>OY728123.1:1754859015-1764859015 GCA_963277665.1 Viscum album
TACTGGTTATTTTATTTTAATATTTAATTATTAATATTTTATTAAAAATAATCTAATTAATTCCATTTTAATCAACATTATAATTAATTTCGGTATAAAAACATTTTTATACTAATAAATGAATTTTTTATAGAAAATAGTTTGTCAACATGTTTTGCAGGTTTATTTTATAATTAATTTTGGAATCTTTTATGAACTAAGTTGGATAAAATTGATTCCATATTTGGAATTAGTATATATATATTTTTTGAAGTACTAGAAGTTTAGTTTTGATCCTAATGAATAATAATATTGTTAAAAATTTTGTCACCATGGTAAGAGTAAAATGGGTTGAAAAAGTTTGAAACTATGAGATAATGCATCAAAATAATACTTATACATGATTAGATTTCATTTTGTGAGTTCAGTTTTACTAATTTATTGAAATATTTGAAAATATGGCATTTAAATTCTATTATTCTTTGAAAAATACCATTATAACATTTTAAGTAAAAGAAAATACCAAACCACCTCATTCTTTTTCCTTAATATATATAATATTTAGTAACAGGGATAAAAAAGGTTATAAACATATATATAAAATTATTTTTAAGATGAATATTATTTTTATGATGGTATTTTTTTTTAATTTTTTGAAATTAAATAATTACCTTAAATATTTATGCAATAGTGACACAATGCTTGTGCAAATAGAAGAAAAATGAAGAAAATGAATTTAAAAACTTATATAGTAAATTTTTTGGAGTGTGTAATGGTGTTAAAATAATATTTTTCTATATTTATAATGTATGAGTAATTTTATATAACTTTATAGTCTAATTACATTACTATATTGATTTTTTTAAAGTCAACTCTGTGAATTGTCCAGAAAATGACATTTATGGTTTCTTATGTTAAATACTCATTTGTTATATGATTTAATATTTATAAAATTATTATATTCATAAAATTGAATAGTATATGGTCTATAATATCACCCTTTATTCACTTATGGTTCATTTTTTCTTTTAGAGTTACTTTCATAGCCCTTAAAGAGTAAAAGGCTTTCACATCACGGTAATTGTCAAGAGTTAACTAGGGATTAAAACTAATATATAAGTGTTAAAACATAAACTACACCAGTATAAATTTTATTTTATTATAATATTTAGACTTATAATCATCATATATTCTAAATATATCAATTTTAATTAATTTGAACCTAAAAATTATTTTTTATTAGTTTAATAGTTTAGGTAAATCCATGGGTGTCCCTCTCCTCTCTTTTAAAGGGACACCACCTCTCCTCTCTTCCTCATACTTCTTGAGACAATTATCTCAAAAAAACCCACAAAAAAATCTTTTTTTTTCATTATATACATTTTATTGAATATGGGATTCTTAAAATTCATTCCATAGGGTCCTTAATGATATATCCAATGAAGGTTCTTCAAAGTGGAGGTAATTGTATTCACTAAGAGCTGTCATTTTACTTCTTAATCAACATCATTAAATTATATTGTAAAAATTAAAATATAATAAAATAAGTATCTCTAATATTAATATTTTATTATGTTAATTACTTAACCCTATTCATATCATTTTTCCATCAGATGGGAAATGAAATTAGTGCTCATGCGTCCGTGTGGACTACCACCTCCAAGAAGTGATACAATTAATTTTACATAATCGCCTCAGATGGATATTTATAATTATGTACTTAATAATTATATATTATATTTATTATATTATTAAGGTTCTTTAAATTTGAATTATTATTTATCCTTTTTTCATTCTATCCATTGAAAAATGGAAACATCACTCATGCATGTGTATGGACAACCATCTCTATGAACAATATAATTTATTTTTATATATCTAATAATTATTGATGGTTATAAAAATATATATATGTATATTTAATATATATATTATATTAATATCATTATTAAAATTCTAGATATGATGTATCTTTGATCAATATGCAAGGACCGAAACTTCCGAACTAAAACTAAAATGAAAAACGAAATAGTTAACACTTGAAAATAATGATTTTAATAAATAATTATTAATACATGGGTGTTAAAATGTTATAATTTGATTATATATTATATTATAAGTATGTATATTTTTATGTTATATAATGATAATAAATTTCAATTTATTATATATAAGGTTATTATAAGGACATGACCCTAAACCTTACATAATATTTAATTAAATGAATAATTCACATTGAGGATCTTTTCAGGTTTACCATTTTATAGAATTAGGAAATAACTATTACATATCAAAAGATTAAAAAGTAGACACTTCTATATAGTTTCAAGTTTTTTACAAAACATGAACTCTAAAAAAAGAGTCATATCTAGTTCCACATTTAAGACATCTTGACTTTTCCTTGATCCCATCCTTGACCCTATTCCACATTATGTACTATGAAAAACATTTCAAAAGCTTGGGATGAGCATAAAAAGCTCAGTAAGTGATACACAAAGAAGTAAAACTATTAGTTTTTCAAAACAACAGGTAAAACATGAATACATTATCCTAAGTAAAACTTTTCACCTTTATGAAGTAGTAAATACTCTTCACTGAATAAAAGATCATTACTTACCCTTTTGTAACCAAAATATTACAATAAAAACCATATAAAGAACACATAACATATAAATGTAACTTGGTACATAAACATACTTAAATGGAATAACCATACGGTCGACTTCAACACATATCACTAAATGGAATAGCCATACGGACGACTTCCATACCCAATGCATTGGAGGTTATAATGTAACCACCCGTCCTGGAATTCACGACACCACCCGTCATATGTTTTATCACGTATCCACCCGTCAAATGTACAAGTTCCATTATAACACATAATATATTTCAAATATAAACATTTCACTAATAAAATTTCATTTTCAATCACAAAATGTAATTTCAAGATATTGAAATAATCAATCCATTTTCATAAACCTTTTAAAAAGAGATTTTTGAATCAAAGTGTCCCATACCACTTTGAAGATTTTAAATGAATTAGCATTTGAAAACATTAATGTCCATATAAATAAATCCTAAAACCCATTTTGAAAACATGGACATTAAGTAGAAATATTTATAAGAATAAATCTTTAAAACATTTAAAATGATATTTTAGTTAAAGAGTTTTTCTAAAAAAAGGAGATACGCTTAAATACAAATAATTGAGGAATACAATTTAATCAAAACTTTATAATATCATGAAAATAAAGGGATTCATGATATAATATGTGAAAGGATAATATATACACTATATAAGAGTGAATTGGTGCATAACAACAATAAAGTCTCAATGGAAATGTAAATTGAGATAAAGTCCCTTATAAAGATGGTATTATTAAATTAAGGATAAATAAATCACATAATTATGTGTGAAAAATATAAATACACCCAATATAAGAGGATATTAAGTGTAAAAAAATCAGAGTTCATTCACACATATTCATAGGATGACATATTCAAGAAGTACAAGTTGAACCCAAATAATTGACATTGGGTTAAGAAGTTCCATTGTAAAAATTCGACAGCCTAACGACGTCCCTTTAAAATTAAGAAAAGAATTTGATGAGATAAAAATGGTATCTCATCAATTGGAAAAAAAGTTTACGTCAATATGGATATATAACAACATATCTCAACATAATAAGATGTAAATTAAAACACATAACAAAAAGAAGTCTTTTAAAAAGAGGAGGGTGAAAGGTTCCCTTACCGATTTGGTAACTTACAAAACATACGCCACATGAATGAAAGATCATACAATGAAGACGTAAATACTCATAAATGAAATTATATTACAGAAATAGTACAATCATGGGTAGTACATACACCACACAAAAGGAAAAAGTGGCCAATATACCATGAATATCACGGGAATAAAAGTGAGATGAAAAACCCTTACTTCGTTGTAATCAATCGATTCGTATGACCAAAATATAATATACAACAAATAAATCACAAAATACCATGAATATAAATAGAATAATGATAATATATATCAATGGGAGTATACATTACACTACATTAAATAAATAAGTGGTGAACAATGGAAATCTCACGGAATTAAAAGTGAGATAAGAAAATCCTTTACTTCGTTGTAATCAATCGAGTCATATGACCAAAAGATAATAACCAAAAAATGAATCACAGAATACCATGAATATAAATATAATCATGATAATATATATCAATGTAAGCACACATTACACCACATGAAATAAATAAGTGGCGAACAATGGAAATCTCATGGAATTAAAAGTGAGATAGGAAATCCCTTACCTCGTGTCCGACTTGACTCGATCGTTGTTTAATCTCATGAATAATAAACTAAAGTTAATTTTTTAGTTGCTTAAGAACCTTTTTCAAATTTATAATTCCTTTTATATCAATTATTACCATGTTATAAACATTATGTAATCATTTAAGTTAATAATGGTCGTTTTGTCGATATTTGGTACTTGAGTAAAAAATGAACACTTTATATTTACAAGTTGTCCATGTGGTCAATAGTCCATCATATCCAGAATTATAATCATGATGTAGATATAATATATATCTTATATATCCAATATATACATGTATTTATAATAGTACATAACATTTAGTGGTAAGGAATAAAATGCACCATTGATGGAGACGGTAAGCCGTACGTACGCATGAACGCTACTTCCATTTCTATTTTGTATTTAATGGAATTAAAACATAATGATACATAGTAGTATTATAATTCCAGTATTGTATCATATATAATAGCATTAAATCTATCCTTTATACATACCACATATGGTATGAACAAGTCATATCACCTTGAGGGGGCGGTAGTCCGCACTTCCTCAAATGAAATTATCTCGTTTACCCATAATGGAAACCATAAAGGTATGATATAAATGGAAATTACACAATCATAAAGAAAAAATAAAAATAATATATATCATATATAAAAACAGTTCCATCATAATGGCCACCATGAGAGACGGTAGGAGATAATCGAACAATCATCGTTTTGTGAGGCGTTAGTTTGCCATCCACAGAAACATTATGTTCTTCACCCATTATATGGAGGTGTGTGTAAGTGTAGTTAGAATAATTCCCATAAAATATCCTAGTATATTGAGGATACTGGTGTTTTTACAAAATAAAGTAATGAAAATAGTTTATGGGTTAGAGAAGTAAAATAAAAGAAAACAATTTAAGAAAAACTGTTACCTTTAATTTAGGTAACTCCCTTTGGTTTGAACCAAAAGACTTATTGAAGTTTCTTATACCTAAGGTAAGGCTTATAGGAGGTGTATAGGGATGTAGGGAGATTAATTGGAAAGATTTTGGATGAGACAAAAGGCTTGAGAGGTGTGAGGAATTGTTTAGAAGTGGTCTCCTTTTATAAGGGGGAGGAGAGGATCTTTAGGAAAGTGTGAAAAAGTATTTTATTATATAATGATATTAGGTTTATAATGGTCCAAAAATCATTATAGTCAAAGATACTATGACTCATGGTAGAAATAAAATCATAAAATAGTAATTGGACAGGTTTTGGATAATATTTTAATCATTATAATCTTATTAATTTCAATGATTTATTAATTAGGTAAACACTGCATCATTATTGTGTCATCAATAATTTAAATTATTTGATGTCTAAAAATTATAAAAAAAATACCATGATATAGGAAATATTGTTACCTTTCCAATTAATATTTATAGTCTAAAAGATAATTTATATAACCACTTTTAAATGTTAATTTACTAAAAGATATTTACTTTTGTCATTTTTTCCTTTACTTTAAGTTAATTAATCTAAATTGTCATTATCACTCCCAAGTGGCTCAATGGGGTTCCAAAATTGACCCAAGGATGCCCATGGTCATAAATGACTCAACAAATAATGTTTGAAAAAGTTTTAATGTAAATTTGAATTATTATAATATTCTTTTTACCTTGAATTAGCTATTTACCTTTAACCCCGGTAAATAAAAGTCAAAAGTTACTATTCACCAAAAATTATTTTCATCTTATTGAACCAAATTTTATTTCTTGATAATAACCATGTATGTTGGATTTTCTAAATTCAATTAACATATGCGGTAAAATTTCATTTAAATGAAATAGTCAGTTTTTTTAACTACTACTAAGTGATTTCACTATTCATCAAAAATTGAAGTTTTTCTAAAAAATACAAAAAATAGCCTAATATTTATTTGATATTCCGAATTCAAAAATTATGTATATTTTTATAAATTAAAAAAATATAAGTGGAATTAATTAATTTAAAATTAATTCTTGTTGTTAAAACCAATTGCGTGTTTTTAAGAAACAATAACTATCAAAAGATTGACACTTGTTTATGTCCAATTTCAAAGTGAAATTAATTACAATGACCAAAATTAGATTAAAAGGTAAAAATATATTCTAATCACACTTTAAAACCAATTAAAAAGATAATCTAACCATATAAATAAGTTAGATTAAAACACAGTTTTGAATTAAAATACAATATTTTACACTATTCATTAGAAAATGAACTTTATCAGAAAAATTCAAACAATTTACAGAAATTAAATTTTTATGTCCCCATTATAAATAAAGATTTTATTTGGTCAAATAGAATGCATTCAAGTGACCAAAATTATATTTAATGAGGGTTCTCCATTAAAAGGCAGTAAATCGGTCTTTTAATGTAAATTATGCTTAAAATTAGATTCATTCACATTTTAAGCCTATAACTTTTACTAGATAAATGTAAATACATTTAACAAACATGTATAATCATATTGTAGTTAGTTTTGTTCATTCCCGCCAATACAATGACTAGGATTTAACTACCATTTATAATAATAATATTATATTATTAGTGTGCAACATAAGATTTCAAAGAAACCTGTTGTTGCGTATCAGGTACGCTATCGAACATAGAAAACCTTTTAAAGTAAAATTAATATTTAATTCACAAATATTAATAAATATGAAAATGTCATATTCTTCATTTATCTGGGATTTTACAGTTACAATGCTTACAAATAAAATTGGATGTGAGGTAAGGGTTATTCGTCTCAAAATTGTTTTATTGAGACATGTTTGTTGTTTTGCACCTATTTATCCTTATGAGGTGTATATACTGAAACTTTGACATGTTATATCTTGTATCCTTGATAATTCATGTTATATAATGTTATAATAAATATTATTCTATCTAATATATGTTGACTTTGAAGCTACCAAAGTGGTAATGATTTATCATCGTAAATCATCTTCTTTGGGACATATGTTATACACCTACATTCTTTTATAATGTTTAAATACTACTAATGTGACATGTAAAATCATGAATATACTTATGTTAATGATATTTAATGTTTTTATGTTATTATTTATTGTGGTTTATGATTCCAAAGTTACTAAAGCAATAAGGGTTAATTTTTGATCTCACTTTTTATTGGGACCTTTATGTTTAAATTTCCTTTGGGGGAATTATATGATTTCACTTTTCTAAAATAAAATTTATTTTATCATCCTCTATTAAATTACAGTTTTTTGATGTTTTCTTCTCATTTTCCTCTCTATGGTACTCAAATAGAATGGAATGAATTTTTTAAAGAAAATTGACCTTATTTGACTTTATGATTGGGAATCTTTTTCTTCTATTCCTATAATTTCTGAAATGTTTTAAATAAAGTTATTTTCTATACTCAAATGATTGTTTCATATAATTTTTATCTATGTTTTAATTTTTAATCCTTTTAAATGGAATCTTCTTTCCTTTTTCTGAATGAGGAACTTCTTTCACTTATTATTAACGTATAAAAATAATGTTCTTTAATATACACAACATGATCATATTTACCCATTATAAGGAAATTTATTTAATTTGATGATTAATTTATAAGTTTTA
Organism: Viscum album; assembly: GCA_963277665.1. Lineage (NCBI taxonomy): Eukaryota > Viridiplantae > Streptophyta > Magnoliopsida > Santalales > Viscaceae > Viscum > Viscum album. The sequence goes on from OY728123.1 coordinate 1,754,866,925, forward strand.
ATGGTTATTTTCAAATAAAATAAATTTTAAATATTCTAGGAATTTTTATTTTTAGAGATATCAAAATAAAAGTATACTTTTCATGTTTTCAAAAAAATGTTTAAAATGTTCTTCTAAAGGAAATATTCATCTAAGTTAACATCCTTTGATATTTATTATGATCCAATAGGGATATGATCTTATGATACTATCCATTTTTTGGATGGTACATGATAATATGGAAATTTACATGAAACTCATTTTCTTTCGATGATTCAATTAAGTCACAATGAATGCATTTAGGATTATGATTATAAAATATTGATGAAACATGTTTTATTTTATATGGGTTAAGATATAATGAAATGATAATGTTTTAATTAAATTTTGGAATATATATGAATAGATTATGATTATTTTATGGGTGTATTTTTATATCTCTCCAATGTATTGGGTAATGATTATGGAGTAAACTGGGGGGAAGTTTCTCCTACAAGAATATTTGAGTTGACCGGGTAGGGTTTTCCATAATGAGTTCATATAAACTAATAAATAATTTTCTGATAAGTGAGACTTAGAATATGATTTCTAGGATTATAATTATTCCACAAATTGTTCAAATCTTTTATGAATTGATAATATTCTTATAGCTTGTTATCTTGGTTCATGGATTTTTATTCTCCTATGATTCATGTCTAATGAACAATAAAAAGTTATTCAATGACTCGTGATTTTGACCTAAGAATTATTAGGTATGATTTTATATTGATATTATCATATTATCACACCCTTTTTATTATATTAATATTACAAATGATCATTGATATATATCTACCATGCTTACTCTTACGGAGAATCTGAGCTCCCCATTTCTTACATTTTCTATTCCCTAAGATATGAAGAATGGTTTTAAGTATGATATGAATAAAAATAGTAATAGATGTGAAGATCTTAGTGGGATATGATATTTATTTTTAACAACCAATTGTTTATGTATCCAATTTTACAAATACAATAAACCTATGTTGTCTTGTTATGGATCATAAAGATATATACAAAATATTCATCTAATAAATGTAATATCTATTTATGTTATGCATGAGTCACCTCAGTTGGTATTAAATAATTTTTTAGCTATTTTTGGAAACTATGATGAGGAAAATTTACTAAGAACCCTTAGGATAAGCATAATTATAGGAGAACAACATACATTATGGAAATTAAATGAGTGTAGTTTTCCTATAAAATATATCCCTATTTGGATACAAATAAGTGGATAGTTATGGAAAGGGTGCGTGTAACATTCCACCCCTCATCATTGGCTTGAGTCAAGGCAAAGGTGCTACTTGAACTTAGACACCATCCCCAAGGTTCCAATGGTTGGTAATAAATGTTGATGGCTTTATGAACAGTGGGGTACGATTTTGCATTTGAAATGAAAAAAACCAACTAGACGTGTTAATACAAAAATAACTACATGATGCATGTCAACAATGTTTCACAACCCAATAAGACCAATAAAAATATACTAAAATAATATAGAATTAGAGTACCAATCGGAAGAGTAAACAAAAAAAAACCAAAGAGGTCATGACACAACTCCACAACTCCACACCAATCTCCATGCTAAAAGAACCAAAATACCTCCAATAATCATGATGAAACACTAAATAAATGACATGATTTACCCTTAAATATTTCTTAGAGTACCACATCTGCAAAATTACTAAAGTGACAAGGTAGGGGGTGAGTAATAAAACTCAGTCGTTTTCCCCAAAATTACATCCCTACACACACCACTAGGATAGAACCATTAGCACAGTTTATATAAACAATTATATAAAGAAAATAAATAGTATCATAATTAACAACATTACAAAAAAAACTTTACCAAAAGCAATTTCCCAAAACTATGGAACCATACACACATGTTTTGTACACACACACACACACACACACACTAGCTCAATGTTACCATTGACGATGTGACTTTCACACCCAATCCCACCTTCTTGATGGTGTGTAATATTCACATCCACCACCCACCCCATTAATGACATAACTTCATGTCCATTGCCTTGATGGTGCTACATTCATGACCAACATCCATCAAACTCATTTCAATCAACATTTACCAAAATTATAACTACATTTCAATAAAAAATTACCTAAATCATATCATTAAATAATTTCCAACACCAAATTAACCAATTATACCCAAAACATTTCAACATAACATGTCATTACTCATACCAAACCATACTTCAACAAAAAAAAATTATATTGAAACCAATTTTTCACAAACCATTTTCCATAAATCCCCAAAGACACCGATTTTAAAATTACCATTTTAAAAACCAACAACAAAGTAGATTTCACAATAATAACCCATTTTCCCCATAATCCAAAAATCATTACAAAATGGGTTTCATCCAAGATTCACACATCACAATCACAATCAATTTCAAGAAAAACCATTTAATTTGAAATTAAGCCTTCTAGTTATATAAAAATAGAGTAGAGAGAGAAGATACCTACCTTAGGGTCTAGAGAAATTGACCCACCACACAACCACACACCGAATCTGGGTGAAAAATCCACAAAATCACCTAGATCTATTTTCCTAACATCTAAAATCCCAAATCTCAACATTTTTGGAAAAAAGGGAAACAAAACCCTAGATCTATATGAAACACATGTAGATCTTAAAAAATGAGAGAGATATAAAACTATATCTATGGAAAACTGAGAAAAAACCAACAGAGTAAACTTACCGGAGGATAATCAGCTTTACCAAACTAAGAAAACCATTCAATTGGATTCTAAAATGAGTGAAAGTGGCGTCCTAACACCGAAGAAGAGAGAACACCGAATGGGGTTTGAGTAAGAGAGGAAATGGGTGTTTTAGGAAAAATACCGAGTGATCCAATTTTTAAAAACCCCATATTTAATTCTATGCGTGGTTAGCTTGCACGGTTAGACAAACCATGCACTAACTGTGCGACTGATACTATCCAAAGGGTTCCTCATACAGTTGCCTCGCATGGTTAGAAAAACTGTGTGTCAACCATGTTGAAGCCCACTATCTCAAGTAGTAGGACTTACCTGGGCTGGCTGCAGGGTTTGGAAACCATGCACCTTAATCGTGCAACCACCCCTTTTCTATTGCCTTCCCTTGAACAATTACCTAGATTTGTTTCATGGTCTCCACTAACCATTAACCACTAGAAAAGCTTCCAAAACTTTTCAAAACCATTCCAAAGTCTCCCAAAAATTATCCAACCACTTTAAACACATAAGTAGACATAAACTAGGGCTACCTACCTCAAACCAGGGGAACTGCATTCTCCCCACCATTAAACTTTTCATCCTCTGAAAGTAAAGAACCATCACTTTTCCAAAAGCACTCTAGACATTGCTTGAGAATCTCTTTCTCTCATTCCAAATAATCCTACCGAATCTAACCATGTTGCCACAAAACCCGAACTAGATCGATGCTTTTACAATGCATGATTTTATCTTACCTATCAGAAATCTGTACTTCCACATGCACCAAAGAAGCATTCAGATCTAGCTCAACATGATCCCAACGAATCACATGGTCATGATTCAGATGATACTTCTTCAACTATGAAACATGAAACACATTGTGCACTGCACTGAACCATGGTGGAAAATCCAACTGATATTCTACCTCTCTAATCAGCTCAAGTATCTCAAAAGTCCTTGTATACCTAAAAGATAACTCTACCTTCTTTCCAAACCAATGATTTCCCAACTGTGAAGAGATTCTCAAGAACACTTTATTAACCACTTTGAAAAACAAAGACTGCTAACAATGATCTTCATATGATTTCTGATGACTCTACACCATCTCAATTATTTTCTTGATTATTTTAATCTTCTCCATAATATCTTGGATAAGGATTGACCCAACCATTGAAGCATCACATGTTTCCACCAATCATAATAGAAAATGAAATTGACACCCATACAATTCTTTAAGTGGTTCCATTTTTATCGAGGCCTGATAACTGTTATTGTAGGAGAAATACACCAATGGAAAGTGCTCCTCCCCTGAGAAATAAAAACTACACTTTTAACACCTTGTACATTTTATGGATTCTAGGATGAACTGCCCATATCAAATAATGATAACAAATAATAAGTTTTTACTGACAAGACATCGGTACAACCATCCAATTCTAAAATCACAATACTGAATTTCCATCCCTCAATGGTCTCCCCCCACCGTGTTTCGACCTCCTAGCCTGACACTTTTAATTAGACATCCGCTCTTGTTTAAAAAAACCAACCAATTTAGGAACCAATGATACTAGAAAGAAAATGGATACATAACCCTAGTCTTCACATTCTAACCTCATGCAAACTATAACTGACATCAAATGCCACTTATTAGATGAAAGTTTAACAAATTGAGCATATGAAATTCCACTCAATGCATCAACCACCAAATTTATTGTAATTTGTGTGTACATCAAGTCAAATTAAAAAATCTAGTGATATACCATACATATCCTTTAGCTCAAATTCATATATCTTTATGACAAAAAAGTATTCAAGTTCATGTGATTGGTATACACCGTGAATTTCTCACCAAAGAGATAATGACACCACTTTTTCAAAGCATGGACCACTACCCCAAACTCCAAATCACACATTGGGTGTTTCTTTTCTTGAAACATCAATTATCATGAGCCATATGAAATCAAATAACCTAATTTCATGAGAACACACCCCAAACATAATCCTAATGCATCATAATACACCACATACCCTTTTCCTGGTTCTAGAAAAATCATGATTGGTGCTGATGTAAGACAATCCTTATACTCTTAAAACGATTTCTGGCACTGATCATTCCATTTAAATGGAAGATTATTTATTTTCAAAGATATAATTGACAATGATAATCTTTAGAATTCATAAAATAGGTGTCAATAATACCCAGCTAAACCAAGTAAGTTTCACATCTCAAAAAAATTCTTTGTCATTTTCCATGAGATAACTGATTTTATCTTCTCTAGATCCACTAAAACACCTCTTTCAGAAATTAAATGGTATAAAAAAGTTCTTATTTTAACAAAAAGTCACAATTTAATAATTTTGAATACAATCTATGGTCTCTGAAGATTCCCAACACTACTGCCATGTGTTTATCGCACTCCACCCTTGTCCTTGGATGAACCAGAATATCATCCATGAATACCACCATAAAAGAATCTAAAATATCTTTGAAATATATGACTCATCAATTCCATAAATATTGCTAGTATATTCATAAGAACAAGAGGAATAGACATGTACTCATAATGGATATATCTACAGCTAAATGCTGTTTTGGGAATATCCTCTTTTATCACCCGCAACTGATGATATCCTAATCTCAAGTCAATCTTATAGAATTAATGATCTCCCCTCATCTGATCAAATATTTCATAAATTAGTGGAAGTGAATATCTATTCTTTATCATGATGCGGTTATTATTATGATAATCAACACAAAACAAAAGATTTATATATTCCTTTTTAACAAACAAAACTGGTGCTTCCCAAGGAGATGTGCTTGGACGAATGAACCCTTTGTTTTATAGCTCTTTCAAATTCACTTTCAATTACCTAAATTTTTCTGGTGGCATTTGGTAAGATGGAAGTGAGATAGAAATGGTCCTCATATGGTGATCAATCATATATTACACTTCTCTCACAGGTGGAAACCCTGAGAAATCTTTATAAAAGACATTCATAAACTGATCAACCATTGCTGGGAAAAAATAATCTCCCAACCGATTCCATTAATGCTAATGACAATGTCACTAATTTATATGATATTCTCCGAACTACTGGTTAGAAAAAGATTTTTTCCCCAACCTTCACATTTTTCTCTCCTCTAAATAGATGCTTGATACCATAACCCATCATAAAACTAACTTTTCGTGCGTAACAGTCAATGTGGGAATTAAACACCACCAACTAATACCTACCTAATATTATATCATATTAATCCGTATTAATCATTGAGAAGTACCATATGAACTCAGCCTCATAAAAAATTATACAACATGATCGACACTAAAATGCTCAATACTCTCTTTTAGTTAAAGGAGTTTTATTTTTTAAAATAGAAGACATCATTTCCACATGCAACAAAAAAATAAATAACATGAGAGGAAATGAAATAATGAGAATCACCCATATTGAAAAACACTTTTATAAAGGTATAATTCAAAAGAAGTATACCTCACACCCTGGATGGTCCCAAATGATCATCCACCACAACCTTCTTGGGTCCAAATACCTTCTTACTTGCCACACTCTATTCTTTACTACCCTACTGAAACTTACCCTATTGAGGAGTCATGGTATTCCTAGAATCAACATGTCTAACTTAGATCTTTGGATGAGGAGTATACTATTTCCCCTATCCCTTTGAGGAATATGACTCCTGTAACCCCTGAGGAGTGTCATGAACACTCGATCTTGGAGCATTGCAGCAATAATGCGGAAGCTTCCCCATCTTCTTACTGTTATAACTTGCTTGGAGCCATTCCGTACAACTGCACTTCATGCGTCTTGTATAACTAAACTAAAAACATCCTGGATTACTCTGACGCTTCAGAGGAAGATTCATTGGTCCTTCCATCGATTTCTAAGCCACTCTCCCACCCTATAAATAAGTGTTCCTCTTCCATTTGAACCCGTTGTTAGAGTTCCCACTATTCCCCATGTGTACCAACATGCTTCCACCACTTGTATCCCCTAAGATATCCGTCCCATCCACTGATTCTATATTCAATATTTCCATATAATAACTTTAAAATAGCACCATAATTTTGGAATGAATTTCTTATCTCAATTCCAATTTAAAGATCCATTCATTAAAGGACTCACTAGCCACCACCTTATGTGAAACCCACACTATGTTCATAAAATTAACTGCACATTCCATGATAGACAACTTCAAGATGAAGAAATCTACTGTGTGCTGAATTTTGAACATATGAGGGTATAATTGTTTGTTAAAAAATTCCTTAGAACCTTACCATATCATACCTTGGTCTATTATATCTTAGACCACCAACTCCCACCACTACTGTGAGAGATCTTCCAAAATACACATTGCTAAATTCACTTTTAAATCTGTCGGTGTTCCCATGAAATGTAATATTAAATTCATCCTGTTCAACCATGTCTCCACCATTTCCGGCTTCGAATCACCCCCAAAATGGCTAGATTCTACGTCTAAAACAGAACCGAGTGATCAACATGACTCAGCTCATCACTTCTACTTCCACTTTTCATAGCTTGGAAAGATTGAATTATGCTTTGAACTAACTGTTGGTTTAACCATGGATCAGGTGCAACAACATTTTTCACAGCATCCTCAGGTTGGTCTCTACAATGCCTACTTGGTTCCATTTCTATCAACATAAGAATCACCATAAGTATCACTCCCTAGTAACTAAATTCTTACAATTTCAAGTCCAATTTTATTGAAACTATCACAACCATGCTTTCCAAAATCCACAATTTCCTAGATTCAACTATTTTTGAAAAATCCACCATGTTTTGGAAATCGACCATTTTCAAAATACCAAAACCTATAATTTTTCAAAATCAAAGATTTGAAAACAATTTCCAGATTTTTCAAAAGTGGACACATTAAAAGGGTAAACATAAATCATTATTCCAAATAACATATTAAATCCTAGTGGGAAGTCATTTCTACCCTTCTTGATATGCTCATCTCATTGGCTACACCCATGAAAATGAGATCACACTCCTATAAGTGTCTTCAAAACACTTACGTCCCCAAATACCTGGTTACTTGAAGTTCAAAATAAAAAGGTTATATACATTCTTTTATGATATACATTTCAAGATATAATAATCCTAGTCCTTTATGCCATCCTAACTTGATGAATAAACCATGAACGAATTCCAACTCAAAGACCAAAAAATGATGCCAAAGGGATGAAGATACTTCTTCCACTTGAAAGTCAACAATAGAACAAAATGACGCCACTTATAACATCCCACCCCTATTTACTGGCTTGAGTTGAGGCGGAGGTGATACTTGGCCTTAGGTGACATTCCTAAGGCACCAAAGGCTGGAAATAAATGCCAATGGCTTCATGAATGATGTTAAAAAAATTTACCTTCCAAATGAAAACACCTAACCATACATGTCAATAACAAAATTACAACATGATTCATCCCAAAACTTTTTCACAACTCAATAATACCAATACAACTAATACTACAATAATCCAGAATCAGATTACCAAGTGGAAGACTAAACAAAAAAACCCAAAGTGGTCATGACATAACTGCATAGCTACACACTAAGAAATATTATCCAAGCACCACAATACCTCTAAGAATTATGATATACCACTAAAGAAATTAGATTATTTACCCTTATCTGTGTCTCAGAGTACACATCTATAATAACACCATAGTTCCAAGGAAGGGGGATGAGTAATAATACTCATTAAATTTTCCATAAATGACTTCCTTACACACACCACTATGATATAACCATTAGCACAATTTATATAAACAATCACACAATGAAAATAAACAGTATCACAATTAATGAAAAGAAAAACACATCCTTACCCAAATAAATTAACCCAAATAAAAAAATTCCAAGTAAATCAACCCCAAAACCATGAAACCATACACACGAGTTCCACACACACACTAGATCTATGTTACCATTGACGGTGGTATATTCATTCTTAAACCCGTCTCCTTGATGGTGTGGCACATTCACGTCCACCACCCACCCATTTAATGATGGAAATTCACATCCATAACCTTGATGGAGCTACATTCGCGACCAACATTCATCCAACTCATGCCAATCGACATTTACCAAAATCACAACAACATTTCAATAAACAATTATGAAAATCATATCACCTAATAATTGCCAACACCAAATTAACCAATTATTCCCAACAACATTTCAACATAACATTTTATTACTCATTCCAAACCATACTTCAATAAAAAACATTTATATTGAAAAAATATTTTCAAAAAACATTTTCCATAAATAACCAAAGCCCTAGATTTGAAAATCACTATTTTAAAATCCAACAACAAAGCACATTTCAATATAATAACCCATTTTCCCCAAAAATCAAAAAAAGCACCAAAAATGGGTTTCAACCAAGATATTCACATAACAATCACAATAAATTTCAATAAAAACCATTTAATTTGAAATTAATACTAGTAGTTCTAGAAAAAATGGAGTAGAGAGAGAAGAATCCCACCTCTAGGGTTGGTTAAATTGACCCACCACCGAAGCACACACTGAATCCAGTTGAAACCTCTTCAAATTTCCTTAGATAACTTTTCCTAACATCAAGAAGCCCAAATCTCACCATTTTAGGCAATAACAACCCTATATCTATATAAAACAGATGTAGATCTAGAATACCAAGAGATAGGGAGAACTAGATCTAAGGAAAACAAAGAAACAACCAAGAGAGGAGACTTGGAAGTGGGGAATCACCATTACCACACAAAGAAATACCTTCAATTTTCCTCCAAAATGAGTGGAAGAGGTGAACTAAACCCTAAAAAGATAGAATCATATGTGGAGTTCAATTATGAGATGAAATGGGTGTTTTAGGGTAAATCCAGAGTGATCCAATTTTAAAAAACCCCATATTTAATGCCGCACACAGTTAGCTTTCACGATTAGACAAATTGTGCGCTAACCGTGTGACTGATACTATCCAAAGCATTCCCTATTTAGTTTCTTTGGACGGTTAGACAAATAGTGTGCCAACTATGAAGAATCCCACTATCTTAAGTAGAAAAAAATTACCTTTTCTAGCCACCTAGTTTTCAAACTACGTGCCTTAACAGTGCACCCACCCCTTTACCTCTTCCTTCCCTTACACAGTTACATGGGTTTGTTTCAGGGTTTCCACTAACCATGCACAAACCGTGCACCCATAGAAAATCCTACAAACATTTTCAAAACTATCCCAAACATTACCCAACCACTTTAAACACATAGAAAGAAATAAACCAGGGTTACCTACCAAAAACTGGGGGTACTATAGTGAACATAGGGGTAACAACTCATAATGGTGTGGATTGGGTATTAAATAGATTGTCAATAATTCATGGTGATTGTTACTATGAATTCACACATATCTAGACATTTTTAATGGCTATTGTTGGGTTTATTAACATTTTTTATGATCCATTATAAAGGATTTGAATAGATTGTAACTATAAATGACCTAGGCTAAACCTGAGGAGTCATAGATTGAAAATAATGTGTCATGATTTAGATATAGTATAAATTATTTTCATGATTAATTTATTCCTCAAAATGATTATTATTAATCATTATTTCCACAGGTTTCAAGACTATACTCATTTTAATTTGTTGTAGATATGATTTCCAAAGTTAGGTGGTGAGTTAGATTTATCCAATGAGGCCTTTAGAAAACACGTCGTTCGATAGGATGGGAGGTCGGGATCCTCACACCCTTTTGGGGGGAATTAATTCCTAATTAAGGAATATCTTACAGATTTAAGATATATTCATGAATCCTTAATTAAATCCCAAGTATGGAACACATCTCTCTATTATTTACAATCAATTATTAGCATTGTTGAATTTATAATCATATATATGTATCCAAGTTATAAATCGATGGAGAACTATGTATATATCTGAGGTAATCCATCAATGTTACCCTTTTGTAAAAGGATTATATATTCTTATATCATTTATTATTATGATGTTGGTTTTAATCCACATAGTGATTTTCTCTAAAATTTATCATCATCTAGGGAGACAATAGTTGTTTTGTCATTAGGATCGAGGCCATGAGATATGCTTCCCACATATAATCGTGAAATTAATCTTAATCCATCTAGTTTGGTGCCACATAACCTGAAAAATCATTCATTTTAATGTCATGTGATGAGGACCAAACCATAAAGTTTAACATCATGCGGTAAGGACGTCTAGGTGAATGATGCCTAATCAAGGATGGTGTGGTACTTATGTTGAATTAGACCAAAGTACCTAGAAGGGATTTAGTATCCTAGGTGGAGGCATAATATTAATGGGAATGCAATCAAATAAGTATGATGATGAAATAAACCTAAAAGGAATATGACCCTCTGATTTGAATATGAACCTAACAGGGATATGTCCCAGAGAACATTAAAGAAACTTTGGAGTGTTAGGTTTATACTTTAGAGAGGCTTCATATGTTTCCTATTTATAAGAGAATAAAATACCATATATTTTGGAATATTGGGGCTTATACCTATGTATGAGGACCATTTGAAGGTGATAGGAACATCCATAAAGGAGTTCCCCTTCCAAGGAAGGTATTTTATCATGTAGATGTTATGATCATTACTAAACTCTAAACCTACACGATTCTTGATCAGTGTGAGAAAAAAGAAGAAGTGGAAGATCTGACAAACCACAAAACCACTTTTATCTGTGAGTGGATGAGGTCAAGGAAAAGGGAGAGAGAAAGGGCCTTGAGGTACCCACCTCCTCTTTTTTTTCACAACCAAGATCTGGACTTACACACCTACATGGATACAAAACATAATAAAGGTTAGGGGCTTACTCTAAGAAGGATGTCCTACTCCTGATTTTAGAGAATATGAGAAGAGGATAAAACACTTTCCCTCATAAAAGGGTAAGGCAAGTGGTTCCCCAACCTGTTTTAAATGGGGAGGTCCTTGGATCTACCTCCAAGGCTGGGATCCTTGTTACCACAATAATGTATGAATGAGAACATTCCAAGGACACCCCTTTTTAGGTAGGTTACTAGTATTACATCATTTACCTTGGGGATGTATGATCAAGAAGATACGATGGTGTTCCCTAGACTTTTATAACAGATATCTAGTGAATTTGGAAGAGGTCTTTTCTTGACATTTCATGAAGGAGCCCATTTGGGACTTAACACTTCATGGGAGAGGTTAATGAAGAGGGAAGATTGAACAATTCATGGTGGGGCCAAGATAAGTTCTAATGGTACATATAATGTTATTGAGATTGAAGGACCCCATATCATATCCTATTTTATATGCATGAATGTGGTTCACAATTATTTAATCTTTATGTGGTTCATGGAATGCTAGTCCGTAAATAACTTTACTATGTAGATGGCCGTCTGTAAATGGATTTTCTACGCAGATGGATTTACACAAAGGTTTTTTTTCTATGAGGACCACATATTATTCCATGTAGACCAATTATTATTACCTATTTTAATTTTTTATATATGGTAAATGATTACCTCCTAAAATCACTTTCTCAAGCTGTCTTGTTATTTCTCCAATCATCTCTCGCACTCTGTATCAAGTCCCCCGTATTAGTCCATGTGTGGGTTTTTTATAGGGGAATGGATGTAACCTCTCTTGTGGGTTGATCAAAAGAAAAAACACCACCCATGAAGGATTTTTGTTTGTATATGGACTCCTCGCCTCAAAAAAGAAAATTAATTTACAAGGGGCTTAAAAATCATATCTCACCCTACAAACTAATTTTTATTTTTAGGGGGCCAAAATCACACCTCACCCTACAATTGTTTTTGTTTTTAGGGTGCCAAAATATTATCCCTCACCCTGAAAACAAATTTTCATCCACGGGGGGACAAAATATGAAACCTCAAGTTTCAAATGAATTATTGTTTATGGGGGCACTATGCGGAGGCGCTATACAAAGTAGCGACTTGTGTGTTTCATGGAAGATAAGTTCCTTTATAGAACTTTTGTGGATAAAAGTTATTTAGAATTTCAATAATCATGAAATATCTTGATTTATTTTAGTCTATCCATTAAAAATCCATAAAATCCTTCTAATTTTCTATGAAAACTTTTATAAACCCAATGAAATGGTCATTGTCAGAATAGGGTCTGATCGACATAAGAGGAGTCAATTTCGAGGAATAAGTCAGTCCAAATGGATGATTTAAGATGTGTATATGGACCTGTAGAAGATCCCATTCCTATAAAAGGTGTAATACTCGACACATTTTTTACATTTTGAAATCTGGTGCTTTATTATCAGTTAGAGATTTCCCATGCAGTATTCCTCTTCATATAGAATTTACACTGTAGAAGGCCTTCCTACATATCAAAAAATATCATATGCGAACTAGTATTTTCTGAAAAATATTTATTTAACTTTATTGTTTAATTATCTACACATATTAGTAGAGTAATCATCATAGTGAATGACGTTATTCCATATTCACATAACACTCTATGCCGTTATTTTAATCAGTCTGACATATTTTTGCTTATTTCTCTTGCTATAGGGATAGAATAGATCTTATAAAAAACTCTATCTGGTTCGATGACCAATTTTATGATCATGGTTTAGAGGATAGTTTCTATTTCTTAGAACCTCTAAACTGACCTCTAACATCATATCATCCATCAAGATGGTATTCTGAAGAGTCTCTATTCTCCAGAGAAACTAGATTGTTGGTTTTGTGACATATTACTACTGTATAACTTCAGACTCCAAGATGATGCTCTAATCCCATTGGTTGACCAAAACTCTCTAATAGCTTGATTTGAGGTGTCCTTGAATTGAGTTCAAGTGAACATTTCTACTATGGGACATATCACTTTAGAATTAGATCTAGATTGTTTTTTATGTTGAATGGTTCCTATTGGACTCAAAGTAACCAGCATAATCATGACTTATCCTTGAAGTCCTCCCATAAAGATTACCCATCCATTTTTAACCTCTCACGAGGATATCACAATGGAGGGTGGAGCTCCAAGTGGGATTTTTGATATGGAGGGAGATTTTTTGATCAATGGGTCTGGGAATTCTAGTTGCACCCAAATTTCATGGAATTTTTCAAATTGTTGGGAACCATTATATTTTATCAAGAAGAATAGATTTACCTTATCTTAGTGTATTCTCCAACTGATATTTTGAATGAAATAATCAGATATTGGTATTCTATCACCAATACATTTCACTAATTTCATGGAAAAGTTGAAATTAGTTTGTGGGATATCTTCTGATTAGGGGAAATTAACTCACTTGGTAAGGTGTATGATGAGTTCCTTCCTATAAATACAACATGAAAAAATTCTGAATATGATTACCCATTAGTGATAGATATCCTAATTGTGGTAGATAAATCACTTTCTTAGCTCATCCACACTTATTCAATTCCATGATTGGATAAATCTATTTATGCAAGCTAGTGGTCTTAGGCCAAATGCGCAGTGAACCAAGAATCACCCGAATCAACAATCATGAGGTGTTATGGGTTCACACTAGGATAATCTCAATATAGACCAACATACTACACGTGATTACACAATCCAACCAAATATATCTCTAGAAATAGGGTTGGAAAGATTTTTTAAAATGTTTTTTAGTGGTTGGATCTGTCCACCTCATAATTCTTATATTGGTTTCAGAGTATAAACTTTGATGATGGTTTCCACTTTGGTGGAGGAACAACCAATAAACCTATATATACCCACTCATTCTCATATTTATGGGTTATTGGGTCATATACTAGAGGGAAGATCTACGCATCTCCTTAGCAGACCCTTCCAATTTTTATATGATCGAGTATTGTAACATTTTTTATGTTATGAATATCAATATACCATGATGATTCTTTATTCCACCTTTTGACCCATGATTCTCAACATCAATTCCATTCAATCGACATACTTAGGAATCAATGATGTCACTAATTTTTTAAAATATCTATACCATTATTCATTCATCACTTATCCAACACCATTTATAAAAGTGATAGATAACTGTGGATGGAATTTAGAAGAATTCTCCTACATAATCTCATTGTGAGATGTGATTCTGACTTATTGGTTATATGGGGTGACTAATTTTGAGACTAATTCTCCCAATATAATGGCATGTCAATTTTTATGTGTCCAATAGGTTTTACCCTTTCCCCTCATCAGAATTTGAATTGAATCATACCTAGTCATCCTCCACCAATTGTGGTTAATGATTATGCATGAGGAGTCTTGTATTGAAATATCTTTACGTATTAAAAAATATCTTAATAATTTATCATAGGATTAATCCAAAATGTGGATGGAATAATATCCCAATGGGGTATTAGATAAACCAGTCCGAGGAGTTCATAAACATCTATCTTCTCTGAGTTCTTTTCCGGGCATGCTTCCTCAACCAGTTTTTGAGGGAGAAAATATTACTTCACAACATTGTAAGAATTCCATGCGAGTTTCTTCCTAAAGTTTATTTTTTGGGAGTGGTTTAGACCTGGTGTTGCCCAAATTTACTTGAGTTTTTGGGTTTAATCGGTCGCTTTTAGTTTAGCATGGGTTGTCGAATCCTCAGAGACCTAAGAAGAAACCTATTGAAACGTACATCCTATGGACTACTTTTGGATATTAAGTGGCCAACATTGGGTTTATTTTAGATAGGTTTAAGTGAAAAATAGTAGACTTAAGTGAATTTAATTTAAAATAATGAGTTGATCCTAGGTTATCACTTGGGGTGGATTGGATGCATTCCTTTTTCAACTATTTCAATTTCTTATATTTGAGATGGGTTCATTTAATAAGATAAAACAATATAGTCACTTTAAAGTTTAATACCTATATACCCTATGATAATCACCCATACACTTGGAGGATCAATGTTTTGAGAACTCCTAGTTAAAGGTTTATATTAGTATTTGAAGTGTGAGACTTTAAAATTCGAAAAGTACGAAGAAGTTTTAAAATCGTCAAATGAAATTTTCAATAAAAATAATTGATTAGAAATTAATAGAGTGAGAAATAAAATCCAATCCAGACCCTTTATACTCCCTTGGATCAACCCATAAGAGGATTAGGCATCCATTTATGCTATGGTTTCAATGGAAACAAGAAGTAGACTCATGAGGGAAGAATTGAAGAAGTAAAAAAAAGAAAATGAAATAACGATCAATCCACCGTTGTGTGATAATTTCACAAGGCTTGGTGTGAATAAATTCACACATTAATACAACAGTATCAACATGACATGAATAAGAAGAGAATAAGAGGATTATAATAACTTTTATCAAGAAACTAATTTTAATGAGAACAACTTACATGTGAAATACAAACTTGAGAATACAAAATCACAATATAACATTACAATGAAAGAAATCAAAACATATGCTCAACTCCTCCACCACCCCTACCTTAAATAGGAATTTAGAAATCCTTGGGTATATCCACCAATAGTAAAATTCTTCTAAATTAATTTTGGTAGGCCAATGTGGATATAAAGTTTAGGTAGAGTGGACTTTTCCAACCATGACAAAAATTATGATCCAACTTTCTTGCCTTTGACAGGTGTGTCCAAAAGAGCATAAAAATGACAGAACTTGGGTGGGAAATAGAATAAAAATATTAATATATGGATTTAACATGACGTTTTTGTAAAATTTCATCCACGATGGATATTTGGTTTTCAAGATATGTGTAAAATTGTGGGCTGTTTTTATGGGCTGCAGAATGTGGCCCGGAATGTCATCTCCAAATTGGGATGCATGAAACTCCCTTTAACAATCAGAATTAGGTCTTTTAACTATTTTATGAAATGTTACCATTTATTTTCTATATCTTTAGTTAAAATTTCATAATTATTAGGCTTGTATCGTGGCTTCTATAGTCTCTTTATTAGGCTATTGTCCAATTTACTTTGCCCAGAATGTTGTTGGTCCAAGGCCAACTTTGGTGGTCTTCTAATGTGAATCTTCTTGTGATCCGAAAGCATGAATTGTTCCTTAAATTATGAGATAAATTAAAATAAAATATAAAAATATAATCAAGAACATTTTGGGTTTTAGGATGTGTTCAAATATGTACCATGTAATAGTGCATTTTAAGGACTTACAATCATAATGTGAAATGATGTTCAAAGTATAAAATGCACTAAAATGGTGTTTATGAATAATAAAGCACATGAATATTATATATATATATATATATATATTTTAAAAATGAATATTTGCCTCATTCAGTGGCTAATAACACCCCCAAGTTGAGTTTTTCTAGTTCCGAGAAAAATATATCTCAAAAATATGAAATTCGAATTCCCTTTTCCAAAAACATTTTAATACAAAATGATCACCAAAAACCATTATACAAAAAAATTATGAAACCCATAAAAATATTTTAATACAACACATTTTCATTGTAATATCCCAATACCAATCCCATTACTTTTTTCAAATTTATCTCCATATTTTATCCAGTATCAATTAAGCATGATGATGTGTTGTGTATCAAAATAGACATGGGGGGTTCATATTTATTCAAGGGGTAAATGATGGAAGTGATAAGTGGGATAAAATTTCAACATTAAGATGTGTATTCAATTTTTTTTGTTTTTGTTTTCAATTTTTCTATTGTAATTGAGATTCAACTCAATAGATTCTACCCATGTAGCGAGACTTTGCCGATGACTCCCAAGCTCAAAGACCTTGGGGCACCAAGTGAAGCCCACATAATCGGGCATCATCTCAAGTGAAATCAATCAAAGAAAAATTCAAATTACCTAAAATAGAGATAAAATTACTTACTCCATGCTAGAAAACTAGGGAGTCATGATCCCCAAGTGCCGAAATCCACGCATTAGGTCATTTCATTGCTCTACGTGCAAATTTTTTGTTTTTTTAATTTTTTTGATTTTTTATTGAATACTCATATTAAAAATAATATGATCACCAAACCTATGATATTTATTTGGAGGACCCCATGAAATCAAACTAATAACCCACAATCTATAGGATGTGCATTGTGTTTTTTATTAAATGGATGAGAATATAAACGGTGAGAAACCATATTAGACAGCCACACTTTCCAAAATCTATGGTCATGAAATTATACATGGATTAAAATCATAATCGGGTCATGCTAAATTATTTGATATTCAGTTTCAATGTGTGAAAATTTTATTGTCATGTTTAAGGTTAAATAAATATTTATTTCCACACTTTTTTTATACACTGAAAATTAATTAATTTTTTTATTCTTTTCACCCCTCCAACATAGAATAACACTTTTCCCCTGTATTTATGGAAAATAAACTTTAGAAGGGGTTATAGGTAGATAAGAGGAGTTCTAAAAGGAATTTCAAATATGAAATATGGAACAAAGTCACCTGTTTTTTTGAAGTTGAAGTTCACAAAACTAATGATTACTCCTTCGATCTCCATGTCACTCGAAGAAGCCTCGTAAATGATGGAAGTTTGTGTTTGTACACCTCAACGAAATATGAATTTCCTAAAAATCCATCAATCTCAGTAGCCCCTAAATTTTACACACCAACACAATTGGAATACAATGGGAACTACTTCAGGTTCCTTTAAATAAAAAAACAAAAGGAAAGGGAAAAACACACTTGTTTATTTAAGCATACCAAAGACTGATACTTCGAACAAGTAAAAATTATAATATATATATATATATGTGTGTGTGTGTGTGTGGATATATAAATTTTAAAATATAAATAATAGTCTCCATTTGGTCCCAAGTTCGATTCCCCACTTTTTCTCCGGTTGGGATAGGGTTTTCCCCAAGACGTATGATGTTTCCTTTTTTTTTAATAATAATAATTATTTTTTTTGTATTTTTCCTTTAACCTTGAAACACAAAAAATAAAATAAACTGATGATACATTGTATTGTTTTTAAATTTTCTGGGTAAGTTATTACTCATGGATTACACCACATGACACAGATGAATATGGATCTCCCCTTTCATACGCATCCATACTCATGAAAGAAGAACAAGTCAACAGTATAAGGTACTATCATATTCAGAGTTGATTGATTAAGTATTTTTTTTATAAAAAAATGATTCATTAATCCTATTTGAAAAAATGATTCACAAGGATTGGAAACATGAAAACCATGGGTAGCCTCCCATGAAGAACTTATGTATAACGCCATTATCCCTATATAGATCCTAAATATATCAATTTTTTCCTAGTTCATAGGTTGGCTCAGTTAACTCAACCTCAGTTTCCAGTTTATTGAATGATTCAATGAATGGTTTTAACCTATGACCATTAACCTTGAAAATGTGACCCCTTGTGGGATCCTGAATCTCGACTTCTCCATGGGGGTACACATGATGCACTATGCATGGACCAAACCATCTAGAACTTTACTTTACTAGGTTTAAATGAAGTTTTGAACTATACTAGAGAAAAAAAATTCCCGATTCAAAGCAGTTACCTTTAAGATTCATATAATGGTAGGATTTAACTCTAGAGTTATTTATTCTTGAATTTTCATAAGCCTCCATCCTAAGTTCCTCAAGTTCATTAAGATTGAATTTCATTTTTTGCTTCCGCTAAAGAAATGTCAAAGTTCATTTTATTTATTTCCCAAAAGGCTTTATTCTCAATTGCAATAGGTAAATGGAATTATTTTCCATAAACCAACCTATATAGTGACATTCCTAGAAGTGTCTTGAATGTTATACGATATGCCCAAAGGGAATCCAAGAGTTTCTCAGACCAATCTTTCCCCGTGGGATTGACATATTTTTCAAAATTTTCTTAATCTTCATATTCGCTAACTCAGTTTGACCATTGGTTTGAAGATGGTATGAAATTGAATCATTTTTAGAAATACCATACTTTGTCTTGAGTAAAGAGAATGGGTAGCTGCTAAAATGGGTTCCCCGATCACTGATTATAGCCCTAGGAATTCTAAATCGAGAAAATATGAGCTCCTTCAGAAATCAGATCACAACATAATGGTCATTGATCTTGGTGGAAATGGACTCAACCCATTTCGAGATAAAATCAATATTTAAGTGGATGTAGAGGTATCACCTAGAGTTTGGGAATGGTACCATGAAATAAATTCCCCAATAATCAAAGATTTCAATGACCAAAATGGGAGTTAGGGGAATTTGATTCCTTCTAGTAATGGATCCTAATTTTTTACAATGAGGACAACTTTTTCATAATTGGAAGGAATAGCTAGTAAGGTTAGGCTAGTAAAAACCACTTTGGAGGACATTTTCAGTGGTTTTATTTGTTGAAAGGTGGCCTCCACATGCCTCTCCATGACAAAAGTTTAGAATGGAATATTTCTTAGACTTGGGAACACATATCCTAATGATTTGATCAGGACAGAACTTGAAGAAGTAAAGATCATAAAACACATAATGTTTGACATCAGAAATGAATTTTCTCTTACCTTGGGTCCTTAAGAATTTGGGAATGTCACCTATCACCAAATGGTTTTCTATGTTAGCATACCATGGGAAATCACTCACAAAATTAAGGTGCTCATTGAGAAATGAATCCGACATAGAAAGGTGATGTGATTTGTCTTTTAATTCCATCATAGAGAGGTGATCAACTACAACATTTTAAACACCCTTTTTATCCTTAATGTTTAAATATAACTCTTGAAGAATAAGGACCCACCGAATTAATCTATCCTTAGTATCCTGTTTTTGTAAAAGGTATTTTAGGTCTTAATGGTCGGTGAAGACAATGATGGGTGATCCTAAGAGATAGGACCTAAATTTCTCTAAGACAAAGAAAACAACAAGAAATTCTTTCTTAGTGGTGGTGCAGTTGATTTGTGCATCAGTTAAAGATTTTTTTTTCATAAGAAATGACACATGGAGTTTTATCACACCATTTTCCTTAGACTGCTTCTACAACAAAGTCAATCGCATCACACATGAGCTTAAAAGGAAGTTTCCAATTTGGAGATTGCATGATAGGTGGAGATATAAGAGTTGACTTGAGTGTAGAGAATGATTCCTCACAGCTTTCTGCCCATAAAAATGGAGCATCTTTCACCAATAGAGCACAAAGTGGTCAAGAAATAGAGTTGAAATTACTAGCTAACCTTCTATAGAAACCATCATGTCCTAAAAAATACCTCACTTCCTTAACAATTTTAGGAGAGGTAAGGTGATGAATGAGGTAAATTTTAGCTTTATTAACTTCAATACCTCTACCAGAGACCATAGGGCCTAGAACAAATCCTTCCTTTACCATGAAATAGAATTTTTCCCAATTTAGGTTGAGATTCTTATCCTCGCATCTTGAAAAAACCCTTTCAAAATTCAAAATGAATCCCTCTAATTATCCCCAAAGATGGAGAAGTCATCCATGAATACCTCTAAACAATCCCCCAACATGTTCGGGAAGATTCCCATCATGCACCACTAGAAGGTACCAGGAGTATTACATAACCCAAAGGGCATGCGTTTGAAGGCAAAAGTTCTAAATGGAAAAGTGAAGGTATTTTTTACTTGATCTTCTAAGGATACCTCAATTTTATTATACCCTGAGAATCCATCTAGGGAGAAATATAATTGATGACCCACCACTCGCTCGAGGACAAGATCAATAAAGGGAAAGGGGAAATGATCTTTCTTGGTACAAGAGTTGAGCTTCATATAGTCAATGAAGACTCTCCATCCACTACTGACCCTTTTGGGGAGAAGGTCACTATACTCATTAGTGATCACAATAATTCAATATTTCTCTAGGACAAATTTATTTGGGATTACCCACTCACTTTTAGCAATGGGGTAGATGATACCCGCTTTCAAAAACATAAGAAGTTCTTTCCATACCACATATATATGATTTGGATTGAATCTCCACTGAGGTGGACTACATGGTTTGGGTTTAGATTCAAGAACAATACTATGAGTTCCAATAAGTGGGATAATCCCAGAAATATCAGAAAGGGTCCATCCAATTTCTTTTTTATTCTTTCTAAGGATATCTATAAGCATAATATCTTGATTGGAATCACGAGAGGAATAAATGACAATTGTAAAGGCTCTATTGTTCTCTAAGAACCCATACTTGAGTGATGAAGGTAGGACCTTAAATTCTAGATCTAATTGGTTATAACTTTCTAAGAAAGGATGTGACTTTGTATTGAAGTCAGTTTCATTGTTTATATTTCTTGACAGAATTGGTTCGTTGTGAACAGAATTCTCATCCACTAAATTGGATAGATCAGTGTCATGAATGTGTATGGAATCAATTTTATTGGTTTCACCAATGGTATCATTGATTGGTGATTCAATAAAATCATCAATAGAGCTATATAAAATAGATTCACGCCAAGGATTCAAATTTCCCTCATGTGAACAGAGATAATAAATCTCTTCTCGACTTAACCATCCTTCAGTAATCCCTTGATGTTCCTAAAGTTAACTATCAAAGCTAACAATCCAATTAACCTCATGGATCTCTTAATCATCCCTAATTAGATAGTTTTCATTATAGATGTTCAAGTCTAGAATCATGTTTCCAAAGGTGATGATCATGTTCCCATTTAGGACTCTGATGACTGAGTTGATTATTGCTAAGAAGGGATGGCCAAGGATAATGGAGGGTTTTATCCCTAGTACCTAATCATGGGTGATTTTTAGGGACAATGTAGTCAGTTGGGTAAATGAAAATTTCAACTTTCACCAAAACATCCTTTAAGATAACTTTAGGAACTCGAACACTACAATCAGTAAGTTGAAGAGTAATAGATGTGGGTAGGTGTTCTTTGAGCCCTAAATGACAATACATGGCATAAGGAATGAGGTTCACACTAGATCCCATATGAAAAATGGATTTGATAACTTTGTTCTATACTAAATCAACATTGATGTATAGACATCCTGGATGTTTCAACTTTGGAGGAATGGATCCTTGAATAGTGGTACTCACATTTGCAACAAAACAGACTTGGTATTTATGTTAAAATTTCATTTAAAAGTTAAAAATTCTATATGGTATTTTGAGTAGGCAGGAATGGTTTGGATTGAATCAAGAAGGGGGATGTTCAACTTAACATGAGAGAATATTTCCCTCAAAGTCTCATTCAGTTCTGGTTTGGTTTTTCCACTCATTCATTGAGGGAAAGAAGTAGGTTGTTTGATTTTTTGGTGCGATTGTACTTCCTTCACATTCTCATTGGGGTTTTCAGAATTTTTGTGTGGTTCTTCATTATTTTCATGCATTTTTGAAGCTTTTAATGGTCCTGGAATGGGTTGTTTATGTTTTTCAATGGATTTCCCACTTCTTAAAAAAGTCACTACTTTGAGTTATTCCTGCGAGGTTTGTGTATAACTATATTATCCCCTAAAAGTTGAGGATTGTATCACCTATGTAGGAATGGATTCCTTCCCAGTTTTAAAGGTTTTTAGTTCATGTTTAAGGTATTATACTTATGAGTTTATTTTCTCCATTTGTTTACACAACTTCTCAAGGATTGGAAGAGGGGAAAATTGAGTAGGGTCTTGTGCTGGTTGGTTTAGTCCAGGAGGATACTTTGGTTGTTTCATTGGTTTCTGGATGGATTGTTGTTATTAGATAGAAGGGTGTTGGTTTTGGACTACTTGTGGATGGAACCGGTTATGATTTAAAAAAAAAATTGGAGGGTAAGGGTTTTGTCTTTGTGGCTGACTAGGTTGTTGGTTGGGTTGTTGGTTATCTTTCCAACGGAATATTGGATGGTCATTATACCTTGGATTGAAATTGTTTCGCTACTGTGGCTTCTGAAAGTTCAGAGAAATGACCTCCGCTGGTGGTCCGCCTAGAAGAACATCTTTTATGAAGGGATGGTTGGTCAGTTTTCAGTCTGATGGTCATGTTTCTCACAAATTGTGCAAATTGGTTCAACAGTTTGAATTTCATGGACCTTCTTAAGGTCTATATCTTCAACCTTCCTAGTGAGTGCTATGAGTTTAGCCCTAAGGATTTACTATTCTCTATGTGTATGCACTCCAGTGGTTCTTTGTGTCTTTTTAGAATAAGGTGATTTTCACAATGTTTGGTTTTTTTAGAAAGGATTTCTAGATACACGTAAGCTTCATTTGGGGATTTTTTTAAAGGTCCCATTACACATCATGTCAATGAATTATTTGTTCCTTTGGCCCAACCCTTCATAGAAAATTACCATTTGTTCAAGAATAGAAAAACCATGGTGTGGAACTATTCTTAGGGTGTCTTTGAACCTCTCCCATGTCTTATATAGTGACTCTCCCTCTTTTTCAAAAATGTTTTGGATGCTCTTTCAAAGTTTTATTGTTTTGTGATGGGGGAGGTATTGTTTTGTAGAATTCTCTTTGAAATTGGTCCTAGGAGTGGATTGATGTAGGTATTAGATAGTTTAAACAATTATTTGATTGATCCTTATGTGAGAATGGAAAGAGACTAATAATAGGTGAATCAAGTTGATGTGGTGGGCACATGGTTTCAACAATGTCATTTGTCATGAACCAACCCGGGTCGGCCCTGAACCAGTCACCTGAGCCGGTCTGCGACAAGGCCTGAGAGGCGTTCTTGATCCTCCCAGGATGGAAAAAAGTGCTCGGGCATCAAAAGAGGATATGGGAATGATTTCTACCAATAAAAATAAATAAAGAAGAAAAACTAATACAAAGTAGCACAGAATAAATAAACCAGGTAAAGTGACTAAACAAGAACGAAAGAAAATAAAACTAACCAAACTCGATGTCCGAACTAACTCCGTGTGACCCCATGGGTTACTCTCTCACTCAGCGATCAAGCATCTACCAAGGTGAGTGCACTCAAGATATAGCCTTCACAAACACTAAAAACAGAAAAGAACTATAGGCGTGAGTATTAAAACTTAGTAGGCTAGCCCGATAATCTATTCCCAATGCACTACCATTAAAATAAAAGAAACATCATTTCAAGTTTGAACTAAAATTTATAAAAGTTAGTTTTTCTATGTATTGTACTAAAAATCAAAGTAAAAACCATTTCCCTTAACCATTTTCAAATCTAGATATGTTTCATTAGTGTTAGTGGAATTTTAGAAAGGGAAAGTAGTTTTTATATTTTCAAATATGTAGAAAGTGTATTGAACACTTTCATTTGAAAACCATTTTATGAAAGCTAATCAAAACCAGTTTACCACTTTCCAAGGAAAAAAATACACCAGAAATGAAAAAGTAAATCACACAATAAGGTCAATGTAGGTATACATATAAGCATCATAATCACTACTACAAGAAACAAAATCCGAATAGACATGGGTGAAACAAAGAGATCGAGAATAAACCAGAAGACACCAATACATGAGATATCATCCCCATTGACATGTCACACAAGATCAAATCAAAACGTCTAATATTCTCAACCATCCTTTCTCAGGTAGGCCGAGGGTAAATCCCATAGTAATAAAACCAATATATCCACCTACTATGGGCCACTGGTTAGTACCATAACCTACTAGTGCATCAATAATTCTTAGAATATTTTCTCAATTTTCCAAATTCCCATGTCTCAAGTAATTGAAAGGGGGTGAGACAACTGATGCAAGCCGAGCATACAATCACATAGATAGAGATATATATATAATAATAATGCACAACAGGAATCACCCCAAGCCACTCCAAGGGCTCATCTCATACTATTTATCAAAGAACTTAAAGAGGACAACATTAAACACTCTCATAATGGATCATGAAGATTCCTTAGTAAGGAAATCCCATCCATTATACACATGTGAGTATGGCCTGAGAAACATCCACATGAGGGTTTCACAATAAACCATTTGCACTAATTTTTTACAATGTGGCCAAACGGGCCCTTAAACATTCCATAAACAAATTCTTTATCAAATATGAAAACCAAATTATAAAGAGATGCAAGACACATTATTTACCATATAAAATCACTTGTAAAACCCCCTTTAAAACATTTCTGACACACTTTCAAACCAAACAAACTTTTATAAAAATGCCAATCGGGCTACAATTCCTTGTCACACAAAAAACTGATTTAAAAACAAAACTAACTTCACACTTCACCATAAATTCCTTAAATAAGAATTTAGGAATCCTTGGGTTGACCCACCAATATTCCAAGTCTCCTAAATTAATGGCGGTAGGCCAAGGTGTGTGGAAAGGTTAGACAAAGTGTACTTTTCCACCCTTGAGAAAAATATCTGATCCAACTTGCATGCCTTTGACAGGTGTGTCCAAAATAGCATCAAAATGACCAAATTTAGGTGGTCTATATATGAAAAATATTAGTATACGAATGTCACCTGACTTTTTGTAAAATTTTAGCAAAAATGGATATTTGGTTTTCGAGATATGTGTAAAATTGAGGGCTATTTTTCTAGGCCACAGAATCTATCCCTAAATTTTATCTCCAAATGGGGCCGCATGAAACTCCCTATAACACTCCGAATTATCTCTTTTAATTCTTGGATGAAATTTTCCCCTTTATTTACTATATATTTAGTTAAATTTTCAGAATTATTGGGCATGGAGTGTGGAATCTGTAGTCTATTTATTAGGCTGTTGTCCTGTTTACTTTTCCCAGAATGTTGTTGGTTCAGGGACAACATTGGTGGTCTTCTAATGTGAATATTCATGTGCTCCAAAATCATGAATTTTTACATATAGTATATTATTACTAGAAATAAAATATGAAAATATAATCAAGATCTTTTTTTGTTTTAGGAGGTGTTCAAATATGTACCATATAAGAGTGAATTTTAAGAAGGACTTACAATCATAATATGAAATGATGGTAAAATTGTAAAATGCACTAAAATGGTGTTTATGAATAATAAAGAACCTGAATATTATATATATTAACAACTAATATTAGCCTCATTCAGTGTCTAATCATGAACCTACATTCTTGACTGACATTATTGAAAGACATACAGAGATTAGTCCCAATGGAATGGTGTTGGTCGTTCAACTGATAGATTCTAAACTTGTAGGTTCAATCCCTAAAATTAAATATGAGGTAGTGGCAAAGGAATTTACCATAACTATATCAAAACATATAGAAAGCCTGTTTGTAGTGAATTCAATCTCGGATTATATATCCATATAATCAGGTGAACATAGTTTAGATCCTATTACTTTCATTGAACATCAATCCATGTTAATATGGGATTTGCATAAGATTTTCACCATCATCATAGAGACTCATTTGAAAAATATTTTTGATAAAGTGGGAATAATTCATCAAATCCTTCTTTTATTAGGCATCATTGATTTGATTACCCACATTTTAATGTCTTAATTCCTCAAGTTATCATTTCTTGGAAGGAATTGGATGCTTTTGAATGTGATATAATCAAGTTTAATCTTTCCGATCCTGATGAAGATGATTTACTAGATACTACTACTGAGCTGCATCATTTAACTACTATGGAAGTGAAACTTCATGATTGAATCATTGTACAGACAGTGAAGTTGTGAGAATATGAGGCTCATGTGGCTAGAATAACAACACAACTATCATAAAAAATAGGGGGAAAGAATCTATCAAGTAGATAATTCAAGAGATAAAATCCTTCTTTAAGAAAATGTATCCATTATTTGATACTAAATATAATAAGAGAACCTGTCTAGAGAAATCCCTTAACCCTTCACATCAAGAGTTAGATGATCTATTGAATAAAGAAGGTCTAATATAACTATATTCACTTCATTTTATTCTTATTTAACAATAATGTCAAGGAGAGACTCAAGGATATGGATTCCCCTATGTATTCTTTAATATATTAAATGAAAAGGACCTTACCTTCAATCATCTGTCTCTTTATATTAGTTTTCCATTGAAATATTAATAGTAATACCAGAATTGAATCACTTGCTAAAATATACATGTATTATTCTGTTTAACTTGCAATAACAAGAATGTGAAAATGATCTAATTTTTTCTTAGCTCATATGACCTAGAGATATGAGAACTTACTTTTTACTAGGTTTTCTTCTGTGGGTATTCAACTGGATGAGAATTACGTCCCTTTTCATTATCGGTTTAGGTTCTTACGAGACCAATCAATTCCACTGATGTTTTAGGTCAACTAGCTATGACCAATAGTTGTGAGGGTGATAATTCCAAATGAGGCTTTCATAACATGAATATAAAATTTTATACCTAGTTCTGATTCATGTATAGGGAGATGGGAATTTTATTCTTAGTGCATGTCCATGAACTAAGGAACATGTCTCCAAATCCTCTTCATATATCAACATCATACATATAAAATGGACTAATAACATTCTAAAGAACCAATGGTTTGTGTTCTAGATATTTATACATAGATCAAGATCTCAAGTATTTAAAAAAGAGGTCCTAATAAATGGGCCTCATGGTAATGTACCCTTCTAATAAAAATGGACCTCTAGGTCCTCTAATCTCACATGAGTCATGATCAGTGTGAGAAACTAAAGGAAACTTGGAAAATCATTTAAATTCACATGAGAGTTCACGACAAGGAACACATGGCATGATTTTAACCTCAAATAGGTTTCATGGTGGGATATTTTTGATGTTAATAAAAACCCATGACTAGGGCCTGATAACCATGGAAAATGGATCCTTGAAAAAGGATGGGACACTTATATAGATTTAATTCTTATATAGGGGAAGTGAATTTTCATATTCAATTCTAAAAGTGGTTGGAATAATGAGAGTATCCAAAGACAGTACCGTGTACCTTTTTATGGATATATCTCTAATGTAGGTAATAGGTAATATAAAATAGACTACACATCACACAGTTTAATGTCATGATTTATAAACTCATACATTTTACAATTCAGTGTGATATGATGAGGGATTTATGTCATAGTTTAATGTCATATTTCTTGGATGAGTTTCATTAAGTTTAACATCAATGTGACTAGGCCATGAGCTTCATAGTTTAACATCATGTTGTGGGGATGCATGATTATTCTCTCTTAACGATGTATGGTTTTGACCAAAAGATTAATGGTTTCCCATTTTATAGAGATCTAACCATGAATGTTTCATAATTATTTAGGCATGAATATGGGAAGTTTTAAGATTTAATTTGGGGACTTATGGATCCAAAAACATAATGGAAAATGTATGAACGTAATGACTACAAACCATGTTATCAAAGCAGTTTCTAGCTTACAGTTGTTGGGGATTGCGGAGATAGAATAGGTCTCTCCTGAGGATGGATATGGTTCTGGTTGATTGGACTTTTATGGGTGACTTATGAAAAGACAAACTAGAGAATGTTATGTGTAGTCAAAAACATGGTTTCCCAAGGAATATGAAATTCTATTACCAATGAAGAATGAAATATTATCGTGATTTGGATTTTCCTAGACACAAAGTTTGATTTTTGTAAGGAAGGTTCTTGAGTATGGAAGGAATATTTCATGTAAAAATAAATCAAGAAGGGATAGAAATATTTCCTATAAAGGTATAACCCATACATATGGGGAGATATTTTTTTAATTGTCGTTGATCTCAAGACATAGGGTTTGGGCACCGCTACATATCTCATTAATGAAAGAATCAATGCACAAAAAGTTTTGGGAATGATTCCCTATATTAATCAAATTCTTTTGCGGAGAGGGAGGATTTTTGTTTAAATACAGGTTCACTAGTGAGGTGTGAACACATAATTGACCCTTCTATACAGACCTTGATCATACATAGAGAATTAAGGGAATTATTATATAATGGATGGATCAATATGTAGGATTCAGGTGTCACTAAGTTTCTTTTATAGGAAAGAATTAAGTAGTATGAAATTCATGGAAAAATTTTAGGTGGGATACCAACACCCAATATTTTGGTCCTCTTGGGTGGGGGCCATATACGTCATGTAATAGATTTCATCTATGAATTTTAACATCATGAATCAAGGATGTTTGGAGTGACTTTTAAGGCCATGAATCCAATACCATGTTAAATATAACATGAACTGATACACCTCGATCATGTGGGGAAACGCTATAAAAAAACTCATAAACCCAAGTAAGATATGATCAGTGTGAGAAAAACCAAATAAAAAAGGATAATTTCATGACATGGAGGTGATTAAAAGAAGGTTCAAGGGATTTTGTATCATGCGGGGGCTAGTTCTGGAGGTAAGATCCGATTTTCACTATGTATCTCATAGAGGTGATAATCAAGTCATAAATAGTGTTTGGATGGTTACTATATTTTATGGTCACAAATCATTTTTTGATGGTTGTGTTAATATGGATTTGTTGACTAGAATTAAGTATAACTGATGTGAAGAGTGGCCCTAGGTTCCAATGGATGGTGAAAACCATCTTATGAAGGTGGTAAATTTATGAATGGGATAAGACATGAGGTCTAAACATCACTACGTATCCTGCATGGAAAAGAATCAAGCCATATGTAGTTCTTAGAAATAGTTTAGTTTAATGTCATGTGAAAAGGATGAAGGTTACATGATGTCATGGAAATAATGGGTGGTTTAGGACATACCAGACCAAGGATGTTAAATCATTCTTCGCACACAAGGAAGGAAGTTGTAAACCAATATATTACAAGTTATCAGACAATGTGCGATGATATGGGATAAATTTATAAGGAATAACCATGAACCATGTTTGAAAATTAGTTTCCAGTGCGATGTTTTCATGGATTAAGGAGATAGAAGAGGTATCTTTTAAGGAAAGATATGCCTATGGTTGATAGGCCTTTTAAGGGTGACTTTTCAAACCCAATTGGGTTATGTTATGGAAGGTTAAAAAAATTCATCTTTAGTAATATGAAATTATATTACCAATTGACAAGGAAAGATTACAGAGATATGAGTTTTTTGAGGACAAGGTGTATGATGTATGGAAGGAATACACATGATAAAAAAGGAAGAATTTTAATCAGTATTGGCCTTTTGATGCGGACTTCCCTACATATATCTAACTCCTATGTAGGTAAGGGAACATTTTTAATGTGATAGGACCCTAAATTATGGGACCCAAATTGAGATTTCCTACATGGACTGGGATTGTATGCATGAGGAAAGGAAGAAATATTCCTTTTTTTTACTACCACTATGCCTATGTTAAGGGACCTAGGAATAACTACATATCATGTATAGACAAGAATCAAGCCAGACATATTTCTAAATCATGAAGACGAGCCCATAAATGAATGGAAACATACTGGAGTCCCTTAAATAGATCATTATTTATATATATGATAGGGGATTATATTTTTATTACTTCATGGAAGGGACAAAGGCATAGAGTCTAGGCATCACTATGTATCCCATTTGAGGTGATGATTAATCCAAAAATAGTTCTTATATGAAATCTCCCTATGTAGGTGTGACCCGTACACAGAGAGGAGACATTTTTATGTAGTGGTTATACCCAGGATTGTATATCTGGGAATCTATACATATCCTATGATGGTAGGAATCAATCCACATGTAGTTCTAGAATAATGGTGAGGTGAGAGGCTATTTTCAAGGATTGTGATCCGCTCAAACATGAAATGAAATGTTATGTAGTTTTACATCTTGAAAATAGGATGTAAACCATGTAGTTTTATGTCATGGGGAAAAGATGTTGTTGTATATTTTAACGTCTTTTTTCTAATAAGAAGGTGTATTTAAGTTTATCATCATGCAATAAGGATGAAACTTCATTAATTTTAATGTCATGAAGCAAAGACCAACTATGTAGTTTAACATCATGTAGTAGGGAAAGAAAAACTTTGTAGTGTAACGTCACATGTTAAGGATGATAATATGTTCCTTTTAAGGTTACGTAAATAGGACCAATGATGCTATGCATTTTAACAACATGCAATAAAGATTATTTGTTGTGTAGTTTATCGTCTGTCAATATAGATGATGGATTTTTTGTCACATAAAGTATTTATTGAAAAATATTTCATTAGTGGGGGGATTTGTGTATTCCCCATCCAATGGGATTAATGAATAAGCTCTATTGGAGTGGGCCTTGTGTATGAAGTGAGGTACCTCCCACTTTGGTTTATGATTTGTAGGTTTCCTCCCTCGTATCATTAGAGTTTTCAAAGCCAAAACCATTTATCCTTGAAGGAATGAATTAAGAACTTATTGTTTAAGGATCACGATATCCAATTCTAGTATACTTCTAAATGATGTAGGGTATACAAAATTTTCTCATCGAGTCTCTCTAACTCATAAAAATGCTTCTATGATTGTTCATCATCTGATAATTTATCAGAGATAGCTTTTCTGTGTGAGAAAAATTAGACTTTAATGGGTATCACTACATATGTTCTGTAGACCAATAAATACGGGGTTTGCTGAGTAGTTGTGTGGGTTGTAGTTTGGTCACCCCAAAAATCATATAAAATCTTGTCCGGAAAAGATTTATTTTCCCTATCTACCATTTTCTAGAGAATATCAGTTAGATTTTTATTTTAAGCCACTATATGTACATTTTATACTGCGTGATAGTGTGAATAGTGATTGAATTTGATGTTTTAAACATAGTACAACATCTTAAATTCATAATAGTATTAGTTGTTGTCATTGTCCTTTAGTATTGTGTGGGGGATACCAAATATGGAGATGATGTTCAACTTCACGAAATTGATGAAACTTTTGGTGCTGACTTTCTTAAGAGGTATCACCTCATCCCATTTAGAAAAGAATTTAGAATTGGTAAATATGTACTTGAACTAATTTACCATAGCTGGAGGGTATGGCCCTATGAAATCATTTCCTCATAAAGAAAATGTCTTGGATTATTTAGATGTTTGAAACAACTTTGGGGTATTATGGATGATGTTGTAATGCACTTTCTAGGTATCAATTTGTTTTATGAATTATGTGAAGTCCTGTGTCATCAAAGGCAATAAATATCCAAGACTCTTGATTTGGTGACAAAGTCTGGTTCTTGACTGGTGGGAACCACAAGAACCTGCAAAAACTTATTCCATGGTGGTAATCATCTCTCCTATGTAAATTCATCTAAGGGTAATTGCATCAAATATTTTCTTATAAAGAACATTTTTATGACCTAAGCTATGATATCATGTGAAATTGAACATCTGTGATCGAATATATACTTTTCCATCTCTATCTAGAAGAAGTTACACATTTTTGAGATATTATAGGATGGAAAACATCCACCCATTTGAAACATTATCTAGTTCAGGGGTAGAATTGATCTCCCCAATGCAATTTTAAACAAACAGTGATACTGTTTTGTGATGGGTGATGTAGATGACCATTTCATCCTGATCCGGATAAGCCAAAGCAGAAGTAGTATTTTCTAGATCATATTTTTAAGTGTTTTGTGAATATAGGACTTGAGTTAATATTTAAATATTGGGGAATTATTTCATCAATCATTGAACATAATTAACTAGGGGGACAATGTCTTCATTGTGGATGAAATAATCACTATTAATCTACTTAATTACCCCCTCAAAAATTTCATTTGATCCTAAAGTGGGTCACCTATATTTTCAAATCCAACT
Organism: Viscum album; assembly: GCA_963277665.1. NCBI lineage: Eukaryota > Viridiplantae > Streptophyta > Magnoliopsida > Santalales > Viscaceae > Viscum > Viscum album. The sequence continues at coordinate 1,754,900,214 of OY728123.1, forward strand.
CTAAATGTAATGCCCTGACCCCAGTTACCTAGATTCGGTGCATTGTTACATAACATTTCCATGATACAAGGAATTATGTCTTGAAAGACCGATTAGTTTAGTAGCCTTGGAAGTAATAGATACATTCCTAAGTTTTACATTACATCATGAAATAAAAACATCAACAACATTTTCCCCCCTTTTAAACACACTTATATCCTTATACTTTCCCTAAAGGTCAACTATAAAATACTTCTTCACATCTTGGGAAAAATAAAACATTGAAAGGGGTGTGCTCAGATGATCATTAAGGATAAAAATATTGTGGAAACTTTCATAAATAAGGATAAACAATTAAGGAAACGTATAAGACTAAAACAAAAGCCTTTTAAAATTAAAATTCAGAATAATATGGGAAAGATAAAATCAAATAATTCCATTTACTTAATCACATGGAGATTCTAATAGTTTAATAATCACATCAAATATCAATATCCAATTTCATAATGATGAAATGCATAACGCCAGACTTCATAACCACATAGTCAAGGCCCTATGCCAAGACTACAAATAAAATATTGTCAAGACCTTGTGCTGAAAAACTAGTTTGTCTCATGAGACCTACCAATGCACAAAGGATCTATAGTGGGCTCCATCCGTCACTTACTAAGTCCAATGCATTCATCATATGAAAAGGTTTAAACATAACATAAACATTCGTATTAAAACTGGGATATGAAATGTCGATACTTTATTCATAAACCATGAATGGTATAAAAATAACCCATACACATTAAAATATATCACAAAAACTTCATTACAATATGAAATATTTGTATCATAAATAAATCAACTTCAAACAGTTTTAAAATCCATCAAAGAATGTAGACATAGATGTAATCAAAACTTTTTGAGAGAAATATCTCTTTCAATTTTGAAATCATTTAAAAGTCATGTAATTATAAAATAAAACATTTATTTTGAAAATATTCTTATAAGCTTGTAAGGGAAGCTTTGATGATGTTATAATAGTGAAAAATAGCTGCACCCGCCATATAAGTTAAAAAATATTCTCACCAAAATTTTATCGAAAAGGTCCTAAAGTACCTTGTTTGGAAAACGGCGGAAAGATTAATTTCAAAACATATAAGGTGAAATAAGGGTATAATGAATTTAACCCATTGTATAGTAAATAGTAAAAATGTCTTGAAATACATTTTTAAGAAATCACAGATGTGGATGATAAAGAGGTCCCAATAGATACATACGTAAAAACAACCTCGGATAATAAAGAGATTGTCAAATTAACCCTTACCTTGTAATTTTTCTTAGTCAATGGTTTGTTAAACTCTTGTATAATAGTTAAAACATTTTCATTAAATTATAAAAGAACTATATACATAAATATGATATCATATATGATCCTCTAATATCGCTTTGTTAATAATATTTTAGTAGTATCATCATTTTAGGTGTTAATTGATTCGTTTTACATTATATGGTTGGTTATGTAAGCCATGTTTGTTATGGATAGGATGTATTTGATTCATATAAAGAATTATATTACTTTCATAAACCTTATTTTTAATCATATAATGAAAATTATTCTTGAATGATTACGATGGGGAATGAATCTCATCACGTTCGTGGAGATGGTAATCCGTACGTACGCACGTGCGACAATATCATTATATTGATGGTGAAATCATATGTAATTGGATGGTATATCATATATAAATAATAATTAACATGTTATATTTATTATTTACATCAGTTATAGTCATTATTATATCCATCCTAATAATGATGTGTTTGAATAAAAAACTACACCATGACGTGGAGACGTTAAGCCGTACTTGTGCACGTATGGTGACTTTTTCATTCATATGATGTATAGAATAATGAATATGGTTGTACCATTTTTATAATAACATCAAAATATATAGAAGATATTGGAGTTATTATTTTAGAATGGAAACAACAAAGAAATAGGAAGTGGAAGATGAAAATAACTTGAAAGAGGTGATGAATTATTTACCTCTTCTTCAGGTTCTTCATTTTGATTTGATCAAAAGGGCTCCTTAGGGTGGCTTTCTGACCAAAGGAAGTCCTCTAGTATGAAGGGAGGAAAGTTGGGAGGATATTTGGGCAGGGGTTAGCTGAGCCAAATTTATTTGGAGGTGTGAAATTAAGATAAAGGAAAAAACTTTCAACCAATAGGTTTTAGGCTCGTTTAGGTCACCATATTAACCATATCTTTTAGATTTAACTCTTAGTTAAATAGCATGACATTTACCATGTCTCTTTGTATGTCTATATTATATTGTTAATAAAATTACTATAACAAGCCATGTGAACCCCATGTGGTTTATTATTAATATATATAACTTTATCTAAGTCCTTTGGATGAACCTTATATTCTTAGGAATATTATATCAATTAATAATATAGTAGTTGTTTTAAAAACTCAATTATGTCAATTTTGACACTATTTAGTATTTGGTTTTGTAAAAATCATAACAACATGATTACTTAAAACAAAAATTATTTAATCAACCCTAACATGTCATATTAACCTATAAAATTAGTGTAATTCATCAAAAGTCTCAAATTACATTTATTTTGATATTTATAATATCAATTATTTTAATCTTTGATTAATAAGGTAATTACTACATCATCATTGTGTCATAAATAAATTAAATTATTTAATGTCTAAAAATTATAAATAAAATAATATTATGTTGGAAATTGTTTTAGATTTCTAATGAATATTTATATTTGAATTTATGTTATGTATAACCCTATATAAAAATGGTTTAGTTATTAAACATTGAATTTAACTCTTTTAACTCTTCTTTAAATAAAATAATAATAAATGTCATAATCTAATATAAGTGGACCAAAGGGGATCATATTTTATTCATAAGATTTTTTGGCCGAATTACACTTATCCAATAGAATTAGGACATGTGTTAGGGTAATTATAATATTATTTTTACACTTAATTACCCTATTTACTTTTAACCGTGGTAAATTAAAGTAAAACGTTACTATTCACCAAACATTATTTTCATCTTATTGAACCAAAATTTACTTAATGATGTCAACCATGTCTCTAGGATTTGTTAAATTTATCTCATAAAAGCGTTAAAATAATGTTTTATGCAAATTTGTAAATTTTCCTAGGAGGTGGGTAAAAGATAATAAAAAGTTCAATAAAATTTTTATATATCTATGCTTATTATAAAATAAATCCAATGAATTACATTGAACTTATATAGGTATTATGTATCTATTTTTACCTAAATTAAATTTAAATAAAATAAATAATTATTTAAATAAAAAGTATGTTTAAACAAATAATGTAGTGTTTTTTACTATTTATCAAAAATTGAATGTTTTTAGAAAAATACCAAAAATTCACCCTAAGATAATTTCAATATTACGAATTCAAAAATTATGTCCATTTTGAAAATTAAAATTTATAAAATTTAAAAAAGTGGGTATTACTATTCAAAACAGCGAGTTTGATTGGTCGTGGTGTGTTAGAATCTCAAAGTTGCGTACAATGAAAGCTGTTGTATTATTCAAAGGGGAATGTACCGTGGAAGCTTGGGGTGTTACATTCTTCCATCCTTAAAATAAAATTTTTTCTATAAATTTCTAGAATATTACTTCATAAAAAGATTTGGGTTGTTCTTCATCATGAGTTTCTATGTTTCCCAAGTTGCCTCTTCCATCTTATGATTTCTCCATAGAACATTTACTAGATGAGTTTTCCGGTTTATCAGCACTTGTTATATGGTATCAAGAATTTTGACAGGATCTTCACAATAAGACATATCAGGTTCCAGTTCAATTTATTTATAGGTGAGTATATGCGTTGGGTCAGGAATGTATTTTCTCAATAGTGATATGTGGAACAAGTCAGGAACTTTGGAGAGACTTTGAGGCATTGCCAAACGATAAGCTACAACTCCAATTCATTCTATAATTTCCAAAGGTCTGATGTACCTGGGACTCAATTTACCCTTCTTACCGAAATGTAGAACACCCTTCCATGGAGATACCTTCAAGAAAACATGGTATCCTACTTGAAATTCAAAATCCTTTATTTGGTTATTGGCATAACTCTTTTTCCTACTTTGGGATGCTTTGATGTGGGTTTAGAAAACCTTCACCTTTTCTATTGGTTCCTCAACAAGTTCTAGGCCTACGAGTTTTATTTCACCAACATCATCCCAACAAGTTGGTGTGTGACATCTCTTGGCATATAACGCTTCATATGGTGCCATCTGAATACTTGAATGGAACCTATTATTATAGGAAAATTCTACCAGAGGTAAATATTGATCCCACATACCTTGAAAGTCAAGTGAGAAAGATCACAACATGTCTTCTAAGGACTGAATAGTCTGTTTTGATTTTCCATCTGTTTGAGGGTGGTAGGAAGTGCTCAAACGAAGTTCAGTATCCAGGGCCTTCTGAAGACTTTGCTAGAATCTTGATGTAAAATAGGGATCACGATTAGAAACAATTGATAGGAGAACTCCACGAAGTTTTAAAACTCAATTAATATATAGTATTTCTATATGTTCAAGGGGTAAATCTTCTCTCATAGCATGAAAATTTACTGACTTGGTAAGACGATCCACAATGACCCATATTGCGCCATTCCCTCTAAGAGTATTTGGTATCCCCATGAAAATGTCCATCATAATATTATCCCATTTCCATTCAGGTGTGGGAATAAGTTTCATGACTCCTCCAGGCTATTGCCTTCCGGCTTTCACTTGTTGAAAAACCATACATCTTGACACAAAATCTGCAATCTCCCTCTTCATGTTGTCCCACCAAAAATGTTCCTTCAAATCTCTATACATCTTGGTGCTCCCAGGGTGTGTAGAGAAATTGGAGGTATGATAATCATCCAATAATTCCCTTTTTATATCAAGTATAAAGGGAACATAGAGTCTCTTCCCAAATTTTAAAATTCCATCTTCATATATGAAGTCACTCAATCTCCCATCATTCACAACTTTAATCTTCTTTTTAAACTCCTTATCATCAGTATGAAAACTCTTTATCCCTTCTAGTAAATATGGTTCGGAAACCATTTGAAAAAGTATTGATGTTTCAACTTCCATGGTTATTTCCATATCTATCTTTAATAGATCCAGGAAAATAGGATCCCTTTCAAATCTCATCTTGTTCAAAACTCTAGGATCCTTTCTGCTCAAAGCATTTGCCACCTTATTTTCCTTCCCCAGGTGGTAGTGTATTTTTCAATCATAATCCTTGAGTAGTTCAAGCCATCTAATTTTCCTCATGTTTAGTTATTTTTGTGAGAAAATATACTTCAAACTCTTGTTATCAGTATAAATCTCACATTTTTCACCATAGAGATAGTGTCTCTATATTTTTAGAGCAAATATTACAACTGCTAAATCAAAATCATGACTAGGATATTTTTTGTAACACCCTGATATTTTATAAAAAATATTTTTTTTAATTTTATTGATGTCTTGTGTTGTACGCTACATTAAAAGGAGCTTACACTACACGCATCCCTAACTTCTCTTGCATTACACGTAATCTCGACCTTCCATGATAGCGTGTGTTGTACGCAATACCGAGTTTCATTAAACAATGATATGTTATATAAACTAGCCGTTATGAATAGTAATACCCACTTTTTTAAATTTTATAAATTCTATCTTTTTAAATGGACTTAATTTTTGGATTCGGAATATCAAAATTATCCTAGGGTGAATGTTTGGTATTTTTCTGAAAACTTTCAATTTTTGAAGAATAGTGAAAACACTGGGTTACTATTCAAAAACCGACTTTTTATTTAAATAATTATTTATTTTATTTAAATTTATTTTAGGTCCAAATTGATACATAATACCTATATAAGTTCAAAGTAATTAATTGGAGCCATTTTATAATAATTTTAGATATATAAAAATGTTATTGAACTTTTCACCGTCTTTTACCCACCTCCTAGGAGAATTTGAAAATTCACATAAAACATAATTTTACCTCTTCTGTGAGTGAAATTTAGAAAATCCAAGAGACACGGTTAATATCAAGGACTAAAATGTGGTTCAATGAGATGAAAATAATTTTTAGTGAATAGTAACTTTGTACTTTTTTTTACCATGGTTAAAAGTAAATAGGGTAATTAAGGCTACAAATGATATTATTATTACCCTAACACATGTCCTAATTCTATTGTATAAGTGTAATTCGAACAAAAACAACCTTATGAATAAAATATTACCATTTAGGTCCACTTGGATTAGATTAGGACATTTAATATTAATTAATTTAAAGAAGGGTTAAAATAGTTAAAATCAAAGTTTAATAACTAAAACATTTTTATTATAGAGTTATACATAAGATAAATTCGATTATAAATATTAATTAGAAATATAAAAATATTTCCTACCTAATTGTATTTTATTTATAATTTTTAGACATTAAATAATATAAGTTATTTATGACACAATGGTGATGCAGTAATTACCTAAATAATTAAATATTAAAATAATTGATATTATAAATACCCAAATAAATGTAATTTGAGACTTTTTATGAATTACACTAATTTTATAGGTTAATATGACATGTTAGTATTGATTTAATTAACTTTTTTAGAACTAATCATGCTGTTATGAGTTTCACAAAAATCAATTACCAAATAGTGTCAAAATTGACATAAAATAGATTTTTTAAACAATATTATATTATTAATTGTTATTTTATTCATAAAAATCTATGGTTAGGCCACATGACTTAGATAAGGTTATATATATTAATAATAAACAACTTGGGGTTATTTTGTCTTGTTATAGTATGTTTATTAACCTTATAGTGTAAGAAAACAAGAAGACACGGTAAAAGTTAAATTATTTAACTTAGAGTTAAATCTAAATGATTAAGTTACAATTGAAACCTAAACTTGTCTAAAATATATTGGTTGATATTATTTAGACCCATACCCACTTTATCTTTGAAATAAATCAATTTGGAGCTATTATAAACCGAATATGACTTTACTACAAAATAATATTTTGATTTTTTCTAAAGGTGCCCCTCTCATCCCTTATAAAAAGGGAACCCCTTCCCACTTCTCTTCACACCCTTTTGAGCCTTCAAGCTCGGAAAAACCCTGAAAATTTATCTTCTACACTTCCCTAGAAACATCATATAGGTTCTGGTAATTTTTAAAGACCATCTTTAGTGCCCATAGAGGAGGTTAAGAAGAGGCGCTTCAAAGAAGAGGTAATGTCCGTTACCGATTCTTTCAACTTTATTTCTTCTTACACTTCTTCTTCTTTAGTTGTTTCATTATGAAGTAATAAAATAAGTATCAATAATATACTGATATGTTATTATAAATATGAAATAACTCTATTTCACCTTCTATCCATCCTACAGAAAACGAAATCACCGCGCGTGCGTACGTACGGAATACCGTCTCCACGCCGTGGTGTAATCTATTTTCGACCACCACCTTACATGGATGGGTATAATGGTGTAAATAAAAAACTATATATGATTATTGTAAAGTGATATTGATTCTGAAATATTATACATACACTTCAATACAATTTCACGATCATGGGATTGATATCATCGTTGTGCGTACGTACGGACTACCGTCTCCACGACGTGATGAGATTCATTCTCAATGTTAACCATTCATGAATGATTATAAAGTATATATAATAAGTAATCATGAAATATATGACATAATAATGATACCATATTTATGTATATATATATGTATGTCATATACTTAATTCCATTCAATTCAATATGGAAACTAAAACAGCGTTCATGCGTACGTATGGCCTACTGTCTCCATGAACGTTGTATTTCCTTCCATTTATCGATCTATAATATATATATATGTATATGCTAAATATAAATTACATATAAATAATGTTTTACATTCTGTAATTAAGCAAATCAGGATATAAGTAATAATATCAAGAACAACAAGTCCAAACATGTACAATAAATAAAACAATTTTACCCAAAACGCTGCTTTAACATAGAATTTACAAAAGAACGGGTAATATAAAGTCATAAGTGAACCATTTATGACATCATAACAATGAATATAGTTCTGTAATAATTCAATTAATATATTTAAATCATTATACAGGAGGTTCGAATATGTACGAAGCATATCAGACCTAATGTAAGGGATAACTTTTCCAATCTCGTTTTTATCCGAGATTGTTTATTCGTAAGTATTTACTGGGGTTATTGTTATCATCCATGTCCATGTTTTCTAGAAATTTTTTCATGTATTTTTAATGTCCTTTTCATCCATTTTTACTTTTACTACATGGTATGTATGGAATCTTTTGTCGTAAGAGATACATTTTTGACTTTCCGGGAAAAGTACGAGAAGCATGTTTTTTTTACTTATACGGCGTGAACAGATTTTTATTGTTTCACAACACCTCATTTTCATGAATCTTCTTATAAAATATTTAATGATTATTTTCAACAAAACCCTTTTCTTTTAAAATTTCATGGAATTTTTTGAAAAGAAAATGATTTTGAAGAAGAAAGGATATTTTCCTCAAGATTTCATTTCAAGTGTTTTATCAAAAATATTTTCCACATAAAATGAAATTATTTAATATGTTTATGTTTCAAGTACAATGTATCCATTATTTACTTGGTTTTATTCTTATTATGATGAAATGATATCCATTTTTTATATGGATTATTTTATGATGACATGATGTTTAAGAATCCCATTCTATTACATGGGTTATGCTATGATGTATGATTTATGATTGTGTGGAACATGAAAGAATGATTTCATTATGAGATGGGTGGGACCTATATCTCCCTCTAATGCATTGGGTAAAGATTTATATCTCATGAGATAGACATGGCTGGAATGGTAAGTTAATCCGGTTCAGTGATACAGGACTGGAACGAGGAGTGAACTCGATTCAGAAAGGGAATTTGTCCCCTAAGATAGTCTTGGCAGCAATTTCTTGGCTACTATGGAAATCATATCATGCGATTAATGGTTTTCCACAATTACATGATTTATTCCCATGATATTTTATCAATATTGATGTTCTTTTATGATATATTCCTTACGTACTTCCAATATTTATGTCTTTGCCCAAGATTTTGATGATTAGATTTTATGTTCAAGCTTTTGCATTCAAATGTTTATGGATTGTTTTATGTTCTCTATGCTTACCCTTAATAATAATTTGAGCTCACCCTTTTTATGTTTTCTTTTCCCCAGGATATAAAGAATGGTTTTAGGTAAGAAAACAAAAGGGGAAGATCTTTAGGGGATAAGTTGAAGACCTTTCACCATGATTAGAAGATTAAATTCCGAGTTTCCAACGATACTAAACTATTACAGTCCTTGTGTGTCTGTGTTTGTTATGTATTAAGTATTCCGAAGAAGTAATGTAATGTCCATGTACATTAAGATTTGGGTCTCTACAGTTGGTATCAGAGCAAAGGTTTAGTTAAACTTTAGAAACTAGGATGTGAGAACTTTAGTGATATCCCTAGAGATATTTCAAAGGTTTGCCTAGGGATGTCCGTAAGGTTAAGTATAAGTATAGGTTATAGTCATACAATTATTTTAATGATATTAGAATTAAACCTAAGATGTTAGATATTGAAGGTACCCCCCCTTTATTATGTTGTTTTCCTAGCATGATTTTTGCATCTCACACTGTTCTTTTTGGGTTTTAGACGATGGCTGGAACCTGAAGGAACCGTGTTGATCAATGTAATGGAAAATGAAATGATTGTCCTCTCGAGCAACCAAATGTGATGGGAGATGGAGTGAAAAATCTTATTGCTATACTTACACAAGCTATGAATCATTATGGACTTCCAAATGAGCAGAGAAGGGAACAATATTTTATTGAGTCCTTCATGAGGCAACGTCCACCGTCTTTCAATGGGTCTTCTGGCCCACTTGTTACTGAACAATGGATCAGTACCATTGAAAAGATATTTTCCATAATTCGCTATTAAGAACATGAAAAAGTCATTTTAGCTGTTTACCGTTTAGAAGGTGAAGCAGATCAGTGGTGGACTCTAATCAAGAATACAAGGCCCCAAGATGAAATTGAATCCATGGAATGGGACGAGTTCAAGAACTTGTTTTTCAGTAAGTACTTCCCTCGTATTCTTTAAAAAAAGATGGAAAAGGAGTTTCTTGAGCTTAAGTAGAAGGATGATGAATCTATTGGTATATATGAAGCGAATTTTACAAGACTTGCATGGTATGCATCTGGCTTTATCATCCAACCTGAAAGTAAAGTTGATCGATTTTTTAGTGGTTTAAAACCAAGTCTTCAAAGGGCATTAGCTATAAGAGACTTCAGTAGCTATGAAGAAATAGTGCGTTGTGCTATCAAGGTAGAACTGGAAGTTGGTGTAAAATATCCATCTCCTGGTTTTGACAAAAAACGAAAGATGGAGTTCATGGAAACATCTTAGAATAATGGTGAAAAGAAGATGAATGTTTCCTTGTGCTCAAAGTGTGGAAAGAAGCATGGTGGAGATTGTTTTAAAGGGACTAGAAAATGTTTTAAGTGTGGAAAAGAAGGTTATTGAGAAGCTGAGTGTCGAATTAATAGAAAAAGGGTTGCTAATGATGTGAATAATGAAAAGACTACAGAGAACGCACCACCAACACTTCAATGCTTCAAGTGCAAGGAAATGGGGCATTATTCTAAGCAATACCCTAATCCAAGGGTTAATTATGATCAACGTGATCCACCTCTTAAGGAAAAGGATAAAGGGAAGTCCCAGGTGATCACTATTTGTGATGTTGAGTATGACAATGATGTTGTGTAATGATTAAGTGTTTATGTAATGGGATTTCAAAATAGTATCATGGAATCTCATTTATAGTATCGTGGGATTTTGAAATATCTGTGTATTCGTATATTGTAGTTTTCTATAAGAATATGGTACCGGTAACCATGAAAATTGATTCAAATATTTTGAAAAGAAGATGATATGCGCATAATGATGGGATAAGGAGAAAATGAATTGTTTGATAGTATTCATGAGCTCATGATTGATATCAGGACTAAGTGATATCATGGTTTGAGTGTACATAATTTTGGGATTTTGGTATGTGGAAAGAGTTAACTTTTTACAGCACTCATGTTTTCACTAAGGTTCAATGGGTATTCATTTTTTAAGAGAATACATGATTAAGGCCTTGGAATGTTTGGAATGTGACCAACAAGACATATCTTATGATATTTGGGGATCAACGATGGTATTAACATGCTTGTTATATGAACTCTCTGGTAATCGTTTTCACTATAATATGAGATTGGACAACAGTATTTTGGATAAGCCTAAAGATTGGAATGGATTATGTTGGAAATAAGTTAGTATTGTTTAAGGCAATACCTTTTTCGATATTATTGATGGAAAGTTATAATAATTTAGTTTTAGAAAAAGGAAAACCTGCAGGATGGGCGACAACCCATCACGTCGGACAAGGCTGTGGGAGTCGAACCCACAACTGAAGTACGACATGCCTTTATCGCCTACCACTGGCCTACAGGAAGTCCCTGTTTAGTAGAAACCAATTTTATTATATTAATCAGTATGAAATATAAAGTATAAGTCCATTTTAGGAACCATATCTGATTAATCTCACCATATATGGACTTATGTATATAACTTTTTCTAACTTATGTTTGAGACAGATGGAATGACCAATCATTCTATCGCATGATCTGCTAAAACTTCGCGAAAGACAATTTCAACTTCATTTCTTAAAGAGAAGAAGTGTAAATTGTTCAAGGCACAAACAAATATTTTACCAAAATAAAGTAAGTATTTCTTCTAATTCAAATTCTTCAACTTCAGAGAAACGATCTTAAAAACCAAAAATGTTGTCCTAGTACCCTTATATCCGATGAATCATATGGTACCCTAGATCATAACAAATTTATTGCTTTCTTATTGTTGGATTTTTCATAGCCATGTTCTCTACCACTCTCCATCAGAACATGACGGTTAGATTTCTCTTCCATATCCATATTTTCACCTATGTTCTCCTATGTAGAAACCTAGTGATTAGTTAATTCTGGTAACCGTTAAGTTTCATACTTTAGTTTTTAAAGATTTGTTTTGGTGTTCCTTTTTACGATGTGGGTTTCTATCAAAGAAACTTTCGAGTAGTAAACCATTTATAACCCCGACGAATTTCGAGGGCGAAATTCATTTTAAGGGGGGTAGAATGCAACACCCCGAGATTTTATGAAAAATATTATTTTTAATTTTATTGTTGTCTTGTGTTGTATGATACACCAAAAGGAGCTTGCACTACACACATCCCTGACTTGGCTTGGATTACACGCAATCGCGACCTTCCACGATAGCGTGTGTTATACGCAATACCGAGTTTCATTAAACAACGATATGTTACATAAACTAGCTGTTCTGAATAGTAATACCCATTTTTTAAATTTTTTAAATTTTATCTTTTGAAATGGACTTCATTTTTGGATTTGGAAAATTATAATTAGCCTAGGGTGAATTTTTGGTATTTTTCTGAAAACTTTCAATTTTTGATGAATAGTGAAAACACTGAGTTACTATTCAAAAACTGACATTTTATTTAAATAATTATTTATTTTATTTAAATTTATTTTAGGTCAAAATTGATACATAATACCTATATAAGTGCAGAGTAATTCATTGGAGTCATTTTATAATAATTTTATATATATAAAAATTTTATTGAACTTTTCACCGTCTTTTACCCACCTCCTAGGAGAATTTGCAAATTCACATAAAACATAATTTTACTGCTTCTGTGAGTGGAATTTCAAAAATCCGAGAGACACAGTTAATATCAAGGACTAAAATGTGGTTCAACGAGATGAAAATAATTTTTAGTGAATAGTAACTTTTTACTTTTTTACCACGGTTAAAAGTAAAAAGGGTAATTAAGGGTAAAAATGATATTTTTATTACCCTAAAACATGTCCTAGTTATATTGGATAAGTGTAATTCGACCAAAAACAACCTTAGGAATAAAATATGACCATTTAGGTCCACTTGGATTAGATTAGGACATTTAATATTAATTTATTTAAAGAAGGGTTAAAATAGTTAAAATCAAAGTTTAATAACTAAAAAAATTTTAATATAGGGTTATACATAAGATAAATTAGACTATAAATATTCATTAGAAATATAAAAATATTTCCTACCTAATGGTATTTTATTTATAATTTTTAGATATTAAATAATTTAAGTTATTTATGACACAATGGTGATGTAGTAATTACCTAAATAATGAAATATTAAAATAATTGATATTATAAATACCCAAATAAATGTAATTTGAGACTTTTTATGAATTAAACTAATTTTATAGGTTAATATGACATGTTATTATTTATTTAATTAACTTTTTTAGAACTAATTATTCTGTTATGAGTTTCACAAAAATCAATTAGAAAATAGTGTCAAAATTGACATAAAATAGATTTTAAAACAAATATTATATTAGTAATTGTTATTTTATTTCTCAAAATATAAGTTTCGTCCAAATGACTTATATAAGGTTATATATATTAATAATAAACAACTTGGGGTTATTTTGGCTTGTTATAGTAAGTTTATTAACCTTATAGAGTAAGAAAACAAGAAGACAGGGTAAAAGTTAAATTATATAACTTAGAGTTAAATCTAAATGATAAGGTTAAAATTGTAACCTAAACTTGTGTAAAATCTATTTGTTGAGAGGATTTCGACCCATCCCCACTTTATCTTAGAAAGAAATCAATTTGAAGCTATTATAAACCGAATATGAATTTATTATAAAATAATATTTTGAGTTTTTTGAAAGGTGCCCCTCTCCTCCCTTATAAAAAGGGAACCCCTTACCACTTCTCTTCACACCCTTTTGAGCCTTAAAGCTCGGCCAAAACATGCCAATTTCTCTTCTCCACTTCCCCAGAAACATCCAATAGGTTCTTGTCTTTTTCAAAGTCCATCATTAGTGCCCAAAGAGGAGGTTAAGAAGAGGCGCTTCAAAGAAGAGGTAATGTCCGTTACCGATTCTTTCAACTTTATTTATTCTTCCACTTCTTCTTCTTTAGTTTTTTCATTATGAAGTAATAACATAATTATCAATCATATACTTATATGTTATTATAAATATGAAACAACCCTATTTCACCTTCTATCCATCCTACAGAAAACGAAATCACCGCGCATGCGTACGTACGGAATACCGTCTCCACGTCGTGGAGTAATCTGTTTTCGACCACCACCTTACATGGATGGGTATAATGGTGTAAATAAATAACTATATATTATTATTGTAAAGTGATATTGATTATGAAATATTATACATACACATAAATACATTTCCACGATCATGAGAATGATATCATCGCTCGTGCGTACGTACGGACTACCGTCTCCACGATGCGATGAGATTCATTCTCCATGTTAACCATTCATGAATGATTATAAAGTATATATAATAAGTAATCATGAAATATATGACATAATAATGATACTGGATTTATGTATATATATATGTATTTCATCTAATTAATTCCATTTAATTCAATATGGAAACAAAAACATCATTCATGCGTACGTACGGTCTACCATCTCCATGAACAATGTATTTCCTTCCATTTATCGATCTATCATATATATATATGTATATGATGAATATAAATTTCATATAAACAATTTTTTACATTCTTTAATTAAGTAAATCAGGATATAAGTAATAATATCAAGAACAACAAGTCCAAACATGTACGATAAATAAAACGATTTTACCCAAAACGCTGCTTTAACATGGAATTTACAAAAGAGCGGGTAATATAATGTCATAAGTGAACCATTTATGAAATAATAACAATGAATATTATTCTTTAATAAGTAAATTACATTATTTAAATCATTATACAGGAGGTTCGGATACGTACGAAGTATATCGGACCTAAGGTAAGGGATAACTTTTCCAATCTCATTTTTATCCGAGATTGTTTATTCGTAAGTATTTACTGGGTTTTTTTGTTATAATCCATGTCCATGTTTTCGAGAAATGTTTTCATGTATGTTTAAAGTCTTTTTCATCCATTTTTACTTTTACTACATGGTATGTAAGGAATCTTTTTTCTTATTAGATACTTTTTTGACTTTCCGGCAAAAGTACGAGAAGAATGTTTTTTTAACTTATACGGCGTGAACATATTTTTACGGTTTCATAACACCTCATTTTCAAGAATCTTCCTTTAAAAGAGTGCATTATTATTTTCAAAAAAACCCTTTTCTTTTAAAATTGCATGGCATTTTATGAAAAGAAAATTATTTTGAAGAAGAAAGGATATTTTCCTCAAGATTTCATTTCAAGTGTTTTATCAAAAATATTTTCCATCTAAAATGACATTATTTAATATGTTTATGTTTCAAGTATAATGTCTCCATTATTTACATGGTTTTATTCTTCTTATGATGAAATGATATCCATTTTTTATTTGGATTATGTTATGATGGCATGATGTTTAAGAATCCCATTCTATTACATGGGTTATGCTATGATGTCTGATTTATGATTTTGTGGCACACATAAGAATGATTTCAATATAAGATGGGTGGGACCTATATCTCCCTCCAATTAATTGGGTAAAGATTTATATCTCATGAGATAGACAAGGTTGGAACAGTAAGTTAATCCGGTTCAGTGATACAGGACTGGAACGGGGAGTGAACTCGATTCAGAAAGGGACTTTGTCCACTAAGATGGTCTTGGCAGCAATTCCTTGGCTACTATGGAAATCATATCATGTGATTAATGGTTTTCCACAATTACATGATTTATTCCCATGCTATTTTATCAATATTGATGTTCCATTATGATATATGCCTTACGTACTTCCAAGATTTATGTCTTTGCTCAAGATTTTGATGTTTAGATTTTATGTTCAAGCTTTTGCATTCAAATGTTTATGGATTATTTTATGTTCTCTATGATTACCCTTACTGAGCATTTGAGCTGACTGTTTCGGTGCGGATGTGCGTCGGGTTTCTGTTCCGACGCTTTTCCGCCAGGACGCGTTCGCGCGTGCACCCGTCGACCCGAGGGGATGGGCGCGCGCGGCCTGTGGTCCCGCAGTCCCGCTTTCCAAGGGCGGGCAGCATTCGTCCCTTATTTAGGGGCGTCTGCTCCTTGATCGAAACCGGGATGATGGGATGTCGGCTCCTCCTTCCGTGGACGTCTCCTCGGAACTCGTCGCCTAATCCGGGTCTCCCTCATAGATTTAAGAATGTTCGTGAATCTCGTTCCCGGCGCCATGTCTCCATGGAGACCAGTTAATTACGCTGCCTCCGCCCGGACGCTCCAAGGGGTCTGGTCGGGGCAGCAACCTGCGGTGAGGAGACCGGGTGGCTCCGGGTGTTGGGGGCGTGTCTTAACACTGCAACTCTGCATGTCTGCCTTCCGTCCCTAATAGGGCTTCTCGAAGGCGTGATGGCCTGAGGCATCCTGCACTGGGTGCGGGGAACTGTATCACCTGAGGTTTTCCTCAGCTTCCCATGTTTAACACGGGGTATACCGCGAGTTTAACGTCCAGCGGGGACGGCATCGGACTGATCAACACGATAAGTGGATCAGATGATAGAACCCCTTGCGGGGAACCTCCGACGCTGGGGCCAGCATAAGGGCGGCTTCCCGAGTGAAGTGGAGTGGAATGAAGTGGCATGACCCCACCGGGATGTGGCGGCCCGGGTAAGGATCAGGATGGATGATGGAGTGAAGAGCTTGGACCCCATAGGGGTTTCCTACGTACCGCGCGTTAGCGCGGATCAAAGTCAGCGTAGTTCGAATATACAGTTTAACGTCATGCTGGACGTCGGCAAGCCAACTCACGAAGAGGTCGAGGCCGCTGGGCGGAGGATTGAACCGAACCACCTCGCACAGAGGGGGATGGAACGGCCGGGTGGATCACAGTTTCACGTCATGCTGGACACTGAAAGGAGAGATAGGAAAAGGGGAAGTGGGGGAGCACAATGGAGATACACATGTGCAGTCTCCCATAGGGGCGGATTCATAGGTGAATCGACGCAAGTGTGAACCCAGGAGGGGTCCACTGATGGACGAACTGACGTGAATACGACCGGGAAGACCATGTGGTGGGCTTGAACCTCGGAGAGGCTTCCTACGTACCCTGTTTAGGAGACAGGGATCAAAGTCCACGTAGTTCGTTCTGGAGAGGAAAATAGGAAAAGGCAGTGGGGAAGTGCAATGGAGATACACATGTGCAGTCCCCCACAAGAGCGGATTCATAAGTGAATCGACGTGAAGGTGAACCTGGGAGGGGTCCACTGATGGACGAACTGACGTGAATACGACCGGGACGACCAGGTGGTGGGCTTGAACCTCGGAGAGGCTTCCTACGTACCCTGTTTAGAAGACAGGGATCAAAGTCCACGTAGTTCGTTCTGTCTGTAACACTCTACCCCCGTGGGCGAAGGCCACTCCAATCCCGACATCCCTGCAGAGACGCGCGGGTGGGGGCCACATCCAAACCGGGGGGATCCTGCGTGCGAGACACGGGATCGGGTGATGCGGACGGTTTAACGTCTTGCCGGACGAAGTACAGTTTAACGTCGTGTGTTGAGGACGAAGCGGACAGTTTAACGTCTTGCCGGACGAAGTACAGTTTAACGTCGTGTGTTGAGGACGAAGCGGACGGTTTAACGTCTTGCCGGACGAAGTACAGTTTAACGTCGTGTGTTGAGGACGAAGGTGCTTGGCAGTTTAACGTCTTGTCGTGCGGACGAAATATAGTTTAACGTCCTGCAGGACGAATAGTGAACAGTTTAACGTCTTGTAGCTCGGACGATATGCTAGACAGTTTATCGTCGTGCAGCTTGGACGTGGTGGTGCCGCCGATGGGTCCGTGTCACTTCGCGCGAGCCTGGAGGGCCGCACGGGAAGACAACGCATGGTTCGGGCACCCGGGATGAGGATCATCGGGCGCCACGCAGGCGGGTACCCTCAGGGGGTCAAAGGGGGCGACCCCGGCGGATTGCGCGCAAAAGAGAAGCTTGGTGCGCAATACCGCAGGTCGGCGCGCAAATGGGCGGGCTGGCGCGCAATTGAGCCAGCGCTTTGTGCGCGGATGGTAGAGATTGCGCGCACCGGGCTTCGGATAGCGCGCGGGGGCAACAGCTCATTCTTTAATCGAATGACCACTTTGAAAGGGGGGGGGGGGGTGCGCGCAATCGGGCTGGATTGCGCGCACCCCGGGGGCAATTGCGCGCAAGAGGCTTCTTTTGCGCACGAAGGCCTTAGGGTGAAGAATTATTCAAAGGAAAGGAGCCCAAGGGATTGCGCGCGAAGGCGAACCCCGAGGCTTTCTTGCGCGAAAGAAAGGAGGTTACCTGAAGATCGGCATTTCGCGCGGAGGGGGTTGGATTGCGCGCGCGAGAGACCTTTCGAATTCCGGCAACCTTCAAAACGTCGGGGGTCGCCTTATATTTATAGGCAACCCCAGGCGCGGAATCTGGTTCGCGGGCGCGGAATTCCCTTCGCGGGCGCGGAATCGGGCCCGGCGCGCAAGGGAGTCGCGCGGGCAACAGGCGCGCAAAATTGCGCGCCGGCCCAGCGCATTGCGCGCATCCCGGGAGGTTTGCGCGCGACACTCAAACATTGCGCGCGGGTCTCCAAAATTCCGCGCAAGGCCTCCGGGCCCTCCGAAACGTGCTTCTGACTCCAAATACGACCTCGCTTTCCGCATCCGGAGCTTTGTTTGGGAACAACGGACTTTTCCGGCGTCTAAAAAATCCCCCCCTCGGAATCTGATCAGCGAGAGGTCGCAACGATCGGGTTCCGAGGGAGACGCCAGAATGCCGAAGTCCTGGGTGGCGCGGGACTGTGGCGCGCAAAAAGGGGCGTCGGGCGCGAAATTCGCTGGTGCGGTCGCACAAAGCGCTTTCCGCGCAGCGCGGACTCCCGGCCTTGCCTATAAATAGGGGCCCTGGGTCCCCCGCACCATACACTGGCCTTCCGCGCGATAAGCATTCGAGCTCTCGTGCGCGAAATTGCCCTTTCCGGCGCGGAATTCACCCGTTCGTCGCGCAAAACTTTCCGGATTTCGGCCTGTCTTTGCGCGAATACCCGGGGTTTTACGCGACGGACTTCCCGATTGCGCGCCGTCCACTAGGATTGCGCGCCAACTCTCAAACTTTTCTGCCAGCCTCGTCCGATTCCGCACGCTTCATCCCTTAACCCGCACGACTCCCGGAGCTTCTGAGATGGCCGCGAATCAAGGAAATGAGGGGGATGCCGCCACTCGTAGAGCTGAGATGGCGACGAACGAGGAGGTCTACGGAGCCAAGGAGATTGTTTCCAACAATAAATCCTTGTTCGACTTGCTGACGCCGGCCCAGAAGACATATCCGCTGTCGGACAACCTGCCGCTCTGGAACTTTGGCATCCTAGATGAGGTTCCGGTGCCAGGGTTTGAGGTTGATGCGCCACGGACCTGGGTGACTCGGGAGGACGAGCTTCCCCGCTATAACATCACCAACAATGGGCATCCTGCCAGGGAGACCAGACACTTAGATGTCTATGTACTGAACCTGAGGACGCGAACCATCGCCGGGGGTGATCCTAGTGCGGAGAACTCTCCAGCCCTCTACTCGAGCACATATCGCCAGAGTGTCACTGACGACACCAAGGGCTGGCTGAAGGACTGGGACTTGCGGTCTGGGGGCAATTTCACCAGTGAGTGGGCCTGGGCGTTCTGGGTACGCCACACTTGCGATCACTTCGCGGAGGAGCTGCGGTACATCGGCCTGTTTGAGGCGGTGTGGACGTCACAGTTCCATTTCTACCAGTAGTCCGAGCTCGGGCCGAAGCTGTTCACCCGCTGGTCCCCAGATACCAACACCTTCCATCTTCACCATGGGGAGGTCGACATCGGTCTCTGGGACATCCACTGCATCGGAGGTATCCCGCTGGAGGGTTACCAATACGATGAGTTCCTGCCTCCGAAGAACATCTGGGAAGACAGGTCACAGACTCCCATTCTGACATGGCATCTGCTTGACCTGGCTACGCAGCGGCTCGGGATAAAGGACTTCCACAAGGACATAGCCTACAAGGAGTGGTTCGGCCAGTTCTTGGAGCATGACCCGGCGGTCAAGATGCCAGGCAGGGGGAAGTGGTGCCCGAACGAGGCTCAGAGGAGCCGGAACGGGTCGTACTGGCGGGTCCTGGAGACGGGCGACTACCGCTCATGGGGGTACCGCGTCATCGAGGCCCGGGACCCAAATGTCCGGTACGCGGCGTTCCTGGCCGCCTTTCTGAGTGGGTGGATCCTGCCAGTGCGGGACGCGAGAATGGGTGTCCGCCCGGCGACACTGGCGATGGCGGGCACCATGGCTGCCAATAAAAGATACAACCTCGGGGTCCCAGTGCTGGCTAAGCTGTACGCCATCCTGGGACGCATCTCGCGAGGGGGGTCACCACGAAGGATTTGTGGGCCCTTCCAATTCTTCCACGGCTGGGTGGCTGCTCAACTTGGTGGGTACACGTTTCCGAACGCCATCATTCCTCCGGGAAACGGCCTGCGACCCTCCATGCTGAACATTGCGGGGGTCGCTCCGATGACCCTAAGTGAGGAGGACGTGAGGATTCAGATTGACAATCATGCCAATTTCAACTTCAGCCCATTCCCCACTCCCGTTGGCCAAATGATCGACAACGGGCAGGGTCCGCTGGAGCAGCACGAGTACTTCCTGAACATGCGGGGGGGGGGGGGGGGGGGGTGCTCGTGGCTCGGATCGACGGGAAGGTGATCTGCGAGCCTTACGTGCCAACCCGGTTCGACAGGCAGTTCGGGTGCCTTCAACGGATGCCGAAGAGGGTATTCACTGCTGTCCGGGAGGAGACGAACCCTGGCGTCCTTCGCCAGATGTGGCTGATGTTCGTCGCCTTTGGCTCTGGCGACGTCATCACTCTCCCTCCTACCGGGGTTGACGCAGGCTTGGCAACCGAGTACGTCGAACACTGGGCCATCGCGTACCCCAAGGGGCTTCTACGGAAGCCAGTTCGGCGGCTCGAGGTCACCCGTGCGAAGACCGGGCGTCAAGGAAGGAGGCGAGGCGCCGCCACACGGGGGAGAACGGAGGCGCGCCAAGCAGCGGAGCCGGCGCGAGCAGGGACTTCAGTGGCGGGCACATCGCAGGCTGCCGCTACGACATCGGCGCCCAGAGAGGGGGCACGTGCGGTGGTCAAAGAGCGGCCCGGGAAGCAGGTAAGGCGTCTGCTCGAACCCTCCCACGATGCAGTCTTCCCGGCGCTGTGGTCAGCCTGGATGACCCTGCGGCAGTCACTAGGGACCGACGCCATCTGGCGAAAGATACTAAGAGAAGGAATTCATCTGCCAGAGGTCGGGCGCCTCCAGATCGCCGACATGGTGGACTTCAACCGACAGTATGCGTATCTGACGGCCATGGACGAGTACGCGCGCCAACGTGGTCAGCGTGCGGAGCCATCGCTTCTGGTGAAGGTGATGCTCGGTCTAGAGCCTGCTCCAGAACAGATGCCGCCGGAGGAAGATGACAGTAGCGACGACTCCGAGGAAGAGGAGGAGATGGGGGAGGATGAAGGCTCCGAGGGAAGGTCCCATCAGGGGAGCCCGCGAGAGAGCGGCGAGGTGGCCGGCTCTGACAATGTTGATGTCACTGAGCTCCTCGAGGTCCGCTTCTATCCCTACTCAACCTGCTTCATCCATTCTCTTATGCAGCTTCTAACCCATTTCTCCACCTTTCTCAGGAGTGCACGGATGTTGGTCAGGCGTCCTCAGCGGGAGTAGGAGAGGCGCCAGCAGGACAAGGCGGGGGCCAGACACCCATCATTGAATTGACAAGCGCGGAAGGGTCCCCTGCTGCAACTGTTCCTACGGCGGCCGGGGCAGCGGAAGATGACGCTCTGAACTTCCGTAAGTCTCCTTACTTTACTGCTGGTGCTTGCCATTGACGATCCGTGACTAACCACGGCATGCCCTGCGCAGTGATCTCAACACTGGAGGCTCGTCGGGCTGTCGAACCCGGGCCATCCACGAGTGGACCAGTGGCAGACATGCCGCCTGCTCCGGAACAGACTTCCCAAACCGAGCCGGCCCCACCAACTGCTGATCAAGGGGCTGAGGACGCCGGCGGTGCTGACATCGGAGAGAGGTCGGGGGCTGACGAGGGTGTCAACGCCGCTGGGGCGGGAGAAGAAGGTCGCCCAGATGTTGGGGAACCTATCCCCCGTGAGGACATCCCAGGGGCGGACCCTGCAGCAGACCTGCTGGCTTCCTTCCCTGCCTACCGGCCTGCCGACCCCGAGGAAATGGACGACTCGGACGCGGAGGCGGTCGAGGAGAGCCGGATAACGCGCCGTAGGGGGTGTAAGTGCATCCAGCGCTTCCTCATGCGAGACCCACCGGAGTGGTTGGGGCGCATGGGATCACTTCAAACCTGGCTGCGCTTCCTGTGTGCCGGGGGAGCTGATGCTCAACGCCTCCATCTAACGGTCTGTGATTTCATGGCCGAAAAGATGCGCGAGAGCCGCCGGCGTGCCGACGTCGCACAAAGTCTGGACGTGTCGGAGAGCACGCGGGCGCTCCTCGTGGCGGAGCAGGAAGTCCAGCGCCTCGAAGGGCAGGCGGCAGAGAAGGAGGCCTTCGTCGCAGCGTGCACTGAGCTTGTGGAGCAACTAACGGCCCAGCTGGATGACGCCCAGGTACAGCTGACGGAGGCGGGCCAACATATGGTCACACTTCAAGTCGAGCGGGAGCACGCACAGGCCAGGATCGACGAACTGCGTGCTATGACCGCCGACGAGGAGAGGGCACGCAGAGAGCGAGAAGCAGCTCTGGAGGCCGCCAGCCAAAGGGTAGCGGCGTTAGAAAGACTAATTCAGCACGCTAATCCCTAGGGGCTTTGTTTTTGCCACTCCCAGAACATTTGCTTCCGCTACTCAATATTTCGAACCATTTGTATGAAACAACATATTTATCTGCATCTTTTGGCTTAACATGCTCAACCACAAATTGTCTCGCGGGAGCGTTAACCAAGCTTCAGGCATCCGTAATTGGGCCTGGATTTCTAAAGAAAAGAGGGAGGTCATTCCTAGGAAAGGAGACCTCAGACCTAATCAATGTATCATCCCCCCAACTTGTTCCAACACACGAGCGGGACAACGCTAGGGGAGTTGAGATTTTATCCGAACATAGGGAAATGAGAAAGGGTGAATCGCGTGTCCCGAATTCAGAAATCCACAATGGTCGGCCTTCCAGGAAATGCCCAAGACGGCAAGCAGACAATGGATCAATCGACCATACTACCGCAATAGACGGACCGAAGGTCATCATTCATATCGCAGGAGGCGGATCACATGTCATCATCAATGCCGCTTTGGGGGTTCCTTCAGGCACAAGGGTGGAAATCCAGATCAACAGGGCATGCGAAGCGTGGGGCGAAGTGATGATTTGTTCGGACAGAATCCAACGCTCCCACAATTGCGCCACCGTGGGGAAAGCGTATTAGGCGGATGCACTAATTTGGCCGTGAATCACCCCAATTCTCAGACAGAACCTCTTTGACGAGGAAACTGTCGCTTCCCGTCATTGCGATGGGGCATCCCGAGCTGAATCGGGGAAAATATCACAACTGCACCACTCTACCCGAAGCCAGGCCAGACGACCGGCGACGAGGAGGGGTGGGACTTAGCGATCCCTGAGGCTGGACCCGAGTCGAGATGCCCGGGCGTTCCTACGTACTCCATCAGGCTGGAGATCAAGCCACACGTAGTTCTGAAAGTGTAGTTTAATGTCATGCAGGACGTAGAACCCCGTTTGGGGAGATCTTAGTTTAAGGTCGTAGAGCTTGGACCGTAGGGGCAGATCTTAGTTTAAGGTCTTAGAGCTCGGACCAAAGGGGTATATCTTAGTTTAAGGTCTTAGAGCTCGGACCAAAGGGGCATATCTTAGTTTAAGGTCTTAGAGCTCGGACCATAAGAACCTCAAAGTACGCCACATCGTGGTCCTATCCCCTGGATATGCGAAGATGCACTGAGGGATAGTGTCAAGAGTGTCAAGGTTTCGCCTGGTCAGAATGGGGGGTGGAAAACGTAATGTGAATCATGCGGCCATTCACTCAAAGACTGGGGGCACCGGCGTAACGATATGGGAGTACTGCCGACCGTGGCGGAAAAACAACATCCATATCGCATTGACCGTTGATGGAATGAGGCAGCAAACGAGCATCAACCGCTCAAGCGCAGGATTCATATCGATTTGCTGCCCGAGGCCCTTGGGGGCACCAGCCCGAGTCGGTGGGAGAGCTCTGGGGCATTGTGTTCAGACCGATCACGGGGGTTCCACCCAGGGCGTAGGCGATGGGTCCGAATGAAAGGGAGCACGAAGCCTGAAAAGTGGAAGGAACCTGACCAAGCTGAACCTGACCCTCCTAGCAATAAACCAGAGTACTCTTGTCACCGGTGGACCACTGCAAGGGGTCGAGGGACACGCCTTGAGGGTGACCCGAAGGCGGCGGATTCCCCAGAGAAGGGGGAATCTCTAAGAGGTGGGGGGCTGGACCCGAAGTTTCAAACATCCGGGCGTTCCTACGTATCCCATAAGGATGGGAATCAATCCATACGTAGTTCTTGAAGCGCGGCGCAACACAATCGGGCACCAGCGCGGGGAGGGGTGCGGGTCTGGCCCTCGCACCCAGAAGAAGCGGTATTTGATATTTCTTGTTTGTCCTTAAAGATGGATGGTTTTTCTTTGTGCAGCGACATGCCTGTGATTAAGAAATCCCCGGCGTCGCCACAATAATCAAGCCATGAAAGGCATTAACAAATGGCGTGGTTATTAACCAGCGCCCAACGTGAGTGTCCTCTGAAGAGAACATCACAATGCAGTGCCGTTTCTCGTCGGGCGGCCAAGACGATCACAGTTTACGGTCGTGTGGTAGGACCAGACAACACAGTTTAAGGTCGTGTGGTTCGGACCATGGAGGAACCCGCTTATTGCGATATGGCGGACTCAGCGGAGGTGGGAACATACCCAGCCCTACGGTCACGCACGATTCCAGGAGAAGAATCCTGGGATAGGAGCCTGCGTATGTCCATCACCCGAGGGGCAGAGATGCTAGCCTCCAGCTATACTGGGCCCAGAACGCGATTGTTCGGGTGACTCCTTCCTCCTTATGGGGACGAGGGTCCAGCTACACATGGCCCTTAGGGAGGACATCAACATATATCCTTGGTGCTCAGATCGTGGGAGCCTCGAAAGACACCATTACCCTGGTTGGCCTGCCTAACGTGTAAAGGTGTACTGAAGGTCAGTATGAAGAGAGTGTCGAGATTCCACTACAACGCACAAAGGCGGAGTGTGATGAGGACTGCGCAACCAATGTTCAGAGCCTGAAAGAGCCGACATGGCGAACAAGGATGTCGCTGACCATATTCGCAACACAACATCCGATCGCGTCAGCCTAGGACAGGGCAATCAAACGAGCATCAACCGCTCAAGCACCGGATTCATATCGATTTCGGCCCAGGACCCGCTGGTAAATCAACCCGGAGCGGTAGGAGAGCACTGAGGCATCGTACCCAAACCGCTAACGAGGATCCCTTTGAGTGAAGGCTCGAACAAGAGGAAGCGCGCGGCCTGACAAGCAACACAGGACTTGTCGGGATTGAATCCGACACCACTGGTCATAGACCGAAGTACCCAAAACATGTTAACAGATCACCAGAAAGGGTCGGAGGACTCATCCTGAGAGCAACCAAAAGGCAGAAGATCCCCATGATCAACCAAGAGACGGGGCTGGACCTGGGACACAAGCGTCCAGGCGGTCCTACGTATCCCATAAGGATGGGAATAAAGCCGCACGTAGTTCTTGAAGTGCAGTTTAACGTCATGCAGGACGAAAAAAGAAAGGGGGGAGCGGAAGGCATCCCCAAACATGGAGGGCATACAGCGTGACGAGCAAACCGACGTGAATGAGGGCATAGCCCCGCGTTCACACCATATGCCGCATACCCAGAGGCAACTGGGCCAAGGGCCCGAGATGGGATGGAAATTCCCGAAGGATGGGGATGGGCCTGAAACATCAATGTCCAGGCGGTCCTACGTATCCCATAAGGATGGGAATCAAGCCGCACGTAGTTCTTGAAAGGCAGTTTAACGTCATGCAGGACGATGATGCTTGGCAGTTTAACGTCTTGCAGCGCGGACGTGGTGCAGTTTAACGTCATGTTGGACGAATGCTGAACAGTTTAACGTCTTGTAGCTTGGACGAAACACTGGGCAGTTTAACGTCTTGCAGCGCGGACGATGTGCTGGGCAGTTTAACGCCGTGCAGCTTGGACGTGGTGTAGTTTAGCGTCATGCAGGACGAATGCAGTTTAACGTCGTGCGGGACGAACTGCAGTTTAACGTCGTGCGAGACGAAGTACAGTTTAACGTCGTGTTGGACGAAGATGCTTGGCAGTTTAACGTCTTGCCGCGCGGACGAAGATGCTTGGCAGTTTAATGTCTTGATGCGCGGACGAAGATGCACTCAGGCAAAGTACTGCTTGAGGAACCTAGCGTTGGTGGGAGGAGTGACACGCTCACCATCCATAGTCGCTAGGGAGTACGCGCCATTGGGATAGACTTTGTGGACGACAAGAGGTCCCTCCCACTTGGGCTCCAACTTGGGTGGATTCCTGCTGGGGATCATTGGCGCTCTTAGGGCCAGTACTAGGTCACCCTGCAGGAAGGAGCGGAGGCGAACCTTCTTATTGAAAGCTCGAGCCATCCTGCTCTGATGCCTCTCCAAGTTGTCCAAGGCGCGAAGTCTATTCTCATCCAGTGCTTCCAACTCGACTAGACGGGCTTCAGCAGCTCTGTCCGGCGCTTGCTGGTCGTAGACCGCAGTGCGCAAGGACGGTAACTGGATCTCAATGGGCAGGACGGCCTCAGCTCCATACACCAGGGAATAAGGGGTCATCTGGGTGGAATTGCGAGTCGTCGTCCGATAATCCCAGAGGGCGTTGGGGAGCTTGTCCAGCCAACTCTTCTTGTTCTGACCAACCATCTTTTGCAGAATGTTAGAGAGGGTCTTGTTAAACGCCTCAATCTGTCCATTCGCCTACGCATGATAGCGAGATGTATGGTTCGAGAGAATGTTGTACTTGGCGTACAACTTCTTCAACTCGACTGCTCGAAAATTGGCTCCGTTATCCGTGAGGATAGCGTGAGGCACTCCAAATCGATAAATGATGTTGGAGGTCATGAAGTCAGCGATCGAACAGGATTTGACCTCTCTGAGCGGAATCGCCTCTGCCCATTTGGAGAAGAAGTCCGTGGCGGTCAGAATGAACCGGCACTGGCGAGCCGTCGCCGGCGGGTAAGGTCCCACAACGTCCATCCCCCAGACTGCAAAGGGCCAAGAATACCTGGTGGTATGGAGAGGCTCCGACGGCCGATGCACAAAGTTCACATGAACCTGGCACGCATGGCACCTCCTGGCATACTCGATGCAGTCGTGGATCATGGAGGGCCAGAAGTATCCCAACCTCTGAATCTGGTGGGACAGCTTTGGCCCAGTCTGATGGGCACCGCATGAACCAGCATGAACCTCTTGCATGACTCGTGGGATCTCAACTCCATGGAGGCAACGGAGGAGAACACCATCAAATCCGCGTCTATAGAGGATCTGCTCCAGGCCGGGACTGCTCTGGAGGACAAACTGCGATGCGCGGCGTCGAACTCGCTCGCGCTCGGCCCGATCCGACGGGAGAATGCCATGTTGGAGGTACTCAACCAAAGGCGTCCTCCAATCAGGGGCTGGTTCGACTGCCATATCTGGGGTACTTGGGGCTCCGGGCACAGGGGCAACCGTGGTGAGATTACTTACCGACGGGACGCGATCTCCGTCCGGGATAACGGGAGCGATGAGCCTGCGGTGCGTCACGCGGACGATCAGGTTATCCTGTTCAGGCTCTGCAAGTGACGCAGCAAGGCTGGCCAAAGCATCTTCTCGACCGTTCTGTGACCGGGGAATATGGACAATTTCTGGCCGAGAAGGGAAACGGGCCATTAGAAGGAGGGTGCACTCCAGCAACGGCACAAGTTCCGGCTTCCTGACAACATAGTCGCCATTGATCTGCTTAACGACCAGCTCAGAGTCCCCTTTCACACACAGATGGGGCACGTCGATCTCGAGAGCTAACTCGAGGCCGGTGATGAGGTCATGGTATTCCGCCTCATTGTTGGTACAGCCCTCTGACAATAGGAAAGAGTATGGCAGCACGACTTGCTCCGGGGTAATGAAGACGATACCCAAGCCCACTCTGTTGAGCTTAGGATTATCGAGCCTTCTACCGGTGGGGCTCCGGGAGGCACCGTCAAAGTGCATCTGCCAGCATGGATCGGATCGATCGACTGAGAGAATGGCCTCATCAGGAAAGCCTAGATCCAGCGGCTGATCCACGGAGGTTGGGTGAGCAGCCAGAAAGTCTGCCAATGCTTGACCTTTGATGGACTTCTGAGACACATACCTGATGTTGAACTGCTGGAGAATCACAGCCCACCGCGCTAGACGGCCAGTCAACATAGGCCGGCTCAGGATATATTTCAACGGGTCTACCCGAGAAACCAACTGTACCTCATGGTGCTGCAAGTAGTGCCGTAATTTCTGTACGGCAAATACGAGCGCCAGGCAGCTCTTGTCGATGGGGGAATACCTGACTTCCGCATCGAGGAGCATGCGACTGAGGTAATAGAGGATATTCTCTGTTCCCTCGTTGTTCTTCTGGGTGAGAAGGGCACCCAGGGACCGTTCTAGGGCAGTCACATAAAGGACCAGCGGCTTCCCGGATACAGGCGGCATCAGAACCGGAGGTTGAAGCTGGTACTTCTTGATTTCCTCGAAAGCGGTCTGACACTCTTTATCCCATACATAGGTGGAACCTTTCTTCATGAGCCGAGAAAAGGGCTTACACTTGCCGGCCAGATTCGCGATGAATCAGCGTATATAGGCTAAGTGGCCTTGGAACCCTTGCAGTTCCCGGATGTTACCTGGGGGAGGCATCTGGCTAATCGCCCTGATCTTCTCTGGGTCGATCTCAATACCCCGGTATCTTACCACAAATCCAAGGAACTTTCCGGAGGTGACCCCGAAGGCACACTTCAACGGGTTCATCTTCAGGCAGCGAGATCGGAGGAAACCGAACACTTTCTCAAGATCTTTGAGATGGTCCTGACACTGGCGTGATTTGACCACCAAGTCGTCGACGTAGCATTCCACCAGTGTGCCGAGGATTGTCTTGAATATGCGGTGCATCGCCCATTGGTAGGTGGCACCTGCATTCTTCAGGCTGAAGGGCATGACCTGGTAACAAAAGATACCCTGGGGGGCCCTGAAGGCAGTGAACTCCTCATCCTCAGGGGCCATCCGGATTTGGTTGTATCCGGAGTATCCATCCATGAAGGAGAGGGCTTGGAACCCTGCCATGGCGTCAATCAACAGCTCTTTCACCGGAAGGGGAAAATCATCCTTCGGGCAGTGGCGGTTGAGATCGCGGAAGTCGATACAGACTCTGATCTGCCCGTTCTTCTTCCTGACCGGCACAATGTTGGCCAGCCATTTGGGGTACTGAACTTCCCTCACGAAGTTGGCTTTGATAATCTTGTCAACTTCGGCCTCAACCATGGCACCGTGGAATGGGTGCATCTTCCTGGGAGGCTGCTTGAACCCACGATGGTTCGCCGGGAGACCAAGGCGGTGGACGGCTACCTGAGGATCTAGCCCCGGCATCTCGTCGTATCCCCAAGCGAACACATCACGATGCTGCCTGAGGAAGTCCACGTACTGCTGCCGCTCCTCAGAGGGCATGGCGGCACTAACCAATGTGGGTCTTGGATCTGCTTCGGTTCCAAGGTTCACCTGTACTAACTCATCGACCGTGGCGGAGACGCCCTCCTCAAAGGCTGGGGGTGCATCTTCCACGTCCTCTCCACTCGGGGAGGGATCTTCCATGGGAGAGACTGCGTTGGAAACTGCATTGGGGCTACCAGATCCTGCTGGGCCGCTGGTGCTGGCACGGGCGGTTTCGGTCATCTCATCAGGAGACTCACAGGCCGTCGAGACCACGACTACGTCCAACCGTTGAATCGGGAGGACGTAAGCGTCATCCAAACTTGCCCAGGGATCGCTTGCAACAGCGACAGGCTCAACCTCACCTGCCAGGATCTGCTTATCCTTTCTCTTGTAATAGTCCGCGTCCAGATAGCGGGCTTCACATGAGGCAAAAGGAGAGGCATCTCCCTGAAGCACGCCTACTCGACCGTTAAGGGAGTATTTGAGGCATTGGTGGTATGATGAGGGAACCACCGCGTGAAGGTGGAGCCATGGCCTGCCCATCAATGCGTTGTACGCAGTGTCTTGAGAGACTACCATGAATTCGGTGTTGGCAACCAAGTCACCGAACTGGGTCTTCAAGCGTATCTTGCCGACCGGGGTTTGCTCGGTGCGGTCGTACCCCTGGATCCTGAGGTCGGAGGGGATCAAGTCATCCTCAGAAAACCCCAATCTCCGGAGCGTCCGAGTTGGAATCAGGTTAATCTCGGTCCCCGTGTCGACAAGACAGCGCCGGACTTCAAGGCCATTGAACTGGCCAGTAACATACAGCGGACGAATGTGCCCCTGTATAGGAGGGTCTTCATCCTTACCAGAGAACGAGATAACTGCCTGACATTCGGCGTCCTCGATCGTTTCGGCGTGAAAGGCCTCTGCAGCCGCAACCTCTGTCTCAAACTGGAGGGGGCTTTTCAGGGCTTCAGCGAGTGCCTCACGCATCTCAGATGACATGCGCAGAGCCTCAAGGATGGAGAGCCTTGCTGGGATGTCAGCCAAGTGCTTCAGGACATCATACTTTTTGGCCAAGCGTGAGCCCCTGGTTGCGGGAGGTTACTCTGCGATTGGAGGCATGACGGACCTTGTCGGTTGGGCCGGCGGCCGACTGGTACTTGGCGCATCTCTCTGTTCATTGGTTGAAGCCCGAGAAGTAGTCACCGTACTGGGGTCAGGAGGCCGGGACGGACTTGCGGTAGGGCGGAGCTGATCGCGACGCGGCTGAGGCGGTTCTGCCTGGTCCCACACCACAAACAGTGGTGGAGGCGAATCCGTCATCCCCGGATGGGGGGGCTGCGCACGCTGAGCTCGGTTTTGAGCCTGCTGCCTAGTCTCAGTGGTGTGCACGTCCTGGCTGGAGGTACCAACTGCTGTGCCCCGGCGACTCCTGTTGTTGCGGTTCTTCCGACGGTGGCGACGACCGGGGACACTAGGGAGGTCCACCTGGTGTTCTTCAACGTCGGGAACCGAAAAGGGATTTACCAGCTCGACGGTATTAACCGAAGCGTACCCAACACTGTCATCGGACGAATCATCCATTGCCGGGCGGATCCGAGGTGGGATCCCCATCTCCGGGGGCATGGAATCGTCGAGAGTGCGGGATAGTGGTGGAACTGGCGGGGCGCGCTCTTCCTTCTTGCACCGCCGCCGTTTGCTCTTCTCAGAAGAGGCAGGCTGGGATGACGATGTCGAAGAAGCACCCGCAGATTCTGGGGGCTCAGGCTGATTCAAGCGCGCACGGATGATTCCATGGGCGCGAATGATCGTCTTGCGGGCCATCCAGTTTTTATACTTCTGGGATCCGCGGTCGGAGACCAGCTGCCATTCGTCCTCATTGTCACTATCGTCATCTGATCCCACGAACACGCCCGCCACTTGTGCTGGAGCTGGGCCCAACCTGATTACATTGTTGTTAATCTGGTCTTGGAGCCAATCCTTAAACACATAGCACCGCTGGATGGTGTGCCCCAGGGCCCGATGGTACGGGCAGTATCGGGGGTTATCCGTGAGATGTGCCTCCTCTGGCCTCCAACACTCAGGCAGTCGCACAATCCTCTGCTCCAGGGCGCTCCGAAAATAACCGGGGACCTGATCCTCGTGAAATGAGTAAGTCAGGTATCGCGGGCCCCTGGGAGCATGGTCTTGACGAGGGGCTGGAGGGGCCTGCCGAGGAGGTGGACCCTGATTATCTCACCTGGGTTGTGGCGGTACATTCCGCGGAGGGGCCAGCCGGTTCTGAGGCTGCCGCTGTTGGGCCGGGAACTGAGCCTGTGGAGGCGGATTCCTGTGAGGCTGTGGAGCTGGCCTCACCGGCAGCAGCTCCAACGGCCTGGGGGCCTCTATCTGGGCAACAACAGCGGGCTCAGCCCTGCTGGCTCTCCTTGCAGGAATCATAGGAGGCAGCGGGTGTTCCTGACTGGCCTGTTGCAGGGCTTCCTCAAGACGTTGAGCTTTGTCTGAGAAGTCCCTGAACCCTCCGGGGTAATTCTGAGTGATCAGGGAAGGGACCAGCTCGGTCTTGACGTTCCCGACGCACATTGTCAGCAACTGCTCCTGAGTCAATGGCATGTTAAGGGAATACGTGAGACCCTTCCATCGGGCGACGAAATCCGCGACTCGCTCATCAGGCCTCTGTTTGCACTTAAAGAGGTCTGCGATACTCGTCTTCCGGGTCGTGGAACTGAACTGGTAGAGGAATTGTCTACAAAGGTCCTCTCAGCTAGTTATCGACCCGACGGGGAGCTGGCTGTACCAGACAAATGCTGGCCCTTCCAGTGTCTGGACAAAGCAGCGAAGCTTAGCGGCCTCCTGCTGCGCCGGAGTTCCCAACATAGGCCCGCACCT
Source organism: Viscum album (assembly GCA_963277665.1). NCBI lineage: Eukaryota > Viridiplantae > Streptophyta > Magnoliopsida > Santalales > Viscaceae > Viscum > Viscum album. Next base: position 1,754,933,028 of record OY728123.1, read on the forward strand.
CGAGTTGAAATGGGACAAATGCTGTGGCGGATCTCCAGTCCCGTTGAAGGGGGCGAAAGTGGGATTCCCGAATCCCAGAGGTGCCGGCATGTCATCCACCCATGCTGGGTATGGCTTGCAGTCCGGTGGGATCGCCACTTTCCGAGTCTCCAAGGCTTCCAAGCGGGCGATGAGTGCCGCCATCGGATCGTCCGGACATGGGTTCCAGTCCTGGCGAGGATCTCTAACCACGAGCGCATTGCATGGCCCTTCAATCGGGTCGTCGACCGGGTCGTCGAACTCGGCAGCTCGTGGGATGGCGGGCAGAGCGGCCCTTGGGGCAGCGGGAGGAATCCGAGCGGGGTCTCTCAGGTAGTCACGCCGCTCGGGAGGGTGTGGTGAAACATACCGCGCCCTCTTGCCATAGGCAATGGCCTCTATCCTGTCGGCGAACACGGAATAATCACGGTTTCCCGGGAGAGCCTCATCGAGGGGTGGTTGTTCCTGTCCCTGCTGTCCTGGCCTAGGATCACCGTAGTCAGGCCGCTGCTCTGCAGCGTGCTCGGCGAGGAGCTGGTCAACTAGCTTCTTCTGCTCGGCGAGCTGTTGACGTAGCATAGCCTTCTCGGGATCCTCATCCGCCCTCTGCATGGAGGCAGATGGGTCGGCGGGCTTTACAGCCCCGCCGTGCTCTTTACCTTTGCTGACGTTTCGGCTCAATGTCAGTGCTTCAGTGGGTGTGGGGAGACCCAGGAGGTTCCTCTGGTGACGAGTAACTCTCGCCGATGGATCCAACAACGGCTTTTCTTCGGGGGGAGAGCCCCCGTCGAGAAGTTCCAAGCCGTTCCCCTCCCCCGACAGGTCAGCCATATTGACCGTTTCCGTCCCCGGGGATGTACCCTCAGGGCCACCCAGTAAATCGGGCTGTCGGCGAATCGCACTGAAGCGTAGGGCAGCGTACTGCCCCCATCCACGGATATACACGTGGGGAGTGGCTTCCTCGAGAACCTTTTGGAGTACTTGAAAACACTCGACGCATCGTTGTTGGAGGGCCTCGTGGTGCCCAAATGACCCGGGGTGCCGAACCGCGGGGAGCGTGGCCAGGTCAATTTGACGGAACTGCTCACCAATATCCTCCAGGTGAACTTGACTCCCGGGATATGGCATTTGTAGGCGGTGAAGACGAGAGGGAGTCTCCCAGAGAGTTCGACGGAAGCATTCGAACTCATCCGGGGTGAGTGATTCGGGTGCATCAAAGTCCAGTCCGGCGACTGGCCAAAACTTCTTAGGGAAGTGGCCCTCTGCAAGGACGGTCCAGAAGCTCCACGACTCAAACTCGGGACCCAGGTCTCCTTGTTCCTCTTCAACGATTGGGAATGGACGGGGAACTGGCAGTGGTGCCGAGGCGGGCCGCCGGGCCGACGGGCTGGCCGGCGGTGAATACGGCGAGCAGGCCGATTGGCCTCCATATCCCGGGCCGCCCTCTGAGGGTGGCGGTGCCCCGTCTACCACATCATGATAGGATGGGCCGGCGAGCGTACATTCTGCCGTAGCGTCGGTGCTCGCCGAGGGTGCACTAGATCGTGGTTCGACCGTCGGTCCCCAGAAAAAGTCTCCGGCTTCTCCGATCGAGGCAGAAGGTGCTTCCGGAGGGGCTGGTACCAACCACAAGCTTGATCCTTGGGGGTCTACCAGGCCCTCGCTACTCCGGATATACCTTCGAAGAGAAGCGGGGATCGTATCGATCTCGCTCTCGGGAAGTACGAGGCTGACGTGCCGCATTCCTACCCCTTCCCCTAACTGGCGGGATCGGGGGGAGGGCTCCGTCGCCGAATCATACTCCGCCTCTGAATCAGAGAAACAAACCAGTCGGATCTATGTCCGGAATTCCATAACATTCTTCCCTCGGCGTCGACACCTCGCCTTCCTGCCCCTAGGTGGTTCTTCGGGGCATGGATGATCTCTATCCTGGCGTCCTCCGGCCGCACTGGTGCTGGGGCCAAGAGGACTGGAAACCAAGGTGCGAGGAGCATCGGGACAGATATCAAAGGGGACGCGGGGAGAGATGATTCCGAGCAGGCCTCCGGGCCGGGATCGCAAGGTGGGGTGACCCATGCCTCTTGGATCGGCCACGCGGAGTAGACCCTGTTGGTGAATAGCGCTACCGCGAGGTGGTCCGCGGTGGCTATTGCCTGTACCAGCAACCGGGAGAGTCAACCCAACCTGCCTTTGGGGCGGTCGGGGCCTCGATCCAGGTCGGGCATAGAAGTGCCCCTGCTCAGGATGCGCATGGGCCTGGTGACTGGAGCCAGCAGTGGCTTGAGCCAATGCGGCCGCAGTTTCTAGGGCCCCAAGGTGGGCATCCTCTTCCGCTCGTGCCCGAAGTTGGCGTCGGGACAACCGAGTCGGGATGAGCAGCGCAGGCAGGTGGAGAGTCCGTTCTTCGACTTGAGGGGCCTGGCGGCGGTGTCGCCGTGGCCTGACAGGAGCCCTTATCGCGGATCCCTGGAACGAATCTCGGATAGGGTGGTCCCGGACATCTTCCACCTCATCCGCATAGGGGAAGGAGTTGTCGGAGCGCTCCGGGGATAAGCTCCCGAAGCGGTTGGACGTCGAGGTAGGCAGCGGTGCCTCCCTGCGCGGCCCTCGGGGGCGGCGTTGGTGGCGAGGTGCAACTTCCTCGAGGTCTAGGCGAGCCATGTCCCTGGTGGGGATGACTCCCTCTTCCTCATATCTCCGCACCAAGTTGTTGATCACCCTTCTCTGGATGACCTCCGAGGGGGAGAGAGGGTGTGGTTGCCCTGCAGCTGCGGCTGCTGGGGCGGCTGTGGAACGGGCGGGACCGCGCGGAGTAGCCGCGTCGGTGTTTCCCCTACCCCTGCGCCAGTGGGTGGGTGGCGATCGGGCACTGGATTGGGCGACTTGATTCCTGAAAGCAGGGAGAAAAACCCATTAACACTGACAGGAAAAGGAATCGACAACCAACCATTAGTGCCACGACGCCTTCCATGGGGGGAACCCAAGCCCTCGACGTCGTGAGACGGAGTGCCCGATTTCCCTTCCCCAGCACCTGGCGGGTAAAACTGAATGCTCGGTCGAGCAGCATGCTGGTCTTCCAACACCTCTGAAAGCAATCGGTCTTCATATTTAGGAGAAGAGATTCACGTCGGGTTCACCATTTTTCTGTTTCGGTGCGGATGTGCGTCGGGTTTCTGTTCCGACGCTGTTCCTCCAGGACGCGTTCGCGCGTGCACCCGTCGACCCGAGGGGATGGGCGCGCGCGGCATGTGGTCCCGCAGTCCCGCTTTCCAAGGGCAGGAGGCATTCGTCCCTTATTCAGGGGCGTCTGCTCCTTGATCGAAACCGGGATGATGGGATGTCGGCTCCTCCTTCCGTGGACGTCTCCTCGGAACTCGTCGCCTAATCCGGGTCTCCCTCATAGATTTAAGAATGTTCGTGAATCTCGTTCCCGGCGCCATGTCTCCATGGAGACCGGTTAATTACGCTACCTCCGCCCGGACGCTCCAAGGGGTCTGGTCGAGGCAGCAACCTGCGGTGAGGAGACCGGGTGGCTCCGGGTGTTGGGGGCGTGTCTTAACACTGCAACTCTGCATGTCTGCCTTCCGTCCCTAATAGGGATTCTCGAAGGTGTGATGGCCTGAGGTATCCTGCACTGGGTGCGGGGAACTGTATCACCTGAGGTTTTCCTCAGCTTCCCATGTTTAACACGGGGTATACCGCGAGTTTAACGTCCAGCGGGGACGGCATCGGACTGATCAACACGATAAGTGGATCAGATGATAGAACCCCTTGCGGGGAACCTCCGACGCTGGGGCCAGCATATGGGCGGCTTCCCGAGTGAAGTGGAGTGGAATGAAGTGGCATGACCCCACCGGGATGTGGCGGCCCGGGTAAGGATCAGGATGGATGATGGAGTGAAGAGCTTGGACCCCATAGGGGTTTCCTACGTACCGCGCGTTAGCGCGGATCAAAGTCAGCGTAGTTCGAATATACAGTTTAACGTCATGCTGGACGTCGGCAAGCCAACTCACGAAGAGGTCGAGGCCGCTGGGCGGAGGATTGAACCGAACCACCTCGCACAGAGGGGGATGGAACGGCCGGGTGGATCACAGTTTCACGTCATGCTGGACACTGAAAGGAGAGATAGGAAAAGGGGAAGTGGGGGAGCACAATGGAGATACACATGTGCAGTCTCCCAGAGGGGAGGATTCATAGGTGAATCGACGCAAGTGTGAACCCAGGAGGGGTCCACTGATGGACGAACTGACGTGAATACGACCGGGAAGACCAGGTGGTGGGCTTGAACCTCGGAGAGGCTTCCTACGTACCCTGTTTAGGAGACAGGGATCAAAGTCCACGTAGTTCGTTCTGGAGAGGAAAATAGGAAAAGGCAGTGGGGAAGTGCAATGGAGATACACATGTGCAGTCCCCCACAAGAGCGGATTCATAAGTGAATCGACGCGAAGGTGAACCCGGGATGGGTCCACTGATGGACGAACCGACGTGAATACGACCGGGACGACCAGGTGGTGGGCTTGAACCTCGGAGAGGCTTCCTACGTACCCTGTTTAGAAGACAGGGATCAAAGTCCACGTAGTTCGTTCTGTCTGTAACACTCTACCCCCGTGGGCGAAGGCCACTCCAATCCCGACATCCCTGCAGAGACGCGCGGGTGGGGGCCACATCCAAACCAGGGGGATCCTGCGTGCGAGACACGGGATCGGGTGATGCGGACGGTTTAACGTCTTGCCGGACGAAGTACAGTTTAACGTCATGTGTTGAGGACGAAGCAGACGGTTTAACGTCTTGCCGAATGAAGTACAGTTTAACGTCGTGTGTTGAGGACGAAGCGGACGGTTTAACGTCTTGCCGGACGAAGTACAGTTTAACGTCGTGTGTTGAGGACGAAGGTGCTTGGCAGTTTAACGTCTTGTCGCGCGGACGAAGTATAGTTTAACGTCCTGCAGGATGAATGCTGAACAGTTTAACGTCTTGTAGCTCGGACGATATGCTAGGCAGTTTAACGTCATGCAGCTTGGACGTGGTGGTGCCGCCGATGGGTCCGTGTCACTTCGCGCGAGCCTGGAGGGCCGCACGGGAAGACAACGCACGGTGCGGGCACCCGGGATGAGGATCATCGGGCGCCACGCAGGCGGGTACCCTCAGGGGGTCAAAGGGGGCGACCCCGGCGGATTGCGCGCAAAAGAGAAGCTTGGCGCACAATACCGCGGTTCGACGCGCAAATGGGTGGGCTGGCGCGCAATTGAGCCAGCGCTTTGCGCGCGGATGGTAGAGATTGCGTGCACCGGGCTTCGGATAGCGCGCGGGGGCAACGACTCATTCTTTAATCGAATGGCCACTTTGAAAAGGGGGGGGGGTGCGCGCAATCGGGCTGGATTGCGCGCACCCCGGGGGAAATTGCGCGCAAGAGGCTTCTTTTGCGCGCGAAGGCCTTAGGGTGAAGAATTATTCAAAGGAAAGGAGCCCAAGGGATTGCGCGCGAAGGCGAACCCCAAGGCTTTCTTGCGCGAAAGAAAGGACGTTACCTGAATATCGGCATTTCGCGCGGAGGGGGTTGGATTGCGCGCGCGAGAGACCTTTCGAATTCCGGCAACCTTCAAAACGTCGGGGGTCGCCTTATATTTATAGGCAACCCCGGGCGCGGAATCTGGTTCGCGGGCGCGGAATTCCCTTCGCGGGCGCGGAATCGGGCCCGGCGCGCAAGGGAGTCGCGCGGGCAACGGGCGCGAAAAATTGCGCGCCGGCCCAGCGCATTGCGCGCATCCCGGGAGGTTTGCGCGTGGCACTCAAACATTGCGCGCGGGTCTCCAAAATTCCGCGCAAGGCCTCCGGGCCCTCCGAAACGTGCTTCTGACTCCAAATACGACCTCGCTTTCCGCATCCGGAGCTTCATTTGGGAACAACGGACTTTTCCGGCGTCTACACTGACCCTTTTTAGTTTTTCTTTTCCCCAGGATATAAAGAAAGGTTTTAGATTAGAAAACAAAAGGGGAATATATTTAGGGGAGAAGTTTAAGATCTTTCACCATGATTAGAAGATTAAATTCCAATTTTCCAAAGACACTAAACTATTACGGTCCTTGTGTGTCTGTGTTTGTTATGTATTAAGTATTCCAAAAAGGTAATGTGATGTCCATTTACGTCATGCTTTGGGTCTCTACAGTTTTGATCATGAATTTTTAGCTGTCGTGATGCATATTCAATATCTTTATCATTCTGCATAAGGACACAACCAAGTCATTTCTTTGGAAAATCCCTATAAATAACAAACCCATCGTTTCCTGATGGTAGTGTCAAGATAGAAGAGTTGAATAATATTCTCTTCAGTTATTCAAAACATTAGTCAAAATCTTTTTTCCAAACAAATTTAACCCCTTTACGTGTGAGATTGGTGAATGGGTTAGCCAACCAGGCAAAATTCTGGACAAAATGTCGATAATAACCTACTAAACTAATAAAATTGCATACCTCAGTTATACTCATCAGTGCTTGAAAATCTTGGATTGCCTTAGTCATTGAAGGATCAATAGAGATTCCATCCTCAGAGATAATAAGGCCAAGAAAATAAATCTCCTAAAGCCAGAATTCACACTTTCTAAACTTCCCATATAATTCATTTCTTCTAGGAGTCTTTAGAATAATGCGCAAGTGATTTTTATGATCTTCGTAGCTTTTGGAGTATACCAAGATATCATCAATAAATACCACTATAAATTCATCGAGATATTCTTTGAAAACACTACTTATTAGATCCATGAAGACAGAGGGTGCAATAGACAATCCAAAAGGCATTAATGTAAACTTGTAATGCCCATACCTAGATCTAATGTTGTTTCCAGAATTTCATCCTTCTTTACACACAACTGGTGATATCTAGATTGAAGGTAAATATTTGAAAAATATTGATCTCCATGATGTTGAATGAATAAATCATCAATATGAGGTAGGGTATACTTGTTCTTTATTGTTATAGCATTGATCTTCCTGTAGTCAATGCACAACCTCATAAATACATCTTTCTTCTTAACAAAAAGGACATGGGCTCCACATGGATAAACACTAAGGCGAATAAATACCTTGTTACTCAATTCCTCTAGTTGTTTATTTAGTTCCACTAATTCCTCAGTGGCCATTCTATAAGGGGTCTTTGATATGGGCCTTGAACCAAGAATTAAATGAATGGAAAACTCAATTTCTCGTTTAGGAGGACATCCAGGTAAATCTTCTAGAAACACATCAATACATTCTGGCACAATAGGTACATCCTCTATTAGAACATTATTTTACTCAACCATAATTATTTCATTCTCCATCTCCCTAATAATTGATTTTAGTAAAGCTACTGGGGGTGGATCTAGATAAGAATCAGGTGGTGACATTTCTTCTCTAAAGATAAGGTAATCCTTGTCATTATCGAAAATTGTAACCTCCTTCTTATTACAATAAATTTTCGCATCATGGTCCTAAATCCAATCCATTCTGAGGATTTTATCAAATTCAATCATGGGTATGACGATGAGATCAGCAGATAAAGAACATTTATATACCCTAATGGGAACTGATCCAAAAAACTTTGTTCCGATGATACTTCCCTTATGTGTTTTGATTGACAACTCCCTTGTTATGTCAAATTGAAAATATCTAATTTTCTTAGAAAACTATGAATATATAAAACAATGAGATGATACAAAATCAAGTAAATCATTGGCTAAACTTGATGAAACCATTAAATTACCTGCCACCACATTTTTTGGAGCTTCAACCTCAACAGTAGGGATCACATAAGCTTGGACTTTCCCCCTTTTCCTTTTCTGAGGTACGTTCCCTTGGTGCTTAGGACATTCATTTGCATAATGCCCCTTTCTTTATAATTGTAGCATTCAACATTGAAAACCTCTTTCTTCCCCATGCAATCCTGAGTTTGGTGGGATTTTTCACCACACTTGTAACAGACTCTCATTCCCTTAAGGCAAGTAAAGGGGTCATTTTTCTCACATTTACTGCATGATGGATATTCAACTTTTCCCTTCTTCCCCTTATTTCCATTTCCATAGTGTTCAACATATCTATTTTTCTCTTTCTTTTATTTAATGTTGTAAGACATAGATAATTCCTTTTCTGTCTTGATAGCACATGAGAAAATATGTTCATACAATGAGAAGGATTGTGAGACTAATGCTCGATGGAGAAATTGTTTTTACCCATCAAAGAATCAATCAATCATACTTCTTGGGTAACGTTTATAATCTGCAGCATGCCTTGATAACCATGTAAAGTTAGCCTCATACTTTGCGACATTATAATCCTCATTTTGCCTCAGACTTAGAAATTTTATTTCCACATTCTCTTGATGGTCATGATGAAATTATTTCTCAAAAAAAAATCTCTTTAAACTCTCTCTATTCCATGTTTGATACTTTTTCATCTTCCTTTGTGTTTTGGATTAATGGCGACCATTGATTTGCATCTCTCATGAGGCGATAAAATTCCATGAAAACTTTTTCCTTTTTTCCACTCCCCAAAGCATTAAATATTTTCTCTAAATAATTTATTCATTGCTCAGCAACTAATGGATTTGTACTACCATTTAATGTTGGTGGGGTTTTCCTCATGAAGCGGTGTAACATTGATCCTACGCATTGTGGATCAGAGTGCTCCATACGGGTAAGGTTATTATTTATAACCTGAGTGAGTTGTCCCAGTATGGTGATAAGATGATCACCACCAGTTTCTTCACCAACTCCACTATAATTATCTTGAGTTGGAGGTCAATCCCTACATGGATTATGTGCATTGATACAGTTTCCATTCCTTCAACTAGGTTCCATTTCTAAACAATGGGATAAACTAGATCAGTTTATGAATCAAAATACATAATTCCAAACTTGTAAAACACATAACATAAATTGAAAAGTTTATAGATATACTCCATAATCATAAAAATGTTTTTTTGAGGAAGTATATACTCATAAACCCTTCACAATGGTTTTTAAAGAAAATGAGAATTATACTAAGCATATCCCCCAGGAGTGTCGTAACCAAGAGTGCAGCAATGCCCATTGTCGTACACCAGTTCCCGTCCGAGTCTAGATCAAAGAGGTGTTTTTGGGTTTTAACACTTGGTACATATGTTCTAGAGCCACCTCTACCTGCTAGTATCCATACATGGGTGTATTTCTTGTAAAACTCACAAAATATCTACAGTACCAAAATTCTAGGAAGTTATTCTATATGAATCCTCAAAGTCTATCTTAGGGCAATGTTCTCTAATCATAGTTTTTCTAAATCGAGATTCAAAGGTTTTTACAAAATTTCCTCTGATACCAACTGTAACACCCAGACCCCAATTACCCAGAGTTGGTGCATTATTACATAACATTGGCATGATACAAGGAATCATGTCTCGAAAGACCGATCATTTTAATAGCATTGGAAGTACTAGATACATTCATAAGTTCTACATTACATGATGAAATAAAAACAACAAAAAAATTTTGTACCCTTTTCAGACACAATTATAACCCTAGACTATCCTTTCAGGCCAACCATAAAATATTTCTTCACATCCATGGAAAAATAAATCATAGAAAGGGGTGAGGTCAGATGCTAGGTAAGGATAAGAATATAGCGAAAACATTTATAAATAAGCATAAAAATTTAAGGCAATGTATAAGACTAAAACAAAATCATTTTAAACTTAAACTTCAACATAATATGAAAACGATAAAATCAAATAATTCCATTTACTTAATCACATGGATATTATAATAGTTGAATAATCACATGCAATATCAATAGCCACTTTCATAATGATGGAATGCATAATGCCAGACTTCATGACCACATTGTCCAGGCCTTGTGCATGACTACAAATAAGATTTTTTCAAGGACTTGTGCCAAGACACTATTTTGTCTCATGAGACCTATCGATGGATCAAGGAGCTATAGCGGGCTCCTCCCATCACTTACTAAGTCCAATGCATTCCTCATATGAAAAGGTTTAAACATAACATAAACATTAGTATTAAAACTAGAATAAAAAATGTCAATACTTTATCCATAAACCATGAATGATATAAAAATAACACATACCCAATTAAATATATCACAAAAACTTCAATACAATATGGAATATTTATATCATAAATAAATCAACTTCAAACATGTTTAATATCCATCAAAGAATGTTGATATAGATGAAATCAAAACTTATTGAGAGAAATATCTTTTTCTATTTTGAAATCATTTAGAAGTGTTATAATTATAAAATAAAACATTTATTTTGAAAATATTTTTATGATCTTGTAAGGGAAGCTTCAACGATGTTATAACGGTGGAAAATAGCCGCACCCGCCGTATAAGTTAAAAAAAATTCTTACCTTAATTTTGTCGAAAAGGTCATAAAGTACCTTGTTTGGAAAGCAACAAAAATATTACTTTCAATCCATATAAGGTCAAATAAGGTTATAAATTACTTTAACCCATTGTCTAGTAAATAGTAAAAATGCTTTGAAATACATTTTTAACAAAACGCGGATGTGGATGATAAAGAGGTCCCAATAGATACTTACATAAAAACAACCTCAGATAATAAAGAGATCGTGAAATTAACCCCTACCTTGTACTTTTCCTTAATCGATGGTATGTTAAACTCCTTTATAATATTTAAAACATTTTTATTAAATTATACAAGAACTATATACATAAATATGATATCATATATGATCATCTAATATTGCATTATTAATAATATTCTAGTAGTATCATCATTTCAGTTGTTAACTGATTCATTTTCCATTATATGGTTGGTTAAAAAAGCCTTGTTTTTTATTAATAGGATGTATTTGATTAATATAAATAATTATATTATTTTCATAAACATTATTTTTAATCATAAAATTAAAATTATTCTTGAATTATTATGAATGGGAATGAATCCCATCTCGTTCGTGGAGACGGTAATCCGTACGTATGCACGAGTAACAATATCATTATATTGATGGTGAAATCATATGTAATTTGATGGAATATCATATATACATAATTATTAACATGTTATATTTATTATTTACATTATTTATACTCATTATTATATCGATCCAAATAATGAAGTGTTTGAATAACAAACTACTCCACGACATGGAGACGGTAAGCCGTACATACCCACGTACAGTGACTTTGTCATTCATATGATGGATATAATAATGAATATGGTTGTGACATTTTTATAATTACATAAAAGTATATATAATATACTGGAGTTATTATTTTAGAATAGAAACAATTAATAAAGGGTAATTGAAGGAAAAAATGAACTTGAAAGAGGTGACAAAATATTACCTCTTCTTTGGGTTCTTCCATTTGATTTGATCAAAAGGGATCTTTAGGTTGGCTTTATGACCAAATTAATGCCTCTAGGATGATGTGAGGAAAGTTCTAAGGATACTAGGTCAGGGTTTGGCCATGAAAAATGGATTTGTAGTTGAAAAATTAAGATAATGGGAAGTACCCTTTTATAAGAGAGGTGAGAGTCACTTTAGGAAAAGCTTGAAATATTATTTTCTAATAAAAATAATTTTCAGTTTATAATAGCACAAAAATAAATTCTTTCAAGGATAAGGTGGGTATGGGTCGAAAAAATCTCAACCAATAGGTTTTAGACTGGTTTATGTCCCCATATTAACCATATCTTTTAGATTTAACTCTCTGTTAAATAGTTTGACATTTACCATGTCTCTTTGTATTTTTATAATATATGGTTAATAAAATTACTATAAAAAGCCAAGATAACACCATGGGGTTGATTATTAATATTTATAACCTTATCTAAGTCTTTTTTCCAATCCTTATATTTTTATGAATATTCTATCAATTAATAATATAGTATTTGTTTTAAACACTCAATTATGTCGATTTTGACACTATTTAGTATTTGGTTTTTGTGAAACTCATAAGAGCATGATTAATTAAAAAAAAATATTTAATAAACCCTAAGATGTCATATTAACCTATAAAATTAGTTTAATTCATCAAAAGTCTCAAATTACATTTATTTGGATATTTATAATATCAATTATTTTAATCTATCATTAATAAGCTAATTATGACATCATCATGTGTCATAAAAAATTTAATTATTTAATGTCTAAATTTTTTAAATAAAATACAATTATTTAGGAAATAGTTTTATCTTTCTAATGAATATTTAAAGTCGAATTTATCATATGTATAACCCTATACTAAAAATGGTTTAGTTATTAAACATTGAATTTAACTCTTTTAACTCTTCTTTAACTAAAATAATAATAAATGTCCTAATCTAATCCAAGTGGAAAAAAAGGGATAATATTTTATTTGTAATGTTTTTTTGGTCAAATTACACTTATCCAATATAATTATAACATGTTTTAGGGTAATTATAATATTACTTTTACCCTGAATTACCCTATTTACTTTTAACCTTGGTAAATAAAAGTAAAAAGTTACTATTCACCAAAAATTATTTTCATCTTCTTGAACCACATTTTAATAAATAATTTCAACCATGCATCTATTATTTTTGAAATTAAACTCACAAAAGTGGTAAAATTAAGTTCTATGCAAATTTGCAAATGCTCATAGGAGGTGGGTAAAAGACGGTAAAAAGTTCAATAAATTTTTTATATATCTAAGCGTATTATAAAATGGATTGAATGAATTACATTGATAATATATAGTTATTATGTATCTATTTTACCTAAAATAAATTTAAATAAAATAAACAATTATTTAAATAAAAAGTCGGTTTTTACCAATAACGCTGTGTTTTTTACTATTCATCAAAAATTGAATGTTTTCAGAAAAATACCAAAAAATCACGCTAAGATAATTTTGATAATATGAATTCAAAAATGAAGTCCATTTTGAAAAATAAAATTAATAAAATTTAAAAAAGTGGGTATTACTATTCATAATGGCTAGTTTGATTGGTCGCAGTGTGTTAGAATCTCAAAGTTGCGTATAACGCAAGCTATTGCATTATTCAAAGGGAAACGTACTGTGGAAGCTTGGGATGTTACCCTAAAACCACAAAGAGGGATTGGTATTAATCCTCATTATTTTTGAAACTTTCTGATAGCAGAAAGGAATAAGGTAGAAATGCATTTTTTAAAGAAACGAGAATAATTCCTTGCCTGACTTTGTTGAGGTTATGGTCTTCCATTCTCTTTCAAGCTGGGCTTCTAGATGCACCATCAAAGTACATTTACTAAAATTTGGTAGATTAATGAACATAGAATATTTATCCATCTGGTAGTTTAGTACTCATTGACAGTTCTTACACAAAGGGATGTTCATCCAGAAAATTTTCTAATGCATTCCATTTTATTTCTTTCTACATTATGAAAGAGATGTCAAACTATTGCAGAATGATTTTCCATCATTCCAAACATCCATTAAACAGTGGAAAATTCAAGATATATTAGATATGCAAATTTCAAGAGATATGATGTTTCCCATAATTCTATAGGTAGTGCCTCAATTTCTTAATTTCGAATATTAATGCCAAACTATTATTCTCGATAACTTAATATCATGTCTCCTTGTAGATCATGTTGCGAATGAGATAATAAAGGTTGTTTTCTCTACTTGCATCATTTTTCTACACAAGTGAGGAATCTAATGACTATTAAAGAGGATTCTTGTGTAAGATGAGTGTCTTTCCTTTGACTAGATGAATAAAAAATGATGCAATCAAGACGTATTTCTTGGGGCTATCAAATTATTCTTAGTATTCATTGGTCCAATAAAACACAACCCCTTTGATCATCCACCCGGTGAAGGGAAAAAAATTTCAAGTGAGGCTTTCTATGCATCTTTGAATATAGGTAATGTTTCCTTACAATCCTCTTAACTATTTTATATTTCAAAGAGGTAACATTACCAGAATTTCCTAAGTCTTCTCTAGGATGACTTCAATTCTATGATGGAATATGAAAAAGCTAAGAAATTTTTATAAGGAAATACCGAATAAACATTTAAGTGGATTCATCTGCAGACTGTGTTGTTGAAGTTTTTCGATGATTATTTTCAACTCAAAAAGACGATTAAAACATTTTCAAGAATTAACTACAAATTTTTTGATATAATATTCAACTGATTTCCCCTATAATGGTTTGAAGATGTGATACATGACATGTTGATATATAGTGACAACATTATTTAAACTAAAATGCATTATTTGGTAACAAAATAATTTCTAGGGGGCCCTGAAGTTGGTGAATTATTTATATTCAATATACATTTAGATTTTGTTGAAAAATGAATCGTCATCTATGAAGGAAAGGGATTGATATCTAGATTTTAAATCTATCGAAATTTTGGTAATTAGAATAGGGAATTTATCTTTTGGATAATGCTGGTTGAGGTCTCTAAAATCGATGAAAACCATTATCTTCCCATTATTTTTCTTGATAAGGACCATGTTGGTGAGAAATTTATGGTATTGAACTTCTCAAATGAAGTGGTATTTGATGAGATTATAAAATTCAGATTTACCTTAGTAGTGTGAGTTGAATTTTTCATTCTATCTCCTTTATTGTACCCACAATGGTCTTTTGGTAGACCCAGTTGATGGGTAGCCACATTAGGATCTAAACCTAGAATCTCTATGTAATTCTTGGAGAACACATCTCGATGCTTCTTTAGGAAAGTGGTGTAAATATTATATTCATCAAAGGAAATAGCTATGTTGATCAATGTCAGTCATGGATCCTATTTAGTACCTATATTTATATATCTTAGTTTATCTACTATGGTAAAGGCTTATTCGATGAATATAGGAGGAGCGCCTATGAGGTTATTTTATTATTATTATTAATTTTATTCCTCCTCTTACTTTGTTTCCACATTAAGATAGATGAGGGATGAAGGGAAATCATTAAGGTTAGGGGAAAGGTCAATGTCTTGATAGATAGATTCCAATGGTGATATCAGGTCTTATGCAGGTTAAATTAATGAAGTGGTGTCCTACTGATGTTCTGAGGATAAGGTTTGAGAATTTTCATTTGAGGCTTTGCTTCCAATGGATAAATCAGATATTTCTTCAATTTAGTTAGGTTCAACTGACACAACTAATATCATAAAGACTAATGGTAATGTATCTAAATATGAGCTAATTTCTTTGACCTAACTGATGGGTAGCACATATTCATCAATGAGATATTTTACTGGATTATATGAGGTCATTTAAAAACAATTTAAAGTATAAACCTAAGTTTCACCATCAGTTATGGGTTATTTCCATTATCTTTTCCATCATGTTGCTTCAAAATATTGTGAGTCATAGGATTCAAATAGAGATTTGTCACCATGTGACATCCTAATATTCATATTGCTACATATTTTGAGGCATTGATGGTTTGATTAATAAGTCGCTACATGCTGATGAAAACAAGGCATTCCTATCAATACATTGAATGATGTATCACTCTGGATAACCAAAAACTTATAGTCAACAGAAGATCACCAAACTTAGATCTTATCTTAATGAAGATGAGGTGTTTTTGTTCACTTTTAACATAAACTTAGAGTGTTATAAAGGAATGAGATAGATCATCTTTAATATATACCAATCAGTGAATCATTTTGATAGGAATGAGGTTGACTCTCAGGCTGTTGTCAATGAATTCTTAATGGATGTAAATTTCATCTAATCTACTAGATACATACAAGCGCCTGATATGTCCCTATATTAAATTTTATATATACTCCTTGGTGAATGAGATAAATATATAAAATTATACATGATCAACCTCTTCATGATATACCTTGGTAGTAGAAAATTCAGTTTTTAATTCTTGAAGGCTCAATAAATCCACTACAAGTGCTTCCCAAAGATCATTTAACAGATTGAGAGCATAAAAAAGTGAAATATTTTCTAGATCTGCAACCAATTACTTCAAGATTTCACACTTTTAGGTTAAGTGTGTATAATCCCCTATGGATATATTTACCCTATGAGGAATATTCTAAGATTAATTTCCCGAGGAAGACGAGTTAGATCATTTAATAGATGTTGAATTCATTTTTTATACTGTTGGATCGAGCTTCTTTGGCCTACATACCTTCCTGATCAAGTTAGTTTGTCTCCTATCAATCAATAATTATTCTAAAATTATTATTTTCCAATGATTTTTTACATGTGTGAAGGGATCTTATTTCTCCTTCTAAGACTGTATAAGAGATTTACCATGGGTTTTAGCAACATATATAGCTTTAGCATGGATGGGACTGATATATTGAATTTGGCTATAGTTGTACCTCCCTCTATATCCTTTACTCCTGCGGCCTTAATACATGTATTCATAATTTGGTGTGGGAATCTCATGTTCAAGATAAGTCTCATTATAATACAAGGGTTCCATTAAATTAATGACATTAATGGATCCCAAGATCAATTATTCATTTAATAATGAATCCATTTGATGGGTCAGTGCCTATTGTACCATTTGGTGGGGTAGCTCCCCTTATACCATTTGGTGGGGTGGCACCTGTTTTCTTGGGAATAAAGGAATGAAGTTTGAGAGAGTCAAGGATAAATTTTCCCTAGTCACAGGTTCATATACTGCTTTATTTTACCTCCCTCCCAACCATAATGTTTTTTTAAATGTTGTATTTTGGAGGACTGTAGTGTCAATGGATTCAAATGTTCCACAATGGAAGTGGATAGGGGCATAATTTGTTTTCAACTACGCTCAAAGGATAAAAAGATTATGGTTTATTATTTTTTTATTTATCGAATCACTGAACTTCTATGAAATATTTAAGGAAACTTCCTTCCATTTACCCTCTTCTTTTTGTATAGTGACAAAAACACAGACTACCTATGATGGCAGTTTTCCCAATTTCACATGCCCAAAATCAACCATTTTAACAAGACATCATCCAAAACAAAAAGTATAATATGCTATTCCCAAAAATTTAGTGATTAGGGAAATAGTTTTGGTGATCATCAAGGCTAAATTTATAGGGTCTTCTAGGTTCAAACAAAGTTAACATGCTGTTTTATATGTTTTATAAGGTTGTTAAGATATATCCAATAACCTTCTCTACTCGAAAATAATATACCATGATTTTACAATCATTAAACAAAGACCATTTTATACATATCCTTCCATCTTGATAAATTTTTTCTCTTGTTTCAACCCTATAAGGTATTCCAAATGATAATGTGTAGTATTAAGAGCAATGATCAGTACCAGGGATGGTTTTAGAGTGACAGTTGCACTTTATGTTTTTTTGTTCTCCTTCCCTAAGCTACTAGTAATGATCTGGATTTTGATATAGTACATAAGATTGAGTCATCCAATACTTTTAAAAATTTATCATGTTCATAGAACCCAACCATGTATTTTAATAGAATGTGTGGTGTTCACAACTCATCTCAAATAATTTCTATGAAAATAACCACAAAATCATCCAACGAAAATTGTAGATTCAAGGAGTAATTTAGACCCTTCCTCCTAGAAATAAATTTAGAGACAATATCAATTTATCACTACATTTAGTTTAAGAGGTTGGGGACTTTTTTCTCCCACAACATTGAGATGAAATGGTAAATAAAGTTTCAGTGAAGGTCGTCCCATCCTTTTATTGACCCTACAAGTACACTGGTGTACCATACAAAGGATAGTTCTTATAAGGATTGTATAAAAAACCAGAGTTTAGAGTATTCTTGTTGAAATAGAATTCTCATCAGGGGGATACATTGAGATATATAATGAATCAGATGCTGTTTTGGGTATCCCAAACCATCAAATGTTGAAAACGTAAGATTTAAAAAATTAGGAAGGGGAAGTGTCTCATCTACCCATTCAGGGTAAGGTTTTCTTTCTATTTAACTAGTGCACATTGTACCTCTATATATTATAGTCAGGACACCAATAACTTAATAGTATTAACAATTCTAGTGGGAATGGACACCTAATATGGGATTGTAGCATGGGGAATGATAGGTTGAACTGGATGTGTTGGTCCTGTCTAAACATTTTCTTAAGCTAGGAAGTTGTAACTTGAATGACAGTGGTCTAGTTTCTTTGACAATGGAGTGAGATCTCAGTATTTGGATGTTAATAGTTCCAAATAGATTTATTTCCTTGATCTTGTGTTAGGAAAACATTATGAATATATTTTCACTAGTTCAACAATCTCTCATTGATAAGGACATTAACTAGAGGAGTGAAACGATGTTTCATTAGAAGAACATATCTATTGGGAATATAAACCTTGCGTAATTTAGAATTAATCCTTCCTAGTTATTTAATTTATGTCTCATAATAAGACAATTTTTTCCTTTTACAGCTTTGGGTATCAGGTTTGATTGAACTATAGCCTTACCCTTTTCTTTGGATGTTTTTCTTCAAGGAGTATTAAATGAAACATTTGGGTGTATACCTAAATTTTGGGAAATCCTTTGATTTTTTGTATTCACACCTACTTCATTTGTTTTAGTGTGGAAAATATTTTGAATGGATATATGCTCATCATTTGGTCTTATATTGTCCTGATGTTCTATAGTACTGTCAGAATTAGTGCTAATGAAATTTACTAGTGTGAAACTTATTAAGAGAATTTCATCTGTCACTAAAAAATGGGAGAAGTGGTTACTTATAGAGTGTCTTATAGAAAAGATGATATTTCCTAGAGAGGTTGTTCTCTTAAAATGATATTATTTTGTGATATTTAGGGAGAAAATCATTTTTTTAGGTATCCATTTGAAGTTGTCTCATGATGGGTGATCTGAAGGGAACCTCAAAATAATTTTGTTATTCGTGTCCATGAAAAAGAGACTACATCACATCATTAGATGAACTGTGAAGATTGGTTTTGTGGAACTCCTACCAACCGATAAAATACCAACTTTCACCAAGGTTGAGGTAAAAGTGGACCCAGAACTATATGATGGGGGTCCTCTAATTCAACTTACACAATATTTAAAGCCGAATTTGTTGTCTTTGAAGGATTTGTTGAAAATTCCCCAACCCTATGGGCTAGGGTTTCTTCTGTACTTCCATGGATATAGTTTTTGGG
This sequence comes from Viscum album, assembly GCA_963277665.1. Lineage (NCBI taxonomy): Eukaryota > Viridiplantae > Streptophyta > Magnoliopsida > Santalales > Viscaceae > Viscum > Viscum album. Next base: position 1,754,952,117 of record OY728123.1, read on the forward strand.
GTTTCTCTTATGATTTTATGGAGTTTTTTTTTGAACATGGGCTATTTTCATTTTATGATCTAAAATTGATCCTTATTCTTAAAAATATATTTGTGTTGTTTGATGATTGGATTCACTCAATAGGGATGCTTTCTCAATATTTTTAAATGTTGGATGAAATACACTTTTGATGGATCACTCACTACTAGGATGATGTCTTTGAGAGTTTTCATAGGCCATATATTATTTTGAATACTATTTGTTAGAAGAAAAGTGATGAAACCACACATTCCATTAGGTTTGTATAGGCTACGGTCATATTATATTTATTATATAACAAACTTTACTTACTACTAGGGTGTAGTATAATAGAAGTACAAGGATGATCCCATAAGGAAGAAGCTAGTTATTTAGAGGATCACTAGATTGAGACCCTTTTAATAGGAGTCCTTTTGAATTGATTTGGTGTTTGGTAGTTTTTCTAAATCTATGGTAGATAGTCACTTCAAATTATTACGGAGGGGTCAAGATCAATTTCGAGTATATGGAGAAAGTATGACCTTAATTCTAATATTGGTAGGGCCCTAAGGCTTAGGCTATGAGGTAAAAAATAGTATCTAGTTGACTTTGGTCAAGTCACCTAGTTCAACCTAGTAATTGACTATCCCAAGATTAGGATATAGTAATAGCCAAAGAGCATTAAGTTTATCTTCTAATGTAGAATGTGCCTTAGGGTAGTGGTTGTAGCCTAGTCTACTTTAATCATGAAAGGGTGTTTCTCTTGAATATCCCTTGATCATGGATGTTCACATTAATTGGGTAGACTTGATTTATTTATCCCAATTACTAATTCATTATGGTTTGAAAAATTATATTTAAATATCAATTATGAGTTAAGATACATCTACTCTCGATCCCTACCCCTGATTTATTTAGTTACTCATGGTGGATTGGGATGAAAATAAATAAATAAAGAAAATCATGCTTGCATTATATTTGAATTTAAATGATTCACAATCACGAAAGGGTCTATATTTAAAGTGGGAATGAACATGGAATCAGGTTTTCAAAAGATAAATAACAACTTTAATAAATCACTTACTTGAGATTAAGAATATAAATAGATCTAATGAATGTCATTATAAACTGACAAGGAATGAATGGAATTGATGTAGCAGGAATTAGAAATCATTGAATAAAATGAAATCCATAACTATTGAATTGAAATAAAATGTAAAAAATAAATAAATTTTGAGTTTAAATGAGATAGCGGTGAAGGAAACTCACAGGGAATGAAAAATATAGAGAAATATCATCCTGGAATGCTGTGAAATGCTCTGTCAAGGTGTTGTATATACATGAAAAATCGATCACAACATGTAATAGAGTTACACACTGTGTACCATTGACCCACATAAATATATGTGGATTTTGGATCTTTTGTGATCCTTGTATGTATCTTTCCTGATTTATGAGGTTTGACTACCTACACATCATGTACGGAGGACTCACAACATGTACTGATCCTCAAAAATTTCTTTAGTGTGGATTTCTTGTGTAACTTCTTCGACTAGGGTCACATCATGTATGGATTATTAATGACGTGTACCGGCTTCAATTTCTGTTGATTCCATGACTTGGTTCAGGACTTGGATCACATCTTGTCATATGCAGTGATATCCTATTATATGAAATTTAATTCTCAGTAATGACTTGTAATAGGTGAATTCTACACTTTTTTTTCATTTATTCCATTGAATCCCGTGATGCCTCATTCCTAAAAATTAAATCATATACCAATCCAATTATCAAATAAATCAATGAAAATACATAATTAAATGAAATAAAAAAGTATATATGAACTCATCTTATCAAATCCCCCCAACATGAATAGTTTCTTATCCTCAAGAAAAGAAGGTATCAACAAATATTTCAAAAAAGAGATAATCAATTTTTATAATATGAAATATTCATTAAGTATGGGAAAATAAAACTATGTGTAAGAGAAAAAGTTTTTCACCAGAATCATTCTTGCATAGAAAATCAGTCATACCTCATAGCTCAGCTCTTTAAACAAATTTTAATATTTTAATTATAATATTTTAACAGTTCTATAAATTCTATACCCATTTGTGATTTACCTCACAATGAATTTTCTCTCATCAATCAGGTTAAAATGAAATTGAATTTATGATCTTACCCCGAGTGCATGTTCCTAACCATAGAATTACATTGGTTCTATCATTTCCACTTTGTAAAGAAAAGTACAAAAATAATCACGAGGGATTAAGAAGTAAGGTTTTGATGACTATGAGGATGTGGGTAGTGGGTAATAAGTGAATATCAAGCTCAAAAGGGGGGTGAGCTATGAAACATAAAGCATGAATTTCAAGATAAGTGTAATACAATTCCTCCTTGCAATTAATCAAGTCTACACTCTAGCTACTTCAGTTGGATCCATATATATCAAGTATACAATGAGTGTTCTGTTCCTTTCATTTTTGTTTTGTTTTGAATTTTTATTTTTTGAAATTCATGTCCAGGACTGATATCACCTCCATCCCCTAACCACATATGATCCTTCAAGGGATTCATCATTCTGGAAATACTAATTTTGGATCTTCCTACTACACAAACCATTACTGTTTTTCTTTTCTTTTGTGTTTTGAAAAGGAATAGAATAAAATTGAAATTCAATAATGTAAATATGTATCATAACCTTACATTTTGATGAGTACACCATACAAATATATAAATAGGATCGTCTTGTGTTTTCTGAATAACTCCCCCATACATTTTCAAAAATACATCATGAATTATATAGGGGTCATGGTAGGAAGGAAAAATCGGCTTGAAATAGCTTCATCCTATAAGGTCATTCAAGGAAACTACGAGCTAAATTAAGGAAAGTTGTATGGTGGGTCTTAGGAAAATGTGGTAACAAATATTTCCTTAATAATTTTAAATTTTTATTTGTTTATTCATAGACTCAATAAGATCTCAATGAAAGTTTTGATATGCTTACATGTCCCGGGTTTCAGTCAAGAAATATTCTCAGAAAATTGTATGCAATTGTAGGCTTATAATCCTCTAAGGTAATGAGAATAAAACTGAAACTAGCAATTACAATGGGTATAAAACTAAGTAATTAGTCAATTCATCATAATTTTAAAAATTTTGAATTTAAATCAAATTTTGAAACTCATCAATCATTATAAAAATTATAAATGGAGAAAAAACATGGGTGTTAACAATTTTAAACATAATGTTTTCTTTTATTTACAAGGGAATTATAATTTTCGAGTTTAAATCATGTGTATAATTTCAAAAAATTTCTCATAGACAAGTGAGAAAATGAAATAATTAAAGTTTATCATTACTAAAAGACATGAGAAACCCCCCAAACTTAGAGTGAGACTATGTCTTCACTATCTATAAAATTCTTGGGGGAGTTTTATGGAAAGTAAAGCCTAGAAAATTGAAATGGTATAGAACAATTGAAAAAATGTGGGAATCAAGTGCTCCCTCAACAATGTTATTCCATGAGGGAATTTGGATGTTAGAATGCTAATTCTGGGTCAACTACAAAATGGGTAAGATAACAATTCCTACACTAGATAAAACAATAGTACACAAGTTCAAACATTGTAATAGTATAATAATAGGTAGGTGAATAGTATAAAAATAAGAGGTAACCATTTTTTATTTAATTTTGTGAAATGCTTTCAATGCAGTTTAATTAGAGACTCAAGTAAAAAAATGAAAAAGATGAAACTATGACAACTCCTTCAAGAAAAATGATCAATATGGGTTGCATCCCAGAAAGAACCAACAAGATGTCGTCATAAAGACAAATGGACTAAGATATTCTATAGTGGGTCCCTCAGATTAGGTGCTCCATTTCTGCTTGTAGCTACTGGTTCTTGTGTCTTCTAGGTTTTAAAGTTGCGTGGGAGGGTTTATGACTTTAGGTGATGCAACATGAGCGTCAATGATATGAGGTAGGAAATGGATCACATTTTTGGCTGACTACTTCTATGCATGGATTTCCATGAAAATGTCCTGAAGTTGACATGAAATGTTCATGACGTACTAGTGTACCCTTTTTTCCAAAACGGAAGGTGGTATTGGACCATCAGGAACCGAGAAAAACTCAGAGGGGCTATACATTTATATGAAACAAAATAAAGAAATGATAATCAAGCCAAAAAGGAATGTGAAAATGAATACCCATATATATATATATATATATAAATATCAAAAATCATTACAAAAATAGGACATAAAAAATGAAAAAATTAATGCCCAAACCTATCACAAAAAAGACCCAAAGCATAAAAAGTAATAAAATGTAAAGATTAGGCTTCCAAGACAAAGATCTCCTTCAGTATGATCCCTTCATTAGGTGGTGATACAAGCTATCCATTTGGGTCAGTATCTGTAGTAGAAGAAGGAGTAGGTGGAGTAGTGGCTATAATGGATGGTGGGGTTATGGAGGTAGGTAGATGGGTTGGGGTACGTGGTGGAGAGGTACCTATCCATATGGAGGCTGTGGGTCTTGAAACCAGATCAACATAGGGTACCTCTAGGGTGAAGTCTATGGCTAACCCATTTCCCCTTTAGGCCTACTCTGCTGAATACTCTTACTGGGTAGTGGGGTCAGTTAGGACCAAAGGTAGGTCCGGCTGGGAGAAGGGTGATGTGTGGATGGAAGAAGAGGATGGGATGGAAGGGGTGGGTAGTGGTGGTGTGGTGAACTTGGTAGGCTCTATGATGTTGATATGGAGGTGAGTGTAAATCTAGAACATGTTCTCCAAGATACACTACTGGGTGGCCCTGAGATCACTTAGGGTGGGATGGGTGGGTATTGGAATGAGAGATTTGATGGAGGAAGAGGTGGTAGGATGGATGGGTGGTATAGGTGTGAGGGTGGAGTGTGGATCAAAAGGTGGGTCCACTGCAGCTAGTGGTGGCTCCGATGGTGATGCCTCCTAGATGCTTGGTTCCCAAAAGTAAGCCTTCATACTCCCCCACTAACATCTAAATCTTGTTCAGCATCAGAATATTGATAATATCAATATGTACTAAGGAGGTGAGGGTAAGTGAAGCATCGAACATGTCAAGGTTCCTCACCAGATGCATAATGAACAATCCTCCAATCAAAGCACTATGATGCCTCTAGGCATGTGTCTTATAATATTGGGTGAATTGGGTAACCATGCTGGCAACTGTTCTACCTATAGCTACTAAAAGAATGATCATGTCCGTCTGGCTAACATACCATGAGACTTAGTCTAAGTGAACCACCCATGATCCAAGGCTCTGTGAAGTATATAGAGTTCAGAGCCTCCAAATTGAGTGGATTTCAAGATTCCTGGATCATGGGATAATAGGGGGTCACGAGTAATCAACTCCCACCATTTCCAAGACTACTCTTGAGGTGGATCTAATTGAATCATATGATAAATATTAGAAGTAAAAAACTACTCTATATAAATACCAGTCCCTATCCAGACTCTATGAAAGATAACTCATGAGGTCATCCACTAAGATTAAACTAAAGGCGATCAACAACCCTCTAGAAAATGTATAAAAACTCAAGAAAAAACTCCCAGAAGGTCTCCTCACAGACTTTGAGAATGATATCAATGTCCAGTGTTTACATAAGGTTAAGGATAGCGTCATCTATTTTCATCCAGGTCAGGACATACATGTCCCGAGTCTTGTTTGTACACAAGGGTTTTGCGTGAAACCAAAGAATATTTACCAGATGTTGTGGGTTGGTGGAATATAGGATGGGGTGAAGGTGTAGGTTTAGGTACTCATAAGTGGAGGATGAGGTTATCTCGGCCTGAGGAGAATGTTCGGGTTGAGGTGCAGGAGGTTCCCTAGGTGTAGTGTTGGGGTACTTGGCTGGTGGTTATTCTTCAGAGGTGGAGATGAGGAGTTGGAGTTGGAAGAGGTTTGGGGATTTTTTATTTGAGACTTGATGGGGGGGGGGTATAGTTTGGTGTGGTGAGAGAGGAGAAGGGGGGGGGGGTTAGTGATTTGAGTGATGAGAGGGGGGGGGGGGGGGGGTCAAGGGGTGCGTTGAGAGAGCATAGGAAGAGGAGGCATGTGGAGAGAGAGGAAGGGTTGGAATATGGTCAAGCAGGGTGGAGGAGGGAGATGAGGGGTTGGGTAAGAAAGTGGATCCTGAACCTAGGGTTCATAACCTACATATTATAAAAATATACCCAACATAGAACATGATGTGTATTGATGGGTCACATCCTGTATTGGTAAATTAAAATCAATTTCTAGGTGCAAAGTGTACACATCGTGATCCACAGGTACATGACGTGTAATAATCCATCTTTGCTCAATATTTTTCCTTCCTTTTATTCAAATTTTGGTCTACCTGAAATTATCCTAAGATTATTTTAATCTAACCTAGTATATGATTTCCTACCATGGGTTGCCTCCCAGGTATCACTTCCTTTTAAGTTGAGATCTTGACTCGATTGAAGCTTAAGTGAATTTAAGTCTGATGACACAACCTTCCTAGAAGGGTTATTGAATCATTTTCAGTCTTTTACCATTAATTTTAAATGTTGGTACACCTTATATATGGATCTAAACAGTTCTATTAGGAAATACTTGAGTGACTACTAATGGGCCTGACCATCAAGACTTCAGTTTACTCAGGAATAGTTTTTATCTTAAGTTGAAAAATTGGACCTTATTACTAGGTACAAAGGTACGCCAAGAAATGCAATGGTCATGACATTTCTTTGTCATTACCTTATAGATATTACCATTTTTATAATCATCTCACCTGATTACTTCTAAATCAGTCAATTACAGAATTATTGCTTCTCCATCCTTCTCACAACCAAAATTCAGTTTCTTGATTGACCAAAATGAACGATGCTCGAGCTCAACCGAGAGATGCCATGGTTTCCCATATGCTAGTATAAGTAGTGTGGTGCCTATGAGTGTCTTTTAGGTAGTTCATTATTATAATAGTTCATCGTCAAGTTTGAGGCTCAAATCAGTTTAGTTGGTATTCATAGTTTTTTCCAAAATTTTATTTACCTCTCTATTTGACAGTTCTACTTTCCTACTCGTTTATTTGTGGCAATGAGTTCCCGCATTGTATTAGATTCCATAAATTTCAAGAAATCATCTCACAACATGGTTTATGAAGTGTGTTCCATGACTATTGATGATTAATCTTGGAAATCTAAATCCTACGAACACATTATTCCATATAAAGTTTATGACTATGTTTTCTGTGTCATGTGACTTTGCTTTAGATTGAACCCATTTTGAGACGCAGTCAATGCCAAAAAAAATGCTGTATTTTTTATGTGATGTGGGAAATGGTCCAATGCAGTATATGCCACAAACATAGATGATTTTAACTTCTATGATTGGATTCCATGGATTTTCATTCCTCTTACGCATATTTCTAGTCCACTAGAATCTGTCAAATATTTGAAAAATTTCCCTCGCATCTTTTTGTAGTGTGGGACAGAAAAATAAAAATTTGTAAACTTTTGGATAATGTATTCTTGAGTCCATGATATCCACTATTTGGTGACGTGTGATACATCTTAATCCCATTTTGGGTTTCTTATTTAGGGATGTAGTTTCTTAATAGGCCATCAACACAATGCTTGAACAATACTGGCTCATCCTAGTAGTAATTCTTAGCATTTGGCATAAATATTTTTCAATGTTGGTATGAAGGTCTTGATGTAGGAATCCAATGGAAATAAAATTACAAATATCCGAGAACCGTGGTAGAACCTTGATACTAAACAAGGTTTCATTTGGAAATCTACTTCAATGTCATCCTCCTTATCTTCCATGATTATGGGTAGAAGAAATCTGAAAAAATTATATGTAATTACATTCATTATCCCTTTTGTATCCTTGATAATGATATAAAATTCCTTTTTTAGGAGTATACAATGTATCAACCTTGGTTTGACATCCTTTTTTCTTATTAAGTATCCGAGGGAAGTGTGATCAACGTGAACAATCACCTTAGAAAAAACCAAATTTTAACAAAACTTCTCAAAGGAATATACAAATAATAATTTTTTTTTCTCTATTTTTATGTAATTGACCTGATCTTCACTTAGAATGTGGCTTTCATAGTAAATGGGGAAAAATATGTTTCCAATTTTTTGTCCTAATACAGCACCAAAAACAAGGCCGATGGAATCACACATTAACTCCAATTATTTTCCCCAATTGGATGAAATGTTGACTGGTGATACTATTAGGCTAATCTTCAATGTTTTTAAAGCTTTCTAAAAGTATGTAGTGAATTAAAAAACAACTTATTTGAACAATAGATGTGTCAATGGATGGGATAATTTAGAAAAATCCTTCATGAATCGTCTGTAAAATCCACAATGGCCTAGAAAACTTATGATACCCTTGATGGTTGATGATATAGATATATCATTGATGACTTTGATTTTAGATGGATCAACTCTGATTCCTTACATGGATTTTTTTTGACCAAGGACTATTCCTCCGTGCACCTTGAAATGTATTTTTCCCAATTCTGGACCATAAATTTTTCTTCTAAACACTAGAGAACTAATTCAATATTTCTTAAACAAAATTCAAAATATCTTCCATAGATGGGTAAATCATCCTTGAATATATCCATGAACTCTTCAGCCATGTCATGGAAGATATGCATCATGCATATCTAAAATGATGTTGGAGCATTGCACATTCTGAATGGCAGTCTTCTATAAGAAATTGGACCAAATGGTCATGTGAATGCGCTCTTTGGATAATCAGTGAGGTAAACTAAAATTTGGTTGTATCATGAATATCCATATAGGAAATAGTATAATTCATACCCCTAAAGATTTTCTATAATTTGATCCATTAATGTTAAGGTAAAAGGATCCTTTCTGGTAGCTAAATTCAAACATAAGTAATCTACGCAAAATTTCTATCATGTGATGGTGCGTGTTGAAATCCATTTATTTTCATTAGTTCTTTATACCATGATTCTTCCTTTATTAGAAATAACTAGGAAGGGTCTCACCCATTCACTATTTGATATAGGAAAATTGATATCTGCATCCATGATTTTTAGCTCCTTTTTGATGAATTCCTTCATCAAGGGTGTGAGACACCTTTGAGGTTTTCATTTCATCCTTTCAATTTCTTCAATCAATATTCTATGAGTGTATTCAGTTGGATTGTTTCCTTTGCTTCCTAACACTCTCTATGAAATTTATTTCTTATGTCATTTCATAACATCAACCAATTTCCCTTCTTTTTTCCTAAGAAATTTCATAATTTATAATGATTGAAAGAGAGGATGATACTCCTTAGAATGAGTACTTCAGTGTACTAGGTAGAGGGTTAAGTTCCTATTGATGTGGTTGAATGAAGTAGGTGAAGAAAGGTGGAAATGTGTCCCTTGTGAGCGGTTCAATGAATCAAACTTCTTTAAAATCATGCTATTATTACTTTTTCGAGAGTTAATCTTATCTTTCTTATTCAATTGATATGTAGTCATCTTACTTTTGGGAGAGAGAGATGGCATCACACTCTATAACATCATCTGATTGATGGGAAACATTAACCAGGTTGAACACTACCTATTCTTATCCAACTTATAAGATCAAACATAATTAGTTCCCATCAATTAAAAACTTTCATATGGCTTGGAATGGACTTCAACGAATGATAGGGACATCACATTCTTCTTCCATGTACAAAGCTAGAAATTTTTCTGGAAATATTAATTTTCCGACTTTAACGAAAACATCTTCGAGAATTATTCTAGGATATTTTACTGATCAGTCAGCTAACTACAATTATACTATATTTCTTTGAGTTCTTGGAGTCCAAGCTTGTGGAAAACACTCATCCACGTTAGGTTAATACTGGATCCAAGATCACATAATGCTCTTAAAAACTTACATTCTTTTATAGCAAAGGGAATTGAAAAACTTCTAGGATATATCATTTTTGGGTTAATTTTCTACTACATAGTAGTATATCATTCCTCATTCAAAGATATGACTCCAAGATCTTCTATTTTTCTTTTTGTTAGATAGAAAATCCTTGAGAAAATTTTCATATACTGGCATCTGGTCAATGGATTTATCTAATGGTATGTTGATGTGTAGTTGCTTAAACATCTCCAAGAACTTTTTGTTTTGTGCCTCTTATCTACCTTGTATTACTATATTCATAAAGGGAATAGGTGGCTTGTATGGAGGTGGAGAAACATAAACTTGTTACTTTGGGTCTTTAGGTGTCTGGTTCTTCTCATCAGGAACTTTGTTTTGAGGTGTGGTGGATTTGGTTTTATCAACTTATCCATCTTCTTACGATTGCTTCTTAGGATCTTCTTATTTCCTTTCATATTTAACTCTTTGTTGTTGAAAGTCCAAAACATTCCCTCTTCTGATTACTGCTACCTTGGATTCCTCCCTTGGGTACGTCTCAATGTTACCAGGTAAAGTTCCTGGTAACCTATCAGAAAGGGTCTTCAAGATTTTACCCATTTGATTCTAAATATTCCTTAAATGAGATCTTTTGATTTTAATTTCTATATCTTGGGAGGTCATTCTATGATATTATTTTTTGATTAAAGTATCCAAGAGGTTTTATAGTTAAATTGGAGGAGGGGAGGTGGTTTTTATGGTCTTGGATGGGTTGGTTGGAATTGTTTCTGAGGTATTTTTGGGAAGGGTTGTTGCATTTTTTGTTGTGGTATTGGCACTAGGTTCATAGATAGAGACCATGGTGGTCCTTTATTGTGGACATTTGGTAGACCACTTCCCTATTAGAAATATCTTTGACTACTCTGAAGGTTTCTGTTAAGAAGGCCTCTGCCAGTAATATTGTTACTACAGTTGAAACAATCGGTTATGTTGATTGTATTTAATGTAATTAAAATCTAGCTATTTTTCATTTCCTTCCATGTATTCTTAGTAATGATGAGGTCCACCACAAATCTCACATGATTAAATATCCATCATAGAAGCAGGAGGGGATTGTGTGGAATGCATTTTCAATGACTTGAGCTTCTTTGTGAGTGCTTCAACTTGCGCTAAAAATATAGTTCTCTAATTTACCTAGTGGACACCAAGATGTGGTTGTCCAAAATAACTTTTCCAATGTCTATCATTGTGAGGAACTTCATCAATAATTGATCAACTTACTTTGGGGGTCTTAAACATTAATCCTCCATCAGTAGAAATAATGAAAACAATTCATGTGGTTGGTTGGATTCCTTGGTATAATGTCTACAACTGAATCCATGTATCTAGTACATGTTGTGGAAACTTCCTCATGAGATCTTTAAATCGGACCCCCATATCCCAAGATGATTCTTCCCCAGCATGAGAAAAGTATTGGATATCGTTCTGAAGTTTACAATTCTAGATTGGAGGAAAATATTTGTCCAAATTGTTTTTGGAAAGATCATCCCTAGTTGTGATTGACTGGGGATATTGACTTTTGAGCCAGTCCATAGCTCTTTCTCATATATAGAATGTGAAGAAACCTAGTCTAAGGGAATCAAAATAGACTCCCTGGTTGAAAAAGGTTTCTCAAACTTTCAGGAAGTTGGAAATGTTCTCATGTGGGTCTTCTCTCTGGAGACCATTGAATTGTCCCATATTATGGATCATGTGAATGAGTCTACGTTTAATCTTTAATGTGTGATCTTGGATGGGGGATGTTTGATGCTTGGGGTTGGACCATGGATTTATTGAAATCCATAATCCATGATAGGATTTTATTGATGGATTAAAAATTCTCCTGTAATTACATGATGATGGTTTGGTGGGTTGGGTCTCACTTGATTGTGTTTCTCTGCTATTACTGACTGACAGTGTTCAATTAGATACCTTTAGATCTTGGGATAGAAGGACAAAGGTTCATCCAAGTCACATTTCCTTAAACGAGTCAAGGGGCCTTTTTACAAGCACTATTTTTTAAAAAATCAGGGACGTAAGGGTGTCTTGAAAGAAATGAAAATAAAGGGGGTGAGAGAATGGTAATCCTAGGTCTAGTTCTAGAGTTCTTCAAAAACCACAAAATTGTTCTCTATCAACGATGCCAAAATTTGATGCACCCACACACATCATTGGGTTCATATGGGCTATGGTCAGATTAGATTTATTGTATCCCAAATTTACATACTACTAGGGAATAATATAATAGATGTACATGGTCGATCCCATAAATAGGAAGCTGGTTATTTAGAGAATCATTGGATTGAGACCATTTTAATAAGAGTCCTTTTGAATTTCTTTGGTTTTTTGGAGTTTTTAAAAATCTATGGTTAATAGTGAATTGAAATAATTAAGGAGGTTTTGGGATCTATTTTGAGTATCTAGAAGAAGGATAAATTTAATTCTAATCTTGGTAGGGTCTTAAGGATTAGGATGTGAAGCCAATGGTATTTACTAGTTGACGTTTATCAAGTCTCCTAGTTCTACCCCGAAAGTGACTATTCCTTGATTGGGATATAGTAACATCCTATGTGAATTAATTTTAGCTTTTAGGGTAGAAAGTGTCTTAGGCTACTGGTTGTATTGTAGTCTTCTTTAATCAGTACATGGTGTTCTGCTTGAATATCATGTGATCAGGGATGTTCACCTGAATTGGATAGACTTGAGTTATTTATCCTGATTACTAATCCATTAGGATTTCTAAAATTAGATTTAAATATCCATTATGAGTTTAGAAACATATACTCTTGATCCCTACCCCTAAGTGGTTTAGGTACTCATAGTGGCTTGGGATGAAAATAAATAAAGAAAGAAAATCATACTTAACATGCTATTTGAATTTAAATGATTTCAAATCATGAATGGGACCAAATTTAAAGTGTTAATGAGTATGCAATTGGTTTTTCTAAAGATAAATAACAACATTAATAAATATCTTAATTGAGATTAATAATGGAAATGGATCTAACATGTGTTGTTGGAAATTGATGATGAATGAGGGGAATTGATGCAATAAGAATTTGAAATAATTGAAGAAAACACAATTCACGGCTCCAGAATTGATATAAAATGTAAAACAAAAAAGAAATTTTGAGTTTAAAGGAGAGAGTGGAGAAGGAAACTCATAGGGAACAGAAAAAGAGAGAAATCATGTCTTGGAATGCTGTGAAATTCTCTAATGAGGTGCTGTATATATAGGAAAAATAGGTTATGGTGTGTACTAGAGTTACACGTTGTATACCATTGATCCGTATAGATATACATAGATTTTGGATATTCCTAGTTCCTCATGCATATCTGGACCAATTTATGAGGTTTGACTATCGACACATCATGTACAAAGGACTCACAACATGTATTGATCCTCAGTAGTTCCTCTTGCATGTATTTCTCATGTAACTGCTTTGAATGGGGTCATGTTAGGTATGGATCATTCACAGGGTGTACTGGCTACAAGTTCTACTAATTTCATGACTTGGTTCATGGATTGGCTCAAGGAATGTCACATGCTGTGAAATCCAATTACATGAAATGTAATTTCAAGTCACAACATGTAATAAGTGAAATCTACACTTTTTCAGCATTTTTAATTTGAATATTGTGAAACCTCATTACTGAATAACTAAGCATATTCCAAGTGCATTATAGAATAAATCAATTAAAATACATAAGTAAATGAAAAAAAAATGTATATATTAAATCAGCTTATCACAAAGTCTATTTCTCAAAGATGGACTGGGGATATGACATTACACGATGTCACCTTTTATGTGATTTACTTATTGAGGAGTAAGGTAAAATGAAACACCCCATTTTCCCCTATCCTATAACATGGACAATGGATGGAGAATCCGTGATCAACTGAAAAAAATCATTTAACATATTGAGACATAGATGATGAATGGATCCTTATTGTTTCCCCAATTTCAAATTTCATATAGCTACGAGGGAACCCAAGTTTACTTGATGGTCCATTTATTATATTACCATGAAATTATTTGAATATTCATCTAAAGTTCATATTTTTTTAAATGATGAAGTGTGATCCATATATTTAGGTGGATGTTGTGAACACAATTATTCGACAACGCATCTAGAATACTGAATTGGGAAGTGACTAAAGGCTGAAACTGTGACATCCTTGAACCGGTCCACTCCTAAATAATTGAAACAAATTTCCACATGGCCACAATAGAACCTCCCTATACACCAGAGGTAAATGACTATCAGTGAGGGACATGGAGATTTACATGGGGAAACTATGCCCTCATTATAGTGACCCATCCTTTTCATACATTACTATTACATCATTTAAAAGATAAAAAACATAATAGTATTACTTATAGAGGATACAAAGGTTTAGTGTCTTGGGCAAACTTGAAAAATAAAACATCAAGCATAAACATTTATTTAATTTCTTCTTCTCTAGCTTCTTATTGGAACTTGTAATCTACTTAGTACTTGTAGGCACCTAAGGATATACATCAAAAGGGGTGATCTAGAAGACCAATAGGAGGATAGATAAGAATAATATATCATGGGGTGAGCATAATCATAACATAGGTAAAAGATCATGAACATGAGAGGAGCATAAATAAAAGACTTGAAATGTGGCAATGCATAAAAATTTAACATCATGTCTTAGTGGTTAAATACCACACATACTTGTGAACCAAGCCATAACCTTGTTCGGACATCATTTCAAATTTACTCATGAGATTCATCAATTTACCCAATGCATTGGAGCGCAGTATAATTCTGGGCACACCAGTCACATTCAAACATTCATATTGCGCTATATAATTCCGGGCGCACCCGTCACATCATAACATTATCATTAACATGCATGACACATAGAAAATATACCAATAATGAACATAGATAACCCATGTTAAGGAATGGGTTTCATCTTATAAGAATACATTCATAAGCTTTGGGTTCCCAAAAGAAAGAGGGAACACCATACCTGATACAAGAACCATCAACCATGAATGAGAGATAAATGTAGAGTTCTTAAAAGAAGAGTTCTTTTGGAAAAAATTTTGATTGACATAAAATTCATTAGAAAACATGTATATACCAGAAAAGGAATGAAAATTAATAAAAAATGAGCTTTAAGGAGTGACCATATCAGAAATGGAGTGAAAGAGGTAAAAACCGAAGGATGAAAGTTGGGTTCGAGAATTTCCCCTTACCTTGTACCCGAATGCTTCCTTCTCTTTAATGTCCTGTATAATGACATTATAGTAATTAATTAAAAATAAAGAACCATGTGTACATTAATAGTCTTCATTCTGGTTTCATTATGTCATATTATGTTCTTTTTAATGACTTATAGAATTTAAAAACATTGTTCGGGGATGTTCGTTTTTATGTTTTTTCTTGGGTGGTTCACTTGTATTCTTAAATTGAAGTTTGGGTAGAACATGAGTAAAAATCCATAAATGATATTACATTTCATTAATGATATTACATAATCTTTAATGATTTTATAATTAATTATATTAGATCCATGTGGATGAATCATTAGATAGGAAATAAATGATGGTTATTTGGGTCAATTTGGGCGGTTTTTGGATCACAACGAACATGTTTTATCTTATCACTTAGTAATATGTCCATAGGTTATTTAAATAACTTTAAATAGAAAAAAATGCACGTAAAATATTCTGGTTCAACCATAAAAATGGTTTCATGACCAGATCTGAAGGTAGAAATGGAAGAAGAAAGCATGTCGTTCTTGAAGGTGATAAATTAACACCTCACGAACAACGTTCTCTATAATAAAATAAAAGGAAGTGGTAAAGGGGTTTGGATGATATAATATCCCATTATAATCATAAAATTAAATTATATGTATAATAATGGAGTTACAATACAATTTGGATGAAGATAGGTGGAGAGAGATCAAGAAATGAACTTGAACTTGAAAGGAAATTAAAGGAGAAGAGGGAGGGAAATTACCTCTTGAATCCTTATCTTGAGAACCTCCTTAAGGGCCTAATATTGGTCTTTTGATGAGACCAGAAGCTCTTAGACATAGGGGAGGGGATAGGGAAGGTATTTGGGTAGAGTTTAGAGAAGTATTGGAGCTTGAGAGGTGTGAGGAAATGAGGGTGTGAAGGGTGGATTTTATATTGGAGGGGAGAGGGGTTTTCTTAATATAAAATTCATTAGTTTATTAATTTCCCCTAAGACAAGAAATATTGAGTCTTTAATGACCAAGAATAGATATTTTATAATGTGATCCCAAACCAAGTGGGATTACATTAGCAGAGCATCATCGATGACTCAATTAATCCATTATTTAGCATTTATTGTAAATTATCGGATTCTACTATTCATCAAAAATTCAAGTATATCCGAAAAATCCAAAAAATTTACCCCAACCATTTTTCGATGTGTAGAATCTAAAATTGAAGTCCATTTTTCAAAAATAATTTTAATAATATTATTAATTTAATATTTAATTAAAATCATAATTTACTTAAAAAAAGATTTTAAGATTAAAACTGATTTTATAGTGCTTTCAAAAATTACGTCGGGTCTTATCAAATTATCTAAAAACTATAAGACATCGATTCAATAATTTATGAATACATTTTAGGGAAATACATATTCTTTTAAATTAATTAATTAATTATAATTATTTATTTATGACTTACAAAATACCAAAACGTTTACTAAGGTCAAATTGTCACTTTCTAAGATGTCTAAATTTTATTTAATTATTCATAGGTAATGTTAGTCTTATGTTGGATGATTTACTATTAATAAGGTTCATATTAATATTTATAAGGGTATGTTACTATTCATAAGGGTAGGTCACTATTTACCAAAAATTATTGTTGTTTCATTAGACTCCAAAAATCTTCTTGAAGACAACCGTGTATGTCAGATTTTAATAATTCCTAACACAGAAGTGACAAAATTATGTTTAAATGTCACTTATCACTTGTTAGTTCATTATGTTGTGATTTCATGTTATTTTATGACATAAATATAATAATGGAATTTCCATTGAAAAACTTTGGGTCGTTACATTCTTCCCCCCTTAAGAAATTTCTCCCCCGAAATTTCATTTTATAGAAACAGGTGAGGGTACTTCTCCTTCATTGCCTCTTCTAGTTCCCAAGTTGCTTCCTAAAACTTATGGTTCCTCCACAACACTTTGACAGGATGGGTTGTCTTGTTGCGTAGAACCTTATCCCTCTGATCCAGAATATTTACTGGCTGCTCCTCATAAGAGATATCATCTTCCAACTGCACCACCTCTGAGTTTAGTACATGTGAGGGGTCTAGTATGTACTTACTCAGTAGTGATACATGAAACACAACATGAACTTGAGCCATATTCGGTGGAAGTTCAAGAAGATAGGCCAAAGCTCCTATGTGGCCAAGGATCTCAAAGGGGCCAATATACATTGGGCTTAGCTTCTCTTTCTTCCCAAATCACATGACTCTCTTCTATGGAGATATTCGAAGGAAGACTTTATCTCCAACGTCGAACTCCAAGTCCCTTTGACGGTTGTCAGCATAGCTCCTTTTTCAACTTTTAGCAGCTTTGATGTGTTTTTGGATGACTTGAACCTTCTATGTCCTCTCTTGAACAAGATCGGGTCCAAGTAGCTTTCTTTCTCCAACTTCAACCCAATAGGTTAGAGTTCTACATCGCTTTCCATATAGAGCTTCATATGGAGACATCTGAATACTTGAGTGGAAGCTATTGCTGTAGGAGAGCTCAAACAATGGGAGATACTGATCCCAAACACCTTTGAATTCAAGAGAGAAGGCTCTTAGAATATCTTCAAGCATCAGAATAGTCCTTTCAGATTGGCCATCGGTTTGGGGGTGATAGGATGTGCTGAAATTTAATTCAGTACTCAAAGCATGTTGAAGGCTCCTCCAGAATTTAGATGTGAACATTGGATCAGGGTTAGAGAAAATTGAGAGTGGAACACCGTGTAATCTCATAACTTCCTTCACATATATCTTTGCAAGTTTTTCAAGTGATAGGTCTTCCCGAATAGCAACAAAATGGGCGGTCTTGGTGAGTCAGCCAACCACAACCCATATCGCATTATTTCCCTTTGACGTCTTCGGGAGACCTGTGACAAAGTCCATAGTAACATTTTCCCATTTCCACTTGGGTATAAGCAATAGATGCATCATACCTTTGGAATTTTGTCTCTCTGCTTTAACTTGCTGACATACCAAGCACCTTGATATAAATATTACACAATCTCCTTTTTCATGTTATCCCACCAGAAGTGTTTTCAGAGATCACGATACATCTTGGTACTCCCAGGATGGATAGAGAATGTTGAGCTATGTGCATTATCCAATAGCTCCTTCTTTATCCCGGGCGATGAAGGCACACAAAGCCGCATTCCAAACTGAATCACACCATCATCATCGATATGGAACTCTTGCAGCTTCCCTTCCTTTACTGCATTAACCCTCTTTTGTATCTCCACATCACCCCTTTGTGCTTCCTTAATCTTTTCCTGGATTGATAGTTGCGCAATAATTTGGGCAAGGTAGAATCTATCCCCTGCCATTATGATTTCCAAATCCATTTTTTGCATATCCATGTAGATATGGTGTTTCTCAATCCGCAACATGGATAGAGTAGGAGGTTCTTTTCTTCTTAGAGCCTCAGCTACCTTGTTCGCCTTTCCAGGATGATAGTGAATAGGGCAATCGTAATCCTTGATTAGCTCTAACCATCTCCTTTGGCACATTTTGAGATCCTTTTGTGTGAATATATAATTTATGCTCTTGTGGTCGGTGTATATGTCACACTTCTCTCCATAAAGGTAGTGCCTCCAGATTTTCAAGGAAAAAATCAAGGCTGCCAGCTCTAGATCATGCGTCGGGTAGTTCTGCTCATGGATTTTCAATTGTCATGAGGCGTAGTGTAACGACCCAAAGTCTTTCAATGGAAATTACCTTCTTATATTATTGTTATAAAATAACATGAAAACACAAAAAAATGAACTATTAAGTGATAAGTGACCTTTAAACATAAGTTTGTCACTTCTATGTTTGGAATTTCGAAAATCTGACATACATGGTTGTGTTCAAGATGATTTTTGGAGTCTAATGAAACAAAAATAATTTTTGGTTAATAGTGACCTACCCTTTTCAATAGTAACATACCCTTATGAATAGTAATATTACCCTTATGAATATTAAATCATCCAACATAAGAGTAACATTACCTATGAATAATAAAATATAATTTAGACATCTCAGAAAGTGAAAATTTGACCTTAGTAAACATTCTGGTATTATGTAAGTCATAAATAATTAATTATAATTAATTAATTAATATAAAGAAACATTATTTCCCTAAAATGTATTCATAAATTATTGAATCAATGTCTTATAGTTTTTAGATAATTTTATAATACCCTACCTAATTTTTAAAAGCACTATAGAATCAGTTTTAATCTAAAAAACTATTTTGTAAGTAAATTATGATTTTAATTAAATATTAAATTAATAATATTTATAAAATTATTTTTGATAAATGGACTTCATTTTTGGATTCTACACATCAAAAAATGGTTGGTTTAAATTTTTTGGGATTTTTCTGAGATACTTGAATTTTTGATGAATAGTGAAATACCGTAATTTACAAAATAAGCTAAATAAGATAATTATAGGGTCATGTGTGATGTTCTGATGATGTAATCCCACTTGGTTCGGGATTAAATTATAAAATTAATATTCTTTTCCTTTAAAGACTCACTATTACTTGTCTTGTGGGGACATAACAAGCTAATGAATTTTATATTAAGGAAACCCCTCTCCCCTCCACTATAAAAGCCACCATTCACACCCTCATTTCCTCACACCTCTCAAGCTCCAAGACTTCTCTAAAATCTGACCAAAAACCTTCCCTAGACCCTCCCACACGTCCAAGAGCTTATGGTATCATCAAAAGACCATGCTTAGGCCCTTAAGGAGGTTCTCAAGAGAAGGATTCAAGAGGTAATTTCCCTCCCTCTTCTCTTTTAATTTCCTTTCAAGTTCAAGTACATTTCTTGATCTCTCCCCACCTATATTCATAAAAATTTTATTTTAACTTCCATATTATACATATAATGTAATTTTATGATTCTAGTTTGATATTATATCATACAACCCCCTTTACCTCTTCCTTTTATTTTATTAAAGATAACATTGTTCATGAGGTGTTAATTTATCACCGTAAAGAACGACATGCTTTCTTCTTCCATTTCTACCTTAGGATCTGGTCATAAAATCATTTTTATGGTTGAAAAAGAATATGTTATGTTTATTATGTTCTATGTAAAGTTATTTAAATAACCTATGGACATATTACTAAGTGATAAGTTAAAACAAGTTCATTGTGATCCAAAAACCACCCAAATTGACCCAAATAACCATCATTTAATTCTTCTCTAATGATTCATCCACATGGATATAATATAATTCATTATAATATCATTAAAACTCCTTTAATATAATTAATGACATTAAATATCATTTCTATATGTTTACTCATGTTCTACCCAAACTTCAATTTAAGAATACAAGTGAACCACTCAAGAAAAACCATAAAAATGAACATCCCCGAATAATGTTTTTAAACTCTATAAGTAATAAAAAGGAACATAATATGTCATAATGAAACCAGAATGAACCCTATTAATGTAAAAATGGTTCTGTATTTTTAATTAATGAATATAATTTCATTATACAAGACATTAAAGAGAAGGAAGCATTCAGGTATAATGTAAGGGGAAATCTCAAACCCAATTTTTTTCATTCGGGTTCTAACTATTTCACTCCATTTTTGATATGGTTACTCCTTAAAGATCATATGTTCATAATTTTATTTACTTATTTGGGATATACATGGTTTTCACTAGTTTTTATGTCCAACAAATTTTTTTCCAAAATAAATATTCTTTTAAGAATGCCCCTTTTACTTCTCACCCAAAGTGGACGATTCTTGTAACATGTATATTATTCCATCTTTCTTTTGGGAACCCAAAGATTATTAATGTGTTATTATGAGATGAAACCAATTCCTTTACATGGGTTGGTTATGTACATTTTTGATATGTGTTCTATGTGGCAAGCATGATGATGTTAATGTTATGATGTGACGGGTGCGCCCGGAATTATATAGCGCAATATAAATGTTTCAATGTGACAGCTGCGCCCGGAATTATACAGTGCTCCAATGTATTGGTTAAAGTGATGAATCTCATGATTAAATGTGAAATTATGTGTGAACAAGATTCTATATTTTTTCATAAGTATGTGTGGTAGTTAACCACTAATACATGATGTTTCATTTTTTTTCATTGCCACATTTGAAGTCTTTTATTTATGCTCCTCTCATGTTCATGATCTTTTGCCTATGTTATGATTATGCTCACCCCATGATATATATTGTTCCTATCTATCCTCTTAATGGGATTCTAGATCACTCCTTTTTATGTATATCCTCTGGTGGCTATATGTACTAAGTATAGGACAAGTGCCAATAAGAATCTAGAGAAGAATAAATTAAAAAAATGTTTATGCTAGATGTTGTATTTGTTATGTGCGGTCATAGTTTCCCAAAGAAACTAAGACTTTGGATCCTCTTTGTGTAATACTATTATGTTTTTTATCTTTGAAATGATGTAGTAGTAATTTAAGAAAAGGCCGAGTCGCTATAGTTGGTATCAGAGGAAAGGTTTAGTTAATTTGGGAATTAGGATTAGTAAACCCCAGAGGAAACCTATAGCATGAGACTAAGTACAAATATGCACTCAAGAATATTTACCTAGGGATCCCATATGTTATGTTTTAGGTATAAATTGTTTAAATGAATAATTTATTCATGAATTGTTTACTTATGTTTTGTTCTAAACTTTTCTATTTTAGAAAATGGTGGGAACCAGGAGAAATCAGGCCAACAACTCATGCAAGGGCCAATGCAACGATTGCCCGAACGAAATACCCAATTATTTGGGAGGTGAAGTTCAAAACTTCATGGAGATTATTACCCAATTATATTAGGTTATGAATAATAACCATAATAATGGGGAACTTCCTCCTTCACCAAATAGGGAGAAACTGGCTATCGAATGTTTTATGCGGAAACGACCACTAATGATTTGTGGATCTTCCGATCCACCAGTTGCGGAACAGTGGGTCAACTCCATGGAGAAGATATTTTCTGTGCTTCAATGTTATAAGAAGTAGAAGGTTACTCTAGCCGTTTATCATCTAGATTGAGAAGCTTATCAATAGTGGGCTTTGATTAAGAACACCAAGCTAAGGGAGGAAATTGAAGTGTTGGAATGAGAAGGTTTTCAGATAATGTTTCTTAACAAGTATTTCCCACGAACTCTTTGCAAAAATATGGAGAGATAATTCATAGAGCTCAAGCAAAAAGAAGAATAATATGTCACAACCTATGAAGCGAATTTTACAAGGCTCGCAAGGTATTCTTCAGGTTTTGTTATCAACAATGATAGCAAAATCAATAGATTCTTCAGTGGATTAAAACCACACCTTCGAAAGGCTCTTGCAATTCGATACATAGGGAGTTATGAAGAAGTTGTTCGGTGTTATCTCAAAGTAGAGATGGATTTTGGACAATGGTCTCATGGATATGGTGATAAGAAAAGAAAGATGGAGTTTCATGCTGGTAAATCTAACGATAAAGGTGGGAAGAAAACTCAATGACCCACATGTTAAAAATGTGGGAGTTGCACCATGGGAACTTCCTAAAAGGGACGGGGAAATGCTTCAAGCGTGGGAAAGAAGGACACCATGCTCAAGAGTGTCAAAAAGACACAAAAAGGAAGGATAATGTAGCCAATGAAAGGAGAGAACCACTCAGGGTTCAATGCTACAACTGTAAGGAGCTAGGGAACTATGCAAACTAGTGCCCCAAACCTCGAGTTCTTGAGGGTAATAAATGTCAGCAACCACCAAAGCCAAAGGAACAAGGGAAGGCTTATTCCATCACTACTACAGAGGTGGAGCATGATAATGAAGTCATACAAGGTAAACTTCCTATTCACTCAAGAATGGAAAAAGTCTTATTTGATTCTGGTTCTACGCATTCCTTTATATCTTGAATGTTTTCTAGAAATATAGAATCGAAGCCCTGAAACCATGAAGTAGAGATATCTATAAAAGACTAAGTGGTGCAATCATTGTACCCCAAGTGTTTGACTCATCTCCTGTTGGCGTATGTGGGAAGATTCTTCCCAAAAATATCGTAATACTTCCCTTGGTGGAATTCAATGCTATAATGGGAATGGATTGGATCTCGTTATATAGAGAAAAAATCAACTATCGGGAAAAGGAAATATCTTTTCATATTCCGAACCATCCCATGCTCTTCTACAAATTCAAGGAAGATCATGAATATCCATTGAAAAATCATTCAATGGTGTGGGTGTTGATTCTCTATGAAGAAGTATACCTCACCCAAATGGTTGAGTCAAAGGAAAGTTCCAACCTTGAGGAAATACCCATCGTGAGGGAATAAAATGATGTATTTCCCGAAGAGTTACCCGGAATTCCCCCGGATCATGAGGTAGAGTTCTCAATTAAACTCATTCCTAGAGCTACTCCTATCTCGAAGTGTCCTTATATGATGGCTTCAATCAAACTGGAGGAGTTAAAGAAGCAATTGCAAGAGCATCTGGACAAAGGGTTCATATGCCCTAGTGCATCACCTTGGGGGTGCGCCAGTGTTCTTTGTGAAGAAGAAAGATGTAACCATGTGGCTGTGTATTGATTATCGGGAACTCTACAAGATCACCATAAAGAACAAGTATCCCCTCCCAAAGATTCATGACTTGTTCGACCAGTTAAGAGGAGCTCAATACTTCTCAAAAGTGGATCTTCATTCTGGAAATCATCAGGTAAAGGTGAAGAAGAAAGATATTCAAAATACTGCCTTCCGTACAAGGTATGGGCACTATGAGTTTTTGTTGATGCCCTTTGGACTTACTAATTCCCCTGCAATATTCATGGATTTGATGAATATAGTATTTAGACATTACCTCGACAAATTTGTGGTAGTGTTTATCGACAATATTCTCATCTACTCCAAGAGCAAGGAGGAACATGAAGAACATATATGACTTGTGTTGGCAACATTGAGAAAAGAGAAGTTGTACGCCAAGTTTAAAAAGTGTGACTTTTGGACGAATTAATTCATGTTCTTGGGACATGTGATCAAAAGTGAGGGAATTTCTGTGGATCCTTCAAAGAAAAAGGTGATTGAGGAATGGCCCAGGCCCTCTAGTGTCATAGAAATCCGTAGTTTTCTTGGATTAGCTGGGTACTACCGACATTTTGTGAGAATATTTTCACGATTGTCAATCCTGCTAACTAAGTTAACAAGGAAAGGGGTAAAGTATGTCTGGATGGAAGAATGGGAGGGAAGCTTCAAGGAGCTAAAGAGAAGGCTGATAACTACACCTATACCCACACTACCAAAAAGTGGAGAATGTTTTGTGATATACAGTGATGCTTCAAAGAAAGTATTGGGTTGTGTACTCATGAAAAATGATAATGTGGTAGCCTACGCCTCACGATAGTTGAAGATCCATGAGCAGAACTGCCCGATGCATGATCTAGAGATGGAAGCCATGATTTTTTCCTTGAAAATCTGGCGGCACTACCTTTATGGCGAGAAGTGTGACATATACACCGACCACAAGAGCCTAAAGTATATATTCACACCAAAAGAGCTCAACATGCGTCAAAGGAGACAGTTAGAGCTAATCAAGGATTTTGATTGCTCTATTCACTATCATCCTGGAAAGGTGAACAAGGTAGCTGATGCTCTAAGCAAAAAAGAACCCGCTACTCTATCCATGTTATAGATTGAGAAATACCCTATCTTCATGGATATGAAAAGAATGGATTTGGAAATCAGAAGGGCAGGGGATACATCATACCTTTCCCAAATGATTGTGAAACCATCTATCCAGGAGAAGATTAAGGAAGCACAAAGGGATGATGTGGAGATACAAAAGAGGGTGAATGCAGTAAAGGAAGGGAAGCTGTAAGAGTTCCATATCGACGATGATGGTGTGATTTGGTTTGGAACGCATCTTTGTTTTCCTTCATCACCCGGGATAAATAAGGAGCTATTGGATAATTCACATAGCACAACTTTATCTATCCATCCTGGGAGTACCAAGATGTATCGTGATCTCTGAGAATACTTCTAGTGGAATAAAATGAAGAAGAAGATTGTGGAATATATATCAAGGTGCTTGGTATGTCAGCAAGTTAAAGATGAGTGACAAAAGTCCAAGGGTATGATGCAGCCATTGCCTATACCCATGTGAAAATGGGAAAACGTTAATATGGACTTTGTCACAGGTCTTCCAAAGACGTCAAAGAGAAATAATGAAATATGGGTTGTGGTTGACTGACTCACCAAGAATGCCCATTTTTTCACTATTTGGGACGATATCTCTCTTGATCAACTTGAAAAGATATATGTGAAGGAAGTGGCGAGACTGCACGGTGTTCCTCTCTCAATTGTCTTTGACCGTGATCCAAGGTTCACATATACATTCTGGAGGAGCCTTCAACATGCTTTGAGTACTGAATTATATTTCAGCATGGCCTATCACCCCCAAACTAATGGCTAGTCTGAAATGACTATTCATGCACTTGAAGATATTCTAAGAGCCTGCTCTCTAGAATTCAAAGGTGGATGGGATCAGCATCTACCATTGGTTGAGTTCTCATACAATAATAGCTTCCAATCGAGTATTCATATGGCTCCGTATGAAGCTCTTTATGGGAAGTGGTGTAGAACTCTAACCTGTTGGGATGAAGTTGGAGAAAGAAAGCTACATGGACCCGATCTCGTTCAAGAGATGACAGAGAAGGTTCAAGTCATCCAGAAACACATCAAAGCTACTCAAAGTCGGAAAAAGAGCTATGCTGACAACCGTCGAAGGGACTTGGAGTTCGATGTTGGAGATAAAGTCTTCCTTCGAATATCTCCATGGAAGAGAGTCATGCGATTCAGGAAGAAAGTGAAGCTAAGCCCAAGGTATATTAGCCCCTTTGAGATCCTTGACCGCATAGGATCCGTGGCCTATTGTCTTGCACTTCCACCAAATATGGCTCAAGTCCATGATGTGTTTCATATATCACTACGGAGGAAGTACATACCAGACCCCTCACATGTATTAAACTTAGAGGTGGTGCAGCTGGAAGATGATCTCTCCTATGAGGAGCAGCCAGTAAAGATTCTGGATTGGAGAGATAAAGTTCTACGCAACAAGACAGCCCATCTGGTCAAAGTGTTGTGGAGGAACCATATGTTTGAGGAAGAAACTTGGGAACCATAAGAGGGAATGAAGGAGAAGTACCCTCACCTTTTTGTGTAGAGTGAAATTTCAGGGGCGAAATTTCTTAAGGGGGGAAGAATGTAATGACCCAAATTTTTTCAATGGAAATTACCTTCTTGTATTTATTTTATAAAATAACATTAAAACATAACGAAATGAACTACTAAGTGATAATTGACCTTTAAACATAAGTTTGTCACTTTTATGTTTGGAATTTTGAAAATCCGACATACACGGTTGTGTTCAAGATGATTTTTGGAGTCTAATGAAAAAAATTAATTTTTGGTTAATAGTGACCTACCCTTGTCAATATTAACATACCCTTAGGAATAGTAATATGACCATTATGAATAGTAAATCATCCAACATAATAGTAACATTACCTATGAATAATAGAATAAAATTTAGACATCTTAGAAAGTGACAATTTGACCTTAGTAATGGTTTTTGTATTTTGTAAGTCATAAATAAATAATTATAATTAATTAATTAATTTTTTAAAAAACTTATTTCCCTAAAATGTATTCATAAATTATTGAATCAATTTATTATTGTTTTTAGATAATTTTATAAGACCCTACGTAATTTTTGAAAGGACTATAAAATCAGTTTTAATCTTAAAAACTGTTTTTAAGTAAATTATGATTTTAATTAAATATTAAATTAATAATATTTAGAAATTTATTTTCAAAAAATGGACTTCATTTTTGGATTCTACACGTCGAAAAATGGTTGGGGTAAAGTTTTGGGATTTTTCTGAGATACTTGAATTTTTGATGAATAGTGAAAGACCGTAATTTACAAAATAAGCTAAATAAGCTAATTATACGGTCATGTGTGATATTATGCTGATGTAATACCACTTGGTTCGGGATTAAATTATAAAATTACTATTCTTGGTCGTTCAAGACTCACTATTCCTTGTCTTGTGGGGAAATAATAAACTAATTAATTTTATATTAAGGAAACCCCTCTCCCCTCCACTATAAAAGCCACCATTCACACCCTCATTTCCTCACACCGATAAAGCTCCAAGACTTATCTAAACACTGCCCAAACACCTTCCCTATACCCTCCCACACGTCCAAGAGCTTTTGGTCTCATCAAAAGACCATGCTTATGCCCTTAAAGAGGTTCTCAAGAGAAGGATTCAAGAGGTAATTTCTCTCCCTCTCCTCTTTTAATTTCCTTTCAAGTTCAAGTTTATTTATTGATCTCTCCCCTCCTATATTCATCTGAATTGTATTGTAACTCCATTATTATACATATACTGTAATTATTTGATTTTAATGGGATATTAAATCATCCAACCCCCTTTCCCTCTTCCTTTTATTTTATAAAGAGAATGTTGTTCGTGAGGTGTAAATTTATCACCTTAAAGAACGACATGCTTTCTTATTCCATTTATACTTGCAGATATGGTCATGAAACCATTTTTATGGTTGAAACAGATTATTTTATGTGTATTATATTCTATTTAAAGTTCTGGAAATAACCTATGGACATATTACTAAGTGATAAGTTAAAACAAGTTCGTTGTGATTCAAAAACCACCCAAATTGACCCAAATAACCATCATTTAATTCTTATCTAATTATTCATCCACATGGGTCTTATATAATTCATTATAAGATCATTAAAACTTTTTCAATATAATTAATGACATGTAATATCATTTCTGGATGTTTACTCATGTTCTACCCAAACTTCAATTTAAGAATACAAGTGAACCACCCAAGAAAAACCATAAAAATGAACATCCCCAAACAATGTTTTTAAACTCTATAAGTCATCCAAAGGAATGTAATATGACATAATGAAACCATAATTAAAAATATTAATGTACACATGGTTCTGGATTTCTAATTAATGACTATAATGTCATTATACATGACATTAAAGAGAAGGAAGCATTCGGGTACAGGGTAAGGGGAAATATCAAACCCAATTTTCTTCCTTCAGGTTCTCCCTATTTCACTCCATTTTTGATATGGTAACTCCTTAAAGATCATTTTTTCATAATTTTATTTACTTTTTTGGGATATACATGGTTTTCACTGGTTTTAATGTCCAACAAAATGATTTCCAAAAGAACTCTTCTTTTAAGAAGACCCATTTTACGTCTCACCCAAAGTGGACGATTCTTGTAACATATATGTTATTCCATATTTCTTTTGGGAAACCAAAGCTTGTTAATGTGTTATTAGGAGATGAAACCCATTACTTTCCATGGGTTAGTTATGTACAGTTTTTTATATGTGTTCTATGTGGAAAGAAAGATGATGATAATGTTATGATGTGACGGGTGCGCCCAGAATTATATAGTGCAATATGAATGTTTCATTGTGACAGGTGCGCCTAGAATTATATAGAACTACAATGCATTGGGTAAAGTGATGAACCTCATGAGTAAATGTGAAATGATGTGTGAATAAGATTCTATATTGGTTCACAAGTATGTGTGGTTGTTAACCACTAAGACATGATGTTTCATTTTTATGCATTGCCACATTTCAAGTCTTGTATTTATGCTCCTCTCATGTTCATGATCTTTTTCCTATATTATGATTATGCACACCCCGTGATATATATTGTTCCTATCTATCCTCTTACTGGGCTTCTATATCACCCCTTTTGATGTATATCCTAAGGTGGCTACATGTACTAAGGAGAGGACATGTGCCAATAAGAAGCTAGAGAAGAAGAAATTAAATAAATGTTTATGCTAGATGTTGTATTTGTTATGTGCGGTCCTAGTTTTCCCAAGAAACTAAGCCTTTGGATCCTCTTTGTGTAATACTATTATGTTTTTTATATTTGAAATGATGTAATAGTAATGTAAGAAAATGCCGGGTCACTATACGTAGGCTATCACATTATCATTTTGCATGAGTACACAACCCAAGCCTTTCTTTAAAGCATCACTGTATATCACAAAACTTTCTCCACTTTTTGGTAGTGTGAGTATAGGTGTAGTGATCAGCCTTCTCTTAACTCCTTGAAGCTTCCCTCACATTCTTCCAACCATACATACTTTACCCCTTTCCTTGTTAACTTAGTTAGTGGGCTTGAAAATCGCGAGAAGTTTCTCGCAAAACATCAGTAGTACCCAGCTAATCCAAGAAACTTTTGGATTTCTGGGACACTAGAGGGCCTGGGCCATTCCTCAATCACCTTTGTCTTTGAAGGATCCACAGAAATTCCCTCACTTTTGATCACATGTCCCAAGAACGTGACTTGATTCATCCAAAAGTTACACTTACTGAACATGGTGTACAACTTCTCCTTTCTCAATGTCGCCAACACAACTCTTAGATGTTCTTCATGTTCCTATTTTATCTTGGAGTATATGAGAATATATTTGATAAAAAATACAATTTTTTTTAAGGTAATGTCTAAATACTCTATTCATCAAATACATGAATATTTTAGGGGCATTAGTAAGTCCAAAGGGCATCACCAAAAACTCATAGTGCCCATACCTTGTATGGAAGGCAGTCTTCTGAATATATTCCTTCTTCACCTTTACCTGATGATATCCATAACGAAGATCCACCTTTGAGAAATATTGAGCTCCTCTTAACTGGTCGAACAAGTCACCAATCCTAGGGAGAGGATACTTGTTCTTTTTTGTGATCTTGTTGAGTTCCCGATAATCGATACGCAACCGCATGGTTACATACTTCTTCTTCACAAAGAGCACTGGCGCACCCCAAGGTGATGCACTAGGGCGTATGAACCCTTTGTCCAGATGCTCTTGCAGCTTTTTCTTTAACTCCACCAGTTCGATAGGATCAATCCTATAGGGTCACTTTGAGATAGGAGTAGCTCCGGGTATGAGTTCAATTGAGAACTCTACCTCACGATCCGGGGGGAATTTCGAGTAAATCTTTGGGAAATACATCGCCATATTCCCTCATTATGGGGATTTCCTCAAGGTTGGAACTTTCCTTTGACTCAACCATTTGGGAGAGGTATGCTTCTTCATAGGGAATCAGAACCCACACCACTGAAGGATTTTTCAAAGGATATTCATGGTCTTTCTTGCATTTGTAGAGGAGCATGGGATGGTTCAGAATATGAAAAGATATTTCCTTTTCCCGACAGTTGATATGCACTCTATATAACGAGATCCAGTACATTCCCATTATAGCATCGAATTCCACCAAGGAAAGTATTATGATATTTTTCAGAAGAATATTCCCACATATGCCAACAGGAGAAGAGTCAAACACATGGGTTGAAAAGATTTCACAACTTGGTGTTTTTGTAGAAATCTCTACTTTAAGGTTTTAGGGCTTCAATTCTATAGTTCAAGAAAACTTGCAGGATATAAAGGAATTCATAGAACCAGAATCAAATAATAATTTTTCCATTCTTGAGTGAATATGAAGTGTACCCTGTATGAATTCATTATCATGATCCACCTCCGCAGTATTGATGGCATAAGACTTCCCTTGTTCCTTTGGATTTAGTGGTTGCTGACGCTGATTACCCTCGAGAACTCCAGGTTTAGTGTAGTGATTTTCATAGTGCCCTAGCTTCTTATAGTTGTAGCATTGAACCATGAGTGGTCATATCCTTTCATCAGCTACATTTTCCTTCCTTTTCGAATCTTTTCGACACTCTTGTGCATGGTGTACTTCTTTCCCACACTGGAAGCATTTCACCGTCCCTTTGAGGTAGTTCTCATGGTGCAACTTCCCATATTTTTGGCATGTGGGTCCTTGATTTTTCTTCCCACCATTGTCACTAGATCCACCGGCTTGAAACTCCATCTTTCATTTCTTATCCCCATAGCCATGGGACCATTCTCCAAACTACATCTCTACTTTTAGAGCACACAGAACAACTTCTTCATAACTCCCAAAGTCTCTAATTTCAAGAGGCTTTTGAAGGTGTGGTTTTAATACACTAAAGAATCTATCAATTTTTCTATCATTGTTGACAACAAAACCCGAAGCATACCTTGCGAGCCTTGTGAAATTTTCTTCATAGGTTGTGAAAGATTCTTATTCTTTTTACTTGAGCTTTATGAATTCTCTCTCCATCTTCGTGCGAAGAGTTCGTGGGAAATACTTATTAAGAAAAATTATCTTAAAGTCTTCCCATTCCATCTATTCAATTTCCTCCCTTGGCTTGGTGTCCTTAATAAAATCCCATCATTGATCATCTTTTCCATCTAGATGATAAATGGCTAGAGTCACATTCTCCATCTCGGAATGGTGAAGCACAAAAAAAATCTTCTCCATGGAGTTGACCCACTGTTCCATAACTAGTGGATCAGAAGATCCACAAAATGTCAGTGGTCGTTGCCGCATAAAAAATTTGATATCCAGTTGACCCCTCTTTGGTGAAAGAGGATATTCTCCATTATTAGGGTTATTATTCATAACCTAAGATAATTGGGTAAGCATCTCCATGAAGTTTTGAACTCCACATCCCAAATCATTGGGGATATCGTTCGGACAATTGTTGCATTGGCCCTCGCATGAGTTGTTGGCATGATTTCTCCCGGTTCCCACCATTTTCTAAAATAGAAAAGGTTAGAACAAAAAATAACTAAAAAATTCATGAATAACATATTCATTTAAACAATTATACCAAAAACATAACATATGGGATCCCTAGGTAAATATTCTTGTTTGCATATTTGTACTTAGTCTCATGCTGTAGGTTTTCCCTAGGGTTCACCAATCCTAATTCCCAAATTAACTAAACCTTGCCTCTGATACTAATTATAGAGACCCATCCTTTTCATACATTACTATTACATCATTTCAATGATAAACAAAATAATAATATTACTCATATTGGATACAAAGGTTTAGTGTCTTGGGAAAACTAGGAAAAATACAACATTAAGAATAAACATTTATTTAATTTCTTCTTCTCTAGATTCTTATTGGCACTTATACTCTCCTTAGTACATGTAGGCACATGATGATATACATCAAAATGGGTGAGATAGAATCCCAGTAAGATTATATATAAGAACAATATATCATGGGGTGAGCATAATCATAACACAGGAAAAATATCATGAACAGGAGAGGAGCATAAATAAAATACTTGAAATGTGGAAATGCATTAAAATGTAACATCATGTCTTAGTGGTTAACTACCACACATACTTGTGAACCAATATAGCATCTTGTTCACACATCATTTCAAATTTACTCATGAGATTCATCACTTTACCCAATGCATTGGGGCTCTGTATAATTCCGGGCGCACCCGTCACATTCAAACATTCATATTGCGCTATATAATTCCGGGCGCACCCGTCACATCATAACATTATCATTAACATGCATTCCAAATAGAATATATATCAATAATTAAGATAACTAACCCATGGTAAGGAATGGTTTTCATCTCATAATAATACATTCATAAGATTTGGGTTCCCAAATTAAAGAGGGAACAACATACTTGATACAAGAACCATCAACCATGAATGAGAGTTAAAAGTAGAGTTCTTAAAAGAAGAGTTCTTTTGGAAAGAATTTGGATTGACATAAAATTCATTAGAAAACATGTATATACTATAAAAGGAAAGAAAATGATTAAAAAATGATCTTTATGTAGTGACCATATCAGAAATGGAGTGAAAGAGGTAAAACCCGAAGGATGAAAGTTGGGTTTGAGAATTTCCCCTTACCTTGTACCCGAATGCTTTATTCTCTTTAATGTCCCGTATAATGACATTATATTAATTAATTATAAATCCAGAACCATGTGTACATTAATATGGTTCATTCTGGTTTCATTATGTCATATTATGTTCTTTTGGATGACTTATAGAGTTTAAAAACATTGTTCGGGATGTTCGTTTTTATGTTTTTTCTTGGGTGGTTCACTTGTATTCTTAAATTGAAGTTTGGGTAGAACATGAGTAAACATACAGAAATTATATTACATTTCATTAATGATATTACATAATCTTGAATGATTTTATAATGAATTATATTAGATCCATGTAAATGAATTATTAGATAAGAATTAAAAGATGGTTATTTGGGTCAATTTGGGCGGTTTTTTGATCACAACGAACTTGTTTTAACTTATCACTTAGTAATATGTACATAGGTTATTTTCAGAACTTTATATAGAACAACATAAACATAAAATATTCTGGTTCAACCATAAAAATGGTTTCATGACCAGATCTGAAGGTAGAAATTGAAGAAGAAAGCATGTCGTTCTTGAAGGTGATAAATTAACACCTCACGAACAAGATTCTCTTTAATAAAATAAAAGGAAGAGGGAAAGGGGGTTGGATGATATAATATCCCATTAGAATCATAAAATTACAGTATATTTATAATAATTAAGTTACAATACAATTTGGATGAATATATGTGGGGAGAGATCAAGAAATGAACTTGAACTTGAAAGGAAATTAAATGAGAAGAGGGAGGGAAATTTCCTCTTAAATCCTTCTCTTGAGAACCTCTTTAAGGGCCTAAGATTGGTCTTTTGATGAGACCAGTAGATCTTGGACGTGGGGGATGGGCTAGGGAAGGTGTTTGGGTTGATTTTAGAGAAGGTTTGGAGCTTGACAGGTGTGAGGAAATGAGGGTGTGAATGGTGGCTTTTTATAGTGGAGGGGAGAGGGGTTTCCTTAATACAAAATTGATTAGTTTATTAATTTCCCCAAATACAAGGAATAGTGAGTCTTGAATGACCAAGAATAGTAATTTTATCATGTGATCCCGAACCAAGTGGGCTTTCACCCACAGAGCATCATCGATGACTAAATTAATCCATTATTTAGCATTTATTGTAAATTATCGGATTCTACTATTCATCAAAAATTCAAGTATCTCAGAAAAATCCCAAACAATTTACCCGAACTATTTTTCAACGTGTAGAATCCAAAAATGAATTCCATTTTCAAAAATAATTTTCTAAATATTATGAATTTAATATTTAATTAAAATCATAATTTACTTAAAAAACAGTTTTT
This sequence comes from Viscum album, assembly GCA_963277665.1. Lineage (NCBI taxonomy): Eukaryota > Viridiplantae > Streptophyta > Magnoliopsida > Santalales > Viscaceae > Viscum > Viscum album. Next base: position 1,754,986,436 of record OY728123.1, read on the forward strand.
AAGATTAAAACTGATTTTATAGTGCTTTCAAAAATTACGTAGGGTCTTATAAAATTATCTAAAAACTATAATAAATTGATTCAATAATTTATGAATACATTTTAGGGAAATAAATATTATTTTAAATTAATTATTTATGACTTACAAAATACCAAAACGTTTACTTAGGTCAAATTGTCACTATCTAAGATGTCTAAATTTTATTTAATTATTCATAGGTAATGTTAATCTTATGTTGGATGATTTACTATTCATAAGGGTCATATTAATATTCATAAGGGTATGTTACTGTTCATAAGGGTAGGTCACTATTCACCAAAAATTATTTTTGTTTCATTAGACTCCAAAAATCATCTTGAACACAACCGTGTATGTCAGATTTTCAAAATTCCTAACAAAGAAGTGAAAAACTTATGTTTAAAGGTCACTTATCACTTAGTAGTTCATTATGTTGTGATTTCATGTTATTTTTTGACATAAATATAAGAAGGGAATTTCCATTGAAAAACTTTGGGCCGTTACAGTCATGTTAGAGTGGAGCACAATAGAGGTAAAAGATGAATAAATATCAGAAGAATAATAGTCAAGAACATGTAACTAGAAACATTCACAAGTATCCAATAATAAATAATCATCAAATTTTGTAAACTATATCATATATAAAATATGATTTCATGTATATATTTAAATAAAAAATATGTATACATGGCATCAATCAGACTGTGCAATACATGATATAAAAAAGAATAAAAAAGAGAAAAAACTTTCCAATAATCCCAAGAACTTTCCCTATCATATTATACCAATCTCCCATCCTAAAGAATGAAATTCAAGAGTCAAAAGAAGGATAATTCCATTTTCCCACACCTATAATCATATAATATGCTTATGTACCAATAGAATCCTAGATAGGGTGTGATATAAACTCATAAGAGCACCACTAATAGTGTGTATAAAATCTAATATGTGAATATAAAATGAAATAGTGTGCATGTATACATAAAAGTAAAGAAATAAAAAAATACATAGAAATACATACTTCAAACTCATCTGGTCTCTCTATTCATGTATTCACATAATTAGTTAAATACAATTGAGTTTATAATAAAAGGATTATATGTAAAGGGTATCATCAGTAATATAAAAGTAAATAATAATAACACAGGATCTACGATATAACCAGGGAATATTAACCCTTAGGGGTTGATCTAACTCATAGTGGTAACTCATGTAGTCTAGCTTTAAATGATCTAAGTGTAATCAAAGGGATACACCTAAGGCATTTCAATGTAATAGATTTTAACTAAGTCTATGGAGATTATCCACACTAATCCTGACCTAAGTATAAATGAGCCCAATAAGGTGAATCCATGTCCCCACATGTCTAAAGAAATCAAGTAGAATCCAAGGAGTGTATAAAAGGAATTATAATACATAGAAAAGGTTCAAGTGAATCATTAGTACATTGCTAAGGCCTTCACGTAATAATACAAGGACCATATTCGTTGGTGGGTATCTACTATGGAAATCAACTCAATGAATCTGCATGTCATCCTTTAAGTGATCAAGTCATTCCCTCAGGAATCCAAGGCGGGATCAATTCTGAACATTCTTAGAAAGATGGGAAAGGTCCAAACATAACAGTCACCTTATACTCTTTCCATTTATATACAAATGTAATCATAATCCATATAATAATCATGATAATTATATTTTCACTAGGTTAATTCCATTACCTTTCATCATGTTTGGCAAGGTAAATATGGGAATGAAATAAATTATCAATTAAATAATTATTTATTATGGAAAATTGATATTTATATAAACATATATATTCCATTTAATTTTTAAAATATTATTTTATTTAGCTGGAACACTTACCATTTAAATGGTCAGGTCAAACACACCCAAACAGTGTCCCAAGAAATCAAAAAAATAGATAACTAGAAGCATAAAGAAAAATACACCCTACTTGGGTTGGTTAATATTAAGGTCTAAAACTCCAATTTTATAAGAAGGTGTGAATAGTTATTTAGGTTTAAATTTAGTATATTTAATTTAAGGATGTTTAATTTAAGAAGCAATGTCTGGTGAAATCGACGTGTGTAAAATGAAACAATTTATAATGAGAAATAATTTAAATAAAAAGTCATAGAACACCTACCTTATGCCTATAGTAGATTCCTCATCTAGTATCAGGCATTAGTTTGAAATGGACCAGATGAAAACATAAGAATAGGAAAATTCCTTAAACATACGACATATGAGCTTGCCCCAAAATAGAATCATTGTTTGGAAAAATAATGATGATAAGAGCCTATAGAGTGGTGAGCTTATTGGTAGGAACCCAATGAGACAAAAAATGATTTTGCGGTTGGATAGAGAAGTTATCAAATATCCTTGGTAGATTCCATGGTATGAGATATCAAATTGGAAAATAATAGGTTGTTGTTTACTAGAAATAAAGAAAAGGAAGGGAGGGGTACATTACATAGCCTTAAGGGAAAATTTTAATTTTACCTCACTTTTAAAGGGAGCACAGTTTATAAAAAAATTAGTCAAAATTGTGCACCAAAAACATGTGTATTAATATCCATGGAAGGGGAATTCATGATTTTTGTGAATAGTTTGAAAAACCGTTCCCAAACCATACTATTTTCCAATGCTAAAGTATTTCGTTTTCTTGCATGGTTGTGAGGCCTGGGTCACAAGTTTATAGAAAATCGTGTGGCCCTCTTTTTTGAATAGAAACACCCCTCATGGTTTCAACAAACCAAGTTTAATGGGTAAAAAATTTATAATTAGCATGTGGCATAATGATTTCTTCCACTGGCTAAGTTTCAAAGCTCCAAACAAGCCCCATGCACCATTGTTTCCTCTATAGTCTCACTAAGAAATCATATAAAGAAAAAAAAGGAATGAAAATGGTTCATACCTCAAAGAAGAAGTAGTTTATTATAGTCTTACCCCATTTAAGGAATATATCCTCGAGTTTCCCTTCTAAGGGTGGTAAAGTTTCTTCTAAGAAACACTCCATCCATTGAGAATATACATTGGCTTCCCTCTCCCAAGTCTCATTTTATACATGGACATTATTCGATATAATCCATACTAAAGGGACATACTAGCCTTGGATATACTCCATGCTCTGGTTAAAAATGGATATATGATACTCCTCAAAAAAAGAATCAACATCCAATTCAAAATCCTTAGGATCCACAGTATGAGATAGGTCATCATGGTATTGGAAAATATATAGTATATGGATGATGTAGTATATATCATGATATCTCTAAAGTAATAGTAATTTATATTATACTAGACCACCTATATCCCAGATCACAAAAGTATTGAAAAATTAAGGCAACAAATTCCCTTGATTCTATATCCACCTATGCCCCATCCTGGGTGATACTTGCTGGAAAAAATGACCCCAATCTCAGATTCTAGAGGTCATCAGTGGTGATTAGAATACAATTTCTATCAAGGATGAGAAATATCCATACATTGTTTATCAACTAAACCTAATATGAAGTCTACTACAAGATATGAGGACCTAGTAGTACTACCCCTACCTCTAGCCATCATAGAGGTAAATGAAATATCCCACTATATAAGGCCTCATGCAGAAATATCTGAAACATCTCCTGATAGATATTATAATTGGAGAACTCAAAGATGGGTATATTATTCTCACAAGAACTTCTGAAATAAAGGAAACATGCTCAAATCACGTCCTCAAAAACATGTGTCATCCTTTTAGATTATTCTTCATTCTGTGGGTGAAAACATATTCTTAGAAACACCTACGCACCCTTGTTTCTCTATAAACCTTGCCAAAAACTTGATGTGAAGTGAGAATCCCTATCAGAAATGATAGTAACGTGGACCATGTGAAGGCATATAATCAAAAATACATAAACTCTTCCCAACTCATCAACTAAGAAATTCTACAAAATAGAAAGGAAGTAGGTGAGCTTCGTCAGTTGAACCATGACTACCCAAACCGCCTCACTCTCTTGAGGAGACCATATTAAACCGTCTATAAAATCAATAAAAACTTCATCCAATTTCCATTCCAGGTATAGTAAGGGTTGTAACAAGATATAGGGATACGCGTGTTTTTCCTTTACCTACTGATAGGAGTAATTCCTAGTGATAAAACACATAATATTATGTTTCATCCAAGGCCACCAATACTATTGATCTATATCACAATACATCTTCGAGATACCTAGGTGCACTTCCCACTGTGAAGCACGAGATTATCATATATGTTCCTCTCACATGTATATAGAAACCCAGATATGACTAGGTATATAAAATATGATTTATCTATAAATTGACTAATCCTGAGGTGGGTCCTCCCTAGAAATACTTTCCTGTAGGACCAAACCATTATGATATGAAAATTTCCTTCTCTTCACCCTAAACAACAATGAAGATGTAACTGTTAAGTCTATAAGAAATGGATTTTTGTGACTCTATTGAAATACTAGATTCATCTCATAAAAATGTTCTATAAAATTCCATTCACCACTATATTCTTGAATGGCTTGTGCAAGATCTTTCCATCTCAGTGCATCATCTACTGTATTTCCCTTTTCAGGAGTATAGGCATGTTGAAAGTCAAAATACTAAAGGTATTTTACCCATATTCATTGTATGAGATTAAATTAATTATGTGTAAAGATATATTTGAGGATCTTGTGGTCCGTATACACCACAAAGTTCTCTCTCAACATATAGTGTATCCAATAATGAAAGGCATGGAAAACTGATTTCAGATCGAGATTGTGTGCTAGGTTGTAATGCTTATGAGGCCTTAACTAGAGAAACTCATATTTAACAATTCGATCCTCCTATATCTGTACCACACCTAGACAGATTCCTGATGCATCATGAAACACTATATAGCCTCTTCCATGATCAAGATGAATTCAGATTGGTGTGAAAATAATCATTCCTTTCAGTTACTACAAGTAATTATTGCTTGCTTTAGACTAAAATAAATTCACACCCTTCTTCTCCAGATTATCAATAGGTTCCATAAGGAATGATAATTCCTATATAAAACAATTATATCTTCCATATATCTCTAAGAAACTATATTTATTAAACATGTTCTTGGGCTACTCCAAGGAAACTACAACACCCACCTTCTCTAGGTCAACTGATACCCTTGATTACCAGATAATATTACCGATGAAGGGAACTTTTTAAATCTATAAGTACCACTTTGTGTGATTAGAATATTACTAATTCTCTATTGGTGTAATTAGTATGATATACAGATGTTTTTCAAAGTCTCTTTGAGTATGAGAGTACACCAAGATTTCATCCCCAAAAATCATGACAATAGAATCTAGGAAGGGGTATACAATCCTATCCATAAAGTCCATAAAACAATAGGCCCATTCATAAGACTAAGCATCATAACTATGTACTCATATAAACTATTTCAAATTCAAAAACTTTTATAAGGTATGTCCGAAGGCCTAAATTGCACATGATGATAGCCTAATATTAATTCGATCTTCAAGAACACTCTAGATCCTCAGAGCTGGAAAAATAGGTCACATAATCTTGGAAATGGATACCATTTATTAACTATAATCTTGTTCAATAATTGGTAATACATGAAAAGACTAAGGGTTCCATTTAATTCTTGGAAAAAAGGATAGGAAAACCCCAAAGAGAAGTAATGGGCTATATAAATACATTAGATTCTAAATCCTCCCACCATCTCTTGATCTCCTAGAGAATAATAGGTTTCATTCTGTATGGAGGAATATATACTGGATCCACTCTTGGAATATGCTCAATCATAAACTCTACCTCTCTCTAGAGAGGTAGTCAAGAGAATTCGTATGGAAGGAAATTATTAAAATGATATACCATTGGAGTAAAAATTTTTGGATGCACTATCAGATCATCCAAGAAAACATTAGAAATCTAGGATGTTACTTATCCCATCCCATGATTCATGGGTGAAGATCGACTGGGATGGACATCCCATTCTACCTTATGTAAATATATTCCACCCTTATATGATATGAAAGTAAACCTTTGACGATAGTAGTCAATGTGGTCAGGATAAGATATGAGACAATACATCCCCAGTATGACATCAAACACTATAATTGCAAGGATAAATAAATTCCACAAGTGATATCCCCCAATCTTAAGAGGAAAGTCCTTTCATTGAAATACACAGTATGACAGTACACTCAATGGTGTGTATAGGATCATCACCCCACAAAAGCATAGAATTTCAAGGCCAAGACATTAAATGATCAATATATAAATAAACGAGTGTGAGAAACCTATATCGAATAAGGAATATACAATAGTAGAGGATACTAGTATATTACCTCACACTATCAGTGGACATTTCCTCTAATCCTCAGGTATCTTCTTTAATTTGTTCAACTTACCTAATCCACAAGCCTGAGCTATAATTAGACAACCCTAAGTAGGTCCACGTTTCTAGCACTGAAAATTAGAAGTCTAGCTACCCCAACAATTATATCCTCTTCTACCTATTTGGAAAATTCTATTTCAGCTTCCTACCGGATGTAGAGACACTAATCTTGGTCCATAATGTGGAGATTTTGCAGGTCCTCTTCCACTGAAGATAGGTAGAAAGGTCCAGTAAACCATTTTAATATGACCATCCCAATGAAATCATGACACTCCAATGGGTCTCTATTGCACCGTGTCTTATCATTTACCTATCATCCATAGTGATGTCCTAAAATAGAGACACCACTATGGATACTATGGATACCAGTATTATGATGAGAAACCTCATGGATACACTTCCTCCTACTGGAGGAACTACTGCCCTATCTCGAAACTGATCCTTGGTGGGCTATACTATAAGCTTACCTCAAGTTGCACATAGTAATAAGAGCTTGTTTCATGATCTAAAAAATAGTATATTGGTGGAATAAATTCACTTGAGTGCATATGGAATACATGATCCCATCCTTAAAGAATCTTTCTCATGTTAGATCATCACTATAAATAAGTTGTGAAAACCATCACAACTCGGTGAAGGGTATTGAATAGTCCATGAACGACCTAACACTATACTCCAGGTACATGAAATCCCTAAATCAGTTAGCTCTCAACATCTCAAAAAAAAACTTAATCATAGAAGGTAGTATGAATGTCCATCCAGACCATGCCTTGATGATGTCAATCTTTGGTAATCACATACCACTAGTGCTTGGCTAAATCCAAAAATACATAGACGGTGAGTTTGACCATTCTCTCTTGAGGAATCTCCAGATTCTTAAAGATAGATAAAATGGATTTTATCTATAACTCAAAAGATTGGGGACTTCCTTCCTGTTAAAATATGAGAGGATGCTACTATTATAATTCATGAGTCAGATTATACATAATAGTTGTAGTTCGTGATGCACTCTACATAGAATACACCATGAATTGGAAAATCTCTCAAAGATGATCTTCAGTACTCAGTTCGAGAACAACATGTGGTACCATAGGTGGCCCTAATAATGATAAAACTTATGGATTAGTGTCCACTACCATCAGAGTATGATTTCCACCACCATCCTAGTGCACGACTTGAGGAATACATAGTGGAATTGCTCTACCAAATCCAAGAGCACACATTAGTACATTATTTTAAAAAAGATTAGATCACTAAAATAATAGAAAAAATAAAATGGGGTCACTACCCAACACAGTACCCCAACTACCCACATAGAAGGTAAGGGTATTATTAAGTGGTCAAGTATTAATTTACAAGGGTTTTATAATATGGAAGGTTAATTGAAATTTAAGGAGGGAAACATTATTTAAATTGAACTTAGCCTTCTCATTTATAGGAAACAATTTCATTTATATATCAGAATTTATATTTTAGGTTCATATGTGACTATATAAATAATAAGAGGTTTAGTTAAATGATTTTTCATTCCTAGTTTATAAAGTCCCATAGTATTTATAAATTGAATTTGACACCAATTAATCCTCAACCATCCCCCTATACATTCAATATCAGAATGTAAAGGGTAAAATATTATTGATAGATTCAATGAATACCCTATTCTAATGTATAAATTCCCATAAACTTTATAAATTGGAATTGGTAGTCATTCAATTTCAACTAAATCCTAGCTCATGTTACCAGGGTTACATAGATTACATTCATCAAATTTAGTTTTTTTAATAAGCCACCATCAAACTATAATGGGAATTTTTTTTGGTTGATGCTGACATTTTAAAGAACTAATTTACCATTCCGATAAAATATTTCAGTAGCATAGTCATATATAACAACCATGGATAAAATAACAATTAGAAGCAACCCAGGTAATGAAATCAGTAAAATTCACCAATGTGGAATTAAATATGCATAGAATGTGAATCCTGGGTTCCTATAATGATGATTGAAATAATGATCATTTAAATCATCCGAGGTATAATCACCATAAATCATAAAAACACCACAAAACATGTGATCCCCAACAAATAAAGAAAATCAATTGTAATAGGTGGAATATAGTACCACAATTCCCCATTCCTAGAAAACATGTTGTATAGAATGAATGTGGTTTAGATACTCTCATGAATGACTTATGAACAAGTTCTGACATTTTTCTAACCTACTTTATAAATTCCCAAACAATAATATAAGGAAATAAAACCCACTCTCATATAACTTTGTGATGTCTCAGACCCAGTTCACTCTTGATTATCTAAAATTGTTTGGATACATGTCCTCAAGAGAACCTCCCTATATACCATAGGATACCAAATAGAAGCGAGGTCCTAGGGTGTGTATGTGGGGATAATTATACCTTAGGATAGAGTGTAGAAAAATAAATATAAAAAATGAATAAAAAATAGAAGAATAATAATAAAGAATATAGAAATATAAACAAGAATACACATCCAAAAATAAATAATAATAAAAAACTATGAATTGTATCATATAAAAAAGATTATGGAATGTACCTAAAAAAAGGGAAAACATGCATACATGGAAGCATAAAAACTGTACAATACACATTCTAAAAAAGAATAAAAAAGTGAAAAAAACATTCCTAGTATCTTGAGAACTTGCCCAATCATATGCTACCAAGCTCCCATCCCAAATCAATAAATTTAGGTGTCCAAAGTGGGATGCTTCCCTTTGTCCACAGATGCGATCATATAATTTTTCGGGGTACCAATGATGACCCAAATAGAGTGTGATATAAACACAATAGGACACCATCAACGGTGTCTATATAATCTAGTTTGTGAATATAAAATGAAACAAAGTGTATGTATTTATAAATGTAATGTAGTGTGGAAATAAATTACCCATGTCTACTTTAGACTTAGATAGTATCTCTATGTATGTATTCATTTAATTAGTAAAATACAATTTAGTTTTTAATAAGGGGATCATATGTAAATGGTATTATAAATACTATAAAAGGAAATAATAATAATAGAGGATCAAAAGTGTAACTAAGGCATCCATAATCTCTTGGTTTGAGCCAACTCATAGTAGAAACTCATGTAGTCTGGATATAAAAGGAATGTGAGTATTCCAAGGGGTACACCCAAGGCATTCCATGGTAAAGTATTCTAACAGAGTCCATGGAGATCATCTATAGAAATACCAAACTAAAAAAGATTGATCCCAATGGGGTGAATCCATGGAACCACATGTACCATGTCATCAAGATGAATCCAAAGAATATATTTGAATAATTATAATATCTAAAAAAGAGTCAAATGAATCATTGGTAAATCACTGAGGAATTCAAATAATAAGATAAATACTAGATTCTTTTGTGGTTATCTCACATGACAATCAAATCAATGAATCTGAATAGCATCCTCTGATTACTCAAATAATTCTCTCAAAAATCGAAGGTGAGTTTATGTCTGACCATTCCAATAAATATGAAAAAGTTCCAAAAGTAGTAGGTACCATATACTCATTTAATTTATACACATATTTCATCATTATCCATATAATAATCATACTAATTAAACTTTCTCTTGGTTCATTACATTAACTTTTATCATGAGTAACCAGGTAAATAAGGTCATGAAACCAATTATCAATTAAACAATGATTTATCAAGGCTAAGTGATGTATATTTAAACATATACTTTACATTTAATGTTTATAAGATTAATTTTTTTTATGTTGGAACACTTACATTTTAAAAGTTCAAGTCAAATAGAGCAGAATTGTGTCTCAAGAATTAAAAAAATCAACTAATAAAAGCATAATGGAGAATGAATCCTACTTGGGGTTGTTAACATCAAGGTCCCAACCTCCAACGATTTAAAAATGTGTTAATTGGGATTTAGGTTTCAATTTAGTAGATTGAATTTAAGCAAGATTAATTTTAGAAGAAATGCCCAATCAAAACTATCGTGCACACAAAATAAAAATTTATAAACATAATGACATTTAAGGTAAATACATATAACAGTCATATTATTCCCCTAGTAGATTTATCATTTAGTATCATCCTTTAGTTTGTCTTGTATTAGAAGAAAATAGATGAATAGATGAATAACCTGAATATAGAGTATATGAGCTTATTCTAAAATAGCTTCATAGATATGAAGAAGAATGGAGAAAGGATATTATGAAGTGAAGTTCTTATTGATAGGTATACATTGAAAAAATAGCTTTTGATTTTAAAGTTGGATGAAGAAGTTATCAAAGAACCTTTGTGAATTCCATCAGTGGGTCTCTCTAATGTTAAAAGAAGAGGGTGTTGTCCACTGGAAATAGAGACAAATTAGGGAGGGTAAGTTATAAATCCTAAAGGGAAAAATTATAATTTTACCCTTCTTTTAAAGAGAACAGGGTTTGGATACATGGTTGGCCAAACCATGTGCTATTTGTGCACATATTACTATATGAGGAAGGGGATCACATGGTTCCTATGCATGATTTGAGAAACCATATGCAAAAAATTCCATTTTTCTATGATATAATCTAAATTTTTCTCATAAGTTCATGTTTCATGGGTCACACAGTAAGGGAAAAAAATGTTTCCCTCTAATGTGCATTGAAACAACCTGCATGATTTCCTCAAACTCTGCAGAGTAGGAAACATTATTTCTACTAATGGTGCGACCCAATTGTTTCCTCCACTGGCTAAAGTTTTAGGCTCCGAACAGTCACCAAACAACCTTATTTCTTTCATATATTCATTAGGAATTCATATAAATATAAAACCAAGGAAAAAACTCCAATTAAAAGGGTATATTCCATGAATAAAAATTGGGTTCTTACATGAACATTATAGTATTGTATCCTTTTCCAATTGTCTCCTCATTATAAATATGTCTCCTTCATCTTTTTTGAGAGGTTCTTCAACTAGATCTAAATAAATTAGATGTTATTCCATTAACTTATTGTAAAAAAATGGTCAATGTGGATTTACTCTATTGTGTTTTAGGGTTGAAAAGCTATGGGTGTTTAGGAGAATGAGTGTTTCGTTGGACTGTATTATGGTAGAAAAAGAATATATCTTATCAATGAAGAGGCACTAGGCATGACTGAACTTATTATCCCAACTGCCTCATGATATGAGGAATTTCTTAGAGATTATTATTCAATTTTATGACCATATTTATCAAATAAATTTTTGTTTTTGGGAGGAACATTTTAGAAAATTCCATCATGGGGAGATCTACCGTTATGGCTTGACGTACTAATACATAGTAAAAGTCTACAACGTATACCCTAGGGAGAAACATTAGAGAATAATGTTTAAAGGGGAATAAATTTGTAATGTTTTATATTATAGATATGTATAGGGTTACCAAGATAATCATTAGGATATGGGATCTCGTGATCGATTAGATTCTCTACATGAAGCAATCCTTCATGGTAAGATGTCCAGGGAGGACAACAGATTGCGACATGATTTTTGTGAGAACCTTTGTAATTACCTATAATATCATCGTATATTTGTAATGGGTAATTAGAACCATGAGACACAATATATAGAAATATGAGGGATTAAAAAACTCCATAATTCAATAGAGTAAGATCATGGACCAACTCTTTATTTTAAAATAGCTTTTGGTGAGGATTTGTTTAGATGTATTCTTATGAGCGATTGGAGCCACCTACTCCAGGTGATGACTTTCATATATGGAATCTTGTTTGATTATATCCCCTATCATTATGAGAATTTTATAATAGGTATACATAATTTTTTAAGGGATGTGTGCCTACCCTTGAGTGGCCACTAGGATAGACTGATGACCTCTAATTGGAAGGGAGATTTGGGACCAATCTAGTGGTCTATTTATTGTGGGATGGGTATGACCCTCCTAGAAGGGATCCGAGATATGCATCTACTCCATGTGGGATCTAAAATTATTATACCGAGTCACTTAAAATTTGGATACATGATTTTATGCTTCAATCCTAGTCCCCTCGGATGTGATCATTATGTCTTGACAAACTTCTAGAATATGGATAAGAATAGGCACATATCCTTCCATCATCACCAAGGTATAAGGCTCGAATTCATCAGCTAGAATAGGAATATACATCCATTCCTTAACTATATCAGGTATGATTACTTTTCTTTTCTTCAATTTTTTCTAGGGACATGTTGACAAAAATCAGTTGTGGAGGCATAGATATGGGTCCTCCCTCTATTGGTAGCTGAGATCTGCTAGCTGATTTCTTCCAATTGCCACTAATCTTTACTAGAAGGCTTGATGAGTGTGAGTAGATTTTTATTCATGCTCAATTTTATCTATTGTATTAGATTGGGGTATTTTTTAGATGGAAAAAAGGTATGTAATTTTCCCTATTGACTAGTAACTTCTATCGGTGGGCTATACTTCATGCCTTGGTCAAGGTGACCTAGCATGGACTCCTAAGGGTGGAAGCCTAATCATGGTTAGGGTTTGATTCCATGTGGTGTGGGTGGTAGTAGCTACTAGAAAGATCCCTTTAGTGGGACCACTACACTATCTAAATGAGTCCATAAATGACATCTATATCAACATCCCTAAGATAAGGGAGGAATTTGTTGCAACATTCAGGGGATAGGCTCCCAAAACAATTTTACATGGAAACTGGTGTCAATTTCTTCTAGGGAACCATCCTTCATTGAGTGGACTACGGGGTGGGATTCAAGAGGTGGAGATCTTATCGATAATCTTCCATGGAAATTATGGTACCATTTTGGTGTTACTCCCAAATGAGCACATTTGATACCCAATGTAGAAGACGTTGGGTTGGTGATAGTGTCCTCTGATTTGATGAGGACTTGACATCAGATGAAAAATCTCGAATTGGTTTAAAGGATTCCATTAGATTGAATTGATTTTAGTTCTTATTAATTGTTCTAGGATAGATATGAAAAACCCAAATTAGAAAACTCATTCAAATCATCATCCCAATAAATGAATACGTGTATAATTAATTAAAATGGATCTGTGTTTGTCCCTATTTCTTTTTTTGTGAGAAAGGGGCATGACATGTGGACAACATTGTCATGTTATCTAATAATTCACGTTGGGTTCACCATTTTTTATTTTTGTTGGGTTTCGTGCCCCCAATCATTTTTAGTTGACGCATAAATAATTTACAAATGTAGGTAGTCACTTGTATTTATCCAATGAGACCTTTAGAATATGTGTTGCATGAGAGGATGGGAGGTTAGGTTCATTGAACTCTTTTAGGGGGAATTATTTCCTACTCCAGGGCTCTCTTATCGAATTAATACATATTCACGAACCCTTAATTAAATCCCAAGTATGGAATAGGTCTCCCTTTATTAACAACCAATTATTAAAATGTTTTGACTTTAGAATAATTTGTGTGTATCAGAGGCTCTTCATCCACAAAGGAATCTATATGTATCCTAGGTTTTCAATAGATGGTGACCTTTTATAAATTAATTATATATTCTTATGTAATTTATTATTATGATTATATTTTTAAGATATATAGTGGGTCTCTATAGAAATTATCATCATCTAAGGATATTGGAGTTGTTTTGATGTCGGGATCGGGCCCATGATATTGGATTCCTACATATACTGGTGAAATGAATTAGAACCTACTTAGTGCGGTTCCACTTAATTGGAGACATACTAACTTTTATGTTCACGTGAATAGGAACAAACCATTAATTTTAATGTCTTATTGAAAGGATGTCTAGGAGATATATTCATAGTCAAGGTTGGTGTGGGAGTTATGATGAAGTGGCCCAAAGGACCAGGAAGGGATGTAGTCTCACATTTAGAGGCATAAGATTGCTGGGAATGTAGTACAATAAGGATGATACTTAAGTATACCCAGAAGGGTTATGGACCTTGGAGTTGAATATTACCCTATTGGAGATATGGAACATAGAACATTAGGGTGAATTTAGATTGTTGGTTTTTAGAACCCATTGAGGCTTCCAACATATCAAATTTGGATTGGAATCAAATCCCATAGAGTTTGGAAGGATAGATCTTATACCTATGGAGGAGGGACATTTGAAGGAAAAAAGAAGATATAGAAAGAATTGCCTCTCCCAAAGAAGGTATTTGATGATGTATATTTTATTATCATTACTAACCTCTAAGCCCACACAAGTCATGATCGATGTGAGAAACAAGAGGAAATGAATGTTCTGAAAAATCAAACACTATCCTTTGTCCGTGAGTGGATATGGTCAAAGATATGAGAGAGATAAAGGGACTTGAGGATCACATATCCTTTATTTTTTTCATAAACAGGGTTGGATATTACACACCTATATAGTTATGGACCACAAGAAAGACTAGGGGCTTACTAAAGGAGGGATGACCTATTAACCACTTCAGAGAAGATGAGAGGGGGATAATCCACCAGCCCTCATCAAAGGGTAAGGAAAGTTGTTCCACTTCGAGTTTGAAATGGTGAGGTACCTAACACTACATCCATGGTCAGGATACTCATTACCATAGGAATGTATGATTAAAAAAATTAAGAGGACCCCTATTAGTTAGGTTAATAGTATTACCAAATTTACTAGTGGATTTTATGATTGGGAGGGAATGTTAGTGTTCCTTATACTCTAATCACATATATCTATTGTATTTAGAAGAGGTATTGTCTTAAAAGTTCACAAAGGGGGCCATTTGGGACTTAGAGCATCCCGAGAGAGGTTAAAGGGGAGGGTTTTTGAAAAGTTCATAGAGGGGTAGAGATAATGAAAAAAACTACATGGAAGGGTATCTAGAATGAAGGACCCCATCGCACATACTATTTCCTTTGTGGTAGAGCAGTCCAAAAATATTTTATCATCATGTAGTTTATAGATTGCTAGTTTTTAAAATAATCTTCTATGAAGATAGTTATTTGAACAAAAATTTCTATATGGATTTATTTTGTTTGAGGATTTTATTATATGAAGACCACTTATTATGCAGTGAAGTTAAATTCTTATACCCTCTTTTACTTTGCAAATTGTGGTAAATGTATACTTGCTAAAATAACGTTCTTTGACTTTATCTATTTCCCCATTAACCTATCACAATATGTATCATGACCACAATTACTGTCCATGTTTAAGGTTTTTTAAGGGGTACAGATGTAACCACTGTCCCTGGTTGATCAAAATAAATACCACCACCCGTGAAGGATTTTGGTTTGGGGGAAGCCTCCTCACCCCACCAATGAAAATTTCATTTTCCAGGTGTCTAGAAATAACTTCTGACCCGCACACATGAATTTTCCTTTATAGGTTTCTAGGAAATCATACCTTATCCCAAAAATTAATTTTCATTTGTGGGGGAAGAAAATATGATTCCTCACACCACTAATAAATTTTCATTTATGGGGGGGATCCACTGTATGGAGGTGCAATGTGAACTAGTGACTCCAGTGCTACATGGAAGACAAGTTCCTCAGTGTCTCATAGTACTTTACTATTTTAATATTTATGAAATATCCCAATTTTTTATATTCAATACATTAAAAAATGCATAAAATCCTATTGATATTCCAAGAAAACTTTACCAGACCAAACAATAATATAATGAAATTTGGTTTTATCTAATATCCAGATCTAAAAGGAATCATGTTAACACAAAATATAATGGAAAATTAAATGATTATCCTCACGATAAACCAAATAAAATGGGATTTGGAATGAAAAATGTTGTTATTATTCCTAACCATTTTTTAGATATGTAATTAATAACCTTAACTTGGGTGAGTTTCCTAACATGCCTAATAAGATAAAAATGGGGTTTTTTGAAAGTTCATCAGATAAATACCACAGAGGAATGATTCAATTTTCTTTATCATGAAAATGTGGAAAGAATCACTAAAGGGAATGTCTCCAAGGAATAAAATGATGTTCTATGTGTGGAAAAAAGGGAATAAAGAAAGTTAATGAAGACGAAAACTAATTATTTCAGTGGATGGAAATAAATTACACCATAAGGTATAATTTATAGTTCAATGTATTATGTGTGGGGAACTCAGTCATAATCCAACCAATAACCTAATCCAATGACTAATTACTAGAATAAGAAAGTCCTATGATATGACGATCATTGAAGTGGAATGATTGAAATGTTTATGATTAAGGATTTGAGAATTATATTTCATAAATAACATTATAGTTATAAGAATCATGAAAAATCAATGGATTTTTTTTCAGTAGTTTTTCATCCAGGGTTTACAATATTACATTTAATGGTACTGATAACCTAGAAAAGTGATTTATTGGCAAGGTGAAATTTTTGGAAAACACATGATTGAGGGATGCATCACCCTTAATATGTGACTAATGATTAGGTAATAATGTTTATTTGTGATAAATAGGTGATTGAAATTGATAAAGTAAATTATATATCATTGATAAACTTGTAATTGATTAGTGTTTTGATGAAAAAGTTATGTATGCTACATTTGATGAATTTTACTATATTTTGGAATTTATGGAATATATTTGATAGTCTTTTATTTTTTTAAAGAAGAAGAATAATGTTATTTTTTAAATAATTTATGTTTTCATTGAGGTTTTTTGCGGATTTGAGTTATTATTGGGAAATTATTAGCTTGTTTTAGGAGAATATATGATCATAGTGTTTATGTGTTTGGTGTTGTGACACCCCGAGTTTTTATGGACCTGTTTTTTTGATTAAATTTAAATTTTCATTTATATCTTGAAATGCACTATGTCAAAGATTCCATTCAAATATAACTAACTCAATATACATTACATTTAACAGTAACTTGGAATATATTCCATGAAACACTAACTTGGCGTACAATGCACACAACACTAAGTTGGAGAACGATACACGCAACACTGAGTTTATATGAAATATATCTTTTATTGTTTTAGTTATATAAATAAGATAATTATAACCTATAGGTTAAACTTAGTAATAAATAATTTCCAAATATTTTTTATAATTGTTTTATATAAATAAAACATATGATTTCTATTAACATATTTTTATGTTTAAAATAATTGTTTCCTCAAAAAAAAAATCTAATAATTAAAGTAATTTTAGAAAATTTTAGAAATTTAATTTGGTAAAATAAAATTAATTTTTGAAATCATAACATCAAAATTAAATTAGGGTTAATTTTTGGGTTTTTTTTTTCTGAGAAACATCATTTTTTGATGAATAGTGAAAATACTACTTTTTAGTTAAGAACCAAATTTTTATCTAATTAATTATTAATGATAAATGATATTATAAATATGTTTTAAAGTAACATTAGATGAATATTAAATCTAATAGTACAAATGAAATTCATTAGGATAAATATCACTTGGAAACTGTATATAAAATCATAACAAACTTTTGAACTTGTTCCTACTTTAAAACCCCATTATTTTGTCCCATCTGAGGGATTAGTAATAATCTTAATTTTTATAATTCTATGATTGGAATTTCAAAAATATGACATACATTATTTTATTCATTTTAATATTTAGTGTCTAATTAGACCATGTTAATTTTTTATGAAAATTATTAGTAAAAGTGATTAAAAATTAATCACAACAATTAAGGCCAGATTAAGCTTAATTTGGAACTAAACCTTACAAATAAGGGACCAAATGACCTAGAAACTTGTCCACAACCCATTTTATGTCCATAGTTCGTCCATAAACCTTCCATTATTGAGTTTTGTTGGTTTGGTAAGACTTTTTTAGGTAATAACATGTGAACAACAAATTTGTTTCCTAAATATTCCACATGAGTCCTTTTACATCTCTATAAAAGGCCACCTCCTATACCTTTTAATCAAACCTCTCAAAAAATTTTAATTTAGTGAAAGATATAACCATGTAGCCTCAAAAAAATCGTACCATTGAATTTTAAGACTCCATTTTGTCATAAACCCTCTCAAGGAAGCCCTTTGGCACACACCAAAAGGAGTTACCCGATTAAGAGGTAACGTTTTCTCTCAAGCTCATTTCCTTTATTTTCCTTATCCACCCATAAAATAATTTTCTTACCTTCTTATGTTACAAGAAAAATATCCACAATATAATAGGATGTATTTACTCAATTTTTATGACCTACCCTCCATCTAATGGATGTTGAACATACTACTTCATTGTATGACGAACTACTACCACACAAAACGATGATTGTTCATTTATCCTTTACGACCAATCATGGTGGCCATTTTAATGGAAACTCTATTTATATATGTAAAATATTATATTTATTATGTCATTAATATTCTTTATTCCTTTTTTAACACACATCTCATTACCTTCCATTTGGTGTTAATACGATAATCTTGTTTGAGGAAGTGTGGACTACCGCCCCCACAAAGCGATGTGATTCATTCACACACCACATGGAATGTATTAAGGACGAGTTTACAAAAATTATATGATATATATGTTATATTAATTCTACTAGAATAAAGATATATATATATATATACATATTTAAATCACATACTTTCTTCCAATATGACAACAAAAATGGAAAAAACGTTTATGCGTACAAATGACTTACCGTCTCCATGAACAGTGTATTCCACTTCATACTTCATTATGAAATAAATTATTATAACAAAAATATAATGTATATACCTTATATTTATATAATTTTATACAACCTTGAATCATGATATAATTATAAGGACCATGGATATAACAAATTAAGACACATGCGATGAACAAAGAGAATATTACTTGAATTGAAACATTAATATAGGATCTTTATGAAGAGTGTAATATAAGGTCATAATAAAAGAATATATGGTAATATATACAATAATATTAATATTTAAAATATTTATATTAAAATTATATTTATAATATAGGAATCTTTTACGATTATAGAGAGAGTCAAGACACAAGGTAAGGGGAATTTCATCTCACTATTAATTTCTGTGAGATTCATGTCATGTTAACCACTTTTTCCTTTTGTGTGGCGTATGTACTACCCATTATTGAATTATATGTATATTATACCTAAATTTATGGATATTAAAATTATAATTTCCTTCTTTCATGGGGTTTAACTTTCAAAAGTTAACAAATATGTAAGATAGTTTTGTCTCAATTTGAATTCTTTGAGAATCATGTTTTGTTGTGTACTTAAACTCTTTTCCGAAGTGTATATACTTCCATTGCACATGTTATATCATGAATCTAATTCTTTTAATGATATATTAAGCTTTATGTAATTTATTTTTCTTACATGTGGAGTTTTATCCCAAGTAACCAATTTATATGAGTTTATTGAGGCAATCTTATCATTTTTCGAGATTGTTTATGTCTAAGATTCTTTTGATGAAATCTCTCAAGATTATTCCTGAGTTTTCTTATACTATTTTTATTCAGGATATAATAATATTTACTACCATTTTCCTAATATTATCTTCCTAAAATAATGCTTTTAGTAAAATCTGACCATATCTCTCTTCAGTTGAAAATCTATTATATTCATAAACCATGTTTTCAATAATATTTTAAAAAATGTTTTGAAAAGATCCTTGAAGATGATTTTCAATGAAAAATGATTTTAAATTTTTTTTATTGTTTTCAAAACTTCCTTTTTATGTTTTCAAATATATTTTTTAAGAAAATGGGGTTCAAAAGGGTTTATGTTATAAAAAATATTTTTCAAAGAAGAAATGATATGTTCCTTAAGAAATGTTATTAAAATACCTTTGAAAATTATCTCTCATCTAAGATAACATACATTGGGGTTTCTCATGAATTTATGGGAAAATTATTAAATGATTAAATTAATATTAATTCTTTGAATGTACTATGTTTTTATGGATTGATGTTATGAAATTTGTTTATCTTTACCGAGTTATATGCTTTTGAAACTGACTTTTTTTCAAGGGTTATGTTTATGATGAAATGATTATGAAACATGCCTCTTTCCATAGGTTATGATATGTTAAAATATTTATGATACTCATTTAATTTCACGGGTTATGATATATTCATTTATGATCTAATTGTAGATTTATGTATAATTTTATTACGTGACAAGTGTGACCTATATCTCCCTATAATGAATTGGTTAAATATTTATATCTCATGAGATATGCATGAATGGAACAAGGGTTTAATTAGTTTAATAATACAGGGCTGTAATGGGGGTTTACTCAGTTTATTAATAAAGGTATCGAATGAGGGTTTTCTCAGTTAAGTAATACAGGGATGGAATAGGGGTTCACCTGTTTCTGTAAAAGAAATTGTCCACTAAGATGGTTTTGGAATCAATGCCTTGGCTACTATGGAAATCATTGTATACTTATGTGTTTCCATAATTACATGTATTACTCCTATGTTATGATTTCATGACTTATTTACTTTACTTCCATTTTATTTATGTCTTATAAAATTCTAAACATTATGCCACGATCCATGTATATGATCTTTGATATGAAGTGTATGATCTTCTATTTTCATGATCATGTTCCCATACCCTTATGCTCATGTTTATACTTTCATGTCTCCATTTCTTACCCTTAATGAGAATTTTATCTCACACATTTTAATATTTATTTCCCTAGGTTATGAATATATGCATTATGTTTGATGATTCTAATAATGGTGGAAATTGAGAAGAACCTAGTGAGAGATAATGTAGGTCACTTATATACCGTTGTTTATGTTTCCATGTTTCTAAAGGTTATATTCCAACTACAGTCTTTGGGCGTCTATTTGTATAATGTTTAAGTATTCAGAAAATTCTATGTAATTATTATGTTTGTAAAATGAGGGTCACTACATGTGTGATCAACATTATGCTGTTTTGGGATTAATTGTGTTTTTGATTTTCTAAATTTAGTGTTTTTTTCTAATTTTTTGTGTTCTTAATTTGGTCAAACATATTTTGGAACAAAATTAAGGTTAAATATTTAGGTAATGGTTGAAGTTTAACCATATATACCCATACATTTCATACATAAATATCACATATTATTAGATGAATATTCGATATATAATATTATGATCTATGCCATAATGGAATAGCTTATGCATCTTTGAAAACGTAGATATATAAGAAACTTAGTCATAAGAGATCTAAATTATATCCCACCAAGTTATTCATAACATGAACTCTTCTTATACATATCATACTTAAAACCATCCTTTATAACCCAGGGAAAAAAATACGAGAATGGGTGAGCTTAGATGCTCAGTAAGGGTAAATAAGGGGGATATAAATGATCACTTAATCATAAAATTAGCACAATGGTATGATAATCTGAGAATAACATTTGAAAACCATAAATTATATATAATATATCATAATCCTTTAGTATGGAATAAATCTTGGTAGTTTATAAGACATTAATCATAAAGTAATAAAAGAACATGAACCGTGAGAGCATAACATTGGCATAAGACACAAGTCTTTGGAAAACACATAAACATGGAAAATAATTTACTCAGCCAAGGATGAATTTCAAGACCATCATATTATATTGGGTTCACTCCCCATTCCATCATATATTTAGTCAAGGTACACTCACAAGTATATCATAGTGTAAATATTCCCTTACTTAACTAGGTTAAATTCCCATTGTTGTCCCTATTATATCACATGATATAAATATTTACCTAATTAAATGAAGGAAAATATAATTCAAGGCCCACACATCACATAATAAAAATCATATATATATGGGATACAATATCATAAAAAAATCATCGTATTATATCCCTTAAAAATGATACAATTTTTATGAACATTTCATTATATAATCATATCATAACCCATGGAAAAGAAATGAATTTCATAAATATTTCATCATAACTTTGTTAACCCATGGTAATGAAATGAGTTTTATAGAATCATCCTTAATTCATCATCATAATCCTTAAAAATAAATAAAGTGGATTATATCATTTTATCATATCCCGAATAAAGAATAAGTAATATAAAAGGATGTTATTATATATGAAAAATACATTTAAAATATCACTAACTTTTCTTTATGAAAATAACCTTTTTATTTTTTAATCACTTATTTAGAATCTAAAAAATTAAAAAATATCATGGTTTTCTTTAATTTTAATAGATAATCAGAAAATTTTAAATAAAGATTTAAATCATTGAACGATCATGATAATAGTAAATTCCAATCATATAGTGTATGTTAAAACAAATATCCTCTTCACATTTTCAATAAAAAGTAAAAAGTACATCATTCAGATAATGTAAATAATATTCCTTTTAAATAATTTTTTAAAAATTAAATCATGGGTAAAAATAAATTTATAAATCATTGGATAATTTAAAAATTCCCTTGAAAATAGTTTTATAAAACATGGATATATATAAAAAATATTTTCTAATGAAGCGAGAAATGAAGCCGATTTTCCTTAAATTTTTTTTTCGATCTCTTGAGTTATTAAAGAGTGGAAAATGAAATAAAAAAAGTGTAATATATGGAAATAAAATTAGTAGAATAAAATTCATGTGAATCTTGGGATATTGTTCATAAAATTTTATCATTGGAAACTTTATCATAAACAATTTCGATAAACAATACTATTATAAAATAAATCTATTAACACTTTGGTAAATTTAGAATGAAAAGATAATTAAAGAGGGAAAATGAGATGGATATGTGAATCCCCATAATTTTCATAAAAATAATTATAAAATAAATTTATGGTAATTATTTACACAATATATAATAAACATGTGGTGAATATGGAATGTATCTCATTGAAATTAAAGTGAGATGAAAATTCCTTCCCTTGAGTATGACTTACATTTTAGTAATTTATCATAATGTTTAATAAATTTAAATTAATTATTGTTAATTAATTTAATAATTTACATAATTATAGTATAATATATTATCCTCTTATTACATTTTAACACCCATTTATTAATAATTACTTATTTAAAATATCATTTTCAGGTGTTAAATATTTCTTTTTTAATGGGAATTTTGGTTTGGTAGTTCCGATTACTATACTTTGACCCTAGTTAAATCATCTACATAATTTTTATAATGATATATATTTCATATATATTAATTATCTATATCTTTAAATTCATCCATGAAATATATAGATAGAAAAATGAATTACACCGTTCATAGATATGGTTGGCCATAGATACGTATCAATGTTGTTTTCTATTTTTGATAGATGCAATGAAAGAAATGTAAATAATATTTAATTTTTATATAGTAATTAATATATAATATATAGCATATATATTAATTAAATTTATCCTTTTAACCATCCCTTCAAATTAGAAACGGAAAAAACTCACATCGATTAGTAGAGGTGTTAGTCCACATGTACTCACAAGCGACATTATCATTTTTCCAATAGATTGGAAGATTAGACAAATGATTTGATATTAAAATTTTGGAATCATAATTATATCATAAATATAATATATAACCATTAAATCCATAATAATAATCATACATGAAATATGGTGATGAAAAATTAATCGCATCACTACATGGAGGTGGTAGTCTACATATATAGAGGAACAATACATTCACTTTCCATTTGATAATATAGAGAGTGAATATTGGTGGTTACATAATCATAATAAAATTTAAGAATATTTTGTATAATTAAGATATTAGTTTATTTTAATTACTATATATTTATATTAGGTATAATAAGATAGAAATTGAAAGAGGTTGGGTAAGGCGATTAACTCTCCTTTGACATGCCTCTTTTAGATACTTTATTATGGACCCTTTGAATGATATTTTAAGAATAAAAAACCTAAATATAATGTATAGCTAAATATAAAATATTATTTTTAAGGATATTACCATGATATAATTCTCAATGTTGAGTAAATAAGAAAAATTAGGGATGTCCTTTTATAAGTGGGGAAGACGACAAACTTGAAATTTATTAAAAAAAATTGTAATAAAGTAATTACAAAACTAATGATTCAAAATTGACAGTGATTCAAATGTGGGATAGTTTGAGGTATAAATATGGATATAAAATAGTATTTATAAATTCTTAATTGTCTAATTTACCCTTATATCTTGGTTTAATCTCTAATAAACCTGTTTATCCTTAAACACAATGACAATGTTTTTTTACTATTTTCACTATTCATTATAACAAAATATTAAAGCATACTAATTACCAAATTTTGAAATAATGAATCAAAATTCGGAATCTATTTTATCAAATTAAATATCTAAAATGGTAGAAATTAATTTTATAATGAACTCTCAATAGATGATGAAATTTTTTTTGAGAAAAAATCTCTTTTAAGTATACAATGTTTTTATTCAAAAATACACATACAATTGATTCAAAATTTTATAATTTTATTATTAATAATATAAATGAACTAAAATTATTTTTAAAACAATTTTTTAAAAATAAATTTAACTTTTTAAATTCTTTAAATGTAAAGATAGTTTTCATTAATAATTAATTATTTCTTCAATTTTGTTTGAAAAATTAATATTTTTATAAAATTATCAAATTTTCACTATAATTGTATTTTAAAATATTGATTTCAAATATTTATTACATTTTTTCATATTAATTTTATAAAAGTAAAAAATTAAACAAATTATTTTCTGACAAAAAGAAATAAAAACCATTTTTTTGGAAAAATTATTGTTTTGATGCATAAAAAGTCTTTACAAAAAATAATGCACTTATTTGACAATATATTAGATTTATATGAAACATTTCAAAATATTTTTCAAATTTGGTTATTCTTATTCATACCTAAAATTTAGTGGCTAGGTTATGATGATATAATATATTACGATTCATTTAGAATAAACGATCTGTGTATCATAATCTAGAGAAGAAATTATATTTATTTGAGAAGAAATATATCTAAAAATGTTTGGGTATTACATTATACCCTCTTTTAAATGAATTTTAAAGGTTCTAGGTGTAGTGAAAATGCCAAATGTGGTATTCCAAACTTGAATTTATTTTATAATAAATGATTAATCAGAGATTTATATTGTTAATAAACCACATAACCAACAGAATTGAATCAAAGATTAATTGATAAGAGAATTACAGAACCTAAATGTAGGAATATCACATAATAATTTTCAAATAATTTAAGAAATTAAAAAATTACCTTATGATGAATTATTTTTTTGTCTATGAATCTAAAAATTTCTCTATGTCATAACCTTGATGCGTTGTAGGAATCAAGTGTAGATTTCCTCTATAAGTGACC
The DNA here is from genome assembly GCA_963277665.1 of Viscum album. NCBI lineage: Eukaryota > Viridiplantae > Streptophyta > Magnoliopsida > Santalales > Viscaceae > Viscum > Viscum album. Next base: position 1,755,012,110 of record OY728123.1, read on the forward strand.
CACACATTCTCCAAAAACATCCATACATCATTGTAGAAATCTCAAGGTACAAGCATGGCTGGTCCTAATGTGTGTGTCTCTCATCTTTTTTCCACCTAAGAATCGATTTAGAAAGGTTTCTCTTTGATATCTCAAAAATCAAGAGTTTTGGTGGAGGATGATCACTCTTCGCTATTGAGAGAATTCTTAGAGAGAAAGAACTCTAGGTATTTGAGATAAATATTTAGATGTTGGTGGGCACAACCAATTAATAATGGAATCACTTTAAAAGTAATATAACTAGGATTAAATAGTGGTGGGGTAAGAAAATAATAACTGCACATACACCCTTATTATTTCATTAATATATATAGAACCACATATCTATAATAATAATTATAATATTATTATTTCTTAACATTTATAAAACTAGATAATCAATTAAATACTATTTATTCAAATACAAATTAATATATACTATTTCTCAATAAACCATTAAAATTATTATACTATTCCACCACAATATTTATCTAGCCTTGAATAATGACTATTTATTATATAAATAAATATCATTGTATTGTTCACTAATAAAATATAAATATTATATTCAATAAAAATTAAATAAATATTTATTAAATATTCTTCTCACAAAATAGTGTATGGAATAACTAGTGATGAAATATATATGTGATCAAGAAAACATGAGTAATTATTAAACCATATGCGGGAATAAAATTTATTCAACATTTTAAATAAAAAATAATATTATTATTCAATTGTGGTTCTGAATACACATGGTGTGTGACCCTTAAAGAATATTTCTTAGCGGAATTAGGAGACGCATCCCAAAGTCCAAGGTTTGAATCTAATAGTATTCTTTGTCACCCATAAATAAATAAGTTAATGTGAAAATGTAAAAAAAACCTATATAGACGCATACTATGTAATATAACCCCTTTATCATGATATCTCTAATCAAGTTGGTGGCATGCTGGTGCCATCAACCTATGTGATCGATGTATCTTTATTAGACTTTATGGAAATTCAAATTACCCACAAAACACCACTGACATGGATTAATTTTGGCCATATCATTTCCATCAAAGGGTTTGACATATGAACATCCATTAAAGAATAAAAGGGGGAAATACTTTCTCACATTATTCATTAATGAAATATTACTCTTGATGCACCCAAGATATCCTACTTCACCATTAATATATGTTGTGTTGGTTTTCATAAATACATAAACGTTCATGATTCATAATATATAATAATAATAATATCAAAGTCTGATGACAAATACACATATTAAAAGATAAGAACATCCAATCACACATATAATTGTGGATTTCTTTCTCACGAGTCTCATAAGCTCAATATCATACACTATAAATTACTAAGGGGGTAAACCATGAGAAGGTTCCTCAAAGTCCTATGAATCTCCACCCCAGATATCCTGTATCATTTGTGTCCCTTTAATGAATAAATAATGAAATAGAACATATATTTAAGAATATTATCATGAAACTTAAGTGTAATTAGCATAACATAAAAATACAATAACCTCTGAGTGTCATAACAAATCTCAAGACATTATCATATACTATGTTACACAGAATAACAATCATGATGTGATAACTAGTTTATTAATATTCAAAATTTTAATACATGTAATCATAATGTACACATAATTTGGTTCTAGGGAACCAAATCCAATAAATTTCACCCTCTAAATTCCATCACTCCGATGAAAAAAATTGAGGACATCTCTATTTCATCACATTATTAGGTACCCAAGTTTCTTCTTTGAATTACTGATTAATATATAGAACTGTAACCAAGTGAGTTGTATTATTATATAGAAATGTATCTCTATGATCAAATATTTATGCTTTTTATTCATCATAGGAAATTGTTATGACCCAAAGGGGTGATAGAAATAGACAAGAGGGATAGGGTGAATTAAATGATTTTTCAAAATTAATTAGATATTAAGCTTTCTGAGAAGAAATTTATTGGTTTAAATATTAAACTATTCAACCACACTGATATAATAAATGAGATGGAAGATAAAATTCAAGAAATTAAAAGAATAACATAATATATTTTTATAGTACTTTGAATATAAATGATCCTACTTTACACTTCACCCCTCTCATGAGTTTAGAGAGATGGAACCCACAATGGTATATCACTTTTGGAGGAGAGTGAAAACTCATTACACCCATGTTTTTCAAAAATGGAGGATTAACTCAATTTACTTTTCTATTATAGGTTCATAAAAAAACCCAACCTTTTACAGGAGAATAACCAAATTAAACTTTACAGGATGAATCCCAACATCCTAACTTTTTTAGGTTTATATGGATCCTAGTATTTTATTTGGGGAAAAATAACATAGTCTTTTACATGTTCAGACCTAACCTAGACTTTAATTGGCTAAGTACTAACCTATTTTATGCAATGGGTTAATATAAAACTAGTATTATAAGGGGACAGACTATCCCAAACTATTTTAAGAGAATTTTATAGGAAAAGATGAACATAGTGTTCTATGGGGATAAACTAACCTCTATGTACCTTTTTCGGGTAGTATAACCCCGTTCAAGACTCACTAAGTAAGGAAATACATCATGGATAGTAACAACAAATTAAAGAATAAAATATTTTAATATAGTGAATAGTTATTGATGAATGTTTCATTGAATGGACCAGGTATCATTCAGGACCCTGAAGACATTGAAATAGTAAAGCTCAGGAAACTAGTAGTTCACTTTAACAAGAATTTGAAGAATGAAGTAGCAGGACTCAGTTGTGAACTATAAAACATGAAAGAATAAAATAAAATTCATGTATCTTCTCTATTCACCACATGAGCCTGTCTTCTTATATAAAAAATAAAAACAGTTATATTCTTCTCTTCAAATCCCATAGTTCTCCTTCATAAATTCCTACTATAAGTCATCACATGGGAGCAGCTTTTAACAAGATTTGACATACTGTAAAATGAAAAACATACTGTTAAAAAATTTATTATAAGAATAAATAAATAATTATTATACCATCGAATATATCCAAAAAGATAATTTTTTTTTGGAATACTCCTCTAAGTTTTAATAGACTAACTCTCCATTTCCCAAAACAATTATAATTAAAACTTTTCACTTTGTGGTCTCTCTCTCTCTATATCTTGATATTCCGTAAGGCTCATGATATATAGAGAGGAAAAATATCATAATAATTATTATATTATTTAATAATGAATATTAAAATACATGAAAAATTCCATGATAAAATCCGACATAGAATCATCATATTTTAACAGGTTTAATTTGGGATATAACATTTTCCAAATATCACTGTGAATATCCATGCTTGTTTAATCCCACGAAAGTATCAATAAATTATTCATAAAATAATCTAAATTTTTTAGAAGTATTTTAAATAATTAATAAGTAATATTAGAATAAATAAAACTCTAAATATATCCATAACAAACTTATAGTGAATGTAAATGTTAAATAATATAAATAACAAAGTATATGTTTAGTTTTTATAACATCATGTGGAAATTTATAGTACCGCATAGCCAAATACATATAGGGGATATACATAGGATATTAACCTAGGGTATTAATGTGGGGTATTTATATAGTGGATTCATGTAGGGGATTCAGATAGGGTATTTATATAGGCGAATCACTATGTAAGAGAATTCATTATATATCCATAATTTGATATAGCCAAATTCTGAAATCGGTAAACATATTGACTTATCAAATATTAGACATAAAATATACCTCCAAAATGATAGAATTTTCTTTAGGCACAATTGTATTATATTCATAAAATTTCATTATGTTTTAAATAATCAATAACCACCTTAATCAGACCTCTATTTCTCAATTTATATCTAAAATACAATAGAAAAATAGTTTATGAAAACTACATAATTCTAAATGAAACAATTTAGGAAATTATAACCAAATTTATGATATTATAGAGGTAAATTTATGGGTTTGTTATTATAATGAAATGTGTATAATGTTTTTATTGGTTCAACATAATAATAGCCACTCAATTTTGAGTTCTTCAGACCAAGATATGGTAGGAATATAAAAGGTAAATTATTTTATAAAATACGCTACATGAATCAGCTATTTAGGTGAAACAAATACATGAATCAGCTATGTTGGATAAGCAAATAAGTAAATAAGCTATGTGGTAATATTAAAAAACAAGTTAAAATGATAATTTAATGTCCTAAATGACTTATTTATCCTAGGAATACTATATGAAACTTTAAGAACATGTTATGACCAATAAAAAAAATGAAATTGGACAATATTTTAAGGGAAAAAATGTTATGGTATAATGAATATTAATCACACCATAATAAATACATAAGTTTATAATTTTTTTACTTAATTCAAAGTATTAAGAAAAAAGGAAATAAATATTTTTAATTATCGAAACATAAAGTGGTTCAAGGATCATCTCAACATTCTCCCACTTTTTGATAATTTTAAAAAATTATAATTTCAAAATAGATAATTAGAAAAAAAATAATTTTGAACAGTATCCCACATTATTAAATTATAAAAAATATACTCGGAAAAAATAGAATAATTTCTTATTGGAAATGATAATGTTTTTCCTCAACTATTTAACACCATGTCACATTTCCTATAATTTTTAATGAAAAAAAATAAATCACGATAAATTTAAGAAAGATTGAAAAAATTGTTTTTCATTAATGTAAATAGTTTTTAAAAATTTCTTAATCATTAAAATTTAATAACATATGTCCAGAAGCCATTATAAAACCATCCCTTAAAAGAACTTTAACTGTATATAGTGAGTAGAATTTTAAAAAATGTTTGTGAAAGATAATGATAAATACTTCGTAAAAAAATCTTTTATGAAAACCGAATGTTTAAAAAATAATCAAATATCAACTAATATGTATGATAAGACTTAAAATAGTAATATAACAAACAAAAGTGTACATATATTAAAATTAATAATTCGGAAAAAATCTATATTTCAAAATATTTAATGTAAATCTAAAAAATTTAACATATAAATACACTCAAACTCTTACCAAATTTAAGCATAAAATATAATTCTTCATGAGTGTAATGGAATCAAAATGTTTCTATGTAGTAAAAGTAAATTTGTTTCAACATAAAAAACCATACATTTTAAAAAAAAATATTCATATTTTAAAACCCTGACAGGTCATTCTTAAAAAATTTAAAAAATGAATTTAAAAATTGAAAAATTGACATTTTAATCATGAATAAATAATTATATTTAAAAACACTTAAAATTCCTATTTATTTACCATGAAATGCACAAAAGTACATATTTAAATATTCAGTATTCGTAAGTAAAAATAAAATCAGATTTGGTCATTTATAAAAAATATGACTTATCTAGGGAAAATTAAATATTTAAAATAAAGTTCCCCCCTTAATTGATTCACTACATATATCATTTAAATAAATTTGAATTTGAAGTGAAAAAAAATCCACCTCAAATCCACCTTAAATTATCTTGAAAAAATATATTATTCTCATATCGAAATTGAATTCCCACATAGATCAACTTGTGAAGACACAAATAAAACCAAATAGATTAAAAAAATTGAAATAAAAATATATAAATTGAATATTATAAAAAGTGTAGACAAAATTAATGAATTTTAAATGAGAGAAAATAATTTCTTCACCTTTAATTTCCGATTCTTTTTTTCCTAAAAAATAAGACCAGTTCATGTATGTTGATGTTTTTGAAAAAATGAAATGTATATTTTAAAACATATCAACATTTTAGAAACTACCCATATAAAACAAGGAATAATAGTTTTCAGAAATTAAAATATCCATGATTAATTTAGAACTAAGAACAAGAGTAACTACCCCAAAATTAATGTTTTCCCTTAAAAAAGTCAATGATTTATAACTAGAATTAAAATTACAATAGTGGAAATTTTTCCAAAATTATAATTTAATGTCACAAGATGACAAAAAACATTTTTTAAGATAACAAAATAATATTAAGGTAAAAAAATGATAATATCATACTAGTAAACCAGAATTTACAAGTGAAATAACATTTTCATTGGCCATATGTAAAATGAAAATTCAAGAGAATAAAATATAAACTCAATTTTATTCATATTTTAGACAGAAAATGTTAAATATTGAAGTACATGATAGATTCCAAAAATTCTAGAAGGTATTAAAACTTATTCGAAATGAAATACTAAAGCATATATTTGTCATTTTAAAATTCCATGAATGAAATTATAATGAAATGCACTTTGAACATTAGAATTATGAAATATATATTACCTAGATATAACGAATTGATTAATTTTACATAATTTACAATACATATCTTTCGGTACCTAATTATTTAAATGTTTAGATAGTTTTTCCATGAAATTATATTTATACATGAAATTAATTTTATGACCAAAATATTTAGTAATCTTCAAAGGATAACCGCAATCATAATGACCAAATGATCCACATTTAAAGCAATTAACTAAATAAATTAAAGTAGATGTTCCTTTAAAAAAAATATTTCTAAAAACAATTGGAATAAAATAATAACAAAGTCCATTCCTTTTAGAATCACATTTCTTGAAATAAGTAGTATTTACAATATTAAAATTTAATGCACATTTATTACCAATTGGATTTTTCAAACAAACTAATTTGTTTATAAATTTATGTAATTCATTTTTCATTCTTTAATTTTCCTTTTAAAAGATTTTCAAATCATCAAAAAACATTTCTCGTGAAGAATAATATGCGTCTCAAATATTTTCATTCAATATCTAAATTTCTTTATTAGTATTTAAAACATCGAAACCAATATTGTTTAATTTACGAGGTAAATTATTTATCCTTTCAAAAATCCTCCAAAGCTTTTATTTTTATGAAAAATGAATAGAATTAATTTATTATATTTCATATTTATATAAATCACAAATTTCATTTTGATCATCAATATATGGATTATAATTTATAGAGTTGATAGAAGCATGGGAATCAGAATTAAAATATCTAACTTTAGTTATACCTGTCAAACATATTTTTAAAAATATTCTACCATATGAACAAATCTCACTTGAAAAATAATGTAGAGGATAAAATATTACCTTAAAATATTTTTCCACAATACAATGTTAACAGTTTTTTAGACTTTCATCCCTATTACAAGATCTTTTTGAATCACTTTATAAAGTCCAAAATTTATTTTATTTCTTTTTTTACTTACTTTGTTTTTGGTGTTTTATAGAATTAAGTTTAATACATCCTTTCTTCATACATAAATAACAAATAATATTAGAAAAATTTAAATTCAAATGTGAAATACCTTGAATGATATCACCTTTAGTAAAATGAGTTTTTTTTATTCGAACTGCATTCTCCAATGATATTTTTCTCAAGTTGTTCCCAAATTTCATGAGCAGTTCCCAACCAATTTTTTTCCAAAGATATTTCTTGTAAAATAACAATAAATAATATTCATGAACCTATAATTAAAATAATTTTTAATAACATATTCTCCTTTCAAATATACCAAATCATATTTAGGTAAAACAAAGTATTTAATCATACTATCCAAAAATTGAATATCAACACTCTTCAAATAATTTTATATGAATCTTTCACTGATTATACTTAAGACCTTTGAAATATTGTGGAAATATCAAATTCAACCAATTTTATTCTTTATGTTATTGATCACTACAAAAATTTCTCTCTGTTATTCCAATGAAGTCACCAAATATTTTTTTTGACAAAGAATATACACAATGAAAGGAAGTAAAATTAATCCTCAATAGAACCATTCTATTAAACTACTTTAGAGGTACAAAAAAATGATATAAGAAGTTATTCTAAAAGGGTCCCCCTTTGATACTAATTGTTAGGTCCCATATGGGTGATGGAAATAGACAAGAGTGGGGGGTGGTGAATTCTCATCCTTTAAAAATTAATCATAGTTTAAAATTTAGGAATAGAAAGTGATTGGTTCAAATGTTAATAAATTTAACCACATAGATTTAAGAAAAAAGAGAGAAAATAAAATAAAAGAATGTAAAATATGAACATAATAGTTTTATAGTATTTTGGATCTAAAAATCTTAATCTATTCTTAACCCCTCTAAAAAACATAGGGAGATAACACCCACTATGGTATATCAATTTTATAGGAGAGTGAAAACTCTTTACATTTACATTTTTCACAAATAGATGCCTAACCCTATTCCATTATATTTTATGGGTTTAGATAAATACCATACCATTTATAGAAGAATAAACAACCAAATTTTTTTCTATAATAATTATAAACTTTTACCATTTAATGTTTAGAAAGAACATAATATTTTATGGGAGAAAATATAACCCAGTCTATTATTAATGTAGACCTAGCCTAGAGTTTCATAGGATAATTCCTAGCATCTTATATATAATGTGTCAAGAGGATCCTAATCTTTTTAGGGGAAAGACTAGACCTAGAATCTTATAGGAGAAGTGATTTCTTATGATGTTTTACAATTTAAGTAGAACATAGTCTTCTATGTGGATAAAATAACCCAGATGTACCTTTTATTAGGGAAGTATAACATCATACAGGATACACTAAGTGAGAAAATACTTCCAGAACAGTTACAACACAATGAAATTTTTAAACAATTTAACCCAATGAATAATTGTTGATGAAAATACTTTAGAATGGATCATGAAATTATCAAGATATTCATGATTTTCAAACAGTGGATACCAAGAAATCTATATTATACTTTTTCAAGATGTTGAATAATGAATCTCCGTGACTTAGTTGAAAAATTTGCAACATGAAAGAGTAAATGAAAAATAACATATCTTATCTCTTAAATGCATGAATCAGTCTTTTTATATCCAAAATAACAATGATTTTTTCTTCTCTTAAAATCCCAAAATTCTTATTTATAAATTCATTCAATAAAGTCTTCATGTGAGAGTATAATCTAATAAAATTCAACATACATTAAAATGGAAAACATCCTACAAAAAAAATTATTATAAGAATAAATAATCAATTAATATAGTAGATAATATGTAAATAATATTTTACAATAAATTCATTGTAATACTCACATAACTAATATGATTCTAACTACCCATTTTATTATACAATTCAAATTTAAAAATTTCACTTGGTTAGTTCTATCTTTCTTTATAGTCATTCTATAAAACTCATACTATATAAGGAAAATCATGATTAGAATAATTAATAAAGTATTTAATAATTAATATTAATGTTGTTTAAAATATCCATGATGATATAAACGATAAAATATTAATATTTTATTAGGTTTTATTTTAAAAATTACATTTTGTAAATTATTAGTGTAAATATCCCTACACGCATAATCTAATGTGAATATCAATTAATTCTTAATAAAACAATATAAAACATGTTTTCATGGATTATAAATAATAAATAATTTATATTAGAAAAATTTAAGCACTAATTATATCAATAATAAACCTATATAAAATTTAAATGTGAGTTAATATGACAAATAGAGTATATTTATAGTTTTGAAAACATCTTATAGAAATTCGTATAAACACATAGCTAAATCAAAGTATAGGATTTTTAGATAGGGGGTTCACATTGGTGACTCACATGGGGGATTCACATAGGGGATTAACATAGGGGATTCACGTAGGGGATTCACATTCGATATTAATGTAGGTGATTCACTATATAAGTGAATTAGTCACGTATCCAAATTTTGATGTAGTAGAATTATGAAACCTATAAATAGATTGACATATCAATTTTCAAACAAAAAATATAACATAAAAAATATAAATTCATATTTTGGTCATGTTTAATTATATTTTAAAATTTTCAATATATTTATAAATGATCAAGAATCACCTTAATCATACCTCTTTAGCTCATGTTATCTTCAAAATACAGTTGCAAAAATAGTTTTAGAAAACAACATAATTTAGACTGAAAACATAAAGTGAATTCTACCATAATTTTAGACATTGTATAGATATCTTTATAGTTTTATGTCTTTTTATTAAATTAAAAAAATATATTGTAAAAATAATAAGAATAACCCAATTTGGAGTTATATAGTGCATGATGTGGTGAAAATAAAAAAGGAAAAAATTATGGAAAATCAAATATGGGGGAGAAATGACTATTTGAATCAGCTATGTGGGAGAAATGACTATATTAATCGTCTTTATGGGAATATTTAAAAAAACAAAAATTCATAATTTAAGGCCCTAATTTCTTATTTAGCCTAGAAACTCTATATAAAACATTATAAACCATCAAAAAATGAAATTTGAATATATTTTAAGTAAATTAATATTAGGATCTATTCAAGATCAGTCTCACCTCAATAAATTCCTATGATAATAATTATAGTAACTTAATACAAAGTATTTAGACAATAAAAAAATAAATATTTCTAATTATCAAAACATAATGTTGTTTAAGGATTCACTCATAAGAAAGATCATGATCTAGTGATATGACCTCTAAGTTCGTATCATGTGAAGTATCATATATGTACTAACTTAGGAGAGATAAATGGAATACATCATGAACTTAAGAGAGTTTCAATGGAAGTACCATGTGATAAGATACCACCCCTACTCGATCAAGAATCTCAAAGGGTCTAATATACAAAGGGATTAACATTATATAATTTCTAAATATCATAATCTTATTCCATGGAGTTATTCATAAGAATACATTCTCACCAACTTTAAATTACATATTTCATCGATGTTTGTTGGAATAACTTTTCTATTGACTCTGAGATACCTTAATGTGTTACTGGATGACTTTAACTTTTTATACCATTTCATCAATTAGCTCAGTTCCTACAGGAATTCTTTCTCCAAATTAATTCCAAAACATTTTAGTTATAAACTTTTTCCATATAGGTATTTATAAGGATCAATATGAATGTTCGATTGCAATCCACTATTGTAAAAGAAATAAACTAGAGGAAGCACTACTACAAATAGGGCTTTTAAGACTGCTAAAAACTACCTTTAACAGTGCTAGAAAATCATTTTTAATCATGAAAATGATAAAGGGGGACCCCTTTATCAATGCTCAAAATATCAGGGATAAAGGGTCAACTTTATCGGTGATAAAAAAGTGCTGATAAAGGCCCCCTTTATCAGCACTATTTTGAGCGCTGATAAAGTCCCCCTTTATCAGTGCTATTTTGAGCGCTGATAAATGTATAATATACGAGCACTCAAAATAGTGTTGATAAAGACCCCATTTCTTAGGGATATGTTGAGTGCTGATATAATACACATTTATCAGTGCTTAGAACTCATAAAGGCCATGTTTCTTGAGAAAACCCAGCACCTGCACAACACCTGCACACCTGAGACAACACCTGCACACACAACACAAAAAACACCTACACACACAAAAAGAATAGAAGAACCAAAAAACACACACAAGAGTTTCCCAAACAATGCTAAATACATTTACATGAAATCATGAATATAAAAACACACACTGCTATATACATTTCAAACAATGTTTAATATGGTTACAATTACAATAATCCAACAAACAGTTAAAAACAATAATGTTTTATCTTTTTTGTATCCGTGATCCCCTCTCAAAAATTTTCATCCATGGTATTTGTTGCTGAACAAAGCATTCAAATCCATTAATTCTTATTACCTATATAATAAAATAGATATTATGTTAGTAAGACAATAGTGAAATAAATTAAACATTAATACAAAAGAATACATTTATAAAATGTCAATTGTAACATGTTATAAACTTTATATGTACCTATTTCCTTGGATTGAATTAATATTTTAGAAGAGCCTCAACATGATTCATTGACTTAGAAATATTGTTTTTGTTAATATTACATGGATGAGAAAAGAAGAGGATGAAATGATAAAAACATAATTAAATCCAAAAGGATTCATTTATTGACAATAAAAAATGGAGGAATCTCCACAGGTTATAAAATATGAAACATACATGATGGTGTATTAAATTTCATAGGGGTATTCAATTTTAGAATAAATTCTAACTTTTTTATTGTGATACCACCTTCCTAGATAGGTTATAAACCTAATAGTTACATATATTAGGAGGCTCTAAGAGTTTACACTCCCATGGAAGGTCAAAGGGAATGAGTTCTAGTGCATACACATTAGACATCGGGTCCAACCCTGCTTGGACCCTAACCACTTATTCCTGTCCAAGGACCCCATAAAATTTATAAGGTCCCATTGAAGGTATGGAAGGAATTTATTTCTCAGTTTTAGAGAGGGCTTGAAGAGAACCTACATAATCAGATAGGCCATGATCATAACAGTTCACTTTTATATTGATATCCTTGTTATTTAGTGTGATTAGCCAGACCCCCTCCCTTCCCTCCCCGAGACAGCCCCCCTGGACAGCCCCCTCCCTACACCTGGACATCCCCTCCATACCCTTGGACAGCCCCCCTCAATCCTCCAGGACAAACCCTCCCTACCCATTCATCACCCCCTTTCCCTGGACTATCCCCTTACCACCCCCCTGGATATCCCCCTTCCCACCCCTGGACACACCCTCCCCTCCTAGACACCCCCACTCTTGGACACCCCCACTTCTGGACACTCCCTCCCTCCTCGACACCCCTCCTTCTTGGACACCCAACCCACCCCAACCTGGACACCCCCTCCCTCTTAAACACCCCTCCCTCTTAGTCCTTAGTGTGATTATCTAGACCCCTCCCTCCCCTCCCCGGGATAGCCCCCCCCCTGGACAGCCTCCTCCCTACCCCTGGGAAACACCCCCACCACTCCGCCTGCATCCCCCTCCCCCCCTATAGCCTAGTCAATTTCTCTGGACACCCCACCCCCTGCAACCCCCTCCCTTTCCCTAGACAAGCCCCTCCCCCTCCCACCTTTGGAAATAAAGTATCAAACAATTAAAATAATGTATCATAAAATCCTAAAATGTTGTTAGTACAAAAGGGATGAATCTAGTGTATACCCATTAATAACCTTCTTTATCCAACTATATTTTCATCATAAATTTGATAATGGAATAAATAATAATCATACACCATAATTCACTAATATGAATTATAAAATCATATATAATTTTAGAAATATACTAAGTGTACAAAATTTCAAATCCTACATGGTTTTTAATATTGACCATTCCATAGTCATAGAAAAATAATCAAACTCCACGCAACTCCATCGTCTTTTTTCCATGCACCTAACTTCCTCCATCGTATTGGGTATAATGAGAACCATAAAAAGGGGTAGATAATGTATTTTCCGAGGTTATAAAGAGACATGATGATTAGTAGAGAAATTTATTGGTCTCCAAACCAAACATGAATTAACTTTGCTTCCTAATCTCAATTGAATAAGATATTCAAAACTAGAAAAATTGATTAGAGTACTTAGTATCCTCCCTCGGGAATTTATGAACATGGATTAATACTCCAATTTCATGATTTCTGAAGATATATAGTTCAACAAATGAAGGAAAAACACCAAAAAATAATATATTGGAGGAATAGGAATGAAAATTCACATAACATTAACAATAATATAATTTAAAAGTACATCAAGTAGAAACATAGAGATCCTATGACACAACAGGAAGAATCCAATCCTATGGAAAGTGGGAGAAGGTGTATATATATATATGTAGCAGGGATTCATCTTCTGGAATTCAATTTCTGGTAAAAAACATCTCATTTCATAGATTTTATCCACATGCCTGGATTGAGGGTCAAAATTGATTTAGTTCAGAGTGTCCTCAAAACACTTCTAGATCCGAAATTATTCCTTCCATCAAACTCATATATCCTCAGTAATTTTTCCTGCAGATGTATTCTACTACAACGTTGATGTAGAGTAAAAGTGTGTTTCTTAGAAATATATTACGATAAAGGTAAATGATGCATATGTTGGGTCTTTATGACATTAAATAAGATATATTGGGCATAAAATTGAACTGGAATATAATTCTTGGGCCTTTACATGGTCTTGGAATTGGTTTGTTTGGTTGGATATCTTGATGCCTCACTACGAACCCACTTTAGCCTACTCTTGGAGTGATCTACCCATTGTATATTATTAGTATTGAATGGAACTAAATGGATCTCGACCCGAACACCCCCTCCCACTTGGAAACCCCCTCTCTTCTGAAAGACACCCCTCCCTCCCTTCCTAGACACCCCACTCAAGGACACCCCCTGGACACCCTCCCTTTTGGACACCCCCACTCTTGGACAACCCCTAGACACCCCCTCCCTCCTGGATATCCCCTCCTTCCTAGACTCCCCCACCCACATGGAACCCCCTCCCACCTAGATACCCCCTCACTTCTGGAAACACCCTTCTTGATGGACACCTCCCTCCCCTCGTGGACACCCCCACTCTTGGACACCCTCCACCCACCCACACACCTGGACACCCCTCCCTCTTGGATACCCCCTCACTTCTGGACACACACCCCTCTCTCTTTTCTTGAACACCCAACTCATGGACACCTCCATGGATAACCCCTCTCTTTTTGGACACCTCCCACTATTGAACACCCTCGAGACACCCCTCCCTCCTGGACACCCCCTCTTTTCTAGACACCCCCACCCACCCTCCCACCAAGAGACCCCCTTCCTCCTAGACACCCCCTCCCTCTTGGGCACCTCTCTCCCCTCCTGGACACCCCCAGTCCTAGAAACCTCATCCCTCCTAGACACCCCCAACCACATATATGGGAAACTAATTAGAAAATTGAAAATCCAAGATATTGGTTCCCATCAAGCTTTTAAGTTTCTTGTGAGTGGACTGAATGACTATGCATTGGTTGACTTCCACATCATCGACCATTGTAGTTCAATGAACTATAGCCTCTTCAGCTTCAACTATTTAATTCATTTGTATCATAATAAAGATAAAATTTATATTAATTATGAAAATGGAGGATTTTGGGTTAAAAAATGCACTTGAGTAAGAAAGGGGTACATGAATAATTAGAAATATCATATTGAGTGAATGAATTTTTCTGAGTCATGTGATCACATCACTATAATAGGATCATGTGATCAAATGAACATGGGAGATTTATATGATTACACGACCCTTAAAGCTTTATACGATCATGTAAATAAGTCAAGAATACACAAATCATGGTTCAAATGAATTACCCTAATTGATTATGTGATTTTTTATTTTATTTGATCATGTGATGAGATCACATGATCAGTTCACATGAAGAATTCATACAAATGAGTTTATGTGACATGATCACATGAAGAGGCTTATGTGAATTAGGGAAAAAAACTAAGAGTTCTCATAGTGCTAAGAAATATTGAGTCATTAGTGAAATATATTTTCCATTACCTAGGTAATTGAGTAGACAAAACATTGTTTCTCTTCCTGAAAAGGTATCTCACATGGAAAAAAATCTTCTAAAATAAAATAACCCTGTAAGGAATAATGAAGACCAATTGAACATTTCATTATTGATTTTTTTTATTAAAATAGACATATTATATCATAAAATTACCTTTTCATCTTTGCAAATGGATTCATTGGTCTAGATATAAGCTAATAACAAAACTAATGATTCTTTTTACACTTTACTACTGTTGGTCAACTACTGCTTACCATAACATCTAATCTGAACTTCTGATCTGACGTCCCCGTGATGCTCCCATCCGAGACCATCTCTATGATATCATCATTCACTGTTCACTTTTCCTTCTATTATTACACCCATTTACCTAGTAAATGGGTGCAGGAAGAGAAGGAAAAGTGAACACTAAATGATGATATCATATATATGGTGTTAGATTGGAGCATCATGGAGATGCCAGATCGGATGTTCTGATCAGATGTTATGCTAAGCGGTAGTTAACCAACTGCAGTGAAGAATCCTACGTTTTGTTATTAAATTTGTGAGTGATGCACAACTAATTTTCTTCTAACACACAAAATTTGTAGAAAAAGCTACATAAATTACAAGATACCAAATATAAGTGATCCATTCCCTAATAGTTTGGGTCTAGTGATTTTGGAAACATAGAAATATAAATAACTAGTCCAAAAGAGTCTCTCATTAAGTTATGATTTAATAGAAAGACAAATCATTTCTAAAACCATTATTCAGAACCCAATGATATAAAACATAATAAAGGGTGATCATATATTCTCAATAAGTGTAAACGAGGGAGATATCAATTATTATATAAGGATAACATAAGTAGTAAGAATTCACCTTCATCCTATTTGAGTACAATCTTCCATCAGGTATGCTGCCCATTCATTTCTAAACACATCTATATCATCTTGTGAATATGAGTTTTTGTGACAGTCATGGTAGTACTGAAAAAATATAAATACACAAATAATTAATAAATATTTTAAATGAACTCATAATTATTTTCAAAAATACCACTTCAGGGATTCTAGTTTGTGGATGAAATGCGATCTCTTTCATAAATTTACAAACATAATAACCATGGTCCGTTCCATTTGTTTATTTTTGACACTATAGAATCATCGAGAAAAATAAGTAATTTGTTTTGATATGAGTTTGGATTGTCCAATGTTATTATATATACAAGGATACTTTTCTAGTCGTAGATCTTGTAGGCATTCTTGTCATTAGCCCCTGGATTCATTCCATGAAGTAGACGATATTGATACACTGCCCTTTCATAATAAAATTCTCATTGAAAGATAATATAAATTATATAACTAGATGTTTAGTTCTAAAATGTTCAATCTAGTGTCTTACAAATTAACAAACGCCATTATGCGTCGTCGGTTTGTTTCATATCCATGCATTGTATCTTGAAAATAAATCTTTGGAATATCCAAATTGACTGCATTCAGCATCCAATGTTGCTTAAACACAAAAAGGAATAAGTAATGAAAGAAATGAAAATATAGATGATATGATTAAATAGTAGAGTTTTACCCCTGCATCGTTGGAATTAAAAAGATTCTATCATCCATAATTTTTTTTCAAATGATTTGAGCAGGGATGACATTATTGCAGCCTCTTTCTCAGAATCTATTTCCTCTTTTGAAGAGGTTTTGCGAGGACTAATGAGAACAAATTTTTGTTCATGGGGAAATCCCTTCAATTGTTTTTCATATATACACTTGTAAAAAATATGAAATGTATTTAGTCATAATTATCACAATATATCATTTTTTGTTAAATCAAATTTTGAAAACATACCTCATGTATACATTTATAACTGAGGCGACTAGACATTCATGCTTTAGGATTTCATTTAAATTTTCAGAACTAATGAAATCCAATTTTTCCTCTCCGTACATTGGTTTTTCAAAATCAACTATGTGAGTATTGTCATCCATCAACATTGTATCCACATGAGCCTGCAATGATATTAGCTGTGGATATAGAATAGACAGAGTGAAGGTACTCTCAGTAGACTATTTAAATTGGTTGATTGATCCTTGAGATAGTTTTTAGTTGATATTTGGTTTCACCCCTTCTCTTTGTTGTTGTGTAATAACATTCATCAGTTTAGACCTTTTTTCATTAAATGTTAAAGGTCTATCTTGAAAAATAAAATCGAAATGGATACCTCCTTGTCGACATGTTTATTATAAGAATTGACGGCCATGCAATGAATGTTCCCACAACTTGTTCAACCGTATAAATTTGGTCATCATCATTTGGAACAGGTATTTTGAAACTCGACTCATTAGCTACTTTAATTGACACATTGACATGATATGTTGGAATTTTTCTATTGTGTATCATGTTGTTCTGCATATTGAACATCGTATCCCTTTCTAAAATGTGATAGGTGGGAGTTAATAGATATAAATCATTATCATTTTCACCCTGTTGAATATTAGTACAAGAAATATATCAATTTTTATGTGATTAAAATTTCATAGAAACAATTATTAGAACATTGATTTCCTTGGCTAAGTGAGGTTTTTAGGGGAATGGTTCACCTCAAAGATGGTGGGGGGGGGGGTAAGGCAGGATATTCACACATGCGTTGTTGTTGAGTTTTTTCTTCTCTTCATCTCTCCCCCATCAAAATTGCTATTATCTCTCTCTGGTGTTGTAATTAATATTGAAAAATAGATATTTTTTCTTGAATCTTTTTCATTTCCCTAGTTTGATCCTCCATTTTTTGTTTTAAAAATATGTTTGTGGTGTCACCCAAAAACCCACACCTCTAATGCAGCCATATTGTTCGGGCTACTTCAAGGCCACTGAAAGTATGTATGCATCTGGTGCGAGTGTTTTTTATTCCTATGATTATGTTAGATAGAAAATATAGGAAAATAAGTAGTAATTTTTATGTAATAGTGATTTAAAGAAAATGAAATTTATATTATGTAATACTTACATATGTTTCCTAAACTTTTTGTGTGTTTCCATCTATCAGTATCCCCTCTCTATTTACACGATCCTCCTTCGATAGCACATGGAGTGGGATGAATATGGACTTTGATTTTGATTTATCAATCTATATATAAATAGAGAAACATAGTTATGGTGTTGTTTTATGTCACCTAAAAGTATTACGGTAGATTTAAAAGATGTACCTATTTTTTCTCAAGTGAACCATACCCCATCCTTGCATTATAGTAGGGGTATGATGGTTTTGTTACATGTTCTTTATTTTCAGCACTCAGTTGCTATTTCATAAATAAAAAACCGCCATTCAAAGTGATGAATACAAGAAATGTCAAACAACATATTACCACATACAATGTACCTGAAAATTCTTGCTCTGCAAGACGGTTTCTAAATGAATCCCACACTCCTTGGGATATCAAGTGTGTATAAATAGGAGGTGGGTGTGGCTTGATTTTCCCTTCAACATCTTTAAGATGATATTTAATTTAAATTGTGCAGAAACCTATATGAATCCTTCCTGCAACTCCTAATACATATTTTTTATGCAAGGAATCTAATATAAATGAACTCTTTAATGGATAATGAAGAGTAAGTCAGTGTCTTGTTATTTTATTTTATTTTAATAAATTAAAAAAATGATATCATAATGCTACCATAATATCTTGCTACATTAGTGTCTTAAGCCCGGTGACAACATGGTTCCACGACTGTACATCAATTGACACTCATTTTCGAGTGAGGATTCCAATGTAGCTACTTAATATGGACTTGTTGGGGTTAACATGCTGGCCTCACTTATTCCATCCCACCTCAAATTTTATACCTTTTTCTTTTTCCTTAAGGATTTTGGCTAACACTATAAAACTACTATACTCTTATTTTTTTATGTCATAAAGGTTTCATTTCCCACCATTTTCTCAGAAGAATCATCATTATGTTCCTCCAGAGTGCTAGAATCTGCACTAGGACCCTCAGAAACAGGTTGAGAAACCTGTTGTACCTCAGTACTGGGACCAGCTGTAACAAGTTGATAAACCTGTTGTTTCTATAAACTGGGACTACTAGTAGCAGGTTGAGAGACCTATTGTGCCTCGAGATTGGGCACATCAGCAGGTGCAGAAGTCGTTATCTGCAGAAGTGGTTTAAAATTTAATTTAGATTACATAAAAGTAACAGCGAACAAATAATGACATAACGTAACACAATGTATATTACAATAAAAAATAACCTGATTATTGAACTCTTTATTTTAAAGGATGAAGAGATTTTACCCCTCTATCGACTATGTAAATCCCTTCATTGTGGTCTTCTCTAACTTATAAAACACAGTATACATTGGGACCACTGCGAAATGATTGCGAAGTACCTATGAAAGGGCCATCCTTTATGGAACTTTCATCTGGCCCTTTAGTTTTTTTGGTCGATAACAGAATAATTGAACAGTTTCAGTTTGTGGGGTCTTGAACATAAAATACATGTACTTCCTGTGATGCCATTATAAATGGTTCGTCTTTCCCCCCTTCCTTACTGAAATCAACTTTCACAATTACCAATTAATCTATTTTAATAGAACCCCTATTATCAAACCACTTGCATTGAAAAATCGGCACATATAATTTCATATAATCCAACTCCCATATTTGTGTGATGATGCCAAAGTATGAAATATTAAGATAAATTTAATTTCTTCCATTAGCATCAGAAACATGCATCATTTCAGGCACAAGTGTAACCCCACTATTCTGCATGGTACTGTCTTCATCATGTTCATTAGTATAGAATGTATAAACATTAACTGCATAAGCATTGCACGATAATATATACACACCTGCTCCTCCGGATAGCCATCGAAGTCATTCTGAAACTGAGTCTGGATTTTCATCTAACTTATTAAAAATATGGTATTAAAACCATCCCATAAATTGTCGATTATTTGTATATGATATCCATTTTTCTCCCTAGATAGATTCAATTTTTGAGGAATTTCATTGTGGGTTTGAACATATGGCTCAACGTCGAAACTGTTATTCCTAACATAAATGTGAGCCTACTCCCGATCTGTAATATTGATTGTGACAACATCGCTTCCAGAAATTCCTTCACCCTCAAGTTGCCTAGTGTGATGAGATTTTGGTAGGCCAACGTTTTCCACACCAGACAGGTATTTGGTACAATATTCAACGACTTCCTCAACAATATATTGTTCCTCAATACAATCCTTTGGATGAATTCTATTTTTGACATACCCCTTCAAAATATTCATATATCATTCATTGGGGTACATCCTTCTAAAATGTACAATACCACATAGTGAAAACCTTCTCACCAAATGAACCATCAAATGAACAATCACATTAAAGAATGTCGGCTGGAAGAACATTTCCAATTCACATAATATGACAGTAATTTCTCTTTCCATAGTAGGCAATTTTTTCGGGTCTATAACATTGTTGCATATAGCTTTGAAGAAGAAACAAATATTCATTAATGTTTGGCATTCATTCTTGGAAAAAATTCTACGTAAATCTATAAGAATTAGATCTTGCATCAAAACACGACAATTATGTGATTTCAGACCCTTTAATTTTAAATATCTCATAGACACAATGTTTTTGATATTTGATGAGTACCCCTATCGAACCTTTACATCATTCAATAAGTTGAAAAACTAATATCTCTCTATCCAAAAAAGAGTGTAAGTAGGAGGATGATGAAATGTTTGTTTTTCACCCTTCACTGGTGCAAAATCTTCTCGTATTCCCATCTAAACCATGTCCAATCTAGCCTTAATTCCATCATTTTTTTGATGAGTTAATTTAGCAATGTGTTGATGGCACTAGAACATACATTTTTTTCAACATGAAGAACATCAATAAAATTTCTCACATACAGACAATTCCAGAATGAACATTAAAAAAGATATGATCTCTTTTTACAACTAGTTTTCATATGGTTTTCCAAAAGCAGTTTACCAAAAGAAGTGTCCACATTTATTAATTTCTCAAACAATTGATCACCAGTTAGTGGAAAAAGTGTTGTACATTCTTCTGAACTTATAACGGATGATGTCGTCCAATATCAGTACTTATGCCGCCAGGGTAGAAATCTGTAATGTCCTAGAAACACGATTTGTGGTGAATGTTTCAACCTAATTGATTGCGTACCTTGTTTTCAAACATGACACCCTTGAGTTATTTTAATGCTACATCCTAAAAAATTTAAATAAGCAGGAAAGTCCTTTATCTTCCCATACAACATGGCTTTCAAAGTGAAATCTGAATTTTTGTAAGCATCATACAACGTAACACATGAATCCCATAATAATTTCAAATCCTCGATCATTGGAGCCTAATAAACACCAATATAATTATCTAGTTGTTTTGGTCCTGATATAAGCATAGATAACATAATGTATTTTCATTTCATGCATAACCACAGTGGTATGTAATAATTTACCAACATAACCATCCATGTACTAGAATTGATGCTTTGAAAACCAAAAGGATTTACCCCATCTATAGATAATGCAAGAAAAAGGTTTCTTAGATAATTTCCAAATTTAGGATACTCATGATAAATTCTCTTACACTGAGGAGAGGCTGCCGAGTGATGTAGTTTTGTATCTTTAATTCATGTATCTACATTCCATGTGAATTGTCCTGTAGTCTCCTCACTTCTATATAGGTGTCTAAACCATGGAATGATTGGAATATATCATACAACTTTTATAAAACTCGAATCATATTTTTGTATCGAGAAGCTCCAAACTTTGATCATTCATTACGTAATTTGCGGTCCTTTCAAAACAATAGACAGTCATTCAGGAAGGTGTGTATTCTTTTAGAGATCATACCCATCAAGCATAGCATTCATTTGACATCGTATGCTTGGATCGGGAGATCATTATCTTCTGGGAGCATGTAATTAAGAGAGTAATTAGTTCTGTAAAACTGGTATCACTCCCCCTATTGCATGCTTTCAAGTTATATATCTTTAGTATGGATAACAATACTGTATATTTAGTGCAACTAGCATAAAATGACATTTTTGCACAACTCTTTAACTTGTCAAACAATTTTGGGAAATCACGAAGTTCATCTTCAACAGTCCTTGTCATTTCATAAATAAAATCTTCATCATCATTCACATCTATAATCACATCCTCTGTACGGTCATCTTTGTTGTTCACACTTGTAATCATATCAGATGATCCAAAAAATTCCATGTTATCTGAGCCACTAACTACATTCTTTTTTCCCTATGTTTATTCCAACATGTATAACTGTGATCTATTACATGATAGATCAGGTTTTCCTCCAACTCCTCTGGGCTAATTATTCTTGAATAAAAATAGTGTAAACATATAAAAAGGATTTGAGAAGGGTCACATACATGATCTTTTACAAACATGATAAACTCTTTCACCCCATCTTCATACTCTTTTGTCAACTGATTGGCATTCATCCATTATTTATTCATATTCATCCAATTTGATACAGTAATGTTAATATCTAACAAAATAATTATAAAAAATATGTTCAAAAAGCTATGAGAATCCCTTTCACTAGATTGTTTTGGTATCCCACATGTGATATATATGCATTGTTGTAAGCCAGTTTCTTATTGTTTCCCTAGAAACATAATGTCTCTAGTTAATAATAATGGTACTAAAATAATAGATGGTATGCTTTTTAATAGAGTGATTGTGGGTGGAAGGATTCATTACATGTGTTGTTATGGTTATTTTACTATGGTGTCAATAAAGTGTCTCATATAGTCGTCTAGTGAAGTGATTTTCTAGGATTCAGTGGAATTGAACTATTTACAAAGTGGTGGTGCCATTGAAATGGGTAAATTTTTGATTTATATTCAGTAGTGGAATAACTAAAACATGGAAAACAAATGGCATACCAATCATGACAACTACCACATCACCATACAAACACTCAATCTTGCTCACAATCACAACACAATACAAATCAAACAATCACAATTTTAGATTTTATAAAGAATCCCTTATTCAATTATGTTTGTTAATTCAGGGGTTATCACATAAGTTTTATCATCCTGGGGAATTCATTCATTAGTCAAGTATTCATAAATTAACATTTTATATATTCAAATGTTCAAGAGGAACCAACCAAAATGTAATTCATTTAGTGTGCAAAAAAGGACTACCAACGACCACAATTTTCAGTGGGGTGTTTATCCTATACATTTCAAATTATAACCATCAATATCAAATAGTAATAACATGAGAATAAGAGGAAACAAATGAGTAAGTGGAGAAAAATCACCATGAAGGTGTCGTTCAGTGCACGACAGAGGTGAATTCATGGTAGAGGAGAGAAACGTGTTAAAGGAGATTTCCAACTGAAAAGAAAACATAAAATGAGAACTCATATGTTATACCTATCCAAAATTGTTCCAATGAGATTTAGTAATGGGAAATGTCTGGTTAAATTATTTTATTGGTCAATAGTAGGATTTTATTTTTCATCTATGATACTGCTTCCTGTTTATTTATTTTTTGCCTATCCAATATTTTACTAGATGTTCAACTTCTGAATGGGACATGTCTACTTTTCAAGAAAAATATCATTTTAAATTTACTCTAATTTAGGGGTAAAATATTCCACATTAATTTTATCTTTTTCCCAGGGTATTTTTTTATCCCGTATGGATCATGAACGCCTATTAGGTTAGTGGAAAGTTAGGTAATTTGTTGGTTATGATACCAACCTGGGTCATAACGTCATTACATTTCCAATTGTAATTGACCCATGTCCATTTAAATATAAGATTTTTTTTTTGGGGGGGGGGTACACTAATATATAGAAGGATTAATTGAGGTAAAAATTATCTGATGCTCTCCTATACAAGTAATGAAAGATAAAACATACACCGGGTGAGGGAGAACTACCCAAAAGGAGAGGAAGTGGAGGGTGGGAAATCATGGAGGGGTTCTTGATGAGAAAAGGGAAAAAATACGGTAAATCATAAAAGGTTCAAAGGTGGGTGGGGGGTAGGGGGCTACAGGGGTGTGGGGGAGGAGGGTCTGGGTTGTCCAGGGAGGGGAGGGTGGGTGGGATGCCTAAGTGGGGGGGGGGGGGGGTAGTGGGGTGTGGGATTTCCAGGGGGTGGGCTATCCACATTAAAATGACCATTAGGGATCCAAAAGATTTAATTATGAGAGGGAAAAATTATGGGGAAGAGGTTTTTGGGTGATGGGGTCAAGTGGCAAATAAAGAATAGGGGAACCTCATTAAAAATACTAAAAAAATCTCTTTTCATTTCAAGAATAGGGTACATTATAGTGTAGCCTAAGAGTATATTTTATAGTACACCATATGATGTCCCATTGTTGAATTACCACAAGGTATACACTGCAACAATCTTCCCCTAGGAAAACCATTAAATCTTTATCATTAATTGTGATGTGACTGTATACCTCCTAGAATAACATCCACCCCCCAAAAACAGTATGGATGGCATAACATAGCCAACCTCCAATATGATCCAAACCATTAACATAAGGTGAGTCCCATGGATAAACTCACATACATAAAATATTACTTAAAGAGGAATAAACGATCTAACATTCAACACAATCCAAACCACTAAAACAATTTATGTCTTGTGGAAATCCGCATATACGCCATGACGTATTGCCAAACATAAACATTAAAATTTTTGAAAGAATTTTCACCTTAGTGGAGTATCTCTACATTTCAATCCCAAGGTCTCTAGGACTCATCCTCATTATAGATATATAATAATGATTAAGACATAATAAACAAAAATGAAAGATAAGCCTCATCATAGATCTTATCTAGACAATGATTGATACCAAGCATCGAGCAAGAGGCTATTACATAAGAATCTAATACATGACACATCCTAAGAATCCTCACTAAACATATCCATAATTAGCATATAATATAGTTAAGAAATATATCATGATGATCCCAAGACCTATAGGTAAAAATATATCAACATGAAATGTCTTTATTCATATTTAGTTACCAACCTACACTACCCCATGTGTGTATTTCCCTACACTTAAGGTCATAAGGAATTTGAATTATCATTTCCACTAATATCAAAATCAACCCCACTCCATGTATTATACTGATAAGGGTTGTAAGGGAGATGTCACAATTTCATATAGCCATGATAAATATTTTTTGTGGGATAATCAATACAAACCATTTACTCAATATGATATAATATTTAAAATAATCCTTGATATATCTCACACAACAACCTACCCACTAGTTATTCCATCACTAGTACCCACCAAGGCATCCCCCCCCCAATCGAATGGTCTAGGGATAAATATCTTAGGAGAACAAAAATACCATGGGACATAAGATTCTATCTCCTTAGCTTCCATAATCTAATGATCACTACCTAATCTATTATCTCAGTCGGTCCAGTGGGCCACCCTCCAAATATTATTGACATCCTATACAATGGTTTACACATATTCAGATCAATACCTAGTCTCCTAAGAGTCTTAAGACATCAAACTAGGTGGTTAGAAATTAATAAATTCAATTCATTAAGAATAATCCAATTTGAATACATTTATAAATAAATGATCACCGAATCTCAAATTCCATAGAAAAAAATCATCTTTCTCTATCCCTAGAACACCACATGTATAGAGAACAAAATATTAGTTAAAAAAAACAAAATGGGAATAATTTGATCATAAGGATTTTATATAAAACCATTTCTCATAATTTCCCGAATTACAATAACATTTTAAGGGTGCGAATCCAAATAAAAATATTTAAAATATCTTCCAAATCTACTCTTAATACCAATATTATGAATACAATTTTATAAAACCACATGGGATCCAAAAATTGAAAATAATAACATTTTTAATAGTTAATGTCTATTACAATGTTTATAATAAAACTCAAATGGGTTAACACACCCTTGTAAAAACTAAAAACCCCTTTAGGACACTTCAATAACATTACACACCCAAAACACATTATTTACAAATCAATTGGTGTAAATCTCCCATTTAAAAACCTTTATATAGTACTGAATTTGAATTTTTAAAATATTTCCTTACTTTGATGGAAATTTGGAAATTTATCTATACAATTGGTACTTAACCTATTCCATATTATGTCTTAAAAACCTCCTTGAAATCAACATTATTCTATCATATGGAACATACATATATACAAGATGGATGATTATTCCTTCAATAAAAACTAGTAAAGCAAGCCACAATATGTCCTTATAAACCATTAAACGTTACCAAGTAGAAGGGATCACGACACAAGAGGGATCATGGTGAAGGAGGGATCACAACGGAGGCTTTAGTGGTGCAGGCAGAGATGGTAGAGGCTGTGGCAGCAGAAGAGAATGAGGATGGTTGCAGGAGTGGAAGAGGAAAAGGCTACGGTGATAACGGAGGAGGAGGAGGATGGGTCGTGATAGAGGAGGGGTCGAGTTAAGCTTCTGTGAAGTCTTGACAGGTGAAAGAGAAGAGGGGCCTATTAGGGTTCTTTTATAAAAATTATTGGAACCTTTATCAGCGCTATTTAAAAGAACCGATAAAGGAATGTTTTATCATCGCTAAAATAAAAGCACTGATAAAACATACCTTTATCAGTGCTTTTTTTGTGCTGATTAAGAGAGACCTTTATCAGTGCTAACAAAGTGCTGATAAAGTACCTATTTATCAGAGCTAAAATTATAATGCTGATAAAAAGGTGTTTTATCAATGCTATTTTATTACCGATAAAGGTCTATCTTTATCATCTCTAAAAAAGTGTAGATAAAACAGCTATTTATCCGCGGTAAAATTATAGTGCTGATAAATACTTATTTTATAAAAGTAAATTTTTAATAATTTATTTATTTTCTTATATATTTATTTAAAATGATATATAAGATAAGTATATATTTATTTATTAATAATTATAACTTTAAATATTATATATTTATAAATATATTTATTATTTAATTTAATTTATTATAATCTTATAATTATTTAATTATATATATATATATTTAATTATAATCATAGAAATAAATTTTCAATTAAAACATTATATATATTTTAATTATTAAAAAATATATAATAAATATAAACAATTGCTTTTTTATTTAATGTATACAAATAAAAATTATTTTTGAATATAAATATAATAATTTTATATAAATTAATAATAAAAACTTATATCAGTGTTTGTTTTAGTGCTGATAAATGTTACCTTTATTAGTGCTTTTAGCTATCACTGATAAAGGCACACCCCTTTATCATCGATTTCTATTTAGCGCTGATAAAGGGTAGCACTTCCCTTGGAATGTTTTGTGGTAGTGAAGGTGTTCATCGAAACCAAATTTCAAATTCAAACAAATACCTCATCATATCCTCCAAGGTTTGAATGGTTCTATTAGACTGACCATCGTTATATGGATGAAAATATATACTAAAACATTGTTCTGAATCAAGACCCTACTAAAGAATTTTACACAACTTCATGGTAAACCTCAGATCCTGATCAGACACAATATAATATTATTTTCCATCCATACTTACCACTTACTTAAGGTATATTTTATAAATATGATAAATAGAGAAATATTTTATAATATAAATGATGTATATTGATTTCATAAGGTGATCAACTATTACCCAAATAACATTATGTCCTTTAGACATTTCAGGTATTATAATTAAAAACTTCATGGTGATGATTTACAATTTACATCCTTGTATGGGTAATGGTTGTAAAATCCCATTAAAATTATATCTCATAGCCTTAAATTGATGACATACCAAGCATTGAGATAAATATACCACAATATTTCTCGTCCTATTATCCCACATGAAAGACACTTTTAGATCACTATATAGATTTGTAATTCTAGGATGAATATAGAATGATAGACTATGATCTTCATCCAATATATCCTTCTACAATTAAGATATAGATGGGAAACATACATGGATACTTCAATTTATCATTCCACCACAATCAATGTTGATATTAATAAAAATTTTGGACATTATTTTCTATTCTACATCTTCCATTTGGGCGCCTTTAATATTTACTTGGATTGATGGATGTACACTCATTTGAGCAAGAAAATATTTTCTTTCTTACTTCAAGATTTCTGTATTCATCCTTTGAAAATCCAAAAGTATTGGATTTTTTTTATCCCCATCATAGATAATATATTATGATCTTTTCTACCCAAAGCATTATGAACCCTGTTCACTTTCCCTGGGTGATAATATATTAACCAGTCATAACATTTAATAAAGTGCAACCATATTATATGTCACATATTCATCACATTATAAGTGAATATATACATTAACTTTTCATGATCAATATATATATCACACCTTTATCCATAAATATAATTTCTCTATAGTTTTAATAAGAAAATTACTATAACTAACTCCAAATCATGAGTTAAGAATGTTTTTTGGATTACCTATAAATTTTCATGAGGATACGATATCACCATATCATTCAAAATGAGGATGAATTCCAATACCATATTTGATACATCAAAATGAATAACAAACCATTATTCACTGTAGGGTAGTTTCATCACATGTGAATTGACTAACCTTCTCTTCGATTACTTGAACTTTTCTTCACACTCATTTTTTTAAAGTAACTTGGCTCCCTTCTGAGTTAACTTGGTGATTGGATAGTATTTTCATGAGAATTGTTCCACAAAAAATCAATAACATCTAGTGAGAATAAAAAAAATACACACCTAATTCATTATGGTGAGTCTCGACCAACATTTAATAACTTTTTTCTTTGATCGATCAAAAAATATACCTCACTTGAGAATATATGGCCCAAAAATGAATCTTTTAATAGGAAAAATTCATACATGGTAAATTCTTCAAAACTTCCCCTTTATTTGGGTCTTCATTAAAATCCCTAAGTGGTCTTCAAACTCTTACTTTCTATTTGAAAAGATAAAAATTAATTCAATAAAGACTACCATGGACTAATAAAGGTAATATCTAAAGACTTTATTCACTAAATCCAGGGATATAGACATGAAATTAGTATGAATAAATGTAATAACTATAAACAAATACTATCCATCCCTTGTAAATAATTTCATATAGGGTGTATCCTCCATCTTGACCATTAGTTGATGATATCCAAAATTAAGGAAAAATATAGAAAGGTATTAAGATACACAAAGTTTATCAAAATATTCATCAATAGAGGGTAGAAGATACTTTTACATGATAATGAGACTGTTATGTTCCTGATAATAAATACAGAGTCACATTGATCCATTTTTCTTCTTATAAAAAATAATAGGTTCAACCCAAGTATACAAACTTGGATAGATGAATCCCTTTTCAAAATTCACTTGGTGTTTCTTCCTCAATTCCATCAACTTAGTCAGGGCTATTCTATATGGAATATTTGACATAGGTGTAGCACTAGGTATGAGTTCTATGGAAAATTAAACTTTATTATTCAATGAAATAATAGGAAAATATTCTAGAAAGGACACCTTAAACTCCCACAAAATAGGTACATCTTCAAAGAAATTTTTGTCCCTAACAACTTGATACAAAGACCCATTTTGAATAGAAATCAAAACCCATATAATGGATGCGACTTCCATCAAAAATTAATATTTATTATCTCACTAAATAGTGATCATAGTTTAGTTCAGAATATAACACATGAATTCCATTTCTTTAAAATTGATGTTTATTTGTGACAATAAATCCAATACATGCCTAATATAATATAAAATTTAATCAGAGAGAGAATAATGAGATTTTCAGGATATAAATTCCCTGAAAAATAAATTGGAGAATAATCATGTACATGAGATATGATCATTATACCATTATGATTTGTCAATTTTAATTCCTCTTCTAATCATTATGTTGGTATTGTAACACCCTTATAAAATTCTTATGATATAGAATATTGGGTAGAGAGAGAATCAAATAAGAAATTAGCAGTTCTAGAGTTTATGGTAATTGTATATTTTACCACATAGTTATTATACCCCTCATTAGAAATAATTATCACATGATATTTACCTTCAACTGTTGGATTAAGAGGTTGTTTATTCCAAAAATTTTCATTACCCTTCATATTTTAGGACTTGTTATCATGATTCCCACACACTATGCATTTGAAATATTGAATTCTGAGTAGTGAATTCTATGAATATTTATCTGTATTTTTCTCATTAACTAACATTTTCCCATAAATTTATAATTATATTGCTCGATGACCTTCCTTTCCACACATAAAAAATTTAAAATTCCCATTAACACAATATCCTCTATGTTTCTATCCATACATTAAGCATAAATAAAGTATTATATTTTTCTCTCCATAGTTTTTATAATCTATTTTGAATTCAACATTCTATTCTTATCAAAACCATGATATTTATGGTTAAATCCAAACCCTATGTACACCTTGATATCATGATTAATTATTTATTAAAATTTGTTGGAGTCAATTATGGATAAAATAATTTAGAGACTTAGTTTTAAGCCATTGATGAATTGATCAACCTTACTTTAAAGTTAGATGATAACACCAAAAGTATCGCTCAAAAGTCTTGTAAAATTTTCCTCATAGGTACAAATTGATTCACCATCCTTCTACTTTAACTCAAGGAATTATTTCTCCATTTCATATAAAGAATACAAGGAATGTTCTAATTAAATAATAAAATCCTAAACTCATCCAACTCCCTGGAGTCAATTTATTTTCATTGGATCTTGTTTTTGATAAGAGTATACTATTGATCTGCTTCACCTTTAAAATTATAAACAACTAAAATAATTTTAAATGTTATAAACAATGGAGATAGAAAATATCTTTTTAGTGGAACTGAACTATTACTTATAAACTAGTGGATCCACATACCCATTAAATTATGGTGGTTTTTGCCTCATGAAGGAATCAAAAGAGCATTGTTCCCTCATTCTCTTGTTTGGAATATCATCATGATTCATAGATTCATAAATTTTTGTAAGAATAATAACAATATTTTTCATTCCATTTACCTTAAAATTTTGTTTATTAGGAGGAAAATCATTAAATGTTCCAACACATTTAGTATTTAAATGATTCGTTCTAGTTCTAGCCCTTGAAAAAAACCAAAAATAAAAGTGTGACCAACAATAATTATAGTGGGAAACCACAAAATCATGATAAAAACTTTATTGGATTTATAAATCATCACATAATCATTTTAATCTATGAAACATTTGGTTTAAAATAAATTATTCATGGTCACCATCTACTCAAATTATTTATAGTTGTTCATAATGAAAATGTGGTTATCCAAGCCTAAACCCTAAGAGTGTCAAACTTGGTGCATAGAAAGGGAACACACAACATACACTAGAATGACAGGTTAGATATACTTGAACAAAAAAATTCATTGTTAATACCCCTATATACATTAATGGTAAAATAATATACACTATAAGTATTCAAACGTGGATGAATTTCTAGAAACAATCACTAATTTATTTACCGTAACTCATGGCATTCCCCTATACATGGGATTATCCAATGTGTTATCACTAATTTTTTCTCATTCTAGTTTCTATAGGTAACTATTAATTTCTTTGATTCCAACTATAGAAACCAAACATTTCATACATAAATATCATATCTAATTAGATTAAAATTTAATACATAAAATTATGATCCATTATAGAATCGTATAGGTATAGTATCTTGGTAAACATGGATACATAAACAACTTGATTGTATGAGATGTACATAATATCCCACTAATTTCTTCATAACTTTCACCCTTTTTAGACATATCATACTTTGAACCATTTTATATAACCTTAGGAAATAAAACCTAAAATAGGGTGATATTTGATACTCTATAAGGGTAAACAAGGGTGATATTAACGATCAATTAAAATTGAAAAGATAATAAGGGTATGTGAACATGAGAATAATATTTTAAAACCTTACGCCACATATCATATATCATGATCTTGAGTCATATAATAAAGATTGGTAGTTCATAATAAATAAATCATAAAGTAATAAAAGAAAATTATCCATGAGATCCGAACATTGGCATAAGGAATAAGTTTTTTAAATACACAAAAGTATAGAAAATCATTTCCTTAGTCAAATTTCACTTCAAAGACTATCATAGTGGACTAGGTTCAATAACCACTCCATCATATCATTAATCAAGGTTATCGCCCAATTCTATCATTGTGAACATAGTCCCTTACTACACTAGGTTCACTCCCCATTACTATTCTTTTTATCTCATGAGATATCTATATTTACCTAATACATTGGAGGGATATATAATCTTGGACACACCCATCAAATAATGAAAATATTACTTATATTTTACAAAAGAAAAAAACATTCACCATATCACAACCTGTGAAAAGTAAACAGGTTTTCTAAACAATTCATCATAGCATCATAGTATAACCCACGGAAAAGAAACAAGTTTTATAAAGGTTTCATCATAACTAAATTAACCAATGGGAAAAAATAGGTTTCATAGAATAATCCTTAAATTATCATCAAAATCCATCCAAAAAATGTAAGTGGATTGTATCATTGGATCATATCCTAATTAAATTTTAAGCAATATCAAATTATGTTATTATCTATGATTTTTTTTAAAATATCACTATAACATTTCTTGATGAAAGTGCCCTATTTTTTTTTGGAATAATTACTTTAAAATATAAATATTTCTAAAATATCATGTAAAAATATTCTTTGAAAATATCATTATAAAATTTCAGAGCAATATTAAAATCATTGATAGGTCATGAAAGAGGGAAATTCCATTCATTCCATGTACATTAAAATAAATATTCCTTTCAAATTTTTAGTAAGAGTTAAAAGTACATCATTCAGAAAATAATAATTATTTTAGTTTTAAATATTTTTTTTTAAAATTTAACAATTTGTAAAATTACATTAAAAATCATAGGTGAATATAAAAAATATCCTCAAAAATATTTTTATAAAAAAAGGGTATGGAAGCTAATGGATTATTTACAGAAGATAAAAATAAAGTTGATTGTCCTTAAAAAAATAATTTTCCTATATTGAGTTCTTAAAGAGAGGAAGATTAAATAAAAACATTGAATCTATAGAAATAAACAAGGGATAATAAAAACCATGAGATTCTTGAGAGATAGGTTATAAAATTACATCATAGAAAACATGAAATTAAAAAATCCCGATAAACAATCAGATTGTAAGATAAATATCCTACCACTCTGGTAACATTTGAATCAAAACCCAATGAGAGATATAAGGTTATATTGATATGTAAATACCTATAATTTTTACTCTAATCATAATGAAAAAAATTCTTGGTAATTATTTACACGAAACAAATGAAATAAGTGGTGAATATGGAATGTTTCTCACAAAAATAAGTGAGATGAAAACACGTTAACTATGTTTATAATTTCTTAGAATTTGATTTATACTCCTGTATAATATTTTTTTTATAATTCTACAAAAAATTAATTTTTATACTTATAATATCATATATTATATTCTTGAAATATTTCAACAACCATTTATTAATTATTTATTATTACAATCATCATTTTGGGTTGTTGATTATTTCATATTTCATGATAATTTCTGTTTATTAGTTAAAGTACTTGAAATTTTACCATGGTTACAACATATCGAGAATTTTTAAAAAATATAAATATAATATATATTGATTATATTTATATTTAGAGTCATCCATAAAATATAGAGATAGATAAATTAATTACACTGTTTATAGAGATGGTGGGATATACGTACATATAAACGTTGTTTTCACTTTTCGATGGATGAAATGGAATAAAGAAAAATAATAATTAATAATTTAATATAATTATTATATCATAGATAAAGAATATATTCATTAAATATATCCTTATTTCTATTTATGTAATGTATAAATGTAAAATGAATCATATCGCTCAGTGGAGGTGGAAGTCCACACATACACATAAGCGATGTTATCATTTTCCAACAGATTGGAAGGAAAGAAGGGAGATATGATATGAAAATTATAGATGATTAATAAAATCATAAATATCATATATAAATAATAAACCCAATATAATAACCGTATATGACATACGATGATATAAAATTGATTGTATAAAAATATAGAGGTGGTGGTCTACACATACGCACGATGGATACTTTCACTTCCCATTTGAAGGGATATAAAAAGGATATTGGTAGTTCTATAATCATAATTAAATTTTTTTATATTGATTATACTTAATTAATGATATTATTTTGAATAACATAGATTTATTGGAGGATATAAGAAGAAATAAATTTAAAGAGGTTGGGTAAAATGATTACCTCTCCTTCTGTAGGCCTCCTTTAAATCATTTATTAAAGGCCATTGGAATGGTATTTTAAGAAGAAAAAACCTAAAATTAATGGGTATGGAATTAAAAAATAGATTTTATCAGGTTTTGGTTGAGATATAAGGCTAAATGTGGTATAAAAATGAAAATTGAGGGGTTTCCTTTTATAAGCGGGGGAGAGGACACAATTGGAATTTATTAATAGATTAAAATGTAATAAACTCATTCTAAATAAAAATGATTCCAAATAGAACAACAATAAAATGTGGGATAGAATTAGGTAAAAAAATATCCATAAAATATTATTTATAAAAGTTTAATTATAAAATATACCCCTATATTTTTTTAATCCCCCAGAAAACTAGTTTTAACCTTAACAGATATGACAAATGTTTTATTATTGTTTACTATTCATTACATTTGACACATTAAACTCCACTCATTAAAAAATTTATAAATTAATATTTAAAAAATGGAATAGATTTTATAAAATTAAATCTAAAAAATTTAAAAAAATTAATTATAAAATAAACTCACAAAACGCAATAAAAAACATTTTTTAGGAAAGGAGGTTTCTTAAGTATATAATGTTTTATATTAAAATCAACATAAAATTAATTAAATTAATATAATATTATTATTAATGATATAAAAGAATTAATTTTACTTTTAAAACAATTTTTTTTATAAAATAAACTTTTTAAATGCTTTAGATGGAAAGTGAGTTTTCAAAACAAATTAATATTTTCACTATTTATCAAAAAATTATTCATTTTAGAAAATTCTAAAAAATAAATTCTATGTTAATTTTGACATGCTTCTTTAAAAACTAATTTAATGTTTTCAAATAATTATTCTAAGAGTGGATGAAATTAATTATATTATTTTCTAACAAAAAAATAAAAACCATTTTTGAAGAATAATTATTTTTTGGAACCATATAAAGAATTTTCAAAATTTTTTTTAATTGTTTATAAATATATTTTCTTTTTCAAAAAAATTATACAAATCTTGAAAATTTTGAAATTCATATTCTTATCTCCAATTTAATGGCTAGGTTATAATGGTATACCATATTACAGTTAATTTATACTGAGGGTTGCATGCATCCGATGATATCAAAGAAATTAAATTTATTTAAAATGAGATGTATCAAAAAATATTAGGTTGTTACATGAAATTTTGGAGTTACCATTGAGGTTTTAGATATTAATGTATTATTTCATCGTATTAAGATTCATTTATTTTGGAGAACTTATTCTAACCATTTTTGTTTTGGAAAATATTTAGATACATAAGAATGTATTATAATTATTTTATGGATCTTGTGATCCATTGAAAGTTAAATTTATAGCCTTAGGAATGAAAAATTAATCTTGAATATTCAATTTTTGGAATAAGTGATGAAGTGGAAATTTAACAGATAACAATCAAAAATGAAATTGTGCTTATGAAATTGAAATAATTAAATTAAATATATATTTATCATATTCTAGATCTTGAAAGTAATAGAATCTATCAAATTTTGTAAAATTATATTGAAATAAAATATTTATTATTTTATGTTCATTTTTGATCAACTAATAGACTTTAACCCTCACTAATTTATGGTTTTTGGGTTATTAAATTTCTCATGAAAATGTTTTATATCATTATATATTTCTCATTAGAAATTATTTTTCTCCTCAATGTATATAATTTTAAATACCACAAATTTTCTCATTTTATAGAAACCTAATTTTTATTTTTTTAGGTAACATTTATGTTTTCCATGTCACCTTTTCAATGGATGTTTTATTATCCATTTGTACTATGTGGGTTTTCAAAAAAGTTATTTTAAAATATTGAACCTTTGATGACCGAGATAAAATTTTAAAGGCTAAATTTAATTAAATGGGTAAAGTGAAACACCCCAAAAATTTATTTTAAATGATGAAAATACTCGATAGTTTACATGACACGCAACACTGAGAATTACGTGAATACGGATATATAATAGAATTATTATTATTTAAATATAACCATTATGAATTATTTGTTCAATTGGTGAGTATGAATATGAGTAACCACATTTTAAAATATACATATAATGGTTATAGTCAATAAAAATTAATTAATTAATTCTTTGGAAATAATAACTCAATTTTTAGAAGTGTTATTTTATACTTTATAAATACTTTTTCTTTAACAAATTTTTTATTTCTTTTTATAAAAAATATTATAATTAATTTATTCCACTTTTAGAAATTATATTTTATAAAAATGACATAATTTTTTATGTCATCATATCATAATTATATTAATTTTAAATTTGGGGATTTTTAGGAAAAAAATAATTTTTCAGAAAATAGAAAAAAATACCGGTTTGATAGATAAAAATATTTTCCATTAAAGTATTTATAAAATAACATTTTATTTCATTTCATTTTATAATTAAATTCATTAAGTTTTGTTAAAAAATATAATTAGTTTTTATGGAATTGATATTATGCTTAATTTTGGTGTAAAGAAATTTTATACTTAAAAATTCATTTATCTACAAAACTGTTTTTCATTGCATTTTTCTAGTTTATTTTAAAATAAAAATTTCAAGTTATAAGTATTGAATTTGATAAAATTTATTCCTTTTTTGGAATTATAATTTCTAAAATTGGTAAATAGTTCAACTCTATTTTTAACCATGATGAACAATAACCTTGGTAAAAATGTTGTCACAGCTGTATAGGTAAAATGGGTAGAATAAGGTCAAAACTATAATATAAATATTTAAATCATCCATAAATTTATTATTTTCTATTTCATGTGTGTAATAAAACCGAAAAATTAAAAAATTCTAAAATTTCTAATTTTTGTGTCATTAATCATTGATAAATACCATTATAATATTTTACATAATGGAAAATTCCAATATTTTTCTTTATTACTTTTAATATATATAAATTTTTTTGACAATGATAAAAAAGTTTATGAACTATTATAAAATTTTATATTTAACATTAATAATTATTTTATGATGTTAATTTATTTTAAAATTGTAATGAAATAATCACCTTAAATGCTAATACAACACCATCATAGTTCTTGTACAAGGAGTAGAAAAAAAGCAAATTATTTTAAAAACATATAAAGTAATATTTTTTGACATATTTATGGTGATCCAATAATTTTGTGAATAAATATAACTAATTAGTGTTGTTTTAAAAGTTTATATTCAAATTTAATTAGTGTACTAATTTATTTTAAATTCAAATGTTTGAATAGTACTGAAAATGACTTTAACGGTATATTATGATAAATTCTATATTATTAAATAATTTAAAAATCATAAAATTTTTATATTTGGCCAAGTTAATGAAATATGGTTGATAGTATAAACCATTTTCCAATTATGGGTTTATTTTACATTTATAGTAACATTATTAGAACTTAAATATGAAAAAACTTTTATATTGATGTAATTGTCAAAAAGGGTTAATAGGGGGTTAAAACTAAGTGATAAGGATTAAAGCATCACATAAAAAAATATAAAGTTTATTAGATTATATTATTTAGACTTATCATCACCAAAGATTTTATATATATCATTTTTTATCCAGTTGAATGTGACTATTAATTTATATTAATTTAATACTTTAAGTAATTCCAAGGGTGCCCCTATCCTCTGTTATATAAAGACACTAAATCCCCTCTCTTACTCACACTTTTTAAGCCATGTGTCTCAACTAAAACCTTCCAAAACCTCTTATTAACATCCTTAGATAGGTGATTTTTTTCTTAAAAGACCATCTCCAGGGATCTTTAGGAGATATCAAAAGAAGGCTCTTAAAAGAGGAAATAATCTTCTTTTCCAAGAATTTTCCTTTTACTTGTTTTCTATCTCCTTTAATTATTTTCAAAACAATACAATATAATAACAATAGTATATATGATATAATGAGATGTTATTATGTTAATGGAATAACCTTATTCATCTCTTTTTTTATCAAATGGTAAATATAAGTATCACCTTCATTTATTTCCTAAATTATTATGGGTTTATTATTTTGAATTATTATTTAGCTTTCTTACGTTCTATCCATAAAAAATAGACATATTACTCACGCGTACATAAAAAATACTATATCCATAAATATTTTGGTTAATTATTTTATATCTACATTTTATAGAAGGTTATAACTATGTATTTAATGAAAATATATAATATATATATAATTATTAACGTTTTGAAGATAATGGAACCATTATCAATAGGAAAGGATCTAAAACAAATAGTCGAAACACATATGAAAAATGAAATAGTGAACACTAAAAAAAATATTTTCATAAATAATTAATAACAAATTGGTGATAAAATATTATATTTCAGTCATGTATAATATTTTAATTATTTATACCCTTATTTTATAGAATTATAATAAATTTATATATATTATATATAAGTTTAGAGCACTTACGAAGCATGTCTGATGTGAGGTAAGGGTTCATCATCTCAATATTTCTTCATTGAGGAATGTTTGATGTTATTCACCTACTTACATTTATGAGATTTAAATAATTCCACTTGGAAATTTTATATCATGTATCCTTCTTAATTCAAGTAATTTAATGTTTTAATTGATATTATTTCATCCAAGGAGTTTTAATTCAGAAATGACCAATGCTTTATGTTTTTATTTTCTTAAATCAACTTCTTTAAGAAAAATATTATATATTTTATAAAGATTAAATATTTCTCACTTGATATTTAAGATCATAAATCTACTTATAATTATGATGTTTAAATTTTCATTTGAATTTATTATTTCTTGGGGCTTACAATTAAAAATTTATAAAAGTGATAACAATTAATTATTCTATCTCACTTTTAACTAGGATAATTTAAGTTTAAATTTCATTTAAAGGAATTATATTCATTCAATGTTATAAAAAACCATGTATTTTAGAATCCTCTATTAATTCTAAACTTTTCTTATCTTCTTCTCATTTTCCTCTCTTTAGTACTCAAATAAAAGTGAAATAATATTTTTATGAAAAAATGATCATATCTCTCAATGTGGTTGGGAATCTTCTACTTATATGTCTATAATTTCTAAAATATTTAAAAAAGTTATTTTATATATAGTAATTATTTTTT
The DNA here is from genome assembly GCA_963277665.1 of Viscum album. Classification (NCBI taxonomy): domain Eukaryota; kingdom Viridiplantae; phylum Streptophyta; class Magnoliopsida; order Santalales; family Viscaceae; genus Viscum; species Viscum album. The sequence continues at coordinate 1,755,052,090 of OY728123.1, forward strand.
CATTTAATTTTAACTATCCCTTACATTTATTTTAATGTTTGGAAATGATTTATCTTTCAATGTTTTTAATGAGATAGTTTTTTAACTTTTTATTAAAGTCTGAAAAGATTTTTTTTAATATACACAACATGATTCAATTTTCCCATGACCTGAAATTTCTTTGATTTGAATATTAATTTATAGGTTTTCATATTTATTCTCATAAAAATCAATTTTTCAATATTCAAATAATTTTTTGTTTTAAATATATGGAAAGAAAAGTATGTTTTTCAAGTTTTCAAAGAAATTTTGTAAATTTTTTTTAATGGAATTATTCATCCAAGTCAATATACATTGATTTTTTTATGATCTAATAGTGATATGTTCGTATGATACCATCTATATTGTTTTTTATAGATGTTTTATGATGATATGAGAATAAACCTAAAAAATTCAATTAATCCTTAATGAATGATTTTAGGATTGTGACGATAAAATATTTTTTAAACCTACATTCATTACAAGGGTTAGTATATGATAAAATGATAATTTTTTTTGATCTTGTGGAATACATATGAATTAATTATTATTATTATGTACTGTGTGGGTCCGTTATAGCACTCCAATTCACTGGGTAATGATGTTGGAGTTAACTGTGTGGAATTTACTCAAAATAGAAAGTTGGAATTGACCATATAGGACTTTCTTTAATGATTTTACGTCTAGTAAGAAAGTATGGTCTATGAAGTGATCCTTTATATATGTTTCACTGATTATTATTATTCAGTTCTTTATTCCACTCTTTTATGACATGATCACGTTCTTATGAAATGTTTTCATGGATCATAGACTTTGATTCTCTTATGATTAATGTCTTAAGAACATACAAGCATTAATAGATTACTCGTGATTATTATTAATGATTTTTTTGTATGATTTTATATTTTTATGCTCATGCTCTCATACCATTATTCTCATATTATTATTGAAAATGATGATTGATTGATATCTCCCATGTTTACCCTTACAATGCTTCAGAGCTCACCCTTTATTATGTTTTTTATTACTCAAGATATGTAGAACTATTTTATGTATGTTATTCCTATGAAATGTTCTAGATGAGAAAGAATTAGTCAGATATGATTTATACTTTTATGAACTAGTTGATTATGTATCTATGATTCTAAAGACACTAAAAATCTATGATTCTGGAACCGATCATAATGATATATAATTAATATTCATCTAATAATATTTAAAAACTATATATATTATTCTGGGGTCACATCATGTTATTCTTGAATCCATGAACACTATTTTTTGGTAAAGAAACTGAATTTTTCGAAATACTATTTTAAAATGAATTTTTGGAACTAGATATTTGAAATAATAGAACCAAAAAATTTAAATTAACATAAGTAGGATCATTTTTATAGGTTGATGGACTCTAGAATGTGGAAGGATGAGTTTTGTAAGTATCAACTTTAATTATATAAGAAGATATTAATCTAGTTCAATATCTGGAAACTGACAGTTTCCTTGGTCATTGTTGTAGAGAAACACAATGATTAGATGGTGGTTTAACTAAGAGAACATGATGAAAGTTGTTCCTATGTTTCTAAAATATATTAAATATAAATTTAATATGGGGTTACTCAAATGTGATGAAGATTTATGGATCCATGTTTACTTCTATTTCAATTGAGCATTTTTATACAATTTAATTCTTATAATTCATAAGAACTTTCTTTTTTTATTATATTATTAATTGAATGGTTTTGGTGATCCTTGCATAGATTAGGGAATTTTATGAATATGAAAAATACTTTTGTTTATATTAAAAAGTGTGTGAGTGTTCTTTCATTTTTCATTTCAAATTCTAAAAGTTTATCCAAGGCAATTTAGTGTGTGACTTTATATCCCAGTTATTTAGTTTAGATACACTAAAACAAGGTGTTGATTTGGTTCAGTGTATTTGAATACTTATTAAAAAATTTAGGTTTTATAGGGAGTTTCCCATGTCTAAGGGTTTTGATAAAATATGTGTTATTTCATCAAGATCATTTGGAGAATTCTAGAAAGTATATATTTTCTTTTCTTTTTTGTGGGATTACTATTAAAAGGAATAGAATTATAATAAGTAAATGTGTGGTTTGATATGTTTGATGGGTTAGATAATGAATTTTAGAAGATAAAGATAAAATACTATCTATTTTAGAGTGATCTCTATCTTATATTGATGGGAGTTAAACTAAATCGATGGGGAAACAAAAGTGAGAAAAACTCAACCGAAAGGCACTTGATGTTGGTTAAATAATAATAGGAAAGAATAAAGACTTCAATATTCTTGAGGTGAATAAAAATAATAATATCATGATTATATATTCTTATATGAATGATAATCATACTACAATAAAAAATTATTTATGATATAGGTAATTTCAGCTCGAAGGTAGAGAAAAATAATTTGATAGCGGATCATGGAAATGATTTCCACAATATTTGAATTTTTTTATATTTATTGTATAGAAATTTTAGATGTCCATTTTTGTAATTTATTATTTTATTATCATTATTGGATTTAAGGGATGTGATGGATACCATTTTGAGAACCACAAGAGGTAATAATATCTTGGTACTTGAGGACATCAAAGATCTCATTTTGAATGAAGAGATAGAGAAACTAGAAGACCTCAAAACTACTAGAATAACCTTCTGTGAAGAGGGAAGAATATTTTATACGTAATAGATAATCTATATAAAAAAAATAAAAAGATAAAGGATCCGAGGGAAATTTAATGGACTAGGTCCCATATGATGGAATTGGGGAAATAATGGGAACAATATTTATTCTGAATAGACCAAAGGCCAATATTTTTGAATGATTTTCTGATAATCCATCTTTTAAAGGTTAAAGGGGAACCCTTACATGGCCCGTAGGCTTTGTGACATTACATGACTCAATGGTATTAAATGAATTCATCACAAACTATGACTACTTGGAACATCCCATCCTTAGTGTCTACATATTGATGTTATCTCCCTACCGTCGCATGGGTGATTGGCTAGATGAGGGTGATAAAAATTTATTTTTAAGTGTTTCCAGTCCACTGGTGTCATTGATCATTAAATCTATATCATCATTTCTTTCTATAACTAAATGATGGTTCATGGAAAATGATACATCCAGATGATTTGGAAACATTCACCTTATAAATGATGAGTCTCTCAAGGTTTTTGTAAAGGGTGATGTGAATGTTAAAACATCAAATAAATGCTTCTGAAGTTACATGGATTTGAACACATATCAGGGTTAAAAAATTACTTGATTTTTGTACTCTAGATGGATGAAATAGGTTTCTATAAGTTCTTTTCAAATGGTGTGTGTATGATTTCATAGGTTTCTTTAGTGGTGAAAAAATGTGTGAAAGAGAGAAAATTTTATATAATTGGGAGTTCATATTGATAAATTGTTTCCACATCACAAACATTTAGAACCGTGATGTTGTGGAAAGATTAATATTCTCACATTTGTGATAAAGGAATGGGGGTCTTAGATAAGAAGGAATTATTATAACTCAATCATGTAGAGTATAAAACATGTGAAGTGTGTATCCTTGGAAATTATAAAAATATACCCTTTTTATTCAAGGGTAGACATATAAGAGTTTAAGGATGGATATTGTGAATAAAAATTTATTGGTACCAATTTTGATATATTCTCATGGTGTTACCTAGTAATATGTTTCAAATTTCAATGATGAAACATATAATGTGTGGGCGTTATTTTTGAAACACAAGTTTGAAATTTTAGAATATTCTTCATATAGTGATCCATGGTGGAAAAGGAGAATGAAATTAAGATACCATGCATAAAGTTTCATAATGGTGGAGAGCATAGAGGTATATAGTTTTATATGTTCTAATATAATAAAGGACTTCTACTTAAGAAGGAATTACTAAGGACATTATAATAGAATGGAGTGACAAAATGGATCAGAGCATGAGGTTACACTATAATTCCATAATAGATTTTTTGGAAGAGGTAGTAAACTGTTAAAATTATCTTGTGAACATGAGTACTTTTACACTTATAGAAAATAAAATTCTTAGTAATAATGGATCTTTAATTCTATTGATATCTAACACCTAAAAGTTTTTTAAGTATCTTTTATGTGCATGTCGATTGCTGGGAAAGGAAAAATCATGAGTACATGCACCATATATATATATATATATATATATTTATAAGGTATGTTGTTCAAAAAATTTGTTCTATAATCTAGTAAAAAGAAAAATAAAGGTCATTAGAAGTTGAAATATCCTCCTTAATAGAGGGATACTTCAGAAGTATCACAATTGGGAAGAATATGAAGTTGAAAAAAAATAATAAATGAATCATGTCCAAGTTGATCTAAATAGATGTCAAAAGGTTTTATCTAGTTTCAAGAGTACTTAATTTTTATAGGTCCCAAGTAAATCTAGTATATCATAGAACGTTTTGGTTATAGTGGTACTAATAATACATAATGTATCAAAAATATATAGAATTATGAAACCATGTATTAGAGTTCCAAAAGCTACAATTCTAAAAGGAGAACTTCCTCGTGTTCAATTGAAGAGGTCAATCAAGGTTAGAAAACTAGTTTCAATGTTTAGATATAACATAAAATACTCACTTATTATGTATGGTTGAGAATAGAAAAGAATAAAAGATGAAAATTTTCCAAATTAATCAAAATAGTGTGAGATATTAATGAATAAAGGGATATAACCCTTATAGTTCAACAAAATATAGGAGCTAATGAAAATTCTGATGCAGAAAATGGAATTACATGGATAATGAGCCTATTACTTGAAGGAAGAAGAAGATAGTTAAAATTGTAAAAATAAATAATAGTTATGAAATGATTTCATAAAATAATAGTTATTTATTTTAATGAAATATTATCTCTAGTTTTAATGCATACTAAAATTTAAATAGTGTTCAGAATGGTTGCGAATAAGGGTCTATATATTAAACAATTATAGGTGATGAAAATATTCATTCATTGTTATTTCAAGGAGGAAATTTCCATGTATAAATTGAATTGTTTCTAAGAAACATTAAGGTTTGATCTGGCATGTAATATCAAATATAGATAATATAAGATGAACAAATATGCTAGATAGTAAAACCTAAATTTGGATGAATTTATGGGAGTAAAAGTGTTATTATAGTGTAATATAGATAATTTATGCTACCATAATGTGTTTTATGATATTAGTTTCATAATAATTCTCTTTTAAATTGATGATATTATCCATGGTCTTAACACGAAATAAATATAAAAGATGAAATCATTTTTAATGTTCTAGATGAAGGATCTCAAGGATGAAAATAAAATTTTAAAGATGATGATCCATTGAGATTGGAATATAGGAATAGTGATTTTATCATAGTCTGATTACATTTGGAAGGCCATGGAAATATTTAGAATATTTGGATTGAATACTATTAAAACACTATTGATTGTACAATTTCATGTCATATAATGAGAAATAACCAAGAATGAAACAAGTGCAAAGTACATTAAAAGGTTTCCTTAAGAATCAGTTGTAAAAATATTGATATATCCCATGGTTTATCTATGATTGGGAATTTCTTTTACATTGTAATTTTTAGAATATTAATGATGAATTCATGAAAGGAACATTTAAAACCTACTTATTGAATAATCAAATATCTTAATGTTTATAAATACTTATCATTATGTTAAATAATAGTTTACCTGTTACAAATTTTTGTTGATGTGGAATTTGGAAGAGATTTGAGAATATAAAGAAGTAAAATTGGTTATGTGTTTACTTATGTAGGGACAATTGTTAGTTGGACATGTAGAATTTGGATTGTCGTTTTACTACCCACCATAGAAGTAGAGTATATGGTGGCCATGGAATTAGGGAAGGATATGATATTTCTGAATTTTTTATTAGAGAAAATTGTATGGGGGTAGAGGAATGAAATATTATTCTACAATATTAAGAGCATAATCCATCTTTCATTAAATCAAGAGTTTCAGTCTCAGTCAAAACACATTTAGCTAAAGTATCCTTTAATTTGAATTCTTCTATAAGAAATACCTATGGAGATATAAAATATTTATTCGAGTTAGAATATGTTGGATATATTGGAAAAAGTCATATTCTAAAAAAATCTTATGTATTGTTTTACCTTAGTGGGGATTGGAGAACCGAAGGAATGGTTGGAAGATCATGGATGGTGCAATAAAATAAAAGATATATATGATTGGATAGGGACATAAAATATATGGAACCTTAAATGATGTTTTAAAGTTGGGTATTTTTATATTGCTATATGTTAATATTATTTTCCACTACAGTAACTAATATTTCTAAATGATAGTTTTTGGTGGAGGTTGTGGAACTAGAATGATTGATCAGTGAAACTAGAAAATTTGGAATAATGGAAGCACAATAATTTAATATAGGATGGAAGATTTTGGAGTGTGGATGGATTAATTCAGAAGTAGTAGATCCAATTTTATATGGATAAGTTCATCATCTTTAGTAACTAGATTTTAATTGGTCGATGTAGTGGTGTGGCACAATGTTTATATGGTAGTTGAAGTGAGGGAACCAAATGAAAGTTGTTCCCGTGTTTGTCAAATGGATTGTCTGTAAAAGGGTTATGGGTTTATTTTAGTGTGTTGAAAAATATTGGAGTACTATTTACATGTATTCCTCTTGAGTAAGGTTCCATTATAGAATCCTTGAAACACAAAAACCTTATCTTCTACTTCTCTTGTTAATTGAAAGGATACAATGTTTCTCCGATGGGACAGGGAATGTCTTAAACCATGTATATACTTGTTTATGTGTTATAGAGTTCATGAATGTTCTTCACTTTGTCATTTTAATTATTGGAAATATGTTCGGGGAACTTAAATGTGGGAATTTATATCCTGGTTCCTTAGATCATATAAAGTAAAATTAGGTGTTGATTAGAATCATAGTTTATGAATCCCTAATCCTTAAAGTGATGTTTGTGAGGAAGGGTTCTAGATTGATGGGTTTTATAATAATTGGGTTTTTATGATTATAAACACTACATCCTTATCATTATTTTTTTTTGATAAAACTAAGTGAAATAGAAGTACTAGTAGTGAATAATTCATTTATTAAAACCCTATTAAAAAATTAGCATGAATGTAACAACCAAAAATATTGGAAATATAATTTTTTTAGCAAATATGAGTTATTTTTTTACCAAAAAAACATTTTCCCTTTAATAATTATTTAATTATATTTTAATGTGACCATCAGGTTTTGACCATTATATTACCATTGGCCAATTATGATCATTGGTCAATTATGACCACTGGTCAATTATGACTGTTGGTCAATTATTACTATTTGTCAATATGACAGTTGGAAAATATACACTCAATGTTATTATTATTGTTCATAAATTGAAATAATAATGGTTAATTAATAGAGATAAAATATTTTATGTCCTAATCCAGTAGAACTATTCCCAATGAAGCCCATTTGTCAGAGCTTTGGAAGAGGTTGCATCACTGGGGTTCGAACTGGACCAAGCCCAAGTCGAGCTTCAACATGTTAAGATTGAACAAAATCACCCACGAGAGATGTTCAAGTTAGTGGATATTACCACATTGGCGATGTTATCTAAGCCACCCAAGAGTCTATCACCATAACACACCTTACCATTAGGTCATATAAAAGTTTTATAAGGTTTTATATGCTAAGGCCTAAGCCACTTAAATTACAATCCCTTTATTTTAATAAAATTCTTATTTCATCATTTCCATTTTTTGAGTAGTTTTTCATAATAAAATATATGTTTAATTAAGGAAAATGTGATAAACAAATTTTATAGGTAAAACTTTTACTTTTTAGAGATTTCTCATACTTAGATAATTATTATGGTAAAATAAACATCATTTTGGAATTTCAAATGTCAAAATTATTCTAGGGTGAATTTTTAGTATTTTCCAAGAATTTTCATATTTTGGATGAATATTGAAAAATAATATATTTTTCATTTAATTTATTATTATAATTTAAATAATTTATTTTGTGAAATGATTTTCGAAAAATAGAGATATAGGGTTGTAATTAGTAAGATATTTAGAGTCTCATAGGATCTATTTTTTTTGTGAATATTAAATTTACACTTTGGAATAGTAATGTTACCCCTATGAATAGTAAAATTACTAATGGAATATTAACACCCCCTATGGAAGTATAAATATAATTTAGGAATCTTAAATGGTAATATGATATAATTATTTAATAGTATGAGTAAAAAATGTTATAGAAATTGTTAGTTAAGTATTGGTACATAAATATTTATTTACAACTATATAATGAATATAATGATTTAAATGAAAAGTTATTTTAATAAAATTGAGTTTTTTTTGAGTTATAAACATCAAAAAATGGTTTGGGTTAACTTTTTGGATTTTTATGAAAGAGTTAAATTTTCGATGAACAACAATCATACAATTTTTAGTGTTTGGTATGTTTAATGACATCATTAATAATGAAATAATGATGTAATAATTATGGTTAAATCTTAAGGATTATGATATGATAATAGGTTTCCTATGTGGCTAATACCTTGGGAAAATACCATGGTCAAGCCCATGGATTTTCAAATATCACTACAGAGGTGTCCTCAATGATTAATTAAACAATCACTCACTTTTTCTAAAAATACCCACCCATTTTCCATTAGATTTCATTCCAAATTCAAAAAATCATATATCTGATAATATTACCTCTCATTTATTCCTCCTAGGTGACCTCAATTCCCCAAAGTTATGATCTTCGAGTTTTAGGAGTCAATATTCAAGGTAAGGGAACTCTTAACTTCTTTTTTCCATTCACGTTTCTTTTTTTATGTGGTATGTATTTCCAATTTACATAATATGTTCTTCTGTATATTTTATTATATTCTCGGACTATATTGAGGTTTTTTATGAAGGTTATATCCCTGTCCCCTCTCTTTTTAATGTTTTCTAAAACTGTATTTCATACCCGTTATGTTATTGGATTTTCCTCTCAAAATTTTACTCCTTTTATGATGAAATTATTTTATTTTCTTTGCGAATACCCAAAAATATATCTTCTCTAGGGGTATTCAAATAAATATAAAAATGATATTTTTTTATTGTAGGATTAACATATATGAAACTCACCTTCCTTTTCTATGGGTTTTAAATGAAAAAAGTATCTTGTTTTTATGAACATTCTAAAACACCATGATTTTTAAATGAAAATAGTTTCTTTTATTATCCACAGGTTATTTATGAAATGTTTTATTATGATCCATTTGGATAAAATTAATTAAGGCATATGAAGATTTTACCCTAATATCATTCCAATTCATTGGGTAAATAATTTAATATATACATATGAAAAGTTTTACGATTCCTTTGTGAATAACCATGGAAATATTTATAACACCTCAGTGATAAACCTTTCTAATATACTTATGAATGAATCAATTAAATTTTTTAGACTCATTTTCAAGTTATGATTCATGTTCTTTAATGATATTCCTATTTTCCCATTTCTCATGAATTTATGTATTTCTTTAGGTTTGTAGTGATATCCCTCAAGATCACAAGTAAACTATTTCCATTGTTTACCCTTACTAGAACTTATTCTCACCCTTTCCTTTGATGTATGTCCCTAGGTTATAAAATTCATTAAATTTACTTATGATGAATCATGATGAAGCTATAAATGTGGAATAAAAAAATGTTTTAATTTTTTAGGCTTTATGTACCTTATTTCCAAGACAGTAAACATTAAAATATCCTCTATTTCTAAAGTGCTATGTAATGTTATGTATTAAAAATGAGGGATTCCATAGTTGGTATCAAAGGATGGTTTATTTATCTATGGAAGTCAGGATTTGAAAACTTCAGGAATAACCCTATAGAAAAGGTTAAATATAAGAAAACATCTTATTATTTTGGTGAAATATTATGTAAGTTGTTTTTGAACAAATAAATCCCTGTCTAGATATGAACAAGTGGATGTGGCTCTGTAATAGATGTACCTAGGGGTAAAACCTGAAAACATACTTTGAAATAGACTTGAATGAGAACTGGGGAATGAAAATGGGCCTTACTACACTCTTATTTTGACACTCATAGGGGACATGTTTGGTTGATTACAAGATTTTTATGAACTGTTATGAAGGATTTATATAAAATGTAATTTTTGTTTATGAATAAAAAATTTAATAATGATGATTTAATATATAAAATTATTTTAGAGTTATAATATTATTAAAATAAACATGTTTCTCACTATGTTTACTTGTTCTAGAAAATGTAATTTTATAGGAGGAACTATTTAAATGGTGAGCCTAACGGACCATGCACTGATGGTCATCTGATGGAAGCTGGAATTGAAACCTTCAGGAGAATGATGAATCAAGTAACTCATGTTATGGGAAATAACTTGAATCAATATAAGTTACATGTTTCACCATGAGGGGAATAAATTTCTATTTAGTCCTTTATGTGTTAATGAACACCAATGTTAAATGGATCAGCTGACCCATTTATTATAGAAGAGTTGATAAGATATACAGAAAAGATCTTTTTTGTAATTTGATTTTCAGAAAAAGAGAAATTAACTCTAGCTATGTACTGTTTAGAGGAAGAAGTTGATTAGTGGTGGGAACTGATTAAAAACATGAGGCCAATATGGGAGATTAAATCTATTGAATGGTAAGAGTTTAGGGGAATATTCTTTAATAAGTATTTCAATTGTTTGATAAGAAAAAAAATGAAAAATAAATTCCTCAAACTAAAGTAGAAGGGGAATTAATATCTTCGAAGGTATAACATGAACTTCATTATACTTTCCGATTATACCACTACCTTTTTTGTGGATCGTAATGGGAAGGTTGATAGATTTTTTGGTGGACTAATACCTCATCATTGGAATAATCTTTCTAATAGGGAATATGATAACTATGAAGAGATCATGTTTAGTGCTATGAAAGTTGAATTAGAGTTTTGAGAGATGCATTGGTCCCATAGATTGAATGAAATGAATTGATATTTAGAACCAAAATTGGGGAGGATATTTGATCATTGAAGTGAAGGAAATCAAGTTCAACTTTCCACATACAATAAATGCAGGAAGACAAATTTGGAGAACTTACTTCTCAGGAGAGGGTATTGTTATAAGCATGGAAGAGATGACCATATCACATGAAATTGTCATAGTGAGTTGAATCCTCAACTTCCCAACACAAATGACAATGGGAAGATAGTTCAGACCCTACCTGAAGTCCAATGCTTCAGTAATGGATACCTTGTATCTTTTCTAATCACTATCCAAATCCGAGGACAGTGGAGGGGAACATAAATCAACTTCAGCATAGGTTAAGGGATCATGGTTGTGCTTTTTCTATCATGATAGATAAATTTGGTTCTTGGAATGATGTGGTGGGAGGTACTCTAATTTTTCTCTCAATGATATAAATTTCGTAGTTTGATTCTTGTTCTACGCATTCCTTTATTTATTACTTGTTTGAAAAGAATATAGAATCAATTCTTGAACTTCTTGAAATATAATTTTCAATCAATAATTTTAGTGGGATTATCCATGAATCATCAAGGTATATAAACTCTAGTATTTACACTGGAAAGAAAAATATTATCACAAATATAGTATTCATTCCCATACTCGAATGTGAAACTATACTAGAAATGGAATGGTTCTCAAGGTATAATACTAAGATAAAATGTAGAAGCAAGGAAATATCAATAGATTCGAGTGGATAACCAATAGTTATCTTCAAATGAGAGATATATTGACCTTATCTTGGTTTAAAGGAACCACATGTAGCCTTATTTATGGAGTTGATTGGTGGAGATGGAGAAGTGGTTGAAAGTATAATAATAGAAAATGTTCCCATCATTTAGGAATACATTGACGTATTTTCTAAGGAGTTTCTTGGACCTCCCCTATAAAGAGACATAGAGTTCTCTGTTGAACTCATTTTTAATTCCAAGTCAATATTAAAACCTCTATATAGAATAGAAAATATAGAGCTAGTGGAATTAAAGAAGAAAATACAAGCTCTTTTAGAGAAGGTATTTATTTGATAAAGTGAATCTCCTTGGATAGAACCTATTCTCTCTATGAAGACGAAGGGTGGATCAATGCAGGTATTCATTGATTACACAGAACATAACAGGATCATAGATAAGAATAAGTACCCTCTTCCAAGAATTGATGATTTATTTAACCAGCTTCGAGGGGCTCATTTTTTCTACAAGATTAATCTTTGATTTGGTTATAATCAATTAATGGTGAATAAAGAAGATATTACAAATACCACCTTCTAATTGGGATATGATTATTATGAGTTTGTTTTTATTCCCATATGCTTGACTAATTATATTACTATTTTTATGGATTTGATGGATAGAGTCATTAAGGGATACCTTTTAAATATTTTGGTAGTTTTTATTGATAATATTATGATATATTAAGAATGTTGTGATGATCACAAGGATTATATAAGGGAAATACTAATAACTAGGAGGAAGTAGTGGTTACGTGGAATGTTCAGAAAGTTTATGTTTTGGTAACTACAAGTCGGTTTCTTAGGGAACATTATAACCTGTGATGGAATGTCAGGTGACCCTACCAAGGAAAGGGTTATGAAGGAGTGGCATCATCCTACAAGAGTAACTAATATTTATAGTTTCCTTAGTTTAACTGGATATTATAAGAGGTTTGTGAAAAACTTTTCAGGAATTTATAATCCACTAACCAAGTTAACTCAAAAAGGGGTCAAGTTTATCTGGACAAAATTGTGTGGAATGTTTCCAAGAGTTGAAGAATAGATTGGTTAGTGCACCCATGTTAACTCTGCCCTATATCAGAGAACGATTAATTATTTTTAGAGATGCTTCTATGAAATGGAGTGGGGGAATACTCATGAAAAATAAAAAGGTGATATGCTTAGGAATCTTTACAATTAAAGGCTCATGAGAAAAATTATCCTACACATGATCAGAAGAAAGCTATAGTGGTTTTAGCTCTAAATATATGGAGGCACTATCTTGACAGGGAGAAATGTGATAAATACACATAACATTGATGTTAGAATGATAATTTCATTCCAATGTAATTGAACTCTAGATATAGGATATTTTTGGAAATTATTAAATACTACAATTGTTCAATTCATTATCATCCTGGAAGAGAAAAAAATTCATTGATGCATTAAGTAGAAAATACCATATTGTGCTGGCAATGATGACAATTCAAGGAGATTCTTTGATCCAGGACCTAGTAAAATTGTACATGGGAATTTTATGGGAAGGGGACTCATCAACCCTCTCCCAAATGATTTATCAACCATCATTATAAGATATGATCATGAAATCTCAAAGAGAAGAACATATTTTATAGAATACTTTAGAGGATATGAAGAATGGAAATTTTCTTGAGATCAATATTGACCAAGAAGGCATACTGATAATTCATACAAGTCTATATGTTCCATATATTCCAGAAATAAATGAGATGATGGATGAAGCTCAAAGATCTATATTCTCTATACATCTTGGATGTAAAAAAATGTATAGAGACCATTGTGATCATTATTAGTGGGATAACATGAAAAGGGATATATATGACTATACTACAAGGTGAATATTGTTTCAGCAAGTGAAGGAAGAGTGAAAAATTCCTAAAGGGGTATTACAACCCCTAGCCAAAACATCATGGTAGTGGGAAAATATCACAATTTATTTTTTCATTGGTCTATTGAAAACATCCAAATGAAATAATGTGATATGGGTTATAGTGGACTGTCTGACCAAGACAACCCATTTTATTGCTATCCAGGAATACTTATCATCTTGACTAACATGCTAAGATTTACATGAAGGAAGTGGGGGGGATTCATGGAGTACCACTTTATATTTTATCTGATTGTGATGCACAGTTCACATCAAAATTCTGGAGAAGTCTTCAACAAAATATGAGTAATGGATTTAATTTCAGTACTTCTTATCATCCCCAAAATGATGACCAATCAAGAAGGACTATTCAGACACTCAAAGAGTTTCTAAGAACATACACAAAGGAATTTAAAAGTGTAGGTAGTCAACATATCTCATTAGTTGAGTTCTTATAAAACAATAACTTCCATTTGAGTATTCAAATTGATCTCTATGAAGATCTATATGGGAAGTGATGTAGAACCCCTACTTGTTGGGATCAATTTGGTGAGAGAAAGCTTCTTAGGCCTTATTGTGTGCAAGATATGACATAAAAGGTTCATGTCATCCAACAACACATTAAGGCTGCTCAGAGTTGAAAAAAGAGCTATGCTGACAATATTTGAAGGGACTTGGAGTTTGATGTTAGTGACCAATTCTTCCTTATAATTTCACAATGGAAGAGCGGCGTATGATTTGGGGTGAAAGTAAAGTTTATCCCCATGTACATTGGACCCTATGAAATCCATGATCTTTTAGGAGTAGTGGCCTATCAACTAGCACTTCTACTAAATCTATCTAAAGTTCATGATGTTTTCCATGTATCTCTCTTGTGGAAGTACATACTTGACCTTTCACATGTATTGAATCCAGAGATGGTACAACTAGAACATGTTATCTCTTATGAGGTGTAGCCAATGGATATATTGGACTATAGGGATAAGGTACTATGAAACAATACTATCCAACTCATCAAGGTTTTATGGAGGAACTAAATGTAAGAAGAAACAACGTGGGAACTAGAGGAGTCATTGAGGGAAAAGGTCCCATAAAATTTCTCAACTGAGGGAATGAGTTGACATTTCAGGGATGAATTTCTTAAGGGGGGATGGATGTAATGACCTAAACTTTTTGACTAGTAATTATTTTTATAAAATATGTGTTATTTTTTTTGTACTCAATAAAACCCTTTCCCTTTAATAATCAAGTAAGAATATTTTAATGAGACCATCGGGTTTCAACCCTTTCCCTTAAGCGGTATTCTTGATTTGGCTGGTCATTTGCTTGACTCCTCTATCTGGATACAGTTCCACGTTGGCATTGCTGTCCAGAGGCCGAGTCCCAGTTTTTGCAGGTTGAGGGAGCCGTTCGTCAGTGGATGCGTGCTATAGGGGGTTGAGAGTGTCCTCTGCAGGCTTTACATATGGCGGCAATGGTTGATTGATTCTTCTTTCTTTTCTCTTTTACGCTTTGAGTAGGGTTTCTTAAGATTTTTAGAGCTTTGGTTAAAATGTTGAGTTGATTTGTTTGGTTTGGGGAATGTTGTCTTTCAGTTTTCTTTGATATGGTGGTGGTTTCTGTGTATTTGGCTTCGTCCGGGTTTCTCTTGGCCTTGGAGGGATGTTCATTTTGGTTCTAAACCATTGAAGGTGGTGACGAAAGACGTTGGCGAAGCTCATACACGTTCCCGTTGATGCGGTTTTTCCTGTTGTATCAAGGCAGGCTGTGGATGTTTCTCTAGTGGACGGGATGAAGGTGGTGTTCGACTAGGATTCAACGATGACGACGACTATGTTCCGACGGCGTGATGGTGATTTTCCCTTCTCGGTTGTTGTTTGTGAGTTTGATCTTGGAATGGCTGGTTTGTTAACGAACGCCGATAGTGATGGTGGTGAAGGACGCCGGTGAAACTCTCCAGCGGCCTGGTTGATTTTTTGTGTTGTGTCTGTCAAGGCAGGCCGTGGTTCGAGGCAGCGTTGGTCAAACGTGATAGGTTCATTGCTCGAGACGTGATGCGGGGTTCAAGGTTCGAGGTGTGGCTGGCGGTGTGTTTGAATTTTGATTTTTGATGGTGTTTTGGAATTTTGAAAGTGTAATGTGGCTATTTCATGTATGATGTTTGGGTAACATGAACCCTTAAACCGGCCTCTAGAAAATATAAAAAAATGGTTGCAGTCAATATGACCATTGGAAACTATACTCTTAATGTTATTATTATTGTTTATAAATAGAAATTATAATGGCTAGTTAATATAGAAAGTGGAGTCGACAGTCTCATCCAGTAGAATCATGCCATACAAAGTCCATTTTTTGGAGCATATAAAAGAGGTTGAGTCACTGGAATTCACTCTATACCAATCCCAAGATGAGCTTCAACCTGTTAATATTGAACAAAATCACCTATGGGAAAAATTTAAAGTTAATGGAGACTATCACTCCAGCAATGTTATCTGAGCCACCCTAAGATTCTATCACCAATGCACACCATACCTTTAGGTCGTATGTTAGTTTTATAAGTGGATATGTTTCAAGGTCTTAGTCACTTAAATGGTAATCCCTTTATTTTAATAACATTTTTATTTCATCATTTCCATTTTAAGAATAATTATGCTGTATAAAATATATGTTTATTTCAAAAAATTTGATAAATTTATTTTATAGGTAAAATTACAGTTTTTAGATATTTCTTATAATTAGATAATTATTATGGTAAAATAACCATCATTTTTGGATTTCAAATGTGAAAATAAATCCAGGGTTAATTTTTAGTGTTATTCTAAAAAGTTTCATATTTTTGATGAATTGTGAAAATACTCTATTTTTAATTTAAATAATTATTATACTTAAAATAATTGATTATGTGAAATGATTTTTGAAAAATGGTCATACACGGTTATGATTAGTAAGATATTTAGAGTTTAATAGGATCAACTTATTTTTTTGGTGAATAGTAACCTATCCTTTTGGAATAGTATTGTTACCCTTATAAATAGTAATAGGACCAAAGGAATAGTAACCTCACCTAAGGAAGTATAAATATAATTTAGGCATCTTAAATGATAATGTGATATAATCATATCATAGCATAAGTATATAAATATTTTAGAAATTATTAGTTTAGTATTAGTATATAAATGTTTATTTAAAAATGTATTCTTAAAATAATGATTTAAATATAAATTTATATTCATAAAATTCATTTCATTTTTTAATACTACTCATCAAATTATTGTTAGGGTGATTTTTTTGGGATTTTTATGAAATAATTGAATTTTCTATGAATAAAAAACATACAGTTTTGAGTTTTCGATATGTTTAATGACATCATTAATGATGTAATAATTATGTTATACACTTGAGGATTAAAATATGATAATATTTGTCCCAATTGGTGAATACCATTGGAAAATACCATGGTAAATCCCATGGTTTTTCAGATACCACTACCAAGGTGTCCTTCAGAATTAACTAAAAACTCCCTCACCTTTTTTATAAATACCCACTAATTTATCCATTATTTTTCATTCCCAATTACATATACTCAGTTATATGATATTATTACCTCCAATGTAGTCCTCTAAAGGTTCTTTCAATCTCCCAAGGTCCTGATCTTCATTTTTTTGGAGTCATTATTTATGGTGTGGGAATTCTCAACTTCTCTTTTCCTTTCATGTTTCCTTTTTTATGTGGTATGTATTTAAAAATTCTATACCATGGT
This sequence comes from Viscum album, assembly GCA_963277665.1. Lineage (NCBI taxonomy): Eukaryota > Viridiplantae > Streptophyta > Magnoliopsida > Santalales > Viscaceae > Viscum > Viscum album. Next base: position 1,755,069,583 of record OY728123.1, read on the forward strand.
ATTATGTCCATTTTTTTGAATACCATTACTATATTATGTGTAATTTATTAATGGGTCACAATTTTATCCAATATTTTTAATGATTTCTAAAAACCATGTTTCATAGCTTTAGGGATGCCAGATTTTCATCTCAAAATTTATCTCTTTGTATCCAGAAATTCATTTATTTTCTTTGTGTATACCCAAAACACTATCTTCTAAAGGGGTATTCAAATATATGTCAAAATTATCTAGTTTAATTATGGGACTATCCTATATTAAACCCACCTTCCTTTTTCGTGGGTTTAAAATTACAAAAGCATCTTGTTTGTATGAAATTTCTAAAACACTATGATTTTGATGTGAAACCCATTTATTTTATTATCCATGGGTTATTTATGAGATGTTTTATTATGTTATATGTGGATCAAATTATTTAATGAATAATAAGGGTGTTATTTGATAGCACTCCAATGCATTTCCAAAATAATTTAATATATATACATGACACATTTTAGGATACCATAGTGAATTACCTTTGTGATTTTTCTGACACCTCAGTGATAAAATTTAAAGATATGCTTATGAATGACTTTTTTAAATGTTATAGCCACATTTCCAAGTTATGCTTCATGTTCTTTTATGATATTCATCTTTTTCCATTACTCATGACTTTATGTATTCCCTTAAGTTCTTAATGATATTCCTAAAGATCACAAGTAAGTTGTTTCCCTTATTTACCCTTACTCGGCCTTCTGCTCACCCTTTCCTTTCATATACATCCCGAGGTTATGATATGTAATAAATTTAATTTGGATCGTCCTTGATGAAGCTATTTTAATTTAATATAATAATGTTTTATGTTTTCATGTATTATGTTTATTGTTTCCAAGACACTAAAATTTAAAAGATCATATATTTGTAAAACGTTATATAATGTTATGTATTAAAAAGGTGGGATTACATAGTGAATTAGTAATAAATCATAAAAAAACCCATAAAAGATTCATTAAGGATAAAAGGGAACTAAAAAAATCCTCATTATGTATTTCTACATCCTCACCCTCTAATAGATTGAAACCTTTAGTTGATTCAACTAATTTTACATAAGTTGTATTAGTTTCTAAATTATTTTAACAAAAATTAAAACCAAGTGATTTAGAAAAGTAATTAATCCACCTAATTAGTTTTATCTTGTTGATAATTTTCTGTTCTCAATGCTCTAGGGATAAATTTTAAGTCTTGATATAAGTTGTCAGCTTCATTTATCCTCAATTCAAGACACACTTCCATGGATATTTCATAAGTTGGGAGATCCACATATTCTTTAATTTTATCCTAATATAGAAATAGTAATACCATTTGAATATTTATCTCAATAATTATAGTATTTACTTATTCTATTAGGTGATTTATGTACTTTATTGAAGTAATTTATGAATATCATAACTCTTCATTTTTGTGTGAATGTAGTAGTCATTGATATATTACATTAATTTCACTAAAATATAGCACATACCCATATATATTTAGTAAACTATAATTAACATATTGAAAAATCATTACTAAGAGTTCAATTTGAACAAATAATATCTAAATTAAAAAAAATAAAAAGGGGGAGAGAGAACAATAAAATAACATTCCAGCTTAAAAATAATTAAAAAAGTTGTCCAAGGTGGACCTTATCCAAGGGTCACTTGAAAATTTAAAATTTATAAAAAACATGAGAATATAACATATCCGATAACCTTATAATTATAATATGAAGGATTGGTATCCAAATACAATTTCAAATTATTTCTTCAATTGTTTTGTTTTTTTGAATATTTTAAAAGCGATTAAAAATTGAGGTGTGTGGTGATCAAAATGATAAAATTTAAAAAAATATTGAGAAGGAATTTATATAGTTGATGATATGAAAGTTAATGAGAACTAGTATGGTCTTTAGGAGACTCCATTGAAAAATTCGTTTATCATTTTCTATTTTTATTATTTTTCTCTTTAATAAAAAAATTCGACTAAGGGAGTGATGTATTCCATCACATAACATAATTCATCCCCTAGAATGTTGGTATATCTTTATTTTAATATATACTATCTTGAATTTATCTCTTTCAAAAATTTAGTGGAGACTTCAATATATCTCTATGATTTTTTGAATCCCTTACAATTATAAAAGTTCACTTTGTTGAGACAAATTTCAAGTGATGGTTAAATAAAAAATAATTAAGAATAAATTATTGAGTAGGGAATAATTGGATGTATTTACAATCTGAAAAAAATTCACAAAAGACTTAGAATGATCACAAAATAAGAAAAATGAAATAATATTTTCAAATAGAATATATCTATTACATATTTTCTCCATTAGACTAGATATCCAAGTTAGCTCTCTATTATAAGAGAGTAAACATAAAAACTAGATGGAGGAAAAAATGAAATCCCAACATGATGGAGTGGAATACTTGACACTAACATAAAACTTAATTAAATATAATTTAAAGTAAATCACATATCACCTGGAAGGTAAGAAACAAAATAAAAGAATGGAATATCACAAAACATAAGGAGAAAAATAATGAATAATAAATTAAAATTAAATCACTCTAAATAAAGAGAATAACAACACTAAAAAATGTAACAGAAAAGAAATTATTATTAAAATTAAAAGGAAATAATTTGAGAACATAATTTTAACCACTTATTATTTTTTATTCAGTAGTGTTTAAAATATAGAATTTGTATGGAGAGTCCCTCCAAAGGAAATTCAATGAAAGTATCACTTGAGCATAATTTATAAATATAATAAGTAAAATTTATTTTCCTTTTTTTCATGTATAAGAATCTGTATGATCTATTTTTCATGTAGGTTTTACCTTAATCAATTTATAAAAAACCCTTTTTTGTCTCTCCCTTTGTGTCTACATGCCAAATTTTTAGGTTCTAGGTTGTTGGTTATTGGGCTATATATATTCAATATTTAAATTATTTAATTACAAAATCATAGGCCCATTAAAATAGAAAAATCATTTTTACACATAGACTCCATGTTTGGACCTCTATCCAATCACGTAGACTTCTTACAAGTCTCTATATTAATATAAATCACTAACATTAACCAAAAATATTGTTGTGAATACCAAAGTCCTGCTAGTTTTGGAATGTAATTTGACCTCTACTATGATCCACCATCACAAATAGCACAAAACCCCACCATTTATCTTACCTCCTCTTACTTGATTTTGAAATAATACTTATGAGATATTTTCAATGAGCATGTAGTCTATATGAAAGACTATGAAATGATGATACCCAATAATATATCTTTTAATGGTCAACATGAACCATGAACAAAACAAACCCTGAAGCAGCAGATGAACAAAGCTTGATAATGGTAAAGACATTGTAACGACCCATAAATTTCAAGGAATTTTTTTCTTAATTTCCTTGGGATTTTACAAAAACACAGATTCTAACGGCGCCTGATTCCGTGGTCCGGTGTGCCCAGAATCAATTTCCAAAGTTTATCTCGGGTACATTCAGTGAACGAACGAGCGGGTTTTTCTAACTTTTGAACCGGTGCTCGGAATTGAAATCCGAGGGCACCGATAAAACCACAGCGCCGGTAATTGCTTAAGAAGACCCTTTCTGGAGTTTCATTTTCTCGGGAGGAGTTGTTAAAAAAAAGTGAAGAATAAAAATATAATTGTTTTACAATTATATTTTCATTTCTTGTTAAATGGATTAAGTGTTGTGTCACAACACTTTTCCCCTCTCATATGTGGTTATAACCTAAGTAAGGGAGTTGGGGTGGGACCTACTTGTAGTTAACTACCTGTGTGAGGAATAAGGTGGGGTGGGGCCCACATGATCCCAACCCCTCACCTTCCCCTAACATTCACAACTTATTCCCTCTTAATTTTGTAACTCTCAAAGAAAACCCCATCTCTTAACTCTTGCCAACAAACACTAATTAATTAATTGAACCTACTCAATTAATTAATTGAGTATTTTGAGTTTTCAATTTCAAATGGCATGTGATAATAAAATAATTGGTTAAGACCTTTTATTTTATTTTGGGGGGGGACACTATTTGTGTTGAGGACCTTGGAGAGAGAGGGCCTTGTGAGAAGAAGAAGAAGAAGGAAAAGGAAAGAAATTCTCCTCGTTGAAGAACGACACCTCTTCAATGAAGAATGACGCCTCTTCAACGAAGAACGACGCTTCCTTAACGAAGAAAGAAAACCTTCCTCTTCCGCGAAAAGGCAGGAGACGCCGACCGTGGAGGCCGACGCCAACAACAACGTTCTTCTACTTCTTCTGACGTCGATGGAATCGATATCGTTCTTCAAAGACACCCGACTACCGTGACGTTCGACTTCTGTGACTCGACGACGTGCGACGTCAATTTCTAGGTAGGGGAATTTTATTTGATTTTCCCTTTTATCATTTGAGAAAAGGACGACGAGCGCGGATCAATCTCTTCTGGTTGATCCGCGGATCGCTCGTTCAAGCGGGTTGGTTTCAGGGTGAATTTTCATGATTGGTTGAGTTTGATATTGTTTTTTTGAAACCTCTATCTCAGAGGGCACTGGCTAATGAATAGAGCCCGGACCCTCCGCAGTTTGTTGTCGAGGTGCAGATCGACAGACGATGATGAGGCGGGCCGAAAAGGAATTTTGAATCCTTCGCAGTGAACTACGCCTCCCGAGAGGACCACCGGCACAGAAAAAATTGAAAACGAACCACCGAAGCAACTCCAGTGGTCTGCGGAAGAGCCTGTCGGCGCGCCCTGCCGGCACGGCGGCGCCGGCGGACGGAGGCGGTGGCTGGCAACGGCTGGCCACTAGGAGGCGGCGGCGCCGGCGCGCCGCCAAGAAGGTCCACCGTGGCTTCAGCCACGGCTGCAGCCTGTGGTCCCGCGGCTGCGCGGGACCAAGGGGGGATGCGGCACCGGGCCACATCCCCTTTTCGAAGGAGCGGCCCGCCACGTGGGGGCCGCAGCTCATCAAATCGGGGGGGGGGGGGGCAGCGTGCGCCCCCCTGTCCGCTCAGCTCGGCTCGCCGAGCTGGCCACGCGGCCGTGCGAGCGGGCCAGGCCGGGCCGCGCCCCCCGGACCAGGCCACGCCTTATTGTGCCGAACCCGGACCCAGTTAAGGCCGACCCAGGGGGTCTCGTCCGGGTCGATCCGGGCCCGAACCCCCTATTCTTGGGCAGTTTTTGTTCAAACGCCTATATCATGGCCTACGGACCTCCGATCAACGAACTTCCAGCTGCGATGCGATTCTTGGATCGAGACGGTCGTTTTGGTATATTACACTCAAGGTTTCAGAGAACTTTGGGTACGACCGGGTTGGTTCGAACCCGAAACCAACCGGGCCCTCGGAGCGGTAACACTTATAACTTGAGCTCCGGACATCCGATTGACGTGCCGTCAACTTTGTTGGTTTCCTCTTGATGAGACAGAACTTTTGGCATACGTTTCCTGAGTTTTGGACACAGTTGGATAGTGTCCGTGTTGGATTGAGCCCGTAATCCAACCGGGCCCTCGAACGGAAAAGCTGATAACATTCAAACCGGACGTCTGTTTGATGAACCGTCAGCGGCGTTGGTGATATCGTTGAGAAACGGTCCCTATGAGTATACCCTATGAGTGTTCAAGGTACAATTGAGATACAGACGGGTTGGTTCACACACGAAACCAACCGGGCCCCTGGGACGAGAAGGCTAATAACTCACAGACCGGGCGTCCGATTGACGCGCCGTCTGTTGCGTTGAGACCCCTATGACGAGGCGGTCCATTGAGACACTTCTTAGTTGAAATTTATGATACTTAAAGTATCTACCAGTAGCTCATGGAGCGGACCCTCTCGCAGACGAGCGTACAGAGTACGGAGACCGTGTAGCTGGCTGAGGCCTAAAGACTACTTGACCGACTCGACTTGGAGTGAGTCGACTAGCCCAGTGGACGGAGCACTACTTTGTTTGGATGCAAAACCATGGAGGATAGAGCAATAATGAGTTTGGGTGCAGACCCGCGGTACTCGTTCGGAGAGTACCTCTGCAGGCTATTAGGGGGGATGCACTACTGTGTTTGGGTGGCAGACCCTGGCGGGTAGCACTACTATGTTTGGGTGGCTGACCCACGCTACTCGACAGGAGGATTACCTCAGCAGTCTTAGGTTAGTGAGCAGTACCTCAGAGTCATGACATGATCACTGTACTCATCAGAGACGGGGCTCTTCAGCAGTTACGGGTTCGATAATGAAAATCCTGGTTTGAGCTGAGTCTATGACCTTTGTGTTTACCTCATGATTGAGATGGGTCACTTGATAACTTAGGTGTATGTATGGGAATATACCTAGGTAGTGGTTATCTTTTGATTTGATAACCTTTGTGTTTCCTCATGATTGAGATGGGTTACTTGATAACTTAGGTAAAAGTATGGGCTTACACCTAAGCAAGGGTTATATGTTGAGATCCTACATTGTGGTTATCCTTGTTGTATTTATTGAGACCTTGAGGGTCTCGAGATCCCTACTGAGTATCGTTATACTCACCCCTGCACGGGAAATGCCCGCACCTCATTGTGTTGGTTGCAGACGACAGGCAGCTTTGACAGAGGCCGAGTGTTCGAGTATTAGATGATACCGGTGGTGGATCTCAGGACGAGTCAGTATCTGGAGGTGGACTTCACGATGTGACGATACCCAGAGGAGGTTGACGGGAGAGAGTGTTTTAGAGGCTATCTGTATCTACCCTTCAGGTAGGATCCGTGGTGGATGATCCAGGAGCTGTACTATCTGTACCTACCCTTCAGGTAGGATACGCGGTGGATGATCCAGGATCTGCACTATTTGTACCTACCCTTCAGGTAGTATCCATGGTGGATGAACTAGGAGCTACTTCTTGTCTTCCAGTCGCTTGTCTTCTCTGTTGTACTTTTGTTCAGTTGTAGTTGTACTTTCGATTGGGTTTGTATTCTGGCTCATTTACTTTTCAACACTTCCTTTTGTTTTTAGTGTATTACTTCCGCTTGTACTCTATGGTGTTTTCTTTACTTTTATAAATGCAATGCCTTCCCAGTTATCGGTATTTACACCTTTGGTACTAGTCTCCATCCCCTGGCCTATGGAATGCGGGCTTGGGGTAGTCATAGCACGGGCCCTGAGGATGGGTCGTGACAAATTGGTATCAGAGGAGTCGGTTCTACTGCATAACTAATAACTCTGAAATTTTCTTTCTGTGAAGTGATAGTGGTAAGAGTACCTAGTGTGGTTTTTAGTTCAGGGAGTCTAGTGTTGGTGCGGGTGGCCGACGTATCCATACACCAGGACCCTGACAACTAATTTCCAACTTTGTGCACGAAAACATTGAATGCGTGTGTGTTTCCAGATGTTTTAAAAGTCAGCTCAAACCAGGTCAGCTCACCAGGTATAATTGTTTGACCGTGTCACGTTGTTTCTTTCATGATACCTTTCCAACGACGACCAACTAGAGCCCAGAGGGATGTGCGTACTGACAGCCTGCCGAGTGATGAGGCTTCGGTACAGGGCCCTCTTACAGTTGAGGCACCAGCGGAGGCACCAGCGATACTACCATACATTGGGCCACCGATGCCACCAACCCCAGTATTAGGCGATTCACGCCGCATGAGCGCGCTGCACGTGTTCCAGTGCCAGAGGCCACCCAGGTTCTGGGGACAGACGGACCCGCAGGCGGCTGAGGATTGGCTGGAGGCTGTGGTGAGAGTCTTCAGGCTAGTGGGGACGCCAACAGACTTCATGGTGATCTTTGCTGCCAGTCTTCTTTAGGTAGCAGCAGGAAGGTGGTGGAGCCACTTGTTCCAGGTTTGTGACGGGATGCCCTTCACATGGGGAGACTTCGAGACCTTTTTCAGGGTGGAGTTTGTACCTGTAGCTCTACACCCCGAGCGTGTTCAGGTGCTGCTGCCTTTGCCGCATTATTTTCTATCAGTAGCCGAGTCATCTGTAGGTAGTATACAGATGATGCAAAGGTCCAAGAGGAATAGATCCAGTCGTACGAGGAGCAGGAAGTGTTATGAATGCGACAGGAAGGGTCACCTGGCACATGACTGTCCGACCCCCCGCATAGTTGATCTGCGGGTGTTGGAGGAGCCACCGAGGCAGAAGCAGCGGTGGGTGCTTGAGCAACAGCCAAACAGTGGACAAGGAATTAGATCTTTGGGAGCAGGTGGATAGGAGCGGAACTAGTGGATTACTTTTGTTCTTGGTACTTCTAGTTCCATGTTGCTGTTGTATTTGTATCTTTTTACTATGAGCTGCAGTAATAAAAAGACACTTATCTTTGTGATGATTGTTTTCTTGTCCTTTTGTTTGGTTGATACTGATAAATCCCCATTTAAACTGTTGACTTGACCCTCACTTTCGATATTTCTACTGGAGGAGACCCAGTGACCTCACACTGATGCCGATAGTGTGACTCGACCCTTGGAGGTGAGAGTGACGGTTGGATCTCTTGGTAGTAACGTTGAGGCCTTATGACATCATCCATGGCATGAATGCATCATTCGTGTCAGGATTGACTGTATTAGGCAATGGGCGTGGTTCATCGAGGGGATGAGAATGAGTTTCTCTTTTCGGTAAAGGAGAAAACCTTGCAGCTCTTTCAGATCGTTGGAAAAGAAGGTGCAGATCATCCATGAGAGGATGAAGACTGCACAGTGCAGTAGAAATAGGAAACTAGTGCCAGTCTCAGAGACTTGGGTGTGTGAATGCTTCAAAAAGAGGAAATGTTAAGGATAGATAATCTACAAAGCAGCAGATGGGGAGGCAGAGCTAGGAGAGCAGCATGAAGTGGTGTACATTTGAACATGCTACAACCACCCGCCTTAGTTTTCCCCACCAGGCTCAGGGAGATGGAGGGCAGGGGAAGAGTGCGGCGGCATGCGGTCAAGGATTGTGACCCAATGGATCTTAAAATGATTCAAGGGACAGTCTGTGTCCACTACTATCTGTTGTAGTAACAGAGGTTGATATGAATCATTCCTTACTTCCATGAATCTTGTCCCAGACCTAGAGTTACCGGTAAGCCGTGGACTTGACCCTCACGTCTGGAGATACCTTTGGGAGGAGACTCGATAATCACACTTACACCGACAGTGTGGTTAGACCCTCAAGGCGAGAGTTTCGGTTGTAATCTCTTGGTGGCAGCGTCGAGGCCTTATGACGTTGGTTTGAGTATGGACTGGACAATCACAGTTCATACACAAATTGATGGTATTAGGCAAAAAGGTTGTGGTTTAACTACAATGTCAGGATGGGTTTTTCTTGGTCGGAAAAAAGGAAACCCCAGGCAGCACAGGATAAACTCATGCACAGGAGGGTGCGATCGATCGCTCTTGAGTCAATCAACCTTACCCTCATGGCGGCGGGAGTTTTGAGTTTCTGTTCTAATCATTAATTGGAGGCCTCTTGAGTTCGAGGATGATGACAACGTCCTTATACGGGTCTCACCTCGATAAGGTTTACGAAGATGTGGCAAAGGCGGCACGTTATCTCTGAGGTTCAACGGACCTTTCTAGGTCCTCAGTAGGGTAGGCGAGGTGGTTCATTGCTTGACCCATCCACCTCAGTTTCACCAGGTGCACGACGACTTCCCCGTATCTCAATCGGGGAGATACATTCTTGACCCGACACATATCATCGACCATGGGGAGCTGGATGTTGGCGATGGGGTGACTTTTGTGGGGTTCCAATAGATGTTGAGGAATGACAGGAACAGGTCCTATGAGGACGGTCGAATCCTCTTGTGTGATTTCGTTGGCAGCATGGGAACCTCCAGGAGAGCACATGGGAGAAGAAGGCTCAGATGCGTGCTCAATACCGCTTTTGTATCCCTAGTTTGTGTTAAAGCTTATGGGGACGTAAATCCCTGAGCTGGGAGTAATGTAAAGACCCATAAATTTCAAGGAATTTTTTTCTTAATTTCCTTGTGATTTTACAAGAACGCAGATTCTGACGGCGCCTGATTCCGAGGTCCGGTGTGCCCGGAATCAATTTCTGAAGTTTAGCTCGGGTACATTCAGTGAATGAATGAGCGGTTTTTTCTAACTTTTGAACCGGTGCTAGGAATTGAAATCCGAGGGCACCGATGAAACCGTAGCGTTGGTAATTTCTTAAGAAGACCATTTCTGGAAATGCGTTTTCTCGAGAGGAGTTGTTAAAAAAAAGTGAGGAATAAAAATATAATTGTTTTACAATTATATTTTCATTTCTTGTTAAATGGATTAAGTGTTGTGTCACAACACTTTTCCCCTCTCATATGTGGTTATAACCTATGTAAGGGAGTTGGGGGTGGGACCCACTTATATGTAACTACCTGTGTGAGGATTAGGGTGGGGTGGGGCCCACATGAGCCCAACCCCTCACCTTACCCTAACATTCGTAACTTATTCCCTCTTAATTTTTTAACTCTCAAAGAAAAACCCCCTCTATTAACTCTTTCCAACAAACACTAATTAATTAATTTAATCTACTCAATTAATTAATTGAGCATTTTGAGTTTTGAATTTCAAATGGCATGTGATAATAAAATAATTGGTTGAGCCCTTTTATTTTATTTTGGGGGAAACACTCTTTGTGTTGAGGACCTTGGAGAGAGAGGGCCTTGTGAGAAGAAGAAGAAGAAGAAGGAAGAGTAAAGAAATTCTCCTTGTTGAAGAAAGACTCCTCTTCAATGAAGAATGACGCCTCTTCAACGAAGAACAACACTTCCTTAATGAAGAACGACAACCTTCCTCTTTCAGGACAAGGAAGGAGACCCCGACCGTGGAGGCCGACGCCAACAACAACGTTCTTCTACTTCTTCAGATGTTGACAGAATCAATATCATTCTTCCGCGACAACCGACTACCGTGACATTCGACTTTCGCAACTCGACGACATGCGACGTCAATTTCGAGGTAGGGGAATTTTATTTGATTTTCCCTTTTATCATTTGAGAAAATGACGACGAGCGCAGATCAATCTCTACCGGTTGATCTGCGGATCGCTCGTTCATGTGTGGTGGTTGCGGGGTGAATTTTCGGGATTGGTTGAGTTTGATATTGTTTTTTTAAAACTTATAACGCGGAGGGCACTGGCTAACGAACAAAGCCCAGACCATCTGTAGTTTGTTGTCGATGTACGGATCGACGGACGATGATGAGGTGGGCCTAAAAGGCATTTTGAATCCTTCGTAGTAAACTAAGGCTCCCTGGAAGACCACCAGCGCAGACAGAATTGAAAACGGACCACCGGAGCAACTCCGGTGGTCCGCGGAAGAGCCTGCCGTCGCGCCGGAGGCAGCGGCCGACACTGGCCGGCTTCCAGGAGGCGGCGGTGCCCGGCGCGCCGCCAGGAAGGTCCGCCGTGACTAAAGCCATGATGGAAGGCAGCGGTCCCATGGCCGCGCGGAACCAAGGGGGGACGTGGCCCCATGCCATGTCTGCTGGCCAAAGGAGCGGCCCCGCACGAGGGGGTCGTGGCTCATCAAATCTGGGGGGCACCACGCTCCACCCTGTCCACTCAGCTCGGCTCGCCGAGCTAGCCAGGCGGCCGCGTGAGCGCGCCGGGCCGGGCTGCTCAGGCCGGGCTGGGGCGTACACACCGGGCCGGGCCATGCCCTATTGGGCCGGACCCGGACCCGGTTCGGGCCGACCCAGGGGGTCTCGGGCCGGGTCGGTCCGGGCCCGAAACCCTATTCTCGGGCAGGTTTTGTTCAAACGCCCATATCATGGTCTACGGACCTCCGATCGATGAACCGTCAGCTAAAATGCGATCCTTGGATCGAGACGGTCATTTCGGTATATTACACTCAAGGTTTTGAAGATTTTCGTGTACGACCGGGTTGGTTCGAACCTGAAACCAACCGGTCCCTCGGAGCGGTAACACTTATAACTTGGGCTCCGGACGTCCGATTGACGTGGCGTCAAATTGTTTGGTTTCCCCTTGATGAGACGGAACTTTGGACATATTTTTCCTGAGTTTTGGGTGCAGTTGGATAGTGACCAGGTTGGATTGAAGCCATAATCCAACCGGGCCTTGGAACAGAAAAGCTGATAACTTTCAAACCGGAAGTCTGTTTGACGAACTATCAGCGGAATTGGTGATCTCATTGAGAAATGGTCCCTTTGAGTATACCCTATGAGAGTTTGGGGTACAGTTGATATACGGCCGGGTTGGTTCACACACGAAACCAACTGGGCCCCTGAGACGAAAAGGCTAATAACTCACAGACCGGGTGTCCGATTGACGCGCTATCTGTTGCGTTGAGACCCCTATGACGAGGCGGTCCTTTGAGACACTTCTTCGTGGAACTTTGTGATACTTGGAGTATCGACCAGTAGCTCGTGGAGAGGACCCTCCCGGAGACGAGTGTACGGAGTACGAAGACCGTGTAGCCGGCTGAGACCTGGCGACTGCTTGACCGACTCGACTTGGAGTGAGTCGACTAGCCCAGTGGACAAAGCACTACTTTTTTTGTGTGAAGACACATGGAGGATGGAGCACTACTGAGTTTGGGTGCAGACCCGCGGTACTCGTCTGGAGAGTACCTCTGCAGGCTATTAGAGAAGATGCACTACTGTGTTTGGGTGGCAGACCCCGGCGGGTAGCACTACTGTGTTTGGGTGGATAACCCACGGTACTCGACAGGAGGAGTACCTTAGCAGTCTTAGGTTAGTGAGAATTAACTCAGAGTCTTTACAGGATCACTTTACTCGTCAGAGACTAAGCTCTTCAGCAGTTATGGTTTCGATAATGAAAATCCTGGTTTGAGCTATGTCTGTGACCTTTGTGTTTACCTCATGATTGAGATGGGTCACTTGATAACATAGGTGTATGTATGGGCATATACCTAGGTAGTGGTTGTCCGTTGATTTCATAACCTTTGTGTTTCATCATGATTGAGATGGTTTACTTGATAACTTAGGTATAAGTATGGGCTTATACCTAAGTAAGGGTTATCTGTTGAGATCCGACTTTTTGATTATCCTTGTTGGATTTAGTGAGAGATTGAGGGTCTCAGGGTTCCTACTGAGTATCGTTATACTCACCCCTGCACAGGAAATGCCCGAACCTCATTGTGTTGGTTGCAGACGACAGGCAGCATTGACAGAGGCCGAGTGTTCGAGGACTGGACGGTACGAGAGGTGGATCTGACAACGAGTCAGTATCCTGAGGTGGACTTCACAACGTGATGAAACTCGGATGAGGTTGAAATGTGAGAGCATTATAGAGGCTATATGTACCTACCCTTCAGGTAGGATCCGTGGTGGACAATCCAGGAGCTGCGCTATCTGTACCTACCCTTCAGGTAAGATCCGTGGTGGACGCTCCAGGAGCGGCACTATCTATACCTACCCTTCAGGTAGGATCCATGGTGGAAAACCTAGGTGGTTATTCTTTTCTTCCAACCGCTTGCCTTCTCTGTTGTACTTTTTTTCTAGTTGTAGCTATACTTTCGATTGGGTTTGTATTCTGGCCCGTTTACTTTTCAGCACTTCCTTTTGTTTTTAGTGTATTACTTTCGCTTGTACTCTGTGGTGTTTTGTTTACTTCTATAAAGGCAATTCCTTCTTAGTTATCCGGATTTACGCCTTTGGTGCTAGTCGCCATCCCCTGGCCTATGGAAGGCGGGATTGGGGTATTCATGGCACGAGCCCCGAGTACGGGTCGTGACAGACATGAAAGGATGTGACTGTTAGATACCTCATTGTTTGGACTATTTCTTCACTCAATAAATATCTATTATAATTTTATTTATAAAATATATTTGGTTAAACCCACATCCTTTAAAGGTGTGGATTGTTAAGGGATAAAAAATTTGTGGATTCCTACATTGAAAGTGGGATAAAAATGCCCAAACTCCTTCCACATAAATAAGGGTCTTCAGAAGTTTTTTTCATAATACATGTATATAAAATTTTGAAAAACTTATTTTGAAATAATTTCAAATAAATAGATAAATATATTCGTAAAATTATATATTTATATATATATATTTTTGAAACCCGAATATTGATGATATTAGTCATGCCAATTCTAATACGATATCCAAAATCCAAATTGTTTACTCCATCCAAAAATTATTTTGTTTTGATTTAATCAAAATTTATTTTTATCAAAATAATGTGATTGAGTTGGTGTGTATCACAGTAGTTTTGATATACAAATAAGGGGGATGTTGGGATCATTTTAAAATGGCCCAAATTAAATATATATATATTCATTTAACATAATTTTAGTGTGACTTCTAGATATTAGTGTTTTACAACAATAAAATCATGGTGAAAACCTCAAGGAAAATTTACACCAACAAAACCTAAACCAATTTATGGTGTTGGATAAAAACATTTTGGAGAGAAAAAACCATTTACAAATTTCATATATTATATTTGTACATTCTAATTTACTATATTCAAATAGGTTTAACCAAGGAGAACCTAAAATTTATATTTTTAATCCTTTAAATCGATTTACCATGTAATAGTCAATATTTACCATTTCCATGGAAACAACTTATTCAAGTGGAAATACAAGATGAAGTGCCTCCTTATAGTGCAATTGTTTTAACATTATAGGACAAAACCTGCCCCCTGACCAGCCTACTACAAATCTCAATGGAATTCTCGTTAATGTGACTCATGTAAAAAACATTTTCACAATACAGATAATTCGGGGGGACAATGAGGCTTTGGGTCAAGGATATATTATCAACACAATATCAAATAATATTTATGATTACTTTCAAAAAATGAAATTCACTTGAGAGATATTGGATGGAATTGAATTCAAATACAAAAAAAGGAATACGAGACAACCAATTCATTATTGAAAATCATCTTTACTTTACTCTAGTTGATAACATGCTAGTTTTGGACAATATTCATGAGATCCATGCCATAGAAAAAAATTCCCTCCTTTAAAATTAATATACAAGAAAATTTACTATTATGTGTTATTATTTATATGTTTCCACCCATGTGGAAATAATTCAGTAAATCTCTCATTAAAATGGGTTAGGATATTTCCTTGGAACAACTATATAATACTCTTCCCATTAAATAAGAATATATGTGGAGAGAGGTGGGTATGAATTCTAAAATTTTATATCAGGTTTAACATATTTGAGTGGAAGGTACAAAAAAAATACTTAAATTCCAAATATAAAATTAAAAAATTAAGGAAGAAATTTATACCTTCAAATAATAATTTTGAATGATATATTTGTGGGAAACCAAGTAATAATTTAAGATAACATCACTATCAAAATAAATTGAATAAACTCAGTGAAAATATGTTCACTGTAGAAAATTAAGTTGTGATGGTATCTAAAGTAAACATGACTTTGATAAAGATAAGATGTTGGCTTGATACTATATCATTTGTTCATATTTTAAAGGAACATTCAATGTAATTTTTTTTGAAGAAATTACTATCATGAATTAAGTACACCTTGGAAATAATTCTTGCACCAGTGCTGCTGGTCAAGTAATCATAGAGCTAGAATTTACTTCTAGAAATAAGTTTCCTATTATAAATGTATTTTCTGTACCTAGGAATCAAAATAATCTAGTATCTATTGCTCTTATATGTATGAAGATATTTTGGGTTTCATTCGAATATTAAAAATTCATATTTTTGAAGGGTGGTATTTTTATGGTTATGGGTTACTCAAATAATTGAATGCATCAGTCTCAAATTAAAAACATGATTGAATATTTTAATTATTTTATGTAGTATTTTAATTTCTATCATGATATATTTGAATATGTTAATTATAATTAATTAAATTTAATGAAGAATTTAAACTTAACAGATTTCATAAATTAATGTAATAAATTTGAAACATGTATATAATCAATAATAGTTAAAATACATTTTAATGTGTTAAAAAAAGTATGATATATCATAATTGGAAAATTTTTATATTTTTTAAATTATTTTTTAACTCAAGGAGGATAAAGGTGTTTTATTTCTTTTTCTTATTAAAAAATAATAAATTTACATTTATAGATTCTTAGGACAATAGATGGAGTATTTAATATATTTAAAAAATATAAAGATAAAGATGGATACTAATTGAATAAATGGATTAATGTATTATGCTTAAATAGCAGTGGTGATTACTTTATGAATAAATTTCACGAGTACTATGAATAAAATTGTATAATTCATAAAATTAATACTCAATATACACACCATTAAAATGGATTAGTTAGAAGGAAAAATAATACTTTAGTAGAAATAGTAAAATGGATGATTAATAAATCTAAGTTAACATTAAATTTATGGGTAGCTTTTTATTAGAATCATGTCATGTACATGATATAATTTACTATAGAAAAACTAAGTTATCCCTTTATAAAATTTGAAAAGGTAGAATTAATTATCTTTTATATGTTAAATTATGGGGGTGTTTAGCTTACTATATGGTTCCTGATCCTGAAACAACTAAAATTTTCCATAGATAAATTAAATGTATTTTTGTTGGATATATAGAATATAAAAAAGAATATAAAGTTATAAAATTTTTATCCAGTTCCATTATTGAATAAATGGATCAGTGTTTTGGGAAAATAAATTTCATAAATATTATTAATAGGTGGTTATTATTTATAACTCTATATCTTATAATCTATCATGTTCAAATACAACTGTAGAGAATAATAATTATTCTAGAGTTGAACCTAAATCGAGTACAAGATATAGTAATGTGAAACATCAACATTAAAATTTAATGTTTATGGGTTAAATAGTTTTATTTTTTGAGGTATATCAAAATAAAAATACTGTGAATAAATATTCTATGGTAATGACTATAGAATATGGATCAAATATAGTTAAATAATTTATATCTTAAAGTGATTATTCTTTTTAAAAATATGGAATTAATGATGACATAGATTCGATTATGGGGAATAATACTTGGATCATAGTGGATTTACCATGATTATCAAAACAAATTTGTTAAAAATGGGTTTTTGGAAAGAAGTATGACTTCTATGGTAACATTATCTCTTTTAAAAAAATATTGGCTTCTAAAGGTTTCAAGAAAAATTAAAGGACTTCTTAATTTGATACTTACTCCACTGTAGCTCAAATTAGATAAATAATGATTTTTCGTTCATTATATTTAATTGATCATTTGTTTTTCCATCAAATGGATGTTAAAACTAAATTATAAATGGTAATTTAAATAAAGATATTTATATTGAAAAACTAGAAGGGTTTATTTTTAAAGGTGACAATAACAGTATGTAACTTAGTAAAATATTTTTATGATATTAAACAAGTCCTGATGAACTGACATGAAATAATTTATTTAATTATATTACCCAATGGATTTGTTCATAATTTTTTTTATAAATGTGTTTATTCAATTTTTATAAAATTATATGGATTTATATTTTGTCAAAATATTGATGACATGTTAAATTTTGGATCTAATATGATTGGTGTAAATGAGACAAAGAGTTATTTATCCTCTATATTTAAAATGAAGGATCTTCAAATAGATGATATTGTTCTAGGTATTAACGTTTTGAAACATTTAGGGGGTTATTCTTTAATTCAATATCATTATATATAAAAAATAATTATAAATTTTATCATTATGGTCTCAAATATTCTAATACACCTTTTGATATAGAGTAAAACTACTTATGAATACTAGTAGAGACATAAAAAACATCAATATGAAAGTTTAGTCGGTTATTTAATTTATGAAATTTATTATAATAAACCTGATATATATTTTCAGTATTTAAAATTAGTTGATATACTACTAATACATTTTTGATAATTGGGAATATATATCGACAATATTTTTATACATGAGGAAGACTAAATATTTAAGTTTATACTACCACATTTATCTATCTGTATTAAAAGGATAAAATAATGATAGTTTTATCACTATTATTAAAGGTAATCAATCTCCATGTTGATGGTTTTTGACTCTTAGAGGTTGCATTGTTTCTTCAATGATCAATAAACAAACATGTATATCACATTCAACCATATCTCCAAAGTATATTTCCTCATTAACATGTGGAAAGGAAGATGGATAGATTAAGAATATATTATTTCATATTAGGGCCCAGTCTAGTGCCTCATATCTCTATCATTTTGATAGTAAAGAAAATTTATTAAAGGCATATCGTTGTATATATAACGGGAAGTCTAGAAATATAATCTTGACACATGATTGTGTAAGTAAATTGTTACAAAAATAATACCATAACAATTGTCTATGTAAGATTATGTAAAATACTTATTTATCCATTTAAGAAATATATAATGAGAGAGATTTTTCGTATAAGTAATAATGTGATGGTGTTAATAACCATAAAATAAATCATTTTGAATTGAAAACACAACAATTTATATAGGTAGATTACAATGAAAGTGTTTAATGGGTGATAATAAGTTATGAAGATTATTGTTTATATTCACTATTATAACCCCATATAATTTAGGTAAATATCATTTTTATGACTATATATTTATTTATACACTCTTAAAAAAATTTAACACTTGATGTGTTATGTGTTCCAATAACGAAAACACATTTTGTTATTATTTTTATATGAACCATGATGTGGTGTGGATTATTATAGTTGTTTTTTGGGTTTACCCCTTAATGTGTTCTTAGGAAAGATATGATTTCATGGTCATACAATTTCAATAAAATAAGATGCTATAAGGAAATATCATTATATTTAGGATATATACATTTTAACTTATTTATTAACATGTATAATGGTTCTATATCTTATAAATATGACAGGACTTTGAGTTATTGATACTAAGTGGAGGTTTAAATAGAAAGATACCTTTATTATGTACAATTATTTATTTATTATTTTTAGAGTCAATATTTCATGAATAAAACATGGGTATCATTATAATTTTATTCATAAAATATTTTTTGTGGGTTACATGTCCTTTTTAGTTTTTGATTAATGAGGTGGGAATACATTTTGGAATCCCACATAAAAAATGGGATAAAAACTAAGGCTCATTCCTAATTCATAAGGTCTTCATTAAGTAATTTTTTATAATATATATATATATTTCTAATAAAAAATTCTTTAGATATTATTTTCAATATATATATAGTATTAAAATTATATAAATATATATAATAAAATAAAATAAAAATATTTTTAAAATACAAACTATTGAAGTGATTATTCTTTCTAGTTATAATTGAATATTTTAAATTAGAACATTTGAATAACACCAAAAGTTGTATTGTTTCAATAGAATAAAAATGTATTTTGATCAAAATGATGGGGCTGGGTTGGTGTGTATTACAAAAATTTTGATATATAAATAAGTGGAATGTTAGGATAATGTAAAAATCTAATAGATCATAAATTCTACCAAAATAGTATTCCCACATCATCATAGTGGGATTTCAAAAAATTAGTGTTTAAAATTCCCAAAATCTCAGTAAAATACTCAAGGGAAATGTCCATCTAGAACTATAAAAAACTAACGTTGAGGGATAAAACCTTTCTAGATAATGATCATTGTTCATGAATCAATGTTAAAAAATTTCATATCTCTTATGTCCACCCACTATTTTCCAAAAATCAAAGGGTATGACTAAGTTATAATTAATAAGATGGATTTTGAATCCATTAAAGTGATGAATGAAGACATGGTCCATCTTGACCTTTTCAATGGAAAAAACATCTACTAGTGTAAAGACACAGTGAAGTTCCTCATTATAATGTTATTTCTTTTTTACATTATGGAATAAAAACTTCCAACCATTCCTGATGATCCTATTATGAATCTGAAGGGAACTCCCATTTATGTGACTTAATTACAACACATGGTCAAAATAAAGAAAAAATATAAATTCAACAAGGATTTATATGGAGTACATTGTTGTATTAGTCTATAAATTCCTTATTTTATTAATAATAAATTGTGTTTATGTTATTCCTAACATTTATTATGTTTTATGAAAGATAATTCTCTTTCTAGACAAAAATGAAAATTTTCCTATGTATTGAATCAACCATGAAGATTAGTTAGAGTCAACCGACTGCATGGAAAACAAATCAACCATAAGATCATCAGAGAAAATATGGTGGTATATTGAAAAGAACTAAATTAAAAGTAAGAAAAACTAATTTATTTCATATTGAATCTTAAAGAGAGTGACATGATCAATATTTTCACCAAGGTATGGATCTTCCGTAAGAACAGTGGATCGACCACAGGATTATTAGATCGATCATGAAGCAATATGAAAGCCACAATGAACATATCAAAAATCTAAAAAAATATTTTCATTGATTATATATTGATTTCCAGTCAACCATATGATGAAGGAAGTGACCATATGTGAAATGTGAATTTTTGATGAAGTATTGAATCAACCACAATACTATACGATGTTACCATGGTCAGAAATCACAATTTGACAAAGTATTGGATTGGAAATAATTATAAGAGATTAACCATATGTTCAAATGATAAACTATCTGGCCTATAATGTAATCCGACCAGAATACTCGTAGTGTAATTAAGTGAGCATGGATGTAAAAAAAAACTTAAAATCATTCATACCTAAAAGTAATTTTTATTTTGTTAAATATATTAACTCAAACATGTAACTCCCCAAACCCAGTTATGGAGAGTTGTTGAATTATTACATAACATTGGCATGATCACATGGGATCAAAATCCTAAAAGGCCGATCAGTTTAGTAGCCTAGGATGTACTAGATACATTCATAAGTTTTATATTACATTATAAAATGAAAACCAGCAACAACATTTTATCCACTGAACACATTCATCCCGTAGACTATCCATGTAGGTCAGTCATAATATAATTCTACGATTACTGGGAAAAATAAAACATAGAAATGGGTGAGCTCAGATTCTCAGTAAGGATAACAATATAGCAGAAACATTCAATAATAAGAATAAACATTTAAGGCATTTCATAAGACTAAAACACAAGCATTTTAAACTTAAAATTCATCATAATATGGAAAAGATAAATCAAATAATTCCATTTACTCATTCACATGGATATTCTACAAGTCGAATAATCACATGTAATATCAATAGAAAATTTTATAATGTTGGAATGCATAATGCCAGACTTAACAACCACATTGTCAAGAACCTATGACAAGAATTCAAATTTTATTTTTTCAAGGCCTTGTTCCAAGACACTAGTTTGTCTCATGAGACATACTGATGCATTGAGGAGCTCTAGCGGGCTCCACCAGTCACTTACTAAGACCAATGAATTCTTCATATGAAAATGTTTTAACATAACCTAAACATTCGTATTAAAAGCTGCATACAAAATTTCAATACATTGTCCATAAACCATGAATGATGTAAAAATAACACATCCATAGTCAGAAATTTCAAAAAACCTACAATAAAATATGGAATATTTGTATTATAATAAATCAACTTCATACAATATGGAAATCTTTCAAACGATGTTGAAATAGATGAATTCAAAACTTTTTATAGAGAAATATATCTTTTATTCTGAAATAATTTAAAAGTAATACAATTATAAAATAAAACATTTATTTTGAAAATATTATTATAAGCTTGTACGGGAAGCTTAGATGATGTTATAATGGTAGAAAATATTCACACATTCCATATAAGTTAAAAAAATACATTCTTACATTAATTTTGTCGAGAAGGTCATAAGGTACCTTGTTTGAAAAAAAAATGGAAAGATTACTTTCAAAACATATGTGGTCAAATAAGGGTATAATTGACTTTAACCCATAGTTTAGTAAATAGAAAAAGTGTTTTGAATTACATTTTTATGAAAAAATGGATGTGGATGATACAGTGGTCCTAGTAGATACTTACATATTAATAACCTAAAATAAGTAAAGAGATTGAAGAGTTAACCCTTACCTTGTACATTTCCTTAGTAGATGGTATATTAACATCCTGTATAATAGTTAAAACATTGTTATTAAATTATTCAAGAACAATATACATAAATATGATGTCATATATGATCATCTAATATTGCATTGTTAATAATATTTCTGTCGTATCATCGTTTCGGGTGTTAACTGATTCCTTTTCCTTTATATGCTTGGTTATGTAAGCCATGTTTATTATGGATAGAATGTATTTTATTCATATACACAATGATATTTTGTTCATAAACCGTATTTTTAATCCTGAAATAAATATTATTCTTGAATGATTATGATGGGGAATGAATCTCATCGCGATCATGTAGACGGTAATCCGCACGTATGCAAGAGCAACAATATCATTATATTGATGGTGAAATCATTTTTAATTGGATGGTATGTCACCTATACAGAATCATTAACATGTTATATTTATTATTTACATTATTTATACTCATTATTATACCCATACAAATAATTAATTGTTTGAATCACAAACTACACCACGACGTGGAGACGGTAAGCCGTACATACGCACGTATGGTGACATTGTCATTTATAGGATGGATAGAATAACGCATATGGTTGAAACATTTTTATAATAACATCACAGTATGTAGAAGGTACTATAGTTATTATTTAGGTATGGAAGCACCAAATAAAGAGTAAGTGGTATAAGAAAATAACTTGAAAGAGGGTGGTGAAATTATTATCTCTTCTTGGGGTGTTTCCTTTTGAGTTGATCAAAAGGGATCCTTCTGTTGGATTTATGGTCCATATAAGGACTTTATGATAAATTGAGGATAGTTGAGAGGATATTTGGGTAGTGTTTGGATGAGCCAAATGGATTTGGAGGTGTGAAATTAAGAGAAGGGGATGTACCCTTTTACAAGAGAGGTGAGGGTCACTTTAGGAAAAGTTTGAAATATTATTTTATAATAAAATCATTTTCGGTTTCTCATGAATCTAAAATGATTTAATTTGAGTATAAGGTGGTAATGAGTATAAAAAATCTCAAACAATAGGTTTTAGATAGGTTTAGGTCACCATATTAACCATATCTTTTAGATTTAACTCTTAGTTAAATAGTTGGACATTTACCATGTCTCTTTGTACTTTTATATTATAAAGTTAATAAACATACTATAATAATCCAAAAGAAATCCAAGTGGTTCAGTATTAATATATATAACCTTATCTAAGTCCTTTTTCTGAACATTATTTTTTTAGGAATAATATATCTATTAATAATTTAGTATTTATTTTAAAATCTCAATTATGTCAATTTTGAGAATATTTAGTATTTGATTTTTTTTGAAAGCCATAAAAACAATATCAAATTGAATAAAATTTATTTAATCAACCCTAACATGTCATATTAGCATAGAAAATTAATTTAATTTATCAGAAGTCCCAATTTACATTTATTTGTATATTTATAGTATAAATTATTTTAATATTTCATTATTAAGGTAATTACTGCATCATCATTGTATCCAAAATAAATTAAATTATTTAATGTATAAAAATTATAAATAAAATAAAATTATGTTGGAAATATTTTTATCTTTTTAATGAATATTTATAGTCGAATTTATATTATGTGTAACCCTATCTTTTAAATGGTTTAGTTATTAAACTTTGAATTTAACTCTTTTAGCTATTCTTTAAATAAAATAATAATAAATGTCTTAATCAAATCCAAGTAGACCAAAGAGGACGGTAATTTATTCATAAGGTTGTTGTTTTTTGAATTAAACTTATTAAATAGAATTAGGACATGTTTTAGGGTAATTAAAATATCATTTTTACACTTAATTACCCTATTTACTTTTAACCGTGGTAAATAAAAGTCAAAGATACAATTCACCAAAAAATATTTTCATCTTATTGAATCACATTTTATATATTCATGTCAACCATGTCTCTCAGATTTTTTAAATTCAACTCATAGAAGTGGTAAAATTATTTTTTATGCAAATTTGCAAATGCTCCTTGAAGGTGGGTAAAAGACGATAAAAAGTTCAATTAAATTTTATATATCTAAACTTATTATAAAATGACTCCAATGGATTAAATTAAAAATATATAGGTATTATGAATCTATTTTTACATAAAATAAATTAAAATAAAATAACTAATTATGTAAATAAAAATATTGTTTTAAACAATAACACAATGTTTTTCACTATTCATAAAAAATTGAATGTTTTTAGAAAAATACCAAAAATTCATCCTAATCTAACATCAATATTACGAATTCAAAAATGAAGTATATTTTAAAAAATAAAATTTATAAAATTTTAAAAAGTGGGTATTAATATTCATAATGGCTAGTTTGATCGGTTGTGGTGTGTTAAAACACTAAGTTGCGTAAAACGTAAGCTATTGCATTATTCAAAGGGAAACATACCATTGAAGCTTGGGGATTTACATTCTCTCCTCCTCAAAATAATTTCATCCTTGAAATTTCTTGAATATTACTGCATAAAATGATTCAGGTGTTTCTTCATCATAAGTTCCTCGGGTTCCCACGTTGCCTCTTCCATCTTAAGTTTTCTCCATAGAACTTATACTAGAAGAGTCGTCCAGTTTCTCAGCACTTGTTCTCTGGTATCAAGAATCATGACAGACCCTTCTTAATAAGATTGATCAGGTTTCAATTTATTTTCCTCATAGGTGAGTACATGCTTTGGGTAAGGCATATATTTTCTCAACAGTGATACGTGGAACACATCATGAACTTTGGATAGACATGGGGGAATTTCCAAACGATAAGCCTCAAATCTAATTTATTCTAGAATTTCTAAAGGTCTGATGTACCTAGAACTCAATTTACCCTTCTTACCAAATAGTATAACACACTTCCATAGAGATACATTCGAGAAAACATGATCTCTTAATTGAAATTATAAATCCTTCATCGGATTATCGACATAGCTCTTTTGCCTACTTTGAGATGCTTTTATGTGGGTTTGGATAGTCTTCACCTTTTTCATTGTTTCCTTAACAAGTTCTAGGACTACGAGTTTTCTTTCACCAATATCATCCAAAAATGTTGGTGTGAGAAATATATTTTCATATAACACTTCATATGGTGCCATCTGAATACTTGAATGAAAGCTATTGTTATCGGAAAATTCTACAAGAGGTAAATATTGATCGTACATACCTTGAAAGTAAAGAGAGCAAGATCTCAAAATTTTGTATAAGGTTTGAATATTCCATTTTGATTGTCCATAGGTTTGAGGGTGGTAGGTAGTGCTCAAATGAAGATCATTATCCAAGGCCTTCTGAATACTTTTCAAAAATCTTGATGTAAAACGGGGATCACGTTCATAAAAAATCAATAGGGGTACACGATGGATTCTTAAAACTTCATTAATATATAGTATTCCTAGACATTCAAGTGTAAAATCATCTCTTATAGAAAGAAAATGTGTTGAGTTGGTAAGGCGATCAAAACTGACCCATATTTCATAATTCCTTCTAGGAGTCTTTGGTAGCCCCATGACCAAGTCCATCGTAATATTATCTCATTTCCACTCTGGTATGGGAAGATGTTTCATGACTCCTCTAGGCCATTGCCTTCTAGCTTTCACTTGTTGATACACCATACATCTTGACACAAAATCAACAATATCCATCTTCATGTTGTCCCCACATAAATTTTCCTTCAAATACCTTTACATATTGGTGATCTCAGGAAGTATAGAGAAATTAGAGCTATGCGAATCATCCAACAATTCACTTTTTAGATCAGGTATATCAAGAACACAAAGTCTCTTCCCAAATTTCAAAATTCCATCTTCATATACAAAGTCACTCAATCTCCCATCATTTACAGCTTTAATCTTACTTGAAAACTCCTCTTTATTAATCTGAGAAACTTTTATCCTTTCTAGTAAAGATGGTTTGGAAACCATTTGAAAAATTATTGATGTTTCACCTTACATGGTTATTCACATATCCATATTTACTAGATCCATGAAAATAATATCCCTTTCCACTCTCATCTTGTTCAAAACTCCATTATCCTTTCTACTCAAAGCGTCTTCCACCTTATTCGCCTTCCCCGGGTGGTAGTTTATTGTGCAATCATACTCCTTGAGTAGTTAAAGCCGTCTCCTTTTCCTCATGTTGAGTTATTTTTGTGAGAAAATATACTTCAAACTCTTGTGATCAGTATAAATCTTACATTTTTCACCATATAGATAGTGTCTCCATATCTTTAGAGTAAAGATTACAGCTAATAACTCAAGATCACTAGTTGGATAGTTTTTCTCATGAATTTTTAGCTATTGCGATTCATAGGCAATAACTCTATCATTCTCCACAAGGACCCAACCGAGTTCTTTCTTTGATGAATCACAATAAATAAAAAACCCATCATTCCTTAATAGTAGACTCAATATAAGAGAATTTAATAATATTCCCTTCAGTTATTCAAAACATTATTCAAAATCTTTTTTCCAAAAAAAATTTAACCCCTTTACGTGTGAGCTTGGTTAATGGGTTAACCAACTGGGAATAATTATGGATGAAACGTCAATAATAACCTACTAAACTAATAAAACTGCATACCTCAGTTATATTCCTCAGTGCTATCCATTCTTCGATTTCCTTGATCTTTGAAGGATCAACAGGGATTCCATCCTTATAGACAATATGGCCATGAAAAGAAATCTCTTGAAGCTAGAATTCACACATGCTAAACTTCCCATATAATTCATTTCTTCTGAGGTTTTTCAGAATAGTGCGCAAGTGATTTTTATAATCTTTGTATCTTTTTGATTATACCAAGATATTATCCATAAATACCTCTAAAAAGTCATCAAGATATTCTTTGAAAACTCTATTCATTAAATCCATGAAAATAGAGGGTGAATTAGTCAATCCAAAAGTCATTACCGTAAACTCGTAATGCCCATACCTGGTTCAAAATGCTTTTTTCAGAATGTCTTCCTTCTTCACACACAACTGATGAT
The DNA here is from genome assembly GCA_963277665.1 of Viscum album. Taxonomy (NCBI): domain Eukaryota; kingdom Viridiplantae; phylum Streptophyta; class Magnoliopsida; order Santalales; family Viscaceae; genus Viscum; species Viscum album. The sequence goes on from OY728123.1 coordinate 1,755,096,511, forward strand.
ATCTAGATCCAATTTCATTCTTTGAAAAATATTGAGCTCCATGAAGTTGGTCGAATAAATCATCAATGTGAGGTAGAGGATACTTGTTCTTTATCATTATAACATTGATCTTCCTGTAGTCAATTTACAACCTCATTGACCTGTCTTTCTTCTTAACAAAAAGTAAAAGGGCTCCCCATGGAGAAACATTAGGGAAAATAAATCCCTTATTACTCCATTCCTCTAGTTGTTTCTTTAGTTCCACTAATTCCACAGTGTCAATTCTATAAGGGGTCTTTGATATGATCCTTGAACAATAAATTAAATCAATAGAAAACTCAATTTCTCATTGTAGAGGATGTCTAGGTAAATCTTCTAGAAACACATCAAAAAATTCTTGCACAATAAGTACATCCTCTATTCGAATACTATTTTCCCCACCCATAATTATTTCATTCTCTTCCTCCACAATAATTAAATTTTGTAGAGCTACTAGGGGTGGATCTTGATATGAATTAGGTGGCGACGTTTCTGCTCTAAATTTAAGGTACTCCTTATCATCATTGAAAATTTTAACCTCCTTCTTCTTACAATAAATTTTCGCATCGTGGTCCGAAATCCAATCCATTCTGAGGATTATATCAAATTCAATCATGGGTAAGTTGAAAAGATTAGTAGATAAAGAACATTTATATGCCTTAATGGGAACTGATTCACAAAACATTGTTGTAATGATACTTTCCTTAAGAGTTTTGACTGAAAACTCTCTTGTTAAGTCAAATTGAAAATATCTAATTTTCTTAGCTAAGTGGGATGATATAAAACAATGAGATGACCCAGAATCAAATAGAGAATTGGCTAAACATGAGGATACCATTAAATTACCTACCACCACATCTTTCAGAGCTTCAACTTTAGCAGTAGTGATCACATAATCGTGGAATTTTCTATGGTAAGTTCCCTTGGCACTTAGGAAATTCATTTTCATAATGTCCCTTTTCTCAAAAATTATAGCATTCCACATTGACAGCCTCTTTCTTTCACATAAAATCACAAGATTGGTGGCCTTTTTCACCAAACCTGTAACAGACTCCCATTACCTTCAGGAAAGTACCAGGGTGTTTTTCCCACATTTACAATAGGATAGATATTCAACTTTTCTCTTCTAACCCATATTTCCATTTCCAAAGTGATCAGCAGATCTCTTCTTCTCTTACTTTGCTTTGAAGTCAGAAGACTTACAAAATTCCTTTTCTGTCTTGATAGCGCATGAGAAAATATCATCGTATGATTAGAAGGATTGAGAGACTAAGGATTGATGGAGAAATGTTTTTAACACATAAAATAATTGATTAATCTTACTCCTTGGGTTACGTATATAATTTATGGAATGCCTTGATAACCATGTAAAGTTATCCTCATACTAAGTGATATTCTCATCCTCCTTTTTCCTCAAACTCCAAAATTATCTTTTCATATCCGCTCGATGGTCATGTGGAAAGTATTTTTCTAAGAAAATCTATTTTAACTCCATCCATTCCATGTTCGATAATTCTTTATCTTACTTTGTGTTTTGGATTAATGACCCCATTGATTTGTATCTCCCGTGAGGCGGTAAACTGCAGTGACAAATTTTTCCATTTAGCTACTCCCCAAGGAATGATATATTTTCTCTATGGAACTTATCCATTCCTCAAATACTAATTTATTTTTACTCACATTTAATTTTAGTGTTTGAGGCCTCATGAAGTAATCTAATTTTGATCCTCCGCGTTGTGGATCAGGGGGCTCCATACGGATAAGGTTATTATCCATAACCTGAGCGAGTTGTCCCAGTATGGTGATAAGCTAATCAGCATCAATTGCATCACCAGTTCCCCTATAATTATCTCGAGTAGTAGGGAAATCCCTTCATGGATTACGTTCGTTGATACAATTTCCATTATTTCCACTAGGTTCCATTTCTAAACAATGTAATACACTAGATTAGTTTATGAATCACAATACATAATTCCAAACTTGTAAAACACATAACATTAATTGAAAAATTTATGGATATAATCCATAATCATAAAAAAATTTTTTCTTTGTGGAGGTATATACACATAAATCATTAATAATGGTTTGTAAAGAAAATGTGAATTATCCTAAGAATATCCCTCAAGAGTCTTGTAACCAAGAGTACAACAAGACCCATTTTCATGTACCGGGATACCCCGGGTACATATGTGCGAGAGACGCCTCTAACTACTCGTATCTAGAGAAGGATGTATTTCTTGGAAAATACCCAAAATCACTAAATTACTAAAATTATAGGAAGTTCTTCTATACCAATCCTCAAAGTCTATCTTAGGGTTATGTGATCTAATAAGAGTTTATCTAAATCTAGTTTTCATGGTTTGTACTAAACTTCCTCTGATACCAAGTATAACACCCAGACCCCAATTACCCAGAGTCAGTGCATTATTACACAACATTGGCATGATCACAAGGGATCAAAATCCTGAAAGATCAATCAGTTTAGTAGCCTTGAAAGCACTAGATACATTCATAAGTTCTACATTACTTTAAAAAAGGAAAACAACAACAACATTGTCTCCATTGACAAAATTAATCTCTTATACATAGAAAGGGGTCAACTCAAATGCTCAGTAAGGATACCAATATAGCGGAAACTTTCAAGAATATGCATAAACATTTAAGGAATTGTATAAGACTAAAACACAAGACTTTTAAACTTAAACTTCATCATAATATGGAAAAGATAAATCAAACAATTCGATTTACTTATTAACCTAGATATTCTACGAGTAGAATATTCACATTTAATATCAATAGCCAATTTCATAATGTTGGAATGCATAATGCCAGATTTCATAACCACATAGTCAAGGCCTTTTTCCAAGACTACAAATAAGATTTTGTCAAGTCCTTGTGCCAAGACACTAATTTATCTCTTGAGACCTACCAATGAATCAAGGAGCTATTTCGGCTTCCACCCATCACTTACTAAGTTCAATGCATTCCTCATATGAAAAGGTTTAAACATAACATAAACATTCGTATTAAAACTAGCATATGAAATGTAAATACTTTATCCATAAACCATGAATTATGTAAAAATAACACATCCACATTCAAAAATATCACAAAACCTTCAATACAATATGGAATATTTTTATAATAATAAATCAACTTCAAACAAGATTAAAATCAATCAAAGGTTGTTGACATGAAAGAAACCCAAACTTTTTATAGAGAAATATCTCTTTATATTTTGAATTAATTTTAAAAGTAATATAATTATAAAAGAAAACTTTAATTTTTAAAATATTCTTATAATATTGTATGGGAAGCTTCAATGATTTTATAATGGTGGAAAATATCCGCACCCACTATAAAAGTTAAAAAAGACATTCTTACCCAAATTTTATCGAGAAGGTCATAAAGTACCTTGTTTGGAAAACGATGGAAAGATTAATTTCAAAAAATATGTGGTCAAATAAGGGTATAAATGACTTTAACCCACAGTCTAGTAAATAGTAAAAATGTTTTGAATTACATTTTTAAGAAAACACGAATGTGGATGATAAAGAGGTCACAATAGATACTTATGTATTAACAACCTAAGATAAGTAAAGAGATTGTAGAATTAACCCTTACCATGTACTTTACCTTAGTCAATGGTATATTAAAATATTGTATAATAGTTATTTTTTTTATTAAATTATTAAATAACTATATACATAAATTTGATATCATATATGATCCTATAATATTGCTTTGCTAATAATATATCAGTAGTATCATTGTTTTAGGTGTTAACTGGTTCATTTTCCTTTATATGACTGATTACGTAAGACATGGTTATTATGGATAGGATTTATTTTATTCATATATATAATGATATTATTTTCATGAAAATTATTATTAATCATGAAATGAAAATTATTCTTGAATGATTACAATAGGGAATAAATTACATCGTGTTCGTGGAGACGATAATCTGTACGTACGCACGAGCGACAATATCATTATATTGATGGTGAAATTGTAGGTAATTGGATGGTATATCATATATAAATAATAATTAACATGTTATATATATAATTTAAATTAATTATACTCATTATTATACCCATCCAAATAATGAAGGGTATTAATAACAAACTACACCATGACATGGAGACGGTGTGCCGTACACACACACGTATGATGACTTTGTCATTTATAGGATGGATAGAATAAAGAATATGGTTGTACCATATTTATAATAACATCACATTATGTAGAAGGTACTAGAGTTATTATTTTGGTATGGAAACAAAAAATAAAGTGTAATTGGAAGAAAAAAATAATATGAAAGAGGTTGGCGAAATTATTACCTCTTCTTTAGGTGTTTCCTTTTGAGTTGATAAAAAGGGCTTCAAAGGTTGTCTTTATGATAAAATTAAGGCCTATAGGCTGAAGGGAGGATAGTTTAGAGGATATATAGGCAGAGTTCTGAATAGCCAAATGGCTTTGGAGGAGTGAAATTAAAATAAGGGGAAGTACCCTTCTATAAGAGAGGTGAGGATATATAGGCAGAGTTTTATAATAAAATGATTTTTGGTTTGTAATGGCTCCAAAATGATTTATATCTAGTATAAGGTAGGGATGGGTAGAAAACCTCTAATCCAGCAGGCTTTAGACAGGTTTAGGTCACCATATTAACCTTATATTTTAGATTTAACTCTTAGTTAAATAGTTAGACATTTACCACGTCTCTTTGTATTTTTATATTATACGGTTAATAAACTTACTATAACAAGCCAAGAAAACCCCAAGTGGTTAATTATTAATATATATAACATTATATAAGTATTTTTTTAAAATGTTATATTTTTAAAAAAATTATATCAATTAATAATATAGTATTTGTTTTAATAACTCAATTATGTCAATTTTGATACTATTTAGTATTTGATTTTTTTAAATCCATAAAAACTTTATCACATTGAATTAATTTTTTTTAATCAACCATAACATGTCATGTTAACCTAGAAAATTAGTGGAATTCATCATAAGTCTCAATAGACATTTATTTGGATATTTATAATACAAATTATTTTACTATTTCATTATTAAGGTAATTACTGCATCATCATTGTGTCATAAATAAATTAAAAATTTTAATGTCTAAATATTACAAATAAAATACCATTATGTAAGAAATATTTTTATTTTTCAAATGAATATTTATATTCAAATATATATTTTTTGTAACCCTCTATTAAATAGGATTTAGTTATTAAACTTTAAATTTAACTCATTTAACTATTCTTGAAATATAATAATAATTAATGTCCTAATCTAATCCAAGTGGACCAAAGAGGATCATATTTTATTCATAAGGTTGTTTTTTGTTGAAATAAACTTATCCAGTAGAATTAGGACATGTGTTAGGGTACTATAATATCATTTTGACCCTTAATTACCATATTTATTTTTAACCATGGTAAATAAAAGTCAAAAGTTACTATTCACCAATTTTTTTTCATCTTATAGAACTAAATATTAATTATTGATGTCAACTGTGTCTATCGGATTTTTTAAATTCAACTCACAGAATTAGTAAAATTAAGTTTTATACAAATTTGCAAATGCTCCTAGCAGGTGGGTAAAAGACGGTAAAAAGTTCAATAAAATTTTATATATCTAACCTTATTATAAAATGACTCCAATGAATTACATTGAAAATATATAGGTATTATGTATCTATTTTGACCTAAAATAAATTAAAATAAAACAAATAATTACTTAAATAAAAACTCAGTTTTAAACAATAACATAGTGTTTTTCACTATTCATAAAAAAATTGAATGTTTTCAGAAAAATAACAAAAATTCACCCTAAGCAAATTTCGATAATCCGAATTTAAAAAATTAAGTACATTTTGATAAATAAATTTATAAAATTTCAAAAAGTGGGTATTACTATTCATAACGGCTAGTTTTATTGGTCGTGGTTTGTTAAAACACCAAGTTGTGTACAACACAAACTACTACATTATTCAAAGGCAAACATACCGTGAATGCTTGGAGTGTTACAAAATAATTATATATATAGAATTAAATTCATTTTAGAAGCATTAAAGAGTCCTTAATATCATGATTAATTATTCATATCTTCAATAATGATTTCTTAATGGATCTTTTTGGAGAAATATTCCTCCATTTAAAGACCTACGACATGTTGTGTTTAAAGAGAAGGAAATAGAATGAAACAGAGACATAATAATTTTCCATGAAATATAATAATGAATATATGATCAATTTTGAATTTCCATGAAACTATGTTATAATCGCAATGTTAATGAGATAACTAAGAACATTTTCTCATCTTCATGAATCACTACCAAATCAAAAGAATAATTTGAAAAGAGAATAAATATCTATAGAAAAAAAACACTATCACTTTTTCATATAATTATTCCACTTAACATACTATGTTTTTCTTAGTTGTTTAGATGTTTGTGATTTATTTTGTGTTTGTTTTAATCACTAGCTCCTATATTAAACGAGAGAGTAAAAAAACTCTTTCTGATTTCTTTACCTATACTACTATGAAATATGATGTAAGAGGTTGTATAGCCTAGACTGCTTACGTTCAGTTTTTTATCTTTTATTCTCATACGTAGAACTATATAGGAGTCTCTTTATATCATGAAAAACCTTGTGTGATGTTAGGTAAAACCAAATAGAAGTTATTAATTTTTTATACATTAATAAACTACCAAGATATGGGTGATTGGAAAGTGGAGAGGACTATGTCTCATCTTGAGATTGAACCTCTTGAATTTATTCCTCCATGTGATTTATTTATATTTTATATATTTTTAAAAAATATTAGTATCTATTTTTAGAACTATAATAAAAAAACGTTACTTTTATAGTTAACTTTATTTGTTTCTATATAGTGTTTGATACTACTAAATAGTTTTCAAAAGTTAAGAGATTTTCAAACCAATTTTATCTTTGTTTTTATCAGACTTATAAGAAATTTTTTGAATGATAAAATTATATACATATACTATTTTAGTTTATAAGATGTATTTTAAAAATCGGAGAATTTAGTTCTAAATATTGTTTAATAGAAATTTTATTTTTAAACTAAACTCTCTCCATCTTGAGTTTTCCACTTTGACCAACTTTTAGTATGAGTGGTTCTTCAAATTTATTTTTAAATGTGATATAGTTTTACCAAAAGATGATAAATTTATATTATTTCTAAATTCTTATCTATATGTATCATAATTATTAAGAACAAAAAACCACCAATTGAACTACTTTTTTTAATGAATCAAATTATGTTTAGTGGAAGTTCAAAAATAAAATCCATATAAAGATCATGGGATTTGGTAATAGGACAATAATAGAGGAAAAATATAAAAAATCCAAATATGATAGAACATAATTGATTTATTTCACTAAGATCACCTATGAATGTAACTATAAATATTTGAATTCATTATACCATGCATTAGGGGAATACGAGTTTTATATAATATCTTCTTAATCCAATAAATTTAAAATATGGGATACATATGCTATATCTCATTAAGGAACGACTAATAATAAATAAATATAAATAATAATTATACCATTAAATAATATATATTCAATATTAAACATAATGAAAGCATTTATTGATATATATTTTAGGTTTAATGTCATTGTGAACAAAATTTATGCACTAGGAAAGAAAATTAAAGATAAATATCAAGTGTTTGTAATTCTAGGATGCTTACCTGATTGGTAGAGATAAACATATTTTTTCACATAGATAATCCTAAGAAATAACTAAATTGATTATTAAGGAGCTTATTGGAAATCTCATGAAGTATGTGGAGGAATGAAAATTAAACAAATAAGAATAAGGTGACCATAAATAAATCTTGCATCCTTTTAAAATCTAGATCAAAACTAAAGGATAAAATAAATTATTATTGTTCAACTGATAAAGAATAATCTTTATACAATGATGAGGAAATGACTCACCTAGATAGGTTTATTATGAATTTATATATGGAAAATAGATTCTTCAAGAAAACAATTATGGGGGAAAGTATGAGAGAAAAATGAATGGAAAAAATGTGAATCAATTAGGTGAAGGTAATTTCTATGGGTGAAAAAGAAAAGTTCATATCAATGATGATTTTACTAAACTAATGTATACAAAAAGATATGATAAAAAATTGAAAAATGCCAAATAAGTATGTGAAATCAACATAGTGAATCCCCAAGGATAGATCAAGTGATTCTTACTCAAAAAGAAATATAGCTAAAATGTGTTTCAATAAAAGCACAAATAAGGTATCAAATAATATTCATAATTCTCCTTTTTGACTTTGAAGTAATTTTTAGAATACAAAATTTTATGAAAAAATGATAAATGAAGATATATTTGAGTACTGTAATATGATGGAGGAGAAATTCAATAAACTAAAAGATACATATTAATATTTAAGATGTAGTATGATTTGTTTGTACATTTTAAATATAAGTTTTCTATATAGAAGGAAAAAATGATCAGATATTAAAAGAAAATAATAAACTAAAAATATCTTATAATAAAATAAATAAGGATCTATAAGGATTTAGTATTTTTAGATAAACTATGATTAATATTATTGGTAAAAAATCACACCTATGAATACCAATAAGATTGGTTACTCACCAAGTTAGAGGAAAATTCATAAGAATAAAATTTTTCATAGATCAAGATCTACCAACTCTATAAATAGTTATTATTTATATGGACCCAATATTGTATATATTTTAGGTTGATAATGTCTATTTAATTTATACCTATAAAATAGATTTGGTTGCTTAATTATTTTATTACTAATTATTCTAGACCCAATAAAATCTTGGTACAAAAGTTATTTCTATTATATTCTATCTATATGTTACATGCTTGAAGAGTTCCAGTAAACACTTATGGTATCTGGATAGTGTATTTTGAAAAAAAGTGAATGAGGATTAATAGATCTTTTAGAACCATATTATTGTTCAGGGTGTACATTCCACCTTCAGTGAAAAGTCTAAAGGAAAGATAATTTTACTCAATCAAATAATTAATTCTAGTACTTCTTTGATTTATAAAGAATTATATATAGATGGGTTAAAATTAAATCTATTTTAAATATAAATATTATGTGATGATGGTTATCATTTTAAATTTGAAAACATTTCTTGAAAAAATTATGATTCTTGACATGCTTTAGTTTATACTTCTCTATGAAATGACAATGTCAATGCTATGTATTTAGATTCATTATTTTCCTAGAACATTTCTTAATTGAGTGCTTTTCATAATGAATACTGGATTTAGAATAAAATATTAGGAAACCAAAGCCTTCACTAACATTAAAATTTAACTAAGAAAATATTTGTTAAATATCTACCAAAATTATACTTCCTAAAAGACAAATTATGTAACCCATATAAAAATGGAGAGAAACATAAGATGTATTTCATATAAAAAAGAAGAGTTAAATTCTCAACAATTAAATTTGGTTAAAATGTTAATTTCTTTACCATATAGAGTTTATATATTAAATGATAATCACTATTTTTATGTTACAATAGATGAATTTTCTAGATACACATGGTTATTCTTTTAAATTTATAAAAGTGACTCTTAATCCTTTTTTTCCAAATATGGAAAATTTATAGAAAAAATTAGTGGACCTACAATTAATACAATATTATGTGATCATGGTTGTGTGTTTGGAAATTATGAATTTAAATCTTTCGGTTCAAAACATGGAAAAAATCACCAAATCTATTCTCCCAGGGCTCCACAATATAATGATGTCATAGAAAAGAGAAATATAACACTTCAAAAATTTGTTTGGACCATGCTCAGTGAGTATGATTTAACTATTCATTTTAGGACATAAGTTGTGAACTAATACTACTTTATTATCAATATAATTATTATTAGATATATTATAAATAAAACCCCATATGAGTTATGAAATGGGAGAAAACCAAAGGTATTCAATAAAAAGTAAAATTCAGACATGTTTGAATCCAAAATTAATAAAGGTATTTAACTTAGTTATTCAACCGTCAAAAAATTATATGGGGTATTTAATAAATGAACCAAATTTTGTAAGAATATATAAATGTAAAATTTTATGATAAAAATCCACATGATCCTAATACTTCTTTTAAAATCCTTCAGGATTGTGTTTATAATTTAAATATAAATTCCAAAACCAATCATAATAATAATTATATAAATACTATCATATAAAAACTATGTATTTATAAGGAATTTCGTGAATAAAAACCATAATAAAATTATTTATAAATTACTTCTATCCCTATAGAAATTGGAACATATAGAGAATATCCCTTAGATGTTGTAGTTATAGATATATATAGTAGACCATTAACTAGAGATTCTATTATAAATGAAGGTGAAAATAAATCCTTATTTTCTGAACATGTTTCTAATAACATCACTAAAGCAATAGATGATTAATTATGGGTAATGGATGTGTAAGCGTAATTGAATATTTTTATGAAGAATAATTTTTTGAAACTAGCAGAATGACCTAAGGAATTACAGGCCAACAACCCTAAGTGTATTTTTAGGAATGAAGTTATTGAGTTTGGAACTTCAGTTATAAATAAAGAAATCTTTGGTTCCATAGGGGTGTAATCAAGATGAATGTTTTGGCTATAAGGAAACCTTCTCACCAATTTCAAGACAAGAAGCCACTAGGATATTGCATGATTATAAAACAAATCTAAATTTAAAATTATATCAAATGAATATTAATAGTGAATTAAAAAATGGGTAGATTATTTATTATATTTTTATAGAACAAACCCCTTTTTTTTAAAACCATACTTTTAATAATCATTTTTTTAAATTAACAAAATCACTTTATGGTTTTAAATAAGAACCTAGTGTTTGGTATCATAGGATCAACACTTTTCTTATTTCCAATGGTTTTAAAAAAGGTTTTGCTGATCCTAATTTATTTATTAAAATAATTTTCAAATATGTATTAGTAGTTAAAATCATTGTTTAATATTTTATTTTTTGATCTTCAAAAAACTCTTTATGCATTGAATTGTAAAAAATTATGAAGAATGAATTTTAAACAAGTTTAATTGGTGAAATAAATCATTTTAATTTATTTAATATATTTTAAAATAAATAAAGAATAATTTTAAAATAAACTGAGTTGACCGAATATATTTTATAACATATTGGATTGGATAATTTGGGAGCAGGCCTCTTGCTTGTCTCTCGGACCTTCTGGCTATTGGATTGGATAATACAAAATGAAGATATAATCCAATGAGTACCACCAGTAAACTAGACCTTGTTAATATTGGGAGACCAATTAATCACACCACCTAAAGAAGTATGATTGGGAGTTAAATACACATAAATTATATCTATATAGATATTATGTTTGGTGTGTTCTTCTATGGACATTTTCAAGAAAATACTAATTAATCATATTTTATTATTGTGAAAAGTAATTTTAGATTCCTCAAAAGGAATTGTATTTTTCCTATAAATTAAAAATCCACTATATTTGTGAAAAGAAATTTTATATTCTTTAATGTGAAAAGAAATTTAAATTCTACAAAAGGAAGTGTATTTTGACTATCCGTTAAATTCCTCAAAGGAAGTGTATTTTAACTATATACAATGTAGTAAAACATATCCATCCTATGTTGTTATATAATGTATATTACATAAAATGTAATATTTCTAGTTTCAGAATATAGATATAAAGTATTAGAGGTCATATTGGATCCTTGAAAGATGATTTGTCAGAAATGATCGCTACCATGGATAGAAGGCATATTTCAGAAAAAAAAACTAGTTAATATTGACCTTCAACATGGGATCCATCACCCTTTCCTAAATTTTAATTTGTTAAGATGTCATAGGTATGTTTATTCATGAAGAAATTCACAATACCCTTGACAATGTAAAGGATATTAAATATCAAGTGCAATTGGACATTGTTACTAATGGTGAAAAGAAGTGTGATTTTCATAAATATGAATCTGTAAAAATTTAAAAAGAAAAGTTGTAATAAAGGGGAAAATAAAGTATTTTATTAGGTGGATTTACACCATGGAAGATATTAAAAAATTATTCTATAATTGGATAGAGATTTGAAGATTCCACTAATAACAGTGGCCTTTAATGAAATGTTAGAGATGTTTTTAGTGATGACTTCATTGATCAATCAGTTCATTACCTAAAAGGAAGAGTTCCATAAGATCATGAATCATGAAATTTTGTCTATAATAGACATCACAAGGATTATAGAAAATTATATATATGTTACATATTCCTCAGTTTTGGTACCACAAAAGCTTCCTAGGACTAGAGTTTCAACATCAATTTCAACATTAGTTCTACAGTATCGCAACCCCAACTTCTACCTCTTAGACTAAACCTCCATCCAGACCTTTTGGTATCTATGTTTCCCAATATTTTATAAATATTGATTCAATTTTAAATTTTATAACCAATCAGTGAATTCGTGTTTCTCATCATTATTCTCTCACTCTTTCTCCTCTTATTGGAATAGGGAAGGACACCGTTGACCCTATTACCCATCTAGAGCTCAAGGATTTAGACTCAAATTAGATTTCTATTGGTACCCTTTTTTAATTTTGTTAAAAATTAGTGAAACATATATTTATTATTATTAATTTTTGTTTGTTATTTTTATTCTATCTCATTTATTTTCTTTATATATTTTATCATTTATTTGTATTATTTCATTATAGAACTTCCACCTTTTAAGCCTTCTTTTTTAATAATACCAAAGTAGTAGTAAACTAAATCGCATAAAGAAAAGGATATTGAAGACTAATGTATGAGTAAAATTTGTAAATTTAACAAACTAGGCATGACTAAATGTTTTATCCAATTTTCTATTACAATAGATTTTAAATTTAATGCTTCATCTTTAATATTTATCTATAGATTTGAATTCCATGATTTGTGATCATAAAAAATTGGGAGATGGTGGGATTAGTCTAGTAAATGATTATTTTAGTTATAAATAGTAATTTTTATCTAATTTCAAACCCCTCTTCTATTTTATGAAAGGTAATAATTATTTTTGGAAAATAATGGAAATTTTCCTAAGTCTTGAATCGATAATGGAGCTTAGCAAGAGTCAATCGACCACATGAAAAAATAATCAACAACAACATAATCAGATATAAAAAGGTGGATATATAGAAAATGACTCAAGGAATATTAAGAAAAACTAATAGAGTTCATATTGAGTCTTAAAGTGATTGTCATGATCAATATTTTTTCAATGTCATGGATCGACTGTGAGACCAATAGATCAACCACACACCTATTGAATCAACCACAAATCTATATTGAAGTGACCATGAGTATGTTATAAATATCTATAATTATTTAGTTGACAACATATCAGTTTAATGTTGACTGCATGATGAAGGGGACGACTGTATCTGAAATGTAAAATGTTTATGAAATAAAGAATCTACCCTATGACTATATTATGAAAACACGATTAGATATAATAATTTAAAAATGTATTAGACTGACTTTGAGTACATGATATCCAATATAGTTTAAAATTCTCAATAATACTATCTATGAAGGAATCTAACTATAATTCTCACAAATTACTTAAGTGACGACAAATGTGTACATTGAAAACATAAAGTGACTTTAACTAAAAGTATTTTTTATATTATTAAATGTATTTACTCAACTACATTACTTTTTTCAAATTAAATTTATGTCGGAAGCATCAAATGAGCCTAAATTTAATTCCATAGTACAAATATATTCAATTATGATTTTGTAATATATATTTTTAGATAAATATTCTCCTATTTAAATTCCAAATATGTCCGGTGTAAAATGAGAAATATGTTGCATGACATAGAAACATTGAGATTTAATCACAAACTTAAAAAACAAAAATATGATTTATTTTTAACATCTGTGACACACCATTATCACTTAAACATCAATGAAACAATGAATAATATATTCTATTCTTTATATATCACATTCAAATGTAATTATTACATTTATAAGATAATAACAATCCATAGAACAATATAACTACAATTTTTGATTCATCGAATTCTTTTACTTCCCTTTCTATGTTTTTCTTAATTTTTGAGTCATGAATGATTTACACTATATATCATTCAAGACATATACCCTGTAAATAATTGGAGAGTTCATGACACACACACACACAAACACACACTCATTTCTTTACCTTTACTCCCCTGAGAAACTATAGAAGAGGCTGTGTATCCAAGACTACCAACCTATAGTTTTTTTCTTTTATTTCCCCATATAGAACTATGGAAGATGATTTTTATAACTGATACAACTTTGTGTGATGCAGTTTATAACATTATCTAGGTTATGGAGTATTTTATTTCTTAATTAACTTCTTATATTTGGGTGTTTTTTATGATGAGTGGACTAGGTCTTGACTAGACATTGAACATATTGAATTTATTCTGTGGTGTGATTTTCTATTTTGTTTTATAAATTTTAAAATAATCCAGTATATATTTTCAAAACAATAATACTAAAACATTAATGTAATATTTTTATTTTATTTTTGTTTTATATACGGTGTTTCATACAAGTATTTTTTTTAAATGTTAAAGGAGTTTTAAACCTACTTTAACTGAGCTGAGAACGAACTTCTAGGAAACATTATAAAAGATAAAATTATAAAATTATACTATTTTACTATATTGGGATATATTTTATAAATTGGGACATTTAGTTCTAAATAATTTTTAATAGAAATTAAAATTTGAAACGCAGTTCACCCACCTCTTGGTTTTTCCGCACCAACCAATAAATATATTATCAACACATTTTCAAATCATATTTATGACCAATTTTTTCAAAAATCATGTGGTTGGGATATATGGGATGCATTTTAATTCAAATAAAAATACAAGGAATAAGGTACCCATAACTTTTTTATTATAATGTATCTTTACTTTATGATAATTGATAATGATCCAGTGTTGGAGTAAGTACATGAGATCCATGCCCTAAAAAACAAGGTTCCTTCCCTTATAATTAATATACTATAAAATATCCTAATAGGAGTAGTTATTTATATGTTTCCACCTATGTGGAAATAATTAGGTAAATCACTTCTTAAAAAGTGTGACGATATTTATGTGGAACCATTACAAAAGTTTCTTTTAATTTAAGAATAATCCATGTTGAGAGATGTAGGCACGACTTCACAGTTTGATATTATGATTAATATCCCTGAGATAATGGAGGAAAAAAATATTCCTTACAATCAAGAAAATATGTAAATAGTTTAATTGGAAAGTTAACCCTTCTAATAATAAATAATAACGATTTGTTTTTAGAAAACTAGGGTATTTTGTAAGGTAAGGTTTCTATCAAAAGAAATTGAAAAACACCTTTATAAATATAATGACTATAGAAATTCTAGATTTTATGATATCCAAAGTAAATATGAAAATGAAAAATATGGGGAGGTATCTTAATTATTGATAAATAATGAATATGTTACATGATCACTCAATTTTCAAAACATTTTATGAATTTAACATAATGAAGGATTTATATCTTGGAAATAATGATTGTACAATTTCACTATAGAATGAAGTGTAGAGATATTGTTTAATTATAGAAAGAAGTCACATGTTCTTAATGTGTTGTTAGTACTTAATATTTGATAGAATATGGGATCTATTTTTTTTGTAAGAATGGATTTCATATTTTATTCAAACCCTAAAAGACTATCTTGTCGAAGAGAGGGGTGTTTTTTAGAAAAATGTACACAAATGATGGCATGTATCAACCATATATTGATAATATGACTAAATATTTTACTTATTTGATTGAGTCATCTAGTTTATGGAATGATGTTTAAGAAAAATTTTATTACAATTCATTGAATATAATTAAGAACTTAAAAATAATTAATTTTAGAAATGAATATAATAAATTTGAAACTTGTGTAGATAAAAAAATTAATTATAAAACAGTTTGATTTATTTTAGAGAAATACATATATATTATAACTGATACATTCTGAAATTTTTGAATTGAATAGTTTTTAATCTAATGGTGAGAGAAGTTATTTTATTAAATTTTTTGATGACAGTATTAGATATTTACATGCATAACTT
This sequence comes from Viscum album, assembly GCA_963277665.1. Taxonomy (NCBI): domain Eukaryota; kingdom Viridiplantae; phylum Streptophyta; class Magnoliopsida; order Santalales; family Viscaceae; genus Viscum; species Viscum album. Next base: position 1,755,112,731 of record OY728123.1, read on the forward strand.
CTCATAAAAAATTATAATGCGTTTAAAATGTTTAAGAAATATAAATATGATATTTCTAAACCAATTGAACAAAAGGATTAAAGTATTGCTCTCTTATATAGGTGGTGGATATTTCATGAATGTGTTTAATGAGTTATCTGAATAAAATATTATAATTAATTAAATTAATCATCCTTATACACCTCAGTAAAATTGATTATCTGAAAAGAATAATCATACTTTAGAAGAAATATAAAATTTCCAAAATAATAAATCTAAGTTGCCTCTAAAATTTTAGGGAAAACATTTATTATTTATACATAATGTACAAAAAATAATTAGACATAAGAAAAATATGTTATCCCCTTATGTAATTTGGAAAGGAAAAAAACCTAATCATTTATATTTTAATGTGTGGGAGTGTTTCGATTACTATAGGTGTCTTGACCCTAAAATAAATAAAACTAGTCACGAAGTAATTAAAGGTGTTTTTTTGGATATAGAGAAAATAAAAAAGCATTTTATGTCATATATTTTTTATCCATTTTCATTATTTAATGAAGGGATATAATGGTTTTTAGAAATAAAATTTATAATGATTTTATTTCTCTTGGTTCCATAGTTTTACTTGTTACATGTGATCACAACATTCATTTTTTGAATATATATCTTATGGTATTAACTATTTAATATAACCCAAATACATTTAAAGAAGCTATGTCTTCTAGGGATTTTTCTTTCTAGAAATAGGCTATTGATGATAAAATGGATTAATTTTAATTGTATTTTTAAATTGAACTCTTATTCCAATAGTACAACTCAATATTTTAATGAAATATTGGTTACTGAAGAAGTAAGTAAAAAAATAAGGATTGATTATTTGATACTTATGCTCTTATAGCTCGAATTACTTCAATAATTATTTTTTCATTAAATTCTGTTAAAAGTTTATATTTATCTTAAATGGATGTAAAAAATAAATTTATAAATAGTGATTTTAATGAAGATATTTACATTGAACATACAAAATTGGTTTTTTTAAAAGTAAATGAAAATAATGTATATAATCTATTTTAATCTCTTTATAAAAAATTTAGAAAAATGGCATGAAATGTTCGATTTTATTATTTTATCTAATGTATTCATTTATATCAATGTAGAGTTTTTTAATTAAATGTTTATGAACAAACATGGAGTGTGTGTTTATATGTAGATAGATAATATGTTAATTTTTGGAAGTAATATGATTGGGGTAATGGAGTGAAATAATTATTTATACTATATATTTAAAATTAAGGATTGTAGAATTATTTATAATATTCTAGATGTTAGAAAAAGGGAGAAAAAGGGATCAATTCAGATGAGTGTCATGCTGGAGAACATGACCCTAAGAGAACAAATGAGAAACCCAAACATTGATCTTTGATCTATCAATGATATCATTGTTGGGTGTGATAAACCACTATATCATGGAGACTCAAATTAAATTAACTTCATCAATCCAAATAAATACCATAACAGGGGTCTCTCAATGGTCTCTTTTTTAAAGAAAGAGGCACATTTACACTCTTCCGATCTTCATTGTGCTCTTGTTAGAAATTTTATCAAAATATATCCTCACAAATTTTCATTACAAGGACAATGGAAAATATAGGATTTGTTAATTTTCATATAGTTTTGTTGAACTCCTCATATGTGGTATTCTTTTTTTCATTTAAAAAGGATTACTATAGGATTTGGATGAAAGGATTGTGGTATTTTGGTGGTTGTTTCATAATGGTATTGAAATGGTCAATACATATTTTCATGGATTTCGAGCTTCTTATTATCCACATTTGGACTATTTTCCATGGTTTTCCATTTGATTTTTTCAATCAATAGGCTATTTTATCGATTTCTAGTCTAATTGGGCAACCCCTCAAATTAGACTCTAGTACTAATAATATTTCTTGACCCCTAGTTACTAGTATTTGTATAAAAGTTGATATATCACAATATTTTACAACTCATATTTGGAATCAAAATGATGGATATAAATTTATATAGTATTTTTACTTGAAAACGTCACTAATTACTATAATAAATTCCTTAAATTTAAACATACAATAATAGAATGTGATAATAGGCTCAATGATGCATAAAGCCTTAAACATTTTAAATCAATTTGGGTTGAAAAAGGAAAAAAGGTGGTGGTTGTTGCTTACTCCATACATTAGGGGGACTAGGTTGATAAGGATATCAACTAGAATATTTTTGATACTAATTTGAATTGGCCATCTTTAATTGACCTCTCAGGTTTCTTGGATGCAGTACATATTGCTCAGACTTATCATAAAGATATTTAGACTCTTAAAAGCCTAATTTAGTGGTTTTTGAGACCATAAAAGTTTTTCAACAATCACAAGGGGGAATAAGAGTGACCACAATGACTCTTGTGAGTCTTTACATGTTTATAATGAGAAATTTAATTATATTGAGGATGAATTATTGAAATCTATTTCTAAGAAGGTAAAAAACCAATGATTTATTTCGGTGGATTCATCACTCCGAGAACCAAGAAGACTAAAAGACATATATATTACTCTAGTATTGAGAGAAATATTATCACGAGATCCTTAAAGGCCTCTAGGAATGAAAAAACAGTTATTCTAATATAACATCAGGTTATTGTGAAATTAAATTCACAACTTTATGGAAATGATTTGGAAGGAAATGGTAGTTATAATAACATGGGTGATACTATGTGGTATTATTATGAGACTTAGGAGAAATTTCTATTCATATAGGAATTTTATTCTTGGATTGTCGGAAAAAGAGAAATTTATTTTCAACAATATAAAAACAATGAAATTTTTTCTTAGTCTTATATCAAAATTAGAAAAATAATTCTCATGAAAATGGTAGAGGAATTTAAAAAAATACAGATTTTCACTTCATAGAAATTACAAGGAAATGAATCATTTATATCCAACTATTTGAAGTTTTGTTCCTTGGTATATTCATTCTATTTTTATATTATATGGCTATTTTAATTTCCCTTGTTGCTGATAATTATATTTTCAAGGATGTTTATCATGCAGTTATCTTTTCAAATGTCTATATTCTTTTCCTTCACTTGGGAGTTGGTTTTTTCTATTTTGATTTTTTGTTCTATTATTGGATTATTTATTCTCATTGGGTGATTCTTTTTATGTTTGTTGTACTGAGTGATTTATTGTTTTTGGTTTAACACAAATTGGAAAAGTCTTATGGTCTCTCTTCTATATGTATTGTTGTGTTGCTTCCTAGACTCTCATGGATCCTTTGGTTGTCTATTTTTTAATTTTCTTTTAAGTGCCTTTGGACAACCTTTGAGTGCATTTATACTCTATTTATTACTTTTTAGTACCTTTTGAGTACCTATGGGTTAATGAATGTGGCCCGGATGCCAATGATTATTATTGATAAATGAAGGAGAAACAACATTTAGATGGACCTCTTGTTGTCGAAGTATATCCTTACTAGAATTAAATATTTTCTCGATATATTGGGGAACTTATTTTAGTTTTTTGATGTAATTAACTTCAATTTATTGATTGTGTAAGCTATTCACACCTCATTTTTACATTTTATCCTTTGTTTTTTGCAATATATTTGTGGGTTTATGAGTTAAGTGACCAAACCATGTCTCAATTTTCCCAAAATATTGATACTTTTATAGGTTTATAGTTAGAAAACATAGTGTGGGTTATTATTCAAGTCAGTCTCATTAAATAAAAAAATTATTAATAAATTTTATCAACTTGGTTTTAAAGATGCTAAATATCCTATTTATTATAGTGTTAAATTTTCTATGAATATTGGTAGATCTATAACCCAATATGAATATGAATTTTAAATTGTTTCTTTAATGTATAAAATGAATTTTACAATACGTAAAATTTATTTTTCATTGTGAAAAATGAGTTGATATACATGAAATACAATTTTGGATCATTAGAAATGTATAACTAGATTCTTTAGATACTGTAATAATTGAAAAGATATATGTTTATACTGTATTGATTATCCAGTTTTATTAGGAGGACAAACTGATGAAAATTGGATTCCTAGTATTAGAGATTATGAATTCACATCGGTATGGTTGTTTTCTCTTGGTGGGTTTACTGTTTATTAGCTGAGAAATTAACAAACATTTATTTTTTATTCCACCAAGGTGTCAGATATTATTCGCTTAGAGACATGTGGAATAGAATATAAATGGATTATAAATATAATATTGGATACTAAATTTTATCATAGTAAAATTCATCATATTCCATTCAATTATGATAGTAAATAAACTTTAATAAAGCCATATAGTTTCATGTTTTATAGAAATTCTAAAAATAGATGTTTGACACACGATTATGTGAGAAAATTGTTACAAGAAGGTACCATATAAATTTTCTATGTGAGTTCATGTAAACAAATTATAGATCCATTTAAAAAATATACAATGAGAGATATTATTCATTAAAATAACAAAGATATGGTTTTAAGACCCATAAAACAAACCATCATTTAATGGAATCCCAACTCTTTCTGTAGGTAGATTCTAATCAAAGTGTTTAGTTGGTAAGAATAACCAATGAAGAAGATTATTTATATTGACTATTATGACGCCAATTGCTTGGTTTCAATATCACCTATTCTTACTAGAGGTTGAGTAATAAAATTGAAAAAAAATAAGACTATGATTTATGTGATTCAATAAAAGAATACCATTGTAATATTTTACATATGTGAACCTAGATGTGGTTCCACTTTTATAGGAGTTATTTGGTTCACTACTTAAAGAGTTCGTGAAAAGGATATGAGAATAGAGCCATATAAGTTCTATAAAATTAAATGTTTGATGGAAATATCATTATATGTATGATATATCTAGATTATTATAAATATTAACACGTATAATGTTTCAAATAATTGTAAATATGATAATATCCTATTACATTTTTACTATGTAGTGGTTTAAATTAAAAGATATCATTATTATGAAATATTTTATGAATATATGTGGGGTATTGTTATAAATTATACAAAAAATATTTTTTTTTCAAACCCACATCCTTCTGAGGTGTGGATTTTTCATATGGTAAACAATTTTGGAGTCCCACATTAGATGTGGCATAAATCTCCAAAGTCCCTGTCCATATAAATAAGGTCCTTGGAAAATAGTTTTTTCATAAAATCTATATATGAAAAAATTATTTTGAATGTATTTTATGTTTAAATTTTATTGAAATTATATATATATATAATAGAACAAAAATAAAATAAAATAAAATATTTTATAAAACTAGAATAATGAGAATATTAGTCATACTGATTAGAATTAAAATGTTGAAATCCCAAATGGTTTCCCCTTTCCAAAAGCGGTATTATATAAATAAAATCAAAATTTCTATTGGTTAAAACAATGTTATCATGTTTGCGTGTATAAAACTTGTTTTTAGTTATAATTAAATGAGATCTCAGAATCGTTTAAAAATTTAATTGTTCTATAATTATCCAGAAATATTCTTCCAACATCGTCACATTGGGACTTCAAAAAATTAGTGTTCACTATTACCAAAATCAGAGAGAAATCTTCATGAGAAATTTACATTGATAACCCTACACCAATAAGTGGTGGTGGATCTAAACCTTTTGGGACGTGAACATCATCTAAAAATAATGTATCAAAAATTTATTATCCTTTCTTTCTACTTTATATTTTAAGACACCGGATCTCTCTCAAGTAATTATATTGGAACTAGGAAATACCAGTCCTCCATCACAATCAAGGAATATATATGTTCCAAAAAAACATAAAATAATTTTTTTGATGAAAAAAAGAACTACCGTGAAATCAAGAAGGAATAATCCTCTAATAAATTTACTCATATAAAAAATAAAATTTCAAATTCCAAAAATCAATATATTTGGAAACTATTTCCCAATATAACGATGAAACTAGGTGCGTTAGGATGAAAGGTGGGTTATCTCTCAGATAGTTCATTCTTTAGAATATTTCTAAAGAAGAAACTTACTAAGAGAGTTTCTTCTTTAATATACTTATGAAGGAGGTAATGTCTTGGGCAGTTCCTTATTTGGAAAATTCTCGAAGGAATCCTTATCCTAGAGAACATATTCCCCTCTATTATTTATACTTTATATTTCATTTTTTTGTTCTTTATATATATATATATAAAATAAATAAATAAAAAATAAAAATGTATGTAATTGTTTTCATATTCAGTATTAATTTTATTAATTTAGTCGAAACATATTACATAAAATCCCACTTGAGCTCTATTTTTAAAAGGGCTTAGTCATTGGAAACTTTTTAATATTTTTAATGTGGAATTAATATGCCACTTTCCTAGCATATAATGAATAGTATATTTTTTATAATAACACATTAATGATAATAAATTATTAATCATAACATATTTTTAACAAATATTTTATAATTAATAATGTAATAAATATTTACTAATAAATTCATAGTAATAATTATTAATAATATAATTTATATTGTCAAAATTGAAATTAATTTTTAATAAATGTTTATAGATAATGTATTTAATAATCTAACTAATAATTAAAATAAAATCATTTATAATTCATAATATTGAATATAAATATGGTAATAAATAATATAAATAATATTATATTTGTAAATCATTTTCAATAAATAAAAATATAATTAATATTAATTATATTATTATTTGCGTAGATAAGAAATGAACCAAACATTAGGGGTATTCCTATGGGAATCTTCAATGAAATTCAAATGTAATCATAGTTATAGAATGTTTATATAAATTACACCAAGGATGAGTTCAACATAAATAAATTTATAAGGGTTAAATGTGGTCCTTAGAAACATATCTTTCTTCAATATATTAGAAAAAATCTCTCATTCCCATCACACATCAATGTTAATGTGGATGGAGTTACTGATAGTGCACATAGAAATACAGGATGTGATACTAATTTTAGAACTAGTAGGGGAATTATCAGGAGGTTGTTTCCAAAAATTACTTGATACTTTAATTTCCCTTAAAGTGGAGTTTTGGTCTCTAATTTATTATATATAGTATTCTAACCATTCTTTATGGGGAAATATGTGGATAAAGAGTGATTTTAATTTGGTGGATAATCTTCTTAGGAATCAAAATACTGTGGTTCCTTTCTATATTTTCACTGAATGGATTTTTTTTGATTAACTAGGTTAAATTTAATCTAATGTTACTCACTTCTATATGGGGGAAATCCTGGTGGCTGATGCCTTGTCTATGCATACAATAAAAGATTTTAACTCCTTTGGGTCCTTCTCATTTGATGATGTTGTTCTTCCTTTAAATTTCTATAATTTTTGGGGTGAGGTATACAATCACCCATAATAACATGTTTCACCATCTCCTCTTTCATTTTATAGATTTAATTTGATGGGAATGGGCCTTTGACACATCTCCTAGACTGTCTTGGAATAGTTTATCTGGAAAGAATAATAGCATTAATATAAATTATTATTAAACAATAATTTTTTATGCCTTCTAAATTATTTTTTATTTATTATATTTATAAATAATAATAATATCAATCCTAATTATGATTATGATGTAAATAATAGTATTATTATTAAATATTATTATTAAAAAATAAAATAATTTAAATAAAATGGAAAAAACAACAATAATATTATTATCAAATGTAATATATATATATTAAAAATTTATTATTTTCTTATTATTTCAACTAAATATTAATAATAATACTAAATATTGTTATTGTTAAATAATAATTATGCGTAGAAATTCCTTTTGAGATAAAATTTTCTTTACTAATAATTTTTTTTAATTTTAATAAAACTTTATCTTGATGTAATTTTATATGTTTACTTGTTTATTAAATATTTTAATTATGAACTTTTTAATTCATATATAAATTATGGAATTATTTAGTTATAATTTAAAATTTATCAATATAATATATTAATTACTACAACTTCAAAAAAAATGTCTTTATTATTATTACTTTATTAATTATGAATTGTTTTTAAATAGAATGACACAAGGGTTTGTCTCCAAACCCATATATACTAAAATTTAATAATGAAACCAGAGCTACAATTTACAAAAAAGGTACAATTAGATTACACTGACATAAAATGAAAGAAAAATGTACACATTCCTACCAACACGTAGAATATAATAAACAATGCATACCAGAATCCTAAAATCAATCTTAATTTTTGCAATTTTTTAAATATAGAGGATTCAATTTGTCCTCTCTTAAATTCCTAATTTCTAATAAATCAATAATAAAATCATTTAGGGTATTGTCTTCATTCCCTGCATCACTGAGTAGAAGAAAAGATGTAGGAATGTCTGTTCCTAGAATATATTTCCAGCCAATCCAATATCTTTGGACCAGAAATTTGAGAAGTGATGCAACAACATTGTTGACTGATAAATACAACGTTAGTGACCAATTTTTTATATACCCAAAACTTCACAACTTTATGATGTTCTTGTTAAGAACATCATGAAAAGTATTAGTACCTCAATAGAGAATTCATTAACTCCATGCATTGCACTATCATATTCATGTTGAAAATTAATGATCATTTAGATGATGGAGAACATTCACACAATAGTGAGAAATGTATCTTAGGAGAATCATGAAAATACTTCCATAAACTCCCTTAATTTCAGAAAAATCATTGGCTATGATTCAAACATAACAAATCCTCAAGGGAAACAATTCATCAATAGTTGATAATCCATGAACAAGATGGAAAACATCTGCCTGTGACCATTTAAAATCATGGGGAAGAATATAACCTTAACCTGAAAGAATAAAATTCATCTTGTATAAAGAAATAAATTTCAAAGAAGTAACACCTAGCCTGAAAATACCACAATTTCTCAAGAAATACACATGTTACTATCAACCAATGAAAAAATAATTCAAAAATACTAAAACCTATGAATTGTGTCACCATTAATACTTATCTAAAATTTAAACTAACCCACCAGAAGATGCACCAAAATCCCTCAAAACAAAATAAACAGAAACATTTAATAAGGATGTGACGGTATTTAAAATTAGGATTTCATTTAAACTCTTCTTATATTTTAGAGAGAATTCATTCTCTTACTTGAAGATAAAATTCAGTAGCGACTTCACTATATTTATATTTTTGTAAAACATATGAATATTATTTCTCTATCCAGGACATCAATTCATACCCCATATCCTCCTCGAATCTATATGCATCTTTTAATGTGGGAACAACATCTTTATCAAAATCATATACTTTCGAAACAAAATCAATATCAGATATTCAAGATGGTTTATCATTAGTTTGATATGGGGTGGTATCTATATTTTTGAGACCTAGTGTCACCAAATTATCTAGTGAAAATTTCCCTATCTATATTAGAGTCACCTCTTTGTTTCCAGGCCTACCTAGTATTTGAGTGATGAAACCATCTGATTCGGTCATTGATTTTTTACCCATCCAAGAACATGATTTTAAAAAACCTTCCCAAATATAACCATATTGATCGTTTTTATCATTTAGAGAATCATTGGACTCAGAGTGGACTCTTTTATCCATATCTAGGAATATTTTAGGAGGTTCTCTGTATTCTTCCTAATATCACATCTGAGTCTCAGGGATATTGGTTCCATCTATGGAGATGTGAAAAACATAAATAAAACATGATAAAAACATTTCCTCTAATGGATGACTACTAGGTTTCGTAGGTTGGTCCTTATCAATAGCTAAATCCTTATCCTTGTTTGGATTCTCTATCACAAAATTATTCCCACCAGTAGAAAACATGAACCCCAATAGTCCAGTATCAACTATGAGACTATCATTGAACATTTCTGTTTCCTATTTTTGTTTATCCTTTTCAACCCATGTTAATTTCTTAATTAGAGGTTTCTCTTCCTTATTCACATAATCATTTGTAGCATGTAATATCTTGAGGAAAATAAGACAACAATAAAGAGTTTTTTGTAAAACACTAACTAAAAATATCCTTGATTACCATTATGAAAACTAATATGAGATGAGATAACATTAGAAACATCAATCTCAGTACATACTCTAGTAATTGAGGGTCCTGAGGGATTATTAAACACAAAGCACAATTTTATGGTTTTTCCAATAAGTCTGGAGATTTGAAATATGGAACCTTATTTGAAAAAATTAAGCGGAAAATGAAGGAAACTAATCCATATCAGAATAATGGGATATTCACTATAATCGTCAAAATCATGGTTCTATTTAAGAACTTTCATAGAAATTCCCCTAAAGGACCATGATAATCTCCCCCAAATCCTATAATTCTCATCTTAATAAGATAGGAATAAAAAAATATTAGAATAACTTAATAAACAGACGTGGAAACCTGAAAATCCAAATGCTTCAAGATCATTTCTTAAGAACTTAAATGATGCCCTCTATTTAATGAATCTCCCAATGAGCACAAATCAAAAAACTTGAGGAACGAGTATTTATATCATTAGGTGAGAATGATATTTTTAGTTACTATAGGTGATGGATGTTTCTTTTGCTCAATACATGGTTCCGAAACCATGAATACTGGTGTGTTCGACTCAGAAGTCTAGATAGTTCTTCTATCAACAACATTAGTAAATGATTGATGATTTGAGATAGGGTTTCTTGCCCAATTTCCAAGGAGCGGTTTCATTGGTGAAGACATCTCTCATATCAATTTTAAATAATTAAAGTATAATGAGAAGTTATTTTGGTTAATAATTATGAAATTATTATTATAATTTAATATTAAAATGGTAATAATTAATAATTAATAATAATAATGCAGAAATAAGTAACATAGTGAATAATTTAAATATAAGTGATTTGTAATTAAATTAATAATATAATTATAAACATATTTTAATTTTTATATTTAATTTTTTATTTAATAATTAATAAAAATAATTATGTAATTAATAATATTATTAATAAAATAGCTAAATTAATTTATAATACCTTATTAAAATATAACTCTTAATATAATTGATAATGTAGTTAATAATATAATTCAAAATAACTAAAAATAGTTTAGAAAAGTATTAAGGTTTTATATAATTATATTTTCAGGCATTTAATAATATTAAATAATAATATAATTAATTATAAATAATAATTAATCACAAACCTTATTTTAGGAAAACAATTATGTATAAATGGTACCTTTTGAAACAACCTTTTTAATGATGTTTGTATTATTTTATGTTTTCTATTTTTATATTCAATTATTTTTAAGATTTTAGTAAATTATTTAAATTTCACTTACAACGTATCTAAAATTTATATTTTACAGGATTTAAAAGTTATCAATTTAAAATTTTTTTGTGAATAAATGTTATTTTTTTAAAGAAAAATGTGTTAGATTACTTAATATTTATCATTTTTAATTGAATTAATTTTCTTTTGAATTATTTTCAGGTATTCATTCAACATTTAGAATTTAATTTTGTGTATATTTAGAGTTCATATTTAATAACATTAAACATTCACCTTCTTGAAATTTTTTAAGGTATAGAATCTATATTTTGAAATAATAAAGTTTTATGTCTTTTATATTTGATGGTAAGAGAAAGATGGAAAGAGGTAGGGTGAATGACCTTTTTAAAAATAAAAACAATTAAGGGATAAAATTTTACAATCAAGAGATAAATTGTAATTAATCAAGTAAGAACAATATATATGAATCCAAATAGTAAGCACAATATTTTTGAAATAAAGGAGTGAACAAAATATATGTGAATCAAAATAAAAAGTGAAATATATATGAATAGTGTTAAAATTGTGGAAATAAAAATTAAAGGAAACAACTATTATAAATTTGTTTTGAATTAACTCAAGATGAGTACCAATGTATCCTCCCCTCAATATATTAAGAGGTTTTAGATTAATCCCCTTAATTTTATGTTAGTCAAGAAACCTGAGAAGAATGTCCATTGTATTTGGTCATTTCCAAGACACCTAAGAAGGAACATGATTACTTTTTAATTGGTTATAGAAAAAAGCCAAATAAAAATAAGAGAAACTTTCTTTTTAGATGATTTTTTCAAGAAACCCAAAATCATCACTTTAATGGTCGCGATCACCCTAGTGAAGTAGAATGGTTGAATTTTTTCTTAGAAGAAATAACTTTGAATAAAAATCTCAGTTCTTAACGCAAATATAATAGAATACATGATTCAAATTGAGAGGAAAGAATAAGAGGTCAAAGTTATAGTAAAAAGAATATAATTTAGGAAGGAGAAAAGTTGGTTGATTTGAATCTATTGATTTATTAAAGATTATTCTGAATTTCGTTTTTCATTGGTGTCTTTTTATAGGATTTAGAACTTCCTTTATATCCTTCAATGTTTAAATTGGTCAATAGAGCAATTGAAAGTCAATCCAAAGTGTCATTATCAACTTTTAAAGGCCATTTTTGACATTTTATACTCAATCAACAATATGATTGGATGAATCCAATGGCTAGCTGGAGAGATGTTCTAACCTCAACGGTTGGAGGGTGTGGAATTCCGACTGAACAATGGAAATATGACTTTTATAGGTCCTATTTTGTAGTTACCAAATGGCCAGTGATCCTCTACCAAATGGTAAGTGATTTTGATAGTGGATTAGTTCTACCAAACATTCCACTAGTTGGATAGTGACTCTACTCTGATAAGGAAATAGTGCTAGAAAATAAAGAATTATAAGGTATCTCTCTAGACTTATTTTAATCTCATCAATCACTCATTCAACTTTAAATATTTTTCCCAAGAATAAATATATAAATACACTCAATTGAAATGATAATTATAATAATTGCTGTTTATGATAATTATAAAAAATGTGTAGTACACAGATCACCTCCATTTTGACGATGACAAACAGTTAGAATACAAAGATAAACATAATAGATAAATACATTTAAAATATTTTGATGAAACATATTTCTAAATTATGTTCAAACTGAATTTCAACATTTCATAATGAAATTAAAAAAAGTGATTTTGAATAAATTTTCAACATTGAATATTTGAAAAAATATATAATGGATTTTTATAGGTAATGTGAATTATCCAAAACATATCCCCTGTGAGTTTCAAACCCGGTGTGCACTAAAGTTCCACTACACGTGCCCAGGGTAAAGATGAAGGAAATACCCATCTAGCCCATTTTAAGTTATTACCTCTAGGTGTATCTATGTCAAATCCAAATCAAATTGTTTCTTTCTAGACAAAGATACCTTTTCTAGGAAAATCATAACTTTCATTACTTTACCAAATAATATGATATATTTTTATCCCAGATATTAAAATAGAAATTATGGAATTGAAATATTCGTCCCCTATTGATTATAGTAATATTAAAAAAATGAACCATATATACCCCTCTAGGATTATAAAAAAACTCATAATGATGCAAGTAAATTTAAATAAAAAATAGCTCTCCCTTTTAAAAAGATACAAAATTTAAAATATTTAAATAGAACTTAATTGACAAGAATTATTATAAAAATAATAAATAAATAAATATTTGAAATATATAAAGGAAAATAAAAACAACAAGATTGCCTAATCTTATTGTAAGTGTCACAAGATAACCAATACTAACCCGTTAATAAAATAAAAAGGGTATAGAGAAAGGGTTTTTGTGAAAATATCATTTAATTAAAGGCTTTTTCAAATAAACTCATACTCTAACACAATAACACCTTTTTCAAAGTGGTATTTCAAATATTTGTGCCTAAGGTTAACGATATTAGAGACTTTTTTTTTGAAAAGGAAAGTTTTTTTAATATATTCCACGTACTTTAGGTTGTTGGATATAAAATTCCCTTCCTCTATTGGTAATTTTTTTTTATTTTTAAGTTTATTCATCAGGTTTTATCATTATATTTATTCATTCTATGAAAATATGTATGTTTTGGATGTTTGAATAAAACTTTCCAAAGAATGGTAAATTTGATTTTAAGGCATTCAACTATATAGATCAAATGACTACATGAATTATTTATATGGAGAAATGAACTATGTCAACCAAATACACAAAGGAATTACCTATGTGAAATAGTTACAACATGAATGTAGAAACATGGAAATTTCCTACTTCAATGAATATATTACATGATAAATTGAATATATAGATCTAATAGCTACATTAATAAGTTTATTTGGAGTAACCAGATACATTATTTTGATACATGGTTCCAAATATCTATGTCATTCATTCCACTACATCAAATTTGGCTATATAAGGTAGAAGCCTATAGGAAACATGCTTATAGAATTAGGCTATGTAGATACATTGACTCCATAAATAATGACTACATGGGTTGATTTAGTTATTTTAAATGAAATTAGTATAATTTAGCTAGATGGATATCCAGAATTGGCTACATTGTTCTACAATATACTATTTATTACTATTGGTGTACTTTTAGTACTAATTATTAATTTCATGCATAAATTAAAATTTTAATTACCTCTTTATGTTAAAATCAATAAAAATCATTAAGTAATGAGAAAAGAAAGTAGACATGGATAATTTAATAGTCAGTATTGTTTCTAAGATATTTCTAAGAAAATGATGAATTTAATTTAATTTTAGGACAATATTTTATGGATATAATTCTATGTGATTAAAATATAAGTGTTTCATTATATGTTTTGTGTGGTGAAGAAGATAATATAATCCATAGCATAAATACTTTCACTAAAACTATATCTAACAAATTTCTTTATGTTCTACTTGATTTTATTCTATAAGGAGAAGAATAATCAACTCTACAACAACACTACCAAGATCATTTTCACTATTTTTCAGAAGACTCTCTTAGAGCTATATTTTATTCTTATCCTATCTCAAAGATATTTCTTATCTTCTATCAATTGTATCTTACAACTGTATTTTTTATCTATAAACCCTTTGCTCAGTCTCTCCTATTCTGTAAATGTTATTACTAAAAGAACCTTGAAGGCTGGTGTTTGTGATGACTTATTGGATCCTAGTTAAAAATCATTATTATAAAAAGTGTTGTCTTATTTC
The DNA here is from genome assembly GCA_963277665.1 of Viscum album. Lineage (NCBI taxonomy): Eukaryota > Viridiplantae > Streptophyta > Magnoliopsida > Santalales > Viscaceae > Viscum > Viscum album. The sequence goes on from OY728123.1 coordinate 1,755,127,819, forward strand.
ACCCAGTCATGTATCCCTTTAGAAAATAAACTATAAATTCCTGAAAAATAATATTTTTCATGTAAAAATAACCAATCTCTTGGAGTTGAGAATCTATGGAGTGGACTATGAGATTTCTATCCCATAAACCACTATAAACTTTTGTCATCTCATCTATTTTATTTTTGATTTTATTTCTTATGTGTTCATGTGTTAATAAAACGCAATAAGAAATCATATATTTAATGTTGGTTGTTTTCTATGTGAATAAAATTTCAAGAACTAAATTCACCACCACTCTTGAGTTATAATACAATATTTCTCTAAGAAACAATTTGTATTAGAGAAATTTAATTTTGGGTTCACAACTTTCAATGGTTGAAGTCTTACGATCTTAATGATATTGGCTTCTACTTCTAAAAATAGAGAAATCAGGTCAGTGGTACGATCTCTCTACATTAATGGATATAATTATGGTTTCTAGAAAGAAAATATGACAATTTATTTAAACAACCTTAGACTAAATATTTATCTTAAAATCATGATGCCTTATTAAATTCCAAACACACAACCTAAAACTTGGTATATTGATATCGAATTCAACGATGACTTAAAATCCAAGGCTATGGATTCTATAATATGTGTACTAGGCACCAATGAGTTCAATTAAGTTTCACAATGTAAAAAATATTCTTAAATGTGGACTACAATATCAGTGACATAAAATGTAACATAAAATGTGATATATATTTGATATAATAAAGCTAATATTAAGATTTATACTTTCATAATTATGCAAGGATAAAATATCACCCAATTTAATGGACAACTATCTGGGGTTTAAAATAATGTTTATTTTTTAGGAACACCCATTTAACTAGGGTCATGGTGGAAGTTGGTCCAAGTTCTCTATTGATTTATAATATAGTTTTGTCTGTATTGGATGATTATATATCTTTAAAAGTGGGATATGTGATTTTATGGGACATCTTTAGTGACTAACTAGTTATTTTCCATGCTAAAGAGAATTTATGTAAAAATGTTTTATATGATTTCTGTTTAGTAAAAGGGAATTTTGAGACTTCCTGTAGAAAGTAGTTGATTAGTCAAACAAATCAACAAATAGAGATTCTTGGTAGAAAAATCCCCCTTCTAATAGTGGCAATGAGAATATAAGTTCTAAAGTAGTGGATGATGCCTCTCAATAAATTTTAGAAGAGCCTCATGTAGTTAAGGATACTAAAATAGGTTTTCCGGTGCACATAGAGGAATGTATGCCTTCCTTTTCTAAATACTAGATTAGGTTTTCCATGAAATTGGTGCCTGAACATGGTGTGAGTTCCTGAGATGATGGTGACATGGAATCAGAAGTAATTTTTGGGATGACATAATATGAATATGGTCCTGCGATCTAGGAGAAACAAGTTTTGAGTGATGGTGATAATATTTCAAGGACTCAAGAGAAAATTATTAAGTTAAAGGTAACACATGTCATTTGTGGAAGGTGGGATGATTTAGAGGACGACTCCCGAAAAAAACCAACCTATAGTCAGACAATGTACAATGGAAAAAAATTGTTTTGGATAATGAAGTGTTTCAACCTGTTCCTCCTTAGAAAGCTAGATATAGGATAGACAACCCATATCTAAAGCCAACTATGGTTAGGAGATCTCATAAGTCTTAATATGATGATTTTGTTTGGTATGGTGACTATTATTCCTACCAATTTGACTTTGAATTTTGAGTTTTGTTTCCTTGTAATGCTTGGCATGTCGACATGAATGTTTGTATGACCCCATCCATCTTTCTTTTTTCCATTTATGTTTCTTTTTTTAAAAAATATTTTTAATAACCTTATGACCCAAAAAAGTACCACCTAGATGGTGTGGAATATCAAATGGATTTAGGTAATCCACTAAGGTTAAAAAAAATTAAAACAAAAGATTTTATTTGAACTATTATAATGTACGAGGTAAATATGGAAGTTGAATATGAATAACATAGATTGTTTAAGAATGAGAATTATCCTATGAAATTTTCAACTTAATAATATGATGAGAAAATAAAATAATTTAAATTAGATATGTCATTTGATAAATTTACCTCAAATATAGTTTCTTAATATGATCAAATTTTACATTTATCAAGAAAGTTAAAAAGAATTGTATTACAAAAGATGTGGTTTCATAAAACCATTCAATAAGTACAATAATAATGAGATAAATTATAAATAAGTAATATTCTTTTTGTGTAAGAAGATGAGACCCATCAATATGGACTTCCCTATTTTGAAAGAAAACAAGAAATATGAGAAATATTTCTTCAAGGAGAATGGATATAAGAATAAATCTAAGAAATAAATGAATGAAAGATAAAATTATTTAGAATATTCAAGTGATAATACATCTTCAAATTCATAAGATGAAATTTCTAATCAAAGGGATAATATTTTATTGGTGGATTATTCAAATGAGGTACACTATTTTTATTCTTTTGAGCATGAATATGAATCAGATAAGGAAAAATTAACTTATAAGGAATTAAATTAATATTGTCCCATAATGAAAACTAAATATGAATTTTTAAAAAATAAAACTAAAACTATTAATAATTCATATGATACTATTTATAACAAAAAATAATACTTAAAATAAATAGATTTTAGTTTTTAAAACCATGTTGGAAAATTTTGTTGCATCATTTGCTGAACATGGTATCAAGATTTAAATCATAAAAAAAGACGTTCAAGACTTTAAATATGATGCAAGAATTTTTAAGAAATCTAAAAATTACTTTAATCAAATTATTGGAATCAATAAATCTCAGAAAAATAAATTTGTAATAAGAAACCAAGGTGAATGAGAACATATTTTTAAAAATTATTTTGTGAATAGTTTTTTGAATAAAAAACTATCCAATGTAACTTGTTTTCATTATGTATAATTATAGAATTATTCTAATTATTATTTTTTGAGAAAACCAATTTGTTTTTGAATTAAACAGTTTTTCATTCAGAACATTTTCCAAAATTTAGTACTAGATTTTATAAAAAACACAAATAGGTTTGGGTTCCCAAATATTTAGATTCAAACATTTATCTACCCACGAGAATATGAAGACAAACACAATTTATTGTATAATGTTTTTTTGTTGGGGAAAGTTCCTAAGTGAATCAATGATAAATTCTTCATAGATATTGGATTCTCAAGACATATGAGTGTATATTTCTCTAACTTCCATTCCTTATAAAATATTAATGGAGTCTATGTCATGTTTGGTTATAATTATTGAGGAATGATTATGGGAGTTTGATCAGTTGTTAATATAATATCAACCCACTTGAATAAATTTATTTATATGGAAGGATTAAAATAAAATATGATAAGTATTTCACAATTTTTTTCAAAATGTGATTTTTTGTATCTTTATAATAACTTCCATTCTATTATTAAAGATTTAATTATTAAATTTAAGGCCCCTAAAATAAACAATGTCTATACTCTAGATCTAAACACTTTTATTTAATAAAAAGTTAACTATTTAAATAATAAAACAAATGAATATTGGAATTGGAAAATAATAATGGGACATTATAATGTATATCATTTGAAAAAATTGAATATTAGGAACTTAGTTTCGTATTTTGTAAGGACCCGACCCCAGTTGCCCAGAGCCGGTGCCTTATTTGATTACTTTGGCATACATAAAAGGAATACGAATCCCGAAGGACCGAGTAGTTTAGTATTATTGGAAACAAGATACATACATAAGTTTATCATTACAACATTAAGGGAATCACAAACACTATCTTAATCCACTAGAACATCTCGTATCCTAGATTATGCTTGTAAGTAACTCACAAATTACTTCTTTATATCCTGAGAAAATACAACATAAGAAATGGGTGAGCTCAAATGCTCTGAAAGAGTAAGCAATACAGCGGAAGATAATATAAACATTAGACATGGTGAATAATTGAAAACACATGCCTTTAATAATAAACTTGAAACATATTATGGTAGAAATATGAGCTAAACAAATAATTACATAATTAAAGATAATTATGTGTATTCTACTAGTAGAATAACCACATGAAACATGATAACATAAATATAATCATAGAGGTATCTTGGGGCATTACTTACATAATCTTGTAACCATCTTGGCTACCTTAAAATTTGTAACCCTCACGGCTACCTTACATTGTGTAACCATCGCAGTTACACATGGAGTAACCATACGGCCGACCTCCAAATTAATCATACCCAATGCATTGGAGGGAAATATAGGACCCACCCTTCATCATAAACAATTCCCAATAACCAAAACATAATCATACAACATAAACAATAGCATAAAAACATTACTTTTGAATCTTATAAAACAGAATTTTAAAAGAGGATTTTAGAAGAAAAGTCCTTTATAAACATCATATACTTGAAGTGAGACTTAATAGAGTGGATGGAATATCTATATACTTTGTAAATACACATAATTAAACATAATATAAACAAAAACCATAACACAAACAATTTAAATAGCACATAAATAATAAAGTAGAAGGTTAACCCAAAGAATGGAAATCGGGTTAAGAATTCCCTTACAACAATGTGATCGGTCAAATCATATAACCGGAACATAATAAATATCAAGTGAATCACTGAATAACATGATTATAAAGAAAATCATGTTATTATATATATCAAATGATAGTACACATATACCATATACACGAAATAAGCGGCGAATGATGAAAATCTCACAAAAATGAAAGTGAGACGAGGAACCCCTTACAACTTTGTAACCAATAGATTCGTATGACCCAAAATTAATGATTGTAAAATGATAAATTTAATATCATAAAAATAAATATATTCATGATATGAGACAATAATGGGCAGTATACATACACCATACAAAGTAATAATAGCGATTACGGAATATCTCACAAAAATGGAAGTGAGATGAAGAAACCCTTACCTTAGGCTTGTCTTACTTAAAACTTGTTAAAACCTCATGTATAATGTTTAAAATAGTGTTATTAGTATTTTATAGAAACGTTTTCATGTTTATAACATCTTATATGGTCATTTCATAACCTCATTTCACCCCTTAATTGTTAGTATTTTGTTCCTTGCATTATTTTGGGTGAGTTCTTTTGTGATTTTCACAATCAGTTCATGATGAATTGTTCTTGTTGATTGGATGGGAAACTCTAGAATTGGAATGGAGTAGTATTTAAATATTTCCAGTACCATAATTTATACCATTTATCACTTTGATTCTTAATATGATAATGACTTATAAGTTAAAACATTAATTATATTCGTTTAGATCATTTAAGTGATTCTTTGATAATAACAACCTCATTTAGTCTAATAAATTAGAACCATGAGTACAAAAGAATTACAGAACCATATATGGGTCATAAAACATATATTAAAACCTGGTTCAACCATATAAATGGTATCATGACCAGACTTGAAAGAATTAATGGAATGTGAAATTACATCGTCCATGATGTCGGTAATTTGACACATCACGGATAATGGTTTTATTCATAAAATAAGTGAGAGAGGAGAGGAATAATGATTTGTAATTTTCAATAAACATGAAAACATCCAGAATATACATGATTCTGGAGATTTCATGCCTCTTGGATAAGAGGGGGTGAAGAAAGAAGAGAAAGGAAAAATGAAATAAAGAAAACATGAGAAATTTCTTACGAATATTTGGCAGCCTAACGACGTCTCTTAAAATTTCATAAAAAAACGATTGATGAGAGGAATGGAATATCTCATCCATCATACAAAATTTGGATAGTAAGGGGAAATATTTAATGAAATATCCCAACAAAATACAAAGGAAAAGGAAGAGAATAACATAAAATGGAAGAAAAGAATGAAAATGAAAGAGGATGTTTACCTCTTGGTCTCTTCTCCTTGAGATCCTCCTTAAGGGCTTTGGTCTTGGTCTTTTGGTGAGACCGGAAGCTCTAGGACGTGGGGAAGAAGATTGGGGATGGAATTTGGCATAATTTAGACAATTCTCAATGCTGGAGAGGTGTGGGAGGAAGAGGGGAGTGATGGTGGTATTTATAGTGGAGGAGGGGAGGTTTTTTAGATTATTTTAATCATTATTATAATATTTTTATCAAGACTATGAATAATCTCAAAAAAAGTGGCCCTAAATAGTGATAATATCATCTGATTTCGAAGAAAGTGGCTTTGCATCACTTTTGATGTCATAAATAGTGCATATTTACTGATAAATTGATTATACTGTATTTTATCGTATTTCACTATTCACTGAAAATTCAAGAGTTTCAGAAAAATACCAAAAATTTACCTCTACCATTTTTCGACGTGTAGAATTCAAAATTGAAATCCATTTTTCAAAAATAATTTTCTAAATATTATTAATTTAATTTTTAAATAAGATCACACTTAATTCGAAAAATAACAATATTGAAGTGCAATTAGTTTTATGTGACATTGGAAAATTAATTAAGATCCCATTATCCTATTGCCTTGGAAAAATAAAATAATAGTATTATTTACTATTAATGAGGTCATATTACAATTCATATTACTATTCATAAGGGTATGTTACTATTCACCAAAAAACAAGTTTGTTCTATCAGACTCCAAATGACATACTGAGCACAACTCTAGATGAACTTTTCTTGAAATTCAAAACATAGAAGATGATAGATTATAAAATTTAATTCTATATTTATTTCCAAAACCTTGGGGTTACATTATTCCCTCCTTCAAAGAATTGCGTCCTCACAATTCATTTCATAACCACAAAATAAAGATCTCAAATGTTTTTACCACATCTCCCGTCGTAGAGGATCCTCAGGTGCGTTCAGCGGAAATCCCAAATTGTTGCTCAATTCCTCTAGTTCTCTGACCCAGACACACCTCGGACAGAAGGGGTTGAACTCTTGCATCGAACACTCGGGCTTCCAAAGGGAGGCTCGAACAGTGCAATGTTTAGAAATGTCCGAATGGACCAACATATGAAGAACTCGCCGAACTATGTCTCGACTGAGAACATCTAAGTCGTAGATATTGTTGTACAAACTAAAACTAAGGAGTTGGTACATGTAAGCTACCCAAAGGTTTTCCTCTAAAGCAGCCTCTTGAAAACATAACCTGGCCGTATAGTTTCTTCCTAGGGTGAAACATTGGAAAATCCCTTCATGGTATTTCCCTCTTCGCCTGTACTCAACCAATTGTGCCATGGATAAGCGGTAGTAAATGGAAGCATTCCCTTGGAAGGTGCGGAGAATTTCCGGACTATTTTTCACTTCATATAGTTGCTTACACGTTTTTCAAAAGTTTTCGAGAGGCAGGTACCCTTCTTCACAGGTTTTGATTGCAATGATTTCCAGGATCTCCACAGGAAGAGATAACATATGGGTTTGTCCTTCCATCTGAAAATTTATTATAAATGTTTACTTATTGATACTAATTTAAAATTATAACTGATGAAAGGATAACAAAAAGAAAAGACAACATGCTATATTTGTATATAACCACTGGTTCAAAATGTAAAGCTGTGCACGGTTTCCCAATTCCCCCAATACATAAATCCCCAAACTAGTTCAATGATTTAAATCCCCCAAAACCAAACGCAACACCAAACACACGTTAATCCAGAAGTTATTTTACCGGAGACACCACCGATGCTAGGGTTCTGAAGACCTCAGGTGAATTCCTAAGGTAGTATTCAGTTTCTCGATTTCCTTAAACCAGACACACTCCAGACAGCTAGGGTCGAAACTGTGCTTAAAGCACTCAGGCTTCCATAGAGAGGCACGAGAAGTGTGGAGGTCATAAGTTTCAGTGTGGACTAAATCCCTATAATTCCCACGCACCAAATCATTCTTGAAGATATTGATGTCATAAAGTTCTCCATACACACTAAAACTCAGGATCTGAAATAGGTGGGTCGCTCGATGGTCACCATCCAAAGCAGCTTCAAGAAATATACCCACAGCTCGGTAGTTATCAGCAAGAGTGAAACATAGAAAAAGGGGTTCATGATACTTCCATCTTTTTCTACATGCAGCAAATTGTGCATATGCAATACGGTAATAGACCAGATTGATTCCTTGGTAAATATGGATAATTTTTGGATGATTTGATACCCTATGGAGTAGTTTACAAGTTAGACGTATGTTGGCATAGGGATGGTCCTCTTCAGAGCATGTCTTGACAATTATAGTCTCTAACAACACAGTAGGTAGTGATAAAATATTGGTTGGTTGACTCATCTTCTATCTGAAAAGTTTTAGTAAATCAACATTCAGTATGGTAAATAAATTTTAAACCAAGTTATTGTTTTATATAAATACATAAAAAATAGCATATAATATCATTCATTTAGACATGATTTATAAAACTCAAGAAATTACACAATCTCTTGATACCTTTCAAAAAAACATTAGTATGGACTTCCTAACATCATTGGTGATGTCCCTCTACCTCCACCTCCTAAGGAGAAAGGTTTTATTCAACTCTACTCCCAGGGAAGAACAAAGCTCGCGGGTCTCCTCTTCCCAAATACACTCTCGTCAATTTAGATTGTGGTTAAACCCAAGCTCTCGTTTGATACAGGTTGTTTTCCAGAGATAGGCACGAGTAACATCAAGTTCTGCGACATCCACTAGGATTTGGTTCCTAAAGATCTTTCGAACCACATCATATTTGAAGGATTCGATGAAAGATTCAAAATCGCAGAGGTCCCCAAGCATGCTGAAACTCAAGATTTGGTACATAAAGACTGCGTGGAAGTCCAGCTCCTTTGCAGCTTCTCTAAAAGCCGTGATGGCCAAACATTTTTTATCTAGAGTAAAACACAGGAAGATTCCCTCATAGTACATCCCTTTCTTTTTATAATTCTAGAATAGTGCATTTTCCATTTGGTTATACACAACTTTCGATCCCTGAAAGATTCGAAGGACATTTGAGTTGTTCGAAACATTGTAAAGAAACTTGCAGGATAGTCGGAGGTTTCCAAAGGGTTCAAATTCTTCTGTACATGACTTCACAATTATAGTTTCGAGGATTTCCGTGGGAAGGGACAAAAGACTTGTACCTTCATTTTCCATCTGAAAATAAAAAAACATCACTCTTAGTATTGTTAATGAAAGTTAATAATTGTTCAGTTCTGGTTTCCAGAGTTATTCAAAACCAATACTATGAGGAAAATTTACATTAACTCTCTTATAATGGCTTAAAAAAATATGAATTATCCTAAGCATATCCCTCGGGAGTGTCGTAACCAAAAGTACAGCAAGGCCCGTTGTCGTGTTCCAGTTCCCGTTCGAGTCTAGCTCAAAGCGGTGTTTTCAGGTTTTACCCCTAGATACATCTGTGCCAGAGCCGCCTCTACCTGCTCGTATCCAGACAGAGATGTATTTGCTAGAAGGATTAACATATTCTATTCCTTACCAAAATACCAGGATGATTTTGTAAGTTTATCCCTAAATACTATCTTAGGGCTTTGTTCCCTAATCTACGTTTTGTAGATCTAGTTTCCAAGTTTTCTACTAAACGTTCCTCTGATACCAACTATAAGGACCCGACCCCAGTTGCCCGGAGCCGGTGCCTTATTTGATTACGTTGGCATACATGCAAGGAATACGAATCCCGAAGGACCGAGTAGTTTAGTCTTATTGGAAACAAGATACATACAAAATATTATCATTACAACATGAAGGGAAACAAAAACACTATCTTAATCCACTAGAACATCTCATCTCCTAGATTATACTTGTAAGTCATTCACAAATTACTTCTTCATATCCTGAGAAAATAAAACATAAGAAATGGGTGAGCTCAAATGCTCAGTAAAAGTAATCAATACATTGTAAGATAATATAAACATTAGAAATGGTGAATAATTGAAAACACATTCCTTTAATAATAAACTTGAAACATATTATGGTAGAAATATGAGCTAAACAAATAATGCCATAATTAAACATAATTATGGGAGTTCTACTAGTCGAATAACCACGTGAAACATGAGAACATAAATATAGTCATAGAGGTATCTTGGGGCATTACTTTCATAATCTTGTAACCATCTTGGCTACCTTAAAATTTGTAACCCTCACGGCTACCTTACATTGTGTAACCATCGCAGTTACACATGGAGTAACCATACGACCGACCTCCAAATTAATCATACCCAATGCATTGGAGAGAAATATAGGTCCCACCCTTCATCATAAACAATTCCAAATAACCAAAACATAATCATAAAACATAAACAATAGCATAAAAACATTGCTTTTGAATCTTATAAAATAGAATTTTAAAAGAGGATTTTAGAAGAAAAGTACTTTATAAACATCATATAATTGAAGTGAGACTTAATAGAGTGGATGGAATATGTATATACTCTATAAATAAACATAATTAAACATAATATAAACAGAACCCAAAACACAAACAATTTAAATAGCACATAAATAATAAAGTAGAAGGTTAACCCAAAGAATGGAAATCTGGTTAAGAATTCCCTTACAAAAATGTGATCGGTCAAATCATATGACCAGAACATAATAAATATCAAGTGAATCATTGAATAACATGATTATAAAGAGAATCATGTTATTATATTTATCAAATGATAGTACACATATACCACATACAAGAAATAAGCGGTGAACGATGAGAATATCACAAAAATGAAAGTGAGACGAGGAACCCCTTACAACTTTGTAACCAATTGATTGATATGACCCAAAATTAATGATTTTAAAATTATAAATTGAATATCATAAAAATAAATATATTCATGATATGAGACAATAATGGGCAGTATATATACACCATACAAATTAATAATAGCGATTACGGAATATCTCACAAAAAATGGAAGTGAGATGAAAAAACCCTTACCTTAGGCTTGTCTTACTTCAAACTTGTTAAAAATTCCTGTATAATGGTTAAAAGAGTGTTATTAGTATTTTATAGAAACATTTTCATGTTTATAACATCTTATATGGTCATTTCATAACCTCATTTCACCCCTTAATTGTTAGTATTTTGTTCCTTGCATTATTTTGGGTGAGTTCTTTTGTGATTTTCACAATCGGTTCATGATGAATCATTCTTGTTGATTGGAAGTGAAACTCCAGAATTGGAATACAGTAGTATTTAAATATTTTTAGTACCATAATTTATACCATTTATCACTTTGATTCTTAATATGATAATGAATTATATGTTAAAACATTAATTATATTCGTTTAGATCATTTAAGTGATTCTTTGATAATAACAACCTCATTTAATCTTATAAATTAGAACCATGAGTACAAAAGAATTATAGAACCATATATGAGTCATAAAACATATATTAAAACTTGTTTCAACCATATAAATGGTTTCATGACCAGACTGGAAAGAATTATTGGAATGTGAAATTACATCGTCCACGATGTCGGTAATTCGACACATCACGTACAATGTTTTTTATTCCCTAAATAAGTGAGAGAGGAGAGGAATAATGATTTGTAATTTTCCATAAACATGAAAACATCCAGAATATACATGATTATGGATATTTCATGACTCTTGTATAAGAGGTGGTGAAGAAATAAGAGAAAGGAAAAATGAAATAAAGAAAACATGGGAAATTTCTTACGAAAATTCGGCAGCCTAACAGCGTCTATTAAAAGTTCATAAAAACAAGATTGATGAGAGGAATGGAACATCTCATCAATCATACAAAATTTGGACAGTAAGGGGAAATATTTAATGAAATATTCCAACAAAATACAAAGGAAAAGGAAGAGAATAACATAAAATGGAAGAAAAGAATGAAAATGAAAGAGGATGTTTACCTCTTGATCTCTTCTCCTTGAGATCCTCCTTAAGGGCTTTGGTCTTGGTCTTTTGGTGAGACCAGCAGCTCTAGGACGTGGGTAAGAAGATTATGGAGGTAATTTGGCAGAATTTAGACAATGCTCAAGGCTGGAGAGGTGTGGGAGGAAGAGGGGAGTGAGGGTGGTATTTATAGTGGAGGAGGGGAGGTTTTTTAGATTATTTTAATCATTATTATAATATTTTTATCAAGACTATGAATAATCTCAAAACAAGTGGCCCTAAATAGTAATAATATCATGTGATTTCGAAGAAAGTGTCCTTTCATCACTTATTATTTCATAATTAGTGCATATTTACTGATAAATTGATTATACGGTATTTTATCATATTTCACTATTCACTGAAAATTCAAGAGCTTCATAAAATACAAAAAATTTACCCCTACCATTTTTCAACATTTAGAATTCAAAAGGGAAATCCATTTTTCAAAAATAATTTTCTAAATATTATTAATTTAATTTTTAAATAAGATCACAGTTAATTCGAAAATAACAATATTGAAGTGCAATTAGTTTTATGTGACATTGGAAAATTAATTAAGATCCCATTATCCTATTGCCTTGGAAAAATAAAATAATAATAATATTTACTATTCATGAGGTCATATTAATATTCATATTACTATTCATAAGGGAATGTTACTATTCATCAAAAAACAAGTTTGTTCTATCAGACTCCAAATGACTTACTGAGCACAACTCTAGATGAACATTTCTTGAAATTCAAAACATAGAAGAGGATAGATTATAAAATTGAATTATATATTTATTTCCAAAACCTTGGGGTGTTACATATTTCCCTCAACATAAATTTAACAAAAAGAAACTATGGGATACAATAAAAATCCCAATAAACACAAGAAATATTTAAAAACATATAAATAAGATTCTGCTTTTATACCCATAAAACTTATTCACACGTATTTTTTTGGGCCATCATTAAATTATTATCTAGGATGAAAATATTTTATTCATTACTTAGTTGATGATTTTTTCAAGATTTTCATGGAATTTATTTTCAAGTGTTAAGAGTGAAGCTTATTATTTTTTATAATTTTTTGTTAACTAATTCAAATAGGTAATTATTCAAATAATATTTCTTTAATAAGTTACCATATAGTTGAATTTGAAAACCATGAGTTCAATTATTATTGTTCAAAACATGGAATCAATATAATGTTTCTACCCTAAGGAAACCTCAACCGAATGATGTTTTTGAAATTAGGAATTAGAATTTACAAGAAGTTATTTGAATAATGTTATGTGAATATAACTTTCCTACTCATTTTTGGGATGAATACATAAATACAACTTGTTATGTGATAAATATATATTTAATGAGTCCTATTTATAAGAAAACACCTTATGATATATAGAATAATATAATGACTAAAAGTAGATAATTTAAAGTATTTGGATAAATGGTTTATATTATAAATACTATTTTTTTTTAAATTTGATCAAATGGATAATGATGGAATATTACTTATCTATTATTTTACATCTAGGACATAAATTATTTTCAATAAAGGTAAAATATTATTGATGAATAAACTCATGGGATGTTTGAGGTAATTGATCATTTTTATCACAATATTACTCAAGTGAATGACCTAATAGATTATTTTGAAAACTTGAGACCTAAAACTCTATTTAAAAAAATTATAATGATTTATAATACGATTTCCTTATATAGAATCTTTAAATGATGGATATTAGTGAAAATGAAAGTGTTTTACCTAGACATCCCATAAAACATTATAACCACACATTATAAATAGTTATAATAAGTTTATATTATGGTATTTTTACTAGAATAAGTAGAAGAAACCTTGTATAACTTTATTTCATTCTATCCTAATTAGAACTGAGGTCTATAGAATAAGCGTTAGTGGGTGATACATGGGTTTTAGAGATGAAAGAAGAATTATACCGGTTTAGAATAATAATGTAAGGAAATAATTAATAGAACATTTTCCAATCATCAGTATAAATAAAATGAGATTTCAAGAATAATAATGATGATCATGGTGTGTTCACTAGGAATAAGGATAGATTAGTTTCAAAAGTTTATAACCAAGAAGATGTTATTTATTATAAAGAAACATTTTCACCTAAAGGATGATTAGAATCCATTGGTAATATCTTATCCTTTTTATCACATATTAATTTTAAGTTATATTAGATGGATATAAAAATATCATTATTAAATTGTTTTATTATTGAGGTTGTTTATATTTAACAACCTCATGGATTTGAAAATCCTAATTTTTAAATTTCAGTTTTTAAACATACCAAATATCTTTATAGCATCAAATAAACACATATATCTTCATATAAAAATTTTGTTCTTTTATTTTATGAAATATATTTTTTGTGGGATTCGTAGATCAAACTCTGTTAATAACGTTTCATCTTTAGATACTTTATTAGTTCAGATACATTTTTGTGATATGATATTTAGTTCTAAAAATAAAAAAATTGGTAATAAATTATCAAAAATAGTTAAAAAATAATTTGAAATGACTATTATTGGTGATTTAATTTTTTAGGTTTTCATATTTGTCAAAAATAATATGGGAATGTGATAAATTAAATAAAACAGATACTTGACTTCATCCAAAAATTCATACTTGAAATTTGTAAAGTATATAAAACTCCTTTGGATTGTAATGAAATGATTTACTTGGATGACATTTTAAAACCAATTGATAATGTGATATATAGAGGAATAATTGTTAGTCTACTGTACCTAACTACTGTTACCCCAAACATTATGTTTTTAGTATTTTTATGTTCTGGATTTCAAGATAATCTCAATGAATATCATTTGAAATTTTCCAAAAATAATTTAGGCCATTTAATAAAAAGAATTATATTTCCTTACTTTTTACAAAGACATTTGATTTTAATCTGAATTTATATTCCGAGGCCAAATTTGGTGGTTGTAAACTAGATATGAATATTACTTTATGAACCTTCCATTTTCTTGGAAAATCCATAAAATCCTAGTATAGTAAGAAACAACACTTAGTTTCTTCATCTACTACTAAAGATAAATATATAGCTTCTAATAGTTTTATTCCACATGTATTATAGATGAAACAAACCTTAATGGATTTTTGAATCAATTTCAACCGGTTATCCAGTATTTCACAGATCCAATAAATCATTCAAGAAAAATATATATATAAAAAAGGAATCATTTCTTAAGATATCATGCTCAAAAATTTGATTTTACTCTTTATTTTATGTCTAGTGAGAACCAGTTAGCATATATTTATACTAAGGATAATTGCACACAAACCTCTTGATTTAGTTAAAATCAAAATGAGGTAATT
The DNA here is from genome assembly GCA_963277665.1 of Viscum album. Classification (NCBI taxonomy): domain Eukaryota; kingdom Viridiplantae; phylum Streptophyta; class Magnoliopsida; order Santalales; family Viscaceae; genus Viscum; species Viscum album. The sequence goes on from OY728123.1 coordinate 1,755,143,049, forward strand.
TTAATTAAAACTAGTTTAGTTCACCATATTCCTTTGAATTTTATTTTTAATGAATTATAAAAATTAAATGAAATTATCTTGTTTTAGTTTTTTTATAAATTTTATTCTTTTTTATTTAAATTAAACGTAATTTGTTTTTTATAAATTTATTTTTCCCTTTTATTTTCTAATTTATTTATCTATTTTAAGGTAGAATTGAACCAAAAACCCTAATTTTTTTTACCCCTTTAGTAGATCAATCCCATAACCTAAAAGTACCAAATCAAGCCATAAACCTTTTCCAATTCACATACATGCTTTATCTGAAAAGGATAACTATCACACTTTCCACTCTTACAACTCTTTATATTCCTTCTTGAACTTCTACTGACCTTCTTCCATGGGAAACACCAAGAAGGGAGATGGTGGAAGCTTTGGATTTTCTATGAAATCAAATTCAGGTGGTACACCATGTTTGATTATAGCTGGAAAGGCCATTGATATGGTTTGGTTTAAGTATATTGATAAATTTATAAATAAAGTATCTCTGTTTAAAGGTTATTAGTTTATTTTATATGGAATCAAGTTAGGTTTCTTATTTGAGTAAGAAATAAATGAGTTCACAAGGAATAAAAAGATACAATTTTGTTAAGTAGAGGACGTGATCCAATCAATTATAAATTGTAAATATTTTCTAGTTCTGTTAGTAAAAATGGAAAAATTCATTCATCATCTCCATTTTAGGGAGTTTAGATTTACCCAAGATATTATTTATAGAAGTTCAATAGGACCAAATAAGATTTTCATGTTTTTTGGAACCACTTAATTTGAGAAGAAATATTCAAAGGGAATAGAGCCTAAATGTAATGTTCTCTATATGTTTATTCTGATTGGGATTTCTGAAAGAGTAGGTGAAATATATAAAGTGTTATTTTAAGACATGTACATGTTATGATAAATATTATACAGAATATGATGTAGTTTATTTATCACCGCTATTAAGAGAAAGTGAAGATAAACTATTATCCCTATAATAAGATTATCTCTAAAGTATTAATGAATTTGGAGGTGGTTCTTACTTTTAGGGAGATTATAAAATGAAATTATAATAATCCTCTAACTACAATGATCATGGAAACTATTATATTCTACTGGGTTGATTCTAAAAATTCATTAAAATCTATTGGACAAAAATGACTAGATCAAGGTGACAGTGGTCTCAAACCTCACCACAAAGGGATGAAACACATATTAAGAAGATACTTTCTAGGGAGGTGTAGGATTCAATGGTTTCTAGAATAGAGCCTTTGTTTCAAGAAGCCAAACACTGTATGGAAGAGAAAGTTCAATGTTATGAAGAAAAAAATTCTAGTGGTGCTAAATATTTCTAAAATGTTAAGCCAGCTGCTAGGACATTTGATATATCTAGAATGTAATGGACAGTTGAAACTATGCTAAATATTCTAGTTTCAGTGGATGAGGATGAAACTGATGTGGAGTACCCTGATGTTGAAAAAATTTAATTTGGATCACTTATTGGTAGAGATAGAGATGATGATTTACTTATGGAGACTGATGATAATTCTCAATCTCAAGAATCTATACCATCAGCACCTCCAATGCATGAGGATTCACCTTATGTTTGAAATAGTACTAACAGTTTGGTAATTCAAACCTTTTATTATATTATAGTAACAATGTTTTATAATCATTGAGAATATTATAATGATTTTTAGAGAGAAAAAATATCCTTGGAGGATGATATCAGAAAACTCAAGGAACATTATGTATCTAGATCTTATTTTGATTAGATGATTGGGATTGTAGGAACCAAAACTATCCTTATCAAGAACAAGAACCCATTTCCTCATATGTAATCTATTTCCTTTAGGATAAGTTATAAGGAAGTGTGGTAAATGAAAACTTATGTGAATGAGATCAGGAAAATATGTCCTTCTATATCTGAGATAAATGAGCTAGGTGTTCGTATTGCAGCTCAAATAGAAAGAATTAAAAACCTATATGTGATCCAATATGATACATATCAAGATGTATATTATGACATTAAATGTTTTTATTCCAAAATAAAGGATATATTTCATACTTTGAAGAGTATAGTAGTAAGTGAGTTTGAGTTACCTAAGTGGTTTCAAATGACTTCAACTGTTTCATCTAGATGTTATGGGGTTCTGGATTTCAAAATTTTGTTGATTGAATTCCCTTTTAGTTCGATTCTATTTCCTCTTTGATTTAATCTCTTCAGAGTTATATTTTCACACCAAATTCATATGAAATATTTCAATAAATATCTATGTGGTGAATTCAAAGACACCTGATAAGTATTTAAAAGGCCTTTTCTTGGAACTAAAATGTAATTGAATTTTATGATGGGGTATCTTAAAGAATATATTAGTAGATAGATGAAATAGATCTTGAAAGTATCTTAAGATATCTTGGGAATGATATTTAGGTCAATTGTTTGAGTGACTATAAATCATCACTTATTTATAGACCTACTGGTAATGATTTATGTTAATGTTGATGGTTTTTTACTCTAACACTTTAGAAGAGGATTCAAGTTTATCAAATTTTGAGGAAACTCCATCTACTGTAGTTTCACTTACAACGAGAGAACTTATTGTTTACAAGACTATCAAGATTATCTCTTTAGTGATAATATCTTCCCATAGGGTACCTTCTCGAGTTATTATGATGGATAACGAAACAAAACCTTCTTCAAATAATACAATTTTACAGCCTCATTTTAGTAATGTTTAGGATATATCTCAAGATTTAGTAGAAAAGATACCCAATATTATAAGGAAGCTATAATCTATGACTACAAAATAGATCTTTGTGTAAGGATCCTTCAACCAGGTCTTGAAAATGTAGTATTTAGACCTTCTAGTTTCATCATCCAGTTGTTAGCCTTCTCCCTTATTTAGTGATCCCCAAGGCTTTTTCCTCTATTTATCTTGAATACATTAAAGGAATTATGAATAATGGTCTCTAATTACTTAAGAAAATTCATAGACATACATCTACTAATATTAAAAATTTATTCATGTGAAATATCATCACGTGAATTGATATGTATTTAGATTATTTTTTTATCCTAGAGTGAGAATGACCCTCATAATGCACATAGATACCTTTTGTGGTACAAGATAGAGAGTATATATGTTTTATGACCCATCTAACAAATATAGAAAAGATCAATACAAGGTGGATAATGCCTTAACTACTTAGAAATATAAGCATGAAGCTTCACCCTTAGTCCCTATATAGAAGTCAAAATTTGTAGCTATAGGATCATATGATTTCAGTATTTCTTTAGGAAAACATAAAGGAGTTCTTATCACAACTTCTTAGGATAAAAGGTATAAATCAGTAATTGGATCTAAAACTCATTCTACCACTATGATTGGGAAATTATTGTTTCCATTAGTGTTGGACCCTCATATTATCTCTCAAACCACTCGAAATTTCAAAATTCATCCACACAAATCTTTTTCTTAGTTTTAAATAACTCCTAAGACGAGGTCTTATGACTAACATATTTTATATTTACCTTTTTGGGAATTGTGTGGATGCATTTTTGTACCAATATTGATAAATTATGAAATCCTTATTTATATATATCTTATATATTTCTGAGTGATTATTCCCATTTAATATATTTAATCCCTTTTTTTCATAATTATATTTTTCAATTAATGTTTTATTGTTTTATTTTTTATTTTTTCTTTTACTGAGTTTCAAGCCATTCCATAATTCTCATTTAGTTTTTTGATTTTACTTAATCAGTTCATAACTCTAGGTGAGAAATTAAAAGTGTGTTATCATCTCCATTCCTTTCCTTTCTAATTAAAAAAATGGGTGATAGATCAACCAAAAGGGTAGAAGTATCTTTATTTGGATAAGTTTACCCGAGGGGGAAAAGTACTGTAAAGTGGAAGAAGTTTCTAATTTTGGGGGATAAGAAAAGGATAAATGCGACATTTTATAAATAATATATAAATTACATATTTTTGTTGAAAATCTTATCAAGTATTTTAATAATATGTTATTAATGTATTATGGGATTTTACTTATCATTAAAATGAGGATATTGTTGGATTACTATGGGTGTTCTAACACATTCCATTTACATTAGGTTTCGATGATCTCAAATTCCCTTCATATATTTTTTAAAATGCATTAATCAGGTTTTATAATTATTTGTTTTTATTATGATAAATTTTACATGTTATAGAAATTTGATGAAAATTTTACCAAGTGTGGAAAATCAACCACATGAGGCATTTATTTACATAGATCAAATGTCATGTAAATTAGTTACATATAGAATCATCAACTTCAATCATCTATGTGAAGGAAAAAACTACATGGAATGGTTATGTTTTAAAATAGAATACATGAAAAGAACCTACATTAATGATTCACATATGTGATAAATTAACTAAATAGATTAAAGAACTATTAGAGTTGGTCACATGGAGTAACCAACTAAAAGATTTGTACATAAGGTGAAAATTTTTATATGGTTATAAATGGTTAAAAAATCCATTATTTTACATAAAATCTAATGACATGACCAATTATCCTTTGTGAAGAAATTCATCTACATAAAGAGTTCCTATGAAATTCTGTTATATTGATAAATTGGCTATGTAAAGAGCAATGATGTGGATCAACTCAGCTATGTGAATTTAAATAAGTGGAATTCAGCTATGTGGTAATTCATAACTGGATACATCATGATGAATATTTATATTTATTGCCATTTGTGTACATTAAGTTGAAATTAATGTTATCAAGCATGTATTAAATGTTGAATTACATCCTTAAAGTGAAAATCGTTACAAATGAATAAAAGTACCATAAAATAATATATTACAAGGATAATTTAATGGATACTAATATTTCGTATTTATTTCTAAGAAAGAAACATGTGAAATTTAATTATATGCCCAAAATATATAGATATGATATTATGTATTTAAAATAGAAGTGTTTCATGGTTTTTTTGTGTGGTGAAGAAGAGAATATAGAAAACAAGAAAAAGAAAATACACTAAAACTCTTGATGAAATATATATAAATATATTTTTCTATTTTATTCAAAAAAGTAATAAGTAAAATCAAGCCTAAATTTATTATAACACGATTATATTTACTGTGTTTCAAAGGAATCTCCTCAAGAAACATTTTATTCTTATCATCTCTCATAGACATTGTTTTCTTCTATTAGTTGTATCTTACAACTATGAGCATCATATGTAAATTCTATTTATTATATCCTTTTCTATGAATTTCCCCATAAAATAAACTTGATGGATGGTGTTTGCAAAGCCTATTTAGAGACTGATTAGAATATCTTAGTATTTTACCAAGTTTTGACTTCTTTCACTCCATCATGAAGTCCCTAAGTAATGTATTTGATGTCCCTAAAAAAGGAACACTCTTGTAAAAATCACAATTCTCTTGTAGTTGATTGTTGGTGGAGTAGACTAGAGGATTTCTATTCTTTTAACCACTTTATATATATTGTATTTGATCTCTTTTTTTTTTGTGATTTTTTCCTACTATGTTCATTTGTTAAGGAAAGAATAGAGGTCATCTTATCTTTGAAGAGACTGTTTTTTAAGTGAAAGTAATTTCACGAATGAAATTCATCTCTTTATTGAGTCTAAGTGCATTTAGTCTTCGACCAATACATTAGTGTTGATTTAGATTCCTATCAATAATTATTACACTTGTGCTTTAACACATCATAGAAAAATGATCATAATATTTTTCTATATTATAAGTGAGTTTATTTCATCTATATAATTTGAGAACAAAAACTCCCCATGGATATATATTCTTACTTGGTTGTAAAAAGAAAAAGAGTGTTTTTCTTCTTACAACTCCACGAGACTAGGGATTTTCCATATAGGTGAAAATTACCACTTTTACTTTTATTATCTAATTTGAATCCTCCAAAACCATTACAACAAAAAACCATAAATTGAAATTTTTTGTCTTTTAGATAAAATAAACAATATTTTTTTAGAAAATTTAAAATATTTGAAAATTACTTGAAAACATTTTAAATGTGATTCTATAGGTTTGAATTGAAAATTAATGCAAAAAAAAAACACTAAACCTAATGTTTGGTAGGGTTGTGGTGAGGTAGAAAAGGATCCCAATAATACCTCGATAAAGTTTTTTGTCAACCAGTTTATTAGCTTCATCCAATATTAGCTTACGCAAAGTAATAATAGGTGTATTTATTTCCATTAATTGATCCATTATGGAATGTTTTAAAATTTCATTATTATAAATTATTTGTTATAAAAACATACCATCCTTTTTTTGAGTAATTTGAAAAACAATAAAAAAACCACAACTCACCCATAAAACTCATATAATTTTTTTTTCTCATTAAACTTATTATCTTATAAAACCAAAAAAAATATTATTAAAATTAATTTAACCAACTAATAAATCATTTAAACTATATTTTAAAAACTAATTTGAATATTCTATACCCATTTTATAATTATTTTCTACATTACTTTTTTTGACCATTCATATCAAGCCCGAGGAAGAGATTTAATTAACATAAAACAGTGATTTAGGAATTTGGAGTCCTTGAAACTAGGTATTTGTTCACCAGAATCCTTTTTTAGAAATAAAACCATTCAAAAAACTTCTTTTAAAATCCATTGGAAAAATCCTAAAATTTAAATGATTAGTGAATTATAATAATATTATAATAGATTTTATCTAGTTAATGGGAAAAATTCCTCACCATAATCAATTACTTCTTCTTTAATTTATCCACTAAATACGATTCAATCATATTAGTGAGTGTAGTTACTGTGATTATCTATGTTATTTCTAAAAACCCATTTATTACCAATAATAAGATAATAATTAGGTATTTCAATGAGTTATCAATTTGTTTCCTTGTAAACTGATTCAATTATAATTTTATTAAAAGTACCTAATTTTAATCAATAATTTAATGATTAATATTTTAGGGTTCTAGTTGTAAAACACAGGCACAATGTTCAACCTCATTTTAAACTAACCTTCTTATACAAGTACTAACATTAAAATCACTAATTACATTATAAATGGGATGTTATTTATATTTCAACCATGGATTGGGTAAAAAGATAAATAGTGGTACTTCAACAACATAAATTTCATTGGTTGGAGGTCGATTACTTAAGGAAATAAATTCTAGTACAACCTCAATGTCATCAATTTTTGGATGAGGTTTAGGAAAACTCTCATCAAATTTGGTGTTTAATGACTCTTCTAAGGTCATGGTCTTTTTAATAAAAACTCAATATTTTTTATTTTTGTTTGGGTACCCTTGAAAACTAATTTCATTCTATTTGGGGTGAAATATTCATAGGTTTTGTTTAATGTTATTAATATAGTACTTACATACCAAATACTTTAAAATATCCAACTTTAATAAATTTTACATTCCAATGTTCATTGGGGGTATTCTTTAGGATGAGACTTGTGAGAACATAGTTCAAGGTATAAAATGTGGTATTTACTTCAAAAACCACAAAATATGAAGTAATTTTAAAATATTTTAAGATATTTCTTATAATAACTTTTAGATTTTAGTTCTATATTTCAAAAACTATTTTTTAGAGTCATTGGAACATAAAAATAATGATTATGAACTTGTGAAGTACAAAGTTCATCAAAATATTTATTGTAAAACTCCCCCCAATAATCTGTTTCAAGGGATAATATCTTATAGACATTCTTAATTTTGACCTTGTTGGTATAATTTATAAGCACATAAAAAGTTTCATTTTTATAAGCCAATAAATAATCCCATGTAAATATTGTATAATCATTAACGATTAATTTTTTTAATATTTATCTTATATACTCTCAACTTAGGTTGGTCTAAATAGAAAAATATAAAAAAGATCACGAGAAATATAGGGGTATTCTTCATTTTTATATTTAAATTATGTTTTTTGTTTTTTACTAAGTTGGTAAGGTTCATATAAAATGTCATTTTTGAAATTAAATTTAGGAAAATCTCATACTGGATGATTTCAGTTGAGTTTTGACAAGTGTGTTTGTGAAGCATTGACCCTAGATTCCATTACATAACCCTGACTCGCTATCTTATGCAGTCAATTTTTTTTTCATTTTGACTTTATAGTTATTTTTCTTCAAACATAAACATTTTTAAAATGAGAAGCTAAAAATAAAAGTTTTCCTTAGAATCAATAACTTCACATTTTTTTTTTCAAAATAGACTTTAAATCCATTTTCACATAATTTACAAATACTTAGAAAATTATATTTTTAACTTTAAAAAATAAATTTATTTTATAATGGAAAAATTTTAAATACCAATGGTACTTATACCGATGATCTTACTCCTTGATTTATCACCAAATGTGACTTTTTTTCGGACTAATATTTTCAAAATGGTTGAACTAAGAGTAGTCATCACACATGTTTCTGGATCACCCACTATCCATGTACCATGTAACTCCTTGTAATTTACTCTTATGAAATTATTGTGAAAAAACAATCAAGAAACTAGAGATTTTGGTACCCAAATTTTGGGACCATGCATTAGAAAAAAGGGATTTTTGAACCCATATTTATTCTGAATAAGATTTCATAAAAAAATATTTAATGCGAGTTGAAAAATTTTGTTTCATAAATAATGATATTTCTTATAATAATATTTATAAATTAGATGCCATGTTTTATATAAATAAATAAAAAAATTATATTGAGAGAATCCTCTAATAAATGTGGTATTTTTTGAGGTGATGGATTGATTTGAAAAATAATCAACAAAAAAATTTGTTCCATGTTTTTGGGAACCAAAATTATATTAACATTCTTTTACCTTTCGGTTAGAATTCCAAAAAAATTACTTTAAGATTAAAATTTTCCAATATTAATTTCTCCTTTAAGTTCAAAAATTACACCTTCTCTTTTTAGAGTTGATCCCTTGAAAAACTACTTGATTACTCTTTATTTTAGATCATTTTATTTTATGTGAATTCACAAAATCCTTATGATAATTTATCTATATAATAGTTAAGATCCTCATAAAATAGATAATTTTAAGAACATGAAGAATAAGAGGAAACAACAATATTTACCACTTTACATACCTTAGTTTCAGAAACGACACTTATTACATCATCATTTTTTATTAAATTAGGTAGATAAAACTATTACTTGAACTCAATGTGGAAACCTTAAATTATTTTTGTCTTTACATCTTATCTATCATCCTCTTTTTTAATTTGAGGCAATCTAGTCTAATGTGTCCCTTCTTTTTGTATTCGAACAAAGTCCCCTCAACATCTTCTCACACATTTCCCTTTTTTATATGGGGAATTAATTTATTAATTCTCATAAATTTGTTCATATTATTTAACAAGTTTTCAATATTTTCATTAAAATTTAAATAATAATTATTTATTACGTTAAATAAAAAAATCTTATTTTCCTTGACTTCAATATCTTCATTTTTGTCTTTCAATTTCATGAAAATATCATAAGTCATGAGAGATCCTGTATGTTCTTTTACCATTATGTTATTGATATAATTTTCTTCTTAAATCACCATTGCCTTGGGTAACTATGAATGTTTCAGTAACCAATGTGTTATTCCTAAATAGGATGGACACCACCGAGAGGGACGGGTGAGGTGAATCAGTGGTTCCTTTTTCATTTATAAGAATGTTTTTTAAATCCAAAAATAAAAATTTATTAACCTCTAGAACTTTACAGAGTTATGATCCACTAAAATATAAATCACAGCCTCACATTTCATATGGAAAAACTATAATGAGAGGTAAAAAAATGATATTTACAAGGTTCAGTAAAAAGACATACTCTTTTCCTTGTTGGATAGTCCCATCAGCATGGATTCTTTGACTAACTTATTTCTAGAATAAAAAGGTAGAAGGTGTGAAAAATTATACAATCCCAGTAGAAACATTCATGATATAGATGGTTATACCCCCCAACTATCCTTTTCAGTATCTACTTCTAAAAAATAATCTATTTTAGCAATAGGTTAGAACCCATAGTTATAAGCTTCACTTTTCTTCTTATTTTCTAATCTACTTAAGAAAGTAATCACATCCTCTAAATGTAATGTAAATCAAAATTTACCCAGGTAAAATATTAAATAACTTCAAAAATTATTGTAGAATATTTTTGATCTTGAATCTAATTCTAGAAAATCATTTAGGAAAAATTCATTTGCAAGAGTCAGTCTGATCTGCCTCAGTTTGGTAACCTCAATTTTATGGTCTCTATCTGATTGGCCTTTTTATGATTCTACTTCTGCTCTTCCTTATTTCATTGAGTATGAACTCAATCAGATTATTCATTCTTTCCATCTGACAGACTTCTCTTCTGATGCACTTGCTCTGATGGACTCATTTTAATGGATATGATTCCATTGAAACTTCCACAAATTCCATAGATATTTCTCCATTAGAACTACCTTAAATTTTTAAAAATTTACTAAGCTCTTTTTTTATAATAAAAATAGATATGTTTTTGGAGGAGATTATAAAAAAATTTCCCACTCAACCATCCTTTCCAAATATTTGTTTCTACTTAAATCTATGATCAATCTTTGAATTTTCAATGCTTTCAATTATCTGTAAATCTCATATCAATCATTGAATTATTCATGTTTACAATAATTTGTTCATTCCAATTCTTCATTATGATTCTTAATTATTATGATGATATGGAAAAAACTAAAGATGTACCATTATGATGACTTAATTTAAATTGTTAAAGTCTTTACATATGGATTTTTTAAATCAACTATTCTCGAACCTTCTCATTAATTCATCTCACTTAGTAATTTATTTATAGAAATTAGTACACTTCTCATTTTGATTATTCGTTATGATGAAGACATATATAGAGTAAACAATTCTTCATTTTGTTTATCTACACCAGTTAAAAAACTAATCTTCCCATTATGATTTATTATATATGATAAAGTCTTCAAATTCATCAATACATTTCCCTATATCAATTGTAAAAAATGTAAAACATATGTCATCCTATTACGATGCTCCAAATACACTGATAGAAATAATGGAAAACAGATTCTTGGAACTTCAAGAAAGATTCTTGTCCACCTTTGATAAAACATTCAAAAATTCATCAAACATGACTGGTATTCTTATTCTTTTCTATTGAACTACTCATTAAAGATATTCAAAACATTCTTTATCACTTGATTCAATCAACGAATCATCCTAATGAGAAATGGTTTACTATATTGTTGAATTTTCTGAGTATTAAAAATCTGTTCTTATCAATCCTCTTATGTTGTTATAATGATACTAAAAAATATAATGACTAAACAGTGGTATATTAACTCTGATTATCAATGGCACACTGAGCCCACTGAACTAGTTCTAGTAGCTTTTACTTTATAAATTTCATTTCTTTTCCCAATAAATTATAGTGATCTTGATTTTATAAAGTATCAACTCTCACAAATTTCTTCATAAAAAAACCTATTCTTGTATCACGACTCTCTCATGAGTTTGAATGTGATTAATATTAGATTCAACATCATCTAACTTATATTGGGATTCATTTTAACTTCCTAGACATCCATGGAATTCTTTCTTTTCCAATCAAACCTCAATATGATTGGATACACTAGGAATCCCCATTTCCTTTATAAGGATAATATAAAATTTTTTCTTGATAACTTATGTTTTTTGAAATATAAAAAATAAATTTATCATTAGGGTTACATAGGATCCAATAATACTCTGATACAACTTCTCAATACAATTTTCCATTCATTCTGGACCCAAGGTGAGCTTGATGTGCCTTTTCTACTGGATAAAATATAAGGACCCGCACTTATTTCATACATAATCTTGAATTTAATCAAGAAAACACTTCATTTTACATTTAGGATCTTTTCAAGTTTAGAGCTTTAGAGAATTAAGACAAAACATTGATAACATTACACATTGTTACATAGTGGATACCATAAAATCAATTTCCATTTTCCTCAGAATATAAAACATTAAAACATAAAACAAGACTCCTTGAAAATTGTTCAACATTTAACATGTCTTCCTTCCTTGTATTACTCATCATTAACCTGTGAAAAATCATTTAAAAACTTGGGATGAGCACAAAAGCTCAGTAAGGTATGAAAAAAGAAGGAAAAATCACATTAGTCCATGAATACGCATGACGTATGAAAACATTTTCAAAAGACATGATTTCCACCCATAAAATCTTACTTAGCGTAACATTAGATTTACACAAGATCCACACAAACATAATTATAATCATAGAGGTATATTGGTGCATTAATTACATAAACTTGTAACCATCTTGGCTACCTTAAAATTTGTAACCCTCACGGCTACCTTACTTTGTGTAACCATCACAGTTACACTTGGAGTAACCTTACGGCCGACCTCCAACTTACTCATACCCAATGCATTGGAGGGAAATATAGGTCCCACCCTTCATCATAAACAATGCCCAATAACCAAAACATAATCATACAACATAAACAATAGCATAAAAACATTGCCTTTGAATCTTATAAAACAGAATTTTAAAAGAGGATTTTAGAAGAAAAGTCCCTTATAAACATCATATACTTGAAGTGAGGCTTAATAGAGTGTATGTAATATGTATATACTCTGTAAATACGTATAATGAAATATAATATAAACAAAACCCATCACACAAACAATTTAAATAGCAGATAAATTATAAAGTAGAACGTTAACCCAAAGAATGGAAATCGGGTTAAGAATTCCCTTACAACAATGTGATCGGTCGAATCATATGACCAGAACATAATAAATATCAAGTGAATCATTGAATAAAATGATTATAAAGAGAATAATGTTACTATATATATCAAATGTTAGTACACATATACCACATACAAGAAATAAGCGGCCAATGATGAAAATCTCGCAAAAATGAAAGTGAGACGAGGAACCCCTTACAACTTTGTAACCAATTGATTCGTATGACCCAAAATTAATGATTGTAAAATGATAAATTGAATATCATAAAAATAAATATATTCATGATATGAGACAATAATGGGCAGTATACATACACCATACAAAGTAATAATAGTGATTACAGAAATATCTCACAAACATGGAAGTGAGATGAAGAAACCCTTACCTTAATCTTCTCTTACTTAAAACTTGTTAAAACCTCCTGTATAATGGTTAAAAGACTGTTATTAGTATTTTAGAGAAACATGTTCATGTTTATAACATCTTATATGGTCATTTCATTACCTCATTTCACCCCTTATTTGTTAGTATTTTGTTCCTTGCATTATTTTGGGTGAGTTCTTTTGTGATTTTCACGATCGGTTCATGATGAATCATTCTTGTTGATTGGAAGTGAAACTCCAGAATTGGAAAGGAGTATTATTTACATATTTCCAGTACCATAAATTTTACCATTTATCACTTTTATTCTTTATATGATGATGATTAATAAGTTAAAACATTAATTATGTTCGTTTAGATCATTTAAGTGGTTCTTTGATAATTACATCCTCTTTTAGTCTTATAAATTTGAATCATGAGTACAAAAGAATTAAAGAACCAAATGTGAGTCATAAAACATATATTAAAACCTATTTCAACCATATAAATGGTTTCATGAACATACTTGAAAGAATTAATGGAAAGTGAAATTACATCGTCCACGATGTCGGTAATTCGACACATCACATACAATGTTTTTATTCCTTAAATAAGTGAGAGAGGAGAGGAATAATGATTTGTAATTTTCCATAAACATGACAACATCCAGAATATACATGATTCTGGAGATTTCATTCCTATTGGATAAGAGGGGGTGAAGAAAGAAGAGAAAGGAAAAATGAAATAAAGAAAACATGAGAAATTTCTTACGAAAATTCGGCAGCCTAACAACGTCTCTTAAAATTTCATAAAAACAAGATTGATGAGAGGAATGGAATATCTCATCATCATAAAAACTTTGGACAGTAAGGGGAAATATTTAATGAAATATCCCAACAAAAGACAAAGGGGAATGAAGAGAATAATACAAAATGGAAGAAAAGAATGAAAATGAAAGAGGATGTTTACCTCATGATCTCTTCTCCTTGAGATCCTCCTTAAGGGCATTGGTCTTGGTCTTTTGGTGAGACCAGAAGCTCTAGGACGTGGGGAAGAAGATTGGGGAGGGAATTTGGCAGAATTTAGACAATGCTCAAGGCTTGAGAGGTGTGGGAGGAAGAGGGGAGTGAGGGTGATATTTATAGTGGAGGAGGGGAGGTATTTTAGATTATTTTAATTATTATTATAATATTTTTATTAAGACTGTGAATAATCTCAAATCAAGTGGCCCTAAATAGTGATAATATCATGTGATTTCGAAGAAAGTGGCCTTGCATCACTTATTATGTCATAAATAGTTCATATTTACTAATAAATTGATTATACGGTATTTTACCGTATTTCACTATTCACCGAAAATTCAAGAGTTTCAGAAAAATACCAAAAATTTACCCCAACAATTTTTCGATGTGTAGAATTCAAAAATGAACTCCATTTTTTCAAAAATAATTTTCTAAATATTATTAATTTAATTTTTAAATAAGGTCATAGTTAATTCGAAAAATAACAATATTGAAGTGCAATTAGTTTTATGTGACATTGGAAAATTAATTAAGATCCCATTATCCTATTTCCATGGAAAAATAAAATAATAATATTATTTACTATTCATGAGGTCATATTACTATTCATATTACTATTCATAAGGGCATGTTACTATTCACCAAAAAAACATGTTTGTTCTATCAGACTCTAAATGACATACTGAACACAATTGTAGATGACAGTTTCTTGAAATTCAAAACATAAAAGAAATAAAATTATGTTTAAAGGATAGTTATAAATATATACCTTAAACAAAATTTCAAGCATTTTCAATTTATTTTTAGAAAACTGTGGGATGTTACATTATCCCCACCTTCTTGAAATTGCATCCTCGCAATTTTATTTACTTATTAAAAAACTGAGGGTATTTTTCCCTCATAGCATTTTCAGACTCCCATGTTGCTTCTTGAACCATGTGGTTTCTCCACAAAACCTTTACCTGGTGGATTAACTTATTCCGCAATACCTGTTCTCTTCGATCAAGAATCTGAACCGGTTTTTCTTCATAAGAAAGGTTCTCTGCCAGCTGAACTGCTTCCGGCCTCAAGATATGTGATGAATCTGGAACATACTTTCTCAACATCGAAACATGAAAAACATTGTGTACCTGAAATAAGCTCGGAGGCAAAGCTACGCGGTATGAAACTGTTCCAACTTTATCAAAGATTTCAAAAGGACCGATGAACCATGGACTTAGTTTCCCTTTCTTACCGAAACACATTACACTTTTCCAAGGATGTATTTTAAGGAAAACATGGTCACCTACCTTGAAAGAGAAGTCTTTCCTTCTGTTATCTGCATAACTTTTCTGCCTGCTCTGAGCTGTCCTCATGTGTTGCTGGATCATCCTCACTTTCTCAGCCACTTCTTCTACTAATTCTGGCCCCATCAAGTTTCTTTCACCGACTTCATCCCAAAACGCAGGAGTCCGACACCGCTTTCCATACAAGGCCTCAAAAGGTGCCATCTGAATACTGGAATGGAAACTGTTAAAATAAGAAAACTCAACTAATGAAAGATACTGATCTCAACTTCCCGGATAGTCCATTGAACAAGCTCGGAGCATATCCTCCAAAGTTTGAATCATTCGTTCTGACTGCCCATCTGATTGAGGATGAAAAGTTGTACTGAAATTCAACTCTGTTCCCAAAGACTTTTGAAGTCCCTTCCAAAATTTAGAAGTGAACCTGGGATCTCGGTCAGACACAATGGAAAGAGGAACTCCATGTAAACTGACAATCTCTTTGAGGTACAATCTAGAAAGCTGATCTAATGTCATTGTATCTCGAATAGAAAGAAAATGAGCAGACTTTGTTAGCCGATCAACAATAACCCATATCGCATTGTTACCTTGAGAAGTCTTTGGTAGTCCCACCAAAAAATCCATGGATATATTCTCCCATTTCCATTCTGGCACTGGAAAAGGCTGAAGCATCCCCTTCTGTTACTGCCGCTCTGCTTTAACCTGCTGACATGTCAAACATTTCATTGTAAAATCAGCAATATCTCTTTTTATCTCATTCCACCAGTAATACTCCCGAAGGTCTCTGTACATCTTAGTACTTCCAGGAAGAATAGAAAATAGAGAACTATGAGCTTCACACAACAATTCTTTCTTCAGCTGGGAATCACAAGGCACACACAACCTTTTTCCAAAACTTAAAACACAATCTTTATCAAGATTAAATTCTGGAAACTTACCCATTTTAACCAATTATACCTTTTTCTATAGCTCACGGTCTTCCCTCTGCGCTTTCATAATTCAGTCTGACAACGAAGACTACACTGAAACCTGAAACAAAACAGATATATTCCCTGCACCAACAACTTCTAAGCCAAAATTTATCAAATCATTAATCAAGGGATCACGTTCCAAACGTAGCATGGTTAATGATGCATGATTTTTCCGACTTAAGGCATCCGCTACTTTTTTTGCTTTTCCAGGATGGTAATTAATCATGCAGTCATAATCCTTTATCTGTTCTAGCCATCTTCTCTGCCTCATGTTTAATTCCTTCTGTGTGAATGTGTACTTAAGACTTTTATGGTTAGTTTATATTTGGTATTTGGTTCCGTATAGATGATGCCTCCATATTTTCAAAGAAAAAACCACAGCTGCCAATTCCAAATCATGTGTGGGATAATTCAGCTCATGAGGTTTAAGTTGTCTCGAAGCATAGGCAATTACCTGATCATTTTGCATCAAAACACAACCAAGTCCCTTCAAAGAAGCAGCACTATAGATGACAAACTCACCATTTCGGGAAGGTAAGGCCAAAACTGGAGCATTCACCAATCTCTTCTTTAGTTCCTGAAAACAAACATCACATTCCTCTCTCCAAAAAAATTTAACCCCTTTCCGTGTTAACTTAGTTATTGGGCTAGATAACCATGAAAAGTTCTTAACAAAGCGTCGGTAATAACTTTCTAAGCCCAGAAAACTATGAATCTCTGTAACATTTGTGGGTCTTGGCCATTCATCAACTACTTTTTTTTGGCAGGATCAACTATTATTCCATCCTTATATACAATGTGCCCAAGAAAAGAAATCTTTTGCAACCAAAAATCACACTTTCTGAATTTTCCATATAGTTTATTTTCTTTTAAAGTTTGTAAAACAACCCTTAGATGTTTTTCATGCTCCTCTTTATTTTTAGAAAAAACCAGAATGTCATCAATAAATACCACCACAAACTTATCCAAGAACTCATGAAATACTCTATTCATAAGATTCATGAATACAACAGGTGCATTAGTTAACCCAAATGGCATAACAAAAAATTCATAATGCCTATATCTAGTACAAAAGGCTGTTTTCGGGATGTCATCATCCTTCACCTTCAGCTGATGGTATCCGGATCTCAAGTCAATCTTGGAAAAGTACTGAGCTCCCTGGAGCTGATCAAACAAGTCATCAATATGAGTAAAAGGATACTTTTTTTTAACAGTGATGTTATTCAAAGCTCTATAATCAATGAAAAGTCTCATGGAACCATCTTTGTTTTTAACAAACAAAACAGTGGCTCCCCATGGTGAAGTACTGGGAGGAATGAAGCCTTTGACAAGCAAATCCTGCAACTGATTTTTCAATTCAAGAAGTTCTATTGGAGCCATATGATATGGGGGTTTTAAAATTGGCTTAGCATCAGGAACTAAGTCAATTGTGAATTCGACTTCTCGTTTAGGTATGACTCTGGGTAACTAATCAGGAAAAACATCAAGGTATTCATTTACCACTGGCACATCATTAATTTGAATAGTTCACTTGTTTTCAACAATATGAGCCAGATAACTTTCATTTCCATCTTTCAGTAGTTTCCCAGCTTCTTGATATGTTATCAATTGTATGGGTTCATTCTTGTATACAAACTGAAACTCGTTCTGAAAAACAACTTCTTTAGCTCTACAGTCAATCTTATCATGATAATCAGAAAGCCAGTCCATCCCCATAATAACATCAAACTCGACTAAGGGTAAAACAACAAGGTTTGCAGGTAAAGTCTTTCCACATACAAAAATAGAAATATTCTTATAATTCCTCTTTGCTATAACATTTCCCCCTGGTGTTTTAACAAGAAGTTTGGGTATCATTTGTTGAGGTGATATTTCCAATTTACTAGAACATTTCTCAGAGATGAAGGAATGTGTAGACCCCATATCAAACAAAACTTTAGCAAAATCTGAGTGAACAAACAAAATACCTGATACAACTTCATTGGATGGCCCAACATCTGCTGACGTAGACGCAAAGGATCTCACTACACCTTTCTGCTTGTAGTCTGGCTTCTTTGCATCATTTGGATCCCTCTTTGGATAGGCATTTTCATAGTGACCCATCTCACCACATTTAAAACACTTTATAGTTTGCTTATCAGGATTACTCTTTGGATCATTTTCATTGCAATCTCGGGCCATATGTCCAAACTTACCACATTTAAAACACTTCCCAGTTTAGATAAGACATTCCCCAGGGTGCTTCTTGCCACACATTTCACAAACTGGAAACTGTATTTTCTTACCATCAGATTTCATTGGTTGATTCTTACCCATTGCTTTCTAATTGGACCTATTCTTCTCTTTGTTTCCAAATTGCATGTGATCATCAGCAAACTCCATATCTACCCTCTCAGCACATCAGACAAGTTTCTCGTAACTTTTGAATTCACGGGAGGCCAACGCCCTTCGATACCTTGGCTTCAATCCTGAGTAAAAGCGGTTGATTTTGCTATCGAGATCCAGAATAAGATTTGGAGCATACCTCGCCAGTCGGGTGATGTTCGCCTCATACATAGCCACTGAAGCTTCCTCCTTTTGTTACAATTCAAGGAATTGTTTCTCCATTCTAAGTCACACCACCTTAGGAAAATATTTTTCAAGAAAAAGACTTTTAAATTTATCCCACACTAAGGCATCAAAATCCTCTCTACCCCTGATATTCCTTACCATTGACCACCACTGATCAGCTTCCCCTTCAAAACGATAAATGGAAGGACTTACCTTTTGATTGTCCAAACATCCCATAACATCAAATATATTTTCAAGGGCTTTAATCCATCCTTCTGCTGCCACTGGGTCAGAAGATCCATTAAATGCAGGAGGATGTTGTCTCATAAAATGTTCCACCACTGTCATGTTCCGTTGGGGGTACCTCACTTTTTCCTCTTGCATGGATGCCACCACCATTTATTGCCTGCGTTAACTGAGCCATCACTGTCACAAACTGCTCGATTCCAATCCCTACCATTCCAGGCTGTTGATCAGGAAGGATGTCATTCTGTCGGTGCCTATCCTCTTCAGCATCCATGTTCCTTCTGCGGACAACCATTCTAAACAAACATTTCTTAGATGAAGCAACATGGTAATATTTAAATGCTATAACAAACTAAACATAGAGTGAATATTATTTATGGTATTCTATTAGCATCACCTTAACCCCAAAAGTTATCTAAACCATCCTTTGATACCAACTATAAGGACCCGCACTTATCTCATACATAATCTTGAATTTAATCAAGAAAACTCTTCATTTTACATTGAGGATCTTTTCAAGTTTAGAGCTTTAGAGAATTAAGACAAAACATTTATAACATTACACATTGTTACATTGTGGATACCATAAAATCAGTTTCCATTTTCCTCAGAATATAAAACATTAAAACATAAAACAATAATCCTTGACAATTCTTCAACATTTAACATGTCTTCCTTCCTTGTATTACTCATCATTAACCTGTGAAAAATCATTTAAAAACTTGGGATGAGCACAAAAGCTCAGTAAGGTATGAAAAAAGAAGGAAAAATCACATTAGTCCATGAATACGCATGACGTATGAAAACATTTTCAAAAGACATGCTTTCCACCCATAAAATCTTACTTAGCGTAACATGAGATTTACACAAGATCCACACAAACATAATTATAATCATAGAGGTATATTGGGTCATTACTTACATAATCTTGTAAACATCTTGGCTACCTTAAAATTTGTAACCCTCACGACTACCTTACTTTGTGTAACCATCACAGTTACACTTGGAGTAACCATACGGCCAACCTCCAACTTACTAATACCCAATGAATTGGAGGGAAATATAGGTCCCACCCTTCATCATAAACAATTCCCAATAACCAAAACATAATCATACAACATAAACAATAGCATAAAAACATTTCCTTTGAATCTTATAAAACAGAATTTTAAAAGAGGATTTTAGAAGAAAAGTCCCTTATAATCATCATATACTTGAAGTGAGGCTTAATAGAGTGGATGTAATATGTATATACTCTGTAAATACACATAATGAAACATAATATAAACAAAACCCATCACACAAACAATTTAAATAGCACATAAATTATAAAGTAGAATGTTAACCCAAAGAATTGAAATCGGGTTAAGAATTCCCTTACAACAATGCGATCAGTCGAATCATATGACCAGAACATAATAAATATCAAGTGAATCATTGAATAACATGATTATAAAGAGAATCATGTAACTATATATATCAAATGACAGTACACATATACCACATACAAGAAATAAGCGGCGAATGATGGAAATCTCGCAAAAATGAAAGTGAGACGATGAACCCCTTACAACTTTGTAACCAATTGATTCGTATGACCCAAAATTAATGATTGTCAAATGAAAAATTGAATATCATAAAAATAAATATATTCATGATATGAGACAATAATGGGCAGTATACATACACCATACAAAGTAATAATAGTGATTACGGAAATATCTCACAAAAATGGAAGTGAGATGAAGAAACCCTTACCTTAATCTTGTATTACTTAAACCTTGTTAAAACCTCCTATATAATGCTTAAAAGACTGTTATTATTATTTTAAAGAAACATGTTCATGTTTATAACATCTTATATGGTCATTTCATAACCTCATTTCACCCCTTATTTGTTAGTATTTTGTTCCTTGCATTATTTTGGGTGAGTTCTTTTGTGATTTTCACGATTGGTTTATGATGAATCATTCTTGTTGATTGGAAGTGAAACTCCAGAATTGGAAAGGATTACTATTTAAATATTTCCAGTACCATAAATTTTACTATTTATTACTTTGATTCTTTATATGATGATGACAAATAAGTTAAAACATTAATTATGTTCGTTTAGATCATTTAAGTGGTTCTTTGATAATGACAACCTCATTTAGTCTTATAAATTTGAATCATGAGTACAAAAGAATTAAAGAACCAAATGTGAGTCATAAAACATATATTAAAACCTGGTT
The DNA here is from genome assembly GCA_963277665.1 of Viscum album. NCBI lineage: Eukaryota > Viridiplantae > Streptophyta > Magnoliopsida > Santalales > Viscaceae > Viscum > Viscum album. Next base: position 1,755,164,528 of record OY728123.1, read on the forward strand.
CAACCATATAAATGGTTTCATGAACATACTTGAAAGAATTAATGGAAAGTGAAATTACATCGTCCACGATGTCGGTAATTCGACACATCACATACAATGTTTTTATTCCTTAAATAAGTGAGAGAGGAGAGGAATAATGATTTGTAATTTTCCATAAACATGACAACATCCAGAATATACATGATTCTGGAGATTTCATTCCTATTGGATAAGAGGGGGTGAAGAAAGAAGAGAAAGGAAAAATGAAATAAAGAAAACATGAGAAATTTCTTACGAAAATTCGGCAGCCTAACAACGTCTCTTAAAATTTCATAAAAACAAGATTGATGAGAGGAATGGAATATCTCATCATCATAAAAACTTTGGACAGTAAGGGGAAATATTTAATGAAATATCCCAACAAAAGACAAAGGGGAATGAAGAGAATAATACAAAATGGAAGAAAAGAATGAAAATGAAAGAGGATGTTTACCTCATGATCTCTTCTCCTTGAGATCCTCCTTAAGGGCATTGGTCTTGGTCTTTTGGTGAGACCAGAAGCTCTAGGACGTGGGGAAGAATATTGGGGAGGGAATTTGGCAGAATTTAGACAATGCTCAAGGCTTGAGAGGTGTGGGAGGAAGAGGGGAGTGAGGGTGATATTTATAGTGGAGGAGGGGAGGTATTTTAGATTATTTTAATTATTATTATAATATTTTTATTAAGACTGTGAATAATCTCAAATCAAGTGGCCCTAAATAGTGATAATATCATGTGATTTCGAAGAAAGTGGCCTTGCATCACTTATTATGTCATAAATAGTTCATATTTACTAATAAATTGATTATACGGTATTTTACCGTATTTCACTATTCACCGAAAATTCAAGAGTTTCAGAAAAATACCAAAAATTTACCCCAACAATTTTTCGATGTGTAGAATTCAAAAATGAACTCCATTTTTTCAAAAATAATTTTCTAAATATTATTAATTTAATTTTTAAATAAGGTCATAGTTAATTCGAAAAATAACAATATTGAAGTGCAATTAGTTTTATGTGACATTGGAAAATTAATTAAGATCCCATTATCCTATTTCCATGGAAAAATAAAATAATAATATTATTTACTATTCATGAGGTCATATTACTATTCATATTACTATTCATAAGGGCATGTTACTATTCACCAAAAAAACATGTTTGTTCTATCAGACTCTAAATGACATACTGAACACAATTGTAGATGACAGTTTCTTGAAATTCAAAACATAAAAGAAATAAAATTATGTTTAAAGGATAGTTATAAATATATACCTTAAACAAAATTTCAAGCATTTTCAATTTATTTTTAGAAAACTGTGGGATGTTACATTATCCCCACCTTCTTGAAATTGCATCCTCGCAATTTTATTTACTTATTAAAAAACTGAGGGTATTTTTCCCTCATAGCATTTTCAGACTCCCATGTTGCTTCTTGAACCATGTGGTTTCTCCACAAAACCTTTACCTGGTGGATTAACTTATTCCGCAATACCTGTTCTCTTCGATCAAGAATCTGAACCGGTTTTTCTTCATAAGAAAGGTTCTCTGCCAGCTGAACTGCTTCCGGCCTCAAGATATGTGATGAATCTGGAACATACTTTCTCAACATCGAAACATGAAAAACATTGTGTACCTGAAATAAGCTCGGAGGCAAAGCTACGCGGTATGAAACTGTTCCAACTTTATCAAAGATTTCAAAAGGACCGATGAACCATGGACTTAGTTTCCCTTTCTTACCGAAACACATTACACTTTTCCAAGGATGTATTTTAAGGAAAACATGGTCACCTACCTTGAAAGAGAAGTCTTTCCTTCTGTTATCTGCATAACTTTTCTGCCTGCTCTGAGCTGTCCTCATGTGTTGCTGGATCATCCTCACTTTCTCAGCCACTTCTTCTACTAATTCTGGCCCCATCAAGTTTCTTTCACCGACTTCATCCCAAAACGCAGGAGTCCGACACCGCTTTCCATACAAGGCCTCAAAAGGTGCCATCTGAATACTGGAATGGAAACTGTTAAAATAAGAAAACTCAACTAATGAAAGATACTGATCTCAACTTCCCGGATAGTCCATTGAACAAGCTCGGAGCATATCCTCCAAAGTTTGAATCATTCGTTCTGACTGCCCATCTGATTGAGGATGAAAAGTTGTACTGAAATTCAACTCTGTTCCCAAAGACTTCTGAAGTCCCTTCCAAAATTTAGAAGTGAACCTGGGATCTCGGTCAGACACAATGGAAAGAGGAACTCCATGTAAACTGACAATCTCTTTGAGGTACAATCTAGAAAGCTGATCTAATGTCATTGTATCTCGAATAGAAAGAAAATGAGCAGACTTTGTTAGCCGATCAACAATAACCCATATCGCATTGTTACCTTGAGAAGTCTTTGGTAGTCCCACCAAAAAATCCATGGATATATTCTCCCATTTCCATTCTGGCACTGGAAAAGGCTGAAGCATCCCCTTCTGTTACTGCCGCTCTGCTTTAACCTGCTGACATGTCAAACATTTCATTGTAAAATCAGCAATATCTCTTTTTATCTCATTCCACCAGTAATACTCCCGAAGGTCTCTGTACATCTTAGTACTTCCAGGAAGAATAGAAAATAGAGAACTATGAGCTTCACACAACAATTCTTTCTTCAGCTGGGAATCACAAGGCACACACAACCTTTTTCCAAAACTTAAAACACAATCTTTATCAAGATTAAATTCTGGAAACTTACCCATTTTAACCAATTATACCTTTTTCTATAGCTCACGGTCTTCCCTCTGCGCTTTCATAATTCAGTCTGACAACGAAGACTACACTGAAACCTGAAACAAAACAGATATATTCCCTGCACCAACAACTTCTAAGCCAAAATTTATCAAATCATTAATCAAGGGATCACGTTCCAAACGTAGCATGGTTAATGATGCATGATTTTTCCGACTTAAGGCATCCGCTACTTTTTTTGCTTTTCCAGGATGGTAATTAATCATGCAGTCATAATCCTTTATCTGTTCTAGCCATCTTCTCTGCCTCATGTTTAATTCCTTCTGTGTGAATGTGTACTTAAGACTTTTATGGTTAGTTTATATTTGGTATTTGGTTCCGTATAGATGATGCCTCCATATTTTCAAAGAAAAAACCACAGCTGCCAATTCCAAATCATGTGTGGGATAATTCAGCTCATGAGGTTTAAGTTGTCTCGAAGCATAGGCAATTACCTGATCATTTTGCATCAAAACACAACCAAGTCCCTTCAAAGAAGCAGCACTATAGATGACAAACTCACCATTTCGGGAAGGTAAGGCCAAAACTGGAGCATTCACCAATCTCTTCTTTAGTTCCTGAAAACAAACATCACATTCCTCTCTCCAAAAAAATTTAACCCCTTTCCGTGTTAACTTAGTTATTGGGCTAGATAACCATGAAAAGTTCTTAACAAAGCGTCGGTAATAACTTTCTAAGCCCAGAAAACTATGAATCTCTGTAACATTTGTGGGTCTTGGCCATTCATCAACTACTTTTTTTTGGCAGGATCAACTATTATTCCATCCTTATATACAATGTGCCCAAGAAAAGAAATCTTTTGCAACCAAAAATCACACTTTCTGAATTTTCCATATAGTTTATTTTCTTTTAAAGTTTGTAAAACAACCCTTAGATGTTTTTCATGCTCCTCTTTATTTTTAGAAAAAACCAGAATGTCATCAATAAATACCACCACAAACTTATCCAAGAACTCATGAAATACTCTATTCATAAGATTCATGAATACAACAGGTGCATTAGTTAACCCAAATGGCATAACAAAAAATTCATAATGCCTATATCTAGTACAAAAGGCTGTTTTCGGGATGTCATCATCCTTCACCTTCAGCTGATGGTATCCGGATCTCAAGTCAATCTTGGAAAAGTACTGAGCTCCCTGGAGCTGATCAAACAAGTCATCAATATGAGTAAAAGGATACTTTTTTTTAACAGTGATGTTATTCAAAGCTCTATAATCAATGAAAAGTCTCATGGAACCATCTTTGTTTTTAACAAACAAAACAGTGGCTCCCCATGGTGAAGTACTGGGAGGAATGAAGCCTTTGACAAGCAAATCCTGCAACTGATTTTTCAATTCAAGAAGTTCTATTGGAGCCATATGATATGGGGGTTTTAAAATTGGCTTAGCATCAGGAACTAAGTCAATTGTGAATTCGACTTCTCGTTTAGGTATGACTCTGGGTAACTAATCAGGAAAAACATCAAGGTATTCATTTACCACTGGCACATCATTAATTTGAATAGTTCACTTGTTTTCAACAATATGAGCCAGATAACTTTCATTTCCATCTTTCAGTAGTTTCCCAGCTTCTTGATATGTTATCAATTGTATGGGTTCATTCTTGTATACAAACTGAAACTCGTTCTGAAAAACAACTTCTTTAGCTCTACAGTCAATCTTATCATGATAATCAGAAAGCCAGTCCATCCCCATAATAACATCAAACTCGACTAAGGGTAAAACAACAAGGTTTGCAGGTAAAGTCTTTCCACATACAAAAATAGAAATATTCTTATAATTCCTCTTTGCTATAACATTTCCCCCTGGTGTTTTAACAAGAAGTTTGGGTATCATTTGTTGAGGTGATATTTCCAATTTACTAGAACATTTCTCAGAGATGAAGGAATGTGTAGACCCCATATCAAACAAAACTTTAGCAAAATCTGAGTGAACAAACAAAATACCTGATACAACTTCATTGGATGGCCCAACATCTGCTGACGTAGACGCAAAGGATCTCACTACACCTTTCTGCTTGTAGTCTGGCTTCTTTGCATCATTTGGATCCCTCTTTGGATAGGCATTTTCATAGTGACCCATCTCACCACATTTAAAACACTTTATAGTTTGCTTATCAGGATTACTCTTTGGATCATTTTCATTGCAATCTCGGGCCATATGTCCAAACTTACCACATTTAAAACACTTCCCAGTTTAGATAAGACATTCCCCAGGGTGCTTCTTGCCACACATTTCACAAACTGGAAACTGTATTTTCTTACCATCAGATTTCATTGGTTGATTCTTACCCATTGCTTTCTAATTGGACCTATTCTTCTCTTTGTTTCCAAATTGCATGTGATCATCAGCAAACTCCATATCTACCCTCTCAGCACATCAGACAAGTTTCTCGTAACTTTTGAATTCACGGGAGGCCAACGCCCTTCGATACCTTGGCTTCAATCCTGAGTAAAAGCGGTTGATTTTGCTATCGAGATCCAGAATAAGATTTGGAGCATACCTCGCCAGTCGGGTGATGTTCGCCTCATACATAGCCACTGAAGCTTCCTCCTTTTGTTACAATTCAAGGAATTGTTTCTCCATTCTAAGTCACACCACCTTAGGAAAATATTTTTCAAGAAAAAGACTTTTAAATTTATCCCACACTAAGGCATCAAAATCCTCTCTACCCCTGATATTCCTTACCATTGACCACCACTGATCAGCTTCCCCTTCAAAACGATAAATGGAAGGACTTACCTTTTGATTGTCCAAACATCCCATAACATCAAATATATTTTCAAGGGCTTTAATCCATCCTTCTGCTGCCACTGGGTCAGAAGATCCATTAAATGCAGGAGGATGTTGTCTCATAAAATGTTCCACCACTGTCATGTTCCGTTGGGGGTACCTCACTTTTTCCTCTTGCATGGATGCCACCACCATTTATTGCCTGCGTTAACTGAGCCATCACTGTCACAAACTGCTCGATTCCAATCCCTACCATTCCAGGCTGTTGATCAGGAAGGATGTCATTCTGTCGGTGCCTATCCTCTTCAGCATCCATGTTCCTTCTGCGGACAACCATTCTAAACAAACATTTCTTAGATGAAGCAACATGGTAATATTTAAATGCTATAACAAACTAAACATAGAGTGAATATTATTTATGGTATTCTATTAGCATCACCTTAACCCCAAAAGTTATCTAAACCATCCTTTGATACCAACTATAAGGACCCGCACTTATCTCATACATAATCTTGAATTTAATCAAGAAAACTCTTCATTTTACATTGAGGATCTTTTCAAGTTTAGAGCTTTAGAGAATTAAGACAAAACATTTATAACATTACACATTGTTACATTGTGGATACCATAAAATCAGTTTCCATTTTCCTCAGAATATAAAACATTAAAACATAAAACAATAATCCTTGACAATTCTTCAACATTTAACATGTCTTCCTTCCTTGTATTACTCATCATTAACCTGTGAAAAATCATTTAAAAACTTGGGATGAGCACAAAAGCTCAGTAAGGTATGAAAAAAGAAGGAAAAATCACATTAGTCCATGAATACGCATGACGTATGAAAACATTTTCAAAAGACATGCTTTCCACCCATAAAATCTTACTTAGCGTAACATGAGATTTACACAAGATCCACACAAACATAATTATAATCATAGAGGTATATTGGGTCATTACTTACATAATCTTGTAAACATCTTGGCTACCTTAAAATTTGTAACCCTCACGACTACCTTACTTTGTGTAACCATCACAGTTACACTTGGAGTAACCATACGGCCAACCTCCAACTTACTAATACCCAATGAATTGGAGGGAAATATAGGTCCCACCCTTCATCATAAACAATTCCCAATAACCAAAACATAATCATACAACATAAACAATAGCATAAAAACATTTCCTTTGAATCTTATAAAACAGAATTTTAAAAGAGGATTTTAGAAGAAAAGTCCCTTATAATCATCATATACTTGAAGTGAGGCTTAATAGAGTGGATGTAATATGTATATACTCTGTAAATACACATAATGAAACATAATATAAACAAAACCCATCACACAAACAATTTAAATAGCACATAAATTATAAAGTAGAATGTTAACCCAAAGAATTGAAATCGGGTTAAGAATTCCCTTACAACAATGCGATCAGTCGAATCATATGACCAGAACATAATAAATATCAAGTGAATCATTGAATAACATGATTATAAAGAGAATCATGTAACTATATATATCAAATGACAGTACACATATACCACATACAAGAAATAAGCGGCGAATGATGGAAATCTCGCAAAAATGAAAGTGAGACGATGAACCCCTTACAACTTTGTAACCAATTGATTCGTATGACCCAAAATTAATGATTGTCAAATGAAAAATTGAATATCATAAAAATAAATATATTCATGATATGAGACAATAATGGGCAGTATACATACACCATACAAAGTAATAATAGTGATTACGGAAATATCTCACAAAAATGGAAGTGAGATGAAGAAACCCTTACCTTAATCTTGTATTACTTAAACCTTGTTAAAACCTCCTATATAATGCTTAAAAGACTGTTATTATTATTTTAAAGAAACATGTTCATGTTTATAACATCTTATATGGTCATTTCATAACCTCATTTCACCCCTTATTTGTTAGTATTTTGTTCCTTGCATTATTTTGGGTGAGTTCTTTTGTGATTTTCACGATTGGTTTATGATGAATCATTCTTGTTGATTGGAAGTGAAACTCCAGAATTGGAAAGGATTACTATTTAAATATTTCCAGTACCATAAATTTTACTATTTATTACTTTGATTCTTTATATGATGATGACAAATAAGTTAAAACATTAATTATGTTCGTTTAGATCATTTAAGTGGTTCTTTGATAATGACAACCTCATTTAGTCTTATAAATTTGAATCATGAGTACAAAAGAATTAAAGAACCAAATGTGAGTCATAAAACATATATTAAAACCTGGTTCAACCATATAAATGGTTTCATGACTATACTTGAAAGAATTAATGGAAAGTGAAATTACATCGTCCACGATGTCGGTAATTCGACACATCACAGACAATGTTTTTATTCCTTAAATAAGTGAGAGAGGAGAGAAATAATGATTTGTAATTTTCCATAAACATGACAACATCCAGAATATACATTATTATGGATATTTCATGCCTCTTGGATAAGAGGTGGTGAAGAAAGAATAGAAAGGAAAAATGAAATAAAAAAAACATGAGAAATTTCTTACGAAAATTCGGCAGCCTAACGACGTCTCTTAAAATTTCATAAAAACAAGATTGATGAGAGGAATGGAATATCTCATCATCATACACACTTTGGAAAGTAAGGGGAAATATTTAATGAAATATCCCAACAAAAGAAAAATGGGAAGGAAGAGAATAACATAAAATGGAAGAAAAGAATGAAAATGAAAGAGGATGTTTACCTCATGATCTCTTCTCTTTGAGATCCTCCTTAAGGGCTTTTGTCTTGGTCTTTTGGTGAGACCAGAAGCTCTAGGACGTGGGGAAGAATATTGGGGAGGGAATTTGGCAGAATTTAGACAATGCTCAAGGCTTGAGAGGTGTGGGAGGAAGAGGGGAGTGAGGGTGATATTTATAGTGGAGGAGGGGAGGTATTTTAGATTATTTTAATTATTATTATAATATTTTTATCAAGACTGTGAATAATCTCAAATCAAGTGGCCCTAAATAGTGATAATATCATGTGATTTCGAAGAAAGTGGCCTTGCATCACTTATTATGTCATAAATAGTTCATATTTACGAATAAATTGATTATACGGTATTTTACCGTATTTCACTATTCACCGAAAATTAAAGAGTTTCAGAAAAACACCAAAAATTTACCCCAACCATTTTTTGATGTGTAGAATTCAAAAATGAACTCGATTTTTTCAAAAATAATTTTCTAAATATTATTAATTTAATTTTTAAATAAGGTAACAGTTAATTCAAAAAATAACATTATTGAAGTGCAATTAGTTTTATGTGACATTGGAAAATTAATTAAGATCCCATTATCCTATTTCCATGGGAAAATAAAATAATAATATTATTTACTATTCATGTGGTCAAATTACTATTCATAAGGGCATGTTACTATTCACAAAAAAGACAAGTTTGTTCTATCAGACTCCAAATGACATACTGAACACAATTGTAGATGACAATTTCTTGAAATTCAAAACATAGAAGAAATAAAATTATGTTTAAAGGATACTTATAAATATATACCTTAAACAAAATTTCAAGCATTTTCAATTTATTTTTAGAAAACCTTGGGATGTTACATAAAATCTCTTCAATATGATGGAATTTCTTAAACAATGTGAGTCTAATTTCTTAAATAAGATAATGATTCTAATGATCCATAAAAGTACCTTTTCTCAAGTTTAATAATATATTATATTTTATCATCTGTTGAAATCTATTGACTAAAAATACAACCGAAACTTGAATGCACACTAAAAATCTCTCCCTTTGTGTTTGTTTTCATTACTCTCTTTTACCATTTCAAAAAAAAAACACATCTTATTGTTTTCATTTCTCACATTCTATTCCCTCTATTTCTTTATTTCTCCCCCTATTTCTTATTTCTCACCGAGTTACTCTCTCCATGAGTTCTATAATATCCTAGTGTTCTTTTCTCTCCCTCAGTTATTTTCTCTCCCAATGTTCTTTTTCCTCGCCCATATTAATAATAAAATTCAAAGTAGTCATAATGAAATGTTTCCACCTTTTTGAAAAATTATTTCATTTCCAAGGGTTAAAAGTTTTTATCTCAAAATCATAAAATTATTCTTTAGGAGAAAATAAATATCACATGAGTTTCTTTAGAAACATCCTTTAACTAAAAAACTACTATTCTACATGTGTGAGCCTGGTGTATAAAACAAGACTGAATAATCAAGGTTTTCAATGGTTTTTCATTGCATAAATTTCATATAATACACTTTTATCTTTTCTTTAAAAATTATCATTTTAAGGGAAATCATGGAAGGATTTGTTTAAGATAAAAGTAACCTTCACACATATTAACAAAATTATCAGAAAGTTCGGATGAATAAACAAACATTCAAAAACTCACATTTTGTATCCTCATTACATTATTTTTCAAGGATAGTAAGAGAATCATCAACATCAACTTCATTATTTCAAATACTTCAATTCCATGCATGTTAGTAAAAATATAAATATTATGGTGGTAATAAGAATACTTAGTTGATCAATAGAAACATATCTTGGATTGAGAGTCCTATCTCAACCTTTCCTTTTTCATATTCTTCTTATTTTTTTTATTGGGTGTATTTTATTCCTTATTTTCACCCTTTTTAGATTTTGTAATAAGTTTCTCATCATCTACATATTCTTTTGATATGGATTTTAACTTATTTTATTCTCTATAAACATTTTTGTTGTAATTGTTTTGAGACAACTCTTTTATGCCTTCCTCTTGTTCTGGTAGGATAGTCAAACCGTTGTTAGTAACATGTACTTTTTCATACATATCTTTCATATTTTATAATATTTTAAACTAAAATACATTGATATATTTTTATAAAATTTTCTCACATATTCAAAAAAATATTTCTTCCCCTTTGCTTCATCTGCTTTTTTGTGACTCTTTTAACTTTATTGCTATATAAACATGTTCTAGCCAAATAACTAAGCAATCTTTCTTTTCATACTCAACATGTTTGTTTTTTTCACTTTCTTTAACTAATCATCTTACATTATCTTCTAATTTTCCTATTTCAGTTCCCCAAAATTTTTATAAACCATTGATATTCTTTTCTCATTAAGTATTCACTTTGATTCATATTGATTTCCATTTAGATAGATGTTATACCTTCAGGAATAGGCTTTGTTTCAAAAAATTACACAACACCTAAAATGACATCTGAATCTTGATCTATTTTACTTAGAGTGAAACAAATAAGAACATTGTTATATTTTTCAACACAAATCATGTACCACAATGCTCAGATGGATAATTTGATAAATAAATCATTTATTTATTGATGAAATATTTTTTATCACAAACCTTATTTTGTAAGCTATTATTTTCACTTTCTTTATTTTTTTCACCATTAACATCAATTTATATGGTGAATTTTCTCTCATATTTATAATCTCAATTTGTGCTGTAATAGACATTGATTGTTCTTCTAAAAAACATTATTCTTTATCATCTAACTTACATTTCATAACATGTACTATTTTTTTGATTCATATTTCTTCAAAATGTTCAATTTAATTTATTTAACAAGTGTGGATTCTAGATTGTTGAGATCATCGTATCTAGCTATATTGTCTTCATAACTATTCAGTTTTCTTTCAAGATCAATATAAAAAGTTATTTCTTTAAATTATTTTTGTAACTTTTTTTTATTTCCTGAGTTGAGTATTATTTTTAAGTTTATTATCCAAATTATTTTTAGGAATACATTCTATTTCTATGATGTCATCATAATCATCATCACTACTAGATGAATAAATTACATTTATGAATTAAGTAATAAATTTGAGTTGGTTATCATTTTCATCAATAGATGAGAATTCATCATTCTTTCTACAACTCATATAATTTTTCTTATTATTTTTATAAAAAAAGTTTTCCTTATTTTTCTTCCACTTATGTTTTGGAGGTTTCTCATCATCTTCATCAAACTCAAGCTCCCCAATTTTTTTCTTCAAAAATTTGTTTGTAAAAAGAAATTTCCTATAACAATTCCAACATTTGAGAGTTTTACATATCCAATTGCACATATTATATTTCTTTAGAAGGAGATAAATAAATATATTGAAATATTTATCTTCTTCCCCAGCTTCTGAATCACTTGATTCTTCTTCAACTTTTTTATCTTTGATTTTACTATTTAATTAATATTTAAAGTCCAGTTCTTGATCAAATTTTTATTTAATTTTCATAACCTTATCTCTTATAATTTCATAAGTAACAAGAGTATCTTGAGGATCATACAAATAGAGAGTTTCAAGAGCTATATCTTCCAAATATGAAACTTCAGAATCAAAATTATCGGGAATAATTATCATGATATTTTTTAACAATGTATTATTATTAAAACTTCCCACAAAGAAATATTATGGGGATAATGATATCATTTATCCTTATAAATAAGTCACCAATATATTCTTGGACAGTAATTTTATAATATTCATACATCACCCTCTAAAATTGTATGTATTCCTTATTTACTGTTATATTACCTTTATAAATTTTTTTCATCTTATCCCAAATACATATGGAAATTCTAACCCCATTTACTCAATAAATGAAACTTTTAGTTAGTGATTAGAGTGAAATATTTTATGTCTTCCATCATTCTCAAGATTTCCCTTAGCAGTAGTAGTAATAAGGGAAAATATCAATATGAGGAGGAAATCCTTTTATAGTAGATGTCACGCCCCGTCCCTCAGGGCCCGTGCCGTGACAACCCCAATCCTACCTTTTATAGGCCATGGGATGACAACTATAACTGGAAAGGAATATTCAAAAAATGGTAAGGCATTGCTTTTTCAACCTGTATAGACACACAGTCCAAGAACAAAACTAGAAGCAACCACGAAATACACTCCTATAGTAAAAGTGTGCTGAAAGTAAAGGGGCCAAAAGATAAGCCCAACTAAAAGTACAAGTGCAACTAAAAATTGAAAAAATAGCTCCTAGATTTTCCACCGAGGATTCTACCTGATGGGTAAGAAACAATTGTCTCCACAACATTCCACGTCAGTCTGTCTCCTCCGTGTATCGCCTGGTCAAGGCTTCCTCAAGTCTCAGCCCAACTACTCATATTCTTCACAAGACACAACAATGTATGGGTGAAGCCCGTGTAGGGTTGTGTATAAAAATACTCAGTAGGGACCCTGAGACCCACGAAGGTCTCCGAGAGTTCCACAAAGAGAATACCACAAAGAAAGACCTCAAACTCAAAGCACAAAGGGATGAATATCAACTATAATTAGGCATATTCACATAAATAAACATAATTATCCAAATATAATCATCTTGTATATGAGGGAAGAATATCACAAAGTAACACCATGAAGGTAGAAGTACCCCATAGGTAACACCACGAAGATATAAGTACCACACTAGTTACCTCATGAACACAACACCACAAAGGTAGAATTATCACACTGGTAACCCTATGAAGATAGAAATACCACACAGGAAACACCATGAAGATAGAAGTACCACACATGTGAAACCACGAAGGTAAATGTACCACATAGGTAACACCACGAAGATAGTAATACCTCACAGGTAACACCACAAGACAGAACCACGAAGGTAGATGTACCACACAGGTAACACCACGAAGATAAAAGTTCAACGTAGGTAACACCATGAAGATAGAAGTACCACAAAGTTAACAGCATGAGGCAACACCACGAAGGTAGAATTATCACACAGTTAAAACCACGAAGATAGAAGTACCACATAAGTAACACCATGAAGACAGAAGTACCATACAAGTAAAACCAAAAAGATTGAAGTACCACACATGTAACACCACAAATATAACACAAAAAATATAACACCATAAAGATTCAAGACTAAAATCACACTCAGGTATAACTTAAGTATTGAAGTTCAACTGATTATTCATAAGCCAAGATCATCTTATTATGTTAAGAAGCACTTCTTCTGACCCAAACAGGAACGATATGTAATAACCTCCGCTGACCCACACGGGATCTAAACCACACAGGATTAGTATGAACTGACCCATATAGGATCGTTGAGAACTCAACCACACATGATTTGATAGATGCTGACCCACATTGTATTGATATATGCCGATCCACTTAGGATCAATGTTCTTTCTTCCTGTTACAGCCAGCCATAGGATTCCTCACACCCGGGGCACTCGAGCTCCGTAGAATCTGCCACTTGAGATATTGGATATACTTAGATCACCACTAATATCTAAAAAGAATTAACCCCAAGGACTTCTATGGTGTAGGGGTTCCAATGTGACAAATAATGCGTCAATCAGATGCCTGGTCTATGAGTGATAAGTGTTTTAGTTCCGAGGGCCCTGTTGGATTCAAGTTCGATCCAACCCGGACAAAATCCAACTCTCTTTAAAACAAAAGTGTAGTATACCAAAAGTATAGTATTGATCAAAGGATCCCAACGCCAGAGACGGCTCATTAAACAGATGTCTGGTTCTCAAGATATGGCCCTTTAAGTGTTTCTGGGTGCGGTCCGACCCGACCTGACCCAGTCTCGGCTGATCCGACCTGGTTCTAGTCGACTCAACTGGGTATGGATCTGAACTGACTGGGCTGGGACAAGGTAGGATTAGTCCGTAGGGCCGATGGCTAGACCGAACAACAAGGTGCTGACCTAACCTGCAAGTGGGTGGCCCACCCTACTGGGTGCATGGCCCGCTAGGCAGGCAGCCCGGCTGAGTGAGGCATGGCCCACGACTCGGTTGAGCGGCCCACTGTGGCAGGGCCCACCCTATCTGCCACCCTGGGGAGTGACCCCCAGTTTTTTTGAACGTCCGTGGGGGTCGTTTGGTTTCATCCATAGTGGCGACACCAAGGGGCGCCGCCAGGTTGTATGCGGGACCCGCTGGAGTGGGTCCTACCTCTAGTTGCAGTCGGACGGTGCCAGCCGCCATCTTAAACAACATGCAACAAAGTGCTGATCTGCCACCCATAGATGGATGGTTTGAAAGTCGCTTCCTCTTGTCAGCTGCTAATGACGAGCCACGACCCATGTCCTCCAGTGGTCCACTGGTCGCACCACCTTCTTCTTCCATGGATGGGCACTTTTCTAACTGCCTCCTCCGATTTCGGTGGCTGATGAGCTGTGACCAGTTCCTCCAGCGGCACAGGTGCGCCACCTCCTCTATCGCGGCTAGCTGATGGCTGTCACCACCTTGGTCCCTGCCAGAACTGGTTGCCGGTACCGCCGCGCCGTCGATCATCGATAGAGAATAGAAGGGTGTAGCAAGGTAGCGGAGGGTCCGAGCCAGGTTTGTTGGGCCCGCTCCCTCCGTGTTATCTTGAAAAACACATGAGGGAGGAAAAACTATTCTATAACTCTTGAATTAAAACCAAAATCCATACCTCAAGAACGATGTAGAATGCCTGTGATTGAGGAAGTGGGTTGGTGTTCGCCATCCTCCCTAACTAGCCTCCAACGACATCACTGAATCGTTGATCTTTGGGTTGGGTGTTGGTGTCACTTTTCACCACTTTCTAGAATCGGCTCTATCCTACAAGGATTTGGCATCACAACAATTTACCAGCACTTCTTTTCTTGGTTAAGAAGTATAGATACCTCCCCCCAAACTCTATATAAATAGGAGAGGGGGACGGTGTCAAACGCTCGTCGGATTTATGAGGGCTATTTAATTAGGAAACGTTTTAATTCCCCAACTTCCCTATTAATTAGTATTGAAAGGTTAATCCATTTAATGGCTTGACACATCATCGATCCCATGTTGCCTCTTGTCTGTTAGAGGAAAATAAATAAGAAAAATCAAATAACCAAGTTATTTTATTTAATCTCCTAAAAAGTCCCAAAATTTAATTTTTTCTCCAGTCCTACTATAGTTGAATTGAAGCCACCCTTAAGTGAATCCCAATGCTACAGATTCAATAGTGCCCTTAGATTTATAATCTGAGCACCGGTTCAAAAGTTTGAAAATTCCGTTCACACGTTTACTGAACGTACTTTAAAAAAAGTTCATAAATTAATTCTAGGAACACCGGGCCTTGGAATCATGTACCGTTAATTTTCACAAGCTCGTAATAATTCCATATAATTAAAAAATAATTATATAGAAAATCCATGTCTTTATAGTATATTTAAAAACATAATACCAAGATACATAAGATATAGAATTATTATATCTTTCCAAATATGATAGTTATTACCATTAAAAACTGGAAACCCCTTATAGTTTAAGGAATTATAATTGTAAATTAATAGAGATGGATATTATTTTGGGAACCTTTGCTCTTATACCAATTTATTTTCCCAAATATGATCAAGACCACTTGGGGGGGGGGTTGTCAATTAATGGCTTATTTTCCTTTTATGAAATTTTATTAACTCCTCAACAAAAGAATTCTTAACCTCTGAAACATATTAGAGTTATGATTCAATAAAACATAAATCACAACCTCACATTTAGTATTAAAAAAATATAAATAGAGGTCATCACTAAATATTTACATGGTTCGGTACAAATACATACTCTTTTACATGTTGGATAATATCACCAACATGGATTCTTTCAATAACATTTTTCTATAATATAATGGAAGAAATAGTGAACAAATATACAAACTGAGTCACAACTTTAATTCTATTGTTGATTATACCCAAAAACTATCATTTTTATTATCCAATCCCCATAAATAATCATTTTTAGGAACTTGTAAGAATCCATAGTTAAAAGATTCACTTTTCTTTTACTTTTACAATACAATTTAGTATGTTTTCACTTTCTCTACAAGTAAAATTATTCAAAATTTACCTATAAATAATATTCTAGAAAATAAATAATTCTCGAAGGAACTTGTTGGCATTGAAAATTCTTCTAGGAAACCAGTTTGTAAAAGTTTCTCAGCAAGAGTCAGTCTGATCATCCTTAATCAGGAAACCTTAGTCTAATGGTCCCCATCATATTGGCTTCAGTATGATTCTCCTTCTGTTATTTCTTCATCAATTGAGTAGGAACTCAATTAGATTCTCACAGCCTTCCATTTTATGGGAATCACTTCTGATGGATTTGATTACACTATAACATCTTCAACATATTTGATCTTTCTCTATTGGAACTTTCTTCAAATGGTAAAAATGAACCGAGTTATCCTTTTATTGGAAACTCCGATATGCTTCTGGAGGGGTTTAAAAAAATCTTCCCCACTCAACCAAAATTTATGAACAATCAATTATCCGTAAATATCAACTCAATATTTGACTTCTTCAATGATTTAAATTATTATTGAACCTTAAATCAATTATTTACTTTTTCAAGTTTAAATTCATATCATTATTTTGATTATTCATTAAAATTCATCATTATGATGATGATATGTGAGAAATGATGATGAAAAATTATGATGACTTCTTTTAAACACTGTAATTATTCTTCTATAGATGTTTTATATAAAATCATCTTGAACATTCCCACAACATTAGCTCGCTTCGAAGTTTCATTATAGACTTTTTTTTAGTTATCCTTCTGACTGTTTTTAATGATGAAGAGAAATGAAGATCTATTGATTATTCATTATGATTCTCCAGACAAATTGAAAAATTAATCTTCACATTCTAATTTATTCAATAATATGAATACAATAAATTCTTCAATTCATTTCTCTATATCAATTGTGAAAAATGTAAAACATATGTCTTCCCATTATGATGCTATGTACCAACATATGAAAACAAAGGAAAAAAAATTCATGGAATATCAAGAAAGATTCCCACCCCCTTTGATAAAACATTCAAAAATTCTTTAAACATGAATATTATTCTTCTTCTTTTCTCTTGAGCCACTTGTTAGATATATTCAATGCATTATTTTTCAGTTTAATCGGTCAAAAAAATAATCTTTATGAGAAATGGTTTATATTAATTTTGATTGATCTCAGTCTCAAAAAAATTTCTTATTTATCTGCCTATTATTTACCAAGTATCCCAAAAATATTTCCTTTTAATATACCTATGATTTAAAAATAATTTATTCATAGGTTTAAAACTTTTAAAATCTGGATGAAACATTTCGATTCTTATATCTTTATCTTTTTTGGTGCCTTTATGAGTAACTTCACAAAATTTACAAATATCTAGTGTAGTTTAACATGATTAAATCCATTAAAATATAAACCACAATGAACATTATTCATGTATTTTACATAAATTTCAAAGGAAATAATATCTCCAAGAGTCAATTTTCATCATATTCATTAGAGTGTGTATAACCATGCAAGAAAAATTTCCAAATAAAATAACTAAATCTCCTATAATAATTAGGCATGAAAGTTGTCAAATAAATATAATTTTTTAATTAAATAAAGGGGATAAACCCATTGAGTACCCTATGGGAGAATAGCATAGGATAAAAGAAGAATATATCTTTTTAATATTATTCCATAAAACTAATTAATATTCTTAAAATATAATTTTAAAAACATGGAATCCTTTTATACCAATTGTTAGTAAAAAAATACGTCGAGGGGGGGGGGGCGAGGTGTGAAATTCCTTTTAGAACCATAAAAAAGTAGATAAAATTATAGAATTAAGGTATAATTAAAAATTAAAAAAGTACACATAATATATAAATATGAAAGGTAAGAAACATATATATGAATTGAAGAGGTAAAAAATAAATAAATAAATTAATAGACTAATCACATCAAAAATTGTAAATTAAAAGAAATAAAATTTGATAATAGAGTTCAACAATAATTCTAGATGAGACCATAAGTATCATATCATAAATAACTTTAGAGGTTATAGATTAATAAATTCATTTTGACATTAGTAAATAAATATAAGAAGAAATTAACTTTGGTTAAGTGGTATCCAACACATCCAAAAAATAATAAAATCTATTCTTTATTAGATTTATAAAAATCCTAATAATAAGATGAGATACTTAGTTTTTGATGGTTTTATAAAGAAAACGAAATACCTCACTTTAATGGTAGTAAGATCCCAAAAGATTAAGAAAAGTATATTTTTTTCTCAGAGGAAAACCCTTTTAAGAATACTATAAATTCCCAACAGGAAATAATAGAAAATATGAGATATATTTAGAGAAAATAATAAGAGGGAAATGATGTAGCGTAAATTATAACCACCGGGGAGTTTCATACATTGATTTTGCATATTTTTTTATAAAAATTAACTATATTAAACAAACAAACACATGAGGATCATAATGGTATAGTTTCTATGGAAACTTTGGAACATAAACAACTAGTTCATAAGAGTTCAACATTATCTCCTACTTAGTTCCTCATAACTAGAACAATTCTTATACATATTACATGTAATACCTATCATTCAAAAAATGGGAAAAGAAACATAATAAAGGGTGATATTAGATTATTAGTGAGGGTAATAAAATGGAGATACAAAAATATAACATGAGAATAAAAGCATGATAAAAATGATAATAACAATTGAAAACCATTCCCTACATATTAATGATCATAATCTTGAGTCATAGAATTATGTTTGGTAGTTCATAAGGAATAAATCATAATGAAATCAAATAACATGATCCATGAAATCATAACATTATCATAATACATATATTTTTGGTATAAAAAATATTATAAGAACTGTTATTTCAAGGCTATTCACCATGAAATTTACAACACTTCAGTCTTAGGATAATTACATGTGTACATGATTTGGTATTGGGATAACTTTCCATGTACCATTTCTCGATCATAGGATAACTACTTGGGTACCCTCTTTTGGGCTCGGTATAACCTCCCATTTTTACTTTCAGCTAACACAACAACAATAATTACCCAACACATTAGTGAGAGCTATAGGTCCCACATATCTTTAGTTATAACATTAACACCATCCTGGGTTATAATGGAACCATACACACAAAATGAAAACCATACGTAGTTGTGACATAAGATAATAAAACATTCATTACATTATAACAATGAAAATAAATTTTTTTCATAAAATATTCCTTTATAACATAACCCATAGAAACAAAATGGGTAATATAATTATCTCATTGATTCATTATAGAATAACACATGGAATAATAACGGGTTTTATAAACATCTATTCATTTAGAACATAAACAATCTATATAAATATTAAATATTTTATCATTGGATCATATCCCAATAGAATATTAGGTAACATCCAAAGATTACATCTTGGATGGAAAACAATTTTGAAAAAAATCTTAGGCCATATCTTTGTAAATAACCGATATTAAAACTAGAAATACATAAAATATTATGAAAATAATTTTATTTAATAATAACATATAAAATTTATAAATTCAAATTTAAAAATAATTTAAAACAATTACTCAGTAAAATGACCTTCCCACTTTAACAGACCATTTTTCAAACAATAAACATTAAAAAACAAATTCTTTGAAAATAAAATTTAAAACTTATAAAGGTATATTTAAAAATAATTTAAAACATTTCATAAGGGAAATAACCTTTCCAATTTGTAATAAAAGTTTTTTGAATATATAAAATTTTCAAAATCCCTTTCATTGAAAATAACCTTCGAATCATATAAAGGATGTTTTAAAACCCATTTAAAAATTTTAAGGTGGAAAATAACATTTTCACATTGAGAAAAACTTTTTTTAACAATTTTTTTTAAAATTTATTAATCTAAAAATGGACTTTGAAACTTATAAAGGAAACCATAAAACATTGAGTGGTCATGGTGGTGGAAAATTCAGTACACACTAAAACAAATAATCTTTTCAAAATTTTTATAAAAGCCAAA
Organism: Viscum album; assembly: GCA_963277665.1. Classification (NCBI taxonomy): domain Eukaryota; kingdom Viridiplantae; phylum Streptophyta; class Magnoliopsida; order Santalales; family Viscaceae; genus Viscum; species Viscum album. Next base: position 1,755,184,893 of record OY728123.1, read on the forward strand.
ATAGCCTTGTTTTGAATATTAATTGAATATTCCTTTTATTATTTTATTTATAAAAAAGGGTAAAATTTACATTAAACAATCATATTGAAACATTAAAAAAAATTAAAGCATTTTTATAAAATATTTTTTGGAAGAAAAAAATATTTTCGATCGAAGAGAGAAATAAAATCAGTTTTTTAATAACATTCATTTGTAATGATGAGTACATAAATATAGTTAAATAAAGGGAAAATATATTTTAATTAAATTACCACATTAGAATAATATTCATTATTTTCTTGAGAGATATATCATAAGACATCATCATTAGAATCATAAATATACACAATGCTGATAAATGATGAGATTGTATCATAAATCCCCTACCACATTAGTAACATGTAATCATAAGAAACTTGAATGAATATAATTAAATAAAAAGTAAAATATAATTATAATAAGTAAATGAATTATATTAAATATAAAATGGGATATATGTACCCCTCATTAAATACGATACGTTCATAATAAAATGTATGTCCCTAAGAGGACAAATTGAGACAAAAATTCCCTTACCATTGTGGTAATCTATTGAATTGTAAGACCCTATAAAGTATAACATTAATTTACACATATAATATCATTTAAGTAAGAATTTTAATTAAATAAAATTTAAATTGGGTAGTATAGACACCACATAGAAGAAATTAGTGGTGAATTTGGCATAAGTGTCCCAAAAATAAAAGTGAGAACAAAAGTCAATTACCTTAAGTATTGAATTCCTTAATAAAAATTTAAAGATATTATATATTAAGTATTATTTTATTATACATATTTTAAAGGACCATGAATATATATATTATGTCATGTATTATTTACTTATGAAATTGCTTTACCCGTTTAACAATAATTCCATGTTAAAATCACGTTTCGGGGAATAACTTCTTCATTCTGTTTGTATGTTTTAGTTATTTATTTTAGGCCCTATTAATTGGATAATAGTTTAATAATATAAATAACGTAGAAAATTTTATAAATATAGTATTAATTCATTAAATATGTATTTATATTAATTCATAATAGTTAGGGAAAAAAATGAAATGCTCCACTCATAGAGATGGTAAGTCGTACGTTCGCATGAATGATGATTCAATTTTTCTTACAAATGGAATTGAATAATGTTAAATAATATATTACTTTAAAATAATAGTTTTCATATTATATATAAAACATATATTCATTAAATTTTCTATAATTACCTTACATAAAAATCATTAGTGAAAAATGAATCACATCGTTTCACGAGGTGGTAGTTTGTCGTACTCATGAACGATGTTATCATATCCCATAATGAATTTAAATTAAGAGGGTATATGTGATATAACAATTAAATATTTTTTAAATTTTTAGTAGTATAATATATATTCGTTTAATCTATTCTTATAACTATCAAAGTAAAACAGAAATGAAAAACGCATCACATCGGTTCGCAAGGGGGTAGTCTTCTATTCGAATGAGCGATTTTATTTCATCCAACATTTTGGGAGGTAAGAATGTAATTGTGGTATTATAGTTACATAGGTATTATAATATCATAAATATAATATTTATAAATAATATTTATCATTACATTTATCTATAGGATATTGTGATGGAAAACGTATAATATTGGTTCACTAAATAACTAATATTTTATGAAAATTCCAAAAAATACACGTTAAGATTATTTTGAAATGTATATTTTAAAAAATAAAATTTAACAATTAAAATTTTTTTTTAAATTTTTTAAAAAAACATGTTTAAAATAACTGTGCAAAAATCCACAAAATTTCTTTTTAGAAAATATTTATGCATAAAATTTGATTTATTATTATCTCATGCCCAGAAAACACATAAGGGGAATACTAATTTTTATATTAAATATATAATATAAATATTTCATTTAAATAATTAACCAAAATCAATTTGTTTAATTTATTAAGGTAAACTGTGTTTGTGTACATACAAATCGGTTTTCCATAAATAATTTCTTTTATTTTCGAATGATTTTTATTTAAATTTTTAATTAATTGTTCACCGAAGATAAAATTTTATATACATGTTTAATACATATATTTTCATAATTTAGTTAATCCAATTCATAATAAATATTCAAACAGTTATATAATAACTATTATATTAAATAATAATAAATAAATGGAATATTGTATTTTGTAAAAACTCAATGTTGTGTGTGACACATGGTATCATAGAAATAAAAGTTATTCAAAAATAAGGTTTCATAAAAAATAACGTGTTACATTATACCAATTTAAACTGATTTTCTCACTCAAAATTCATCTCTCCGATATAAAATATAAGTAAAAATATACATAATTACATGCTCAGGTGCCTACGTAACTTCATCAATCATTTGGTTTATGTAACATCCTGAGATTTTAGAATAAAATACAATATTTTATGACATATAAGATAAATCACATCGAGCTCAAATGAACAACTAAATATTATTATTTAAATTTTACAATTATAAAATAACCGTTAAATAGGTGAGAATTAATTTTATTAATCTCATTATGAAATATATAATTGTACTACTCATTTCTAATGTGTTAAGTTTTTTAAATAAGTATTTTATTTTTAGTACATTCAATTTAATTTAAAAAAAGTTATTCAAAAATGGTTTTTACTACTTTTTCTGAGTTAATATTATAATTAATTTCTTGAAATTTTAGAAAATTTATTTTAAAAAAAGAACTTCATTTTGAAATAAACAAGTCAAAATTATATAAAGACAATTTTTTTTGTAATTTTATGAAAATATTAATTTTTCAATGAATAGTGAAAAATCCTTATTCTTATTGAAAATGTATTTTATTTTAAATTTAATATATTAATAATTTTTTTTAAATTTAAATTATTTTAATTATATTTAAAATATTTCAATTATGTTTTTTGTAATAGTTTTTATACTTTAATTCAGTATAAATATGTTTTATATTTTAAAAGGGCATTTATTTTGAAAAACTATTTTTGTTGCATTTTTATGGTTAAATTTTAAATTAAATCATGCCACTTTGTTAGAATGATTTCATAAAATTGGATTCCATATTTGGAATCATAAGGTATAAATTTAGTAAATTCACCTCTTTTATTTTTTGATAATATAAATATTACTTTAGTAATTTTTTACCACGATAAAGGGTAAATCGAGTAATTAATTTAAAAAACGATAAAGACTATAAAATAACCCTAATACATGAACCAATTTAATTTTATGAGTAATTTTTTCAATTTTCATTCTTGGTTTATTTATATAACAATTTTTTCAATTTGGATATGAGTGTAACCTTTATAATATTACAATTATAGAAAATCGAAAGATGTCACACTCTGGTTTTTAATAAGTGTTATATTTTTAATATAGTTTTATTTATAGGATATGTTAGATTTTAAATAGTATATTGAAATATAAAATACTTATATTTATTAGGTTAAATCTCTTATAATTTTTAGTAATTAATTAATTACCTTAAAATATTTCAAAATAATGACATAATAATTATTTTATTAATGAAAGAATGACATAAATGAAATTATAAATACTAAAATAAATACAATTTAAGTTAACTATTGTAATAAAATAAATTTATAATTTTTATTGAAATATTTAAGATATAAATAATATTGTTTTTCAAAATTTACTTATTTTCTCGATGTTTTTAAAGCCAAAGATATGAGTAGTAAACAACTTGACATTAATAATATTTTTTGGAATTAATATTGTATTATATTATGTAGATATATTAAAAATACTAAATTAGAATAAGTGGGTTAATATATGGTCTGAAATTTCTTAAACTATGCATTTATATTCATTTTAGAATAATTTGGATCTTGAGTTGTTATATTATATTTAAATATTTTGAGAAGTTCCAAGGGGAAACATCCCCCTCTCCTGTAAAAGAAAACATATTATTCTTATTTATTCAGACATAAAAACAATTTTCATTCAGGAATGACTTAAAAATATAACTTCCTAGAATATATTTCATCATTATATTGGTCTTTTTAAGCATAAAACATACATTTATAGTCTTAAGGTGTCAAGTAATGTTGATTTCCCGAAGAAGTTGTATCATTTTCAAAAAAGCATTTCTAATTTTTATTCTTACACTTTATTAAAAAATTATTAAATATTATAAAAATAATGAATTTAGTATCCTCCGTATACTTATATTTTATTATGTTAATGGAATTACCTATAAACATATCCAATTCAATAAAATATGAAGATAATTCAGCATTCATGTGTATGGTGGAATACTGCCTGGTGAACCGTTGTAATTTTTTTCTATCACCGAATCTAAATATTGATTATTATGATTGAATTAATTATTATACATGATACTCATGAAATATTTATCATTCTTAAAAGATCATATATCATTTACATTCTTACATTTCCATTAAAAAATGATAACATCGTTTGTGCGTATGTATAGACTACCACCTCCACGAAGCGATATGATTCGTTTTTCATCACCACATCACATGGATTCTATGTATAATTAAATTTAAATAATTAATATAATATATATAATATTATTATCATTATATGAAGGTAAAATAATTAATATATTATTTCCATAATTATCATTTATAAATGGAAGTGTTACTCAAGAATATGTACATTCCACAGTCTCCTTGATTGTAACATAGTTCATTTTTTTATAAGCATCATTCATGGTTGGATTTAAAATAATAATTAATATATATTAGTTATAATTATTTCATGAATATAATTTTTGATAAGATACAATGCATATACCTTTGACCACATTCAACCTACCAAATATTTCTAGGACTTGGGAATCGAATATCATCAAACCGTTCTATGGGAACATAAATAATTATGTAATTGTTATAACATGGTAATTAGTGGAATAAAAAAAATAATAAACATGAAATTTTTTCTCAGTAAAGTAAATAATTAACCAAATTTCATTATTTTGGAAGATAAATAATGTATGTGATCATCCAGACTTAAGGTAAGGGACTCTTTAAATAAAAAAAATACATTTTAAATGTTTTAAAGATTTATTCTCCAAATATTTCCTCTCCATGTACATGTTATTAAATTGATTTTTAATTATGTTTTTATATATACTTGAATGTTATAATAATCTAATTTTTAAATTACACTCAAATATTTTTTATAAAGTATCTTTTTAAGGTTTTAAGTAGGGGACTTTATTTTAGAAACACTCTTTTAAAGTCCCTCTTTAATTTTTTAAAACTATAAAAAGGAATATTTTTTTAACATATATGTTATGTGATGATTTTACATCATTCATGATGAATTAATTATTTAATGTTTCCTTGATAATTTTTAAAGTTATTTTTTTTAAAAATTGTTTCATAATCATGAATTTGGTTTTTAGATTTTAAAAGAAGTCTTTAAAAGAAAAAGGTGTTTTGATATCCAAATGTGTTGTTTACATGGGTTTAAAGGAGCGTTTAAAGGGTTTTATTCCTGATATCATGCATGAAAATTGTTTTTATGGTTTTAGCATATTATATCTCAATATATGATAGGTTAATCACCATTATAGCTCAAGATATGATGGTTTGAACCCCATTATTGCTCATGATATGACAGACAATCCCCTTTATAGCTCTCCATTGCATTGGATACTCTAGAGATGAAAGACGAACATATAATTATTCCATTTATAACAGTGATTGTAAGAGTGATATATAAATGATATACCAAGGCACTTATAGTATTCTTTATCCTTTTGAACCATTTTTCATAGAAATCGATTAATATAAAAATTTATGATGATGATATTTCTTTATGAAAAAATGATTATATATTTAGATGAAAATGTATATTTTTAAGAAATTTTTTAATGGGTTTTTATATTTTTCACTAGATTAACAGTTTTATTCTTTTTATGTCCCTTAGTAATATTTTTTGCACACATCCCATGTATTAAAAAGTTTTTCATAGGGTTTATGGATAGGAATGTACATAGAAGAAGTTGAAATTCATGCAGATTTGTCTTGATTGAAATCATGATTATTTTTAAAAGTTTTATATTTAGAAAAATTTTGTTCTAGGTGGAAGTGTCTTATTTGTAATATATGGGGTTTTTATGTAATATTTTTTCTTAAATATATAAATCTCTTAAATGAGAATACCCTTAAAATTTTAAGCATGTGATTTTTAGTTGAAAAACCCTAGAATATATAATGATTAAGGCCAAGTCCTTACATTTGGTATCAAAGGAGGGTTTATATAACATAGTATATTTTTATGTATTTATGTGAGGTTATCTTATGGGTTATTAATACCATCTTGAGTTTATAATTTTTAATTTTATTATAAGTTCAATGTCTTAGAAACCCCTTTTGAGGATTTAAGTTATGGAATTTATAGGCGACTAATGATATTTTTGGACACATTCATTTTTGAGGTAATTATGGGTTATTGCATTATGGGATGAAAAATAAAAGGTATGGGATAACTTTTGATATTGAAACATTTACTTAATGTTGAATATATAAGGTTTATTTTTTAGTATGTTTATCACATTTTTTGGAATGTTTTAAGAATTATCATTTTAGTAAAAAAGGACTACCCATAGATTTGGTGAAAACCCAACACATTTGGTAAGGCTGTGAGTTTGGAACACACAATCGAAGAGTGAACAAGGTTCATCACGTAACACTTGCTTACACGATATCCTGATTAATATGAAAATTTATTTTTCACTAAACTGTCTAATGAAAAAAGGATAACATCATTTTGAAAGCATATATTTTATTGAATATATAACCATGGTGTGGGAAAATTATTTTGTCATGAAGTGATTAATTTTATTTTGGAAAACTGTAAATAATTTTTTTAGAAACAATTTATAATTAATGTCTATAAAATTTGATCGGATTTAATTTTTATAATAAGGGTTTAATTATATTTAGAAAGAAAACAAGATCATAATGTGGTTTTATGGTTATTTGGTTTATTTACAAAAATTGTTATCATATCTAAAAGATTATTTGATTCATGTAGTTAAATTTTGGGACAGTACTTTAAGAGTCATTGATGTTATTCATTGATAAATATTAAATTTATCTTGGAAGAGTTTGTGAACAAATCCTTCTGATTTTTGGGTTTTAATGTTAGTATATAATTTTTTTGATGAATTTTAATGATAGTTATTAATAAAATTTTCTATGATGAACTTTCAAAATTACTATTGAATTTTGGAGATTAAAGTACATTTTAAAAAATTGGGTATAACTGTAAAAGAGGCACACGACGCAAAAAAAATACAGATAAACCATTGGATAGGGGATATATCTTATTCAAAACATTTGGTTTTTATTAATCCCTAAATACAAGAGAAATATATATTTTTTTCTTTTTTGGATTTTTTGATCTATATATCTTTATCTTGATGCTTCAGGAATGAGAAATCTATCTTGAATACTCATCATTTGGAAAAAAATATGATATTGTGATGGAAATTGATTAAATAATGAAACACTAATTATAATGTAAATATATTTCCCATATATACTTAATATATATGGAAATGGAATTCAAAAAAAATGTAATTATTCTTGAAATAAAAAAATTATTTTTTTACTTTTATTGTAGAAAAATCTATGATGTTTTAACCCATCACAGATTCTGTATTTTGTGATGACTAACTTTCTCATGATAAGGTTTTTTATCACTGTCTATCTATCATTGGGAGTTATTTTTCACTTCAATGTCCATTTTTTATGATATTTAATCCTAGTATGTGTTATCGTAGTATACATATATTCTTTATTTTCTCTATTATATTATGGAAGTTTTATTAATCCTTTTTATGGTGTGAGATTTCGATAAATGTATTTTGAAAAGTAAAATAATTTGTCTTAATTAAACAATTTAGAATAAAAAATTAATAAATGGGGGGATTTAAAATCCTGATATTTTAAAATGAAACACTTTTTTCGATAGAATTCAATATACGGCCCATCGAGCATAAATGAACAACTAAATATTATTAATTAAATGGAACCTTTATAAAATAAATGTTAAATTAGTAGGAATGAATTGTATTTATCATATTATGAAGTATATAATGGTCATACACATTTTTAATGTATTGATATTATTATTATTTAATTATAATTATATTTTTAGTAAATCCAATTTAATTTTTAAAATAAACAATTCTACGATTTCTTAAAAAATGATTTTATTCATTTTGATGAGTTAATATTATAATCAATTTAATTAACTTTTATAAAATTTGTTTAACAAAATTAATATAATTTTTTAGGCCATAATTTCAAAATTATCATCTAATAAATTTATTGGAATTTTCTAAAACTATTTATTTTTCGAGGAATAGTGAAAAAAGGCATACTTTTATTGATTTTTTATTATTTTAAAGAATTTACGAGGTAAAATTATGTTTTGGATTATTTTTAAATTTTATTTATTTCAATTAAATTTTAAATAAAATAATTATGATTTCTTTAATTGATTTAATACGTATATTTAGTATGAAAATATTTTATATTTAAAAGGGATTTTTTAGAAAAAAATTGTTTTCGTTGCATTCTTTCAGTTTAATTTCAAATTATAGTATGAGTCTTATATATTTATAATTTTTAAAATATATAACATATTTTTAATCAATAGTTCTAAATTTGTTGAATAGGTCCCCTTTATTTTTGGAAATTATGAATAATAACTTTACTAATTTTTGTTACTATAGAAAAGGGTAAATCATGTAATAAAGTGTAAAAATAAAATTATAATAACTAGAAAATGACCATAAAACTTTATATGATTTAATTATATGAGTATATTTAGTCCATTCTTATTCAATATTTGGTTATATGACCATTTTATTCTATTATGATACAATTATAACCTATATAATATCGTATTTAGAGAAAATTCAAAGATGTCAAACTCTTAATTTTAATAGGAGTTATATTATTAATATGGTGTTATTTAGAGGATATATTTTACTAAAAATATTATTTTTAAGGAATAAATATTTATATTCATCATTGTAATTTATTTTTAATTTTTAGTGAAAAAATAATTACCTTAAAATCTCACACAACGATGATGTTGTAATTATTTAATTAATAGAAAAATTAAATAAATGTTATTCAAAATAAAATAAAAAGATATCATTTGAGATAATTAACGTACTTATATAGTTTTACAGGTGATCGTAACATGTTTAAAATATAAAATATATATATTTTTTTCTGAATTTAAATATTTTATTGATGTTTTTAAAGTCGAATTAATGATTAGCATCAAATTTGACAATATTGAAATTTTATGGAATTAATATTTTTTTAGTTTTAAAAAAATCAGAATAAATATTAAATAACCATAAGGGGATAATATATAGTCTAAAATATCACCCCTTTTTTATTTATAGGTCATTTGGATCTATAATAGTCTTAGTATATTTTAATATTTTGAGAAGTTCCAAGAGTGCCCCACCCCTCTCTTATAAAAGGGAACCTATTCATCTCCTTTCATCCCACTTAAAAACCATTTTTTGAAATACCCTTATTTGAATAACTTCCTAGAATAATTCCCCTAATTTTAGAGGTTCTGGTTTTGGTAGAACACTAACCTTAGTGGTATTATTGTTTTTAGAAATGGAGATTTTTTGAAAAAGATGTATCATTTATAATTAATTGTTTTAGTTTTGTCTATTCATCCAAATACCTAAAACAATATTAAACCAAGAAAAAATAATAAATCCAGTATCATAAGTACAAAAATATTTTAATTTTTCATTTTCATAAGCTATATCCATCTCCACTTCCATCAAATGGTAAAAGAATTTATCATTAGTGTGTATGGTGAACTACTACCTCACGAACCGATGTAATTCTTTTACCATCACCACCTCGAAAGAATTGTTATAATGATATAACTAATGATTATATATGATTTTAATTACACATTTATCTTTTTTAATGATAATATATCATTTATTTATTTACCTTTCCATGCACAAGATATGATAAGATCGTTCATGCATACGTTTGTACTACCACCTCAATGAAGTGATGTGGTTCATTTTTCATAACCACATTAAATGGATATATATATAAGTATATTTAAATAATTGATTTGATATATATTATATTATAATATTTATGTAAAGATAATATAATACTTAACATATTTTTAGAATTTTTGTTGAATAATGAAAATTTTACCCATGAGTGAGTACGACATACCATTTCTAAAATAAATACAATTTAAGTTAACTATTGTAATAAAATAATTTTATAATTTTTATTGAAATATTTAAGATATAAATAATATTTTTTTCAAAATTTACTTATTTTCTCGATGTTTTTTAAGCCAAAGATATGAGTAGTATACAAATTGACATTAATAATATTTTTTGGAATTAATATTGTATTATATTATGTAGATATATTAAAAATACTAAATAAGAATAAGTGGGTTAATATATGGTCTGAAATTTCTTAAACTATGCATTTATATTCATTTTAGAATAATTTGGTTCTTGAGTTGTAATATTATATTTAAATATTTTGAGAAGTTACAAGGGGAAACATCCCCCTCTCCTGTAAAATAAAACATATTATTCTTATTTATTCAGACATAAAAACAATTTTGATTCAGGAATGACCTAAAAATATAAATTCCTAGAATATATTTCATCATTATATTGGTCTTTTTAAGCATAAAACATACCATATTGGTCTTAAGGTGTCAAGAAATGTTGATTTCCCGAAGAAGTTATATCATTTTTAAAAAAGCATTTCTAATTTTTATTCTTACACTTTATTAAAAAATTATTAAATATTATAAAAATAATGAATTTAGTATCCTTCGTATACTTATATTTTATTATGTTAATTGAATTACCTATAAACATATCCACTTCAATAAAATATGAAGATAATTCAGCATTCCTGTGTATGGTGGAATACTGCCTGGTGAACCGTTGTAATTTTTTTTCTGTCACCGAATCTAAATACTGATTATTATGATTGAATTAATTATTATACATGATACTCATGAAATATTTATCATTCTTAAAAGATCATATATCATTTAAATTCTTACATTTCCATTAAAAAACGATAACATCGTTTGTGCCTATGTGTAGACTACCACCTCCACGAAGCGATATGATTCGTTTTTCATCACCACATCACTTGGATTCTATGTATAATTAAATTTAAATAAATAATATAATATATATAATATTATTATCATTATATGAAGGTAAAATAATTCTTACATTATTTCCATAATTATCATTTATAAATGGAAGTGTTACTCAAGAATATGTACATTCCACAGTCTCCTTGATTGTAATGTAGTTCTTTTTTTATAAGCACCATTCATGGTTGGATTTAAAATAATAATTAATATATATTAGTTATAATTATTTCATGAATATAATTTTGGATAAGATACAATGCATATACCTTTGACCACATTCAACCTACCAAATATTTCTAGGACTTGGGAATCGAATATCATCAAACCGTTTGATGGGAACTTAAATAATTATGTAATTGTTATAACATGGTAATTAATGGAATAAAAAAATAATAAACATGAAATTTTTTCTCAGTAAAGTAAATAATTAACCAAATTTCATTATTTTGGAAGATAAATAATGTATGTGATGATCCAGACTCAAGGTAAGGGACACTTTAACTAAAAAACTACATTTTAAATGTTTTAAATATTTATTCTACAAATATTTCCTCTCCATGTACATGTTATTAAATTGATTTTTATTTATGTTTTTATATAGGCCTGAATTTTATAATAATCTAATTTTTAAATTACACTCAAATATTTTTTATAAAGTATCTTTTTAAGGTTTTAAGTAAGGGACTTTCTTTTAGAAACCCTCTTTTAAAGTCCCTATTTAATTTTTTAAAACTATAAAAAGGAATATTTTTTTAACATATATGTTATGTGATGATTTTACATCATTCATGATGAATTAATTATTTAATGTTTCCTTGACCATTTATAAAGTTAATTTTTTTTAAAATTGTTTCTTAATCATGAATGTGGTTTTTAGATTTTAAAAGCAGTCTTTAAAAGAAAAAGGTATTTTGATATCCAAATGTGTTGTTTACATCAGTTTAAAAGAGAGTTTAAAGGGTTTTATTCCTGATATCATGCATGAAAATTGTTTTTATGGTTTTATCATATTATATCTCAATATATGAAAGGTTAATCACCATTATAGCTCAAGATATGATGGTTTGAACCCCATTATTGCGCATGAAATGACACACAATCCCCTTTATAGCTCTCCATTGCATTGGATACTCTAGAGATGAAAGGAGAACATATAATTATTCCATTTATAACAGTGATTGTAAGAGTGATATATAAATGATATCCCAAGGCACTTATATGATTTTTTATCCTTTTGAACCAGTTTTCATTGAAATCGATTAATATAAAAAGTTATGATGATGATATTTCTTTATGAAAAAATGATTATATATTTAGATGAAAATGTATATTTTTAAGAAATTTTTTAATGGGTTTTTATATTTTTCACTAGATTAACAGTTTTATTCTTTTTATGTCCCTTAGTAAAAATTTTTGCGCACATCCCATGTATTAAAAAGTTTTTTATAGGGTTTATAGATGGGAATGTACATAGAAGATGTTGAAATTCATGCAGATTTGTCTTGATTGAAATCATGATTATTTTTAAAAGTTTTATATTTTGAAAAAATGTGTTCTAGGTGGAAGTGTCTTATTTGTAATATATGGGGTTTTTATGTAATATTTTTTTCTTAAATATATAAATCTCTCAAATGAGAATACCCTTATAATTTTAAGCATGTTTTTTTAGTTGACAAACACTAGAATATACAATGATTAAGGCCAAGTCCTTACATTTGGTATCAAAGGTGGGTTTATATAACGATGTATATTTTTATGTATTTATGTGAGGTTATCTTATGGGTTATTAATACCATCTTGGGTTTACAATTTTAAATTTTATTATAAGTTCAATGTCTTAGAAACCCCTTTTGAGGCTTTAAGTTATGGAATTTATAGGCAACTAATGATATTTTTGGACACATTCATTTTTGAGGTAATTATGGTTTATTGCATTATGGGATGAAAAATAAAAGGTATGAGATAACATTTGATATTGAAAAATTTACTTAATGTTGAATATATTAGGTTTATTTTTTAGTATGTTTATCACATTTTTTTGGAATGTTTTAAGAATTATAATTTTAGTAAAAATGGACTACCCATAGATTTGATGAAAACCCAACACATTTGGTAAGGCCGTGAGTTTGGAACACACAATCGAAGAGTGAACAAGGTTCATCACGTAACAATTTCTTACACGATATCCTGATTAATATGAAAATTTATTTTTCACTAAACTATCTAATGAAAAAAGGATATCTTCATTTTTAAAGCATATATTTTATTGAATATACAACCATGGGGTGGGAAAATTATTTTGTCATTAAGTGATTAATTTTATTTTGAAAAACTGTAAAAAAAAATTTAGAAACAATTTATAATTAATGTATATAAAATTTGATCGGATTTAATTTTTATAATAAGGGTTTAATTATATTTAGAAAGAAAACAAGATCATAATGTCGTTTATGGTTATTTGGTTGATTTACAGAAATTTTTATCATATCTAAAAGATTATTTGATTCATGTAGTTAAATTTTGGGACAGTACTTTAAGAGTCATTGATGTTCTTCAGAGATAAATATTAAATTTATCTTGGAAGAATTTGTGAACAAATCCTTCGGATTTTTGGATTTTAATGTTATTATAGAAATTTTTTGATGAATTTTAATGATAGTTATTTATAGAATTTTCTATGTTGAACTTTCAAAATTACTATTGAATTTTGGAGATTAAAGTACATTTTAAAAAATTGGGTATAACTGTAAAAGAGGCACACGACGCAAAAAAAAAAAATACATATAAACCGTTAGACTGGGGATATATCTTATTCAAAACATTTGGTTTTTATTATTCCCTAAATAAAAGAGAAATATATTTTTTTTACGGATTTTTTGATCTATATATCTTTATCTTGATGCTTCAGGAATGAGAAATCTATCTTGAATACTCATCATTTGGAGAAAAATATGTCATTGTGTTGGAAATTGATTAAATAATGAAACACTAATTATAATGTAAATATATTTACCATATATACATAATATATATGGAAATGGAATTCAAAAAAAAGGTAATGATTCTTGAAATAAAAAAAATATTTTTTTACTTTTATTGTAGAAAAATCCATGATGTTTTAACCCATCACAGATTCTGTATTTTGTGATGACTAACTTTCTCATGATAAAGTTTTCTATCACTGTCTATCTATCATTGGGAGTTATTTTTCACTTCAATGTCCATTTTTTATGATATTCAATCCTAGTATGTGTTATCATTGTATACATATATTCTTTATTTTCTCTATTATATTATGGAAGTTTTATTAATCCTTTTTATGATGTGAGATTTCAATAAATATATTTTGAAAAGCAAAATAATTTGTCGTAATTAAACAATTTAGAATAAAAAATTCATAAATGGGGGGATTTAACATCCTGATATTTTAAAATGATACACTTTTTTCGATAGAATTCAAGATACGACCCATCGAGCATAAATGAACAACTAAATATTATTAATTAAACGGTACCTTTATAACCTAAATGTTAAATTGGTAGGAATGAATTTTATTTATTGTATTATGAAGTATATAATGGTCATACACATTTTTAATGTATTGATATTATTATTTATTAATTATAATTATATTTTTAGTAAATCCAATTTAATTTTTAAAATAAATAATTCTACGATTTCTTAAAAAATGATTTTATTGATTTTTATGAGTTAATATTATAATTAATTTAATTAACTTTTATAAAATTTGTTTAACAAAATTAACATAATTTTTTAGGCCATCATTTCAAAATTATCATCTAATAAATTTATTGGAATTTTCTAAAACTATTTATTTTTCGAGGAATAGTGAAAAAAGGCATACTTTTATTGATTTTTTATTATTTTAAAGTATTTACAAGGTAAAATTATGTTTTGGATTATTTTTAAATATTATTTATTTCAATTATATTTTAAATAAAATAATTATGATTTCTTAAATGGATTTAATACGTATATTTAGTATGAAAATATTTTATATTTAAAAGGGATTTTTTAGAAAAAATTGTTTTCGTTGCATTCTTTCAGTTTAATTTCAAATTATAGTATGGGGCTTCTATATTTATAATTTTTAAAATATATAACATATTTTTAATCAAGAGTTATAAATTTGTTGAATAGGACCCCTTTATTTTTGGAAATTATGAATAATAACTTTATTAATTTTTGTTACTATAGAAAAGGGTAAATCAGGTAATAAAGTGTAAAAATAAAATTCTAATGACTAGAAAATGACCATAAAACTTTATATAATTTAATTATATGAGTATATTTAGTCCATTATTATTCAATATTTTCTTATATGACCATTTTATTCTATTATGATACAATTATAACCTATATAATATCGTATTTAGAGAAAATTCAAAGATGTTACACTCTTAATTTTAATAGGAGTTATATTATTAATATGGTGTTATTTAGAGGATATATTTGACTAAAAATAGTATTTGTAAGGGATAAATATTTATATTCATCATTGTAATTTAGTTTTAAATTTTAGTGATAAAATAATTACCTTAAAATCTCACACAACGATGATGTTGTAATTATTTAATTAATAGAAAAATTAAATAAATGTTATTCAAAATAAAATAAAAAGATATCATTTGAGATAATTAACGTACTTATATAGTTTTACAGGTGATCGTAACATGTTTAAAATATAAAAAATATATTTTTTTTCTGAATTTAAATATTTTATTGATGTTTTTAAAGTCGAATTAATGATTAGCATCAAATTTGACAATATTGATATTTTATGGAATTAATATTTTTTTTTAGTTTTAAAAAAATAAGAATAAATATTAAATAACCATAAGGGGATAATATATAGTCTAAAATATCACCTCTTTTTTATTTATAGGTCATTTGGATCTATAATAGTCTTAGTATATTTTAATATTTTGAGAAGTTCCAAGAGTGCCCCACCCCTCTCTTATAAAAGGGAACCTATTCATCTCATTTCATCCCAATTAAAAAAAATATTTTTTGAAATACCCTTATTTGAATAACTTCCTAGAATAATTCCCCTAATTTTAGAGGTTTTGGTTTTGGTAGAACACTAACCTTAGTGGTATTATTGTTTTAAGAAATGGAGATTTTCTGAAAAAGAGGTATCATTTATAATTAATTGTTTTAATTTTGTCTATTCTTCCACATACCTAAAACAATATTAAACCAAGAAAAAATAATAAATCCAGTATCATAAGTACAAAAATATTTTAATTTTTCATTTTCATAAACTATATCCATCTCCACTTCCATAAAATGGTAATAGAATTTATCATTAGTGTGTATGGTGAACTACCACCTCACGAACCGATGCAATTCTTTTACCATCATCATCTCGAAAGAATGGTTATAATGATATAACTAATGATTATATATGATTTTAATTACACATTTATCTTTTTTAATGATAATATATCATTTATTTCTTTACCTTTCCATGCACAAGAAATGATAAGATCGTTCATGCATATGTTTGGACTACCACCTCAATAAAGTGATGTGGTTCATTTTTCATAACCACATTAAATGGATATATATATAAGTATATTTAAATAATTTATTTGATATATATTATATTATAATATTTATGTAAAGATAATATAATACTTAACATATTTTTAGAATTTTTGTTGAATAATGAAAATTTTACCCATGAGTGAGTACGACATACCATTTCAATGATTGTAACATAGTTCATTTTTCATAAAATAAATTCATTGTTATATTGAAAAGTATAATTAATGTATAAAAGTGATAATTATGTAATTAATATTGTTCTTTATATGATTAAATTTTGGTCACTTTGAACAAAATCAACCTACTGAAGTTATTCTGGACTTATCAACCAAATATAATCAACGCATCTGATGTGAATCTAAATAATTAAGTAATTGTTAAAAAATAATAGTAAGGTAAATAAAAGGAATAATAATCATTAAAACAGTTATCAAAAATGTCAAAAAATTAACATATGATTATTATTTAGGTGTATGACAGATGTTAGAGATGATTCAGACTCAGGGTAAGAGACTCTTTAACTGAGAAACCTTATTTTATATATTTTAAAAAATTATTTTATTAATAGTTCCCTTTCAGATACATGTTTCTAAAATATTTTTATCAATGTATTTATATTTAAATTAATTTTTAAAGGCATTTTTTTAATTTCTCTATAGTTTTTTCAAAGAAGGATTTTTTCTTGGTTTTTTGTAATGTAATTTCATTTAAAAACCCTCTTTTAAGTTCCTCTTTCATTTTTTTTGAAAAAGGAAAAAATAAATGTTTTAACTTATATAGGATGATAAATATTAATTTCATTAATTATTATTTAACTATATAATATTTACATTATAGTTTTTTTTGAATATTTTTAATGAAAATGGTTTCATTATTATATGTATGATTATTAAAATTTAAACATGATTTTTATAAGAATATGGTATTTTGATATCTAAAAGCGTTTTTACATGGGTTTAATAGAGTTTATAAATGGTTTTATTCACTATATGGTCATTTTACATTGTTTAGGATATGTCTATCCTATTAATTATCATGATATTATGGTTTCATCATCACTATAGATCATGATATGGCTGGTTGAGCCCCATTATAGCTTCTCAATGCATTAGAAACTCTGTAGATAGAAGTAGCCCAAGTGTTTATTCCATTTATAAGTGTTATTTTAATAGTGATATGGAAATGATGTACCAATGATCTGATATGAATTATATATTATTTTTAATGAGTTTTTATGGAAATAATATTATTTAAAAATGTAAGGTAATGATATTTCCTTAAGGAAAAATGATTTTTTTTTAAAAAGATATGTTTTTATGAAAAGTGTTTTTATTACAATTAATGTTTTTCACTAGTCTAATGGTTTTCTTATTTTTATGTCCCTTAATAAAATTTTATTTATTAATAAAATGTTTTTTTAAAAATAATAGGGTTTAGGGATGGGTATGAAAGAAGAAGCCTTGAAGTTGAAAGTCATGAAGATTTGTCACAAATGAAAACATATTTTTTTTTAAAAGTTTTATGTCATAAAAAAGTAGATATTGATTAGATGTGTAATATCTGAAATATATGGGGTTTTTATGAAAGAGTTTATCATAAACCACTAAAATTGTAAACTGAAAAGATAATTGGAATTTTAAAAATGTTAAATCAAGTTTAAAAACGCTAGAAAATATAATTCTTAAGGCTAAGTCCTTAAAATTTCTCTAAAAAACATTGTTCAGTTAATTGGTCATGTTTCATATCACATTGTCTATATAATCCAGGATCTCCATCATCTTTCCCTTATAATAATATCATTCTCTAGTGTTATAAAAGTATATTTTAGTACATGTGAAGGATGAGGTATGTACTTCCTCAGAAGAGATACATGGAACACCATGTGTACTTAAGAGAGGTTCAATGGAAGTGATAAAAAATAATCTACTATCCTAATAATACCAATAATTTCTAATGGATCTAAATATATGGGGCTCAAATTTTCTTTATATCCTAATAGAAATTTCATTCTTTGGTTATTCTTCGATAAATTTCTACTTTATCTTATACTCTAGGAAATAAATATTTAGGATGCTTTCTTATTCACAAAGCACTAAAATCATCATAATATCGATAAATTATTCCTCTAAACTCAAAATATTTACAAAAACAAAATTTTTGAGCCTAAGTTATTCAATATGGATATATCTTCATAGGGTTAAAAATATATTAATGTCTAAATCATCATCGATAGTTCAACATAAACTATTCTATGAATAGGTAACCTTAAGGCTCCATTGAGTTTGACCAAAACATCATAATGTGGCTCTTAACTATCACATGCCAAACATACAAATACCATTATCATGTATTCTCTTGAAACATGGAAAAACCTTAAATTACTATAAAACCTTATTGAAATCATACATGATTTCCTCTTCCTTAAATAAAACACAGATCAGTGAATATATTCCATAAATCAAAAAATGCTATTAAACTTTATCCATGATTACAGAAATCACCTTTTAAATGAATCATTAATTAGTTCGTTGTTAATAAATAATATTAAATTTAAATTATATATATCAATTATCTTTTTGTCCCAATATTACTATCTCTAAGAAAATATTAAGTGTTATATTTCACTTAATCTTGTATTGTGCATAAAATACCACAATGATACTAAATCACTTTTATAGGTCATGATTACCATTCAAAATATTCTTTCATGTCCATAATAAAAATAATATATAAAAAATTTATTATATATTTCATAATTCATAAAACATAATTATTTAATTACCATACACAAACACTTTAATTATTCCACTTCATTATTAAACCATAAAACTGGATTCATAATATAATTCCTTAATACCCCCTTCATACAATATGTATTATAAATCATTTGTTAACATTAATCCACCTAAATTAATGAATTATTCTCAATTTAACATAAAAATACTATTAGAATATCTTGTACCATTCATATTTCATTCGTGGTCTCTTTATCATCAACAATATAACAACTACTCATAACCCCTTTTTAATTATCTTCATGAGGTTTACCACTATGAAATATATTTTTATAATTCCCAATATTTATACATTTATAACATTAAAACATTTATAATTCCTTAGATAAACCATTATTATCATCCATTTCATTAACAAGACTTTTCATATTTCCTAGTCAATTACTTACTTTGTGTCCATATTTTCTACACTCAAATCAAAATTTTGTCCCTTGGAGACATTAAATTGCTCAGTTTTTACTACATTCTCCAGATATGGAAAACTAAATATTTTTTCCTCTACTTTCTCCACCACCTAATATCTCAGCAAACTCCACCTTTCGGTTTTTGGCTAGTCTAAGATATAGTTATGGTGTAAGTTGTTACTCATATATCATGATAACTAACTAGAAATAATCACAATATCTTTCACTTTAGTAATCATTACATTTGGTTTATTATCAACACATTATTTGTCACATTCAATTTTAATCTAGTTTCTTTTGATTCTATCCATTTACTAAAACCAAAAATATTAGTGTGAGCAACAATAATCATAGTGGGAAACCACATAATCAGGAAAAGAACTTATAATATGTCTAAATAATGACACCTTATTTTCAATCTATGAAACTATAGGTTCATAGTAGGTCATCCATAGTCATTATTCAAACCCTTATTTATGGTTTGTAAAGTGTTTGTGAATTTAAACATCATGTCCCATAAAAGCTTCAAACATGGAGAGTAGTAAGGCCTGTTTTCATGTACCAGGTAATGCTCGAGTCAAGCCGAACAAGCCCCTTTTAGACTTATTACCACTAGGTACATATGTTCTTAAAGAACATACAAATGTAGTATCTATAATAGAATGTAATTAATTATAAACCAAAACTCTATCCTTCACCAATATTACATGATATTTTCTTATACTTAGAGTTATCCTTATGGTTCACACTTTTGTTTTCTCATCCTATTTTACAAATGTTAACAAAACCTATAATATGATACCAACTATAATGACCTAGGATTTTCATACATAGACATTATATCTCTTTTGGGGACATTCAATAAATTAAAAAAATACATGAAATTGGATCCTAAAGTTATATTTCCTTTGGAAAAAAATAACATAAAAAACTAGTTCATAAGATTTTGACATTTCACCCCACATAGTTCCTCATAAAATGAACCCTTGTTTTACATATCACATGTAATTACTATAATCATATCATGGGGAAAATAAACATAATATAAGGTGGGATCAAATGCTCTATAAGGATACAAAAAGTAAATAAATTAACATAACATGATAACAAGGGTACAAGAACATTATGATAACTTATGAAAACCATACTCTGCATATGAGAGACCAAAGTCTTGAGTTAGGGAATAACTATTAGTAGTTCATAAGATATGAATTATAAGGAAATAAAAGAACATGATCCACGAGATCATGAAATTAACATAAGACATATATTTGTGGCATTCACATAAGTATATATAATCTTATGTCAAGGCTATCCACCAAGACATTTTTAATAAACTAGTCCTAGGATAACTAATAGCGTACATGATTTGAGCTTGGGTTAACCTCCTGTGTAACAAATTTTAGTCCATGGATAACCACTAATATACCCTATTTCAGTATTGGGATAACCCACCATGCACCATTTGAGCACATATAACATTAATCATTACCCAATGCACTGAAGGGAAATATAGTTCCCACAAATATTTGGTTACAACTTAACCACTCACCTTATTTATAAAAGAACCACCATCATATAATGAAAACCATTCCTAGGTGTGTAACATGATAATGAAACATTCATCATATCATAACCCATATAAAGTTATGGGTATCACAAAATATTCCATCATTGAATTACCCATTGAAAGAAAATAGGTCTCATAATTAACTCGTCCATTCATCATAGCATAACCCATTCAAAAAATGGATTTCATAAAAATCTATCCAACATTTAATTTTTTATAAAAAAAATAAATATTTTATCATTGGATCATAACCCAAATAATTGGTAAGTAACAATCTAATGATGTAGTCTTAGTTACAAAATGATTTTGAATGAAAAATCACACGGAACAATTCAAGAAGAAAATAGAATTTCTCTGATAATTACCATTTTAAAATTAGAAACTGAAAAAATTATTATGGAAACACTTTTTATATAAAACAGAATTTTCAGATTATAAATGAATCATTAAAAAAAATCATACATTTATTTAAGAAAATATATTTTCCATTTTAAAAAAAAATCTTTTTAAAACATCAAACATTTGATAAATTACTTTATTTTTAAATAAAATTTGAATAATATAAAGGAATCCTTAAAAATTATTAAAAAAAATCGTGTGGGTAATATAGTTTAATATTTTAAAAACACATGTTTAAAAATATAAAACATTTTTAAAATTCTTTTCTATAACGATAACATTTGAAACTTATAAAAAATTATTTTAAAGTAATTTAAAACATTTATTGAGGAAAATATCCTTTAAACTTTAATTTTTTTTAAATGTAAAACATTTCTGAAACTGTCTTATTTGAAAATAAACATGGAAACATGAAACGGAATATTTAAAACATTGATTGGTCATGATAGCAGGAAAAGTTATACATATAAAAACAAATAGTACTTAAATATTTTTAGTAAAATCCAAATAGTTCATGTTTTGAAACAAATTATGTTTACTTATAAAATATTATAAATAAAACTAGTTTTAAAAATACAATAAACAATTTAAAATTAAAAAATAAAAATATTTTGAATTTATTTTAGAAAACTTAGATTGGATGAAAACAAGGTTTTCGATCGAAGAGAGAAGTAATGTCTATTTTCCTTAATTTTTTTGAATCATGTGTACATAAGGATAATATAACAAATGAAAATAATTATTAATATTAAATAACTATAGTATAAGAAAATTTATGAGTTTCATTAGATATAGATTATAATATTTCATCATTGGAAGCATAAAAATGAACAATCTTTATAAATGATAAGATTATGTCGTAAAGGCCATACAAATAAGGTAACTTTGAATCATAAGAACCATAATGGAATAAAATGAAATTAAACATTAAATTTTGTTAGAATAAGTAAATTCAGGATATTAATTTTCGAATGGTCTGTATATAAATCTCATAAAAGAAGGTAGGGGCATAACATAACGTATGTCCCGAATAAGACTACATGCGACAAAATTCAATTATAACTTTGGTAATCCATTTAATTTTAAGATAAAATAAATAATAACATGAACATAATATTAAATATCATTAAAATAATTATAATAATGATATAAAATTTCAATGGGGCAATATATACACTAATAAAATAAATGAGGGGTTAATTTTTCATAAGTCTCCCACAAATAAAATTATGACTACTAATCCCTTACCTTAAATATCAACTTCTATAATATATGTTCAAACCAAATATATAATAATTATAAATTTTTTATAAATCTTTTTAACAACCAAAATTATATATATTATTCCATATATTATTTACTTATTACTTTTTATTACCCATTAATCAACTATTCTATGTTAAAATAACGTTTTTGGAAATAGACGCCTTGTTTTTCATGAATGTTTTGATAATCTATTTTAAACCCTATCACTTTAATCATGGTTCAATAATATCTATATTTTAAACAATGAAATAAATATCATTATTATTCAGTACATAGGTATTTATATTAGTCCATGAAATTTAGAGATAAAAAATTAAATGCACTATTTGTTGAGATAGTGGGTCATATGTACGTATGATCGCTATTTCCATTTTCTCAATGGATGTAATGAAAGGACATTAAATAATATATTGTCTTATAATAAATATTTTTATTTCATATATATCACATATATTCATTAAATTTTCCATAATTATATTATATGAAAATCCTTAGTGAGAAATTAATCTCATCGCTTCGCAAGCTGGTAGTCCGCTATACACATGAACAACCTTTTCGTATCCAACATAGAATGGATATTAAGAAGGTGTAAGTGATATAATAATTATATAAGTATAATGATTTTAAAAATATAATATATATTCATTTAAAATTTCTTTATTACAATCCCAAAAAAACCTAAATGAAAAACACATCACATCGGTTCCCTCTGTTGTAGTTCTCCGTACACACGATCGGCATTATTGTTTTGCAATGGGTTGGGAGGTAAGATGGTAGACATGGTATTATAATTCCATAAACATAATAATATCATAAATGAAATATCTAAATATTAATTATATCATTATATCTATCTATGAGCAGTGGTGATGGAAAATGAATAGCATAAGTTCATAAGGTGGTAGTCCACCTTACACACAATTGATGGTTTCATTTCCCATTTGATGGAAGAGGAGATGGATATAAGTTATGATATAAGTATAATAGCATAAGAATAAATTATAGATATTTTTTTATTATATGAAAATAATTTAATAATTATCTAAGGAGTTATAAGAATATGTAAAACAAAAAGATATTATAAAATTTTATCTCTTTTCTAAACTACCATGGTAGGTTTAACAAAAATCCTTCCTAGAATGAATTTATGATCTAATAAAACCATATTAGAAGATGATAGAAATTTTTGTAATATATTTGGGTAGGTATTGGTGGATCCAAATGGTTTTGTAATTTTGGGGAGGAGAGTGAGAGAGAGTTCCCTTTTCTAAAACTGGGAGAGGACACATTTGAGATTTTGGAAAAGAATATAGTGTACCTACATTTTTCAAATTATATAAGGATAAAAAATGATCCATTAACTAAAATAATAGGTTATGAGTTAGAAATATTTCTAGAAAATGTGTTTATAACATGTTTATAAGTCATTTTACTTCTTATCTTATTAGCTTAATCCCCCATAACAGACACTTTAACCTAAACCGCAATAATTATTTTTTATTGTTTTTTCCATTCATTTAAAAAAAATTAAACTGAACTTATTATATAATATATATTATGATTATTAAAATTATAGAATCCATTTTTACAAATTACATATAAAAAATTTGAAAATTTTAATTTAAAATTAAACCCGCACACGCAATGAGAAAGTTATTTTCTAAAGAGAAATTGTTCAAACATTTTAAAATGATTTATATAAAAATTCAACATGAAAATTATTAGAATAAAATAAATTGGATTAATAAATTTGTTAATAAACTAATTTTAATTTAAATCCCATTTTAATTCTTTAGGTTTATAAATTATTTATTTGAAATGAAAATTCTTAATAAAGACCAGTATTTTTCACTATTCATTGAAAGATTTACCATTTTTGAAAATTATCAAAAAATAACTCCAAGAAAATTTTCATATTTATACATAAAAAATAAGATTATTTTTTCAGATAAATTTTTTAAAATTTTTAGAAATTATTTTAAATTACTTATGGAAAATGTGACAAAATAGTTTTTTAGAAAAATACAGTTTTTAAGTAATAAATTTGATTTATTCTTATCGAATATCCATAAAAAACATAATATGAATTTTAAACATATTATTAAATATATAATATATTAATTTCATTTAAAAATTAACTAAAATCTATTTGTCTAAGTTATTGAGGTAAAACGTGTTCGTGCCCAAAAGAAATATTTTTTTTAGAAAAAGATTTCCTTTGTTTTCAAAAGGATTTAATTTTCATTTATAATTAATTTTTTAATAATGAATTAATTTTATATACATTTTTGAACCATATAATTTAATAATATAGTTAATCCTATTCATACCCTTCATTATAATGACTTGGTGACAAATATTATATTAACTAATAATATTTTAATAGTACACCGTGATTCGTTAAAAATCAGTGTTAAATGGAAAAAATATATTCAGGAAATAAAATTTATTTATAAATAATAATTTAAAAAATCTTGGGTGTTTAGACAATGAATATATATTGGGATGGAATACAACTGTTATATTTGAATCTAGTGATAGATCGAAGTTCATTGTATGTTTCAATTTCACATGATGGTATATTTTTAGGCTCTCGATCTCCCTTAGAGGTCATCAGGGTGTAAATGGACTGATAGAACTATTAGAAGGTGAGTGAAGGTGAAATGGTCCACTTTCAAAGGCCATAATTCATTTTATATATCATCTATACCCATTGGTCAGATGAATCCACTAGATAGCTGGAGAGATGTTCTTGCCTCACTAGTTGGTCGATGTCACTCATTAGCTGGTCGGTGGGATTTCCCATGCGAAATATCCATTACTGTAGCCATCATATGGCTGATTATCATCCACCGAGTAGTGGTTTGTCTCCACTGGTGTAACAACTAAGGATTTTACTATACAAATTTTCCCCTTTGAATAAATACAATGCCAATAGCTTATTTCCCACACAACATAAAAATAAAATGAGATTAATATTAAATAATTATTATTAAGAAATTTTATGAATAATTGAATAAACAGTAGATAAAAATATTATAATCAATTATAAATGCATAAAACATAGGATAATAACACATAATTTTTTAAAAGTGAGTTTTTTTTAATTAATTTAGTTTTTATATATATATTTTTTCATTTAAAGTATAGGTTTATAAATATTAGATTTTTTATTTTTTTTCACCCGGCATGATAATGAAGGTTTTTCTATTGAGGCGGATCCGGAAGCCCTTGATCAATAGATTAAATTATGTAAGTTTTCGATTTTAGGTCGAGTTATATACTCAAAAGGCGATAGACCCTAGTCCTCTGTAGAACTCAAAAACCGAATATCTCATTGTCGGAGTAACGGGAATTGGAAGCTTATACCCATAGGGAGAGGTTTTTTCACATTGTTCTACAATCTAGGGAGGCATTGAATGAAACCTGGAGTGTGGGAAATCTGCATCTGATGCCAGGGCTTCTCAGATTATCTAATTGGGATGTTAATTTTAACCCCTTTAATCTCAAGAAATCCAATGCTCATATTTGGGTAAGGCTACATGGTTTGAAATGGGTGTACTGGAATCCTAGGATATTGAATGATATTGCCTCCTCTCTTGGCACTCCAATTCGCATAGATCAGAGGATTATGGAGGGGGAGCTTGGTTTTTTTCCCGAATGTTGGTTGATATCAATATTTAATTGAAGTGGACTGATAGAATATCTTTCACGGCGAATGGAAATAGGTCAGAGGTTAAAATCGAGTATGAGAATGTTCCATCGTTCTATGAGATTTGAAAAATGGTAGGACATTCTGTATCCTATTGCAGAACATTGCAGAAGAAGGTCAATGTTTCAAAAAACATGGAATGGAACGTTGCTAACAAGATCATGAAGGGAAGAAATAATGGTGAGGAGAAGATGGGTGTTTTTAAAAATCAAGAAGGTCCTTCTAAAAATCAAGACAGACCCTCTCAAACTATTCTA
Organism: Viscum album; assembly: GCA_963277665.1. NCBI lineage: Eukaryota > Viridiplantae > Streptophyta > Magnoliopsida > Santalales > Viscaceae > Viscum > Viscum album. The sequence continues at coordinate 1,755,212,103 of OY728123.1, forward strand.
GTGAATCAGTAGGAGTAATCTACCACTCCTGAAGTGGATATAAATATTTTAAAGATGAATGATCCTGGAAAAAATCTGGTTCTCTAAAGAAGAAACAAACTTGGCCGGACAAGGTAGAGGAGGAAGAGGACGAAGAGGTAGAAGCTATCATCCTTACAGAAAATGACATCAAGATCAGTTATGATATGGATTGTGAAATCTCAAATGATATATTCCACTTGGCTCTGAAAATGCAATAGGAAGTGGAGGATGAATTTATCTATGTGGAATATTCCAATGAAATCAGCAGGCTAGTCTTTCTGATGGCTGGACAGATTACAAATGAAGAGTCACAAGAGGGTATATTCATCTTGGAAGAGGCACAGGTGTCAGGTGACCTTAGTGGCAGGTTGCCTATACAGTCAGAGGAGATTATTGGATTAAATTCCTATGGACCTGAGCATCTACAAGGCAAGGAACATGGAGCTTTAGAGTCTCTGGTGAGTGATGCGCAACCTGGATATGGCTCCAAACCTGTTTATATCATCAAAACTTCATAGCAAGGAAACCTGGAAGATCTTGAGTATAAGGATTCTCTTGGTACAGGAAATTCTGGAAGAAATACAATAGCTGATATTTCTGACTTATTGGAAAGCTTCCAAGTAACCAAAAAGAAGGTAGGACGTCCACCCAAAAAACAAGGTGGGAAAGTCAAAAGGGGTTCAAGCCTTGAAGTTAGGTTCAAATGAAGTTTGTTTTTTTGGAACTGTCAAGGCTTAGGGAATAAGGAAACCATTATATCCATTATATTGTTTATTGAGAGGCATCAACCTATCCTAATTGGTCTCTCCAAGCCCAAAAAGGTCTTTATTTCTAGTATTTCCAGCTTTGGGAAGCTAGGATACTATCTAATCAACACCAACAATAGTTCATCTAATGTGAAGGGATATGGGTGTTGGCTCACTAATTTGTGGTCAGAACTCAAAATGTTGTTCTAGGCGAGCAGCATGTTACCTTCTCCATTAATTTCCTTGGTCATGATTTTGTTTGTACTTATGTTTATGCTAGTAACACTTATCAGGATCGTAGGGTCCTCTGGGAGGAATTGAGAGTTCTAAATTATTGCATCTATAGTCCTTGGATTATTTTAGGGGATTTTAATTCAATTAATTATCCAAATGAAAAAATGTGAGCTGTCACCAATGTCACATCCTTCAGAGATTTATGAGCATGCATTGATCAAAATGATCTAATTGAGGTCAATCTGGTTGGTTCTAAATACACTTGGTATCAGAAGCATTTAAATAGTTCTCTTGCTAGAAAAATTGATATGGCCTTTATCAATGGGGTTTCTTTGGATACTTGGGGCTCCATCTATTGTTCAACCCTTTCAAGACATAATTATGATCATCATCCAATCCTAATGGATCTCTCATAGTAGGAATCCAATCCTCCTTTTCCCTTTTGGTTTAATAAAGCCTGGGTCTCACATCCAGATTGCAGGGTCATTGTACAGAATACCTGGAAATCTTTGGATTGCAGGAATGGGGTTTTTGATTGCATTACCAAGCTTAATATTCTTAAGAGGAACCTTAAGCTCTGGAGTAAGGATCGCTTCAGCTCCCTTGATTATGATATTCTTTCTCTTGAGACATCCCATCAGAATCTTCAAGAGATCAATACGTCCAGCGATTTTTCTAATGGGTGTTTGGAAGAAGCTGATTTAATCTCCAAAATCAACTAGATGCTTAATTTAAAAGACTCCTTGCAAATGGACTCTTTCAAAGTGAAATGGATAAAGGATGGTGATAGGAATTCTAAATTTTTCAATGCTATAAAAAGTATCAGAAGGCTATCCAAGTACCTCTCTCTTATCAAGAATGGGGACATCATTATTGATAATAGAAAGGATCTAGATGATCATATCATTCCTTACTTCCAGTGTATCTTCTATGGGTCTCCTTCCACCACTTATCCCATGGATGGGGTGATTACAAGGCTTGTGAATCAGGCGGATAATGACGGTCTTACTGCTATTCCTATTGAACCTGAAATAAAGGATGCTGTCTTCAGTCTAAAACCTGGGAGTTCTCCTGGACCGGATGGATTTGGTAATTGTTTTTCAAACTTTCTTGGATATCATTCATGAAGATGTATGTAGGTTGGTCATTCATTTCATCAGGGGTGTATATCTTCCAAAAGGGTTGAATACCCAGTTTATTGCTCTTATTCCGAAAGTGGATAATGAAATGAAATTCACCTATTCAGGCTCGTTCCTCTGGTCAACACTATTTACAAAATCATTTGTAAAATTCTTGCCATCAGGCTTTCAAGTATGGCTACCAAGATTGTATGTGCAAACCATTTTGGCTTCATTAAGGGGAGATCGATTCAGGATTGTTTAATACAGCCTTATGGTGTGTAAATTTCCTCAAAATTCCAATCAGGGGTGGCAACATTGCTCTCAAGATGGACATCTGGAAAGACTTTAACACAGTGTATTGTGGTTTTATTTGTAGGGTCCTTGATATGTATGGCTTTGCTGGCGTCTTCATCTGTTGGATTAAATCTATTTTATGTTCTGCCCATGATTCAGACCATATCAATGGATCCCCAAAGGGATACTTTGAATGCTCAAGAGGGGTAAGGCAGGGTGATCCCTTATCATCTATTATTTTCTATATTGCTGAGGATTATCTTAGCAGGATTCTAACTATTATGGCTAGAAAATGGAAGATGAAGAATATTCATGCTGGAAGAGGGTTGGTTGCTCTATCTCATCTTTTCTATGCTGACGATATTATTCTATTTACTCAGGGGGACAAGATAAATATCTGGAATATAAAGAGGGATCTTCTCCATTATGATATGGTTTCTGGATAGGAGGTTAGTTGGAATAAGTCATTTGTTTATTTTGGAAGGAACTTATCTTCAGCTAGGATGAATGAAATCATCATAGAGATGGGGATCCTGGAGGGTGCTCTTCCTTTCATTTTCATAGGGGTTCCTATGTTTTTGGGAAGACCAAAATCTTGCTATTTCTCTACTATTACCATTTCGATAAGAAGAAAATTATCAACTTGGAACGGAAAATCATTATCCATGGAAGGAAGAGTGTGTCTTGTGAAATCAAACATCACTTCAAAATTTGTATACTATTTTATGGTATAAAAATGGATTATTTATTTACTCAAGAGTTTCACTGTCTATATCATGAATTTTATCTGGAGTTGTAGTGTCACAGAGAGGAGGCTTGCAACAGTCTCTTGGAACTTAGTATGTAAGCATTATGATGAAGGGGGATTGGGTATCAAGAATCATGGATGCTTCAATGACTCCATGCAGGCTAGTTTTATATGGAGGCTTGTTAATACAAATTCCAAGGCTTTATCCTTTCTCAGGGCCATGTTCTTGCAAAAGCTTAAGATAGGGTATTTTAATTACTTCACCTCCTTGGTTTGGCCTACCATCAAGAGAATCTTCTCCAAAGATGATGATGACTCTCGATGGTTGGTCTCAAGGGACTCTTTTCTTCAGTTATAGAAATGCATCTGGTCTGGTAGAAGATGAGAGGAAATGGTATTTGGGGATATCTCTAATCTGGATTTTAATGTGTCAATTAAAGATCAACCATCATGCATGGATGGTCTTCCTAACCAGGTTTGTCACATAGTGGAGCAGTATTGTTTTTCTTCTCATAGAGATTTTTGGGCTTGGGAGCCGGTTTCTAATGGGATCCTTTCTCCTCAGTGTTTCTACAAGAACATTATTGGTAACATTCATGGTTTTCAATGGATGGATTTCATGAGTAAGGGATTTCTCAGGCCTACTCGGGCCATACTGCAAGGAGGCTTGCCCATAAAAGGCTTCCAACTGATGTCTTTATTCAAAATTGTGGAATATCGTTTTTCTCAAGGTGTTTTATGTGTCATCAACATAGGGAAGACATAAATCATCATTTCCTTACATGTTTTGTGGCCTCAGTAATGTGGGAAGTAGTGTTTAGCATATTTGAAGTGGATCTGCCCCATGTCAATTCAATTGGTGACTTTATCAAGTGCTGGCCTGCACTGAATCTCTCACAGTAGGTTGATTGTATTTTCTTATATGTTACTGAGGAACTTCTCTACATGATCTGGTTTTACAAGAACAAATCTCTTTATGAATAGCACACATTTCATGCTGGGACTGTATTGGCAGGTCTTTTTGCTACTGTCTGTGATGTTTCTGTTCTAGGAGGCATGTATTGTGTGAACTCCCTTCATAACTGGTCTATTCTAACTTGGATTGGGGTTAAGGGGAATTTCAGGCCACCTATTGGTATGATTGATGTGTTATGGAATCCTCCCTTTCTTGGATGGATTAAGGTGAACTCAGATGGTGCCTCAAGAGGTAATCCGGGTTCAGCATGCTTTGGTGTAGGTTTTAGAGATCACAAAGGGTACGTTCTTGGCTGTTTATATGGATCATGTGTCTTTGCTTATGCTCTTGAAGCAGAGATTCATGGAGTCATGGAGGCTGCTTAACATGCTGATCAGAGGGGTTGGAATAAACTATGGATTAAATGTGACTCAACGACCGTGGTTATGGCTCTTCGGATATGTTCTTTTCATCTTTCTTGGAATTTGACCAGTAGATGGACAAGGCTCATGGGTCTTCTCTTCTCTAAGGAACCTATCATCACTCATTCTTATCTAGAGGTGAACTCTTTGGCGGATGGGCTTGCTTGTAAAGGAGTTAATGGTCCAGAATCTCAATGGAAGGATCAAGTACAAGATAAATTAATTCATATTCTTATGAATGATCAATGTAAATCTCCTACTTTTAGATTGATGTAATCTTTCTTTTTTATTAATAAAGGGATCCTGCTTTTCTGGGTAGGGTCTTTATCATAAAAAAAACCATATAAAACAAAATTAATATTTTTATTCTAATAAAATTGTTTTCTAATCTTTACATTCAATTAAGTATTTTAAAGGAAATTTTTTTTCATTTTCTTACTTATAAATAATAATTTATATATATATATTTTTTAAAATAAATCAATTTATCACTTGAATATCAGTAATTTTTATATCAATGTATTATAAATATGTTTTAATCTTGGAGAAATTTTTTTTAAAAAAAATCCATTTTTAAGCATTTAAGTAATTTTTTTAGAATTTATGTTTCACAATGTTAGAAATTTTAAATCATAAAATATAAAAAAATCTATTTTGTAAGGTTCAAAATGGGTTGAAATATTAGTTTAAATATTTTTAATTAAAATTAATTAATAAGGTTAAAACATTAATTATCCAGGTAGAAGTAAAAGTTGTTAAAGTTGATTAATTAAGAGAAAATAACCCAAAACATGTTAAAAACTCATTTAAAAATGGATGGTTTATGTTTTTATTTTCAAAAAACAACCTACTTTCCTATTTTTTCTATTTTTATCCTTTTACTCTTTAATGGAAACGTTTGAATTTTTGAAAATGTATAGGGAAATTTCAAAATTTCAATCCTATTCACTTATAAAAGGGAATACTTCCACCACATAAAGTTACACATTACACATAGAATTTATTCCAAAAACTATAATATTTTATTACTTCATAAACTATATCCCACCTATTTAATCATATGGAAACATTATCTATCTTAAGGCCTCTATTTCCAATGATATTTGTCCGAGAAAACGCTTGCTCTCGACTTAAGTACTACCTCATTCTTAATCATATTTTCTTACTATTAAACTTCTAAAACTTTTATATCCATATTAATATAATGAAATAATTATAATAAATATACCAATACACTATTATTTTAAATTAATGATCTTTTATTATTCATATACACCAACTAATAATGATAAAAGAATATCGATAGTGCGTACTTGCAAAACTACCACCTCCCATGAATCAACATATTCCATTTTTTCATAGCCTCGTATATGGTTATAATTATAATATTGATGGATAAATATTTAATATAAAATTTATTTATGATTATTAAATGTAAATTTCATATTTACTTTCAATTCTGATAATTATTTGAAAAAGAAAATTTCTATCTAGCGTGTGTGGAGACTACCGCTTCAATTAACAACATCTCTTATTTTTGTTAACCACCCAACATGGATTGTAGAAAAAGTAAAATTAATGAGTTTACATAATATTTATGACATTATTAATTTTATATAATTATAAACCATTCACTAACTTTCTCCCATTCTATGGAAACAATGAAAGCGTCATACAAGTGTAAGTGAAGACAAGTGCATACACGAAAGTGGTACATATTTCTTTTCTATAAAGTATTTTATTATTATAAAAAATATGTTCAAATATGATTAAAAAACATAAAAAAATATAAATAATTTCATTATAATTGTTAAGTAATGATATTATAAACAAATCACCCCATAATCATTTTTATGAATTAATTTATAACATGTTCAGGTTTATTTATGTTTAACAACCTACAAGAATGATGCTATACATTTCTGTCAATGATGACTATAGAAAAAATAAAATTCTAATATTATTTAATAAAAAATAAATAATTATTTTAAGGTTCTATAAATATAATATTTTAAATTTCATAAATTGATATTTACAATACTTGTCATAGTAGATTTTACTACCAAAAAAGAATATTTCAAGTTACTTTTCATACATGGATACAATAATGGAAACCCGTAAAACTATATGAGTGTTTTAATTAAGTAATAAAAAATGAAATAAAATTATAAATAAATAAATCTATATATATATATAATAATAAATTTTATGAAACCTCTAACCAATTTCAATATACAAAAAACAGTTATGGAATAATTAACCGAAGCACCCTGTGTAACTAACATAGTTGAAAAATATATAACAAATAAATAAATAAAAAATGATAATATTTAAACCTTATAATATGATATATATATTAATAAAATTTTTAAAGTTTTAATTCAAATATCCATGAAGTTAAGAAGATGGATAGAATCAATTTGGACCAAAGTAAGTGTTATTGTCACAATTTTAATTTATTAATGAATATATCTTATTGCGCACCATAAAATTTTTAATATGATTTGATTGCAACAAAATTAAATACTTTTACCATATTCATGTAATTATTTTGGTTTTAGTAACCATATTATGTTATTTATTGATATATGCTTTGATTTAAAGGATAATAAGGTTGTATAGGTTTTTTTAAACTAAAATTCATTCCACTAAGTTAAAATTTTTCTTATTGAAATCTATTGTTAAATGCTTGACTTATTCAACATAATAATAAATTTATAGTTTAGTTATTCATTATTTTTTATTTAAAATTCTTCTTTATGACCTTATAATGAAACAACTCTTAACTTAATGATGAAGCTTCTTTCAAGGGTTTCTTAGTCATAGTTCTTAATTCTCAAGACATGATTCTTTTTATACATTAAATAATTTTTATATGGTATATATATTTCTTATTTATTAAATTATATAATAATTTATATTATATATATTATTTTTTAAGTTCATTTTGAATAAAATTATAAATCAAGGGTTTATATTTTAATTTAACTCAAAACATTTTGGTTTTATTTAACAATATTATTTTTAATCTAGATTGTTATAGGAAGATAATCTATATATAGAATTTATATTATTTATAAAATCCTTCATAATTTACTTAGGTTATTCATGTATTTTTACACGTTCCCTCAACATTTAATTTCCACTCAGTTCAATTTCCCTGGAATTTTTTCTATTAATTGAAACTCGCCTCGTCTCTTTTTTTTAGTCTGGATCCTCTATTTTCCATGTCTATATTCAATGGATGATTTTTCTCATATCATTATATTTTATATAGAAATTTATTATGGACATATTTATAGTACCTTAAATTTCATTATAATATATTAAATGAATTTTTAATTTTTTTTTCATATGGTTTATCTTCCTAAAAGAGTAAGAAAATTCCTTTTCACATTTTTCTTGTGATCACATATTTCCACCATATTTGTTATTTTCTAGGAAGATTACTTTATAAAATGTAATGGTTTTATAATATAAAATAAAATAAAATAATCCATGATTTGTAATGTTTTTTATCTTAATGAAAATTTTCAAAATTTTAATGTATGGTTTATATATCCAAAATTATTTTTTTGTATACCTAAAAGGGTTTTCATCTAAATCCACATCCTTGAAATAAATTATTCTTGATTTAGAATATTATCTAAAACTTATAATCAATTTTAATTATCTGGATGTTTCTTATTTTCATTGCATTTGATTTTTAAATACACTATTTTACATTTCTTGGTTGAAGGGTGTTCACCAAGATGGAACACATCATTTAATTGGGGAAAATTATTAACTAAACACTATTAATTTTATCTTTATAATGTAGATAACATTTAACTAAAAATATTAATTGAAGGGTATTGATGTAGAAGTTTATCAAATATCTTTTGATACCAGTTTATTTTCCATATTTTTATCATGTCATTATTATCGATGGAATTATGAAGGATTTTGAAAAGGTTATGAAACCCATTTTCTTTTCATTGGTTTCTATCGAGGTGTTTAATAGAAAAAATGTTTTTCCATTAGTTATTTATTATATTATAAATGATTATTTTTAGGTGGCACTCATATATATAGATAAAAAATATTAATGTCCTACATCACCCTCCATTAAAATGGTAAAATATTTATATCACATGAGATAACTACAAGAATCAATTAATGAATTATCACAACAATATGGGAATCATGTAAGGATTCCTACTACATGATGTTATGGGAATTAGGTGGTGATACATACCCCATAATGGTATTCTTGTAAATGATTATGTTCGTGCGAAAATTTTAGGATTCCATCCATTATAAGCTATTTTACAATTCCTTGTTATTCCAAAATATTATACGTATTCTTATTACTACATTATGCTTTAGTGGATCATGTTTATTAAATCATGTTTCTATACACTTTTATTTATATATTATATTATAACTACATTTTATGCATTAATCTTGAGTTTTTATCTTCTCTTTGTTGGATATGATTTTTTATGTACATTAATTATACCCATTTTCTCATATTATTCTCACTTATGATCATTGGTTTTTATCATCTATGTTAACCCTTACAGAGAATTTGACTCACCCATTCATATGTTTCCCTTTTCCATATATTATGAAATAAATTAATATGTATAATGTATCTAGAGGATCATCTTTTTTGTAAAATTTATTGGGCATGTTGAAGAATAATTTTGGAATAAGTAGTTTCTTTTATAGTGGAAAAATGTCTATTTGATACAAAGGACACGGGTTCTAAATCCAAATTGTATTAAATCTACTAAATTATCAACCTAAAAATGTCATTAGAATGTAATTGATAAATTGTGTGAGAAGGATCTTTTAATTTTTTCTATGTATCAAAACCATTATGTAATGTTTATGTTTTTTATACTATAACTGGGTCTGTGGGCCTTAGGGAACCATAGTTGATATCAAATGATGGTTTAGATAAATTTAGTTGTTAGGATGTTATCATTTGATGATAAATTAAAATGTTTTAAAGGTCATTAAAAAATTATATATTAAATTTCATCACATTTTTGAAGGTATAGATAAAGATTTAATCTGGTCATATAAAATAATATCTATTTTCTAGGGATTGGGATGAGAGAAAATTTGGGAAAACTCTATGTATAATTTAATGTGATAATTCAAAATTTCTGATAACATCCAAATGCTTTGGTAAATTTTTTAGTATATCATATTCCTAGAAATTTCATCATTATCTAGGTATTGATAAGTGAATGTGGTTATAACAGAGATTCACCTAGCGATAATAACCCAAAAAAGGATAGTTGAGTATCAACTCAAAATTTACTACCTCTAGTGGCCTGAAGGACTTCATTGTTTTTTTATTTTGATAATACACCTTTCAAGGGGTTATGTGGAACCCTTACAAGGTCCGTAGGTGAAAGTATTACATGAACCGTAGGCCTTAGAGGAATTCATTGCCCTTCGACACTTATAGTGGCCTTAAGGAATTTAGGTGGCTCGAAGGCCTTACTTACCTGAAGGCCTAGGTGGCCTGAAGGCCTTAAAGGACTCGGGGACCAAATCAGTGGCCCAAAGGCCCAAACGGATGATTAGTAATGGCTACTACATTGCCAAACAGTACCTACTATAGTAACCCAGAAATTATGCCTCTGCCTGGATTTGATCATGGGTCTCTTGGATGAACTTAAATAGTCCTCACCATCTAGGATTTGGCTCATGCGCTAAATATTTAATATGTTTCATAATGAGGGGGAATAAGATTACACACATATCTGATAATCACATGGGTTTTTTCTTTGGTTAATCACATTCCCATTCTGATACATCATGATGAATTTATTATATTCGAGAATATCTTTAAAGGTTGTGAGAGAAACTAATCTAAATAATCTAATATTCAACCTAGAATAATTCAGGTTATATTTAATGATAGTTTAATGGTTTTAAAGAGTAAAAAAATTTATGTTTGTGTTTTTCATAAGATCATTTATGAAAAGTTTCTTATAATGTTAATTATTTTTGTCTAAAATTAACTCATTTTGGTTTCGGAAATGGATGAAGCATGAAGAAACCATGTTAAAAAGGAATGTATAGAAAATTTAAAAATTTCATTAAAGAGTAACCTAACAGGACACACGCATGGGTGAGAAATATTATAATAAATCCAAACCCACAATCAATAATTTTTATTAAAAAAGACAATATTACTGAAATCCCTAGCACACCAAAGAATATAAGTATTGAGTATTATGGTAGATTGGGTGATGTATATGAATAATGAAGGAATAATTAATTTCTCTTGTGTTAAACATATAGGAATAGATATATATGGGAATGTCTCAAAGGAACATGATGATATTTTATCTATTTTAAATGAGGTAATTCTGCAAAAAAAATCCAACGAAGAAAAATATTATAGTTAAAATAAAATGTGGAAATAACTTCCATCCTAAGGTATAGTGGATATTTGAAAGCTAAAAATGTTGAAACATTATAATTATTCAAGTCAATGTTATGCTTAAGACCTAACAAGGATGATAGGAATCATCAAATTCCAAGAAAAGATAATTCCTATGAAACCACAACTTTGGATGTGAGTTATGAATATTTTGTGAAGTGATAATAAATTATCATCAAATCAATAACATTTGGTTGTATATTGACACTTATTATACTTAAACTTTTTTACCTTGAATATTTTTTAACAATACAAAATCACCACCCTAATGAATAGATGTCATTTTACTAATAAAAACTACTAGTGATATGATTATTATATTTCAAGTATATATCTATTCTTTGATGAATGTTTCTATGATCTCTATAAAATTTTATTAACCATACTTTAGTTTAATTTCATATGGTGATAGTAATTTATTGGTTATATCAAAATATATACCATGATAATTTTCCAAGATTGAAAAAATTTTAAAATCCTAAATAAATCTTTAATAACTTATTGGTATGAGTTCAATTATAAATTACTTAAAACAACCACTCCCAATATATAGGTATTAACAAAAAATAATGAGGCTAAATTACCTCAAACCATTAGAGAGAAACTCAATATCATTGATATGTGTATTTTAAAGGAAAAAGAAGAGTTCACTAGTAGTAACTAAGATAATAAGGATCATTTTGGGAAATTTAACCTAAAATACAAATTTAGAATACATGGTATAGGATAAAGAATAATTGATATAGCTTATATCAATTGTTTCCCAAACCCTTGTGTGAAAATCTCTATGGATACCCCTATAGAAATATTTTCCTGGAAACTACTAGTATAGAGAACCTTTTTTTATTTAGACAATGGTTATATAATATTTTTGGAATAAATGATAAACTAAGGTTATATTAAACCATTTTTATAGCCTTCAATCCCCAAGGATTCTATAAACCAACTAATTCTGGGTTCAAAACCTACACCCACACCACAAAAAATATGCATCTAATCAAGAAATATTGGGAATCAAATTAATGCATTGAACCAGTCACAATACATGTTTAGAACAAGACATATATTATATATGTTATATTTAATCAGTTGATAAGTAAAAAAAATCATAACCCATATATGAAATCACATTCTTCAATCAAACATCTTGTTTCATAAATATTAGTTAGAAATTAGGAGGGAAGTATATCCCACACAATGACCATTATTATCAAAATTATCACTAATATACTCATCATTATCTCTATCATCATCACCATCAACATCATCATCACTATAAAAATAACCCTAACAATAACCATCAGCATCACTGGAACCATCACTAACTCCATAACCATCACCATCACCATCACTAAGAACACAATCGTTACCATCATTGGGAAATTCATTATCCTAACCCCGACTTATATCGCCATTGTAACATCCCAGGTAAATAAAGAACAAGACATTTTCATATTTATTTATATTTATGAATTAAATATTAATTTTTCTTTAAAGGGGATTCTATGTTTGATGGCGTAACTGATACGCAACAACGAGTTTCATTGAAATCATACTTTGCACAAAACGTTGGGTCATAATGAAAAATAATAATATAATATTATTTTAAATGGTAGTCAACACCTAGATGTTGTATTGTTGGGAATGAATATAACTAAATAAAATATGATTATACATGTTGTTTAAATATTTTTACCTTTATCCAATAAAATTTTGAGGATTAAAATGCGAATGAATCTAATTTTAAGCACAAATACTCTAATATTCATTAAAGGGTCGATTTACAGCCTTTTGATGGAAAACCATTTTAACTATAGTTTTTGTTACTTGAATATGTAATATTTGAAAAATAATATTCTTCTTCAGAATCAGGACATCAAAATTTACTTTGGATGAATTTTTGGTATTTTTCTGATAATGTTCATTTTTTAATTAATAGTGAAAAATGCTGTATTTTAATTCAAAATTGCCTTTTAATATAATATATTTATATGGTTATATTATCTTTTTAATTTGTTTTAAAGTATTTTTAAATTATATTTTTAACATTTACTCCAATATTGGACATTGGATGTAAATTCACTTGGAAATTGGATATAAACAAGTGTCAATATTTTGATAGTTATTATTTCTTAAAAACAAGTTTTTTGTTCTGGAAAGATGAATTAAATTTAAATTAATTAATGAAACTTATATGTTTTGAATTTCATAAAATAAATAGCATTTTTTAATTTGGAATATAAAATGTAACTTATGTTGAATTTTTTTATTTTTTTGAAAACCATCCATTATTGATGAATAGTGAGAACACTGAGTAGTAGTTAAAAGAAAACTTTTTCATTCATTTACCGCTTCTGTGAATTTAATTTCGAAAATAAGACATACATTGTTATTATTATTATGTAATATTAGGTTCAACAGGATAAAAATAATTTTTGTTAAATAGTAACTCTTGACTTTTATTTACCATAGTTCAAGGTTAATAGGTTAATTCAAGGTGAAAATAATATTATAATAATATTCATTTATCCTAAAATGCATCCTAATACTATTGGTTGATAACTTTCCAACCATGAGAATCCTTGGGTCGTTTTGGGGACCCCATGGAGCCACTTAAGAGTGATAATGGCACTTTATATAAATTAATTTATAGTGAAGACAAAAATGGTATAAACATATATCTTTTAGAAAATCAATTTTTACATGGGGTTATATAAGCAATCTCTTTGACTATAAATATAAATTTGAAAGATAAAAAAAGTTTCCTACATCAAGGTATTTCTTGTATAATATTTAGGCCTCAAATATAGAAAATTATTTGTGACACAATAATGATGTAGGTTTTACCTCACTAATTAATGATTTAAATAAATAAGATTATAAAGATTAAAAAAATATCCAAAAAATATCCAATTATTATTATATTATTTTATTTCTAACATGAGTCATGTTATCTTAGACTTTAATGAGTTTTTTACCTTTAGAAACAGAAAATAATTATATAATAAAGTAATATTTTCAAACATTCCTAAATAGACCCTACATCCCCTCACAAGAATCCCTCACCTCTAACTCATTAATCACACCTCTAAAGCCCCATGGCTGCTCCAACCACTGCCCAATAAAGCTCCATATATCCCTCTTTTCCACATAGAAGACGTTTTTAGGCAGAATTCACTTCAATAAATCCTTTTGGTTCAATCCAAAGGGAGTTTCCTGATTTAAAGGTAACATCTTCGCTTCGGTTCTTTTATTTAATTTCACTTTTCCAACCCCCTAATAACTTTTTATTCCTTTATTTTATAACAAAACCAGTACCCTAAATATTCTACGTTTCTTTATGAGAAGGATTCTAACTGAACTTATACAAACCTCTTTATAATTTATACGAACATAGAGTTTCTTTGGAAGTCGAACTACTGCCTCACGAAATGATGATTGTTCAAATATATCCAACCACCTCTCATGGTGGACTTTATAATGGAAATATATATATATATATATTTCATAGATATTATATTTATATTTTTTATATTCTTCTATTTTTTTTCATTTATTGAATTTCTTTATGATTTCCATATTGGGTAAATACGATAATTTCATTTGAAGAAGTGCGGACTACCGCCGCCTCAAAGTGATATAACTCGTTCATGCCATTCAGGGAATATAAAAAGGATGGATTTAATGAAATTATATATGGTATTGTACTATAATTATAATATACCAATGTATCAATATGTTCTCAATTCATTAAAATACAAATTGAAATGAATGTAGCATTCATGCGTACGTACAACTTACCGTATCCATGAATGGTGCATTTCAATTCTTATCTCCAAATGTTATGTACTGTTATATATGTACTAGATATGAATGACATATATGACATCTAAATCATTAATATCATTCTGGAGATAATTTAATTTTTACCACAGAGACATCATGTAATTATAAGAAGTTCATTTTTAACTCAAGTACCAAATAACAACAAAATGATCGTTATTAAATTAAATAAATTTTTAATGATTATAACGTTGTAATATGTGATATTAAAGGAATAATAAACATAAAAAAGGATCTGAAGCAACTATAAATTAACTTTATTTTATTATTTATGATATTAAAGAACAAACAAGTCATGTCGGACACGAGGTAAGGGGCTTCGTCTCTATCTCTTTGCATTGAGGCATATATTGTGTTATACATGACTTTCATTTATATGGTGTATAAAATCAATTAAAAATTAATTTTATTAAAATGGAATGTTTTTCTAAGAAGTGTTTTACTAAATTAGAAAAGAAATGTTTTTAACGATTACGGTGAAAATGGCCTCTCTGCCGCTGTAATCGTTAGTTGATTTCCTCTATAAGCCTTAATGTTTTTAAAATGAAAAAGAAAACCGTTATTCTGTTTTTTGGGTGTTTTGTTATTGAAAATGGTTTTTGAAATAGATTTATTATTTGAATATCTTGAAATGATTTCATATGAAATTTTGTTAGTGAAATATTTATATTTGCAATATTTTATTTGTGATGATTTTATAATGGTACTCGGACATTTGAGGGGTGGTTACGTGATAAACCATATGATGGGTGGTGTCGTGATAATCCAAGATGGGTGATTATGTTATAACCTCTAATTCATTGGATAAGGAAGTCGGCCATATAACTATTCCATTTAGTGATATGTGTGGAAGTCGACCACATGGTTATTCCATTTAGGTATGTTTATGTCCCAAGTTACCTTTATATGTTATGTGTTCTTTATATAGGTTTTATGGTAATATTTTGGTTATAAAATGGTAAGAAATGATCTTTTATTCAGTGAAGATTATTTATTACATCATAAAGGTGAAAAGTATTACTTATGACAAGGTATTTATGTTTTCCTTGTTGTTTTGAAAAACTAACATTTTTTCTTCTTTATGTATCCCTTACTGAGGTTTTTATGCTCATCCCATGTTTTGGAAATGCTTTTTACCAGACATAATGTGGAATAGGGTCAAGGATGGGATCATGGAAAAGTAATGCTATCTGAACCATGGAACTATATATGACTCTTTTTTCAAAGAGTTTTTATTTTTTATTTTTAAAAATGGAAACTAAGTAGAAGTTCTTACTTTGTATTTTTTGAGATGTAATATAATAGTTATGGCATAATTTTCTAAAACTATAAACTTGAAAATATTCTAAATGTGAATTATTAACATAATTCAAGATTATGTAAATTTTTAGGCTGGGTCCTAATAGTCATCACCATATCTTATTGCATTATATAATGAACACATCCTCAAAATCTATGTACCAAAAACCAAAAATGGTATCTAGTGGAAATGATATACATAAAACTTCCAAAAGTTTTTTATGTAGATTTTTGGACTTTGTAATTCACACAAACACCTTTAGGGATATTTTTGGCCTCTAATGCCTCAAAATTAGCTTCATTAAGTTTTAATGAACCATTTACAACTCAATGCTACAAGAGATATTATAGGTGACTAAAGTGGGAAAATATCTTGTGGGTAAAATACTATTCCCTAGTCTAAAACTACCCTCCTTTAGAACTCATCTCCAAATATTTGGTGCAGATAATAATTGGGAACAAATTTATTAACTTCATAATCATCAAGGTCCTCCAAAAAATATTGTCTCCAATATAAATGAAATATTTAGTGAACAAATATATATTAATATCTTAAATTAGTATAGTAAAACTTACATTTTTTCTGTTTGATCATTTAAAAAACTTCCATATTTCGTCTTTAAACTTTAGAACAATAACTTTTCTTGAGGAAAATAACATTAATATTATATACCACACTCTAAAATGATATTTAATTTATAAAATAAATTATTCAAAAATTATGTATTTTGGAAAAAAATAACTCATTAGAAAAAATATTTCACCCATAATAACCAAAACCAGTTGAAGTAAATTTAATAAAAATGTATTCTATTATTCCTCACAATAAAATAGAATCAATCAAAATAAATTGAAAACATTTCTTCTATTTTAGTAAAGATATATTCATATAATTATTTGAATTATTGTATTGGGTCAAGTTCATTTGGTATGGCTTCCACTGGGTTTGGATGAATTCAGTTTGAGTATAAATGTTTTAGGTAAATTCATAAAATATTTATGTCCAATTCATTTTTTTCATATTAGTTATGAATAAAATTTATTAATTAGATTTATTTTTGGTAAATAGTATTTATTTCTGTGTGAGAATGGTAAGTTTAGAATTATTTTAACCGGTTTAATTTTGTTTGGTTTAGTTTAATTTTATTAATTTTAGTTTCAATCAATCCACATTTTATTTGTAGTTTAATTAAATAAAATAAAGGATTTAGATTTATTTTTTATATTTTTTATGATTATTTCATTTAAGAATTTATTGTATTTATTTTGTTTTAACAGAATTTAATTTATCTTTGCTTTCTTAAATTATTTTAGGGTAAGATTGTTCACTTTTGGTTCTATTTTGTTCTATTTTGTTTGATTTAAATTAGATTGGTATTGATAGTAAAGTTTATTTTTTTAGTTTCATTATATTCTCACCACTTTTGTTACATTTTATAGTTGAAAAGTATATATGATCATATTAAATGAATTGATTTAGATGTATATATGTTAATATTAATTAAAACTAGGAACAAGTCAATATGTTGTAGATTTTACATGTTAATATAGAATTGATTTATAAATGATTATATGTTAAATTTATGTGAATATATGTTCTTGTTTATTTACTAATTTTATGAAATATTGTTTATACTTTTTAAAATTTAATATTTAATGATTTTATTAAAATATTTACTTTTGGAATAATATATATATTTTTTAAACTAGATACCAAAATGTTTAAAAAATATTTAATTGTTGATTTAAAAATTATTAAAAATTATTTTTATAAACTATATATAAGTAGTTTTATAAGAAATTTTTATGATTGTTTAAATTATTTTTATAAATTTTTAAATATTGTAGAACTAAACATAATGGCTCGATTTTAAAAGTAAATTATTATATTTTTTTGTTAAATTTTATATTGATTGTTTTTTGTTGATATTTATTTATAATTATTATGAATTTTGTGGTTTTGGTGGTGTGTTTACACTTAGAGGGAATCAATTGAATAGTGTTGAATTATTATTTTATTCCAAGAAGATAATGATAATTGAAATTGAATTGGAATTCTTTGTTTCTAGTTAATAAATATATAAAGTAAACATTTCTTAAATCATATATATTGGGAAGGTTATTTAAGTTAGTGTCTTACTTCTATAGTTTCACAAGTAGTTTGAGTTAGGTGCTGAGTTTGTGGGGCATTCTATTTGATACCTCATCCTCCAAGTGTTATCATGGAATATACGTGAGTTAGGGTATTATGTGTCTATTGGATTAATGAGAGACAAATTATATTTTGTGTTTAAGTTTTTTAGGTATGGAATAGTGTCCATCATAAAAGTTATTAGTTTAAAACACCCCCTGTGTAACACCATACCCAATTATTAAGGTACAAACTATTTTCATTTAAATTAGTACTGAATTAAATGAATGTGTCCATGAAAAACACTTATTTCCAATCATGTTATAAAATTTTCACATTTCTCAAAGTGTGGACATATTTCATAGAATAGTTTTTCTTAATTAAAATTAATTTCCAAATATTGTGTTGGTGGAAACTCATTTCAGAATAGTATAGTATATAATTTTATTTCTAATCTAGTAACTCAACCATTATAAAACCCATGTTTACATGATCTTTATAGATCACCCAACTGTATTTTCCATGAAATACCCACAAACTCACCATTGGGAAAATTTTAACAATTATAGTTACGAGATAATAATTTATATAAATAATATGATAGTATAACAGTAAACCTATTGATTTTTATTAGACATATTTGAGCCCCAGAATTATTATTTATTCCATTTTTTATTTATCTCCAGGCATATGACTTCATAGAAATGATGTCATAGTATTTGTAATGTATCCCCAAAACAATTCATAAATATTTCATAATTTTACTAGTAACTTGATTATCATAATTATACTTGACCATCACATAAGTTTGGTGGTCTCACCCATCTTGCATTCCTATAGGCCCATTCCACATTATAGTGTCTGATCTAGCTATGGAAGAATAGAATACAAATATTAAATTAATATATATTATAATTGGAAAAAATTATGTTCACGAAATGTATTAAGTTTATATACTTATACATGAGCCATAATTATCTATGGGTACTATTGGATCCCTCAAATATAACGGATAAATCAGATATATAGTACTAAAGGGGTCTACTGTCTGCTCAAGATGATTGGTATTCTCGGGAGGTTTAGAATACACTATAGAAAGAGTCAAAGAAGTATGAACATAAAATATTTGAGAGAGTGATGTAGTATAAAATAGAACTGGAATAGATGTCTCTGGAAAAGGAAAATATGGAAAATGGGTGGGAGAAATCATTTTATAATGAAAATATATACGAGGAAGATTAGAAATAAATATTGCTAATAATATAGGTGGTCTAAATATCCTTGGAGACTCTAAAAGAATTTCGTGAAAATAAATTGTGCTAAATGGTACACTCGATGAATGGTCTTGGTGTATTAAGGCATGCAATTTTTTTTGAGTAGATCTAGTACCCCACCAAGAATCATTAGGCATGTCACCACTGCCACTATGCTGGTCAGAGAATAGTTGTATCTAGAATGTTGTTTCCCAACTAAAATTTAAAAAACAATTAATCAAATTCATTTTATATACCAAATAAATATTCTTGATTTTACGAAAAAAGTGAAATATATATAATCAAACCATATATTGAAATTGAAATCCTAACATATTTAAGAGATAAAATGAAGAATTTCATTTATTTAAATAAAATATTGAAATTAGTAATTTCATAACCCCCATATATATTCACAAAAAGAAAACAATTACCATGATAATTAATTATATAATTAACTAATATAAATCCCAAAAAATAATATTTCTATATAAGATTTATATAGAATTAGCGAGTTAATAAATTTTAAAAAATAAAATACCTAAGATCATATTTATAATTAAATACTATAACAAATATAATTAAATAAAATTGGCATTTAATGAATCAAGAATAATCATAAACTAAAAGATTCTAGGGTTGTGTTTTATACCTTAAAAAATGAAATAATTCCTGTAAGATGAGGTGATGGATATTGAATTAACTAATTTGATGTTAAAAAAAGAATGTAATCGAAAAACCAAGTGGGAATATATCACTAGGGGTAGAGAATAAAAGTGTAACACCACTCATGGGGAAGAATCTAGATGGGAGTGAGATAAGGGGAGGGGAGACTTTATGGCTAGGATGTATTTCAAATCCAATATTAGTGTTTTTTAAAACCATTGATATAGATTAACACTATAAAAATGATTTGTTAAAAAACATCTGTATAGAATTCTCATAATTAGCCTTAACTAATGAATTTTTACAACTATTTGTATAAGGGTACCTATACCAACATTTTTCTAAAACTATTAGTGTCAGTCCATTTGTATAGATCACATTTTTTGTAGTGGATAAAAGAAAAAAAGAAAAATAATGTATAGTCATGTATACTTTTTTGATACCCTTAGTTGTTATCATTATTGAGTAATAATTAAAATTGTTAGGATGAATTTTTTTAGGGGGAATTTAATGACCTAAGATTTTATTATTCATTTTTATTCATTTAAGTGAACAATGCATCGATAAATTGTTTCCCACTAAAAACATTACTAAAGAGATATGGGAAATGTTAGATACATATTTTAATAAAATTTAAGAATAATAACACCTAATGTAAACTAAAACACTATTATCAACTGTAAATCCATACAATATTGGATACGAATATTGAATGTTTTAGAAGTGATTTTTTTAGTAAAAGTATTTTTGCTTATATATTTTATTTTTATTCAAAAGATAAATTGATAAATTGATAAATTTTATTTTTATAAAATGTATATAATTATTTAATTACTCATATACAAATTTAATTACTATGAAGTTTTGGGGATTTTTTTGAGATAAGTGAATTTTAGATAAATAGTGAAAAATAATGTTTTTTGTCAAATCAGTAAACTTTATTAATTTATCAGTACATAATAAAGATCTATAATTTTATAAAACATGTTAATTTGTGAAATATATATTTAATGAATAATGTTAGGAATTATATATATATATATATGTTATTTAAATTTATAAAATCTATGTTTAGACTTACTAAACATCAGTAATATTTTAATTCAAATAAATTTTTTTAATCATTTCTTTTAATTATGTATTTTATTAGTAATATTCAATTCATGGATTGATTTTAAAGATTAAATATTTTTTGTTTTATATTAAATAAATTTATGTCATGAAAATTGATAGTGTTGATAACTATGGTTTACACATATGTTTTATTCTTAGTGACAGAATTTTTCCTAATAACTGTTTTTATGTGATATGTGTATTTATTTTAAAATTAAAATTTCACACAATTATAAACTATATTTAATAAAATGAATTTAATATTTTAAATCAAAATTCTGAAATAATTTAAAAATAAATTTTTTAATTTATTTCATAAAAATTAATTACTATGGTTGTAACGTTTATTACCATGGTAAAAGTAAAAATGGTAAAAATTGATTTACTAAAGGGAATTAAACCAAAAAAAGGTTAAAAAGATGTTTCCAAATGGATGATTAAGGTATTTATAGATCAAAACTCATTTATATTCCTTTTTTCCATTTTTTGTTCATTTTACCCTAGAATATTAACTTTATATTATTGAAAATTTAAACAGTGCTTTAAAAATTAACCCCTTCTTCACTTATAAAAGTGGATCCTTCCACTATTTCATGTTAAACAAATTCCCATCAAATTTTTTCCTAATAATTTAAAATTATTATTTATAATATAAACATATACCACTTACTAATGTTTTTTGGTTAACATTATTTATATTAAGGCCTCTATTTCCATGTAGATTTCCGAGGGAAAACTCAATATCTCAACCAAAGTATTTCCTCATTCTTAATCATTTATTTTTAATCTTATTATATCTAATTTTTTTTCACCAAATAAAAATGATTAAATCATTTTATTTAATATGAAAAGATATTATTATATTAAATTAAAAACCGTATTTATTCTTTTCTATCCATTATGAAAAACATAGGAACGTTGAAATAGCATACGTGTGGACTACCGCCACCACATACAAATATCTTCTATTTTTCATAACCACCATCATGGTTGGTTATAATTATATAATTTATGAATAAATATTTTAAATATAATATATTTATTATTATAATATTATAAATTAATATTAACTCCAAATCCCTCGAATACATTTGAAAATAAAAATATCATCATGTGTTCATGTGGACTACCACCTCCAAGAAAACTACTTGTTATTTTTCTACACAACCTAACAAGAATAGTCCTGAAAGTGTAATTAATGAACTAATATGATATTAATAAACTTATAAGGTTTATGAAATTAAAAAACATTCGCCACATTACATCCATTCTATGAGAAAAATTAAAACATCATACATGGGTACGTGCGGACTACCGACACCACAAAAGTGATGTGTTTCTTTTTTATATACAATATTATTATTATTTTATAAGATGTTTAAAAATTATATGAAAAACATTAGTATAATATAAATAATTTCATTTTACTTCTATAAAAATGATATTATAACTAAATCCTCATATACACATACTTATCCCATAATTATAGTATGTTCATGTTTGGATTAGTTTAACCTCATACTTGAGCGATGCAATTAATTTATATCATGGGCGATAGTGGAATCCTAAATAATGGTTAAATTTTATAAAAATAAATATATAGTATTTTTATTGATATAAAAATATAATATTGGGAATTTTATATGTGATATTAATAATTAACTATCATCGTAAATTTCACCATGAAAAATGAACACTAATTGTTACCTTTCATAAATAGAGTCCATTTTAGAAGCCTACATAACTATATGAATTTATTGATAATGGAATAATAAATTATATAAGAATTTATAAATGTATATATTTTTAAGAAATTTTAGGACACATTTTATAACTGTCAATATACAAAAAGAGTTATAGAAATATTCGACTGAACAACCACTAGTAACCAACATAAAAAAATATAAAATAAATACATAAAATATGATAATATTAAAAAAATAGAATGTTTAATATAGATGAATAACTTCTTTATGAATGTTTTAAATATAATTTATTTGATTCACATTGAAATTAATCACATGCACATAAAAAAATTAGGACAAAGGTAATGGTTTATTGTATAAATTTTAATTTCTTGAGACATAATTCTTATTATGCACCATGAAATATTTAATATGGTTTGATTAATTAATAAAAATTGATTTTACTAAATTAATTAATTTATTTGGTAAGGAATATCCATATCACTTTATTTATTTAGAAAGCCTCTAATTCAAAAGATAACATCGTTTTATAGTTTTTATAAACTCAATTTCCATCCGCTGACTTACAAGATTTCTTATTGAACTCTATTATTGTAATTTTTATTTATTATACTAAAAGAATAATTTATAATGTATTTAATCCATATTTTTTATGGTTTCAAAATTCATATTTTTTATATCACAATCAAATGAATCCTACCTCAAAGATCATTCTTTGTATTTGGGTTCCCTAGTCTCCATTCCTAATTATTTGGACATGATTCTTTTTATGAACCAATTTAATTATATATGGTATCAATATATATATATATATCCCATTTCTTCTATTATATTAAGAATTATGTTTTATTGATGGAATTTTATTTTTAATTTAAAACTCTTTCCCCATAAAAGAATGTTTGATTTAAATATTACTCAAATCGTTAGAGTGTCATTGCCATTCTTATTTCTATATCATAATTATTATGGAATGATAATATATCTGGGGATTTTTTGTTATTTATAAAACCACTCCTAATTTTATTTTCTTATTCATGAATTTTTTATAAGTTCTCTTGAAATATAATATCACTATAAGTCATATTTTATCCACATTGTTTCTTGTAAGTGAAACTGAACCCATAACCTATTTTCTTTTAGGAACCTTCCTTTTCAATTTTTATATGTATAAGATACATTTAGGAATGTCCTAATATTCTCCTCTAAAATTTATTAATTTCATTTTCTAATAATTTTACTTTTATTAATAAAATCTGAATACATTTAAAACATTATTCAGTGTGGGTTATTTTCATCAAAGTGTAAGAGAATATAATTTTAATGTATTCTATGAAAACATGTCTTTCTTCCATATTTTTCATTTGTTGAATCATCTTTTATATTATTTAATGGTTTTATACAATAAAATATAAATCTAATTTATTTTTAAGATATTGTTTTCTAAATACATTATTTCAGAAATTCCATGGATATTTCTTATTGAAAAAATGATATTTCTAATTATGATAAAAAATGTTTTCATGTGAATACACATCCTTGAAATACTTTATACTTGATCAAGGATTATATCTAAATTTTACCCACCACCCTATTTATCCTAATGGATTAGGTAATGTTCATCTTTATGTGAGTAATGATCCATCAGTGGATGTTTCTTTCCTAACATCCACCACGAATAAAGATAATTTTTCTTCCAATTAATTTTATTTTTCAATACCCTATTTTCCTTTTATTGATTGAAGGGTGATCACCTAGATTAAAAAATATGTTTGATAAAATATGATTTAGATACCCTATACACGAATAACTTAATTGAAGGTTATCTACCTAGAATGTTACTTAATATCTTGAGATACCCATTTATTTTTCTTGGGCTTATCATCTTCTGATTATAGATGGAATTATGATTTTTTTGAAAGGATATGAAACCAATTATATTTCCTTGGGTTCTTTATTATTGGTTGAATGTAACTAATTTTATTTCCATGGGTTCTTGATAATATTATGAATGATTTCATTCATATGGAACTCATATTTATAGATGATGAAGGGGGTGGTATTATATCACCCATGAATACACTGGTTTACTTTTTATCTCATGAGACAACAATGTGAATTATGTAAGTAATGATCACTACACTATAAAAATTAGGTAGGGATGCAAGCTCGACTAAGTTATTGGAATCAGGTGGTTATTACTCTTGCACTATGATTTGATTACCTATTCTTATGGTGGTATGACAATTCTATGATTAATTTTATTATAAGACATGTTACATTACCATGTTATGAAAAAATCAAATTATTTTAATTATGACTATTTTATAATTTAATGGATCATATTAATAGAGTCATGTTTCGACACACTTGACTTCATTTCTTATATTATTACATGATTTATTCAATGAATCATTCATTTGGATACATTTTTACTAAGTATGATTTTCTTATGAAACTTGATTATAATAATTTTCATATATTATGATCACATATGATCATTAATTTAATATCCATTATGTTTAACCTTACCATGAATTTTGATCACCCCTTATCAGGTTTACTTTTTTCATAGGTTATGAAAGTAGAAATGATGTTTGATTTATCTAGAGGATAATGTTTTATGGTAACTTAAAGGGGATCCTCAAGACTCATGGGGGATTAAGTAGTTTGTTTTATAGAGAGGTAAAATGTATATTTTAATCATAGAAGATGAGTTTTATTAGTTAAATATTACTCTTAACTCTATAAACCTCGAAACCTAAAAAGATGGTGGGAATTTAATTATTACATTATGTGACAAAGATATTCTAATTATGTATGTGTATCAAATATATTGTGTAACATTTTTTATTTTATCACCAGATCTTGGAGTGTTTGTCTTAGGGTTCATCAATTAGTCGTGACACCGACAGGATGTTGATCCTTCTCAATCTAGCCAACTCACCTTAATAACTATTGTTTAGGCCTTCTCTAAGTGTATCTTAATTTTTTAATTAGTCAAAAATACATTCCCACATAGATTGTGTGATGATATTAAAATTTTCCAACCGCCTTTGATTTCCAACATACTAAATCGAGGAGGATTAAAAAAATATTGGCTAATAAAAATTAATTTCTATTTACAAGGATTAGTTTAGGCCATTCGTATAATATTAAAAAAATAAAATCATATAATAAATATCTTCTAAGGTAGAAAGATATTTTTAAAAATTTACAACATAAATAAATATCGAAATAATGTATATGGTTGTAGCATGCTCTTCAAATTAAAATGTATAATAATAAATTGAAAATTATTTTATTAATAAATATATAAAATTTATTTCCATACTCAACCATAAATTAAATGGTATAAAAAAACATATTCTTTGAAAACTGAAACTAAAATTCAATTTAAGATAATTATCCTTGGCCGAGCATTAATATCCCATGACATTTTTTAGAATTTAAATCCAAAAACTGATTTCATATTAAATTATTTAATAAAATGTCATAAAAATAATGAAAAATAAAAGAAATCCCCTCCACTAATAATTTTATATCTAATTAGGTCATTATTTTCAATAAAATTAAATATAGAAAATAAAAAAATTAACTTTTTATCATTGTAATAATCTAAAATTTTTGAAATATTTTTTTTTGTAATGAATTTAATCGTTTTCATAATTTTTATTACATGAAAAAGTAGTTATATGTTTTTTCATACACTATGTTGAGATTGAGTTACATGAAAAAATTATTTTCTTCAAGATAAAGTACTAGACATGAAACTAAGCTTCAGTGTACCATGAAATAATATTATTTTAAATATGACATTATAAACATGCTGCTAAATTTGAGGGTATGAATAATATGAACAAATTTATGAAATATCCATATAAATTTCCAATTCAATATAAATTTATTTACTCTTTGAATACAATGAATAAATTTTTTGTAATTTAATTATCTTTATTCAATATATTATTTCTTAAAAAAATGAATTTTATTTATTTGTTTTGAGAAAATATGATAATTAATTTATAAATATTTTAGAAAATTTATTTGAAAAAAATAAATTAATTTTTTATTCATCACATTAAGATTATATTATTGTGATGTTTTGGAAATTCTATGAAAATATTGTTTTTTCACTAACTGGTAATGATTGTCGATCTTTGTTAAACTACTAATTATGTCAATGAATAAAGTAATTTAAATTACCTATTATGTTTTAATCTGGAATAAGTATTATTTATTAATATTTAACACACATAATTAATTTGTAATCAACTTTATAATAGATGTTTGTATGTGTTTATTTTTGGGGTTTAAAATAGGTGATTTTCTTAAAACTATTTTAAAGTGGATAAGCGTTATCCATTTTAATTAATTAAAATAAAAAATAATTTAGAATATTTTAAGTTAAATTTATATATTATATATCAATATATTTTAATTAATATTCATATAATTATTATTATTGGACATATTGTTAATATAAAATCATTTTGGGATTAAAAAATATACTTCTCAAAAACTAGTTTTTATCGCATCTCTGTTTTATGTTTTAAATTAAAAATTTTACACCATTATAAAATTTATTTATAAAACAAATTTCATTTTTGAAATCGAAAATTTAAAATTATTTTAGGGTTAATTTTTAAGAAGTTTCCGAAGGAATTAATTTTCTTGATGAAGAGTGAAAAATACTGAATTTTAATTGAAAATTTACTTTTCATTTAATTTATTTATATAGTTTAATTACATTTTAAACTATTTTATATTAAAATTATTTCAATAATAAATCTATTAATATAATTTAGATCCTGGATATTAATTTTATTTTTAATATTTATATAAAATCATTGTAAACATGTGAACATTGTTTCTTTAAAACCTCGCATTACCATCATTTCTATAAGATTAAATTTAAATGATCTTTTTCAAATTTAGTGATTTTAATTTGGAAAAAAGTATTTCATATTTGGAATCAGAATAATTTATAAATTTTTAATAAATTAACAATAATTTTTTACCAAAAAAAATTGTAAAAATAGTTAAAATTAATTATTTTTGTTAGAAAAAACTAGATTTATCAAGGGTTAATCATAGAATATAAGGGTTAAAAATGATATATAGATATGTGAAATACCATTATTTAGACATTAATTTACCATATCATTGCTATGTTCTATAATGGACCGTTTTGGAGGAGTTTTTCATGATAAAAACGCAGGTATGATTGAATCATTTCAAAAAGATACAAGTGTGCCACTCACCTCACATATAAAAGTTCACCCATCTACTCTCTTATTCACTCCTTCAGATGCTTTTGGTTCAAACAATACCTACCCAAATAACATAATTACTTTATAGTTTTCTTCCTTCAAGACTTAGTTTGGAAATAAATACATCTAAGGAATAATTTTAGCACAATCTAATGGAGAATACCAGAAGAAGATGAAACGTTATACAATGAGCATTTTTGTTTTATTTCATACTCCACCACATTAAATTATTATCATACCAAAATTAAATTATAAAGTCAGAGTGTTCTATATCCTGATATGAATTTATTTATAATTTAATGACATAAAACCATCACCCCTTCCATCAAATGGGTTACGATATCATCATTCGTGTGTACAATATACTACTGCACTGTGAACCAATGTCTTTCATTTTTTTCTTTACCACCTCTAAAATTTTGGTATAATGATGGATATAAAGTATATATATGATATTTATATCCTTAATATACCATTTTATTCACCGTATCAAATATAACTTTTTAAACTTCCATTCTATTGGGGGTATAATAATGTTGCTCATGTGTACGGAGAACCACCACCTTACGAAGTGATGTGATTCATTTTTCCCTAATAATTTTCATGGAAGTCAACAACGAAAAATAAATGTGATATAATTGAAATAATTATGAAATTAAATACATATTTATCCTTATTAAAGGAAAATCTATCTTTTTTTATATCCTTTTTATTCCCTGAGTGATGATAACATCATTCATGTACATGTTGACTCATGCATTCATGAAGCGATGCGACTCTATCTTTTCACCACCAAAACCATATGGATGATATGTATGAGTATATTTAAATAAATAATATTTTTTTTATGATAATTTTATAATTATGTAAAATTATAATATTTCTTACCACGTTTTCATAATTATCATTAAAAAATTGAAATGTTACTCATTCATACATACAACCTACCGTCTCTATGATCGTAACATTCTTAATTACTCAAAGCCATATTTAATTATTGGTACTAAAAGTATAATTTATGTAATAATAATAATAATAATTCATGATTATTATTTTGAATATTATGGAATAATGATCAATGTAATTCGTATGAAAATAAAAAATCAAATTGTACATAAAAAATAAGGCAGTTATTACAAGAAAGGTGATTTTAACAAGGAGTTGTTAATAAACGAGTAATAAAGGGTCATAATTAAATTATATACAGTATGGAATATATAATTATTGTTATTTAATATATTTAAAATGAACTTATCTTTATTATACAAGAGTTTTTAATGAGTAGGAAGGAAGTCTAGACTTATGGTAAGAGGATTCCATCGTACTTTTTACTTATGTGATTCACATGCCATATTCACCACCTTTTTATTTTTTGTCGTTTATATAATATCAATGAATGTATAATATAATTCATATAATTAAAGTTACAGATATTTAAATATACATTTTAGGATCTCCCTTTCAATGGGTTTATGGTTTGAATGTTACAAAAGTGGGAAGGTATTTTTGTCTCTATTTTCCTTCATTGAGATATATGTTATGTTAGAAAACTATATTCAATTACAAGGAATATATAAAAAACTTTTTGACATTTAATATCATTATTTTTTTATCCTCATGATATTTAAAGCTTCATTCAACTTTATTCCTTTATAAGGATTACAATTCATTGTTACCATAATGGTGAGATATTTATTCTATAATCACATCGTTTACCGAGACTCCTTATGATTATGATTCCAATGATGATATTTTATAATATATATCTCGTGAGACTGATAAATTTTATTCACCATATTTATTTCAGGATAATAAAGGTTTTCCCTTCATTTTACACTCTTTCTTTACTTAATAGTTTGAAATCAACATTTTTACAAGCACTCATCCTTTCGGTCAAAAATCTATTTTCATCTAAAACCATATTTTAAAATATGTTTTATTTCTATAAAAATGATTTATTGAATACATTTTTACCCATTTTTTACTTCATGAATTTTTTAAAGGAATCATCATGTCATTATCTAAAAATCCCTATTTGGATTTTATAAAAATATGAATGTAATATTTCTTTTAATATAAACACAATGAATATAATTTCCAAAAATTAGGAACAATAAATGATTCAATAATTAATTTATACATTTTCAAGGTTATTTTAAAATAAATTGATATTGAAAACGTTTTAAATTTTAATTTTTTACATTTTAAAAAATGTATTTCAAAGAAGGATGTATATTTTCCTCCTAAAATAATTTAAATGATTGATCAAAATCATTTTCCATATATTATTTCATCCATTAATATTACCTATGTATTACCATGTACACAATCAAAGGATAACATTATTATTCTTTATCTAAATTGTTTATTTTTATGATCGAATTATTTTTATAAAAATAATTTATATTCCATAGGTTATACCATAATGAAATTATTATGAAATCTACTTCTTTTCATAGGTTATGTTTCAATGAAATGATTATTAAACCTACCTCTTTTCCAGCAGTTATGATATGATGAAATTTTTATGAAATCCATTTCATTTCATGGTTTGTGATATGATGACTATTTATGATCTTGTGGCACACATAAATACGACTTTAATTACGAGATAGGTGGGACCTATATATCCATCCAATGGATTGTGTAAATATTTATATCTCATTAAATCAACAAGAATATTACTGGTAGTGAACTAGGTTTAGTATGGGAATTTTTTTCTATAATGGCATTGGGAGTGAAACATGACTAGTATGCTGGTTTGGGGAGTGAAATAATTCAACTATGAGGAAAGGGATACAACTGGGGAAGGTAGTGTTTCCCGACTAGGAGGTGTATCCACCCATATAGATCCCTTACGATTTTGGAAATGTTCCTTAACTACTAAGGAAATGATTATCTATTCTTATGTGTATGTAAAAATTCTATGTATTATGCCAATGTTATGCACTCTTGGATCATGTTATTTTATTATATTATGATTCATGACTTATTTACTACTAATCTACATTCCATGAATCATGATTATGATATTTGATATGTAGGGTATGGTTTTAAAATGTCATACTCGTGTTCTCATAACCTTACCTACAAGTTATTCTTATGTATATCATTTATTTACCCTTACTATGAATATTATATCAGACTTTATTATGTTTCATTTCCCAATGTTATGAAGGAAGGTTTTAATTAGGAGTTATAAAGCGGAAGATATTCATATGAGACATTTAATATCTTTAACTAATTAATACAATTATTCTTGAAGTTTCTAAAGTCACTATAGTATTAATGTCATTCAGTGTGAGATTTTATAATGTAATAAATGTTCATCTAAAAACATGAAATGTCTATTTATGATAATCCTAGGTCTCTATAGTAGGTAAATCTAGATATGTTTAGTTATATTTTAGAAAATAGGGTGAGGGAGATTTATTGGGATCCCTAGGGATATTATTAAGTATATGTAAAGTGATATATCTAAGGATAAGTCTACATATGATACAAATTTAAAACAAATGTCCAAAAATTTGGTAAAGGTTAGTGCATATCGTTTCTAAGAAATTACTTCCCTATCTGGATACTATAAGTGGATGTGTCTTTTGGAACAGGGGTAACAAGGGGTAATAAATCTAAAAAGGTTCTTTGGGATAGGCTTGATCATAACTTGGTGAATGATAATGGGTCTTGGTACAATACGTTTTTTACACTCTCAGAGGATATGCTTTGAAAACTCACGAAATCTTTACAAACCATCATGAAGGATTTAAATATATGAAGACTATAAATGACCAAGGATAAACATTATGTGTCATATATTAAAAACAATGATTATTGACTTAGATTGTGTAAATAAATTTTTAGAATATGTGATTTTCCATTATGATTAGAGTTGATCACACTATGCATTGAGATTTTAGTCAATTGTGAGAACTAGAAGGAACTATATTAACATTGAACATGACAGATGATTTTATGATGAAAAAAAATGGGGCGATGATTGGAGTAAAATATTTTGTGATTATTCCAATTCAATTTTCATGGAACTCGATTAACAATGTTTACCGTTAATAACTCTCAAACATGAAAAAGAAGATAATGAAGGTGTTAGCTGAGTTTTTGGGTAGTGGAGACCACAGATCAAAGAATATTCATCTTTATTTGTGTTGGGAATGTGAGAAAAACACCCAATTTGATATATTATAAAAATAATAAGATGTTTTAAATAAAGAAAATATGGACACAAAGCAAGTAACTACAAAGGTAAAATGAAAACTTCATTTTTTGAAATTAATGTGTATAGTGGTCTTGCTATGATATCATCAACTATTAATTTATTTTAATATTGAAATTATAGGAATTATGCAAATAAATGTCCAAAGATGAAATATCATGAGGGAAATGAGCAAGCTTATATTATTGATGATGAAGTGACTAAAAATTACAAATGAAAGGAAAGAGGAAATAATGAATAATATGATGATGCGTAGTAATTGTTTTGAGAAGAAAGTGGGATGAATTAATAAATTATATAATCAAAATTGGATATTATGTTATATGAATCCTGAAATATATTATTATTGTTCAGTATAATTTTTTTGTTAAGGATTTTAAATAAAATGTTTAATGATGTTGATGGACTCGAAAAGTGATTTAATGGAAATGCGATATTTTGAAGATAATCCATAATATGTTTTAGATGTTGGTATAATGAAATTTGTATAAATAGATGATTGATTTGGATATGGTAAATTGGACAGTATTGATTTCTTTAGAACTGAGTATTGATCTGTTGAAAAGGAGGTTGATGCTATCATTGATGGAGTTTACAGAACTTTTGGATTCAATGAATATATCCAATATTTTTGGTTTTATATATGGTATGAGAAATAATTTATGTTTTTTTAATGTTTCATGGTAATTTTTATTTTAATAGAATAAATGATAAATGTATTCACATGTTTGTTATGTGAAAATTAAGATCTATTTCATACTGTTTGGGGGATTAACGATAATATTATTTATAAAATTTAGCAAGCTACTTTGTAATGTTTTAGATTTTATTATTTACAAAGGGTTATAAGGTAAACCATTTTTGAAATGGTTTATGTTGAAATATAAAAGAGGTTTTAGATATAAATGTATTATTTCACCATAGAAAGATTCATTTATATTGGATAACTTGTACTAACTATTTTATAATGAATTATCTTACTTTATGGATCTTTTGATCCATTGATTCATTAGGAATTAAAAATTAAAATTCATTGAGTGTAGTAAGATATAAATATTAAATTGATCAGGGAACAACCAAAGGGTGTTATATGTTTTATGAAATGGAATGACATCAAGTAATAATATCATCTTGTGAAAATTATTCAACATTCAAAAAGGGGTCCTGAAATAAAATAGTGTACTGTTATCATGATTTTGGATGATATTAATGACATTTTTCACACAACTTTGTTTTTTAGAATTATTTTTTTAACCTTCAATAGATCACCCACTTTCTTATGATCAACTTTCTCTATCACTCTCCACCAATATTTTTGTGTTATTTTTCCATTTTAAATCCATTATTCAATTCCCACTAATTTTCTTGTATTTAGAAACATAATATGTGTTAATATAGATGAATTTAAACCATTCATTTTTATTTTTTAAGAGGATGTTTTATTAACCCATTTTACAATGTGGGTTTCTATAAAGTAATTTTTAAAGGTTAAACTTCTTATGGCTGAGATAAATTTTGTGGGATAAATTATTTTCAAGTGTGGTAGAATGTAAAACACCATGATTTTATGATATGTTTTTTAATGAATCTGATATTTTTGTTATTTTTTGTTAAATGAAAAACTAAATATATAATTATTTATATTCAAAACTATGTGTGTATTTTGTTATATACAACAATAAGTTTCTTTGAGAGCATGCATGACACGCAACACCAAGCTTCAATGAACCATAAATTAATTTTGTTTGAAATATGACTATCATAACCTAGCCGTTAAATAGGTTTCTATGAATAATTTTGACCATATTATTAAAAAGTTAAACAAATGTTCTACTCATAATAAATTTATTTACATTGAGTAAATAATCAATCAATTTTTTGTAATGTAATTATATTCATTAAAAATATGTTTTCTTGAAAAATGATCTTATTGATATTTATGAGAAAATATTATAATAAATTTAAAGATATTTTCTATTTTTTTTTAAAACAAAATTAATTTTTTGTAATATTTATATCATAATTTAATTAATGTGAAATTTTGGATATTTTATGAAAATATTCTTTTTTCAATGAATAGTAAAAATGCCAATTTTTGTAAAACTATCATTTATTTAAATTAACTTACATACTTTAAATACCAAATTAATATTTAAAGTATCATAACTTTTCTATATAAATATTTAAACAATGTAATTACTATTTAATCAACTATATAATAGATTTTATTACAATATTATTATTATGGTTTAAAATAGGGTTTTCTCTGAAAACTGTTTTAAAGTGCATAATTATTCTCAATTTTAATTTATTAAAATAAAGCTTCAATAAAGATATTTTAAATGAAATTTATATATTATATATGATTATATTAATTTTTGAATCACAAAATTATTATTATTATACATGGAGTTAATATAATATCAACTTGTGCTAAAAAAAACACTTCTTGAAAACCCGCTTTTTCATCACATATACTGGTTTTGTTTTAATTTTAATTATTCCCAATTGCCTCCATGAACATTACTCCTCCTTTGATTAAGGAGATCATCACCTTGAAGATTTTCATTACTGTATCTCAAGAGTAGGACAATTTTATCATCACTAGATACATCTCCAAGTTCACCTTTCTCTTTATTTTAAAAATCTATACGGGGGGGGGGTGCTTCCTCCACTTGTTGTAGACAATGAGGATCCAAACCCTCAAACAGGTTGGTATGATTTAGGAAATGAGTGTCCCTTCATAGAATTATCCCCCTTACTACATTTTGTTCCATTGTATGACTATTAGGATATTTGGATCCATTTCTTCCTATAGAACCTTGAATTGGACATACTATATCCACATAGGATGAAGCCTGGGGAGTTCTTGCACCTCCATCTTCAGCCACTTTGAACATGCCATTGTTAGATCTCAGAACCCCTCTATGGGAGATGTTTTTTGATATATTGGGAGAAGAATCCAAGAAATCATTTTCACAAACATCCGTCATGCCCACTGAACCCATAGAAACACTTGTATATGATATGGAAAATACTAGGTCCTTCATCAACCACATAAAGATATATAATTCTAATGGATATCTCCTTGAGACTCACGATGAACAATATTTTCATTTTTTGGGTTAATATAAGTATCCATATAACATTTACCCATCACCCCATCACCAACACCCAACTTCATACCCTTACCATTATCTCTTAAAAACACAATCATAGGATGATCATAGTTCTGGGGCCCTTTTCGAAAAACAGGTGTAGATTGACCATGTTTCCATTATGAAGAGAAAAAATCAACCAAAGATTCAAAAACTACAGCATGCCTATATATATATTATTATTCCACTATAATACAAATGAACTCTTGAGGTATTTGTTATAAATATACTTCCAAAAAATTGTGTGGAGAAAAAGGGTAGGAAACTGACCTATTCCAACTATAAGATCATAATTTTCCACCAACTAAACTCCCAAGCATGCGTAAAATCATTGGATTTTGAAAATGGTAAAGGTTTCTTAGAGAAACTAACCCAAATTAATATGATATGTATTTAGTGAATCTTGTGGATGTCATGAGACTACCTGAAGAGTTAGAACTGTAAGTCATTGTTGATATGAGGGGAATTATACTAGGACAAGACTAGGTTGTCCTCTGAGGAAAACTAGATAAAGATGTTACTCTTGTTAAGAAATCCTACGATTTTTGGGTCTTGAGATCTCCGAAACTCAATGATAAACCTATCGATGTATTCAATAGAGGGGGTGATGTTGCTTATATAAAATAATCAAGGTGAGATTTAGGAGATCTAAGGCTTTGTTGAACTATGATGTTGAGATCAAAAGATATCGAAATACATCGATTGGATCTGGGACCTTTGGATTGGGCAAGATATGAGTGAAAGGAAAGAGATAGTTTGGGTTGGGTAATGGGGAGAAGTATCGATTAGTTACCTTAAGGAATGGTGGAGGTCTAACTACCAACATGGGGGGAGATCTAGTGTATAAATATTTACTATTATGGGGGATAACTATCCTGTGATATGGTATGTGAGTTTGATATACTCTATAATACCAAATATAGGATCGAATATGTAAACATGAGATGCTCAAATACAAGAGGGGGTGAATTGTACTTTTAAAAATTCTTTTGGAACTTTTAATGATAGTTATATCTAAAAAGGTTAAACAAGATAATTCAGAAGACCTCTAAGATCTGACAACATGCTTGAATCCGAAAAATCGGTTCCGGAAATGAAACTTAATAAAAGTTTACAAAAACTAAGATTGTACTATAAAGTGTATAGAATCTAACTAAATTAGAGTACAAGTCTAAGAAAGTATATGAAAGTTATACTTTTCTCAACAACAAAAATACACAGCGGAAAACAAAGTAGTAAAAATATAAGTAACAAGTATAAACTCTTTTAACCCAAAGAGGAGGGTATCCAACAACCCTGGATAAGAGGTCCCTTGATTTATAGTTTCAAGAAATTATATCTTACCCACGCTAGGGTAGAACCTCGATATGAAGATCGGAGTCTGTCTTGCTATCCCCTCAAGCCCTCAACTATCAGGTAGTCGGCACCTCTGTCTTCCTATCCCCGGAATCCCTCGATTGTACATAGCAAAAATCAGAGTCGCACAAAGCAAATCTTCACGAAGCAATGTTTGAACAAGCCATTCAAACTTTCTGTATGAATATTGAGAGTTTATAAGAGACTCTCTCTAGAAATCACTACAACAACATGTAAGCAAATATGTAAAATGTTGTCAAGTGTCTCAGTGTGTTTTGGTGTGGGTTGTTTCAAATGAGCCCCTATTTATAGGCACAACTCCAACAGTCAGCTCCCTCCTCCAACGGTCATATTCCCCCATGAATTTCGGAGGGAACTGTACACGTGTAACTCAAACAAGGGTTAGTTGATAACTAAAAGCACGACACCATTTTACAATAGAAAAAGTGTAAGCATAACCAAAATCTGATATTCGGAATTTAAGAAAATATGAATGTTCAGATTCAACCAAAAATGAATTCAGAATGAGAGAAAATATGAAAGTTCGGAGTCAACCAAAAATGAATTCAGAGTCTATAATACAATGATATCCGGATTCTGTTTTATAAGAATTCGGTACCTAAATTCTATAGAATTCTGGAGTCTGAATTTGAAGGAAATTTGGAGTCTGGTTTCACCAGAATTCAGAACCTAAAATTACAAAGTTCAGATTCAGAGTTAATGAGAATTCGGAGCTAGAACTCATAAGAGTTTGAAGTTTGTATTCAGAGAACTTGGAGTCAGAACATAGAGAAGTTTGTTACCAGAATTCATAATCAGAATTTGTAGTTGAACTTCACATAAGTTCGTAATAAGAATTCGGAGTCAAACTTCATGAGAGTTTGTATCCAGAATTTGGAGTTGAACATCATGAGAGTTCGTATCCAGAATTTGGAGTTGAACTTCCGGAGAGTTTGTATCCAGAATTTGGAGTTAAACTTCATGAGTGTTCATATCCATTATTTGGAGTAGAACTTCATAAACGTTCATAACATGAATTCAAATCCTAAAACAAAATACTTCATATCTAAATATTATACGATTCCAAAGTTTTACATAGGACATCTAATTTTATACTTAGTGAAAATATGATATGAGTAATGAAACATAGGTAAGCGTAAATTTCCTTGAGTAAGGAAATTTTCATTATAGAAGTAAAATATAGGGTAAAAATAAATTTGCCTTAAGATAAGGTGTTTGTGGTTTTTAAAATAAGTGGAATCATGAAGTCATAAGAAAAACTTAATGACTCAGTAATCTCCCCCTTGAAAGAAGGAATGAAAATTTCAAAAGGAAAACCATATTGAATCAACAATCTCCCCATTTTTGGAAAGCACAAAAATTATTACGAAAAATAATATAAGGACTTAGCACAACTTTTCTTGACTTAGAAAATAAAACTTATCTCCCTTTTCACATTGGCAAAGATGAATATGACTAACTCCCCCTTAGGATTTGGAACTCTAAGGATCATATTCTAGATTTCTGGAATGGGATTTTCATTATATTGGGTATGGAAATATTAATATTGGGAAACTCCCCCTTAGATAAACTCCCCCTTACTTATGGATATATCTTCTTATACATAGATATCTTTTTCATTAACCCCTTTTAGAATTCATTTTCCTTCTCCCCCTTTGTGATTTTCAAAAAGGGATTGAGGGAATGGAAAAAAATATGGTACCTGAAATATTAGTATAGACATGAAAAAAAAGCAACCATGATTCCATTATGATTTAAATAATTAGTACAAGGAAAATAATACAACAAAATATCGGATTGGGTCTATTTTGTTTCTTTTGTTCTTGGGCATCACCTTCTTCACAATTTTCTTCCACTTCTTCAGCTCTTTTTGATCCTATTCTGCTTGCTTTTCGAGGGATGTGATTCCATCCTCATGAGACTTTAGGGCCTCTGCCTAAGCCTTCAACAATTCCTCTTACCTCACATTCCTTTCTTCCATCTCAGTCTGGAGATCCTTTTCAGTTTTCCAACTTTGGAAAAAATAACTCAGCTTTCCATTCAGATCTTTGTCATCTTGAATCTAAACATTCTGCTCAAGGGTTATCTTTTTCTCAAAACTATCTGAAAGATTCTTGATTTTGGAGTCTTATATATCAAATGCTTCTTTGACATCTTCTTGAAATTGATCAAGTTCTTCCAAATCAACATCAATTTTCTTCGACCATTTGGTCATCTTCTTACAAGAATTTCTATGGGCCTCATAATTGATATGGAAATTTTTATTTTCTACCTCAATATTCACACATTTGTCCATCACCATAGATATGGAGTCTTATTTCTGATTCATGGTGTACTGAAGCATCTGGAATCTAGAATCAATTTTTGGAAAGATTGAAATGGTATCCACTAGCTTCTTCAGATACTGAACAACAAAATCCTTCCCTAAAGCTAAGGACTCCGAATCAGACATTTTTCTTAGAGAGGGTTCTTCCTCTAGCTCTACTAGCTTCCTCTTAGAGGATCCTCCAGCCTCCTTCTTTCTCAAAAAATATTCGGTTGGGGTGTTAAAAACGACTTATTTCCCTTTGTTGATTTCTAGATTATCCTCTTCATCAGGAGATTCATGCTCACTCCTAGACAACTGTTTGATTTTATCTTCATCAACGTTTTCTTTCTCAGCTCTAGCCTTAATGTCTTTAGGAAGAATGAAATCCTGATGATTAAAACTGTCTTCTTCAGAAACCTTGTGGACTTTCTCTTCATTACCCTTCTCATCATCTCTAAGAGTTGCAAGTTTACAAGATCGAGCTTGAGAAGTCCGGAGTGAAAATTTCTCGGAATCACTTTCCTTTTACTAATACTCTTCAACTTGCTTTAACAAATTGGAATTCTTTTTAGAGCATTGATCTTCTGGAAATTCTTCTACAGCTTCCTTCTCAACTTCCTTCCCTTTGTGTTTTTTTGGAGACATGAATTTCTTTCCTGGAGTCTCAGGCAATGATTTCACCAGGAAGGTTTTTGGAACCAGTATATTCTCAAATGCAACTTCTGTAGCTTTTAAAAGAGATTGTACAATCTCAACCTATAAAATCTTTATATTGAGATTCTTCTCTTTTTCTTGGTTCTGAAGTTCTTCAGAAACTTTTTCTTTAAGGGCCTTAGCCTCAGTAGGATCCAAACCGAACTGTGGCTCTCCTTCTTTTCTTTTCTTCTTATCCTCCCTCCATTTTTCTACGACTTTATCAGGATATGACTTATTTTTATTTGGTTTAGGAGGTGCGGATTGAGGTTCTTTGGCTTTAGGGATTTCATCTTCAGCTACAACTTCCTTCAACTTACTTTTTTTCCATCTTTCTCTGTGGGTTTATCTTTTTCAAAATTTTCTGGAACGACTTATGCCTCATCCTCGGGTAGATCATAAAATTCTCCTGAATCTTTGGAGAAACCCACCTTCATCCTCTTAAGGGTATCATTACTGATAAGCATCACCTTGAAATTATTCATCCTGGAACTAAAGGGAATCTATAAAAATTCAAGACACTGAACTATCAACTTTGAAAGTAAACCAGGTTATATGATAAACTGAGCTATATGGTTCCAATTCTTGATATTCTGATTCGTAATGAGGATGTGCTTCATGAGGTTCACCTTCCTTATGTTTACCAAAAAATCCATGATATACATGTCACTATTCTTAATGGTGTCCTTATCACCCTTCCATGGTATGATGAAACCTTGAACCCATAACTATAGAATCTGATTGTCGGTAGATAGATGGGAAATATTCACTGTCTTTACATCAGTAAGTCTATGGAATTACATATCCTTTACCATGATAAAACTTCCTTCCACATCCGGAAGCTTGTGAGAGAAAAATTCGACTTCTCCTTCATATGAGAGCCCCACCAATCTCGTAGCCTTGGTGTAAGAGAGTTTATATGTCTTTTCATAACTCTGGAAGGAGAAGTTTTCCCTACATTCTTCCTTAAATAAACAAGTTGATTAATATAATTATATGCGATGATCTGGATAGACAAAATCTTGAGATCTTGTCTTAGAAATAGATACACTTTCCCATCCATTGAGTTTGATGTTCTTGGAAATAATAGAGTCATGATTGTTAAAGAAGTTTGGGTGTACCAACCTCTCCCTGAATATCTCCCATTCCGAAATCATCTTGACAGTAGACATATCTTGAGAGGGAGCTTCTGCAGACATTTGGACTGGGGAAATTCTAAAGAATTCAGAACAGGGTTTTTTAGAGAGGCAGAGCTTCATTACGCAAGAGCTTAAGAACCGATGTGGGACAACTACCGGGGGTCACCTTTATATAGGTGTTGAAGTGACGGTTGAAATTCCCATTTGAATCCAATGGTTTAGAATTCTTCAGATCTGATTTGAAGGTTGAAATAATAGTCACAAGGAAAAATTTTGGATGAACTTGATCTTTTATGGTTTTAAAAGGAAAAAATTCGGATTTAAGGAAACTAGAATCTGAGAATTTTATAAATAAAAGAAACTAACAGCATGTAAAAGGTAATTAAAAGAAAATCAAGAAACAATCATACCTTTCAAATTTCTAGAAAGATTATTCGTATTGAGGAATATTCTTTTTGAAGAACTTGGAATTCCAAAAAAACTTGAATACGGGAAAAAAACTTCACTACAAAAATTTCAAATCCGAAAATTTCCATTATGAAAATTTCAGTTCCGAAGACTTCCATTACGAAAACTTCAGGTCTGAAGATTTTTCATTACAAAAAATTCAAGTCCGATGATTTTAATTACAAAAACTTCAGGTTCAAATATATTTATTACGAATTTTTTTTGGAAAACTTTCTTAAGAAAATTTTGGAAAACATCCTTACGAAATTTTTTGAAAACGTCATTACGATTTTTTTTTGAAAAGTTCATTACGAAATTTTTTGAAAGCTTCATTATGAAAAAATTTGAAAACCACATATGAAAAATTGATGTACTCCCCCTATGAAAAGGATTTTATTACTATAAAGAGATTGGTTCAACATAAAGTTAATTAAGGAAGATTACCTTAAGATTATCATTCCTAACTTCTCTTTAATGTATTAAAATCTATCAGAGGGTAAAGATTTTATGAAAATATCAGCAAGTTGATCTTGCGTTATGATAAATTGAAGAATGATATCTCCTTTTAGTGTGTGATCCCTAAGAAAGTGATGCCTAATATCTATGTTCTTTGCATGAGAGTGATGTGCATGGTTTTCACTAAGGGCAATGGTACTTGTGTTATCACACAAGAAACAACAAGAAACTAAAAGGAAAGTGCTACTGAGTGTGTCTTCTTGCAAGACCAAGAAACTAATGAATTTCTTAAGAAATGAAAAGTTCCAGATGTACTCTTCTTATCCATTCTACATCCACCAAAGTCTACATTCGAAAAACTTTTTAAAACAAAATCATTTCCCAAAGTATAAAAGAGTCCTAAATCCACGGTTCCCTTTAAGTAGGAAAAAATTATTTTCACTGCCTTTAAGTGATATTACTTAGGATTGGATTGATATCTGGCACATAAGCATACTGAAAACATTAAGTCTGCACGACTAGCAGTCAAGTAAAGTAGACTTCCTATCATACCTCTAAAAGACGTTTGATCTACTGGTTTCCCAACATCATCAAGATCAAGTGTGTTTGAGGTACCAATGAGAGTAATTATACTTTTAGTGTTTTCATATCCATAATTTTTAAGAAAATATTTAATATA
This sequence comes from Viscum album, assembly GCA_963277665.1. Taxonomy (NCBI): domain Eukaryota; kingdom Viridiplantae; phylum Streptophyta; class Magnoliopsida; order Santalales; family Viscaceae; genus Viscum; species Viscum album. The sequence continues at coordinate 1,755,254,861 of OY728123.1, forward strand.
CTTATGTTGAGGTATATAGATTCCTTCTGGTTGTGGAGAAATTTGAAAACCAAGGAAAAATTTTAACTCACCCATCATACTCATTTCAAACTCAAATTTCATTAGATCCGCAATGGAATCGGTTAAAGATTGCTGAGTTGAACCAAATATAATGTCATCATCATAAATTTAAACAATCAAAACATTTTTCTTACATTTTTTATAAAAAGGGTTGGATATTAATTTCCATTAACATAGTTATTTTGAAGAAAAAATCCTATAAGTCTATCATACCAAGCTCGATGGGCTTGTTTAAGACCATACAAAGCATTGACAAGTCTAAAAACATGATCATGATGTTTTGTATCTTAAAAGATAGAAGGTTGTTCAACAAAAACATCCTATTGAACATAATCATCAAGGAAAGCACATTTCAGATCCATTTGAAAATGTTTGAAATTGAAGAATGCTACAAAGGAAAGTAGAATACGAATAGATTCAAGTCTAGCTACTAGAGCATAGGTTTCTACATAGTCTATTCCTTCTTGTTGATTATAGCCTTTAGCAACTAATCTAGCTTTATTTATAACAATGATTCCATTTTCATCACACTTATTTCTGAAGACACATTTTACTCCAATAACATAAGTTTCCATAGGTCTTTCAACCAAGGTCCAAACTTTATTCCTTTAGAATTCATTTAGTTTATCTTGCATGGATTTAATCCAATAATAATCACCTAAAGCTTCATCAGTTCTTTTTGGTTCTAATTGGGAAAGTAATGCTAGATGTTCTACTTCATTTCATAAGGAATTTCTATTCCTTACAGGTTGATTGAAATCTCCAATGATATTATCACTGGGATGATTCTCTAGAAACAACTGATTTGGGTTTTGTAAAACTTATTCATCAACATATGGTAGGAAATCATTTGGGGTAAATGTTTCAGTAGTATCTTCTTGAACATTTTCCTTACCAGAAGGATCTTCTATCAAAGGTCGATAATCTGTTTTTGAAAACACATTTGAGGATGTAGGATGGGGTAGTTTAAAAACAAATGGATAAGTTTCCTCAAATTTTACATGTACTGTCTCTTCAACATTACAAGTGTTTTTATTGAAAACTTTATATGCCTTATTAGTTGTGGAGTATCCTAAGAAAATTCCTTCATTAGAGTTTGGTGAAAATTTATGAATATTATCTTTAGTATTCAGAATTAATACCTTGCAACCAAATACCTTAAAGTAGGAAAGTCTAGGTTTTCTTCAATTCCATAACTCATAATGAGTTTTATTAAGAAAAGGTCTAATAAAAACACAATTTATAGTATAACAAGAAGTACTTACAGCTTCGGACCAAAAACGTTTGGCTATAGAATACTCACTTAACATGGTTTTAGTTATATCTTGAAGAATTCTATTTCTTATTTCAACAACACCATTATATTGAGGTGTTCTGGGTGCTGAGAAGTTGTGAGTAATTCCTTTTCTACTACAAAATGTTTCAAAATCATAATTTTGAAATTCTCCACCATGATCACTATGAATAGTTTTCAATGGAAGGTTTTTCTCATTTTTAACTTGGGCTCTAAAACATTTGAAATAAGTGGAGTCTTCATATTTCTTTGCTAGAAAATAGACCCATGTATATCTAGTGTAATCATCAACCAAGACAAAAACATAATACTTTCCCCCAATGCTTCCTGTTTGTGTTGGACCCAAGAGATCCATATGAACTAGCTATAATGCATTAGTAGTTGAGACTTCAATGACTGATTTAAAACTTGATTTATGTTTCTTTCCATATTTACAAGGGTCACAAACTTTTAAAGAATGAAATATGAGCTCCGGTAGATCCTTAACTAATCCTTTCTTATAAGGTTTACATACGTTTCTAAGGTTACAATGTCCTAAACTTCTATGCCATAACCAGGAATGATCTTCCATTTCACTAAGACAAGGTAAGTGTTGGCTCCTAAGGTCTTCTACGATTAGTGTGTAAACATTCTCTTGCCTATTGGCAGAATGAATAAATTCTTCCTTGGAATTGTGTACTAAGCACTTGTCATTCCTAAAATTCCCAAGGTAACCTTCATCACATATTTGGATTATGTTAATGAGGATGTGCTTAAGACCCTTAACAAATAAAACATTTTAAATCAATGTTTTTTCAAGAAGAATGACATTGCCAATAATAATAATTTATCCCTGAGCGTTGTCTCTGAAAGTTACTTTTCCTCCTTTCATCGTGATAATATTTCCAAAATAGTTTTTGTTACCAGTCATATTCCTGGAACATCAACTATCCATGTACCACGTATTGTTGTTGGTACTTTCCCTATTTTCCTGAAAATAAGAAAAAGTTAGACTTTTAGAATCCAAAATTTCGTGGATCCATAATTGATAGACCAATTTTTTTTGGGTATCCATATTTGTTTAGAAAAATAAGTTGTATGAAACCCAAGAGATTGAACTCTATTCAAGGAGAAATTTTTCTTCTAATGCCCAGCACTTTGACATTTACTGCAAAAAGTGGCTCTAGAAGGAACAAAATAGTTGTTTTTGAAAACTGGTTTTCGGTGAGTTTAACCTACTATAGTAGTATTTCCTTGAGGTTTAATTTGAGAATACATCTTGTCAAAATTTTCTTTTCCAGAGGTAAACTTTGGAATAAGTTTCTTAAGAGAAAATATTTCGGATTTCAGTCTGATGACTAAATTCCTATCCACATGAATCATTTCCCTAGAGATAGATTTTTCCTCAAAAACATTGATCTCTAAAATATAATTCTTAAGATCTTAAGAAAGTTATTCCTTAACACAATTTTCTTTCTCAAGGTCTTTAGAAAGTTTTTCAAAAAGTTCTTCTTTATCTCTAAGATCTGTGGAACGATCTGAAATCTCTATTGTAAGAATTTCTTTCCTTGTATTTTCCTTGTCAAATTTCTTTTAAATTTTACAATTTCCTGCTTCAAGTTACTTGGAAAATCTAGAAACTTCTTTACATTATGGTATTTATTCATTTTATGAGGATGAAGTATCTTCATTGGAAGTACTATTTTTGGAGTAGTAATTATTTTCAAGAGAAAATTTTGTTAAAGCCTCTGTAGAGCATACCTTGGTCATAATACATGTATTTGGGAAAGAAGTAGTAGAAATTAATCCTGTATTTTTCTATTATGATGAATCATATTCAGAAGATTCACTTTCTGAAGAGTCTCCATAGCTATCACTCTAAGTATCATTTTCTTTAAGACTTCGTCTGCTTTGATCGGTAGAATTTCTTCTTATTCCCTTCTGAATTACTTTACTTCATTTCCTTCTTTTTCAACAAAGGAAAATCAAGCTTGATATGACCTGTTCATTTACATTCATAACAAGTAACTTCTCCATATTTCTTTTCACTATAATCTTTTATCGTATACCAATTCTGATGGTTCTTTTGAGCTACAATCTTGTTCATTCTCCGATCAAGATTAACTAATTCATTCTCAGACGTTTCTGTGTCACTAGATTCTAACTGAATAATGAATTTCTTAGTCTTTGATCTAGTTACTCTTTTTAGGGTCTCGAATTTCTTATGTTTAGAAACGTTTGTAAAATCAACTCCTCGATTTCCATTTTTCTTTGTAACATTTTCAGAATCTCTCTTCATCCTGGTTTCATGCTGAAGAAGAGTTCCAAACAATTCATCTAAGGAAATCTGAGTGACTTTCCTATTCTCATCAATAGCTATCCTCTTGGTCTCCCATTCATTTGGAATAATATCTGTGATCTTATCTATAGGATCCTCATCATCCAAACCTTTTTCTCCCATAGATTGTAAGCTATTCACTATAGTCATAAAACTTTGTTGTACTTTTCTTATAGATTCTCCATAAGGAATGTTAAAGCTATGGTATTCAGCTCTCAACATAGCTCTTCTGGTCTCTATGACTTTAGATGTACCAAAATGTGTAACTTCAAGATTCTTCCAGATACTGTTTACAACTTCACACGATAAAATTTGACTATAGATATTCCCAGTCATGGAACATAACAATGTATTTCTGACTCTGAAGTTTAACTGATATTCTTATTTCTCCTGATTCGTAAAGGTTATCAATTCCTTATCCAAAATCTTATAATCTCTAGTCAGCATTAGATATTTATCAACTCTAGTACTGATAACGAAAGTCTTCATCCTATCTCTCCAATACTCATAATCATTTCCATTCAAAACAGGAGGTCTGGTAGGATTTATGTTATCAATCGAACCAACATTTAAACCTGTCATCTTTAAGATAATATTTTTCACAAAAACTTGTTAGTAATATGAGTTTGTAAACAAGAGAAAATATGCTAATCAAGGAACTAGATATTGCATAAAAAGATGAACATGAACTTTATGAGTATGAATATATGAATCCAAAAAAGTCAATCCAAAAAAGTCATTCTGAAAAATATGAATCCAGAATAAGTAATTCTGAAAGAATAAAAAGAAGAATTTTACTCTGAATCTAATCGCGAGATTAATTTATATGTAACCAATCCTCTGATACCAATTGTGAGATGGTATGTGAGTATGATTTACTCTATAATACCAAATGTAGGATCAAATATGTAAACATGAGATGCTGAAATACAAGAGGGGGGTGAATTGTACATTTAAAAATTCATTTGGAACTTTTAAAGATAGTTATGTTTAACAAGGTTAAACAAGATAATTCACAAGACCTCTAAAATCTATCAACTTTCTTGAATACGAAAAAGTGGTTCCAGAAATGAAACTTAATAAAAGATTACAACAACTATGATTCTACCTTAAAGCGTATAGAATCTCACTAAATCAGAGTAAATGTCTAAGAAAGTATATGAAAGTTATACTTTTCTCAACAACTAAAATACACAGTGGAAAACAAAGTAGTATCACTACAAGTAACAAGTAGAAACTCTTTTAACCCAAAGTGGAGGGTATCCAAAAACCATGGATAAAAGGTCCATTGATTTCTACATTCAAGAATGTCTGTCTCACCAACACTAGGGTAAGCCCTTGATACAAAGATATGAGTCTGTCTTTCTATCCCCGCAAGCCCTCAACTATCAGGTAGTCGACACCTCGGTCTTCCTATCCCTAGAATCCCTTGATTGTAGAAATCATCAATTGGAGTTGCACGAAGAAAATATTCCCGAAGAAAAGTTTGAAGAATCCGTTCAAACTTTCTGCACGAATCTTGAGAGTTTACAGGATCCTCTCTCTCTAGAAATCACTACAACAACATGTAAGCATAGATGTCAAATGTTGTCAAGTGTCTCAGTGTGTTGTGGTGTGTGCTGTTTCAAATGAGACCTTATTTATAGGCATAGCTCCAATGGTCGGCTCCATCATTCAACGGTCATATTCTTCCTTGACTTTCGGAGGGACCTTTACACGTGTCACTCAAACAACTGTTAGTTGATAACTGAAAGCACAACATCATTTTATAATTGAACAAGTGTAAGCAGAACCAAAATCTGATATTCAGAATGTAATAAAATATGAATGTTCAGAGTCAACCAAAAAAGAATTAATAATGAGAGAAAATATGAATGTTCGGAGTCAAACAGAAATGAATTTGGAGCCTATAATACCAAGATATTCGTATTTTGTTTTCTAGGAATTCAGAACCGGAATTCTATAGAATTCACGAGTCATAATTTCAAGGAAATTCAGAGTCTGGTTTCACTAGAATTCGGAACCTGAACTTACAAATATTGGATTCAAAGTTCATGAGAATTCGGAGATAAAACTCATATGATTTCGGAGTCTATATTCAGAGAACACAGAGTCAGAACTTTGAGAAGTTCGTAACCAGAGTTCGTAATCAGATTTCGGAATCCAATATTACATAAGTTTGTAATCAGAATTCGGAGTCGAACTTCATGAGAGTTCGTATCCAAAATTCGGTGTAGAACTTCATGAGAGTTTTTATGCAGAATTCGGAGTTGAACTTCATAAGAGTTTGTATCCAGAATTCAGAGTTGAACTTCATGAGAATTCATATCCAGTATTCAGAATATAACTTCATAAATGTTCATAACAGGAATTCAGATCCTAAAGCAGAATGATTCATATCTAAATATTATACAATTCTAAAATTTTGTACATGACACCAAATTTTATACATGTGAAAATACGATATGAGTACTAAAATATAGTTAAGGGTAAATATCCTTGAGTAAGGAATTTTTCCTTATATAAGTAAAACATATGGTAAAAAGAAATTTTCCTTAAGATAAGGTGTTTGGGATTTTCAAAATAAGAGGAATCATGAAGTCATAATGACACCTTAATGACTCAACAATCTACCCCTTGAATTAAGGAATTGAAAAGTTATAAGGAAAACCTTATTGACTCAACATATCCATCATAGAAACCCTCTTCCACCATTCTTCAATAGTTCAAATAGCAAAAAAACTGAATTTTAATTAGAAACCTCCTTTTATATTAAATTATTTAAAAGGTAAATTGTATTTTATTTTTTAAATTAAAATTAGTTCAATTATTTATCCATTAATCCAATTTTAATCATTGGAATAAATTTCAAATTTAATTTACGTATAAAAACTTTGTAAAACATTGTACATTTTTTCATTAAAACTCAACTTTCTCATCACATATGTGAAATTAATTTTAAATTAAATTTAGCTACATATATGATTATAATTTAGAAACATGGATTCCATATTTGAAATTAAAATAATTTATATTTTATAATAAGGTAAAATTAATTTTTTACCCAAACTTATTGTGAATTATGTACAGATTAATTACCATGGTTAAAGTTAAGATGGATTTATCAGGGGTTAACCAAAATGATAAGAATTAAAAATGACCTAAAAACTATTCCAGTAGCCATTTCCTTTTTTTATGTCATACTTAAATTTTCTAGGATTGGTAATTAACAATTTTTGAGGCTTTTTGAATTATTGAAATGTTGGTATGATTGAATATTTTCAACAAAAATAACAATAATGCAAGTCACCTAACTTATAAAATTCCACACACTATCCTCTCTTATTAACACCACAAACCCATTTGGATTAGATAATACCTACCCAAATAACATGAAAATTTCCCTCTTATTATCCTATATTACTTATTTTTGACATTAATCCAACAAATTATGGCTTTTAGTTAAAACATATGGTGGATGACTGAAGAAGAGGTAACATTTATCAGCGAACATTTTTAGTTTATTTTGTCATCCAACTACTTAAATTATTATTATAAAATGATGATATAATAACATCCGTGAATTAAATATACAAATATGTTTCTAATTCAAGTTAATTACCTACAATCTTCTAAAATTACACAAAATGGGTTATGAAATCATTATTTGTGTGTATAGCGGGCTACTGCCACATGAACCGACGTCATTTGTTTTTCTGTTCCCACCTCAAACAGCTTGGTATGATGATGGATATAAATTATATATATGATATCTAAAACCTTATTATAACAAATTATTCATTATATCATATAATATTGTTTTTTTACTTTCTATTCTAGAGGGTATATGATAACTTCTCTTGTAAGTATGACGAACTACTGTATCCCGAAGCTTTGTTATTCATTTTTCACAAACTATTTACATGGAAGATAATAAGGATAAATATTTGTGACATAAATGAAATAATTATGGTATTCAAGACATATTTATCATTATTAAAAGATAATATATCACTTTATTTCTTACCTTTTCACTCATTGAGAAATGATAACATTGTTCATAGACATGTAGACTACCACATTGACAAAGTGATGTAACTCTCTCTTTTCATCACCACACCACTTGGATGATATGTATAATAATATATAAATAAACAATATGGTATTTATTATATTATTATCATTCTTTAAATATGATATATTTCTTATCACCTTTCTATAATGATCACTAATAAAATCGAAACATTACTCATTCGTTTTTACCGCCCACCGTCTCCCTAATCATAACATACCTCATTTATCAAAACCAACATTCAGGATTAGTCTTAAAAGTATAATTTATATATCAATATTATAATTATATCATGATTATTATTATGGATATTATGGAATCACTATATATGTAGGATTACCAATAAAATATAAAAATATTTACGAAAAAGTAGAAATTACCCGAAACGTGATTCAAATAAGAAATGGTTAATAAATGGTTAATAAATGATCATAAGTAAATCATGTATGGTATGATATATATAATTATGTTTTTAGTAGAAGTTTATTTAATAGTTATTTTTTATAAAAGATTTTTGAATGAGTTTTAAGGAATTTAATACATACAGTATGGGATTTTCATCACACTTTTTACTTATATGGGACACAAGCCATATAATCCACCTTTTAGTTTTGATGTAGTGCATATACTTTCCCTGAATTTATTTTATGATTCATAAGTATAATTTAATGTCCATTTGAGGATCTCCCTTACATGGGGTTTATGGATCAAAAATTACCATAGTGGTAAGGTATTTTGGTCACAATTTTCCTTCTTTATGATATATGTTTTGTTATGAATCTATATTATTTTTTAATTTGTATATAGAACCACTTATTACATACTATATCATGAATTTATTTATGCTCATGATATTTTTTTATTTAATTAAATTTTATTCCTCCATGGGTATTTGGTTTTAGTGGTACCAAAGTGGTAAGCGTTTAATGTTATAATCGCATCATTTATAGAGATTATTTATTATTATGTTTCCAATGAAGAAATATTATGATATATATCTCATGAAACTCAGGATTTTTATCCAATTTTTATATCATTATAATAAATGTTTTCCCTTAATTTTCCTCTCTTAATGTATTGAAGAGTTCAAATATATTATTTTTAATAAAAATACTATTATTGATCATAAATAGTTTTTCCTCCAAAAAAATGTTTTTAAAAATGTTTTATTTTCCCTAAATTGATTTATTAAATAAATTTACTACTTTTTACCTTTTCAAAAAATGTATTGAAATTAATTTTCATGCTTTTTTAAACAATTCTATTTTATCTTTTTCTGAAAATTTTAAGGGAATATTCATTTCAACGTGTACAACATGAAAAAAAATTTGTGGCTTCAGAAATAATACTTTTTTCAATGAATCCTTTATTAGTGTTCATAGTCATTTCGAATAAAATTATTTTAAAATGCATTAAAGTTTGAAAAGAGTTGTTTATAAATGAATGAATATTTTTCCCCGGAAAGTTTTTAATTAATAGATCAAAATTATTTTCCAAGTAAGATTTAATCTGTTGATGTTTCCCGTGCCTTTCTAGGTATCTGATCCTTATATAAAATTTTATTTTCTTGGAATGCTTGAACTTTATGATGTAATGATGTTTATGAATCATTTTTCTCTTCTATATTTTATATCATGAGTATATCCTTATTAAATCTACCACTTTTCAAGGGTTATTCTGTAATGAAATGATTATTATACCTATCTATTTTCTATAGGTTATGTTTGGAAGAAATGTTTATCATAACCATTTAATTTAATGTTATATGTTATGATAACTTTTTATGATATTGCGACACACATAAATATGGTTATCATTATGAGATGTGTGGGGAATATATCTACCACTAATTCATTAGGTAATAATTTATATATCATGAAATATATGGGGTAAGAACTATGAGTAAACTTAGTTTAGTAAGGTACCATTTTTTATGTTCATATTGGGAGTGAAACTTGGCTACTATGATAGTTTGGGGAGTGAACCCATTCAACTATAAGGAAAGGGATGCCAATGGGGTTTGTGGTGTGTCCTTCCTATGAGGTTTGGGTGCTGATATAGTTCCCTTACATGTTTTAGTAATCATCCATGAATACTAAGGAAATATTTTTCTATGCATATGTGTATGTCATAATTCTATGTCTTATACTAATTTTATGCTCTCATGGATCATTTTCTTTGATTATCTTATAATTTATTTCTTATGAACAACTAATATTTACTCTATATTAAAGGATTATAATAATTGATATGAATGGTATTGTTTTCAAATGCAATGTACAGGTTCTCATACCCTTATATAAATGTTATTTTTATATATCTCTATTTTACTCTTATTGAGAATTTGATATCAACATTTATAAAAATTTTCCCCATGTTATAAAGAATGGTTCAAAGTAGGACTACTAAAGGGGAATAACTTTACATGACACATTAAATTTTTTTCATGAATTAATAATATTTTGTTCCTTGTTTCATAAAAAAAAATTACGATCCTCAAGAGTTTGTTTGTATAAATTAAATTAATATTCAACTAAAAAGATTTTATATCTATGTATGAAAATAATGGGTCCTTATAATCATACTCACCATACCTAATGAAACTTATAATATCTTCCTCAATACAAGATCTTAGATTTCAACATTGAAAAACTTTATAGATAACGATTCAAGTACAATATGTTTTAATAGATTTTAAAAAATTGAAGAATTTTTAGTAATTGATTATTTTGTGTGATTTAAGGAGATAATGACTATCGATGATTTTACTCATCTTGAAATTTATTTCTCCTCCTATGAGGATGTTACCATTAAGAATATATATGTGGACTTAGAACTCTTTATTTATCATTATATTATATCTATTAAATTTGGTGTCATTGAACAAATTGACATTGTACATTTGATACTCAAAATATCATTATATCATCACTGAATGATTATTATTCTACAAAAGATTAATATGATAATATCCTTAAAATATTTTTCACATTAAATTGGTATAGAATTTCTATATTATAATGTTAAAATATAAATTATGTGAAAATATTATTAAATAATTATTTCCTATATCTATGTCACACCCGAGAACACAAATTCTGTTAAGAAGATTCATTCAAGATTGATTTTTTTGTTTTAGGTTATTTTTAGGTTAGGAGAACGGAGTTTGGATGTTGGTGGTAGTGGGAGGCCACTATCTAGATAGCGAGGGACATCAAATATCTAGTGAATGATGAAAAAACACTTATTGGTCTGAATGTACCATAAGCTATATGGTGTACTTCCACTAACTAGCTCATAGAAACACAGAGGTGTAAGATCTCTTCTTTTACCCACCGACTAGCCGGTGGACCACCAAACCACCATTGGATTTACAATGAAAATCCATTGACATCGCATATCATGCAATTAAGTCTATGAAAATATAACATTTTTGAATGGATTTTTATTTAACTCCCATAATCCCCCTCCCTCAACCATAAAATGATTTACTTTATTTTAGAGGACCTTTTTTATGCTTTCAGCTATCTCCTCATTCATGTTTTTGGATCTTTATATATATTTAATGCTTTTATCTCTATAGTTTTAATGCAATGAGTTATATCATTTCTAATCTATTTTCTTCTCTTCTTATACATGTATTGGAATATTTATGAGACTAGATTTCTGGATCTAGAATGGAAATAGATAATTCAGATTTTTTCCATTAGATATAGGTCCAATAGTATATTGTTTCTTACTCTACCACAATGGTCTTTATGGAAATGATTTTTTCATCAATATTGGGGTAGGTGTCTCAATTATAGGTTCTATCCCTTAGCATGGTATTCTTCTTATTAATATTCCCTTTAGTTTTGATTTATTAAATAAAATTTTTGATCTTTGGTGTTAATGTAAATTGTTTTCAAAAGGGATTTTATTTGATTTTTTTTTCAAATGATGTGTTAGAAAAAATGACATTTTTTAATTGAAAATGGGGTTTCAAGAATTTTAGTGAGATGGAATTTATCTAGAAAATGTTTTATTAAATATGGGAATGGTTTTATTATAATTAAATGATGATATATAGTGCATCAGTAGATATTTAGTTATGGAAAAAACTAAACATTGATAAACCTTATAGGAGTAAGCTATCACTTTGGTAGGTTCCCAAGATTCCATAGATGCTAGTGGTTAACCTTAATAGGGGGCCATGGTTCCAAGATGTTTTGCATTAACATGGTTTAGTTAGTGTTCTATTGTGTGTCTTAGTTGTGTACACCCTCAGGTTATTGATTAACCTTTTGTTATCCGGGATAGACATTGTATTGATTTTGTGGTGGTATATTACTGAGATTTAGTTCTCAATCCTTACTTTTTATTTTTGGAATCTATAGACAAGGTTTTGTAAGAAACAAGTAAAGGTAAGGGTGTAAGGTATAATAAATCATTCTAAGGTCATGTTTCTTTCTAGTGTATTGTAATGGAGGTCATATATTATCAAATGGAGCTGGACCCATAGTTTTCTTCACATTCCATGTTGATGGTAATTTATTTTTTCCATCTAGAAATTTCTATTTATTATTTGTATATTATGTTTTAGTTTGGTTATTTTTACGTAAGATGTATCATGGAAATTTTCTCTTATACTATGATTGTTTCCATCTAATCATATGTTTTTTATATAGGGAAATTGTCTCTAGGTTTCTTTTTATGATACCAGGGTGCTTGTCACTAGGCCTGTGAAAATTGGGAATGCTATTCAGGCCTTGTAGATGGACAATTAGGGTGAAATTATAGGATAATGTAAATGTTTATAATATTTTGGACAATTAATTTTCAATAATCTAGTGGTGGAGGTAGCTAGGGGAGGTATGAAGAGTTTGTAGGGTAAGTGGTGAAGATGGGCATGCGAAACAATATTAAAGAGGTTTTGTGGTGTAGTGGTAGTTGTTTCTCCATAATTAAGTCTTTTGTGATGTAGATAGGTGACCTATGATGTAGGATATTGTGTTCAATTTCTATGGAGGAGGTGGATATAATGTAGTGGATTAGGGAAGGAGTTGGGTGATAATTCAAATTTGGGGGTATATGCGACATAAGTATGGAGGTTACGTCATGGATTATTGGGTGGAGTTTTTGTATGCCAATTCCAATTTCAACATGATTATTTCATGTATCATTAGTAGTAGTGAATTCCTTTCTTGGGGAATGGAAACTATGGAATTATTCCTTTAGATACATCATGGTACCTTCTCTTTTTTAAGATATGTGGCATAAATATAGAAATGGACGTCAAAGGATAGTTTGATCAAAATTACTTCAGTGTAGTGAATTTCATTGAACTATGTTGATAACATTTTTAATAGTTTTTTAGTGTGGTGTTATGTATTGTGTAATTTGGTGGTGTTTTGCAGACTAGTTACAATGTCTAAAATCCCTTTAAACACAATAAATTTTCAATTCATTCCCTCATTTATTGGGTGACCCAAGTGTCATCTTTTGAGTCTTTCCATCACCTAAATAGTGTCTTTCATCCCCATACTATTATATTTATCTGATGTAGTTTTAGGAAAGTTCCCTTGTTCCCATCCTTATTTTCTCCCCATTTAATTTCATGGGTATGGGTTTGTTTCTAGGAAATCAGTGGTTTTGGTATTGTTTCTATGGGAGAATATTGTGGTTGTCATGCTATAGGATAGTTATGATTTTATATTTTATTTTGGTTCTCAATGGTGGGTTCCTTCTTGTTCTAATAATGTAAAGTGAATCAAAATGATCCATTTGAGGTAGGGTATCCATTATTTCAGATTTAATTCTATCATTAGGGTATGTTTATACTCATTTTTTTCTCTGGAAAGATATTTTTCATCAGAGAAATGGATATAATGAATGGATTGGGGAAATAAATTTCATTCTTTATATCTTTTGGATGTTATTGATATTGTGATTTTATAGGGTTGATTCCTTCATGAAAGTCTGGTTTGCTGGGTCCTTTTTTCACTATGATTTTTTTGATTAATGAAGCCTTTTTTATTTTTTATTACCACATTTAATGGTAATTGACTAACCACTTATATTAAGTTAATAAAACGGTTTCACTGGGAGATATATTTTGGATTATGTAAGAATGAACTAAAATAGTGAAGTGAAATGTGGTTAAATACCCTTTATAAATATAAAAATGTTTTTCAAATAAATGATGTGTTAAAGATGTGATTGGAAGTGGTTGTGATATGTATCAGTGATGTCTGGATATGTTATGTGGTGGTGATGTGATGGGAGGATGCATCGAGTAGTGGTAATAGTTTGTAGAAGATGTGATGAAATGGTTTCTATAGTATTGAAATGTTGGTAGTTTTCATATGGTTGGTATAATAATAATTTTTTATCATCTTCCTTTTTTTCTATGATAGTTTCCTAGATTTTAATTGAATAAAATGTAAATGATTAATTGAAATGTAAAAGGATATTTTGACTAATGGGTTGAATTTTTAATAGACTATTTTTCGAAATGGGATATGTTCTTGAAAATAAATGTCAAATAAATGGATTTTAATAATGAAATGGTTGGTCAATGGGGAATCCATAAAATTCTATTAATATAAAATATATGTGTTAAATGTGTCTTGGGGCACGTGTCTTGTTGTGTTTTTCATTTAGAGGTTGCAATAAAAGTAGAATATTTTATGAGGGTTGTTGGTGATGTTGTGAGTTGATATAGTTCGTTTTTTGTGAACCAATAGGTTAAACATGTCTATGGATATTATATATATAACATATATATTTATTATCTCTATATAAACCCCATCCATGTCAAACACCTTGTGATGATGACCAGACTTTCTGGAGGGTCTTTTTTTCTAATATCCTAGTGGTGAGGATGGATTTCTGGATACCCACTCTTTCCCTCTCTCTTATAAGCGATTTGGAAATGCATGGTCTATGGGAGAAATAATGAAAAATTTAAATATTGGTGTTTTATTATGAGATAGTGTTGTGGTTATCATGTGGGTTGTGGATGGTCTTGGGAGGGCATGAGGTTGATGTCCATAATTTTCATGATACCCTACTATACTAGTTATTACTGTGATGTGTTGACCTGAGTGTCTTCAAGAGATATGAGACATGATGTCCCAAGTGTCTTCAAGTGAGATGTGGTGTGATTCCCATGTTTTCATTTAGTGAGATGTTATGGGATAATTATATTTAGATAGGGTTCTTGAAATGATGTGATTATCAGATGATTTCGGAGCCTTAAGATGTACAATGTTGGTGTGTGAGAGTGGAAAATAAGCAGGGAAAGAAGTGCGTGAAAACAATATTGATATATTTATTTATAAGTTATTATATTTGAATGCATTATTATTTGACGAGGAATTGGTGAGGATGTAGTTTGTTAGATGACTTGTTTAGGTTGTGTTGGTTCTTTTATTTTCTCATGGGTGTATTAGTATTATTTTTTTCTCATGTTTATGTGGTACATTTAGTGTGATCCTACCGAGTATACTGGTATAATAACCCTTTGTATATAAAAACTATTTTTTTGGTTTGTTGGACTTCTTGGAAATTTTTGGCCACTACTAGATCATATGTTTTTAATTTTTCTATATCACCATCTTAACTTTTATTTTTTAGGTATTTATTTAGAGATTCATTGATTTTTTACATTATACATCCATTTTGGGATAGTATTTGTTTCCTTTTTATATTACTTCATGGATTTTTTTGATTTATAATATCCCTCAACCGTATTATTATAGAAGGTAATTCCTCCCATTTTTAATATTTTTAAACCCCTGTTGTGATTCACCAACCTAGGGCCTATTAGTGGTGGGAATCAGGGGATCATTATCTCTATTCATACATTGTTGGACTAGGAGGGGAACCTTTAGATGGATGAGTGATTAAATATTGATATCAATGGAATATTTAAGGTATATGATGAAGTTTGTTGTTATGATTTGTGAGGATTTCTAGGTTTAATAGGTAAACATTTTTATTAGATCTTGGTGCGAGACATTGGTCCAGGAAGACTGGATGTGAAACATGATTTTAGGGCCCCAATGATCCGAATCAAGAACATTGAGCCTATTAAATTACTGTGTAAGGTAGAACCACTTAATGTTTAGATATTTAGGATAGGTACGTGCATCATAATTTAATTGTGTTGTTGTTGGAATTGGATTTTTATGAAGGTTAAAATGTATTAAATATATTTTAATAAAATTCTAAACTACCAGTCTTAGGAAATCCTTGTTTTCCTTTTCAGATATGACTCTTGGTCCTCAAGCACATGTGTTTTAGGTAGTGTTGGTTTAATAGGTTGATTTAGTTGATCATCAGGGAGTTGATCTAATTGAGGATGATGATCAATAGTGGAGGACATTAAACACATTTCAACTACATGATTTAGGGATGTATAGGTGCAACAGTTTTTACCCATAGATATAGAAATAGTTAAAGGGGAATTAGATTTAATTCATTTTGATCTGGTCCAGAA
This sequence comes from Viscum album, assembly GCA_963277665.1. Classification (NCBI taxonomy): domain Eukaryota; kingdom Viridiplantae; phylum Streptophyta; class Magnoliopsida; order Santalales; family Viscaceae; genus Viscum; species Viscum album. The sequence goes on from OY728123.1 coordinate 1,755,271,086, forward strand.
TGGAGTAATTGTTCTTGTTTGAAGTCATTAAGATGTGAAGGGATGCACATCCATTTGGGAAACTGTATCTTGGTGAGTGGAAGGAAGAATATTTTTCGTATATTGAATCTTAGAAGGAGTTCCAAAAATCATTTATTTCATCGACTATGAAGGTAGTGAAGAGGAAGATATTCTCTCTCTTTAGTATGGGTCTATGTCTATGTGGGATCTAGAAATTGTGTTTAAAGGCATTTTGGGTTGTGAATGTGATCTTATTCAATATGAGGAGTCCAATGTATGACATCCTGAGGAGGCACTTCGTTCTTCTATCTAGTTTGTAGTTAATCTTTTTACATTTCCTTCATATATATAGGTTTTAAAGAATTTATAATTAGCTGAGGATATGAAATAGAATGGAGGTTTACAATGAAAATGGAACAAAAATGTTTTCTCAAGAATCATATTTTCCAGTGGTAGGTTTTGGTTAAAAAGTCCTCAGATGATTAAAATAGAACATAATTGACCTCAGTAACTCCATTTCTAGCCTTCTGGGTCCAATTCTTTCCATGGTTTTCTTGTGTTTTTGGGTAGTTTTTTGTCTGTTGAGTTTGTATCCATCATTAAGAATGATACCATTTATTGTTTTTGATTAGTATGGAAGAAGTGGATAGGTTCAACGTCAAACGTAGTAGCAGTTCCAGTGAGACCATTTCAATAGTAGTGGAAGAAGGGTTATTCCCCCCATGAGGAGATAGAGTATGTAGATGTCTGCATCATGATGTTACTCATATTTAGGGAACTCATCCTAAGCATGTTCATGTTGTTGGCCATCGGTAGAGAGGTAAGGAGCTAGGTGTGGTCAGTTGCATGCAGTGGAGGTGATAGTGCCAGAGAGGCTAGATATTTTTTGTTGTAATCTTACCATGTTGTCCACCATTGTTTGTGATTTATTTAATACCACAACATTACACTGCTCTGTTTGTCCTAATCTAGTTATTTCTTTATGAATATACTTAATGTGGATTCCTGTAACCGTAGTTTTTATTATTCCAGTCAAAGGACATCCCAAATTGTTTTTTGTGTGCAAGGGGGAGGATGAAATTGGGGAAAATCTGCCACATGAAGATCTATTTTGATTCATATGTAGCCATACAATTTCCTCATTGGAATAAAATATTTTTATTCAATACATTTTATTATCAAATACCTATAAATAAGATTCATATTATTGATGGTGGATTGAAAATGTGCATTTTTCATTATAAGACAGATTTGTTAGTTGGGAAGTAGACATTTGGAGTCCCCTATTTCATTGAGGAATGAGTTTTCCATGGAATTTGTAGATACTGGTATGTGGTTGTTAGGGAATTTTTTTATGTTTTTCACGAGGTGGTGGTGATGATACCCCCTTGACATGTGGATGAGTTTTGTATATAATTACAGTTAGGTGTTTCTCTAAATATGATGAATCCTTATTGGGTGACACCATTGAAGTTGTTGTAGTTGAGGATTTAGATAAATGATCAGATAATGAAGGGTATAATCTATTCTGGTGTGTATCCATGGGGTTATCTATTACTATTCAACAAGAATACATATAGTAGTCTCCATATTTATATAGATTAATTTCCATTGAATCAATTGAAAATCAAGAATCAGAACCCACTATAGAGGATAGATGATATTTTTTACTTGTTTATGGGGGTTAGTTTTTTTATATGATTGATATATGGTATGGATTTTAGCAGTTGAGGGTGAATAAGGATAATAAAATAGTGATACCTTTCAAATGTAGGTATGAGAACTTGATGTTCATGGTTATGATGTTCGATTTCTTGAATGCATCTATTGTGTTAAATGGGATCATGACCTCTATGTTCCCTAAATATATATTCCATATTGTAATAGTGATCATTTATTAAATATTAATATACTCAAAGTTTGAGGGACATCATTTCAATCATCACAAATATGTCTTTTAGGTTCTTCATCACCACCATATCTACATAATGTTGTCTATGTGTAATATTTGGACATGAGAGGTGTATTTACATAGGCATGTTGGGTCAGAGTGGTGTGTAGATATATACAAGAAACAATTGACTCAATATTCAGAGTGGTGTGAGGATATAGACCAGTTGAATATATGTTTGGGATGCATCCTATTGTATCATAGATCAGTGATCTCTTATGGTTATAAGAATTTGTACCACCATAAGAATAACTATTCCACCAATAATCTAGAGTTAGTAGATTTTTTGTTTTCACTGAGGTTATCATGGCATTATACATTGGGGAGAACATTGTGGTCTTCACAAATCATAAGAGATTGAGGTACTAATTTCTTTATTGTGATATTAACATATAGGAATATATGTGGATGGATTTTCTCCGGGACTAAAACTTTGAATCTATTATATCTGAGAAAAGGGGATTTTCATTGCTGACTCTTTGAGTTTGAAATTATGGATTGATATTTTGTAGAAGTCTGGAGATTCTTAGAAGGTGATAGAGGAGGCTTCTACCCACCAATTAGACATGATGGTGGATAATAATAGATGTTTCTTATTTCAAATGAAAATTTAGTAATATTTGATGTGGTATGAGGATGAGTCCCACTATGGAGACTCAGTGGTAGAGGTGATTCATGATCATGTTGTCCATGGTGATAATTTGAATGTATAGTTAGTGGATGGTCCAAACCATATTATTTTTTGATGGAGGATATTTTCTCAGTGGATATTCATGAGGTATTTCCTCATTGTTTTCATAGATCACATTTAGTGGTACACATAAGAGTATCTAATATATACTATGTATTGAGGATGTTGGTTTGGTGACCTAAGATGAAATTTGAAGTGGAAGAGTTTATGGATTTATGTCTTTTTTCTAGTAGGTAATGGTGGAATATGATTATGTTTATATGTTTTTTCATCTATTGGATACTTCTGAGTATAAGTTTGAGGAAATATTGACGCACTTCATTAGGATATTACCCGAAGATCATTGACGATGTGATTAATAATGTATACTTTCATAAAATTAGATCACTTCTTAGTGATCAAGGAGTAAGGATCCCATTATGTTTTGATGAGGAGGTCTTTGAACAAGGTGGTGTGGCTTCAAAAAGATCTGAGGTCCATTGTCTTGGACTGGGATAATAATTTACATTGTGATACTGGAAGTATTTTAACCAGGATTTTGGTACTCAATTTCACTTAAAAACATCTTTCCACTCTAATATAGAGGGGTATATAGTGAAGAAAATATTGAAATTGGATTATTGGTTAAGGGAATGTGGCTTGGACATTAGCATATCTTTGGGAAAAATCCATTTGGTTGTGATTCCATATAACAATATATACAATTTAACCATTAGAAAGGCCCCATTCGAGGCATTGTATGAGATAATGTGTCATTATCCATTATTCTGGGATAATTTTGGAGAGTCATTAGTTTATGGTCTAGATGTGGGGTAGAGAATAAAAAATAACTTTTAGGTTTTTTTTAGAGGATTATGAAAATGTAGGATTTGAAATTTTTTTATGTTAATCATAGGAGGTTCCAATTGGAGTTTGATTTTGGATACTACATGATCTTAAATGTTTATCCTCAACCTGGGAATCATATGTTGGGAATGGGGAGAAAGATATCACTCTAGTTTGTTAGGATTTTTGTGGTGTTAGTGAATCTTAGAGAGGTGGATTTCAGTTTGTAAATCTATCCATAACAATACTATATTCATGGTATCTTCTAAATCTCCAAGTCCCATTGGTATCTACTTGATGACTCACATATCATTGACTTGGAAGCGTTGGATATCAGAGATAATTCAATACTCAAAGAGTGGCCAGTTGAGATCTAGGACCTTCAGTAAAAGGTATTATGAAGATAGATTATTCCCTTCTATCATGTGATGTGGAGGCATAATGTAAAATATTATAGTACATGGGAGAATGTGACACAGAAGTGTGCTCAATACCCAGTTTTTTTTGAGTTTTTTCCTTGCTATGTTTTTATTTGTTTTTGTGATGTTTAAATATTGATGTCTAATGAGGTGTGAGGTTCTCTCCATAATATTATGTGTGATAAAATTTTGAGCATATTAAGGGAGAAAGACCTTATTTCTAATTGATATTTGTTTTACATTAAAATGATCAAAATCATGTTTGTGAGTTAGCACTTTCTAATGTGGATAACATATTGACATGGGGGATTGAATTTCATGATTTATGTTCTTGGTTCTATGTTGTGCAATTATTTGGTGATCATTATCTTGGAAATTATGGAAGTTGAGATCTTGGTGTAAATGGATAGGTGATAATGGTGGTGTATTATAGATGGTTCATGGTGATGTGGTTGTGTGAGAATAATGGTTGGATGCTAGTGTGAAATTACATAGTGGCGTAGTTGTGTTTGGACGATAGCGAGATCCTAGAGAGGTATCTAATGGGATGCCAGTTTCTAAATTTTCCTCTATTTCCTTATTGGTTGGTTTTGATTATCATGGGTGTGAAAATGTTTAGAGGTATTTTATGTAATAGTGTGGACCTTTTCAATTCATTAAATGGTCTTTGCAGAGTAGTTACCTTGGAAACACCATTGTACCTTCTACATTGTATTTTCAATATGTGTCATGTAGATTAAAATGAATCTTAGAGGACTGTTTGATTTTATATTCTATGATTTATTACAATATAAATAAACATGACCTATCCTATTTATAGAAGTGCTTATGTGCAGTGTTATATGTTGCAACATGGTGTGGTGTTTTCTAAAATGGTTATAAATTCAAAAAATCCTTTTAACCTGATCAAATTTTAAAAAATATCTCTCATTTCATTACAACCCCAAAGTGCATGATTTAGAGTATTTACATCCACTAGTCAATTGATTTCATCCCCATCTTTGGGTGATTAATCCAAGTTGGGTTTATGTAAGATTTCTCATTACCTTCCTCATTTTCTCCAAATTTATTCTCAAGGGAAAGGGCTATCATTTCAGAAATAAGAAGTTTTGGTGTTTATTGATTGGAGAATGATGTGGTTTATTTATTCTAGATTTGTGATTGTATTATCCTTTTTTTTGGTACTCGATGGTGTCCTCCCTCTTATTCCAGCCTTGCATAGCATATCAAATGATCTGTTTGACGTAGATGATCCATCGTTTCACAATTAGTTGTATTATATAAGAGGGTTTATGAATATGTTTAAATTTGAGAAGATAGTTTTTCATGAACCAATTAATGTAATAAATTGGTAGTTTTAAATTTTAAAGGGAGTGGGAATGAAATCACACTCCATACAAATTTTTAATATTATTGATAATGTGATTTTAAGAGCTTTATGACTTGGGGAAACATGTTTTAATTTGGGATTTTTTTTTGAAATTTGATTTTTGTGATCCTAGAAACCTTGTTCTATTTTTTTCTTATAAATTGAAATAGAAATTGGATAACCACTTATATATGGTAAATAAAATAGTTGAACATGGATATTTTTTTTTGACTTGTGAGATAATTCCAATGAATAAATAATTGCAATGTGATTATATCCCCTTTGTTAATATAAAATGGGTTTTGAATAAATGATGTGTGAATTATGTTATAGGTAATTTATTGGATGAGAGGAAAATATGTGTAATTATGTTATGTGGATGTGATGTGTGTGGTGGATGTGAAAATATATGGGAATCATTTATAAAGGATGTGATGAGGAGGTGGATATGGTTATGAAATTGTGAAAGTGTAGGGACAGTTGGAATGAGGATGATGGTTTTTTTGTGTTGTTGTCTGTTGTTCTAGTTTCTCAAGTAGTAAGAGAATTAAATATAAATGATGAATTGAAAAGTAATGCTAAGGTTTTACTATTGGGTTGAATGATTAATAAAAACTTATTTTTAAATTGATGTGTGGTTAAAAGTGGTTGTTAATAAATGTAAAATTAATGAGACGAAATAATGAAATGGTTTATAAATGGGAAATCTATAAAATTCAATTAACTTGAAAGGATATGGTAAAATGTTTCTTATGTGTTGGGGATTTTTGTGTTGTACATTATGTGGTGTCAAAGAATGTGATGGATGTTATGAGGTTTGGTGGTGATATTGTAATTTGGGATAATGATTTTTTGTGAACCTATAGGTTGGTCTTGTGTCTGGAAAATATATATATATAAAAATATCTTCTATTTTCTTATGATTCATTTATTTACCTGACCCATTTCTGGAACCATGTGCTGATAACCATACTTTTAGGGGGTGTTTTTTCCCAACATCACAGTGTAGAGGAAAAATTGATTGCTACCAATTATCCCCCCTCCTTCTTCTAGGTGAATTATATATGGACAAGAAATGATGGATAAAAGTAAAAATAGAACTAGTGTTGGTTTTTTTGTGATATGGTGTTTTGGTTATTGTGGGATTCATGCACTTTGGGAGGAGGGAACACAATTGATTTCCATCATGTTCACAATAACCTACTATACTAGTTATGAATGTGATGTGATAGCCTAGGGTCTGTAGGTAATATGTGATGTGATGGCCTAGGTTTCATTAAGAAAGATGTGATGTTATGGAACAGGTGTCTTGAGGAGAGAAGTTATATGATGTCTTTGGTGTCTTTGTGAGAGATGTGTTACAGTATCTAGTTTCATTCATGGTTATTTTCACGATGTGATGTTCAGAATAGAGTTCCCGAACATCTGATATTGGGGTATCAGAGTCGAAAATTTGTAGGGATGTAGTGTGGGGTAACCTTTTTGATGTTATGCTTTCTAAATTATTATACTTAGATGTGTTATATGTTGATCATGCCATGGTGTGGATGAGATTATTTTTTTGACCTTATTAGGTGATATTTGTTTTACTATTTTGTGATGATTTCATTAGTATTCTATTCATCACATGTACATGATAGAATTTTGATATGATCCAACTGAGTATACTTTTACGCTCACCCTATGTATATATTATCTATTTTCATGTTTCTAGGAGGACTCTGTGGATCATGTTAGACACTATATCTTATAATTTTGTACTGTTATAGGTTCATTTCCCCAAACTTTTCTTTTTGTGTATTTATTGAAGATTCATTGTATTTTTTTACATTATACATGCATTATGATATTCTTTTTGTTTCTTTTTTAAAATTTTCATGGAGTTTGTTGGGGTTTTTTTATCTTACCTCTTGATCCTATTATTTTTACGGGTAATTACTCCCATTTATGAGTTTTTTCAATCCTCGGTGCTATTTTCCAACTCGGGGCCTACAAGAGGTTGGATTTATGGGTCGTTATCTCTCTTCCTCAATTTCTGGCCCGGGGGGGGGGGGGTACCTTTGATGGTAGGGGTCATGACTATTGGCCCAGGTTGGTATGTTAAAAATTGGAATCAGAGAACATGTTATCCCTAAATCTTGTGTTAAGGAATGTGTATCACCCTCTTGGGTCCAAGTGATATTAATAGTATAGAGATACAACTATTGTATCTCGAGTGTTGGTGTGGGAATGTACCTGGGTATCCCAATTTCATGATAAACCTTGAGTTAATATAGGTATTATTTGGGATTCTAGTTCTTTGTTTAAAATTTTAGTCTTTTCAGATTTAGTTCCTTAAATTTTGTATATGATAAAGGAATCAAATTTAGATCTATATGGGTTTCATCCCCTTGTTGTATAAATTATTGTTCCTATAAGAAGTCAATTTAGGAATGATAAAGAGGATTCTGTAGAATGATCTCCACATGAGATTCCACCAATTGAATCATTATTTTTGGAAACTGTAGACCATGTTATGTATCCATTAGGACAATTTTCTAGTGTTGATCAAGAATGTTTGGTGGCCCATGAATCAGAATTCACTAAAAATTATCCATAAATTATTATTGGTGACAAGGATCACTAGAATGAGATGAATGAATCAAGAGGATTGAGAGGATTTTATTCATCTTAGAGAATTTGGAAGAATCTAATATTGGGTTTTCCACTTATATTATTGACATGTGAGTATGGTAGTCATTGGAATCTATATTATAAGAAAATATTACAGAAGATATAACCTCGATAAATTTCAATAGAACCGTTAATTAAAAGATATACCCAATTAACCTGAGTGGGGAGATGACATAAGAGTTTTTTAATATTGATATAGAATATTATTATTTCATGGAGTAGGCTATTCAATTTGATATGTTAGTTAACATATATTCATATTTTTTTTTAAATATGGTCATAAGCTGTGGAGGATTGAGATGGGTTTGAGGATTGATATTCAGTCTATACTGATTTTGATGTGCCTATAAACCTCCACAGTGGTTATAGAAAAGGAAACTATGAATGCGTTAGTTATATCAAGGAATATAAGACTCTTTGAGGATTCAATGATAGCTTGAGGTATCCAAATATTGGTTTCAGGTCAAAATAAGAAGTAGGATGACCATAAATAAGGTAGTGGTAGGGGATCACACTAGATGTTTGTGAAAATTCTGGTGGTATGTTATTAGTTTGGGGGAATGGGACTCTGCAAACCAAATTTTAAAGTAATAGTTTATGCATTTAATAAAATTAGGAAATTTGTTTTTATTTTTCATTTCTATGTTATATCGTTATATGAATGTAGATATGGATCCACATTCAACAGTGTATCTCAGTTTAGTTTTGACATGAAAGAAGGGTGGAATTTCCACTACATCGAAATGGTGATTCTCTGGTTGTGAAGAAAGGGAACAATAAAGTTAGATGTCTATACATGGTGGAATGTATAAAAGTGTATTTAGAGGTTAGATCAAATACAATGAGAGGAATAATTATTGTTACAAATTCTATGGTTATGTATTTTTTGATGTTTGTGTAACTAATTCCTCTATCACACCCAAGATTATTGATACATTGAGTTTATGCTTAAAGAATATTCCCTTCACGATGACTATTTACACTCTATTAAGAATGCATTTATGGTAGGATTTTTGATTTTCTGAAGGGATAGTGATGATTTTTGACCATGAAGTCGTATATGATTTTCTATGTCTGATCTTTAAATATTTGAACAAATTATTAAAATGGATTGGATGATTAGTTTTAAAGAAAAAATAAATTTATATCATCATCATGTCCAGTTTATTTATTTCGATAGAGTTACTAATGTCATTCAATGTGAATGAGGACCTAGATATTAGAGGGTATGTCTTGTTCCCCTAGTGCTAAGATGATCTTGTGCTAGTCATTGAATAGGTTTCTTAATGTTTTTGATCTAAATATTAGTGTCCATATTCCTATAGTGATGATTTTGTATCCCAAAGAATTTACATATTATTAATATGAGTTTCCAACTTATAAGGATGCCTATTTTATGATATAATTGATTTTAAAAATGGGTCACATTTCCTTAATATAATACGAAACTTGGTGAATTTAAAAAATTAACCGTTTAGTTGTAAGATATTTAGGTTAAGGTATTTATTAATCCAAGAATTTCACATTAGGGAATGATAATACTATTTAAAATGAAGGAGGAAATGAGTCTTTGGCTTAGTATTTATTATTTAAAACTCAACCAGGTGATATTGAAGAATATATACCCCTTGAATAGGATTGATCAAAATTTTGATCTGCTCAAGGGAGCTGAGTGGTTTTTGAAAATTGATATGAGATCATGGTACCATCAACTAATGGTCTGAGGAAAAGATATTCCTAAAATAGAATTAATTATTATGTATTTTTATTATAATTATTAGGTCATGCCATTTTTCCCCATTAACTATCATGAAGTATTTTTGAATTTGAAGGATAAAATGATCCATCGATTCTTAGTTTTTTCTTCATTTTCATTTTTGTATAAGATACTCTTATATATTCTAGATAATATTAGGATCATGATGAGAATTTGAATATCATCATAGGAATCATTATGGAACATCATATGTATAGTTTTATAACTAACATTCATTATTGGAATCAAAAGGTAGTTTTTTTGGGCCATGTGATTTTTTGAGAAGGGTTGCTTAGTGGATCCTAAGAAGATTCTGGAATAGAGGTATTTGGAGAATTCAAAATTTTTTTTTTGAGATATGGAGTTCCTTAAAATTATCTAGTTATTATGGGATCATTTTTCGAGGATTCTCCAAGCATGCAACTAACATGAATGTTTCAACTACTAATGGAAAAAATTCTGTTTGTAGTGATCAATTCCAGATATATTTTTAGGAGATAAAATAGGGATTCACATCAGAACCAGTTGTGATCCTTCCTGAGCTAGATTTGGGGCTTGGGTTGTGTTATGATGTAAGGAAGGAAAGTGGTATCCTATACACCCTTATAATATAAACTATCCCATTAATGATCAAGAATTTGGATTAGTTATCTAAAGACTTAATACTTGGTTCCACTACCTCTTCCTAGATTGGCTTAGTGTGTATTTATACCATAAGAGTATGAATTATTACTTCCCTAATAGGGATATCAATTTGAGAAAAACAAAACTGACTGGAGAACCTTTATTAAATTAATATTGATATTGTATACACCACGAGAAAAGGAAATTTGGTTATAGGTGATATGAGAAGATAATTTAAGACAGATGTAAGGAAGTAAAATTTGGAATAAAGGATCTTGATGGGATTAATTTCAGGGATAAGGGTTGATGAAGGGAGAGATGATGGATAGAAATTCCTTGATTTTAGTCACGATGAAACATATATATATGATAAAATTTGACATGTAATGGGGGAGTATGGGGAGGTTTAACTATTTAACATAAATCATGATGGTGGGAAGACCACGAGTGAGTGGCCTCAGTCTCCTTATATGTTTCTGTGATTTTTAGGTAAGTTGGTTCTTCCAATGGACCTAATAGATCAATTTATGGATAAAGATCACTCATATACATGGTTAATGAACCCTAGAGATACTAAAATGTATCAATACCTAAGACATGGCTAATAGTGGCTGAGTATCATATGAAAAATTTCATATATTGTGTTTCCTTTACTGACCTGTCATAGAATTAAGGTAGAACATCATAGACGTGCTGGTTTTATAAAAACCTTACCAATTTTTGTGTGGAATCATGAGGAAATAAAAATATACTTTCTAAATGGGATACATTGGACTCTTAGTTGTATAGATTCAATATGGGTAATTATAGTTTGAATCATGAAATTAGTTCATTTCTTTCATATCAAAAATTCGACACTGGAAGATAACCATAGGAACATCTATATATAGGATATTGTTAGACTCCATGGTGTACCATCATCTATAATTTCAGATTTAGAACCTTGATTCACATCCCAATGTTGGTATAAATTTTATGATGTTATGTGATCTTAGTTGAAGTTTATCAGGACATATCATCCCCAGATAGATTCCAGACCGAGTGAGCCATCTATATTATTTGCAGATATTCTTTAGGAATTGTGATTTTATATAATATATCACAGGATAAACATGTGTCCTTAGTGATGTTTTCCTGTAAAAATAGTTTTTAGGCATTGATAATGATGGCTCCATTTGATATACTGTATGGAAGGCCTTGCAGATAACCTATTTATTGGTATGGGATTGGGGAAGATTCCATGGCTAGACTGGTCTTCATTCAGGAGATGAATATTTTTATGCAATTAATGAAAAAAGTGTTGTGATATCTCATAGTAACATTAAATCATGTTGTTATCGTGTAACACCCTCAGATTTTAAAATAACCCTATACTCGATAGTGTATATAACACATAACACTAAGCTTAATCAAACCACATAATATTACCATTTTATAACAATTATAAAATAGATCATTTAATTGGAAGGTATAAATATGATTAAACACATTATGAAATATATATCAAGGTACTACTCAATAAAAATATATTTATTAATTCTTAAGAAATAAAAAAGCACATTTTAGTGAAGCCAATTTATTCTAAAAAAAATTAGTTTCTTCCAAAATATAATTTATTTATTTTTTTATAATAAAATATAATTAAATGATTTCACATTTAGATAATTTATTTGACAAAATTATCTTCATTATTTAATGAATATATTTAAAATTAACATATTAAGAATTATTTATAATTTTTTTAAAGGATTGATTTTTTGATATATAGTACAAAAAATCTTATTTATATTGAAAATAATCTTTTTTTATTTATGAATTTATAATGTCTCTATTAATTATGAAGTGTTTTAAAGGTAAAATTATTTCTATTGTATTATTAATAATTTAGTTAAGTTTTCTGGGATCAATTTTATGGTTGGATTTATTATGAAAACATTTTTATACATAAAAAGTTGGATTTCCTAACAAATAATTTTCCATTGAAATTTTTATTTTAATATTAAATAAATTAATTCTATATCTATAAAATGAGTCTTTATAATATGGATTCATTATTTTTTAATCATAACATCCATATTTTTTTAAATTGGCCACATTTATTTTTTTTCATTATGACTAGTAACCATATTAACTTTTTATTTACATTGTAATAGTAAAAAGGTTTAATTGGGGTTAAAAATGAGATAAGATCTGAAAATAATACCAACACTATCCTATATTTCATTCTAAGAGAATAATCTAACTATATTAATCCCAAATTTGAATGTATGGAATTTTGGTTCAATTTTCCATTGATAATTACATTTATATTATTTTTGTAATGAAAATTAAAAAATTCTAGTCACATGAATTTAATTTCTGTAAATGTTTTACCTATGGGAAATTAGAGGATAAATTGGAATCAAATTATTTATTTTAAAAACGAATTAATTTTTAATCTTGGTAGTTTATTTTTAATTTTTAGTGAAAAAATAATTAACTTATATTCTTGTTCTCTGATGCATTTCTCAGAGGTGCAAATCAAGATGGTGATGCTCTTTTCATTGTCCAACATTACCACTTTTCAAATGTCGGAGACCTATACCACCAAGGTAGATGATGTTGGATCCATGATCATAATAGAATAACGAAATTTTAGTTCATCCTTTAATGTACTCCACATTTAAGTTCATTCCATAGTCCATGTATCCCTTACAGATTCATGTCATGTTTATGAAGATCATTCAAAGTTCCATATTGAGGTGGATTCTTTTAAATTACATTACTTCTATCAGAAAATTGAACATAACTTTGTTCAGAGATGAAGGTGATGTTTCACACATCTAGAAATAAATAGAATTTGGGGTGTTCAGAACCTATAAATTATTCCTCTTTCAAAGTGGATGACATCTCATGTACAAGACATCTTAGGTGAATAACCAAAGGAATCCCGTGTCATCTATAAGGCAATTTTTTCTAGGGAAGTAATAATCTAGAGGATTCTTTCCCTAGGTATCCCATGTTCATCATATGAAGTTTGGGTTATAATTCATCCAGTGGGGTCACAAGTTTAACCTCATATGGGGACAGGTTGGACACAAGTTTAATATCTTATGGTCACATATTGGTCTCTAGTTTAACATCTTGTATGGATTGGTTGGTCACTTGTTTAATGTCATATTGGCATAGGTTGGTAATATCATTAATATATTTTTATGAAAGGGTCATAGGTTTAATGTATCTATGTTATGTTTCCCATGTAAACATGTTTTGTATTGGTATTGTTATAGGTCAGTGTCACATGGTGATGTTGAGGTCCAATGGGGACCTTAAGTTTTAGTGGTACTGTTGAGTGTGTCCTAGAGGTAGATAATAATACATCATTATTTCCACATTCTAGATGGAAGGAATAAATATTTAATTGTAGTAATAGAGGATCGAGATTTATAATTAAGGAGATAAACCAAGTGTGTCGATATTGAACCAAGGGAGGCATCCTGCGTACATTTTTAAGAGATAGAGATCAAAACCCATATAGTTCAAATTCATTTTTTAAATTCACGAGGTAGGAATATTCAATTAAGATTAACATTATTTGGTAATTAAAATCTTTTCATGGATGGAGAAACAAAAAGGGATAATATGGGGCTTATGGAAAGAAGTTACCTAGGAGGTGAGGTATCATCCTACGACTACCATATACAGGTGATCATGTGTTCATTAGACACGGTTGGGATATTGTTTAATATCATGTTCTAAGGTAATTGATATTAATTTTAACATTTTATGGATAGGAAATTGTTATATATAGTTTAAATAATTGAATCTCATACTTAGTGGAGCCTATACCCTTAGAGTTCATTTCCAAGTAGGAGAGAAGGATCCTACATTAGGCCTACTTCTGGGAAAGGTAAGTAGTTTCCTATGATGATGCCACATTTGGGGATTATGTGTCTACCACATAGGTTCCATTGGATGTTACATGGTGTAAACACTATTTTGGTGAGGTTTTTAATGAACTATCACCTAGTATACACTATTTTTTTGTTACATTATTACATTGGCACTAGATAAAACGTATCACATCCAAATGGAACAAGTAGTTTAGTTATGTTCTTAAGCTAAATACATACATGATTTTCACTTACATATAAAAACATAAAATATTAAAAAATATTTTCTTTGAGAACTCCATTATTACCCATATCATATATATGCATATGAATCATAAAACACTTACTCATATCCCAAGGAAAATAAAATATAATAAAGGAGTTGGCCCATATGCTAATAAGGGTATGAGTATAATAGAATATAACATGAATAAATAAGAATAATAATTATGGAAAGTATAATAAATGAAATAGAAATCCATTTAAACAATAACTTGAGCATAACATGGATGAAATAAATTATAATCCAATAAACCTTTATAAATAATCAAATAAATTTGAAACTTATCCAGGGATATTTTAACTAATTTAATAATCACCTTGTAATTAATAAATGATACCATAGTGGGGGAAATTATGATTTTATACATATGGAACATATTTTAATGACCATTCAAATGATTGTTTAATTCCATGGGTAGAAACTATTCTAATTAAGCAAATTTATTTGTCTCAAAAAATCAATCAATGTATTTTGGGGATATCTATAACCAGTCCCCACCTCACACATACTAATTCTAATACATTAATCATACTAAAAGGGTGAAACATAATAAAAATAAATATTTTTACTTAAAAACAATCATTTTAAATTTTAATACTTACCCCAATCAAATAAACATAATCATAAACCATATAGATTATTATGGTGAATGGTAATGAAATTATACATCCTTAGTCAACCTGATCATAAACATTTCCAATAAATAATTAGGATCCTAACAGTATATCATATCCTTAGTTTATTATAATTATAATAAATTGTTGATTTCATCGACTATTATAAATACCAAGAAAATATTATAATTTTTGTGAGGGAAATAACAATATAATTTTAAAAATCACCTTTAAAAAACGTTAAAAATCATTCTAAAAGTATTTCTATTTGTAAATAACCCTTTATAAATTTAAAATAATATTTATAACATTAAATTTTCATGATGTTTTAAAATTCATTTCATGATGTACATGTTAAAATAAAGATTCATTTCACATTTTTGGTAAAATTGAAAAAGACATTGTATAGAAAATGATGGGAACATTCATTTTAAAAAAATTAGTAAAATTTCAAAAATAGGTAAAATTATTTATAAAGAATCATATATAAGATTAGACAAATAATTTTTGATGTTTTTTTTAGAAAAAATGGATTGGGATGAAAAATCTTTTTCAACAGAGAAGTGAAATAATGTATTCTTTTCCTACAAACTATTTCTGAATCATTTTAAGTAAAAAGGGTGAAACAATTGTACTATTACTTAGAACGTTCATGAATATCCATAAAATAATAACATTTCTTAGTTTTATGATATAAATTCATTATAATTTTCCAAAGAGATAGTTTAAAAAATTAATCATGAATAATGATGAGATTTTGAAATAAACCATTACCACTTGGTAAACAATTTAATCCTAAGGCTTGAGAAAGAAATAAATTAAAATTAAACATTTAATATAATAAATTAAAATAGATTCATGATATTAAATATTAAAAGGGTATGTAAATACACTACACAAAGGAATAAGTGGTGAATATGGCGCATGTCTCATGATAGTAAAAGTGAGATGAGAAACCCTAGCCTTAGGCCAGACTCCCTTCAAATGTTCTTGAAACTCATGTATATTAAATATAGGTTTATTACAAATATATTAAATATAAATACTCATATATATAATACCATATATTATCATCTTATAACATTTTAATATATTTTTAATAATATTTCATTATTTTCATTGTTTCAAGTGTTAATTTCCTTGTTTTTCCATTCTTGAATGTTGGACATAGAAAATAAATCACATTGCATCGTTAAGACAATTTGTCATATATATGCACAAGCGATGATATTATTCCCATAAAAGGTTAAAGGATAAGTAAGTTAATGATATTATAATTTACATAATTAATATCATGTCATATATATCATATATATTAATTAAATATATCCTTATAACTTTCAGTGTAAAGTGTAATTGACCAAAAAATCAGATAGCTTCGTGAGGTGGTAGTTGGCCATACACACGAACAACATTTTCCCATTTTCAAAGGAATGAAAATAAATATTTATATGTGATATTATAGATTCAATATTATGATTATATCATAAATATTATACATATACATTAAAAATATCATTATTCCCATCCATGATAAGTTTCAACAAAAAACGAGTTGCATTAGTTTGCAAGGCAGTAGTCCCTCGTACACATGATTAATGGTTTAGTTTATAATTTGATGGATGATGAGATCGATAAATATAATAAAATCAAAATAATACAACCTTTATATATATTATATACTAGTGTTATTATATATTATGTTTTAATACATAAATGAATTATTAAAACAATGAAATAAAAATAACGAGCTTAGTGAAGAGAATGGCCTTCTCTTAGTGAAACCTCATTTTGATAGCTTCTTAAGGAACCTATGATTGGTCTTGTGGAAAGAAAAATTGAAATAGAATGTGGTAATGATTTTTGGGAGGGATTGTTTGTAACGCCCCGACCCCAGTTACCCAGAGTCGGTGCATTATTGCGTAACATTGGCATGATCACAAAAGATCAAGTCTTGAAAGACCGATTAGTTTAGTAGCCTTAGAAACACTAGATACATTCATAAATGTTACATTACATCATAAAGTGAAAAAAATAAAATTACATAGTCTCCATTTTCCACACTCATATCCCAATCAGATTATCCCTGCAGGTCATTCCGAAAATACTTCTTCACATCCTGGAAAAATTAAAACACTAAAAGGGGTGAGCTCAGATTCTCAGTAAGGATAACAATATAGCGGAAGATTTTTAAATAAACATTAACATTTAAGGAAACGTATAACTAAAACAAAAGCCTTTTAAAATAGAACTTCAGCATAATATGGAAAAAATAAAATGAAATAATTCCATTTACTTATTCACATGGATATTCTACTAGTCAAATAATCAAATGCAATATCAATAACCACTTTCATAATGATGTAATGCATAATAACATACTATCATAACCACGTATCCAAGGCCTCGTGCCAAGACTACAAATAAGATTTTGTCAAGGCCTCATGCCAAGAAACTAGTTTTTCTCATGAGACCTACCGATGTAATTTGTTTAGAAGATACTTACGTTTAAAATTTCTCAAATATACCCCAGTGTTTTTCTGAAAACATTATGCAAGCTTCTGAAAACAAAATAACTAATTCTGAGACTGCTCGACTAATTACATGCCATAATGGGTCCACGCCCATTCCCTTCCTGTCTACCACACTCGAGAGTCGGGTTTTATGAAAGCATTTTTAAGATTGTGTTAAATGCATATACATTTGCACTGGATTTTCATATATTTGAGAGAAATATCTCTCTTTTTTTTGAAATCATTTAAAAACAGTTATTGCATGTAGAGGAAGCCGAAACTCAAATAATGGTCACGGTGGTGGAGAATTTGTTGTTTCCACGTACATAAGACAAAACATTCCTTTTTTCGTTTAGTAAAAACGTTTCATATAAAAATATTCCTTTTGAATAAATGTAAAAGTCAAATGGGTTTATACACCGTATAAAAGAAAGTTGTGTATAAAACAAAATATGACTCAATGAATAGAGATTGAGACGAAGTCACTTACAAAGATAATTTTTTTAAATAAAATATATCTATTATGTGTATTCACTATAAGTAAACATAAAAAAATTACAAATACAAGATAGGACATAATAATGTCATGACATAATTTTAAAGTAGGAGATTAACCCAAAGAATAGAAATTGGGTTATGAAATTCCATTACCTCGTGTCCGAATTGACTCGACCACTCTTTAACATCCTTAATAATAAACTAGAGTTAATAATTACTTTCTTAAGAACCTTTTTCAAGTTCATTATCTCTTTTATATAAATTATTACAATGTTACGAAAATTATGTAGTCATTTAAGTTAATAACGATCATTTTGTCGATCGTTGGTACTTGAGTCAACAATAAACTTCTTATAATTACAAGTTGTTTATGTGGTAGAATATCCATTATATACATAATTATATTCATGATTTAGATATCATATATATCATCTATATCCAGTATATACATTCATTCATAATATTACGTAACATTTAGAGGTAAGAAATGAAATGCACCGTTTATGGAGACGGTAAGCCGTACGTACGCATGAACTCTACATTCATTTATATTTTGTATTTAATGGAATGAAATCATAATTATATAAAGGTATATTATAATTCCAGTATAATATCATATATAATATCATTTACTCCATCCTTTATACATCCCACATATGGCATTAACGATTCAAATCACTTTGAGGGGGCGGTAGTCCGCACTTCCTAAAATGAAGATATGGCGTTTACCCATAATGGAAACCATAAAGGTATGCCATAAATGAAAAATACAGAAGCTTAGGTAAAACATAAACATATTATATATCATATATAAATATAGTGACATCTTAATGTCCACATTTGAAGGTGTTATATGAGTGTTGAACAATCATTGTTTGATGAGGTAGAAATTCACCATCCACAGAAACAGTATGTTCTTTAACCATTAGATGTAGGTGTGTGTAAGTGTAGCTCGAATCCTTCTTATAGAAACATCCTAGTATATTGATGATACTGGTGTTGTTACCAAATAAATGAATAAAATGAGTTTAGGGGGTTGGAGAAGCAAAATAAAACATAAGAACACAAGAGAAAACACTACCGTTAAACAGTGTACCTGTATTTGATTTGAGCTCAAAGGATTCCTTGGGAAGACTTCTGCCCGAGGTGAGGCTTCTAGGAGTAAGAGAGGGAAGTGGAGAGACAAAATGGGCAGGTTTTGGCCAATCCAAAGGCTTGAGAGGTGTGGATAAGGTGGTAGTGGTGGGGGCCTTTTATAAGAGGAGAGGAGGGGCACTCTTGGAAATTAAGGAAATGTTACTTTATTATATAATTAGTTTTGGATTTTAAAAGTCCCAAAATTATATATTTTTAGGATAAGGTGATAAGGGTTAGAAATATACTCATCCATTATGATTTTGACATGTTAAATTTTTAGATTTTACATTATCCTTCCATTTTATTAAAATCGTTAATTAATGAGGTAATCGCTGCATCATCATGGTGTCATAAACAATTTAATTTATTTAATGTCTAAAAATTATAAAAAAATATCTTGATGTAGTAATTCATTTTATATTTCTAATGAATATTTATAGTCAAACATATGACTTGTATAACCCCATTTAAATTTTTTTTAGTAAAACAACTCATGTTTGTGACATTTTTATTTTAACATTAAAGAAAAAGTTTTTAATGTCATTTTCCCACCAATGTGGCTCCATGGGGTCCCGATGTTGAGCCATGGATTGTCTTTGTCGGACATGACTCATCCAATAGGGGTAGGACATGTGTCTTGGTCATTTCATATTATTATAACATTATCTTTACCTTAAATTACACTAATTACCTTTAATCGTGATTAATTAAACTTAAAAGTTACTATTCACCAAAAAATTATTTTCATCCCATTGAACCACATTTTACATCATAATGACAACCATGTATGTCGCATTTTTTAAAATCAAATCACAGAAGTGGTAATGTTTGATTTAAATGAAAAATCAATTTTTTAACTACCACTTAGTGGTTTCACTATTCATAAAAAACTGAGGTTTTTCAGAACAATGCCAAAATTTCACCCTAAGATATAATTGATATTCCAAATTCAAAAATGATGTATATTTTAAAAAATTAAAACATATAAGTTTCATTAATTAATTTTATAATTAATTCCCGCTGTCAGAACAAATAGTGTGTTTTTAAGAAACAATATATATCAAAAAATTGACAATTGTTTATGTCCAATTTCAAAGTGAAATTAATTATAATGACCACCATTGGATAAAATTGAAAAAATATATTCTAATTACACTTTAAAACCACTCAATAGTATAATTTATCACTATAAATTATTTTGATTAAAAAAGTTGTTTTTAAGTATTTCTCAGTATTCATAAAAAATTGGAAGTTCTTAGAAAAATACCAAAAATTCAACATAGGCTAATTTTGATATTCCGAATCCAAAAATGAAGTCCATTTTGAAATATAAAATATATATAATTTCAAAAAGTGGGTATTACTATTCATAATGTCCATTTTAATTGGTCACGGTGTGTTAGAATCTCGAACTTGCGTACAATGCAAGCTATTGCATTATTGAAAGAAAAGTGTATCGTGGAAGCTCGGGGTGTTACATTCTCCCCTCTTTCAATAAATTGCGTCCTTGAAATTTGAAATTTTTCTTTGAAAATAAAAGGTTAAAGATAGGAAATACTTTTTGGAAAACCCACATCGGATACAAGGTTAATAAAAATATAACTTTAAAAGATAGAAAGATAAGTACAAAGGCCACCCGAGATAGCCCATACTAGGATTATATGAAAATATGGATATGGAAGAAAAATAAACCATCATGGTATGATGGAGAGTTGTAGAAAACAGGATTAGGATAATGTTAACCACAAGAAAATCACAAACTTGTGATTGGTTAAACGGTCATTGAATCCCCAGTCGGAAAAGTTAACCGGCAACATTTTTGTTTTAAGTTACCTTTTATAAAGTTGAGGAATTTATTTAGGAGATTTACTAAGAACGTAAGGAAGTATACTTACTTGTCATGTAGACTTTATTTATTTAATAATTTTTTACCACAAACCCATCTTTAACTCTAAAAGGTAATAGAACTCAAAAATATTCTATTTATCATAACTGTATAAGGTTCAAAATATTAACACATACCACTTATATTCGGAAAACGTTTTTGTAATAACCAGGGACTTACTGTATGCTAGTGGTAGGTAATAAAGGCTTGTTACACTATGGATGTGGGTTCGATTCCTGCAGCTTTGTTCGACGCGACGGGTTATCCCCCATCCTGTAGGTTGTCCTTTTCCTAAAACTATAGTATTATAATATTCTAAAAATAATCTTCATAAATGTTTTAAAATTAAACAATACTATCCAAAGTAAAACATAATCCACTCCAACCTTTATAGTTATCCAAAATACCTTTGTCCAGACATTCTCTAAAAGGTCTCTAAATTCCAAAATCAATTGTAACATCAGATTCCCCAAACAAAGTAAATTTTCTCTTATTATCACATACTAAAAATTTGACTACCTTAATCATATTAAAACCTTAATGAAATCAAAAAGTACTGCAGTACAATCCTTATATATATATCACATTATTCTTATAACCAGAATATAATCCTTGAGTCCAAAAGCACTAATACATTAATTATTACACTTCAACTGTAGTTACACAATAAGATTTTCCTTGATCCCTTGGCCTTTTCTGAGGTAAGTTTCCCTGACACTTAGGACATTCATTTGCATAATGCCCCATTTCCCTACAATTTTAGCATTCAACATTGATAGCCTCTTTCTTTCACTTGTAATCACGAGCGTGGTGACCTTTTTCTCCACATTTATAACAAACTCCCATTCCTTTTAGGCAAGTACCAGGGTGATTATTCCCACAATTATCGCAAAATGGAAAATCCTTCTTTTCCTTTTTCCCTTTATCTATCTATTGTTCCACCGTTCTCTTCTTCTCTTACTTTACTTTATTGTCATAAGATTTAGAGAATTCCTTTTCTGTCTTGATAGAACACGTGACTATATCTTCGTACGTTGAGAAAGATTGTGATACTAGTGCTCGATGGAGAAATTGTTTTAACCCATCAAAGAAACTATCGATCTTACTTCTTGAGTTACGTATATAATCTGGAGCATGCCTCGCTAACCTTGTAAAGTTAGCCTCATACTTTGCAACATTCTCATCCTCCTTCTGCCTCAGACTCAGAAATTTCCTTTCCATATCTGCTCTATGGTCACGAGGGAAGTATTTTTATAAGAAAATCTCTTTTATCTCTCTCCATTCCATACTTGATACTTCTTCATCTTCCTTTGTATTTTAAATCAATGACCACCATTGATCAGCATCTCCAGTGAGGCGGTAAACTGCCATGATAACCTTTTCCCTTTCACTACTCCCCAAGGCATGGAATATTTTCTCTAAGGAATTCTTCCATTGCTCAGCTACTAAGGGATTTGTAATTCCATTGAATGTTGGTGGTTGATTCTTAATGAAGCGGTCTAACATTGGTCCTCCACATTGCAGATCAGGGTGATCCATACGAGTAAGGTTATTATTCATAACCTGAGTGAGTTGTACCAGTATGGTGATAAGTTGATCAGCACCAGTTGTATCTCTAGCTCCACAATAATCATCTTGAGCAGGAGGGAAATCCCTACATGGAGTTCGTGAATTTATACGGTTTCCATTCCTCCCACTAGGTTATATTTCTAAACAATTGAATAAACTTGATTAGTTTATGAATCAAAATACATAATTCCATACTTGTAAAACACTTAACATAAATTAAACTATTTATGGATGTAATCAATAATCATAAAAAAATGTTTTCTTTGAGGAAGTATATACTCATAAATCCTTCATAATGGTTTGTAGTGAAAATGAGAATTATCCTAAGAATATCTCCGGGAATGTCGTAACCAAGAGTGCAGCAAGACCCATTGTCATGCATCAGTTCCCATTCGAGTCTAGCTCAAAGCGGTGTTTTCGGGTTTTACCCCTAGGTACATCTGTGCTAGAGCTGCCTCTACCTGCTCGTATCCAGACAAGAATGTATTTCTCCGAAAACTCACAAAATCCCTATAATAACAAAATTCTAGGAAGTCCTTCTATACTAATCCTCAAAGTCTATCTTCGGGCTATGTGCTCTAATCAGAGTTTATCTAAATCTATCTTCCAAGGTTAGTACTAAATTGCCTCTGATACCAACTGTAACACCCCGACACCAGTTACCCAGAGTTGGTGCATTCTTGCGTAACATTAGCATGATAAAAAAAGATCAAGTCTCGAAATACCGATTAGTTTAGTAGCCTTGGAAACACTAGATACATTCATAAATTTTATATTACATCATAAAGTGAGAAACTAAAATAACATAGTCTCTATTTTCCACACTCATATCCCCTTCAGACTATCCCTATAGGTCATTCCTAAAACACTTCTTCACATCCTGGAAAAATTAAAACATTGAATGGGGTGAGATCAGATGCTCAGTAAGGATAACAATATAGCAGAAGCTTTCATAAATAAACATTACCATTTAAGGCAATGTATAAATAAAACAAAAGCCTTTAAAACATAAACTTAAGCATAATATGGAAAAAATAAAATGAAATAATGTCATTTAATTATTCACATGGATATTCTACTAGTTGAATAATCACATGCAATATCAATAACAACTTTCATAATTATAGAATTCATAATTCCAGACTATCATAAACACGTAGCCAAGGCCTCATGCCGAGACTACAAATAAGATTTTGTTAAGGCCTCGTGCCAAGACACTAGTTTGTCTCATGAGACCTACCGATGTAATTTTTTTAGAATATAATTACATTTAAAATTTCTCAAATATACCCTAGTGTTTTTCTGAAAACATTATGCAAGCTTCTGAAAACAAAATAACTAATTCTGAGACTGCTCGACTAATAACAGGCCATGATGGGTCCACGCCCATTCCCTTCTTGTCTACCACACTCAAGAGTCGGGTTTTATGAAAATATTTTTAAGCTTGAGTTAAATACATATACATTTTCACTGGATTTTCATATATTTGAGAGAAATATCTCTCTCTTTTTTGAAATCATTTAAAAAAAGTTATTGCGTGTAGAGGAAGCCGAAACTCAAATAATGGTCACGACGGCGGAGAAGTCTTTATCACCGAATACATAACACAAAACATTCATTTTTTCATTTAGTAAAAATGCTTCGTAAAAAAATATTCCTTTTGAATAAATGTAAAAGTCAAAGGGGTTTATACACTGTATAAAATAAAGTTGTGTATAAAACAAAATATGCCTCAATGAATGGAGATTGAGACGAAGTCAATTAAAAAGATCATTTTTTTAAATGAAATATATCTATTATGTGTATTCACTATAATTACACATAAAAAATTACAAATACAAGATAGGACATAATAATATCATGACATAATTTTAAAGTAGGAGATTAACCCAAAGAATAGAAATTGGGTTAAGAAGTTCCCTTACCTCGTGTCCGAATTGACTCGACCGCTCCTTAACCTCCTTAATAATAAACTAGAGTTAATATCTACTTTCTTAAGATCATTTTTCAAGTTCATTAACCCTTTTATATAACTTATTACAATGTTATTAAAATTATGTAGTTATTTAAGTTAATAACGGTTGTTTTGTCGATCTTTGGGACTTGAGTCAACAATAAAGTTCTTATAATTACAAGTTGTTTATTTGGTAGAATATCCATTATCTACATAATTATATTCATGATTTATATATCATATATATCATATATATCCACTATATACATTCATTCATAATTTTACATAACATTTAGAGGTAAGAAATGAAATGCACCGTTCATGGAGACGGTAAGCCGTACGTACGAATGAACGCTACTTTCATTTCTATTTCATATTTAATGGAATGAAATCATAATGATATAAAGGAATAGTATAATTCCAGTATAATATCATATATAATATCATTTACTCCATCCTTTATACAACCCACATATGTCATTATCGATTCAAATCACTTTGAGGGGGCGATAGTCCGCATTTCCTAAAATGAAGATATGGCGTTTACCCATAATGGAAACTATAAAGTATGCCATAAATGAAAAATACAGAAGCTTAAGTAAAACATAAACATATTATATATCATATATAAATATAGTGGCATCTTAATGTCCACCTTTGAAGGTGTTATATGAGTGTTGAACAATCATCGTTTCGCGAGGCAGAAATTCACCATCCACAGAAACAGTACGTTCTTTAACCATTAGATGTAGGTGTGTGTAAGTTTAGCTCGAATACTTCTTATAAAAACATCCTAGTATATTTATGATACTAGTGTTTTTACCAAAAAAATGAATAAAAAGTTTTTAGGGGGTTGGAGAAGCAAAATAAAACATAATAACACAAGAGAAAACACTACCTTTAAAACGGGTAACTCTTTTTGATTTGAGCTCAAAGGCTTCAATGGGAAGACTTCTACCCAAAGTGAGGCTTCTAGGTGTAATAGAGGGATGTGGAGAGACACAATTGTCAGGTTTTGGCCGAGCCAAAGGCTTGAGAGGTGTGGGTAAGGTGGTAGTGGTGGGATCCTTTTATAAGAGGAGAGGAGGGGCACTCTTGGAAAGTAAGGAAATGTTACTTTATTTTATAATGAGTTTCGGATTTTAAAGGTCCCACACATAAATATTTAGAGGCTAAGGTGATAAGGGTTCGAAACTACTCATCCAATAGGCATTGGACAAGTGTAATTCTTAGATTTTACATTATTCTTCCATTTTATTAAAATCGTTAATTAATGAGGTAATTGCTGCATCATCATGGTGTCATAAATAATTTAATTTATTTAATGTCTAAAAATTATAAAAAAAATATCATGATGTATTAAATCATTTTATATTTATAATTAATATTTATAGTAAAACATATGACTTGTATAGCCCCATTTAAAAATTGTTTTAGTAAAACAACTCATGTTTGTGACATTTTTATTTTTACATTAAATAAAAATTTTTTAATGTCATTTTCCCACCAAAGTGGCTCCATGGGGTCCCAAAGTTGACACATGGATTTTCTTGGTCGGACATGACTCATCCAATAGGGGTAGGACATGTTTCATGGTCATTTCATATTATTATAACATTATCTTTACCTTAAATTACACTAATTACCTTTAATCGCGATGAATTAAACATAAAAGTTACTATTCACCAAAAAATTATTTTAATCACATTGAACCACATTTTACTTCCTAATTAAAACCATGTATGTCAGATTTTTGAAAATCAAATCACATAAGTGGTAATGTTTCATTTAAACGAAAAATCAGTTTTTTAACTACCACTTAGTGGTTTCACTATTCATCAAAAATTGATGTTTTTTAGAACAATGCCAAAATTTCATCCTAAACTATAATTGATATTCCAAATTAATAAATGATGTGTATTTTACAAAATTTCAAACAAATAAGTTGCATTAATTAATTTTATAATTAATTCCCGCTGTCACAACAAATATCGTGTTTTTAAGAAATAATATATATCAAAAGATTGACAATTGTTTATGTCCAATTTCAAAGTGAAATTAATTATAATGACCACCATTGGATAAAATTGTAAAAATATATTCTAATTACACTTTAAAACCACTCAATAGTATAATTTATCAATATAAATTATTTTTATTAAAAAAGTTGTTTTTATGTATTTTTCACTATTCATAAAAAATTGGAAGTTCTCAGAAAAATACCAAAAATTCAAAATAGGCTATTTTTGATATTCTGAATCCAAAAATGAAGTCCATTTTGAAATATAAAATATATATTATATCAAAAAGTGGGTATTAATATTCATAATGGCCATTTTGATTGGTCGAGGTGTGTTAGAATCTCGAACTTGCGTACAATGCAAGCTATTGCATTATTGAAAGAAAAGCGTATCGTGGAAGCTCAGGGTGTTACATTTTTGGTTGGTATTGTTAATGAAAATGGTATTTATATGTATGAATAAGTGAAGGGAGTGAGTACCCTTTTATTATTGAGGAGGAGTGTAATTTTTTAAAAACCCAACACAATTTAATAATGGGAATCCACTTTCACCCCAAATGAATAAAAAAATTATAAATATTGGAGTGAAACGATAATATATTATATATACATTCAAAAATAATTTTTTTAACATGTTATTCAATAACCGTTATGTTTTTTTAATTTGAACATCTTACTTTTCACCATGCAACTTGTATCATTTTATTTACATAGGTAATTTATCCATTAAGACTAAAATTAAAATGATCCTAATTAGATAATTTATACCCAATGATTATAAATATTAAATATAATCTATCAAATAAAGATTCTATATATATAGAAAACTAAATTTAACACACACCCATGTAATGTGAAAAACCTCATTTTAACCTTAATCATGTTAATTAATTTAATATTGTTTTTAATAATAATTATAAAAATTTTAATTAGATATTATTAACTAATTTTAATTATTATAATTCCAAATAGGGAATTCATTTTTTCAAATTCATGTAACTGAAGCAGAAAAGTTTAATTTTAAATCAAACCTGCTGACGCGATGAAAAAAACAATTTCCAATGAAATAATTTCAAATGTTAAAAATGTTTTTATATCATTATTAAATATTCAATTTATTCCAATGACATAAATTAGTAAAATATTAACATATGTTCGCTAATTTTAACTTAAAATAAATTTTATATATAATTAAACATTATAATTGTTTTTAAATAAAAAGGAAACATTGAATAATAATAATAATTATTAAACCATTTATCATACAAATTATTCTTTTATTGAAATGTAAAAAAAATTATCTGAAAAGAAAATTATATATATATTTAAAAAATTAGATTATTTTTTTAAATAAATTTCAAATTTTAGTGAAAATTAATATTAAATTGTGTTTGAAAAGTGTGATTAATCAAACTTGTAGAAAAACAATTATTTTTTTAGAAAATAATTTCATTTTTTGGTTTTAAATGACTCTCATTTTTTTATACAAAATATATTTCAATTTAATTTTGTTATACATGTTTAGAACAAATAATTTTCATATGTTCGGTATTTATATGCGTACCTACTAATATAACAGGTATGTTATAATTGTTTAAATATTAAAAAATTAATAGAGTATCACATTTTTCATAAACCTGATGTTGTGTGCATCATAAGTCATCAAAAAGATTGAATTTATTTAAAATGAAATATATCGTAAAGTCTTGAGAAGCTATATTTTTCTAAATGTTTGGTTTTGTGTGCCATACAGTCTATCGAACATGATTTTCCACTTTAAAAATCAATGGGTGTTATATTCAACCCCCTTAAATGACTTGTTTCATTACAATTTAATATTGATACAAATAATATTCGGGTTGAAATTATAACATACCATTATTGGAGACCCAAATAAAAAAAGGTTCAATGAAATATCTTCTTAATAAGATATAAATAGAAGTATATAGGTTATCTAGAATAACACATAACTTGGTTTCTATGTTGGAGAACATTAGTGGGAAGTGATGATATAGACATCAGAGAAAACGTTAAATAATTAAAGATAACGATATTCAAATTTGATCATAATAAGTGAATAATAAATGTAAAGTTAAGGTCCTCAAAACTATCAATATGTACTGATTTAAAAGACCATTTGATTCATTAGATATGAAGTTAATAGAAAAAAATTAAAGATCATTTTCCTAGCGTTGAGGAATTATTTTATCATATATATCATAACCATAAAGAAATATAATTACATGTCATATAAAACATTATCCTTTAATAAATTCCAACTAAATTCTAGAATTTTATTCAAATATTTAGTATTCATGTTGATTTTTTCATGCCCGAAGAACATTGAAAAACTTTGAATAGGTCATAAAATCCAAAAAATAATTATAAATCATTCCTCTGATATTTTCCAAACCAAAATGGATAGAATGTTTTATCTAGAAAATACAATATTTTAATATAATAAATTTCAAAAATATTTAACATTATATGTTTCCAAAATATTTTGATCAAATTCAATTACCTCAAATTTAGAGGTGTTTCCACTTAATTTACAAAATCAATATACAATTATATAATCCAAAAAATAAAGTGGATCTTATTGTTAGAAACCAAATATGTTAACTCTTTGATCACCATAAAATATTAATGGAAACATACATACATCCAAAAATAAAATATCATGTTTTTCAAATATATTACATAAATATAGAAATACAGTAAACTCCGAGAAAGATAACGTAAATCAGTAATCAATTTCAAGGTTACCATTATTATCTATTAAACATTTATTTCGTATTATTATATCAGACAAATCCATATATTAAGTGTTATCCTCCCTCCATAACATTTTTTAAAAAAAGATCAACTTTCCACTGTATCTATTTTCTTGGCCTTTGATACCATTCGACATATTTCTTCATGTCCTTAAAAAAATTGTTGTAGTGAAATCCTTATAAATTTTAGGAATGTTTTCATTGATTAAATATTTTATAAAATAATTATTGAATCAAAATACACAAGGACTTTAATCATTGAACTTTTCCCGTAGTAATAACATAAGATTGAACATGACACGTTAGTTTCTACGATAATATATTCCCCTGATACTTGTGGAATTCAGTTTCATAGTTCCTATCTCATTACAGTTGAAACACTGAACTTAAAATGTTTCTTTCATAACGTTGAAATCATTAGAATGTTGGATTTTGTCTCCACACTGATCAAAAAATCCCATTCTCTTCAAGAAAGTAATAGGGTGTTTCATTTCCAAATTATCAAATGGGGAAAATCAATATTTCCATTATTCCTTTTATCCTACTTTTATTCTGATGTCATCTTCTTCTCATAAATACCTTCAAATCCATCAGTCATGTATAATTATTTATTTATATTTTTATCACATGATTTTATGTCCTCATGTAATGGTAATTTATGGGACTCTATATCCCATTGGAGGATTGACTTAATCCCATCAAATAAATGATCATAATTAATCTTGGGATTATGGGAATTGATACAGTTTACATTCCTTCTACTATTATCAATATATAAACAATGTCAAAAAATATATTATATCATAATATTATGAATTATAATGTATAATCCAAAAATAATTTCGACACTGTTCATAAGTGGAAAAAATTTATGAATGGATAATATTGTAATCATCAACATGGTTTTCATGGGAATGTTTAATAATCATTTATTTTTTCCAAATCCATCATAGTAGTTTGTAAATAGAATTTTAATTAACCACATCATATCCCAATTGATTGTGAAACTAGGTTCATAGTATGGCTTATTTACATGTACCAGGTAATGATTTAGTGAAACCAATCATTCCTTTTTGGAGTTATTACACCTAGTTACATCTATTCTAGAACCAATTCTACTCATATTACATTGAGAAGGATGTATTTCTAGGTAAAACACATAGTCCCTACATAATAAAAACATTAGGATATTACCCTTTACATACACATATACTTAAAGAAATTTATATGGCTATGTTCTATAATCATTTCGTTGCTAAATCTAGTTCGCACGGTTTTTATTAAACACCCTATGATACCAACTGTAATGAACCCAACCCCAGTATCCCTTAGAGTGGTTAATTTTTTTAACATTAGCACTAGATACAAGGAATAGAATCCCGAAGAACCAAATAGTTTTGTAGTTATAGTAAACTAGATATATACATAAATTTCTCATGAATTTTAAAACAAAAAATAAAAAAAAAGTATTTTCATTGATAACACCATTATTCCCCTTAAAATATCCATATATATATATCATAAAATGCATCCTTGTAACCATGGAAAAATTAAAAATAAGAAAAGGGTGATATCATATGCTTATTACAGGTATGAGTAAAATATAATCTATAATGAATAAAGAAGAATAATAAATACAGAATTGTAAATAAATGAAACACATTCCATTTAAATAAAAACTTTATAACAATATGGCATTAATAAAAGAAGATCAAATAAATAAATATAAATAATCACATGAGCTAGAAACATATCGATTTATTTTTATAAAAAAATTTATTAATAAAATTATCATCAATAACTTATCTCATAATTTGGGAAGGAGTAATTTTAGACATTTCAATCATATTGTCATGACCTTTCACAGGACAGTTGAAATATATGGGAAGAAAATGTTTTAATATAGAAAACTTATTTGTTTCACAGGAGATGTAAATGCATCAATGGGATATCTAAATCTAAGCCACATCGATCACTTTTTAATTCCAATGTATTCTACATATGAAAGGGGTAGAACATAATGATAATAAAAATTTTTATTGAAAAACTATCATATGAAATACTAATACTTAAACCAATAAATTTAATATAAGCATAAACCATCCATAGTTATACGGTGAATGGTAATAAGATTGAACACCATCAGAAAAACTAATCGTAAACCATTAAAAAAATAACGGGGATGATATAAATACAAAATTTTCCCTATGTATCATAATTAAAATAATGGTTTGCTTTATTTTATGAATATAAATTCCATGAAATATCCTCAAAACATTTTTGAGAAAATTAAAAAATTCATTTTGAAAACAAAATATTACAAAGAAATTATTTCCAAAAAACATTAAAATCTTTTTTCTTTCAAAATAACATTAAATACTTGTAAAATAATATTTTAAAAAATAAATGGTCAGGAAAGAAGAAAATTACATTCATTCCAAACACATTAAGACAATAGTTCATTTCACATTTTTTGTAAAATCTAAGAAGATATTATTTGGGAAATGAATGAAATATTAATTTAAAAACATTTTATAAAAATTAAAACCTAGGAAAAAATATTTCGAATAAATTGGTTTGATAATTTTGAAAAATATTTTTTTAATTTTTTTTAGAAATCCTGGATTTGGAAGAAATTTTTTTTTGCACTAAAAAGAGAAACAATATTGTATTTTCCTAAAAACATCTTCTTAATAATTTTAAGAACCAAAGAGATGGAAAATGGTACTATTACATATATAGTTAATTAAAAAACATTGACTAAGTAAATACCATGGTTTATTGATATAAATACAAAATAATTCCCCAAAGGGAGACTTTAAGAATAAAAAACCCAAATAATCATGTGATTGTGAACTAAATCATTACTAATTTGGTTAGTTTTGATTCCTAACATGTATTAGATAAATAAAATCAAATTAAAATTTAAATATCATGAATATAAATATATTAATGTTATAGAATATCAAAATGGGTAGTATATACACCACATAATGGAATATGTTGCAGATATGGCATATATGAACCATGGAAGTAAAAGTGAGATGATAAACCCATGCCTAAGGTTTGAATCTCTTAGTATGTGTACAAACCTGCTTTATAATAAATATATTTTTATTATACATATATTAATGAACCTTAATTATATGTATCATACTATACATTATCATGTTATAATAGTCTACCATTTATTGCTAATAATAAGTAATTATTTTCTTTGTTTAGGGTGTTAATTTCCTTATTTCCCCACACATATTTTGTCAAGAAAGTTCATGTTATTTTACATATGATATAGTTACATCATCACAATAAATATATTTATTTTATATATCTTTTTTACATTATATAAATTATTAGAACTATTCTTTAATTTTTCACATAGAAAATGCTTCACATCACCTCATGAAGACAGTAGGCCATTAGTACTCATGAGCGATGATATCATTCAATTAAATGGGAAAGAGTAAGGAATTATTTGATATATTATTTTTACAGAATTTATATCCTATCATATAATATATATATATATATATATATACATTAAATTTATATTTATTACTTTCCATGTAAAGAGTATGGGAAAAACGAATCAGATCTCTTTGTGAGGCTCTATTCTGCCACACACACGAGTACAATTATCATATGTTAAAGGAAATGGAAAGTAAAAAGTTATATGTAATATTAAAACTATAATAGTATAATTATATTCTAAATATTATATATATTTATATATATATCAAATAAATCATTATATCCAAGTATGATCATTGTTGATGGAAAAATTTTTACAATAGTTTGTGATGTAGTAGTCTGCCGTACACAAGTTTGATGATTTCAATTCCCATTTGATTAAAGTGGGGATGTATAAATATTATGATATCAATGTAATAACATATTATTATACTATAGATATTGTTGTTATTAAATTGGATAAGTTAAGACATAATTTAAGGTTAAAAAATATGAAATTAAAAGATTGATCTTAGTGAAGATAGTTACCATATCTTATAGAAACCTCCTTTAGATCTCTTATTAGGTACCGTATAGCTGATATTTTAAATTACTAGTATTTCTATATTTTTCTAAGGATTTAGGGGAAGAATGTTTATAGGGTTTTATTGATCTAATGGTCTTGAGATGTGTAAAAAATATATTAGATTCAGTGCCCTTTTAAAGGAGAGGACTGAAATTTTTGTAAATACACCAAACTATTCAACAATAGGAAGACACTCTCACCCAAAGTCCTAAAAAATATATAAATAATTGATTTTAAGGATTATATTTTATATAAACTTCTAAAAAAAATACATGTTTTTAATATGCAATTCCTTTTCCATTATGTTTACATTATGTTACCATTTTATTTTTCACCACAGTAACTAGTATCATTTTTAACCTAGGTAAATTTTCCTTTAAGAGTAAAATTAAAATGAGCCTTTTTGGATAATTTAATAAAACTTATTATAATTAATAAATCTAATTTATCAAAAAAATATTTATTTATATGGGGAAAACTAATTTTAACAGAAGCATATGTAACGCAAAAATCCTTATTTTAAACTTATTCACATTAATTGATTTATTATAATTTTTTAATAATTAATATGACCATAAATTAATTCAAATTATTATATAATATTATTTATTTAGAATAAATCATTGAATCTATTTTTATCATATTCAACTAACATAATTGGAATATTTTAATTCAAAATTATCCCTGCAAGTACAATGAAAAAATATGTTTTCCAAATAAAATCTTTCAAAAGTTAGAAACATTTTTATATCATAATTAAATATTAAATTGATTGAAATAGACTATATTATTTAAATCTTAATATATTTTACCAAAAATTACTTTAAAACAAATTTTAAGTATAATTTAACTATGTAATTAATTTTAATGAAAGGGCAGTTTCCATTGAACATCAATATTTTTAACTATTCATAAAAAATTAAACATTTCATAAAATTAGAAACAATTCACTCATGGAATATTTTCACATGTAGATCTTAAAAATTAACTTTATCTTTAAAAATAAACGTTCAAAAATTCCTTAAAAATTAAATTAAATTATGTTTGAACAATGTGACTAAACCGCCTTTTAAAAAAATACAGTTTTACTGGAAACATTTATTTTCCTTTCATTTGATTCTTATTTTTTAACCAATATATAACCATTTAATTTATTTTATTAATGTGTCAAACATATAATTTTAATAATTTAGTTATCCCGATTCATACCTTCTAACATATCCCATAGGTTATAATTTCTCAAATAATAATATTTTAATAGTGTAAGATATTTTATTCAAACCTATTCTAGTGTGCATCAAAAGCTATCAAAGAGAATGAATTTATTTAAAATGAAATATATCATAATTTCTTGATATGTTATATTCTATTCTATTCGGGATTTTGTGGGTAATATATTCTCTCAAACACATTGATACTCTTTTGAAATGTTGAGGTGTTATAAAGAGGAACACATGGGTCCTTACATTAGGGTTCCCATTAATAAGAGAAATAAATTATAAGACCTTCTAGATTAGACGTATTATAATGGTTATAGACATAAGGGTTGAATATATCAGTTGTGAAAATTAACAAGTCATGGGTGAAGCCGATTGTCATAGGTGTTGTGAAAATGAGCACTCAACTTGTATGCGACTGTGTATAGAGGAAGGATGCATCAGGTAAGGGATGAAGATTTTGTTTCCCAGAACATTGGATATGTGTGTGATTTTTTGGTTCTGTTAGCCATGTGATTTTCTATAAGGATGGATCATAGTTTTTTGGAGAATAGATGCATCAAACATATAGGTTTATACAAATCTTATATTTTCTCGAAGGGAACTCATCTGTAATGAACCCAACATAGCTTCTAAGGGATGTTGTGTGAGGAAAACTCAAATGTGAGTTGAGTTAATTTGGGGAACATGAAATTTTTCCATTCTAGTTCCCAACCATTTGGAAATCATGTGAGGCTGTAGTTGTTATACATTATGAAATGATGAGTTTCATGAACGAGATCTCGATGATTCAACTTATAGGATTCTATCCCATAAAATAGGGGAATGACCAATTTATAGAAAAGGGTTACCTGGGTAAATGGTCACACAACTGAAATCACCAAAAAACCTCAAGGGTTCTTTGTGAATTATGGGTTGCATTCCACTATTGAATTTTACATTAGGGAAGGATCACATATACATTAGTTTTAAATCACCTTCCTCACACAAATTATTTTTCATGCCAAAATTTATATTGCATTCACATGAATGATTTTTCATGCCCCTTTTACCTAATTTTTAGGGACTTTTTCGAATATTATCAATTATAGTTAATTGACTTCACCCTCCATACACAAGTTTTCCAAAGTGGGGAGTTTCAAATAATCTTCTAATGTTACACACAAACATTTCATCTACTTAGTAAAGGTCCCCAAAGATGATGTGTTCCCTAAATTTTTGAAAAAAATTGATTTTGGAAATCAATTCCCATTTTTGTGAAATTCCCCCACCCCCTCATAATTGGAGCTGATGGGGAAGAAGTGGGTAATATTTTGAAGATAACACTAAATATATGAGGCTTTTCTATCAGTTCAAGAATCATTTAAATCAGATCGCGTAACCTAATAGCTTGAGCATAGAACATGGGGGGTTCCTTGTATAAAAATATGGTGAGGGGGACTTAGTATGGTCACTTAGATTACAATCATGATAAGATGTCTCTCATACATGGAACATGATCTTTTTTCATGAAATCCTGGGCTTAGAGTTTCAATATTCATGTAAATACTTTCCACATGGAAGGATTTAGTCACAAAACCATCCTTTAACAAGAAACAAGTATATGTTTCATGATTATAATCCATTTAAATGATATAATATCCAACTATGTGATCAAACCTCTATAAATCCATAAATCAACTAGTAAATGGCCGACCACACTAACAATTTTGTTGTTGTTACTCAGAGGGAAAAAATGGTTTGTAATTATGAAATGACATGGGCCTGGAGGGTCATATCCGAGAATAATGAACTACTATTTTCTATAATAGAATTCCATAGTGTGTATATACAAAGAAAAATATTGGTACTCTATAAATTTTAGTTATTTGATTATGTTTGCATCCCATATGTGGAGGTTAACACACCAATGTTCTAGTTTTACTGCCTCGATGAGATCAACCTATGAACTGTTAACACTAATAGACACCTAGTCAGAGAATTCAAAGATGTTTTTATATATACCATGAGTGTAATAACATGAAAGGAGATGGTTGAACAAACAGAAGATGATTAATTACTCCCCACCTATAAAAGCGCATCCATTCCAGTAATCAGAAAATCTAAATGGGCTAGTTTGAATACTAGGATCTGTGAGTCGGGAGAACATCATAGACATGTGGGTATAAGATTACTGGGTACACTCCATTTGTTAATATTATGGGTATGATATATGTCATATATGTTTATATCAAGTAGTGTGGACATCCCAGTTCAATGTCTACCACTATCCAGAGTTTTGGTCCAAAAGTCCTTTGTAGGTGGTCACTGAACACGAGGACCTTCCATATCTATTATTAAGAGGTGGGAATTATCTTGTAGGATATACACCACATAAACATGATCCCCTTAATATAAAATTTATTATGAATAGTTCCTATGAGTTCCCATTTCTTCGGGAAATATGGATCAAACACTAGTAGCAGTAATGATCCGTATAGACACGAAAAACCATGTGTTTCAACCCCAACCCTTCCATCAAGAAATGCCATTCAATACATAGATAGGATTGTTCATGAACATTAAAATTGGGTGTATTCTAGGGTGGTTGAAGTGATATCTAGGGTATCATCATAAGAGGATGTAAGGGTCCTACTGGATGATACTAGAAGAGGGAATCTATTTAGAATGGGGATACAATGTAATGGACTATATCTCAATGGTTCGATACATGGAGTTCGTAGACACATTCCTGACTAGTTGGTTTCTGTTGGTCATGGATGACCACATGGGCCAAGGAATGTGGATGTAGGTGATGGTGGTAATCATGGTGTTAGGTATCCAATTTAACCTGCGTATTCCAATATTGGTTAGGCTCTACTATTAGTTGGGGCATGTCAGGAGGGGGGAGACTCTGAGGTGCACCTGTATTCCATTCCATTTCCAATAACGATGGATCATACTAAAATTCATGGGATATGGATATGTTTCCAAATTCCATCACTCCTTGAATGTTTACATTCGATCCTCATCTTCAACATCGCTAGGGTCCCATTGATAACCCTTAATAATTCTAGGGTGGCTTCCAAAATCAACAACATTCGTCACATCAACTTCAGGACATTCCCATAACCAATCGATGAGATAGTCAATGATATGTGATGGAATCCAGAGTATAGGGAATATTTGTTGGACTTTTGGTGTGGGTTTTTGGTCATGTATATTGAAAGAAACACCTAATATTTAACATACACCCACCCCAGTTTTCTGGGACATTTGGGTGAATAATGAGACTAGAAATGAAGGTGCACTCGGGGGTTCATTAGGTGAGTCACCCTTGGATATTTCATCAGTTATAGTGGATGATGTTGGATTTGGGTGTCAAGGAGACCATCATGATTCCACTGGAAAATCAAAATAATTTCTGCACTGTAACACCCGAGACATTTATTTTATATAAATCATCAAAGGAATCTTTTTCTACACAACACTTGCTTGGCTTTCTTTACACGCAATCGCGACCTTCCTCGATAGCTTGCGTCGTACGCAATACCGAGTTTCACGAAACAATGATATGTTATTAAAATATTATTAAAACTAGCCGTTATGAATAGAAATAACCACTTTTTAAATTTTAGAAATTTTAACTCTCAAAATGGACTTCATTTTTGGATTCGGATTATCGAATTTAGCCTAAGGTGAAATTTTGGTACTTTTCGGATAACTTTCATATTCTGATGAATAGTGAAAATTACTAAATTATAATTAAAACCAACTTTTTTAATCGAAATAATTAATAGTGATAAATCAATAATTTGAGTGGTTTTAAAGTATATTTAGAATATATTTTTACAATTTAATACAATGTTGGTCATTGGATGTAATTTCACATTTAAACTAGACATAAACACATGTCAATCTTTTGATAGATATTGTTTCTTAAAAACACGCTATTTGTTTTAACAGCGGGATTTAATTATAAAATCAATTAATGCAACTTTTATGTTATTAATTTGGTAAAATAGACTTCATTTTTGAATTCGGAATATGAAATATAGCTTGGGATGAAATTTTGGCATTGTTCTGAAAAACATCAATTTTTGATGAATAGTGAAACTACTAAGTGGTAGGTTAAGAAACTGAATTTTTCATAAAACTTAATTTTACCGCTTCTGTGAATGGAATTTCGAAAATCCGAGAGACACGGTTAATATCAAGGACTAAAATGTGGTTCAATGAAATGAAAATAATTTTTTTGGTGAATAGTAACTTTTTACTTTTTTTACCACGGTTAAAAGTAAATAGGGTAACTAAGGGTAAATATGATATTACTATTACCCTAACACATGTCCTAATTCTATTGGATAAGTGTAATTCGACCAAAAACAAACTTAGGAATAAAATATGACCATTTTGGCCCACTTGGATTAGATTAGGACATTTATTATTAATTTATTTAAAGAAGGGTTAAAATAGTTAAAATCAAAGTTTAATAAGTAAATCATTTTTAATATGGGGTTATACATAAGATAAATTCGATTGTAAATATTCGTTAGAAAGCTAAAAAGCTTTCCTACATGATGGTATTTTATTTGTAATTTTTAGACATCAAATAGTATAATTTATTTATGACACAATGATGATGCAGTAATTATCTTATTAATGAAATATTGACATAATTGATAATATAAATACCAAAATAAATGTAATTTTAGACTTTTTATGAATTCCACTAATTTTCTAGGTTACTATGATATATTAGTGTTGATTTAATCAACTTGGTTCGAACATATAATTCTGTTATGACTTTCACAAAAATCATATATCAAATAGTGTCAAAATTGACACAAAATAGTTTTTAAATCCAATATTATATTATTAATTGTTATTTTATTCCTAAAAATCTAAGGTTCGGCCAAATGACTTAGATAAGGATATATATATTAATAATAAACAATTTGGGGTTAGTTTGGCATGTTATAGTAAGTGTATTAACCATATAGTGAAAGAAAACAAAAAGACACAGTAAAAGTTAAATTAATTAACTTAGAGTTAAATCTAATTGATAAGGTTAAAATAATACCCTAAACTTGTCTAAATCCTATTGGTTGATAGGATTTAGACCCATCCCCACTTTAGCTTCGAAATAATACCCTTTGGAACCATTATAAACCGATTTTGACTTTAATATAAAATAATATTTTGAGATATTCCTAAGGTGCCCCTCTCCTCCCTTATAAAAGGGCACCTCCTCCCCCTCCTCCTCACACCAATTTGAGCACTCAAGCTCGGAAAACCGCTGAAATTTTCTCCTCTCCACTTCCCTAGAATAATCCTAGAGGTCCTGGTATTCTCCAAAGACCAATCTTAGTTCCTTAAGTGGAGGATTCAAAGAGGCGTTCCAAAGAAGAGGTAATATCCATTACCGATCTTTTCAATTTCATTCTTCTTCAACTTCTTCTTATTTAGTTGTTTCATGATAAAGTAATAACATCAGTATCACTTACATACTGATATGTTATTATAAATATGAAACAACTCTAATTCACCTTCTATCCATCCTACGGAAAAATGAAATCACCACGCGTGCGTACGTACGGAATACCGTCTCCACGCCGTGGTGTAATCTATTTTCCACCATCACCTTACAAGGATGGGTATAATGGTGTAATGAGTAACTATATATGATTATTATGAAGTAATATTGATACTGAAATAATATATATATACTCCAATACAATTCCACGATCATAGGAACGATATCATCACTCGTGCGTACGTACGGAATACCGTCTCCACGATGTGATGCGACTCATTCTACATGATCTTCATTTCATAATGATTATATAAATGAATTGAATGAATGAATATGGTATATACTACACTAATACCATTCTGGAAATGAATTATCTATAACCTAAAGATAAGAATTAGAATTTATTCGACAAAACACGCATAAGAACAAACAGTTATAAAGACCCGAGTAACAAGTAACAATGAAATATTACTAACAAGAAGCTAATAATATGACCATATATGATCTCATATCAATATGTATGATTCTGGAATAAGTCAATAACATTATTTAAACCATTATACAGGAGATTCGGACACGAACAAAGCAAATCGGACCTAAGGTAAGGGAAATATCACAATCTCACTTTTATCCGAGATTGTTTTTACTTTGGTAATTACTGGGGTGTATTTTATCATCCACATCCATGTTCCCTCAATATGTAATATTATTTCCATCCTTATACAATAGTTTATATCCAATTTTACCCTTCGGTAAGTTTTTTTGTAAAAGATATGAAAGGAATCTTTTGTCGTTTTTCGTACGAGGTACTTTTTGACTTTTCCGACAAAAATACGAAGAATGTTTTTTTTAACTTATATGGCATGAATGGATTTTTAAAAAAATATTTCCAAGATGCTTCCTTTACAAGTTTTCAAGTATATTTTTAATCAACTTCTTTTATTTTAATGTCATATGACATGTTATGAAAGAAAAAAAAATGTTTTTAAAGTAGAAAGGATATTTTCCTCAAGAATGGAGTTCAAGTATTTTATCAAAATTATTTTCCATCTAAGATAATAAAAGGGTTCTGTTTTTATCCCTATTATAACATGGATTTGATTATGTTGTGATGGAAATATATTTATGAATTCCTTTATCTTATATGAATTGTTTTAAGATGTCATGTTGTTTAAGAATTCCATTTTTGTTACATGTGTTATGCGATGATGTATGTTTTATGATTATGTGGCACACATAAGAAAGGATTCATTATAAGATGGGTGGGACCTATATCTCCCTCCAATGCATTGGGTAAAGATTTTATATCTCATGAGATAGACATGGCTGGAACGGAAGGTTATTTCGGTTCAGTGATACAGGACTGAAACGAGGAGTGAACTCGATTCAGAAAGGGACTTTGTCCACTAAGATAGTCTTGGCAATGAGTCATGACTAACAAGAAATGATTTTCCATGATTATGTGTGCATGCCAAAAAGTTTCAAGTTTTATGTTATGATTATGGGGATCTCATTTTCACTTCTATGATTTATCCCATGTTATGATATTATGAGCTCTTTTGCATGTTAAGATTTCCAAAAGCTACGTTCTTATGTATATGATGTGATTGATATTTCTTTTGTTTACCCTTACTGAGCATTTGAGCTCACCCTTTTTTGTTTTTCTTTCCCCAGGATATAAAGAAAGGTTTTAGGTAAAAAAAAAGGGAAGATCTTTATGGGAGATATTGAAGATCTTTCACCACGTTTAGAAGATTACGTTCCGAGTTTCCAAAGACACTAAACTATTACGATCCTTGTGTGTGTGTTTTTGTTATGTACTAAGTATTCCGCAAATGTAATGTAATGTCCATGTACGTCAAGATACGGGTCTCTACAGTTGGTATCAGAGGAAAGGTTTAGTCAACCTTTGGAAACTAGGATGCGAAAACGTTAGTGAGATCCCTAGAGATATTTCTACGGTATGTCTAGGGATGTCCCTAAGGTTAAGTAGACGTATAAGTTATAGTAATAGAACTACGCTAACGATCATAGAATTAAACCTAAGATGTTAGATATTGAAGGTACTCCCCCTTTATTATGTTGTTTTCCCTAGCATGATTTTTGCCTCTCACACTATTCATTTTGGGTTTTAGAAAATGGCTGGAAACAAGATGATTCACGATAATGGAGGATATGATGGACAATGGAATGATATTCTTCATGAGCAACCAAATGAAATGGGATTTGGAAGTCCAAAGATCATTATTATGCCGAATCAGCAATCTCATAATATGATCAATAAAGTAAAATTTGGTAAGTTTCCTGACTCGGCTAATAAGAGAAAGATGGAGTTTCATGATGATCATAGAGGAAAGAATGTTCAATTTCCCCTATGTAAATCATGTGGGAAGAGGCATCAAGGAGAATGTTTCAAAGGAACTGGAAGATGCTTTGGGTGTGGAAAAGAAGGACACAAAGCCAGTAAGTGAAAAGTAAAAGGTTCAGTTAACACCAGGGATGAAGATAATGGTATTGCTATGACATCAAAAATGGTTAAGTGTTTTAAATGTGGAATGTATGCGCATTATGCAAACAAATGCCCTAAGGGAAAGACTCATGAAGAGAATCGGTATGGTCATATGGGTAGTATTTATGTGGATGATGATGAAGAGACTACAAATGATATGTGAGATGAAAGAATTGTTGAAGCTCGGTCAACGGTTTAAGAATGTAGTGGAATGATGACTTGTTTATCATGTGTAATGTTGTATAAGTAATCTCATGGTACTATGGAATAAAGAGACATCTAAGGATTATTACACTGTTTTCCTTCCTTGAGATTTGAAAGTGTATGATTAATGGTACAAGTATCCATGAAAGGTTATTCAGATATTTTTGGAATGTAGATGATATGTGCATAATGAAGGGATAAGACGATAATGAGATGTTTGATTGTATTCATGAGCTCATGATTGATATAAGGACTAAGTGATATCATGGTTTGAGTATATAGAATTTTGAGGATTTTGGTAACTTTTAACTGCACTCATGTTTTCACTAAGGTATTCAAGAGAATACACGGTTAAGGACTTTGAATGTTTGGAATGTGACCAACAGGAAATATCTTATGATATGTGGGGATCAACGACAGTATTAAATCTCTGGTAATCGTTGTCACTATATTATGAGAGTGGACTGCAGTATTATGTATAAGCCTAAAGATTAGACTGGATTATGTTGGACATAAGTTAGTATTGTTTAAGGATAGAAGATTTTCGATATTATTGATGGGATGTTATAGTAACGTAGTTTTAGAAAAAGGGACAACCTGCAGGACGGGCGACAGCCCATCGCTTCGGACAAGGCTGTAGGAATCGAACCCACAACCGAAGTGCTACTGGCCTTTATCGCCTACCACTAGCCTACAGGAAGTCCCTATTTAGTAGAAACTAGTTTTATTATATTAATCAGTATAATATATGAAGTATAAGTCCATTTTAGGAACCATATGTGATTAATCTCACTATAGAATGACTTATGTATATTTAATAACTTTTTCTAACCTTTTGTTTGAGACAGATGGAATGACCCATCATTCTATCACATAATCTGCTAACACTTCACAAATAACAAATTCAACTTCATTTATTTAAGAGATGAAGTAGAAATTATTCAAGGCACGAACAAAAGTGAGATTGTACCAAAATAAAGTAAGTATTTATTCTAAGCAAATTTTCATCTTTAGGGAAATGATCTTGAAAACCAAAAATGTTGTCCTAGTGATCTTATACCTGATGAATCAGATGGTACCTTATATCATCACAAATCTATGGATTTGTGATTACTGGCTTTTCCATAGCCATGTTCTCTACCACTCTCCATCAGAACATGATGGTTAGATTTCTCTTCCATATCCATATTTTCACCTATGTGGAAACCCAGTGATTAGTTTATTTGGGTAATCATTACATTTCATACTTTAGTTTTTAAAGCCAAGTTTTGGTATTCCCTTTTACGATGTGGGTTTCTATTAAAGAAACTTTCGAATAGTAAACCATTTATAACCCCGACGAATTTCGAGGGCGAAATTCATTTTAAGGGGGGTAGAATGTAACACCCGAGACTTTTATTTTATATAAATCATCAAAGGAATCTTTTTCTACACAACACTTGCTTGGCTTTCTTTACACGCAATCGCGACCTTCCTCGATAGCTTGCGTCGTACGCAATACCGAGTTTCACGAAACAATGATATGTTATTAAAATATTATTAAAACTAACCGTTATGAATAGTAATAACCACTTTTTAAATTTTAGAAATTTTAACTCTCAAAATGGACTTCATTTTTGGATTCGGATTATCAAATTTAGCCTAAGGTGAAATTTTGGTACTTTTC
The DNA here is from genome assembly GCA_963277665.1 of Viscum album. Lineage (NCBI taxonomy): Eukaryota > Viridiplantae > Streptophyta > Magnoliopsida > Santalales > Viscaceae > Viscum > Viscum album. Next base: position 1,755,315,660 of record OY728123.1, read on the forward strand.
GGATAACTTTCATATTCTGATGAATAGTGAAAATTACTAAATTATAATTAAAAACAACTTTTTTAATCGAAATAATTAATAGTGATAAATCATTAATTTGAGTGGTTTTAAAGTATATTTAGAATATATTTTTACAATTTAATACAATGTTGGTCATTGGATGTAATTTCACATTTAAACTAGACATAAACACGTGTCAATCTTTTGATAGATATTGTTTCTTAAAAACACGCTATTTGTTTTAACAGCGGGATTTAATTATAAAATTAATTAATGCAACTTTTATGTTATGAATTTGGTAAAATAGACTTCATTTTTGAATTCGGAATATGAAATATAGCTTGGGATGAAATTTTGGCATTGTTCTGAAAAACATCAATTTTTGATGAATAGTGAAACTACTAAGTGGTAGGTTAAGAAACTGAATTTTTCATAAAACTTAATTTTACCGCTTCTGTGAATGGAATTTCGAAAATCCAAGAGACACGGTTAATATCAAGGACTAAAATGTGGTTCAATGAAATGAAAATAATTTTTTTGGTGAATAGTAACTTTTTACTTTTTTTACCACGGTTAAAAGTAAATAGGGTAACTAAGGGTAAAGATGATATTACTATTACCCTAACACATGTCCTAATTCTATTGGATAAGTGTAATTCGACCAAAAACAAACTTAGGAATAAAATATGACCATTTAGGCCCACTTGGATTAGATTAGGACATTTATTATTAATTTATTTAAAGAAGGGTTAAAATAGTTAAAATCAAAGTTTAATAAGTAAATCATTTTTAATATGGGGTTATACATAAGATAAATTAGATTGTAAATATTCGTTAGAAAGCTAAAAAGATTTCCTACATGATGGTATTTTATTTGTAATTTTTAGACATCAAATATTATAATTTATTTATGACACAATGATGATGCAGTAATTATCTTATTAATGAAATATTGACATAATTGATAATATAAATACCAAAATAAATGTAATTTTAGACTTTTTATGAATTCCACTAATTTTCTAGGTTACTATGATATATTAGTGTTGATTTAATCAACTTGGTTCGAACATATAATTCTGTTATGACTTTCACAAAAATCATATATCAAATAGTGTCAAAATTGACACAAAATAGTTTTTAAATCCAATATTATATTATTAATTGTTATTTTATTCCTAAAAATCTAAGGTTCGGCCAAATGACTTAGATAAGGATATATATATTAATAATAAACAATTTGGGGTTCGTTTGGCATGTTATAGTAAGTGTATTAACCATATAGTGAAAGAAAACAAAAAGACACAGTAAAAGTTAAATTAATTAACTTAGAGTTAAATCTAATTGATAAGGTTAAAATAATACCCTAAACTTGTCTAAATCCTATTGGTTGATAGGATTTAGACCCATCCCCACTTTAGCTTCGAAATAATACCCTTTGGAACCATTATAAACCGATTTTGACTTTAATATAAAATAATATTTTCAGATATTCCTAAGGTGCCCCTCTCCTCCCTTATAAAAGGGCACCTCCTCCCCCTCCTCCTCACACCAATTTGAGCACTCAATCTCGGCCAACCCCTGACATGTTCTCCTCTCCACTTCCCTAGAATAATCCTAGAGGTCCTGGTATTCTCCAAAGACCAATCTTAGTTCCTTAAGTGGAGGATTCAAAGAGGCGTTCCAAAGAAGAGGTAATATCCATTACCGATCTTTTCAATTTCATTCTTCTTCAACTTCTTCTTATTTAGTTGTTTCATGATAAAGTAATAACATCAGTATCACTTACATACTGATATGTTATTATAAATATGAAACAACCCTAATTCACCTTCTATACATCCTACGGAAAAATGAAATCACCGCGCGTGCGTACGTACGGAATACCGTGTCCACGCCGTGGTGTAATCTATTTTCCACCATCACCTTACAAGGATGGGTATAATGGTGTAATGAGTAACTATATATGATTATTATGAAGTAATATTGATACTGAAATAATATATATATACTCCAATACAATTCCACGATCATAGGAACGATATCATCACTCGTGCGTACGTACGGAATACCGTCTCCACGATGTGATGCGACTCATTCTACATGATCTTCATTTCATAATGATTATATAAATGAATTGAATGGATGAATATGGTATATACTACACTAATACCATTCTGGAAATGAATTATCTATAACCTAAAGATAAGAATTAGAATTTATTCGACAAAACACGCATAAGAACAAACAGTTATAAAGACCCGAGTAACAAGTAACAATGAAATATTACTAACAAGAAGCTAATAATATGACCATATATGATCTCATATCAATATGTATGATTCTGGAATAAGTCAATAACATTATTTAAACCATTATACAGGAGATTCGGACACGAACAAAGCAAATCGGACCTAAGGTAAGGGAAATATCACAATCTCACTTTTATCCGAGATTGTTTTTACTTTGGTAATTACTGGGGTGTATTTTATTATCCACATCCATGTTCCCTCAATATGTAATATTATTTCCATCCTTATACAATAGTTTATATCCAATTTTACCCTTCGGTAAGTATTTTTGTAAAAGATATGAAAGGAATCTTTTGTCGTTTTTCGTACGAGATACTTTTTGACTTTTCCGACAAAAGTACGAAGAATGTTTTTTTTAACTTATATGGCATGAATGGATTTTTAAAAAATTATTTCCAAGAAGCTTCCTTTACAAGTTTTCAAGTTTATTTTTAATCAACTTCTTTTATTTTAATGTCATATGACATGTTATGAAAGAAAAAAAATGTTTTTAAAGTAGAAAGGATATTTTCCTCAAGAATGGAGTTCAAGTATTTTATCAAAATTATTTTCCATCTAAGATAATAAAAGGGTTCTGTTTTTATCCCTATTATAACATGGATTTGATTATGTTGTGATGGAAATATTTTTATGAATTCCTTTATCTTATATGAATTGTTTTAAGATGTCATGTTGTTTAAGAATTCCATTTTTGTTACATGTGTTATGTGATGATGTATGTTTTATGATTATGTGGCACACATAAGAAAGGATTCATTATAAGATGGGTGGGACCTATATCTCCCTCCAATGCATTGGGTAATGATTTTATATCTCATGAGATAGACATGGCTGGAACGGAAGGTTATTTCGGTTCAGTGATATAGGACTGAAACGAGGAGTGAACTCGATTCAGAAAGGGACTTTGTCCACTAAGATAGTCTTGGCAATGAGTCATGACTAACAAGAAATGATTTTCCATGATTATGTGTGCATGCCAAAAAGTTTCAAGTTTTATGTTATGATTATGGGGATCTCATTTTCACTTCTATGATTTATCCCATGTTATGATATTATGAGCTCTTTTGCAGGTTAAGATTTCCAAAAGCTACGTTCTTATGTATATGATGTGATTGATATTTCTTTTGTTTACCCTTACTGAGCATTTGAGCTCACCCTTTTTTGTTTTTCTTTCCCCAGGATATAAAGAAAGGTTTTAGGTAAAAAAAAAGGGAAGATCTTTATGGGAGATATTGAAGATCTTTCACCACGTTTAGAAGATTACGTTCCGAGTTTCCAAAGACACTAAACTATTACGATCCTTGTGTGTGTGTTTTTGTTATGTACTAAGTATTCCGCAAATGTAATGTAATGTCCATGTACGTCAAGATACAGGTCTCTACATGCACACAACACCACATTAGAAATTTCACATAGGAAGACCATGGTATAAAATTTCATCAAAATGTGAGGAAGGTGGCACTAATAAATGAGACATATTTGTTGAAGGAAAGCGTGAGAGATAATCTTCACAGTGCACACTCGACATTGAGGGATCATATTTGAGTAGTGGAAATGCGAGTTTATAGAACTTATATACCTACACCTATCTTGCAGAGTAGGGATCCCTTAGAATTAACTCATAGGGTGGAAAAAGAGTTATTTTTCTAGGATGATTCAGTCTGGGGAAGCCTTGGGAAGAAGCTACGCTACATAGATTCTTTAGCTAATGAAAATATTCAATCCAAGATCTTGGAAACAAGGGGGGATGTTGTTTCCTTCCTTGAATCCATAACAATTTTTGATGAGGCTAACCAGAGAGGAGATTGAGTTTCTAAAGGTCAAAATTGTGTAGATCAAAGCATGAGTGGGTTTCTATGATAGGATTTTATATCCGAAAGTGATCAATTATTTCTCACACTAAAAGAGGTAGGGAGAAACTACCACTTAATGTGTATGAGTGATGTTCAATATAGATATAAAGAAAATGACATATACTGAAACACTATCCTTGGAATAATCGACTCCAATAACTAACACATAGGGATCCAGCAGTGAGGATTATTAGGACTTTGATACTTAGTAGGAAAGGTCTAAAGATTTTAGAGAAGTCACTTTTAGGAAGTATTATATGATCAAGATCCTTTTCAATGAGTTGATTTTTAAACTAATTATCTCTTCTAGGTATTTTTATTTTTATTTCTATTAACACGCTTAATAATTGTTTATTTTTTCTACTTATGCAAAAATTATTTGAGTAGGATCAAGAGTTTTCCATTGAGGATGGTAAATATGCTTATATGGTACTGGGGATCCTACCCCAAAGTTTACAACCAATGATTCGATGGAATATGTGTCTTCTAAGGACACTGATAAGGAGGCCTTAGATCCTTTGTATATCCTAGTCATATATGATGGGCCTTACCCAAGAATCCCAATTGCATCTCCCTTTGTCAGTGGGGAAAGCCTCTCTAGGTGGACAATCATTGAGATCCCTACGAATCCTCCTGAACATTATCCAAATTTCAATCATTATAATTCTCTTAAATAAATTTATAACATACCAACATCACTATAAAAACATTATTTATTTCTTATGAATCTTCTAGACACATGGTGTTGAGGGGCCCAGTGAAATATGTGGAGGTCTTGACCCACATTGAGGGTTCTTCATTGGTGGACCTCCACTCTTAGGCCCCAAAAATAAATGTTTATAAAGCCCTTTATCATTTTCATTCCTTTTGGAACAATCTATAGTTATACTATTTTTTCCATGGGTTAAAATAACTGTATCAATTTTTGATGTGATAATGTTTGAGTTCATCCTCCCTCAACAGTCCGTTAGGCGTAGGGGAGTCAGGATGATTTCTATAATTTTAAAGATAGTTCACTATGAGAAAACATGTTAGGGTGATATAACCTTGATCCCAAGAGCCAAATCAGCTGTAGATGAAAATGTGGATGTGGTATAGGTGGAGATCGAGGTTGACGAAGATACCATCACATGTGAAAAGTTGGATGGGGATAGTCTTATTGACACAGATGCCAACCCATATTATATGATCGAGGAGGAGGAATATAAAATCTAATTACTTAAACTTTTTCCCATGTACAAGCCTATGTCACCTAATGATAGAGAATATTATGGGTCTAAAATAACTTAATAGAACAAAATTTTTCTATACAATTCATGGAGAAGCATAAAAAATCATTACCCATAGTATAAGGGAAGACAAAGTGATCTATATTAGGTACATCCACCAATAGCTATTGAATATTGGTATCGGTGCTATGTACGGTCATGATCTCAACACATTTCCCCATGAATGCACTACCGAGCGAGTGCACATAGAATCATGGTAGTTAGGCACCGCTTATTACAAGGAGAAATACGAGGGAACTAAAGTGCTTCAGATGGATTAAGAATACATTTTATAGTTATATGAGAAAGAAAAAATCTTGAATCCATTTTCAACACTATGGTAGAGACCATCATCTAATTAAGTTCATTGAAGGCGGTCTTCGGGGAAGAGGTAGCGAGGGTATAATATTTAGTAGAAGAGTCCTAAAATTAACTATGATGTTTGTAAATATTGGTCGATCAAATTTTCACTATTATTGGAGATGAGGTAGTGGAGATCGATTTGCGAATATTGACTATGGAAGCTTCCCAATAGATGATGGTGGAGCTTGAGCAAACGATATCCATGACTGAGCCTTGGAGGGGGGCTTATTATATTTGGTACGACTATTCTCTATTTTTTAATAAAGAAGAGTCTCCAACATGTGTATGTCCCTCCATAATGATAGAAATAAAAATTATTCCCTTTAATTTACCAACATTAAAATTTTATTCATTGAATATAAATTATTGTCACAATAAAACCATCTATAAACCTCTAAGACCATGTGAAAAATTCTAGGAGTGAGTAATATGAGGTAAACATAAGACTGAATTCTTATAAGAAATATATACAAAAGGATTGAATGATTTGGGTTGGAATGGTCCATAGACCACCTATATTTTTCTAAATGGAGAACATTATTTGGTGAGAATAAATCCATACAATAGACATTCTTTACCAATGTGTGAAGTTGCACAAGTAGGGTAACTCTGGGGGATTTTAAATTTACCCAAAAAAAGGGGAAGATAGAGGAAATTAATCAAGGACTCCAAGAGTTATAAAAAAGGATGAGTGATAGGGAAAAAAGAGACAACAAATGTCCATGTTCGAAATACAGATTCTATTATCCTACTGCTAAGAGTGGGGAAATAAAAATGAGGGTTGAATGTTGTCCTGGATCGAAAAATGGGGCCTGCCAATTTTGTTATCAAAATTATACTATGTCATGTTCTAGGAATAGGATGTGAACTATTATGGTTAGGAAACATCATCATTGTTGGGCTTGTTTAGATGTAGGATATTGCGGAGATCCAAAATAAGGAAGCTATGATGCATGGGTTGAACTTGAGGGAATGTTTAAAAAGAAATCAATTCTCTTGGGATTAAACCACCATGGTTCTATGAATATTGGTTGGTCATATCGATCTGAAAAATATCTAGAATCACATTACAAGGGATCATTTCATTTTTCACTAATTTATGGTCAAATAACACGAATAAAGTTGTAGGTGATTGGAACTGAAGGGATTAAAGGTCATATTAGATTATGATTTCAAAAAATTTATAGTTTTATATTATATAATGTGGATGGAAAGATTTTTTTTACCATCTTGAGATAAGGTCATTGATCATGAAGTTCAACATCATAAGGTGAGGATGTGTGATTTCTATATTATAAGGTTGTATACTTTGATCACGATGTCATATAGTTTAACTGCATATGGATAAGATGTGTGGACTAACATGAATTCAATTATAACCCTCCAAGGATTCTTTTTTAGGCTCAACGATGAGTCCCACTGGCTCTTACACCACTTACATTAACACACCCACTTTTTCTCAAGTTGTAAGGGAATATTGGAGGGTTTAAGATTAACTTTTTCTCAGATTTCCTGTATTAGTTTTCAAAATTACAGACATTTGTGCCTCTTTACTAGGGAAGTTTAAGGTTTTTCCATTCCGACTAGATGAATAAATATTTAAGGGAAAATATTCAGTTGGATACACATAGTTTATGTTAGAGTTAGTGTGGGAGGACCAACTATTTGTACTTTGAATACATGTATAAAACATATTATTACATATTGTTAACTATTATACACAACTCTAATGTAATGATGTCCTAGAGTATACATCAAATTTATAATTCCATATAAGTACCATACTATGATGAGAACATAGATGTTATATGATGATAGTCTAAAATATATCTTTGTCATTGGATAATGTACTATGATGGAACACTTTACATAGATACTATTAGGTGTGAGTAATCATCAGAGGATGAGACTTCTTATAATGGTGTTATAACTTGGTAATATTTATGATGGTAAATAATTAGTATAGACCCACCAGTAGGAATTCCACATGTTTTGATTTCAACATATATTTCTATCTATGATCACGTGTAAGGGTTATCTGAGTTTAAGATTATTTTTAATAAACATCATGTATCACAAACTTAGATTTTATGATTAAAATAGTGGCTCCATATGTTTTTGGTGTGGCAATGTATGTTGGGTGAGGCTTGATTGACAAGTAATTAATGGATAAGCTGAGGAAGCATATGTACGTTATATATTTATGGAAGTTGACATATCACTGATTTTATTGTAATAGATCATTTTCATTAACTTCCATGGCCATGGTATAATGATGTGTTTATTTTAGTTAGTCAAGAAATGACGTATCGACCATATATGTTTGGGACATGGATCTGAAATCTACTTAATGTTATACTATAAAAAGGTTTTATATTACACAAGATAATTTTTATGTAGTTTTTATAATTGTGACATTATGTTCATTATTTAAAATTCCTTGACTCATTGTTAGATAGTAATCTTGTACTTTATGAAAACCTTCCTAATTTTAGAGATAAAGAATAATAGAGGATCAAATGCTAAGTGTTTCTAATGATATTCAGTATATTCTATTTGAATTTAATTAATTGACGAAATGTTATTTTCAATACCTAGAGATATTATTATTAATTTTTTATCTATAAATAATATTTATTGATGGATGATGTATTTAAATTAAATATTTATCCAGGTGATCAATAAATTCTAGAGGAGTTTTAATGGACCAAGACTCTGTTCGGTGAAATAATTTAATTAAAAATCTGGGTAAATAATATTTGTTATTGTGAAAGTGTTGAAAAAAAATATTATTATTATGATAAATGGAAAATATCAAAGGCTAAATTATTGTCTAATGTGTTACATGAAATTAAATAATATTTTTTAATAAGCCCTATCTCAATAAATATATGGTAATTTGTATTGTGTAGTGTGTGAAATAGGAAATAGTGAATTGTTTTAGAGAAATTTGTTTTCCTCAACCCGTCCTTCTATATGCCCCTTAATAACAATATACAAAAGTGATATTCCCTCAAGATAGATGGAATAAAGATCAACACAAACTACACAAGATAATTAATTCTCCATACTAACACATTGATATCAAATATTATTGATTAGAGATCAATGGAGAACATGTGGATCACTATTAGAGTGATTCTATCCTATGATATGCATAGTGAAATGAAGGAAATATGAAAGGGAATTTTCCGATGATCAAAATTTACATAAAATAATGATCCTAAGTTATTCTATTTTTTTCCTATGATATTAACTAAATTAATTGTAAATTTGACATGAAAGATCCTCACTCAGTGTTTTAGGACTAGAAAAATTAAAATAAATTTTAAAACATCACCCTCTATGCATACTTATACTACAACCAGAACAAAAAAATGGTATTAGAGGGGTCATGTTAAAATTTTAATTATTTATTTGATTATTGATCAATACACAATCATGTTTGATTTTTTATTTCATATTATTTATTCTTTAATACACTTTTATTTAACATGTTGTTGAAATTTTAATCATGTTCATTCATTGATTCTTTTTCAAAAATATTTCAAAATAGATAAATAACAACCAATGATTCTATCTGGAACATCCAAATTTTAGGTTAGTAGGATAGGGTTGCACGACATCCTGCCAGAGTACACGATGTGTACCCTATTACACTACACATAGATAAGTTGCCAGAAAAATGAAATTCCACAAAGTTATTACACAAGGTGTATACAATGCATTGACTATAAAACCTAACACACTATATGTCAAATTTCATTATGTTTATATAGTGTAAAAACCATGAAGTATACATGGGCTACCGGTGTAAATCGTGAAATCATTGTTGTCATTATACATGGTCAACCCATGTGAGACTAAAAATGTGGAGAATTTATGATATACATGACATGTATACGGTGTATAAGACATTGGTCATTTCCCACATTCAAAATAAATTTGTATCCATTCAACAAGAACATGGTACACTCATCATAATGGACACACAACATGTTTCTGTCTTGTACACATCATGAGATCCCACTGAGATACATGCTAATGACCAAGGTATGTCGAGAACATAGAAGGGATATACATTTTGTGTAGCTGGCTTGTAGATGTCCTATATTATTTCCAATTCAATATGATTAATCCCCAACCATGAAACCTTGATACATGAAAAAGGCGGTACGTGAACTATAATTGGAGAGTACATGCCATGTAGTCTCCCAATTAATTAAAGAATTAAATTACATTAAATTGATAATTAAACCATTAATGAATTATTGATTTGATTATAAGTTTTAGTGTTTGAAAAATTTAATGAGGATTTTAAATAATTTTCAATTCTCAATTAATTTATTATAATAAATATACAACTATTGGTTTTGTTATTTATTTTATATTAATGAATTTATAATAGTTATCTCTAAAAAGGATTTAGAATATCATTAATCTGCAAGGGGATTAGTTAATCAATTAATTAATTATGGAAAATGTGTTTATCTTAAAAATAATGAAGGAAAAAATGAATGTTATCCATTCAATTTATGTATACATTGTATATATTAATATTCAAAAGTTAGACCATGACTAGTGTATGTGTTGGAGTCTATATAATGTAATTTATTGCATGGATATGTAATTATTTTCTATTTAATTAAATATGATGGTATACAAGTCATACTTATGCCAATTATTATGTAAGATCAGTGTGTCTCAGGGTATTTATTTAATTCCCCTTTAAAAATCATTTAGTTTCCCTATCCTATATTTGAGTTATAAATAGTTGGAAATAATAGAGTTATCCAAGGAACGTGGAGGTAGTTTAAGATGGAACCATATTATTTAAAACCCAGGTGTTATATATGTGGATAGGTGGAATGTAGTAAGTCATGAAAAGTCTAAAAAATGATATTTTCCATAGTCTATAGTTTTATTTAATGTAATATCATTAAACCAACAATTAGATAAATCTCTTGAATGATTCTTTTAACTATTAATTTATTTACATCAAATGAAATATTTATTTTATAGATATAATACTGCAATCACATAAATAAGTGAATTAATATAGAAATATGGAATTTATAAAAATGGATTGCACATAAATATTTTATTAAGTATGAATAATTAATTGAGAAACATCCGCATAATGTTAACATGACATGTAAAGGATAAAAAGAGAAATATTTTTTCATAATTAATTAAAATCCTACAACCAAATATTTTGTCATATTAAACATTCAATTAATTTATTGGGAATGAATCTATATAACTAACTGTAGTACATGGCCAAATTTTTAACAGTTTATTTTATTAAAGAGTTCTCATTAGGGTTTTTGGTTTTCTTAACAAAACTTGTATTGAGTTTAATAGCCAAAGTCTGTTCAATAAAATTTTTGAGGAAAGTGTTGTGTAAATCCTAGTTTGGATTCATGGATAGGGGAATCCACTCAAGGGATCAAGGGGCTATGTAATGACCCAAAAATTCATTAATTAAAATTCCTCTTGGTCTATTTAAATGTCTTCTTATGGTTATGTAAAACATATGCACTTATTTGGATTTATGTTTTGGATTTTAAAATACACTTATGAATTGTGACCGTTGCTAATATAGCTGTTGAACAATGATCACATGATTAGTATAAATATAGGGCTTTAACAAATCCAATTTACTCACACGAAGGAAGCGATGGACTCATCCTGTAGACTTTACCCATACGAAGCCAATTTGTAGGAGCTCATAAAGGAGGTGGCATCATTGGGATTCTCTCTTGACCAAGGCCATGTTGAGTTTGAACACGCTAAACTTGAGTGGAATCGACTACGGGAGAAGTGGAAGTTAATAGAGATTACCTCCCGAGCGATGTTATCCAAGCCACCCCATGAGTCTATCACAATCAAACACCTTAACCTTTATTCTTATGTGGGTGTTATAAGTGATTATTTAACAAGACCCTAGCACTATGACTATGTACATGATCTTTTGTATAAAGAATGTGCATTCATTTTATTATTGTTACTTTGTAAATAGTTTTTAAAGCAGAAATAATATTTTTAGTTAATATTCAACTAAGAAATATATTTTGACAAATTAATATATTTTTGAACTAAATTATATTTTAATAAAATATTATTATTATTAAATTAATTTTTATTAAATATAAATGATTATTTAATTTTATGAATGCAATTGTAAATTTTATTAAGGTTTAAAAGCTGTTTTTGTCAAAACCCATGAATTTTCGGTAAATGTCGATATATATTTTAAAGGTAAAAATTAAAATATTTATAAAATTATTTAATTAAAATAAAAATTATTTTTGGAATCAGAACATTGAAATTATCAAATGGCGAATGTTTCATAAGTTTCTGAGACAGTTGGATTTTTGGGTAAAAATTAAATACTTTTTAAATATATAATGTGTTTTATGACATCATATTGACCCAATATTTATGTAATAAAATAATATAAACATTATTTTCAGCGAATATATATTTTACCTTTAAAATAATGTGATTTTGGGTTTGTTTGATTTATTTTACAAAGCTTTAGTTTACCCTTCAAGGATTATAAACCATTTTGTCTTTTTAAATTGTTTTCCTTGAGTGTGTGACTCACCTCTACATAAGAAACCCTATTATTTTAGGAATTTAGGCCATTGGGATTATACTTTTTTTCACTCCCCTTTTTCAAAAACCATGGGCAAAAACCATGGGCTGGTTTGTGGTTCTGATTAGATTATTTTGAGGTTTCCCAAACCTAAATAATAATGAATTCCATCTCATTTCCTATATAAACCCACCAATGTTCCCACTTACTTTTCACTCAAATCCATTGGAGTTCGACCAAAACCTGCCCTCCTCTCTCTAGAATCCTCTTAAGGTTCCCCAAGATCCCAATAAGTCTCTCTCGAGCCTCTTCCATGCCTTTGGGATCACACTTCCAAGTAAGGAATTCCTACGTTTCTCTTTTTATCCAAGTTTCTTAACATTTTCATGACCTTTTATTTTAAATTACAAATTTTGGGGTATTATTTTGAACCTTAAACATAATTCCCTCTTTATTTTTGTATTATGGTTTACCCCTTTCTCTCTCATTAATACCTCCCATGTACACCCGTTACCATGCCGAAATTCTGTGAGGGATTTCTCTCTCCTCTTGTACATCCAAGTAATTATTCTGAATTATGCATCTAAATTCCATTATGATTGTTGGGACATGTATCTATAAGATCCCCTTACTATCTATTTCATTTATATATAATGAGACACCCTTTTCTCTCTCATCAACCATTTTCAGGAATCCTTATGTCACGTCGTTATGCTGCCGAAATTGCACTACATTTTTCCACGCCAAGATCATTGTGTAGTGAATACCATACCCATGTACCTATCAAGGGTTTTCACCTTTATGAAAATATACATATTGAATTTTACTTTCATGTATTTATTCCACATTACATAATCATGTAATAACTTATGATGTTGATTGATTCCATGTAATATGATCCATGTGGCACACTTATGCAAGAAATGAAATGTTTCAAACAAGTGAGCCCTGATAGCGCTCGAATGAATTGGGTAAAGTATAATATCATGATTCATCCATTGAAATGGGTGTTGACTCATGATAATTAATTTGAAACAAGGGTTTACTCTTGCTTCATGTGCAATGAGGGTTTACTAATGCTTCATGTGCAATGAGCCTTGGATCATGCTAATTCCATGTTAAGTGTTATTTCCACATTTCAATGTTATGATTATAATTCTTTATAATCCCTTTATGTTAATGTTTCTCTTGTGATCTATTGATATTAATGTTGTCTAATATGTATTGTATTCCTCACGTTATTCCATGTTTATTCCCTTACCATACTTTATAACTCACCCTTTTCTTATGCATTTCCTTAGGTTGTCACATGCATTGCTATGTACGAGAGAATGTAATGGTCATGTAAATGAAGTTATCAATAAAGATTTTTGGTGTCTCATATTTTAACTGGTTATGTAATTATCCTAAGCCCCAATGACACTAGACCTCTTGATCTTCCATTTTCTACCATGTGATAAGTTTATGTAATAAATCATGTTTAAGTGTGTAATAAAGAGGATTATTATAGTTGGTATCAGAGGATAGGTTTAGTTAATCGTGGGATTAGGATTAGAAAACCCTAGTGAATATTTAGAGACAATAAAATGTATAATAAAATTATCCCTAAGTATTGGTGAGTGTTGAGTAAGTGGTTTATCAAGAAAATAGATCTCTGTCTGGATACGAGCAGGTAGAGGCGACTCTAGCATAGATGTATCCTAGGGGTAAAACCCGAAATACCACTTTGATCTGGACTCTAATGAGAACTGGTGCATGAGGACAAGACTTACTGCACTCTTGGTTATGAAACTCTTGGGGGATATGCTTTGGTAAATTCACATGCTTAGAATGAACCCATATTAAGGGAATTTCAAAAATTCCCCTACGAATATATATTAGAAAGTAGAGCATGAATAACATATATTGAAGCCTATGGATTCACAAGTTGAGGAAGTAAATGATATTTACAAGTCATCATTTTTTTATTAGATTAACCTTTATGTGTTACCCATTAAATTTCCTTTTATTCCAGCCAATGAATGGTAATTGGAGGACTCCGGCTAAAAAACAATGTGAAGATCAATGTGATGATGGTGCTAATGAGATGCCCAATCTGACAGGAGTGGGAATTGATAACATTGTCACTCTTCTCTCTCAGTTAACTCTTTCTTTGAATAGAAACATGGGTCAAGAGGAACGTTCAACCCCCCCCCCCCCCCAAGAAAGAACAAGTCACTATCGAGAGTGTAATGAGACAATGGGCTCATAATTTTAATGGATCATTTGATCCCTCAATCCCCGAACAATGGATCAAATCCATTGAAAAGATCATCTCCATCCTTCAATGTTCTGAATTAGAGAAGGTTCTCCTGGCTACTTATCGCATGGAGGGTGACACAGATAAATGGTGGACATTGATAAAAAATACAAATCTTGTGAAGGATATCGAGGTGTTGGAATGGAAGGATTTCCAGAAGATGTTTTTCGATAAATATTTTTCGTGAACCATCCGGCATAAGCAGGAAAGGGACTTCCATTCCCTCAAGAAAAAAGAAAACAAATCTATCAGAGCGTATGAGGAAAACATCACAAGTCTTGCACAATACACCTCTGGCTTTGTCGTTACCCCCAAATGCAAGGTTTTGACCGCTTCATTGATGGTCTAAAACCTTGCTTGTGGTAAATGCTGGTGATCTGTGACATCGACAACTATGAGAAAATTTTCGATGTACCCTCAAGGTTGATATAAAGATCAGAGAATCTCAAGGGTATAATGGGGACTTCAATTGTATCAGTCCTATGGGTAAATACAACAATTCTAAGAAAATACATCACCCCACTTTCTAAAGGTGTGGAAGGAATCACCCCGGAAATTTCCTAATGGGGACGAGGAAATGCATTTGGTGTGGAAGAGAAGGGAACCTAGATATTAAATACTGACAAGAAAAACCCAAGGCTACACAATAGGTGAGGAACACACTGTTCGAACCTCAACAAGTTGTTCATTGCTACAACTAAAAAGAACCAGGGTATCTTGTGAATCAGTCCCCTAAGCCCTGGGTTTTCGGAGGCAACCAAAAACTCCAAGGCAGCAAGGGAGGGATTTTTTCATCACTAATGCTAAAGTGAACTACGATAATGAAGTGGAGACATGTACTCTAGTTATTCATTCAAGTATAGAAAAAGTAATTTGTGATTCAGGTTCTATACATTCTTCTGTATCCCAATATTTTAGTAGAACAATCCCAGCACTACAACAAATCATGGAAGTAAAGATGCCAGTGAGTATAGAAAATGGGAAAATCATTTCATCCCATGAATATAACACATGTACTGTTATAATTGGTGGATTGAACTTCTCGGTGAACCTCATCATACCTCCATGGGTGTAATTTTTTGCAATTATTAGAATGTATTGTTTTTCCTTATATAGAGCCAACATAAATTGCTGTGAGAGGGAAATCACTCTCTATGTGGAGAATCGACCCCCAAATCTATACAAGTGCAAGGATGAAGATGAATCTTCTGTAGCTCTATCATCTCAAGTGTGGATATTACTGCCCTATGAGCATTCTTATCTAGCTTATATGACTAAGTCTTGGGATGCAACCATCCTTGAATACATGCCTATTGTGAGGGAATTCACTAAAGTGTTTCATGAGGAATTTACAGGTCTTCCTCTTAGAAGATATGTAGAATTATCATTTGATATTATACTTGGGGAATTTCCAATATCTAAGACTCTGTATATAATGGCTGTTGTGGAGCTTGAGGAGCTGAATAAACAACTACAGGAGAATCTGGATAAAGGGTTTATATGCCCAAGTGCTTTACCATGGGGTGTGCCAGTCCTCTTCGTCAAAAAGAAGGATGGGTCAATGCTCCTTTTCATAGATTATCGTGAGATTATCAATATCATGATAAAGACCAAGTATCCTATCTCACGAATTGATGACTTGTTCGATCAGTTGCGTGGAGAACAATACTTCTCCAAGGTGCATTTGTAGTCAATATATTATCAAGTAAGGTTGAAGAATGAAGATATTCCCAAGACTGCTTTTCGTACAAGATACGGGTACTATGAATACATTTTAATTCCTTTTAGACTCATTAATTCTCCAAAAATCTTAATGGACATGATAAATAGAGTCTTTAGGGATTAACTCAACAAATTTGTGGTAGTCTTTATAGATGATATTCTGATATACTCTAAAACCTAGGAGGATCATGAGGAGGATCTAAGAACTATACTAGAGACCTTAGTGAAGGAGAATCTCAATACAAAGCACAACAAGTGTGATTTCTGGTTGGAGGATGTCTCATTCTTGGGCCATATCATCTCAAGTAATGGGATATCTATGGATCCCTCCAAAATATATGCAATTGAGGGATGTCTGAGGCCAACATCGGTAACAGATATCCATAGCTTATTAGGGTTAGCTAGATATTATTGACGATTTGTGAGAAATTTCTCAATATTGTCCAACCCTCTTACCAAGATAACATGGAAGAGATTAAAGTTTTCTTGGAGTGATGAATGCGAAGAATGCTTCAAGTATTCAAAAATGAGGCCTATCACTGCGTCGGTGCTCACTTTACCCACAAGTGTAGAACTTTTTGTGGTATTCAGTGATTCTTTGAAGAAGGTCATGGGCTGTGTGTTGATGAAAAATGACAAATTCATTTCCTATCATTCATGGAGATTTAATGTTCATGATAAGAATTATCAAAAACATGATTTGGAGTTGGATGTGGTGATCATCACTTTAAAAATATGGCAGCATTATGGTTAGGCAATGAAATTGTAATTTTTTGTGGTATTCAGTGATTCTTTGAAGAAGGTCATGGGATGTGTGTTGATGAAAAATGACAAATTCATTGCCTATCTTTCATGGAGATTTAATTTTCATGAGAAGAATTATCAAACACATGATTTGGAGTTGGCTGCGGTGATCATCACAAAATCCTCAAGTATGTATTCATACAAAAAGTGTTGAACATGCGCCAATGAATATGGTTAGGGTTGATCAAAGTCTATGACTACTCAATCCATTACCACCATGGGAAAGTGAACAAGGTGGCAGATGATCTAAGTAGAAAGGACCCTTTAATTCAATAATTTATGATAATTGAGAAGGATACAATTTCTTAGATTTGATGAAGATGGACATGGGAATCACAAAGAAGGGAACATCATTAATCCTTTCACAAATGATTGCTCTACTATCTATTTTGGAAATGTTAAAGGTTTCATAGAAGGATGATGTGGGAATTTAGAAGAGAGTATAAGCTACCAAAAAAGGGAAATCCTCGGAGTTCATTGTTAATGAAGAAGGAATTGTGAGTTTTGAGAAAAGACTGTGTGTTCCATCAAGTCCGGATCTAAAGAATGAACTTTTGGATGATGCACATAGTTCAAATTTATCTATTCACTCAAAAAATAAAATGATGTATCAAGATCTCCATGATCATTATTAGTGGGATAATATGAAGAAGGAGATCGTTGAGTATACATCAAAGTGTTTGGTGTGTCAGCAAGAAAAGGAAGCAAGGTAGAAGTCTAAGTCGATGATGAAACCATTGCCCATACCCGCATGGAAATAGTAGAACATCACCATGAACATTGTCACCGGTACTTCGAAGACATCCAAAGGAAACAATTAAATCTAGGTTGATGTGGATCATCTTAAAAACATTGCACCTTCATCGAAATTCTGTAGGATTTCTCATTGGATGAACATGAACAGATACACATCAGGGAAGTGGTAAGGCTTCATTAAGTACCACTCTCTATTGTATCCGATCAAGATTCATGACTCACCTCTATGTTTTTGAAGATTCTTCAACATGCTATGGATACTGAACTGAACATCAGTATGACCTATCATCCTCAAACTGACAGCCAATCTGAGTGAACTATTTAGACACTAGAGGATATGTTAAGATCATGTTCAATGGAATTTAAAGGAGGTTGGGTTCAACATGTTCCTCTGGATGAATTCTCAAACCATAATAGTATCCACTCAAGAATCTGATTGGAAGCATATGAATCCATGTATGGGAAGAGGTGTTGAAAAATGACATGATGGTATGAAGTCGGTGAGTATAAGTTGCAAGGACTAGAAATGGTTGATGAAATGATGGAGAAGGTGAAAACCATTAAACAGCTTATCAAGGTAGCCCAGAGTCGACAAAAGAGTTAGGAAGATAACCATCAACGAGACCTTGAGTTTAAATTTGGATACATGGTATTTCTATTCATATCCCCATGGAAGAACGTCATGAGGTTTGGAAAGAAAGGGAATTTAAGTCATAGATATATCATCCACATAAAGATTCTTGCTTGTGTCAGGGTTGTGGCCTATCAACTAGCACTTCCACCTACCATTTCCAAAGTAAATGATGTCTTTCATGTATCTCTTTAAAGGAATTACATACTAGACCCTCCACATGTACTCTCTCCAGAGGTATTTTAGCTAGAAGATGATCTTTCTTACGAGGAGCTACCAGTGATGATATTAGATTGTAGAGAAAATGTTCTACCAAATAAGATAGTTCCCCTCATCAAGGTGTTGTGGTGAAACCACAAGATTGAATAACTGATGTGGGAATCATATGAAATGATGAAGAAGAGTTACCCACATCTATTTCAGTGTGGCAAAATAAAATTTTGAGGGCGAAATTTCATAAGGGGGGAAGATTGTAACGACCCAAAAATTCATTACTGAAAATTCCTCTTGGTATATTTAAATTTATTCACATGGTTTTGTAAAAATTATGCAATAATTTGGTTTTATGTTTTGGATTTTAAAATACGATTAATAATTGTTACCATTACTAATATAGCAGTTGAACAATGATCGCATGATTATTATAAATATAGGGCTTTAACAAATCCAATTTACTCAGACAAAGGAAGCAATGAACTCATCGAGTAGACTTTCCCTGTACGTATCCCATTTTTTAGAGCTCATAAAGGAGGTTGTGTCATTGGGCTTCACTCTTGACCAAGCCCAAGCTGAGCTTGAACACATTATGCTTGAGCGGAACCGACTACATGAGAAGTGGAAGTTAATAGAGATTACCACCCGAGCGATGTTATCCGAGCCATGCGAAGAGTCTATCAGAATCGCACACCTTACACTTCGGTCTTATGTGGGTGTTATAAGGGGTTACGTAACAAGTCCCTAGAACTATGAAAATGTACATTATTTTTGTATAAATATTATGGATTCATTTTATTATTTTTTCTTTGTAAATGGTTTTTAAAGCACAAATAGTGTTTTTAGTTAATATTCAACTAAATAAATATATATTTTGATAAATTAATGGAGTTTTGAATTACATAATATTTTAATAATATATTATTATTACTAAATTAATATTTATTAAATATAAATTATCATATAATTTTAGGAATGAAATTTTAATTTTTATTAAGGTTTGAAAGTTGTTTTGTCAAAACCCATGAATTTTCGGTAAATGCAGGTTTTTATTTTAAAAGTTAAAATACACATATTTATAAAATTATTTAAGTAGAATG
Organism: Viscum album; assembly: GCA_963277665.1. Classification (NCBI taxonomy): domain Eukaryota; kingdom Viridiplantae; phylum Streptophyta; class Magnoliopsida; order Santalales; family Viscaceae; genus Viscum; species Viscum album. Next base: position 1,755,335,582 of record OY728123.1, read on the forward strand.
CATATTTTTTTGGGATCATGAGGTTGAAATTATCCAACGTTGAATTTTTCATAATTTTCTGAGACAGTCGAATTTTTGGATAAAAATTAAATACCGTTTAAATATATGATGTGTTTTATGACATCATAATGACCCAATAGTTATTTAAGAAAATAATATAATCATTATGTTCGGAAAATATATGTTTTACCATTAAAATAATATAATTCTGGGTTTCTTCGGTTTATTTTACAATGCTTTAGTGGACCCCTCAAGGCTTATAAAACATTTTGTCTTTTTAAATTTTTTTCCTTGGGAGTGTGACTCACTTCCCCATAAGCAACATTATTATTTTAAGAAGCTCAGCCATTGGAATTGTAAATATATTTTTTAAACTCCCCTTTTGCTGAAACCATGGGAAAAAATCATGGTCTGGTTTGTGGTTTTTATTAGTTTAATGTGAGGTGTCCCAAACCTAAATAATAATAAATTCCTTCTCCTTCCATATATAAACCCACCCAAGCTCCCACATCCTCTTCACTCAAAGCCTTTGGTGTTCGACCAAAACCTACCCTCATCTCTCTAAAATCATCACTAGGTGCCCAAATATCCCTAGAATCCTCTCTCAATCATCTCCCAAGCCTTTGGGATCACACTTCTTGGTAGGGGATATCTACCTTTCTCTTTTTATCTATGTTTATTAATATTTTTATTCCCATTTATTTTAAGTTACAAATGTTGGCTTATGATTTTGAACCTTTCTCCATACTGTACTCTTAAAATTTAGATGATAGGATACACATTTATCTCTAATTAATGACTCCCATGTACACCTGTTACCATGCTGAAATTCCGGGAGGGATTTCTCTATCCTCTTTTACATCCAAGTAATTCGTTTGTATTATGCATAAAATTCAATTATGTTTATTGGGAAATGTATATATATGCCCCCTTACTTACCATTTCATGTAAATATAATGAGACACCCTTTTCTCTATCATCAACTGTTTTCATGAATCCTTATGTCACGCCGTTATACTGCCGAAATTGCACCACGTTTTTCCAAGCCAAGATCACTGTGTAGTGAATACCATACCCATGTATCTATCAAGGGAAATCAACTTTATGAAAATATAAATATTGAATGGTACTTTCATGTATTTATTCAACATTACTTAATCGTTGAATAACTTATGATGTTGACTGATTCCATTTTATACGATCAATGTGGCACACATATGCATGAATTGAAATGTTTGAGAAGGGTGCGCCCTGACAGCGCTCCAATGCATTGGGTAAAGTATAGTATCATGATACATCATGTGAAATAGGTATTTAATCATACTAATTCATGTGAAACTAGGTTTTACTAGTGCTTCATGTTCAATGAGGGTTTACTCATGCTCCATGTGCCATGAACCTTGGCTCATGCTAATTCCATGTTAATTGTTGTTGCCACATTTCCATGTTATGACTATCATGCTTTATCATTCCTTTATATTCATGTTTCTCTCGTGCTCCATTGATTTTCCTATTGTATAACATGTATTGTATTCCCTATTCTATTTCATATTTATTTACTGGTCTTTATAGCTCACCCTTTTCTTATGTATGTCCTCAGGATATCCCATGCAATGTTATGTACGAGGGAATGTAGTGGTCATGTAAAGGAAGTTTTCAATAAAGATGTTATGTGTTTAATGATTTAAGTTGTTATGTAATGATAATAATAACTAATTACACTAGACCTCTAGATCATATATGTTGTATCAAGTGAAGGTTTTATGTAATAAATCATGTTTATGTGTGTAATAAAGAGCAGGGTTGTTATAGGCCACAAGACCGTAGTGGCCAAGATCACCTTCTTAATTATTTTCTTACGGTTTTCATGGCCATGGTTTGGATCTTTATTAAAATTAATGGTGATAATTTCAAGTATAATGTCTTATAAACTCGAAATTATGAGTTTAACGTAGAAGGATATTGATATTTGATAAAATATTGGGAGATTTAATTATAAAAATCAATTTTTTACTATTTATTAAAGAATATTAATCAAGAACAATTATTAAAAATATGATCTTTAATTATATAATAAAATTAAAATAACACTAGACACAATATCCCTATGTTAAATATTGTATAAATACAACTGCGTTTCTGGTAGTAACTTCAATGAGTGAATTAGATGCATTTAGGTTGTGTTACACTGTGAACAAAAATCTTATACACTAGAATCCTCAAGTTCTGATCTTCCTATCAAGGAGGCGAGTGATGAAGAGTTCCATTTCTATGAACACAGTTGAATGACGTGTTCGATGTTCGATGTTCGATGTTTGATGTTTTTATATATTTCATGTGAAATCATGAAGTCTCATTAAAACATGGATGCATATATATTGCCTGTGAACGTATATTGTCTTTACTAGGAGAGAGCTAGATATAAAAATTTTGAGATATACAAGGTTCTTTTTTAGAGAAATCCTATAGAGGGTTCCCCAGTTGGGTCTCATGTAGTCAATATCATTGCTTATAGTGAGTGTCTACCAGTTATAGGGGTTAAAATCCCAAAATAATAGAGAACCTACATATTTATTTTAGCACCACCTCAGAGCATCTTTATATTTTTTATAAATTTAAATTTGATCAATATTGATATGTCTCAGTTATATATTCTTACATTAATTCACAATATAGATAACTATAATAAACATGAAAATCCTTCTATAATTATGGTGAATAAATTGAAAGGGAAAGTGAAGATCCCTAATTCCAATTCCCCATTATTCTGTTACATGAAGAGGAATATCAAGGGCAAAGAAAGGGAAAAAGATGATATTTTTTCATATGGAATGGACTTTGGGAAGAAAAACTACACTCAATCAAATAAGAAAGGTGATGATTTAGGTGAATTTATTATCAATTTCATTTTATATGTTTCTAAAAACTATATATTAGATAATGCCTGTGGTTATCACATATGTATTCAAATATAGGAAGAAAGTAGATTCAGAAAAATTAACAGAGGGTAGGTAGATCTATGAGTAAGAAATGGAGCTAAACGTGATGTTTCAGCTATCTAAGACTAAAACCAAACATTGACGACTAAATTTATATTGTTTTTAATGGATTTTTATTATGTTCTCCCAATTACTAAAAATACTATATCAACACCCAAACATGATATTGAGGGTTTTACGTTCAATCTCAATAATTTAATATTTCTTTTCTTATAAAGATAAAAATTTTATGGTATGAAACATGTAAATAACATTCTCTATGTATTCAACTTCAAAAACCAAGTAATGGAAATTGATAATGAATGTACATCAAATGGCTCATGCCACACCCAACTACGACATCACCAGAATATTCTTGTAAACCAAAAGTGGTAGAAATAATTTTGTAAAGATAGATATTTAATTCTTTTTAACTAAAACCACTTTCTATATGTCATTAATGTTCACTAGGTAAAATGAAAAAAGATCCATTTCATGGAAAATGTGAAAGCACCAAAGTGCTTCTTTAAGTAGTTCATATGGATGTGTGTGGGCTATTTCCTATTCAGAAAATGGGTGGGTAGTCATACTTCATAAATATTACTAATGATTTTAGTAGATATGGATATATCTACTTAATGTGGTTTAATTTAGATTGTTTTGATAAATTAATGGAATAAAAGACTAAAGTTAAGAACTACCTAGGTATAAAGATAAAAAAACTATGGTTAAACTATGGGGAAGAGTATCTTAATCAAGACTTCATTGATCACAGAAAACTGTTTTGGATCATATCTCAACTCATTCCTCCTTATACACCTAAGTGGGATGGTGTAAGTGAAAGGAAGAACCGAACTATGTTGGATATGGTAATATCAATGATGAGTCATGTACAACTCCAATCATCATTTTTTGGATATGTGTTATAAATAGAAGAAGAAATATTTAATCAAGTTTCAAATAAAGAAATATATAGTATATTATACCATTAATGAGATGGAAAGAAACCCATTTTTTCCTACCTATATGTGTGGGGTTGCAGAGAAATTTTTGAGGCCTCTTAAGGTAATAAATTCCCAAACCATGGCCCAAAATGTACCATTATAATATACCATAAAGAAGAAAGGGGATTTATATATATTAAACCTTAGACATAAAGGAAATAGTGTCGAGACATGAAATATTCCTCGAGAGTGATAATATCTCTAAAATATATAGCGGGATTAACATAGAATTTGATAAAGTTAAGGATCCTGCAATACAAGAGTTGGCACATGGATAGATTCCATAAAGCCCCATGGATAACGAAACTATTCCAAATACACATATACTTTGTAGGAGTACAATAGAGTTTAGATAACATGAATGTTATGGTTTTCTAGTCACTGAGAATGGTGTCTCAAAATTAGTTGACAATAATGACCCTAAAACCTATGAAGAAGAATTAAGTGGAAACAATGTTGCTAAGTCTCAAGAATACATGAATTATGAATTGGATTCTGTGTTCCAAAACAAATTCTAAATGTTGGTAGATCCACTAATAGATGTAAATATTGTTGGTTAAAAATGGGTATTATAGAGGAATTTAGACATGAAAGGAAATGTCATTGTCAATAAGGATCAACTGGTTTCAAAACAGTTTAAACAACATAAAGGAATCGACAAGAATAATACATTTTCACTAGTTTTAATGTTGAAATATATCAGAATTATACATTCCATTAAAGCATTACATGACTATTCTATGTTTAAAATGTTTGTAAAAATCATCCCTTAATGAAAACTTTTATGATTGTTTCTATATTACACAACTTGAAGGGTTTGTCACTCTAAGGGATGATAAAAAGATATGAAAATTATAACAAATACATTTAACAATTATATCATGCAACTAGGTCCTAAAACCATCATTTTGATGAATCCATAATGAAATTTGGTCTGATAAATAATGATTGTGATCCTTTTATCTAAAATGGTTTTGTGGGGGTGAAGTTATTTTCAAAATAGTATATATTGATGACATATTAATCATTATCAATGAAATAATATACTTAGAATCTTTTAAGGCATGATTAAATAAATAATTTTATATTAAATACATGGGAGAGTCATCATATATTATTTGGATCATGATACAACATGATAGGTCCAATAGATTGCTCATCCTAAGTCTATGTACATACATTGACAAGAAAATGAAGATATTAAGTTTGAAACAATCCAAGAGGGGATTATTTCTATCATCGCTTGGAATTCATATTTGTAAGAAAATGTATCATCAAACACATGAGGAATGAAATATAATTGAAATTATTCCATACACATCATCCATTTGGTATGTCATTTATTTTATTCTATGTACTATGATAGATGTCTCCTATACATTATGTGCGGTATGAAGATATTAGGATAACCTAAGTGAATTACATTGGATGGTTGTTAAGACTATATATAGGTATCTATGTCATTATATGGATATGCTCCTAATTTACATAATAGATGGGGAAATGCTTATCATATTATATATATATGTTAGTCTCCAAATATATTATGATGACATGAAGTCACAAACAAGATAAATATTTACATTGAATGGAGGTTTTGTGAGCTAGAAAAGAAAAAAATAAGGCTCTAGTTGTAGCTTCTATAGTATATCCTTAGTATATTACACCTTATGAGGTAGCTAATGAATAAGTATAGATGTTAAATTCAATCCAAGATCTTGATGGGTTACTTAATATTAAAGATCCTATCGCACACTATTATTATAATACTATAATATTGTATCTCACAAATGAGAAAAGTTCACATTAATTGATTAAGAACATACTTTAGAAGTATCTTCTTTTGAGGGATTTTATTTATAGAGGTCTGGTTGCAATGAGAAATATTTCCATGGAATTAAATGTGTAATACCCCTTGAATAAGCCTTGAATCAAAGAAAAAATGATAATCATGTGATATATAGAAGACTAATAATTATAGGAAGTTGGATCCGGTCAATGTTAGAGTTTGTTGGAGTTGGTGTCCAAGGACCAAATGTTTGTAATTTTATTACATATATATTATTTATATTTATTATTAATAAAATTTATTAATATATATTTTTCATTATTCTCTATGAATATAGTTTAATAATTTCCTAGAGTATATGTTATATTTATAAGGTTGTAGCAGTTCTCCACTATAATGAAAACATTGAAGTTCTATGTACATATTTTTTAATATAGTTCTATGGTCCAGTAACATACTATGATGGAATAGATAGTATGTAGAATATAATATGATAGTTTTCCTAAGAAGATGAGGCTTCTTCTATTAAGTTTTTCACTTGGTAATCTCTAAGATAAGAGATTATGGGAACATACCCACTAGTTGTAATTTTTCATGTTTTTTCCTCAGATATTCCAATATACAAGTGTTCGTAATGAAATACATAAATTAATATTATAATTAACACATTTCAGGTCTTGTACACTTAGATTTACTGATGAAAATCTCAATTCCATTTGTTTGTAGTGAGGTAGGCTATGTTAGGTGCATCATGATTGACATGTCATTAATGGATAGATCGATTAAGGATTTGTTCCATCCATATTTATGGAAGATGATATGTCGAACTTTTTATTTTATTATAACCATTCTACTAAATTCCATGTCCATTGGGTAATGATGTTTGTATTTTAGATAGTAAAAGAAAGGTGTATTGAGCATATAAGTTGGTGACCTATATTTCTAACCTTTTTGATGAGATATTTTGATAAATTGATTAAATTACACCATGTGTGTCTGTATATGGTTTCTATAATTATAAATTAAGTTATTTAACTTGGATACATTTATCTATTACTAGATAGTAATCCTGGACATTAGGCATGCCTGAGTTATGCCAATGAGAAAGAATCCTATTCGATCACACAAAAAGTGTTTCTAATGATTTTGATTAAATTATACTATAATTTCTAATTGAATAAGTAATATTATAAAGATAAAATATAATTCTGTTAATGTTTTCTCAATCAAAAATATTTATTAATGAATTAAATATTTAAATTATTTATTTATTTTGGTTTTCCATAAATTCTAGAGGAGTTCGCATAGACCGGGACTATGTCATGTGAAAAACCAATTATTAATAAGATGGTTAAATAATATTTTTCAGTGTGTGTGTTGGTATGCACTAAAAATAATAATAATAGTACTATTATTAACATACATGTGTTTTATTAAAGTCTATAATATTTTTTAAGGGATGACATTCAATTAAATAATATTTTAACCAAAACCATAACCCTATAAATTGATGGTTATGTCTATTGTGTAGTGTGTGAAATCAAGAATAGAGAATTATTAGACACAAATAATTCTATCTCTATCTCAAGAATGAAGAACACAAGAGATGTTCTTTCAAGATTGATGGATGGGTGATCAATACAAATAATGAAAGTCATTATTTTCTATGTTAGAAACCATAAAACGATTGGAGTTTCTTAGAGATCCAATAAGAATGTGTGGATCATAAATAGAGTGATTATATCCTTTTATAATTACAAAACAATGAACATGATCCATGAAAGTTCCCGATAATTCAGTGGAATCCAGTGGGCTAAGGATTTGAAAATTTTCATCATCGAGATGAAATAACTTGTTTTCTCCATTGATCTGACCCTCGATATGATAGTTAGGATATCATGCGAATTAAAAAGATCATTAAAATAAATTGAAACTTATACATCAATCTGAATCAGAGTGTTCTTGAATGTAGATCATAACTGGATATCATTTCTCAAAGGATCAAAATATGAACCCCTCAAGATCATCTACATAGAGTTTATGAATCCAAAGAAGCATCAATTGTCAAATTTTGGGTCCCAGTGCAGAGATTTGATGAAGCATCCTACATCTTAAGGATCACCTCATTGAAATTCCATTATTGCATAGATATTAGATTTATCTAATCAATTATTTTGATAAAATATCTCTCTAGATAGCATGAAATGAGAGAGAGGCTTTGATGAATTCACAGTGAATATTCATTGTGTGTGAGCCTCTCTCCTCCGATTTATAGTGGATGCTAAAACACACAAGAATGGATCCCCTGACACTGTTTATTAAACATACCCTACAAAAATAATTATTATAAACTGAAAAAAATCATACATTATATTTATATTTTATCACATACCTTTAATATTTATATATTAATATATATTACATGATAAAATTGAGTCATTAACAAGACTCTAAATTCATATTAATGTTAAACGATTGTGGAATATTAAAATATTATTCATTTGAATAATATTTTTGTTTGTGTTTAAATACAATTATAAATAATTTAAATCAATTCAACATAATTATTCTTAACTTGAATATAAATGAATATATTTATTTTTTATAGGTTAATAACATAGGAAACACTCAGACCCAGGGGCGGGACCCACCATGTCCAATATACTGATTCCTGAGAATAAGAAAGATTCCTAAATTCACTATTTTACATAACCCTCTAATACCTTATCTCGATAATAGTGAAAAATATTCATAGCCCAAGAGTAGATTCTAATAACCTATCAAGGACCCTAAAGAGATAATGAGTAGTTATTGAAACAACAACCAACCTATGAAAAAATATTGTCTAAAGTAAAATCTTTATCTTTAGATATCTCATATAGAAGGATGAAAACTTATATCATCACCCTTTCTTGCAATATTGTTTGTTGATCTCACTAGAAATATTAACCATTGACTTCCTGGGACAAGGTCTTATGAATGTACAAACATCCTGATAAACCGGGTCCAAGACAAATATTCCTCATCCCCAAAGATAAAAATCCTATCTTGACTATTCAACAAATATCATACCACCAATGGCACATGAAACACAAGCTACCTCATCATAATTTCATTATAATGGGTTTTCCCTTTAGTCAAAGTACCTGTTCAAATGTAACACATTTGTAATGATCTCCACTTAGGATACCAATATGAAAGTTTGTGTATAGGAACAACCAATGACACCTGACACATGTGGTTTGCCGATTGGTTGGTATTTCTTCATGATCTCATCTAATAGATATCACCAAGTGATAACATCATGAGAATAAGTATCAATTCTTATGATCCCCCATCACCTGATAGTCAAACATCAGTTGTGTCTAGTGAAGATTATGTATCAAAACCAAAATACATTTATCTTAGATTAATGTCATAGCATGTTGAGGATCTTATTATTGGATAGGATATGCTCTAACCTTTTGACATGATAATAAATCTATGTACATTACCATTAAATACTAGAAACTAAAATATCTAAACAATAATGGTATGTAAGAATCATGTATATCTAACTGTACACATGAAATGGTAATATAAAAGTATTGTATAGTTGGGTGTATGGCACACACCATTATAATAGTCACACTTGAGCTAGATCCAAATTGATAACCACCATTTTTAGCGGTCACATGATAAATATCACATTTCTACTGAGTCATAGATTTTGTTTCTCAGTATACCATAGTTTTCTGAATAGCTATTATTCTATTTGTGACCTCACATCACTACTTAAATACTTTTAATAGATAAAGTCCATCAGTATTTCCTATTTTCTCCACTATTATAAAATGATATATTTTCTACTACCTTCAATAGAATTATCATATTTATTGTAGTTTATGTACTTTGTTTGATTCCTAGAGCTGGAAAAAATCATTGTGTATTTTATACCACTTCTTTTCCATCCTTAGAAGCTAAAATATACTCATTATTTATTTTTGTGGATACACTTAGTTTTCATGAGATTTTATTTCACATTTCATTATCCTAACTATGATATTAGATCAAATTAATCTAAGAAACACTAGTTGGTACTTCTTTAAAACTAATATCCTTTTTTTCACATTCTATGTTTATATCCTTTTTGTACTTCCTCTAGTAATATAACATAGTTATGACTTCTACCCTTGAATTTATCTTGGAAATAAAAGATATTTTCCAACTATAAATTACATGTTGGTAATATCATTTCGTATACATATCATGGAATTTTGGTTAATAAACCATAAAAATGTATGGAATTCAACTCACTACATTAATCACCTCTTATGCACATTCATGGAATCTTAGAGAGATATATGCCATATATTATTGGTAAAATTCTCTAAGGAACTTTTCCAACTAGTATTTTTCAATATAATGTTATTTTATGTACGATTGACTACGTTTAAGTACCAATTAGATCTCCCTCAGTAGATAATGACCTCATGAACTAAGGTTGAAACCTTAATTCAATCACTAGAGTATTTATAATATTTTTGGTCTTAACTATCTATAAGTTCAATATCTATTTTCTATATGTTACCAAACATATTTGACGTGAAAAACAATGGTTCTCCCAGTAACTTCTTGTAGATATATGTCAAGGATTTATTCTCATTGAACGATCTATGATCTTTTTTCTTAATTTATTAAAAAAATATAATTATGTCACTTAAAACATTATTGAAATTCTATGATTTCAACATCCTTTTATTGTTGCATCGTATTGACAACTTCTAGGATTTGTGGTCTTGAAATCCATTTACCAATAATATGACCATAGAATATTAGCTATGATGAGTAAAATTATAATGAATATAGGAATAATGACTTGGTATAACTAGTCGAGCCTTATTATTACCACAGTCGTACCATCCATGTATTATTTCACTCGAATACCCATCATAGTATTCAATATAATAGTCCCCTTTTTACTTTGATACATGAAATCCATTATTGAATTTTAATTGGACTTGTTTATATTGCCTGATTTACATATATTTCCTAATTATAGGAATTATTATTTTTAATTAATAATTTATCAATGGCCATTGTGAATGTAAAACCATCACTATGTTTTTAACCATCATACAAAGTTTGTGTCTCCAGAATATTCTAATTCCACATTCTCTTGTAGAAATATTTCATAGGCCAACTATTCTTTGAAAAGCCTACCCAAATCATATTATATATTCTGAAAATTAATATATTATACATAACTCTAATTTCTTAATCACATAATGTAATCTTATGAAGTAAATATATACCTCTAGTTTACTCGTATAATTTTTCATTCTCACTAGATAAAATAATTATGAATTATTTTTTGAATACATATATTTCTAAAGGTTTTTTTACAAACTAAATTAGAATATAAATTGATAATACATATGGTGTTACTCCCCATAGAGTTTAAATACCATTATATTTATATCATTTATTTCCACCTCTATATTTACTTTAAAAATGATTATCTTTCTAAACCTGGTTATATAAGTCTTACATTTTATATTCATAATGTATTTTCTATGATTAAAGTATCGATGAACCATTAGTTGAGTATAACACACCACAAACAACATTCATTCCTAAACCATAATAATTTCTCCTTTTATTCAAAGGACACATGATATAAATTTTTTGGTTATACTCAAGAAATTTTTTACTATAATAATTCACTAAGAAATTAGAAGTTATGTACTCCTGCCCAATGACATAGGAACCACACATTCTTGAGTAATTTGAGAATTCACCATGCTTATAGTATTTTTTTACTTAGTTTCTATATTTAAACATTCATATGTGAAATTTATATTTTATTTAATTCCCTATAAGTATAAAAAAACATTACATACTTGATGGATATCAACTGAAGAAGAAATGAGTGCTAGCTTATTCAAGTCAGCTCACTACAATTAAAAATCCATAGATTTATTTAATGATATGTGGAACAAATAATATCCTATTTATTACCTCCGTTTGAATGATTTTTTGAAAGTTACTTTGGCGTGGCTATTTCAATTGGAATTATCACCTTTTATTTCAACTTTTTCACCTTAATAATTACATATTATACTTTATTGAAATTATTATTTTCGTATAAAACCTTATACAAATAGTAAAGAATCCTTTTCTCTATACTGATCATTTTATATATTCAAAAAAGTATATATTAATGGGTGAAAAAAATATATTAATGGGTTCCTTGAAATATCATGATCTATATTTCATATTTTCACATAGCTAGTGTAATAATCACTCATCCATATCTTGCTTCTCTTTCACGTTGTATTCTACTATGAAATGAGACAATAAGATATGTCATCCATGTCCTGATTTTGTGACATCAATTGACATCAAATGCTGATGATAGAATATTGAAATAAACATCATATTATATATACATCATTCTCCTATAAAACAATTTACACCCTTTCCTTATAAGGTTTCTAAATAGGTAAAGGGACACTAGCACATGAAACTTCCTATATCGTATTATTATTACCAATAACCTATACAACACATGGAAAATTATACTAGTTTGTAAATTTAATTTTTTAAATAATTATCCTAGTGTATTTTTTGTATTAATTTACATTTTATTATAAAAATAACATGTAGTAGATTTGACTATTTGTCATGATTTTAAATTTAGACATTAATGTTTAATTAATTAAATCATTAAATGTCTCAGTTTATTTTATAAAATTCTAGTATTCCTATATAATAGAATTAGAATACTCCGTTGTTTTAGTATTATAGTGGAAGGAATACATGAAATTAAACTCATAGTCTACAATCATTTTTAGCCACTACTTGAAGAGTTCAAGGTAGGCATTTTACTAGCCAACCACATTAACTCATGGTTCATTGACCTATTGAGTGAAGTACCAACTTCTAAAATCATATAAATAATTTTCTCAATACTTTCCTCTTAATTAGTGAGAAGATAGATTTGGATAATTATTTTTTTATCATGTTTAGTAATGTCAACCCATCACTCTCATAAGAAATCCCCAATAGTAATAGTCACCCTCAACAATGACTAAAAATCACCCTAAACACCCAGATTTGTTCGAATATGAATGATGGAACAAATTAAGTGACTTAATATTTGGTGGGAGGGGGTTGTGTTTTTCTCAATAAATTCAATTCATTTCTATTAATCTTTTTCAATCTAAGTTACTACACTCACAACTAATCCTTAATAGAAAAACATTCATCGACTCTTTATGTATTTTATTGTTTTATTAATTTATGTATTTTCATTTTTCCTTGAATTCATAAAATAATAGATAAATTCATACAAGAATAAACAAACCAACTGGTTGTGGGCATATAAAATTGGTTGATGCATTTAAACTCAATAGATCAACCAATACCTAAAGGTATCATACCTAATTTATAGTTTGACTCATGATATAGCTCTTCCCTATCAAATAGGTCGATATCATATTTGGAATACCACATTTACTTGGCATGTTATGCAACATACAACTTCCTCATCAATTAATATATGTATACTCATAGGCATGCGAGGGGGGTCTCAAGAATACACAATACAGACCAATAAATTAGATGTGTCGGCTATTATACATATAAAATTATAAAAATTATGATACATAAACAATAAGATTTAATTCATTTTTTACAAACTTCCCACACAATTGAATAATTAATAAAATAAAAATACACATACATAGGTCGATCATTTTTTCATGACCAGTTATCGGGTAATATAAATACACAATAAAAATTAAATTTCAATAAATTAAAGTAAAAGGGTATTTAATTAAATAAAATTAATAAATTAATTTAAAATATCTTAAGTAATTTCTATCCATTAATTAATTTAATTTTAATATATAAAATTAAATTAATTAATTAATTCAATTTAATACCTAGATTACATTAATTTTACCCAGGTTTTAAAATTATATCTAAATCCAAAATTAATTTTAGTTAATTTAATTTAATATAGGAAATAACTAAATTAATTAATTAATTTTAACTATTAAAGAAACTTATCAGGCCCCAAAACCCTATACTGGGCGTGTGTGGGTCAGACCAAATTTGCAGATTCCCATTCCAGACCACGCAAAGCCCATGCAATGAAAATATGGGCTAGAAATGTCTTATCGGACTCATTTCAAGTTGATATGACCAACCCAAAACCATATCATTGTAGATCAAATATAAAAGAACCAATATTGGTGGTTACCTTACGGGTCTATAGGAGAGTGCGTCTACCAACCCCTTCAGATTTGGCCAAAAAACAAGGTGGAAGCCCGAGAAGGTAGATAAATACGGTGGAAACCACTTCTTCAACGGAGGCATGATCACAAGATTGTAGTGAGGATTTGAAGGGGGTGTCTTCAATGGGTGGTTGTGTATGTGGAGTTTTTTCTTGATGGTCTTGAAAATGGGATCCCATGATAGTGGTTCCCAGGAGAGGCGATGGTAACCATTAGGATCCACCTTTAGGGAAAACATCCAGAGGTAATGGAGATCCCACACCAGAGATCATGGAAGTGGCGGCTCATGAAGAGGGAGTTCAGGTGGTTCTCAAGAAGGTATATGAATCTATATTTGGAGGATTTCATCCAAATATCATCCCAAATAAACCTAAGGGGATGTTGTACGATGGATGCTGGATCAAGGAAGTTACAATGATCGGGATGTTAAAGCCACACTTTTTTGTTGAAACGATCCAGCAACGATGATTTATCTTGGGATTGTTGGTGGATGGGCATTCAGGCGAGTAGGATCCACCAGTGAGCACACTAGGGGGAGGACATCATGAGCTCAGGGAGGGTATCCCACATATGAAGTTGGTGTAGAGGTGGTCCGATAGTGGAGGCCCCTCTATAATGTCCCCAAGGGAGGCAGTAGCTATAGGAGACTAGGGTGCCACCTCTAAGGGGGTAGATATAGGAACACCTTTGGTGTAATTTGTTTTTTTATTCGATTCCATTGAATTATAGGAAGATAAAAACCTTCCACCCACCAATTGTTTCCCCCAATTATAAAATTTCAAATGTTTTTTTGACTTGTAAATGATCCCCCAACGTTGGGACTTTTTTATCAATTACTATTATTATTACTATTTATGTGGAATTCTTCACATATCCAAAAAATGCAAATGCATTTATTTTTTTTCCACCAAAGAGATAAAAAACTTCATAATAATTATAATCTGTAAATTTCAAAATATTTGTGGAATTAATGCCAGCGACTAGATAAAACTCTTCTAGTAATATAATTCTTTATGGTGTTCTATATGGAAATTAAAAATGAACCATGTAATACAATTTTTCATCAATTTTCATTACCCTTAAACCGATTTTGATCTATTTAAATTATGATACAAAAACTAATAATTTTAATGTATATTAAAAATTTCATATGACCATAACATTGTTTTCCAACATCAGATCGATGTGTACTCTGTTCTGTTGGGAATAAAAAGAAACCCTCTACTTAATTGAATGAAAATGATATTTATTGGATAAAAAAATTTACACATTATATTTGAAAAGATTTAAGGTAATGAGGGGTGAAAACAAAATCATTAGTTTGAGGACTTAAATATTATTCATCACTAAGAATAAAACTTGTTATCTCCAGTAATATGAGACTTGGTATAGTCCTCAGGATAAGATGTGAATTAAAGAGTGTGTGAAGTCAAATTGAAACACATACCTTGTTGTGAATCAGAGTGAAATTGGAAACAACTCATCACCGGTGATTGTTACTTCAATGATCAAAAGTCTAAACCCTATAGATCATCCAAATTTTCTCAAAAAATCTATAAGTGTGTCAATCATTGAACTTCGGCAACTATCATGATGATCCGATGTTGTCTTTGACATCATGATGATCATTGTATTGACATTTCTTTACTACATGAAGATTAGTATGATCTGATCACATGGATTGGGAGAATCTAGTGTGATGCAGTAAAAGAGAGAGAGGCTTAGAATTATTCACAGTGAATATTCCTTTTACGTGAGCCTGTCTCCTCCTATTTATAATGTATTCACAAATACTCAGATAGGGTTCCCCGACCCCTGTTTGTTAAGCATAGACTTAATAAATAATTTTGATGAACTAAACTGAATCAAAATTATTATGTATATTCTATCACATACCTATAATATATATATATATAATATTACACGATAAAACTGAGTCATCACCTCGACCTGAAATTACCACTAATATTTAATTAACCCGGAATATTAAAATAATGTTTTTTCAAATATTATTATTATTTGTATGTCTGTAGACTTGTAAAAAAATTTATAAAAATTCAACATAATTATTCTTAACATGAATAATATTGATTTTTATAATTTATCAATGATAGGTACATGGAAAATTCTTAGACCATATGGAGAGGCCCACCATATCCAATAAACTCATTCACCAGAATATGGTAGTTTCATGAACATGCTATTTTGTGTGATCCTCTAGTACCTTATCTTAGTAGTAGTGAATAATATTCACAGGCCTACTGTAAAGTATATAAACTAATAGATGAACTAAAAGTGATAAGGAGTAGTCATAACATCTACAACCAACCTAAAAATAGGTATTGTACAATATAATCTCTTTGTCTTCAGATATCTCATAAAGAAGGACACACACTTATGTCATTGTCCTTTTTCATGTTATTATTTGTTGATATAAATGGATGAATTGATCGTTGAGTGCCTTGGACAAGGTCTTATAAAGTTACTACAATCCCCATCAACTAGGTTCGGGATATAACTTACTATGACTGTAAGTGAAAAATCCTCTCTCAAACATTTAACGAATGCCATACCACCAATGGAACACCCAACACAATCTAACTCACCATGATTTCATGATCATGATTTTTTCCTTGATTCAAAGTATGTGATCAATTATAAAACACCTGCAATGATCTCAAGCTAGGAGAGAAATACACATGTTTATTGATAGTATAAACCAATGAAACATAAAACATGTGGTGTGCCTATTGTATGGTCTATCCTCATGATCTCATCTATAAGAGATCACCATGTGAAAACCTCATGAGAATAAGTCTCAATGATTATGATCTCCCAACACATGATAATAAAACAACAACTATGTCTAGTCACTATGATGCATCTCGACCATAGGACATATATTTAATATTAATGGAATAATATCTCAAGGTTATCATTATAGCTTTTGATTTACTATGATCTTATGATACAACAATTAATCTACATAATTTACCAATGAATAGGTTTATATAAAAATATGTACACTATAATGGTAAGTATACATCATGTATATCTAATGATACAAATTAAATTGTAATTTAAAAGAACTATATAGTCAGGTCTTGGGCACCCAAAATTACCTCAATCCAAAAAGGTATTTTCGACTGATCAAAATTTACATCGAAGAAACATCCTATGTGAGGGTACTCAGTTATTTGAAAATTGAAAAAATCAATTGTAAATTTGATATAAAATATCCTCACTTGTGGTTTCTAAAATAGAAATATGTAAAGAAATTTTATTATATTTTCAACCACTATATTCATCCACTATTTCTAAATCATACAGTTTAAAGTCTTGATGCTTGGGCCAAAGAATAAATTTTATGGTTATAGAGTTTTGGACTATTTGTAGATGATTGTGTGGTGGGGGAGGTATTATAGAGCTCACTTGATGAGAGGGTCTATTGGTTCCAAACGTTAGGATGAGTAGAAGCAAACATGAGGCCCTTGGGGTTTCCTCGTGAAGCTTTCTAACAGAGCCCCGCGTCACCGCATCTGACATGAAGCTCACCCCCTACGATGCATCCACGGAGCAAGGATGCGGGAGGCTCCATGAACCATTCTGACGTTTGAAAATTCACTACTGTGCAAGGAGGTGGGAGGCTAGGCAAACTAGTTTGATGTTTGGGAAGCTTCCGCGGAGCAAGAAGATAGGAGGCCTCACTGTTAAGACAAAAGTCCACTTGTCTTCATGATCAACATGATCTGCTTCATAGTGCCTCTTGCTTATAAATACCGGGCTCCCCTCGATCCCAAAAGAAAAGATCCTTTGACCTTTAACCTTATTGTCTCTCAAACCGTGAAGTAATTTCTGCTCTACGAACCATGAGTTTTAAAGGTACCTTATCACTGCGAAGTGCCTCTCCCTTTGCTTGAATTAAAACCCTCTTCAAAGAGGGATGCTCTTCGTGGATCCCACGAACCTCCGTGGAGGAAGGGGACCCCCCATGGTGACTTGGGTCTTCACGGATTACTTATGCTTCATGAAATACCCTCCATGCACATGTGACCCACCTACTAAAGTAGGGTCACTATGCTTCACGAAGCACATTACCTTGCAATGCTACGCTTCGCAGGCCACCCTTGCTTCACGAAGCACCGCTCCACAAATGCCTTTTCACTTTGCGAAGCACCGTCCATATTCAAATATTCCCTATGCCTAGTCTATTCCACTTCACATTACGAAGGATACCCCGTCACAAATCCCCTCCACTACATAGACTACCAGAGCTACTTGAGGCTTCTACCTATGAACCCCATTGCTCCACAACTCCTTTTTGCGTGTGACCCTCTAGGTTTTCACGAAGTTATTTCAATGTAACTTGGGTAGTGTTATCCATTGTTTATCTTTGCCTCATGCTCCTTTTCATAGGAACGCTAATGACTATTTCTTATTCACATAGCCACGCAAACGTGGACCCCTAATTGGATCACTCCACGACCCCCGCTCACCAAGGCATTGCTGATTCCTTTCTTTTCCCAAGGGAAGGTGGGTATCAGTCTTGCATTTATTAGGGGTGCGGAGTGAACAAACCTTGTCCATGTTGTATGATGTTAAACTGCCAAGAACCATCTTCCTCAGTAAATGATGTTAAACTGTGACCTCACCCCATGCATCACACACGGGGGTTCCCTATCATGGACATTCCTCATGCCCACTAGTCTCCATAAGAGTGATATCTTCCTCACATGGAATGCGATCTTCTTTGATAGATCGGAGTATTTATAGGGGGAAAGGGAAAACACCTTAGTTTAATCCCATAGCCTTTCTTGTGGGAGGCATCATCCCTGCTCCTCCTATCTTCTTCCTTTCCAAAGACCAGATTGGTGGGGATGGGCACCGGAGCCATCGTCGCTTCCATGCCAAATACCTCTCCCTTTGGGATTTGTCTCCACTGGGAATCCATCTCAGAATAAGTCCCAAACTACACCTCTTTGGGATGTGAATCATGCGTAAGCCACTATTTCCTATTTGGGCTGCGAACCACGTGTAAGCCCCTATTTTCTTTTGGGGCCACTAACCACATGTAAGACCAACTCCACTTCCCACGGACGAACCATTTGCGACGTGATCATCAAGTCTTTTTTGTATCTTGTTCATCACACCGATCATAAGTCACGTGGGATTAGAGTAAATAAAGACCATGAAATCCTCTCTGGGAAGCCCTATAGTGTAAGCCCCAACAATTCCCAAATAATGTGGACTTTGATCCTTTCCAAGTAAAGGTACATAGGAAGCCTCTCTAAGGTTAAAGACCAACAACTATTGGTCCCGAATCCCTTCACGTTAGTTCACCAACACCATCTGAACTATGTATACTTTAATCCATTCCAAGGAAAGGTACGTAGGAAGCCTCCCCGAGGTTCAAGCCCCACACGTACTGGTCCTGACCACTTCATTTTAGTTCACACTTGTCCTTCACAACTTTAAACTGTAGGCCCCCTTTTTCCCGTATGACACTAAACTCTCCCCCATTCCGCAAAAATCCATTGTCAATCCTATATAGTGCTAAGACAATGTCAAACCCTTCCAGTGGAAAGTTGTGGTTAATCCAATCTAGCGGTGAGATTTTGTCAATCCCATACATTGGTAAGTCATTGTTAACCCCATCCAGAGGTAAACCGTTGTGCCCCAACCAGCGGTAAGCCATTGTGGCCCCACCTAGTGGTAAGCCATTGGGATCCCCCACCCAATGGTACGCCACTGTGAACCTCACACAGCAGTAAGACATTGTGATCCCCATTTAATGGTAAGTCGTTTTCAACCCAAACCATGCGGTAAGCAGTTGTCGTCCCTTCCATTGGGACCCATATCTTTGGTCTGTCCTAGTGGAATCAGACCAACTTTGGGCTGCTAACCATGCATAAGCCCCAATATATCATTTGTTCTCTATCATCTGGGCAGACACCAATCCTATACCACGTCCCAAACTACAAGGACTTTGATTTCCTGCCACAGGGATATGTAGGAAGCCTCTTCAACACTCAATACCAACATCACCGTCGCCCTCGAGTCGACTCTATTTCATTCTCCTTCCACTTCACGTCAACATCCATTATCCATATTGATTCTTATCTGGGCCGACACATCCTAGTTTGATCATTTTAATTCACCTCTTCACTTCTCTTAGTAGCATCTTGGTAACTAACCACACATTACCCCCAACATCAGTTTTCTCTCCACATGTTTCACCCATCTGATCCACTCCTGTCAGGGTTCTGATCAGTCTAATACATATATGCTAGACGTTAAACTCACGGTATACCCTGTGTTAAACATGTGAAGTCGAAGACAACCTCAG
Organism: Viscum album; assembly: GCA_963277665.1. NCBI lineage: Eukaryota > Viridiplantae > Streptophyta > Magnoliopsida > Santalales > Viscaceae > Viscum > Viscum album. The sequence continues at coordinate 1,755,355,981 of OY728123.1, forward strand.
AGACATAATATTGGAATATAATTCCATGCATTTGATATGGGATGTTGTAGGAATCCGCACCCTTGAGAAGCCCTATCATAAGGTCAAGGAACCCAGACGGGCCAGTGTTCCAGCATCCAGACACACCAATGATGTCCAACGTGACTACACCCCCGATCAAAGGTTGCTTCCCTGACTGGACCACCTAGAATGTCCCAACAGAAGCGGTGTAATTAACTGGCATCCATAAAGATATGGAATTGGGAAGAGTTTCACGAACAACTTCTTAACCTATAATGGATACTTGGACTAGGTGATGAGTTCTGATGAGGAATCCATGGAAGGATAAATCGACATCCCTTCATCCAGTTTCGATCAGGGAGAAAAAGTCCTTGAATAAGTGATAGATGCCGCTTGCCTTTGGAATGTGGGAATGCAGGGAAACAGTCAGCGCGTCCTCATCCTCCTCAAACAAAAGGATACGCTTTCCTCGACGAAAGCGTCAGAAACAGAAATGGTGAACCCGACATGAATTTATTCTCCTAAATGTAGAGATTAGTATCATTTGAGGCATAGGTAGACTTGCAAGGACCCATATCTAGTTATCCAACATTGGGTCCCGCCAAGAAAATAGTGGGCCCATCATGAAACTAACCAGATGTCCGGGTTGTTAAAACATTGTACATCCTGATCTGTGACATTGTCAGCGTGGATCCTTCTTACCATCCATGGTTGATAGAATGGTGTTGGGTCACTGGACGTCGATTTCTTTGTTTCAACAGTAATAGTTTAATCTCCCGGCATCCTAGGACCCATGCTGCCACAATAGAAAACAAATCACCTCCCATCCACTGATGTAGGGGTAGGCGTAATGTCAATGTGACAACTTTGCGTGGCTACACCACATCTATGAAAATATCCACAACAATAGATGTTGGGTACCCACACCCCATCTCCCTTTTTGAATTCGTACAATGAAGGTGGATAAACGACCTCACCCACCGATACGAGGAGGAGGGGATTATCCTGACTCGCGATATGGACCACCATGATTTAGAGTCATCTATTCCTCATCACCACCACCACCCCCAAAGCCTGTGCAGGGAGATATTTCTCCTCAATCCAACAAAAAACCATTTCGGAAGCCTCTCATCAGAACGCTTCGATGACTCCATCCCCTACACTGATGAGGATGGGGATGTCTGGGCCAGCCCATCTGGGATCCTTTTTTGGGGGCTCCCAAGAAGGGCTCCCACTCGGACGTGCCAACACTTCCACCAAGTCCAACGAGCTGAGGTGTAGGTAAGCTATGTGCTTGCACCACCGGCCCTGGTCTGGTTAACCCAACACCAATGTCGGCTACAGGCTGAGGAGGATGCCCACCAAGGGGCGTCAATATTAACAACTACCATGGCCTGTCCCAATGATGACATATATCCTCATCCCCTTGTGTATGGTGAGTAGGGGATCTGATATAATCGACTAGAATTGAGGCCCCAACAAACCCATGGGAATGCTGGGTCGACTCTATTGGTCGTTGATGCAGGTGGTGGCTGCCGCAGACTGACCTGTGACACCAACACCCAATACAAAGGTCCTCCCCAAACCACCACCATTGATAATGCGGGTTCTCCCTGCTTCCCACATCATTATTAAGGTGTGCCTCATTCCACCTTCAATTTGAATGAGGGTTCTCCCCGTCGCAGCGACACTCGGTATGGAAGCCTCTCCCATGCTCATTACATAGGGTTTGAAGTTGTTCCTCCTACCGCAGGCCACCGATGTGGGGACGTGACACCTCCGATCAATATCCAGTGTGGGGGCCCTCCCCATGTTCATACAGTAGCTAGAGTAGGACATACTCACCTCAACATTCAGAGGAGTGAAGGTCATATTCACTTCACTATCACCCATCACAAATGTCATACCCGTGTTCCTGTCAGCTCCAGCTGAGGTCCTACCCGCTCCAGCACTTTCCACAGAGATGACATCCATACATCAGTCAGTGGGCACAGAGGTCCTCCACATGTTCCCTTAGATATATTCCTAGGTGATCCTCGAACCCCAACTCTTTCTGGATGAAATCATCCCCGCCCCAGCACCAGTTCGGTTGAAGGTCCTCCTCGTGCTTTAAATCTAGCCTATCCCAAAGAACCATCCTAAGGTAGAAGGGCGAGTCGTCGCCCCCATAAAAAGAATACCAAGTAGATATCGACTGATATTAGACATGTCTGATTTCTAGATTTTGAGGTGGAATATGACTTAGTGATGGAACCCTCACCTAGATCCTTCGTGTTGTAAGTCGTGGCAGGAACAAGGAACATCAGCCTCATACTTCTAGAATGTGAGGTCCATAAGATTACCACCTCACTCCGCAAGTGTATCCAGAAGGATGACAACTGGGCATCTCTAGAGGATCCAGTCGTGCAATGGCCACCACCATCAGCATAAGCACTCTCTACCTCAACCATATATAAAAAAGATATATTCAGGGACCAATGGAGGATGAGGAGCAGTGTGGTCCATCACCAACAACAGTAGTCCCTATATGAGGAACTGCAGTTGCCAGACTGTCTTTCCATGATGTAGTGGCTAAGTCACTACAATCTTCAGAGGATAGCCCGAGATGCGGCGGTTTGTCAGTTCGCTCACCGTATTCTCCCCCGGCCTGCTAGCCATCTCAGTGGTCTTCTTCGGTTTCACTACTGGTTTCCCGGCTGACTCCATTTGACGAGTTGGGCAATGAAGGTCCAGACCCCAAATCTAGTCCAAGGAGCTAGTTGGATATTCTCGTAGTAGACCATTTCCTACATATGTTTCGGCAAGTTGCAGCGCCAAATTTCAGTGCACCCGAAGCTCTCATTCAGGAGGAAGTTGGATGCTTTTTCCAGACCCTATGGGTGACTCATTTCCATATTCTTCATCGACGAGTGGCATACCCCAAGAGTCAGGCGCACTTCTAAGACATCAGCCAGCAATATCGTTTGGTTGATTTGTCCACACTCCTCATTTCCCAATGCCCTGATTCACCAAGTCTCCATAGGATCTTCCAACAGTGATTCATCCATAGCTTTAATGTTCTATGCAGGATAATCTAGGAGGATTCTATCCACATGAAAATCCATGGTTGGGGGCAGTATGCAGCCTTCCATTTTAGTTCCAACTGGTGCGTGCCCAATTTTCCAGGTGACATAGAGGATATGCCTCCAGGAAGGATCGAGTTAACATGGCCAACCTTCCAGGGGTGAGAACAAGCTAGAGAATCTTGAATATAACCTCCCCCCGAGCGCGTTTCACACCTTCTAGATCTTTTGTGAAGGATTACTCATCTACAGAGGAATCTATTGGGTCTCCCCGTGCCCACCGAGACATTGGTCCTTAGCTAAAATCTAAAAAAGGGGAAAAATGGTTCTGTCAAACCCTCTGACGCATCTGGATCAGGGTAGAAGGTGGAGGACTATCCCAAAAAATCCGCATTGCATCAAAAACTCTTAAAACACAAGAAGATGGTCGACGACCTCCTTGTAGAATGAACTGTAGAGCAACGACCATGCTACCGTGATCATCGGCTAGGGTAGCAGGGGTAGGTACAACTTCCCCTCAGTGAATTTCCTCCAGGTGACCCTAATCACCCTACCCACACAGATAGGGCTGAGGCTAGAACTTATGGAAAGAGGGTGTGGTATGTGTCTCCAAATACACTCGAGAGGTGATACAATCTCCAAGACCCAACTTAGGTTCCCCCAACTACTTCGCAGGTCATTCCGCTGGCTACTCCACAAGTCTATGGGCCTATTTATCTTGTGGAAGAATTTTCCAACATGCTGGTGGTCAGGGATCCCCTTTAATATACGAACCCCCACCCAGATAATCCAATGTCTGAAATAATTTCCCATATCGAGGCATTGGATACACAACTGGTGGAAATCCTGCCTGATGGAAATACTTATCCGGCGTGGGTGGATGACATGCCAGCACCCCCCGAGTTTCATAAATCTAATCTTTTCCCCCATAAATGGGACATGGGACCCACCGCAGCACCTGACCCACTTTATCTCAATGTGTGGGCCCATGTTGAGAACTCTATCATAGTAGGAGACCGCCAAATTCTGATGCTTCTTACAGACATTGGAAGGGTCTACATTATTCTAGTATAGCAAGATCCCCATCAGATCAGTAGCCAGCTAGAAAGACCTCTATATGAAATTTCTATACCAGTTCAGTTCCACCACATGGAAGACGAGTATCCCTGACCACTTCAAGTGCAAGCAGAGGTCTGATGAGCACGTTCCATACTTTTTTGACCAGTGGAAGGGGAACACATACTCCCTTGACATGCCACTAACTTAGGAGAAACTACTGACGATGTGCATAGGGAATGTCAAGGTAGAAAATTTACCTTCTATGATCACCTAGAACTTCCCTAGAGGATTTCGAGACTTCCCTCATAAGGCCAAGATCCTAGAAGAAGCCTTGAAACAGGCCATCCAGGCACGTCCACTGCCTCCTGCAATCCACAAGAGGAGGGCTTCCAGGGTCGATCCTAACGTAGTGGCTCAAATAGAGGCCCCTAGAAAAATAGAGTTGTTACCAGTGGATCTGCCTCAATAGACTCACATAGGCCCTTCACCTCAGGTGCAGCCTCCAGCCCCACAGTGCCCACCTCATAATTGGCAGGTGCCCTCACGCAATGTGCCACCACCACCTAGGAAAGATAACCGGGCTCCACCACCTTAATAGGCTCCTCCATCCCCTCTTTAGGGTTAGGCTCCAAGGGAACCCTAGCTAGATATGAGGAATCATACCTACTCCTTCGATTATGATCAAGTCCGCGTTTATTTATGAAGTGCCTTAGAGCAGGGGATTGAGCATTTTCCTAAATACCAGATGCCATAAGAGGCAAACCTCACTGATCACCCTAATTACTGCCTTTATCACCGGATCATGGGGAACAACCTCAAAAAATGGTATGTGTTTAATGACTGGCTTCATGACCTGGTGGATAACAACATTGTCCATCCTGGACGAGTTCCAGCATATGTGGCATGTGTTTTTGTGAAGCCAGACAATAGTAGTGACAGTAAAGGCGAGTGGAATCAGGTGTCTAACAATGGGTCCCAAATGTATGATGACTGGATGGCTCTTAAAATAGTCCCCCATTCCCATGGTGTTATTCTTGCTTTCCTAAATCGCCCAGGGCCTTAAGAAGTTGAAGCTACTATTTGTTAATTGCGTCTCAGATGTCCCTTTATCAGAAGAGAAAACACCGATGACACAAGGGAAAAAAAGTCCCCCGCCAATGTTGTCGTCATCCCGTACTCTCAGTAACTTCATGCCCCAGGAGATGGTTATTCCAACCAGAATTCATCCAGTAGTGGATGACTCTTCATGTGATAGTCTATGGTATGCCTCGGTTAATAGCATAGAGATGTTAAACCCCTATATAATTCTTGACGTTGAGGAACTCTAGGAGGACCCTTCCAACATCCCCTAACATCATCAGCATCGACAGAGACACAACTATATGGGTCATTAGTGTTCCATGGTCAGTATTTCCAGTCAGGCTGTGCATGCTACCGAAACCAAGAAGCATGCCCAGAGCATAGCTCATCACACATTGTCTTCTCATCTGGTGTCATCAGGTCCACCTTCGTTGCTATTTTTGCTTTTGGATCAGGAATATCCACCTCAAATATGTCGTGAGTATGGGAACTTCTCTATGGACCATTCTCAATCATCAGTCCCTCATTTGGAAGTCACTCTGCATGCTTTGACTAGTGAGCAACATGATATTCCTATCACCAGTCAGCTGTCGGTCCAGTCAGCAGGTCCCACCATACCTCATGTAATAGAGAGACCTCTTCTAAGCATTAGTTCATGACTGGAACATATGTTTTATTTCCTCAAGAATCTTTCTATAATTCTAGAAAATCTCTTTATCCTTGACGCCCTTCACTTGTCATCGGATATTTGTGAGGCCCTCACCGGGGCTTTAAGAAGTCCCCTCCAGTTTGAGACGGAGGTAGCAGCCACAGAAGCCTTCCATGATGAGGTGGCTGAGCATGCCGAATGACAATCTATCATCTCGTTATCTAGGGTAAGATGAAGGCTCTCTCAAATATGGGAACATTCACCAACAATACATCACCAGCCAGTTTAATGGCGTGGAGGTTTGCCGTTGTCTTGTCGACACAGGATCAATAATCAACCTAATCCCGACTCGGAAACTGCGAAAACTAGGATTGTATAAGGATTATATCAGTCCATATTACATAAGAATCCAAGGTTATTACTGGAAAAAATAAACACCAGTTGGAAATATCCACAAGAAAACCGGATTCGGTGGCCTAGTTGCCAGCACCAAGTTTATGGTTGTCTCCCAGGGCACCACCTACAATGCGTTAATGGGTAGGACATGGCTCCACCTACATGTAGCGGTCATTTCATTGTATCACCAGTGCATCAAGTACTCCCTTAATGGTCGAGTGGGAATGCTACAGGGTGATGCATCTCCCTTTTACTATTGTGAATCCTACTATCTGGTTGATAACTATTACAAGAGAAAAGACAAGAAGATTCAGGCTAACGAGGTTGAGCATGCCACAGCTGTGATCGACACGAGGACATATCTAGATGATGCCTACATCATTCCAATCCACCGATTGGAGGCTACAACCCCAGACATGGGAAAATTCTTCGTTTTTTATGGAATGTGGGGGGAACACATTCTGAAGTCTAAGCGATGTTGGAGGATCACCTCATACTTCTACACATATATGGCTTAGGTGATCCCGGATCCTCCTTGTCCCATAAGTTATAAGTATGTACACCCATGGAAATGAAAATATGTCATACTTTCTTGTTTTGTCAGGATGGAATTAACCGGATCAAGCCGACACACCACTATTGCTTTGATATCATGAAGCGTGTCCCCTTGTGATAATGAACATATGGGATTGGATCAACAACTTTCATCATTATAGTTTCATCAAAATAAGAGTTCCTTGATCTAGTGTCCACTGCCACTCAGGCAGGCACTAGCCTCCCATCGGGATCTATCGACTCAGAGGACACACTTCCCACCAAGGATCCCTCCACTATATGTGAATACGTGTATTTAGAGGATTCTCCCCCCATATTTGAAGAGGGATTCTCCACCACGGTTGATGAATTGGTACCAGTGATCCTTGGTAGCAAGGCGGACCCAAAACACACATTGGTCAGTGATACCATGCCCCTCGAGGAGAAATCATTGTACATAAACTTCTTTAAACAACACTTCAATGTATTCACCTGGATTTATGACGATATGCCAGGACTAGATCCTCAGGTGTCCGTCCACTGCCTCGGTCTCCCAGAAAATCAGCACGGGTTCAAGCAGTCTTCCAAAAAGATGCATCATTCCCACAGTGCCACAGTTGAGGCAGAAGATGATAAGCTTAGCAGATCCAATTTTTTAAGGTAGTCTAGTACCTCAAATGTCTAGCGTACATTTTTCCAGTCAAGTAGAAGAACAGACAGATCAGAGTATATATCAACTTTTGGGATCTCAACCGTCAGTGTCTGAAGGATGATATTATCCTTCATATTGCAGAATTGTTGATCGACTCAATAGATGGGCTCCAAGCCCTCATCTTATTAGATGGGTACTCTAGGTATAATCATATCTAAATGGCCCCCGAGGATGAGGAGTCTATATCATTCAGGTCACCACAAGTTACTTCTCTTACCAAGTCTTGCCCTTTAGTTTAATGAATGCTGGTGCCACCTATTAGTGGGCTATGCATTTCATATTTAATCTAATCCTCGGAACGTTGTTGGAATGTTACATGGATAATGTAGTGGTAAAATCTCACCATTGTCAGGACCATATCAAATACCTTGGGAAAGTGTTCAGATTCCTCTATTCTCACCACCTAAAGAGGAATCCATTTATGTTCACCTTCAGGGTCACCTCTGATAATTTTCCTAGCTTTGCTGTCAGATATAGGGACATCGAGATCGACACGGAGAAGATCAGAGCCTTCAGTTAGATGTATCCCCCAACAAACCTTTGGGAGCTTTGTGGTTTCCAAGGACACCTGACCAACATATGCCGATTAATCATCAATTTTTCCAAAAAGTGTAGGTCCTTCTCTCACCTCATGACAAAAGGAATTGTATACGAGTGGGAAAAATAATGTTAGACTGATTTTGAGGAAATCAAGCAGTACCTACTCTATCCTTCAGTCTTAACACCACCCATCTCTGGAATTCCACTGGTCCAGTACATGAAAGCCTTGGAATTGTATCTTGGTGCCCTTCTCAGCCTGAAGAACAATGATGGGACGAAGAATAGTCTCTACTATCTCAGCCTCATGCTCATCGATACGGAAACCAGATACTCCCCTATCGAGAAGAGCTTCCTTTCACTGGTATTTTCAGTATAGAATTTGTGACATTGCTTTCCGCACCATGTGGTACAGCTAGTGTCCGGATTGGATTTGTTGAAGTACAACCTAAACTACCTCATATTTGTTGGGACCATTTTGGATGGATAATGAAGTAAGAAAAGTTTTCTATTACAAAGATTTGTCTTTTGTTGTCAAAGAAGCTAAATCAATTCACTTTGTATAGGAATTGTAAACTATGACGATGCTTTGCTTATTTTTATTTCTCAAATATCATAAGTTTGTAGAACTTGTGATGCAATCCTTATAAAGAGTTGAGAGAGTAATGAAGTGATTTTGGAAAAGGAAAGAAAGTGGCGCGCATGTATTGGCGGGCATGTATTGGTGCGCAAGTCATATTTCAAGATCATCACATCATAATATGACAAAGAAAATAAATTGGTGTGCAAGTTAAATATTGGCACGCATGTCAAAAAGTGGCATGCAATTATAAGGGGCGCGCAAGTGGGGCGCGCAAGTATAAGTGTTACACAAGTGTGGGGGCGCAATTATAAGTGGCGTGCCAGTGTATGGTGTGCACATGTTATATTCCAAGATCATCATATCAAAATATGAAAAAAGGAAGAAAGTGTCATGCTAGTGATGGAAGGGAGCACAAGTGATGGAGCGGCGCACAAGTGATGGAGTGGCGTGAAAGTTGGAACGTCACACAAGTATGGGTGGTAGGAAAGTCACCAAAATGACTATAAATAGATGACTAGCCTCCTCAATTTTTAACTCTCAACACTTAAGAGAAAATTATAGCTATGACCGCGCAAGTAGTAGAGGGTGCTCTGATCGCGCAAGTAGCATAGGGTGGCGCGCAAGCTGAAGTGGTGCGCAAGATGAGGGTTATTGATAAGCCACGCAAGTAGGGTATCGTGCAGTTTTTGGCGTGCAATATTTGGCACGCATGTTTGGCATGCCAGTTTTGGCGCACAAGTAGGTGGCGCACAAGATGAGTGGTGCACATGTAGGGAAGCACGGAAGCAGGTGGCGCACAAGAAGGGAGGCACGCAGGTAGGGAGTAGCGCACAAGCTGATTGGTGCACATGCAGGGAAGCATGAAAGCAGGTGGTACGCAAGCAGGGAGGCGCGCAAGTAGGGAGTGGTGCACAAGCTGTCTGCACCAAGAGGTTCTTACTAGCTTCTTGGTAGGAAAGGGAAGAATTTTTTTTGAAAGATTTGATTTGTGAAAGTTCATTAAGAAGCACAAAGTCATTACCTTACCCTATTTGTGCTGAGAGGGAGAACACACAATATTTGATTGTTTTCAAAGTGATACACGAGTGTAAGGGTATATCCTACTCATTGTATTCCACATCAAAGGATTGTTTTCTAGTGGATTGTGTGGTACTGGATTGTTTATGTACCATTCAAAGGACGTAGCTACTCTTGTTGAGTAGTGAACCTTGTAAATCTTGTTTTCCTGTGGTTGTGTGTGTTCAGCAGGGAAGAAAATCTTTAATTGGAGGTGAAGGTTGTTTCAAAAAAAGGGGAAACTTAAAAAGAAAAAGATATCACTGATTCACCCCTCCCCCTCTCAATGATACTTGGATCTTGACTAGGAACTTCAATTGGTATCAGAGCGATAGGTTCCCTTCATTTATTCTTTACTGAAGTGGATGAAGAGAAGTTATTATGGAGAATATAAATTATGTGATGAGTAAGAGGATTTTTATTTTTGATGGAAATAACTATCACATCTGGAAGGACAAAATGATGCCATATCTTATGTCTCTTGGATATGATGTTATTGAAACTACAACATATGGATTTACTTCTATTGAAGACAAGGTCTCTCTTACTCATATCGATAAGAAGAATCTTGAGAATGATGGAAGAGCTAAAAATGAATTACTCTCAACTATTTATGAGAGTTAATTTTTAAGAGTAAAAGGTGTTACTACAGAAAATGGAATCTGGGACAAACTGAAGAACATCTATGAAGGAAATAAAAATGTGAAGAAGGCTAAACTAAAAATCTGGAGACTAAAGTATGAATACTTGAAAATGGGAGAATATGAATCTGTTGGGGATTTCTTTACCAGGATAGATGATATTTTCATCACAATCAGATGTCTTGGTGAAACTTTGGAGGATTCTATAGTTGTCGAAAAGATATTGAGAATTCTACCTGACAAGTTGGATGCTAAAGTGTCTTTATTAAAAGTTATAGACCCTGAAACATTATCTTTGGATGATTACAATAGATCTCTTATTACTTATGAGATGATAAGGGTGATGAATTTGAAGTAAAAAAACAAAAGTTGATAGAGAAATATCATTCAAGGCTATAAATAGAGATAAGTCAAAGAAGACTCTTATTGAAGAAGATGTTGTTGAATCCGATTCTGAAGATGAGGTATGTAAACATTTTGATGAAATTTTATACTTTTTTTCTAAGAATGTGAAAATATGAACATGGAAATATATGGTTAAACATCCCTTGAAATTTTTTTGAGTGTGGAGCCATTGTTCACTTTATGGCTAACTGTCCTCAAAATAATAAAGAAGAAAATAGTGATGATGATAACAGAAGGGCAAGAAGGTTGTGGAAGAAACAAGATGAAAAAGATAAATATTTTTCAAATGGGAAGGATAAAGAGTTCATCAAATAAAAAGAAGAACCTTTTTATCTAAATATGTAGATGAAGAAGACAGCAAAGATGAATCCGAGAAATTATTTTCTGAAAAAACTACAGAGAATAACTTTATTGCTATAATGAATAATGAAGAGTATGAGAGAAACAGTTAAGAAGAAGAAGAAAATCAACTTGAATATCATCTAAAAGAAGAGTTGAAATACTTCTTGAGGAAGATCAGAAGCCTTGAGAAGGAAAAAAATGAGCCGATAAATGAAAATTCCGCATTAAAAAATCAAGAAGGTTTTACTGATGAGAAAATAAAGATGGAAAAGGAGATTAATGATATGAAAAATTCTCTTGAGAATACAAAGAACCGTAATGATCATCTTGAAGTAAAGTTGAAAGAAAAAGAAGAAGAGTTGGAACATGTCCAACATGAACTTTATAAAGATAAATCATTGAATATGAGTTTCAAAAAATCTATCCTAGAAGTTGGAGAATGTTCTAGTAAGAATGAACAAAACAAGGATCCACAAAAGTTACCTTCAAATGTTGAAATGAAAGACAGAAATGTTTATGGTAAGAAAAAGGATGGGAAGACCAGGTATGTGGTCAAGTTCTGCAATGATTAAAAATTAGAAGTGCATAAAATCACGAGTCAAGAGAGACTTGTAATACTTCAGGTGCTGTTAAATCTGAACTGATAAAGGAAGTTACAAATGAAAACATGAAGGTTGATGGTCAACATAGTTCTATTAAGAAGGTTTTTGGGAAGAGTATTCACAAATCCAGCCAGAATAGAAGTTTCAGAGGAAAATATTCTTTCAAGGGTTAATGCTAGTATTGTGGTGGATTCAAACACATGGAAAAATTGTGTTGGTTCAACCAACAAAATTACAACTATTCCACAAGATTTGAAAGACAAGTATTCAAGGGGAGTCAACGCATTCAAAATAGAAAATGTCTAAATAAATTTCATGTGATATCTGAGAAGACTGGTGTGAAAGTTGAGAATGGGTTCCAACCACTGGGAACTATTTTTGAAAGATGTGATCAACCTGGACATCTTTCCAAGGGTTTCCTTAGTGTGTTACCAGAGCAACAAAAGATTTTTAATAATTCTCAAAATCTAGAGTTTTTAAAAGCTAAAAGTGACAGGTATGATATGTCCGAAAAGAAAGAGTGAATGGTTTTTTGGCCATAACAAATTGAATTGGCTAGGAAATTGGAGGAAGGACAACAGGAAGTAAATGAAAAGTAAGAAAAAAAGCTCTTATTGTCGAAACTACATTGAAAGCTACAAAAGGAGAACATCCATGGATTCTTGATATTGGATGTTCCTATCATATGAAAGGATACGTAAAGATACTGAAGAATTTGAAAGTCTTCAAAGAAGGAATAGTGACATTTGGAAATGACGAATCTCTAAGGATTAAAGGTGTTGGATCAGCCATCATTGGAATGGAAAAGATGAAATCCAATAAACGCTATATGTTGATGGGATGAAACACAATCTTCTTAGTTTGTCACAACTCTGTGATGAGGGAAACAAAGTTATCTTCAGAAAAGATGGATTCTTTGTGAAAAGTGAGAATGATGGAAATATAGTTACAAGGGTCCAACGTATAAGAGGGAATGTTTTCCAAGTTAGTGAAGTTGAGAACTCTTGTTACATGTGTATAGTAGATGAAAATCAGTTATGGCATAAAAGGCTGGGACATATGTGTCAAAAAAATATGTGCAAGTTATCAATGTGAGATAGTGTCCGAGAAATGCCTGATTTATCAAGAAGAAGAGATTGGTGCTGCACTATTTGTGAAAAAGGGAAGATTACAAACTCTTTTCATAAGAGAGTTGAAATTCATTCAAAACAACCATTAAAACTTATACATTTTTATATATGTGGACCAATGAGAATTTAATCAAAAAATGGAGATGAGTACTTCATTACTTTCATTGATGTCTTCACTCGCATTACTTGTGTTATGTACATGAGATAGAAGTCAGAAGCTATGAAAATGTTTAAGAGTTTCAGGAGGAAAGTAGAAAATGAATGTGAGTATTCAGTGAAGAAGTTGAGAACTAATAATGGTGGTGAGTATAATAATGAAGGGTTTGAATGTAATCTTGAGAATCATGGAATTCAGTATTAGTTCAGTTCACCATAAATACCTCAACAAAATGGGGTTTCTGAAAGAAAAAATCAAAGTTTAGTGGAAATGGGGAGAACTTTGTTGCTTGAGCATAGTCTTTATCATTATTATTGGAGGCATGCCAAGAGCACTACTGTGTATGTTAAAAAATATTTTTCCTTTACACCAAACTCATATATGACTCCTTATGAAATGTTCTATGGAAAAACTCCATGTCTGAAACACTTAAGAGGTTTGGGGAGTCCAGGCATTATAAAGAAGAAAGGTGGAAACCATGGAAAGATTAAGAAAAGAGAAGATGATGGATTTTTTGTTGGATATAATCCATAAGGAAGAGGATATAGACTTATCAACAAATAAATAGTAATAATTATTGATTCTTCAGATGTAAAAGTTGTTGAAAATATTGAGAAAGAAAAGCAATCATATGTTGATGTGGAAGTTGAGCAGGGTAGAGAAGATTTTGTTAACAATTCTAATAATGATGTAGACTGTGTTAATCCTACTCAAGAAGATGAATCTGACTCAGAAATCTCAAGTGAAAAAGATGGAGTTCAAAAAACTCATCCTAGGTTGAGGAAGCAAGTGGAGTCTTAGAACATTATTGGAGATAAAAATCATAGGGTTAAAAAAAGAAGAACAATGAATGATAAATCACATACATATCTTTATTCGAAAGTTGATTCGAATAATGTAAATGAAGAATTTGAGAATCTAGAATGGGTAAATGCAATTAATGATGAACTTGATTAGATAGAGAAGAATGATACTTGGGAACCTGTACCCGAGTCGGACAACAAGAATATCATTGGTACAAAGTTGGTTTTCCAGAACAAGCTGAATGAAGAGGGAAAAGTAATTAGAAAAAAAAGAAAGACTGGTTTGTAAAGGGTATTAACAAATTGAAGGCTTTTATTGTGATGAAACCTTTTCTCTGGTGGCAAGATTAGAAACAATCAAAATATTTCTTTCTATTGCTGCATTACGAGGTTACAAAATGTTTCAAATGGATGTAAAATCTGCATTTTTGAATGGTGCCCTTGATGAGGAAGTCTACATTGATCAACTTTGTGGATTTGATATTGGAAAGGATGAAAGATATGTGTGATGGTTGAAGAAGGCTTTGTATGGGATAAAACAGGCTCCGAGATCATGGTATCATAAATTAGATACTTGCTTAATGAAGATGAACTCTAATAAAGGGGGAGTTGACAACAATCTCTACATCAAGGAATGTTAGGAGTTTTAACTAATCGTTATTGTTTATGTCGATGATATTATATTTGTTGGAAATGATGAAAGATCATGTGAAACATTTATGAGGAGATGAAGAAGTTATTTGAGATATCCATGCTGGGAGAAATGAAGTACTTTCTTGGGCTACAAATTTCACAGAAGAAGAATCACATTTTTCAATCCCAAGTAAAGTATGCTAAGGAACTTCTGAAGAAGTTAGGAATGGAAAATTTGAAACCAGTTTCCACACCAACTACAGTGGGAACCATGTTTTCTAAAGATGGAGAAGGCAAGGAAGTTGATCAGAAAGAGTTTCAGAAGATGATTGGAAGTTTTTTGTATCTGACTGCCTCAAGACCCGACCTTGTCTATTTTGTCATATTATGCTCAAGATTTCAGAGTGATCTTAAAGAATCACATCTGATTGTTGGAAAAAAAAATACTCAGATATATCAAAGTCATAATTTTTTTGGAATATTGTATGATGTATTGGGAAATATTGATCTATTAAGGTATTCTGATGCTGATTGGGCAGGAAATGTTGATGATCGAAGATCAACATCTGGTGGAGTTATTTTTCTGGGGAAAAGTTGTGTTAGTTGGCATACCAAGAAAAAGAATTCCGTAACTCTTAGCATAGCTGAAGCAGAGTATGTTGCTGCTACTCAATCTGCAACTCAACTAATGTGGATGAAGACTCATCTGGAAGATCTACTTGATGATGTAAAGCTACCATTTCTCTTCGGTTGTGATAATCAGAGTGCAATAAATCTTACAAGAAATTCATTACAAAATTCTCGCTCAAAACAAATTTATATAAAGTACCACTTCATCAAAGAGATGGCGGAGAAGAATTAATTGAGGCTGGAGTATATTCTTACATCTGAAAACTTTGCTCATATATTCCCAAAACCGTTACCGAAGGAACCATTTGCAAATTTGAGGTTGAACATGGGAGTCCAACCTCCTTATCATCAAGTTTAAGTTATGTGTTTCAGTCCCCACTCTCATCTGGCCCTCGGATAACGTTTTCAAGGGGGAGAATTGTTTCATAAATCTATCCTTATAGATGCATGCATAAAGGGGGAGTTGTGGGTAATCTATGAATCCATCATGTATGTGTTTGAACTATTCTAACTGTTTGTTGGAGTGTCTATAGGAAACAATTTTGTTTTGCAAGAAATTTGAAGAAGTGATGAATGCTGAAGAAAAAGATTGAAATATGTTCCGATGAAGGCTGAGGAGATACGATCATTCGATTTCATAGTCACTACTTTTGGACAGCATGGTTTTAGTTGTTAATAATTCTTGTTTCCTACAATGAGTTATCTCAAGTAGGCTTAGAATTGTTGATATGTAATCCATTTCTTAAGGTTAAAAAGTTCAATGATTTATGAATCTCGGTTGACAACAAAATCCAAAAGGGGAGATTGTTGGGACCAAGTTGGATGGATAAAGAAGTAAGAAAAGATTTTTATTACAGAGTGTTGTCTTTTGTTGTCAAAGAAGCTAAATCAATTCACTTTGTAAAGGACTTGTAAACTATGATGATTCTTTGTTGATATTTATTTCACAAATATCATAAATTTGGAGAACTTGGGATTCAATCATTATGAAGAGTAGAGAGAGTAAAGAAGTGATTTTGGAAAAGGAATGAAAGTGGCATGAAAGTATTGGCGTGCAAGTATTGGCGCGCATATATTGGTGCGCAAGTATTGGCACACAAGTGTAAGTGGGGAGAAATTCATAATTCAAGATAATCACATAAAAATATGACAATGAAAATAAATTGGAACGCAAGTTAAATATTGGCGCGCAAGTCAAAAAGTGGTGCGCAAGTATAAGGGGCGCGCAAGTGTGGCATGCAAGTATAAGTGGCGTGCAACTATGGCGTGCAAGTATAAGTAGCGTGCAAGTTTATGTTGGGCGCAAGTAATATTCCAACATCATCATATCAAAATATGAAAAAGGAATGAAAGTGTTGCACTAGTGATGGAAGGGCACACATGTGATGGAGCAGCTTGCAATTGATGGAGCAGCGTGCAAGTAGGAACGTCGCACAAGTGTATGTGGCGCGCAAGTCACCATAATTCCTATAATAGACGACTAGACTCCTCTTTTTTCAATGCTCAACACTTAAGAGAAAATTAGAGCTCTGATCACGCAAGTAGTAGAGGGTTCTCTAATCGCACAAGTAGTAGAGGGTGGAATACAAGATGAAGTGGCACACAATATGAGGGTTATTGATAAGGCGCACAAGTAGGGTGTCATGCAAGTTTTGGCACGAATGTTTTGGCCTGCATGTTTTGGCACGCAAGTAGGTGGCACGCAAGCTGAGTGGCGCACAAGCAGGGAGGTGCGCAAGCAGGTGGCGCGCAAGCAGGGAGGCATGCAAGCAGGTGGCGTGCAAGAAGGGAGGCACGCAAGTAGGGAGTGGCGCGTAAGCTATCTGCACCAAGAGGTTATTACCAGCTTCTGGGTAGGAATGTCAAGAATTGTTTTGAAATATTTGATTTTTTGAAAGTTCATTAAAAGAACAGAATCATTACATTACCATATTTGTGCTAAGAGGGAGCACACACACTATTGTATTGTTTTCAAAGTGCGGCACAAGTGTAAGGGTATATCCTACTCATTGTATTCCACATCAAAGGATTTTTTTCTAGTGGATTGTGTGGTACTGGATTGTTTCTGTACCATACCATGGCTGTATGTAACAACCCGATATTTTATGATATGTATTCTCTTTAATTTATTTTATGTCATTTGTTTTATGCTACAACAAGATTATCTTGTGTTATACGCCACACTGTATTAGCTTGAAGTATACACAACAGTATTCTTCGATTGTGTTACACACAATTTCAACTTCGTTTTATAATAGCCATTCTACGCAACATTGAGTATATATATATATATGTATATTCAATGTATAAATGAAATATGGTTGGATTATGTTATATGAAACAACAAAGGATTCTTTCACAACACGCAACCCTGACATGGCTTGCATTACACGCAATCACGACTTTCCTCGATAGCGTGTGTTATACGCAATATCAGGTTTCACTAAACAATGATATATGGTTATAATATTATTACAAACTAGCCATTATGAATAGTATTAACTAAATTTTTAATGTTATAACATTACTATTTCGTCTTACACATTTTATAGAACATGGTTTAAGAACAAAATAAATTTTTCGGGTAAAATAAGTATTTATGAAAAAATGCAGTTTTTCCTCCTTTTGATGGCGCATCCACATTAAATATAGTTTTTTAAAAGTTTATAAGTTCAACTTTACAAAATAAAATTCTAATTTAGAATCAAGATATAAAAATTTACTTTGGATAAATTTTTCATATTATTCTGATAACTTTCATATTTTAATGAATAGTAAAGGCACGCTATATTTTAATTAGAAACAAATTTTTTCATTGTAATAAATTATGTGGTCAAATAATAATATTGAATGGTTTCAAAGTATAAATAGAATATATTTTTACCATTTAATATAATGTATGTCATTAGCCTTTATTTTACATTGAATTCGTAGGTTAAATAAATTCAATCTTTGGCAATGTTTAATCTTTTAAAACCTATTTGCTTAACAACGGGATTAATTTTAAATTAATTACTGAAAGTTCTGTGTTTTGAATTTTGAAAAATGGATTCGAAATTTGGAATCAGTGGGTCCATGTTATGTTAATAGGTTAATTTTTTTTTGATATCATGAATAGTAACTACGGTAATTTTTATTCACTACGGTTAAAGGTAAATAGGGTAATTCAACTTAAAAGAATATTATAATAATTAAAAATTACCCTGACACTTGTCTTAACCTTATTGGAGGAGTATTTTCCGATCATGGGCATCCTTGGGTCGATTTTCGGACCCCATGGAGCCACTTATGAATGAAAATGACACATTAGATTAATTAATTTAATGTAAAGACAAAATTGGAATTAACAAATATCGTTTAGTAATTAATTTTTATAAGGGGCTATATAAATTATATTTTGGACTATAAATATTAATTGGAAAACTAAAAAGATTTCCTACATGTTGGTATTTTTTTAAAATTTTTATACATCATATAAATTAAATTATTTATGACACAATAATGATGCAGTATTTACCTCATTAACAAATGATTTAAATAAATAAGATTAAAATGATTAAAATATCATCCAAAACCTATCCAATTCCTATTTTATTATTTTATTTCGAATATTAGTCATCTTATATTCGACAGTAATGTGTTTTGGACCTCTTTAAATTGATGATAATTTTATAATAAAATAATGTTTTCACACTTTCCTAAAGAGCCCCTCCACTCCCTTATAAAAGGAGACCACTTCTATGCAATTCCTCACACCTCTCAAGCCTTTTGTCTCGTCCAAACTCTGCCCAACTAATCTCCCTACATACCTATCCTTCCCCTTGAAGCCTTACATTAGGCATAAGACTCTCCAAGAAGTCCATTTGGTTCAAACCAAAGAAAGTTACCAAAATTAAAGGTAACGGTTTCTCTTAAGTTGTTTTCTTTTATTCTACTTCTCCAACCCCTAAAATCTTTTTAATCCTTTATTTTGTGACAAAAATAGTATCCTGAAAATACTAGGATGCTTTTATGAGAAGTATTATAACTACACTTACACACACCTCTATCTAATGGATGAAGAATATAATGTTTCTGTGATGGAAAACTAACGCCTCACGAAACGATGATTGTTCGATTTTCCTCTACCGCCTCTCAGGGTGGCCATTATGATGGAACTGTATTTATATATAATATATATTATGTTTATTATTTCTTTATTCTTCTTTACTTCCCAATTATATCAATCCTTTACGGTTTCCATAGTCAGTAAATATGATAATCTCATTTTAGGAAGTGCGGACTACCGCCCCCTCAAAGTGATGTGATTCGTTAATACCTTATGTGGGGTGTATAAAGGATGTGGTTAATGATATTATATATGATATTGTACTAGAATTATAATATACCTATGTATCATTATGTTTTAATTCCATTAAAATAATAAATAGAAATGAAAGTAGCGTTCATGCGTACGTACGACTTACCGTCTCCAGGAATGGTGTGTTTCATTTCTTACCTCAATATGTTATGTACTATTATAAATGATTGTATATTCTGGATATATAATGAATGTATATGATATATAAATCATGATTTACATTTTGGAGGTAAGTAAATCATGATATAAGTAATAATAACATCAAGAACGACAAGTCCAAACACGTATGATAAATAAGATGATTTTACCCAAAACACTACTTTACCATTAATTTACATAAGTATGGGTAATATAAAGTGATAATTCAACCATATATGATATCATAACAATGAATATGATTCTTTAATAAGTCAATGACATTATTTAAATCATTATACAGGAGATTCAGACACTTACGAAACAAATCGG
The DNA here is from genome assembly GCA_963277665.1 of Viscum album. Taxonomy (NCBI): domain Eukaryota; kingdom Viridiplantae; phylum Streptophyta; class Magnoliopsida; order Santalales; family Viscaceae; genus Viscum; species Viscum album. Next base: position 1,755,375,820 of record OY728123.1, read on the forward strand.
ACCTAAGGTAAGGGAAATATCACAATCTCATTTTTATCTGAGATTGTTTATACTTTAGTATTTACTGGGGTGTATTTTATCATCCACATCCATGTTTCCTCAATATGTAATATTATTTCCATCCACCTAAAATTTTTTAAATCCAATTTTACCCTTCGGTGAGTTTTTAGTAAAGGATATGAAAGGAATCTTTTGTCGTTTTTCATACGAGGTACTTTTTGACTTCTCCGAAAAAAGCACGAAGAATTTTTTTTAACTTATATGACATGAATGGATTTTTAAAACATTATTTCCGAGAAACTTGCTTTACAAGTTTTCATGTTTATTTTTAATCAACTTCTTTTAGTTTCAAATTGTATGACATGTAAAAAAGGAAAATGATTTTGAAGTTGAAAGGATATTTTCCTCAAGAATGGAGTTCAAGTGTTTTATCAAAATTATTTTCCTTCTAAGATAATATAGGGTTCTGTTTCTATCCCTATTATTACATTGATTTTTTTATGTTGTGATGGAATTATTTTTATGAATTCATTTATCTTATATGAATTGTTTAATGATGTCACGATGTTTAAGATTCCCAATTTTATTACATGGGTTATGCAATGATGTATGATTTATGAATTTGTGGCACACATAAGAATGGTATCATTATGAGATGGGTGGGACCTATATCTCCCTCCAATTCATTGGGTAAAGATTTTATATCTCATGGGATAGACATGTCTGGAATGACAGGTTATACCGGTTCAGTAAAACAGGACTGAAACAAGGAAGTGAACTCGGTTTAGAAATGGACTTTGTCCACTAAGATAGTCTTGGAAATGAGTCTTGAATAATAAGAAATGATTCTCTATGATTATGTGTGTATGCTGAAAAGTTTCATGTTTTAAGTTATGATTATTGGGATTTCATTTCAGTACTATGATTTATACCATGTTATGAAATTATTCTCTCTTTTGCAGGTTAAGATTTCCAAAATGTTACATTCTTATGAATATGATGTGATTGATATTTCTTTTGTTTACCCTTACTGAGCATTTGAGCTCACCCTTTTATGTTTTCGTTTCCCCAGGATATAAAGAAAGGTTTTAGGTAAAAAAAGGAAGATCTTTATGGGAGATGTTGAAGATCCTTCACCACGATTAGAAGATTATATTCGGAGTTTCCAAAGACACTAAACTATTACGATCCTTGTGTGTGTGTTTTTGTTATGTACTAAGTATTTCGCAAAAGTAATGTAATGTCTATGTATGTTATGTTTAGGGTCTCTACAGTTGGAATCAAAGGAAAGGTTTAGTCAACCTTTGGAAACTAGGATGCGAGAACTTTAGTGAGATCCCTAGAGATATTTATAAGGTATGTCTAGGGATGTCCCTAAGATTAAGTATAAGTATAGGTTATAGTCCTAGAATTGCGCTAACGATCATAGAATTAAACCTAAGATGTTAGATATTGAAGGTACTCCCCCTTTATTATGTTGTTTTCCCTATCATGATTTTTGCCTCTCACACTATTCTTTTTGGGTTTTAGATGATGGATGGAACCCGAAGGAACCGTGTTGATCAATGCAATGGACAATGCAATGATTGTCCTCCTGAACAAACAAATGTTATGGGAGATGGAGTGAAAAATCTTATTGCTATACTTATACAAGCTATGAATCATTTTGGACTTCCAAATGAGCAGAGAAGGGAACAATATTCTATTGAGTCCTTCATGAGGCAACGTCCACCTTCTTTCAGTGGGTCTTCTGATCCACTTGTTGCTGAACAATGGATCAGTACCACTAAAAATATATTTTCATTTTTTCAATGTTCTGAACATGATAAAGTCATATTAGCAGTATATTGTTTGGAAGGTGAATCTGATCAATGGTGGAATCTTATCAAGAATACGAGGCAAAGAGATGAAATTGAGTCCATGGAATGGGACGAGTTCAAGAACTTATTTTTCAATAAGTACTTCCCTCATATTCTTCAAACAAAGATGGAGAAGGAGTTTCTTGAACTAAAGAAAAAGGATGATGAATATATTGGTATATACGAAACGAATTTCACAAGGCTTCCAAGGTATGCATCTGGATTTATCATCCAACCTGAAAGTAAAGTTGATCGATTCTTCAGTGTCTTAAAACCAAATCTTCTAAGGGCATTAGCTATAAGAGAATTCAGTAGCTATGAAGAAATTGTACGTTGTGCTATCAAGGTAGAAATGGAAGTTGTTGTTACTTATCCATCTCATAGTTTTGACAAAAAACAAAATATGGAGTTCAAGGAGAAATCTCAGAATAATGGTGAAAAGAAGATGAATGTTTCCTTATGCTCAATGTGTGGAAAGAAGCATGGTGGAGATTGTCTTAAAGGGACTGGTAAATGATTCAAATGTGGAAAGGAAGGTCATCAGGCATTTGAATGCCACAATGATGGGAAGAAGATGTCTAATGATTCAAACAAAGGAAGGGATACACAGAATGAACCTACTACACTTCAATGCTTCAAGTGCAAGGAAATGGGGCATTATGATAATAAATTCCCTAATCCAGGGGTTAGTGATGATCTACATGAGCAACCACTTAAGGCAAAGGACAAAGGGAAGTCACATGCGATCACCATTGGTGATGTTGAATATGACAACGATGTGGTGGAATGATTAAGTGTTTATGTAATGGGATTCCAAAATAATGTTGTATATAGTATCGTGGAATATTGGAATATTTATGTATTGGTCTATTGTGGTTTTCAATAATTTTATGGTACCGATTACCATGGAAAGTGATTGAGATATTTTTTTGGAAAAAAATATGATATGCGCATACTGAAGGGAAAAGGAGAAAATGAAATATTTGACCGTATTCATGAGCTCATGATTGATATAAGGACTAAGTGATATCATGGTTTGAGTATATAGAATTTTGAGGATTTTGGTATGTGGAAAGAGTTAACTTTTAACAACATTCATGTTTTCAATAAGGCTCAATGGGTATTCATTATTCAAGAGAATACTTGATTAAGGTATTCACATGTTTGTAATTTGACCAACAAGATATATCTTATGATATATGGGGGATAAATGATGGCATTCACGTGATCATTTTCTTTATACTATGAGCTTGGACCGAAGTATTTTAGATAAGCCTAAAGATTGGAATGGATTATGTTGGACATAAGTTAGTATTGCTTAAGGATAAGACTTTTTTTTGAAATTGTTGATGGGATGTTATAGTAATATAGATTTAGAAAAAGGACAACATGCAGGATGGGCGACAACCCATCGCGTCGGACAAGGCTGTGGGAATCGAACCCACAACCGAAGTGTGACTGACCTTTATCACCTACCACTGGCCTATAGGAAGTCCCTATTTAGTAGAAACTAGTTTTATTATATTAAGCAGTATAATATAAGAAGAATAAGTCCATTTTAGGAACCATATATGATTAATCTCACTATAGATGGACTTATGTATTTTTTGACAACTTTTCTAACCTTTTGTTTGAGACAGATGGAATGACCCATCATTTTATCACATGATCTGCTAACACATCACGAATGAAAAAATCAACTTCATTTCTTTAAGAGATGAAGTGGAAATTGTCCAAACAACGACCAACGGTGAGACTATACCAAAATAACGAATGTATTTCTTCTACTTCCAATTTCATCAACATTAGGGAAATGATCTTGAAAACAAAAAATATTATCCTATTGTTCATATATCTGATGAATTAGATGGTACCTTAGATCATCACAAATCTCTGTCTTTGTGATTGTTGGATTTTTCATAGCCATGTTCTCTACCACTCTCTATCAGAACATGATGGCTAGATTTCTCTTCCATATCCATATTTTCACCTATGTTCTCCTATGTGGAAACCCAGTGATTAGTTTATTTTGGTAACCTTTACGTTTCATACTTTAGTTTTTAAAGCCATGTTTTGGTATTCCTTTTTACAATGTGGGTTTCTATTAAACAAACTTTCGAGTATTAAACCATTTATAATCCCGAAAAATTTCGAGGGCGAAATTCATTTTAAGGGGGGGTAGAATGTAACAACCCGATATTTTTATGATATGTATTCTCTTTAATTTATTTGATGTCATTTGTTTTATGATACAAAAATATTATCTTGTGTTATACGCCACATTGTATTTGCTTGAAGTATACACAACACTATTCTTAGATTGTGTTATACACAATTTCAAGTTTGTTTTATAATAGCCATTCTACGCAACATTGAGGGTATATATATATATATATATATTAAATTTATAAATGAAATATGGTTGGATTATGTTATATGAAACAAAAAAAGGATTCTTTCACAACATGCAACCCTGACTTGGCTTGCATTACCCGCAATCGCAACTTTCCTCGATAGAGTGTGTTATACGCAATATCAGGTTTCACTAAACAACGATATATGGTTATAATATTATTACGAACTAGCCATTATGAATAATATTAACTAATGTTTGAATGTTGTAACATTATTATTTCGTCTTACACATTTTCTAGAACATGGTATAAGAACAAAATAAATTTTTCGTGTAAAATAAGTATTTTTAAAAAAAATGCAGTTTTGCCGCCTTTTGATGGCACATCCACTTTAAATCTAGTTTTGACAAGTTTATAAGTTCAATTTGAAAAAAAAATAAAATTATTCTTTATAATAAAGATATAAAAATTTACTTTGGATAAATTTTTCATATTATTCTGATAACTTTCATATTTTAATGAATAGTAAAAGCACGCTATATTTTAAATAAAAACAATTTTTTCCATCGTAATAAATTATGTGGTTAAATAATAATATTGAATGGTTTCAAAGTATAAATAGAATATATTTTTACCATTTATTATAATGTATGTCATTATCCTTGATTTTACATTGAATTCGTAGGTTAAATAAATTCAATCTTTGGCAATGTTTTAACTTTTAAAACCTGTTTGCTTAACAACAGGATTAATTTTCAATTAATTACTGCAACTTCTGTGTTTTGAATTTTTAAAAATGGATTCCATATTTGGAATCAGTGGGTCTAAATTATCTTAATAGGTTACTTTTATTTTTTTTGATATTATGAATAGTAACTACGGTAATTTTTATTCACTACGGTTAAAGGTAAATAGGGTAATTCAAGGTTAAAAGAATATTATAATAATTCAAATTACCTTGACACTTGTCTTAACCTTATTGGATGAGTATTGGCCGATCATTGGCATCCTTGGGTCGATTTTGGGACCCCATGGAGCAACTTATGAAAGATAATGACACATTAGATTAATTAATTTAATGTAAACACAAAATTGAAATTAACAAATATCGTTTTGTAATTAATTTTTATAAGGGGATATATAAATTATATTTTGGACTATAAATAATAATCTAAAAGCGAAAAAGATTTCCTAAATGTTGGTATTTTTTTATTAATTTTTACACATCATATAAATTTAATTATTTATGACACAATAATGATGCATTATTTACCTCATTAATAAATGATTTAAATAAATAAAATTAAAATGATTAAAATATCATCCAAAACCTGTCCAATTCCTATTTTATTATTTTATTTCGAATATGAGTCATCTTATATTCGACATTAATGTGTTTTGGACCTCTTTAAACCAAAGATAAGTTTATAATAAAATAATGTTTTCACACTTTCCTAAAGAGCCCTTCCACTCCCTTATAATAGGAGACCACTTCTATGCAATTCCTCACACCTCTAAAGCCTTTTGACTCGTCCAAACTCTTCCCAACTAATCTTCCTACATCCCTCTAATTCCCCTTGAAGCCTTACATTAGGCATAAGACTCTCCAAGAAGTCCTTTTGGTTCAAACCAAAGAAAGTTACCAAAATTAAAGGTAACTGTTTCTCTTAAGTTGTTTTCTTTTATTCTACTTATCCAACCCCTAAAATATTTTTAATCCTTTATTTTGTGACAACACCAGTATCCTGAAAATACTAGGATGTTGTTATGAGAAGGATTATAACTAAACTTACACACACCTCCATCTAATGGATGAAGAACATAATGTTTCTGTGATGGCAAACTAATGCCTCACGAAACGATGATTGTTCGATTTTCTCCTACTGCCTCTCATGGTGTCCATTATGATGGCACTATATTTATATATAATATATATTATGTTTATTATTTCTTTATCCATCTTTACTTACCAATTATATCAATCCTTTAAGGTTTCCATAGTCGGTAAATATGATAATCTCATTTGAGGAAGTGCGGACTACCGCCCCCTCAAAGTGATGTAATTCGTTAATACCTTATGTGGGATGTATAAAGGATGTGGTTAATGATATTATATATGATATTGTACTGTAATTATAATATACTTATGTATCATTATGTTTTAATTCCATTAAAATAATAAATAGAAATGAAAGTAGCGTTCATGCGTACGTACGACTTACCGTCTCCATGAACGGTGTGTTTCATTTCTTACCTCCATATATTATGTACTATTATAAATGATTGTATATGCTGGATATATAATGAATTTATATGATATATAAATCATGATTTACATTTCGGAGGTAAGTAAATCATGATATAAGTAATAATAACATCAAGAACAACAAGTCCAAACACGTATGATAAATAAGATGATTTTACCCAAAACACTACTTTAACATTTATTTACATAAGAATGGGAAATATAAAGTCATAAGTGAACCATATATGATATCATAACAACGAATATGATTCTGTAATAAGTCAATGACATTATTTAAATCATTATATAGGAGGTTCAGACACTTACGAAGCAAATCGGACCTAAGGTAAGGGAAATATCACAATCTCATTTTTATCTGAGATTGTTTATACTTTAGTATTTAATGGGGTGTATTTTTTCATCCACATCCATGTTTCCTCAATATGTAATATTATTTCCATCCACCTAAAATTTTTTTAATCCAATTTTACCCTTCGGTGTGTTTTTAGTAAAGGATATGAAAGGAATCTTTTGTCGTTTTTCGTACGAGGTACTTTTTGACTTTTTCGACAAAAGTACGAAGAATGTTTTTTAACTTATACGGCATGAATGGATTTTTAAAACATTATTTCCAAGAATCTTCCTTTACAGGTTTTCAAGTTTATTTTTAATTAACTTCATTTAGTTTAAAATTGTATGACGTGTTAAGAAATGAAAATGTTTTGGAAGTTGAAAGGATATTTTCCTCAAGAATGGAGTTCAAGTGTTTTATCAAAATTATTTTTCATCTAAGATAATATAGGGTTCTATTTATATCCCTATTATTACATTGATTTGATTATGTTGTGATGGAATTATTTTTATTAATTCCTTTATCTTATAAGAATTGTTTGATGATGTCACGATGTTTAAGATTCCCATTTTTATTACATGGGTTATGCAATGATGTATGATTTATGATTTTGTGGCACACATAAGAATGGTATCATTATGAGATGGCTGGGACCTATATCTACCTCCAATGCTTTGGGTAAATATTTTATATCTCATGAGATAGACATGTATGGAATGGAAGGTTATACCGGTTCAGTAAAACAGGACTAAAAGAAGGAAGTGAACTCGGTTCAGAAATGGACTTTTTCCACTAAGATAGTCTTGGCAATGAGTCTTGACTAATAAGAAATTATTCTCTATGATTATGTGTGTATGCCGAAAAGTTTCATGTTTTATGTTATGATTATTGGGATTTCATTTCACTACTTTGATTTATCCCATGTTATGAAATTATGCTCTCTTTTGCAGGTTAAGATTTCCAAAATGTTATGTTCTTATGAATATGATGTGATTGATATTTCTTTTGTTTACCCTTACTGAGAATTTGAGTTCACCCTTTTATGTTTTCTTTCCCCTAGGATATAAAGAAATGTTTTAGGTAAAAAAAGAAAAATCTTTATGGGAGATGTTGAAGATCTTTCACCACGATTAGAAGATTATATACCGAGTTTCTAAAGACACTAAACTATTACGATCCTTGTGTGTGTTTTTTTGTTATGTACTAAGTATTCCTCAAAAGTAATGTAATGTACATGTACGTTAAGATTAGTGTCTCTACAATGTAGCTACTCTTGTTGAGTAGTGAACCTTGTAAACCATGAGTTCATGTGGTTGTGTGTGTTCAACGGGGAAGAAACTCTTTAATAGGAGGTGAAGGTTATTTCAAAAAAATAAGAAACATAAAAAGAAAAAGATATCACTGATTCACCCTTCCCCCTCTCAGTGATACTTGGATCTTGATTGGGAACTTCAATATTGACAGGGCATCTAGCTCTATGAGTGGTAATCATTCAGCAGTTCAACATTAGGTTTGTACCCAGAAGGCTATTAAGGCGAAAACATTGGTAGAATTCCTTGCTGCCCATCCAAATCCTACGAACCAGTCCCTAGATCTCAATTTCCTCGATGAAACAATTCTATTGGTAGACTATACCATGTTGTGCTGGAAAATTCACTTCGATGGGGCTTCTTGGTGCCCCAATGATATGAGGGTCAATGACCCCAATCTCAACAGAGTATGCATGGGTATTATCTTAATTACCCTAACACAATCCATTTTGTTGTATTCATTATTATTGGAAGAAGGCTACACCAACAATGAGGTAGAGTATCAAGATCTAATTAGTAGCCTCAAGCTGGCCCTCGAGATTGACGTTCCCCATTTTCATGTGAAATGGGAATCTGTACTAGTCATCAAGAAGATCAAAAATGAATATTATGTGAGAAAGGTAGATGTCATACCATTTTTGGAACACACTCTCTAGCTAATGGCCCAGTTCCAATCTCAGCCAGATGTTACTCGTGTCCATCGATCACAGAATAGTCAGGATGATTCCCTAGCCAACCTAGATGCATCACATGCACTGCCCGAACATGATGATCTATTTATCCACGTGGAACACCAGAGATTCATTTCTCCCATCACTTCAGATAATGATGAAATCCCATTGGTAATCCCCATTACCATTGGGGCCTCCATGCCAAAAACCCCAGGTCCCCTGGATGCAATTATTGAAGTGACTCATGACTGGAGAAACTCCTTTTTCTAGTACCTCCAAAATGGTAATCTCTTAGTAGATCGGGCCGAGAATGAGAGAATTCAACACCGCAAGATACAGTTTACCCTCCAGGGTGGTCCTGGTCATGAGAAGATCCCTTAAAAGTGCAGGTATGATTGGGTTCTCCTCTGTTACATTCAAGAAGTTGAGATTTCCCAATTCATGCAAAAGGTTCATGCCAGTTCCTACGGGGCTCATCAGTCTAGGCCAAAACTATCTCAGCAGATCCAGAGACTGGGATATTTTGGGCCCTCAATGATCCATTACTGCCTCGAGTTTTCCAAAAGGTTCCACGCATTCCAAATTCATGATGACTTTGTGCATCAGCCGCCAGAGCCTCTCCACACTACCAAGTAATTTCAGCTATTTTCTTTTTGGGGAGTCAATGTCATGGGACCATATCCACCGGTGACGACTTGCCAGTGCTGATTCATCCTGACCACTATAGATTTATTCTCTACGTAGACAGAGGTAGTTCTTCTCAAGGAGTTCAGGGCCCGTTCCGTCATCGAATTTGGGAGCACTGACATCATCTATCAATTTAGAGTCCCTCATACCATCCTCATTGATAACAACATGGAATTATGGGTATCAGAGATGAAGAAACATAAGGCTAAGTACAATATCCATTCTAACCATACCTCCCTTTATCATGTGCAAGAAAATGGAAAGATTGCAGTGTTCAAAAAAACATATATTAGATTTTGTAGAAAATGGGTTTTTAGAAAAGGAAGAGTTGGTGAGACAAGCTCCCCAATTCCCTCTGGGATTATCGAACAACGACTCGTAACTCCACACAGGTGACCCCCTATTCCCTGGTGTATGGAATAGAGGTTGTTCTGGACATCAAAATTCAATTTCCATTCTTTTTCACAGCTATCTATGATCAGAAAGTGCCAGATAAAGTAGCTAAAATCCATCTGGCTGAGTCGGAGGTGCTCGACGAGAAGAGGCTTTGTGCCCTGCACAATCTGGAAAGGTATCAGAACAAGATATCTAGAGCCTTCAACAAGAACGTTCACCTCTACTCCTTCTTTAAAGGCGACTTGGTTTTGGCCTTGAGGACACCAATGATACCGTGAATGAAGCCACCCAAGTTGGAGCCCAAATGGGAAGGTCCTTACATCATTCACAATGTTTACTCCAATGGCGCATACTCCATGGTTACCATGGATGGTGAGCATATAACTTCTCCCACCAATGACATGTTCCTCAAGCAATACTTTTGCAGAGTAAGTCGGTCCTACTTGACCTTAAGATGTTCTGTCCTACATGACCTTAAAATGTTCAGTCCAACATGACCTTAAACTATCCGGTCCTACATGACCTTAAATTTTTTGGTCCGACATGACATTAAATTGTCTAGTACTACATGACCTTAAACTGTAAAATGACCCACATGACGTTAAACTATATATTGTCCCCCCCTAACGTTAAACTGTATATCATCCCTCATGACGATAAACTGTATGTCACCCCCATGACGTTAAACTGTATACTGTTCCATGTGACATTAAACTGTATATTGTCCCACATGAGATTAAAAAGTATATTTTCCCACATGACGTTAAACTATATACTATCCCGCATGATGTTAAACTGTATGCCGTCCTATATAAAGTTAAACTATATGTCGTCCTACAAGGCATTTAACTATGTTTCGTCCTACAAGATGTTACACCGTCAGAATTGCGTATGGCTTGATTCTCATCCTCATGGGATACTTAGGAACGCTCGGACACTTCATCTTGAGTCCATCCCCAAGTTTCCTCTTTGACTATCCCCTTTGGTATAGTTCTGTTGGTGGATCCCACATGGTGCCGTGTAGGCTTCTTTGGGCCCTCTAATGTGAGGATTACGATGATATCAGCATGTTATCTCCCTCATTCGTTTCTCCTCCCACATCCTCACCGCACGACGCTAAGTTGAGTAGCCTTCAAAACTATGTATAACATCCTTCCCATCCTTATAGGTTACATAGGAACACTCAGACATTTCATCCATAGGTCCATCCAAAATCTTCGGGACCTACCATTGGGTCAAAACACATGGTGTGGTATAGGTTTTTTCCCTCATTCACGTCGAGTTCATGATGAACGTACCATTTATCTCTCCCCCTGAAGATCTCCACCTCTTATACTGTCCATATTGACTTTAAATTGCACGGGCATATTTATGCTTCACACACTCCATATACTTGGGACTCCATTATCTTTCGCATCTGATGGGACCCCCGAATGGAATGGATGCTCAGCCCAAGGTCCCTTCTACCATTACGGTCCAGCATCCATAGGGGGTTTGAATAAAAAATTGATACAAGTCCTGTGATGAAAATATGGTAAGTAGTTGATGCTAATTTGTTGTTCCCATTTCAGGTCACACGATATGGATGATGTGTTTTGAATCTGGCCAAAAGCTGTCCTTTGTCGTCTTCACCACCACCATTTGTCCCAAACATTGAGTGTAGAGGTTCATTCTTCCCCAATGTCTCTTCGAGCATCGATTTTCCTCAGGAAAGAGTGTTTTTTCAGCTGTAAGACCCTTATATGATGTGGAGAGCCTAGTCATACTCATTTTTTCCAACACCGAGCATTGCTCACATGGGCTTAGTATCTATGATAATGAAACACCCACATGAGAGGTCACATGGCATTAGTTTTCCGGGACACCCAGCCTTAGGTCCCTCAAACCCATCGGCCTCATGACCCATGTTCTCATTTAGAATTTTTTGGTGGTATGGACTCACGTCCTCATTCACATCGGGCTATTTTTCCATGCCACACATATTCCCTTGAGAAATCCCTCCTTCAATAATCCTCTTTTTCGCGATCACATGCCCCACCATGTTTCGTGAGCCCCACCATTTGGGTTTCCAACATCTTCTATATCAAAAAGGACCCCGGAATGGAATGGATGATCGACCAAAGGTCTCTCCTACCATTAAGGATCAACACCCTTGATGGTTTTGAACATAGAATTGATACAATTCCCGTGTTGCGAATATGGTCAACGGTCGATGATCAGTTGTCTATCCAAATCCTGGTCACACAAATATAGACACTGTGTTACGAACATGATCAACATATATCCTATATAATCATTTCCACTTCGTGGTTTTCCACAGGGACAATGATTCACCCTCTTTACTCAGCCATCCATCTAGGCATCTACGGTCTGAGACCTACGACCTTAAACTAAGAGCACCATCGTCCTTAATGCATGATGATAAATGTCACAAAATACTTCTCATAACTATGTTTGGATTGATTCTCATATTTATGGGATACTTAGGACTTCCCAAACGCTTAATATTTGGGTCCAGCCCCATTTCATAGAAACCTCCCTACCATTCTGGCATCTTGGCATGAGTCCTTCCATGGGAGGGGTACGCGGTGTGGTATGTTGTTGTGTCCCCATTCACGCCGGGTTTGTAACAACCATGCCTTATACCTCTCTCTCATGATTTCCCTTCAATCCCTTTCCCTACACTCATCTTTACGAGTCTGTTTCCCTTCAATGGGGTCTCCTGACCCTCTTCATTGGTTCACCAATGTTCCAAGGAGTACTCCAGTTCAGAACCTTGAGTGTTAGATTCTACCTGGACATGGTTTCACCCCTTTCTCAGATTTTTTGTTCCCATTCATTTGGGATTTCATTATCTTCCACATCAGAAGGGACCCCCAAATGGCCTGGATGCTCGGCCCAAGGGTTCTCCTACCATTACGGCACAACATCCTCGAGGGTTTCTACCAAAAAATTGATACAAGTCCCGCGTTGCGAATATGGTCAGTGGTAGACGCTCATTGTTTTCCCATTTCAGGTTACATGATATGGATTCTGTGTTTTGAACACAGTTAATAGTTATCCTCCATCTTCATGCCAACCCCATCAATCCTTAAATGTCAGTTTCATGATTCACATCATTTTTCACCCCATCATATCCAAGTGGAATTTTGACACTCTTGGTATTATACCTCTCTATTCATTTGCATGTTTGGGGGATGAAGCTTTGGTAAGGCATCATTTGGGACTCCGCATCGACTTCCCCTTTATGTGTATCCCATGTGTTGCAAATACCTATTCCTCCCCCTTTTCCCACACCGAGTTCGGCTCACGTGGGCTTAAAGACTAGATTGAGGTCTTTGCTCACTTGGAAGAGTTACACATCTTCATGGCCCGATATCTAAGACCTTAAACTAAGATCTCCTTATACATAATCTTCTATCACTATTTCTAGCTTGATTTTCAACCTCATGGGATACGTAGGAATGCCCAGAAATCTCATCTTTGGGTATAGATCAAATTTCACTAATTATCAATCCTGTTCATCCTTTTAGGCCTCGATCCATATAGGATTGCATGGTCTTGTGTGAACGGACTTATGTCTTCATTCAATATAGGTATTCAAGAGCTGCACCACAAAATTCCCTTCTGAGAGCTAGTCTCTCCATTACCACACTCTCTTACCTTTTCTAGCCCCTTGGCCCGAGGTTTCTTTCTTGGAATCAGATGTAGTGTGACGTGGGCCTCATCCTCTTTCATGTTGGGTATTCTTTATCACGCCATGCACATCCTCTCTTGATCCTCATATCTCCTGTATATGTCTGAGACATATGACTTTAAAATATGTTCCCTAGTCTCACATGACATTAAACTGTTGTGTCTGTACTACATGACATTAAAACGCATGGTTCATCCCATCACATAACCCTAAACTGTGGCATTATCATCTAGGACGTACGACCAAAAAATGGCACAACATCGTGGTTCCCTCATTCGAGAAGACATCATGTTTGGTATCGGTCACCCACGACACTATTTTTCAACGCCTGTATAAGGCTTGATTCCTCTGGCGATTCCTGAGCTCTCCACCATAGGTCCATCACTTCCACAAAAAAACACACATTCATCCTAAAGGATAAACAAGATGTATAAAATGTTGCTTATTTTTGTGTGGAGGCCAGACCCACACGACCTTATTATCCATGGAACTAGTATCTTGCCATACCACCTTCAGAACTACATACTACATGATTATTATCCTCATGGGTTATGTAGGAACACCCAAGAACATTGCCTCAGGCCCAACCTAACTTTCAATTTTGGTCCCCTGACCTAGAAGATTCATGGGGAGAACAATGTGGTGATATAGACTCCTACTATCCTCATTCACATTAGGTTTTAGTAATTACTTCACCACATGTCTCCCTCTTCCAGTTCCATCTATGGTCTGGGCTCTATGACAATCAACTAATACCACTCCAGGTCCTTACCACAATATGTTAAATTTCCCGACATTTTCTAGGACTATGCATGGCTCGATTCCACTCCTCACGGGTTATGTAAGAATGCCCATGCATCTTGTATTTAGGTGCAGCCCCAGGAATCTTAAATCTAGTTCCCTCTTTTTCGTCCCCTTGGACCTAACTCTTTTGGGAACATGTGGTGTGGTGAGTACCTCTTGTTTTATCATTCACGTAAGGTTTTGCAATGGCCGCACCATGTGCCTCCCTTATCTTTTCCCAATCTGGTCCGAGTTCTATGTCCCTAAACTATGATCTCCCTATAAGAACTACGCGTTGGGTTTGGCTACTTCGCCGCCCTGCACACATTCCATGAAATCAATCTCCCCTTAATGGACCATCTTATAACCATTATGTTGGAAGCGTGCAACCCTAGGACCCTTTTCCTTGGACTCGATTCCCTCTATCCAACATGTCTTTTTGTCGTACTCTGATGCGTTGTGACAAAGAGCCTGATGTGTGGAATTTTCATGGGGACATTCCTCTTATTTCATGTCCAAGATTCGTTAACCCGTTATTTGGATCCTCATCCTCTTCCACGATTGAGGGGACCTCCATTACGCCCTAGTCTCATGTCGAATTGGCTTACCTACCATCTTGGGACAACGTCCCTAAGGACCTCAGATGAAATTTTCAAAAGGTCCCACATTTCGAACATGGTCAGTGGTTGACTGTCATTTGTCTGTCCCCATTCTTGGCTAATGCGATATGGATAATGTGTTTTGAACATGATTAAATGTTATCCTCTATCGTCATCAATCATCATTTTGGGCCAGATTTTGAGCATCATGATTCACATTTTTTCACTTCATTATGTTTAAGCAGAATTCCAACATACCCGGCTTTACCCCTTCTCGCATCCAGGTGCATTAAGTAGGTAGGTCAGCATTATTGGGACTCCATTCAACAAGAATACCATCACACTTAAAATGTGCCTTAACATGGTAGGAAAGTCCCATCACTACTCCTTGTTTCCCACATGGAGAAGGACTCATGTGGGATTAGTACTGTTGGTTGGACGTGTACAGGCACAGTCATGCCACACACGACATTCATAATCCTACATTACGTTAAACTTTGCTCTATGAACTATGTGTGGCTTCACTCTTATCTTAAGGGGGTATGTAGGATCGTCTAGGAACCTTGCCTTAGGCCCATCCTAACTTTCTCTTTTGTTCCCTCGAACTGAAAAAATACTCCCTCTATGGATACATGTTGTATTGTGGACTCCTACTGTCCTCATTCACGTCGGGTTTATGGCTCCTCCATCACGTTCTCCCTTTCTGGGATCTTCCCTTTCACTCCTCGTCCTATCATATGACGTTAAACTGAACAAGCCATCATATACTTGATGAAAGTGACTAAACTATGGTTCTACCCTTAACAATTTTAGTATGCCCAATGTCGGTAATGGGATGCACCAGATCCCTTGGTATAGAGGAATCCCCTATCGGTGTTTTCCTCCCACCATGCCATTCTTATAAACCACATATGGCTTGATTCTCATCCTTATGGGGTACATAGAGGAGCCCATAAATTTCGCCTTTGGCCCAGTCCCAGGGTCATTGAACCTTCTAGCCCCTCGGGCCCGAACCTGGTCCAGGCAGTATGAACTTCAAACAATGCACATCCTACTCACCATACGACTTTTAAACTATGCTTCTATTGTCTTTTTTGATATGACTTAATGAAACATATCATTAAAGGTCCTTGAAAACGAGGTTCAGCTAAGAAGTATGTTTGATCCATGATCAGACAGATACACCCACCTAATGTGTTTCCAACACAGTGGCATGATTTAAAGAGTGTTGGACTCCATTCCAACAACCCATAACCCCACACCCCACCCTTTGCATGCCCTTTATTAGAACCCTCATCCCATTTAACATCTAAACAAACCCCTTAACAGTATGGATGTTTGGCCTATGGCTCACCTAATGTCCAGGGCCAGTGTTCTGGAAGACTAATGGGTAGAATTTTGAGTCATGCTCTTTGTTTAAAATATGGTCAATGGTCAACCCTCATTTTCTATCTCCATTTTAGGCTAATGCATTAAGGATACTGTGTTTCAAATGCAGTCAATCGTTATCCTTCATTTTCCTGCCACCCCCACTATGTCTTGAATCTAGGGGTATCGTGATTCACACATTCCACTCCCCTATGTTCTGATTAATTCCAAACTCCCTTGGAATTACCCCTCTCATGAAATAGAGCACATTGAAGAGATGACACTTCGATTTTTCTGAGATCTTCATTCTATAGTTTGGCATCTCCCTTTCATCATAGAAATATAGATTGGTTGTTCAAACCCCGGATGCCCAAAGCCCAGTTTTCACTCTTATATTCAGATGGAATGAAAAGTTGGTCATTCATTGTTTCTCACATTAGACCCGACCCACGAGAGCTATGGGACTGATTGATGGATGTTCCATGAATGTAACAGAAATGAAATAGACCAAAAATGAAGAACAGAACTCATGCATGAATCTAGAAAAAAATGTTCAAAGCATGAAAGAATGTTCAAAAGTTACTTGAATTACAGTACCCAAAGATCAACCACTCCCATGGACGGGTCAGCCCCGTCAAAAGACCGTTATAGCTCCACCACCCTCTGGCTTGTGGCGTCTAGGGTTCATTATCGCCTGTTTAATCCCAGATTCTCCTCAGAAGCAATGGGGCATAGTTCATCAGCCGTGATCCCGACCTTCTCCCCATTGGTTCGGATGACGGTAATCTTCTTGGAAGATTTCCTAATGCGCTCTTTGGCCTCCGATAGATGGGCCTTCCACCACGATATAATCTCCAATTTCATGTTGGGGAAAACAGAATGCTCATATTCCTGGATGTGCTACCACTCAATCTCATTTTTAGCCCCTTGGAGCCTCCTGATGTTCACCACCTTTCTCCACTACCAACCCACACCATGGTCATGGTCATATTCCCAGATCTTCCCCGCCATGAGATCTCAGATGAGCATGTGGGGACGCAGGGCATCCACTCCCCCTGTTCACAGTTCGCGCAATAATGAACAGAGTCTCAAAACCTGGTCTATTCATTGTGGTTGATGGGTTTCATAGATGAATCACTTGATCAAATTTCTTGACTAGAGACAGACTATATTTCTATCATATTCATCAGAGGTCGTCTCATCCTAGTTTGCAGGGTTAGTAGGCTCATTAACAGGGTACTCCCCCAAGAACTTGTTATCAGGGTCATCATATGCTGTCTGATCAAGTACGGAAGGACACATGCTATCTGATCGATCTTCATCATCAGATCCTACCTCAATTATCACAGTCTTGGCCCTGCTAATGGTGCCACCAGTGATTGGGAGCACCAAAACATGTTCAGTTTGGGTGTCCACTTCCATGACCACCAACATTCCTCTAGGAAAGGCACTGCTGGTAGTACCAACCAACCTTACCAAGGAAGCCCATGCCATATTAAGAACTGTCCTTACCAAGAAGTGCACGAATATTAGTTAACCTGATCAATGGGTGGAAGACATGAATTCTTTAAAGGGGACTTACATAGATCAAATTTTTGGTAACTATCCTAGGTTGTTTCCATTGGGACTCCATGGTGTGGCCCAAAGTATATTTTTGGGAAGTCTAAAAACTCATGAAGAACCACCTCGGGCGTCCTAGCCCCACTAGATGCGGTAACCACCATAATGGTGGGCGTAGATCCTAAAGGCCATGCATATTCATCTACTAAGGGGCGAGAATGGGTTCTGCATATGATTCCCTCCAACACAATTCAAATGTTAGTGAGAGGTCCAATGTAACCTGAATGTGGATCCCGAGGAAGGGACTCAAGGTTTTACATCAAGAGCCTATGCAAACTCTTTAAGTTATGGGTCTGAATCGCCAACTTCACCCTTCTCCAAAGGGCTCCCACTACCGGCCTCATCCCCCCTAGATGATTCATCCAATTATTCTGGAAAAGGGAATCACTTCCTCAGTTCAGCAGCTGACAACTACGGAGGAGTCTTATGATCCAGCAACACCTTTACCTGATCTTTCACTAGGGGCGGAGCACCCCGAGAGTTCACAAAGACCTCAAACTCTTCAGGTATTGCTCCACCTCTACCTGGGATACTACAAATCTATACCTAACATGGATGATTCTCGGTAAATCAAATATGAGATGGTATAGGTGATGCCACGTCTCGGACAAGTTGGGGAATTGCTGGTTGACATCCAAATGTCCCATGTTTCTGGGAATATGGTGTTCTCCGGCATGTCAATATGGTGCAACCGCATCCCCAGAGCCTTGGTGCATATCATGTGAAATCCCCTAGGTTTCCTCCCCTCCGGAAGATAGAAACGCACATCCGATTGTCACCTATCGACCGGTCAAAGTTTGGATGCTCTTCTAATTGGTATAGAAGCACTAGGGTTGAATCCTCGGTGATGATGCTTTTTAAATAGTCGATTTTTTTAGTTTATTGTATTTTGATTTGGGGGGGGGGGGTTGTTTGCAGATCTTAATTGAAATGATTGATTCATTATTATTGATTTAACAAATTGATAATGATTGCGGTGGGTTCATTTTTAGGGAGTTAAGCTTGTGATATCCATGATCTTTGCATTATATTGCATTTAAATTAACACCCACTTCACAAGATAACGTTGATCAGAATTACTAAGTGTTAAGGATTTAATTCAAGCCTTAACTTTACTTAGGGTTATAATATAAATTATAACATGTTCATGTTAGTGTATTTATGGTTCCAATAATCCATTTAAACCACATGTTAAACAAAACAAGTCATTAATCCATGAAATGTTAAGTCCAACATACACAATGTTAAATTAAAGAATATTCATCGAGAAATTCTCTCAATCGCATAACATACCAAAATTTTGATTCAACACAATAATATATTTACTCATCCATTTGGTTGTTTAATAAAATGGTTATAATGATTATGATGATATATTAAGAAGAGAAGAGAAAGAAAGTGATATGAAAAGAGTGGTGTGTCGAACACACACACAAGAACAATGATGATAATTAAAAATGGACTTTCGATTGAATGAGGAAGAAAAATATGGGAAAGAGATTCAAATGTATTTAAAATATTTTAAGAAAATTAATATGAAACTATATAATTTGGATGAGAATAATAGATATTTAAGAAGAAAATTTCATTAAAATAGAATTACAAAACACAAACACTTACACGATCACAAATGAAGTACAACACACAAGTAAATGATAGGTAGAAAGGAGGAATGGTTTCTCATGTAAAAAAATGAGTATGGAAGATACTCCCGGGAATTCGGTAGAAGCTTGGTCGTGCCAAACTATACTCCTTTTCTCTGAAATGCCAACCCCTTTGAGGGAGAGGAGGGGAATGTATTTATAGGCCAAGCAAGTGAACTGTTGTCATTCCCAATATTTCCATCCACTTGGCTCAATTATTTGGACATCCAGATAGCCGAATATCAAGATATATACTTCTTACAAGTTGTATATAATAATGTTGTCCAACCGCTCTCATAATTTGGAGTTATTTGGACCTATGGTGCCAATGTTATGGTGGTTTGATTAAACAAAGTTAAACTGTCCATTTCAATCCTTTCCTTTTCGATTCCCAAATAGTGAATCGGTTTAGAAATAGAAAGATGCCTTCAAATCCGAATTATTTCTTCAACAATGTCGGAATCCATTATCTCCCCTTTCACACTAAAAAATCTCAAATTGATTTTGATGATTACATCATGAGATATGTCATGGATAGTGTCAGGAATTTAATTCCCAACTAGAATGATGGTCTGGATTTCATGGAATTATTTGGGCCCCTTGTTCTTGTAGTTGGATTTTCAAATTCTTATCCATGAGTCCTTTATATAATCACGAACACATTGTGGAGTTTCATAATATATGGGATTCGGGAGTGATACCAGTAACTCAATCATCATGGCTGGTCCAGTTTCTTCACAAATTATTTGGGTCATCTTCTATGGTCTATATGGGCCTTCAAATGGAAGAATTTTACAATTATCCCTTCTATTTAAATGATTTATATTAAGAGAGGAATCCTAAAAAATAAAAACCACATAATTAGGATCTTTATTGTGATATTTATAAATAAAATATTAAACTAACTCAATTGGACTACTTCTAAAAATGCTAAAAAATTATACTTAATATTAAAACATTAATATTTCCCACAAATTATGCACATATCATATAAAATTTGTAAAGGGAGTATATAATAAGTCATGAATATATTAATACCATCAACTCCCCCACACTTAGTCTTGTGCATTTCCTCATGTGAAAAAAATATAAAAACATGACAAAGTCATTTTTACTCACCAACAAATAATAAAACTTTGTTTTCTTCATTCAGGGGAGGTTTAGACTATTTCACTCAACCATATTGAATTAAACCTCAAGTTGTTACAGAAAAAATGTTCCAAAAACAATTCATTTTTTGCAGGCTCAAATTTAGAAATGGAAAATGGGGACACTCAAAACCCACACCTGTCAAGATGATAAAATTAATTTGTGGAGGTTGACTCTTTCACCAACCAAATTTAAAATCTTAGAGTTTGAAAGAGCTGTCAGCTTCCAATACCTATCCAAAGTACTCAAGAATAAAGAGGTCTTTTGAAGGGGGATTTCTGTGGCTACGGGATGGTAGGAATATATTGTCCAAGAGAGAAAAAAAGTGGGGTAAAACACTAACATAGAAAACACAATGCACAATATTTTTGAAATAAAACATGAAAGGAAATTGAAACAAATTTTTATGAGGGAATGAAAATGTGAAATAAGACACAAAAGTGGAAGGAAATATAAAGGTAATGAGAATATAGAATATTTACAAAACACAAAACTTCTCCCAATAAGAATATAATGCAAGTGTTATTTCTTTTCTTTTTTTCATTGTCTTTTCGAAAGATGACCTTGAAACAGATCTCACATTCATATCCCAACCCATGTTTGATCTCTACACGACACTAATATTAATTTTTATAACAAGATCAAAGGTCGAGGTAGAGTGGTTTTTGACCTACCCAAGACACAGCCCATTTTTTCATTTTTTTAATTTTATTTTCATAATTTTTTATTTTTTTGAACATTTGTCAATAAAATTTACAAAATTACATAAATGTAAGTACATTAAATTCCCTAAAACACACTTAATGATAACCTCTCCCCAACACTAAAATGGATTATTTCCCTCAAGGAGATGATAACTCGTTTAAAATCAATAAATGGGTTCCCAAACAATGAAATCCATTCCCCCACACTTGAATTTCAAAAAATTATTCAATTAAAATTCATGTTAATATTAGGTGTGAAAAGGGATTGGTCTTGTAATGTGGATTTCAAAGAAAAGGTTTTCATATGCTCGAATTGGATTTCAAATAGAGGACTAATGTATGGTTAATGAGAGTCTATTTGGATATTATAATTATCATGTGGTTCATAAAATGCCTCTATCATATAAATGCACACTAAAGTAGGAAATTTAGTTCAAAGGTCAACAAACTCAAGAATCACAAATAGAGGTGAAAAATATTCATTTTGAAAAGATGGAAATAGGCAGCCTTAGCATGAAAGATAATATTGGTTCTCATGGTTGGGAAAAATAATTTTCCAAATCAAAAAGTGAGCATAAAAAATTTTTTGGTTTTGAAACAAAATTATTTATCCAATGTCATGATGAAAATACAAAATTTTTTAGATGAAAGCATGCATGTTGACTCCCTAAAAAGGTTGGACCAAAATTCAGAACTCGATGGTGAGTAAGCATGAATCTTGATTTTTTTTGTATTTTTTTTGTTATGATTATTCTTTGTTTGTTTTTTTAGTTTTTAATAAAGACACAGTTACACAAAATAGAAAGAGAAAAATAAAGGGTTTGAAAAAAAAGTGGAAAAAATGAATCTCATAGGAAGAAGAAGGAGGAGGTAGAGGGAGGAAGGGAGAGATAGAGTTAAAGGGAAAGAGGTTCCCCTAGTTTGGATTTTGTGGGTTTCCATCTCCATCAAGTGGTGGGTCGACTGTAGAAGTTTGGGATCCAATGGAATTCTATGTTCATCCAGGATTGTACGTCCTCTCTTGGTGATGATTTAACCGATGTCCATTAACTAAGAATGTTCTTTTGATAGAGGAGACTTTGACATGAACTGCACCAAATGGGTTAATATTAGTAATAACAAAAGGACCTTCACAAATAGAATTAAGCTTACCTTGGTGAAGCCGAAATCGAGAATTAAAGAGAATTACATTATGACCTTCATGGAATACCTTTCTCAGGATGTGTTTGTCCTGGAGTGACTTGGAATTTTCATTGTAGATATTAGAATTCTAGAAATAATCAAGTCTAGGATCCTCCAGTTCAGCCAATTGCAACAATAATTCTTCACCAGATTTTTCACAATCAAAATTACAGGTTTTCAGAGCCCAAAAAGACATATGTTGGATTTCAACTGGTAGATGACATTCTTTACCAAAAATTATCCAAAAAGGAGACATCCCAATGGGTGGTTTTTAGGCAGTTCGATAATCCCAAAGTGCTTCACCAAGTCTTTCAGGACAGTCTTTTCTGGTGGGTTTTACAATTCTCTCAAGCACTCTTTTCACTTCTTTATTAGATATTTCAGCCATTCCATTTGTTAGGGGGTGATATGCAGTTGAAGTTTTATGTACAACCCCATTCTTTTTCAAAAGAGATTCCAGGGTTTTATTAAAAAAATGGGTTCCTAAGTCACTTATCAAGGCATGAGGTGTGCCAAATCAGTGGAAGATGTTTGTCTTTAGGAACATACTAATAGTATGTAAATCATCCTTTCTAGTTGGTTTGTCCTCGACCCACCTAGAAACATAATCAACCGCAAGAAGAATGTATGAAAGTCCATTAGAAGGGGGAAATTTTCCCATGAAATCGATGCCCCAAACATCAAATATATCACAAAAATTTAATGGATATGGGGAATTTCATTTCTCTTTGAAATTACACCAAACTTTTGGTAAGTGGGACATGATTGAAAGAACACATGTGAGTCCATGAATAGTGAAGGCCAAAAGAATCTATAGTCTAGAACCCTTTGGGAGGTCCTTTATGGTCCAAAGTGGCCACCACCAGGCATTGAGTGATAGAATTCTAAGATGGAAGAATTGTCATTTTCATTGACACATCTCTTTATGACCATGTCAGCCCCAGTTTTCCAAAGTTTATTTTCTTCCCAAAATAGTATTTTGAATCACATTTCTTCGTTATTTTTTGTTCTTTTGAAAAAATTTAAGGAAAAAAACCAGAAACCATGTAATTTATAATGGGGGCATACCATGGTATTTTTGGAGTGAGAGATGAAATGTGCTCATTGGGAAATTCTGGATCAATTATTTCTGAATGAGAAGAATTAGAAATTCTACTCAAGTGATTAGCCACATGATTTTCTTTTCCTATTCTATCTTTCATTTCAAGGTCAAACTCTTTTAGTATTAGGATGCAACTTATTAGCCTTGGTTTGGAATAACTTTTCTTGAGTAATAATTTTATAGAAGAATGTTCTGTGAAGATATTGATTTTGGAACCTTAGAGATAGGGTCAGATTTTATCTAAGGCAAAAACAACTACTAAATTTTCTTTTTCAGCTATAGTGTAGTGAGATTTAGTATCATCCAATGTTTTTGAGGCATAATAGATGACATGAGGAATTGTTTCTCTTCTTTTACCAAGAACAAACCCAACAACTCTCTCAGAAGAATCACACATCATCTCAAAGGGTAAGGACCAATTTGGGGGTTGGATTATCGGGGCATATGTAAGAGCATTTTTTAGTTCAATGAAGGATGTCTTACAAACCTCATCAAAATGGAATGTGACATCATTTTTGAGAAATCGAGTAAGTGGTAGGGAAATTTTACTAATGTTATGGATGAGTGACCAATAGAAACCGACATGACCGAGGAATGAACGAATATATTGAACAGAAGTTGGTTCAGGAAGTGATTGGATCCCTTAAATTTTGATAGGATCCACTTCAATACCATCTTTTGAATCTATGTGCCCTAGAACAATCCCATTTGCAACCATGAAGTGAAAATTTTCAAAATTTAACAGAATGTTAAACTTGAAACTCTTTTGAAGAACTAAAGAGAGTTAATTCAAACAATATTAAAATGACTCACCATAAATGGTAAAGTCATCCTTGAATACTTCCTTGCAGTGGTCAATGAAATCAGAAAAGATACTCATCATACACCTATAGAATGTTACAGGAGCATTGGAAAGGCCAAAAGGCATTCTCGTATATGCATATGTTCCAAAGGGGCAAGTGAAAGTAGTATTTTCATGGTCCAGAGGTGTGATTGGGATTTCGAAGTAGCCGATGTATCCATCATGAAAGAAATAGTGTGACTTTCCAGCTAATTGTTCTAGCATTTGATCAAGGAATGGAAGGGGGTAGTGATCTTTTCTTGTTTCAACATTCAATTTCTTATAGTCGATGCTCACCCACCATTTTTTCTTCACTATAGTTGTTACTACCTCCCCATATTCATTTGTGACAACTGTTATCACACCCTTATTAGGTACAACG
Source organism: Viscum album (assembly GCA_963277665.1). NCBI lineage: Eukaryota > Viridiplantae > Streptophyta > Magnoliopsida > Santalales > Viscaceae > Viscum > Viscum album. The sequence continues at coordinate 1,755,400,764 of OY728123.1, forward strand.
TGAATTGGACTAACCCATTCACAATCAGAAATTGGATAGATAATACCAGCTTGAAGAAGCTTGGTGATATCCTCCCTAACTACCTCATGAATGAGTGGATTGAGTCTTCTTTTTGGTTGTATAATATGTTTGGATGATTCATCAAGATGGATGTGAGGCATTCAAAGAGAGGGTTGATTCCTGGTATGTCATATAGGTTCCACCCTCAGGCCTTTTTGTTTTCCTCTAACACTATAACAAGTTTGGACTCCTCAATTTTGGTAAGTGAAGAAGAGATAATGACAGGATAAGTGAGATCATAGAAAATGAATGCATATTTCAGGTGTTTAGGAATACATTTATGATCAGTATCATCTCTCATTTGTGGGTTAGACATCTCCAGAATGGATGAAGGGAATTTAGTTGCTTCAAATTCATTTTACTTAATACTATCCAAGGTGGACTAGTAGAGATCAGAGTTTATGTGGGATTCAAGGGAGTTTTCAAGTTCCTCTATATTGACGGAGTCTATGAATGAGAGGTCAAAATCAACTTCACTATTTTTGAATTGGTTAATTATGTTGCAGATTCCACAAGATCCATTGTCATCAGAAGAAGATGAACATGATGGAATAGGGTTTAATTGGCTCTTAGAAGTGTCCTCGGATGCATGGATTGAGAAAGAAGAGTAATCCTCAGATGGGTATCGCATGGCTTGGAAAATGTTGAATTTGACCAGTTGGTCACCAAATTCCATGGATAAGATGCCTGAATGGACATCAATTTTGGTTCTTGGGAAAGAGATTGTATTGGTTTTGGAATTGGGAAGGCTCACTAGGATAATGGAATCCAGGAGGAGGATTGATCCTTTGATGTTGAGGAACAAAAGGGTATGGTTGTTGGAAGTTACCAACACCTTGACCATATTGAAACTGGTTTGGGTTTTGAGGAGGGAATTGAGGGGGATGAGATACGAGATTCCTATATCTCAAGTTAGGTTTATATGTAGAAGATAATGGCTCAAAATGGGGTTGGTTGAAGTTCCTAACAATATGACAAAATAGTTGAGGTTTAGTATTCCACTGAGAACCTGCTGCATTGAGATCCATTGGTCCAGATGAAACGGATTGATCCTATTGAAGTTGTTGACATATTTCAGTTGGATGAGAAGGGGAGTTGCAGATTCCATAGTTTTGGACAAGTCCAGGAAACATTGATTGTGGAGAAGATGAGGTTGGGGATTTGGAAGCCATAGCTAGTTGACGCACAATACCTGTAAGTTCACTCATCCACTCGGTCATCTTGTTCGGATCTATTGATTGATTTTATTGGACTTATTTTACTTGAGCATGTGCTCGATTATGGAATTTTTGTGTGTTTTCAGCCATGTTACTTATGAGATCTCTTAAAGCTGCAGGAGTTTTATCAACAATAGCACCACCACTAACGACATCAATGGAAGTTCTCTCCATTTACAATAACCCCTCATAGAAGTATTGGATTAAGAGTTGGTCAGGAATTTGGTGGTGTGGATAGGTTGCAACAATCTTTTTGAACCTCTCCCAGTACTCATGAAGTGATTCACTAAGGAATTGACGAATACCACTTATTTACTATCGGATAGAAGTAGTACGAGAAACCTGAAAGAATTTCTCTAAAAATAGTCGCTTCATGTCATTCCTTGTTGTTATGGAACCAAGATGTAGGTAGTAAATCCATGACATAGCAGTGTCATCTAGGGAGAAATGGAATGCTTCGAGTTTGACTTGTTCCTTAGAAACCCCTTGAGGCTTCATGGTAGAGCACACCACTTAGAACTACTTAAGGTGGAGATGTGGATCCTCACCGGCTAGCCCGTGGAAATGAGGAAGAAGATGAATCAAAACTGATTTGAGTTCGAAGTCAGCTACAATTTTTGGATATTGAATACCAATAGGTTGGTAATTCATATCAGGGGTAGCATGTTATTTTTGTGTTTGTTCTCTCAGATTGGCCATATCTAATTCAATTATTTAGAACAGGATTTGTTCTTGAATTAGTTGATTATCTCTAATTTTCCCCCTAAGTTGGAGAAGTGTTCGCTCAATTTCAGGGTCAACCAAATCTGAGGGTATGTTTAGAAGGCTACGGGGCATTCAGAGGGATATTTTAAGGAAAAAAAGACATGTTTTTCTTTGTTTTTTTAATCAATTTTTTTTACAATAACCAGAAACTAATGACTAATTAAAGAACCATCCCCAGCAACAGTGCCATTTGAAATGCACGACCGATTTCCACCTATTGACCGATAAATGTTCCAATTATCTGCTAATCTGTCTAGTAGCACTCAGGTCGAATCCTCGGGGATGATACTTTTTAAATAGTCGATTGTTTATAGTTGACTATATTTTGATTAGGGGGGTTTGTCTGCAAAGATTAATTGAAATGATTGAATGATTATGATTTATTGGACAAATTGATAAAGATTGGGGTGAGTTCAATTTTAGGGAGTTAAGATTGTGATATCCTTGAGCTTTTCTTTATATTGCATTTAAATTTACTCCCACTTCCCAAGATAACATTGATTGGAATTCCTAAGTGTTAAGGATTTAATCCAAGCCTTAACTTAACTTAGGGTTCAAATATAAATTAGATCATATTGATGGTAGTTTATTTATGGTTCCAATAATCCATGGAATCCACACGTTAAACAAAACAAGTCATTAATCCATGAAATGTTAAGTCCAACATACAAAATGTAAAATTAAAGAATATTCATCGAGAAAATAAACTCAATCACTTAACATACCTAAATTTTGACTCACCCCAATAATAGATTTACTCATACATTTGGGTGTTTAATTATCTGGTTATAATTATTATGATGAAAAATTATGAAGAGAAGAAAAAGAAAGAGATATGAAAATAGTGGTTCATCGAACACACACACACAAACAATGATGATAATTAAAAACATACCTTCATTTGAATGAGGAAGAAAAATAATAGAAAGGAATTCAACTGTATTTAAACTATTTTAAGAACATTAATATTAAACTATAGTTTTTGGATGAGAATAAGAGATATTGGAGAAGATACTTTCATTAAAATAGAATTACAAAACACAAACACTTACACGATTACAAACGAAGTACAACACGAATGTAAATGAAAGGAAGCAAGTAGGAATGGTTTCTCAAGTAAAAAATTGAGTGTGGAAGATCCTCCCAAGACATTGGCAGAGCCTTGGTCGAGCCAACCAATCCTCCTTTGCTCTGTAATGCCAACCCCATTGATGGAGAGGATGGGAATGTACTTATACCCCACGGAAGTGAACTGTTAACATTCCAAATCCATCCCTCCACTTGACTCGACGATTTGGGCATCTAGAAAGCCGAATCAAAAGATATATCCTTCTTATAAGTTGTAGATAATAACTTTGTCCGACCAATCACAAAATTTGGAGTCATTTTTACATATGTAAACAATGTTATGGAGGTTTGATAAAACAATGTTAAACTGCCCATTTCAATCCATACTTTTTCGATGGCCAAAATGTGAATGGGTTTTTGAATAGGAAGATAACTTCAAATCCGATTGATTTCTTCAACACAGTCGGACTCAAATATATCCTATTTTAGATTACAAAATCTCATATTTATTTGATTATTAAATCCTGAGATACTTTATGAATAGTGTCCGGAATTTAATTCCCGACCAGAATGGTGGGATGGATTTCAAGGCATTATTTGGGCCCCTTGTTTTTGTAGTTGGTCCTTCAAATTTTTATCCACGATTCCATTGGATAATAAAAAAAATGGTGGAGTTTCATAAAATATGGGCTTCGAGAGTGAGACCAGTAAATCAATCATCATGGTTGGACCAGTTTCTTCACAAATTTGTCGGGTCATCATGTTTGGTCAATATGGGCCTTCAAATTTAAGAATTGGCCAATTATCCCTTCTAATGAAATGTTTTATATTTAGTTAGTAAGCATTAAAAATTATAACCACATAATTTAGATATGTAGGGAGATATTTATAAATAAAATAGTAAACTGACTCAATTTGACTACTTCTAAAAATGCTCAAAAAATATACTTAATATTAAAACTCTAATATTTCACATAAAAGTTTGCACATTTCATATAAAATCAGTAACGAGAGTATATAATATGTCATTAAAATATTAATACCATCGACTACTCTACTCCTCTGGGACCGCCAGGTCCGCTGCCACAACTTGATTCACTACTACCTCCCCTTCGTCCAGTGTGAGACTCGCCGCCACTACAACCCCGCCACAAAGAGATGTCCTCCCCACATTATTTACCCGACCTTGAGTTTGGGGAGGCACACCATCTTTATCCTGAATGGTTGGTTGCTTCAGCATGTCCCCGGGGTAGGCCGCCTCCCAACTTTTTTCATAATCCTTCACCAATACAACGACGTTCAGGGGTAGAGGCAGCTCGTTCCTCATCTTCCCATCACCACATGTGGAAATGAGCCACATCTACCTCATCGTGCATGGGTGGTCCTCATATCACACTCCAAAATAGACCTGTGGGGTCAGTCACTGCATGCACTAAAATTTCCTTGAAAATCGTTGTGGGGTGTACGACTCACATAGGAACTCATGGTCCCCCCATGCCACCAAGACTCCAACCCGAAAGGCCAGGAGGTAGGAACGATATTCTTCCATTCCCCAGCCATCATCATTGAACACTATTGGTGGTAATGAGAACTGGTGGAAATTTTACTCGTATACCTTCTATACATGGTTCAGTACCACCTTCACGATCATCTTGGCCGGAAATCTCCTCAGAACATTCAAAATGGATGGGCGGAAGTTTGATCCTGGATGGGAGATGGTGTTCGGATATTCATAGACCCCCAGAAGTGTGCTCATTTCCACACATACAGGAGGTGGAATGACCCGCATATTCTCTGTGGATTCTTCCCCACACTGATATTCCATAAGATCTTGTACATCTTGGTGAGCATTGGGATCCCATGGATGACCCATCCTTCTGTCTCCAGCATGGACACCATGATAATGGTGCTTGGTTGCGCGCCCATGTTCGTATCTCTCCATGAAAAGATCCAACCACATATGAGCACTGCAATAAATGAATAAAACCTGACTACAATTTTCTACTCTGTACTGACACTAAATCCCCACATCTTCCACTGGATATCCTCCAAGAGCCACCCATATGAGTGCTCAATGCCTCGTTTCACCCCCTTCAGGAAAGTCTAAGGCCTCACAGGGAACTGTATATTTTCTGATAAGTTCAAGAACTTCTTAAACCACCATTTTAAGTGGACTTCCCTCACCGACTGCTTGTCCTCTCCCGGCACTAGGTTCATCAACTCCATCACCAGCGGTGGAATTTTCTCCGGATCCTCCCACACACCCATAACAGGGAGGAACTCATCATACATCACCCATAGTATTGGGACCCCCGAGATTTGAGGCAGGTCCCATAAACTAATGTCAACCTCTACATGGAGAAAATGGAAGGTATTGGTCCTCGGTGAACATTTGATAAACAACTCCAGCATCAGGTGCTTTAGATGATACATATGGAATTGGGAGGCCCAAACTACCTCATACAGGCTCACTTTTCTCAGCTCTGCCCAAAATTCCTCACATGAGGCACCTACCCAATAGGCCCATGCCCAGTCGTCTGTGAAGTTTCCACCCTGGGATAAATCCCACTTGTCGGGACACCCATTTTCTAGGTTCCGTAGGGATGCTTTCCATATAGTATGGTAGAGCGGGGGAGATTTCTCTGGCTGCAGTTCCTTCCCGTCAACATTGTTCAAATGATTTTATAGACAGTCAACATTGAAAGGTGTGAAGTCCTCTCGGGAATCACTATTAGCTGCCCTGAACCACTGGCACTGACACGACGTGCTCTTTAACTAGTTAGCTAGTTCGTCCCTACTCGCTTCAGGGATGAAGACGTCATCCCTCAGGCCAAATCCATATAGATGAATCCTCTTTCATAGTGGATAGTTCTTATGGATTTCCCAAAGTAGCACCACCAGCGAGTTATGGTCAGAATGGCTTCCCACAAACTCTCCTATACCTGATCTATCTGCCATCTCCTTTCTCTGGGAAGCATCCGCAATGGACCCCCTAGAAGCCTCTTGGAGAGCCATTCAACTTTTGAAGTTTGGAAGTTTTTGGTTTTGGTTCCCGAAGCTCTTTCATGGAGCCCATTCACGGAGTTCGTTCATGAAGACAGTTGGCGGAGCCTTGCCCCGGCCTTCAGACACAAGCTGCAGAGTGCACCATCGTGAAGTCAAAGACTCGCTGTGCACCGCGAAGTGGAAGGACTGATTCATAGAGATAAATCATGGAGTATGCGGAGCTTCGTGAATTGAGAGCTCTAAATTCCATAACACCGTGGTGAGAAAGGAAAAAATAGAGTTCATCCTCCCCTAATTATAGGCGATGACCCCTTGTGATTCGCGACGCGTCCAACCGCGGCGAGTATCGCGGTGCTTCGGAACGAGGCTATATTTGTAGAGCGCTCATTCCACCCATCACATCTCCACTTCTCCAGGCTCCTTCATGAGTAAACATCATGATTGACAGGTAAATATTGGTGATTCTCCATTATACATTGACCCTAACATTCTCCTCTACTCCCAGTCTGAGGGGGGCACGTGTTGGGGCCAAACATTGCGAAGAAGGGAAGAAAATGCATAAACCTTGGGGCTGCCTCACGAAGCGTGCCTGCGGATCCCCACTACGCCGTGACTAGCACGAAGCTCCCCCACTATGAAGCCTTCATGGAGTAAGGAGTTGGGAGGCTCTTTGAACCAGTTTGACATTTGGGAAGCCACCACTGAGCAAGGATGCAGGAGGGTCCGCGAACTGGTTTGACATTTGCGAAGCCACCGCGGAGCAAAGAGTTGGGAGGCTCCGCGAACTAGTTAGATGTTTTCAAATCCTCCACCAAGAAATGAGGCGGGAGGCTTCGCAGTTATGACAAAATTCAATGTGTCTTCACGCCCATCAAGCTCTGTTTTGCGGTGCCTCTTTCCTATAAATTATGGGCTCCCCTAGAGACCAAAGGATGGATCCCCGAAACTTTCACCTTTATAGCTCTCAAATTAAAAAAACAATTTATGCTCTGTGAACCGTGATCTTTTCATGGTACCCTAACATCATGATGTTCCTCTCCCTTTACTTGAATTCAACCCCTCTTCAATGAGGGATGTCCTTCGCAGAGCCCACGAGCCTCCATGAAGGAAGGGGATCCCCAAGGGGACTCAGGTATTCGTGGATCACTTATGCTTCGCAAAATACCCTCCATGCACATGTGACCCACATTCTAAGGTAGTGTCACTATTCTTTGCAAAGCATATTACATCAAAAATGGTACACTTCACAAGGCACCCTTACTTTATGAACACTGCTCTGCGAATGCCTTTCCACTTCATGAAAAAACTTCCATATTCACCTATGCCTTATTCCTAGTCTAGGCCACATCCCATCACACAACATACCCCTTCGCAAAGACCCTCTACTACATGGAGCATCAAAGATTCGTGAGGCTTCTACCTATGAACCCCTTTGCTCCGAAAATCCTTTTCTTGTGCAACCCTCCTGGTTTCCATGAAGCGATTTCAATGTCCCTTGGGTGGTTCTTCCTATTTCATTGCTTCGCCTCATGCTTCTTCGAATAGGAAAGCTATCAGATATTGCTTCTTCGCATAGCCACACAAACATGAAACCCTCAATGGATAACTCCACAAAACCCCCTCACCATGGCATTGCTGATCCATTCCCTTCCCCAAGGCCGGGTGGGTATCAGTAATGTCAGTCATAGGGGTGTGGAGTGAACCCACCACATCTGAGATGCAGGATGTTAAACTACCAACCACCAACATCCTCAGCACATGATGTTAAACTCTGACCTCGCCCCATAAATCACACATGGGCAGCCTCATCTCGGACATTCTCCATGCCCACTGGTCTCCACGGGAGTGAGATCTTTCTCAGATGGAATGAGATCATCTTTGCTGGAGAAACCTCTATCTGTGGGGAAAGGGAAACCGCATTAGTGTAATCCCATACCCTTTCCTATGGGAGGCAACATCCTTGGTCCTCCTATCTTATTCTTTTCCAAAGACCAGAGAGGAAGGGATGGGTACCTAATCCCTCCCCTCTTCTGTTCCAAATCCCTCTCCCATGGGATTTTTCTCCATCGGGCATACATCATGGAATATGTCCCAAACCCCACCTATTTGGGTTGCAAACCATGTGTAAGACACTATTTCCTCTTTGGGATGCGAACCACGCATAAGCCCTTGTTTTTTTTGGGCTGCTGACCATGTGTAAGCCTCACTCCACTTCCCATGAACGCACCTTTTACAAAATGATCATCAAGTATTTGGTGTATCTTGTTTCTCACATCGAGCATGACTCATGTGGGCTTAGAGTAAGCACCGACCATGACATCCTCTATAGGATACCCTAGAGTGTATGCCCCAACACTTCCCGAACTATGTGGACTTTGATCCTTGCCACGTCATGGTATGTAGGAAGCCTCCCTGAGGGTCAATCCTAATAACCGTTGGTCCCAAATCCCTTCACGTCGGTTCACCAAAACTGTAACGTCCCGGATACGGTTGCCACTCAACGGGTGCCCCGAACCAAGTTCGCCACAAGACCTCAAGTGCATTTCCCCAAACGCGAGAGGCTGCCGACTAGCAGCGAGGGCCCAGGTCTGATAGTGGGGAAACTATGCCCTCATTTGTCAAAGTGTAGTGCAATAGAATACAATAAAAAGCATACAACAACAGCAGAAGAAATAAACCATTCACATTTAATATTAACAAATGCAGTAAAAGATAACCAACTAGTTATATAGATATGATGCAACATGTCTCATGTTCTAAGAAAACATGCAGATCATGTTACATAGCAGTATAATACAATACAGAGTGCAACAAAGCAAAAAAAAACAGCCGGTTGCATCGCAAACCTAAGCTCGGTCCCATGCTCCCCTACACCTCAACTACAATCAAGTACCTATATAAGGACCCTTGCCTTTATCTACACCTTTAGAAACGTAATCTGTTTGGGCTGAAAACCATGACCCAAATTGGGTGTGAGAAATAAATCCCAATAGGCACCCACCAAAGGCACGTGCCCAACTGTGTGAAAGCATGCAACAATAGTGTGCATTAGTAAAATGAAAAATGTAAGCAGTACTGAAAGTGACTAACTTAACCAGTTATATTGCCATTTTAATAACCATTTAATCATTTAATTTAAAATATCACCACAGTGAATATTCTAAGTAAACAGCCAATGTCCACAGACAAGTGAACCCCTAACCTCAGGTAATGAGAATCCAAACACAAGAATGTTCCCTAAGGCAAACAGATATTTCCCATGTGCATAAGATGTGTCGCCCACAGGCACAGAATCAACTGCCCACAGGCACGAAAGAAGTTTCCCACAGGCTAAATAGTACAGTGCCCATAGGCTAATCACAAAGCTTCCCTCAGGATAAACATGTAATCAGGCCATGCCCAACATTTAACAAACAATAGACAAGAAATTCCTCTCAAGGAAATTCTACAATCATCACTTTAAAGGCATTCCCTCGGGTATCTTGTCCAAAGAGAAAAATAGAGGAACGCACCCCCGGGGTGGGCCTGGATCCAATAAATGATCCCAAAGAGCAACTTATTATCACAATTAATTACCTAATAAATTCTAGGTATTTTAAAATATCCATGGCCTCAGCCACAGGACACCCCAACATGGGTTCGTTGCACAACGGTACACAAAAAACGCACAACAGTTGGAATATAAACACCAAGCCACCTACCTTAAACACCCCTGATCAGTATACTCGAACGACGTTCCACGAATCATCCTAGAACAAGGTAGATCTAAGGTGAATGAAAATTCGCTTAAATGCAAATAAATTACCTTATAGGAAGAATTGTAAAGAACTACGCACGTAGATGATAGGGCTTACCCGTGCGGTTCGAACGAGATCGACGGAGGAAGAAACGGATTCCCCGGTTCGCGATTGATGGATCCTCGAAGATTCATCCATCCCCTCCCGAGCTCCCATCCGATTCTAAGCCTTCCCTGTGAATAGGGGAGGATACTACCCATTTTAAGCTAAAAAAAAATGTACACGGCGTGTATTTCCAAGTACACGACATGTACATCCCATTTTTTAACGGTTCCTCTGGCGGTTTCCCGCCAGCGTGGCATTGTTCATTTGCCGACATGACTACACGACATGTACTGCTGCCCAGACGGCAGCTACTTCCACCACCGTACTATTTCTCCTGCCAAATAACTACACGGCGTGTAAAAGACCACTACACGGCATGTAGTCAGTTTTTACATGCTTCGTCACCGACATGGCTGCACACCCTGTGTACTCATTCCACACGGCTAAAAATACATGGTGTGTGGAAAAGTACACGGTGTGTAGTCCCAAAATTTGGGATTTTTCCCCATTTTCCTTATTTCCTAAAAAATACTTATGGAAAAGAGAAAGGAAGAAACTCGTACCTCAAAAATAAGAACTAGGTTCTTACAAACTTCCCCTTAAAGAAATTTGTCCCCGAATTTCCCTTCCAAGGGTGGAGATGATAAAGCTGAGAAAAACTCTGGCCACTGAGTACGTACGTTGGTCTCCCGCTCCCAGGTTTCGTCCTGCACTCGGCCATGCTGCCATAGAACCCGTACAAGAGGAACTGACCGGCCTCATAGAACCATCATGCTCCTATCAACGATACGAATCAGATGATCCTCAAAGGACGCATCAACCTCAAGCTCAACCTCATCTAGCTGAAAGATGTGAGACAGGTCAGAATGATAGCAGTGCAACTGAGATACATGGAAGACGTAGTGCATGGCCTGATACCTCTATAATAACTGAAAATAATAGGCAATCGGCCCGACTCTCTCCAGAATATCAAATGGCCCCACATACCTCCGTGAAAGTTTACCCTGTCTCCTGATCCACCTATGTCCCAACCTCAGCGAAACACGCAAGAAAACCTGATCCCCGACTACGAACTCCAATGGTCGTCTACGACGATCAACATAAGATTTCTGAAGAGACTGTGTGGTATCCATCTTCTTCAAAATCAACTGGACCTGCTCAGAAGTCTCTTTCATGATATGTGGTCCCAGTAAATCTCCCTCAGCTTTCTCTAACCATCACAAATGTGATCGGCATGGCCTACCATATAAATCCTCGTAAGGTTCCATCACGATAGTTGCCTAAAAACTATTGTGGTAAGAAAACTCGACTAAGGGTATGTGCCTCTCCCAAGAGCCCCCAAGTTCTAGGACGCATGCACGCAGCATGTACTCAAGCACCTGGATCGTACTCTCTGACTGGCCATCGTTCTGAGGGTGGTAGGCTATGCTTAGAAACACCCGTGTACCCAGTGCCTTCAAAAAACGCAGCCAGAAACGAGACGTAAAGCTGGTGTCCCTATCTGAAAAGATTCAAAGAGGCACCCCATGAAGACGTACGATCACTCGGATAAACAACATTCTGAGGTTGTCAACACTTAAGGTCTCCTTGATCAGAAAAAAGTGAGCTACCTTCGTGAGTATGTCCACAACAACCCACACGGCATTATTTCCTGGAGGTGACCTCAGCAACCCAGTCATGAAATCCATCACGACATCATCCCATTTCCACTCCGGGATGGGTAAATGTTGTAACAGTCCAGCTGGCCTCTGATGCTCTTCCTTCACCTGTTGACAGGTGGAGCATCTCATAACAAAACCAAAAAAACTCTCTTTATACCCGACCACCAGTATTGATGTCTCAAGTCAGTGTAATCTTGGTAACACCGGGATGAACTACCCATGCTAAAGCATAAAACTCCCACATCAATTCCTCGCGTATATCCCTGGGAACCCATACTCATTCATAGAAAAATAGAATTTCATCATCACCTATAGTCCAACCAGGAGGAGGGTCCTCACTTTTCACCGACTCCCATAGAACTAGGCCTTCTGAATCAGATAGTTGTCTCATCCTCAGTCCTTCCAAGAGGGTAGAAGTCACAGCTAAATATGAAAGATAAGGTTTCCCCTGACTGTCGTGCACCTCCAAATGCATCTCAGAGAACAAAGAAATAAGCTGCCACTCATCACTGGAATCCTGCACAACATGTATCTGAGTCTTCCTGCTCAATACATCAGCTACTGCATTACCTTTACCAGGTGTATAGAAAAGCTCAAAATCAAAGTACTGAAGGTATTCGACCCACCTTCGCTGCCTCAGATTAAAGTCACGCTAAGTAAAGATATACTTGAGACTTTTGTGGTCGGTGAAAACCAAAAAATGCCCTCCCAAGAGATAGTTTCTCCAACAGCGCAACGCGTGAACAACTACTGCCAACTCGAGGTCATGCGTCGGGTAATTCCTCCCATGTCCCCTCAAGTGCCAAGAACCGTACACAACAACTCGATCACCCTTTATTAACACTGCTCCCAACCAAATACATGATGCATCACAGTAAACTGTATAGCTCTTCCCATGCTCTGGAAGTATCAGGACTGGGGATGATGTCAACCTTCCTTTCTGGTCCTGAAAGTCTATCTCGAAAGCTTCTGACCAAACGAACTTCACACCCTTCTTAGTCAGACCCTTCAAAGGCGCTACTATACAGGAGAAGTCATGATTGAAGCGTTTGTAGTAACTATCCAGCCCTATGAAACTCTGTATCTCAAACACATTATTAGTTTTCTCCCAAAAAACTACTGCCCTCACCTTCTATGGGTCCTCTACATCTCCTGCCTCTGAGATGATATGACCCATGTAGTGTATCCGGTCCATCCAAAAGTGGAACTTTGAGAGCTTAGCATATAACCGATGCTCTCTCAGTGTACTAAATACGATCTCAAGATGGGTGGCATGGTCGTGTCGAGTATGAGAGTACACCAAGATGTTGTCCATGGATACTACCACAAAAGAATCCAGATAAGGATGGAACATACGATTCATCAGATCCATGAAAATTGTTGGGGCGTTCGTGAGTCTGAACGACATAACCAAGTACTCATACAGACCATATTTTCTACGAAAAGATGTAAGCGGTATATCTGATGGTCTCACGCGTAGCTGATGATATCCTGACCTCAAGTCAATCTTTGAAAACCCTCGTGCTCCATGAAGTTTGTCAAAAATATCATCAATCCTTGGTATGGGATATCGGTTCATAACCGTCAACTAGTTCAGTTTTCGATAATCCACGCAGAGTCTGAGGGTACCACTCGCCTTCTTCACAAAAAGGACTGGAGAACCCCAAGGGAAAGTACTGGGTCAGATAAAACCTTTTTCCTATAACTATTCAAACTACCTCTTGAGCTCCGGAAACTTAGGTGTGGCCATCATGTAAGGAGGAATAGACACCGGTGATGCCCCTGGAATAATCTCAAAAAGGAAATCCACCTCTCACTCTAGAGGTAGACCCGAAATGTTGTCCGGGAAGACATCCCTGAAACGATCAACCACTTGAGGGAAATATGTCTGGAAAGTCCCCTGATCATCCAGATATAAACTCGTAATCTGGGATGTGACTCCACCTCACCTACAATGCTCTGGTCCAGCTCGACTCGCTTGAACATCCCATTCACACTTGTATAGAAATTGTTCGCCCGCTGGTGACGTGAAACTCACCCTGCGACGATAACAATCTACAAAGGCTCGAAAGGGGACCAACCAGTCCATCCCAAGAATGATGTCATAATATGTTATCTATATGACATAGAAGTCCCAAAGAATGTGAAACCCACCAACCTCAAGGGGGCACTCCTTACACTGACCCACACATGTCGTTCTAGTTCCCAACAGAGTGTCTAGCGTCATGATACCAGAAGAAGTAGAAACATAGAGCCTAAGGCTCTTCACAATGGGCAGAAATATGAAACGATCTATATCGCCCGTATCGAAAAGTAATGAAGATAAGACAGAAGCTACTAGAATAGTAACTATCACTGTAGAAGGCCGAGATCCTGCTTCTGCTGGGTCTGTTGCACTGTTTCCCAGTGTCGCGGCCCTACAACACAACATGGCTACCCTGAGCTGTCCCGCCTTGCTGCCTCTGAGTTCCTGGTGTCTGGCTACCATGGCTATGACCACCATCTCTGCCTGCATGCCCTGACGTATTCCAGTTTCCTGACTAGTAAGAAACCACTGGTCCTTCTCCCACATGCGGAGTATGCACAGAACCCCTCTCACTAGCCACGTGTGGAAACACCCTACAAAAGCACTGTAGATGACCCATCCTGCAGCAAGATCGACACTCCACTGGTATTGTGGACACTGTGTCCTATTGTGACCCTCTCTACCACACTGGTAGCACTTGACCTAGCCACCTGAAGCATTCTTCTAGCTTTTACTACCACCCTCAGAAAAGTCCATCTGTATCTTCCTCTTACCTGTAGAAATAGTACCAAAACTTGTTTTGAACCGCCCTAGCCTTCACCACTAGCTTCCCGTAGGTTCCAATCTTTAATCAGTGCCTACTTTAAAATATCTTGTACTGAAGGCAACCTGAAAACATTCACCAGTGCTCGTATGTCATAAAAAAGACCATCCTCAAAGCTTCTGACTCTCAACAGCTCATCACCCAACAGAATGGGTGAAAAACGCTGAAGCTTGGTGAAACGAGAAGAATAATCCATCACCAACATAGAGCCTTGTTGCAAATTCTTGAACTCTCGAGTTCTATCTGCTCTCAGCATCTCTGGCAAGATGAAGTCATAGAAGACTGCCTGAAAATATTCTCACGCCATGTTTTTGTGATGCAATGACTGGGTGGTAACATCCCAATACCTCTTGGCAGAATCGCGCAGAATATACATCGCGAGATTGACCCTCCACCCTGGAGGTATCTCTAGACGCTTGAAGATAGTCTGAATAGACCCCAACCACGATTCTGCAGACTGTGGTACGCCATCCCCGGAGAATGTCGGTGGATGATGCTGTGGGAATATACGAGTCAACTCAGCCATAGATGTGGCAGCCGACAGTGCTCCATGAAAAGTCTACATGAACCGCATAAAGCCTTCATGGAACTGCGCCTCCGTGCCTGTGTCTGGTATAAAGGCTAGTACCACATCTGGCTCTACTGGAGGATCCACTTGTAGCCCATGGCCCACCATCTCTGGAGTATAATCGTCGCCGCTCTCCTGGAAAACAACGAGTGGTCGTCTCGGGGGCATGAAACTACAAGGTCAAAACAAGCATTAGATTCAATATTATCAATGACCAAAAAAGAAGAAACCCAAAAGGGAACACGAGGAAGAAGGCATTTAAAATTTGAAAAAAAATACTACGTGACGTGTATAATGACTACACAGCGTGTTCCTGACTTCTCTTCCCCTTCCTGGGTCCTTCTACATGGCAAAGCCATACGACTCCCATTGAATGAAACTACAGGGTGTGTATATCATCTACACTGTGTGTATGGTGTAATTTCCAACTTCCCGTGTCCTTTGTGACACGACCGATTACTTGTCTTGACACTACACGGCGTGTTACACCCGCACAAGGTGTGTACGCCACCCAATTTCCCAGTCACACGGCTAGGTCTACATGGTCTTTCACTATTCAAGACTACACAACGTGTCCCACAGGTACACGACGTGTACTAGACGAGCTCAGTTGACCCGTGTTGTCAGTTACACGGCCGGACACACGGATCACACAACACGGCATGTTCTATATACACACGACGTGTACATGAAGGGATTACACCGACCCGTGTTCTTAGTTACACGACCGGGTCCCCAGGTCACACTACACGGCGTGTTCATTATTGACATGACGTGTACATGAAAAGATTCCACTGGCCCGTGTTTGTTAGTTACACGGCCAGACTCCGGGTCAACACTACAAGGCGTGTACAAAAGATACACGGTGCGTTCGCCCCAAAATATCCCATTCCCATGTCGCCGCCCACACGGTTAGTGACATGGAAAGAGACTACATGGCGTGTACTGATGGTACACGGCATGTACTTAAAAAGTTATCTTTTCTTCCCAAACAGATGGACATACAAGGCGGGTTTAAGGCACTACACATCGTGTATACTCGGTTTCCAGATAGTATGCCTTAGAAACTTCCCCAGAACCCATAAAATACTGAAAAACAACACCTAAGTGTCAAATTCTGACCTGTGGGGGCCCATAATCCACACGAATCAAAGTTTGACATCTCATCTGTGTTATAACAAAATAAATAGCTAGTGATTCACTAAATTCTGGTCAATGAGGGCCCACACTCCCCAAATAACAAATTTTGGTATCCATTATTTCAACTGACTCGTACAACAATACCCTATCACATAGCAGGTATTTATCATGCAGTTATCACAACAACATGCTTTTCTAGCACAACAACTATCACAACATCATGCAATTCCTAATGCACCTACATGGAATAGAAACTGTACATGGCATGTGATTCCTAGCATGTGCCTGAATGATGCAAGATGGAATACCCTCATCTCATCGGGTTGAAACTAAATAGAACCCATAGATAAAATATAAATAGCACAATCACAAGTGCATCACCCAACGGTGAAATCAAATCAACTGTAAAATTTACAAAATCCAAAAGAATTGCAAAAATATGAGGTAGACTGGCTTTTCCCTGTACACGGGTTAGCTACGCATAGGTACAGCTTATTATCGACTACTGTTGAATTCCTATCTCGGAAAAAGGCTCTAAATAGTAAGTCAAAGAAAAGAACCCCTCTGATTCCACTTTGTAAAATCCTGGATCTGGTTTCCACTCAATGGGTTCCCCGAACCCGGTTCGCCACATGACCTCAAGTGTATTTCTCCAAACACCAGAGGCTGCCAACTAGCAGCGAGGGCCTAGGTCTGATAGTGGGGAAACTATGCCCTCATTTGTCAAAGTGTAGCACAACATAATAAAATAAAAATAATACAACAACAGTGGAAGCAATAAACCATTCACATTTAATATTAAAAAATGCAGTAAAAGTTAACCAACCCGTTATATAGATATGATGAAACATGTCTCATGTTCTAAGAAAATAGCCAGAACATGTTACATAGCAGTACAATACAATACATAGTGCAACAAAGAAAAACAAAACAGCCGGTAGCATCGCAAGCATAAGCCCGGTCCCATGCTCCCTTACTCTTCAGCAGCAATCAAGTACCTGTATAAGGACCCTTTCCCTTAACTACACCTGCAGAAACGTAATTTGTTTGGGCAAAAAAGCCTGACCCAAATAGGGTGTGAGAAATAAATCCCAGTAGGCACCCACCAATGGCTCGTGCCCAACTGTTTGAAAGCATGAAAAATAGTGTGCAGTAGTAAAATGCAAAAAGTAAGCAGTACTGAAAGTGACTAACTTAACCAGTTATATTGCCATTTTAATAACCATTTAATCATTTAATTTAAAATAGAACCATAGTGAATATTCTAAGTAACCATCCAATGTCCTTAGACACGTGAACCCCTACCCTCAGGTAAAGAGAATCCAAACACAAGAATCTTCCCTCAGGCATACGAATATTGCCCACAGGCGTAAGAAGGGTCTCCCACAGGCAAAGAATCAACTGCCCACAGGCACAGAAGAAGTTTCACACAGGCTAATAATAACGTTTCCCTCAGGCTAAATAGGTAATCGGGCCATGCCCAACATTTAACAAGTAGTAGATAAGAAATTCCTCTCAAGGCAATTCTACAATCATCACTTTAGAGGCATACCCTCGGGAATCCTGGCCAAATGGCTAAAAAGGGGAACACACCCCCGGGGTGGTCCTGGATCCATGAAATGATCCCAAACAGCATTTTATTATCACAATTAATTACCTAATCAATTATATGTATTTTAAAATATCCATGGCCCCAGCCACACGTCACCCCAACATGGGTTCGTGGCACAACAGTACACAAAAATGCACAATAGTTAGAATATAAACCCCAAGCCACCTACCTTAAACAACCCTGATTAGTATACTCGAACGACGTTCCACGAATATTCCTAGAATGAGGTAGATCTGAGGTGAAAGAAAATTAGCTTAAATGCAAATAACTTCCCTTAGAGTAAGAATTGCTAAAAACTACACAAGGAGATGAGAGGGCATACCCGTGCGGTTCCAACGAGATCGACAGAGGCGGAAACAGATTCCAAGTTCACGATCGATGGATCCTAGAAGATTTGGCCATCCCCTCCCAAGCTCCCATCCGGTTCTAAGCCTTACCTGTGAACAGGGTAGGATACTTCCCATTTTAAGAAAAAATAGAAAGTACACAGTGTGTATATCCAAGTACACGACATGTACTTCCTATTTATTAATTGTTCCACTGGAGGTTTCCTGCAAGCGTGGCACTGTTCATTTTCTGACATGACTACACGGTGTGTCTTCCAGACTACACGGCCTGTAATGCCGCCCAGCTGGCAGCTACTTCCACAGCTATACTATTTCACCTGACGACTGACTACATGACCTTTAAAAGACCACTACATGGCGTGTAGTGTGTTTTTACATGATTCATCTCCGACATGGACACACACCCTATTTACTCATTCCACATGGCCAGAAATACACGGCTTGTGGAAAAATACATGGCGTGTAGTCCCTAAATTTGGGATTTTCCCCATTTTCCTTATTTTTTTCGAAAATACATAAGGAAAAGAGAATGGAAGAAACCCGTACCTCAAAAATAAGAACCGGGTTCTTACAAACTTCAACCCTTAATGCAATTCATCCCCGAATTTCCCTTCCAAGGGTGTCGAAGATAAGTCTTTGAACAACTCTGGCCACTGAACATGTACGTCGATCTCCCGCTCCCAGGTTTCATCCTACACTCAGCCATGCTGCCATAGCACTCGTACGAGAGGAACTGACCAGTATCAGAGAACCTTCGTGCTCCTATCAATGATATGAATCGGGTGCTTCTCAAAAGATGCATCAACCTCAAGCTCAACCTCCTCTGAATAAATGATGTGAGACGAGTCTGAATGATAGTGGTGCAACTGAGATACATGGAAGATGTCGTGCATGGACTCATACCTCTGTGGTAACTGCAACAGATAGGCAACCAGCCCGACTCTCTCTAGAATCTCAAATGTCCCCACATACCTCAGTGAAAGTTTACCCTATCCCCCGATCCACCTATGTCCCAACATTGGAAAAACATGCAAGAAAACCTGATCCCCGACCATGAACTCCAAAGGTCATATGCGGCGATCAACATAACATTTCTGACGAGACTGTGCGGTAGCCATCTTCTTCCGAATCAACTGGACCTGCTCAGAAGTCTCCTACATGAGAAGTGGTCCCAGTAAAGCTACCTCACCTATCTCTAACCAGCACAAAGGTGATCGGAATGGCCTACCATAAAAAGCCTCACAAGGTTCCATCTCTATAGTTGTCTGAAAACTATTGTTATATTCAAACTCAACTAGGTGTATGTGTCTCTCCCAAGAGCCCCCATAGTCTAGGACTCATGCACGCAGTATGTCCTCAAGCACCCAGATCGTACGCTCTGACTGGCCATCGGTCTAAGAGTGGTAAGTTGTGCTCAAAAGCCCTTGTGTACCCAGTGCCTTCTGAAAACCTACTAGAAACGAGACTTAAAGCGGCAGTCCCTATCTGAAATGATAGAACGAGGGACCCCATTAAGATGTATGATCTCTCGGATAAACAACTTTCTAAGCTCATCAACACCAAATGTCTCCTTCATCGGTAAAAATGGGAAACCTTCGTGAGTCTATCCACAACAACCCACATGCAATTATTTCATCGAGGTGACCTCAGAAACCCAGTCACAAAATCTATCGTGACATCATCCCATTTCCACTCCGGGATGGGTAACTGCTGTAATAGTCCGGCTGGCCTCTGATGCTCTGACTTCACCTGATGACAGGTGGAACATCTCGTAACAAAACCATTTACATCTCTCTTCATACCCGACCACCAGTACTGATGTCTCAAGTCACGGTACATCTTGGTAACCCCGGGATGAACAACCCAAGCTGAAGCATGAAACTATCACCTCAACTCCTCGTGTATATCCCCTAGAACCCATACTCGTCCATGGAAACGCAGAATTTCATCATCGCCTATCGTCCAACTAGGAGGAGGGTCCTCACTTTCCACAGACTCTTTTAGAACTAGGCCTTCTGAATTAGATAGATGTATCATCTTCACTCTGTCCAGGAGGGAATAAGTCACAGCTAAAGATGAAAGATAAGTTTTCCCATGACTTTCGTGCACCTCCAAATGCATCTCAGAGAATAATTCCATAAGATTCCACTCATCACCAGCCTCCTGCACAACCTATATCTGAGTCTTCCTGCTCAGTGCATCAGCTACTGCATTACCTTTACTAGGTGTATATGCATGCTCAAAATCAAAGGACTGAAGGTATTCGACCCAACTTCGCTGCCCCAGATTCATCTCACACTGAGTAAAGATATACTTGAGACTTTTGTGGTCGGTGAAAACCACAAAATGCTCTCCCAAGAGATATTGTCTCCAACAGCGCAATGCCTGAACAACTACAGCCAACTTGAGGTCATGCGTCAGGTAATTCCTCTCATGATGCCTCAACTACTGAGAACCGTATGCCACAACTCGATCTCCCTACATTAAAAATACTCCCATCCCAATACCTGATGCATCACAGTAAACCGTATAGATCTTCCCTTGCTCTCAAAGTATCAGTACTGGTGCTGATGTAAACCTTCCTTTCAAGTCCTGAAAGGATGTCTTACAATCTTCCGACCAAACGAACTTCACACCCTTCTTAGTCAGACCCGTCAACGACACTGCTAAGAAGGAGAAGTCCTAAATGAAGCGTTTGTAGTAACCAACCATCCCTAAGAAACTCCGTATCTCAAACACGTTCATAGGAGGCTCCTAGGAAACTACTGCTCTCACATTATTTGGGTCTACTGCCACTCTTGTCTCTGATATGATATGACCCAGGAAGTGTATCTGGTCCATCCAAAAGTGGCACTTTGAGAGAATAACATATAGCCGATGCTCTCTCAGTGTACTCAATATGATCTCAAGATTGGTGGCATGGTCGTGTCGAGTGTGAGAGTACACCAAGATACCATCCACGAATACTACCACAAAAGAATACAGATAAGGATAGAACAAACGATTCATCAGAGGCATGAAAATTGATGGCACGTTCGTGAGTCTGAATGACATAACCATGTACTCTTACAGACCATATCTTCTCTGAAAATATGTAAGAAAAATATCTGATGGTCTCACGTGTAGCTGATGATATCTTGACCATAAGTGAATCTTCAAGAACACTCGTTCTCCATGAAGTTGATCAAAAAGATCATCAATCCTTGGTAAGGGATATTGGTTCTTAACCGTAAACGGGTTCTGTTTCCGGTAATCTACGCAGAGTCTGAGGGTACCGTCCGCCTTCTTCGCAAAAAGGACCGGAGAACCCAAATGAGAAGTTCCGGGTTAGAAAAAACCCTTTGCATGTAACTACTCTAATTGCCTCTTGAGATCCTGAAAATCAGGTGTGGCCATCCTGTAAGGAGTAATGGACACCGCTGATGCCCCTGGCACAATCTCAATAGAGAAATCCACCTCTCACTCTAGTGGTAGACCCGAAAATTCATCCGGGAAGACATCCCAAAAATGATCAGCCACTGGAAGGAAATCTGTCTGACAAGTCACCAGATCACCCAGATATAAACTCGCAATCTGGGCTGTGACTCCACCTCACCCACGATGCTCTGGTCCAGCTCGACTCGCCTGAACATCCCATTCGCCCGTGTATAGAAATTGTTCTACCTATTGTGACGTGAAACTCACCCTATGACGATAAAAATCTACAAAGGCTCGAAAGGGGACCAACCAGTCCATTCCGAGAATGACATCATTAGAAGTCATCTCTAAGACATAGAGGTCCCAATGAAAGTGACACCCACCAACCTCAAGGGGGCACTCCTTGTACTGATTCACACATGTCATTCTAGTTCCCAACAGAGTGTATAGCATCATGATACCAGAAGAAGTAGAAACACAGAGCCCAAGGCTCTTCACAACGATAACAGAAATGAAACTATGTGTAACAACCATATCGAAAAGTACTGAAGGTACGACAAAATCTACTAGAATAGTACCTCTGACTGTAGAAGGTCCGGGATCCTGCTCCTACTGGGTCTGTAGCACTGTAGATGTCTACCCAGTGCCATGGCCCTGAGACACAGCCTGGATACCCTGAGCTTTCCCGCCCTACTACCTCTGAGATACTGATGTCTAGATACCACGACCACGACCACCATCTCTGCTTGCATGCCCTGATGTATTCTAGTTTCCCGACTGGTAAGAAACCACTGGTCCTGCTCCCGCACGCGGAGTCTGCACAGAACCCCTCTCACTAGTCACTGGTGGAAATGCACTACAAAAGCGCTGTAGATGACCCATCCTACTGCATGCTCATCACTCCACTGGGTCTCATGGACACGGTGGCCTCTTGTGACTGTCTCAACCACACTAGTAGCACATGACCTGGCCAAAAGAACCATTATTCTGGCTGGTACTACCACCCTAATGGAATTCCATCTGTCTTATTCTCTTACTAGTAGAAATAGTACCAGAAACTGGTGCTGAACTGCCCTGGCCTACACCACCAACTTCCCATAGGTTCCACTCTATAATCGGTGCCTGATTTACAATAGCATGTACTGAAGGAAACCCGAAAAAATTCACCAGCGCTCAGATATCATAACAAAGACCATCCTCAAAGCATCTGGCTCTAAAAGACTCATCACCCACCAAAACGGGTGAAAAACGCTGAAGCTCGTTGAAATGAGAAGAAAAATCTATCACCGACATAGTGCCCTACTGCAGATTCATGAACTCTCGAGTTCTATATACTCTTAACGTCTCTGGAAAGAATAATTCACAGAAGACTGCCTAGAAATCGTTCTACACCATGTACCTATGATTCTCTGACTTGGTGGTAACATCCCACCACCTCTTGGCAGAATCACGCAGCATATACGTCACGAGCTCGACCCTCTGCCCTGGAGGAATCTCTATATGCTTGAAGATATTCTACATAAAACCCTACCATGTTTCCGAAGCCTGTGGTCCTCCATCCCCGGAGAACGTCAGCGGATGATGCTGCTGGAATATACGAGTCAACTCAGCCATAGATGTGGCAGCCGGGGGTGCTCCCTGAAATGTGTGCATGAACCGCATAAAGCCTTCATGGAACTGTGACTCTACGCCTGTGTCTGGTATAACAGCCGGCACCGCATCTGGCTCTACTGGAGGATCCACTAGTAGCCCATGGCCCACCATATCGGGAGTATAATCGCCACTGCTCTCCTGGAGAACAACGCATGGTCATCTCGGTGGCATGACACTACAAGGTCAAAACACGCCTTAGATTCAAGATTATCAACGATCGAAAATGAAGAAACCCAAAAGAGAACAGGAGGAAGAAGGCATTCAAAATTTTCAAAACAAGACTACACGGTGTGTATAATGACTACACAGTGTGTACCTGAATTCTCTTCCCTTTCCCGGGTCATTCTATATGGCTAAGCCATACGACACCCGTTGAACAACACTACATGACGTATATATCATCTACACAACATGTATTGTGTAATTTCCAACTACCCGTGTCGTTTGTGACACGACCGATTAATCGGCTTGACACTACACGGCATGTGACAACCACACATGGCGTGTACGCCACCCCATTTCCCAGTCACACGGCTAGGTCTACACGGTCTGTCACTGGTCAAGACTACACAACATGTCCCACAGGTACACGACGTGTACTAGACGAGCTCAGCCGACCCGTGTTGTTAGTGACATGGCGGGACACACAGCTCACACTACACAACATGTTCTATATACACATGGCATGTACACAATGGGATTAAACTGACCCGTGTTTTTAGTTACATGACCGGGTCCCCAGGTCACACTAGATGGCGTATTCTTCATTGACACGGCGTGTACTA
Organism: Viscum album; assembly: GCA_963277665.1. Classification (NCBI taxonomy): domain Eukaryota; kingdom Viridiplantae; phylum Streptophyta; class Magnoliopsida; order Santalales; family Viscaceae; genus Viscum; species Viscum album. Next base: position 1,755,424,754 of record OY728123.1, read on the forward strand.
GAAAATATTCCACCGGCCCGTGTTTGTTAGTTACACGAACGGACTCCGGGTCAACACTACATGACATATATAGAAGCTACAGGGCGTGTTCGCCCCAAGCTCTCCCATTCTCGTGTCACCTCCCACAGGGTTTGTTACATCTAAGGAGACTACACGGTGTGTACTGATGGTAAACGATGTGTACTTAAAAAGTTATCTTTTCTTCCCAAACAAAAGGACACACAAGGCATGTTTAAGGTACTACATGGCGCGTATACTGGGTTTCTAGACAGTATGCCTCAAAAACATCCCTAGAACCTATAAAATACTGAAAAACCACACCTAAGTGTCAAATTATGACCCGTGAGAGCCCATACTCCACATGAATCAAAGTTTGACATCTCATCTGTGTTACAACAAAATAAACAGCTAATAATCCACCAAATTCTAGTCAATGAGGGCCATAATCCCCAAAAACCAATGTTTGGCGTCCATTCTTTCAGTAGACTCGTACAAAAATACCCTATCACATAGTAGGTATTTATCAAGCAACTATCACAATAGCATGATATTCTAGCACAACAACTATCACAACATCTTGCAATTCCTAATGCACCTACATGGCATGGAAACTATGCATGGCTTGTGATTCCTAGCATGTGCCTAAATGATGCATGAGATGGCATACCCTCATCTCATCATGTTGCAACTAAATATTACCCATAGATAAAATATAAATAGCACAATCAGAAGTGTGTCACCCAACGGTGAAATCGAATCAACTGTTAAATTTTCAAAATCAGAAATAATTGCAAAAATACGATGTAGACAAGCTTTTCCTTGTACATGGGTTAGCTACGCCCAGAAAAAACTTATTACCAACTAACGTTCCCATCCTATCCCTGAGTAAGGATCCAAATAGTATGTTAAATAAAAGAACCCCTCTGATACCACTTTCTAATGTCCCGGATCCGGTTTCCACTCAACAGGAGCCCCAAACCCGGTTCGCCACATGACCTCAAGCACATTTCCCCAAACGCCAGAGGCTGCCGACTAGCAGCAAGGGCCAAGGTCTAATATTGGGGAAACTATGCCCTCATTTGTCATAGTGTAGTGCATCGGAATAAAATAAAAACCAAACAACAACATCGGAAGAAATAAACCATTCACATTTAATATTAACAACTGTAGTAAACGATAACCAACTAGTTATATAGTTATAATGAAACATGTCTCAAGTTCTAAGAAAATAGCCAGAACATGTTACATAGCAGTACAATACAATACATAGTGCAACAAAGCAAAACAAAACAGCCGGTAGCATCGAAAGCCTAATCCCTGTCCCATGCTCCCCTACTCCTCAATAGCAATCAAGTAACTGCATAAGGACCCTTTCCCTTATTTACACCTGCAGAAATGTAATCTATTTGAGCCAAAAAGCATGAACCAAAGAGGGTGTGAGAAATAAATCCCAGTAGGCACCCACTAAAGGCACGTGCCCAACTGTGTGAAAGCGTCCAACGACAGTGTGCAGTAGTAAAATGAAAAAAGTTTGTAGTACTGAAATTGATTAACTTAACTAGTTATATTGACATTTTAATAACCACTTAATCATTTAATTTACTATATCAACATAGTGAATATTCTATGTAAATATCCAATTCCTCAAACACATGAACCCCAACCATTAGGTAAAGAGAATCCAAACACAACAATCTACCTTTAGGTATACAGATATTTCCCACGGGCGTAAGAAGTGTCACCCACAGGCACAGAATCAACTGCCTACAGCCACAGATGAAGTTTCCCATAGGATAAATAGTACAGTGCCCACAGGCTAATCACAATGATGCCCTTAGGCTAAACAGGTAACTAGGCCATACCCAACATGTAACAACCATTAGACAAGGAATTCCTCTCAAGGAAATTCTACAATCATCACATTAAAGTCATACCCTTGGGTATCCTGGCCAAATGGCTAAACAGAGGAACGCACCCCCGGGGTGGTCCTCGATCCAAGAAATGATCCCAAACAGCAGTTTATTATCACATTTAATTACCTAATCAATTCTAGGTATTTTAAAATATCCATGGACTTAGCCACACTACACCCCAAAATGGGTTCGTGGCACAACAGTACACTAAAAACGCACAACAGTTGGAATATAAACACTAAGACACCTACCTTAAATGCCCATGATTAGTATACTCGAACGACGTTCCACGAATCATCCTAGAATGAGGTAGATTTGAGGTGAAATAAAAGTTTCTTAAATGCAAATAACTTCCCTTAGAGAAAGAATTGGTAAGAACTACGCTAGGAGAAGAGATTTATTACATGTGCAGTTCCAACGAAATTGACGGAGGAGGAAACAGATTCCTGGTTCACGATCGATGGATCCTCGAAAATTCGGCCATCCCCTCCTGAGCTCCCTTCTGGTTCTAAGCCTTACCTATGAACAGTGGATGCTACTGCCCATTTGAAGAGAAAAAAAACAAAGCACACGGCCTGTATTTCCAAGTACACGATGTGTACTTCCCATTTTTTAACTGGTCCTCTAGCAGTTTCCTGCCAGCATGGAACTGTTCATTTTCTGACATGACAACACGGTGTGTCTTCCAGACTACGCGGCGTGTACTGCCGACCAGATAGCAGCTACTTCCACCGCCGTACTATTTCACCTGCCAACTGACTACACATCATGTAAAAGACCACTACATGACATGTAATTTTTTTTTTCATTCTTCATCATCGACATGGCTACACACCCTGTGTACTCATTCCACATGGCCAAAAATACACGGCATGTGGAAAAGTACACGGCGTGTGGTCCCAAAATTTGGTATTTTTTCCCATTTTCCTTATTTCCTCAAAAATACTTAAGGAAAAGAGAAAGGAAGACACCAGTACCTAAAAAATAAGAACTAGATTCTTACAAAAACCATCAGAACTATGTGGACATTGATCCTTGCCATTGAAAGTTACGTAGGAAGCCCCCTTGAGGTTCAAGCCCAACACCTACTCGTCCCGACCACTTCTGGTCGATTCATCCCCATCCTACATGACATTTAACTATATGCCCCTTTTATCCAGCATGACACTAAACTGTCCCCCTATCCAGTGGTAAACTATTTCCATTCCCATCCAATGGTAAGTCGATGTCAATCCCATCTAGCGATAAGCCTTTGTTAACCCCATCCAATGGTAAGTCGTTGTTCCCCCATCCAGTGGTAAGTAGTTGTGCCCTATTCCATCTGTAATCCTTTCTGAACCCCTATTCAATGGTAAGACATTATGAATCTCACGTAGTGGTAAGTGGGTGTGATCTCCATTCAGTGGTAACCCATTCTCAACCCAAACCCAGCATTAAGCCATTGTCATCCCTTCCATTGGGACCCCTATCTCTAGTCCATCCCAGTGGTGTTAGGACAACTTTGAGCTGCTAACCATGTGTAAGGCATAGTATATCCTCTGGTAGCTATCCTATATGCACACCCCGATCCTATACCCATCTAAAACTACATGGTCTTTGATTCCCTATCATGAGGATATGTAGGAAGTATCTTAAAGGATCAATCCCAACATCACTGTCACCCTCGAGTCGACTCCATATCATTTTCCATCTACTTCACTTAATCATCCATTATCCATATTGATTCCTATCCGAGCCACCACATCCTGGTGAGATCATGTCAACTAACCTCTTTACTGCTCTTAGAAACACCTAGGTAACTAACCATGCATTAGCCCCAACATCAGTTTTCCCTCCAGGGGTTTCACCCATCTGATCCACTCCCGTCAGTGTTATGATTAGTCCGATCCATCTCTTCTAGATATTAAACTTACGTTATACTCTATGTTAATCATGGCAATATGAGGAATACCTTATAGAAATACCCATGGAATATAATTTCTCAAATTCAATTTGGGATTCCTCGGGCTTCCACGATGTTGAGAAGACCTATCATAAGAGGAAGGAACCCAGACACACCAGTGTTCAAGCGTCCAGACATGCTAGTGATGTCCAACGTGACTACTCCCCCTACCAAAGGTTGTTTCCCTGACCAGACCCCTTGGAATTTCCCGAAAGAAGCAGTATAATTAACCGGAATCCATATAGATATGACACTCGGAAGAGTTTTAAAAACAATTTCTTAATCTATATGGGTGACCCGAACTAGGTGACGAGTATCGAGGATGAATCTACGAAAGGAGAAACCGACAACCCATCATCCAGTTTCAATCCAGGAGAAAACTTCCTCGAATAAGATATGGATGTCGCCCACCTTTGGAATGAAGCAATGTAGGGAAACAATCACCCCATCCTCATTCTCCTCACATAGACAGATGTGTGCACCCCTGTGAAAGCATCTAAAACAGGGTCAATAAGACTTAGTACCATAAATTTTTTTCACATTGTTTTAAGATTATAATGCACATACCACCATTGAAAAAGTTTTATAATGGATTCCATTAGAAATTGGGTTCCAAAAAAGGAATAGGGGATGGGACATGTTGATTCTAGACACAAGATTAGAGATATATGCGTCACTACATTTCCCATATAACCCAAAATCAATCCATCCAACATTCTAGAAAATTATGTGGTGTGGGAACAATTATAGATGGGGTAGTCCCACAGGTGAGGATTCAATGAAATAGGGGGAATTGGTTAACTCGAACACCATAGGTGACAAATAAAGACTTATGAGGGACACATGGGGCTAGTTAAACTTGGTTTAATTTCATTTCCCTTTTACAAAGGATGTAACTAGTTTATAGTCATTAATATTAGACCAAGGATTCAGGTTGTTTGTGGTCATTGAAGATGAACTAAATAGGTGATATTATAGGATGATTCATGCAGAACTGGTGTGTTTAAAACTAGAAATATAATGTGTATAAAAAGGAAATGCCCCAAAAAATACTTGGGTATGTTGAAAACTGTTTTTTCGTCATGTTTCTTGGACCATGTTTTTGCAAACAGTTTAAGGTCATGCTTCATATACTAGGGTGTTGTCTCCATTGGGAATATTTCCTAACAAAATAGTAGAAAAATTATTTGAAAATATGGTGAATGAGGGACCAATTTCATGAAATGTATCTCCAGGATATACCACATAGAAATTAAGGTCAAGATGTTCAAATAATATGTAAATTAGTGAAATGGTTTTGATATTTAATTACTGAAAAACCTATTATAAAAATAGGGATTGGGGGAAAAATTCTACACAGAATTGTCTCACCTAATGGGGGTATTTTTAGATAAGAAACAAATGGGGATCCGAGGATCACTTCAACTCCTATGGAATTGGTAATAAAGACACATATCGTTCATGAACATGTCATGGTGTGATACCAATGTCAGATGTGGGGGGGGAGGGGGTGGTTCTTTCAGGTGAGGATGATACAATGAATCTATATTTTATAATTTTGTACATGAAGCTTCCAATTATGAAGTTTAAGGTCATATTAGTATAATTAAGATGAGAATTTCTAAAATAGGGTTTGGTGTCATGGAATAGAATTATCAAAATATTAATGAATGGAAAAGGATACCCAATGAAGCAAACATTTTCCAAGGCAAGACACACATAGTTTAAGGTCATGATTCATCGATAAAATATTCTATTTTAATATTGTAGAGTTTATTACATGCAATGGTCTCATTATATTTTGGTAAAACCTTTGTGTCTAAACCGTGCTTATAGAAAATTCCCTAATGGATTAAAATCATATGTGATCTTTGTTCGGTATGAGAAATAAAGTGCCAAAGATAATTCCCCTTATCACAAGGGGCATCATGAATGGGAGAAGAATAATTCTCCTTGGAAATGTCATAATGATCCCACATTTCATTGTAATGATGCATGAATTCACATGGGAATTACCCCACAGGTGTTGGAACTCCATAAAAAAAACCAGAGCTGGAAAGGAATGAAAACAATGACTAGTGAGATCAATACCACATAAGGGGTGACTAGAGGGTGTGGAAAAAACTATTGACCATGTTTGAAATATAGGTTCCATGAACACAATGGCATTGGATGAGGTGAATAAATTCATGATTGTCCGTTGAACATGTTCGATTCCTAGGGATCATCATATGTTTTTAGAGAACCATCGAGGCGTGCAACTAGCATTGGTTTAGGATAAACACCATATCCATTTGGGGGTTGTTTATACTGGGAGGGTGATGATGGTCCAAACCAAGGATGATTTGAAGTGTTGAATTGTTGGAATTTGGATAATCATTGTGATGTTTAAAACGATGGTATCTATTCCATTGTAAGATCAAACACGCTGAATGTTTATATCGATAGAGAAGGATTTAACTTATTCTTAAGGGGGAGACCTCAAAATAGGTTGGAAGCTGGTCTGGTCGAAGGATATTATATTTTAGAACCACTATCCCATGTAACTGGGAATCAAGACACATGTATTTATTGATTTAGGTCCACCATATTTCTATCCCTCAAAGGGAGAGAACCCTATCAATTGATGGATAAATTCATCATGTAACTTCATGTCGTACAATAGGTATGTGGACTATGAAATTTAAAATCACAAGAAGGGGATATTAAAATTTTAGTTTAATTTGAAATTCTAATGACATGTGTTTTATATTTTTTATGTTCATACTATTAGGTTCTTGCCATTGTTCCTAATGAGAAAGGATGATGTGATTGCGACTTAGAAATGGAAGCTTCCCAATTGGTTTTGGGGATGTAATGGTGAAATTAAGTATTTTTTGGAATATATCCAAATGTTAGAGGTATCGTCTCATTCTTATTACAAGGGTAATCTCATGGTCTTATCATGAGTAATCTTATGATTATAAAACAAGTAATAAAACATTTTTTGGGTGAGGTAAGGTAAAAATTTAATGTCATCTCCAAGGACATAGTGTGCAGGACTTATGCATTGAGCTTGCAATTTCATCTTCCTCATGTTGGTTCCTAAGGGAATTTAAACCCACTAGTGGTCCAAGGAATATGATTTTGGATGAAACATAATAATGATACCCATGGGGGTTGCTTGGGAGGATCAATGACACATTTGGGTCTTGAATTCAAGAGAATCACATTATTTCCTCATCATGTCAGGTCAGGGGGAACCTTGACTCGCTAGTGGTTCAAGGAATATTTTTTGGGCATACACCTGATTAGGAGTCCAATTTTGACTATTTGGTAGTCATATTATGATCATTACATGAGGTATATTACAATTGACACATAATGAATCTATTTTATTCATAAGAGGAATCATATTCTTATCATATATTGTTTTCTATAACTTAACATCATGTGATAATGATTTAGTCATCCCAAATTTTTTATATGGGGAGTCCTAGGTTTATCATATAGGGTAAGGCAATAGCCTAATGTAATGCACTGAGGTTGATGTAATATATTTTAAAATTATATTATTAGGATGTTAGGATTTGTCGTTTAATGTCATAAAATAAGAGTTTTGGGTTCATGTGAAGTATGGATTGATGACCATGACATTGGTGGGATGTGTGATGCACTCCCCATAAATGGTTATCCATGAGTATGAACCATTTTTATAGAATTTATGATTGATTCATCCATTTGAATCCTAGTTTCAGTAGATTATTTCTAGGTATCATCGGGGTCATTATACCATGTATAATATCACAATTAGTGAAGAAGCATAGGCAAACGTTTTTATTGAATACTTCTACTACATGGTTTTGAGACGGTTATTCAATTCAAGAATTATATTTTATTTTAGGGCTTAGAAATCATTTAAATGGACTTCATTTAACCATTCCAGTTTCTACTAATCATTAAAATTGGTTGGACTGATGGAATATGACCCTTTATTGGAAACAATGATTTTTTTCCATACTCTAGGGAGCATGGGTTCACCTGGGTGGAATTTTGAGTCATTTTTTGATATTACCAAAGGGAATTAGGTATCTTATCAGGATTAATTTTCTTATTCGGGATGTCTCTATTTCATAGGATATTATAATGTGGTTTTTTTGAACATATTAATATTTCCATTCATATGTGATTAGCATAAATACATGTGGTTATACTGGATATTTTACATTGAGTAGATATTATTTTTCTCAAGGAATCAGAATTTGGTGTTGTCATTTGTTAGAGTGGTGTGAGGAATCCAAAAGAAGGGGATGCTGTGGGACTTCACAAACTCAATCATAGACTGGGACATAAACTCTTTGATGGGAAATGGCCTCCTCCAACTTTGAGAATAAGCCTTTGGAAGTCCATATGAATCTACAGTGTTGAGTTTTCCCTGGTGGGTAGGGTCCCACAACATCAAGTATCCATATGGAAAATTACCAGGGGTAATTGGTAACATGGAAAATATATAGAGGATGACGAATGAGGTTTGAATGAATCATTCATACATGTGACATCTTGGTTAATTCAATAAATTTGTGAACCATGGTGGGCTAGAAGCAACCTAGCCTTCATATCCAGTGAAAAAGATTAAATCCTACAGGAGGGGACCAATATAACCCATCCTTGGTATCATTCATGACATGAGAAATCTACCTCTCCTATTGGCTATGGGGAAGGATTCCATTGATCCCATCCCTATAGAGGGTATGATCAGGGTTGGGGAAATAATAAACTGTGAATTATACTGCACGACGAGGAGTTCACTCACAATCATCTCATTTTGGAATGAGAATCATTTATTTGAGATACTTGACAAAGGGATTAATGTGATTAGATGTTTTTATAGTTACTGGGGAATACTGGGGCCCTAATACATAAGTGATGGTAACTATTTAATTAACCCATTGTTTATCATCATCAATAGTGGTGGGGTCAATGATCCTTTCATGAACCACAAGGATGATTAAGTCATATTGGTTAGGATCTTTAATAGATGTTTCCGAGAAATCCAATACATTAGAATATCTATTAAGTGATAAGGGAACATGAATGACCTTGTGATCATATGGGAACTAGACAAGTTTATCACCCTATGATTTCATAGTACATTATTTCATCAAAGTAATTAAATAACTTGCACTACATGCTACACCGAGTTCAAACGCACCACGACTTACCAAACTTGCCATTAAAAAGAGGTTATGAATAGTATTAACTTAATTTTGAATATTATATAATAATTATAATTTTAGAATACATATTATGAGTTTTGTAGACATAATGAAAAAACAAATTCATTTTTTTCAGATAAAAGAAGTATTTAAAAAAATGAAATTTTACCGCCTTTTAATAGAAAAGCCTTTTTAAATCCAAAATTTGAAACTTTTATATATTTAATTTGAAAAAATAAACTTTATCATTATAATCGAGACATAAGAATTTAGTTTCAATAATTATTTGAGGTTTTTCTGATAACTTTCATATTTGGGTGAATAGTGAAAATACTATATTTTAACTGAAAAAACTTTTTTGATCAAAATAATTTATAGTGTGAAAGTATCAATTGTAATGGTTTTTATGTATAAATAGATTATATTTTTACCATTTAATTCAATGTTATTCATTGGAAATAACTTCACTTCAAAATTGAACATAAACAAGTATCAATCTTTTGTTTGTTATTATTTCTTAAAAACACATTTTTTGGTTTTGAAAATGGTAATTAATTTTAAATTAATAAATAAAACATATATATTTTTAATTTGGTAAAATATACTTAATTTTGGAATTCAAAATATCAAAATTATCTTAGGGTGAAATTTTAGTATTTTTCTGAAAACTTTTAATTTTTGATTAAAAGTGAAAAACACTGAGTTATTGGTTAAAACCGACTTTAAATTAATTTTTTTATTTAAGTTTATTTTATGTCAAAATAGATAAATAATACCTATATAAGTTCAATATAATTCATTGGAGTCATTTTATAATAAGTTTAGATATATAAAAAGTTTATTGATCTTTTTACCGTCTTTTACCTACCTCCTAAGAAGAATTTGCAAATTTGCATAAAACAAAAAACTACCATTTCTGTGATTTGAATTTCAAAAGTCTGAGAGACACGGTTAACCTTATTAATTAGAATTTGGTTCAATAAGATGAAAATAATTTTTAGTCAATAATAACTTTTGACTTTTTTTACCGTGGTTAAAGGTAAATAGGGCAATTCAAGGTAAAAAGAATATTATAATAAGATAAAATTACATTAAAACTTATCCTAAACTTATTGGATGAGTAATAGTGGACCATGGGAATACATGGCTCGATTTTGGGACCCCACAGATCCACTTATAAATGATAATGATACTTTAGTTTAATTAACTTAAAGTAAAGGCAAAAATGGCACAAAAAATATCGTTTAGTAAATAAATTTTTACTTGGGGTTATGTAAGTCTTCGTTACAACTATAAATATGAATTGTAAAGAAAAAAGAATTTCCTAATGAATGATATTTTATTTATATTTTTTAGAAATTAAATAAGTTAATTTATTTAGGACACATTGATGATGCAGTAATTACAATATTAATGAAATAATAAAATAATTGATATTATAAATATTCAAATAAATGTAATTTGAGACTTTTTATGAATTCCACTAATTCTCTACATAGATATGACATTTTAGGGTTTATTAAATAAATTTTTTCGATGTAATAACGCTGTTATGAATATAACAAAAACAAAATAGAAAATAATGAAAAATTGATATAAAAGAGTTTTTAAAAAATATATTATATTATTAATTGATAATCTATTATTAACAATATAAAGTTTAGAAAAATGTCTTAAATAATATTATATATGTCATTTATGAACTATTTGAGGTTCTCTTTGATGTTTATGGTAAGTTTATTAACCATATAATAAAAAGAATACAAAGAGACATGGTAAATGTCAAACTAATTAACTAAGAGTTAAATCTAAAAGATGAGGTTAATATAGTGTCCCAAACCAGTCTAAAACCTATTGTATGAGAGTTTTTTGACCCAGACCCACCTTATCCTCGAAATAAATCTTTTTGGAGCCCTTAGAAACCGAAAATGATTTTACTATAAAATAATATTTCAATATTTTCGTAAGGTTCCCTTCACCCCCTTATAAAAGGGCACTCACCCTTCTCTCAAATTCACACCTTCAAAGCCATTTAGATTGGCCAAAACCTGACAAAATATCCACTCAACTATCCTTCCTTAATTTGTTTGGACTTATGTATGTCAGGAAGCAAACCTAAGGATCCATTTTGATCAAATCAAATGGAAGAACCCAAAGAAGAGGTAAATATTTCATCGCCTCTTTCATGTTATTTTCTTCTTCCACTTCTTCATTCCTTGTTGTTTCAATTATAAAATAATAACTCCAATATATTCTATATATTTTGATGTTACTATAAAAATGTTACAACCATATTCATTATTATATCCATCCTATTAATGACATGTCACCATACGTACATACGTATGGCTTACCGTCTCCACATTGTGGTGCAGTGGTTATTCAATACATTATTATTTTAATGGGTATAATAATGTTTTATAATTGATGTAAATAATAAATATAACATGGTAATTATTATTTATATATATCATATACCATGAAATTATAAATGATTTTAATATCAAAAGAATGATATTGTCGCTCGTGCGTACGTACGGATTACCGCCTACATGAACACGATGAGATTCATTCCCCATCATAACCATTCAAGAATAATTTTCATTTAATGATTGAAAATAATGCTTAAAGAATTGATATCATTATGTATATTAATATAAAACATCCCATAGATAACAAACTTGACTCACATAACAAATAATATAAAGGAAAATGAATCAATTAACACCTGAAACGACAATAATACTAAAATATCATTTACAAAACACTATTAAGAGATTATATATGATATCATAATTATGTATATGGTTATTTTATATTTTAATAACAATTAATTAACTATTATACAATAGGATAACATACACTCGACCATGGAAAAGTACAAGGTAAGGGTTAATTCTACAGTCACTTCATTATCTGCGGCTGTTTATACGTAATTATCTACTGAGACCTCTTTATCATCCACATACATGATTCTTAATAATGTATTTCAAAACATTTTACTATTTACTACATAATGGCTTAATGTCATTTATTCCCTTATTTTACCTTATATGTTTTGAAAGGAAAATTTCTATCGTTTTCCAAACAAGGTACTTTTTGACCTTTTCGACAAATTTAAGGTAAGAATGTTTTTTAACTTATATGGCTAGTGCGGCTATTTTATGCCATTATAACATCGTCAAAGACTCCCATACAAGCTTATAAGAATATTTTCAAAATAAATTTTTTCATAAATGATTTCAAAAAATAATTTTTTATTTCTCTAAAAAAGTTTTTGATTTCATCTATCTCAACATATTTTGATGGATTTTAAGCTTATTTGAAGTTGATTTATTATAATACAAAACATCCATATTGTATTGATAGTTTTGTGATATGTTTGACTTTGGATTTTTTATTTTTACACCATTCATGGATTATGGAAAAAGAACTTCCATTTCGTATGCTAGTTTTAATATGAATGTTTATGTAATATTTCAACGTCTTCTTAAGATGATTGTGTTGGACTAGTTTTTTCAGGGTTGGAGACTGGTAAAAGTAAGCCCTCCGGGTTGGGGTCCAGTTATAGCAGACCCTCTAGGTTGGAGTCCGGTTATATAGGCTCTCTGAGTTTGTTTCTGGATACAGAGGCTCTCAAGGTTGGGGTCTAGTTATAGTTAACCCCTTGGTCCTAGCATGATGCCTTGAGACATAAATTAATGTCTGGTAATATACATTTTCACATTATGAAATTATTTATTACATGTGATTATTTGACTAGTATAATATCCATGTGCATGTTAATATGGTAATTTTTGATTTATGTTTTCCATATTATGTTCACGTTTATGTTCAAAAGGCTGTTATTTTTATTACACATCTTTCTTAAAAAGATTATAGCTTCCCCTAAATTATTTACACTTATTGAGAATCTGAGGTCATCCATATTTAATGTTTTCTTTTCCCAGGATCCCAAGTAATGTTTTATGTTTAAGATGATGGGTTAAGCTAAGGGACCAATGGAATTCTCAAAGGATTATTTGTTTTGTTTTATGTTGGAAGGTGTAACGTAACGTTCATGTGTGTAAGCTATTTTACAAGACTACTAAACTAATCGGTCCTTCAGGACATGATTCCTTGTAATCATGCCGATGTTATGTAATAATTCTATGACTCTAGCGAACTGGGGTCGAGGCATTATAGTTTGTATTAGAGGAAGTTTTGCAATAACCATGGAAACTAAATTTTGATAAACTCTGATCAGAGCACATTACCCTAAGATAGACTTTGAGGATTAGTATAGAAGATATTCCTATAATTTTGGTAATGTATAGATTTTGTGAGTTTTCCAAGAAAATACATCATTTTCTGGATACAAGCTGGTAGAGGCAACTCTGGCACAGATGTAACTAGGGGTAAAACCCAAAAACACCGCTTTGAGCTAGACTCGAATGGGAACTGGTGCACGACGACATGCATTGCTGCACTCTTGGTTACGACACTCCCATGGGATATGCTTAGGATAATTCTCATTTTCTTTACAAATCATTATGAAGGAATTATGAGTATATACCTAATCAATGAAAGTATTTTTTATTATTATGGATTAAATACATATAGTGTTCAATTTACGTTAGGTATTTTACAATATTGGAATTATTCATTGTAATTCATAAACTGAACTAGTGTATGCCATTATATAGAAATGGTTCACAGTAGAAGGAATGTGAACTACAGTAATACGTATGATCCAAAGAGTATGAAGGATCATATATTTCACAGTATTAAGCCAACATTTAGAAGGGAAATAGTCTTCCCAATATTCTAATCATATGATGAAATAATATCATGTGTTAGTAAGATATGTAAATAATTATCTAAGTCTAATGGATTTGAAGGGAAGCAAGAGAAGAAAAGGATGGAAGATAGAAAGATGGATAAAGGGAAGAGGGAAAAGAAGGATTTTTTCGTATGTGAAAACTATGGAAATCATCACCTTGGTAAATTATTTAAGGGAATGAGAGTTTGTTATAAGTGTGGAGAAAAAGGACACCAAGTATGTGAATGCAAAGGTAATAAAAAAGATTCAAATGTACAATGATTTACTGGCAAGCTGTTGGGACACGACGTGAATCAATGCCCTATTCATTAGAGTACACCTTAAATGATGCTATAGGATAATAATCATGTCATGATACTACCTCAAACGAAGAGTAATGACTAGTGTTATTATGTTTTTATTATAGATTTAATTTAATTGAGTTTTGTATCAACAATATACTAGTTAAATGAATTATAGAGATAAATAAGGATTGTACTGCAGAACTATTTTATTGAGGGTTTGAGATTATATGGTTCTAAGTAAAGTCGCTTAATAGTAAGATAAATTTTTTGAAAAAATACATAGTTAAATGAAATTTAATAATTAATATAGTCCTGATAATGAGGTAGTTATTTTGGAATAAGATATTGTTTATTTGGATAAATTATATTGGATATTCTTGACTTCCTTGGAACTGATGAATAGTTTGTTTATTTCATCATTGTTGGAATATTCAATATTTGTAGATATAAGGAATATATCTAGTATTATATAAAGGATAAGGGAGCATGAATGTAATCAATATGGTTTTATGGTAATTTAGGGTGTTACCATGTTTTAAGATAACACATGATGAATGTGTTAACATGTTATTACATGGGAAAAAATATCTTCATTGTGTTTAACCTCTTTATAAATTTTAGACTGTGAGTTTGGATAGAAGTATTTTGGATAAGTCTAAAGGTTGGAATAGATTATGGTTGAAATTGGATACTATATTTAATGTTATTTTTTGATTGTTTTAAAAAAGGAAAACACGTAGACCGTGTGACAACCCATCACATCGGACAAAGCTGCGGGAATCAAACCCACAACCACAGTGTGATTGAGATTTATCACCTACCACTAGACTACGTGAAGTCCCCAGATTATATAATGTAGTTTTTTAAATGTTCTGATAGGTGAATTATAAATTTCTTTTTTTGGAACCCTATATAAATGTGATAAATCGAATATTTTTTAAGTTTTATTATCTTTTAGAGTGAATGATGAGTTTGTCGTAGAAGTTAGTTAAAGGATGGAACTCTACTTTTCAAGTATAATTTTTTTTCTCTTATTCTATGATGAAATTAATTTATAAACTTTAGGTAAGGGATCTTAGAACTAAAAATTTGTTATCCTAATACCTTATGTTTTGTTGAACCGATGATATTTAAAATCATCATTTATTTATAGCTTTGAGGCCCCCATTTCTATAATTGTTTTTGACTGATGACGTCAATCACTCCATATAAATATTTACGTTTTCCTCCAATTTTTGGTCTTTAATTTCCAGAAATGTTCTCCTAACTGAGATCATAATTTGGTGGTGACTTTTTCATTCCCCTTTTCTTCTTATTAAGTCTAAATTTTCTTACCCAATTTCCATTGTGGGTTTTCCAAAAAAGTTGTTTTATATTTTCAACCTTTTATTTTCAAAGAACAATTTCAAATTCTGAGTACACAATTTATTGAAGGAGAGAATAATGTAACACCCCTGTTTTCATATTACGTTATTTCTTTAAATTAATTTAATAACTTGCACTACATGCAACACTGAGTTCAAGCGCACCACGACATACCAAACTAGCAGTTCAAATGTGGTTATGAATAGTATTAACTAAATTTAGAACATAATATAATCCTTATAATTTTAGAATCCATATTATGAGTTTCTTAGATATAATGAAAAAAAATCAAATTTTTTCAGATAAAAGAATTATTTGAAAAAAAAATGAAATTTTACCGACGTTTAAAGGAAAACCATTTTTAAATCCAATATTTGAAACTTTTATATATTTAATATTACAAAATAAACTTCTTCTTTAGAATTAGGACATAATAATTTAGTATCAATAAATTTTTGGTGTTTTTTGATAACTATAATATTTGGGTGAATAGTGAGAAATACAATATTTTAACTGAAAACAACTTTTTTAATCAAAATAATTTGTCGTGTTAAATTATACATTTTAATGGTTTGGGAGTATACATATATTATATTTTTACCAATTAATCCAATTTTATTCATTGGAAATAATATCACTATGAAATTGAACATAAACAAGTATAAATCTTTTGTTATTTATTATTTATTAAAAACATGCCTTTTGGTTTTGACAATGGGAATTAATTTTAGAAAAACAAATGAAACTTATATGTTTTGAATTTGGTAAAATAGAGGTAAATTTCTGAATTCATAATATAAAAATTAGTTTAGGGTGAAATTTTGGTATTTTTCTGAAAACATTCAATTTTTGATGAATAGTGAAAAACACTGAGTTATTGGTTAAAACTGATTTTTTATTTAAATAATTAGTAATTTTATTTAAAATTATTTTAAGTCAAAATAGATACATAATACCTATATAATTTCAATATAATAAATTTGAGTCATTTTATAATAAGTTTAGATATATAATGTTTTTTGAACGTTTTACCATCTTTTACCCACATCCTAGGAGAATTTGAAAATTTGCATAAAACTAAATTCTACAATTTATATGAGTTGAATTTGAAAAATTAAAGAGGCATAGTTTACCTTAGTAAGAAAAATTTGGTTCAATAAGATGAAAATAATTTTTGGTGAATAATAACTTTTAACTTTTATTTACCGTGGTTAAAGGTAAATAGGGTAATTCAATGTAAAAAGAATATTATAATAATACAAACTTACCTTAACACATGTCCTAATCCTATTAGATGAGTAATGGGAGACCATGGGAATCCTTGGGTATATTTTGGGACCCCATTTATCCACTTATGAATGATAATGACACTTTATTTTAATTAACATAAATTAAAGGCAAAAATGACACAAACAAATATCATTTAGTAGATAAATTTTTACATGAAGTTATATAAGTAATATTTTCGACTATAAATATTCATTGTAAAGATAAAACGATATCCTACCTAATTGTATTTTATTTATATTTTTTAGACGTTAAATAATTTATTTATTTATGACACAATGATGATGCAGTAATTACATTATTAATGAAATATTTAAATAATGGATATTATAAATATCCAAATAAATGTAATTCACGAATTTTTATGTATTCCACTAATTTTATATTTTAATATGAAATGTTTGGGTTTATTAAATTATTTGTTTTCTAAGTAATAGTGTATTTACGTATTTAACAAAAACAAAATAGCAAATAGTGTCAAAATTGATAGAAAAGAGTTTTTAAAACAAATATTATATTATTAAATGATATTATATTCTTAAAAATATATGGTTTTGCCAAATGTCTTAAATAATATTATATATGTCATTAATGAACCACTTGAGGTTATTTTTGTTGTTTATGTTAATTTCATTAACCATATAATAAAAAAATTCAAAGAGACATGGTAAATGTCAAACTAATTAACTAAGAGTTAAATCTAAAATATGTGGTTAATACAGTGACCCAAACCTATCTAAAACATATTTTTTTGAGTATTTTTCGACCCATCCCCACCATAGCCTCGAAATAAATCATTTTTGAGCAATCAAAAACCAAAAATTATTTTAATATAAAATAATATTTCAACCTTTTCCTAAGGTGCCCCTCACCCCTCTTATAAAAGGGCACTCACCCTGCTCTCAAATTCACACATTTAAAGTCATTTGGCTTGGAAACACCCTATCCAAATATCCTCTACACTATCCTCCACTCATCCTAGAGGACTTACATTATTCATAAATCCATCCTAATGATCGATTTTGATCAAATCCAAATGAATAACCCAAAGAAGAGGTAAACATTTCATCACCTCTTTCAAGTTCTTTTCTTCTTCCACTACTTCCTTCCTTGTTATTTCAATTAAAAAATAATAACTCCAGTTTATTTTATATACTATGATTTTATAATAAAATGTTACAACCATATTCATTATTCTATCCATTCTTTGAATGACATGTCACCATACATGCATACGTACGACTTACCGTGTCCATGTCGTGGTGTAGTTGTTATTAAATACATTATTATTTGGATAGGTATAATAATGATGTATAATTGATGTAAATAATAAATATTAAAAGATAGAGATTCTTTATATATGATATACCATCCAATTATATACAACTTTAATATCAAAAGAATGATATTGTCTCTCTTGTGTACGTATGGATTACCGTCTCCACGAACCTGATGATATTCATTCCCCATCGTAACCATTCAAGACTAATTTTCATTTTTTTATTAAAAATACTGTTTAACGACTTGATATCATTTTTTATATGAATAAGAAACATCCCATAAATAACATACATGACTCACATAACAAATAATATTAAGGAAAATGAATCAGTTAACACCCGAAAAGATGACAATACTAAAATATCATTAACAAAGCATTATTAGAAGATCATATATGATATCATAATTATGTATATGGTTCTTAAATAATTTAATAACAATTATTTAACTATTATACAGGAGGTTAACGTACCCTATACCACAGAAAAGTACAAGGTTCAAGTTAATTCTACAATCTCTTCATTATATATGGTTGTTTATACATAATTATCTACTTGGACCTCTTTATCATCCACATACATGCTTCTTAAAAATGTATTTCAAAACATTTTTACTCTTTACTAGACAGTGGGTCAAAGTAATTTATACCCTCATTTGACCTTATATGTTTTTAAAGGAATCTTTTCATTATTTCCCCAAATAGGTACTTTTTGACCTTTTCGAAAAATTTAAGGTAAGAATGTTTTTTTAACTTATACAACGTGTGCAACTATTTTCCACCATTATAATATCGTCAAAGATTCCCTTACAAGATTATAATAATATTTTCAAAATAATATTTTTCTTAAATGATTTCAAAATAGAAAGAGATATTTCTCTAAAAAGGTTTGGATTTCATCTATGTCAACATCCTTTGATGGATTTTAAGCTTATTTGATGTTTATTTATTATGATACGAAACATCTATATTGTATTGATGGTTTTGTGATATGTTTGACTATTGATGTGTTATTTTTACACCATTCGTGGTATATGTATAAAGTATAGACATTTGTGTGCTAATTTTAATACGAATGTTTATGTTATATTTTAACCTCTTCTTAAGATGAATGTGTTAGACTAGAATGTTCTGGTTTGGGGACCAGTAAAAGTAATCCCTCTAGGTTGGGGTCCGGTTACAGCAGACCCTTCGTGTTAGAGTCCGGTTAAAGAGGCTCTCTGAGTTGGGGTCTGGTTACAGTAAGCCCCTAGGTCCTGGCACGAGGACTTAATACAGAAATTAATGTCTGATACTATACATTCTCTTATTATGAAATTAGTTATTACATTTGATTATTTGACTAGTAGAATATCCTTGTTCATGTTAATATGGTAATTTTTTAATCTATTTTTCTCATATTATGTTCAAGTTTATGTTTAAAAGGCTTTTTTTATTACACATCATGCATTAAATGTTTATAGCTTCCACTAAATTATATACCCTTACTGAGCATATGAGCTAACCCCTTTCTTATGTTTTATTTTTCCAGGACCCCAAGAAGTGTTTTATGTTTATGATGCATGGTTAATCTAAGGGAACAATTAAATTCTCAAAGGATTTTTGTGTGTGTTTTATATTGGAAGGTGTAATGTAACATTCATATATGTAATCTATTTTCCAATACTGCTAAACAGATCATTCCTTCAGGACATTATTTCATGTAATAATGACAATGTTATGTAATAATGCACTGACTCTGGGTAACTGGGGTCGAGGCGTTACAACATGGCTCTTCCCCACCTGGGGAATGAGTTTTTATTTCATAAAAACATATTCACCATTGATATTGTTGATGAATAACTTAGAGTCTCATTTCTAAGGGAAACAGGGAACATCTATCTCAAGAGATAACTCAAGTCAAATGATAGTATAATGGTACTCCATATCATTTTTGTTGAAACAATCAAATAAAAAGATCAACTATAGAAAGAAAACCTATACAATATTAATGATGTCAATACTGAATCCCAAATTTCTATGTTTGGGCTTATTGATCCTTCCTATAGTAGGGCTATGAGTGGCATCATAAAAATGTATTTTCTAGAATATTTTAGTTTGATCCACAGAGAGTGTGGACTCATCTGGGAAGGAAACAGCTAAGGGAAGTTCCCTAGGGGTCAGATGCACAACCAAAAACTCTAAAATTACTATCCCTAGAAATATTTATGGGGGAAAAACCTAATTTCATATTACTATAGTATTAATATACAATGAACCATTCATCCAGTAAACTTGGGGTGGTTGAGGATGTACTTCAATAGATCAATATGAGATACCTTTTTCATCTCATAGTACCAAATATTTTTCCACTACATCTAAAAAAATTACTATGATGAGGAAACTCCTATTGCTGGTAGAATATCTTCTCTTCATGTCGAGGATCATGTGACTGAGATAATAAAACATATTTTCCCTACCCTCATTATAAATTTGGGACAAAAGGGTTCCAAGGGTCCACTCTGGGGAAGTCATACAAATTACCGGATGTTTCATCGGGATTTGTGGATACAACATAAGAGGGAACAATATGTACTTCTTAGTGTACTCAAATGCAGTTTGGAAATTTCCATCCCATTGGCAGATGGTTCGTTTCTTCATGAGAACGGTAGGGGGATTAAAATTTATAACTACATTCATTCTGAATTTTCAAATATATTACATCTGTCCTTAGCCCCCCCCAATCCATGAGGTTGTATGGGGGAGGAATCTAGATAATATATTTAATTATATCTAGATCGAACTCTATAACTCTGTACCTAACAATGCATTCAAGGAACATTCCAGAGGTACCACAAAATTTACATATTAGGGGGTTCATTTTTTAGGTTGTGGGATCATAGTAATTCGAACAATTTCTCAAGGTCCTTAAAATGGTCATGATATTATATAGATTTACTAGTAAAATCAAACATGTATCACTATAATAATGTACTGATGAGAGGATTGAGGATATGGAGCATGACATGCTTGTAGGTATATCTAGAATTATTCAAGATAGAAGATACCACTCTATTGAATAAGGTTCCACGAGGTGCTCTGAAAGTGTATCCTCATCATCCCCATGGGGATTTCAAATATTGCTATACATGGAGTACTCATCCATGAAGGAGAGGGTCTGGAAACAATTTTTCATGACAATAAAATGTTTTTTCATGGAAGGGGAAAATAATCCTTAGTCATATAGAGTATGAGGAATTATAACTACGTAAATACTATGATTTTTTTATTCTTATTGCTGATTGGGAAAATACAAGCTAGACACATGGTGTATCAAACCTCAATAAAAAATATTTTCATGATTAGATTGTCAAAAATAGACTAGACCATAGAATAATAGGAATGGAGAACTATAATTAGAGAATTTTTGAACCTATGGTGGCCCACTGGGAGGCTAGGGAGATCAATGGATACCTAGGGATCAGGTACTAGAATTTATTTATAGCTCTAGGAAAACTCATCACAATGCTATTTTATGAAATCCATATACTGATATTGTTCTCTAGGTGAATTGACTATGATGATCTGTACATGTCTCAGGTCATCCTATAGGCTAAGAATCACTTGTGTTTGGTCATTGAACATGGTAGATACAACCTCCTCAAATTATGGAGGTGATTCATTCTGATCATCTTCATCATCTGAAACATAAGTATTAGAGGGAGGAGGCGATTCCAGTAGAGAATAAGACACTAACATCTACTCTAGTAGGGGAAGAATGATTGATGATATGTTCTAGTTCTACTAAGAGTGTGGTAGTGAATATTAATGATCCAATCTTATTTGGCTCTTGACTGTGGGGTTTACTATTCATATTGAAGTAATGATATCGAGTCAACTCAGGCTCAGTAATCCCTTACCTTTAGAACACATGGATGTTATATACACATTTGTCCATGGGGAGAAACTATTTGTACTTCATTACATTATGTATTTATATAATTTTCCACTTCTATGTAATGTAGGAGTAGGAAGTGATCAATTAGTACTCCTTAGATACAATGAATCAACTTCCCTGATACGGGGTTGTGCGCTCTCACGGGTGGATTGGTTGTATTGAGTTATCCATAAAATATATCAAAGGATCCACAAAAGTGGATATATGATATTTGGGATAATTGATACATTAGACCCCATTAGGTTGGAGTTATTCCAATCAATTTTATAATACTCATCACTAGGAAGTAGGTTTCAAAAGAGTTTCAGGTAGAAGCGTCTCCCTAGAGTACCCCAACAATACCATTGAGGGAGTAATTAAGGAACGTAAGGTATAAAGAAATGACCTTCACATGAAAACTGAGAAAATTTATTACCAATAGGGGTTTGTTAGTAGTGTCTATTGAGATGAGCATAAACTCATTACTTTCTATGAGACCACTAAATTGGGTCTTTGTAAGACCCAGAATGTTATAAAAATATTTTCTCATTTTGATTAAATTAAATATCTTATTATGTAATATGCTTATAGAAAACACATGTATTTATTTGGATTAATTATATTACATTAGATTTAATTGAGTGTTAATAATATTTATCTTTGATAAACTATAGCTATTGAACAATGATAACATGATTAGTATCAATATAGGGTTTTAACAAATCAAATTGACACAAACAAAATAAGTGGTTTCCTCAACCAGCAGGATCATACCCTATGAGTCTCATTTATCGGATATTCTAAGGGAGATTGATTACCAATGATTTTTCCTTGGAAAATCCCAATATGAGATCCAAAAAACATTAGGATGAGAGAAACTGTTTACGGGATAAGTTCAAGCACATCTATATCACAGCTGAAATCATGTTCACCGAACCACCCCTTGATAGTCTCCCCATCATACCCGTAACTCTTAGGGATTTACTGGTGTATTAAAGTGATATGTATTAATACAACATCGATATGATTATGTACATTATTTAATATAAAATAATGGATATATTTTCATCATATTTATTTATTTTATAAATAATTTGTTATTTTGATACAACAAAACATGTATAATATGTTTGGGTAATATTAAAATTCAATTAGGGAACTTATTTTGAAAAATTAAAGTATTTTTGAAAAACAAAAAAGTTTTAATAAAATAGTATTTTAATTTTTTTTATTAATTATAAATTATAATATAATTTCTATGATGTCATGTGCAATTTCTATAGGGGTTCAAAAACTATCATTTTCAAAAAACACAACATTTGTTAATAAATTAAAATTTTATTTTAAAATTAAAAAATAAAATATTAAGAAAAGTTTTGAGATAAAATGAATATTAATTTTTGTATCATAATGTATAAATTATACAATGGAGTTTTTTTCATAATTTTCCGAGATAAGAGAATTTTCAGGTAAAATTGAAATACTGTATAAATATACATTGTGTATTATGACATCATAATGACCAAAAAGTGATGTAATAAATAATATAAAACGAATCAACGACCAAATATATTTTTGTATTTAAAATATTTATTATTTAAGGTTAATTTATTAATTTTATAAAATCATTATGATTCCTATAAAACCGTTAATATATTTTAAGTTTTTAAATCATTTAATTAAGAGTATGGCACACCCCCACATATGAAATGAATTTATTTTATTAATTTTTCCCATTGTAATTATAAAATAAATAATTTTTTTTAATTTGACAGAAACCATTGGGAAAAACCATGGGGAAATCTGTATTTTTGGTTATTTTATTTCATATAGTCCAAAACCCATGTTTGAGAAATTATAAAGAAATACCACATAAGTTTTTACATAAACCCACCATATATATTATTTATATTCACTAAAAATCCTTAGAGTTCATTCTTACTCTCACCTTCTGTATATATATAGTTCTCACATGGTTCCCCCAAGCTGTGAAGAGTCTCCTCTAAAGGATTAAGTGTCACACACTTAAGTAAGGGATCATTAACTTCTCTTCATTATTAAAGTTTCCTTATTAAATGATGACTTATATTTCAAAATAAATATGTTGGGATATGTATTTACATATCCCTATAACTTATTATTTTAAGTTAAAATTATTAGAGACATTTTACTCTTTAATCAATCCATTTTATGAATTTTTATGTGACATCGTTATGATGCTAATGTTTCACCACAATCTTACATGCCAAAACAATTATGTAGTGAATACCATACCAATTTCCCATCAATGGAGTTCACCTTTATACTTATATAATTTTTTAATTGGGAATTACATGTATGTATTCCACACTCCTTAGTCACAAAATAAAATATGATGATGAATGAATCTATTTTTTATGATCTATGTGGAACATTTAAGCCTGAAAATTCAATAAAAGTGATGAGTGCACCCGAAATTATATAGTTCTCTAATGAATTGGGTATAGTTTAGTTTCAAGATATGTCATGTTGGGACAGAGAGTTAACCTAGTTTTTTATTGGATTTTTTTATCCCGATGAATTTTCAGTTATCCTTGAACAATATTTTTGATAGTGTTTTTTAAGTTGTTGCCTCTTTTCCCATATTATGATTATAAATCTATATCATTCCTTTTTATCCATATTCATTTTACTCCCCATTGAAATTCCTATTTTCTAAAATGTATCAACATATTTCATGTTTCTTCTTGTAATGACTCAAAGATTTATCAATAGAAATTCCATTCTTATAATTATGTCACATAAAATCACAATAGGAAACACAATACCTCATCTTGCTTAAAAGAACTATTAAATACTATGTGGCCTTTATTGCATAGATATTAAATATAATTTTTCCACTTATATGTTTTGAATCTTGGAAATCTGACATACACAGTTGCAATCAATAAGATATTTGGATTCTAATAGGAAAAACTTAATTTTTTGTGAATATTTACTTACCCTAATGAACAGTAATGTTACACATATGAATAATAATATGACCCTTATGAATAGTAATCATACCAATGATAGTATTACTAAAAAATAACTATCTTATTAGTGATAATATTATATAATTATACCAATGTATACGTAAATAAATATTTTAAAAAATATAAAATAATTGTTGATATTTTTATAATTCATTAATATTTTTTGTTTAATTTTAAAGGAAATTTATTTTCCTATAATGTATTTATTAATTAATATGTTCATAATATTATTTGAATATATTTTTATAAGATCATATGTAATTTGTATAAATTTTATAAAAGGAGTTATAAATTTAAAAATTTTATATTTCAAGTAAAATATAATTTTAATTAAAAATTAAATTAATGAAATTTAGTAAATTATTTTCATAAATTGGAGATCATTTATTCATTCTAAACATAGAAAATGGATAGGGTGAATTTTTTGGTATTTTTCTAAAATACTTGATTTTTTGGTAAATTGTAAAATATAATAATTTACCATATAAATACACTATAAGTGAAAACAACTATTACTGACATCATGAGTGATGTAAGATCCCTAAATATCAAAGTCACAAGACTTATTTAATTTATTTAGTAATTTAATCATTAGTATTTTTTTTCTCGTGGATAAATAATAAATTAATGAATATAATATTGAGAAAACCCCTCTCCCATCAACTATAAATACCACCCCTCAAAAACTCATTTCCTCACACCTATAAAGACGTATGAATACTCAAAATTCTGATCAAATATCATCCCAAGATACTACCTCACTTCCAATATCCTTTGATCTCATAAAAAGACCCCATCCTCTCTCCTAAAGTGGACCTCAAGGAAGATATATTCAAGAGGTATTTTCTCTCTATTTTTTCTTTCAATTTCCATTTAAAATTTTATTTCATTTAATCTATTATCCTAAACATATGTTATCCAAATTTCATGATAACTCCATTATTATTGGTATACATGTATTATTTAAATTTAATGGAAGATTATTCATTATACTCTTACCCCATTTTTTTTATAAAAATGAAATCGTCTCCCGTGATGAGTTAATTTACCATCATCGTGTGCGATGCACCTTAATTTGCCTTCAACGCCTTCATTAATTTAACTAAAAAAATTAAATGGTTTGGAAAATATGATAACATTTTTTTTATCCCCCTATAATATTCAAGGATCAAATTTTATATATAATACTAAATGATAAAACAAAACATGTGGGTTCGGATCCAAAAACCACCCCAATTAAACTAAAATGATCATCATTAAATTTTATATAACGATTCATCCTTGAGGTATATAAACAACTTAATTTTAAGATAATTTATCATCTAGGAATATCCTTAATATAATTTAATAGAAACTATGGATGTTTATCCATATTCTACATGAACTTTCATTCACGTGTACAACTGAACCGTTCATGAAAACTATGAAAAGAACAGCACCAAACAATGAATTTAAACACTGTAACTCATCTAATGACCCATAAAAGAACATAATTAAACCATATTGAACCATATTCATGTATATATTTCTCTATAATTTATAATTAATGAATCTAATATCATTATAAAAGACATTAAGGTGAAGAAAGAATTCAGATACAAGGTAAGGGAAATTATCAAACCCAACACTCAATCTTTGGGTTTTCCCTCTTTAAACCCATTTTTCGAATGCATATTACTTGAAGTCATTTATTCATCATTATCTTCAATTTTATTGGATATACATGTTTTTACTTTTGTTTGTGGAAAACATAACGTTTTCCAAAATAACCCTTATTTCAAATAGCACACATTTTACTTGTCAAGATTGTTTCTTCTTCACTGAAGAGTGTTGATTATCACACTATGTATGTTATTCCCTATTTCATTTGGAATCCTAAATATTAGGAATATATGATTTCTGAAATGAAACCCATTACATTACATGATTTATTTTGGTCTAAGATTGATATATGTTTTATGTGGGAATCATGATAATGAAAATGCTATGATGCGACGAGTGTTCCCGAAATTATATAGTGCAATGTAAATGTTAGGATGTGATGGGTGCACCAAAAATTATATAGATATCATATTCATTGGGTAACATGATTAATATAACGAGTCAATGTGAAATTGGTGTGAAAAATATTCTATCTTTGTTCACAACTACGTGTGGTAATTGACAACTATGACATGATGTTTCATTTTTATGTATATCCCCACTCCATGCTATTATATAATATTAATTCTCATGATTATGATGATGATGTTAAGATTATGATCACCCCATGTTATATTGATAAATGTTCTTATCTATCCTCTTAATGGGATTTTTTATATTCCCATTTTTATGTATATCCCCAGGTGATTACTAGTAATAAGGAGAAGTAAAGAGAGAAGAATAAACTAGAGAATAAGGAATTAAATAAATCTTTTGTTTTTTAAATTTTATGTATGGTCCAAGTTTTCCCAAGTCACTAAACCATTAGATCCTTAGTTTATAATGTTTTATTTAGTTTATCATTAAAATGATGTAATTGTTCTGTAAGAATAGAAGGGTCACTATAATAGGTATCAGAGGAATAGTTTAGTTTATTTGGGAATTTGGATTAGAGAACCTCAGTGAAAAATCCTTGTATGAGACTAATTATATTTATGAACTCAAGAATATTTTAATAGAATAGGGATTCCAGAATATATTCTTTTAGCATTAATTGAAAAATGATTAAATTATTTATTCACGGCTTATTAACTTCTGTTCTCATCTAGCATTTTCAATTATAGAAAATTGTGGGAACCAAGAGAAACCATGCCAAGACCCCGTGTGAGGGACAATTTAGTGATTGTTCGAATGAAATCCCCAATTATTTGGGAGGTGGAGGTCAACACTTAAGGTAATTTATTACCTAGTTGTCTCTAGTTATGAATAATAACCCGAATAATGTGGAATATCCTCCTTTATAAAAGAGGGTTAAACTAATGATTGAGGGTTTTATGCCACAACAACCACCAATGTTTAGTAGATCTTTTAACCCACTAGTCGTAGAATAGTGTGTAAACTCTATGGAGAAGATATTTTCTGTGATTCATTGTTTTGAGATGGATAAGTTTAATCTTTATATTTATCATCTAGATAGAACATCCAATTAATGGTGTGATTTGATTAAGAACACCAAGCTAAGGGATGAAATTGAAGAGATGGAGTGGGAAGACTTTAAGATAATGTTTCTTAATAAGTATTTCCCTCAAAATTCATGAACTAATATGGAGATATAATTAATAGAGTTGATGAAAAATGATAGAGAATATTTCATAACCAACAAAGAGAATATCACAAGTCTTACATAGTGCACTTTGAGTTTTTTTATCAATAACAATAGAAAAATTGATATATTCTTTAGTGGATTAAAACAATGCCTTTTAATGGATCTTAAAATTCAAGACATTGGGAGTTATGAAGAATTTTTTCATTGGTATCTCAAAGTGGAGATAGAGTTTTGAGAATTGTCCCATGGTAATTTTTATAAGAACTGAACTATAGAGTTTCAATTTAGAGGATCTCATGAGAAATGTGGAAAGAAAAATCAACCACCCACATGTCAAAAATGTGGGAAGAAGAATCATGGGAATTTACGAAAAGGGATGGGGAAATGATTCAGTTGTGGGAGAGAAGGACACTAATCTCAAGGGTGCCTAAAAGACATGATAAGGCTGGAGAATGTGGTGGAGGAAAGGAGCGAACCACCCATGGTCCATTGCAACAACTATATGGAGTAAGGGAACTACACAAGCTAGTTCACTAAACCTCACGTACTCAAGGGTAATCAAGGTCATTATCCTCCAAAACCAAAGGATCAAAGGATGGAATATGCCATCACTAGTGCAGAAGTTAAGAAAGAGAATGAATCCATACATGATACACTTTCTGTTCTCACAAGAATATAAAAATTATTATTTGATTCTTGTTCTACACATTCATGTATATCTCGCAAGTCTTCTAGAAATATTGAACCAAATACCCAAAACCTTGGAGTAGAGATATCTTTTAAAACACTTATTAGTGAAATCATTTAAACATAAGTGTTGGACTCTTCTCCGGTTGGCATATGTGGGAATATTCTTCCAGTAAATCTCATAATACATCCGTTGGTGGAATTTAATTCTATAATGGGAATAGATTGGCTCTTGTTATATGGAGCACAAATCAACTATTAGGAAAGGTAAATATCTTTTCATATTTCAAAATATCCCATGATCCTTTACAAATTCAAGGAAGATCATGAATCACCTTTGAGAAATCCTTCAACTCTGTGGGTGTTGGTACCCTGTGAAGAAGAATACCTTGCGAAAATTAATGAGTAAAAGGAAGTAATCCACATAGGGGAATTTCCCATTGTTAGGGTATACAATGATGTATTTCTTAAAGAGTCACTCAAACTACCCAAGATTTTGAGGTATAATTCATAATATAACTCATACCCATAGTTACTCATATCTCAAAATGTCTGTATAGGATTTCTTCTATCCAACTCTATGAGTTAAGGAAACAACTTACATAACATTTAGAGAAAGGGTTCATATGACCTAGTGCATCTTCATGGGGTGCCCTAGTGACCTTTGTGAAGAAGAATTGTGGAACAATGTGGTTGTGTATTGATTATCGAGAACTCAACAAGATAACCATAATGAAAAGCCTCATTTTCAGAGGATTGATGACTTGTTTGATCAGATGAGAGGAGATCCGTACATCGCAAAGGTGGATCTCTATTATGGAAATCATCTGCTAAAGGTGAAGAAGGAATATATTCAGAAGAATCCCTTATGTAAAATGTATGGGGACTATTATTTTTTTGTGATTCCCTTCATACTTATTAATTCCTCCTCAATATTTACAGATTTGATGAAAAAGTTTTTTGACATTACTATAAATTTTTATTGTTGTATTTATCGATGATATTTTCATTTACTCCACGATAAAGGAAGAACATAAAAAACATTTATAACCTTTTTTTGGAAACATTGAGGAATGATAATTTGTTTTTCAGGTTCAATAAGTATGAATTTTGGTCGTAGTAGGTCATGTTATTAGGACATGTGATCACAAGTGATGGAATTGTTATGGACCCTTAAAAAATGCAATTGAAGAATAGCCTAGACTATATAGTGTCATATAAATATGCAGCTTTATTGTCATAGAAGTGTACTATAGACATTTTGTGATAAATTTATTATGATTTTCAGGAATTTTAACTAAGTTAACAAGGAAAGGGGAAAAGTATGTTTGGACAAAATAATGTGATGAAAGCTTCAAGGAGATAACGAAAAGGTTGATCACTACACCTGTACTCAAATTACTGAAAAGTGGAAAATGTTTTGTGATATTCAATGATTATTCAAAGAATGTATTGGGTTGTGTACTCATGAAAAATGATTATTTTTTTCTTATTCCTCATATAAGTTGAATTTACATGTGTAAAACTACCTAAAGCATGATCTGGAGCTAGAAACTCTGATTTTTTACTTCAAAATATAGCGTAACCACATCTATATTGAGAAGTGTGACATATATAATGATAAAAAGACACTAATGTATATATTAACATAAAATGATATCAACATGTGTCAAATGAGATGGTTAGAGATAATAAAATACTATGTTTTCTATATTCAGTATCACCCTAGAATTTTTTGTTGTTGATTCTCTTACTAAGAATAAATATGCTACTCTATCCAAGTTGAAAATTGAGAAAGACCCTCTCTTCATGGATATAGAAAAGATGGATTTGGAAAACATAAGGGAAGGGAATAAAACCTATCTTTACCAAATGGTTTCTAACCCATCTATCCATGATAAGGTTATAGAGGCACAAAGGGTTGATACATAATTGAAAAAGAAGGTTAATGCCATAAAGGGAAGATTCAATAATTATATATCAATGATGATGGTAAGATTCGGTTTGGAATGAGACTTTTTTGTGCCTTCATCACATGAGATAGAGAAAGAGCTATTTCATAATGCACATATCTCACCGTTCTCTATCCATCCTGGTAGCACCAATATATACCATGATATCTGAGAACACTTTTGGTGGGACAACATGAAGAAGGATATTTCTTAGTATATATCAAGGTACATGATATGTTAGAAAGTTAAAGAGAAGCAAAAAAAATTCCAAATTGATGATTCAATAAGTTCCTATACCAATGTGGAAATAGGAGAATGTCACTATGAACGTTGTCACGGGTCTCTTGAAGACTGCAAAAGGAAATAATGTGAAATGGGTTAGGGTGGACCGGCGAACCAAGACAAGAAAATTTATCACTATTTGGGAAGATATATCACTTGAAAAAGTCGCAATTAAATATGTGAGGGAATTAGTGATACTACATGGGGTTCCACTATCGATTATCTCTGGTCATGATCCTAGGTGCACATCTAAATTTTGTAGGAGTCCTAATTATGATTTGGGTACTAAATTTAATTTCAGCATTACCTATCACCAAAAAACTGATAGATAATCTGAAATGACTATTGAGATACTAGAAGACATGATAAGAGAATTCTCTTTTGAATTCGATGGTGGAGGGGAACAACATCTCTCATTGGTTGAGTTCTCATACACCAATAACTTCCACTCAAGTATTTTGATGGCTCCATATAAAGCATTGTATGGAATTATTTGTAGAATTCCAACCTTTAGGGATGATGTTGGTGAAAGAAAGATACATGGACCTGATACTGTAAAAGATATGACAGAAAAGGATAAAGTTGTCCAGAAAAATATCAAAGCTAATCATAGTTGAAAAATATCTTTGCTAGCAACCATTGAAGGGACTTGGAGTTCCACATTGGAGATAACGTCTTCTTTATAATATCACCATGGAAGAGAGTCATGCAATTTGGAATGAAATGGAAGTTAATGCCAAGGTAAATTGTCCCCTTTGAGGTCCTAGATCGCGTAAGAGCTGTGGCATATCATCTTTAACTTCCAGCGAATATAACTTAAGTTCATGATGTGTTCCACATATCATTCCTGAGGAAGTACATACCATATCCCTCACATGTAATGAACTAAGAGGTGGTACAGCTGGATGACGATCTCTCTTTTGAGGAGAAGCCAGAAAAGATTTTAGACTAGAGAGATAAGTTTCTGTAGAATAAGACAAAATGCCTTGTGAAATTGTTGTGGAGAAACTATAAGTATGAAGATGAAACATGGAAACTAGAAGAGGCATTCAAGGATAATTAACCACACCTGTTTATGTAATATGAAATTTTGAGGGATATATTTCAAAAGGGGGAAGAATATAATGAACGAATGTTTTATCAATATAAATTCCCTTCTTATAATCATGTCACATAAAATAAAATTAGGAAACATAGTTCCAAATAATTTTTAAATGAAGTATTAAATACTATGTGACCTTTATATCATAGTGATTAAAAGATATTTTTTCCACTTCTCTATTTTGAATTTTGAAAATCCAAAATACACTATTGCGATCATTAAGATATTTGGAGTCTGATAAGACAAACATAAAATTTGGTTAGTAGTATCCAAGCATTATGAATAGTAATTTTACTCTTCTGAATAGTAATAGGGCCTATTATGAATACTATTCATAAAAAAGATAATATAAATAAAATTTATCTATCTTATAATTTAAAATATTATATAATTATATCAACTTTTATGTAAATAAATACTTTAAAAAGTATTAATGAGGTATTTTTATTTTTATAATTCATGAATATTTTAGGATTAATTTGAAAGAAAATTTATTTTCATAAAATTTATTCATAAATTAATATTTTTAGGCCTTATTATTTGAAGATAATTTTATTTGACCATTTGTGATTTTTAGAAATGTTATAAAAGGAGTTATAAACTTTACATATGTATTTTTCAAGTAAATAATGATTTTAATTAAAAAATAAATTATTAATATTTAAAAAGTTATTTTCATCAAACATAGTTTATTTTTGAATTCTAAATGTTGAAAGAAAATGGGAGAATTTTTGGGATTTTTCAGAAATACTTGAATTTTTAGTGAATAGTAAAATATGGCAATTTACCGTATAGATACACTATAAGTGAAATCCACTATTCCTAACATCATGAGTTATGTAAGAACCTGAAAGCGCGAAATCAATTTCCCTATTTACATTATTTATTCCTGGAATAATCTCTATTGCTTGTCTCGTGGTGAAATATAAAATTAATTAATATAATATTGAGAAAACCCCTCTCTCCTCAACTATAAATACCACCCCTCAAAACCTCATTTACCCACACCTCTCAAGGATTTTTCCTAACCAATATTATTCTAAAAAATCATACCAATATTCTCCACACTTACATCTTCTTTTTGTATTTCAAAAATACAGAAACTCTCCTCTCTAGAGGCTCTCATGGAAAATATATTCAAGAAGTAATTTCTCCCTATTTTTTCATTCAATTTTCTATCCATTTTCAATTCACTTATTATCTTATCCGGAACATATATTATCAAAATTTCATGATAAATCCCTTACTGTTTATATAATGGTATTATATAATTTCAATGGAATATTATTCATTATACTCCTCCCCCCACTCTTTTTAAAAAAAATCAAATCTTCGCCTATGATGTGTTAATTTACCATCATCGGGGGCGATGCACCTTGATTTTCCTTAAATGCCTTCAAGGATGCCAATAAAACCATTAAATGGTTAAAAATAGATTTTAATATTTATTTTATAACCCCTTTTATGTTTTTCTAATGGGTTTTTACATAATACTAAACGATATAACAAAAAATGTTTGTTGTGATCCAAAAACCGCCCAAATTAACCTAAAACAATCCTCATTAAATTTTATCTAATGATTTTTCTCAGGGTACATAAAAGACTTCATTAAAAAATAATTTAAACCCATGGAATACTATTAATATATGGTAGTAGAAATTATGAATGTTTATCCATATTCTACACAAACATCCATTCATGTGTATAAGTGATCTGTTCATCAAAACTGAGAAAAGAACATCCCAGGAAAACAAATTTAAACTCTATAACTCATCCAATAGAACAGAAAATAACTTAATGAAACAATAATGAACCATATTCATCTATAAAATTTTATTTAATTTTTAATTAATTAATAAAATTTCAATATACGTAATATTAATGTGATGAAATAAATTAGATATAAGGTAAGGGGAATTATCGATCCCAACACTCATTATTTGTGTATTCCCTTTTCAACCCATTTTCAGCAGGTATATTATTTAAACCTCATCTATGAATCATTATATTCCCTTTTTTGGGATATAAATGTTTTTGACTTGTGTTTTTGATAAACATGATGTGTTACAAAATAACTCTTATTTCAAAAAGAACACCTTTTACTTCTCATGATCGTTTCTTCTTCACTCAGGATTATTGATTCATACATCATGTATGTTATTACCTCTTTCTTTTGGGAACACAAATTTTATGAATTTATGATTTATTAAACCAAACCCATTCCTTTACATGGGTTATTTATTTCAAAGATATATATATGTTCTATGTGGAAAGCATGATAATGAAAATATTAGGATGTGAAAGGTGCACCTATAATTAAATTGCACAATGTAAATATTATGATGTGATGGGTGCACCTAGAATTATATAGTGACATAATGAATCAGGCAATGTGATTAATCTCATGAGTTAAAGTGAAATAAGTGTGAAAATATAGCTTTATTTTTTCTAAACTATGTGTGGTAGTTGACCACTAAGACATGATCATTCATTTCTATGCATTTCCAAATTCCATGATATTATATAATGCTTATTCTCAGGATTATGATGATGATGTTATGATTATCATCACACCATGTTACATTGCTTCATGTTATTATATTTACTCTAACTGGGCTTTTAGGTCACCCCATTTTGATGTATATCCTCAGGTGACTACTTATACTACAGAGAAGTAATGAACTAATAAAAATCCAGAGAAGACGAAATTAAATAAATGTTTTGTGTTGTAAATGCTATGTATGGTCTTAGTTTCTCCAAGTCACTAAACAATTCTATCCTTTTTTAATTTTTTATGTTGTTTTCCATTTAAATGATATAATAGTAATTTAAGAAAATAAGTGTCACTATAATTCCATTAATGGTATTTATAGATCACCCCTTCCTTATGTATGTCCCCAGGTTATGCGATGAAGTTTTAAAATCCATAGAATATTATTATCATGTTAATGAATTATTCAATAAATCCGGTGTACTTCCTATATTAATTTTTTATGTAATATACCTAATTCACAAAGACACTATACTTATCGATCTTCCAGGTTGTATTGACTTTCATTTTATGGAATAAATAATGGGGTAGTTATAGTTGGTATTAGAGGAAAGTATTTGTTATTTTTGGGATTAAGATTAGAAAACTCTTGTGAAAGTATTAAAGATAATACTTAGTATAATAAAACATACCTAAAATTTGGTAATTATGGAGTAATTGGTTTATCAAGAAAATAAATCCTTGTCATGATACTAATAATGATCGTGGTTGTGACACAATTGTACCTATTGGAAATAACTTCAAAAAGGTGTGCCAAGCCCGATATAGTGTAACTTGATACATAACAATGGGCCTTACTACACACCTAGTTGGAAATTTCAAGGGGATATTCCATGGTATATTAATAATATTATTACAAAAAACTATTATGGGAATAAAAAAAGTCCCATAAGAATATATTTTATTAAATAGATCATGGATAACATATATTGAATCCTAGATAATCATAAGTTATGAAATATATGTACTTTGTAAGTTATCCATTAAATTTTATTTTCTTTCATATTTGTTTCTTTTATCCTTCAATAAAAATAGATCCAATTGTGATCATCATCTATAAAAAATGACAATAATGTCTCCATTGAATGAAGTTCTAAATAGAAAATTTGGTCAGGAGGTGCATCCAAAACCCCCTAAGAGAGAAAAAGAATCTATTTAGAACCTTATGTGACAATGGCCTCTGACATTCAATGGATCATATGATCCCTTAATTTTGGAATAATGGATTAATTTTATTGATAAATTCTTATCCATCCTTAAATTTGTGGAAAAAGAGAAGGTTTTACTACCTGTTTATCATATAGAGGGGCACGTTGTTCATTCGTAGACATTAATCAAGAATAAAAATCCCCAAGATGATTCTGAAGTGATATTGTGGAAGGAATTGTATAAAATGATTTATGATAAATATATTCATCACACTCGTCAATATAAAATATAATGGGGTTTCCTTTCCCTCAAGAAAAAATTTGACGAACCTATTGGGATGTATGAGGAAAACATCCCAAGACTTGCATGATACACCCCCAACGTCTTCACTACCCTGAAATTCAAGGTTTAATTCTAATTTGGTGGGATAAAACCTATTATAATAAAATACTTGGTGATCCTATACTTTTTATGCTTTGAAGAAATTGTTCAATGTGCCCTCAAAGTCTATGTAGAGATCAATGAATCTCAAGGGTATCATGGGGATAAGAAGAGGAAAGTGGAGTTTAATTCTGGTGGTTTGATGGAGAAATATAACCATGCCAAGAAATTTCAATAAATGAATTATGATAGGTGGGGAATGACGAACCCTATATATTTTCTAAAGGGGATGAAGAATTGGTTTAGGTGTGGGAAGGAAGGGAACCTGGATAGAAATTGATGATAGGAGAATCCCGCTAATGAGATAGAGGAAAGAAATGCTCCATTAAACCCTTAAAACATAGTTAATTTCTTTAAATTCAAGGAATGATGACATTTTTCAAACCAATGCATTAATACAAGGGTTTTCAAAGTCAACCAACCAATTCAAAGGCTACAATTGAAACCATTTTCTATCACAACCATAGAGTGGGATCCAAGAAACAAAGTGGTGATAGGTATGCAAGTTATTGATTCAAGAATAGTGAAGATAATTTTTGATTCAAGTTCTATACATTCCTTAATATCACAAAATTTTAGTATAACTACTCAAACACCCCCAAAATCATGGAATTACAGTTTTCAGTTAAAATAGAAACTGGGGAAATTATTGCATCCCAAGTATAAAAATCTTCCCCTATCAAAATTTTTGGGATGAAATTCCTAGAGAACATTGTTATACCCTCTTTTGGGGTATTTGATACAATTCTAGACATGGATTTGATTTAATTGTATATATCCACAATAATATTCCTTGGGAAGTAAATCACTCTCCATATTGAGAATCGACCCCCGATTCTATAGAAGTGAAAGTTTAAGGTTAAATATTCTTTAACCCTAAAATCTAAATCATGGATATTATTTCCCTATATGAAAGAATATCTAGCTCAAATGATTGATTCTATGGAAAATATTTTCCTCAAAGAAATTCCTATTGCAAAGGAAGACATTAATTTGTTTTCCAAATAACTTCCTTGTCTTCCTCCTAGCCGGGTGGTTTAATTATCAATCAATATTATACATGATGAGTTACCATTATTAATGACTCTATATATAATGCATATTGTGGAACATGAGTAACTGGAGAAACTACTATAAAAGATTATGGATAAAGGGTTCATAAGCCGAGGTGATTCAAAATAGGGAGCACTAGTCCTCGTCATCAAGATGAAGTATTAGTCAATGCATCGTTTCATTGATTATCTGGATCTCAATAAGATCACAATAAAGAACAAGTATCCAATTGCACATATGATGACTTGTTCGATCAAATAAATAATGAATAATAATTATCCAAGGTGGATCTATAGTCTGGATATTACCAAGGTAGGGTAAAGAAGGAATATATCCCAAAATCTAATTTTTGTACAAGGTTTAGGCCCATATGAGTTCATATTAATTCCATTTGGAATAACTAATTCTCCAGCTACCTTCCAAGAATTTTTGGAAGATGTTTTTAGAGATCACCTCTAAAAATGTGTGGTAGTCTTTATTGATGATAATCTAATATACTACAAATCCAAGGAGGATCATGTAGAGTAGATTAGAATTATGGTAAAGAACATATAAAAGAAGAATCTTTACACCAAGTAAAACAAATATGTGTTATGGTTGAAAGAAGTCTCATTAATGGGGAATATTATCACAATAAATTCGATATTTTTTGACCCTTCAGTGATAGAAGAAATTGAATGATGGATGAGGCCAATGTATGTGATAGATATCTATAGTTTTTGTGGATTAACTGGGCATTATTATCAATTTGTGGGAGATTTATTGTGATTTTAAAACCATTTAACCAAGATAAATTGTACGGGAGTCATGTTTTCAAGGAATGATGAATGTAAAGAGAGATTTAAGGAAATGAAAATGACGCTTATCACCGCACATGTTCTCATAATACCCACAAGTTGATTAAGTTTCATGGTAATCTATGATGATTTGAAGAAGGTATTAGGATGTGTGTTAATGTAGAATGATAAATTCATAAACTATTATTCTATAAATTTGAATGTTCTGGATTATAACTACCCAACGCATAATCTTGTGTTTTCTACAATGATCGTATCTTTGAAAATACAGAAGAATTATCACATTAGGGATAAGTTCAAAATATATACGGGTCATAAAATCCTCAAGTATATATTCACTCAGAAAGAGATGAATATGAACAAATGAAGATGGTTATAGCTAATCATGGACTATGACTGTTCAATTCACCAGAATCCTAGAAATGTGAACATAGAGGACGATACTATGAGTTGAAAGGATTAATAAAGTCAATCATTTTTGAGAAGTAATTGGGATCCAATATTCTTAGAATTATAAATGATAGACATGAGAATCATAAAGGAAGGAACATCATCAATCCTTTCACAAATTATCACTCATGAATCCCTTATAGAGTGGTTAAAATATTCTCAAGCAGATGATATGGTAATTGAGAAGAAAAGGGAAATACAAGGGGTTCAATTGAATTGAAGAATGATTTGTGAGATTCTGGTAATGACTATCCATCAAATCTTGAGTTAGAGAATGAACTATTGGATTGTGAAATAGTTATACTTTCTCCATTAAACCAATAATCAAGAAGATTTATCATTATCTCTAATAGAACTATTGGTGGGAAAATATAAAGAAAAAAATAGTTGAATATACATATATGTGTCTTGTATGATAGAAAGTGAAATTGGAAAGGAAAAAATACAAGGGGATGATGAAACCATTACTCATACCAACCTATAAATGGGAAAACATCGCCATTGAATTTTTCAATAGACAACGAAAGGCATCCAGGGGAAATAATGTTATCTAGGTTGTGTTGGATCATCTTATCAATACTACACACTTCATTACAATTGGAGTGGATTTCTCAATAGATCAATAAGAATAGATACACATTAGAGAAGTGGTAAGGATTCATGGAGTACCACAATCAATTTTAACTGATCGATGTCATATATTCATCTTTGTGTTCTAGAAAAGTCTCCAAAATGCTCTAAATAGTTGGATGAACTTCAGTAAATCCTTTCATACTCAAAATAACAGACAATCCAAGTATACTATTAAGACATTAAAATACCCATTGCATGGATGTTCTACAGACTTGAAAAGACGATGAGACGAA
The DNA here is from genome assembly GCA_963277665.1 of Viscum album. Lineage (NCBI taxonomy): Eukaryota > Viridiplantae > Streptophyta > Magnoliopsida > Santalales > Viscaceae > Viscum > Viscum album. The sequence goes on from OY728123.1 coordinate 1,755,464,348, forward strand.
CATCTATAAATGATTGAGTTCTCTTACAACAAAAATTTCCACTTGGGCATCCAAATGGATCCTTATAAATCACTTTATGGGAAGAGGTGAAGAACACCTGCATATTAGGATGAAGTTGAGGAATAAAAATGGTTATGTTCTAAAATGGTTGAGAAAATGGTGGAAAATGTTAAGACCATTCAACAACACATCAGTAAACTCATTTTAAAAAAATATCTATGTTGACAATCATCGAAAAGACATAGAGTTTGATATTAGAGACAAGATATTCTCCTGCATATCTCTATAGAATAAATTAATGATATTTGGGAATAAGGGAATATTTATTCCAATATATAGAGGTCCTTTTGAGATCCTTAATCACATCAGATTGGTGGCCTACTGAAATTCATTCCCACCTAACATATATAAAGTACACAATGTATTCCTTGTATCCCTATTAAGAAAGTAAATACCGGACCCCTCACATGTACTCAATCCATATGTGGTAACATTAGAGAATGAACATTCCTATGAAGAGCAGTCAGTGATGATTTTAGATCATAGAGACAAAGTTCTATGAAAGAAGACAATGTAACTTGTCAATGTGATATGTATAAATTTTATTTTAATAAGTGTAGTGGGAACTAGATAAGGTGTAGAAACAAAGATACCCAAATCTCTTTTAGTGTGGGAAATGAAAATATTGAGGGAAAAGTTTCTTAAGGGGGGAATATTATAATGACCTGAACTATTATAAATAAAATGTATGCATTTGTATTAATTAAATGTATTATTATGTTATATGGTTATTGAGAAAATATACACATATTTGGTTTAATTTTGTTATATTGGATTTAAATTATCTTTAATAATCTTTACAATTGAAAAAATATAGATGTTGAATAGTTATCAGACGATTAGTATAAATATAGGGTTTTAAAAAATCCATTTGACATAAAAAAGGAATCGTCGAACTCAACTAGTAGGATCATGTCCTATGAATCCCATTTATCATGTCTTCTATGGGAGATACAATCACTTGTATTTTCCATTAACCAATCCACTGTTGAGATCCAATAAATTAAGCATGAGTGAAACCATTTATGGGAGAAGTTCAAGCTCATCGAGATCATGACTCAAACAATTTTTTGAAACCACCCCATGAATGTACCATCATCACACACTTTAATCTTTGGTATTTTATAGTGTATTAAAGGGATATGATTCAAGAAAATAGATATATGAGTATATAAATTATTTTTTATAGAATAACAAATAAACTTTCATCCTATTATTTTAAATTTACAAATGATTATGTATTTTGATACTATAAAAAATATCATTTCTTGGTAATAATCAAATAAAAATAAGGATATTATTTCGTATAACTAATAGATTTTTGAAATAAATAATTTTTTCAATAAAATAATTTTATTAAATAATTTTTATTAAATATAAATGATCATATAATTTTTATAATGTCAAATGTAATTTTTATAGGTGTTATAAAACTGCTATTATCCAAAAAGAAAGCATTTGTTAATTAATTTCATGTTATTAAATTTAAAATTAATAAATTTAAAAAATTCTATTGATAAATTGAATTATTTTTTGACTAAGAAAATTGAAGTTATTCAATTTTGAGTTTTTCATAATTTTTCGAGACAATCAAATTTCGGGTAAAAATTAAACACCTTATAAATATACTTTATGTATGATTACATCATAATGATCAAAAAGAGATATAGTAAATAATATAAAAGTTATCTGAGACCAAATATATGATTTATCTTAAAAATAATTATCTTTTATGGTTATTTTATTAATTTTACAAATCGATTATGAATCCTGCCAAACCATTAATATATTTTACAGTTTAAACTCATTTCATTAAGAGTATGACTCACCTCTAAATAAGTAAGGGAATCATTTTATTAATTAAGAAATTTTTAATTATAAAATAATGAAAAACAACCCCATTTTTATAAAACCATGGTAAAAAAACAATGGGATGGTTTGTGGTTTTCGTTATTTATTTTATAGAGTCCAAAACCTATGTTTTTGGAAATAATAATGAAATACCCACTCATTTACTATATAAATCCACCCTAGATCTGATTTTATCTTCACTAAAACTATTTGGATCATGTACATACTCTTCCATACCCTCTATCGAGTCCTTCCAAGGTTCCTATATTCTTTCAATATGCTCCTCTCAAGCATTTTGTGTCACACACTCAAGTAAGGGATCCTTGCCTTTTCTTCATTCTCCATGATTTCTTATTGTATTATGCCTTATATTTATAATTAAATATGATTTTATATGAATTTAAAAGTCTTTATTACATCATATTTTATTTACAAATGATTATATACTCCTTTGTCTCTCATCAAACCAATTTAGGAATTTTACGTGGCACTATTATACTACTAAAATTTCTCTTTGATTTTCCAGGCCAAAACAATTGTGTAGTAAACACCATACCAATTTTCTACCTAGGGTGTTCACCTTTATACACATATGATAATTTTAATTTTAACATAAAAGTATTTATTCCAATATTCTTGACTATTTAATAAATATAGTGATGATTGAATCCTTGTTGTATGATCTATGTGGCACACTTAATCTTATGAATGAAATGAAAGTGGCACATGAACCCAGAATTATATTACACTATAATGCATTGGGTAATTTTTAGTATCATATAACATCATGATGGGATATGGAGTGAGCCTAATTACTTTATGGTACACTTTCAATCATGATGTCTTGGTGGTCAGACATGACCTATATTTATGATAGAGTGTTTTAAGTGGATTCTATATTTCCCATGTTATTATTACCATGCTATATCAAGCCTTATTATTCATGTTCCTTCTTTTCAGAATTATTATTTCTATTTAAAAATACGTATAACCATATTACCTCTTTATTAACTTAATAGGATTTATATACCACCCCTTTATTATATATGTCACCAGGTTATCCCGTGTAGTTTTAAAAATCCTGTAATATTGTGATAATGTTAAGGAAGTTTTCAATAAAGATGACGTATTTCCTCTATTAGGTTGTCATGTAATATGACTAATTCCACAATACATGAGAGTTATTGATATTTCAGGTCGTATTAATTGTTATATTATGTAATAAATGAGAAATTAATGTGAAATAAATAAAAAGTTTTTTATAGTATTCATCCGAATCATTCCAGGCAGTTTCTGATCATTATTTTCCAACCCCTTAATTATCAGGATGGAGGTAGTTAGATTAGATTTTATAATTCCAATATTCTGGATCATATTGGTCTAATTGAGATAGATATGGTTCTATTATCCAATAATTTGTAGTGTAATTTTATGAAATGAAACTATTCTTTGTAATACAGTATTTGAATTATTCTCTTGCATTAAAACCCTAATCCTCTTCAAAGTAGGAAATGCTAGTTCAGAATTATTCATTTTTCAATTACTCTATATGGTAGGCCTCAATGTAAACTTTCTCATTCTATAACTGTATGTGGTTCTTTAGTACCTCAATGAGGGATTCATGCATCTCTTTTGATTGGTATAGTGTGTTAAAGATGTATTGTCTCATTGGAAGAATAGAAATGTGCTCCAAAACATCATTTTTCTAGGCATGGGGAATGTTTTAGCTTTCCAAGGGTCCTTTTTGATAGGGAGCATTGTGGGAACAATCAATTTATGTGTTGAGGCCTGGATGGTACTAACATTGTTCAACTACAGACAATAAATATCATGCTGAGCACTAGACGACTGTGGTCAGGATCTGGACTGTCATTATTGGGAATGTTGTTACTAGGGTTGAGCCACCCGATCTACCTATATGGTAAGTTGTGTCGGTATAACTGATAGAGATTCATGAGAGGGTTTTATTTACTGGAGACTAATAATGTCTTGATATATGGTCTTAGTGGAATAAACAACCTATTCAAGATAACTTTCTCAGACATCCTACCTATTAGTATAGTGTCTTTCCTTAATTTGATGGAATCATCTAGAGGTGCCTAGAAGGGCCACATGGAATTAGTTATAGTTGTGTTCGGTACAAAGATGTACCAGACTAAAAACTTTCATAGATGTGTATTCATATTATTAATCAATGAAATATTCTAGAACGAGATGAATTTTGGGAATTTCCCTCAGTTTTGGAGTCATAGAGTTGCTAAGTGTTCATGGTGGATTTGGCACTGTCAGTGCACTCTGATTTCCCTAGAATTTTAAATGAATACTCTTACAATATTTGGAAGGATATGATGAATATGTGGTGGTCATAGTGGGTGTGGATATTACTATTTGTTCTATATTTCTCAAGAAGGCGTGGATAATGTTGTGTTCATGATAAAATACCTTATGAGGTAGGCAGTCATTGGAATTATATGAACCACAGAATATGTCCTTTTTTTAATTTTAGTGTTTTTTCAGTGCTATAAATGTGGAATATATGTCATGATTTCACCCAAATAGACAAGGTTGTAGTATAATTATCCCTAGAAACTATATTTGAAGATGAAACACTCTTTTATGGTATTCCCAAGGACCCTATAGTACAAAGAGTAGTTGACATGATCGATGAAGTTATCCACCTCATCATTTATGTTTTAAATATGTTTCATGATATATTTTTCCATGGTAACAATGATGTATTGTAGGACCTATTCATTATTTACGGAGTAATTATTATTCTTAAAATTTGTGAAAGGAACCTTGGGTGTCTATCCCTAATGGGGGGTATGGAGGGTGGTATGGGAAACATTTACTTTGTGGCGATGATCTTTAGGAGTCCATTCATGGTGGTTTCTATATGGAATGGGTACCAGGATATAGACTAGTTATACGGATTCATTATGTACAATGATGACTATTTCTGCCTTCAACGGTTTTCATGTGAGATCCAGGGGAGGTAATTGGATTGTCTGCTACCTGGTTTGATGTAATGATTTTTCCATTAGTGATATCTTTCAGTGTACTCTCAAAGCCTTATCCTATATTTTTGGGAGATGAGGGTAGGTACCAAATCATATTTGAAAATATCCATATACATTGTTAAGATATATTCCTAAGAAATATTCATATAAAGGGAGTACATGAGTCCCTTCGATTAGGCATTGAAGTTAGTAAATATCCCATTGGATCCTTTTTTGCATTTTATTGGTAAAAAATAATGGTTTTGTGAAATGTCGATATGAACTAGAATAGGAGTTACCTGCATAGATCCTCCCAAATATAAATGGATCCTAAAGCCATATAGAGATACCAAACAATGTTTGTTCTTTTCATAGATTGGAATAAACACTAGAATTTAGTATCCTCTTGTTACTTTAGAGTCTCTAGAATCCAGAAAAACCATGAGGAAAAGTGGGATAGGTTCTTCAAAATACAACACATGATGTTGAATGGGGTAATGATAGAGTTACCAATCTCTGGGGGGGGGGACAGAAGTGACCCACCCATGTTAGATAAAGTTTTCCTTTAAGAATGATCATGACTTTATATTTCTCTAATAACTTAAGAAGAGTGATTAAAGTTGTCATCAAGTTATCATGGTTCTGGTTAATAGTAACCAATGATTTTAAATGGACTATTGGTTCATCTGGTGAAGTGATCATGGTCCCAAGGTGGGATTTCACACTTCTTAGGTTGGGTAAGAATGTTGTGTCTGATTTTATTTCTGGAAATTCTAGCCTCTAACTTGAATAAATTTGTAGGAAAACCTTACTCAACCAATGTTACACGGATGAGATGGAATAAGGACTCAATTATTGGATCTAGGGGTCCACCTAACACTATCTCATTTAGGGTGATGTTGACTAAGGATCCCAGTAGTGAGACTACTTTAACCCATAATCTCCTAAAGCAAGGTTCCGATCGTGGAATCTAACATTGTTTTTCTCATGGATTTATATGGGAAAATTGTGTCAGAGATCCCTTTAATGTTGTCATGATAATTAGAGGTAGGTGAAAATACCTCATTGGAAGGACTTCATATGCCCAACATCTATATATTATGGCTGGTGTGGGATCCCACCAAAAAGTATTCATGGTATTTTGTGCCACCATATAAAGGTTTCTTCCTATATCACTCTATTTTGATAGATCGGTTAAATTATCATCAAGTTTATTGATCATGATGAGGTTCATGGTGGCGGTGGATGGAGGTGGCACTTCACCATCAGCAAGTGGTATACTCCAATGATCCATCTATTTCGATGGAATAAGATTGAAATGGTGGGAAACATACTATCCTATCCCCTGATTTTCACATGGGGGGATGCATCCTAAATGATAAATTGGAGAATTATGAGGCTCCTAAAATAGGTCAACTAGGAATTCTACTAGTATCCATATGAATTTGGTCATCAATCCACTATAATCATAGTAATATATAAATTTTTTCACTATTTATGGTTATCATAAAGTTGTTCTTGACTTCCTAAATAGGAAATCTAGCACTATGAAAGATGGATGAATTTCACCAAAATATTTTGGTAAAACAAGACCACTTGGCCTTAGTTAAGAACACTGATACGATGAAATATATGGCCATAAGATTCAATAATACAAATGACAGATATTATGTAGATACAATTTCCCATAAATTATCCTCTAATTCATTATGGATGGGGTTTGTTGGTTCTTAATCACTCTAATATCCAGTCGGCACCGACTGAAAATATGTGGGTGGTGGTGAATTAGACAAGATATTCTACTGAATTTCTAGTAGAAGGGGAAACACATGAGACACACATCCCTAGAACATCATAATATCTTCCAAAAATGGGTCCAACATCATGGCCATATAAATATTAAATACAATATCTTTGTCCTCCTAATTATCTGGATGGATATCAGCTCTTTGTGGATTTTTGGAGTGATCACCATTGTCTTAGGGTGCCTATCAAGATCCCAACATATATCCTACATCGAATGGGTATGTTTGGAGAAGTCAAACAAATATTGATAAGGATAGACGCACATAGAATCCCTAGAAGGAGGAGAAATCATTATATGTAATCATGTATATATAGAGAGATATGATGTCCTTATGGGCCTCATCGTTAGGTATTTTTAACCCTATATATAGTCGATAGGCTTTTCCCTTAGTTCTGAAGGTGGGGTGGATTTTACTCAAATGATCTATTTGTTAACTCATTGTTTGAGAGTTCGATGGTGAAATAATGTTTCCATTGTTACTACCTTTTGTAGTGTGAGTGTTCCCTATGTGTGATACCCTAGGGGTTGGAAGGATTCCAGCCACATTTTCAATGGACGGTGCCACGGGTATGACTCTTATGGTGGTGGTTCATCATCTTTCACTGGGACGAATCATTCAGATTGGGAATGTATTTAAAATGGTGATAACTTCCATGTAAATTTAAGGTGATATAGGTTGGACCTATTTCATAAAATTATATATCATGGGGTGGATGATGATGATTTTCAATGACACCCACAATGGGGAGAGTCAACCCGAACTTCATGGTGGGAGAATGGGTCTTGATTACACTCAGGAGATAATGGACCCTCAAAAGGTGGTTGTGAGGGTGGGATGAGGTACATTAGTGGTGGTAGGGGACACTAGAGGTGAGGGAGATTCATCTAATAAGAAATGTTTCGTGGATAATAACTAGCTTTGATAATGGGTGCTTTCGAGCAGGACTAGTGGTGTAGGGCTGGGATTGGCCAACCCACTAAGCAATAGTGCTAGTTGAAATTATTAGAGAATCCATTGGGATACCTATGGGTTGGATCCAATGTGGTGGTAGTTTTATGAATAATGAAAACTTCCTCCTACATCCTTAGTGCAGGGGAGGATTCCATTGGATCACTCTAGGGAGAGGGTCTTGAAATGTTTTTTTTTGTAGTGAGTGGGGGGGGGGGGTCCTTACCCTTACACAACCCTCTAGGACGGAGACGCTGGTGGGGTGTTGATGCTTCTAGGACCTGTTGGGAGTTGTACTTTTCTAGGATAACCCTTCCAGTTTGTAACAATGGACCCGAGCATCGATGACCCTCCACTAAATGATATCGATCAGGGAGATTAGTTGAGGTCACTTGGTTGTTTTGAGAGTGGTGGAAACCATTGGAAGAGCATAGCTTTGTAGGATTTTAGGCCCACTGGTTCTTCTCCACCATGCCTATTGGGTGTGGGCCATAAAGAATTCATGGTACCTTGATTCCCGAATTGTGCATGAAGTCAATAATCAGTAGATGTCTAATGAATGTGATTCCCAATGTTCAAAATATTATCTATTCATTCCAAGGTGTAGGATGGATCCACATTGATGATGTATTTGACCATATATGCATAAAATACTTAATTTTCCCCTAGTCACATGAGTATAGATTCATGTTTGGCCCACCATTTTGTTTAGTGTGTCCAAATTCTGAATGTCTTGATTTGGGGTGTTAAAAAACTATTGGTGTCTAACATTGTCGAAGAGATTCACATCAGTTTGACTATTTTGTTCTTTAATGAGTTATACTAGGGTATTATTTAGGATGATGATAGGCTTTTCCATTCCCGACTTTCCCACTTCACAAAGGTGGGTGACCTATACCACCATGATTTATGATGTTGGCACCTTGATTAGAATGGGATGACAGAATGTTAGTTCCTTATAAAATTGATTCCTACATAGTTTTTGTTTCTTATTCCAGGTTTCCATCATATAATTATGTCATGTTCGTAAATCTTGTTCTCGGTTCCACCTCAAGGTGGACGCTAGTTAATTACATTTCTTCTATTTTGTTTAGGTATATACATGCGTTCATAGATGACAATGATGCTGGAAACATATCGAAATCTATGGATGATTGGGTATTGGAATCTATAAATTATTTATTTTTCAAATTCTAGGGTATATCATGTGTGAGACATCTTAGGTGTAGAGCCCAAGGCATCACAAAGAGGGTATTGGGTAATTTTTACCGGGTTCATGTGACTTCCAAGAATTGTTTCCTCATATATCTGATGTTAATCTCATGAGGTAGAGGTTTGGAAGAATCTAAAGGGGTTGAAGGGTTAATGTATTTCTAGGATAGGTTTTTTCAATGGTTTAACATCTCGTGAGGATATGTTTGTCATAGTTTTAATGTATTATAGGGATAGGTTGGTCACTAGTTTTTTCTTGTGGGGATAAGTGGGTCACTTTTTTAATGTATTTCGGGGATGTGGTCACAATTTTAATATCTTTTGGTGTCATTTCCCCTATAAAATTTTCAAATGTAAATCTAGTTTTCAAATAATGAAAAATAGTGACACTTAGGTTTTGTTGGAAACATAAGTTCAAGTGGTGAGGGTGAGTGTTTCCAAGAGGGAGATAGTCACACTATAGATTTGTTTCCTTCTAAGGGGAGGAAAAATATATTTAATGGTGTTATTAGAGGATTGGAATTGAAACTTAAGGTGGAATCTAATGTGTATTGAGATCAAAAAATAGAGAGGCATCCTAATTACCATGTTATGATAAATGTGTAAAACCCGATATAGTTTGAATGAATTTGATATGGTCATGTGGATAGAATGGTATGTGGATAGTAACTTCATGTGATAAGAATGATTATGTCATGAATTAAGGGAAAACAAGAGGTATGGTGGGGAATATTCCTAGGGGTTTTCAAAGTGGTGATATATCATCCCATGAAAGTCATACAGGAGACATATTGTGTTCATTACACAGGTTAAGGACACAGTTTGAAGTTATGTGCTAAGGTTATTGGTGTGAAATTTAATGTTGTATGACTAGGATATTGGGATGTTTAGTTAAAATTATTACAGATCAGAATTATTGGGGCTTAAACTAAGGGAGTCCATCTTCATGTAAGAGAGATGGATCAAGAATTATGCCTCTTTATATAGAATGGTATGTGATTCATGTAATGATTCCACCTTCAACGATTATGTGACTATCGTTGATTCTTTGTCCCTCAGAATGTGTGTTCTAGTAAGGAATTGCTACTTCAAGGCAGTTTCCATTGGATTTATTTATGGAAACAGAAATATCCAATGGTTTTTTATCCAAAGGGACCTTCTTTCCAAAGGCATACATTCATTAAGTTTGAACTTATGATACATTATAAAATTCATTGGTCGAGAGGAAGGGTAGTCAGACTCATCACACCCTTTAGTGGGGAATTTTTTTTTTACTTCAGGACTCTCTTATATATTTGAGATATTTTTCTTGAATACTTTTTAATTCACTAAGTATAACATACTTTTCCCTTGTAATTTTATATCATTCAATAGAATGTGTGAAATTTAGAATCATTCATATATATTCAAGGTTCTCCATTAATGGATACATCTGTATGTATTCAACGATCTCCATCAATGGTATCCTCTCATATACTATTTAGAGATTCTTGCAACCATAATTATGATAATATTGGTTTTAAGCCACTCAGTGGGGAACTCTAGACTTTATTGTCATCTAGGGAGACAAAGGCTTGTTTTGATGTTGGGATCATACCCTTAAATGGGGTATCTATATATCCTTATGAAAAGACTCATAACCCTCATAGTTCTGTTTCGCTTAATGGGACACATCGTACCATTTAAGGTAATAGGATATGGACCTTGCCACACAATTTAATGTCATTTAGTAAGGACATATAAGTGGAAGATTATAAGTAAAGGTTTGGTGTGGGAATTATGCCTAGGAAGCCCAAGGAACATGTAAATAATATGATTTTTCATGTTTTATTAGACCTTGTTGAGAATATGGCCCAGGAAGAATAGGGTTGATTAAAAGTGTTGTGTTTAAAACTCAATTAGAATTCCTACATATCCCCTTTGGATGTGAATCAAAGACCACGTAGTTCGATGAGTCTCATAAGAGAGTGTATTACTTTTATAAAAATGGGTTTGGTATTACTTCTTCAAAAAGCTGCCTTGGTGATTTGGGGATTTGATTTTGGGCATACTCATAAGGAGGATGACCATTTATGGATGAAATGAGATGAATCTTGGGACTTAGAATGCCTTCATACATATCCCAATTATGGTAGGAATTAGAGTTCTCATTGTTCATTAGGGGGTGTTTGTTCCAATGTTATGATCATGAAAAATATCTAAGCCCACGTGAGTCATGATCAGTGTGAGAAACAAGAGGATGTTCAATATTAAACAAAGGAACACACACTTTTCCACCTCAATTGGTGGAAGAGGACGATCCTACATCGGCGAGGGTGGATGAGGCCAAGGCAACCAGGGAATAGGGAAAAGTGATGATACATCCCTCTGTTTTCTTTACATTAGACAAGGGCCCAATGTAATGAAGCAGTGAATGTGAAGGAAGTATAGAGGAGAAAAAACTACAACCTCCAACATGAATGCTTTGGGGATTATCCCAGGATGGATTCCCTACAATTGTTTCTAGTAGGGGAGGTAGACTTCTCATTTGTTCAAAAGGAAATTTAGGGGTGAACTGTACCTTCCCTAACAAAGACCTGATGTTCTGTGTTTTATAGATAAAAAGTGGACAGAACAAAAAACCTAATCTTTCAAACCAGGAACTTCCCAACACTGTTCTTTGGAGAAAGGTCTAGGTTACTACATATATACAAACCCATATACACTCCATGGATCTCAACCCCATTGCAAAAAAATGTGGGAATCCTCTAACTATGGATATACAAACCCAAATAAGAGACATGCTGATGTGTCCATCCAAATGGCTTAATAAGTCATGAGGTTTTTGTGGAGGTTTCAGTATAACCCCTTTTAGATAATGGATACAATGAAGAAGAATCCTTTCCATGAATGAAATTGAATAAGGATTAATGAAATGCTTGTAGACTGAAGGGATTGGGTGAATCAAAAGAAGGATTCCCACGTAAGTATCTAGTGCGCAGGTATGGGTGCACAAGTATGATTCAACGAACTGATGTTTACATAAGTAAAAAAACTGGATGTTAATAGTTGGGTGAGACATGAATCAAACCTTTAAGATTATTCACAGGTATTCCAAGAAGTGGGGAACTCAACATCCATTGAAAGTAATAAGTGAGGCACAAGTGTTTCTGATTTTGGGAGGTTGGGTGCTTTAGGTCCACAAGTGTTATGTATTTCAAACACTAAAGGTACTTAAGTCCTATGATCTTCCTTAAATTCCTCATCCCTAGGTTTTAAATAACTACCGTGAAGGTTTCATAAGACTCGAGAAAAGCACTAGGGTGACCAAAGAATCAATTTAGACTTTATGGAAGTCTGTCCATACAAATAAATGCCCCAAGGGTCTATTTATATGATTATAAGTGACCCATGGGATAAATGGTGGTGGGTTGCACAAGAGTCTTTCATGCCAAAATTTAGTATGCAAGTACCTACCCACTGAAGGATCCTAAGATTTCCGGGGGTGATCTAATATTCAACCCTTTTCAAATTATTATTTTATTCATGTGTTTTATCCTCGTTTTTCTAAGGTATTCCCTTTTTTACCATTATAGAAACTTTGATGGAACAGAGTGTCAACAAGATCCCCCATCAAAATTATATATAAAATGAAAATATGATCTTATAATGGGGTAAAGTTATGAAAGGGAAAAAATAGGTTGATGTGGCGCAGAAGTTGCAAAACAGGAGGTAATGGGTGAAAAATGAGATTTCGCATTGGGAAATATTCCACTATTATATATTTTGGCTTCAAATCAATGAAATTTATAAAGAATTATAGAAATACATCTCTCAGCGTGCAAGTGTTTTCACTCAGACACTCCCATCGGCTGTGCTGCCTCTATAGGTTTTTTATTTGTGCACCAAAACAGGGGCACTATACTTGTGTGCCGAATACATACTTGTGTGCCTTAATGCCTTTGTCAAATTTCCGGAATTCCTTTTTCAAAAAAACATCGAAAATGATATTACATTTAAAGATGTATTTTTAGCTTTTTTGTTGGTTCAATGGCTCCCAAAAAAATCAGATCTGCAGATGAATTGAATATTAAGATATTTGATGATATGAATAGGATTTTTGGTTATGATTAGTTTGATGTCAATGACACTGGTCTCCTAGAAATGGAGAGTATCTGAGGAAATATCACTTCAATTTTTCAAGGATTATTTATTTTCTTTTGTATGGTTATGGCCATCTGTAGGATGTCAACATACCAAACCAAAATAATTATATTCCACTTCTTTGGATTCAAGACCATAAAATTATCTTCTCTACCAATATTTCTATTGTGGGAACATATATCAATGAAGGGATATCAGCTAAAGACCATTTCATGCATCACATCCCACATGCTCCAGATTTGAAAGCACATTCACCCGGGTTACAACCACACAGCTATTCATCCATTTCAAGAGATTATAAGAAAAATCAATCAAAAGGCTAGAATAAATGTTGGGATTTATTCCCAGGATGGGGTATTAAAGCTGCATGGATGTGGCCATATTGGGTGTGTAAGACATATGTAGAGTTTGTCGATGACTTAAAATGTTTTGGTATTTATGAGGCTCTATGTGTTGGGAAAACCTATGTATATAGGAATGACGATATTTTTCTAGAGTTGCTAAGATGATGGAGTCCAGAGAATAATTCCTTCCATTCGACACATGAAGATGTAGGAATCCGTTTTTGGGATGTCTACAGGATCTATGGAGCGTCAATCCTTGGAGATATTTATAATGAGTTTATTTTTCCAAAAGTGACATGGAATGACTTTGAAAAGACACAAGCCTTGGTTCATAAATTAATGATGATATTTTATAAACTCAAGATTATGAACACAACAATGTCCCACACAAGAAGGGATATTAACCCCGAGGAGTGGATGAAAATATTCATGGTTATGAAGAAGGAGAAGGGTCCAACTTGTAGTCATCCAAAAATCCATTCAAAGGAATAAAAGAGATGTGCACCCAACACTATTTGGCAATCATTGGAGAAGGGAGAGTTTGAAAAGTTTTGGTATGAAGTCAAATCCAAAATTCCTGCGAATACATTTCTTGCAGGTTTCCTAACCATGTGGATCAACAAGTATCTATTTCCTGATTGAGATTCAAAGGGAGGCGTACGACCATGAACATTTGTTATCACAACCAATATGGACGAGAAGAGGATGGTAGGATTGGCTACCCCAATTATGGAAAAAATTCATAGGATCTTTCTGCACATCTATAGAGGGAAGTATTATTTCAGAATAGAGAGACCATTCTAGGTGTTATGGCCATGGATCATCACTCATTTCATAACATATACTATGAAAAGTGCGATATAGGTCATTGTAATTTTTTTGTGACTATCTGTTCAAGATTTCTCTGGAATCTAAACATTATCTCTGAATTCTTATGGTAACAAGTCCAGGATGAGTGTTTATAGTGAATTTCATCTTTCCCCTTATGGAAATATACATATGTAGGTTTTTTTTATGATGGGATGGCCAGCTTAGAGCTAAGGGAATATATGTTTGCTTGAAGGGATGGTGTGTGGGCCACCAGGATTGAAGTGACAATTATTTACGAGGCCTGTGATCCTTATAGATTTTCACATCAATTCAAATGTTTGCAAAAAATTACCACATCTCCTATAGTTCATTTCATATTAGAGAAGCATATGATGGTATTCCAACAACTATGGTTTCTGATGAATATAGAGAAAACTATAGAAATATTGAAATTACCTTCCGTCGAAGCAAACTGAAGATTGAATATATGGAATTCTCATAAGTGGGTCGTATTATACCCTGAAGCAAATATAAAGAATGTTGTCCCTCGAGTATGGATAAACAGAGGCAGTAGAGCGAAATCTTCCCATTTGGAAGGTAATTCATCATCATTAGGGGATGATTCATTGGTGTTAGTGGGTGGAGGTGATAAGGGTCCAAAATCACTGAAGCTACCTCGTACAATATATATTATATGTATTAGAGTCAAGAGATCCACAACATAAATCTATTTTGAACCTATACAGAGTTGGTCTAGTCGCCATAATTTAGAAGAGAAAAGGGTCCCATTTTATCTTCCACCATCTATGACTACAAGAATTTGGAAGAAACTTAAATCTAAAACTATAGGATCATCTTCACAACCCTCTGGAATGTACTCTAAATACGTACAACCAGATGTGGTTCAAACATGGAAAAGCCTGCATTGAGATTCTGAAACTATGTGGATAGATTTATGTGAAGGGTTTCGTATTCCCAGGATAGGGGATCAACGAGCCTCTTCTAATATTCTATTTATGATCAACCCTGATGAAGTGAGAAATTATATCTGAGAGTTAGAGAGGCTCATATACATAACTGATGAATCAATTCCCACCCCAATGTGAGTGAATTAAATTATAAAATGTGGTGCCATTGAAGGGATTTACCTTTCCTTAGATGAAGAATGGCATGATTTTATTTATCATAATGATGTAAGATTCTTTTTTTTCACACGTTTTGTTTTCATCTTTTCAATTTGAATTTAGTCAAATCATTGTTAAATAGTAGAAATATCATATTAACATGCAGCTGGATAAAGGAAAATCAACTAAAGTTCCATCAACACAATATATCACTGGTGGTACTGCTCTTACGGCTACTAGATCACCCTGTGTATCGGGAAAGATATCTCCATGCCAATAGGCCATGGAGGATGAGATTGAAAGGGGC
Organism: Viscum album; assembly: GCA_963277665.1. Classification (NCBI taxonomy): domain Eukaryota; kingdom Viridiplantae; phylum Streptophyta; class Magnoliopsida; order Santalales; family Viscaceae; genus Viscum; species Viscum album. The sequence goes on from OY728123.1 coordinate 1,755,479,954, forward strand.
TTGCTGTGTGTAATACCTTTTTTGGATTTTATGATGCAAGTACTCTTATGAAGGTGAAGAAATAGAAACACCAATGAAATAAACCCATGGTTAAACATTTTCTCAGTTGTGGTAAGCATTCCCGACAAAATGAATTTTAGGTTTATTCATAAGAAGGGTTTATATTTATTGAACTGCCTGAGCTTTTTCAGTTTCTTCTCTTTGAGAAATTACTGATGAGCTTTGATGAACCATGAAGTCTTCTTCCAAACAAGCACAAATTCTGGAAAACCAGATGATTCTTTTGACCAAATAGGCATTTAGGTCAAAGGAACCAACATATGTTCTCCAAATTTCTCATATTCCTACTATCTGGGGAGATGAGACCTCTGGTAATTCATAAGTGCTTCATGATAAACTAAGGGTAAAAATATCCGACTTCCACTCTATGATACTTTAGGTTTATCACATGAACCAAAAAATCATGTGAAACTGATTCTAACCCCACAACTATTACTGAGGAAGTTGTTTGGGGTTAAAAACAATCAGAGGAGGGTTTCAAAACAACATTTCCAAGTACTCCCATGGGTGAGACTAACATGGGATTTAGGATGTCATTGGATGCTATGATGAGTCTTGGCATGTCTATTAAAGAAATATTAGGACATGTTAATATTCCAAATACATTAGATTATATTGAATTTACTTGTATAGAACTAAATGGATGCAGTTTTTCTTTGTTCATCCTATTAATATTATTATGATTAATTTTCTAACTATGAAAGGTTAAAATAAGAAGTCCCATCTAAATAAACTGATGTTGTGACGATGCCTAAAATAAGTGTTGACATCACTGTCAATCCCACCATTGATGTTATCTCAAGTGAATCTTGAGCTATAAAATCATCACGAGATTCATTTAGAGGATCCTTAGTAGGCTAAAGAAAGCATTTCCCACCAAGAGACATTAACCAAAACTATTGAAACTGAGAAAATTGGAGAAGAATATTCTAAAGCGTCTAACCTATTATTAGGTAAGGGATACCAATATTGGGGTTTTTTCACTCTTATTTTCCTTTGACACTAACTATAACCATAATTTTTAATTCACCATATAGAATTATCAACTTCAATGGCCAGGTTTGAAGGTGATGATTCTGCATCAACTCAAACTGTATTAGGAAGTGATGAAACCACTATCCAGGAAGGGGAAGAACACGAAACGTATTTAAGTGAAATAATCCCAGAATGCGTTCCTCCTTATGACAATGATTCAAGATCAGACCCAAAATTGAAAAAGGATATTTGTCTTGTATTTTTCAAGGCATGGAAGATCATATTTAAGGTAATATCTGAAATTCCCCCCTGAAGAACTGCCCTCATGAATTCCATGAAATTCACCTATGTTCATTAAGCTGGGATTTTGTGGTTTTGAATACAATGAAATTTATACTTTATTGAAATATACTATCTGAAAAAGGGAGAAAGAGTATATTCTTCAACAAGGTATGATAAAATCCAGACTGTTGACTAATATTGATGAATTTCAATAAGCATTATCACAATATAAGGACAATTATACTACAAAGTTAACAGAACTTAATCAAAAAATTAAAGAAAAGACTATTCAAAAGTTGTGTCATCAACAAGAGTTAGATATTTTTATAGGGGAGATTGAACAACTTCATGATTTAATAGGAGAATTCTAGAAAGATCGTGCAAAATCCATTGAAAATGATAAAGAAGCACTTCATCATGCTGTCGAGAATGATACTATTCGGCCAACCAAACATTAACAGGTAGCTAATGGTGCCCAAGATGCCATTAATAAAATGAGAAGTTATATAAAATCGTGTTGTGATTTTTGACAGAGAGACTCTCGTTTGGGGATGCTCCTCTATGGATTTTTCGACTCACAAATGAAAATCATTTTGTCTTTAATTATCTCTATCATCCTCCTTACTATCTTTTTTTAACTAACACAATTGTCCTAGTAAGCATATTTTTTATTTTTACAAGGGATATATAGATAAATCTCACAAAATTTTATCTTTTGGATTTTTATTTCTCAATTTTTTTGTACATACAAAAATGTAAGTCCAGTGATATGCAACTCGCCTTTTTTCCAGAGTGACCATTACATGTTTTTAATCTGCTGAGTACAATGTATCTTGGTTATTGCATGATTAGAGTAACACATGTTGGACAAAAAAGGCTAGTGCTTATGGTCAAATAGATTTGACAATAAATTTTGAAATTAGATCCCAAACTAGGCTCTGTGGCTAGGAATTTCTGTAATATTCTTTAAATACATCCAGGGGGAATCTTGAGTCATTATTTTTATGGTCAAAAAATCTAAAAATTCTACAAACATAATGAGAGTTCTTTCCATGAATGAGGTTACCATTTTTTTGAAGAACCCATTATGGGGGCTGTATTATACAATACCAACCAGGTAATATGAAGCATTTCCAAATAATGGTATCTTTTGGCTGAATGTCCCGTTATGTGGGAAACTTATGCAAGGCCACCTAAGGGTATATACTGCATAGTCAGGAAAAAACATTCTCATAATTTTAACATTTTATTATTGATAGAGAAGGTAAAATTATATTTGGGTGAATCAAGACCCCAATGGGTTGTGTTTTAAAGAAAATAGATTCTAAGAACAAATGGTTATCAAGGACGACATATGTCAAGAATGCGAAAACCGCTTCTACACAAATTTTGTGTTTGGGGAATGATTAAAAATAAATAGAAAGGGGCTTTATGATATCACGCTACACTGTTTTAAAGAAATGTAATGAGGAGATTGTAATATATAGTTTTAAGTCATGCAATGGGGACATTGTACTGTACATTTTTAAGTTATACAGTGAACACATTGGGTGGATTTAATTTATGTTCTTTTGCTTTAATAAAAGGTTTTAGTCACTCCAATTTCTTGACAATTTTTTTTGAAACATACTTAAATGTTCTAGTATGGAATGAAAGAATTGTATAATGTGATTTGGTATTTTATGGATCTGAAAATGATATGGGAAAAGGAATTAGAGGAAGTCTTTCCAAAGAATGAAGTTACCATTATTGGAAAAAACTGTTTTGGTGGTTGTATTATGAAGGGCCAAGTAGGGAATATGCTGCATAGAAAATGAGTCAAATTTTTTGGACTAACATTCCCATTATTTAGGAATATTTTATGTAAGGACACCTAGGGGAACGTAATTCATAGTCAGGCAAAAGAGCTCTAAAAAACATGACATTCTATTACTATAAGTCAAAGAATGTTTACGGAGAATCATATTTTCCACATCACAATGTTTGGTTTGTGGGGAAAGGTTCCTGAATACGGAAAGGGTATTTCCAATTATGATTTCCAGAGAATAAAAGAAATATTATTTGTACAAAGTTCTGACCTAAATGTAACAAGTATGGTGTCTGTAGTTTTAGGTCATAAAATTAGGACCAAAATGGAAATAGTAGATGATATGTGGTCAAATGATCCAAGGCTATTTCTTGTTTTTTTTCACACATACAGAGGGAAATTTGTAATCCATAGTCTTGAAGACAATCATAATGAGAGAAATGTAATTGGACAAATATACATGGATGAATCCTTTAAGATATTGATTCTTGTATATTGACATCAATGTTTGAAGGGTAAAGGACAATTTAACCAAGAATGAAAATACATTTATTTGAAAAACCTATTTTGGGGGTTGTATTATGCAGGGAAACCTAGGGAATATAATGCCTATCCAAACTATTGTATCATTTGACTGACATGCCTGTTATATAGGCAACTTAATCAAGGCCACCTAGGGTCACATAATGCATAGTCAAGAAAAATATTTCATATACATCAGAAACTATGCCACCAAAAAACAATTAGAAAGATTATAATTATCTGAACATATTCAATATTAAGAGTGTAAAATATGAAATGGGGTAATCATCAATTCACATTAGAAATATTTGAATCAATATTGGACCTAATTTTGGGGTCCCTTACTTAGATCTAACTCATATGTATGAAATGAGGACATTTCTTGTTTCCTTGATGAGATCAATAATGATAGGACCCCTAATGAACACTCTCTCATAGATTGTTAATTATATGTGGATGAGAGTTAAAACAATATCCTAAGGATGTGACTAAGATATAAGGACTACTTTTCACTATGTATATCAATGGGATGAGAATCAATCCACACATAGTTCTATGGGTTATTTCCATTTTCATCTCATGCAATAAGGACATTATGTTGTGTATTTTAGAGTAATTCAGTGAGGACATGATGTGATTCTGACATAAAATTGGAATATTGTGGCTAGGCTAGGGAATTAAATGTAGGTGTTGCTACGTGTCTCATATGGATCATAATCAAGCCATAACAGTTCTTTGAAAACATCCTATATAGTTTTGATACATACACATAGAATAAAGGGATTTTTGGTGGTTGGGCATAAAATTGGAGATCTAGGAATCTTTATGATTCCCATTGAAAATGATTATCAATCCATACATAGTTCTGGAAACAAAAAGATTATGAAATAAAAGAGTTTGATGTGGGAGATGGTGGATTTTAACACATTTCAGAAGAATGTTTATAATTAAGACACAAAATGGTATGAAGATAAAATCATGTATCTTGAAAGGTCACTCTGTACAGTTCTAGTTCATATACAATAAGAGAAAAGGGAATTTTTTTGTTGTGGTTTGGATCAATATTAGAGGTCTAGGTGTCTCTATGCACCCCATTGGAATGAGAATCAAGCCACACATAGTTCTTGAAATGTGGTCTCAATGTAGATCTAATTCAATAATGGGGGAAATGGAACTCATGTAATAGTAATGAGTTTCAATGATGTATGTGATGCTTACACATGGAAGATTTTAATGTCAAATAAATAAGACATTAACCATACAATTTAATGTGGTGTAATAAAGAAAAATGATTTCATGTAGTTTAACATAGTGGGACAAGGAAAAAGATGCTATAGATTTTATTTTCGTGCAGCATGGAATCTTATCATTTTCATGTAGTTTCACATTGTGTAACCAAGACAATGTGCTATGTAGTTTATAGTCATGAAGCGAGGAAATGATGTGCTATTTAATTACCCAAAGTACATTTTCAAAAACCACTCATTTAATTGAGTTTTAATACATTATTTGTTTATTGATATTAGGTAATAAGTTCCACTTGGGTAGACCTTGTGTATGGAATAATGTCTTTCCCATTTTGGCTCACGTTTTGGAGGAATGTTTCCACGTTTCAATGGATTCCTAAGTACCAATACCAATTTTCCTTGAAGAAATGAGTGGAGGAGAACTTTCTTGTTAAAAGCACATGCTATGCTATTCTGATAGACTTCTAAATGATGCAAAGTATGAAATATATTTTCATCTAATAGTTCAAACTCATCAAATCAATTATAATACTTTTCATCTATTGATAACTGATCATAGATTGCAACTCGTATTGAAGAAAATTGAATTTACCTTGGCAAAACTACTTCTGTTCTATAAACCAAAAAATATGGAGTATCTTGAGTGGGAATACATGTATTAGTCAAATAATCCCATAATGCATGAAATATTTTATCATTACAATATTTATTATCTTTATCCACCATTTTATAGAGTATATTTGATAGAGTTTTTTTGAAAGCCTCTATATATCCATTGGCTATTATGTGATAGTGAGGTGAATGGTTGGATTTGATATTATCCTCCAGATAAAACTTCTTTACAACCATAGAATAGATATCAGTATTGTTTTCCATCAATATAATATGAGGGATAAAAAATTTAGTAATTATATTATCTTAGACAAATAGACCAATGATTTTGATTTTGAAATTTTTCAGAGTTATTTCCTTAGCCTATTTGGAGAAGAAATCAGTGGGAGTAAGAATATACATGAACAACTTATCCATAGCTAGAGGATAAGTCCCTACCACATCCATTTCCCTTGTGGAAAATGGCCAGGAGTATTTAGTTGTATGTAGAAAATCTAGGGGTTGATAAATGATGTTTTCATTCACATGGAAGGAATGAAATTTCATGGTGAAATTTATGAAATCCTATGTCATTGAATTCCATAAGTATCCAAGACATAGGATTTTCTCAGAAACCTCATGCCTAAACTGGTGAGCACCACAAGCTCTTGCATGTACTTTTTCATGGTAGCTACAGTTTCTTCTCCATCAATACACCTGAAGAGGATTCCATCAAATCCTTGTTTGAAAAGGATATTATGGTGATCTGGGCTATCATAAATAGTGAAGTTGGCCACTCATCTTCAGATCTATTCTTTTTTTTTGTTCTATCCAGTGAATGTAATTCATTTTTAAGGTATTCCATGATGGGTGTCATACATCTCATGGTATGATATTATGGCTCAGAAATATGGATAATTTCATTAATTTCCACCATTATAATTTGAATTAACAGTGATACCATACGATGATGGGAAATAATGATGATTGTATCATCCCAATTGGGATCTTCCAGGGCTGTGGATGCATTAGCTAGTACATCAGCTTGGGCATTCTGGGATCATGGGACATATGAAAATGTAGTCTCTAATGGAAATTCCTTCATTAATCCTCTAACATAATAACACAAAAGGTATTAACCCTTCTTTTCTGATACCATAATCCCCATTTTTCTACTTGATTACCAACTATGAATAACCTTTCACTTTTAGGTGGTTCACCTATACTTGGAGCGCTAATTCTAGGACTACAATGAGGGCTTGATATTCTACCTCATTGTTGGTACTGCCTTATAACAACAAGAAGGAATATGTAAACACTACCTTTTATTGGGAGATAATTATAATTCATAACCCATCTTTTTGAGTTTATGGGTTTCCATTGTCTTCTCCATTGGACTTTAGGAAGATCCATTAAATTACATTTCCCATTTTTATGGATTATCATGAATAGATAATATCTCTTAATCATGAAGTTTAGCATTCAATTATGTATCTTCTACAGATGGGTGTTCAGAAAATAATTATTCTAAGGCAAGGCCTTTTATTTCTTTCTGAGGAACATACTAGATATCAAACAATTGCAAAATAACTACCCACCGTGCCAAATGTGCTGTAAGCCTATGACAAATAAGGATAAATTTGAGTGGATTATTGAGAGATACCAAGTGGACCTCGGGATTCTGCAGGTAATGCCTCAATTTTACAGTTGCAAAGATTAATGTCAGGAAGTATCTCTCGAAACCTGAATATCAAGTCTCTACATTTAGCTTAGTTTTCCTAAGGTAGTAAGGGATATTTTTATTCCATGTATCATTCTTTAGAGAAAGGAAGGCACCCGATGATTGTTATTAAGCTGTCTCATAATGAATATGTGGGTTTCCTTAAATAGGTGTAATTAATACCTATGGAATCAAGTGATATTTCGTGAGGGTATCAAATAACTCTTTGAAGTCTTCAGTCAATCGATAGGCAACTCCCTTCATCATTAATCTGGTGAAGGGTAAACACCATCCTTCCAAATTTGAGATAAAGCGAAAAATATATGCAACGTGTCCTTGAAGTCCTCTAAATTAATTTAAATGTCAAGGGGATGAAATTATAAGGATTTATTTTGTCTTCTTAGGATCATCATCAATTCCATGATGGCGTACAATGAAGCCGAGGAATTTTCCTGAGCATACCCTAAAAGCACATTTAAATGGATTCATCTTAGAATTTTGTTTCCAAAGGTTACTGAATATGGTTTCCAGATCAGACAAGTGGTCAGAAAGTTGTCTGGATTTAACTACCAGATCATCCACATTACATTCTACAAATTTTCCTAAGAATGGTTTGAAGATATGGTGTATTACATGTTGATATGTTGCACCGGAATAATTTTTGCCAAAGGGATTTACCCAATAAAAAAACACTTTGATGGTCTTGAAAGTATGTAGAATGTTCATCCTTTGGGACCATTCAGATTTGATTATACCCAGATTATACATCCATTAAGGAGAGAGCTTCATAACTGGCTATTGCATCAATCAGAAGTTCTGTTATCCGAATTGCAAAGTCATATTTAAGACAATGTCATTTATGATCTGTATAATCAATGAAAAGTATAATTTTACCATTATTCGATTTCACTAGAATAATGTTGGGAAATATTTTATGATACTGAACCTCCCAGAAAAAGTTGTCTTGAATAAGCTTATCGAATTTAGCATAATATTTAGAGGCATGAGTTGGGTGAGTTCATCTTACTGCATGATTAAATCCTCGATGCTCATTTGGAAAACCCAAATGATGAGTGGCCACATCATGATTAAGGCCTGGAATTTCTATATATTCCCAAGAAAATATATCTCGAAGTTTCTTTATAAATAATGTATTCATCCCTTTCTCTTCTTATGTCATGGATTTACTAATTATATTGGGGTGTGGATCTTCTTCTATACCCAGATTTATTTCCACGAGCTCATCCACAATGGTGGAGATGCCTTCCTCAAATGCTAGAGGATTGTCTTTGAGATCTTCTTCTTCTTATTCCCTATGTGTCACTTCTTCGGTTTCTTCTTCCTTAGTAGGTGATGAAGAAATCATTTCAAAACATGTGGTGGAGTCAGTATTTAAACATTTGGAAGAAGAGGCAACCATTTCTAATAGTACTGATGATGAAGGGTCTTCCTGGAGAATTGAAGAGAAGATGACAGGTTGGGGCACCAAATCCTTATCTTCCATTAATATTGAAACAACTTCTTCTATCATGATTGATGAAGGAAATAATCTACAAATGTTCATTTAATGAAATGAAGACATCTCCATTTATTCTTCCACCATAAACAACTTCTCCCATGCTATCAGGATCGATTTCCCTAATTGACATTATGGAAGTCAGTAGATGAGTGCTTGTATTTCGGTCTATCATTTCAATTTTATTGATAGGAAACACATAATATATACCCAGATGATTGAATGGGTTTGAAGGTATCTTTTCGTGTCTATTCAGAGTATTGAATCTTGTAATAACTTTTCACATAGACCTCATTCCATTTGTGTGATAGAATTCTGTATCAATATACTGAGATTCACACCTTTTGAACGGGTCCTTGTCACCATACAATTTCCCAATCTGTTAAATGATGCAATACATGAAACATTATTGATATTAAGAAGGAATGGCCGCATTTTGATGTAACCAAGGCCTTCCAAGAAGAATGTTGAAGGCTGTGTCCTGACAGAAAACTATGAAATTTGAATTAGACAAAAGATCTCTAAACTAAGTTTTGAGTGTAATATCACCTAGAGGTTCTTATTTATTACTATCATAACCATGAAACATTAATGTGGAAGGAGATAATACTGATTCAGTGATTCCAAATCAACGATGTTTATGGTTGGGAATGAGGTTGACTCCTGAGACATTATCAATGAAGGCTCGTTAGATGTATGTATCATTTACCCTACCAGATCGATAAAAATTTCTAACATATACATGTAAAACATCATCCTCATCTTCATCTGTAAAAATAAATGACCACATGGAATTCAATAGGATCATTCTCTATACGATAAATCTCAGCAGAAACAACTTCAGTTTCAATCTCTACAAGACTTGAAAAAGCCTCAATAAGTGATTCTCAAAGATCTTTAGATAGATTCAAGGAATCCAATATTAAAAAATTGGCTAGTACTTGGGTTAAATGTTTCAAAACATCATAATTTTGGTCTAGAGGTATGTGTTTTCTTGCATGTAGATACGATTTTTAAGTGCCTTGGAAGTTGATTCTCCTAATATAGATGTACCCTATGTCAGGGAAGAAGATGGAAATAATTCTTCTTTTTGAAGATTAGACAATCAAGGTCTATCTATTTGATAAGATAATGATGGTGTAACCTATAATCAAACCTCAAATATAACCACTCTAGGACTGATCCCGTCATGTGTTGGAGAATTTACTTGTTCTTATTGAGCCTGATGAAGGGATCTCCCATGAGTTTTCACCACATAAATGGTTCAAGCATGGTAGTATTAAAATCTATATTTGTAGAATATCCTCATCTTCCCCTGTATCCTTGACCATGGATTCTTCCTCTAGATCCCCAATCACGTATAGTGAATATATGCTCATCATAACGAGATTCATCATTTGCATAGTGGTCCATTAAGTGGATATTGTTAATAGAACCAAAGATCAATTCTGTATCTAATTATGTTTCTTATTTATAGGTTAGTTTTGGTTGTGCTATTTGGAAGGGTAGTTCTCATACATTTGAAACAAATGGCATAAAATCTTCCAATGTCAAGGACAAATTTGGACTTGACATGACTTTTTCCTCTTCTGAATGATCTTAATCTTTTTTATCACATCTCTTCTTTGAGGATTGACCTTTAGAGGAATGATCTTTCGACACAAGTGTATTTTCAGTATAGGAAGTGTAATTAGGAACAATTTTGTTTTTCAATTGTGTTTGTATAATGGAATATGTTTGGCTGATCATTTCGCTCAACATTCAATCATCATATTTCTGTGAATTTTTTCTTTTGACTTCCTTCAATTCATCTTCATTCTCTAGATCAGTATAAGTAACACATGATAATTGGAATAATTAAATTTTTATTTTCAATTTTCTGGAGTCTCCCATTTTTTATAGGAGGACTTTGAAAACAAAACACTCCTAAATAGGATGCCCCAGCATTTAATGAAAGGGGTAATAATTTAGAATATCTTAATCTCCTATTTTGTTAAGTTTCTCCAGCCTTGTAAATTGAACCAAATTATTTTCCAAATATGAAATGAAGTATCTAAGAACCTTTTCATTCTGAAAAGAATAAAATATGTTTTTTAACTCCATAAAAAGTCTCCACCTTTGATCATTTGGGTCCTCTTGACGTGGTGGTCAATGTTGCTGAAAATTAGGAGGTGGAGACCTTCAGTATGATGAATGTTTTGAAGTAGAAGAAGGTACATGTGTTGGATTGAGAATGACTGTAGTAGCCTCTGCTTTCACTGTTCTCTTTCACAGAGGTGATGGAATTACATGAGATTTTATTTAATTTACTCAATGGAATCCTCCACTTTTTCGGCGATTAAAGAAAGTTATTGAAACCGTCCTATGTATTTTATAGGGATCAGTGGTGTTTGTAACTAATCACATTTATTTTCCCCACAAATTGGAACAACTCTTTTTAGGGAGTTCCAGATTTAAATAATATGCTAATCCAAACCATAGAGCAATAAAAAATGAAAATATTTCATTCTCCACTTTTTTTTTTGCAATTTGTAAGATAAACAACTGCTGTCTTCAGTAGCATTGAACTGAATTGGAGAAGGAATTTCTAGAAAAGATCTTCCCATCTAGTAATTGATCGAGATTAGAAAATTATATACCAGAAAAAGGCTGGCACCAATAATGATTGCAAAAAACATCTGAGCATTATTGATTATTATTGTTGAGGGGTCCCCATCATGGGATCACAAGGAGAATAAAAATGTGTTTGGTGCTACCGGGGTTCTCCTAAACCATTAATGATTGGAAATTTAGTATTCACAATGTTTGGTGGGGAAGGGATCAGATCCACCCATTCAGGGTAAGCATTATTTTTTGGCTGCACTGGTGCACACCATTCTTATACAACTTCCAATCAAGTTGTTAATTCCTTAATTATGCTCATAATAATTTGGGGAATATATGGATGAGCTGGGACATGTACATGAACAACAAATAGATCTTGAACTGGTTCAATGACTTGAAAAACCCCTGGTTATGGTTCCATTGGTATTTTTCAGGGATAACCCATGGGGAAATTCCTATAAGGATGTGTTTGATCCTACTATGGCTATTTACCCAGTGGATGGAATTCATTATCCACAACTATAGTTTAAATAAAACCACTTTGATGAGAAGTTCCTATAGAATGTGAATGCTGGGGATCTTCTTGCGAAGCATACCTCGTCGAAATGATACATCAAAGTAACTATTTATTGAGTATTTTTAACTCCTTCATCTCCTCTTCTTGTTGAAAAAATATTTTTTCAATAAAAAGAGAGTTTCCTTCTCTAGTGGAATATTGAAATGTGATATGACCATTATCATTCCCCTTATTAGATGAATATCGAAGGGCGTGGGAGTTTGTTACTTGAGAGAATACCCAGATTCTAGGTAAGACTATGATTTTGGGTACACAAACCTCCTTCATTTACTTCAGTGTGTACATTGTTATGAATATGAACTTCATCGTCAACTCCCCTAAACTATACTAATTCTATGGAGGATCACCCGTAAGGGTATTAATGACATTCACTGAGGCATAATGCATTGATGGATTTCTAACACTATCTTTGTAAGATCATATACTTTTTAATCTTCTATGAGACTATGCTGAATTCTCAAGAACTGTTTGATGGATAGTAATCTTAAGGGAATTCTTGGATAATTCAATTGTGCATTCACTTTGTGTCTTTTTCCCTAACTGGCAGAAAACTGTCTTCCATTGAGGAGGGGATTGTAGATGTAAAGAATCCCCTAGACCTATAAACTGGGGCTATTCTTATTCTTCTTCCTCAAACCTTCTAGAAATGTTTTTTGACTTCAAATTATGTGTTAAAAAATCTCATAGCCCTATAGACTAGGGAGGCTCTTCAATTTCTATAGCTGAGATTCACACAAATTCTCTTCTGATTTTTTGAATTTTGGTCTGAAAATTGGATGGGTGCATTATCCAAAAACAACTCAAATAATATTTTTTGGAATACCATTGTGCTATTTCAGACATATACACCATATGATGGCTGGGATATTATAAGAGGGAGGCATCCATAATGTTCTCAGATGCTTGATAAAAAAGTATCTCAATTGCCTTCTCTCTTTGGGCCTGAATCTGATTAGTGCTAGTCGAGGCCTATTCTAGAGTGTATCATTTATTACGCACAAAATCTATTGATAGTAGCCGACCATGAGAAATATCATTTCCTGACACCACTTTTGGCGGGCTTTCAAGATTTTTGAGTTTAGTGAAATGAAATGCTCAGTGTGTACCACATCCTCTGATACAAACACCAGATGGGGTATCAGAAAATAATTGGCATAACCTATTTAGTGCATCAAGTCATACACGCTAAAGGGTTCTCCATTGCTTTTCGACCGTTGGATGTCGGGAAACTGAGAGAGATTCCATATCGATTTGGCATTAAAACCCTTCTATTACCTTTACATGACATTGATATTCATCATATGGTAATACATTGGATTTTAAAGGATGAAGAGTTTTCCATAAGGTGAGGTGGATATCATGAATGAAATCTTCTACCATTAATTCTGGAATTTTGTATTGAGAGGTTTCAAAAGGCTAGAACATGACTGGTATTTCACCATTAGCCAGTTGTTTTCTAATATTAAACATATCTCAATCAACTTCTTCTATAGGATTCTCCACTTGGGTTGAACAGAGTGGACACTTCTCGATTATTTTTTTTACAAACAATTGAATCAAATTCATTTTCCTCTTATATATTAGAAGAAAAATAACCCAAGTGAGGTTCATAAAATGACCTTCACCTTAGAATGTCTTATGGTTGAGAAAATATTTCAACTATTAGTTACAAGGCCTTAGACATGACTGGACTTATTTTGGAATGTGCCTCGAGATAAGAGGGCTTTCTCATTACTATATTTTTGATAAGGTAATTATCTCGACGACGAGAAAAACTACTATGAAGAGAACTATTACTGTGAATTCCACCATGGGAGGACCACCATGGTGGACTAAAGCATGGGATAAATCTTCATGATACTAGCTCTTCAAGCCACATATAGGGTTACCATGGTTCTCATCTGGAGATAGACTCTCTATATTGACCAAAATTTCAATAATTAAGCCTTCATGATGAAGCATCTAATGGGAACATTTATAATTTATTCTACTAGTCCAATAATTTGTTAATCGGAGGGTAGGGTCTTGAGTTGTAACATATAAATGACTGAGGGATTCGAGAACTCCAGCATTATGAGAAGAAAGATCGCAGATTGGCTCTCGATTTTCCATCTGTGTTTGGTGATACTTCTTTTTAGATGCTCCTTTACACATAGTTGGGTCCAGTTGGTGGGAAATGTGGTTATAATGGGTAGGTGGATGTGCCTAACTAGGAGTGGTCATCAGAATGTGGCTATAATCTCCAATTAGAAAGGTTGTATGTTCTGGATTCTTTTTTTGTATGATATGGGGGAGTATACCCCATAACCATCATAGATTGGAACAGAGGTGTGCATCTTCTTTGGGGTGTTATGCTAATGAGTCATCCCAAGTGTGTTGAAAGAATTATGTGTCTGTTCCCTTGGTACTATTGAAGTTGATGTTTTTATATTAGGGAATGCTTCCAAAATATGGGTAGGAATTTGCATCTACCCTTTCACCATTGCTAAAATGTGTTTGGTGACATCAGTGGCCATAATGGGAATATAATCACATTCAATATCTATAGTAGGTGTATGTGCTTACTCCTGCCCTCCATTTCCTATTAGTGGATACTGACAGTACGCTTGTATGGGGGTAGAGAGTCGAGTTTTCCACATATTTGTCATTAGAGCTTTCAGAATGACTTCTCTGGGTGCTACCCAATGTGACTAATGGAAAAATGAATGAATGCTGGTAGGTGTATGTTCCTACTGGACATGTTCCACCATGCATGGTTAATGAAAATCATTCAATGCTAAAATATGAGATTGCTTGCGGAATTGGGGAGTGTATCTAGGTGTAAGTTCATTCTTACTAGTTTCCACCACTTATGATTGGAGAGATTCTTTGAATGCATAGCCTACTAATGTGCTGATAGTTTGTAAATAGGTGTATGTGCCTGATAATGGTACTTTACATGATGTAACTAGAAGGATTGATGGGTTTCTACCAGAAGAGGCTTTTGGACAACATAATTGGGGAAGATGGGTGTGTGTTCCCATTCATTGTTTCCCATAACATTAGATTTATAGACTTCTCTGTGGGGGGATAAGTATGAACCCGCTCCCTTTTAGCTGGACATTTCCCCCTGTGGTTTCTATGGCATGCTCAGGTCTGAGGGACCTGGAAAAAACAACCAAAGGAAACACCCCCATCTTGTTGGGGGGGGGGGTTTATTGTTGCGTGATTCTGCTGATGAAAATTGTTGGTATAATGCCTCAAGAAGGACCCCTGCATATTTGTGTTGAAGCTATGTGTGACCTCTTGATCAACCTACCAATAGTATAGGAGGGACTGGCTGTTTCGTTTTAGGGATAAGGACCCAAAAAAGATTAAGACTATGGCTGGAACCATACGTTTCATGACCACAGGTCATTGCTGACTGGAAAATTGGGGAATATTGTTAACTTGGTGAGCTTGTTGGGTAGCCTCTATGGTTGGGATAGTATCGTGTTGATGGTATTCATGTACCATTACATTTGAGACCTAACATTGAAGATGCTAAGTTGATTATGACATCATTATAATGGACGAGGATCCATCTCGAGAAGCAGTTGGGGAATTAATGGGTGAAAACTCGATGGAATCCATTTGGAGTGAATTGATTTATGAGAAAACCTAACTAAAACAATGAAATCCATTAAATAAACATATTTTATATGGATACATGAATGATTGATTCGTTTTCATACCTTTATCAGTTTATAAGGGCATGACAGACGGGTAACAATGTTAACATGGTTATGGATTCACATCGGGTTCACCATATTTGTTTCATTGTCCCTCAAAATGTGTGTTCTAGTTAGGAATAACTACTTCCTGGTGGTTTCCGTTGGATTTATCTATGGAATTTGAAACATTCAATCGTTCTTTATCCAAATAGGACTACCATCCAAAGGTTTGCGTTCATTAAATTTCAACTTATGATACTTAAGAACATGCGTTAGTCAAGAGGATGGGAGGTCAGACTCATCCCACCATTTTGGGGGAAATTATTTCCTACACCGGGACTCTCTTTTAGATTTGAGATAATTTCATAAATCCTTATTTATTCAACAAGTATAACGTTTGTTTCCCTTGTAATTTTCAATCAATTATTTGCTTGTTTGAAATTTAGCAGATGATTTTTAGTCAATGTTTTGTGTGGGACTTATGCCTATGCTTCCTAAGGAACTTGGAAATAATATTAATTTCCATGTTTAATTAGACCCTATTAGGAATATGGCCCTGGAAGAACATTGTGGATTTTAAGTGGTGGTTTTGAAATTCAATGAGGCTATCTACGTATCCCATTTGGATAGAAATCAAAGCCCACAAAGTTCTATGAGTCTCATATGAGAGTGTAGTTCATTGGGAGAAATGATTTTTGGCATACATCAAGAAAATGATTCCTTGCTGATTTGGTGGTTTAATTTGGGTATTACAACTAACTAGGATTCCCAGTTATGGATGAAATGATATGGAGCTCAGGACTTAGGAATAATTCCTACGTATCCAAATTATGGTGGGAATCAAAGTTCTCATATTTCATTAGGGAGTGTTTGTGCAAACGTTGTTATCATGAAAAAACTCTATGGACACGTGAGTCATCCTTGGTGTGATAAACAAATGGATGTCTAATATTTAACAAAGGAACACAAATGTTTCATCCCCCACTGGTGGAAGAGGAATAGGCTACAACGACAAGAGTGGACAAGGCAGAGGGAACCAGGGAAGAGGGTGAGGAAATAATCATCCCCTATGTTCTCTTTATATTAGAAAATTATCCAACGTAAGGAAGGAGTGAAGTTGAAGGAAATATAGAGGTACAAAAACTAAAACCTCTTACAAGAAACGTTAGGGTCTTAAATGAGGATGGCTTTGCAACAATTGGTCCTAGTATGGCATGGAGACATCTCATTTATTCAAAATGAAAGGCTAGTGTGATCATTAGCATCCTTACCAGAGACCTAAGGTTTTGGGTTTTAGAGATGAAAATGGTAGGACATAACCCAAACCATAATCCTCCAAACTGAGAACTTCCCAACACTATTCTTGGGAGAAATTTCCATGTGATCGTGGATATAGAAACCCACAGACACTCTACGAATCCTAACCCCATTTTGAAAAAATTGGGAAACTTGTGACTGGGTATATACAAACCCAAATAAGATACACAATAATTTTTTCATCCCAAAGTTTAGATAAGTTAGGTTGTTTTGGTGGAGGTTTCAACATAGCCCCTTTCAGATAATGGATCCGATAACGAAGAATCCAGGCGATGATTGGCTTTGAAGATGTTCTGATGAAAGGATTATAGACTAAAGGGATTTGGTGAATCCAAAGAATGGCACCCAAGTAAGTATCTGTCATGCTGGTATAGGTGAAAAATTAGTCGTGGGAAACCTGATGTCAACATAAGTGATTAACAACATGGATGTTAATACTGGTGCGATATTTGAATCAATCATTCAATTGTATTCAGAGGTATTCTCAGAAGTGTGGTTCTCATGTTTCATTGAATAGAATAGGTGGAATGCAAGTGTTTATGATTTAGGTAGGTTGGGCGTTATAGGCGCATAAGTGTTTAGGATTTCAAACACTAAAAGGACTTAGTTCATATAATCTTCCTTAAATTACTCACCTATAGATGTTGTAGAACTATATTGAATGGTTCAGAAGTCTTGGGAGAAGCACTTGGTAATCCAAAGAAGCAATTTAGGCTTCAGGAAAATTCATCTATACAAAAGAAGTCCCCAAGGGTCTATTGATTTTTAAATAATTGACCATGGTCGAAATTGTATTGGGGAAACAAGTGGCTTTCTTTCCAAAATGTGGATCACAATTACATGCATGTCGATGGATCCTCGACATGACTGGGGTGATCCAATTTTGAAGCCTTTTCAAATCTTGATTTTCTAAATGTGCTTTCTCCTATTTTTTCTATGTCATTATGTTTTTCACGTTTTGAGACTTTTTGATGGAACCGAGTGTCAACAACCCTGTAGATTCCATTAGTTGGAAGAAGGTATAAAAACATATCATGCTAAGGTGGAACATGGGTGTCACAACATTAGGGTTTCTATTATGAGGATAAAGAGATGATACAATAATCTAGAATATTCTCGGACCATAGAGTTTGGGCACATGGGATGATGGTACTAATCACACAAATGAATGAGCAGTTAGAAAACCATGTTAGCATAGGCGTGGGGAACCTAAGAACTCAACATGAATTAAACTATATATGGAGGAAGTAAAAATCTAGTTTTTGATCTTGAGGTGTTTTCACAATGATTTTTAGTTGCGAACAATGTAGGGGTTGCGTAAGCTAGGGCCTCGAGCAAAAGGATGGAGAATGAATGATTAGGGAATATGTATGTGAAACATCTAGGGTCCCGTGTTGCTTGGGATTGAGAGAAGGGAAATCATATCATGTGAACCGGCCTTTACTTAATCAGATGTTGTGCTAGTAAATCATAAAAAGGATCTATGTAAATTTGGGGCCCATTTATAATTGGTCATTCATGTTCCATACATTTGGGAATCCGTGTGAGGGTAGAGTTTTATGATGTTGAAAAATTATAAGTAGTAAGAATAAGTGATTGATATATAAAATTATAGAAGTACATCCTCAAAATTGGTTGGGGGATACTCTATTTATAATATAGGGTTACCCACGAATCTAGTCACACAACTTCAGTAGTGTCATTAAACTCATGGTTGCTTCACAAAACTTGGGTGGGCTCCTCTCACGCCATTTCCTTTGGAGAAAAAACCATAAAAAGAATTGGTTTAACATATCCCTCTTAAAAAATTTGTTTTAATTTTAAAGATTACATTTAATTCACATGAGTGAAATTTGACACCATTTTCTTATATTTTAAGGTATTTTTTAGCATCTGTTCCTGCAGTCTTAGTTGATGTCACCCTACATGAGGAAGTGACATGCACCCTGAAGTAGGGAGATGCGTATAATATTATAATGTGGTGAGGAAACATTCCCTTTGATCCATAAAGGTACATTTAGTTGATTTAGGGATATTTGTTTTTAGGAAAAATATATTTTTTATACCTAATTTAATTTTCGCCCCCAACAATTCTTATGCAACGTCAACACAATATTTATTCAATTCATACAAAAAGATATATATGATATTAAAACAGTTTAATGTAATAATTTTTTTATGAATTATTCATGAACATGAATTTTATAGATAATTAGGACATATTAGGTATGTGTGAAAGGATTATATTCAAATTCATTCCACTTATTGGTTTCATTAAACTAAAATTAAATAAATATTTTCAAAAACAAAATTACTGATATTTTATGAAAATATGGTTTTATTTAATTATTTAGAAATCATAAAAACATTAAAGAGTAAAATTTTTTAAATAAATTTAATGTCAAAAAATGAATCATTTTTCCATTTATGAACAAATTTTAGCCTTATAAGTAAAATTATAAACCATTAAGATCAAAATAGTTGTTTTTGTGGTCATAGTCAATAATGGTTAATGAAGGGTTTATGGAAAACTATTAGGTTTAATATTACACCAAAACCTATATAAATTTAATTAGATGGGGATGTTTTATACATAAAATATCTTTCTTCAAATATATTTCTATTTGGAAGAATTTATATTGATATTGAATTAATTATATTTTAATCTTTTTGGTAATTCAAAGTTTTTCCTTTACCTCCTTTATAAAAGGAAACCCCTTATCTCTTTTCATTACAACTCATTGAGTGAAATATATTGAAAAAATCACACCCAATTGTATACTAAATCTCCATAAAATCTATTATAGGTGATGGTATTTTTAAATTATCATTACAAGGGTCGTTTATAATGGATTCATAGGAGGCCTAATGTAAAAGGGGTAATCATTAATTTCACATATTTAAATTTATTTATTATTTTACCTCATATAAATTTTTGGTAATAATAATAAAATATTAATCTCAATATACTAAATAAAATTAATCTTTATTATGAATATGTAACAACCAAAATAAAAACTTCATTTCATCAAATATGAAGTTAATGTACCACTCATGTGTATATGTAAATAACCGCCTCCACGTAGTGATATAATTAATTTTCCCTTCCCATATCTAATGGATGTTTATTTTTGTGGGTTTAATTTTTATACCTGATATTTTTCAAATATTTAGTATTTTTTATACATAATATCATTTCTAAGTCGTTATCTTACTTCTTTTGTAAAACAATAGTGTCGCTCGTATATATGTGTGGTCTACCACCTCAATGAAGTAATGTATTTTGTTTTTCAATTTCAATTTTCATGGATGGTAATAATGATATATTAATGAATAAATTTTTATATATATTCTATAATACTTATTATTGAAATGTGAATTATTATTTACATTTCTCTTATTCCATTCATCTAAAAGTGATAACAAAATTCATACGTACAAAAGACCTATCATCTCCATGAATGATTTAATTTATTTTTCTGCATATATTCTTTAGAAATGACCCTATATATAATGAATATATATGAAATTTTTATCATGAATACATTTATAATTATTGTGTAACCCTGGTGAATGTATAACAATCTAAACTATCGAGAGAAGATTCACATGAAAATGTAACAATTAACACAAAAAACATCCAATTTAATAAAGAATTAGTAATAAATTGGAGTTGAAATATTATAAGTGGACTACATATGATATTTAATGTTTTAATATAGAATTTTTATATAGTTATACAAGATATAAATTAATTATATATGGGCTTAAAGTACATTGGAATAAATTGAAACTCAAGATTAGTGATTTTCATCTCACTTTTATTTCTACAAGACACATTCTATATTCACCACTTGTTTATTTTATGTGGTGTATATACTACCCATGAAGGAATTTACGAATTAATTTAGTGAAAATTATGTTGATATAAATTATAATATAATATTATATCTTTCAATATGTTTTGATTCAAAAGTTACCAACATTGTTTCAGATTTATGTTACAATATAATTATTTTATTAGGATTATTTATGATTCAATTTATGATTATGAAATTTAATGATCTACCTCTCAATATCCTCTAGACATTTATTGTGATATGGTGAATATTTGGATTAAATATTTTCTTATCATTTTAATATCTTGATTTACTAAATATATCGAAAAAATATTTTAACAAAAAAGGACTTTATTTACTTCTTTGGTTAAAATTCCATTTTATTCAACGTACATGTTTTTTAAATATATATTTATAGAATGTTTTTCTATTATACTATCACTATTTTAAGTAATATTTACCATTTTTTATTTTAATAAAAATAGTTTAAAATAAATATTATTGTCATTTTATAAAACTAGGTACTTTTACTTTTTTACTGAAAATTTGAAAGGAATATTTATTTTAAAATAAATTTCCTGAATAAAATTTCTGGCCATCATGATCGCTTAATGTTTTGAAGCGTTATTTAAAATTAAATTATATTTTTTAAAATTAATTTTTTTCCAAAATATTTGGGAAATTATTAGATTTTAAATATGTTATTTCAATGTGAAACGGGTACTTTACTAAATAGATGTTTGAGTGATATTTTCTATTATTTTTCATCTATGAAAACATCTTTTAATGATACTTTTTTTACTGGGGTTATGATATGATTATACCATACACATTCATTATTTATATGGATTATAATGATGATCTAAGGATGATTATATGAATCATATTTCTTTATCATGGGAGAATAGAGATATGATGAAATGTTTTATGATACTTATTTCTTTTCCATTAATATTTTATGATTCTTTGATGAAATGTCTATGAATTAAGTTTCGTTTCCATGGATAATGATATGATGAATGATTTATGATATTGTGTAACACACACACACACCCAGATATATATATGATTTTTATTATGTGATGAGTGATATTGAATTTAATAAAACTTTAATGTATTTGGTAAATATGGATATCTCATTATATAATAAGGGCTGGATTGAGGCATGAACCCAATTGATTAAGGGAATCTATCCAATAAGATCGTATTTAGAGTATTCCTTGAATAAATATATAAAGGAATGGAGAGTGAACCCAATTAAATATGGTATTATTAGTAGTGATCCTCGACTAAGTAATTGATTTATTCTAATGTGTATGAGACGGACATATGTCGTGTGGATATATTATTATCTCATGGATCTTGTTATTTGATTTATTTATGATTCATATCTTCCGAACTTCTATGATTTATTCCATGATTCAATATAATGATCTATGATATGTTGGGTATGGTTTTGAAATGTTAATCTAATGTTATCGTACCCTTACGATCATATAATGCTTTAGTTATTACTGATATCTCCCTTGGTTAGCCTTACTAAGCTTTAGATCTCAACATTTCTCATTCTTTCTTCAACTGGTTTATGATGAATGGTTTTATGTATAGTATTTTGAATAGGGGTTGTATTTATGAAGAACATAGTGGGAGATGATTTATATCTCTTAAGACCATTTTGTTTATGTATCGAATTTCACAAAGACACTATACTGATACAACTATAACATGGATCCTATGGTTCATTTTCAGTATTCATATAATAGGATATAATATTTAAGCATGAAAATTATTATCCAACAATATATTGGGTTATAGGATTAAAAACAACTAAATAAGTGAGTTTCATAATACATAAAATAAATGGAAGAAATAATTAAATGAAATTTCATGGGGTATTGACCATTGAGGAAAGAATTTTCAATTTTCATTATGTTGAGAAAGTGGGACGGAGAACCCAAGAGAATGCCTCAAAGGAAGATGATGATTTTTTTTGTGTGGAAATGAATGTCACAGTAAAACGAATTGATGAGTAATTAAATGTATTATATTTGGGGAACATGGGAATTATCTTATTAAATTCCATAATCCATGGGTAAACTCCCATACCAATGAATGAATTATGATATTCAAATTGTTGAGGTGGTTGGATTGATGTGTGCATATGCCTGAAATAAAGAATAATGTTTAATAGATTCATAAAACACATAAGTATTGTTTTATAATAATTATTATTTAAGGATTTTTAAAAATATGTTGAATGATACTCATGACCTATAAAAATGATTTAGTGGTACAGTGATATTTTTGAAGAACCCATGATTACATGAACGATAGCCCTTAACCTGAGCATGATGTTTAGTTAATAATTTTTAATTGGGTAAAGAGATGATTAGAATTGATGAAGTGAATAAGATTATATTGGAGACCTTGAAATTTATGAGCGATTTCCTAAAAAAGTGAATTATTTCATCATTGAATATATTTATTTTATTTTTGGATATATGGAATATCTATTCATTAACCTATTATTTTATTTCAGGAATAAGTATTTTGTTAATTAATTGAATTATAGATATTTTCATTTATTTTTCATGGTGATTATAGTTATTGTTATATTCTCTGAGAATATGAAATCAAGTTATTGACATGTTTGGTATATGAAATTATTATGCACTTCATGTTGTCTGGTGATAAGTGTAAAAATTGGTCTTAGAAATACGTGATCAAATAGTTTTTTATTTTTGGGGTTTGAATTTGGTTAGATATATTTTTTAGGAGTCTTAATGTTAACTATTTATGTAGTGTATTAATTTGATATTTGATGGAATTTTTGAGGTATTAGAAATTAATGTATTATAGTTATCCATATTTCATAACTTGTGGTATCTATTTTTCTTTTTAAATATTTAATGAATGAAAAAAATTAATTGTCATTATGTTATAGATGTTATGATTTATTAAAAGTTAATTTTAGTAATTCAATCATGAATAATTCATCTTGAATATTCATTTCATAAAGTAATACATGAACTAGAAATTTTTGAAATCACAACCAAAGGATGAAATTGTGTTTATGAAATAAAAAATCATCAAGTATATTTATTCTCATTTTCTATTTATATTTCCTGAAAAATAAACCCTCAAAATTAGGAAAATTATAATGAAATAAAAAATGCGATCCTTCTACCTAAATTTATATTGAATAGACGATCTTTTCACTCATAACAAATTTGTGGTTTTTGGTCATTAATTTTATAATAACCATGTTCTCTATCACCATCTATTAGTCCGAAATAAGTTTTTTCTCCTCCATATCGATATTTTAACATTAAAATTATGTTTTCCATACATGGTAAGCTAATTATGTGTTATTTTAGGTAACCATTATATTTTAAACTTCCCTATTTCAAATGAAGTTTTATTATACTTTTTTATACTATGAGTTTTTAATAAAGGAATTATAAAATATCGAAGCCTTTATTACCAAATAAAAGCTAATGTTTCAAGTATGCAATTTTTAATGGGGTTTTGGTAGGGGAGGAATATAACCCCAATTTATTTTAAAATTACATTACATCTCACAGTGAATACAACAAAAAATATCATTTTGAACAAACTATAAAATTTTATTTTTATGAATATTATAACATAGCTGATTGGATTTATGGGTATAAATAGGATTATTGAAATTATAAAACATGTATAAAAGAAAAATTAAATTAAAATATATTATATAATTATTTGGAAATGTGAACTCATTTTTTTTAGTAAAGTTATTTCATTATTTAAAAATAAATATTCTTAAAAAATGGGTTTATTTTTTTATGAGAAAATAATATAAATATTTTTTCACACTTGTAAAATTATATACGAAAAAATGAACCTAATTTTGAGAATACAATTTCCAAATTCTCTTGTATTTTTTTGAGAATTTTCAGAAATGTTTGATTTTTCGATGAATTGTAGAAATAATGTTTTTTGTTAAAATAACTATTTATTTATAATTGAATTTTAAAAAATATATTTGTTTAAAATGGAATCAGCATTAAATATGTTGTATTATATAATCAATATCATAATTTGGTTCATTTCAAATAATTTTATGGTTGAAGTAATTATAAGTACGTTTTTATATTTAAGAAGACAATTTTAATAAAAACAATTTCTTTGAATGTTGTGTTTTTATCAAAAATTAATTTATGCCACATCTAGAAATTGAATCATAAATATTTATGTCAAATTTGGAATTATGAGGGACAAATATTGGGAATAGTTATCTTCTATTTTTAGTCAATATGAGTGGTAACCATTGTAGATTTTTATTACCGCGGTAAGGGTAAAAAGAGTTAATTAGGGTTAAACCCAGATATGAGGTATCCAAATAAAAAAAAGATTCATTAATTTTATTTTATTAGTTATCTTATACCAAAATCAACCAAAGTTCAAATATATGACATTTTTGTGCTATTTTAACTAAATAGTAATATTTATATTATTTTGAGTTAATAATATTTCAAAATGTCACTCTATTTTCCTTGGATATCAATATTTGTTTCAAAATGATAAAAAGTGTATAAGTTTGGTTATAAATATTTATCTAAAAGATAAATTAAAATTTTATCATAGTAATTTATTTTTTTATTTTTAATTGAAATATAATTACCTTTTATTCTTATCCAATATAGAAACAATATTTATTCAATTAATATAAAAACTCCAAAATGATTTAAAAATTTTTAAAAGTAAAATTTTTTGGATTAATTATTCACATCCAATAAATTTTCAGATATATATGACATATAATGAATGTTTTATATTATTAGAATCGAATTCTATAATTTATTGGAATTATTTAATGTCATGTTAAATAAATAGTGTAAAAAATGATAGTAATGATATCTTAGAAAATAATTTTTAGTTCAAATATATAAAAATAATAAAAATATTTAAGGAGGAAAATTTTCTAATATATTATAAAAAATCCCAACCATTTTATATTTAAGACCAAATTCGTATATTCAAATTAAAATTATAACACTTTAATATTGCAAAACATGTTGTCGTGATTAAGGATTAAATTGGATAACGAATAATTTGATAAAGATGATATGGTTTAAATTTTCAAAAATCTTATATAAATTTCATTGGATATGGATATTTATAAAATATCCTGTTTATTCAAATATATGTCCATTTATAAGAATTTTCTTTAGAATGACTTGATTTTATTTCAATATGTTTTTTGTAATTCCAAGGGGGTCGTTTTCCTCCATTTTTAGAGGAAACCCCATATATAGTTTCTTTACACATCCTTGAGAAAAGTATCTTGAAAAAAAACCATTAAAATTGTACTATAAACTTACGAATAAAAATATTATAGGTTCTGGTCTTCATGAATGAGAGTTCTTATGGTCCATGGGAAGGGTTCTAATGGAGGCCCAATAGAGAAGAGTCAACTATCTTACCCGACCACTTTCAATTTATATCTTCTTAAATAATATCTAAATTTATGGTATTCATAAAAAATTATAAATTCAATATACTTAATATAATATTTTTTTATAATTATAGAACCACCAATATCTTCCCTCCATTCCAATAAATGGGATGTGAAATTACTACCCACAAACACGTGTGGACTACTGCCTCCACATTGAGATAACATTCATTTTACAGAAACATATTTCTAGGATATTTATTTTTATGGGATTAATGTTTTCTAATTATATTCATGAAATATTTATTATTGTATAATTATAATATAAATTATACCTTTTTTACCTTCCAATCCAATGGAAAATTACAATTTCTCTCTTGTGTACCTGTGGACTACCACATCCATGAAGTGATTTGATTTTTTATCATTTAGATTATACATAGATAGTAATAAGGATAGTATTAATGGATATATCTGATAAATATTATATTATATTGATTCAATAAGGGTGAATTATTATTTATCTTTCATTCATTCTGTCCACCAATAAGTGAAAACAACATTAATGCATGCGTACAACCTACCATCTCCATGAATGGTGTAATTATTTTTTATATATATGTATATAATTTATGGATCAATATAAATATATATATAATGAGTATTTATGATATTTATATCATGAATATAATTTTGTAGAATATGTAACCAATATCAAATTATAGGATTGGAATTACTGAACATAAATTCTTATGATAAATGAAAGAGTCAAAACACGAAAATGATCATTTCAATAAATAATTTTTAATAAATGGGCATTGAAATATTATAAGTGGATCAAATAGGATATTATAATTATTCAAATATATATTTTATATAATAATAATAAATTTAAATTTTTTAAATAGGATTTTAAACTTCAATCAAAGATTGTAGAACTCAAGGTAAGTGATTTTTCTCTTACTTTTATTTATGTGAGCCACATGGCATATTCAACGCTTTTTTATTTTGTGTGGTGTATGTACTACCCATGAATGTATTTTATTATTATTCTCATGAAAATTTTGTTGATATTCAAATCCATATAGTATTATCACTTTTATGGGGTTTTTTATTTAATAATTACCAAAGTGTAATGGTATTTTTGTTCCAATCTCATTGTTTATCAGGATTGATTATGATTAGGTTTCCAATGATTAAATTTTTATATGTAACTCTCATGAATATATTTAATTTAATTATATTTTCATTATTACTGGATATTAAGTGATTTCATTTAATGTTTCTATCTTTATGATCTTAAAATTTGAATATATTATTTTTAAGGACTGTTCACATTAATTAATTATTTGGTCAAAAATCCTTTTTGTTCCATTTCCATGTATTCTAAATATGTTTTATGATTTTTTAATATTATAATAATATTATTTAATTTTATTTTTACACATGTTTTTTATTTCTACAAAATGATTTAAATGGAATATTCTAGTTATTTTTTTTAAATGACAAACTTTTTTTTTCGAAAATGTGAATAAAATATTTATTTTATCCTAAACAACATGAATGGAATATCCCACCACATGGATTCTAAAGAATGTGAAGTGCATTTTACATTTTTTGTGGTTTCTTTTAAATAAAATTATTTCATTTATAATTTGTATTTTTTTATATTTTAAATTTATTATTTCGAATTGAAAATGGAATTTTCCTCAAGAAATGTTCTAGGTATATTATATATGTATATTTGATGTATGATAACATACTTTAATGTTTATTATTATTTAATAGATTTATAATCCAATAATACCATACAATCTCATTCTTTAGAT
Organism: Viscum album; assembly: GCA_963277665.1. Classification (NCBI taxonomy): domain Eukaryota; kingdom Viridiplantae; phylum Streptophyta; class Magnoliopsida; order Santalales; family Viscaceae; genus Viscum; species Viscum album. The sequence continues at coordinate 1,755,507,969 of OY728123.1, forward strand.
GGATTATAATGAAGATATAAGGAATATTCTATGAAACCATTTTATTTTCCATGGGTTATTCATGTTATAGCGAATTGTTTTAGGAATCCCATTTATTTTCAATAGGTTATGTTATAATTCTATAGTGATATGATTTTGAAATTAATATCCTTTCTATGAGTTATGATATTAATAATGTTTTATGCACTTTTGTAATAAATATTTATTATTTTATTTTTGTGATGGGTGGGCCTAAAACGATATATCCCTCTAATGAATTTGATTAAGATGAATATATCATGAGATAATATAGATTGGAGGGGGGGGGGGTAAACCTAGTTTATTTAGAGAATCAATCCACTATGATAATCTTCGGAGTGAACCATTACGTGGGATATACTGGAATGGGGAGTGATCCCAATTCACTATGGTAGTCTTGGTAGAAATCCTTGGCTAAAGAAGTCATTTTCTATGCTTATGTATGTTTCTAAAAAATATTTCTTATTCAATTGTTTTTCTATCATGGATCTTGTTCTTTGATTAGATAATGATAAATGTCATATTGACTACCAATATATATTCCATAATTTAAAATTATGATCTATTATATATAAGGAATCATTTTTAGTTTTCAAGATCATGTTCTTATTACAAAATGCTCATGTTATTCATTAGTGATCATTGATATGTCCCTTTTTTACTTTTACTGAGCCTCATGGAACACCCTTTCCTATATTTCCTTTCCCTTTAGTATGAATATAGGTATTAAGTATGAATTATCTATGAATTATTCTAGTTTGGAATTAATTAGTGGTATTTGATGTGGATCCCTTACGAACAAGTTATTTATGTATCCAGGTTTTCAAATAAAAAAGACCCATAAATTTTGGGTACGAATCATAATGCCATGTATCAAATATTAATATAATATTATGTAAAATTTATTTTGAAAAGTATGAGTTTCTATATATCTTCATCAACATCCATTTTAATTTGAGGTGGTTGAACATGTTATTTTCAATGTATACCAAGGATGGGACACATTTTTTTGAAAATGAAGGGTAAGTTATTACGTCATTATGTTGGTCTCTTTGAAATTATAGAGCGACTCAAGAAGGTGTATTATTAATTAGACCTAACGACTAATTCAACATTAACTATGATGTTTCCATGTTTCCCAACTAAATAAATATCATTCGTATTTATCCTAAGTGACTGTTTGAAAGTATATTGATATTTGAACTTGGGACATTAGTGATTGAAATATTTATTAAAATAATGTACATAATGTTTATGTTTCTATGTGTATAGGAGGTCCCATTGGTTCAAGTTAGATGGTAGTGTAGTTGAGACATCCATGAGACATGGGAACATGATTCCATGATGATGTAATAATGATCTTATATTTTTTAGGTTCGCAATCCTAATACTTTTGAGGACACAATGTTTTTTTTGGTGGGGGACAATTTTCGCAGAACGATATAAGAATTAGGTATAGAGCATCTTTTGACTTTTTATTTTTATTTTTTGTGTTATTTATAAGACAAGAGAATGGTTTTTATCAATTATTAGTTGAAGGTGGCCACCATCTAGTAGGTGAGGGCCATAAAATAGCACATGAAGGCTAAAAGAACACCAATTGGACTTACGGTGCTATTGGCTAGCCGATGGATTCCTAGAGGTACAAGTAATATTCTCGTACCCATCGACTATCTCACGGACCACTAGAATCTGGTTGATTCTTAGTGTCAATTAGATGACACTTCATGGAATGCCGTTAAGTAGGGTCTAATATATATTTATAACCCAGTAGTATTGCTTAACTCATAAAATATTACTTCCACATCCATAATATTATTTCCATAAATTTTGTGTCTATATAGTGATTTGTTATGTTGTCTTGCTCTTTTTATTGGTGGATCTTTATGCCACTTAACATCTTGTATATCCACAATTATGATCTGGTGAATTATATCCTTTCAAATCCATTTCCTTCCCTTATTCTCAATGTTTTTGATTCCTTATAAGACTATATAATTAGATCAATTATTGAAAAAAATAATTGAATTTTTTTCCATCATATCTAGGTTCTCTTAGATTCAATCTCTTCCTATCCAATCATTGTTCTAGATGATAATGGGGATTTCAATGAAATTTATATAGTTGTATCGATCCAGTGGTTTATCCATTTGAATTATGGAATTATTTTAATGATTCTTTATCGTTTTTAATTATTAAATTCAATTTATAATCTTTGGTGGAATTAGAAATTGTTTTTAGAATAGGGTTTCATTGAAAAACTGATTTTTTCACATGTTATTTTTGATAAATTTCCTTATAAATGATTTTAAATTAAAAATAAGATTTCAAAAATGGAATTAATTTTTCATTATTGAAGAAAATGTTTTGTGATATTTGCGAAAGGTTTCTTAGAATTAAATGATGATATATAGAACATTGGGAGACATTAGGGTGAAGGAAAAAAATAATCACAGAAAACAATTTCTATACAATGTTTCACTAGGGTGGGTACCCAAGATTCCATTGATACTCGTGGATAGTATTACCCAAGGAATGAGTATCCTAATTATTTAATATATACTTTTTCCAGCCAGTGTTCCTTTACGTGTCTTAGTTTTGTACACCATTATGTCATGTATTTCCCTTTGATTATTTATGAATATGTTACATGCATTGTTTATTGATATGATTATTTTTTACACATTATATGGATATTGATGCTTAAACCTATTTTATTGATATTATTATTTCTCATCGTTATATGTTACATTATATTGATATATTTCCTTGAATATAATATGTTTTTAAAATGAAATCCAAAGGATGCTTTTATTTGGAATGATGATTTCATTTGAAATATATTAGAATTTGTTTACAAAAGAACTAGTAGATATATATGGATATAAATTTTATATATTAATTAGTGATATCCTACTTAGCTTTAGTGTGCACGCCCAACTTTATCTTTTTTATGATTCTAAACATGGTTTTATAGGAAACATGAAATGAAAAGAAAATATTATATTGGAAATATCTCATGGATCATGTTTCCTTCCATTGGGTTGGGATGTAGGTGACACATGTTCATGAAGAGATAGAACTATTTTTTTTTGCTTCAGGTTCATTATTGATGACCTTCCCATTAGTCAATCTAGACAGTGTTATCATGTTATTGGATTTGACTTGTTGTTTTGGTAATTTTGGAATATGATCCATCTTGGATATCTTTTGTGACTCTCTAATTGATTCCATATTATTGTATGTTTTTTGGAGGGTGAAATAATTCACATGTATATATGTATGATACCATAGTTCTTGTCACCAGCCCGTGGCAATCGAGAACACACATTGGTCATTGTGGTGGGCTGATTCGTGTGACATTTTCAATTGACCTAAGATGTAATGTTACAAAATAAATGAATTTTAGTAGTGGTAAATTTATTGTTTTTTAATATAAAGTGCTGATATGACATTATAAATGAGACATATTCTCATAATATTCATACATGGTGATCTATTAGGTAATGAGGACTAACTGGAGAATAGAAATTAAGAATGTTTATGAGTAATATAACATTTCTTATTGTGAACATGTGTATCATTTATTATACTTTAAATCATTATTAATTTTTATAATTAATCATGTTTTTATATATTTATTGATGAAAACTATAAAAAAATATTCTCATAGAAAGGTAGTATTTTTCTGGTATGTTATAAGTGGCATGAAAATAATTTAATGGTTAAGAAAGGATTTATCCCTTGAATATTTATTAAAGAATATATATCTCACCCATTGATTGAAATGTATCTACATGAAAAAATCCATGGATATTTTATTTTATAAATGGGTTCATTTAAAAAATTCAATGAAAGTGAAAACATTATGTAGGGTGATGACATAAGTTTGAAATTTACATGATGAGATATAGGTTTAGAAATGGATTATATAGAACAATAAAATTCATATGAAGGTTTTTTTAGTTATTTCATTTATATATTCCCCTATGGGATTGTATAATTTTATCTATATTTTGATATTAAAATTTCGGTTTGTCCCACTTATTTGTAGTGAGAAAGAGTTCAAGATAGTCACACACTATGTGTATCCAAAATCTCATCAAATTCAATTGAATTTAAGTTTAAGAATAATTTTATTCAAGGATACCGGAATAATATATTTCAAGATAAGTTCATCATATAACGTCAATCATGAGATATTCAATCTTTGAATATGTAAGTTTAATTTAATATCATTTTTATTTATTTAAAAGATAACAAATATATTTTTTATTTTTCACAAGTTTACTAAATATAGTAAAATAAATATTTATTCATGTTATGTTACTATTTCAAAAAAATATTTATTCACAAATAAATTAAATATAATATTTTCTTTATCAAAAATGTATTTCATTATTCATGGTTTTATAATGTTATGGGATGATTTAAAATGAGTTAGAGATCCAAAAAATATTATAACATAATTTAAGTAAAAATTAATTTTATAGATGATGACATATCATTACTAGTAACCTAAATAATTAATATTAATATTTATATGTGGTGATATTTGAAATGTGTTTTACCATTTAAATACATATATTTACTTATGAAATGATATTTAGATATTATATGTCACTTTAAAGTAATAATTTATTTTATTTTTGTGAAAAAGGTAACATATGTTTTTGTTTTTCTGAGAATTAAAATAATTATATTCCTTATTATTTATGAGAATGTTTAAATGGAATATTAAATTAATATTAAATTAATATAATAGAAATTATTTTTATTTATTTTAATGATGAAATTATATTATAATTCCTAATGTGTCATGGAATTTTCATGAGATCCTCTTACAAGATCATTCTCTAGATATTTTTATTCTAGTGTTTTTAGAGATATTTAGAGAGAATAATACCTCTATCTATCAAGAATAATGATAGAAAACAAGTGAAAATTTTGTATGATCAAGGTGAATGATGAAAATCACATTCTCATCTTGTGTTAGCACTAGAAATATCAAGAGCACCATTTATATCTTCATACAGATGTGTGGAGAAATATAGTGGGATTCTTGGTTGGATTCTCTATAACAAAAAGAGGGGAGAATCTAATAGTTGATCAAAATAATTCCATAGTAGGTGTAATTATAAATTTAAATTAATTATAAATTAAATATGCATGTTCTATCATTGATATTAAAGGGATTTTTCTTTTGAATCTTCTGATTTATCTATTGATTTTGATGAAAACCCAAAATTAGGTTCATGAAAAATGCTTATATTATTCTCTACAACCTTCTGGTGGTATTATAATAGCGACCTCTTGGTTTACAATGGTTTATAATATTTTTATTCAATTTAGTAAATTTATTTTAATGTATTTTTGTCAGATTATTTTTAAGCTCACCGTCCTTGACAACACATTAATTCAACATCATGTTGAAATAAATTAGCTAAAACGTGTGAATAATTCTTAAAGAACCCATATGATGGATCCATGGTTGCAAGATGAATGAATCGATTACACATTGTGTGGCCGATCAATAAACATGGAGTTATCTGGATTTCTCTACCCATGAAACATGAGGTATAAATCACACATCATGTCATGTTGATTAGTAGATGACACCATTATCCATCGCATATTGATAACTAGCACATAATTCATGTTTATAGGATCTATTTGACATGTACCATCCATATACATGTCAGGTAACCTCACACAAGGTACACACCACAAATTCAGAGGCATATTGTGTGGGTAAATTCATAGTGAAAACACACTCCAAGTATTAGATTCCATATCAGAACATGTTATGACATGTACTACACTATGTGTAAGCAGCGTACATGTCACACGACACATTTGAATACACACACGGTATACATTGAGTATTTCTCCGTGTGTCATGTAAAACAACATGAGTAATAATTAAATGTTTTCAATAGACTTATGACATAGAACATGTGATAGTCTTTTATATACTGTGTTCTATATGTTGATTTGTAGAGTTATATTCCATGTAGCTTAATGGCATGTATTTTCATGATTCACATTGTGAAGAATACATGGTTTGACCATGAAAAAAATACACTAGGTATATAGTGGCTTATGGTGTGTAGTTACATATCATGTAGTATATTTTAAACAATGTAGACATCCTGGGATATGTTAAATTTATTGAATTGTGATTTAATATTATGATGGAAGAACACACAGTGTTTCCTTTGACGTACACATCAAGTACATAATTATTTTAAATTAAATTATAAATTTATTTTAAAATAATCGATTTGATTCATTAGATTTATCAAGGAATAGGAATTGGGAGAATCTAAGATAAAAAATATATTTATTAAATGAATATAGTTTTTCCTAAAATTAAAAAATGGAATGAAAGATAGAAATTCAGAATATAGTTTTTATTGTATTTGAGAGATTATTATATTCTTTAACCGAACTATGATTTGGTTAGATTTATTTATTTATTTTAATAATTTATTTCATGGTTTATTATGTGATAAATATTATCAAATAAAATAGGATGATATGTGAATCATACCTCCCTTATTTATTATGTAATGACTTTTATGGCTAATGTAAATTAAATGTATCCTTATCCCCCATTACACATAACTTGTATATGAGTTTACATTTGTAGGGTATGATGACTGAAGCTACACGAGATTGTTTAGAGCCTATGTTGAGTTGAATCCAAAAAATGAGATATAATAGAGAATGGTGGATGTTATAACATGATCAACATTGAGGCCTATAGAGTTATTTCTCTTTATGTCTTGTTGGTCTTGTTACTACCTGATAAAACATCCAGTATGTATGGCTGATGATCAATTCATAAACTTATTTTTGTATCTGTGAATGGTTATTTACTCATAAAATCCATAGTATATTTGGATGATTAAACATGGACACATTTTAAAAAAATTAACAACCATGCTTGGATAAATAAAATGAATAATATAAGATATATTTTATTTGGCATGGTAAGTAATTTATGTACTTTCTCATTTAATGAAATTAACAATTATAAAAAGGATAATATAAAAATTTTTTACAAGAATATTTAATGTGTAAATTATTTTATTTTCTATGGTTAAATATTTAGGTATTTTGATGATATTTTTAAGAATTGTGTAGGATTTAAAATAACGTAGATTTATGAATATGTTACTAAAAAATGAAAAAATGAAATACAGCTCATTTAAACACATTTCATTACTTGAGTTAAAATATAACCATAGTTTAAAGTATTGTTTTATCCCTACTTAAGGTAAATTAAATTATTAGGTTGTTATAATGAATATTTTGGGTCAACACAACCATGTTAAAATCAAGTGGTGTTTCCCTAAAATTCATTGTGTAATTTTGAGTTAAGTGTTGAGGAAATAAGAGTACTGTATTTTTGGATCAGGGACTCCACAAAATATATCAAGGAAAAAAAGTTAATTTAGTTTTAATGAATAAAGAATATATATTTTTATTAATTGATAATAAAATTATCTTTTTTATGAGATAGGAAATGCTGGTCCTTTAAACTAAAATATCCATGTAACTGGATATTCTGAATCAAATGGAGAGACCTGTTGGGATTTTATAAAATACTACATGGATGAATTAAATCATTAATTCTTCCATTATTAGTAATAATAAAGAAGTTCTAAAACTAATTTTATTTATTAAATAAAATTGAAAGTAAACACATAGAATAACTATTATCTTTTTTGAAATAATATATTGTCTTTATTAACGTAAATTTTCAAGAGTAGTATAGGTTCATTCACAATATACTACTATAGGAAACTATGTTTTATGTACTATAATCCCCAATACCAGATAAACTTCATCTGGGAGAGCATATGGGTTTCAATGATTCATATATAATCTATATAAATTTTGTATTGTTTTCTAAAAGAATCTTGTTATCAACTATGTCTACTAATCTGATAAAGAAACATAATTATATGGATGGATATTCCATGATGAAACATATCCATGAAATTCATAAAGAGAAAGTGAGGAAAATGATTAATGAGATTATGATTATTATTTATAATTTTAAAGTGGATAATGGATACCAATATAGTGATTATGTCTGTAACACCCTGAACCTAAAAGTCCAAAGCTGATGCATTACTTTATTATATTCGAATAACTAGAAGAAATTAATCCTAAAGGACCAATTAGTTTAGATTTTTTGGTAGACAAGATTACATATATGATACCCATGGTACATTTGGAAAGATAGAAAATAAAACATGATAAACAATAAAATTGAATAAACTGCTTCCTTGAAAGCATAATAAAAATTGGAAGTAATGTATCTGGAAAATGAACCATTATACTATCTAGATGGTGTATGTTACTGGGTAGAAACGCATCTTGTTTTTGGAAACAAACTCGAAGGGTTTGTCACCAACGAATTTGTCTCATGAGACATATAGATGAATATAAACGCTATATCAATCCATTCCTATCACTAATAGTCAAAAATAATTCTTTATATAAATATTTAATACAATAAAAATATTAATTTTCAATATATGTATTGAGTAGAGGATATGAATTTATCAATATCTCCAAAGTTAAAGCAAAATTCCACATAAACACCGTATGAAGAATAGTGTATAGATAAAAAAATAATCATATCCACGTAACAAGTATATGGATATAGATTATAATTAAAATTTGAAATGAAAAATGAACTCAAAGGGGGTGTAGTTACACCACAGAAGAATTATTAGGTGATTAATACCATGTAAATCACAATGAAATGGAAATTGAAACAAAGTGCCTTACAACATTGTACAAAATCGAGATAATAATCATCATGTGATCCAATAAATACCATAATTATAGGGAGAATAATGATATTATATGTCAAATGGAAGTAAAAAAACAATATATACAAAAACTAAGTGTCAAGTGATGGAAATATCAAGGAATTTAAAGTGTGATTGTAAATCCCTTTACTTGTGTATGAATGTGTTCTTTTATTGATCTTAATTACCTGAATAATAAAATTTAGATTCATAAATTAATAATTCCAGAACATCCTCCACATTTAATTTATTTATTAAAACTTTATTATGTTAATTAATGGAATTTTTTATGGGTTTAAGAGGTTCAATTTTACTATTTTGTAAGCATGGCAGAAAGAAAATATAGTTCCAGATTTCCTGGCCTCTTAGGCCACGCCTTATCAAGATGTTAGCATTTTAACTACTACTGATTATATCCCCTATGGTTTTTTAATATTTTAAGGGTTGATTCTCTTGGTCTTCATTATTTCAGACCACTGTGATTTTTGGGGTGTTTTCCCCCTTTTATTATTAAAAATTGGTAAAAATGGACGGATGAAATCATTTTCTACCTTGGTTTTCATGATTAGTTTACTAGTATTCATGAATGGATGTTCATTTGTAATATGGTAAAACATAGAAAATTGATAATATATATAATTAGTGAAATTAAAAAGATATAAATTATCTTATAATTATTTTTTTATATTCCATTCAGATGACTCATTAGATAAAAGATAATGATAAAATCATAGATTAACTTGATGGTATTATGCACAATGAAATTGTTTTGTATTGTTATTTTATATCAAGAGTGTGTAAGGATTCAAGATCAATAAATAAGGTATAATACTTATATTATGATTTGGTTCAACCATTAAAAAAGTTTCATGACCAATCTTCAGGGTAATAATGCAAATTGAAAACCCATCTTCTTTTACCGGATAAATTTACACATCTTAGACGGTGTATTCATTTGTAGTATAAAAGGTGGGAAAAGAAGGGATGATGATGGAATATGAAATTATCATAAATAATTTCCATTGCATATAAGGTACTTTATTTTTCATAAAATTTCCATGGGAAGAGATGAGAATAGAAAATATAACAAAGGAACATGAAAAGATAACAAAAGAATTGAAAAGTGGAATTTACCTCTTGAATCTATCTTCCTTTGAGAGCCACATTAGGGGATGGGATTTGGTCTTTTTAGGAGAAAACAGTGTTTTTTAATTGGGGGAGGATCTTAGGGAGATATTTTAGCTGAATTTAGGCAATTATTAAAGCTTGAGAGGTGTGCATAAACGAGGGTGTGAGGGATGCTACTTATAGTGGAGGGTATGTGACTTTTCTTAACATTGTAATAATTAGTTTTTTATTTTTCCATATGACAAGAAATAGTGATGATTATAAGAAAAAAATTATAAATAAAGTAATGTGAGTTTGAACCAAGTGTGCTTAAATCAGCATTGATTCAAGGAATAGTGTATTTATCATAAAATGTAAATATACAGTAATTTATTGTATTTTAATATTCATTAAAAATTCAAGTATTTTAGAAAAATACCAAAAACTCACTAGAACCAGTTTTTTTATATGTTGAATCCAGAAATATAATCCATTTAATAAAATAATTTTCTAAATTAGAGAAATTTAATTTTTAATTAAAATCATCATTTAATTGAAAAATACCAACACTTATAATATTCAACTTCATTTTTCAGGTGAGAAAATTTTACTTACTCTTTTTTGGGAAATTATACCATTTATAAGGGTCATTTTACTATTCATAAGGGTAAATCACTATTCAAAAGGGTATGTTACTATTCATAAGAGTAAGTAACTTTTCACCAAAAATTATATTGATTCTATCAGACTCCAAATATCACCCAGATCGCATCCATGTATTTCCGTTTTTCAATATTCAAAACATATAAGTGAGAAATTTATGTTCAATGGCTATTTTATGAGTATATATGATAAATAACCAAGTGTTGTTTCACATAGACTCATTGATTCTTGAAATATATTCTACCTCAGGAATTAAAATTATTTAAGAGAATCATGTCATCAAATTATTAGGGTGTTATAATGTACTAAAGAAGATGATGTAAATTGATAAATGAAGAGTGTTGGTGTTCGTTATGAATAATAAATCATCCATAAATCTCATTTTCATCCATACGACAAAAATTATCCATGTTAATTAATATTATAAAATGGAAAATATGATGAATAAATTTAGCAATATTATGATTATGGTTAGGATTCGCGGCATGTCAAGCCCCGGTAAGGTGCTTTGCTTTGCATCGAATTAAACCACATGCTCCACCGCTTGTGCGGGCCCCCATCAATTCCTTTGAGTTTCATTCTTGCGAACGTACTCCCCAGGCGGGATACTTAACGCGTTAGCTACAGCACTGCACGGGTCGATACGCGCAGCGCCTAGTATCCATCGTTTACGGCTAGGACTACTGGGGTATCTAATCATTTGAAAATCTGGTTCTTCAATATTAATAGTGAATAAAATCAAGGGAATGGTTGAAAACTAAATGAATTATTTTAATGTTAATTAAACATTTAACACATACTTAAATGAAATAATAAAATCATAGGAAGATATCTGAGAAGGGAACTATTTTCTTTATATATGGAATGAAATTTCATTGGAAGCAGAATTGAAATAATATGAAGACAAATATTTTATGTGCTTTTGGTTCATGTATATTCATCACTTCTTGTAATATTTTATATCTCTTCATGGAAATCAAAAAAATGACTCAAATATTTTTAACCAATTATATGAACCATGGAAGACTATGAATATTATTAATGTGAAGGGAAATTTCAGGTTTTTAATACATCTTTAACCCTTAAATAACTAATATAAGATCAGAACATCATATTTCCTTATGTAAATATTGTTGTTTTTTAAATTTTTTATATCATGTGTCACCAAAAGGATTATCTCAATTCTATGTTCTCAAAAAAATGAGACTGTATTTTATATCTTAAAGGATTATTGTTATGGTATACTGTAATTAATTATTTTTACAATTATTCTAGAATCAAAGATACCCAATATCTTAAATAAATTATTATTATAGAATGTAATACTCATATAATACATAGTTGTATAAAAATAATACGTTGTCATGTAAAATGAGATGTAAATTTCAAGGGTGTACCACGATGAGTATTTATATTTTTTAGAGTTGAAAATCATATTTATTTGAGATGTTTACTTATATGTTTTCAAGACAAAGTAACTGTTTAACATTAAAATGTGATAAATGAATACTTATTCAAGGAATAGTTTAAAAATACATATGTGAACAATTTAAAGTAGAGGCTATAGGTAAATCCATTTTATTCTAAGACTCGTTTTAGATATTTAGATAATACGTATTGAATTCTAGAATATTATTGGTTAATAAAAATAGAATTTTTAGGAGTGTAAGATGAAGAATATCTTATCCAAAGAATTATTTGATCGTTAATATGTACAGTGGAGTTATTTTTGAACTCATTTAATTTTATACACATATGATTGATTATGTTAGTAAAAGGAGGACTTATGAATAATCTTGAGATTAAAAAATGTTATATTGTTCATTTTGAGACCTAATTTCCAAATAGAGGCATCAAAACATAACAATAATCCTACTATAAGGAATAATGGATATCACATAAGAAATAATTTGAAACAAATCTATTATGTCACAAAATAATTAGTTTTTTATGAAATTTTCTTTTTAATTATTATTTTAGGTACACACTTGTATAAATAAAAACAAATTTTATATCTCAATTAAATAAAATATGTCACTAATGATGTTAAAACTCTTATGATTGAAAACCTTAATCTACTGAATTACCATGATTATATAAGAGGTAATATCAAATCAGTTTGAGATATTTTGAGAATTATAAACTTCAAAAAATTTAATGATCAAGATAAACATGAGTTATAATATAAACATAAGTTCTGCAGGAGATAGTGGGAGAAATTGTTATATGGACACATACTGTGTAGGAAAGATAAACTAAATGTAATAACCTAGAAATTGTAAAGGTACAAACCTATTTTATTTTTTAAACTTGTATATATATATTTTTTTATAAATGATTGACATGTTTTATTGGGAATATACAATAGTTTCCATGATTTTTCCATGAGCTGGGGATAAACAACTGTTGGAGGTGGATGCAATTTTCTAAAGAGGGTATGATATTCCATTGAAGGTAGGGGTTGCATTATGAAAGGTGTATATGAATTAATTAATTTTATAAGTTATGAGGATTCACACCATGGACTAGGGAATCCTGAAATGATTTATTTTTATGAGAGAGGGCTGGTTGAGGTCCACATTGTCTCTAAGTGACTTTCGACGTGGGGTGTAAGAGTCACTCCATAATGAAAGAAATCATGTTGTGATGAAGAATATTAAATATTAAATCTCCATGTAGTGTATTTATGAAATTTAATAAAGGATATTTAATCCATGGTTAATGTAATTACATAGTTGTAATGAATTCTATGTATTATTTTAGAAAATATTATTTAATTCTATTATAAAAATTAATGGAGAATAGGTTTTATTTCCATGATCAATTATATTGGCTTTATCATATGTGTGAGGTCATGAAATAAACCTAATCTATGAAGGGACATTATAATTTTTTGGGAGATGACTCACCATAAAGTCTTAACTATAAGATTTTTTGTTATCATCAAATATAGGGCATCATGTTGTGGCCAGAGGGGTTACGTTGTGATAGTGTAAAATTTGAGACTCAATGGATCTTCCTAAGAGAGGTGTTTCATTACATACCAAGGGGATTACACTATATAATTTGTACCTTTATGTTTTATCATGATATTTCTATTCTTTTCACAATGTGACACATGTACAGTAATCTTTATTTAAAATATAGTAATTTAACAAATGAAATTTTGATTTAATTATTTTAGTGAGAATTTCCCATTTTCTCCATGATTTTGAATCCCCTCTCTAGTATATCTCTTATATACTATTTTAAAGTGGTTTATACTTTATTATTCAATTAATTTGAGTTTTTATTGATTCACTTGATATGTAGAGTTAGGTTACCATTACTCTTCCATTATTTCATGTATAATATGATATTTTTGTGGTCTTCTACCGATTCTGGATCTATGGACGCCATTATATATTTTTCATATTATTTATAAACTATTTCCATTTGTGGTTGACCTAGAAAATTAAATTCCATGAGGACACTTTTATGGGATCATGATTGGTAGTCCCTAAGTTATCCATATAACTACTCTTTTTTCTATGTACATATGAGGCGAAATAGTGTCAACCTAATGCGTTCCTGGCCTCAAACTTAGAAATTTTTTTTTACAATTACAATTTATTTCTAAAGACAATTATTTTATCAATGAGAAGTATATTTATGAAAATAAATTCCTAAAGTTTTACCTCTAACTAAGAATTACGCTTAACTAATGTAGTATAAAATGTTGAAGTCAACCTAAGGGGTGTGTTATAGGAAGTTATAATCTAGTGACATAAACATAAAGGTCCTCGGATGTATCTTAGGGTAAAAGTTTGTAAATATTGTTGGAAATATCGGTGGTAACATTGAGTGAGTGTGGGTATGGAAATTTATAAAGAAATTGATCCTTGAGAAAATAAAATATAAATACAAATTGAAGATTGATGTAAATCATGTAGTAAATAAAATTTAAAATGTTATCAAGGAGTTAATTGTTAAATTATGGATTATGATGTGATAATTATAGGGTGGGATGATACTCCCCCATGTGATAGGAGGATATGAAATATTATGTTCATAAAAGGTTGTTGTTAATCCCCCCGATGATGTGATATATGAAAGTTATATAGGGAATGCACTAATCCCATTAATGTTATGATCTATGATTTTTATAATGGGTAAGAACTACCCCCTCTGATGTTGTGATATATGATGGTATAATGTGTGATCACTAATCCTCTAAGGATATAATATATGATAATTATATGGAGTGGGAACTAATCCCACTGAAATTGTGATATATTATTATTATATAGGTAGAGAACTGGCCCACTAACATTATGATATATGATTAATATATGGGGTGGGTGCTAGTCCCACTGATAGATTATAGTATATTCATGGTATTATGTACATGATTTTCTGACTATTTGTTATGGTTTTGGATCATATTTAGAGATATGTGACACTGGATGAAGTATGTATGGTCAATCCCAGGTGTCACTATAAAATTCTATATTGACAATTGCTAATTTATTTATACTTTCAGTTAATCATCATTGCATTTAAAAATGAACATTTAGTGGGAAAGATGTATTTTGAGATTCATAATTGACATGGTTCAGGAATAATATTATGAGTTTTTTACTATTTATTTAGTAACTTTATAATATATATATATATATTTGTATTTATATACTAAAAATGATTTATTTTGTTACATTTGTAGGATTTTTAGGTTATCATTGTTGAATGAACAAATTGAGAAAGTGATGATTAAAAACTGAAAACTATAATGTAATGATAGAATTTCTATATACAATATTATATTTATTTATATATATATATTCATTATTTTATCCCCACAAAATTTTCAGTTCATGTGAAATTTCATCATTTGTTTTTTGTAATTTTGATGACTTTCTAGAAAAATTATGAAAATACCATAAATCTAAAATTTTATCAGTTTTTTATTACTTTGGTATTTTGGGTATATTTTTTTAGAAACTAATAAAATTATTAAAATTCACTATTAGGGTGCCATTTTTAATGGGATTCATCAAATACAAATGGGCCAAGTTATGAATCGACCATTTTGAGGACAAAAAAATTACTCAATTTGGAAAATAGTTGTTTATATAGATTTAATACACCATCATTAAATGATATAGAACTCATACTACAAGTTTAAAAATGAGTTAATTATATATGGAAAAGAAATATTAATTATAGGATAATCTATCCATTAATGAAATGTTCAAATTCATTCATTAATGTTATCTAAGATCAGGTGGAATCGGTGTAATTCAAACAGTCTGTTCATCTATAAGAATTTTTTTTAGAAATTAAATTATGCAATTTTGAAAATGTGTCCAATGAATCTAAACTTTTTTTATGATGATATAACAATATTGAAAATATTTTTTAATATGGAATCCCAATGAGATCCATCCTCTAACTTATATTACGTAAAACAACTTTCTGAGGATATTAATTGGACTGCATATTTTCTACCCCTATTAACTATGTATTTACATATCCACTTCATTTCAATGTATAGTAGGAGGTAGGGAGTTGGATATGATAGAGGATATTTTATAAAGAATATGAGTTTTTATTATGAAATAATGACATGAAATTATAAACCCCAAGAAGCTGTTAATGGTTGAATCCTGAAGATATTAGTCCATTTTGAGTTTTTGATATTTCTTTTTTATCATTAATATTTATCTAGAAACATTTATTCATTAATTAAGTGAGTCCTTTTGTTACGTGAATCCAAATTCTTATAAATTAATCATTACCTATCTGAAATATATGAAGGTAAATTGGTTAATCTTAGAGCTTAAATATCTTTGCGTAGGTATCATTTTTGAGCATAGTCAGTTCAATTTATTTTGGTTTCTTGAAGGTGTTCAAGTAATTTGGTCACATTTATAAGGGTTCTGAAATCCTTTTTTGAGTTATCAGTATGGTATCAATGTAATTTAGGTTTATACTTTGTGGTGTTGAAGAATATCATCGAAAATTCAATTAGAAAACATTTTTCAATAGGGATAAAGGGAGTGTTTGATGATCAAGTCATGTCTTTTACTGCAACCTTTATCGTCAATTTTTTTCAATATAAATTTATTTTTAATTGTAATATGTAATTTGATTTTATATTATTTCTTTGATTTTATTAATGAAATTTTTTTACTCCGCTGACATCCCCACTTTTAAAACTATATTGAAAAAACTTACAAAGTGAAAATTTGAATTGAAAATTCTCTTAAATGAAATGAACCAACTATATTTATTAAAATAAATATAAATATTTACTAAAATATGATATGTTCTTGATTGAAAATGTGGAAATTCATGTTTAGACCACTGGTTTCATAATTCCATTCCACAAATTATATCTATTATTTAAAATAGTAATCCAGAGAAGAATATATATTATTTTACAACTAATTCACAACAACTCTACTTATTTAGTGAACCAAATAATAATTATCTTAGCTAAAACATACCATGTTTATATCAAAACCTATGAGATTTAAGTATACTTTGTTTGAAATGATTGGGATAATTAATTTGTCATTTTAAAATCCATTTTGAAAATTGAACACTTTTTATAAATCCTACCTTTTATATTTTATCTTTGTGTCTCCCTAGTAGCCTTAAAATACTATTTCAATATACTCATTACAACCTAGTTTCTATATCTATCCCACTATTTTATTGCATTTCTTGATTATAGAAAATATTATATGTGGGGAAGATAAATTGTTATTTTCTACATCATGTTGGGATTAAAAGGTTGGATAAAAATCAATTTCAATATAAATAAATGCTGACATTTAAATTTATTTCTTTTTTTAGATATTTTAAGGAAAATAATGTTGTGATTTTATGGGGTATTATTGAAAAAATAATCTTTCATTTTTGGTTCATTAAAAAAAAGATAAAACTTCAAAAAGATATTATTCTTCATTTTCTAAAAAATTGGTGAAGTTGTGGAATGTCCAAGTAATAAATTCAAAATTTAGTTTGGAGATGCTTTTATTCCATGAAGAAAGAGAAGAATTCAAATCTTATGTGGAAACAGAAATCAGGTGATTTTTCTTCAACAAAGATCCAAACCATCTCTTTCTACCTTAGAATTTATTAAATTGGAAACCTACCAACCGTAAAACCATTGAAAACACATAACTAATTTCCAATTTTGTATAAAATTATTTAATTAAATTGGGTAAATATTTTTAAAAATTTCATGATTATATTGACCCTTTGATTTATCTAGATGAGTACGACTTTTTCAAAAATCAAAAGCCTGTATTGAGAGGAAAATAGTCGAGGTATGTGTTAGTATTAATGGAATAATGAATGAAATGGGAATTTAATGAATTAAAATAATGGATAATTTTGAATTGAATTTTTTGAGGGGGCCTGATACACTAGGATTATTTATTTTAATATTTTTGAATTTTATTGACCTGTGTTTTGAATGTTACGTTGTGAATTTATTTAGATAGATTGCTTATCTAAGAGTCGTGTTGTTATCTATGGGGGAATTAATAGAGATTATATTTAAAAATACTTTTATATATATTTCCATGATTTAATCACAATAAAATTTCATCTTAAAATAAATTGCCTAATTTTTTGGATTTTTAATTTGTTTATTGGTAAATTTTAAAAATTCCCTAATTCTAGAATATTAAGAATTTTTTATCTTTTATTATTAAGGAATAACATTTTCCAAACTAGTGCTACTGTATAAATTAAATTTTTATGATCTATTGTCTTTTGGGATTCATTTCTTCTAACTAGGACAAGTTTATAATGAACCATTTTGTGGCCCAAAAAAATCCCTCAATTTAGAGAATATTTTTTCAGAAATAGTTGATAAACATTATTTAAATGAGATATAACTCGCTACAAAAGTGTAAAATTTTAGAGATTCTAGATGGGAAAGAAAGAGTAATGTGGTATTCATCTGTAAATTAAGTAACAATTTTTTATTTATTAATTATGTTGGATAAAGAGTGCATGAAGCATGATGAATGTGAACATTCTATTTGGGAAAAGTGTATTTTCATAAATTTGTGTATTATCATTAAATCATGTGTTCAATGAAACTAAATATTTTTGGTTGTAGACGAAATTTTTTTTTGAACATATTTAAATGAGGGACCTCCGTGAAATTAGCTATTCAAATTAGACTTAATTGAGAAATATTTTCGAGCATAGATATTATAGTACATATTTTATACCCCTATTTATTATTATTTTCTTATCCCCTTCATTTTAAAGGATGGTGAGAGTGAGGGAGTGGGTTGTAATAGAGGATATTCGATATATAATAAGATTGTTTCATTAATGAATCATTCCATGATTGGACAAGTTTTAACCAGCCATGGATGGTTGAATCTTGACGATACTCTTCCCTTATGGGATTATGAATTTCATTATTATATTTTTTATTTTTATGAAAATTATATTAATTAAGAAATATGATTCTATTCCAAAATATAATTACTTATCAGTGATTTTATATTTTTTCATCTTCTGTATATAAAATTTTTACCCTCATTTTTTAAATTTCATTTTTTAGGTCTAGCCATTAAGGATAATGAGTTTAATAAATTTTGGTTTTGTAGAGGTATTTGGGTTGTAAAATCATAATAATATGGGGACTGAAAGTAATATTCTAGAACTCAATATGTTTTCTAGGTAATTAAAATTTATTATTTAAGGTCTTGAAGTATAAATTGAGAAATATAATTGATTTTTTAATTTTTAGACTATGATAATCTGGGTTCCCGTTGCTCATCACTTATCAACCATTTATATCTCTGTTCAATCTTTTTAAATCAATATATGTTGTATTCTCTTAGATCTAATATATAATATTACTTTATTTTTATTTATTTTAAAAATTTTAACACATTTAAAATACCCATTTTTGTTTTTTATTATAAAATTTGTCAAAGTAAAAAATTGATAACATAGCCCCCAACCTCATCATGAGAATACATTGTCGACACCATTATGCTATATGTTAAAGAGAAAATTATTAATCAGTATACTATGAATAATACCTAATCATCACCTTCCACCATTTATATGGATTTTTCTTATGTTATTTTTTTTAATTTATTTTACTTTATCCACTCTTCAACAGATATTTCAAAATAATTATTTCCAAAATTTCATTCATCCCATCATTTAAACATTATTGATTAGTGTTATATAGAAATTGATGAGTATAAATAATTTTATTCTCTAAATGATGAAACTGATTTCAAAATAATTATTTATATTATTCATTATATCCTTTGTAAAATCATTTCCAAGCTAGAAAATAATAATTTTTTAAAATAATTACTGAGAACCTGGAAAGTGATAAACTTGATTGAGAATTTGAATATCATTTTAAAATCTATAATTTCAATAAACTAACAAACCAATGATTAGTTTATTAAAAACCATGATCACACTATCTATGATATTAAATTTTCTTATTTTGAGCCATTAATATTGAAAGAAAATTTAGTGGAACCTAATACACTTCCTAATTAAAATACCATTGACATCCACTCATAAAAATTTACTAAAAAAGAGAAATACGGATAAGCCTTAAATTTCTATTAAATGTTTTTAGATTATTTTTATTTTACTTTTTACTTTTTTCTCCCATTGTATATTTTATTATTACTTATATTGAGTGAAAATATTTTAAATAACAATTGGATTTTAAAGAAAAAATTATATGAAGAAATATGTGTTAAATTGAGTATATTTGTACACATACGAATATCAATATAGTTATATTTTTCAATGAATAATTAACATTTGGATCTAAACCTATATATGGACTATATAATGGAATTTAATTTTAAAAACTAGTGGGAGTTTTTTATGAAGATAAAGTAGTTGGATGTTTCGTTTACATTTTGTTTCATCTTCCACTATATAATTGGAACAGAATTTAATGGTAGGAAATCTAATGAAATATGATTTTTTTTGATTTTATAGTAATTGTGAGTATAAAAATAGTAGAGAAATTTCATTTTGGTGGTTCGTTAGAAAGAAATGACACCCTCCTTCAGATTGGTGTTGACTTGATTGCACTACATGGATAGGGGCAGTGAAATCATATCATCAACATAAGGGTTAAAACTAAAAATATTTTCCCTTGCCTTTATTTTTAATTTTTTTCATTAATTTCAATAAAATGATGATCATTTCTTTCTTTATTTCTTCCTGGCTTCCAAATTGAAACTTTTAGGGGGATAAATCAATACTATTTCTGTATTATAAAAGCCAAGTTATGTTATTCTATATAACATGTTATGTTGAATTATTATATTATTGTATTTTACCTATCATATAAACTATATTCAAGGAATAAATGATACCATATAAGTTTCAAGGGTGGAACATCCTTGGTAGATTAGGTTTTTCTGTGATTTCTTTTTAAATTTCTCTTTTAGTTTATTAAACAATTGTTTAATTATATATATATATATATATTTTTTAAAAATATTTTGAGATTCAAAGTAATTAATTTTAGAATTTAATATAGTAGTAAATTAAAGGAAACAACTTGATTTCTGGAACTAATTCTAAATGTATTTTTAAATGTGTTGTGTTCTCGAATTAAATTGTTTAAATTTATGATTAGACCATTGAAATTTTAATACATTTACATGAATGTTGTTTAATGATTAAAATCACTTTACTATGAGAAAAATATACGATATTTCTATATTATTCACAACAACCCCACTTCATAAATAAAACAAATTTTTTTAACTATAATTTCCATGCATCTATAAAAACCGCTGACCATGAAAGAAGTTTTTCTCAAAATGATTGAGGAAATACATTTGTGATTGGAAAATTTTTTTAAAAAAATTAAATCTTTTTATTTGGAATACCTTTTATATATTTTCCTTGTTTTGACATAGTATCCATGAAATACTAGTAAGATAACCTCATTAAAATAATATTTCTTTATCTAACCCGATATTGAAGTGCATTGCATGATTTTAGAAAATACATAGTTTTGGGGAGATTCTTGGTAATTTTCTACATCATTTTATTATAAAAATGGTTTATAAAAATCAATGGATAAATATAATATTATTTATATTTATATATATTACATTCTTGGCCCTATAAGAAAAATATATCCATGATTTTTTTGAGCTTTTAGGGAGAACAAAAAGATTCTTTCTTGAGTAAAAAAATAATAATGTAATTTTGAAAAAACATATTCTCACATTGATACTAAATTGGAATTTTTTTTGGGATACACATTAAAGAAATAATAACGTGGTTATAGATATGATATTACTCCAATGTTAAATTGTATAAGACCACGTTTAGTGAAGGATAGAATCATGTAATATTTTTTATCAATGATCATGCCATCTCATTCTACATCATAATTTTTAAAATTTGAAATTTACCAGCCATAAAATTATAGAAAAACCCTTTCAATGTAATCATGATGGATACATTTCTTTTACTCAACAGGTTGTATATTTAGAAATTTTATAAGCATATAGAAACCCTATAATTGTTTTGGATGAGGAAGACAATGTTTATAATCATAATCATGTAATTAGAAGAATATAAGTGAGGTAGACAACTATGTTAATAGAATAATGAATGAAATGGGAATTTAATGAATGAAAATAACAAATAATTTTCAATTTATGTTTATGAAGATTCTTGAAATGTTTGTTAAATTTATTTTTAGATTTGTGAATTTCATTTCCATTTGCTTTTAATTTTTTAATTGTGAATTTAGTTTGAGTTCCCAATTTCCAAGGATTCCCAGTGTTAATTGTGGGGGAATTTATATAGATGATATTTCCAATACTATTAATTTGTATTTTAGTTATTTAATACCAGTACAATTTTCTTTTTATATATACTTTCAATATTTTAATGATTTTGATTATTTTTTAGATAAATTGTTAAAATTCCCTAATTATGGAAATTTAAATGTTTTTAATTACTCTTGTTTTTTGGGATTAACGTTTTTAAACTAATATGATATTAAAAATTAAAATTATTATGTACTATTTTATCATGGAATTCATTTTACAAAATTGGTATTAGTTTTGAATAAACCAAGCGTTGGTCCAAAAAATAACTCTTTTAAAAAATATTTCTTCCAAAAGAATTTACATTACTACAATAAATGAGACATAACTCCTTCCATAAGTATTTGGATGAGGTGATTATTGTTGAAATTTAAATGGGTCTTAGAAAAAAGTATCTATTCTAAATAAAAAAATTCATATTATTTCATTAATATATTTGATGAGTATGTGCAATATCTGGATAAGGAATAGTATATTCATGTAAAAAAACTGTTTTCATTAATTTACAAATAAATTTTGCAACATGTTCACAATGACTATAAAATATTTTATATTACGAGGTAATTAGAATCCATAAATATTTCAATGAGGTAACTAATCAAGTCATGTCCTCAAATTTGGACTAAATTGACAAATTCTTTGGAGGAAATTAGAGATCATATTTTATACACATCTTCACTATATATTTTCACCTCAAATTAATTTAGAAGGATGGTGGGAGTGGGGGACTGTGTTGTATTTGTGGATATTTGATATATAATACTAGATATTCCTGATGTAATTATTCCATGAACGTCTAAACCCTAAGTGGGCATGTATGGTGGTTTCCCAATGACACTATTCACTTGTAAGATTGTGTTTTTAACGGTTATCTTTTTTATTTGTCAATAAACTATTTTTACTGAATAATGAAGTTTATTTTTTTCATAAATAAAATTTATTATCAATTTTTTTTGGGTTTTTTTCATCTTATGGATGTGAAGTTGTTACTCCCATTGTTTAAATTTCTTTTTCAAGGTCTCTCCTTTGAGCACAATTAGTTAATCTATTTGTTTCCATCAGAGGTATTTTAGTAATCAGATAACACTAATAAGTATATTAAAACCATAATTTTATGTCTTCATATGGAATCTATATAATTTAGATGTATTTTTAAGGTCTTTATGTATGAATTGTTAACATAATTGGGTAAAAATATTTCACACAATGATAAAAGGAGTGTCTGAAAGAAAAAAACATGTCCCCCACTGCAATACCTACAATATCGTTTTTCCATAAGTTATGATTCTAACCTCTTAGACTAAAATCAAAATTTAATTTAATTTTGTATTATCTTTATTATGTCATTTTAAATCCAAACTAGTAGTTTTTAGTAAACAAAATAAAATTAACAACGTGGATGTTGAATAACTTATCTCACAACCTCATCATGAGAAAACCATATGGTAACCACAATTCAATATATTAATTTGTAAATTAGTGACTAGGGTAATAAGAAAGAATACTTATTTTTTAAGCATGTAAATAATAATAATATATTGTGTATTTTAAATGATTCAACACTCGACTAACCAAAAACATAAATATGTTCCCTTCTCTGTTGTGTAACTTATTAGAAGAACATATAAGATCATTTTAGAAGTGGTTGGTTAGAGTTCCAGATTATTTACCATATATTTTTATGGAATATTCTTTATATATTATACCCAATGAAAATGGTATGAAAAAAATCTATGGGAGGCATGGAAGATCATTTTCCAATGAAGAAACCCAAAAAAATAAGATTGAAATTAGTATACAGTGAGTAAAATTGGGAGAAAATGTGTATTTTACTTTTATATAAAACAAATGTTTGTCCATAATGTCCAAGGTTATTATCCTATAAGGGTGGGGGGGTGATTCAACTCCATGGACTCTATTCCTTCCCCAAAACATTATGTATTTTACATTAATTTTCATCCCCCCCCCTTTCTACTATTATTTATCATACCTCATCTATGAATGAGTATGTTTGAGGGTTCTCCCTAATATTGTAACATAACATGGTTCTTTGAGGATAAAGTTATTTTATTGAGGTTTTATTTTGTTTATGAGGGAATAATAAAAATTATTCTAGTTTGTTTATTTTAATTTTAATTTTTAGTTTACTAAAATATTAAATTAATTAATTTTAAATTCACCAATGTTGTTGTATTGAACTAATAACAACACAACTAGGAAAAAAATGCGATTAAAATGGGAAAATACTTGACAATTAGGTGAACCTATTGTTAATTTTTTTTTGTAGTTTGGTAATGATATGTTTTTCTAGTAATTATTAATTGTACTAGGGGATTAAACCTGAAAGAGAACAACTATTTACTTTTAAATGATGAGATAATATTAAAATTAAATACCTATGGTAAATTTATTTCATAAACAATTTATGTAATAATAAAATATTTTATAATAAAACCCCTTTCTATCTAACCACCCCAAATCAAATATTTAATTTATTGAATTATATTTTTATCTTATTTCCATTTTATTGTTCATATTTTTCCTTTTTTTCATTTTCACTTCTCTCATATCTGTTCATCATCTGGATGACCAGTCAATGGTCAATGAATTTCATTTTACAACTCCCTTTAGAGGTGGGATCAACCACATCTTCCATTTGAAATGTAGTTTGTTGGTTTATTGAAAAATATTATCTTCTATTTTTCAATGGGAGCATGCAATAATTTGGCACTTTTTTCAGGGAGATGGGAAACAATATTTGTTTTGGACAAATCTAGATGATTAAAAAATGATATTTTCCATATATTTTCATTTTTTTGTTAATAAACCATCCAAATGGATGTACATTATACCAGGATATTTTATACCTCATTTGGGGAGGATTTTTATCCATACTATCCAAAAAATTACTACTCATATTAGGTGGAGTTATAGCTACACATAGATGACGAGTTATAGTTTTAGGAATACCCAAGTACATTTTTCAATTCACCATCATACCATACTATTCACCTAACTTGAATTTAAACAACAAAATATTATTGATGAAGGAATGTTACCCTAAACTCAAGTTAGAATAAACTGAATGACTGGAAAAAATGGTTCCTTTGGGAAAAAACATTATAAGATAATAAATAACATGTATGGTTAGGTTAATAATCCTGAGATCCATAATCTAATATCAACTAAAGAAACATGTAATGATTTAGATCTTAACTATTTCGAAATCATATTATATAAAAAATATTTTCATGTGATGAAATTGAAAACAATGTTTCATAATTATATGATAACATTGGAAATAAATGTATTTTTATTTTTTATAACATGGTGGATGATTTACATGATACAATGTATTTTTGTGACTAATTTTAGGGTTTTAGTATTGTGGAGGAGGAAACTAGTTAAGTGAAGGAAATGAATAAATTAAATGATCTTTGTGTAAACCTCCATAATCTTATAGAAATTAAGTAGGATTATAGTACACCACCCATAGTCTTCCTATAAAAAATCCAATTTATTAGGAGGGGATGATGACATATATATGTGGTGATTTAGTGAGCAGAATATACATATACATTTATAATATGGGTAAGTTTCTCTCTCTTTGGTCTGACCAAAGTACTTAAACAAAAGCACTTCTTAGGAGGAAATCTATATAATATTATCTCATTTTATATTAATATTGTTTTAATAATTACATGGAATTTAACATTATTCCACTTACAACTCACCTCTTCTTCTATTATTTTTTTTCTTTTTAAATAATTACATGTAAAATTTTATAAATAAAGGTCATGTTTATATAAAATATTACATGTGTTAGTAATTTTATATGTGTATTTAATAGAATAGTTAATGTAATTAAATAAGGATTATGTAAATAAAGAAAATTCATCCCAATGTTTGTGGAATGACAGATCGTGGGTATATGATCTTTCATGAGTTACAATCCTCACATCATCACTCATGGGTACAATATTAATTATTGTTCCTCTGTGTTTTTAATAAATGGAATTTAATATTTTCATACATATTTGAATAATATAATAATAAATATGAAAACAATTATGGGGATAGGAAGGTTGGAAAGATACCTCTCTGAGTTCCAAATGTCTTTGGATGGAGTCCTCTTAACCGACCCCAACATCAACTTTTTTAATCTAAAATAAAAACATACATTGTCTATATTAGAATATATCACGTATTGTAGATGTATGTTATTTTTAAACATATTAAAATTATGTAAAAATGTATTTAAAATATGTTATTGAGATAGATCGACAAGAAGGATATATTATTAGGTGATACAAATCTAAAATTCGAGCCCTATAATCAGACCATTTCCATACCTTTTCTTTCAAATAAAACCACACACCATGTATAGTTTATTAATCTAGGTTTGTGTTTACATAATTAATAAAATACCAAAAAATAATAAACCATCAGTAAAAAAATCACTATTGTGGTGGATTGTGATCAATGAGATTGAACATATCGTCAGTTCAAACCCCCACCGAAAACACTAGGTAAATGCTTGTTCCATTCCTTTTTTTTGTTTTAAAACACATATTAGTTTTCAAAAAATACAATATGCATATAATTATATATATTTATATATAGTATAAATATATTAAATAATTAAATAAATACAAAATAAAAAAAACTAAAATAGAAATAAAGAAGAACCCATCATGTCCATGCCATATAGATTGTTTAACCAAAAATTAATAACCTAACCCCCTTCACTCAGAAAGAAACATTTTCCCTAAACCCTTATCTTACAATGTCATTCAAATGAAGACACATGTGTCCCACCTTCAATATGATAATATATGGACTTTTTACCCAAAATATCTTCCATTTCATTCCCTGATTGAGCTAAGGCCTCTAAAAACCTATTTTTCATTATTTTTGATAATTTTTAGGGATTTGGGGGATTTGAGGGAAGTTTAGGTAAAACATTATATTACACATGAACACATAATGAACACATAATGTGTATAATTGATCATGGGTAGGCAATATATCTCTTTGAATATGAAATAACACATGGAGTGTACATTCATTAGATGTAGTGTAGGATCTGAATTTACCCATCTAGTTAAAACTATGTATATAACTTCAAATATATTAGATAACCATTTTTTAACACATGAAATGTGTGTGCAGGACACTCCATGTACCCTTTTATTTAAATCACATGGGGAGTTGGGGGCATGACTCATGAGTATAAAATATCATTCCATAATTATACAACACATCATTTTTAGGTATGAACAGATGTCGAAATTTTAAAATTCTATTTTCCTCAAATTTTCTTTCAATTTTTATTTTATCTTGTGTTTTAATTCCATTATTTTTAAATTCTGGTAGCCTGAGATCAATTATCATCACATGGTATGTTCCACCCAAACTTATTTGAAGTAAAATTTCTATCCCATGATGAGTTCATATAGATTCTATGGAGTAACAACTAACAGTGGACTCTCCAAACTCCAAACCACTATAAAGAATGTGGTTCTTTCTAAAATGACATTATCAGATCCTCCACCCACATCAAAAATAGTATCACTACTCCCTCCACAAAATTCCATGAAATTTGATCCATCCACTTTAGTATATGCGCCATGATCATGAGTGAAACTCTAAACATAGTCACCTTAGAAACATGTACACTAAGTATTTGATGCTTGACGCCTGACTAGTGACATGTTGCACTTTTTTTCTCAACATGTGATTCATTTTATCAGTCTATTTTTTAATAACACTATATCAGAGAATCTTGGACTTTTTAGGGAGTTTGAAGAGATATAGGCCACACACATCTAATCATCATTTTCTAGTTTAACATCTTAAATTATATATATCATTTGATGAATTTTGATTTTACATTTTATTTTGCTGGATGTTGTATTAGGAGACATGGAGTAAAAATGTGGCCCTAATCCAATTCCTCCTAGGAAGTAAACCATTTTCCCTCATGATGAGAGAGTTCAATTGAGGGATTGGCTAATATGCCTATTTATCCACCCCACCCCTTTTTTCCACCTCTACCCAACCTAAAAGACATGTCCACCCAAATATATGGTAGAATCTTGCTAGACCAGATGTTTGGTAAGATCCCATACTGTAGAAGTGTTTCATCCTCAATTACCCAATTATTATATTCATCTCTTATTATTATACTTCCATACATTTCCAATGTTATGAGGTT
The DNA here is from genome assembly GCA_963277665.1 of Viscum album. Lineage (NCBI taxonomy): Eukaryota > Viridiplantae > Streptophyta > Magnoliopsida > Santalales > Viscaceae > Viscum > Viscum album. Next base: position 1,755,536,666 of record OY728123.1, read on the forward strand.
GATAAATTTGTGTCTAGGATATATTTTGAGATTATAACCCATATATTTAAGCTTGAATACCCTATCTGACCCTAATTGTTTTCCTTCAAATTCTATAATATGTCCACATGTTGTTAGGTAAAATTGAATAACAGATTTTATTCCACCCATTTGGTGAATAACTTGAGTGTTTTTTATCCCACTTGTCTATATGGTCCCCTTGTTAACCACACTATAGGATGAAATATCTATTTCTTATTCACATGTTTATGTTATAGAAGTGGGGGAACACCTACATCGTTGTGAGGAAGTTACTTAACACTTTTGTGATGGTAGTGACTCCAAATGATCATGTATATACAACTAAACCATAACCTCTACTAGCTCCTCGAGTGACCCCACCACAACCTCCCACCACCACTCTCATCTATGCCTTTTTCTACACCCATCCACCACCCCCTTTGACTCATATCCATCTAAAACCACCAAAATACCACCATTAACGAATACATTGACTAACCTAGTGGTCCTCTTGTGGAGAAATACTTGGATCACCGTGAAGATAAAATGGAGGAGTAGCTGAAACGTCTCTAGTTTTGAATTGGCCTCATACTTCACTATATATAATTTTCAGTTCGCCTCCTACAAAAGATCAACAAGACTATATCATTAAAACACTCATACCACTAGTAATACTACATATGTTGAGGTCCTTATTTTCATGGTGATGATACATCTACTTCTCGATAGCTCAACTCCCATCCAACAATAAATAAAGGATCCCTAAAATAAACTTACCATTTTCATCTCCCCTTTTAAGTAGGACCCCCCAGTCCAAGACAGTGACTATAATAAGGCATCATAGTCACAATTAATGACACATACTTTTTAATATAGATATATGTTATTATTTTTATATTTAATTATTATATTTATTTCGACATTATTTATCTATCAATCGATATATAGTCACATATTTTTCATAGTACTATTCTATATTTCCACATACCACTTAATGGGGTCTTCTACGCAACTTATTCCACATTTTGAGACCTACACATTCTGATGGAGTATTTGTTTCTATACATGAACTATTTTTACTAATTTATAAATATAATTGTATAATTAATCCCATGATTCAGTTTGGTCTTATATCTTATTTTATATCATTTCGCTTTATTAATATCACACACGGAGGACCATATGTAATATTAAGTGTCATAGGGAGAAACTTGATACCATATTGAACGTTTTTCCTCTCAAAAATCTAGGAGGTGTTTTAATTAGGAGAAATACATTTGCCTGTTTTAACATTTGGATCAATTGTGATTATACATAACAAATAGATACAATAAAATTTTATGTGTTTCATACTTATTTCTTATTTAAAGTAATTTAATATTATTTATGATATAATTCTTATTTTATTTTAGTTATATTAAATTATAATTTCATAGAATGACTATTTTTATTTATTCTGTGACTTTATTAGAGTATTTTATTTTTTCCCATTCTCGAGAGGAATTCTGAACATCATTAAAATACTCTTTATTATTACAAATTTCTTAAGTTATTCTCTGGATATGAATGACTACAGAAACATTTAAGTTTTTATTATAAATATCAAATTATTTTAAACAAAAAATAATTTTTTGATTCAATTTATTGATCTTTTTTCAAAACATTTGTCTTTGAGTCTTTCCTACATCTAATATTTTGTGTAACCCATAGAAACCCTCAAATACAATAGCAAGAAGTTACCTTAAAATCCTTATTATATTTCCCAAAATAAATCATTACAGTTATTGTACGATTATTTATCCTGATATTTAAATAGGGTTTTTGGTGATTAATTGTTTTATAAAGAGAGATAATTATGAAATGAGGGCAGTTAAAATTTACCATATTCATTTGGGGATTGGGTTTATGATCCATCATTAATTTTTTTTATTGGTCATTGAATTTATATATTATAATGAATAAAGTGAATGAAATATTTTTTGACAAGACTAAATATCTCCATTATAATCATAACTTTTTTGTTAATGCATGTGAAAAAGGAAGGATGTGATAATGTTGTCCATTGAGGAAACTATAAGGGGTAATTTACAATTCATTAATATTTTAATTGAATATCTTAATTTTTTTTAAATAATTGAACCCTCCATTGTAAAAATTGTGTTTTAAAATTCTATATAATTACTCACAAACAATTTTCCAAAAAAATTTAACATTAATGCAAAGTCCGCATTATTTTTTTGGTTAATTACTATGTGCATATTTATATTACATTAAAGTATATATATAGAGTTAATTTACTTTACATTTATAAAAAATATGATTAATTGATATTTATTATTGAGTTAATTATTTTTAGAAGTGGATGATACAAAATAGAATTAATTACATTGAAATTTTTATAATCTATTTAAAAAATGATAAATGTCTTGAATTGCGATTATATATGATCAATGATTAGGTTGTTTTCAATTGGATAATTTTTGTTTTTTTAAACTTCTATATTATAACATTATATTTAAGAATATAATTAATTCAAAGACTCTATTATTAGATGTATAATTATTTCTGAATTGAATTTTGAGATTTTTCTTGATGGAAAGAAAATGACCAAGTGTGGGGGAGTTTGATGCACCCAGATTATGCATAATATTTTTGTGTATTTTAATGAGTAAAGATTATATTTATTTTGGATATATATATTTAGGTATTTAAAATGTTAAATTTCAATATATTTGGTTGATTTTTATGATCTCAAATTTCAATACACTTATAAAGGATTTGTTTTGGAGATAAATATGCAACTACATATTGTTTAAGTAATAAGAAAATACTTTGTAGTCTCAAATGATGCACTACTTAATTAATAGACCCCGCAACCAAGTTCCCTTCCGTGATGAACACACCATGTTTCTTATGAACAATACCTATTAAAACATTCTAAATTTGTTTGGTAAATAGATAAAGAATACATATAATGTACGATGAGGTTAAAAGTTGTGTACATTTTACCTTCTAACTGTTTATGTAAGAAAATTCAATTGGAAATTTATGGGATCACCTACCAATAGGGAAACTCCGAAAAATAACATTTGTCAAAGTATGAAATGTAGAATTTTGTAACATGGTGTATAATTGATTTTTATAAAAAATTGCGTCTTTTTCTTTGTGTTCAATGGTTTTTACTCTATGGGGGTGGTGCTGCCACTCTATTTACTATATTACTCCCCTAAACCAATATGAATTTAATGTTTTTTTATCTTTATATTTTTTATATTTCCCCATTTTTTTCTTAATTGTATTTCATCCATAGGTAGGGTTCATGTTCTTATTAACATTGACATAGTTCCCATGGTCATCAGGGGGAGGGTTCAAGTGTTTTGGTTATACTTTGGTTAATGATTAATTATTATAATAATATTTTTCTTTGTCACTTTTTTGTTTTATAATATCTTTATGAATTAATTTTTAATTCACTGAAGGTGTAATATCTAAACGAATATTATATTATTAGAGAGAAAAACGTTTCAGGGTAATAAAATCCTTGACCCTTTTGTGATCCCATTTCCATTATATTGGGGCTTCGTAATAAAAATTTTCAATGAAATTAATCAATATACTAGAGGATTGAACCCGAAATAGTAGAACCATATTTTATTGGATCAAAAAACAATGACAACATTGAATCCTTTGGTAAATTTGATTTTTAAATAATTGATGAATCAATGATTTATTTTATAATTAAATCATTTATTTAATTGCGACCTCTTTATGTTTATTATATTTTATTCTTCACTTTTTATCAATTTGTGATTCTATTTTTATCATTTTGTTTTGAATTTTCTATATTAAATTATTTTTCTACAATGTAATTTAATATCATGGATAATTAGTTGAAGCTCATCAACTTTTATTATACAACTCTCATTCCCTGTGGAATCGATCTCCCCTTCCACTTGATAAATAGTTAGTTGGTTTAGGGAAAAACTAATTTGTCTTGCATCTTTTTATCAACACATTAAAACACCATTGGTGGTGGCCTATTAAGTTGTACTCATATCCTTCTAATGATTTAGTGGGTAACCGATTATTGTTTATAGTTGTTGGTTAGGATAGCAGATATGGACCTATGTTTTATAGTTGATATAGCTCTCTTTGATAGATTAACCAGGAAATGACTTAAGACCATATTTGGTGTGTTTATAGTATTTATTAATTTTATTATTTTGGAGATTTGATATTTTTGATCCACCCAATGGGGGTCATGTTAATAACCATGTGATTAGTATGAAATTTTCTACATTAATATTGATATAGAGTGGGATTTTGTAATTTTTTGTTGGTGTTTAGTAATGATGTTGTCCTATACTAGTTCATTTGGATGAATATTATTATTGAAATACCCATTTTTATTGTTGGTTATCTAATCCATGGGTTTTAGTCTACCCACTTTATTCTGTGACCCCCACTACTAGTCAGTAGACTCTTTGATATAAGGAAGAACACCTGAGTTCATGTGAAAAATAGGTCTGATTATAATAGAGTGATATAAGATAATGATGTTATAAGGTGGTATGAGATCATTTTTTCCTTTCTTTTATCTTACCTTTTAGTAATATTATATAGAAAATATGATGTTTTCTGATCATATTATGGATCTTATTATTGGGTGTATCTAAACCAAGTTTAAGTAATGTCCATATTACACAAGATGAAACTATTATTCTTGGTTTCACTTTTACGGCAGGGTTTCCAAACTGAGCATGATGTATCTTGATGTAAATTTATCATTTATGGGATTTTATACTTTTTTAAGTGTGTAAAGGGACTATGTGTTCATGAATCATGTAAATTATTTTGGATTAACATGGAATTCAGTTGCATTCTTGTGATTAATAACATTGATTATTATATACAAGTCGGTTATTTAAAGTATATGCCCCAACTGATATTGTTTTTCTCTATGTAAGTTTATGGTGGCATATTATCTAATCGATATCTTATATGGATGTATAATTATTGTTTATAGTGATTAACTATCATATTTATTAAATATACTAGATAAATAAAAATCAATATAAACGAATAAAGTGTGTTCCTATATAACTATTCATTGGAATTTCACTTGAAATAGCCTAAAATATTATATAATTATTAAAACAAAAATTTAATTGAAATTATGGGAATATAATATTAATAAATAAAAAACCCAATTATGGGTAGATGAGGATAGAGTGAGTGACTAGGTTGCGAGACTTCTCTTATGATGGGAATGAAAATATAGTATTAGGATACTATATATGCATCTTTTTTCCCTATATTTTTTTATCAAGATCTATGATAGAAATGTTGTATGATTAATGTATTTGTAATTTTATAGACATTCAACTTCGATGAATACTAGTAAAGTTACAATAGGTAGGGGAAGGATATCCCATCCATATGTTGAATGGATTCCCTTTATATCTAGTGTCAGTGATAGCTAATTTGATTCATGAGTGATTAAGGTGGGTTATACAGTCCATGGGGAGAGAGACATCAGAAGATAAACCATCTATGTAAGACATGTTATGAGAGTTCTTGATATTGTAAGCGCCATCTTTTATAGGTGATGAAGTCCCCCAGGCTAATGAGTTTGGGTGGATTCTATTAAGATGACTTCCTATCATTAGGGGACATCCTCTTATAGGAGGGTGAAGTTATTGGATTATATTTTTCTAGGTAGATCTACGTGATAAATTAATATTTGATCTAGGAAGAATAAAACTTTAGGATTTCATTGAGGGACTCTTAGACCATGTTTTATGACAAATTTTTCCTGGAGACTCTAAAAGAGAATTGGGGCCTAGACTTTATCCATCTCAGTAAAGGTAGGATGTTAGATATCGAGTATAAAACATGCTTTACTATTTTTAGGTCCACTAGATTAGATACCCTGAGAGGGGGGGGGGGGGTGAATCAGGGTTTGACATATTAAAACAACTGCCCCTATTGATCTTGTCTCACTATTAACCAAGTCTCTCCCCTCTCTATTTTCTACAGCAAAGTATAAAAAAACTAAAACATGGACATGACACTGCGATTTTTACTTTCTTTACCCTCACTGGGATACACCCATTGATCATACACCAGTGATGATCTGATATACCAAATCCACTAAAAGTGCACTGTTGTTCACAAAGTTCGGGATAAATCACTTCTATTCTCAGGCCCACCAGCTTTACAATTTTTAGGGATAGATCACTGCTTTCCCAATGGTCACTACCTATTTCTCTCTCTCTGGCTTACTGCCGATGAAGAGAATCACCTTCTTCCTCTCCATTTGATCAATGATCTGGAAAGGATCCACTAACAGTTAATAGACCAGTATGTATCTTCATTATCACTAATGAATACATCCTCTGTTGTATATAGATGCCTCGTTGAAGTCTAACTTTCACCTATATATGAATATGACATTGAACCGAAGGTATCGTGAAATCTTCCAGCTTTTGTGCATCCCTAAAATGACTGGCGTACTTCTACCATACCTAGCACACTTCTCCAAGTTGGCATGTAAGTTCACCTCAATTACTTGCACACCAATAACTTTTTCAACACCAAACATGCATGACTCACACCCTTTTACGACCAAACCAAATTTTTACACAACTATCAAATGTCACTCTTATTCAAAACCCGGCACACAAGTGTCACCAAATCACTTGTGCGACACCCTGTTATTCAACTCTAAACATGGGACACTCATACCCTTTCTATCCCAAACCACTTTGTTCGTGAAAATATCAACTGGCGCTAAACTTCTGAATATCTTTATACTTGCGCGACCACAACACCTGTGGGACTGGAGCTCTAATTTTCTCTAACTATGGAACTGACACCAAATTAGGAGGGTTTGACTCTTATTTATAGGCATTTGGACACCCTGAGCGCCGGCGTACAAGTCTCCTCTCACCGTGCAAGTCCAGCTTCCCTAGTCTCAACCACGTCTCTTCACTTGCGCGACCAAACCCAAAACTGGGGCACCCCTTTTTCTTTTGCCATATTTTGATGTTCTGATATTGAAAAACATATGGTGCACAAGTTTTAAGGCCTCCAAGACACCGCCACACAACAACTGCTCCACCCTGTATCTGCCCTTTTTGAACAGCCTCCAGATCGACCATTCCTTTGTCGAAATTCTTGAATAAATAATGGATCATTAACAAAATACCTTTAACTCAACATTCCCCCACAAAATCCCCTTTTTCAACAAATCTTTATGTCATGGTTTGATTTGTCAACAAACACAACATGGAGGCCCGCTTTTTCAACAAACACAATCACCTCAAAAATGTTTCAATGATACCTTGAGGGATTTTTCCCAACAACTATGTTGTAGTGATCATGCCTAATGATTTATGGGGATGGGGTAGAACAATATTGTAAATTTGATGATACATTTTGTTACACCATATAGACTCATCTAAATATTTTTTCCCACCATATTTTTCAGAGGTTTTGTAATAAGCCATCATCAAAGAGGGAAACCAGAATGGGGGTTGGAATCCTATTAGATGGATCATACTAAGGGGACCAAAAATGGGTACATAGGTAGTATGAAACACTAGTTTGATGATTTACTCTTGGATGGAGGTGTATATAGTATCCATGTAAATGATTCTTCTCATTTTTTCAATAGTGGATTTTCTATGGTCTGTACAAATGGTATAGGATTTTATATGTATGACCTCGATGCATCAGACCATCAATGAACTAAAAATTAAGTGCTAGGTTTGGGATCCAATATTGTTATTAATTGGAGAACTCAATAGCTAGCTGGTGGTTGGGGACCCATGAAATTATATGATTTATGGCTTATATAAGGTATTATATAATGAACCGGTAGTTATTTTTCCAACATCCATTCAAATTGGGGTCAAGGATACTGTGACTATGAACAAGGAAGCCCGTGTCAGTATGGTTGTGATTCTCATGGGACCCAAGAAGGGGCATTGGGATAAGTTTTTTTAGTAGGATTCTATTCATCTTACTTCTACTAAGATAGATTTTTGACCATCTACTGTTAGATTTATAATTTTTATAATGTATACTTCGGCATATACTCTATTTGATAGAGATACATCCAATTATTTTATGTCATATCATTTTATAAATGTTTTGGAACTATCCATTGAGTATTAGTATGGGTTTAAATCAATATATAAACCTTTAGGGATGAAATTTGATTGTATTCATATGTGTTGGGTGTCTGCCTTATAGGTTTGTGGTTGTAGACACATTTAGGTCTTCTTTATTTTAGAGATAAGTAGTTTCAATGTGATGTTGGGATGTATTTTTTCGTTCAATATTGATCCTACATCAACCATTATCATCGATAGGTCACATTTACATTGTCTGTGGTATATAGTAATGTGTTTGTATGACTGGTATATATATGCTGGTTATACAGGATCTGACCTTCAGTTTGTAGGTTTAATTGCAAGTAACACCTTAAAATTTTATTTTCTCTTTCTCATCATAAAAATATTATGTTTAATAGATTATATTATACACAACACCAAAATAAAATAAATGGTGACATATTTTACCATTAAAAATAATCATTAATAACTCATTGGAATAAAATGTAAAATATCATTAATAAACATACAATAATAGTAAAACCATTGGTAATTAAAAATATAGTTTAATGGATTTATTTTAATTACTTAATTATTATTATTACTAATTTCAACAATAATTTTACGTGTTATAACACAAATTAATTTATGAAATTTAATATTTGAAAGATGAATAATTAATTTTAATGGGATGTGATTAAAATCAAATTGTACTAAAAAGATATATTTTCCCAAAAATTATGTTTCTTCTTATATAATTTATTTTTTGACTACTAAATTAACTTGAACACTTTTAAAAAAATTATTATAATTTAATATTTTAATTTAAATACTAATTGATTAATTCAAATTTAAATATTAACTGATATGAATAAAATTTAAGAACAATTATTATTTTAAAAGTCAATTTCTTTAAGAAAAATAGTTTCTCATTACACTATATGTTTTCATTTAAAAGTTAAATTCCTAAATTATATAATTTTAATTGGATAAAAAGTAAATAATTTAAGGAATTATAATTTTCATATTAGATTATAATGAATTATTTTGGTTTCTTCTTTGTAGTTCATTTGTTTAAAGAAATATGGTTTCCTAAAACTAACAAAACTTTTTTTACAGCACCATGATGTAAGCCTAGATTAAAAATTTACAAAACATTTTTCTCTACAAAATAAGTATTTAAGGTGTAAAATAGTGTATTTTAAAAAATATTAATAATATTTAATCTTATGCTTTATGTTTTGGAACCTAAGTTATATTTCATTCAAATAAAAAATAATTGTTAATGAATTACAATTAAATAAGTATTTACATGATTAAATTTGGTATTTCATGGGTTATAATTTCATATTAATATCCATTAGTTAATTATAAACTAGTATGTTTCATGTGAATTAACACTTTTCAAATTTCATTCTCCATAATGATAAAAAATCAATATATTAACCCAAAATTCTAATCTCCTCAAGTATAAACACCCCATATTCATTTCCTTTGTAAAATGACTTCACATCAACTTATAAAATACTAGAATATTCTCATTTAACATTTCAAAATACTCTTAGTACACTTATGGTTGTTTTAGAGTTACTAAACCCAAATAATTCACAGTTTTGACAGTGTATTAAATATAAATAAAGACGTAACTCATATTCTCTATCATTGTCCTTTATCTATTATTTTGTATACCACTTAATAAATTTCAATTTTTCCACCTTCATAAAATATTTTAGATGTTATTATAAAACATATTAATTTTAGTCTACTATTATCATAAGTATTACAATCTATTTATATCTTTTACCCTCTTTCTCATCACATTTGACACATTCTAATAATTAACGGTTTCATCCACCAATATGAAAATTGTTAATACTATACCTATCAATATACATGTCCAGTAAGTGTCTATAATATAATATATTTTTATATTAAAATATTATAAGATTATGAAAATAATTTAAAAATATTATAAATCACATATAATCAAAATCCCAAAATTGAAATAAAATGAGGTTATTTTTATGAAAACATGTCTTTGAACCATTCTATATTCATAGAAACTAGAAATAAATAAATTCCAATGATTATAACTAATCATGTATGAAAAATTGAATTGAATTTTGTTTTGGATTCATGTTTTAATATTCATAATTTTCTTATAGAGCTGGTAAAAAAGTGTTGAAATAAAATAGGACACAAGGTAAGGGTTCTTTGACTTAATTTTCATTCTCCAATACATATAAGAAAGTAATATTTTTTTAAATTTAATATTGTGTAATTATTTTAATATTGTATTCATTTATAATAACAAAATTTATTTCATGATATCTGGAAGCACATATTTGTGGTCCCTTTCATTTTATGATTATTAACATAATACTGTAGTTTTAAGGGTCTCTTATCTCAAAATTTCCTTCTTTAGAACTTGTTTTTAATTTTTCACATATTTTATTATCAACGGTGATAATATTATATCATGGAATATTATATCGTCACCTGCTCTTTATTCATTGAATTTAATGTTCAAATTAATTATAACACATGAGATCTAATTACAATAAGTGAAGATTATTTTTTAAATAAAACTATAATTCATTGCTTGTTTTAATATTTTATTTCATGTGAATACATATTTCATAGCATGAATAGCAATTTTGAACTAACTTGGTTAATATAATACAACAGTGAGTTCTTGAAACTTTCTCTTAGAAATAATATTTTATGAATCATTGAAAATTTAAATCATATGGATTACATTTTTTATTTATGAAAATATTTTTTAATTTATAGAATTAATCATATAATAACAATTAATTTTGTAAAAATAATGACAATATCATTTGGATGGAGAAAGGATATTGTTTTTTCAGAAAACGTTTTTCAAAAGATATAATGTATTCACATTTTAATTAATAAAAATAATATTTAATGATGAATAATTTTAATGAAATTTATATATTTTATTTCAAAATATATAATTTTTAATCCATATAATTATGACTAATAATTATATATATTTAATCTAAAATAAAATTATTCTTGAAAATTGAATTTCTTGAAAACCAATTTTACAATGTGTTTTGTGGGTTTTTATTAAATAAAATTTAATTACATATATCAATTTAAATTGATAAAATGGATTACATATTTGGAATCTACATGTCCAAATTTTTTAATAAGTCCACTTTAATGTTTTTTCACAGTGAGTAGTAAAAACTGTAAATATTTTTCAAAATGGTTAAGGTTAAAACAATTTTACTAGGGGTATCCTAAAATGTCAATGGGTATAATGAATTAAAAACACTATAAAACCCCATTGGATGGTTTGATTTAGAAATTACAGTTATCACATAATATTATGAGCCATTTTGTAATCATTTTCCAAGAAAGTGAGGAGAAATTGTTTTAGAACTTGTTAAAATTAAAAATATTCCACACACCTCAATTAAAAATGGGAACCTCCTCCCATAACTTATTCAGAAATCATACACGATTTAGCTAAAAAAATTGAAAAAACATATACCCAAAATAATTATAAATTTTACATATCTGGTGGACTTCCCAAAATAACACACCTTATTTTTTTAATAATATATTAAACTAAAGGATTTCTAAGCAAAGGTAATCATCTTCACCAAGATCTTACATTTTTTCTTTTTTTGTACCACCTTTAATTTTGTCTTAATAATTAAAAAATAATGACATTAGAATCAACCAAATACTTATATGTTTCTAGGTTGATATAATAATATTTATCTTTCTCAGTCTCCATCAAATGGGGAACAAAACTGTCACACTTGTGTAAGAAGAACTACCGCCTCAAGAACCGATGTAATTTCTTTCCTATCATTGTCTCACGTAGATAGTCATAATGATGGAAATAATGTCTATATATATATATGATAATTATGATATAATATTTATTCTTTAAAATTAATATTTCATCCACTTCCTTACCTTTTCACCCATTACAGAAATGACAACATCGCTCAAGCGTACGTAAGACCAACTGTCTCCATGAAGCCATGTGATTCATATTCCATGGAAAAATAAAAAAATTATTATAAAATATGAATATAACAAATATATATTATATTTATAACAATTATAAAATTTATTATATGATTTAATAATATCCTTTTCATAATAAGTTGAACTTCTTGACAAAACATGCATGAGAAGATGAAGTAGTTAACACCCAAAACAATGGTCTTGAAAGAATATTATTAAAGAACTGGTGATAAGATGTTATGAGAGGATTATATATTATATTATAAATATAAATTTGGTTCTTCTATAAATTTAATAACCTGTTCAAAACCATTATATTGGAGTTTAAATCATGTTAAACTAAACCAAAGTGTGCGGTAACGGATTTCCTCTCAATTTCTATTCCATTGATACATATTTGATATTCTAAACCTATTTAATTTTTTGTGGTGTAAATAATTACTGTTTGATATATATAATATTATCAAATATTAATTAATGATCTTTTATGTTTCAATTAATTTTTATTATTTTAATGGGTTATAATTTAAATATTTCTATATAGGTAAGGATTTATTTTACAATAACAATTTTTTGGATTGACATAATTTTTATCAAAGGAATCTCATAATCTATCTTTCATAAAATTCATAATTTTTATTATAAAATAACTATTTATGAATTTAAAATATTTTATTCCAAATTTTACTCACATTAAACTTTTATAAAGAAATTAAATATTTAAAATAAAAAAAGATTTTATTTATATTTTTATTATATATATTTATCTTCCATGTCCATATTTTTCAAAAATTCTTTTTATAAAAGTCATTTTATTACTCAAATGAATAATTAAATAAATTCTCATTTTTACTTTCTTGTTTCTAGGGATATTTATTTTTTCTTAAAAGGATCATTTTCAACTTTCTTTAAAATAAGACAAAGTTATGTTTTTAATATATAATACATTAACCTAAATACCCACCATTTTAATCATTTTATGATATTTAGCTTCTTATACACGTTATAAATTGATTAAAAAACACTTTTGAAGATCTTATATTAATATTTCATTTCAATTTTATTTATTTTTCAAAAATTCATTATTTTATTAAAAAACTATATTTCAAATGAATTAATGGTAATATCTTATCTATTATTAATTTTTTGGTTTTTATCTTTATCTTCAAACATTTAATTTATTTTTATCAATAGAAATTAAATTTCTATTAAATGTTCATATTATTTTTATCCTGGATATGATAATTTCTAAACCACATACCATATTTATATATAGGGTTTTACAATGAATGTTATTTGACTGACTAGAGAAAATTATAATAAATATGTATTCTTTACTTAGTAAAGATATCTATTGATAATTCATATTATTTATGAATTGAATTGATAATTCTATATATGTTTAACTGATTGGACATGCATTGATGGTTGGGGCATGATTATTTATTTAACATCGATTCTTTGACATGTCTTTTGAGAAAAACCAGTTCACCAAAATTATCAAATGGGTACCCACCCATAGAATAAACTATATTTCTAGGAAGCATTAACAAAAAAGATATCATGATGTCGAAGATAATGATGTAAAATATTATTTATTTCCATAATTTTGAATTAATTTATTACTATCCATGATGTTATTACATTTATATTATCCATTTCTTCATTTCATGCGCAATTTATTGATTAGATTCCTTATTTTTTCAATTATTGTCCATTCCATATTGAGTATGCCTAATTTACTAATGGTAGTTATTACCATACACAACCATTAAAGAGAATATGTGGCACCTTTATTTTTTTCCTTTCCCCTGGTAATGAAAATGAAATATATTAATGAGTTTCAAGGATGAAAAAATTTATTTTATATATATTATATTTTATTATAAATGTAAAATGTTTATTGTGTTTGTTTCTAGATATCTAAGACTACTAAAATAATTATTCCATAATGATTAAATAAATTGTATCTATACTAATGAAATAAATTTGACACCCACACTAGTTCAATATATTTAGTGTTATTGAATTTATGTTCTATATTTCAAGAGGTATGGATTACAATGTTACCAAAGTCATAATTGTTTTGTTGAACCAATTTCCTTTCTATCAGGCATTAAATTTTATTCATTGACTATGATATTATATGATTCTTTTATTCTTCCTTATCTATTTTTATAAAATGTTTTATCTTTCTCCCTAGTGAAATCACATATTTAAGTCAAAATTTGGTTATTTTATGGATTTTATTCTCTATAACAAATTTATACTGTGAAGATTAATTCCTGTAAATTATAATGGTTTTTTCCATCCGTGTCCATATTCATTATAATGTTTCAAAAATTTACATTTATAAAATTCAATAAATTTATAATTTCAATTAAAGTATCATTAATATTTTTTTAAAAAGGATTAAAATGAAACTTATAAATTGTTTAAATTGGTACATTTTTTAATTTCATTAAAAAAATACAATTGGAATATCATTTTTAATGATCACCATATGAGCATATTTTCCATCATTAATGACCATTTTTCTTTATAAACATGATTTCTATGTTTCTATTCATTTATAAAGTAATTTATATCCCAATGTTTTGGAAATTTTTGTTTTAAAAATAATGTATAATGTTTTAAAAGAATCAATAAAATAATTCCATTCCCCCTATGTATATTTTTAGATTCCCCAACACATTTTTTCCATTTAACTATGTTTATTTTAATGGTTTTATCATTTGGAATTGTTTTAATATTATGTTTTTTATTTTCCTCTTTTCATCACATTGAAATGAATTTTGAAATGATATATATATAAATATTTTTCAACAACATTGAGAAATCATTATGGGAATTATTTTTTAATTTTAAATTTTACCTTAACCATAAAATATAAGTGATATATCCCATTGGGAGTTATTTTCCATGCATTATAATCTAAATACTACTATGAATTTATAGTTTATACGAAGAATTGTACATAAGTATTATGTTCTCTATAACTCTTTGTCTCTCTCAATATTTTTTCTCTTTATTGTACATATTAAATATTTACAAGGATATATAATATATCAATTCCACTATTTCTATATATTGTTATCTATTATTAATTTAATAATATACCCATTACTATATATACTATAGTTTTAAGGGTTCTTATGAACAAATTTATTCTATTTATTACTTGGTAAATATTGGCATTTCATATACAAGTTATTTTGATACAAATGTTTATTGAAAACTAAGGAATATTAGTATTATATTATATTTTTAATTTATTACATCATGTATTGAATGAATTGGAAATATTTTTTGATGGGTAGGGCCTATAATTACATAGCCTTTTGATATATCAATAGGTCTCATGATACACCTTAGATTGGCTATTTGTTATAATACTTTCCCATTAAATATATTATTATTTTCCGTGTGATGATTTTATTTTTAATGTAATCTATGGATACATTATATACTCATGTTCTCAATTATATAACATCATTTGATTAATATTTATTCACACCTTATTATTTGTGATTTTTTTATTGAATTATAGACTCTATTTTATGCTACCCCTTACTGAGTATTTGTGATTACAATTGTTTTTATTTACTATCCACAGGTTTTGAAGAAGTTTGTGAAGTATGATGTGTTTCATAGACTACTACCTTTTTATTATGTATATTCTGATCTTTATAATGGTTTCCCTTTTTTAGGGAAGTGTTTTCAACCAAAAATTGGGAGGATACTTGTAATGGTGAATTCAGGTTTTTTTTGGTGATTTTTAGTGTGAACCTGATGTTTTTTTTCTATTCACTAGGTAGTTACATGATATTTAATGGGGTTCCTAATGTGGAAATTTGACCAGAGTCAGCCTATGAGTTGAATTCACATTATGAGAATTAATATATCATGTATGGGTTAACGTCATTTAATGTGAAAATCTAGTTATTAATTTAAAAGGATATTTTTTAATAATAACATAAAATAAATGACTTTTAAAAAAGGAAAAATATTACAAATAATGTAATTCCAGGAATTATATTTTTCAGGGATCTATATGGGAGTTGGAGTCTTCATTCTCCATTTCGTTCTTCTCTTCTATGATATATATCTTATCCGCAACATGTTTTAATGAATCCCTTACCTATAAATAACTTTCTTTAGTGATTAGTCAATAAGGTTTGGTGCTTCATCCGTCAGGGAATTCCTCACTCTCGGTTCACTATTGTTAGTGGTTTCAAGGCCATTTTTTGTAGGGATTGGTAATCATATGGTGTTTTCTATCAACTCATTCCAGTCTCTAATAATTCCTTATATATTGAAGGAATATCTTAGTGTTTAGAATCCATGTATTCAAAGGAGGTTTGGTTTTCCATGCTATTAAGTATGGTGGATATGTTCAATTGTTTTAATTTTTTGATTTTATTTTTGTTCATATGGATTTCTGGAGATTTTATGTTGAACTACATGTGATGAAATTAAATAGGGAATGAGTTCGTATTTGAAATGGGGTTTTACATTGAATATAGGAATTCCGAGATTTTAACGGGAAATTGTATTTTTTAAACTCCAAAACATATTAAATTAGAATTTAATTTTTTTAAATTGCGAACGTGTTTTAAAATAGAAATTAAAAAACCACACATAGTGGAAACATTAGGTTTTTAGATATAGAGAAAAATATAACCTTAGTTTGTGTGAAATCACAAGGAGGTATCCTCTTGTATCTAGGTGGTATGTGGGAGGCCTCGATGTTAGTTGGATCCAACCTTTTTCATTATTATGCTTGTGAGTGTCTAGTTGATTTTCTCGATAGATTGGAGATTCTATAATTGGTGAATTATTGTTTCTGGCTATTTATTACCTGATAATTTAATTTTTTGATGTTGGATCACAAGTATATTTATATTTTGGTATATTACTCTTTTTTTATATTGAAAAAATGATAAGTAATTTTTGAAAACTCAGCTATTTTTTTGAGAAAGGGTTTTCAAATTGTTTATTTACAAAAATAATTGGAAAACTATCTTATTATAGAAGAAATAGAGTTGGATATTCTTGTTATTAGATATTTCATAGATCTCTTGGTGGTTTCAAATTGGGATATATTGATCACACCCTAATTCAATCAATTGTTGGGTTTTGACCTTGTTTTATAAGATTTAGGAAAATGGCAGATAATTCCAAAGTTTATAGGATTATATTTATGTTTTTTTATGTGTTTTTAGGTGACATATGGTCACATATAGATTAGTTTTTCCTATAAATTTACTTTTTTAGGATTATTTTATTTGGATCAGTTGTTTCTCAATGTTTTTCCTCTTTTTATTATGAATGTATATATTTTATTCCTTATATATGAGACTTGGTTTTATTATTGTTTTACCCCATAATGTAATGAAATTACTTGGGTGATTGGTCTTGTGGACCTGGGTTGGTCTATTACAATTTTAAATCATTGGGTTTACCTTGCCTAAAGTATGTCAAAACTACCTGAGGTTTTTTTGTGTCTTGATTATAAAAGAGTAGGATAATCATAATTCAGATTGTATGTGTGGAAGTGGGTCCTAGATAGCTGACACCAATTACAAAATCTGAGTTACCTTGGGTGGTTGGAAAAATATGTCTACCACGTCCAAGACCAAGTGTTTAGGTTTATTTGAATAAACTGAATGAAAAGTTTCTTTAAATGTACATAACAATTTTTTTTGACAAGTTAGTGTATGTAAGGATGTTTGAAAAAAGTTAGTGGTTAGTTTATTCAGATGGACCCATTCCTTTAAAAAAGTGTTTTTTTGTAACTAGATACATAACTGCTTTAAATTCTTGTTGTTTTAATGAATCTTTTGGGTCATTTTATTTAGATCAGTGGTTTTGTTATTACCAATGACTTAATGGTTTTTTAATTACGTTTAATAGACAATAACTCCCCCAAGAGATCCTCCAAATAAAATAGTTAATCCTTCATGGTAGGTTCCAAAGGATGATCCTCCATTAGAACCTTATTGGGTTGAAGAGATGATCTATACCATTCAGTCTCTAGGGTCGAAGGTAGTAGTAAAATCAGAACGTGTAGTGGATGGCCTTGGAATTTACCAAGAAGAATTTAACTATGTTCTATGGTGAGAAAAGACCATGAGATTCATCAGAGTATATTGAAGAGATTGAGAAGATTTTCAACTTTTTCAAAACTCCTGGAGACTCTTAGATGGGGTTTTCAAAATATATACTTGAAGGACTAGGAAGAGGATGGTGGGACTTGCTAGTAAAAGTCGAGTTTCATGAATGTATTACCTGAGTTTATTTCAAGAAGATATTTAGTCAAACGTTTTAACTAGATACTTTACACGTGTAAAACAGCCATTAGTTCTAGACATTTGAGTATCGGGAGTGTACCATTATAGTGTACTCTACTCGTATGGATGAGTTGCTACATCTGACACCTGATATTGTCAACAATAGTTACCTGAAGGCTCTGAGGATTGAGATGAGGTTGAGGGAAAATTTTAGTCTCATGGTAGTTCTTTTGTACCTTTTGACCATTGTAAGGGTAATTTAAAATGAAGATTTTTCTAAATTAAAAAAACATGGAATGATAAGTTTTCTTAGAGAATCAGTGGGTGAAACAATTTGCTAGGGTGATTCTTCTGGTCAGAAAAGAAATCTCAATAGTGGTTAGTTTTATGTAGGACTAGTTTCTAGTGATTTAATAGGACATAAACAAGTTATTTACTACCATTTTGGGAGGAATGGTTATATAAAGCCCCATTGTATGGAGGATCCTTGAACTTGTCATCTATGTCAGTGATATTTCACTATAAATCATATCTATGATAATATGTGCTAAGGTAGTAAATCAGGATTGATATTCAACATGTTTCCCAGATTTAGTTTTATGCTTCCAAGGGTGGTGGGTCTCATTCCATGGCCCTAGGGGTGGATTGGTGGCTATTACTGGAAGGATTTATATTTTATAGTGTGCACGAGAGTAATCTAAAGCAAGGCCAACTACTGATAGAGGTAAAAATTAATTTTTTTTATAGTGGTATAATTTATTGAAACCAGTGATAATAATTCTTTTATATAATCAAACATGATTGGTATGTTGTTTTTTAATTAATATATTATTCTATACTTATTGGATCATTTCAAAATTTTTGGAAAGAGGTATGAACATTATTTCAAATTCCACACATGTCGCGTGGTGATAGGTGACTTTGATATGGTTGGATATTTTATAGTGCAAGATATTGATATATTTTACATGATTATAAGCATGGATTTCATAATAATATTGAAGGCTCAAATAGACTATTATCACTATTTTGTAAATTTATAATTTGAATATGGAGCCAATCTAGTTTTCTAGGTTATGTGGGACTCTAGACCAGGAATGGTGGGGTATGTTGTTCTTTAGGATGATTTAGTCTCACGTTAGTTGTAAAAAATATTTCTTAATGGAGTTGACCTATTCTGTGGAGGTCAACTTCCTAATTTTGTGTGTGCATATCATGAGGCCCCTATGTAATATATGTCTAATTTATCGCCATAGAGAGAGTTTGAGTTTATTTTTCACCTATTACATGGAATGATGCCCATTTATATGTCATCATTCATATGGAATCAACTGAGTTAGTTGAATATAAAGTCCATATTGAGTAATTGGAGGTTAAAGGATTTATCCATTAAATATTGTCACTATGGGATTTTCAAGTACTCTTTTCTAAGAAGGATTCCATAAGTTTTATACTTTTTATTGATAAACAAAAGTTGAATCGAGTGACCATTAAGACAAGTGTCCCTCACCCAAAATTGGTGATATGTTTAATCAGTTGATGGGGGATCATTTGTTTTCTAAGATATAACTTCTATCTGGAAACCACCATGTAAGATCCTTTCATTTTTTGGAAAGACGCTTTTAAATTTTTTAGACAATATTGAGTTTTCTTAATTCACAAAAAACATTATTAGTAAACTATTGAAACTTTTGTTAATGGACTTAAATTCTAGTTAACATCTTTGAATATTCAATTGAATAATTATGGAGTTTGTCACTGAGTGAAGTGTGAGATTCCAAGGCCCAAAAAGGCTTAGTGAAGAATAAATAAAAATATATATAAAACAAAATATATTAAGCACACATGTTTTATTCAAAATAAATGAATAACTCTAAAATGGTGTGTCATATGGGAAATTAATGGCCATCGTTGAATCAGGAACATGGAGTTTACCATATGTGGGGTATAACATTTGTAAGCATCAGACGTTTGGAGGTCTCACTCGCAAAAATAATCTTTTTATATTTATTTAACTATTTAGTCCATTTTTTAATATTGAATAATTAATATCTCTTAATCAGTGTGTCATATTGAAATATGATATCACCGTTGTGTCCGGAACAAGGTGTTTACCCCAGGCGGGGTATACCATTTAAAGGCATCATATTCTTGGATGTATCCTTTGTGAAACTAATTGTTTTATATTTAATAAACTATTTAATATTTTTTTATTAAATAAACAATATATTTCAAATAGTGTATCATATGAGATATCTGATACCACCATTGGGTCCGTAACGAGGGGTTTACCCTAGTCGTGATATAATTTTTTTTCACAATGTGTTTTGATGTTATTTTAATTTTTAAGTTAATTGATTAATTTTATTAATTAAATAATTAATCGAAAATTTATGAATTTACAGAAATAAGTGTATTATGAATAATAAAAATCATATTATTAACAATAATTGTATTATTATTCATAAATATAATATTATTAACAAAATGTTTAATATTATTCTTTATTTCAAAAAAATGATTTGAAAAGTACATGTGTAGTTAAATGATTATTTCACTTAAATGATAAATAACATTTCACCATGTGTGAATATTTTTTGTTGATCAATTTTATAGTGGTGAAATTTATTAGTCAATACTAAATAAATGCAAATGTGGAGTTAATATTAAATTATTAATAATTATCAACATTTAAAAAATATTCTTGGAGAAAACTTAAACGATGAAAGATAATTTATAGTAATATTTTTTTATTGATGTTATTATTATTATAATTATAATTATTAAATTTATAAAATTAATAATAGTCAAAACACTATTTCAGCCATAATTTTTTCTTATGGTGTTATATATACACACCATCATTGGCTGCGTTACCATAAAATTGCGGTAGTAATTTCATGACAAATGCAGAATATTTAATTCAGATTCATGGAATAGTTCCATGAAACCCTCAATATGATAACGAGTTGATGCATGAAATTAATAGTGGAGATTAATAAATAACTAATGCAATTAATAAATTTAATAAACGTTTTGATGAAAATGTATTATAAATTGTATTTGGGGTGATGCACATGGATAGTTATAAATCCCATTATTTATGGCATGCCCCTCTCCTCTATCTTTCCTTTCAAACGTCAATAATCAATATATATTTCAATATTGATCACATTGACATGAATTTAGTGGCATTGGATTTTTCTTGTTTGAGGATTTCATCGGAATAACACATCGTCAGCGATATTGTTTTCAGATCTCGTGTTTATCATATTTGAGGTAGGTGGCCTAAATTTTAATCCCTTAGTCTCTATTCATTTATATGCATGCAGTTGTAGTAATTTTAGGTTATGATTAACAAATGAGTTTTTATATATTCAATTATTTAATTGGGTAAATTAATTAATTTGGGGGGATTGTAAATTTTGAATAGAATTGGTTGGATTGAATAATAAATTGAAAGATTAATTTTTAGGATTTTGGGACAGTGGAATTGTTTAATTAATTATGTAATTAATTAATATCCATGATGTGGTTAATAAATTTGGATGGTTTAAATAATTATGTAAGGAATTAATTATTAAGAGTTTTTAATGATGGGTTTGGTTATTTTATTATGGAATTAATTAATGGAACTGGTGGATTAATTAATTGATAAATTAATTAATGTGAGAAATGTGTTTATTTAAATTATGGAACAAAATAATAGAGTTGAAAAAAACAATTCATTATTGAATTAATTTCTGTGATTGAGTTTGATTAATTAATTGAGAAATTAGTTAATGAGAATAATTTGAATTAATTAATCAGTAAATTAATTAATGGATGTAACATTATTATTTTTGAGTTAGATTAATTAGTTAGAGAGTTAATTAATGGGGATTGTTGTGTTGACCCAATTGAATGAGGTAGTTTAATTAATTGGAAAATGAAATAATGGGGATGGCTCTATTAAAATAATTTGTTGAGTAAGATTAACTAATTGAAGAATTACTTAATGTAGATTATTTGTATTGAAGTAATTGAATAAGTTTGATTAATTAATTGGTGATTTAATTAATGATAATTGAAATGAATGTGAAACTAAATTAATTAGATTAATTGAATGATAATTTAATTTTTGTGGATGGTTGTGATATTGAATTGATAAGGTTGAATAATTAACGGCTAAATTAATTATGACGCAATGAGTTTTATAAGTTGAATAATTAATTTCTGAATTAATTATGTGATATTGAAATAGATGATTAGAGAAAATTAATTTTATAACTAATTATATGTTCTTGATATTGTGAATTAGATAATTAATTGTATAATTTATTATGAGATTTTGAGTTGTGGATATTGATTAATTAGTTGGTTACATTAATTAGTTTGATGGTATTATTAATTTATTGCAGAATTAATTAATGGGACTATTTGATTAATTAATTGTTTTCATAATTAATGGCAATATGTGATTAATTATTTGTTGAATTAATTAATGTGTTTTTGTGATTAATTAGTTGTTTAATTAATTAATGTGATGTTGTGATACACGAGACATGTAAAATTGTGATAAAATATTAATGGGTATTAATATTGAATAATGTGATGTATATGACACATTTCCATTATTGAGAAATGACTTTTGAGACACATAATGATTCTCCAAATACTTACTAGGTGACAGACATGGTGTTCTACACCCATCATTCTTACAAATATTATTTAATGGGAAATAGATAATCAATTTTATAATTAATTATAAATTATTTATATTGTGAATGTGATAATTAATTGTAGAACTAATTATGACAGTTCGAGTTACAAATATCGATTAATTATTTGTTAAAAATAATAAATTTTATGATATTATTAATTAATTTTGGAATTATTCAATGGGAAATTGTGATTAATTTATTGTTAAATTAATTAATGGGAATATTTGATTAATTTTTTTAATTAGTTAATGTGTTGTTGTGATTAATTAATTGTTGATTTAATTAATGTGATGTTGTGATACACGTGACATGTAAAATTGTGATAAAATATTAATTTTTATTAATCTTAAATAACATGATGTATGTAATATAGGTAATTTATTATGAAACAGGTAGTGAGACAGGTACTGATGCTACTAATACTAATGGGGTGACACACAAGGCATTCTACACCTATGAGGCATAAAATATTATTTTATTGGTTAGGGACAGATGCTCCAAATAGCCATGGGTTTTGAGACATGGACTGATTCTCCAAATACTCATGAGGGTGCTGGACATGGAATTCTACACTAATTAATTAATATTGGACTATTTCTCCAATTATAGATAATATTTATTGAATTGTAATGGACAATGAAAGCAGTTTGGATTAAATGAAATGTGAATTGATAATGTAAAATGGTTTATACTCCGGCACGAGCCAAAACAGGTATTGAGATACGGGTTTCCATGGGAACTCATATGTTTATGCGGTTGAATAATGGATAATTGAATAAATTTTAAATTCTTACTTGATTACTTGGTTTTATTCTTTATAAAAGTGCATATACTATTACTGAATAGATTTGTTTTAGATGTCGTTGGTCGTGGGCTATTGAGTTGTACTCACACAATACTCGGGATTCCTGATCGGTTCCTGAGTATAATTTTTTTGCTTTTTTGGGCAGGTTATGGAAAAAGGTTGTGTGTTAGATGACTGAATCAAGATGGATCATGATTAGGGGACCAGACGTGGTTCTGGACCCAACTGTTTTTTCATCAGTTTGATATTGTATTTACTTGTTCATAATATTCAGATATTATTATTGTTTGTCCTTATATATTCTTCCACTATAGTTTATTATTTTTTTTGGTGTTTACTTTGATAAAAGATAGAATAGTTTCCCCTTGAATGAATTAACACCCTCACTATAATTCAGCAGCCTCTGGCATATGGGGAGGTGTACCTGAGATCACGTAACCAACCGGATCGGGGTACCATTTCGTGGTACTCGAACCACGACATTACAAAGTGGAATTAGAGGGGTTTTATTTTTTTCATTATTTTTATTTTAATACATGTTTTGATAAAGTTAAAAATGAGAATAATAAGAGTTAGGGCTTGTTTGTAATCTCGTTCATGGGAGTTGCTACCCCATGAATGGGGGAGAACCCAAGTACATACGACAGGAAATGTTGTTATTGATGTTCTCTGTTATCATTAAATTTTATTTAACCTTGTGCGATGCACCTGTTTTTCAATTTGGTTATTGTTTCTCAAATTTTTTGATATTAACTATTGGCCTTGGATGGAAATATAGTTTAGTCTATAAGCATAATTCTAGTCACTTATGATAATTTTATGACATACACCATTGTAGGCATTCACCGGAAAATGGTATTTGGGTAAGTTGTTGAACATGAGGTATTTTCGCTTATTTGTGAAATTGAAATTAAATGAGACTAATATAAAATTGGAAATGGTTATAAAATCATTCAAGAGGATAAAAATAGAAATATAATGTGAAAAATGAATAATAAGAATAAGTACATCCTTTTTAATGGAACATAGGAATAGGGTGGTTAATGGAAGTTATAGAAAAACAGTTTTGATTGTGTGGCGGGAAAAAGGTTGGTAACACTAGTAATGAAATATTGGTTGTGGTACTCATCAATAAAATCTTAGTGCACTTATAATTAGTGACGATCACGTTCCTTAATTTGGAAATCTCCCTATGTATACTAATAAATATATGGCTTTAAATGAATTTGTTTTGGTTGGTTATGGGGCCCCTTGGAGGTTTTTTTTGTGAAAAAATATATACTGGGAGCTTGATAGTGTGAGGTAAATAATCACAAAATTATAGAGTAGTATATCAAGATTAACCAGAGGTTGATAATAAAATTTATTGGTGTAGAGTTACTTAACAATAGGGGTTAACGAAGCTTCAATGGTTGGTATATTATAAGAACCTGATTTTTCAAAAAGGTTCTTGGGAGTACTACTCATGGACGAGTTATTATAAGATAGAAATATTGTAAGATCTTGTGCTTTTTTAGGTAAGACACTTTTAATTTTTTTGCAGAAGATGGGTTGTTAGTGTTTTAATTCACAAAAAAAATCATCTGTCTGAATTTTTTTGATAAATGTATTAAATGCCTTAAATGCTAGTTAACATCATCAATTATTAAATAGAATATTTTCCTATTTCTACACCAAGTTAAGTGTGAGATTCCTGGCCCCAAAAAGTCTCATTGGAGATTAAATAAAAATATATTAAATTTAATATAATAATCATATACTTTTTATTCAAAATAATTGAATAACTCTAAAACGGTGCATCGTAATTGAAATATGAGAGCACCGTCGTGTCTAGAATAAGGTGTTTTCTCTCGGTGTGGATTAAAATTTGTATGCATTGGATGTTTGGACATCTCTATCATGAAAATATCCATTTTATATTTAATTTTTTATTTAATCCATTTTTTAATATTCAATAATTAATATCTCTTGAACAGTGCATTGTATTTGAAATACCAGATCACTGTTGTGTCTGGGATAGGGTGTTTACCCTAGGTGAGGTATAACATTATAAATCATCGGAAGCTTGGATGTATCAATTGAAAAAATAATCTTTTTATATTTAATTAATTATAAAATCCGTTTTTTATATTAAATAATTAATATATGTCTAGTGGATTATCATATGAGAAATCTAATACCATGAATGGTTCTGGAAAGGGTGGTTTACCTTAGTCATGGTATAAAATTTATGCATAATGTATTTTTTATGTTATTTGAATTTATAATTTAAATGATTAATTTTATTAATTTAATAATTAATGAAAAATTATTTAAAATACATAAATATTTTTATTATTAATAATAAAAAACAATATTAATAATAAGTGTATTATTATTATTTTTTCCAAAACAATGATTAGAAAATTACGTATGTAGTTAAATAATTAGTTTCAATTAATTGATAAATGGGGTTTCACCCCGTGTGAGTATTTTTTGTTAATCAATTATATAGTGGTGAAATTTATTAGTCAATACTAAATAAATGTAAATATAGAGTTAATATTAAATTATTATCTATTATCATATTTTATCAAATATTGTTGGAGAATCATTAAATGATGAAAGATACCTAATAATAATAATATTTATTGTTGTTATTATTTTTATTATTAAATTGAGAAAAATAATTTTTGTTAAAATACCATTTCATCCACACTTTTTCGTATGATGTCATATTGACAGAAAGTCAGTAGAAACATGACCCTAAAATTGCGGTGGTTATTTCAAGACCAATGATGAATATCTAATTTAGACTCATGGAACAACTCTATGGGACAGTCAATATGATGATGAGTTGACATAAGAAAATAATTGTGGAGATTAATAAATAAATGATTAAATTAAAAAATGTAACAAATGTTTTTATGAAAAGGTATTATAAATTGGATTTGGGTGATGCACAAGGATGGTTAGGAAGCCCATTATTTATGGAAAACCCCTCTCTCTTCTATCATTCCTTTCAGATGTCGATAATTAAAATATTTTTTGATATTGATCTGATTTACATGCCTTCAATGTCCTTGGATTTTTCTTGATAAGATGATGTCGTCTAAATAATGTGTTGTCATTGATGTTAGATTCATGTCATGTGTTCATCATATTTGAGGCATGGGATCTAAATTTCAATCCCATAGTCTTGATTCACTTATGAATATGGAATTGTTGAAATTTTAAGTTATGATTAAGAATTGGGTTCTTCTATATTCAATTAATTGATTGGGAAAAATAGTTAATTTGGGGGGATTGTGAAATTTATAATAGAATTTGTCAGTTAAAATAATTAATTGATTAATTAATAATGAGGATTTTGTGATGGTGGAATTGTTAAATTAATTTATGGAATTAATTAACAGTGATGATGTGATTGATTAATTTATATGGTCAAAATAATTAAGTAATGAATTAATTATTAGTATTTTGTATTGATAGATTTAGTTATTTAATTATTGAATTTATTAATGTAACTCGTGAATTAGTAAAATGATAATTTAATTAGTATATGAAATGTGTTTATTTAAATTGTTGAACTAAATATTGAATTTATGGGAAATATTAATTAGTGAATTAATTGATGTGATTGAGTTAGATTAATTTATTGCGAAATTAGTTAATGGGACTAATTTGAATTAATTAATTGGTAAATTAATTAATGGATGTAACATTATGATTTTTGAGTTAGATTAATAAAATGGAGAATTAGTTAACGGGGATTGTTGTGTTGACACAATTGAATGAGTAAGGTTAATTAATTGGAAAATTAATTAATGGGGATGGTTTTGTTAAAATAATTGGATGAGTCTGATTAATTAATAAAATAATTACATAATGGATAATATTTGTGTTGAAGCAATTAAATATGATAGATTAATTAATTAGTGAATTAATTAATGAGAATTGTAATAAAGGTGCAATTTACTGAATTAGATTAAGTAATTGGAAATATAATTTTTGTGGATAGTTGAGATGTTGAATCGTTAAGGTTGAATAATTAATGGTTTATTTAATTATGAGGTAATGAGTTTTGTATGTTGAGAAATTCATTGTTGAATTAACACTATGATATTGAAATAAATTATTTGAGATAATTAATTTTATAATTAATTACATGTTATTGACATTTTGAATGAGATAATTAATAGTAAAATTTAATTATTAGATTTCTATTTTATGATATCAGTTAATTATTTTTTACCAATAAATAATGTGATTGTATTATTAACTATTTGTTGAATTAATTAATAAGAAAATGTGATTAATTTACTATTAATCTAATTAATAGAAATATGTGATTAATTATTTTTAGAATTGATTAATGTGATGTTTTGATTAACTTGTTCTTGAATTAGTTATTGTAATGTTGTCATACAGGTGACATGTAAAATTGTGATAAAAGATTAATGTTGATTAATCATGAATGATGTGATGTATATGATTTATTATCATTATTGAGAAATGGGTTGTGAGATAGGGACTCATGCTCCAAATACTCATGGGATGATAGACATGGAGTTCCACACCCATAATGTATAAACTTATTATTTAATGGGACAAAGATAATATATTGCATAATTAATTATAAGTCATTAATATTTTGAATGAGATAATTAATTATTGAATTAATTATGAGATTTCGAGTAGTAGATTTTGATTATTTTTTTTGTAACATTAATTAATCTATGGATATTATTGATTAATTTTTGTATTGATTAATGGGAAAATGTTTTTAATTAATATTTATATTAATTAATTAGAATATGTGATTAATTTTTTTAGAATTAATTAATGTGTTATTTTGAATAATTCATTGTTGAATTAATTAATTTGATGTTGTGATATATGTGACAAACAAAATTTTGATAAAAGATTAATGTTGATTAATCATGAATAATGTGATGTATGTGATATATGTTCTTTATTGGGAAACTGGTTGTGAGACAGGGACTGATGCTCCATACATTTACATGGTGATAAACATTGTGTTCTGCACCCATCATGCATAAAAATAATATATTATCAGATAGAAATTGATGCCTCAAATACCCATGGGTTGTAGGACAAGGACCAATGCTCCAAATACCCATGAGGGTGCTAGACATGACATTCTACACCCATTAATTGACATTGGACTATGGTTCCAATCAGATGTAATATTAATTGAATTGAAAGGGAAAATGTATGAAATTTGGATTAAATAAAATGTGAATTGAAAATGTAAAATGGTTCAGTCTTCAGCATGGGCAGAATTAGGTATTGAGATACAAGTGTCTACGGGAACCCCTAGGTTTATACAAGTAAATATGGGATAGTTGAATAAATATAAACTATTTTTTAATTACATTTTTTCATTCATTATTCCATTGTATACACTTTTATTGATTGGATTTGTTTTAGACACCTTTGGTGGTGCCCTACTATGTTGTAATGACAACCTACTTAGGCTGCCATATTGGTACCCGAGTAGAAGTTTTTTGTTTTTCTGGATAGTTTAATGGAAAAGGCCCAGATTTAGATGGATTAATTGGGATGGAGCATGGTGAGGGGATCAGACATGGTTTGGGACCCTCTTGTGTGTCATCAGTGTCTTATTTTTCTAGTTTTCATTTTGACACATGAGAAATACATTAACATGGCATGTATTTTTTCTTCAGTTGGATATTGTTTTTACTACTTCATAATATTGAGATATAGCATTAGTTTTTCCATATATATACTTCCTATATGGTTTATTATTTCTACAGTTGTTTACACTAATAAAAGAGGGTATTGTCTCCTCAATACTAACTTACCTCCCTCACCTCTAGTCAGTAGCCTTTGGCGTACAGGGAGGCATGCTATAGATTAGATGACTGACCAGTGCATGACACTATTGGGTGGAACCTGGGATGAGATGTTACACATGAGTTGAGAATATGAGAAGATTATATACCCAAGCCATATTTTTAGAGTTCATATGGTCATTTTAAGTTTCTTGTTATTCTATTCACACTCAGTAATGCTCATGCGGTATTAATGGATTTGATGAACTAGATATTTTATCATATCATGGAATGTTTTTTTGTTGTTGTGATTATTGTTGATATCATGGTATATTCTAAGATAGAGGAGGAGAAAATAGACCATGTAAATACCATTCTTCAAACCTCGAGGTAACATCGAATATATGGTAATCTTTAAATTGTGAGTTTTGGAAGTACGATGTGATGATTCTAGGGAATTTGATATCTTCCAGGGGTGTCTCAATTGATCCTAAAAAGGTGCATGCATTTATTTAATGACAGTATCCCATTAATTTTTTTGAGATGATAAGATTATTAGGTTTGGAAGGTTATTATAGATTTTTTGTTTTGGACTTATCAAATATCACATCTTTAGTGATATTTTTAACCAATAAGTGTGTAATGTTTTAATGGGAAGATATGTTTCAGAGATCTTTTGAGGAGTGGATTATGTGTTTGACTTTATAAGCAGTTTTGATTATTCCAAAACTAGGTTCAGGTTATATTTTTTGGGATTAACCTAGTATTGGATGTGGTTGTTTCTTGATTTATAGGGGTGATCTGTTGTCTTATGGGCCACACCATTTATTCCCTAATGAGTAGAGCAACACTACACATTGTCTTGAGTTTGAATATGTTCTACATAAACACAAAACATGGAGTCCATACCTCTTTGAATATAAGTTATAGTATATTCTGATCACAAAATCATGATGTATATTTTGACTCAAAGGGTTTTTAATTTCTGAAAGAGATACTGGTTTTATTAACATTATACATTTTATTTCTATATCGTATAAACCTCAATGATTGGGAATATGGTGGCTGATGTGTCAAGTAGAACCTTACTGATAGAAGACATGAATGAATTTGGTTAACAATCGTTACTAATGAGTTTTTTGGATAAAATGAACTTGGGAGTAAGGATTTTTGGCGGTCAGGTGGTCAAGGCTTTGATAAAAGATGAATAATATTTTTATGAGTTATTCTGACTTGAGAAGTAGATATACATTGAGAACTGATGTTTAGAAAAATACTAAAGGTTTGGGATACCTTGTGGGAGTTGTCTTAGTTTCTTTGAATAGATTTATGCTTCTAGAGTGGGTTGGTAGTTCTGATTTCCTTTAGAGGGGTGTTTCTAGATTCTTGACACCATTTTGGTTGTATTGTTCAACCTATGGATAAAAATGTGTACAATGATTTGATACATTAGTATTTTTTGTGAAGGATTAGGTGATTAGTTGCAAATTTTGTATAGTGGTGCCTCACATCTTAACGAGTTAAGGTGGAACACTGTAGACCTACATGTTTTTAAAATCCTTTACTCATTATTTTATGGATGTGGTATTATATTTTCATGTATTTCTTCATTGTATTGCCATATTATCACAATGGTTTGGATTATATTTGATTGATTTTTGGAAGACTAACAAAATTAGCAAATTTCATTCCACTGATGGAGTCTAGAAAATTGGAACAACATGGACTCATATATGTTAGAGAGACTGTGAAGCATCACAAGGTAACCTCTACAATTTTTATTGATAGGGACTCGAGGTTTAAATCAGGATTTTGTAATGGTGTTAAATATTACATGGGTTACGAGGTGAAATTTTACATAACTTATCATCCAAAGATGGATAGAAAGACAATGTGGTCTATCCAGGTTATTGAGGATATTCATCGTTCTAGTGTGCTTGATTTCAATAGATATTGGGAAATACAATGAAAATTGTTTTAGTTATTCTATAAAAATAGTTATGAGGCATTGATCGTGGTGGAGAACATCTAGGATTTCTATAGGTGGCCATGACGATCTCCCTTGTGTTGGGAAGAGTTGGGAGATAATAATTTGGATGGGTTCGGTGTTGTTCATGACATTACAGAGGTGGTGTAATCAATCAAGAAGTATTTGATCAAGGAACAGAGCCATTATAAATCTTATAAAGACTGTCGGCGTAAAATAATGGTGTCTGAGGATGGTTATTGGGGATTTTTTAGTGTTTCTCTTCCCTTGGGACTTTGTTGTTAAGTTAAGTAGGGTAAGATGACACCAATGTTTTTATGAAACTTTGGTATCATTGAGATGATGGGGAGGGTGACCCATTAGATTCATTTACCTTTTATATATACTTCAATATTGGATGAGTTTAATGTATCCCATTTGAGGAGATATGTACCAGATCTTTAACATTTGATTAACTGGGTGGATGTTGTTATATGTCCTGATACCACTTTGTTAGAGCTTCCAATTAAAAATGATGATATTTGGGATAAGGTATTGTGCATTAAAATGACCCCCCCCCTATTATAGGTAATATGGAAGTGAAGATAAGATTTATATGAGAATTGGGACAAAGAGTCATTGATGAGGAAACAATGGAATTCTCTTTTTTGGGATCCCAGATCTTGAGCTCTATATGGGGATTGAAATATTTTATAGTGGATAGAATGTGACACCCGGTTAATTCTATCATAGTTATGTTACAATTTCATTTTTTTATTTTCTATTTTCCATTGGGTATGAATTTTCAAACCTAAATTGGGAGAATACATATAATGGTGAATTCATGGATTTGTTTTATTTTTAGTTTGAAACTATATTTCCTATTAATCACTTGGAATTTACAATACGTATAATAGGGTTTCACAATATTTAATATCGTCTAGAATCATCCCAAGATTTGAATTAAAAAAATAATAATATACACATCGTGAAAGTGTTTTAGATCATGTAATATGAAAATATAGTTTTTAATTAAAAAGACAACATGTTTTTTAGGGTAATTTAAAATAAATGTAATTCACAATTTTTAAAAGATTACACGCCACATAATTCCCTGACTTGTAGTTTTATGGTGTTGTACGAGTCTATGAGGATTCATTCCCATTTTTACACTTCTTTAATAGACCATATATCATGACCTAACAGTTTTTGGTGGAATCATCTCCCTATGAAATACTCTATTTATAGATTTATTACCTTGGTTAGGTTTCTCATCTTTCTAAGAAAACCATCATCTCAATTTCTCTCTCATTTTTCATTACATCATTTTTTTTGGATTTTTTAATCTAATGGTTTCTTATATCAATAATATTTAGTCTCTAGTCATTCCTGGTCATTAAAAGGCATATCTTGCGATTTCCAATCCCCATGGTCTATGGTGTAATGATTTTCAATGTACTTGATGGAAGTGTATATATTCAATTACTCTAATTTTTGAATTTCATGTTGTTTTTATTGATTTCCTGATATTAGATGTGGGATTTCATGTGTTGAAATCCATAAGGGCACGGTTTCATGATTAAAAATTGTGTTTTAATTTAAAACAAAATTTCCATGATTTGGATTAGAAAATGGATTTTCAAATCATAAATCAGATTGGAATGTATTTAATTTTTTTTATAAAAATGTCACCATGGTTTTAAAAAACAATTGCAAAAATTGCAAAATGGGAACCTTGGGTACGTCAAGATATAGACATAGGTAGCCTTAGTGTGTGTGACACTACTGTGAGATAACCAATTGTATGTATATAGTATATCGTAGGCCTCAATTTTAGTTTTATCCAACCATATACATTGTTAGGATTGTGAGTGTCTAGTATGTATTATATCATTGGTTAGAGCCTTAATGGTAGGTGCATTGTGGTTTGTAGTTGGTTATTACATGTTAAATTATTTCATGGATGTTGGATCACATGTATAATTATATTTTAGTTTTTTACCTTCCTTGTTTATAGATTTGGAAAATATGATATGAAATTTATGAAAAATCAATGATAGTTTTGGAATGGGTTTTCAAACTATTAATTTACAATCATTCTTGTAAATCTATTTTTTTAATTTTGGAAATATTCATAATTATTAGTGAAACGTGTTTACATAACATGGCGGAATCCTACTGGGCTCTATTTATCAAACACTATTTTCTTCCGGGGGGAATATGCAGACCTTGTTTTGTTGGATTTGAGTAAAGGGAAGATCATTCAGTAGCAAGTAAGATTCTATTTACGTTTCAATATCTTTATAGGAAAGTTTTGAGGTGGTGTTTGTTAACATGGAGAGTATATTTTCATATAATATATTTTCTTTATATTTTACCCTCATTGGATTAGTTGTATCTCCCATTTTTTCCTCTTTTTAATCTCGTTTTTTGTCTTTTTTTCATTATATAAGATACTTGTTTTGTTATCAATGTTTTTTCCAACCCTTTAATGGGCTGACTTGGGTGACTGGTCTAGCTTACCTACATTATTCAATTACAATGTTTTAATAAGGGTATCATGTGTGTTAAATATTTGTGGTTGTTGTTAAGGACTAATTTTAATTTAATGTAATCATATTTTTGTAAAAAATGTTCATTTACAGGGAAAAGGATAAGAGGTTTATTAGATAATGATTTTTAAAATATAATTAAAACTATAATCCTAAAATTTCATTCAT
This sequence comes from Viscum album, assembly GCA_963277665.1. Lineage (NCBI taxonomy): Eukaryota > Viridiplantae > Streptophyta > Magnoliopsida > Santalales > Viscaceae > Viscum > Viscum album. The sequence continues at coordinate 1,755,571,085 of OY728123.1, forward strand.
ATATATATATATATCTCAATTTTTTTATTAGTACTATAATTATGGATGTCTATATTAAGGTCACTTCACCTGATATCAAAACTGGTTATAATTGATTTTTCAGTAGATCCAATGTTGTAGGTATTGGGTGTCTTTGTTTTTTTCAATGTAGGTTTGGGACAACATTAATTGTTAATATGTTATTAGATGAGGATAATTTATGAAATGTAGAAGACATCATTAATTTATAATTTTAAGTTTTACCATAAGTTTAATGGCATAAATACTACCTTTCTGGTCTTTTTTGAGTGTAATTTAAGGTCCTTAATGATATTTTGGAGATTTTATATTGAGTTTTTAGGATGAATAAATTATTGTGGTATAGATAAGACTTTCGGTTGAAATTTGATTTCATATTGAGATAAATATGGTGAATTGGACAGAGAGGTTGTTAATTTGGGGAATAAATGTAGATTAATATAAATAACTATGTGAGATGAAACATAATTTTATGATAATGAAATTATAGTAATTTTTGGATGATATTAATATATTTTTTGGAAAAATATATTATTAAAGTATATATTGATTGATATGTGACATTATGATTTTTTAGGATTGAAGATAAATTTTATATATAAGAGATAGGTATCTATGAATTTTGTGTTTTGAATATAGTAATAAAGATAGAGATAAATTTATGTTTTATTACTATTGAAGATTAGGACTAGGGTACATTGGTGGAAACCCTAAGGAAAAAATCTAAATATTGAAAAAAACATAAAATTTTAAAAAATTATATTTGATGTAGTTTCATTGAAATAAAAAAACTATATAGATATTACAAGTAGATTTTATACAATTTATCTAATGAACCTAGGGAAAATAACCCTGAAAAAGGATAGTTAATAATTTATTTGATCTTCACTCAGGGTACAGCCAGAGGACCAGACTACAAACATGGATTGAAACTCCTCTAGGGTATGATTTGGATGTTTCACGTACACTATGAAACCTACTGTGATGTATTTGAGTACATTGTAAGAACAAAAGTCCAAATTATATTAATAATACCCTCATTTATTTTCATTGGTGGGAGGCACTAAATTTATGAGGATAAAATTTATTTGTGGGGTATCGTGTAACACCTGGAAATTTTAGTATGATTTTACTAAAAATACATTCTATTTTGAACATATTATATCATATTTAACACTACACTAAAATGAAAAATGGTACATTTTATAATTCCAGATAAACAACGAAACATCTTGATAACAAAATGTGAAATATCATTATGAAAAGTTTAAAATCAGTAAAACTTCAATTAAATAAAAATATAGCGAAAATTAATTATTTTAATTCCTTATGTATTATTATTACTATATTAAAAAATAATTTATTGTGTCCTAATATGAAATAATTTCACCAAATTAATGGTTATAATTTAAATAATTAAATTCAATGGGATGTTATTAAAATCATTTAGTTATAAAATACAAATTTTTCTTAGAATTGTATTTTTATATATATTATGTATTTTTAATATTATAATTTTAATTAAAAAATTTTAAAGGATTATTTTTTTATAAATTATTCAGTGTAAAAAATAACACAATAGCACTTATTTAATTATTATTTTATATTAAAAAATATTAATAACACATAAAGACTAATAATTCATTTATCATTAATAAAAAAAGTATTCATTATCATATAATATTTATTTTAAAAGATAAATTAATATATTTTTGAATATTTAATTAATAAATATAAATTACTTTATCAAATAATAATTTCAATTTTTGTTTAGAGTGAATGTTTTGAATTATTATGAGGAATTTGTTATTTTTTGTAAAAAATTATGTTAATTTATAAATATCATAGAATTGATGACATCATCATGATGTAACAATTTCTCTATAATTCAGGAAACATTTTTTTAAACAAATATGTTTTTAATTTGTTTAATATTGCATTTATATATTACATTTATAAATATATATTTTCTGTTCTAGGAATGTACATTATATTTTATTCTAATAAAAAACCTTTTTTTGATTATTTACTTTTAAATAAGTATTTATATGATTCTTTTCCTTTTTGGGGTGGTTTGAAAATTTAATTAACCTCATTTATTTAATAATAAACCAAAAAATTTCTTTTTAATCAATAAATTTCAAATTCCTTTTTCCAATATGATAAAAAATATGTTAACTAAAAAATGACCATATCCTCAAATATAAGTACTCCCACTCATTTCCCTTGAAACTTCACATCCCATCCACCTATCCCAGCCCATAAAATAATCAGTATCCTTCTGTATTGAGTCTCTTAGTACCCTAAGGGATGTTATGGTGTCACCAAACTCTAATCCTTGAAGGATTTAGAAATAGAGTAGATATTCATTGAATCGGTATCCCAGATTATCTTCCATTATTTTTTCTATCTTCTTATTTATAACCCTAATAAATTTTCCATTTCTACCATTTTAAAATATTTTATATATACTTATATAACATATTAATTATATTATTATACTAGTATTAATTGTTTTATCTTTTTATAGCATACACACGCATTCTCCTCTCTTTTGACATGTCCTGATAATAGCCAATTTCTTACACAAATAAGAACATTGTCTACACACTACTTATCTAATAATTCATGGTTGGATAGTGTATATTATGTAATATAAATTTATTCAAATTTATAATAATATTGAATCAAAAATTTATCCAAATGATAAATTATAAATAATCCAAATCCTAAAATCAAATTTTTTTTATAATTTAAATGAAAACACATCTTCAAGACATTCACTTTTTAAACGAATTAGTAAAAAATGAATAACAATGTTTATAAGTGATAAATAACTCAAAAATGGATGTAATTCAATTTTTGATTTATGATTTAATAGAATCATAAAGAAATAAAATTAGTTATAAGGTATGGGTATACAGTCCCAATTAAAATTCCTCAAACCATGTTTCATATTGTGCACCATGGTTTCTTTTATATTGTAAAATTAATGCAATATTCCATTCAAATATAATAAAATAATTTTTATATATTGATATTGGAAATTAAATATCATGATCACCATTTTTTCATATATTTTATTTAATTACAAATTCATATGGGGGTTTTGTCTTAAAATTTCCATTTTTGGTCCATACATTATATTATACACTTATTTTATTTTACATGGTGTATATTGGAATTTCAGTGAATGAGATTGTATTTTTATCAATTAGTAATAATTATTATTTGAGGTTTAAGCTTCTAATGTGTTTGTCTATGAGAAGAGATGTGTGAAGTGATGCTCATATATAATACAATATAAGAGCAAAATCTATATCCAGTTTAAAAAATAAAAATCAAATAATTGTTAAATCTTTAATATCATAGTCGGAAATAATTAATTAGTCGACCTGAATTTGGAAATCAGAGAATATATGATCAATATAAAGACACGTTATATATAAGGAAACTCTCTAGAGTAGTTTTGAAATGTTTTTTTTGAGGAGGACATATTTTTGGAGAATGAATGATTATTATTAAGATGGAATATTATAAGTATAAGTATTGAGGAATTCCATAAATATTTTATTGGAAGCTGTAAATGCCATAAAATACAAAAGATAATATTTTTACAATGAGTTAATTGGTTTGTAAGACCTTATTGTCAACAAAATAGGTTATAATTTAATGACATCGAAATATGAAATTTCATCACTAAGGAATAAATTTGACTATGTCTAGAAGACAATAATGAGTGACTTTATAAGGGGAATCAACTTATGTAGAACCATAAAAGGGAAATAATAAACTAATAAACCATGAAAGGATATCCATGTATGGTTATCCATAGTTTAAGATTGGTGTAGGGGGATCCATGTCCAAGTTATTTAAGTAAATGGATCTACAATAGAGAAGTTGACGTCAGATTCATTTATATAAGGATGGAGGCCGGTGTAAAAAGAGGTACAAATATATATAAATGACCAATATAGATGGTTAGATTTTATTGTGTGTGTAAATCCATGTATGATTCATCAATGTATGATTGGACCATGTATATGTGGAATACAAAATAATAAATTCTATATCTACATATGAGTAATCTAATAAAAATTCATGATTTTTTTTGTTATGAATAAAAGGATATTATTTAATTATATTTACAAGATGTTATTTTTGGATTAAAACAACAAAAATAATAATTTTTATTTTTATTCAACAATACATTAAGGGACATCAATCTATGGAATAAGTCGTTGCTGAGTAGAGAGCCACCATTAATGTTGTAGTTCCACATCATGGAGACATGCTTATATTTATTTTTAAAAAGGGTTTAGTGGCATGGGTTTTTAAGAAGGATTCAAGATATTTTAAATATCACATGAAGAAGGAATGTATGAGTCATAAAGAATAATTTAATGAGGGCCTTAACCAGAATTATATGTTGTTTAAAAGGAGACTTTGTGATAGAAGTCAAACATAGAAATATCCACCATATTAGAATCAATATAGGGATCAACTGATTCCAAATACTGAGGTGTTTTAAAATAAAATTTGGAATCAAAATATTCATTTAAATTTTAATATAAAAGATAAGTGTGAGTTGAATAAAAAAAACATTGACAGTACTATTATTTTGGAGTAAAGTATTCTTGTCATAGAGTTGGAATCTTGATATTGAATCATCACTATAATATTCCATTTTGTATAAAAGGAGATGGATTAAACACATACAATCATGTAAATTGCTACTTAATAATAATAATTGAGAATATGAAGATAACATATTTAAATTACTATCAATATTTATAATCAAAACTCTCTAGATATTGAAAAGAAACTATGATAAAAAAAAATTATAGTAATCTTGAGTTGAAGCACAAGACCAACCATCATAAAATGATTGTGATCATAACATATATATGGATGAAATATTAACTTCATAAAGTTTATACACTTTAAGAATTATTATCACTTGTATAAAATTATTCTTTTATTTTGTGGGAGTTGAGGACTATATGATCCAATATAAAGATCTACTGACCTTTTTCATATAGTGGAAAAAGGAAAGTGGATGATAACATCACCTAGGTAAACATGGATGATAAAAACCCAATTTTTTTTAAACCTAATCTAAACCTGTAATAACTATAATTAATAATGGTAACAAAATATGTTTCTCAACAACAACTAAACATGGCAAGGAATTGGTGTTCCAAGATGCATGAAAAAACATATAAACCCCACTTTACCTATTTGTTTGTCTATTCCTCCATTAAATAAAAATATTAGGATTGGGTATTATTGAATAGATATGTATATCTTAACTGATATACAGGTTCAAATATATGAAAAGATTTTTTATAGAGAATGTAAAATTTAGGTATAATTTTATAGATACTGATCAACCCCCCTCCACCCCTCAGGGTCCCTATTCGATCCAATGGGATCCAAATATAATGCCTCTTGACATATTATATCATGATTCTCTGTTTACTTATTGTATTTACTTTTTAAATTCAGGTTCTCTCTTTCGAGGGGTTTCTATTCAACGGTTACAAAATCCAGATGGTTTTAGTCCACGCAATTTCCATTTCATTGGGGTAAGAATTTTATTCCATGACAATAATTTTTACATTTCTTTATTTATTTCACATCCTTATTCAATATAGAATTTCCACTTTATCTCTATGTAAATAACATAAGAATATGAAAATTTTCTTCTTTAATGGATTTCCTTCTCTTTAAAAATTGGATTTTGTTAAAAATAATTTTCATCCTTTCTAATCATAAATTTTCTTTCTTGTATTTATTCATTATAATGTTTCAAGGAATTTTAATTTTCACAATAATGACTACTCATATTATTTTTCCAGTAGACATAGATTTTATTAGAAATGATTAAAATAAATCATTTTATAATTTCCCCATGGTTCATTTTTTATTTTATTTATTAAATTTTTAAAAGAATCACAGTTTTAATGTTTACCTCATAAGAACATTTTCACACTTTTATATCCCATATTCATTATAAAGATCCAATTCTATGTGTTCATTGTCTTAAAATGAAACTTCCCTTCCCATTTTTATTTAAAACTTTTCCATAAAGAGGATAATTTTGGAGAATAAAAATAAATGGATTTCAATCCACTTAGGTTTATTTTTTTTAATTCCTCCAAATTTATTATGTTTACCTTTTTTTTCATCTCAAGGATTCATTATTTAAAATTTTCTTAATTTTATTTTCAACAATTTCCTTCCTGCTATTAAAATGGATTTTTTGGTGACATTTATTTTTATAAAACCATATTACAAAAGGTTTATTATTTTTTAAACATTTGGTTTCATATTCCTATAAAACTATAAAATATTTATATATGTTAGAGTTGTGTTTTATGTACTACTATAAAATATTTATATAGGTTAGAGATGTGGAATAAAGTAATTATGAAAAAGAATAGGAAATGGGGTGAATCATTGGGCGTTGAAAACACCGAGACGAGGGATGGAGATAGTGTCTACCAACAAGAGATATAGTATGGGACAGACTTGTTTGAGGATATGAATGTTGGATCCAAACTGAGCAAGGGAAAGCAAGGAAACCTTATATCTAAGAATTTCCTAATTCAAAAGGGAGTGAAGAAAGATATACCCCTCAAAGATTACTCAAAACTCCCCAAAACAATTGTTACCAGATCATCAGGTAAGAAAGGAAAAGAATAAACATGAGAAACTGAATTAGCAACCACCAAACAAATGCCAGAAAGTGGAGAAAAAAGAAAGGAAATGTGGAAAGTGGAAGAAGATGAAGGGGACCATTTAGAGCTCATCCTTCACTCTCAAGAATATATGCTTGAATGTGTTGTTCGGGTAAATGCCCCCAAAGAGGAGGTTAGAAAATTTTATAAAAGAAGGTTTCTAGTTGATACCAATAAGGAGAAAGAAGAATGGATAAACAAGAAAGACCGAATACTAACGCATGGATTCAGTAATGTTAAAATCATCACAAAGGAATTCATAGATATAATAGAAATAATGGATAATCATTTTGAAGATATTCTAAACAAAGATCCTAATATTCAGGTTATTCCACTTCATTGGGAGTTATACAATGTTTCTAATTCAAAAAATATTAGCCTTGTTTTTAATCAATTTGTGAGCTGCTTCAGTATGTAGTTCTTTGGCTATATTGATTGAGGTTTCCCACTTCTCCTCAAAGTGTATTTTTCAATAAAAATTTATATTTGTTGGTTGTATACAAATTATTATTTAATATATAGTTCATACATCACCTTATTAATAAGGTTTATGTTTTCTATCACTCTTTATATATCTCTGAAATTTGTTTTCTATATATGTCCATATTATTTAATTTCATTGATATAATATATTTCAATTTCACTATTTCTATATATTTTTCTTCTATTATCGACATAACTTCATACACATTACTCTATATGGTGTTATTACAAAGGGTACTTATGAGAAATTCATTTCTTCTATTGATTGGAAAAATATTCACATTTTGTATAATTATTATTTCAATTTGGAAGTTTATTGATTACTAATGAATATTATTGATTTATTTTCATGTTTCTTAATTAAATAATATGATGAAAGAGCTTAACATATTATGTAATGAGCGGGTCATTGAATTATATTTCCCCTCAATGAATTTATAGTTTTCACATGAGAAATATGCTTGGTTATTTGGTGTAATCATTACCTGTTAATGTAGGAATCTTTGTACCAAGGCCCTGATGGTATGTTTTTAATGATAGACATCGGGTCTTCCATCAATATGAAATAACTTATTATTTTACATGTGATTGTTTACACTGTGGTATTATCTTAGGATATATTTCATGCCCATAATATTATTAATATGGATATATTTGATTATTATCTAATCCTTCAAAATTACTGAATCTTTGTTTATTCTATGATATATTCTGTTAAAATCTACCCCATACCAATCATTTTTTCTCACCCTTCTTATGTTTATTTTTTCATATTTTATGAAGAAGTGTATTAAGTATGTTGTGTCTAGAAGGGTATCATAAGTGTATAATTTTTTTGGTAGTTTTTGAATACTTTTTATAATATATATAATTTTAATTTTAGTTGAAAATTTCCTATTTGGTGGAATAAGATATAAGGATTATTAGTTAGAAGTAATTTCCTAATTATATAATGGTTTTAATAGAAAATATATCGCGTATATAAGTACCTCATAAATTTTTATTGATTTTATAATAAAATAACTCTACTTTTGGGTTACTTAAATAAGTATTTAAAAATGTTTATAATGAATATAATTTTATTACTATATTTGGGATGCTGGTCTGGGGAGTCCCACTATGTAAACTATTATGAATAATATTTTTCATTATATAGAGGAAGTTAGATATTTTTTCACTAATGGCTGACCAGTATTATTATGTATTTTCTAATGATTTCATGGGGTTTCCACCTAAGTGTGAGATTGAGTTCATGGTTGAGCTCTGTATAAGTAAGTTGCCTATATCATTTCCTCCATAAATGATACCTCCTTCATATATTCAATAAATGAAGTGTAAATATGTGGAAATGGGAGGAATGAGATATATTTTTATGTGTACATCCCCTTGGCGTGCTCATATTTTTTCTCTAAAAAAGGATATGGTTCGTTGATATTGTGTTTGTATTATCATAGGCTAAACTATGTGGTAGTAAAGAACCATTCTCTATATCCAAGTATAAATGGTCTTTTTTCCAAATAATAGGGGATATGGTGTTTTGTAATATGTTTTTGAGATAGACATATCATCATCTATGGGAAAGTCCTTTTGACATACATTTTTACAATATTCATAATTAAGTGTGGATTATATGAGTACCTAATGATTCCGTTCATTTTGATGAATGTGGGAATAATATTTATGGACAAAAGGAATAAGGTCTTCAATACATTTTTTTCAACATTGTAATATTTATCGATGATCTTTTTTTGTACTCTAGGTTGAGGCTAGTGTAAAAACATCATGTAAATATTATTCTGATTATAATCATAGAGATTTGAATGTATGTTATGATCTCAAAGTGTCAGTTTTAGATAAATCTGGCGTACTTCATGTGGAATATGATAATATAGACCGATCTATTAGTAGACTATAAGAAAATTATTGTTTTGGTTTTTTGGATGCAATCTAATAATTTATTTTGACATTTGTAACTTTTTGGTATTATTTGGTTATTTAGGGAGTTTTATACTAGAGCATTCCCCATTAGTACATACAATGATGAACCTAACTAAGAAATTGGTAATGTTCAATACGAATGTTTCATGTGATGGATCATTTAATAATCTGCCTGAGAGTTTTATAGGAGAATAGATCCTAACCCTACATAATCTGTGTAAGGAGTATAAACTATTTTTCCAAGAATCATGATTTGGGATTGGTGATGTCCAAATATATGAGGTCAGTGTTTTCAATTCATTATCCAAGAAGTTGAGCCCACGTGAGAAACTATTCATAATGAATTAACTTGATTTAGTAGCAGTGGTTCTTTCCCAGAGGTGTTAGAGGAAGTATTTTTTAGGAGAGTGTTTTTTACTGTACAGTTACCACATGATATTGAAATATATTTTCTTAGAGCATGACTTGAAACAATTGCAGTGATTGTGGGACATTTTCCTAATGAATATTTATTTTATGTTGGAGTGCACCCCCAAAATGTGTATCATCACTGTTAATGCATTGACTAATAATTCTTAAGCATTGGTGATGTGGGAAAAGACTAGTGAGTGGCCAATGAAGACTGTTTTTACTAATTTGTGTTTGAAATTTTGGGATTTTTAGGGATGAGTGACCCTTATACCCTTCATTATCACCTCCTCATTCCTCCTAATGGTGAAGGGGAGTCAACTGTTAGATTCAAAATACCTAGTGATTAGGGATAAGAAATATTATGGGTATCCACCACCTAATAGGTCTATTTATTATGTATGATACTTTGTGTTTTAGGACATTTAATAGTCACTAATGCAATGAAAAAGGACAAAATGAGGGAATAAAATATGTCAATATGGGGTATTTGTCTAAGAAATAACAAGATGTACCATGATATACCAGAACATATTAGTGGTCTCAGATTGAAATGAACATTATGGGTTTTGTTAATATGTGATCCATCTATAAATCAGTTAAGGTGAAACACTATCCCCCCATTAGTACTCTCCAGTCACTGAAAATTTTACGTGGAAATTAGATTACATGAGTAAAAATTTCAATATAAAGTTATAAAAGAAAACCTATAAAATTTTTATTGTGTGGCTTATTAGGGACAGGTTGACTTGGTTGCAAATTTTCTATCGATTTGAGAGAAATTTTCTATTGAATATCTAGTAATGTTCTATAATAGATAATATATCTATATATGGTTCGTTGGTGAATTATTTCATATCAGGATTATATCATTTCAGCATGCTTTTAGATAGGTCTATAGATGTTTTTTTCCATATAGGTTCATCTGATCATTGCTTATCATCCTATGATATAGGTGAATTTTAAGAATATTAATTAGATATTAAAGGCCATGATAAATTCATGAGTCTAATGATTTAGGGCTTCTTGAGTGAAAAATGTAGTGAATATATATTTTCCTCGAATATTAATTTTTAGGAATCGATTCATATGGTTTACTTTGAGGCTTTATATGACAGGAAATTTAAAATTTCACTATCCAAGTTGGAGGTCATTGAGTTAGTGATTATTGGACCAAGACTTGTATAAGAGTAATTCAAGAATATATATTTGATTAATAAGTTTTTTGAAACCACTTATAGAATTAATAAGTATTATTCAATACAATGACCCCGACCAATAGAGTTTGAGGTGGGTGATTAGGTATTTCTATAAGAGTTTCCAAGACATGGATATCTTCATATCTAAATGTATTGGAATCTAGGTCTGATATATGTGGGGACATTCAATATTGTGGATAGAATGAGTATAATTACGCAATGGTTTACACTTCCTCATTTTTTTTATTTTCAGGCATCATGTGTTACATGTATCACATCGTTGATAATATCTTCCTGACCATTCCCATAATATTAATTCTATTGACATCGAGATAGAGTCTGACACATCCTTAGAGGAGAATCTATTTTAGAAAATGGATTAGGGAAAAAATAATCTAAATTTGAATATGGTTCATATGATATTATTTTAGTGGTAGAACATACATATTCAAGAGGAGACATGTGATCAAGATCATGATAAATTAAATCAGTTTCCCATGTTATTTACCTATGAGGGTTAGCAATATTTTAGAATGTAGCTCAAGGATACACAATTATATTATTGTGAGTAAATAATTCCCCATAAAATGTAAAAGGTAAAACTTATTTTTGGGATCCACATATATATTTTTTTTATTAATTTTTTATGGTGTTGTAATTGGACCCATTAGTTTTTTGGTAGTTTTCATTGGATTTAAGGTTGAATTTTTTTTAGGTGGATACAATTTTATTCATAAAGGTTATCACATCAGGACTGATCGGGGTCAATCCATAAAGGCTTCATATAATTTAATATATTTACTATTTAAGAAGGATTCATGTTTTGGAATAATTCATTATGATGATGTGGGGTTTCACACGTGAGGGCTGGTCAAGGATAATTCAAAACCAAAGGCTTTATGGTTTGGGGTGAAAGAGTAAATCCATATTTAAGGAAATTACATAGTGATAGTAAAAATTATATATTAAACCCATGATTCATTCCTTCATGAATTTTTAGGAGGAAGGATAGTCACACCCTGGTGAAGGGATTAATTCCATTGGGATGAATTTTATATAATATTTTTTAAAGTCTTATATATTTCCTTTGTACCTATTTATAGAGTAAGGATGGCCATGTCATGACAAGTAGGTCATCCTATAAAGAACAAGAGAGGATGTAGGTCATGATATCAGGTAACTCCATAAATATAGACCTATAATTATATCCATCCCATAAAATGGGAGAAGAATCTATGAATTCATTTCCATGATATTTTTGAATCTACCTGGAAGCAGGCTCCAAAAAATGAATAGAGGTGTCGTGTTGTGATAAATTATAGTGTTGAATTTAGTGGGTTTTTCATAGGGGTAGTGCTAAACTCCATAGAAAAGGAATTCCATTCCATGATAAATGCCTCTAAGGAATTTCATAGTGTGACGAATATGGATAATCAATGGTGTATGAAAAAAATTATTTTTTAAAATAAATAAATTTTAATAAATGATCCAGATAGAAAAATATTGTTGATACCATATTTTTTGTGTTATATTTTAATATATATATATATATATATATAAATTATTGATGTTAGTATCCTAGTAGAAGTTTCTCTTAATATTATTGTTACTCTAAATATTTTAATTGAAAAAGATGATATAATAATTGTGTGCAATATTATTAAGTGAATTTCGACTGAATGACATATCATAGAAGTTGTATTTGATGATTTTTGGAGTTCCATCCAAGTTGTTGAATGTGACCTGAGAATTTATTTGGATTAAGAATAATATTTAATGATTTCCATGAAAAAATATTCGACGTAGAGATGGGGGATGGAATATTCATATATGAATATTTTACACAACTTCGATTGAAAGTGTTTGTAAATGTCGCTGACCAAAATAGATTTAAAGGCCCAGTTGAACTGAACATAAGGGAGTATAGCTCACCATATATGAGATAGTTTAACATGGAAATACCTAGTAATAATGTGACTATAATAGGTCTATTTTATGTGTAAGAATGAGCACATGCACTAGGAGTGCAGGAGAGCAATATGTAAATACATTGTGGGGTGTCATGATGGAAGAGGTGGAGGAATTCCATATCAGAATTTGGTTACTAATAACTAGACATATTTGGGTATGAGTTTATATTTAGATGATCATAAAATGAGATGAAAATGTGATGTGGAATGAAATAAATAATGGTAGTATCGCTCTAGTAAAAGAATATGCATATAACCTATTCTATTTGTTTATATTGATCTTTGAAATTTTATTTTCCATGTGATTTATACTCTTGTAGTAGGATTCAAAGATTCTCTAAGGATAGTTTCAAAACATAGTATATAACACATGGATGTTGAGGATACACTATATGTGTGGAATTTATATCAACCACATTAATTTCGATGAATATTCCACATGAACAATTGAAGAACATAAAAATGTTCCCTAAATAAATATATTCAATGTGTGAGGTGATTTTGGGGAGGAAACATATACCATCCATGAGGAACAACCGTCCATGAGTTTCACATAGAAGGTTGAATATCCATAAGTGTTTCATGGAAATAGGATATTATATTAGAGTCATATAAAAAGGGATGAGCGACTATGAGTATAAAGATCTTTCGTGAAACATTCATTGATGTTCTGTCAGTACTGCATAGAAGTATGAGCTTCTGTAAAATGGGATTTCAAAAATATGTAGGAAAAAATATATTAAAAAATATTGTTTGAAGCTACCATATTATTAATGGAATGATCTTAAATTCAAGGATAATATTTGTATGGAAAACAATGTTTCAGAATTTTAGTGCATGTATACTATACACACTGATAGGTATGTACCTCCCAAAATTAACTTGAAAAATCATATACTTGGATTTCATTGATAAAATTTCATGAAAATTTTAATCATAAATAATGGAAGAAAATCCATGTGTTACATAAATTATGAATCATATATACACTACTCTTAACAAAAATTCCATTGAATGATACATGGGAAATTATCAAATGTGTAAGGGTGACTTTGCGATAAATTTAGGAATCGTCAGATGGATGCAAATGATTTAAATTGTTAATGGGAGGTAGTGGCATCTATAACATCTATATATCATTAGAATAGAATGGTTCGTGCATTCCATGGATTTATACCATGCATAAATACTATATTTAATGTAATATCTTGTGAGTGAAAATTTATAGTCCATTCATGAGGATAAAATATCACAATAATGATACAAGAAGTAGTCCTTTGCTGAGAATAAAGGACAAAAATGATGTGGTTATTTATCATCTTCATCATTTAAGTATAAAACACAATAAAGTTAAGTATTTCAAAGGTGATAATGTTAGGAATATAATTTTTAAGTGGATAGAAATTTCATGATTTTTATACCGTGATATGGGAACAAATATAAAGAGAAATTGTGGGAAAATATAGATTAAATGATATTGCATTTATATGCTCATTTTAGATTGAAGATGAACAAACTGAAATATATTAATCTACCAAAAAGATTATTGACTTCCAAATTCATGAAATATTTTGAATATAAACATGAAATACTGATATAAAGAAGAGTATGCTTGATAGTTAAATATTGATCATTCGGTTACAAAAAAACTAAATATACACGGTTTTTATTAGAATATGATGAGCCTAATGATTTTGGATCAAGTAAATAAAATTCTCCAATTCATAAAGATGATTGGTATTATAATAAGTCACGGTAATTCAAATAACATGATTTTATATCTTTATGAATACAAGAATAAATAATATAGAGAGATATGATAATATAAATGACACTATAGTTATTAAATATATTTATATACTATAGGATTTCAATGGAGAATTGTTCATTATTTATATCTAATACTAAAACTAAAGAGAATATTTATTGGTATCAAAGAATAATAGAGAGACTTAAATATGGTCTTCCATATACACCATAAAGAGTAACGTAATCGAAAATATATTATGTGTATTCTATTTTTCACTAAAGAAGATAGATGTAGAAGTTATTAGAAGATAAGAGAGTGATGTCGATATATATTTCATAGAAAAAGAAGATGATGATAATGATTAAGATAGTGTTGAGATAAAAGAGAGTGATTTTATGTTCTGTTTCAATTAAAGTAGAAACAGAGTTGGCCTAGTTAGAAATGGAGCTCACAAGATGAAGAAGGGTCTGTGTATTGTAGTTTGTAAATTAAAATAAGGGTCTTCAATTTAGTGAAAAAGACGAAGGAGTTCCACTAAGGCTTGATACTATAAAGATCGTGTGAACCACCATGGATTCTAAAGAAGAAGTATTTCTTGTTTTCCAATTTTCTATTAAGAGTAGAAGAAGAAAACCTAGGAAGGACATAAATAATCTTTATATGGTGTAGGAGGCACTTGTGTGCAATGAATCAAAAAATCACCCAAAAAGAAGAGTGAAAATATAGGTTTCTTGAATATTCACAGCCACCTTATAACTCAAATGATTATTTTTAGTGCATTGTGTGATCGTCTATTTCTTCCCAATTATACTAAGGGATATCCTTTATTATTCGATGGTAAATCTTTATATCTACTACCCAATTTGTGTATTCAATAATAAACAAAGTAATGATAATATAATATGAGAATCATGATTTAAATAATTTTATGAGGTAAAGGTATGAATATATTAAATTGTAATAAAAGGTTCCCAATAATAAATCACCCCACTCTTATGGTTGATCAAATCCCAAAGTGGTCCTATAAATTTATATCAAAGGGAGTTTGACCCCATTTAGATTCCTTTTTTTCTTTTTGATGATCTGAATTTATTTCATGAATTCATAATGAAGTGATGTTTTGGAAATAATTTATCAATTTTATAGATGAATTGTATTTCTACCAAGAATATATTTAATATGGAAACGAAATTGAAATTAATTTTGAATATTTTTCCCTCTTATCTAAATTAGAGGAAGGTTTAGTTTCACTATTCCAAGATTATATTAAATATATTTTTTTATTTTAAATATATGGAAAGGTGATTTATAGTGGATCCAAACTGATTAACAACCCTTTCAACACAAAGTATTTAGATAATATTTATTTATGTTAAAATTTATTAAAAAATTATCCTCAAGAATAATATCAACGAAAAATTAGTTATGTTTTATCTACCAGATCCCTAGAATAATCTGTTGTTGGAATATAAGTAATTTTTCAATACATTTTAAAAGATAAAATTTCCCTTGTGTGTGGACTTTTTCAAATGATTAAGGGTGGAAACATCCATATTTAAGATAATTCAAATATACTCCTCATGGATTTTCTAAAAAATATACAAGAATATATAACAGTCTCTAAATAGGTAAAATCCTTTGAGACAAGAAATATGGATCTTGAAATTTGTTCCTCAAAATTTTAAAATAAATGGCTCAAAGTAGATGATGAAAATAAAAATATCAGGAGGGATCTTGAAGAGAAATTCCATGTACATAAAGAAATATTTAATAAAAAATTGATGTCAATAATATTAAATTATAACTAAAATCAATTTAGATCACGAATCATGGAGAAATGATTTATGAAAAGTTCAAGATTCATATTGAATAAACTAAAATGTTTAATAAGGATTGTAAAGAAAAAGTATTATTCACTAATGATAAAATTAATTATCTCAATATGATATTTATAGAATAGGGAATTAAATTTGATAAGCATGATAATACACATACTGATACTCAAAAACTAAATATAAAAAGAGTAATTGCCTTATGTGATTCTTAAGAAGCGTATTCCATAAAAAACCACTTTAAAGAGAAAAAAATATTAGTATATCACTAACTCATCATTCCCAAGTAGGATCAAAGTATAATATAACATCCACACATATATGTAATTATGTCTCTATCTCTATTTACATGGAAAGAGAAGGCTCAAAGAAATATGTACAATTATGGATGTGGATAAGTGAAGAAGAACATTCCACTATATCAATGGTGGATAAAAATATAATAGAAGTTGGTTTCATAAGAAAAACAAAACTGGTGGTGAAGAAGTCCAAAAAAAGGAATTCTCACGGTGAAAATAATGTTTTACATCAGGTATTTTTGAAGACAATGTAAAGAATTATTATGTTATTAATTGATATAATAGTTTTAGTCCCTATGATTCAGAATTTTGGTGAAATCATTTAAATAAAATAGATTAGTCGAATCCCATTTCAATGGAAATAAATATAGAAAATATGTGACATCAGTGTTTGATGAAAAATTTTCAAGATCAAATAGTTTTATGGAAACTGATAATTTCAATGATGTCTGAAAAATTAGTGGTAAAAATAATGGTGAATATTAATCTATACGTGTTAAAACATTATGAAAAAAAGAAGGCCAAAAAATAAGAATGAAATTACAGTTGTAAGAATAAATTCTAAGTTATATAAAAATATAAATTCCCCCAATTTACATAAAACAAAGTTTGATGGTTCTCAATTGGGAAATTAACCCAAGAAGTACAAGAAGAGTGATTCCTATAAAAGGGATAATGATATGAAAGGGACTCATAAGTTTCTATGAGAAATCTATAATAAGGATTTCAATATAGAAAAAATAATCTTAGTAAATCATATTTAATTTATTTTAAAGAGATCACTTTGAGGTAAAGCGATAAAACCAAGCATATTACAAGCCTACCTCACGTCAAACCTTATATGAAGTTACCGAACTTTTCCAAAAATACATTAAATGTTTCGAATTAAGAACCCTATATACACTCCAGTAGATAGATGTTACCTTTTCATATGGGTCATCTATTATGATATCCTGTAAGTGGTCATCTAGTAGACTTGTAGAGTTCAAGAAAGTTGGAAGAAGAACATAAAAGGCAGCTCCAAAGAAGACTATTTTATAATTTTAGTGTATGTATACTCTACACTCTAAGAGGCATGGACCTCCTGAAATTAATTTATAAAAATCATATACAATGATTTGGTGGATAAATTTTAATTATAATGTTAATCCTGAATCGAGAAAGATAGTATATGTGTGAATTATAGTATGAAGCATAAGTACAACACTCTTCATAAATATTCCAATTAATGATACTTGAGATGGTATAAAATGAGGAATGTTGAGTTTGAGATACATGTAGGAATAATCACATGCATGGTCATGATTTAAATGGTTTACATGATGTAGTGACATCTAGTACAGCTATATCTAACTAAGAAAGAAATCATTGTGTATTCCCTACATGTATAATATGTATAAATCTAATATTAGATTTACTAGTTTTTTTGGTGAAAATAAGAGGCCATTCCTGAAGATTTAATAAAAAAATCATGAAATCAGTAGAAATAAATTGTAGATAATAAAGGAAAAAGATGTTGTGGATATTTATCAACTTCATAGTATAATAAGGAATCTTGTGACGTTCGAGTATTTTGTGTGTGCAGTTGTTGGGTATATAATTTTTAAATTGATACAAATGTCATTATTTTTATATCATGATGTGGGAATAAATTATTAAGAGAATGTGTGGGAAAATATTGATGTTATGATCCTAGGTATCTATGTTAATTGTGGATTAACGATGAAGAAAATGTAATTTATGGATCTATTGAAAAGAGTTTTGACATTAAAATTCATGAAATATTGTGAATATAAACATGAAATACCGATGTTAAGAGATTAAGATTCATAGTTACTTCATGATCATTCAGTTACAAAAAAATTATATATAATTGTTTTTTTATGAAGTTGATGAGTCTAAAGATTGTTGGTCTAGTCAATAATATTATCTGAAGATTAATGATGATTAGTATTATACTTTGGTTTAATAATTCAAATATTATGGTTTTGTGGTTTTATAAATACTAAAATGGATATTTTTGAGAGATAAAGTAATATAAATGACACTACATTTATTATGATAAACAATATATATATATATATTATAGGATTGCAATGGTTAATTATTCCAATTGTAGATATAATAATGAAACTAAGGAGAATATCTACCGATATCGATGAATAATAGGGAGACATAACTTTGGTCATTCATATGCACCATGAAGACTAAAATAATAGAAAATATATTAAGTACATTCTATTTTTCATTGAATAAGGGATAGGGAAGAAGTTATTAGAAGATAAGTGAGTGATTTTGATATTTATTTCATAGGAATAAGAAGATTGTTATGACATTAAATATGGTCGGAGAATAAAAGAGGGTGATATGAGGTTCTATTTCATAGAAATAAGAATAGAAAAATTTTCCTAGTTAGCTATTTAGATCACAAGAAGAATAAGGGTATGTGTAGTGCATTTTTTAAATAGTAATTAGGTTTTTAATATAGTGAAAGATAAGGTGTATCATTAAGTCTTTCTACTATGAAGATTGTTTATCCCACCATGGATACTAAAGAGTAAGTGTTACTGGTTTTCTAATATGAAATTAATAGTAGAAGAAGAAGACCTAGGAAAACATCAATAACCTTTACATTGTGTAGGATCCACTTGTGCGCAAAGAATTGAAAAGTCACCCTAATAAACTAGAGTGAAAATATAGGTTTTATAGATACTCCCTGATTCTTGGTAACTCACATGATCATTTTTAGTGGGTTTTGTGATCATTAATTGTTTCCTAATTGTACCAAGGACTAGCCCTTTTTATTCAAAGTTAAATATTCTATATCTAATATCAAATTTGTGTGTTTATTAATAATTGATGGAAAGTTAATATATTAATAGATCATGATACTATTAATTTTTCCAGGTAAATGGATGAAAATAAAAAATTTGAATAAAAAGTTCCCTATAATAAATCATCCCACTCTCAGGGTTGATCAAATACCAAAGTGGTCCAATAAATATGTATCAAATAAATTTTAACCTCATTTAGATTCCATTTTTTTATTTTATTTTTGTTTATTTGAATTTATTTCATGAATTTATAATGTCATATAGTTTTTTTAAAGATTTATCTATTTTATATATGAATTATATTTCTAGGAATAACATAATCAATATGAAAAAATTGAAAATAATGTCAAATAAGTTTTCACTCTTGTATAAATAAGAAGAACTAGTTTCTGAATTCTAATATAGTAAAGAAGACTATTTTGGATTGGAAATATAAAAAAATGTGTATTATAATTGAACCATAGTGACATAAAACCCTTTAACCTAAAAGGATCCAGATCGTCTTGATGTATGTGAATATGTGTACATAAACTATCCTCAAGATGAATATCAAAGAAAAAATAATGTTTTTTATCTACCAGATCCCTAAAATAATTAGTTGATGGAATAAAAGATATTTTCACTAGATTTATAAAGACAAAATTCCCCTTGTGTGTGGAGTTTGGGAAATAATTTAGGATGAAAACATCCATCTTAAAGACGATACATATATCATGGTTAAGGGTTTGTATGAAATGGTACTATAATCTATAACAGATTCTAAATATTTTATGTAAATAGAGATAACAAATATGGATCTTGGAATTATTTCCTCAAAATTTTAAAATAAATGGCTCATAGATGTTGATGAAAATATTTTTATCAAGAGGACTTTGGAAGAGAATTTCAATGATCATAAATTAATACTGAAAGCAACATTAAGGTAAATAATATAAAATTAGAAGTGAATTCAAAGGATATCACTAGTTGTGGAGCCTTACTTATTGAAAACACAAGAATTATTAATGAAGAAACTAAAATGTTAATTAAGGATTGTGAGAGAAAAATATTATTCCCTGTAGATAAAAAATATTACACACAATATTTAATTTGTAGAATATGAAATTAAAATGGATTAATATGATAATATTCATATTGGTACTTCAAAATTGAATATTGAAGTATTCATTGCCTTGGGTGATTCTATAGAGTCTTATTCCATGAAAAATACATCTCTGCAATGGAAATAATTTTATAATATCACTAACTGATATTTCTAAAGATGTATCAAAGTAGAATATACCATCCACACCCAGTTGTAATGAATTTCATATACATATTTACATGTAAAGTGCGGGTTCAAAAATATATTTTCAAGTATGTATTGGGACAAATTAAGAAGAACATATCACTATATCAATGATGTATTAAAAGATAATAGAAGTTGGTTCCCCAAGAAAAACCAAACTGGTGGTAAATAAGGCCCAATAAAAGATTTCTCACTGTGCTAATAATTACGGCCATAAAGAATTTATAAGGAGAATATCAAGATTTATACGCATTGTTAGTGAAATAATATGATTATGAATTATTCCCTAAAATGTCGGTAGAATCATTTAAATTAAAAAGATCAGTGGAAGCACATTTTAAGGGAAATTATGCTTGAAAAGAGGCAACATCAATATTTAAAGAAAAATATTTTAGGATCAAATATTTTAAGGTCACTTGAAAATTTCAAAAAATTTGGAAAAATTTGTGGTAACAATATTGGTGAATATTTATCACAACATATTCCAAATGAATAAAAACATATAAGGACAAACAATAATAATGAAATTAAAGAAATGGAAATAATTCTAAAGGTATCTAAAAATATAAAATACCATAATTTATATAAAAATAAGGTTAATGATTAACTCTTGGGAAATTATCCCAAGAACTACAAGAAGAGGGATTCATATAAAAAGGAAAATGATATGAAATAAAAAAATTAGTTTCCACTAGATTTATCTAAAAACTTTTCCATTGTGAAAAAAGAATGTTACTAATTTATCTAGAAGACTTAGACCAAGCAAGAAAGATATAAGATGCACATGAAAAAGGTAGTTCCAAATAATAAAGTGTCAGAGTTTGAGTGTATGTCTACTCTACACACTGAGAGGTATGTACCTCTCGAAATTAACATATTCAATTCATATACCAAGATTTCATGGATAAAATTTCATAATATTGTTAATCATGAATCAAGAAAGGAAATCCATGTGTGCATTAATGAATAAATCATAGATACAAAACTCTTTATAAATATTAGAACAAATGATACGAAAGATGGAATAAAATGAAGAAGGGTTAGGTTGAGATACTGATAGGAATCATAACAAGCATTCATATGATTTAAATTTGCAATGGGAAGTAGTGGAATAAAGAGCAACTATATCTCACTAAGATGGAACGTTTCATACATTCCATTCATGTATAGTAAGCATAAATCTGGTATTCCATATACTAGTTTGTGGGAGAACATTTAGAGATCATTCATGAGGATAAAATATAACAATGAAAAAATAAGAATATGTCCTTTTATGCTAATAAAAGACATTTTTGTTGTGTTTATTTATTACCATTATAATATAATATGGAAACCAGAGAGTTTCAAGTATTTTATGTTTGTGGATTTAGGGTATAGAATTTCTAAATAGATACGAATGTCACGATTTTTATATTGTGATTTCGGAATAATTTTCAAATGTAAATTGTGGGTAAAGATAGATGACATGATCATGCATATATATATGCATTATATATTGAAGATAAAGAAAAAATTATTTATATATCTATCATAAATTGTGTGGGAATTCAGATTCTTGAAATATTGTGAATATAAATAAGAAAAACTAATGGAAGGGAGATTATATTAAATAGTTACATCATTTTAATTCTGTTACAAACAAATTAAATATATGTGGTTTTCATGAGAAGAATATGAGTCTAAATATTGTGGATGTAGTCAATAAAATAGTCATATTATTAATGATTATTAATATTAAACTAAGGATTAGTAATTCAAATATTAGGTTTTTTTTGTTTCATAAATACTACAATGAAAAATATAGAAATATAAGATAATTTAAATTCTAATACACTTATTATTATTATATATATATTCTATAGGTTTTCAATGGTGAATTTTTTTTTTATAGATCTAACCCAAAAAATAATAATAATATTTACTTGTATCAGAGAAGAAAAAAAATGAGACAAATCTGGTTATTCATATACACTCTAAAGATTAAAATAATAGAAATGATATTAAGAACATTATTTTTTTATTGAATAAGAGGGAATGATGAATCTATTATAATATAAGGGAGTGATGTTAATATCTATTTCATAGGAAGGATATGATGATGATGAAGATTAAGATTTTAGGAGAATAAAATAGGGTGTATTGATGTTCTATTTCACAGAAATAAGAATAGAAGAATTAGACCATTTAGCTATAAAGAACACAAGAGGAATAAAGCATCGTGTAGTTTAGTTTCTAAATAGAAAAAAGGGTTACTAATTTAGTGGAAAATAATAAGGATTTCCACTATTTTCTTTCAACTATGATGATTGTTTCAACCACCGTGGATACTAAAGTAGAAGGGTTTCTTGTCTTCCACTTTTCAGTTAAGAGTGTAAGAAGGAGAACTATGAATAACATCAATAATCTTCATATGGTGTTAGAGCCACTTGTGTGGAAAGAATAAAAAAATCACTCTAAAAACTAGATTGAATATATAATTTTCATTGATATAACCTACACCTCGTAACACACTTGATTATTTTTAGTGGGTTTTGTGATCATTAATTATTTCGCGATTATACAATGGACTAGCCTCTATTATTGAATGGTAAATCATTTAAATCTACTACCCACTTTCAATGTTCAATAATAATCAAATGAAAGGTAATATAATATGATAAACAATATACTATTAATTTTAAGTGTTAAAAAGATGAAAATATTAAATTGGAATAAAAGGTTGAAATTAATAAATCATCCCACTCTCAGGGTTGATCATTACCCAAACTTGTCCTATAATTGTTTATCAAAGAGAGGATGAAATAATAAGCATTCCATTTATTAAGTTTTTTCCTCTTTGATGATTTTAATTTATTTCACGAATTCAAAATAATGTGTATCTATGGCAATGATTCATCTATTTTATAGATGAATTCTATTTCTACCAAGACCATAATTAATAGAAAAAATAATGTTAAAATAATGTTGAATAAGTTTTCCCTATTGTCTAAATTAGATAAAGGATTTGTTCCACTATTCCAATATTATATTGAAGATATTTTTGGATTGGAAATATAGAAAATGGTTTTTTATAATTGAACCAAATTTATATATAACACTTTAGCCTCAAAGGAATTAGATAATCTTGATGTGTGTGAAAATTCTTGCACAAACATTCCTCAAGACGAATATCTAAGAACAAGTAGTGATTTTTGATCTACCAGATCCATAGAATAATTTGTTTATCTAATATAAGATATTATTCTGTACATTTAAAAATATAAATTTTCCCTTTTGTGTGGTGTTTTGAAAATAATTATGGATGAAAATATCCATCATGATGATGATACAAATATCACAGTGAAGGTTTTTCAAGAAAAGTTACTAGATTCTATAATGCCTTCCAAATTGGTTAAATCCTTTGGGACATGAAATGTGGATCATGAAATTAGTTCCTCAAAATTTTAAAATAAATGGCTCAATGAAGTTTATGAGAATAATGATATCAAAAATACTCATGAAGATATGTTTCATGAACATAAATAATTACTAAAAACAACATTTATTTAAATGATATAAAATTAGAAGTGAAATCAATGAAGATCATGAATCATGGAACATTCGTTTATGAAATGACTAGAATTCTATAATGAATAAACTGAAATAATAAATAAGGATTTTGAAGGGAAATTATTATTCATTAAATTCAAAAAAATCAAAAATATTAAATGTATAAAATAGTATATTAAATTGGATACGATGGTTAATAAAAATATTTATACTTTACAACTAATGATTAATGGATTATATTATTTAGGTGATTCTAAACAGTATTATATAATGAAAATACCTTTATCAAGTACAAATAATATAATTACATCACAAACTGATCATTCCGAAGATGGATCAAAGATGAATATACCATCCACACCAAGTTTAAAATATTTTTCTATATATATTTATATGGAATGTGAAAGTTGAAAAAATACGTACAAGTATGTATGAGGAGAAATGAAGAAAAAAATACCACCATATCAATGGTGGAGAGAAGGATAATAGAATTTGGTTACCGAAGAAAAATAAAACTTGTGGTCAACAAGACCCTAAAATAGACTGCTCATGGTGCTAATAATTCTAGACATCAAGATTTTATGAAGAGAATATCAAGACTTATAAGGCTTTTTAGTGCTATAATAGGTTTAGGCACCATGAATTGGAATGTTGGTAAAATAGTTTAATTTAAAAATATCAAGGGATTTCCATTTCAAGGGAATGAAATTACCAAAAGATGCAACATTAATTTTTGAAGAAAAATATTTTAATCTTAAATATATTTAAGTCACTCAAAAATTTCTAGGTTGTCGGAAAAATTACTGGTTAAAATAGTGGTTAAAACATAACTCATCATGTTAGAAATTTAAGAAAACATATAAGGCCACAAAATAAGAATGATATTTTTGGTATGGAAATAAATATGAAGGGATCTGGAAATATAGATTTCCCTAATTTACATCAAAATAATTATGATTATTCACTTTTGTAAAATTATCCCATGAACTACAAGAATATTGATTCATATAAACGGAAAAATTATATTAAAGGAACACATATGTTGCCAAGGGATGTCTCTAAAAAGGTCTCCTATTTAGAAAAAATATCTTAGTCATTTTTTCAATAGACATGGAGAGAGACGGAAATTATGAATAGGGATATAAAAAGGGTATCTCAATGAACAATAATATTTTTCACTTGATGAAACCAAATTTCAGGAGTGGTTGTTAACATTATTGAAATTTTGTGATAATATTCTCTTGTAGGAGGTGTAATTTGTATTGATATATTCATAGATACTATATTAATATAATTACAAAAAAAGGGTTTATAAAGAAGATGAAGGTTTCACCAGGTGATACAAATGATATAAAATCTCTTGAGAATAAATATTTCACACTGAATGAAATTGGAGAGGTAGTGATATACATACTCATTAAAACATAATTATATCAGAAGAACAAATTTGGAAGTACAAATATTGGAATAATTTTATTGAGAAAAAATTTGAAACCATTCAGTTCATATTAATGTAGAAAATAGATCCACTATGTTTCTTTATATATTATGAAATGTATTTTTACTTAAAATTTAGGGATTTGAAGGTGAAGTATTCACTCAGAGAAAGACCTGAGTAGTAGAGATAACTACCAATATTGGATAATCAGGAAGAATAAATCACTATATATTGATGATCACTTAATAGGTATTATGGAAAATACAGGAAAGAATAACCTTTGATTATGTTGAACGAATTAGTTATTGTCAAAACACAATAGAAATGTACAGAGGATTTCATCATATTTTTAACATAAATTTAATATTCTGAACAATATTCTTTGAATAAGATCATTCTTAGTGATGTTTTGGAATTTCTCAACACTGGAAAAATATATATTGATGTATTCCATTTTTTTCATTCTTTATTTTTAACATCAAAAAAATCATCTAAAGAATAGATCCACCATTAAGAATATAGATTAGAGTGTCTCATTGAGGGGGAAAATAGAAACATTGATGAAGAATCTAAAAGATTCACTATTTCATATAAATCTAATCTTTATAGAATGTTCTCGAAGATCATGTCAGTAAGGAAGTATGTTTTCTTTACTCTATATCCTTAGTAATAAAAATAATATTCTTACAATAAGAGGGTTAAAATTGAATTAGTCACTAACCTATGAATAGTGGAAGGATGAAGAAGTTCCAAGGATATTAATCAGACTTTAAACTTGAAATATTTTCAAAAAATTGTTAAATTAAGTGTAGGAATATCATGTTGATTTAGTCTATAACATATTTTTATAATAATTGGTATCATCATCCTAGAAACACAGAACGTAAAGAGATATTTTGAGTTCTCCTTTCATTT
Organism: Viscum album; assembly: GCA_963277665.1. Lineage (NCBI taxonomy): Eukaryota > Viridiplantae > Streptophyta > Magnoliopsida > Santalales > Viscaceae > Viscum > Viscum album. The sequence goes on from OY728123.1 coordinate 1,755,597,749, forward strand.
GGTATCAAGTTCAATTGAAAAAACTTTTTTTTATAAATCTAATTATCTTGTTTTGTAATCTAATCATGGAATATAAAGACATGTAGTGATATGATTCATTTCACATTTATTAAGAATGAATTCATACCCATTTCCTGAGTGAATTTTATTTATTTTCTATAAAGTATGGAGAGTTGAAATGAAATTTTGATGAGATAGGTAGAGAAGATAAATAAACCCATATTAAGATACCATATAGCCTATCTATATAAGAAATAGGAAACTAATGAAAAGGTAGAGATTAATTTTCCAATTTGGTGTATATTATATTTTTTATAAATATACTCTATGTGTCATTACTGTTTTATGCCAATATGGTAGAATAATATTCTTGTATTATTACAATTATTCCATATATTTTGACTGAAAAAGAAGATGATAATAATTTCTTATTATTTTATTAAGTGAATTAATACTGAAAGAAACCTCTTCTAAGTTGTAATGGAACATTTGAGTATTTCCATATGTATATTTTAATGTGACATAAAAAATTATAAGGATGGAGAAGAATATTTTTGGAGTTCCATGCATATATATTGAATGAGGAGATGTGAGATGGAAGTTTCATATATAAGAAGTTTTATTTGCTCAATTTGTTAGTGTAATGGTAAAAAATAGGCAAAAATAAAATTAGAAAATGTTCCAGCTCAAACACATATATCAGACTCCACCTCACCATGTGGGATCCAACCCAAAAATTTAAAATAATTGGGTGTAACACCCCAAGATTTCCTAGTGTGTTAGTTCTTCAAAATAATTCAATAACTTTCACTACAGGCAACACAAAGTTCAAGCACACCATGACTTACCAAACAAGCCGTTCAAAAGAGGTTATGAATAGTATTTGATAAATTTTAATGTTTATATAATCCTTATAATTTTAGAATCCATATTATGAGTTTCTTAGATATAATGCAAGAACAAATTCATTTTCAGTATTGCACTTTTATCAACTTTAATAGTGAACCCTTTTTAAATACTATGTTTTAAACTTTTTGACTAAATGGGGACATCAAAAATTTAAAATGAAACATCCCAAGCTTCTACGGTACGCTTCCCTTCGAATAATGCGATAGCGTGTGTTGTACGCAACCTCGAGTTCTAACACACACCACAACTAATTAAACTAGCCGTTGTGAATACTAATACCTACCTTTTGAAATTATATATATTTTATATTTGAAAATGGACTTCATTTTTGGATTCGGAATATCAAAATTATCCTAGGGTGAAATTTTGGTACATTTCGGATAACTTTCATATTTTGATGAATAGTGAAAATTACTAAATTTTAATTAAAAACAACTTTTTTTGATCAAAATAATTAATAGTGATAAATTGTGAATTTGAGTGGTTTTAAAGTATATTTAGAATATATTTTTACCATTTAATATAATGTTGGTCATTGGACATAATTTTACAATTAAACCGAACATAAACAAATGTCAATCTTTTGATAGTTATTACCTCTTAAAAACACGCTTTTTGTTTTGACAGCGGGAATTAATTTTAAATTAATTTCTGACACTTCTGTGTTTTGAATTTAGGAAAATGGATTCCATATTTGGAATCAGGATGTCCAAATTATGTAAATAGGTGACTTTTATTTTTACACATTTTGAATAATTACTGCGGTAAATATTTTATTTACCATGGTTAAAGGGTAAATCCGGTAAATAAGGGTTAAAAAAATAATATTATAATAATACTAAATTACCCTAAAACGTGTCTTAACCCTATTGGTTGATACATGGTCGACCATGGGCATCTTTGTGTCAATTTGGGGACCCCATGGATCCACTTGTAAGTGATAATGACACATTATATTAATAAAGTTAAAATAAAAATAAAAATGGCATAAGCTTACATCTTTCAGAAGATCAATTTTTACATAGGGTTATACATGTTGGATTTTCGATTATAAATATTCATTAGAAAGATAAAAAGATTTCCTACATAATGATATTTTATTTATAATTTTTAGACATCAAATAATTTAAATTATTAATGATACAATAATGATGAAATGTTTACCTCATTTATAAATCATTTAAATAAATAAGATTATAATGATTAAAATATTATCTAAAACCTGTCCAATTCTTATTGGTTGATGTTATTTACAATAGGAGTCATCGTATCTTCGACCTAAATGATTTTTGGACCATTATAAACCGAATACAAATATATTATAAAGTAATACTTTCACACTTTCCTAAAGAGCCCCTCCACTCCCTTATAAAAGGAGACCACTTCTACTCATTCCTCACACCTCTCAAGCCGCTTGGCTCATCCAAACTCTGCCCAAATAAGCTCCCCACATCCCTCTCCTCCTCCTTGAAGCTTACCCTTAGGCAGAAAGCATTTCAATAAGTCCTTTGGTTCCAACCAAAGTGAGTTACCTAAATTAACGGTAACGATTTCTCTTAAATTATTTTCATTTATTTTGCTTCTCCAACCCCCAAACTCTTTTTATTTCCTTTCTTTTGTAACAAAACCAGTATCCTCAATATACTAGGATTTTGTTATAAGAAGGATTAAAACTACACATACACACAACTCCATCTAACGGATGATGAACATAATGTTTCTGTGGATGGAAAACTAACGCCTCACGAAACGATGATTGTTCAAATACATCTTACCGCCTCTCATGGTGGCCATTATGATGGAACTGTAATTAAATATGATATTAATGATATATATTTTATATATAAGCTTCTGTAATTCCATTTTATTTCATACCATTATTCGTTTCATGTTGTATATACATACGATAATTTCATTTGAGGAAGTGCGGACTACCGCCCCCTTAAAATAATATGACTCGTTCATACCACACATGGAACGTATAAAGGATGGTGTTAACGAACTTAAGTAACATATATAAAATATTATATTATACTGGAATAGTAATATACCTATGTATCATTTGGATTCGATTCTTTTAAAATAAAAATTAAATGGAAGTAGCGTTCGTGCGTACGTACGGACTACCGTCTCCACGAACGCGATGAGATTCATTCTCCATCGTATCCATTCAAGTATAATTATCATTTAATGATTTAAAAATGATGTTTAAGGACTTGATATCATTCTGGATATGAATAAGATACAAAAAACATGACTTATGTAACAAAACATATAAAAGAAAATGAGTAAGTTAACACACGAAACGACGATAATACTAAGATATTATCAAATCAATATTAAAAGATCATATATGATATCATATTAATGTATATGATTCTTTTATAATTTAATAACAATTATTTCACCATTATACAGGAGGTTAACCTACCCCAACCAAGGAAAAGTACAAGGTAAGGGTTATTTCACAATCTCTTCATTATCCGAGGTTGTTTATTTATAATAATCTACTGGGATCTCTTTATCATCCACATCCATGTTTCTTCAAAATGTATTTCAAAACATTTTTACTATTTACAAGAATATGGGTTAAAGTCATTTATACCCTTGTTTGACTTTTTATAAGAGGTTTATAAAGGAATCTTTCCGTCGTTTTCAAAACGAGGTCCTTTTTAACCTTTTCGACAGAATTGAGGTAAGAATGTTTTTTTTACTTATACGGCGGGTGCGGTAATTTTACGCCGTTATAAAATCTTCAAAGCTTTACTTAGAAGCTTATAAGAATATTTTCAAAGAAAATGTTTTATTTTATATGGATCTTAAATGATTTCAAAATAAAAGGAGATATTTCTTTAAAAAGAATTTTGATTTCATCTATGTCAACATCCTTTGACGGATTTTAAGATTATTTGAAGTTGATTTATTATGATACAAAACTTCTATATTGTATTGAAGGTTTTGTGATATGTTTGACTATGGATGTGCTATTTTTATACCATTCATAGTTTATGGTGAAATTATTGACATTTCGTATGCTAGTTTTAATACGAATGTTTATGTTATGTTTAAACCTTTTCATATGGGAATGCATTGGACTTAATAAGTGACGGGTGGAGCCCGCTATAGCTCCTCGATTCATCGGTAGGTCTCATGAGACAAACTAGTGTCTTGGCACAAGGCCTTGACAAAATCTTATTTGTAGTCTTGGCACGAGGCCTTGGCTATGTGGTTATGATAGTCTGGCATTATGAATTCCAACATTATGAAAGTGGTTATTGATTTTGCATGTGATTATTCGATTAGTAGAATATTCATGTGAATAAGTAAATGGCATTATTTCATTTTACTTTTGCCATACTATGTTGAAGTTCATGTTTAAAAGGCTTTTGTTTTAGTAATTCATTTCCTTAAATGTTTATGCTTATTTTGAATGTTCCGCTATATTGTTATCCTTACTGGGCATTTGAGCTCACCCCTTTTATATGTTTTATTTTTCCCAGGTAGTGAAGAAGTAAATATTGATTGACTTACAGGGATATTATGAGGGGTTAATAGTGTGGATATGAAGACTTTGTTGTTGTAGTAGTTTTTCACTTTGAAATGTAATGTAAAACTTTATGAATATATCTAGTGTTTCCAAGGCTACTAAACCAATCGGTCTTTCGAGATTTGATCTTTCTTGTGATCATGCCAATGTTACGAAGTAATGCACCGACTCTGGGTAGCTGGGGTCGGGGCGTTACAGTTGGTATCAGAGGAAGTTTAGTACAAACCTTGGAAGCTAGATTTAGATAAACTCTGATTAGAGCACGTAGACCTAAGATGAACTTTGAGGATTAGTATAGAAGAACTTCCTAGAATTTTGGTATTGTAGAGATTTTGTGAGTTTTCCGAGAAATACATCCCTGACTGGATACGAGCAGGTAGAGGCGGCTCTGGCACAGATGTACCTAGGGGTAAAACCCGAAAACACCGCATTGAGCTAGACTCGAACGGGAACTGGTGCACGACAACGGGCCTTGCTGCACTCTTGGTTACGACACTCCCGGGGGATATGCTTAGGATAACTCTCATTTTCTTTACAAATCATTTTGAAGGGATTATGAGTATATACTTCCTCAAAGAAAACATTTTTATGATTATGGATTATATCCATAAATAGTTCAATTTATGTTAAGTGTATTATAAGTATGGGATTATGTATTTTGATTCATAAACTGATCTAGTGTATTCCATTGTTTAGAAATGGCGCCCAGTAGAAGGAATGAGAACTCCAGAAATGCACATGATCCAAAGAGAAGGAAGGATCATATCTTTCATGGTCTTAAGCTAGAATTTATAAGAGAAATAGTCTCCCATGTATTATCATCATATGAAGAAATAATATCATGTGTTGATAAGATAAGTAAAGAGTTTACTGAGTCCTATGGCTTTGAAGGGAATCAAGAGAAGAAAAGGATGGAAGAAAGAAAGATGGATAAAGGGAAAAGGGAAAAGAAGAATTTTCCCATATGTGGTAACTGTGGAAAGAAACACCCTGGAACTTGCCTGAAAGGAATGGGAGTTTGTTATAAGTGTGGAGGAAAAGGGCACAAAGTACGTGACTGCAAGGGTAAGAAAATGGTTTTAAATGTACAATGATTCATTTGCAAGGAGTTTGGACACTATGCGAACCTATTTCCCAGTCATCAGACTATGCCGCAAATGATGTTATTGGATAATAATCAAGTTATGATACTACCACAGATGAAGAGGAATGATTAGAGTTCTTATGTTGATTATGTCAATTGAGTGTTGTATCAACAATGTACTTGTTACAATAATCATGGAGTATATAAGGATTGTACTGCAGTACTATTTCATTAAGGACTTGAGATTGTGTGGAACAAAGAAAAGTGACTCAATAGCAGGATAAATTTTTGGAAAATATATGGTTGAGAGAATATAGTTCTGATACTGAGGAAGTTATTTTAGAATAATACATGATTGATTTGGATAAATTATATTGGATATTATTGACTACCTTGAAGCTGATTAATGATTTTTATATTCCATCATTGTTGGGTTTTAAAACATTTTTAGATTAATGAAGTATATCCAGCATTCTATATGGAATAAGGGAACATGAATGTAATCAATAAGGAATATGGTAATACATGATGAAGGTATTCATATGCTATTACGGGGTAAAAAGGATCTATATTATGTTTAACTTCCTTATAAATGTTGGACTGTGAGTTTGGATAGAAGTATTTTGGATAGTTCTAGTTTGGATTATTTTGGATTTCCATAAAAGGACAACCCGGAGGTCGGGCGGCAACCCGTCGCGTCCGGCAAGGCTGCGAGACTTGAACCCGCAACCGAAGGGTGACAAGGGTGTATCACCTACCACTGGCCCATGAGATGTCCTGGATTAAATAATGTAGTTTTTATAAAAATATTTTTTAGATGAATTATAATTCGTTTATTTTGGAACCCTATACAAATAGTGTAAATAGAATTTTTTTACACTCTATTATCTTTTAGAGTGAAAGATGAGTATGTGGTAGAAATTTATTAATGGATAAAACTCTAATTATAAAGTAAGTATATCTCTATATGATCTTATCCAATCTCATAAAAAATTCCTCAATATTAAGAAAAGAAAATTAGAACAAAAATGTTTTCCTAGATGGTACCTTAAATCATCACTAATTTATGGCTTTGGGATTGTTGGCCTTTTCATAGCCATGTTCTCTACCACTCTCCATCAGGTAATTGATGGTTAGATTTTTCTTCCATATCCATATTTTACTACATGGAACCCTAGTATGTGTTATTTTCGGTAATCTTCATACTTTCGACTCTTTATTTTAAATAGAGGCCTCATTAATTCATTTTTCGATGTGGGATTTCAACTAAGATATTTTGAAACGTCAAAAATGTGTTATCCTAATACCCTATGTTTTGTTGAACCGATGGTATTTCAAATCATCATAGATTGATGAATTTAAGGACCTCAATTTTATACTTGTTTGTAATTGATGACCTCAATTACTACCTATAAATATTTACGTTTTTCCTCCAATTATATGTCTCAAATTGCCACCAATGTTCTCCTAATCGAGATCATAATTTGGTGGTGACCCTTTCATTTCTCTTTTCCTCATATTAAGACAAAATTTTAGTAACCCAATTTCCGATGTGGGGTTTCCCACAAATATATTATATATTTTCAACCTTTTATTTTCGAAGAACAATTTCAAATTGCGAGGACGCAATTTATTGAAGGAGGGGAGAATGTAACACCCCAAGATTTCATAGTGTGTTAGTTCTTCAAAATAATTCAATAACTTTCACTACAGGCAACACAAAGTTCAAGCACACCATGACTTACCAAACAAGCCGTTCAAAAGAGGTTATGAATAGTATTAGATAAATTTTAATGTTTATATAATCCTTATAATTTTAGAATCCATATTATGAGTTTCTTAGATATAATGCAAGAACAAATTCATTTTCAGTATTGCACTTTTATCAACTTTAATAGTGAAATACTATGTTTTAAACTTTTTTACTAAATGGGGACATCAAAAATTTAAAATGAAACATCCCAAGCTTCTACGGTACGCTTCCCTTCGAATAATGCGATAGCGTGTGTTGTACGCAACCTCGAGTTCTAACACACACCACAACTAATTAAACTAGCCGTTGTGAATACTAATACCTACTTTTTGAAATTATATATATTTTATATTTGAAAATGGACTTCATTTTTGGATTCGGAATATCAAAATTAGCCTAGGGTGAAATTTTGGTACATTTCGGATAACTTTCATATTTTGATGAATAGTGAAAATTACTAAATTTTAATTAAAAACAACTTTTTTGATCAAAATAATTAATAGTGATAAATTGTGAATTTGAGTGGTTTTAAAGTATATTTAGAATATATTTTTACCATTTAATATAATTTTGTTCATTGGACATAATTTTACAATTAAACCGAACATAAACAAATGTCAATCTTTTGATAGTTATTACCTCTTAAAAACACGCTTTTTGTTTTGACAGCGGGAATTAATTTTAAATTAATTTCTGCCACTTCTGTGTTTTGAATTTAGAAAATGGATTCCATATTTGGAATCAGGATGTCCAAATTATGTAAATAGGTAACTTTTATTTTTACACATTTTGAATAATTACTGCGGTAAATATTTTATTTACCATGGTTAAAGGGTAAATCCGGTAAATAAGGGTTAAAAAAATAATATTATAATAATACTAAATTACCCTAAAAAGTGTCTTAACCCTATTGGTTGATACATGGTCGACCATGGGCATCTTTGTGTCAATTTTGGGACCCCATGGATCCACTTGTAAGTGATAATGACACATTATATTAATAAAGTTAAAATAAAAATAAAAATGGCATAAGCTTACATCTTTCAGAAGAACAATTTTTACATAGGGTTATACATGTTGGATTTTCGATTATAAATATTCATTAGAAATATAAAAAGATTTCCTACATAATGATATTTTATTTATAATTTTTAGACATCAAATAAGTTAAATTATTAATGACACAATAATGATGCAATGTTTACCTCATTAATAAATCATTTAAATAAATAAGATTATAATGATTAAAATATTATCAAAAACCTGTCCAATTATTATTGGTTGATGTTATTTAGAATATTAGTCATCTTATCTTCGACCTCAATGATTTTTGGACCATTATAAACCGAATAAAAATATATTATAAAGTAATACTTTCACACTTTCCTAAAGAGCCCCTCCTCTCCCTTATAAAAGGAGACCACTTCTACTCATTCCTCACACCTCTCAAGCCACTTGGCTCGTCCAAACTCTGCCCAACTAAGCTCCCCACATCCCTCTCCTCCTCCTTGAAGCTTAAACTTAGGCAGAAAGCATTTCAAGAAGTCCTTTGGTTCCAACCAAAGTGAGTTACCTAAATTAAATGTAACGATTTCTCTTAAATTATTTTCATTTATTTTGCTTATCCAACCCCCAATCTCTTTTTATTTCCTTTCTTTTGTAACAACACCAGTATCCTCAATATACTAGGATGTTGTTATAAGAAGGATTCAAACTACACATACACACAACTCCATCTAATGGATGATGAACATAATGTTTCTGTGGATGGCAAACTAACGCCTCACGAAACGATGATTGTTCAAATACATCTTACCGCCTCTCATGGTGGCCATTATGATGGAACTGTAATTAAATATGATATTAATGATATATATTTTATATATAAGCTTCTGTAATTCCATTTTATTTCATACCATTATTCGTTTCATGTTGTATATACATACGATAATTTCATTTGAGGAAGTGCGGACTACCGCCCCCTTAAAATGATATGACTCGTTCATACCACACATGGAACGTATAAAGGATGGTGTTAATGAACTTAAGTAACATATATAAAATATTATATTATACTGGAATAGTAATATACCTATGTATCATTTGGATTCGATTCTTTTAAAATAAAAATTAAATGGAAGTAGCGTTCGTGCGTACGTACGGACTACCGTCTCCACGAACGCGATGAGATTCATTCTCCATCGTATCCATTCAAGTATAATTATCATTTAATGATTTAAAAATGATGTTTAAGGACTTGATATCATTCTGGATATGAATAAGATACAACAAACATGACTTATGTAACAAAACATATAAAAGAAAATGAGTAAGTTAACACACGAAACGACGATAATACTAAGATATTATCAAATCAATATTAAAAGATCATATATGATATCATATTAATGTATATGATTATTTTATAATTTAATAACAATTATTTCACCATTATACAGGAGGTTAACCTACCCCAACCAAGGAAAAGTACAAGGTAAGGGTTATTTCACAATCTCTTCATTATCCGAGGTTGTTTATTTATAATAATCTACTGGGATCTCTTTATCATCCACATCCATGTTTCTTCAAAATGTATTTCAAAACATTTTTACTATTTACAAAAATATGGGTTAAAGTCATTTATACCCTTGTTTGACTTTTTATAAGAGGTTTATAAAGGAATATTTCCGTCGTTTTCAAAACAAGGTCCTTTTTAACCTTTTCGACAGAATTGAGGTAAGAATGTTTTTTTAACTTATACGGCAGGTGCAGTAATTTTACGCCGTTATAAAATCTTCAAAGCTTTACTTAGAAGATTATAAGAATATTTTCAAAGAAAATGTTTTATTTTATATGGATCTTAAATGATTTCAAAATAAAAGGAGATATTTCTTTAAAAAGAATTTTGATTTCATCTATGTCAACATCCTTTGACGGATTTTAAGATTATTTGAAGTTGATTTATTATAATACAAAACTTCTATATTGTATTGAAGGTTTTGTGATATGTTTGACTATGGATGTGCTATTTTTATACCATTCATAGTTTATGGTGAAATTATTGACATTTCGTATGCTAGTTTTAATACGAATGTTTATGTTATGTTTAAACCTTTTCATATGGGAATGCATTGGACTTAATAAGTGACGGGTGGAGCCCGCTATAGCTCCTCGATGCATCGGTAGGTCTCATGAGACAAACTAGTGTCTTGGAACAAGGCCTTGACAAAATCTTATTTGTAGTCTTGGCACGAGGCCTTGGCTATGTGGTTATGATAGTCTGGCATTATGCATTCCAACATTATGAAAGTGGGTATTGATTTTGCATGTGATTATTCGATTAGTAGAATATCCATGTGAATAAGTAAATGGAATTATTTCATTTTACTTTTTCCATACTATGTTGAAGTTCATGTTTAAAAGGCTTTTGTTTTAGTAATTCATTTCCTTAAATGTTTATGCTTATTTTGAATGTTCCGCTATATTGTTATCCTTACTGGGCATTTGAGCTCACCCCTTTTCTATGATTTATTTTTCCCAGGTAGTGAAGAAGTAAATTATGATTGACTTGCAGGGATATTATGAGGGGTTAATAGTGTGGATATGAAGACTTTGTTGTTGTAGTAGTTTTTCACTTTGAAATGTAATGTAAAACTTTATGAATATATCTAGTGTTTCCAAGGCTACTAAACCAATCGGTCTTTCGAGATTTGATCTTTCTTGTGATCATGCCAATGTTACGAAGTAATGCACCGACTCTGGGTAGCTGGGGTCGGGGCGTTACATTGGGGCATGTAAGTATTGTTGAACTACAACATGGGAATAAAAGAGCTCACATCTTAAGTGTGTATAGGATTGTTGGAGTGCCTCTATGTTGCATGGAATGAAGATAAAGTAAGAATATCCCCAATGATGACTTCTTTATAGTTAACTAGAGGGATTTTGGGATGACTATTTATTTAAAAAATCACCGCATGCGATGAAACATTTAAGTGGGGTGTAAAAAATAGAGTTATCTATTATACTCAAAAAAGATACAAATAAAACAAGTGTCATATGATTTTATTAATCCATGTCATTAAATATTACTTTTCTTTCATATTATTCTTATTCATGTCAAATCTTTTATGAGGATGGGTTTATAGCGTCGTCATTCACATGTAAAAGATAAATATGGACAACATGTGTTGAGTTTTTTTCATCAAAATGAATTTCGATAAATAATTTATACGATAACATGATGAATGCACATATCTAACATGAAGAAATTTATTCCATGCATTATGAGATTTTTTTAATGTTGAAGATAGATTCCATGATGACATACCTTCCATGAGTGTTTCCTAAAAAGAGTATATTTTTTGGGTGTTTCGTGGTTGGTGGATATTCATTGAGTGTTACACAGAAGGAAGAGATACTGTAAGTACAAGGATCTACAATAACACATTTAATGATCTTCTTTGAGTGTTACATGGAAGGTTACTTTTCTATAATATGAGATCACATATGTTACATATGAATAAGGTAGTTGACCATGAGAGTTGTAAACTACAATGTTATTGATTTTCTACTCTTACATTTGAGGTTAATATTTTTTTAAAAAAAATAGAGAGTCCAAATTTGAGTGCATGTGAACTCTTCCCTCTGAAAGGTATTTATTTCTTGAAATTTATAGAAATGATTATTATTCCTCTAATTGATATAGAAAATGTCTTTATATTGTTACTCATGTTTTAAATATTTTCACCATGTATGCTTCACATTTCTATGAAAATAAATATTTTTCTTCATGAATATTTACGTGAATGATACTTGTGAACTATTGAATGGTGAAGGGTGAGTTATAGATACAAGCATACAGATTCATGTGCAGAAATTCAATTTAAAAGTAAAATTGTATTTATTTTCATCTATTGCTACTATATATCTCTCATAATATTTTCATAAGTGCACTTGAATAGTTTCACTATATATATATTATTTATTCCACCGTCCTTATTCATCCAAATACACATTGGAAGGGATAATGATTGTCATTATGTTGATATCTAAACTATATTAGATCAACTTACTTTTCTACACTATATTTAGACTCCAAAATTATCCATTCGAACTGAGAGTCACCTTCTTGGTGAACCTCATGTTAGCTACATCCTCAACCATGGAATATATACACATCAGGACATCCTCAAAAAGTGGTAGTGGTCATGTTGAATCAATTCAATAATGGATGATATGTGATTCTTCTCATTAAATTACATCCACACAGAAGTCCCCTCTTCCAAAAATTTCCATGGAGTAGGCATGGAAGAACTTAAAATAAATGAGAGATATTTTCCACAAAGAAGATTCTCTATTAAGGATGATTAGTCTTCCAGGTGATCGATCATTAATACTCATTGAAAATCATGGAATACATGTATTACTCATAGAATAATAGTCTATCGAATCTTATTCCTTTAGGAGGTCAACCACCATTAATCAAAGAATCACATCATATCGATGCCTGGCTCATTGAATAATAGTAAATGGAAGTATAGTATTTTATCTCATGAATGGTCAATAATATCATCCACTCATAACAAACCAGTTTATGTGTTTATAAAAAATAAAAAATATATAATCAATTACCATTTACATTCACTGATAACCCATCCTTTTCCAAGAACATTTATCTTTTTTTATTTAACTGATATGAGTTTTATTTTATCCTTGTGATAGGAATAGGTAAGTCTATCACTAATCATAAATTCTTTATAAGATTCTCTAATAGTTATGTGGTATTTTTAGGGTTCAATCCATTTGTTCCTTAAATCATGTTTTTAATCTAGTTTTTCGATTCCTTCTATTTGAGCTCAAAATAGTTTAGGATAGTCAATGGGGAACCTTATATGAGCATAAGGTATGTTGTTTCTAATTTATCCTGTTTCATACTCTTTTTTTCCTACATGTGATTGAAATGTAGTTAGATGAACTAATTCAAATGTGACCTAATTTATAAGTAAATGAATTAATTTTTTTATTTTTGTTGAAAACTACTTATTTGGGATATTAGACATCCAATAATGAGTATTATTTACAAAAATATTTCTTCCAAGTGAGGTTTTTCCTAAGAATAATAAATAGGAGATATTATAGGCTTCACATGGGGTTCCCTAAGTGGTGTTTGAACAAGTTATTTGAACATAGAGGCCATATGATGACTCCTATAATGAAAATTTTTAAACAATTAAAGATATCTTAGTGGTGTAACAAAGTGAATGTGGTTTGGGAACTTTTTTTGGGAAATTTATCATTGACAAAAAAACAAAAAATTTATATTTAAAAATAGATGCAACGCAACTTATAAATAAACAATGGAACATATCATTTAGTTAATTATTAAATTATGGATTATGATGAAAGTATTATAGAGTGGGGTGGTATTATACAATGAATTAGATGAAAATATTTTATATAGTGGTTATAATGGTTGGGGTATAATACCCCTATGATGCGATATATGATTGTTACACGAGGTATGAAGTAATCCATTTTACATTATTATATATGATGGTTATAATGGGTGGGTTCTATCACTTAATGTTATGATATATGATGGAATATATAGTGCATGATAACCCGCCTATGAGATGATATATTACAGTTATATGGGGTGTCTACAAATCTTCTCATTGTTACGATATATGTTTATTATACGAGGAATATACTATTCTTCAAGATGATGTGATATGTAATTATTATATGCGGTGGGTGCAAGTCTCCCTGATAGATTATAGTATATTAATGAATTGAACTAAAAAAATTTGACCCCCAGTTCTGTTTCTACATCATGTTTAGATACATCTGTCACCATCCAAAGAATGTATTGTCAATCCTCGATTTCACTATAGAACCCAAGTATTTACAATGGTTTATTTATATAATTATTTTGTTTAATTAACATAGAATATAATGATGACATTTTATTAGTTTTTATTTATATGTGAAAAAGTTAGTGGTGTCCAACAGAGTTATACTCACACCCTATTCAACTAGTCTGGGTACCATAGAATACATTATTGTCACATTTTTGGATAAGGTAAAGGGACTTATGATTGATTGTTGATATGGATAAGAGGACATAGTAAGGGAGAAGTGGTTGGTCCAATAAAAAAGTCCAATGTTTTTTATTTTCCTTTTTTTATTATTCTGATTATTCTGGTGATTTAATGAATATTAACCACCCATGGGGTCCAATATGTATCATAGTGATTATAATGACATTCTCTTAATTAATTTTTATATAGTTTAACAAAATTTAATTTTTTATTTGAATTATGTTATAGTTTCAACTTATGGTAGTTTATCTGGATTAATATTACTATTGATACTTCTACTACAATAGATTATTATCTGACATATGGAGCATAATATTCCCACATTATTATGAGACTCCCACTTCTAGTTAGAATTATCAACCTTATGAGTATGAATGCATGTGGTCACGTGACCACTAGGTCTAGTTATAGTGGTGTGCGCTATGTTAGGGTTACATCTTCGGCAATGCGTCCAGTCTTGAGCCATACACTATATAAGATCCATCTCACCTATTCTAATATTATTTAATCTACTTACATCATGTATTTTAATAAAAATGTGTAAGATAAATTCTTTATATAATATCTAAATTATTGAAACATAAATATTTCATTTAATGAAAAATGTACCAAAATTGTACGAATGACATTTCTTCTTTTTCCTAACTATGTAGTTCATTTCCCATCAACCAATATTACCTCATTAAATGTAGATAGTTTCTAACACATTTCATTTCATATATATCTTATTATTTTTATAGGGTCATCGCATTGGTATCTTCGGCTTGGTTATTCCATAAAACCCCCTTCTATCCCATTACATTACTTACTCAACATAATGGAAAAATATTAAATTTTCTTCAAATCCTTTTCAACTTAATGAAAAAAAAGATTAGGAAATAACCTCTTAATGATTTTTAAATTATATTTAATAATGAAGTTCAAAAATCTATACAGGAAAGATGAAATTATGATATTCATTTATAAATATTGGTTCATTTTAAACATTAGTGACTCTAATCAATCAAAATACCCCATATTTATGAGCACATGAATTCCTACTTTATTTCATTCTCTTTAACTTCACCTGTATAGTGTGTTATAGATCATGAACACTTCTGAAATTGATCTATTTTGTAAAGAGAAAGTATAATTTAAGTTTCATCATCTTCATTAATTTTCTATAATTCACTAGATGTAGTTGATTACATGTTGTAATAGAAATAAAATGCATCATTGATATGAATCTTATAGGAATAAATTTCTAACATTATTTCTACCATAGGTGGACCAAAAGGAAGTTGGGGCTATATAAAAAATGAATTTTTTTTCAAATGTCACTATTTGAATGATTCTACAACAATAATGGATGTTATTTTGAAGTTATTCCATGTTCTTATACTAAATGGCGAACATGGATCAACCCAAGAATAAGTGGACACGTGGACCGTGTGTTCTGGTGGGATGGTAACGTTCTTTTGGGTTTTATCTGTACGAGATTATGTTATTAATTTCTATATCTGAACATCTTACCTAATCCCCTCCCAAGTTCCAAAATCCTAAAGCAGAGGGTGTGGGCCAACACTAATAGGTCCCGAGTCCCTCAGAAGTGTGTGTTCTAAATGGACAATCATAATAATCGACAAGAAGTTAGGTTTGATACATTTGAAGTTTAGAGGAAGTTCCCTAGAGTCTGTAGGCATAGGCGGCGTGAAGAACAGACCATTGGAGCGTGTTTGTTGGTATGCTAAAAATTCTGTCAGTGCGCCACAGTAGTAGGAGGCCGCATGAGGAGGCCGCTGCTAGCAGGCCATGATGGAATGAAAAAGAGTCGCCGACCAGTGCTACATGGAGGTGGCAGCCCGCGACTGTAACACCCCGAGATTTTATGAAAAATATTATTTTTTATTTCATTAATGTCTTGTGTTGTACGCAACCCCAAAAGGATCTTGCACAACACACATCCTTGACTTGCCTTCCATTACACGCAATCGCGACCTTCCTCGATAGCGTGTGTAGTATGCAATACCGAGTTTCACTAAACAACGATATGCTATTAAAATATTATTAAAACTAGCCGTTATGAATAGTAATAACCACTTTTTGAAATTTTGTAAATTTTATTTTTCAAATTGGACTTCATTTTTGGATTCGGAGTATCGAATTTAGCCTAAGGTGAAATGTTGGTACTTTTCGGATAACTTTCATATTCTGATGAATAGTGAAAATTACTAAATTTTAATTAAAAACAACTTTTTTAATCGAAATAATTAATAGTGTAAAATTATTAATTTGAGTGGATTTAAAGTATATTTAGAATATATTTTTACAATTTAATACAATGTTGGTCATTGGATGTAATTTCACATTTAAACCAGATATAAACAAGCGTCAATCTTTTGATAGTTATTATCTCTTAAGAACACGCTATTTGTTTTGACGACAGTAATTAATTTTTAAATTAATTAATTCAACCGATATGTTTTGAATTTGGTAAAATAGACATCATTTTTGAGTTCATAATATCAAATATAGCTTAGGCCTAATTTTTGGTATTTTTCTGGAAACGTTCATTTTTTGATGAATAGTGAAACCACTAAGTGGTAGTTTAACAAAATGAATTTTTCATAAAACTTAATTTTACCGCTTCTGTGAGTGGAATTTCAAATATCCGAGAGACACGGTTGATTTCAGTAAGTAAAATGTGGTTCAATGAGATGAAAATAATTTTTGGTGAATAGTAACTTTTTAATTTTTTTCCCACGGTTAAAAGTCAATAGGGTAATTAAAGGTAAAAATGATATTATTATTACCCTAACACATGTCCTAATTCTATTGGACAACTGTAATTCGACCAAAAACAACCTTAGGAATAACATATGGCCATTTAGTCCCACTTGGATTAGAATAGGACATTTATTATTAATTTATTTAAAGAATGGTTAAAATAGTTAAAATCAATGTTTAATAAGAACATCATTTTTATTATAGGGTTATACATAAGATAAATTCGACTATAAATATTCATTAGAAAGATAAAAATATTTCCTAAATAATTTTTTTTAATTTTAATTTTTAGACTTTAAATAAGTTAAGTTATTTATGACACAATGATGATGCAGTAATTATCTTATTAATGAAATATTGATATAATTGATGTTATAAATACCCAAATAAATATAATTTGAGACTTTTTAGTAATTACACTAATTTTCATGGTTGATATGACATGTTAGTATTGATTTAATTAACTTTTTTCGAACTAATCATTCTGTTATGATTTTCACAAAAACCAGTTACTAAATAGTGTCAAAATTGACATAAAATAGTTTTTAAAACAAATATTATATTAGTAATTGTTATTTTATTCTTAAAAATCTATGGTTTGGAAGAATGACTTATATAAGGTTATATATATTAATAATAAACAACTTGGGGTTCGTTTGGCTGCTTATAGTAAGTTTATTAACCTTATAGTATAAGAACACAAGAAGACACTGTAAAAGTAAAATTATTTAACTTAATGTTAAATCTAAATGATATGTTTAAAATTGGAACTTAAACTTGTATAAATTCTATTGTATGAGAGTATTTCGACCCATACCCACCTTAGCTTATAAATAAATCAATTTGGAGCTATTTAAAACCGAATTTGGATTTATAATAAAATAATAGTTTTTGTTTTTCCAAAAGAGCCCCTCTCCTCCCTTATAAAAGGGCACCCCCTCCCTCTCTTCCACACACCACTTTGAGCCTTCATGCTCGGCCAAACCCTTCCCAATTAACTTTTACACTTCCATAGACACAACCTAGAGGTCCTGGTATTCTTCAAAGACCAATTTTAGTGCCCTAAGAGGAGGTCTCAAAGAGGCGCTTCAAAGAAGAGGTAATTTCCGTTACCGATTCGTTCACCTTTATTTCTTCTTCCACTTCTTCTTCTTAGGTTGTTTTATTATGAAGTAATAACATCCGTATCACTCATATACTTATATGTTATTATAAGTATGAAACAACCCTATTTCACCATCTATCCATCCTACGGAAAATGAAATCACCGCGCGTGCGTATGTACGGAATACCGTCTCCACGCCGTGGTGTAATCTATTTTCCACCACCACCTTACTTGGATGGGTATAATGGTGTAAATAATAACTATATATGATTATTTTATAGTGATATTGATTCTATAATAGTATACATACACTCCAATAAAATTCCACGATCATGGGAATGATATCATTGCTCGTGCGTACGTACGGAATACCGTCTCAACGACGTGATGAGATTGATTCTCAACGATTAACCATTCATAAATGATTATAAAGTATATATAATAAGTAATCATGAAATATAAGAAATAATAATGATACTGGATTTATTTATATATATATATATGTATGTCATCCAATTAATTCCTTTCAATTCAATGAGGAAACAAAAACAACGTTCATGCGTACGTACGACCTACCGTCTCCATGAACGGTGTATTTATTTACATTTATCGATCTATTATATATATGTATATTATGAATATATATTATATATAAATCATGTTTTACATTCTGGATGTAAGTAATCATGATCTATGTAATCATATTAATAATTACAAGTCAAAACACGGACGACAAATGAAACGATTTTACCCAAAACGCTCTTTAACATGGAATTTACAAAAGAACGGGTAATATAAAGCCATAAGTGAACCATATATGATATCATAACAATTAATATGATTCTATAATAAGTCAATAACATTATTTAGATCATTATATTGGAGGTTCAGATACGTACGAACCATATCGGACCTAAGGTAAGGGATAATTTTTCAAATCTCATTTTTATCCGAGATTGCTTATTCGTAAGTATTTACTGGGGTTATATTTATCATCCATGTCCAAATTTTATAAAAAAAATTTCTTGAATGTTTAAAGTCTTTTTTACCCATTTTTTACTTTTACTATATTTTATGTAAGGAATCTTTCTTTTGTTTACATTATGAGGTACTTTTTTTGACTTTTTCGGCAAAAGTACGAGAAGAATGATTTTTTTACTTATACGGCACGAATGGATTTTTACGGTTTTATAAAGCTAGATATTCATGATGCTTCCTCAAAAAGATTTCATGACTATTTTCAACAAAATCCTTTTCTTTTAAAATTTCATGACATTTTGTGAAAAGATAATGTTTTTGAAGAAAAAGGGATATTTTCTTCAAGAATTCATTTCAAGTGTTTTATCAAAACCCTTTTTTCATCTAAGATACCATTATTTCATATGTGTATACTTCAAGTAAAATGTCTCTATGAGTTACATGGTTTCACTTTTCTTATTATGAAATGATATCCATTTCTTTTATATGGATTATTTGATGATGGGATGATGTTTATGAAACCCATTTTATTTATTGGGTTTTTATGAATGATATATGTTTATTTTGTGGCACAAGTAAGAATGATTTTAATATGAGATGGGTGGGACCTATATCTCTGTCCAATGCATTGGGTAATGATTTATATCTCATGAGATAGACATGGCTGGAACAGAAAGTTAAACTGGTTCAGTAATACAGGACTGGAATGAGGAGTTAACTCAATTCAG
Organism: Viscum album; assembly: GCA_963277665.1. NCBI lineage: Eukaryota > Viridiplantae > Streptophyta > Magnoliopsida > Santalales > Viscaceae > Viscum > Viscum album. The sequence goes on from OY728123.1 coordinate 1,755,617,719, forward strand.
AAAGGGACTTTGTCCACTAAGATGGTCTTGGCAGCAATGCCTTGGCTAATATTGAAATCATTACATGTGCTTAATGGATGCCACAATTACATGTTTTATTCCCATGCTATTTTATCATGGTTTATGTTCCAATATGATCTATGCCTTATGTACTTCCATGTTTTATGTCGTTGCTCAAGATTTTGATGTGTTCATGTTTTGAAGTTCAAATGTATATGGTATGTTTTATTTTTTCCATGATTACCCTTATTGAGCATTTTACCTCACCATTTTTATGTTTTCTTTTCCCCAGGATATAAAAAAAGGTTTTAGGTAAGAAAGAAAAAGAAGATCATTATGGGAGATGTTGAAGATCTTTCACCACGATTAGAAGATTATATTCCGAGTTTCCAAAGACACTAAACAATTACGGTCCTTATGTGTGTGTTTTTGTTATGAACTAAGTATTCTGAAAAAGTAATGTAATTTCCATGTATGTCAAGCTTTGGGTCTCTATAGTTGGTATCAGAGGAAAGGTTTAGTCAACCTTTGGAAACTAGGATGCGAGAACTTTAGTGAGATCCCTAGAGATATTTCTAAGGTATGTCTAGGGATGTCCCTAAGGTTAAGTATAAGTATAGGTTATAGTCCTAGAATTGCGCTAACGATCCTAGAATTAAACCTAAGATGTTAGATATTGAAGTTACTCCCCATTTATTATGTTGTTTTCCCTAGCATGATTTTTGCCTCTCACAATATTCTTTTTGGGTTTTAGATGATGGCTGGAACCCAAATGAACCGTGTTGATCAATGCAATGGACAATGCAATGATTTTCCTCCTGAACAAACAAATGTTATGGGAGATGGAGTGTAAAATCTTATTGATATACTTACACAAGGTATGAATCATTCTGGACTTCCAAATGAGCAGAGAAGGGAACAATATTCTATTGAGTCCTTCATGAGGCAACGTCCAGCTTCTTTCAGTGGGTCTTCTGATCCACTTGTTGCTGAACAATGGATCTCTACCACTGAAAAGATATTTTCAGTTCTTCACTGTTCTGAACAAGATAAATTCATCTTAGCACTATATCATTTGGAAGGTGAATCTAATAAATGGTGGAATCTTATCAAGAATACGAGGTAAAGAGTTGAAATTGAGTCCATGGAATGGGACGAGTTCAAGAACTTATTTTTCAAAAAGTACTTCCCTCGTATTCTTCAAACAAAGATGGAGAAGGAGTTTCTTGAACTACAGAAAAAGGATGATGAATCTGTTGGTATATACGAAGCGAATTTTACAAGGCTTGAAAGGTATGCATCAGGATTTATCATCCAACCTGAAAGTAAAGTTGATCGATTCTTTAGTGGCTTAAAACCAAATCTTCGAAGGGCATTAGCTATAAGAGACCTTAGTAGCTATGAAGAAATTTTGCGTTGTGCTATCAAGGTAGAAATGGAAGTTGGTGTTACTTATCCATCTCATAGTTTTGACAAGAAATGAAAGATGGAGTTCAAGGAGAAATCTCAGAATAATGGTGAAAAGAAGATGAATGTTTCCTTATTCTCAAAGTGTGGAAAGAAGCATGGTGGAGATTGTCCTAAAGGGACAAGTAAATGTTTCAAATGTTGAAAGGAAGGTCATCGGGAATTTGAATACCGCAATGATGGGAATAAGATGTCTAATGAAGCAAAAAAAGGAAGGGTTACACAGAATAAACCTACTACACTTCAATGCTTTAAGTTCAAGGAAATGAGGCATTATGCTAATAAATGCCCTAATCGAAGGGTTAGTGATGATATACATGAGAAACCACTTAAGGAAAAGGACTAATGGAAGTCACATGCGATCACCATTGGTGATGTTGAATATGAAAACAATGTGGTGTAATTATTATGTGCTTATGTAATGGGATTCCAAAAAAATGTTGTATATAGTATCGTGGAATATTGGAATATTTATGTATTAGTCTACTGTGGTTTTCAATAATTTTATGGTACCGGTAACGATGGAAAGTGATTGAGATATTTTTGGAAAAAAGGATGATATGCGCATAATGAAAGGAAACGAGAAAATGAATTATTTGACAGTATTCATGTAACACCCCAAGATTTCATAGTGTGTTATTTCTTCAAAATAATTCAATAACTTGCACTACACGCAACACCGAGTTCAATCACACCATGACTAACAAAAAAAAAGCCATTCAAAAGAGGTTATGAATAGTATTATCTAAATTTTAAACTTTATATAATCCTTATAATTTTAGAATCCATATTATGAGTTTCTTAGATATAATGCAAGAACAAATTCATTTTCAGTATTGCACTTTTATCAACTTTTAATAGTGAACCCTTTTTAAATACAATATTTTAATCTTTTTGACTAAATGGGGACATCAAAAATTTAAAATGAAACATCCCAAGCTTCCACGGTACGCTTTCTTTGAATAATACAGTAGCGTGTGTTGTACGCAACCTTGAGTTTTAACACACACCACAACCAATCAAACTAGCCGTTATGAATAGTAATACCTACTTTTCGAAATTATATATATTTTATATTTTAAAATGGTCTTCATTTCTGGATTCGTAATATCGAATTTAGCCTAAGGTGAAATTTTGGTACTTTTCGGATAACTTTCATATTTTGATGAATAGTGAAAATTACTAAATTTTAATTAAAAACAACTTTTTAAATCAAAATAATTAATAATGATAAATTATGAATTTGAGTGGTTTTAAAGTATATTTAGAATATATTTTTACCATTTATTATAATTTTGGTCATTGGACATAATTTTACAATTAAACCGAACATAAACAAGTGTCAATTTTTTGATAGTTATTATCTCTTAAAAACATGCTTTTTGTTTTAACAGCAGGAATTAATTTTAAATTAATTTCTGCCACTTCTGTGTTTTGAATTTAGAAAAATGGATTCCATATTTGGAATCAGGATGTCCAAATTGTATAAATAGGTAACTTTTATTTTTAGACATTTTGAATAATTAATGTGGTAAATATTTTATTTACCATGGTTAAAGGTAAATCTGGTAAATAAGGGTTAAAAATAATATTATAATAATACTAAATTACCCTAAAACGTGTCCAAGCCTTATTGGTTGATACATGTTCGACCATAGGCATATTTGGGTCGATTTTGGGACCCCAGGGTGCCACTTGTAGGTGATAGGGACACTTTATTTTAATTAAGTTAAAATGAATACAAAAATGACACAAGCATATATCTTTTAGCAAAACAATTTTTACATAGGGTTATATATGTTGTATTTTAGACTATAAATATTCATTAGAAAGATAAAAATATTTACTACATGATGATATTTTATTTGCAATTTTTAAACATTAAATAAGTTAATTTATTTATGACACAATGATGATGCAGTAATAACTATAATAGTGAAAAATCAAAATAATTGATATTATAAATACCCAAATAAATATAATATGAAACGTTTAATGAATTAAAATAATTTTCTAGGATAATAGGATATATTAGGATTGATTTAATTGACTTTTTTAGAAGTAATAAATCTGTTATGAGTTTCAAAAAAATCAACTATTGAATAGTGTCAAAATTGACATAAAAGAGTTCGTAAAAAACATATTATATTATTAATTGATATTAAATTCCTAAAAATCTAATGTTCGACCAAGAGACTTATATCATGATAGTTTCATAATTAATGGACCACTTGGGGGTCGTTTGGATGTATATAGTATGTTTATTAACCATATTATAAAAAAATACAAAGAGACATTGTAAAAGTGAATCTAATTAACTTAGAGTTAATACTTAAAAATAAGGTTAATATAAGCACCCAAACCTGTCTAAATTCTATTGGATGAGTTGTTTTCGACCCATCCCCACCTTAACCTTTTAATAGTCAACTTTTTATCCTTTGTAAACCGAATATGAATTTATTATAAACTAATATCTCTAGCTTTTCCAAAGGTCCCCCTCACCCCTCTTATAAAAGGGCACTCCTACTTCTCATTTATTCACACCTTCAAAGCCTTTTGGTTCGTCCAAACTCTTCCCAAATACTCTCCCAACATCCGTAACTACAACCTAGAGGCCTTAGTTTGATCAGAAAGCCAACCTAAGGAGCCCTTTTGATCAAATCAAAAGGAAGAACCTGAAGAAGAGGTAATGATTTCACCACCCTTTTTCCAAGTTACTTTCTTCTTCCACTTCTTCTTCCTTTGTTGTTACCATTCTAAAATAATAACTCCAGTATCATATATATACTGTGATGTTATTATAAATATGGTACAACCATATTTAGTATTCTATCCACCCTTTGAATAACATCTCACCATACGTGCGTACGTACGGCTTACCGTCTCCACGTCGTGGTGTAATTGTTATTCAATATAATATTATTTGGATGGGTAAAATAATGATGTTTAACTCAAGTAAATAATAAATATAACTTGTTAATGATTCTGTATATATGATATACCATCCATTTATATATTATTTTAATATCAAAAGAATGATATTGTCGCTCGTGCGTACGTACGGACTACCGTCTCCATGAACGCGATGAGATTCATTCTCCATCATATCCATTCAAGTATAATTATCATTTGATGATTTAAAAAATGATGTTTAAGGACTTGATATCATTCTGGATATGAATAATATACAACCTATCCTTTACAAACATGTCTTACGTAACAAAACATATAAAAGAAAACAAGTAAGTTAACACCCGAAACAACGGTAATACTAAGATATTATTATCAAATCAATATTAAAAGATCATATATGATATCATATTAATGTATATTATTCTTGTATAATTTAATAACAATTATTTCACCATTATAAGGGAGGTTAACCTACCCCAACCAAGGAAAAGTACAAGGTAAGGGGTTTTCATCTCACTCCTTATTCCCGTGAGAATCATGCCATATTGGCACCATTACCTTTTGTGTGGTGTATGTACTACCCATAATTATATTCTCTGTGTAATACACTCTAATTTATGTGTATTTACATATTTATTTTATGATACCTCTTTCATGGGATGTATGTTTCATAAGTTATCAAATTGGTAAGGGTTATTTTGCAATCTCTTCATTATCCGAGGTTGTTTATACGTAATTATCTACTATGATCTCTTTATCATACACATCCATGTTTCTTAAAAATGTATTTCAAAACATTTTTAATATCTACTATGATATGGTTTAAAGTCATTTATACCCTTGTTTGACTTTTTATAATAGGTTTATAAAGGAATCTTTCAGTCGTTTTCCAAACAAGGTTCTTTTTAACCGTTTCAGCAAAATTAAGTTAAGAATGTCTTTTTTAACTTATACGGCAGGTGCGGTTATTCTCTGCCATTAATACACCTTTGATGCTTCCCTTACACACTTTTAAGGATATATTCAAAATAAAGGTTTTCTTTTATAATTATGTGATTTTTAAATGATTTCAAAAAAGAGATATTTCTCTCAAATATATGAAAATTCCAGTGAAAATGTATACGTATTTAACGCAAGCTTAAAAATGTTTTCAGAAAACCTGACTCTCGAGTTTGGTAGACAGGAAGGGATTGGGAGTGGACCCATCATGGCTAGTAATTAGTCGAGCAGTCTTAGAATTAGTTATTTGGTTTTTAAAAGCTTGCATAATGTTTTTAGAAAAACACTGGAGTGTATTTTAGTAATTTTAAACGTATGTATCTTCAAAAAAAATTGCATCGGTGGGTCTCATGAGACAAACTAGTGTCTTGGAACAAGGCCTTGACAAAATCTTATTTGTAGTCTTGGAACGAGGCCTTGGCTATGTGGTTATGATAGTCTGACATTATGCATTCCAACATTATGAAAGTGGTTATTGATATTTCATGTGATTATTTGATTAGTAGAATATCCATGTGAACAAGTAAATGGAATTATTTCATTTTACTTTTGCCATACTATTTTGAAGTTCAAGTTTAAAAGGCTTTTGTTTTAGTTATACATAGCCTTAAATGTTTATTCTTACATATGAAATTTTCCGGTATATTGTTATCCTTACTGGGCATTTGAGCTCACCCCTTTTCTATGTTTTATTTTTCCCAGGAAGTGAAGAAGGAAATTATGAATGACCTGCAGGGATATTATGTGGGGTATAAGTGTGTTTTATGGAGACAATATGTTGTTGTAGTAGTTTTTTCATTTTATGATGTAATGTAAGACTTATGAATATATGTAGTGTTTCCAAGGCTACTAAACCAATCGGTCTTTAGAGATTTGATCTTTCTTGTGATCATGCCAATGTTATGTAATAATGCACCGACTCTGTGTAACTAGGGTCGGGGCGTTACAGTTGGTATCAGAGGAAGTTTAGTACAAAATTTGGAAGCCAGATTTAGATAAACTCTGATTAGAACACGTAGACCTAAGATGAACTTTGAGGATTAGTGTAGAAGAACTTCCTAGAATTTTGGTATTGTAGAGATTTTGTGAGTTTTCCGAACAATACATCCCTGTCTGGATACGAGAAGGTAGAGGCGGCTCTGGCACAAATGTACCTAGGGGTAAATCCCAAAAACACCGCTTTGAGCTAGACTCGAACGGGAACTGGTGCACGACAACGGGCCTTGCTGCACTCTTGGTTACGACACTCCCGGGGGATATTCTTAGGATAATTCCCATTTTGTTTACAAACCATTATGAAGGGTTTATGAGTATATACAGCCTCAAAGGAGACATTTTTATGATTATGGATTATATCCATAAATAGTTCAATTTATTTTAAGTGTTTTATAAGTATGGGATTATGTATTTTGATTCATAAACTGATCTAGTGTATGCCATTGTTTAGAAATGGCGCCCAGTAGAAGGAATGAGAACTCCAGAAATGCACATGATCCAAAGAGAAGGAAGGATCATATCTTTCATGGTCTTAAGATAGAAATTACAAGATAAATAGTCTCACATGTATTATCATCATATGAAGAAATAATATCATGTGTTGATAAGATAAGTAAAGAGTTTACTGAGTCCTGTTGCTTTGAAAGGAAGCAAGAGAAGAAAAGGATGGAAGAGAGAAAGATGGATACAGGGAAGAGGGAAAAGAATAGTTTTCCCATATGTGGTAACTGTGGAAAGAAATACCCTGGAACTTGCCTGAAAGGAATGGGAGTTTGTTATATGTGTGGAGGAAAAGGGCACAAAGTACGTGACTGAAAGGGTAAGAAAATGGTTTTAAATGTACAATGCTTCATTTGCAAGGAGTTTGGACACTACGCGAACCAATGTCCCAGTCATCAGACTATGCCGCAAATGATGTTATTGGATAATAATCAAGTTATGATACTACCATAGATGAAGAGGAATGATTAGAGTTCTTATGTTGAATATGTCAATTGAGTGTTGTATCAACAATGTACTTTTAAAATAATTATGGAGTATATAAGGATTGTACTGCAGTAATATTTCATTAAGGACTTGAGATTGTGTGGAACAAAAAAAAGTGACTCAATAGCAGGATAAATTTTTGGAAAATATATGGTTGAGAGAATGATAAACCATAATATAGTTCTGATACCGAGGTAGTAATTTTGGAATAATACATGATTGTTTTGGATAAATTATATTGGATATTATTGACTACCTTGGAACTAATTAATGATTTGTATATTCCATCATTGTTGGGGTTTAAAACATTTTTGGATTAATTAAGTATATCCAGCATTCTATATAAGGGAGAATGAATGTAATAAATAAGGAATACGATAATTCAGGATGTTTCAGTGTATTAAAAGAATACATGATGAAGGTATTCATATGATATTACGGAGTTAAAAGGATATACATTATTTTTACCTTCCTTATAAATGTTGGACTGTGAGTTTGGACAGAAGTATTTTGGATAGTTCTAGTTTGGATTATTTTGGATTGCCATAAAAGGACAACCCGGAGGTCGGGCGGCAACCCGTCGCGTCTAGCAAGGCTGCGAGACTTGAACCCGCAACCGAAGGGCGACAAGGGTGTATCACCTACCACTGGCCCACGATATGTCCTGAATTAAATAATGTAGTTTTTATTAAAAGATCTTGTAGATGAATTATAAATTCCTTTATTTTGGAACCCAAAACGAATAGTGTAAATAGAATTTTTTTACATTCTATTATCTTTTAGAGTGAAAGATGAGTTTGTGGTAGAAATTTATTAATGGATAAAACTCTAATTATAATGTAAGTATATCTCATTATGATCTTAGCCAATCTCATAAATAAATTATTCAATATTAACAAAAGCAACTTAGAACAAAAATGTTTTCCTAGATGGTACCTTAAATCATCACTAATTTATGGCTTTGGGATTGTTGGCCTTTTCATTGCCATGTTCTCTACCACTCTCCATCGGATAATAGATGGTTAGATTTTTCTTCCATATCCATATTTTCCTACATGGAACCCTAGTATGTTTTATTTTCGGTAATCTTCATACTTTCGACTCTTTATTTTAAATAGAGGCCTCATTAATTCATTTTTTGATGTGGGATTTCAACTAAGATATTTTGAAATGTCAAAAATGTGTTATCCTAATACCCTATGTTTTTTTGAACCGATGGTATTTCAAATCATCATAGATTGATGAATTTAAGGACCTTAATTTTATACTTGTTTGTGATTGATGACCTCAATCACTACCTATAAATATTTACTTTTTTCCTCCAATTATATGTCTCTAATTGCCACCAATGTTCTCCTAATTGAGATCATAATTTGGTGGTGACCCTTTCATTTCTCTTTTCCTCATATTAAGACTAAATTTTAGTAACCCAATTTCTGATGTGGGTTTTTCCACAAATATATTTTCTATTTTCAACCTTTTATTTTTGAAGAACAATTTCAAATTGCGAGGACGCAATTTATTGAAGGAGGGGAGAATGTAACACCCGAAGATTTCATAGTGTGTTATTTCTTCATAATAATTCAATAACATGCCCTACACGCAACACCGAGTTCAATCACACCATGACTTACAAAAAAAATCCATTCAAAAGAGGTTATGAATAGTATTATCTAAATTTTAGACTTTATATAATCCTTATAATTTTAGAATCCATATTATGAGTTTCTTAGATATAATGCAAGAACAAATTCATTTTCAGTATTTCACTTTTATCAACTTTTAATAGTGAACCCTTTTTAAATACAATATTTTAAACTTTTTGACTAAATGGGGACATCAAAAATTTGAAATGAAACATCCCAAGCTTCCACGGTACGCTTTCTTTGAATAATACAGTAGCGTGTGTTCTACGCAACCTTGAGTTTTAACACACACCACAACCAATCAAACTAGCCGTTATGAATAGTAATACCAACTTTTCGAAATTATATATATTTTATATTTTAAAATGGACTTCATTTCTGGATTCAGAATATCGAATTTAGCCTGAGGTGAAATTTTGGTACTTTTCGGATAACTTTCATATTTTGATGAATAGTGAATATTACTAAATTTTAATTAAAAACAACTTTTTAAATCAAAATAATTAATAATGATAAATTATGAATTTGAGTGGTTTTAAAGTATATTTAGAATATAGTTTTACCATTTAATATAATTTTGGTCATTGGACATAATTTTACAATTAAACCGAACATAAACAAGTGTCAATCTTTTGATAGTTATTATCTCTTAAAAACACGATTTTTGTTTTAACAGCGGAAATTAATTTTAAATTAATTTCTGCCACTTATGTGTTTTGAATTTAGAAAAATGGATTCCATATTTGGAATCAGGATGTCCAAATTTTATAAATATTTAACTTTTATTTTTATACATTTTGAATAATTACTGTGGTAAATATTTTATTTACCATGGATAAGGGTAAATATGGTAAATAAGGGTTAAAAATAATATTATAATAATACTAAATTACCCTAAAACGTGTCCTAGCCTTATTGGTTGATACATGTTCAACCATAGGCATCTTTGGGTCGATTTTGGGACCCCAGGGTGCCACTTGTAGGTGATAGGGACACTTTATTTTAATTAAGTTAAAATGAATACAAAAATGACACAAGCATATATCTTTTAGAAAAGCAATTTTTACATAGGGTTATATATGTTGGATTTTCGACTATAAATATTACATAGAAATATAAAACGATTTACTAAATGATTAGAGTTTATTTTAAATTTTTAGACATTAAATAAGTTAATTTATTTATGATACAATGATGATGCAGTAATTACTATAATAGTGAAAAATCAAAATAATTGATATTATAAATACCCGAATAAATATAATATGAAACTTTTAATGAATTAAAATAATTTTCTAGGATAATATTATATATTAGGATTGATTTAATGGACTTTGTTCGAAGTAATAAATCTGTTATGAGTTTCAAAAAAATCAACTATTGAATAGTGTCAAAATTGACATAAAAGAGTTCTTAAAACAAATATTATATTATTAATTGATATTAAATTCCTAAAAATATAATGTTCGGTCAAGAGACTTATATAATGATAGTTTCATCATTAATGGACCACTTTAGGGTCGTTTGGATGTATATAGTCTGTTTATTAACAATATTATATAAAATTACAAAGAGACATTGTAAAAGTGAAACTAATTAACTTAGAGTTAATACTTAAAAATAAGGTTAATATAAGCACCCAAACCTGTCTAAATTCTATTGGTTGAGTTGTTTTCTACCCATCCCCACCTTAACATTTGAATAGTAAACTTTGGAGCCTTTTTAAACCGAATATGAATTTATTATAAACTAATATCTCTAGCTTTTCCAAAGGTGCCCCTCACCCCTCTCATAAAAGGGAACTCCTACTTCTCAATTCTTCACACCTTCAAAGCCTTTTGGTTCGGCCAAAATCTACCCCAATACTCTACCAACATCCCTCACTACAACCTAGAGGCCTTAGTTTGATCAGAAAGCCAACCTACGGAGCCCTTTTGACCAAATCAAAAGGAAGAACCCGAAGAAGAGGTAATGATTTCACCACCCGTTTTCCAAGTTCCTTTCTTCTTCCACTTATTCTTCCTTTGTTGTTACCATTCTAAAATAATAAATCCAGTATCATATATATACTGTGATGTTATTATAAATATTGTACAACCATATTTAGTATTCTATCCACCCTTTGAATAACATGTCACCATACGTGCGTACGTACGACTTACCGTCTCCACGTCGTGGTGTAATTGTTATTCAATATAATATTATTTGGATGGGTATAATAATGATGTTTAAATCATGTAAATAATAAATATAACATGTTAATGATTCTGTATATATGATATACCATCTATTTATATATTATTTTAATATCAAAATAATGATATTGTCGCTCGTGCGTACGTACGGACTACCGTCTCCACGAACGCGATGAGATTCATTCTCCATCGTATCCATTCAAGTATAATTATCATTTGATGATTTAAAAAATGATGTTTAAGGACTTGATATCATTCTGGATATGAATAATATACAACCTATCCTTTACAAACATGTCTTACGTAACAAAACATATAAAAGAAAATAAGTAAGTTAACACCCGAAACAACGATAATACTAAGATATTATTATCAAATCAATATTAAAAGATCATATATGATATCATATTAATTTATATGATTATTGTATAATTTAATAACAATTATTTCACCATTATACAGGAGGTTAACCTACCCCAACCAAGGAAAAGTACAAGGTAAGGGGTTTTCATCTCACTCCTTATTCCCGTGAGATTCATGCCATATTGGCACCATTACCTTTTGTGTGGTGTATGTACTGCCCATAATTATATTCTTTGTGTAATAAACTCTAATTTATGTGTATTTACATATTCATTGTATGATTCATCTTTCATGGGTTGTATGTTTGATAAGTTACCAAATTGGTAAGGGTTATTTCGCAATCTCTTCATTATCCGAGGTTGTTAATACGTAATTATCTACTGGGATCTCTTTATCATCCACATCCATGTTTCTTAAAAATGTATTTCAAAACATTTTTAATATCTACTATGATATGGTTTAATGTCATTTATACCCTTGTTTTACTTTTTATAAGAGGTTTATAAAGGAATCTTTCAGTCGTTTTCCAAACAAGGTGCTTTTTAACCTTTTCAGCAAAATTAAGTTAAGAATTTCTTTTTTAACATATACTGCTGGTGTGGTTATTCTCTGCCATTATTACACCTTTGATGCTTCCCTTACACACTTGTAAGGATATTTTAAAAATAAAGGTTTTCTTTTATAATTATTTGATTTTTAAATGATTTCAAAAAAGAGATATTTCTCTAAAATATATGAAAATTCCAGTGCAAATGTATACGTATTTAACGCAAGCTTAAAAATGTTTTCAGAAAACCCGACTCTCGAGTTTGGTAGACAGGAAGGGATTGGGAGTGGACCCATCATGGCCTGTAATTAGTCGAGCAGTCTTAGAATTAGTTATTTTGTTTTTAAAAGCTTGCATAATGATTTTAGAAAACACTGGAGTGTATTTTAGTAATTTTAAACGTAAGTATCTTCAAAAAAAATTGCATCGGTAGGTCTCATGAGACAAACTAGTGTCTTGGCACAAGGCCTTGGAAAAATCTTATTTGTAGTATTGGCACGAGGCCTTGGCTATGTGGTTATGATAGTCTGGCATTATGCATTCCAACATTATGAAAGTGGTTATTGATATTGCATGTGATTATTCGATTAGTAGAATATCCATGTGAACAAGTAAATGGCATTATTTCATTTTACTTTTGCCATACTATTTTGAAGTTCAAGTTTAAAAGTCTTTTGTTTTAGTTATACATAGCCTTAAATGATTATTCTTATTTATGAAAGTTTCCGGTATATTGTTATCCTTACTGGGCATTTGAGCTCACCGCTTTTCTATGTTTTATTTTTCCCAGGAAGTGAAGAAGTAAATTATGAATGACCTGCAGGGATATTATGTGGGGATATAAGTGTGGTTCAGGGAGAAAATATGTTGTTGTAGTAGTTTTTTCATTTTATGATGTAATGTAAGACTTATGAATATATCTAGTGTTTCCAAGGCAACTAAACCAATCGGTCTTTCGAGATTTGATCTTTCTTGTGATCATGCCAATGTTATGTAATAATTCACCGACTCTGGGTAACTATGGTCGGGGAGTTACAATTCATGAGCTCATGATTGATATAAGGACTAAGTGATATCATGGTTTGAGTATATAGAATTTTGTGGATTTTGGTATATGGAAGGTGTTAACTTTTAACTGCATTCATGTTTTCACTAAGGTTCAATGGGTATTCAAGAGAATACATGATTAAGGCCTTTGAATGTTTGGAATGTGACCAACAAGACATATCTTATGATATATGGGGATCAACGATGGTATTAAATCACTGGTAATCATTTTCACTATATTATGAGAGTGGACTGCAGTATTATAGATAAGCCTAAAGATTGGAATGGATTATGTTGGACATAAGTTAGTATTGTTTAAGGATAGAAGTTTTTTCGATATTATTGATGGGATGTTATAGTAATATAGTTTTTGAAAAAGGACAACCTGCAGGACGGGCGACAGCCCATCGCGTCAGACAAGGCTGTGGGAATCGAACCCACAACCGAAGTGCGAATCGCCTTTATCACCTACCACTAGCCTACAGGAAGTCCCTGTTTAGTAGAAACTAGTTTTATTATATTAAGCAGTATGATATATGAAGTAGAAGTCCATTTTTGGAACCATATATGATTAATCTCACTATAGATGGACTTATGTATTTTTTGATAACTTTTCTAACCTTTTGTTTGAGACAGATGGAAGGACCTATCAGTCTATCACATGATCTGCTAACACATCACTAATGACAAATTCAACTTCATTTATTTAAGAGATAAAGTATAAATTGTTCAAAGAACTACCAACGGTGAGACTATACCGAAATCAAGAAAGTATTTCTTCTAATTCCAATTTTATCAACTTTAGGGAAACGATCTTGAAAACAAAAAATGTTGTCCTAGTGCACTTATATCTGATGAATCAGATGGTACATTAGATCGTCACAAATTTCTGGCTTTTTGATTTCTGGCTTTTCTATAGCCATGTTCTCTACCACTCTCCATCAGAACATGATGGTTAGATTTCTCTTCCATGTCCATATTTTCACCTATGTGGAAACCCAGTGATTAGTTTATTTGGGTAACCGTTACATTTCATAATTTTGTTTTTAAATATTGGTTTTGGTATTCCTTTTTATGATGTGGATTTCTATCAAATAAACTTTCTAATAGTAAACCATTTAAAACCCCGACGAATTTCGAGGGAAAAATTCGTTTTAAGTGGGGTAGAATGTAACACCCCGAGATTTTATGAAAAATATTCTTTTTAATTTCATTAATGTCTTGTGTTGTACGCTACCCTGAAAGGAGATTTCACAACACACATCCTTGAATTTCCTTGCATTACATGCAATCGCGACCTTCCTCGATAACGTGTGTAGTACGCAATACCGAGTTTCACTAAACAATGATATGCTATTAAAATATTATTAAATCTATCCGTTATGAATAGTAATAACCACTTTTTGAAATTTTGAAATTTTTATTTTTCAAAATGGACTTCATTTTTGGATTCGTAGTATCGAATTTAGCCTAAGGTGAAATTTTGGTACTTTTCGGATAACTTTCATATTCCGATGAATACTAAAAATTACTAAATTTTAATTAAAAATAGCTTTTTTAATCAAAATAATTAATAGTCAAAAATTATTAATTTGTGTGGATTTAAATTATATTTAGAATATATTTTTACAATTTAATACAATGTTGGTCATTGGATGTAATTTCACATTTAAACCAGTTATAAACAAGTGTCAATCTTTTGATAGTTATTATCTCTTAAGAACACGCTATTTGTTTTGACGATGGTAATTAATTTTTAAATTAATTAATGCAACTAATATGTTTTGAATTTGGTAAAATAGACATAATTTTTGAGTTCATAATATAAAATATATCTTAAGTCTAATTTTTGGTATTTTTCTGGAAACTTTCATTTTTTGATGAATAGTGAAACCACTCAGTGGTAGTTTAAAAAAATGAATTTTTCATAAAATTTAATTTTACCGCTTCTATGATTGGAATTTAAAAAGTCCGAGAGACATGGTTGATGTCAGTAAGTAAAATGTGGTTCAATGAGATGAAAATATTTTTTGGCGAATAGTAACTTTTTCCTTTTTTTACCACGGTTAAAAGTAAATAGGGTAATTAAGGATAAAATTGACATTATTATTACCCTAACACATGTCCTAATTCTATTGGACAAGTTTAATTCTTCAAAAAACAACCTTAGGAATAAAATATGACCATTTAGGCCCACATGGATTAGATTAGGACATTTATTATTAATTTATTTAAAGAAGGGTTAAAATAGTTAAAATCAAAGTTTAATAAGAAAATCATTTTTAATATAGGGTTATACATAAGCTAAATTCGACTATAAATATTAATTAGAAAGATAAAACTATTTCCTACATAATTATATTTTATTTGTAATTTTTAAACTTAAAATAAGTTATTTTATTTATGACACAAAGATGATGCAGTAATTATCTTATTAATGAAATATTGACATAATTGATGTTATAAATACCAAAATAAATATAATTTGAGAGTTTTTATGAATTCCACTAATTTTATAGGTTAGTATTACTTGTTAGTATTGATTTAATTAACGTTTTTCGAACTAATCATTCTGTTATAATTTTAAAAAAAATCAATTACTAAATAGTTTCAAAATTGACATAAAATAGTTTTTAAAACAAATATTATATTAGTAATTGTTATTTTATTCCTAAAAATATAAGGTTAGGAAAAATGACTTAGATACGTTTATATATATTAATAATAAACAACTTGGGGTTCTTTTGGATGCTTATATTATGTTTATTAACCTTATAGTATAAGAACACAAGAAGACACGGTAAAAGTAATATTATTTAACTTAATGATAAATCGAAATGATAAGGTTAAAATAGGAAGCTAAACTTGTCTAAATTCTATTGGATGAGAGGATTTCGACCCATACCCACCTTATCTTCGAAATAAATCAATTTGGATCTATTTAAAACCAAATTTTTCTTTATAATAAAATAATATTTTTAGTTTTTCCAAAAGAGCCCCTCTCCTCCATTATAAAAGGGCATCTCCTCCCTCTCTTCCACACACCACTTTGAGCCTTCAAGCTCAGCCACACCCTACCCAATTCACTTCTCCACTTCACTAGAAACATCCTAGAGGTCCTGGTCTTCTTTAAAGACCAATTTTAGTGCCCTAAGAGGAGGTCTCAAAGAGGCGCTTCAAAGAAGAGATAATTTCCGTTACCGATTCTTTCACCATTATTTCTTATTACACTTCTTCTTCTTAGGTTTTTTCATTATGAAGTAATAACATAAGTATCACTCATATACTTATATGTTATTATAAGTATGGAACAACCCTATTTCACCATCTATCCATCCTACGGAAAACAAAATCACCGCACGTGTGTACGTACAGAATATCGTCTCCACGCCGTGGTGTAATCTATTTTCCACCACCACCTTACTTGGATGGGTATAATGGTTTAAATAATAACTATATATGATTATTTAAAATTGATATTGATTCTATAATAGTATACATACACTCCAATAAAATTCCAGGATCATGGGAACGATATCATCGCTCGTGCGTACGTACGGAATACCGTCTCCACGACGCGATGAGATTCATTCTAAATGATTAACCATTCATAAATGATTATAAAGTATATATAATAAGTAATAATAAAATATATGACATAATAATGATACTGTATTTATGTATATATATATATATATATATGTATTTCATCCAATTAATTCCATTGAATTCAATGAGGAAACAAAAACAACGTTCATGCGTACGTACGACCTACCGTCTCCATGAATGGTGTATTTCTTTCCATTTATAGATCTATTATATATATGTATATTCTGAATATATATTATATATAAATCATGTTTTACATTATGGATGTAAGTAATCATGATCTAATTAATCATATTAATAATTACAAGTCAAAACACAGACGACAAATGAAACGATTTTACCCAAAACGCTCTTTAACATGGAATTTAAAAAAGAATGGGTAATATAAAGTCAAAAGTGAACCATATATGATATCATAACAATTAATATGATTCTTTAATAAGTCAATAACATTATTTAATTATATAGGAGGTTCGGATACGTATGAAGCATATCGTACCTAAGGTAAGGGATAATTTTGCAAATCTCATTTTTATTAGAGATTTCTTATTTGTAAGTATTTACTGGGGTTATATTTATCATCCATGTCCAAATTTTATAAAAATGTTTTCATGAATGTTTAAAGTCCTTTTTACCCATTTTTGACTTTTACTACATGGTATGTAAGGAATCTTTCTTTTGTTTATGTTATGAGGTACTTTTTTTTTACTTTTCCGGCAAACGTACGAGAAGAATGTTTTTTTACTTATACGGAACGAACGGATTTTTACGGTTTTATAAATCTTGATTTTCATGAAGCTTACACAAAAATAATTCAGGACTATTTTCAACAACATCCTTTTCTTTTAAAATTTCATGACATTTTGTGAAAAGAAAATGTTTTTGAAGAAAAAGGGATATTTTCCTCAAGAATTCATTTCAAGTGTTTTATCAAAACCATTTTTTCATCTAAGATAACATTATTTCATATGTGTATGTTTCAAATATAATGTCTCTATGAGTTACATGGTTTCAATTTTCTTATCATGAAATGATATCCATTTCTTTTATATGGATTATGTGATGATGGGATGATGTTTATGAAAGCCATTTTATTTATTGGGGTTTTATGAATGATGTATGTTTATTTTGTGGCACAAGTAAGAATGATTTCAATATGAGATGGGTGGGACCTATATCCCCCTCCAATTCTTTGGGTAAAGATTAATATCTCATGAGATAGACATGGCTGGAACAGAAAGTTAAACCGGTTCAGTAATACAGGACTGGAACGAGTAGTGAACTCGATTCTGAAAGGGACTTTGTCCACTAAGATGGTCTTGGCAGCAATGCCTTCGCTAATATGGAAATCATTACATGTGCTTAATGGATGCCACAATTACATGTTTTATTCCCATGCTATTTTATCATGGTTTATGTTCCTATATGATCTATTCCTTATGTACTTCCATGTTTTATGTCGTTGCTCATGATTTTGATGTGTTCAGGTTTTTAAGTTCAAATGTATATGGTATGTTCTATTTTATCCATGATTACCCTTACTAAGAATTTGAGCTCACCCTTTTTATGCTTTCTTTTCCCCAGGATATAAAGAAAAGTTTTAGGTAAGAAAAAAAGAAGATCTTTATGGGAGATGTTGAAGATCTTTCACCACGATTAGAAGATTATAATCCGAGTTTCCAAAGACACTAAACTATTACGGTCCTTCTGTGTGTGTTTTTGTTATGTACTAAGTATTCCGAAAAAGTAATGTAATGTCCATGTACGTCAAGATTTGGGTCTCTACAGTGACCGGGAAACTCGTGTGACTTGGTGAGCCACGGTCGCTCAACCACAGTGGAGGGGAGTTCGCAACTTATCAGCTGCAATAGGAACTTGACGGGGTGGTAGGAGGGCACCACATGGGAGGTATGACCCACTCCTTGCGGAACGAGTTTAGAATGGGAGGGGATGTGGAGGTGGCTGCCACATCCATAGTGCACACCACCGATCTTCCCCTGGAATATTGGGCACCAGCTGGCGGGCCACGCCCCCAGCCAGCGGCCAGGATGGATCTGTGCCGATAGACTAGACCGTCACCTTCAGGTCGTGCTGGATGAGATCGGGTCACCATGCAACCTGACGGGCTGGACCCCTGGCCAATCTGGTCTGGGCTCAGTAAATCCCAATGTTCCTGACCCACTAGATAGGATTGGCCAGACTTACCCAAAACAGAAATAGGTCAGGTTTTGCTAGTTGAATTAAAATTGGGGTATGAGGGACCCTAGTGCCAGGTTGGTCAGGTCAGCCCGACAAGGTCGAACTGATCCCAGACACAACCGGCCCCTGATTACTAAAATGATAAAATCAAAAAGACTAGGCATCTATTTGATGTGACATCTATTGCTTTGGAACCCTTACAATGATACAACCATTGAATTAATCTATTTTGGAATTCATGGTAGTTGGGGTACAACTGATGGCTCGACTAGAAGCTGTGTGGTTCATTATTGGCCCCAAATATGACAAGCAATCATGTGGATCCTTAGTGGCCTGAATGAAGAGAAGGATCCATGTGGGTCCTTAGTGGCCCGACAGAGGAGCAGCAGTGGTGTGGATCCTTAGCGGCCAGACAGACGAGCAGTAGCCGAGTGGATCCTTAGTGGCCTGGTAGACAAGAAGCGACTCATTAGGGATGGGTCCCTCAATAGTAAAAATTGTTCATCACTATAGCTGATGAACCTTCTTCCTAGGATTTAGATTGTAGTAGGTGTGAGATGTACTTACATTATGGATTTTCATTGTGGTTTATTTGTGGTATTTTCCTAAGTGGACTGGGGTCCTCTACTATGTACGGTGTTAATAACCCCTGTTTGGGATTCGCCTAAAAGCATCGTGTCTTGTGAAGATGATGGGCATTTAAATGGAGGATTTGGTGGCCTAGGAGAAGGAGGGGAGCAGCAGGATCAGGAGGACAATACGTACTACCTCAGATTCCAGTAGCTACACTCGTCTTTCCATCAGGTGGGGTTTTTAGTGGACGGTTATCCGAGTCCCATTGTACATTCCTGTTTCCAATTCTATTGATGGAATTGTATTATGGCCCACATGTTCTCAGTTTTACTTGTACTCATCACTTATTTCAATATACTTGTTTTCCCCTTTCAGTTTATAGGACTTGGTTGGGTGTGTGTGTGTGTGTGCATACAGGTACTATGTCAAATTCTTCCCACATGCAGGTTGACACCATTGGTTATAGTCACAAACCCCTATTCTTTGGGAGGCAGTCTTGGGGTATTTCAAGGCATGGGCCCTAGGGGACGGGTCTTGAAAAAGTGGTATCGAAGGTGTTTGGTTATTCCTTAGAGTCCGAGAGACTATTTTTAGGTTTTGGGGATATGGTTTTATATTTTTTGATCCCTACATTTAGATTCAAGGATTCTAGTGTTGGTGAGGCGACAGATGTATCCCCACACCAAGACATTGAATTATTATTTTCAGATTAATTCATAAAAACATTGGTTGTAAAAGTGTCTCCTTAGGAAGTTTTAAATAAGATTCCCCTCAGTAGGTGTACTCTATTTATAGTGTTCCATCATGTTCTATTTCAGGATGCCTTCATGTAGACAGTCAGTTAGGATTCCGATGTGTGGCCAAGAGGACATCCCGCCTAGTGATGAGGCGTCCGTTTAGTGACAAGTTCCTGAGATAGCCCCATTGGTTGGTGCACCAGTGCTACCACCATCCATTGGTCAACATCCTCTACTGATTGTACCTACTGAGGGAATGCACGGAATTTGTTCCATGTACATATTTTAGAGATAGAGATATCCTTGGTTTAGTGGAGGGATAGATCCTCAGGTCGTTAGGGATGGGATGGATGTAGTGACATGTGCCTTCAACTTATTAAAGACATCTCTTGACCAAATTGTGATCTTAGTTGCGATCATTCCTCAGGGCTCGGTAGGGAGACGGTGGAGTTTGAATATCTACATGCATGATGAGGCCACCCTCACATAGAGGGGCATTGGGAGTTTTTTTGGGATGATTTATTCTCTTTGACTTTGAAATCGGTTTTCATTCAAGAGCTTCTTCCCCTTCAGCAGTGCTTCATCGCGATAGCTAAATACTCATCAAGGTTCACAGGGCTTTCCCGCTAATCTAAAAACATTGTTAATTACCATTTATATATGGATCAAGCCTTTGATCAGGGAATCGGGTGGGAGATCATGGTATTGATGGTATCTCCAAACATCCCCATGTAGGATATAGTGATGGGGTGAGCCCAAAAAAGTAGAGAGATTCATCATATAGTAGGCACCGATAGTGGGTGACACAACATGGTGACATGTAGTCGAGCCATTAGTGGTAGGTATTTGACATATGCAACATCAGTCCAAGTGGTCCAGATCAGCTAGTGGATGGCCCCCAGACTCAGGATCAAAGATGAGAGACTGCCATGATGGTAGGAGACAATAGAGGGGTAGAGTGTGTTACTGATGTAGCAGGTAGGGACACATGACTCTTCACTGACCGACCCACTATACACAAGATCAATAGGTGGTCAAAAGATTATAGAGACTAATGAAGAGGGTCGAGCGAGCAGGTTCATTGGGTGGGAGACATGGTAGTGGAGCAGGCTGAGATTAGGCAGTGGATGACAGTTCAAGGTACTACTTCCACCACATTCAGGTTATCCACACCGACCTCAAGGAGTTGGCAGGTATGGGCGAGCTCAGCTTCTGGTAGTAGAGGCTTATGGCCATGGTGCTCCAGAATTTATTCCGGGTATGGTATGTGTATTCTCTACCATATATGTATTTCTTATAGACATAGTTTCCTGTCACTGTTCCATTTCCACAGATCTCGTTCAAAGCTTGAAGATTCTGGTGGATCTAATGGCTCAATTATTATGAGTAGAAACTGCTATGGGAGGTGATTTGACGATTACACACTGGTACCAGGAGTGTGTTCTTACTCTAGGAGGAGAGATATTCGGCTGGGATCTCATAGTAGCAGTATCTTGTCCTTACAATGTCATCATGGGTATATACTGGTAATCTATTGTCCATGATCAGATCAACTATTTTAGGCATACAGTTGGATGTGTTCATAGAGATGAGACCATGATTTCCTTCATTGGCATGAAGGAAACCCTTGTAGTACATGATGAACTTTATCGGAGGAGGGTGTAGCGAGATCACTCCCAGTTGGCTATCCTCACCCTTGGTGCACTGCATAAGAGGAGTCCAATATTTAATCTAGTGGGGGAAGATTACGAGGATGTTTTTCCTAAGGATGTTCTGGGACTACCTCTCTGAAAAGAGGTATCCTTTTGTAATGACCTATACCCCATGATGCTAGGGATATCCATACTGGCATATCAGATGTCTCCCGAAGAGATTTGTGAGATAAGGGTACAACTACATGACTTGTAGAAGAAGGGATTTGTAATGCCCATCATTTCCCCATGTCCAGACCCGGTGTTTTTTTTTTCAAGAAGGCAGATGGGATTTTGAGGGTTTCCATGGACTTCTGGCGCCTAAACCAGGTAACTGTGGAGAAAAAGTATCTATTTCCAAGGATTGATGACCTCTTCCACCAGCTGAAGGGAGAAAGGTGGTTCTCGATGATTTCCCTCAGATCAGGCTATCATCAGCTTCAGTTATGTGATGTAGACGTACCAAAGGCATCTTTAAGATGTAGATATGACCCCTATAAGTTCATGGTGATGCCTTTCTCCATGACCAATTCCCAAAAAGTGATCAAGGGACTCATGAATGGGATCTTATAGAATTACCTCAATCGTTTCATTGTAATCTTCATTGATGAAATCTAGGTGTACTCAGTATCGTAGGATGAGCATGCTACACACCTGTGGACAATGCTACATACACTCTAAGATAACTAGAATTATGGTAAGCTCTCGAAATTCCAGTCCTAGATTTGGGAGGTCCACATTTTGGGACATGTCACCTCAGAGGATGGAGTTGCAGTGGATCTAGTGAATATAGAGTTAGTTCTCTCTTGGGAGCCACCTAGGAGCATGGCATAGGTACGAAGCATCTTGGGGTTGGATGGTTACTATAAGAGGTTAGTGCCTAGCCTTTCTAGAGTGGAATCACCCTTTTCGGCTTTGACACATAAGAGACAACCCATCGTGTGGACAGTGAAATGACAACCGAACTTTTTGGAGCTGAGAAGGAGATAGATAGGTGGACCCTTATTGAGACTACCAGTTGAGGGGATTGGGTATGTAGTCTTCTATGATGCATCTGGGTCCAAAATAGGTAGTGTCCTTATGAAGGAGTGAGCGGTGATTGCCTAAGTCTCACACTAGTTGAGGTAGCATGAGTATAACTACGCAACTCATGACCCGTAGATAGCACTAGTGGTCTTTTCTTTGAAGATGTGGAAAAACTACTTGATGGGTGAATGGTTTACAGTATACTCCAACCACAATAGTCTCTGATATCTCCTCTACCATAAGGACACGAACCAGATACAATGAAAATGACTAGAGTAATTCCAAGAATATGAATTTGAGATAGTCTGTAATCCTGGGAAGGGGGATATGGTTGTAGACGTGCTTAGTAAGAGCACCGATTGTAGATGCTAAGTGAGGTGACAAAGAATCTATCCATGATGAAAATATCTTTCATGGATGATGATGATGATGGAGCAGATTACCTTTAGTCAATGATTGGTACTCCCCCACTCTTATAGTGAGTCGGAGAGGCACGCCGTGTGGATGTCGACTGCATGTCCTGATGTTCCCAGTTGTCCACAATACAAGCTCCTGATAGATTTTAAATACACAGACATCACTTCATCCTCTTCAGATGACACACTATGGTACTGAAGGAATTTTGGTAGGATATTTTGAGGGATTTCCATACATCCCTCGTGGCGGTATATCGTTGATGGGAGAAGATATACCAGGACATCGGATTCTAGTACTGGTGGATAGGAATGAGGAATGATGTTTCCGAGTTTATATCATGATGCCTCACTTGTCATAAAGTGAAAGCCAAAAATCAAGTAATAGTAGGCTTGGATCATCCACATGGGGTACCAGAGTAGAAATGGGATGGTGTCTCGATGGACTTCATGACAGGGTTACCATGTACATCCAGAGGCCATGATTCTAGCTGATTGTCTTTGACTAACTTACTAAGTCATCTCACATTCTACCCATTCAGAAGGAGTGAACAGTAGAGGGATTGGAATGCCTCTATGTCTGGGTTGATAGTGAGGATTCATAGGGTGAATTCGATGATAATCTCCAACCATGAACCAAAGTTTAAATCCCAGTTGTGAATGGGATTATAGGAGGCCTTCAGGACTCAGTTGTTCTTGACCACAGCTTTTCATCCCTAGATGGATGGTCAGACAGAGTGGACCATACAGTTGTTTGGGGGCAAGCATCATGGTTTCGTACCTTCTTCTAGTCATAGTTGGGAGGACAACCTTATACTGGTAGAGTTTTAATACAATTCAAGTTATCACTCCACCATTGGATTGACACCATTCGAGGCCTTGTACGTATGGCCTTATTGAACCCATTTTTACCAGATAGACCCAGGGGAGTCGGCCCTCATGGGTCTAGAGTTGGTATTGGGTAGCACTGAGAGGTGAAGTTCATCCAAGAGTAGACGAGGAATACACAGAGCAAACAAAAGTCTTATGCTGATAAGAAATGTAGACCTTTGGAGTTAGATGAGGGAGACTATCTTTTCACTTAAGTCTTTCATAGATATGGATTGTGGAGATATTTCTGGGGAAACAAGCTATCTATGAGGTTTGTTGGACCTTTTTAGATCCTAATCAAAGATAGATATTTGGAATACCACATAGTTCATCCCCCGCATATGCACTAGGTGCACTATGTTTTCCACGTGTCATAGCTGAGGAGATATGTGAATGATCCGTCACACATCATCTACATGGGTGAGATGGATATAGACGATGGGGAGACATTGGTGGAGTTCTGGGGGGAGAAAGAGAATCGATAGAAGTGGGTCCTGTATGGGCAGTCAATTCATCTAGTTCACATTCAGTGGCATCACGAGAATATCTAGAAGAGTACTAGAGATTGGGAGGATAATATTAATGTTCAGCACCCCATTTGTTTTACTTTCCCTTGTTTTGGATTATGGGGACGTAAATCCCCATGGTGGAGAGAATGTAATGTATCCTAATTTATGTAAATTTTTTTATTAAATTATATGTTATTATTTTTAGAATACATGCTCTTATAGGATGCAATTCTAAGGCCCGATGAGACTGGAATGGATTTTCTTTTTAATTTTTTTTTAATTTATGTTCAGTAAACACACGAGTGGGGTACTCTAACATTTGAACCAGTGTTCGGATCAAAAATCGTAGGGCAAATTTGAATTCAAAATGTCAGGATTCTAATAAAAAGGACATAACTTCGGTCGGAAAGGGAAGAACAAAAAAGTTAATTTTCAGACTTTTTTAGAAAAATAATAAAATAACATAAAAAGTTATTTTATTTATTTTCTCAACAACGTGTGGTGGAAGAGTGTCATTGCAGAGCCACAATGAGGCAACAACGAGGTTCATTTAATGGAACTCATTAATGTATTGTTAACACAGATCCTAATGATTCTTTAATGAAACGTAACAAAGATGTTGTTTTATAAATAAAACATTATAGCAAAGAGATTTCATAGTGTAACAGAAAAAATGAAACATGGTTTCTTTTTAATAGTTGACATATTGTTGGAATGAGGGTTAAACTGTGATAATTATTTAATGAACCTCCGACATATTTCCTCACCAATGAAGAATGACGAACGCCTGTGGGATTTCATCGACATCAATGTACATCTAAGAACGATGAATGCCATAGACCTCTTTGACCCTCAAGGATGAAACATTGTGGAAAATAACATCAACGAGGTAGGGGTTTGTTTTGTTTTGATATTCTTACCCATTACTATTACAAATGATGAACGTGGATCATCCCCCGAGTAGGTTGATCCGCGGACCGTGCGTTCTTGGGGGAGGGTGACATTCTTTTTGGTTTTCTCTATCTGGGATTAATTTATTACATTCTTTTTTGATCATATTACATAAACCTACCCCATGTTTTTAAATTATAATTAAGAGGGGATGGGTTGACATGAAAAAGGCATGATCCCATCTACTGTGTGTGTTCATCATGGCGAAGCGTCCAAATCGACAACAAGAAATGTTTGAGACCTTCGTAGATAAGAAGACGTTCCACGGAGGCTGGAGGCACAGAGATCATGAAGAACGGACCATAAAAGTGCATCTAGAGGTCTTCCAAGTATTCTACCAGCGTTCCAGCACCGTCTGCGAGTAGAGGGAGGAGGCGCACCTATCGGCACAATGCCTCGGCGACTGGTGCCACACGGATGTGGCAGCCCGCGTCTGGGCCGCCCGAGCGACCTGGAAAGTCACGGTCACACGACCGTGGTAGAGGGGAGGCTTTGCCCATAGATAGTGGAATAAACTAAAGACAACACCTGGCAGGTGTTGTGTGAGAGTATCAACCCACTCCTAATGGGCCATCTCTGGATAGGGAGTGGACGTGGAAACAACTGCCACATCACGAGGACACACCACTAGTCCCCCACTGGTAGACTGAGATAAAGTTGGTGGGTCGTGGCCCAAGCTAGGGGACCGGGACAGACCAACATCTATCAGGGTGGACCCTTTCTAGAAGAATGGACTCGTGCCCTCCATGTTGGGATGGAAGAGACTGGGTTGTCGGGTGACCCAGTGGGCACAACCCCTGGCCAAACTAAGCCAGGACTAACAATGCCCATGGGTCCTGGCCTACTGGCCAGGCTGGACCTGACATACCCTGACCCGATCTAGGTCAGGTTTGGATAGTCAATTTAAACTGGGGTATGTGGGACCCCATTCTAGGATGGTCGGGTTGGTTTGATCGGGTCGAACCGGGCTGAGATGCAACCGACACCTGATTACTAAAATGATAATATCTTACAGATCGTCCATCTGTTTGATGCCCCGTCTGTTGCGTTGGAACCCATACAATGATAAAAACCTTTGGGTTATTCAATTTAAGTGTTAGTGGTGGTTGATGTACAACTGATGGCTCAAAAATAAGCATTGTGGATCCTTATGGCTCGATAGATGAGCAGCAGCTATGTGGATCCTTAGTGGCCTGATAGAAGAGTAATAGTTAAGTGGATCCTTGGTGGCCTGATAGAAAAGAAACAATTGTGGGGATCCTTAGTGTCCTGATAAACGAGTAGGAGCTATGTGGATCTTCAGTTTCCTAGAAGATGAGAAAAGAATCATCAGGGTTGAGTTTCTCAACAGAACAAAATTTTCATCACTATAGCTGATAAACCTTCATAATATGCTTTAGATTGTACATGGAGTGAGATGTATTTACTTTGTGGATTTACTTTTTGGTTTTTTGGTATTTTCTCTTTAGTGGATTGGGTTCCCCTACTAGGTAATGTGTTACCCACCCCTACATGGGCTTCACCCGCACGTGTTGAGTCTTTTGGAGACGACAAACATTTCGAAAGAGGACTTGGTGGCCAAAGAGAAAGCGAGGCCCAGTAGGATTAAGCGAACATTATGTACTACCATAATTTCTAGTAGGTAAACTAATGTTACCATCAGGTGGGATTTTTTGCAGATGGATACTGAATTCCTTTGTACCTTCCAGTTTTTAGTTCTTTTTTTGGGTTTGTATTCTGGACCACTTGTTTTATGTTATACTTGTACTCAACACTTTTTTTAGTATACCTATTTTCCCATTTCAAATTTTGGGTTGTGTTTGGGTGACTGTGTGTGTGTGTGTGCATACATGTACTCATAAAAATGACCCACACTTGCATGTTGATGCATTCGGCACTAGTCGTCAACCCTTGGCCTTTAGGTGGCTGGCTTGATGTATGTCACGAAATGGGCCCTCAGGTAAGGGTGGTTACACTGACCATAAATCATAATGTAACAAACCAATACATTACGATATATTTATTTTTAAATAAAATTAATCTCTTCAATAGATTATGGTACACTCAACCTCAATTTTTTCAGTTCGATAGAGTATTCAACAAGCAACACCGAGTTTAAATTACCTATGATATATATAAAGTCTATATCATTTCCATTATATTGGTGGGTATGAATAATATTATCAACATTGTGGAATGAATATATATATGTGTGTTATAATAAATAATGTTCAGCAGTCAACCAGATCCCGTTCCTAGATTTTTTTTAAAAAATAACGATAGAGTAGCATTACAAAGTGGTTTCCATAAACAAGAATGATAGACACCACACATGTCCAAGTCTACCAAAGTAGAAAAAAATAGAAAATGATGAATGACCATATTTAGTTGGCCTCTAAAATTTCTCATTTTTAAGATCATAAAAAACATCATTGGCATAGTAGAACAAATGTGTTAGATCCCATTAAATTTATGCAGTTAAACATAGAAATTCAATCAAAAATGGGATCACTCTCTTTGGGAACCAATGTGATCAAGTCTTTAAAAAATGAACAATAGTGTGGGAGTTAGATTCCACCCAAATACGTCTCCAGTTTTCTGAACCACATAAATAATGGCCATAAAAAGTTACCACAATTCTATCTCAATAAAAGAACTAATACCAAAATAATGGTAGAAGAAGCCTTTAATGAACCCCTGATGCATACAGGAGATGACAGCTCAACCGGATGGACCTAGTACACCTAAGGGAACCCCATATACATTCGACTTTAAACATATACGAATTGGGGGTATCCATCTAATTGACTTTAGCCTGAGTGGTTTCATGATGCTTCAAACAGCACCTAATGTTTTTAGAATAACAAGGTAAGAAAGGTCATTATTCATTGTACCTATTTGGAACATCGAGGAAGAAAAAACATCCCTGTAAATAGAAGTGATTCCACCTTGAAAAGATGGAATTTATCATTAAAAATAAACATCTTTCATTTACATATGAAATTAATAAATGAAAAAATAGGGTATTGAGTAAATCATATCTTGAATATCTTTACTACAATCAAAATTATTGATGTCCAAAGTAGCATTTTTGAAGCTACTGAGCCTAAAATTTATTCTTTGCATCGATGGAATATAAATCTAGAGTTTCCATGAAAAATAAAATGAAGTGAAGACAAGACCAATGGTTTCATCCATTGATAGTTAAATGTAGAACAAATCTTCCAGATGAAGGCCAGTTCAAAGTGTTTTCCCTTGTAGTGGAAAGTGATATCTCCAAATCTTCTATAGGAGTAGCACAGGAGATGGTGAAATGAAACGTTGCATGAAATTTATTAACCACATATTTATAGATATTCTGTCATTAAATTTTTTTCAAATAGAATAATTTATCATTGATATACCCAATATGATTGTGAGTCCACCGTAACATGTAAAAAACAACAAAGACATACTACTATATTTATGGGAGTATATCTGGAGTAATTGTTGCATGTAGTGTGACATCAAGTAAAGAATCATGGATAGATTTGCGCTTTATCTGATTGGGATCATTGAAAACATCACTAATTGGGTTATTTATCCAAGTTTTAGCCCATAAATATAAAGTATTTTGTATTAATAAAACTCATTTTGAGCACCTCATGATCTATTTTTAGGTTGATTTAATGAGTGTCCATATTAAAGTTTGAATATACATAGAGTAATTATTCTCAGTAAGTTTACATGGAATATACTAACATAGAATGAAATCTCCTTGTAATTGTAATATAGTTGTTATTTACTGATATTTAATTCAATTAATTACATTTTAATGATGACTAAATTGTATTTTAGTAAAGTAATGTTTTCGTTTAAAAAAAGGATTTTCAGAAAAATGTTGTAATGTGCATAATATTTATCCATTTTAGTTAATTCAAATAATTCCTAATGTGGAATTATTAAAATGAAATTATTATATTATATATAAATAAATTTTAACTAATATTCATACAATTATTATTATAAGGCATAGAATTAATAAAAAAATTTCTTGTTCATGAAAAATACACTTCCAAAAAACCATGTTTTCATCATGTCTACATTTTTTAATTTTTTTTCCAAATATAATAAAATTTAGTTAAAATAAATTATTGTTTAAAAATAATATAAATATTATATAAGGGTGAAATTTTTAGAATATTCTCAAATGAATAATTTTATGCTAAATTATGAAAAATTCAAAATTGTAATTGAAAATTTCATTTTTGATTAAATTTTTTATAAAGTTAAATTATATTTTAAATTGGTTTTAAAGTAATATTATTCCAATTATATATAATTTAATGAAATTTTGGTCATTGGAATCCTTTTATTTCTTAATTTTTATATAAAAACATAGTAATCTTATGAACTTTTTCTCTATAAAAGACCACATTCTTGTCACAATTGCGAGATTAACATTATATTAAAATTTTCCATCTCAATTAATTGAATATAAAAAATGTATAGAATATTTTTAATTATAATTATTTATATGTTCTAAAATTTTAATTAAAATTTCTACCTAAATGAACAATAAAAATTGTAATGAACATTATTTTCTACAGTTACATTAAAAACTAATTTATTAGGGGTTAAAATAAAATGATTAGAGAGAAAATGACCTAAATTATTATATTTATATAGTTATAGGGTTTGTAGACATTTTTTATTAACGTATCAAAAATAATGAAATTTATTTGTACTTGACATTGAATACAATCCATATCAAAATTTAATTAATGAAAAAGAAAATAAAGGAACCCTCCATGTTTTTAATATCTATAAAGCATTGGGATGGGGAAAATTAGGATATATTATGGTTATTTTTGTAATATAATTTTTTATTTTTTGTAAATAATAATTCATAATTAATTTTTCTGGATAAAGTAATTACATAAAATGTTACGAAAATCCAAGATAATAATTATTATGTTTATAAATAAATAAAATAAATGTTATTAAAAGTACTAAAATTTAAGTAAATTTAATTAATATTTTCTTCAATTAATTTTTATATAAATATATCATTTTCAAATGTATTTTGAATAATTTATTCTAATTCCATCATTGTATTGATATTTTCACATTCAAATTAAAATAATACTGTCAAAATTGACATTAATGTTATTATAAAATAATGATGTTTGAATAAATGTTTTAAAATTAATAAAAATCCTTTATTATGGAATTTTTTTTAATTGTATACCAAATTTAAATTTGGTCCATTAAATGAAAAATTTTTCTTTTAGAGTTATTATATTGACCCATAAGTTGTTAAAACTTTTTTTTCATTGTTAATGTTGAAACGATGTTTTTTCATGTTACATGTGTTTATGTTAAATTTATTTCAAACACAAATGATATTTTTGTTTGATAAATTAGATTTCATATTTAAAATATTTATGACCAAATTCTCTAATAATTTTAATTTTATTTTAGACTTAATGTTTATATTACTAGTGTTTGAAAACTCGTTACCGTGGAGAAAAACCAAAATGGTAAAAGTAGGGGAACTTAAATGTTATATAACACAATGTTCTAAACATGTGTTTAATTGTGTGGTGGAGGTTTGAATCGACCATATCACCCCTATATACCATCAATTATCATTTTTTGGATCTGGTTGTGTTAATAGAGACCTCCCAATTATGGAAACTTTTGGGTACCTAAAAAAATACCACATTAACTCAAAAATAAAATGAAACTCACTCCATTAAATTCTTCACACATATCAAGACATTTGTATCAGAAAATACCTACCAAAGTCAATTATCAAATTACCTCCCCTCCTCACAGGTACATTTTTTTGGGAATAAATCCATCCTCGGAATGAATTTGGTTTGAAATTAAGGAGGATACCTCCAGAAGAGGTAACATTCTTCAATGACCATTATTATTTTATTACTTTATACAAAAAAAAATATTACTATTTAACCATGATGATATAATATAGTTGTTGAGAATGTGTTGATTTCAACAACACTCAATTTTATTATTATAAGGGGTAAATTATGTAGAACAATAATCTATATTTTTATGTTTAATTTGATGCTAACAAATACCCTTGTTTTTTATTACAATAATTTTACCTTTAGTATATTTCAAGAAATTAATCATCTTTATATTATTATTTTTTGAGTAATATTAAAGCATTTAAATTTCATGGAATATTTTAAAAAGTATCCAAAATTCATTTAAATGTGTTCTAGAATCATTTTTTATACCCTCCATTTAAGAGAATATGTGTGAGGATAGACTCTATAGTTTTCTTATGGAAGTTAAAAAAAGTACAGTTACAAAACCATACATTTTCAGAAAAGTATGAAAGATGAACCCTATATTTGGGAGAAACCTTAAATTCATTTTATTAGAAATGAATGGAAGAAGTACCATATGTATGTATGGAACGTTACGTTTGTTTCTCAAAAGTATAGTTCATCAACATTACTTTTGTAAACAACCTTACAATTTTTTAAAAAGTATGGATCATGTATCTTATGTTGTGAATAATAAAGTAGTATGAATGACCAAAAGTATAGTTCGTCTGTACTGCAACACATTTTTTTACCGCATACATTTTATTTAATTTTATATAATGTAAAGATTATTATGTTCATAAGTGACATGACAATCAAGTCTGTCAGAGTCGTTTCAAATTCTAAACCCATTCATTTCTCTCAAAACCTTTTGAAATCGATAAATCCTTACCACTCTTGTCTACCCAAACCAGAACCATCGATGCCCTAGATCTTCAAACCGTTAGAAATATGCAACAGAAATGGCCAAGAAAAAGAGTATCGAGGAAGGAGAAGCAAGTAACCCCAAACGATAATGCTCAACATGAAGAAAATCCTACAAGGTAATGTGATTGACTTGGAATGGATGTAGGAAACAAATATGATGCTAAGGCAAGATATTGCCTTTCAGAATCTAAAATAGACGTTAAGTGGAGAAAACACATAATTTTTATATGAGGTTGAACTATGTAATTTCTTCAAAACTGTTCAATTTAGTATAGGATAAGATGAATATATATTAACTGCAAAAATTGAGGAATGAGATTTTTATATCACTACTATAGAAATCACTACGATATTAAACTACCCTCATGATGGATTTTATAATTTTGACTTAATGATTATTGGTGATAATATACATTTGTTTGAGGACATTATTCCATTTATTTTTGTTTCTATGAATGTATAAAAGATGCTTTTAAAGGATTTATAACCCGATTATAAAATATTTGTGATTTTTGAGCAAACAAGGATTACACCAGCAATTTCAAAAATGGAAAAGATTGTATTTCAAGATATGTATTTGATGTTTTTAAATCTAAGTGACATCAAGATGAATGTTTTGAGATATATGGTAAGATATATGAATTATTGTTGCCAACCAGATGTAAGAATGATCTTCTTCCCATTTGGATTTTTCATTTCTAAATTTTTGTTTAAGTCTGATATGGTGAGATAAGAGGATTCCAGAGTAAGATGCCACCACAAAAATGTTTTCAATGCTAGAACTCTAAGGAATATTAGATTATTTTGGAGTACTGTGAAAGGAAATCTTATGCCTGTTGGAGCTGA
This sequence comes from Viscum album, assembly GCA_963277665.1. Classification (NCBI taxonomy): domain Eukaryota; kingdom Viridiplantae; phylum Streptophyta; class Magnoliopsida; order Santalales; family Viscaceae; genus Viscum; species Viscum album. The sequence continues at coordinate 1,755,651,070 of OY728123.1, forward strand.
TAAAGACTAGGAATCGACTCAGGGGGAGTAACCATGAAAGCCTAAAGAAGGCATGGCTGAATCCAGAGTAAGTGAAGTTTGAAAGAAACAAATAAGGATGAGATTTAAATTAGTTGATGCACCTGTAGATCAAGGAATACTTCAGATTTCAGGGAATATAGAGGTTCTAGTTAGAGGGGAATCTACTCCTACTGAAGCTCTTACAACTGACGATATTATGAGGTATATTTTTTTTTGAGATTCTGCTACATAGGAAGTTCGTCAAAATACAATTTATCATACTGAGGAGAATCAAAAAGTTGAAAAGGAGATTGTGCCTCAGGAAGAGGCAGAGCCCGAGGAGACTGAATTGACTCAAATTGAATCTGTTCCAGAATAGTCAGTAGAACAAAATTAATTTGTTCAAGAGGACCATGTTTTATAGAGAATTAAATTAGAAGATTATCATGGGGAGTAACATAATACTGATGTGAATATAGAAGAGAATCATTTTGAAATTAATACTGAAGTTATTAATAGAATATTTTTTGTGGATGATTCAGGGAAGAACATAGAGGAAAAATCAGTTGAAAAACTAGAAGAAAAAGAAGAAGAGGAGAAATAAAATGCATATTCACTACATTTAGTTCTACTAAATCATGTTTATGCTTACACATAGAATCAAGCAAAATATGCCTCTATTTTTGTAAAGGAATAAGTAGAGTAGCTTTAGTTAAAATAAACCAGAGTTGAATATGAATGTTCTACATTAAGAAGGGATTTGGAAAAGTAGAATATAATAATTTAAATATTGAAATCCAGTTCAGTTTCAAAGAAAGAGTTTTATATATTTATGATATAGATGTTGTCAAAAGTAGAAAATTTTATATCTGAAATGGTGATGAATTCAGATTTAGTATATTTTAAAATTTTTATAGAGCAAAAATTTGCAACTCTCTCGAGCAATCAAGAAAGTACATCAGGTACTTCACCAGATCTGATAATGATATTTCAGGCCATTGTAACTATAATGAACAATATAAATGACATATTGTAGGATCATCAGTGTAACAATTCTCTATTAACTATTTTTTAGACAATCAGAATCATCATGTTGAGAAATTAACATCAGATGAATCCGGGGTCAGATTTTTGTTTAATATATTAATTGAGAAGATTAATTAGTTTATAGAAAATAAAGTTAGGTTACATGAGTTATTAAGATTCAATTAGATTGAAGACCTTCATCTGACATAGGAATGAAGGGTTCTCATAGTCTAGTTAGGAGATAGAATGATGAAAAGGTTTGCAATGTAGATCACAGAGCTCATGGAATTCATTCTAAGGCACTGAAACCTGGTTCACAAACCTTTTTACACAACCTTGATTACTATTTTCATTTATATACTTGTATATATATTTTCAATAAAATATATTGGCATCTCATTTTCATATGTTTTGATTTGGTTTACTATAATGTTTGTATTAGAATGTACGTAATCTAGATTCAAATATTGATAAACAGTTTATCATAACATTTTCATAAGTTTAGTGATACATTAAAATGTGTTATATTCCCTATTCTATCGTTGATTCTGACACTTTCTGTAGGTCGTGCACATCCATCTCGTTTCATGGGACGACATGGCTATCTGTTGCCGCACATTCCCTCTTTCTAAAGGTGGGTGGCACCCGCTCCTTGTTCAGGGATGTTTGCTCCGTGATCAAAACATGATGATGGGATGTTGGTTCTTCCGTCCTTTTATTCCTCCTCAGAACTCATCACTTAGTCTGGGTCTCCCTTATTGATTTAAGAAGTTGTTCATGAAACTCTTCCTGGTGCGATATCTTCATGGACACCAATTAATTACACTGCTTCTGTCAGGACATTCTGAGGGGTCTAGTCAGGGCAGCAACCTTCGATCAGGGGAGTAGTCACATTGGACATCACTGGTGTGTCTGGATGCTGGGACACTGGCATGTTTGGGATTCTTCCCCTTATTATAGGTCTTCTTGAGGATGCAAAAGCCCGAGGCATCCTGCGTCGAATGCGAGAAATTATATGACATATGCATGTTTCTGAGGTTTTTTGTAGCTTCATGTGTTTAACACAGGGAATGTAGCAAGTTTAACATCCACCAAAGATGGATCAGACTGATCAGAACACTGATTAGAGTGGTCCAGATGGGTGCAACCCATGGAGGGAACACTGATGTTGGGGAAAACATGTGGTTGACTTCTAAATTACTGTTGTGGGGAATGAGGAATGAGATATCATGATTTCACCAAGATGTGGTGGCCCGGATAAGAATCAAGATCGATGATGGAGTGGTTGAATTAAGTGGATGGTGAATGGGATGGAACTGTCATGAGGATGACGATGGTTTTGGGCTTGAGCCTCGAAGAGGCTTCCTACGTATCCCCATGGTATGGAATCAAAGTGAATGTAGTTCATCTAACGATGACTTACCATCGATTGGGGTTTTCAACAGATTATCGCAGGATGGGTTTGCAACGGCTTAATGCTGGATTATAATGTCAACGGCTTACCGCTGAATAGGTTCACATCAGCTTACTGCTGATTGAGGTCACAACAGCTTACCACTGGATGGGGTTAAATCGACATGAATGGGGACATGGGCCAAGATTGATGGTGGGGCTCGAATTTCGTGGAGGCTTCCAACGTACCGTTCCATGGTAAGGATCAAATACCTCATAGTTCAGGTAGTAGAAACCGATTTGAAGATGGCCAGGATGACGGGTGGATGGTGGGCTTAAAACTCAGGGAGGCTTCCTACATACCCTGCCTTGGCAAGGATCAAAGACCAAAAAGTTCAGGGTGTGGGAACAGACGTGAAGGATGGTCGGGACCAATGGTTGATGGGATTGAACCTCGGGGAGGATTCTTACATACCTTGCCTTGGCAGGGAGAAAAGACCTCAAAATTCAATATCGGTTTGGTGTGCAACGGGTTACCGCAGACATGGGAAACAACGACATACCACTGATTGGGGACCACAGTTTAACATCATGCCGGATGGGGGAGAACCGATGTGAAGGTGGTCAGAGTGACAGAGTGTTGGGGTTGAACCTCCTGGAGTCTTTCTATGTACCTCACCTTGACAATGATCATAGACCTCATAGTTCTAGATGGAGTTTGGTGCACCGATGTGAAGACATTCGAGACCAATTGATGGTGGACTTGATCCTCATGTTTGCTTCCTACGTACCTTGTCTTGGCAAGGATCAAATACCTCATAGTTTAGGTTATTGGGGAATTTAGGGGTTACGCTCTGAGGTGACCCAAGGTGTTGGTGAACCGACGTGAAGGGGTTCAGAATGACTAATGGGTGGTGGGATGGAACCTTGTGGCGACTTCCTACGTACCTTGCCTTTTCAAGGATCATGGAACTCATAGTTTATGTGGTGTGGGGCTTACACTGTAGAGAACCAAAACTTGATGTACATAGTTATTACATTACTTTTGTGGAAAACTTAGTACATAACAAAAACACACACACAAGGACCATAATAGTTTAGTGTCTTTGGAAACTCGGAATATAATTCTCTAATCGTGGCGAAAGATCTTCAACATCTCCCATAAATATCTTCTTTTTTTTTACCTAAAACCTTTCTTTATATCCTGGGGAAAATAAAACATAAAAAGGGTGAGCTCAAATGCTCAGTAAGGGTAAACAAAAGAAATATCAATCACATCATATTCAAAAGAACATAACTTTTGGAAATCTTAACCTGCAAAAGAGAGAATAATTTCATAACATTGGATAAATCATAGTAGTGAAATGTAATCCCAATAATCATAACATAAAACATGAAAATTTGTGGCATACACACATAATCATAGAGAATCATTTCTTATTAGTCATGACTCATTTCCAAAACTATCTTAGTGGACAGAGTCCCTTTCTGAACCGAGTTCACTCCTCGTTTCAGTCCTGTTTCACTGAACCGGTATAACCTACCGTTCCAGCCCTGTCTATCTCATGAGATATAAAATCTTTACCCAATTTATTGGAGGGAGATATAGGTCCCAACCATCTCTTAATGATACCATTCTTATGTGTGCCACAAAATCATAAACCATACATCATAGCATAACCCATGTAATAAAAATGGGAATCTTAAACATCGTGACATCATAGAACAATTCATATAAGATAGAGGAATTCATAAATATAATTCCATCACAACATAATAAAATCCATGTAATAATAGGGATTGAAACAAAACCCTTTATTATCTTAGATGGAAAATAATTTTGATAAAACACTTGAACTCCATTCTTGAGGAAAATAACTTTTCTGCTTCAAAAACACTTTTCCTTTCTTAACATGTCGTACAATTATAAACTAAATGAAGTTGAATAAAAATAAACTGGAAAACCTGTAATGGAATCTTCTTAGAAATAATGTTTTAAAAATCCATTCATGCCGTATAAGTTAATGAAAACATTCTTCTCGTCCTTTTGTCGGAAAAGTCAAAAAGTACCTCATACGAATAATGGCAAAAGATTCCATTCATATCTTTTACTAAAAACTCAAAAAAGTGTAAAATTGGATTTAAAAAATTTTAGGTGGATGTAAACAATTTTACATATTGAAGGAACATGGACGTGGATGATAAAATACTCCCCAGTAAATACCAAAATATAAATAATCTCGGATAAAATGAGAATGTGATATTTTCCCTTACCTTATGTCCGATATCCTTTGTACGTATTTGAACCTCCTGTATAATGATTTAAATAATGTAATTAACTTATTAAAGAATCATATTCATTGTTATTATATCATATATGGTTCAGTTAAGACTTTATATTACTCGTTCTTTTGTAAATTCCATGTTAAAGAAGCGTTTTGGGTAAAATCGTTTCATTTATCGTAGGTGTTTGGACTTATTGTTCTTGAAATTATTATTACTTATATCATGATTTACTTACTTCAAGAATATAAAACATTATTTATATATCATATATATTCAGTATATATATATATATAATTTATAGATAAATGAAATGAAACACAACGTTCATGGAGACTGTAGTCCGTACGTACACATGAACGTTGTTTTCCTTTCCTTATTGTCTTGAATGGAAGTAAGTAGATGAAATACATATATATATACATAAATCCAGTAGAATTAAAATGTCATATATTTCATTATTATTAATTATATATACTTTATAGTCATTCGTGAATGGTTAATGTGGAGAATGAATCTCACCGCGTCGTGGATACGGTAGTCCGTACGTACGCACGAGCGATGATATCGTTCTCCTGATCGTGAACTTGTGTTTAAGTGTATGTATAATATTTCAGTATCAATATCACTTTATAATTATCATATATAGTTACTCATTACACCATTATACCCATCCAATTAATGTGGGGGCGGATAAAAGATTACACCACGGCATGGAGACAGTATTCCGTACGTACGCATGCGCGGTGATTTCCTTTTTCCGTAGGATGGATAGAAGGTTAATTAGAGTTGTTTCATATTTATAATAACATATCAGTATATAAGAAATACTGATGTTATTACTTTATCATGAAACAACTAAATAAGAAGAAGTTGAAGAAGAAAGAAATTGAAAAAGATCAGTAATGGATATTACCTCTTTTTGACGTGCCTTTTCTTAACCTCCACTTAAAGAACTAAGGATGGTCTTTGAAGAAGACCAAGACCTCTAGGATGATACGATGTAAGTGGAGAAGAGATTTTTTCAGAGTTTGGCCGAGCTTGAATGCTCAAATTGGTGTGAGGATGAGAGGGAGGAGGTGCCCTTTTATAAGGGGGGAGAGGGGCACCTTAGGAAAATCTCAAAATATTATTTTATATTAAGGTCAAATTCGGTTTATAATGGTTCCAAAGGGTCTTATTTTGAAGCTAAAGTGGTTATGGGTCTAAATCCTCTCATCCAATAGGATTTAGACAAGTTTAGGTAATTATTTTAACCTTATCAATTAGATTTAACTCTAAGTTAAATAATTTAACTTTTACCATGTCTTTTTGTTTTCTTACACTATATGGTTAATAGATATACCATAACAAGCCAAAAAAACCCCAATTTGTTTATTATTAATATATCTATCCTTATCTAAGTCATTTGGCCGATCCTTATATTTTTATGAATTAAATAACAATTAATAATATAATATTTGTTTTGAAAACTAATTTATGTCAATCTTGACACTATTTGGTACATGATTTTTATGAAATTTATAACAGAATTATAAGTTCAAAACAAGTTACTTATATCAACAATAACATGTCATATTAACCTAGAAAATTAATGTAAGTCATAAAAAGTCTCAAATTACATTTATTTGGGCATTTATAACATCAATTATGTCAATATTTCATTAATAAGACAATTACTGCATCATCTTTGTGTCATAATAAATGATAATTATTTAATCCCTAAAAATTCTAAATAAATTCCTAGAATGTAGATACTTGTATTATATTTCTGGATACTATTCATTTTCTAAGTTTTATGAAGTTTATCACTAATTTAAAATTATTATACTTATAAGATTTAAGAAAGTGACATGTTGTCACATTCTTTGGTTTTAATAATAATTAAATTATTTTCATGGAACAAAGTCCATAAAATGAATATAATCCGACCCTTAGGTTATATAGGTCTACTTGTATACATCCAATAGGATTTTTCCAGGTTTTAGGGTAATTTTATAATCTTATATTTACCCTTAATTACCCAATTTACCTTTTACTATAGTAAATAAAATTTACTGTAGTTACTATTCGCAATGCCCAAAAATAAAAAGTAGCTTATTAACATAATTTGGACCCACTGATTCTCAATATGGAATCCATTTTTCCAAATTCAATACACAAAAGATGCCGAAATTAAATTAAAATTAATCCCGTTGTCGAAATAAAACAGGTTTTTCTTTAAAACATTGCAAAAGATTGAATTAATTTAACCTACGAATTCAAGGTAAAATCAATGCTAATGACATACATTATATTAAATGGTAAAAATATATTCTATTTATACTTTAAAACCATTAAATATGATAATTTAAACACATAAGATATTACGATGAAAAATGTTGTTTTTAATTAAAATATAGCGTGTTTTTACTATTCATTAAAATATGAAAGTTATCGGAAAAATATCAAAACTTTATCTAATGTAAATTTTTATATCCTGATTCAAAAGAAGAATTTTATTTTGTCAAATTAAACTTATTAACATGTCAAAAACTATTTTTAAAGTGGGTGTGCCATCAAAAGGCGACAAAACATCATTTTTTGAAAAATACTTATTTTACCCGAAAAATTTATTTTGTTCTTATACCATGTTCTAGAAATGTGTAAGATGAATAATAATGTTATAAAATTCAAAATTTAGTTAACACTATTCATAATGGATAGTTCATAACAATATTATAATAATATATCGTTTTTTAGTAAAACCCAGTATTGCGTACAACACACACTATCGAGGAAGGTCGTGATTGCGTGTAATGCAAGCCAAGTCAAGGTTGCGTGTTGCGCAAGAATCCTTCGTTGTTTCGTATAACAGAATACAAAAATATTTCATTTATACATTGAATATATATATATATACTCAATATTGCGTAGAATAACTATTATCGAAATTGTGTGTAACACGATCCAAGAATAGTGTTGCCTATACTGCAAGCTAATACGGTGTTGCGTATAGCGCAAGGTAATCTTGGTGTAGCATACAACACAAGACATTAATGAAATTAAAAAAATATTTTTCATAAAATCTCGGGGTGTTACATTTTACCCCCCTTAAAATGAATTTCTCACTCAAAATTCGTCGGGGTTATAAATGGTTTACTACTCGAAAGTTTGTTTAATAGAAACCCACACCGTAAAAAGGAATACCAAAGCATGGATTTTAAAAACTAATGTATGAAATGTAACGATTACCCAAATTAACTCATCACGGGGTTTCCACGTAGGAGAACATAGGTGAAAATATGGATATGGAAGAAAAATCTAACCATCAAGTTCTGATGGAGAGTGGTAGAGAACATGGCTATGAAAAAGCCAACAATCACAAAGCTATTGATTTGTGATGATCTAAGGTACCATCTAATTAATCGGATATAAGGGATCTAGGACAACATTTTTGGTTTTCAAGATCATTTCCCTAAAGTTGATGAATTAAAAGAAATACTTACATGATTTTGGTACAATCTCAATGTTGTTCGTGAATTGAACAATTTCCACTTCATCCCTTAAAGAAATGAAGTTAAATTTGTTATTCGTGATGTGTTAGCAGATCATGTGATAGAATTATGGGTCATTCTATCTCTTTCAAACAAAAGGTTAGCAAAAGTTATAAGTCCATATTATGGTTAGATTAATCGTATATGGTTCCAAAAATGAACTTATACTACATATATCATACCGCTTAATAAAACAAAACTAGTTTCTAATAACCAGGGACTTCTTGTAGGCCAGTGGTAGGCGATAAAGGCCAGTTACACTTCGGTTGTGGGTTCGATTCCCACAGCCTTGTCCGACGCGATGGGTTGTCGCCCATCCTGCAGGTTGTCCTTTTTCTAAAACTATATTACTATAACATCCCATCAATAATATTGTAAAAATACTAACTTATGTCCAACATAATCCATTCCAATCATTAGGCTTATCTAAAATACTTCAGTCTAAGCTCATTGTATAAAGAAAATGATTACTTGAAATGTCACATAACAATCACGTGAATGCCATAATTTATCCCCATATATCATAAGATATGTCTTGTTGGTCACATTCCAAACATTTGAATGCCTTAATCATGTATTCTCATGAATACCCATTGAACCTTAGTGAAAAAATGAATGCAGTTAATAGTTAACACTTTCCACATACCAAAATCCAAAAATTCTATATACTCAAACCATGATATAACCTTATCCTTATACCCGTCATGAGCTCATGAATACTATCAAACATTTAATTTTCTCTTTATCCCTTCATTATGCGCATATCATCTACTTTCAAAAAACACTGGTACCATTCATCACACACTTTCAAAACATAAGGAAAGACAACAGTGTAACAATCCTTAGATGTCTCTTTATTCCATAGTACCATGATATTACTTATACAACATTACACTTGATAAACAAGTAATCATTCCACTACCTTCTTAAACCATTGACCGAGCTTCAACAATTATTTCATCTTACATATCATTTTTAGTCTCTTCATCATCATCAACATAAATACTACCCATACGACCGTATTGATTCTCTTCATGATACTTTCCCTTACGACATTGGTTTGAATAATGCCCGTACATTCCACATTTAAAACATTTAACCATTGTTGATGTCGTAGCAATACCATTATCCTCATCCCTGGTGTTAACTGAACCTTTTCCTTTGCACTTACTGGCTTTGTGTCCTTCTTTTCCACACCCAAATCATCTTCCAGTTCCTTTGAAACATTCTCCTTTATGCCTCTTCCCACATGATTTACATATGGGAAATTGAACTTTCTTTCCTCTATGATCATCATGAAACTCCATCTTTCTCTTATTAGCCGAGTCAGGAAACTTACCAAATTTTACTTTGTTGATCATATTATGAGATTTATGATTCGGAATAATAATGATGTTTGGACTTCCAAGTCCCATTTCATTTGGTTTCTCATGAAGAATATCATTCCATTGTCCATCATATCATCCATTATTGTGAATCATCTTGTTTCTAGCCATTTTCTAAAACCCAAAAAGAATAGTGTAAGAGGCAAAAATAATTCTAGGGAAAACAACATAATAAAGGGTGAGTACCCTTAATATCTAACATCTTTGGTTAAATTCTAATATCGTTACCGTAGTTCTAGGACTATATCCTATATGTATACTTATCCTTAGGGGCATCCCTAGACATACCTTAGAAATATCTCTAGGGATCTCACTAACATTCTCAAATCCTAGTTTCCAGAGGTTGACTAAACCTTTCCTCTAATACCAACTATAGAGACCCAAAACAAGACGTACATAGACATTACATTAATTTTTCGTAATACTTAGTACATAACAAAAACACACACAGAAGGACCGTAATAGTTTAGTGTCTTTGGAAACTCGGAATATAATCTTCTAATCGTGGCTAAAGATCTTCAACATCTCCCATAAAGATCTTCTTTTTTTAACACCTAAAGCCATTCTTTATATCCTGGGGAAAATAAAACATAAAAAGGGTGAGCTCAAATGCTCAGTAAGGGTAAACAAAAGAAATATGAATCACATCATATTCCTAAGAACATAACTTTTGGAAATCTTAACCTGCAAAAGAGAGCATAATTTCATAACATGGGATAAATCATAGTAGTGAAATGTAATCCCAATAATCATAACTTAAAACATGAAACTTTGTTGCATACACGCATAATCATAGATAATCATTTCTTATTAGTCAAGACTCATTTCCAAGACTATCTTAGTGGACAAAGTCCCTTTCTGAACCGAGTTCACTCCTCGTTTCAGTCCTGTTTCACTGAACCGGTATAACCTACCGTTCCATCCATGTCTATCTCATGAGATATAAAATCTTTACCCAATACATTTGAGGGAGATATAGGTCCCACCCATCTCTTAATGATACCATTCTTATGTGTGCCACAAAATCATTAACAATACATCATAGCATAACCAATGTAATAAAAATGGGAATCTTAAACATCATGACATCATAGAACAATTTATATAAGATAGATAATTCATAAATATAATTACATCACAACATAGTCAAATCCATGTAATAATAGAGATAGAAACAAAACCCTTTATTATCTTAGATGGAAAATAATTTTGATAAAACACTTGAACTCCATTCTTGAGGAAAATATCCTTTCTGCTTCAAAAACAGTTTTCCTTTCTTAACATGTCGTACAATTATAAACTAAAAGAAGTTGATTAAAAATAAACTTGAAAACATGTAAAGGAAGCTTCTTGGAAATATTTTTTTGAAAATCCATTCATGCCGTATAAGTTAAAAAAACAATCTTCTCATCCTTTTGTCGAAAAAGTCAAAAAGCACCTCGTACGAAAAATGAAAAAAGATTCCTTTCATATCTTTTACTAAAAGCTCAATGAAGGGTAAAATTGGATTTAAAAAATTTTAGGTGGATTTAAACAATATTACTTATTGAAGGAACATGTATGTGGATGATAAAATACACCCCAGTAAATACCAATGAATAAACAATCTTAGATAAAATGAGATTGTGATATTTTCCCTTACCTTATGTCCGATATGATTTGTACGTATCCGAACCTCCTATATAATAATTTAAATAACGTCATTAACTTATTAAAGAATCATATTCATTGTTATTATATCATATATGGTTCACTTATGACTTTATATTACCCGTTCTTTTGTAAATTCCATGTTAAAGAAGCTTTTTGGGTAAAATCGTTTCATTTATCGTAGGTGTTTGGACTTGTTGTTATTGACATTATTATTACTTATATCATGATTTACTTACTTCCAGAATATAAAACATTATTTATATATCATATATATTCAGTATATATATATAATAGATAGATAAATGAAATGAAACACACCGTTCATGGAGACGGTAGTCCGTACGTACGCATGAACACTGTTTTCCTTTTCTTATTGTCTTGAATGGAAGTAAGTAGATGGCATACATATATATATACACATAAATCCAGTAGATTTAACATGTCTTATATTTCATTATTATTCATTATATATACTTTATAATCATTCATGAATGGTTAATGTGGAGAATGAATCTCATCGCGTCGTGGAGACGGTAGTCCGTACATACGCACGAGCGATGATATCGTTCTCATGATCGTGAACTTGTGTTTAAGTGTATGTATACTATTTCAGTATCAATATCACTTTATAATAATCATATATAGTTACTCATTACACCATTATACCCATCCAATTAAGGTGGTGGTGGAAAATAGATTACACCACGACGTGGAGATGGTATTCCGTACGTACGCACGAGCGGTGATTTCCTTTTTCTGTAGGATGGATAGAAGGTTAATTAGAGTTGTTTCATATTTATAATAACATATAAGTATATAATAAATACTTATGTTATTACTTTATCATGAAACAACTAAAGAAGAAGAAGTTGAAGAAGAAAGAAATTGAAAAAGATCGGTAATGGATATTACCTCTTGTTGACGCGCCTTTTCTTAACCTCCACTTAAAGAACTAAGGATGGTCTTTGAAGAAGACCAAGACATCTAGGATGATACTAGGGAAGTGGAGAAGAGATTTTGGCAGGTTTTGGCCGATCTTTAATGCTCAAATCTGTGTGAGGAGGAGAGGGAGGAGGTGCCCTTTTATAAGGGAGGAGAGGGGCAACTTAGGAAAATCTCAAAATATTATTTTATATTAAGGTCAAATTCGGTTTATAATGGTTAAAAGGGTATTATTTTGAAGATAAAGTGGTCATGGGTCGAAATAATCTCATAAAATTGGATTTAGACCAGTTTAGGTTATTATTTTAACCTTATCAATTAGATTTAACTCTAAGTTAAATAATTTAACTTTTACAGTGTCTTTTTGTTTTCTTACACTATATGGTTAATAAACATACCATAAAAAGCCAAAAGAACCCCAAGTTGTTTATTATTAATATATATATCCTTATCTAAGTAATTTGGCCGATCCTTAGATTTTTAGAAATTAAATAACAATTAATAATATAATATTTTTTTTAAAAACTAATTTATGTCAATTTTGACACTATTTGGTACATGATTTTTATTAAATTCATAACAGAATGATAAGTTCGAACCAAGTTACGTATATCAACCATAACATGTCATGTTAACGTTGAAAATTAATGTAAGTCATAAAAAGTCTCAAATTACATTTATTTGGGCATTTATAACATCAATTATGTCAATATTTCATTAATAAGACAATTACTGCATCATCTTTGTGTCATAATAAATGATACTTATTTAATCCCTAAAAATTTTAAATAAATTCCTATGATGTATATAATTGTAGTATCTTTATGGAGACTATTCACGTTCTAAGTTTCATGAATCAGACAGTATTGAATGAATCTTGGGGGAACCCGGAGAAGGGGTGGTTTGAGGAGTGGGACCTGTGCCAGGGCGGCAACTTCACAGATGATTGGGAACGATCCTACTTGGTAGGCACCTCGTGTGAGGTGTTTGGGGAAGAGCTGAGAAGAGTGGGCCTGTATGAGGTAGCATGGGCCTCCCAGTTTCACATCTACGTGTCGAAGCAGCTGATGCCAGAGCTGTTGAGTTGGTGGTCACTGAGGACTAACACATTCCATTTTAACCATAGGGAAGTCGACATCAGTTTGTGGGATGTCCACCAGATCATGGTGGTCCCAATACTGGGGGCTATGTATGAATAATTCCTCCCCATCATGAGTGCATGGGAGGAGCTAGAGAAAATGCCACCGCTGGCGAAGGATTTGATAGATCCTGTTTTGGGAAAGGAAAAGGAGGTGGTGAGGGACATCCATGTTAGGTGGTGGTTCAAACAGTTCCTGAACTTCTCGGATGACAGACAGTTTCTGGTGGGTCCTCAGACTTTCTCAAAGGGTTATTGGATTAAGGATCACTCATACTTGTGACTTTTGGAGGACATATAGTGGAATAAGTGGGGATTTAGTTTCATCATCGAGCACAAACCGGTAGTCAAGATGACAACGTTCATCCTGGATCTCATCTATGGTTGGATCCTACCAGTGAGGGACACCAACATAGGAGTGCGACAAAGAACATTTATTATCGCGTCTGTGTTGGTGATAGGAGGGCGGGTCAACCATGGGATTCTGATACTCACCAAGATATTTAAGATATTTCACCATATCAGCGATGGGAAGAGGTCACATAGAATATGTGTCCCATTCCACCTTTTGTATTGGTGGATAACGGCACACGTCAGGGGGGGGGGGTTACAAAACCTGAACCCCATTTCACCTCTAGAATGGAACATCCACCCATCCGTCCTGAACGCTGCTGGGAGATTTCCTGCCAAGCTGACCGCACCATTGGTTTTGAAACGAGTGTGGAAGGTGGAGGAGTTCAATTTTCACCAATTTCTGTTGCCGGCGGGGGTATTCATTGATGATGGTTGGGGGTAATTGGAGCATCGTTCCTATCTCCTGGCCTTTCGAGGTGGAGTTTTCGTGGAAAGGATGGTTTGTGAGCCTCTATGCAAGCCGTACACCCCATAGCTATTTGGTCTGCAATTTCAGTGTATGCAGCGAATAACCCCGCAGGTCTATCTGGGGGTGCGCTACGAGGAAAACCTGTGTGTGATGAAGAAGATGTGGATCATGTTCATGCTGGAAGATGGGAATATTCAGAACCATCTTCCTCTGCCGACCACTGTCGTTGGGTATGTGACGGAATATTACCAGTGTTGGGAGGCATCTTACATGGGGGGAAATGATGAAGCAGCCAACCCTTCAAGTTGATGATGGCCTCCCTCCCAAACCTTGGGGGCTAGGTCAGAAGGCGGCAGGGGAATCTCACAGTGGCAGGGCTGCTGTAGCAGCGATGCCCGCACCAGTTGAGGGAGAGGTGGTAGTGACAACATACCTGGTGGTCCCAGAAGACCAGATCTATCCTGAGGGGAGGCCACCTAGAGGGTTTCATAGAATATCCACTCAGGCTCTATGGAAGCGGCTGTGCCAAATTGATATGCCAGAGAATGATGTTTTCTTGGAGGCCTGAGACATCTAGAAAGTTAACGGGCAATTCATAGACCCGTTAGAGATGTGGAAACATCTAAACCGTTTTGGGGTGGATTTTCTAGGGATAGGCCCTATCAGGGCCGACTTTACGGTATTCCAGGCCGAGGCGGAGCAATACCTGACAGAGCTGGAGGCCTTTGTGCATCCCGGGGTACCTCGCGTCCAATAACAGATCGAGTCAAGGTGTTGCTCAATCGCACCACTCCCCCGCAGTTGTCATCTGCTAACTTAAGGTAATAGTTACCTCTGTCGGACGATTCAGATGAATCCTCCTGGGGAGACAAGGCCGGGAGAGGGAGTCCGTTGAAGGAAGGTGATGTCTGGGATCAAGACTCGGATCACGAATAGATCTCCTAGGCCCTTGAGGTAAAGATACCAAACCCCTTCTTTAGGGCCCACTCTCATGTCATTCTAGACTCCTTTCTAACATCTAAATTGTGGAGGAGGGCCTTGTGAAAAGAGCTCGTTCTCGCCTTACAAGAGATACAGATGTGGGACCTTTGGGGTCCATGCCTACTGCCGGAGAGATCAGCATGTCTGGCAGGGCCGGAATACCCGAAGTGACTCCCAAATCTTCATACCTTCCAACAATATAAGGAGAGCCACACATCGGGGTCCCAACAACATCAACCCAAGAACGAGACCGAGAATTCCATCTCTGTAATTCTCCTCTACAAAATTAATGACTTTCATCCATTGACAAGGTTAACTGCCACACATTCTCTCTCTTTTGGAACGCAAAGTCCTCCAAATGGTGTGGGTTACCTTCTGGAGGTCATTAGGTACCCTTAGTAGGGCCTTTCCTAGGGGAATGATTGTCACTGTAGAGGTGTAGGTCCAGATTTATCGAACAATGGCTCTCCCTATCACTACTGGGACCATTAGGGAGGCCGAACCCGAGATCATTGAAGTGGGGTCCGACGATGAGGATCGGTCGGACAGACAAAGTCCCGCCATGCCGAATCAAACACTGGATGCGGACCCGGATGATGAGTTCCTGGGGAATTCCCTGCATATGAGAATTCCAACCATGCTGACTGGGATGAAACGACCTCTGATGAGGAGGACATAAAAATAGTCTTCCGCTAGTCGTGGAAGTTGAATAAGCACTTCACCGATGACACCCCAATGAACTATGGCTGGATGAGATGGATAGACTTCACTCGCAGCTATGTGAGCTGTATGCTAGTGGAGTAGATGCCCAGTGTCCCCACATGCTCATCCGAGATCTTATGGTGGAGAAGATTCGGGAGTATGATTGTGGCCTTGGTGTGGGCTGGTAGCGGAGGAAGGCGGTGAACATTAAAAGGCTCCATGAGGCTAAAAATGAGTTCAACTAGCTACAAAGTCAGGCAGAAGAGCACTCAACCTTCCTCAATCCACAATATGAGCTAGTAGTGGGACCGAAGGCCTAGGTGGAGGTGGATGAGGAGTGTCTAGATTGATCCTCCACAGAAATGGTCATCATCTGGACTAGTGTGGAGCTGGCCCGTGTTGCGGCTGACAAGCTGCACCCCATCGCTGTAATGGAGAAGTGGGAGTTTATCAGGTTGTAGCAAGCCCTATATGCCACAATCCAGGGGGTGTCATATTAGAAACACTCTTTTGACAGGATCAACCCGTCCATGGGAGGGGTCGATCCTTGGGTGTTGTAATGAATGTAACCTTTGAACACACTTACATTCTTCGATTATTTTATGCAAACTATATGCATGTGTTCTTTTATTTGTGTTGGTGAATTGTATTCCAATGACATTCATGGAGTGTCTAGTGGTCAACCCCTTAGCTCAAGTGGGTCATGCCCGATGTGAGAAACAGGGGATGACCACCATATTATTCTGTTCAAAAGTGGGAGTGCAGACCAATATTCAAGAATCAGAGGGAATGAACAGTCAATCGGGATTTATGATAATAGAACAAAGAGGCCTGATCAGAGGATGAAAACCTCAGAATAATTGACGTGCCATGTTCCCAATGTCTTCTAGTGCATGGGTGGGGTAAAACTAGGGGTGTTGGATGTCAATCCGAAAATATGGGAATGGAAAGTGTGAATTACAATACCGAAAATTGGGAACACTGTGGGGATGGAGAGACAATAAAATATAACTATTGACCGCATTCGAAACACAACATTTATATTCCGTTATCCTGAAATAGGGATGAAAAATGAGGGTAGACTACTGACCATATTTGAAACACGGGGCTTGACTCAGAATGTCATCGATTAGACTTCTGAAACGTTGGTCCTGGATAGTAGGTGAGATATAGGCTGAGTATGCATACTGTTAGAGGGTTCCTTTAGACGTGAGAGATAACGAGGGTCCAAATAATGGGCATGAAAGGCATGGAATATGGAGTGTTGTTTTGTTCGAACAGAATATGACAATCTTGTAATTACATCGCCATGGTGGAAACACATTAGGTGGACTCATCAATTTGATCATGGATCATTCTTACTCTATGGGATGATTTCTCTAGCGATGAAACTATTGATTCCCAATGTTACTGTGGGGCATCCTGTAATTGTCCAGTGTAATACTGTAGTCAAATGGTTCCCCCAAAAGGGGTTCAGGCCCAGGGGCCGAAAATGAGGAGGAAGATGACTTATGTTTCCTAGGGCTAGACCCAAGGAAACAATCCTGGGAATCTCTATGTATCCCATGAGGATAAGAATCAAGCTGAACATAGTTCTAAGAGGTGTCATGTTAAGGTACCAGTTCCATGGATAAAAGGGGCATGCGGGTCGGGCCCTCACCCCAAAAGGCACAACATTTGATAGGTGTTGTTAATATTTTAGGGTGAATGGATGTGTTTTTTTTGTGAGGCGATGATCCTAGAATAGCGAATCCAGACATCACCACAAGAATCAAACCAAATGAAGGCTTTGAAGAATGGTATGGCGTTTGACTGATACCAAACTAGATGTCCCTTGAGAAAGGTCACCACAATGCAGTGCCATTTTTCATTGTGCGGCCAGGATGATACTGTCACAGATTAGGGTCATGTTATGGGACCATCCATGCATTTTAATGTTGTGTGGCACAGGGGTAGTAGAGACAAGGCTAATGGGGGAATGTTCACGGTGAAATAAATCATGTCGGGCGTGTATGAGGACAAGGTCTACACAACACCGTGCATGATTCCAAGAAAGAATCATGGGGCCAAGGGGCCAAAAAGATGTAAGAGGGTAGGAAGTAGGAGAAACCATTTCTCAATTAACCATGACCCGAATACGAGATGCACATGTGTTCCTACGTATCCCATGAGTATAGGAATCATGCTATACATATTTCTCACAAAGAGGCATCATGAAAAGATCTTGGTTTAAGGTCTTAGGACTTGGACCATGAAGAATAGGCACTATTCCAAGTATGTGTGGACCTTAATCTGATCCCTAAGCCTACATGAGTCAAACTCAATGTACGAAACAATGGTGGGTTAGGTATTTGCAATTAATGGAGTATATGGAAAGGGGAAATTGGTGTGGAGCCCTGAATGATTGCCTTATCACAGATTTCTCCTCCTAACATGCAGATGCACACTCTGGAATAGTACCAAGAGTTTTGAAATTCTACCTAGACATGATGAAGTGGACAAGGGTGTGAATCATATAACAGAATTTTGGGGCCTAATGGGGTCGGCGTGACGATGGAGGATAACGTATTACCATGTTTGAAATACAACATCCATATCATGTGACCTGAAGTGGGAACAATAAATGAGAATCGACCGGTGACTGTATTCACAAGGCGGGACTTGTATCAATTAATATCTTGAAAACCTTGAGTAGGTTGGCCCGTAATGATAGGAGGGCCCTTGGTATGAGCATCCATTCCATCCGGGGGTCCTTTCAGGTGTGAAAGGTTATGGAATCCCAAACAAAGTGGAACAAAAAGCCCGAAATAATGGGTTAAAGCATGTTTGGGCAGAATCTGACACTATAGGTGCTAAACCAGAGTACTCCTGGGTACATTGGTGAATCACCGAATATGGTCATGGGATCCAACTAGAGGGTGGCCGGTTTGAAAAGGATGATTATGGATCAAGAGGATGGAGAACATTCAGAAGGAGGAGGTACTTATCATGGTCATTACAACACCTGACGTGAGTGAGAACATAATCCCATACCACACCATATATTCCTATCTCTGGGGGAAAGTAGGCAAAGGGTCCAAGATGAGGCTGGACCTGACGATCAAACGTTTGTTCGGTCCTATATATCCCATGTGGATGGGAAACAAGCCAGAAATAGTTCTAGAAATGATGCATATAAGTGTAAGATACCCCCAATGAGGGGGGTGTACGGCACATTGAGTAACTTGGCGGGAATGAGGACACAATCCCATACCATACCGTACAACCACTCTCTCTGGGAAAATGCAGGCCAATGGGCCAAGATGATAGGGTGGTTTCTATGGGATGAATCTGGATCCGAAGATTAGCCGTTCAAGCGATCATACGTATCCCATGAAGATGGGAATCAAGCCACACCTAGTTCTAGAAGAGGGTAATGTGCAGTTTACTATCATGTAGCAAGGACGTAAATGGGTAAGATACCCCAAACAAGGGAGGTGTATGGTGCAAAGAGTAACCTGACATGAATGAGGACATGATCCCATACAACAATGTACAATCTTGATTGAATGGTGGGTCCAGGGGCCCGAGACTAGGCCAGCAATAAAATGTTGTGGCCATATTGTAATTTAACGTCTTCTAAGGAAGACGATAGTAATCTTAGTTTAAGGTCATAGTGCTCGGACCGTGGAGGACAAATGCTGACTATATCCACAAAACATCAACCATCCTTGCATGACCAGAGGCTATGGTAAACAATAGGGTGTTGACTGCTGACCTAATTCACAACATGGGAGTTGTATCAATTTGTCACTTAAAAACATCGAGGAAGTTGTCTCCCAATGGTAGGAGGACCCATGGACCTAGCATCCATGACTTCGAGGGTCCCTACAGACAAAAAAGGAATAGAAACCCAAATTATGGGGCCCATAAAGCATGGTAGGTCCTGTCATTGTGGATGGGGCGTAAATATAGAAAGGATATCTCCTAGGGATGTGTGTGGCCTGGCCATATAGCCCGACCTGAATAAGGATGTGAGTCTCTACCACACCACATAATCTCGAATAAGAACTAGAGCCGAGGGGATGAAAGGATCGGGGAACCTGAGACTGGGCGTCCCGACCAACTGTTTTCATATGAACTCTTATATGGGTGTTTCCACATCATAGATTCTATGCCCATGTGAGCAATGCTTGGTATGGGAAACAAGGAGTAAGACTTGGATCTCCCCATTATATGAGGGTTATATAGATGGCATCACTTGAAGGAAACCATGTCTTGACAGAAAGTAGGGTAGAATGAACCATTACACTCCATACTTGGGACATACGGGGTGGCAATAACCACAAAGGATAGTTTTTGACCATGTTCAAAAAGACAACATCTGTATCGTGTGACCTAGAATGGGAACACCAAATGAATGTCGACCACTGACCATATTCACGATGCGGTACTTGTGTCAATTTGTTGTGTGAAACCCTCGAGGATGTTATCTTGAGATGGTAGGAGGGCCCTTGAGCCAAGCATCCATGCCATTTGTGGGTCCTTTTGGACATGAAAGATGATGGAGTCCCAAATAAATAGTGTGAGTAACACATACATGTGCATGTGCATTTCAATGTCTAGTATGACAATGAAAGAGGTGGAGGTCTTCGGGGTATGGGGTGCATGGATGGATTATGATGAACTCAACGTGAATTGAGGTAAGAGCCTATAGCACACCATCCGTCTTCACTCAAGGGGAGATTCTAGAGTTTTGGGATGGCCCAAAAGACAAAATGTCAGGGCATTCCTATATATCCCATGATGATGGGAATCAAGCCACACATATTTCCAGAAGTCCACACAGTTTAACATCATTTGGTGAGGATGTGGGGGAATAGAAGAATGAGGAGGGATCACATAGTTCGATCATTGTAATTCTGAAATGAGCAGGTCCAGGGAGACCTACATAACACCATATAAGGATCCTCCAAGAAGTCAATACTCATGGGGGAATTGTCAAAAGGAAGAGTTTGTGGGCTTGACTCAAACGAGGCATTTGAGCATTCTTACGTATCCCATAAGGAAGAGAATCAGGCCGTACGTTGTTATAAGAATCCTATACGGTTTAACATCTTACGGCCAATACTATGGGAAGCTTAAGGTCATGTGGGACCAAGAAGTGTAAAGTCAGGCCAGACCTGGAAGATTAAGGTCACGCAGGACCAGTTACAGTTTAAGGTCATGTGGGACCGACCGACTATGGCAATGTACTGCTTGAGAAACTTGGCATTGGTGGGAGGAGTTATATGATCATCATCCATGGACACCAGTGAGTAAGCACCATTGGGATAAACCTTGTGAACAATATATGGTCCTTCTCATTTGGGATCTAATAAGGGTGGTTTCCTACCAGGTATCATCAGTGCCCGGAGGGCCAATCCCTAGTCTCCTTGTAAGAAGGAGCGGAGGTGAACATTCTTATAGAAAGCTCTTTCCATCTTATTCTGATGCTTTCCCAGATTGTGAAGGGAACGACGACTGTTCTCATCAAGTGCATCCAATTCAGCTAGACAAATTTCTGATACTTTATCTGGTGCCTGCTGATCATAGACCATTGTGCGTAATAAAGGTAACTAAATATCGACAGGCAGGACGGCTTCTACTCCGTACACCAAGGAGTATGGCGTCACCTGGGTGGAATTACGAGTCGTCGTCCGATAAGCCCAAAGGGCATTGGGGATCTTTTCTGGCCAAATCTTATTGTTCTGACCAACCATTTTATACAGACTGTTAGAGTGGATTTTATTGAATGCCTCGATCTTCTCATTTGATTGTGTGTGGTAGTGGGAGGTATGGTTATAATGGATGTTGTACTTGGCGTACAACTTCTTCAAATCAGCTGCATAGATGTTGGTGCCATTATCAGTGAGGACGGTGTGAGGGACTCCAAATCTGAAGATAATATTGGAGCTCACAAAGTCAATGACAGAACGGGCCTTGACCTTGTTGAGAAGAACAGTTTTGTCCCACATGGAAATGAAGTCCGTAGCGGTTAGGATGTACCGACACTGGAGAGCTGTTGCGGGCAGGTATGGTCCCACAACATCATATCCAAAGACTGCAAAGGGCCAAGAGTACTTCGTAGTATGAAGATACTCTGGTGGCCGATGCACGATGTTGGCACGAACTTGAAACAAATGATAGCTATTGGAAAACACTATTCAGTCATGGAACATGGAGGGACAGAAATACCACAATCTTGGGATTTGGTGGTACAGCTTCGGCCCAGTCTAATGGGCACCACAGGAACCGCTGTGAACCTCCTGCATGACGTATGAAATCTCAACTTCATGGATTCAACAGAGGAGAAAAACATCAAAACCCACACTAGTAGAGGATCTGCTCATGATTGTGACCACCCTGGAGGGTAAACTGCAATACATGGTGTCAAATTCTCTCTCACTCGGCCCGATCAGCTGGGAGATTATAATTTTAGAGGCATTCAACCAAAGGAATACTCCAATTGCGAGTCACTTCAATCTGTGAAGTTGGGGGGCCAGTGGGTCTTGACGTGGAGGTTTCAATGGAAAGATATCATACCTATGGGTTGTCATCATCATCTAGAGTTACAGGATCAATGAATCTCCAGTGTGCCTTCTGGATGATCATTTCATCCTGTTTGGGCTCTACAAGTGATACAGCTTGGCCGACCAAGGCATCAACCCGACCGTTATGAGATCTAGGGACATGAGTAACCAGTGGCTGAGATGGGAACATGGCCATTAGCTGGAGAGTGCATTCCAACAATTGTATGAGATCTGACTTCCTGACGACAAAGTCACCATTTTTCTGCATTATGACTAGTTCGAAGTCCCCTTTCACATGTAAATGTGGTACATCAATCTAAAGGTCCAGATCAGGGCTAGTGATGAGGGCCTGATACACTGCTTCATTGTTGGTTAAGCCCTCTAATAACAGGAATGAGTATGACAGGATGGCTTGTGTCGGGGTAAAAAAGTCAATACCCAGGCCTACTCTGTTGAGTGAGGGATCATTGGGCCTTCTGCCGGTGGGGATTCAGGAGGCTCCATCGAAGTGAATTTTCTAAAACATGATGGCATGATCTACCGAGGGGATTACCTCATTTGGAAAATCGTAGTCCAGGGACTCGTCCACAGGGGTTTGATGGGAAACAATAAAATCTGCCAATGCTTGTCCCTTGATAGCCTTCTGAGGCACAGACCCATTGTCAAACTGCTAGAGGATTTCTGCCCACTGTGATAGTCAGCCTTTTAGCATGGGACAACTCAGGATATACTACAGTGGGTCTTTTCAAGATACTAGTTGTACCTTATAGTGCTATAAGTAATGTCACAACTTATTCATGGAAAATACGAGAGCAAGACAGATTTTCGCGATGGGGGATTATCTGGTCTCCGTATCTAGGAGCACGCCACTGATGTAGTAGAGGATTTTTTTAGTTACCTCATTGTTATTTTGGGTGAGGAGGGTGCTGAGAGATTAGTCTTTGGTGGACACCTAAAGGACAAGAGACTTTCCTGAAACATGTGGCATCAAGACCGGAGGCTGAAGTAGATACTTCTTGATTTCCTCAAACACGGTCTGGAACTCCTCATCCCACTGATAAACAGTTTCTTTCTTCATGATCCTAGAAAAGGGATTACACATTCCAGCCAAATTCGAAATGAATCCACGTTTGTAGGCCATGTAGCATTGGAATCCTCATAGTTCCCGAATGTTTCTCAGTGGAGACATCTGCATGATGGCCTTGATCTTCCCTGGATTGATCTAGATTCCCCTATATCTAAGAAAAAAATCCAAGGTACATAATAGAGGTGACCCCGAAGGCAGACATTAATAGGTACATCTTCAGGTGGTGAGAACGGAGGAATCCGAACAACTTATCAAGGTCCATGAGATAGTCCAGACATTGGTGGGATTTGACCACCATGTTTTCCACATAGCATCCCACCAATGTCTTGAGGATTGGCATGAATATGCGAAGCATAGCCCGCTGATAGGTGGCACATGCATTCTTTAATCCGAAGGACATGACTTGGTATCAAAATGTTCCTTGTGGATCCCTGAAGGCTGTTGATTCATAATCCGTGGGGGCCATCTAGATTTGATTATATATAGAGTAACCTTCCATGAAGGAGAGGCCCTGGAACCATGTCGTAGAGTCCATCACCAATTCAATCACTGGAGGGGGAAAATCATCCTTCAGGCACTGACGGTTGAGATCTCAGAAGTCGATGAGGACTCTGATCTGCCCATTCTACATTCATACGGGCACAATGTTGGCTAGCCACTAGGGGTACTAGACCTCCTTGACGAAGATTGATTTGATGATCTTGTGAAAATCAACCTAAACCATGGAACCAGGATAAGGCTGCATCGTCCTGGGAGGCTTCTTGAATCCATGATGATTTGATGGGAGACTGAGGCAGTGGATAGATACCTGGGGATCTAGTCCTAGAATGTCATCATAGCTCATGGAAAATACATCACGATGTTGTTTTAGGAAGTCTATGTATCTTCACTGCTCCTCGAGGGGAATGGTGGCATTGATTAATGTGGGCCTTGGATCTGCATTGCTACCAAGGTTCACCTGTACCAATTATCCAATCGCGACAGAGACAACGTCTTCAAAGGAAGGGGGAGCAACCTATAAGTCATCATCTTCAATTGCGGAAGAAGGATCCCCAGCAGGAGGAGCCTCCTCTGGGGTGGTAGATCCTAAAGACAAGCTAGTACCAGTCTGAGCAGCAGTTTCCATTACATCAGTAGATTCTTATGCTAATGAGACCATAACAATAGAGGCTGTCAACCCTATCCCATCTAGTCTTCATCCCAAGGGGCCGCACTTGATGATATCAAAGCAGCAGTGGTGCGTCATCTAGAACTAGTTTTTTTCATCCTGGAGAAACATGCAAGTATGACGTATCACCATTTCCCTAGGATAGACATCTCGGTACCCTATGGGAGTAGGGGGCTTAGGGATCGTCATGGTTTGATTCATATAATAATACGAAGTGATCTCCCAATGTCTCTTGGACCCGAGGATATGCTTCCCCCTGTGCTAGAGACAACAAAACATTTCCCCATAACGGGGGTTGTGGCCTCCAATGGATTGATCTGGATGACATAGGAATCATCCAGACCTGCCCAGGGGTCTGTGGAAACCGTGACGGGTTCAACCTCACTGGCTTGAATCGGCATAACCTCGCCCTTGTAATAGTCAGCATCCAGGTAGAGGGCTTCACAAGAGGCGAATGGAGATGTGTCACCTTGGATAACACACACTCTACCATTGAGGGAGTACTGGAGGCACTGGTGATACGATGAGGGGACCGCCGCATGCAGGTGGGGCCATTGTCTGCCCATCACTGCATTATATGCAGTGTCTTGAGAGACAACTATAAACTCAGTTGTGGAAATAGGCCACTGAAATGGGTCTTAAAACTGATCTTACTGATCAGCGTCTACTCTGTCCTTTCATATCCTTGGATCTTCATGTCAGAGGGATTCAAGTCATCCTTGGATAACCCTATCTTCTGCAATGTCTAAGCTAGGATTAGATTGACCCCAGAGCTTAATCAACAGGACAATAGTGAACCTCCACATCGTTGAACCAGTTAGTGATATACAATGGGAGAATGTTCCCCTGTATATGATAACCTTCATCTTCTATGGAGAACGTGATGATGGCCATGCATTCAGAATTCTCAAGATCCTTTTCACGAAATTCCTCTGCTGCTGCTACCTCCGTCTTGAACCGGAGGGGGCTTCTTAAAGCCTCAACGAGGGACTTACGCATATCTTATGATAGGAGAAGGAACTCATGGATTGAAAGCCTTGTTGGGATGCTGGAATGTTTATTGATAACATCATACTTCTGCTCAATGCACGAACTTCAACTTTCAGAAGGCCACTCTGTGACAGAAGGCATGGCGGGCCCTCCCTGCTAGGCTGACGACTGACTGGTGATGGAATATCCTACTTCTCACTAGTTGAAGCCTACAGAGTAGCTACCATATGTGGGTCAAATAACTAAGACTAGACTATTTTAGGGAGAGGATGGTCACAGCATGGTCGATGTGGCTCATCCAGATACAGCAACACACACGGTGGTGGAGGTGGGTCTGATTACACAGGATGAGGAGGCTATGTGTGTTGAGCTCTGCACTGGGTCTGGTGTCTGGTCTTAGTGACATGCACGACCTAGCTGGAGGTTCCAACTGATGTGCCTCCACAACCCATATGGTCGTGACTCCATCGACTTTGGCGTCATCTAGGGATGTCGTGGAGGTCTCCTGGCGCTCCCTGTCATCGGCAGTCACATAAGGATTTACCAACTCCACAGTATCAACAAAAGCATACCCTTGACTATCACATGAAGAGTCATACAATACTGATCAGATTTTGGGAGGAACTCCCATATCTAGAGGCATGAAGTCGCTGAGAGTGAGGTACGATGATGGAATTGGGGGTGGGGGGCATTGCTTTCCCTTGCACCGCTGATTTTTGCTCTTATGGGAAGATTCCGACTAAGATGATGATTCAGAAGTAGAGGATTCACATTCTGAAGGCTCTAGATGATTCAGGCATGCATGAATGATATCAGGGGCACAAGAAACCATTTTTCGAGCCATCCAGTCATCATACTTCTGAGACACATGGTTAGAAACCTACGTCCACTCGCCCTCGCTGTCGCTGATGCTGTCTAGCGTTACGTCGATGCATGACACTTGTGTTGGGGTCGGGCCCAGCCAGACAATGTTGTTATCAACCTGGTCTCAAATGTAGTCTTTGAACACATAGCACTGGTTGAGGGTGTTCTCTAGGATCCGATTAGAGGGGCAGTAGTTGGGGTGATCAGTGAGGTTGACCTCTTCTAGCCTTCTACACTCAGGAAAATTCATAATCCTTTGTTCCAAGGCACTTTGGAAATAGTCGGGGACCTGAATCTCGATGAACGAGTATGTCTAGTATATTTTGTATGGAAAGGGGGGCCTTGGAGCCTATCCCTGATGAGGAGCTGGAGGAGCCTGTCGAGGAGGCAGAGCTTGGTTGTCCCACCTATGTGGTGCGGCACATTTCGCGGGGGCACCTGCTGGTTCTGAGGTGGCCACTATTGGGATGGAGCCTGCGCCGATGGTATTGGGCCTCTGTGAGGTTTGGGATTTGGCTCTGGTGGTAATAATTCCAGCTGTCTAGGGGCCTCTATATAGGCCACTGCGGCAGGCTCGGCTTTGACAGCCCTTTTCAAGGGAATTGCAGGAGGCAACACACGTGTATGGATAACCCATTGCAGGGATTCTTCCAAATACTGGTCCTTATCAGAGAAGTCTCAAAATCCCCCAGTGTAGTTCTGGGTTATCAAAGAGGGAACCAATTCCGTCTTGAAATTTCTTACACACATCGTCAGTAACTTCTCTTGAGTCAGTGGCATGTCAAGGTAATATGTAAGCACTTTCCACCAAGTGATAAAGTCTATGACACACTCATCATGCCTTTATTTGCACATGAAAAGGTCTGCGATGCTCATTTTTCGTTTGGTGGATCTGAACGGGTAGTGGAATTTTCTGTGAAGGTCCTCCCAGCTGGTTACATATATAATGGGAAGGTCGTTGTACTAGATTAATGTAGTCCCCTCCAATGTCTGAAAAAAATAGTGGATCTTGGCAGCCTCCTGCTGCACTTGAGTCTATAACATGGGCCCACACCATGAGTTGAAATGGGCCAGGTGCTGCGGTGGGTCCCCTGTCCTGTTAAAGGGGGGAGAAGGTGGGATTCTCAAAACACGTAGGTGCCGAAATATCATCCACCAATGCTTGATATGGTTTCCCATCAGGCGGGGTTGCCACCTGTCATGTTTCCAACACCTTAAGGTGGGAAATGAGTTCCACCATTGGATCATCTAAGCGGGGGTCCCTATCTGGATGGGGATCCTTAACCATGAGCGCATTGATGGGTTCTTAAATAGGGTAAGTAGGCCCATAGGCTTGTGGAGTGGCTGTGGGCACGATCCTTGGGGCAGTTGGGGGAGCCCGAGATAGGTCCCTTGGATTATCGTTCCATTCATGAGGGTTTGGCGAGACATATTGTGCCCTATTTCCATAAGTTTTTTCCTAAACCCTATTTGTGGGGGCAAGACGGTTAGGGTTGCGTAGAGGATGATCGTAGAGGGGAAGTTGTTCCGGCCCCTACTGCCCTAGCCAAGGATCATCATAGTCCGACCATCACTCTGTAGTGCATAAAGCTAAGAGGTTATCGACCAACTTCTTCTGGTCGACAAGTTTCTGGTGCAATGTGGCCTTCTCATGGTATTCCTCTGTCTTTTGCACTGAGGTGGATCGGTTGGATTGCTTGGAATCTCAAACGCTCTCTTTACCCTTACCAGAATCACGACTGAGTACTAATGCCTCGGTGGGTGCATGGAAACCTAGTAGGTTCCTCTACTAGCGAGTAACCCTCCCCGATGGGTCCAATAGTGGTGGTATGCCCTCGAGGGTTAAGTCCCCATAAAAAAGCTCAAACTCCACCTCCTCCTCCACTATGTCGGCCATGTTGACCACAAACCTTCCTCGGGGAATGCACTCAATATCACCTAGCAAGTCAGGCTGCTGCCAGATATCACTAAAATAGAGGGCATCATACTGCCCCCATCCACAGATTTGTGCATGGGGGGAATCCTCCTTGATGATCTTGCGGAGTATCTTGAAACTCTAAACATATTTCTCTTGGAGGACCTTATGACGACCTGGTGACTTGGGGCGCTGGGCCATAGGGAGCCCAGCCAGATCGACTAGATGACATTGCTCTCTAATGTCTTCAAAATTCACTTGGATCCTGGGATAAACCACTCGCTGATGACAAAGGTGAAAATGCATCACCTAGAGGGTTTGGTAGAAACATTCAACCTCCTCTAGGGTGAGGGATTACGGTGCATGAAAATTCGGCACTGCCACGAGCCAGAAAATCTCGGGGTAGTGGTTTACTGTGAGGATGTTCCATAAGATCCTCGACATGGATTTAGGGTCTGGCCCTTCATTTCCCCATTCGTCAACTGGTGGTGGATGGGGAACTGGAATTGGTACTAAGGAGGACCGCCGGGACGGAAGGGTGTCATATGGAGAGTATAGCGAGCTGGGTGACTGACCGCCGAATTTCAGGCTATCCTATGAAGAGTGTAGAGACCTGGCTGCTACATCATGATTAGACAGGCTGCCAGCTGCAGTTCAACGCTCAAAGGCTAGGGATACTGGCGATAGGCCTCGATGCTTCTTGCCTTCCATAGGTCCTCAAAATAGATCTCTCTAATCTATTTTCGAGGTAGATAGAGCTTTTAGGGACGATGGTTGTGATTGCACAACTGTGATATGATGGGTTTCCATATTTTCATCCTCATAGATATACCTCTGGAGAAAGGCAGGAATCCTGTGGACCTCTCATTCCAAGAGTACTAAGATAATACGCCTCATTCTTTCCCCAGCCCTTGAATCGGATGAGTGAGACGAGGGTTATCGTGCTGAGTCATACTCTTCTTTAGACTCTGAGAAGCAGACTAGTTTAATCTCTATCAAGACCATCCCAGAATTCTTCTTATGATGGTGAAAGCCCGCCTTTCTGCCCCTGGGTGGCTCCTCGGGACATGACATATTTCTGACACAAGGACCTTCGCCTGGACTGGTGATGAGTTGGAGAGTATCCACATGAGTAATCCAGGGTGCGAGGAGCACTAGGTCAAATGTCAAAGGGGACATGGGGATGACCTCCATGGATAGCGCTGGAGCATGCAATACCTCTACTAGAACTAGAAAGATCATGGGGAATACCTCCATTCTTTATTCCTCTGGTGACCACAGTACGAGGAGGCTCATTGTACCAGTCTATCTGAACGAGGGTAGGACCACCATGTTGGGTGCTAGTGAGGCGAGGCTGGCCTTCACCCATTTGGGTGCCGAGGTGAGGAGGACCTTCACTAGCTACTAAGAAGACACTGGGAGGATCCCCACATTGAAGAAAAAATATATATTCAATGTCCTCACACCGGAAATCTAGGGTAAGAGGGATAACTACATACCTACTGTAATGGGCACAGGAGAGACTTATGTAGTAAGTGTCACTGTTGCGGGGAAGTCCCTAATTTGGATTGAGGGTGGCATGGGGCGGACCTCCATGTGAAGCCTTAAAGAGGGGAAGGACCGCACTCTACGTGGTATTCGTACGGGGAGGACCTCCGTACTAGGTGTCATCACTATAGGTATGCTCGCAGCAGCCACTGCTTGTGCCAGAGACCAAGATAGTCAACCCAGCCCACTCGTGGTGCAGTTGGCGCCTCGATCTAGGTTGGCCGTATGAACGTCCCTGCTCAGTGTAGACAGGGAGCTAGTGATATTCATCAGTACTGTTTCGGGCCACAGTAGCCACTAATGTTGACTCCCCTTGGTGGGAACCCTCTTCAGCATGTGCCCGACGTTGTTGTCCGGTCAAACAAAGTGGAGCTAGCGGTGGAGGTACATGGCTTTCCTGCTCCTTGGCATGTAGGACCGGGTGACAGAACTGGAACAGCCAAGTGGGGGTCCTCCCTCAGAGCACCTAGAATGGGTCCCTGGCCGGGCTGGCTCGGGCGTCCCCTACCTCGTTAGTGTAGGGCAAGGAGTCGTTGAGAAGTTCCCGGGGCAGGCCCCCGAAACAATTTTATATCGCGGTGGAGAGTAGTGTCTCCCTTCACGGCCCTTGGGGTGGCGTTGACGGTGATGCACATATACTTCTAAATCGAGGCGGGCCATATCCATCATAGGGATAATCTCTTAATCCTCGTAACGGTGCACAATTTCATTGATAACCCTCTGCTGTGTAACCTATGATGGAGATATTGGGCGTGGATGCCCCATGGCCAAGGGTGTGGAGGCCGTTGTGAAAGAGGTGGAGCCACGCGAGACTGCCGTAGTGGTACTACCCCTACCCTTACGTTGTTGGGCGGGTGGTGATCGAGTTCCAAATATAGTGACATGATTCATGAATGTACAGAGATTAAATCATAAGTACTGAAAGAAAAATTGAATCGACGACCAATGCCGCAACACAATTCCATCTTCCATGATCAGTAAGTGGGATCCACGCTGACAACGTCACAGATCAGGATGCCAAACGTTTTGACTGCCTTAACTTCTGGTGAGTTCCACACTGAGCCCACTACTTTCTTGGTGGGGCCCAGTGCAAGATACTAGATCTGGTGACACTCTAATCCACTGATGCCTCAAATTCTACTAATCTCCATGTTGAGAAGAATAATTTCACGTCGGGTTCACCATTTCTGTTTTGGATGCTTTCGTCGGGGTGCACGCGTCTTTCCCATTTGGTGGGATGGCGGCGTTGTTTGTTGCCCCACATTCCTGCTTTCCAAAGGCGAACAACATCTGCTCCATGTTCAAGGATGTTTTCTCCTTTATCGAAATAGGATGATTGGATGTCAGTTCATTCTTCATTGGATTCCTCCTCGGAACATGTCACATTGTCTGGGTCTTCCTTATAGATTTAAGGCGTTGTTCGTGAAACTCTTCCTAGTGCCATATCTACATGGACTTCAATTAATTACACTGCTTCTGTCAGAACATTCCTAGGTTTCTTATCAGGGAAGCACTTTTTGTCCAGGTAAGTAGTCACGTTGGACATCATTAGCATGTTTGGATGCTGGGACGCTGGTGCGTCTAGGATTTTACCCTTAATATAGGGCTTCTCAAGGGTGTAGAAGACCGAGGAATCCCACATTGAATGTAACGAATTAAATTCCATAGGAAAGTCTCTGCAGTTTTCCTCAACTTCCCATGTTTATCAAAGGGTATGCCGCAAGTTTAACATCCAAAGGAGACAGATTCGACTTATCAGAACTAAGATTAGACTATATCAGATGGGTGGAACCTCTGGAGGGGACACTGATGTTGGGGACAACATGTGGTTTAATTCCCGGTTACTATTCTGGGGAATGGTGAATGAGATGACATGATTTCACTGGGATGCGACGTCCCAGATAAGAATCAGGATGGATGATGGAGTGGTTGAATGATGTGGATGGTGAATGGGATGGGTCTGTCATGAGGATGATGATGGTTTTGGGCTTGAGCCACCAAGAGGCTTTCTACGTATCCCCGTGGCAGGGAATCAAAGTCCACGTGGTTCATCTGATGACATATTACTGCCGATTGAGGTATTAATTAGATTACCACTGGATGGGGTCAGAATAGATTACTGCTAGATAAGAATGTCAAAGGCTTAACACTGAATAGGGACAGAATGACTTACCGCTGATTGAGGTCACAATGGATTACCGCTGGATGGGGTCGAACCAACTTGAATGGGGACCTTGGGACCTGATAGATGGTGGGGGTTGAACGTCATGGAGGATTCCTACATACAATGACATGGCATGGATCAAATAACTCATAGTTCAGGTGGTTGGAACCGATGTGAAGATGGTCTGGATGACTAGTGGATGGTTCGATTGAACCTCAGGAAGGCTTCCTACATACCCTGCCTTGGAAAGGATCAAAGACCATGTAGTTTAGTGTGTGGGAATCGACGTGAAGGATTGTCCAGACAATTGGTTGTTGGGATTGAACCTTGGGGATAGTTCCTACGTACATTGACTTGGAAATGATCAAATACCTCATAGTACACGATGGGTTTGGGGTCAAACAGCTTACCACTGACTAGGGAAACAATGACTTACCACTGATTGGGGTCAACAGTTTAATGTCATTCAAGATGGGGGCGAACTGACATGAAGGTGGTCGAAGCGACTGAGTGTGGGGCT
This sequence comes from Viscum album, assembly GCA_963277665.1. NCBI lineage: Eukaryota > Viridiplantae > Streptophyta > Magnoliopsida > Santalales > Viscaceae > Viscum > Viscum album. The sequence continues at coordinate 1,755,683,738 of OY728123.1, forward strand.
TGAACCTCTTAGAGGCTTCTTACGTAACTTTCCATAGCAAGGATCAAATAACTCATAGTTCCAGACAGAGTTTGGTGCACTGACGTGAAGATGGTTGGGACCAATGGATGGTGGGCTTCAAGCTCGTGGAGGATTCCTATGTATCTTTCCTTGGAAAGGATCAAAGACCTTGTATTTGAGGTTTTAAGGGAATTTTGGGGTTACACTATAAGGTGGACCAAGGTGTTGGTGAAACGACATGAAGGGGGTCAGAGTGACCAATGGGAGGTGGGATGGAACCTTGTGGAGGTTTCCTACACACCATGCCTTAACAAGGGTCAAAGACCTCGTAGTTCAGGTGGTTTGATGCTTACACTCTAGGATACCCATAGAGGATGTCATGGTCAGTTCTGTCTCTAAGCCGATGTGGGTCATGTTTAGTGTGATAAACATGGGACACTAAAGACCTAATGATCACATCATGAAAGGTGTGTTCATGAGAAATGGAGTGGGTCTTACATGTGATCGTAGCCCAAAGAGGAAATAGGGGCTTATGTGTGGTTAGCATCCCGAAAAGGTTGAGACATACTTCTGGATGGAGGCCAGGTGGTGAAAAATCCTAGCAAGAGAGGTATTTGGCACCGAAGAAAGGAGGGGAACGGATTCCGCCTCCTTCAAAAAAAACCTAGGGGCTTACACCTGTGTGGTTGCCCTTTCCCCATGTAGCATGCATGGGGGGAAGTCACATTTTATAATCATGTGCTAAGGATGAATGTTATTGGCAGTTTAACATCTTACAAGTCGGACGAGGTGCGTTCACTCAACACCCGTAGGACTTACGTAACTGCTACCCTCTGCACTATGATAAAGGGAATGCACCGACAATGTCGTGGTTGGGTGGTGTCATGAGGTGATCCCATTGGGGGTCCACATTAGTGTGGATATATGAATAAGCAATAGCTATTTGCGTGCCTATGCGAAGAAGAATGAGGTGAGGAAAAATAATGCTAAATGTCTCCCAGGGGACTTTGAAGTTACTTTGTGCGAACCTATGAGGTTTCATGTGTTAGGTAGTTACAGAGTAAAGGGGTTTACGAGTAGAGGCCTCGTAGAGCTATGGTGCTCTATAAAATGGAAGGGCTTCGTGATGGTGAGGGATTCACTGAGTGAAGTGTCCTAGACTAGGAAAAGTTCATAGGGGCATACAAGAGGTGCTTCATGAAGTGGGAGGGAATTCGCGAAGAAAATCCCAACGAAGCATGGGTTCCTCGTGAAGCAAGGTCCTATGAAGCGATGTGCTTCGCAAGGCACAATGAATCTGCCTTAGCATTTGAGTCACATGTGTATGGGGGTGCTTCGCAAAGCCGAAACGCTCTACGATGAACCGAGTCACCGTGAGGATCTCCATCCTTCGTGATGGCCTGTGGGCTTTGCGAAAGGCATCCCTCCCGGAAGAGGGGGTGAAAACAAGGCATAGGGGAGGCACTTCACAGAGATATAGTACCTTGAGCAGCTCATGGTTCGTAGAGTAGAAAGTGCTTCATGATTTAAGAGCTGAGAAGGTGAAAGATCGGATGATCTGTTATTTGAGCCTGGGGGAGGCCGGTATTTATAGGCAAGAGGCTCCTTGAAGGTGAGCTTTCTCAACGTGAAGATGGATTCCACTCCGCAGAGGGCTCGCGAATGTCATAGGGGCTCGCAGATCATCACTTATTCTCGCTTTGCAACGGGCTTGGGAAGGTCAAATCGGCTCATGGAGAATCTCACCTCTTTGCTTCGCGACAGGCTCGTGAACGTCAAATCGGCTCGCAGAGCATCCCACCTCCTTGCTTCGTGGCAGGCGCAGGGCCATGACGCTCCACGAATGGTCATTGTGAGGTAGCTTCAGAGAATTTCTTATTATCTGTCACCCTTCAGATTTTTGGCGCCAACAATCATTCTTTTTTATTTTACAAAAATGGGGATAAATATGGATAAACACCCCATTTTATTTTAGGTTTTATTATTATTAATTATTTATTTATCTTTTACATAGGGGGAGAAATGAAATTTTTGTTTCATTTAAAGGGGGGAATTTTCAATGTTTTAATTTCCTTAAAGGGAAGAAATAAAATTAAACACCACGGGGGAGAAATTTTAGAAATTGAATGTTTATTTTTATATATGAAAAATTTGGATAACACTACATTTTATTTCATGTTGAAATAATATTGTTAAAATTAAACATTTTTTTGTCCTTGCAAAATTCTAAATTATATGCAATTAATTTTGAAGGTTAATTTCATGGGTTTTTTGATCATCAAAAGGGGGAGATTGTCGAGAAAATGTTGTTTTAAACAACAATCTATTTTTTTATTATTAGGGGGAGATTGTTGATAATAATACTATATCTTTTTAAGATGTTTTTGTTTCTCAGAAAAACCCTTGTTTGTTATTCGAATTATTTTACATTGATAATATTTCAGAAAATTTATATTACTTATATTCATATTTATGGAGTAATATTAAAGCACTTAAACTGTGTGGAATGTTCGACAAAGTATTCAGAAATCATTTGAGCATGTTCTAGAAACACTATTTATAACCTACTTTGAAGAGCATAAATGTAAGTACATAATTTGTTATTTTCATTACATAAGTTCAGAAAAGTATGGTTATGCATCCATATGTTATCAAAAAAGTATAGAAGGGGAACCCTCTATTTAGAATGAAAATTATGTCTATGTTATCCGAAAAGTATGGAAGAATAAACCTACATATGTATGGAATGTTACATTTGTTTCTCAAAATTATGATTCATCAACCTTACTTTTGTAAACAACATTACATTTTATCAAAAAGTATGGTTCATGTAACATACGTTCTGAAGCATAGAAAAGTATGAATGAACAACCTTATGTTTGAGATAATCCTTAAGTTTGAATAACATATCATCAAACCTACGTTCTAAGAAATAATTCTATGCAATTCAACCCTTCGTTTGGCATTGGAGATTTAAATTTCGACTTTATTAAGAAACGATCATTATGCAGATTATCATACTGATTTCAATCCAGATTCAAAGCTGGATTTTAATGTTCAACTTTGACTGAATAAAATCTATTTATTTATGATTCAAAGGATCTATTTAAGAGGAGTATTTCATGTCGATTATTATGTGGAGATATGACTGCTCTGTTATTTGTACATTTAAATATCGTGATTCTAAATGCAACTTTTGTGGATCTAAATTTGAATGGAAAACACTCATATTTATTCTTTATATATATCTGTTATTTTGAAATATAAAATGAGTGAGACAGATCATCGTGAAAAAGATTAGAAGAACTAGCTCTCAAGTTTCTCGACTTCAATTTAGAGAGATATTCGAGATATACTTTTCTGCTGTTACAAAACACGATAAAAATTTGTTTTCTGATAAAAAGAAACACGTCAAAGATTCATCGATTCTACATCAAATATCTTTCATGAATCCATTGTTGGTGGAGTTTGTAAATTTATTTCTATATCTATTGCCACCAGATCGACTCAGAAATTCCCTTACCTAAAGAATATATTTTCGGAGGATGATGATCCATCTACTGTTAGTAGCTTAATGCTACAACTATGAAGAAAAACAGGAAATTATTTTTAAACAAATAATATTTTCATTTGGATCAAACGAATTCTTTTACAAAGTTGTGTATTTGGTTATATGTATAAAACAAAAGGTTTTTTTTATATTTAACTTGTAATGTTTCAACGACCTGCACTCAGTTGTGGAATGCCTTTTCATAAGAGGACAAGATAGTGAAAATCACCAAGCTCGTGGAGTAGAGAGTTGGTGGAGAGGACAAGGGGCCTTCTATTCCCTGAACCACTTTAAATCTTTTCATCTTTATAAATATTTACTTCTACTTCACTAACATTCTAATGAAGATATTGGAAAGTCATGGAAATCATCACGATTCGTGCAGAAATTATAAAAGTCACAATTCACACCCGTTAGTGCGTATTTAGTATAACTCAATCAAAAAAAAGTTAGTATATTTAAAAAATTGTGGTTACTTTAGAAACATTTCATTACCAATAAGAATCTTCAATTTCATTAAAAGGGGTATGAAATCATCATTCGTTTATAAAGATGAATTTGACTTCTCGAACCGATGTCATTGGGGTTTCCATTACAATACGTCATTATTGTGTATGAAGATTTGTCTGATGTATATATATATATATTATTTATAATAAAATAACACTTGTGGATTAATTAGATAATATATGAACTTTTAATTCCCTTTTAGTAGGGGATACGATAACGCTGCTCACGTGTGTGACAGACTACCACCTCATGAAGCAATGTGATTCTTCTTTCACTAACTCCTTACATGTATTGTAATAAAGACAAATTTATTGAATATAATTTATATATAAAATTAAATATTATATTAATTAAATATTTATCATTTTTTAAATATAATATATCATTATAACATTTTAAACTAACGAGATGATAACATCGTTCATCTACGTGTGGACTACCACCTTCACGAAGATATGTGACTCTCTTTTTATCCCCACAACAAATAGATGATATATATAAGTATATTTAAAGAAAAAATATGTTATTTATGATTTTATAATAATTAATAAAAATATTACATTCTGGATTTCTATAAATATCATTTAAAAGTTAAAACGTTACTCATCCGTATGTGCGTCCTACCATCTCCATTAACATAACGTATATCATTTATCAAAACCACCATTAATGAATGTTATAAAAAGTATAATTGGTTTAAAATATGAATTTTATGTTATTATTATTATTGAAGATATGATTTAACTGTACAATATACTTAAAAACCAGAACATTCATTATAGAGCATGAATGAGAAAATAATGTAATTAATACCCAAAACGATGAAAATATTGAATGATTATTAATGAACATGAGATAAGAAGTTATAAAAGGATAATATATTGTATTATAAATATTAATATGGTTATTTAATAAATTAATATTATTTTAAAACCACTATACATGACCTTAAATAACATTTTACCAAAAGAATGTATGGGCTTGGTGTTTTTTTGTCTGACATTTATTTCAATGAGATGTATTCCATATTCACCACTTATTTATATTCCGTGGTGTATTTAATACACATGAATATGTTTTATTTGTTATTATAATTTTATTTAAGAGAGTTTAATTATCAATTTTATGGAATATCTTTTATGGTGTTTATAGTTTCACTGTTATTAATACGGCAATAGACTTTATGTCAATTTCTTTTTGTAGAGGCATATTTTGATGTCATTCAACAAAAATTTTTATGTGCTCTCTATATAAACCTTTTAAAATGTAATATAATCAATTTATTTTTTATAATTATATATTATTATTAATTTAATTTTATAATTACGTTATGATTTCAATTTAATGTTACCACGTGGTTAGTGTTTTGTGTTGCAATTTCATCATTCATTAGTATTCTTCATGATTAAGACTCGAATGTTGATTTTTTATCATCAACCTCTAAATACTTTTCATGAATATTATTCACCTATGGTTTTTCATGATATTATCATGTAATAGTACCATTTTACAGTATCTATTACTCACAATAATTGAGAATATGTTTTTATAAAAAAATTCATCATCCTAGGCTTAATCAGGTTATAGAAGAATAATGATATTTTCTATTAATTTTATTATGAAACTTATAGATTCATTATTATACTGTGATTCTTAGACATTATATATGATTTGTGTGGCCAGAGAGCTATGGGTGCAACCATTATTTATTATACGACGGGTGTTTCCAAATAGAGATACAAAGTATTAGGTAATCATTATGATCTATGTAGATATATATTGAAATTCAATCATATGGTTATTACAATTTTATGGGTCATATAATTGTTCAATGAAGTTTATTTTCCATGATAGAAACACATTTTATCTTGGCTTGTTATGGGTTTATAATGTTTCCTATGATCCAGATTGATTTCCCAAAGATCTTGATTATTGATTCCTATGAATCCTTATCTTTTTAAATCTTTATTCCATGTTTCATTAATGATGATTCGTGAATAGATGTCTGGGAGTTATTTTATGATTCATCTAGCATTCTGATTACGTCATTATACCCTTATACACTCCTTATATTCATTAATGTCATTAAATTATTTATTATTATGTTTAACCATATAGAGATTTTGAGTTTACCCTTATTATGTTTCCTCTTCCAAATGATATGAAGACTGAGGTGGAATGAATTATTTATATAATGATTTCATATGGATGATGATGATGATATTTAATGTTAAATATGAAATACTAGTTAAGGTCAGCAAAATGTTCATTTGATAACATTGGTAATGTTTATAAAGATGTTTTACTAGTACTTTATAACTACTAAAGCCAAAGATGCTTTAGAATATAATTGATTCATTTTTCCTTTTGATGTTGTATAGTTTGATTTTAAAAAATTGGGTCACAATTATCATCATCAAAGCTGGATATGCAAGATATATGATTTCTACATGGGATCCAACAGTGTGAGTTATGGTATGTAATAATTAATATCAAAGGAATGGTTTAAATAACTATATAGATTAGGGTTTTTTCCTCTTATGAGTTATGAATACCATAGTAAAATATAAGATTAAGGTTGATCTTAATGTAATATTCTTAGACACCACATTTTAGGGTTTTAAGAAGTAAAAGTTTTTAGGTTATTAAAGATATTTTCAGAAATATTTTGGTTGGTTTAATTATTTGAAAAGATATATTTTAACATGAAGTATGAATTTAATTTTTTGGTAATAATATTTATGTTATTCATAACCTTTAGGGATTATTTGATCCTTGATACTGAGAACACTAGTTTTTTCATATTGAAAAAACATAGGATGAAAATGTGATTTGGTTACTAAGTGATTAATGCTTATTCAATAGAATATCTTCATATTAATTTTCATTAAATATAAATGGTATGAGAAGGTCATTGATTATAAAACACTCATTAATTTTTAATAAATTTTAGTTTTTTATTATATAGTGTTTTTAAATGATTTAGTTTCAAATTCTGGTATTGCTATTGAATTCTATATATTAATGAAACATATAATGGTTAAATAATTATTGGAATTATATTACCATGTTCTAATCAAATTTTTTTAATTTCAAAATTGAGGATGAATTTTTTGTTTTTATTTTTGGGATTATGTGTTCATTGAAAAATTTATTTTATAGATCCAGGCATGAAAGCATCATTCTTAATAAAACACATCATTCGATAAAAAATATGATATTATAGTGGAAATTGATTGAAGGATGAAATTATAATCTTCATATATGTATAGTTCAATATTTTCTCAGTTTATATGGTCATAGACGGAATTTTCAAAAGGGATTATTTTCACTTTATTCTTTCGGATAATCCCCCTTTTAAGGGTTGATGGGAAACCTATACATGACACATAGGCCCGAGGCATGTGGACCCTTTTAGATAATTTTTTATCTTAGTAACTTCATTTATGATGAACTAATTTTCATTCGTATCCAAAATAATTTACTTTTTTGAACCCCTAACATCCCATTGATAAGTAAATTTTTTATGACTAATAACCTATAACACTCTATTGAATTATTTGTTCTTTACCTCCGTATATGTATCTTCCCCTCCAACTAATGCTCTCTACATAAAAACCTCGTTACATGTTATTCCAGATGACCCTTGTTCTCATCATTCATGTTTATTAATAAGATGTTTTAATAAATGTTTTTATGTGGATTTTTTTTAAAATTTATTTTCAAATATATAAATTTTGATTACCGAGATAATGCTCAAATTCCAAGGATGCAATATATTAATGGGGGTAGATATAACACCCTTTGATTTAAAAAATGAAGATTATGTTTGATTGAATAAATGACATGAAACACTATTCTTGGATTATATTATAAAACCCCTAAAAATTATGATATATTTAATTCTAAATAATTTTGAACTCATCAATATTTTCGGTATATGCAAAACAGAGTTTTTAATTTTCGAAGGCGTATCTAATAAGAAACTCCTTGCTTAAAAGATTCATTATATACATAACCATTATAACCTAGCTGTTAAATTATAGGATATGAATAATATTAAATACCTCATGATATATATATATATATATATATACATCCTAAACCATATATAATATTGATAAATGTTTAGTAAATAATCAACCAATTTCAAGTAAAGTAATTTTATTTTTCAAAATTAAGTTTCCTTAAAAAAAAAGGATTTTTATTACTTTTTATAAAAATAATATTATAATATGTTTTTGAAATTTTTTGAAAATTAATTTGATAAAACAATCTTCATTTTTTAAATTAGAAAATAAAAATTAATTTCTTTATATTTTAGTATATTATATATTTTTTAGTGAATACTGGAAAATTATTATTTTGGTAAAAATGACATTCCCTTTCAATAAATTAGGTAACTAAACAATAAATTATGTTTTAAATTTGATTCCATGTAATATAAGTGTTATTGGGATCTATTTAATCCTCTAAATTATTTTTTAATCATCATTATATAGTATTTTTGTATATGTTGGCTGTTGTGTTTAAAAAGAGTATATTTGGGAAAATGATTTTGAAGAACATATTGTTTCACAATTTTAATTAAATAAAATAATACATTATAATTAATTTTTAAACTGGTATTTATATAATAAATATAAACAATATTTCATTTATATTCATATCATTATAATTATTTTCATTGAGTTAAAACAAGATGAACTTGTCCTTGAAAAATACACTTCTTGAAAACCAATTTTTTTTCTCGTTAGATGGTTTTGTTTAAAGTTTATTTTTACCCTTTTAGAAAATTTATTTGTAAAATATAAATAATTTATGAAATCATAACATCAATGTTTTATTATGTTAAATATTTTGTAATTTTCTAAAAAGAATAAATTATTATGATTAGTGAAAAATAATGAATTTTAATTAACAGCCACCTATTGTATTATATTATTTTTAAAGGCAAATTATATTTTTGTATAATTATTAAAAAATAGCCCATTTATATATCATTTAGTCTAATATAAATAATTGGGGAAATTTTCTTTTTAAAATTTTATACAAAAAATTGGAAATTTTGATCTCTTTGTTTTAAAAAAAAGTAACATTCTCATTAATTTTGTGGATTAAAATTTAATTTAAAATATTTCACATTGTAAATTGAATTTAGAAAAATTGTTTACATATTTAAAATAATAATTATTTATAATTTATAATAATATCAACATAATTTTTTACCAAAATGAATAGTAAATATAGTAAAAAAAATTATTTATCATGGTTAGGGTAAAAATGTTTTATTAGGCATTAAACTAAAAAGCTAAGAGTGTTAATGACCTAAAATAATATATTAATATAATTAAATTATTATATTTCAACATTGGATATTAAATTCTGTAAAATTAAGTAATTTCATTCCAAATTACATTGAATATGAAAAATATAAAATGTTATGTAATGATGATGAAAATAAAAAACCATCATTAATTATAATATCTATTAAGATTTACATTGGGGAAAAACATATGTTTAGTTATGGATATTATTTTTAAAGACAAATCATAATTTGTTTATCATAACAGTTTTTCTTTTTTTAGTGATGAAATAATTACTTAAAATTCTAAAGAAATTACAATACAATAATTATTTAGTTAATAATAAAACAAAATTAATAATTCAAAAAAATATGAAAATTAATGTAAATTGAATTAAAATTTATTTTATAAAAATTTATTAGATGAATATTTAAATTTAAATAGATTTTAACATAATATATTAGAATTACATCTTTTTGTTGGTATTTTTATATTAAAATTATAAGATTAATGTCAAAATTGACATTAATATTATCTTATAATAAAAAATATTTTATTAAATGTTTTAAAATTCCTAAAAATCAAATTTTAGAAAACATATTATTTAAATGTTTAAAAATATCAAATATTTTTCATTCATGTAACAATAGTTCTTTTATTGTGACAATATTGTCCCCTAAATTTTTAAAATTTTGTTAGTGCTGTTAAGGTTAAAATGATGTTTTTTGCGCATTATATGCACTTGTCTTAATATTAATATTCAGAACACATGAGTGTTTTATTTTAGAAATTTGACGTAATATTTATAAATATTGGTTAAAATCTATCAAAAAACTATTATTTAATTTTATTCATTAAGGTTAAATTACCTAGGATTGAAAACTAACTATCATGGTGAAAACCCAATATGATAAAAGTAGGGAATAATAGAAGTTAAGGATTAAAATGTTTAAAACATGTGTTTCATTGTGTTTTGGAGTATTAAATCAAAAAAAATAATCGCATTACACATTTATTTATCCAATGTTTTATCATCACAGGGTAATAGAGGCATTCCAATAATGAATAATTTTAGTTATTTACAAAAATTTCAATCCTCCTCAACTAAAAATTTGAACTCATCTCCATATCTTCTTCACACCTACAAGTTAAATAGGATTGGGAAAAACCTACTTAAATAACATCCCAAACTCCAAAAAAACATAATAATATAATTTTTTTTGTAATAAAGTCTTCATATTAGGGATTTTTGTGAAAACCAAATGTTGATACCCAAAGAAAAGGTATCATTGCTATAATGTGAATTTTTATTTTAATTCATTCTCTACCTCCTTAAATTTATTAGTTAAAGATGAGTATATAATTTTATCAGTATATTGAATATAATTTTATTTATTATTATAATAAGGTAATTACCTAGAACCATGTCCACATCCATAAATTTTATTATGAAATCAAGATTCATGTGTACGGTGGACTACTGCCATGTAAACCGATGTCATTTGTTTTTCCTTTACAAACAATCATGGTTAGGTATTATGTTGTACCTATAGTATATATATTATATTTAAAACATAATTATACATTTTTAGAAATTATATCATATATATATTATATTACCTTCTTTAGGGGATATATTAATGTCACTAACGTGTACGACAGACTTCCACATTGTGAAGCGATGAGATTCGCCTTCACGACCATTTTACATGGAATGTAATATGGATATATTTAAGGATTAAATATGATATAAATGAAATTATAATTTTATTCATTATATATTTATCATTATAATGTTATTATATATTATTTTTTATACAAAATAGATGATAAAATAATTCATTTACATGTGGACTACCACCTTCACGAAGTGATGTGACTCTCTTTTCATCACCACATCACATGGATTATATATATATAAGGATAATTAAACATATAAAATGATATATGTTATGTTAAAAATATTATTTAAGGATAAAATATTACTTATGACTTTTCATTATGATTATTGTAAAATTGAAATGTTATTCATGCGTTTGTATAACCTATGATATTTGTGATCGTACCATAATTAATTTATCAATGAAAATATTACATTATTGGTATTAAAAGTATAAAATATTCACATAAATTATAAATATATAATTATTAATATTATTTATATGATTTAAATATATAACATTCTTATGAACCCGAACTTTCACAATAAAGGATGAATGAGAAAACAATGCAAGTAACACCCAAAGTAATGAAAATAATGAAATATTATCAACGAATCGGTGATGGGGTGTTATATAACGATCATATATTTAAATATAAAAATTAATATGGTTATATAAAAATTTAATAACATGTTTCAACCCACTATAAAGGATGTTTAGGTATTTTTAACCAAAATGATGGTTGTAGTAAGGGTTTTCTTGTCTCCCTTTTATTTTTGTGATATGTATGCCATATTTCCCACTTCTTTTTATGTTGAGGAATACATAATTCCCTTTAATGTATTTTATGTATAATTTAATTAAATTTATGATCCTTTACATATCTATTTTACGATATATCTTTAATGGGGTTACAATATCAATGTTACCGAAGTGGTAAGGGACGTCATCTCAATTTCCTTTCATTGAGTAATATTTTGATTTTATACACCTATATTATTTTATAAGGTTTATATAGAACCAATTTTACTTGAAATATCAGTAATTTATTTATTGTAATTTTATTTCTTTATAACTTTAATGTTATCCATTCATTTGTATTATTATATAAAGTCACCGGCTTGTAAGAGTTTTATGTTACAATATCACCATTCATTGGGATTCTGCATGATTAAGTATCTAATGTTGAAATATTATGATATAAATAACAATAATTATAGTGTATTTTCTTCACCTAGGGTTTCTACATGATATTTTCATATAATAGTTCCATTTTAAACTGATTCTTACTGAAAATAACTAATACTATATTTTTAAGAAGAATCATCTTTTTTCCATAATTCAGTCGAAAACCATTATTCTTCCAAAGCCATGTTTTCTAAAACAATTTTAGTTTTTTTTCAAGGGGATATCTATATCATGTTAAAAACAATTACAATTTGTATTTTATTTAAAAATTGAAATGGATCCTTATTTTAATTTTTACTGAATGAATGGATTTTCCATTTATCATGACTACTCAAATGTTTTAAAATATCCTTTATATGTTTATAAGATATTTTTTCAAGGAAACCTATTTTATAAATGTTTTTAATCTATAATAGAATGTGATTTTTAAAATGAAGAATATTTATGATTGTTTTTAAAGCTAGTTTTATGGTTTTTCAATTCATTTACTATAGTATAACTTTCTGCTTACTCCAATATGGATATTTTATCTTTATATCATCATCATTATTTCACAGGAGGAGTTAATATTATTTCAATGAAATTATCAGTGAACCAATTTTTTAAGAGGTTAATCATGTTTCAATGATATTTTTAAAGAAGTAGTTTATTTTCCACTTGATAATCAATTTTCAAATAATTTGACAAGAAACCCATTTATTTTCCATGATTTTAACATTGTTATAGAAAAATAATGACTGTTTCTTTGAGTATTATGATGAAGGATCTATATAATTTTTTCATATTGTGGTTATCAGAAATTATATACTGTGGGAGAACCCATATCACACCAGGTGGTCATATTATTTATTATAAGATGGGCTCTGTTAGAAATCTCTCTAATGTACTGGGAAATGATTTTGTTTTCTAGATAAATATACTTTAAGTCAATCGTTTGGTAATTATAATTGTAATTTTTTTATATGTGTTCAATGAATATTATGTTCCAAGATACCAACACATTTTCTATGGTTATTATGGGTTTATAATGTATCATTTATCAATATGGATATCACATGGCTCATGATTATTTATTCATATCACTCTACCCTCTATAAATTCCTTATTCCATGTTTCATGTTTGATGATTTGAGAATTATTGGGTTTGAGTTCTTTTATGATTCACTTATGCACTTTAATATTCCACCATACACTTATACACTAATTTTTATCATTGATGATGTTTAATTAATAATTATTATGTTTACCATTAATGAAAATTTGAACGCACCATTCATAAGTCTTATCATACAAAGGTTATAATGAATGATTTTGAAAAAAAATATATTGAGGAGCTTTTATATGTATGATGATCATGATGATAATGACAAAACGTGAAATAAGAAATTCTGTGTTAAGTGGGAGAAATGATCATTTGAAAACTTTTGTATTGTTAATGTATGAGTTTTTCCAAGTTCTATAAAACACTAAACCAAAAATGTCTTCGGGAATATATGTGTTCTAATTTTTAATTTTTATGTTTATGTTTTGGGTGATAAAATTCTTTCAAAATTATCATCATCAAAGCTAGAAATGTAAATTTTACAATTTTAGCACAAAATATGAGTGTTTGGGTTCTAGGTTATTATACAATAGAAATGAAAAAAAATCAAGGAAAAAATATAAAAATAAAAAATATTATTGATATTATAGAGGGTGCTAAATAAGGATTTTGGAGATAAATAAGGAAATATCTTCAATTATTTATTCTCTAAAAATTATCTTAAAATACGTAGTTAAATATTTTTTATGGGTGAGATTATAGTTTTTTACACTAGAACCTCTCTTGATATACTCTCACTACTTGAGATAAATTATATAGAAATATCTCAAGAATCTAGTGAAAGAATCCCCCTCTTCCCTCTCTAGTCTTGAGGGAACAAGATTAAATAATTCAATCTTTAATGATTATATTGTGATCAAGGGGTTAAATTATAGACCATTGAGATCAACACAATATAACCTAATGTACCATAGACTATGCTTCGATATTAAAGGATCATATGTGGCTCACTACTTAATATATTTTACATTGAATCATCTCGACCTAATTATGGTGAATCAAAAACAAATTCTCAAATGATCATCCTTTTCTTCAAATAAATAATCTTAATATCAAAGTAATTCATCGTAATAAATTATTTATAAATTTAATGTGATAATATCATCTATATAGTTATATGATTTCTTAATTATTGGAAATCTAATAATTTCAGGATTCATCAAATTTTAAATCATGTTGTTATGATTAATTAATTAGATTTGATAACAAATAATTTTTGAGAATGGGATTGACTGACTACATTTATGTCTTAAACCATCAAGTGGTATACGTAATTTCATGTTCAAATTTATAAATATTTAATTCTTATTGATCAATGTTCACATTTTCTGATTTTTCATTTCTATTTTTTTGTTATTTAATATAAATTTATATTTTTATTTTTTATTCACCTTAATGTGATCGAGAAGGGGTAAAAATGGATGGATAACATCCAAAGAACCCATCTGGATATGTCACACATTCTACATGAGTGGAAAGGAACTACATGGTTTGAAATCCAAAATCACACTCCATGTACCCATATTCACCGCACAAAGGAATAACTATGTATATAATGTATAATGGACAGGGGGAATGCCCAACATAATTAATAGACTAATAATTTAGTATAATATGATGCTACAAAACATTCTAGCCAACATATATTGTAACCATAGTACATGTTTTTATGTCCATGCATTTTCCTTAAAAAAAATTAATGATAAACATCACGAAATCTATTTATTGCAAAACATATAGGATAATAATCTATAATACATAGAGGTTAGATGATATATAGTTGGATTGTACAAACTATTTAACATAAAAATTATTACAATATAATATACAACCAATCCCTAGGAGTGTATTGTAGATATTTAGTGGAGTGATATACACAATGTTTTGTTGGCTTGTACTAATTGTGTACCCCATGATTGTTTATGTGAAAAGAAATAGATAGATAAATTATTAATTAAACATTGTTAACATCTATCTATGATTCATTAATTTATAGAACATTACTTGTGATATGTTTTATTACATATTAAATTATTACATAACTTTCATTTATAATTCATAACTATGGGTCCTTTATAGTCCTTAAACAGTGTGTACTCATGGAGCGTTAGAATTAGTACACACTATATAATTCAACACATCTCCTGTTATTATTAATTTTCATAAAATTATATATAATTACATGAGTTTAATTATATGCTATATGATGTGTGAGTTCACAAGACTCAACAAGGCTAATCCCAAGTAGTTCATTTGGGTACATGCCATGTTACCTCCAAGTACGAACCAGGTACTTAATTAATTTCTATTAAAAGAAATTAATATAAATTATTTATAATTAATTTTGATGGAAACTCCAATACTATTTGAATGGATATTAAGATAAATTAATTAATTAGTCAATAAAGAAAATAATTAAATTAAATAAAATTTTATCATAATTAATAACGATTGAAATGAATAAAAATTCATTATATTAATTGAATACTTGTAACATTTATGCGACTGATTATGATATGTGACTAAACAATGTATGTTCTATTTATTATTTAATTTATTTTTATTTTCATGGTTTTTGTTATTTAAAATAGATTTATTAAATTAAATATGATCGACTATAATTCATTCCTCCCTATAGTGACCCATGATTTTTATACTAGGATATTAATTTTTTTAATGAATATTAATTAAATTAAATAAACACATTCTTGAATAGAATAATAGTTTAGTGAATTGGGAAACTTGGAACACAATCATATTAATTAATAAAATATCATCAATTTATCCAATAATTATATTCCCCTTTAGTGATCCTGCTTAAAACATTTCATTATAACCAAGGGAAAGGATACAAAATAAAAGATTAACTCATATTCTTAATAAGCATAAACATGGAAGATACATTAGAATAACATGAACATAAGGGTATAATAACATGATAATATCATTTAAAAACCATACCCTTCATATCAAAGATCATAATATTGAGTCATGGAATAAATATTATTTGTTCATAAGACATGAATCATTAGGAAATAAATTAACATGGGTCTTGAGAGAATAAAACTTTCATATTAAATAGAACTCTGTCACACATATAAGTATAGAAGATAATTTCCTTAGTAATCATGAATTATTACAAGAAATTTTCAGGGGACTCCATGAGAGGAAATATATTATAGGTGGAAAATACCAATATCCCCAATGGAACCCCTTTATGCATTTTTTAATAAGTTCACTCCCCAAACTACCATTATAGTTAACGTTAAATTCCAAGACCATAATAGTGTAAAAAGTCCCTTACAGAACCGTGTTCACTGGAAATTTCAGTCCTGCATATTTTATGATGTGTAAATCTTTACCAGATTCATTGGATTGAGATATAAGTCCCACTCTCTTTTGTTATAACATAATCATTTTCCTTGGATATAACATAACCACCGTCCTTTAGTATAACATTAACACTATAATATAATACAAAAAACAAATATGTTCCACAAGATCATAAAATAATTATCATATCATCACCCATGAATTTAAATTGTTTTCATAAACGTTTCATCATATATTTACCATTATAAAGAATGAATGGTTTTATAATCATTACATTATTTTTCCACAGTGTAACACATGGAAAAAGAATGTGGTTTCATAATAATTTAATCGTGGTATAAATTATGAATGAGAAATGTGTTTTAAAAACATCATTCCAACATAAAGATAAACCATTCATAAAAATAATAATAATGGTAACCTTGGATTATATCCCTAGTATGTTATAGACAACGTCAATAGATGTCATCTTAGATGGAAAATTATTTTGGATGGTAATTTATAACATTTATTGAGGAAAATATCATGGAAAAATCTTGCTAAAAAATAAAACATTTTGAAAATAATTTAAATTGAAAATAAATTTGAACATTTATAACTTATGATTTTAAAATAATTTTATTTTATTTTCTGAAAAATCAAATTTTAATTTTGTAAATTACTTTTCACAATATTTTAGATATCATTTTCACTTAAAATCATTATATTAAAATTAATATATTTCCTCAATATTAAGAAAAATATTTTATTTGAAATAAACTTTGAAAACATGTAAGGTAATCTTGAAATATTATTTTAGTCATAAATTTGGGAAATACTATTCATATCTTACATGTTAAAAACAATGATTCTTTTCAGTTTTTATGTAAAATAAAATCGAGAATTATATTGAAAAGGACATGATGATTGCATTAATAAATTATTAAAAATTAAAAATTGGTAATTTTTTTTAATAAATCACATTTTAATTAGAATATAATTTGTTAAAATTCTATTAAAAAACTTGGTTTTAGAAGAAAATAGATTTCCGATGGAAGAGTGAAAAAAGATCTTATTTTTATAAAAACGTTTTCACTATTATTTTAAGTTTCAAAGATTGGAAAATGGTAATATTAATTGAAAATGACATTAATAACTGGTTGGGAAGTAAATTCATTAGTTTTATGAGAGATCAATCATGTGTTTTTTTTCATTATACACATAATCATAAACAATCCTGATAAATGGTTAGAGTGTAACATGAAATCATTACCACTTTGGTAACATTGAATGTTAATACCCATGAAAGAAAAAAATAAATTAAACTTAAAATATAATCAGGATATTTAAATTTATGATATTAAATGTCAATGGTGATGTATATACACCTCATAAGAGAATATAGGTTCATAAGAAAACATATTTCTCAATTAAGGGAAATTGAGAAAAACAAATACATTAATGCTTTAGTAATCTTTTGAATCATAAGTAAAAATAAATTATAATATCAACTTAAATATAAAATAATATTAAAATAATTATATTCACGATATAACTTGTCAAATAGTTAGTGTTTACAACAAACAAAAAGAAACGAGTGTTGAATATTCATATGTTTCCCGGAAATAAATAAGCATCTAGAAAATCCATTACTCTAAGTATTTAATTATATAATACTCATAATAAAATCCTATATTATAAATGTCATTTTATATTAAATATACTTTAGAAGAATTTTAATATATATCATACCATATATTATTTTCTTATGAACATTCATTACCCTTTTATTAAAAATTTGATGTTAATGTTACGTTTCGGGTAATAACCACTTTGTTTTTTCTATAAATTTTGATATTTTTTTTGTCCTATTAATTTTATCATGATTTAAAAATACCTGTAATTTTATCCCATATATAAATAGCATATATATTATTTATATATTTATTTATAGTAAATTATTAAATATGTTGATGGAAAATGAAATACACCACTCATTGAGATGGTAGGCCATACATACTCATGAATGTTGATTCTATTTCATTGTAGGTCAGAAATAAGGAAAATGAAAAGATACATTACCATTATAGAATAATTTTTATTTTATATATATCACATATTATTATTATTAAGACCTTCCTTAATACTATACATTTAATGTGGGAATGAATTAATTATCTTCTTAAGGAGGTCATATGAAGTACACACGAGGGGAGTTATAGTATTCCCACAAAATGGTGACTATGAAGCTATGAGGGATATAATAATTTCATAATTATAATAATATAATATATATTACATAAAAATAATAAAAATATAATTATTTATAGCCTTCTAATGTTCTAATAGTGGAATGAATGACATCAGTTCCCGAGGAGGTAGTCTGCCGTACACATTAATAATGATTTCGTACCACATTTGATGGAATTGGATATGGTTTTAGGAAATTAATTTAACATAAAAATATATAAATACATATATCATAGTGAGTTTACTATACCTCCATCTTATTAAAGAAATTTATGTGGGCGGAGGATGAAATAAAAAAATACTAAATGATGATTGTTGCTTCTTTTTAAGGTATCTATATTTAGATTGCAATAAAATCCTTCTGAGGATGGTTTTATATCAAAAATAATTATTCTAGGATGATAGGAGGTAATTTTTCAAGTGATTAGGTTTGGTCATGGATGGACCTAAATGTTTTTATGGTGTGAAAACATAATGGGTGGTGGTAGACTTTTATAAGTGGGGTAAATGAACCGACCTAGACACTACATAAGAAATTTCCCAAAATACTTCAAAATAATAATTTCCATCAAAAATTCCTAAAATGGCTTGATATAATATATTGGGATTTATAATATAAATATACTCTTAGGAAATAGTATTTAGACATGTTTTGGGTTATTTTCAACCATTACCTTTCATGATTAACTCCGCTCCCCCTGGTTATCCCATTTTTACTTTACCCAATATAATATATTTGTACTACATTTACTATTCATTTTGGTTAAAATATTTTTTGAAATTATATGATAACATAAATTGTTCTGATCACAAATATCAAATAAATTCTTTCAAATTCATTTCATATAAGTGATAAAATTATTTTTAAAATTAGCCTCACAAACACAACGATGAAGTGACATTTGAAAAACAAATGCTCAAATGTATACACCGGTTCTATATTTAATTTCATTATAAAATTGGTTAAAATTAACTAATATTTATTTATAGATATATAATTGAACTAATTTTAATTTAAAACCAATTGGAAATATAATGTTAATTAATAAATAATTTAAACAAAAACTTTGTTTTTCAATTTAAATTTAATATTTTCTCTATTTATCAAAACATTAATCTTTTAAAAATTTATCAAAACATACATCTAATATATTTTTTAAATGAAGATTTATAATATTAATGTCTTAAAAAAATAAATTTTTTAAAATTCAAAAATTAAAAATTTAAAACAAAACATACAGACACAATTTAAAAGTGTGTTTTCAGGAAGTGTATTTTTTTTCAAGAACACGATGTTTTTATATTTATTTTATATCAAATAATAATAATTGTATGAATATTAATGGTCATTCTTTATTCATAATATATACATTTAATTTAAAATATTTCTAAAAAGGTATTCTTTTACAAAATTAAAACAGAGAAACATCATGCTCTTTAAAAAAATTCTTATAAAAAAACCAATTTTTAAACACAAGAAAAAACTTATACTAAAATATAATATAGAGTTTATTAAAATTAAATTAAGTCACATAAATATTAATAAATTATTATTATGTTATATTAAAACATAATTATTCATTTATATTTATTAATTTGTTAAAAATAAATTATAGTTTTAGAAATATCAGTGTTCTTTCACTATTAATGGAAAAAATAATATTACTGAAAAAATACAAAACATTGATCATAAGTTAATTTTGATTTGAATATTCCAAAAATAAATTTCATGTTATCAAATAAATTTTATAAAATCCCTATAAAACAATTATATTTGTTAATCATAAAATTAAATAATTTCTTTTTTTTATAAAACATATTTTTTAGGAATATAATTAATTTACTAAAATTCGATTTATTATTTATTAATAATCTGATAAAAAATTTATGTTAAGTAGTAGATTTATATGTTTGTTTTAAAAAATATTTTATACTATTTATAAGACCTTAAATATTGGCTATGTTATACGAAATATAATTAATATAATATTATTTCATGGTTTACATAACCTTAATGTCGTGTTCATGAATGATTTTGAAGAAACTCATTGTTTCATGTAAAAAAAGTGAAACTCGGTGTTACGTATAATAAAAAATATAGAAAATATTAAATTAATTACAAAAAAATAATTCCAAATATTATGGGGTGTTACTTTCAACCACCCTTAAAATAAATCTGGACCTTAGAATTCATCATGGTCATGAAAGGTTTTACAATTCAAAATTACTTTATAGAAACTCACATCAATAAAATCAATACAAAAAATTACCTTAAACGGATTAGTTGAGAAAATAAAGTATACCTATTGTAACTCATAACTTGGTTTCCTCATAGGATAACAATGTTGGAAGGGATGATTTTGACATTGAATAAAGGCATAAATAATTATAGAGTGTGAAATAGATCATTGGTCAAAAGAAAGAGATGATCATCAGAAAGTTGAGGGCATAAAAAACACAAATATGTGGTGATTTAAATGAATATCATTTTAATAAAAACGTATTTATTAGGATAAAATTGTGTTTCATGATCCTTTTTCTAGAGTTGAGAAATTTTTTTACTATCTAAAAAATTAAGGACATATAATTATTTGATATGTTTCTATTTCATAAGTAAAATTTCATCTTGTTATGTAATAAATTTCTAAATTCATAACATACTCCAAGAAATTAATAACTAAATTTTTTTTTATACCCAAGGAACTATAATTCACTTTTATTATATTATAAGTTCAATAATATAATGATAAGTAGTCCTTCATATCTATATTTTTTATCAAAACAAATATATTAATAATTTTATTGATAAATATTTAAGTTGTGAAAAATACATTAAAATCTATAACCACATAAAAAATTAATCTTAATCCATTACATAAATGATTAACCATATAACCCTTCAAAAATTAAAATTTTATAATGAATTTCCAAAAATTTGAAAAAATTATCTTAACATTAATCCCCCATATATCATAAAGCATATCTCTATTTCCACATAACAAACGTTTGAATACCTTCATAAAGTATTCTCTTGAAATAATATAATAACCTAAATTACGATAAAACTATATTGAAAACATAATTCTTCATAATTCCATAAAAAAAGAAATATTATTTTATATATTCCTTAAATGAGAAGAAATGTTTTAAACTAGATAAATAATATCAAAAACAACATTTTCACAATTCATTAATCAGTTCCATGGAAATCAATGTTATCGAATTTATATCATTCATATCAATCATATATTTATCCTAGAATCAATTTAAGGAACATATTAAGGGTTATATTTCTCTTAATCATGTGTTTCGATTAATATCACCTCTCAATTAAATCAATTTTCTTAGCCATCACCATTATTCAACATATTCATTAAAATAATTAATGAAAAACATATACTGAATAATCCTTATATATATATATATTAATTCTTGAATTCCAATACATAAATACTTCAATCAAAACATTTCCCTAATAGATCATTAACTGTCGTTCATCAACTAATTTGTTAATACCTATTTCCTTTTATAATTCATTCATAGTCATTTCATTGTTCATAGAAAAACCATTACTCATACAACCATGATGATTCTATTCAAGATAATTAAATAAAGGAAATCAAGTCACATAATTCCAATAAATTTAATACTTTAAAATACAAATGTTAATGAAATCACAGGGAGACCATTATTTGCATACATTACATTATAAGATCTTTTCATTTTTTTTCATTTGTAGATACATTTGTTTTGTATTACTTTTTCAAACTCAAAATATATTTTCTTCCATATGAGATATTCTATACATATTATTTCTAAATTCTTTACATATAGGAAAAATGATCTTTATTTCTCGATAATATCCACTTTTGGAAATCGTAGTGATATACATCCATTTTTTCTTTGGCGAGTCTGAGAGATAGTTATGGTACATATTGCAATAAAGTTTCATTTCAATTTTTTATGCCAATAAAAATATCATTCAATCCAGTTATTATAAAATTTGGATGCTCAATAATAAAATTTCTATCACATTAAATGTCAAATATGTTTTTTCTAGCTCAACTATTGACTAAAACCAAAAAACAATGTTTTTACAACACTAATCATTATTGTAAACAACATAATCCTTAAAATCACTTATTTTATATCTAAATCATGAAGCCATATTTTTTATATATGAAACCATATGTTTTTCATGGTTTATTCATTGTCATAACATTTTTATATCCTTCATGATGGTTTTTAAAGAGTTTGGGAATTTCTATTGAATATCCTCATGGAGTGTCAAACTGGGTGTATAGTAAGGACTATTGTGAGGGTTATGATCAAGACTAGGCCAATGCACAATTTTTAATGTCATTACTACTAGGTACCAATATAATAAATCCTTATCCAATTATATTATCTATATAAGGTTTTAATAATTTATAAAATAAAATTCTCAATCATTTACGGAAATTCCAAGACATTTTTTTATACTTTGACTCTTCTATATAATTATCCTTAGAGACATCCCTAGATGTAACCTTAAAAATATATAGGTATTTCATGATTATTTTTCCAACTTTTATTTTAAAAATTAGTTAGACTTATATTTAATACCAACTATAGGGAACCAGTTTTGTAATATATTGATATTAAATTTTTTTTATATAAATATTCATTACATTATACAAAAAAACAGTTGAGGACAACAAAAGTTTAGTTCCTTTGGAAGTACAGAACACAATCATTATAATTCACAAGAGATATCAAATGTATCCCCTAAATATATTACTCTTTTTTAATGCAATATAAAACCATTCATTGTAACATGGGGAAAATAAATGTGGGAAAGGGATGTATCTAAATTATATTAAAGACAAACAGGGGATATATGCAAGGATAACATAAATATAATGGTATAAGAACATGAGAATTCCATTTGAAAACAATACTATTTATATTAAAGATCATAATCTCGATTCAATGCATACATACTTTAAGTTCATAACGCCTGAATCATGAGGAAGTCAAATATCACGAGTCATTAGAGAATACAATTGGAATAATATATAGAATTTTGGCCTTAATATAAGAAGAAAATATAATTTCCTCATTTGAAAAGGGTCACTTCAGAAACATATCAGGGAACCCCATGGGTGGCTATTACTCCTGGGTGGGAAATCTACCAATCCCTAGTGTCCTCCCTTTCCTTATATTAGAATGGTTTTTCTCCCGAAACCATCATGGTATTCAAGGTTCAATCACAAGACCATCATAATAGACAAATTTCCTTACAAAACTGGGTTCACTCCCCATTTAAATCTTATTTATCTCATGAGATAAAAATAATTAACTAATGGATTGGAGAGAGATATAGGTCCCACACATATTGTTTTATAAGGTTACCACGTTAGATAGTTATAATGAAACCACAATCACATAAAAAAATCATACATATTTATTTCACTGGGTCATAAAATGTTCATACTATAATAATCTATGATATTAACTTATTTTCCTAAATATTTCATCGCACCCATACCAATTGAAATGTTATGAGTTTCATAGTGATTTCATCATTTCATCATATCATATATCATGTAAAAAATAAGGTTTCATAAAAAATTAATAGTGAAAATACTTGTGGAAGTGAAATGGGTTTCATAAACATCGAATAAACAATTCAACGAAGTAATAAGAATTGTATCATTGGATCATATCCCCAATAAGGAATTTCTTACCTAAACTGAGGTCATATTAGATGGAAAATGATTTTGAATAATACTTTTTTATCTAAATAAAATAGATTTCACTTTAAATATCATGGTGAAAAAAATCAAGTTATTACTATTCCAATGGTCAATATATACATATCATAAAATAATACAAGTGCATTACATGACATATGTCTCGAAGAAGGAAAATAGAGAAAAATCCCTTACCACTTCAGTAATATTTTGAATTATAATACCTATAAAAGAAATAGATATAATGAAACATTAAATCTCATAAAAATATATGGATTATATAAAAAATAAAAGTATCAATATAATTACCCCAAGAAAGAATTGAGTGATGAATTTTCATATGTCTCCATGAAATTTGAGGGAGAATAAAAAATCCCTTACATTAAGTCTTGAAATATATATTATAGTTTAAAAAGATGTAAATAATAATTAAATTTTTTATTAATCAATTAATAATAAATATTACATTTATCATAACATATACTATTTTTATGACCTTTTATTAAACATTTATTAACAATTCCATCAAAAAGTTACGTTTCAGGTAACAGTTTCTTTGTTTTTTATATATGTTTTTATTTTTTATTATTTTCCTCCTATTTTTTTAATGATTTAATAATATAAATAATTTTAAACATGATAAAAATATCATACATATTTTTATATATGTACTTATATAAATACATAAAATCAATAGATGGAAAATGAAATATGTCATTAATGGAGAAGGCAAGCCCTAAATAAGCATGAACGTTGATTATATTTTATTTTCATAATAAATGAATAAAAAATAAACTCTATATAAACATTATAGAATATTATTTATTTATTATACATCACATATTTTTTAATACCATATGTGATACATTCAATTTACAATGTGAATGAATTACATTTCTATAAGAGGTTGTATTATGTCGTACACACGAGTGACATTATTATATTCCCAAAAAATGGAAAGTTTGAACATATGTTTGAATTAATAATTCCATAAGAATAATACTATAAAATATATCCATTATAAATAAAAAATTCATAATTATGTTTATCATTGATAGGTGGTAATGGAATAAAGAATGATATCGGTGTGTGAGGTAGTAGTCTTCTGTACACTCAATCGATGATTTCATAACACATTTGATGGATGTTGAGATGATTATAGGCCATTACCATAACTAAATAACATAAAATTATACATAGGATACTATGTTTTTTATATCATCATTCTATAATAATAATTTAATGGATTTGATGAAGAAATAAAAAACACACATCGATGAACGTTACATCATATTCAGGCATCCACCTTTTGTTCTCATCAAAGGCCTTCCAAGGTTGTCTTTCTATCCAAAATTAATCTTATAAAATCATTGAATATATTTTGTGATGATTTTTGGGTAGGAATTAGCTGAACCCAAATGAAATGAAGGTCTAAATAAGTGAATGGTGGATGGTGGCCTTTTAGAAAAGGGGTAACCAAACTCACATAGAAACTACATGGAATTTTCCAAATTTTTTCCAAACAAAAAAAATTCTAATAAAATAGTATAAAAATGACCTTTTATATTAAATTCTATTGAATAATATGGTTATATAGAAAACAATTGGTTAAATTAATGTTTTGGATCATTTATAACCCTTTTATTTTTAGTTTAACCCCATAGTAAACCAATTTTTACTATACATATGATAATTAATTTTTACTATTTTCACTATTTATTTAGGTAAAAAATTATGTTAACTATATAAAAAAATTGGTTTCAATCGTTAAAGTGGAACACACAAAAAGAAGAAAATACATTAAACCACTGTCCTGAGTACTTGACCCCGTGACCACGCCCCAAACCCCTTCCTACCATTACTGCCCCAACCGAGTGTGGGGGGACGTAAGTTAACTATATTAGATAATATAAATTATTACGATTAAAAATATTAAATACATTTTTAAATTAAATTCACATACGTGGAAAATTAATCCTATAGACGTGATGGGAATGTGGGTTTTCAAAGTGAAAATATTAAATGTTTACAAAATTTTTATAAGGAATTTCAAAATTAAATTAATTAAAATAAAAAATAATAGAATGAATATATATATATATATAATTTTACTTATTTTACTTTAATAATAATTTAATATATATTATAACAATATAAATAATTTAAAAGAAAATCTGGTTTTAATTTAAAATTTAGTATTTTTAACAATTCACCAAAAATTAATTATTTTAGAAAATCCTAAAAATAATTACTCAATATAAATTTTATATTAGTATTTAAAAAATTAATTATTTTCCAAATAACTCTAATAAAATTTAATAAATTTAAATTTAAAAGAAAACATGCAGACATGATGAAAAAGCATGTTTTTGAGAAGTGTATTTTTCAAGAACGAGAAGATTTTATAATAACTCATTGTTTAATAATAATAATTGTATGAATCTCAATTAATGTTTTTTGATTTATAATAATTAAATTTCATATAAATAATTCCTCATTAGATATTATATTAATTAATTAAAATCTAGTAACAATTTCCATTTTAAAGTTTTCATAAAACCCCCCTTTCAAACAAAATAATATACCAAAATCAAATATAAATTAAATTAAAAAGTAATTAAGTGGATTAAATATTATTAGATATAAATGTTTTTCAATTAAAAAATAAAAATGAATAAAAATTACTTAATTTATTTAAATAAAATGGTAGTTTACCGAACATCGTTATTTTTAACTGTTCAATGAAAAATAAATATTTTCCAAAAGATCTAAACATTTAACCACAAGTTAATATATATATGATGGTGAAAATAATTAGTTTTATCTTCACAAATAAATTTTCAATAATCTATATAATATAATAATAATATTTTACCATTAAAATGAATAATAAAATTTTCTTGGAAACCATATTTTAAAATTTTTATAATAACATTGATACAAATTGATTGAATATTTCTTATGAATTTATAAAAAATATATATTAAGTAGTAAATTTATATGAATATTTAATAAAGTATTTAATACTATTCGTAGCTTCCAATTTAACGATAATGTTATAACGCAAATATTTAAAATAATATTATTCCATGTTTTACTAAATCTCGGTGTCACATGTCTTCTATGATTTTGAATAAACTTGTTATTGTTTTTAAAAAAGATAAACTTTATGTTCTGTGTAATGAAAAATAAAAAAAAATAGATTAAAATCATATGAGAATAATATTTTACAAAATCTCAAGGTGGTTCACTCCAACTTTTATTATATACAAGTTTCATGTTTATGATTTATTATACGAAAGAAATTAACAATTAAATTAGTTCCCATCAATTGAATATGAGTATAAGAAGAAGTAAATGATAGATATATATAGATATGAGGTGATTATTATCCCTATCCATGGTGAAACCGACTAATAATATACATTGGGCGATGGTGGAATTGAACTACTCTATCCAAGACATGATCAAAGAGTTTTCAAATAGGGGCATAGGTTGATTTATTTTTCACTTGATAAATGAACCACTTGAAAGATAAAAACCAGGAAATTTTATATATTTTATTTCTACCTAGGTGCATGGATAATTATATGAATTGTTTTTTTTGTGACGACATAAATTAATTTTGTAATAAATATATGATAGGAATTGAAAATGAAAAATATTATTAATATATTAATTTTATCATTATGTTTTCAATCACTTACAAAAACCCATTAATATAACCAATACATTTATAAGGATAGTAATGGAATTTATGCACAATAAAAAAGTCTCCGAAGAAAATGCTACATCATAAAAGATATCCATTTGTTGATTAAGGACTGAACTACAGAAAAAACTATTTTTATGTAAATTTTCAAGAGACTTATGTTTATTTGGGAGTTTATGTATAGTTTTTGAGTAAACTTAAATGATTAATAATATATAAAATTATCCCCCCTAGATTTTTTGTTATTTAGAGGTAATTTTTTTGTAAATTGAAATAAAGATTTTAGGATTGGGGTTTTTACTCAAAAAATAATGGAACTCCAACCTACTAGTTTTGTAAAGACTTCCTACTTCTATAACATTGAGTAATTGGGAAGTCCCTTTATTAAGTTAAGAGAATAGGAATATAGATCCTTACCACTAAAATCCCAACACAACAATAGATTTTAATTCTATTGGTGACACCTATAAGGATACAATAAAAACGATTTAGATCTAATAATATAGTTTAAATTGTTTAATAAATCAGATTTTTTGAAATAAAATAATATACTTATTTCATTTTATTATATCGTTTTAGTAAAATGAAATGTTTATAGAACTCATTATACCTTTGATTAGTACTATAGAAATAGAATATTTATACTAAAAAACATCTTAAAAGGGTACCAGTGCTTGGGAAATAAATTTTTACAAGAATGGATGCTTTGTGGGATAAAATCATCTGTTTCTAATCCACCGGCTATGGAGTCATGTGAAGAAGGGATCACTACCTACCAAAAACACTTGGATAATATGCTACATTCATAGTGTTTTATGTTGTTATCTATGTGCATAAAAATAAAGATGCCGAATTAGAACATGCATGGCTATAACATACTGAAGAATCTCTATAATAGTTATTAGGAGAGTGTTAGAGAAAAGTGGTTTGGAATCACTCTTGATATGATGATAAGTTAATGATTTTGTTGTACTTTCTAGAAATACATATTTTAATCTAACTATAGATGAAATAATATTCATGATAAGGACAAGGAATAATGATTATGAAGTATAGTGTAAAACAACTTGATAAAGTTGGATGTTTATTATAATTTAAATATGATAGTCGTGGTATTAAGGTTTTATCCATTCACGAGTCTTAATGATGTTGTTGAACACAAGTAGTAATAAAACATTAGATTATTTTTTAAATTATTTTATAGGAATTAGAATTTATTTCTGTGTTTTTAAAATTTATTTGATGTCACTCAAGATGCACTGTGGTCATGATAAAACTAAAAAAGGAAAATATCTCATGTAGAGGTCTGCATAAGATAATTGATCTAAAAATTTGATGTTTCTAAATAAATTGGAAATGAAAATATCTTACATGCTTCTATTTCCATATAAATTTTCAGAGTCCCAGATTTTTTTGAAATGTTTCTATATTATTTGGATCTATGTAGGATATTATATCTATATATATGATTATTGAATGAAAATTTATAATGTGATTTATCTAGTTTGATGGGGGTTACGGAACCCATAATATAATTGTTACTATCAATGCATGATATAAGAGGGTTCTATAGGATAACCAAGCTATGTGAGTAGGTCATAAGAATGTTCAGATATGTAGAGTGTGTAAAATGCTTTATATAGGGAAATTCAGATAACCCAAAATCATAGACTATTTAGAATACAATTAGACATGATATATTAAGGATTGAATATCCAGAAAAAATTATATTTGAATCTTATGATTCTTTTGTGGTGTTATACGTGGATCTAAAATAATTTTCAAACCAAAGATCACGATTTTTGGAGAAATTATATTAGTTTTATTTGGAATAAAATGCTAGGGTGTTGATATCAGTTCCCTATCATATAATGAGATTACACATATTCATGATTATGTAAAAATATAATATGTTCTAGAAAAATTACAAATTTTTCAATATTTTAATTTAGAGAATGACCCAGATAATTTGAATTTTCACCCAAGAAAAAATAGAGTATCTAGATGAACATTCTGAAAAAAAAAACATTAGGGTTTGGCTCATAATTTTATTTATTTCATAGATTCATTCTGTTGAAATATTATTCAACGATATTTCAATAACATTTATCAAAAAGGATTCACATGATATTTATTGAATATATATATTAGGAAATTTTATAGAGATAATATTTTTAGAATTCATTGAAGAATAATTGTTGCACAACAATGTAAAAGATTAATATCTAATAAAATCATGAGGTGATTTTTCAATAAGAAATAATAAACATAATATCATCATCTACAGTTTTTTTTGGATCCTCATATGTATATATGGTTATTTTTACTTGTTGATATTCATTATGCAAATTTGATAATGTAAATGGTTAGTAAAAATAATTATTAGAGTTCATGGTCACACCATTTATCAAATTTATTTGGATAATAAGAATAGAATTTATCGTTGGATAATAACAAGGACCCATTTAGTATATAATCATATTTAATCAGATAAAAATGATTAAGATATTTTTTTATTTCATTATTTTATGAATTAGTGTTTTTATGGATAAAGGTGTTTAATAATCATAAGAGTCAATGGTATTTGATTTTGGTGTACACACAGATTCATCCCCTCTTAGTTTGGGTTATCCTTTATGTTATCCAATAATTGGAATTAGAGAATTCCCACCCCCTTTCAATAAAGTTTCTATTATTGTTTAATAATATTTCATTAATAGTTAAATAATACCAAAATTTTTCTGTAATGGGTTTCAACCATGTGAAGAGATAATTGATCCTTACAATCTTCCACTTGGACATAATTTTTCTTATATATTTAAATATTTATTCATTTTACTTGACAAAAACTTTTCCGATAATTTCATAGATAAAAGAAACATTTAGAATAATGCGAAACTAAGGAATTCACATTTGTCCTCATTATTAAAAAATCATACAATAAAGGTATTTTAATTAATAAATATAAATTACATTTGGAAATTTATTCATTACATTTTTAGGGGAAATAATAATTTGGAAGAAGAAATACTAAACATTAGTAGATAATTTTATAATAAGATACAATACTTAAGTATGAAATTGTTGATTAATTATTTAACAACATCAAATTAATTTTTAGAAAAATCAAAAGGTTTGGAGAAACTATTGATGATTTTAATGATATAATAGAATTGTTATAAATCCAGATTAATAAATTGGATGCTAAAATCGTAGCTCTTGATGAAAAATATTTTTATTTCTTTAGAAAATTTGAAATTAAACACACTAATTACTTATTATATGAGATTATGACATTATCTAAAGATAAAATGTAACAAGTAAAAGAAAATTTTCATTAAATAATTAGAAGGAGTGATTATTAAATAATATAATTTTAATATAGATGAAGAATAAAACATGTAACACTATGTTTATACACTCTAACTTTTGTTAAGAAATCCTGAAAGAAGAGGAATAGGTTAGTTTAAAGGAAATATTCCCAATAATGTTTTTTATCATATAATGTATTGTTATTTCATTTCTTGTTTTCCTATAATATTTTAATGGGAAAATGAAAATTATGAACATTATTTGAAAAATGTTTCTAAAGATCACTCAATTTCTAAAATAAATAGAATGTGTAATTTATTTAATAGTTCATTGAGAAGTATCCTAGTAAAAGTCAATGATGGTGTGACTGGTAGTGGATAAAGTGGTAATGTTAATGTTCTAAGAGATGTACCTCAAATAGTACTCAAAGAACATAAATAATAAT
The DNA here is from genome assembly GCA_963277665.1 of Viscum album. NCBI lineage: Eukaryota > Viridiplantae > Streptophyta > Magnoliopsida > Santalales > Viscaceae > Viscum > Viscum album. Next base: position 1,755,715,821 of record OY728123.1, read on the forward strand.
ATGATTTAATATCATTTAAATTTTATTCATAATAAATTGGAGAGTATACATATGAGGAATGAGAGAATACACCAGAATATACCTTGATAATATAGATCATAATGTTTCTAAAATAAATTTAATACCACTGAAATAAAATCCCTTAGATTAAAAAATGATAAAATAATTGATGTAAATTTCAAGTGTAAGAGGACATTATTTTAAACGAAATAGATATGTTGATGTTTTATATTGAAAATAGTTCCAAAACCAATCAAGATATTACCTCCACTACTATCCAATGATATGTTTAAATTAATAAACTCTTAAAAAGTGGGATCAATTCATGAGGTATGATTAGAAAAATGAATACAAGATAGAAATTTTGTTTCAAATATAATGAGTATGATCCAATCAAACTTCAATAATAACCAACTATATGAAATTTGTTAAATTTGAAAATGGAAAGTCTATGGAGGATCTATTGAAAATTGAGGCTAATATAACTAAAAAGGCACATTATAGGTTGTAACCATGATTGACTAAATAAACTATATAAAGAATCAAAATATATCAAATATAGAAAGATAAAAATTTATAAAAGGTTTATAATTAGTTATAAATATTTAAAATATACTACTATAGGATTTCTTAGGATATACTCCTATAAATATAGAAAATCGTATGATACCATTACCCATTTAACAGAAGAATATTTAACTAAGTATAATACTTTAGGGGTATTTTTGGTTATGTGGAATATTATCCCAAAAATCTTATAACAACATGTATAATATGTATTAATTATATTGATAAGAGAGAATGAATTAAAGGTGAGAAAACATGAACATATGATAAAATAGTTTTAAAAACAAATTTATGAAAGAAATGTTGACATATGAAACAATTTTGAATCGTATAATATCTATAAATAAGATTTGATAAAGAATAAAATACATCATATGTATGTTTTTATTTCATCCATACTCTATTGAGTATGTTTTAGGGGTTTTGGAACTACAAGAATCAATGCTACATTAAAAAATAAGTTAATGTGGTTGACGTTCTTTTTGAAGCTTACATATTTTAAAAACCATATATTATGGATAGTGGGAAATAATATTACATGAAAGATGATCTAAATAACCTGAAAATATTTAGAAATATAAAGGATTATTTTTTATGTTTGGTAATGATAGTTTTCTTAAAATAAAACTTATTATGACAAAAAACGTTGGAAAATAACAAATTAGTAGGCATTTTGTGTAATTTATAGATGGATTAATTCACATCATATTGAGTTAATTATAACCCTAATATTATATAAATGAGGTAACCTTTAGTGAAATTGGATGAATAGTTCATATAATAGAAGATGGATATTTTGTTATAAATGTTTAGATAACCCCATGAAATTTGACTCAAATTGGGGAAGTGAAAGAATGTTGTTAATCGATTAAACATATAAATAATCATCTATGTAAATGAGGGATGGGTCAGCATGTCCAAAATAATATGAAGATACCAATTCAATAAAAATATATACGAAATTTCCCCTCACTTAAATAAAACACTACTTTTATTTATAAAACATGAAAAATGGAAAATGTTGAATTGAAATAATATTGCAGATGAAATTAACACCTCAAAACCATTTGAACTAATTCATTTTGAGGTCTATTGAGCTATGATTAAGAAGTAAAAAATATGATAAATTAAATTTATCACATTAACATATGAATTTATAATGATTAATTGCATCATTTTCATGTCTCAAAAATCACAAACCCATGATTGATTTAACAAATAATATGAGTTATTGAAAAAACAAGATTGTGCATAAATCGATTAATATTAGGAAATAGAACTGAATATTCTAGAAAATAATTCACATAATATATTAACAATAATAGAACCAAAAATATATTCAGTGTTCCATATATTTCTTAATAAAATGGTGTTTCCATGAGGAATAATATGCGCCTAGTTAATATTGATATGATGATGCTAGAAAAGCATAAAAACATGTGTTATTATTGGATTCAGAGCATTGTAACTACTGGAATAATTTAAAATTTGTTTATCATTATGAGATAATCAAACAAGAATCCCTATGAAATTTGTTTTAAAAGGAATAAAAATTTATTACATTTAAGGGTGTTAATTAGAACAAACTTACATTTCATAAATAAATTTTTATATATTAAATTCATTTATTTGTTGCAATTTAATTTATATTTCTTTCATGGATGATTAATTAATTTTTCATATATGGTAGGATACAATGATTGGTTGAAAACAAGAAAAATCGGAAATTTTTTCATGATTTACATTGAAAGAATGCTTCCATCCATGTGGTATTTTCATGAGTTTTCTCGAATACAGGAATCGAAAAATCATTCCAAAATAGAGATTATATTACTAGAATAACATCATTCAGGAGGTAAAAATATTTAAATTCATGGTTTGAATTAAAGATGTGATGAAACATTGATTGGTGGAAAACATTTAACTTTCTTGTGATGAAGCACATTTTACCAATTGAAAGTGGTTTGATATTCCAAAAAAGTTATGTTGGCATTATATTTTTGACGGAGATAAAATATTATGGCTTAGAACAAACATTCATCATCCAAATAGTTCTAGGACATAATTATGACTAAATTAATGGAATAATTAAATAAAACTAAACATCCATAGTTCATCTAAATAGATATACAAGATAATTCTATCAAGGATAGATTTTGAAACAAAATACTGGGGTGAGGAATTGCGTTGCTGACTCCTCTATTAGTATTTCTATCTATCTTATTTCATGCATTAATTTTATTTTAACATTTCCTATTGCACCCTCATTTCATGGATAATTGGGGAACTCTATATTCATTATGGGATATGTAGATAAAAGTAAAATGTTATTTCTATATTATTTTATTTATTTCATTTATATGTTTTGGTTTCATCAACAACAAATCAATTTCTATCTCATTCAACATTCTATTTTATGAACATTGAATGGAATAAGAAAATACTATATTAAATAGAAATACTAAATAGCCTAAACTATTTTATAACCATTTATTATTATAGGGTTTTTATGTTTACAAATGGTATTTGTATAAAAAAATTCATTAATACCATAAATTACATGACCATAGGATTTTTGGGATAAAGAGGGGATACCCTCACCATTGGATCTCCCTCATCTCGACTTTTACAACTAACATAAAATTTTTAATTAATTTCTAAATATAGTTACAACAAAATTCTTAATATACACAACCTGAGATCACATTTCATGCTTGATTTCAAAAAACCAAATCATCTATTTTCTTTTACATTCTTCAAAACCTCCAATAAATTTTTTTCTTTGAAACTTCTAAAAAAAATTCAACAAATCTTTATTTTACCCACCAATTAACAACTTTTAATTTTTATTTTGTTAGATTTAGTGTTTGAGCTTGATATAAATAATTTAAATTGGTTATCCCATTAAGAAAATAACAATTTCCTATGGGTTTTCATATTTATGGTAACATTTATAGGTACTATTTCCAGTTATTTTTCAGTTTCTTTTTATATTTTTTGATTTGTATTTGTATTTTATTTTTTATGTTTTTTCTGATAATGTTGTGACTTTCATATTTTAGGACATTTTAATCAAACACACTATAAATGCACTAAAGTAATGTTGATCCATAAGTATGATCTTGAGCTTTAGTATAGCCTACAGAAGCAGATAAAATATCAATTGACCGTGGTGTCCACAGATAAATATTCAGATACGTGAGAAGTTCCAAAAAAATATTTATGGATTTGAACCGTCATATATTATGGGTGGCCATTGAAAAAATTATAGTTCCTATGAATCCATGTTCGTTCTATTGAAAAAAAATCATTTTTATTTAAAACCCACCATCATAAATGTGATCATGAACTCCATGTATTTCAATAGACTACTGCATAAGGATCCGAATGCACACTAGGAAATATTTCATGAACACTATATTACATATAAATTTTAGAATGTCCCAAATTTTTTTAAGCCTTCAAATTTATGTATTTTAATTGAGGGACCAGGCTCATAAATGTTTCAAGATCTTAGTAGTATATTCCATCACTATGTGGGATCATTTGGCGAAGAAATTTCTCATTCTCCTCTTTAATAATTCAAAAAACATGAAAATAAGGGTAAATATTTTAAATTTTAATAAAAGATTGGATGGGTACCTATGTTGTCATTTAAATTGTTTTAAATATATGAAATGAACATTCCCTCATCAAGACACTTGAATATATATTTTAATCCAAACATTTTATAAGGAATTTTCATAAAGGAACTATTTCATCATTGACATTGTGTCTAGTGGGTCATTAGCGAATAAGTACGTTGAGGAGAGGAAAAATAAATAGGATGAAATAACAATAAATAGTTTCTATTGAAATGGTTAAGGAACCCAATGGTAATGATTGAATATAGCGGAAAACTGTAGAATTTTTTCCCAAATTGAATCTATAGAAGGAAATATAGAATCAATGGTGTATCTATAAAATCCCTAATGTATGTTTTCTAAAGATTCGAATTATATTCAATATAATATATCAATCCAATTTTAGGTGTTTAGAAAACAACAATAGATATTTCAAGTGTACCAAAAAAGGGTACAATTATTTCATCAAAAAGCACCAGAAGGTCCTTTACATTCAAGTAATATCAATAAAATATAAGAGATATTGAAAACATTTATAACCACATACAGAGTTGTGATCAAAGGTATAAAGGAAGATTAAATTAAAAAAGGATACATTTTTAAATATATAATTTTAGGCTGGATAAATCATTATACAACTTGGATAGAAATCGAGATGCGTACTACAAGAAAACACTAAAGAACAAAACTCAGAAATTTTGAAATCTATAACCCTCAATAGAGGGAAAATAAAATAGAAGAATAAAAAAACAAGAAGCAAGCAACTAAAAAGGAATGATAAATAGAAGTAAGTAGCTATTGAATATAAAATAGAATAACCCCCACTATATTAAAAATATATTATTTTCCAAAGAATCTGGCATAAGAAAAAAATTATTCATAGGAAGATAAATTTATTAATTTTTTTTAAATTCTATATTAATATCCCTTTTATAGAGTGTATCACAATCATGATGGCTTACAATGATTTTTTATAAGTTATGGTCATCAAAAAATGATCCTGGATGAAATTAGAACCATTCCACTGACATGGGAGTTCTTAGCTATTGTTTCCAAGGACCAAACAAAAAAGATGGAGGAAACTAATATAAATTAAATTATGAATAATATTATGTCTAACAAAACTGGACAAGAATTGTGTGATCTTGGTTCCAAATTGAGTATAATTTCCTATAATATATTCATGAAAATTGGTTTACTAAATATAAATAATACATGATTGACACTCCATATATAATATTGACCATTAAAATCCCCTAATGTTTTATTTTCTGATTTCACCGTAAATGTCAAAAAAATTACTTCCCTTGATTTTATAGTGTTGTACATGGTATAAGAGATAACTCTTGTAATTTATGAAGTACATTCTTGGATACTAGAGGAGGAATGATTAACATTAAGTGAAATTAGTTATTCCTAATATCTTATAGAAAATCGGAATATTTTAACATTCACCAGGTGTGGAAGAATTACGATGTGAATGATGATGATAAACCGGTAGAGGAAAACATGCGTGAAGCTTAAGATGATGCTAAAACTGATTATGTATACATGAAATATTTTCTCATAAAATAAGGTATTGAAATTAACGATATAAAGAAGAATATAGTGGAGTTGTAGGATCAGAAAAGTGGAACTAGTGGAGTACATGATTCAACCAGGTTTGAAAAGGTCTAGCTGGCACGGTTGGTTCATGACCTTCTATTTAGTTCTTCATGAATAAAGAATAAATGGTCAAATGATCTTTTATAAATTACATAAGTGCTTCCAATAAGAATATTTAACCATTTTCTAATGGAAAAGGGTTGACCTACATGGATAGGTAACAGCTTGGACCATTCATGGACTCTGATCAAGTATTGTATTTTCAGTAATCCAAAATCTAAGCAAAAATAATTAAGTTTAATCTAATGATATTAAAAAACTAATCTTCTAGGAAGCACACATTTTATAGGTTTTTTATCTTTCTAGGTGAAAAAACTATCCCCACAATCATTTAAATTTATAGAAAAATGGACTATACTCTTAGTTGGTTTTTTATTTTTTTAGTTCCAAGATAAAGGAACTAGTAAGAAACATGAAAAGAGCCCATAAGGCCAATAAATTTCTTGAAATCAATTAAAATAATGAACCTAGTTTATATAAGACCAACATATTCTATGTTTTATGACTCATTAAAAGGGGTGTGATAATTTTAATTATTATCTATTAGAATTTATTCTTCACATTTATCAGTTTTAGAACTTTAAACTACCAATTACATTACTATCCTTGAATTTTAATTTTAATTAATTGATCTAGGATAAAAAAACTGCATTTTATACCAACCAATATAGGTTTCTAAATTTTATTATAAAAAATTTTGAATTTTAAAAATATGAGAAAAATAATTAGGGACTATAAGGTGAATAAAGATTTAAGAAATATTGATTTGGGGATACTGGTTGACTATTTTGAATTAACTTTTTATGATATTTGGAATGTCGTGAGTAATTTGATATTTATGTTAATTCTTTCTATAATTTTAATAAATAATTTCCCAAAACATTCATATCACTCCCAAGACACTCTCTAAGCCCAATATTTTACCATTATTTCTATATTATATTTATTCAAATTTTGTTACATGTTTTTTTTTTGAGAACCAATGTTTTCAGCCTACCAATGCTATGACTAAATAGAATCATATTTAATATTAATGATCTGTTTAATTTTTTCACTCTATTCTTGGATCCACATTACATTTGTCCTTATTTTTTGTAGAATCCATAAACTTCTATATTTAGAAAATTACAGTTTTATGAGCCTATTTTTTCCATTCTTACTGTACTTAATGATATTTTTCATAATTTTAAAAAGTTAGTATTGTAGATATATTGCTATGGTAGATGAAATGTGTTAATAAAAATGAATAATGGTGCGGGGATAATTATTGTGATATTTGGGGAGACAATCTTGATTTTATTTAATTTTAATCACTACACACCCTCCTCAAAAAGAAAAAAAGAAAATTTTTTTTTGTGTCTTTGGAAGATCAAGAATCATGTTTTCAAGACCAAAGGCCATTTTATCATATGTGGTGTGGTGCTGGAAGTATTATTTATCCCCAAAAAAAATTATAGATCTAAGTAAAATACAATATAATACAAGGGGGAATTTCAATCATTATGTTTCTTTTCCATAAGAAGTTATATTTTGATATTGGGGAAGGGGTGATATAAATTTTTTACGGTTTATTTCCATTGAGTTCTTTCTCATTATCATGAAATACACTTTAGAGATAATAACCTTATTGAGCATATTTATTTCTAAATAATTCAATTACCGACCATAAGACTCAGACATATTTTAATAATAATGAAATGTCTTCTTTATTAATTGTGATTTGTATCATAACATGGTAAAGTTTCTTAATGACTTAGAAACCTATGGTATGTAACTTGTAATTATGTTATATGAAAATTTTAACTTAATTTTTTCACCTTTATAATGATCATAAAAATTACTGTGAGTTAAATTTAAATTACTATTCATATTAACAATGAATTTAAAAATAAAAATGGAATAATGGAGTGGAATAGTTAATTTGAATTGGAAAAATTAAATTATTTTGTTGACATGATTCATAAAAAAATGAGAAGTTAATGAAATTTATTTTGTCATTATTGAACAATTAAATTCAAATTTTATCAACTTATTTTATTGATATTTCATTTAATGCAATATAATGTGATTATACTATTAATAAGTTAATATTTCATCTATTAGGGAATATATGAATACAAATGTATGGGGATTTGATATATATATATTTCATGAATATATTTTTATATATTAAATACTTTTTTCATTTAATTGATTGTTATTGATCAATATATTAATGATTTTTTCATATATTGTATAATATAACAATTGGCTGAAAACAAGATAAAAGATAAAATTAGAAAAAAGATATCTACTAAAAGAAGGGTTCCCTTGAGGTGGGATGTAAATGTGATGCTACCAAGGCTAGAAGGAGAAGAAATAGGCTGAAACAGATCTTATAGTTCCATAAGACATCATTTTCATCATCAATATAATATTCACTATTTAAAAATAATAAAAATTTAATCATGATTTAAATAAATGAAGAAATATATCTTGGATGAAAACAAATAACATCTAGAATGTGACACATATACCACATGGTGAATTTTTCCAGCTAGACAAAAAAAATTAGGATGACCTGTGAATTGAAATATAGCCCAAAAATTATGATACATAACACATATTAATCACTATGATTGACTTGGTATAACTTTATAAATTCATTTATGTATTATATACTGAAAAATGAGAATCATTAATTATTATAAATTGATATACATGTTACAACTATCGAGGATAGATTCAAAGAATAAATAATAGGGTGAAGTTATCTACTACTGAGTCCTTCACTAGTACTATTCATTTTCTTTCTTGTGTTTGTTTTATTTTCTATTTACCAATTACTCTATCATTACTAGGATGAGTAGGTATCTACCAATATGTTCTGGTATATTATGATAAAGTATAAGGTTCTATGGATTTCCTTTTCTATAATTTTTTCAGGAATATAGGTTTCCATAATAATAAATAAATTTATATTTATTTCCAATTTTTAATTCATATCCATTAAATTGAATATGGAGTTTATTTATGAAATTTTGAAACTAATTTCACTAAAATATTTCTTGTCCATTATGTAGTATAGGGTTTTTAGTTTTGAGAATGGGGTTGAGGTAAACACAATTCATTAAAACCTCAAATGAACTAAACATGGGATGCAAGGGATTTTTATATCAAGGAAGTGATACCGTAACCATTGGATATCCCATATATAATCTCTAATACCAATATTGAATAACTCAATTAATATCTAAATCCATTTTCACTTGAATCCTAAATTTACAGAACCCTGACATGCTGTAAAAACATGATTAAAAAACACAATATTCTTCATTATTTCTCTTTATTCAAAATAAATAATCATTTTTTTCTTTTAAATTAAAAAAATTACTTTCACAATATATTGAATTCTCCCTCAAACACACAACTTGTTACCTTTGATTAGTGTGTTCCACTATTTGAGTTTTATATAAATAATAAAATTTTATTAGACACATATTTAAAAATGATTCCATGTGGGAAATTATTAGCCTTTATTAGATTAATAAAATGGATAAAAGGGGCAGAAATTATAATGATAATTCTAAATATGAGATTTTTACAGGGTACACAACAAAATAAAAATATTAAGTTGTTAAAAATTATAGTCATAAAGAATCTTCAATAGTTATGTTATCAAGATCTTTCAAAATGAGGAATAGACTAGACATACTATAATGGTATATTTTGAGAATATCGTTGTCATTATATAACCAATAAAATAAACTATAGAAACAATAATACTCAAACAAGTGATATAGATTCATATTTCATAGTTGATGAAGAATAAAAAGATATTTCTACGAATGAAAATGAAATATAGAGAAAACATGTTGGTGTTGAAAACATTGTTGGACATTTGAATCCAGGTGTGAAGTAAATTATGAAGATAATGGAAACAATCAATATCTAGATTTTATCAGAGGATGAAACTCAAATAGTTAAAGATTCCTTTTAACACGAGGATTATGTTTGGGCTCCGAATGAAGAAATTGACTATATTAAAAAATACAATGCCTGGTAAATTTTCCCTAGAACCATATAATAAAATTTTATTAGAGTCAAACCGTGTTTCAAGAATACAATTTATGATAATTGTGATGTCAGTTGAAAACAATATAGTCTAGTATACAAATAATACTCAAAAATCGAATTTGTTGACTTTGAAGAAAAAAAATTCTATAATGGAAATACATTAATGCATTATAATATATACTATAATTTCATCATATATAAGCTTCCGGATATTATTTATAGATTCTAAACCATCTTTTATAAATGGTGACCTTAATAAATTAGTGTACATGGATCAACGTAAATTATTTATTCTAGATTTAAATGGTAGAAATGTATATAAGTTTAAAAAATATATATATGGTTTGATGTAGGATATAAGTGTTTGGTTTATTAATCTAGATAATTTTATGAAAGGAATGATGTCTTCTAAGGGATATATGGACAACAATCATTATACAAAAAGTAAAAACAACACATCAATATTTAATATCATATATATTGATGATATAATTATTTTTCATATATAAATAAATCATATGTTTGGAATTATCAAGGAACATGAAATAAAGGTTTTAAATGTCAACACTAGGAGAGATGATATTCTTCATTGGATGAAAATCATGAAAAAATAAGATTTAATTTTTATATCAAGATAAAAATTCATATGTTTTCTTGAAGGTAGTTGACATATAAGATGTTTAAGGAATTTCCACACTAATTAAGGGGGACATGAATCAGAGAAATAATGATAATGGGATTACTTCTAATGAAATATAATTCAAAAGTATTATATAAATTATTATGTACTTTACATCTTCAATACCTAAAATGGTTTATGTTTTAAACCATTATTTCTAATGTCAATTTAATCCAATGGAAAAAAATCTTTTAGAAGACAATTTATACGGAGATATATCTTCATCACACTAAATTATGGGATAGTTTATATGCGTAATGTAGATCTAAAATTAAAAGTTATTACCAATGAAAACAGAGTATGAGTAGTTTATTACCAAAATTACAGGATTGCGGTATTATTTTTCTTTAGAAAAAGTTATATTTTTTTAATTAAGTGATATAAATATTTGTGAAAGTAATCACTATTTATTTTATGTATGTGCTTTCATAATAGGATACTATATAGATGATATGGATAAAGACGCATTTTAATGATTAATATGTTGAGTTAATTTATCCTTTTATAATAGGATATGATATCTAAAGTTCTATAAACGTATCTAAAAATATAGTATAAAAGTCCATGTCAAATCATAATGAATTAAAGATCCATTTTCTAAAGGAGAAGTTTGAATAGGGGATTCTAAGACTAGAATTTTCACCCTAAAAAGAATAGATTGTATATATCTTATCCCAAAATCTTTCAACTAAATAGTTCAATATGTTAGGGATGTAAATTGGAGTGAAACCCATTTCCTCTCACAAAGGTACGATTTTACATTATTTTTTCACATATTATATTTCATATAAAAAATTGAATTTACATTGTTTGAAGAATTGAAATTCATTTACCAATTATGAATTTTTTATGTGTGTATCACATTGTGCATGATAGAATCTGTAAAATCATTTACTATTTATTGTTATTGAGTTTGAATAATGTGATAACTGGGTTCTGATGAGTTTTTCTTTATAAAACTTTGATGATTAATTTAGTCACCCTAGTTTTATAAAAATATTTTTCTTGCATTGAATTAGAGATGGTGGATTCATGACTCATTTTCTTTATAGATTCCATATTAATCCCCATCAGTTATTATATTTATACAATTGTCAATTAGATCCCAAAAAGAGTTATATTGCTAAAATAATTAAATATAGAGATTCTTGAACCTTTGACGAGTATTTTCAATTTGATGGATTTTACTATTTTAGTATTATATTTTAGGAAATTATTTTCATGTTAAAATCATGTATTAATATTGTATAAGTATTTTAAAAAATATATTGTAGAAGTTAGTGGTTTTTTGGAATGTGGTAAAGTTGACTATGTCATGGAGGATTCATCTATTTTTGTGTCTCATTACTATTACAGAACATAGGTAGTTATAACCCAATTGGTGATGTTATTATGTTTCTAATAATTACCATAATGTATTTATGGATGGAGGCAATTTATTTGAAGTCAATCTGGATATTTTGTGCTAGAGGTGAAAAGATAGTAATCGAAAATATCATATAGTAGTGTATGTGGAAGATAATTAATATAAAAAGAGGTTATTATTGAATAAATGATAGTGGAGTATATCATACAATGTTCTATTTTGTTATATACTTATAAATACCTACATGATTTGGAAAATTTCATAAGTTGTTTTGTATGTATGTGAAATAATTCATCTATGCATCCAAAGCGTGGCCGAAAATTGATAAATGGATTTATCTTGCACAATATTGGTTTAAGGATTATGTAAGATAATTTATCATAGGCACCTATAATACATGAAAGAATTAAAAAAACTATTTAAGAAAGATTTTCATATTAAAATTCAGCTTTGTAGTGTGGGTATTATATTTTACCTGGTGGATTTTTGGGAACCTATAATTTGGACTTATGTGAAATAAAATTTATTGAGATATATATAGAAGCAAATATTAAAATAACAGGATATTTGAATGTGATGAAGATTTTGTGATATTATTTAACGATTATACATCTTGACAAAACATATGATGATGATTCTTGAGGAATGAAAAGATGTTCCGACGGGAGGTGATTATTTGGCGTTATGATCTGAGTTTCATTCTATATATTGTGATTCCATGTAATCATTATTATGTATAAATATCTTGAAAACTAAAATTAATGGATTTATTATAGAGTTTGAATTAATAGAATGCTCTTGATAATTCAAATATTGTTCATATGAATAAATAAATGCATTATAAGATATTTTAAGAAGCTTTTAGATGAATATTTGACACGAGATTTATGATCTTTGAATGATAAGTTCCATAGAAATGTAATTCTAGGATATTTACATAATATTTAAGGAAAAATGTATCATAAAATATTCTGGGAATATAAATATCATTTTAATTTATGAATAGAGGATGTTAATAATTAAATGAATAAAAACTGATACGCTACATCATAAAAGTGAAGGATATAATAAATGATTGAGATAAATACTATATAATGACGAAGAATAAGAAGGATATCATCATGTTGATTCAGTGTAGAAATTCATGTGATTATTCAGTAATATTTCATTAAGGATATTCTTTTTCTATTTCAAAATTTTTACATGTTGGTGTTAGAAACATTGCGTGTTCTATGTCAAGCCCATTCCCAAGTTACTTTTGATAAAAAGATGTATAATATGTGTGTGTGATGATAACCATCACACATCAAGTATGTGGTCATATTTAAGGAGTTGAACATTATTAATAAATTAGATGTGTTTTCATTACTAAATTAGTTAATTTTTTAGGGAGTCGTGGTGAAAAATTATAAGAGTTGGATGTATTTAATTTTAATGAACACAATAATTCAACTCTCCCAACAGTGTTTATAAACCATCTTGTGATCTAATAACTGGTATTTTAGAAGGATCACTATCATTCTCTCAAGATATTGATATGGATCGATAAAATATCATTAAAAGTAATAGAATACAATTTTTATGGAATGGGTTTTAACACAAAGAAATAGATAATGGTTCCTTACATTCTATCAATTTGACTTGATGTTATTGATTCCATTCAATATGGATACTTTTTCTAGAAGAATACCTTGCACGACATGTAATAGATATAAGAAACATTGAAATTTATAATAATTCCATAAATTCCCATTTATATTTCTTAACATAAATTTGGATTAAAATTTTTATCAGTTATGAAAAAACTTCTATTATTTGTATGACATGTGAAATAATTTATTAATGAAATAAAATGGATCATTAAAAAATATAATTTATTTTTTCAAAATTAGTTTAATGATATCATAACACACAAGGGAGAAATATTTGATGAATTCTTAACAAGGGTAAATTTTATTTAGATAACTATTAAGTGGTCTGTATTAACAATTGAGAATACTAAATGTTCAATAAATTTATGAGAATCCTTCGAAATAAATTTTCGTACGAATAAGAACTTATCTGAAGATTAAAGATATGCTAGAAAATGAAATTCTTATTAAATCATTTAAATAAGTTTATATTGATGAGAATAATGAATTTTCAAATGAAGAAGAAAACAAGGAAGACAATTTTTATACTCTCTATATTATGTTAAGGAATTTTACAAGGTGATGAAGATGTATGTATTTTGGTAAAATTCTTTTCAATATGTTAACTATGGAAATGATAGTCCTTTCATTAATAACAATGATAATATATTTTAAAAGGAATCTAAAAATGGGGATGCATCCTAGAAAACAATTTCAAGAGATTTCTCAATTTCTCAGTCAAATGTAAAGATATAATTTTCTCAGAGTTACTTCAGATGAGAATTCTTGAAAAATAATATGGTATTATTGATTATGAAGAATGTGATTAGGTGGATGTTATAGTGATGTATCTCAAAGAGTAGTTATAAAAATAAAAGAATAACATGTTAACTCATTAGACTATGGATCAATATAAAATAGTGAGTATGCATCTGAGGAAGGAGTCGCTACCAAAGTATATAAAATTCGAATGGAGATCAAGATGCATCTAAAAAAAATTTATAGGCTGAGAAATGAGGAAACATAGATGAAAACGGTGTAGATATAAGAAATAATATTCTAGAAGAAAAATATAATCATTAATGTAAATATGTATGTTATATTTGATAGTGAAGAGAACTCCAAAACCATTGAGGATACAACCTCCACCTCTATCTTACGAGATAATGAAAATGATGAATTTAGAAGGAAGAATGAAGAATATTGATGCAGGATATTAAGAATTAATATAGTTATAAGAAGTATATTCATGAAAAATCTTAATGATCAAACAAAAAATAAATAATTTATTACTCTAAGAATGATGTTATATTTGAATTAGATGATTTTTGGAAGATCTGCTGAAAATAGAAACTGATATACTAAAAAACCACAAGATAGTTTCCTAACTAAATCCACAAAATTACATAGGTAAATAATCATAAGATCTCAATGTGAAAATAAATATATTCATTAAAAGCGACTTCATCAGTTTAAAATATTTAGGGATCAAATCAACTGGTGGATATTTAAATATCTAATTATTTAATTTCATTTAATAGTTCCATAAAACCACCCATTCAGTAGAAAACATTTTATGAATGAAGGAATGTTTATGGGTATTAATGGTGTTGTAGAATATTTTTATATAAATATTATAGCTGGTTGTAAAATATCACTTTTAGGAATAATAAGATAGAAATAATTTAGGGGCATAAATTATAAAGTCATCAAAACTCATCAAAGACACAAATTATTTAAAATAATTTTTTTAGTAATTTATTGATTTTGGATTCTTGAATGATCTGTGTGGAAAATGTGATCATAAATTAAATACTTTATATGTATTTATTTATACAATTATTACTCATTTCCATTTGTAAGATGATTTTGGAACAATTGGAATAAAATTGTTATTAGGAAATATAAAAATATTGTGGAAGTTGTTTTTAGAGCTTTTAAATATTAAAAACCATTGATTATGGATAGTGGGTGTTCAACTCATATATAATTTGATCTAAAAATCATAAAAATATATAGAAATATTAAACAATATATGTTTCATTTGGAAATTATATTTTTCTCAATATCATAGATATTGGGACAAACAATTATGTGATGAAGTTAAATTAGTCTCGATAGTGTGTTATTTATTATCAAACCAAAGAACATATTGTTGAGAATATCACACCTTTTCAATACTTGTAATTGTTTCATATTTAGAAAAAACGTATTCAAATTCATGATAATGAAATATTTAACTTTTCTTAAAATATAATTGAGGACCTCAAGAATGATAAATAATAATTTTGGAAGTGAAAGAGGGACGTCACTTATCAAAACAGTAATAGAATAAGCTGTGTCATAGAAGGCTGGGTAACCATGGCCAATGTATATGTAGATAAATATTCTAGAATAATTATCATGGAAATTTCCCATACTAAAAATTGAAATTTATTCAATTTATTAAACTTAAAATAAAGATAAAACAGTGAAAAAAGCTCAAATGGGATTTGTAATTAAATCATCAAATCCTCTTGAACTAATATGTTCTGGTATTTTAAGTTCTAATATAGACTAATAAAGAAGTATAGAAATGTATTTTTTAAACTTCATATATGATTTAAAATGTATGATAATGATAATTTCCAAGTCTTATTAATCATATTTCTTTGATAGATTTAATAACTTTAGAAGTCTTGAAGACAAACAATTAAGATTGTGCATAATGATATTAAAATTATATAATTGAATTCAATAAATATCTTTATAATCCTAAAATTATACAAGAATTCATTGATCCCTTTTAAAAAAAATTCTATATATAATGTAAATAATACATTTATATCATGATTTACGTTATAATTGTATATCTAGTCACACAACCAATAGACATAATGCTCTATAGACTTGGAAATTATCTATATAATGCAAATATTTTTAAAGTCTCAAAAAATATGCTAGACAATATCGCCCATATGGACCATTTCTAGACACCTTACATATTATAACCATAATAATCACATGTTTAATATAAAATTATGAAAATTTTGATCTAAAAAGCTCAGTTATGGAGGAAAATCATAACATGTCATATTATTATAATGATAAAGAACAATTGAAATAGAAAAATATCCTAACAATATATTAAATTTTCATTGATGATAACAATAAAACATAATAGAATAACATAATATACTGAATATATAATTAATAAAAACTAAAATTTATAATATGGGGGAAAATATTTATCAATAATCACAAGAAATATGAACATGATATAAGAGTGTAAAATACATAAGATACAAGGCATAATCATGAAAACATTTAATTTAATAGAAGTGGAATTCATCTAGAAAATATTTAAAAACCCTAATAAACAACATAGAAATGTATCACATCATAATGTTTAGGATTATTTTATGAGAAACACCATTATTCCCTTTCATATGTGAAAAAACTTATTATATCAACACTTGAACATTTCAGAAAACAAATCATTCAGACACTTGTGTGAACAAACTCATTATGTACATCCTTGGATATATAATGATATATAAGATCAAAATAAAAAATTGAGGGAAAATATAGATCCCTAGGTAACTTCATTCTTACATATTTGTGTTGTATCAAATCAATTATAATCGTATCTCAATGCACCAATGGAAAAAGAACGAGTTTATTAAAATTTCCAGAAAAACAACAAATAAAAAAAGGATTATAAAAAATTAAATTTTCCATAATGAATAATAGTTTGATAAAATATAGAGGATACTGAAAAAATATCATCATAACAGATAAACATTGGATGAAAAATGGTGCTAATGAAAAACAACTTCACAACACTTTCAAATTTTGTTATAAAAGATAATGTGAAAATTAAATTTGTAAAACATTTTTGAAGATGGAAAGAGAAGCCTATTCAAAAACTTATTATAAGTAGTTTCAGTTGTAATATAGCTCAAAATATTAAAACATTATAAAAAATGTGGACTGTATGGTATAACATCCAATTATTATAGGATAGAAAACCATTTTCCTTGAAATACCTTTTTTTTCAAAACCCACATCATAAAAAGAGTAATAAAAATTAATTTTTTAAAACAGGTAATTTGAATTATGAGAAAAGAAGAAAATAATCGTTTTTATATTAACCTATAAAATATATTAAATAATTATTGGATAATATATTATGGTAATGAAAAAAATAGCCATTGGTAGAAGTGGGAGTTATTCTTATCAAATATACACTTTTATTTTGGGAGATATTTTATCCAAAAAATTTACTAATAATGAGAATTAATATAACCATAGAATAAAAATAAAATTAGAAATAAAATGTTTGAATTAGTGGATTACATAATTATTGAATAAATATATTCTTATTATAATGTTAATAACCTAATTAATTTTAAATTGAGTTGATGAAACCCTTAGAACATGAAATATTTTTAATGAAAATTATTGTGTGATTTCAACAACATTGATGGTTATAATAATGAAATATGGAATTCGATAAATGAAAGATAAAATTTTATTTCATATATAGAGAATCATTTAGACCCTAAAGGATTAATTATGAACAAGTATATGGATAATCACATGGAAATAGACGTTTCCATAATAAAAGAAGTTATTGGATTAGAAAGGGTTGGGAGAGAAATAAAGAGTGATAATGAAAACATAGTGACTATAAAAAAGGTTTTATATAATGGCTCTAATGAGAGAAAAATATTGTATATAATCGATAATGAATAATTTGGATATCAAATGGTTTAGGATTAATATATGAAATTATTATAAATTGAATCTTAATGTGATTATCATAAAATAAATACTTGAAACAAAAATATGAGGAGCAGAACCCTAACTTTTAAATAGAATTTATTAATGGTTCATAGGACTCCATAGAAACATAAGTACTCTTTGGGAGGGATTTTATGATTAAAAGGGAATTTAAATTGGTGATAATGTAAATTGAGGTGGATATTAATGAGGGAAATTAGGGAGAGTGAGCTCCATTTATTGGAGAAAGGGAGAATATTTTTAATGGAAAATTTATGTTTGGTAATGTGTAAGAAAGGAATCAGTTGGGTGTTAGGTGGTTTTGGTGATTTTTGTGAAATAGGTGGATAAATGGAAGTTAAGACATGTTGGTATTACTTTAATACTTAATAAATCATTCTATATTGTTTAAGTGGTCATTCATCCATTAAAAATTTGATATAATTTTTTTACCCTTTTTTACCCTTATTAATCGTGATTAAAATTGATCATGGAAATAATTATACTACTAAAAATATAAGATACACATTATGAAAAAAATTTAATTTTTCTATCCATTTTTAGACTCAATTTAATCTAAATCATTTGTTAAATAATAGAAAATTAACTTTAAAAAAACATATAATTTTTTGGGTAAAAAAACTTTTATATAAAATATTCATTTAATAATCTAATGCTATTTATAATATTTATCATTTCATTCCAATTAAAAGAGTTATTATTAATTTTTAACATGTATTGTAACATCATATAAGAGTTATAAATTAAAATATACTCATTTAATAAAAAATATTTGAAAATAATTATTCTTTGATAAGTGTCTACTTTGCCATAGTAACTTGGTTTTTATAAGGTTATTTAATATTTATGTCTAAAACAGTTAATATAATTACATAATTTAATAATGATAATAAAACTGATTTTAATAATTTAATCTGATTAAATTCATCAAATTTGAAAACCTTATTTTTAATATAATATTGTAGAAAATTATTTTTAGGAAACTTAAATTTTCTTAGCGTAGAATGATCTATGTTTCAATTTACAATTTTGTATTTTTTAATAAAGTTGATACCCCTAGTGATACCATTCAACATAATGTATATGATACTATAGTAATATTTAATAAATTCATTGTGGTATTTTTGTTTTTCACTTTAGTTTTTTTTGTGTGCAAAAAAACTGCTCACATAATATTTAATTGATGAAAAGAAATTACTGAAATCGTGGTCCATTAAATTAAATCCCCTAACCACAATTTAATCCTAAAAACAATATTATATTGATTAAAATAAGTGATTTTACTTATAACTCATCACATCGATACATTTCCATGAAACTTCCTAAAAATTATGATTCTATCATGAAACTTTAACTAGTTGAGTGTTTTTATTTCAAAAAACTCTTTCTATTAGATCCATGATTTTTATAGGTTGTTCTTCAGGTTAATTTCTATGTTCCAATTTTACTAATTTCTTTCCCAATACATGTGAGGGGTATGTTATGTACTTCTACAATAGAGATATATCAAACACAACATGAGTTAGAGTAAGGTTTGAAGAGTGCTCTAATTTATATGCAATGATTGCAACATGATCAAATAACATTAAGGGATCAATGTATATTTGGATAAACATCAATTTAATAAAAAAATTAATAACTATATTCCATGTAAATATCCAAAGGGACACATTTTCACCAACTCCAAACTCAGTATATCTCAGATGATTATCTTGATAACACTTCTATAAACATTTTATATCATTAATATGTTGTTGAATGGTTTAAACATATCTTTCACTTCTTGGACAAGGTTTTGAATTATCATTTTAATCTCTCCAACTTTATCCTAGCATATTACAGTCATACATCACTTCCCATACATATCCTTATATGTTTCAATATAAATTGTATATTTAAAACTATGGTTATATGAGTACACTAAAAGGGGATGCTATTGACATAATCTTCCTTGGAAACCAATTGAACCTGATCTTAGCATATCTTCTATAGTTTGATTTGACCTCATAGATTGAACAACTACTTGAGTATGTTAATAAGTGCAAAAAATCATATTTGTATCCAAATATTTCGAATGTCTTGACATGAACCTTGAGTTATTTCTTATATCCAAACTAGATACAATGAATATTGGTACTCCATGTATCCTGACAACATCTCTCATATATAACATGTCGAGTTAGTTTAATAAGAAATATTGTTTGGTTTAAATAAAATAATCTAACTATTCAAGGAGATAAATTGTAACCCAAATAGAATAATAGAACTTAGATTTTTTAGGGAGTCCTATGATGAAATACATGGTGATATTCCCATTTTCAAACTAGTTTGGGAAATGGTTTCAACATAGCCTTAGAATATTTTCATTTATCCTTAAATTTCATGCTTATTAATCATAGAGATATGTAGTGGATGGTTTGGCCCATTTTTCAATAACATACTTCTTTAATGGGTCTTCTGATATTTACTTTCTTATGATTACATGACCTTAGAGTGATAATTTCTAAATGCTGAGTCTACACTTTATAAATTTAGAATAAAATTTATATTTTCTCAAATAATTTAACACAACTAGTAAATGTCTAATATATTATTCAAATTTTTCAAAAATCTCTACCAATATATGTTTTGAAAATAGTTGAAAAATTCACTAAATGAGTTCCAATTACATTGAAAAATGGAAATCATATTAAGTATAATATGATCATGAAACCATCAATTATTTTCACTAGTGTTTAATGATAATAATCTGTTAAAATATGTCATTCATTGCAAATGTAGAACAGTGGAACACTAGGAGTATCTCTATGAATTATCCTATAGCCACTAAGGATATTGTTATACATTATTAGTCAAGAAAAACTATATTAATATAAAGGGGACAAATTATCATGTTTATATAGTGGGATTAATCAAATCCTTGTACAAGGATGGCTTGGTGTTTCCTCACTTGGGGGGAGGCGGATAGGTATTTTGATTTGTTCCGCGAAAATAGTAGCCACCAGGCCAGTCCCTCCCCCTCCATCTGGGGAGGAACCTTTGATGTCATTTAAGGGAGTGGGGACCACATTCCCCCCCTTTTCCAACCCTGATATAGTCCCCATATTACCTCAAATATTTTTCCCCTATGATCTAAATCTACTCAATGGGTGCCCTAAACATCCTATTTCATTCACCATATTCAATAAAGCATTTTCCCTCCTTAACCTAATTTTAATCCCCCTATTTTCTTATAGAAATCATTTGGTTGACTTATTTTAAAGGGTTATATTCTACTCCTGAGACTTATTAGACAGGGAAACTATTGGGTTGTTCAATAACAATCACATCATGATCCATTTTTCTTAAAATGAGGAACTGATTAAATCCTGGTCTGGAAATCCCTGCCACTAAAATGATTCTAAATTTCAACTCTTTATATGGACCTCTGACTTCCACAAGTTGTGTGATTATCCTTCGGTCATGCTTTGGGATAGTCTTCCTAACATGACATTTCTGTTTCAAAATCCCCCGATTTTTAGAATTCTTAGAGACACATAATTAGGTATCTATGCTATGATAACTCAACAAATTCTATTTTTCATCTTTTTAACCCCCATATTTGTGGGGATGTTGATGCCTTATGTGTACCTCCTGATTTTTTAGGATTATATTTGGTAAGGAGTTTAACTATAAAGAGCATATTGTATATGTCACGACCCATCCTCGGGACCCGTGTCGTGACTACCCCAAGCCCGCCTTCCATAGGCCAAGGGCTGGCGACTAGCACCAAAGGTGTAAATCCCGATATATGGGAAGGCATTTATTTTATATAGGAAAACAAACACCACAGAGTATGCAATAAGAAGTAAACACTAACTAAATTGAGTACAATAGTAAGTGCTAGAAAGTTAATGGGCCAGTATACAAACCCAACTAAAAGTAAAGTACAACTGAAAAGAGAGTACCACAATAGAAAAATAAAGCATCAACACCGAGCCGTCCTCTGGAAAACCCACCTGAAGGGTGGGTACAGATAGTCTCCTCAGCTCCTCTGCTCCAGCCGTCCGCTCCGTGGACATCTCATCTAGTGATCCACCTCTAGGTACAGTCCAGCTCCATGATCTCCTACCTCGATCGGCACTGTCCATCGTCTGCATCCAACACAACGTAGTGCGGGCATAGCCCATGAAAGGGTGAGTATACGCTACTCAGTAGGGAACCTGAGACCCCTAAAGGTCTCCTAGAATCCACAAAGGATAAACCAAAAAGGAAGTATACAATCAAGAAGTAACAACCTAATCTACTTAGGTATATGCCCATACATATACCTAAGTCATCAATTCCAGTTCAGCTCCAACATCTGAGCCCAAGTTCGATCTAGTCCACACATGATAACACAATCCAATCCACACAGGATAACATAACCCAATCCACACAGGATAGAAAAACAATCATATCAAAGATAACGATTGAAAGTCAAGACTCAGCTCACACAGGTATAATTCTTCGTAAGACGATAGAGATGGTCATATGTAGATACCGATTCATCTATGCTATCAGACCCACAAATGATACAAGACCAGCTAAGCTGTTAGACCCACAAAGGATACAAGACCAGCTACTCTACCAGACCCACGTAGGATACAAGTACATAGTCAAATACTGTTTGGACCCACGTAGGATACAAGAACTATAGTCAAGTACTGCCTGACCCACATAGGATACATGAATAGTAGTCGTCGCTATCGATCCCATGGAGGATTACAGTACGGTCGTCGTCGCCGCCGAACCCACTAAGGATCATAGTACAGTCGCCATCGTCATCGCAGCCACCTCTAGGTTTCCTACACACAACATGCTCGATTCCGGGAGGGTCTTCTCCACGAGTCAAGGGGGTTGATACATCAACTGATATGAAGTCCAAAGTTGATACATCCCAAAGTTCCATCTCGTTTAAAGGAACTCAATGTGACATACGACACGTCAATCAAACGCCTGGTCTAAGAGTTATTGGCTTTTTCGTCCCAGGGGACCGGTTGGATTTTAAGTCAAAACATACCTTACCATAATCCAACTGTGTCCAAAACTCTAGAAGAGTAAGCCACAAGAACCGTCTCACTTAGAGGAATCCAACAAATTCGACGACACGTCAATCGGACATCCGGAGCTCAAGTTATAAGCATTTTCGCTCGGAGGACCCGGTTGGTTTCTTGTTCAAACCTACCCGGACGTACCCAAAGTTCATAGAAACCTTGATTGTAATATACCAAAACAACTTTCTCAATCCAAGGATCGCATCACAACTGATGGTGCATCAATCGTAGGTCCGTAGAAAATGTCACAGGCGTTTAAACGAACATGCCCGATTTTTGGGGGGTTTGGGCCTAGACCGACCAGGCCCAAAACCCCCTGGGCGGCCCGAACCGGGTCGACCCGACCTGGGTTCGGGTCCGGCCCGCTTGGGCGTGGCCCTGTACAGCTGGCATGTCGCGAACCGATGCTGGCGGCCTGACCCATCACGGCTGGCCCGACCTGACGCGGGCGGCCCGACGCGGCCTTCGGCTGAGTGAAGTACAAAAGGGGGGGGGGGGGGGGGGTGCCCCCTTGATTGACGAAATGGTGGATCCGCGGGGGTCCGCCCTTGCTGATCTGGCCAGGGGTTCAAACCCTCAGTTTCTTTGGGTAATGGTAGACCATTAAGGTCGGCCGATGTTGCTGTCGCGGGACCAGCCAATCCCGCCACCCTGTCTGACTGCGGCCGACTAAGTCCGGCCGCCTCCCTGTTGAACCGCCGTGCCCCCCAACCATGGCCCACCCCGGACACGACCCTCCATGATGCTCAGGCGCGGCACGATGGCACCCCACCCCTCTGCTGCGGCCCGACTCCGGCCGCAGCCTCTTTAGGTCTCAACAGCACAGCGTGGCGGCGCCGCGCTCCTTCGTCGCGGCTCGCACATGCCGCGGTTCCTTCATTTCTGCGTGGTGCAACGACACCGCGTCACCTCTGTTCTAATCCATAACAAAGTACAACAACAATGGGGAGGAGGTTCGGCCAGGTTTGTGTGGTCCGGCCTCCTCCCATTAATTTGATAACAAGCGGCTAATCATTTAACGATGAACGCCACAATTAATCACGAACATAAAAACGAACCTCTACCTCGAAGAAGTTGTCAAACGTTGATCGTCGCTGGAAAATGGCATCATGAGGTGATGCTCTGTATATATTGGCGGAGAACGTCTAATAAGGAGCAGCGTCTCCCTTCCTTTGACGCGGGAAGAAGAACGAAGGAAGGCGTGTCGTCGTTCTTCAGGAAAGGCGTCACACACCGGATGTAGAGAGAATAAAGATCGGTACATCGTGTCTCCTTGGTGCTCCGACGTTCTTCGTATTCTTCAACGTGGAAGATGATGTTCTTTAAGACTAGAGCTTTCTTCTCCAATCCTTAACACAACCAATCTAACCCAAAAATAAAATAAGCTCCACTTATTTTATTAAGTCATTCCATGAGTTCAAAATTTAAAAACTAAAATCCATTAACTGAATTAATGTGTTGTATTGATTAGATGAGAGTAGAGGGAAAGTCACATAATTAAATACAAGGGTGGTTTTAAAAGGAGAGTAATGGGGTTTATGGGGAAAGTGAAAAGGTGGGGGCTCATGTGGGCCCCACCTCACTAATATCCTAACCAGAGGACTTAGGATTAAATGGGTCCCACCCCAACTTCCTCACATGGAAGTTAAACCACATAGTAGAGAGAAATAAAGATGCATCACAACTTTATTTCACTTAACTCTTAAACTACTTAGTAAAGAAATAAAAATAAAATTGTAAAACAATTGTATTTTTATTCCTCAATTTTTTTATCATCTCCTCCTGAGAAATTGAACCTTTAGAAAATGTGTTCCTAAGAAATTACCGGCGATGTGGTTTTATCAGTGCCCTAAGATTTTGAATCCAAGCACCGGTTAAAAAGTTAAAAAAACATGCTCGTTCGTTCACTGAACGTACCCGAGCTAAACTTCAGAAAATTGTTCAGGGTACACCGGGTCTCAGAATCAGGTGCCGTCCGAAACTACGTACTCGTAAAATCACAAAGAATTTATGAAAAAAAATTCGTCGAAATTTACGGGTCATTATATCACTCCCACCTTAGGGATTTAAATCCCCTTAAATATACATCACAAACTATGGAAACAAATGAGGGTACTGAACACGCATCTGAGCCTCCCGCTCCCAAGTGCTCTCTTGGAGGTTCCCGTGTTGCCACCTACTGCTCACTAGAGGAATAAACCATCCACGTAGGAACCGCTCTTGTCGATCCTTGATCTCCACTGGAACCTCCGCAAAATTTTCCCCGTCATCAATGTTTATCTCCCCATGGTCGATGATATACATCAGGTCGTGCACGTATCTCCTCAGTTGAGATACGTGGAAGACGTCGTGCACCCGGTGCAATTGAGGTGGTAGAGCCAGGCGATAATCCACCTCGCCTATCTTGCTAAGAACCTAGAATAGTCCTATGAAGTGTAGAGATAACTTTCCACCTATGCAAAATCTCCATAATCCACGTCGAGGTGAGACCCTCATGAAAACGTGGTCGCCATCCTCGAACTCTAGTGGTCTCTGCCTCCTATCAGCATAAGACTTCTATCGGCTCTGAGCTATCCTCTTATTCTCCTGGATGACATGGACCTTCTCTGTCGTGGCCTAGACCATCCCTGGTCCCACAAGTGATGACTCCCCAGGGTCTGTCCAGCGCAGAGGCGACCTGTAAGGTCGGCCGTACAATGCCCCGTATGGTGCTATCCCAATGGTGGAGTGGTAGCTGTTGTTGTACGCAAACTCCACCAAGGGTGGCTGATCCTCCTAGCTACGAAAAAAGTCGAGTACACATGCACAGAGCATGTCCTCGAGAGTCTGAATGGTCCTCTGCATCTAACCATCCATCTACGGGTGAAAGGCGGTGCTCAGACATAGCTACGTCCCGAATGCCTCATAAAACCCCTTCCAACGCCAGGAAGTAATGTGAGCATCTCGATCAGAAACGATAGATGATGGCACACCATGAACCCGTATAATATCTTGAAGATAGATGCGTCCCAAGCTCTCCACTGAGCCCTACTCTCTTCTAGGTAAGAAGTGAACCGACTTGGTGAGTCAGTCTACAATCACAAAAATGGAGTCGTGTCCTCTGGAAGTATGTGGAAGTCCAGTCACGAAATCCATAGATATCTCGTCCAACTTCCACTCTGGGACCTCCAAGAACTGTACCAATCCTGCTGGTACCTGGTGCTCCACCTTCACCTGTTGGCAGGTGAGGCATCGTGAAACGAACTCTTCTACAACCTTCTTCATACCCGGCCACTAGTGCTATCGTCTCAGATCCTGGTACATATTTTCCACTCATAGATGTACCGCTATAGGGTAAGTGTGAAACTCTCTCAGCAATTCCTCCTGTAATGCAGTTGGTACCATGGTACGTACTCTGAAAAGGAAGATGTGATCTCCTCATATAGAAAAACCATCAGCTGCATGTCCTATGGAAATCTGTGCACATTGCGTCTCACAGTCAACATCCCCAAGTTGTACCTCTCTGACCTGCTGAAGAAGTGGATGTGTGACTGTGAGAAAATATAGGAATGCTACCCATCTCTATCCACGAAAGATATCTGCAGAGCGGCTAGCTGCTCTGTCGCCTCTCCATGTAACTAAATTCCCGTCCTCCTGCTGAGAGAATCGGCTACGACGTTCCCCTTTCCAGGAGTATAGACTATCTCAAATTTATAGTCCTGGAGGAACTTGAGCCATCATCATTGTATCAGGTTCAGGTCCTTCTACGAGAAGACGTACCTGAGACTCCGGTGGTACGAATAGACTGTAAAGTGATCTCCCATCAGATAGTGCCGCCACATCTTCAGAGCGAAGACTACTGCTGCTAACTCCAGGTCATGGGTAGCGTAGTTCTGCTCATGCTGCCCAACTGTTGTGATCCATAGGCGATCACTGCCCGCTCATGAATTAGGACACACCTGAGTCCGGTCCCTGATGCATCGTTTTAGACTACGTACCCTACTCCCTCCTCCAGTAGCCTCAAGATGGGTGCACTGGTCAACCATTGTCTCAGCTGTTGGATGCTCTACTGACATCTGTCTGACCACACAAAGGGTTTCCATTTCTTCATCAAAGATGAAAGCGGTGCCACAACTATGGAGAAGTCTGGCACAAATCTCCAGTAGTACCCAGCCAAACCTAGGAAACTCCGCACCTCCATCACGCTCCTGGGTGGCTCCCAAGCTAGCACTTCCTCAATCTTCGCAGGATCCACCGCAACTCCCGACTCAGAAATGACGCGCCCCAAGAAGTGGGCCTCACCTATCCAGAACTGACACTTCGATAGATTACCATAAAGATAGTTCTCTTGGAGTGTATCCAGTACAACCTGAAAGTGGTAGGCGTGCTCCTCCTCAGTGGTCGAGTATATCAATATGCCATCGATGAAGACCACGACAAATTGATCAAGGTAAGGCTGAAAGATCCTGTTCCTGAGACTCATGAACACTACTGGAGCATTGGTTACGCTGAAAGGCATAACCAAGAACTCATGGTGGCCATACCGACATTAGAAAGTTGTCTTCTACACATCCTCATCTCGAACTCTGAGCTGATGATAGTCTGACCTGAGGTCTATCATCGAGAACCACTGTTCTCCCTTGAGTTGATCAAATAGGTCTTCAATCCTCAGTAGTGGATACATGTTCTTCATAGTTACCTCGTTCATGAGATGGTATTTGATGCACAGTCGCAAGCTCCCGTCCACCGTCGTGGAGAACAAAATCGGGGAATCATAGGGTAAAACACTAGGTCGAATGAATCCATTTCCCTACAAGTCCTCCAGCTATACCCGTAGCTCTCCAAGCTCAACAGGAGCCATCTGATATGCTGGAGTAGATATTGGGGCTGTCCTGGGGTACAGGTCAACATAGAACTCTACCACTCTGTGAGGAGATTGTCCTTGAACATCGTTAAGAATAACGTCCGCATACTGATCCACCACTACAGGAAAAATAGGACTCCACACGTCCACTACTCCTAGGATGATGCTAGCCAACTGATTAGTGATCAGCTGTCCTCTCCTCTGCGTGAGTCCATCCTGCACTGCAAAGGCTCCCTTCTCACCAGGGAAAGTGAAGCTGCTCCCATCGGTGTGAACACACCGCACCTTGCGCCTAATACAGTCTATCTGGGCATGAACTGTAGATAACCAATCCACTCCCAAGATGACGTCGTAAGGCCTCAGCGCCACTACAAGAAGATCACAGCAGAAGCTCATGCCTCCTATAGTAATATCACACTACCGGCACCAGTGCGTAATCGTTGAGTCCGCTCCTGTAGGAGTCTCTATCTGTAAGGATCCTTCCAACGACTCCATCAGAATATCCAAGCACCGAATAGGGGAAGAGACAATAAAAGAATGACTCTCCCCTATGTCTATAAGAACTGCATCAAGGGTGGAGCAGACACAGATAGTACCTCAAATCATCTCTTGTGCACTGTGGTTGTAGGCCTCCGCTGCCTGAAGCTGAACCTGCCTCTGTCCGCCAGCTCCCTGTGGTCGGGGTGGACCTCCTGGTGGTGGTGGTGGTGGTAGAGCCTCAAAGTGTCTCCCACCAGCTACTACTCGACTAGCTTCTCTACCTCGTCTGCCTGCTCCCTGTGGACCGCCACGGTCGAACCTCTGCCTCTTCCTGGGTGGTGCATCAACCATCTGCTGCTCCTCTGCATGGAGGGTCGGGCAGTCACGAGCCATGTGGCCCTGCTCGCCGCATGCAGAGCACTGTCTTCTCCTCATAAGACTGGCTCTGCATAGTGTGCCCCGCACCTCTGAGCAAGTGTCCTGTGGTCGTCCGCCGGATGGCCTCGTCCGCTGGGACCCCTGTGAAATCGGTCGACTTCCACCTGTAGAAGACTCAGCTATATGCCGCCCTGCGTTTGGTCTCACTGCTGGTGTAGGCTCATCAAGAAAGCTATATACGAGAATAGCTCGCTTCAATATTCCTTCATGTGTCGGAATGCTGAGGGAGATCATCGATGACCTGATCTCGTGCCTCAATCCCTACTCGATGGTCTGGTCCCGGAAGAATGGGTCTCATACCATGTCCATGGAATAGCACGAGAGATCGGTAAACCTCGTTGAGTACTGGGATACCATCATGCTGCCCTACCGCAGCTACAGTAGCTCCTGAATGTGCACCGCACGGAGGGTGTCCAATACAAACTTCCAGCTGAAGAGGCTCTCGAAGTCCGACCAAATAAGGGATGCCTCGCCATGCACCTGGAGCATCAGGCTCCACCATCTACCTGATGTCGCATGCAGGAGACTCGCTGCATGGATCACCATGAGGTCAGATGGTGTCCCCACTCACCTGAAAACTCGTACAACAGCCTCCAACCAATCCTCATCTGCCTGAGGGTCCGTCTCCCCACGGAACCCGGGCAGTCTTTGACCCTGAAACTCATGTAGTTCACAAAGGCGATGTGCACTCTCAGTGGATGGGGTTGGTGGAATTGGTGGCTCGACAGGTAGAGGTACCACTGGTGCCTCCGCTATAATAGGGCCCTGCACCGAGGCCTCATCGCTCGGTGGGATGTCATCTCGTACGAACTCGGAACCCTAGCTGGCTGCTATCGTGGGGCCATCCTGAAAAGAGACAAGTGCACCAAGGTCAATACAGTATACCTGCTGAGCTAAAACAAATTAATCACAAAGAAAACTTTTGAAACACACATGAAATCAATGTTTTCGTGTACTGAGTCGGAAATCAGAAGTTAGGGTCCTGGTGTACGGATACGTCGGCCGCCGCACCAACACTGGCCTCCCTGGACTGATAACCACACTCAATACCCTTAACATTATTTCATCACATAGAAGAATGATCAAAGTTCTAAGTTCTATGGTAGAACTGAACTCCTATAATACCAATTTTTCATGACCCATCCTCGGGACCCATTCCGTGACTACATGAAGCCCACATTCCATAGGCCCAGGGCTTGCGACTAGCACCAAAGGCATAAATCTCGATATAAGGGAAGGAATTTCCGTTATGTAAGAAAAAAAACACCATAGAGTATGAAAGAAGAAGTAAACACCAAGTAAACTGAGTACAATAATAAGTTCTGGAATGTAAATGGGCCAGTAAACAAACCAAACTAAATGTAATGTACAACTGAAAATAGGGTACATCAGCAGAAATGTAAAGCAACAACATTGAGCCAACCTCTGGAAATCCCACCTAAAGGGTGGGTAAAAATAGTCTACTCAGCTCTTCAGCTTTAGCCGTCCTCTCTATGTATGTCTCATCCAGTGATCCACCTCCAGGTACCATCCAGCTCCACGAGCTCCTTCCTCGATCAGCGCTATCTGTTGTCTACATCCAACACAACGTAGTGCAGGAATATCCCGTGCATGGATGAGTATACGCTACTCAGTAGGGACACCGAGACCCCCGAAGGTCTCCCAGAATCCACAAAGGATAAACCACAAAGGAAAGATACAATCATGAAGTATCAACCAACTCTACTTAGGTATATGCCCATACATTTACCTAATTAATCAATTCCAGTTCGGCTCCAACATCCGAGCCCAAGTTCGATCTAGTCCACATAGGATAGAACAATCCAATCCACACAGGATAACATAACCCAATCCACATAGGATAGCAAAACAATCATACCGAAGATAATGATTGAAAGTCAAGACTCAGGTCAAACAAGTATACTTCTTCATAAGACGATAGAGATGATCAGATGTAGCTACTGATTCAGCTAAGTTGTCGGTCCCACAAAGGATACAAGACCAGCAAAGCTGACAGACCCACAAAAGATACAAGACCAGCTACTCTGCTGGACCCACGTAGGATACAAGTACATAGTCAAATACTGCCGGACCCACGTAGGATACAAGAACAATAGTCAAGTACTGCTAGACCCACATAGGATACGAGAACAGTAGCCATCACAGTCGAACCCATGGAGGATTCCAGTATAGTCATCGTCGCTGCCGAACCCACGGAGGATCATAGTACAGTCGTCATCGTCGTCGCAGCCAGCTCTTGGGTTCCCGCACACAACATGCTCAATTCTGAGAGGGTCCACTCCACGAGCCAAGGGGGTCGATACATCAACTGATATGAAGTCTTAAGTTGATGTATCCCAATGTTCCGTCCCATCAAAAGGAACTCAACGTGACAGACGGTGCGTCAATAGGAAGCCCGGTCTGAGAGTTATTTGATTTTCCGTCCAAGGGGTCCGGTTGGTTTTTAAGTAAAAACCAACCCCACTATACTCCAACTGCATTCAAACCTCGAGCGGAGTATGACAAAGAACCATCTCACTAAGACGAATCCAACAAAGTCGATGACATATCAATTGGACATCCGGAGCTCAAGTTATAAGCGTTTCAACTCCGAGGACCCGGTTGGTTTCATGTTCGTACCAACCCGGCCGTAACAAAGGTTCCATGAAACCTTGAGTGTTATATACCGAAACAACCTTCTCGATCCAAGGATTGCATCGCAACTGACGGTGTATCGATTAGAGGTCCGTAGCCCATGTTATGGGTGTTTGAACGAACCTGTCCGATTTTAGGGGGGTTTGGGCCCGGACCGACCCGGCCTAAAACCCCCTAGGTCGGCCCGAACCGGGTCGACCCAACCCAGTTCTGGGTCCAGCTAGCTTGGGCGTGGTGCGGCGCGGCTGGCTGGACCTGGCCCGACCCTGGTGGCCCGGCCGCGCACGGCTGTCCCATCCAGGTGCATTTGGCCCGCGTCAAGGCATCTTTCGGTCTCAACGGCGCGGCACGGTGGTGCCATGCTCCTTCACCGCGGCCCGCACCGGCCACAACTCTTTCGTTTCTGCACAGTGCAATAGCACCACGTCGCATCGGTTCCAATCCATAATAATGTACAACAAAAATTGGGAGGAGGGTCGGCCATGTTTGTACGGTCCGGCCTCCTCCCGTTAATTTGATAACAAGCGGCTAATCATTTAACGATGAATGCCAGAATTAATCACGAACGTAAAAACAAACTCCTACCTCGATGAAGTTGTCAAACGTTGATCGTCGCGGGAAAACAGCATCATGAGGTGAAGATCCGTATATATTTATGGAGAGTGTCCGGGAAGGAGCGGTGTCACCCTTCCATTGATGCGGGAAGAAGAACGAAGGAAGGCGCATCGTCGTTCTTTGGGAAAGGCGTCACACACCGGCTGCAGAGAGGAGGAAGATTATCACGTCTTCTCTCTTTGGTGCTCCGACATTATTCGCGTTCTTCAACAAGTCAGATGATGTTCTTTAAGACTTGATATTTCTTCTCCAATCATTAACACAACCAATCTTACTCAAAAATAAAATAAGCTCCACTTATTTTATTAAGTCATGCGATGAGTTCAAAATTAAAAAACTCAAATCCATTAACTGAATTAATGTGTTTTCTTGATTAAATGAGAGGAGAGGGAAAGTCACATCATTAAATACAAGGGAGGTTTTAAAAGGACATTTAAGGGGGTTATGGGGAAAGTGAAAATTTGGGGGCTCGTGTGGGCCCCACCTCACTAATATCCTAACCAGAGGAGTTAGGATTAAGTGGGTCCCACCCCAACTTCCTCACATGGAAGTTAAACCAGATAGTAGAGAGAAATAAAGTTGTGTCACAACATTATTTCACATAACTCTTAAACCAATTAGTAAAGAAATAAAAATAAAATTGTAAAACAATTATATTTTTATTCCTCACTTTTTTTAACATCTTCTCCTGAGAAAACCCACCTTCGAAAAAGGTTTTCCTAAGCAATTACTGGCCATGTGGTTTCATCGGTGCCCTCAAATTTTGAATCCGAGCACCGGTTAAAAATTTAGAATAACCCACTCATTCGTTCACTAAACGTACCCGAGCTAAACTTCAGAAAATTATTCCAGGCACACCGAACCTTGGAATCAGGTTCCGTCAAAAACTGCATACTCGTAAAATCCCAAAGAATTTAATAAAAAAAAGTTCCTTTATATTTACAGGTCTTTATAGTATATGAGTCATGGGTTGATTTTGTCTCTAATTTTAGATGTATGGGTCACTCCTCGTTGGCCTATAAGCATTTCCCTACACATCTAGATAAGTATGGTGGTGTTGGTTCAGCAGGAAGTGGAAAGGGCCTTGTGAACAATGTTGTTGGTCACTCTGGTTTGGGGACAATAGGTGTGTAGGCCGTGAATAAGGTATTTCCAATTGATTCTTAAGACAATAGTCTGGTTGGAAAGGCCATTAAATATCCTCAAGCTCCTGTGTATGTCTCTTTTAATAAATAAGACGTTGAAAATGGGGCTAGATCTAAGGTCACTCAGGGTGGCATCATATATAAAACTGATGCAGAGTCTCAAAAAGTGGACAATGGAGGTTACAGGGCCCCCATGGGTGCCTCATATGTTGAGGTAGTGTTCCCAGGGGGTGGTATCCATGATATAGGTCTGACGGAGGTACCCAATGAATCATGGAATTTTAATACTTATGGTTTTAGAGAAATTTATAGTAAGGGGGTTTCTACTTTTTAGTTGGAAAATTGTTTTGATGGACTACCTAATGAGGACCCATTGTTGGATTTTGAGAAGGATTTGACTAGGCACTCCATAGATGGAAAAACAGACCTCATGTATAGTAATGATATTTATATTCAATTTAAATGTGATGTTGAGGATTCAGTTCAGGTTCCGGGTGATAGACACTCATGTTCGATGAGAGGTAAGAACTGGAAGGGCATCCAAAAACCGATAATGGACTAGACATTATTTCCAATTCCAATGGAGACAAGGAATGTGAGGAAACAAAAATATAACATGACTATCAATGATACTATCTATTCTAACAAGAAGAATTTTTTTAAGGGAAATCCAAATGTAACTCTTGATCAATCATAGGAACTGATTATTAGCATAGTAGAAGAATTGTTTGAGTAGGTTCTGACATTTAATTCTAATGAATAAGAAGCATCCAGAATGATGGGGTGGTCTTTAATGATAATTCAAAATGAGGATAAGTATACCTGGATTAACAAACATCATATTATTTTAGTTGGGGGTTTCAATTATGGGAAGATTAGTCATGGAGAATACAACCAGTATTGGGACATGATTTATTTCATTTTGGAAGACCATAAAATGGACGAACTAGATTTCTAGGTAAAAAAATTTCATATAAATTATTTAGAGAAGTTAAATCTAGAAGGCTTAAATTTTTCTTCTGTTGTTCTACCTTTTCCATTTGTTGTTGAACTCCGGGATTCTGACTTTATCCTTAAACGTTTTGGAATAATAAAAATTTAATTTTAAGTTATTTTGATATAATGAGATTATTCTAGGCATTATTGAACTCGAGGCTCTATATTCAAATGAGTTGGAATAGGGATATAAACTTCACAAATCTTGATGAGGGGAATTATTCGAAGGGACTCATTCTTTGTACGATGATAGAACCAAAAGGTGGTTTAATATTCCCCAAGACAAGTGATATATTATTTAATGTGAATAATGAATCCAACATCGACGAAATTAATGGAAATCTTCTATGATTGAAAATTATTTATTCAATAATAGAATCCACATAATATTATTCATGTAGAATTGTATTTTTTTTGTTTCCATATATAATTCTACTCTTGATTATTGAAGTGAGACAATATATTGTTGGTATAATTGGTACAAATAAGGAAAAATTCATTATTTAGACAAAAACCATTACATAAACCATCCTTGAAAAATACAATTGAATTATACATGTCATCATGAAATTCTATAGTCATTTTATTAAGTGGTTGGATATTAAGGATAGTTTTCTAAATGGAGACACTATTAACATGTATATATGAAATAACCAAAATGCATGGTAACAACAATTAATGTTAACAATATATATTAAATTTATATATAAATTTATATATATTAAATAAATAATTTTGATCATAAAATAGCCCTTTCGAAAAAAGGAGTTTTATGTGTCTATAAGGTGTCAGTAGAAGCACTCCTATTTTCAATGATGGATATATTAAAAACATAAGAATATATAGAGTCTATTTTTCTTGATAATTATGATTAAGGAATGGAATTTTACAAAGAGTGGACTTAAATAATCACCCAGTTATAAGAAAAAATATATATGGTTTTGTATCAATAATAATTAATTATATATCCATTCTACATATATTTTCCCAGTATTTAAGATACATAATGAAACTATTAAAAAATAAAGTGTTTTCAATGTTTCATGAAAGGAAATATCTCCAAAATAGAATTTGTGGGTACAAGATATGTTTATCAAAAAAAAATCATAATCATAAGTGTTAGTAATATCATTTTACTTATTCACAATACATGAAGAGAAAATATTAGAAAACATTGTAACTATAAAAACTTGTAGATAGAAAAAATAGATTGCACTTGAAGAGTAGATATAAGGACATGGCTGAAAACACTACATAATATTACTTTTTATGTCAATATTTCATTATCTTACATATGAGGATATTTATGGGTTTATTTTTTTAGATATTTAGGTCATAACTCATACATAAAAACCCATATAATATAAATTAGACACATCTGATTAGATTCTATTTCTCACCCCATGTAAAACTTTTGTAAAACAAAACATTATTTATTTTCATGAATATGTTTTATGAATTTCAAGTTTAACACATTCTTTATTTCACCCATACATAATTATAATAAAAAACCTTTAAAAAATTGGCATGAGCACAACATATCTGTATAAAAAATAAGAAAATTGTTAGTCCAGTAAAAATGAGATAATCATGAAAAGCATTCTTTATAAAAATAAATTTTTATCGAGAATGAAAATTATAAATATTTTAAAAGGATAATTTATTATATTTTTAAAACAAATGATTTATATAAAAACTTATCACAATGGATCGAAACGATAAGTTGGGTCCTTGGTACACCATCTCATAGAACCCTTACATAACCCTTATACATTTTAATAACCAAGCGACTAACTTCCAATATAATTATCTAGATAAATTAATCATTACCCAATGAATTGTACCACTATTAGGGTGGACGAATTATATAACTAATATGATTATCATCTTATGATATCTTAGTTAAAACATCATAAATAATTTCCAAGGAACATATCATGAATGAAACATTCCAATCATTCAGATTTTCTTTTCAAAAAACCTTTGAAAAAATATTTTTGACCCATATGAAAAATATTTTTAGATATCAAAACTAAATTTTATATTTTATACCCATTTTCATTACCAAAATACCCCAAAATAAGAAATATGTTTTTTTTTTTAAGAAAACATGAAATATTCTAAGGTATTATAGATATCAAATAACATTCATGGTGGTATTAAATGTTTTTGTCACCATATAAATTAAAAATACCACCCTATTTATTCAATTTTCTAAACATTCCATATAAATCATGTAAAAATAATCCATTTGAAATCCATTAAAATAAATTAAAAACAGATATAAAATTTATTTTATATGTATTTTATGTCAATATAAAATATTTCATAAAATAATCTTAAATAAATGTGCCCAAAAGATAAATATTTAGAAAACAAACATTAAAAAATAATTTTTTAATGAAATGTCCAATAGTAATTTGAAACTATTTGAATCATAATCTCCATGAAATAACAACATTATTAAAACATTAAATTCCATGAAAATAGAGAAATTTATGATATAACATGTCAAATGATCTATATATACACCTCTTTAAATAATATAGCTACCTGACATCAAAATATGACTCAATGAATGTAAATTGAGATGATGTCCCTTAACTTGACTCTTACTAGTCAGATATATGATTTATCTTCCTGAATAATAAAAATATGTTTAATTTTTAAATACTTAATAACCATTTACATGTTTATTATTAATTTTATTTTAATTAGTAAAATTTTATATTTGAATTCTTAGTCAATTAATTTTATATCGGATGTTTCAACTATATTTGGATTAGGTGTAAAAATGACTTTTCTAGGTTTACTATTATCAATGATGACATTATATAAAAATATACCGAATAATAATCATGAAATAATTATCATATTCAAAAATCAATTATACTTTTAATACTTCTCCTGAAATATGGTTTTGGGAAATTTACTATGTCATGATCATGGAAACGATATGTCATATATACACATTAGTAAAATTTAAATTTTTGAATGATCATTATGGAAAGGTGGTAACTAATATTTTGTCATTATAAAATTGTAATATTCTTAATAAAAATTTATTTTATTAAATACACTTATTTATATAATTTATTTTTTATGGTAACGAAAATAGAGTCACATAGCTTCGTGAAGGTGGTAGTCCACACATACGCAAATGACGTTATAATTTTTCATTAAGTGAAAAGGAAAGAAAGAAAATAATATATTATCTATTAATAGTGATAATTTTCCATGAATATAATAATTATATAATATATAGAACATATATTAATTACATTTATCCTAATTAAATTCCATGTAAAGCAATGCTGGAGAATGAATCATATCCCTTCATGAGGCGGTAGACCGCTGTACACAAAATAAATATTATCGTATGCCCTACGTAATGGAATGTAAAAAAAGGTATATATAATATAATTACTATATAAATATAGTGATGTTATTAATATCACATATATTCATTAGATACATAATCATACCCAAACATTATAGGTGTTTAACGAAAAGGTGACACATGAGTTCATGAGGTGGTATTACATCGTACACATGAGCAATATTATAATTTCTCATTTTGTGGAAGAGGGGATAGATATAGGTAATTCCTATAACATAATAAATTAATTTTATATTTTTTATATTATTGTTACTATATAAAAATATATTAATTATATTTAAATTATGATGATGAATAAATTAAAAATATTTATAGTTAAGAGTTTTACCTCATCTAGGACAACCTCTTTACACTTATACCTAATGTATTCCCCGAATAAATTAATGAAAAAACCAAATATTATAGGATGACTGTATAAAATTTGGGACTCTATTATCATATGAATTTTATGAACCAAAATTGTTTGAAGATATGAATAAGAGAGGATATGGGGTGGCCTTTTATAAGTTAGTTGAGTGTAATTTATGAAATGAAAAACGTGCACCCACATTTTTCACATGCCATAAGGGTCCAAAATATATTATTTTAAATAAATGTAAATGTTATGGTTGAAATATGTCCAATGATACATTTTAGAGATGTTTTTATGTCATTTTATCCCATATCTGTTTAGTTTAACACTCAATAAACCCATATTTAACTTAGTCATGATAATAAATTTTTAATCTTTTCCCTATTATTTATGGTAAAAAGAAAAGTTATAATTAACATAAAATATAAATTTATTAATTAAATATATAAAATTCATTTTACCAAATAAAATTCAATGAATTTTAAAAAATAAAATTCAAACAAAACATACAAACGCTATAAAAATGCATGATTTCAATATGACTATTTCTCATGAAAAATACAATTTTATATTAACTAAAAGCTTAATAATAAAAAACTTATGAATATAAATAAATATTTATTTGTATATAATATATATACTTTATTTAAAAAAATACCTCAATCATGATTATTTTAATCATTTAAATATAAGAAACAATAATAATTCGAGTTTTTTTAAGAAATTAATCATCTTAATCCCGAAAACAAACCTATATGAAAATTAAATGTAAAGTAAATTAAAAAGATTATATTTTTATAAAATATAATCAAATAATCCTTTTTTACATTAAATAACTTTATATACACATAATATGACTTTTAAATTACTTAATTTATATAATATAAATTAATTTTTTATAAAAATTAATATTTTTCACTATACACTAAAAAATCACTATTCTTTTGACTAAATCCCAAAATTTTACCATATGTAATTTTGATATTATATTTTAAAAAATGTTTATTCATTTTTTAAATTTAAAATCCCAAAATTAAAAAATTATTCTTTATTATAAAAACTTATAATTAATGTGTTTAATTATAACTATTACATTTTTATTTTAAAATTACATATTATTTTATTGATGAATAAAAATATACTAATAAACAGGAAAGGGATTCATTTTCTCACTTAGTATTTTGTTTCAATAATCCCCCATTTTTGAAATTGTATCCTTAAATTTTTATTCAATTATTTAAAAAATTGGAATGTCTTTAACTATTATCAATTACAAATTCCCATGACCATTATTAAAAAATTTTCGTTTTCAATAAATCCATTCAATAGTAAATAATATTATTCATAAAAAAATTATCTAAATGGTCATGAATATGAAATATATGTTCCTTATAATGAATATTATATTTCAAATGAACTACTTTGAGGATCAAACCCTGAGAAAAATTTACCGTAAAATTCTTCAACAGTGAAACACAAAAAATGTTTTGTACCTATGATAAACATAGAGGAAGATTCAATCCATTGGAAAATTATTTAAATTTCTCTTAGATTTCATATGTTCTAATAAACTATGTACTTTTATTCCCTTTTTGACCAAAATTTATAACCTATTCCGTAGTGAAACATTGATAAAGATTAAATCACCAATATTGAAGGAAATTGCTTTCCTCATTTTATTCACATAACATTTCTAACTACTCTAAGAAATCCTCATAATTGGATTAATCAATTACACCTTGTTAAGGAATTATTATATTATTTCTAGTTGCATAAACATAATTTCTCTTAATTTATCCCAAACATCTAGTGTCTAACAATGATTTTTATATAAGGTGTCAAATAGTGCCATTTGTAGACTATAATGAAATCTATTATTAGAAAGAAAACTATAAAAAAAATATATTGATCCCAAAATCCTTTATAAACCATTGAACAAAAATAAATCATATCTTCCTGGTTCAAAATTTTATTCTTATACTTACCATCACTTCAAAAATGAATATTTTTATTGAAATTTAATGCATTACACAAAGAATCCTAAAGTCCTTTAAAAAACCAGATGTGAAACTTGGATCACAATCTGGTACAATGGAGAGAATCACTATATGTCACCTTATTATATACTTTAGATAAAGTCATGAAATATTATTAAAAAACTATATCTCAATTGTAAAGTAAATGTAAAGATTTAGTTAATCTATAAACAATAACTTAAATCACATTATTTCCTCATTTAGTATATATTAATCCCATCACAAAATCCAAGGTTATATTTTACTATTTCCACTAAGGTACTGAAAAAAGATGATGGATTCCATTTAGTAATCATTGTTCTTCCTTAAACTATAGGAAATTAAAACACTTTATGTTAAATTAATCAGTATCTATTTTCATACCATACAACCAGTAATAGTCATGATGGTATTTAAAAATCATCATGCTTCCTAAATGGATGAAAAATAGCAAACTATGAGATTCACATGAAAAATGTTTATTCAACCGGAAATCACATGGAACAGGTAATATTTTTTATAAATCATAAAACAACTTATTCAACAATTTAAAAATATGAAAACATACCATTTTAACCAATTCTACATTTTAGTGTAAATATTGATGCTAATTTTTAGCATGATAAATCCTTTATGACAAATTCAACTACACTAAATAAACAAATTAGAGGATTCCCTAATATCTACAACTTATGGGCTAAAATTTATAAAATAATTATCCAAAGGGTCATATTACTTACATATCATGGTCCATGTAGCATTATTTTTTCAACTCAATGTACCAGCCATCATTTTTTAATTGGATGGTAATGAATCATGCAATCATAATCCTTCCTTAGTTCTATCCATCT
Organism: Viscum album; assembly: GCA_963277665.1. NCBI lineage: Eukaryota > Viridiplantae > Streptophyta > Magnoliopsida > Santalales > Viscaceae > Viscum > Viscum album. Next base: position 1,755,757,058 of record OY728123.1, read on the forward strand.
TCTTTGTCTCATGTTCAATTAATTTTGAGTGAATATATACTTCTATATTAATTGATTATTATATATTACAAAATTTTCTCCGTCAAATGATTCCTAAAATTTTTAAACTGACAATCCACAATATTTAATTCTAGATCATGTGTAAGAAAATTTTACTCATGAGTTTTCAACAGATGTGATGAATAATAAATTACATGGTCTTTCTACATTAGGATATAACCAAGTCCTTGAGAAGAATAATCATTTAAGATAAAATATTAACAATTTCTATAAAGAAGGTACAAACTAGACCATTCATCCATGATATTTTTATTACCTAAAAATAATTATCACATTCCATTATCTATATGAATTTAACATTTTTTGAGTTAACATAATCAGTGTTATAGAAAACTGAACAATGTTTTTAAAAAAAACCTCTAGTGACCTACTAATACGAAGAAAACAATGAATCTCTATAACATTTTTGGGTCATGGACATTCATTAATAAATTTTTTAGATGGTTAATATTTGTCCCATCATTATTAAAAATGTCTCAAAAAAATAAATTTATTGCATCTAAAATGTACACTTACTAAATTTCTAATAGAGTTTCTATTTTTTAAGGATTAAAAAACAATCCTTATAAGTATTTAATGATCCGCATTTCTGTTTGAATAATAAAAAATTTCATCAATAAACATAACCACAAACATGACCAATAATTAATGAAAAATATATAACCACAAGGTCCATAAATGTTGTTGGTAAATTGGAAAAATATAAGGTAATAACTAAAAAATCGTACATCCAATATGTAGTCCATAATTATATTCCATGGAATGTAATCCTCCATCACATGCAACAGATGATACCCAGACCACAAGTCAACCATTGAAAAATATTTTTCTCCATGGAGCTGATAAATAAAATCATCATTATGAGGGAAAGTATTCATTTTCTTAGAGGGATGTTATTTAAGGATATATAGTCAATGAAAAGCCTAAAAGAAACATCATTATTTTTAATAAAAAATGTTTATAAAACCATTCTATAATTCTAGGATGAATGAAAAAATTATAAATAAACTACTGAATGTTGTTTTTAAATTATCAATGCTCCACCTTAGCCATTCAATTAGGGAATTTGTAAATAGTATTAACACGATGAACTAATACAACAATAAACATAACCTGTAAATAATGAATAATACCTCGAAAATGTTGAATCCTGGGAGACCCTAAGAGGGGAGGGGTGAATCAGGGTGTCAACCTTTTCTTTTAAAACCAAGGATCCTACCCCACGTTGGTAGGAACTAGTTAAACCTGTATGATCGATATGATCAGGAATTAAACATTCACATAAAAAGGGATGACACATCAATTTTTTACTTGGTTCATCACTAAGGGCTACATCCAAGGAGAATACGTTGACAAGTATCCAGTTGTACCAAATTCCACTAAACTTCACTAGCTGTGGATTACAATGGTTTAGGAATAGTCACTCTGTCCCAGGCTAACAGCCTTTACAAAAGTACAAGTATAGCTCAATGCATCCATCAGGTCACTCCTATTGACTCCCCCTGGCTCACTGCCTTTGGTGAAGTCCCACTCAGATTATAGAGATGAAGGTATCTTCAATAGATTTTCATTTATTTCTTTATCTCCTTTTCATCATGAGAAAATGCTTGCAATATAGTCTTGAGTTGATGCCCTTTTGTATTCAATATTCTTCTTTAGTGCAATAACTGAATGTAATAAATATTCTTCTTTCCTTCCTTTGGTTCCCAATACCGACACCAGAGTGTATTGATATATTCCCTTCTTTCTGTTCAGATCTATGTTTAGTTGCATGAACCATTCTTTTTCTATTCTCAAAATACAACAAGGGTTTTAAACACCAGTCATGTGTGTGCGGTACAACTTCTCTTCGTAAAACCAAATTGTTCTTGGTTCATCTGTCTTCGCAAATGTATAAATCTTATGTTGAATGTAGATGCTCTTTTGATGTCCAACTTTCACCTGTATACTGATCTCACTTTGCACCGATGGTATCATGAAATCTTCCAACTTTCGTGCAGCTCCAAAAATTTGGGAATTCTCCAACAACGCCTGGAGCGCTTCTCTAAGACCGGTGAGCAAGTTCGAAGATGGGGTGAATGTCTCCGGCGTGCAAGTCTAAACTAGCGCGCAAGTCCTTATCAGCCACTTGCATGACACTCACTTATTCAACTTCAAACTTGTGCAACTCACCTCCTTTTATGCCCAAACCAATTTTTGCGCAAAACTAAAAACTAGCGCACAACATAAAAATCTGGCATAAAAGTATCTCCAAACCACTTGCGTGACCACACACCACTTGCGTGACCACCACACATGTGCAACGACAGCTCTGATTTTCTCTAAGAGTTGATCTCGTGCTGAATGAGGATGGGTCGACCGGTATTTATAGGCATTTGGACACCCTACGCGACGACACACAAGTCTCCCCTCGACGCACATGTTTCACCACGCAAGTCTTTACCTATGCAAGTCACTTACGAGAAAAACTTCCAAACATGGGAGCCCTTACCCCATTTCAATATTTTCATGTTCTGATCCTGAAAAACAACAGGTGCACAAGTCCCCAAGCCTCCAATTAATCGGCACTCAAGTCCCTTTGCCAAAACACTTTTCAAATCACTTGCGTGACCAAACCCAAAACTTGTGTGTCCCTTATCCCATTGCCATATATTGAATTTATGATCTTTAAAAACAATAGTTGCACAAGTTTCCACTCCTATAAATACACGTTGTGCAAGTCCATTTTTCAAAAACCACTTTTCTCCATTTGTCGATTTTCAGGCCCAAATATTTGTCAAACACTGAAAAATGGTCCACCTTGTATCTGTTCTTTTTGTACCACCTCCATATCATCCATTACTTTGTCGACGTTCTTGAATCAAACATGGATCGTTAGCCACATCCATTGAACTCGACATGCCACCATGAAATCCCCTTTTTCAATAATTTTTTATGTCATTGTTTTCTTTGTCAACATGTACAATCACCACAAAAAGGCTTCTTTTCTTTGATTTTCCTTCTTCAGCAACTCTTCGTTTTTTCATCACAAACTCCACTATCATGAAATATATCCTTTGATAGATCAGTTTTAGCATCATCATATTTTGATACAATGTTATGTGCATGGCCATCTCAGAATTCCAATCCCTTCCACACTGTCTTCTCCTTCAATAGTGCTTCTCTACCTCATACAAATCATACAATTCTATTCTTCAATAAGCCTCTTGCATGGTTCTCATGCAACCATGAAGAATTTCATGGTCTTCATAAAATAAACATTCTTCATTAATCATCCTCAAATGGATTATACCTCACCATTCATCACTTTTGTAAACAATGTGTCACCATTAACACATGTTCTTCAAACTTATGATCAGTACAACAATCATATGAATTTCTATTCGTCCATTTCATTTGAGTACTTCATGATCTCTTTCATTTTGATCTCCATTGACAATGATTGACAACAAATAAAACCTTATTCACAAAGTGTTCCAAACAAAAAAAATATTCACAAAAGGATCAGTGTATTCATTCACTACTAGAACATCACTAATTTTAATATTTTATTTATTTTCAATAATATGAGGAAGGTAAATTTAACTATTATTAGTAATAAATTTCTCAACATCAGTCTATGTTATCAGAGGTCTGAAATTATTGAATAAACTTTTATTGGAACTAAAATCTATCTTATCATTAAAAATTAAAATTCAATCCATACCACAAATGATATTAGAGTCTATAATTTTCAATTCAACTATATTTTATGAAAATAATATCTCACTGATTACAACAAGAATATTCAAATAAATATTGCATATTTAATACATCCACAAAAAAATTTCACCAAAAATAATATCTAAATTTCTTGAGGTGGTATTCCCAATTTACATGAAAATTTCTCAATATTTAAAAAATGATAATATATAGAGTCTAACAAGGTATTTAAATAATTAGAATACTCAAGTAAGAAACTTGTTACCACTTCATGTTTTGGTCTAACATCAACCATAGTTCTTGAAAAATATTTTCCCATGTTCGTTTTCTTCTGATAATGCTGATATCCATATGAAGTAACTATATTATGGACCAATTCAGCATAACTACCAACATCATTGATACTAAAACAACTCACTGTTGGGTGGATATCATTTACCCAACTATTCGATTCTTCAGCATTATTTATCTTACAATCACGGGGTAGATATCTAAACATTAAACATTAGCAACACTTCCATGATTTCATAATAAATTATCAAGGATTATTTTTACACCACCTTCAAAAAGATGATAAATTTATTATTTTACATCCAAATATCTTTTTAGTATATTTTTGATCACCTTTTTTTATGACTACTTCTTAAATTCATCATCATGAGACACATAATTGTCAGAAAACTCCATCTCAACATTTTCAGAAAAATTGAACAACTTTCCCAAAGATATTAAATTCTCATGTGTCCAAATCCCAATGTTGTCATGGGTTTCAATCTAAGGTAAAATCTATTAATTTTACAATTAAATTTCTTTAAAAAATCTGATATGTACTAGGCCAATCACGTAAAACTCACTTCATACATGGCCACCAAATCATTATAATTTTTTTGATTCTAGGAATTGTGTTTCCATACAGAGTTGATCAACTTTAGTGACTTATTTATCAAGTTAAATATCCTTAAATGTTTCCCATTCCATGTAATCAAGATCATATTTCTCTCTGGTATTATGAAACAAAGTCCACCATCGACTAGATTAACCTCTATAATGTTAAACTTAATGATTTACTTTTGATATTATGAAATCCCATAGATTAAAATATTTTATCCAGATAATGTATCCATCACTTGGGTTCTATAGGGTCCTATGATATACTAAATGTTGGTGAATATTTCCTCATGAAATCATCCACTATATAAACATTCATTTATGTTAGATTAGGTTTCCATCCTCCACTGATACCACCACTATTTATATCATGTGTTAATTTATCCATCACTATAAAAAAAATTCTATTTTCATTCCAATCATCTATGGATGACGATTTTAGATGATATTTTCCTCTTGATGCATTCTTACTACTGCTAAACTATTTTCATCTATGAAAAAACCTTTTGGACAAACATAGTTTACATGAAGAAACATTGTATAATTTAAATTATAAATTATTTATACTTAACCATAAAGTAAATTCATTCAATGATATGCTATTAAAATTATCCTAAATATTGAAGTTGTGTAAACTGTCATATTATAAGAAATATAAATAATCAGCCTTAAACATTACATAATATTGTGTTTTATGTCTAGAATTAATTCTCTTACATTTGATGACATTTTCTGGTGTATAGTTTTATAAAATTAGATTATAACTCACAAAAAGACCATAAAATATAAAGTGTATACTTATGATCATTATCAATTTTTAGCAGTATATATAACTTTTAAAACAAAACATGATTTAGTTTCAAGAATAATCATCATGGAAATCATATTGACCTCTTTTTTCCATTAACCATCATTAAATTCTCTGAAAAACATCTTAAAACTTTTGGATGTGCATAAAATGTACAGTAAGGGATATAAAAATAATAAAACCATTCTTCAATGAAAAACATGGTAACCCTTTAAAAACCTTTTCTTATAAAAATAATTTTTTACCCAGGAATAGAATTATCATTATTTAGAAAACATTTATATTACATTTTGAAAAAAATTATTTCCATGGAAACTCATTGGAAGGAATATAAAAATCGCGTAGGTGCCTTAGAACATCATCTCATATAACCCTTATAGAACCATTATAGAATCATTATAAATTAGAATAACTGTACATACAAATATCAATATTAGTCTCTAGAGAACATACATAATACCCAATGCATGGAAGAGATATCTTGGCACACCCATTGTATAATATATAATGGGAAAACCCAGATCTATCTTGGTACACCCATCCTAAAATATTTCCATGGACCATATAAGGAATAAACCATTTTTAAATTGAAAAATTTCATCACAAAAACATTGGAAAACACCATTGAATCGAAAACCCCCCCTTTTTATATATCAAATTAACAATTTTTTAAAACACATTTTTAATAAAAAGAAACCAAAAAAATATGGTTTTTAATTTAATTAAACATTAATTATAGTAGTGGAATCTAAAAATTAAAAAATAATCATGGTGATAAGAAATGTAGTTCTCACTGTATGAGTTAAAAATTGGACATTACTTTTTTCATTTTTTAAAATGTATCATATAAAAAATGAAACATAATACCATTTAAATCCATTGAAAAAAGTAAAAATATAAATAAAATTTACATTATAAATCATTTATCTTTATGTAAAAACTTTCATCAAATAACTATAAAAATATTGACTTTGAAGAGATATAGTTTGAAGGAAAAATATAAAAGGGAATTACATAAAGGAAAAGTCCCTTATTAGATTGGAAATATTTTAATCATAATAACCATGAAATAATAACATTAAAAAACTATAAATACCATTATAATAGAGACATGTAGGGTATAACATGTCAAAGGGTCCATATATACACTTCATAAAATAATATAAGTGTTGTTTCACTCGAAGAGGGGGTGATGCCTGATTGTAATGATTTCATGGGGTTAACTGATGTTAAATCATAGATGTCAGGTATAAAATCATTTAATGGTCCCCAATGGGGTTGTTAATGGATCTGGAAACACCTAACAACTCTGAAATCCAATATTCATGGACGTTGTATCTAAAGGCAAGTGTTCATTGGATGATCTGGCCATCAACACTTTAGAAATCACATTGGTTGATAGAATGAGAAGTCATACTCATCACACCCTTTTAGATGTGAACTATTTCCTATTATGAGACTATCATATAGAAATTTGATATATTTATTAATCATTGTGTTCATTCACAAGTATGTTTCCATAGATTACCCCTAAAACAACAGTTGATCAGGACTACACAAGGGTTTTCAAGCATCTGTATATATCTGAGGTTCTTCATCGATGGAGTGATTTTTATATATCAGTGGTTATCAGTCATGGTATGGATATTAATGTATTAGAGGTTCCCTTTTGATGTTAACATTTTGGGATTTTCAGGGATTATTTGGATTCTTATTGGGATGGTGTAGGTTTTAATCTTCATTATGTGATGCTTTGGAGTTTAACGTTATCCAAGAAGGATGAGTGTTTGATTAATCTTGGGATAAAACCAATAAAATTGGATTCCTCTATATACTCATGATAGGAATTAGAGCCCATATATTTTTGTTTCTTTTAGTTGTACTAACCACCATTCAAGTTAATGTGACAAGGAACTGACTAATAAGTTTAACATCATGCAGTAAGAACATATAACTAATAGGTTTTGTGGTGAAGGATTTTCTGGGACTTATAATGAGGTGGTATGAGATACCTAAAAGAGAGATAATATCCTAGGTGGACATGACCCTTCGAAAATATGGCTCGAAGAGAATTAGGATTGATTTGGGTTTCCGATCTAGACTTCAAAGAGGATTCATACGTATCCCAGTTGGTTGGGAATCAAAACCCACATTGTTTGGTATGACTATGGATTAAACCTTAGAAGAAGACCATTAAAGGGGTAGTGACTAGGGATTAGGCATGGGATCTTCCCACATGGAATGAATTTGGTTGAGTATTAAACATGGGAACAACCATTTTAGTTTTTGGCTTGGGATTGTGCTTAGAATCTTCCCATTTGTTGCTACTTCATAGGGAATATGGAATTTCGATGATTGAAGTATGGTCTTGGGACTTATACCATGTATTATGTCCATGAAAGGATAGAGATCGAGAATATTTCATAATAACAAGTAACCTATAACCCCATGTGATTCACGGTTACGGTGAGAAACAAGAGGAATCAATAGATCTAATGATCACACGATCACACACTACCCGCTGATGGATGGTTATAGAGAATAAAGGGAAACTGAAAGGGATTTGATTTTTCTTGTTACATCTATTTTTTTCTTATAGTAGATAGTCACTGTCTATTAATTATATTTTTCTATCCCAGGTGGATGGGAATAGTAGAAAAAGTGTTTACTCCTGTAAGAAAATCCAGGGGCTTACCTCAGGAGGACTGCACTAAGATTGGTTCGGGGAGTGAGGGGTGTGTTCAATGTAGGCCCTCATCGAAGGGATAGTTTAATGGTTCCTCTCAATTATCGTAATAATGTGATTCAAATGAGAATATTGAGGTTGGAAGCCTAATTACCATCATAATATAAACATGAGGACAATCTTAGGATCCACCATTATATAGTGATTACCCATGTTACTCCACTAACCATGGGTATGTAAACCTCTAAGAACATGTTTTTGAGTATAGTAATTATAACTTAAATTTATGGTGGTTTTGGAAGGGGCCTTAGACTAATGGTGTAGGAATGATTCCTTTAGGGGTAACAAGGGGGTTAATGATATGACTGAAGATGAAAATTGGATTTGGTGGGTAAAAAAATCTGAGGATTCACCAGTCCACCGAGCACTTTCTCACACGGGGTGGGGTTCCCTCATCTTATCATATTGTTACACGAGAAAGGGGGTTGTCTATGTACTATTAAGGTATACAAACACGGGTTTGTACCATGTATCATTTTTTAACAAGGGAAAAGATCCATCTGTAGAGAATTTTGCTTCATGAGGACTAGTTCCTCCAACATAGTTTTTTTTCACAACATGATAGGGTTCCACCCCTGTAGAATTCTTCTAACTGTGATGCTTGTTTTCAATGGGTGTAGTAGTTCTACTCCTCTTTGTATGTATGCCTGCAAAGGATTTTTATTTTTTATACTAACCATTGATTTATTTTATCCTTATTAATGATATGAGGTGGGAATTACCTACTGAGGATTTATTTAAGTATTATACCTTTTCGGGTGCATACCATAATCTCTCTTTAGTTATATTTTTTGGAGTGCATCTCTCCTTTTCTGTTAATTTGATTTGGGTTTCCCTCAGTTTTTATTTACTGAGAAGTAGTGGAACTGGATACATTTATATTTTGATGTGTGAGTATGATAAATTCTAGATATTATCACAATATTAAGAGTGGAAATGATTGTGAATATCTATGTTTTCATGATTTTGATATTATATGATTAGGATCCCATATGCCTATGTAATGATTCTTGAATGATGATTACTGATTAAACACACATTCAGGTCATGCTTCATGTGATGACATTAATTTGATTTCTATGATCAACATTTATCTATGTATAGATATTTTATATAATATTATCATGCTCGCGTGGACATCTTACTCTCTCTGATGAATGATATCTCCACGGTTTACCCTCAATGATCTTTTGAGATCACCCCTTATTATGGTTTAATTTTACATTGGTTATGAAGAAATGTACTATGTATGATGTCTACTTAATGGTAAATTGTGTTAATAATGATGATAGAGATAATGAATATTTTATATAAAAAAGATGATTATGTATCTAATCCCTAACTACAATAAATCTTTATGGTTCATAGAATTTTTTATGTGGGACATAAATCAAATATTCATAAAAAACATCTAATATCTATTTATGTTTTTCATGGGTTTATATAGTTCTCATCAGAGTATGGTTTTTGGAAATTAGCTTTTCAGAAAGATAATAATAAAACCTAATAAAACCATTGGTGTGCCACAACCAATCCCAATGGGTCCCATGTCGTTACCCCCCATGCCCCCTCCAATAGACTAGGGTCCAGAGACTAGCACTGAGTAGGTATATCTCAAACCTAGGGGGGACTTAGACTAATGTACCCATTTTCACGCACACAACTCAAAGCATATACAATGTTGAAATGAAAAAAAAACAGAAAACCCAACCAGAATACATCTAAATCCCACAACTAGAGTATTAAAAGAAGTAATGGAAAGTAAATAGGTCCAAATACAAGGGAAACATCAGAGGCTAAAACAGGTCCAACCTATAAGTAAAGATAAGTACTATTGTCAAGATACCATAGGAACACCCCTCAGCCTTCCTAGTACCATTGATCACCATCTAGACCTTGTCCAACTAGGAATCTAGAAAAATTCCGATCATCTTCACAAGACACAATGCGTACGAGAAAATATCATGCATGGATGAGTATAACAATACCCTATAGGACACCCAAAACCAAAAAACATATAAAACATGTATAAAAGGAATCGGTACATAGATATATGTCTACATCACATATGAATGGATTGTATAGATACCATCAACAAAGATGTATAGTCTAAATGTCATGTCACAATTATAATTTCTGCCTAGGATTTAATATCAATGTTTCCAAAAAGAACTAATATAGGGAAACACACTCCAGGAGTTAGATAACACTGATGATGTCCATCCAAGAGGTATTAGTCATTCTGTCTATTCATAGAGACTATAAGATAATATTTTATAAGATAATTTTGATATATGTGGATCATCCAAAGGGAATGTGGTATACCAATAACTCAATCTTAAACAACATGATTAGTGGATGATCATCTCCTGTATAGGGTTTGTCATGAAGGCACCAACAACTCCACCTATGGTAAGAATATGAATATTGGATCTCTCTGTGGGCCTCATGGAAAGAATCTAATAACTCTATCCATCATGTCTTACAGAAGGGTTCTCTTCCCTATGTTTTATAGTTGATTTCATACTAACCCTTCGTAAATGGATATACGGAACACAACCTAACAAAAATATTCCATGACGAATTGGAAAATATCTCTAAGAAAACATCACGGGAGTACACGGTGTTATAGATGCTGAAAAAGTCCGTAAATCCTAAAGGAAGTTCCGAAATCACGAAGCAAAGTCATATCTAGATTTGGAGGCTCATTCTGGAGGGCCTGGATGTGGTGCGCGAAATAAAGGAGGAATGGCGTGAAAAACGTTTTCCCGCGCAAAGGAAGTCTGGGATTCACGGAAAGGCACCGGTGGGGCGTGCAATTTTGCGCACCCGGTTCCACACGGTGAGGACTTTTGCGCCGACAGTTCCCGGCGCGGAAGATTTCGTGTGCTGCCCAGATTCTGCAATGCCTTCAGCCTATAAATATAATGAGACCCCTTCCGTTTCGGGGTTGCGGAATTTGAACCGGCTCTCGTGCGCGAAATAGGACTTCCGCGCGCGCAGTATGGCCTTCAGGCCCAGTTCTTTTCGCGCCCAGTCGCCCTGGGGTCCACCTTTGCACGAGATCCCCTTTGGCATAGACTGAAATCCAATCCCTTCGGGGGTCTGGCACTTGTACGCAATTCCTTCCGATTGCGCGCAATGAGGTATTGGGCACGCAATTCATTTTGCACACTGACCCGGCCTTTTTCGCGCGCAATCCTGAATTGCGTTCCATCCTTGTGTTTTCCACGCACATGCCCCGTATTGCACACATGGCTGCCCTATTGCGCATAGGCCTTCCTTATTGCATTCAATCCCTCATTCTTGCGTGCAGCCCATCTGGTCCCTTCCCTACCGTCACCGACCCCTAGGAAAAATGGAGAGTCGCACCGCGAACTTTTCAGGCCGGGATGTCGGGATTTTCCATTGCCCCCTTATAAGTATCCTCATTCCACCTATGGAATATCATGATTTGAGATACTCGTCTACACACCATGAAATACCTTGAGTCGAAACATTCATCTTTGTCCCTTTCACGTGTAGTGAGTCGAGATTCTCATCATCAATTTCCTGAGTAGCTTGAGTTGAACCATTCCTCGGGAAACTCCTCCAAACCCTATCACATGGCTTCTATAACAGGTTGAACCAGAAAGGGGCGCCCTTGCATAAGACCCAACATTATCCAATCTAGGCGCCTTTTGGAAATATTCGTATCTACATGACATTAAACTGTAGTAATCATGATGTTCCAATCATAGGATGAATATTTTTCTGAATAAGAGATGCCTTATTCTCTATGCATAAGATTCATAATCCCATTATTACAGTGGCGTAATGTCAAGAGCATTGGAATCTGTTCAAACATTCCATCACTCTACCTCACGCTTTGCATGTACTTTATTCGGATATGTGTCCACTTACATGTTAGAAGGGACCCCCTAATGGTATGGGTGATTGACCTATGGTCCGCCTGTTGTAATAGTATAGATGATTGACCTATGGTCCGCCTGCTGTAACAGTATATATGATTGACCTGCGGTCTGCCTGTCGTCCTGGGCCAACACCCCGGAAGACTTTGGACAACACTTTGTGTCAGGTCCTGTGTTTCGAACAAGGTCAGCAGTCGACCCTTGTTGTTTTGTCCCCATTTTAGGCTAACGTGATAGGATACTGTGTTGTGAACATGGTCAGAAGTTATCCTATGTCGCCACACCACCCTCATTGCATTTCGAATGCTGGGTGTGTGATTCACACATTTCATCACCCTTTGTTCGGGCCGATTCCAATGCCCTTGGTGTTATCCTGGTTGTGCACTAGTGCATAGGTGAAGGCCTCAACCCACCAGTGAGTTGAGACTCCCTCATGGCCAGACATGAGGAAGAACTTACGGGATGCTTTGACGCGTAATCCTCCTCCATCGTTTCCACTCTTTAGTGGCACATGGGCTGCTTCCATGCGTAAGCCCTGCGCAGCCACACTAATGTGGACCCCTCGATAGTTCACCATGCGGCCCCCTTCATTACGGCCTTTCCATTGCCTTCCCTCCCACAAGGGGTAGAGGGTGTTGGGTATGTAATCCCTAGGGGTGTGGAGCGACCCCACCTCATCCGAGCTGCAGGACATTAAACTTCCAAGCACCTCGTCCTCAACACATGACGTTAAACATTGATCCAACCCCGTTTCTCGCATGCAGGGTCCCCTAGGCTTGGACATTATTTACACTGCTCATCTCCACGGGAATGTAATATTCCTCACATGGAATGATATCCTCCCTCTTGGAGTGGTGTTTGTCCATAGGGGAAGGGCTGCCTTAGAGCTTAATCCCCTAGCCTCTCCTGCGGAAGGTTTCACCCATGCACCTCCATACTTCCCCACCGCCAAGGCCAGAGGAGGGCATGATAGGGACGAGGCATCGCCTTTGTTCGGTCCCAAATCCCTCTCCCTTTGTGATTTGTCGCACCACATGCCTCTATCCTGGAGTAAGCCCTGGCACCAAGGGTTGCTCAATGCGTAAGCCCCTCTGCGATTTTCATGGACGCACCCTTCGCGACGTGATCGTCTGGTCCCTACTGCCTCTTGTTTCTCACACCGGGCATGACTCACATGGGCTTAGAGTGAGCATCGACCATGACATCCTCTTTTGGGATACCTAAGAGTGTAGGCCCCATCCTAGTGAATTGCGTAGACTTTGATCCGTGCTAATGCATGGTACGTAGGTAGCCTCCATGAGGTTCAACCCCACCACCCGGTTGTTTTGACCTCTTCACATTGGTGTGTCAACAATTTGAGCCGCCTTAGAGAGTAAGCCCAAAATTTCCCGTCCAGCACGACGTTAAACTATATGCCCTCATCCTACATAACGCTAAACTGTATGCCCTCATCCCGCATGATGTTAAATTGAATTCCGTCCAGCATGTAATTAAACTGTATGCCATCATCCCGCATGACGCTACATTGTATGTCGTCCTCCCGCATGATGTTAAACTGTATGTCATTGAGCATGGCGTTAAACCGTATTCCCTCGTCTAGCACAATGTTAAACTGTCTGCCTCATCCCGCATGACATTAAACAGAACCGCCCGAACTATGTGGACATAGATCTGTGCTAAAGCATGGTACGTAAGTAGCCTCCACGAGGTTCAAGCCCACCACTCAGTCGTTCCGACCCCTTCGTGTCGGTTCACCAACTTTTTTGGGCTTCCTTTGAGCTTAAGCCCCATATCCACCATTTTGGGCCGCCTCAGAGCGCAAGCCCTATATCGACCATTTTGGGCCACCTCCGAGCGTAAGCCCCATATCCACTATTTTGGTCCGCCTCAAAGAATAAGACACATATCCACCATTTTGGGCCGCCTCAGAGCATAAGCCCCATATCCACAATTTTGGGCCACCTCTGAGCATAAGCCCCATATCCACCCATTATGGGATGCCTCAAAGCATAAGCCCCAAATTCCCCTATCCCGCATGACGTTAAACTATAAACCCGAACTACGGGGACTTTGATCCATGTAAAGGAATGGTACGTAGGAAGCCTCCATGAGGTTCAAGACCCCTCACTCCATCACACATCCTGATTCCTACCTGGGCCACCACATCCCGGTGGGATCATGCCACCTCATTCCACTCCACAGTATCTGGGAAGCCTCCCACGTGCAAGCCCCGATATCGGTGTTGCACCTAGGGGGTTCTTCAATATGATCCACTCTCAGTGTTCTGATCAGTCCGATCCATCTCCGCAAGACGTTAAACTTGCGGCATGCCCCATGTTAAACATGGGAAGATGAGGAAAACCTCAGATACATGCCTATGGAATGCTAGTTCCCCGCATTCGATGTGGGATGCCTTGGGCTTCTGCGCCATAGAGAATCCCTATAATAAGGGACAAAAGACAAACATGCCAATCCCAAAGCGTCAAGACACGCCAATGACGCCCCAGCGTGACCATTATCCTCACCGAATGTTACTACCCCGACCAGACCCCTTGGAGCGTCTCGACGAAAGCAGCGTAATTAACTAGTGTCCTTGAAGATATGGCACCGAGAATGAAATTCACGAATAAGTATTAAATCTTTGAGGGAGACCACACTAGGTGACGAGCTCCGAGGAAGAATCCACGGAAGGAAGAACTAACATCCCATCATCCCAGTTCGATCAATGAGTAGACGTCCTTGAACAACGAACGGATGTCGCCTGCCTTTGGAAAGGGGGAATGTGGGGCCACAAGTCGCGCGTCCTCCTCTGCGTGACGGATGCGCGTGCACACCCAAGCGGAATGCGTCAGAAATGGGTTTGTAGTAGGGTTACATTATATGTCCCTTAGACCCCTAGTCCTACCCATGTAAATGGACCGTGTCTATGTAAAGGTGCATGGTGTGTAGGTATATGCCTACCTCTGGCCATGTACTAATACATAGTATATAACTAGTACCATTTGTCTGGGTAAACTTTATGTGGGAGTACATGGACGGCTCTAGCCCGTGTACTCCATCCCTTGTTTGTGCACCCTCTATGGTACATAGAGAGATAGTTGGGAGGGGTCACATGTTGTGTGATAGGATCACATGTCATGTAATCCATAACTTCCACCTGAAATATTTTCTACCTCAAAGCGGTATGACATGATTTGTAGCTCTGAAGCACTCAACCTTTTGATCATGTTTTTTAGAAAACCTCATTTCTCCTTTCCGTGTGCTCCCATGAAACCTCATATTTCATCCCCGATCTCTCCTAAAATCATATATCTATATCAATTGTTCCTCAATGTAGCTATTTTATGGAATCCGACATTCAAATCCATTTAAAAAATTATTTCAAATGGTGTTCATTACTGTGCGATGAAAAACCTGAACAATGGGTATCTAAAACATATGATTTTCAAAAAAAATCTTCATCACACAACTTTCATTTCATGATTACCCTACATCTATGATTTCAAATGTTTTCCTAGGAAACCGGTGTGAAATACTCAATTTCATGAAATATGTCAAACTGACGGCAAAATGAATAACACCCTTGATGAATGGAGAATTTGGGGGAAAATAAAAAAGAACAATACTAAAGAATATAAATCAGTCAATATTAATGCTGACCTAGATTCATCATTGTGAGAATAAAAAAATAAATAATAAAAAATATTCATAAAGAAAATCACCCAATAAAAGCTAGTAATAATTCCCTCCCACAAAATAACCAACCTATGATCCAATTTATTGGTATATTTATTAAAATTCAATATATAAATAATTAATGGGGATATAAACAAAAGAAAACAAACTTTTTTCCTTGATTTGGACATATCACTGATTAAGAACAATGTTGTGTCATGATTATTGGTGAGGTTCTCTAGTTCTGTCTCACACCTCTGGTTAATTTTTTTTCTAGTTTTGTCTACCAAAGGAATCTATTTAATTGATCTCTAATATCTCTCCAATTATTTATAAGAATATATGGATAACAATTTAAATTTTCCATAATGGTGTTTTTATATAAGACATTAGGTCACTCTGTTAACTATTAAACAAAATATTTTTTTTTATTTTCTACCTTGGACAAATTTCCCACAAATTATCTTAAATTACAATGGTTATATTACAACTAGGGTAAAACAATCAATTTGGACTCAATGATTCCTTCATATTTAAGATTTTAGCATCTTTTTAATTTTTATTCTACTTTCTTAGGAAAAAGGTTCATGGGTGATATTTAATATATTTAATATATTTTAAACAAATTATTCTTGTCACACTGGGCCACATAATCACATGTCTTCTCAATGCTTGGTTTCAAAAAAAATCCATAAAATATACAAAAATAATAAATTAAAAATCAATGTCATCACATTTTACCCACCATGTGGATTAACGTCCCGAAAATCAAATACATGTGTCTATACAAAGAGATGTATGTACTAAGCACAAATATGGACCTCCAACTCCCAGGTTATCTCCTAAAAGAACCCATACTACCACTGAACATGAACTAAGAGGATCTCTAACCCATAGAGGATACTCTTATACCAATCATAAATCTATACTAGGTACTCAGAAAAGGTATCTACATATTCGATGCTTATCTCACCCTAATCGATAATGTATGATGGTTCATGCACGCATCTCTTCATCTACGACATTTGGAAGACATCGTGTGCCCGATCTAATTGAGGTGGTAGAGCTAAACGGTACAACATATTAATAACTCTATGTTGTATATAGAAAGGTCTAATGAATATCATAAATATATTACCTCTCCACCCAAATTTTTGTAATCCACGTCGAGGTGAATCATGTAGGGACATGTCGTAACCCTCCTCGAACTCCCAATGCTTTAATTCATAGAATTTTTATGACATGTGATGGCTCTGTTTAATCATATTCCTCTCTTGGATGATTTCCACCTCCTTAATATTAGCTCCTGCCAACTTTGGGAAAAAAAGTGTTTACTCTCATGGGGCAGTCTAGCAAAGGGGTGACCTACATAGTTTCCTGTTATAAGTCTATAATGATGTCATTCCAATGTTGGAATGGTTTATATTGTTATACAAAAACTATACCAATGGAATTTGGTCATCCTAGCTATGGAAAAATATCATAATTAAACCTACATTATGTCCTCCATCACCTAAATAGTCCACTCTATTTGGAAGATAGTTTGGCGGAGAAAAGCAATGCTCCAGTGCAACTGAGTACCAAACAACTCCTTCAATCCCTTCCATAACCAAGGTGTGAAGTGATAATCACAAGGAGAAATTATAATCTAAGTAAATCCATGGATTTTTTCCATCTCTTATATATATATTCATCTCATGCTATCTACTGAACTTATCTCCCCAATAGCTATGTAGATGGACAACTTGGTGGGATGGTCTATGATCACCTAGATAGAGTCATGACCCTTGAAAATATGAGGTAATCTTGTCACAAAGTCCACGAATATCCCATCCCACTTCCACTATGGAACCTCAGTTTTTTGATCTAAACCTTCTACAACATTGTGCTAATCCTTTAGTTTCTAACACGTAATACATTGAGAGAAATACTATCAAAATCCCTTCTTTGTCCCTAGCTACAAAAACTAATGCCAGAGGTCGTGGAATGCCATTTCCACACTTAGATGTACCACCATATGATATGTAAGAAACTCTCTCAAAACAACCTCCAACAAATTAAATAGTACTATCATACATAATCTTAAAAGAATAACATGCTCCCCTCATTCATACGATCCATCAGGAGCATGTCTAGTGAATGTTCAAGTACCTTGGGTCTCATAGTTGATTTCCCAAGATCCCCTCCCTAACTATTTGAAAATGTGGAGGGGAAACAACCCTAGACTGGAGGTATTCTTATCAATCACAATCCACAAAGGATAATTACAATGACAAAAACTTCTTTGATTCTTTGTTCAAAAACTGTGGAGAAGTTATCCTGTTGGGAGCATCTGCTTCCACATTCCCCTTTTGAGGAGTATAAACAATTTTGAAGAAATACTATTTGAGGAAATCCTTCCATATCCATTTTCTCAAGTTAATATCCGTCTGAGATAAGATATACTTGATACGCGTAATGTTAGAATAGAAAATTAACCACTCTCCCATCAAATAACATTTCCACATATTTAGTGAGATGAAGACCACTGCAAACCTAAGATTGTGGGTCATGTACATATGTTTATGTGGGCTCAACTGACATGAACCATAAAAAATCACAACCTACCTCTACATAAAAATAAAACAACGATAAATTAATGATGTATGAAAGAACATTACGTACATGACACGCTCCATAAGAAATATCAAGATAATATCACTCGTCAATTTCTACTTAAACTTCTAAAAATCACCATTTTTCACACCTCTATCAATAATAAATGCTACCCTTTTAGGGACAAATTTTTAATTGGTGTTGATATAATGGAGAGTTAGGTAAGAATATATGGTAATATAATGAAATACCAAGGAATATCTACACATCTATCACACTTTTAGGTGTATCTCAAGCTAACACTCAATCAAACTTGGCTAGGTGAACTGCCACTATATATACTAAGATAACATGTCCTAGAAAGTGGACGTACTGTATCCTGAACCAGTACTTCAAGAACATTCCATTATGTTGGTGCTCTCATTGTACATCCATAACCATCCTCATGTGTCTTGTGTGCTCCTTCTCAGACTCTGAGTAGACAAGGATATCATTGATGGATACGATCACGAACCATTCTAAGAAGGGTTGAAAGATATGTTTCATGAACCCCATGAACACTGTTAGGGAATTTTGTAACAACCCATAATTCTATCAATGAAATTTCCCTTATTATAATTATTTCATATAGTATAAATCACATAAAATCACCTAGATAACCCAATAAAAACATTATAAATAAGGAATAAATGAAATAAAAGGTCTTTCTAGAAGTTAAGGAACATATACCAAAATAATTGTATCCTGACCTTATGAATAGTAACATGACCCTTGTGAAATGTAAAATGGAAAAATGAATAGTACCACACCCATGAAAGTAGAGAAAAAATTATTCATATAATAAATGAATGCATGATATAAGTATATCATAGTATATTTAAATAAATATTTTAAAAATTATTAATTAATTGTTGGTATTTTTGTATGTCATAAATATTTTATTAGAATTTTATATTTAGTAAAACAATTTTAAATAAATTTTATTTTCATAAAATTTATTCAAATATATTTATCTTTTTGTCATATTATTTTAGTTTAATTTTACTAAACATTAATTAATTTTTCAGTGTGCTATAAAATCAATTATAATTTTAAAATTGGTATTTTTCATATAAAAGATGTTTTTAATTAAAAATTAAATTTCTCATATTTATAAAATTATTTTCCAAATATGGTGTAATTTTTTTAATTCTATACATCAGGAAATGGTTATTTTTATTTTTTGGGGTATCTTTGAAGTAGTTGAATTTTTTGTAAACAGTGAAATATGGTAATTTACAGTTTATATACATTATAAAATAAATACAATATTCCTTGAGTGTTTAATGATGTAATAACCATAATCTATAAATTCCATTCATTATTTTAATATTTTTTCTGAAAATTGTAAAACTATTCATTCTCTTGAGCCAAAATAATAAACAAATGAATAAAATATTAAAAAAAACACCCCTCTCCTCCACTATTAACACCACCCCTCAAAACATATTCTCCTAAAACCATTCAATCGTTAGGGATTGTAAATATTATTCCAAAATACACCTCAAAATCTCCTCCCCCATTTCCCATATCCATTTATCTCAACAAATGAACAAATAAAATCCCATTTTGGAGGTTCTCATGGAGGAGAATATGAAGAGGTAAACACCACTTTCCTTTTTTTTTAAATTTATTTTGTTAAAATCCCCTCACTTACATTCCCAAAGTAACATGATATCTCTAGTATCATATATATACATTAATTTTATGGTTTTTATGTGATAATCCACCATCAATAATCTTTATATTTTTGATTATATCTTTACGGAAATAACATTGTTCATGAGGTGCCGATTTACCGCCTTCATGGATGATGTGTTTTAATTTTTCATTTACACATTCAAAGATGGTCATGAAACCACTATTATGGTTGAAACAAATTATAATATATATATATATATTAAATAATATGTAATTTTCTGTAACTTTTATGTATACATAATATTAAATAATAGAACAAAACTAGTTCGTCGTGATCAAGGAGCCACCAATTTAATCTAAATGATTATCATTAACGTTTTATCAAATGATTCATCCTCATCCAGAATAACCAAATGAAATATATAACCATTTAATTTTATAGATGTTCATTAATAACATATAAATTAAAATTTTGATATCGATTTCTATTTTACTTTAACATTAGCACTCATATACAATTAAAATGATCATGAAAACAAAGAAAACAAACTCTCTTGGATGATGAAATTGTACCTTATAACTCAAAAAAAAGT
This sequence comes from Viscum album, assembly GCA_963277665.1. Lineage (NCBI taxonomy): Eukaryota > Viridiplantae > Streptophyta > Magnoliopsida > Santalales > Viscaceae > Viscum > Viscum album. The sequence goes on from OY728123.1 coordinate 1,755,777,716, forward strand.
CCATATATAAACTTAATAAAATTTTAATAAATAAAATAAATCCAGAAAATGTTCTTAAATATAGATTAATTTTTTTAATTTTATTATCCATGACATTAATATCAACTGCATAACACATTCATACATAAGGTAATGGGTTTCTCATCTCACAATTATTTTTTTGAAATTTCCCATATTGGAAACTTATTTCTTGTATGAGGTTTATGTATAATTACATTAGATATATAATATCATTAATCTCTTTAAATTAATGGTATTAAGTCTTTCATTTTATTATTTTTAATTTTTTTCATCTGATTTGATTGAATACAAATAGGTAATAGATTCTCCCTGAATCACCATTTTTTATTCGGGTTACTCTCTCTCTTTATCCCAATATAATTTTTATTTTTTTTGGATCATCCTACCTTATGTTGTTATGTTCAAAATTTATTTACCTAACTCAATTATTCATAATTTGACGGTATATACAGGTTTTATAGATATTTTATTTTTAATTCCTCTTTATAAGCTAGTCGGATTTAATAGAACTTTCCACATCCTTACCCATTGTCATGAAAAATCTACAATTTATTTTAAACTAAAAACATTTTTATCAAATAAATAATATTATCATGAAAAAATATCTTTGATTATTTTTGGTTTTATACAAACAATCATTCAATTCCCAATTTTAATGACTCTTTAATATTTTCCCATAAACCACACTAAAATGTTCATTTCTCATGTTTCTTTAGAACTATTTTTAATGGATTCTCTCTAATTTTGGACATCATTTATTCCTAAAATACAATATCGTTGTCCTTAAATTTTCCATACTAAGGTTTATATTGTTGGAATCTAATTTTGTAACAAATACAAATGATTATAAAAAATAACCCTTCCTTCCAAAGATAAAAATGGTTTTTGTCTTCTAGGATCTATATGCATTATTCACTACATATTCCTTATGGGTGGTGTATGTTCTACCCTTGATATATATTATCATTATTCTTATTATGGTCAATATATTATACATTTATTTAAACTCTATTACTTTATTGGGATTATGATTTAAATGTTTCAAAGTGGTATGAGACACTTTGGAATGTTTATAGATTATTTTACTCAAAAAAGATTCAATGGTCTCATTTAAAAGTATACTAATCTATGTTTATTTTTCCACTCAATAAATATATTTTGATAATTAATATTTTTCGTCAATTGAATCTATGTTTGAAAAATGATTTGTACTTTTAGTGATAGATGGGTCATGTTATATCCCCTCGATGTATTGATAGGTCTCACGAGACACAACAGTTGGTGACATGCCCTTTATGTTTATTTCCAAAACAATCTGATGGCATTCTATCAATAGAATCAAATTGCCTTGATGGTATAATTTTTCATGTTCTAGATACAATATTTCCATTAATAAATAATTTTTTTCATTCAGTAATCTATTATTATTATTACCCAGAATATTTTCACTATGAAAAAATATATGGATTCATTTTTATTCTCACTGTATTTGTGGCATGTGTTTTTTAGATTATTTTCCATTCCATAATTCCTATACCTAATTTAATTTAATTTACTTATTATTATTTCATATAATCCTTATTGAGTGTTTGGGCCCACTGTTATTATATATCCTTTACGAAGTTTATGAAAAAGAAAACAGTGAATAAGATTTTAATGATGTAGTTTATTTTATTTTATTATGTATCATGATTTATTTTCATTTCCAATTGTATTATGGGTATAATGAATGAATTATGGGAATCCAAAACTGCTAAAATGATTGGTCATTTAGGATTTGATTCCTTGTAATCATTCAAAAGAAATTAAATAATGCATCATCTTTGGACTTCTAGGTTCATGGTGTTACAGTTTTTATCAAAAAGAAGTTTAGAATCAATCTTTAAAACTAGATTTAGAAAAAATAGATTTTAGAACATGAACCTAGGATATAATTTTGGGATATGTATAGAAGAACATCCCATAATTTTTATATGGTATATATTATGTGGGTTTTTCTATAAATACATCTTTGTTTGGATACTACAGGTGGATGTGGTTCTGGTACATGTGTACCTAGGGTAAGTAAACAAAAAAGCTGTCTTGGGACTATCTTTGTGTAACGTCATACACAAAAACAGGACTTACTGTTCACCTCATTTGACACTCCTGGGGGTATACACTTAAGATAATTCAAATTTTATGGACAATCCATTATGATGGGTTTATAAGTAAATATGTCCCCAAATGAATTTTTTTATGATTATAAGATTTACTACACCAAATTTTTTCAATTTATGATATGTATTTAAATATTATTGTTATAATATATTATATTTCATAAATTTATTATCTATTCTAGTGTATCACATTATTTTTAAATGGAACCTATCGGAAGGAATGAGAACCACATCAATGCATATAATCCCAAGGGTAATAATGATCATTTCTTCAATGGGGTTGATCCAGTCTCTCGAAGGGAACTGTTCTCTCAAAAATTCTCATCATATAAGGGGAAAAAATCATGTTCTAAAAATAAGGAAAAAGAGTTTTCTTTGTATTATGAATTTGTAATGAAGCATGAGAAGAATATGTCAGCTGGTAAAATGCTATAAAATGTGAAGAAGGGAACACAGTATCTTCCCACATGTGATAATTATGGAAAGAAACACCACGATACATGCTTGAAAGGAAGTGGATTTTGCTAAAAGTGTTGAGAGAAATTACACCATTCTTCTGATTGGAAGGGTAAGATAAAAATTTCCAATGTCCAATACTTCATCATCAAAAAGGTGAAACACTATGAAAATCAATTTCTCGAGTTTCAAAGGAATACACACCAAAATAGGCTAGTGGATCATGGTAAAGCTTATTTTACAACAACAAATATATATTAGTGGTTAATATTCTTGTATTTGGATTCAAGAATTATTTTATTTAAGTATTTCATCAATTAAACTTTGGTTATAAGAATCATGATATATTTAAGGATTCTACTATAGTATATATTTAAGGAATTTGAAGCATGTGATGAATAACACCAGTAATCAAGAAGTGATTTGGCCATAATTTGATCTTATCGAAAACAAATGACTTTGTAAAATAACTCTAAATATGTTATTGTTTTGAGATAATATTAAATATACAATCATGGGATAGTATTTGTGAGCATGAATGTGGTTTGTGATATGATGAGTTATGTAATGCTAGAATTATTAGACTCTTGGATTCATAGAATATATTCAAAATCATAGGATTTTACTATTGGAAGCATGCATGTATCATAATGGTTTTGAGGATATTATGGTATTTATATATTTGGTATGTGACAATAAAGTCTACATTTTTTGGGGGAAATTTATGTTATGTTGACTTTGGAAATATAGGGATTTTCATTCTAAATTTTGGTTCATTGAATATGGAAAGACATGTTTTAGACGATTCATATGACTAACTACTTGTGCAATGGATCATGTTAAAGTTTGGAAAATTATTTTTTCATTGACAACATGTTCTAAACCTGTTGGTTTCTATAATCATTTAAAGGTCTAAATAATGACTTAAGGACCATATGATTTCTTAAAAGTGATTAATGAATAAAAATTTATTTTCAATATCCATATTTTGGTTTATGAAATGAAGTGGTGATAGATCAATGAACAACCAAAATTTGATATTATGAAATGGGAAAGAATCATGTATGTTTATTTTCTCAAGTGATTATGTAGATAGTAAAAGAATCCCTCAAATGTAGGAAAACTATTTTGGACCAGAAATGTTATCTGTTTACTTTTCTTTTATAAGAAATCAATGGTGTTTTAACTAAGAAATGTTTTTACACATTTTTTAGGGTTAACCTTCTAATGACTATGTTCTCTATCATTCACTATTATAACTTATTGGTTAGGTTATTCTCCTATGTCCATATTTTATGTTCACACTAATATTATCTTATTCGAATTGCTCATTTTTATTAACCTCTATATTTCCCCTTCCATCTTATAAAGTGAATATTTTATTAATCATATATCATATATGGGTTTCCCAAAACAGAATTTTGAAGTATCATCTTTTGATTTTTGATGTAATATTTCGAATTGTGAGGATGAAATTTATTTTTAGGGGTATAATGTAACAACCCAGAATTATATCTATGAAATTTTACTTCTTATAATTATTTAATATAGTATAAATAACATTGAACCACTTAGATAAAATAATAAAAACATTATATATATATAATATATTAAATAAGAGGTATTTCTAGAAGTTAAAGAACCTATACCGATGAAATAGTAACTTGACCTCATGAATAGTAATTTGATCATTATGAAAAGTAAATCATCCAAATGAATAGTAAAAACACCCATTAAAGTATAAATAAAATTTAAGAATCATATAAATGAAAGTATGATATAATTATTTCATAGTATATGTAAATAATTATTTTAAAAATTATTAATTAAGTGTTGGTATTTTTGTAAGACATAAATATTAAATTACAAATTTTTAATTAATAAAATGATTTAAAATAAAATTTATATTTATAAAATTTATTACTAAATTAATATTTTTTTGTCTTATAATTTTAGGATAATTTTATGAGAACTTAGATAGTTTTTCAATGTGTTGTAATATATTTTATAATTTTATAATTTTTGTTTTCAAGTAAATAATGATTTTAAATAAAAATTAAATTTCACATATGTTGAAAATTATTTTCATAAAATAGAGTTCATTTTTGAATTCAATACATCCAAATATGATTATGGTGATATTTTTTTTCTGAAATATTTTAATTTTTGATGATTAGGGAATTATGGTAATTTATTGTATATATACATTATAAAATAAATACATTATTCATTGAGTTATAAATGATGTATTCACCATAATCTTGATCATACGTTAATTATTTTAATATTTTTTATGATAATTTTAAAACTATTCATATCATTGAGTTAAAATAATAATAAAATGAATAAAATATTCAAACAAACACCCCTCTCCTACAATATAATTACCATCCCTCACAACATCTTTTTATCACAACTTCAAAGCTTTGATCCTTGTACAAATTCGGTCCAATACTCCTCCTAATCCCCTCCCCAATTTCATAAAATCAATTTGACTTAATAAAATACAAAAAAAAAACAATCCCCTTAAGGAGGATCTCAAGGAGAGTAAAATCAAGAGGTAAAAAGCTCTTTCCCTTTATTTTAAATTTATTTTAATGCTCTTTTCTTTTCTTATCTTCTCCACATCTCACAGACCAAAAGAAACATTATATATTGAGTATATTTTATGTAGTATAATTGTTTTTGTGATGATGGAATAATACACAATCGATACTCTTTTCCTTTTATTTCATTTTTATGAGGAAAACATCGTTTGTGAGGTACTGATTTCCCGCATTCGAGGATGACGTGATTTTATCGTTCATTCCATAATTCATATCTATTTATTAAAACAATTTAATTTTTTAAAATTTATATAATATATTTATAACATCCTATTTATTATTCTATAATAATTATATATTCATGATATTAAATAATAGAACAAAACAATTTCATGTTGATCAAGACACCACCAAATTAATCTTAATTAACGAATGTCGTTAACGTTTTATCCAATGATTTATGTTTCCCCAAAAAAACAAATGCCTTATATAAACATTAAATTTTTAGGATGTTAATTAATAACATTTAAATTCAATTATGGATATCTATTTCCATTTTACATGAACTACCAAGCTCATATGAATGTAAATCGATCATTAAAACAAAGTAAACAAACACTCCTAAATGATGAAATTGTATCCTATAACTCATCAAAAATCCATAAATTAAATTAATAAAGTTTTAATAAATAAAATACATGTGTATAGTATTAATAATTAATTAATTATGTATTTAATTTGATTATCTAGGACATTATGATCTTGTGAGGAACACATTCAGACATGAGGTTGTTTTATTTCTGTGAGATTTCCATTATTTGACACATATTTATTGTAAGAGTTATATGAATAATTCCATTTGATATATAATATCATTAATATCTTCATATTTATGGTATTTTGTGTCTCATTTGATTATTCTTATTTTTTGGGTACATTAATTGATTGATTACAAAGAGGTAAGGGATTCTCCATAAATCTCTATATTTCCATCATGTTACTCTTTCTCTCTCTTTAACCCAATGCAATTTTTCTTATGTACTCTTACTAAATTTTTTATATTTTCAAATTATATTCACATAACTCAATTCTAATTTATTTTATATGAAATTCATCTTTTATAGTTATTTCATTTTTTAATTCATCCTGATAATCAAGCCCGATTTAAGATAACATCACAATTACTTACCCATTTTAAGGTACATTTCATAATCTATTTTAAACAACCAATATATTTCTAAAATTACATATTTTATCATGATAATTTATATTTGTTCATTCTTGATTTTATACAAACAATTATTTTATTCTTTATTTTAAAGACACTTTATTATTTACCCCTAAATCCACTAAAGTGTTCACGTCTCATGTTTCTTAAAAACTCTTTTTAAAATATTTTCACTCTATATAGACATCATTTATGCCTCAAACTAATATCATTTCCCTTATATTTTCCATTATGTAGTTTAAATGCTTAAAATCTAATTTTATAACAAATACTAATGTTGACATTATATTTTCGGCTGAGATAAAACATTATGGCTCAGAAAAAACATTCATCATCCAAATAGTCCTATGACATAATTAGGACTAAATTAATGGAATAATTAAATAAAAATAATCATCCATAGTGAATCTAAATATATATACAAGATAATTCTATAGAGGATGGATTTTGAAACAAAATACTGTGGCGAGGCATTGCATTGCTGACTCCTGTATTAGTATTTCTATCTATTTTATTTCATGCATTCATTTTATTTTATCATTGCCTGTTGCACCCTCATTTCATGGATAATTGGAGAAATCCATATTAATTATGGGGTATGTAGATAAATGTAAAATGTTATTTCTGTTTTATTTTGTTTATTTCATTTATAGGTTTTGGTTTCATCAATAACAACTCAATTTCTATATCATTCCACTTTTTATTTTATGAAGATTTAATGGAATCAAGAATATACCATTTAAATAGAAAAACTAAATAGCCTAAACTATTTTATAACTATTTATTATTCTAAGGTTGTTACGTTCCAAAATGGTATTAGAATAAAAAAAATTCATTAAAACCAGAAATTACATGACCATATGATATTGGGGATTTTTGTATTAATGAGGGGATACCTTGACCATTGGATCTCCTTCATCTCTAATTTTACATCTACAATGAAAATTGAAATTAATTTCTATATCAATTTATATCTAATCACTTAATATACACAACCACAATTCACATTTCTAGCTTGATTTCCAAAAACCAAATCTTCTATTTTCTTTTACATTCTTCAAAACCTCCAATAAATTTTTTATTTTAAATTCTTAAAAAAATTCCACATCTCTTAATTTTAACCACCAACTAACCACTTTCTATTTTTATTTAGTTAGATTCAATGTTTGAGTTTAATATAAATAATTTAATTTTGTTATCCCATTAAGAAAAAATCAATTCCATAGGGGTGGTCCGAATTCTGGTAACATTTCTAGGTACTATTTCTAGTCAGTTTTTAGTTTCTTTTTAAAGATTGTAATTTTTATTATTTTATTTTATTTCCATTTTGTATGTTTTGTGCGATAATGTTGTGAATTTTATATTTTAGGATTTCATTAATCAAACACACTATATATGAACGAAAGGAATATTGATCCATAAATATGACCTTGAGATTGAGTAAATCCTACAAAGGCAGATAAAAGCTGAATCGACCATGGCGTCCACAAAGAAATATTCAGATACGGGAGATGTTCCAAAAATATATTTAGGTATATGAACTCGCACATATTATGGATGTCCATTTAAAAAATAATAGTTCTTATGAATCCATGTTCTTTCTTTTGAAAATAATCATTTTGATATAAAACCCACCATCATAAAGGTGCTCTTGAACACCATGCATTTCACTAGGCTACTGCATAAGGATCTAAATGCACCCTAGGGAATATTTCTTGAACACTATATTACATTTCAATTTTAGAATGTCCCCATATTTATTGTAAGCATTCAAATTTATATATTTTCATTGAGAGACCAGGCTCATAAATGTATCTAGATCATAGTAGTAAATGACATCACTATGTGGGATCATTTGGAAAATAACATTCTCATTCTCTTCTTCAATAATTAAAAAAATATGAAAATATGGGTAAATATTTTAAATTCTAATCAATGTTTGGATGGGTACCTATGTAGTTATTTAATTTTTTTAAAATATATGATTTGAAAATTCCCTCATCATGAAACTAGAATATTTATTTTAATCCAAACATTTTATAAGGACTTTTCATAAAGGAACCATTTCATCATTGACATTGTGGGTAGTGGATCATTGGAAAAGAAGTATGTTGAGGAGAGGAAAAATAAATTGGTTGAAATAACAACAAATTGTTTCTCGTGACATGGTTAAGGAACTCAAAGGTGATGGTTGAATATAGTAGAAAACCATTTAATGTTTTCCCAAATTTAATCTATAGAAGGAAATATAGAAACAATTTTGTATCTATAAAATCCCTAATGTATGTATTCTAATGATTCTAATTATATTTATTATAATTGAAAAAAAATTAGGTTTTTAGTAAAAAAATATATGAATTTCAAGTGTACCAAAAAAGTGTACAATTATTTCATCAAAAATCCACACAAGGTTCTTTACATTCAAGTTATATCCATATAATAAAAGGGAAATTGAAAAAATTTATAACCATATATAGAGTTGTGATCAAAGGTATAAATGAAGATTCAATGAAAAAAGGATACATTTTTAAATATGTAATATTAGGCTGGAAAAATCACTATACAACTTAGATATAAATCGAGATGTATACTACATGAAAACACTGAAAAAAAATCCTCATAAAGTTGAAATCTATAACTCTCAAGAAGTGAGAAAATATCAGAGAAGAGCCCAAAAACAAGAAGTGAGAAACTAAAAAGAAAAGATAAATAGAAGTAAGTATCTATTGAATATAAAATAGAATAACCCTAAATATAAAAAAAAAATTATTTTACAAATAATCTAGCATATGAAAAAAAAATTCATAGAAAGATAAATTTCATTAAAAATTTAAAAAATTATATATAAACATCCCTTTTATAGAGTCTCTCACAAACATGTTGACTTAAATTGATTTTTTATAAGATATAGTGATAAAAAAATGTACATGGATGATATTAGAACCATTCCACCGACATGGGAGTTCTTATATGCTCTTTCAAAGGACTAACCAAAAAAGATGGAGGAAACTAATATACATTCAATTCTGAATAATATTATTTCTATCAAAATTGGACAAGAATTGTGTGATCTTGGATCCCAATTGAGTATCATTTCCTCTAATATATTCAAGAACAATGGTTTATTGAAGATAAATAATACATGATTGACACTTCATATATAATAATGAACATTAAAATCCCCCAATATCTTATTGAATATATCACCGTAAATGTCAAAAAAATTCTACTTTCCTTGATTTCATAGTGTTGTACAGGGTAGAAGAGATAACTCCTATAATTTTATGAATTACATTCAGGGATACTAGATGAGGACTGATTAACATTAAATGAATGGAGTTATTCCTAAGAGCTTGTAGCAAATAGGAATTTTTCAACATTCGTCAGGTGTTAAAGAATTACGATGTGAATGATGATGATGAACCAGTAGAGGAAAACATGCATGAGGCCTAATATGATGCTGAATATGAATATGTATACGTGACATATTTTATCATACAATAGGGTATTCAAATTAATGTTATAAAAAATGAATAAAGCGGAGTTATAGGATTGGACTTGTAGAACTGGTGGAGTACCTAATGCAACCATGATTGAAAAGGTCTAGATGGAACGGTTGGTCCATGACCTTATATTTAGTTCTGTATGAATAAAGAAGAAATGGTCAAATGATCTTCTATAAATTACATAAGTGCTTCCAATAAGAATATTTAACCATTTTTTTAAGGAAACAGGTGACCTACATGGATATGTTACAACTTAGACCATTCATGGACCCCGAACAAGTATTGTATTGTCAATAATCCATAACCTATGCAAAAATAGGTAAGTTTAATCCAATGATATTAAAAAAAACAAATCTTTTAGGAAGCACTTATTTTATAGGTTTTTTAATTTTTTAGGTGAAAAAATATCCACCAAATCATTTAAATTTTATTTAAAAATAGACTATACACTTAGTTGATTTTTTTATTTTTTTAGTTCCAATATAAATGAACTAGTAAGAAACATGAAAAGAGCCTATAAACCCAATAAACTTCTTGAAACAAAATCAAATCATGAACCTATTATATATAAGACCTACATATTCTAGGTTTAATAACTCATTAAAAGTGGGGTAAACAATTTCAATTATTAATTTTTAGAATTTATTCTTCACATTTATCTATTTTAGAGCATTAAACTTCCGATTACATTACTATCCTTGAATTTTAATTTTAATAAATTGATCTAATATACATAAACTACATTTTTTACCTACAAATCTAGGTTTCTATACTTTAATACCAAAAATTATTATTTTGAAAAATATGAGAAAAATAATTAGGGATTATATGGAGAATATATAGTTAAGAAATATTGATTTAGGGAGACTGGTTGATTATTTTGAATTATATTTTTATGATATTTGGAATAGATTCAGTATTTTGATATTTATGTTAATTTTTTTTATTTTAATAAATAATTTCCCAAACCATTCATATCACTCCAAATACACTCTCCAAGCCCAATATTTTACCATTATTTCTATATTATATTTATTCAAAGTATAATACATGTTTTTTTTCAAGAATCATTCTTTTCATCTTACCAATGCTATGACTTAATAGAATCACATTTAATATTAACGACCAGTTTAATTTTTTTCTATTTTCCATGGATCCACATTATATTAGTCCTTATTTTTGTAGAATCCATAAACTTCCATATTTATAGAATATTAGTGTTATGAGCCTATTTTCTCCACTCTAACCATACATAATGATATTATTCATAATTTTAAAAAGTTAGTGTGGTACAGACAGTGCTAAGGTAGAAGATGTGTCTTAATAAAAATTAATAAGTGTGTGGGGTTAATTATTGTGATATTTGGGGAGCCAATCTGGATTTTTTATGAATTTTAATCACTACACACCCTCCTCAAATAAGAGAAAAATGGTTTGTGTCTTTGGAGGATAAAAAATCCACTTTTCAAGACCAAAGAGCATTCTATCATATGTGGTGTGGTGCTGGAAGTAGTATTTATCCCTAAATAAAAATTACAAAAATAAATTAAATACAATATAATACAAGAGGGAATTCCACTCATTATGTTTCTTTTCCTTAAGTAGTTATATTTTGATATTGGGGAAGGGGTGATATAATTTTTGTACGGGATATTTCCATTGAGTTCTCTATGATTATCATGAAATAAACATTAGAGATAATAACCTTATTAAGATTATTTATTTCAATAAAATTCGATTACCATCCATAAGTTTCAGACATATTTTAACAATAATGAAATTTCCTCTTAATTAATTGTGATCTGTATCATAACATTGTGGAGATTCTTGATTACTTGGAAACCTATAGTATGTTACTTGTACTTAAGGTATAATAAAAATTCACTTAATTTTGTCACCTTTATGATTATTATAAAAATTAATTTGAGGTAAATTAAAATTATTATTCATATTAATAATGAATTTAAAAATAAAAATGGAATAATTGAGTTGAATAGCTAATTTGAAAAGGAAAAAGAAAAAATATTTTTTTGACATGTTTCTTAAAAAAATCAGAAGTTGTTGAAATTTTCTTTTGTCACGATCGAACAATTAAATTCAAATTTTATCAACTTATTTTATTCAAATTTCATTTAATGAATTATGAGGTGTTTATAAATTTTAATAAGATAATATTTCATAACTAAGGAAATATCTGAATTCAAATGTATGGGGATTTGATACATATATTTCGTGAATATATTTTTTGATAATAAATACTTTTTTTCATTTAATTGATCATTATAGATCAATATATTAATGATTTTATCATATATGGTTTAATATAACATTTGGTTGAATAAAATATAAAAGATAAAATAAGAAAAATATTTCTACTAAAAGAAGTGTTCCCTTGAGGTGGGATGTAAATGCGATGCTACAAAGGCCAGAAGGAGAAGAACTAGGGTGAAACAGATCTTATAGATCTATAAAACATAATTTTCACAAAAAATATACTATTCACTATTTATAAATAAGAAAATTTTAGTGTTTAACTAAATAAATGAAGAAATATATCTTGGATGAAAACACATAACATCTACAATGTGACACATATACCCCATGGTGAATTTTTCCAAATAGACAAAAAAATTAGGATGACATTAGAATTTCAATAGAGACAAAAAATTATGATATGAACACACATTAATCACTATTATTTACATGGTATAACTTAATAAATTCATTTATGTATTATGTAACGAAATAATGAGCATAAATAATTATTATAAATTGATATCCAAGTTACTATTGTTGAGGATATATTCAAAGAATAAATAATGAGGTGAAGTTATCTACTACTGAGTCCTTCACCAGTCCTCTTCATCTTCATTCATGTTTTAGTTTTATTTTCTATTTACCAATTAATCACTCATTAATATGATGAATTGGTATCTACCACTATGTTTTGGTATATTTTTATAAAGAATAAGGTTCTATGGATTTTATTTTCTTTAATTTGTTTTTCATGTATTTGGGTTTCCATAATAGAAAATAAATTTATATTTTTTTTTCAATTTTTAATTCATATCCATTGAATTGAATATGGAGTTTATTTCTGAAATTTCACAACTAATTTAACTAAAATATTTCCTGTCCATAATGTAGTATAGGGTTTTTTGTATTGAGAATGGTGTTGAGGTAAACTTAATTACTTAAAACCTCAAATTACCTGAACATGGGATATAAGGGATTCTTATATCATGGAGGGGATACTGTAACCATTGGATCTCCATTATATCATATCTAAAACCAATATTGAACAACTCAATTAATATGTAAATCCATCTTCACTTGAATCCTATCTTTACAGAACCCTGACATGCAGTTAAAACATGATTTTAAGAAACCAAAAATTATTCATTATTTCTACTTATTCAAAATTAATAATCATGTTTTTATTTCAAATTCCAAAAAATTACTTTCACTATATATTGCATTATCCGTTAGACACACAACTTGTTACCTTTTATTAGTATGTTCCACTATTTATGTTTTATATAAATAATTAAATTTTATTAGACATATATTTAAAATGATGACATGTGGGAAATAAGTAGCCTTTATTTGATTAATATAATGGATAAAAGGGGCGGAAAATATTATGATAATTCTAGTGATGGGATTTCTATTGGGAACACAGAAAAAAAAGAAATATTATAATTGTTAAAAATTACAGTCATAAAGAATCCTTAATTGTTATGATGTCCAGATCATTCAAAACGAGGAATAGACTAGACATACTATAATGGTATATTTTGATAATATCATTGTCATTATATAACATATAAAATAAAATATGTAAACAATAATACTCAAACTAATGTTATTGATTCAAATTTTATAGTAGATGAAGAATGAAAATATATTTCTAAGAAGAAAAATGAAAGATAGAGAAAATATGTTGATGTTGACAACATCGTTTGATATTTAAATAAAGGTGTGAAAGAAATTATAAAGATAATGGAAACTATCAATATCTATATTTTATCAGAGGTTGAACCTCATACAATTAAATAATCCTTTGAACACAAGGATTGTGTTTGGGCCCTGAATGATGAACATGACAATATTAAAAAAGATAAAACATGGGAAATTTTTTCTAGAAACATATAGTAAAATTTTGTTGGATCCAAATGGTGTTTCAGAAATAAACATTATGAGAATTATAGAGTGAGTTAAAAAAAATATAGTCTAGTATGCAAATAATACTCATAAATTAAATTATTTAATTTTGAATAAAAAAATTTCTAATGGAAAGACATTAATAAATCATAATACACATTATAATCTCATCATATATAAGCTTCCGGATATTATTTATAGATGTTAAACCCGATTTTCTAAACGGTGACCTTAATAAATTAGTGTATGTGGATCTGCGTAAATGATTTATTCTACATATAAATGGTATAAATTTATATAAGATCAAAAAATATATCTATGGTTTGAAGCAGGCTCTATGTGTTTTGTTTATTAATCTTGATAATTTCTTAAAAGGAATGATGTATTCTAAGGGATACGTGGACAAAAATCATTAGGAAAAAATGTAAAAACACCACATCAATTTTTAATATCATATATATTGATGATATAATAATTTTTCAGAAATAAAAAAATCCTATGTTTGGAATTATCAAGGAACATGAAATAATGGTTTTAAAAGTCAACACAAGGTGAAAGGAAAACAAGTTTTGGTTGATGAGTATTTATTCACCCCCTAACAAGGAAGGAGTTAAATGCGCAAGGACTTCTCCTCCCACACTGGCGTGGAAGAAGGGAGTCTATCCTACCCACTATACACAAGGAAATACTGTTGGAATTGAAAAACTCAATGCTCCTCTCATCATGGGTGGTGGTTCTCCCATTAATCGATCAAGTCCTGGAAATGATAAGTGTCCCCCATTATGCGACCTTAGCCAAAATATTGCTAATTCTCCCCCTCTTTCTGAGGGGACATTCTAGGAAGACGGAACTAGTGGACTCAGGTAATCTACTTTGCACAAGAAGTCAAGCCAGACAGTGTTATATGTGAAAGTTTACAGTTTGACTGAACCTGTGGCATTTTGTTTGTTTTTCTGGTTCTTCTGTTATGTTTTTAATGTGAAAGTCACCAGTAATACTATGAGGATCTCCCTCAGATGTGGTTTCAGAGAAGGAAGTATCCAAAAACTCATAGTCATCTTGATTTGGATGAATGAGAGGACATGACACTTGCCATCGGCACCAGGCCCGTGCATCCTAGCATGAGACAGCCAGCCGAGCGGCCATGTGGAGGTGGAGACTTGTTTAATTTATGTAGGTGTCGGGGAGGGTCATCTCCAAATAGTCTTTATTTTCTTGTCTTTTACCTTTTTAATGGATTTTATGTGGTTGTAATTGTTTGGTTTCACACTTACCTTTAAAAGTGTCAGTTGAAAATACCAAAAAAAAGTTGATTGTGGAGGATGAAAAAATATGATATAAATTATTTTATCAATAGAAATATACAAATGATTTCTTGAAGGTAGTTGATATATAACATATTGGAGGAATTTACACACTAATTTAGGGGGACACGAATCAGTGAAATAATTATAATGGGCTTACTGTTAATGAGAAATAGTTCATAAGTCTTATTAAAATTATCATGTACTTGACATCTTCAAGACCTAACATGGTATATGTATTGAACCATTATTTATAATTTCATTTTAATCAAATAGAGAAACATATTTTTTTAGAGAATTTATACTGAGATACATCTCTAGCACACAAAATTATGGGATAGTTTATATGCGTAATGAAGATACATAAATAAAGGTGTTTACTAATGAAAACTTTTTATGAGTATTTTATTACCAAATTTAAAAAATTACGGGATTATTTTTCATTGGAATAAGTTCTTTTTCATTTAATTAAGTGATATAAATATTTGTGAAATTAATAAGTATTTATTCTATGTATGTTTTTCCTCAAAGGCTACTATATAGATGATATGGATAAATACGCATTTGAATGAATAATGTGTTGAGTTAATTTATCCTTTTAAAATTGGATATGATATCTAAACTGCTATAAACATATCGTAATATATTTTACAAAAGTCCATGTCAATGCATAATGAGTTAAAGATCCATTTTCCTATGGAGAAGTGTGAATAGGGAATTCCAAGACTAGAATTTTCACCCTCCAAAGAATAGATTGTGGATATCTTATCCCATAATCTTTCAACTAAATAGTTCAATAAGTTAAGGTTGTAAATTGGAGTGCAACCCATTTACTATCACCAAAGTATAATTTTATACCATGTTTTCACTTATTATATTTAATTTAAAAATTGAATATACATTGTTTGAAGCATTGAAATTGATTTTCCCAATTATGATATTTTTGTGTGTGTAATGCATAGTTCATGAATGAATCTGTAGAATCATTTACTATTTATTGTTATTAAGTTTTCATAAAGTGATAACTAGGTTCCTATTAGTTTTTAATTATAAAACTTCGATGATTAATTTAGTCACAATGGTTTTATAAAATGATTTTTCTTGCATTGAATTAGAGATGGTGGATTCATGACTCATGTTTTTATAGAGGCCATATTAATCCCCATCAGTTATTATATTTTGTAATATTGTCAATTAGATCCCAAAAAAAGAGTTATATTGACAAAAACATTAGAGGTGGAGATTCTCCAACCTTTGATCAGGAAGTTCAATTTGATGGATTTTACTATTTTAGTATTATAATTAAGTAACTTATATTCATGTTAAAATCAGGTACTAATAATGTATAAGTATTTTAAAAAATATATTGTTGAAGTTAGTGGTTTTCTAGAAGGTGATAAAGCCTACGGAGGCATGGAGGTTTCATCTATTTGTGTGTCTCATTACCATTATAGAACATAGGAAGCAATAACCCAATTGGTGATGTTATTATGTTTCTAATAATTACCATAATGTATTTATGGCAGGGGGAAATTTATTTGAAGTCAATCTTGATATTTTGTGCTAGAGGTGAAAAGATAGTAATATAAGATATCATATAGTAGTGTCTGTGGAAGATAATCAATATAAAGAGAGGTTATTTTTTAATAAATGATAGTAGAATATATCATACAAATTTCAATTTTAATATATACTTATAGATACCTACCTGATTTGGATAATTTCCTTTGTTGATTTGTAATTATGTGTAATAATTCATCTATGAATTCAAATCTTGGCAGAAAATTGATAAATGGATTTTTCTTGCGCACAATTGGTTTAAGGAGTATGTAAGATAACTTATCATAGTCGCATTTAATACATGAGTGGATTATATCAAATTTTCTTTAAGAAAGTTGTTCATAATAAAATTTAGCTTTATAGTGTGGGTATTATTTTTTACCAGGTGGAATTTTAGGAACCTATAATTGGGACTTGTGTGAAATAAAATTAAATGAGATATATATAGACATGAATATTAAAATAAAATGATTTTTTAATGTGATAAATGTTGTGTGATATTATTTAATGATCATATATCTTGACAAAACATATGATGATGATTCTTGAGGAAAGATAAGATGTTCCAACTAGAGGAGATTTTTGGTGTTATGATATGAGTTCCATTCTATATATTGAAGAATCCATGTAAGAATTATTATTTCTAAATATCATGAAAACTAAATATTAATGGATTTATTATAGAATATGAGTTTATAAAATGGTCTTGATAATTCAAATATCGTTCATATGAATAAATCAATACTTTAAAAGAAATTTTATGAAGCTTTTAAATGATTGTTTGAAATGGGATTTATGATCTTTGAATGATTAGTTCCATAGAAATGAGATTCTAGGAGATTTACATAACATTTAAGGAAAAATGTATCATAAAATATTCTATGAATATAAATATCATTCTAATTAATGGAGAAAGGATGTAAAGAATTAAATAAATAAAAACGGATACGCTAATTCACAAAGGATAAGGATATAATAAATAACAGAGATAAATAAAATATAATAAAGAATAAGAATAATGATATCATTATATTGATTCCGTTTAGAAAATCATGTGATTATTCATTGATATTTCTTTAAGGACGTTCTTTTTCTATTTCAAAATTTTTACATGTTGGTGTTAGAAACATTACGTGTTCTAAGTCACACCCATTCTCATGTTACTTTTGATAATAAGATGTCTATTATGTTTGTGAGATGATAACCATAACACATCAAGTATGCAGTCACATGTAAGGAGGTGAACATCATTAATAAATTGGATGTGTTTTTCATTACTAAATTAGTTATTTTTTGATGGAGTGCTGTTGAAAATTTATAAGAGTTGGATGTATTTAATTTCAATTAACACACTAATTCAACTCTTCCATCAGTGTGTATCCCCCATCCTATGATCCAATAACTGGTATTAGATAAGGTTCACTATCATTCTCTCAATCTATTGATATGGATCAATAAAATGTCATTAATATTAATGGAATCCCAATTTTTTATGGAATGTGTCTTAACACATAGAAATATAGAATGGTTCCGTACATCTCTCAATTTGACATGATGTTATTGATTCCATTTAATATGGAATCTCTTTTATAAATGAAAACCCAGCACAATCTGAAATAGATATAAGAAACATTTAAATTTATATGAATTCCATAAATTCCCATTTATATTTGTTAACATAAAATCGGATAAAAAATGTTATGATCTGTGAAACTACTTATTTTATATGTACGAAATGTCAAATCCATTATTAATGAAATAAAATGGAGAATTAATAAAATATAAAAATTTAACACAAATAGTTTAAAGATATCATAACTCATAAGGATTAAATAATTGATAAATTCATAACAAGGATAAATTTTATTTTGATAACTATTAAATGGTCTATAAAAACTATTGAGAAATCAAATTTTTAATGAAATTTTTGAGAATCCTTCGAAATAAATTTTAATAATAAGAAGAACTTATATAAAGATTAATTCTATGATGGAGAAGGAAATTTTTGTTAAATAATTTAAATAATTTAATATTGATGAGAATAATGACTGCTCAAATGATGAAGAAAACAACGAAGACAATTTTTATACACTCTATATTATGTCAAGGAATTTTACAAGGAGATGAAAAGGTATGTATTTTGGTAAAATTCTTTTTAATATGTTAACTATAGAAATGATAGTTATTTATTTAATAACAATTCTAATATATTTTTAAATGAATCTATAAATAGGGAAGTATCCTAGAAAACTATTTCAAGAGATCGCTAAATTTCATAGTCAAATATAATGATGTAATTTTTTTAGAGTTACCTCAGATGAGAAATCTTAAAAAAAATATGGTCTAATTAATTATGAAGAAAGTGATTAGGTGGATGTGATAGAGATTTATCTCAATGAGTAGTCATAAAAATAAAATAATAACATGTTAACTCATTATATTATGGATCGAAATAAAATAGTGAGTATGCATCTGAGAGAGGAGTGTTTACCAAAGTATATAAAATCCGAATGTAGATCAAGATGCATCTAAAGGACATTTTTAGGTAGAGAAATGATGAAACATAGATGAAACATGGTGTATATATGAGAAAGAATATTTTAGAATAAAAATATAATCATTAATGTAAATATGGATGTTATTTTTGATAGTGAAAAGAAGTCCAAAACCATTAAGGATACGACCTCCACCACTATCTTAAGAGACAATGAAAATGATAAATTCAGAAGGAAGAATCAAGAATCATGATGAAGGATATAATAAATTAATATAACTAGAAGAATTATAGTAGTGATAAATCTTAATGATCATACCAAAAATAAATAAGATATTACTCTAAGAATGATGTTATATTTTAATAAGAAGTTTTTTGGATGATCTGAGGAAAATGGACACTGCCTATTATAAAAAACCACATTATAGTTTCCTACCCAGATCCACATAATTACCTAGGTAAATAATCATAATATCTCAATATTAATATAAATATATTCATTAAAAGGGCCTTCATTAGTTTAAAATATTTAGGGATCAAATCAGCTAGTGGAAATTTAAATATCTAATCATTTAATTTCATGTAATAGTTCTAGAAAACCACCCATTCAGCAGAAATTTTTTTATGAATATAGGAAAGTTTATGGGTATTGTTGGTGTTGTAGAATATTTTTCTATAAATATTATAACTTGTGGTAAAATATGTTTCTTTCAGGACTAGTAAGAGCGAAATAATTTAGGGGTATAAAATACATGGTCATCAAAACTCATCAAAGACATCAATTGTTTAAAATATTGTTTTTAGTAAGTAATTGATTTTGGATTCCTGATAGATCAACATGGAATATGTGATCATGAATGAAAAACATTATATGTATGTATTTATTTCATTATTACTCTTTTCCTTGGGTAATATGGTTTTATAACTATTTGAATAAAATTTTAATTAAGAAATATGAAAATATTATGGGAGTTGTTTTTTATGCTTTTAAATATTAAAAACCATTGATTATAGATAGTTGGTGTTCAACTCATATGTAATTTGATCTAAAAATCATATAAATATTTAGAAATATTAAACAATATACGTTTCATTTTCAAATTATTTATTTCTTAATATCACCCGTATTGGGACAAAAAAATTTGTGAAAATGTTAAATTAGTCTCGATAGTGTGTTATTTATTATCAATCCAAAGAAAATATTGTTGAGAATATCACAGATTTTCAATGCTTGTAATTATTCCATATTTAGAAAAAACGTATTCTTATTCAAATAATTAAATATTTAAATTTAAAAAAAATATCTTTGAGGACCTCTGTAATGCTATTTCAAAATGTTTGAAGTGAAAGAGGAACATCACCTATGAAAACAATAAGAGAATGAGCAGTGTCACAGATGGCTGGGTAACCGTGGCCAATGTATATGTAGATATTTATTCAAGAATAATTTTCATGGAATTTTCCCATACTAAAAAAAATAAAATTATTCTATTTATTAAACATATAATATAGTTAAAACGGTGATAAAATATCATAAGGGATTTGAAATAAAACCATCAAATCCTCTTATACTAATATGTTCTGGTGGTTTATGTTCTATGATAGAGTAATAAAAAAGTATAGAAATGTATTTTTTTCATTTTAATATATGATTTAAAATTTATGATAATGATTATTTCCGTGTCTCATAAATCATATTTCTTAGATAGAATTAAGAACTTCAGAAGTCTTGAAGACAAAAAATTAAGCATGTACTTAATGATATTAATATTATATAATAGAATTAAATGAATATATTTATAATCGTAACATTATACATGAATTCATTGATCCATTTAAAAAAATTATATATATGATGTAAATAGTACATTTATATCATGATTTACGTTATACATCATATAACTAGTCACACAACCAGTGGACCTAATGCTCTACCGACTTGATAATTATCTATATAACGCAAATATTTTCAAAGAATCAAAAAAAATATAGATAATATCGCTCATATGGACCATTTTTAGACGTCCCACATGTTATAACCATTAAATTAACATGGTGAATGTAATCATAAGAAAAGTTGGATCTAAAATGCTCAGTTATGGAGAAAAATAATAACATGTCATATTATAATCATGATAAATAACAATTAAAATACATAAATATCCTAACAATATATTAAAATTTCATAGATGATAAAAATAAAACATATTAGCATAACAGAAGATCATGAATATAACATTAATAAAAAATAAAATTTAAAACATGGACCAAACTATTTATTAATAAACACAAAAATTCAGAACATGCTATAAGAGTGTAAAATACATTATAAACAAGGCATAATCATGAAAACATTTAAATTAATGGAAATGGAATTCATCTAGAAAATATTGAAAAACCCTGATAAACAACATTGAAATGTGTCACATCATTATGTTTAGGATTCTTTTATGAGAAACCCTATTATTCCCTTTCATATGTGAAAAAACAAATTATATCAACAGTTAAAAATTTCTGAAAACAAAACATTCACACACCTGTGTGAACAACCTCATTATTTACCTCCTTGGATATATAATGATATATAAGATCAAAATAAAAAATTTAAGGAAAATATAGAACCCCAACTAACATAATTCATACTTATTTGTGCTATATCAAATCAATCATAATCATATCACAGTGCACCAATGAAAAAAGAACAAGTTTATTAAAATTTCCATAAAAAAAAACATAAAAAAGGATTAAAAAAATATATAATTTTCTATAATGAATAATAGTTTGATAAAATATTGAGGATACTGAAAACATACCTTCATAATAGATAAACATTTGATGAAAAATGGGTCTAAAGAAAAATAACTTCACAACACTTTTCAATTTTTTTTATAAAAGGTAATGTGACAAATAAAATTTTAAAACATTTTTTATGATGGAAGTAGAAGACTTTTCAAAAAAATATTATAAATAGTTTCAAGTGAAATATACCTCAAAATATTAAAAAATTATAAAAAATGTGGATTTTATGGTATAACATCAGATTATTATAGGATAAAAAACCCATTTCTTTGAAATAAATTTTTTTTGGAAACCCACATAATAAATAGAGTAATAAAAAATAATTTTTGAAACCCAGTAATGGGAATTATGAGAATCACAAAAAATAATCATTTTTTTATTAACTAAAAAAATATATTAAACAATTCTGGGATATGATATTATGGTAAAGGAAAAAAAATATCCACTAGTAAATTTGGAGTTATTCTTATCAAATATACACCTTTCTTTTGGGAAACATTTTATCCAAATAAATTTATTAATAATGTGAATTAATATACCCAGAGAATAAAAATCAAATTAGAAATAAAATATTTTAATCTTAGGATAACATAATTATTGAATTTTTTTTTTATCATAATGTTAACAACCCAATGAATTGGAAATTTAGTTGATGAAACCCTTACAAAAAGATTTTTTTATTGAAAATTATTGTGTGGTTTCAACAAAATTTATGGTTATACAAATGAATTATTGAATTCAATAAATGACAGATAAAAATATTAACTCATATATAGAGAATCATTTGAACCTTAAAGGATTAATTATGAACATGTATGTGGATAATCACATGGACTTAAAAATTTCCATAATAAAAGAAGTTATTGGATTAGAAAGATTAATGAGTTATTATGAAAACATAGGGACCATAAAAATGCTTTATAGAATGTCTCTAATGAGAGAAAACAGTTGTATCTAATCGATAAATAATAATTTGGATATAAAATGGTTCAGTATTAATATATGAAATTATTATCAATTGAAACTTAATGTTATTATCATAAAATAAGTACTTGAAACAAAAATAGGAGGAGCAGAACCCTTAATTTTCAATACAATTTATTAATTGTTCATAGGACTCCATTGAAACATAAGTACACTTTAGGAGGGATTTTATGATTAATATAAAAGTAAAATTGGTGATAATGGAAATTGGTTTGGATATTAATGAGATGAATGGGGAGAGTGAGGTCCATTTGTTGGAGAAAGAGAGAATATTTTTCATGGAAAATTTATGTTTGGTAATGGGTAAGAAAGGAGCCATTTTTGTGTTAGGTTGTTCTGGTGAGTTAGGTGAAATAGGTGGATAAATGGAAGTGAAGACATGTGGTAATTACTTTAATACCTAATAAATCATTCTATATTGTGTAAGTGATCATTCAATCATTAAAATTTTGATACAATTTATTTACCCATTTTTACCCTTATTAATCGTAATTAAAAATTCAGTATGGTAATAGTTATACTAATAAAAAAATAACAAAGACATTAAATAAAAAAATTAATTTTCAATCTAGTTTTATATTCAAGTTAATCTAAATAATTTGTTAAATAAGAGACAATTAACTTTAAAAAACCTTTGATATTCAGGGTAAAAAAACTTGTATATAAATTATTTATTCAATAATCTATTTCTGTTTATAATATTTATCATTTATTTCCAATTAAAAGAGATATTATTAATTTTTATATGTAATTTACATCATATAAGTGTTATAAATTAAAATATACTCATTTAAAAAAATTGAAAATAATTATTCTTTGAAAAATGTCTAATTTACAATAGTAACTTGGTTTTATATAAGGTAATTTAATATTAATGTCTAAAAACATTTATCTAATTACATAAATTAATCATGAGAATAAAAAAAATTTAATCATTAAATCAGATTAAATTCATCAAATTTCAAATATATAATTTTAATATAATATTGTATGAAAATATTTTTAGGAAACTTATATTTTCTTAGCATAGAATTATATACATTTTAATTTACAATTTTGTATTTTTTTTAATAAAGTTGTTACCCCTAGTGATACCATCCAACTTATTGGATATGATTCAATAGTAATATTTAATAATTTTAATGTGGTATTTTGGGTTTTCACTTTAGTTCATTTTTGTGTGCAAGAAAACTTCTCACATAATATTTAATTGTTCAAGAGTAATTACTGAAATTGTGATCCATTAAATTGTAACCCCTAAAAATAGTTTAATCCTAAAAACATTATTATATTGATTAAGATAAGTGATTTTACTTATAACTCATCAAATCCTTACATTTCCATGAAACTTCCTCAAATATATGATTCTATCATAGAACTTTGACTAGATGAGTGTTTTTATTTATCAAAAAAATTTCTCTTAGATCCATTATTTCTATACGGTTTTCTTCATGTTAATTTCTATATTCCTATTGTACTAATTTCTATCCCAATACATGTGAGGGGTATGGTGTGTAATTTTTCAAAAGAGATACATAGAACACAACATGAACTAGAGTAAGGTTTGAAGAGAGCTCTAATTGATATGCTATGACCACAACATGATCAAATAACATGAAGGGATCAATGTATATTTGGATAATCATCAATTTCATAAAACATTTAATAACTATATTCTATATAAATATTCAAAGGGAAACTTTTTCACCAACTCCAAACTCAATATATCTTAGATGATTATATACATAACTCTTCTATAAACGTTTTATAATATTAATATGATGTTGAATGGTTTAAAGAATCTCATTCACTTCATGAACAAGGTTACAAATAATCATTTTAATCTCTCCAAATTTTTCCTAGCATATTAGAGTCCTACATCACTTCCCATACATGTACTTATATGTTTCAATATAAATTTTAGAATTAGAACTATGGTTATATGAGTACACTAATAGGGGAAGCTATTGATATCAACATCCTTGGAAATCCATTGAACGTGATCTTATCACATCTTCTAGAGTTTTAGTTGTCCTCTTAGATTGAAAAATTACTTGAGGATGATAAGAAGTGCTAAAAATCATATTTTATCAAATTGTTTGTAATGTCTTGAAACGAATCTTGAGGTATTTCATATATCCAAATTAGATACAATGAATATTGGTCCTCCATGTATCCTCACAATATCCCTAATGTATAACATGTCTAGTTTGTTAAAGAAGAAATATTGTATGGTTTAAATAAAATAATCTAACTTTTTAAGTAGGTAAATTATAACCCAAATAGAATTATATATTTTAGATGTTTTGGGGAGTCCTATAATGAAATACATTGTGATATTCCAATTTTCATACTATTATGGTAAATGGTTTCCACATACCCTAAGAATATAATCATTTATCCTTAAATTTCATGTTTATTAATCATCGAGATATATAGTGGATGGTTTGGTCCATTTTTCAATAACATACTTCTTTAATGGGTCTTCTGATATTTACATTCTTAATATTACATGACCTTATTGAGATAATTTCTAAACCCTGAGTCTACAATTTCTAAATTTATAATAAAATTCATATTTTCTGATGGCATTTAACATAATTAATAATTGACTTATATATTATTCAAATTTATCAACAATCTCTAACAAGATATGTATTGAAAATAGTTGAAAAGTAACTAATTGAGTTCCAACAACATTTAAAAATGGAAATCATATTAACTATAATATTATAATGAAACCATCAATTATTTTCACTAGTGTTTAATGATAATAATTTGTTAAAAGATGTCATTCAATGCAAAAGAAGAACAATGGAATAGAAGGAGTATATCTATGAATTATACTACAGCCACTACAGATATTGTTACCCGTTATTAGTCAAGAAAAATTATATTAATATAAAGGGGATAAATTATCATTTTTATATATTTTGATTAATCAAATCTGTGTACATGGTTGGATTGGTGTTTCCTCGCTCGGGGGGAGGGGGCTAGGTATTCTGATCTTCTTCCACGACAATGGTAGCCACTAGGATAGTCCCTGCACCTCCAATGGGGGATGAACCTTTGATGTCCATTGAGGGAGTGGGGACCACATTCTCCCATTTTACAACCCCGATCTACTCCCCATATTACCTCAAATATTTTTTTCTCAATGATCAAAATCTACATGAGGGTTCCCTAAACATCCTATTTTGTTCCCCATATTCAATAAAGATTTGTCCCTCCTTAACTTAACATTAATACCCTTATTTTCATATTGAACGCCTTTGGTTGACTTATTTTAGGGCTTTGTCTTCGACTCCTGAGAATTATTGGATAGGGAAATTGTGGGGTTATTCAAAAACAATCAAATCATGACCCGTTTTTCTTCAAAAAAAGGACCTGATTAAATCTTGGTCTAGCAATCCCTGCTACTAAAATGATTCTCAATTTTACCTCTTTATATGGGCCTATGACTTTCACATGAGGTGTGATTCTCCTTCGGTCATGATTCTGGCATGTCTTCATAACTTGACATTTCTGTTTCAAAATCCATCAACTATTTGGATGCTTAGAGGCCTCATGGTTAGGTATTTATGCTATGATAACTCAAGAAATTATTTTTTATATCTTTTTAACCAGTAGATATGTTGGGAAGTTGATACCTTAAGAGTACCTCCATATTTTTTTTGGATTGTAGTTGGTGAGGAGTTCAATTATAAATAGAATCTTGTATATGAATCATGGGTTGATTTATTCTATGCTTTTATATGTATGGGTCACTCCTCGTTGGCCTATAAGAATTTCCCTACACATCTAGATATAGATAGTGGTGTTTGTTCAGTAGGAAGTGGAAAGGGACTTGTGACAAATTCTGTTGGTCACTCTAGTTTGGGGACAAGAGGTGTAGAGGATGTGAATAAGGTAGTACAAATTTATAATTAGAAGAATAGTCTGGTTGGAAAGGCCATTGAAGATCCTCATGCTCTTGTGGATGTCTCTCTTAAAAAATAATATTTGGAAAAAGGGGCTTGATCTAAGGGCACTCAGGGTAGAATCGTATATAAAACTGATACAGAGTCTCAAAAAGTGGACAATAGAGTTTACAAGGCCCCCATGGGTGCCTCATATGTTGAAGTGGTGTGCCTAGGGGGTGGTATATATGATATAGGTCTGATGGAAGTACCCAATGAATAATGGAAGGTTAATCCTTCTAGTTTCAGAGAAATTTATAGTAAGGAGGTTTCTACTTTTTAGTTTGGAAAATGGTTTGATGGACTACCTAATGAAGACTAATTATTAGATTTTGAGAAGGACTTGACTAGGTACTCGATGGAGGGGAAGACGGACCTCATGTCTAGTGATGATAATTCTCTGCAGTTTACAAGTGATATTGAGGATTCAGTTCTGGTTCCGGGTGATAGACAATCATGTTCAATGAGAGGTAAGAACTGGACAGGCATCCGGAAACTGATAATGGACTCCTCAATCTTGCCACTTCCAATGAAGACGAGGCATACAAAGAAATCAGAAGATAACATGACAATCAGTGATACTATCTCTTCCTCCATGAATAATTTTTATAAGAGTAATCCAAATGTCACTCTTGATCAATCCTACGAACTGATTATTATCATGGTATAAGAAGTGGTTGAGTAGGTTCTGACACTTAATGATAATGAATAAGAAGCGTCTAGAATGATGGGGTGGTCTTTAATGATAATTAAAAATGAGGATAAGTATACCTGGATCAACAAATATGATATGATTTTTGTTGGGGGTTTCAATAATGGAAAGATTAGTCATGGAGAAAACAACCATTCTTGGGACATGATGTATTTCAAGTTTGAAGACCATATAATGGACGAAGTAGATTTCTAGGTAAAAAACATTTCATATAAATTCTTTAGAGAACTAATTCTATGAGGATTAAATTGTTCATATATGGTTCTAACTTTTCATTTTGTGGTTGAACTCAGAGTTTCTAACTTTTTCCTTAAACGTTTTTGAAAAGTAAAAATTTAGATTTTATTCTTTATGATATAGTGGGATTATTATAGGCATCATTGAACTCGAGGCTCTATATTCATATGAGTTGTCATAGGGATATGAACATCACAAATCATGATGGGAGGAATTACTCAAAGGGAAACATACAATGTATGATGATAAATACAAAAGGTGGTTTAAAATTCCCCATGACAAGGGATATATTATTTAATATGAATAATGAATCCAACAATAATGAAATTAATGGAAATATTATATGACTGAAAAGTATGTATTCAATAATGGAATCCACATAATATTATTTGGGTATAATTGTATTTTTTTTGTTTCTATATGTAATAATACTCTTGAATATTCAAGTAAAACAGTATTTTGATGGTATAATTGGTACTAATAAGGAACAATAGATTATTTAGACAAAAACCATTACTTAAACCATCATTGAAAAATAAAATTTAATTATACATGTCATTATCAAATTCTAAAATCATTTTATTGGGTGATTTGTTATTAAGGATAGTTTTCTTAATGAAGAAACTATTAACAACTCTATATGACATAACCAAAATGCTTGGAAACACCAATCAATGTTAATAATATATACTAAATTTATATATAAATTTTTATTTATTAAATAAATAATTTTTATCAGAAAATACACATTTTTAAAAATGGAGTTTCATGTCTCTATAAGGTGTTAGTAGTTTCACTACTATTTTCAATGATGGATATATTGATAACATAAGAATACAGAGAGTCTGTATTACGTGATAATTAAGATTAAGGAATGTATTTTCACAAAGAGTGGACTTATATAACCACCCAGTTATTAGAAAAAATATATATAGGTTTGTACCAAAAAGAATTCATTATATATCCATTATATATATAGTGTCCAAGTATTTAAGATGGATAATGTAACAATTAAAAAATAAATTGTTCTCAATGTTACATGGCAGGAAATATCATTACAATAGAATTTGTGTGTACAAGATAATATTATCAAAACAATTCATAATCATAAGTGTTAGTAATATCATTTTACTTATACACAATACATGAAGAGAAAATATAAAAAAACATTGTAACTATAAAAATGTGTAGACACAAAAATAGGCTGCACTTGAAAAGTAGATATAAGGACCTAGTTGTAAACACTACATAATATTATTTTTTATGTCAATATTTCATTATCTTACATATGAGCATATTTTTGGGTTTATAGGTTAGATAATTAGGTCATAACTCATCCATAAAAAACCATATAATATAAATTGGACACATGTGATTAGTTTCTATTTTTCACATCATATAAAACTATTTTAACCAAACATTATTTATTTTCTTGAAAATGTTTCATGAATATCATGTTTAACAAAATATTCCCCTCACCCATACATAATTACCCTTAATGAAATTTCCAAAAATTAGTATGAGCACAAAATATCAGTATAAAAAATAAGAAAAAAGTTAGTCCAGTGAAAACATGATAATCATAAAGAGGATTTTCTTATAAAAATAAATTTTTATCGAGCAATAAAATTATCATTCTTTTAAAAGGTTAATTTATTATATTTTCAAAAAATATTTTTTATATTAAAAATAATCACAATATATAGAAACAATAATATGGGTCTTTGGTACATCATCTCATAGAACCCTTACATAACCCTTATAAATTTATTAACCAAGCAACTAACTTCCAATATAATTATCAAGAGAAAATAATCATTACCCAAAGAATTAGACCAGTATCATGGTGAACGCATTATATTACCAATATCAGGATCATATTATGTTATCTTAGTTAACCAATCATAAATAATGTCCATGGAACATATCATGAATAAAACATTTCTATCTTTCAACTTTTCATTTTAAAAATCCTTTGAAAAAAACATATAAACACATATGAAAAATATTTTTTGATATCAAAATAATATTTTATTTTTAATACCCATTTTCAATACCAAAATACCCCAAAACAAGAAATAGGTTTTATGATATAAGAAAACATAAAATATTTTAAAGGATTATATATATAAAATAACATTCATGGTGGTATTAAATGTTTTTTTCACAGTATACATTAATAATAAAACCCCATTTATTCAATTTTCAATACATTCCATATAAAGCATGTAAAAATATTCCGTTTCAAATCCATTAAAATAAATTTAAAACAGATATAGAATTTAATTTATATGTATTTTATGTACATATATGAACTTTCATAAAATAATCTTTAATACATGGACCCAAAAGATAAATATTTGGAATAGTCCCATAGTAATTTGAATCTATTTGAATCATAATATCCATGAGATAATAACATTAATAAAACATTAAATTTCATGAAAATAGAGTAATTTAAGATATATCATGTCAAATGATCAATATATAAACCTCTCAAAATAATAAATGTGCCTGACATCAAAATATACCTCAATGAATGTAAATTGATATGATGTCCCTTAACTTGACTCTGACTAGTCACATACATGTTTTATCACCATGAATAATAAACATATGTTAAATGTTTTAATACAAAATAACCATTTACATGTTTATTATTAATTTTATTTTAGTTACTACAATTTTATATGTGATTTATTAGTCAATTAAAATTATATCAGATGATTCAACTATATTTGGATTAGGTGTCAAAAATGACTTTTCTAGGTTTACTATGATCAAAGAGGCCATTATATAAAAATATACAGAATAATAATCATGAAATAATTTTCATATTCATAAATCCATTATACTTTTAATACCAGTAATGAAATATGGTTTTTTGAAATGAACTATGTTATGATCATGGAGAAGGTAGGTCAGATATACGCTTGAGTAACATTTACATTTTTGAATGATCATTATGGAAGGGTGGTAACTAATATTTTATCATTATAAAATTGTAATATTATTAATAAAAATTTATTTTATTAAATACACTTATTTATATAATTTATTTGTTATGGTAATGAAAACAGATTCACATCGCTTCGTGAAGGTGGTAGTACACACATACACAAATGACGTTATAATTTTTCCTTGAGTTAAAAGAAAATAAAGGAAATAAAATATTATCTATTCACAATAAAAAATTTTCATTAATATAATAATTATTTAATATATAGAAAGTATATAAATTAAATTTATCATATTTAAATTAAATGTAAAGCAATTGTGGAGAATGAATCATATGCCATCGTAAGGCAGTAGACCGCTATACACAAAAGCAACATAATCGTACCCCCCTACGTAATGTAATGTACAAAAGTTATATATAATATAATGACTATATATGTATAGTGATGTTATAAAGATCACATATATTCTTTAGATACATCACCATACCCACCCATTATAGGTGTTAAAGGAAAATTTGACACATCAGTTCATGAGGTGGTAGTCCACCGTACACATGAGCAATATTATAATTTCTAATTTTGTGAAAGAGGGGAAGGATATAGGTAATTACTATAACATAATAAAATAATTTTATATTTTTATACTATTTTTACTATATAAAAAGATATTAATAATATTTTAATTATGTGTATGAATAAATAATAATAGATTTATAGTGAGGAGTTTTACCTCATCTAGGACCACCTTTTTACAATGACACCTAAAGTATTCCCAGAATAAATTTATGAAATAACCAAATATTATAAGATGAGTGTATAAAATTTGGGAATTTTTTATCATATGAATTTGATGAACCAAAATGGTTTTAAGATAATAATAAGAGAGGAGAGGTGTGGCCTTTTATAAGTTAGTGGAGTGGCACACTTGTAATTTTTGAAATTAAAAAGGTGTACCCACATTTTTCACATGCCATAATAGTAAAAAATATATTATTTTAAATAATTTGAAATGGTATGGTTGAAATATGTCCAATGATACATTTTGGAGATCTTTTAAGTCATTTTAACCCATATCTTTTTAGTTTAACCCTCGATAAAACCATATTTAACTTAGTCATGATAATAACTTTTTAGTCATTTCTTTATTCATTATAGTAAAAAAGAAAAGTTATAATTAATATAAAATATAAATTTTTTCATTAAAAATATAAAATTATTTTTACCCAATTAGATTGAATGAATTGTTAAAAATAAATTTAAAACAAAACATACAAACGCTATGAAAATCCATGGATTCAATATGACTATTTCTCATGAAAAATAAAATTTTATATTAACTAAAAGCTTAATAATAATTATTTTATGAATATAAATAAATATTTATTTGTATATAAAATATATTTTTTATTTTAAAAATAAATCATTGAGGAATTTTTTAATTACTTAAAAATTAGAAATAAAATTAATTTGAAATTAGTTTTTAAAAAATTCATCGTTTAAATCCCAAAACAAACATATAAGAAAATTAAATGTAAGGTAAATTACAAATATTATATTATTATTAAATATAACCAAATAATTATTATGTTACATTTAATAAATGTATATAAACCTAATATTACTTTTAAATTACTTTATTTATATAATGTAAATGTTATTTTTATAAAATTTAGTATTTTTCACTGTACACTAAAAAATCAATATTTTTTTGAGAAAATAAAAAAATTTCACCCTATGTAATTTTTATATTCTAATTTAAAAAATTTATAATAATTTTTTAAATTAAAATCCCAAAAATAAAACTTTATTCTATATTATAAAATCTTATAATTAAAGTGTTTAATTAAAAATATTTCATTTTTATTTTAAAATTACATAATATTTTACTGATGAAAAAAATGTACTAATATTCAAAAAAGTGATTCATTTTCTCACTTGCTATGTTGTTTAATTCTTTCCCCATTTTTTAAATTGTATCCTTATATTTTTTTTCAATTATTAAAAAATTGGGATATCTTTAACAATTATAATTTCAGATTCAGTTGATCCTTCTTCAAACATATGGGGTTTCCATAAATCCATTCAATAGTAAATAATATTATTCTTAAAAAAATTATCTATATGGTCAATAATATGAAATTTATGTTCCTTATAAGTAATATTCTCTTAAAAATGAACTTCTTCGAGGATAAAACCATGTGACAAATTTCAGGTAAAATTCCTTAACATTGAAATTCAAAATATGTTTTGTACCTAAGATAAACTTATAGGAAGATCCAATCGGTAAGAAATTGATTTAAATTTCTCTAAGATTTCATATATTCCAATAAACTATTTACTTATATTCCCTTTTTGTCCAAAATTATTAACCTATTCCATAGTGAAACATAGAGAAAGACCAAATCACCAACCTTGAAGGAAATACCTTTCCTCATTTTATCCATATAACATTCCTACCTACTCTAAGAAATCCTCATATTTGAATAAATAAATTACACCTTCATAATGAATTATTATATTATGTCAAGTTACATAAACATAATTTTCCTTAATTTATCCCAAAAACCTAGTGTCTAACATTGATTTTTATATAAGGTGTCAAATAGTGCCATTTGTATACAAGAATGAAAACTATTATTATAAGGAAACTAAAACAAAAGATATATTGATCCCAAAGACCCTTATAAACAATTAAAGAACAAAAAATCTTATCTTCCTAGTTCAAAATTTTATTCATATACGGACCATCATTTCAAAAATGTATATTTTTGTTGAAATTTAATTTATTACCCAAAGAAACCTAAAGTCCTTTCAAAAAATCAGATGTGAATATGGATCACAGTTTGGTACGATAAAGAGAGTCACTATATATAACGGTCTAGAATTACTTCCAGTGGACTACAATTGATACCTATCAGGGCACTCCATGGGCGGCTACACCCCCTGGGCGGGACACACCACCATCCCCAGTGGCAGCCATTTCCTCATGAAGCCCTTGGGCGGAGAGCCATGCTTCGTCCAACGCTCACATGTGAGAGTTCCCAAGGATCAGATACATTCCTACCTCCTTTGCCTATGATACCAACTTTAGAGACCCGAATCTTAACGTACATGAACATTACATTACTTTTGCGGAATACATAGTACATAACAAAAAAAACACACACAAGGATCGTAATAGTTTAGTGTCCTTGGAAACTCGGAACGTAATCTTCTAATCATGGTGAAATATCTTCAATATCTCCCATAAATATCTTCTTTTTTTTCCTAAAACCTTTATTTATATCCTGGGAAAAAGAAAACATAAAAGGGTGAGCTCGAATGCTCAGTAAGGGTAAACAAAAGAAAAATCAATCACATCATATTCATAAGAACATAACTTTTAGAAATCTTAACCTGCAAAAGAGAGCATAATTTCATAACATGGGATAAATCATAGTAGTGAAATGAAATCCCAATAATCATAACTTAAAACATTAAACTTTGTGGAATTCACACATAATCATAGAGAATCATTTCTTGTTAGTCAAGACTCATTGCCAAGACTATCTTAGTGGACAAAGTCCATTTCTGAACCGAGTCACCCTCGTTTCAGTCCTGTTTCACTGAACCGGTATAACCTACCATTCCAGCCATGTCTATCTCATGAGATATAAAATCTTTACCCAATGAATTGGAGGGATATATAGGTCCCACCCATCTTATAATGAATCCTTTCTTATGTGTGCCACATAATCATAAACCATACATCATAACGTAACCCACGTAATAAAAATGAGATTCTTAAACAACATGACATCATAAAACAATTCATATAAGATAAAGGAATTCATAAAAATATATCCATCACAACATAATCAAATCCATGTAATAATAGGGATAAAAACAGAACCCTTTTATAATCTTAGATGGAAAATAATTTTGATAAAATACTTGAACTCTATTCTTGAGGAAAATATCCTTTCTACTTCAAAAACACTTTTCCTTTCTTAACATGTCATACAATTTTAAACTAAAAGATGTTGATTAAAAATAAACATGAATACTTGTGAAGGAAGCTTCTTGGAAATAATGTTTTAGAAATCCATTCATGCTGTATAAGTTAAAAAAAACATTCTTCTCATACTTTTGTCGGAAAAGTCAAAAAGTACCTCGTACGAAAAATGACAAAAGATTCCTTTCATATTCTTTACTAAAAACTCATCGAAGGGTAAAATTGGATTTTAACTTTTGTAAGTTAATGTAAATAATATTACAAATTGAGGAAACATGTATGTGTATGATAAAATACACCCCAGTAAATTTCAAAGTATAAACAATCTCGGATAAAAATGAGATTGTGATATTTCCCCTTACCTTAGGTCCGACTTGCTTTGTATGTGTCCGAACCTCCTGTATAATGATTTAAATCATGTTATTGAATTATTCCAGAATCATATGCATTGTTATTATATCATATATGGTCCACTTATGACTTTATATTACCCGTTTTTTTGTAAATTCATGTTAAAGTAGCGTTTTGGGTAAAATCGTCTCATTTGTCGTTCGTGTTTTTAACTTGTAATTATTCATATGATTACTTAGATCATGATTACGTAATTCTAGAATATAAAACATGATTTATATATATATATATATATATATATATATATTCATAATATACATATATAATAAATCAGTAAATGGAAATAAATACACCGTTCATGGAGACGGTAGTCCGTACGTACGCATGAACACTGTTTTCGTTTCCTTATTGAATTGAATGGAATTAAGTAGATGACATACATATAAATATAAATAATTCCAGTATCATTATTAGGTCATATATTTCATTGGTACTTATTATATATACTTTATAATCTTTCATGAATGGCTAATCATTGAGAATGAGTCTCATCGCGTCGTGGAGACGGTAGTCCGTACGTACGCACGAGCGATGATATCGTTCCCATGGTCGTGGAATTGTGTTGAAGTGTATGTATACTATTTCAGTATCAATATCACTTTATAATAATCATATATATTTACTCATTACACCATTATACCCATCCAATTAAGGTGGTGGCAGAAAATAGATTACACCACGGCGTGGAGACGGTATTCCGTACGTACGCACGCGCGGTGATTTCCTTTTTCCGTAGGATGGTTAGAAGGTTAATTAGAGTTGTTTCATATCTATAATAAAATATCTGTATATAAGAAATACTGATGTTATTACTTTATCATGAAACAACTAAAGTAGAATAAGTTGAAGAAGAAAGAAATTGAAAAAGATCGGTAATGGATATTACCTCTTTTTGACGCGCCTTTTCTGAGCCTCCACTTAAAGAACTAAGGATGGTCTTTGAAGAAAACCATGACCTCTAGGATGATACTAGGGAAGTGGAGAAGGGATTTTGGAAGGGGTTGGCTGAGCTTGAATGTTCAAAGTTGTGTGAGGAAAAGAGGGAGGAGGTGCCCTTTTATAAGGGAGGAGAGGGGAACCTTAGGAATATCTCAAAATATTATTTTATATTAATGTTAAAATCGGTTTATAATGGTTCCAAAGGGTCTTATTTCGAAGCTAATGTGGGTATGGGTAGAAATCCTATAATTCAATAGGATTTAGACAAGTTTAGGTTATTATTTTAACCTTATCAATTAGATTTAACACTAAGTTAAATAATTTAACTTTTACCGTGTCTTTTTGTTTTCTTACACTATATGGTTAATACACTTACTATAACATGCCAAACGAACCCCAAATTTTTTATTATTAATATATATATCCTTATCTATATCATTTGGCTGAACCTTAGATTTTTAGGAATAAAATAACAATTAATAATATAATATTTGATTTAAAAACTATTTTGTGTCAATTTTGACACTATTTGATATATGATTTTTGTGAAAGTCATAACAGAATTATATGTTCAAACCAAGTTTATTAAATAAAAAATAATATATCATAGTAACCTAGAAAATTAGTGTAATTCATAAAAGTCTCAAATTACATTTATTTTGGTGTTTATAACATCAATTATGTCAATATTTCATTAATAAGATAATTACTGCATCATCATTGTGTCATAAATAAATTAAATTATTTAATGTCTAAAAATTAAAAATAAAATACCATTTTATATGAAATCTTTTTAGCTTTCTAATGATTATTTATAGTCGAATATATCTTATGTATAACCCCATATTAAAAATTATTTACTTATTAAACTTTGATTTTAACTATTTTAACTATTCATTAAATAAAATAATATTAAATGTCATAATCTAATCCAAGTGGACCTAAATGGTCATATTATATTCATAAGGTTTTTTTGGTCGAATTACACTTATTCAATAGAATTAGGACATGTGTTATGGTAATAGTAATATCATATATACCCTTAGATACCCTATTTACTATTAACCGCGGTAAAAAAAGTAAAAAGTTACTATTCACCAAAAAATTATTTTTATCTCATTGAACCACATTTTACTTACTGATATCAACCGTGTCTGTCGGATTTTCGAAATTCCATTCACAGAAGCGGTAAAATTAAGTTTTATGCAAAATTTAGTTTTTAACCTACCACTTAGTGGTTTCACTATTCATCAAAAATTGATGTTTTTCAGAAAAATGCCAAAATTTCACCCTAAGCTATAATTGATATTCCGAATTCAAAAATGGTTTCTATTTTACAAAATTCCTAACATATAAGTTGAATTAATTAATTTTATAATTAATTTCCGCTGTCACAACAAATAGCGTGTTTTTAAGAGATAATAACTATCAAAAGATTGACACTTGTTTATGTCTGGTGTAAATGTGAAATTACATCCAATGACCAACATTGTATTGAATTGTAAAAATATATTCTAAATATATTTTAAAACCACTCAAATTAATAATTTATCACTATTAATTATTTCGACTAAAAAAGTTGTTTTTAATTAAAATTTAGTAATTTTCACTATTCATCAGAAAATAAAAGTTATCCGAAAAGTACCAAAATTTTACCTTAGGCTAAATTCGATACTCCGAATCCAAAAATGAAGTCCATTTTGAGAGTTAAAATTTCTAAAATTTTAAAAGGTGGTTATTACTATTCATAACGGCTAGTTATAATAATATTTTAATAGCATATCGTTGTTTAGTGAAACTCGGTATTGCATACTACACACGCTATCGAGGAAGGTCGTGATTGCGTGTAATGGAAGGCAAGTCAAGTATGCGTGTTGTGAAATCTTCTTTTGGTGTAGCGTACAACACAAGACATTAATGAAATTAAAAAGAATATTTTTCATAAAATCTTGGGGTGTTACATTCTACCCCCGTTAAAATGAATTTCGCCCTCAAAATTCGTCTGGGTTATAAATGGTTTACTATTCGAAAGTTTCTTTAATAGAAACCCACATCGTAAAAAGGAATACCAAAACCAATCTTTAAAAACGAAAGTATGAAACGTAACGGTTACCCAAATAAACTAATCGCTGGGTTTCCACATAGGTAAAAATATGGATATGGGAGAGAAATCTAACCATCATGTTCTGATGGAGAGTGGTAGAGAACATGGCTATGGAAAAGCTAGCAATCACAAATCTATAAATTTGTGACGATCTAAGGTACCACCTGATTAATCAGATATAAGAGCACTAGGACAACATTTTTGGTTTTCAAGATCATTTCCCTAAAGTTGATGAATTAAAAGAAATACTTACATGATTTTGGTACTATCTCACTGTTGTTCGTGCCTTGAACAATTTCCACTTCATCTCTTAAATAAATGAAGTTGAATTTGTTATTCGTGAAGTTTTAGCAGATCATGTGATAGAATGACGGGTCATTCCATCTGTCTCAAACAAAAGGTTAGCAAAAGTTATTAAATATACATAAGTCATTATATAGTGAGATTAATCATATATGGTTCCTAAAATGGACTTATAATTCATATATCATACTTCTTAATATAATAAAACTAGTTTCTACTAAACAGGGACTTCTTGTAGGCCAGTGGTAGGCGATAAAGGCACGTCGCACTTCGATTGTGGGTTTGATTCCCACATCCTTGTCCAACGTGATGGGCTGTCGCCCGTCCTGCAGGTTGTCCTTTTTCTAAAACTACGTTACTATAACATCCCATCAATAATATCGAAAATCTTCTATCCTTAAACAATACTAACTTATGTCCAACATAATCCATTCCAATCTTTAGG
The DNA here is from genome assembly GCA_963277665.1 of Viscum album. Lineage (NCBI taxonomy): Eukaryota > Viridiplantae > Streptophyta > Magnoliopsida > Santalales > Viscaceae > Viscum > Viscum album. The sequence goes on from OY728123.1 coordinate 1,755,817,001, forward strand.
CTTATCCATAATACTGCAGTCCACTCTTATAATATAGTGACAACGATTACTAGAGATTTAATACTGTTGTTGATCCCCACATATCATAATATATGTCTTGTTGGTCACATTCCAAACATTCAAAGGCCTTAATCATGTATTCTGTTGAATACCTTAGTGAAAACATGAATGCAGTTAAAATTTAACACCTTCCACATACCAAAATCCAAAAATTCTATATACTCAAACCATGATATAACCTTCTCCTTATATCAGTCATGAGCTCATGAATACAATCAAATACCTCATTATCTTATTATTCCTTCATTATGCGCATATCATCTTATTTCTAAAAATATCTCAATCACTTTGAACACCACATTAGACCAATACATAAATATTCCAATACTCCATGATACAACATTATTTTGTAATCCCATTACATAAACACTTAATCATTCCACCACATCGTTTTCATATTCAACATCGCCAATAGTGATCGCATGTGACTTCCCTTTGTCCTTTGCCTTAAGCGGTTGCTCATGTCGATCATCACTAACCCTTGGATTAGGGCATTTATTAGCATAATGCCCCATTTCCTTGCACTTGAAACATTGAAGTGTAGTAAGTTCATTCTGTGTATCCCTTCCTTTTTTGCATCATTAGACATCTTCTTCCCATCATTGTGGCATTCAAATGCCCGATGACCTTCCTTTCCACATTTTAAACATTTACATGTCCCTTTAAGACAATCTCCACCATGCTTCTTTCCACACTTAGAGCATAAGGAAGCATTCATCTTCTTTTCACCATTATTCTAAGATTTCTCCTTGAACTACATCTTTCGTTTCTTGTCAAAACCATGAGATGGATATGTAACACCAACTTCCATTTCTACCTTGATAGCACAACGCACAATTTCTTCATAGCTACTGAAGTCTCTTATAGCTAATGCCCTTCGAAGACTTGGTTTTAAGCCACTGAAAAATCGATCAACTTTACTTTCAGGTTGGATGATAATGCTAGATGCATACCTTGAAAGTCTTGTAAAATTCGCTTCGTATATACCAACAGATTCATCATCCTTCTGCTTTAGTTCAAGAAACTCCTTCTCCATATTTGTTCGAAGAATACGAGGGAAGTACTTACTGAAAAAACAAGTTCTTGAACTCATCCCATTCCATGGACTCAATTTCATCTCTTGGCCTCGTATTCTTGATAAGATTCCACCATTGATCAGCTTCACCTTCCAAACGATATACTGATAAGATGACATTATCATGTTCATAACATTGATGAACTAAAAATATCTTTTCAGTGGTACTGATCCATTGTTCAGCCACAAGTGGATCGGAAGTCCCATTGAAAGTAGGTGGACGTTGCCTCATGAAGGACTCAATAGAAAATTGCTCCCTTCTCTGCTCATTTGGAAGTCCAGAATGATTCATAGCTTGTGTAAGGATAGCAATAATATTTTTCACTCCATCTCCCATAACATTTGTTTGTTTAGGAGGGCAATCATTGCATTGTCCATTGCATTGATCAACACGGTTCCTTTGGGTTCCAGCCATCTTCTAAAACCCAAAAAGAATAGTGTGAGAGGAAAAAATCATGCTAGGGAAAACAACATAATAAAGGGGGATTACCTTCAATATCTAACATCTTAGGTTTAATTCTATGATCGTTAGCGTAAATATAGTACTATAACCTATACGTATACTTAGCCTTAGGGACATCCCTAGACATACCTTAGAAATATCTCAAGGGATCTCACTAACGCTTTCGCATCCTAGTTTCCAAAGGTTGACTAAACCTTTCCTCTAATACCAACTGTAACGGTCTAGAATTACTTCCAGTGGACTACAATTGATACCTATCAGGGCACTCCATGGGCGGCTACACCCCCTGGGCGGGACACACCACCATCCCTAGTGGCAGCCATTTCCTCATGAAGCCCTTGGGCGGAGAGCCATGCTTCGTCCAACGCTCACATGTGAGAGTTCTCAATGATTGGATACATTCCTACCTCCTTTTCCTCTGATACCAACTGTAGAGACCTGAAGCTTAACATACATGAACATTACATTAATTTTGAGGAATACTTAGTACATAACAAAAAACACACACACAAGGATCGTAATAGTTTAGTGTCTTTGGAAACTCGGAACGTAATCTTATAATCGTGGTGAAAGATCTTCAATATCTCACATAACGATCTTCATTTTTTCCTAAAACCTTTATTTATATCCTGGGGAAAAGAAAACATAAAAGGGTGAGCTCGAATGCTCAGTAAGGGTAAACAAAAGAAAAATCAATCACATCATATTCATAAGAACATAACTTTTAGAAATCTTAACCTGCAAAAGAGAGCATAATTTCATAACATGGGATAAATCATAGTAGTGAAATGAAATCCCAATAATCATAACATAAAACATGAAACTCTGTGGAATTCACACATAATCATAGATAATCATTTCTTGTTAGTCAAGACTCATTTCCAAGACTATCTTAGTGGACACAGTCCATTTCTGAACCGAGTCACCCTTGTTTCAGTCCTGTTTCACTGAACTAGTATAACCTACCATTCCAGCCATGTCTATCTCATGAGATATAAAATCTTTAACCAATGAATTGGAGGTATATATAGGTCCCACCCATCTTATAATGAATCCTTTCTTATGTGTTCCACATAATCATAAACCATACATCATAGCGTAACCCACGTAATAAAAATGGGATTCTTAAACAATATGACATCATAAAACAATTCATATTAGATAAATGAATTCATAAAAATATTTCCTTAAAAAAATAATCAAATCCATGTAATAATAGGGATAAAAATAGAACCCTTTTATTATCTTAGATGGAAAATAATTTTGATAAAATACTTGAACTCTATTCTTGAGGAAAATATCCTTTCTACTTCAAAAACACTTTTCCTTTCTTAACATGTCAAACAATTTTAAACTAAAATAAGTTGATTAAAAATAAACTTGAATACTTGTAAAGTAAGCTTCTTGGAAATAATGTTTTAGAAATCCATGCATGCCGTATAAGTTAAAAAAACATTCTTCTCGTACTTTTGTCGGAAAAGTCAAAAAGTACCTCATACGAAAAACGACAAAATATTCCTTTCATATTCTTTACTAAAAACTCATCGAAGGGTAAAATTGGATTTTAACTTATGTAAGTTAATGGAAATAATATTACATATTGAGGAAATATGTATGTGTATGATAAAATACACCCCAATAAATTTCAAAGTATAAACAATCTCGGATAAAAATGAGATTGTGATATTTCCCCTTACCTTAGGTCCGACTTGCTTTGTAAGTGTCCGAACCTCCTGTATAATGATTTAAATTATATTATTTACTTATTCCAGAATCATATGCATTGTTATTATATCATATATGGTCCAATTATGACTTTATATTACCCGTTCTTTTGTAAATTCATGTTATAGTAGCGTTTTTGGTAAAATCGTCTCATTTCTCGTTTGTGTTTTTAACTTGTAATTATTCATATGATTACTTAGATCATGATTACTTAATTACAGAATATAAAACATGATTTATATATATATATATATTCAGAATATACATATATAATAAATCAGTAAATGGAAAGAAATACACCGTTCATGGAGACGGTAGTCCGTACGTACGCATGAACGCTGTTTTCGTTTCCTTATTGAATTGAATGGAATTAAGTAGATGACATACATATAAATATAAATAATTCAAGTATCATTATTAGGTCATATATTTCATTGGTACTTATTATATATACTTTATAATCATTCATGAATGGCTAATCATTGAGAATGAATCTCATCGCGTCGTGGAGACGGTAGTCCGTACGTACGCACGAGCGATGATATCGTTCCCATGGTCGTGGAATTGTGTTGAAGTGTATGTATACTATTTCAGTATCAATTTCACTTTATAATAATTATATATTGTTACCCATTACACCTTTATACCCATCCAATTAAGGTGGCGGCGGAAAATAGATTACACCACGGCGTGGAGACGGTATTCCGTACGTACGCACGCGCGGTGATTTCCTTTTTCCGTAGGATGGGTAGAAGGTTAATTAGAGTTGTTTCATATTTATAATAACATATCAGTATATAATAAATACTGATGTTATTACTTTATCATGAAACAACTAAAGAAGAAGAAGTTTAAGAAGATAGAAATTGAAAAAGATCGGTAATGGATATTACCACTTTTTGACACGCCTTTTCTTAGCCTCCACTTAAAGAACTAAGGATGGTCTTTGAAGAAGACCAGGACCTCTAGGATGATACTAGGGAAGTGGAGAAGGGATTTTTTCAGGGGTTGGCTGAGCTTGAAGGCTCAAAGTTGTGTGAGGAAGAGAGGGAGGAGGTGCCCTTTTATAAGGGAGGAGAGGGGCACCTTAGGAATATCTCAAAATATTATTTTATATTAAAGTCAAAATCGGTTTATAATGGTTCCAAAGGGTCTTATTTCGAAGCTAAAGTGGTTTTGGGTCTAAATCCTATCAAACAATATGATTTAGACAAGTTTAGGTTATTATTTTAACCTTATCAATTAGATTTAACTCTAAGTTAAATAATTTAACTTTTACCGCGTCTTTTTGTTTTCTTACACTATATGGTTAATACACTTACTATAAAATGCCAAAGAAACCCCAAATTGTTTATTATTAATATATATATCCTTATCTAAGTCATTTAGCCGAACCTTAGATTTTTAGGAATAAAATAACAATTAATAATATAATATTTGATTTAAAAACTATTTTGTGTCAATTTTGACACTATTTGATATATGATTTTTTTGAAAGTAATAAAAGATTTCTATGTTCTAAAAAAGTTTATTAAATCAACCCTAATATATCATAGTAACCTAGAAAATTAGTGTAATTCATAAAAAGTCTCAAATTACATTTATTTTGGTGTTTATAACATCAATTATGTCAATATTTCATTAATAAGATAATTACTACATCATCATTGTGTCATAAATAAATTAAATTATTTAATGTCTAAAAATTACAAATAAAACACCATAATATAGTAAATCTTTTTAGCTTTCTAATGATTATTTATAGTCGAATTTATCTTATCTATAACCCCATATTAAAAATTATTTACTTATTAAACTTTGATTTTAACTATTTTAACTTATCATTAAATAAAATAATATTAAATGTCATAATCTAATCCAAGTGGACCTAAATGGTCATATTATATTCATAAGGTTGTTTTTGGTCGAATTAAACTTATCCAATAGAATTAGGACATGTGTTAGGGTAATAGTAATATCATATTTACCCTTAGTTACCCTATTTATTATTAACCGCGGTAAAAAAAGTAAAAAGTTACTATTCACCAAAAATTATTTTTATCTCATTGAACCACATTTTACTTACTGATATCAACCGTGTCTGTCGGATTTTCGAAATTCCATTCACAGATGTGGTAAAATTAAGTCTTATGCAAAATTCAGTTTTTAACCTACCACTTATTGGTTTCACTATTCATCAAAAATTGAAGTTTTTCAGAAAAATGCCAAAATTTCATCCTAAGCTATAATTGATATTCCGAATTAAAAAATGATTTATATTTTACAAAATTCCCAACATATAAGTTTCATTAATTAATTTTATAATTAATTTCCGTTGTCACAACAAATAGCGTGTTTTTAAGAGATAATAACTATCAAAGATTGACACTTGTTTAAGTCTGGTGTAAATGTGAAATTACATCCAATGACCAACATTGTATTGAATTGTAAAAATATATTCTAAATATAATTTAAAACCACTCAAATTAATAACTTATCACTATTAATTATTTCGACTAAAAAAGTTGTTTTTAATTAAAATTTAGTAATTTTCACTATTTATCAGAAAATAAAAGTTATCCGAAAACTACCAAAATTTCACCTTAGGCTAAATTCGATACTCCAAATCCAAAAATAAAGTCCATTTTGAGAGATAAAATTTCTAAAATTTTAAGAGGTGGTTATTACTATTCATAACGGCTAGTTATAATAATATTTTAATAGCATATCATTGTTTAGTGAAACTTGGTATTGCGTACTACACACGCTATCGAGGAAGGTCGCGATTGCGTGTAATGGAAGGCAAGTCAAGGATGCGTGTTGTGAAAGCTTATTTTGGTGTAGCTTACAACACAAGACATTAATGAAATTAAAAAGAATATTTTTCATAAAATCTCGGGGTGTTACACTATATGTAACCTTTCTATATCCTCTAGATATAATCATGAAATATTATAAAAATAAATATTTCAATTGTGAAGTAAATGTGTAGATTTAGTTAATCTATAAAAAATAACCTAAATCACATCATTTCCTCATTTAGTATATATTAATCCCATCACAAATTCTAAGGTTATATTTTACTATTTCCACACCGGTACTGAAAAAGGATGATGAATTCCATTTAGTAAATACTGTTCATCTTTAGCCTATATGAAATTCAAACCATTTATGTTAAATTAATCAGTATTTATTTTCATACCATACAACTAGAAATAGTCTGGAATGTATTTATACATATTAATGCTTCCTAAAAAAATTAAAAATAGTAAACTATGATATTCAATCAACACATATTTCTTCAACTAGAAATCAAAAGGCATAGGAAATATTTTTTCAAAATCATAAAACAACTTGTTCAACAATTTAAAAATATGAAAACATACAATTTTAAACAATTCTACATTTTGTTATAAATTTTGATTCTAATTTTGAGCATGGGTAATCCTTTCTGACAAAGTGAACTACACTGAAACAAAACAAATAGAGGATTCCCTAGCATCCACAACTTATAGGCTAAAATTTATCAAATCATTATCTAAAGGGCCATATTCTTTACCTAACATGGTTCATGTAGCATTATTTTTTCAACTCAATGTATCGTCCATCATTTTTTAATTAGATGGTAATGAATTAAGAAATCATAATCCTTCATTAGTTATATCCATCTTCTTTATCTCATGTTAAATTATTTCTTAGTGAATATATACTTCAATATTAATTGATTATTATTTATTTCAAATTTTTCTGCATCAAATGATTTCTAAATTTGTAAAATGAAAAACCAAAATATCTAATTCTAGATCATGTGTAGGGAAATATTACTCATAATTATCAAATACTACATTAGGACATAACCAATTCCTTGAGAAGAATAATCAATGAGGATAAAATATTACCACTTCTATAAGGAAGGTACAAACTAGATCATTCACCCACGTTCTTTTTACTACCTAAAAATAATTATCAAATCCCATTATCTAAATGAATTTAACACTTTTTTGAGTTAACATAATCAATGGTATAGAAAACTGAAAAATGTTTTCAAAAAATAACCTATAGTAACCTACTAATAGGAGGAAACTATAAATCTCTATAACATTTTTGGGTCATGGCCATTCATTAATAGATTTATAGAAGGGTTAATAGATATCCCATCATTATAAAAAATGTCTGAAAATAAATAAATTTATTGCATCTAAAATGTAAACTAACTAAATTTCCCATACAGTTTAAATTTTTTAGGGATTAAAAAACTATTATTATGTGTCTTTAATGTTTCTCATTTATGTTAGAATATTCCAAAATTTCATCAATAAACACAACCACAAACATGACCAAGAATTAATGAAAAATATATACCCACAAGGTCCATAAATGTTTTTTGGACAACTCAAAGGTAATAACTAAAAAATCATGGTTCCAATATGTAGTCCAAAATTATATTCCGTGGAATGTAATCCTCTGTCACATAAAATCGTTGATACCCAGACCATTGTTCAACCATTGAAAAATAATATTCTCCATGGAGCTGATAAATAAAATAATCATTATGAGGGAAAGAATTCATTTTCTAAGAGGGATGTTATTTTGGGAAATATAATCAATGAAAAGTCTAATAGAAACATCATTATTTTTAAAAACAAAATTGTATAAAACCATGGTATATTTCAAGGATGAATTGAAACATTACCTATCAACTATTGAATGTTATTTTTATATTATAAATGTTCCACTTTATCCATTCAATTATGCATTTTGGAAATAGTATTAACATCAGGAAAAAATACAACAATAAACTGAACTTGTAGATCAAGAATAATACCAGGAAAATCATCTGGAAAAAGGATCAATGTATTCATTCACAACTGGAACATCTCTAAATTAAAAATTATATTTCTTTTCAATAATATGATGAAGTTAAATTTAACCATTATCAATATTCAATTTCTCAACATCCTTGTATTTTATCGGAGGTATGATATAATTGAATAAACCTTTATTGGAACTAAAATATATATTATCATTAAAAATTAAAATTCAATGCATACCACAAATGATATTAGACTCTATTATATCCAATTCAACTAGACATAATTAAAATAATAACTCATTGATAACAACATTTGTATTCCAATAAATATAGATTTTTTAATACTTCCACAAAAACATTTCACCAAAATTAATATGTAAATTTCTTTAGGTGGTATTCCAAATTTACCTGAAAATTTCTCCAAATTTAAATAATGAAAAATATCTAGAGTCAAACATGGTATTGAAATAAATAGAATACTCAACTAAAAAACATTTCACGACTTCACTTTTTGGTATAACATCAACCATTGTTCTAGAAAAATATTTTCCCATGTTATTTTTCTTCTGATAATGTTGATTTACATCCCGAGTAACTATATTATGGAACAATTAAGCATAATAACTGACATCATTGAAACTAAAAAAACTCACCATTATGTGGATATCATTTACCAAACTATTCGATTCTTTATCATTATTTTCCTTACAATCACGTGGTAGATGGCTGAACACTACACATTACCAACACTTCCTTGAATTCATACTACATTATTAAGGATTATTTTTAAACCACCATCACAAGATTAGAAATTTATTATTTTACATCCAAATATCTTTTTAGTAAGTTGTCTTATCACCTTCCTTCATGGCTACTTATTACAGTCATCATCATGAGACACATAATTGTCAGAAAACTCCATCTCAACATCTTCAGAAAAATGAAAAACATTCCCAAAGATAATAAATTCTCAAAAGGCCAAATCTCATTGTAGTATTGGGTTTCAATATAAGGTAAAATATTTTAATTTTATAATCAAATTTCCTAAAAAATATGATATGTACTTGGCCAATCATGTAAAACCCACTTCATACATGGCCAAAAAATCTTCATCAATTTTTTTAATTCTAGGAATTGGGTTTCCATCTAGAGTTGAACAATATTATGGAATTATTTATCAAGTTAAATATCCTTAAATCTTTCCCATTCCTTGTAATCAAGATCATATTTCTCCCTGGTATTATGAACCAAAGTCCACCATCAATCAGATCAACCTTTATAATGCTAAACTGAAAGAGTTCCATTAGATGTTATGAAATCCCATAGATTAAAATATTTTATCCAGATAATATATCCATCATTTTGGTCTTATATGGTCCTATGATATACTAAATGATGGTGGATTTTTCCTCATGTAATGTTCCACTATATAAACATTTATTTTAGATTAGGTTTCCCTCATCCATTTATACAACCACTATTTATAGCTTGTGTCAATTTATCCATAACTATAAAAGAAATTCTATATTTGTTCAAAGCAAATTAGGATGATGATTTTAGATGAAATTTTCCTCTCAAAGCATTCTTACTACAACATCACTATTTTCATCTATGAAAAAACCTTTTGGGCAGACATATTTTAGATGAAGAAACATTATATAACTTAAATTATAAATTATTTCTACTGAACAATAATGTAAATTCATTCAAGGATCTGCTAGTAACATTATCCTAAATTATGATGTTATATAAACTGTCATCCGATAATAACTATAAATATTCAGCCTTAAATATTACATAATATTGTATTTTATGTCTAGAATTAATTCTCTTACATTTGAGGATATTTTTTGCTTTATAGTTTTATAGAATTAGGTTTTAACACACGAAAAAAGACCATAAAATATAGGTTGTATACTTATGATCATTATCTATTTTATCAATAAATATTACTTTTAAAACAAAACACAATTTAATTTCAAGAATAATCATCATGGAATTCATATTGACCTCTTTTTTTCCATTACCCATCATTAAATTCTATTAAAAACATCTTAAAAAAGTTGTATGAGCATAAAATGCATATTAAGGGACATAATAATAATAAAACCATTCTTCAATGAAAATCATGATAACCCATAAAAAACATTTTCTTATAAACATAATTTTTTACCCAGGAATGGAATTGTATTTATTTAGAAAACAATTATATTACTTTTTTAAAAAAAATTATTTCCATGGAAACTCATTGGAAAGAATATAAAAATCATGTAGCTGTGTTGGAACATCATCTCATACAACCCTTACAGAACCATTATATTTTCCTTATAAATTAGATTAACTGTATAGACACCTATCAATATAATTCTCTAGAGAACATACATATTACCCAATTCATTGAAGATATATCTTTGCACACCTGTTATATAATATATAATGGGATAACCCAGATCTATCATGGTACACCCATCATAAACAATGTCCTTGGACCATATAAGGACTAAAAAATTTTATTGAAAACATTCATCCTAAAACATTGGAAAAAACCATTGAATCCAAAAAAATCCCTTTTTATATTCAAATTACAAAATTTTTTAAAACTAATTTTCAATAAAAAGAAACCAAAAAAATTTAGGTTTTTAATTTAATAAAACATTAATTAGAGTAATGGAAGCTAAAAATTAAAAAATAATCATGGTGATAGGAAATGTAGTTCTCACCATATGAGTTAGAAATTGGAGGTTCCTTTTTTCATTTTTCAAAATGTATCGAATAAAACATGAAAAATATTTCCTTTTAAATAAATGGAAAAAAATTAAAATATACAAGAAATGTACATTATAAGTCATATATCTTTATGTAAAAAATATCATCAAATAACTATAAAAATATACACTTCTAAGAGATACAGTTTAAAGGAAAAATATAAAAGAGAATTACTTTAAGGAAAAGTACATTATTAGATTGGAAATATTTGAATCATAATACCCATGAAATAATAACATTAAAAAACTATAAATACCATTAGAATAGAGATATGCAGGGTATAACAAGTCAAAGGGCCCATTTATACACTTCATAGGATAATATAGGTGTTGTTTCACTCGAAGATGGGGTGATTTTTGATTGGAATGATTTTAGGGGGTTAACATATGTGAAATCATGTATGTCAAGTATAAAATCATTGAATGGTCTCTAATGGTGTTGTTAATGGACCCAAAAACACCCAGAAACTCTCAAATCCAATATTCAAAGACCTTGTTTATAAAGGCAAGTGTTCATTGGATGATATGGACAACGTCACTTGGGAACTCACATTGGTTGATAGGATGAGAAGTCATGCTCACCAGACCCTTTTAGATGAGAACTATTTCGAATTATGAGAATATCATATAGATATATGATATATTTATGAATCCTTGTGTTCATTCACAAGTATGTTTCCATAGATTACCCCTTAAACAATAGTTGATCATGACTACACAAGGGTTAAAAATATTCTGTATGTATTTGAGGATCTTCATCGATGGAGTGATTTTTATGTATCAATGGTTATTAGTAAAGGTATGGAAATGAATGTATTTGAGGTTCTCTTTGAATGTTACTATTTTGGGCTTATCAGGGATTATTTTGTTTTTTATTTGGATGATGTCGGATTTAATTTTCATTATGCGATGCTTTGGAGTTTACCGTCATCCAGGAAGGATGGGGGATTTTTTGATGTTGGGATCAAACCAATAAAATGGGTTTCCTAAATATACTCATGAGATGAATTATATCCCACATATTTTGGTTTCTTTTAGTTTGACTAATCACCTTTCAAGTTAATTTGACTAGGACTTGACTAATAAGTTTAACGTCATGCAGTTAGGACATCTAGCTAAAAGGTTTTCTGGTGAAGGATTGTCTGGGACTTATGCTGAGGTGGTATGAGATAACTAAAAGAGAGATAGTATCCCAGGTAGACATGACCCTATTAGAAATATGTCTCGAAGAAAACTTGGATTTATTTGGGTGTCCTATTTGGACCTCAATAAGGATTCATACATATCCCAGTTGGTTTGGAATCAAAACACACATAGTTTGGTATAACTATGGATTACACCTTAAAGGAGGCCCCTTAAAGGGGGAATGTCTGGTGATTATGCATGGTATCTTCCCACTTGGATCGAATTTGGTTGAGTATTACACATGGGAACAACCATTTTAGTTTATCTTGGGATTACACTTGGAATCTTTCCATTTGGTGATGCTTCACTGGGAATATGGAACATTGATGATTGAAGTATGGTCTTGGGAATTATACCATATATTATGTCCAATAAAAGTTAGGGATCAGGAATATTTCATAATAACCAGTTAACTATAACCCCATGCGAGTCATGATTATGGTGAGAAACAATAGGAATTAGTTGATCTAATGATCACACGATCACACACTACCCGTTGATGGATGGATCCAGAGCATAAAGGGAAAATGAAAAGGATTTGATTGTTCTTGTAACCTATTTTTTTCTTATAATTGATAGTAATAGTATACTAATTATCTATTTATGTCCCAGGTATATGGGAAGAGTAGAAAAAGTGTTTATTGCTGTAAGAAAATCCAGGGGCTTACCTCAGGAGGACTGCACTAAAATTGGTTCAAGGAACAAGGGGAGTGTCCAATGTGTCCCCTAATTGAAGGGATAGTCTAATGGTTCCTCTCAATTATTGTAATAATTATATTCACATGAGAATATTGATGTTTGAAGCCTAATTACAATGGGAATATAAACATGGGGACAGAGTGAGGATCCACCATTATGTAGAGATTACCCCTGCTACTCCACTAACCATGGGTATGTAAACCTAAAAGGAAATGTTTTTGAGTATAGGGATTTTAACATAAATTTGAGGTGGTTTTAGAAGGGGCCTTGAACTAATTATGTAAGAATGATTCACGGAGGGGCTAACAAGGGGGCTGATGATACGACTAAAGATGAAAATTGGATCTGGAGGGTAAAAAATCTAAAGATTCACTAGTCCACCTAGCATTTTCTCACACGGGGTGGGGTTCCCTAATCATATCATATTGTTACATGGGAAAGGGGGTTGCCTATATACTATTAGTGTACACATACATGGTTTTTCCCCATGTAGCATTTTTTTACAAGGGGTCATGTTCCATCCATAACGAATTTTTCTTCACAATGACAAGTTCCTCCAACATAGTTTTTTTCTCTACAGGCCCGGGATCCACCCATATATCGTTCTTCTAAGTGTGATGCTTGTTTTCAATGGGTCCATTGGTTATACTTCACATTGTATGTATTCCTAAAAAAATTTAGTTTTTAGACTACCCATTGATTTATTTTATCCTTTTTAATGATATGAGGTGGGCTTTACCTACTGATGAATCATTAAAGGAGAATGTATTTTTTGGTGCCAAACATTATGCTTATTTAGTAATGTTATTTGAAGTTAATATCTATTTTTTTGTCAATTTGTTTTGGGTTTCTTATAGTTTCTATTTATAGAGAAATAGTGGAACTGGATACTGGCATATCCAGTTGTCCGTTGTGGGCAACTGAGCACCTTTTTTTGGAGCCCAAGATGATATTAGTCAAAATTGGTCATTCTTTACCGGTGAGGAAATACCCACATATCCTCCTAAAGGAATTAATTTCATTTACGGGACCACTCGACACCACCTCTCCCGTCTAACAATTTGGTTCATGTGGGATGATAATTTTTGGGATTTAAAATCACCACCTCTCTTGTAACTCCCCGACCCCAGCTACCCAGAGTCGGTGCATTACTTCGTAACATAGGCATGATCACAAAAGATCAAGTCTCGAAAGACCGATTAGTTTAGTAGCCTTGGAAACACTAGATACATTCATAAGTCTTTCATTACATCAAAAAGTGAAAAACTACAATAACATGGTCTTCATAGTCCACACTCATATCCTCTTCTGACTATCCCTGCAGGTCATTCATAAAATACTTCTTCACATCCTGGAAAATATTAAAACATTGAAAGGGGTGAGCTCAGATGCTCAGTAAGGATAACAATATTGCGGAAGCTTTCATAAATAAACATAAACATTTAAGGCAATGTATAAATAAAACAAAAGCCTTTTAAACATGAACTTCAACATAATATGGCAAGAGTAAAATGAGATAATGCCATTCACTTCTTCACATGGATATTCTACTGGTCGAATAATCACATGCAATAACAATAACCACTTTCATAATGAGGGAATGTATAATGCCGGACATTCTGAAACATTTTGTCAAGGCCTCGGCCAAGACGTCTAAAATGATTAAGGCCTCGGCCAAAACCATAAATCAAATTGGGAAAGGGCCTCGGCCAATTCCACGTCTAGTTGTCTCATGAGACCTGCCGATGCATCGAGGAGCTATAGCGGGCTCCACCCGTCACTTATTAAGTCCAATACATTCCTCATATGAATAGGTTTAAACATATCATAAACCATAACATAATCATATCACATAAAACATGCATAAAGGAAACATAACATTTCCACATTTCAATCACAAGATATCAATAAGACATATTGATATAATAAAAACTCTTTCAAAACCATTTTCAATACCAAAATAAAAGAAAGTTAAAACTTTGTATTTATTTTTCATTAAAAAAAAAATGATGGCTTGTAGAGGAAGCCGAAACTCAAATAATGGTCACGGCGGCGGAGAAGTCGTTGTCGCCGCATACGTACGACAAAAACATTCCCTTTTGTCGTTTAGTAAACGCTTCGTATAAAAAAGATTCCTTTTGAATAAACTTAAAAGTCAAAGGGGTTTATACACCGTATAAAAGAAAGTTGTGTATAAAACCAAATGTGCCTCAATGAAAGGAGATTGAGACGAAGTCCTTAAAAAGATCATTTCTAAAATAAAATAGATATATTATGTGTATTCACTATAGGTACACATAAAGAAAGTAAAAATACAAAATAGGACATAATAACATCATGACATAATTTGAAAGTAGTAGATTAACCCAAAGAATGGAAGTTGGGTTAAGAAGTTCCCTTACAAATAAAGTAGATTTATTAGGTGTATTCACTATAGATACACATAAAGAAAGTACAAATACAAGATAGGACATAATAATATCATGAAGTAATTTGAAAGTAGGAGATTAACCCAAAGAATTGAAGTTGGGTTAAGAAGTTCCCTTACAAAGATCATTTATAAATAAAATAGATATATTATGTGTATTAACTATAAGTACACATAAAGAAAGTACAAATAAAAGATAATACATAACAATATCATGACATAATTTGAAAGTAGGAGATTAACCCAAAGAATGGAAGTTGGGTTATGAAATTCCCTTACCTTGTGTCCGACTTGACTCAACCGTTCTTTAACCTCCTGAATAATAAACTAGAGTTAATATCTACCTTATTAAGAACCATTTTAAATTTCATTATCCTTTTTATATCACTTATTACAATGTTATGAACATTATGTAATTATTTAAGTTAATAACGGTCGTTTTGTCGATCTTTGGTACATGAGTCAACAATAAACTTCTTATAATTATAAGTTGTTCATGTGGTGAAATATCCATTATATCCAGAATTATATTAATGATGTAGATATCATATATATCATATATATACAGTATATACATTCATTTATAATATTACGTAACATTTAGAGGTAAGAAATGAAATGCACCGTTCATGGAGACGGTAAGCCGTACGTACGCATGAACGCTACTTTCATTTCAATTTCATATTTAATGGAACTAAATCATAATGATATAAATGTATAATATAATTCCAGTATAATATAGTGTATAATACCATTTACTCCATCCTTTATACACCCCACATATGGCATTAACGATTCAAATCACTTTGAGGGGGCGGTAGTCCGCACTTCCTAAAATGAAATTATCGCGTTTTACCCATAATGGAAATCATAAAGTATGACATAAATGAGAAATACAGAAGCATAAGTAAAACATAAACAAATTATAAATCATATATAAAAATAGTGACATCTTAATGGCCACCTTTGAAGGTGTTATATGAGTGTTGAACAATCATCGTTTCGTGAGGCAGAAATTCGCCATCCACAGAAACCGTATGTTCTTTAACCATTAGATGTAGGTGTGTGTAAGTGTAGATCGAATCCTTCTTATAACAACATCCTAGTATATTGAGGATACTGGTGTCGTTACAAAAGAAATGAATAAAAAGAGTTTAGGGGGTTGGAGAAGAAAAATAAAACAAAACAACATTAGAAAAGACATTACCTCCAAATCGGGTAACTCTTTTAGATTTGAGCCAAAGGCTTCCTTGGGAAGAGTTCTGCCCAATGTGAGGCTTCTAGGAGTAAGGGAGGAATGTTGGGAGAGTATTTGGGCAGAGGTTGGCCGAGCCAAATGGCTTGAAAGTGTAAATGAGGTGGGAGAGGTGGGGGCCTTTTATAAGTGGAGAGGAGGGGCACTTTTGGAAAGATTGAAATGTTACATTATTTCACAATGCTTTTTCGGATTCTAAAGGTCCCACACTTATATTATTCGAGCCTAAGTTGATAAGGTTTCTAAATCTCTTCATCCAATAGGCTTTGGACAAGTGTAAGCCTTGGATTTTGCATTATCTTCTCATTTTATTTAAATCGTTAAATAATGAGGTCATCGCCACATCATAATGATGTCATAAATAATTTAATTTATTTAATGTCTAAAAATTATAAAACAAATACTATGATGTAGGAAATCTTTTTAGCTTTCTAATGAATATTTATAGTCAAAATTTGGACTTGTGTAACCCTACTTAAAAATTGTTTTAGTAAAACACTTTATGTTAGTGTCATTTTCACTTTAACATTAAATAAAAAGTAATTTATGTTATTTCCCAACAAAAGTGGATCCATGGGGTCCCCAAGTTAGGCCATGGCTTGTCTTGGTCGGCCATGACTCAACCAATGAGGTTGGGACATGTTTCTAGGTCATTTAATATTATTAAAGTATTATTTATACCTTAAACTACACTAATTACCACTAATCGCGATTAAGAACTTAAAAGTTACTATTCACCAAAAATTATTTTGATCTCATTGAACCACATTTTACTTCTTAATGACAACCATGTATGTCGGATTTTTGAAAATCAAATCACAGAAGTGGTAATATTTCATTTAAACGAAAAATCAGTTATTTAACTACCACTTAGTGGTTTCACTATTCATCAAAAATTGAAGTTTTTCAGAATAAGGCCAAAATTTCACCCTAAGCTATAATTGATATTACGAATTCAAAAATGATGTCTATTTTACAAAATTCCAAACATATTAGTTGCATTAATTAATTTTATAATTAATTCCCGCTGTCACAACAAATAGCGTGTTTTTAAGAAACAATTTATATCAAAAGATTGGCAATTGTTTATGTCCAATTTCAATGTTAAATTAATTCTAATGACCGCCATTGGATAAAATGGTAAAAATATATTCTAATTATACTCTAAAACCACTCAATATTATACTTTATCACTATGAATTATTTTGATTAAAAAGGTTGTTTTAAGTATTTTTCACTATTCATAAAAATTTTGAAGTTCTCAGAAAATTACAAAAAATTCAACATAGGCTAATTTCAATATTAGGAATACAAAAATGAAGTCCATTTTGAAATATAAAATTTCTATAATTTTAAAAAGTGGTTATTACTATTCATAACGGCTACTTTGATTTGTCGCGATGTTTTAGAACTCGAAGTTGCGTACAATGCAAGCTATTGTATTATTGAATGAGAAGCGTATCGTGGAAGCTCGGGGTGTTACATTCTCCCCTCCTTCAATAAATTGCGTCCTCGCAATTTGAAATTTTTCTTGGAAAATAAAAGGTTGAAAATAGAAAATACCTTTGTGGAAAACCCACATCGGAAATAAGGTTAATAGAATTTAGTTTTAATAAGAGGGAAAGGGAAATGAAAAAGTCACCACCCAATTATGATCTCGATTAGAAGAACATTGGTGGCAATTAAAGACATATAATTGGAGGAAAAACGCAAATATTTGTAGGGAGTGATTGAGGTCATCAATCACAATCAACTGTCAAATTGAGGGCCTCAAAGCCTTCAATCTATGTTGATTTAAAATATGATCAGTTCAACAAGACATAAGGTATTAGGATAACACATTTTTTTTATTTTAATATCCCTTTACTAAAGTTTAAGAATTAATTTATTCATTGAATAAGAGATAGGTATATATATATTTATGTTTGACAATTAGAGTTTCAACCTTCAACTCATCTTTCACTCAAAAGATTATAGAACTCAAAAATATTATACTTATCCTAATTGTATAAGGTTCCAAATGTTAACACATACCATTTAGATTAGTAAAATTATTTTGTAATAACCGAGGACTTCCTGTAGGCTAGTGGTAGGAAATAAAGGCCTGTCGCACTATGATTGTGGGTTCGATTCCTGCAGCTTTGTCCGACGCGACGGGTTATGCCCCACCCTGCAGGTTGTCCTTTTCCTAAAACTATAGTATCATAATATTCCAAAAATAATCTTCATAAATTTTTTAACCTTAAACAATACTATCCATGGTTCAACTTAATCCATTCCAACCTTAATAGTTATCCAAAATACTTCTGTCCAACTCACAGTCCAAATTTTATAAGGAAGGTAAACATAATGAAGATCCTTTATCCCACGTAACAACATGTGAACACCTTCATCATGTATTCTTTTTAAACATACTGAATTACCATGATCCCTTATTCCTTATAGAATACTAGATATACTCCTTCTATCCAAAAATGTATACAAAACATCAATCAGTTTCAAGGAAGTTAAGTATATCCAATATAATTTATCCAAATCAATCACGTCTTATTCCAAAATCACAATCTCAATATCAAAACCATATTATGGTTTATCTTTCTCTCAACCATATATTTTCCAAAAATTTAACCTACTGTGGAGTCACTTTTCTTGGTTCCACACAATCTCAAGTCCTTGATGAAATAGTACTGCAGTACAATCCTTATATACTCCATAATTATTATGACCAGTACATCATTGATACAACACTCAAATTAAAAAAAAACTTTAATAACAACATAAGAACTCTAATCATTACTCCTCATCTGTGGTAGTATCATAACTTGATTATTATCCAATAACATCATTTGGGGCATGCTCTGATGATTTGGACATTGGTTTGCGTAGTGTCCCCAATCCTTACAGAAGAAGCATTGTACATTTGAAACCATTTTCTTACCCTTGCAGTCACGCACTTTGTGTCCTTTTTCTCTACACTTATAACAAACTCTCATTCCCTTTAGGCAAGTTCCATGATGTTTCTTCCCACAATTACCACATATTGGAAAATTCTTTTTTCCCCTCATCCCTTTATCCATCATTCTCTCTTCCATCCCTTTCGTCTCTTGCTTCGCTTCAAATCCATAGGACTCAGAGAATTCTTTACTTATCCTATTAACACATGATACTATTTCTTCATATGTTGAGAACACATGGGAGACTATTTCCCTTCGAAATGTTGGCTTAATACCTTGAAAGATACTATCCTTCTTACTCTTTGGATCATACGTACTGCTGGAGTTCACATTCCTTCTACTGGGCGCCATTTCTATACAACGGCATAAACTAGGTTAGTTTATGAATCAAAATACATAATTCCATACCTGTAAAACACTTTACATAAATTGGACTATTTATGGATATAATCCATAATCATAAAAAGAAATGTTTTCTTTGAGGAAGTATGTACTCATAACCCTTCATAGTGGTTTGTAAGTAAAATGAGAATTATCCTAAGAATATCCCCCGGGAGTGTCGTAACCAAGAGTGCAGCAAGGCCCGTTGTCGTGCACCAGTTCCCGTTCGAGTCTAGCTCAAAGCGGTGTTTTCGGGTTTTACCCCTAGGTACATCTGTGCCAGAGCCGCCTCTACCTGCTCGTATCCAGACAGGGATGTATTTCTCGGAAAACTCATAACATCTCTATAACACCAAAATTCTAGGAAGTTCTTCTATACTAATCCTCAAAGTCTATCTTTGGGCTATGTTCTCTAATCAGAGTTTATCTAAATCTAGCTTCCAAGGTTAGTACTAAACTGCCTCTGATACCAACTGTAACGCCCCGACCCCAGCTACCCAGAGTCGGTGCATTACTTCGTAACATAGGCATGATCACAAAAGATCAAGTCTCGAAAGACCGATTAGTTTAGTAGCCTTGGAAACACTAGATACATTCATAAGTCTTTCATTACATCAAAAAGTGAAAAACTACAATAACATGGTCTTCATAGTCCACACTCATATCCTCTTCTGACTATCCCTGCAGGTCATTCATAAAATACTTCTTCACATCCTGGAAAATATTAAAACATTGAAAGGGGTGAGCTCAGATGCTCAGTAAGGATAACAATATTGCGGAAGCTTTCATAAATAAACATAAACATTTAAGGCAATGTATAAATAAAACAAAAGCCTTTTAAACATGAACTTCAACATAATATGGCAAGAGTAAAATGAGATAATGCCATTCACTTCTTCACATGGATATTCTACTGGTCGAATAATCACATGCAATAACAATAACCACTTTCATAATGAGGGAATGTATAATGCCGGACATTCTGAAACATTTTGTCAAGGCCTCGGCCAAGACGTCTAAAATGATTAAGGCCTCGGCCAAAACCATAAATCAAATTGGGAAAGGGCCTCGGCCAATTCCACGTCTAGTTGTCTCATGAGACCTGCCGATGCATCGAGGAGCTATAGCGGGCTCCACCCGTCACTTATTAAGTCCAATACATTCCTCATATGAATAGGTTTAAACATATCATAAACCATAACATAATCATATCACATAAAACATGCATAAAGGAAACATAACATTTCCACATTTCAATCACAAGATATCAATAAGACATATTGATATAATAAAAACTCTTTCAAAACCATTTTCAATACCAAAATAAAAGAAAGTTAAAACTTTGTATTTATTTTTCATTAAAAAAAAATGATGGCTTGTAGAGGAAGCCGAAACTCAAATAATGGTCACGGCGGCGGAGAAGTCGTTGTCGCCGCATACGTACGACAAAAACATTCCCTTTTGTCGTTTAGTAAACGCTTCGTATAAAAAAGATTCCTTTTGAATAAACTTAAAAGTCAAAGGGGTTTATACACCGTATAAAAGAAAGTTGTGTATAAAACCAAATATGCCTCAATGAAAGGAGATTGAGACGAAGTCCTTAAAAAGATCATTTCTAAAATAAAATAGATATATTATGTGTATTCACTATAGGTACACATAAAGAAAGTAAAAATACAAAATAGGACATAATAACATCATGACATAATTTGAAAGTAGTAGATTAACCCAAAGAATGGAAGTTGGGTTAAGAAGTTCCCTTACAAATAAAGTAGATTTATTAGGTGTATTCACTATAGATACACATAAAGAAAGTACAAATACAAGATAGGACATAATAATATCATGAAGTAATTTGAAAGTAGGAGATTAACCCAAAGAATTGAAGTTGGGTTAAGAAGTTCCCTTACAAAGATCATTTATAAATAAAATAGATATATTATGTGTATTAACTATAAGTACACATAAAGAAAGTACAAATAAAAGATAATACATAACAATATCATGACATAATTTGAAAGTAGGAGATTAACCCAAAGAATGGAAGTTGGGTTATGAAATTCCCTTACCTTGTGTCCGACTTGACTCAACCGTTCTTTAACCTCCGGAATAATAAACTAGAGTTAATATCTACCTTATTAAGAACCATTTTAAATTTCATTATCCTTTTTATATCACTTATTACAATGTTATGAACATTATGTAATTATTTAAGTTAATAACGGTCGTTTTGTCGATCTTTGGTACATGAGTCAACAATAAACTTCTTATAATTATAAGTTGTTCATGTGGTGAAATATCCATTATATCCAGAATTATATTAATGATGTAGATATCATATATATCATATATATACAGTATATACATTCATTTATAATATTACGTAACATTTAGAGGTAAGAAATGAAATGCACCGTTCATGGAGACGGTAAGCCGTACGTACGCATGAACGCTACTTTCATTTCAATTTCATATTTAATGGAACTAAATCATAATGATATAAATGTATAATATAATTCCAGTATAATATAGTGTATAATACCATTTACTCCATCCTTTATACACCCCACATATGGCATTAACGATTCAAATCACTTTGAGGGGGCGGTAGTCCGCACTTCCTAAAATGAAATTATCGCGTTTTACCCATAATGGAAATCATAAAGTATGACATAAATGAGAAATACAGAAGCATAAGTAAAACATAAACAAATTATAAATCATATATAAAAATAGTGACATCTTAATGGCCACCTTTGAAGGTGTTATATGAGTGTTGAACAATCATCGTTTCGTGAGGCAGAAATTCGCCATCCACAGAAACCGTATGTTCTTTAACCATTAGATGTAGGTGTGTGTAAGTGTAGATCGAATCCTTCTTATAACAACATCCTAGTATATTGAGGATACTGGTGTCGTTACAAAAGAAATGAATAAAAAGAGTTTAGGGGGTTGGAGAAGAAAAATAAAACAAAACAACATTAGAAAAGACATTACCTCCAAATCGGGTAACTCTTTTAGATTTGAGCCAAAGGCTTCCTTGGGAAGAGTTCTGCCCAAAGTGAGGCTTCTAGGAGTAAGGGAGGAATGTTGGGAGAGTATTTGGGCAGAGGTTGGCCGAGCCAAATGGCTTGAAAGTGTAAATGAGGTGGGAGAGGTGGGGGCCTTTTATAAGTGGAGAGGAGGGGCACTTTTGGAAAGATTGAAATGTTACATTATTTCACAATGCTTTTTCGGATTCTAAAGGTCCCACACTTATATTATTCGAGCCTAAGTTGATAAGGTTTCGAAATCTCTTCATCCAATAGGCTTTGGACAAGTGTAAGCCTTGGATTTTGCATTATCTTCTCATTTTATTTAAATCGTTAAATAATGAGGTCATCGCCACATCATAATGATGTCATAAATAATTTAATTTATTTAATGTCTAAAAATTATAAAACAAATACTATGATGTAGGAAATCTTTTTAGCTTTCTAATGAATATTTATAGTCAAAATTTGGACTTGTGTAACCCTACTTAAAAATTGTTTTAGTAAAACACTTTATGTTAGTGTCATTTTCACTTTAACATTAAATAAAAAGTAATTTATGTTATTTCCCAACAAAAGTGGATCCATGGGGTCCCCAAGTTAGGCCATGGCTTGTCTTGGTCGGCCATGACTCAACCAATGAGGTTGGGACATGTGTCTAGGTCATTTCATATTATTAAAGTATTATTTATACCTTAAACTACACTAATTACCACTAATCGCGATTAAGAACTTAAAAGTTACTATTCACCAAAAATTATTTTGATCTCATTGAACCACATTTTACTTCTTAATGACAACCATGTATGTCGGATTTTTGAAAATCAAATCACAGAAGTGGTAATATTTCATTTAAACGAAAAATCAGTTATTTAACTACCACTTAGTGGTTTCACTATTCATCAAAAATTGAAGTTTTTCAGAATAAGGCCAAAATTTCACCCTAAGCTATAATTGATATTACGAATTCAAAAATGATGTCTATTTTACAAAATTCCAAACATATTAGTTGCATTAATTAATTTTATAATTAATTCCCGCTGTCACAACAAATAGCGTGTTTTTAAGAAACAATTTATATCAAAAGATTGGCAATTGTTTATGTCCAATTTCAATGTTAAATTAATTCTAATGACCGCCATTGGATAAAATGGTAAAAATATATTCTAATTATACTCTAAAACCACTCAATATTATACTTTATCACTATGAATTATTTTGATTAAAAAGGTTGTTTTAAGTATTTTTCACTATTCATAAAAATTTTGAAGTTCTCAGAAAATTACAAAAAATTCAACATAGGCTAATTTCAATATTAGGAATACAAAAATGAAGTCCATTTTGAAATATAAAATTTCTATAATTTTAAAAAGTGGTTATTACTATTCATAACGGCTACTTTGATTTGTCGCGATGTTTTAGAACTCGAAGTTGCGTACAATGCAAGCTATTGTATTATTGAATGAGAAGCGTATCGTGGAAGCTCGGGGTGTTACATCTCTACTCAAACATTAACATGATTTTCATGAACCACTAGTTCCACCCATTCCATTAATTGTTTCTATTTACATGTGCTTCACATAGTGGTAGTCAGCCATGTAGAGTGGTGATCTGCAATGGACATATACTTAGCGGTCACACCACTTAAATAATTATCTTCAATATACGTCATCGATTTTCATTATATCCATAACCAAATTTATCGATACATCTCAAACTAGTTTGTGGAGATTTTTGAGCCAAAAATTATCCCCAATAGTATAGGTTCCAATCAGGATGATGAAGAGACTATTCTGATAAATAAAGTGGTATTGATTTAAATTGGTTTAAAATACAAGGTTGGTCTCATAAAATGTGGCCACACCTATATATATGATCCCATATCATTTTTCATTTACTTACTCTCTCAGTGAACTTAATGATCCTTTAATTCCTTGAACACGTATGAATTATTTGAACTACCCCCATTGTGGATTGCCTTTTCCATGAATAAAGATTCTACATCCTTGATCTGAAACAATTAATCCATAAACAATGAGTTTCATCTTCCACCTAGAGGTGGATGCATTGTGGTTTTAATGGTTTGTGAATTGTTTCATCTCTTTCCAATGGTTTTTGTACCCTCTTCATCATGGTTTGATGGTTCATGGGCTGATGGTTTCTACAATATTATAGTCCACAAGATCCTTTATAATTTTGAATAGGCATTCAATATATTCTCAAATATCTTTTCTGAATTTATCTTAGGGATAAAATACATCTAAAGATGGTAAATTCTACAAGAAGATCCAACAATATTGTTGAAAAAATTCCGTAGGGTCATCAACACCACAACATTCTTAAGGAGGGTATTCTGAGGAATGTATTTTGTATAGAAAATTTGGAATATCCTTCTTCAACTAGACAACCACTTAATAATTTTGATCTATAAGACGATGCTCCCTTACATATAATTGATCAAAATATCCCTTAAACATGGTCCAATAAATCTGGGGATTATTCATATGAATATTTCATCCATAGGGAAAATTATTCCCTGTTCTGGACTAGAAAATGTCTTTATTTTGAATTGATCTCTATGTAAACAAAGAAAATTGTACAGTAATGATACATCTTCATAATCAGATACTCATGATTATCCATTCATTCTTAATCTATCACTAGGAAATCCAAATTGTGGTTGGAGGGCTATGTTGGATTTTGTAGTTTGAAGGGAGATTCATGGATGATTGGCCTTGAGAATTCTTTATGCATCAAAATTTTATGGATTTTCATGAAAATTTGGAGGCTTTTCGAGTATACTACGAGGTACGGGTCTCTAAATTTGTGATTTATTCACTGATCGAGGTGCTTTATATTCTTATTTTCCATTGTTTTTTGAGAACCGACTATTTTATTCTTTCCTATGGTGAATACAGGATCAATTTATGGGACATTTATTAGTTGGGGTGAATCCCCATTCTGGGAAAAATCTATGATGAATTTATACCTTCCAGTAATACCTAAGACAACACCAAATACATATATTCACTAGTTTGGGATTAGATAACAACAATAGAGAGATTTCTTGGACATACTCTCTATGCCTCATCACTCATTTCAATTTGATGATTGAAAATGGATTTTTTTGAATTATTGGTCTAAGGACGAAATATCATTATAGTACGACCCACGCTACCCAAAATATTCAAAACATTTAGGATTTATAATTAGATACCCATGAAGAAGGTTAATAGACCATGCATGGTTGAGGAATTCATCCAGGTGTATCCTATGATTTTAGGATGGTGGGTTTCTTTTCCATGCTTTTTACTAAATGGAACTTCCAATCATGGGATGCTTATTCTAGTGTCAAGGTTTTCAACCTAATGATGGAAATTTAATTGGTGTAAGGATTCCCCCATCAACATAGGAATACCCACCTTGGTCCATAATTATGAACTATCAGGACACATGATAGAAGGAAGGCCTACTGATCATCTATGTCGTATATTCCTATTCTTTTATCGTTTTTTCATGGAACCCTGCTACTATTATTAATGTCAACATAGAGAAATAATTTATTACAATATATTTCACCCTTCAATACATAATATTGTTTGTGTTTACCTATGATCCCTTTTAGTTGATGGCATTGTTCGGATTTTTAGTGACTTATCCCATTTCACATCCATCTCATACCCCACACCGTCCATCATATTGGTTGATAATGGTGAAGGGGCATTGGAGATGAGATCTTATATAATTTCTCTACGAGATGAAATTCTGGCTGTGTGGTCGGATAGACCAACATTAAATGAATTATATACTGCTTATTTATTTTTGTGGCAATTTGCATGTACACAATAGGTTTACCCTTTCCCCTTCCTGTGATTCAATATCCACATCTAGTTGTACCTCACTAGTGATGTATAATAATGATTTGATATTATTATAAAATATATGTTTCCATACATTTTATAAGAACTTTTACCAATCATTCCTACGATAATTCCAGAATGAAGATACAATAATATCCTGATGGGATATTGGGAATGAAATTTTAAAGGATACTGAAGTCATTGACCTCTATGATCCATGTTTCTGACGTAACCTCAATATCGGGTTTTAGGGGTGAAAGGCTCATATAACGATGATCTATGAGTCTTTGGGGAGCCTCATCCTCCAATATTATCCTTTATGAAAGAAACAATGATCTAATAGTTTTAGCTAATGTTCATTACAACACTACTGATGCAGGTCCCTATGGGAAAACCTTGGGGACCCTTCCAACTATTGTTGAGCATATCATCCAAGTACATGAAGATGGGTCGGAGGTGGTAAAGGATGATTTTCATACTATGGATTCATTATATAATTCCAATATATCTGATTTTGTTACACTACCGTATTATATACCACTAGCAGTGAGTGATCATGATCAATATCCATTTACTATGGTCAAACACATGATCATGCAGAGATGTGTGTGACTAAATATTTATACCATCATCAAATATACCCCTTTGTTAGAGATGATAAGAAAATCAGATATCATGTGATATCTTTTCCATAATCTATGTTCTGGTGGGTTCGATTGTTGACCCATGCACCTTCTTATCTACTAGAATATCATAAATAGCGAATATTTGTTTTCTCATGAAGGAGAACTTGCAACGTATAATTCCTACCATCATATAATAGAATCTCTATGGGATGTTTTGGTGGAACTACACCACAGAAATACTTTGTAAGAAGATGATAAGGATCAATAAGTTGTAAAAAAATTGGAGTTGGGGGAATTTGAGTTTTGTGTAGCAAGGTTAACACCATACCTCTCATTAACAAATTAAAAACATTGAATCTTTCTAAAAAAGTGGTCATGATCTTAGGGGAACTATTAGAAACATTCTCCCAATATCCATGACCCTGACCAAGAATAGCACAAATTTTTAACCGAGCCTTGATGGACTACATTAGGAGGTTGTGAATTTCTAACCGAGGTGAGTTGGGAAGAATTTGTACCATTTTGGATGCCCTGTATGTCTTTTCCATTTGTCCGTAATACCTTAGAGGAGAGAATTTGGGATTTGGATTATCCTCTTTTCAATTAAAAGGAATGAAAACCAAAATTCACTTCAGTGATTTTGTTGGAAACAAGGTTGTTCATTGCTGGAAAGGGAGTTTGGTTTGTTTTTGTTGTCAATCTACATTGGGATGATAATGGATTGGATTTATTATTGTGAACCCCTTCATACAATATAAGGGAGATTTCATGGAAATGGGTCATTAAGTTTGATCCAAAATCAGCATTGAAGAGTGTGTGAAATATTGGTTTTTGTTCACAAGATTGATGGTGTTTTTGGAACATGTGTGCAAGTCATGATTTATGATCATAACGTTGAAAAATGACAAATAAATGGAGTGCGAAAAAGATGACGTTGTGTGAATGGGTTTGTGCACCCAATGCG
Organism: Viscum album; assembly: GCA_963277665.1. Lineage (NCBI taxonomy): Eukaryota > Viridiplantae > Streptophyta > Magnoliopsida > Santalales > Viscaceae > Viscum > Viscum album. The sequence continues at coordinate 1,755,845,286 of OY728123.1, forward strand.
ACATCAAAAGGGGTTTTGTGAACTCAAGAGGAATATTGTGTGCACTGAAACGATGCACCAGGATCTTGCATTCAGGGTCAAAAAGGGCCTAAAAATATGTGGCTACCCCGAATAAAGACTTACGAATTTTCCCAACAAATATATGATTGCTTAGTCGCACGAAATATTTTCTCGCGAAAGATTGTAAGAGAGTAAATATTGCGTGAAAGGTGTTTCATTAGTCTGAAAAGACCAAGTAAACCCTAAGGTATAGTTGCTCAAAAGATAAGTGTTTCATGGAATGTAGTTATTCCAAGAAAGTCATTTTTCATGACAATTCCCAAATATTGTGCGCAAGTTGGGGTATTGCGCGCAAGTGTGGTGTTATTATTCTGATAGGATTTTTAATATCTGGTGTGTGTGATAATTTAATTCAAGTGCATCAATCCAGGACTTCGACATAAGCAGTGTCTCATTCTGAATAGGTAGAAATACTTCAATTAAAATCTCTTAAAGATACCTTCATGTCAATAAACTGAGTGGGACTTCACCAAAGGCAGTGAGGCTAGGGGATTCAATGGGAGTTATCTGAGGGACGTAGTGAACTATCTCTGAACATTTGTAAAGGTAGTGTGCTTGGAACAAAGTGATTGTACCCAAACCATATAATCCACAACTAGTGAAGTTTAGTGGAATTTAGTACAACTAACAACCTATTAGCATATGATCCTTGGATGTATCACTTATTGGTGAACCATCTAAAAGTGTTGTGTGGTATCTTTTCATGTGAGTGTTTTCTTTCTATTCCCATTAGACATAGAGGTTTAACGAGTTCCTACCTCTACGGGAACAAGATCCTTGTGTTAAAAGAAAACGTTGACACCTAGATTCACCCCTCCCCTCTCAAGGTGTCCCGGGGTCCTACAGCTTCACCATTATGTTTCCATACAATTACAATAAATTATATCTTATCAAATTTTAAAAGTGAAAACTCTACCAAAAAATTGTTTAATTCAACATCTGAGATAATGGAATTGAAATTATCTTGTTATTCTCCAATTTTTTCCTCAATCTAGGGGACTCAGTAAAAGTAGTTTCAACTATCAAAACGACTACATGAAAATCCCTACAAACATTTTGTTTTCTATATTATAACTGTAATTGATTTTATAAGACTACAATGTTTTGGGAAAGGATGGAAAAACGTGATTTTATCCTAGGCATCCCATTGTGTATTTTGACCTAATAAGATGTGTGCCTCATTAATCATTTATTACTTGATATTATTCATAATCCATATGAAGTGTAAGTCTAGCGAGAAGATACTGAACATTTACCCAAGGTTACCCTTGCATGTTGTCTTTTTTGGTGACATTTGTGTCTCTTTTTGTGGGGTATTTTAAAGTATTTCAAACCAAACTAACATTTATGATATTTTAGGTTGAATAACTTGGACCATGAATGTTGGGCATGGGCCCTAAAAGGGTTTTTTGGATGAGAATGTCATATTAATTTTTAAACATGTTGGATGGATTTTTCATGACCATGTTTTATTATTTTTGAATCTAAGGTATGTTATAGAGAAAAAACATGGGGATAAACTATGAAAATGGTTTCTGCCATAATGTTATTGGGGCATATAGTGGTTTGAAAAGCCTATCCCGAGGAAGAATTTAACTTTGGATGACATGAATTTTTTGTGGGTGACTTATGCAGAGCCAACAGGGTTATATTATGAATTATCATACAATGGTTTCCTCAAGACACTGACCATCCATTTTCGATGGCCATCTAGTTTTATTGGAATTCATATTTTTTTATTTTTTTAATGCCAACATTTTTGGTGTATCTGGGGGAGTTGATTATATAATATGAGGGAATAAATATCAACTTTGATCATGAATGGTAAACCACACCTACATTAATTTGACTTGTGTATAAGATGGTTAAAGCATAGTGCATTTTAACATCATGCAACTAGAACATGGGTGGTTCAATTTAATGTCAAACATACAAGACATTCAGTATTTAAATGATAACCAAGGGTTAAACAATTTATATACTTCACTATTCTTAGACTAGGAATGCTCTATCATCTTCATTAATGAAGGGGGGTGTATAGAAACTATAACTCTAGGGTTTCAAAAACTAAGGATTGATGTGGGATTTAGGCCTCATATGGAATTTAGAGGTAGGAAAATCCAACACTGAGGATGAATTTTGTTTCTGGTTGACATGGTTTTTATTTGGGAAAAAATATACAGCCAACTGTGACATATAGTGAATGGAAAATAGAGGTGTCCCCATGACCATAGCCCTCTATCAATGATGTTCAATAAATGTAATGGCAATTTGGACCTTTTTTAACATATAGTTTTATTTGTGAAAGGGGGAAACTCTAAAATGAAAGGGGAATTTCATGTATTAATTTAGTGGGAATAGGTAGATATTTTTTCCCACTGCTGGTATATGTAAATTCCCTATGACATTCTGACCCATGTACAACAAAATGGATACTGTGATTGAAATTTCTTATGAGGATTCGTCTCAGGCATCAGAACATGGTGTAAAAGTTTTTTTGTTGTCTCTAGATATTTTCTCATGTGGGTTTGACCAATAAATTGGAAAAATATGAGATAATTTTTATATCATGGATCGACTCGAGATATGATGTTAGAATGTCAATATGTATCCTTTCGGGTATGAAATTAAGCTGGGCGTAATAATTTGATCTTCTACTATGTCGATATACCCCAAACATTGGGAAGGGATATAATTTATTTTGGGTTAGATGGACGACGATATAAGTATCCAAGAATCACTACATATCATGTGTAGACATGAATCAATACATATTTAGAAATTTATATCATGTAGATTTAGTTTCATGCAATTAATATATTGGCATGTAGTTTTATATCATGTGGTGGTAACATTGGCCATGCAGTTTAATGTCATGTGGTAGGAAAAAATGAAGCACAAATTAATTTCTTGTATTCTTGATGAATTTTCTAAAAATACATGAGGAAATAGAGTATAAAGCGTCTAGGAAGATCAAAAATGTATTGGGCATGAAGGGTAAGTAATGTTTAAACCAGGATTCCAGGGATTATCAGATCAGTAGAACTAATATATATCTTGGAAGTTAATTTGGTGTATGGAGGTAGTAAAATCCTATCATGAGGGTGAATTCATCTATGGTTGATATTTCCTTTTTTGTGGAAAGCTTATACATATCCAAAAATTTTAATATTGTTTATTTTCAACTGTTTCATTCCTCAGGTCACTGGACCTCCAATTCTGATGGATGGGGTGGTTTATGATGATCATAATCACCAAGAAAATAGAGGTTTATGAATGGAAAGAATATGGTTGTGCATGTTAGAATCATTAAGTAAATTATTTTCTATAGATTTATAAATTCCCTACATGTATCTGGGACATAAGTAGAGGTAATTTCTATTTCATTGATGGATATCTAAATGAGGCACCCATATTCGAGATCTCCCACATAAAGTATCTTGTAGGATACCGAGACATAGTTTTTTCTTTTATACATGGTTTGGACTATTATATAGGTTCTAGGATTCATTTTGTATCTTGATGGAATAATAAAACATTAATACATAGTTCTTGATATTTCATTCACTTTAACATCATAAAATAAAGACTATGATGGACCAATGTGAATGACAGGAAATATAGTGTACGGGTTGGGGTATAGGATCTGAATGTTACCATGTTTTTTTATGGGGAATGAATCAAATCACATGGTTATTAAAAAGGTTCCATGTGTTGGTCTGATCCATACACAATGAATGGTGGTTAATTTTGGTTGGAACCATGTATGGATATCTGAACATCAGTATGCATCTTACTGAACTAAAAATCAACCCACAAGTACTTTTTAATGATAATGAACCACACAAGTCAGATTCTTATTAAATGGAGAAAATTTTCTCTTCTACCAATAACTGGACCCATGAATTATTGTTTAAGAATCACTATCTTTCCTACAAGGAGATTAATTAATCCGTACTTATTTCTTGAAAAAATGGGGGGATTCTCATGAAAATCTATTTCATACAAAAGGTATAGAGAATTGTTGAACACAACAAGGGGGATGACTGATGACATGGGTTATGTACTATCTAGTGAGGGAATCATGATGGCATTGTGTTGTTTATCATCATATAGAAAGTATGATGGTAGCATAATTTAACAACATGATTTGAGTATGGAGGAAGTTGAAGTGTTCCAATGGGATGATCATAGTGTGGAAGATATAAATTGATGTGAATGATGGTAAAAGAGGTCCCATGACACACCACACACTCCTAAAAGAATCACTGGAGATAGGGCTGGAGGGTTGAATAGAATTATGGCTAGGCTTAAAGGTGGTATATCTGTACATCGCTATATGTCCCTTAGTATGGTAATCAAGGCATACATAATTTTTTGAGAGAAAACATCATGAATTTTCTTGGAACATATAAAGGGGGGCCATTTCCTTTTCCTTTGTTGGTGGTTGGGCATGAGATATAATATGTGGTCATTTATATGTATCACATGTGGGTGGGAGTCATGTTTTAAATAGTTCATGTATATGGTAAAGTAGATGACTGATGTTGAAAGCGTTGCCCTCTCAGACGATGACAATATAGTTTAATGTAGTTTAAAATCATACCATACAGACATCGATGTTAAAGTTATAAGATGTTTAATTTTTTTTGATCAACATTAAACATAATTCTAATGTGAAGAGAGGCACGTAGTACAATGATTAATACGTAAATCATCTTGGAAGGGGATGAAATTTGTAGATGGGCCTGACATGAGGAGTCTGGGAATCACTACGTATGTCTTCGAAATGAGAATCAAGCCACATGTAGTTTTTTTGGAAGTATACATGTTGGTATCACCTATACACAGAGGAAGTCATTTTCCCTATTGTATGTGGACGGGCCTAGATCCTAGGGTATGTGAGTCGCTATGTATCCAGTAGAAAGGAGATTCAAGCTACACGTAGTTTGGGTTGAAAAAGGGTTCTGTGTGGATTTAGTTCTCATCTAAAAATAGTGGCATTTAATCTTTCTCCCTCATAGATTTGGATAATTTTTAATGAATAATTGATTAAAATAATTTCCCCTATGTAGTTTATCTTCATTCAGTTAGAACTTTAGTCTTTTAGATTAACATTGGGTGGTAAATATGTCATATTTCTTGCTGTTTAATGTCATGTGGAAAAATGTTGATCACTCGATGTAACGAAAAATTCATATTGTACCATCAATTTTAATTTCATGTGACCAAGACGATAACTACGAGTTAATGATCATTTATTTTGGACCATATGTGTAGTTTATCATTCCGTGGTTAGGATAAAAACAGTCTTTGGATACATGAAATATTTCTTCATGAACCATTCATTGGTAGGATATTTAATGAGATTTCCATCCATTGATATCAAGTAATAAGATTCATTAAATTAGACCTTATGTATGAACTTGTGTCCCTCCAATTTGGGCTGGTACATTGGTGGTTTCTTTCTGAGTATCATCAATGTGATGGGGACTAACACTATCTCTTTTTTGAGTAAAAACTCGAGGCAATATTTTTTGTTGAAGACTCGTCAAATCCAGTTTTTTGGAACCTCTAAATTGTTTAGAGTATGAAATCATTTTTCATCAAGTCACTCCAATTCATCTATTTGTTTTTGTGATTTCTCGTATGTAGATATTTGAATATATATCGAAATAAAAAGAAAGGTAAATTGAACTTTTATTTTTAGGAAAACCTTTTTCCAATATACTAACAAGTATAGGGTTTCCTAGGTAGCAGTGCAGGTCATGGTCTAGTAGTCCCACAAAGCATAGAAGAGCTTTTGCAGATATCATTGTTTGTCCTTATAAATCATCTTTTGTTGTATATTGGATAGGTTCTTGTTGTAACCCTCAATATAAATGTTATCTGCTACACGATAATGGGATGTATAGTTTTTCTCAATATTAGAAATCTGATATAGTTTATCAAACATAGAAGAATTGAAAATGGTGTAGTTTTCCATCAGTATGGTATAGGGGACACAAAATCTGGTGATGATGTTGGTTTTCCCAAAGATGAAAGTGTTTCATTCCACGACATCATTAAGTAGTACTACTTCCACAAATTTTTAAAAGAAGATAGTTTCTATGATGTTTAACATGAATATCGTAGACATAGAAGATTGATATGGTCCCACAATGTCAATTCCTCATATAAAAAATATCCTAGAGTACTTTTTTGTGTGTAGTAACTCCATGGGATGGTGGTTGAAATTCTCATGAACCAGGAAGTAATGGAACATCATGGTTAATTTAGTTAAATTTTACGTTATAGTAGGAAATAGTTCCCAATCATTAGAATTTGATGGGAATGTTTGCATCCTGATTGTTGGGAATTTTAGGCTCTAATGTGAACATCCTTCATGAAAAAGTGGTATCTTCTCAAAAATTGCACCTAAGGAGGAAACTGCCAAGGACCCTTTTATAGAGTACGTTTTCTTGACTTGGGCATCATATAGAACAAAATTCATTACTCATCTCAGAATTTGCTCCCTTCAGACCCTATATTGTGGGTGCTCTCCCTTTTTAAATTTGTCGACAATGGGTTTCATCCAAACTGGTGGTATGAAAATATTTATAATTGATGGGATTGATCTCATATATTTCTCCCATGCTGGCATGAACAAACAGTGATACCATCTAGAGGTACGAGATGATGATTTACTATTCATCTTGGTCTAGATCAACCAGAGTAATGGCTGAATTTTCCAACACACCATTCAATGCATTTTGTGATCGGGGGGGAATTATATAATGTCAACTATAAATTTAATTCTTCCATTAATCCTCACAAAAGGTCAAAAAAAGTGATTAGTTTTTACCTTTTTGTAGCATAATCATCGTTGAGCTATTTGATGACCATGTATGAATCTCTTTTTATCTTAAATAATTTTACATGTTCCTAATGTGAGATCTCTGGAATTACAATGAGGGTTTGATATTATTGTCCATTATTAGTTCACCTCTCTAACCACAATAACGAGTAAGGAAATACTTCATTTCTTAGTAATATGAGTATGACTCCCATCACCAATTTGTAGAGATTGGTTTCTTTCATCCGCTTTCATGGTGTGATTCTGGATGCACTATCAAAATCCATCTCTCATATTTGGGGATTATCTAAATTTGGGAAAACCTATTCATAATCATGTTCATTATTCAATGAAGACATATTTTCTATGGGGTTCTCAACTATAAAATCAACTAATTTAAGGCCTTTGACATCTTTCTGAGGCTCGAACTGGATTTCAAAATGTAGCAGGATAACCACCCACCGTGATAGACATCCAATCAACATTGAACTGCTATGAATATATTTGAGTGGGTTTCTACGAGAAACCAAATGGACCACATAATGATGCATGTAGTGCCTCAATTTTTTGATAAAAAATATTATCACAATATATATTTTCTCGATATCAGAGAAATGATTCTCAGCATAATTATTGGTTTAGATGAGATAATAAATATTGTTACCACTACCACAATCATTCTTATAGGCGAGGAAGTCACCCAGAGATCATTTCAATGTTGTAAGATAAAAAAATTTTGTTCCTCCTATGATGGGGGACATTAGAACTGGTGAAATGTCGAGATATTTCTCGAGACTATTGAATTCTTCTTGATTGTCATCATTCTATTCACATGAAAAAACATGTTCTATCATCTTCATATAAGGAAAAAAATTCTTACAATGTTGGAAGTGAATCTAGAAATGTTGTCCATATTTCCTTGAAAATCCCTTAACATTCTGATTTTATGAGGATGTGAAATTTCAAGTACAAACTTTGTGTTATCAGGGTTGACTCTGATGTCACGATGGTGTATAACATAGTTGAGAAATTTTCCCAAAGAAATGCCGAAAGAGAATTTCAAGGGATTCATTTACATACTATGTTGTTATTGTTTGTTTAAAAATATTTCAATATTTTAATGGTGGTCTGAGTAATGTTGATATTAAATGTCTAGTCCATCTATATAGAATTTGATGAACTTTTCGAGGATGTGTTTGAAGATGCAATGCATTACATGTTGATATGTGGTGCCGACATTCATCAGTCCAAAGGGAATTACATAATAATAAAATACTCCCTTGGGGGACTAACATTAGAGGATTATTCATATTCTTAGGCCATTTATATTTGGTTGTATCCAGAATAGGCATCCATGAAAAAGGGTGAATAATACCTGGAAGTCACATCGATCAGTAGTTCTGTGATCAGGACCGAGAAATTGTCTTTCGAATAGTCTTGTTAAGATATCTTATATCTATGAATGCCATGATTTTTGTACTCATCATTTTTACAGGGACTATATTGCCAAGCCACATGGGATATTGGACCTCCGAAATGAATGTGGAACTAATTTTCTTATCAAATACAGCCTCTATTTTGGCAGTATGTGTTGGGTGTGTCATTCTAGCTCCTTGTTTATAGACCTAATAATATTCTGGAAGGACCAGGTGTTGTGTTGACACATCAGGATTGAGGTATTGAATTTCAATATAGTTCTAGTTGAAAAAATCTCAATAATTCCTTTGGAAGTAGGTTTATACCTCTTATACTTCATGATACATGGTGTCACTAATTAGTGTGGGTCATGGATGTTCTTCTGTCCCCATATTTATTCACTTGATTTCATCAATAATGGAAGATAGGCCCTATTAAAATGTTGGAGGGTCATACCTAAGGCAATAATCCACTTCATGTTCATATTCTTAATCATATTCATCTTATTCATATTGGGAAAAAATTCTATAAATAAGCTATTTAGAATTGGGAAAAGAGCCGAGATCTTGCTTTTTGGAAGATGAAGTAGCTTCTTCTGACATAGATAATAGAGGGGGGGGGGGTTGATATGATGTAATCTGGGAAGAAATAGTTTTTTTACTCTTTTTTCATTAGTGAGTGAGGCATGGGTTTCATTGGATTTGAGGATAGATTGTGGTCATTTACAATCAATCACTCACCATTATCATAGGGATAAACAAATTATTTTATGTTTCAATACTCAGTGGACTTAAAAGAAATCATGGGGACACTTGAACACGCATCATAACATGGACTCATAAACCCAACCTAATAGATTCAAAGCATGTATTCATGACACAATATTGTCATAGGGTGTGGAAAAAACAATTTATTTTTCTAATTCAACACAGAGGCTGACCAGGGTCATCTCACTCGATGAGCTTTCTCAATTGTTGTCTTAATTAATCTATATCAGCTAAACTAATTATTTTTAATTATTTAATTAATTTAAGAATGCAATGAAATATAAAAGTCAAATTAAATGTTAAAACATATACTAACATGCAATTATAGAATTAAATTATTGAAGAAAGAACTTGGTCCTAGGGTTGGATAACAGGGGTTCATTAAATTATTTATTTATTGTTTAAATTTAATTTGATATATCATTTTGTTATACCTCATTAATGAATTAATCCCCATTGATTTATTGAGTTTTTCATTTTATCATACGTCTGACACACCAAACCACTCCTTCTCCAGTAGTCATGTAGGGTAACACCTCAATCTAGAATGTTATTCCTAAAAGACATGTCCACACCGTATGCTATTTTATCCCTTATGGAAACCCCAACTCCACCGTAAGAAGGGTTTTCTTAAGAGAATGGAGGGTAAATGGATGAATCAATGGAAATGATTATATTTGGAAATAGTGTCGTGGGGGATGATCGCCACACCCAGGAACTATTCCCGCCTCCACCACAAATAGAATAAAAACATTTTGAATTGATGCACAATAATAAAGAACATAGTGAAACCTCTCCCAGGACCAAGCCTCGAGTTAGTCACTTTCCATGGTGTAGTTAATAGAGATCACGATGGAAATATGGAAGAGGGGAAGAAATTAGATTAACTTTAGAAGAGAAACATGGTGGAAAATAAGGTGGAAACACTTTAATTAAAATATGAATGCATTACACGAGAAAATAAAACTAAAAATAAAAAGAGAATAAATGAAAATTCCTATGTTAGAATCATTTCCCTAGGCCTCCACTCCAACTTTGTTGTCAAAAATCATCCCCTCATCATGGTTGAAATCCTCTTTATATAGAACATGGGGGTGCCATCCTCTGGTCTCCAAATTTAAGATCTTTATAATTCCTATTTATGGTTTCCTGCAGATTCTGTCCTCTGAAAGATTGACAATGTTTGGCCAATTTAATGGTCGAATTGTGAAATGAATTCTTCTGTAATGATCTTTAAAAATATGTTTTATGTTTCATCGAAATGTTTTATATTTATCATCCATGTATAGTACGAGATATGGACAATTAATGCTGATATTTTATTGTAGAGGATTGTTTGTTTGTCTCTGGCCCAAACTGTCATCATCTATGGGCCACCATTATGATGGAAACTCATCTAGATCATTAACATCTGAACTAACCATTTAATATTACATACAATACAATTAGAATAACCCAAATTTAGGGTATGTAGACCGAGTTCTGATTTATTTAGTGTGGTGGGGTCCACATAGTCTTCCAAAATAATTGTCCAAATTGATTGAATTTTTTGGAAACATTGATGGTTGAATTAAATCCTATTCCAAAAACAAAAGATGAAGCGAATAAAAATATAATCCCAATATAAAAAGAGTCACATAAGTTGGATTTATATTTTAAATGATATGTGTGAATTTCCATTGATATTTAAATCATTCAATATTTCCAAATTAAGCGTTTTTCATATTTAAGCACAAAATGCACTATAAAACAAAAATTTATGTAAATAACTCAACTTGTTCAATTTTTAGTGATTAAATAATTGAATTAAATATAAAAAATGATGACAGTATTTGCTCTATCAATTCCTCACTGAGTTGTTTGAAGGAATTTTCTAGGACCATTTCCAAACCATTCAGGGTGGTGACCCACTCAATACCATCAACTGAGGGTTTCTTCCCAGTCCATGGATAGAATCCTTCATCGATACAATGTGAATCATTGGATTCAAATAGAGATTTATTTTCACATTATGTACCGATTTTACCATTAATGAAATAATTGATGCACTGATTTTATGATAACATAACTACTGCATGTTGGTGAAACCAGGGACTTCCTAGTAAGATGCTGAACAATGTGTTTTTCCATATGAAAAAAATTCTTAGTCAACCACAAGTTCTCTAAAATAAGTATTCAGATTGATGTGTTCCATTTAATTTTACATAGTTTTGTCATATAATTTCATGGTTATGGAGGAATGTGCTTGATTATCTTCATTGTAGCACAGCTGATGAAGTGTTCTCATGAGAATGAGATAAACTCAAAATACATTTTAAATGAAAAAATTTCACGAATCAATACAATTTATCATGTCAAACACATAAATGGGTCTAATGTTCCCCAATATAACATTATCATTATATTGATTTGTGAAGGAGATTACCATGGCTTATTACATGGGGTTGGTATTTATTCGATAGACTTTTGTGGTAGCCAATAGTGCATCAATCTCATGGGGGATTATCAAGGCCTATATGACTGCCTCACTGAGATCTTTTTACAAACTCAGTTCTTCCATGATATAATGTTTGGATGGAATTGAATCCAATTTAATTAGAAAATTATACATCAGGTCTAAAGGTATGCCCTACAAATCTGGGGATTCTCTTTCCCATGCACTATAGGGGCATCAGAATCGGATGAATATTGGCTAGCTCTCAACATAGGAGTTGGAGGGGCTTCAATTATTATTTGGTTTGGCTGGGAAGGTCTTCTTTCAAATCGAGGGAGATCAAACACCAGTTATTATTTTGATGTATATTTTTTAACGATCGTGATAGAGTGTCTTCATGCAGGTGATTGGGATTTTCTTATTCCAGCTAAATCCAGTAAAGGGATCTTCAATGATTTTCTTAAAAAATGGATAGTTTGAGTAGGTATTCCTCCATAATCTCATTTCATACCATGGTTTCATCATCCTTGGTATCCTAGGAATTTGTTACCTCTTACAATAGTTCCCTGATCATGTGTGGGGAACAACAGTTCATATCCAAAATCATCATTTGAGAAGTGGTCCATTATGTGAATGGAATTAATGGTTCTATGGATTAACTCCTCTTATGTAGATTTCTCTCCTTGAATGACTACTTATAGTGGAACCATTTGTGGGGTGGTTCCATTAGTTTAGATGTGATGGAACAAAATATGTTAGTTTTAATGATAAATTTTTCCTTAAAATAGCTTTATCTTCCAACACATTATCCTTGCGATTTTGGTCATGCTTCATTTTGGACAGTCAGACACTAGATGGTTGTGAGGACATGTGTGTCTAATGTGTTGTATTAAGAGAATATAGGGACAAACTTGGATGTTTCAACTATTATTAGACAATACCATGAGTTTGGTTTATTTTATTTATAGTCATCCAACTATTGAAGTTTTATTCTCTCTTCCTGGAGACCAATTTCCAGTAATCTCCTTCATTAGGGATAGTGTTGATACATATTCTTCTCGGGCCGGTGGTGGTACAATATTTATTTTTCTAGAATCTGTCATTTTTTGATGCAGGTCTTTGAAGAAAAATAATTCATTGATTGTGTGTCACAGTATATGGTGGAAGGGAAAAATTTTTTAAGGTCATCGAGACAAGCCTCATCAACCATTTTCAGTTATAGTAGATGAAAACAATTGTAGTTAATGGTGGCTATAAAATATCCATAGGCTTTATCACCTCGGAATGAGTAAATATTATTCCACTATTTCAAGAATTAATTTCTCTTGGGTCCCCTACGCTCATCTTTTCTAGTTAAGGTATATTATCTATGCCTAGGGCCCCACACGATTTAGTGTGGGCATTTGTGATAGAGCTAATGGAGGGTTGGCCTGAGCATGATAGACATTGATTTTTCTCTCCCATCTTATTTTCTCAGGATGAGTGGGTTTACCTAGGACTAGAGATTAGTCCATTGTATTGGATTTTCTATTATTTTGGGAATAATTGCAAAATCATGAAACCTACTTGTATATTTCACTACGGTGAGTATAATTTGTAGCTTATCATGGAGGTTATCTATGCACATAGGATGCATATCATCTTGAGGGAGTGGTCAGTTAAATGTGTAGGTATTCCATTTCCATCTAGAAATAATGTCGAGGACCCTCTCATTCTCTGGCTCTTTTTAGTTTGAGAGGTCACTGACTATCGTATTTGGCAGCATTTATCTATACTAGAAAAGGAAATTCCACCAAACATCCTCCCAACATGTTATTGATCATGATGGAATAATGGTGTACCACAAAATGATGACCTCGGAAGACTTCACATGAATAATATGAGATTAAATTCCTAATATTTCACTAGGATTCCCATCATGGGATCAAAATAATGTGTGTAGTGTATCAGGTGTTATTCCGAGTCACCTGAGAAATTTAATGTCAAAGAAACATAACTCCCAAAATATTGTGGCGCTGGAGTGTTATCACCCAAGTAGGATAAAGGTTTCTATTTCTATCCTTCTGTTGTGCTCCCCTCTTCCATGGCATATAATTGAGCTGCCAATGACTAGATGGTATTCATGATCCATTGATGCATATCTTGTTGACCTTGAGCATAGTCAAGCAAACTAGAGATAAGTATTTAATGTGATGGTTTTTCTAGTACATGAGGTAGATATCTAATTGAGGTAATTGTTTAAGGATTTTTTAACCTATTCTTGTTGTCTACTTGATGAAAGAAAATCTTGATATCCATCCATGACAGATTCAGGTAGACTGATGGTCCTAGTTCTATATTTGGTGGACATATTTTCCTTGTTCCGTTTGTTTGGATAAACCCATGTGGCAGAGCTGCACCTACAGGAAGTGTACATTGAGGCTCCACCTAGGGACCATATTTGGTAGGAAGACATCATCAAAGTAGCTCAATATTGATTCACCTCAACACATTCATTTATTCCTCCTATTGAATGTATCTCTCCGCAAGCATAAGGCTATCATTATCATTTGGGGGGGAGGTCATATGTGACTTTTTTTAAATATTATCCCTATTTTAGGTAATATGAAGAGGTAGTGGAGGTTTGATTGGGGGAATTTTATAATTTTGGGATATCCTAAGGTTTTTTGTAGGAACACTTTCATTATCAATGTAAACTAGATTCTAGGTGAAAACACTTTGTGCCTAATATTCATTAATTTCAACATTTTTGGTATGGTCCATGTGATTGATACCCATGATTTTCAATAAACCATAATCAATTAATGGGTGTTGTACCAACATTAGAGTGGTAGGAGAGTTGTTTACGTCCTTTTTTGGGTATTCTTCATTAATTTTTGGATTTTATTAGAGCTTATTAGAGAAGGGTAAATTTGAGGGAACCTCTATACACCCTTTTCATATGCATCCACTCTATAAGAAATGAGTAATAATAGGACAAAACGTGAGACCACTCTACATTTCACCCACCCTAAATGGGAAAGGAATGACTTGTACTTGGCAGATGGTTGAATTAAAAATCCCCATCCCTAGAGCCTAGGGATACACTCATATTGTTTTCATTATACCATGGCTTGTATTTATCAGTTTTATTCGAAAATTTTGTGTTATAAATTCCCCTACCCCTATAGGCTGGTGTGTATCTCGTACTATTGAGGTTGTTTCCACTATTGCGGAAATATTGATCTCGGGAATTCATGTTTGAGTATGAGCTGGATTTGATGTCAGGTCTCCATGAAAACTATTTATTTCTGAGAAAATAAAGAGTTATTGATGATTTTCTTCCCTTAGGTGATTGTCCTACTGAATGATCTCAATTTCATGGTTCAATATTTTTTTTAATGGATTTCTATTGTTGTTCATGATACTTTTGAGACCTACTCAAGGATGGTACTTATTGATTATATCATCATTCTTGAGATGGAATTTTTTTTCACCATATTGGGCTAATAAAATTATAGGATTTCAATACCATTGCGACCCCCTAAATTGGACATGGGTTATAATGTGAATCTATATGATCTCCCCATCCTCTGACGTTAAAACTAAACCAGGTGTCAATGATTATATGACACAACTTATGTAGAACCTAGAGGTAGTTCAATTCACGATCATCCTTCTACCTCTCAAATCGTGGCTTCCACATAGATGAAAGGGCTTCTTGGTAAAACTTATAGTGACTATATTCTGATATTTTAACATGGTCTTCATACCTGCTGTAGGGAGGCACTTTTTTCTCAACTATAGTAGGGATTTCTTGAGATTCAGAAGAATTTTTTGTATGAATTCCTTTGTAAACTCCCTCATTATATCGAGAAGGGTGGGGTAGATGAACAAAAATAATTGGTATTTCATCACCACAATAGTTTCTTATCAAAAGAAACATATCATTTGGTTCTTCTTCTAGGGATTCCTCTACCTGGTCTACCCAACTCAGATACTTCATGACGAACTAGTTGCTGGTAGTAGGGCTATTAGGGGTCTCATAGATATGTGAACGGTGTGGAGGTGTCTCAGAAGATGGCCATTTCCCTATGATATCTTCTAGTTAACAAAGTATGTCACATGTTATTGATAGGGTTTCTAATATGTTTGACCACACCCCTCAAAAAACCTTTACATATGATGGCTTTGTTGTATTTGATTTGGATAGGGGAGGACGTTCCTACTGATATAGAACATAACTATGGGGAGGACCATCATTGTTGGTTCCACAATGGTTTGGACTAACATCATATCTTGATGTTCGACTATGGAGATTATTTTTTTAGAGCATATCCTGAGGAGGGCCTTCATTGATGAAAAATAGGAAAGGGATCACCTTTTTTCCATTCAATTTCATTGTGGGGAGGACCTTCGCAGTGAATACCATCATAGAAAAGACTACCATCATAGCTTGATGTCCAACTTCGGGGAGAATTTCTACAGTGTTTATCCTAGGGAGGACCATCAAAAAGGACCAATGAAAGCAGAGGAAATTCTTGTTTTCTAATTTCCCTATTGGGAGGATCTTTATAGAGACTACAACCCTAGAGAATACTACCATAATAACTTATTACCTTACTCTAGGGATGATTTTTTCAATGTATACTCTGGGGAGGATCATCAAGGATTATACTAGAAAGGGGAGGATGTTCTTAATATTTTAACTTATGTGCATGTGCAGGAATACCAAAAGCTCATCAGGAGATAATATCATGTGATTTTTCATTTCTTATACAATAAGTAAGCCTTCGTGTTATATGATTTGGGGATGAGCTTCAGTGATGTTTCTAATAATGTTTCATGTAGTAACTACGCAACTACTACTGAAAATTCGGTAATTTAATAAGATATTGGACATATCCAAATCCATAAGAGATAAGTGTTCGATGGAATCAATAATTAAATCTTCTAGCAGAGAAGGGTAATTCATTTCATATTCATTTCCATGTTTCCTTTGGTAAAACTTTTTTAGGCACTCTCTAATAGGAAACTCGTGCTTCATATTGTATCTAAAGACATTCATAGATGGGTTCATGTTTGAGGGGCTCTCGTGATGCTTCTGGGATATACTGAGGAGTATTCCAGGAACTTTCACTTATATATTGATACCTTGGAGTGGCCACCATGTGGGACCAGTGCCCCCCAGTTGGAACGAGAATGGTTCCTCAATCCGATGGTCTATTTATCCCATAATTTGACCAAAAAACCTCCTGGATGAAATAAAGGATGCATGTCTGCTTTGGAGTGACCACCTTATTTTGGGGATGATAGACCCCACATTGGGATATGGGGTTACGAACCTGAATCCTTTATATTTTCACAGATGTGATTATATCTTGACTATTCAATATGATTTACTTAGGAATTGATGTTTGATCCTCCATCATTTCCAAGATGTGTTTAGATATGACTTTTGATGGAATGTGTATTAATTCACATTCTGATATTTGGGTAGGAATACATGTCTTTTCTAATCCTCCATGTCTTAATAGTGGTTATTGTAATTTCTTTTTTGTAGGGGTTGAGAAACAAGTCTTCCCATGATTTATAGTTGGGATAAGCCAGCTGATTTCAACAATTGCCATCATATTTTTCTCATGGGATTTATATTCACGAGTAGGGATTTTCATTTTCTAGTTATCCATTATATTTTTATAAAATTATAGATATAAATCAATTATAAATCTAATAAACCTATATAGTATTTCCACCATAGTTTACTGGTGGGCTTCATAGTTCTGAGCATGGATTTTTGTCTACTCATTGATTGCCATCATATTTGACTGATGGGATTCATACGTGTTTTTAAGGTTATGTGGATACATGTAGTTTTACATCATTTTGGAATTAAAGGATTGGTATTTATTGGAAGGAACATGTATATTATTATAGAAGTCTTCCACCCTATTTGGATGATAGTGTTCACTGTAATAGGAAATAATTTACATCTCTCTGAAATTTTCTTCCCTACTAGCTTAATGAATTTTATGTGCATTGGCATGAAGTTTCTCTTTCTCATAATTCTCAACCATATTTACATGGAGGTTTTCATCAATGGGATAAGGAATATGAATATTCCTAAAGTGTGACACCATAGTTTCATGATATAATTCTTCCTCAGGAATCAGGATGATGACCTATTCTTAATTATATGATTGTCACTTTTTTCGGGCTACCTAGGGTACCTGGTTTTATTTTTCTATAGCAAGGCCCTTCAAAGAAGTATCCTCCACGTAGTGAGGATTCCTGACTACATGGTATTTCTGATGATGGCTTCCAGCAAAAAACATTGACCAGAACACCTGTATAGTAGGGATGAAATCATTAGTGATGACTTCATTTGCCTACCTAAGATAAGGGCGACAATCATTGTCACGTTTTGGGGATTGGTTCCTGAAATGGTAGAATATGGAAAGTGTATATACCTAATTATTGACCACCAACCATAAATGAGAAGATATATGGATGGTATTTATAGCCTAGAGGGTCATCTTTTATACCTCTAGGGTAGGGAGAGCGCCCTACTGGATATACTCTCAAACAAGTTCATTC
Source organism: Viscum album (assembly GCA_963277665.1). Lineage (NCBI taxonomy): Eukaryota > Viridiplantae > Streptophyta > Magnoliopsida > Santalales > Viscaceae > Viscum > Viscum album. The sequence continues at coordinate 1,755,863,374 of OY728123.1, forward strand.
AAGACCCATCATTGATTGAATCTTGTAGGGGATGGATTACTCTGATTCTTAGAGGACCCAACCAGTGAAATGGTTGACATGTGTGTCTGTGATAGCTTCTAGGATTCCATTGTATTGAAGGAAGCTCTAAAGAGTTCCTATATTGTATGTGACATGTATAGAAAACAAAACCTTTCCAAAGTAGAGTCTCATTAAGACATATGTAATTGATGATATTTAATTTATCACATACCTTTTGGAAGTGAAATGGTGATGAATATGGGTGAAACCACCACCTTTGTAAAGTATTCACATTGGGTTCACCATTTTTAATTCGCTCGAAGATGGGTTTATGACCGATTTGGATGAGTTTTGGGTCATAACTGGCATGCAATCACTGATGTCAGGTATAATACCTTCTAATGGTCTCCAATAGAATTTTTGAAGAGGCTAGAAAGATTCAATGTCCCCCCACATCCATGATCCGTGGACCTACATTCTAGAAGAATGTGCTCATTTGATGATTTTTCCAACAACACATAAGAACTCACATTGTTTGAGAGGATGGGAAATCAAGCTATTCGCATATTTATGGGGGGAAATATTGCCTATTATGAAACACTATTTTTTTATTTAATATATTTTCACAAATCCATGCTTCATTCCCAAGTATTTTTACACAAATCACCGCTCATGAAACCATCAATCATTACACCTCATTGGTTTGAAATCATGTGTATGTATATGAGGTTCTCCATCAGTGGAGGGATTTTTATATATTTGAGGTTCTATAATAATGGAGGGATTTGTATGTATATAAGGATATCTATATATGTTACCCTTTAGAGATATAACATGTAATATTTGTACATTTATTGGGATGGCATCAGTTTTAAGTCATGTAATGGGGTGATCTGGATTTTACCGTAATCCAGGGGGATGAGAGTTGGTTTGATGTCAGTATTGAACCCATAAGATGGTTTTCCTATGTATCCTCATGATATGAATTAGATTCCACATGGTTTAGTGTCTTTTAACTGGACACATCACCTAATAAGGTCATGTGATGAGGACCCGACTATGCAGTTTAATAACAGGAAGTATGGAAATCCATGCGAAAGGTTTCCTGGTCAAGGATTATATGTGACTTATAATGAGGCATCCCAACATAACAAGAATAGTTATGGTTTCCAGGTGTATATGAACCTACTATGAATATGACCCGGAAGAACAATATGATGGATTTGGGTACCTATTTTGGACCTCAAAGAGGATTCATATGTATCCCAATTATTTGGGAATCAAATCCCATGTAGTTTAGTATGATTTTGGATTACATCTTAGAGATGGACTATTAAAGGGGGTTTATTGGGGAAATGCATAGGAGCTACCCACTTCGATCGATGGGGTTGGTGTTACACATGGGATCCACACATTTGTGTTGTTGGTTGGGGCTTACACATGGAATCTGACCATTTGGTGCTACTTTATTTGGAATATGGCCCTTTAATGGTTAAATTATGATCTTCATACTTACACCATGTTGGAGGCCTAGTAATGGTTCAGGATCATGTATATTTCTTAATCACCACCAACCTCTTTTCGAATGTGAGTCATGCTGGGTGTGATAAATAATATGAAGAAATAGATTTAATGATCACACTATCTCCCCTACCCACTATTAGATGGTGTTGTAGCCCAAAGGGAGAGAAATTCGGATTTGATTGTGTCCATTACCTATCATTCTTTAGAATTCTTGATAGTCACAATCGAACAATTACCAAAATATGTCCTGTGAAGAGGAAATGAGGAGATAAAGTTCCACCTCATGCAAGAAAATCAAGGGGCTTACCTCACGTGTAGTTCCTTGAAATTAGATTTAAGAGAGAGGGGAATCCTCAATGATGGCCCTCAACGAAGGGAAATTTCAACAATCCCACTCAATTTACAAAACCATGTTGTTTTTGTGCACATCATGGGGATGAAACCCTTATTACCATTGGAATATAAACTTTGGAGCACCCCTAGGATCCACCATTCTATAGAGATAATTGATATGACTTTACATAACATGGGTATGTAAACTTGAAAGGGCTTTCAAATGCCTCAAAAGAATTTTTAATACGTGTCATGTGTCATTAGAAGGGGATATAGCTTGATATGTCTGGAATTATTCGTAGAGAAACCAACATGGGGTCGAATGACACGATGATAGAGGATGGTTGGAGATGGAGGGTAGAACGCCCTAGGATACCCAAGTCCGCATAGCATTTTCTCACAGGGGGTGGGGATCCATCCTCATAGAATATTGATATGCGGGAAAGGGAAAACATGCGTACCATCATGGTATGTGGACCTGGGTTCACCATGCATAGTGTTCTTACACACGGGGCCAGGTTCTATCTGCATAGCATTTTGATAAATGGGGACGAGTTACTCCTACAGATCATTTTTCTAAGTGGGGTAGGGTATCATCTAGATAGAATTTTCTATGAGGGATACCTATTGGTATGTAGACCATTATTCCTTCTACATGTGAAAAGTATGCCCACGGTATATTTTGAGATCATGGAATGCCAATTGATTTATTTTATCCTCCTTAATGTCATCTGGTGGGATTTACATATTAGTGAATTTTTTATGGATTCCATCTTTTATGGTCCCTCCTATTGGGTCTCTTCAATTTCATCCATTTGGGTATATCTATTCATCCATATTCCATTTCTTTTTTACTTCCACATATGTTCTATTTATAGAGAATCATACGAACTGGATACCACTATAAATTTTCATTTATGGAGGGTCATAGTGCAACTTTTATAGGATTCCATGTGGGAGTTAGTTAGTTGGGTTCATTTGTGAGTGTTGAAATCCCAGCATATCCCAGTAAACAATATTTTTTTGTTTTTGGGAGCCATGAACAACACCTCTCATAATGAATGATTTCATTCACGGGTGGAAATTGTTTGTTGTAATGGAAATCACCACCTCTATCTGAAGATGTTAACTTCATTTTGGGATCCACTGGTTCCACCATTTCCATGAATTTTTGTAATATGTGGTTGTTTTACGAAGTAGTGTAATTCCCTATAGAGTATTGGATTGTGAATAATGTATGATTCAAGGTCTTACCCCTTGGATCATTTCATTATATATTTTTAAAAGATTTACTTTTAATCATTTTCCAAATTTATCAAAATATAAAAATCTTTTTTTAGAAGATTACAATACCCAAAATGCACATAACATCAAACTATTCCTTAATGAATTGATATTGGGATGAAGACCCCTACCCTGTGATCTACTCATCACATTGACAAATTATCTTCCTGAATAATAATCTTATGTAAATTATTTATTTAATATTTTTTCTAATAATTCATTTTATTACACTAATTACCATGTTATATATTATTACTTAATTAGTTAATATTATTATTTATATTTCTTTGAAATTTTGTTTATGTGAATAAAATGAATTTGAATGGTAGAATATAGTCAAAGTGATCATTATTTAGACATATCTGGAAAAATAATCTGGAAATAGTCAACATATTTATAAAAAATTATTCTTTTAAGAACAATAAATAATGATGTATTTTGGAAATGAATTATGTTATGATCAAGGAGATGGTAGGTCGTAATAACGTACGAGTAACATTTCCATTTTCAATGATCATCATGGAAATTAATTAAGTATTATTTCATATTTTTATTATTATAATGTCATATTTACATAATTATTTTATTAATTATACACATGTATATATATCATCTTTGTGGTGTGGTGATGAAAAGAGGCTCATTTCGATTCCTGAAGGTGGGAGTCTACACATATATGAACAATGTTATCATTTTTTAGTAAGTGAAAATGTAAGAATGAAAATGATATATTATATTTTATTAATGATATAAATATCATAATTATTTCTTATCTATCACATAAATTCAATAAAGTTTTCCTTATTATCATTTATGTAATGAGTTGGTGAACAAAATTCACGTCACTTTACAAGGCTGTAGTCTACTGTACCGACAGGCACTGTTATCTTGTCCCCTAAAAAATGGAAATTAAAATGGTTATATATGATATAATGGATGTAGAGGTTTAATTATGTTATTAATATTATATATATATACATTATATCCATCGATCAACCAAACATTGAGAGGTTTTATTGGAAAACAAATCACATACGTGCATGTGGTGGTAGTTCGTCATTCACATGTGCGGCATTATCGTTTCCTATTTGAGGGAAGAGGATATGTCTTTGTGATGTTTGACGAACCCCATTCCTGGGTAGTAAAAAAAATATTTTAATTACATAAGTACATTTTAGTAGTTGATTCTATGTAATCTCTTAAAGAAGAGTGCACCCAAAACATGGTTGTCCGTTTTTTATGGCTTTATGAAAACAATTGGTTTCAATTAATATTAATGACTTGTGAGAAATAAAAAGATCAATTTTATCAGTTTTAAACAGTTTATATAGATGGCGATTGATTGGGTTTGAATAGACCCAATTCTCTACTATCATGGTTTCCATATTTGACCCACCTTTTTCCATTATCTAGTTAAAGAGAGATTTGTCTACTGAGTCATCTTTTCCCACTTGGCCAAATAGATGTGATGAGAATATTCCTTATCCAAAACCATATATAGATTTATCATTACTCAAATGTGTGTAGGATTGTCAATGGTTTTGTCGATTAATTAGAGAAATCCCTAACTTGAAAATGTTGTTCGCTAAAAAACCAATATTCAACATGCAATCATAGACACGTGATGACTACAATCAAGCACTCACCACCCATCCCTAATCTGTTCCACGTCATACTGATTAGAATTGGGTAGTGGGAGATGTTATCATAAACCAAAGTAATATTAATTTACATAATTAAAACATAACAAAACCTCAATCAGAAATTAAAACTGAATTTTTAATTGAGACTTGATTACAAAAGAAAAAGGGATCTTATTAAATTGAAGTAGAAAAACTAAAGCCAGCTCATCAGTCTAGCCTCCCCCTTCCTGATGACACAATGATACTACCCTTCCATGGATGGGATTGTCAAGATGATTCAGGAGAGATGAGAAATTAAAATAATAGATAAATAATAAATAAATATGAATAACTCCATCATCCAATGCTTCCCTCACCGATCAATTAGATGATTTTTGGATGGAATATAATTCTGTGAGAGGTGTGGTATCCTCTCCTTTTATAGGTAAATTTTTTCATTCATATTTTTTCATGTTTTATCCTTAATTAATGATCTAAAAACTCCTTTATCCATTCAGGAAATATTTTCACAATTTCCTTGGTCTTCCACTTTCAATGGTTCAGTGTTTGTGGACTCTTGGTCAGGGAGTTAAGCCCTTTTTACTCCAAGATTTGTTTTCTATCCTGGTAAACTATTAATATTAAACATAAACTAATTAAGTACCATGAAAAGGGCCTCTTAATTCATTGTCTCCTTCCTAAAATATGTTTATTATTGTATTTTCTAGAGACCCTCCAAATTTCAGTTTAATTTGACACATCATGTTCTAGTAATGATTTTTTTTATTGGAGGTTTCTTTTGATGGAAAACATTTCTAGGAATTGTTTTTTAATTGAGTTCATTCAAAATCCACCATAATGGATTCCAAACTCCATGAAAATTAATGTGTGAATGTTACATTGAGTTTTATTTAATCTCAAAGTGTAATCACTTCAATTGGAGGAGTATAAACCGATATGTTCTTCTATTACATTAGTGGGGTCCACGCTGTACGCCTAGAAAAATATGGAACATCATTGAATTTTTAAGGCCACTTGATGCTGGAATATACCTCTGGTCTAGAAGGGAAAAATTAATTACATATATAAAAGATTATGTGAAAAAAATAATCATTCAATTTTGAATTATATATTTAATGAAATGACCAACATACCCATGATTTGAAAATCTGTCAAAATCCAGATTGAAGCAACATTCCATTTTTAGCCCAACACACACCAAAAATATTTAAATCACGCAAATAAGCTCAAATAGAAAAAGTGTATGAGTTGAAATCATTAAAAATCATATAAAAAAGTTGAAAATATAAGCTCTATCAATTCCCCTACCCTTAAACCATGCTTTTCCTTAATTATGAAATCTCAACATGGGAATTCTGAGGGCACCAATGTTACAAATATTTAAATTCCAAAGCAATAAAATAAAAAAAATTCAAATAGAAATAAAATTTTAAAATTCCAAATAAAATATCAATTTATTTTCACAATTTTTAAAGAAACAATAAAATCATTCATTTTATTTTTCCCTTTTGAAAAATTATGTGACTTCTCCTTTCATTCATTAAGGCTACTCAATTCATTATTATTAAACATTTGATATAATTATTTACCTCCCGTGAAAATTTTCACTCATCTCACATGATACAATTTAAGTGGAGTTATTCTCATATCTGGAGAACATGCTCCTTATCCAAAGGATTGTAAATGAACTACATTCCCTATATTGTAAAGACAACATGTATATAAAATCATGATGAATTTTAATAACGGTTCAAATGAACTTGTGGATTATGGTTGGTGGGAAAATTATTACAAATGATTCATGCCTAAAAGAGGAGGCTAGACTCTTAAGTACAATGCATGATTAATTGATGTGAAAAAACACAAACAATTTCCCTCTCAATACCCCATGAAAATGTGAAAAATAGACACATCCCTTTTTATGACATGAAAAATGATCCAAATAATGATTATATTGAATGATATCATCCACATTCTCCCTTTTTTTACAAAGCACCCAAAAGGCACAACATTATTTTTTTCCCATGGAGGATGAGCTAAAAATTGAACATTGTGAATGAATGAAAATACAATCCCTTAAATTTTTTAGAGGAACATGAGTCATCATACAGTATACGGCGAAGAATTAAAGCTCATCTCCACTATACATCATTTTTTAGAATAAATGGATGAATCAAATAAAGAACAATGTAGTGATGACACATTCCCAATTATGTTTTATCCACTACTGAAAATATTTACACACAAGTCAGAACCTACATAAATGATACACATCCCAATTAACACACACTAAAGGCCCTTCCCCCACACTCAAACATGAAATATCCATGACAAAATGCTAAAAGTGCGGGTAGGTAAGGAAAAATTGGCTTGAAAAGTGACTAAAATCTGTAAGGAAATTCATGGATTATATGGGATAACGAAGGATATATGTATGTGTGGGTATTAGGAAAACATGCATCTAGTCAAAGTAGTGCCTCAATCCTTTAAAATGTGTTTTTCCTTAGTCATATATTCAATATGTTTAAATATAACTTATCATAGTTGACATGTCCCAAGATCACTCAAGAAATATGCTCGAGTTAAAATATGAAATAATATGTATAGAAATCTTCTCAGGAATGAGAATTATTATTTGGGAAAATCAATCATGGAATGATTAATAATAACAATTCAATTCACATGAATTTCAGAAATTCAAAGCAAGAAATGTAGTGGGGAAATTTCTTCTACATGAATCAATTTATTCATTCAAATATTGAGACATTATATCAATATCAATACATCATTATAATCATCCAATTCTCTTTTTTACTCATTCAATTTCTTTAACCTTGAATTCTAAAACATGGAAACATTAAATTCTTAAGAAACCCATGTCTCATAGATAATTTGAGTAAAATATGAATTCAAATGAGGGAAATCTATTTTAGTTTAATTCACAAAAAACGATTGGAGGGGGAAATATAGGTAATTAAAATGAAATTTAATGTAAAAGAAAACTCCCTTAATAAGTGGTGCTTCAATCGGGTGGTTCATTTCATGTTTCTTCTATTCTGTTTTGAAGCACATCCACAATGTGTGTTCTATTAAGTACCTTCAATTTTTCTTCCTTGCATCACAGACATGAAATATAAGAATGAAAAATGATATTTTAGGATTGTTAAATCAAGCTAGAATATGACTGAGTGTATGAATGGACTAAGGGAAACAACACGGGTTGCCTCTTCAAAGAGATTTTGTTTAATGTTGTTAGCTCGACTCAAAAGTTGATTATTTTTTAAAAATCATTACAAATCCTAGACTACAATGTTACCTCCCGCACATATAATTGATGCAGTGTACACAATGAATTTAAATTTATTTTAATGTATGAAGATTTTAAAATGAATCATATCAAGAAATCAAATGTAAAGGAGAGGTATGACCGAATAGATGTTATTGATAAATAGGTTGGAGAAGTCTGATATACTAGACTATCTATTTTTTATGTCTTAGTAAAGACATGTTGTACCAACAAGAGTATGATTTGTGTCCAAGGATACCACAACACTATAAAAAACCCATGAAATTTTGTTCTTCTAAGATGGTTTTATGTCTCTCCTGATATTTGTTGCTTCTTTGTTTCAATATGATCCTCACATTTTTTAAGGGGTTTTGGTGTCACTTGAAAATTCATTTATTCTCTTGATACAACAGATTAAACCCCAATTTTAATTATCTACACTAACATGGTTTTTGTTTTGGCCTCTACACATTTAAATAAGACAACTCTCTTTTGAAATTGATTGAGTACGGATTTACCTTGTTCTTCTCATCCACTCTTTGCATTGGTTTTAGAATATCCTTTACATACCTCTTTAGTGTTAATGGTGTTTTCCCTAACCTTATTCATCCCATGTTCCATTGTATATTATATGTAATTCTTATTATCTAGTTCTTATTTCATTATATCATGTTCCTTCCAGAAATCTATGATAATATTTTCATGTTCATCCTCTTTGAGTTTATACTTATTAATCTCAACAACTTATCCTGATTTTGATTCTACGACCTCTTATAACAAACTATCCAAGAATTTAGAGGCTGTCACTTCTAATATATTTTTTTGTTATTTTCATTCTTTGTGGTAGATTACATTTACTGAATGAACATCTGACAGATTCTTCATGGATTCAAGTATGTTGAAAGTAATCGACTCTCTCTGAGTTCCATTTTGAGTGTTCCCTTTTGAACCTTGATGATAGTCTTTGATGTCTTTAATAACGTCCTCCCCAAGATGATGGTAGAGTGTATTGAACACCTATTTTCTTCCATTTTCATCCCATAATATTTTGTTGGGAACAATATATATTTTACCTCTAAAAGATCATCTTCCAGAACACCTACTTGGAAAACATTGGATTTGTTTGTGAGCTAGACGAAAACTTTAGTAGGCTTCAATTTTCCAATCCGAAGAGATGTAAATACTAAGTAAGGCATAACATTTATTAGATCTCCTAGATCACATAGTGCATCAGAAATATTTAACCAACCAATGGTTCTAAGAATATAGAATGTCCCCAGATCTTGATATTTTTGTGGTATAGGTGGTGTGATTAGGTCTGAAACACTTCTTCCCAAGTTGATCCATTCATTCCCATCTATCCTCATTCTTTTAGTTCAAAAATCATTCTAAAATTTTGTATAAATAGGAATTTTTCATATTTATTCAAGTAGTGGGAGGTTAATACCCACTTTATTTACTGTTTCCTATATTTCCTGTTTAATTAATTATTCTTAACCCTTCTTGGATTCAACTAATGATGGTGGGAATGGTGTTGGGATATCCTTTTTTACCCTTTGTTGTGTTTACGAATGTGTTTATGGTATTTCCTTCTGGAACCTTGTTCTTTATTCCTCTATGTTAATGTTTCTTTCTTCTGGATAGATGGTTAGAGCTTTTGGATGTTTCTTGGAATCATCATCCTCACATTGTTCTCGTGGTGTGAGATCATTCCCGCATTGGGTTGTGAATGCATTGACATTCTTCATTGGATTTGGAAATGTCTCTATAGGGATATTACATTGGTTCTTGGTTATAATGTCTATTAGGCTTTAAAACTGATCAGTATTCCTTTCAATTTTATCTTATATTCCTGAAACAATCATCTTCAATTGGTAATCTTCATTTTTCAGTGCACATGTGGATTGTTTCTTATAATTCATTATCTGGAAATGTGGTGGTTCAAATGTAATTTGTTCTAGGTTGGAGAATGTGTAAGGTTGTTGGAATTTTCTTGGGTTATAATATTGTTGATGAAAAGGTTTACTAGATTGATTTTGTGGTAATACATACCCTAGTTAGGTATTAGGTTTTAATTGTCCTTGCTAATAGGCTGTAGCACAACATTATATCTTCTTCACTTCTGAACATTGATCAGTGTAATTATAAGTAGAACATCATAAACCACATACCATACTGAAGCCTTATTGTTCCTTCACATGGTTCACAAAATTTGTTTCATAACACTAGTCATTTAATTTATTGATGCATCAAATAAGGGTTACGAATAATCATATGTCCTTAACTCATGGATGCCACTAGTTCTCGTACCTTTGGTGGAAAACTACTGTGAGTTTTGTGAAATCTTTTCAATCTATCCTATGGAATATGATGGTGAATAGTCAATCAAGTCCCTTCCAGATAACACATATAGCATGTTTCGATCATTTTCAAGCAATCCTTGATAGAAGAGAACAATGAAATGGTTTTCTTCTATAGTCTGGTGTGGACACCTGCCACATAGCTTATTGAATCACTCCCAGTACTCATAAAGTGTTTTGCCGTTCTATTAGAGAATGCCATAGATCTTTTCTCAAATATCCATGCTCATGGATATAGAAAACAAACCCTATCATAATGTATCTATGAAGATATTTCCAGTCATGGATTTCTCTTGGTTTTAGACAGTTAAACCATTCCATTGTTGGTCCCTCGATTGAGAAACAGAATTCCATCCACTTTACATGTTCTTCTACAACACCTCAGGGTTTTCAGATGTAGTACACATTCATAAATTTTTGGATATGTCTATTGGGGTCTTCACATACAAGACCATGGAATTTAAAAGTAATTTCAATCATGTTAATGTACAATTCAAAATCATTTTTAATGCACAGATAGCTAGTTGATTGCATTTGTTTTCAAATTGTGGTGTGCAATGATCGCACAAAGTTTGGTTGGGATTGCCATCCATTATTATAGATTCAAAGTCTTCCATGTATTTCACTTGAATATGTGATTTTGATTTATTCAGACTATTTTTCAGAATATTCTATCTCATTTTGGTTATAGTGCATTCATTTTCTGGATCAGATTATATTAAATTGTTTTTTGAAATACATGTCATTCAAAAGAGAAAAAAAATTATTTTTATAGGGTTTTGTGGCATTGCCTCCCCAGAAACGGTTCCATTTTTTGATGCATTCCATTCATGGGGCATGAAGAAAACAATATTTTAATGATCTATGTATTTTGTAGTAGTTTATCCTAGGTAGTCTTCTGAAGAGGACTGCACCAAAAACAAGGTTGTCAATTTTTAATAGTTTTATGAAAACAATTGGATTCATTTAATTTTGAAAGATGTCTGAGAAATAATATGATTTATTTGACCGTTTTTAAATAGACAAGAAAGAGGTTGATTGGGGTTATTTTTTTAGACCTAGTGCTCTACTACCATGATTTCCAAATATGTCCCCTTTTTTACATTGTCCTGTTAGAGGGAGATTTATCGATCCAGTCCCCTCTCCCCCTATACCAAAAGGATATGATGAATGTATTCCTTATCCAAAAACCAAAGATTGGTCTATCCTTCTTCAAAATTATTTAGGATGGTGAATGGTTTTTTCAATTAATTAGTTAAATCCCTAACTAGGAATTGGTGTTCCCTAAAAAACCAATATTCCACAAGAAAGAATACACTTGTGCTAACTACCATTGAGCACTCACCACCCGACCCTAATTTGTTCCACCATATAGCTATTAGAATTGGGTGGAGGGATATGTGATCAGCGAATGATGAAATATAAATTTACAAAATTAAAACCTAACACAACTGCATTCGGAATTTAAAACTGAATTTATAATTGAAACCACATTATGAAAGAAGAATGGATCATATTAAATTGATGCACAATAACTCAAGTGAGAACAACATTCTAGACCCCCCATACCAAATCACTCAATGATATTACCCCTCCATGGATTGGGTATTCTAGATGATGCACGGGAAAAGTTCAAATACATTAATAGAAAAAGAAAAAATAATTCACAATACGTTTTTCATCCAATGCTTCCCTCATCGGTCAATTGGAGGAAGTTTGGATGGAATGGAATTCCTTGAGATGGGGGAGATCCTCTCCTTTAATAGGATGATTTTTTCCTGCATAGGTTGTTGCATTTTATCCCCAATTAAAGATCAAATAACACATTTCTACCTTCATGAAAGATATTCACAATTTCTTTGTCTGTCCAGCCTCAAAAGTTCAGTGTATGTACTCTTGGAGAGGGAGTTATGGTATTTTTTTTCTCCAAGCATTTATCAGATCCACGCAGACTCTCCACTTTTAAAATATCACGAATTAATGGCCACGAAAATAGGCTCTTCATGCATTATCTACAATATGAAGGATTTTTATCATTTTATTCTCTGGATACCCTCCAATGTTCAGTTTACGTGGTCACCTCATGTACGAGTGATGATTTTTTTAATGGAGGTTTATTTTGCTGGATGAAATTTCCAAGAAGCGTGTTTCAATTTAGTTTGTCCAATTTCCACCATAATTTATTCCAAACTCCATGAAAATAAATTTTTTAACTCTCCATTTAGTACTATTTCATATCAATGTAGAATAACGTCAATTGGAGGTGTTTAGACTGATATGTTCTTCCATTACTATAGTGGGTCCACATTTTCTTCCTAGAAAAATCTTAAACTAAATTTATTTTTAAGGCCATTAGATGCACAAATTAGCCCCTAGTCCAGAAGAGAAAAATGATGTAAATAAATCAAGGATTATAAAAAATGAAGATTTATTCATTTTGGAATTGTATATTTAATTAAATGACTGAAATACCCATGATGTGAAAATCTATATAAAATACATATATAAGAAACATTCAATTTTTATCCCAACACACACCAAAAATATTAAAATTATTCCAATCGGCTCAAATTGACAAAGTGTATGAGATTAAGTCATTTAAAATCAAATAAAAACATAATGGAAATATAATATCTATCAATTCCCCCATACTTAAACCATGCTTTTCCTCTGACATAAAATCTCAACATGGAATATTCGAGGTCACCAATGTTACTAATATTTAAATTACAATGCAATAAAATCAAAAAAAATTAAATGTGAAATAAAATATTAAAATTCCACATAAAATATTATCTAAATTTACAAATTTTCAAATATACAATCAACTCATGAATTTTACTTTTCCCTTTTGAATGATTATGGGACATATCCTTTCATTGATAAATTCACCTCAAATCATTATTATTAAACTTTCTATATCATGATTTACCTCACTTGAATCTTTTCTCTCATATCACATGATATAATTTAAGTGGAGTTATTCTCATATCATGAGAACATGCTCCTTATTCATAGGTTTGTAAATGAACTATTTTCCTAACATTGTAAAGATATAAAGTACATAAAATCATGAGAACTTTTAATAAAGGTTCAAATTACTCTATGGCTTAAGGTTGGTGGGAAAATGATTAAAAATGTTTTTGGCCAAAAAGTTGACACTGGATACTTAAGTAGAATGCATGAATAATTCAAGTTAAAACACAAGAAATTCCTATCTCAATACCCCTCAAAAATTTGAATAACAACACCACGACCTTTTATGACATGGAAAATGATTCAAATAATGATTATAATGAATGATATCATTCATGTTATCCATTTTTTTACAAAGCGCCGGTAAGGTACAACTTTATTTTTTCCATGGAGGATTAGATGGAAATTGATTACAATGAATGAATGAAAATACTATCACATAATTATTTAGAGGGACATGATTCATCAATGCATGTACATAGAGGAATTCATGTTCATCTCCATTTTTTTCATTTTTTGGAGAAATGGATGAAACAAATAAATAACAATGAAAGGATGACACATGCCCAATTATGTTATACTCCACTGCCCAGAATATTGACACCCAAGTCACACCACCCCTAAATGATACACATCCCAACAAAAAAAACATGAATGGCTCTTCCCCCACACTCATACATGAAATATCCATGAAAAAAATACTAAAAGTGCGGGTAGAAAAGGATCTTTGTAATGTGGATTAAACATATAAGAAAATTCATGGATTATATGGTATAAAAAAGGTTAAATGTAAGGGTGGGTATTTAGAAAATATATGTAATGCCAAGGTAGTGACTAAAAATTTTAAAATGTGTTTTTGAAAAGGCATAGCTTCAAAAAGATTCAATATAGGTTATGGTAGGGGAAATTTCCAACGATCACTCAAGAAATATGGTCATGATGAAATAGGAAATATTGTGTCTAGAAATAATCTCAGGAATGGGAATTATTTTTTGGGGAAATAACTCATGGAATTCTTCATATTAACAAATCAATTAATATGAATTTCAAAAATTCAAAGAATTAAATAAAGAAGGTAAATTTAATCTACATGAATATATAAATTCCTTAAAATTATGAGACTTTTCATCAATATACATACATCGTTTTAATAAAACAATTCTCCATTTTAGTCATTCAATTTTATTAACATTGAATTATAATACAGGGAATCATTGGATTCATATTAAACACATGTCTCATAGATAAGTCAAGTAAAATATGAATTCAATTGTAGGAATTCTACTTTTTTAATTCCCAAATCACGATTGGAGGGAAAAAGTACAAGGAATTAAAATGATATTGAATATAAATTAAAACTCATTTTAGAAATGATGCTTCAATCTGGTGGTGATTCTCATGTTTCATCAGTTCTATTTTGAAGCACATTCACAACGTATGTTCTGTTATGTACCTTCCATTTTTCTACATTGCATCACAGGCCTGTTATATAATAAAGAAACAAATGATAATGTAGGCTTGTTAAATAAATCTAGAATATGACCTAGGGTAAGGGTGGACTAAAAAAACACAGGTTGCCTCCAAAAAGTGCTTTTGTTTAATGTCTTTCTCTCGACTCAAAATTTGATTCTTTTCCAGAAAATCATTATAAATACTAGACTATAAGATCCCCTCACCCAAAAATAATTGATTTAGTGTCCTCAATGAATTTAAATTGATTTAAATTGTCTGATGATTTGAAAATTAATCATAGTAAGAAATAAAATTTAAATTAAAGGTAAGACCAGATAGATTTTATTGATAACCAAGTTAGAGGAGTATAACCACCTACATTAGCTCTTTCATATTTTATGGTAAAGATATTTTTTTACCAAAATGAGTATGATTTGTGTCCATGTATACCACAACACAAAAAAAACATTTAAATTTTGTTCTTCTGAGATGCTTTTCAATATTTCTTGATATTTGTTGCTTCCTTGTGGCCACATGATCCTCACTCATTTTATGTGGATTTGATGTCCATTTAAAATTCCTCTCTTCTCATGATGTTGGAGATGACCATCAATTTTCTTTACCCACATGGACATGGTTTTTCTTTTCCCTATGCACATATAAACAATACATTTCTCTTTTTAAATTTATTAACTATAGATTTACCTTTTTCTTTTGATCCACTCTTCCGATTGGTTTGAGAATATACATTACATTCCTATTCAATGTTAATAGGGTTTCCTTAACCATTTTCATATCATGTTCCATTGTATGGAATATGGAATTCTTCTCAGCTAGTTATTCTTCCTTTTAAGAAAGTTTCATCTTGAGATCTATCATAATCTTTTCATGTTAAATCTCCTGGAGTTTATACTTATTGATTTCAACATATTCTCCAGACTTAGATTCTCCAGCCTCTCCTAACAAACCATTCAATAATTATGAGGTTGTCTCTTCTAAATTATTAGTTGGTTATTTCCCTTCATATTGGTAGTTTACATTTAGTGAATGAATGTCCTGTAGAATCTTCATGGATTCATGTATGTTGAAATACACTCAAATATCTCCAATATCCATTGGGAGTGTTCCCTTGTGCACATTGATGAAGGTACTTGCCATATTTAAGAATAGTATACCCCAGATAATGGGAGAGTGTTATGAACTCCAATATTCATCCATATTTATCACATAATAGTCAGCTGGGAACAATAGATCATTGTCCTTTACAAGAACATCCTCCGTAACACCTGCTAGAAAAAATTTGGATCTGTTTGTGAGCTGGGTGACCACTCTAGTTGGATTCAATTTTCCAATCAGCAATGATGTAAATATTTAGAAATTCATAATCTTTATTAAATCCTTTAGATCGCATAGTGCATTAGAAAATTTTAAACAACCACTTGTGCAAAAAATATAGAATATCACTGGATATTGAGATTTATGTTGTATCTTTGGTGTGATCAAGGATAAAACACTTCTTCCCAAGTTGATCCTTTAATTAACATCCATCCTCCATAGTTTAGTTCAAAACTACATTAAAAAAATTTATACTTAGGGATTTTTAGTATTTCATCATGTAGTGGGATTCTAATCTCCACTTTCTAGAATGTTTCATTTATTTCCCATTGATGACGTTCTTCATCACGCTTCATGGATTCAACTAATGAATATGGGAATGGTGCTGGGATATACTTTTTCTACCTCTATTTTTTTTCAAAGTAGATTCTTATATTTCCTTCTTGAACCTTATTATTTATTCCTTGTTGTTATTGTTTCATTCTTCTGGATCGATGGGTCGAGCATTAGGAGGTTTCTTGTAATCATCATCCTAACATTTTTCTAGTGGTGTGAGCACCTTCCCACTTAGGTTGTGATTGAACTGACACTATCCTTTGTATTTGGAACTGTATATTATTTGAGTTTACCTTGGTCCGTGGTTTGAAAGTCTACTAGGCTTGGAAACTGATCAGTTACCTTTTCAATTTAATCTTCCATTCATGAAACGTGCATCTTCAATTGTCAGTGCACTTGGGGATGGATGCTCATAATTCTTTCGCTAGAAGGGTGGCAGTTCAAAATATTGTTGTTGGTGGTAGGAATGCTTGTATGGTGGTTGGAATTTTTGCAGGATCTAATACTAAAAAGTTTCCCTGGCTTTATTTTGTTGTAATCCATACCTAGGTTGGGACTGAGTTTTTAATTTTCTTTCATAATATGATGTATCACAACATTCGGTCTCCCACACTTCAGGACATTGATCAGTGCAATGACAAGTAGAAGAGCATAAACCACATACCGGACTCAAGCATCATTGTTCCTTCACATGGTCACAAAAATCTGTCTCATAACACCAGTCATTTCCATTAGTGTTGATTCAAGTAATAATGATAAATAATTAAAAGTATTTAACTAAAAGATGCCTCTAGTGCTCGTGCATTTGGGGACAACATGTTTTGAGTTTTGTGAAATCTTCTCAATCAGTAATCTAGAATCTGCTAGTGAATTTTCAATCAAGGATCCTATAGATGGAACATCTAGCATGATTCAATCATTTTCAAGTAATACGTAATAGAGGAAAACAATGAAATAGTGTTCATCAACTGTTTGATGTGGGTAGTTGGAATAGTGATTCTTTAATCACTCCATGTACTCCTAAAGTGTTTCACCAATCAATTGGCGGATAATATAGATCTCTATTTGGATAGTTGTGCGACTAGATGTAAAAAAAACCATTTCATAAAGCATATTTTAAATAATTCCTAGACTTGTACTTCACCTCGTTATAAACTGTACAACCATTCCATTTATTCTCCCCCGAGTGATAACTAGAATTCCCTCCACATTACCTGTTCTTCTGCAACACCTTGGGGTATGCAGTTGAAGCACATATTTATAAATTTTTGGATTTGTCTATTGGGGTCTTCATATGCAAGACCATGGAATTTTGGGATAACATGAATCATGTTAATGTGAAATTCAAAATCACTATCTTAGGCAGGGATAACTAGTTTATTTCTTTGGTTAGCGAATTGTTGTGCACATAGATCACACAATGTACGGTTGGGATTGCCATCCATTATTACATGATCAAAGTGTTCAACGGATTCATCACATGAATCTGTTTGATTGATTTCTTTGAACTCTTTTTGAAAATGTTTCTTTATAATTTTGGTTATTGTGCATTCAATTTCTAGATCAAATTCTATTTAATTGTTGTTTGAACTACATTTCATTCAAAATAGAAAAAAATTGTTTTTAAAGGGTTTTAAGGCACTTCCTCCTGAGAAACAGTGACATGTTTGATGCACAAAAATTGTGGGGTGTGGAGAAAACAATATTTTATTTATCTAAATACAATATTGTAGTTGATCCTAGGTTGTCTCCTAAAGAGAAGTTCATCCAAAACTAGGTTTTTACTTTTTAATAGTTTAATGAAAACAATTGGTTTTAGTTAAATTTGAATAATATGTGAGAAATAACTAGATTGATTTTATTGGTTTTAAACTGATGAGAAATATTGTGATCGAGTGTGTTTGGATAGACCCAATTCTCTATAATCATGGTTTCCAAATTTTTCACCCTTTTTTAATTTATCTAGATTGAGAAGATTTTTATACCGAGTCCTCTCTCCCACTTGGCTAGATGGATGTCATGAGAATATTGCTTATCCAAAACCTTATACAGGTCTATACTTCTTCCAATGTGTATAGGGTTGTAAATTGTTTTTTCAATTAATTAGAGAAACCCCTAATCAAACATTTTTTTTCTCTAAAAAACAATATTCCACAAGAATTCATACACATGTGCTCACTACGGTCGAGTACTCACCACCTGACTCTAATATTTTCCACTATATACAAATTAGAATTGGGTGGAGGGAGATGTGGTCATCAACCAAAGAAATATAAATTTACTTAATTAATACCTAACACAACCTCATTCGGAATTTAAAACTGAATTTATAATTGAAACCAGATTATATAATAAGAAGGGATCTTATTTAATTGAAGCACAAGAACTCATGCAGGCACATCAGTCCAACCTCCCCCTTCCTGATCACACAATGATATTATCCCTCCATGAATGTGGAAGTTGATATGATGTCGAAGAAGGGAGACATTACAAAAATATAAAAAAGAATAAATTAATCTAAATAAGTCCTTCATCCAATGCATCCCTTACCAGTCTATTGGAAAAAGATTGGATAGAATGGAATGCCTTGAGAGGTTGGAGCTCCTCTCCTTTTATAGGCATATTTTTTCGTTCACATGTTCTCATATTTTATCCCTAATTAATGATAGAATAATGCATGTCTACATTTATAAAAGATCATCGAAATTTTTTCGTACATCCTCCCTCAATATTTTAGTGTATGTGGAATCTTCGTGAGGGTTGTATTCCCTTTTTACTACAAGAATTTATTATGTCTAGGGAGACTCTCCACATTTAAAATATCATGTATTAATGAACACAAAAATGGCCTCTATACACATTTTATCTTGCATAAAATAAGTTTTTCATTTCCTTCTACATACACTTCACAAATTTAAGTTTTATTAGCCACCTAAAATATGAGTTATTATTTTTCTATTTTTTTACTGGATGAAATTTCAAGGAAGCCTTATTCATTTCAGTTAGTTCAACAACCACCATAATGGATTCCTAACTCTATTAAAATTAATGTGTAAAAGATAGATTGAGTCCTATTTCATCTACAAGTGGAATAACTTATATTGGATGAGTGTAGACTGATATGTTGTTATGTTACTATAGTGGGGTCCACACTAGCCGTCCATAAAAATCATGAACTTCATTGATTTTTGTGGCCATAAGATACTCAAGTAATACCTAGGTACATATGAGAAAAATAAAGGAAATAAACCAAGGATTATAACAAAAAAAAGAATAATTAAATATGAAATTTTATATTTAATTAAATGACTAAAATACCCTTAATGTGAAAATCATTCAAAAATACAGATTTAAGAAACACACAATTTTTAGACTAACATACACCAGAAATATTAAAATCATGAAAATTAGCACAAATAGACTAAGTATATAGAATAAATCATTGGAAATGATATCAAAAATATTATGAAAATATATGATCTATAAAAGTTATAAAAACATAATAAAATGTAAAAATATGGTAGATAATATTTCTACTATATAACAATAAATTAATATTTTTTCAAGGAGGAGAAAAAAATAATAAAAACAAAAACACATAGTTTTATATTTTACCTCTTCTTGTACTTCATCTTTAGTATTGCACATAAATAATTTATAGAATGAAATTATAATTAAACAAAGACTTATATGATTAAATAATGTATATAGGGAAGTAACCTTGTAATGGATTGGGTGATGAAAAACTATTATTCATTGTGTATAAGAGAGGGCTGGGGTGGCCTTTTGTAAGTGAGGTGAGTCGAACACTTGTAATTTTTGAAAAATATATATACCGAAATTTTTCACATACCAAATGGGTAAAAACGTAGTATTATTAATACATGGGCATGATAAGGTTGAATTATGTCCATAAATAGAATTATAAATAATTTTCAAGGTCATTTTAACACTTATTGTTAGTTTAACCCTTGTAAATCAATTTTTACCTTAACTGGGGTAAATAACTTTTAATGTTTTCATTATTCGTTGTGGTAAAAAAATAAGTTAACCATATTATAAAATATAAATTATGATGATAACAAATATTCAATACATTCTACTAGATTCAATTTAGATAATTGGAAAAATTAAAATTTAAGAGAAAACAAACAAACCCAATGAAAAAGAAGGATTACAAGAAGTTTATTTTTCATGAAAAAAAATATTATATTAAAATTATTGAGAATAATAATAATTGTATGAATATGAAATAATATTTATTGCTATATAATGTAGAATTTAATGTAAAACATTCCTTATTAATTATTATTTTAATTAATTAAAATATAATTACATTATGAATTTTAAAATAGTATTTAGAAAAATCTCATTTTTAATTCCAATAACAAATATATAGAAATATAAAATATATATTTAATTAAAAATAGTATAAGTGGATTAAATATAAAAAAAATTAATATTTATGTTACTTTAAACCATATTAAGAATATAGTGAGAATTTTAAATTACCTAACAAATATAATAAAAATGATATTTTTAAAGAAATCTATATTTTTCAATATTCCCTGAAAATAATTATATTCCAAAAAAGGAAATATAATTCACCAATGTTTTTTGTATGATTATTTAAAAAAAATATAAATATTTTAAAATTAAAATTCTACATTTTTTAATTTATAATTTAATATAAGATCGTATAATAAAAGTGATTAATTAAAACTATTTCAATTTTTATTTTAAAACTACTTAAATTTTTTTGATGAATAAAACTACATTACTACATGTGAAATTGACTAATTCCATCATTAATAGGGATGTTATAGTATATATTTATGAGTTCTTAGTGAATGGAGAAATAAGAATACCATTTTTTACATGGATAAAAAACTAGTTTTCAATTAGATCATTTTGATCTAAGAACACAAGTGATATTATGCTAATATGAAAAAAAAATATTTTGAATATCATTACTCAAATAACTATGTAAATTTTGGATTTTGATATAACAAAAGATGTTGTTTTAGTAATGATCTTATTAACATTGTGATACAAGAATTTTGTATAATTATTATCATTTTATGATAATCTTTGAATATGGTATTACCTAGATATAAGACATATCATAATGAAACAAAATGGATACTTGTGTATATTACTAATAAAATGACTTAATTGAGGTAGTGATGTCCCAATAATTAGTGTTACAATATTGAAATATTATATAAATGACTATATCCATGGAAATATGGTATGATCAACTATTATTATAATACTCAGTAGAAGCATCTTTTAGATATGATAAATAACCATTTAATTAATAGTTTGATCTATTTTTTGATAAGAAGGAAAGATAAAATTAATGATGAAGATCATCAGCTGTACAAAATCAGAGCAATGAAGGGAAATTGTCCAGCCAGAGTTGGTTGACATCGAAAGGGCATGAGGTCGCCATCTAATGGGTAGCATTGTTTCCTTCCCTTTTGGTAAAGGAGACTGTGCAACAAGAGAAGCCTTAGCACGGAGACCGGATTCTCCAGATGATGAAGCCAAAGGGATGGAGTCCAACATCATTTTTGTTAATGGAATTGATAACAGAAAGGCAGTTAGACTCAATGATGATGTCAGTCCATCCACGTTCTACAGCGAATATAATACCTGCAAGGATGGAAGAGGACTCAACAACAGCAGGTTCCTAGAAGGCATGATGCGATTCATATTTTTCTTCCATGATCTTCCCCATATGATTACGAGCCAGGAGGCCAAGAGCAATAGATCCATCCTTGGGGAGATGTAGTGTATGACCATATCTGTCCATTTAGTGCAGAATCTCATTCCTAGCATCAGAGCTCTTTGGAACTTCCATTTCACTTTATCATAGGCTTAGGTAATATCCAGTTTCCAGGCCATGGTTCCTCTTTTCGTAGTGGAGCGCATTTTCATATAGTGGAACACTTCATGGGACACAATTGCGTTATTAGTAATCAGCCGCTTGGCCACGAAGGCGCTCTGGTTTTTGGAGATAATATCAGGAAGCCAAGGACGTAGCCGATTGACATGTATTTTTGAGAAAATCTTATAAGAGACATTGTAGAGGTTTATAGGTCTGAAATTAGGGATCTCCTAAGGTTTATTGATTTTGGGGATGAGTAAGAGGACAGTTTCGTTGATGGAGGAAATGCTTGCATTCCCCGCCCAGACGTTGGATTTAATTCCCTATAAAAAATAATTTGTACTTTATATAAATATTATATTCATAGAATTTAATATTAATTAATGTCTCATTATATAATGAACATATTAAATTATCATGATAATGTCATAGAGAATCTATAAAAATAAAAAAGGTTTAAGTAGTTCCATGATGTGATGAGAAACATGAAGTGATATGGAAATGTTCTGGATCTATATGTCCCATAGTCATGCAAAATAATCTTAAGGAAAATAGATGATGTTAACATTGAGGTGCTAGTAATCATAACCCGATGAGAATTCATATTATCAAGTTTTCAATTAGTAATCTATAAGAAAAAAGATTATGAGGACAATCCCACTAATAGTAAATCCACATGTGTTTGTGTAATTGGATTTTCCAAGATGATAATTTGTGTAATTATCTTTATACTTTATGATTACCATTACTAAATATCATAAGTCACTCACTAAGATGTATTTACATAAAATGAGAAGAAATATTTCAATGTGAAGATGGATATTTTGGGTGAATCCCGAATGATCTATTATTAATGAATAATTCATGGAAGTATTTCACTATTATATATCTATGGAAGACAATATCTATACCCTTTTACACAAATGAAACTACATAACTACATTTCATGGAAATGGTGTATGAATAGGTATATTTCTGGAAGTCAAAAAACGAAGTATCAAGCATAGAAGTTTATGATACAAGTACGAAACCTTATTCAAGATATTTCAAGGAAACATATTATATTATATAGTGTAAGTTCATATGTGGTTTTCAATGATGCAACATTAACTTCTTCATATTCTGTCCCTTTATGTTTTTGATAGACGCTGATATTATACTTTAGGAAATACAAACTAATTATAATGAAGAAGAAGCCTAGACGGTCACACACATTGCATTTTTATTGATCTCAATTAAATTGAATTTGAATTTATTTATTATAATAAATATTAATCTCTAGACTAATTAATATTGTTTTTTCTATATTTACTGTTAACATATACTCAATCACTAGTTTAATTTTGTTTAATATTGAAATAAATATTTATTCACATGATTAAGAATATTAAAAATATTTATTTACATATATAAAGAATAGTAATTGTTATCGAGGTTCGATAAATAATGAGGATGGCATTGAAATTGATTTAATAGGTCCATTGGAAATGATATATTAAATGTATTTTAAATAAATATTAAATAATTTATTTATTTAATTATACATATTTTATTCTTGAGCCTTGTATGTGTCAAAGAAATAATAATGAAAATAAAAATATTGTTGTTCTTATTATTAAATGTGGGGTTCACTAATTATTATGCATATAATTAATGCCCTATGTCCATGTATTTATTCTTTAACCTAGATATATAAATTTGTAGTTATATAATTTCATAGGGTATGATGACAGTTAGGAACCACAAACCCTATATATATATTCTATCATTGTAAGACAGAAAAATATCTAGAATTATCTGAGTGGTCAAGAGAAAGAATCACACTCCTCCCTCTATGGTCCTAAGAGAATAAGAATCATTCTGTTAATCATGTAGGATTGTGTTGCAATCAAATGGATAAACTCATGATGATCATACACTCAATGAGATCACCTAGGGTACAATTAATGATTCTTCAATATTAATCATGCACTTATAGATCACCATTATAGGGATTCTAATTTGATCCTCTTAATATATTGATGATGCAACCGAATAATGATTTGAATGATAAACATCTTCTCCAATGAATAAAAACATGACTAAGGTAATTATTATAATTATATTAACTATATGTTTAACATGAATGTCTCATATCTCTAGTTCTGATAATATTTTACTTTTTTTTCATATAATATAATCATGATTCATGTCAATATTCTTCATGATATTATGATTTATTCAATGCATTCAATGAGAAAACATCATTAGTAATGGGACCGATTGAATTTCTCTACACTCAAAACATAAATTTTCAACAATGGTAGTGTAATCCACGCCCTATTAATTATAATATTTCTTTTATCTTTGAAGCATGTGAAGTGAACCCATATTTCCTTCCCTTAGGGATGAATTCATTTCAAACACTTCAGGTAAGTCAAATTCCACCACTTCACTACACGTGTTTGTGTGTGATTGTGTAACTTTTAATATAATCATATGGGCAAAATTGTAATTGACCATTATACAACCACATATCATCCATACAATCTTGGATCAATGTTCTATTCTTTTCATTGTGACTATATCAATGCCATCTAATAGAACTATTGAATATTAAATTTTACCTTCAACTTAATTAATTACACGATCAGTCTAATACCAATTGTTTTTATGTCGTACACCAATGAAGAATGGATTTTGGTAAAAAAACATTCCATTTATACATATTTCAAAACATCACTTCCGATAAAGGGATACTCGATTATCAACTCCAAGATTTCATGTAATTTAAATAAATATAAAAATTAAATATAATTGATACCGTATTTTATTTGAATCCATTTGTGTGTTCTAATCATCAACGATTATTGTTTCTCAAATTATCCAATGTAGGAACCCATTATATTATCTTCACATGCTTCAATTTTTTTTGATATATCAGTCTTTAGTGTCTGAGTGTTAACCCATAGAAATGAGGCATCTTTCTATATACTCAAAATGTTCAAAAGAAATATTTACTCAATTAAAGAATGAAATCATGGAAAAGTATGCTATAAACTATCATTTATCACCTCGGAAAGTATGTAATGTGAGGAATAATTCTTGAAATTTATTAGATAAATTTTTCCAAATAATTTAGACTTACGATAGCTTAAATAGGTTGGTTAAAATTTATTAAAATTTAATTTTATTCCTATGATATTTTTTACCTTATAAATACAACATATTCATTACTTATTACGTAGTAAACATGTCACAATATTCCCAAGTATTTTATCACAAAAATTTAACATAAATATATTGTTATGTTACAAAATAAGATTCATTACCTCGACTAATTTCTCAAAAAATAATATTTAACAAAATTTGAATAATGAAAATTATTTCATAAAATATTTTTAATATATTTACTTAATTAATTATAAATATATTATTTAATAAATTTATTATTTATTATTATGAACCACAATAAATTTTAATTAATTTATTTCCATGGGTTTTACTAACTCATACATTAACGAGACCCATAATGGGGACCACTGTGTCCAAAAAATCCCCTTTAATAGAATTGGTCATATTTTTAAATAAATTTGTGTGTTATCCTCTAGTACAATATCTAAATAATATTGAGTGTCTCACATATACTATGATTGGTGCTTAAAAAATAATATAGGCCCTGATAATGATACAATTCTATCGTAGAATCAATAATCTCTCCTATGAACATACACAATGTAATATAATCTTTTTTATAATTATATCTCATAATGATGGATGAATTTCTCATGTCATTATCCTTATATGATTTAATTATTATTTCTTGGACTATACAATAGGGAATCTTCCCCTTTTACTATGACCAGAATTTAATAAATGTAATCCTTCTTATCCATCCATGCTTAAGATATCTATTCTAATATATAATAGTAAAATCCTTTTTTGGATTATTAAATCAATGTCACAACATCAAAAGTGAACCAAATGGATGATACCCCACCATATGAATAAATTTTAATGGTTTTCATCATATATCAAAGTACATGACTAATTATATACATTAATAATAATCTCAATTCATGAGACTAATCCACCTTTTCACATATAAGAACAACCAGTGAAACCCAAATCATATATTGTTCCAATTGACAAGTATGTTCTCATGATATCAGGTACTCATGATCCCCATGTGTTAAATTAGTTATTCAATGTATTAATTCCTCTTAACTCATAACACCAAATTTTTAAAAATATTATATGCCCTGTACGAGTGATATATTTATACTATAGGTTATCTGTTAAATATTTCAATCATAGTACCTAGAGGTTATCATTACCGATGGAAATTGTTATAAACTTTTGATACATCACATAATGTAAGGAAATTACTATATATATAGAAAATATAGATGTATTATTACTATCATGTTATGTGAAGAATATTTAGATATAAATCTATATAAATTTAATGTTAATGAAAATGAACATAAAAGTTTTGTCTTGGACACCCACTCCCACAATATATATTTATCAAAAAAGGACATTATTACCACCTATGCTTGCACTCGAGTTTTCTTATTGTGAGATTGGGTATACAGGTCAATACATGTTCTAGGAGTGGGTGTCCAAGATAATGAACCACATGTTTATATCAATCTATATACAGAAAATGGTATTCAACGTACACATATAAGTTAGATCTCGGGCATCCACTCTCACAACATGTATTGATCAAAATAAGTACTTTATTACCACCTATGGTAGCACCCGAGTGCTCATATTGTGAGAATGGGTGCCCAAGAAAATAATTATCATGAGTGTTGGTTCCCAAAATAGTACATGTATACTTGGTTATATCATAGGTTCTCATACATGTCCTTTTGAAATAGATATTTTGGGTCATTTATAGTTGACGACACATGTGATGATATAGAAAGTGGGGCATTCCCATTTATATACTGATGTTGGAAGTGATTTCATGTATAGTGGGGGCCTTTTGGATTTTGAAAACAGATCCTTTTGAGTATGTAATATTACTCATAGAATAAGGCGTTTAGGATACTAAATTTTAATGGATAGATTACTTGTGTTTGTGACTTCATTTCTTGTTGAATTAATGACCACAATTTAATTATTTATTTATTTAGAAGAAAAACATATAATATTTATTTAATCATAATTATTTTGAATATATTAAAATAAATTTTAATTTAAATTATGAAAACATTTCAATAAACATTCTTTAATATAGATAATAATAATATCATATTTACTTTATGGAATTAATATTTCGGTTTTCATGTTTGGATAATGTTATGGGAGGATTCTATTTGAGCTAATGATCTAATATAAATTATAGTGTAATTCAAATTAATTTACTATAAAATGAAATAAAAATATTTGAAATCCTCTAAGGAAATAAATAATATCATTTATGCATAATTACTTGTGAAACATATTTTTTAGTTTAAGTAATTTTTTTTTTGTAATTATATTTAAATATTATATATCCCCATAAAATACTAATACTCATTTATTATTTAATTTTAAAAGAGAAATGTGTTTAAATATTGATGATAATAAAAATAATAGTTATTAGTATTATTTAAGTGAATATTATCATGGCTTATTAAATAATGATTGAATTAAATGAGCATAATTTTTTTATAATTCATTTAGTTTTTAAATAATATAATAAAACCTAGTGTGCCATGAAATTGACATGAGGTCCTCCAGTGAGTCCATTCACCTGAACATTATCTTCCAATTATATAGAGATATTATAAGAGAAAATCATTTCTCAATTTCTCAATCATAGATACAGAAAAAAAGAGATCCATTACTCTAACCTGAATGAATGAGTCAAGGAACTTTTTAATCTCATTATATCATTTATGATATAAAAAATGTTATTATGTGTTTTATTGTTCATATCTGGATACTTCTATAAGGACCCCTTGTTGGGCTATCTAACACGATAGCAATTCTACACGAGTGTAGATGATAAATATTGATCAAAATAATTCTATAATAAATTTAATTACAAATTTAAATTAATTTCAAACGAAATGTGCATGATTAATATTTTATATTTTTGGGATCCTTGAATTTAATGATCACTTCCCAGTCTTAGAAAGATTATTAGATTTTATCCTCCCTTAGTCTCTCAAACATAGATACATAAAACAAGAAACCAATCACAACATCCATGTATAATGATGTGAATCAATTGTTCATCTGGTTCTAGAACTCAAGAGATCAAGATTGAAATTCAATGTTTAATAGAGAATGTGTTGATACTTATATTAGGATCCATGTTTGGATTCTACAACACAATGGAAATACAACAAGACTTTTAATTATAATAATTAATTAAAATAATTCTCTAATATAGGTAATAATAAATTTAATTTAATTATAAATTAAATTTTTATTATATATCATTTTGATTTTCGAGATCATTCATATATATAAATATATTAATTCATTGATTTTAATAGAAATTTAAATTGGGTTCCACCTAAATGTTTCTACTACACCCTAGAACATTTACTACAAATTTATAACCCCCTATATGAAAGTATAACATTTACCTAAAATTAGATTTTAATATACTGAGAATTTAAAGAAGATTCCAATCAAATTTTCTAGTCCTCTCCCACTAGAGCATGAATTATGATTTATTTACCATTTAAGGGAGTATAATTAATAAACATTTGGATTTAAAATATCTTAACGTCCCCATTTTGACCCATCTATGAAAATTATTTTTATATTATTAAATGAGGATCATAAATCAACGAGGTATTCAAATTGACAACTAATCCTAATCCTCCTTGATTTAGTTAAAAAAAACTATTAAAATTGTTGGATAAATGAATTTTTTATCCAATATATGAAAACCAATATCCCAATCTAATGTTGTTAGTTCCAAATAAAATTGTTATAATGGTCTAAAAATAAAAATAATGAATTGGTACCAAACCCTATACCGAATAGTCATTGTGTTTATATTAATGACTTTTGTCTAAACAAATACATGATGATAGACTATTTTCCATAATTATTTATTGGTTATATAATATAGAGGTTAATATGGGAGTCTCAATATTTTACCATAGTGTATTTTCTAAATATTTTTATATTTATATTTTCCGATAGGACTAGAAAAATACAACCTTCAATAACTCTTTCAGAATATTTTTATATAGAAGGATTTTGTTTTTTCTTTGAAATTCTCTATGTAAATCATAGTGATGAATGATTAGTATAATTTTCAGTCACATATATAATTATACATAAGGGATCATGGATTATTTTATGATATGTGGGTCCTAATTTTAAGAGTTTTTGAGTTATCTTGGTCTTATAATTAATTGTTTTATTGTGGAGAATATTTTATTAAATTATAAAAAATTACATTTCATGGAATAATAGTGGGAGTACATAATCATTTCATTTATGGGTAATATATTTGTGTGGATAATTAAAAAGTGGATTTTATTTCTTCCCTATATATTCTTCAAAATGTGTAGGTTGGGCGGTAATTCTTTGGCCATTACATTTTTATTGTAGTTTCTTTCGTAAATTTAGCAAGATTTCAGTCCATATCTCTCGAATACACTAACAAGAAACTTATTTTTTTTCATAAATATTTGAGAATGAAGTTTAAAAAATTTAAATGGAATACCACATAACACCTAACATTTTAACAACCTCTATTTGATAAATCATTTAATCTATATTGCAATGCATAGTGTTATATAACTAGGGGAAGTTATTTTATATAATTTCAATCAAGATTCCCATGTTATTACACATACCATACGAATACATGTACCTACCTAGTAAAAAAAATATAAATGAAAAATAATTTATTAAAAAAAAATTCTTCTTAGGATATATTCATTTTTGACCTTTTAGTGTCCAATGTGATTGTGTATTCTTACTATGCCGACCTATAATACATTCTTATGAAACCGGAATAAAAAATAAATATCACTTACATGATGATACTTATTAATGAATTTAAATTATAAAGTATAGAAAAATAAGAGTAGATAATGAGGTGATGAACCATATCAATATAATTATTCAACACATGTACATTAAATAATCCCAAACATTACTATAAATGATTTGTTTCCCATCAAGAAATTGTATATAGTTCAAAATATTATTCCTTATTTTTTAGATATTATAATTTTTTGTGTTACATATTGAACTCCTATTTATTTTAATAAAAACAAAACCTATTATCCTATAATTTTTTGAAATTTTTTACTTTTGAATAGATGATACTCATTACTCACATGTACTGAGAAAATGCTCATATGGTTTCTCTAATAACATGTTTTAATTCATCCTCATGTTTTTAACACTCATTTATATATTTTCCACTTCAGTTCATAATGTATAACTCACTATGTTCTTGAATTTTGGATATTTTATCCAAACATATTTTAGTAATCCCATTATTTTAGAAATATACTTGATCGTTGTCAACTAACTATGAATTTCTCTAAAATAAATGAAATTCCACCACATCAAATGTTATTACCTGAAATGTTTTCTATTTATGGAATTGAATTTTAATTCAATTTCATTATTCCTTTAAAAAAATTCATATATTTATTTATGTGTATTTTATATAAATACAGGTATATGTATTATCCAAAAACATATATGAATCTATGGTTGTTGTCGAAAATTTGATAACCCAAATATTTTTTAAAATTTAATTCCATAGGTTCATCATTAGTTACTGGAGTTCTCATTTCGTTGACCACAAAATGAAAACACTATCACAAAAATATGGGGTTGAGCATCATGATTACATAACTTATCAAATCAAAAAATGGTGTAGTTGAGGTGTCTAATGTAGGGATAAATCAAAGCCCTAAATATCATTTAATTTTCTGAAAATTGATTTTGAATTTATCTATTTAATGTAATATTATCATTTTGCTAAAATTTATTTCATTGATGGCATATGTATATCAGAAATGATTTTTCATTAGTGTGTTATTTTGGTGAAATTGGGTTTCTATCTATGAAATTTTTTTATATTTAGAAAATCATTAATATGATAACATCATACAAGTGATAGTATTATGGTAACTTATTTCTTGTATTATATGTAATCATCATTTCAAACAATTATCAAATTTTAATTCTTCTACACTAATTGATTATAAATATAGGTTTCATTAATTTTGTTTATCATTCAGAAAATATTTTTGCATAGGTTTTTTTAAATCTAATAGATCTCTTAAATATTCAAGAATAACCAATTGATAACTCATAATATTTTTGATAAATAAATATATGAACAATTTTATAAAACAAATTAATGTAAAATAGGTACAATATTTGAAAAGTCCATAAGTTAGTAATTTTTTCAATTCTTATGTAAGTGCATTTGAAAATTACTTTGCAAATAGTAAGAACAAGTTCAGTTAATGTAAACCATGAAAGCCAATTATTTTCAAATTGAACTATATTTACTCAATATGATATGTAAAAATAAATGTTAAATGATTTTCACCGAAAACCACATGGCGAATTAGAGTCATTTTTGAATAATTATTTATTTCACTATCATTATTATATATCATCTTGAAATTTATTTTGAGGGAATTTATAAGGTATTTATTTCTATAGTTTATGAGTAATAAGTCATGGAATGAATATGGATCTTTTCAAATTACAACCATTAATTAAATTACTTTTTCCTGTTAAATATTAATTAATCAAGAAATATGTTCATGTATAAATCATTTTATATAATATATGAAATGTGATTTTTCATAGGAGTGTAAAACGTATTCCGTGTGTTGGTTTAATTACATCATAATTCATATTCCACATTACATATATATATAATGATGATATTAACTTTTTTAGGGTTTCAATTACCAAAAATTTAATCAATTTATCTTACCATCAAATTAATTAAATTCATGACAATTAATGTTAAAATATAGAAAAATAACTTGTTTTCATGTTTTCAAGATTGGTATAGGTGACTAGGAAATTTCTGGATGAAATTGTAAAAAACATTCCAAAACATGAAAAAGACCATTTATATAAATGCAACAAAATAAAAAATATGAATTTTTTACATGTTCATGGGATGAAATTTGGTGGATCAATTTAGAAAATATTTAGATAAAACTATTTACAAGATAATCTGGACAGACATTATTATTTGGTGTATCAAAAGGTGTAATCTTTTGGATGACATGAAATTATTCAAAATGAAAAACATAGATAGGTAATTTGATAATACCTATTATTCTATAATGCTAATGAAATAAAATACTTATCATTAGATAGTAAATTACATTTACAAAAAATATTTTGTTTTTCATAGTCGATATATGGTTCATTACTGGCACAAAACTATTCCAAAGGTGGTATTATAAAATTTATGTTATCAAAAAACTACCTCCCTAGGTTTATAAAAAAATAATTTAGGTTCCACATTTCAAATTATCAATAAGTGAGTAAAATAATATTGTTATGGAAACTATATTGTTTCATCTTAGAACTATACATATTCAATACCTCTCTATCCTCATAGGGAGAGAATAGATGAGGATGGAGATCCACTCGAGGACCCCCTCCACTCGATGGTGTGTAAAATGGAATGTGATCATCATGAATGAGAAAAATTATTGGATATAGTGTTTTGACACTTAAATTAGCTATCCATTGTTTTTTAAATTGGAATTGAATATATTTTTTATAACACGATTTTTTTTTCAAATTTGATCATTTCATTATGGTATTTTAAATGAGATTCATTTGTCTTATTAACCCATTGAATGATACATTTGTAGTAGGGATTGTGTTGGGAAGTGAATCCAATTTATGTTCCTAACTCATTCTACCAAAATGATGTACTATAGTAAAAACATGTTTCCAATGTTTCTATAATAAAAATTATTTACTTGTAATAGATTTCATGATCAAATAATAATAATATTATATGATCATGTGCATTGACCAGTAGTCTAGAAAATGTTAAATAAAAGTTACAATGATTACATGTGGAATCATCTATTATTTATGATGGAAACATCTCGAAATGTTTTTATAGGAACGGGATGTAAAAAATTTATAATTACTGGATTTTATTTAGGTAACATGGAATATTTAATGGAGACCATTGGTTATCTTTCAATCAGTATATGTAATTGATTTTCACCATAGTTCAATGGTGGATAAACCATGATATTAGGAAGTAATTTAACTAGGATTATCGGTTATCAATTACTACGTAAGTTGGATTACTAGTATACATATATGAATGTGGTTGAGACAATACATGCGATTTGTGATCTAATTTATGAATTTTCATAACAAGAACAATCAGGTACATGACTGTGCTAACTGTAAGATGAATGTGACACACACTGTCCGACTATAATAGGCTATGGGATGATGAAGAGTACAAATAATTAATCATTGAAATGTAAATACTTATCCAAAAGTACATGTACACACACACAAATAACACTAAAATAGTACTAATATTAAATAAAAATGTATCCTATTGAGAGTAAACAATTCATGTGACATCCTATAAGAAACACAT
Source organism: Viscum album (assembly GCA_963277665.1). Lineage (NCBI taxonomy): Eukaryota > Viridiplantae > Streptophyta > Magnoliopsida > Santalales > Viscaceae > Viscum > Viscum album. Next base: position 1,755,897,377 of record OY728123.1, read on the forward strand.
CAATGTGAAGTAAGATAATAAAAAATTATAAGGGTAACATACATGCCCAAATAGAGATAAAATAGGTATCAATATAAAAAAATAAAATAAAATAACTATAGAAGAGAGATCAAACCTTGATATTTAAGTTTCACCACCAAATATGTTTTGATCCTCCATGTAATTCTATTATCCTCTGATATCATGTCCACTAAATTTACAGCTAATGTAATTGTTGAATATGGAAAAAATAACAAGCATAATAAAGTCCCACAAATGGTTGAGTATATACATACCTAGTAATCTAACACAAAACCCAAGAGGGAATAAAGAGATTGAAAACCTCTATCTCAACCCATAAGTCAAGAGGGAAAATAAAAACCATCATCTTATATTATTATATTTAAACCATATTCATAAAAGTATAGAATTATAAATCTCAATATACAACTAATAAAGGAAAATATTCCTACAACTCTGATGGTTCCATCTATAATTCCACAATCCATGAAAATCTGCAAAAGGTTCAGAGTATGAGTAATTCTCAGTACTATAGTACTCTACATCCAATTAAGCACTATCTATAGTAGATAACTTAATAATATTGGATCAAAATTGGGGGGGATATCAATATTTAGATATATGGACATCACCCTCTATAGTATATAAGAGTACCAAGTCATCCTATAAATAGGATATCAAGGACCGGCACCCTGGTGAATCAGGGAATGTCTACCCCAACATCTCTATGATGATCAAATATGATCACTACTATTATGAAACTGTTTCTAGAGGAAGATTACATCTAATTTAACCTTTTTTTGTATCTATGATGCCATATAAATTTCCATTATCACATCCTTTGTGGAATTCTAAAAAAATATAATACTCAAAATCTGAAATATGAGTATCAAAGAAGGTTATATTAAAGGTTTAATATTCTGGGAAATTACATGGTTTGTGCTTCTAGGAACATGATGTGTGGAACCACCCAATAATCTAGGAATGTTTTACCTAGATAGGGATTGTCTAGACATGCCCATTCACATGGCATGATCTAAAAGGAAAACAATATGTATGATCACATAAGGTCCCTTATATCTTCTCCTAATATATATATTGATATCCATGAAGCACCACATAATATGTGGACTATTGTACATGGTTTATTATATATATCTAAGTCTATAACCCCAATAACCATGATAATATGAGAACCACGACATGTGTTCATCTAGGTCACATTCCTTAAATATTGGGATTTCATAGAACATGTGGTTTCTTCCTTGAATCCATTTGGCTTCACCATTTTCACCTACAATCTCACATGAAACTCCACCAAAAGCCTGATCAAGAGAGAATAATTACCCTCAATCATCTTCCAATCTCTAAAGGATCGAAAACCAAAATCTGGTTGACTTAGATGAGATCCATCACTCCTCCTATCACAATGAAGGGGATCAAAATATAGGAAAAAATCAATAATCTATTTTCGACTTTCTAAAACCACCAATATCCATGTTACTTGAATACGATCATCTATTTCTTTCCTTTGATGACTTGAAATCAAGAGTTCAATTTCTGAATCAAAATCTCCCATGATTGTCATCACTGATAAAATTCTATAATACCTATAACCTCAACCGAAAACCAATTTCACTACCTCAATCCATCCATAAAACATATATCCAAATGTAATTCACCAGAAAGATGTGAATACATGGGTTATATTATGCTCTATCATGTTTAGAAATATCAAATAACGTAGACCATTGTCCAATTATTAAAAATGTGATGTACATAGATGAGTGAATCATAAAAAATCTTGATAAATCCATTCTTATCAATGATATATTTCCCAATAATCATAATTTCAAAAACCCAAAATTTTTAAACATGGCCAAATCAAATAACAAATGATCCAAAATTCTAATTAAATTCCCATATCATGTTAAAAAATAACTTCAAAAATTATGTGAATGTATGGTCAATACAAAACAATCACGAAACAAATAGTGCTAATTCAGTAAAATGAAATCACAAACCAAATAATAAATTTATTGTTTGAGGAAAAAATATTCTCTTGAGATGTTGTTAATGACTCCATATAGATCATCATTTATCCAACGAATCTTCTAGATTTTTTTGTCATCAATCCAAAATCTAATTCTTTTCATTTCTAATTCTCGACCATCCTCCATCTCTACAATTTTCCAAGGTTAAGTGGCCAACCCTGTATACTTCCAAAAATAGCATATAGATTTGGGGTAGGGGTATGATTATCATTTAATGTAATAAATAAATTATATCATTTAATTTATATAAATCTCATTCAAATAACTACCTTTTATAGAGAATCTACATTCTAAAAACCTTATGACATGCCTAGGTAAACCCCACATTCCAGAAGTGACAACAATAACCAATTTTCCTTAAGTGGTACTGATTGAAAGTTATTTTATTTAATCATAAAATATGAATACACATGATTTAATATAAATAATATTTTTTAATATATTAATTTGAGGGACCTATGACGTTTGAGACACAATGCCTACCCTAGGGAAAAAATATAGAGATATAAACAAAAATATTTAAAGGATCAATCTATTAAAATCAGAGTTGCTTAATAATCCCAACCATTAATTATTTTGACCCTAAAAAGCAAATGATATAAAAAATTGTGTGGGTACAGAAACCTCATCAATTTATATTTCATATAGTATCACTTTTGGATTTTCCCATGCTACCAAATCCCTAAAACCAATTAAATAGTCCATACCTAATGAATTCTATCATGTTGATATTTGAACATCATATTGTACTTTGAGATGGTTTATGTGTTATAAAAGTCTAGATCACCCTAGTCAATCACATACAAGGGGTCATACTTATATCTCAACAGTTACAACAAGTTAAATATGTCACACACTTCTAATTATTGTTGGGGTAAGGGAATGAAATAATTAACCTCACAAACCCTCTATAGAATATGGAATTACATGATGGAACATGAGGATTACATGTCCCCTCATCCAAAAATCTTTAATCCACATTGTGTGGATAATATGAAAAGTACATTTTACCCCTGATCAAACTCCAAATTTCGACTATATAGATCTGAGTATGATTTATATTGTCTTTGTGTAGTCTAGAAGAAGTGGAAGATCTCTCAAACATTCTACATCATCTCATACACCAACTCGTACCCAAAAAGATTTGTCTATACAATATCATTCCAATATAAGGGTTAAATGTTGGTTCTCCCATATAGTTCCTCAAATTGTGATATGTTGTTAGTGGGTTGATAGGAATTTTTAAAATATATTTATTCTAATGTAATATGGTTCCAAAATAACTTCATGAAAACAAATAGACATGATCTGAACACATCATACAAAACCAGGAAGGTTTCTTAGTCTAGAAATAAGTCTAAGGGTAAATAAATCATGATTGTCCATAACTATATCTTGAAATCATTATACAAAACCCACCATATTCATGATGTGAACTTATCATCATAGTTATTTTTTTTATATTTGGTACCCCAAGAAGATAACTGATCACCCACATGTATGACTTTCTTAAACACTAAACCAAACTCTGATATCATATCTAAATTAATAAAGTGCAGACTTCACATGTTTATCAACAGACACCCATATCGGTTTATAGAGTATCAATATATTTGGAATCCATAACAACATATCCATTGGTATGTAATTGAAGTTATAGTTAGGGATCTCAAGAGGATGATTCAAACCTAATGGAACCTAAGGTTCATTATTTTTCTATTGAAATTTAAGGAATAAAGAAAAAAATAGAAAAAATACACCATATTCTAGATCAAAAAAATATTCAGTGTTGGTCCTGATAACTCTTCTTAAAATTCACTTTACTAATAAGGGACATTTACGAATATCACTCAACACCACATCATATAACATAACTAGAACTAAACTTTGTTTCTAGAAAAGGTACATATAATCCCCACCTTAATAAAATATGTCAGGAAAATCAATTACGAATACCAGGTCATGTAGAGATTCATATTTGATGTCACTAAACATATCCCACCTTACAAGATGATGAAGAAGTAGAGTTATCATCATCAACTAATGAAACATTTCACTATGTATACTACAAGGGTTAACTATAATAAACCAAACAACTCTAAGCCCTCCTCCACTAATAAATATTGGGATTTCTTGATAAGGTAAGCTTACTCATGGTTTGACCTTCATAGAGTATGGACTACCAAGATGTTGTAGTACTTATATTATTACGTCCATAACCTCTATTTCTAGTTGTGGTCTCTCTATTTAAAGATTTTTCTGATACTTTTGATTCCTAATAAAATAATGAAATGCATTCCTTGAAGTTAAAACATCCACATACACAAGTTGAATACAACTACATCAAAAAATGGACTATGGGTCATGTAGTTCTTCTATTGGGTTCTTAAATAAATTTACTCATAAGTAAAAATTTCATGCCTCTATATCATTAATCAACTAATACCAGTCATGGATGAGTCAAAAGATAATATAAACTCAAATAAATCCACTAACGGTCTCAACATAATAGCATCAGTCAACCTCTATCAATGCTTCTCGAAAGGCCTATGAAATTTACCAGTCCAAGATAATGCCTTACCTTTCTAATTCAATGATTTAAAAGTAGTCACAAATCTGGAATAGTCATCCATGAACATCCTAATGTACCCTTCCAATATGATAAAAATCTACTCCTCCACCATACTCTTTGGTGTTACCCAGATGATCATTATATAAAAATTCAATTCCATTATAAAACTATTCTTAGAGATGAAATTCCCTAGAAATTGAACCTCTTAGATTCAAAACTAAAACTTCAAGACCATATCGTATAACTGATTCCATCAGATGAATTCTAAGACTATTTTAAAATTCAATTTATGATCTTACTAGTATATAGTGAAAAATAGAATTTAATTGATATAGAATACCATGAAATGAATGAAGCATTGCAGGAAGATATTGTTAAAAATTTTCATGAACATAGAGGTGGAATTCATCACAACAAAAGAGGTAAAAAAGAACTCATAATGCTCATATTGATATTAAAATGTTTCCTTTAGAATACCATTCACATAATCCCTCAAATTGTGGTATCCATACATGAGATCTAACCTTGAAAACTATCGCACTCCATTCGACTGGTCAATGAGGTCAAAATTATATGGAAAAGGGAACATTTTCTTGATCATCACCAAATTCAGATGACAACAAACAATTTAAATCCTCAAAATACCATGTAACTTTTTTGAGAACAATATCTTGGATTCCCAATGGGAACAATAAGTTTAATAAAACTAATCTTATAAAGGTATTCCAACTATACACTCAGTTTTTAGATCTCAGTATGATACATTTGATTTTCATAGAAAGACATCAGTGTGATCCCTTGGTTCATGTTGAAATATAATTCAACCCCCCAATTATTAGGAAAATCCAACAGATCCTCAGTGAACAAATCCTCATACTTATCCACCATCAAATAAAAACTGAAATCTTATAGAATCTTCTACTCTATGGTTTATAGTAGAGTACTAAATAGAAATTTGGTTGTATCCTTTTATATTCAATCAAATCCAACTCTACATTATATTCTCTCTCAACAATGAAGAAAAATATCATTCCACCCACATTGATACACCTCAATCCTCTATGGTAGCAGTTAAACTAGGAATGAATATTATAATATTATTCATTAACATGATAGAAATATTATGGCCTCACCACCCCTATAAAAAGACCCCACAAGAAAACCTCTCATATAAGAGTGAAGATAACCCACCAGAAGAGAAATTTTATCATTGTAAATTTATCAGAAGGAGTTTCTAAATGCAAGGGTTGTGAGCATAGATCCACTTGAAATTACATTATTTTAGAAATTTCATGTTTTTACAATCATAGTTAACTTTGAGACATTATAACATTAACAAATTCATAGTGTATTAAAATGAAAGGAACCCATCTAGAACACCTCAACACTATCCTATATTGGTAGCACTACACCACTTTTGACGCTCCTTTCCATCATAGAGTCCAATGAATGGAAAAGGGGAATAACTTAAGCACAATGAGGGTCACCCTATGAAGAACATAAAAAATTGACAAAGGCATGGAACAAGAACCCATTTGTAGGGAGTCATGCATGTTTCATGTGCGCCATGAAAGTCACTTGTGTGACACCTATGGGTCGCGCATGTCACTTTCTTGCCCTATTTTTATTTTTCCAAGGTACTGAGTGGCATATAAATAGCCCATGTAGGCCCCCCATTTCAAGGAGGAATTTTCCAAAACATAGACTCAAGCTCTGGTCACCCATATCTTTGTCTGACATCTTCTGAACACTTATAAGGTAATTCTTCACCTAGAATGGAAGCTATAAAGAGGAAGAATAAGGCCTATGTTTTAGAACTCACCAATACTTGGGTGCCTAAGTGTCTGGCCCTTAAGGTAAATAAAGACAACTGTGCACCACCTTACCCACTCAAGGGAACTTGCGCACCACACTTCTAGAATCCTCTAAGGATGATACTAAGGGCTTGAGTTAAAAGTCACCCCAAGTATTACCCTATAGATTCTTCATCGCCCAAGGTGACTCATGTCAGGCATGTCTACTAACGCGACCAGGACTTGTGCACCAGAACCAAGACTTGCGTTCCTCCTTCATAGTCACCTACTTTCCTCAAATCTACCTCTCCTCTTCAAGGCATAGCCTTCAAAACCCTCTTCAAACCCATTTATGGAATGGTCCCTTTGGTGGGTTCCTTATCTAAAAAAAATACGCGAGAATCCCTCCCAAAACCTCATTACTTACAAGATTTATGTCACCATAGTTAGGGGTTCCCTATATAACCTCATCATTTTACTTGAGAAGATCTCTTAATTTGGGCCTCCTTCTCAAGAGTAAGACACAAGTTACATGTCCCCTTAACCTGGACCACCTTCTCAGGAGTAATCCCAAGTCATACTTTCCTTAATCATTGGGCATCCTCCTCATGAGTAAGCCCCAATATTAATTTCTTTGGATTTGGACTTCCTTCTCAGGAATAAAACCCATTAATAAGTTCATCTTAATTTGGGATTCCTTTTCAGGAGTAAGTCCCGGGTTAAAATTTTAAATCTCTATAATGTACAAATACCATTATGGACCCTCCTCTTGGGCTTCTTTCTTATGTCCTGGTCTTCATTTACTTGGGCCGTCATACATACTTAAGCCCCAAATCATTTATCATAACATAATCATTCATGGAACCATCATCAAATTTACTGATACCTCTTTTTTCTCACACCAAGCATGTTTCACGTGAGATTATGGTGTAAAAGTAACCAGGACATCTCTTTTTGGGCCATTAACCATGCATAAACCTCTTATTACATTACCCGAACTACGTGGACATTGATCTCAACCTTAAAAGTATAGTATGTAGGAAGCCTTTATAATGTTCAAGCCCATATTTCATTAATTATTTTCTATCCCATATGACGTTAAATTGTATTATTTTTAATCTCACTACATGGGTTCTGATTCCTTTTTAAGGAGGACACGTAGGTTTCCCATCTGCGGGTATGATCCCAACTCTAAAATAATCTCTGTCTTTCTGAATGATAAAAAGCATCAAGTGCCCCACTGAGTGGCTATAAAACCAGTGTGGTTGTCATAGTTACCAAGATATTTTTATATAATATATTGAAGGATACCATTGCCTAATAATCTCCAATACATATGGATGATTCTATATCGATGAAGAACCTCAAATACATATAAAAGATTCTCTAAATACCATAAATATCAATCATTGATTTCCAAGTCTAAAATTCACTTTCATGATTGGTGAATTACTAAGGATTCATGAACATAACTTAAATATATAAGAGGCTCCCAGAGTAGGAAATAATTCCCCCAAAAAAGGTGTGACTAGCCTGAACTCCCATCCTCTTGACCAATGAAAATTCATAACCCTCATTGGTCCAGAACTAATGAGCACCAACCTTTGGAAAGTAGGTCAAAATGGTTATAGAATCAGTAGGTGTTTTCGGTTCTACGAATAATCCCGTTGGAAACTGACTGGAATGTTTGAACCTCAAACAAACAAGGTTATTCCCATTTCCAAAAGAAACAAAAAATGGTGAAACCGACGTGAATCCTTAACCAAGTTAAATGATGTTTTAATTATTTGTTAGGTCCTTATTAAACACAATATGAGGGCCAACAAAGAAACCAATTACATATGTTCTCATCCAAAAGATGTATTCTGGAAAAACATATCTTAATTATTTATGCTATATCAAATAGGCACTCTTTTATAAGATCTCTCTGCTACACATAATGCCTTCTTTAAATTTCACAGTTGTGAATGCCTTGGCCGCTACACCTAATGGATCCATGTCTTCTCTGAGGATGACATCACCTACTCAGCATCTTCAATGCTAGGTCTCAAATGAATTGGTGAGGGAATATCGTTCACATGGTACCATCCCAACTCTGGAGGCCGCTCGACAAGACCTCCAAGTTTACAACTCACCCTGGTTGTCTAGAAAACGACGACCAGGTGTCAAGAAGCTTGTGGTCCCAACCACAATCTCCAACTGTTTTAGGTCATTATCCATAGAACGCCACAACCAGTGCCTCCCATATTACAGGGAGGTGAATGAAGGGGTCACTCAAGGCCTCACTTCAAGAAGACAGGAGCCCCTCAAGAGGACTCCAACCAAAAATCGCTGCCAGACTCGTGCGGCAGTTCACCCTCAACATGATGAGGGTATCACCTATAGGTGTTCATCTCATGTTCCATAGACCCGAGAAAGCAAGATTGACCATCAGAGGAAAACTTCCGTCAACATGGAGTAGGTTCTTATCTCTACCCCCTCCGGAGAAGTCCTTTAAACTAACTTGATGGAAAAAAACGAGCGAGCATATACACCCGTCCGTTATGATTTCACTGCCCATCAGACTCGTCTGGCAACAATAGATCAATCCCTCCAGGAAATTCTAGTGGAGTACTATAGGAAGGAACATACACCTGTTTATAATTCATCAGTTAGTCAGTAGGCTTGTTTGACTGCAACCAAATATGTTCTCCAATAAAATGTGGTGACCACCTGTAAACATGCACATACATCTGCTAACATTCATCAATTCTACCACCAGTCTCGTCTACTAGTATTGAAGAAAGTTCATCAATAATATTCGGTGGAGAACAATCAGACGTCACATAAACCTGCGAGTCCTCATGATGACCAACAGTCTCGTTTGGTAGCACCCAGAGATGTCAATTGGAAAGCTCCAATGAAAAATAGGATGCAGACACAACTTTCTTCCCCCACACATGAGTACTGCTAGAATTAACTGACAGGAAAATGATGATATTAACAGGAACACAAACCTACTCCAAACACAGAATGGATGTGTATTCCAGCTCCAGCAGCTAAAGTCACAAATCACATTCTGAAAATGTTTAATGAGCAGAAGAAAATCCATGCTCGTATTCTGGATACATGTTAGAATATTATAACAACTTCAGCGACATCACAGGGAAAGAAACATAAATCTATCTCAATTATTGGATTGAATCGTCAACACGTCACTCCAGAGAATATACATACCTCTATTCCAGTCTATGAGGGTTATGGGGCATACTCCCCCATGTCATACAGACAATCAAGTCGGGCACATAGACCTGATTTAAATGGAGATAATCAGCCTAACCCAACCATTTATCCTGAGAAAGCGCATACACCTTCCCATAATAACCACATTCATTAACAATTGGTTTATAAAGTGAGTAAAAAGGTATCCACGTAAAAGACCCATCCAGCACAGTTGAAAAATCAAGAGCCAATCTGAAATAAGGCCTTGCTTGATGCTGGAGTTCATGAATCCGTCAGACAATTTTCGGTTACAAATCATGATTCTACACTTTCATTTCTAGATTCTATAAGTAACAATAATAATTCTGAAGGTATTCTTAAAAAACATCCTCAAAAAGGCTTTCTTGATGACAATTTAGTCAATCCTGAAGTATTATACTCAGATGAGAGCCATGATAACCCTCTGCATGGACAGAAATCTGAGGAGCAAGAGGTTTTATCTTTTGTTGTAACACACCATGGTGGTCCTCCCAATGATGATGAATTTAGCTACGAAAGACCTCTCCGTATTAGGGATTCACATTTCCTGGAAACTTCTGCAATGGACAATGCAGTTATGAGAAATCCCTCTTATCTTGAGGCACTTACAAATGTGATGCCAGTCATGTGTGATGCCTTACCGCTAGCAGGAGAAATACTTTCTCAATCAGAAGATAGTCCGAGGTGTAGGTCATTCTCCGAACCACCCTTGGGTCATTCATCTTCTAATTTGACAAATTAATTCTCTAACAATCTTGTTGAATCTGATGAAGCAACAAGGAAGAACCATCAGTGGTCTAATCAGATCAAACAATCTTCATCAAATGACAAAGAGGAAGTGATGAATATGAGAAAAAAAATGGCGAAAGGTGATATACCAGTCATGTTTTTTCGTTTGTATGACTCTCAAGATGATATTGCAGAAATGTTGATAGAATATTGTGTTCATGATATTCGTCTCATCATATGGAAATCATTTTGTCACTTAAAAGAGAAAATATTATCTTATGATGAATATCAAAACCATCTCAAGATAACAGAAGGGTTGCAACACCAAATTGACTTGGAATCTCTCCCAGTTTCCCGACATCCAATGATTGAAAATCAGAAGAGATCCCTTCAACGTTCATGCCTTGACGCATTAAAAAGGTTGCGCCAATTAATTACCAATTCCCCATCTAGTATTCATATTAGAGGATGGGGTATTCATTGAGTATTGCATTTCACTGTGCTCTCCAGTCAACAAAGCCCGCAAAATGTGGTATCATGCAAGGTTTTTTTCCATGGCTGGCCACATAAAACTGGTTTTGTGCGTAATCAAAGGCTTTCCCAAGAACATGACTCAACTGGTTCTTCCAAAAGTCAGGCATATAAATAACATGTTTTCGAATTACTCCTACATCAAGAAAATGAGAATATCGAACAAGATTATCTTTAGGAGCATGCACATCATTAGGTGATAGAGGTTTCAGAAATAATCCAATGGTCATCTGAGCCAGGTGATTTGAGTGGATTTCGAATGATGCATCCGGCTAATTTCACGACTAAAGTCCGCAAAATCAGATGTGATTTTAAGAAAGATTCATATGTACAGCTCAATAGCCACCTCATCTTTCCAGAATAGGGACTCTTTTAATCTATCCCTTAGGATCAACAGACAGGATTTGAGGAGTTGAGCAGAAAAAATAAAAATATCCCCAGTCCACCAGAATGGGGAATTTTTCATATTCTCAAACTCTTACTCAGTAAAAGTCATTCTTCTCTCGATTAGGGAAGAATACACAAGAAAAACACATGGATGAATTATTAGGATATTCCCTCCAAATTATGATTCAGCAAGATGTTCTTGAGGGATCAACCAAAAAAAGGAAATGTCTCATAAAGACCTGGAAGAAAACAATATCGCATAAGTGCTAACAGAAGGGATGAAATGTGTTATGCATCGATAAATGTCATCAATGTTGTTATCACTAATCCCCCAGAACATGAGGCTCACTCAAAGGGATCAGATGAAGAAGTTATTGTTCAATAGGTTGTACTCACCGAAATAAATGAAGGAGGTGTGCGTACTAGAAGACAGAGGATTTTCTAGGGGAAAGACATTGTTTTGGGAAATTCCCTTCCATACTCTAGAAAGGCACATGCCTAGTAAAAGGGTAAAAGTCAGGTTACATTCCACCCTACCTCTGGAGAAGGCCAATCACTCTCATTAGAGGAATGGTTCACACATCAAGAAGAAGAAATGAAGTAATTAAATAGGTTAAATGTTAAAATATGTCAAGGTAATCTTCCTCCTAAGCATGATGGAGTTAATAAATCAAGGGAATTTTTTGAAACTACTGGGATGGATCAGGAATATCCCCCTTTACAAGTACACCCTCACAGGTCTAATCCTATGGGTCATATGTGACAGCAACCAGCAATACTACCATCAGTGGATGTACTGGTCACCACACCCGTCCAAACTCTATTATCGCACCTGTTCAGGCCCATGCTCACTAGATGTGTCTCAAAAATTAATGACTACCACTGAGTCAATAATTGCTCAATTGGAATCTATAAAAGGAAAAAAGATCACAAGTTCAACCAAAAAAGAGTTCTTACCCTAAATGGGTGGATGACATTCCTCCACCATCAAATTTTGTGAATACTACATTCCCAATTTTTAATGGTTCAGGAGAACCAGAACAACACTTAACACATTTTGTTTCTCATTCTGATCCTACGATGGTAACTCTTAAAGAAAAAGAAGTAGTTGAGATCAGGTGTTTTGTGTAGTCACTACAAGGGCCTCCTTTTGTTTGGTATAAAAGTTTGAAATCTCATTCAATTACTGTCCTGGAAGATCTCTATCAAAGGTTCCTTCTTCAAATTATCTCAATATTTCCAAAGATGACAGTTTTTGATATTACCAATTATAAGAAAAGGGAAAATGAAAGAGTTTCAGATTTCATTTCTCACTAGAAGGGATTAACATATTCCTTATGTTTAGAACTCCCTTATGAAGAATTGTAGACAATCTGTGTGGAAAATCTGTGTGATGAATTATGCACACCGTTGATCCATGTGAAATACACAGGAGGGTTTTGAGACCTTAATTCAATCGGTCGGTAGATAGAAGACTCTCTTATAATGACTAAGTCTAAAACTCTTGTAATTCCATCACTTCTAGGAAGGATAATAGGAAAAGTAGAGACTGCTACAATTACACTTAGACACCTATACCTGCTTCCAGTTAAAAAACATCATCATATCGAAGGGCTCCACCTCCTGAGTGTCAAAAAACGGCCGACTCATCAAGATGATCAAAAAGATCAAAGGATGGAACAAATTGAATATTTGAAGAACAAATATTATTATTTCCTGAATGAAAATTTTCTTGGCTACTTCATCTCGACTCTGGAAAACAGTCTTGTTCAGTTGCCAAGGCACAAAAGGCTGAAAAAAGAAGTAGATGAAGACCTGCCCCAACTATTTCCTATTTCATCAGATGTTGGGGAATCCCATTTTGGAGTGTTTTTATTCAAAGACCTATTAAAAAAGATGGTGGACTCTTGACAGGTAAAATTGAAAGGTTCTTCAGCCCAGGTATCTTGTGTTACTACTACTGCTCCAGTTGAAGAAGGTGGGTGGCACGAAGTCAAAAATAAACATGCGTAAAAATAGGATGACTGGATGGTCAGGAAATCGAGAAACCGAACTCAATCTATTTTACGAACACAATTGAATCAACCAATTGTGTCTTCTAATATGAATTCCACATCGAAACCCCCTTCATCAGAAAGAAAATCCTCAATGAAGCGGTGTAATTTGAAGAAAGAAGAGAAGTCAGAAGAAGATGAGCTTCGGTTAAAGCCTAAGATGTCTTTGACTCTGGCAGATTTTATGCAGTCTTCTTCAAAAGCACCGGAACTGCCCCACCAAATTACACAACATGAACCGGTTAATCAGGAAAAATCATCATCAGATGAATAATTGTTCTTGGGTTATGCTATCATGATTCATTTAATGGTTCCTTATGCCAATGACTATTTCAATTATGATGACCTTAAGTTCCTTGTATCTAACAAAGGAATTAGAGGAAGAGACAGAGGTCTATGATACAGTGGAAGACGTGGATTTTCCAGAAGCCACTATTTCAATCTTACCCCTACTAGAACTGTATATGCAGTAGAAACTCGTGGAAAAGCCCTTCAGTAGGCTCTACAGGAACAAGAATGTTCTTCCTCACATGGTCGATTCATTCCGGAGGCATTTATTTTGGAAGGCCGGTTAAAGGTCACACCATCTTCCTCTCAACAAATAGATAGACCTAGTATGTCTAATCTACCGATGCCAGGATTATTTCAAACTCCTACCTAGATATGGGATGCATCTACTGCCAAAGCATCAACTTCCATGGAACATGAAAAACCAAATTTTCATGGTTGGAAATGTAGAACTTTGGACCAAAAGTATGATGCCTTGAAACACTTGGCTCGTGCACCGGCCAAGGTTTCAACCCTGGATGCCTTGAATCTATCAAAATATAATCGGGAGACACTTAATGAGGCTTTGTCAAGTCCTCAAGAATTCAAAACTGAAATTGATGTGGCTGAGGTCTACCATATAGAGAATGATCCTGCAGAATGCCATGCAGTGATATCTTTTACAGATAAAGTTGAAGATTATGTTGTACATGGACATGTCATACCATTGTATCTATCTTCCAAAGTCAATGATATTTCCATCCGATGAGATTTCATTGATAATGGATCAAGAGTCAATATCATTCATATTCGTACACATTGTCGATTGGGCCTCACAAAATCTGATTTACCTCTTTCGACTTTGATGTTTCAAGGATACAATAAGAATGAACCAGAACTTTTTGGTGAAATTACACACAAAATTCAGTTTGGAGACCTTGTGTCTAATTCATATTTCAAGGTTGTTCGTCAATACACAGCCTTCAACATTTTTCTTGGGAGACCTTGGCTACATAAACATGTGGTCATACCTTCGTCTTACCATAAATGTCTCAAATATTGTTTAAATGGTCAAAATGGTACATTTATGGTGACAAGGCCCAATTCAAAACATGTGAATCTAAATAAATTTAGGCAGAATTTTATCACATGAAGGGAAAGGAAAAATCAAGGGCAAAGAAGGTCACCAAAATTAATGCACCAAATGTTTTGGAAAATAATCCATTAAACCCATTCATACATGTGAGTACAGATTATGTGTTTTCTATCAGTAAAATTGAAAGGATAGACTAAAATCCAAAAACTCTTATGGAAACTTCCTTAATGTCAGTTGCGGCAATCAAGCCAGACAACATGGGTTAAATTGTTGATTCATCAACCAATGATATAATCTTAGATGGAGATGTCTTCATTTCAACTGCTAAAATCCAGCAATTCTATACTTCATCAATCGGGCCAGAAGAATGTATATAAATACCATAGGAAAATAGTGATGTCAATTCTCAATCCATCATCTCTTATTTGTCACCCCAGAAAGACCCTTCATCATCAATATGGATATAAATGGAAGCCTCTTCTCCAAGATGATCAAATTTTAACTTCTCCCCTGACCATCGAAGATCTGCTTCGTCATCTACTAAGCAACTAGAAACAGAGTAAGTAACACATATTGAAGAATAAGAGGAAGATCTCAGGGATGCTCCCCCAGCATTTGAGGAGGGTATCTATACAACTGTGGATGAACTCAGAGAGATAAATCTGGGAATAAAAGGTGATCCACTCCCCACTTTAATAAGTGTAACCATGACTGTTGAAGAGAAAGAAATGTATACTTAATTTTTATAGAAAAATAAAGATGTATTTGCTTGGAATTATATATAAATTTTAGGTCTTGGTCCTGATGTTGCCACTAATCATTTGGGTTTTCTAGAATAACATTGAGGATTCAAGAAAGCAGCAAGAAGAACACACCCAACATATGATTCCAAAATTGAATTTGATGATGATAAGCTTATCAAGGATAAAATATTTCATAGAAGGTCAATATCCCAAATGGCTGGAAAATATTGTCCCTATGAAAAATAAGAATTGACAAATTAGAGTTTGTATTAACATCATAGATCTTAATCAGAATTGTCCCAATGAGGATTTTCCGGTTCTAATCACAGAACTATTAATTGATTCAAAAGTTGGCTACGAAGCTCTTTCCTTCCTGGATGGTTACTCTGGGTATAATCAAATACGAATGGCCCAAGAAGATGATGTGTCTACAGCCTTCAAATATCGTCAAGGTGTGTTTTTCTATCGTGTAATTCCCATTGGCCGGAAGAAAGGAGGTGAAACCTATCAACGTTCCATGCACCATAACTTCAATTCCTTTTAGGGAAATTTGTTGAATGTTATGTAGATGATTTGGTAGATAAATCCAGAAAACATTCTAATCACTTGGCCGATCTAGAAATCATATTCAACAAACTTCGACAACACAGTTTGAAGTTAAAACCCTTGAAATGTTCTTTTAGTGAAACCTCCAGAACCTTTCTTGGCTTTGTTGTATGCCATTGTGGTATCGAAGTAGATCCTGATAAGAAAAAATCAATCCTTGACGTGTCACCTCCTAGAAATTTGAATTAATTAAGAGGACTTCAAGGAAACTTGTCCCATATTTGGCGTTTCATTTCCAATTTGGTAGGAAATTGTTTTCCCTTCACTAGATTAATGAAGAAGGGAGTCACCAACCAGTGGACTGAAGAATTCCAAGAATAATTCTATATCATCAAGAAATATCTCTTGAGTCCACCAGTATTAAATCCACCTATTGAAGGAAGACCACTTAATCTCTCTTCCAAAGCTTTAGAGCGATCATTGGGTGCCTTCCTTTTCCAAAAGAATGAAGCTGGGAATGAAAAACACATTTACAATCTCAGTCAGACTATGATTGAGGCAGAAACTCGATATTTAAGTATTTAAAAGTGCTACCTTGCATTAATCTTTGCAGTTCATAAATTGAGACACTACCTGCAACATCATGAGGTCCAATTGGTATATCGCAATACACCGCTCAAATTTATCCTCAGTTGTCCAATTATTACAGGATGTTTGGAAAGGTGGGCAGTTATTTTGCAAAAGTTTGATATGTATTCTGTTTCTCAACTGTCAATAGAGGGCCAATCTCTGGCCAATTTCCTTGCTGAACACCCATCTATAGAAGATTCATCTTTAAATATTTAACTTCCTAATGAGGAAGTCTTTTATATTCAAGATAATTCTCAAAAATGAGAAATGTAATTTGATGGTTCCTCATAAAGTCCAATAGGGAAGAAAATGGAAGATCATAAATTCAACAATTTTGGGTTAGGAATCATGGTTATTTCCCTAGAAAAGGCAGTACTACCCTTTTCCTTGTTATTTATGGAAGGTTGTTACCTCTGGAATTTGGGATGACCTTATTGATTTAAGGTTCAAACTTTCCAATAGGTTTCAGACAGGTTTGTTTGTAGAACTGGAAACATCCAACGATTCCATATCCATTGGGACCTACTTTCCAAAGGTAGGGGCTCATTAGTTGTGGACCAATGAGGCTTAAGAATTTGCATTGGTCGAGAGGATGGGAGGTCAGACTCATCACACCTTTTTTAGGGGAATTATTGTGTATTTCGGGACTCTCTTTATAGATTTATGTTATGTTCGTGAATCCTTATTAAATTACCAAGTATGAAATGAGATATCCTTTTGATCTGACAATCAATGATTGATAAGTTCGAAATTTAAAGAATCCTTTATATGTATTCAAGGTTCTTCATTGATAGAGGATCATCTGTAGTTATTATATATTCTTAGTCAATGGTATCCTTTAATACATTATATAATAGTCTATTGGTCATTATGATGACCATACTGGTTTTAAAGCCACTCAGTGGGGCACATGATGTTTATTGTCATTCAGAAGGACATAGATTATTTCAGAGTTGGGATCGTACCCGCATATGGGCTACATACTTATCCTTTATTTAAAAAATGAATCAGAACCCATGTAGTTCGAGAAAGGAAGTATGGTGTTTATGTATGATTGATGGCCCAAAGAAAAAGATTTCATAATTACTTTTACACTTTAAGCTCACGTGAGTCATGCTCAGTGTGAGAAACAACAGGTATTGGTAAAACCAGAAAATATGATCCATGAAAGATGAAATCATAGAAAATGATGTGGGGCTTATGTGTATATGACTACCCAAATAGATAGAGATCGGGACTTATTTCAAATAAAAAATCCAAGAACAGGGTCTATAAAGGAATATGTACTTTATAGTGATATGGATAATCTAACTTTGAGCTTACTCTAGAGGAAGATTCCAAAATTAGATGGGGACTTATGATTGGGTTTTACATCTGAGAAGGAAGCCCAGATCAAGAAGTAGATTAAGACTGGTTAAGAGAAATTAAGACTAGGGCTTACTCTTAAAGAACAGGCCCATGTTAAATGGATTTGAAAACTGGGGCATACTCCTGAAAAGGAGGCCTAGGTTAAGGTAAATTTAGAATTAAGGGACTTCGACTGAGGCTTACTCCTGAAAAGGAGGCCCAGTTTAATGAGAACTTAGACTGGGGGTTACTCATGAAAAGGATACCCAGTTTAATGAGAACTTAGACTGGGGATTACTCCGGAAAAGGAGGCCCATGTTATGGATTCTCTTATCATAACGGATGAGGTTAAAATGAATGAAATCTTTAACCTTGGTGACATAAAGATATGTAAATCAATATGTTTTGAGAGATTTTCCACAGAATTCCTTTCAGAAAAGGAAGACAACAAGGAAATAATTACATAAATGGATTTGAAAATAGTTCTGAGGGCTTAATCTTGAAGAGGATAGGTGGATAGGTATAAGATAGGTAGAATAAGCAGGAGGGGAACCCAAAAAGAAAGGGGCACAAAAGTCCTTGTGTGCGCGCAAGTACTATGTGGGCGTGCAAGTCCTGGCAGCGCAGGTATACCTGCGCGACACATATGACTTGCACGACTTTTGACCCATGGGGTAACACCTGGGTGAGACTTGGCTCAAGCCCTTAGTACTATCCATAGGGACTTCCAGAAGGGTGGCTTGCTAGTTCTGGTGAAGGGGAAAAGCGGCGCGCAAGTGTAGCCATTTTCCATAAGGGTTGGCCACTCAGGTGCGCATGTGTTGATGAGTTTCAACACTTAGTCCTTCCTCCCCCTCTTTTAATCTTCAGTTCTAGGTAATAAATTACCTTAGAAGTGTTCAAAAGCATTGATAAGAGACTAGGGTGCCGAGAGATTAAATCTGAGGTTTTGAAATTTTTCATCTTGGAAATGGGGGGCCCATGGGGGTATTTATAGGTTGGAGAGACCCTGGGAGAAATTTCAAGGAGGGCGCACAAGTCACTTGTGTGACAACTGGGCAGCGCGCAAGTGTACTTGCACGAACTTGGTAGAACTTGCGTGACCCATGTTTATTTGAATCTTGGTTCATTCCTTTGTCAATTTTTGATGTTTCTTCAAAGGATGAATCACTTTGGACTAAGGTATTTCCCTTTATCAATATTTGGACTATGTGACGAAAAAGAGCATCAAAAAATGCCCCCCCCCCCCCCTCAGAGTTGGATCTGCAGAGAAAAGAGGATGTGACTCATAGGTGAGATGAAACAACAAATCTGGTAGTTTAAAGTCATGCATGTCGGACATAAAATGTCTAATGTTTAAGGTCGAATAGCTTTGATCGAATGAATTAGAATTGACTCAATTCCTTAATAATTCATTAAGAAACATATTACCACACCCATGAATGAGGGAAAAAGGTAAACTATGACTTATGAAGGAATGATTTGAAAAAAAGTCTAAAAGGCATTAGAAGAAGTAGTTTCCATGATTGAATTTACTATTATTTAACAAACCCGTTAGGGGGTTGAATTATGCTGGGCCACCTAAGGGCATTGGCTACATAGTTAAATAATAGTATCTTTTGGCTTATAGTTCCATTATGTAGACTGTTTATGCAAGGCCGCCTAAGGCCACGTGCTGCATAGTCAGGAAAAAATCTCTTAGAAATTTACTGTTCTACTGCTAAAAAGCCAGTGAAAGATTATGGGGATTCAAATTTTCCAAATCCTAGAGTTTTCTTTATGGAGAGAGGTGCTTGAATATAGAGAAGATATTTCCAAACAAGATTGCCTAAGAACTGAATGAATTTCACTCCTATGAAGGTCTAACCCAAGCGTAGGGAAGGAAAATATAAACCATAGACTTGAATACTTTCAGATCAAGAAAAATAACATGGGACAAAAATGTTATGGATGGCTATTTTTACAGATCCCTACATACTGTCATTAAGACCAACAAGGACAAAAGAGGTTTTCTTTCCCAGAATGAATTTACCACTATTTAACAAACCCGTTAGGGGGTTGAATTATTCAGGGCCACCTAAGGGCATTGGTTGCATAGTCAAATAATAGCATCTTTTGGTTGAAAGGTTTGTTATGTAGACTGTTTATGAAAGGCCGCCTAAGAGAACGTACTGCGTGGTCAGGAAAAGTAATTCTCTTAATTTTGGACATTTTTTGATTAGAAGTCAGGAAAAGGGTTATGAAGATCGAAAAATATTTAAGGTTAGGATTATGACACATAAAAATGTGTATTGATCCATGTATCGAAAGATACATATATAAATGCTAACCATAATCACGTTGTGACTGGGTCCTGAATTGAAATATTGGACCTCACTATATATCCCATAAGGATGGGAATCAAGCCATACATAGTTCTTGAAATATAGTTTAACTTCATGTGGGATGAAAGTATGGGTGATCTTAGTTTAGGGTCATAGATCTCGGACCATTATAAGAAATACACAGTGTGTGTTTTTCATAGGGACATTTCAGCCAGGGGACTGAAAGTGGAATTTGGGGTTAGCCCCAAAGACTTGGGGCTGGATTCGAGGGACACTAGAACGTTCCTACGTATCCCATAAGGATGGGAATCATGCCCAAGTAGTTCTATAAATACCCTATGTACAGATTTGGTTCGTATATGTGAAGGGTGAAAGTGGATTTTAGTGCAATGATGGTTTGACCCAAGATAAAAGGTTCGGGCATTTCTATTTATGCATGTAGTCTTTGAAATGTAAAAGTATTGTAAATCAATGTAAATAATAATTACCTCTCAGGTGATGGTATCAAAGAATATTGTAGTTTATTTTCGTACAGGACAAAAGTGTTGTACAGTTTAACGTCGTATAGAAAAGACGAAGGTGAATAAATGTTAAGATATTGATTCTGGGGGCGGTTTCATGAATCAACATCGTATGAGATGGAGGTGAACCAGTGTGAATAGATAGGTTTTGGTCTTGAACCTCGGGAGGTTGCCTACGTACCTAGCCTAAAAGGCCTGGATTAATGTTCGCTTAGTTAAATTAAAGAATGAATTAGTGATCAAGTTGTTCTTGGGGACAACGACCTAAAAAAATGGTGTTGAGACTTATGCGTGGTTAACGACCCAGAGAGGGTGTTATGGTTGAAATTTGCTATAATATCACGTGAGTCATACTCAGTGTGAGAAACAAGAGGTAATAACATCCTTAACAATGCATAGTTTACTGCCATGTAGAACATATGAAGGGACCATGCAGTTTATATTCTTGCAGTTAGGAATATTAGTGCTGCACAGTTCAGTGTCATGTAGAAGAGACAAAATACATTTAAACATCATGTAGTTAGGACAATAGGGACAATATAGTTTAAAATCATGTTGGTCGAAAAGAAAAAATGGGACTGTTCAGTTTAATGTCATGCAGTAAAGACAAAAGAGGTCACATTTTAACATCATGTTGGATGTATTATGGACTTTTTCACATTTTAACGTCATGTTGGATGAAAAAGGGATGATACAGTTTAGAGTCATGTTTGAAAAAAGTACGAATAGTTTAAGGTCATATGCATGGACCGTTACTGTATAATTTAACGTCATATAGGACGATAGAAATGGACTTCTGTACAGTTTAGCGTCATGTAGTTAGGACGTCACAGTTTAACGTCATGTTGGATGTCACAGTTTAAGGTCATGTTGGACGTAAGTGCCAATAGTTTAAAGTCATATGCCTAGACCCCTGGTTATACAGTTTAACGTCTTGCTGGACGTAACGGACTTATGTACAGTTTAGCGTCATGTAGTTAGGACGTCACAGTTTAACATCATGTTGTACATAAGTAACAATAGTTTAAAGTCGTATGCATAGACCCTTGGTTATGCAGTTTAACATCTTGCTAGACGTAGAGGTCTTCTGTACATTTTAGCGCCATGTAGTTAATACGTCATAGTTTAACGTCATTTTGGACGTCACAGTTTAACGTCATGTTAGACATAAGTTCCAATAGTTTAAATTCATATGCATGGACCCTTGGTTATGTATTTTAACATCTTTCTGGATGTAAGGGACTTATGTAAAGTTTTCCTTCATGTAGTTAGGACGTCACCGTTTAACGTCATGTTGGATGTCACAGTTTAACGTCATGTTGGACGTAAGTGCCAATAGTTTAAAGTCATATGCATGGACACTTGGTTATGCTGTTTAACATCTTGATGGACGTAAGGGACTTTTGTACAGTTTAGCGTCATGTAGTTAGGATGTCACAGTTTAACGTCATGTTGGACGTCACAGTTTAACGTCATGTTGGACGTAAGTGCCAATAGATTAAAGTTGTATGCATGGACCCTTGTTTATGCAGTTTAACATCTTGCTGGATGTAAGGGACTTCTATACAGTTTAGCGTCATGTAGTTAGGACGTCACAGTTTAGCGTCATGTTGGACATCACAGTTTAAAGTCATGTTGGACATAAGTGCCAATAGATTAAAGTCGTATGCATGGACCCTTGAAGAATTTTGTGTTCATACAAAATATTTCTTCAGAAATATGGCATTGGATGGAGTAGTGATGAGTTCTCCGTCCATTGAGATTAAAGAATAAGATCCATTAGAATAGACCTTATGTATTGAGTAAGGTCCTTCACATTTTGGTTCAAGCTTGGGAGGTTTCCTTCCTGGTATCATTGGAGTTATGAGATCTAATACCAATTCTCCCAGAACGAATGAATGAATAAAAACTTTTTTTGTTGAAATCCCATGCTATTAGATTCTGATAAAATTCCATGTGGTGTAGGGTTCACAATATTTTCTCATCTAACTGTTCCAATTCATTCAATCGCTATTAAGATTGTTCATCTGTAGATGACTGATCACAAATGGATACTCTGAGAAAAGGTAATTGAACTTTAATAGGAAACACTACTTCCATTCCATATATCAATGAATATGGAGTTGACTGCGTTGCAGTGCAGGTGGTGGTCTGATAAGCCCGTAAAGCATGAAAGAGTTTCTCAGGCCATGACCTCTTGTCTTTATCCACCATCTTTTATAGTATATTTGACAGAGTCTTGTTTAAGGCTTCAATCTGGCCATTGTCCACTGCATGATATCAAGATGAGTGGTTGGATATGATGTTTTATTCTTGATACAACTTCTTTATCTCGGATGAACAGAAGTTGGTGCCATTGTCCGTCAGTATGGTATGAGGGACAAAAAATATGGTAATCATATTAGACTTGATGAAACTAAAAATGCTTTTAGAACTAACATCTTTGAGTGGTATTTCCTCTACCCATTTGGAAAAGAAGTCAGTAGTAGTAAGAATATAATTAAACTGCTTGGTTGTAGCTGAAGGATAAGGTCCCACCACATCCATTCCCCATGTGGCAAATGGCCACGAGTATTTAGTTGTATGAAGAAACTCTAGGGGTTGATGAATGATGTTTCAATGTACTAGTCTTAAATGAATCTTCTTTTTGAAATCAGCACAATCTTGTATCATTGAAGGCCACAAGAATCCAAGATTTTGAATTTTATTAGGCAGTCTGTGTCCAGACTGGTGGGAACCACTGACTCCTCCATGTAATTCATTCATGACAGCCATTGTCTCTTCACCATCAATGCATCTGAAGAGAACTCCATCAAAACCACGCATGTAGAGAATTCTCTCTGGGTGATCTAGGCTATCATAAAGAGTTAAATTGACCACATGTCTCCAGACATGTTCTTTCCCAGCTCTATCAGGTGGAAGTATTCAATTTTGAAGGTATTCCCTGATAGGTGTCATTCATCCTGTAGTATGACCATATGGTTCAGGAATGAGACTAATTTCATTGATTTCCTCTATTCTGATTTGAACAAAAGGTGAAATTTTATGACGGTGGGCATTACTGATGGTTGTCTCATCCCGATTTGGATCTACCAGAACTCTGGCTATTTTACGTACTGCATCAGCTTGAGCATTTTGTGATCACAGTACATAAGAAATTGTCAGTTCCATTGGAAATTACGCCATTAACTCTCTGACATAATCATACAAAGGGATCAATTATTCTTTTCTGATTGCATAATCCCCATTTACTTTCTTGATTACCAGGTCTGAATCACCTTTCACGTTTAAGTGATTCACTTGTGCTTGAAGCACCAACTCCAAGCCTGCGATGAGAGCTTGGTATTCTGCTTCATTATTTGTTCCACCTCCAAAAAATGAGAAGGAATAGGGTAACACTGCCTTTTCTGGAGAAATGAGCACACCACCTAACCCAACATTGTTGAATATAGGATTTTCCATTTTCCTCCCTGTTGGACTTTTCGAAGTGCCATCAAAGTACATTTACCATGTTTGAAAACTATCTTGAATAGAGAAGACTTCCTCATAAGGGAGTTCAATATCTGATGATGTATCTTCTACTAAAGGATGTTCAGTAAGGAAATCAGCCAGAGCTTGGCCCTTTATTTCCTTTTGAGACACATACTGAATGTCGAACAACTGCAAAATAACTGCCCACATTTCCAGACATCCTATAAGCATTGGACGACTAAGAATGAATTTGAGCGGGTTATTATGAGATACAAATTGGACCTCGTGATGTTGCAGGTAGTGTCTCAACTTCTAAAATGCAATTATTAATGCTAGGAAGCACTTCTCAATACTTGAATATCATGTTTCTACTTCAATAATAGTCCGAATAAGATAGTAAAGGCTATTTTCATTCCCATTGTCATTCTTCTGAGTAAGAAAGGCACCCAATGATCGCTCTAAGGCTGTCACATAAAGGATAAGTGGCCTTCCTTCAACAGGTTGAATTTATACCGGTGGACTCAAGAGATACTTCTTGAGAATATTGAATGCATCTTGACATTCTTCATCCCAATGGTAAGTTACTCCATTCATCATCAATTTAGTGAAGGGTAAGCTTTATCCTACCAAATTGGTGATGAAATGCAGAATATAGGCTAAGTATCCTTGAAGTCCTCTTAATTATTTCAAATTTTGAGGAGGTGACATACCAAGGATGGACTTTTCCTTCTCAGGATCGACTTCAATACCATGATGGAATACAACAAAGCCGATAAATTTCCCTGATGTTACCCCAAAAGCACATTTAAAAGGGTTCATCTTCAAATTATGTTTTCGAAGATTGTGGAATATGACTTCCAAATCTGCCGAGGGATTAGAATTTTGACTGGATTTGACCACTAAATCGTCCACGAAACATTCAATGAAATTCCCAAAAAGGGTTTGAAGATACGATGCATGGCACGCTGATACGTTGTGCCAGCATTCTTTAAGCCAAAGGGTATTACACGATAGCAAAACACACTCTGAGGGGCTTTGAAGGTTGTATATTCTTCATCTTATAGATCCATTTAGATTTGATTATATCCGGAATATCCATCCATGAAGAATAGTTCTTCATAACCAGTTGTTTCATCGATTAAAAGTTATGTAATCGGAACTACAAAATCATCCTTAGGACAATGCCGATTAAGATCCTTGAAATCGATGAAAACTCTAATTTTCCAATTCTTTTTCTTCACAGGGACAATATAAGACAACCAATTGGGATATTGAACTTCTCTGATGATGTTAGCTTTGATAATCTTATCTACTTCAGCTTCAATTTTGGAAGCATAAGATGGTTGTGTTCTTCTAGCAGCTTGTTTGAATCCTCGATGTTCTTTTGGCAAACCCAAACGATGAGTGGAAACATCAGGTTCAAGCCCTGGCATCTCTGTATAGTTCCATGCAATTATATCTCGATTTTGATTTAAAAATGAAACATACATCTCTTTCTCTTCAAGAGTCATGGCCACACTGATTAAATTGGGGCGTGGATATTCTTTTGTGCCCATATTTATTTCTCTGTGTTCATCCACGATGGTAGAGATACCCTCTTCAAATGATGGAGGAGCATCCCTAATATCTTCATATTCTTATTCAACACGTGTTATTTCTTCTTTTTCTACTTGCATAGAAGATGATAAAGCAAAATTTTCATGATCAGAAGAGACGCTAAAATTTGAACATCTTGAAGAAGAAGCATCCATTTCCAACCCGATTGATGATGAAGGGTCTTCTTTGGGTAATAAAGAGGAGATTATGGATTGATAATTGTCATAATAGTTCACCTATAACATTTCTATTACTTCTTCTGACCTATTTGGCGAAGTATAGACTTGCTGGATTTCAGCAGATGAAATGAAGACATCTGTATTTGGGCATTCATCATTGCTTGGTGGATCACCATTATCTCCCATGCTGTCTGGATTGATTTCCATAATTCAAATTCTGGAGGTTTCCATAAGAGTATTTTGATTTGTGTCTATCATGTTGATTTGACTGATAGGCAATACATAATCTGTACTCACATATGCTAATGGGTTTACTAGTATCTTTTCCAAACCATATGGAGCATTAACATTGGTAATCTCCCTTGTTGTGGATTTCTCCTTTCTCTTCATGTGATAGAATTCCGCCTCAATGTATTGAGACTCACATGTCTTGAACGGGGCCTTATCACCATACAATGTCCCCACTTGACAATCGAAACAGTACTTGAGACATTGATGGTATGGTGAAGGGATAGCCGCATGTTGATGTAGCCAGGGACTTCTAAGCCAGATGTTGAAGGCTGAGCCTTGATCAACAAAAATGAAATATGAATTGGATACAAGATCTCCAAACTAATTTCTAAGTGTAATCTCACACAATGGTTCTTGTTCATTTTTATCATATCCTTGTAACATCATAGTAGAAGGAGATACGTCAGATTCCTTGAGGCCCAATCGATGAAGTGTACGAATGGGCATGAGGTTGACTCCTGAACCATTATCAATGAAATCTCTTCGGATGTATACACTATTGACCTTTCCAGATAAATACAAAGGTCTAATATTCCCATTCATGACATCATCTTTATCTTCATCTATGAAAGATATCACTGTATGGCATTCCACATGATTATTCTCTACGTGGTAGACTTCAACTGCAGCAATTTCAGTTTCAAACTCCTGAGGACTTGACAAAGCCTCGATGAGTTCCTCCTGAAGATCTTTTGACAGATTCAAAGCATCCATAATTGATATCTTGGACGGTACTTGGGACAGGTGTTTCAATAAATCATACTTTTGATCCAAAGGTCTGCGCATCCCAACAGGAACATGTGGTTTATTAGGTGCCTTGGAAGTTGATGCTTTGGATGTTTATGCATCTTGTATCGGGGTAGGAGTTGGTAATACTCTTGGATTTGGAATATTAGACCGAATAAGTCTATTTACTTATTGAGAGGAAGAACGTGGAACCTCCAACCGATCCTCCAGAATAACTGTTCCAGTACTGAATCTGCCTTTTGTGGAAGAACATCCTTGTTCTTGCTGAGCTCGTTGAAGGGCTCTACCATGAGTTTCTTCCACATACATAGTTCTAGAAGGGGTAGAATTGGAATAGTGGCCTCTGGATGACCCACATCTTCCCCTATACCCTGAGCCTCTGGAACTTCTTATGATTCCTCTGTTTGATACGGGGAAACCAGGTTCATCGACTTTGAAACTTTGATTGGAATAAGGATCAGTTAAGTGGATCATATTAATAGAACCAATGATTAACTCTTCATCTGACAGAAGACTCTTCCTGACTAGCCAATTTTGGCTATGCGGTTTGATGGAACCGTTCCTGTGGCTTAGAAGTAGATGGCATAAAATCTGCTAGAGTCAAAGAAAACTTGGGCTTTGACACATACTCATCTTCTTCTAATTATTCTTATTTCTTTGAATCATGTCGTTTCTTTGATGATTTCCCTTCTGATGAAGGGGGTTTTTCTGCGGCATTCAAGGTAGAAGACACAATTTTTTTTATTAATTGTGTTCGCAAAATTGCATGAGTTCGGTTGATCATCTTTCTGACCATCCAATCATTATATTTTTGTGAATTTTTGTTCTTGACATCTTGCCACTCGCCTTCTTCCTCCGGAGGTGTAGCTGTAACACATGCCACCTGAGATGAAGAACCTTTCAGTTTGACTTGTCCGAAGTCGACCATTTTTTGCAGGAGGTCCTTGAAGACAAAAACTCCTTAATAGGATTCCCCTACATTTGATGAAATGGGAAATAGTTGGGATGGCCTTCATCTCCTTCCTTGTTTGGCCTCTTGGGTCTTGAAAATTGAACCAAATTATTCTCCAGGGCTGAAATAAAGTAACCATGAACTTTTTGATTTCAGAAAGAATAAAATTCATTCTTCAACTCATCAAACTGTTTCCGTCTTTGATCTCATTGATCATCTTGACGAAACGGCCTCTGTTGCTGACGCTCAAGAGTTGGAGCCCTTCAAGAAGATGAAGGTTTTTAAGTGGAAGAAGGTACATGTGCTTGTTTAACCACGACTGTAGGAGTCTCTAATTTACCCATTCTCCTTCCTGGAGCTGATTTAATTACACGAGTTTTATCCTTAGTCTTTATAAGAGAATATTCAATCTGTTGAGAAATTGAAGTAAGGTCTCGAATCCCTCCTATGTATTTCATATGGATCAGTGGTGTACGCAACTCATCACGTAATTTTTCCACACATTTTGGCAACAATTCCTCTTGAGGGAGTTCTAAGCTTAGGGAATATGTTAATCCATTCCAACGAACAATGAAATATGATACCATTTTATTCTCCCTTTTCATACAATTTGTAAGATAAAAAACGGTTGTCTTTGGCAATGTTGAGCTGAAATGAAGAAGGAATTTTTGGCGAAGATCCTCCCATCCGGTAATTGACCGGGATTGCAAGCTTGTGTACCAAACAAAGGAAGGTCCAAGTAATGACTGTACAAAACATTTGAGCTCAACTGCTTCTTGTTGCTGAAGGGTTCCCATTATTGGATCGCAACGAGAAAAAAAATGTGTTAATTGTTGATCTGGGTCTCCTGAACCATTAATGATTGGGAATGTGGAACTTTCAAAATTTGATGGGGGGAATTTTATCAACTAATTCAGGGTAAGCTCTATTTTCTCATTGAATTTGAGCACGCTTTACCTCCATATCTTCCAACCGTGCTGTTAATGACTCAATAGTAGTTATTAACTTTTGAGAAACATCTGGTTGAGCTTGGACCTGAAAAGGTGCAATGACTGGAGCTTGGATAGATGTGGCAGTTGGTACTGCAACTGATGGCAGCACTGCCGATTGTTGTTGCACATGACCCGTAATATTATATTTGTAAGGGTGTATTGATAATGGAGGATATTCTTGATCCATCTCAGAAGCCGCAAAAAATCCCTTTGGATGACTGACTCCAGCATGCTTAGGAGGAAGACTACCCTGAAGTAGTTATGCGTTCATCCTCCTCAATTCCTTCATTTCTTCCTCTTTTTGTGCAAATCTTTGCTCTAGTGAGAGATATTTTCCTTCTCCTGAGGAAGGGTATGTAACCTGATTCTTTTCTTTCCCCTTGTTGGATCGCTTTTGGAGAGGGGGATGTGGGTTACATGAAGGAAAGCCCAGATTTTTGGTAAGCCTTTGATTTCGTGTACGCACACCTTCTTCATTTGTGTCTGTGCATACAACTTCTTGAGCATGAACCTCTTCATCTGATCCCTCTGAGTGAGTCTCGTCTGGTGGATCAACAATAATGGCATTGATGACATTAATTTATGCATAATGCATCACATCTCTTCAATCGACATTTCTACGATATTGTCTTATTTAGTGTCTTTGATCAGACATTGCCTTTTGTTGATTATATTCCACAGGAACTACTTGACGAACCATAATTTTGAGGGAATATCCTGATAATTTGGATCTTCGTTCCTCTTGGGACTTCATCCCTAATCGAGAGAAGACCGACTTTCGTTGAGGGAGGGATTGAGGATTTGAAAAAGTCCCCACTCTAGCGGATTGGGTATGTTCCTATTGTTCCTGATCAACTCCTCGAATCCTATTTGTTGATTCTGAGGGTTGGGTTAAAAGATTCCCCAATCTGGCATGCTGCGTTGGCTCTTGAGAGGGTATATCAGAGACTTCTTTAAAGCTCTCTTGATCTTGCAGAACTTGGTCCGTAAATTAGTTGGACGCATCAATTAACACCCACTTTTATCACTCGGCTCAAAAGACCGTTGGATGATTTCTGACACTTATGTCACTTGATGATGTTCTTGCTCTATACGAGAGGCATGTTCAATATTCTCATTCTCTTGATGCAGGAGTAATTCAACAACTTGTTCTCTGTATTCTTGTCTTTGAGAAGAACTAGTTGAGGCATGTTCTTGGGAAAGCCTTTGATTTCACACAAAACCATCCAAATGTGGCAAATTTTGGGAGATAACATTGCATGAAACCACCTTTGGTGGGCTTTGTTTATTGGATAATACAGTGAAATATAGTGCTCCATGAACACCCCATCCTCTAACATGAATACTAGACGGGTCATTGGAAATTAACTGGTGTAATATTCTTAGTGCACCATGGAATGAACGCTGAAGGGCTCTCTACTGCTTCTTTGCCTTAGGATATAGAGAAACTGAGATAGAAGCCAAGTCAACTTGGCATTGTAACCCTTCTATTATCTTGATATGATTTTCATATTCATCATAAGATAATTTTTTCTTTTTCAACTGAAAAAGATTTATCCATATGTTGAGACGAATATCATGAATCTCATCTTCCATAAACATCTTTGGAATGTCATACTGAGAGTCAGACAAAGGACAAAACATTACTAGCACTTCACCTTTCACCATTTTTTTCTCCTGTTCATAATTTCTTCTTTATCATTCAGTAAATATTCATCTACCTGATTAGACCAGAGCTGGTGCTTTCCTGTTGCTTCATCGGATTCAGCAAGATTTGTAGATGATCCATGGATCAAACTAGAAGATGAATGACCTCGGGGTGGTTCGAAGAATGAACTACACCCCGGGATATCATCGGATTGAGAAATTATTTCACATTCTGAGGGTAAAGCATCATACATGACTGGATTCACATTTGAAAGTGCCTCAAGATAAGAGGGCTTTCTCGTCACTGCATTGCCTTCTGATGAATTTTCCAGGCAATGCGAATTACTAATACGGAGAAGACTTTCGTTGTAAATTCATCATCATGGGGATAACCCCCATGATGGGTTACAACAAAAGATTAGAACTCTTGCTCCTTGATCCTCTGGCCACATAGAGGGTTATTGTTTCTCTCATTTTAAGATGAAACTTTGAGATCGATCGAACTGTCATGAATCATGCCTTCATGAGGAAGTGTCTGATGAAGAACTTTGGAATTAATTCTCCCACTATTGGGAACTAAGAGAGTAGAATCTTGAATTCCAACAGTTAATTGTCTGAGGGCTTCAAGAACTCCAGCAATGAGTAAGCCCTTATCACAGATGGGCCCTTGATTTCTTGACTATGGTGGCCGGAAATTCATATTAGATGACTTCTTACTCAATTTGGAAAGATTGTGTGCCTGCTCAGGATAAATAATCAGGCTAGGCTGATTATCTCCACTCCAACCAGGTGTATGTGTCTGATTTGGTTTTCCTTATGATATGGGGGAGTACACCCCACAACCCTCTTGGACTGGAACATATGTGGGTGTCTGTTCTGGAGTAAACTATTGATGTGTCACTCCACTGGTGGGGATAGAATTATGTGTCTTTCCCAGAGATGCTGCTGAAACTGTTATAATATCCTGGCAGGCATCCATGATATGATCATGGATTTTCTTCTTCCCTTTCACCATTGACAGAATGTGCTTGGTAACTTCAACTACCAGAACATGGATATATGTCCATTCTATTCTTGGAGTAGGTGTATGTGCCTGCTCCTGTCCTCCTTTTCCTGTCAGTGAATCCTGACAGTACTCAAATGTGGGGGAAAAGAGTTGAGTATTCCTCCTGTTTGTCACCGGATCTTTCCGAATGACTTCTCCGAGTTCTACAAAACGAGACTGTTCGTAGGCTTGATCAATACTAGTAGGTGTATGTTCCTGCTGATTCCACTCCACCGAACGTGGTTGACGAGCTTCCTTCAATACTGACAGACGAGGCTGATGGATGGATTGATGAGTGTAAATAGGTTTATGTTCATGTTTATCAGTTGTCAACCCATTGGGGTTGTGGGATTCATCGTATGTAGTCAGACGAACCTGCTAACTAGCTGATGATTTATAAACAGGTGTATGTTTCTGTCTATAGTACTCCACCGGAATTGCCTAGCAGATTGGCCTGCTGCAGCCCGACGAGTCTGCTGAACAACAGAATTAAAACGGACGGTTGTACGTGCCCGCAAGTTTCTTTCCACCAAGTTAGGTTGGTGGACTTCTCCAGAGATGGAAGAGATGTAAACCTGGTCATTGTTGGTCGGATTTCACTTTTTCCCATTCGTCTTGCCTTCTCGGGTTTGAGGAACTTGATCCGAACGCTTGGAGTCGACACCCTCATCATGTTGAGGGCACACTGCCGCACGATTCTGGCAGCGATTATTGATAGGAGCCCATGGGAAGGACTCATGTCTCCTTTAATTATGGCCCTGAGGGACCTTCTCATTCACCTCCTCAGAATATGGGAGTGACTAGTGATTGCGTTCTAGGGATAATGACCCGAAATGGTTGAAAACGGTTGTTGGCACCACCTTCTTCTTGATTGCTGGTTGTCGCTGTCTGGACAACCAGAGTGAATTGTTCACTTGGAGGGCTTGTCGAGCAGCCTCCAAAGTTAGAATGGTACCGTGTTTACGATACTCCTGAACTAGTGCATTCGATAGCCAGCATTGAAGACGCTGAGTACGTGATGTCTTCCTTATAGTGGACGACGATCCAGCATAAGTAGTAGCAGAGTCTTTCACAGCAGCAATATTCGCATCAGAAGTATTCACAGGTGTGAACATAAGAGAACCCATTGTAGAAGATTTTGGAAAAGAGTTCCTGTTTGATATAACAGACGTAATCAAGATAAGTCCGGCCACTACATCTTTTGGATAAGCATATATGTTATTGATTGTCTTTTTGGCCATCTCATTGAGTTTCAATAGGAGCCTAACAAATAAGTAAATCATCACATTAACTTGGTTAAGGATTCACGTCGGGTTCACCATTTTTTTTGTTTCCTCTGGAATTGGGGATGGCCTTGTTGATTTAAGGTTCAAACATTCCAATAGGTTTATAATGGGTTTGTTCTTAGAACCAAAAACATCCAATGATTCCATATCCATTTGGACCTACTTTCCAAAGGTAGGTGCTCATTAGTTGTTGACCGATGAGGCTTAAAAATTTTCATTGTTCGAGAGGATGGGAGGTCTGACTCATCACACCTTTTTTTAGGGGAATTATTATCTACTATGAGACTCTCTTTATAGATTTAAGTTATGTTCATGAATCCTTATTAAATTACGAAGTATGAAATGATTTTTCCTTTAGATCTGACAATCAATGATTGATATGTATGAAATTTACAGAATCTTTATTATGTATTCGAGGTTCTTCATTGATAGAGAATCATTTGTAGTTGTTAGAGATTATTAGTCAATGGTATCCTTTAATACATTATATAAAAGTATCTTGGTCATTATTATGACCATACTAGTTTTAAAGCCACTTAGTAGGGCACTTGAAGTTTATTGTCATTCAGAAGGACATAGATTATTTCAGAGTTGGGAACGTACCAGCATATGGGCTACCTGCGTATCCTTTATTTAAAAAAGGAATCAGAACCCACGTAGCTTGATAAAGGGAGTATGATGTTTGTGTATGATTGATGGATCAAAGAAAAATATGTCATAATTTCTTTTACACTCTATGCTCACTTGGGGCATGCTCTGTGTGAGAACCAAGAGATATTGGTAAAACCAGAAAATTTGTTCCATGAAAGATGAAATCATAGAAAATGATGTGGGGTTTATGTGTATATGACTGCCCAAATAGATAGATATCGGGACTTATTTCAAAGAAGAAATCTATGAATAGGGTCCATAAAGGTATATGTACTTTATGGAGATTTGAATACACTATCTTGGGGCTTACTTCTGAGGAAGATGCCCAAATTAGGAGGGGACTTATGATTGGGTTATAATCCTGAGAAGGAAGCCCAGATCATAATGTAGATTAATACTGGTTAAGAGAAATTAAGACTAGGGCTTACTCATAAGGAGGAGGCACTGGTTAAATGGATTTGAAAATTAGGGCTTACTCCTGAAGAGGAGGCCCAGGTTAAGGGAATTTTAGAATTAAGGGACTTGTACTGGGGCTTACACCTATAAAGGAGTCCCAGGTTAGGGAACATGTACTGGGGCTTACTATTGAAAAGGAGGCCCGGTGTAATGAGAACATAGACTAGGGCTTACTCTTGAAAAGGAGGCCCAGTTTAATGAGAACATAGACTGGTGCTTACTCCTGAAAAGGAGGCCCAAGTTAAGGATTCTATTATCTTAAAGTATGAGGTTAAAATGAATGAAATATCTAACCTTGGTGACATAAATATATGTAAATCACTAGGTTTTGAGAGATGTTCCACATAATTCCTTTCAGATAAAGAAGCCAACAATGAAATCATTCCATAAATGGCTTTGAAAAGAGTTCTGAGGGCTTAATCTTGAAGAGGATAGGTGGATAGGTATAAGAGCAGTGGAATAATATAGAGGGGCACCCAAAAAGAAAGGGGCACGCAAGTCCTTGTGGGTGCGCAAGTACAATGTGGGTGCGTAAGTCCTGGCCGCACGGCTATACCTGCGCGGCACATAGGACCTACATGACATTTGACTCTTGGGGAAATACTTGGGCGAGACTTGGCTCAAGACCATAGTACAATCCCTAGGGGCTTCTAGAAGGGTGGCACTCAAGTTATGGTGAAAGAGAAAAGCGGCGCACAAGTGTAGCAATTTCTTTTAAGGGTTGTCCACTCAGGCGCGCAAGTGTTGATGAGTTTCAACACTTACACCTTCCTACCCCTCTTTAGATCTTCAGTTCTAGGTATGAAATTACCTTAGAATTGTTCGGAAGCTTTGAGAAGAGACTAGGGTGCCAGGAGCTTAAATATGAGGTTCTGTAATTTTTAGCCTTGGATATGGGGGGCCCACAGTGGTATTTATAGGCTGGAAAGACCCTTGGAGAAATTTCAAGGAGGGAACGCAAGTCACCTGCACGACCACTGGGTGGCGCGCACGTTTACTCGTGCGACCTTAGTAGAACTTGCGCGACCCATGTTTATTTGAATGTTCATTCATTATATTGTCAATTTTTGATGTTTCTTCAAAGGATGAATAACTTTGGACTAAGGTATTTCCCTTTGTCAATATTTCGACTATGTTATGAAATGGACCATCAACAAAGGTGGTACAAACCATGAAGCAGAATATCAAGCTCTCATCGCAGTCTTGGAATTGGCGCTTCAGGAACATATGAATAACTTGAAGGTAAAAGGTGATTTAGTTTTGGTAATCAAAAAATCAATGGGTATTATGACATTATAAAGGAAGAGTAAATCCCTCTGTGTGATTATGTAAGAGAGTTAATGGAGGAATTTCCTTCAGAACTGACATTTTTCTAAGTCCCACGATCACAAAATGCCCAAGATGGTGCACTAGCTAATGTAGCAACAGCCCTGGCATATCCAAACTGGGATGAAACAATCATCAGTATTTCCCAAAGTTGTGTAGTTTCACGTTTTGATCAAATCAGAACAAAGGAAATCAATGAAATCAGTCCAATTTCTGATCCATATTTTCCAACTATAGGATGGATGACACCAATCATTGAATACCTTCAAAATAGAACACTCCCACCTGATAGAGATGAGAAAGAACAAGTTCGGCAACATGAGGTCAATTTTACTCTTTATGATAGACTAGATCACCAATAAATTCTCTAAAAGTGAGGATTTGATGGAATTATATTCTGATGTATTGATGGTGAAGATACAATGGATGTCATGAGTGATGTTCATGCAGGAGTTTGTGGTGCCCACGAGTCTGGACATAGACTTTGTGGTTAATTTCTAATGCTTGGAAACTTATGGCCTTCTATGATGCAAGATTGTGTTGATTTCACTAAGAAGAGTCATTCTTTCTAGGTATGTGCCAACATCATTCATAAACCCACAGATTTGCTTTATACAGCTAAATACTCATGCCCATTTGACCCATGGGGAATGGATGTAGTGGGACCTTATCTTCTTGCTACATCCAAGCAGTTTAAGTATATTATTACTGCTACTGAATTTTTTTCCAAATGGGCAGAGGCAATACCTCTCAAATTATTTATTTCTAAAGGACTTTTTACCTTCGTCAAGTCTAATATTTTTACATGATTTGGTGTCACTCATACCATATTGACGGACAATGGCACCATCTTCTGTTCATCCAAGGTGAGGAAATTGTATCAAGAATACAACATCAAATCTACCATTCATCTCAGTATCATGAAACAGCCAATGGACAAATAGAGGCCTTCAATAAGACTCTTCCAAACATAATTCAAAAGATGGTGGATAAAGAAAAGAAGTCATGGCCTGATAAACTTTTTCATGATTTATGGGATTATCGGACTACTACCCGCACTACTACACGATCAACTCCATATTCATTAGTATATGGAAGAGATTTCAATCTTTCCCATTGAGGTTCAATTACCTTCACTCAGAGTAGACATTTGTGATCAGTCATCCACATATGAACAATCTCAGAAGCAATTTATTGAATTGGATCAAATAGATGAAAACTGATTGTGCAACTTGCACCACTTGGAAGTCTATCAGAATCGAATAGCACGGGCATTCAATAAAAAAGTTTGTCTTCATTCATTCATTCACATAGAATTGGTATTGGTCCTCAGAACTCAAGTGATACCAGGAATGAAACCTCTGAATCTTGAGCCAAAGTGGGAAGGACCTTATTCAATACATAAGGTGTACTAAAATGGAGCTTATTCTTTAATCTCAAAGAATGCAGAACTCATCACAAATCCAACCAATGCCAGATTCCTAAAGAAGTATTTTGTGTAACAAAAATTCTATCTTCCTGCATGAAATTAAACTGTAAAGAGTCCCTTATACATCCTACATGACTTTAAACTATACATGTTCGTCATGTATGACGTTAAACTGTAAACAGTCCCTTATACGTCCTACATTACGTTAAACTGTACATGTTCGTCCTGGATGATGTTAAACTGTAAACAGTCCCTTATACGTCCTACATGACATTAAACTTTACATGTTTGTCTTTAATGACTGTAAACTGTAAAAAATCACATATACGTCCTACATGATGTTAAACTGTACATGTTCAACCAGCATGACCTTAAACTGTAAACAATCCCTTATACGTCCTACATGAGGTTACACTGTACATGTTCTTCCTACATGACATTAAACTATAAAAAATCCCTTATATGTCCTACATGACGTTAAATAATACATGTTCATCCAACATGACATTTAAACTGTGAAAAAGTACCTTAAAATGTCCTACATGACGTTAAACTGTGCACATGTCCAGCAAGATGTTAAACTGCACAACAATACGTCATATCTATATGACGATAAACTGTACAACACCCTTTGTCCCACATGACATTAAACTGTTCATCATTAGGGTTGTTTCTACCTCTTGTTTCTCACACTGAGCATGACTCACATGAGCTTAGAGTAAACTTCAACCATAACACCCTCTTTAGGCCGCTAACAACACGCAAGTCCCAATACCATCTTCGTGTCATTTTCATCAAGTACAACTCAATCACCAATTCATTCTCAATCAAACTACATCGACATTGATCCTTTCCTTCTAGGCTGGGTACGTAGGCAACCTCTGGAGGTTCATGCCCAAAACCAATATCTTCATGTCAGTTCACCTCCATCTCATATGCTGTTCATCCGTGAATCCCCCCACCCCTTGAAACCTATATCTTAACATTGGTTCACCATCATCCAACATGATGTTAAACTATGTATGTCCCTTTTTTCCCTGATACATGATACTAAATTGTGCAGCACCATTATCCTTTCTATATGACGTTAAACTATAGAGTCCCCCGTTGTCCTCGCTGCATGAAATTAAACTACATAACAATACATCTTAGCTACATGACACTAAACTATGTACCACCGGTCCATGCATATGACCTTAAACTATTTGCCCTTTTGTCCTGTATGACAATAAACTACAATAGTCTCTGACACCCTCACCTGATAGGGAATCATTATTGACATAGATCTCAAATCATTTCATATTCCAAGGACTATGTGCATACATGTCAATGCCCGAACCTTTAATCATGGGTCCAACCAAAATTGCATTAATGTCCCCATTCACCCTTCACATGTACAAACAGATTCTGCACATAGGAAATTTCAAGAACTATGTATGGATTGATTCCCATCCCTATGGGTTATGTAGGAACATTCGAGCATCCCAAGAATCCTGCTCCAAGTCTTTGGGCCTAAACCCAAACACCACATTCAATCCCTTGGCTGAAAAGTACCCTTGAGAGAACATGAATGTGGTATGAAAACCCTGGCCTTTATTCACACGTGGTTTATAACAATCACACAATGTGTCTTCCTCATTATGGTCCAAGCACTATGACCCTAAACTAAAATCTCCTGTACTCTCATCCCACATGACGTTAAAATATATTTCATGAACTACGTATGGTCGGATTCTCATCCTAATGAGATATGTAGTGAAGTCTAGTATCTCAATTATGGACCTAACCACAACATGATTATGGTTAACATTGGTCATTGTATCTCCTTCATGCATTAGACAATACCCATTTTCATATATCATACTCCTAACCTTAAATATTGTTAGTTCTCCGTAACCCTTTTCTTGAATTTTGGTCACAAACTGTCTGTTACCCGAGAATTCTTTTGCCTGACCATGCAACACGTTCTCTTAGGTGGCCTTGCATAAATAGTCTATATAACGACCCATCAGCCAAAAGATTCTATTATTTGACTATGCAGCCAATGACCATTGGTGTCCCTACATAATTCAACCCCCCTAACGGGTTTGTCAAATAGTGGTAACTTCATTCTTGGGGGAAAACCTCCTTTTCCCTTATTGGTCTTAATGATAATATGTAGGGATCCACAAAAACAACCATCCTCAACATATTTTTCCCATACTCTTTTTCTTGATCTGAAAGTATTCATGTCTATGGTTTATATTTCGTTTCCCTACACTTGGGTCATACATTCAAAAAAGTGACCTTCATCCAATTTTTTTGACTATATTGATTTGGAATATCCTCTCCATATTCAAGTACCTCTCTCTATACAGAACACTCTATGCTTTGGGAAATTACAATCTCCATTAACTTTCACTTTCTTTTAGCAATAGAAAAGTAAAATTTCTAATAGTTCTTTTTCCTAACTATGAAGCATGTGTCTTGAGGTGGCCTTGCTTAAGTAGTCTTCATAATGGACCTGTCAGCCAAAATATGCTATTATTTGACTATGCATCCAATGGCCTTAGGTGGCCTGACATAATTCAACCCCCTAACGGGTTTGTCAAATAGTGGTAACCTCACTCTTAGGAAATATTTCCTCTAATGCCTTTTAGCCATTTTTTCATATCATCAGTCAAATTCAGAATTTATTAAGTCATAGTTTACAAGTTTTCCCACATACTTGAATATGGTAATATGTATTCAAATAGTTTATCAGGGAATTGAGACAATTTTAATCAATTCCATCAAAGCTATTTGACCTTAAACAGTAGCCTTTTTATGTCCAACATGCATGACTTTAAACTGCCAACAAGAGACATGGTACTCATTAAAGTGGAAACCTATAAAAGGAACTCTGAACCAATGTCACATCCCAGATCACATGAAGTACATTTTTTATGATTTAGGCAATATTTAGAAACAAAAACATTCAATTTTTGTGGGGTTGTTTGTATAATCCTAGCATAAATCATACTATTCTCACTAGGCCCACTGGCTTAAGTTAAAAAAATTAAATAGTTAGAAAGAAAATGTTGGTACAAATGATTGAAGATGAAATGTCTTTTTCATTTATGCACAAGATTAGAAGAACACCCACAGATTGGAGTATCTTATCTTTTTTAAACATTTCAAGAGGATTTCGACATAACTTTTCATTTGATTTATGGCATCTCGTGCTTCATTAACAGACATTTGATGTTCATTCACTAGACCAACATCACTCTTTTGCTCTTGATGTAGTGATTTCATGCCATCTATGATGGAATTCATACCATCCATTTGGACTCCTTCCAATGAATTGTTAAGCTGGTCATGTTCCCCAGTAACAACATCTAACTATTTCTGAAGGTGCATCTGCTGGACAACTTTCTCCATGATCTTATGCTTCATCTCTTCGTCATTGAAGCATGATCAAATTCATCTCGGGACACCGCAACCTCGAATTCACTGTTACTGGTTAGCATCCTCACTCTGGTCAGATATTGAAGGCTCTTTTGCTCCTGCTCCCTCCTTAAGATGACTTGTTTCACCAAGGTATGGATCAATTGATATCCGAAACTACCAAGTCCCATCTTTATAAACAAGGATGACAGTTTCAGGATCATCAAAATAGCTCTTCAAGAGGCACTTCAGATATGATCTTCTATACATTCTTCCATGCCTTGCGACGTGAGAATTGGGGTTCCTTTTGTACCTTTGGGTTTGATTCCGCATCGCTATCACAGGGGGGAATATTGTCCAGGATTAATGCACATAAGGAAGTTCCCTTTACTGCTCCTTCCCCTATGACCCTTGGTACGTTACATTCTACTACCGTTGGAGATGAGGCGAAGGCTTCACCTCTGGATCTAGCCACTGATGTTAACAGCCCTTCATAATCGATTGAAAGATTTGGTTAGTTTTAATGGATAAAATAGGTTGATTAGATGTCATGAAAATTAAGTACAACCAAAAATAGTATCATCTTTTACCAAATGGTATATCATAATAATGAGAATGCTCCTCCCCATAATTCCTAGCTTCAACAGGATTTTCAGTTTGAGTTTTAGGAAGCTCTGCCGGGTTATGCTCCACTTGGGAAAGAGTCTCAACAATGATTGGGTTGTCTCTACCCACTTCAGGAATTAGAAGATCAGTAGCTTTCTCATATGGAACTGCACATTTCAACCAATCATGATCAGACATGTAATAAAAACATTTTAACAGGATGAAGGATAACACTCATGTCCAAAATCATCTAAATCACATGGTAATTTAACTGATCTAATATTTCTTCAAAATTCATGCCAAGTTTCATCATTTCATCCAGTGATATCCTAGATTCTTGGTTAGTCATACCAGAAGGAGCATTTGATATGTATTCTTGGAGACCCTGCTCTTGCGACCTATGACCCCAGATAGCTTCCACAGAGAAAATTGGGGAGTTAGTTGCAGTGTTCTCCAAGTGTTCTGGCGGAGGTGTTTAACCTAAAGCATTATAGAATGGATGCCAGTTGATGTTTTCATTGAACGTTCTATAATGTATTGTTAATTTACCAGAAGAATGCTCTTATCTCCTTGTAGTAGCTACATGAGAAGTACTGGGAACATATGCTGGCTCTTCTTCTCTCATCATTTCTTTAGGAGAATCCAGGTCAGCATGAATTTTCTACAGTTCATCAGCACCCTCCATTGTCCTCAGAGGAGGGTCAGTCCTCTTTCATAAAGGGAAAATTGAAGAATACCCTACAATCCCAAATAGTATGAGCAACCTTTTCACGAGTTAGGATTCATGACTATCTAAAGGACTTACCACTATGACGAAGCATCTAGATTTGTACGTCTTCCTTCAATGCATTTACTTCTTTGACTTTTTGGGTGTGTAGACATTGTCACCACCAAATACAGGTATTGGAGAGTGTAAATCCTTGTCTAACTCTTCATCCATTACTTGTTGTCCTGGAGATACTTCTCCTGGATCATGAGGACATTCATGGACTCCAAGAGCAGTGTCGTCGGGGTTGTACTGCGGTGAAGGGACCTCTTTAGTTCATTCCTTAAAAATCTACTGGATAAAGAAATTAATTTCATTGAGTAAGAATGATTTTACTGAAATAATGTTTCAATGAAAACAAGGAAGGAAATTTACATCTTCATGAGCCACGTAATTGTGCCACTCCTCATCTACTGAAGCACCAATCCCCTCAGTGGTGCCACAATCCATAATTTCCTTCACCTGCTTGGTGATAGGAATGGAATCATCAGTGGAATATATGAGCATTTCTAGA
Source organism: Viscum album (assembly GCA_963277665.1). Taxonomy (NCBI): domain Eukaryota; kingdom Viridiplantae; phylum Streptophyta; class Magnoliopsida; order Santalales; family Viscaceae; genus Viscum; species Viscum album. The sequence continues at coordinate 1,755,939,573 of OY728123.1, forward strand.
TCTCTGATGCTAGCCCACACTTCATTGGGGTTATCCTTGAAGTGGATATCAGCAGAAGCCCAAATATCAGCAACTTCGAGGATATGTATCCCTTCACATAAGTCGTTCTAGGTGGTTTGACATCACAAAATAAACACTACCATGTCTGGAAAGCCTCTAGTCATAAATATTCAGAATGTGAACCAGACGGTCGTGAGGAGGGTCCTACAATCGGGGACTTCATCTTCTCCCCAGCTCTTGCAATCAAAGATAAAGTATAAGAAAATGAAACTTGTTGCATTATAAAATAATGGCGACTAAATTTCCTATATGATATAACTCACCATGAGTCGATGGAGTAGGTCTCTTGACTCTGGTAGGAGGATTATATCTGGCACAAGGCTCCTTTGACACATGTCGTGCCTCATCATCCCAATCTTGGGAATCTAGTGAATCAACCTTGAGTGAAGAACCCAGTGAATCAGCTCCTGGTGAGGAAGATTCACCTTACAGATGAAAGGTTTCATTCCTGACACTTATCGTTTTCCTCCCCACTCAGGATACAGGAAGATTCAATACCCCATCCGGGTATGATGCTACCTAGTTATCGGCACACCATGTAGTCAATTGACTTGTCACTCCAGAAATTGGTAGATCAAACACTGCCCCGGTCTTCTCCAGAGCTGTCAACAACCATAGTTATCGGGAAACCATTGGATGATGCTATGATATGATGTGCATGGGAGGGGATACAACAATCTGCTTCATACACTTTAATGTGAGTGAAAATCTATATGGAGCATAGGCACCGCATATAATCTCTCCATCAATCCTGGTAACCAATACACCATCTCTGTAAGCCAGCATAAATGACCTCAATTGCAAGATATTTGTTCGATCATCAACAAAAACCCCAGTTGATAGGTTTCCATAAGGAAAGAAATGAAATTCCATGAACATGCTCATCATCACCTTTAGATCATAAGAATTGAGGGACAATGTTGAAATTATGGAAAATTCTTGCACTAATGGCCTAAAAGAACGTCCAGGAACCTGTACTCCACACTGTACAGCGTATGTCTTGAAGTGAGTGGCAATCTAACCCCACAAAACATTGAATGTTCCCACTATTCTCAAAGGAGACATACCCATCTAGACATGGAGTATTCTCATGTGAATCTTCGCCAAAATCGGGGTGGCCAACCCAACCATTCTTCTCTCAGTCTACATGGCTGCAATAACGAATGTCCTAGGCCTGACGCCTCCATTGGAATACCTAACTGGCATAAGATAAACACTGATCCATAAGGCTATGATTCCTGAAATATGGATATTCTCTGAGATTCTTTTATCCACTTCATACCCTAACTTTTCAAACTCTCCCGCTTCTACAGTTGGCCAGACTGTGCAAGGAGCACCCATCTTCTTAGCTGTGGGACAGCTGGTAGGATGAGTACAGGTGGGCCCCTTATCCTTATTTTTGATGAGAAACATATCCATCCACTCCTCTGGATTAATATACATTTTAGAATTACTTTTGGTTGACTTGGTATTCTTAAGCTTGTGGAATTTTTTTAATAACTTTCAAGACAAAGCCCGAGTCTTCTCCGAATAATTCCAGGTCACCTTGGTGGGGATGAATTCATCATACATATCTCCCAAAATTGGATCCCTTGAAATCTTGTAGACATCCCACAAAATGATTCCTACTTCTCAATGAGTCATATGGAATGAATTCGTTTCCGAGCTCCAATAGCTGATTCACTCCGGTACGAAATTTCCATTCCTATAAACATATGTCTTCCCATCCCAGGCGGCTTCATATATTGTAGCTCTGTTCAGATCATCGAAAAACTCTGCACCGGATTGTCGCACCCAATATTCCCACATACAATTCGGCATCACACCTCCCCTAGGACTGAGATCCCAACTCTTTTTCCATCCCATGGATTGTTTCATCTAAGAATTTCCGAAAATAGAGGGATAGCAATGCACTTGCAGCTCAGGCTTGTGAGGATTTAGATCTGGAACACATAGGATATTATGCCTTATGAATGCCTTCTCCACTGTTCCATCATTGAAAAATGGTCCTGCAACATTGACATTTTCTAAAGAGAAATTGGTGTAAGTCTGAAACCAATAATGAGGAATATAATTCTTTTCTTCTGGAACATTGACTCCTTACAGATGACCATGGCCATATAAGGGCAAGTAGATTCACTGTGGGAAATTGGTAAGATATTTATTCAATTACATAGCCAAATATGGGAGGGTGATATCACATAAATCATAATAATCATTGCCAATGACATTTATCAGGTCATCTATTCTCTTGTTGTCCAACTCATCAGCTGATCCAATTCTTGTGGGAGCCATTGAATCTGCACAAAGATCAAATAGTTAACTTTTATATAATTATGTTTTTATGAAATATTTGTGAAGAAAAAAAATGGCTAGGACATTAAGGCGCACAATATTTTCCGCACAAGTTTTTCGACGCATGTATTACTGTGAAAGTAATGTAGTTCTAATGATGGAGTGAAATTCAAAAATACTTACTAGAGAAGCACAAAACAAAGAAGAGCGATCGACCGAGAAAAGCAACACACTTGCGTGATGAGATCTAAAAAGCTTTGGAGGCAGGATGGTTTGCATGAAGTGATGCCCATATATATAGGCGATCCTGAAACCCTGTGCACCTAAAACCTACGCGCCTAAACCCTGAGTGCCTAAAAACTTCATGCCACAGATCCCTGGTTTCTCTTTTTCCTCAGAGTCAAATCATGTTATCTTTTTCAGATCCAACTCTGAGGGGGGGATTTTGTTGACGCCCCTTTCCATCACAAAGTCCAACGAATGGCCAAGGGGAATACCTTAAGCACAATGAGGGTCAACCATTGAAGAACATAAAACATTGACAAATGCATGGACTAGGAACCCATTCGGAGGAAGTCATGCAAGTTTCATGCGTGCCACGCAAGTCACATGCATGATCTATTCTTTTTTTCACCCAAGGCACCCGGTGGCCTATAAATAGTCCTTGTGGGCCCCCATTTCAAGGAGTAATTTTCCAAAACTCATATTCAAGCTCTGGTCGCCCAATTCTTTGTCTGACATATTCTAAACACTTCGAATGTAATTCATTACCTATAATGGAATCTCTAAAGAGGAAGAATAATGCCTAAGTGTTAGAACTCATCAATACTTGCGCGCCTAAGTGTCTGGCCCTTAAGGGAAATGAAGACACTTGCACGGTGCCTTGCCCTCTCTTGGGAACTAGTGTTCCACCCTTCTGGAAGCCTCTAGGGATGATACGAAGGGCTGGAGTTCAATGTCGACCAAGTATTACCCTATATATTCTTCATCACCCAAGGTAACTCATGTCACGCAAGTCTACTTGCATGGCCAGGACATGCGCACCTCCTTCCTAGTCACCTCCTTTCCTCAAATCCACCTCTCCTCTTCATGACATAGCCTTCAAAACCCTCTTTAAAGACATTTATGGCATGGTTACATTGTTGGATTCCATATCTGAAAGGAATTATATGAGAACCCCTTCCCAAAACCTCGTGACATAAAAGAATTATGTCTCCACTGTTAGGAATATTTTATATAACCTCATCCTTTGAGATATAAAGATCTCTTAATTTGGGCCTCCTTCTAAAGAGTAAGCCCCAGTCATAGATTTCTCAAACATTGGTCATCCTACTCAGGAGTAACCCCAATCTTAATATCATTTGATTTGGGCTTCCTTCTCAGGAATAAAACCCAATCATAAGTCCCTATTAATGTGGGATTCCTTTTCAAGAAAAAGTCACGGGTTAAAATTACAAATCTCTATAATGTACAAATTCATTTATGGACCCTGCTCTTGGGATTCTTTCCTAAGTCATGGTATTCATTTACATGGGACATCATACATGCATAAGCCCCTCATCATTTCTCATAACTGCATCTTTCATAGAACCATCGTCAAATTTACTAATACCTCTTGTTTCTCACACCGATCATGATTCACGTGAGCTTAGGTTGTAAACGTAATCACGACATGTCTTTTTGGGCCATTAACCATGCATAAACCCCATATTTATTTACCCAATCTACGTGGACTTTGATCTTTTCCTTAAAAGTAGAGTACGTAGGAAGCCTTTATAAGGTTCAATCCCATATTTCATTAATTATTTTCTATCCCATATGATGTTAAACTATGTTATTTTTAATCGAACTACGTGGATTCTGATTCCTTTTTAATGAGGATACGTAGGTAGAACATCTGCGGGTATGATCCCAACTCTAAATTAATCCCTATATTTATGAATGGAAATAAATATCAATTTCCCCACTAAGTGACTTTTAAAATAGTATGGTCATCATAGTGACCAAGAGATTTTCGTATAATATATTGATGGAAACCATTGACTAAGAATCTCCAATTCATATTGATGATTATTTATTGATGAATATCCTCAAATACATATAAAATATTTTCTAAATACCATACATATCAGTCATTGATTACCAAGTCTAAAACTCATTTTCATGCTTGGTGAATTAATTAGGATTCACGAACCTAACTTAATTCTATAAGAGAATCCTGAAGTAGGAAATAATTCCCCCTAAAAAGGTGTGATGAGCCTAACCTCCCATCCTCTCAAAAAATGCAAATTTTTAATCCTCATCAGTCCAAATATAATGAGAACATTCCTTGTGAAAGTAGGTACAAATGGATATAGAATCATTTAGTGTTTCCGGTCCTACAAATAAACACATTGGAAATTGATGGGAATGTTTGAACCTTAAACAAACAAGGTAATTACCATTTCTAGAAGAAACACCCACCAACCTTACATTAAATGGAATCAGAATAGAAAAACTATTGGTGGGGAGAAATTTTCTATTCTCCATTCATTATTGATAAATAATAACACATGTCCAAGATAGGGTTCCACCAATTTCAGGCATTTATGTGAAGAAGGATATCTAGTAGGTCCACCATCTAACCTGGAGGATTCCACAACATGGTGAAAAACCCAAGACATCACCACTAACACGTTTGAAGCAAATTATAGGGCCAGAATAATGTAAATTTATATGAAATGATCATCTAACTAGAATCCACAAGTGACCCTATGCTCTAAGAAGAAGAATAAGATTTATAACAAACATCTGATCCTCTAGTGTTTGAAAATGTTTGAAAACATAGGCCTCTGCCTCAAGGTAAAAACATTCAATTTAGCATATGGTGTTCCATGAAACCTAAGTTTTGTATGTTAGTAGAACATGCACAACATACCAATCATGCAAAAATATTTATTCTAACTTACTAGGAAATTATCTCCTCCAAATAAATTTGATCAACTACATGAATCCCAAGCGGATGTTTTGTGTATAGATCATTAGGTGGAAGCAATGATCTATTATTTCTTGAAGTTAAAAAATCTTGACTAGTTCCCTATACTAAGGCCTTATCACTCACTGGTCATTTTCATGACCATATCTCAGTATATTAGCCTGCTGTCAGTCCAGATTTTTTTTAAAAATTATCAAGATGTTCCTTGATCAATAATTTATATCTAGGGATATGAAACAAGAAGTATATTTAAGATATAATTCCCATTCCTAATTGATGAATTTACCCTTGTATTCCCAAAAACCGGTGCCCCATTATTCTGAGTCAACATTAAATTAGTCATAGTCCAATTGTACGAATCTGTTGATCTATGCAACAACACTATTTTCCCTTCCTATAGTGGTGATCGCTAGAAAATTTGATATCATGGAAATAAGATCCCCAAAAACTATATGATTGTTCAATAACCAATCATCATCCCTAAAAATAATAATATGGGAGACTATTTTTTCATGACATGAACTATCAGGTCCCTACATTTTCTAATAATAAGCTTATAATGACACCACATTCCTACCTCAAATTGGCTAGAGTATCTTGACTAGAATCAAGGAAACATGTCTAAAATATTAGGTCTAAAACTAATATACCAACACACACAAACACTGTCCCACACACATATCCATAAAATAGTGTTGGAATAAAATAAAACTTAATCCTCTAACAACTAAAAAAATTTAACGTGACATATTCTAAGCCTCAAAACAATGTGTAGCAAGATAATAAAATACTATAAGGTTAAAATAAATTCCAAACCCAATATAATAATATTATCAATCTATTTAAAATTTTAAATACAATAAATATAAAAGAGATACTATCTCATGATCCCTATGTATAACAATCAAACACAGTTAACACCTTCAATTAAATGTATTCTCATATAGTACAAGGTCCACAAAAGTTTCCAACAATCTACCCATCAAAATTATGAGGCATGAAACATAGGGGGATATCTCATTATAGGGTGAGTACAAACATACCCAGTTTTACTTCCTGCAATCCAAGAGATAAAAAATAAAATATAAATGGGTAGATCAACACATATGTCAAGAGGGTAAATGGAAACCATCATTAGATACGATTAAAATGAAACATCGGCCATGAAATTAGTGAAGTCTCAATCTCTACCGAATGTCATAAATGATGAGTCTTACAGAAGCTCAAAAGGTCACAAATGTAATTCAATAAACCAAGAAAAACCTCAAATTAATCTTATTAGTGGGACCTCTCATAACAATTGTGCTCCATAGCAATGGGTACACTATCTCTAGTGGATGACCCACCCCCATTAGAGCTCGGTGACAAGGAGTACCACATCATTGATAAATTACTAGAGACCTCTATAGTATGGGTGAGTAATGTATCTACATATAAATAATATATGGGAGACCCACACCTTGGTTTATTAGTGGATAACCAACCCCTTCATCTCTCCGATGATGAAACCTCATCACTTCCATCAGCCAATTTTTGTTAGAAAAAGCATCCCACCCAAGTAAGATATTATCATATCTTTGATGATAAAGAAAATTCCACTATCACATCCATTAGGGAATTATTCTAAAGATAAGATACTCTCATGACTAAATCTGAGTCCCATGTATGGAAATAAAAAATATAGAACAATATTGGAACATTACATTACATGTGTTTTTGGGATCACAAAATGGGGAGATGCTCAAGAACCTGGGTGTATTATTTTCTAGAAAGAGCTTGACAAGCCATGTATCCTCACATGTGGGGTTTCTAAGGTTAAATGACATGTCTGGTCATATAGGGTCCAAATTGTGTTCTTACACACAACATAGGCACCTAGGTTGAATAACATAGTGTGTGATCTAATAAACATGATGTTTGTTATTAAATATGAATTGAAACACAATATTCCAAAATAATTTGAAATACATATTTTGAGTCCTTTGGAATAAATTTTTCATAGATTAGTATTTCATAGTATACATTATTTCTTCCTTAAATCTTTATTGTTTCAATTTTCACCACATATCTCATTGGAAGCTCCACCTAAGGAATAATCCAAATGGAATGATCCCCAACCACTATTTTTTGATCTTCTATGACAAGAAATTAGAAATTTTCAGGTCATTCACATGACCTCCTTATCTAATCACCCCTGTTAGTGGAATATAAATCCCTATAAAACACCTAGAGTCCACCATTGAATCTATAAAAGCATCAAAATTAATTGAAAACACGTTTATAATTAATTCACACCCTCCTATATCTATGAATTTTGATTTTTTTCATACATGATTGATCTTCTAATCCTCCTATTAATGAATTGAAGTTCTAATACCCAAAACTATCACCCAAAATCCATTAATCTACCTCAATCCATATTCTATCCATTTATCATATGGTTTTTTATCAATTTTTTAATGAATATGAATGTATAATAATTCTCAAGTTGGACTAAAATGTCAAATATATTATCCCATTGTCCAATGATAATGAATGTAAATAATGGAGTTGAGGGAGGGAAAATCATGGTGTGGAATTTTGTTGACTGATGAGATCCTAGTCAATGATAGGAATAACATAAAACAAAAAGGGTGAAACAAGGGTTCATTGAAATAAATAACTTGGATCAAAAACACTGTTTAAATTAGTATATCATGTAATGAATGAAATTATATAATTATAAATATATATGAATAATGCTTAAAAATTAATAATTCATTGGTGGTAATCCCAATAATAAGGAGACCTACCATTAGAATTGGTATACTATAGGTGAATAACACTTTTAATATTTTTTTCATTGAAGAAACCACTATATTAGTTTTTAGTCCCACAAATCTGGTTAATGAGTTCATCATCGACTAGCTGTCCTAATCTCGACATCACCAATGTTGGCCCCTCCTCCTCCAATCCAATATCACTAGGTTATGTTGATAATTTAGAAGATTCTACATAAAAAGTATAAATTAATTTGAAGGATAGGTTTACCATTTATTGAATATAATAAAGTATATCATTTAATTAATTTAGTGAATCTTATAATGGATTTCCCCAACATAACATCTAATGATAACCAAACTTAAGTCACAGCTAGGTTAACCCTCATGTTCAAAAAATAACCATGTTAATAAATTTCCATCTATGGTTTAAATCAATAATAATTTCATTTATACTGAATGTATGAGCACATATGCTTTAATACATTTAATATATTTATTCTGGGGTCCTACCTTTCTAAAAACACATCACTAAATCTAGATTAAAATCCAAAGATAGTAAATGAAATAGACAAATATTAAATGTATAAAAACTAAGGTTATTATAGAATTGGGTAAACTGATTGTCATTTTTGTATATTATGAATTTAATGGATCGAAATTGAGATAATCTTATGGAAATTGGACATATTTTTCCAAGAACATAATCCAATGTCTATAAATTTAACATTTTTTTAAATTTAAATAGTTCATAAATATTTTTTGTTTGTTAGACTGAGTGTGTGTGAGGATTACATGGTGTGGTGACTAAGGTGTAAGGTCTTCCAATCATTCAGTACACTAATGATGAGGGAGTATATCCAAATTATTTGTTCTTATATGTGTATCACCTGGTTTACAACTTCCATTAGTAATTATTTTTTATATATATCAAATAAGGTGTGCTATATTTTTTGGTTCATCCAAATATCTCTTCAGTACACTCCATAAATGCTTAGGTGATGCTCAATTTCTTCCCTAATGTTATTTTAATTTTAGTGGGAGTTTACAATCTCTCAAAGTAATATTTTTAAAAGAGGTTAAGGTATGAATATAAATGTTTTATAGAATAATTTTTTTGTTATGTATAATGTATATGTAGGATCATCTCACTGAGAAATATTTCAATTTTCTATTATATGGATTCAAAAGGTGAAAATGGATCATGAAAAATAGGAAAATATGGCTGTTAAATCTCTTGGTTTGGCGATGTTGTTACTAGCACAAAATGTTTACTTTAACACCCAAGAAGTGATAACCATGGTAGATGTGATGTATTCCCTTAATGAATTGTATGGGAGGACCATAAGAACTAAAAACATTATTCCTGATGTGAAAGTTATTCAACATAAACTTTTCATAAGGTAGACCATTGGTAAATCACATAAATTTCCACTACACAAATATAATTATAAATGAAGAATATTGATCAAGGGAGATTCAAAAACCATTTATTTTTGGAAAAAATAATGAAGGAATGGGTCACTCACCTCTATTAATAAATAGATGATGAAAAAAATATAATTCCCAATATATATGTTGAGGTGAATCGACTGGTTGAAGTCATACATGTCAACAATGTTGTAAGATAGGTCTTCTGAGATAAAATTATAGAATTAAGCATGAAGAATTTGAGAGAAAAACATGGGAAGTTAAAATCATTTGATTATAATTTAGGTAAAGGTTTTATTGATTCTTAGTTTTAACATGTTTTGGACTACTGGATTGTTAACATGGGAACAATATTTCACTCTACATCAGATAAAGGGTGAATCGGAAAATATGCGTTTATAATGATTGAAAAGTTATATTTGGAAGATGATTAGACTCTTGAAATAATTGGTAAATGTGTTTTCAAGTTCAAGGTAAATAATAAAATATTCTTACATTTTAAAAAATTTATACAAATTCCATGCCTATGAAAGATTCAATATAACTTTTGTTATCCATAAAAGATAGAATATGTTATCATATTCACCAACATATATTAGAAGGTGACTCAAGGATCCATGATCATGGAATGAGGGTTAAAGGATGGGTCCTGATATTTTAATACAATTTATATAGAGAAACATTTTTTATAGAAAGAAGAATATATACACTAGAGTTATAGAACTATTAACTCAGAAATCTATGTTAGAAGAAAATGAAGGTTCATATGGAAAAAAGGCACATTGAGGATAAATCATACCAAGTTCAAAATATGATAGAGTTTTGTTATTGGGAATTAGAAAAGGGTTCCCTTTAACATTAATGAGTGTAATACTATATTCTGGATGATATAACTAGTTCACTCAAAATTCATGGGGAATGCCTCATTTTAATCTCATGGTGGGTCACATTACTTTGTAACTTAAATTAATGATACTACATGGATTGTGTTGGTTTACTTGTAAAATAATAAGTTTAACTCTGATGTAGTATTCAATCAATGGAAGAAAATGGTAGGTAAGTAAGTAGGTTAAAAATTAAAATTCATAAGATTCGATAATGGTGGTATGTAAAATGTAAGGAACATATATAACTTCTTTCAGTATAATTAGACTATGATAGAGAGAAATATTCTTAACACAATATAGTAGAATTATATTGTAGATAAATTAATAAAAGTAAATTATATAAAAGGAATTAAGTATGTTACTACTGATTGGAATTCCAAAGTAATTATTGTTAAACTCAATGAACATGGCTGGATACATAGTTAATAAAAGTTCTTATTCCCCAATTGAACATGAATTTATAACATAGATATTATTTGTTAAAAATTCATGATTTATCCACCCTATAATTTTGTACTCATTATTATTTCCATGTGGTTGGTCAGGAAAATGAAAAATTCAATGAAAATTATATTGTGTGAGTCATCATTAGATGTAGTGATCTAGAACATTGGACTTTTACTATAGATTGATGAAAATTGAAAACTCATCATATATCTAGATATTTACATCAATTTTTTAAAAATTATTAATAAAATTTTAAGTTGAAACTGATGGAAAGGAATCGTATAAACAAGTCCATGTTGATATGAAAGATGACATAAAATATGAATAAGTTCTAGATAATAAATGTGGAAGAACATAAAATCAAAATATGAGATATGTGAAAGATTGTATTGAATAATCTAAGATTATTTTAGTCTAAAAGAAATTTTTAGAAGTTATATATTAAAATTATTATTTTTAGAAGATATATCACTTGAAGATACATTAATAAATAGTGATGAGTTGTATGTTTTATTGTAGAGATATTCCAGGGAATCATATCAAATCCAAATATCTCTATCTAAAATGAATTGGATACTTATAATAGATAAGGGACAAACTGAAATTATGGAATAGTATTCTTCTTTCAGTGATACTAATGATTTGAATTTGATGGTAAAAAAATAAATTAATTTAATGGATAAAAATGTGGAATTTGAGTTGATTGATTTACCATAGGGGAAAATCGAACTTGATGTTAAATGGATGCTCCAATTGAATGAGGAATCTTACAGAAAGAGGTGGTTTATGGAATAAATTACGGTTCATTGATTCCAACTGATTTGGGGAATTAAAATTTTAAAAAATTTATCACTAGTAGTAAATCATATTATAATCCATACGGTGATGAGTCTAGTAGCGTCTAGTTATTTTCCATATGATAAAATTGATATATTGATAGTCTCCCATCATGGTTACTTGTATGATGTGATTCCTATAGAGAAAAAATGGATTTTTTATGATCACCAGCTAGTTGAATTAGAGTTTAAGCTAAAAAGAATCCTCTAAAATATAAAAAAAACTAAGGAAATCTAATCATATATATTAAGAATTCATAGTGGAAGAAGGCTCCGCATGTGAAAATTTATACTTCTGCAAGATGTAATAGGATTGAAAAACATTCATCATACTTATTTTGTTTGTGGAAAAAATCGCTCAAACTACTCTAGATTTTAAGTGGATTCATAAGCTGAAACATGAATTGTTTGGAAGGTTTGAGATGAAAGATATTAGAAATGGTAAAAAAAAATTGCAACATTTTTTCATAAGGATCGGTAATCCCTGACATTGGTTCCATATCATGGAGACTACAATCATATATTCATTAAAAGGATTGTTATTTTTTATTTAATCCAATTTCAACATAATTTTCCAAGCACATTATTTTTTCCTAGGAGAACATACCTAAAATTTATGATGTGTTCTAGTATATGGTTATTGTTCCATTTTTAGTACCCACAAATATTTATATATATTCTGTCGTATGTACATGACTAATCATTACAAATATAATGTAAGTAGTTATCATTTTGATTTCAAATATTGTAATGGAACACTAAGATGTTTTGAAGTAGGTCATACTATATTTGAATGGATTAGTAGATACAACCTAATGATTTGGAGAAGATAATCCATTATATGGTTACATAAATGTGAAACGTTATTAGGATTTTGACACCCAAAGGGTAATAACTAGTTTTTTGATGACCTATAGAGGGATTTATGGGTTTTCAAAATTCATCCTTTGAATAATGTATGTGTAAGAAAACCCATATATATTCTAGATCAATCATTGATGTAAAAAACATACATTGTAAGGGATGAAAATAATCAATGTGTACACGAAGTGATGTGTAATCAATATTTTAATATTCATTGTATACAAGATAAATACAAACTTAAGAGTAAATGAAATCCACTACCCTCCAACTAGATTACATTAACCAATGTATCAGAAAAATATTTCATGAGGCTCCCTAAATACAAAAGGAGAGATGACTTATTCACATATCCCTCATCCAAGTAGTTGAAGACATCATATACAAAAATCATGGAAATAAATTTCCTCTATCAAATTCAATCAATTAAAAAAATTATAACATTATATAAAAGTTGAGAAATGTTATCATGTTTGTGCTCCTATTGATAAAATGATTAACAAAAATGCCAACCATACCATGATTAGTTTAATTTCATTTGACATGTTTAAGGAATGTATCAAAATATGTTGTTTCTCATGTTATGTATATCATCAATCTCAAGTGAGAAGGATTTATTATAAGCATATTCCCCTAAATATATATGTTCATATGAAATTGCATGTGATAAACCATAATAGGAAAAATCATGTAAAACATATCTAGTTATTAACTCATTAATATGCTATTTGTATCTAATATAAAATTCATTTGTAATGAGTATAAGATTTAATTCATGCTATTCTTAATATATCACTAGAAACCATAATACTTTTCTATGGTCATTATTATGGAATACCCAATGATTTACATTAAGGGGATATAATTATTCTACAATTCATAAAAAATAACTTTCATCAAACATGAATGAATGATATATGGATATTGGTTTTATTATAAAATACAAATACATTATTTTGAAAATACATGTATATTTAAATTATCAAAAAATTAGAGACCGAACATGACCCTCATACTTTTTTAATTTCTTTGTAATCATATCATCTATAATTTTCATTGTATCCACCGACGAGATTCTAACATTTACCCTCTTAACGCTCAAGAATATGATATAGTGTTTGCAACAGATGTGTTTGGACATTTGGTTGGACCAGGGTTCCTTGTCCTGATAGATTTATCTATTATGGTCACTATAGATCTAGATATCTACTATAAATATAGGAACCATCTCAAGTTCAAATATGAAATTAGTATTCCGATCAGATTCCTTCCTTAAATATAATGTAGCAATGTGCTCTTCCTTTGTTGTTGTGACTACTATGTTTCCTTGTTTGGAAATAATTAAACTGATAGATTCACCACTTATGAAAAATTTAAAAAACAGGTTAATATAACATATTATTTATATAAAATTTTAGACTAGAAAATGTGTAACCTTTTATGAATACCTAATCCTCTACTCCAATGATCTAAATCATAACCTTCGTTTATCTTAAGTAATTAATGATGTTCTTAGAAACAATCTAGTGACTCCCAATGAGATTTTATTGGTATTTTTTTTTGTATCCTAAGAGGATAGAAATCATTGGGTTGAGTAAAAATCATAGAATACAAGACATAATCTATAATGGATACATTATGAATTCTATCCATCCTTACCAACTATATATGAATATTATGAATCTTAATAAGATTCATTCCTTAGATAATTATGAAATACACATTTCTAACTATATACATGCAACAACTATTTATCAATTTATCAATGTAAGTGTCCTAACCATGTTCGTGAATCCTCCTATATTTATCTCTACAGATCCTCTTGCATGGGATCTAGGGAACTTCATCCACATCTATCTTTGAGATGTATTTTAAAAACAACATCTTTATAGAGTAAAGAGTCAACATTTCATTTCTAATAATAAGTATTTCATCAACATTAAATATAAAAAACAAAAATAATCCAAATAATATATATATATATATAATTAACAAACATGTTTTTTATGAAACCAATCTCTTTCATTGCATAATCAAAACTTTAAGAGGCTTTTATTAGTCAATTAATGGACCATTACAACATCTATACTATAACTGAAACATTTGTAACATCAAAACATTATTTTTATATCATATTCAGTTCCTTGAAATATTTCCTATTAAAAAAATCGTTTTAAATAAATTTGATATATAATAATAATAATAATAATAATCTACTAAAACTAGTATAATCAGATTGGACATAGACATCACTGCCCATAGAAAGATTTATTTTAGTCAATAATATGAATTTTCTTGTAAAGTTTCACTGAAATGTATGATTTATAGGTAATAAATCTACCATACATGTTAATTTTTTATAGGAATCCAACATTGAACATATATATCTTTATCCTTCAGGTGAATATGGCATGTTCAAAACCTGGTTAGTGCACATGGAGTCCATTAAACATTCATGGGAAATTAAATATTTCATAGATTTGGAATTCTTAATGGACTCATGGTAGTCAGTATGTTCAGGAAACATTAACTTGACTTCATTATATTTTTACATGCAAAATCTATATCTCTTATGATCTTGGTGAATCCTACATAACAGTCATTGTTATTATATAACTTTTGGCAGTTCATTTTCAACAACTCATTATAGAACTAACTCAACCATCATTTCAAGAGAAATTCTAGGTTTTTTGTCTTGACTATATGCAAGTTATACTTTTCACCCACGGACTATTTTTTTAATATATTCTCTCTCAATGAAAATACAATTTTTGGTCACAAACACTAAATGTTCAGTTCGTTTATAAAAATAATTTCCATTAGTTTCCTTTTGATGACCAACAAAACATCATTTTTTTCAACCAATGGTTTCGTATTTTATAATATAATATTAAAATGAGTGATTTAAACCCCCAAGTATTCAAAAAAAAACTAGCATGTTTCTCATACTATATCTCATATGGTGTCTTTATGGATGCTTTATATGGAATAGAATTTATTACAAATTCAAAATCCTCTACAGAATAACCGAATTTTTTATATGAAGGTTATATAGACTTTTGTTTACTAAAACATGTATATCAAAGTAATATTTATCTTTTTATTCACACCATTCTATTATGGTGTCCTAAGTTGAGTTATTTGGGAAATAATTCCATAATCTATTAGGTGGTTTATGATTTCATGTCTCATGTATTCACCACCCAAATCTGAACGCTAAATCTTAAAAAATGTTCCAAATTAATTTTGTACTTTATTATGAAACACTAAAATTTTCAATATTCTAAAAGATGTATTTCATCAGTGGAATGTAACCATTTTGACTAATTTCTTATTTAATGGAAATGAAATATTTAAACTTCCACTTGATTGTGTTTTCATTATTCCAGAAACACCATTATGCATGATATCTTACAACCACCTATCCCATTCAGGTTTTGTCTCAAAATGTTTCATTTTAATTTTTCATAATATAAAATGATTAACACATATCAAATGATTAATTATTAAATTATTTAAAAAATATATCTCATGGAGTCTTATAAATAATTTCACATATATATTTCTATTGTTATAATGCCAAAGGTGGGTTGGTTATGAAAAACCATGACCTTTATGTTGTGAATGTTAAATAGAAGATTATCCTTGTATACAATATATAATATAGTAATAATATTCTCCATATATTAAAAAATTTAATTATTATATATAAAAACCTTTTTTCTTACTAATACATGACATCCCCATATTATACAAACAATACAATGAAATTAATTTTAAAATTATGTTGTGAACATGATAATATTTTACCAATTACTATATTTATCAACATGGTATATTAAAATATTATGTTCTAACCTATAATATAGAAAATATGACTCCATTTCCAACAGGAAGTCCCACATCACAACTTTTTTTTATTTTTATGTCATAGTTTATGATGTTCAATAAAAATGTGTAAAACTTTCTGGATATATAATACCAAAGAGTAAATGTTATTGAAATTAACCTCTAAAACAATCATATTTGGATACTTAAAATTTTTCTCTTTGAGATCACTTCTAAAACCTAGTATCCAATATTTAATTATCTAATATTTCATATTTATATGTGATCTCAGTGTGATTATTTTTCCATATTCCCTGATGTAGAAAAATGACCTATCAGTGGCTGAGTATCATGTTTTATGTCATTTAATAAATGATTTTTAATGAATGTTCTCACACTAAAAATGATGACCCCAAATATCTTATTCATTTAGATATCCAAGATCCATATTTCTCAAATCTACGAGTCCTCCCTAGTGTTTATCTCACCACTGATCAATTTTGGGATGGGGGTTATACCAATCAAAATAGTTGTGACTCATTGATAGTTGAGTAGAAAACACTATTTCATTATCCATCTTATGGATAATGATAAAGTCTATTCTTTTGGTATCCAAATTCTATTATGGTCTCTGGAAAAGTATAACCCAATAAAAACACCATGAATATGCATATATAAGACAAAAATTAGGCACTTCGCTATGGAATGACCCACTCATTGGATAATATAGATCACCAACAAGATTGTTTCCTTACACATGAAAATAAATGGTTTTTTAACTATGGAATGACCACCCTAGGTTGTATGATCGGGGACTTGGATAGTTCTATTTTAAAATGAATCTCAAACTTGGTACATAATTGTTTTATTATTTCTCACGAATTAAATATATATCTTATATATATTAAACTCAAAATCATTTCTTTTAATGTAATATTTATATTCCCATTTATTATTTCATTGTGTGTACAATCTTATAATGATTTTGTTTTGGAATCTATATTTCAAACATCATTTTAACTCATTCACGTGACATTAATATGTAACTCTTTACCTGACATAAAATTTCATATTTTCACACAAAATAGGATCCATTTATATGTAAATATATATCAATGTATATTATGCATAATGTGTATGAAATTATCATTCCAAAGAATAATGTTAAATGATATTTACAATCACCACTTGAGTATCCCAAGAGTGATTTATAGGTAAATACTTCACCATTCTCAAATAAGGAATAAACTAATAGGTTGGTGTGTAGTCTGACCCCAATTCCTTCTTCTCACGGAGAATTCAATCAATACAGAATTCAACTCATAATGTTGTTAACACCTTATATAAAAAAATACATTCAAATTCTAATGAATAAAATAATAAAAACAAATTGAGGATGAGTTCAATGAAAATAAAATTTATTGGCCTCACACCAAGAATTTAATTCATGAAACAGTATTCGAGAAGCTATTTATCAAATAAATAACACTTAAACATTATCCAAATTTTGAAAATAGTTTATATACAAGTATAAACCAAGGAATAACTACAATAAAAATTTAAATTTCATTAATTTAATCATTAATGAATCTTTTATGAACTATATTTACAAATAATATTACTATAGTCATTGTATAAGTAAGTTAAAAACTACATATATTAGATAATTCTGAATATAATCTCTTTATATCATCATTAAAAATCTTATCTTTTGTTATATTATATTACTATTCAAATATATAAAATTACTATGAATTATAAATATTTTATAATCCAATTTATGTAATGTAAATAATTAATATAATCTAAACAACACATAGTTAACCATTATATAAACCGTGTTTAAATATATCATCTATTT
Organism: Viscum album; assembly: GCA_963277665.1. Classification (NCBI taxonomy): domain Eukaryota; kingdom Viridiplantae; phylum Streptophyta; class Magnoliopsida; order Santalales; family Viscaceae; genus Viscum; species Viscum album. Next base: position 1,755,957,812 of record OY728123.1, read on the forward strand.
TTTTGATGTGGTATAAATAATATCTTTAAATAAGGTCACTTTTAATTTGATAAAATGAAATTAATTAAATATATAAAAGTACATCATCTTTTATATTTTGGTATTATTTATTTAATTTATTAATTATTCAAAAATAAACATTATAATTTGTTAAAAAACACTATATTTAAATACTAAAGGGAATGACATATATTTCGGTCAAAGGAAAAATTCCTTTTGATATTAATTATGAATATTTTATAAACCATATAATTTTTTAAAACATATTAATAAAATAAACACTTTTGTGTTAAGGAAATATTTATAATAAATGATTCAAGATCATTAATATAATTATCCATAAATATGTTATAGTTAAATACATTGAAAAAATATAAATGATATTCATATTCTAAAATATGAGATTCTAATATTTGTAAAAAAAATTAAATAATCAGAAAATGTGATGATTTATTTTCTCCAAATAAAAAATAGAATACATTAAATAAATAATATAAATAATTTCTTCCACTCAAAATTATGTTATCATTGTATTGTAACATCAATATATGATCTTGAAATTATGATTTCATATAATATATCATTGAGATGGGGAAATCTAGTTACAATTTTATGAAATGTGTTAATCATTTATCCATGAAATAAATACATTGATTGAGTAATGAGGAAGGATTTTATACAACTGACTGGTTTTATGGGGTCATCATAAGAACAATAGAAGAAAGATAAAAACCATATGATCAAGCAATATTTCCTCAATATAATCAATATGTAATGGAGTGGAGGAATATAAACATGGAATGTCATATGACTGGTTAAATATATCTTTTACACTTCATTGAATAAATGAAAAAGTCAGCATTAGTAGTAGAAAAAGTCTTATTTCATAAAAGGAGATTACACCAACCACAGTATCCTAAAAAATTCCATTAGGATTTATAAACATATAAGGGGTGTTATCAAATTCAACTATTGATAAAATATTTCTCGGTAGAATGAGAGAACCATGAGGCTTTCATAAATTCAACCATGACCAAAATTAGAAATATTATCCCTTTATATATTCTTCTTTGAGGCATTTAATTTAGTGTAACATGATGATTTTATTCATTGTACAAACAGATTTATATCCCTACTAAGATTATTCATTAAATTAAATTAATAAATCACTGTTCTTTAATCAATTAATATGAATTATAATTGATGAAACCAGACGGGATGATGAATTCACATAAATACATACATATGTATAATATGCACGCACTCAGACATTGTGGTTTAAAATGCATGATCTTATCCAGAATCATTGGGTGAAACATATTATGTCTTATAATTTATATACATATGTTTTCAGTGAATAAATAATAAGAAAAACCATCAAGTAGATACTATATCTATAACCAGTGGTTATTATTTCCAAAATAGAATATGTTTAAATAGAAGTAATACAAACAAGAAAGAAATTGATATTGTAGATTAACTAGTTAGATGAAATTTGATGGAGTTATAAGGATAGAGTTTTATTCTCTAATAGTTACAGCGTAATTAATTTGTCATGGAATTTTATGTTTCAAGAACAGATGAAACACATCAACCTGAAATAACACATCATCCATAATTTTATAAAGGATTACGTAATAGGGTGGTGAAATATAGTAAATAATTAAAATATAGTGACTATGTTAACCAATAATTTATTCTAACATATTCTATGAAATCATTATTCCGTGGTGCGATATTGTTCTATGAATGAATATGGATATCATTGAATATTATTTTTTCCATAGAATCAAGAATGTGCCTATGTTTTAGAGTGTTTCTAAGAGGCTTATTGAACTAGTACTCAAGGTTTTTAGTTTTTGGATGTAAATCATGTGTATGTTCTAGAATCATTCTACTAGAAGGAGGTTCCCTAGTAGATATCATGGTCATAATGTTTAGGTAGTGTCAATAATTTCTTTAGTAGTCAGATGATGATTGGATGAAGATATTGTTTGATGGGCATGTGAACAAGTGAACGGTCCAAAAAATGTTGAATCCGTGTTATGTTTATTTTCATTCCATTATTCAATTTTTTATACTCGAATCATATCAAAAATATTTTTAGAATAGGGTTTTCATGTAAAGGGTTCCATTTGATTCTTTCGGAAATATAAAATTTTCAACAGACATTAGATTTCATGTGCTTATAACTATTTCTAATTAGTAGACCCTATAGATTGGTGGTTGGTCATTCATGAATTTTAGATGGTGGTTCATTTAATGGTCAATTTGGAACTATATATAATAAATCAGACCACCATCATGTATATAAGAATGTAATTATTATATTATTTGTCATTAGTTATCTAATATTTTCAAATGATATATATGATTTTAATTAATATATATTTTGATTATAATATAATGGATTAGTCAGTATACAATATATATAAAATTTAATTTCCAAACCATTCAAACCAAAGTGTTTAATTTTTTTTCTTATTTAATTTCAGTTTACCCTGAATGTATAGTGTAAATTTGATTGAGTGTGTGTCATCTTGACTTGTTTCAATGACTATGGTTTAAGGACTTTCAATAATTTTTTACACCAATGAGGATGGTATATATCTTGTGGATCTAATTAAAAATATGTTTAGTCTAGAGGGTAATGTTTTATGTCTGAATTTTGGACTAAATTACTAGAATAATATGTGTTTTATTTATTACGAGACACAAGAGAATATTTCATTCCATTACATAGGAGATCTTAGTATAGCTTATAACACAAAAAAGGATATACATGTTGGATCCATGGATGTCCTTTATTGGAAATAGAGTCTAGTTTTTGTTTGTTTTCAACATAGTGTATGATGATTAACTAATTTTAAGGAATTTTATCTTACAATACAGGTTCACAATGATATTGAAGGTGGAATCATTTCCTGGTGTTTTCCAAATTTTTGGGCACACAATTAGGAGGAATAGGAAATAATCACTAAAGTTTCTTTTTTAGGATTTATTATTCATAGATATGGTAACGGAATGGGTTTCTCAAATAATGGGTTTCAAAAAGGATATTATTACTAAAGATGTAGTTCAATGCAAAAAATCATCACAAATTACATGATAGGTTGACTGTAATCTCCATGATTATGAGAAGCTTCATGAGTATGATTAATTTCAATTGAGCTACGTGAGTGGATGATATTCACAAATATGTTTTTGGATTTTAAATAAAAACAAACTAGATTCATGGGAGGATCAATAGGGTACGTGCCTATAGATTTGAAGAATCCTCAACTACGTTAATAATAAAAAATATTGGAGAAATGGATGAATCAGTCAAAATTTTTAAGGCAAAGTACTTTTTGAATCAGGTATTTAAAGTGATCATGGAAATAAAAAAAAATATTTATCTAGTATGCACAAATGATAAGGTACCTAGGAAAATGAGTTTTTTGATTATGAGGTATTCCCTGATGACTCAGTGTGCTTTGTGAAGGATGTTTTTTCCTTGCAGGCAGTTTGTTTAATTAAGGTAGGGAGTTTCATAAAGGTGATTTGTGAATGGAATTATGGAACAATAAGTTTAATTTAAAATATCATTTAAGTGAATATATTTATGACATTAACGAATGAATACTCTCATTTCAGTTAGGTAAAAAGTCATAAAATCTAATATATTTGAAGTGAACTTCTTATCATTAAATTGAATGATAATTCACCAAAAGTTGTGAGCTAGTGGGAGTTGACAGAAGTGTTACAAGGGAGGTACTCCACTATCCTAGAAATATAATAAAGGCAGTATTCTTGGAATAAAGTGTCTATGTATGGACATTTTTATTCCAAAACAAGTAATGATTAGTGGATTTAGGTATGTCCAACACACTATTGGTGTATTCTCCATGGAATATCCCTTACTGGTGAACCATGTAAAATTTTTTGTTTTTCTCTTTGTATGTGAATGTTTTATTACTACAAGATTCCATATTCCATGATTAAAAAGTTTTTTTCAAGGTGGGAACAGGAGATATCATTTTAAAATAGAATGTTGACTCCCTAATTTTCCATTCCCCTCTTTGGGTGTTTTAGGGAACTAAAAGTTGTATCAACGTTTATAGTTTGTTAGATTTAAAATTTTCTTTTGTTGTTATCATGGAGAATTCATTAATGGTTTGGGATTCCCTCTCTTTTAAAGAAAAAATATTTCATATTTTGATGATTAATATGAGATCTGATCTAAAATCTGTTGTAATGGATGTTATTGTTTCACAACATAGGAGATTTCGGTAACTAATGAAATAAGACTTTATTTGACAGAAACATACAGGAAAATGATTGATGTAGATGATAATGCATAGAATTCAATTACTATAGATCTATATAAAAAACTATATAAATTTGGGGAGTTTTACATTATCCAAATATCAGGGGGGAATTAGAAAATATATACAATGGTGATAACAACGCAACAGATGAAAAACTACATGATTTCAAAACTTGGTTTGGTGATATGAAGATACATCCTGATGAATATATAGATATCATTTTTAATCAAATTGTTGAATTTTTTGAATCTTCTAGAGGATTTGGTAAATAAAAAACACTAACATTGTAAATTACATATTAAGATTGTTTCCACCACTTTAAAATCCAAATGTTTAATCATATGAAGAAAGTGATCTCTCAAAAAATTCTATTGATTATCTATTAATCAGTCAATGTAAAAGATATAATGACTTGAGTATGAAAGGAAATGACATAACATCCATGGAAAAATATGAGGTTTCATAAGATATATTTGATGAAGATAATGAGTAAGATGAAATTATTTCACTTTTTTTTTCAAGAAATTCAAGAGTGGATAAATGATATTTTATGGAAATATTCCTTTATTATATTATTGATGTTGTAGACTTAGTCACATCACCTCTTAGCATTGAAATAAGGTTGATGATAAGAAAAAGTGATGCAAAAATCATGTTGATCCCTCAAAAAAGGTTTCCCCAAAAGGGAGAATAATAATCTAGAAAAAAATTACAGAGGATGAGTTTCATCTATAATGAATTAAAAGATGATATGGTTTTTTTCTTGGATGAATATCTAGAGTTCAAATATGGAACCTAATAAACCATGATGACTATAATGGAATTGTAAAATCCTTTAAGAGAAACTGTTTAAAATAATCATTTTATAGATGTGGTTGATCACAAGCTAGATCTTGAAGATGATCATGAAAATTATGACAATCAATGAAAGAGATATTAAAATATAAGAACCATTATTGATGAGTCATCAAATTTTATTGATCATCTCGAAGGAAAAATTGGTCAACTAGAAGAAGGATCATAAGAACATTCAAAAACTCCTGAGTGCTCCGAAGATGTTGTGGAATTTAATCTGAGGATTCAAGATAAGTTAATGTTCATTAATAAACATAAATTCATATTATAGTAGAAATATAGGACTGTTTTGTGGCTTTATGATGAAGTTTTAACTCTAAGGAGTACACTAGAAAATAAATCAAATTCTTGGGAAACATAGAAGAAAATAATTTTTTTATAATATCATATGTAGAGTTGTTAACGAGTGCTAAGTGTGGTTCATAATGAGTATAGATGGAATTATAGGATCAATTATCCATATTTATGGGAAATAATTTCATTTTTGTAATACTGAAACATCAATGTGAGGGAAACAAAATGAGTCAAAATTTAGGGAAGTAGAGTGTTGGAGACATCAAAAAATAACCTCAAGTCATGATAAAAAAAAGCTTGAAAAAATAGATCTATAAATTATCTTAAAGTATCCAGAGATGATCATAAGTCAAAAAATCCAAAAAAAGGTACATGTGGAGGAACAGAAGTTAAAATACATTTCCTCTTATGAAATTTAAATTTTGTTGATATTGGGACCATACCATGGATTATTTTTAAGAGGTGAGAAGCTATCTAGGAAGGGAAGGTATTGGAAGTTAGGAAAGGATAATGAAACCATATCATTCGTCTTATTGAATAAATAGTTTATATGGATATGGTTTTAATTAATCTCATTATACAAAAAAATTTATTTATTGTAGGTAGTGTAATGAAAATAACATTACATTCAAAACTCTGATAAAAGTTAATACCTTCCAAACAAATATATTTTATTATGAGAATTAATATTCTATTTTAATAAAATATAATTATATAATGAACCACTTCATATTGAAAAAAATATTATAAATTATATCTTTATATACCACTAAATCATTTATCTTAAGGAAGGAATGAAGAAAAATGATAAATCTAACCATATAGAAATACATCTCAATGCTACAAAGAACAGTAGCACCTGGATTATTGATAGGAAATGATCTTATAATATGAAAGAAAATGTAGATTTTTTGAAGGGAATTAAGAAAAGGGTTTAAGGAAGTGTGAGTTTTGGAAATGAAGACTCTTTGAATATCAATGTTATTGGGAGTACATAACTGGAAAAAGATGAGTTGAGGAAAATTAATGTTTTTTATGTAGACGAATTATGTCACAGTCTCCTATGTGTGACTAAAATCTATGAATCGTTTTTTATAGAAAAATTTAATCAAATGGGGTTCACTATAAAAGTAATGATAGGAAATTATCCCATGAAAGAATGAAAAACATCTAGAAATTCATTCTAGATTGATAGTAAAGAGAACATTTGATACATAAAAGTTGAAAAAGAAAACTTGTTGAAGTAATGGTTGGGTCATGTTAATAAAAAATGCATGAAAAATATATTTAAGAAGAATATAGTCATGAATATCCCAAATATGAATCATGAATGTGTAAGATACTGGATCTTATCTTTGAGGTAAGAGTTTCTTCTTTTCACTTTTCCTTAAGTATTTTTGAGAAAATAAGGAAAATGTGGAAAAATAAAAAAATTTGGAAGTACACACCATGTAATTTTCCACACGTCGTGTACTTCTGGCCATGTGGAATGAGTACACAGGGCGTGTGGCCATGTCGACGATGAAGGGTGTAGTGCCAAGCTGTGCGACAGCACATGCCGTGTACTCATGTAGACACGCCGTGAAGTCATATTGGCAGATGAACAGTTCTACGCTGGCGGGAAGTCGCCAGGTGAACGATTTAAAAAAGGGAAGTACACGTCGTGTACTTGGAAGTACACACTGTGTACTTTGTTTTTTTTCACTTAAAATGGGAAGTAGCCTCACCTGTTTACAGGGAAGGTGTAAAACAAGAATAATGAATGCGATAGGGAGGCCGGAGCTTCGGAGATCCAATGAGCGCACGTCGGGAATCCATTTCCGCCTCAGACGATCTCGTTAGAACCGCATGGGTAAGCCCTCCACCCTTCTTTAATAGTTATTTCAAATTCTTCCCCTAACAGGAGTTATTTGCATTTAAGTGAGAAATATGTTTCCTCAGATCTATGACGTTCTTAGATGTTTCATAAGGTGTCGTTCACGTATAACATTCGTTGGTGATTAAGGTAGGTGGATTAGTGTTTAAATTCCAACTGTTGTGCGTTTTGTGCGTTTTTAGTGCCACAAACCCATATATGGGGTGTCATGTGGCTGAGGCCATGGCTATATTAAATACCTATAATGTTATAGGTAATTAATAAAATGGTAAAACTATTGTTTGGGATTAGTGCTTGTATCCAGGACCACCCCAGGGGTGCGTTCATTTGTTTAGCCATTTGGCCAGGATACTTGAGGGTATGACTTTAAAGTATTGGTTGTAGAATTTCCTTGAGGTGAATTGAATTTGAATGTTTATTTACATTTTGGGGATGTACCAGTTACTTGCACATGAGGGTAGTGTTTTTCTTAGCATGTGGGCGTTTTTTGCTTAGCCCAAGGGAGGTTGTTATCCTACAATGTGGGAAACTTCTTTCGTGCTTGTGGGATGTTGATTCTATTCATGTGGGCGAAACTTATTACGCTCGTGGGAAAAAGACATATGCATGTGGGCAGATTCTTGAGTCAGATACTCTTTAACTAAGGTTTGGGGTTTACGTGTCTAAGGACATTAGCTGTTTACTTAAAATATTAACTATGGTGATATATTAAATTAAATGATTAAATTGATATTAAAATGGAAATATAACTGGTTAAGTTAGTTACATTTCATTACTGCGTACTTTATTGCATTTTACTACTGCACACTATTGATGCATGTTTTACACACAGTTGAGCACGAGCCTTTGGGGGGTGCCTACAAAGATATATTTGTTACACCCTATTTGGGCCATGCTTTTCGGCCCAAACAAATTACGTTGCTGTAGGTGTAGATAAGGGAAAGGGTCCGTACATAGGTACTTGATTACTACTGGGGTGTATGAGAGAATGGGACCAAAAATTGGCTCAGGATGCCGTGGGCTGTTCTATTTTTCTTTTTTGCAATAGTACTTCAGTTGTATTATATTGATTCGGTAACATGTTCGGGTTGTTTTCATAGTATAGTGACATGATGAATCTTCCTATACATGTGACTGCTGGTTTCCCATTTGTGTCATTCATTATCCATTTTAGTTATATATTCTTTATTGCTTCCGCTATTATTGTAGGTTTATCTGTATTCCACTGCGCTACACTTTGAAAAATTAGGGCATAGTTTCCCCACTATCAGACCTGGGCCCTCACTACTAGTTGGCAGCCTCTGGCATTTGGGTAAATGCGTGTGAGGTCATGTGGAGAACCGGGTTTGGGGCACCCGTTTAGTGGCACCCAAAACTGGGATGTTACAAAGTGGTATCAGAGGGGTTCTGTTCTTTGACTTACTATTTGGAGCATTAGTCAGAGATAGGACAAAAATGATAGTTTGTAAAAAGTTGTGCCCGGACGTAGCTAACCCGTGTACAGGAAAAAGCCAGTCAACCTCATATTTTTCAATTCTTTTGATTTTTCAAATTTTATAGTTGATTTGATTTCACCGTTGGGTGACACACTTGTGATTGTGCTGTTTATATTTTATCCATGGGTTTTATTTAGTTACAACCTGATGAGATGAGGGTCTGCCATCTCATGCATCATTTAGTCACATGCTTGGAATCACATGCCATTCATAGTTTCCATGCCATATAGGTGCATTAGAAATTTCATGTTGTTGTGATAGTTGTTGTGCTAGAAAAGAATGCTGGTGTGATAGCTTCTTTGATAAATACCTACTATGTGATAGGGTATTTTTATGTGAGCCGGTTGATAGAATGGACACCAAAAATTGGTTTTTGGGGAGTATGGGCCCTCATTGACTGTAATTTGGTGGATCATTAGCTGTTTACTTAGTTATAGCACAGATAAGATTTCAAACATTGATTCGTTGGGAGTATGGGCCCCCACGGGTCGGAATTTGACACTTAGGTGTTGTTTTCAGTGCTTTCTGGGTTCTGGGGATGTTTCTGAGGCATACTGTCTGGGAATCCAGTATACACGCTGTGTAGTATCTTAAAACACGCCGTGTATGGTCTTCTGTTTGGGAAGAAAAATGATCTTTTTAAGTACACGCCATTTACTTTGAGTACCCGCCGTGTAGTCTCTTCCCGTGTCACAAACCGTGTGGGCGACAACACAAGGTAGGGAATGTTTGAGGAAAACACAACATGTACCGAATATACACGCCGTGTACTGTTGACCCGGAGTCCGCCCGTGTATTGAAAAACACAGATGGAGGAGACCTTGAGACAAACACGTTGTGTCCACTATGGAGCACACCGTGTAGTCTTACCCGGAGTCTGGTCTTGTAACTAACAAAACGGGTCGGTGAACTCTTTCCTTTCACACTCCATGTCAATGATAGACACGCTGTGTAGTGTGACCTGGGGACTCAACCATGTAACCAACCACACGGGTCAGTGTCCCCTCTCCTTGAACACGCCGTGTACCTATGAGACATGCCATGTAGTCTTGTCCAAAGACAGACTGTGTGGACTTAGTCGTGTGGCTAGGAAACGGGGTGGTGTACACGTCGTGTGAGGGTGTAACACACCGTGTAGTGTCATGCCTAGTATTCAGCCATGTCACAAATGAAACAGGCAGTTGGAAAATAACACCATACATGACGTGTAGTTTTCTTTCAAACAGGAGCCGTATGGCATAGCCATGTTGAAGGACCCGAACAGGGGAAGGAAATTCATGTACATGCCGTGTACTAATTATACACGCCATGTAGTCTTGTTTTTCAAATCTTGAAATTCCTTCTTCTTCTTGTTCACTTTATGGTTACTTCACTTTCAGTCTAGTTAATCTTGGATCTAAGGCGTGTTTTTGACCTTGTAGTGTCATGCCCCCTAGACGACTGCACGTTGTTCGCCAGGAGAGCAACAACGATTATAATCCAGAGATTGTGGGCCATGGGCTACAAGTTGATCCTCCAGTAGATCCAGTTGTGGTGCTAGCCGTTATACTAGACACAGGCGCGGAGGCACAGTTCCATGAAGGCTTTATGCGGTTCATGCAGACCATTCAGGGAGCACCGCAAGCTGTTACATCTATGGCTGAGCTGATACTTATCTTCCAGCAGAAGAATCCACCTATATTTTCAAGGGATGGCGGACTTTAGGCTGCCAAGTCTTGGCTGGGGTCGATGCAGACTATTTTCGAGCATCTTGAGACGCCTCCATGGCGGAGGGTCAAGCTCATTGCATATATGTTGCGTGATTCCGCAAAGAGGTGTTGGGATGTTACCACCCCGTCAGAGCATCAAAGAGACATGGCATGGGAAGATTTTCAGGCAGTATTCTATGACATCTTCTTTCCAGAGACGCTGAGGGCAGATAGATCTCGAGAGCTCATGAATCTTCAGTAGGGCGCTATGTTGGTGATGGACTATTCTACTCGTTTCACTAAGATTCAACGCTTTTCACCCGTTTTGGTAAGTGATGAGAGGTTGCGGGCCAGACGCTTTGAGGATAGTCTTCGTTATGAAATCCGAGAACTGGTGAATGTTTTCAGGTTTCCTTAAGTACACGCTATTGTGAACCAGGTGCTAATTATAGAGAGGAACTTTCGGGAATCTATTGGTGTGGTCCAGGGCGGTTCAGCACTAGTTACTGGTACAATTTCTGCTGGAAAGAGGAAGAGACAGATGGACATCTCTCAGGGTGGAAGCACCAGTTAGAAGAATTCTTCAGGTGGCCAGGTCATGTTCTACCAGTGTGGTAGAGAGGGGCACAAGAGACCTCAGTGTCCACGAGACCCAGTGGAGTGCCATGATTGCGGAAAGATGGGTCATCTGCAGCGCTTTGGTAGGGCGTTGCAACCAGTGACTAGTGAGAGGGGTTATGTGAAGACTCCGCGTGTGAGAGCAGGACCAGTGGCTTCTTACTAGTCGGGGAACATGAATAGGTCAGGGCGTGCAGGTAGAGACGGTGGTCATGGCCGTGGTTTCCAGACATCGGGATCTCAGAGGCCGCAGGGCGGGACAGCTCAGGGTAGCCAGGCTGTGTCGCAGGGCCACGGTACTGGGCAAGCATATGCAGTGCAACAGACCCAGCATGAGCAGCATCCCAGATCTTCTTCAGTCAGAGGTACTATTCTAGTAGCTTCTATCTTATCTTCAGTACTTTTCGATACGGGTGTTATACATAGTTTCATATCTATGACCATTGTGGAGAGCCTTGGGCTCGGTGTTTCTTCTTCTTCTGATATTATGACGCTAGACACTCTGTTGGGGACTAGAACGGCTAGTGTGCATCAGTACAAGGAGATCCCCCCTCTGGATGGAGGGTGTCACTTCCTTTGGGACCTCTATGTCTTAGAGATGATGAGATATTTTGTCATTCTCGGTATGGAATGGTTGGTTTCCTTTCGAGCCTTTATAGACTGCTATCGTCGCAGGGTGAGTTTCATGTCACGAGAGGGTGGAGAGTTTCTATACATGGGTGAATGGGATGTTCAGGAAAGTCGAGCTGGACCAGAGTATCATGGGCATCGTGGAGTCACAGCCCAGATTGCGAACTTATATCTGGATGATCAGGGGACTTGTTAGATGGATTTCCCTCCAGTGGTTGATCGTTTCAGGGATGTTTTCCCAGATGACTTTTCAGGTCTACCTCTAGAGCAAGAGGTGGATTTCACTATTGAGATCGTTCCAAGAGTAGCACTGGTGTCCATTCCTCATTATAGGATAGCTACACCTGAGTTACAGGAGCTCAAGAGGCAGTTAGAGGAGCTAAAGGCGAAGGGTTTCATCTGACCCAGTACTTCTCCTTGGGGTTCTCCGGTCCTTTTTACGAAAAAGGTGGACGGTACCGTCAGACCCTGTGTAGATTATCGGAAACTGAACCAGTTAACAGTCAAGAACCGATTCTGTTTGCCGAGGACAGATGTTCTTTTTGATCAACTTTGTGGATAACGAGTGTTCTCAAAGATTGAATTGAGATCTGGATATCATCAGCTACGCGTGAGACCATCGGATATACCGCTTATAGCTTTTTAGAGAAGATATGTCCTGTATGAGTATGTGGTTATGCCGTTCGGACTCACAAATTCACAAACAGTTTTGATGGATCTGATGAATCAGGTGTTCCATCCATATCTTGATTCTTTTGTGGTAGTATTCATGGATGAAATCGTAGTGTACTATCACACTCGACATGACCATGCCACCCATCTTGAGATCGTACTCAATACACTGAGATAGAATCAGCTATACACTGAGATCTCCAAGTGCCACTTTTGGATGGAACAGATTCACTTCCTGGGTCATATCATCTCAGAGGCAGGAGTTGCTGTGGACCCAGAGAAGGTGAGAGAAGTAGTTTCCTGGGAGCATCCTACGAACGTGTTTGAGATACAGAGTTTCTTGGGGCTGGCTGGTTACTACAGCCCCTTCATACATGACTTCTCCTGCTTAGCAGCACCGTTGAAGGGTCTGACTAAGAAGGGTGTGTAGTTCTTTTGGTCGGAAGCATGTGAGGCAGCCTTTCAAGACTTGAATGGAAGGTTGACATCAGCACCAATTTTGATACTCCCATAGCAGGGGAAGAGATATACAGTTTACTATGACGCATCAGGTATTGGGCTAGTAGCAGTGTTGATGCCGGGAGATCGAGTCATTGCATACGGGTCTCGGCAGTTGAGGCCACATGAGAGGAATTATCCGACGCATGATCTCGAGTTGGATGTAGTTGTGAAAGCGTTGCGCTATTGGAGACATTATCTATTGGGAAAAAATTTGGTGGTTTTCACTTACCACAAAAGCCACAAGTATGTCTTTACTCAGCGTGTCCTGAATCTGAGGCAGATGAGGTGGGTCGAATACCTAAAATCCTTCGATTTTGAGCTTTCCTATACACCTGGTAAGGGTAATGCAGTAGCTGAAGCACTGAGCAGGAAGACTCAGATACATGCAGTGCAGGAGGCCAGTGGTGAGTGGTAGCTTATGGCCTTGTTCTCTGAGATGCATCTGGATATGCACGGAAGTCAGGGTAAGACCTATCTTTCATCTTTAGTAGTAACTTATACCCTCCTGGACAGAGTGAGGATGAGACAACTATCTGTTTCAGAAAGCCTAGTTCTACAGGAGTCGATGTCAAGTGAGGACCCTCTTCCTGATTGGACGATAAGCGATGATGAGTTTGTGTGTTTCCATGGTAGAGTATGAGTTCCAAGGGATATACTCAAGGAGATGATGCGTGAGTTTCATGCTTCATCTTGGGCAGTTCATCCCGAGGTTACCAAAATGTATCGTGACTTGAGACGTCAGTACTGGTGGCCGGGTATGAAGAGAGATGTATCTGGTTTTATTACGAGGTGTTCCACCTGTCAGCAGGTGAAGGCGGAGCACCAGAGGCCAGCTGGACTGTTACAGCAGTTACCCATTCTAGAGTGGAAATGGGATGATGTCGCGATGGACTTCATGACAGGGTTTCCAAGGTCACCTAGAGGCAATGATGCTGTGTGGGTTGTTGTGGACAAACTCACGAAGTTCGCTCACTTTTTTCCGATCAAGGAGACCTTCAGGGTTGACGATCTCAGAAGACTGTAATCTGAGACATCGTACGTCTTCATGGGATCCATCGTTCTATCTTTTCAGATAAGGACGCCCATTTTACGTCTCATTTCAGGCATTGTTTTCAGAGGGAACTGGGTACACCAGTGCTTCTAAGCATAGCATACCACCCTCAAAGTGATGGCCAGTCACAGCGTACGATACATGTCACGACCCCCTCCCACCGAAAATTCCCCTCCTGAGATGTATATGGTGAAAGGAAGATAATGACCCCTAGAGTCCCGCCTCTAGTAGGCCCTGGGGTGGAGACTAGCACCAAGGGTATGAGTTTTCACAAATATGGGAGGCATTACCCTTTTATTATTTTAAGATCGGGAAATAAAACTAGTCAACCCCCAAAATGGAAAATAAAACGTGTATAGAAATAAACCCAAACCAATCCCACATGCATGTTTAAATAATTTTATAACAAGGTTCAAGTACAAGAAAGCTCAAAGTATAATACCAAAATAAAACAAGAGTACCCCAACTGCCACAACTCCAACTGTCCGACTAGTATAGTCCCGCACGGCCCTGGTAGTCCTCATGGAAACCTGAAAGTAAACATAGGGTGAGAATACAAGTATACTCAGTAGGGAAACCTAGATCTCTCGTGAACAAGTGGGGAGACATCTTATTGTCCCGTGAGAACAATAGAAGAAACCTAGAAAGGAATTCTATCCTCCCAACCTCATCAGCCACACTCACCAAAAACACAATCACAATAGGTAGTAGTATATAAGAACAAGTGTATTGGGTACCCGCACCATTTCCAACTATTTAGCTGCTCTTCCTAATGGCGAACGTCCTGACGCTACCACACTCTTCTGACCCGCACACACATAGGCCTCAAGAACCACACATCCCTCCCGCACACACCTGGGCCTCACAACCACGGATCCCGCCCGCACACACCTGGGCCTCACAACCACACATCCCTCCCGTACACACCTGGGACTCACAACCACGTAACCCACCCACACACACCTTGGCCTCATTTCAGAGGTTCTTGGGAAATAATAATAGTAACAGAACTATCGCTCGAAGACACGTGGGCCTCATCCCGAAGAATCTTGGGAAAACAAACCTGCCCGAAGAGTCCTGGGCCAATCTACCCCAATCGAAACCTACCCTAAGAGTATTTGGTGTAAGGTCACCTCAAACCATCATGGCATATGGGAAGAAGGAGCAGGAAGGTGCAAGTAACTATGGGGAAAACACCCTCTCCCATGAAATGGGAGTGTTCGACACTATGTTCTCAACAATGGTGGGGTACGATAAACCATAAATGATACATATACATATATGTATACCAAACACACAACCCAACCTATGGCTTCTAAATAGAGAAACTGAGCACGTGCCTCGACACTGCTACCACGAAGCATGCATAAAACAACAACCCCAACCCCATTTAGGACATCATGTTCAACAAAATTAGTTTATTAGTTCCTTAATTACTGGGAAACTATCTACAACCAACCACATCGATCGTTCATAAAACATATCCCTGCAATCTAAAAATCAAGTTAGGAAAACACAAGAAACACAACCAAGTCCTTATTATTAGTCAGCCAACCCCATTAAATGTTATTCTCGTTACATTACCATGCCCCATTATTCATTAACTCTTCCACATTTTATTTATTATTCACAACCCATAGTTCGTTCACATTCAAGACCATCCCTACAGCCCTACTGCAAACCACCATAACCAGAGTCACACCGAAAACCGTACATCATTATACCTTTAATACCATTCATCGCAGCCCTGCTATAACATTCACACCAACCCACAACCAAGCCAAACGTAGCCCTACTGCTCACATGATCCACAAAAACCCACAAAACACCCCCAACACATGCCACAAATCCAAGCCAAAACCCACATGTTCATTATTCCATTCTGTTAAACTGGTGTGATCACACAAGGGTTCCAGATTTTAAATCTGCCAACATTACGTGATTAACCAAATTTCCACATTCAATGAAGTTTCCATCCCCAAAAACTGTCTAGAAAGATAGGAAAACATTTAATTGTGCAAGAAAATTCCCCCAATGACAGTGACTTTCAATATGCATAAGCCTATTCAATTCACAACATAATATCCCAGGATATAAAAAAAGTAATGTAACAGTAATCACAACTTCCCAAACCCATTATAAAAGCCAGTTATTGACTTTATTAAACTGGTTCAACTGTGTTTCACGAAAAAAATGGAAACCCACCCCGCATGATGCACAAATTAGAGAGATGATGGTAAGATCCCTACCTCAACACGTTCTGATCACAACTATCCCCCAAATCAACTTTAGAAGACGTCCGTCGGCGTCTGTCACTTCTGTCGAGTCCCAGAAAACCTCCTCAGGTGGAATTTGAAAAGGAAAGGCCGAAGGAAAGAAAACTGATTCATGCTCAGAAGTTCCTCCTCATCGTTATGATCCCGTCGCCGGTGACGGATCGTAAATCGGAGCACGGATGAAGAATTTATGGAAGAAAAAGATCCTTTGAGTCTCTTGAGAGAGCTCTGCTCAGAGGAATGGGGAGGAGAGGGGTGAGTTGAAAAGGAAGAGAGGACCACTCCTTTTATAGGTGAGAAAAAAAAGCACATGACAATTACGTTATGGTACACAGCATGTACTCGTCCATTTCAAAAGGTCACCACGCGGCTTCAAACACGGACTTCAACGCGGAATGCGACCGTTGACTGGTCAACACACAGCTTGAAGGTAATGCGTACACAGGGAGGAACTACACAATGTGTCATTTGGAATACACAGCATGTACTCATTTATTTCACACAGCAAGGACACAGCTCCAACACGGCACATGACCGTTGACTGGTCAAAACACGGTTTGAGGGTAACGCGTACGCGGGGAGGGACTACACGGCGTTTAGTTTGGGGTACACGGCGTGTACCAATTTATTTCACACAGCAAGGACACGGCCTTGAACAAGGGGTATACCTAGAGAGGGGGTAAACGGAGTGTAATCACACTACACGACATGTAGTTTCAAAATTTTGAAAAGTGTGGGAAAAGTCCATTTTACCCTCCAGAACACTTCAAGACATTTTTTTGACAAAGGAATGGGCCGGAGAGGTCCGAGCCATTACATCAAATACCTCTTAAAATATTCTCATCCCCTAGAATTCAAAAACCAACCCAGAAGAACCCAAAAAGATACCTCTTAGGGTTCTCATTATAACAGGAACCCAACAAAAAACCCTAATCATAAGTGTTAGGAATTCCCCCTCCTATGTCGAGATATTATCTTGTTTAGGCGGCACTGACTCGCCTGCACGGGTTTAATCGCATTCGCATTAATGCATCTCGATTAAGGATTGTGCCTTCCCACTTCCATATATTAGGATTTTCCAAATTACAATACCCCCAACACCGTACAACCAACAAATTGCCCGAACACATGGTTTGGGGAAAATTTCATCTCCTATGTTGAGATATTATCCGCTTTAGGTGGCACTGACTCGCCTGCACGGGTTCAATAGCATCCTCATTAATGCGTCTCGATTAAGAGTCAGGTTTTTCCCATTTCCCCACACATCCGAACATGATACACACTTCCAGAGAAAAAGAAACTAAAGGTCTCATAACTGACAAGCCAAGAATTACATATCTCAATGGTATAGAGTAAAACAACAACACAAAGCTCAGAAGAACAAGGAAAAACATAAGTCAAAACAACTCCGGGTACTGAGCATGCATCTGGGGCTCCCGCTCCAAAGTTCTCTCCTCAAGGCCGCCATGCCTCCATGACACACGAACCAAGGGAATGGTTCATCCATGGAGCACCTTCTCCTTATGATCCTCGATTATGACTGGTCGTTCCTCGAAGGTTGCGTCATCTCCCATATCTAACTCCCACCAGTTGATAACGTGGGAGTCGTCATGTAATTATTGACGTAGCTGGGAGATGTGGAAGACATCATGAACCTTCTCCAACTGAGGTGGAAGGGCTAGCTGATATGCCACCTCGCCAACTCGCCTTAGCACCTCAAAAGGTCCGATGAATCTATGTGAGAGCTTTCTCCCTTTCCCAAACCTCTGCTGCCCCTGTCGAGGTGAGACCATCAAGAACACATGATCTCCCACCTCGAACTGCAAGGGCCTCATCCGATGATCAACATAAGACTTCTATCGGTCCTAAGACACTTTCATCCTCTCACGAACAAGATGGACATTCTCTGTGGTTCTCTACAGTACCTCTAGCCTAAGAGCACTTGTCTCACCAACCTCTGCCCAGAAAACGGGTGAATGACATGGTCTTCCATACAAAGCCTCAAGTGGTTCCATTCTAATAGTAGAGTGGAAGCTGTTGTTGTAGGAAAACTCTACTAAAGGCATGTGTCGTAACCATGATCATCCAAAATCCAGAACGCATGCCCACAGCATTTCTTCCAATGTATGGATAGTCTGCTCTGTCTGTCCATCAGTTTGGTGGTGAAAGTAGTGCTATGATGTAGCATGGTGCCAAAAGCATGATGTAACCCCCTCCAGACTCATGAGGTAAACCGAGTATCCCGATCTGAGAAGATAGTCTTCGGAACTCCATGGAAACGCACCACCTCATCTACGTACCTCTGTGATAAGGTAGTCACTGGGCCGGACTCCTGAATTTCTAAGAAGTGAGCTGATTTCGTCAGTAGATCCACCACTACCTAGATAGCATCATAACCACCCTGAGCTCTGGGTAGTCCTATGATGATGTCCATTGAGATGTCATCCCACTTCCACTCGGGGACATCTAAACGATGGAACAAACCACTGGGAAAATAGTGTACAACCATCACTTGCTGACACACTAGGCATTTAGCCACAAACTCTGCCACTGCCTGTTTCTCCCCGGGCCACCAAAACTGTTCCCTTAGGCCTCGGTACATTTTCAAAACACCTGGACGTATGGCCAAGGATGAGCTATGGAACTCACGAGGAACTCCCTCACGCATTATTTATGGGACAAACAGCCTTCCTTGAAAAAGCATCTGATGTCGGTTGTCCTCTGACCATCCTTCTGGAGCGTTCCCCTAATTGATACAATCCCGCATCACTTTCGCCTCGGAGTCCCACCAATGAGACTCTTCCACTTTATGAAACAAGGAGGACTCCACCGTCATCTGAAACAATCTTCCTCTAACACCTTCTACACTGGCATCCATGTGCACGACAGCCAACTCAACCATCGCTTTCCAAGCATCAGCGGATTCCTGAACCAATTCTTTATGTGACATCCTGCTCAGGTAATCAGTTACAACGTTGCCCTTACCTTCAGTGTAAGAGATCTCGAAGTCTTATTCTTGGAGAAACTCAACCCATCTCTACTACCGTAAGTTGAAGTCACGCTGGGAGATGATATAACACGTGCTCCTGTAATCTGAGAAGACCACAAAACACTCCCCAAAGATGTAATGTCACCACAACATCAGTGCGAACACTACTACTGCAAGTTCTAGTTCATTGGTGGCATAGTTACGCTCATGAGGGAGCAACTGCCTAGACCCATAATAGATCAATCCCTTCTTCTGCACCAGCATGCACCCAGACCAAGGCCAGAAGCATCACAAAATACCCCATAAAACAACCCTTCCTCTGGAAACCTGAGTACGGGGGCACTGACCAACTTATCCTTCAGGTAGTTGAAATTCTTCTGGAACATCTCTCTCCATAGGAAGAATTGGTTATTCCTAGTCAAAGATGTCAATGGAGCAACAACTCGAGATAAGTCTAAAACGAACCACCGATAGTAACCTGTGAAGCCCAGGAAACTACTAACATCGGCCATGCTCTTGGGTGCTGCCCAAGAAACAACTGCCTCCACATTTGACGGGTCCACTGACACTCCATGCTGAGACACCACGTGCCCAAGGAAGTGTACTTATTGCGTCAATAACTTACACTTAGACAATTTCCCATAAATCTAGTGGTATCGAAGGACTCATAAGACTGCCCTGAGATGCTCAACATTCTCCTCCTCTGATCTTGAGAAGATCATGATTTCATCGATAAACACAACGACGAACTGGTCTAGAAACTCTCAAAGACAATGTTCATAAGTCCCATGAACACGGCTGTTGCATTCGTAACTCCAAACGCGAACACTACAATCTCGAAGTGCCCATACCTGCACCTGAAAGATATCTTTGAGATGTCACTGTCCTTTACCCTCAGCTGATGATATCTAGATTGTAGATCAATCTTGGAAAACCAACCTGCTCCCCTCAGTTGGTCGAAGAGATCATCTATCCTTGGAAGGGGGTAACAATTCTTGACTGTTACCTAGTTCAACCTTCGGTAGTCTATTCATAGCCTAAGACCACCATCTTCCTTCTTCACGAACAAAACTGGAGCACCCCATGGAGATATTCTGGGTCGAACAAAACCCTTCTCCATCAGATCATCAATCGGAATCCGCAACACCGACAACTCTGAAGGTGCTATCCGATAAGGGGCCATCGAAATCGGACAGGCACCAGGCGGTAAGTCTATCCCGAACTCAATGTCACGTCGGTGGGGGGGGGGGGGGTAGAGTCACAACCTCCTCAGTAAAAACATCGAGGAACTCCCCAACAACCTCTGGAACATCCATCATTTCGGTATCAGCTGGAACCACTTATAACACACCTAACAAGGAAAGGAGAGGCTTCACATGCTGGCTTCCTACCTGATAGCTCCTCTCGCCAACAAAAGCTACATGTTTTCCATCCACATCAAATAACACGACCCTTCTTCGGAAGCATTCGATAACAACACTAACTGAAAACAACCAATAGATTCCTTGGATGACATCGTATGGCTGCATCTGTAACAGAAGAAGGTTCCCACTAGATCGATGTGGTCCCAACGTCAGCCCACATCCCCGGAAAACACATTATATGATGTTCTGGCCTCCAAATGGTGTACTCCGCACCAGTGGTATGGAAAGTATCTCTACGTGTAGATGCAAGTCATGGGCTATACCAAGTGTAACAAAGGAGTGCGAAGCTCATGAATCGAACAATGCAAAAACACGAGTGTTGAAAAATCAAATCGTACCTTGCACCACCTCTGGTCCTGCCAGAGCTGCCAACTCTGCGGCGTGCAACTATCCACGCCCATCTCCTCCGCCTCTCTGTTGTAGAGCAACTCCCCGAACACGCCCTGGTCGAGGTCCCTGAGGAGCACCCTATGGTCAGCCTCCTCCTGCAAAGTCTTCCCTCAGAGGAGCATGGTACTGCTGCTGCTGGAAGGGCCTCGCTGGCAACTGGTTCTACAGAGGCGGGCACTGAACCTGCCCACCTCCATCGTACTGAACTCGGATCGGTCACCAACTCTAAAGGTTCCCAAAACCTCCACATGAAAAACATTTCGGTCCTGGGATCGTGAAAAATTGACGAGGACCCGAAGATCTGAACTGGAACTGCTGGGGCATGCTCCCCACCATCCTGAACCTGAACGGTCCTGTCATAAGAGACCTCCTGCTGAATTCCATCCACTTCGATGAGCGCAGCTGGGTCCCCTCTCGTGGTGCACCTCCTAGCCAGTGCATCCTCTCTACAACCTCTCCCTTCTTCTGTAATGCCAAGTACGTCGGAAGTGTGAAGGGGGTAACAACATACTGAAGCAAAGGACGAAGCGCCTCCTCCAATCGTCTCGCCTGAGACTCCTCATCCGGAAAGAGATCCGGAGCATAGCGCAAGAGATCCTTGAACATAATCCCCAACTCTCATACTGACATACTCCCCTGCATAAGGGAGAGTAACTCCTGCCGCTTCTCTTCCTTGATCATCGAAGAAAGGAAATCCTCTCAGAATTCCTTCTCAAAGTCAAACCACGGAACCTCTGGCTCTATCCTCTCTCCAAGGTAGAGAGTCCACCACTGTCGCGCCGCACATCTTAGCTGACTGACTGCTAGGGGAACCCAGTACTCCCTCGGACCATAGATCAAGGTAAAAGCAATCCCTAGCTCCTTAAGACACCCCTCTGTCTCTGTATCCGAAGTACTACCCTCGTAATTCTTGAGGGTTTGCCGCTGGAAAGAACGGAGAGTCTTCTGCCACTAGCTATCTTCCTTCTCTCAGTCAATCCTCAACTTATCGACCACCTGAATCTGCTGGGCCTCGGCCGTCTGAGCCACCCTACAACGACGTCCAGGTGCCATAGTAGTACGGTTAACAAAGATCGCCTAAGCCCAAGTAGAAATGAAAATTTTCAGGGTTTCATTTTATAATTTTATTTCAATTTCTTTCCCAGAACACCCAAATCAAGTAAAACACAATCATGATGATGCATGTACCTTCCCTTGGGTCTCTACCCTGCAATCAATATAGTCTCACTTGGTTGTTCGGTAGGCTCATAGTCCTTATATCAGATCACGGGGACCTAAAATCCCGTGTCCTAGCCAGTCTTCCCTGACTTATGTCACACACCAAGATTAGCTAACATTGTTTCCCTACCATCCCATGCAACCATCACTGTGCCTAACTCCAGACTCCATCATATCTCTCAACCATCACCTCTGATACAATTCTGTCATGACCCACTCCCACCAAAGATGCCCCTCTAGAGGTGGAAATGGTGAAAGGGAGATAATGACCCCCGATTCCCGCCTCTAGTAGGCCCCGGGGTGGAAATTAGCACCAAGGGTATGAGTTTTCACAAATATGGGAGGCATTACCATTTGATTATTTTTAGATCGGGAAATATGACAAGTCAACCACCAAAAAGGAAAATAACAAGTGTATAGAAATAATCCCAAACCAAGCCCACATGCATGTTTAAACAATTTTATAACAAGGTGCAGGTACAAGAAATCTCAAAGTACAATACCAAAAGAAAATAAGAGAACAACAACTGCAACAACTCAAACTGTCCGACAAGTATGGTCCCGCATGGCTCTGGTAGTCCTCCTGGAAATCTGAATGTAAATGTAGGGTGAGGATACAAGTATACTCAGTAGGTAAACCTAAAGCTCTCGTGCACAAGTGAGGAGACATCCTAATATCCCGTGAGAACAACAAAAGAAAGCTAGCAAGGAATTCTATCCACCCAACCTCACCGACCACACTCACCAAAAACACAATCACAACATGTAGTAGTATATAAGAACAAGAGTATTGGGTACCCCACACAATTTCCCACTAGTTAGCTTCTCTTCCTAATAGAGAACGTTCTGACTCTACCACACTCTTCCCGCCCGCATACACCTAGGCCTCAAGAACCACACATCCCGCCCGCACACGCCTGGGCCTCACAACCAAGAATCCTGCCCGCACACACCTCAGCCTCACAACCACACATCCCACCCTCACACACCTGGTCCTCAAAACCACATCACCCGCCCACACACACCAGGGCCTCATCCCGAAGGTTCTTGGGAAATAGTAATAGTAACAGAACTCTCACCAGAAGAAACATGGGCCTCATCCCAAATATTCATGAGAAAACAAACCTGCCCGAAGAGTCTTGGGCCAATCCACCCAAATCAAAACCTACCCGAAGAGTCTTTGGTGTAAGGTCACCTCAAGACATCATAGCCTATTGGAAGAAGGAGCAGGAAAGAGCTAGTAAGTAAGGGTAAAACACCCTCTCCCATGAAATGGGAGTGTTCGGAACTAAGTACTCAACATGGATGGGGTGAGATAAAACATAAAAGATATAGATACATATATGTATACCAAACACACAACCCAACATATGGAATCTAAACAGGGAAACTGAGCATGTGCCTCGGCACTACTACCTTGAAGCATGCATACAAAAACAACCCCAACCCCATTTAGGTTTTCATGTTCAACAGAATTAGTTTATTGGTTCCTTAATTACTAGGAAACTATCCACAACCAACCACATTGATCGTTCATAAAACATATCCATTCCATCCACAAATCAAGTTAGGAAAACACATGCAACACAACCATGTCCTTCTAATTAGTCATCCAACCCCATTGATTATTATTCCTGTTCCATTACCATGCCCCACCATTGATTAACTCATCCACATTTTATTTATTATTCACAACCCATAGTTCATTCTCATTCAAGCACATCCCTGCAGCCCCACTACTAACCACCATAACCACAATCACACTGAAACCCGTACATCATTATCCCTTTAATACCATTCATCGTAGCCCCACTATAACATTCACACCAACCCACAACCAAGCCAACCGTAGCCCTGTAGCTCAGCCGATCCACAAAAACCCACAAAAAACCCCCAACACATGACACGCATAAAAGCCAACACCCACATGTTCATTATTCCATTTTGTTCAACCAGGGTGATCACACAAGGGTTCCAGATTTTAAATCTGCCAACATTATGTGATTTACCAAATTTCAACATTCAACGAAGATACAATCCACAAAAATTGTCAAGAAATATAGGGCAACATTTAATTGCGCAAGAAAAGGCCCCCAACGACCGTGATTTTATGTAGGCATAAGCCTATTGAATTCACAACATAATATCATAGGATATAAAAAAAGTAATGTAACAGTAATCACAACTTCCCAACCCCATTATATAAGCCAGTTATTATCTTTATTAAATCGGTTCAACTGTGTTTCATGAAACAAGAGGAAACCCACCCCACATAATGCAAAAATTAGAGAGACAAAGGTAAGATACCTACCTCAACAGGTTCTGGTCACAACGCTCCCCTAGATCAAAATTAGAAGATGTATGTCGGTGTCCGTCCCTTCTGTCGAGTCACAGAAAAACCTTCTCAGGTGGAGGTTGGAAAGTAAAGGGCGAAGGAAAGACAACTGATCCAAGCATAGAAGTTCCTCCTCATCGTTACGATCTTATGGCTACTGACGGATCATAAATCGAAGCTCGGACGAAGAAGTTATGGAAGAAAAAGAGGCTTCGAGTCTCTTGGGAGAGATCTGCTCAGAGGAATGGGGAGGAGAGGGGTGAGTTGAAAAGGAGGAGAGGTTACCTCCTTTTATAGGTGAGAAAAACAAAAGTACACGACATGTACTTTATGGTACACAACATGTACTTGGCCATTTCACACGGTCACCACGCGGCTTCAAACACGGCCTTCAATGCGGAATGCGACTGTTGACTGGTCAACAAATAGCATGAAGGTAATGCATACACGGGGAGGAACTACACGGCGTGTAGTTTGGAATTCACGGCATGTACTCGTTCATTTCACACAGCAAGGACACGGTTCCAACACAGCACAGAACTATTGACTGGTCAACACACGAATTGAGGGTAACACGTACGCGGGGAGGGACTACATGACGAGTAGATTGGGGTACATGGCGTGTACCCATTTATTTCTCATGGCAATGACATGACCATGAACACAGGGTATACCCAGCAAGGGGGTATATGATGTGTACTCACACTACACGACGTGTAGTTTCAAAATTCTGAAAAGTGTGGGAAAAGTCCATTTTACCCTCCAAAACACTTCATGACCTTCTTTTGACAAAGGAATGGGCCAGAGAGGTCCGGGCCATTACAATACATGTGCTAGAGGACATGCTGCATGCATGAATCCTAGACATTGGGGTCTCTTGGGAGAAGCATATACCCCTAGTCGTGTTTTCCTATAACAATAGTTTTCATGAGACTATTGAGATGGTACCATACAAGGATTTATATGGTAGGCCATGCCGATCACCTTTGTGCTGGTCAGAGGTAGGTGAGGCAGCTTTATAAGGACCACGTCTCGTACAGGAGACTACTGAGCAGGTCCAGTTGATTAAGAAGTAGATGGCTACCGCGTAGTCTCGTCAAAAGTCTTATGCTGATCGTCGTAGACAACCTTTGGAGTTCGTGGTCGGAGATCAGGTTTTCTTGTGTGTCTCACCGAGGCTGGGACACAGGCGGATCAGGAGATAAGTTAAACTTTCACCGAGGTATGTGGGGCCATTTGAGATTTTGGAGAGAGTCGGGATGGTTACCTATCGGTTTCAGTTACCGCAGCGGTACCGATCCATGCACAACGTCTGCCATGTGTCTCGGTTGCATAACAATCATTCAGACCCGTCAAACATCTTTCAGCCCGAGGAGGTTGGGCTTTAGATGGATTCATCCTTTGAGGAGCATCTTATTCCTATCGTTGATAGGAGCACGAAGGTTCTCCGAGGCCAGTGAGTTCATATCGTATGGGTTCTATGGTAGCATGGCCGAGTGTAGGATGAAACCTGGGAGCGGGAGACCGACGTACGTGCTCAGTGGCCAGATCTATTCTGAGATATATCTTCGCCACCTTTGGAAGGGAAATTCGGGGACGAATTGCTTTAAGGGGGGATGTTTGTAAGAACCTGATTCTTATCTTTGAGGTACGAGTTTCTTCTTTTCTCTTTTCCTTATGTATTTTTGAGAAAATAAGGAAAATAGGGAAAATCCCAAATTTTCGAAGTACACGCAGTGTACTTTTCCACATGCCATGTACTTCTGGCCATGTGGAATGAGTACACAAGGTTTGTGGCCATGTCAGCGATGAAGGGTGTAGTGGCCAGCTGTGTGACAGCACACGCTGTGTACTCATGTAGACATTCTATGTAGTCATGTCGGAAGACTAACAGTTCCATGATGGCGGGAAGCCACCAGGGGAACAATTTAAAAAAGGGAATTACACACCATGTACTTTGTTTTTTTCACTTAAAATGGGAAGTAGCCTCTCCTGTTCAGAGGGAAGGTTTACAATGGGAAGAAGGAAAGGGAGAGGGAGGCCAGAGCTTCAAAGAGCAGCCGAGCGCACGTCGGGAATCCGTTTCCTCCTCGGACAGTCACGTTGGAACCGCACGGGTAATCCCTCCACCCTTCTTTAATAGTTCATTACAATTCTTCCTCTAATGATAGTTATTTTAGTTTATGCAAGAAATATTTTACCTCATATCTACGGTATTCTTGGATGTTTCAAAAGGCGTCGTTCGCGTATAACATTCATTGGGGATTAAGGTAGATGTCTTAGAGTTTAAATTCCAATTGTTGTGCGTTTTTAGTGCCATGAACCCATATATGGGGTGTTGTGTGGCTGAGGCCGTGGTTATATTAAATACCTATAATTGTATAGGTAATTAATAAAATGGTAAAACTGTTGTTTGGGATCAGTGCATGGATCCAGGACCACCCCGAGGGTGTGTTCCTCTGTTTAGCCATTTGGCCAGGATACCTAAGGGTATGCCTTTAATGTATTGGTTGTAGAATTTCCATGAGATGAATGGAATGTGAATGTTTATTTACATGTTAGGAATGAACCGGTTACTTGCGCCAGAGGGTAGTGTTTTTCTTAGCCTGTGGGCATTGTTTGCATAGCCTAAGGGCAGTTGTTATCCCAGCCTGAGGGAAAAATCATCTGTGCATGTGGGCAGTTGATTATGTGACTTTGGGTGACACATCTTATGCCCATGGGAAAAATCCGTATGCCTATGGGCAGATTATTTTGTTGGATACTCTTTACTTGAGGGTTGGGGTTTACGTGTCTGAGGACATTAACTATTTACTTAGAATATTCACTATGGTGATATTTTAAATTAAATGATTAAATAGATATTAAAATGGAAATATAGCTGGTTATGTTAGTTACTTTTTAGTACTTCTTAGGTTATTTCATTTTACTACTGCACACTATTGATGCATGTTTTACACACTGTTGAGCACGAGCCTTTGGTCGGTGCCTACTGAGATATATTTCTCACACCCTATTTGGGCCATGCTTTTTGGCCCAAACAGATTACATTGCTGCAGGTGTAGATACGGGAAAGGTTCCTTACATAGGTACTTTATTGCTGCTGGGGTGTAGGAGAGCATGGGACCGAGCATTAGCTCGCGATGCCACGGTCTGTTCTATTTTGATTTTCTGCACTTGTACTTCAGTTGTATTGTATTGACTGGGTAACATGTTCTTGCTGTTTTCATAGAATAGTGACATGATGCATCTTCATATATATATAAGACTGCTGGTTTCCCATTTGTTTCATCAGTTATAAATTTCAGAAATATATTTTGTACTGCTTCTGTTGTTATTATATGTTTATCTCTATTCCACTGTGCTACACTTTGACAAATGAGGTCATAGATTCCCCACTATTAGACCTGGGCCCTCGCTACTAGTCGGCATATTCTGGCGTTTGAGGAAATGTGCTTGAGGTCATGTGGAGAACTGGGTTCGGGGCACCCAGAACTGGGACATTACAGAATGAGAAAAAACATGTTATTCTTTCATGTAATGAAAGTTGTTCTTCTGTTCATATCAGCCAAAGAAGAAAATGGCATAAAATCTTTTTGATCTCATCCACACAGATATATGTTGTACAATAAATGTGGATGGAACACATGTATAGTTTTACATTGTTTAATCATTGATTATTATATTATAATGTCTTCAATAATGATTATACACAATAAACAATGTGTTCTTGATTGCATGAAAAGTTATCATCAAATATTTGAGATTAATAATTTCCACAAAATCAAAGTTCAATGATCTATCTACAATGGTGAATACACACCGATTAAAATTAAAAACTAATTCAAAAACCATGGAATTAATCATGAGGTGCATTCGGTGATAACACCACAAAAAATTATTTCTTTGAATATAGAAATGGATAAGTGAGCAATATGTCCATAACAATGCTAATTGAGGGTCTTATCCCTCATTATTTATTGAAATAGTATATTGTGAAAAAAATAAACATTCAAATTCTAATTGGGATTTATATTGGAGAAACCAAGACACCATGTGAGTTATGGTATAAAAGGAAGCCCTCAATAATGTTTTTTTTTTGTTTTTGGATGTAAATGTTTCTTTCGCAGGAAAGAAAGAAAATAAGTGTAATTATGGAGATGCAAAATATTAGGGAATATTCTATTTATTTTCAATGTATTGAAAAGACTACAAATTTTTCAATAATCGTATTGGAAGATCTTTGGAATTAAGTGATGTTATGATCATTGAAGATAAAACCATCAATACCTTCTGGAGCTCTATTGATGATTTGATAGAATATGAAAAGAAATTGACATAAAATAAATTTGAATCCATATGTAGAGGAATTCAAAACATTCATACCTGACACAACGATGATGACTCAGAAGAAGATTTAGAATAAGAAATCACGGATGAAGAAACATCATGTAACCATTATATAAAAAATACAAGAGTATAAATTGGTCAATCTAACATCATTGGATATTGGAAAGGTCCCTCACAAAAAAAGGTGAATAACGACAGAAGCACATGATTCCTTCTATTAAATTGTTGAACCAACCTCAGCTGAATAGGTAAAAAGTGATGAATAATTAGTTAAATCCATGTATGAAGAACTTGATCATACTGAAAATAACCAGACATTAGTTTTTTTTACAAAAACTGAAAATAACTACATTATTGGTACCAAGTGGATCTATAAAATCAAATTTAGTGAGAAAAGAAATGTGATCAGAAACAAGGAACACTTAGTGTGTAAAGGCTATGGATTGATGGAAGTTATTTACATTCTATAAATATTTGGTCTAGTTGCGATATTTAATTCGATAAAAAATTTTGTTATTATTTCAATCCAAAGGGGATACATATTTTATCTGATAGATGTAAAAAGTAATTTTTAAATGTTGTTCTTTAATAAGAAGTATATATTCAACAACCAGTGGGATTTATGATTGGAAATGATGAATCAATGATTTTTATTTTAAATAATCCTTCATGTGGTCATAAAAACGTTCCGCATGAATGGTATTTTCAAATGGATTCATATATGACGATGTTTCAAAAAAATAGAGGAGATGATCATAATCGTTATGTGATGAGTTCAATGGAAGATCAATTTATGGTTCGTATGTACGTGGATGATATCATATTTGGGGGAAGAAGGTATTTATCAGTGGAAGAATTTTAAAATCACATGAAATCATAATTTGAACTGTCTATGAATGGTGAAATCAATTACATGTTAAGGCAGAAGTTGATTTACAAGAAGTGTAAAAACATCATTTCTTAGGAAAAATATGAAAGATAGATGCTAAAGACATTCATAATTCATCATTACAAACCAATGTTGACACCGGATGTGGTTGGGAAAAACATGGAAATCATGAGGATAGTAATTCAGTGGTCCCTCCACGTATAATAGAATCACCATAATCTTATTATACTTAACTGTACCTTGGCTAGACATTGCCTTCACAACATGCTTAGAAGCTCTCTTTCAATCTAAGACAAAGGAAGAATATTTTATGGTAGTTAAAAGAAGTAGGAGGTACATTAAAGGTACTCACAATTATGGCTTACACATTGCTAAAAAGATATAATATACTATCATCATTTATAGAAGTGGATTAGGCTAGAGATGAGGTGGATATAACGTTCACATGTGGTTGAACATTCTTTATCATCAGGAAATGTGTGGGCTGGTTGAGTAAGAAATAGGAAAGAACATCTCTTAGTACTACTAAATCAAAGTATTTCTCTACTATAATAACTTTCACTCATCTATTTTGAATGAAGAAAGAACTGATAGATATTGGTGATGAGGTCAAACAACCTATCGTGATTCACTGTGATAAAAATAGCTTAACCTGTCTTTCAAATAATCTGATTCATAGCATTTTTATAAAACATATTTTAATCGGATTTCACATTTTTATTGAAAATGATGAAGAAGGAATGATTCAAATGAATCATGATTGAATTGATCACCAAGTGTCTGAGATTATAACTAATGCATTCCCAATAAATGTGTCTGAGAAACATCATATTCACCTCGATGTTTTTCCACCTTGCAATTCATGATGAGGTTATAGTTGTTCCCCTATCCTCATTTGTCTTAACTATTTTAATCTGTTTGGGGAAGTGATACATGTTTATGGTGGAGATACGATCGATGGGGAGTGAATTTCGAGATATGTAAGTACAAATATAGGTTAATTGGGTTTATTTACAAAGTGGTGGAATAGATAAATTAAGTGTGATTAATGATTTCTGGTTGCAGTTTTTTAGAAAAACGATATAATGCCTCTATGACACAATGATGAGGAAACAAAGAATTAGGTTTTATGAAGAAATAGTTCATATTTCTCAATGATTATCATGGACAACATTAATCATTCCAAAACATGAGAACCCAATTCAAGATTCTCATATTGTTCTCTATATTGAGATTTTCTAATGTAGACTTATAGTGTAGGATGAATTGTTTCTCATGTTTTAGGTTTTGATAGCATTTAGTGCATTATTGAATTATTCTATAGATTTCCAATAATCCCAAATGGGAAGATTGTTGTAACCAAGGCTATTATTTGTTGTAAATAGAGTGAAGTTTGTTTTTTTTCAATCAACAAAATGATTATTAGGTAATTTTGTGGAATGCTATCTTACAAAACAAGATGAGTACAATATTAATGGTGGAGTCATTTCTCAGTGATTTCAAAATGTTTGGTCTCAAAAATAGGAGGAAGAGGCAAGCATTATGAAATGTATTTATTTGGATTAAATCTTCCAAAATATTTAAAATTTATGGGTTTCATAAACACTAGGTTACGTAAGGTTTGGGATTATAGAATATGTATAGAAATGTGAAAAACCATCACAAACGGCACAATAGGTTTAGGATTATCACTGTTACTATGAGAATAAGGATGAGAAGGTTGATTTTCATTAGAGATTCATGATTTAAAGAGATTCATGAACATGTTTTTGGACTTTCAAGAAAAATCGGTCATAAGCATGGGTGAATCGTAGGGAGTTTTGTAAAAAAATATGAGGCTACACCCACTACATTATAAATAAAAAAAATTGGAGAAAAGTATAAATCACTCTAATTAATGAAGTCAAAGACCTTCATGAATCAGGTATTGGAGGTAATCTTGATCATTAGAAACTTAATTCTCTATTATTGACCATTACATTGGTATCTTGGAAAAATGTGTTTGACAATTATGATGTATTTCATGACAAATTATTGATCTTCCTGATGAAAGTTTATCCTACAAAGGCAGTTTTCTTTACCAAGGTAGTGAGATTCATGAAGTCAATTCTCGAATGATAGTATGAAACATCAATTCTAGGTCAAAATTTCATTCAAGTCCATCCATTCAGTTCTTTGATGAAAGAAGAGTTTCATGATAGGTAGGGACAAAGTCATAAACACTAATCTGTTGAAGTGAACTTCACATCGTTAAACTCAGTGAGACTTCACCCAATGTTCATACCTAGGGGGAGTTTGTGGAATTGTTCTGAGCGAGGTAGTTCACTATACCTAAATAATTTTTAAGGTAATGTGCATAGAATAATGTTATAGTGTCTGAGATTCTAATTTTTTTTGATATGACAGAAACATTATCAGAGTATGATTGTTGGACTGTCCCTTAGTGGTGAACCAAGTTAAATTTATTTGTTGTCTCTATGAATTGTAATGTTTGATTACTACACAATTTTATAAGAATGTTTTGACAACTACCTACTAATGTGGGAGCATGATCTGTCATGGTAAATGAAAAAGTTGATACCCAGATTCACCCATCCCCTCTCAGAGTGTTTTAGGGCCCTATAATAAAATCAATACAGACTATCATTATTATAGTTACACAAAGGAAAATATCTTATTGCAATCATTTAATGGGTTACATGAAAATTTTGAATCAAATTAAAACCTAAACAACTACATGCACTAATAAAAATTAAATTGTAAGCATAAAGAACTATTCAAGATTTTTAATAACCTTTTAATGATCAAATTATCAATTTTCTTTGAAACCCTAATTTATTATAAAATTTATTATTTTTAGTTAATGTTAATTCATTTTTATTTTAATAATATTTTCAAACCACCATCTTTTAATTTATTTAACAAAAAATCAAAAAATATATTCTCTCTTACTTTAATACTCATCAAGATTTAACCTAGAGTTATCCTTATTCCTCATTTCATCATTTAGAACCTAATTATTTCCCAATTTTATAATATAATGGTAAGTGACTAACTGGTTCCTGATGATGATAATTGTCTCAATCTGTTATCAAGGTAGTTATGTATAATTTAAAATAATAAAATTATTCAATTGAATATGGGGAAATTTAAGTTGAAATATATTCTGGTGTAATCCACACTAAAATTTTAAAAATAGTAATGTGCATGTAATATAAGAAGTAGGTGTTTGTCGAGTATAATGAGAAATTTTATGCTTCTAAAATATTTTCATAAATTTAATAATGATTTTGTAACTTTTTGGAATAATGGCTTACCCAAAATTAAATAATATAGATCATGATCACAATATACTAAAATCAAATAATACACTATACATCGATTGGATGAATAATAACTTGTTTTATGTCACACAACTATGGGATAAAGGGAATGAATTTATTTTTTTGAAAATGATAAAATCATTATGAAAAATGATTACATATGGTCTAGTTATTATAATATCTCAATAAAAAAGTGGTAACTTTTTTCAAGTGCGTGATTCATAAAATTATTTCTTGTTAACATTGAAAGAAGAAAAATAATTTTGATAGTGAAATGTTTTCCATATCAGAAAAAATAGAATGTGTATGATCAGTCATGGATAAATGGTTAATAATATTAATATATTTAAGGGAGAGATAGAGTCATTGGATTTTTTTCATAAGACAAAATGAGACTATTTTATGGTTAATTCATTATTTAAGGTAAATAAATAAACATGGGTATGTTTGAGCAAAGAGGGGTTGATGAATTTTTGTTGGGTTATCCCCAAAAATAAAGGGGATGTAACTGAAAAAAAAGGAAACATATAACATTATTCATTTTGATGTTGTAAATTAGTTATAGTAATCCTTTAATGGGTTGGGAAAAAACACATTCTAGAAGTGATATGAAAGATGTATAATTTATTGGACAACATGCTATAAATTCTAACCAAGTAGAAGTTTTAAGTGATGGATATGAAGAAGATGATGATTAAACATTTTCAAGTAATGAATAATATACATATTCAAATAAACCATAGTTTATGAATCATTTAAAGGACTAAAAATTATTAATGATCATGGACGATTAGTTTAAATAATGGGAACTTTGAGGATAACATCACAAACCTCATTGTTTTGTCTTATTTAACCATGAAATGCGAGGTTAGAATTGAAGCATCAATATTAGGTGAATTATATTAATATATAATTATCAGATTATGGATAGAAAGAGTTGGAATTTAGGTCATATACCATAATAAAATAATATTATTGGAACAAAGTAGGTGTCCCATAAAATTTATATGAAAAAGGTGAAGTGACGTGGAATATATAATGTATAGTTTTCATCGATTCTTTTCAAATTAAAGGACTTGATATCATTGGGTAATTATATTCTATTGAAAGGGTATTCAATATTAGGATATATTTTTTATAAATGGTTGATGAATATATAATATTTTCTAAATCGATATCAAGACATATTTTTTGAATTAAAAAAATGATGTAAAAGTATACATTGAGAATTTTGAATTTTTATTTCATGAAGATAGTGATGGATATTTTATAAGTTTAAATATTTATCTATATAAATAAATTAAATATCTCAATTTATCTTATTTAATGTTATACCCTTACAAGAATATTTTAAAATTTTGAAAATGAAGACAATATGACAACCTTTACAACAGTTAATGTAAAGAGGTATCACTATCATTGTTATCATAATTTGTTAGAATATATATATATATATATATATATGAAATAGGTACCACAATTAATTTTCCATTAAAAGGTAGTATTTCATTAAGATATGGATTTATTGAGAGATGATTTGTATCTTTGGTTTCTAAATTTCTCATGATAATGATTAAACATTTCTTTCGTAAGATAATTATGTCTATTGAATTTTTATGACTTTTGGAATAGAGGAAAAAATGTAAAATTACAAAAACATTATATTGGGAACTAATTTTTTCAAAAATATTGATGCTAAACATGTAAATAAAAAATGTTTAGACACCTCATTGGGACTCTACTATATTTGATAGATTCAAGACGTAAAATAACTTATAATATCACATTATTTTCACATTATCAATGTGAACTTATTTTGTACTACACTATTTCAATGAAGTGGATTCCATATTATGTTAAGACAACATATGATTTTGGTTGAATTTTTTTTAGTAAAATAATGTTAAATCTGTAGGGATTTTATGATATGTATTGGGATGAAGGTGCTGATGTCACACAGTCTATATCTAGTGGAGTATTCTTCATGGTAGTATTATATGTAGTATAATATATAAAAAGACACGACTATAAAAATTACATAATATTGAATTAAATAAATAATTCACATTGAGGATCTTTTCAGGTACAGAGTTTTAGAGAATTTAGACATAACTATTACATCTCAAAAGATTACAAGGTAAACATTTCAACACAGATTTCCATTTTTTTCATAAAATAAAAACTATTGAAAAAAAGAGTCATGTCTAGTTCCATGTTTTAGACAGCATGACTTTTACTTGATCCCATCCTTGACCCTATGCATCTTTAAGTATTGTGAAAACATTTCAAAACTTGGGATAAGCATAAAAGGCTGAGTAAGGGTTATAAAACAAATAATGAAATAATTTGTTCATAAATACAAAAAAAACATGAAATCTTGTACCTACCTCTTGAAATCATAGGATTTATGAATGGCACATAGAAAATCATAAATCATAAAGGTATCTTTTGGAAGAAATATCAAATGTACATTGTAGCTAGCACAACTACATAGGGAGTTACTTTGGAATACCCATCACAGTATATTCCCTAAATCTCTTAGGAGAAACATTCACGTTTACCTCCGTCTCGTTACCCAATGCATTGGAGAGCTATCTCAGGATCACCCACCCTAGGATTATCACGGAACCAACTGTATATGTAAACAATTACCAATAATAATAAAATAATCATAACACATAACACAAGTATAAAGTAAAGGTAAAATTTCCACATTCCACAATAGAAAATCAAGATATTGAAGTAAACAATGATTTATCAAACCATTTTCAAAAACCATTTAAAAAGTGATTTTATAATCAAAGTATCCCATACCACATCGAAGATTTTAAAGGAATTATCATTTGAAACATTAATGTCCATATAAATAAATCCTAAAACTCATTTTTAAAACGTGGACATTAATGAGAAATATTTCGAAGAATAAATCTTTAAAACAATTAAAATGATGTTTCAGTTAAAGAGTTTTTAACAAAAAGAGAGACGCTTGAATACAAATCATTGAATAATAACTTTTAATTATAACATTATAATATCATGAGAATAAATGGATTCATGATATAATAAGTCAAAAGACAATATATACACCATATAAGAGTTAATTGGTGTATAATAACAATGAAGTCTCAATGGAAATGTAAATTGTGATGAAATCCTATATAAAGATGGTATCCTTAAATTCAAGATAAACCAATCTCATAATTAAGTGTGAAAAATATAAATACACCCAATATAAGTGGATATTAAGTGTAAAACAATCATAGGTCATTCACGCATATTCATAGGATGACATAAATAAAAAAGAGAAGATCAACCCAAAGAATGGGAATTGGGTTAAGGAGTTCCCTTAACAATTTGGTAACTTACAAAACATATGCTATATAAAAGAAGGATCATCCAATGAAGATTTAAATACTCATAAATGAAATTATATTAAAAAAATAGTACCATCATGGGGATTACATACACCACACAAAATGAGATAGTGGAAAATATAGTATGAATCTCACGGGAATAAAAACCAGTGAGATGAAGACCCCTTACCACGTTGTAATTCAATTGAGTCGTATGGCCAAATGTTATTAACCACCAAAATAATCACAGAATACCATTAATATAAAGATAATCATGATAGTATGATGGAAATTGAAGTACAAAATACACCACATTCAATAAATAAGTGGCGAACAATGGAAACTTCACCGAATTAAAAGTGAGATAAGGAAACCCCTTACAAAAATTCAGCACCCTAACAGCGCCACTTAAAATTTTGTAAAATGAATTGATGAGAGTAATAGTGGGTCTCTAATCATATTAAAATAAAAATTAAAGTATGGTGAATATAAAAGAACATCCTCCAACAAAAGAACATGGAGCATAACTGAAAGGACATAAAATAGAGTACTTGAAAAGAAAGAGAGAGGTCAGATCCCTTACCTCGTGTCCGACTTGACTCGATCGTTCTTTAACATCCTGAATAAAAAACTAAAGTTAATTTATAATTTCTTAAAAATCCTTTTCAAGTTTACTATTTCTTTTATATCACATATTACCATGTTATAAACATTATGTAATCATTTAAGTTACTAACGATCATTTTGTCGATATTTGTTACTTGAGTCAAAATGAACAACTTATATTTACAAGTTGTCCATGTGGTCAATATTTCATTATATCCAGAATGATATTAATGATTTGGATATCATATATATCATATATATCCAGTATATACATGTTTTTTATAATAGTACATTACATTTAGAGGTAATAAATGAAATCCACCGTTCAGGGAGACGGTAAGTCGTACGTATGCACGAATTCTACTTTCATTTACATTTTTTATTTTAATGGAAAATAAAACATAATGATACATAGGAATATTATAATTACAGTATAATATCATATATAATATCGTTAACTCTGTCCTTTATACATCCCACCTAAGGAATTAACGAATCAAATCACTTTAAGGGGGCGGTAGTTCACACTTCCTCAAATGAGATTATCATATTTACCCACTATGGAAACCATAAAAGAATGATATAAATGGGAAATAAAAAATCATAAGGAAATAATAAAAATAATATATATCATATATAAATACCGTGTCATCATAATGGCCACCATGAGAGGCGGTAAGATGTAATTGAACAATCATCATTTCGTGAGGCCTCAGTTTTCCATCCACAGAAACATTATGTTCTTCATCCATTAGATTGAGGTGTGTCTAAGTGTACTTCGAATACATCTCATAAAAACATACTAGTATATATATTATACTTGTGTTGTTACAAAATAAAATAAATAAAAAGAGTTTAGGGGTTGGAGAAGTAAAATAAAAGAAAACAATTTAAGAGAAACGGTTACCTTTAATTTGGGTAACTCTCTTGGGATTGAACCAAAGGACTTCTTAAAATGCCTTCTACCTAAGTTAAGGCTTATAAGAGGATGATAGGGATGTATGGAGCATAATTGGGTAGTGTTTGGACGATCCAAATGTCTTGAGAGGTGTGAGGAATTGGATAGATATGGTTTCATTTTATAAGGGCGAGGATGGCTCTTTTTGAAAGTGTGAAAACATTATTTTATTATATAATGATATCTGGTTTCTAATGGTCCAAAAATAATTAAGGTCAACGGTAAGATGACTCATAATCGAAAAAAAAATCCAATCAGAATTTGACATGTTTTGGGTAATATGTTAATCATTATAATCTTATTTATTATAATCATTTGTTAAAGAGGTAAATACTGCATCATTATTGTGTCATAAATAATATAATTTATTCAATGTATAAAAAATATAAAAAAATCAGCATCTTGTAGGAAATATTTTTAGATTGTCAATGAATATTTATAGTCTAAAATAGGTCTTATATAACACCTTTTAAAAATTAATTACTAAATGATATTTGTTAATGTCAATTTTGTCTTTACATTAAATTAATTAATCTAAATTGTCATTTTCACTCCCATGTGGATCAATGGGGTCCCAAAATTTACCCAAAGATGCCCATGGTCGTAAATGACTCAACCAATAAGGTTTGGACATGTGTTAAGGTAATTTGGAATTATTATAATAATCTTTTAACCTTGAATTACCCAATTTACCGTTAACCACAGAAAATAAAAGTCAATAGTTACTATTCACCAAAAAAATTATTTTCATATTTTAGAACAAAATTTTACTTCTTAATAACAACCATATATTTCATATTTTTGAAATTCAATTCCCAAAAGTGGTAAAATTTCATTTAAATTTAAATGTTAGTTTTTTTAACTAACACAAAGTGGTTTCACTATGAATCAAAAATTGATGTTTTTCGGAAAAATACCAAAAATCCTGCCTAAGCTATATTTGATATTCTGATTTCAAAATTGATGTCTATATTTCCAAATTAAAAATTTAGAAGTGGAATAAATTAAATTTAAAATTAATTCTCATTGTTAAAACAAATAGCTTGTTTTTAAGAAACAATAACTATCAAAAGATTGATACTTGTTTATGTCCAATTTCAATGTGAAATTAATTCCAATGACCAAAATTGGATTAAATGGTAAAAATATATTTTAATTTAATCTTAAAAACAATTAAAAAGATAATATAACCATATAAATAAATTAGATTAAAAGGCACTTTTGAATTAAAATACAATATTTTTCACTATTCATTAAAAAATGAACTTTATCGGAAAAATCCCAAAAATTTACACAAAGTAAATTTTGATATCCCCTTTCTGAAGAAGGATTATATTTGTTCATATATAATGTATTAATGTGACAAAAACTAGATTTTAAAAGGTTTATCCATTAAATGGCGGAAAATCGGCCTTTTAATGTAAATTATGCTTAAAATTAGATTCATTCACATTTTAAGCCTCTAACTTTTATTGGATTAATGTAAATAGATTTTAAAAAAATGTATAATCATATTGTAGTTATTTTTGTTCATTCCCGCCAAGAAAAATTCTAGGAGTTAACTACCATTTAAAATAGTAATAATATATTATTAGTGTGCAACGTAAGATTCCAAAGAAACCCGTTGTTGCGTATCGGGTATCCTATCGAACTTTGCAACCCCTTTAATGTAAAATTAATATTTAAATGACAAATAATAATAAATATGAAATATGTATTATTATTAATTTATCTGGGATGTTACATCCTTCCCCCCTTTTGGGAATTGCGTCCACGTAATTTTAAAACTGGGCTTGGAAACTTCATTGAAAGCTCCACATCTGGAAAAGAGTCAATAAAACTATCACATTAAAAAATGGAAGAGAAGTAAAAAGGTTAACCGATACAATAGATACTACGATTCCATGAAAACATGGATATATAGGAGAAAACAAACCATGAAGTTCTAATGGAGAGTGATAGAAAACATTTTTAGGATAAAGTTAACCACCAGAAAATCACAAACATGTGATGGGTTAAACAGTCTTTAATTTCCCAGTAGGAAAAGTTTACAGACAAGGTTTTTGTTTTAAGTTATTTTTCATTGTGGAATTTATTTTTGAGATTAACTAAAAACATAATTAAACACAATTATTTTCATTTAGACTTCTATCCTTCACTAGATTTCTCACACAAACTCATATTTCCTCCATACGATGAGTATTCAGGATGACTTGTTTACATTAAAATTTCTATAATCAACATCGAGAGAATCAAATATTCCAAAAAAGATGAACTATATATTTCCCTTGTCTTTAGATATTAATTAAAACAAAAAAATTTAGTACAAGATCAGATAATCCCCAAGAGGACAAACTTTTACATAAAGGGAAACCACTCTTAATCTCCAAAAGTTTTCTTAACGAAACCCAAATTTCAACAAAGACCATTCAATAAACAATTGTCTCTAAAATTCGTCAAAAGTAATCCAAACATTTATTGTTACCCAAATCTCATAAGGATTTAATTAAATATACTTCCAGGATATATCATATCATTTATCTCCAAGTAAAATCAGTTTCTCAAAAAGTATCATATTGAAAAGTAATTAACCTAATAAAATATTCTCCATGATAGGTTAATCATTTTCATAAATATATCAAATCATCATGTGTCCATAATAAAAACATAGATTCTTCCAAACTAAAATTTCAACCATTATTCCACAATTGAAATCCCATAGTATTCTATCTTCCTTAGGTATATACTATTTCCTCAAAAGAGAGAACGTCTTCCACAACAACCTTTTATCACTTAATCAATAAATCATTTTTCAATACTAAGTATATCCATTTGATAAAACATAAGTTCCAAAAACATACTTATTCTTGATCCATAAAAACATTTTACTAAAATTATAAGTCATACTAACCAGGGACTTCAAGTAGACTACTGGTAGGCGATGCGCCCCTGTAGCCCTTCGGTTGTGGGTTCAATTCCTACAGCCTTGCCGGATGCGATGGGTTGTCACCCATCCTACGGGTTTTCCTTTTTATAAAACTCAAAAATAACCCTAACATGTTTTAACCTCAATTTTTTCCTTATACCCATCATCTTAATCCAAATTCATTATGATCTCAACATCTTAATTCTTGAAGTCTTATTTCACCACAATATGATAAAATAAAACAATCCCCAAAATGAAGAACATTATACCTTGATCATGGTGTCCATTTGGTTTCATCGTCATTTTGTTCACGTATATAGAAGGTCCATAAATTGAAACAATGATTTAGATATCCTTCAAAATAATTTGCTTCCTCCATTAAAATACACATTGTACAACATGGGTCATATGGGTGTTCACAGAATTTGTTTTTGTAAAATAATCATGTATGACATAAAATTTCAAAACATTTGATAAAACATGATTTCTATAAAACAGTGGAATTGAATTTGAGTTAAAACATTCAATTAATGGTCCTTTTAAAATACCATAAGTATGTGTTGAGAGACTATATTTTAAAATCAAATATAAATAGTTTTCTCAAGGGTCTCCTTCTTCAACACCTTTTTTAAATTCATAATATGCTTCAAAATCTTGTGATAAGGAAAAATATTTGAAAATTACTTGATAATATTTACCTTTCGTAAAAATATGAGAATATTTTGAAAATACTATTTTTCTAAATACAACCCATGACCCATGATGATAACGAGGTATAGTGGAGGTGTTTGATATCTCAAACAATTGTTTTCAAGTGAGTTGTGTGCTAGAAAAAGTATCACCATCATCTGAACATGACTTTGCAATAATTATTGCAAGCATGTCATCAGGAAGAGATAGGAATGTTTTTTGAGATCCTCTTACTTCCATTTGTAACTAACATTCCTTGATCTTAAAAGTTATAAAACAAGTATTTAACTGAAATAATATATATGGTCTAACCATATGGCTAATGAAAATTCCTAATCCCTAATGTTTCCTAAACCGACATTTGATACCAACTATAAGGACCTGACCTTAATCATTACATAATATTAAATTAAATCAATAATTCACATTGATGATATTTTCAGGTATAGAGTTTTAGAGAATTAGGACATAACTATTACATCTCAAAATATTACAAGGTAGACATTTCTACATAGATTTCTATTTTTTCATAAAATAAAAACTCCTGAAAAAAACAGTCATGTCTAGTTCCATGTTTTAGACAGCATGACTTTTCCATGATCCCATCCTTAACCCTATTCATCTTTAAGTCTTGTGAAAACATGTAAAAACTTGGTCTGATCATAAAAGACTCAGTAAGGGTTATAAAGAAAAGAATGAAAGAATTTTTTCATAAATACATACAAAACATGAAATATTTTACTTACCTCGTGAAATCATAAGATTTGTGAAAGGCACATAGAAAATAATAAATCATAAAGGTAACTTGTGGAATCCATATAAAAATTACATTGTCTCTAGCATAGCTACATAGAGAGTTACATTGGAATACCCATCACAGTATATTCCCTAAATCGCTTAGGAGAAACATTCATGTTTACCTCCTTCACGTTACCCAATGCATTGGAGAGCTATCTAGGGCTCACCCACCCTCGGTTTATCATGAAACCACCCATATACGTAAACAATGACCAATAACCATAACATAATCATAACACCTAACACAAGTATTAAGTAAAGATAAATTTCCACATTCCACTATAGAAAATCACGATATTGAACTAAACAATGTTTTATCAAACCATTTTCAAAAACCATCTAAAAAGATATTTTTTAAGCAAAGTGTCCCATACCACATTGATGATTTTAAATGAATTATCATTTGAAAACATTAATTTCCATATAAATAAATCCTAAATCTTATTTTGAAAACATGGACATTAATGAGAAATATTTATAAGAATAAATCTTTAAAACATTTAAAATTATATTTTAGTTAAAGAGTTTTTAACAAAAAGAGAGACGATTGAATACAAATAATTGAAGAATAACGTTTAATTAGAACATTATAATATCATTAGAATAATGGGATTCATGATATAATATTTCAAAGGACAATATATACACCATATAAGAGTGAATTGGTCCGTAACAATAATGAAGTCTCAATGGAAATGTAAATTGAGATGAAATCACTTATAAAGATGGTATCCTTAAATTAAGGATAAATAAATCTCATAATTAATTTTGACAAATATAAATACACCCAATATAAGTGGATATTAATTGTAAAACAATAAGAGTTCATTCACAAATATTCACAGGATTACATAAATAAAAAAGAGTTGATCAACCCAAATATAGGGAATTGGGTTAAGGAGTTCCCTTACCGATTTGGTAACTTACAAAACATATGCCACATAAAAAAAGATCATCCAATGAAGATGAAAATACTCATAAATGAAATTATATTACAC
Organism: Viscum album; assembly: GCA_963277665.1. Lineage (NCBI taxonomy): Eukaryota > Viridiplantae > Streptophyta > Magnoliopsida > Santalales > Viscaceae > Viscum > Viscum album. The sequence continues at coordinate 1,756,001,326 of OY728123.1, forward strand.
ACATAGTACAATCATGGGAAGTACATACACCACAAAAAGGAGATAGTAGAAAATATTGCATGAATCTTACGCGAATAAAAACAAGTGAGATGAAGACCCCTTACGACGTTGTAATTCCATCAAGTCGTATGACCAAAAGTTATTAACCACATAACTAATCACAGAATACCATAAATATAAATATAATCATGATAGTATATAGAAAATGTCTGTACAAAATACAACACATGCAATAAATAAGTGGTGAACAATGGAAATCTCACGGAAATAAATGTTAGATAAGAAAATCCCTTACAAAAATTCGGCAGCCTAACAGCACCACTTAAAAATTCTTAAAATGAATTGATGAGAGTAAGAGGGTGTCTCTAATAATATGAAAATACAAATTATAGTATGGTGAATATAAAATAACATCCTCCAACATAATAACATGGAGCATAAATGAAATGACATAAAAGAGAGTACTTGAAAAGAAAGAGAGAGGTCGGATCCCTTACCTCATGTCTGACTTGACTCAATCGTTCTTTAATAACCAGAATAATAACTAAAGATAATTTCTACTTGACTAAGATGCCTTTTAAAATTTATTATTCCTTTTATATCACTTATTACCATGTTATAAACGGTATGTAATCATTTAAGTTAATAACGTTCATTTTGTCAATATTTGGTACTTGAGTCAAAATGAACAACTTATATTTACAAGTTGTCCTTGTGGTAAATATTTAATTATATCCAGAATTATATTCATGATTTGGATATCATATATATCATATATATCTGGTATATACATTTTTTTTATAATAGTACATAACATTTAGAGGTAAGAAATGAAATGCACCGTTCATGGAGACGGTAAGCCGTACGTACGCTTGAACGCTACTTTCATTTCTATTTCTTGTTTTAATGGAAATAAAACATAATTATACATATTTATATTATATTTCCAGTATAATATCATATATAATATCTTTAACTCCATCCTTTATACATCCCATATAAGGCATTAACGAATCAAATCACTTTGAGGGGGCGGTAGTCCACACTTCCTCAAATGAGATTATCGTATTTACCCACTATGGAAACCGTAAATGCATGATATAAATGGAAAGTATAGAAGCATAATGTAATCATAAAAATAATATATATCATATATAAATATAGTGTCATCATAATGGCTACCATGAGAGGCGGTTAAATGTAATTGAACAATCATCGTTTCGTGAGGCCTTAGTTTTCCATCCAAAAAAACATTATGTTCTTCATCCATTAGATTGAGATGTGTGTAAGTGTAGTTGTAATCATTATCACAACAAAATCCAAGTATATTTAGGATACTGGTGTTGTTAAAAAATAAAGGAAATAACAATAGTTTAGTTGTTGGAAAAGTAAAATAAAAGAAAACAATTTAAGAGAAACTGTTACCTTTAATTTGGGTAACTCTCTTTTGTTTGAACTAAAGGACTACTTGAATCTCCTTATACCTATGATTAGGCTTCTAGGAGGAGGAGAGGGGTGTAGGGAGCTTAATTGGGCAGAGTTTGGGCGAGCCAGATTGCTTGAGAGGTGTGAGGAATTGGATTGAAATGGTCTCCTTTTATAAGGGAGATGAGGGGCTCTTTAGGAAAGTATGAAAACATTATTTTATTATATAATGATATTCGGTTTCTAATGGTCGAAAAATCATTATGGTCATTGATAAGATGGATCATAATATAAAAAAATCATCCAATTAGAATTGGACATGTTTTAGATAATATTTTAATCATTATAATCTTATTTATTTTAATCGTTTATTAGTGAGATAAATACTCCATCATTATTGTGTCATAAATAATTTAATTTATTAGATTTATAAAAATTACAATAAAATTACTATCTTTTAGGAAAAATATTTCTCTTTCCAATGAATATTTATAGTCGAAAATAAGACTTATATAACACCATATAAAAATTAATTACTAAAAGATTTTTGTTAATGTCAATTTTGTCTTTACATTAAATTAATTAATCTAAATTGTCATTTTCACTCCCAAGTGGATCAATGGGGTCCCAAAATCGACCCAAATATTCCCATGGTCGTAAATGACTCAACCAATAAGGTTTGGACGAGTGTTAAGGTAATTTTAAATGATTATAATATTCTTTTAACCATGAATTACCCTATTTACCTTTAACCGCGGTAAATAAAAGTCAAAAGTTACTGTTCACCAAAAAATTATTTTCATCTTATTGAACCACATTTTACCTCTTAATAACAACCATGTATATCAGATTTTTGAAATTCAATTCACAGAAGTGGTAAAATTTCATTTAAATGAAAATGTCAGTTTTTTAACTACACTATGTGGTTTCTCTATTCATCAAAAATTGATGTTTTTCTGAAAAATACCAACAATTCAGCCTAAGATATATTTGATATTCCTAATTCAAAATTGATGTCTATTTTTCCAAATTCAAAACATAGAAGTGGCATTAATTTATTTTAAAATTAATTTCCATTGTTAAAAAAAATAGCATGTTGTTAAGAAACAATATCTATCAAAAGATAATCTAACCATATAAATAAATTATATTAAAAGCACTTTTGAATTAAAAAACAATATTTTTCAATATTCAATAAAAAATGAGCATTATCAAAAAAATTCAAAAAAATTTACAGAAAGTAAATTTTGATGCCCCCATTCTAATGAAGGATTTTATTTGGTCATATATAATGTATTAATGTGACAAAAACTAGATTTAAATTGTTTTCACCATTCAAAGGCGGTAAATCGGCCTTTTAAAGTAAATTATGCTTAAAATTAGATTCATTCACATTTTAGGACTCTAAATTTTATTGGATAAATGTAAATACATTTAACAAACGTGTATAACGATATTGTAGTTAGTTTTGTTCATTCCCACCAATACAACGACTAGAAGTTAACTACCATTTGAAATAATAATATTATATTATTAGTGTACAACGTAATATTCCAATGAAACCCGTTGTTGCGTATCGGGTACGCTATCGAACATAAAAAACCTTTTAAGGAAAAATTTATATTTTATTTAAAAATATTAATAAATATGAAATATGTCTTATTCTTCATTTATCTGGGATGTTACAATATATATATATATATATATAAATTATTTGTTATATTGAGTACAAGAAAATGAAATGTATGATGTTTGAAATAAATTTATAGAATATTTAATGTGGATGAGAAAATATATCATGAACTAATAGTGGAGGTAGAGTTACCATCATGTGTGGGATGTGATAATCAATATATGATAAATTATTCAATAAATAATGTTGATAATTATTAATAGAAAAACATTAATATTAAGTACCGCTAATATAAAATTCCTCCACCTTATACAACTGACCAATACCCATACCTGATGAACATTGTGTAACCTCTTGTGTGACTCCGAATATGTCAGAGGGTGAAAACAATCAAGATGGTCTGTATTTGTACTATGGAGACACTATACCCCCTTATCAAAGTGGAAAATTATAAAACAATAAGCAAACAATATCCAATATAGAAAATAATATGTGTATGATGACACAATTAATCGTAGTCAATATAAAATGCAATGAAGAATTAGTACTTTCATGTAATGATGATCTTCCACTAGCCTTATCACATATAAAAGTACAACGATAAAGTTAAAATACACAAGAGTACCCAATACCATCCTTTAACCACATGTCTATCCTATCTGAGTTATATTTGTCTTTCAAACTTAGGACTTATCCCAACGATTTTCCTACCACTATGTAAATGCCTTCTCGGTAGCCATGTGATGTGGTGGTCTCAGAATGGGGTGACAATATATCATAGTAGGTCGCCACTAAAAATAACCACACAAACACGATATATTTAGTGATATTTTCACGTGATAAAATAAGGTGAGTTAAATAAATAAATAAATAAAATAACAACTTTTGATCCTTAGGTTAGTGACCCTAATCATCCATGGATACATTATCCATCATTAGGGTGTCTCTTAGAACATATAGATGATTATTAATTCCAAGTAACATACAAATTCAATGTCCATTGAAACCCAAACCATATCATATTTACTACAAGGATCCAACCCATTAATGTACAAACAATCACTGCTATGAATCCATGGTAGTTCCAAAAAATATCCCCATGAATATGGGGATATCACTGATGACACTATGAACATCTTAAATCCATATCCATGCATTCCGCAATATATACTAAGCTTCTAATCTTGGGAAACTACAAAAATATCATCATTACTCTAGGGACTTATCCCATAATAGTCCAAACATATGAGATCCAAATAAAGGGACCCTCCAACATCATGATCCAACTATATGTATTCTCAAACATCTATGGTAATTATCTAAGGAATATCAAATCTTTATACTATCTATAGTCTATAGAAATACATCAATGTCATTTATTCCATGTGGTTTCATCCCATAAACTGTAATAATAATAGAAACACAATTTCAAGATAAAATATATTTTCAAAAAAGTTGGATCTGCCCCACAACTTATAAGTTGTTTCAGAATCGATGTGACATCCACAACTATATTTACCCATGGCCATATTTACCAACTCACGACAATCCTATCAATGGGGAAACCATTTGGTCCCCTTTGACTCAGTACAACAGCGGCATGCCCCCATGGTTTATTGGTGTCTTCTGAGTACTTCATTAACATATGATTCTAAATTTAAATTATATCCCATATAAGAAAGGTTATGGTAGAACAAGTATTTTCAGCTATGTAGGATCTGATCACATAGAAAACACGTTATAGATGGAACATAACTCAGATCAGTCCTCATGGTCACTCTAAGATGGATCTCACACACAAATCAATCCTAGTCTACATAAGGTATATCCACCTTGTGTTGAGTCAATAAGGTTTCATTCTAACTTTCCTATTAATCAATGCTTTGGAAATCACAAAAACATTATCTTAAGGAAATTTATCTTTCCCTAAGGATTATTTTATTAAGGAAAATTTCCCTTCCCTAAGGAAATTTTTATCCATACAATTTTAATCATTTCATTATTTTATAATGTCTCCAAACCAAAATCATTTTTTTACTAAGGAAAAAACTAGGATTACTATCTATAATATAGAAATATTATAGTTCCTTGCATAGAGAGACTTTTATTTCAGTCTCTGAAATCTCTAAAATTTTGACTCTGAATTTTCTGAAATTCATCCTCTGAATTCCTTAAAATTTAGACTCTAAATTCAATAAAATAAAGACTCTGAAGTATTGAAAATTTAGACTGTGAATTATCTGAAATTTAGACTTTGAGTTATATGAAATATAGACTCCAAATTCCTATGAATCATGACTTCGAATTCTACAATATTTAGACTCCTAATTCCTTGAAATTTAGAAACTGAATTCTTTAAAATTCAGACTACAAATTCTCTTAAATTCTGACTTGATATTCTCAAATATTCAGAATCCAAATTATATGAAATTTAGATTCTGAAATCTCTAATATTTAGACATTGAATTCTCTAAAAATTTTCCTCTGAATTCATTGAAATTTAGACTATATATTCTATGAAATCCAGACAAGAAATTTCTCATAATTCAGACTCTGAATTCCTCATAATTCGGACTCTGAAATCTGGATAAGTCAAACGTAGATTTCCTCAGAATTCACACTACATCTTCATTGGAATTAAGACATTATAATTGATAGAATAAATTTTCCAAATTCATTGTAAAACAGAACCTGAATATCCATGTTTTATAGGATCCAATTATAAATATGAATAGATTCTGAATTATTTTATTCTTTAGAATCTTGATTTTCCAAATTCGTTAAGATTATTCATTTTTTCATACACATGCTTTTGAATGTATAAATCAATGTCGTACAATCTTTTTCAAACTAACTATTGGTTGAGATACATGTGTATAGGTCCCTCTGAGATATAATGAAAAATATGACCATTGGAGGAGGGAGTCGATCGTTGATGTTTTTACAATAAATAAGAACTAATTTGAACAAGATCATTATGTATGAGTCATTCTAAGATCCTATATATTACATGATGTGAATTAATTTCTAGATATAAAAAGAATATCTTGCTTGAGTTTCATGAAAATCTTGTTCACTCATGAACATATTGTTCAGCTTTCTTCATGTGACTCCGATTGTTTCTAGGTACAATCAAGGGATTCTAGGGATAGAAAAATAGAGTTTCATATAAAGATAAAGATAAAGGGGTTGTGGGGACAAAAAAATAGATTCTGATATTCCTATCGAGGGATTACCCTACTGTGGTTAAGACAGACAGTCTTGAAAGTATAAATTAAGGGGCCTTTATCTATGGTTTTTTGATACCCAACTATTTGGGTGGAATTTTTTTATACTTGTTACTTGATTTTTATTCACATTTTATTTCCGATATTTTTTGATAAAGGAAGATTGTATAAATTTATTATACTTTCTTGTACTTTTTCATACTCTGATAAATATTATTCTATACGGTTTAAGGTAGAAAATTCCATTAATGAAAATTATTCTTAAGATTCATTTCAAGAATCATATTTCTGGGACCCATGAAATCTTGTTTCATAGAACTAACAGAGGCATTTTCAATTTACCTTGTTAAACATTGTTAAACATTGTTTTCATTAAGGTTAAAAACTAATGTTTTTTCATGTAAAATTAACCCCCTCTTGTAATTTAGAATCTACATATTCTATTTGAATCCTACAATTGGTATCAAAGATGGTCTCTGAAATACTTATACTTACAAATATCTGTTCTTGTTCAAAATTTTATGGTTCTAAATTCACTTTCTGAAATTTTATTGTTTATTTATTGCTTAAATATTTTTATCATTGTTTATAAACATTTCCTATTAACAAGTTTTGTGGAAAATATATTTTCTTGTAGAATGGTAGGAATAAATGTTGGTTCCATTGACAACCTTAATCCTACTAGACCAAAAAAATTTGATTGAAAGGATTATGAGTATTGAAGGTATAAAATGAATACCTTGGTTATTAACATTGGAGAAGAAGAAATTGAAATTATTACTAGTGATTACAAAATTCCATAGAAGAAATTCTAAACCATAACCTACCATGAAATATCCAAATATCGACTAAATTACAATGTACACAATAGTTTGTTTTTGTTATATTTCTAGGAACTTATAGAGTCAAATATCTTCATGTGAAGGTTCCAACTGCATTTGGAAGAAACATGAAGTTAAACATTTTGGTACGTCTAATGTGAAAGAAACAAGATGAGAAATCTTAAGAGCAGAATAACATGGATTCATTTTTCCCTATGGAGAACCTATTTTTGAAGTAAAAAAAAATTAGTACTATTTTAAATAGTCTTCATTATATGGTAGAAAAAGGTTTAGATGATAAAATTCTTGTGGAAAATATTATAAATAGTATTCCCAAAGATTTGGAATCCAATAGAAAAACCATTGATAATAACAAAAAAGATTCCAATATTACTCAGGAGTAACTTTTTAGAATTATTCTTCAATAAGAGACAAGAATAAAAAGATATTCTGATATGAATAATAAGAATAATGGCAGTGGAAGTGTAGAATTTTTTACAGCAAAAGTCATGGCTCTGGAAAGGGTTAGAATATATAAGTCTAATAATGTCATTGTTCTATCTGAGCCTAGTGAATGGGAAATTTATGAAGATGAGTTGTCTAATAATGCTCCAAGGATGAACAAGATAGTGTGAATGAAATAACATTCAGTATAGATATAAGAATAAATAAATAAAAAGAAAAGAATGAATCAGACCTTACATTATATGAATGTAAAAGAGCCAGACACATCATGCCAGATTGTTCCAAGCATAAATGAAAATATATAAAAGAAAATCATCATGACAGGAATAGAATGAAATATAAAAATCTGATGTCAAGAATTTCATAAAGGCTAATGATACATGGAGTTCCACTAATTTTGACTCATATGATGAATCCTCTAAGAATTAATCTATTTTTCAAAAGAATATTGTTCTTCTGGCCAAACTACCGATTGAAAATCATTGTCTAATGGTCAAGGTACACAATACTGAATATATCACTAATGCATATTGGAATTAAAATTATACTGATAACAAATATTATATGTATTTTATGAAGAATAATCTTCTGATGAAAGTAAATATTTACCTTTTTATGTACAAGAGTCTAGGTTTTCCAAACATCTTGAAATTGAAAATTCTAAAATAGAGAAAATGAAAAAGAAAAAAAATCTACAATTTCTATTTTATTTAAATACGTATCATATATTTCAAATGATCTTGATAATAAATTTTTTTATTTTCAAAGTGTTTATAAAAACCTTATGGATGTTAATTCTAAGAAGTATAAACATCCAATTGATCTAGAAATTTTATTTCTATGAAAATTATTGTAGAGGGTAACTTTAGTTCTAAAACTAATAACTTTGTGAATATGATCTAGTTTATTAAAATAAATTTAGAAATATTTTACATCAAGAAATGCATGTCGAACATTACATCTGGTATAGAAAATATTGACAAGATGTATTCTAAAATTCAACCTTTAAATAATATGTCTGGATATGGTTATACTCACTCGAAACCAATTTTTAGTAATATATATTTTGTTCCCCAATGCTCACCATTTTTAACTAATTTTTAGTGTGTGGACATTTAGAGGAATGTTTTTCTTAAAAAAACCAATCTATCTATTTTCATAAATATTATTTTTCTACTAAAATATGGATTCCTAAAATTTTTCTTTCTAGAATTTATGGATCCATGAATTTTTGGATTTATAAAGTCTGACTCTTTTATTTTTAGGAAAATAAAAAATGCACCAACAATAATATATGGTACATGGATAGAGGATGTTCCTGGAATATGAAGTGTAACAAAAACATCTTTTAAAATATTAACAAGAAGAGTGGAGTTAATGTAACTTTTAGAGATAATAGTCTGGGAGAAATTCTTGTTATAGGTTACATTGCACTTCTTGGAAAACCATTAATTTAAATTGTTTTATTTTTTAAGGGTCTTAAGAAAAACCTCATTACTATATGTCAATTATATGATGAATGCTTGCTTTTTATTTTAATTAATGATTAATTCTTAGTATTCATTTCCAATGAACAGTTTATTCATTCTTCCCATAGTCATGATAATGTTTAGATACTAAATATAGAAGACCTTAGGAGATAAGATCTACATTTCCTTAGTGAAATGGAAGACTGATCTTGGTTATGGAATAGAAGGTTAAGAGACTGTAACGTTAGGATCCTATGAAATCTCTCAAATAATATACTTGTTAAGGATCTACTAGTGGTTAGATTTTATTCTTAAAAATATTGTGATCATTTTCAATATATAAAGCATTATAAATAGAGTTTTAACTCAATCTATGAAGCCTCCACTTCTGAGGCATTACAGTTACTGCATATAAAGCTTTTTGGTCTAACACAAACTAGATGTATTGATTGAAATTATTATGTATTATCCTAGTTGATGATTACACTTGATTTATGTGGGTTTATTTTCTATCAAAAAAATCAAATTATTTTTCTTATTTCAAAACTTTTAAAGCATAAGTTAAAAATGAGAGAAACCACACGTTGATAACTATTCATAGTGTTCATGGACGAGAATTTAAAAATTCATAATTTGAAAAAAAAAATTAGTATAAAGGGAATTATACATAACTTCTCATCCCAATGAACTCCTCAACAGAATTTTGTTGTTGAAAGAAGAAATAGAATTCTTCAAGAGAGAACTAGAACCGTGTTGAGTGAATATTCTATTGCTATGATATTTTGGGATGAAGCTGTTTGTAATGCATGTTACACTATAAATCCAGTTTTAATCAAACAATTTCTTAACAAAATACCTTATGAATTATGGACTGGTTGAAACACAAGATTATATTACTTCAATGTATTTGGTTGAAATGTATTTATCCTAAATACTAATGATAACCTACATTAATTTTCATCCAAATATGATGAAGGAATATTTCTAGGCTATTATACCACTTCTATGTCTTATATAGTTTTCCATAAAAAAATGTGTACTTTTGAAGAAATAGTGCATGTTATATTTTACGAAACATATCCTTTTTTTAAACCACCCCACCCTATATCCAAGGATGTATTTTTAAACCATTATTATCATCCTTTGATAGAAGATTCTACTAAGGAAATTGTTCAAGAAAATATTTCTTAAGCATTTAACCTAGAATATTTTCTACCATATATTGATTAACAGTTTTTACAAAACCCAAATAAGTTGTTTCTTAAGAATCATCACAGTGACTATGTCATTAGGGATGTAAATAATCCTATAAGGAAAACGTGTTCCCTATGAAATAAAGTAAAAAATATGTCATTTCATTCCCAATTAGAATAAAAAATAACTAAGGAAGCATTAGGTGGTGACGATTGGATTAAATCCATGAATGATGAGCTAAATGAATTCAAATGTAATAAAGTGTGGACCTTGGTTAAAAGACCTAAGGAAAATTCATTAATAGGGGTAAAATGGGTCTTTAAGGATAAATGTGATGAAAATGGAATCATAGTATGAAATAAATCTATATTAGTTGTTAAAGGATATTATTAACAAGATGAAATAGAATATGATAAAACATATGCTTCAGTAGTTAGACATGAATCTATTCATATTTTATGTTCCTTTGCAGCATTATTTAATTTAAAACTTTTTAAAATGAATGTAAATGTGCATTCCTTAACATAAATGATCAAGAGGAAGTTTATATTGAAAACTTTTCTATTTTTAAGAAACAAAACATTCTGAACATGTTTTAAAACATACCAATGCTTTATATAGTCTTAATCAAGAACATATAGTTTAGTATTATAGACTTACAATATTTTTGATACAAACCAATAATGATATGCAAACCTCTATTCCCATACTTTTTTACAATGATATATAAGAAATATGTTCTGATTATTCAAATTAATGTTTATGAAAATAAATTTGGTACTACTAAGAAATCTTTAACTGATTTGTTTGCGAATCTAATAAAAACTGTGGTTGAAATGAGTACGAAGGGTGAATTAAAATTTTTCCATGGTTTTGAAAAATCTCAAAATACAGAAGTATCTTATATATCAGAAAATAAGTATATTAAATATCTTCTTAAAAATTATGGAAATGAAAACACTAAAAGTGAAAACACTCCAATCGGTACCTCAGATTCTCTTGATTTTGATGAAGTTGGGAGACTAATAGTTCAAATATCATTAATAGGTATGATGATAAATTTACTATACTTTACCACTAGTCATCAATATGTAATGATTCCAGTATGATTATATGAAAGATAACAATATAATCCAAAGGAATCTCATTTAAAATAAGTGAAACAAATTTTTCACTATTTAATTGGAACCATGGATTTATAATTTTTCTATACTTCTGGAAATAATTATTTTTTAAAAATATTTTCAGATGCAGATTTTTCTGGATGTATAATGGATAGAAAATGAACATTATGAACTCATCATTTCTTAAGATATTCGTTAGATTCATGGTCACGTAAGAAGTAACCCTTTGTTGCACTTTCCACAACTAAATCTGAATAAGTTGCAGCCAGAAGTTTATGTACCCAAGTGTTTTGGATGCAATAAAAAATCACAGACTATGGAATGAATTTTACCAAAACAAAAATATTGTGTGATAATAGAAGTGAAATTTCCCAAGGACAAATCATGGTACCTCACTCTCAGGCTAAAAACATAAATATTAGGAATCACTTTTTTAGGGATCACACATTTAAAGAAGATAATATTTTTTAACTAATTAGAATGAATGATCAAATTTATGATATTTTTATTAAATCATTACCCTTTGATAGGTTTGAATACATTAAACAAAAGTTAGGAATGATAACTATAAGGTGATATTCCATATTACTTTTTTTTGATGAATCCAATCTACTTACACTAATAACTCATTCTCATAGGGGGTGAACATTATCTTGTTTACCAAATTTGTTCCTTAATCAAATTTATGATAACCAATTGTTTTCCTTAATAAAAATTTTTTAACCAAATTTTTTGTCTAAAATCAAAACAAATTTCGTAACCAACCAATTTTTGAACCCAAAATTCCGGAATAAAAAATTTATTTCCCTTAATAAAATATTCCTTAATATAATTTTCTTCATGAATAATAATTTTCATTACTAGATTTTTATATAATCTATAAGGTATGTTTTCTTACATAAATCATTGTAATGTTTTATTACTTGTAGGTATTTAATACAAATTTTATTGGATTCATTTTTCTTATATTTGAGTGTTTTTTTAAAACATAAAAACACCAGAACCTACTAAATCATTCTTCAAGTTTTATTTCGACAGTCAGATTTGATTTTTCTCTTTTCAACCACTAGATAAAATGAAGAATTCAAACTGTCACCTCAACACCTATATAAAGGCACCTTATTCCTCTTCCGAAATCAATATCCAATTTTTTTTCCAAAGCACTACCTCTGTTCAAAAACCTCATTCTCCCTTTCCATGTTATCATATAATAACAATGTCATTGGAACTCTCCCCAAAAAAACACATGACTTCATCCAAGGATTTCAAGGAATGGAAAATATCCAAGGAAAGTTTAGTCGATCCATGATTCTTCTCTAAGTATAATTCATTGATTACGAAAAACATTAAACTGAATCGATGAGAGATATTTTTCATAGCAAAGCCAAAAAGTCAGTGTCCAGTTTAATAAGGGATGCACATGGAAAACTATAATATTTTATGTTTTTTAATGAATTGGGAAGAGGAGAAATTTCCCTCAAGATTTATTGGAAAACCTATTCCCTATCTTTCAACAATGATGTAAATGTCATTAATGTTTTTTGTGAAGGTGAAACCATTTTCTACACTCACAAGCTGCCAGATTAGTCTGGATGCATTGAGAAGGAATGGGAAATAGAGTTCCATGGACTCAGAGGAGTAGAATCATTGACGATTAACCATCTATCAATATAATTATAATTATTTTAATCATGGGTACAAGGATTCATCATTCCGAGACATGGAGAGAAGGACGCCATCATGAAAACTGACATCATTATCTCGGATTTTTTTAGTTTATATGAGGAAGATAAATCTTGATAAGTATATCCTTTTGATAATAACCAATATAAAGATGGGAACTCTTAGATCATAGATCATCATGTATCTGCCAATTTTTTATAAGAAAATAGTGTTGTGCTTAGAATCGTTCAAAATTCCATGAAGATTCAATCCAAGTAGTGTCAAGATCATTCTACCAAGTGATGACACCTTGATGATATTGAAATTCATTGTCAATACCAAATCCATAGAATTTTATGATCTTTTAGAAAGTTATATTGATGCTCTAGATACAAATGAGTAATTATGAGATACTTACAAGAAAGGTATGTTGAAGGGGGGGAAAGAATCAGAAATCAAATAGAAGCCTACAGTTCCAGAAATGTTGTTTTGTCCACAAAAAAATAAAAATGGAAAAGACATTAACAAATGATGTAGTAGAGAAGTGGAGGGAACATAATACATATAAGAAATAAACAGATACTAGTTTTGGCATAGATCCAACTAAGGTAATGTCCTTGATGATTAAGACTAGTGAAGATCTAGATAAGAAAAAAAAGAGAAGAAACAAGAGAGGAAAATGTCTGAAGCTGAGATTGTTCATGTACTTTTGAAGGCTACTGAGAAAGTCTCTGAATAGGTTCACGTACCAAGAATCCTTTCTCAAAAACCAATACCAGTATATAATCTAAGAATGAAATTCATAATTCTGGAACATGATGTGGAAGATGAAATAGTTCTGGAAGAAGAAGTAGAAGAATAATATAAGGAAGAAGAATATGATAGTGATGATTTTATAAATAATGTTGAATAATATCATCAGAAGGAATGTCCTTCTGAAAAGCAATCAATCTGGAATTTTAGGTTGAATCAACTAATATATTTTTCAAGGATAAGATGATGAGTGTCAATAAGATGTTAACAACCCTTCTGATGATGAATGTAGAAATCATGAATTCATCCAACCTGATGATCTTAAGGGAGAAACTAAGAAAAAGTATATTGATTAATACAAAATATTAAAACTTTCAGATAGTGAGCAGGAATCTCCAAAGGCTATGGAATGTATTTCCAAAGAATAAAGTGTAAAACGGGTGAATAGTGATACACCTAAGAAGGATGTGGTCATTGAGATGGATGTTTTTGGATCATCCAAGAGGATTGATATAAAACTATAAAAAGAATCATCACTTGAAAGGGAATCATATTCCGAATCATCTTCCATGGGACAATATTTTATTGTGAAATTTTTGAATAAGTTAGTAGTCTCAATAGCCATGTTTATGAGTAATGATTCGAGGTGTTAGCTACTTCATCACTCTTTTAATCCGAAGTCAGATTCCATATGCATGCTCATGGATAAATTCATCAAGATCGAGGTAGATTTCAAAACCTCTTATATCGATTATGATTCTCACAAGGGATCGTGTTTGGAAATTTCAATGTTTTCCAAAAGAAAAATTGAATACTTGAGGATTTGTTATGACCTATAAGGCTCATTTAATGATTCTTTAAACAAGTCATGTGATAGAATCAAAAATAATTATAATAGTTTAACAGAGAAATGGTAACCTGAACAAGTATCTTAGAAGCAAGAGGATACTAATCTGAATGGGAATATAGATTTAGTTTCTATAAATTTTAAGAGATAAAGGAAAATCGAGATAGATTAATAAAAAAAGTGGAATTATCAAGAAGATATAGTACAGTCTCCGGGAGAAACATTTCAGTCTCAAGATACAAAAATCAATGCTCTAGAAAATCAAAAATAAGGATCTGGAACAGTTTCTCTAGAGGTTTTAGGAATACCATAAAGACCCCATGAAGTTGAAGGCTATTGTGAGGAAGATCATGCTGAAGGAAAATAAGGATGAATAATATTTCCTTTGAAATCCGAGATTTTGTTGTATTACCCTGTATCAATTTTTCCAATCATAAAGAAAAAAATTTCCATCCATCATTTTTTTGTAATGTTTTAATATTTCAGGTACAATTTTTTTCCATTACCACTATTACTTTTTGAAAATCACAATGGGGGACAAAATAATGGTAAAAAAAATAAAAACTATATAAGAAGAGAATTCCCTAACAAAGGTGGGGTTTAGTAGGATGACAGGGTTTACTTAACGGAAATTTTCTTAAAAGAAGTCAACTATAAAATCCTTATGGATATCAAATCCTAAGGGGGAGTTATCCATATTCATCATGGTTCATAAGTAAAGGAAGATAAGTTTACATTTAAAGTTCATAAAGAAAATTCATATTCCCTATATTCTTTTTTGATTTTTTTTGTACATTCCAAAATTGGGGAGATTGTTGATTTGATTATGTTTCCTTATGACATGTCCATTCATATATATTTTTAAAATCACAATCACTTTATCTTATGGAAAATTATCATTCCCTAAGGAGTATTTTCATTATGGAAAATATCCCTCCTTTAAGGAAATTTTTATCCTTACAATTGTTTTCATTGACTTATTTTATATTGTCTCAAAACCAAACTCATTTTTTTACAAAAACAAAAAATTGTATTCTTATTTGAAACCTCATAATTAGGTAGTTCATTGAATATAGAATCTTATTTTTTCAGACTCTGAATTTTCTGAAATTTAGTCTCTGAATTCATTGAAAATAACACTCTGAATTCCTCAAAATTCAGACTGTGAATTCTCTGAAATTTGAACACCATACATTCTAAAATTCAGACTCTAAATTCTTCAAAGTTCAGAATCCAAATTCTCCAAAAATTATACTCTAATTTCCCTGAAATTTAAACATTGAATTCTATGAAATTCCAAATATGAATTGTCAAAAATTCCAAATCTTAATACTATGAAATTTCGACTCTGAATTCAATGAAATTCAAACTTATAATTCTCTGAAATTATGACTCAAAATTATTTGAAATTTATGCTCCAAATTCTCTGAAATTCAGACTCCAAATTCCTCAGAATTTAGACACCGAATTCCATAGAATTTAGACACTGAATTTATAAAAATTCAGACTTCAAACTCCATACAATTAAGAATCGGAAATCCTCAGAATTCTGAATCCCAATTCCTCCGAATTCAGACTATCAATTCCTCAGAATTCAGACTCAAAATTCAGACTCTGAAATCTAATGAATTCAATTTACAAATTCTTTGTAAATCATAATCTAAATAACCATGTTTTTAAAGGTTCCAATTGTAAATAATTATAGATTCTGAATTCAATTATTCTTAGACTATAAATATTTATAATTGGTTTTGATAATTCATTTTTTCTTACACTTGATTTTTTATGTATAAAACAATGTTGTTCAATCCGTTTCTAACTAATCGTTAGTTGAATGACACATGTATATGTCCCTCTGAGATTCAAGGAAAAATATGGTAGTTGGAGGAGGGATTCAACCATTGAAGATTTCCTATAAATAGGGTCTCATTTTAACGAGTTCATTTTCTATAAATCATTCCAATATCTACATGATTACATGTTGTGAAGTGATTTATAGAAAGAGAAATACTCTCATGCATTGTGTGTTTCTTTAACATCTTGTCCAGTCCTGAACATCTTGCTCATCTTGGTTTGTGAGAATCCAATTCTTGCTAAGTTCAATCATGGGATTTAATTGATCAAAAGGAAGAGGTGTTGAACCCCTTAATAATTGAGAACATGAGGAAATATAAATATAGATTAGAATATTCCAATCGTGGGATTACCCAGGTGTGGGTAAGACATGATTTCTTGAAATTATAAATCAAGGGACCTTTATCCAAGGTTTGTTGACACTGTACTCTTTGGGTGAAAATATTTCATACATGTTACTTGTTTCTACTTGAATTTTTATTTCCAATGTATTTTTTTAAAGGAAGAATGTAAAACTCACTTATACATTCTTATACTTTACTTACTCTGATAAATAAGGTTCTATACGCCGTAAGGTAGAATCTTCCATTATGAAAATTGTTCTTATGTTTCATTTCTGGATTCATATTTTCAAAACATAAGTAGTATTGTTTCGTAGAACTAAAATAGGCTTTGTAAATTTACCCTTTTTAACTTTGTTAAGAATAATTATCTTCAAGGTAAAAAATGAATATTTTTAGACATTCAATTCAACACCCTATTGTCATTGAGAATCTACATATACTATTTCTATCATACACCTAGGCCATGTTACATTGAATGAGAGAAGAAAACATACCTAATATCGTCTTCACAACCCCAACCACTCGAGGTAACGATTGGGACCTTTTAGGGACTACATGGATTATGATAACTATTTATACTACATCCTCAAAACAAAAGATTTATCTAGACCCTACACGTGGGGGAATGGGTATTAATAGTATAACCTAATATTTATAGAGGTATATAGACAAAACCATTATATTAACAATATCGACCCCATTCAGTAGTGAATGATGACAAAATTTAATTCACATGTGTTGTTAGTGACACTTGTGACTCATTCATATTAATTATTTATTCTAAAAAAATTAATTTCCAATTCAATTAAATTATCACTGTATTTTCTATCACTAGTATTCCTATGAATACACATTAAACACGAAAGAAACATAATCACAACGGTCTAGTATATTATTCCACCTACCTTTTATTAAGGCTTTACACTTTTATTTTTAAAATTATGACAACAGTTATCATGTCCTATATAAGCCATAAGTTAATTCCCCTGATCAGCCAAGATTGTATCCATGAACTAAGATCCCATCCCATGAAAAACATTGATAATTAGTTAAATATACCATACACAATTAATTAATTAATAAAATTAATCATTGAAATAAAATAAGAAATCAAAACGATTCATAATGTCTTGTTGAAACCTAAAAATATAGTGTATAGTCCACTTCTAACATTCTCTCAATCCTATTCAATGAAAAATCCTCTATCAACACCACTGGTTCTGCAACCTCAAAAATTAATTTACGGAAAAACCATGGAATATTACAAATAATAGAATACCTTTAAAATAATTTCATAAGAAAACATTCATACAACATCTTAGGTGCATATATAGATCTAATACCAATACTACCCTTTTAAAAATGGTTATTTCACCATCCAATGGAGAAATATCTTTTTTATTGATAAAATAAAATCTATTAAAAATCAAATATCAAAGGAAAATAAAATATAACAATATAAGAGGATGAAAATATCCATCAACAACGTCCAATTACACCCAAGATCATAAGAATAGAGAAACAAATTGGGGAGATGCTCTAGATAAATCCATATGTTGTGTCTTATTAATACATGAAACCAAAAATTTATATTTAGTACAAAAAACATTTTGACTATTTTTTTATAAACTATAACTGAAAAATACATAGTTCTTTATACATTCCAAGACCTTTTCTGATATAGGTTTTGAAGAATTAGATAATAATATGAAAATTATTAGATTTGTAAAAAAAGGTTACTATTTTCCTTCACATGCACTACCACATTATATTGAACAATATCCTTTTGATGTTCAACTAACTGTGGGAAATATTTTAAAACATGGGATGAGAAATAAATTGCATAATAATGAGTTTTGAAAATAATGGAGAATAATTTGAAATTACTTTGAAATAAAATTAAATAAAATAATAAATATGTTCTATTTTACATAAAAGAAGAAAGTAATAATTTATATTTTTAAAAATTTTCATAAGAAAATAATTTTCAAGCCCATTTGAAAATACTTATCATTGTGAATTCCATTCAAAAGATTCGTTTGAAAAATACTAATGTTTCTCCTTAAAAAACATTTGAAATAATATTTATATTATGGATTAAAATGATACATGACAGTTATTCTGAAACAAATGGGTCCACTTGAAGTATATCTTGTTGAAAAAAATCCCATTGTGGTTTTGGGTTCACTCCCCAATCCACAATGCCTCATTTTTTACCCAAGTGCAGAATTTTATGAAAACATTTTTAGAATATCTGTCTTCCTCATCCATTACCCATTAAAAACCTTTTGAAAGATTACATTTATTATTTTCATATGAGAAAATAATTCAGTAACATCTAATATTGAAAAAATATCATTTTATGTGTAATAATTATTTTCGAAAATAATTACTTATATTTAAAAAACCTGAACATCAATGCATAAAAAATAATGAAAAATATCGTATTAAAATGTATAAAATGATAATGTTAATTATAGATGAAAATAATATCAATTAAAATTAATGAAAATAAAATATTTTCCTTGATAATATAAAATTTTCTTATAAAAATAATAATTGAAATATAATCCTCTTACCTTGATTTTGAATCATCATGTATGTTTAATTATCTTCATCTCCTTCATAGAATACCTTTTCTTAAAGCTTAATCACACAATATCGTGCGTTATAACAAAACTAAAACCTATTGAATGTGTTTAGGGATTATATGCTATTATTTGGGTTGGTATTTACTAAACCAAAAGATTGTTTACGTGTGAACAAATGAAAAGAAGACGTGTCCTTTTATAAGATAGGGGATGGAAACTCTTGAAATTCTAAAAATATTAAATTAATATAATTTAATATTAAATTTTAGATGGCTCCAAACATATAAATTTTTAATATATGATGATTTTGGTTCTAAATATCTTAATAAAAAAATTATACTTGTTTTGACTAAATTTATACCCTTATATTTTGGTTTTATCCCGTATTATGCTGTTTTATTTCATATCATAACAACATGGATTTTTACGATTTAAGGGTTAATATACTTTATATGAAATTTAAAACAAACAAAAAATGAATGGTGGGAGAAATTTGATACCATATATAGATATGATGTCTAAATAATTTACTTCTAGATATGCAATATCATTTATAAATTTATTATTTATTTTAAAATATTATTGATGTCAATTTTAACACTTTTCAATACTTTGGACTTTAAAAATATCCAAACAACAATATAACTTCGAACCAAAACATTTAATAAATATCTAAAATATGAATTTTTTTTTGTAATATTCATGTATTTTGTTAATTATATAAAAATTTATTTATTTTAATACTTTTAATACCATTTATTTGATTTGTTTCATTAATTATATAATGACCCAATTAGTATTGGGAAACCATTTAAGATAATTATTGTTTAACTAATAAGTTAATATAAATTACCATGTTAAAGATAAATATAGTATATTTAAAAATATTATCTATATTATAAAAATATTTAAGATGAAACAAAATTTAAAATATATCACTTATTAAAATCAAGAGTCTTACATGTTTGACTTTTCACTAATGAAAATACTATAAAGTAATAGTCTTATCGAGGTGGATAAAAATGGAGATAATGTTAAACCATGAATAATTATGGTTGATATTTACACATCCAATAATATTTAGTCAAGTTTTTGGGTGATTTAATGGTTCTTATAATTTTAATTAAAATCATTTATTGATATTTATGTTGCTTCAGAAAGAAGTGTGTTATGGATACATAAGCACTAAAAAAATTATTTCAAAAATAAAAAGTAAAAAAAATTAATTATCATAAATATAATTTAATTAGTCTCAATAAAATAATTTATATTAATTATTCATGTATATTTACTCAAATTAATGTCAATAAAACTCTATTTAATTTGTCAAATATACATTTATATCCTTGTGAAAGCATTGCATAAGAATTTGGATGATATTCTTGATAGATAAATAAAAAAATTTAAATATCAGTACAAATCAACATTTTTGAATGATATTAAATAAAATATTCATGTAAGGGCTTGTGACTTCTCAATTAAAATCAATAAGACATAAAATTTTTCTTTTCTAGTTGTTTTCGAACACTACGCCAACACTAAAAAATCATATTGAAATTTATTAGAAAATAAATGAAATTTTGGATGTTCAGAAATATTTTTGTATGATATTTATATTATATTATCATATACGAGTCATTAAAATGTCTTAATAAATTTTTATATCCTAATTATGTCCTGATGATAAAATAAAGAATACCGTATTTTATAACTAAAACTATTATTTTTTAAAATTTACAAACAATTTTTTTTTTAGAAATTTCTCAAAAATTAACCATAGTGTAATTTTGGTATGATATTTCGAATAATTAATTTAGTTTTACCAAAGAAAATTAATTCAAATTTCTTAGAATAATTATAATATTCATTCATAATAAGAAATAAAAAACAATTTTTAAGAAAACATATTTATGAAAAATAAAATGAAATTACTAAAAATTGTATTATTACATTATAAAAATAACCCAGATAAATTTATGTTTATTATTACCTATATATTTATTTAATAAATAAATTATTCATATTCTTATCAACCAATTTAAAGGATATCTTATAATAGTTACATGTAAATAAGAATATTTACGTGTTCATTCGTATGCTAATGAACATAGTGTTTCCGTTTTAAAAATATCATGATGTTACATTCACCCAACTTTCAATGATTTGATTCCTATAAATTAATTCATCTTACTAATGAAAATTATAAGTTTAAATAATTATAATTAACCAAATAGAGAACATATAAGGGAGATTAATTATCTAGAAGTTTCCAAAAAAATACCATCCCAAAGTTTTTTTATAAAAGATAACACCAATGCTGAACTATTGTCTAGACCATTACTCTTATAAAACATATAAATCTTGAACCAGAATATCTAGATTAAGTACTAAAACATATTATGTATTATTTTATTTAAAAATAAACTAAAAAATACACATTATTTTATAGAACCATTGACCATTTTCAGTCTAGGATATGGAGAATTATACAAAAACATTCAAATTATCAAAGTTGTTAAAAAAATTAACTAATTTTCTTTAGGTAATATACCTCCATATATTAAAAAAGAAAATTTCTAATTTCAATTAATCTTTTGTAGAATTATATAAAAAATGGGATAAGAAAGAAGATTTCATGTAATGGGTATTAATATTAGTGTAAAATACATTAAAAATAATTGGAAAAATTTTAATATAAAATATAAAATAATTGATATTTCATATGACATTACAAAATAAATATCATTGGATTTTATAGAGTTTCATAAGAAAAAACTATTAGAACTATTTTAAAATAATTATCATTTTTAAAATCATTTTAAAATACCCTATGAAAAATACTTGTATTTCTCCTTAAAAAATAATTTAAAATTAAATATTATTTAAAGGATTAATATGATACATGGTTGTTATTATGAAAACCATGTGGAAAGTAGTAGTATATCCCGAATGAAAATTTATTTTAAAGGTTGTGGGTTCACTCCTAATTCCTCATCTTCTCATTTCATTCCTATCTGAGGAATTTTAAGAAAACATTTTTAGAGGATTTATATTTTGAATTAATTGCCCACTAAGACATTTGAAAATAAAACATATTTAATTTTAACAGAATTAAATAATCAGATAAATTACAATTATGTAAAATGAAATTTAGGTGAAAACCATTTTATTACAAATAACAATTAATTATATTTAAAATACATGAAAAAAACGCATTGAAATTAAAAAATGGATTTTATTAAAAATTAATAATATCAATAATAAATATATATTATGGAAATATATACTATAATTATTTAAAAAAAATTCATTGAAAAAAAACATTTTATTATAAAAATAATGCTTTAAAACTATTCCCCTTACTTTGATTTTGACTTGTCGCATACGTTTCATTACCTACCTCTTCTTTAGACAGTACTTTTCTGAAACGATTTAGACCACAAAATATGTGATTATACTGAAAATAGGACTTCTAAAAAGTGGGTATAAATTTTTTGAGGGATTTTGGTAGTTATTTTCTAAACCTAAATGATTTTTATGTTTGAATAAATAGAAATAATAGGTTAATTGTTATAAGAGTGTGGACATGAACTATTGGATTTTTAAAAAGTTTTAAACTAATATAAATTAATAATCAATTGAAAATGGAGAAAAACAAATTACATTCTATGTTAATATTATTATGTGTATAAAAATATCCATCAAATAAAAAATATATTTGGTTTTAATATATTTTTACCGTTAACTTTTGGTTTTAACCCAAATTATTCATCTTTAATTATTACCGTGACAACATGGGTTATTACTATTTAAGGGTCAATATAGTTACAGTAAAATACCAAGAACCCATTAAATTAGTAATTTCTGAAATTTAAACCTTATAACAATCATTTGGATTAATCTACTATTTTTATTAATTTTATATCATCTAATAAATTATTATTTATTTCAAAAATATCAATAATGTCTATTAGAACACAGTTCATTTCTTTGAAATTTTCAAATATCAAAAAAACAATATAACTTTGAAAAAATATATTTTAATACATAAATAGTTTTTTTAATTAAATAATGAATATTCTTGGATTGAATTAAATATATTATATTATATTAATTTTAATATTTCTAATATCAAATATTTTATTTTTCCATAAATTAAATAATTACTGCATTAATATTATGAAAAAATCTAGTAATTTTTTCATAAAATAAAATTTAAAAATAAATTAAGATGACATAGATAAATTTATTATATTTCAAAATAATATTTATTAATTGAACATAACATTGATATTACACCGTACTAAAAATATAAAACTTATTAAAAATAATAGTGTGATATGTTTGAATTCTCTTTAAATGTAATACTATAAAGTACATAATCATTACCAAGTGGCTCAAAATGGTCACAAATTAATACCATTAAATAATATGGTTGATATATATTAAAAAAAATAAATTTATTAAATTTAATCAATAATTTAATGGTTATTTTTAACTTAATCAAAATAGTTTTATTTGTTTATCTTCTTCTTGCATAATCACTATGTGAGTGATGCATAATACTTGATTGTAATTATTTTACATATAAAATTTAACACTAAATTAATATTATAAAATTAAATTAATTAGGATCAATACAATCCTTTCTATTTTTTTAATTATGTATATTTACACATATGAAGGTCAAGGTATATTATTTAATTTGATAATTTTAATTTTCATGCCTTATGCAAGTATTGCACAAGAATTTAGATAAGATTATTGTCATATAAGTTAAAAAGTATAATATATTGGTCAAAATAATCACTGGAATATTATATTTAGTAAAAAAGTCCATACGATTCTATTTACCTCTCATTAAATATCAATAATATATTGATTTTTTTAGAGTGATGTGAAAGCATTGTATCTCTATTGAAAAATAAATTTCATATTTAATAAGAAATAAATTATAATTTATATTTTCTAAATTATGTTTGTATGAAATTTATATTATAATATTATACCTTAGTAAATCAATAATATTAATAAATTTTTATATCATAGTTATTTCTTGATGATATCCAAAAAGATACCATGTTTTATATGAAAATGGTATTTTCCTACAATTCACAATTTTTTATAAATTTTTCAAAATTTCACAACAGATTAATTTTGATAATCTAATTTTAAAAATAATGAAATTTTTTTAAAACATATTTTAAAAAACAACCTTAAATTTATTTTTAATATTCATTCACAAAATTCAATGAAATCATTTTTAAGAAAACGTATTTATATAATTTAAAATAAATTATCAAAAAAATTATTATTATATTATAATTGTTACTGAATAAATCTATATAAATTTGTACCTAAATAATTATTTTATAAATTATTTATTCTTATATATACCCAAAAATTTAAGAACAACCATATAAAGGTAATGTGCAATAATTAAAATTTAGGTTTTCATTTGCATGCTAATAAAAATAATGTTTTTTAAAAGATATTATGATTCTAGAGGTTCAATTATTCAATTATAACGACGTTTCTAAATTTTCATTAGGATTTTGTATTAAGTGGTTATTGGTGAATAATTATTATGATTCCATTTAATAGAATTCTATTTCATGCTTGGGTTATTATCCACGTTGTCACTCACATAATTGTTGAACCAATCTTCAACTATTAAACATGTTTTATAATGAGTTTAAAAATTTGATACATCAAGTGAATTCCTAGAAAAATTGTAATTTCTTGAAGAATAATTGAATAATTCCATCCATTTTTTATTAAATGATGATGTGAAGAATATTCCATAAAAAAGAAAAATATATTTTTATATTGTTCATGATAGAAAATTTATTCGAGAATAGTTGGAATTATATATTATACTTGTGTGAAATTATATAAAGGAGCTTTTATTAAAAATAAGTCTAACCATATTAGATTCATGGTCTATCTCAACCCCACAAGAGTGGGTGGCGAGCATCAACCATGTGGGGGAATTGGCCCTTGCAGCCCAACAAGGTACATAGTGGGTGGACTTGTGTATAAGGACTATAAGAGAATGTGAATGGGAGTCAACTTGGAACCACCATATGGGGGAATGATGGAGAAGAATCATAATGGGTTTCTGCAAATGTTGGTCCTATAGAGGACCCTATTACTCTCTTGTACCCACTAAAAGGCATCATTTGGTTGATATATTGTTGTACCAATTATAGATAATCTAATGTGAAAAAACTACAATGTGGGAATTGTTTCTATATATAAAAATATAGGTACGTCTCCAATGTTTTTTGACCATTACAAACTAAAACTCTCATTCTACAAAAAGCATCATATTTTATCCCAGCATTCATTGGAGTTCTTAAGAACCGAAAGAGATATTCATACCATAATCAATCAATGTTTCAGTTTCCATAGTAGTTTTTTGATTGAGATAATGTTATGATGAATCTTATAATCTTCGTGCATTAAATATACATATTCCATGAATGTTAATAAATCCGAGACATACCTTAAGTCGAACACTATAATTAGTTTCAGAAGTCCATCTATATTTTATGAGTAGTTCATGCTTATGGGAGGAGAATCAGGTGATCCTCAATGCATGGACATGGGAATTTCACAATGAGGAATTAGTCTAATTCATGATTAAACTATTCTTGATATATAATTCTATATATATATATAGATAATTGGTTTCTATGTAGGTCATGACAAGGAATAAATTATATTCATTCATTCATGCAAGGTATGATATGGATGGATACTAATCTATGTGAATAAAAACCTTAACCTTATTGTATTTAAAAATGAGAGGCTATATTTATTTATATCATGATAAAATAGGGTGAACCCTCAGTCACAATGAGCTATTAAATTTTAGGTGTATGAATATATAATAATTAAAAGGTAAAGACACATGTTAGTTTTCCACACGTGATGAAGATTATAATACTCATAACCCTCATTTATTTGAGGCACACTACCTCTACGTATATGGTGCACTGTATAATGGAAAATAACCAACAAACAATTAAGGTATATCAAATAAGAATCAAAATAAATACCCAAAATAAATGGGGAATTATATATGAGAAATATAATACCATATAGTGATTAAGTATTTACATTAGAACGAGGAATAATGGTTTTCAATCATAAATAAATTTATATGAGTATTTAAATGTGGGATTTTCAATCATGGAATACTGAGACCCATGCACCATGTTGTTGTGAATAAAAATGTGCATATAAGTGATGAGAAATAGACACCAGTTATTAAAATAACTCTTGATATCCCAATATTTTTTTTATAGATAAGGATTATGAAGTCTACTTACATTTAAATAAGAAGCATCTTTCTTTCCTTATAATTCAATGATTTTTGAGAATCCATATTACACCAAATCTGGATGGAATATCAAGGCTAGTAATTATAATGTTCTTGTAGTGATACATGATAAATTTAAATTCAATAATCTCTTATAGGAGGATAAAATTATCATTCTATAGTGGAACAATCCTTGATGGAAAGTAATGTATTTTGGATAGAACCAAAAGAAAACCAAGATTCCCTATTCGAGTTAGAGAAAAAAAATATTTCTCTCAGAAACAAAAGAAAACATTTTATCATAGATAGAGTTAGAAAATAATTCCTTCAGATGGAGTTAAAATTAATTTTAATCACTTTTTATAGTGAAGGTTATAATAGACAAACTATTTTTGTGGAATAACAAAAATATAAAAGAGTAATTATTTTTTTTATCCTTATAAAATATTTTTTCCCTCTTCATATTACTACCACTACACATGAAGTGAGATTTGTTGATATCACTGAGTGGGTCGATAACCATAACATGTTCAAGATGTTTAATTCAAAAGAAAAAGTATTAATTTAAATAAACCAATGATTCTCTATTCCCTCTTGGTTTTTAATCATGCTTGGGGCTCTACAAGTTGGTTAAGAGTGATGGATTCATCTATATACCCAGAAGTAGTTTGAATGATAGATATTTGTAATTATATCAATAGTCTTGATGTTCCTACCTTTTATGGGAGGATACATCACATTTAGAGGAATATGTTCTTTCTCTACCACATTTTACGTGGATGAATAGTGAGAGATACTGCAATAGTGGGGTTTTCACCCATTTGTAATAATCCTATGAAACAAGATGATAAGAGAAATATGGAATTACATGGAATGGCTCAAAATTCAATCTTTATGTCTCTATCATATATGGTCTTCACAAATGTTATAGGTCCTTTGACATACATGTAGATATGGGAATAATTGAGATGTATTTATGAAGAAAACATCAATATTAAGGATTCCAAACTAAAAGATTGGAGGAGAATATTTTAGGACATGAAAACTAATGATGAAGATAATATAGAGGTATATTTCAACTAATTAAATGATATATTTATAAATATCTGATGATTTTGAGAGATGATGGATGACTGTATCATTTTCAAAAAAAATTGATGAGAAATTTTTGCGAATTTATTTATTTAAATATCTCAGCCCTGGATGAAAAATAAAATTTCCCTCTTGATGA
The DNA here is from genome assembly GCA_963277665.1 of Viscum album. Lineage (NCBI taxonomy): Eukaryota > Viridiplantae > Streptophyta > Magnoliopsida > Santalales > Viscaceae > Viscum > Viscum album. The sequence continues at coordinate 1,756,029,293 of OY728123.1, forward strand.
AATACATTAAATTATCATAGTATATGAGATGATTAAAATCATAGCTTACTTGAAGAAAGAAAAAAGTAAAATTTCCTTTCAATCAATGAGAAATGTAATGTTCATAGAAGATGGAACTATAGAATCTAATTATTTGGTCAATGATAATGATTATGATGATTTCAATCAATTTTTTTACTTATATCAAAAGCTTTCAGGAATGGAAGATGGGATTTAAAGAATAATAAACAACCAAAATTCATAATTTATGACATCTTGGGACATTTTTCATAAATTTTCTATGGAATTATGGTGAAAAATAAGAATAAGAATTATAATCAGATGATGAAGGATATAATTAAATAATTGGATTAGAAGAAGATGAACCACTAAAATGTAATATATATAAATATTATGACAAATCACAAGTATGATTCATCATCGAGTGACTGTTCAGATAATGACGACAACTTAATTTCACATGAAAATAGAAAAACTAATTCACCATGTAGTGATCATGATGAAGAGGAAAGAACATAACTAGAGTGAAATATAAAAATATTAAAATTATGCATGGAATAGATCGAATATCTATTTAAATAAATGTAGAAACATGATAAATAAAAAAAGAAAATAAATAATTAAATCTATAATGATGAAATAGATCTTTTGACAATTAAATGGAGGATCTAATAAAAAATTAAGTATCTTTTGATAATGAGATCAAGAAATACAAATTAAAATTTAGTGAATAGGATATGTTGATATGTAATCATTAAGAGTTGTTTACTACTAGGGAAGAAGAGTTTTTTTGTGACAAAGAGAATATATTTAATAGTTAAATATTAACTTACTAATTCCTTATAATATTTCTATAAATATATTTAGATCATGGGATATTCATCTCATGTAGGTGTGCTAGCTAAAACTGTGGATATTACTTCCACGAAGAATAAGATTTAATATTCCACATCTTAAGAATATAAAAAAATTCCAAGAAACAAACAAAACCCCAAGAAAAGATAATATTTTTTTGTAACAATTCAGCATGAATAGAATCTAGGTTCATCTAGAACCAGTCTCTAAGAATATTGTTTCAATGATTTTTTTGGTGTTGGGGTAACCATTGACAAAAATACTACTCATTATTTTTCAACATGCCTATAAAAAGAATAAGGTACAAATAAAGGAGAATTTTCAATGAGTATATAATGTAAAATATCTAAAAAATCATGTTAGCATATAGACACCACAACTATCTACACAAAACAAATTTATAATATGGATGAATTTTTTGGTAGATATAGTTTATAAAGTCACTAGGTTGATGTGTGAAAGGAAATTCTAGTAGGGTAGTTTCCCTTTATTTAAAAAGTTGTTTCAAAAAACCTAATAGATATTCATATGAAGTGGTTGAGAATAATAATTTTTAGAGGAAAGTTTTTTTATTTTTCCAATCCATTTCAAATTGCCTAAATATTTTGAGCTGGATAATAAACATGATTAATCTAATGAAATGTATGTGGTCTTAGAAAATAAAGAGAAATATCCTAAAAAGATATAAAAACATTCAACCATGAAGATTCAGAATATTTAGGTTGAAATATTTATTCAACGTAAGGGATAAGAAGGGAAGAAATCTCATAGTCAAACTAATGAGACTTAAAAAAATAACTGTCCAAATAAATAATGTCATGCTACGATTAGAAGAAAATAATTTACCATATTAATAGAAAGATCTTATTTTTAATGTAATATTTGAGAAACCAATAGGCCATTCAATTTTATTTAATATTTTGGGTTGAACATACAATGTACGAAATTAAAGGATATTTTATAGGCTGAATCATTTCGAAAATTTGGTTATATTTTACTTCATATAGCCTATTGAAAACATTGAAATGTAAGAATAGAGTTCGTCCCTTATGGGAGATCAACTTTGAGATGAACCTATCTTATTTTTAAATTTGGGAAGTGATCAAAATTGACAGTTATGGAAATACCATCACACATTAATAACTCATTATTCAATTTATTATTCAAATTAATTAAGGGAGGGATCTTGTCTGATTAGACAACTATAAAAAAGGAAATCAATATCTTATTTTGACCTAAAATTTTTAATATGTTTCTTTAAGTATGCGCATGATTTATAATTTTATTTAATGAATATGATTAATTTCTTCCCCTATGTCGAGAATTGATAATTTTTTAGTATTGTATCATATTTGAGTGTCTTTTATCGAAAAATGGACTACCTTGTTTGTGTCTATCTTTATTCCTACAGTAGGTTATCTTCTGTAGAGTTGGAGGTTATTAACAAAAATACCATTTCTAAGTGAATCATCTGAGATCATTCCTCTCCAATAAGTGATCACAATTTTTTTTGACATATAGTAATATGACATTTTGAGATGATATTTTAGATAAGAAAACCTAACTTATCAATTTCATTTGTTTTCAAATGGGGAAGAATGATTTGAGCACACATTTTGTATTTGAAAAATGTGAATATATTTTGATAACTAAATACAATTGGGGATATTATTGAGAATAGTGTTGAATATTTTTAGTGATGTGTGAAAATGTGTCTGGTGAGTATGGATGAAATGTTGATTCCTAGAGAATGTTTATGGATTAATTTATCTCAATTAGAATTAAAACTTGGTAACTTATCCATGATATGAATCTAAAGACTATTGAACTAATCTTAAATTTTTAAACACCCATGCTGGGGAGTTTTCACATTGAATTTATAATGAAAATTAAATAAGAAACAAATTGCATGATGAAAAATTCAACAATTCCATTACTTGTATTTTATTTCATAAGGATATGAAGAATATTGCAGGGAAAAAATATATTTATATATTTTTCATGATGGATAATGCATTTGATAATGGTTGTAATTCTATTTTTTACTTAAGAGAACTATGATGGAGGTTCATTAATTAAATAGAAGGAAAACCATGTGATCCACATGGTATAAATCAACCCCACACATGTGGTAGGATTACCTCGAAAAATGGGTAATTAACCCACATATCTGGGCATATTAGTGTCGTTTATGGGCCCATGTATAAGTACCACACGAGGGAAAACATGGGTAGAAGAGGTGGCCCCACCGTGTAGGATGACATGGTGGTATTGAGAGATGGTACATGTTGTAGCCAATGGGGGTTCAGCAGCAAACCCTAGAAATTGAATTTGAATGCATAAATGAAGTGGTTGTTTGTTTTACCATATCCATGATGTACAAAGAAACTAAAGTGAGATAGTGGCAGCTTGGGTAGTTTTTCCATGCATAAAAAATATACATAAATTTCACCAATAGTCTTATAGTTCAAATATGATCCATCTATTTTCCATTAATCATTATATTTTACTACATTCTACATCGAAGGCACTATGGATCTAAGGATATGTCCAAATCATCATCAATCGACATGAAGAAATTGAGACCGTGAATCCATATGGTGTTTTAAATGTACTTAATAAATTTATTCTAGCACAGTGAGCCATGGAATATCCCTAACCCACGTGATGAAAAAAATGATAATTATGGTATTTGAAAATGATATTTTATATTCATTTACAGTGTGATGAAATGGTATGGGTTACTGGTGATAAAGAGATATGAAATTTCATGTGCATGAAGTTACATGGATCAAAATGATGATTTATAGGCGAATTTTCCTTGATTAAAGGGGATATAAATACCTATACCCAATTGGTTATTTGATACACATTTAATATATGTTTATGGTGCATTGTATGTTGGAAAATACCCAACAATCAAATTGGCTGATTCAAGTAATCATGAAAATAAATTCCCATGGATTGTGGGGTTTGAATGTGAGAAATACAATTAAAAAGAGAATTATCATATTTATATTTCATGGAGTAATAAATTATGTTATTTATAAAAACATTTATAGGAGGATTTAAATGGTTAATACCAATCAAGTAATATTGACACCCCATACACAACATTGTTATGTATAAATGTGTTCATGAAGGTGATGATAAAATAAACATAATAAATTGAAATATATGTTTTAATTTTGGTACATTTTTTGGTCAAATATTTAATGAGATTGAAGCCATGATCCTTTTATGGAAGAATCATATTGGGTGTCTGAGCATTCAATGATAAAGGATAATCTTGATTGCACCAAATCTATATGGAGTATAAAGATCAGTTATTATGATGTTCATGAGGAGGTATGTGAGAAAGTCAGAATCATCAATCTCATAGAGTAAAATAATAATCTTCCTACTGTGGATAAATCCTTAATTAATGTTGAATTCTATAGGTTATAGCCATAATAAAATATATTCTCTCGATTAGAGTTGGATAGAATAGTATTTTGGTTGGAGAAAATTAAAAATACTGTGTCTTGGTTGGAGCTTGAGAATAATCATTTTAGTTGGAGTAGAAAACAATTGTAATCACTCCTTTAATAGTGAATATTTTAATGGAGAATCCATGTTAGGTACATAAACATCATATAAGGCGTAATAATTTTTATCGAACATTGTAAAATAAAGTGTGATTCTATTTAAATTATTACCACTACCCACAATGTGATATTGATAGAGATCAACAAGTGGATTGAGAACCATTACATGTTCAATAGGATGAATTCAAATAAAAAAATAATTACTAAAAATAAACCACTGATTCACCCACGGTTATCAATAAATCCTTGGGCTCTACAAGTGGTACCAGAGAGAAGGTCCCATATAAAGAACCCATAATATGATTGACATATTGATATTCTTAATTCCATCAATAGATGAGGTATTCCCACCTTCTATGGGAATAATTACCACATGTGGAGGAAACTGATATTACCCAACCTCATGACCCATGGATTAGAGGAGAGAGATATTACAATAGTGGGTTTTCTACCCATTGATTTTAATTATATGACATAAGAAGATAATATAAATTATAAATTAGATGTAAATGATGAAAATTACATATTGATGTATCTTTCATAGTTGTTCTACCAAAATTTCAGGGGTCACAAGACAGATAAAGAGATCTTTGAAAAATAATAATTAGTTATGAAGGAAACATAAATGTGAAGAAAACCTAACTAAAAAATTGTGGGAGTAATTATTAGGACTTCAAAATTAATGATGATGAAAATATTGAGGAATAATCCACTAGATTAAATGAGGTAATCACCAGAATTTGAGGATTTGGTTAGAAGCTATATGACTCTACCATTGTGAAACAAATGATGGGGAATTGTTTGGATTTTTCTGATTTAATGATCTTAGCACTAGATGAAAAATATGATATGTCTATTGATGAACTACACAACATTCAAATAACATATGAGAAGATATAAATTAAAACTCTCAAGAAGAAATAAAAAAACTAAATAGTCTTTGAATCTAGGAGAAAGGGAAAGGTCAGGGAAGGTGGGGATTTTGAATCTGAAAACTTAAACAGTGACAATTATGATAATTATTTGAATAAAATTTTTGTTACCTTAATGGAAAATGGTTTAGAAAGAAAAAATGGAATTAAAATAATATTAAACCCCCGAAATTATTTAATTTTGGTATCTATAGTAATTTTATTAGGGAGTTTCCAATAAATAATATTAAAAAATCAAAATACAAATCATAATCAGATGATGAAATATCTCATAAACATAAACGGGATAAGAAGAATATTAAACATTACATCAGTAAGAAGATAATTATTATGATCATGCACATGTATGATTCATCATCATGTGGTTATTTACATAATAAAGTTAAAGTAATCACATATAATTATAATAATTAATCATTCATGTATCTGTGATGATGAAGAGGAAGGTTTATAAATTTAAGGGATGAAGAAAGAAAAATTAGAATTCTATAGGTAATAAGATCTAATTTCTCAATAATGAAATGAAAAGGCTTAATAATAAAAAAAATTAAATGAAAATAATAATAATGAAGTAATAGTTCTGATTAATGATTAAATGGAGGATATATTCGATAATTAATTATCATTTTTTTAATATTAAGAAATACTTTTTTTTTGAAAATGATAATTTGATATGTTATCTTGAACATGATAATTTGATATGTTATCTTGAGAGACAAGACACAAGCATCATAGTTAAAAAATAGTTTTATAAGGCCTGATAATATTTCAATAATTCTATTCATATTATGGTAGAATCTTATCATGAAGGTGTGATGACTAGAATTGAGTTTATGTGTTCCAATAATAATGAGTGAAAATCTTCCACGAATGAGGAATATAAAAAATTTCTAAGATGGATATAACCCCATAAGAAAAGGGAGGGTGCTTTTGAATCCAGCCAATGAAAACAAATATATGGATTCATCTTGAACCAATATGAGAGAATAATGTTTCAAGAATTTTTTGGTTTTATGTTTAGAATGGTCAAAAAGAATTTTCATACTGTTTCATCATTTCTTCACAAAGATTGAGGAAATAATTAGGGGGGTTAATGAGTATCTGAGGAAAAAATCAAAGAAAATAAATCAATTAAATATTTCAACACCAAAACTATACACACATTAAAATTATATACTATTGAATAATTTTCTATTAGATGCATTTAGAAGTTCACACGGACGAGGTGTGGATAAAAAGTCTGGGAGGAGAGGTTACATATGTCTTGAAGGGTAATAAGCTTTAATAGAACTACAGTGAAAAGTCACGCGAAAAGTTTTATAATACTAAGACTAACAAGAATATTTTTTTAAATTTAAAAAAAGAAATTGAAATTTATAATAAATTTTATGGGGATGAGTGATTTTATAAATATAAGGAAAATAAATGTTTCTTATAAAATGAAGAGAATGTTTATGAGAAGTTATCTGCAATTGTAAACGTGAATATTCAAAATACTATAGAAGAAAAATATATTCAACACAAAGAATAATAATATAAAATGTTCATATTCAAAATAATTAAAAAAATAAGATCCAAAATAAATATTTCTAATCTGATATTGGATGAAAATAATGGCCCATACTGAGAGGAATCTCCTAGTTTGAATGTTATTTCTGACAAACCATGATAAAATATCATATTCCCTAGTTTTTGACCTAACCATATATGTAATTAAATGAGATGTTTAATTCTATCACATCTGGATAACATCATGTGATTTTTATTTATAGTGTCTATTAATATAATTGAAATATAAGAAAACGTTACATCCCTTAAAAGAGAGAAATATTGAGAATAACCTGTCATATTACTAAATCTAGAAAGTGCTCAAAAATGAAAGTTAATGTAGTCTAATCACACTTTCATCATTCCTTATTAATTTTATTATTCATATTAAATAATAGGGAGTCCTTGGTTGATGAAAAAATAGACAAATGGGCTGATATATTGTTTTTTCAGATAATCTTTCTAATGCATTTTTTGATGTTTCTTCATAATTTTTAACATTATTGTAAAATCTGATTACTTGTATCCCATGTGTTGAAATTGATAACTTATGAGCTAGGAATCACATGCGAATACCATATATGGGTAACATAGATAACCTTGGTATTTTTATCCATTTTTTATACACCATGGTTCCCATATAAACCTAGATTTAATTAATAAAAGTCCATTTTCTAAGGGAACATCATGATATCATTCATCTTTTTTAAGTGATCAAGAATGTTTCATACAATAGAGAAGGTCATGTTTTTTGAGGAATGTAGATACATGAAAATCCCATTTATCCATTACATTTTATTTATAAAGGGGGATAAAGTTTTTGAGAATACGTATTGACTATTATATATGTAATGATATGTTGAAAATGAATTTCCATGTGGGTGATTGTTGGGCCTAGTGTTTCATTTGTTTTCAATGTTGTTTAAAAAATGGTCAGTTTTGATGAATTGGTGATGCCAAAATAATTTTTATGTATTCATTTAATTTCATTGGATGTCCCTCTTGATCAATTATCCATGTTTTTTCTTTTACGATTTTAAAACTAATCAACAATGATTAAACAAAAATATTAATGAACATTCATATTTTATACATTATGTGAAGTCCAAGATATAAGTAATTTATTGTATAATAATTGAAGAAGAAAGTTCATTGTTATTTATTTCATGATTAGATGAAAATATTACATTAAAAATATAAATATATTAATATTTTGAACATGATGGGTAAGGAAGTTGAGAATGGTTGGAATTATATGTTTTACTTATATAAATTTTATGATTCTATTTAATAAAATGTAAGGCCAACCAGATGTGCCACAAGGTATAAATCAACCGTAAACATGTGGTAGGAGTTCAATAACAATGTAGGAGAGTCATAACGTTCTTCCTAGATTATCAACATTGTGGGTGGGACCATATATATGGTCCACATGATAACATGCATGTGAGATGAGTTGGCACCATTGTATAGGGTGACGTAGTGGGAAATAGAGCTGGCACAGGTAGGTTCCAATTAGGGTTCTTGTTTAGACATCAGTACTCTCTTCTTAATACATAAAATAAGAGGTGGATTTATATAATACGACCCTGAAGTATGGTGTTATCGATGTGGGATAGTGGTATTGTGAGTATAGATCCACTACATGAAAAGATATTTAGATTTTGAGTAATGTCCAATCATGACAATTTGGTCCATATGTTCACCATCGATCATCATTTTCTACAACATCATTCATCATTGGTCTAATTAATTGATGGTGATGTTCATAACATAATCAATCAAAGCCACAATCACCATGGTGTTTCTTTAATCGAGATAAAGAGATAATCAATCTTCAAATTTGTATTCTTGAAATCTCCATCATGTAGACATTATAATAAATCAAAGGTAGTCATTTGGATGAATTCGTACATTAGTTGCAGAATTAAATCATGATATGGGGAGTAGTTTGAGATTATGTGAGGAGGAACATGTGATCCTCATCACATGCATGCGAGGACATCACCATGAGTAATAAAGTAAACTCACGTTGCCACTATTTTTTTCATAGAATATTTGAGATGTAATGGTATCCTTGGTTTTTATGAAATCAATTAATCGGAAAAAATGTGGAGGCTCAAATCATCATGAAAGTGATGAACATAGCATCCCAAGACTTAATTAATTTGAATACCATCATGAATAAATTGGATTTCCTGAAACCATGATTCATTTTGAATGAACTTCTACTGATCATGATGACGCGTGATGTATATTATATGCCTAAACAATTACCCTAAATCCATCCAGTATTTGAAATGAGTTTTATTGATGAATTCATGCATGGTGATATGTGGATGATCACTATGACATGTTAAGATATATCCATTCCTCTTTGTATTTGAAAATTAGAACATGTACTAATTTTCACTATTGATAAATAGGAGAATCCACTAGTGAAAATGGGCTACAACATTTCAGGTTCATATAGATGCCTACATAAAAAGGGTTAGTCTTGGGTGAATTTTCCATGTGTATAGAAAATTACAATACCTAATCCCCTCTAGTACTGGAGACATGCTACTTTTGTGTATATGGTTCACCATGTGAAGGAAAATACACAAAAAGTAATTCGATTATTTAAAATATGTGTTTTAAAAAAAATTGTTTATGGGGTATTTAATATGTGAAATCTGATACAATAGAGTGTTAAGGTATAAATAATTGATTATTAATAAATTTTTTAATTCACAAAACATTAATATGACGATTTAAATGGGAAATTAAAATCACGAAATATTTCGACCCCATGCACCACATTGATATTTATAAATTTATTCATGCAACTGATGAAAAATAGACATATGAAACTACAATATCCTTTAAGATATTAATAATTATATGTATTGAAGAGAGAATGAGAATAATCTGATTATACATTTAAATAATAAGTTTCATGGGTTCCCAAAAATTCAATGATTGAGGAGAATTCATATTTCACTAAATATGGATGGATTCGGAAGACCAAGTATTCTATATTTCTTGAGGAGGTACACAGTATAGTTAGATTCATCCTTATCATGGCGGAATATGAAAAGATTAATGTTTATTTAATGAATCCTTGTAGAAAGGTGAAATATTCTAGTTAGGTCCAAAATAAAACTGATGCTCATGGTTAGATATAGATAAAAATGTAATTTTGTTAATTCTAGAAGAGAAAATAGTTTATCGCTTGGAGATGTTGTATAATTCTTTCAGTTAGAGATGAAAAAAATTATAATCATGTGTTTTATAATGAATATTAAATTGGAAAAAACATGTTGGGGGGGGACCCAGCATTTAAATGAGTCTTTTTTTCAAAACAATTTAAAATAATGTGTGTTACAGTTTCTATTAGTACCAATATACACAATGTGATATTGAGATATATTTTTGATTGGATCTACAACTTTAAAATTTTCAAGTGGTTTAATTCAAGGAAGACATAATTTTTAAAAATAAACCAGTGATTCACCTCTCCCCTATATATGGTTAATCTGTAAAAGTGATCTACACACTCACATGCACAAATTCTTTTCTGAAGAAAGAAGGTGGGGCATTCCCCTTTTAGATTTTATTTTAATAACATCATATTTCATAGTGTGACATATACATTCACACCATGATTTTTTATGATTTTCTCTGTGGCTCCCAAATTCCTTCTATTCACATCTTGAATGCTCACTATGTGACCCATTCATATAAGGAATCAAAATTCATGATGATAATGGTCTTCTACTGCTATTTTTAGTCTCCCTAGTAGCTCACTCATCCTTTGATGGGCACTCTAACCCCTAGACTTCTAATGAAACTAAAAAAAGTCTTGAAACAACATTCTTGGACATTTTATCCTTTAGAACCACCTTCTGACTCACCATTATTAAAATGAACCATCCATCAAAATGAAAATTTATCGTCATGCCAAAATTTACTACCCAAATGAACATAGGGTTTTACAGTCTCCCCACAATATAATTTCTCATCCTCGTGAAGTCTATGTGGATAATTCAAAAAACGAACATAACCTAAACATTTCATTGAACCTTGCGTAATTCTTTTCTCTATACTCTAGAATTCTAAACAAGTTGCCACTATCAAACTCCATTCAAATTAAACCCAATGCCACCAAATTTGAACTATATATTGTCACTATTATCAAACTACCAAAATGGTTCCTGAAAAATACTATCCATCCAGATACACCATAGTGAAATCATATAATAGACCATATGACCTATATCACTCTCCACCACATGTCACATATCATAATATCTTCTTTTATGTCATGAAGATTTCCTCATTGAAATAATATAGTGAAACAGATTCCCCAGCGGTCCAATGACCATCTTGTTATGGTTTCCATCTCATCACAACCAAACACGAAAAAAATCTTCCATAATTGGGTACTAAATAACATATTTAACATCAAGAGAAACTAGATAAATTTCAACCACCCATACATAGATCCTACATACAATGAACATTCCATGAAAGGTGGTGACCAACCCTTAAAATTTGTCCCTCAAACTGATTATTATTATAAAAACTATATTAATAGATTCTCAAGATTTCCCAAGTGTTTCCTTCTTAGTTGAATCCATAACTGCATTTCATCACATGTTTTACCACCTAAAACATGTAATGTGATATTTGGTTACAAAATTCACCATGTAAACCATTTAATGAAAATGGGTTTCACACCCTAAAATATGTGACAAATCTATTTCACCCCTTGAACCATGTTTGGAATCATACCTCGTCCCACAAAATTCCTTTGGAACATTTCAATACACATAGATCTTGATGTCCATGTACTATCTCCAATCTAAATCTTTATATGAACAATTTTTTTTACAACTCACCAAGATCCATGATGCACCCGAACAGTGTAACTACATGTGTTATGAAGCCAATAACCCATCTCATTAAAGGGTTACATACTTATGAATTATATCCCTCTCACCACCATAAAAGTTTTCCTATCATCTCTTTATAATACCAAAACCTATAACCATGTCCAATTCTATTTCCACACTCAAAATCAATAAATAGACACAAAAATTCTACTCAAATCTAAGTGAAATTTATGAATGATCCAACCCCACCCTTTCCAATATCACAAGACTTTTTTCTTTAACACCTGGTGAAATTCCTCTTTAATGAGTGTAACACCCTCAAAAACCATTAGTGTACTTCCTACCATATCTATTGCATTAAATTTATCATAAATTTCATCATCAATAGCTTTAAAATTCACATGCATATCATGCCTTTCAATAAATGCTCATCAAATTCCATAAACAACTATCCGAGATTTACATGGATCATCCATGCCATCACACCCAGTGTAATATAGGTGTCTCCACTACTATGAAGTAATATTTCCAATTTCCAAGAAACCCCTATAAAATCATGACCCAAAGTGTTTCATTAACCCCATATGTTATTGTATCACATCTAGGTACCCACCAATTGAAATTAAAATATGTACCATGTGCAACTGGTGAGTAGAAATTCAGGTCTCATCCAACATGTGTACACTCCCATACCACCCAATATATATACCCAATCTCAATACTTGAATATTGATCCTATGTGTCACAACAACAATCATTGGTTTACAAGTTTTAAAACTAGTAAAATAATGAAGACTATCCCATGATATCTTATTAAAATTCCTAACATGACACCCACATATAACCCCATCATATAAATGGCCACAATCTAGCAGCAATATAAGTCACAGGCTTATAATCTGTCTCTCACCACAGAACTAAATCACATCCATAATAGCATGTTTCAGAAACTAAAAGAAATTTATATTAGAACCAGTATTGATTGAATGAAACTCTAGGTGCCTCATATATCAAGCACAGTCACACAAGGTGATTCACCTAAAAATAATCCAAGGAAAAATATGATATTACCATAACCTCGATAGAATATGGCATGCATAAGTCTCAAAAACAATTCATTCACTGATGCCTTTCCACTTATTGGGAACTCTCAATCACCAATCGAACTCTCCTTTGATTTAACCTTGATTAATAAGTAAACTATTACTCACAAACTAATCTTAATTAACTAAGATTCTCTAGGTCACCCACCTATCCCTACCAGTGAAGTCTCAAGACAAGGGTCACTCGGTCCAACCACCAAGCCCTAGTGGTTAGGTCTCACATTTGGCTTAGAATGTCCAAAAACATATCCATTGGATAAAAATAAAAAAATGCTAAAATTAATAGGGTTTCAACCATAGTATAATCTCATTGTTCAACTATATGAACATGATAAACCTCCCCCCTACTAGGTCACCCATCATCTCTAAGTATCTGCATATCGAGAGAATCGTTAGAGTATCATATGTCACTGATTATTCAAAAAAATGTATGATGACATAGTCCTAGATTACCTATTTCAGAGGAAAAAAATACATGTTTCGGTTAAGTATAATGAAATTCCATTATATATATAAAACACCAAATTAGATGTTACTTGTAACTTTAAAAGACTAACCCTTTCAAAGCCAACTGAAAATGGTTCCAATGTTGTGGTTACATGTTACATACATACCAATGAGGTTTACTACAACTTTCATGGACATTGAATTTATTTTCAACCTCATCATTAATAATCACACCATATATACACATGACCTACCATCATAAGGATATCCATATATATGCCGACCCAAGTGACTAGAATCACACTATGTAATTATATGGGAAAACACCCTACGAGTAGTTTCTTACGCATTAAACTACTCATCCTTATTCATTACTAAAACATCAATATAATAGGACTATATATCATGTGAATTCTACATGTCAGATATGATGCATGAGACACCTCTTACATATGCAGGAAAAGATCCAAATCCCAATCTGACCCCTTTATAATGTCCAAAAACCACAAACCATATACTGAAAATCATAAAATTCATACATCCATGAGTGTCACTCACGGTTAAAATCATATAAAATTATAACATAAAAATCAAAAAACTACTACAACATTCGTTGAATCCTGTACTTATAAATAGAACATATATTCAAGATACACCAATCAAATATTCTTCCCAGGGTCACTAACATTCCGAAATTTATGGTCTACTAGGTCCCACAAACAAATGAATATTATAAACAATGCTCAAAAACCAGTATTTAATATCATGATTCTAAAACCTCTGTCTAGTTTCCTAATCGACTGAAAATTAGGTGAGTTTAACAACACCACCCCAAATAGCTAAGGCTACCAACTATTAGGGAGGGTCTATGGTGGAATCATGGGTATAAAATACCTGATTATCAAAGTGAAAATAAAAAAACATTAAAAAACATATCACATACAACCATAAATAATTAGTGTGAACAGAAACTGTAAACACAAATCAGTATAAAATGTTATGATTAATTAGTATAATAATATGAGGATGATTGCACACTAGTCTAATCACATGTAATAATAAAATACTTCAATAAAAATATATTAGATGCTTGATATAATCCACATCCTCATCTCATCCCATTATCCCTTCCAATTGAAGCTACCAAACTCAACCAAACTTAGGTCCATCACCATACATGAACCTACAAAAAAGTGATCCTTTTCATATGTACCTATGTGTAGTTTTTTCCTAAGTAGTGTGTGAGTATATGACTCAATAGGGTAACTCTACCACTATCACATACTAATCATAAATAATTATTGTCACATGGATGTGTAATGATCAGCTAAAATAAATAAATAACTATAGAAAATAAATAAATAAAAATTTATATCCTTATGTTCATGAACATGATTAACAATAACTAATTCAGACAGTTTCATGGTGACTCTATGAATGTGTTAGTGAATCTGAATCCCAAGATACATATGAGAAACATTTCCACGATGACCCTAACCATGTCATCATGACTATAGGGAATCATCTCATGAAAATATAATCAATATGACCTCCAAATATATGGAATCGCCAAAAATTATCATCAAACCTCTAGTGATACATCCCACAATAGTCCTAATATCCGATATTCATATAAACAATAACACTAGTATATATCAATATCATAATCTGAGGTTTCTCTAAACATATCCTAATAAATATAAGTAATCATCCCCTTAATGTCAATACATTTATCCTTTAATTACATGGATATTCTAACACTGAGCTCCAACTCCATGTAATCTCAAACAACCAAGAAAATAATCTAAGGAACAATAAAATACAGACCTCATAATATGAGGAAACTCCCATCTGTATACCAATTATAGTCATTGTAATCCCATATGTGTCAATTATTCTTTGATGTTTTATCATATAACCAACCATAATGAAACAAACCTAGGGTTTACCAACCTCCCACCCATAAAACCATCATCTTCACAACCCAATTCTTACACATCTATTCGGCCTCTAAGTGACACTCACCACCATCTCTACCCAAGGCCATACATACCCATTATGGGTCTATCTATTATCATGGTACCAATTATGTCCCATTATTTTATGTGTTGTATATGAATCATATCATGATTATTTAATTTCAATTTGTTCTTGCGTGAACAACAAAAACATTATGTACATCACTTCCAATGTCATAAACAACATGGTATCAGATACTAATCATCAATAGAAAGTATCATCACATAGGAAACATCCAAGAGATGACCCATGATCTGCCTCAGTCATTATGATTAGTCAGGGTCAATCCCTTAACACAACCCAATCACAATCATCAAAAGTCATATCCAACTATGTGAGGAAACATACACAACATCCCACTCCCATCATGACATGCCTGGACAACTTAATTTACTCCCATAGCTTATGTATCCTATTATCAATAAGTCCATCCTAAAATACAACATAGAGGTGTCATAATCCCTTTTACATGGGATAAAGGGTTTCATGAATCAAACCCACCCTCCCAATGTTGTGGAGGTTATTAGGTGTCTAAAAAGTCCTAAACCAAACCATAGATGGATGTGGTGACAAGATAATTAACAATAGTTGATCATGATCCACGACGCTCATTTGTTACAATTACTAATTTTATGTTAATTAAAAACATCCTATTTAAATAAATTTACCAGGGTATATAAAATATTTTTTTTCCCAACTATCTACATTAAATGGAAGATAAAAATAATATAGAGGTTCCAGTATGAATGTCCGTAACCATTTTACAGAAGCATACAAAATTTATTCTTTATGGTAAAGCAATAACATTAATGGATGATTAGATCCCACTATGTCTCACCCTTGATC
Organism: Viscum album; assembly: GCA_963277665.1. Lineage (NCBI taxonomy): Eukaryota > Viridiplantae > Streptophyta > Magnoliopsida > Santalales > Viscaceae > Viscum > Viscum album. The sequence continues at coordinate 1,756,045,507 of OY728123.1, forward strand.
AACCAAGTTCATCCCTATAATCCAAGATCATAACCCATTCCGAACAATGAAAATTAATTAATTATAATTTATTTAATTTATCATTTATATATTTTAGTTATAGATCTTCAAAATATGAAAAAATTCATAATTTAATCCTCTCATAACAAAACCTCCCAGAATTCTTTTTGTTCCAGTCTTGACACACACCCAACAATATTCCATGAAATTGTTTAAATTGAATCAATTTATTCCAAAACCAAATAAATTTATTTAGGGTATAAAAACATAAAAAATTCTTGAAGGAGATATACCTCACTAGAATGAAATGTAACATTTGGTGGGAAATATGTCAAGTTATCCTCTATCTAGGATACAAGAAATGTCCACAAAAATTATAGATTTTACCATCATCATGTGAAATATCAATTTTATCCACAAAATAAAAATTTTAAAAATAGGGGAGATTAAAGGATATTAATGATAACAGAAGGGAAATAAGTAACCTAGTTACAGATTCCATCCTATTATACAAAATATCTCCAACATTAGATAATATTTATGGATAGAATATATTACCAAATCCCCCCCATTCACAAGTTCTCATAAAAAGGATGAAGTGGGTAAAACCCCATTTTAATATTTTTTAATAATCTACTAACATGATTCATAACATGACATGTATTTTACCACCATGATTTATCAATATATTCCCTAGGTCTCATATTCATCTCACGATTAAATCCTAAATTCACTCTATGATACCCATTCAAATAATTAATCACTACTATTGATGTGAAAGGACCTCTATAGCTATATCCTTCCTCTTGAGCAACCAGTTTATCTTTTTGTTCTCACCTGAACCCCTAGTCCATTCACAAAAACTTAAACCACATCTAAAAACCAGCATTCTTGTGTTTTTCAAGAACATCATTCTTGAATTATGATTAAAATCTCTAGTATATTTCCATTAGTTTAAGGGATGTTTAAAGTGTATATATTAAATTTATGAATCAGCAAAAATATTGATTTATAGTATTTTGTAAAAAACAGTCCTCTATATTTTATTGAAAACCATAAATTGATAGTATGGATATCCATTATAAACGGAATATTTCCTAGTATGGATAAATTAATAAAATGATTCCTTTTACAAAGGTGTTATATAACCAATGGTTTTATAGGAGCATTTCATACCATGAATTTTCATTTGTGTAGTCCTAAAAATGTCATGATACTTGGAAGAGTCACAAATTTTTTTTATTACTGTTTCATTTGGAGGGGAAATCATTCCTTTTTTATGTAAAGGAAGTATGAGTATCATGATTAAAACTAGATAAAAACACAATATTTCTGGAACATTATCGTAAAATGAAATTAATAAAACATTGAAAGTAGTGAATTTTTTTAAAATGGGTAGTAGTGTAGGTTTGTGAAGCATCAAACTTTAGGGAATTAAAGGAGTAGATAATCATGTGTAAACCCAAATTTCTATTTTTGAATTACTTATTTATACTTTAATGGATGAATTCAACATATCAATGTTTCAATTGTTTGGTACATCAAATATTAGAATGGTAGTCCAATGTCAATTTTTTCAATCCATTAGAAATAATATTCTATAATTCCTCTTATGTTTAGCATAAACAACGTGATCCATCCCTATTAATTTTTCCATTGTTCACTTTAAATGGATATTTCTTAACTATACCAATATACATGTAATAAGAATATTTTGAAAAATCAATTACATGGAAAGCAACTATTATTTATAATTTGATTATAAAACCTCATTTTTACTACAGAATCCTTCCATTCTCTTTATTGTTTTATTCTTGATCCAATGTAGTCTCGCATTATCAGTTTTATTGTGTTCTTCCCATCGTAGTCTTATATTATATCATATTCGTTAATTCACCACTTGACATAGAGTCGAGAACTTCCTTATTATATTATGACATATTTTTATCATAGTGTAAGTCCACTATTTAAAACAAATTCATTAATCTACATATATTTCATCAAAATTAGTGGAATTATATTTCTATTAATATATCCTCACACTGATTATTCACAATACATCACATTCCCACCACATTTTAAACCTTTAATACATATAGAATTTCAATTGACATAATCTCAGTTATAATATTCATAAAAATATTTTTATTATATGGAACACTTAATGTAAAAAAATGATTTAAGCATTAAAAAATAGTGAAAGAAAATATTATAATTAGATTAAAATTACTACACAATGATAATTGATCTAAATAATAATATGAATGTAAATGAGTGGAAAATGGGGCATCAAAATTCCAATTATTTTGAAAGGGTATGAAAAAACATGTTTTCCATTTATATTGCATTATATTGATTTTATATTAGAAATTTCCTCCCCATATCATGTTAGTTCAACACTATTTTTGAAAAAATAAATCTTCAATAAATTTAGTATAACATTTTTTAATCAAAATAACAAATTCACCTTCATTCCTGGTTGACTTGTATTTTATGAATTCTTTGAGATTTCCAAAATTCTGAGGAATACTTGAAAATGTAATTTTTTCACAAAATATAATCCAGAAAACTCCATTTGAAAACTAATAAATGTGATAGAAATGTTGTGGTTACTTTAAGGAAAATATAGATCATCAAAAATATCTATTCAATATTCATGGGAAATGAATAAATATTTTTTTAACATATAATATTTTTACTAAACAAATAATATCATAATTTTTTTTATCTTTATATATATTAAAAATACTATAGGGAACTAAATCAAAAACTCAAGAAACTAAAGGCACTGTTAAAAACATAATATTATGTTGATAATTTATAATACATTATGAAACCTTGATGTTATTTTGGAATCAAGATAAAACATATATAAATAATTCTTTATGTTCTAAAATGACATTATTTTAAAAAGGGATTATTCCTTAAACTTATAAATCAAGTTATAAATAGTTTTATCATGGATTATCAATATAAATCCAAGAAGATTAATAATATATAATAAAGTTGTATCAATATATAAAAAATAAATTATGTAAACATACCATTACAATAAGCAAGTTGTTTTATGTGAAACACAACAAATCCAAAAAAAATACATACTTGCTTTTGATTATATAATACAAAAAAAGGTCCCCACAAAATTTCCCCCATTTTAAAATGGTCATAAAACCTAATTCATTAAAAAAATATCTTCTATACTAATATAAATAATGGATAAAAAGTGAATAGTGTGTGTGATAGATAACATTTAATCTTCTCATTATCTTAAAAATTATTACAAGTTTGAAAAAAAAACAATCAATCACTATGAATAAAATGTGCATACATTAGCATTAAAAGAACCCCCAATAACTCTATGTATTTTATGAATGTTTAGAAAATATTTAAATAATTAGACAATAAATATGTACTACAAATTAATCTAATAATTCTATCCACAAAAAATCTATGATACTAGAAATTCCAAATTTTTGAACTCTCCAATATTAAAAAAACCACTAAAAGGTTCCACAAAAAAGATAAAGATATTAAATGAGTTAAAAAATATATAAAAATAGTTAAACATATATATATATTAACATAAATGATAACTAAATTATTTATAGTTAAAAATAGTGCATAACTAAAATTAATCAAAATATATAAATCAATTTCAAATATACCACTAGATAAAAATTTATGTATTAACACTGTTCAAAAATTAAATACATCTCTTGGGTATATGGACTATCATATATCCAATTCATTGTTTAAAATTTTCATTTGGAATCATAATTGTTTTGGGTTTAGACATTGTATCACTTAAAGAATACATTTAAATAAATGAATAATTATGTAAAATATGTTGAAAAAATCATAAATGAATAGAATGACCATGTTATTCAGAGAAACCACACATAAAATAGTTAACATAAAACAAAACTACTTTTTTTCCTTTAACAATGTTGTTATTTAAATATTTTTTTTCCCCAGTGTATCCAACAAAATTTATTTTATTAGTCATCCTTTATAATAACATAATCTAGTAGTAATTTACTCTTTAGTTAGTGAAAATTGATATACCCTCTTTAAATTTTTAAATTTTACCCTTTGGAATTGAATTTTCCATCTTTAAAAATTCTAAATTATAAAAAAACCACCTCACTAGTTCTAGAAATAATATTTATCAATTTCATATTCTCTTTATTTAGTTTAGATACTTCATCAGAATAATAACTTATTAGCTTCTCAACTTTCAAACCCATATTCATATTCTCCCAAACAACATTTATGTGGTATTTTTTAAATTTATTATATATTATTGAATACTTTACAATATAACCTTAAATATTTTCAACCATTCAACTTAACATTTTTATAGTAGGGGTTTTCAAAAATATAATCGTTATTATAATAATTGTTAAAACAAAAAATAATAACTAACCTCATCCTCTATTTACATTAAACATATGTTTCTAGAATTATATTTTTATTTACAACGATTATTAAAAAAAATATCATCACAAGATTCCCATGAAATGGATTAAAATAGTTTCAATTTTTTCATGAACATCATACCTTTCATTTTATTTTTAAACCATAGTTAATCAGGATCAATTTGATCAATAATTCTATAATGGGGGTGAAAATTCAGTTTTAACTGATTAAGGGAGAACGTTTAAATTGATATATAAAATCCAAATTCCCTTATAAGAAAACTAAAACCAAACCTATGATCAAACTAAAACTACATTAAAAAAAATAATTATTTCATATCAATTTTAAAAGGTCCATAATAATCCAATAATAGGCTTAATAGTTTTCAATAGGTTGAAAGAATTATTCAAAATGTAATAGGATATGAAGATGTGAAAATTTAAAATAAGTAATTTAAAATTAAAGTCAATAATAATTAAAAAAAATCAAGACATTTTAAAAACCTAATTTCATTGGATGGGGAAAAATTGTAAATCATTTCTTTCAATAAGGTTCATGATATATCAATGTTTTTAAAAAAAATTACCGACAATAATTTTACATAAAAATAACTTATAAATGGTTTCAATAAAGTAAAATTTAATAATTAGAATGATATATTTTTATAATTACAAGATGTTGAAGTTTAAAATACCCTAAAATGATTTAGATAAAACAACATATAGATAATCAAAACACAAACACATCAATATAATAAACAGTAGTTGATAAAAATAAAATTCTATTTAAATTATAATAAACAATGAAACATAATACAAAGGAAGCTTGTATTTAAATGAATAAACCTTTAATGATGAAAGATATATAAAAAATATTTCAAAATAAGAAAACATAAATATAATTAATATCAATAATGTTTTCTTGTATCAAATCCATGCATGCCTACTTTTCCTTGAATGAAAAAAATAACATAACAAAAAAATGTAATTTTATAATCAAAATAGTATTTTTCTTCATTACGATAAAACACTATAACATTTGGTTCCTAAAAAATCTTCCACATATATCTAGAATCCTTACTGTTTTCAAACCACATTTTCAAACTTGTAGTACTTTTGATATTTTTTCAATTATTATTTGTTTGGTAAATTAATCAAAGAGAAATTTATTTATATAATAAAATGAATTAGAAAAAATAGTTATTAATAATATAAATTTTGAAATGAGAAGTAATAAAACCAAATATTAATGTGAGAAAGATAGTGATCATAAAAACAATGTTTAGATCTAGGCAGTTCAATTCATCAATGAATGAGGGATGGATTCCCTACACCACAAATATTTATAGATATAGTGGGTTTATTGGATAATGAAAGTCATCCATTGAGGATGAAAAATTATTGAAACGAAAAAATTTAATAGGATTGGAACATCATGGGTAAGAGGGGTCACCAGCTGTGACTAGGGATATCAAGAAGATAAATTATAATAGTTCGGGGATCAAGACGACTACAATTATATTATAAAAGTAGGGGGAATCAAAAATCAAAATGGGAAGGGGATGGAATCATAATTGGAATTAATGTTGGTAATTGATAAAGGAATAGTTGGGGAAGGAAGAGAGAATAAGAAATTTAATTATAGGTGATGTAATGAATGAGCGAGGAAGATATATTGGATTAAATATGGAAGTCAGATCATATGGTGGTGAAGGTGATGAGAATAGTTACAACAACCATTGGATGATTAGGAAGGGAAATCAATTTATATTTTTCAAGAACATTAAATAAAAAATTTAATTTTTAATATAGATGTATTTAAATAACTAAATAAAAAATGATTATTGATACACTTGTCAGTTGATTATGGTAATTATTATACGACCATGAAAAAAGGAAATAAACCAAAATATGATAAATCAGTAATTTAATCAAGTAAATTTATCCTTGTATATACATCCAATGAAATTTCATTAAGTTAATGTGATTATATATATTCATTTTAAATTAGTTTTAAAAATCCCTCACACACCTAGTACCTTCACTCATAATAAGTATTATATATATTGAAATTGAAATTTGAGTTAACATTCATATATCTTCTTCTGTCACCACTTAATGAAAAACATTTTCATCCTCTTATTTTTAATATATTCTTATACTAATATTTAAAAACCATGTCAATACATTATTATCATCACTAGAAGAGACTAAATTATATTTATATGAACAATAATACATAATTTAGTTTATATAAATGATAAAAATACTTCGTAAAATTATCATTATTATAAATATTTCATAATTTAATTTCATACTATAAAAGTGGATGAATAAATATATCCTTCCCATAATAAGTAAAATAATTTTTTTACTCAACAGAATCATTATTCAAATGGATCTTATTTGATAGTTCTAAAAGAATAATTTCATCTATAAATACATTCTCCTAGGTCTCTCCAATTTCATTTATTTTTTTCACACTCATAGTTTTATTGTGATACATCTCATTAAAAATATAATTCTCCATCATTTATAATTTTTGAAACTCTACTAGAAATATACTATGATTTGTTCATTATTAATTTATACTAGACTGATGAGTTCCTTCTAAATTTCTCGAAATATCTAAATATATTTTTTATGAAGGTATAACATTATAAACAATTTTAGTAATAGAAATATAAAGATAATTTATAACCCTGTTATTGAATTGTTTTTTACTAACATCATTAGAAATTGAAGAGAATCATACCCAAAAGAGAATCATTCTCTAATACCAACTTCTAGGTCACACATAGTAGAATATAAAAGTTTGTATTGAATTTTAAATCAATACAAGAGTAATTAGATTTGTAATGTAGAATTTGGTGGAATATAAATTGAACAATTCATTCTGATCCAAATTACTGCATTTTCACTTTATTGTGAATTCATTTAGGTAATGAAAAATATATCACAATTATTTTATAGAAGTTAATGTGAAAATAATCCTTCCTATAATTTTCACACCCTCCACCTGAGAGTATGAATATCTTCTATAGACCATATTTTTCTTGGAAGCGATAAGACAATATAAAAGTGTTTTTTCATGGGTGCAATAAAACCTAACCTTTTACAAGAGTAGTAAAAACTAATATATCAAAATAGGGTTTCTATAGAATTAGGTCTTTAAAAATGATTTCTAACAAAACATTGTAATACACCCTTTTCCAATGGTAAAACAATAAATGTTAATGGGGGTCTTGAACATCGACTTTTTTAACGAAGTTTAAGAGATTCTTTAACTGCGCTAAAAACAATAGTAAAGAGGACCCATTATTCGAGCTTGTAAAAAAACCAATGTTAATGCGGGGATTTATCAATACTTGTAAAAGAACAGATAAAGTGTACATTTCAAAAAAAAATCTCATTAAAAATAATACATTAATATAAAAATATATTTATATTGACCATAATATATTATATATTTTTTAAAACTATTTTATATAAAACTAAATAGGAATTTAAAATTTATATATTTGATATTTAGTGAAAATGGATTATAAAATAATAAAAAAGTAATTTTATTAAACAATTATCTACTGGTTATTATGTAATAGTCATTTCATAAAAACGGAGGATTAAAAAATAAAAAAATATAAATTATCTAAAATAAGTTTAAAAGGTAACTCTATCTTCAAGAAACCATAAATTTGGATTCGTTTGTTCATTTATGCTCTACCGTATATCGAATAAAATCCTTTAATGATATCTACACCATTTTAATTAGGGTGTCCTTTGTCACTATTTTTTTGAGGTCAGAAGTGGCTCAAAAGGCCCCTATAATTGAGTTTTGAGTCAGGGTACACAAAGTTTTTATGAATTTGTGGAATTTTAGTCTCTTTTATGGGGTTCGTATTGTATTTCTCAGGGGAATGTATTTATTAATTTGAATTACATTCATATATATATTATGGTTTATAATTTTTATCATTTTTTTCTAATTACTATTACATATAATTTAATATAAAACAATGTAAACATAATTTTTATATATTCACACATACACACACAAAACATATTTTATAAATGTACATAAATATATATATATATATAATGATATATATAAATAACTAAATAAATATATGACTAAAAATAGAATGAAATATATATAAATACAATGATATATAATGTAATGTAATACAAAATTACATTGGGGAGTGGAAAAGGGTATGGGATATGAGTAGGAGGTATCGGGATTGAAATTGGCTGGAGACAGGGTTGCATGCAAGAGGGTTGAATTATCTAAATCACCAATAAAGGGGATAGGAATCACTGATAGGGGGGCTTATGATAAATTATAGGGTGGGAAGAGGGTTGAATATATAAATTACCCCCCTTTATTAGCAATCCATTATGATTTTTTTAGCATTGTTAAAGGGATCTTCTAACACTGTTAGAAAAAGCACTCCTAAAGGAGTCCTTTAACATGCTAAAATAGTTCTATAAAAGTCCCCCTTTAACAGTTCTAAAAAAAGTTCCAATCTCCGGGGAATTCAATAGATCTTTTTTCATGAAATTTTAAGGCCAACACTTTAACAACACGAGCATTATAAACACTTATAATGCACATATATTGTATTTTTTTCTGTGCTATTCAATGATATATTTATAGAAGTTAACCAAAAAATTTCACATGAGTAGTCCCAACTAATTTTCATTTAAGAAATTCACAAGATTTGTGTGTAAAATTTTGATTAGGTAAACATCAATATAATCTTATCTTTTATTATAGGTATAACCAATATGTGATGTATAATTGTTACTTGATTAATAACATTAAATTTATATACACTAATAGTATAATTAATGAAAAAATAGTAAAACTAGTGACTGTAACTGAATTTTGTTTTGGTGCATATCAATGAATCCTCCTCCATTAAATAATTATTGGAATATTGAATCATTATAAAACCAATAAAGATCTTACAAAAATTAATATTTCCAATATAATGGGAAAATTTAGTTTTACAACGTTTCAACACATTACAATTTTTTATGTGGGAATGCAAGACTACTAAAATGTATTTGAGTTATTAAAATAAAATTCAACAATGTCTCTTATATTTGGTTTAAACTCCACGATCATTCCATCTAAATGTTCTCAACATTCAATTCATGTGGATATTATTTAATTATCTCAATAGTTCTATAATCAAAATAATAAGATAAATTAAAATATTCAAAGTAATCATTACATGATTTAAGAATATTATGTGTTATTTATTTATCAAATATATATAAATTAAATTTAATGATGTGTTTTAGATCCAACGTAGACTCAAAATAGTACATTATTATTTGTTCTACCTAACATAGTCTTCAAATATCCATAAACAATTTCATCCCACGTGATGTAGTCTCAAGAAATTCATCTTGATATTACATTTCTATTTGATAATAACATACTTCCACTACATATAATTCATTAACAACTTATCATATCTATTTTAATTTATAATAAATACATTCTCAATAGAATGCTATCATTTTGATTTTTTAAATTACATAACTACCACAATTCTTTCTAAACCTCCATCACATACAATGTTGTATTTAATGTATTCTCACATTATATTTTCATATAAACATTTTTTTAACTACAACTCTTTAAATACAATATTAAATCACATAAATATATAAATTTTGGTAAACGATGACATATTTCATACGATAACAATAAAATCACGAGACATGACCATAAGAACCATTTTAAATTAATTGAGTGAAAAATAATTTATTTAAACAACAATTATGATATAAGGGGTTCAAAATTATAAGTAGATTTTATATTATATTATATATATTTCATGTCATGTGTTACCCACCTATATTAAATTTATTCAATATGGCCATAGGATGAAATTTTCTATAAAATATTCACTCCAACATTTGTTTATCTTAAAAAATGAATTCATTTTAGAGTTTAGTTTAATGTTTTTTATAAATTTCGGTTATCATTATAATTAATCAAATATAACCTTAATATGGAATGTTCATATCAATACATTAAAAAAAATAGAACCAAATGAAATATAAAATATATATATATATTATAGAAATATGGACATTGTTTTCAGCTAAATTTATAAATTTCAAAAACATGATTCAACCTTTATGATAGTTAGAGAAATTTTAGATAATACTATTCTTTTCTATTAAAAAAGAAATGTATAATTATGATTTATTTATCTCATTTTTTGATATAAATACAACACAAAAGTAAATCTATAATTATATAAACTTAATAATATGTTGGAAACACTTTATATTTTATTGAGAGTTGTAATTATTTTATGGAACCTTGAAGATACATATCAAGAACCCCTAAACATGTATAAATGATATTAAATAATCTATAATGACCTAATAGGTAATGTTTATATTCATGAATCTTATAGAACCTGTTATAATAGTTATATACCCGTATTTTTAGTATGACTCAATAAAATAAACCTATGATATAAAAAAATGAAACAATGTATTAAAATACATTATATAAACATACATTCATAATAAACATAAGGGAATGATTTAGAAAACCTCAAAACCAAACAAAAAACTCTATAAAAATTCCACACTTTTTGTTATTTAAAAACCTAGAAGAGGGTATAATAAGTTATTTCCATTTTTGAAATTATAGAACAGGTAATATGATTATGTATATATCATGAATAATGATCTAAAATTATTCTTTAATCTAATATGGGTAGCTAAATGATACCTTGTATGCTTCCACCTAGAAAAAATAATAGATAAAATAGGAAGATAAAAAACATATATTAAATATTTTAATAGAATACAAATAAAATAAATTGAAATTCATCCTAACACTATATATTTTCATAAAGAAATATAAATATAAAATGATAACAAAAACATTGAAATTGTAATATATAAAACACCTTAATATAATAATTTTATTCATTTAATGTTTTATACTACATATATTAAATATTTTTGAACAAACCTTGTTTTAAAAAATTGTAATAGGGAGCCTCAAAAAATGTTATAGATATTTGTTAGGGCCAAATTTTGGAAGAGGGGAAGAGAATGCGAGGCCTTTGGGGTGCCTTGTAAAGCTTTCCTGTGGAGCCCCGCAGCACAGTGACTGTTTCCAAGCTCCCTATTTGTGAATCCACCACGAAGCAAAGTGGTGGAAGGCTCCGCAAACCAGTTTGATATTTGTGAAGCCGCCACAGAGCAAGGTTTCAGGAGGCTTCGTGGTTATGAAAAAATTCTACTTGTCTTCCATCCCAACAAACATTGCTTCACGGTGCCTCTTTCTTATAAATACTGGGCTCCCCTTGAGCCCAAAGGAAGTATCCTACGGCCATTTACCTTCTTCACTCTCAAATTGTGAATCAATTTTTGCTCTGTGAACCGTGAGCTCGTCAAGGAACTTTAGCATCATGATGTGCCTATCCCTTGTCTTGAATCCCCCGCCATCTTCAAAGAGGGATGCCCTTCGCAGATCCCCTGGGCCACCATGAATGAAGGGGATTCCCAAGGGGACTTGGGTCTTCACTGAGCACTTATGCTTCACGAATTACACTCCATGCACATGTGACCCACATGCTAACACATGGTCACTGTGCTTCTTGATGAACATTGCTTCATAGGGCACCCTTGCTTCGTGACACACTACTCCATGAATGTCGTTCCACTTTGTGAAGAACCCTCCATATGCACTTATTCCCTATACCTGTTCTAGTCCACTTCACTTCACAAAGCATACCCCTTCGCGCAGCCCCTCCACTACATGGAACACTAGAGTGTCATCCAAATTATACCTATGAACCACTTTTCTCCATAACACCTTTTGTCAAGCGACCCTCTAGGTTTCCATGAAGTAATTTCAAGATCCTTTGGGTGGTACTTATTGTTGTGTTTCTTGGCCTCGTGTTTCCTCACAAAGGCACGATAATGAATATTTCTCTTTTTCATAGTCCTGCTAACATGGACCCCTCAATAGATCAGTCCATAACTCCCCCTCACCAAAGCATTGTTGATACCTTCCCTTCCCCATGGGTGAGTGGGTATCAGTTATGTATGTGCGAGGGGTGAGGAGTGAACCTGCATTGTACGAGTTGTAGGATGTTAAAATTCCATAAACCATCTTCCTCATCACCTAATGATAAACTCTAACCCTGCACTATGCATCATACACAGGGATCCCCATATTGGACATTATCTACCTCCACTAGTCTCCATGGGAGTGAGATAATCCTATCCTAGCATGAGATCCTCTTTTCTGGAGCGACGTCTGTCTATAGGGTAAGGGAAACCATCTTTGTGAATGCCCATATCATTTCTTATGAGAGGCAGGATCCTTTATCCTCCTATATTATTCTGGTTTGAATACCTTAGAGGGGGTGTGGCCACTGAAGGCATCCTTTCTTTGGTGCCAAATCCCCCTCCCTTTTGGCTTTGTCACCACCGGGCCTCCACCAAGGAGTAAGTCCCAATTTCCATCTCTTGGGGCTGGAAACCGTGCGTAAGCACCAGTTTTCATTTTGGGCCACTAACCACCAGTAATCCCCTTTCAACTTCCACGTATGCACCTTTCACAAACCGAGAATGACCCAAGTGGGCTTAGAGAAAGCACTGCCAATGACATCCTCTATGGGCAGCCTAGTGTGATTGCCCCACACCACCCCTAACAACATGGATATCGATCATTGACAAGGTAAGGTATGTTGGAAGCCTCCCATAGGATCAATCCCAACAACAATTGGTCATAACTCCCTTAATGTTGCTTCCCCACACCATCCCTAACTACGTGGATTTTTAGCCTATAAAAGGCACGGTACATAGGAAGCCTCCCAGAGGTTCAATCCCAATAACCATTTCACCTGACTCCCTTCATGTTGGTTCGCCACACCCCTCCCTGAACTACGTGGTCAATGATTCCTATATCTCAGACAAGGAACATAAGAAGCCTCCCAGAGGTTCCATCCCATCAACCATCGGTCCTGAATCCCTTCACGTTGTTTCACTGCATCCATCCATGATCTATGTGGGCCTTGATTCTTATCTCTCAAATAGGGTACATTTGAAGCCTCCATGATTTTCAACCCCATCCAGTGGTAAGTCATTATTAACAACATCCATCGGTAATCCATTATGAAACCCTACCCAACGGTAATCCATTGTGATCCTCACGTAGTAATAAGCCGTTGTGATCCCCATTGTGCGGTAAGACATTGTAAACTCAAACCCCTTGGTAATCCATTGTCATCCCCTCCATTGGGACCCATATCTCTGGTCGGTCCTAGTATCGTCAGACCATTCTCGGGATGCTAACCACGCTTATTCCCTAGTATATCATCAGTTCGCTATTCTCTATGTACAAACCGATCCTATACCCCATCCTAAACTATGTGGACTTTTATTCCATACCCCAGGGATACGTAGGTGTTCTCTACGAGGCTCAATCCCAACACCATCATCGTCCTCAAGTAGAATCCATCTCATTCTCCATCCACATCACTTAACCATCCATTATCCATCCTTATTCTTACCTGGGCCTCCACATCCTGTTTAGATCATATTAATTCACATCCTAGAATCATTGTTCCCACTAGGGGTTGCACCTATCTAATCCACTCTACTTAGTGTTATAATCATTCGGATCCATCTCCTCAAGATGTTAAACTCGCGACATACCTTGTGTTAAACATGGAAATATGAGGAAAACGTCAGAGACATGCCTATGGAAAATAATTCCACACATTCAATTTGGTATGCCTCAGGCATCCGTGCACTTGAAAAGCCCTATAATATGATAAAGAAATCTAGACAAACAAGAGTTCCAATGTCCATACATGCCGATGATGTGGAATATGACTACTCCCCCGACTGAAGGTTTCTGCCCTGGTTCGACAACATAGAATGTCCCAACAGAAGCAGTGTAATTAACTAGTGTCAATGAAGATATGGAAGTGTGAAGAGTTTCACATAAAATTACTTAATCTACATGGGTGACCCGGACTAGGTAACAATTTTCGAGGAGGATTCCTTGGAAGGAAGAACAAACATCCCATCATCTTGTTTCAGTAAAGGAGAAAACGTACCTAGATAAGAGATGGATGTCACCCACATTTGGAAAGCAGGAATGCGGGGAAACAGTCTGTGCGTCCTCATCATCCTCAAATATACAGAATCGCGCACCCTGATGAAAGATTCAGAAGTAGAAATGGTGAACTGGACGTGAAATTTATCTCCACAATGTAAATATTAGTAGTGTTTGAGGCATCAGTAGAGTAGAGTTTCACTAGATCCAGTTATCTGGCATTGGGTCCAGCCAAGAAAATTGTGGGCATGGAGTGAAATGTACAAGAAGTTGGGGTTGTTGAACGTTAAACATCTCCGTCTGTGACATTATTAGTGTGGATCCTTCTTTAATTCCATAGAAGGCATAAGGGATCTAGGGAACTAGCAATAGATTTCATTGTTTGAGCAGTAATGGTTTAATCTCCCTGCATTCAAGGACCCAATGTACCATAACCAGAAACTGATCACCTCCCACCCACCGACCCAGGGGCCGAGGGAAATTTCAATGCATTAATCGCACATATCTCCACCACTTCTGCAATGATCTCCACAACCACTACAGATGGAATCCCACTCCCCATCTCCCCATAGGAATTCATACAACGAAAGGTGATAAATGAACTCGTCTTTGATATGAGGAGGAATGGATTATCCTGACTCAGGATATGGAGTGTCATGAATAGTGACGTATGTGCCGCATCAAAATCACTTCCCCCAAGGGCCACTCAGAGAGACACTACTCCCTACTCTGGTGTACAACCATTTTGGGAGCCTCTCCCTAGAACACATTAGTGACTCCCTCCCATATGGTGATGAGGATGGGGATGTCTAGGCCAGGCCATCCAAGATCCCATTTTAGGGGATCCCAACAAGGGATCCCACTATGTCACACTAGCACAACCACGCGGTCTCATGAGTCGAGGTGCAGGTAAGACATGTGCCTGCACCACGAGCCCTAGTCTGGCTAAACCCCTGCTAGTGTCAGTCACAGGCCAAAGAGGATGCCTGCCAAGGGGTGTTGACGTCAACAACTAAAGTGTCTTGAGCCACCACCGACGTATATCACTATCCCTTTGTGTATTATGAGAAGAGGAACTTATATACATGACTTGGATCAATTCCCCAACTACCCCACAGATAGGCTGGGTCGACTCTCATGGTCATTGTCGCAGGTAGTGGTCTCCTCAGACCGATCTGCAACAATGAAACGTAGTACAAAGGTCCTCACCGTACCACCACCATTAAGAACACTGGTCCTCCCTGCTTCCAAGTTTGGCATGGAGGTTTACCCTGTTCCACCATCAATCTAAATCAATGTCCTCCCCACAGTAGTGAAACTCGGTACAAAAGCCTCTCGCGTGCTCATTACATCCGGTATGGAGTTATTCCTCTTACAGCAGGCCGACGGTTTGGGAAAGTTACACATCTAGTCAATCTACAACATTGGGGCCCTCCCCATGACCTTAAAACTTCCATACAAGTTCCTCCATGCCTCATCAATTAGATGAGTGATGGTCATCTTTGCTTCACCAGCACCCAACACTGTGGTCCTACCCGTTTTCGGCTTGACCAGTACGAGGACCCTCCTCTCGCTGATACTGTTATGGGAAACAAGAATGGAGGTCATATCCATGATTCTAGAATCTCTAAAAGAGGTCCTCCCCACTCCAGAACTTCCCAAAAAGATTCCCTCCACAGATCAGTTAGGGGGAACGATGGTCCTCCCCATGTTCCCTTTGATATCTGCCCAAGTGATCCTCGCACCATAGCTCACTCAGGAAGAAATCCTCTCCACCCCAGCACCAGTATGACCATAGGTCCTCTTCATGCCAGAAATCTACCATGTCCCAAAGAAACATCCCATGGAATGATGGTGGGTATTCACAACCATATAAATAATACCAAGATGATTCAAACCGAGATTAAACAATTCTTCTTCTCAGATTCTGATGCAGAATACGACTCAGTGATGGAACCCTCGCCTAGATCTTCTATGTCAAGGGTCATGGCAGGAACATGGTGAATTATCCTCATACTTATAGAATGTGGGGTCAATTTGATTCTATCCTCCCTCCCCAGATATACCCAGGAGGATGAAAATTGGGAAACTCCATAGGTTCCTGCCGTGCAATTCAAACATTCATCACTAGAACAACGCTCTACCTCGACTAGAGATCACATAGAGATGTTTTGCGGACAATTGGAAAATGAGAATCAGTATGGTCCATCACAAGTATCTGTATTCCTTGTAACAAAAACTATGGTCACTAGCCATTCTTACTGGGATGTGGTGGATATGTCACTACACACTTCAGATGATAGCCTGAGATGCGGCAGTTTGTCGGATGGATCGTCGTATTCCACGCCGGCCATCCAATCATCTCAGCAGACTTCTTCGGTATCGCTACTAGTTCCCCAGCTGCCTCTGGTTGGTGAATGAGGAAATTAAGGGCCATACCCCAAATCTGGACTAAGGATCTTGTTGGATATTCCTGCGGTGGACCATTTCCCTGTGATGATTTGGATTGTTTCAACGCTGAATATCTTTGTGCCAGAATTTCTCACCCAGGAAGAGGTTGAGTGTTTTCTCTAGACCCTATGGGTGACTCATTTATATCATATTCATCGACAAGTGGTCTACCCCAAGAGTCATTCACACTTTGAAGACATCGGTGAACACTGTTTTTTTGTTGATTTGACCGAACTCCCCTTTACATAATGCACTGAGTCACCATGTCGCCACAGGAACCTGGAACAATGATGCATCTAGAGCTTTTAAGTGATCCTCAATATAATCAAGGAGGCATCTCCCAACATTAAAATCTATGGTTGGGGTCAGTAAGAGGCCAAAAAATTGAGTTCCATCCAGCACCAACCATAATTGATGAGTGGCATAGAGGTTATGCCTCCATGAATGGTCACGGTTAACATGGCCAACCTTCAAGGGGGTGAGAATGAACGAGAGATTCATGAAGAGGACCTACCACATGAGGGAGTTTCACACCTCTTAGATTCATTGGGAAGGATTACTCATCAATAGAGGAATCTATTGGGTCTTCTTGTGCCCACCGAGGCGTTGTTCTTCGGCCAAAATACCAACTAGGGTAAGGAGTACCTCATAGTAGTCACACCCTCTGACCCATCTGGATTAATCTAGAAGGCGGAAAATGATCCTGAAAAATCCATGTTGTGTCAGAAACTTGTCGTTCATAAGAAGATGTTCGACGAACTCCTTGCAGAACGTGCTGTGGAGCAACGACAAATCTATGTTGATCCTTGGCTGGGGCAGTAGGGGCAAGCACAACTTCCCTTAGGAGAACTCCCTCTAGGTTACCCTGACCTTCATTCCCATGAAGAATAGGTTGAGCCTGGATCTTGCAGCAAGAAGGCACGATATGTGTCACAAAATCAACCAGAGTTGCCAGATAATCTCTGGGACCCATCTCAGGTTCCCCAAGCTACTCCACAGATCATTGCACGAGCTACTGCATGAGCCGTTGGGCCTCCTTTTCATATTGAAGAACCCTCATTGGTAAATGTTGTTAGGGACCCCATCAAGAAAATATCCCCCATACAGATGATCAATTGGTGACACTAATCCCCCACATCAAAGCTTTTGAGACTTGATCGGTTGAAATCACACCTGATGGCATTCCATATATAGCATGGGTGGATAATATTCCGGCACCCCCTGGGTTTCAGAAATCCCAGTTTCTCCCCCTTCAACCAGACAGGGGACCCACCGCAGCACCAGGATCACATTATCTCAAGGTGTGGACTCGTGTTGGGAACTCTGGCGCAGTAGGAAGCCTCCAAATTCCGTTGTTTTGTTCCGACGTTAGAGGATCTGACATTTATCTTGTACAACTAGCTCCCCATCGGATGAGAAGCCGTCTGGGAAGTCCCTCGTATGCAATATCTCTACTTGTTCAGTTCTACCACTCCAAAAGATCAGTATCTCTAACCTCATCGAATGCATGTAGAGGCTTGATGAGCCTGTTGTAGACTTTGTCGCAAGGGGGAAACGGATCACATACTCTTGACATTCCTCTGACTCAACAGAAAATAATAATGATGTTCATAGGGAATGTCAAGATAGAATTGGACCCCTATTTGATAAACCAGAACAACCCCAAGAGATTCTATGCCATCTCTGATAAGGACCAGTTCCTAGAATAAGCCTTAAAATAGGCCAACCAAGCACATCAATTTCCTCCTGCAATCTATGCAAGCTGGGTTTCTAGGAGCGAGACCGCCACAGTGGCTCAAAGAGGCCCCCCCAGGAAAATGTAGTTGTTACTAGTGGAGCCACCTCAATATCCTCGCAAATTCCCTCCACCACAGGCAGAACCTCTGGCCCAGCAGCACCCACCTCAAAATCGGTAGGATCCCCCACAAAATGCACTACCACATCCTAGGCATGATAAATAGGCTAAACCTCCTCGACAAGATCCTCCAGCCTCTCATCATAATCATGATCCATGGGCCCCCTTCCCGGACAAGAAGAATCAGACCTACTCATTCCACACGGTTCAAGACCCCAATTATTTCCGAAGTGCCTTGGAGTAGGGGATTGTACGTCTTCCTGAATGAAGGATGCCATAAGAGGAAAACATCATTGATCGCACTAATTACTACACCTATTAGAGGATCTTGGGGAACACCCTAAAACAGTGCTCTGGGTTTAAATACTGGCTTCAAGATAATGGGGAAAACAACATAGTCCGGTTAAGCCTAGATCCGGTATGGGTGGCATGTATCGTTGTGAAGCCAGACAACTGCAGTGAAAATGAAGGCGAGTTGAATAAAGTTTCTAAATGTGGGTCTCAGAAGTATAATGACTGTATCGATTGTAAAACAGTCTCTCATGACCATGGTGTTATCAGGGCATGCCAGAATCAACCTAAGAATTTAGAAGCTGATTCGTAAACTACAACTACTTCTCCATCAATAGCACAGTTTTCCTCTTCCTAGATGAGCCAACACCGGTGGCATAAGGGTAAAAATCTCTCATGTTGATGCCATCATCATCCCATACTCTCAGCGACCTCATGCCCCTGGTGATTGATATTCCTCATATAATTTGTTCATTGGTGTATGAATATACTAGTGACAGTCAAGGGTACACCTCAATTAATACCATAGAGCTGGTACACCCTTAATGATTCCTGATGACGAGGGTGCGAGGCGGATCATCCCAACATCTCCAGCCATCATTAGCATCGATGATGTCATAGAAATATGGGTAGTTGGAGTGCCTCTGTTGGTATTTATACCCAGGCTGTACATGCTAATTAAACTAGGCAGTCTGCCCAGCACAGAGCTCAACATGCACATCCTTCTCATCTGGTGTCATAAAGTCTTCCTTCACCGCCATTCATGTTTTTGGATTATGTAGATCCACCTCAACCACACTTTGAAGCCACTCTTTGCTATGGACCGATCTCCTTCATCAGGTCCTCATTCTATAGTCACTCTTTAGGCTTCAACTCGTGAGCATCGGGATATTCCTAGCACCAGTCAGCCACCGGTCCAGTCAGTAGGGCCCACCATACATCTTGTTAAAGAGAGGCCTCCTGTAAGAAGAAGGTCACACCTGGAACAGTAGTATTATGTCTTCAAGAATATTTTTATCATTCTAGAAAATCAATATATCTTTCAGGCCCATTGACTGTCATTGGATATGCGTGAGGCCCTCGCTGAGGCTTTAAGAAGCCACCAATAGTTTGAGACAAAGGTAGCTTCTGTAGAAGCCTTCAATGCGGAGGTGGTAAAGAATGTTGAATGCCAAGACATTATCTCATTCTATAGAGATGATGAAGGTACTCCCATACAATGGAACATTCATCCACTGTACATCACCATCCAGTTTAATAGCGTGGAGGTTTGCTGTTGTCTTGCCGACATGAGCTTTAGGATCATCCTAATCCCGACTCAGACACTATGGAAACTAGGGTTTTCGAAGGATGATATGAGTCCCTATGAACTATGAATCTAAGGTTATTAAAGGACAAAACAAACAACAGTCATAAAGATCCACTTTAAGTCCATGTTCGGTGGCCTAGTTTCCTAAACCAAGTTTAAGGTTGTCTCCCAAGACACTGCCTATAATGCATTGATGGGTTGGCTATGGCTCCACCTACAATAGGTGGTTACTTCATCGTATCACCACTGCCTCAAGTACACCCTTAATTGTCTAGTGGGTGTTCTTCAAGGTGATGAATCTCCCTTTGCCTCTTTTTAAGCCTACTATCTTAATACTGACTATTATAAGAGAAAATACTAGTAGATTCAAGTAAATGTGGTTGGCCATGCCACTACTATGTCTGTGACATCCCAGGTAAATAGAGAACATAAAATTTTTTGTATTTATTAATATTTGTTAATTAAATATTAATTTTACTTCAAATGGGTAACTATGTTCGATAGTGTACCCGATACGCAACAACAAGTTTCTTTGAAATCTTACATTGCACACAAATAATATAATATAATTATTTTAAATGATAGTTAAATCTCTGTCGTTGTATTGGCGGGAATGAACAAAACTACCTACAATATTATTATACAAGTTTGTTAAATGTATTTACATTTATCCCATAAAAGTTAGTGGCTTAAAATGTGAATGAATCTTATTTTAAGCATAATTTACATTAAAAGGACGATTTACCGCCTTTTATTGTAGAAACCTCTTGGAATATAGTCTTTTTCACTTTAATACATTATATTGGACCAAATAAAATTATTCTTTATAATGGGGACATAAAAATTTACTTTGGGTAGATTTTTTGTTTTTTCTGATAAAGTTCATTTTTTGATAAATAGTGAAAAATACTATATTTTTATTCAAAAGTGCCTTTTAATCTAAATTATTTATATGATTATATTATCTTTTTTATTTGTTTTAATGTGTAATAGGAATATATTTTTTAAAACTTAATCCAATGGTGGTAATTGGATTTAATTTCACTTTGAAATTGGGCATAAACAACTGTCAATATTTTGATAGATATTGTTTCATAAAAACACGTTATTTGTTTTGACAGCGTGAATTAATTAATAAAACTACTATGTTTTGAATTTTCAGAAATAGACATCATTTTTTAATTCTGATTATCAAATTTATCTTAGGGTGATTTTTTGGTATTTTTTTGAAAAACATAAATTTTTTATGAATAGTGAAACCACATAGTAGTAGTTAAAAAACTGAATTATTCATTTAAATGAATTTTTACCGCTTATGTGAGTTGAATTTCAAAATTCCGACATAAATGGTTGTTATCACAAAATCAAATGTGGTTCAATAAGATGAAAATAATTTTTGGTGAATAGTATCTTTTGACTTTTATTTATCGCGGTTAAAGGTAAATAGGGTAGTTCAAGGTAAAAAGAATATTGTAATAATTCAAAATTACCTTAACAATGTCCGAACATTATTTGATAAGTAATGGCCGTCCATGGGCATCATTGGGTCTATTTTGGGACCCCATGGAGCCAATTAGAAAAGATAATGACACATTAGATTAATTAATTTAATGTAATGGAAAAAATGACATAAACAAAAATCTTTAAGTAAACTAATTTTTATATGGTGTTATATAAATTATATTTTTGACTATTTATATTCATTGGAAAGATAATAATATTTTATACATCATGGTATATTCTTTATAATTTTTAGACATCAAAATAATTTAATTATTTATGACACAATAATGATGCAATGCTTACATCATTAAAAAATGATTTCAATAAATAAGATTATAACGACTAAAATGATAACCAAAACCTGTCCCATTCCTATTGGATGATTTTATTTAGAATATGAGTCATCTTAAAATTGAATTTAATGTGTTTTTTACCTTTTGAAACCGAAGATAAGTTTATAATAAAATAATGTTTTCAAACATTCCTAAAGAGCCCCTCCTCCCCCTTATAAAAAGAGACCACATCTAAACTATTCCTCACACCTCTCAAGCCTTTTGACTCATCAAACCTCTACCGAATTATGCTCCCTGAATACCTATACTAATCTTAGAATCCTTACCTTTGGCATAATGCACTTAAAAAAAACCTTTTGGTTCAAACAAACTGGAGTTTCCCAAATTACAGGTAAAAGTTTCTCTTAATTGTTTTTATTTATTTATTTATCCAACCACTAATCACTTTTTATTCCATTATTTTGTTACAACACCATTATCCACAATATACAAGAATGTTGTTATTATAAGGATTCAAACTACACTTACACACACCTCCATATAATGGGTGAATAACATAATGTTTATGTGGATGGCAAACTAACGCCTCACCAAACGACGATTGTTCGATTATCCCCTAATGCGTCTCATGGTGGCCATTAGGATGGCACTATATTTATATATGATATATATAATTTTTATGTTTTTTTATTCTTCTGTAATTTCCTTTTATAGCATACCATTATGGTTTCCATTATGGGTAAACGTGATAATTTCATTTGAGGAAGTACGGACTACCGCCCCCTCAAAGTGATATGAGTCGTTCATACCATATGTGCCATGCATAAAAGATATATTTAATGATATTATATATGATAAAATACTAGAATTGTAATAATACTACGGATCATTGATTTTTAATTCAATTAAATAAGAAATAGAAATGGAAGTAGCATTCATGCGTACGTACTGTTTACCGTCTCCATGAACGGTGCATTTCATTTCTTACCTCTAAATGATATGTACTGTTATAAATACATGAATATACTGGATATATAAGATATATGTGATATTGAAATCGTGATTATCATTCTAGATATAATGGACTGCTGACCACCTGGAAAACTTGTAAATATAAGCATTTCATTTTTGACTCATGTACGAAATTTCAAAACGACCATTATTAACAAAAACGATTACATAATGTTTATAACATGGTAATAATTGATATAAAAGCAATTATAAACTTTAAAAGGTTCTAAATTAAGAACAAAATAACTTTAGATAATTATTCAGGAATTAAAGAACGATCAAGTCAAGTCGGACACATGGTAAGGGGATTTCTTATCTCACTTTTAATTCCATGAGATTTCCAATGTTCGCCTCTTATTTATTTCATGTGGTGTAATGTATACTTTCATTGGTATATATTATCATTATTCTATTTATATTCATGTAATTGTTTGATTCACTTGGTGGGTATTATCTTTTGCTCATATGACTTGATTAATTACCACAAGGTAAGGGGTTTTTATCTCACTTTTTATTATTGTGAGATTCATGTTATATTTTTCACTATTTCCTTTGACTGGTTCATGTAATTCCCATGATTCTACTCCTTTTGTAATATATTTCCATTTATGGGTATTTACATCTATATTTTTTTCCTTCTTTCATGTGGCGTTTGTTTTGTAAGTTACCAAATCTTTAAGGGAACCTTTCACCCTCCTCTTTTTAAAAGACTTCTTTAGTTATGTCTTCTTAATTTACATCTTATTATGTTGGGATATGTTCTTCTATATCCTTATTTATGTAAAGTTTATTTCAAAGTGATGAGATACCCTTTTTATCTCATCAACTCATTTTCTGAATTTTAAAGGGTCGTCGTTAGGCTTTTGAATTTTTGCAAGGGAACTTCATAACCCAATTTCAATTCTTTGTGTTAAACTTGTACTTCTTGAATATGTCGTCCTATGAATATGTGTGAATGAACTGTAATTGTTTTATACTTAATATCCAATTATATTGGGTGTATTTATATTTTCACACATAATTATGTGATTTATTTGTCCTCAATTAAAGGAAACATTCTTTATAAGGGATTTCATTTCAATTTACATTTTTATGGAGACTTCATTGTTGTTATGCACCAATTCACTCTTATATGGTGTATATACTATCCTTGGTCATATTATATCATGAATCCCTTTATTCTCATGATATTATAATGTTTAGATTAAATTTTATCCCTCGATTATTTGTATTCAAGAGTCTCTCATTTTGTTAAAAAACTGTTTAACTAAAATATCATTTTAAATATTTTAATGATTTTTTATTCTAAATCATTATCTTTAATTACCATGCTTTAAAAATGGTTATTAGTATTTATTTTTAAGGACATTAATTTTTAAAATTATAATTCCTTTAAAATATTCAATGTGGTATTGGACACATTGATTCAAAAATATGTTTTTAAATGGTTTATGAAAATTGAATGATTATTTCAATATATTGAAATTACTTCTTGTGATTTGAAATGAAAATTTATTATTGAAATGTTTATATTTTATATATTTTATGTGTTATGATTTTACTTGGACATTTGATGGGTGGTTGCGTGATAAACCATATGACGGGTGGTGCATTGATAAACCAGGATGGGTGGTTACATTATAACCTCTAAAGCATTGGGTTTGGAAGTCGGCCATATGGGTATTCAATTTAGTGATATGTGTGGAAGTTTACCGTATAGATATTCCATTTATGTATGTTTATGTCCCAAGTTACCTTTATATGTTATGTGTTCTTTATATGGGTTTTATGGTAATCTTTTGGTTACAAAAGGGTAATTAAGGATCTTTTATTCAGTGATGAGTATTTACTACTTCATAAATGTGAAAAGTATTACTTTTGATAATATATTCATGGTTTACCTATTGTTTTAAAAAACTAACAATTTTCCTTCTTTGTGTTTCCCTTACTGAGCTTTTTATGCTCATCCCATGTTTTTGAAATGTTTTTCACAGGACATAATGTGGAATAGGGTCAATGATGGGATTATGGAAAAGTCATGTTGTCTTAAACATGGAAGTAGACATTACCCTTTTTTCAAGAGTTCATGTTTTGTAAATTAAACGGAAACTGTGTAGAAGTGTCTACTTTTTAATCATTTGAGATGTAATAATTATGTCCTAATTCTCTAAAACTCTAAACCTGAAATGATCCTCAATGTAAATTATTCATTTAATTCAATATTATGTATGGTTTCAAGGACGAGTCCTTATAGTGACAGACTCGTAGATAGATCTTGATGATGCCTACATATTTCCAATCCAATGATTTGAGGATACAACCCCAGACATGGAAAAATGATTCATTGTTTCCAGAAAGAGGAAATAACACATTCCCTAGTCTAAGAGTCACAGAAATATCACCTCATTCTCCTACAAAAATCAAGATCAAGTGATCCCAAAGCCTCTTACCCCCATAAGGTATCGACATGTACGCCCCATGGCAATGATAGTACATCATAAATGGTTATTTTGATGTGATGTAATAATCCATCTCTAGACGATGCACAACGGTTACTTTGATATCATAAAGAGTGGCCCGTTAGGCCAAAGACCATATGGTACCTGATCAACAACCTTTATCGTTGTTTTTTTTTGCAGTACAGGGGTTCCCCGATGTAGTGTCAAATATCTCTCAGGAGGGTATGAGCCTCCCACTTAGATATGTCAACTCAGAGGAAACTCCTCCCACCGAGGATCCCTCATCAATAAGTGAAGAAGAGGATTTAGAGGATGCCCCCAACATTTGTTGAGGGCGTCTCCGCCACGGTCGACGAATTGGTGCAGGTGAACGTTAGTAGCAATGTAGGCCTGAAACAGACATTGATTAGTGCCGCCATGCCCCTCCAGAAGAAATAATAGTACACATAATTCTATAAAAAACATTGTGATATATTTTCCTCGAGTTATGATGTGATTCCAGGACTACATCCTCTGGTAGCCTTCCACCGCCTCGATCTTCCGATAAATCATCACGGGTTTAGTTAGCCTGCCAGAAAGATGCACCATTCTCATGGTGCCATGGTTGAGGTCGATGTTGATAAGCTCATCAGGGCCATTTTTTTAAGGATTTCCAATACCCCAAATTGATAGCCAACATTGTTCCAGTAAAGAATAATTACAAATCGATCTGATTCCGCATTAACTTCCAGGATCTCAATTGTCAGTGTCCGAAGGATGATTTTCCCCATTATGTGACAAAATTGTTGATCGATGCTATAGTGTGTTCCAGGCCCTCTCCATCATGGATGGGTACTATTGGTATAATTAGATATGAATAGCCCCAATGATGAGGAGTCTACATCCTTTAGGGAACCACAAGGTACCTACTATTACCAAGTAATGCCCTTCATTTTAAATAATGCAGGTGCCACCTATCAGTGGGCTATGCATCGCATATTTATACCAATCCTCGGAACATTTGTGAAATTTTATGTGGTTGATCTGGTGTTTAAATATTTCCAGATTCAAAACCATATCAATGACGTTGATAATGTGTTCGACTTTCACTATTCCTTCCACCTGAAGCTGAATCCATTAATGTGGGCCATCGGAGTCAACTCTGGAATGTTTCTCAACATCTTTGTCAGATATACGGGCATCAAGATCGACCCAAAAAATATCAAGACCATTAGTTAGATGTCTCCTTTAAGAAATATTTGGTAGCTTCAAGGTTTCCAAGGACACTTGGCCTATATATGAAAATTCATCATGAATTTGGTAGGAAAGTGTAAGAATTTTTCTCAGCTCAAGAAAAATGGAATTGTCTACGACTGGAACGACGAATCTCAGACTCCATTCGAGGAAATCAAGCAATACCTGCTCCATCCTCTGGTTTTAATGCCACCCATCATTTGAATGCTACTAGTCCTTTAGGTGACTACCCTAGAATTCTATCTCGCCCCCCTTCTCGCCTAGAAGGATAATGAGGTGATGTATAATAGTTTCAACTATCTCAGACACATTATCCTCAATACGGAGAGCATATACTCCCCTATTTAGTTAAGATGCCTTGTGATGGTATTCACAGTACAAAAGTTATGGTATTACTTGAAACATCATGAGATATAGTAGTGGTCCCAAGTTGATCTGTTGATGTACATCCTAAATCGCCCTATATTGACTGGACGTCAAGCTCGCTGGGCAGTAATACTTTATCAATTCAACATCAGGTCTGTCCTTCGTAAGGCTATTAAGGTGCAAGCATTGACAAACTTCCTTGATGCCCATCCATCTCCTACGGACTAGTACATATGTCTCGATTTCCTAGATGAAGCGTTTTTCTCTTTATACCAAGCCATGTCGTGATGGAAAATGAACTTTGATAGTGCTTCTTTGATCCCCACCAGTAGAAGGGTCAATGACCATAGGCTCAAAAGAGTATGCCTGGGTGTTGTCTTCATTACCCTTGCACAATCAAATCTACTTTATTCATTCATGTTGTCAGAAGGCAGCACCAACAATGAGTCATAGTATCAGGCTCTCATTACTGGCCTCGTGATGCCCCTTTGAGAAAGGCGTGCCCCATTTTCATGTGAAATGGGACTCTGAAATAGTCATCAAATATATCAACGATGACTATGTCGTCTAAAAGCCAGAGCACGTACCATTATTGGAATGCAATATCAATATAATAGCATAGTTCACATCTCAACCAAAAGTAACTAATGTCCCTTGATCTTAGAACGGTCAGTCTAACACCCTAGCCGGCCTAGCTGCATCAAATGTCGAGCTCGAACAGGCTGATCCGATTATCCTTATGGAACACCGGAGATTCATTACTCCCATCACTCCAGATGATGGTGACAGACCACAGGTAACCAACCTTATCATCGATGCCTCCATGTTAGGACTCATAGGTCCCTTAGATGTAATGATTGAAGTGGATCCTAACTGGAGAACCTCTATTGTCGAGTACCTCCAAAATGCTAATCTCCCAGTAGATTGGTCGGATCATGAGCATATTCGATTCCATGAATTACATTTTATGCTCCATGATGGTTCTGGTCATGAGAAGATCCTCTACATGAAGGGGTTTGATGGGGTTCACCACTATTACATTCAAGGAGTTGATATTTTCCAAATCATGTATTGTTTTATGACTGTTCCTTTGGGGCTTATCGGATAGGGATGAAACTATCTCCCCATATCTAGAGACTGGGGTAATTTTGGCCCTCTGTTATCCATGAATATATAGTGTTCTCAAAAAGATCCATTGCGGGCCAAATTCCTTCCATCTTTATAAGTACACTTCCAGGGCCTCTCCACACCACCAGGTACTCTTGGCTATTTCTGGTATGTGGTCTTGATTTTGGGGGAGCATATCCACCGGTGACAACTCGCCAGTGCAGGGTAATCCTATTTGCTATGAATTTCTTCTCCATGTGGGAAGATGCAGTTCCACTCAAGGATGTCAAGGCACTTTACATCATTGACTTTGTGAGCTCAACATCATCTTCTGTTTTGGATTCCCTCACGTCGTCCTCACCGAAAATGGAAAGAATGTCTGGGAAGCTGAGCTGAAAAAACTGTATGCGAAGTACAACATCCGTTCTAACCATACCTCCTGTTATCATGTGCAAGAAAATGGAAATATCAAGGTTTTCAAACAAACCCTCTCTAACATTCTGCATAAAATGGTTGGTCAAAACAAGAAGAGTTGGTCTAACAAGCTCCCCAATGCCCTCTGTGCTTATCGGATGACGAATCTTGATTCCACCCAGGTGACCACATATTCCCTGGTGTACAAAATGGTGGGGGTCCAGCCCATCTATATTTAGATTCCCTCATTGAGCACCATTATCTAGGATTAGAAAGATCTCAATAAAGTAGCTGAAATTCATCTAGTTGAGTTGGAACCACTCAACGAGAGGAGGCTTCATGCCCTGCACAATCTGGAAAGCAATCAAAATAATATATCTACATATTTCACCATGAATGTTTGACTCCACTCATTCTTGTAATGGGACATGGTATTGTCCCTAAAGACACCAATGATACCTGGTAGGAAACCACCCATGTTGAATCCCATATGGGAAGGGCCATCCATCATTCATAATGTTTACTCCAAGGGATATTACTCCCTAGTTATCGTGGATAGTGAGCATATAACTCCTACCACTAATAAGAAGTTCCTTAAGAAATACTTTGTCTGAGCAAGAGGGTCCTACATGATCTTAAACTATCTCATCCTACATAACCATAAACTGTTAAATGTCTCACATTATATTAAACTATAGGTCATCCCGCAGAACATCAAACTATGTATCATCCAGCAAGACGTTAAACCGCAAGAACTATGTATGGAATGATTCACATCCTTATGTGATATGTAGGAACTCTTATATGCTTATTCATGATTCCAGTCCCACGTTTCCTCTTTGACTATCCCCCATGGATATAGTTCTCTTGTTGGATCCGATATAGTGTCATGTAGGCTTCATTGGCCCCATTCATGTAAGGATTACGATGTTTGAACCATGTTCTCTCCCTCATTCTTCTCTCATGTCATGTCATCACCACACGATGCTAAATTTCATGACCTAAAGAACAACATATGGCTTCATTTCCATCCTTATGGGATATGTTGTAACACAAAGAAATTTGGTCTATGTGCCCAACCCCAAAAATCGGGACCTCCCACTAGGTCGATACACATGGGGTGCTTCATGATGTTTCCCTCATTCACTCCAAGCTCATCATGACCATACCATGTGTCCCTCACCCCGAATATCCCCACCTATTCTTTTTTCCAGCTTGACTTGAACATTCACAGGAACATTTATGCTTCACACACTCCTTGTACATTGGACTACATTATCTTTCCCATCCGAAAGGACCCCAAAATAGCATGGATTCTCAGCCCAAGGGCTCCCCAACCATTATGGGCCAACGTCCTCGAGGGTTTCTAACAACAAATTGATACAAGTCCCACGTTGTGAATATGGTCAGCAGTTGATGGTCAATTGTTGATCCTATTTCTTGTCCCATGATATGGAAGCAATGTTTGAATTTGGTCAACATCTATTCATTGTCGTTGTCACCACCACTATATGTCCCAATCATTGAGTGTAGTGGTTCATTCTTCCCCACAGTCTCTTCAATCATTGGTCTGCCTTAGGTATGAGTGTGATCCTAGGTACCAGACACTTATGTGATGGGGAGAGCCTAGTCCTACAACTTATTTCCCACACTGAGCATTGCTTACATGGGATTATGGGCTATTATAAGGCAATGACAGCATGAGAGTTCATATGGATAGAGTTTTTTGGGTTGCTCAGCCTCAGGTCCCTCGACCATTTTTACCCCTTGGCCCAAGTTCTCATTTAGGATTGTGCAGTGTGGTATGGAATCACATCCTTATTCAGGTCACGTTATTTTTCCAGGCCACACATATCCCCATGAGACATCCTTATTCAATTATCAGTATTTCCACGAGTGTTGGTCCCTCTATGGTTCATGAGGCCCATCATTTGGGTTTCCATCATCTATTATATCCAAAAGGACCCCCGAAAAATGAATGTGCTCGACCCACTCCAACCATTTCAAGCCAACGTCCCTAAGGATTTTGGGAGACAAATTGATACAAGTCCCATGATGTGAATACGGTCAATGGTCAACAATCAATGTTTCTCCCAAACTCTTATCACACTAGGACATATAATGTATTTTTCCATCCTGGTCAACAGTTATCATCTATCATTGTTGCCTTTAACATCCTTATTTCGAAAGCCACCCAGAGGATCCCTGTACCAAGTTGGTCACATGGAATCAAGTGCATTTCCCTAAATTCGAGAGTAATTCTTCTAGCAGTCATGTCCTTGGGTGTGATTGTGGGGAAACTATGACTTCATTAGCAGAGTAACACATCATAAATAAAGCATACAGAAATATCAGACGTAGTAACAAAACCATACAACAATAAATAACGGAAGACTGGAATAATAATAATTGATCACATATATATGATGCATGATACATAGGTCTTGTAAAGAATCCAAACAAGTCACAATTCTATAATACCATATTAAACCAAAGTAGAAGGAAGATGAAGTAAATATCTCTACAACATCACAAGCTTTAGCATTGTTTCATGCTCTTCAACACCACAATAATCAAGTACCAAAAGTATAAATTCACTTTCCCTTATCAAGACATGCAACAATATAATATGTTTGTCCCCAAAAGCATGACCCAAAATTGTTGTTAGACTAGTCCCAGTAGGAAACCACCCAATGATCTGTGCCTAACAGTCAATGAATATGTATGGTAAAAAATAAGGAGAAAGAAGTAGTAAACAAGGAAGTACTCATTAACAAACAATCCTACAATTAAGTTGCATTCAATTCCATATATCAGGTAAGCTGATAATGACAAACATGTAACCCTCTGAGAAGTACTCACATCCTAACCCCTATGGTTCAAACAAATCAACACATGCAACTCTATGGGATGTACAAACAGTCTAACCCCTCTAGTTCTGCTTTAGCAAAGACACTCTGAGGAAGCACTCACTATCAATTCCCTAAGTTGTATCGTATCAGTAACTAATATGAACTTTGAGGAAGCACTCAATCTCCAATTCCCCCATGGCCTGTATCGAGGAAACTATTGTCACTATAATGAAGCACTTATATCCATCCCCACTATGGTCTTGAAACGTAAATGTAAACAGACACTCTGGAGAATCACTCAACGTCAATTCTCCATGTGGTCTACTACACCAGGTTACTACAGCTATTTGTAAGTCAATCATGCCAAAAAGTACATGGCATCCAAATTAAACCACAAGACCAACTTGGATAAACAATCTAAATCATATCATAGCATGTCAGATAATAATCCATGCACCCTAACAACACAAGGCATGGAAAGCATGTAGCCTAATAAGAATGCTAGACCAAATGGTCAAACTAAGAAATACATGGGAAAAACATTCATGACATAGAAAATTTAAAGCTATTTGCAAACAATTAACCTCTATCCAAACAAACAATTCGTAACAGGAAATAATAACGCTAAAAACTAGAAGCACGCAATACCCCATTCGTGGGTATTGGGAACCTTTTCACATTAAATTCAATGAATAACTAGATAAAGGAACAAACCACCTACCTTGGTTCCCTTTGATTGATATACATTATCCATATTCCTTGAATTACCATAGAGTTCCATAGATCTACAAAAATTATAAAAAAATTCTACTGAGGATAACTCGAGAAGAGGGTAAATCAAGAGATGATGTTTAATAAGAAGGGAGAACTCACCAATGCAATTGCAATGCAATTTACGGAGGACGAATCAGAGAACAGACGGCGAGTCGAGGGATCAGAGAAGATCGGCTACGGCATGGTCACTCCTGGAAGAGATAAATGAATATGAAAAGGGTTCTATCAACTAGACGCAACCCTAGTCCTATTATTGAAATAACCATAAAGTACACAACATGTATTTTAAAAGTACACGACATGTACATGCCTTTTACGACCTCTGCTTTAGTCGTTCTCCATGTCACCACACATGGTCATGTACTCAGCCATTACCCCGCTAGTACACAATCACCGGCAGCAACTGAGTACACAATATGCACTTATAAGTATATGGCATGTACACCTGAATTTTACAGAAACCTCTCTTTTTCCTCAAAACAACTAGAAAAGAAAATCATACCTAAAAAGAAGATCCAATTTCTTAACAACTTCCCCCTTTAAAGAAATTCATCCCCGAATATCCCTAACAAGTTGGCGGGGAAGAAGAATCATCGAACAGATCACGCCATTTTGATCGTACATCGGCCCCCCTCTCCCAAGTCTCATCCTAGACTCACCCATGCTACTATAGGACTCATACCAGAGGAAAGAACCATCCATGGAGAACATTATCCCTTCGATCAATAATCTGAATAAGATGCTCCTCGAATGAGGCATCCACCTCGAGCTCAACCAGCTCAGGTTGGAAAACTTGAGACGGTTCTGAGAAGTATCATCAAAGTTGAGAAACATAAAAAAAATTGTGGATAGAGTGGTACCTCTGAGGTTACTACAACCGATATGTAACCAGGATGTGTCTCTACAAAACCTAAAATGGCCAGACATACCTCTGTGAAAGCTTAACCTATCTCCTAATCCTCCTGTGTCCCAACCTCGGAGTTACAAACAACAAAACCCGATCTCCAACCTCAAACTATAGAGGTCATCTCCAATGATCTGTATAAGATATCCGTCATTAAAATGAAATATCCATCATTTTTAGAATCAAATCTATCTACTATGTGGTCTCCTGGACAAGACGAGGTCCCATCATAGCTGCCTCTCCGGCCACCAGCTAGCATAAGGGTGATCAGCTTAGCCTACGATACAAAGCCTCATACGATTCCATCAGAATAGTTTCTTGTAAACCATTATTGTTGGAAAACTCCAAAAGAGGCACATGGATCTCTCAAGAACCTCAAAAATCTAGGATGCATGTTCTAAGCATGTCCTCAGGCACCTAAATCATACACCCAGACTGGCCATCTGTCTGGGAGTGGTAAGATGTACTCAGAAGTACCTATGTACAATAATCCCTAAGAATCCCCTTCCAGACCCGAGAGGTAAAATATGCATCACTGTCTAAAATAATGGATTGTGGAACACCATGTATAAGTATAATATCTCAGATGTAAACCCTTCCTAGATCATAAAAACTGAAGGTCTCCTTGATCGGTATGAATAGGGAAACCTTTGTGTGTCTGTCGATGACAACCCATACAGGATCATTCCTGCGAGGCGACCTCTGTAAACCTGTCATGAAGTCCATCACAACATCTTTCCACTTCCACTCAGGAATGGGTAACTGATGCAAAAGCTATGCTGGTCGTTGATGCTCCGCCTCCACCTACTTCTAAGTGGAACCCCTCATGAAAATACCAAAAACATTTCTCTTCTTACTGGGACACCAATAAAGACGGTGAAGATCACGATACATCTAGGTGACACCTGGATGAACTACCCAAACTAAGGAATGAAAGACCCACATTAGCTCCTCACATATGTCTGCTGACAACCATACATGCCCATGAAAACTCAAGATCTCATCTTTGCTTATGTTCTATTCAGAAATAGGATTGTATCCTGAAACACATTCCCTTAGGACAAGGCCTTTAGCATCTAAATGATTCCTCATTCATACTCGATCAAGTAGAGTGGAGGTAACAACCTCAGAATAAAGGAAATCTTGCCCCAGTCTCTCATGAACCTCCAAATGCATCTCAAGGAATAGATCCATAAGCTTCCACTCACTCTTGGACTCCTGAATTGCCTGTATCTGAGTCCTCCTGCTCAACACATCAGCCACAACATATCCTTTCCCAGGCATGTAGACAAGTTCAATATCAATGGACTGGAGGTACCCAACCCACCTTCACTATCTCAAATTTAGATCAAGATGGGTGAAGAAAAACTTGAGACTCTTTTGGTCGGTGAAAACAACAAAATTCACACCCATTAGGTAGTGTCTCTACTAGTGAAAAGCATGAACAACAACAACCAACTTGAGATCATGCATCGGTTAGTTCCTATCACGTGGCCTCAACTACTAAGACCCATACGCAACAACTCCTTCCCCCTGCATAAGCACATATCCCAACTCGATACCTGATGCATCACAATACACAGTATAGATCTTGCACGGCTCTGGAAGTACTAGAATCAGTGCTGAATTCAACCTCCCTTTCAGCTCCTTAAAGGTGGAATCATATGAATCTAACCACAAGTACTTCACCCCCTTATTATTCAGGCCCGTCAGTGGTGCTTCTAAGTGTGAAAATTCATGTACAAAACATTTGTAGTATCCAACCATCCCTTGAAAACTCTGTACCTGAAAGAAGTTATTCACATGCTCCCAGGAAACTACATCCATCACCGTCACTAGGTCTATTCATACTTCTGTCTCTTAGATAACATGACCCATGAAGTGAATTTGGATCATCCCAAAGTGGAATTTTGAGAGCATAGAATATCACTGATGCTCTTTGAGTTTACTCAAAATGATCTCAATATGTGTGTCACAGTCATGTCGAGTGTGAGAGTAAACCATGATATTATCCCTGAAGACCACCATAAAAGAATCCATGTATGGCTGGAACAATT
Organism: Viscum album; assembly: GCA_963277665.1. NCBI lineage: Eukaryota > Viridiplantae > Streptophyta > Magnoliopsida > Santalales > Viscaceae > Viscum > Viscum album. Next base: position 1,756,080,921 of record OY728123.1, read on the forward strand.
GGTTAATCTATGCCTTGAAAAATGCATGCACATTTGTGAGACCGAACGACATAACCAGAAACTCATATAGACCAAACGTTCTCTGAAAGGATGTAACAGGTATATCTAATAGTCTAACACACAACTGATGGTATTAATATCTAAAGTCTATCTTCGAGAATACCCTGGCTCCTCGACGATGATCAAAGAGATCATCAATCCTCGCTATGGGATATCAGTTTTTGAAAGTCAACTAGTTCAACATCCAATAATCCACACAATTTATGAGGGAACCATCCAAATTATTCATGAAAAAGAGATGTGAACCCCAAGTATATGTATTGGGTTTGATGAAACCCTTTTCCTCCAAACCCTTTAATAGCTTCCTAAGCTCCTTTCACATAGGTGTAGCGATCCTATATTATGGAATGAAGACTAGTGCTTCTCCAAGAACAAGATTAATAGAAATTTCCACCTCTTGATCTTGAGGAAAACATGAAATTTCATCTGGAAAGATGTCCCTAAAATGATCCACCACTAAGGGAAAGTCCATATGTGAGGTCCCCAAGTCATCCATATAGAGACTAGCAATATAGGCTGTAACCCCTCCCATCCCATGGTGCTCGGGTCCCGCCCTAAATTTCGTGACATCTCATTCTCCCTTATGAAGAATAAATCCACCCTCTGGTGATGTGAAACTCACCCTATGGTGATAAAAATTGACTACAACCTAGAAAAGAACTAACCAGTCCATTCCATGAATGACATCATAGCTCATCATCTCCAAGACATAGAGGTCGCATTAGAAGTGACACCTTCCAACCTCTAGAGGTCACTCCTTAAACAAACGTACCATATCCATTATTGTCCCCAACATCGTGTCTAGCATTAAGATATCCGTAGAAGAAAAAATACATACCCCAAGGCTCTCCAATACAGCCAAAAATATAATGCTATGGGAAGCCCCTATATCGAAACGAGAAGAAGCTAATACTAAGGAAACTAGAATGGTACCTCAAACTGTTGAGGGTCCAGGATCCTACTCTGAATGGGTTTTCCCTACTGCAAAAGTCTGACATGCATCACAGCCCTGCAACCCTGCCTCAACACTCTGAGCTGATTCAACCTATTGTCACTAAAATCCTAGTGAGGGGCTACCACAACCACAACCTCCACCTTTTCCTGAAAATCCGGTAGAACCCCAGTCCCCTGACTGATGAGAAACTGGTGGTGCTGCTCTTGAATGAGGATTCATAAAAGAACCCTTCTCACTTGCTTCCGATGAAAAAAAAACTGATAGAAACACCGAAGGTAACCCATCTTGCTCCATGATCGGCTTTGCATTGGGTATCTCGGGAAATGTGGCCTCGTATGCCCACTCTTCAAGCACTCGTAGCACACCACATGGCTAACAAAAGATGTCTCATGCATCCTAGGATCTACAAGCATAGAATCTTTACGACACTTCTTGCTGTCAGTTGGAGGGATACCAACATTGGATATCGAGACGCCCTGGATCACAACTCCAAAATCCCTTATATTTCACTCTGTAATCAGTGTGTGGTAGATTATAGAAGTGATGGAAGTCAACTTGATGAGGATCAACTGAGATTAGATGTCATGCCAGAGACCATCCTCAAACTTCCTTTCTAAGAATAACTCTTCACCTCCTAGGATGGGTGTGAATTTTTTCTGCTCTATGAACTGAGAATAATACTGCATAATCAAAAGAGTACCCTACTCCAGACTCATGAACTCTCATTCTCAATCAGCACTCAAAGTCTCAAGGTACAAGTAGTAAAAGAAGGTAAACTAAAACTCACCCCACGCCATAACCTACTGGCATCCTGCCTGTGAGATGACATCCCACCATCCTTTGGCAGAATACCAATTCTTATAAGTAGAGAGCTTCACCATCCTCTCTAGAGGCGTCTCTAGATGCTCAATGATAGAAATAATGGCTTCAATTCATGACTCTACTTCCTGAGGTCCTCAATCCCATGATAATGTTGGAGGATTCTACTGTAAGAAAACCAACATCAATAGTGCCATAGATGGGGCATGATGCGGTACTCCCTGGAAGGTCAGCGTAAACCTCATATTTCCTTCTCAGAACTGTGTATCTGCACCAATGGTCATAATGAAAGATGGCTCCATGACATGAACAACATGGGGATCTGTAGGTAGAGCTTGATCAGCTTTGTCCGGTGTCTAATCACTACCCTGTATCTGGAAGACAACTGGAGGACGTGTCAGAGGCATGGCTATGCAAGATCTAGCACACACCATACATCAAGATTATCATGTCCTGAAACATATAAATGTATGAACGAATCAAGGGAAAGAATTAATTCATGTTTTTTTAAAACATGGATACATGGTTCGTATATTGACTACACAACGTGTTTCCTTAAGCCTTCACATGGGTGTATACTATGGCCACAACTAGTCGAGTAACACCCCATACACACGGTGTGTTGTCCTGACGCATGACCTTTACTGGAATCCTTTTCCCCTACCCAAATTATCTTACATGGCTAATCGACACGGTTCTCCTAAAACCAGGCTACACTGCATGTTAGTGCCAGAAACGGCATCTACAAGACAAACTTCATTGACCCGTGTTGTTAGTCACACTACCAGTTACACAGATCACTCTACACGGCGTGTTCCAGAAGGACACGAGGTGTACTTCCTAGGTTTCAACTGCCCGTGTTGTTAGTCCCATGGGTGAAGACACGACTGACTATACATGGCATGTTTATTCCAGACATGACGTATACAAGAAGGTTTCCACCGTCCGGTGTTGTTCATTTCATGGTTGGATACATGGGTTACAATATATAGTGTGTTGAATCTTGACATGACATGTATAACTTTAGTTTTATTCATCTGTTTCGTTAGTCACACGGGCAAGCTCATGGTCTACACAACACGATGTGTACATCTAGCACACGACGTGTCCCACTAATGAATTCCCAACCTAATGTCTCTTCCCACAAAACCAGTGACACAGTTAGATACTACATGGTGTCTATATATGGTACATGGTGTATATTTAAGAAAATTAGTTCCTTCATGAACAGAAGTACACATGGCATGTATTCATAATTACTTGCAGTTTATTCTTTGTATTTCCGGACAGTATGACTTAGAAAAACTCAATAACATCAAAAAACAATGAAACATGCATCAAAGTGCCATATTCCGATCCGTGAGGTCCCATACTCTCTGCTAAATAAATCTTGGAATATTATACATGTTATATTTAAACATAACAGAGTAATGCTCCCCCAAATTACGATCCATGAGGGCCCATAACACCTCAAGAACAAAATTATTGCATTCATTCAAACAAACCTTAAACAATTCAACACCCTATAAAAATACAATTTTTTATATAGGAATCTATCACAACAACGTTCATTTCTAACACAAACTCTATCAAAACAACATGAAATTTCTAATGCACCCTAAATAGAATAGAAAAAATGCATGACATGGGATCTAAGTTCATGTGCGATGCATTAGATGACATGCCATCAACATATCGAGTTGCAAGAGAAATAGAACCTTACTAATATCAAAAACAACAACACAAAACTAGTGAATCACACAATGGTGAAATCAAATCAATTGTAATAACTTTAGAACAAACAAAATTCAATAACGTGGAAAATTGGATTTTCCCTGTACACGGGTTAGCTACTCCCCGACACATCTTATTTCAATGTACATATTTTTACATATCCCTAGCTATAGAATCAAAATATTAAGTCATGAAGAAACAAATCCCTCTGATACCACATTGAAACGTCTCGGTTCCAGAAGCCGCCCAGAGGTTCCCAATACCTGATTGGTCATATGGCCTCATGTGCAATTACCCAAATGCCAGAGGCTACCAACTAGCATCGTGGGCCTTGGGTTTGATAGTGGGGAAACTATTCCCTCATTGGAAGAGTAACGTAGTAGAAATTAAATAGATAGAAATATATAAAGCAATAATAATACCTCACTATAGTAAATAGAGAAATTTTGTACGTAATAACAACTAAGCACATATATATACGATGCTTGATGCACATGTATAAGAAAGTATCCAAAAAAATCATAATACTGGAATACAATACTAAACCAAAGTACACGGAAATGAATGTAAAAAACTCTACAGCATAACAAGCCTCAGCTTGGCCTCATGCTCTACAACTCTACCACAATCATGTACTTGAACTAGAAGGCCACTTTCCCTTATCTAGACCTATAGAAGTATAATCAGTTTGGGCCAAAAAGCATGACCCAAACAGGGTGTGAGACTAATATCAGTAGAGAACCACCAATAATCTGTGCCAAATAGTTAGTAAATATATATGGAAGTCAATAAGAAAAAATCAATAAATAAGGAAGTCCTCAGTAGCAAAAAATCCTATAATTTAGTTGCATTCAATTCCATATATCATGTAAACTGATAATCACAAACATGTAACCCTCTTTGAAGTACTCACAGTGAATCCCTGCTACTTAAAACAAATCAATATAAGCTACCCTCTAAGAAGTACACACAGTATAACCCCTCTGGTTCATCTTTAGAAAAGAAACTCTGAGGAAGTAGTCACTGTAAATTCCCCCTCGTGGTCTCATATTGGTAACTAATAGGCACTCTGAGGAAGCACTCAATGTCCAATTCCCCATATAGCTCGTATCGAGGAAACTATAAACACTATGAGGGAGAACTTATGTGCATCCCCCCTATGGTCTCGCAATGTAAATGTAAACAGACACTCTTCAGAAGCCCTAAACGTCAATTCTCCCTATGGTCTATTACAACAATTTCCTACAGCCCTGTGTAAGTCAAACGTGCACAACAGTATGTGGCTTCCAAAGTAATCCTCATGAAATATTTGTCTAAACATTCTATAACATATCATAGCAAGGCAGATAATAACCTCTCCACCCTAACAATACTTGGCATGGAAAGAAAACAACCTAATTGGCAATCTAGACCAAACGGTCCAAACCAGCAATACATGGACAAAACATCCGTAGAAATACAAAGTTAACCCTATTCAGAAACATTTATCCAGTATCCAAAAAACAAGGAATATCAGGAAACTAATGTGCTAAAAACTATAAACACACAATACCCCGTTCTTGGGTATTGGACACTTTTGCACATAAAAATCAAATACTATCTTCGGAAAGGTACAAACCACATACCTTGGCATTGTGAGATCGATATGCATGAACCTAATGCCGTGAATCTCCCTAGAATTCTGTAGATCTACAAAAATTAGAAAAATATTGCATCGAGGATAACTTGAAAAAGAGTAGAAATCTAGAGATGATGTTCATGATGAATGGATAACTAACCGATGGGATTCCAATGAAATCAACGATGGTCGAATCAGAGAACAAACGGTCAGTCGGGGGCTTTGAGAAGATCTACGGCCACATGATTGCTCCGGGGGTGAGACATATGGAGAAGAAAAGGCTTTTGTCCATTAGACGCAATCCTGATTCATTTAATGAAATAAAAAAAGAACATGACATGTATTTAAAAAGTACACAGTGGGTATTTTCCTTTTATGGTCTCCACTTTAGGAGATCTCCAGGTCACCGCACACAACCATGTAATCGAGTGTTACCTGGCTAGTACACAATCACCCATGAAAACCGAGTACACAATGTGTACGTATATTTACACGGCATGTACTTATGAAATTTCTAGAAACTCTTCTTTATCCTCAAAACAACCAGAAAAGAAAAACATACCTGAAAAGAAGATATGGTTTCTTGCATTGCCTCATTGTGGTTTTCTATAGGTTTGATGATTTGACCGCTCCATTCATCTTTCCCATGCATATGACATTAAAATCGGTATCTATGGTCTGAGGCATACAACCATAAACTAAGAGCACCACCGTCCTCGTGGCATGACGATAAACTGCAAATCATCCTTCTCTAGAACTATGTGTCTATTGATTCCCATCTTTATGGGGTATGTTGGTTTGCCCGAATGTCTATTCATCGGGTTCATCCCCATTTCTTATAAAGCTACCTATCATCTTGGCCCCTTGGAATGTGTTTTTTCCTGGAGATGGGTATATGGTGTGGTATGGGCTTATGCCCCCATTCATGTCGGGTTTGTAACAACCATGCCACACACCTCTGTCTCCTGAGCGACCTTTTCTCCTTTGACCTACACGTGTCTTTTCGAGTCGGTTGTGCTTTAGTTAGGTCCCACGACCCTCTTCGGTGATTCACCAATGTTCCATGGAGTACTTTGGTTCAGAACCAGGAGTTTCAGATTCTCCCTGGATATTCTTTAACCTAATTTTTTTGTCTTTTTGTCCCCCTTAATTTGGGATTTCATTATCTTTACCTTTATAAGGGACCCCCAAATGTCATGGATATTCGACCCAAGGGATCTCCTACATTAAGGTCCACCATCCTCAAGGGTTTCAAACAACAGGTTGATACTAGTACCATGATGTGAATACATTCAACAGTCGATTCTAATTTGTTGTTACCATTTGAGGTCACAATCTATGGATGAGGTGTTTCGAACAAGGGAAATAGTTATTCTCCATTTTCATGCCAACCCCCTTCAAGCCTAAAATGCCAGTTACATGATTCACATCATTTTCCACCCATCATGTCCAAGTGGAATTTCGACAATATTGGTACAATCCCTCAGTGCACATTTTCACGTTAGGAGGAAAAAGATGTGGTGAGGTGTCATTCGAGGCTCCGCACCAACTTCCCCTTTACATGTATCCCATGTGTTTCAATGTCCTCTTCTAGCCTTGTTTCCCACCCCACGTTTGACTCACGTGGGCTTAGGGACCAGATGGAGGGTTTCATTCACCAAGAAGAGTTATTCATTTTTATGGTCTAGGCTCTAACCCATTAAACTATGATTTCTTTATACGTCGTCTTCTAGAACTACATCTATCTTGATTCTCATTCTCATGGGTTTCGTAGGAATGCCCGAACTTCTCGTCTTTGGCTCCAACTCAACAGAGATCTAGTATCTCCTGCCCTATATTCTCAAACCTTTTTTGGCCCCTCGGCCAGAGGATTCTTTCTTGGAATCGCATGTGGTGTGATTTGAACCTCATCCTCATTTACGTTGGGTATACATTATCATTCCATAAGAATCTCCAATAAAAACCAGTTTCTCTTGCATATGTCTGAGCCATATGGCAATAAACTATGCAGCCTAGTCCTACATGACTTTAAACTCTTGCGTCCATATTGCACAGCATTAAAATGCATGGTTGGCACCATCACATGACCCTATGCTATGACATTATCATCCTGGGCGTAGGACGAAAAATCACACTACATCGTGGTGTCCTCACTCAAGAGAGAATCATGTTTGGTATGGGCCACACACACCATACCATTATTCAATGCCTACAAACATCTTTAATCCTATAGATATGCCTAGACACTCCACTCTATTTCCATCGCTTCACAAAAAAACTACACATTCATCCTAAAGGACAAACAAGATCAATGAAATGCTACTTATTTTGGTGCAAGGGCCTGACCTGCAGGACCTTATTATCTAGGGAACATGTATCTTACCATGCCATATTCAAGAACAACTTATGGATTGATTTCCATTTTCATGGGGTATGTAGGATTTTCAAGAAACATTGGTTCGGGCCCAGCCTAACATTCAATTTTGGTCCCCTGAACTAGAAGATTCTCAAGGAGATCATTGTGGTGATATGGATGCTTACTGTCCTCATTCACATGGGGTTTTAGTAATTACATCACCATGCGTCTCCCTATTCTAGTTGATCATGGTCCGATTTTTATGATCATAAACTAAGACCACTCCGTTTCCTTGCATCAAGAAGTAATTCTACACAACATATTCCAGAACTACATCCGGCTTGATTCCCATCCTCATGGGATACATAGGAACACCTAGGAATCTTGTATCTCAGTCCCGACACAGGTATCTAAAAATCATACCACCCTCTTTTTTGTCCACATGGCCTGAAATATTTTGAGAACATGTGGTGTGGTGAGTACCTCCGGGTTTCTCATTCCCATTGGTTTTTCAATAGCCACACCATGTGCCTCCCATGTCTTTTACCAACCTTTTTCGAGTTCTATGACCCTAAACTAAGATGTCCATATGGGAACTGCATGTCACGTTTGGCTAATTCTCCACCCTGCACACGGTCCATTAAATCAATCCCCACTTAATGGCCCATCCTACGACTATTAATTTGGAAGGGTGAATGTTAAGGACCCTTTTCCTTGGAGAGGGACTCAAATCCCTCCATTTGATATGTCATATTATCGTACTCAGATGTGTTGTGAAAAAGAGCCCAAACTTTGGAATGTTCACGGGGACATTACCATCATTCCACTTCTAAGCATCGTGACCCCATTATTTGGTTCCTCATCCTTTTCCACGCGAGAAAGGACCCCCCCCCCCCCCCCACTTACAGCCTAGCCTCATGCCACATTAGCATAACTATTGTCTTAGGCCAACATCCCTAAGGACCTTAGATGACATTTGAGACAGGCCCTATATTTGGATCATGGTCAGTGGTCGAACATCATTTGTCTTTACCCATATCATCCAAAGGCGATATGGATACTTTGTTTCAAACAAGGTCAATAGTTACCCCCTATCTTCATTCCATCATCATTGTGGGAAAGATCTCGAGCATCATGAATTAAATTTTTCCTATTCCTTATGTTTATGTGGAATTACAACATACTCAGTATTACCCCTTCGTGCATCTTGGTTCATTAAGTAGGCGGGTCTGCATTATAGGAAAATAAATCACCAACCATCCCACTTACCCTAATTTGTTCCATCCTATGCTAGGAAAGTCTCATCATGATTTCTGGTTTCCCACATCGTGCACGAATCATGTGAGATTAATAGTTTTGGAAGAACTTGTCCTAGCGCCGCTATGCCACAAATGCCTTTCATCATCCTGCATGACTTTAAACTGCGCTCCCAGTACTATGTGTGGCTTGATTCCCATCCTTTTGGGATATGTAGGAACACCCAGGCACAATTCCTCGGGCCATGCCTAACCTTCATTTTTTGGTCCCTCGACCTGATAAATATCCTCCAGTGGTACATGGTTAAATGTGGACTTCTTGGGTTCTCAATCACATCAGGTTTATGGCTTCCACCTCACGTTCTCCCATTCTTGGATTTTCCCTTTCACTCCTTTTCCAATCATGTGACATTAAATTACCTGATTCCATATGTCCTCAACACATGACACTAATATGTGGTTCTACCCATAACAAGTTCAGGATTCCCCATGTTATTCATGGGATGCACTAGATCCCTTTCCATTGAGGATTTACCCTTCAGTGTTGGCCTCGAGAAATGTCATGCTTAAGAAATACATTTGGCTTGATTCTCATCCTTATGGGATATGTAGTGATGCCCAGGAATTTATCCTTAGGGTGAGCCCTAGGGTCATTGAACCTTCTAGCCCCTCGGGCTTGATCCTGGTCTAAGTAGTATGACCTTTAAACTATGTACATCAATCTCACTGTATGAAATTTAATCTACGGTCCATCATCTTTATTGGTATGAGTTAAAACTATAGATCCTTCTAGGTCCTTACCAGAGAGGTCTGGTTTAGATGTATGTCTGATCCATGATCAGACAGGTACACCCACCTAATGTGGTTCTATCACAATGGCGTGATTTCAAGAATGTTGGACTCCATTGGAACAACCCATCACACCACACCCCACACTTTGTGAGCCTTTTATTCAGACCTTCCACCTATTTCATGTATAAAATAACCCCCTAATGGTATGGATGCTCAAGCTAGGGCTCACCTAATATCATGGGAAATCATTATGTAAGACTAATGGTTTTAATTTTATGTCATGCCCACATGTTTTGAAAAAGGTAAATGGTCGGCCCTCATTTGTTATCTTTATTTCAGGCTGAAACATTAACTATACTATATTTTGAATGTGGTCAATAGTTATCCTTCATTTTCATGCCACCCCCACAGTGTTCTGACTCTTGGGTATCATGATTCACACTTTCCACTCCCCTATGTTCATATTAATTATAATCTCCCCTAGAGTTACCCCTCTCATGCACTAGAGCACATTGGGAAGATGACACATCTATTGTTCTGAAGTCTTCTTCCTCCTATCAGGCTTGTCCCATTCTTCTCGGAAATCCGGATTGGTTGTTAAAAACCAAGATGCCTAAAGCATGATTTTAAATCATATATTCGGATGGAATGACAAGGTGGTCATCACATGTTTCTCACTTTGGGCCTGACCCACGTGAGCTTTGATACTGATCATTGGATGCTCCATGAAGGTAACCGAAATGAAATATACCAAAACACAAATAATACAACTCCTACATGCATCTAGCATGAATAATCAATGTGGGAAGTCACATTTAAATGTTACATGAATCACAATACTGGAGGATTGACCCCTACCATGGATGGGATGACTTTGTCAAAAGATAATTGAAGCTCTACCACCCTCTGGATAGTGGTATCCAAAAGTCATTGTTTCCTATTCAGTTCGGGCTCTTCCTTAGTAGAAATGGGGCATAGTTCGTCAGCCCCAATATGGGCCAGCTCCTCATTGGTTCAGATGATGGTCGTCTCCTTGGAGGCTGAACACATGAACTCTTCAACCTCCACCAACTGGTCCATCAACTTCTATATAGTCTCCAATTTCATGTTGAGGAAAGCAAAATGATCATCTTCCTGGACATGCAGTCGCTAAATCTCATTTTCATCCAATTTGATCATTTTGTTGTTCACCTATTTTCTCTGATGCCAACCCATACAAAGGCCACGATCATATTCCTATTTCTTCTCTTCCATGAGATCTCGGATGAGCATGTGGGGATGTGGGGCATCCACTCCCACGACACATAGTTAATGCAGTCACGAATGAAGTCTCTGCATATGGTCTATCCATTATGATTTAATGGTGTCATTTATGATGTGATTGATCAGATTCCATGACCAGTGACAGACTATCTTGTAATCGACTTCATCATAGGTTGTTTCATCGTAGTCTGTGGGATTGGAAGGCTCATACCCAAGAAACACCCCCAAGAACATGTCAGCAGGATCCGCATCTAGTGTTAGATCGAGAATGGAAGGACTCATGTTGTCTGATCGATCATCATCATCTGATTGTACATCAATAATTTCATGCTCTTCCCTGGTAATGGTCCCACCAGTTATTGGGAGCACTGAAGCCTAGCCATTGTGGGTGTTTTCTCCCACAACCACCAGAACTCCCCTGGGAAAGGCACTATCGGGAGTACCAACCAACCTTTCCAAGGAATCCCATACCATTTGAATAACTGTGCATACTATGAAGTGCACGGATGTCAATTAACCAGATAATTGGGTGGCATACTTGAATTATCTTTCAAGGGGACTTACTAAGATAATGTTGTCTGTCACTATCCCGGGTTGTTTTAATCGGGACCCCAAGTCATGGTCCTCCATATATTTTGGGATGTATGAAAACTTTGGAGGTACCACCTCAGGTGTCCTGGCCCCCTTGGATAAGGTAATCTCTATATCCACAGGCGCAGATCTTGAAGGACCCACTTCTGCATCTATTGAGGGGTGAGAATAGGTTCTTTATATGAGGCCCTCTTGTGCAATTCAAATGTTAGTGACGGGTCTAATATTACCTGGAAGTGAATTATGTGGAAGGGACTCAGGGGTTTTACTTAGAGTGCCTCTACAATTTCTTTGAGTTATGGGTCCGAATATCCAACTTTAACCTCCTCCAAATGTCTCCCTCAACCAGCCTCCTCCCACCAAGAGGATTCATCTGATTCTTCCAGCAAATGGATGTGCTTACTATTATTAGTAGATGAAAACTATGGAGGGGTCGAACTATCCAGCAACACATTTACCTGATCTGTCATCGGACACAAGCACATCAGAAGTGCACAATGTCCTCCAACTCTTCCAAGTATAGCTCCACCTCCGCCCAGGACACTGCAATGTAGACCCCAACATGGCCTATCCCCGAAAAATCCATCCTAAGATGGTTTAGGTTTTTACACATCTCGGATTGGTGGAAAAATTGTCGGTTGACATCTCATATATCCCAAGCCTCTAGGAAGACCGCATTCTCTGACATGTTTATGTGATGTTTCCACTTCCCCGGAGCCTGGCTGGAAATTTGGCGTAATCCCCTTGGTGGCCTCCCCACTGGATGACTCTGCTCCTCTAGGACCGCCGGGTCTTCTACCACATAATGACACGGTATTACCTCCCATTCGACCTGTGCAGGCCTCGCGACCACTACAACCCCGCCACCACGAGATTTACTCACCCACTTCTAGACCCTACCTCAAGGTTGGGGAGGCACCCCATCGCTGGCCCGAACGGTTTTCTGATTCAGCATCTCCCCAGGGTAGGATGCCTCCAAGATTTTGTTGTACTCCTTCACTAGTATAAAGATGGTAGTGGGAGGAGGCAGCTCATTCTGCATCATCCTATCTTCCCATGTGATCATGATCCCCATTTTTCTTAGTACACACAGGTGATCCTCTTCGCACACCCCAAGTAGACCCATGGGGTCAACCACTGCATTAAATGAAATTTCCTGGCAAATTGGTGTGTGGTGTACGGATCATAGGGGGACTCGTGGTCCACCCATGCCACCAGGACTTCCCCTCGAAAGTCTAGGAGGTAGGACCAATGCTCTCATATTCACTAGCCATCATTAGTGGATACACCTTTTGTAAATATGAAAGGGTGAAGGTTGAACTCTTCTTACTTCTATACCCGGTAAAGTACTTCCTACACGGTCATCTTGGTCGGAAAGATCCCTACAGCATTCAGAATGGATGGGCTGAAGTTTGTTCCTGGAGGGGAGATTAGATTTTAAAATTCATAGATCCCCCTGACGTGCGCCACTATCCACACTTATAGGATGTGGAATGGAATGCATATTCTCTATGTTTTCATCCCATTGCCGATATGAAACAGCAAGTTGTAATACTTGGTGAGGATCGGGATCTCGAGGTTGACACATCCTTCTATCACTAGCACAGACGCCATGATAAATGTGCTCAGTCCCATGCTCATGTTCATGTATCTCACTGGCATGATCCCACTACAGATGAAAACCACAGTGAATGTAGCCTACCTGAACACCGGTTTTTTCTTGTTACTGACACTGAATCCCCACATCCTCAAATATATATCCTCTAAAATTCTCTAGTACGAGTGAACATTGCCTCGTTGAGCCCCCTTATGGAAAATCTGAGGCCTCACAAGGAACTGGCTATTTTACAGGAATTTCAAGAACTTATTCAACGACCGTTGGGTGTGGACGTCCCTCATCGAGTGCTTTTCCTCTCCCAGAACAAGGTTTATCAGCACCATCTCCAGTAGTGGCATCTGCTTAGGATCCTCACACGAACACATAATGGGGAGGAACTCATCAAACATCACCCCTAGTGTTGGGACCCCCCGAGATCTGTTGTGGGTCCCATAAACGGATGTCGACCTCTCCATGGTGTAAATAGAAGGTATTGGTCCTCGATTAACATCTACTCAGTAACACCGACATCAACTGCTTCAGCTGATAGATATTTAATTAGGATGTCCAGGACACCACATACAGGGCCACTCTTCTCATCTCCACCCCAAATTCCTCACATGAGGCACCAACCCAGTTTTCCCAGGCCATGTCATCTATGATGTTTCCACACTAGCATAGATCCCACTCATCGGACCACCCCTTTTCAAGTTTCCTTAGGGATACCTTCAAGATATTATTATACAACAGTGGAGATGTCTTTGACTGCAATTCATTCCCATCTACTCTCTTCAAGTTATTGAACATGAAGTCAACATTGACATGCATTAAGTCCTCCAGGGCATGGACGTCAGCTGCCCTAAACTAATAGTGCTTGCATAACGTTCTCTTGAACCAGGTAAGCTGGCTTGACCCTTCTCACTTTACAGATGAAGAAATCATCCCTGAGTCCAAATCCATATAGAGGTAGCCTCTTACAGGTCGGACATTTATTTTGGATTTCCAACCGTACCTACACCCACGAATTATGGACAGAATGTCTTCACACAAACTCCCCTATACCCGAGGTATTCGTTATGTCCTCCCTTCAGGGAGAATTTGCAAGGACCCCCTATAATACTCTTGGTGAGACATTCAATTTTTTGATATTTGGGCATTTTTTTGGTTTTGGTTTGTGAAGCTCTGTCACAGAGCTCGTTCATGGAGGTCTTTCATGAAGACCATTTGTGAAGACCCTCCCCAGCCTTCAGATGCATGCTGAAGAATGCACCATCATGATGTAAAAGACTCATTGTGCACCACGTAGTAGAAGGCCTGATTCGCGGAGAGAAATCACGGAGTATGCCGGGCTTCATGAATCAAGAGAGATAAATTCCAAACCCAAAGATGAGAAAGGACAAAAGAGGGTCAACTTCCCCTATTTATTGGCTAGGACCCATGGTGATTCGCAGTGCGTCCGACCGAGGCTATCTTCGCGGCGTGATCCGCCCGTATGTCGCCCCTCCCCTTTTCTAGCCACCTTTGTGAGATATCTTCACGAATGAATGAGGAAGTTTGGGGATTGACCCTCATAAATTGACCCTTTCTTTTTCCTCATCTCCTAGTATGAGGATTGGAATTTATTAGCTCCGAAATTTTAGAAGAGGAGAACCAAATGCAAGGCCCTTGTGGTGTCTCGTGAAACTTTCCTGCAGATCCCCACAACACAAATACTGACGCAAAGCTCCCCATTTTCAATTCTGTCGCGGAGCAAGGAGGTGAGAAGATCCACAAACTAGTTTGACATTTGTGATGCCTTCATGGAGAAAGGATGCGAGAGATCCCGCAAAACAGTTGGTCATTTGAGAAGCCACCACAGAGCAATGAGGTGGGAGGCTTTGAGATTATGAAACAAATGCCATGGGTCTTTTTGCGCCTAAAGCTCTTCATTGCGGCACCTATAAACTATAAATATTGGGGCCCCCTCGAGCCCGAATGATGGATCCTCTGACCTTTCGACTTCTTATCTCTCAAATCATGAATCATTTCCTCCTCTTCTAACAATGATCTCATTAATGTAATTTAGCATCATGTAGTGCATCTCCCTTGGATTGAATTCAGTCCTTATTTAAAAATGGATGCCCTTCGTGAATCCCACACGCCACCATGTAAGAATGGGATCCCAAAGGGGACTTGGGTCTTCGCGGAGCACTTACACATCATGAAATACCGTCCATGCATATGTGACCAACATGCTAAGGTAGGGTCACTGTGTTCTGAGATGAAAATTTCTTCACAATACTACACTTTGCAGGGAACCCTCTCATCATGATGAAATGCTCCACAAATTCCATTCCCACTTCATGAAGCACCTTCCGTATGAACCTATGCCCTACTCCTATGATAAGAAACTTAACTTCGCAAAGCACACCCATTCGTGGAGCCCATCCAATACATGGAACACCACAACTTTGCGAGGATTCTACCTATTAACCCCTTTTCTCTGCAACTCCATTTCCTGGGCGACCCTCTAGGTTTGCATGATGTAATTTCAAGATCCCTTGGGTGGTACATCATATTGTGTTGCTTCAACTCATGTTTATTTGCATAGGTATGTTAACAGATGTCTCTCCTTCACATAGCCACACTAACATGGAACCCTCAATGGATCACTCTGTAACACCTCTCACCACGGCATTGCTGAAGCCTTCCCATCCTAAAGGGTTGGTTGGTATCAGTTATGTATGTCCAAGGGGAGCAGAGTGAAATCTCCTCGTCCAAGATGCAGGACATTAAACTGCCAAGCAGCATCATCCTCAGCACATGATGTTAAACTGTGACCCCTCCCCGTGCATCATACACCTGGTACCCCATCTCAGACATTCTCTTCACCCACTGCCCTCCATGGGAGTGAGATCTTCCTCACATAGAATGGGATCCTATTTGTAGGAGAAACATCTGTCTGTGGGGTAAGGGCAATCATATTGGCATAATCCCCTTGCATTTCATGTGGGAGGTTGCATCCCGGCTCCTCCTATCTTTTTCCTGGACGAATACCATAGGTGGGGGGGGGGGATGGGCACCCGAGTCCTCCTTTATTCAGTGCCAAATCCCTATCCATTTTTTCTTTGTCACCATCGGACCTCCATGCTACAGTAAGTCCCAATTTCCATCTCCCGTTACCGCTAAAAACGTGTATTCCCTATTTCTATTTTGGGACACTAACCATGTGTATGCCTTTTTCCACTTCCACGGAAGCACATTTCATGACTTGGTCGTCAAGACTATGCTACCTATTTTTTACCACATAGAGCATGACTCACATTGGCATATTGCAAGCACCGACCATGAAATCCTCTTTGGGTAGCCTAGAGTTTAATCCCCACCCATCCCGAACTACATGGACTTTGATCCTTGCCTAGGAAAGGTATGTAGGAAGCATCAATGAGGTTGAAGACCAACAACCATTAGTCCAGTATCCATTCACCTCAGTTCCCCACACCATCCCAAACTATGAGGAAATTGATCTTTGCAATGTCAAAGTATGTTGGAAGCCTCTCAGGGGTTCATCCCCAACAACTATTGGTTCTGACTCCTTTGACGTCGGTTCACCACACCCCTACCCGATCATCATGGGAATTGATTCCTGCCTCCCAGACAGGGTACATAGGATGCCTACACTTGGTTCAAGCCCAATAAAAATTGGTATAGACTCCCTTCACATAGGTTCACTGCAAACCTCCCAACATTACATCGGAATTGATTCCTATCTCCCCGACATGTTACATAGGAAGCATCCATGAGGTTCATCCCAATCCCACGGTACGTTGTTGTTCCCCCATTCGGTGGTAAGACATTGTTCCCCCTTCAAATAGTAAGCCATTGTTAACCCCATCCAGCGGAAGGCCATTGTGATCCCCTACCCAACAACAATCCATTGTGAACCTCACACAATGGAAAGCTATTGTGATCTCTATTCAGAGTTATGCAGTGGTAAACCCAAACACAACGGTAAGCTATTGATGTCCCCTTAGTTGGGACCCATATCTATTTTTCATCCTAGTGGTGTCAGACTAGACTCAGGCTGCTAACCACACATAATCCCTAGTATATCATCACATATCTATCCTCTGTGCACACCCCGATCAAATACCCCATCCTGAACTACGTGGATTGTGATTCCCTGCAATAGGGACACATAGGAGGTCTCTTCGAGGATCAATCCCAACATCACCATCTCTCTCTAGTCGACTCAATATCATTCTCCAGCCACATAACATAACCATCCATATCAATCTTGATTATTACCCATGCCACAAAATCCCCATGATATCACGTCAATTCGCATCCTTGCATTAGTATTCCCTCTAGGGGTTGGACCAATCTAATCTACTCTAGAGAGTGTTTCGATATGTTTGATCTGTCTCCGCTATATGTTAAACTCTCGGTATACCCTGTGTTAAATGTGGGAAGCTAAGGAAACCCTCAAGTACATGCCAATGGAATATAATTCCTTATATTTGATGGGGGATGACACGGGATTCCATGCCTTTACGAATCCCAATAAGAAGATGGATAAACATTGACGTGCTAGTGTTATAGCATCCAGACACAATAGTGATGTCCAACATGACTACTCCCACCACTGAAGGTTGTTTCCCTGGCCGGACCCCTTGGAATATCCCGAAAGAAGCAGTGTAATTAAATGGCATACAAGAAGATATTGCACTAGGAAGAGTTTCACAAACAACATCGTAATCTATAAGGGAGATACAGACTAGGTAATGATTTCTGTGGTGGAATCAATGGATAGATGAACATACATCCCATCATCATGTTTCTAACAAGGGGAAAACGTCCCTGGATAAGTGACAAATTCCACCAGCCTTTAGAAA
Organism: Viscum album; assembly: GCA_963277665.1. Classification (NCBI taxonomy): domain Eukaryota; kingdom Viridiplantae; phylum Streptophyta; class Magnoliopsida; order Santalales; family Viscaceae; genus Viscum; species Viscum album. The sequence goes on from OY728123.1 coordinate 1,756,098,836, forward strand.
TTGGTAATGCGGGGCCACTGTCAGCGTGTCCTCATTATCATCAAATAGACGGATGCGCATGCCTCGATGAAAGCGTCAGAAACAATATTGAATGAATTAAAAACTATTTGTAATAAATTAAATAGAAATTTATTATCATATATCTTTTATAAAAATATAGATGATGAAAAATAGTATGTAAACCAATGTAATTAAATTTAGTAAATGGATTGTTAGCATCAAATTTGTTAAATTATTTGTATTATCCAAAAGTAAACATATCACCTCGGAAAGTGTACCATCATTTGTCTTATTGAATGATTAGAAAAACTTTAGGAATCCAAAATTTAGAGGGAACAATAACTTTAAATATTAAATTAGACATTGAAATAATTTTTTTGTATCCATGATATTAATAAATTTATAGTCAATAGTCACATGAATAATGTATACAAGAACAAAACATAACAAAGTAATAAAAGATAAACCATAAATTTCACCTTTCATATAGTAGCTTCTAAAAAGATGTATTTCTTTATGAAAATAATTCATACAATTTATCAACATGTATAAACATTCTAATGATTATTTTTGGTTATAATTATATATTTTTTATGTAAAATTGGACAAGTTATCTTTAAAACTATTTATCTAATAGTTTATATTTCCATTTTCCATTTTTATTGATTTTATATTTTCAAAAACATTCTATATATTTCTGAAAGATGTATTTCACAATTTCACATTATCTTCCTTGAGAATTGAAATATCATTATAAAAACAAAATATTAGCTGCTCAACCTTTATAATCAGATTCATAGTCTACAGAAAACCTTTTTATTACCTTTTTTTTAAATTTTTATATATATCATAAATTTTTACAATATCAACTTCGATATTTTAACCTATATAACTTAACTCTTTTTTACTGGTATTTTAAAAATTACAATTTGAACTATAATCCTAATCATAATCTAAACTATAATAACTATATTTGTTTACTCTAGATCTTACGAATATATTCCTAATGTTTTATACTAATGTAGAATGTTTAATAGGATCTAAATCTGTACAAAATATCCATGTGGTAAACATGACCATTTTAAATTTTCCTCATAAATTTTCATACTTACATTCACATTTTACCATATGGTCATTCTTTCTTAATATAACAAAACCTCTTCCACTCATAGAAATTCAAATATTTATTTTAATTAACATACATGTTACCTTTTTTATTCATTATTATGTCACAATGTCTGCAATTCCTTCTATAACTTCTCATTTCCATTTTATTCTTCCATTAGGATTTAAATATCTTAGCTAATTAAGAATTATTATTAAAACAGAAACCTGTATTATCATCAAAATATCTATAAGAAGTAACATTTAAGGAATTAAAAAAATACTATTATCATTCACCACATTATCAATATTAGAAAATTTATGGTTTAATTTTAAAATTGATCAAAATATCTTCCATGGTATACTAAGAAAAAGAATTTCATTCCACTATAGAAAATTTATTTAAATTCCACTTCAAGGGTTATTATCAAACAATACTTTGAATAATAACTACAATTATCAATTGATCTCCAAAACAAGTGATGTTTATTGGAATCTTAGTAAACCCATTATACTTCTATTTAACACATTCATTGTTCATCATTTGGAATTATGGAAACTCTTCCCGGTAAATAGCAAGATTATTTCTATATAACATTTTAGTACCTTTATGAGTGAATTTTAAATTACTTTTAATGCGAGATGTTATTTTTGAGGTATATATTTAATTGTAAACCAGTATACTAATTAAATAATAAATACCATTCAGAACTGTATATTTTATAATGTATTTACCCACATCATTACCATGTAAGTATCAAGCTGACATTTAAGTCGATTATGATTCTTAACCTAATAAATTTTTACTCAAATATAATGTTTTTTCAAAAATGACATGATTATTTTTTAAACATCCATTATAAATACTATTGGAATATCATGGTCTATAAGGATCTGAATTATCAATTGTAACAAACAAACCAGAGACAACTTGACATGTCACTTGAGTAAGTCTTCCACAAGGTAAAGAGTAACAAAAAACAAAAAACATATCATGTAAAATGGAAGAACAGACATAGTAAAAATAATAAGATAATAACACATCTAGTATACATTCAAATTAAATATGTTAGAGCTAATCATAAACAGAATATAAGGAAAACAATATACTGAAACTCCATGTTACCATATGTCACCACCAAACTGTCCCACAAAGAAGGTGATGATAAATAATAGAATCTAAAAAGTAAATGATTCCTTTCCATTTACTAGAGTCCTATAAAAATACATATACAAATATAGAAAGTTAAAAGTATTATATGAACTAAATGCCCAACATGACTTCATCAAAGAATATGTAAAAAGTGTATTTCAATGAAAATATTATCTCATATGTTAAAAGAAATAGTTTGTAATGAATTTTCATACGGGAGTACATTTATAAAACATTTTTCAATTTTCAAAAATTATTTAATATGAAAAAATTAGATTATGACATGTAAATGTGAGAAATAATTATTTTATAAGAAAAATAAATCATATATACATTATAAGATAAATAAGTGACCCCAAAAACCTGAATTATAAATTCACATCTAAAAAAACGTGTAAATGGAAAATCACAAGATTTGGTCTCGTACATATGGGGTACTTAGGCATAAACATACAAAACTAAGCCAAGAGTCACATGAAACCAATTGATATCTTATCTTATCACAGTGTGTTGATATCAAATCATCTATTGGTATTATACGCACTAAAGTTTCATATCCATTTCTTGATTCACCCAAGGTTCCAAATGTACAATGCCTTCAAAAAATCATTTCAAATCATTCTCATAAAGTTAGAAAAAAATTCACTATAAATACATTATTCTTACATACTTGAAAAAAAATTGTATAATAAAAAAACGATATCTATTTTATGAAATGCACTCTGTAAATAAATATTTTTTTATGAAAAAACCATTTTAAAAGAAATACATCTATTGAAATTATCAATTTAAATATTCAATAAAAAAGTTCACAAATAAAACCAAATGAATTAAAAATAACATCCAATAATTCATCGGTTATAAAAATTGTATAGAGACACATTATTCAAGAAAATAGGTAAACTAATATTTTTCGAAAACAGAGATCAATAACTAGTAAATCATGTCCTCATAAACCTATGTAAATAAGAAATAATAATGGTACATTATGAAAATAATTAATTCTAGAATCCATAGAAAATTTGGGATCCAATGATGCTTGTGGATATGAGATATATCAAGGATCTAAGATGAATAGGGAATTTATGATAAAAAAAATTAAACATAAAAAGATTTATCATGAATGAAGGGACTCCATCAAGAATCTAACTAGTGGATGCCAAAAAGTATTGGGGATTGTTTAGATTAATCCTTATAATGATTAGGTGGGTTATTTTTCATAAAAATGATCACAAAAGAAGGGTACATTCAACCTTTTTATAGATTTGGATTGGGGAATGTGGTTTGGCCACACAGTTAATGAAATAATACACCATCCATGTGTGTAATAAATCATTTGAAAAAAGGGGAATGGTTTCATTTTGATGAGTGAAATGATTTGGAAAACCATGATCAAGCCATATGAAACTCCTGGACAACCACCCTTCACGCATATGGTCTCCATGTTGTGTAACCCAGTTTGAATAACCATGTTCAAATAGTGAAAACATATCTATAGACCCACTATTCCATAAGTCATGGTTACCACATGGTTAGTAATGTCTATTCACCCTAATAGCGCACCTGGTGTACCATCTCTAAAAATAAAAGTTGTCAACCCCCACATACAAAAAACCACTTAAGCTACCTCTTGCATAAACCAAGATCAAATAGAATCATACATGTGACCTGAATGGAATCAAAATTCTCCCCACCATGAATTATTCATGCCTATAGAAGTTTCTAAAAATAAGATACATGAAAATAGGTGAAGGCACTACTACCTTATGAAAAATTCCCTATCCCATATATTGGGGCTATCATATTACCACTACCAAAGTATACGACCTAAGGGAATTATTTTACCATGTATTAAATTTTTATTGTTGATCCATAATATGAACTAATTGCTTAAACACTGTAGTGGTGGGATCATGAACAACAATATCCCATTAAATTAGATTATAAGGGTATGGTTGATGCCTCTTTAGATGAGAAATATGAAACACATCATGAATTGAGGTCAAATGACATGGAAATTACAATTGATATGCCACCTTTCAAATCCATTGAATAATCTATAAGGTTCCAAAAACCCATGTTGACAACGTACCCTTCTAAGCATACTTATAGTATCCTATGTTAGGTAGAACTCAGATAAAATGATAATCACATACCTAAAACTCTAATGTACAATGATAGTGATCCATATAATATTTTTTGAGTACTAATTTCCATTAAAAAACTCTTCTAGAACAACTACACCTTTGTTTCATCTATGGAATAAGTCTTGGCCCAACTAAAGACATTATCTGCTTACTCTACCTAGGACAATGGAGTTCTACAAGGATGAAAATTAAAGAAATTATAGGGAAACATCTAAAATGAAGCCTTATATCTATTATTATAGGAATATTCCATTGTTTGAATATTTGTTCTTATGAACAAACTAAATTAAATAAACATGACTTGTACATATCATTAAGGATATGAATATCTATTATATTTTCCCATCCATTATTCGATGATCGGTCATGAAAATTTTCAACTAGGAACACATCACCTATTATAAACCATTCCAAAACCTAGAGGTATGCATTTTACAATATAGAAAACAATCATAGGTGGAAAAAATGATTTCTCACAACTACTCGTACATACAAGTTCCCATGTTATTCCACGTTCTTCATCTCATTCATAGATATAAATTTATCTGATTTCATAAGGAAATAAAGGATCACCCAAATATCATCCTTCCCACTAGAGTCCCTATTAAACTAATCATTAATTCCATGGAAATATCATCCCACTTCAAAACTATAAAAAGTATGGGTTGAAACAAATTGGAATCTCTCTGGTACCCCACCTTTATTCTCTAATAAGTAAGGAACCATGGCATGATGTATCTAATCAACCACCTCATCATCAACTTCCCATACCAACATCTAAAATTTAGATACATATTTCTATTCCTTGGGTGTATAGACCAAAAATACAAGGGTTTAATATCCACAAACTCCTACCTCAATGATATCAAAATAACCATCCTACTTCAGATACCTAAAGCCAAAAATAAGAGATCATGACCAATCAAACAAGGTCTCCCCACCATTTTTATTTTTACTAAACTTCTTGAAATCTATAAATTTTAAGAGTTCATTTCATATGTGATCATAAAATGACATGTTAGTCTTCATAGAATCTTAAAAAACTAACCTATAATCCCATTAATTTCAAATTCTCATCTCAGAAAACAAACATATTAAAGGCTACTCTTATTATAATTCTTAAATGTATTGTGTTGATTATTTTATGCTCAATGCAGAAAGGACCACATTACCCTTCCCTATAGTAAAAAAATATTAAAATGAAAATTCTATTGATACTCAATCCCTCATCTCATTCAGAAGACCAAATCCATTTGAGTGACTATAAAATTCACGATCTTATAATCATAATATTCCATAAACCTCTCCCAAAATAGATAGTGATTCCTTGTTTTTAGAGAATATATAAAAAATTCCAACTCAATGACATGTTAAATGTATCTTTTCTCATGAGGGTATAACAAGAGAAAGGAATATGGAACCACCTATTCACCTATATAAAGACACACCCATACCTATATCATTAGAGAAAATGTCATAACATGAACTCGATTTTCAAAGAATCATAATTCGAGATGAATTTAACCTATTATGCATTTTTCAAAAAAAATCTAAAATTTTTCCTTCCATTTGAATTTAACAGCCTTATGAGTAAATGTTTTCATGGGATATTTGAACATAGAGAAGTTTTTAACATACCCATGTAACATCCAACCAAAACCATAATGCTTCAGACCACAAACAACTTTCTGGGTTTCTCCAAGGAAATTAAAAACTACATATTTTTAGAATATATTGAGATTCCATTCTTATATATAAAATCCATATTGACATCAGTTCTTGGATCCATAATTCACATGTCAAGTGAATAAAATAAAATAAATGTTATCTTACAAGTATAAGGATACCATCTAAATGATCATAGTGCTCATCCACTAACATAGAGTAAACCAACGTATCCTAGAAAACACAACTACCAACGAGTATAAGAATTGATGAAAGATCAAGTTTATTCATTCCATATATAAAACAAAAGTGTTAGTGAGACTAAATTAAATAACTAGAAAGTAAAAATGTCTGTAAATTTTTTAAAATATTCTCTTAGTTATATCATACTCTTGGACTCTTTAGTGGTAATTTCTTGACTGTAGGTCCATATTAGAAATCCAGCGAGCCCCTATGAGTTGATCAAAGGGAACATCAGTCCTTGGTATGTGATATTTTTTTCTTAATGGAAAATTTATTTAACATCCAATATTCTTTGAAATGTTTGAGGTCCAAATTTCCTTCTTGTTAAATATGATTGGTGAATACCATGGTAAAACACTAAGAAGAATAAATTACATGTCCTAAAGGTACTCAAGAAATACCTTATGCTTAATTAATTAAATAGGTTCTATATTATACGATGGAAGTTAATGGGAATTGTACTACGAAGAGTTCAACATTGATCTTAGCCTCTCTCAATAGTGTTGAACAATAAGAATAATACCGAAATACATAGAAATACTCAAGCAATGCTATAGTAATTGGATTATAGAAGTGGTAGAAAAAACATCAAGGAACTTTTCAAAAAATTAGTATGATATTTTTACAACAAAAACAACAACATGACCTACCCTCATAGATCTACTATATTACTATCCTTAAAAGACATGAGTGACCCCATCCGGATATCAAAAATTAAATTGGTGAAAATATCATTTGATCTAATCATTAATTATGATAGTCCAGTGCATATCAATAATTAGATCAATGGTATGAAAATCATGAACCACGAAATACCACCCTACATAGAAGTCATCTATACTCATTTGGCATATGGGACATTATAAACCATGTTTAAAACACATTCCCAGTGGAATCGTTATACCCCTCATGAAAAAATATTATCCAAATAAAATACAATCATGTCAATCAAATATTATGATATAAAATGTTATTATCACATGTATCAATTAAATCATGAACCATATGTGATTAAATAATCACCATACCACTATAAGTAGTTAGACCTGCCTCAGATTCATTTAGTGTGTAAACCACAACATAAATTCATTTAGTACCATCTTTTGTATGAGATTTCATTTCCCCATGAACATCACCATTAGAATAAGAATTAGAACAACCACATATTTATTCATATGAATGAAACTTTGAACCCACATTGACTATGAATCCATAATTATTACTTTGGTAATCGTTCCAAAAAAATGTCAGATATGGAGTAATAATCCAAAATAATGAAAATTTCAGGGATGTTATATATAATTAGTATTTGAATGACCATAAATTCCCAACTGATAGAAAAAAATTATATTATATAAAATATTCCACTTAAACCAGTCTCGATGAAAACAAAACACATGTGCATTTCCATTTCTGGAAGGAAGACACACCCTGGATCATAACTACTACAACTGAATCTCCACGAAAACATTTCTTCCAAGCTAAGATTTCTATATCCATAATAGATTTTCAACCACCTAAACAAAAATTTTATGAAAAAAGAGAATGAAAATCGAATTAATATTATCCATAAGCCTATCTCAATCCATAGAGCATTTGGGTATACATTAGCAGAAAGATGGGGTTCTAGGTGCACCATCTCATCAAAACGGGTGGAATACTCCAAAACCATATGATCTTCTTGTTCTATTTTGAGAAAATTTGAAGTCATATCCTCATGAAATACTTATAAAAAAATTACATTTTGAATATTTTTTTGACGGAATTATATGTAAGATCGTCATCTAACATAGATTTCATAATTTAGCCGACCATCATCTTCCTAGTACTTCAAGATTGTACATCACAAAACTCATTGTATTTTCCATGTGAGTTTTTATAAAAAGAAATATTATTTTTATTTTATCAATCTTGTCATCATATTAATGTGGTACTTTTTCATTATGTAATATTGGTTGTTTTTTAATAGAAAATTATATTCCATAATACATTATTCATCCTTGGGGTATAATACCTGCTTTTCCAAGAGTCTAAATAACATGGACAATAAATTTAACATGAGAAGGGTGAAGTGGAGGATTTTACTGAAGAACAACCCCCATAGATTCCTCTTTCAAATTTTGAAGACCTCTTATATGAGTCAATATATATCAACAATAGAAAATAGGCAATGTGATTAAGAGAGGATTCCCAGATAATAAGACAAAATTAAGGAAATCCTTATCAATTGTTTTCTACAATGATAATTAAATAAATGTATGCATTATAAAAAATTAATACAGTTACCATACCTTTTCATATATTAATATTACATCATTTTAATGACAAACAACATAATAATTTTAGAAATCCAGGATTGAAAGGTTTAGTGTCTTTGGAAAATTAAGAACATATATTACTTAAAATTATAAATAATAAAAATTTATTCAAATCCTTCTTATTTTTCCTTTTAAATGTTTCGTTATCATTAGTGCTTGTATTCATGTGAGAATACACATAAAATAACTGGGTGAGATAAAATCCCAGTAATAGGATGAATAAGGGAAATGAATCAATATAACATGTGTGATCATAAACATAATCATCATATCATAATGATAGTATTATAATCATGATAATGAGGGAAAAATTAAATAAACTAATGGAATATGGAAATGCATGAAAATGAAACACCATATCATAGTTATCAAATACCACACATATTTTTGAATAATGTTTGAATCGTGTTTGTGGAAAAAATATGTGAATAGTCATTACAACATCAGAGTGAACAATGCTAAAATGTTATTAAAACTTAATAGAAATTACCTAACTAGATAAATCACATTACCAAATTCATTGGAGGTATACATAATTCCAAGACCACCCATCAAATAATAACTTTTTCATAATCATATATGCCACATAGAACATATATCAATCTGATTTATATAGTAAACCATATAAATTAATGGGTTTTATAAGGAGTTAATCAATATTTATTTCGGGAATAAAATTAGGGCTCCCAAATATAAAATTGAAAAGAACATATTTGATATAAGAGAAATAATTTTTGATTGAGAATTAAATTACTCAAGAGGTGTCAAGAGGTGTTTTAGAAAAAAGATATCATTCATAAAATCTATGAATATAGCATCCCGCCTTTTTAATACATAACATTTGCATACTTTTTACTAACATAGGATCTTTAAAGTCTAGTGTCTTGAAAATCATGATCATAATACATGAAATCAACATAAACATTCTTCTAAACCACTGGTAAGGCTTCTTCATTGTTCATCCTATGTTTATTACAACATCTCATAACTTGGGAGCATACATAAAAGGAAATTATGAGCAGAAGGCCTAGTAAGTAAAACAAGAGAAGCATTTTACATGTGAACATGAGAAACATCAATAAAATCATGATAAATAACTTTAAGGTATCAGAAAGACATCATGAGGAATATCATAATAAAAATAACATGTTTCATAACATGAAGATGTGGATACAAAATTTAACATAGAAAATCATTTTGGTATCACCAAGGTCCATCCCCAAGTTTTCATTAAAAATTTACCAAGGTTATTCACCAAGTTATCGTTAACATAGTCATCTCTATAGATTAAGTCTTTACCCAATGCATTGGAGCGCTTTGAGGGTGTACCACTAATTTGTATTTATTATCATGTGAGACACATATATCATCATCAACATTTAATAAATAACCAATATAGCATAAACTAAATGGGTTTAATTTCATAATCATAACATTTTAAAAACTTTTTTAAAGACATGATCTTTATGTCACTTTAAACCCACGGAAAAGGAAAGTAGGTTTCATGTATGTAAATCCAAGAAATAAAATAGAAAAGTTTGATATATATGTGAATACACCTATAGAAGAAATATATTTGAGTATTCACTTAAAAAAATAAAAGAATTTGAGAAAAAGAGAAATACATTTTGAGATGAAAATTCTGCAGCATAACGTCTATGATACAGGGTTTTAGAAAACATTGAAAAGCGAGGGGACATGGGTCACCCAATCATAAATGATCCATAATACTGTAGGGGGACAGAATATAAATGATATATGAACACAGTAAGGAAATTTTAAAGGCATACCATATAAAATGAAAAACTTGAAAGGAAGACAAAAATAAGATTTCTCTAATGAAATATTTTGCAACCTAATGTTGTCAATTAAAAATAAAAAAAATGAATTGATGAGATTAAATAGGGTCTCTTATCATGTGAACATAAAAAGAAAGTATGATGAATATTGAAATCATAACCCAACATGGAAAAAAGAAATCTTGAAAGACTTTACATGAATGTATACCTTTGAAAATGGGAAGAGTGAAAGAATCCCTTACAAAACTTCTACAACCTAACGACACCACTTAAAAAAATAAAAAATGAATTGATGTGAGTAAGAGAGGGTATCTCATCATATGAAACTAAAAAATATAGTGAGTTTAATATAAAATAATATCCTCCAACATAAGAACATGGAGCACAAAATAAATGACATAAAAGAGAGTACTTGAAAAGAAAGAGAGTGGTAGGATCCCTTACCATAAAATGTAAGTCCTAAAACTCAAAGGTCGAGACATTGGAGTCTTGAGGGAACCTTGAGAGGACTCATTTGGAAGTAAAGAGAACTGAACTTCGTTGGATAGGATTTGGAAATGAAATGAATGAGGGAAGGGATTTGTAATTTTAGGGGATGTGAGGGGACAAAGCATTAATTTCAAAAGGACACCTCATCGGTGGTATTGGAAAAACCATGGGATATCCCATGGTATTTTCTCATGATATGGGCCACATGGGACACCTCAAACCTTATATTACTATTCATAAGTCGACCAGAATTATTTCCTAATTATTACATTCTTACTAATTTCATTAAACCCTTGAAACTGAAAAAATTTATTTTCACTATTCGCCGAAAATTCAACATTCTCAGAAAAATCCCAAAATTTCAACTTAATAAAATATCAATGATATGATTTCAAAAAGGGACTCCATTTTATGAAAATAATTTTATAAATATTTATAATATAATTTTTAAATAAAAAAAATATTCACTGAAAATTCAAATGTTTCAGAAAAATCCCAAAAATTCACCTTAACCTAATATCGATTATCTGAATTCAAAAATGGACTCCATTTTATAAAAATAAATTTCTAAATATTTTTAAATTAATTTCAAAAATAAAAAACACTATTCTCCCGAAAATACTAATACATAAACAGTACATTCTGGTACAGTAATTTACCTATTTTATTGAATCTTATTACATAATAAAGCTGCCTAGACTATATTCATACTTTCTTAAGTGAATTTATTTAATCTATTTCATCACATTACAAATCCTAAGAATAAATCACTCATCATAATTTACTAATCTTCAAAAATTAATTTGATCTTATTAGACTCTAAACGTTTTACTGAATATAACTGTAGAAGACCATTTTTTGAAAATCATTACTTATTATTAATTATTTAAGTTTTACTTAAATATTTTTAAAATATCAATTTTCTAAAATTCATCAATAATATGCCTACAATATTTATTCAGACATTTTAAAATTCACAAAAATCCCATTAAGACGAAATCAAAATTTTTTATTTAAATCAAATGATTACACAAGGTCGTTACGGTCTCATTACATAACCCCCGATAACACTAGCATAGGATCTAAGAGTAAGGTATGCTAGGGTGATAGAATCTTGGGGCGGCTCGACCAACATTTCCCGAGTATTGATTTATATCAGCTTGAACTTCTCGTGAAGGTGATTCCGTTCCAGCTTCACATGATGAAGTTCGCCTTGGGTTTGGTCCAGAGCAAAGCCCAAAGGTGCTACCTCCTTCCCGAGTTCCGTCAGATGGGCATCGATCGGCCCGAGAATACTGGATGGGGCCATCAAATCTTCTTTCTATAATAATTAATCATGATCACTTGTATTTATAGACAATATTCACAAAATTTAGTTTCCAACGGTCATATTGACCAATGGTCATATAACAGTCGAAACCTAATGGCTTATTTTAATTATACTCATTTTATTAAATGAAATAGTTTTGTTGAGTATAAAATAAAATAACACACAATGTTAAGAAACTAAAGTTATTCAAAATTTCGGGTCTTTACAATGAATTTATCATAAAATCATTTTGAAATCATTTATGTCCCAAAAAACTAAAATGAGAAACAAAATAAATTATATTTTTGGAACATCATAATAACATGCACATAGAAATTTGGTATGTAATATGAATAACCCTTGGAAAGTGAGTTTATTTTTAGAATCCACTTACATTATGTTTGAATGCAATCTGTAATTGAACATACTGTCCTATATAATAAAATTAGATTAATTAATTAATTAATTAATTAATAACCAATTATATTTTAATTTGATGAATTATAATTTTATTCTTTTCCATTATGTCCATTTTATTGAGGTATACAGTAAAAATTCTTCTTTTTAGGAACATTGTTTTCTTGGTTTCGTGGTCAGTTTAATAATATAAAAATATGAATGTTCTAATAACATTGTAAGAAGTCTAAAGAAGTGAAATTATTTGGTATTAAAGAAATTAAAAGTGTTTAAATGGTATCATATATCATTTTATGGTATGACAATGATTCATTAGATAAAATATTAATCATTAATATTTAGTTTATTTTTGTGGTTTTTCCAACCATTATGATCTTGTTTTGGTTTATATAACATTATTTCTATAAATAAGTTCCAGAATATTAACAAAGTACTGTATACATAATAAAATATTTTTTGACATTAATAATGGTTTTTTCAACCTTAAAGGTGGAAAGAAAAAATGAAAACTCATCATCCATGATGGCAGTGAACTGATGCCACACCATGAAAATCTAAAGTAAGAACCTTGTATTCGATAGAATATATGAGACTTCAAACCAAGAATGTGAGGTAACATAATATACTATTACTTTATACTATATTTACTATTGAATATAGATTCTATATATTTCTATTCATGAACCACCGAGTTAGCATTCATTACACACATGAGTGACTTTCCTTAGTGGCTTGCGTTGCACTGAAGACCGAGTTTTATCAAACAATAATATATTATTGAAATAAAAAGAGATATAAAAAAGCCTTTAAATTATTAATTAAAAATATTAATTACTAAATAATGAAAAGTTTATTGTTTATACAAATATATAGTGAAATAATTGGTTACAAATTAATAGGGAATGAATAAAAGAAGCAAATGAATATAAAGTGAATATTTTTTTATAAAAATATTTCTATGCTAAATTTTTTTGGTTTATTATATAATACTAAAATAATTAGTGAGTGATATTAAATTAATATATATATATATTATTTTAAATAATATATTTTTAATATTCTTCAATTAGATTTTATTTATATTAGATAAGATCAAACTCTATTTTACACGTAAAAAACAATATTTTTATAAAACAAATTTTAACACCTTTTAAATGAGAAACAATTTTAAATATGAATTTAGATAAATTATTTGATTTATTATTTGAAAATAAACATAATATTTTAAATATTAATATAATAACTTAATTATGGTGAATTTTGGATATTTTTCTATATCATTTCACTTTTTTCTTAAATAGTTAAAAACGTTGAAATGTAGTTCAATGCATATATTTAATAAATTAATTATATGGTTAAATTATGTTTTAGATTGTTTTTATTATTTAATTAGATATTAATTTAACATATTAATAACACTGAGTTTATTTGAGTCAATTTCACTATGAAATTGATAATACATATATAGAAAACATTCAGACATTTTTACATAATACCCCGCTTTGTCATCCCACCAACAAGATTAAATTTAAATCAATTTATTCCACCAATGTGACAGGAATATGGTAAAATGGATTCAATACTTGGAATTTGAATAATTTGAATTGTATTATTATAAAAACATTGTTTTTACCTAATATGTTAGTGAATGTAATTATAATTAATTAAAATGATTTTGGGAAATTTAAGATTATTAATGGACCTAAAATTTATCATAGGGGATAAAAGGACCAAGACACTTTTCCAAACCATATATATGGTCATAATTGTTCCAAAAAAACTTTTATTATTGAGTATTTTCGGTTTTGTATTAATTTTTTAGTTAATTAACAAGTGTACACCAAACTTATTTCCAAAAATTCCATGTGAGTCATTTTCCTTCCCTAGAAAAGGCCACCACCTCTCCCCATTACTCACACCTCTTAAAAAACATAGTTTCAGACAATGTCATACAATATAGCTTCCAATAATATCTCACATATACCTTTAATCCTTACGATTTTTATTAAATCCATCCTAGAAGTCTATTTGGTTCAAACCAAAATTAGTTACCTGATTGGGAGGTAATATCTTCTCTCAGGTTTTTAATTTTATTTCCACGATCCAAAACATAAAATATTTCTATTCCATTATTATTTTACAAAAAGGTGTCCTCAATATAATAATATATTGTCATTTAATTAGTTTTACTTTCAATTACACACAATTTAACTTAATGGGTAACAACCATATTATTTCTGTGTACGGTAAAGTACTGCCTTAGGAAACGATGATTGTTCATTTTTCCATTACCATTACTCTTGGGGGCCATTGTGATTAAAATTATATTTACATATGTTATATTTTATATTTATAATATATTTATTTATTCTAATTTTTTATTTTTATCATAACATTATTCTTCCCATATTGTGTAAATACGATAATTTTTTTTGAGGAAGTTTGGATTACCTCCTCCTCAATGCGATATGACTTGTTGATGCCATTAATGGAACATATAAATGATGTTTTTAATTAGAATATGTAACATATTTAAAATGTAAGTAATACTTTAATTATAATCTATATACGTATCATTTAGTTTTAATTCTTTTGTAACAATAAATAAATGAAAGTAGTGTTGATGTGTATGTTCGGCCTACCATCTCAATGAACGGTGCACTTTTTTTATAATATCCCCATAGTATGGACTATTATAAATACATATATACTGATTATATATTATAATTAAGTAATCCTTTACATTTTAGAGATTTTGGTACCCCTATATAATTAAAAACTAGTTAGAATAATCTTGAGAGAAAACATAGCAATTAACACCGAAAACTGTGCAAACAACAAAAGATTATTATCAAATGGGTAATAAAATAATATAAGAACATGATATATGGAATTATAAACATTATTATGGTATTTTTACTAGGTAATAACCTATTTAAACAACAATATATAAGAGGATAAACACCACATAACAACAAATGTAAGTTAAGGTAAGGGAATTTCATCTCAATTTACCTTTCACTAAGACCTATTTGTTATTAATCACCAATTAATTTTAATTCATTGTATATACATCCTTTTTCATTTTATATCATGAATTAACTTTCTCTCATGATATTATATTTTCTATTTAATGTCATAACATTTTGGAGATTGTGATTCTAATTTTTCAAATTGGTCTGGGACACATTTGAATGTTCAATGATTATTTCCCCCATGATTTTTTAATTATTATATTTTCAATCCAGCTTAATTTTCTAACTGTTAAAATTATCTTCAATAAAAAAATATTAATTATTTTTCACTGTAATTTTAAATTAATATTAATATTATCAAAAATGGATATTATTATATTCCAAACTTTATAAAAAAAAATTATATGGTATTTACATTGATAGTTATTTGATTATTATTGGGAAATATTGATAATTAAATATTATTTATTCAATATGGATATTTGATAAGGAATATTATTTATTTTTATTATTATATATGATTAATATTTTTTACTAGAAATGAATGGTGGATCCTAGACGTTATATAGATCTATATGCATTGATTGGTTCTCTTCCAACAATTAATCTGGAATAATTAAATGGGTTTCTATCATTTCTTTTGTACCTTCTTGTAACAGGTCATGATATTATAGGTTTCAATGTGACTTTGATAGAACATTTTTTAATAAATAAATTACGCCATTTAGATTTATTAGTTATATATTCATTAGATTTTTCATCCACATATCTATGGATGTAATACATTGTCAATTTATTGATTCATGGTATGAATTCTAGTTTCGTACCTTTACATATTAAATATTTTTTTATAGTTCTGTGAATTGAATGTGTACGATGTTATTAATCTTTACATTTATATTAATTCATTTGGGATTCTGTGGTGTTTAACCTTACTATGAATTTTATCTCACTCTTATTATGTTTCATTCCACGGGTTATGAAAAAGAGAACATTAAAAATGCATTCAAGGACATAATTTATTTTAGTTTATTGTGTAATATGATATTCTTTGTCTACCAAATGTATTATGGGTATCCTGTATGTAATCTACCCTTCCATGGCTTCTAACTTGATCAGGATTTTAGGATTTGAATCCTTATAAACATTAAAATATAACAAATTATGGCTCCGACTTAGGTAATCTGGTGCCAGGGCATCATAGTTGGTATGAGAGGATGTTTAGTATAAAACTTTGGAACCATATTTAAGAAAACATAGGTTATAGAATAAAACCGTAAGGAGAAATTTGATGTTTAGTATAGAAGAACACCATGCAATTTTGGTAAATTATATATTATTTGTGACATTAAAGCAATACATCCCTATCTAGACACTATATGTGAAAGTTGATCTAACACAAATGTACCATGGATTAACAACTCATAAAAGTTTTTTCGATCAAGAGTCAAGAAAACCAAGTAAATGACAACAAGCCTTACTGTGCAGCTAATCTGTAACTCCAAGGAGATATGTTTATGATGATCCACATTTTTATTACAAACCATTATGAAGAATTTGAATGGATGATGAACATAAATATACTTGGTTAAACATAATTTGTTTTAGAATTACAAATAATTTTTCATGACATAGTTATCTTATAGATAATTATATTCTTTTCTCACTATGACTATTGTTTCCCGCACTATTCATTCTCTATATAGTCAATGGATAGAACCCGAATTACTAAAGTTAACATCAAACATGATGGGAAAGTTGGTGAAAATGAGTATCCTAATGATGTGTTTAAAAGAGTGAATGATTCTGGGTTTATTCCAAATCAGTTTTCCTGAAATAGTACTAACATTATATACTTTTACCAACTCGCAAACACACCAAATAATATTTCCATGTAGGTTTCTATGAACACGAGTGGAGGAGACTATAAGAAAATAAGGCTCGATTTATGACATGTGAGATGTGTGAATGGAAGAACCTAGCGAAACGTCTCAGTGGAACATGTAAATACATCATATATGGGAAATAAGTACATAAATAAAAATATTGTTTACAAACAATAAAGAGTACAGTGGATGGAAATGAAATTAATCCTAGGAAATACTTTATAGTTAGTTTCTTTATATATGGATAACATAGAAAATACCAAAATCATTGTCCATTTGTAGAGAAAAAACTCTAGAATAAGGAAGGATCTAAGAAAAAATAAGTGGATGAAGTATTTATGTGGTCAGGTTCTACTGAAAACTTTTGTTAATTTGATATTTTTTATTAGCCTTATTTAATGGATTTTATTCATATTTGTTTTTCAAATTATATTAATTTAATTTTAGAATGGGATAACCTATATGTCGAGTGAGAAAATGTAAAATGTGGAATGTTTTCTAGTTTAGAACCCATGACCTTAGGATAATATGGGTTTCACACCATCCACAGACCTACACAATGTCCTGGTTAATATTTCATTGTTTTTAGTTTAAAAAATTGATGAATAAATGTTAGAAATGAACTAGTTGTATCACTTTTTTGGATTAAATATTAATCATTTTACCATAGTAGTTTTTTAAAATAGTGATATATATATAGATAGACTTGTCACTCTTTTATAGGAATTATAATACATTAAAATATTCTTTTAGTGCTTCCGTCATAAAATAAGTCTGGTTGGAAATTAATTTCTGGTAATAATGGAATGAATTAGAATTTTATCAAAGCACAACCAAATTTACAGATTCTTCAAAATAAATTGAAGCCTATATGGTATGAATATTTCCTTATATTTAAGGTAGTAAAAGAATTACCCAACATTAGTGAAAATACATTGAAATAAAATTTGGTCGTAATACCAAAAGTTTTGTTGAATTGATAGTGTTTGAAAAAAAAAATTATGTATTTGAGTCCCTTTACATTATATTATCATTCCCTTGTCTTTTATTGATGACCTAATTTACTCCCTATAAATATATATGTTTTTCCTCCAAGCACATATGTCTACTTTCAACGGATGTTCTCTTACTTAGAGACCTAGTTGCATAATAGTCCAGACAAAACTTTCACATCCCATTATATAATTTATATATGAGGACTGTTGAATGTTTTTAAAGATTTATTATTTCAAACACAAGAACTAAAAAACAATCTATCACCATGATCGAGTTTGAATTGCAATGACACAATTTAAATAAGGTGGGTAGAATGTGATGCCCCAAAAATATAATGTATGATCATTGTACTCGATAGTGTGTACAAAACGTGAAACAGAGCATGTGAGGTAATATAATATTCAGAAATGCTATAATATATGTAATATTTGAAAGATAAATTATATATTTCATTACATGGATGACAGAGTTAGCCTGCATTACATGCAGAGGAGTCCTTCCACAATTGCATGAATTATATGCAAGACTCAGTTTTATCCAAAAATAATATATGAAAAAAATATAATTAGTTATAAACTAGTAGTTAAATTAGTAATTATGAATATTAATATCTATATTTTGAAAATTATGTTTTATTTAAATATATAATTAATTAATTGGATAAAAATTATTTCTAGATGATTACAATAGGCAATTGAATATAAATAGAATTATTTTATATAAAACCATTTTTATGCTAACAATTAATTTATGATAATAGATTAAATTAATTTTATCATGATATTATTTTAATATATATATATATATATAATATATTAAATATAATATTTTTTATATTCTTCATTGGGTTTATTATTTATATGATAAGAAGAAACTCAATTTTACACATAAAAACTAATAATTTCCAAAATGAAATTTTACCACCTTTTAATAGAGAACCCATTTCAATCTGAAATTTGATACATTAATCATTTTAATATTTAAAAATAAAAACAATATATGAAATAAAAACATAATAATTATTATAGGGTGAATTTGTTATATTTTTCCAAAATATTTACTTTTTTTAATGAGTGGTTAAAAATATAAAATTTTAGTTCAAAACTTCTTTGTCATCAAATTTAATTATATGAATAAATTATGTATTAAATTGGTTTTATGGTTTAATGAGATTTCAATTTTAAAAATTTATTCAATTTATTTCATTTCAATCAATTTAAATTTGAAATTTATTAGAAAAACATATGCACCTTTCAAGCATTGTTTCATTAAAATCATTCATTACTGTACTGCCCGTGAGATTTAATTTATATCAATTTTTTCCACTTATATAATTGGAATTTTAAATAATTTCTTCCATATTTGTAATAATATTAATTTATGAAATCTAATAATAATTAATTTTTAAGAATTACTAGTAAAATTAATTAAAATTAAATACAATTATTAGGGAACAAATAAGCTTAATAACAAACTAAACCTTTCACTTAAGGGCTTGAATGTCCTATCCACACCTACAAAAAATATAATATTGTTTTAAATCATCCATTAACATTACATTATTGATTTCTATTGGTTTTTTAGGTCATTTTTACATAAAAAAATGTGTACACCTAACGTTTTCAAAAAATTCAATGTGATTCATTTCTTTCCCTATAAAAGGACACCACCTATCCCAATTACTCACACCTCTAAAACCACATAGGTTATGCCCTGATTTACCCAGATAGATTCCCAAAATTCATATAGTTTGTATCGAATCCTTCATTTGGGAATAAATACTTTGAATGAATCCTTTTGGTTCAAACCTAAACTAGGTCCCCGATTAATATGTAACAACTTCTCTCGTTATTTTTAATCATATTTCCATTATCCACCCCATAAAATCTATTTATTCCAATATTACCTTAATTAATAACAATTATCAGTTTACTATAATGTATTTATGTAAATTTATATACCTACAACTACACACAAATCCATCTAATGAGTAACAAACATACTATATCAGTGTACGATGAACTATTACTTAACGAAATAATGATTGTTTAATTTTTTTTCACTACTTCTCATGGTGGCCATTATGAGGGAAAATATTTTCATATATTATATTTATTATATTTATTTTATCATTATTATTATGTAATTTGTAATTTTAACACACCTTTATGATTTCAATCGTGTGTAAATACGGTAACTTTGTTTGAGGAAGTGTGGACTACCTCCCCTAAAAGCGATATGATATGTTATTCCCAAACATGAAATGTATAAAGGATGGTTTTAATAATCCTAAGAAACATATATAATATTTATATTATATTTTAATTTATATATATATATATATATATATATTTTTTGATATAGATTTCAATTTTTTAATACAACAATGAAATGAAAGTAACATTCATGTGTACGTATGACCTATCATCTCCATGAATGGTGCAGTTGATTTCTCCTCTCCAAATTTTATGGACATCTATAAATACATATATATTGATTATATAATATAACTAATTCATGTATTACATTCTTTATAAGATGACATTGTGGAAAAATTAATTAGAATAGTAAGTAATATGTCAAAACATTCTTGAAGGAAAACTAAGAAATTAACACCTGAAATAGTGAAAATAATGATAGTTTATTATCAATTGTGTAATAAAATAATTAAATTATATGATATATGTCATTATAAACATGGGTATAATTTTTTTAAAAGATAATAACATATTTAGACACTATTATATGAGAGGATAAATACCATCCAATATGAAAGGAAGGTTAAGGTATGTGAGTTTCGTCTCAATTTACCTTTGATTGAGAGTTATTTGTTATTATGCACCAATAAAATTTTATTTACTATATATACATCATTTTACAAGATATATCATTAATAAACATATTAAAATGAAATTATATGTTTTATTTAATTTCACACCTTTTTTGAGATTATGATTCAAATGTGTCAAAGTGGTATATGACACTTTGAAATGTTTAAAGATTGTTCTCCTCAAGTTGGGTTTTAATGATTATATTTTCTATCTTACTAACTTTTGTAATTGTTGACCTTCTCTTCAAACAATCAATATAATGTAATATGTTTTCATTATATATTAAATTTAATATCCATATTCTTATACAATGTATATTAGTATGGCCTAAACGAAATACCATATTTCATATGATGTATACATTAACAGTTATTAGATTATTTTGGGGAAATATTTATAATTCATTACTCTTTATTTTATAAAGAAATTTGATTAGGAAAATTTTTAATTATTATTATTCAATATGAGGAATGTTTTGGACTATAAATTATCGGTGGATCCCAGACATTATAAATCTCTTAACAACATCGACCGGTTTTCATGAGAAACAAAGATTGTCAATTTAAACTAGTTTATATTTGTAGTTTTAAACAGTGCTATAAATGGTATAGAAAGTATATGTTATCATTTGACTTATACATTAATTCCAATAAAAAATCATTTCCCTCATTTTGTTTATGTTATTGTTTATCCATTATATTTTTTGTCAAAATATATAAGAATGTAATTCATTATCTGTTATTTGATGTAAGACATGAATTTCAATTTATCACCTTGACAGAATAATTATTCCCTGTCAGTTTGTGTAAATGGAATGTGTGAATAATTATTTACCTTCCCATATATATTGATTCATTATTTATTACATTTTATTCACCTTTACTAGTAATTTGAGCTCACCCTTATTATGTTTAATTACCCAAGTTATGAATAATAGAACATTGAATAACTTTTCGTGGATATTGTATATTTGAGTTTATTTTGTAACATGTTTTATTTTATTTTTAAAATGTATTTTGGGTACCATGTATGAAATATGTTTTTAAAATACTAATAGACAAATAATTCCATCAGTATTTTATTCAATTTAATCACTCCAAGGAAATAAAATAACACACCGACTTCCGGCTTCAGGGGTCGAGGTGTTACAACTGACATATCAGAGTTTGTGTTTTCATTTTTAGAATAAATAAGGAAGATAAGATAATTGATGATGTATATTACAATAAAATAATAAAAATATAGAATATATATTATAATTAAGTTAACAATACACATTTAATAGGGTAGGTGAGGGGAGGATAATAAAAGAAAATAATTAAAAGTAAAGAATTAATGATTTTACGTATTGAATTTCTTCTCCGTGAGATCATCCTTATGGATTTTTGTATTGATCTTTTGTTAAGACCAAAAGATATTGTACATAGGGAGGATTCCTAGGAAGGTAAACAGTCAGAATTTATACAATCTACATGAATTAGAATATGCGAGGAGAATAGGGGTGGTGGGTGGTGTTTGTAGGGGCTGATTGGGGTGTTTATTAATTATGTTATTCAATTTTTATTATATTGGATAAATAAAATCAATAGTGATGATTCATATGACCAAATATATTAAATAATTTATTATAGTTCAACGTATTGGTTAATTACATCATCTATACAATAAACGCTACTACAAAAATCTTGTATTTATCTTATACCGTAAATTACCATATTTCACTATTCACCAAAAAGTAATTTTTTTTTTGAATAATAAAATAAAAGCTATCAATTTTTAGATGTTTAAATTTCAAAAAATGACTCCATTTTATGAAAATAGTTTTAAAAATATGATATTTTTTTTAAAATAAAATCACCATTTATTAAAAAAATACTGATTTGAAAATTATAATTGATTTTATAACCATTTGAAAAAATAATTGTGGTCTTAGAAAATTATATTATAATTATAATAAAGAATAATATTAAATTATAATTAAGATTTATAAAAATAAATTTTCATTGAAATAATTATATTATTTATTAAACAATAAAATAACATTTACATTTTACCAAAATACCAACACTTAATTAATCGTTTTTAAAACATTTATTTACTTATACAATGATTTAAATTTGTCATATTTTAATTTATAAGACAATTAAATTTTATTGTACTTTCATAGGTGTGGTTAGTATTATAGTTGTCAAATTATTTTTCATAATGGTCATATTAATATTCCAATGGTCAAGTTACTATTCCATTATTATATGTTCATTAATTTATATAAATAAAACATATGTAATTATTAATTTATTATAATAATGTATGTATGGGTTCCCTATTTTATATATGGTTTTGTGAAATTATTTTAAGAAGGGAAATTCCATTGATAAAATTTTGTGTCCTTACATTTGCCCCTTGTAAAATTTCACCCCCAAATTTTTGTTTTACATTATAAGGTGAAATCATGTGAGGGAATTTCTACTTAATTACTTCCTTTGATTACTATATCACCTCTTCAGACTTATGGTTCTCCCACAACACTTTGACAAGGTGATTCATCTTATTATTTCTGAAGTTATCTCTACAGTCCAAGATCAATACATGTACCTCATTATATAAGATTTCATTCTATAGGTGTAACACATCTGGATTTAGTAGATTTTAGGGGCCATGTATGTACTTTAGTAGGAGAGATACATGGAACATGCCATGAAATTTATCCATATTTGGTGGATGTTCAAGAATATTGGACACTTCTCTTACGTGATCAATGATCTCAAATGTGCCAATGTACCCAGGGCGGAGCTTCCCTTTCATTCCAAATTGCAAGACTCTATTCCATGGTAATATTCTAAGGAACAAAATTTCTCTAACTTGAAACAAAATATCCCTTTAAAATATGGAAGTATAAATATTTTTTTGACTATGAGATAATTTTATGTGCTTTTGGATGGCTTGAACTTTCTCTGTCATCACTTTCATGTGGTTGGGTCAAAGTAGCATTCATTCAAAAACATCATCACAAAAAGTTGGAGTTCTAAATTTTTTCCAATACAGAGCTTCAAATGGATCAATTGGAAAACTAAAGTGGAAATTTTTGTTAATTGAGAACTCAACCAATAAGAGACATTGATCCCATCATAATTTTTATTGAGTAGGCACTTAGCATATCCACAAGAATCCGAATAGTCTTTTCAGACTGGACATCAATTTGGGGGTGACAGACCATTATGAAATTCATTTAATTACTCACAACATGTTTAAGAATTCTCTATAATTTTTATGTGAGTCGTTAATCAAGAACAATTACAATAGAATGTGGAAACCCATGCAGCCTCACCAATGTTTTCACATATATTTGTTCATGTTGTTCAATTGTGAAATATTTTTTAATAGAAATGATCTATGCTATCTGGATGAGTCAATCCACCACTACCCATATTTAATTTTTTCCTTTGATTGTCATTGAGAGAATAGTAATAAGTTACATGAAGATGTTATAAAATTCCGCATGGGTATAGGTAATGATTTCATTATCCCTTTAGAATTCTATCATTCGTATTTAATTTCTATCATATTAACCACCTTGAAATGTAATTGACAATATCCTTCATAATATCTTCCCACAAGAAGTTTTCTTAATGAACACAATGCATCTTGGTAGTTCCAAGATGGATAGAGAAGAATTATATATTCCCATTATTTAATAGGACATTATTTATATCATATTATTCAAGAAAACCAATTATATATCCAAATCATATAATTCCATACTCATCAATGATTAACTCATGTATCTTCACCTCATTTTCAACTTTAACCTTATATGGGTGCTCCTGATATTCCATTATTTCCTCATTTTTATTCTCTTGGATATATGGTTAGGGAATCATTTGTTAAATGTAGGATATATTCCCTATTGTTAGAATTTCTAAATTTATCCTTTCCATTTCCAAGAATATATGGTCTTTCTCAATCTGCATCAATGATAGGGTGGCAGTTTATTTTGTATGAAGAGCATCAACTAAATTGTTCAACTTTCTTATATTATAGTTAATAGAGAAATCAAATTCTTTGATTCCCTCTAACTATATTCACTGAATCATTTTGATAACCTTCTATATGAATATATACATTATAGTTTTATGATTGGTATATATGTTACTCTTATCAACATATAGGTAGTTCCATCAAATCTTCAAGGAGAATATCCACGATACCAACTCTAGATCATGTTTTGGGTAGTTGTTTGGTTGATCTTTTAATATCATGAGGCCAAGGATATAATTTTATATTTATACATGAGTAAAACATCCATTAAAATATTCAATTCATCAATGCATATCAAAAAAGCTTCACTATGTTTTTGTAGTGTCAATATCGGTGATGTTAATAACATATTCATGAGATCCTAAACTATTTCCTATCACTCATCTGTCCATACATACTTTACACCATTCGATGTAAACTATGTATGAATGATAGATATTGATGATAAATTTCTCAAAAAACATCCATAGTACACTAATAATCCAACAAAATAATGGATTTATATAGGACATGCGAGTTTTGTATATTCTTATATATGCTTTGGTTTTAAGGGTCAATAGAAATTCCATAAAATTTGATTAGGTTCTCAATGAATGTGACCTGTCACATCCAAAATCCAAACCTACTGAACGAGGAGTAAAATTTCTTTTTTCTGTTATGTTTCCCGAACTATATTCATAGGGTTTTCATGTTTCTTCTTTCACTTGGAGAAGCTGATAATATCATTTATAAACAATAACAAAAAAATAATAGCAGTTTCTAAATACTATATTCATCAAATACATGAATATTGAAGGGAATTGGAAAGTCTAAAGGGAATCACTATGAACACTTAGTTCACATAACATGTTTGGAATGTAACATTCTGAATGACTTCATTGTTTGCCTTTAGTTGATGACATCCATAATGAAGAGAAACCTTTAAGAATTACTTAACTCTTCATAATTGATCAGAAAATTAATCAATCATTGGTAGAGGATACATTTTATTTATGATGATCTTATTTAGCATCTAGTAATCATTACATATCCATATTGATGATTCTTTTTTCATTACAATGATCATAAGTTCACCCCAAGGTAATTCACTAGGGTTTATGATCCCTTTTATCCAAATTATCTTAAATTTTATTCTTTATCTACTTTACATCAATATGGTTCATCCTTTAGAGACAATTTGAGAGAAGAGTGGATCTAGGTATAAAATCATTTGATAACTCTAACTTTTGATCTACGGGAAGTCTGGCTAGCTCATTGAGAAATAAATTAGTTTATTCCATCACAATGTTAATTTCAACATGTTTGATGCTTTCTAACAGTGAAACCATGTTGGCCAAGTATTATTCTTTATAGTGTGTCACCACCAACACCATTTAAGGATATTCTAAATGTGTATATTATGGTTTTGAATATGAAAACGTATTTATTTTTCTCGTTAGTTGACCTATGCTCTCTATAATGAGAGCCAATCTATTCCTATTATGCATCAAATTCCACCTATGGATGTCCTAAGTGATGCGAATGAATAATCATCCCACATATGACAACAAAAGAAGATTCCAACACATGGGTTTCAATGATCTCACCAATAGGTGTTTTTATGTATATATCTACTTCAATATATTAAGGATTTTAGTCAATAGTTATAAAAATATTTTAGGCTATAAAGGAATATGTAGAACCCGAATCAAATATTACTTTTTTATATTCATTTTTGAATAATAATTATACCTTTTACAACTTAATTTTCATTCTCCACATTAGTAGCAATTATGTCCTAAGATTTCCCCTTCTCCTTTGACTTAGGAGGCTAATGATGTTGGTTACCCTCATGGACTTGAGGTTCAGTGCATTGAATTATATAGTTCATTTTATCCCAATAATGGAATTATTTAATGACATCTGGTTCATTAGTTGGTTCCATCTCTTCCTCCATAATGATGTTTGACTTCATCATGTATCTCAAACAATCATGTGTCTGGTATTTTTCTCTCCCACACTTGAATCATTTCCTCATCCCATTGAAGAAATTACAATGATGTTTCGTCCCACATTTTTGGCATCTATGTAACTGAATAATAATTCCTATGTTTTCATTTGACCCACCAAAATGAAAACCAATTCTTATATTCTTATATTTATATACATGAGATGATTCTATAAACTCCATCTCCACCTTCAGTGAACATGTAATGACTTATTCATAACTCTCGGAGTATCGTATAGCTAGATACTTTGGAAGGTCTATTTTTAGACCATATAAGAATAAATTTATTTTTCAATCATTATTTATAAAAACATAGGTCTATCCTACGAGCATTGTAAAATTTTATTTTTTATTTGGGATAGATTCACCTTCATTTAGATTCAGTTATATAAATTATATCTTTTTCATAGTTTGAATATTTTAAGGGAAATTCTTATTAAGAAATATTTCCATAAGTAATTCAAAATTAATATCTACTATTTCATCCTTTATTTTTTTCTTTATCATTGCCCAACATTGATTGTATTATCTATATAAATGATCAATATATAGATTCACCTTCTCCTTCTCAGAACAATGGAGTATATAAGGGATATTATACATTGAGTTGAGATGTCATTCTATGACAAGTAGATTATTATACCCACAAAACGTCAATAGTTGTTTCTAGACAAATGATTCAATGGATATATTCACCTTCATAGGTGAAGGATAATGTTCCATGTTGTTCAAGTTAAGGATTATATCCTGAGATAGGTGGGTAAGAATCACCATATAGTTTGAAAGTACAACTCCCATTGAAATGGGAATATCATTGGGAAACTAATTGCATTTTATCTCACTTGTTTGTTGTGATGGTTTCTCTTGGTTCACACTATTTTCTAAAATATATATTTTTTGAACAAGACATATGTCAATTAATCATGAACAATTTATTATTTTTTTCAATTAACCCTAATGTCATATCTTATGAGATCCCATTGTTTATCATTTTTTAGAACAACGATTATATTGTTATTACATATACTTAGTCTTATAATAATTTTTTTCACTTAAATTTTCAAATCATAATTCCCAATTTAACTAAACCATGCTCGGATACTAGATATTGAGACCCTACATTTTCTTACATAAATATAAAATCATTTTTAAGACAAACAACACAATATAGTTAATAACTAGGATCCAAAAGTTTAGTGTCTTGGAAACATTAGGATCTTATATAAATTTACATAATAAAACCTAAAAAATATATTTAAATAATATTTATTTGTCCTTATAATGGTTTTTTCGCCTAAGAACATGTAATCATATGAGGATATACATAAAAGAAATCGGGGAGCTAGAAACATAGTAAAAGGATGAATAATGGACCTTGATAAATATAACATGGGTGATAATAAACTTCATAATTGTATCATAATCAAATTATTATCATGATGATCCTGAGGGAAAACATTAAATAATGTTATTGAATATGTAAATTCATAATAATGAATCAACATTCCATAGTGGTCAAATACCACAAAACGTTGTGATTAAAAATAGCATAATGTTCCCATATAAAATATTTTCATAGTCATAATGTCGTCATTAAAAAAATATAGAATCATATTCTGGAATAATAGACATTATATCATGAGATACATGACATTACCTAATGCATTGGAGCACTATATAATTCTGGGCCCAACCGTCACATCATAACATTTACATTATCTTGCATGCGACATATAATGTATATCAATCAATTATGTGATGTAAACCATGTAACTAAATTGGTTTCATAAGGATCTTATCAACAATGATTTCAAGATTAATCTTTTTTTTCACAAATGGAAATGGGGAAATAACATATTCGATATATTAAACATCATATTGAGCAAATAATAATTAACATAATATGAGTAAATATGTGTTTTGTAAATAATATTTATTTTTTAAAATCTTTGTAGATGATATAAAATTAGATTAGAAACTTCTATATGAATAAAAATAGGTGATTAAAACAATGAAATTATATTTTGGGATTATTAAAAAATGTATTTGCACTGCAATTTGGCATAAAAGAGGAATAACTCAAATAAAATTAGTTTTGTTTGAGAATCTGCTTACATTATATCTGAATACATTATGAACTTCCACCTAATTTCATAGATAATAAAATTAGAATAATTAATTATACATTTTAAAACCTAATATATATGTATTTTAATTACTATAATTTTATTATGTTCATTTATGGCGATTTTAAGGAGTTATTAAATTCAATTTCATTGTTCAGGGAGCTTTTGTTTTCATGGTTTTATAGTCGGTTTAGTTATGTATCACTATGGAAGTTCTTTTCAAATTGTAATAATTCTCCCAAATTAAAATTATTAGGAATTTATTAACAAATATGAGTATAAATGGTCCCATTAATTATTTTTTTTTTTATTGTATTATGATGATTCATTTGATAAAATATTAATGACAAATGTTTAGTTTATTTTGGTAGTTTTTCGAACCATCACGAACTTGTTCCATTTTATTTAATATTATGTCTATAAATTAGTTCCATAAAATTAACAAAATTAAAATATAAAAATTAAAATATATTTTAACCATAATAATTTTTTTGACCATCCATGAATTTGGTAATGGAAAATGAAAACTCCTTGTTCAAGAAGGTGGTGAAAAAACATATCGCGAATGATGTTTTCAATCTTTATATAAAGGGAGAAGAGATGAAATTTTGTGATGTATATTCAATGAGAAATGTAATATTACATTATATATATGATACTATATATATCATTCCAGGTTGTATAAGAGTGTTTAGAAGAGGATAAGAAAAGAATCAAAATTAATAGAGAAGAATTGAGGATTTTACCACTTGAATGTTGTCCCCTTGAGAATATCTTTATGGAACTTGGGTTTGTTATTTTGTTGAGAACAAAATCTCTTTGACATTAGAATTAGGATTTGTAATGGTATTTGGAAGGATTTAATCATGTTACAAAAAATAAAATGTGTGAGGAGAATAAGTGGCGAGGGGTGGTATTTATAGGGGAGGAGAGGGGTGTTTTTACTATTTTATTGATATTTTAATATTTTGGCTCAAGAATATCTATATTGTTAATTACTAGGATTAATTATTTTAAATTGTTCTGTATATTTTAATCTAATGGGGGATAACAATATCTATACATCACCCATCACTCAAAAAATCATTTATTTTTCTTATATTGTAAATTCCTATATTTTACTATTCGCCAAAATTTCAAAAAATTTAGAAGAATCATAAAAATTATCTCTAATAATTTTTTGATATGAATATTTAAAAAATGGAATAAATATTATGAAAAAAATTCAAATTATGATAAATTTATTTTTTAAATAAAATTCTGATTTATTCAAAAATGGGGATTTAAATAAAACAATCGATTATATGACCCTTTAAAAATATATTAGGTATTATAAAATTATAATATCATTATAATAAAACATAATATTAATTTTTGAATCTTTTTTATGAAAATAAATTTTCTATTAAATTATTTATTTATCATAAGATTGTAAATAAACGATATCCTTTTTAAAAAATACGAACACTTAAAATGAGTTTCAAATAAATCATAACCAAACCAAAAACTCTTAAACATGTGAATGTTCAACCATACTATCATAAAGGTCGTGTTATTGTGTTTAATGCATTTTATTATTGCATTTATATCTTTTTTTGATAGTGAAATATATAAAAATATAAATTCGGAATTTTTTTTTCATAAAATGAGTTTCATTCAATATTATGTGGGGTAGTGTATTTTGGGAGGGTTTTTTGAAATTTAAAATCCATGAATTCATCAAAAATAAATTTTATGTTTGAATTGTTACATTGTTATATTTATTTCATGAGTATCTATATTATTTGAAAAATATAGAGGGTCAATTTTGATGTATATGAGAAGTGTTTGGAAGTGAATGTGGATAAAAAAGTGACTGTGAGATATGAATGAAAGTAATTCAGATTAATATTTGATCATT
Organism: Viscum album; assembly: GCA_963277665.1. NCBI lineage: Eukaryota > Viridiplantae > Streptophyta > Magnoliopsida > Santalales > Viscaceae > Viscum > Viscum album. Next base: position 1,756,130,219 of record OY728123.1, read on the forward strand.
TTTTATTCCTATATTGAGTACATGAAAATTTACATTGAATTGATTTAATTAATTCTCTTTGGTATGAATGAGAGTGTATGTATTGATATGTGTGTTTGTAAAATTTCCGGAAAAAATCCTTAGGAGAATATTATTGAATCCATGGATGATTAATGAACATTTGGTAGATTATTTTTAGAGTTAGGGTTGGAATACTTTGACATTGGGTTTTCTATTATTATTAAGTCATATCAAGATGTTATTAAAATATATTTAAATGTAAAGTAATATTTTTGGTGATAAGAAAATTCTCATTAAAATAGTGTTTGTTTAAAATCATGGAATTTGAAGGAGTAAAATTGAGGGATGGACATATAATTTTCCAACATGACAACATGAGATATTATGGATAACACGAAAGTCTTTTGGACATGAGATTTTTTATTAAGAGAAAAAATTCTTATCATATGGGTTCTGATGGTCTGTGTTGGATTTCTGGTTGTAAATATGGTTTGATATTCCAGCTTTGTTTCCTTTTTCTACCATTTAGTGGTGTCCATTAATGATCTAATGGTTATAATAGAAAACCCCATTTTATGTTTTTTTTATGAAATGTAATGATTATTAAAACCTAATGATACTTTTATTTTACTCTAAACATATAATAACCTAATATAATTTGTTTTTGATGCCTTTGGGATATGAAATAGACTAATTTAGCCTTGGAGTTAACATTGGTAGTTGATTTTGGAATTTAAAATTCTAAATTCAAAGTGGTGTTTTTATTATAGAATTAAATTATATGATTTATGAATTTTAGATAGTATAAAAATGAAATAAAATTATAAATAAACCCATGGAATTTGATTTAATATAGAGGGTCTTTATAAAATTATTTATTGAATTCAAAACACTTTCAGTTAATGATTTATGATTATCTTAAAGAAAATATGGAGTTCCATGTATTATTTATTGAATTGTTGATATTATTAGGTGTAATTAATGTATAAAATGTTTTTATTAAGTTACTATTAATATATTTACTTTTTAATATAATATTATTCGATCATTAATGGGGAGTATTCATTATTTTGTATAAGCATGTAGAGTAAATAAGTTAAATGTTGTAAAATGTTATATATTAAAAATTATTGTTATTATTTTTAGATTAGTGACTCAATTTATTATACCAATTTATGATTAATATTATTAATGTGGGATCTTGTTGTGTATATTTAGAAACATATGTTTATAATATGAGTTCATGGATGAACCGCTATGTTTGTATCAATAATGCTTATAGTGGATCGTGTGAAATATTGTATATATCATTCTAATCATGTAGTCATTTGTACTTGATAATGAAACTGGAAAATCCATATTCACAATATTTTTGAATGATTTTATGTTTTTATTTTTTGGAATTAAACGATAAAACTCATATAAATCCATCAAATAATAAAGTGGAAAATCAATATAGTAAGATTATTAATGATCATAATCGATGAGGATGGTTTCAAGGATTTAATAGCATAAAAATGGATTAATTAATTCACCCATATGAGTGAATCTATGGGGATCCTAATACATAGTGATATCTATTTATGCACAACCCCCCCCCCCCCACTACCACTAATGATCCCCTTTAGTTTCTTGTATGTACGAGTGTTAACCGTAAGCCTTCCCCCAATGGGCTATTAGATAACTACCAGCAACATGGTTATATTATTACATTCATGGGAGACATTACACATTTTATTTGGAATATACTACACCGTAATGACCAAAAAAACATCATTACCAAAATAAAAAAATGATACTGAAAATTACTGTTATGTGAAAAATAAAAAACAAATAAATAAAATTTATGAAGTAAACAGGACGAAAATTTAAATCTTTAACATACAATATGCATAAATATAACTAAAACATAACTAATTTAAATCATGAAAATCATGATGTATTCTAATAAAATATGTTATAATAAAACCTTGAAAAAATCCTATATTGATGGAAATTATAAACATGAGGGTGATTACCCTATTGTACCCAGTAGGTTCCTTTATTGATACCCTTGTTTCAATGTGGATAATAATTAATAAACTCTACATGAATGAAAAAAGGTGACCCATCCCTTCCTATGGTAAATCCCACATATCCCATATAAATATAAAAAAATCCCAAAATAATAAGTATAATATAATAACATTTAAAAATTTAAACTAATTTAAATAAAAGGGAACTCATGATATACTTACCACTATATCCACCTATGAGGGGATACAACATCTATGGGGAATTAAACTTCTCATGTATAAAAATATTTCAATGAAATAAAAATATATATGAGGGGAATAAAATATATATGATTTATCACAAGGTGAGTTTGTAGATAACCGTAAAGTATAAAACGAATGATGGGGATCACATGGAATCCAATAGAAATTGGATACTAAGTCTCACAGAGTCTAGTACATGGGTTGGTCTCATACTGAAAGTAGAATACAATATCAACCATCCCAAATGAAGAAAACATAGTGATATATTCAACAAAAAGTACAAAATGCGCATCTCTTTACATACACAACTATATAATTATTATTTACATCCACACTACACATCATACATGTAAATTAATAAACTTTAAGGAGTATGTACCAGTTCCACTATAATGATTCCTTATCTAGGGACTTGAAATAATATAACAACAACAGGGTATTAACTTTAACACACTCTCCCCATTTAATCCCTTGAATAGAATAAGATTCTAATTCATAATTATTCAATGTCTAATGAATATTATCAGAATACCACTAGTGATCATTATCATTGATTCCACATTTATTCACATAAACATGAATTTAATAAACTATAATCTTATTAATTTTAATATTTACCACATTTATATGGAATATCATTTTTTCTTACCATTCAAAAATAAAATATAAAATTAATTAAATATTGAATGTAATATCAAAAACTAAACAATAAATAATCTTCCATATTCATTAATTAATTTCAATCAAAAATTAATATTTTTAATAAAATTACACGAACTCAATAGTTATTCCTCATGTCATTGATCAATCACATACAATTATATCATATTTAAATAACGACGTTAATCTATCAACCCTTATATACTAATGAATGATATGACTACATAAAAAAATTAAATGGAGAGTGTATAATGCCAAAATTATAGTATAATAACATTTTTTTCAATAATGTATTCTACATGAAACATTGATCTTAAACAACCCAAAAAAATTTATTTCTTAAACTTTAATCACTTGGTTAGCTTGTGAAACACAAAACCCATAGTCTAAATAAATGTATCATATTATAATATTATAAAAAACAATAAAATTTATGGTTATTAATATAACCATATAAATTATTAAAATTATGTTTACATATATATTATAAGGAATAAATAGAATCATTTTAAAAAAATGTATTCTAAAAAATGGAATTTTTTCAAAATGATGGTTTGGTCATCCTTTGTAAACATAATTGAAAATTAATTTCTCAAATTTTCAGAATTTTGTTCGATAAAATAAAAATTATTATTTAAATCAGTATATAAATATTATCTTCAAGTGATTATTTGGTATTTTTTGAAAATATTCAATTTATGATGAATAGTGAAAATTAATAGTTTTACAGAAACATTATTATTTGGTTCAATAATTTAAAAAGAATAATTGTAATTTAATTTTTATCATGTAAAATAAAGTTAAATAACATTGAAATTTAACTAATTTATCTCATTGTATAAAATTTTATATTTATTTGTTATATTAAAACCTTATATACTTATGGTACATTTTTATTTTGAAGCCCGCTTTTTCACCATGCTTATTTATATATTTTCAAATTTAATTATGAAAATTATGTGAATTAAATTAGAAATATAGATTCAATATATTGAATTAGAATTATTTATATTATTCGATTAATTGAAAATAATATTTTTCCACAATAAATTGTGGAGGACACAAAAATTAAATATCATTGTTAAGTAAAAATTGGTTTATGGTGGGGGTTAAAGTAAGAAGATAAGGATTAAAATGAAATTCAACAAGTAAAAATAGTATTTTATAACCATATTTCGACCTTAATCATAAAATTATATTAATATAACTTCATTTTTAATAACCGTTCATTGGATGAACATTATCAATGAAGATTCATTTGGGAATTTTTAATGTAATTTCCAAGAGGGTTCCCTTTCCCCCATTAAAAAACAGGAACTCACCCATTACACATATCCACACCTATAAATCCATTTGGCAAGAAAAACCTGAAAACATTCTTCCCAACATTCCTTATACACATTTTTCTTCTCATTTTAGTTCTAAATGATCAACCATAAGAAAACGAGCTCGTACTCGAGTGGTAAGGGATTCTACTTGGCATCCAAGAGACCCAGGTTCAAAACCGGGTGGAGACGAATTTCCGGGGTACTATAGTAGTACTATAGAATCATTGTAGCAGTACTGTAGCAAGTACTGTTTGATACTATAGCAGACGAAAATATTCATCTGATTTGTGTCTTCGGGAAACCGGTTTGGGCCTACTGGTCTCCAGGGCCTTTGGGTCACGTAGACCCAAGAGTAGCCCACTTCACATAGAACAAGCCCTAGAATAAGATCAGAGCCACAGGAGTAGAAGCCACCAGATGCAGAGATAACTGTATTAGAAGAATGAGAGGGTATTGTAGCCGCCATCAGGACTAGGCACCGTACAGCTTTGTATGGGGAAATGCTAGCTGATCAGTAATGCAAGTGGGGAGCTATGTGATCAATGAAGAAGAAATCTGGTGAGGGGCAGTTAAAGTGGGCTGGGCCTACAGGTCATGTATTGGGCATGGTATGCCTCTAGGCCTTCAGGTCATTTATTGTGGGTGTGTCGGGCCTTGTGCCTTGAGCCTACGGGTCATGTACGTGTTCCCCTTCAACCCTTAAAAGGGGGATTATCCATAACAAAATAAAAAAGAAGGCATTCAGGCCATTCGGAAAAGAACAACCATATGGTCTTTAATAGGGTATCCAAATGATCTTTTTTTGTAAATGTAATTGTCATAACAATGATCTTTTTATTATTATTTTTTCACCATAAATTACGAATTAACACATAAAATATAATAAAATAAATATTTAACATATAATAATATGTTATTTTGTCTATGTCATAATATTTACACATATCCTTTCCCATAAAATGGGAAATGAAATCAGCAATCAGGTGTTCGATGAACTATTGCCTCCTAAACTGATGTAGTTAATTTTCAATCCCCACCATTAATGGATGGATATATTATTGAATTGAAAACATGATTATAATATTTATTATATTATCATAATTAATAAATAATAATATAAAATGTACGATCTTAATTTCTTTTTTTAAATTAGGATATCGGTGCTCGTGTGTACAACATACTATCACCTCATGAAGAGATGTGATTATTTTTTCACACACACATTCCATGGAATGTAACAAGGACAAATTTAATGAATATATTTGATATATAATACATGATATTGATTATATAAGTCTAATATGTCACCCAATTCCTTACCCTTTCACACTTTAACTACATCATAATTTCAGTCATGCGTACATACTTCCTACCGTCTCCATTAAGCGGTGTGATCCATTCTCCATGTCCAAATTTTCATAATGATTATAAAAATTATATAATGAATAAAAAAATATTTCTAATTTTAATATAAATCTTTAAATGAGGGAATCTTATAATATTTTCAATGACCAGATTCCTTATAACCAAACATGCATGACAAAAACATGAAATTAAAACTGAAAATATTGAAGATAATGAATGATTATTAAAGAATAAGTCATAATAAGTTACTGAAGTATCATATATGATGTTATAAATATTAATATGTATTTTATAAGTTAATAAAATGTATAAAATCACTATATATAAGGTTAAATTGTATCCAACAAAGAGGAAGTGTGAGGTAAGGTACATCATCTCAATTTCCCATCATTGTGGTGTATTTTATTAGTTTTCACTTAATTTATTTTATATGGTGTATATACTGAATTTTGTTAACTATAATATCTTGAATAATTTATAAATAATATAAATTTGTGTTTCAATATGAATTATCTCATCCAATGGGATTAAAATTATATTTCACCATGTGGTAATTGATTTCATAACTCAATTTCTATTCATTGTGTTATATTAATTCTTTTTAGACTTTGATATTATAAAATTATGACTATGATTAATTTTCAATATCATATGATTTATTTCATATTATTATAGGTAGACATTAATTTGAAACACATAATTTATTCATTTATCAATTCTCACATCAATGTTGTCAAAAAAGCCCAGGACTTGCACTCCCAGAGCCCATGTTACAACCATGAACCCTAAATTTCCGACATTGATATCAATAAGGGTGACCCATTTTTTCAAAAAAACCTCACAAAATAAAAATAAAATAAATGGAAAATGTACAACCGAGAGTAAATTAGAGGTTTAGAGTTTAATTGAATTAGGGTAAAACACCTACATTAACAATTCACATGATATTAAATGGGCATTTCTCCCACAAAACCCATGTTTTCTATTACACATTAAGACATCATATTCATCCAAATGAAATACATTTAGGGAATAATTCATTCAACCTATTTATTTTCAAACTAGATAAAATGAAAGATAATATGGGTGAGAGAAAATTATTAGTAATGATAAACATAAGCATTAGAAATTTAATGTCATTAATGGGAACAAGAAGTTCATAAGGGTATGATGACAAAAATAATGAGAACGAGTCTAATATTTTAATATTCATACCCATCATTACATGGATCATTAAAAATTAATACTTGGAATAAAGAATTAATAAAGGTAAAATTCATAAGAATAAATTATCATGTGCCATGTGATATTAATCATAAACAAATGAATCTTCATAAACCCAAATTAAGTATTGATAATAAAATTGGTATTTTGGAACATCATCACATAGAACCATTATAAAACCATTTAAAACCCCCTAGAGAAACCATTAAATTGTAATTAATACACATTTATTTTATAATATAATTATATAGGGATCATTACCAATACACAATTCATTGGAACTCTATGTATGTGGACCCATCTTATATGCTATAATGTCCCCAACCAATGTTATCAGGGCACACTTATCATTTATAATGACAAAGAACCACTATATGAATAGAATGCAAATATATTTCATCATAATGATCATAGAAACAATAATTGTTCAATTACAACAGATCATCCCATTTAAATCAAATGGGTTTCATGGTAATCTATTTGAAATATGATTAACATGTGTAAAATAAATGTGATCCATATAAATCTCTCTAAATCATGGTAATCCCATGGAAAACAAATGGTTTCCATAGTAATATTTTGAAAAAATAATAAACCATCCTATGAAGGAATGTGGAAGGTTTTAATAAAAATATATCCACATTTTATCTTATATAATTGAGATTGTTGTTTAGTTTAATGATTTAAAATAAATTTAAAATATCATTAACTAATGTTTTTTAATAAAACTACACTTGTCATTTTGAAAATCACTTTTTAAGACATAAATAATATCCAATCCTTTCCTCTAAAAATAACCGTGAAACATTATAATGGATGACTTTAGAAATCATTTAACGTATTTATTAAGGAAAATATCATTTCTTCTTTGAGAAACAGTTTTTAAAACAATTCTTAAAACATATTTAATAATAATGGTTTTGAAATAATAGATATTTCAAACCGGATAGATAATGAATTCTGATTTTCATAAAAATGATTTCATAATAGTTTTCTATTAAAAAGAGTTTAAAAATGTTGGAATTACTTGAAAATATCATGAATTAATATATTATATGACATTTCATGAGAATTATACAATTTTAACATTAGATATGTAATCATACAAATTCCTGATAAATGATGAGACTATATCCAATGGCACATAAAACATTGGTAAATTTATATCACAATCATGATGAAATAATATAATTTATTGTATCATTAAAATAACTATATTCATGATATAACATTTAAATGTTTAATTATATATAAATCGTAAAAAAATATTGGTGTATAACATAACAAATGTCACAAGGAAGAAAAATTATGATAAAATCAAATACCGCATTGGTACCTTTAAAACTGTAAAGAAGATTTAATAAAGATCCTAAAATGGATATGTAAATAACAATATTATTATTTATAATAATAATAAATTGAATTCCTGGACATTGTATAAACCAAAAAAATGTTGAATATGGAATATATCTCAAAGAAATAAAAGTCATACGATAAAAAACCTTACCCTAAGTTTGATTCATCATTCTAGTTTATTTCAATCCAAGCTAATAAAATTATATTAATTCTTTAATTTAATGCTAAATTTTTACTGGTTTATTAGTAATTTTATCTCTATAATGAAAAATTAATATATAATTACTTAATAAGTTAGGTTTATGTTAGAGATTCTGACCATATTCATATTTTGTGTCAACACGAACAATGGTATTTCGACTAAGGTCAATGATGGAATTATCTAAATGTATCCACAAGAATAATAATGTAATAATTATAATATTTTTATACAAATTATCCTTTGAATATCAATATTTATTTATTCTTATGACAAATTTATCATTGTTTCCATTATGGAGATGGTAGGTCATACACACGAATTCGAAACGTGGAAATTTTTAAATGGTCAATATAAATAGTATATAAGTAACATTTATTTTTATGGAATGAAATTTATATCATAAGTACCATATAATTTAATTATATATACTTATATATATCATTTTTTGTAATTTGGTGATGAAAAAATAATAATCATATCGCTTTGAGAAGGTGGATTCCCACACATCCACGAACGACACTACATTTTTTAGTATGAGAAATGGAAAATGAAAATAAAATATTAAATATAAATAAATATAATTGAGTCATTAATATCATAATTATTTTATTTATATCATATAATTTAATCATAGTTACCCTTATTACCACCCTTATAACATGTTAGTGAAAAATTATTCATTTCGCTTCGCGAGACGGTAGTCCGCTGTATAGACAAGAGATATTATTGTATCCATTACCGAATAGAATATAAATAAGTTGTATGTGAAAAAATTACTGACAATGCATTATTATTTTATAAATATCATAAAAATTTTATATAAATATTATATACATCATTCTTCCCAACCGTGAGAGGTGGAAATGTAAAAACAAAAAAACAAAGTTTTGCGAGCCAGTAGTCTTCCATACACACGAATGATGATTTCATAACCCATTTTATTGACTTGGGTGTAGGTGTATGTCATACCCTAAACATAAAAACATGTCAATGTATTTATTATTCTTATGATAAAATAAAATATTGGTGTAAGAATAAATTTTTGAGGTGTAAATGGAAATAAAATAAAAACACTTTTATAAGAACATTACATCTTCTTCGGGTATCCTCCTTAGGTTTGAGCTAAGACCATAAAAGTGTTACTTTATTACCAAAACAATTGTTGATAGATTATTTTAGGTATTTTTGGGTGTGATTTATTTATGGTTTGGATGATCTAAATTGATTTAGAGTAATGAATCACTATGGGTTGTGAGTGTCCTTTTATAGTTGAGGAGAAGTCACATTTTTGAAAATACTAAAAATTATTAACAATTTAGAGGTCAATATTACCTAAATATTGTAAATTATTTATAAATAATGGGATTGATAGATTATATGGTCTAGAAACAACTCCACAATACATTATGACACATGTTCTAAAAAGTTACTTCCTTAACTTTTATGTTTTCTACTTTTTCCTTTTTGGTTTTTCTTTAATGTATCTTGTATTATAATATAATTAATTCCTAAATTAAGATTATATTAAATGGATACTTATTATTAAAATTTGAAACCATTATTTTAAATATGAAATCCAAATTATAAAATAAACACCCAAAAAATTGTTGGAAATTAATTTTAACATATTATCATATAACGTGCAAAAACAGTACATTTACCCTAATCGTGCGAAAAATGTTTTTACTATTTAATGGTGAATATATTTAAAATAAAAGGTAAATTGTTCCTTGAATGTAACATATTTTATATTTATTAATATTTAAAAATATGTTTACATTTTTTAGGGTTTTTATAAATTTTAAATACTTTAATAAAATAACATTTATTATAAAAAAACATTAATGTCAATTTTAAAAATATATATTTATTTAGAATTTAAGATATAGATGAAAATAATGGAATTAAAAAATATTTCATTGAAAACCTGTTATCATTATATTTTCATATAAGTATATTATGGGAAAAAAATTCACTCTATTTTATTCACTTTTAATATTTTTCATATCATTTAATTTATTTAAATATTGACTAAATAATCCACGTGTGGGACTTATTAAAAATTTAATGTAACTATTTCATCTTTAAATATTAATTTAATTTATTATTCATAAAAAATTAATAATATTTCAAAATAATATTTAGAGCAGAACTAATTTTGTTTTCCCCCCATTCCCAATGCATTATATTACAGAAAAGGAAGAATGAATTTTTTTTGGTCTTTTACTTTTTGTAACATATAATATGGGTCCCCTTCAATGAAAAGTGACCTAAAAACTGATTAAATTTGATCATAAGGTCCCAATTGTCTAAATTTCTCCATTAAATTGGTGTTTTATATATACTGAGTCAATTTGACACCATACATTATAAGTTTAACCACTATGTAAACACATATTAACCCCAATAAATGCCATCAATTATAAGATTATTCACTAATAAATTTGGTAAAAAAAATAATTTGACCATATTAGATAATATAAATTATTATTATTTGAAATATGGAAACCAATTTTTCAAATTTAATTCACATAAGTGGAAAGATTAAATTTAAAATTAATCCCACAAAGTCTATTAGCTTCTAATCATTTTTACTATGAAAAAGTGGATATACTAATAGTATTCTATCATGCGGACTTGTACAAAGAGATTAATTTGATGAAAAAAATGGATTTTTATGATCATCAGAAATTGTAATTATGGTTTTATCTAAGTATAAGACTCTATAATACGAATAAAAAACAAACATAATGGAAGAAGAAGTGTTTTTGATTTATAGTGGAAGAAGGATTCACTTAGGACAATATTGATATATGCTTCTACCAGATGATGTGGGATGGTGGAACATTAATCATACATATTCTGTATGTGAAAAAACCTTTACTATCTATTATTGGTTTTAAGAGGATTGTAAATCTATGGAAATCCTTATAAAAATGGTTTTAGATAAAATATATCTAATGTCGCAAAAATATTTTAAGAATATAATTTCAAAAGGATAGGGAATGCATAAATTAGGGTCTATCTTAATGCAACTACAATTAGATAGTAATTAAAAGGATTGAAATTTTTATATTTAATCCATTATCAGCTCAATTTTCTTGAGAAATCATGTTATCATAGGATAAGAAACCTGAAATGGAAGATAATGAATAATATATGCCTCACATTTCATTTTCATTAGCCACTAGAAGTTTGATATATTCCACAATATATAGTTGAATAGTCATTACAATTGTATTGGAAGTGGTGATCTACATTGTTTCAAATTTTGGATGTTAACAATGGGAAATTTTTAAGTGAATCATACTGTAATCGAAGGGCTTGGAAGTTAAAAACTCATGCTTTGGTGAAGTCAATCCATTATAAGGTCACATCAATGTTGAATTTTCTAGATATTGAGACAAAAATAAGGGAATCATTGGTTTATTATTGACTGATAGATGAATTCATTGATTTGAGGTTTCCATCGTATGAATAAAGGATGAGCAAGAAAACAAATATATGTTCATGTTCAATCATTGATGTAATCAACATATAATGGAAATGGTGAAAATAATTATTTTTTTACCCGAATTAATTTGTAATCTACCTTTTAATCATCATTTTACATTTGATAATTTTCTAATTAAGATTAAATTAAATCCTCTACACTTCCGTTGGATTATACTGACCAAAGTATCCCAATAATTTCATGAGAATACATAACACAAGAAGAGAGTTAACACCTTCACATATCCCACATCCACGTAGTTTAAGACATCATATTCAAAAAATCATGGACATACGTTTCCCTAGTTTAATTTAATCATGATCCAATTGTCCTAATATTCCATATAAGTAGAAAAATATTATAATTTTTTTGATCCAATCGATAAAATGATTAACTAAATTAATAACCACCCCTTGATAAGTTTAATTTAATCTGAATTGTGTAAAATAATTATCAAAATATGAAGTTTCCCATGCAATATATCTCATCAACCTAAATTAATAAGGATTTATTATAATCTTTTACCCGTAAATATGATTTTTATATATCATATATAACCATTTTTAATGAGTATATGATTATATTCAAGAAAATATTAATATAACCCTAAAACCAAAAATAATTTTTTATGATCAATTATTATATACAACTCAATGTTTTACTTTTATTGGATATTTATACAATAAATTTCATCACACATGAATGAATAATATATAGAGGTTGGGTTTATTTTAAAATATTGATACATTATTTTGAATTAACTTCAATATTTTAGGTATCAAATAACTAGAAACCTAACATGACCCTAATATTATTGCTGTTGTATTCACTTTATCAACATATCTACTAAATTTTCCCTTTTATCCATCCAATAGATTATTATATTTAACCACTCAATAACCTATCATATGAGATTGTATTTAAAACTGATGTGTTTGGTCATTTTTTTAGAATGGGGTTCTTTATCCTGAGAGATAACTCTATTTTTGTGATAATAAATCTTGATTTCTCCTTGAATTCTGGGAAACATCCCATATTCTGAGACAAAATTACAAATCCAACAGTATTATTTCTTTATATCTAATGCAGTGAGGTACTATCCCATTTTTGTTGAGTCATCTATTTTTCCATATTTGGAACTCATTAAATTGATTGTTTCACCATTTTGAAAAAATTCAATGCCAAATTAAGATCTCTTATAATATATATTATTTTGATAACTCACATTTGTGTAACCTTTTAAATATACATGATCCTCTACACTAAAGATCAAAAACACATATGGGGTTATTCTTAAGTAATTAATGATATTCTTCAAAACAATCTAGTGACTCTCATAGATATAATACAATTGTTTATTTGTTATTCTAGGAGCATAGTAAAATTCGAGTTGTGTAAACAACATAGAATACATGATAGAATCTATAGTGGACACATTGGTAATTCTATCCAACCATACTAACTCTATAGTTGTATCATGAATCTTACTAAGATTCATGCCATATAACATTATTAGAAACACCATTACAACATTCTACATGTAACAACTACTAATCACTTTATCAATGTAAGTGTTCTAACTAAATTCAATAATCCACTTCTATTTATCTCTACAGATCTGCATGCATGGTACTGAATCCAATTCACACATGTCTTTCTTCCAGAATTTTTTTCCAAACAAGATCTTTATACTGTAATGATTTTTCATTTCATTTATGATAAGTATTATTTCATCTATATACAATATAAAAAAATATCATCAATATTATTATGTATATAGTAATCAATATCATTTTTTACAAAACAAAACTCTTTGAAAACCTAATCAAAATAGATATTACAACTCTAAGAAGCCTATATCAATCTATTAAAGGACCATTGTAGCTTCAATACCGTAACAGAAACATTTGTAACTTTAAAAACTGTATGATATGTCATATACATATAATATAATTAATTTATATTAAATAAATTGGATTTTACATCCATTTGTTATATCTCATAATCATAAAAACCATCTTCAAAAAGTAAACTCTGATTAGACTTATCCATCAATAACAATAAAAAGATATCTTTACATTCAATAATATCTATTTTTTATAACCTTTTGAAGTTCCCAATCAGGATCCAAGTATCACTGAGAGGGGGAGGGGGTGAATCAGTGATATCTTTTTCTTTTTAAGTTTCCCCTTTTTGAAACAACCTTCGCCTCCTGTTAAAGAGTTTCTTCCCTGCTGAACACACACATCCACAGGAACACAAGATTTACAAGGTTCACTACTCAACAAGAGTAGCTACGTCCTTGGTATGGTACGGAAATAATCCAGTACCACACAATCCACTAGAAAACAATCCTTTGATGTGGAATACAACGAGTAGGATATACCCTTACACTCGTGTAGCACTTTGAAAACAATCCAATAGTTCGTGTGCTCCCTCTTAGCACAAATAGGATAACACAATGTTTCAGTGCTTCTTTACAATTAAACAGATGTATTCTCTGAAGTACAAATCTTCACTTTCTTACCCAGAAGCCGGTAAGAACTCTCTCGTGCACAACTGAATACGTGCGAAGACCCCAAATATTTCGCGCAGCCTTTAGGGTGCCTTGCGCGCAATTCAAATGACTTGCGCGTAAAATTCCCCTTTGGCGCGAAAAACGTTTTCGCGCAACTTTCCTTTTACGCGCAACTTTTCCTCTTTTCGCGCAACTCACTTAGCGTATAATTTACGCGCACCAGAGCTCGGGATTTCTTCTAAGTGTCGAGCTGCAAATAATGAGAGGGGTTCACCTCATATTTATAGGCATTTTTGACCTTGCGCATAAAAACCACTTCCTGCGCGTAAAACCTCCTCCATGCGCGTAAAAACTCTTTAATGAAACTTCATATTTCGAGCCATGTTTCAATATTTCGCGCACCTCATGCCTTTGGCATTTTTCATCCTTCTAAGCCTGAAGCACCAATTGCGCGCAAAATTCCGCACCGTGTTCTATATGGCGCGCAAACCCAATCTTTCCTGCGACCTCAGATTTCGCGCACTACTCCAATATTTCGCGCATTTAATGCCTTTGCCAATTTTTGATCTTCTGATCTCGAATCATCATTTACGCGAAAACTTCATTCCCCAATTTCGCGCACCATGCCAATATTTCGCGCAACCCGCAGATTTTTCGCGCAACCCGCTACTATTTCGCGCATCCCGCAGATATTGCGCGCACCACTTTATTTTTGCGCGAAACGTGCCTAAATTTCCGCGCACTCCATTCCTTTGTCATTTTTCATAGTTCTGACCTTGAATAACTCTTTTGCACGTATAAACCATCTTTAGCGCAACATCCATTGCCAAGCAGATTTCTTCATCTCCCGTTTTTCAGGCCCTAAAATTTGGCAAACACTGGAAAACGGCGCCACCTTAAAATGTTCTTTTCTGCCATCCCCAGATTGTCTATTGCTTTGCCATTTTATCTCTTTACTGCTTCCCATATCCATTCTTCTGCTCTTATCACGAATCCCACTATCATGATATTTATCCTTTGATAGATCAGCTTAAGCATCGTCATAGTTGCAATGGGAACTGAATCTTTCCTATCTTCCAGCAGCATCATCCCTTCCAATCAAAATATTATCTGACTGGCATCATCATTTCTCCCCCTTTCCTTCATAAGGCTTGCATCACAAGTTCTCCTAACTCATGATTTGTGTGAAATACATACCAGCAAAGCATCGTCTGATTTATGATCCTTCTACACAGTGAATTGATTTATCGCCTTTGACAACAAAATACAACACTCTGCAAAAGCTAACTCTTCAAACTTTCATCTTCATTCAACCTGGTCCCAACACCTTTCAGCATCATGTTTTATTTATATGTAGTCAATATTTAATTCATATTAATATTCATATGTAAATAGCACTTTAACCATATAGATATTTCCCCTATAGGTGTGTATTCCATGTCAAAAATATGGTTAGTATACATGGAGTCCATTTCGAATTCGTTAGATTTTAACCATTTCATAGAATCGTAATTTCCAATGGAATCATGGTAGTGGTGAACACTAATGACCTATGAAATTTACATAATTATAATTATCCATGAAAAATAAATATAATTTAGGATCCTAATGAATCTTACATGACATTCACGATTATTTTGTAACTTGAATCATTTCTTATTACAAAATTCGTTACAAAATTGACTCAACCTTTATTTCAAGAAAACTTATTGTTAGTTGGTCTTTAAATTTATCATGATCAACATTAATCCAAATAAATCATTGAATAATATATTCATTCTTAAGGAAAATAACAGTTTTGAACAAATAAACTTCTTGTTTAGTTGGTTTATAGATATAATTTCTGTTAGTTTCCTTTTGATAACAAAAAATAAGCATTTTTTCAACATAGGGTCAAGTATTTCAGAATATAATATTACATTAAGTTCATTGAAACTCAAAATATTCAAAAAACAATAAAAACATGGATGTGTCTTATACGAAAGCTTATATAGTGTCTTTATGACTACTTTATATGGAGTACCATTTGTTAAAAATGTTAGTGTTTCTAAAGAATCACCAGAGATTGTAATATGATGGTTATATAAACAATTTTTGTAGTAAACCATGTCTAAGAAGGTAATATCAATCCTTTTCAGACCACCATTTCATTATGTTGTTCAATTAAGAGTGACATTTGAATCCATTATATAATCTCTGAGGTGATTTTTGAATTCATGTATCAGGTATTCACCACCCCTATTTGATTGATGAATCTTTATACTTTTTCATATTTAATTTTTTACTAAATTATTAAACTCTATGAATTTTCCAAAATTATCAAACATGTATCTCGTCAAATACATGTAACCATATTGACTGAAGTCATATTTAAAGGAAATGAAATATTTTTTCCATCACTTGATTGGGTTTTCATTATTCCACATACAAAATTCTTTAAGAGATCAAACAATCAACTATCCCTATCACCTTTTGTTTCAAAAAATGTTACAAGGTAATTTTTCCAAATAAAAAATGGTTTAAACATATAAAACGATACATTTTGAAATGATTTAAAAAATATATCTTTATGGGGTCGTTTAATTCATTTCTCATTTATATATATGTTGTGACAATGCCAATGGTTGGTGGGTTGGGATTAACTATGACCTTCTTGTTGTGAATGTTAAAGACAATATTGTAATTATCTATAATATATAATTTTTTCTATTATTAAAAATAAAATAAAATTTTAATTCTAATAAATAAAATAAATCTTATTGTTAATAATAAATTACTATCCCATACTGTCTAAACAATACACATATATAAAATTTATAATTACTGTATGAAGATAATAAAATTATCACAATGATAAGTGATAAATGTATTTCATACATATAATTTATGATTTTTTAATTAAATAATTACTTTACATAAATGAGTATTATTTCTAATTTTTGAGCAATTTAAAATATTTTATTATTTATGGAAGGATATAATGAATATTTGAAAATGGAACAAAAAGGGATAAAAATATGACCTAAAAGTCACATTGCGTCATGAGCGAAGCAAAGTGGCACGACACTGGTTTTTTAGGGTATAATGAGCTAGAAAAAATGAAGTAGAATGAATACATTCCATGTAATAAAATTAAACATCATGACATTTTCAGATGAATTTTCCATTTAGAAATGTTGTGATGAAATATCACACTGAGAGTCCCATATGCACATCATGAGTCCTAGTTACAAATCAAGAATGGTGTCAAAGATCATATGATATTCACATAAGATTCACAAACACAGAGGGAAACATGAATCAAGATTACATGATGTGTACCCCAGTTACATATTGTGATTTATTTGGTGAGAAGAAAACTTAATGCAATGCAGGTTGATGATTTTGATGAAAAATCTTTTAAATGCATTATTTGGACACCCATTCAGGATACTATGGGACCAATAGAGGCCAAGAATTTCCTATGGTGGTTGTAGACCATAGAGTGATGATTTGGGGTCCCAATTAACCACATTTCCCCTTCAGGTACCCATGATACTCTTTCACATCATGCAAAGCATGAGCAAGTAGTTTCTTTAGGGTTGGGTGATTTGATTGCAGGGGAGTTCTACATAGGGATTTTTTTATTAATGTTTTTTATTGATGGAAACCATTTATTCAATTTCAATTAATCTTCTTTTCATATTTAATGACCATTATGTGCAATTTGAGGTATTTCATTTTCTTACAACAATTACGTGGATATGTTTTCATATGAAAATTATGAAATCTTGGTCGATTATGTTTTAATATTTTTTTCAAATGACTATTTTTATGATTTAACATAGTACATGACTATTAAAAAGACACAATCCTATGACTAGGACAGTATACTAATACCATGGATCCTTTTGGACCTAGTTTCCACACAAAACCTTAATAAATATGTATCAATGGATTCCCTTCAACAAGAACAAAAAAATCATTGAACCTAGAATACCTATCATCTTGATTTAAAACAAAAATCTTACAACTTCACTTTCCCTTTTTCCAAACTAATCAAAAAAAACTTAATTTCAGTTTTCTTAATTAATTTAGAACATACGGATCGCCAATGTGGGTTTGACACCCAGACATACCAAGTAAAATATTTTTAAATAATCTATATGAGTTTATAATATTTATTTAGCCTAGTTGAAATTTAATGATTCCCCATAGTATATAAAATTTTTATCATTGTTCAAGGGAATGGTTTTTGTTACAACAAAATAAAGTAAAAATTTAGATAACCTTTATATATTGATTCATAGTTTTACACTTGGTCATGTCTTTCTTTTGTTTTAGGTTCAAATATTTTGTATGACTACACCACTCAAGGGAAGGATTAAATTGATGATATTTTATATAACCTAGAGCTTGAGAATACAATAAACTAAAAAGATATGGATAAGGATGATTCTTAGAATGAATAAAAAACCATGGCATGTAGAGATCAATTTGAAGGATCTGAGCATGAGTTGGGCGATAGAGAATGACCACAGTTTCATGGAATGAATCTAGGGGGTATGATTTGATCAACTATGGATGAACCTCAATCATGGGGGTTAAT
This sequence comes from Viscum album, assembly GCA_963277665.1. Lineage (NCBI taxonomy): Eukaryota > Viridiplantae > Streptophyta > Magnoliopsida > Santalales > Viscaceae > Viscum > Viscum album. The sequence continues at coordinate 1,756,149,211 of OY728123.1, forward strand.
AAAAGAATAGTCATACCCCCTATTTCTGATCAACACTTTGATATCATGCTGGTTCTTATTCAAATGATAACACATCCACTATAATTTTTCGGGCAACCTCAAGAAGACACACATTCACACAATGAATGTTCGTGGAGATCTATGACACATTAGAATTTAAGAACGTTCCCAATGATTTTGTTTGATAAATAATGTTTAAATTCTAATTAAATGAAAATAACTAGAGTGGATCCAAAGTCTACTTATGAAATCAGTCACAACATTGGAGGATCTGGTAAGAAAGTTTTTTATAAGGTTTCCCTTCCAAAAAATTCTATGGATCTATTGTTATGTATTCAAAAATAAAAGAAATTAAATTATGCTTCATTATATAGCTAATGATAGTGATTAAAATGATTAATAAGATGATGAACTCATCACGATATTGAAATTTGATTATTAATTCAGAAATACTATAATGATTTATCATAAGGAAATAGTTCCATAGTAGATGTTGTAGCTTGAGTTTTTATAATGAAAAAATCACAAGAGGAGAGATATGAGTTGTTGGATGAGTTGTGAAGAAATAATTTTCAGTGGTAACCTGAACAAGGGTTTGTACAAGGAGTGAACATTGTGGACAATAGATAAATGGCTACTCAAATGGTGTATTTGAAATGGAATATGGATGTGATAGTGTCCTATTAAAATCCACATGTTATGTATTGTAAAGATAAAAATTATATTAATAATAATCATCAAAATTATGTGTATGGATGGAGGGATCAAAAACCACCACAAAATAATCAACGTAAAGGCTTTGAATTTTATCTGAGATGAAAAGTTTTTCAATCTCAATACCAAGTGATAACACCAACTGGTCACGTTCATTCACTGGAGGACACCGTTGAAAATTTTATGACCCCAAAATGAGATTCACTAAAAGAGATGAAAACCTATTTAAGAGATAAATGAAATTTATTTTTGGAATAAAAAACGACTAAAAAATCATCAAGCATCAATGAGGAACATCGAACGTCAAGTTGGTCAGATTTCTAATCAACTCATGTAATTAAAAAGAGGGGAACTTCCATGATGGCCAGAATATTTTTTTTATAAAAATGGGAAAGACATATTTCATATAAGTGGAATGAAGACCCGAGGGGGTGGCATTGAAATTTTGGTAAATAATGAACCTTAACAAGCTGAATCATATCAAAAGAAAAAGAATTGATAAGATATGAAAAATAATGAATAAGAAGAATGAGAATAGTACCAACCACTGCTACCATTTCCATATCCAGAAAAGTAGGTTAATATTGATGAGAAAAATACGTTTTTAGTGTTTTCAAGAAGATACACATAAACATCACATTTGCTGAGGCAATAAAAAAACATTCCTAGGTATGTAATGCTCGTGTTGGAGTTAATGAAAAACAAGAAGAATCTTGAAGAATTAGCTAATTTTACATAGGTGGGAGGAATATTAGAAGTAGTATCAACCATCCTACTGAAGAATAAACATGATCTATGTTGTTTTTCCTTCACAAATATTATTGGTGTTAATTCATTTGGTAGGGATTAATATGATTTGAGTGCCAATATAAACAAATTTTTTTATGAAACATTAAGCAGACTAGGATTAAATGAGATGAAACTAACTGGAGTTATGATTATACATAGGGATATAATTGTGAGACATCCTCAAGGAATACATTAATATGTCATCATCAAAGTAGATGATTTCTATTTTCCATATAATATTCTAGTGACAGGCATGAATGAAGAAAATATCACCATAATATTGGGAAGACCATTCAAAGCCACAGGAGGGGCACCCATTGATTTTCATAATGGAGAGATAAGTTTTGGAAGAAGAGAATCATAGTTAATGTTTAATTTCCACAAGGTGGTGATGATACTAGAAAGAATAGTTCATAATTTTTCAAGAGATCATTTACTAAATGAAAATGAAACTATTGTCTATAGAGAAAGAGATAATGTAGCTTTTGTGTAAAGTGGAGAATAATGTATGAACTGTATGAAGAAATGAAATAATGTACTAGAAGAAGATTATGATAACGGAGGACCAATAATTCCAGATGAAGTCAAATAATGAAAACATGTTTGGGCTATTAGGGATCAGTTGTTTTATTTTTTAGAAGATCTAAGCATCATTTCATTGGGCCTATAGAGATATAGAATGTTTTTAAAAATGGATGAGTGAAATTATTTTTATAAAAAGGGATAGGACCCATTTAAATAGGGGAATAAAGGATTATAAATTCCATATATCCAGATCAGGTGACCTATTTCATATCGTTAACCATCTAAGATTATGAAGGTATATTCTATCCAACAATGGTAAAACAAAAATGTTTATGAGAGGCAACCCAATTTCTTAGTTTTTTTCATAATTTATTTAATTTTATTGAAGAAATCAATCAACCTTAAATATTTTTATATTAAATATTTATTTAGTGTTCTTTTACTTGTTTAATATTATTTTCAAATAACCATAAAGTTAGGGATAAGGCATAAGAAAGAAAAAGAAGATGAAAATATAATGAAATACACATTTTGATGAGTATATACACTTTGTAAAAAGGATCTAGATTAAAATATAAAACCCAAGTTTGATGTGAAGATTTAAAGGGGAAGTAATCATTTAAAGTTTATAATTTTCTGTTACATTGTCCATATTTTCATTCTTTTAGAACATTAAATTTCAATCCATTCCCCCATATTATTCATTTTAGAATCAACAGAACTAGGAGACATAAACAACATAGGACAATTACCATGTTGTGAATTATAAATTTCATTGTCGATATATTAGAATGAAAAAAATTGGAAACATAATTATTAGTTAAGAAATGTGGATTTTATGTTAAGAAGTCAGAAATTAGGGAGCATATTGACCACCGTAAATGACTTTTTTTAGACTTATCCACATTTTTTATTTCGAATGTTTTCATTAATTGAATTAATTGAAAATGTGTATTTCTATAAGTGATTGTCCAAACCATTCATCTCATTCATGAGAAATCCCCTATGCTTATATTTCTCATTACATATTTTTTATATTTCATGAGAAACTCGAGCATGTTATCTTCTATAACTTGATATGAATATTATTGAAGCTATGACTACACAAAATCACTTTTAAAATAAAAGAGACATTATTTTTGATAAACCCTTTTCCATGGACCCACCTAATATTAATCTATTTTTAAGCCCAAAGGATCCATGATCAGACTTTTTAAGAAAATAGACGTGTTACAAGCCTATTTAACCAATTCCTACATTCCTATAAATGTTTTTCAGGACATTTGAATGAATAATTTTGATTAAAGAACCATTTAGGGTGTAACGGGATATACATTGTTGTGGATATATATATGATGGATTTTCTGTTGTGATATGGGGAGGGGACATGAAATACTTAATTATATTATATTATTCAAAAACTATTTAAAAAATGAAAAAAATGGATTGTTCCTTGGGAGGATAATAAATCACAATTTTTAGACCTGTATTTTTTTCTAGTATGTAGTTAGTTGATGGATGTGAGATTTTTCTTGAGTATAACATTTGAAAAATGAAGAAAAAAAGTAAATGAAAGAAATGAATGCAATAGTGGCTGATTCTATCATTTTACTTACATGTATTATGAGACTACAATATGCTTTTGAGGGGAGACGGAAATGAAATTTGTAAAGGAATACATTCATTGAGCATATCATTTATTATCATGAAAAATTCTTCAGAGCCAAACCTCCTTTTGGAGATTTAGTTATTCACATCATTTATCAACATACCCTAAAGCCTCAGAGTCATTTGAACCTTAACAGTAAGGCCCCACATGATTAGTTATGATTCTATCTATACATGGTAGAGATGATAAATACCTTTCAATCCTATGGTATGTTTCATTTTTTGAGGTTTCTTTTGAATTGTAATTACATTGATACACTATTAATGAGAATAAAAATTAATGTGAAGAAAATCGAAAGTGTGAAGGAAATTAGTAATATATTGAAAAAAGAATATCAATGATTGAAATGGCTTGTCAATTTTAATTATGGAAATGTAGAATGCTTGATTGACATGTTTCATTGAAAATTGGGGAATTGTATAATTTTCTTATGTGATGCTCGAACATTTATTTTTCATTTGATCAATTACCTTCATTGAAATTGAATTAGAATCTTGGGATGGTGAATATACTTTCTTGTATATTGACATTCCATCTTTGAGGGAAAGTATGCATTCAAGTGTGGGGGTACATATAATTGTATTTCATGCATATTTTTTATGATATTTTAATGTAATATTTTTTGGACATAAATGAACATTCTTACCATTTTTTGAACGATTTAACTTCTTTTATGATTTCTGGATGGATACAATGAATATTTTATAATGGAAAGAAAAGGGATGGAAATATTAGCTAAAAGACACTTCGCACCATGATCAAAACTAAGTGGTGCAACATATTGTTTTTCACGGATTATGAAGCTAGAAAAACTAAAGTAGAATGATCACACATCATGTAATAAAATTACACGTCATGAATTTTTTGAAATAGAATTTTTCACGCAGGAAAACATTGGACAAAATTTAACAATATGAGTCCCAATCGCATCTATTGACTCGCAGTTACATATTGTGAAGGGATTTAAAGTTCATACATGATTATGGGAGATTCAAGAACATGAAGGGGTTCAAGGATTGAGATTTCATGATATGTAACCCATTTGCATGTTGTGTCTTTTTTGACAAGCAGAAAAATTAATGTGAAGAGGAACAAGGCTTCTAACGAAAAAGAAAACAAATAAATGCCTCATCCACCCTTCCAATATACTCTAGGAGTAGTTGAGGCCAAGAGAAACCAATGGAGGCTATAGAACACGGAGTGAAAACTTAGAGTGCTGCTTCATCTCAATTCTTCACCACATTTCATCATCGGGTACCCATGATACTATTTATCATATTACATAGTATATGTGATTACATTCGTTATTTTCAAGTGATGTGATTGTATGAGGGGTTATTCTTAGTTATTGTTTTTATATATTATTCATATTTTGGATTGTTGACAATTATGTATTAAATTACAATTCAACTTCTTTTCACATTGAATTAACATTGTGTGTGATTTGAGGTATTAAATTTTTGAGAATATATTAATTGTATTATTTTCACATTAAATTTATTAAATCTAGGTCAGTTATGTTTAAATACCGTTTTGGGTCACCGATTTCGGTGATTAAATTTACTAGACGACAATTCTAATGGATCCATCATAAGATTAGGGTTGTATTCCAAGACCTCATATTCGTGCATTCCGAAATCATACACAAACATGAATAAATTAGTATTAATTGAATCCCTACAACTTGAACATGAAAATCACTGAATCCATCATTCCTATCATTGTTATTCAAAACCCAATCCTTTCTGTTGCATCTTCTCTTTTTCTAAAATTGAAAAAAATCAATTTTATTTTTCTTAATTAATTTAGAACATATGGAACGCCCATAGGGGTTCAACACTTGGACATACAAAGCACTACATTTTTGTACTTTTTTATTAGTTTATTAAATTAATAAATTTTTTTAGCCCTGTGGGAAGTTAATAATCCACCTGGGTCCATTAATATGAATTATGAACATTTTAATTTCAAATAATATTTTCCAAATTTTAATGTAAATAATCCTACTCTATTTCGAACCCAAAGACTTACTTCACAACATTTCAATTTACAATTATTTCAGAGTCCTTGTTTGTGTGCACAAATGTGTAACACGTACCTGATATCTAATACCAAAGAGTCAATGTTTGTGAAATTTACCTTTATAAAATTCTCATTTATATAAATATAATTATTTTCTCTGAGATCAATTCTCAACCCTATGTAGCAATGTTTAACTATCTAATAGGTCATAAATATTTGTGATCTCATTGTGATTATAATGTATAATGTCATAATCTAAAAAAATAAAGATTAGTGGCTGAGTATCATGTTTTATCACTTCGTAAATTATTTTTAATGAATCTTATCACAGTAATAATGATGATACCTAATATCAAAGCCATTTAGATATCCAAGATCGATTTTTATCTAAGTTATGGGTTTATTTTAGTACTTACCTACTCACTAATATATTTAGGAAATGGATCATCCCAATAAAAATAGTTTGGAATCATGGATAGTTAAGTGGAAAACACCTTTTCTATATCCATTATATGGATAATGACAAAATATTATATTTTTGTAACCTAATATTTTTGTGGTCTATAAATAAGTGTAACCCAAAAAAACACCATCAATAAGTGATCACAAGCCAATCTAGGTGTACTTTAACATGTAATAAACCACTTCATAGAAAATAATGATCACCAACTACATATATTCCATACAAAAGAAATTCGCTGGGTTATACACTAACGAATGTCTAACCTAGGTTGTATGATCTAGAACATGGCCAATGTTATTTTGGAAGGAATATCACTCTTGGTACCTAAAGATTTTTTTTATTTCTCACTAGTTCAATATAGACAATCATTATATTAAACTAATGACCATTGAATCTCATAAATTATTTATCTTGTCATGTTTTATTTCATTGTGTATAAAATCTTATAATAAATTAGTTTTGGAATCCTTATATCATCCATCAAATTAATGCATTCGTATGACATTAATGGGACACTGTTTATACGACCCACAAGATCATTACATTCACCAAAAAATAGAAACTATGTATATTTAAATATATATTAATTCATATTATGCATAAGGTATAAGAAATTATCATGCAATGACACAGATTTACATGATATTGATAACCACTTCTTGAGTAACCCCATAGCGACATATAGATAAAGCATTAACCTTTATGGATGAATTCATAAGACTCCAGCGTGGTGGGTAGTCCGACCCCAATTCCTTCTCGAGGAGACATTCATTGAGATGGAACTCATTTAATAACATTTTTATGGCATAATATATAAAAACAATATTCATGAACTATTATAAATATCAAAACTCTAAAATCTAATTGAGGTTGAGGTTGATGAAAAACTAAAATGTTTTGTCTCACACCTATCATGTAATATAATACTCAATATCATTGAAGAGATTTATCAAATAAATAAAGCATAAACATCTTCCAAAAATTTTAAATAATTTATATACATGAATAAATATTGGAATAACCTCTCAATAAATAAAAAATTAATAAATTTAAAAGAGTTCTATTTTTTTGAACTATCCTTATAAATAATATTATTAGAAAACTTTTATAAGTTAGTTAAACATTACAAATATTATATAATGTTGAAAATAAACCCTTTATATTAACATTAAGAATGAACCCTTGGTAATATAATATTTTTATTTATATATGTGTAATTACTATGAATTATAAAAAATTTATAATCCAATATAATATATATAAACAATTCAAATAATATCATTATGACATAATTAATCATTCTTTAAACCATATTTAAATATATCATGAAATATTTTTGATGCGGTATAAATAATATATTTAAATAAGGAAACATTAAAAATTAAAGTAATTAATTATGAAAATGTATATTTCCCTATATATTTTGGCCTTATTTATGTAATCTATAAATTCTTCATAAATGACTATAATAATTTCATTATAAACACAATATTTAAATACAACACTGAAATCTATATTATAAGGGTAACAATAATTTCATTTTTAATATTATTGAAAATCATCATATAAATAATATAATATTGATAAATATTATTAAAATTAACTCTTTAGTAAGAATGGAATATTTATAATAATTTTTTCGAGAACATTAAAAAAGTTAATGACAAAAAAAGTAATCTAAATTAATTTATGAATAACATTTAATAAATTTTATACATATTTTAAAACAATGAATTAAATTATTTGTAAACGAATTATAAAATATATGGAAACTCTGATACTCTATTTTCTTAGTAAATTAGTATAGAAAATGTTAACTAATTACCATAAAATATATCTTCCACTCAAAATTTTATTATAATTTTAATGTAAAATCTATAGGTGATCTGGAAATTATGTATTTACATAATGTAACCTTAAGAAGGGGAAAACTAGTTACAATTTTAAAATATGGGTTCATTATTTAATAATGATATAAATAAATTGATTCAGCAATGAAAATATCATTGATACAACTGATGGGTTTTTAGGGGTCATCATATGAATGCTAGAAGAAAAAGGAAACCCATATATGTGACCAACATATCTTCAATATTATTAACATGTAATGAAAATAAGGAATATAAATAAGGATAACCTAATGTTTTGTGTAATCTATATTTTAATCTTCACAGTATTCTATATAAAGAAAAAAATAGTAGTAGAAAAAAATAATAGTAGAAAAAAATAATCATTCCTCTAAAGGGATTACAAGAACTAAAGGATCCCAAAAATATTATTGAGGATACCTAAACACGGAATGGGAGTTATAACCATCATCTAGTTATAAAGTATGACTTGGGGGAATTATTATATAATGATGCTTGCATAAAGTCAACCATAACAAATGGGAGGGATCTTATTCCATTATATATCCATCCTCGATAAATTTAATTAAAAGGAACACACTGATCATATTCAATGTCCCAAGAAATGTTTAGTATTTTTAGGATCATTCATTTAATTTATTTAATCAAGGATGGAAATTTAATCAATTAATATGAATTAATATTTTTGAAACCACATGGGAAGACTCATGCACATAAAAATATAAATAGGTGTAATATTCATGCACTTAACCATTGAGGTGGAAAATGCATGACATTAACCTAAATAATTGGGTGAAAAATATTATATAATATAATTTATATACATATGTTTTTAGTGAATAACTAATAAGAATGAACCTCAAATAGTTACTGTAACTAAAACAAGTGGTTACCTTTTCCAAATTTGAATTTGAGTATATTGTAGTAACAAATATGAGAAATTAATTTATTTGGTTAATTAGCTTGTTAGAGAAACATAGAAGAAGTTAGAAGGGTTGAATTATATTTCCAAATAATCTTAATCTAGTTTATTTTTCATGGTAGTTTACGTTTCAATCAATGATGAAACACTTGAAGCTAAAATAACACTTTATCCTGAATTTTCTAAAGGAAAAGCTTCTAGGGTGATGGAATATGGTCAATAATACAAATAAATTAGTCATGTTCAACAATAATTAATCTAACATTGTATAAGGTAATACTACTACTCAGTGGGAATTAATTCAATGAAATTGTATTGATTGCATTGACTATTTTTTAATGTTATGAATCAAGAATGTGCCTACGTTTTCCAGTGTTTATGAGAGGTTCATTGATCTAGTATTCAAGTGGTGTATTGTTTGGATGTAAAACATGTTTATGTTTAGAAATCATTCTAACAGAATAAGATACCCAGTAGATAGTATGAAAATAATGGTTCAGGCAGTGTTTAAATTTTCATTAGTTGTGGCATGATGATTAGAAAAACATATTATTTTGACGAGAATGATAACTAATCAACAGTCCAGATAATGTTGAATTTATGTTATGGTAATTTTGAGATCAATATTAGATTTTAATTCTTGATTCTTCTCGATAACGTTTTATATGAAAGTGTTGTTTTGTGAAGGTCATGATTGGGTTTTTAGGGAAATGTGAACATTTTACTGGGAATCAAGGGTCATGTTCTAATAACTAAATCCATTCGACAGTAATAATGTGTATTGATTTCCATATATTATTTTTTCATATTATATTGATTAATTACATGACCATGTTATCATATGACATGAAATTCTGAGAAATGGTGTGTCTATAATAAATGCTTGAAATATATTTAATATATATAACAACATGGGTGATTTTATTTCAAAAAAAAGTGGAATTGCACCTAAACAAGTTATTTTATCAAAAATAAATTGACTCTATTAAGTTTAGAATTGCGTTATTACCCTAAGAATTAGTTAAAATTGGTCGGAGGGGGTCATCTGTAGAAAACATTCATCATGAGTACGAAAATGGATAAAAAATTTAATAAAATAATTTCATTCCATTTGTTTGACACAAATTCTATTTCATCTTTAGATAAATGATTATGTTGGATATCCATGGTTTTCTAAATAACCCTGGAACCTCTTGAAGATCTCTGGATAGAGGGCTATTGGAACCGTCTCAAATGAACAATGATGATGTTGCGAATCAAGGATTGATACCCCACATATTAGATGGATCTTGTCAACAACGATGACGATTTATCATTCATCATGATTGATTGAACCAAATTAAGGTAGATCATGGGTGTAAATTGATTCTTTTCCCCATTCTGGATATTTATGATGAACGAAGACCTATATGAACATAATGCATATGGATTTATTGTTATGTGGGATGTTATTATTTGTGGGGTTTATCAAGAGAATTCTTCCTAATTGTCGATTAATTCATTTTTTCTTCTAACGTAAAAAACATGTGTTAGACACGGACATCTATCTAGGTTCTTTCCCTTGTTTAGATTTTTTCTTTTCCCCCTCGATTCATAGTTCATCCTGATTTTCATCATTTTCCCCTATGGTTCAACGTTTATTTGACAAATTGATCATTGTGCATCTGATTCTTACTACAATAATCTGACATCATAGATCTAGAATTTGTACCATATTCATATGGAATGATGATGGTTGTGGTAGTGGATTGAATTATGATTTGTTCTGATATTTCATTCCTAGGTGTACAAAAAATAAAAGAAGTGATATTTTTTTCGAGATTATTTAAGGACAAAATTTAATTTACAAGGAGATGGAATTTCTAGATGAGGCAACATATCACGTTTCACAATATAGATATTTATGGATTAGAGGCCATATGATTGAATAATATGATCAGATAATGATCTATGGTTTCTTGAAATAACTCAATACAAAAGGAATATAATCCCATTGGATGAATCAGCCTATACGTGGGAATGTACATGGCCATATGGAGGAGTTTATAGGTTGCTTACAGGGCATGTACTCCCCCACATGGCATGGATTTGATCACATAAACAGTCCACCATGTGTATTGGTACATGGACATAGATACATAGGATGACACCATGTACTGGAACACGAATAGAGTATATGGGTAGGAACCTGGATAAAGTGACACAACATGTGACCCCTCATGGATAAAAGGCAGGAAAGAAGTGACACAAGAAAATATGAGGAGAAGAAATTGGCTTCCACCCAGGTACATTGTTCTCCCAATCTGGTTTCCCAATGTACAGAATGACAGGAGGCTAACAGGGAGCAATGAGCATTAGATCCTTCTACAGATTCATAAAACCAACCTTCTTTGGTGTCCATCCTGAACGGTAAGTGACCATTGATATTTTAGATGCTTATCACTCTTTGGGTTCACATTCCTCCTTACAAGATAAGAAATATACTTTTGAAAAGAGGCTAATAATGAAATGTCAACCAGGTCAAAGGCCTCGGCTTCCAAAGGGGGGGGGGACAACCCCAAAATAAAAAGGTATAAATTAATATTTTATATTGTAACTATCAATGTATTTATAACCCTAACAGGTTTAATGTTCTTAGGCGTTTTATTATTACTCATTCTCCCAAACTATTTGCTACTGCTGGGCCAAAAGTGTATTATGCCTCAATAATCCTACATTCTCCCCCTTTTGGATATTCTTTCATATGGTCTTGTAGTAATGGAACATCTTTTGAATCCTTATGGCTATTTCCTCATTCCTCTATTCAAAGTCTTAATATCTTCACTATTACAAATCAATCAAATACTTGTGACTACATATTTGAAAATGATCATGTCTACTCTACCTTTGATTATTCCAAAAATAGATACCAAGATAGAAGCGGCCTTTTCTATTATATCTCCCAACTGCGTAGCACAATTCATAGTCCTTGGATTATATTTGGGTATTTCAATGCTATTTTTGATCGTAGTGAAAAGGTAGGTCCTTCTTATGGATCTATCTCCTCGAAAGAATTAAATGTCTTTCTTGAATTGACTAAATTTATAGATATTAACATAATGGGAGCCAAATACACTTATTTTAAAAAACATTATAATAATATAATGGCTAGAAGACATGATAGAGATTTTTCTAATGACCGTGATCCTGATAAATGGGATAATATCTCTATTATTACCCTTGCAAGGGTGGACTCTGATCGCTACCCCATTCTGGTTAGTTTTTCTCATAACCCTAGTAAACCCAGGGCCCCTTTTAAATTTAATGCTGCTTGGTAATCAGATCTGGACTATAGGGACATCATTATTACATCTTGGACTAATATGCTTGATCAAAAGGATGATTTTTGTTGTCCGAGGAAACTAAAATTATTGAAAAAAATCCTAAAAAACAGGTTTAAATCAAAATCCAATAAAATGGATAAGAATATCAACAATATGGAAAAGAAACTTTCACAAATTCAAAATCACAATTCCTCATCTAATTTTGATCAGTATATTCAACATGAAATGAACATTTCCTCTACCCTTATCAATTTACATAACATTAAGGATAATCTTCAAAAACCAATTTTCAAATACAAGAGGTTTAATGATGGGGATATGAATAATAAATTTTATAATGCTCCTCACAGAGTTTGGAAAGAATATAGGCCCCTTTCCTTTCTTTGGGATGGTGAAAAAATTCTACATTCTCAGGAATGTATTGTCAATCACATTGTCTCCTACTTTCACAATATCTTTAATAGTGCTGATATAGTGAATGGCCATAGGCCATATGTCATTCCAAATCTGGATAATAATGAAGATAATGTGTCTCTTAATAGCATCCCCTTAGATCATCAAATTATGGACATTGTATTTAGCTTTAAGGTGGATGGTGCTCTTAGACCGGATGGTTTTAATAATGGGTTTTTACCAAAAACACTGGGATGTTATTCCAGAAGATGTATGCGGCATAGTGAAACATTTCATTCACAAGGGCACTCTCCTACATGGCTTGAATTCCCAATTCCTTGTACTTATCCCCAAATCTGATTATACTGATGAATTAAAACTTTTTAGGCCCATTGCCCTCATAAATTCCCTCTTTATGATTATTAATAAATTTATTGCCAATAGAATTGATCTGATTATTTGGAAAATCATTTCCTAGAATCAATTTGGCTTCATCAAGGAAAGATCAATTCAAAAATGAATCTCTATTGCCTCGGAATCCACTAACCTTCTTAACAGGAAAAATAGAGGTCGTGATGTCGCTATTAAGTTATACATTGCTAATGCTTTTGATACCATTGACTGGAACATCATATATAAGGTCCTTAGGCAGTTTGGTTTCAATGAATGTTTCATCAATAAGAATAAAACATTATTTAATTTGGCACATATTTCTATTCTTATTAATGGATCACCTAGAGGTTATTTTAATTACTCTAAGGGTGTTAAACAATGTGAACCTCTTTTGTCTATTCGTTTTAGAATTACTGAAGACTACCTCAATAGGTTTCTCACTCAATCCATAGATATTCTAAGGATCAAACCTATCACTACTTTGAGAAACCTGAATACCCCCTCACACCTTCTCTAGGCTGATGAAATAATAATCTTCATTCAGGGAGACAAAAAAATAAATAATCTTAAAGACATTGTCCTTCCCTACCAAGAGGTTTCTGGTCAGCATATCGACTATAATAAATCGTTCATATATTTTGGTAATGAATTATTCCCTGGTAGAGAGCAAAACAATATAAAGTCCTTAGGGGTCAATGAAGGGTCTCTTCCCTTTACCTACCTTAGTGTTCATATCTTCTAGGGTAGACCAAAATCGGATTACTTCTCTCCTATCATTGATCAAATGATTAGACAACTTTCAACCTGGAATGGTTCCAATCTCTCAATAGAAGGGATAATTTTTTTAGTTATATCCACCATTATTTCCAAACTGGTTTACTCTATGATGATATACAAATGGCCAAAAAGTACGCTAAAGTGCCTCAATGTTTCCATTAAAAATTTTGTGTGGACTGGTAGTACATTAGAGAGAAAATTGGTCACCGTTCCTTGGGATAACTGCTTCAAACCAATTGCTAAATTTGGCGTTGGAATTAAAAATCTCAATAAGTTAAATGAATCCATATAATCTATGCTCACAAGGAATCTAATCCATAAAGATGTGCCCTCTTCAAATTTTCTTAGAGCCATATTTCTAAACAAACTTATTAATAACCAGACTATATTTCTTACTTCCTCTATTTGGAATTCCAATAAAAACACCTTCAATTCTATTATGGCTAATTCCAGATTGATCATTAACAAGGTCTCAAATTTAAGAATTTGGTTTGAAAACTGGACTGGTGCTCCCTTGTACACTTTTTTGAGAAGCAACCACCCTCACTATTTGAACAATGAATCCATAAATAACATTATGAGCATGACTAACCCTAACCATCCAGAGGATATTAAAAAAATTGTCGAGAACTACCCCTTCACTACCACGATGGATCATCTGATTTGGTTATCCTCACATAATGGAATGATCGATTTTAAAAATCATTACAATCATCTGTTTATTAATGATGATAATAACTTATCCTTGATAAAAAACATTGATAAATATTGGATAAAACCTTTGAGGTTTACATTAGTTTGGTGAATTGTTCATAATAGAATCCCAAGGAGGACCGTTTACAAACATTTGGGATTACCCTTTGTTCCAAATGCCGCATGTGTAATCAACATCTTGAGGATATAATCATCATTTCCTTTCTTGTGATTTGACAGCTGCTCTCTGGAATTACATTTCAGACAACTTCGAATGCAGATGGTTGCTAGACAGTTCCATTACATTGCAGATAAAATAGTGCTGGGATACTTTTAACTACCAACAGATTAAAATTATTTTTCTTGAAGCATTCGTGGAGCTACTCCATCTAATATGGTATGTTAGAAATTATTTAATTTTTTACAACAACTTATTAAAGATTAATTCAGGTAAAATGCGAATTCTCTTGGCCATCCATGAAGTGGCTTCGATTCAAAAGGATGAATGCAGCATCTTGTTTGTTACGTTTGGGATCCTTCATCTCATTATAGTGGAGGGAAAGTATCCTCGTCCAAAATATACTTTTGAAGTATTTTGATGGTCACCTCCCACCGGATGGATTTATGTAAACATAGATGGTGCCTCGACTGGCAACCTTGGTCCAGCGAGTTGTGGTACTATCTTCATGAATCATTTAGATCAGACCCTTGGATGCTTTTATGGTTCCTATCGCATTAAATCCTCACTATAAGATGAGATGATGAGTGTTATACATGCCATCTATTTTGTCAAGCGTTGAAACTGGAACAACATATGTATTGAGAGTGACTCCACTACTGTCATTCATGCCAACTAGAGCGGCACAATACATCATTCCTGGCCGCTCACTGCACTTTGGATTGATTGTTTGAAATCTCTTTCCAAGATCAAATTCATCACCAAACATACCTACAGAGAATCTAACATGATTTCTTATGGGCTTGAAAATTTCGTTGTTTCTCATTCTTTGCTTTGGAGGGATGATCTCCCTCTTGTGTTACTCCGGCTCTATGTTTGGAATGTTAACAAACAATCTTCTTTCAAACTTGTGTAACTCGTTTTATTTTCAATAATATGTGTTGTTTTGGTCATTGACCAGAACAATATCCAAAAAAACAATTTTAATATCATGGTCTATTTACCTAGTTTGATCTCGAGGTCAAGGGACACGATGTGTAACCCTTATACATGTTGTTTAATCCATTATACATGGCTTAAATATCTTTTTTTCTATATCTTGGAAACATTTCATTAGGTTTCATTCCCCTTATCGTTCACATGAAGACTTGTAAAAATCATTTTTTACACCTCAAAATATGATCCCTTCAGTAGGACTTCATGGATATATTTTTTTGAACCCCTCTGAGTAGTCTTGTTTGGGATCCTCTATTCAAGTTCAAACCCAAATGGGAGTTTTTTGTATCGATATGACCTACACTATGCGGGATACGATCCTCTACATAGTGAGGTTAATTCAAAATGAGTTGTTGGAATCAACTCAAGTCCCTGGCTGTGATCCTCATCTATGTATCATATCCTATTTATATTATCAGTATATCCTTCACTTGGAGAGACCCAACAAGTAAAACCCCTCAGATGGATTGCATCAGTTCAATATCACCTTAGAGTATGTTTTCCTAGATTATTTATTTTTGGAATCTTCATACAAAAATCATAGGCAGACATACTATGGTTTTGGCTAAATTCTAGACTTTGTATAATTACTGAGTATATCTAGAAATATTTATTTTAGGTTTTATATAAATATACTTATGTAGAGACAAATTTATTTCTATTTTTATATTTTTTATCATCTCATGGTGTCCTACTAAGTATAATTATACTCACCCCAACATGGGATTTGTCTGCATGTGTCATGTCTTATGTATATGATTGTCCTTTTAGTTGATACCTTGGAAGACTAGGACCATATAGTTCTATGTGAGACCAGATTGAATGAGGTGTCTTCCCGTGACTTTTAGACAGCTGTCGTAGTACTTTTACATTCATGTTGGATTATTTTTACTGAAAATTTATGATGGGATTATATTTGGCCCTATTTAATTTCAATTAATTCATTTCATAATCCTGTTGTGGGATATTTATGCATACATGCATGGGTAATTTAGTTGATTTTACATTTCAGAAATATTTATATTTGGGGTTTTGTTCATGTGTAAAGGTATTTAGTCAATTCCTATAATTTCTATGACATTCCTTCTCAATGTTAGTCACCATCCCCAAGCCTAATAGAAGTGATCTTGGGGATTCTTATCATGGGCCACATAAGGACATGTAATGAATGACTAACATCAGAGGGAGTTAGTTCTACATTAGGAATTATTATCTATGAGATTGTTTCAGGGAAATATATTTATGTGTTTTGAATTTCATCTATTAGGAAAGTGACACCAGTATTGGTTCGGCAACCGATGTATCCAGAAACCAAAAATCTGATCACTTACTTTATGACATGGTAAATGAAAACATTGATTGATGGAAAAAGAATGGATCATTCTTCATATAAGAGTGGGTTGTGATTTAAATGTGCTTCTTGAGTAAGATATGTAGATTTAATCATTAATAGTGGTACATCTTGTTTACTTTCATTATTACATTATGATGTATGTCAGCTGGGATTTTGTAGGATGGTCACAAGGATGACCCCATGAGTGATGAGGATTCGATACATGGTCTAGTTCCCAAAATGTTACATTAAGGTGGTGCACCAGACATTCTTGCACCTATAGAGAATCTTATAGTAACTGTAGTATTGGTGAATGAGGTGCGTAGGATGATAGAAATTCAATAGTTTTTTTGATATAAACCCCTCAAGTTATGAGGTGAGGCCAACCCATAGGCATTTGAGGGCTGTCTTGGGATGGGGACTAGAGTTTTCAATCTAGTCAGCACACATGAAGATCAGGTGGTGGCCCTCATGAATATCCTTCTTCGTGGATCAACATGACAACAGAAGAGTTTGGATACTCAAACATATAATGAGGAAACTCATTAGTGAATATATCTAGAAAACCTATTTAGAGACGAGTTGTCAACATCTATGTTGAGGTATCTGTATATCAAGAGCTTCTATAGCTTCAGTAGGGTATTATGATAGTTTCTGATTATTCTTCGAGGTTAGCCAACAATTCTAGGTACTCAATAGATATAGTTCAAGATCGTATTGTTAAGGAACATACCTCCAAGATAAGTCTAGGTAGAGACATCTAATCAAGTGATATCCCTATGTGAATTCTTATTTATGTGGGGGTGCTTGAGAAGTCTTTGGTTATTGAAATCTTCTTGGACGAGCATATACAACCAGTAATTGTTAGTAGTGGTATGTAGGAGAAGGGACCACAGCAGTAGGGATCCGACAACAGCCTCAGGGACCTAGATGTGTGAGATGTTTCCAAATGAGGTCCCAAGATAGAGGATCTAAATTTAAGGGATCATAGGGTACCGCTAGTCATTTTATAGAGAGTAATTTCATCTCAGGTGAGGGAATGGAAAATCTCTCTTGGGATTGTCTAGCTTGTCGTACTGATGATAGAGAGACAAAGAATGAACCACTAAGATAGACTGTACTGTGGTATAATTAAGGTCCATTGTGGGTAGAAGTGGTATAGGAGATGTGAGAGAAGATGTATGTGGTCGAAGTTTTCACTTGTTGCTACCCCCACGCCCAAGTGGTCCACACCAAGCTCTAGTAGCTGGAGGATATATGAGAGGACGACTGTATGCGGTCGACACTTATAACCAATGGGATCAATGAATGATGCATGTTATTATATATTCAACTTCTACTTTATCTACAATAATTATTGACATAGTTTCTAGTCATTCCTCACTTTCCATATACGTCACATGAGACATAGAGATTCCGATTGAACAATTTAATCAACCGTTACAGTTGGAGACTCCTACTATGGAAAACACAGGTATTATGCACTTGTACTGACAGTATTACCTAACCCTTGGGGGTGAAAGGTTCGGTTGGATTGTCTTGGTAGAAGAATTTCTTCCTTATAAAATCATTCTTGGTATGTATTTGTAATCTACAGTTCATGCCAAAATCACCTATTTTAGGTGAATAGTGTGGTGTCTCCACAATGAATGAACTATGTTTTCCTTTTTTGGTAAAATGGAAACCCATGAATTATAAGATGGACACATTTAAAGAAGCCTGCATTCGATTACTAATCAATTCTCTATCCTAAGCCTTGGGGGTAGTGGATACTGTATGTTTTTAGTTTTCTACATAGTTGGTGGAGTATGAGGATTTGTTTCATGAATATGTTCTTTGTTTAACTCCCTACAAAGAGATTGATTTGTCCCTTGAGCTACATCCCTGGAATATAATGAATTATACACCATCATCTCAAATGGATCCCACAGATTTTCACAAGATGGGGGTGCGGTTAGAGAACTTACATATGATGGGATTTTTGAGACCCAATGATTTACATTGGGCATACCTATTTTATTTTGAGAAGAAGGCGGACGATAGAATGAGGTTTGGGGTGGACTATCCACATGTGAATCAGGTGATAGTGAATAACAAGTATCCACAATTGTGGATTGGTGGATTATATGATCAGATTATAGGGGTCTGATGGTTCTCGAATGTTGACCCCAGGTCGGGCTATAACTAGCTACCTATATGGGATGAGGATATACCACAGACAACATTTACATATATCTAAATTCAATATGAGTACTTGGGGATAGTCTTTTTCATGATCAAATCCACATTAATGATAATGGGAATCATGCACTAGACCTTCCAGAAATTCATAGATTGGTTTGTGGTAGACATCATTGACCATATCCATGTGACTCAGAATCCGAGGAGGAGCACACAAGACACTTAAGGATACTTCTAAACATACTATTAGAGTACCATATTTATGGAAATATCCCAAAGTGTCAGTTCTGAATTCAATTCCTCCACATTATAGTATACATTACCTCAGTGGATGGATTTGAAGTGGACCTAGCCAAATCCATGTAAGTGTTAGAATGTGAGCCACCTAAGAGCGTTATTGAGGTGTGGAGATTCATTTGTTAGGAATTATAATACCGTTGATTAATACATAATATCTGTAGATTATTATCACCCAATAACAATGTGACAGAAGAGGTATACCTTTCACGTGGACATAGAAGTTCCATCATTATTTTTTGTAGTTGAGGTAGAGTTTGATGTTCCAACCCGTATTTAAATTTATGTAGGAGGGTGTCCAGTACATAGTATTCTGTGATTCCATAGGAACATGGATTGGTTGTTTTTTGATGTAGAGGTAAGCAATGACTTCATATGGTTTACACTAGTTGAGACCACATTATCATAACTCAATGCCCCATAATCCTGAGTTTTTAGCGGTAGTATTCACTTTGAGGATGTGGAGACACTCTTTGATGGGAGATCAGTTTATCATCTACACTGATCATAATAGTTTCAATTATATATTCTCTATGAAGTATAATAACATGAGAGGAAATGGATAGAGTTACTTGTGGATTAGGACTTCAATGTTTTCAACACTCTTGGAAAGGGAATCAATGTAGAATATTTTTCCAGGAAGAGATATAGTTCATGGTTATTTAATGGGGTTTTGAATATGTTGGCCTCCATTCGGTTATCGTTTGTGGATGGAGAAAGAGAAGCATACCTCCAATTCGAGTGTTTCATCCCTTCATACTTACAACATGTCATGGAGGTGAATCTTGGGGATACCTACTATGAGACCCTTCATGCTCATATATCCACAGGTCATGCTTATAATGGACATTCTAAATGTGTAGAGGAAGTATTTTTTTTACAAGATGCATGATGGTTTACATGGTATTATGGGAGGAGGTTCTCAAAGAGTTTAATACATCTCCCTAGGTGGTACATCTAGGTGTTGAAAATACGTACCAAGACCTCTAATGTCAGTTTTGTACGCTAGGAATAAATAAGGGTGTATGAATGTTGAAATCTCGATGACTTACTTGTCAACAAGTAAAGGATGAGAACAAAGTTCAAATGCGTTGGAATCGACCCCTTGAGGTTACATAATGGTAGTGGGATGATATATCTATGGAATTTGTGACTGTTTAACCACTTATATCCAAGGGTCGTGTCTCCTTCTGGGTTATTCTAGATTGACTGAACATGTCTTCCCACATATATGCTATCCAGGAATAGAGATCAGTTGAGAGATCGGGATGCCTATATGTTCAGAAGAAGGTCTTACTCCATGAAGTTCCATCAATTAATTTTACTCATAGAGATTCTCAAATTACATCTCCATTTTTGATGGAGTAACATGATGTATTTGGGGCCTATTTATACATGAACAAAAGGATTATCCCATAAACTGACATCCTTACTAAGTGAACCATTCAGGTTCTGGAGGACATGCTTCAAGCATTCATGATGGAATTTTTAGATAGTTTGGAGGGTCACCTACTATTGGTGGTGTTTTCATAAGAAAACATCTACCATTCCACAATCAGTATGAATCCATTCAAATCTTTGTACTAGCTACCCTATAGGTCACAACATGGTTGGACTAACTGGGTAGAGTCAGCACTCATGGGCCTGATGGTGGTGCTTTCTTTAATAGTGAAGGTGCAGATTATCTAGTAGAAGATGAAGACTAAACATAATTCATCAAAAGTCTTATTCTGACATTTGATATTGGCCATTAGAGTTTGAGGAAGGAGACCATGTGTTCCTATGTAATTTACGTTGATGTGGGTTATATATATTTGGTCGAGGCCTCAGGCTATATATGAGTTTAATATTACCATTCAATGTACCTTATAGAGTTGGCGAGGAGGAATATCACATCCCTCTACATCTATAGTTATAGATGGTACATGAAATTTTATGTGTCCCAACTAAGGTGATAAGTGCATGACCCATCAAACGTTGTTGATTAGGGAGAGCTATGTATCGATGATGGAGTAAATTTTTCAGAATATCTATTGGAGATTGAGGATTAGAGGGACAGGATCCTTAATGGGTGATCGATTCCATTGGTGTGTAACTGGTGGTGGCATGTGAATATCTATGTGAGAACATGGTATTTGATGGGGGGCTCAGATTCATGCTTATTACCCTCATGTTTTTAGTATCCTTTTTTTGGATTTTTAGGGATGTAATTTCCCAAAGTGGGGAGAATTTAGTGTCTTGGATTTTCCATGTATTACTTTTAAATATGATCTGGAATAATTTTGAGACCACGAACTAAGAAGTCATGTGATTTTGTGACACAATGTGTCCAGAATAAATGTTTTAAATATATTATATATATTAAATAGCATGCATACATGGTTTTCCTAAAAAAGTGTTTTAACTCTAAAATATGTTCTGGATTTAAAAATATGGGGGAACCATTGAGACCAGAATTCCATTATTTCCTTAGCAATGAATTGACATTATTCTGTGCGGATTGTTTGTGGAAAAGTAATTGCGGGAATTGAAATGAATAAAATAATTTTATACGATTATTTTATTCCATTTTTTTGATGTAGTTAAAATTTAATATTTAAATATATCCTTATGTAGGAAATCCAGGTTTACCCAAATAATCCTCGAACGTCTAGAGGATTGTTTTACCTAGATATTATAGAACCCTCTCAATCAAATAAAGAAGATGTTGTGAATCAAGGATTAATGAATCTTAGATTCGACTGATCTTATCTATGCTGATTGTGATGGATCATTATTCATTATTGATCAAACCGAATCGATATAGGTCATGATTTTGAATCATTTATTTTCCCTATTTTGTATTTTTGGGAAGAACACTAACTAATTGATGAATAGATTCATTGATAGAGATATCTTTATGTGGGATGGGTTTACTTCTAGGTTTTATCGGTATATTTATTTCTAATTGTTTATTTTTTTTATTTATTAAAATGGTGAAAAACAATGATTGACACAAGAAATGATTGAGTTTCTTTCCACATGACTGGATTGGTTCTTTTCTCCCCCAAATCACCATTAATCATGATGTTCTTAGTCTTCCATAATATTTTACATTTCATTGAACGATTGATCATTGGGCATCTGATTCTTGGTGAAACAATCCAAAATCGTTTATCCATAATCACAACAACTCAACATAGGTGTGATGGTGGAAGAGGTAGTGAATTGAATAATGACTGGTTCCAATTTCACATTCTTCAGTGCACAATGAAAAACAAAGATGATCTTGTTTTCTATGTGGATTGAAGGCCTGAATCTGTTCAATTCGATGATAGAATGTCTAGATGAGGTTGGATCTCGAATTTCACAAAATGGATTTTGACGGATCAGAGGTCATAGTGTCAGTCATGTTGTACGGAGGAAAACTCATCATTTATTGAGAAACTATATATCCATGAAGTGTTGTACTTGACTAAATGACCTATAGTCCTCTTAGACGGCTTCATGTGTACATGGGATTGTATATAGATATGGTGTGGTGTACATAGGACTCAAAAATGGTGTGTACTCCCCTATATATCATGGCATTGACCATGTTCATAGGCTACCCCATATACTAGAACATAGTCATGGATACACATGATGTAACTGTGTACTAGAAAATGACTGGAGTACATGGGTATGACCCCAGATATAGGGACACAACGTGTGACCCCTATACACTCCATGTACCCATATTTTACATGAACACATTTTGAATGACATGGTCTAGTTACACGGGAAAAACCCTAGGTCAAGGGAAACGACGTGTAACCCTTCAAACTGGCATGTACTCTTTTCTACATGGAATGGATATCTTATCCTCCATATTAGGGAAATTATTTTCTAGGGTTACTGTCACTTATCATTAAAATAATTATTTTTTTGAATCATTTACTACTTGTAGTACTATGATCCTTTCACTAGGACTTCTTGGAATGAGTCATTGGAATCTCATTGAGAGGTTCATAGTATAACCCTCTGTTCAACTTAATGGCCATGGTGGATTTATTGATATCACTATGGCCAACACTTCATGGGCTCTAAACCTCTAACTAGTGAGGTTAACCCACGTTGAGTTTTTGGTATAACATCATGGCTCTATACCTGATCATTATCTATGTATCATATCTTTTTTATACTATCTGTATATCCTCTTATTGGAGAAACCCAATATGCAGTACCCCTCCAACAAGCATAATCAGTGCTTCTAGACATAGTAGTGTGTTATCCCGAATGAATTCTTCATGGAATCTTCGAGCTAAAATCCTAAGATGGCATACAATTGTTGTGTCTTACTCATAGAGTTTGACTTTATTGAGTATATAAATAAATTCTTAAATTATGTAATATAGATATATAATAGTATATATCTTAGTGTATTTACTTTTATATATGAATCAGGTTTTTGGGTTATCCGACTAAGTATTTTTATACTCATCCCTACATGGACATTGTCTTCACGTGTCATGTCTTGTGAAGATGTTCAACCTTTTGATGTATTGCTGTAGGACCTCTACCAAATAGTTCATAGTGAGATTGGAAAAACTGATGTGTGTTATTGTGTATTTTAGAATCCTGTCATAGTACCTTTTCATTTTTTTTGGACTTATGTCATATACACTTCTTGTGGGATTTTATTTGGCATAATTTAATTTCCCTTTACATTTTTGTACATTTGTTGTGGGATATAGATGTATTCATTCAAGGGTTGTTTGGTTGTTCTTACATTTTAGCATTTTTACGGTTGGAGATGTGTGAATGTGTAGAGGTAAATAGGAAATTCCTCTCATGATAGTGATATACCTACATAGTGCTAGTCACCAGCCCCATGCTTATTGGAGGAATGCTTTGGGAGTCATGACATGAGACCCACTATGACGAGTGATGAAATTAGGAATCATAGTTTAATGGTTGATCATTTATGAATTTCAAATTGTGGTATATCTATTTGACCAATTGAATGATTATATAAGTAATTGGGACTACCACCATGAATAGTTAAAATGTTATTGAGAGATTACTTGTAGTTAGTGATCTCATTTTTTGACACGAAAAAAATAATGTTAATTCATTTATATTTAGATTATAATGGTTTTCATTATTAATTCTCTCATATACATAAGTCATAATTTTAAAACCATGAAAACTAAATTGTTTTGCATTCATTTTCTTATTTAGTTTACCATTACAATGAATGTTTTGTGTGAATTGGCTTGGGTGTTTGTGATCGTGATTTGATGTAGTTACTGGGGTGTAATGCCTTTATATATTTTGGTAAACCAATGTTGAGGGAATCCATATTGAGGATTTAATCCACTATATGTATCATATATCAATGTCTGATGTTAGAATTGTTTAATATATTTCAAAAAGAATATGTGTTGAACTGATTAGAAAACAGAGACATCCATTTCATTCCATATCACTTGAGATCTTATTAAAGCATTGAAGAACAAAAGGGATATATAAGGATTGAATATATATATATATATATATATTATAATTATATGAAGTTATATATCTATGTGCATCGATTTAATGGGTTTGAATGGATTTTTGATTCAAAATAGAATTCCAATAAGTACTTGAAAAAATTAATGGATTTATAGGTACAACAAACTATTCAAGATTTATAGAAATATTTTAGAGATAAAATTATCATATTTATATAAAACCATAATTTATTTTATAGGTTTCTATTTTTCATTCGTGTAAATGTATTTTTGTTCAAAAAATAGTTTCAAACCGCCTTTTATTATTATTAAAAAAACCATATAAAAAATACATACTCTCGGCCTTAAATAATCATGAATATAGTAACTAGAGTTATCCTTATACTACATTTCATATATTAAAACCTAAATATTATTTCATGTAATTATATAATTTTAAGTGACTAACAGGGTCGTTATATTGATAATAATATCAAAATATTTCATGTAATTTGAGTATAAATTAAAATAATACAATGATTCAATGGAATATGGTAAAATGAAATGAGAAATATCTTATCGTTGATGATGAATTGAAATACTCAAAAAACGAATGTCCATGGATTCTAAGAAGTTTGTGTTTGTTATATTTGAGGGGAGATATAAGTCTTTTTAATGATTTCTATAAGTGTAGTAACTATTTAGTGACTTATGGGAATGATGGGCTACACAAAATTAAATGATTCGGCTAATGGATAAAATATATTGATGTTAAATAATAAAAATTACATTAATTTTGATGAATCATATCATGTTTTATGTCTCTAGACTATGTGATAAATAAAATGAATTGATTTTTGAAAATGATATATTCTTAGTAAAAATGATTATTGATTTTCTTGTTATGATAATATCACTATGAAAAAGAGGTAACTTTTTTCAAGTGGGTGATACAAGTTTTTTTACATAAGGATAAAAGTAGAAAATTAATTGTCACAATGAATCATTTTCCATTATGGTAAAAATAGCATGATTTATATCACTCAAGGATATTGGATTCATGGTATTTATATATTAAAGATAGAAAGACAGAGGTGTTTGATTTGTTCCATAAGAATAATTTGGAATATTATCAACTTATTGATAAAGGGAGTATAGATTCAATCTTAAAAAACATTAGATAGTATTAATTATTATGTATATATATATGGTCTAATGGGAAATAATTCAACATTGATGAATATTTTCCAAATGGATACATGGGTGGTTGAAGTCTCATTTTCAACACACAAGGAAGAATGGTTTAGTCTTTTGGTTCATTTTATGTGGCTGGTGATGCACTCACTGAGGAAGCCTTATCATTACTCATTATCCTCCTTATTTACATTATAAAAAAAATTATATCACTAAAAAAGATTGAAATATACTCAAAAAATACCATTTCATCATTCAACTATGTCAATTTTCAATTACTTATTTACTTAGAGGCTAAAAAAGCCTAATTGGATGCATCATTCTAATCATACACTCTTAGAACTCTGTAAAAAGGAAATACATATTTTAGAATATAAATTTAATTACTATAAAAAACATCAATTTTTTAATTTTCTAGGTTACCAGCCACCATATTGTTACAATAATGTCTTGGGAATTCTCATAGTATTCACCACCATAGGACAACCTGATCTTGACTGTGGTCATTTTGTATCATAATAAAAATATTAATTTCAATATATAATGAACATAATAAATTAATATAAATATTTTATCATTTTTATTTATGAAATTACTCATATTAATTTAATTATGTCTATAAAATATAAATAATTGGCTATAAAAATGATTAGGATTTTTTGGATTAGTGTAGAATCATATTGTGGGAATTTTTTAATGTGAATAAGAATTGATAATTGGGATAAGTACACATGTTTAATGTTTCAATATTATTTAGAGATTCATGTTATTGAAATTGAATATTTCAAACCTTATACACCATAGTAGAATTATTTCACTAATGGTTGGATTAAAATCATAGTAGAGATTGAATAAACAATATTGTATACAATAACACGTCATGTTTATTTTTATGAAAATTAGAAGGGACAACAATACATTTCCAGAACTTGTGTTTATATCATCCAAAATCATATATGATCATATATGTCATTTATTTCAACAATACTCCTATAGTAAATAATTTTTTAGTTTTCTAAATTCCAGTAATTATTAATATTAATTAAATAAACATGTTTATGTTTAATCAATCCGGTTTCAATGAATTTTTCCTTGGTTATCCTCCAAAATGAGGGGGAAAGTAGTGCTAAAATATGGAAACATAGAATATTATTGTAACAGCCCGAGATTTTATGAAAAATATTCTTTTTAATTTTATTAATGTCTTGTGTTGTACGCTAAACCAAAAGGAGCTTGCACAACACACATCCTTGACTTGCCTTGCATTACACGCAATCGCAACCTTCCTCGATAGCGTGTGTAGTACGCAATACTGAGTTTCACGAAACAACGATATGCTATTAAAATATTATTAAAACTAGCCGTTATGAATGGTAATTGCCACTTTTTAAATTTTAGAAAATTTATCTCTCAAAATGGACTTCATTTTTGGATTCGGAGTATCGAATTTAGCCTAAGGTGAAATTTTGGTACTTTTCGGATAACTTTCATATTCTGATGAATAGTGAAAATTACTAAATTATAATTAAAAAAAAATTAATGGAAATAATTAATAGTGATAAAATATTAATTTGAGTGGTTTTAAATTATATTTAGAATATATTTTTACAATTTAATACAATGTTGGTCATTGGTTGTAATTTCACGTTTAAACCAGACATAATCAAGTGTCAATCTTTTGATAGATATTGTTTCTTAAAAACACGCTATTTGTTTTAACAGCGGGATTTAATTATAAAATTAATTAATGCAACTTCTATGTTATTAATTTGGTAAAATAGACTTCATTTTTGAATTCGGAATATGAAATATAGCTTAGGATGAAATTTTGGCATTGTTCTGAAAAAACATCAATTTTTGATGAATAGTGAAACTACTAAGTGGTAGTTAAAAAACTGAATTTTTCATAAAACATAATTTTACCGCTTCTGTGAATGGAATTTCAAAAATCCAAGAGACACGGTTGATTTCAGTAAGTAAAATGTGGTTCAATGAGATGAAAATAATTTTTGGTGAATAGTAACTTTTTATTTTTATTTACCACGGTTAAAAGTAAATAGGGTAATTAAGCATAAGAATGATATTAATATTACCCTAACACATGTCATAATTCTATTGGACAGGTGTATCTCGACCAAAAACAACCTTATGTGTAAAATATTATCATTTAGGCCCAGTTGGATTAGATTAGGACATTTATTATTATTTAATTCGAAGAAGAGTTAAAAGAGTTAAAATCAAAGTTTATTTACTAAAACATTTTTAATATAGGGTTGTACATAAGATATATTCTATTGTAAATATTCATTAGAAAGATAAAATTATTTCCTACATAATGGTATTTTATTTGTAATTTTTAGACATCAAATAATTTAATTTATTTATGACACAACGATGATGCAGTAATTATCTTATTTATGAAATATTGACATAATTGATGTTATAAACACCAAAATAAATGTAATTTGAGACTTTTTATGAATTAAACCAATTTTCTAGGTTACTATGATATATTAGTGTTGATTTAATCAACTTGGTTCGAACATATAATTCTATTATGACTTTCACAAAAATCATATATCAAATAGTGTCAAAATTGACACAAAATAGTTTTTAAATCAAATATTATATTATTAATTGTTATTTTATTCCTAAAAATCTAAGGTTCGGCCAAATGACTTAGATAGGATATATATATTAATAATAAACAATTTGGGGTCCTTTTGGCATGTTATAGTAAGTGTATTAACCATATAGTGAAAGAAAACAAAAAGACATGGTAAAAGTTAAATTATTTAACTTAGAGTTAAATCTTACTGATAAGGTTAAAATAATACCCTAAACTTGTCTAAATCCTATTGGTTTATAGTATTTCGACCCATCCCCACTTTATCTTCGAAATAAGACCCTTTGGAACCATTATAAACCGATTTTGACTTTAATATAAAATAATATTTTGAGATATTCCTAAGGTGCCCCTCTCCTCCCTTATAAAATGGAACCTCCTCCCCCTCCTCCTCACACCAATTTGAGCACTCAAGCTCGGCCAACCCCTGCCATTTTCTCCTCTCCACTTCCCTAGAATAATCCTAGAGGTCCTGGTCTTCTTCAAAGACCAATCTTAGTTCCCTAAGTGGAGGATTCAAAGAGGCGTTCCAAAGAAGAGGTAATATCCATTACCGATCTTTTCAATTTCTTTCTTCTTCAACTTCTCCTTCTTTAGTTGTTTCATGATAAAGTAATAACATCAGTATTACTTACATAATGATATGTTATTATAAATATGAAACAACCCTAATTCACCTTCTATCCATCCTACGGAAAAATGAAATCACCGCGCGTGCGTACGTACAGAATACCGTCTCCACACCGCGGTGTAATCTATTTTCCACCACCACCTTACAAGTATGGGTATAATGGTGTAATGAGAAACTATTTATGATTATTATAAAGTAATATTTATACTGATTTAATATATATATACTCCAATACAATTCCACGATCATAGGAATGATATCATCACTCGTGCGTACGTACGGAATACCGTCTCCACGATGTGATGCGACTCGTTCTACATGATCATCATTACATAGTAATTATATAAATGAATTGAATGAATAAATATGATATATGTTACACAAATAACATTCTGGATATAAGTTATCTATAACCTTAAAAGAAGAATAAGAATTTATTCGGCAAAACACGCATAAGAACAAAAGGCAATAAAGACCCGAGTAACAAGTAACAATGAAATATTACTAACAAGAAGCTAAGAATATGACCATATATGATATCATATCAATATTTATGATTATGGAATAAGTCAATAACATTATTTAAACCATTATACAGGAGATTCGGACACGTAAAAAGAAAATCGGACCTAAGTTAAGGGAAATATCACAATCTCATTTTTATCCGAGATTGTTTATACTTTAGTATTTACTGGGGTGTATTTTATCATCCACATCCATATTTCCTCAATATGTAATATTATTTCCATCCACCTAAAATTTTTTAAATCCAATTTTACCCTTAGGTGAGTTTTTAGTAAAATATATGAAAGGAATCTTTTGTCGTTTTTCGTACGAGGTACTTTTTTGACTTTTCCGACAAAAGTACGAGAAGAATGTTTTTTTTAACTTATACGGCATGAATGGATTTTTAAAACATTATTTCCAAGAAGCTTCCTTTAAAAGTGTTCATGTTTATTTTTAATCAACTTCTTTTAGTTTTAAATTGTAAGACATGTTAAGAAAGGAAAATGATTTTGAAGTAGAAAGGATATTTTCCTCAAGAATGGATTTCAAGTGTTTTATCAAAATTATTTTCCATCTAAGATAATAAAGGGTTCTGTTTATATCCCTATTATTACATGGATTTGATTATGTTGTGATGGAAATATTTTTATGAATTCCTTTATCTTATATGAATTGTTTTATGATGTCATGTTGTTTAAGAATCCCATTTTTATTACATGGGTTATGCAATGATGTATGATTTATGATTTTGTGGAACACATAATAATGGTATCATTATGAGGTGGGTGGGACCTATATCTCCCTCCAATGCATTGGGTAAAGATTTTATATCTCATGAGATAGACATGGCTGGAATGGTAGGTTATACCAGTTCAGTGAAACAGGACTGAAATGAGGGTCACTCGATTCAGAAATGGACTTTGTCCACTAAGATAGTCTTGGAAATGAGTCTTGACTAACAAGAAATGATTCTCTATGATTATGTGTGTATGCCACAAAGTTTAATGTTTTAAGTTATGATTATTGTGAATACATTTCACTGCCATGAGTTATCCCAGGTTATGAAATTATGATCTCTTTTGCAGATTAAGATTTCCAAAAGTTATGTTCTTATGTATATGATGTGATTTATATTTCTTTTGTTTACCCTTACTGAGCATTTGAGCTCACCCTTTTATGTTTTCTTTTCCCCAGGATATAAAGAATGGTTTTAGGTAAAAAAAGGGAAGATCTTTATGGGAGATATTGAAGATCTTTCACCAGTATTAGAAGATTATATTCCGAGTTTCCAAAGACACTAAACTACTACGGTCCTTGTGTGTGTGTTTTTGTAATGTACTAAGTATTCCGCCAATGTAATGTAATGTCCATGTACGTCAAGCTTCGGGTCGTTACAGTTGGTATCAGAGGAAAGGTTTAGTCAACCTTTGGAAACTAGTATGTGAGAACGTTATTGAGATCCCTAGAGATATTTCTAAGGTATGTCTAGGGATGTCCCTAAACATAACTATACATATAGGATATAGTCCTAGAACTACGGTAACGATCTTAGAATTTAACCTAAGATGTTAGATATTGAGGGTACTCCCCCTTTACTATGTTGTTTTCTCTAGCATGATTTTTTCCTCTCAACGAATTCTTTTTGTGTTTTAGTTAATGGAGGGAACCAGACGGAATTCGGTTAACATTGAATCCAATGCACAAATTGGTGACTATAGGCAACAAAATTATGTAATGCCTAGAGAGAAAGATATTGTGATTAGGCCGAATCAGTCATCGCGATATATGATTAACAAGATGAAATTTAGTGGTATACCTAATTCATCAAAGAAGAGGAAGATAGACTATTATGCATGTTCGCATGTTGAGCAGCATAAAGAAAGGAAGATTGAGATTTCTAAAGAAGGGAAGAAGAACCTTGAAGAATACCTCAAATGGAGGGACCACTGTTATTTGTGTGGAGATAAGGGTCATAGAGTGAAAGACTGTTATGGAGTTCAATGTATTATTTGTGGAGAACATGGGTATTACCCAACTCAATGTCCTGACCTAAAAAGTTACTTCTAAATCATGGAAGGACTTATTCCAGGACAATAATTGAAGAGGATGGATTGAAGTGTTTATGTATTGGTATTCAAGAATAATGTTGTTGAGGTACTTTTATTCTTTATTATAATATTTTTGTATTATTGTGGTTTTCAATAATTTTAAGGTACTGGTAACCATGAAAAGTGATTCAAATATTTTGGAAAGCAGATGATATGCGCATAATGAAGGGATAAGGAGAAAATGAAATGTTTGACAGTATTCATGAGCTCATGATTGATATAAGGACTAAGTGATATCATTCTTTGAGTATATAGAATTTTGCGGATTTTGGTATGTGGAAAGTGTTAAATTTTAACTGCATTCATGTTTTCACTAAGGTATTCAAGAGAATACATGATTAAGGACTTTGAATGTTTGGAATGTGACCAACAAAACATATCTTATGATATATGGGGATCGACGATGGTGTTAAATCTCTGGTAATCGTTTTCTCTATGTTGTGAGAGTGGACTGCAGTATTATGGATAAGCCTAAAGATTGGAATGGATTATGTTGGACATAAGTTAGTATTGTTTAAGGATAGATGTTTTCTCGATATTATTGATGGGATGTTATAGTAATATAGTTTTAGAAAAAGGACAACCTGCATGACGGGCGACAGCCCATCGCGTCGGACAAGGATGTGGGAATCGAACCCACAACCGAAGTGCGACTGGCCTTTATCGCCTACCACTGGCCTACAAGAAGTCCCTGTTTATTAGAAACTAGTTTTATTATATTAAGCAGTATGATATATGAAGTATAAAGTCCATTTTAGGAACCATATATGATTAATCTCACTATAGATCGACTTATGTATATAATTTTTGCTAACCTTTTGTTTGAGACAGATGGAATGACCCGTCATTCTATCACATGATCTGCTAACACTTCACGAATAACAAATTCAACTTCATTTATTTAATAGATGAAGTGGAAATTGTTAAAGACACAAACAACAGTGAGATTGTACCAAAATAAAGTAAGTATTTATTCTAATTCAATTTCTTTAACTTCAGGGAAACGATCTTGAAAACCAAAAATGTTGTCCTAGTGATCTTATATCTGATGAATCAGATGGTACCTTAGATCGTCACAAATTTATGGCTTTGTGATTGCTGGCTTTTCCATAGCCATGTGCTCTACCACTCTCCATCAGAACATGATGGTTAGATTTCTCTTCCATATCCATATTTTCACCTATGTGGAAACCCAGTGATTAGTTTATTTGGGTAATCATTACGTTTCATACTTTTGTTTTTAAAGATTGGTTTTGATATTCCTTTTTACGATGTGGGTTTCTATTAAAGAAACTTTTGAATAGTAAACCATTTATAACCCCGACGAATTTCGAGGGCGAAATTCATTTTAAGGGGGGTAGAATGTAACAGCCCGAGATTTTATGAAAAATATTCTTTTTAATTTTATTAATGTCTTGTGTTGTATGCTACACCAAAACGATCTTGCACAACACGCATCCTTGAATTGCCTTGCATTACACGCAATCGCAACCTTCCTCGATAGCGTGTGTAGTACGCAATACTGAGTTTCACGAAACAACGATATGCTATTAAAATATTATTAAAACTAGCCGTTATGAATGGTAATAACCACTTTTTATATTTTAGAAAATTTATCTCTCAAAATGGACTTCATTTTTGGATTCGGAGTATCGAATTTAGCCTAAGGTGAAATTTTTGTACTTTTCGGATAACTTTCATATTCTGATGAATAGTGAAAATTACTAAATTATAATTAAAAACAAATTTTTTAATCGAAATAATTAATAGTGATAAATTATTAATTTGAGTGGTTTGAAAGTATATTTAGAATATATTTTTACAATTTAATACAATGTTGGTCATTGGTTGTAATTTCACATTTAAACCAGACATAATCAAGTGTCAATCTTTTGATAGATATTGTTTCTTAAAAACACGCTATTTGTTTTAACAGCGGGATTTAATTATAAAATTAATTAATGCAACTTCTATGTTATGAATTTGGTAAAATAGACTTCATTTTTGAATTCTGAATATGAAATATAGCTTAGGATGAAATTTTGGCATTGTTCTGAAAAAACATCAATTTTTGATGAATAGTGAAACTACTAAGTGGTAATTAAAAAACTGAATTTTTCATAAAACATAATTTTACCGCTTCTGTGAATGGAATTTCAAAAATACTAGAGACACGGTTGATGTCAGTAAGTAAAATGTGGTTCAATGAGATGAAAATAATTTTTGGTGAATAGTAACTTTTTATTTTTATTTACCACCGTTAAAAGTAAATAGGGTAATTAAGCGTAATAATGATATTAATATTACCCTAACACATGTCATAATTCTATTGGAAAGGTGTATCTCGACCAAAAACAACCTTAAGTGTAAAATATTATCATTTAGGCCCACTTGGATTAGATTAGAACATTTATTATTATTTAATTCGAAGAAGAGTTAAAAGAGTTAAAATCAAAGTTTATTTACTAAAACATTTTTAATATAGGGTTGTACATAAGATAAATTCGATTGTAAATATTCATTAGAAATATAAACATATTTTATACATAATGGTATTTTATTTTTAATTTTTATACATCATATAATTTAATTCATTTATGACACAACGATGATGCAGTAATTATCTTATTTATGAAATATTGACATAATTGATGTTATAAACACCAAAATAAATGTAATTTTAGACTTTTTATGAATTCCACTAATTTTCTAGGTTACTATGATATATTAGTGTTGGTTTAATCAACTTGGTTCGAACATATAATTCTGTTATGACTTTCACAAAAATCATATATCAAATAGTGTCAAAATTGACACAAAATAGTTTTTAAATAAAATATTATATTATTAATTGTTATTTTATTCCTAAAAAACTAAGGTTCGGCCAAATGACTTAGATAAGGATATATATATTATTAATAAACAATTTGGGGTTCGTTTGGCATGTTATAGTAAGTGTATTAACCATATAGTGAAAGAAAACAAAAAGACACGGTAAAAGTTAAATTATTTAACTTAGAGTTAAATCTAATTGATAAGGTTAAAATAATACCCCAAACTTGTCTAAATCCTATTGGTTTATATTATTTCGACCCATCCTCACTTTAGCTTCGAAATAAGACCCTTTGTAACCATTATAAACCGATTTTGACTTTAGTATAAAATAATATTTTGAGATATTCCTAAGCTGCCCCTCTCCTCCCTTATAAAAGGGAACCTCCTCCCCCTCCTCCTCACACCAATTTGAGCACTCAAGCTCGGCCAACCCCTTCTATTTTCTCTTCTCCACTTCCCTAGAATAATCATATAGGTCCTGGTCTTCTTCAAAGACCAATCTTAGTTCCCTAAGTGGAGGATTCAAAGAGGCGTTCCAAAGAAGAGGTAATATCCATTACCGATCTTTTCAATTTCTTTCTTCTTCAACTCCTTCTTCTTTAGTTATTTCATGATAAAGTAATAACATCATTATTACTTACATACTTATATGTTATGATAAATATGAAACAACCCTAATTCACCTTCTATCCATCCTACGGAAAAATGAAATCACCGCGCGTGCGTACGTACGAAATACTGTCTCCACGCCGTGGTGTAATCTATTTTCCACCACCACCTTACAAGGATGGGTATAATGGTGTAATGAGTAACTATTTATTATTATTATAAAGTAATATTGATACTGAAATAATATATATATACTCCAATACAATTCCACGATCATAGGAACGATATCATCACTCGTGCGTACGTACGGAATACCGTCTCCACGATGTGATGCGACTCGTTCTACATGATCATCATTACATAGTAATTATATAAATGAATTGAATGAATAAATATGATATATGTTACACTAATAACATTCTGGATATAAGGTATCTATAACCTTAAAATAAGAATAAGAATTTATTCGGCAAAACACGCATAAGAACAAAAGGCAATAAAGACCCGAGTAACAAGTAACAATGAAATATTACTAACAAGAAGCTAGGAATATGACCATATATGATATCATATAAATATGTATGATTATGGAATAAGTCAATAACATTATTTAAACCATTATACAGGATCTTCGGACAAGTACAAAGAAAATCGGACCTAATGTAAGAGAAATATCACAATCTCATTTTTATCCGAGATTGTTTAAACTTTAGTATTTACTGGGGTGTATTTTATCATCCACATCCATATTTCCTCAATATGTAATATTATTAACATCCACCTACAATTGTTTAAATCCAATTTTACCCTTCAGTGAGTTTTTAGTAAAAGATATGAAAGGAATCTTTTGTCGTTTTTCGTACGGGGTACTTTTTTGACTTTTCCGACAAAAGTACGAGAAGAATGTTTTTTTTAACTTATACGGCATGAATGGATTTTTAAAACATTATTTCCAAGAAGCTTCCTTTACAAGTTTTCAAGTTTATTTTTAATCAACTTCTTTTAGTTTTAAATTGTAATACATGTTAAGAAAGGAAAATGTTTTTGAAGTAGAAAGGATATTTTCCTCAAGAATGGATTTCAAGTGTTTTATCAAAATTATTTTCCATCTAAGATAATAAAGGGTTCTTTTTCTATCCCTATTATTACATGGATTTGATTATGTTGTGATGGAAATATTTTTATAAATTCCTTTATCTTATATGAATTGTTTTATGATGTCATGTTGTTTAAGAATCCCATTTTTATTACATGGGTTATGCAATGATGTATGATTTATGATTTTGTGGAACACATAAGAATGGTATCATTATGAGATGGGTGGGAACTATATCTCCCTCCAATGAATTGGGTAAAGATTTTATATCTCATGAGATAGACATGGCTGGAATGGTAGGTTATACTGGTTCAGTGAAACAGGACTGAAACGAGGGTCACTCGATTCAGAAATGGACTTTGTCCACTAAGATAGTCTTGGAAATGAGTCTTGACTAACAAGAAATGATTCTCTATGATTATGTGTGTATGCCACAAAGTTTAATGTTTTAAGTTATGATTATTGTGAATACATTTCACTGCCATGAGTTATCCCAGGTTATGAAATTATGATCTCTTTTGCAGGTTAAGATTTCCAAAAGTTATGTTCTTATGTATATGATGTGATTTATATTTCTTTTGTTTACCCTTACTGAGCATTTGAGTTCACCCTTTTATGTTTTCTTTTCCCCAGGATATAAAGAAAGGTTTTAGGTAAAAAAAGGGAAGATCTTTATGGGAGATATTGAAGATCTTTCACCAGGATTAGAAGATTATATTCCGAGTTTCCAAAGACACTAAACTATTACGGTCCTTGTGTGTGTGTTTTTGTAATGTATGAAGTATTCCGCAAATGTAATGTAATTTCCATGTACGTCAAGCTTCGGGTCGTTACAATTATTCATTTTGATGATGTAAATGTGTTACAACACTCATTTAATGGGTTGGTAAAAAACACATTCCATAAGTGATATTGAAGATGTTGGATTTTCTATACACCATTCTATAAATTCTAACAAAGTTAATGTTTCAACTGATGGAGATGAATAAGAGTATGATTAATCTTTTTCAAGTGACAAAAAATATATAAATTAAAATCAAACAAGGATTGGTAATAAATTTAAAGAAATAAATCATTAGTGAACAAGGTAAAGTAGTTTAAATAAGGGGATCTTTTATGAAAACCGAACGTACCTCTTTGATTTGTCATGTTGAACTAAGAATTGTGAGTTAAAAATTGACGCATAATGATAGGGTAGATTCTATAAATAAATAATTATTATATTAAGGGTAAAAATAGTTGGATGTTGGTTCATATATGAAAATAAAATAATTTTATAGGAAAAATAGTTATTACATACGTTTTAAATGAAAAGGGTGAAGTTGTGAGGAATATAACCTATATAGTTTTCATGGATTATTTACTAAATAAAGGGATTGATTTCATAGGTGAAGACTATTATATTATAATGATTTTAAATGAGTGTATTTTTTCATATCAATACTCTATGATGATATAATATTTTCAAAATGGATATCATGTCATCTTTTATGAATGCAAAACATGATGTAGAAGTATAAATTGAGAAACACAAATTGTCATTTAATGAAGACAATGATGGATATTTTACAGGATTAAATATGTTTCTGTACAGTTTAATAAAACATCTAATTTCATAGTATTTAATGTTAAATACTTACTTGATAATTTTCATATTCAAAAAAGGAAGATTATACAGAAACCATTACATTAATGAAATTAAATATATACCATTCTCATCATTATCATAAATAATGATGATATGATATTATATAAATAAAAATATGTCATAATTATTTTTTCTTTAAAATGAAGGAGTGGTTTTAGATGTTGATTTCTTGATAGATGATTTGTTTCTTTGGTATATAAGTTTCTCATGGGAATGATTATATATTTATTTCTAAATATAAGAATATCTATGGCATTTTTATGAATTCTATAATAGAGGAAGAGAATTAAATTTCTACTCCGTTTGTAGTGGGAAATAATATTTCCAAAAATATTGATGGTAACCTAGTAAATCAAACAAAAATGTATAAGAATCGTTGGTATTTTAACTTATTTTACTACTTGATGACATAATATGATTTATTATATCAAAATATGTTTACATAATCATTGATCACTAATTTATTATCAATTCATTCCAAAGAAGTGGATTCTACAGTATATTAAAACAACTTATAATTTTGGATAAAAATATTTCAGTAAAAGGATGATTGATATCAATGGATTTTCTAATATGGATTGGGATAAGAATGTTGGTGCCATGAATTCTAAATAAATTGTATTATTATTCATGGGATATGGATATGTATCTTAGTAGATAAAAAAATAAATTTAAAATTTATTGACTACAAAGAAAGTGAAGTAATGTGTCCAAAAATAATATCGATTTTTATATTATAACCAATTTTATGTTCCTTTTAAAAATTATATAATGTGAAATAAATTTATCTTATAATTATAATAATTCATAATATTAATTTATGAATATTTTATATTAAAATAAATTTTATTTTAAATAATTACATTAATCCTAAAATTTTAAATAAACATTTATGTTTTACAAAAATACTACCACTTAATTTATCATTATTAAAACTTATATATTCTTTTACATTGATATGATTATATCATATTATAATTTAGAATATAATTAAATTTTATTTCTACTTTAATAGGCAAGGTTAATATTCTAATGGTCATATTACTATTTCTAATGGTCATATTACTATTTCAATTGTTATATTAGTATTCAATTGTTATAGGATCATTAATTTCTATAAATAAAACTAAATTCATTATTTATTTATAAGAATAATATATTTAGGGGTTCTATATGTTATTTTTTGTTATATAATTTTAATACGTGAAATTCCATTGACAAAATTTTGTTTCATTACATTATCCCACCTTATGAAATTCCATCATAGAAATTTTAATTTACATACTATGGTGAAAAAAGGGGATGGTATTTATTCTTCATTATTTATTCTTATTCCCATGTCTCCACCTCATACTTATGGTTCCTCTACAACACTTTGAAAAGGTGAACCATATTTTTGTACTGGAATTTTTCCCATACTGAAAAATATTTAAGGGTTTTTCCACATAAGAGAGATCATTATCCAGTGTACCACCTTCATATTTAGTACATATGAGGGGTAATGGGTGTAATTCCTAAAAATATATTGATGGAAAACATCATGAACATGAGCCATATTTTGTGGAAGTGAAAGCTGATAGGTCACTACTCCTATAGAATCAAGAATCTCAAATGGGAAAATATACATTGGGATAATCTTACCTTTCTTTCCAAATCACCTAACTCTCCTCCATGGTGATATTCAAAAGAAACTTTTTCCCCAACTTCCAAATCAAAATTCCTTTTATGGATGTTATAATAACTATTCTTATGAATCTGAGAAGCTTTTATGTGTCTTAGGATGGCTTGAAGCTTCCCTATCATTACAAGGTCAAATTTAGGTCCATGTAGCATTCGTTATAAAACATCATCCTTACATTTTGGAGATCTAAATATCATAAAATATAGAGATTCATATGGATCCATATTAATAAAAAAGTTAAAACTCTTGTTATATTTGAACTCTTCCAATGGGAGTTATTAATTGTATTAACATTTGAATTCCATTTAGTGGGATCTTTTCATGAGCTCAATAATCTGAATAGTCTATTCATATTAGCCAAGAATTTTGGGGTGATAGTCCATATAGAAATTCATTTCATTACTGAAATCATCTTTAGGACTTATAAATAATTTAGATGTGAACCTTGGATCACAATCAGATACCATAAAAATTTGAACCTCATGAAGACTCACTACTTCATTAAAATATATCATGGAATGTTGTTCAAGAAATAAATATTCATCAATATCAATTATGTGGGTTGTCATGTGTATTCAATAAACTACTACCCATATTGAATTTTTTCATATTGATTTCTTTATGAGACTAGTGACTGGTTCAATAGTGATGTTCTCCCATTTCTAAAATGATTAAAGTGGTGGTTTCATTATTCCCTTGGGCTTCTGTAATTTTTATTTCACTTACTAACATATCAATCACCTTGATATGTAATCATAAATCTCATTCTTCATGTCTTATCATCAGAGGTTTTCTCAAATATCACAATAAATCTGTGAACTTCCAAGATTGATGGAGAAATATGTTCTATGCACATTATATAAATGATCATTATTCATATAAGATCATAAAGAACATAATTTATACTTCCAAATCATATAATACCATCCTCAGCTTTGTGGAACTCATGTATATCCCCTTCTGTACTGATTTTACAATATTTTATAGATCTAGATCATCCCTTAACGCCTCCTTAAAATTCCCTTTGATAGATGGTCTGGAAATCATTTTTGAAAGGTAAGATGTATTCTCTATCATCATAATTTCCAAATACATATATTTATTTTCCCTAATGATATGTACATTCATAATATATATCATGGAGACAGTGGTAGGTTATTTTTTACTAAGAGCATCGTCAACCTTGTTAGCCTTTCCTGGATGGTTCTGAGTAGAGAAATTATTGTCTTTGATTAGCTCTAACTATCTTCTTTGATGCATTTTGAGTTCCTTATGTGTGAATATATACTTTAGAATATTTTGAACAGTATAATTGTCACACTTCACAACATAGAGGTATTTCCCCCAAATAATCTTGGTGAAGTTAAAAGTTTCTAACTCCATATCATGTTTTTAGTAGTTATTCTCATTGATCTTATGCATTTATGAGGTGAGGGATATCAATTTATCATTCTCCATGTGTAAAAACCCAATACATTATTAAATACTTCACTTCATATCACAAACAATTCTCCAAAAGTTGGTTGTGTCAATACATGTGAAGTAATTATCCTCTTCTTAAGATCCATAAATGGTTCATCGCATTATTCAGTCGGTATATAATTTACCCATTTCGATGTTTAATTTGATAGAATGTTATATAATTCTGAGAAATGACTTACAAAAAATCAGTAATACCCTATTAATCTAAGAAAACTATATATTTTAGTGACACTTGTGGGTCTGGTTCTTTAATCAATTACCATGGTTTTTTAATGTCCCATATGAATTCTCTCACTTGTGATCATGTGTCCCAAGAATCTGACTTGTAGTCCCCCAAATTCACACTTTCTTAACATGGATTACAGTTTCTCATTCATTAGTGTTTCCATCACAATGCAAGGATGTTTTATAAATTCCTCCATTCTCTTTGAGTATATGAGAATATAATCGACAAACACTACAAAATGTTTTCAATGTAGTATCTAAAGAATAAATTCATAAAATCGATGGGGGTTGATGGGGAATTAAATTATATGAAGGGATTCACTATAAACTCATAGTTCCCATACATTGTATGGAATGTAGACTTCTCAATATCATCATAATTTTCTATCAATTAATGATACAAAGAAGTAACATTCACCTTTGAGATGTACTGAGATCCTCTATGTTAATCAAACAATTTTTCAATACTTGGAAGATGATAAATGTTCTTTATAATGTTATTTTTGATCATCTAATAATCAATACATATCCAAGTTGATTCATCCTTTTTTATTACAAATATCCTTGGTCTATACCATAATGTTGCACTAGGGAGTATGAATTTTTTTTTCCTAATTGTCTTCTTGTTTCTTCTTTAACTCATCATGTTCCAAAGGGGATATCCTATAGTGACATTTTGAGATAGGAGTTCTTACGAGTATATTTTTTATTGAGAGGCCAACATTGTGATATGGAGAAGTCCAAGGTACTCAATAGGAAATACATTATTTTATTTACTCCCAATGGGAATTTACTCATGTTTTATGTTGTCCTTCGATGCAACCATGTTTTCTAGGTATGTTTTTTAACAGTTTATCACTACAAACACTATTGATGGATTTCCAAATGGATTATAAGAGAATAATATGGTACAGAATATGAAAAGATATTTCTATTTCTCAATAACATATTTTTTCTCAATATAATGAGTTCCAATATATGCCCAACATATCGTCGAATTCCACTAAGGGAAGTCATATTAGATTCACTAG
This sequence comes from Viscum album, assembly GCA_963277665.1. Lineage (NCBI taxonomy): Eukaryota > Viridiplantae > Streptophyta > Magnoliopsida > Santalales > Viscaceae > Viscum > Viscum album. The sequence continues at coordinate 1,756,191,876 of OY728123.1, forward strand.
AAGTTTCTTTTCACATACACCAATAAGAAAAGAGTCCAACACATGGGTTGAAATGATCACATGACTATGTGTTTTAATATATATCTATACTTTTATATATCTGGGATTCATTAAATATTTCTTCAAAACATTCAAGATATAAAGGAATACGTAGGACTAGAATCAAATAATATATTTCCCATTCATGATTGAATGGGACGTGTAACATGTATGACTTCATTTTATTGCACCACTTCATTAGTAGTGATTGAATAAGCTTTCACATTCTGATATTCATTTGGTGGTTCTTGAGGATGTTTTCCCTCAAGGATATATGGTATAGTGCACCATCTTGAATTGTGAATTTTCACTCTATAATTGATGCATTGAATCATAGGTGGTGAATTAGGAGGTTTCCAAAATTCCTCTATTAGATGGGTTCAATTTTTACAGTATCTTCGACATTCATGAGTTTTGTTTCCTTCTCTCTTACACCTGAAGCATTTCCCTATCCCTATATAGAAATTACCATTTTGTTTGTTCCCATATTGTTTACACGTGAAAAAATGGGATCCTCATAAAACCATTTTCAGTTATCCCACCAACATTAAACTCTATCCTTATCTTCTTATCTCCATAACCATGAGACTATTCTCTGAACTCCATATTGAACTTGAGAGAACATAAAACTTGTTCATAATAACACTAAAGGACATATATATATAGATACATTAGTAGTTGTTGTTTTAAAACACAAAATAATATATATATTTTGTTATCACTATTGATAACAAGACACAATGTGAATTTAGTATGCATTATAAAATTTACATCAAAGGCCATGACAGATTCCCCTTCCATTATTCTTCAACTCTATGAATTTTCATTCTCATAATAGTGGTTTATAGATAATAAATTCTCTATAAAGTTATCTCATCGTTCCCTAACTAGTAGATCAAATGAGCCACTAAACCTCGATGGTCGTTCCGTCTTAAAGGACCTAATGTATAGTTACTTTATCATGGGTGAAGTTTGATGTTCCATGTGGTTCAATATATTTTTAATAGCCTATGTAATTTGGGTAATCATGTCCACAATGATATGAACTCAATCTCCCATGGAATTTGGGATATCTTTTGGAAAATCATTGGATTTTCCATAACATGGATTATTGGTATAGATTATCCTAATTCCAACCATTTTATAAATTGGAAATGTTTTGAACAAAATATAAGTTAACAAATTGTGAAGAGTTTATTCATTTGTGAAATTAACTCTAAAGTAATTTTTTAAGGATCATTATTTTTTTTCATTTTTCTAAAATAAATCTTCTTGTATGTTTACATATACTTATTCTTATCTTATGGATTTTCACTAAGATTTTATAATCCAAATTCCATAATTAAGTAATCCTTGATATGATACCATCTATTAATACCATAATTGTTTAATTGAATATTCATCATTTTAATGATAAATAATATTATATTATTTCAAAACTAGGCCTTAAAGGATTAATTTCTTTGAAAAATGAGGCCAATACATCTGTTTTATACAATAAACATAAAAATCATTTAAATATTTTTTTTACCTTATAAATTGTTTTTTCTCTTTTGTACATGTAATCACATATGGATATACATCCAGGAAATGGATGAGATAAAAGCGTAGCAAGAGGATGAAAAAGGTACATGAATAAATATAAAATTAGTGATCATAAACATCATCATTTTATAATAAAATAATAATAATCATGATGATCATGAGGGTAAAGATTAAAAAATGGTATGTAATGGGGAAATTAATAAAAAAGAATCTTCATTTCATTGTGGTCAAATACCACAGAATGTTGTGAATAAATCCAGCATCATGTTAAAGCATAACATATGTGATTAATAATATCATATTAATTGTAAAAAACGATAGCATCAAGTTAATATATAAAAAACATTATATCATGATATATATAAACATAAAAAATTCATTATAGGTCTATATAATTCTCGGCCCTCCCATCACATCTAGCATTTACATTATCATTCAATGCACGTAAAACATATATCAATAGATTTTATGAAGCAAAACATGTAAAAGAATAGGTTTCATAAGGATTTAATAAAGTGATATTTCATGAATAAACATGTTATTCAAATATGGAAAATTGAAAAGAATATATTCTCTATAAGAATATTCAATTTTTAGAAAAGAATAAATAACTTAGGAAGAGCCAATATGTTTTTTGTAAAGAAGATTTATTTTGGAAAATAATTATTGTTATTATATTGTTAGATTGGAAACATGTATATACTTGAAAATAAAAGGGAAAAATTAATTATGAGAGTATTAAACGACTTTTCAAACTAAAATATGGCATTAGAGATGAATAACCCAATGAAAATGAGTTGGTTTCGGGCATCCCCTGACCTTTTATTTGAATTTATTTTTCACTTGTACATAATGTCTGGGAAAAAAAATTAGATTCATTAATTACATAATTCAAAACCAACTATACATGTATTTTATTTACATTAATTTTCTTTACATCATATATAGTCATTTTAATGAGTTATATAGTTCAATTTCATGTTTATAAAAGGATGTTTTTCATTGTTTCAAGGTCAGTTTAATTATGTATGATTACATAATATATTTTAAAATGAGATTAATTTTTTAAAAATAAAATTATTGGGAATTAATTTATTTAAAAGATTTTAAATGGTCCCATGTATCATTAGGTTTTATAGTATGAGGATGATTTATTTTATAAAATATTAATTTTAAATGCTTATATTTTCTGGCAATTTTTTTGAAAATCGTGATCTTGTATCATTTTATATAATATTATGTCACTAATTTAACTCCAAAATAGTAAAAAAAAATTAATATATATATTAAAAAATAACCATAATAATGGTTTTATTTCCATCCTTAAAGGTAGTAATGTAAACAAAACCCATATCCCCAAAGGTTGTGAACCGACATATGACAGATGACATTTTCATTTTTAGAATAAAAGGATAATTGAAGATATTTGATGATGGATATTCAATTTAAAAAATAAAATTATAGAATATATATGATATTGGATTATCAGTCTTCTTTGTTAAAAGGTGTTTAATATAGGACAATAAAAGAAAATAAATTTAAAGAGATGAATTGAGGAATTTAAGTCTTGAATGTTCCAGGGAAACTATTTAAGGAAATCAGGTTTCAACATTTGTTGTTTGTAAAATATCATAAACATTAGTAAGATGACTGGAAATGGAATTTAATAGAATTTATACATCTTAAAAATATGAAAATGTGTGGGGATAAAAGGTGGTGTGGGGTGGTATTTATTTTGGTAGATGCAGATTTTTATTTATTTTATTCAGTTTTTCATTATTTTCACTCAAGACTATAAATAATAACATTTAATAGGGCTAAATATAGTAAATGGTTTAATATATTTTTAAATAATGGGTTCTTAAATCATACATACATCAAACAAGACTAAAAAATTCTTATTTTTTGTAACACCCCAAGCTTCCATGGTACACTTCTCTTTGAATAATACAGTAGCGTGTGTTGTACGCAACATCAAGATTCTAAAACGCCGCGACCAACCAAAGTAGCCGTTATGAATAATAATACCCACTTTTTGAAATTTTATCATTAAAAATAGACATCATTTTTGGATTCATAATATCAAAATTATCCTAGGATGAAATTTTGGTACTTTTCAGATAACTTTTATATTTTGATGAATAGTGAAAATTACTAAATTTTTATTAAATACTACTTTTTAATCAAAATAATTTATACTGATAAATTATGAATTTGAGTGGTTTTAATATATATTTATAATATATGTTTACCATTTAATACGATGTTGGTCAGTGGACATTATTTCACAGTTAAACCGGACATAAACAAGCGTCAATCTTTTGATAGTTATTTTCTCTTAAAAACACGCTTTTTGTTTTAACGATAGGGAATTAATTTTAAATTAATTTCTGCCACTTTTGTGTTTTGAATTTAGAAAAATTGATTCCATATTTGGAATCAGGATTTCAAAATTTTTTAAATAGTTAACATTCATTTTTAGACATTTTGAATAATTAATTCGGTAAATATTTTCTTTACCTTGGTTAAAGGGTAAATCCGGTAAATAAGGATGAAAAAATAATATTATAATAATACTAAATTATCCTAAAACGTGTCCAAACCTTATTGGTTGATACATGTCCAACCATGGGAATATTTGGGTCGATTTTGGGACCCCATGGAGCCACTTGATGGTGATAAGGACACTTTATATTAATTAAGTTAAAATAAATACAGAAAAGACATAAGCATATAACTTTTAGCAAAACAGTTTTTACATAGGGTTGTATATGTTGAAATTTAGACTATAAATATTTATTGGAAAGAAAGAAAGATTTACTACATAATGGTATTTTACTTATAATTTTTAGACATTAAATAATTTAATTTATTTATGACACAATAATGATGCAATATTATCCTTATTAATGAAAGTATCAAATAATTGGTATTATAAATGTTAAAATAAATATAATATGAAAGTTTTGATGATATAAACGAATTTTATTGGTTCACATGACATGTTAGTATTTCTTTAATGATTTTGGTTCGAATTAATAATGGTGTTAAGACTTTAAAAAAAATCAATGATTGAGTAGTGTCAAAATTGACAGAAATGAGTTTTCAAAAAAAATATTATATTATTAATTTATATTCTATTACTAAAAATCTATGGTTAGGAAAAAAGACTTATATAATTATTGGTGTATCATTAATGGACCATTTGGGCGTATCTTGAATGTATATATTATGTTTATTAACTATATATTATAGAAATACAATGTGTCATGGTTAGTGTTAAACTAATTAACCAAGAGTTAAAACTAAAATATAAGTTTAATATAATGACCCAAACCTGTCTGAAATATTTTGGATGAAAGGAGTTCAACCCATACCCACCTTAGACTTTTAATAATCCACTTTGGATCCATTATAAACCGAATATGATTTTATTATAAAATAATACATTAAGTTTTTCCTAAAGAGCCCGTCACCCCTCTTATAAAAGGGAACTCAACCTTCTCCTTAATTCCAACCATCAACGCCATTTGGCTCGGCCAAAACCTACCCAAATATCATCCCAACATTCCTCAATTTCTCTTAGTGGCCTTAGTTTGATCATAAAGCCATCCTAAGTATCCCTGTTGATCAAATCAAAACGATGAACTCAAAGAAGAGGTAACGTCTTCACCACCCTCTTTAAAGTTCCTTTCTTCTTCAACTTCTTCATTGTTTGTTATTTCCATTATAAAATAATAAATCTAGTTCCTTCTATATACTATGATGTTATTATAATTATGGAAAAAACAAATTTATTATTATATCCATCCATTTAATGATATGTCACCATACGTGCGTACGTACAAACTACCGTTTCCACTTTGTGGTGTAATTGTTATTCAATATACAATTATTTAGATGGGTATAATAATGATGTATAATTCAAGTAAATAATAAATATAACATGATAATGATTCATTCTATATGATATACCATCCAATTATATATATTTTTAATATCAAAAGAATGATATTGTCGCTCGTGCGTACGTATAGATTACCGTCTCCACGAACGCGATGAGATTCATTCCCCATCATATCAATTCAAGAATAAATATTATTGGATGATTAAAAATAATATTTAAGGACTTAATATCATTCTAGATATGAGTATGATACACCCTATACATAAAAAATATGGGTTAAATATAAAAAAAACAGGTACGTTAACCCCAAAAACGACGATAATACTAAGATTTTATTAACAAAACGATGTTAAAAGATCATATATGATAACATATTAATATATATGATTACTATATAATTCAATAAAAATTATTTCACCATTATACAGGAGTTTAACTAACCATCAACCAAGAAAAAGTACAAGGTAAGGGGTTTTCATCTCACTCCTTATTCCCATGAGATTACTGTCATACTGCAACTATTACCTTTTGTGTTGTGTATGTACTGCCCATAATTGTAATCATTGTGTAATACACTTTAATTTATGTGTATTTACATATTCATTGTATGATACCTCTTTTATGGGTGTATGTTTCATAAGTTACCAAATTGGTAAGGGTTTATTTCATAATCTCTTCATTATACGAAGTTGTTTATACGTAATCATTTACTGGGACTTCTTTATCATCCACATCCATGATTCAGAAAAATGTATTTCAAAAAATTCTTACTATATTATAGAATATGGGTGAAAGTCATTTATACCATTTTTTTAATTTTTATAAGAATATTATAATGGAATCATTCTTTCATTTTCCAAACAAGTTCCTTTTTAACCTTTTTGACAAAATTAAGGTAAGAATGTCTTTTTTTAACTTATAGGGTGAGTGATGCTATTTTCTACCATTATAAACTCGTTGAAGATTCCCTTACAATATTATAATAATATTTTCAAAGAAATTTTTTCTTTTATAATAATGTGAATTTTAAATGATTTAAAAAAAGAGATATTTCTCTCAAATAGTTTTGATTTCATCTATGCCAACATCCTTCGATGGATTTTAAGTTTATTTGATGTTGATTTATTATGATACAAAACCGCCATATTGTATTGAAGTTTTTGTGATCTGTTTGACTGTGGATGTGCTATTTTTATACAATTCATTGCTTATGGTTAAATTATTGACATTTTTGTATTCTTGTTTTAATATGAATGTTTATGATATGTTTAAACCTTTTCATATGAGGAATGTATTAGACTTAGTAAGTGATGGGTGGATCCCACAATAGCTCCTAGATGCATCGGTAGGTCTCATGAGAAAACTAGACGTGGAATTGGCTGATGCCCTTTCCCAATTTAATTTATGGTTTTGGCCGAGGCCTTAATCATTTTAGACGTCTTCGCTGAGGCCTTAAAAAAATGTTTCAGAATGTCCTCCATTATACATTCCCTCATTATAGAATTAATATTGATCGTTCATGTGGTCATTCGACTAGTAGAATACCAATGATTATGTTTTATTATGGAATTATTTACTCATCTCATAATCATTCCATAAATGTATTCATGTTTATTATTAGTAAAGGCATGTGGTTTTCAATTATTTACCATGCTTAATATTTATGTAATTTTATGCTGTATTACTTACCTTGACTGAGCATTTCAGCTCACCCCTTTCTTATGTTTCATTTTCCCAAGATATGAAGAAGTTAGTTATGAGTGACCTGCAGGAATAATCTAGGAGGCTTGGATGCTTCTAATGAAATATATTATTGTTGTATTTCCCTTAAAGCTGTAAAGTGGATTTTATGTATAAATCTTGTTTACAACAATACTAAACTGGTCGGTCTTTCGAGAAATAATTTCCTTGTAATCGTGCCAATGTTATGTAATAATGCACCGACTCTGGGTAACTGGGGTCGGGGCATTACAGTTGGTATCAGAGGAAGTTTAGTACAAACCATAGAAACTAGATTTAGATAAACTCTGACTAGAGAACATAGCCCTATGATAGACTTCAAGGATGAGTATAGATGAACTTCCTAAAATTTTGGTATTGTAGAGATTTTGTGAGTTTTCTGAGAAATGAATCCCTGTCTGGATACGAGCAGGTAGAGGTGGCTCTGGCGCAGATGTACCTAGGGATAAAACCCAAAAACACTACTTTGAGCTTGACTCGAAAGGGAACTGGTGCACAACAACGGGCCTTGCTGCACTCTTGGTATGACACTCTCAGGGGATATTCATAGGATAATCCTAAATTTCTTCACCAACCATTATGAAGGGTTATGAGTATATACTTCGCAAATAAATATTTTTATGATTATGGATTATATCCATAAACTATTGAATTTATGTTTAGTGTTTTAGAAGTTTAGAATTATATATTTCAATTCATAAACTAATCTAGTTTAACCCATTGTTTTGAAATGGTGCATAGTGGAAGGAATGGAAACCATATCAACGTACGGACTCTATGTAGGGATTGACCTCCTGCTCAAGATAATTATAGTGGAGCTAGTGATTCAACTATTTCTGATCATCTTATCACTATTCTGGGACAACTCACTCAGGTTATGAATAATAACCTTACCCGTAAGGAGCACCCAGATCCACAGTGTGGAGGATCAATGTTAGATCGCTTAATGAGGAATGAAACACTAAAATTAAATGGGGGTACAAATCCCATAGTAGTTGGGAAATGGATAAATTCCTTAGAAAATATATTCCATGCCTTGGGGAGTAGTGAAAGGGAAAAAGTTGTCATGAGTGTTTATCACCTCACTCGAGATGCTGATCAATGGTGGTCATTGATACAAAACACAAAAGAAGATGATGAAGTATCAGATATGGAATGGATGGAGTTCAAAGAGATGTTCTTAGAAAAATACTTTCCTAGAGACCATCGAGCAGATATGGAAAGGTCATTTCTGAGTCTGAGGCAGAAAGAGGATGAGAATTTCATAATGTATGAGGCCAACTTTACAAGGTTAGCGAGGAATGCTGCTGATTATATATGTAACCCAAGGAGTAAGATTGATCATTTATTTAATGGGTTAAAACCATTTCTCTGTCGAGCATTAGTCTCGCAAACCTTCTCATCATATGAAGATATTGTCTCGTGTGCTATCAAGATAGAAAAGGAATTCTCTAAGTCTTATGACTTTAAATCAAAGCAAGAGAAGAAGATACATGTTGAACACTCTGGGAAAGGAAATAAGGAAACATGAATGAAGGGTAGAATTGAATTTCCACCCTGTGATAATTGTGGAAGGAAGCACCTTGGTGCCTGTCTAAAAAAAAGGAGTATGATAAAAAGGTGAACAGAAAGGCCATCTGGCTGGTGATTGTAAAGGAAAGAAAGACGCTATCAATGTTCAATGCTACAATGCAGGGAGATGGGGAATTATGAAAATGAATGTCGTAAGAGTCAATGAAAATTACCTCACAAAAGGCAAACAGATCAAGGCCAAGATTATGAAATCACTACTACTGATGTCAAAGCCCCAAAAGACGTGGTGGTAGGTAATTTAATGGTTTCCACAAGTTTAGAAAATGCATTGTTTGATTCTGTATCATCTCATTGTTTCATATATTAATAGTCTTCTAAGAAAATTAGATATTTCCAATTTGATTTAACAAGGGAGTTGTCAGTTAAAACTCCTAAGGGAAGTTTCATTGTATCAAAGTTTTGTGAATTAGTCCCAATTAGAGCACATAAATGTTCCTTATCTACTGATCTCATCATCATACCTATGATTGAATTTGATATAATCCTCGGTATGGATTGGATTTCAGACCATGATGCGATTATTTATTGTATGAAGAAGCATGTTACGATTCTTGATGACGATGATATAGGAACAGCTTATCTTTAGAGCAGAATCGTCGCCACCTAATTCTTATATATATCCACCACTAGTAGATCAAGTAAATTCAATTATTGGGGAAGAAGAGAATGAAATGAATATGGGAGAGGAAAATAATGTTCAAATAGAGGATGTACCTATTGTGAATGAATACGTAGATGTGTTTCCGGAATATTTACCTGGATATCCTCCAGAATGAGAAGTTGAGTTTTCCATTGATTTAATTCCTGGATCAAGGCCTATATCGAAGACCCCGTATAGGGTGGCCACTATGGATTTAGTTTAACAAATGAATCAACTATAGGAATTGAGTAATAAGGGATTTTTTCACACTAGGGTTTCTCTATGGGGAGCTCCTGTCCTTTTTGTTAAGAAGAAAGATGGATCTATGAGGTTGTGCATTGACTACAGGGAGATCAATGCTATAACAATAAAGAACAAGTATCCCCTACCTCTCTTTGATGATTTATTTGACCAACTGCATGTAGCTCAATACTTTTCAAAGATTGACCTTCGATTGGGATACCATCAATTGTGTGTGAAGAAGGAATACATTCCGAAGACTGCATTTCGAACAAGGTACGGGCATTACGGGTTTACAGTAATGCCTTTTGAATTGACTAATGCACCCTATGTATTCATGGAACTAATGAATAGAGTTTTCAATGAATATATCGATGATTTTGTGGTTGTATATATTGATGATATCTTGGTATACTCCAAAAGCTACAAATATCATGAAAAACACTTGCACATTATATTGAAAACTCTGAGAAGACAAGAATTATATGGGATGTTTATCAAGTGTGAATTCTATCTTCATGAGATTTATTTTCTTGTCCATATTGTCTCTAAGGATTGAATTTCCTTTGATCCTTCTAATACCAATGAAATCCAAGAATTTCCAGCACCGATGAGTATAACTGAGGTGTGAAGTTTTTTTGGTTTCGAAGGTTATTATCGACGTTTCGTCCATAATTTTTCCCTATTGGATAACCCATTAATGAAGCTCACACCTAATGGGGTTAAAGTATTCTATACAAAAGAGTGTGAATAATGTTTTGAATAAATTAAGAGAAGATTAGTAAATTCTCCTATATTGACTCTACCATCGGGGAATGATGTGTTCTTTATTTATAGTGATGCATCGAAGAAGGGTCTTGGTTGTGTCCTTATGAAGAATGATAGAGTTATTGCCTATGCATCAGGACAGCTGAAAATTCATGAGAAAAACTATCCTACTAATGATCTTGAGTTAGCTGCTGTAATATTTTCTTTGAAGATTTAGAGACACTATCTCTATGGTGATAAATGTGAGATTTATACTGATAAAAAGAGTTTGAAATATATTTTCTCACAGAAAGAGCTCAACCTGAGGCAATGGAGATGGCTTGAACTACTCAAGGATTATGATTAAACGATACACTACCACCTGGGATGGCAAATAAGGTGGCAGATGCTTTGAGTAGAAAGGATCATGGAGTTTTGAACATGATGAGAATTGAAAGGGATCCTATTTTTATGGATCTAGTGATGATGGATATGGGAATCACCATGGAAGGTGAAACATCAATGCTTTTTCAAATGGTTGCCAAACCATCTTTACTAGAAAGGATAAAGAGTTCTAAGACCGGTGATGAAGTGTTACAAAGGATCATTAAAGCTGTGAATGATGTGAAATTGAGTGAATTTGTGTATGAAGATGGAATTTTGATGTTTGGGAAGAGAATTTGTGTTCCTAACAAACCTGACCTAAAAAGAGAATTGTTGGATGATGCTCATAGTTCCAATTTCTATATACACCCTGGGAGCACCCAAATGAATATAGATTTGAAGGACATTTTTTGTAGGACAACATGAAGAGGAAGATTGAGGATTTTGTGTCAAGATGTATAGTTTGTCAACAAGTGTAAGATGTAAGGCAACAACCTGGAGGAGTCATGCAACCTCTTCCCATAACACAGTGGAAATGGGATAATATCACGATGGACATTGTCATGGGACTACCAAGGACTCCTAGAAGGAACGATGCAACATGGGTCATTGTTGATCATCTTACCATGTCAGCACATTTCCTTTATATAAGGGAGTATTTACCACTTGAACTTCTAGAAAGGCTATATATTAATGAAGTTGTGAGACTTTAGGGTGTACCCCTATCAATTGTTTCTGATTGTGATCCCCGTTTTACTTTGAGATTCTGGAAGAGTCTTCAGAATGCCTTGGATAATGATCTTCTTTTCATCACTTCTTACCACCCACAAATAGATGGACAATTGGAACGGACTATTCAAACCTTAGAAGACATGTTGAGATCTTGCTAAATTGACTTTCAGGGTATGTGGGATCAATATTTACCTCTGGTAGAATTTTCCTATAACAATAGCTTCCATTCAAGCATTTGGATGGCACCATATGAAGCATTATACGGAAAGAGATTTCGCACAACAACCTGTTGGGATGGAGTTGGTGAAAGAAAACTTTTAGGCCCAGAACTGGCGGAGGAAATGATAGAAAAGGTGAAGATAATCCAAAACCACATCAAAGCAGCTCAAAGTAGGCAGAAGAGCTATGCTGACAACAGAAGAAAGGATTTGGAATTTCAGGTGGGAGATCATGTTTTCTTGAAGGTATCTCCATGGAATGGAGTTATACATTTTGGAATGAATGGTAAATTGAGTCCCAGGTACATCAGACCTTTCAAAATTATAGAACTAATTGGGGATGTAGCTTACCATTTGGAAATGCTGCCAAATTTCTCCAAAGATCATGATGTGTTCTACGTATCACTGTTGAGAAAATACATGCGTGACCAAACGCATGTTCTCACCTATGAGGAATTAGAGCTGGAAACTGATATCTCTTATTTCGAAGAGCTCGTCAGCATTCTTGATACGAGAGAATAAGTACTCAGAAACCAGATGACTCGTCTGGTAAAAGTTCTATGGAGAAACCATAAAATGGAAAAGGCAACGTGGGAACCCGAGGAACTTATGAAGAAGAACCACCCGATTATTTTTATGCAGATATATTCTAGAAATTTTTTGGATGAAATTATTTGAAGGCAGGGAGAATGTAACACCCCAAGCTTCCACGGTACGCTTCTCTTTGAATAATACAGTAGCGTGTGTTGTACACAACTTCAAGATTCTAACACGTCACGACCAATCAAAGTAATCGTTATGAATAGTAATACCCAATTTTTGAAATTTTATACAATTTTTCTTTCAAAATGAACTTTATTTTTTTATTTGTAATATTCAAATTATCCTAGGATGAAATTTTGGTACTTTTCGTATAACTTTTATATTTTAATGAATAATGAAAATTACTAAATGTTTATTAAAAACAACTTTTTTAATCGAAATAATGAATAGTGATAAATTATGAATTTGAGTGGTTTTAATGTATATTTAGAATATATTTTTACCATTAAATATGATGTTGGTCATTGGACATAATTTCACAATTAAACTGGACATAAACAAGCGTCAATTTTTTGATAGTTATTATCTCTTAAAAACACGTTTTTTGTTTTAACAACGTGAATTAATTTTAAATTAATTTCTCCCATTTCTGTATTTGGAATTTGGAAAAATGGATTCCATATTTTGAATCAGGATGTCCAAATTGTGTAAATAGCTAACTTTCATTTTTAGACATTTTGAATAATTACTTCGGTAAATATTTTATTTACCATGGTAAAATGGTAAATCTGGTAAGTAAGGGTAAAAAATAATATTATAATAATAATAAATTACCCTAAAATGTTTCCTAACCATATTTGTTGATACATGTCCAACCTTGAGAAACTTTGGGTCGATTTTGGGACCCCATGGAGCCACTTGTTGGAGATAATGACACTTTGTATTAATTAGGTTAAAATAAATACATATAATACATAAGCATATATCTTTTAGAAAAACAATTTTTACATAGGGTTATATAAGTTTTCATTTAGACTATAAAATTTCATTATAAAGCTAAAATTATTTCCTACATAACGGTAGTTTAATTGTAATTTTTAGACATTAAATAATTAAATTTATTTATGATGCAATAATGATGTAGTATTTTCCTTATTAATGAAAGTATCAAATAATTGGTCTTATAAATGTAAAAATAAATATAATATAAAATTTTTGATAACATACACTAATTTTATTGGTTCATATGACATGTTAGTATTTCTTAAATGAATTGTTTTCAAATTAATAATGTTGTTAAGACTTTAACAAAAATCAATCATTGAGTAGTGTTAAAATTGACATAAATGAGTTTTTAAAACAAATATTATATTATTAATTTATATTTTATTCCTAAAAATTAAAGGATCATTAAAAGGACTTATATCATTATTTGTGTATAGTTAATGGACCACCTGGGGGGTCTCTTGGATGTATATTTTATGTTTATTAACTATATATTTTAAAAATACAATGTGATATGGAAAGGGTTAAATTAATTAATCAAGAGTTAAAACTAAAAGATAATGGTAATATAATGACCCAAACATGTCTAAAATCTATTGGTTGAAAGTATTTCAACTCATCCCCACCTTATAATTTTAATAATCTACTTTGGATCCATTATAAACCGAATATGATTTTATTATAAAATAATACTTTAAGTTTGTCCTAAAGAGCCCCTCACCCCTCTTATAAAAGGTCACTCCCCATTTTCATTAATTCACACCTTCAAAGCCATTTGTCTAGGCCAAACCATGACCAAATATCCTCCCAAATTACCTCAATTCATCCTAGAGGCCTTAGTTTGATGATAATGCCAACATATGGAGCCCTTTTGATCAAATCAAAAGGAAGAACCCGAATAAAAGGTAACGTCTTCACCACCCTCTTTAAAGATCCTTTCTTCATCAACTTCTTTTTTCGTTGTTATTTCAATTCTAAAATAATAAATCCAGTATCTTATATATAATGTGATGTTATTAAATTTATGGAACAAATAAATTCATTATTCTATCCATCCCTTGAATGAAATGTCATCATTCGTGCATACGTACGACCTACCATCTCCACGTTGTGGTGTAATTTTTATTCAATATACCATTATTTAGATGGGTATAATAATGATGTATAATTCATGAAAATAATAAATATAACATGATAATGATTCTGTCTATATGATATACCATCCAATTATATATTATTTTAATATCATATTAATGATATTGTCACTCGTGCGTACGTACGGATTACCGTCTCCACGAACGCGATGAGATTCATTCCTCATCATATCCATTCAAGACTAAATCTTATTGGATTATTAAAAATAATATTTAAGGACTTAATATCATTCTGGAGATGAGTATCATACAACCTATCCATAACAAAAAGGGCTTATATAAAACAAAACGAGCAAGTTAACACCCAAAACGACGATAATACTAATATTTTATTAACAAAGCGATGTTAAAAGATCATATATGATATAATATTAATATATGATTATTATATAATACAATAACAATTATTTCACCATTATACAGGAGGTTAACCTACCATCAACCAAGGAAATGTACAAGGTAAGGGGTTTTCATCTCACTCCTTATTCTCGTGAGATTCATGCCATATTGCCATTATTACCTTTTGTGTGGTGTATGTACAGCCCATAATTATAATCTTGGTTTAATACACATTAATTTATGTGTATTTAAATATTCATTGTATGATACCTCTTTCATGGGTGTATGTTTAGTAAGATACAAAATTGGTAAGGGT
Organism: Viscum album; assembly: GCA_963277665.1. Taxonomy (NCBI): domain Eukaryota; kingdom Viridiplantae; phylum Streptophyta; class Magnoliopsida; order Santalales; family Viscaceae; genus Viscum; species Viscum album. Next base: position 1,756,207,018 of record OY728123.1, read on the forward strand.
TTATTTCACAATCTCTTCATTATCTGAGGTTGTTTATACGTAATTATTTACTGGGACATCTTTATCATCTACATCCATGTTTCTTAAAAATGTATTTCAAAACATTCTTACTATTTTACAGAATATGGGTTAAATTCATTTATACCCTTGTTTGAATTTTTATAAGAAGATTATAAAGGAATCTTTCTGTCGTTTTCTTATCATGGTCCTTTTTAACCGTTTTCGGCAAAATTAAGGTGTGAATGTATTTTTTTAACTTATATGGTGAGTGCGGATATTTTCTACCGTTATAAACTCATCGAAGCTTCCCTTACAAGCTTATAATAGTATTTTCAAAGTAAATGTTTTCATTTATAATTATGTGACTTTTAAATGATTTAAAAAAAAGATATTTCTCTCAAATAGTGTTGATTTCATCTATGCCAACATCCTTTGATGGATTTTATGTTTATTTGAAGATGATTTATTATGATACAAAACTTCCATATTGTATTGAAGTTTTTCTGATATGTTTGACTATGGATGTGATATTTTTATACTATTCATTACTTATGGTTAAAGTATTGAAATTTTGTTTGCTAGTTTTAATACAAATGTTTATGAGATGTTTAAAACTTTTTATATGAGGAATGTATTGGACTTAGTAAGTGACGGGTAGAGCCCACTATTTCTCCTCGATTCATCAGTAGTCTACTGAGAAAACTAGACGTGGAATTGGCCAATGCCTTAATCATTTTAGAAATCTTGGTTGAGGCCTTGACAAAATGTTTCAGAATGTCGGGCATTATACATTCCCTCATTATGGAAATAATATTGATGGTTCATGTGGTCATTTGACAATTAAAATACCCCTGATTATGTTTTATTATGGAATTATTTACTCAACTCATAATCTTTCCATAAAATCATTCATGTTTATTATTGGTAAAGGCATGTGGTTTTCAATTATTTACCATGCTTAATATTTATGTCATTTTCCGCTGTATTACTTACCCTTATTGGGAGTTTGAGCTCACCCCTTTCTTATGTTTCATTTTCCCAAGATATGAAAATGTTAGTTATGAGTGACCTGCATGCATAATATAGGAGGCTTGGAAGCTTCTAATGAAATATATTATTGTTTTATTTCCCTTCAAGCGGTAAAGTGGATCATATGCATGAATCTTGATTCCAAATATTCTAAACTAATCTGTCTTTCGAGACATGATTTCCTTTTAATCATGCCAATGTTATGTAATAATGCACCGACTCTAGGTAACGGGGGTCGGGGCGTTACATTTTTCGCATATACCATAAATTATGGTACTTCACTATTCAAAAAATGCAACTATTTTATAAAAATACTAAAAATTAACTCCAAATATTATTTGATATGTAGATTTTAGAAAATTACACCATTTTATGAAAATAAATTTTTAAATATGTGAAATTTAATTTTTAAATAAAATCATTATTTATTGGTATATAGAAATTTTAATATTATAATCGATTTTATGACCTATTGAAAAATTAATCATGGTCTTATAATGTTTCCTTATAATTATTATAATATATAATATTTATTTATCAAACTATTTTATGAAAATAATTTTTATTATAAACCAATATATAAATTATAAAATTATAAATAAACATTTATTTTTTACAAAAATACCAAAACATAATTTATGATTTTTAAAACATTTATTTACTTATACCGTTATATAATTATATAATCTTTTAATTTATAATATTGGTAAATTTTATTTATAATTTTATAGGGAAGGTTACAATTCTATTGTGCAGATTAATATTCATACTAGCCATTTTACTATTCAATAATCTGGTTATTATTAAATCAGTATAGGCTCATTAATTTATATTAATACCACATATTTTATTATTAATTTATTATAATATTGTCTTTATTGGGTTATCAATGTTCTGTTTTTGTTTTAGAAAATAATTATAAGAAGGTAAATGCCATTGATAATATTCTTGGTCATTATAGTGAAATTGAACAATTTATGAAGGGACATGTTCATTTAATTCAAATATATATCTAGTTCATTCAAATAAATAAAAAACACAACGTCCCAACATTGGATAAAATCATTGAACACCCATCAAAACTCAAGTTGAGACACAAAATTAAGATTGACAGGAACCCACCAACACTTAATACTTGATTTTTAATGATTCTAACTCCAATATTCAAAATTCTATATATGAAACACAATAATATTTCAAACACATCGGGTTTTATAATCTGTTTGATGCCATTCTATAAGGAACTGGCCTAATTAATCCTATCCTATCACCCGAGTTTTCATTACATAGGTTAATGAGTAACAAACAACCAAAACAATATTATGTATAACAGAATAATTATCGATGAAATAGAGGAAGATATGAATGTATACATTATTCATACAAATTAAATCCCAAATGGATAATCAGGAAATAAATATAGAGAAATCTATATGAAAAAACTCAATGTGACTATTCACCCCCATTAATGTATCCCACAATGTAGGTGATGAAAAAAATAGAAGTCGAAAAACTACATGATTCCTTTTCTATTATTTTATTCTGACAAACACACATCTAAAAATGACTAAAGGAAAAGTTGTGTGTGGGAAACATTCCTAGTCCAATTTCAATAAAGAATATATATAATGAAAAATACACTAAAAATGTTCTCACAAGACTTAAAAAATCTAGTTTGTAAAGCATTTTTTTGAAATATAGTCATTTTGGAAAACATCCTTTGTTTGTTTGACAGTAATTTATAATTCCTGAAAATAAGATATATGAAAAGAACTTGTTTGAATGAATTATTATTATATATTAAAACCCATCATTGGATGCACCATAAGATAAATAATTTAGAAAGAAACAATAATTTTTAAAATTTAGTCTAAAGTTAAGAATAAATGGAAATAAACCAGATTTGGTCCCTAACCTATGATAATACATAATCAAATATAAAAAGAAAACCTTAATCCTTGAATCATGTGAATCATATTGATATCGAGTCAAACTTCACTCGGTAGTTATCAAACTCATTGGTAATATTATACAGACTAAAGTAAGGCATCCCTTTCCCAAGGCACCCAAGGTTTCTAATATGCTAAGTTATGAAAAAATACATTTTTAAATCAGAATCACTGTTATGGAAAATATTTTCATCGTAATGAATCACTACTCACAGACATGACAATGGATTATTGAATAAAATCCAACATAAAGAAATTTACTAAATCAAATAATATTCCAAAAATGTTTTTTAAAGAAAATCCCCATTCAAAAAACTCATATCTTAAGGAAAAAATATTTTGATATCTAATAAATAATATTCATAAAACAAACAAATGGAATTCAAAATAACATTCAATATTTCATGAGTTATAAACTTTTATAGAGACATCTACCATGCGAATAGTATAGAACAAATTTCATTTAAAAATTTAGATCGAGAATGAGTAGACCAATTCCTCTAGAAAATATATCCCAATGAAAATAATATATTCCTCAATAAAACCCCTTATATTCAATATCCTTATCCAATTTGGGTTCTAATGATAAAATTGGAGAATATACCAAGTGAGGATTTTTGAATAAGAGAGAAAAATAGATCAAAAAATGGAACATACCTTGAATATAACTATAAATAAAGAAGTAATTAATTAAATAATCAATTTATATAAGCCTTTATATCATTGTGGATGGTTTATTTTTATCTCTACAAATATATGAGGTATATAAACATAAAAATGATGAAGACAACAAGGGTAAATTAAAAAAATTTAGATGTTTATATTGGAGTGCATGATTCGTATATATATTAAAATAAACCATGTTCCAAAAGTCTGTGTCCATTGTCCATTTAGAACTGGGGTGCACAATTTTCGGGAGATAAGATACACAGATTTGTTAAACCATGCTCAAGACACCTGAAACCTAAACAACCACTGAAACTCATTTATGTTATCCTTAGTGAGTTACAATGTTTTAGTTTCCATGATAAAACTATACAAAACACATAATGATCCATATAGTTCCATACCATGTGGCTACTCCATGACGAGTGCTACTATGTTATCTATCTTTACATTTAGTTTGGCATCTAAAAAATCAATTTTTTCAATACCTGCTTTATAAAAACCTATGAAACTATATGACTGAGAATCCAACATAAAATAATTAATAAATGTAACCATGATTGTGTCACAACTATAACCCCATAACATCCAATACCCAAAATTTGATCTTTCAATTTACCTTGTTAAATACTCAGATACAATTAAAAAAATAGATAATATTCATTAAAATATAATTTGTAAGACCCATGTATATAAAGAAATAAGACCCCACATCAATACCAATTATTAACTCCATCTGATATTTATTGAAATGACAAGAGGGGGTGTGATTGAATTTGTAATTATAAATAGTTACAGTAATTAAACATGTAATGAAAATATATAGTGGAATAAAAATTAAATAATTAATAAAATTAAATTAGTACACTGTGTGTTTAGAATATATAAATTATTGTAAAAAATAAGATGGAATAAGGATTTTATAGTAGTTCAGATCAAAATTATCTTTGATCTACTATTTAAACCCATAACTATATATTATGAATATCTAGTATAAACCACAATTTACTTGTTAGTTACATCCAAATAAAATTGGTCCTTTCACATGAGAACATATGGAAGAATGAATTTTACAAGATTTTTCCGACCAATAATTTTCACAGAAGTGGTCTTAAAATATATCCTTTTACTAGAAAGTGTTCCAACCACTATGTAATATTTTTAGTTAAGTAAATATAGCATAAATTATACCATTAATTGGAGTTATGACAAATTTATGAGTCTTTATTATAACTCGATTAAAAATTTTACTATTCTTCACAAATATAGTATAATAAAACATGAAAAGACTAAAACTAGTGAATATAGAAAAAGTATGTGTCATTGTATATTAGGGAAGATTCAAAACATTTATTAAATAATATTAATTTCCATTCATTAGGTAGCCACCACATTTCATTAAAAATCTAGATTTATAGTACCTTGGATGAATTCATTTGGTAATGTTTGTAAACCTATGTATACTTTTTGTTACAAGGATATCACCATATCAATGGATTTGATACCTTATAAATAAAATTCTACGATTTCCATTTTATTTGGATTAAAAATCTTGATAATTCACTATTAATATTTACAATACTCAATTCATATGAATATGACTTAATTATTTAAATTTTTCTATAATTATAATAGTTAAATATATCATTATGTAGAATATTACCTATATTATGAATATCAAACATCATTATGCAACATAATCCTATTATATGCTTTAATTATCTGTTGTAGATCAAACATGGTATTTATTATGCATTTCACATTATTTTATTACTAATTTAGTCCTATAATATCTCTTAAAAGTGTGTTCTCATGTTGCAATATTCTTAGGTTCCTTATCTCGATGTTATATTTACATTTTCATATAGCGTGAATCCTCTCATAATAATTTACTTCCAACTAAATATATCTTTCAACTACTAATAGTATCTACATTTCCTTCAATTTTTGTTAACTCCTCGAGTCCATTTCATTTTACGTAGTCTGACATTCAGTATTAATCCAGAATTTCATATTTTATCATCATTTTAAATCCAAAACTAAATCACTTAAACATGAAATATGATAAAAAATGATATAATAATTACATGATAATTATGACATCATGATGAAACATTATTTTTTCCAATTGAGAGTTAATCACATAAAATAGGGCATCATAATGTAAATTACATTTCACTAGTTTTGCGACTAGAATTGGAATTCTATACCACAATATATCAATTTTGAATCATGAATTTCCTTTCCATTTTATGTTTTCTCGTCTTATTATTAGTCATAAATCGACATTAGTATCTTTACCAGAATATTTTGTAATCAATATGATAACTTTAGCATTTAGATTAGTTGTCTTAAATTTAGAATAATTGCTAGAATTTCAAATACCTCAATATTTGGAAAAAACACGACATAAAAAACTGAAAAAATATTTTATAAATGATACAAAGACAATATAAAAATGTTTAAACATCTAAATGATTTATTAATTCATTATACATATAGAATCAATTATCGATAATCTTTTTATATTTCTATTATAATAAGAATTAGGAAATGTCATGTTCTATAAATGAATATATGAATAAAAAATAATATCAATCAAAATATATAAATCAATAAATATAAGACTTCATTGGAAACAATATATATTATTTTGTGACTTTACATTACAAATTTAAACCCTGAGGGTTTTTTGAAAATGTCCTAAATCATATAGAAGTGATATTTCATGGGCTAGAATGATATAACTAGCTGTTGGAATATTAATAAATCTTGTAGATAGTGTTTTAATAAATAAAAATATGTATTAATGTGAAAAATAAATTTAAAAACAATATGATATGATAAAAATTAGACAATACTTAAAATTTACATTTAGTATGAATACATTCAGAAATAACCACTGATTGTAATTTTAAATACATCATTAAAAAACGAAAAACTCCCAATCATATGGGAGTTTAACTTCATTAACCTTGAGAATATGATAACGTATTCTATCTATTCTATTATTTCCTTTCAATTTTTTTCAAAGGATGAGATAAAAATATAAATTAAAAAATAAATATGATCCCCTAAAATTATTTTTATTCCTTATTATGCGGGGAGTGTATTTTGGAGGTTTTTTTAAAGAGGAAATCCATGAATTCAACTACTGTACAATTCTTTTGTGACCTGTTTTATTGGTTTATTGATTTAATTTGTAGGTAGATAGTTTGAAACAAATAGTGGGATACTTTTTTTTGAATATGGTATGTGTTTGGATGTGAGTATTTTTAAAACGTGATTGTGAGTTATGAATGGAAATAATGGAGAATAATATTTGATCAATATTATTTCTTATGTTGAGTAAAATCATATGGGATTATAATTTATTTAATGAATTATATTATTTAATAATGAGAGAGATTTAATTCAATGGAAAGTGTCTTAAATATTTGAAAAAAGTACCAAGGGTGATACTATTGAATCTATAGAAGAGTGTTGACCGTTCAGTAGAAGATTTCATAGTGTTAGTGATAGAATAATTAGAGAATGGGTTGTTTCTTATTATTAACTCATCTCCAAATATGATTTTCATATATTTATATTTAATGTAATTTTTTCTGAGCTAGGTTAATTCTCATCAAAATAGTGTTTAGGTTAAATGTGGAGTTTCAATGATTTTATGTGAAGGGTTAACATGTAATTTTCACAAATTGATGTGAAGAGTTATAGTGGATACCACTTGATTTCTTATGTCCATGAGATTTTTTTTGTAAAATAAAAAATTATTATGATAAGGTTTACGGTGTTCTAAATTTAATTTTAGGTTTTAAACATGTTTCATTATTTTGGAAAAATTTCCTTCATCTACCTTTCGGCGGTTTTCAGAGATGTTATAATGGTTCTATTAGAAAACACAATTTTATGTGTATTTTATGACATGACATGATTATTGAAACCTAATAATAAATTTTTTACCCTCATAATCCAATAATCCACTATAATTTTTTTATGAATTGGAGTGATCAAATAGAGAAAATACAAAGAAGTTATTGTGTTTCTAGTGGATTTTGAATTTGAAATTAAAAAATTCCCTGAGGGTGTTTTCATTATATGGAGAAAGTGTGTGTTTCAAAAATTTATGATCATGTAAAAATGAAATAAAATTTTTAAGAAACCCATAGAATGTTATTTAGTATAGAGGATCTATGAAAAATAAATTTTTTATGTTGAATCACTAAGAGTTAAAGATTGATGATTATCTTAAAGAGGATGTAAACTACCAAGGATTATTTTGTGGAATTTTGTAATTATTCATTCTAATTAAAGTCAAAATTATTTTTACTACATAAATATCACTAAAAATAATGTTTAAAATACCATGGTCCGTAATTAATGTAGTTTATTTATTTTTATTTAAAAGATATTTGTGTGTAGAAAGGTATTACTGTAATATTCAAACCATAAAAAATTAGAGTTCTTCTTCAGATATTAGTGACTCAATTTATTTTACCAATAGATGATTAATATTATTTATATTTTGGATAATGTTACCTATATCTTGATAAATATGATTGTAATAGTATTTAATGGATTAAACGTTTCCTTTGTATCAATGATTATTTTAGTGGATCAAGAGAAATATTTTAAGGAACATTCTAAGAATGTAGTTATTTGTATTTGATAGTGAAATATAAAAATAAATATTCCCACTATTTTAGAATTATTTGGAGTTTTTAGTTTTTTAATTAATTGATTAAACTCATATCAATCTTGTTAAAAATAAGATGGAAAATACATATAATGATAATTTTAATGATCTGAACCAATGGGGTAAGTTTAAATAATTCAATAACATAAAAATTTATTAGCTAATTCAATTCCATAAGTAAAGCCATGTGGTACCTAATAGTTATTGATATCTATTTACAAACCCCATCCCCCATAAAGATACCCTTTAGTTTCTAGGAAGTATGATTGTGATCCTGAAGCCTACCCCATATGGGATATACGGTGACTACTATCACCAAGGTTATAGTAATCAATTCATCAAAGACATTACCCGTTTTATTTGGAATTAAATACACACAATCACCCCTAATAGATCATCAACACCACATATCTAAAGGATACTATCAATTCAGGGTATGTGAAAAAATAAATACAATGAAAATAAATTTATGTAATAAACAATACAATAACATTAATCATTAATGTACTCAATGTAGAAAGGAAAAATAAATATAACTACTTTTACTATTAGAAATCAACATTTATTATATGAATATATGTCCCAAGACAACCAAAAATTGATCCTAAAAAGATGGAAAAGATAGAATTATGAGTTAATACACTGTTATACCAAGTATGTTCCACTATGGAAATCCTTATTCCAATATGGATAAAACATAATTGAACCTATATGCGTGAAAAAAAACTATTCCAACACCTCCAAAGGTAAATCCCAGATTTCCCATATCATTAAAATAAAATATCCATAAATAATATTTATAATATTATTATGATCTTAAATTACAAAATTACAACAAAATGTAACTCACCAACCACCTACCACTATATCCACATATAATGGAATAAAAAATCTCATGTGTAAAAATATTTCAATTAAATAAAAAATATATGAGAGGAATAAAACATCCTTTTCGTTAAAATGAGAAGGTAGTAGATAACTATAAAATATAAAATGAATGTTTTGGTTCACCAATAACCCAATACATTAATGAAATCAATTCTAAAAGAGTCTAACTCTGGTGGTTGTCACATAATGTATTTGAAATATAATATCTATCATCACTGAAATATGGAAACATAGGGATATAATTATTAAAAAGAGCATAATTCACAACTCATTACTTATGATTCTCTCCAATGTTTATTTATAGCCTCAATATAAAATATTTTAAATCAAATCATAATATAATGACTTCATTAAATTTCAAGTTGGATTTACCAATTACACTACAAGAATCCCAAATATGGGTATTTAGAACAATCTAACAACGACATAGTTTAAACATGAACACTCTCTCTATTTTATACTTCGAATATACAAATTTCCCAATACAAAAGGATTCCTTGGATAAAAAATATAATTAAAATACCACATAATATATATTTCATTAAAATCATTTCACAAAATTTATTTATTTAATTTATTTTGATAAAACATCTTTTTTTCACTAAAAAGGTTTTTTAGAAAAATATTCACCTGATTATCCAATGGTTTTGATTTTAATTTATTATTATTTAGTAATAAATAAATACAGTGTAAATACATGTTAGAAAGTATAGATTCATAATTTTGTTATTTCTATTCAAAACCAAAATTCCACTGTCTATGTGAAAACTATCATATTAAATAATAATTTTTTAATCATAAGTCACATTTCGTTTAAACAAGAAATTATTTGTAAAGAAATCAAAACTAAGTGTTGTGTAAAAAACTTGATTAACATGGTGTTGTATGTAATAAAAAATATCAAAAATATTAAATTTATTTGGAAATTATAATTTACACAATCTCGGTTGGTTGAAATATAAGGTTAGATTAGATAAAAATAGAACTATTAAAAGTGATACCAAGATATATTATGTTATAAAGGAATCAGTATTGAATTGAAAATGGAGAAGTATTTTAACTTCCTGAATTTAAGACCCCAAAAAGACATGTTTTAGGGGTATATTTTGTTTATAATGTGTTTGACTATGTAGAAGGAAAATATTTATTATAACTTACCATAAAATGTGTTGAATAAGATGTTTACATTATGATATATTAATAATGCAAGATGTTTTTGGGATATATGTTCTGATATTGAAGTAGAAACTTACATATCATGATTCTAAAAAGAAATGATAATCAATGGAATGCTAAAAATACACCATATGATATGATCTATATTAAAATCATATTGAGGATCAGCTTTACATTATAATATTGATCTAATGTAATGGGTGTTTCAATACTCCATTCTATCACATTTTTTATATTTATATATACTATAATGTAATATAGATTATTTATGATGGTTTATATATTAAATAATGATATTTATATTCTAGTAATCCTATATGAAGTGGTCTTAATATATTTGATGAAGAAATGAATGAGATCAATATTGTTACCTATTTATTAAAAATTATGATATGTTAATATCATATTTCCAAGAAGTTATTAAAGACAATGTTATACGAAATTTAATTTTGTGTGTTAATGTTTGTTATGATATGGAACCCAAATATTATCTAAGAAGTATTTTCAAGACTATTTTTCATTTTTGAATGTATTATTAAGTATATAGTGAGGCTATGTCAAGACCAGAATATATTTTCAAGTGCTACTGAAAGGCCGTGTTATGAAGAATATAATATCAGGATGGTTGTGAGCTTAAATTAATTATTAAAATTAGATATTATTGGAAATAAATTTATTAAATTAAATAATCAAAATAAATATTGTGAATTATTATATAATGTAATATTATTATTTCAATATTTTAAATTATTCTAAAATTTATTCTTTTTTATCCATCGATAAAATTAAGGAAGCACTCAGATAAAAAAATCATTGGCAATTAATAAAGAATAAATATGGATATTTAGGTGAAGGAATTAAATGTTAAAATTTATATATAAAAGGATTTATAAAAAAATATGTTCAGATACGTAATTCATGTATCGAATTCTAAAGTGAAGAAGTGTTAAAATGTGGAACAATATTTTGGGCACAATGTTTCATTTTGTGTCAATGATGTGTAAATATTTTTTTGGTTAGATGAAGAAGATGTAATGATTCTTAGTGTATTTTTATAGATTAACTTTATGGAATTACATATCATGTCTAGATAGTTGTACTTGTAATAAATCAACTATATGATATGATACTATTCTAACACAATCTTTATGACGTACATGATATTTTGAAGTTGTTACTATTGAATTTGTGTTGTTATACTCTCTATACATACTGTTTTTATATATCTATCCACTTTAATGAAATCTGTAATATTTATGATGGTTTATCTATTAAATATTCATATTTATTTTCTAATGATTCTATCTAATGTGGTTTAGAGGTATTTTATAGAGGACTGAATGACCTCTATACCATTACATTTTATTACATAATAAAATACGAGAATAATGTATTTCAAAGAATTAAGTCATGAAATAATTACAAAAATATAATGTTCTATGTTAATATATGTTATTATATATCACCAATATATTATCTAAGAATAATTTGTGATACTATATGTCATAGATATATGCATTTTGAAGTATACGCTCAGGCTATTTCAAGCCCAAAATAAATGGCAAAATGTTGTAAAAAGGATATGTTAGGAAGAACATAATATCAATATGGTTTTGATTATACATTATCTATTCGAATTATATGTTATAGAGAATAATTGGATTAAACTAACCAGTGACCAGGTAAATGATCAAAAAGGGTAATAATATTATTTACATATATTTAGATTATTATAACATTTATGCAATCTTTTTCATTGAGATAATTATTGAATGTCCTACATGAAGGGAATCAATAAAAAATTAAGAATGAAATATGGTGGATATTGATCCAAATAAATTAACTATTGAAAATTTAATATAAAAATAACTTTGAATCAATATAGAAGAGATAAATAATTAAAATTTCAAATATTGATGTGATGAAATGGTACAAATCAGTACTATTGATTGAGCCGATTTTTTCATTTTTTTCAATGATATGTCAATATATTTTTGGTAATCTAATGTCGAAGTGGTCATTCGTGAATAGTTGTTATGGATTCACTTTATGGTATTGGATTTTATGCTTGATCATTTTTCCTTGGAAAAGGTGATGATTGATAAACATATCTTATATTCCATGAATTGGTTCCATGATGACACTTTTTTTCCAGTATAATTATGAATAGATGTTAATGAAAGGACATGAAAAAAATTATCTCATAATGATTTATTGAAAATAAGGCCCTGTAAATAAACATTTCTATTATGATTATTTTAAGGTGGTATAGGGATTAATAGTTAGGCAATTGATGATAATTGCATATGAATATTTTTAATATTTAATTTATTTCATTTTGACTAAACCAACAAAATGTCCAACCACATGAGGGTGGATCAAATTCTTCCCAACATTATGAGAGGATAAACCAGATGACCAAAGGTATCAGGCTTGAAGGCCCACATTGCAGAAGTGATAAAGGTGGGAAACATAAGGCCATCAAAAAATCATACCAAGGTGAGGGTGTTGTGGATGGTCCAAGGTGCTGGTTGTAAAATGCATGTAGGCACAACTATTATTATGCTCTGTATGCGTAATTTAGGTGATAATCTCCCACTAACAACATGAAGTGAGAGAGTCGTGTTTATAACAATTAAGGTGTCTCTCAACTAGAGTGATCTATGATGTGGGACAAATGAATCCATGAATTCTATTCATATTTTTTAAATAGTTTTGCATAAAACAGTTTATTTTTTATGAGATCTACCATGGTTGTCTGACTAACTAGTGATATATTCTCCTACCTCGAGCCTCGTTGATGGTCTTATTGACCCCAAAGTTGATAAAAAAGCATCTAATGATTATTCCTAAGATCATCATGGTTATTCCAAGGCTAAGATATAGAGTTTGTTAGATGAAAATACCTCCTGGCATGAAATACTCATCTTCTATGCAAGAAGGAGTTGTAGAAAGTGATACTTTTGAGGTTACTATGAAGCTGAAACATATCAAAAAATAGTATATTATTTCATTATTTATAGAATCATGTGAATCTAATCACATGAACGTGATGATCTACATGAAATCACACAAGAGAATATTCCATGAAATTTGATGTATGATATTTGACGATCAACAAAATATCCAGAGTCTATGAATGTTGTGACAAGAAATTATTTTCAAAGAATTGAAGGCCCCTTAGGCATGAAATTTCTATCAAATTAGAGGAGTAAGTTACAGTTTTATAATGGGAGAAAAACCCTCATCTCAATCTGTTTATGACACTTGTCTTTATAATAATTTCATAAAATAGTGCCTCTCTGCATGATTCGACTACACGATGGTTAGAGAATATACCATTAATTTTCTTGTATGATGAAATAGACCACCATTTTTATTCTTAAGTGAAGTAGAATAATAAGTTGTGGGTTACCATACATGTAATTAATTTAATCAATGATTTCTGTGGAGAGTAGGTTCTATGAAACCAAAACTGGTTTACATAAACACTTTGTGACATATTGAACCAGTTTTTTTAAATAAATTATGTTTCATTATGGAATTTAGAATTTATCTTCAATGATTTTTGATGTAATGGAATTAAAAAGGAATAACTTAAAACCTTTTGGTTTTTCATGAAGGAGATTTTTTTTTTGCATGCTTCCTTGTAGTACGTTGATATAAGGAAGCACATGCATTTCATAATTGAACACATGAATATACTATTATAAAACAATAATAAAATGTTATGGAACACAAATTATTAAGGACCTCATTATGAGGAATCACATAATATATAATAAATATAATAAATATTTTATTTTTGGGTTATTAAATTCATATGATTGAACCCTACCTGAATTATAATAAACTAGGTTCCAGGAAAACGAATCTACTTTTAATCATGATTGAAGTGTACATAGAATTTGGGAATTGAGGTTTTGGACATCCATTGTTGAATAAATCAATAGATAATATTTTGAGTTCTTTTATTTCACACACATTAGTGCGTCCTTAACATCATTACGGAATTAGGAATAATCAGTCCGAGATTAGTTTTACTAAGGAAACTAATCATGTAGAGGTGATCATACAAACTTGACCAAGACCAATAATCTAGTACAATGTTTATAGAAGGCACATGAATTGTACATGTGGAAGTTTGATTTAGTGAGATAGTGGAGGAACAAAAATAAATCATCCTACTATATATAGTGATTAAATAAAATTATAATCATTTTGGTTGAATCCTAAAGAAGGGAATGCCTCTTTATTAGAGATGATTTTAGAGGATGTATATTCATATGATATGGAATCAAAATTATCATATTTGGAGATTGGAGAAGGAGATGGTTGGGTGAAATAAAAAATGGTTCCATAAGATTTGTATTTCTTGAGGTATAACTAGAATCAACTCCATGATCGACTACTGGGGAAAATAAAAAGTTTCTTTCTAAAATGTTTTAATTGAAAAAAATATTATAGTTTAGAATCCATGTTGGAGGGTATAACAAACATGGAATGTAATATACAATTGTATTGAACATTTTAAATATTGTCTTTTTATATAAATATTATTCCTACAATTCATAAGGTGATATTGAGTGATATCACAAAGTGGATTGAGAGCCTTAATATGTTCAAGATGATGAAATCAAAAAAAAAATCACAAGAAGTGTTCCACTGATTCAAAACCCCATCAGTGGAACATAATCCAATAAGGTGATCTATAATTTTTATTAAGGCATGTGCTCCCTCTAAATATGAAAATGAGTTATATGAATTGAAAAACCCAATAAGTGAGTAAGCTACCTCAATTGGAGAAAAAGTAAGTTACTATAAAGGTTATTAATACAGAGATTTATGCCTTGATTAAAAAGAATAAAATGAAATTACATGCATGAATTTTGATGAAGAAACATATTGTAAATAGAGATATATCTCCAACTTATGGTTATTTTAATAGTAAAACATTCAATAATTCTCTTTATTCTGATTATTTGGATGATTATTTCTTAGCATATAATAATGATAAATCACATAATGATATTTATTATTTATTCAAAAAATATAGGAAGGATTTACCCATAGAAGATCCAAAATGTATTTTTATTTGATTTAAGGGATTATTTATAACTAAACACAACTAAAACAAGAATTTTAAGAACAAGAGTAACCAATACGATAGAAATATAGAATGTGAATAACTCTTTTAGACATGAAAGAATCAAGGTTAAAATATATTATTGATTCCCATGAATAATTGATAGAGAATACTGATGAGAACTTTGTTTCTAAAATAGTGTTTTTGGAATCATTCCACGATCTTGATAATTTTTCCAATGTTTTTATGGTTTTCAATGTCTCTTTACTAGAGTATAAAGAGAAATGTGAAGCGATGATTCAAAATTCATTACTAGAATCATATACAATGAATAAAAAATAATTAATTATCATATTGGAAGAATATGGATTCTAGATAATAATAGAAGAGGAAGGGTATAATTCTCTCAACATCAATTTTGTAATATTGGAGGTGAGTTTAAAAAATATTGAGTCACCAAAAGATGAAACATACAATATTATTGGAAAAAGAGTTACTAATAATCATGTTTTCATTGTGGTTAATAGATAAATGAAGAGAAATTTATCATTCAATAATCAAATGCAATCAACTTCCAATCATACGGTATCCAATAATCTACAAAAAATATTATATACTATTTTTTCTTTAGATTATGGTACATGATTTAATCAAATTTTTGGTAATGTATGGATGGTCAAAAGTGTTGATAAACCCACCACCTCAACAGTGGATGGGAAAATAATCATGTTGTAATATTCACAACGAATTTTCCCAAAGAGTGGAATTTATACATAAAAGTGGAATGGTTTATAATCAATTAAATATGAATAGAACACACCAAAAATATGATAATAAGGATGATAGGATATAGTTGGTGTTTCTAGAGGATCATGAACATAGTATTTGATTGTTTTTATAATGTTACAATTCAAGAAAACAACTAATGATTTTCATTGGAGAAGAAAAATATATATTAAAAATATATATCAAAAATAAATGTTCTGAATTAATTACATATTCCAATGTGTACAACAATAAAATATGTGATTTTAACAATGTGTGTTGGAATATACCCTTCATGCACAAATCATCCAATATAGTGAATATAAGACCACTGTAAAAGGGGAGAAAGATAAGAAAATAATTTGAAAATTTATTCTTGAAATGTTAACAAAATAATTATACTTTTCACTTCATGAATTTAAGACCACATAAAGACATGTTTTAAGGGAATATTTTGTTTATAATGTGTTTGACTATATAGAAGGAAAATATTTATTATAACTTACCATAAATTGTGTTGAATCAATTGTTTACCTTGTGATATATTAAAAATGCAGGATGTTTTTAGGATATATGTTATGACATTGAATTAGAAACTTACATATCATGATTCTAAAAAGAAATGATAATCAATGGAATGCTAAAAATACACCATATGATACGATCTATGTTAATATCATATTGAGTATCAACTTGATATTATAATATTGATCTAATGTAATTGGGGTTTCAATACTCCATTCTATCACATTTTTTATATTTATATATACTGTAATGTAATATGGATTAATTATGATGGTTTATATATTAAATAATGATATTTATATTCTACTAATCCTATATGAAGTGGTCTGAATATATTTGATGAAGGAATGAATGAGATCAATATTGTTACCTATTTATTAAAAATTATGATATGTTAATATCATATTTCCAAGAATTTATTAAAGACAATGTTATAAGATATTTAATTTTGTGTGTAAATTTTTGTTATGATATGGAACCAAAATATTATCTCTTAAGTATTTTCACGACTATTTTTCATTTTTGAATGTATTATTAAGTATATAGCGAGGCTATGTCAAGACCAGAATATATTTTCAAGTGCTACTAAAAGGTCGTGTTAGGAAGAATATAATATCAGGATGGTTGTGAGCTTAAATTAATTATTAAAATTAGATATTATTGGAAATCAAGCTATTAAATTAAATAATCAAAATACATATTGTGAATTATTATATAAGGTAATATTATTATTTCAATATATTAAATTATTCTAAAATTTATTATTTTTTATCCAATGAGAAAATTAAGGAAGCACTCAGATAAAAAAAATCATTGACCAATTAATAAAGAAAAAATATGGATATTTAGGTGATGGACTTAAATGTAAAAATTTATATATAAAAGGATTTATAAAAAAATATGTTCCGATACATAATTCATGTACCGAATTCTAATGTGAAAAGTGTTAAAAAGAGGAACTATTTTTTGGGCACAATGTTTCATTTTGTGTCAATGATGTGTAAATATTTGTTTGGTTAGATGAAGAAGATGTTATGATTCTTAGTGGATTTTTATAGAATAACTTTATGGAATTAGATATCATGTCCCGATAGTTATACTTGTAATAAATCAACTATATGATATGATACTAATATTACACAATCTTTATGACATACATGATATTTTGAAGTTGTTACAATTGAATTTGTGTTGTTATACTCTCTATAAATAATGTTTTTATATATCTATCCACTTTAATAAAATCTGTAATATTTATGATGGTTTATCTATTAAATATTCATATTTATTTTCTAATGATTCTATTTGATGTGGTTTAGAGGTATTTTATAGAGGACTGAATGACCTCCATACCATTACATTTTATTACATAATAAAATATGAGAATAATGTATTTCAAAGAATCAAGTCATGAAATAATTTCAAAAATATAATGTTCTATGTTAATATATGTTATTATATATCACCAATATATTATCTAAGAAGAATTTTTGAGACTATATGTCATAGATATATGCATTTTCAAGTATACGCTCAGGCTATTTCAAGCCCAAAATATATAGTAAAATGTTGTAAAAAAGATATGTTAGGAAGAACATAATATCAATATGGTTGTGGTTATACATTACGTATTCGAATTATATGTTATAGAGAAGAATTGGATTAAACTAACCAGTGACCAGGTAAATGATCAAAAATGGTAATAATATTATTTACATATATTTATATTATTATAACATTTATGCAATATTGGACATTGATATAATTATTGAATGTCCTACATGAAGGGAATCAATAAAAAATTAAAAATGAAATATGATGGATATTGATCCAAAGAAATTAACTATTGAAAATTGAATATAAAAATAACATTGAATCAATATAGAAGAGATAAATAATTAAAATATCAAATATTGATGTGATGAAATGTTACAAATATGTACTTTTGATTGAGCCCAGCTTTTCATTTTTTTCAATGATATGTCAATATATTTTTGGTAATCTAATGTTGAAGTGGTCATTCTTGAATAGTTGTTATGGATTCACTTTATGGTATTGAATTTTATTCTTGATCATTTTTCCATGGAAAATGTGATGATTGATAAACATGTCTTATATTCCATGAATTGGTTCCATGAGGACACTTTGTTTCCATCATAATTAGGAATAGATGTTAATGAAAGGACATGAAAAAATTATCTCATAATGATTTATTGAAAATAAGGCCCTGTAAATATACATTTCTATTATGAGTATTTTAAGGTGATGTAGTGATTAATAGTTAGGCATTTGATGATAATTGCATATGAATATTTTTAATATTTAATATATTTCAATTGGACTAAAACAAAAAAATGTCCAACGACATGAGGGAGGATCAAATTCTTCCCCACATTATGGGAGGATAAACTAGATGACTAAAGGGATCAGGCTTGAAGGCCCACATGGCGGAAGTGATAAAGGTCAGAATCATAAGGCCACCAAAAAATCATACTAAGGTGAGGGTGTTGTGGATGGTCCAAGGTGCTGGTGGGAAAATGCATGTAGGCACAACTATTATTATGCTCTGTATGCATGTTTTAGGTGCTAATCTCCCACTAACAGCATGAAGTGAGAGAGTCGTGATTTTATCAATTACGGTGTCTCTCAACTAGAGTGATCTATGATGTGGGACAAATGAATCCATGAATTCTATTCATATTATTTGAATATTTTTCGATAAAACATTGTATTTTTTAGGAGATCTATCGTGGTTGTCTGACTAACTTGTGATATATTCTCCTATATCGAGCCTTGTTGATGGTCTTATTGACACCAAAGTTGATAAAAAATCATCTAATGAAGATTCCTATGATCATAATGGTAATTCCAAGGCTGAGATATAGAGTTATTTAGATGAAAATACCTCCTGGCATGAAATCCTCATCTTCTATGCAAGAAGGAGTTGTAGAAAGTGATACTTTTGAGGTTACTATGAAGCTGAAACATCTCAAAAAATAGTATATGATTTCATTATTTATAGAATCATGTGAATCTAATCACATGCACGTGATTATCTACAAGAAATCACATAAGATAATATTCCATGAAATTTGATGTATGATATTTCACAATGAACAAAATATCCAGAGTCTATGAATGTTGTGCCAGGAAATTATTTTCAAAGAATTTAAGGCCCCTTAGGCATGAAATTTCTATCAAATTAGAGGAGTATGGTACAATCTTGTAATGGGAGAAGAACCCTCATCTCAATCTATTTATGACACTTGTCTTTATAATAATTTCATAAAATAGTGCCTCTCTACATGATTCCACTACACGATTGTTAGAGAATATTCCATTCATTTTCTTGTATGATGAAATAGACCACCATTTTTTTTCTTATGTGAAGTAGAATAAGAAGTTGTGGGGTTCCTTACTTGTAATTAATTTAATCAAATCTTTCTATGGAGAGTAGGTTCTATGAAACCAAAACTGGTTTACATAAACACTTTGTGACATATTGAACCAGTTTTTTTAAATAAATTATGTTTAATTATGGAATTTAGAATTCATCTTCAATGATTCTTGATGTAATGGAATTAAAAAGGAAGCACTTAAAACCATTTGGGTTTTCATGAAGGAGATGATTTTTTGCATGCTTCCATGTAGTACGTGGATATAAGGAAGCACATGCATGTCATAATTGAACTCATGGATATACTATTATAACCCAATAATAAAATGTTATGGAACATAGATTATTAAGGACCTATTTATGAGGAATCACATAATATATAATAAATATAATAAATATTTAATTTTAGGGTTATTAAATTCATATGATTGAACCCTACCTAAATTATAATAAACAAGGTTCCGGAACAACTAATCTAGTTGGTAACCATGATTGAAGTGTACATAGGATTTGGGAATAGAGGTTTTGGACATCCGTTATTGAATAAATCAATATATAATAATTTGGGTTCTTTTATTTCACACATATTAGTGCGTCCTGAACAACATTACAGAATTAGGAAGATTCGGTCCGAGAGTAGTTTCACTAAGGAAACTAGTCATGTAGAGGTGATCATACATACATGACCAAGACCAATAATCTAGTACAATGTTTATAGAAGGAACATGAATTGTACATGTGGAAGGTTGATTTAGTGAGATAGTGGAGGAACATAGATAAATCATCCTACAATATATTGTGATTAAATAAAATTAGAATCCTTTTGGTTGAATCCTAAAGAAGGGAAAGCCTCTTCATTAGAGCAGATTTTAGAGGTATATTCATATGAGATGGAATCAAAATTATCATATTTGGAGATTGGAGAAGGAGATGGTTGGGTGAAATATAAAATGGTTCCGTAAGATTTGTATTTCTTGAGGTATAACTAGAATCAACTAAATGATCGACTACTGGGGAAAATAACAAGTTTCTTTCTAAAATGTTTTAATTGAAAAAAATATTATTGTTTAGAATCCATGTTGGAGGGTATAACAAACATGGAATGTAATATACAATTGTATTGAACATTTTAAATATTGACTTATTATATAACTATTATTCCTACAATGCATAAGGTGATATTGAGTGATATCACAAAGTGGATTGAGAGCCTTAATATGTTCAAGATGATGAAATCAAAAAAAATCACAAGAAGTGTTCCACTAATTCAAAACCCCATCAGTGGAACATAATCCAATAAGGTGATCTATAATTTTTATTAAGGCATGTACTCCCTATAAATATGAAAATGAGTTATATGAATTGAAAAACCCAATAAGTGAGTAAGCTACCTCAATTGGAGAAAAAGTAAGTTACTATAAAGGTTATTAATACAGAGATTTATGTCTTGATTAAAAAGAATAAAATGAAATTACATGAATGAATTTTGATGAAGAAACATATTGTAAATAGAGATATATCTCCAACTGATGGTTATTTTAATAGTAAAACATTCAATAATTCTCTTTATTCTGATTATTTGGATGATTATTTCTTAGCATATAATAATGATAAATCACATAATGATATTTATTATTTATTCAAAAAATATATGAAGGATTTACCCATAGAAGATCCAAAATGTATTTTTATTTGATTTAAGGGATTATTTATAACTAAACAAAACTAAAACAAGAATTTTAAGAACAAGAGTAACCAATACGATAGAAATATAGAATGTGAATAACTCTTTTAGACCTGATAGAATCAAGGTTAAAATATATTATTGATACCCCTGAATAATTGATAGAGAATACTGTTGAGAACATTGTTTCTTAAATAGTGTTTGTGGAATCATTCCATGATCTTGATAAGTTTTCCAATGTTTTTATGGTTTTCAAAGTCTCTTTACTATAGTATAAAGAGAAATGTGAAGCGATGATTCAAAATTCATCACCAAAATCATATAAAATGCATAAAGAATAATTAATTATCATATTGGAAGAATATGGATTCTAGATAATAATAGAAGAGGAAGGGTATAATTCTCTAAACATCGATTTTGTAATATTTTAGGTGAGTTTAAAAAAACATGAGTCACCAAAAGATGAAACATACAATATTATTGGAAAAAGAGTTGTTACTAATCATGTTTTCATTGTGGTTAATAGAAAAATGAAGAGAAAGAGATCATTCAATAATCAAATACAATCAACTTCAAATCATACGGTATCCAATAATCTACAAAAAATATTATATACTATGTTTTCTTTAGATTATGGTACATGTTTTAATAAAATTTTTGGTAATGTATGGATAGTCAAAAGTGTTGATAAACCCACCACCTCAATAGTGTATGGGAAAATAATCATGATGTAATATTCACCACGAATTTTCCCAAAGAGTGGAATCTATACATAAAAGTGGAATAGTTTATAATCAATGAAATATAAATACAACACACCAGAAAATATGATAATAAGGATGATAGGACATCGTTGGTGTTGCTAGAGGATCATGAACATAGTATTTGATTGTTTTTATTATGTTAGAATTCATAAAAACAACTAATGATTTTCATTGGATAATAAAAATATATATTAAAAAAATATATCAAAATAAAAATTCTGAATTAATTACATATTCCAATGTGTACAACAATAAAAGATTTCATTTTAACAATGTGTGTTGGAATATACCCTTCATGATCAAATAATCCAATATAGTGAATATAAGACCACTATAAAAGGGGAGAAAGATAAGAAAATAATATGAAAATATATTCTTGAAATGATAACAAAATAATAATACTTTTAATCATTATATTACCAAAAAAATTGTTATTATAAACCCATTAATTATGCCAATTTAGAAAGGTAATTAATTCTTAAAATAAATTGGGTAGATGAAATAATAAGGTTCAAATAGTTGAGATGTTCATGATGAGACTACAAGGAGATATTCTTTTTATTATGATGGGAAGAGGTATAAATATAAAAATAGTTTCAATTCATGTGAAGAATATATTAATAAAGAGAATGTTAGGAAATAATTCTTTGTTTTTTGAACAAATCAACTAAAATTGGATATGAAATTTCAGGATGATGAAAAATAGTTTAAATCAAAAGGAAATAATGTTTCAATATAAATGTATATTGAAATAGGTAGTCCATATAAATATGATATGAAGTTTACAAAGAGTGGGTGAATAAAATAGACAAGGATGAGAGGAATTTCTCATCATAAATGTTACTACTAAATAAAAATAAGGTTCCTCCATATTCCCTAATATATATGTGTGTTTTTACAGATATTATAGAAATTTAAATATATTGAAACATCCCTTTATGAAGAAAATTAATGAGACGATGATGTTAAAATTATAATTCATTGTGAATGGTGATGTTCTGAGAAATGACATTAAATTGGATGATTATGTATTCTAATCACCCTTTAATCTATTATTATAAATTTCATAATTCGTATAATGAAAGTGGGAATGTTTGGTTTTTACAAGATGAGACCAAGGGGGGATGTGTAATTTACAAAAAAACATTGTTATGTGTCTATTGAATTGTATACATGATTTAGAATTATAATGATAATTAATATTACATTCACCCACTTAAACAATAATGGACAATTTCTGAGCATGATATCACAGACATGGTAGTTTATGTACATCATAAAAAACCATGTTTTATCTCTCATTTTTTCTACACTAGGATATCCCAAGGAGACATAAAGTAGACTAAATAAAGTTTTTTTCTAAGTGAAATATGAGGTATAATTCATTAACCAATTAAAGTGGAATAGAATCATGATTTCATTGAAATATCAGAGATTAAATGTGAGAATACACCCACACACCCTTTTCATTTTATTTTCAATAAGGGGGGAGAATGTTTGAGAAAATATAATCACTTATAAATATGTAAATAGAAGTTAAATATAGAATAAAAATGGATAATTGTTGGAAAAAATGATACATTTGTTTTCAATAATATGTTAATATGTATTTTTAAGAAGAAGATGAAGTAGTGATGATCATCGAATTCTTATGGACACACTTTATGAAATTGGATGCCATTCATTGAAATTTCTCATTTCAAATGTGATGATTTATGAACATATCTTATGTTCAAATGAATATTTGAATGATGAAACATTTTATATAATATAAGGAAGAAGCGAAGTTAATTAAGGCCATGCAGTACAAAATTAATTTTACCTCATGATTGGATGAAAAGAAGGCCGTGTAAATATTCATTTAGATGACGTTTTTTTGAAGATGATAATAAGATTATTGATTCTGAATTTTATAACAATTATATTTGAATAAATTGAATAATTCATAACATAATAATTGGACGCCACCCAAAAAAGTTATCCAACCACCTGAGATAAGAACAAAATCAACCCACAATGTGGGAGGAGGACCCGACCATGAAGGAAAGCTAGCTCCAAGGACTATATGAGGATAGAGGGATGGGTGGACAATATAAGGCCCACAAGAACTATATTCTAGGTGTGGTTAAAATCATATGGGATAGGTTTTTTGTGGGTTTGAATGTATAGGTGTGGCACAAGTGGCATATTGTGTATAGGATGTAGGTACAATATTGTGACCCGATATTAACATACATGGATATTTCAATATTTATTCTGAATATTCAGCATATTACAAAATTACATGGTGGAGGACCATAATAGGTTAGTTTCATTCTAAACATGGCACAAAATCATCAATCTTGTTGAAAGGAAATCAGTGTGTCCCGTAAAGATATTATCTTATAGTGATTCTACCAAAAACATTCTTTTATGACCTATGGAAGAGAAACATAAGAAATGGGTGAGCTCAAATTCACGATAATGGTATATTATGGAAACTCATCAGTATAACATGGACGTAAAGGTTTGAGAATGTGAGAATAACATTTGAAGATCATTCCCAACATATCAATGATGATAATCTTGATACACAACATAAATATTGACAATTCATAGGACATGAATCATAATGAAATCTAGAGAAAGAACCACGAAAGCATAATATATTAATAAGACAATGAATTTTGTCACACTCATCAATATTTTACATAATAAACATTTATAAGTAGAAATAATATCATGATTAATTTATGGAAATGAAATTAAGCCCTTACATAGACTTGTGAACATGCAACCAGGTCCATACATAATGTTGTGAACAAGGAATTGGGTTCACACACAGCATTGTGAACATGTAATCAGGTTTACACATCAACATATGGAAATTCATCCATGTCTATTCATAACATTATGAACATGTAATCTAGTTTATGAATTACACAATGAACACATAGTATGGATCACTCATAACATCGTGATCTTGTAATTTGGTTCACATAAAATTTGTGGACATGAATCTAGGTTCATGCATAAAATTTTGAAAATGTAATTAGGTTCAATCATAATATTATGGATACATAATAAGGTTCACTCACACCATTGCGAACATGTAATCAGTTTCACACGGACCACTATTAAAACATAATAAGGTTCACTCATAACATTTTGAACATGTAACCAGATTCATATATAATCTTATGGACATGAAACCAGGTCCATGAATACTATTTTGAACATTAATCATGTTCACTCATAAACTTATGGACGTGCAACCAGGTCTATGGATATAATTGTGAACATGTAATCAGGTTAATGCATAACATTACGAACACATAATAAGGTTCAATCATAAAAATGTGGAAATGTAAGTAGGTTCATGCATAAACATATAGACATGAAACTTGGATATTGTATAATATAATGAACATGTAATATAGTTAATATATAACATCTATACTCATTAGTCATCCATTGTTACCAAATGCATTGGATGGAAATATGGGTCCCACCTTTGACATACTGAAATCATACATGCATGTGAGAAAAACATTCATCATATCATTGACCATGATAATATATGGATTCTATAAACATCAAATCATAACTGATTAAATGAAATGGGAATAATAAATATTTCATCACATTATAACCTATGGAAAATAGATAGGTTTCTTAATCATTTTATCAAATCATAACCTGCGAAAAGAAGTGGGATTCAAAAGAATATAACTCGTGGAAGAGAAACATGTGTCATAAGCAACATTCCAGCAAAACATAAACCATTCATTAGGTAATATTAATGGAACATTTGGATAATTTCTTAGAATGGAATTTGTAACATTAGTAGATATCATCTAATATATAAAATAACCTGTAAATATTGTTTGAAAAGATTTCATGAGGAAAATATACATTCCTATTGGAAAATGATTTCTAAAACATAAAACCATTAGAAAAACATTTACTTTTATAATACCTTGTAAAGATAATAATAATTCTAAAAATAATTTTGAAAACCTGTTTCCCTAAATACTTATAAAATAATCTCGAAAACATTTTGAAAACTATTTTCCTTAAAATCTAATAGAAGAAGCTTGAAAACATTTTGAAAAAAATTTCCCTTGAAATCTTATAAAATAATCTTGAAAATATTTTGAATATCATTTCCTTAAAAATATATTGAAAACTTATAAGTAAAAAAAGAAAATATAATGAAAACCATTTATCTAAAAATTCATTTAAAACCATAAAATGATTATTTTGAGAATCAATTAAAACAAAATTTTTTTTAAAAACTTTTTTTCACAGAAAAGAACCATATAAAAATTAATTTGAAAAATATTAGGAAACCATTTTAATTTTTTTTTAAATAAAATTAAAATATTATAAATTATTATTCAAGGGAATGACTATCAACATGGTGGGTAAATCTTTACATGTTAAACATTACTCTTACATCATAAAATGTTTAGAAAAGTACATCATTCATAAAATTAATAGAAGATTCCTTTTTAATAACCATTTTTTTAATTAGGTTAAAAGGGTAAATATATCGTTTAAATATCATAGGATAATGGTAGAATGTTTTTGTGAACCTTTTTAGAAAATATCATGTTGAAAGAATATAGATTTTCAACCCAAATAACATGTATAGTCAAACATTCCTAAGAACACATTCTTGAGCATTTTATGTACTAAATAGTGGGAAAATGGTACCATTACTTGTATACAAAATGAATAACCAATGGGTAAGAAAATGAACTGTATTTATTGAGATATAGATCTTATTATCTCATCAATGGAATCATAATCATAAACAATATCGATAATCTATGAGATTATATAAATAAAAAAATATTAATAGGGTAACATTGAATATTCATATAATGGGAATAATAACATCAAATGAATATTCAATATCATGAAAATATTTATATTCATGATAATACATTTCAGGGGTATTATATACACCTCATATAAAAATATAGGTTCATAACATGGCACATGTATCTATGAAAGAAAATTGAGAAAAAAATTAATTTACTATTTTGGTAACTTTTGGAACATAACCCCTATGAAATTTTTGAAAAATTTGATATATAATTTACAATAATAATAATTATTGACTTAATCGATCATAATTATACACAGAAGAAAAATTAAATGAGTGGTGAATAAGAAATTTATCTCACAAAAATAAAATGTGGCATGAAATCCCGTTACCTCGTGTCTTGGATCTCATCATACTCATAAAAAGTTATTGTATACTAAATTTAGTTTTATTATAAATCCGTTACAGAAATACATTGTTATTTATAATACCATATATCATTTTATAATGAATTTATATTACACTCTAGTTATGTTATTTTTTAACATCGGGAAATATTCTCTTTGTTTTTTGTTGTTGTCTTAATTTGTTAAATCTTTGGTTCTTATACATATTTTAGGGTTTCTAGAATACAAAACATGAAATAAATATCATTTATATACCTTATATTATATATTATAATAATCTATATAATATAGATATATGGAATGTAATATACTGATGATAGAGATGGTAGGTCATACCTATGTAAGAACATTGTTTCTATTTTATTGTCACATTAAAAGAAAAAAAGAAAATGACATATATGTATATTGGTGTATAATATAATTAAATTAGAATTTATAAGTCATATATATCATATAATTTGACTAATAACATTTTTCATATGTTCCATGTAGTGTTTGAACAAATCACACTGGTTTGAGGCGGAAGTAGTCTACATTCCTCGAAAGAAAATATCATATTTACACAAAATGGAAAACATAAAAATTTGTGATAAATAAAAATCATAGAATGATAATGAAATTATAAATATCATATATATTAAATATATAAATTTATTTTCCATCAGAATATCCACCATGAGGTGTGGTAATGTAAAAATTAACAACCATCGTTACGGCAGGCAGTAGTTCGTCATACACTTAAACAATATATTTGTTACCAATTAGATGAATTTATTGGTAATTGTAGATAAAAATACTTGAATAAACAAATCTTTGTATATTATTTATAATAGTGTTTTTATATAATCATGGAATTATTTTATTTGAGTTAGATTTCTATAGAAATAAAACTAAAGAGCATAAAAAATGTTGTTTCTTCTTATTAAAGTAAATCCTTTTGGTTAGCACCAAAAGGGATCTATGTATTAATTTATAAACAAGGGGAGGATTATGGTTTTAAGGGAGGGATATTGTGGAGAAATTTTGGTAGGTCTTTCTGATTCAACGTGTCTTGAGAGGTTTGAGGAAGTGGGAGGTGTGAAGGCCTTTTTAAAGTGGATAAGAAGTGGTACTCTTGTAAATTTTGGAAAAGGGAATTACACACATGTTTTCCCCACATAAGGTGGCCCACATAATGGTAAATGTTAATAAAAAAGATTATAAGATCGAAATATTTTCATTGAAAGGATATTGGAAATTGTTTAGATCATTTGTGTTCTTAATTTTATTTGTTAGTGCTATGTTAGACAAGATTTCACATTAATATTTTTAATTAATTTTAATTAAATTCAATAATATTTTGGACAAAAAAAATTAATTTCATCTTATTAGAAACTATAAATTATGATTATTCCAAATATTAAATACATTTTTCAAATTTCTAATCATATATTATACATAAATTAATTAAATTTTAATCCCACAGTTGGGTCGACAGTGGGTGTTTTTATTGTAAAAATATACAAACATTTTCCTGCATTTTATATTAAATTTCAAAGTGAAATTTTACCCTATGACATAAATTTGGATTATTGATATAAATTTCATATAATTAAACTTTTAATAAAATTTTAATTTTAATTTTCCTTATAACTATATTAGATGAAAAATCAATTTTGAACTAAAATTCAGAATTGTTCATTATTCATCAAAAAAATGAAACATCATATAAAAATACAAAAAAATATACTAAAGTAATTTTTATGTTTTCATCTAAAATAATATGTCTATTATGAAATATTAAATATATAAAAGTTTAAAAAATTGGATTAAAAATTGGTTCTCCTTTAAAAGGTTGTAAAATGCATTAATATATATATATATATATATATAGGTTTTAATGCATAAATTTGGGTTTGTTCTTATCTTAGAACATCCATATATATTTTATTAATATAAAAAATAATTAATTATAATATATAATGTAACACCCAAAGCTTCCACGGTACATTTCTTTTTGAGTAATGCAATAGCTTGCGTTGTACGCAACTTCGAGATTCTAACACACCGCGATCAATCAAACTAGCTGTTATGAAAAGTAATACCAAAATTTTGAAATTATATAAATTTTATCTTTCAAAATGGACTTTATTTTTGGAATCAGAATATTGAAATTATCCTATGGTGAAATTTTGGTACTTTTAGGATAACTTTTATATTTTGATGAATAGTAAAAATTACTAAATTTTAAATAAAACAAATTTTTTAATCAAAATAATTAATAGCGATACATTATTTAATTGAGTGGTTTTAATGTATATTTCGAATATATTTTTACCTTTTAATACAATGTTGGTCATTGTACATAATTTCATAATTAAACCAACATAAACAACTATCAATCTTTTGATAGTAATTATATCTTAAAAACAGGCTTTTTGTTTTGACAACGGGAATTAATTTTAAATTAATTTCTACCACTTATGTGTTTTGAATTGGAAAAAATTGATTCCATATTTGGAATCAGGATGTCCAAATTATGTAAATATTTAACTTTTAATTTTAGACATTTTGAATAATTACTTTTGTAAATATTTTATTCACCATGGATGAAGTGTAAATCCAGTAAATAAGGGTTAAACAATACTATTATAATAATAATAAATTAACCTAAAATGTGTCCTAAAATTATTGGAGGATACATATCCGACCATGGGAATATTTGGGTCGATTTTGGGACCCCATGGAGCCACTTGTAGGTGATAGGGACACTTTATATTAATTATGTTTAAGTAAATACAAAAATGACATAAGCTTATATCTTTTAGAAAAAAAATTTTTAAATAGTGTTATATATGTTATATTTTCTATTATAAATATTAATTATAAATATAAAAGGATTTCTTACATAATTATATTTTATTTATAATTTTTAGACATTGAAAAAGTAAAAATATATATGACACAATAATGATGCAGTATTTTTCTTATTAATGAAGGAATCAAATAATTGGTATTATAAATGTTAAATTAAATATAATATGAAACATTTGATGACATACACTAATTTTATTGGTTCATATAACATTTTAGGATTTCTTAAATTAATTGTCTTCGAATTAATTATGATGTTAAGACTTTAACAAAAATTAATTATTGAGTAGTGTCAAAATTGACAGAAATGAGTTTTTAAAACAAATATTATATTATTAATTTATATTCTATTCCTAAAAATCTAATTATTGGCCAAAGAACTTATATCATTGTTTTTGTATCATTAATGGACCACTTGGGGGTCTCTTGGATGTATATAGTAAGTTTATTAACTATATATTATAAAAATACAATTTGACATGGTAAGTGTTAAACTAATTAACCAAGAGTTACAACTAAAAGATAAGGTTAATATAACGACCCAAACCTATCTAAAATCTATTGGTTGAAAATATTTATACCCATACCCAGCTTATAATTTTAATAATTCAATTCTGATCAATTATAAACCGAATATTATTATATTATAAAATAATACTTTACGTTTTTTCTAAATAGCCCCTCACCCCTCTTATAAAAGGGAACTCCCCCATCTCATTAATTCACACCTTCAAAGCCATTTGGCTCGGCCAAACCCTGCCCAAATATCCTACCTAATTCCCTCAATTCATCATAGAGGCCTTATTTTGATCATAAATTCAACCTAAGGAGCCCTTTTGATCAAATTAAAAGGAAGAACCCGAAGAAGAGGTAACGTCTTCACCACCCTCTTTAAAGTTCCTTACTTCTTCAACTTCTTCATTCTTTGTAATTTCCATTCTAAAATAATAAATCCATTAACTTCTATATACTGTGATATTATTATAATTATGGAACAAAAAATCATTATTCTATCCATACCTTGAATGACATGTCCCCATATGTGCGTACGTACGGCCTACCGTCTCGACATTGTGGGCTAATTGTTATTCAATATACAATTATTTAGATGGGTATAATAATGATGTATAATTCATGTAAATAATAAATATATCATGATAATGATTCTTTATATATGATATAACTTCCAATTATATATTATCTTAATATCAAAAGAATGATATTGTCGCTCATGCGTACATACGGATTACCATCTCCACGAACGCAAGGAGATTCATTCCCTATCGTATCCATTCAAGACTAAATTTTATTGGATGATTAAACATAATATTTAAGGACTTAATATAATTCTGGTTATGATTATGATACAACCTATCCATAACAAACACGGCTTATATAAAAGAAAACGAGTAAGTTAACACCCAAAACGACGATAATACTAAGATTTTATTAAGAAAGCAATGTTAAAAGATCATATATGATATTATATTAATATATATGATTATTATATAATTAAATAAAAATTATTTCATCATTATAAAAGAGGTTAACCTAACATAAACCAAGTAAATGTACAAGGTAAGGGTTTATTTCACAATCTCTTCATTATCTGAGGTTTTTTATACATAATTATTTAGTGGGACCTCTTTATCATCCACATCCATGGTTATTAAAAATGTATTTCAAAAAATTCCTAATATTTAAATGAATATGGGTTAAAGTCATTTGTACCCTTGTTTGAATTTTTATTAGTATTTTATAAAGTAATATTTCTGTCGTTTTGCAAACAATGTAATTTTTAACCTTTTCGACAAAATTAAGGTAAGATTGACTTTTTTTAACTTCTACGGAGAGTGCAGTTATTTTCTACCGTTATAAACTCGTCGAATCTTCACTTAAAATCTTATAATAATATTTTCAATGTAAATGTTTTCTTTTATAATTATGTTACTTTTAAATGATTTCCAAAAAAGAGATATTTCTCTCAAATAGTTTAGATTTCATATGTGCCAACATCCTTTGATGGATTTTAAGTTTATTTAAAGTTGATTTATTATGATACAAGACTTCCATATTGTATTGAAGTTTTTGTGATATGTTTGACTATGGATGTGCTTTCTTATACCATTTATTTCTTATGGTTAAAGTATTGACATTTCGTATGCTAGTTTTAATACAAATGTTTATGAGATGTTTAAACATTTTCATATGAGGAATGTACTGGACTTAGTTTGGGACGGGTAGAGCCCACTATAGCTCCTCGATGCATCGGTAGGTCTCATGAGGCAACTGGACGTTGAATTGGCCAAGGCCCTTTCCCAATATGATTTATGGTTTTTTCCGAGACCTTATTCATTTTTGTTGTCTTGTCGAGGCCTTAACAAAATGTTCCGGATTGTCCGGAATTATACATTCCCTCATTATGGAAATAATATTGATGGTTCCTATGGTCATTAGACTAGTAGAATACCCATGATTATGTTTTATTATGGCATTATTTACTCAGCTCATAATCTTGTCATAAAATTATTCATGTTTATTATTGGTAAATGCATGTGGTTTTCAATTATTTACCATGCTTAATATTTATGTCATTTTCCGCTGTATTACTTACCCTTACTGAGCATTTGAGCTCACCCCTTTCTTATGTTTCATTTTCCCAGGATATGAAGAAGTTAGTTATGAGTGACCTGCAGGTATAATCATGGAGGCATGGATGCTTCTAATGACATATATTATTGTTGTATTTACCTTGAAGCTGTAAAGTGGATCATATGAAGGTATCTTGTTTCCAATAATACTAAAATGATCGGTTTTTCGAGATAAGATTTCCTTGTAATCATGCCAATGTTATGTAATAATGCACTGACTCTGGGTAACTGGGGTCGGTGTGTTACAGTTGGTATCAGAGGAAGTTTACTA
This sequence comes from Viscum album, assembly GCA_963277665.1. Taxonomy (NCBI): domain Eukaryota; kingdom Viridiplantae; phylum Streptophyta; class Magnoliopsida; order Santalales; family Viscaceae; genus Viscum; species Viscum album. Next base: position 1,756,240,638 of record OY728123.1, read on the forward strand.
CAAACATTGGAAATTAGATTTAGATAAACTCTGACTAGAGAACATTGTCCTAAGATAGACATTGAGGATAAGTTTAGAAGAACATTCTAGAATTTTGGTATTGTAGAGATTTTGTGAGTTTTCAGAGCAATACATCCCTGTCTGGATACGAGTAGGTAGAGGTGGCTCTGGAACAGATGTTCCTAGGGGTAAAACCCGAAAACACCGATTTGAGCTTGACTCGAATGGGAACTGGTGCACGACAATGGGCCTTTCTGCACTCTTGGTCACGAAACTCCCGGGGGATATGCTTAGGATAATTCTCATTTTCATTACCAACCATTATGAAGGTTTATTAGTATATACTTCTCAATGAAAACTTTTTATGATTATGGATTATATTCATAAACTGTTCAATTTATGTTAATTGTTTTAGAAGTTTTGAATTATATATATCAATTCATAAAATAATCTAGTTTATGCCATTGTTTAGAAATGGCGCCTAGTGGAAGGAATGGAAACCGTATCAACACACACACTCCGTGTAAGGATTTACCACCTACTCAAGATAATTATAGTGGAGCTAGTGATGCAACTGGTGCTGATCAGATTTTCACCATACTGGGAAAACTCACTCTGGTTATGAATAATAACCTTACCCCTATTGAGCACCCAGATCCGTAGCGTGGAGGATCAATGTTAGATCACTTAATGAGGCAACAACCACCGGCATTCAATGGGAGTAAAAATCCCATATTATTTGAGCAATGGATAAATTCCTTAGAAAAATATTTCATGCCATGGGGAGTAGTGAAAGGGAAAAAGTTGTCATAGCAGTTTATCACCTCACTGGAGATGCTGATCAATGGTGGTCATTGATACAAAACATAAAGGAAGATGATGAAGTATCATATATGGAATGGAGGGAGTTCAATGAGCTGTTCTTAGAAGATTACTTTCCTTAAGACCATCGAGCAGATATGGAAAGGCAATTTCTAAGTATGAGGTAGAAAGAGGATGAGAATGTCGCAAGGTATGAGGCTAAATTTACAAGGTTAGCTAGGCATGATTCTTATTATATTGGTAACCCAATGAGTATGATTGATCGTTTATTTGATGGGTTAAAACCATTTCTCCATCAAGAATTAGTCTCAAAAACCTTCTCATCATACGAAGATATTGTCTCGTGTGCTATCAAGACAGAAAAGGAATTCACTAAGTCTTATGACTTTAAATCAAAGTAAGAGAATAAGAGATCTTCTGAACACTCTGGGAATGGAAATAAGGAAACATGGGAAAAGGGTAGAATTGAATTTCCACTCTATGATAATTGTGGAAGGAAGCACCCTGGTGCCTGTCTAAAAGGAAAAGGAGTATGCTATAAATGTGGACAGAAAGGTCATCTAGCTGGTGATTGTAAAGGAAAGAAAGATGCTCCCAACGTTCAACTCTATAATTGCAGGGAGATGGGACATTATTAAAATGAATTTCCTAAGAGTCAAGGAAACTTACCTCAGATAAGGCCATGGGATCAAGGACAGGCTTATGTAATCACTACTGCTGAGGTTGAAGCCCCGAAAGACGTGGTGGCAGGTAATTTAATGGTTTCATCAAGTTTAGCCAATGCATTATTTGATTCTGTATCATTGCATTGTTTCATATCTTACAAATTTTCTATGAAAATTATATATTTCCAATTTGATTTAACAAGGTAGTTGTCAGTTAAAACTCTTAAAGGAATTATCATTGCATTGAAGTTTTGTGAATCAGTCCCCATTAGAGTACGTAAATGTTCTTTATCAGCTGATCTCGTCATCATACCTATGATTTAATTTGATATAATCATTGGTATGTATTGGATTTCGGACCATGATGTGAATATTTATTGTAAGAAGAAGGTGGTTACAATTCTTGATGATGATGATAAGGAACACCTTATCTTTAGAGCAGAATCGTCGCCACCTAATTATTAACTAGATCCACCCCCAGTTGCTCAACTAAATTCAATTATCGGGGATGAAGAGAATGAAATAACTGTGGGTGAGGAAATCAATGTTCAAATAAAGGATGTACCTATTGTGAGATAATATGTTTATGTGTTTCCCGAGGATTTACCTGGACATCCTCTAGAACAAGAAGTTGAGTTTTCCATTGATTTAATTCCTGGTTCAAGGCCTATATTGAAAACACCTTATAGAATGGCCGCTGTGGAATTAGTTGAACTAAATAAAAAACTGGAGGAATTGAATAATAAGGAAATTAATCTCCCTAGTTTTTCTCAATGGGGAGCCCTTGTCCTTTTTGTTAATAAGAAAGATGGATCTAGGAGGCTGTGCATTGACTATAGCGAGATCAATTCTATAACAATAATGAACAAGTATCCCCTACCTCGCATTGATTATTTATTTAACCATCTTCATGATGCTCAACACTTTTCAAAGATTGACCTTTAATCTGGATATCATCAGTTGTTTGTGAAGAAGGAAGACATTCCGATGACAACATTTCGAACCAGGTACAGGCATTACGAGTTTATAGTAATGCCTTTTGGGCTGACTAATTCACCCTCTGTATTCATTGATCTAATGAATAGTGTTTTCATGGAATATCTGGATGAATTTTTAGTGGTATTTATTGATGATATCTTGGTATACTTTAAAAGACAAAAAGATCATTAGAATCACCTGCGCATTATATTGAAGACTCTGAGAAGACATGAAATATATGGGATGTTTAGGATGTGTGAATTCTGGCATCAGGATATTTCTTTTCATGGCCATATTGTCTCTAAGTATGGAATCTCTGTTGATCCTTCTAAGACCAAGGCAATCCAAGAATGGCCAGCACCAACGAGTATAACCGAGGTACACAGTTTTATTGGTTTAGCAGGTTATTTTCAACATTTCATCAAGAACATTTCCCGGGTTTCTAACCCATTAACAAAGCTCACACGTAAAGTGGTTAATTTTTTCTAGACAAAAGAGTGTGAAGTATTTTTTGAAGAATTGAAGAGAAGATTTTTCAATGCTCCTATATTGAATCTACCATCGGGGAATGATGGGTTTGTTATTTATAGTGATGCATCGAAGAAAGGTCTTGGTTGTGTCTTTATGCAGATTGATAGAGCTATTGCCTATGCATCACGACAACAGAAAATTCATGAGAAAAACTATCCTACTCATGATCTTGAGTTAGTTGCTGTAATATTTGCTTTGATGATTTGGATATACTATCTCTATGGTGAAAAATGTGATATTTACAATGATCACATGAGTTTGAAATATATTTTCTCACAAAAAGATCTCAACATGAGGCAAAGGAGATGGCTTGAACTACTCAAGGATTATGATTGCACGATACACTACCACCCGGGGAAGGAAAATAAGGTGGCAGATGCTTTTAGTAGAAAGGATCATGGAATCTTGAACAAGATGAGAGTAGAAAAGGATCATATATATATGGATCTAGTAAAGTTGGATATGGGAATCACCATGGATGGTGAAAAATAAATACTTTTTCAAATGGTTGCCAAACCATCTTTAAGAGAAAGGATAAAGAGTTCTCAGACCGGTGATGAAGAGTTTCAAAAGAACATTAATGCTGTGAATGATGGGAGCTTGAATGACTTTGTGTATGAAGATGGATTTTTGAAGATTGGGAAGAGACTTTGTGTTCCCAATATACTTAATCTAAAAAGGTATTTGTTGGATGATGCTCATAGTTCCAATTTCCCTACACAACCTGGGAGCACCAAAATGTATAGATATTTAAAGGAACATTTTTTGTGGGACAACCTGAAGATGGAGATTTCTGATTTTGTGTCAAGATGTATGGTTTTTCAACAAGTGAAATATGGAAGGCAACAGCATAGAGGAGTCATTCAACCTCTTCCCATACCTGAGTGGAAATGGGATAATATTACGATGGACTTCATTCGGGGGCTACCGACGACTCCTAGAAGGAATGATGCAATATAGGTCATTGTTGATCGTCTTAACAAGTCATCACATTCTCTGGATATAAGAGAAGATCTACCACTTGAACATCTAGAAAGACTATATATTAATGATGTTGTGAGACTTCATGGAGTTCCCCTATCGATTGTCTCGGATTGTGATCTTCGTTCTACCACATGATTCTGGAAAAGTCTTCAGTAGGCCTTGGATACTGAACATCGTTTGAGCACTACTTACCACCCTCAAACAGATGGACAATCAGAATGGACTATTGAAACCTTAGAAGACATGTTGAGATCATGCTCACTTGACTTTCAGGGTATGTGGGATTAGTATTTACCAATGGTGGAATTTTCCTATAACAATAGATTCCATTCAAGTATTCGGATGGCACCATATGAAGCATTGTACGAAAAGAGATGTCGCACACCATCCAATTGGGATGATGTTGGTGAAAGAAAACTTTTTTTTCCTGGAACTAGTGGAGGAAGTGATGGAAAAGGTAAAGTTAATCCAAAACCACATCAGAGCATCTCAAAGTAGGCAGAAGATCTATGCCAATAATCGAAGGAATGATTTGGAATTTCATGTAGTAGATCATGTTTTATTGAAGTAATCTCCATTGAAGGGAGTTATACATTTCGGTAAGAAAGGTAAATTGTGTCCCAGGTACATCGGACCATTCGAAATTCTAGAACGATTTGGGGTTGTAGCTTACCGATTGGCAATGCCGCCAAGTCTCTCCAAAGTTCACGATGTGTTCCACGTATCACTGTTGAGAAAATACATGCCTGAACCAACTCATGTACTCACTTATGGGGAATTAGAACTGGAACCCGACCTATCTTATTGTAATGAGCCCATCCAGATTCTTGATACGAGAGAAGAAGTTCTGAGAAACCGGACGACTCGTCTGGTAAAAGTTTTATAGAGAAACCACATGATGGAAGAGGCAATGTGGGAACCCAAAGAACTAATGATGAAGAACCAGCCGAGTCTTTTTATACAATAATTTTCTAGAAATTTAGAGGATGAAATTATTTTAAGGAGGGTAGAATGTAACACCCCATGCTTACACGGTATGTTTCCCTTTGAGTAATGCAACAACTTGCAACGTACACAACTTCGAGTTTCTAAAACACCGTGATCAATCAAAGTAGTCGTTATTAATACTAATACCCACTTTTTACAATTTTATACATTTTATCTTTCAGAATGGACTTCATTTTTGGATTCAGAATATCGAAATTATCCTATGGTGAAATTTTGGTACTTTATGAATAACTTTAATATTTTGATTAATAGTGAAAATTTCTAAATTTTAATTAAAACAACTTTTTTAATCAAAATAATTAATTGTGATACATTATTAATTTCAGTGGTTTTAAAGTGTATTTAGAATATATTTTTACCATTTAATACAATGTTGGTCATTGGACGTAATTTCACTATTAAACTAGACATAAACAAGTGTCAATCTTTTGATTGTTATTATATCTTAAAAACTAGCTTTTTTGTTTTGACAACGCGAATTAATTTTAAATTAATTTCTGCCACTTTTGTGTTTTGAATTTGGAAAAATGGATTCCATATTTGGAATCAGTATGTACAAATTCTCTAAATAGGTAACTTTTATTTTTATACATTTTGAATAATTATTTCGGTAAATATTTTATTTTCCTTGGTTAAAGGGTAAATCCGGTAAATAAGGGTAAAAAATAATATTATAATAATAATAAATTACCCTAAAACGTGTCATAAAATTATTGGTAGATACATATCCGACCATGGGTATCTTTGGGTCGATTTTGGGACCCCATGGAGCCACTTGTATGTGATAGGGACACTTTATATTAATTAAGTTTAAGTAAATACAAAAATGACATAAGCTTATATCTTTTAGAAAAACAATTTTTACAAAGGGTTATATATGTTATATTTTCGATTATAAATATTAATTAGAAAGCTAAAACTATTTCCTAAATAATTATATTTTATTTATAATTTTTAGTCATTGAAAAACTAAAATTAAATATGACACAATAATTATGCAGTATTTTCCTTATTAATGAAAGAATCAAATAATTGGTATTATAAATGTTAAAATAAATATAATATTAAAGTTTTGGTTACATAAACTAATTTTATTGGTTTATATAACATGTTAGGATTGCATAAATTAATTTTATTATAATTAATAATGTTTTTAAGACTTTATTAAAGATTAATTATTGAGTAGTGTCAAAATTGACATAAATGAGTTTTTAAAACAAATATTATATTATTAATTTATATTCTTTTCCTAAAAATCTAAGGTTCGTACAAAGGACATATATCATTATTGGTGTATCATTAATGGACAACTTGAGGGTCTATTGGATGTATATATTATGTTTATTAACTATATATTATAAAAATACAATGTGACATGGTAAGTGTTAAACTAATTAACCAAGAGTTAAAACTAAAAGATAAGGTTAATATAAAGACCCAAACCTATCTAAAATCTATTTTTTGAAAGGATTTATACCCATCACCACATTATTCATTTAATAATCCACTTTTATCCATTATAAACCAAATATTATTTTATTATAAAATAATACTTTATGTTTTTCTTATAGAGCCCCTCACTGCTCTTATAAAAGGGAACTCCCCCTTCTCATTAATTCACACCTTCAGAGCCATTTGGCTCGGCCAAAACCTTCCCAAATATCCTTCCAACTTCCCTCACTTCATCCTAGTGGCCTTAGTTTTATCATAAAGCCAAACTAAGGAGCCCTTTTGATCAAATCAAAAGTAAGAACCCCAAGAAGAGGTAACGTCTTCACCACATTCTTTAATGTTCCTTTCTTCTTCGACTTCATCTTTCATTATTATTTCCATTATAGAATTATAAATCCAATACCTTATATATAATTTGATATTATTATAATTATGGAACAAAAAAATTCATTATTCTATCCATCCCTTGAATGACATGTCACCATACGTGCGTACGTACGGTCTACCGTCTCCACGTTGTGGTGTAACTGTTATTCAATATAACATTATTTAGATGGGTATAATAATGATGTATAATTCATGTAAATAATAAATATAACATGATAATGATTCTGTATATATGATATACCATCCAATTATTTATTATTTTATGATCAAAAGAATGATATTATCGCTCGTGCGTGCATACGGATTACCATCTCCACGAACATGAAGAGATTCATTCCCCATCGTATCCATTAAATACTAAGTTTTATTGGATGATTAATAATAATATTTAAGGACTTAATATAATTATGTATATTAGTATGATACAACCTATCCATAACAAAACAGCTTATATAAAAGAAAACGAGTAAGTTAACACCCAAAACGACGATAATACTATGATTTTATTAACAAAGTGATGTTAAAAGATCATATATGATATAATATTAATATATATGATTATTATATAATTCAATAAAAATTATTTCACCATTATACAGGAGGTTATCTTACCGCAAACGAAGGAAAAGTACATCGTAAGTGTTTATTTCACAATCTCTTCATTATCCGAGTTTGTTTATACGTAATTATTTACTGGGACCTCTTTATCATCCACATCCATTTTTCTTAAAAATGTATTACAAAACATTCTTAGTATTTTAAAGAATATGGGTTAATGTCATTTATACCCTTGTTTGAAATTTTATAAGAATTTTATAAAGGAATCTTTCTGTAGTTTTCCAATCAAGGTCCGTTTTAAACTTCTCGACAAAATAAAGGTATGACTGTCTTTTTTTTAACTTATACGGCGAGTGCGGCTATTTTCTACAATTATAAACTCATCTAAACATCCCTTACAAGCTTATAATAATATTTTCAAAGTTAAGATTTTCTTTTATAATATGTGACTTTTATATGATTTCAAAAAAACAGATATTTTTCACAAATAGTTTTGATTTCATCTATGCGAACATCCTTTGATGGATTTTATGTTTATTTGATGTTGATTTATTATGACACAAAAATTCCATATTGTATTGAAGTTTTTGTGATATGTTTGACTGTAGATGTGCTATTTTTATACAATTCCTTTCTTATGATTAATGTATTTACATTTCGTATGCTAGTTTTAATACGGATGTTTATGAGATGTTTAAACCATTACATATGAGGAATGTATTGGACTTAGTTAGTGATGGGTGGAGCCCGCTATAGCTCCTCGATGCATCGATAGGTCTCATGAGACAAATAGACATGGAATTGGCCGAGGCCCTTTCCCAATTTGATTTATAGTTTTGGCCGACCCCTTAATCATTTTAGACTTCTTGGCCGAGGCCTTGACAAAAGGTTTCAGAAAGTCTGGCATTATACATTCCCTCATTATGGAAATAATATTGATGGTTCATTTGGTCATTGGACTAGTAGAATACCCATGATTATGTTTTATTATGGCATTATTTACTCATCTCATAATCTTTCCAAAAAATTATTCATGTTTATTATTGGTAAAGGCATGTGGTTTTAAATTATTTACCATGCTTAATATTTATGCCATTTTCTGCTGTATTACTTACCCTTACTGAGCGTTTGGGCTCACCCCTTTCTTATGATTCATTTTCCCAGGATATGAAGAAGTTAGTTATGAGTGACCCACATGAATAATCTAGAAGGCTTTCATGCTTCTAATGAAATATATTATTGTTTTATTTACCTTCAATCTATAAAGTGGATCATATGTATGAATCTTGTTTCCAATAATACTAAACTGGTCGGTCTTTCGAAACATGATTTCCTTGTAATCAGGCCAATGTTATGTAATAATGCACCGACTCTGGGTAACTGGGGTCGGGGTGTTACATATAAAATGTAGATATATATTAGATTAATAACACTTATGAAATGTAATTCATTTAATTTTTTAGGGTAAAACAGCTCTCTGACTATAAATATTATAATATTTTATTTTATATTTAGTAAGTTTTCATATTAAATTTTTATTAATTTCTAACATATGAATTCATATTATATATGTGTAAAACTAATACTTTCATTTATTATTTTATTCCATTCTTAATGACTAATTTAATGTCTAGGTTATATCATATTTTAATTTATAATATCATTTTAACAACATAATATTATTTTGTAAAACTCTATCTTGTGTGTTATGAAATACATTAATGAATGTTATTGTTGCATGAAATGGAAGATAAACTCATTATTCCATGTAAATAAATAAAAAAATATATGTTTAATTTAGTTCAAAATTAACATGGTTTAACATATAACACAATACAAACATATTTTTTTTGATATAAAATAAACAATTTTTGTTGTTGTAGGAAATGAAAAATATCAAAATGATTAAATTAATTGAAAAAAAATTCAAAAAACACTTTGGGTGTTACACTATACCCCCTTAAAATGTATATCTACCTCAAAATTCATTTGGGTTATAAATTTTATAATACATTAATGTTTCATTCCTAGAAACCAAACATCATAATATTGAATACCAAAACATCCCTTAAAATGGGAATGATGGACCCATAACGGTTACCCAATGTAACATATAAATAGGTTTCACACAGGATATCATAGGCGGGAAGTGAACATTTGTATATTGAATTGAAACAAAACTATTATTATATGATGGAGAGAGATAGATATCAGGGTTTGGAGAATGTTTACAATCACAAATCCATCAATCTACGATAGTTTAAGGGGTCATTTGATTAATTAGAAATGAAGGTACTGTGATAAAAGTTTTCAGTTTCAATGTCCATGGTCCTAAAGATGAAGAATTTTGATGAAATCATATACAAAAATTATTTTAATAAAACCATATCCTTTTTTACCTCGGTAAAATTCAACGTCATCTATCATTCCTATAAATGAGGGTAAATTTTCCATTCAAAAAGCATTTATAGATCAAGAGATCCCTAATAAGTCATCCCACATGTCTTTTTCAACCATCAAGAAAAAGAAGTTACAACAAGTTACCCAATATACATGAATCCTCATATAATAAGGGAGTATCTTGACCAAATAGTTCTCTGATGTGGGACAATCAAAGACGCAAATAATATTCCTCTTCATTAGTAAGTTATATATTAAATGGTATTCATCTAATAGGATCTACCATGACCATCTGATTGACGTGGGAGATAATATCCTACCTCAATCCTCATATATTATCTTTTTTCTTGCCAAAGTTTATGTACTTACATCATATGATCATTCTTTGTATACGCATGGTTATTTTAAGTCCATGATTCTGAGTTTATGAAACAAAAATACAAAAAACCATAAAATATTCATATTTCATTCACAAATGAGTTAGGGAAAATGAAAATTATAGGAAAATTATAAATCTGAAATGTTCATACCCAATAATATATGAGTTTGTGATATCAATATTTTTTAAATCATAATCAGAATAATTTTTGTAGCTTCGTAAAACTCACATAAGATAATACATCTCTAAATTTAATATAATATACATGAGGATTTCATAGAAATTCAATGTTTATGAAGTTAAAAAATGAAATTATTTTATGACATTTTAAAAAATCTGAGACATTATATTTTAATCAAAGTACAATAGGTGGTTAAAATATTTTAAATATAGAATAACCCTCATCTGATCATATATATTCTATTAATATTTGTGAAAGATCAAGATTATAAATCCACTATACAAGCTCCAACTATATGAAGTGAATAGAATCCTTGAAGATTTTTTCTTGAATGTGTAGGAATACTTCCCCTGATATTAAAACTTAAATTTAAATAATAATCAATATGATTCATGACTTATGATTCTAACAACTAGGGGGTTTTGAGAAGAACTGGTTCTTTTAAACACAAACTAGTTTTCAGGAATGCATTTAGACCACCCAAACTAGTAATTATAAATACACTATGTCTCAAGAAAGAGTTGAGTATTCATAATTACTATTTCATGATGGATGAGAACACATGAGGTAGAAGAACTGATGACCGTTTTGGTTTCCCTAAAAAATAATAATTTAATGTAAGATTCCATGTATTATGTGAATACAAGGAAACACATGAATGTGATGATAAAACCCATGCACATGCTTTTAGATCCCAATATAAAAATAGTGTTGATTTAGTAACCTTGACGTATTGATCTTGAGTGAGAACATAATAAAAATAATGAATATTTGTAATATTTTATTGGGTTATTAAATTCTAAATCTTCATACAAGAATGTAATTGAATTAACCATGTCTGAAAAGATCCATTCATATTTTTATCTATTCATGTAGATAACTTGGAATTAGTGAATGGAGACTTTGAAAGTCCCTTCTAGAGTAAAATAATAGTGATTAATTTTTTATATTTGGTTTTACTCAGATTAGCGATTCCATGATTTCATTATATATAAAATAAAGAGTTATCCATAACCTATTTCAATAGATAAAACTTATTAAGAACAAGTGATCAATAATACATGGAAAAGACCAACAATCCCAAAAATTAGTTGTTGAAGGAACATGATTTGTAAACAATAAATTTTTGATTCAATGAGATCATAGAGGAATACCAATAGATCATTCTTTATAGTATTATCCCTGAATAATGATATATGTTTTTTGGTTGAAGCTGAACTTAGGAGAAGACTTTCATTTAGAGTTGGGAGTAATGGATGCCATTAAGGAAAATCTACAATCAAATGTATATTAGTTGGAATTGGTATCTGGATTTGATTGGGGTTATAACCATACAAGGAGGAATAGTTTTATTTCATGGTAGTATAAAAAAATTATGTGGTGGATTTATTACTGTGGGGTATAACTAGTTTCCACCTAAACCATTGTAATTGATAAAAAGTGTTTGGGGGAGAATCCATGTTTTGGGGTATAACAAATATAAAAAGGAGTATGAAATTTTACAAAACCATGAAAATACTATGTGACTCTCCATCTCATATCACTACAGTACAATATATGAGATTTATTATTAAAATATAGTGGATTGAGAACATTATAAAGTTGAAGAGGGTGAATTGAAAAGTAAAAGAACTCACAAATTGAGTGTTCCACTAATTCACCCCTAAGTGGAACCTAAATATCCTTGGGTTATACCATATTTTACACAATATAAATTTTACATTGTTGATTCCAGGCCTATATTTCATTTCATATTTTTTTTCAATCAATATTATATATTAAAATGGATGTGATGATATATATGATGTATTTTTATTATGAACCTAATTGATGATTTTTAGCTTTGGTATTTTTTGAATATTTGAATTTTAATATAATTATGGTAAGAATGTTCAACAAAATAATTATATTGTGGAGTTATTATAATTATAGAGTGTATAGAAATGGAAATTCAATGAATAAACATAGAATAAGATAATAAGAATTGATGTCTGAATCCTTTCATAGTGATTTCAAACTATAGTGCTCAAAATCCTATGTACTAGATGAAAAATAAAGTAACATTTAATGAATTATATGATAATAGAAGAAATATATGATCATGCAATAACATATGTGTGTAAGAGACTTGTGGCCAAATAAACCCTTAAGGTTCATGAAATTTTAGATTAATTGGTATATAGGGAGACACACCAATTATTGAATGTAGAAAGTGGTAAACCCAGTTGATCACTTGAGTATGAACTAGTCAAGTGATGAAGTTATGTGGAGTGCTTAAGAATTTTGATGTTAGAAAAATCACATATGAATAAATGGGTAATGCTATAATTAATAGTGTACTAGATCCTATGATGACGTGAGATTAATAAATCAAATGAATCACATAAGGGAAGTTATTATGTTTGAGGAAGATATTTCCAACAATTTACATAAGGTTTTATTAGTTTAAAATGTTAAAGATATCCTGAAATATGTTCACGAAAATTGATATTTAACAACTATGTTGATAACGTGGAATATTCTTATGTTTTTTGCGTTATTATTCGGTTTTCCATTCTGTTCAAAAATCATCATTCAGTATTTGTATGGATTTCTCATCCTCAATACATCTATATTGAGACATTTACAATTATTCTTCCTTCTTTGAATTTATTTTTTCATCTTTTATTTTTCTCTAACATTGTTTTGTGGGACATAATTGACTAAATATGTCATTCTATTTTTTTAAAAAATATTCCACTCCATATTTCACACCAATAAATAGAGAATCCATCATTAATTTTGAGTGATTATTGATACATTCTAAATGTTTTTATCAAATAAAATATTGTTCATATGATTTTCTAGCCTTACCTTATTCAATATTAGATGTTTCATATTTCTTCTCTACATGAACTAGGATGTTATTTATTTTTCATGAAGTTATTCATCTGATGAATTTGAAATATTTGTTTAATCACCACTTTCATTAAAAATCATGCACTTCATTATTAATACATAATATATTCCTTTTCAATCACCATATTTTTTTACCCTTTTGAGTTTTTACTCCACATCTTCTTTATTCATTCATCATCTTCAAACATGACCATTTTTTTCTCAGGAAATATGAGGTGAATTTTCCAACTTCTTCACATAAAAAAATTTTTATAGGAAGTATCCCTTGAAATTAACATTACATTTTTCTAGGATTCTTTGAGATGAAATCCACCCCCATTTAATATACTTCCTCATAAAGAGATTTAACATCTAATATATTAATGCATGATTTTTCTTCAAAAATCATGAGTTTGTTTATTTCATCAACAGTTATTCGATCTTTTACATTATTCATAAATATATGATCTTTCCTTATTTCATATTTAATGAGAATATATTATATCTCATCAATATAACTTTTTTCTTAATATTTGTTAGTAGATATATTGAGATCAAAACTATTAGAAAAAATTTCAAACATATTTTTTGACAATAGTTGAGTCTATTAAAGTTTCTCCAGAACCTCTTATATTACAAAAATTTTCATTAAACCTTGTAAAATGATAATCAATGGTATATTACTCATTAATTTTTAGATATTCAAATTTACTTCTCTGACTTTTATTTTTTTGTTATCATACATTAAAATCACCTTCAAAAATAATTTAATGTTTATACCAAATCTCCTTAGAAATTTGAAGTCCCATAAACATTGTTGAACATCTTTTCATAAGAGATATAAAAATGAAATTTCATGTCTTCGCATTAAATTCCATTTTCATATTATTAGAAAAGGCAATGAAATATCCATTTATTTATGTGGGAATTTGATGATTTATATATCCATCCCTTTTAGGACATGTGAAAGAAGAGGGGGTATCATCTTATATATCTAAACATAATAGTTATTACTATATAAAATTGAAACTCATATATTTTTCAATGATATTATAATTTCATGATAAAATAAAATAGATCTATAGAGTTATAATGGGCATAATATGAATTTATGTGACCAGGAATGCAGCACCACCGAAAAGATATTAAATTAGTGATGAAATTTTACAATTTCAATCCCTGGGAAATTAACCAATAAAGTATTTTAGTTTTTTTATCCCCCAAACATTACATCCTATCCTCATAAATATTAAAATACAATAAATTTATAATTCATGGAACATAAAAAAATTTATAATGTTCAATACCAATGTGTGTGGATACACTTTTTAGTGTTCAAAAGAACACCTAAAATAGATTTTACTCAATGATTCGCCATATCCAATAATGGGGGGTTGGTAGAAATTACTATTATCCCAAATAATGGTGGGAAAGAATTTACCTCATCCTAAGAAAGTTGTTTATCACCTATTACAAACTTTTTCTCCACCACACGAAGAATAATATCTTAAACCATTGAATTCGTTATTAATTATGGAGATCCTACTATGAGGATTTATATAATAATGACAAATTCTTATTATAAAATCAAAATATTCTAGGATTTTTTATTTTAATTGATTGTTGAAATATCAACATCCAATAAAATATAGTATGCTACACCTCTATATAGTAACCCTTGTATGGTATCACATAGTTCGACACTTCTTTCTAGTAAAAATAACACTATTTATCATGTTTATTGATACATTGTATAGTCCACCACTGATTACATTTTTTTATCCAATGAAACAATGTACATTGCACATTTTTCTGGTACACAATGTCCAATAAGCTTCATCTTATGAAATGTCATATCCAGAACAATTCTTGATGGCGCCTCATAATTCTATATCAAAAAACATTACTATTTCTACCAAAAATTTTGAACAAAAAAATTAAAGAGACTTCATGTATTGATATAGTCACACTTCTATAAAAATAGAGGAAGCAATGGATATAAATTTGAACTTCCCGCTAAACTTCAATATATAGTCACTACATTTAATAGCCTATGAAAAGATAGAGTAAGAATTACTCAATAATATTTTTGTAACACCCAATGTAAATAAAGAATATGAAATTTTCATATTTATCCATATTTTTGAATGAAATATTAATATGACTTTAAAGGGGACTCTATGCTCAATGGCATACCCAACACGCAACAATGAGTTTCTTGGGAATCTTACGTTGCACTCTAATAATAAAATAATATTATTTCAAATGGTAGTTAACATGTAGCCATTATATTGGCGGGAATGGATAGAAATAACTAAAATATGATTATATATGTTTTCTAATGTTTTTACATTTATCCAATAAAAGCTAAAGGCTTAAAATACGGAAATAATTCAATTTTAGGCGTATATGCCCTAGTTTTCACTAAAGGTTCACTTATCGCCTTTTAATGGAGAACTGTCATTAAATATAGTTTTGATCACTCTTATAAATTCTTTTGGACCAAATAAAACTCTTATTAAGAATCAGGACATCAAATTTTACTTTGTGTAATTTTTTGGTATTTTTCCGATAAAGTTCATTTTTTTAATGAATAGTGTAAAATGTTGTGTTTTAATTCAAAACCTCTTTTTAATCTAATTTATTTATATGATTAGATAATATTTTGAATTGATTTTAAAGTGAAATTAGAAAATATTTTTACCATTAAATCCAATAGTGGTCGTTGGAATTAATTTCACTTTGAAATCATACTTAAACAAGTGTCAATCTTTTGATACTTATTGTTTAATAAAAACGCGCTATTTGCTCTGAAAGCGGGAATTAATTATTAAATTAATTAATGTGACTAATATGTTTTGAATTTTGTAAAACGGACTTCATTTTTGAATTCGTAATATCAAATATAGCTTAGGGTGAAGTTTTGGTATTTTTCTGAAAAACTCCAATTTTTGATGAATAGTGAAACCACTAAGTGGTAATCAAGCAAACTGAATTTTCAGTTAAATGAAAGTTTCCCACTAATGTGTATTGAATTTTGAAAATCCGACATACATGGTTGTCATTAAGAAGTAAAATGTGGTTCAATGGGATAAAAATAATTTTTTTGGTGAATAGTAACTTATTATGTTTTTAATCGAGATTAGTGGTAATTAGTGTAGTTTAAGGTAAAAATGATATTATAAGAATGTGAAAACACCATGACACTTGTCCTACACCTATTGGGTGAGTCATGGCCGACCAAGACAAGCCATGGCCCAACTTGGGGACCCCATGGTGCCACTTTAGTTGGAAAATGACAATAATATATTTTTATTTAATGGAAAAGTAAAATTGACACAAACATGATATGTTTTACTAAAACAATTTTTAAGTAGGGTTATACAAGTCATATTTTTTATTATAAATATTAATTGTAAATCTAAAAAGATTTCCTACATCATAGTAATTTTTTTATAATTTTTAGACATTAAATAAATTAAATTATTTATGACATCATAATGATGCAGTGATGACATCATTATTTAATGATTAAAATAAAATGGAAATATAATGTAATCTCTATGAACTACACATGTCCAAAACTTATTGTATGGGTGGATTTAGAACCCTTATAACCTTATCCACTAATTATATCAATGTGGGACCTTTTAAAACCGAAACACATTTTCAAATAAAGTAATATTTCCTTACATTCCAAAAGTGCCCCTCCTATCCTCTTATAAAAGGCCCTCACCTCTACCTCTTTTCACACACTCATCAAGACTTTGGCTCGGCCAACCCCTGCCCATTTACTCTCTCCACATCCCTCTCCTCATCTTAGAGGATTTCCTTTGGGCAGAATCCTTTCAAAGGAAGCCTTTAGGCTCAAAACAAAAGGAGTTACACTTTTAAAGGTAATTCATTCTCTCATGTTCATTTGTTTTATTTTGCTTCTCCAACCCCCTAAACTCTTTTTACATATTTCTTTTGTAACAACACCAGTATCTTAAATATACTAGGATGTTGTTATAAGATTTATTCGAGCTAAACTCTCACACAACTACATCAAATGGTTAAAGAACATACGGTTTCCGTGGATGGTAAAATTCTGCCTCCCGAAACGATGATTGTTCAATACTCATTTAACACCTTCAAAGGTGGCCATTATGATGTCACTATTTTTATATATGATATATAATATGTTTATTTTTTCCTTATGCTTCTTTATTTTTCATTTTTGTCTTACCTTTATGGCTTCCATTATGGGTATACGCGATATCTTCATTTAAGGAAGTGCGGACTACCTCCCCCTCAAAGTGATTTGATTCGTTAAATACCATATGTGGGATGTATAAAGGATGAAAATATGATATTATATATGATATTATACTGGAATTATAATATACCTTTATATCATTATTATTCCATTCTATAAAATACGAAATAGAAATGAAAGTAGCGTTCATGCGTACGTACGGCTTACCGTCTCCATGAACGGTGCATTTCATTTCATACCTCTAAATGATTATGTAATGTTATAAATGCATGCATGTACTGGATATATATGACATATATTATATCTACATCATGAATACAATTCTTGATATAATAAACATTTGGCCACACGAACAACATGTAATTGTAAGAAGTCCACTTTCGACTTAAGAACCAAATATCGGCAAAACAAATATTATTAACATAAATGATTACATAATGTTTATGACATGGTAATAAGTGGTATAAAAGGAATAATGAACTTGAAAAAGGTTCTTAAGGAAGTAAAAATTAACTCATGTTTATTATTCAGGAGATTAAAGAACGATCAAGTCAAGTCGGACCCGGGGTAAGGGATCCTACACCTCTCTTTCTTTTTAAGTACACTCTTTATGTCATTCCTTTTATGCTCATATTTCTTATGATTGGGATGTTATTTTATATTAATCCTACTGTACATATTAATTTCATATGATGAGAGACCCTATCTCCTCTCATAAATCATTTTTGGAAGTTTTGAGTGGCGCCGTTAGGCTGCCGAATTTTCGTAAGGGATTTTTCATCTCACTTTTATTCTCGTGAGATTTATGCTACATTTGCCACAAATTACATTGAGTGGTGTATGTACTTCCCATTATTCTACTCTTTGTGTAATATACTTTAGTTTATGAGTATTTACATCAATGATCTATTGTCCTTCTTTCATGGGGTGTATGTTTTGAAAGATACCCAAGTCGGTAAGGGAACCTTTCACCCTCCTCTTTTTTAAAAGACTTCTTTTGTTGGGTATTTTAATTTACATATTGTTATTTTGGGATATGTTCTCATATATCCTTGTTGATGTAAATTTTATATCCAAGTGATGAGATACTCTTTTTAACTCTCATTAACTCTTTTTGATGTGATGTCGTTAGGCTGTCAAGGGAACTTTTTAACCCAATTTCGATTTCATTGGGTTCAACATGTAGTCATTGAATATGTCATCCATTGAATATGTGTGAATGACCTTTTATTGTTTTAAACTTAATATCCACTTATATTGGGTGTATTTATATTTTTCACACATATTTTTTTGATATTGATTTGTCCTTAATTTAAGGATACATTCTTTATAAGGGATTTCATCACATTTGACATTTCTATTGAGAGTTCATTGTTGTTATGAACCAATTCACTCTTATATGGTGTATATACTGTCCTTTGGAGTATTATATCATGATTCCATTTATTCTCAGTATATTATAAAGTTTTGACTAAATGTTATTCCTCAATTATTGTATTCAAGTGTCTCTGATTTTGGTAAAACCCCTTTAACCAAAATATCGCTTTAAATGTTTTAATTATTTGTTCTTATTAATATCCATGTTTTCAAAATGGTTTTAAGGATTTATTTATATGGATATTAATGGTTTAAAATGTTAAAAGCTTCAAGGTGGTATGGGACACTTTGATTCAAAAATCTCTTTATTGAATGTTTTAAATGGTTTTGAAAATGGTTTTTAATGGATTCGTTATTTCAATATCCTAAAATGTTATATTGTGATTGAAATGTGGAAATGTTATGTTTCCTTTATGCATGTTTTATGTGATACGATTATGTTATGGTCCTTGGGCATTGTTATGAAGAACGGGTGGTTCCGTGATAAACTAAGGGCGGGTGAGCCCGTTATAGCTCTCCAATTCATTGGGTAACGTGAAGGAGTGAAACGTTAAGGTTTCTCCGAAGATATTTAGGGAATATACTATGATAGGTATTCCAAACGTAACCAAGAGGGTTACTCCCTACGTAAGAATGTTATGAATGCCTCAAGTTACCTTTATGTCTTATGTTTTCTATGATTTATTCATGATTTGATATGCCTATGTTTTATGGGTAAAGTATGATTTCCTTCTTATGTATATATGAACTCATGTTTCCTTTCCATATTTTTTATAACCCTTACTGAGCCTTTTATGCTCATCCCAAGTTTTTGAAATGTTTTTCACAGGTCAAGGGAAAGGTACATGATGTGATGATAGTGTCGAGGATGTTTCAAGAAAGAATCCATGTTTCATTTTAAATATGTTTCCGTTGATGGGAAGAATAAATACTGCCTTTTATGTAACCACTTTGTTTAAATGTGGAATGTAATGCAAGTTTCATGATCTAATTCTCTAAAACTCTAAACCAGAAAAGATCCTCAATGTGTAATCTTGTAATAACTCAAGATTAGGTAAGGTTTAAGGCTGGGGCCTTATAGTTGGTATCAAAGGTCGGTTTAGATAACTTTAGAGGTTAGGGTATTCTTTAAGCATAACTGACATTACCATAATGGTTAGGATTTCAGACAACAGTATTAGTTTTAGATAAATTTAATGAGTAAGTATATCTTATTGTTTATCTTACTCATTAGTACATGATGGTTTTGTTGATATACTCACACTGACCTTTTTGGTTTTAGTAAATGGCTGGATCTAGCAGGCACCAAAGTAACCGTGGATGTGAAGGAAACTGTGACAGTGTTTTGAGCAAGTAACTGAATGATATGTGAGCTGCAATGAGAACTCTTGTGATTATCCTGAACCAACTATCTGGAGTCATGATTGACCACCTAAACCTTGGAGATTTCTCTAAGACATCATATATGCAAGAATCAAATCCCTATGGAAGTACAGGTAATAATCATAAAGGTAAGTGTGTTCAAAAACCTATGTGTCAAAGATGTGGAAAGAAACACCTAGGAAAATGTTTCGAAGGGACAAAAATATGCTATAGATGTGGAAATGAAGTTCATAAAGCAAGAACCTACCATGGAAAAAGGAAGCATCCAGTTGACTCGAGGAAAGGGAAAGAAGTTCTTTCTGAGGGATCAATTGAATGTTTTAAATTTGGGGTGCATGGTCATTATGCAAACACATGTCCTATGAAGAAGTTTCGTGAATGGGGTCACCAAGAGAGTACCAATATTCATTTACCAATACCTAATGCCATTCCGATTGAGGATGAAGAAACTGACAATGACCAATCAAAGGTATGTACTATTTCATGACTATTGTTTTCCTATTTTGGAATCTTAGGATATGATTCATGATTTTGTTTGTAGGAAAGAGGTATTTCGGAATAAGTTGGAAAGGAATGGATAATGGATCATGAAGAATGTTGAATGAGTAAGATGTCAACATATAAGGGCTTCAAGAGTTATGGTGAAATTCTTAAGAGTATTAAGTCTCTTTTGATGATGGGGTTACATTAGAAGACTTTTTATATTATGTGTAACCCTGATGTTTAATATAGGAAAATTTTATTCAAGTAATAGTTATCTTTTCTTTTGTGGACATAGTTATAAAGAACCATTTGGGTTTATATGATCCTTACTTTTGAGGTAATTATGGGTTACTATATGTTATGATTGAAGTGAAAGGCATGAGATAAAATTAAGGTTAAATTATGTTATGGTTATTTTTGACGAATTTATCCCTTTTTGGGTAATGATTTGAGAATTATATAGTTTTGGAAAAAGGACAACACGTAGATCGTGTGACAACCCGTCGCGTCGGACAATGCTGCGGGAATCGAACCCACAACCAAAGTGCAACTGGTATTTATCGCCTACCACTGGACTACGTGAAGTCCCTGGTTAGTTTGACTGATTCTTTTTAGTTATATGATTTTATTAATTAAGAGTAAGTTGATTTTGTGTTATTTATGAAAATGATTAACCTATCATAGAGGATATGTGATTAGGTTAATCACTTTTCAATACGAGACTTTAGGAGAAACTAATGTTGTTTGGAGATAAATGTTACGATTTAACTTGGAAGACTATGTGACTAAATCCTTCAAATATTTCGGTTTCAATCTTAGTTTGGTTTACTTTGAAGAATTTTATGGAAAAATTGATTATAGAATGGTCTTCGTTGAACTTTGGGTTTTGTTGGACAAATTTTGGAGGTTAAGAATAGATTTTCTTTTTATAAAGGGTTATCCTTTTCTGGATTATCTGATCTTGTACTAACCTTTTGGTTTTGTTTTGGTTAAAGCCTAAAGAAATGAGAATTATATAGTTCTCTTTTGTGGATTAGGTGATTCTCTATAAGTTGATTATAGTACTCTTAATGCGAACAAGTCTCCCTAAATACTCTTCTTTTGGAAAAAATATGAGTTTGATTAAGGAATCTAGTAAAAGTTGAAAGTCAACATGATAAGTGATTATGTTTCCTTATGAATAAATTCCTCAATAAAAAGTAACTTAAAACAAAAATGTTGTCTATTAACTTTTCCTACTGGGGAACCCAACACCGTTTAACCCATCACAGGTTTGTGATTTTCTCATTGTTAACTTTCTCCTAAACATGTTTTCTATCACTCTCCATCAGAACATGACCCTATGTTTTCTCCTCCATGTCCATGTTTTCCTACATGGAGTCCTAGTATGGGTTAACTCGGGTGACCTTTGTACTTATCTTTATTTATTTTAAAGTGTTTTTTTACCGACTTTTGTTCCGATGTGGGACTTTCAAGGATGTTTCCAAGCTCAATTTTAAAAATTGCGAGGACGCAATTCCCAAAAGGGGGGAAGGATGTAACACCCCAGGTAAATAAAGAATATGAAATTTTCATATTTATCCATATTTGTGAATGAAATATTAATATGACTTTAAAGGGGACGCTATGCTCGATGGCATACCCAACACGCAACAACGAGTTTCTTGGGAATCTTACGTTGCACTCTAATAATAAAATAATATTATTTCAAATGGTAGTTAACATGTAGCCGTTGTATTGGCAGGAATGGATAGAAATAACTAAAATATGATTATATATGTTTTTTTAATGTTTTTACATTTATCCAATAAAAGCTAAAGGCTTAAAATACTGAAAGAATTCAATTTTAGGCGTATATGCCCTAGTTTTCACTAAAGGTTCACTTATCGCCTTTTAATGGAGAACTGTCATTAAATATAGTTTTGATCACTCTTATAAATTCTTTTGGACCAAATAAAACTCTTATTAATAATCGGGACATCAAATTTTACTTTGTGTAATTTTTTGGTATTTTTCCGATAAAGTTCATTTTTTAATGAATAGTGTAAAATGTTGTGTTTTAATTCAAAACCTCTTTTTAATCTTATTTATTTATATGATTAGATAATATTTTGAATTGATTTTAAAGTTAAATTAGAAAATATTTTTACCATTAAATCCAATAGTGGTCGTTGGAATTAATTTCACTTTGAAATCATACTTAAACAAGTGTCAATCTTTTGATACTTATTGTTTTATAAAAACACGCTATTTGCTCTGACAGCGGAAATTAATTATTAAATTAATTAATGTGACTAATATGTTTTGAATTTTGTAAAACGGACTTCATTTTTGAATTCGGAATATCAAATATAGCTTAGGGTGATGTTTTGGTATTTTTCTGAAAAACTCCAATTTTTGATGAATAGTGAAACCACTAAGTGGTAATCAAGCAAACTGATTTTTCAGTTAAATGAAAGTTTCCCACTAATGTGTATTGAATTTTGAAAATCCGACATACATGGTTTTCATTAAGAAGTAAAATGTGGTTCAATGGGATAAAAATAATTTTTTGGTGAATAGTAACTTATTAAGTTTTTAATCGCGATTAGTGGTAATTAGTGTAGTTTAAGGTAAAAATGATATTATAAGAATGTGAAAACACCATGACACTTGTCCTACACCTATTGGGTGAGTCATGGACGACCAAGAAAAGCCATGGCCCAACTTGGGGACCCCATGGTGCCACTTTAGTTGGAAAATGACAATAATATATATTTATTTAATGGAAAAGTAAAATTGACACAAACATGATATGTTTTACTAAAACAATTTTTAATTAGGGTTATACAAGTCATATTTTTGATTATAAATAGTCATTGTAAAGATAAAAAGATTTCATACATCATAGAAATTTTTTTATAATTTTTAGACATTAAATAAATTAAATTATTTATGACATCATAATGATGCAGTGATGACATCATTATTTAACGATTAAAATAAAATGGAAATATAATGTAATATCTATGAACTACACATGTCCAAAACTTATTTAATGGGTGGATTTCTAACCCTTATAACCTTATCCACTAATTATATCAATGTGGGACCTTTTAAAACCGAAACACATTTTCAAATAAAGTAATATTTCCTTACTTTCCAAAAGTGCCCCTCCTCTCCTCTTATAAAAGGCCCCCACCTCTACCTCTTTTCACACACTCATCAAGACTTTGTCTCGGCCAACCCCTGCCCATTTACTCTCTACACATCCCTCTCCTCATCCTAGAGGATTCACTTTGGGCAGAATCCTTTCAAAGGAAGCCTTTAGGCTCAAATCAAAAGGAGTTACACTTTTAAAGGTAATTCATTCTCTCATGTTCATTTGTTTTATTTTGCTTCTCCAACCCCCTAAACTCTTTTTACATATTTCTTTTGTAACAACACCAGTATCTTAAATATACTAGTATGTTTTTATAAGATTTATTAGAGCTACACTCTCACACAACTACATCAAATGGTTAAAGAACATACGGTTTCCGTGGATGGTGAAATTCTGCCTCCCGAAACGATGATTGTTCAATACTCATTTAACACCTTCAAAGGTGGCCATTATGATGTCACTATTTTTATATATGATATATAATATGTTTATGTATTCCTTATGCTTCTGTATTTTTCATTTTTGTCTTACCTTTATGGCTTCCATTATGGGTATACGCGATATCTTCATTTAAGGAAGTGCGGACTACCGCGCCCTCAAAGTGATTTGATTCGTTAAATACCATATGTGGTATGTATAAAGGATGGAAATATGATATTATATATGATATTATACTGGAATTATAATATACCTTTATATCATTATTATTCCATTCTATAAAATACGAAATAGAAATGAAAGTAGCGTTCATGCATACGTACGGCTTACCGTCTCCATGAACGGTGCATTTCATTTCATACCTCTAAATGATTATGTAATGTTATAAATGCATGCATGTACTGGATATATATGACATATATGATATCTATATCATGAATAAAATTCTGGATATAATAAACATTTGGCCACACGAACAACATGTAATTGTAAGAAGTCCACTTTCGACTTAAGAACCAAATATCGGCAAAACAAATATTATTAACTTAAATGATTACATAATGTTTATGACATGGTAATAAGTGGTATAAAAGGAATAATGAACTTGAAAAAGGTTCTTAAGGAAGTAAAAATTAACTCAAGTTTATTATTCAGGAGATTAAAGAACGATCGAGTCAAGTCGGACCCGAGGTAAGGGATCCTACACCTCTCTTTCTTTTTAAGTACACTCTTTATGTCATTCCTTTTATGCTCATATTTCTTATGATTGGGATGTTATTTTATATTACTCCTACTGTAATTATTATGTTCATATAATGAGAGACCCTATCTCCTCTCATAAATCATTTTTGGAAGTTTTGAGTGGCGTCGTTAGGCTGCCGAATTTTCGTAAGGGATTTTTCATCTCACTTTTATTCTCGTGGGATTTATGCTACATTTGCCACAAATTCCATTGAGTGGTATATGTACTGCCCATTATTCTACTCTTTGTGTAATATACTTTAGTTTATGAGTATTTACATCAATGATCTATTATCCTTCTTTCATGGGGTGTATGTTTTGAAAGATACCCAAGTCGGTAAGGGAACCTTTCACCCTCCTCTTTTTTAAAAGACTTCTTTTATTGGGTATTTTAATTTACATATTGTTATTTTGGGATATGTTCTCATATATCCTTGTTGATGTAAATTTTATGTCCAAGTGATGAGATACTCTTTTTATCTCTCATCAACTCTTTTTGATGTGATGTCGTTAGGCTGTCAAGGGAACTTTTTAACCCAATTTCGATTTCTTTGGGTTCAACATGTAGTCATTGAATATGTAATCCATTGAATATGTGTGAATTAACATTTATTGTTTTACACATAATATCCACTTATATTGGGTGTATTTATATTTTTCACACATATTTTTTTGAGATTGATTTGTCCTTAATTTAAGGATACATTCTTTATAAGGGATTTCATCACATTTGACATTTCTATTGAGAGTTCATTGTTGTTATGCACCAATTCACTCTTATATGGTGTATATACTGTCCTTTGGAGTATTATATCATGATTCCATTTATTCTCATGATATTATAAAGTTTTGACTAAATTTTATTCCTCAATTATTGTATTCAAGTGTCTCTGATTTTGGTAAAACCCCTTTAACCAAAATATTGCTTTAAATGTTTTAATTATTTGTTCTTATTAATATCCATGTTTTCAAAATGGTTTTAAGGATTTATTTATATGGATATTAATGGTTTAAAATGTTAAAAGCTTCAAGGTGGTATGGGACACTTTGATTCAAAAATATCTTTATTAAATGTTGTAAATGGTTTTGAAAATGGTTTTTAATGGATTCGTTATTTCAATATCCTAAAATGTTATATTGTGATTGAAATGTGGAAATGTTATGTTTCCTTTATGCATGTTTTATGTGATACGATTATGTTATGGTCCTTGGGCATTGTTATGAAGAACGGGTGGTTCCGTGATAAACTAAGGGCGGGTGAGCCCGTTATAGCTCTCCAATGCATTGGGTAACGCGAAGAAGTGAAACGTTAAGGTTTCTCCGAAGAGATTTAGGGAATATACTGTGATAGGTATTCCAAACGTAACCAAGAGGGTTACTCCCTACGTAATAATGTTATGAATTCCTCAAGTTACCTTTATGTCTTATGTTTTCTATGATTTATTCATGATTTGATATGCCTATGTTTTATGGGTAAAGTATGATTTCATTCTTATGTATATATGAACTCATGTTTCCTTTCCATATTTTTTATAACCCTTACTGAGCCTTTTATGCTCATCCCAAGTTTTTGAAATGTTTTTCACAGGTCAAGGGAAAGTTACATGATGTGATGATAGTGTCGAGGATGTGTCAAGAAAGAATCCATGTTTCATTTTAAATATGTTTCCGTTGATGGGAAGAATAAATACTGCCTTTTATGTAACCTCTTTGTTTAAATGTAGAATGTAATGCAAGTTTCATGATCTAATTCTCTAAAACTTTAAACCTGAAAAGATCCTCAATGTGCAATCTTGTAATAACTCAAGATTAGGTAAGGTTTAAGGCTGGGGCCTTATAATTTTAATAAACCATTTCATCAAAAAACTTCTTCAAAAAGATGCTAAAATCATAGAGTGATTTATAAATATTAAAATAACAGCTCCACATCATCACAATATTAAGTGATTATAAAAATCAAGGAACCAATTTCTGGTTACCTAAAATTTTTTCTATCTTATGATCTTTATAAGAACATATTTTTTGGTAGCCTTTTCCATGTGATCTCACAGACACCCCTTTAATATAAATCCATTTACTAATTGATGGGGATTTATCTCTCTGATAAAACGTTAAATTTATTCATTTTGTAATTTTATAAAAACATCTTCATCATACTTTCTTCGATCATTCATATAAATACATACTAAAAAAATCCATATAGATATGTCTGATGAACTTATAGATATAAAGTTTAAGATATTTACAATACACATTCCAAAATAATCATGATTCTTTGAGTGAAATAACCATGAACCTTCTCTATCTAGTGACACATAGAATTTAAGTAAAAAAACCACACACTCCATAAACACAATTTTTTTTATGAAAACACATCTAGAAACATGAGTATGTAATGTAAAACTAATTTTTGGAACTTTAACCAACAACAATCCCATATCTATTAGATTTTTTTCAAGTGAACATAGAAGATACATCAAATATATTCGGTTCTTCTATTAGATTGGTTTGGTCTTCTAACATAAAAAAACCATCAATCCAACATTAAAAATTATTCTAAAAAATAGAAAACTTTGAAAAAGGTATAGCAGAGTTATTGTATACATTGTTTCACTAACAAGAAATGAATCTCAATGTAAAGATTAAATTGTAATCCAAGGAAATATAAAAATTGGTGTATTATGTGA
Organism: Viscum album; assembly: GCA_963277665.1. NCBI lineage: Eukaryota > Viridiplantae > Streptophyta > Magnoliopsida > Santalales > Viscaceae > Viscum > Viscum album. The sequence goes on from OY728123.1 coordinate 1,756,268,369, forward strand.
AAGAATAATAATACATTATTGATTGTATAGAGGATTAAATTCATGAGTGGAATATTTATAAGGATTAATATGAAGATGTTGAGTTTGAGAATAACATTTTTGGTGGATTTAGAGGAGAAATTTATCACTTGTGAATAATGTGAACTATGAAAAGAACAAAGTGTCCTTGTTTATGGTATTTATTTTAAAGATATTTTGTGATAATATCAAGTAGGTATCAAATCCACACATGAGAAGGTGGATTAATTTGAGATCATATAATAAGTATAATATGATGTTTTTAAATATATCATTTTTTACTAGGATGGTTCGGGTAGAGCCCTTTTATTGAAATACAATGAATGTAAAAAAAAGATGGATGGGGTCATACAAGCATCATACCCTAATTCCAATAGATACCAAAGTAGATCAAATATCATAATCAAACTCATAAAAATCATCATAATCACCATACCATTCAGAATCAGATTCTAAGGGACCATGAGACCTCATAACCATAGTTGGATTTAGATAGGAATAGTCATTCCTACATCTCGCTTCTCTGGGAGGAACAGGTTGAAAACCATCATCATCCACAACAACATTTTCCCCTATGGTCAATACCTGACTATAAGATGGTTTTTTTGGGGAACCATCCTTGATATCCTCCCACCTTCCATGGATTCCATGAGTATCCCTTAATTTATTAATTTCCTCTCGAATCCGTGAATGATTCCCTTCAATACTCGTATTTTGGTGCCCCTATTCCAATGTAACACCTGGTAAAAGGCCAACCTCATCTGTATGAGCCCTCACTCCATCCCATGACCCATAAATCTCTAGTGGCAACCCCTTGGTCGAATGTGATGAATCAGCTCAAGCCGGCATATCTCTTTTGTCAAAAGCTGGTTGTCTATAACGGAGTGGGTCCACATTATTTTGTTTCATCCTCTATTTCATCCTACAAGAGTCTTTATGATGCCCTTTTGAACAACAAAAAGAGAAAACCACATTCTTGTGACATTTATCCTTGGCATGACCATTAATCTGATACTCCAAACAAAAGTTAGGAAGTCGTTCATATTCCACTTTCAAAGTAATTTCATCATCAAGTGCTAAAAAAACTACATTATGAATCAAGAAAGAACTCAAGTCAACCTCCACCAGTATCCTAGAATAATGTAAAAATTTAGAAACCTTAGTGTTCCAATCCATATTAAAAGGAATTCCCGCAGTAGATGCAATATCAAATAAAATTTTAGGTTGCCATAAAATCCAATTAAGGCCAACTATTTTTATACAGACTTCACCTATAATATTTTTAATAGAAAATGGATTAAAACAATGATCCCACTATTGGAAACATAGCATACATGAAATCAAGTTGATTGTGCCAAAAACCAATGCTCTCCTCTTTAGATCCTCTGATGGAAAAATGATGTGAAGAAATCGCCGACCAAGAGGAATGGTTCTCCAATTAGAAAAGCTCCATATAGAATTCGGATTCTAAACTAAATCATCAACTTTATAAGACTTTCCTCCAATGTGAAGAACTATCCTAGAAATTTTAAAATGTTCATAGATTTTAAATCAGTTTAGAATATTTTTTCGATTTGCAGCCACATGATCATTATCCCCTTTCTTGACTGTTCTCTCCGGAACATCATCCTTTACATGTGAAAAATATCCAATCTTGAGAGTGTCGAATTGAGATTTACAAGTCTTCATATTTTCCAAATTCTTCACCCCCTGAAGAAAATCAAGTGGTCGAGTCACCTATGAAGCTACTTTACCTACATCAACATTGTTCGAATCCAATTTTGATGCATCTAGAATGCGTGTGACATTCATTGTCGCTGCAAAAGCCACCCCGCTCACATCTACCGCACCAGGCACCACCGGTGTAACAACGCCATTCGAACTGTCCCCCACCACCATAAACGAACCGCTCACATTGACCGCATTGTACACCATACCTACAGGACACCCCGCGCCGACTGCATCGTTCGCTATCGCTCCGTGCACAGTCATGGCTACACCGGTTGACTCCGTAGATCTAGACAGGTAGTTATCGAATCAACCACATGGGAATAGAAGATCCTACACAGGAATCTCAGATATCATTAGAAACCCTAATCCCCCGAAATTCTAGGAGAGAGAAAGTCCCGACCTGCCATCCTCACATCATATATATGTTGTTTTTGAACATATCTTAATAGTGATTAAGTTTCTCAAAAAATCAATTTGACTATAAATTATGTCATATATAATATGAGTTCCATGATAAAAAAATTTTATTTTTTCAAAGACATTTCTCAAAATTTAAAAATGTATGTTGGAACAATGAATGGGAGGAATGGAAGAATTATCCATCCTAAGAAACTACAAGAGGAGTGGAGACTATATGAAAATGATTATATTTACATATTAATGTAGATGGAATCTCTACTGAAAGAGAAAAATGATAAGGTCAAGTGTTTTGATAAAAAGATTAGTTTTAATAATTTTATGGAGAAGGTGTAGTTTCCCTCCCAAGAAGAATCTTTTAGGGTAGTATGTAAGGCTCTGAATATGAAATACACAAATCAGAGGATGAACATTGAAAAATCAGAAAATAATTCAAATAAATATGAATATTTTGAAATTAATGACTCATACAATGTAGTATATATAAAATAATACAATTTAATATGACTGAAAATAACCAAAAGTGAGTTTCTAATAGAATAACGTCATGGTTATAGAAGATTACCATCCATACCAATATCCCAATTGTGAAATGATAAAACATTTATTTTTTTTAAATAATATGCTCCATATGTGTTAATAATGGAAATATTGAAATAAATTACATATTAGGGAAATAATATAAGGAAAAAAATCCATAAGCAGTTCCTCAACTCTTATGGAATATAAAAAAAGATCTAATCTCAGAAAGATTCATGTTATGATGTAAAACAATATCACTATTCTGAAAGAAGAACAATGTTCGTATCAAAAGGTGTACCAAGAATATACATGGTTGCAATAACAACATCCCTCGTGGAATAAACAAAAAAATATCTTGAATAATAATATAGAAACTATTATATTAGTGATTTTGAAGGCCTTGTATTAAAAGACATTCCCATCATTGTGGGAAAACAATGGGGTGGTTGTTATGGATACTAGAAGGTAAAAACATGAATTCCTCCATAGTGGTTTCACAGACACTGCCATGTGGTAAAAAATAAAGTTCAAAGTAAGATCTCTATAATGGATGAGGAAGTGTGAATATAATATATATGGTTCATAAATCCCAATAATGAAAAATAATAACCCACAACACCCACACACAAAAATAATATAGAGTATCTGTAAAATGAACTCTTGACTCTTGGGCTATATGTTTGGATTTATCTAAGAACATGGAAAAAATAATATAAGAATATATGGTTATATACTATCAATTAAAAATAAGCCTAATATGTAATTTAATGTTTCAATGAAAGTACATGATGAGAATATCATGCATACGTTGTGGTCAAATTAATTTATCTTTAACCAATGTTTTATTAGGATAATTATGTAGAATTTCTCCACAATTGTGCATAATGGCATTTTTTTTAATTTTTATTGTTAATTTGATTGATATCACAAAATGGATTACAAAGAAAAGAAATTCATGATGAAAGTATCTATTGAAAATGGTGATGTGGAAAAAAACTTTGTGTTTTGAATTAAACTATTATTTCATTAAACTATTTCTAAATTAATAGACATAGAGGATATAGAGTTTACTCAATTCCATGTGGAAATTTTACTCATTGAAAATATATTAGTAGTTTTTAGAAAAAAGAATAAAGTGACTCCATGCTTGAAAGGTTATAATATATAGATGTCATCATCTATCGGAGCACGGCGTTCCCCCTATATGTTTTTACTTAGGATAATTAGAAAAATGTAAAATAGAGTGTTTTTACATATAAGAAGTAGAGATAATTATTCAGTCACCCATATGGGTTATATGATAAAAGGGGGTTAAAATAAAACATAGATATCAAGATACACTTTTTATAGGACAACCTAAATATTAACACTAGTTTCATATAGACCTTTTTAGTTTGATATCAAAGAGGATGAGAAAATTCATTAGTATAAAATAATAGGTAAAAATAAACTACATTTTTATCATGAAATTATTTGATAATGAATGGATTTTTGCTAATATTTACAAAAAACAACAAAGGGTGAGAGTGTTGGACCTGGACCTCAATTTGATGTTGGATTCTATATCAATCATTATCATGCATGAATTTGAATATGACTATGGATATGATGCTATTTAATTATGAACTATATTGATGATTTAAATTCATTACATTCATTATATATTTGAATATTTTACTCAAGTTGATATGGAATATAAAAATAATAAATCTAGTGTTGTTCAATCCCAATATAATAGGTTACCACAATACGAGTACATGTAATATATTTATAACAACATAAGAAGGATTAATATAAGAATTTTTTCCTAGTGATTTGCATAATTTTATGATTAAAATAAATATTATAGAAAAAAAATTGTGTGTGACTTAAATCATTACACAATCACATAAATCAAAAAGGATCATGAGATTTCATAAGTGTATAAGAGACTCATGATTGCATAAACCCATATAGTTCATGGAACTTTAGCATAATTGGTATCTTGGTTAACATATTTAATCATGGAGGTTTAAAGTGGAAACATTAAGTGGATATATTGAGTCTAAACCTATCACATTATGAGGATATCTATATCACATTATCATGATGAAGTTAGGCCCACCATGTAAGCATATAATGGTCACATTCTGGAAAAAGGTGTGTAAGATCATGGATTTTAATGAGGGGAATCAATCACATGAATCATTTAATAGGAGTAAAATTTGAGGTGGAGAGGATCAGGATCTTTGTATTTTTTTACAAGTGTTTTTTATTTAATAGATAATGTAGCAGGATCATTCTAATCACATGAATAATTTTACACATGGAGTGGTAGAATGGATTTTATGATGACGGATTTTCATGGAGAACATATTCATTAATAAATAATGTGGTCACATGACATAAAATGTTTTCAATGATCACATAAACTAAAAAGGATTTTATTTTGTGGTTAAAAATAGTGCTTGTAGGAAAATGTGTACTTCAAATGATGGTGATTTCATATGGCCACATTATGTTGTGAATGGATGAATAGCATGATCAAGGAGTAAGGAAGGGCGAACATTGGACAATCAGTTCTCATATGAGGTCACACAATTCCCGAAGTTATAATGTTTTTTGTGAATTAAACATAGGATTGAAAATTTATCATTCATTTGAATGGATATATCATAATGTTTTGAAGAGTTGACAAGGTTTACAATATCCAATAAATAATATATTTATTCCCATCATGGAGTGGATACAATTGACATATCGTAAAAGTTTATATATATGACTTTTTAGTGATTCTGAAGGAGACTAGATCATGAAAATGGAGTGAATAAATAATTACATTATAACTATAATGTATATATATCAGGGTATCAAATATAAAAATAGATCTGCTATGATCTACTAACCACGTATGGGATTTTTCATGCTTAAGCCTTATTTTATATGAATTCACGTTATATAGAGTCTCATGATTAGGAATAAAACACTATGAATTATTATTATTAAGAGTCTCATGGAAAGGGTTTACATGTTAATAAGCCTTTCAATTTATAGTAGTACAACCAAGGGACATCAACCATTACTCCTGTAGTCGACATCAAACAAGAGGGGTTGGGAAATTATTTGACACACAGGGAGATATGTGGAACGAGTCTCATAATTAGCGGTCTCACACTTTGGGGTATTACACCCTGGCATCACATGATCATGTTTTTATTCCCACGTATAATTCTCTCATGGGATTCCCTAATGAAAATAATTTTTCATATCTAAATTCTATATAAAGAAAAATATGATTTCAGTACCACATATGTGTTTATGAAGAATTCAACCATTAGATAATTATATATTGGAAAAATAATTAACAGATATATATTGTGGGTAAAATGATAATTTATCAATAGAATTATACTCATCCATGGAAGTATAATTAATTTGGTTTCATTGAGGAAGACAAAGAGATAAATCTATTATTGATGAGTCAATCTTGTTTGACATAGAGGAAGTGAGAAATATAAAAATACAAATAGAGTATCATATCAGGATTCATGATGTGATAAGTCTCTCATGATGAATAGGGACATATAATCATGTTATATATCGGTTTTGGAGACCAAATATTATATAAACTATAGAAGAAACTTCACAAAATCATTGCATGTAAGTGAATAAGATACTGTCTACCTTTAGTGAGATGTGAGAACCCCTTATAATAATAAATGATATTCAACTGGAATATAATGGACACAGACGAAACTCTATATAGAAGTAAATAGTGAATATTAGGTTATTTTAGAAAATTGAAACACAATCATTTAGTATTTCTTGGATATATACATTTATCATGAACCATGAAAAATTAAAGAGTTCTCAGAATGCTTTAAATTTTTGAATATCTATGATTTTTTCAGTAATAATAAAATCATGTAATACAAGTCAAAAATAGTCATAAAACCATGGGAACAATGTCCCAAAAGGGAAATATATGGCTTAATGAGAATTTATTGTTCAATCATTACCATGATTTATCCTCCCTTTTAGGGTTCCTCTAGTTATAGATAAGTTGGAGAGGAATTTTTGGATCTTGTGTGGATTAATTGTTATAAAACAATACATATGGATCCAGGATTACTATTATACACCAATACATAGTTTAAAAAATACTACCTTTTTCATTATTATATTTATTTAATTGTAATTTAATATTCCTTATACTTTAAAGTTCTTTTTCATGTAGTGACATAACTCAAAAACATGTTTTGACTTCATTAAAGGTACTTGTTTTTTTATAGTTATTTATCAAAAAAGAATGGAATAGGGTTTCCCTCGATAATCGGAAAAATTTATTGGTTAACAAAACACTTGTAAATTCGTGGTTGGGTACGATATCATGTAAATAATGGGTTTGTTATACACTTTTATAAAAGGATACAACATAGTGGATGTCCATACTCTTTGGTTGGCTGTGTGGAGAGTAGAAAAATGATCATTTGGATTCATCCTACTGTTAAATATTTTTTCTCTATATTTTTTTATTAATTTCTTTATACAATCTATACCCTAGTTTACCTAACATTTTATTCTTTCCTTGTTTAATATTTTATGTCCCCACATTCAAAATTATCTTTTTAATTACTATAATTGTTTAAGGATGAAAATTCAACCACACAGTTGTCTCTTTACATTAATTTTGATAACAATCAGATGACTTTTAAATAAAATGTTTCATGTTTTTTAAACATAATTCATGTATATATATCAAATTATCTTATAAATAGTGATCCATACCCTTAGAATTTTTACCTTCAATAATATAAACACACCATTAAGTATTTGACAAGTCTATTTTTTAAAAATATACATAAATATCCTTCCATAAACCACAATGAAATTCCCAAACTATTCTCTCATAAAAATATCAATGGCATGTATCAATATCATCACCAAATGGTTTTTGGCTCAGATTATTTTCCTCTCAAACCATAACATTTCATATTATATTTTCTACTTCAACAATTATAACAAATAAATAATAAATAAATATACTAATATCAACATTAGGAATCCCTCAATATATTTTCATCCTAAAAATTGTATATTATATAATTTTAAATATATAATTAAATCCTCCAAAATATCAAACTATCTTATTATATATTTTCCAAATAGTTTTTTCCTAAAAATCACAATGTAACAATACTATTAGAAAATTCAAAAAAATTAACTTCAAATTCAACAATATAGTACTTTCCACTTGAATTAATTTTAAAACTAATTTATTATATTAATACATTATTTTATACAATTCTTCATGAGAAGTTTCCTCTATGAATGTACAAGGTTGTGCAATAGAAGTAGATTTTATAGATATTTATAAATTTTCATCACCCATTTAAGAATCTATGTCTTATCAGGTGATGTGCATCCTGATATGAATGTCGAGAATCCCATGTGAATATATAAATAATGGATCTTAAATACAAAATTATAATATTCTATTTGAAGATGCATTTAAAAACCACTAATAACCAAAAACTGTTGGTCAATGGAACCAAAGATGGAACCATATAGACCATCCACACATCCTTCAAAAGTATATAAAAATGAAAATTATTGATATTCGGGTGCTATACTTGAGACCTGAAAAGGCCTACAATTTCCACACAATAAATTCTATGATAATAATTTAATATGTGGAGGGGAATATATATTAGTTGATAAAATCACCATCTTTTCTCTCTATGAAATGGGGGAGATTAGAGAGAAAGGATCTAAGAATTGTGTAGAGAATAGTTCCCTAAACAAAATCCTCCTCCCACTTATATTGTGAGGTATTAAACAACTCGTAATGAATCCCTGACACCCAAATATGTTTCACATAACACATAATCAATAAACGACCTTTTATAACTATTTTACTAAGTCGTAAATATCATTTTTATCACTTTCTTGTAATATAATAACATTTAGTATGTGTTAAAATTGATCAATTAATTCATCTCAAATTTGCAACAAATATTAAATAAACCTTGAATAATATTCATTCATTAAATGTTCTCCCATTTACTCACTTAATATATTGAGAATAATTTAACAAATTAATATCATACCAATTAGTCTAAAAATGAATAATTTGAATTTATTTACTTCATGGAAATAAATCAAACATGGACATGAAATCTAACCCCATGGTGGATATCACCATTCCCTATAATCCTATTCATAAGAACATGCCATTATTTTTAATATATTATGTCTGTAACTCTTTAGGAAATTATCTCAATATGTTAGGTCCACTAGGAACGATACACTGAGGGAGGGGGGAATCAGAGTATGGAAGATTAAAAATACTAACCCTTTTGATCTTGTTTTTTTGTTAGACAATAATATCCTCTCTTCCCTTCCCATTCCATAGTATGAAATAACCTATAATGTGTGGACAATATATAGAATTTTTACATGGTTCACCATCACTACGCTACGTTCAAGAAGCATACACCGACGATGTACTGATGTCCCAAATTCACTAAATTTATTTTTCTGTTTACATGTTCGAAGTGGACTCACTATCCCTCCCGGTTTACAACCAATCATAATTTGAAATATCACTGCTCCCTCAAATGATGTGTGCTCACTACTTCTTCATAAGATCCACTCACAAATTAAATACTTGTATGTCCTTTCAGTTTAATGAATACTTGTATCCTCTACTGTACATGGATAATCTGTTGAAGTTCCACATTAATCAATAGATGAATATAAAACATCCACAAAAAACTAGGAAATCCCTTTTGAAATTATTTAATAAATGACACTACCTTTGAGAAGCCCCCACTTTTGAAAATATCATATAAGACATCAAAATTCTATGACCACTTCATGAAGCTCACAGGTTCACTGAGCTCATAGGTTCACAAAGCTCACTCTATCATCGATCACTCTAGATTGTTGAGCTCTAGACATCATAGAGCTCTTACTATTCGTTGTGATTTCCCGAATCTAAACAATCCCTTGAAAAATACACATCCTCCGCAAAGCTAAACTGGACTTTAAGGCATGTGTTCCTTTCACATATCTCAACTACCTCTATGAATTACCTTTTCTTTCACAAGGCTCCATGCTCCCCAAATATACTTCACAATTCTAGATCATAAAATTTATTATTTGATCAGTCTACATTTCTTGATGTTGTCGATTTCTATTTATATGTGATTCAACAGACTCGAGAACCTTCCACGCAAAGTTATCGCCACATCAACTTAACTGCAACACTCTGTTGTTTCTTCTAAAATTCCCTATATATCTTGAAGCACCCTATAATATTTTGGAATACAGAGATAATCATAATCATAGATCATTCCATCAATTCCTTTAAGCCGCCACTGGAATGCTTACTCGCAATGCTCATCACCTATACTATTCACAATGCTCGTCATAATCACAGAGCTCACCATAAATATTCTTCATACCTTTTTGAAATACAATTCATGAATCTTATATTCTTGAAACTGATGATATTTCAATATTTTGATGTTATATTCAAGGAAATCCACTTTTCATAATGATCACCAAACTCTAAATTTTGGACCCCAAAAACATGGCAAACACTGGAAGATGGTTCTTTCTTGTAACTTTTATTTTTTACCATTTACAGATCTTCCATTCCATTTTCATAGTTCTATGTCAACATGGATTGTCAATAATATATATTTAACTCGACAATTCACCATGAAGCCCTGTATTTTGGGAAAACATAAGCAACCCAAAAATGTTGCAACGTTACCTTGAGAGATTATTTCCCAAAGATCCCCCCCCCATCTAGGTTTGTTGAAAAATCTTCTCATAATAATTATCTCCACTTTGTTACCTCAATGAAGCTCATACCATTATCTACCATCATTCACCTCCTGCAATTCAGATAACGACCAGTGATTCACTTAACACAGAATCTATGTCCACAAGATCAGTGATTGGTGTGAGAAATTGGAGTTGTATGAAAATATAATCAATCAATTAATTCATTGCTGACACAAATCATTGATACCATACTGATTCAAATAACATAGTCTCAACACAAAACTAATCTATCATGATATATAATATTTCATCAATCACTTCATGCATGGTCAGATTTCAATACTCCCCCATATCCCATTACTCTCCCCTATCACGTTGCTCCACCTTCCATATTTTTCCCATGTCATTAACTAAGACATTTTATCCCATCATTAGCCACATATTCTCCCCCATTTGGATTCACTCTTTATCACCCTTTGTCAATGATCCCAAAGGCCACACTTTTGTGGTCTGTAACAGAGTAGAAAACACATATCATCACATTATCGAAAAAATCACTAAACCTAAGGGATTGGGAGGGGGTATGCATCATCAATTTTTCAAGTGCGGGGAGATGACTGGACTCCATGGTCTAGTCGATGTCTCAAAAAATCATCCATGGGTAAGGCCTTTGTCAGAATGTCTGCAACCTATAGATCTGTCATCAGATACTATTACTTTTGTATTCGTTGTTCCAACTTGTCCATGGTAAAATGATATATGATCTCAATGGTATTTTCCTTGAGTATTGGACTGGATTTTTTATAAGATTTATGTAATATTAGTTATTACGCTGTATTCAGATCGAAGACTTCACATCAATTCCTGCATCATCAAGATGCTACTTCAACCACAATAATTATGTGAATTCTTGACTGTCAACATTATAGTTATCATAGTAAGTGCTTAATGAAATGAAATTTTGATTCTTTCTTATCCATGAAATACACAAACCACCAAGATATAAAGCACCTACCTATGTAGATTTTATGTCATATAATAATATGTCAAAATTGGCATATGTATATCCCAACATCTCTGACTGTGGTTTTTCATTATACATAAAACTCAAATAAAAAATATGTTTGATATACTGAAGTAATATTTTCAATAAAAGAATATGGAATTCCATGGAATGTTTTTGATATAGAACTTCTTGGCTTGTGAGAAAATAATATCAGGTCATGTAACTATCATGTATAGTATACTCCCAACAGTCTACATGAATCATTTGATACTAGCTACCTTGCCATCATTATCTTTTTATTATTTGATCTAGGTGGTAGCTTGATTCATCATCTCCACATAATTTTCCATTCTGAATCTTATCATAACTTCCATTTCATATTTGGATTGAGAATTGAAAGATCCGTTACTTCCTTTTTTCACCTATAAACGTAGGGAAAACATTATCTAATCCTTGAAATTTCATACTCACATTTCATGAATTCCAAAAACTATCTGCATTAATATTTATTTGATCTACCAAATATTATTTCATCAACATAAACCATCACAACCATTATTTATTTCTGTTGTTGTTGAAATAGTGATTTTAACCAACTCCACCACACTGAAAGCCAAGAATTTTGAAATACTAGTCAAGCTATGAATACCATGCTCTTTGTTCTTGTTTCATCCCATATAGCACTTTCTTCAACTAAAAAACTAGTTTATCATCTTCATCAACGATAAAAACTTCTGGCTGCTCAATATAAACCTCTTCTTCTTGAATCCCAATAAAATAATGATGATTTGACGTCTGTATGAAACCCTATGAAAATTATTTTCACTCCTACAGCTAAAAATAATCTGAGTTTATTCAGCATTTCAACTAGTGTAAATGACTCATCAACATTAATACCCAATATCTGGGAGATCCTTTTTACTCTAGTCGTGCTTTGTTTCGAATCACTATGACATCTTCATTCATCTAGTTGCAAAAAACTCATTTATTCCTGATACCATCCTTACCTATTGGCCTCAGGACAGTATCCTTAGTCTATTTCATCTCAATATTGTCTATCTATTCATTCATTTTCTGAACCCATTTCTAATATTCATCTACATCAAAAAAACATTTAAGTTCATCTTTAGACATGGGAGATGTATGCTGCTGTGAATTCATTATTCTTGTTTAATATAGAACTGTCTAATCACCAATTAAATTCTTCCTATCAATTCTAGCTCAACTCTTTGGCTTCTTTGAAGATAAACACATGAATTCTTCATTTTCATCATCAGTATTTTGTTCTGATTCCACATCTACTACTTTTGTGCCCCATGCGTTACTTTCCTCTTCATCACTGTCATTAAGAAACTATTCAATATGCTATTGAATAATCTGCACATTTTCCAGAATAGTGACATCATTTTTCTCAACTATATTTACATCCATATTTATATAGAATTGTTATGCTTTTATTTTTCCTATGTAGTAATGAAATATCCTCTCGTCTCCACAATAATCAAATTTCCTATTTTTTCCTTATTGAGAATGAAGAAATTAATTCTAATTATTAGATAGTATTTTAGTATTGTCTTATTTTCATACCACATCTCATATAGAATCCTTCCTTAATTATAATACAGTAGAGCTCTATTAGAAATATATAATGATGGTAATGCTGCTTCTATCCAAAATATATCTAGTAGCACTTTTTCTTTAAGCATCGTTCTGGACATGTTTTTGATGATCCAATTCCTACATTAATCGACTCTATGCTATTTGGGATTTATTACTAAAAAACATGATTATTTATCAAGTTTTTATCAAGATAGTCCTCCACCATGATTCTTGTGAATTTTGTACCATTATCAGTATGAAACGTCAACATTTTTTCCCCAACATCCTTTCTAATTCTCTCTGATTCTATATTAAATAGTAGAACACATCTGACATATGGGATATGAAAAATACCCTTGACATTATATAGTATTAATAGATGAAAAGAGCATAATATCTCTTCTCGTCACTGAATCTTGGTGATATAGGTCCACAACAATCAGTATGCACCAATTCATGCACTATTGTTGACTTATTTTCCCTTTCTTTGAATGTCAATGTGATGATTTTCCCTTATTGACAATAATAATATGTATGTGTATGATCATGTGATACCATAGGGATGTATTTACCTACATCACATTTCATATGGTATTTTAGGGAGGGTTGGCATATATTACCCAATATTTTATGCCATATCTTGTTTTCTTCCTCTCTAGAAAAAAAGAACATGTTTTCTTCTCCGCTTACCAAGTATTGATTTTCTTTTGTTCTTTTTCAATGTAGAACCATAATACAATCATTTACATTGATGATACACAGCTTCGCAGTAAATCATATATATATAATTAAGTCACATAGTTGGATAAGGATATGAAAATTTTGATTGAGACCTTCTACTCCTAATACATCATCATGTCTCATCTCTTGGAACTCTAACCTGGACTTTCTTGAGTGAATAATCATTAGACCTACATAATTTTAAAATTTGACAACTCCTTCTTTATCATTCATTATTCTTATGATAAGATCCATATTCCCTATTATATGGCATGTTCAACCACTATCAAGGATACATACACCAGAACAGTTTGATGCTTTAAGGGTAATTTTTGCAGCCAATGCTTTCTCAACTCTTTCTTTTTTTATCCATGTTTTAGATTTAATAATTTTCATTGATTTATGACCTATGTCTTATTAAGAATATTATAGACCTTATTTATCCTACTATGATGAAAATCAGTTTTGCATTTTTGTATCAGTTGTTGATTTCATGATTTGCTGCTTGTGAGCACTCTAGTTCTGCATTGGAAAATTCCTTAACAAGGTTGATGCATAATATCTAGCCATGTGCCCAAATTCTCTACACCAAAAAAATTCCCTCAAAGTATTTTCTAAAATATGGACCTTTTCTTGGCTTCCAATATAGTTCTTGTTCCCTTATGTATATCATGGATATTGAACACACATACAGCCAATGTACCATCTATCAATAATAATAACATGTGATATATGATGCATTCCTATATGACACTTTTTCACAACTAGATGCCCCTTGGGATATCTAAATATTGGGATTCTTTATTTGTTTGGAATAAACATTTAATATTGTAATGGTTTCTTGCAGTTTGACTTCACATTTTACTTTTTTTTCTTCGTTCAAGCCCCACATCAGTCTTAAAATCCATACATTGTTGATTCTTCTTTTCTACTGGACCTTTATAATTCACTTCAATTTTTTTTATCTATTTAGTGATCAACTATGCCGATGTCATATTGGTCATCAAGATATTCCCTTGATACATAACTTGTTCACATAGGTTGAATAATTCTTTTTCAAGTTCTTTTATAAGCCTGATTTGATCATTCACATTGTTATTCAATCCATCGATCTCCCTTTTGTATTCTTCAAAATTGAGATTATGTCCATCAACTTTTTCTATGCTCTCTGGTTTGGGAGAATTGTGTTTTTCAATTTTATTTTCCATCTTCACATTCTTTTATTACTTCTGTTTCATTTAGTGTTTGACATCATTTACCACCTTGTTGGATTTCCTCATTTTTTCTATCGAAACATATATCTCTTCATGAGATTATTTTAATTTACCTTCCATGTAGACTGTTCCATCAACATCTTCTACTTCTTCATCATTGTCGGTTTCACCATGTTTCTAAGAACTACAAACAATAGCTCCCATCCCATTCTCTCTATTATTTTTTCAGTTCCCTTTGTATTCAACATCATCATATTCATACTCATCTGAACTATCAAATTTTTCTGAAATATGATTTTACTTCTTGAAGAAATTTCTAATTAAATATTTATTCCCATTAACATAGGATGGATACATATTCATGGGAATTTCAACTTCATCAACATAATCATATTCTTGAAACATTTTGGGGAACTATGCTGCAATATGGAAAACCATTCAACATTGAAAATAGACTAGTGAAAGTTTCACCATGAAATTTCATTTACCTCTTAGAATAGTTGAAGAAAGTAATGACATTACCCCATCTGTATCTTCTTCTTATTTAAAATATTCAATGGTGATCTTTTTCATGGCCTTGAATTCGATATCTATTAATTTCCTTTTTTCCACAACATCGTTATCATCATTTAATAGTTCATAAGATGTAAGGTTACTATTCAAGTTATCTAATGTCAACTCTTTCATATCATTATCGCCCAATTATGAGACTTTTGGATTGAACCAACGTGGATGCTTATTCAAGATAAACATAACAATCAGTATGTCCTCCAAGAATTATCCATGTCCTAGTATGTCATCCACTACTACATTTACTATGTCGAGAAATGCATCAACATGCCCATTCAGGTTCATTCTAAGATCTTTATTTTTTTTCCAACGATCATGCCGATTTTCATCTCTGACCAATGAATATCGTACATATATGTTCAATAGAGTTTACCACAGGTCATGTGATGTTTTTTATGAAATCATAATTGTATAGAAAGCATTGGATATTACTCTGTCTAAGTCACTTATTCTTATTAAATCAACATCCAATTCGTTATTTTCATCTTCTGATAACTTTTCGCTATTGATGTTGGCTTATATATCATGCATCAATACAATAAACAAATCCATTCACAATTATTGGATGTAGTGTTTCATCAGATTATTCCATAACTGAATATTATTCCTCGGAAGATCACAATCCCTTTATGATTGTTGATGTAACACCCCGACCCCAGTTACCTAGAGTCCGTGCATTATTGTGTAACAATGTCAAGATCGCAAAGATCAAGTCTCGAAAGGCCGATTAGTTTAGTAGCCTTGTAAATACTAGATACATTCATAAATGTTATATTACATCATAAAGTGAAAAATCACAATAACATTGTCTCCATAGTCAACACTTCTATCCCCTTCATACTATCCTTGTAGGTCAGTCATAAAATATTTCTTCACATCCTGGGAAAAATAAAACATTGAAAGGGGTGATCTCAGACGCTCAGTAAGGATAACAATATGGAGGATGCTTTCATAAATAAACAGAATCATTTAAGGCAATGTATAACTAAAACAAAATCCTTTTAAACTTGAACTACAACATTATATGCCAAAAGTAAAATGAGATAATTCCAATTACTTATTCACATGGATATTCTACTGGTCGAATAATCACATGCAATATCAATAACCACTTTCGTAATGATGGAATCCATAATGCCAGACTATCATAACGACGTAGCCAAGTCCTCGTGCCAAGAATACAAATAAGATTTTTTCAAGGCCTCGTGCCAAGACACAAGTTTGTATCATGAGACCTGCAGATGGATCGAGGAGCTATAGCGGGCTCCACCCGTCACTTATTAAGTCCAATTCATTCCTCATATGAATAGATTTAAACATATAATAAACCATAACATAATCGTATCACATAATACATGCATAAAGGAAACATAACATTTCCACATTTCAATCACAAGATACCAATACAACACATTTATATGAAAAAAACACTTTCAAAACCAATTTCATTACCAAAATAAAAGAAAATTAAAACATGGTATTTATTTTTCATTTAAAAAAAGTAATGGCTTGTAGAGGAAGCCGAAAACTCAAATAATGGTCATGGCGGCGGAGAAGTTGTTGTCGCCGCATATGTAAGACAAAAACATTCCCTTTTTTCGTTTAGTAAGTCATTTGTATAAAAAATATTTCTTTTGAATAAATGTAAAAGTCAAAGGGTTGTATACACCGTATAAAAGAAATTTGTGTATAAAAAAATATGCCACAATGAATAGAGATTGAGAAGAAGTCCCATACAAAGATAATTTTTTAAATAAAATAGAACTTCTATGTGTATTAAATATATTTAAACCAAAAGAAATTATAAATACAAGATAGTACATAATACTATCATGACATTATTTGAATGTAGGAGATTAATCCAAAGAATGGAAATTGGGTTAAGAAGTTCCCTTACCCCATGTCCGACTTGACTCGATCATTCTTTAACCTCCTAAATAATAAACAAGATTTAATCTCTACTTTCTTAAGAAAATTTTTCAAGTTCATTATCCCTTTTATATCACTTATTATAGTGTTACAAAAATTATGTAGTCATTTAAGTTCATAACGGTCGTTTTGTCGATCTTTGGTACTTGAGTCAACAATAACCTTCCTATAATTACAAGTTGTTTATGTGGTAGAATATCTATTATCTCCAGAATTATATTCATGATGTAGATGTCATATATATAATATATATCCAGTATATACAGGCATTTATAATATTACATAACATTTATAGGTAATAAATGAAATGCACCGTTCATGGAGACGGTAAGCCGTACGTACACATGAAAGCTACTTTCATTTCTATTTCGTATTTAATGGAATGAAGTTACAATTATATAAAGGTATAATATGATTCCAGTATAATATAATTTATAATACCATTTACTCCATCCTTTATACATCCCATATATGGCATTAATGATTCAAATCACTTTGAGGGGGTGGTAGTCCGCACTTCCTAAAATGAAGATATCTCGTTTACCCATAATGGAAACCATAAAGGTATGCCATAAATGAAAAATACAGAAGATTAAATGAAACATAAACATATTATATATCATATATAAATATAGTTACATCTTAATGGCCACCTTTGAAGGTGTTATATGAGTGTTGAATAATCATCGTTTCGTGAGGAAGAAATTCACCATCCATAGAAACAATATGTTATTTAACCATTAAGTGTAGGTGTGTGTAAGTTTTGATAGAATACTTCTTATAACAACATCCTAGTATATTGATTATACTGGTGTTGTTACAAAAGAAATTAATAAAAATAGTTTAAGGGGTTGGAGAACCAAAATAAAACATAATAACACAAGAGAAAACACTACCTTTAAAACGGGTATCTCTTTTTGATTTGAGCTCAAAGGCTTTCTTGGGAAAGGTTTGGCCGAGCCAAAGTCTTGAGAGGTGTGGGTAAGGTGGTAGAGGTGGGGGCCTTTTATAAGAGGAGAGGAGGGGCACTCTTGGAAAGTTATAAAAGGTTACATTATTATAAAATTAATTTAGGATTTAAAAGGTCCCAAAATTATATATTTCTAGGATAAGGTGATAATAGTTGGAACTCCACCCATCCAATAGTTTTTTTACATGTGTAGGTATTAGATTTTACATTATCTTTTCTTTTTATTTAAATCGTTAAATAATGAGGTAATCACTCCATCATCATGGTGTCATAAATAATTTAATTTATTTAATGTCTAAAAATTATAAAAAAAATATCATGATGTAGGAAATTATTTTAGATTTCTAATTAATATTTATAGTCGAATCTTTAACTTATATAACCCCATGTAAAAATTGTTTTAGTAAAACAACACATGTTTGTGACAATTTTATTTTTACTTTAAATAAAAAGTTATTAATCTCATTTTCTTACCGAAGTGGCTCCATAGGGTCCCCAAGTTGACCCATGGATTTTCATGGTCGGCCATGACTCATCCAATAATTTTAGTACAAGTGTCAATATGTTTTCATATTTTTATAATAACATTTTTACCTTAAATTTAACTAATTACCTTTAATCGCTATTAATTAAACTTAAAAGTTACTGTTCACCAAAAAATTATTTTAATCTCATTGAACCACATTTTAATTCCTAATTAAAACCATGTATGTATGATTTTTTAAAATAAAATAACAGAAGTGGTAATGTTTAATTTAAATGAAAAATCAGTTTTTTAACTACCACTTAGTGGTTTCACTATTCATCAAAAATTGCAGTTTTTCAGAACAATGCCAAAATTTCACCCTAAGCTATAATTGTTATTCTGAAATCAAAAATGATGTCTATTTTAAAAAATTCCAAACATATAAGTTGCATTAATAATATTTATAATTAATTCCCGTTGTCACAACAAATAGCGGGTTTTTAAGAAATAATATATATCAAAAGATTGATAATTGTTTATGTCCAATTTCAATGTTAAATTAATTCTAATGAACACCATTGGATAAAATGGTAAAAATACATTCTAATTATACTTCAAAACCACTAAATATTATAATTTATCACTATAAATTATTTTTATTAAAAAAGTTGTTTTAAGTATTTTTCATTATTCATAAAAAATTAGAAGTCCTCAGAAAATTACAAAAAATTCAACTTAAAATAATTTCTATATTACGAATACAAAAATGAAGTCCATTTTGAAATATAAAATTTCTATAATTTTAAAAAGAGGGTATTACTATTCATAATGGCTACTTTGATTAGTCGCGGTGTGTTAGAACTCGAACATGCGTACAATGCATGATATTGCATTATTGAAAGAGAAGCGTATCGTGGAAGCTTGGGGTGTTACATACTCCCCTCCTTCAATAAATCGATTCCTCGCAATTTGAAATTTTTCATTGAAAATAAAAGGTTGAAAATAGAAAATACCTTTGTGGAAAACCCACATCGGAAATAAGGTTAATAAAATTTAGCCATAATAAGAGGGAAAGCGAAATGAAAAAGTCACCAACAAAATATGATCTCGATTAGGAGAACATTGGTCGAAATTAGAGACATATAATAGGAGGGAAAACGTAAATATTTGTAGGGGTTATTGAGTTCATCAATCACAAACAAGTGTAAAATTGAGGGCTTAAAGCCTTCAATCTATGGTGATTTAAAATATAATCAGTTCAACAAAATATAAGGTATTAGGATAACATATTTTTTGTGTTAATATCTCTTTCTTAAAGTTTAAGAATTAATTTATTCATAGAATAAGATATAGGTATATATATATATTCTTGACAAGTAGAGTTTCAACCATCAACTAATCTCTACCACAAACTCATCCTTCACTCTAAGAATATTATAGAACTCAAAAATATTATATTTATCCTAATCATACAAGGTTAAAAATAATAAAAAATACCATTATGATTAGGAAAACAATTTTTCAATAACTAGGGACTTCATGTAGGCTAGTCGAAGGTAATAAAGGCTTGTCGCACTATGGTTGTGGGTTCGATTCCTGCATCTTTGTTTGACGCGACGGGTTGTCCCATAACATGCAGGTTGTCCTTTTCCTAAAACTATAGTATTAAAATATTACAAAAATAATCTTCATAAATGTTTTAACCTTAAATAATAATATCCAAAGTTCAAGTTAATCCATTCCAACCTTTATAGTAATCCAAAATACTTCTCTCCAAACTCACAGTCCAAATTTTATAAGGAATGTAAACACCATGAAGATCATTTTTTCTGCGTAATAACATGTGAACACCTTCATAATTTATTCCTTTAAAAACCGCAACATCCTGAATTACCATAAATCCTTTTTATTACATTTATGATCTCTTATTCCTTATAGAATACTAGATATAATCCTTCTATCCACAAATGTATGCAAAGCATTAATCAGTTTCAAGAAAGTCATGAATTTCCAATACAATTTATCCAAATCAATCTTGTATTATTCCAAAATCATTATCTCAGTATCAAAACCATATTATGGTTTATCTATCTCTCAACCATATATTTTCCAACAATTTAACCTTCTATTAACTCAATTTTCTTGGTTCCACACAATCTCAAGTCTTTGATGAAATAGTACTGAAGTACAATCCTTATATACTCCATAATTATTATAACAAGTACATCATTGATACAACACTCAAATGACATAATTCTTTAATAACAACATAAGAACTCTAATCATTCATCCTCATATGTTGTAGTATCATAAATTTTTTATTATCTAATAACATCATTTGGGGCATACTCTGATGATTTGGACATTGGTTTGCATAGTGTCCCCACTCCTTACAGATAAAGCATTTTACATTTGAAACCTTTTTCTTACCCTTGCAGTCACACACATGGTGTCCTTTTTCTCCTCATTTATAACAAACTCCCATTCCCTTCAGGCAAGTTCCAAGGTGTTCCTTCCCACAGTTATCACATATTGGAATATTCTTCTTTTCCCTCGTCCCTTTATCCATCATTCTCTCTTCCATCCTTTTCTTCTCTTTATTCCCTTCAAAGCCATAAGACTCATAGAATTCTTTACTTATCTTATTAACACATGATACTATTTATTCATATGTTGAGAACACATGGGAGGATATTTCCCTTCTAAATGTTGGCCTAATACCATGAAATATATGATCCTTCTTACTCTTTGGTTCATACGTATTGATGGAGTTCACATTCCTTCTACTGGGCGCCATTTCTATACAATGGCATAAACTAGGTCAGTTTATGAATTGCAATGAATAATTACAAACTCGTAAAATACTTAATGTAAATTGAACGGTTTATGGATATAATCCATAATCATAAAAAATGTTTTCTTTGAGGAAGTATATACTAATAATCCCTTCATAGTGGTTTGTAAAAAAATGAGAATTATCCTAAGCATATCCCCCGGGAGTGTCGTAACCAAGAGTGCAGCAAGGCCCATTGTTGTGCACCAGTTCCCGTTCGAGTCTAGCTCAAAGCCTTGTTTTCAGGTTTTACCCCTAGATATATCTATGCCAGAGCCGCCTCTACCTGCTCATATCCAGACAAGGATGTATTGCTCGGAAAACTCATAAAATCTATATAATACAAAAAATCTAGGATGTTCTTCTATACTAATCCTCAATTTTTATCTTAGGTCTGTGTGATCTAATCAGATTTTATCTAAATCTAGCTTCCAAGGTTAGTACTAAACTACCTCTGATACCAACTGTAATTCCCCGACCCCAGTTACCCAGAGTAGATGCATTATTCAGTAACATTGGCATGATCACAAAGATCAAGTCTTTAAAGACCGATTACTTTAGTAGCCTTGAAAACACTAGATACATTCATAGATGTTAAATTACATCATAAGCTGAAAAAGCACAATAACATAGTCTCCATATTCCACACTTCTATCCCCTTCAGACTATCCCTGTAGGTCAGTCATAAAATATTTCATCACATCTTGGGAAAAATAAAACATTTAAAGGGGTGAGCTCAGATGCTCAGTAAGGATAACAATATAGTGGAAGCGTTCATAAATAAACATAAACATTTAAGTCAATTTATAACTAAAACAAAATCCTTTTAAACTTGAACTTCAACATAATATGGTAAAAGTAAAATGAGATAATTCCATTTACTTATTCACATGGATATTCTACTGGTCGATCAATCACATGCAATATCAATAACCACTTTCATAATGATGGAATTCATAATGCCATACTATTATATCCACGTAGCCAAGGCCTCCTGCCGAGACTACAAATATGATTTTGTCAATGCCTCATGCCAAGACACTAGTTTGTCACATGAGACCTGCCGATGCATCGAGGAGCTATAGCGGGATCCACCCATCACTTAGTAAGTCCAATGCATTCCTCATATGAATATGTTTAAACATATCATAAAACATAACATAATCGTATCACATAATACATGCATAAAGGAAACATAAAATTCCCACATTTCAAACACAAGATATCAATTCAACACTTTGATATGATAAAAACACTTTCAAAACCATTTTCAATACCAAAATAAAAGAAAATTAAAACTTGGTATTTATTTTTCATTTAAAAAAATGTTATGGCTTGTAGAGGAAGCCAAACACTCAAATAATGGTCACGGTGGTAGAGAAGTTGTTTTCGCCACATACGTTAGACAAAAACATTCCCATTTTTCGTTTAGTAAAAGGCTTCGTATAAAAAATATTCCTTTTGAATAAACGTAAATGTCAAAGGGTTTTATACACCGTATAAAAGAAATGTGTGTATAAAATAAAACATGCCTCAATGAATGGAGATTGAGACAAAGTCCCTTAAAAAGATAATATCATTAAATAAAATAGATCTATTATGTGTATTAAATATATTTAAATAAAAAGAAAGTATAAATACATGATAGGACATAATAATATCATGACATACATTTAAAGTAGGAGATTAACCCAAAGAATGGAAATTGGGTTAAGAAGTTCCCTTACCTCAGGTCCGACATGACTCGATCGTTCATTAACCTCCTGAATAATAAAATAGAGTTAATATTTACTTACTTAAGAACTTTTTTCAAGTTCATTATCCATTTTATATCACTTATTACAATGTTACTAAAATTATGTAGTCATTTATGTTAATAACGGTCGTTTTGTCGATCTTTGGTACTTGAGTCAACAATAAACTTCTTATAATTACAAGTTGTTTATGTGGTAGAATATCCATTATCTCCAGAATTATATTAATGATTTATAAATCCTATATATCCTATATATCCAGTATATAAATGCATTTATAATATTACATAACATTTAGAGGTAAGAAATGAAATGCACAGTTCATGGAGACAGTAAGCCGTACGTACGCATGAACGCTATTATCATTTATATTTTGCATTTAATGTAATGAAGTTATAATTTTATAAAGGTATAATATAATTCTAGTATAATATAATTTATAATACCATTTACTCCATCCTTTATACGTCCCATATATGGGATTAACAATTCAAATCACTTTGAGGGGGCGGTAATCCACACTTCCTAAAATGAAGATATCACGTTTAACCATAATGGAAACCATAAATGTATGCCATAAATAAAAAACACAGAAGCTTAAGTAAAACATAACCATATTATATATCATATATAAATATAGTTAAATCTTAATGGCCACCTTTGAAGGTGTTATATGAGTGTTGAACAATCATCGTTTCGTGAGGCATAAATTCGCCATCCACATAAACAGTATGTTCTTTAACCATTAGAAGTAGGTGTGTGTAAGTGTAGCTCGAATACTTATTATAAAAACATACTATTATATTTAGGATATTGGTGTTGTTACAAAATAAATGAATAAAAAGAGTTTATGGGGTTGGAGAAGAAACATAAAACATAAGAACACAAGAGAAAACAATACCTTTAAAACGGGTAACTCTTTTTTATTTGAGCTCAAAGGCTTCCTTGGGAAGAATTATTCCCAAAGTGAGGTTTCTAGGAGTAATAGTGGGATGTGGAGAGACAAAATGGGAAGGGGTTGGCCGAGCCAAAGGCTTGAGAGGTGAGGGTAAGGTGGTAGTGGTGGGGGCTTTTTATAAGAGGAGAGGAGGGGCACTCTTGGAATGTTATAAAAGGTTACGTTATTATAAAATTATTTTCGGATTTAAAAGGTCTGAAAATTATATATTTCGAGGATTAGGTGATAAGAGTTCAAAATAAACCCATTAAATAGGTTTTTTACATGTTTTGGTATTATATTTTACATTATCTTTTCATTTTATTTAAATTGTTAAATAATGAGGTAATCGCTGCATCATCATGGTGTCATAAATAATTTAATTTATTTAATTTCTAAAAATTATTAAAAAAATATCATGATGTAGGAAATATGTTTAGATTTATAATGAATATTTATTTTCTAGATGTTAACTTATATAACCCCATGTAATAATTGTTTTAGTAAAACAACACATGTTTCTGACAATTTAATTTTTATTTTAAATAAAATGTTTTTAATGTCATTTTCTTACCCAAGTTATCCATAGGGTCTCCAAGTTGACCCATGGATTGTCTGGGTCGGCCATGACTCATCCAATAAGTGTAGGACAAGTTTCATGATGTTTTCATATTTTTATAATATCATTTTTACCTTAAATTTCACTAATTACCTTTAATCGCGATTAATTAAACTTAAAAGTTACTATTCGCAAAAAAAATTATTTTAATTCCATTGAACCAAATTTTACATCAAATTGACAACCATGTATTTAGGATTTTTGAAAATCAAATCACAGAAGTGGTAATGTTTCATTTAAACGAAAAATCCGTTTTTTAACTACCACTTAGTGGTTTAACTATTCATCAAAAATTGAAGTTTTTCAGAACAATTCCAAAATTTCACCCAAAGCTATAATTGATATTACGAATTCAAAAATGATTTCTATTTTAAAAAATTACAAACATATAAGTTGAATTAATAAATTTTATAATTAATTCTCGCGGTCACAACAAATAGCGTGTTTTTAAAAATTAATATATATCAAAAGATTGACAATTGTTTATGTCCAATTTAATGTTAAATTTATTCTAATGACCACCATTGGATAAAATGGTTAAAATATATTCTAATTATACTTTAGAAACACTAAATAGTATAATTTATCACTATAAATTCTTTTGATTAAAAAAAAATTTTAAGTATTTTTCACTATTCATAAAAAATTGGAAGTTCTCAGAAAATTACAAAAAATTCAACTTAGGATAATTTCGATATTAAGAATACAAAAATGAATTCCATTTTGAAATATAAAATTTCTATAATTTTAAAAATAGGGTTTTACTATTCATAACGGCTACTTTGATTAGTCGCGGTGTGTTAGAACTCAAACATGCGTACAATTCAAGCTATTGCATTATTGAAAGGGAAGCATATCGTGGAAGCTCGGGGTCTTACAGTTGACCTCCATTTAGAGAGAAACATTGATATCAACCTTTTGATATGATTCAAATTTCTAGGACCACTAGGATTGGTATCCGGGGCAGGTGAATCAGTGTATGACAGATTAAAACATCTTCCCCTTTAATCCTATTTTGTTGTTAGAAAAAAAATATCTTCTCTCTCCTCCACATTACAGAGTGTGACGAAATCATCGAGTATGCATAGGAAAAAACTATTTCACTTGGTTCACCTTCACTAGTCTACGTCCAAGGAGCATACACTGTCGATGTGACAATGTACCAAATCCACTACAAGCCCACTACTATTTATAAGTTGGAATTGGACTCACTATCCCTCCAAGTTTACAGCCAATCTCAATTTGAAAAATCACTACTCTCTCAACAGAATTTTGCTCAGTGATTCTTCAGAAGATCCACTCATAGTTTAAAGACGTGTCCGTCCTTTCATTTTCATGAATACATGCATCTTCAACTATAGATAGATTCCCTAATGTAGTCCCACTTTCTTCTATAGATTAATATCACATTTCCACTATAAACTAAGAAATCCCTTTTGGAAATCATTCAAAAATAACAATACTTTTGTGAATCTCCCACATTTTGAAATCTCAAATATTCTTTTGCAATTTTACAATCTCTTTGCGAAGATCATGTGTTCGTAGAGCTCACAGGTTCACAAATCACACTAGATCAAAAAGCTCTCTAGATTTCAGAGCTCAATGCTTTGCAGATCTCCCACTAGTATTTTAAATTTGGAAAATCTAAATAATACTTAGTGAAGCATACATCACTTGCAAAGATTAATAGGCCTTCGAGGTGCACCTTCCTTTTGGAGAGGTCAACTACCTCCCCGAATTCCCTTTTCATTCACAAAGCTACCTTCTCCACGAATCTCCTTCGCAATTTATGGACATAAGGTTTTTCTTTTGATCTATCTACTTTTCGGGAAGGGGTCAAGTTCTATTCATAGGCGGTTCAACCCTCTCAAGAACCTTCTACACAATTTTAGAACCACATCAGTTAAAATTGCAATGATCTGAATATACTTCTGAAATTATATCTATATCACAAAGCACAACGACAATTTTCGAATCACGAATCTCATTTAAATCATGGAGCTTTTTGTCAATTCCTTTATGCGGCCGCAACAATTCTCCCTCGCAATGCTCTACACCTCTTTTTTTCGCGAAACACATCCAAATCACACAGCTCACCATCAGAATTCATCATTCCTTTTTGAAATACAATTAATGAATACCATCTTCCAAAAATTCATGCATCTTCTATAATTTGATGAGATCTTCATTGAAATCCATTTTTTTGTAATGCTAACGAAACACTAAATTTTGGACCCCAAAAAGATAGAAAATAATAGAAAATAACACTACCTTTTAACTATTCTTTATTACCACCTCCAAATCTTCCATTCCTTTTACATGGTTATTTTTAAACATGGATTTTCAATAACATCACTAGAACTCGACATTTCACCAGGAAAACCTAATTTGTCAACAAACACAACTAACCGAAAAATGCTACAATGTTACCTTGATGGTTTTTTTCAAAACCCAATATCCCTAAATACATTTCACAAACCAAGAGAAAATTATATGAACCCATCAATTTCATAAGGATATATAGAAAATACATAGAAATGAAAACCTTTACTTCAATGAAAAATTGTGAAATATAATCTCCTTGTCTCTTGATATATAGTAACGAAAGATACAAACATTGTCTAATTATACATTCATGATTTATTATTCATTGACCACATTGGATGAATGTACCTTCTCCAACCATGGCCAAGGATTTAGTAAATTTACTACTATCCTGATCAACTGGGCCAGTGATATCACTACTTTTTGAAAGAAAAAAATTATCTTGATTATTAAATCAATTCCATACCTTTATTAATGTACCCAATGAATGCTACCTCACCAGGACATAAAATACATAGTTTCCATGTTACATCTATGTTTGTAGTAGAATGTTAAAAATAAATAATAATATTTATTCATGAGACAATAAAATATGTTCATAGATAGAAACAACCAATGGACCCTGAAACATATGGTATTCCTATTGTTAGTTTAATCACCATGATCTTTTTTACTCGAGATCATCAAGTGAACACTTCATGAGAATAAATCATCATGCCTATAAGGTCCCAACACCTTATAGTCATACATCATCTATTTCTAGTAACAATGATATATCTATACAATAGGAAATTAACTTTATAGTACATTAATCATATCTTTAAGATCTCATTATAATATGGGATGTTTTATAAGATTCTAATATGAAAAATAATCTATAGAGATTATCATATAAATTGTGGATGTATAAATATCACCACTATTATGGTAAGTTCCCATCATGAATATATCATTGTATACATCATATTTTAATCAAATTACTATTCATATTGGGTATATGGAACCCAAAATTACAATAACTTGGACATCATGATTTAATAATACTCACCATAATAGATTGACCTCTTCACATAACACATTTTCTTAGTAATCATGATTTTATACCAATATCTTGTCAAAACTCACATCCTTCTAAATATTAGTCACTACATAATCAATTATAGAAGAATAATTATAATTGTACTTCCAATTTCCTGTCATATGGAATACATGCTAAACCCAATCCAACTATGGTTGATTTTCAAACAGATACACTAATTCAACAACATGCTTAAATGCCATCAAAGAGATATTAATCATTAATGAAATCTTTCTGTATTTAAAAAACATTTACTACTCTCGATGAGGTAAAACCCTCAAGAATACATGTTGTTTAAAATAAAATTATAATAGTCTCTTGCTAATATATATATATATATATATATATATTCTTAAAGTAATTCAAAAATTTATTCCACAATTTAACTATAAACAATCTTTCTGTCATATTTATTTCCAAGTTCAATAAATTAATCACTATTTGATATTCATGTTTTTTACAAATAAACCATCACATGGATTCATTAAAATAGATAAATAATTATTATTATTTATGAATATTAAACTGATGGTATATTCTATATTGAGTATTTCCACAAATTTATAAGGAAATGTCTCAAAATGTCCTCTAATGATTAATTATTCAATCAACCGAATCATTTTTTAGGGGTACAATACATTTCTAAGGAACAATTGGGTACTAGAATAATATTTAAACTCTATAATCACCCATGGGTTAAACAATTAATAAGGTTTAAAATATATATTCCATGAAGATAATTAAGTATTTATACATGTTTGACAAAAATTCATTTCAAACTATCCATTGTACTTGACCATGTGATTTGGAATGTTTGAGATTATTTAATTAAATAGTCAATAATTATCCATAAATAATATTTCTATATAGTTTAATGTGGAAATATTGTCACAAAATCCAAGGAATGATCTTCCCATTTTCACTATAGAATTATAAAAGGATAAAAAAATTCTTAGAATATGAAGTTCGACTTTCACCAATTTTCATTAAAGACACATATTTTCAAAACCAAACACCAATTTCACAATACATTCCCACTAAAACTATTTCTTCAAATCATGATACATCATCCCAAGGCCTTGATACATAGTTAATGTAGATATATTAAACTCATAAAAATTATATCATGCATGTATTTAGGAACACACATATTTTAATTTAACAATATCACATATCATTCGTTCTTTATTTTTCATTCAAGAATATATTCATAGAATATTTCATCTTAATATTCAATTATTTACAACCTGAAATGAGATTTTTCATCCTTTCCAAACAAGGGATTGTACACTATATATTGATATGATTATGTTTTCCCACTACCCTCATCCATGTAAAAATTAGAAACGTCAAAATTCTCGACCAGCTTCCACTCATCGCTAACATTCTAAGAAACATTACATATTGTCATCTCGCTCGATATATTAGTTATAAAAATATCCTTCGTCATATTAAATAAAATAACATAATCCTAATTATTGATTAATTCAACCTACCTTGGTAGGTATAAATTTTTAGGGTATTTAACAGCTTATATAATACAAATTATAATGGACTGTGGAGACCAAGAAACACTTTCCATGTTAGAAACATCCATTAAAATTAAAGGATCATTAAATATAGTGATGGTCGATGTAAAGGTTAACATAACTAATTTCTTAGGATCATAACTATTTTGACCCAAAATATTTGATATCACATTCATAAATAGAGATGAAACCCATACTAAGGTGAAAAAAAATAAAATTAATTCTCAAATATAACTTTATAATTATGGTACCATATAACATTGGTGTTGATTTAAAATAAAATTTGTTACTAAATATTTTCCTATAATTTATCCATATATATAAAATCGTTATCCTTTTTTTAATAGTGATCGATAAAGATTCAATATGAGAAACCTTTTATACAAGCCTCTAATAATAACATACGAAACCAAGAAAAATTGACACCTATAAATCATAATATAGTACTTCCTATGAAATATATTCCATGATCTTAAATGGATCCAAATATATACAATATTAAGAATAAAATCTATGAAAAATAACTTTTCATGTTTAAAACATATAATAAGAAATCATATTATACTATTGATCCTAATAAAAAAGTCTCCGATCCATTGTCATATTTTCATCATGTTTTTACATTGATTTGAATAGACTAATGTATCATCAATGAAAACCAAACTAAAATGATTAATGTGGGGGATGAAAAAAAACAAAGCATTATCCCCATAAAATCATTATTTAATTTTTACCGCAAATGAAAAAATTATATAACTGAAATTCCTATATCGTCATCATTATTATGTATTCCAAATATCCACCAGCACCCTCATAAGTGGATTTACAAACTTCAAATCATCCCATGAAGACTATATATATCCCTTTAATTTATTAAATAAGTTTAAAATACTAGGTAGTTTATTTAGATTCTTTACTTTCACTTAATTCATACATTGATAATCAGTACATAAAATTAAAATATCACCAACCTTGTTGACAAAAAGTACTAGACCACTCCACAGAGACAATTCTAGATGAATGAAACCCTCATATAAAACCCCATAAAATTTAATTTTCATACCTCTAAGATAAATAGATATTATTTTAAATGGTCACCAAGAAGTAATATAGACACCTTAATGAAACTATAATCATAGATCACCTTTTGATGTGGAGGTAAAACAAAAATATATGTTTTAGAAAAATAAATTAATGTCTCCCAAAAACAATGTGAACTTATTTTTTCATTCCTCTTACAGAAACTATAATGAAAAAAAACTATAATCTTGTAGTATAAAATTATAAATTGACGTGGTGTATTATATATTTTTTAAATCATTGATGGTTTATGATGATGAATGATTTGG
Source organism: Viscum album (assembly GCA_963277665.1). NCBI lineage: Eukaryota > Viridiplantae > Streptophyta > Magnoliopsida > Santalales > Viscaceae > Viscum > Viscum album. The sequence goes on from OY728123.1 coordinate 1,756,299,731, forward strand.
ATAGTTTACTATTAAAAATAATAGGTTTAATATCACTAAGGTGTTATGAGAAGTATTTTTTATTTATAAGGAGTAATGATATAGATAGATTGGCCTTAACAGGATGATAATATTATTAAGACAAGTATGGAGTATGATAAGATATGGAAGACATGGTGATGGTGATATGGGAATCTTATGCATTGATTTCTATGGAATTTGGGATTTAGGATTTACAAGGAAGATATAGAGAAGGGTTTCACATAGAATCGTCAATGAAGGGATGAAAATAGATTCCATGATATATATATGAGATGGATTCAAAAGTTTATGATTGAGATATATTGAAATAATGATCAAATGGATTTTTTAATGATTTTTAATTTTCTTATTCATGCACATTTTCGCATTTCAGATTGTTGGATATTACATGGTATTATCTTAGGATAAATTAAAGATATTTATTAATGGAAGAAATAAACATGGTATTATGATATTGTATATACTTTGGTGGATCATGAAAATTAAAATTATGGATATTCGTTTTGGAATTTTGGAATTCATTTCAATTTTGAGGATTTTTTTGTTTGAAATTACAATGTTGTACAAACCATGAGTGATTATGTTTTCGATATTATAAAATAAATAGGTTCCCATAAAATATATAGAATGTAAATGTAAATGAAGTCTTTTTAATCAGTTTTTTGGGTGATCATTATAGTTAATGTCTTATTAAAATAAGGATCTACTCTTTCTATGACATGGAAAATGGTGTCTATTCATTTAAAAATCCCTATAAAAAATTGTGAGGTGAATAATAAGAATTTTGGAATCCATTTTTGATCTCCTATTATATTAAATATACTATACATAAGAATGATCAATATGATGGAGATGTCATGCTAGATTTAATAAAATGGGAAAATGGAGGATCATCACTCAATGGAAGATTATGTTTCAAGTATCTAGATTTTGATAGTTGATGAAGAAGTGGGTAGGTAATAATAGAGATATCCATTTTTAGAGAAGTTGTCATTTAAACATTCAGTGTTGCATATATTTATGAACTATACAATGGTATTTCTAATTTACAGTTTTAATTGGGTGTTTTGAATAGAGTATATCCCATTATGTTTTCAAAATTAGAGGAAACATCAAAATTTTATTATTTAACTTGCTTATAATAGTTTGGAGGTTATAAAATGAACAAGATATTGCTAATTTGTTTTAATAGTAGCGATAACCTGATGGAAATCCAAGGGATTAATTTTAATTAGATAATGTTCAAGGTCATTAATATATTGGATTTGAATTAAAAATAAAAATTTCTTAATATAAAATAGGTTTCAAAGATGAGAATAATAAAAAGAGTAATGTTATTAAATGAACTAAGAATGGTATAAATATAGAAAAGCTATAAAAATTTCAATAATTGAAAGGGAAATAATAATAATTTTTACCAAATAACATTGGATTTATTGAATATATAAATTAATAATGATTTATTTTTATATTGATATTGTATTGATGATCAAATTTATAAAGTGGACTTGTTGTATATCATGATAGGATATAGAATTCATCATGGAATAAAGAAGATTCTAAGAAGAATTATCATTTTCATATCAGATTAATAAATAGTAGGACATATGATAATGAATTATAGGTGATATATCTAGTTGTAGGAAGTTAGTATAGAGATTATTAAATATGAATCATGTCATGTTGTTAATCACATAACAATGTTTTCTGATGTTGTGATGTTTTTTTTCTGATTAAAGACTCAAATCATATCATAGAGAGTTTATTATATATAAATTTTAAATTTTATAGAAACATGGTGTATACATTGGAGTATCACACATGGAATTAAAATACTTGTTGAAACATTTAAACATACATTTCATGGAGCATCCATCCTATTGATAAACTGAGACGTGAAATGATAGTTTTTTAATTAATATTTTATGGAATAGGGAATTATTTTGGATAATGGGTAATCATTTTTAAGAAGTGATATTTTTCCCAAAAAAATTTACTTACAATGAACATTAATTTCTTGTGACATTAATAAACATTTACTGCCAATAATATATGATGTGGAGTGACCTCGACCTAATTTATATCTTCACATTCAATGAGATTATGGTTTTTCGTTACATATTTTCATTTCTAGTGTATGGTTCTTGGTTATATCCTACTCTGGGTAAACCATGTAATTTCTCTAATCCCATTTCCAAATTTACTTTATTTATACACTATAAGTTTGGGAGTTTTTTTGAAAATAAATAGGTTTAACATTATTTCTTATTAACCCTTGACCAAGATTCAATAAAAAATATTTGACCTAAAGAAAAGGTTAATTTAGGAAACACCTTTATTCATCCCACACATAGGGTGTCACTTAGGTTACAAAAAGATGAATCAAATACATCAGTGTCATCTATAGATTGAGCCTAACATATTTAGTATGTCAATATTTGAAAAATATGTAAGATATTAGTTATATATTAAAACATTATTTATTATATGAAATCCATTTTTCTTGTTGAAAGGGTGTTGTCATTACATATCTGGATATTTAGTTTTGAACCCCTGATGATATGTTGTTAATTAAATTTATTTTCTAATTTTTACTTGAAATTATATTTGTTATGGATAAAATAAATTTATAGATCTATTCTAGTGATACTACTTCTTTAAATGAATATTTTGAAGATAGTTTATTCAACGATATATCTTACAATAAGTCGTTTTAGGTTATTGGATGGAGTTGGAATATTTTCATGGAAGAAGAGTTTTTACAACTATAGCGACTCAGACTATATTCACAAGTAGAATACATGAATTATTTTGATAATAGTATAAATTTTATAGATCCTACAAGAGGAAAAATGAAAAATATAATTCCTCTCAAAATAAAATAATACTTTAGGTGATTGTTGCTTAGTTTATTGATATATCTAAAGATAATGTTTTTTGATAGATTATTAAAAACCATGATTTGTGTATTCTCCTATAGATATTTATGGGATAATGTTTTACTGTGATTAATTGATAGAAACATCAACTTTTCATTTCATGAGTTGTGCAAGTACAGATCGAGTAGATAACCAAACAGTACATGATAATTTAGATCTATTATAAATCATGAATAAAGTAGATTATGAATTCATAATAATATTATTTTATTGGGAATAAATGATTTAAGAAATTTTAGGTGGCCATAAATTGAGATACTATGATAATTGGATAAATGAATAAAGATTAATTTTATATTCCTAATGAATGTTAAAAATATTTGACAAAAAATGGCCACAAAGAAAAATTAAAACTGATCAATATCCCTATAAAAACATGAAGATATGATAAAATATTCAAAGGATGTTGGATCGTGTTTGATGAACACATATTATTTGTTAATGGATAAGGATAATAAAACAACAAATTTTTACGAGAGGATGAAAACATATAATTAAAATAAGAATATCCCTCTCATGATATAATTCATATGTTTCCTTAAAAATTTGTAAATAATGAATAAGTGATTAAGTGAATGATTATTTATAGATATAAAATATATATTTATAAAAGGATGTAATCAATGAATTGTTATTTATGTATAGTTTTTTCGAAAAAATGTAGATGTGTCTTTTGAGGAAAACGATCTGAATAGAAGAAAATTTCCTGCAAAAATATCTCAATATACGAATTTCTACATGATGCATGATTTTGTCATGAGAAATTTTATTTATGATAACTATGGTGATATATATACACAGTGCAACATGAAAAGTAAAATATAATTTATATATCAAACCCCCATTCTAATTTTTATGGGAGACATATATTAATGCAAAAAATGTTTATTCAATTGAATAATAAAGTAACTCAGTTCATGAACGATATATATTGAGTTAAATGAATGTTTTATCAATAAAAAATGATATATTACTCAGAGAAGTAATATATATTGTCCATGGGGTGTATGTATTGACAGTAAATTATTATATAGTAAGAGGGTGACAATAATTAGTTGGAATGTTCTTATTGAATTTGTTGGAAAATAATTATTTTTTAAATGAACCACTTCGGATGTTAAAGAAAATTCTAAAAACTTTTTTTAGGAGGGTCTAAAAGGAAAAAAATGTTGAATATAGATATACATGTAGTAATAGGGAAATTAAAGTGTAGAAATAAAGCTTGATTAATAATTAAATGGGTTGTAAAACAATATTAACGATTTTAAAATTGTATCAATCCATGGCGATGTGGTAGAAGAACCTAATCAAGAAAGAATTCTACATGATGGGTTAACTACATTCATGGATGAATTAAATTTATATTTTATCAGGAGATAAAAATGTGTTATTGTAGAATTGTTCTATAGGATACTAAAATTGTACATTGGGGGTATGTTGAATATTATATATCCTCCAAGAGGTAAACCAGACATTACATCCAAAATTAATACATCAATTTACATGAATATTCAATACATACGATAACAATAAATTCCACAAAATGATACTTTTTTTAATTAATTTAGATACTAGAGACCTAATCATGTGACTTCATAAAAGATATTCAACATCTTCCATAATGTTATTCTATCATATTTCTCTTCTGCTTCATACCCTATGTAGAACCATTTTCCATAAACTATAAAAATAAAACATAAAAAGGGTGATGTGATATTGTTAGTAATTTTAGATATATTAGATATCAATACATCATCACAAGAGACTATAATATAATAAAAGGTGTATATTAACATAATCATAAAATAAGATACAAGAACCCAAACAGTCAAAGGTCATTAGTCATGGATCATGGAATAAGGATTTTTTATAATAGAAGAAATTATTTATAATATTTTGGAATCATTAATAATCATTCATAATCCATAATAATACATCATAAGAATAACATAAATGTTTTTCGAATATGCATATTCTTGAAAAATCATTTCCTCAGTTGAGGTTCACTACAAAGATTGTCATAATGGATAGGGTTTTCTCTATAATACATTAGATCTTTATACAAGGATCACTCCCAAGAATAAAATATTGGACATCTTCCTTTAAAAAACTATGTTCACTCACCATTCCAGTCCATATTATCTCATGAGATATAATTATTTACTCAATGTATGTTTTTCCTAAATAATTCTAGTCCCACCACTCAAAAATTGAAAATAAAACATATAAATGCCACGTGATCATAAAACATTCCTTAATTCATTATATCATAACACAAGGAAATGTAATCAGTTTCACAATAATTATTTCATTTTATCATAGCATAACAAATGAAAATTAAATGGGTTTCATCATGATTTCATCATAAAAGAATTAATATATGTTAAAGAAAAGTGATTCCTAGAATTATACTTAAATGGGTATCATCATATTCCAACTAGAAAAAGAAATTAGATAGTATCATAAGGTCCTATCCCTAGTGAAATATTCAAATCCTTAAAAGATTATTACATAAATAAAAAAATAACATTAAAATAACATAAAATGCATTATTTAAAAAGATGAGATAAATATCGTTTTCGCCCAAATGTCTAAGAGATAGGAAGGAACCTGCTCCCAAAAAATGTAAACAGTACAATACAACTCAAAAAATGGGAGCCTTACCAATCCTTGTGTGAAAATCAACAACACTATCATTATGGACCAAACTAATGCAATAACATGGTAGAACGAAGGACCAACTGGAACTGACCTCCATCAGTTCTCTTTTGGAAAGAGCAACCAATACTTGATTTGCTTCTCTATAGACATGAGATACAATAAGGAATATCAGCTCAACAAGTCTAAGAAAATTTATCCAGGATGATAACATCCACCATGGAACATTCCTAGATCAATCATTCAGGATCTTCATAGAAACAGACGAGTCTAACTCTAGCCATAACGTTGGCCAGCAATAACGAACTGCATACCCGATCTCCTTTATCATTTTCCATAGCTCTGCCTCAATCGCAAGCACATTCCTTATATAGTGGAAGAAGAATCCTTTAACAAAGTCCTGATGAGTTCTGAATAATCCACCTCACCCAGCAGTGCCTGGTGCCCCAGAGGTCGACCCATCTACATTCACTTTCAGTGGTGGAATCCACCCAATATATTTCATCATTCTGGGTTTCCTCTACCTACCACATACAGCAAGTGTCCTCAAAATAGTAAAGGTTGATATATAATTATTCATTTGTCTAGTTTCATTCACTAAAAAAAGTTTAATACTGCAGTGGATCGCCATAACACCCTCCCTAAATGAGGGCCTACAATTGTTAAAAATGTTGCTATTCTAAGCCCTCCATATATATGAAAAAATAGAAATAGTGGCATTAGTGAGAATAGATTTTACTTTCTCACTGCGTGCTTCCTATAGGGCCGATATAATCAGTGAATCAATCGAGCAAAAACTGAAGTAGAATTGAAAGGTGCCTTGCACATAATCCCATAACCAAATAGAAAAGGAGCATTGAATGAAAAAATGTGTGATTGGTTATTCAGCATTCAAACAGATATGACATATCGATGCAATATTCAGGCACGTACGCTGAAGGGAAGATTGGAATGGAAGGAACTGATTCCATATTCACCATATCAGTAGAGCATAATTTGGAAAAATGATGGGCCTGCATACACCTTCAACTCATGTAGGTGTTCCAGATCATGTGCCACACTGTATCTTGTAAAACCGTCGGCTGGAGAAATACCCATTGAGGGAAGTCTTCCAAATAAGTACACCATTATCAACATAATCATACTTAGAAATATCCATACGATGTTTACAATGTATGATTTTAGAAGCACCATTTTCTCCCTGCATGCTAGATATAGAAATATTCCTCCAAGATGACGGGATAATAATGGAATCCTTTAATGGAGAGGACAACCACATGGTGTTCTAGCAATTCAGTTGAGAATTAGCACATACCAACAATTTGGATTTTTTCATGATTTTAGAATATGTGTTCATGACTGAGGTCCAAATAGAGGATTGAATGTACATAATCTGATTATTGTGTAGCCTATCTAAAAATCAGCTAACAAGAAAATCAAATGAAAAGTCAGGTCTAGATAAGATCCTCCAAGTAAAATTCTGAAGCAGTGCATCATTAAAAATTCTGATTTCCTTTACTCCCATTCCCTATATAGACATTGGCATTATGAAATCATTCCATGACATAGTGACAAGTTTTCTCTGATTCATTGAGCCCGTCCAAATGAAATTTCAGATCGTTCCACTCAATTCCTTAAGAAGAGCTCTTGGCCATTTATATAGTGGGATGGAGTACACAAACGTTGAAGTGATGATGGAGTTAACAAGGAAAACTCTTCCATCCTAGGACATGGTCTTCCCTTTCCAAATTTCCAACTGATTAGTAATTTTAAGAGAAATACCTTACAAGTGGACACGTTTCACCCTTCCCAAAAACAATGGAAGCACGGGTTAGTTAAAAGGTAATGTACATATCTTTACACCAAGCCTCTTAGAAACCCTATTTTGCTTTAATATTCAAATTCCTTCCCTAAAGACAAAAAAGGATTTATTCCACCTAATAACCTATCCTGCCCCTTCCTCATAGTGTGCAACGATATTCTTGATGCAAGAGATAGTCTTCCTATCATCTTTGGAGAATAGAAGTATATCATCATAATAGAACAAGTGAGAGGGTGAAAAGCAATTCCTAATAGCCCCCATTATTTGATATTAAACAATATTAACAAGATAATGAAGACACACGCTCAAGTAATCCTCAGCAACAGAGAAAAAAAGACCAGATAAAGGATCCCCCTAGCTAACTCTTCTATAGAATTGACTGAAATCCCTTGGGGATCGATTGACCAAAATCGATGAACTAGAACATTTCAAAATGGAACACACCAAACTAATGAATTTCCCTAAAAATCCATGAATATTCAGAAATTTAAAAATGAAATCCCACCTTATGGTGTCAAAGGCCTTTGATATGTCATCATTTAAGGCCATATTACCATATTGGATCTTGATTATCATTATATTAACACACTCAGAATCAATGAAGAGGAAATTCTGAATGTTCTTATAAAGAACAAAACCAAATTAGTTAGAGGAAATATAATTTCTAGAAATCACACCTAACTGAATTGCCATGATTTTACTAATAACTTTTGGAATGGAATTCCCAATAGCAACAGACCTGAAGTCTTTAATATCCAATGCATTTTCTTTCATTGGAATCAGGGCAATGAAATTGGAGTTCATCCCAAATGGAATATATGAGTGGAAAAATAATTCCATTAGAACATAAATCACCTTATTGTGGATGATATCCCAATAGAACATAAAGAATTGTTTGGTAAAACTATCAGGGCCAAAAAAAACTATCCATATTTTAAGAAAAAATTGCATTATTGATTTCCTTTGGCATAGGTATTTTAGTGAGATTTTTATTTTGAGAATCATCAAGACTTGGTTCTAGGAATCAGATAATCTTATTCGAGTTATCCTCCCCGGATTCAGAGTATAGATTTTCAAAATAACATGTTACTGCATTTTCAATGTCATTTTCAGAAGTGAACATGGTGTCATCAATCTTTAAAGACTTATGATTCCTATTTATCTTTTAACCCTATCCACGAAGTGAAAAAACCTTGAATTTATATCCCCCTCCTTCAACCACCGTACATTTAACTGATTTCGTGCATGATTTTCCTTGAGATTCAAATGATTATCAAGCCCTGAGGCAGCTTGTATCTCTTCTTGAAATGGAAATTCCTGGTGCATGTTGCTCTTATGGCAGTTAAATAGTTGAGAATCAACCTCTTTGATGTCATTATCATGGACGGAAAAATATATTTTACTCCACTCTTTGATTTCATCTTTCACAATTTTCAGTTTTCTAGTATGAATGTGCAACGCACTACCTGGGACATCTACTTTCCAAGCCTCCATTATTACTTCTCTGCACCCTGGCACAACCAACAATGCATTATTGAACCTAAATGGTAATAGAGATGACCTCAATCTACTAAAATGCGGTTCAATCAGTATAAGATTGTGATCAGAATGAATTATAGGGAGAATCATGCTAGAAACATCCATTATATCACTTCACTCATCCATATGCAGCAGGAACCTCTCCGGTTTACATTCCTACCTTCCATTTAGTGTGTACCTTCTATGGGAGAAATCATCACTCGAAATAGTGACATCAGTCAGCCTACAATAATCAATATAGGAAGATAAGTCTTTGGATTATGCTCTGAAAAATTTACTCCTAGTATTTTTCTATGTTCTCAAAACCGGGTTAAAGACACCATGTATGATCTTTCTCATGGCCACATGCTCAGAGGTGACTGATATGTTCTTCCATAGTGTCCTTCACCTGGTATATTGATTAAAAGCATACACAAAGGTAACTCACAAAGAGTATGACTGAAAGCAGTCAGATAGAGATACTGACTGTTGATCATTGTGAAAGGATTCAACAGTAACACTATTGTGTTTTAACACACATAAAGATTCCATCTCATTATCAGATTGATTGGTTGCAATAAAAAACCCCAGAGTATTCCAATTGAAGTCCATCCATCTAGAAAACAATAGTCTTGGCTCAGTAATACCAAGTAACATGGGCTTATTGGTCAAAATGATGTGCTTCATGTCTTTGACCGTGGGAGAATTCCCAAGACCCTGGCAGTTCCAGAAGAGTATTTTCATTGATTAGAAGACCACTGCCTTGTACAGGGGCCAACATAGCTTGATGCTATGTGTAACACCCCGAGATTATATGAAAAATATTGTTTTTAATTTCATTAATGTCTTGTGTTGTACGCTACACCAAAAGGAGCTTGCACAACACGCATCCTTGACTTGCCTTGCATTACACGCAATCGCGACCTTCCTCGATAGCGTGTGTAGTACGCAATACCAAGTTTCACTAAACAATGATATGTTATTAAAATATTATTAAAACTAGCCATTATGAATAGTAATAACAACCTTTTAGAATTTTAGATACTTTATCTCTCAAAATGGACTTCATTTTTGGATTCGGAGTATCGAATTTTGCCTAAGGTGAAATTTTGGTACTTTTCGAATAACTTTCATATTTTGATGAATAGTGAAAATTACTAAATTTTAATTAAAAACAACTTTTTTAATCAAAATAATTAATAGTGATAAATTATGAATATGAGGGGTTTTAAAGTATATTTAGAATATATTTTTACCATTTAATACAATGTTGGTCATTGGACATAATTTCCCAATTAAACCGAACATAAACAAGTATCAAACTTTTGATAGTTATTATATCTTAAAAACACGCTTTTTGTTTTGACAGCGGGAATTAATTTTAAATTAATTTCCTCCACTTATGTGTTTTGAATTTGGAAAAATGGATTCCATATTTGTAATCAGGATGTTCAAATTGTGTAAATAGGTAACTTTTATTTATAGACATTTTGAATAATTACTTCGGTAAATATTTTATTTACCATGGTTAAAGGGTAAATCCGGTAAATAAGGGTTAAAAAATAATATAATAATAATAAAACAATTACCCTAAAACGTGTGATAACCTTATTGGTTGATACATAATCGACCATGGGAATTTTTGGGTCAATTTTGGGGCCCCATGGTGCCACTTGTAAGTGATAGGGACACTTTATTTTAATTAAGTTAAAATGAATACAAAAATGACACAAGCATATATCTTTTTGAAAAACAATTTTCACATAGGGTTATATATGTTGTACTTTCTATTGTAAATATTCATTAGAAATCTAAAACTATTTCCAACATAATGGTATTTTATTTATAATTTTTAGACATTAAATAATTTAATTTATTTATGACACAACGATGATGCAGTAATTATCTTATTAATGAAATATTGACATAATTGATGTTATAAATACCCAAATAAATGTAATTTGAGCCTTTTTATGAATTCAAATAATTTTCTAGGTTAATATGGCATGTTAGTATTGATTTAATTAACTTATTTCGAAATAATCATTCTGTTATAATTTTAACAAAAATCAATTACTAAATAGTGTCAAAATTGACAAAAAAACGTTTTTAAAACAAATATTATATTATTAATTGTTATTTTATTCCACAAAATATAAGGTTCGGCCAAATTACTTAGATAAGGTTATATATATTAATAATAAACAACTTGGGGTTCTTTTGGCTTGTTATAGTAATTTTATTAACCTTATAGTGTAAGAACACAAGAAGACACGGTAAAAGTAATATTATTTAACTTAATTTTAAATATAAATGATAAGGTTAAAATAGGAACCTAAACTTTTCTAAATTATATTGGATGAGAGTATTTCGACCCATCCCCACCTTAGCTTCCAAATAAATCAATTTGGAGCTATTTAAAATCGAATTTGGATTTATAATAAAATAATATTTTTAGTTATTCTAAAAGTGCCCCTCTCCTCCCTTATAAAAGGGAACCTCCTCCCTATCTTCCTCACACCACATTGAGTCTTCAAGATCTTCCAACCCCTGCCAATTTATTCTCTCCACTTCCCTAGAGACATCCTAGAGGTCCTGGTCTTCTTCAAAGACCAATTTTAGTGCCCTAAAATGAGGTATCAAAGAAGCGTTTCAAAGAAAAGGTAGTGTCTGTTACCGATTCATTCATCTTTATTTCTTCTTCAAATTCTTATTCTTAGGTTGTTTTATTATGAAGTAATAACATCAGTATCACTAATATACTGATATTTTATTATAACTATTAAACAACCATATTTCACCATCTATCCATCCTACGGAAAACGAAATCACCGCGCGTGCGTACGTACGGAATACCGTCTCCACGCCGTGGTGTAATCTATTTTCCACCACCACCTTACTTGGATGGGTATAATGGTGTAAATAATTACTATATATGATTATTGTAAATTGATATTGATTCTTAAATAGTATACATACACTCCAATACAATTCCATGATCATGAGAATGATATCATCGCTCGTGCGTACGTACGGACTACCGTCTCCACGACGCGATGAGATTTATTCTCCACATTAACCATTCATGAATGATTATAAAGTATACATAATAAGTAATCATGAAATATATGAAATAATATTGATACTGGATTTATGTGTATATATATTTATTTCATCTACTTAATTCCATTCAACTCAATAAGGAAACAAAAACAGCATTCATGCGTACGTATGGCCTACCGTCTCCATGAACGGTGTATTTTTTCCATTTATTGATCTATTATATATATGTATATTCTGAATATATATTATATATAAATCATGTTTTACATTCTGTATTTAAGTAATCATGATCTAAGTAATCATATGAATAATTACAAGTTAAAACACGAACGACAAATGGGACGATTTTACCCAAAACGCTCTTTAACATGGAATTTACAAAAGAATGGGTAATATAAAGTCATAAGTGAACCATATATGATATCATAACATTGATTATGATTCTAGAATAAGTCAATGAAATTTTTTAAATCATTATACATGAGGTTCATACACTTACGAAGCAAATCGGACCTAAGGTAAGGGAAAATATCACAATCTCATTTTATCCGATATTGTTTATACTTTGGTATTTGCTGGGGTGTGTTTTATCATCCACATACATGTTTCCTCAATATGTAATATTGTTTCCTTCCACATGAAATTGTTTAAATCCAATTTTACCCTTCGGTGAGTTTTTAGTAAAAGATATGACAGGAATCTTTTTTAGTTTTTCGTACGAGGTACTTTTTGACTTTTCTGACAAATGTACGAGAAGAATGTTTTTTTAACTTGTACGGCATGAATGGATTTTTAAAACATTATTTCCAAGAAGCTTCCATTACAAGTTTTCGTGTTTATTTTTAATCAACTTCTTGTAGTTTAAAATTGTATGACATGTTAAGAAAGGAAAAAAAATTGAAGTAGAAAGGATATTTTCCTCAAGAATGGAGTTCAAGTGTTTTATCAAAATTATTTTCCATCTAAGGTAATATAGGGTTCTGTTTCTATACCTATTATTACATTGATTTGATTATTTTGTGATGCAATTATTTTTATGAATTCCTTTATCTTATATGAATTGTTTTATGATGTCATGATGTTTAAGAATCCCATTTTTATTACATGGGTTATGCTATGATGTATGGTTTAGGATTTTGTGGCACACATATGAATGGTATCATTATGAGATGGGTGGGACCTATATCTCCCTCCAATTAATTGGGTAATGATTTTATATCTAATGAGATAGACATGGCTGGAACGGTAGGTTAAACCGGTTCAGTGAAACAAGACTGAAAAGAGGAATGAACTCGGTTCAGAAATTGACTTTGTCCACTAAGATGGTCTTGGGAATGAGTCTTGAATAATAAGAAATGATTCTCTATGATTATGTGTGTACGCCACAAAGTTTCATGTTTTAAGTTAGGATTATAGGGATCACATTTAACTACTATGATTTATCCCATGTTATGATATTATGATCTTTTTTGCAGGTTATGATTTCCAAAATGTTATGTTCTTATGAATATGATGTGATTGATATTTCTTTTGTTTACCCTTACTGAGAATTTGAGCTCACCATTTTATGTTTTCTTTTCCCCATGATATAAAGAAAGGTTTTAGGTAAGAAAAAAGGGAAGATCTTTATGGGAGATGTTGAAGATCTTTCACAATGATTAGAAGATTACGTTCCGAGTTTCCAAAGACACTAAACTATTACGGTCCTTGTGTGTGTGTTTTTGTTATGTACTAAGTATTCCGAAAAAGTAATGTAATGTCCATGTACGTCAAGCTTTCGGGTCGTTACACTATGAATTCCTCTAGTACTGACAGATTCTCCTCAACTGTTTCATCGGGGGGGTCTTCCAACCTGACCAGGTCCAAATTCATCATCATAAAGTGATGTGAACCTGTCGTCCGAACTGATATGCACTCTTTAAGTGGAAGGTGGATTCGTCCTTATAGCCATAGATGAGGGATCCTGAGAGATGTCTCCAACCAGCTCCTCCCTTTACAACACTGATTTAGCTCCTTCCTGGGGTAAATCATTCCCACTATGGAAATCTTATGATGCCTTATAATAGATTGATAAATCCTGTCTGATAATATCACTAGAGCCCTCCGCCAAACTGAACAGTTCAGTACCCTCATGACATGCTGAAATACCATTGGTCGTATCCTGTACTACTCTATAATGAATTGTTCTTTCCTGATCACCCGAGGTATCCCCCCTCACCAGTTATGTGATCTTCCCTTTCCTTCCATAATTCTTAGTATTATCATTAGTGACCTTACCACGACCATCCTCATTATTTCCACCCATATGAGTTGATAGATCATCATGTTTAGAGGGGTCCTTTGAAAGGGTACCCATACCAGTAATGAACGCATCAACAATGATAACACTATCATCATTGGCTTTCAAGGAATCTCCCTAATCATCGACCTTATCACTCCCTGCCTGATCCTTGTTCACAAGTACATCTAGATTAGCGGGACCCTGATCATTTTTCCTCCTTCGATAGTGTCCAGAATCATGGCCTCTTCTGTTCCAGAAGGAACATAGTCTATTCCTATTGCATTCATATAGTATATTCCCAGAAATATGACAATTGAAGAAATATTTTGGTATCCTTTCATATGCTACATCATGAGTGATGTTATCATCCCTTGTGGTTAAGGAAACCTCCTCCACAAGAGTAGTGGACATGTCCACTTCCACCAGGATTCTAGTATAGTGTTCAAAACTGGTATTATATGTCTTCCTATCAAGCCTCATAGGGTTTACTACAGAAGAGGCAATATCCCACATGATTTTGTGGTGACAATAAAGGAAACATAGTTTGTGAATGTGTATCAATACCTGGGATAAAGTGATTTTTGATAGAACTGGGATAAAAATTTTGATCCCACTCATGAATCGGAAGAAAACCAGGGTGCATAGGGATAGAGTCCAAGCTCCATGCACATATTTTTCATTCATCAAAGAAAAAAATGTCATGATAGAACCCCCTTCCCATAGCCTTAATCTTATTGTCACTGAATCTCCATATCTCCACAGTTCTATTAGTTAGATCATGGAACTTCTAGGGCCTTACCCCTTTTGGAATAAAAACTCGAGCAATAACTGAGAACATACACATTTTGAACCTCTCCTCAACTGCAGCTTGATTCACAGAGACATGCACAATCCACAAATTTCTTATGATCCTTCCTTAGTAACTCGAATCAAAGTCCATGAAAGAGAAGCTTCTAGCTTTCTTGGTTATATCTGCGATGCTCTTCCCCTGACTGGGGGAATCCTTGCCATCAAATTTCACATATATTCACTTCGCACAGAGATTGAAAATATCATGATTCTCAATCCGATCTTCATCATTGACCTCAACATAATCCTTCCCCCTGATGTTTACATCAAAATCTCCCTACTTGGGGTTAGGGTTTTCGCCGCTCGAACCATCATGAGTCACAATCCATTTTCTTCTATTGATAAAATTTTATCTAAAAATTCCCAATATATTTTGAAAAATATTATAAATAGTAATAACCATGGAAATTTCTTAATTAAATATTAATAGAAAATAATATTCATTACATCTGGAAAAGCTATTTGTGCCGTAAGAATTAAAGAAAAATTTAAATTCAATTTTTTTTAAAAATTCATAAATAACAAATTTATAAAAAAATTCAAAAATTATTTTTGATATTTTTTAAAAGAATTGAATAGAAGGTTGAAAATATTATTTAAAAAATAATTATGTAATAAAAAAACATTAAAAAATAATTTTATTGATTATATACATGGAATAAAAGATTTTCCAACCAAAGTCGAAATAATGCTGGTTTTTTTTAAAATAAGGATCATTTTATGTACTAAAGAGAAAAAATTAAAAACATCATGAACCCATCCACCAAAGGTATACCCCTCTTAGTCCGACAATGTGATAAGGGAGATAGTGACCCTGAGTACCTCCCCCAGAAGGCCTCGGGTTGGAAACTTGCACTAAGGGTATAATAACCACACAATTTAGAGGCATTTTCCTGTAAGAGAACAAATGTTAAATAGAGAGACAAGATAGACACCAACCAACTCCAAATCAGAATGAAATATAAAATAAATCCTAAGTACGCATATCTAATGTCATGTAATATCTACTATGACTGAAATACAAAACTTAATGTACCAAAAACAAAATGAAAATATTAGTGACCACGACGCCCGAATAGCTCATGAAACCCCAAGCTATTAGTAACCATCCTAATCTCCCACCATATCCAAGTGACCAAAATAATAGTTTATATATATGTAGGGTCAGTATTACAATATACTCAATAGGATCCACCCCTGAGTCTCTCGTGAAAAATTATAGAAAGCCTGTTGAATCATTGTGAACCACATGTAAAAATTAATCATCACCTAAATAGGTATACAATGTTCCCAAACTCAACATGGATACTCTCACCAAGTATCACATAAAATAGTATATAATATAATAAATTACAACAAGGGTATCATGTTTTCACTTCCCCTCTGGTTTGCTACTTTACCCAATGTCGCATGTCCTAAGCATGTATCTCTAAAAAGGCTTGCCTCAAACACATAGGCGATGCACCAAACAATGATCCTCATGAAACACAACCACTATATCCACATAACCAAAGTAACCAGGTAGATTCTAGGAGCCACCAAATCTCTCATATCATGTATCATACATCATGCATTACACCTCAAGCCATTATAGTCCATACACCGAGTAAGGATCCTCAACCCATCACAACAAATACCCATTTCACTTATAGAAGTCCAAATGAATCTATATCCTGAAAATATGTGTTTGAATAACCAAAATCAATTAAATATATCTACACACATTTTTGGGAAAAAATAATTATCATGCCTACCGGCACAAGTTACTACCAAGAGAAGAGTATGGGGAAAAATGGTGCAGTCAGCATCCATCCTCCAACCTGAATGTTGGGGAAAACAAAACCTAGGGATAAAAATCCTCGGGGTGTTAGTTTCTCTATCTAATAGGGTGAGGTAGTGTGTAGAATCAATATATGTACAAAATATACCATAGATCGCAACCAAACATTGTACATAACATAGTCATAGACTCAAATATTGCTAACGTCTCTTGGACTCTTGACTTCCACTGCTAAGAATTGGTATTCGATTAGCACAAAACCATTTAAAGAGATTTATAACATTACATAATTCCATTTTTTCATAGTTTCACTTTACGTTAATTAATTTTTTAATCATTAAATAACCATTAACAATTAGACATTATATATCATTATAATCACACTAGAGTCGAATTTTCCTTTAAATTTTAACCTTATCCATTCATTACACCGAGGTACATCTCCACGGGTTATCATAATTTACACCATCACATATTAACATCATTATTACATTCTCCTATTCTTAGGAATTTTGGAAAATCATTCAAAGCTATTAAAAAAAGGGGGCTTATCTCAGTGAGTATATGAACTACCTTTCATATCCTTTTCGACAATAAAATGAGTGTAGACCCATCATCCATCGAGAAGCTCAACACTAAAAAAGCGTGGCATACTCTGAGCATATTCACCGGTTTCGGAAGGAGTGTGCGCAAGACAAGATTCTGTTAGTATTAGAGAATATAAAGCAGAAAAAACCAATAGGATTTATAAAACATCCAATCATTAACATCCAACCTGTTTCATCATCTTCAGCCTTCTACCCAAGACCCTCATGCATAAACCAATTCATCTTTCCACTCTAGGTGTCAACCGTTCCCCAACAAATGGGCCTACCTACCCCCCATATATCAAAACAGCCATACAGGATCACAAAACTACAAAATATGAAAGACACAAACATCATATCATTTGTGATCGTTTTCCATAAATAATTCATCTGTCCTACATATATATTGAGCACCCATGGCTCCGAAGCATAAGGCACTCAACCTTACAAGAAGGAGGGTAACTCAGAACCCTACCAGACATTGTCTTTTATCAAAAAACCAGTTCATTAATCCGTCTTGAATTAATTGATTCATCATTAGTAGGTCGGAACTACGAGAACCCTAAAATGTAAGCTATCATAGTTATCAAAAATTAATTAAACATCCTAACTACATCAATTTGATAATCATCAATTTACAACAATAACAACCAGATTCATTTACATGCATCTTTATTTTCTAAAAAATAATTACAATTAATCACAGTTTATGTTATTTACCCATTTACAACATGAACAAGATTCTAAACAAAGAAAACATAGATATCACACAATTTAGAAAAAAGAGGTAACAACCTATGTTCAATAACAATTTATTTACCTAGTTTAAATATTTATTATATGAATTCCATTGTGATCATATGGGATAAAACAGGCTAAATATATTGTATTATGTAAAGGAATAGAGAATCCATGAATCCCTTAAATCAAATGTTTTGTGACATTCTTCTCTCGAAAATAGATCAATGAAACGGATCATGGTCGTCTTCCCCACAATACCGACATCCACCAGAGGATATCGTGGCACAACCTCAGCAAAAACAACCAACATACACTCCCTTAAAAGCATGGATACCAAACAAAATTTCATTGATGAGAGATATGGGAGAATATGAATCGAAGAAAACAAAATAAAGTAGGTATATTTTACCTCAAATTGAAGACTCGTCCAAGAAGGAAATGGTGAACTGATCCAAGAGGAAGGAATCCCCAAACATTGAAGAGGGAGGTGTCCGGACCATCTAGAGTCAAGAGAGGGTCTGCTCATGCCATATGGTTTGGAAAACATGTGTGGATAGGTGTCTTTAAAATTCCCAGTGTTGGGGAAGTAAATTACGTGTACATCCAATTCAGGTCGTGTACCACCTCATGGAAACTGACAGTTCAAAAATGCCTCACCTAAGTGCACTATTTTATTTTTATGAAAACTGAATGGTTAATTTCTTGACCCCCTTGGTCATATCGTGTACCACATGTTTCAAGATTCTCTCAACGAAACTCCTCTAGATATCCTCCGATAAACTTAGACATTGAAAGAGCAAAATGGGTTTATCCAGGCCGATCTTATCACTTAAATCAGATACCTCTCACAACATTATCATTCTCAAGAATCCAACAAACAACCATGATTGGAAACATGAAAGGGGTTGTCCAAACAACCACCACATTAGATACCTCTCAATGCTCCCTCCACAACATTATCTCAATCACATCAAAATAACAATGTGACACCTCATGAAAACCATAATGAGATCCTAAATGCTATCCTTGGGGAGATACATACCAAAAGAGAGAGAAACACAACAAACAACAAAAGTAAGCCATTTCATAGATATGAAAGGTCTATTACCACAAAATGAAAATTGTTACATGGAAAGAGAGAAACATCAAACAACTCATTGTAATGAGAATGTATTTACGACTCATGTTCCCATGTAATCTTCTCCATGTCACTGTGTCTCTACATGACACGAACCAAGGGAATAAAACACTCGTGGAGCACTTTCTTTTTACGGTCCTGGATCTCCACAAGCCTCCCCTAAATGGTCGAATCATCATTAACATCGATATCTCCCCAATCGATGATGTGGTAGTTATCATGAATATAATGACAGAGCTATGATACAAGAAAAATAAATTGTGTAATAGGCTCATATGTGGGTAATGTTCTACTCGATACGCCACATCCCCAACTCGAGCCATCTCATCGAAAGGCTGAAAAATAAAAAGAGACAGCTTACTCTAATGACCAAATCCTCTCTGCCCATGATGAGGAGTCACCTTCAGAAACACGTGATACCCAAAATCAAACTCTAAAGGTCTCACCATTTGATCGACATATGATTTTTGAAGATCTGGCACTGACTTCATCCTCTCAAAAATAATCTGAACCATATCTATTTTACTCTAAACTAGTTTTGGTCTAAGAATTACTGACTCACCGACCCCAATCCCGCACAAGGGATAATGTTATGGTCATCCATACAGGGATTCAAATGGTTATGTACCTATGGTGGAGTGAAAACTATTTTTATAAGTGAACTAGGACAAGGGTAAGTTCCTAATCCATAGAACTCCAAAATATAGTACAAAAGAGAGAAACATGCCTTCAAGAGTTTGGATGGTTCGCTCTGTCTGGTTATCCATCTATAGATGAAAATAAGTGATATCGCATAGCTCAGAACAAAAATCATGTTGGAGTTTTCTCCACACCCATGAATAAAACGAGGAACTTGTTTAGGAATGATCATCATCCGGACTCCATGGAGTCACACCACCTTCTCGAGATACTACATCAACAAAACCTCTATTAAGGTAAGGTCTTAGATTGATATAAAGTGGTGTGATTTCATCAAAAGATCCACTTCCACCCATATAGATTCATGGTCTCCCTGAGCTCGAGGTAAACCATAAATAAAGTCCATTGCAATGTCCTCCCACTTCCACTGAAACAATATCTAATGGATAGTGAACCCCACAGGGGATAGGGTTCTTCGACTTCACCTTCTGGCATACCAAACATCAAGACACAAACTCTGCAACTACATGCTTTATCCCTTGTAATAAAAACAGACACCCTAAGGCTTAGTAAAACATTGTCATGCCAGGATGCACTGCTAATGGAAAAATATAGAACCATATCATAACTATCTCATGCACCACTAATGAAATGAAAAGACTTCCATAATACAAAACTCGGTGTTGTTCATCCTCCGCCCAACCATCAAGGGCCATGCCACAAACTACTCGGTCTATCTAGACCTCTGCTTCTAGATCCCCAAACTGGGACACTTCCACCTTATTCACCAGAGATGACTACACCATCATTTATAAAAGACAAACAATGACCCCAAATTCTCCCATATTGAGGTGTAATGATGAATATTCTTACATCACTCTCCATGAATCACTAGATTCACACACTCCATCATTACATAACTTCCTCCTCAGTGCATAAGCTACAACATTCCCCTATCTATATGTATATGAAATTTTGAAGTTTTATTCTTGTAAGAACTCCATACACTGATGCTTCCACATGTTTAGGTCATGTTTGTAGAAAACATACCTCATTATTTTATGATCGGTAAAACCCACAAACTGCTCACCAATGAAGTGATGTATAAACATCTATTGATAAAACTACATTGTTTCTCACTCAAGATCATGGGTGGCATAGTTATGTTCATGGGGATGGAACATTCAAGACCTATAAAAAACAACTGATCTCTACTGCATTAGAACAAAACCTAAACCTTGATGCAATGAACTATAGAAAACATCAAACTGAACTCACACTGATGGATGATAGTGAACTGCAGCACTTACCAACTTCTCCTTTTAATACACAAAATATTCCTGACACTGATCATTCTACATGAACACTTGATTTTTCTTGATCAATAATGTTATAGGTTTTGGAATCCTAGATAAATTGGCTACGAACCTCCTTCAGTAGCCAGTGACACCATGGAAACATCACACCTCTATCACTACCATGGGGGATTCCCAAGATATAGATGATTCTGTCTTTGACAGATCCATAGATACTCCCTACTGGGATAAAACATACCCATGGAAACAGACTTCCCAATCCCTAAACACACACTTTGAAAACATCCCAAACAGGTATGGTGGACATAGAACTTGCAAAATTGCATGAATATGCACTACATGATCCTCCTCAGATGCAGATTACACAATGATTTCATCGATGATAATCACCAAAAAATTACCTAGGAACACATGGAATAGAGATTTCTTCAATCCCATTAAAACAGCTAGAGAATTCGTCACACCGAACGACATTACAACAAACTCAAAATTCCCATGATGAAAAAAGAATGAAGTATTTGGGATATCCTCATTCTTCACATGAATATGATGATATCCTAATCTCAAGTCGATCATTGAGTACCCTATATAACCATTCAGTTGATCAAAATCATCAATCCATAAAATAAAAACATGATTATTTACTATAACTTTTTTCATGCGATAATAATCAATACCGAACTACATACCATAGCCATCCTTATTCACAGACATAAATGGTACCCCAAACATGGACACACCTGGTTAAAAAATATATATATAAGACTATCAAGACGTATACACTTCTCCCATAACTCATATGGGTCCATCTGATATTGATACATAGAGATATTATATGCTCTTGACTGTAGCTCGATCCCATGATCGATCTATATTTGATGGGGTAATGTTGCAACCTCTTTTGGAAAGACATCAGCGTACTCTTCTATGACCCTAGAAATTTTATGTGCTAAACCTCTGAGAAAATTAGCATCATCTCATCCATCAAGGATGAAATGGATGGAAAACACCTCTGACCCATCGTAGGGTCTCGCTCGCCATCTAACATCACTATATCTACATCTGAATCGAATAACACCACTTGCCTCCCGAAACAATCTATGTTAGCCAGCACCAAATACAAAAAATCCATGCCAAGGATGATATCGTATGGTTGTATCCATAAAAATAGGAAATATTTCCCAGAGGATTACTACCCCATCACTAGCCCACAATATCTACAAACTACAAAAAATTCATCTCGACCTCCATTTGAACTTGCCAAAGAAAAGGGCACTGGAAGCCTCTCTACTTTATGTCCCAATAAATGAAAAAGGGATAGTGAGATGGAGGATTATGTAACTCTTCAGTAAAACATGGAATAAATCCATGTAGAATACAAGTAAAGGGTACCTCGAACAACATCTAGATTTCATGGAATTGGAAACACAAATTCATGGAGCTAACCAAGTCTTTCCCCATGTCCTTTCTAACCCTAAGGATGACCACCACCATTGATGTGCTCTACTATTTGAAGAAGGAGAGAGTCTCTAGTGTTTCCTCTAAATTCCCCATCTGATCTCTGCAGATCCAATGTTTGTGTATCCTACTGATGTTGCCTCAGTTGGAACTATCTCAACGGAGGAACCTGGAGCATAACACATGGTGCATATTGACTGCTCTGAAATTTCTAGCACTCTCATTACAGATGACCTTGTACTCCACAAGAAAAAATGTTCATGATCCCTTGTTCTTCGACTAAGACCCACGAACCCTTGAGAAATGAGATGCTGAGGGTGGGGACCTACCCCCATCCAAACAGAAGCACTTCTTCACTGAAAACTGGGAACCCCTATCCACAGCTCTACTTCCTGAGGAATCATGATGACTCCCCTTTCATGATAATCCGGTTCTGGAAGATTTCCTCTCGATGACCTCTTCCCTCTCCTCCACCTCAAGATTTTTGTTCATTATAAAAGGGGTGACCATGTAACACCCCGAGATTTTATGAAAAATATTATTTTAATTTCATTAATGTATTTTGTTGTATTCTACACCAAGATTACCTTGCTCTATACGCAACACCGTATTAGCTTGCAGTATACGCAACACTATTCTTGGACCGTGTTACACACAATTTTGATAATAGTTATTCTACGCAACATTGAGTGTATATATATATATATATATATATATTCAATGTATAAATGAAATATGGTTGGATTCTGTTATACTAAACAACGAAGGATTCTTTCACAACACGCAACCCTGACTTGGCTTGCATTACACGCAATCGCGACCTTCCTCGATAGCGTGTGTTGTACGCAATACCGGGTTTTAATAAACAGTGTTATATTATTATAATATTGTCATGAAATAGCCGTTATGAATAGTATTAACTGAATTTTGAATTTTATAACATTATTATTCATCTTACACATTTCTAGAACATGGTATAAGAACAAAATAAATTTTTCGGGTAAAATAAGTATTTTTCAAAAAATGCAGTTTTGTCGCCTTTTGATGGCGCACCCACTTTAAATCTGGTTTTTGACATGTTTATAAGTTCAATTTGACAAAATAAAATTCTTATTTCGAATCAAGAAATAAAAATTTACTTTGGATAAATTTTTCATATTATTCTGGTAAATTTGACATTTTAATGAATAGTAAAAACACGCTATATTTTAATTAAAAACAATTTTTTTCATCGTAATATATTATGTGGTTAAATTATAATATTGAATTGTTTTAAAGTATAAATAGAATATATTTTTACCATTTAATATAATTTATGTCATTAGCATTGATTTTACCTTGAATTCATAAGTTAAATCAATTCAATCTTTTGCAATGTTTTAAACAAAAACCTGTTTTTATTCGATAACGGGATTAATTTTAATTTAATTTCTGAAACTTCTGTGTTTTGAATTTTAAAAATGGTTTCCATATATGGAATCAGTGGGTCCAAATTATGTTAATAGGATACTTTTTATTTTTGGGAATTATGAATTGTAACTACGGTAAATTTTATTTACCATAGTTAAAGGTAAATCGGGTAATTAAGGGTGAATATAATATTTTAAAATTACCCTAACAAATGTCAAAATTCTATTGAATGACTAAAAAACGACCCATATCACCTAAGGGTCGGATTAGAATCATTTAATGCACATTTGGCCATGAAAATAACTTAATTATTATTAAAACCAAAGAAAGTGACAACATGTCACTCTCTTAAATCTTATAAGTATATTAATTTTAATTTAGTGATAAAATTCATGAAACATCGAACATAAATAGTCTCCAGAAATCTAATGAAATTATCTACATCATAGGAATTTATTTAGAATTTTTAGGGATTAAATAATTATTATTTATTATGACAGAAAGACGATGCAGTAATTGTCTTATTAATGAAATATTGACAGAATTGATGTTATAAATGCCCAAATAAATGTAATTTGAGACTTTTAATGACTTAAACGAATTTTATAGGCTACTATGATATATTATTGTTGATGTAATCAACTTGGTTCTAACATATAATTCTTTTATGACTTTCACAAAAATCATATATCAAATAGTTTAAAAATTGACACAAAATAGTTTTTAAATCAAATATTATATTATTAATTGTTATGTTATTCCTAAAAATCTAAGGTTAGGCCAAATGACTTAGATAAGGATATATATATGAATAATAAACAATTTTGGGTTCTTTTGGCATGTTATAGTAAGTTTATTAACCATATAGTGAAAGAAAACAAAAAGACGCGGTAAAAGTTAAATTATTTAACTTAGAGTTAAATCTAATTGATAAGGTTAAAATAATACCCTAAACATGTCTAAATCCTATTGGTGGATAGGATTTCGACCCATCCCCACTTTAGCTTCTAAATAAGACCCTTTGGAACCATTATAAACCGATTTTGACTTTAATATAAAATAATATTTTGAGATATTCCTAAGGTGCCCCTCTCCTCCCTTATAAAAGGGCACCTCCTTCCCCTCCTCCTCACACCAATTTGAGCTCTCAAGATCGGCCAACCCCTGACATTTTCTCCTCTCCACTTTCCTAGAATAATCCTATAGGTCTTGGTCTTCTTCAAAGACCAATCTTATTTCCCTAAGTGGAGGATTCAAAGAGGCGTTTCAAAGAAGAGGTAATATCTATTACCGATCTTTTCAATTTCTTTCTTCTTCAACTTCTTCTTCTTTAGTTGTTTCATGATAAAGTAATAACATCAGTATTTCTTATATACTGATATGTTATTATAAATATTAAACAACTCTAATTCACCTTCTATCCATCCTACGGAAAAATGAAATCACCGCGCGTGCGTACGTACGGAATACCGTCTCCACGCCGTGGTGTAATCTATTTTCCGTCACCACCTTAATTGGATGGGTATAAAGGTGTAATGAGTAACTATATATTATTTTTATAAAGTGATATTTAATAGTATACATACACTTCAACACAATTCCACGACCATGGGAACGATATCATCGCTCGTGCGTACGTACGGACTACCGTCTCCACGACGCGATGAGATTCATTCTCAATGATTAACCATTCATGAATGATTATAAAGTATATATAATAAGTACTAATGAAATATATGACCTAATAATGATATTGGAATTATTTATATTTATATGTATAACATCTACTTAATTCCTTTCAATTCAATAAGGAAACGAAAACAGCGTTCATGCGTACGTACGGACTACCGTCTCCATGAACGGTGTATTTCTTTCCATTTACTGATTTATTATATATGTATATTCTGAATATATATATATATAAATCATGTTTTATATTCTGTAATTAAGTAATCATGATCTAAGTAATCATATTAATAATTACAAGTTAAAAACACGAACGACAAATGAGACGATTTTACCCAAAACGCTACTTTAACATGAATTTACAAAAGAATGGGTAATATAAAGTCATAAGTGGACCATATATGATATAATAACAATGAATATGATTCTGGAATAAGCCAATAACATGATTTAAATCATTATACAGGAGGTTCGGACACTTACAAAGCAAGTCGGACCTAAGGTAAGGGAAAATATCACAATCTCATTTTTATCCGAGATTGTTTATTCGTAAGTATTTACTGGGGTGTATTTTATCATCCACATCCATGTTTCATAAATATGTAATATTATTTCCATCCAACTACAATTGTTTAAATCCAATTTTACCCTTCGGTGAGTTTTTAGTAAAGAATATAAAAGGAATCTTTTGTCGTTTTTTTGTACGAGGTACTTTTTGACTTTTCCGACAAAAGTACGAAGAATGTTTTTTTAACTTATACGGCATGAATGGATTTCTAAAACATTATTTCCAAGAATCTTCCCTTACAAGTATTCAAGTTTATTTTTAATCAACTTCTTTTAGTTTAAAATCGTATGACATTTTAAGAAAGGAAAACTGTTTTTGAAGTAGAAAGGATATTTTCCTCAAGAATGAAGTTCAAGTATTTTATCAAAATTATTTTCCATCTAAGATAATAAAAGGGTTATGTTTTTATCCCTAATATTACATTGATTTGATAATGTTGTGATGGAATTATTTTTATGAATTCCTTTATCTTATATGAATTGTTTAATGATGTCATGTTGTTGTTTAAGAATCCCATTTTTATTACATGGGTTATGCAATGATGTATGATTTATGATTTTGTGTCACACATAAGAATGGTATCATTATGAGATGGGTGGGACCTATATCTCTCTCCAATGCATTGGGTAAAGATTTTATATCTCATGAGATAGACAGGGATGGAACGGTAGGTTATACCGGTTCAGTGAAACAGGACTGAAACGAGGGTTACTCGATTCAGAAAGGGACTTTGTCCACTAAGATAGTCTTGGCAATGAGTCTTGACTAACAAGAAATTATTCTCTATGATTATGTATGAATGCCACAAAGTTTCATGTTTTAAGTTATGTTTATTGTGATTACATTTCACTGTCATGATTTATCCCATGTTATGAAATTATGATCTCTTTTACAGGTTAATATTTCCAAAAGTTATGTGCTTGTGTATACAATGTGATTGATATTTCTTTTGTTTACCCTTATTGAGCATTTGAGCTCACCCTTTTATGTTTTCTTTTCCCCGGGATATAAAGAAAGGGTTTAGGTAAAAAAAGATCATTATGGGAGATGTTGAAGATCTTTCACCACGATTAGAAGATTATATTCCGAGTTTCCGAAGACACTAAACTATTACGATCCTTGTGTGTGTGTTTTTGTTATGTACTAAGTATTCTGAAAATGTAATGTAATGTCCATGTACGTTAAGTTTCGGGTCTCTACAGTTGGTATCAGAGGAACTATTTAGTCAACCTTTGGAAACTAGGATGTGAAAATGTTAGTGAGATCCCTAGAGATATTTCTAAGGTATGTCTAGGGATGTCCCTAAGGATAAGTATACGTATAGGATATGGTCCTAGAACTATGGTAACGATCTTAGAATTTAACCTAAGATGTTAGATATTAATGGTACTCCCCCTTTACTATGTTGTTTTCCCTATCATGATTTTTGCCTCTCACACTATTCTTTTTGGGTTTTAGACGATGGCTGGAACCCGAAGGAACCATGTTGATCAATGCAATGGACAATGCAATGATTTCCCTCCTGAACAAACAAATGTTATGCGAGATGGAGTGAAAAATCTTATTGCTATACTTACACAAGCTATGAATCATTCTGGACTTCCAAATGAGCAGATAAGGGAACAATATTCTATTGAGTCCTTCATGAGGCAACGTCCACCTTCTTTCAGTGGGACTTCTGATCCACTTGTTGCTGAACAATGGATCAGTACCACTGAAAATATATTTTCAGTTCTTCAATGTTCTAAACATGATAAAGTCATCTTAGCAGTATATCGTTTGGAAGGTGAAGCTGATCAATGGTGGAATCTTATCAAGAATACGAGGCCAAGAGTTGAAATTGAGTCCATGGAATGGGATGAGTTCAAGAACTTGTTTTTCAGTAAGTACTTCCCTTGTATTATTCGAACAAAGATGGAAAAGGGGTTTCTTGAGATGAAGCAGAAGGATGATGAATCTGTTGGTATATATGAAGCGAATTTTACAAGACTTGCAAGGTATGCATCTAGCATTATCATCCAACCTGAAAGTAAAGTTGATCAATTTTTTAGTGGCTTAAAACCAAGTCTTCGAAGGGCATTAGCTATAAGAGACTTCAGTAGATATGAAGAAATTGTGCGTTGTTCTATCAAAGTAGAAATGGAAGTTGGTGTTACTTATCCATCTCATAGTTTTGACAAGAAACGAAAGATGGAGTTCAAGGAGAAATCTCAAAATAATGGTGAAAAGAAGATGAATGTTTCCTTATGCACAAAGTGTGGAAAGAAGCATGGTGGAGATTGTCTTAAAGGGACTATAAAATGTTTTTTAAGTGTGGAAAAGAAGGTCATCGAGCATCTGAGTGTCGAAGTAATGGAAAAAGGGTTTCTAATGATATGAATAAAGCAAACACTGCAGAGAACGCACCACCAACACTTCAATGCTTCAATTGTAAGGAAATGGGGCATTATGCTAATAAATGCCCTAATCCAAGGGTTAGTGATGATCAACATGAGCAACCACTTAAGGCAAAGGACAAAGGGAAGTCACATGCGATCACTATTGGTGATGTTGAATATGACAACGATGTGGTGGAATGATTAAGTATTTATGTAATGGGATTCCAAAATAATGTTGTATCATAAAGTATTGGAATATTTATGTGTTGGTCTAATGTGGTATTAAAAGTGATTGATATATTTTTGGAAATAAGATGATATGCGCGTAATGAAGGGAAAACGAGAAAACGAAATGTTTAACAGTATTCATGAGCTCATGATTGATATAAGGACTAAGTGATATCATGGTTTGAGTATATAGAATTTTGAGGATTTTGGTATGTGGAAAGTGTTAACTTTTAACTACATTCATGTTTTCACTAAGGTATTCAAGAGAATACACGATTAAGGACTTTGAATGTTTGGAATGTGACCAACAAGACATATCTTATGATATGTGGGGATCAACGACAGTATTAAATCTCTGGTAATCGTTGTCACTATATTATGAGAGTGGACTGTAGTAATATGTATAAGCCTAAAGATTAGAATAGATTATGTTGAACATAAGTTAGTATTGTTTAAGGATAGAAGATTTTCGATATTATTGATGGGATGTTATAGAAACGTAGTTTTAGAAAAAGGACAACCTGCAGGACGGGCGACAGCCCATCGCTTCGGACAAGGCTGTAAGAATCGAACCCACAACCGAAGTGCGACTGGCCTTTCTCGCCTACCACTGACCTACAGGAAGTCCCTGTTTAGTAGAAGCTAGTTTTATTATATTAAGCAGTATGATATATGAAGTATAAGTCCATTTTAGGAACCATATATGATTAATATCACTATAGAATGACTTATGTATATTTAATAACTTTTTCTTACCTTTTGTTTGAGACAGATGGAATGACCCGTCATTCTATCACATGATCTGCTAACACTTCACGAATAACCAAATTCAACTTCATTTATTTAAGAGATGAAGTGGAAATTGTTCAAGGCATGAACAACAGTGAGATTGTAACAAAACAAAGTAAGTATTTATTCTAATTCAAATTTTCAACTTTAGGGAAATGACCTTGAAAACCAAAACTATTGTCCTAGTGCCCTTATATCCGATGAATCAGATGGTACCCTAGATCATCACAAATTTATGGCTTTGTGATTGCTAACTTTTCCATAGCCATGTTCTCTACCACTCTCCATCAGAACATGATGGTTAGATTTCTATTCCATATCCATATTTTCACCTATTGGAAACCCAGTGATTAGTTTATTTGGGTAACTATTACGTTTCATACTTTTGTTTTTAAAGATAAGTTTTGGTATTCCTTTTTACGATGTGGGTTTCTATCAAAGAAACTTTCAAATAGTAAACCATTTATAACCCCGACGAATTTCGAGGGCGAAATTCCTTTTAAGGGGGGTAGAATGTAACACCCCGAGATTTTATGAAAAATATTATTTTAATTTCATTAATGTCTTTTGTTGTATTCTACACCAATATTACCTTGTGCTATACGCAACACCGTATTAGCTTGCAGTATACGCAACACTATTCTTGAACCGTGTTACACACAATTTTGTTAATAGTTATTCTACGCAACATTGAGTATATATATATATATATTCAATGTATAAATGAAATATTGTTGGATTCTATTATACTAAATAACGAAGGATTCTTTCACAACACGCAACCCTGACTTGGCTTGCATTACACGCAATCGCGACCTTCCTCGATAGCGTGTGTTGTACGCAATACCGGGTTTTAATAAACAATGTTATATTATTATAATATTGTCATGAACTAGCCGTTATGAATATTATTAACTAAATTTTGAATTTTATAACATTATTAATCATCTTACACATTTCTAGAATATGGTATAAGAACAAAATAATTTTTTCGGGTAAAATAAGTATTTTTCAAAAAATGCAGTTTTGCCGCTTTTGATGGCGCACCCACTTTAAATCTGGTTTTTGACATGTTTATATGTTCAATTTGACAAAATAAAATTCTTATTTGGAATCAAGAAATAAAAATTTACTTTGGATAAATTTTTCATATTATTCTGGTAACTTTTACATTTTAATGAATAGTAAAAATACGCTTTATTTTAATTAAAAACAATTTTTTTCATCGTAATATCTTATGTGGTTAAATTATAATATTGAATGGTTTTAAAGTATAAATAGAATATATTTTTACCATTTAATATAATGTATTTCATTATCATTGATTTTACCGTGAATTCATAAGTTAAATCAATTCAATCTTTTGCAATGTTTTAAACAAAAACCCGTTTTTATTCGACAACGGGATTAATTTTAATTTAAATTCTGAAACTTCTGTGTTTTGAATTTTAAAAAATGGATTCCATATTTGTAATCAGTGGGTCCAAATTATGTTAATAGGATACTTTTTATTTTTGGGAATTATGAATAGTAACTACGGTAAATTTTATTTACCATAGTTAAAGGTAAATCGGGTAATTAAGGGTAAAAATAATATTTTAAAATTACCCTAAAAAATGTCAAAATTCTATTGGATGACTAAAAAACGACAAATATCACCTAAGGGTCGGATTAGAATCATTTAATGGGCATTTGTCCATGAAAATAACTTAATTATTATTAAAACCAAAGAAAGTGACAACATGTCACTCTCTTAAATCTTATAAGTATATTAATTTTAATTTTGTGATAAACTTCATGAAACTTCAAAAATAAATAGTCTCCAGAAAGCTAATTAAAGTATCTACATCATAGGAATTTATTTAGAATTTTTAGGGATTAAATAATTATCATTTATTATGACAGAAAGACGATGCAGTAATTTTCTTATTAATGAAATATTGACAGAAGTGATGTTATAAATGCCCAAATAAATGTAATTTGAGACTTTTTATGACTTACACGAATTTTCTAGGATACTATGATATATTAGTGTTGATTTAATTAACTTGGTTCGAACATATAATTCTGTTATGACTTTCACAAAAATCATATATCAAATAGTGTCAAAATTGACACAAAATAGTTTTTAAATCAAATATTATATTATTAATTTTTATTTTATTCCTAAAAATCTAAGGTTCGGCCAAATGACTTAGATAAGGATATATATATTAATAATAAACAATTTGGTGTTCTTTTGTCATGTTATAGTAAGTGTATTAACCATATAGTGAAAGAAAACAAAAAGACACGGTAAAAGTTAAATTATTTAACTTAGAGTTAAATCTAATTGATAAGGTTAATATAAAACCCTAAACTTGTCTAAATCCTATTGGTTGATAGGATTTCGATCCATACCCACCTTAGCTTCGAAATAAGACCCTTTGGAACCATTATAAACCGATTTTGACTTTAATATAAAATATTATTTTGAGATATTCCTAAGGTGCCCCTCTCCTCCCTTATAAAAGGGCACCTCCTTCCCCTCCTCCTCACACCAATTTGAGCACTAAAGCTCGGCCAACCCCTGACAGTTTCTCCTCTCCACTTCCCTATAATAATCCTAGAGGTCCTGGTCTTCTTCAAAGACCAATCTTAGTTCCCTAACTGGAGGATTCAAAGAGGCGTTTCAAAGAAGAGGTAATATCTATTACCGATCTTTTCAATTTCTTTCTTCTTCAACTTCTTCTTATTTAGTTATTTCATGATAAAGTAATAACATCAGTATTTCTTATATACTGATATGTTATTATAAATATGAAACAACTCTAATTCACCTTCTATCCATCCTACGGAAAAATGAAATCACCGCGCGTGCGTACGTACGGAATACCGTCTCCACGCCGTGGTGTAATCTATTTTCCATCACCACCTTAATTGGATGGGTATAAAGGTGTAATGAGTAACTATATATGATTTTTATAATGTGATATTGAATAGTATACATACACTTAAACACAATTCCATGACCATGGGAACAATATCATCGCTTGTGCGTACGTACGGACTACCGTCTCCACGACGCGATGAGATTCATTCTCAATGATTAACCATTCATGAATGATTATAAAGTATATATAATAAGTACTAATTAAATATATGACCTAATAATGATATTGTAATTATTTATATTTATATGTATATCATCTACTTAATTCCATTCAATTTAATAAGGAAACGAAAACAACGTTCATGCGTACGTATGGACTACCGTCTCCATGAACAGTGTATTTCTTTCCATTTAATGATTTATTATATATGTATATTCTGAATATATATATATATATAAATCATGTTTTATATTCTGTAATTAAGTAATCATGATCTAATTAATCATATTAATAATTACAAGTTAAAAACACGAACGACAAATGAGACAATTTTACCCAAAACGCTACTTTAACATGAATTTACAAAAGAATGTGTAATATAAAGTCATAAGTGGACCATATATGATATAATAACAATGAATATGATTCTGGAATAAGCCAATAACATGATTTAAATCATTATACAGGAGGTTCGGACACTTACAAAGCAAGTCGGACCTAAGGTACGGGAAAATATCACAATCTCATTTTTATCCGAGATTGTTTATTCGTAAATATTTACTGGGGTGTATTTTATCATCCACATCCATGTTTCATAAATATGTAATATTATTTCCATCCAACTACAATTGTTTAAATCCAATTTTACCCTTCGGTGAGTTTTTAGTAAAGAATATGAAAGGAATCTTTTGTCGTTTTTTTGTACGAGGTACTTTTTGACTTTTCCGACATAAGTATGAAGAATGTTTTTTTAACTTATACGGCATGAATGGATTTCTAAGACATTATTTCCAAGAAGATTCCCTTAAAAGTATTCAAGTTTATTTTTAATCAACTTCTTTTAGTTTAAAATTGTATAAAATTTTAAGAAAGGAAAAGTGTTTTTGAAGTAGAAATGATATTTTCCTCAAGAATGAAGTTCAAGAATTTTATCAAAATTATTTTCCATCTAAGATAATAAAAGGGTTCTATTTTTATCCCTATTATTACATTGATTTGATAATGTTGTGATGGAATTATTTTTATGAATTCCTTTATCTTATATGAATTGTTTTGTGATGTCATGTTGTTGTTTAAGAATCCCATTTTTATTACATGGGTTATGCAATGATGTATGATTTATGATTTTGTGGCACACATAATAATGGTATCATTATGAGATGGGTGGGACCTATATCTCCCTCCAATGCATTGGGTAAATATTTTATATCTCATGAGATAGACAGGGCTGGAACGGTAGGTTATACAGGTTCAGTGAAAAAGGACTGAAACGAGGGTTACTCGATTCAGAAAGGGACTTTGTCCACTAAGATAGTCTTGGAAATGAGTCTTGACTAACAAGAAATGATTCTCTATGATTATGTGTGAATTCCACAAAGTTTCATGTTTTAAGTTATGATTATTGTGATTACATTTCACTGCCATGATTTATCCCATGTTATGAAATTATGATCTCTTTTACAGGTTAAGATTTCCAAAATTTATGTGCTTGTGTATAAGATGTGATTGATATTTCTTTTGTTTACACTTACTGAGCATTTGAGCTCACCCTTTTATGTTTTCTTTTCCCCAGGATATAAAGAAAGGGTTTAGGTAAAAAAAGGAAGATCTTTATGGGAGATATTGAAGATCTTTCACCATGATTAGAAGATTATATTCCGAGTTTCCAAAGACACTAAACTATTATGATCCTTGTGTGTGTGTTTTTGTTATTTACTTTGTATTCCGCAAATGTAATTTAATGTCCATGTACATTATGCTACGGGTCTCTACAGACCAGGCACTAGGTCTCTCGATGAAAGGCATCCTTGAAGTTAATCTCCCAAGCCTCCTCATCTAGAAATTGGTCTGAGGCATATCTTAAACAGTTCCTAAAACATATTCCAAACTCTTGAAAACTAGATATCCACTATTGAATGGTATGTAGCTCATAGCGACTGGACGCCTTCGTTGTTAAAGAATGAAACGAGATTATGAACATGACTCGAAACTTATCCCATGTGATTGCAAACTCATTTTGATGCCCACAGAACAAGAAGCACTACTGCCTCACAGTCCCACATATATTTGTCACAACCAAAGAAAACCCATTACCCATTCAAGAGAAGATCGAATTGAAGGTTATCTCTACGTCCTCTAACCATTCTTTAGTGACTACATCTGAAAAAGAGGCCTCATACATTAGAATACTCTTGTGCTAAAACTCTCAATGTTTCCTTTTCCATGATTGATCGTCATCAACCTCTACCCTATGAAGATCTTCTGGCACAACATTCTATAAATATTCTATGAAAACCTAATAAGAATGTACACCTGTAGCCGTGTCGGAAAATTTTAAATCATTTATAGATCCTAAACATAGAATTTGGAAGATTTAACATTAATTAATTAATTTTTTTCATTTATTCAATATACGTTAACCTATCCCAAGGTAACCCATTCAGGAATAGGAAAGAATAATAATGTTTTATGATCCATTACTATGTCTCTACCCAGTAACTAGTATAACCGCATTTAGTACTCACTTTATACATAATGATCTATGAATCATATCACATGGGGACCTAAACGACAATGTCTCAACTGGTCTCTTATGTTTACATAACTCTCTAAGAATGACTGACATGGTTTCCCTACCGACCCATGTGACCTCATGTCTACCTAAGATTAAGCTCCATCATGTCCCTCAACTAGAGCATTGATGCCACTTTTTCACGACCCCTCCCCAGAAGGTGTACCCCTCCTAGGCCAGTAATGTTGGAATGAATCTAGTGACCCCTGAGACCCACCTCCCATAGGCCTTGGGTTGGTGAATAGCACTAAGGGTATAATATCTAAACTAAAAGAAGGCATTACCCTCTAAGAGAACACATAAAAAAGAGGGAGATAAGGTAGACACTAGAGAGAGGAATGAAAACATGCACCTCAAGAAACACAACCACTGCGTCCACATAACCAATGTAACCAGGGAGTTTCTGAGAGACACCACAACTCACATAACATGTAACATACATCTCATATTGTACCTCAAGTCATTACAGCCCATACACCGATTGAAGATCCTCAAGACACTACATCCTATAAATGTTACACTTATAGTAGTCCAAAGTATCCTATACTTTGAATATGTTTGTGTGTGTGAATAACAACAATAAATTAAATCCCTATACACACATATAAGGGGAAAACTAACCATGATGACTACCGACACAAGTAACTACCAACATAAGAGTGTGGGGTGAAAAGTGGTAGTCAACCATCAATCCTTTAACCTAAATGTTGTGGATAACACCCCCACGGATCTGAATCTCAATTGTTTTATTTTCCCAAAATGACATGGTGGATTAAAATATAAAAACAAAAAAAAATATAGAATATACCATAGCTCACAACCACACCATGTCCATAACATAATATTAAACTGAATGCAGCTAACGTCTATCGGTCTCCCAGCTTCCACAACAAAGACATGGTATCCTATACAAACACTACCATTTATAGATCTTTGTTACATTATATCATTCAATTTTTTTAGTTTCACATTATGTTAATTAAATTCTTACACATTAACCAACCTTTAACCATTCGGCAATATATTTCATCTGCATCACAACAAATTCTATTGCTTCTTTAAATTGTAACACGGTCATTTCATTACACAAAGTTCCAACCCCATTGGATTACATTATTTATTCAATCATTTATTAAAATCATTATTACTTTACCATATTCCTAGTCATCTGATAAAATCATTACAAGATACTAAACCCAAGGGGGTTAACCTGGTAATTATTTGAACAACTCGCCAATTATTTCCACCTATATTAGGTGTGTAGACCCATCCTCCGTAGAGAAGCTAAACACAAAAAGCACATGGCATACCCCAAACATATTTTCCTCTTTTTAAAGAAGGTTACAAAAGACCAGCTTCCATGTAACACCCCAAGATTCCACAACACATTTCCGTTTGAATAATGCAATAGCTTGCGTTGTACGCAACTTCAAGATTGTAACACACCACGACCAATCAAACTAGCCGTTATGAATAGTAATGCACACTTTTTAAAAATTTATAAATACTATCTTTCAAAATGGACTTCATTTTTGGATTCAGAATATCAAAATTATCTTAGAGTGAATTTTTGGAATTTTTATGATACTTTCAATTTTGATTAATAGTGAAAAACACTAAGTTATTGTTAAAAATAAACTTTTAATTTAAATAATTACTTATATTATTTAAATTTATTTTTGTTAAAAACAGATAAATAATACCTATTTAAGTTTAATTTAATTCATTGGAGTCAGTTTAAAATAATTTTAGAAATTTAGAAAATTTTATTGAACTTTTTACCGTCTTTTACACACCTCTTGGGAGAATATGAAAATTTACATAAAACATAATTTCACTACTTCTGTGAGTTGAATTTCAAAAATATCAGAGACACAGTTTAAATCAGTAAGTCAAATTTGGTTCAATGAGAGGAAAATAATTTTTGGCCAATAGTATCTTTTGACTTTTATTTACCACAGTTAAAGGTAAATAGGTTAATTAAAGGTAAAATCATATTATTATGACCCTAAACCATGTTCTAATTCTATTGTATAAGTGTAATTCGACCAAAAACAATCTTAGGAATAAAACATTATCCTTTACCTCCACATGGATTAGATTAGGACATTTATTATTATTTAATTCAATGAAGAGTAAAAACTGTTAAATTCAATGTTTAATAAGTAAACCATTTTAAATATAAGGTTAAACATAAGATAACATCGACTATAAATACTCATTAGAAAGAAAGAAATATTTCCTACATAATGGGTTTTAATTTATATATTTTAGACATTATATAAGTTAATTTATTTATGACACAATGATGATGCATTAATTACCTAATTAATGAAATATTAAAATATTTGATATTATAAATATTAAAATAAATGTAATTTGAG
Organism: Viscum album; assembly: GCA_963277665.1. Taxonomy (NCBI): domain Eukaryota; kingdom Viridiplantae; phylum Streptophyta; class Magnoliopsida; order Santalales; family Viscaceae; genus Viscum; species Viscum album. The sequence goes on from OY728123.1 coordinate 1,756,337,648, forward strand.
ACATTTTATGAATTACATTAATTTTTGAGGAAAATATGACATGTTAGGGTTGGTTATATTAATTTTTTACGAAGTAATAAAGCTGTTATGAATTTTGAAAAAACAAAATACGAAATAGTGTCAAAATTGACATAAAAGAGATTTTAAAAAAATATTATATTATTATTTGATATTATATTCCTAAAAATATAAGGATCCGCCAAAAGACTTATATAATAATAGGTGTATAATTAGTGAACCACTTGGGGTTCTCTTGGAAATATATAGTATGTTTATTAACCATATAATATAAAAATACAAAGAGACATGGTCAATGTCAAAATATTTAACTAAGAGTTATATCTAAATGATAAGGTTAATATAGAGTCCCAAACCATTATAAAACCTATTGGTGAGTTTTTTTCGACCCATTCCCACTTTTGCATTTAAATAATTCATTTTTGAGCCATTAGAAACCGAAAATGGGTTTATTATAAAAAAATACTTCTATCTTTTCCTAAGGTGCCTCTCACCCCTCCTATAAAAAGGGTACTCCCCCTTCACTCAAATTAAAACCCTTAAAGCCTTTTGTCTCATCCATCCTCTAACCAAATACCCTCTCAAATGTCCTAAATTAATCTTATAGGCCTTCCTTTAGTCACAAATGCATGCTATGGAGGCTTTTTGATCAAATCAAAAGGAAGAACCCGAGAAGAGGTAAATATTTTATCACCTCTTTCAAGTTATTTTCTTCTTCCACTTTCCCTTTGTTGTTTCCATTCCAAAATATAAACTCCATTATCTTCTATATACTATGATGTCATTAGAAATATGGTACAACCATATTCATCATTCTATCAATATTTTGAATGAATTGTGCCCATACGTCTGTATGTACGGCTTACCGTCTCCACGTTGTGGTGTAATTGTTATTCAATTCATTATTATTTGGATGGGTATAATAATGATGTGTAATTGAGGAAAAATAATAAAAATAACATTATAATGATTTTTTATATATGATATAATATCCAATTATATATTATTTTAATATCAAATGAATGTTATTTTCGCTCATGCATACGTACGAATTCCCGTCTCCACGAACGTGATGAGACTCATTACCCATCGCAATCCATTCAAGACTAATTTTTATTATATGATTAAAAATAATGTTTAAAGTCTTAATATCATTATGAATATGAATAATATAAATCTTATCCATAACAAACATTACTTACATAATGAATCATATAAAGGAAAACGAATCAGTTAACACCCGAAACGATGATAATATTAAGATATTATTAACAAAGCAGTTTTAAAAGATCATATACTATATCATATTAATATATATCATTGTAGGATAATTTAATAAAAAATATTCCACCATTATAATGTATGTTAACATTCCCTCTACCAAATAAAAGTACATGTTAAGAGTTAATTTCACAATATCTTCATTATCCGAGGATGTTTATACGTAATTATCTACATGGACCTCTTTATCATCCACATCCATGCTTCTTTAAAATGTATTTAAAAACATTTTTACTATTTACTAGACAATGGGTTAATTTCATTTATACCTTTATTGGACCTTATATGTTTTGAAATGAATCTTTACGTTGTTTTCCAAACACGGTACGTTATGACCTTTTCGACAAAATTATGGTAAGAATGTTTTTTTAACTTATACGGCAGATACAACTATTTTCCATGGTTATAACATCATTAATGTTTCCCTTAAAATGTTATAATAATATTATTAAAATAAATTTTTTCTTTTATAATAATATAAATTTTAAATTATTTCAAAATTAAAAGAGATATTTCTCTAAAAAATGTTTTGATTTCATATATATCAACATCGTTTGATGGATTCTAAGATTATTGGAAGTTGATTTTTTATGATACAAAACTTCCATATTGTATTGAAGGTTTTGTGACATGTTTGATTCTGGATGTGTTATTTTTACACAATTCATGGTTTCTTGGATAATGTATTGACATTTCGTATGCTATTTTTAATACGAATGTTTATGTTATGTTTAAAAATTTACATATGATGAAGGAATTGGACTTAGAAAGTTATAGATGGAACCAGTAATATCTCCTAGAAGCATCGGTAGGTATCATGAGACAAACTATTGTCTTGGAAAAAAGCCTTGGGAGAATCTTATTTGTAGTCTTGGCATAAGGCTTTGACTATGTGGTTATGAAAGTGTAGCATTATGCATTCCATCATTATGAAAGTGGATATTGATATTTCATGGGATTATTCCACTAGAAGAATATCCATATTAATAAGTAAATGGAATTATTTGATTTTATCTTTTCCATATTATGCTGATGTTCTTGTTTAAAAGGATTTTGTTTTCGTCATATACATTAGCTTAAAATTTTATACATATTTATGAAAGTTTCCACAATATTGTTATCCTTACTGAGCATCTGAGCTCACCCATTTCTATGATTTATTTTTCCCAAGATGCATATATGTATATTATGACTGACCTATTGGGATATTCGGTTGGATCTCACTGTTGTCTATGGAAACAGTGTTGTGGTATTTTTCCATTTTATGATGTAATGTAATCCTTATGAATGTATCTAGTACTTCCAAGGATACAAAACTAATCGGTCCTTTAGGACTTGATATTTTGTGATCATGCCAATGGTAGGTGATAATTCACCAACTCTTGGCTTCTAGGGTCGGGGCATTATAGTTGGTATCAGAGGAATTTTACTACAAACCATGGAAACTAGATTCATGTAAACTCTGATTAGAGCACATAGCCCTAAGATTGACATTGAGGATTATTATAATATAACTTCCAAAAATTTTGCTATTGTAGAGATTTTGTGAGTTTTGTGAGCAATATATCCCTTTCTGGATATGATCATGTAGAGGTGGCTCTGGCGCAGATGTACCTATTTGTAAAACACAAAAACACCTCTTTAAGCTAGACTCAAACGGGAAATGGTGCACGATAGTGGGTCTTGCAACAGTCTTGGTTAAGACACTCCCGTGGGATATGCTTAGGATAATTATCATTTTATTTACAAACCATTATGAATTGTTTATGAGTATATAACTCCTCAAGGAATTTTTTTATGATTATGGATTATATCCATAAACTGTTCAATTTATGTAAATTATTTTATGAGTCTGGAATTATGTATTTCGATTCATAAACTAATCTAATTTATTCCATTGTATAGAAATAAATCCAAGTAAAAGGAATGGAAACTGTATCAATGCACACACACCATGTAGATATTTCCCATCATGCTCATGATATTTATAGTGGAGATGGTGATACAAATGGTGTTGATCAGCTTATCACTATATTGGGATAACTCACTCAGGTTATGAATAATAAAATTACCCGTATAGAGCACCCTGATCTACAGTGTGGATGATCAAAGTTAGATATCTTCATAATGAAATAACCACCAAAATTAAATAGGGGTACAAATCAACTACTATCTGAGTAATTGATAAATTCCTTCAAAAAAATATTCCACACCTTGGGGAGTAGCGAAAGGAAAAATTTGTCATGGTAGTTTACCGCCTCACTAGAGATGCTGATCAATGGTGGTCATTGATTTAAAACACAATGGAAGATGATGAAGTTTCAAATAAGGAATGGAGTGTGTTTGAAGAAATTTTCATATAAAAATACTTTCCTCATGACCATCGAGGGGATATTGAATGACAATTCCTAATTTTGAGGCAAAAGAATGATGATAATGTCACTGAGTATGAAGCTAACTTTACAAGGTTAGATAGGCATAATGTAGATTATATAAATAACCCAACAAGTAAGATTTATTTTTTTAATGGGTTAAAACCATTTCTTCATCGAGCACTAGTCTCACAAACTTTCTCATCGTATGAAGATATTGTCTCATGTGCTATCATGATAGAAAAAGAATTCTCTAAGTCTTACGACTTTAATGCAAAGCATGAGAAGAATAGATCTGATGTACTCACTGGAAATAGAAATAAGGGGATGAAGGAAAAATTTGAATATCCATCCTTTAGTAAATGTGGGAAGAAATAACCTGGTACTTACCTGAAGGGAATGCGAGTCTATTACAAGTGTGGTGAAAAGGCTATCAAGCTCGTGATTCCAAGGGTAAGACAAAGGCTGTCGATGTTGAATGCTAAAAATTTAGGGAAATGGGGAATTATGGAAATCAATGTCCTAAGTGTCAGGGGAACTTACCATAGAAATGGCCAAGGGATCAAGGCCAAGATTATGTTATCACTACTACTAAGGTTGAAGCTCCGAAAGACGTAGTGATAAGTAATTTAATGGTTTCCTAATGTTTAGAAAATGATTTATTTGATTCTAGATCATCTTATTGATTCATATATTCCCATTTCTCTGAGAAAATTGGAAATTTCTAATTTGATTTAACAAGAGAGTTGTCAAGAAAAACACCTAAGGAATGTACCATTGCAACAATGTTTTGTGAATTCGTCCCCATTAGGGAATAAAAATGTTCTTTATCTGCTGATATCATCGCCATACATATTATTGAATTTGATGTAATCCTAAGTAAGGATTTCCTTTCAGAACATGATGAAAAAATTTATTTTAAGAAGGAGGTTACTATTTTGGATGACGATGATAAAGAACAACTTATATTTAGAGCAGAATCGTCACCACCAAATTCTTATCTAGATCTACCCATAGTTGGTCAACTAAATTCATTTATTGGGGATGAAGATAATGAAATAACTGTGGGTGATGAAAGGAATGTTCAAATAGAAGATGTACCTATTGTGAAAGAATATGTTGATGTGTTTCCAGGAGATTTACATGGACATCCTCCAGAACGAGAAATTGATTTTTCCATTGATTTAATTCTTGTATCAAGTCCCATATCAAAGACCCCTTATAGAATGACCACAATGGAATTAGTGGAACTAAAGACGCAACTAGAAGAATTGAGTAATGAGGGGTTATTCGGTCTAGTGTTTCTCCATGGGGAGCCCATATTCTTTTTGGTATGATGAAAGATGGATCTATGAGTTTGTGCATTGACTACAAGGATATCAATGTTAACATAGTAAAGAACATGTATCCCCTTCCATAAATTGATGATTTATTTTACCATCTTCACGGAGCTGAAAACTTTTCAATGATTGACCTTCGATCTGGATATCATCAGTTGTGTGTGATGAAGGAAGACATTGTGAAAATAACATTTCGAACCAGGTATAGGCATTAAGAAATTGCAGTAATGCCTTTTGGATTGACGAATGAACCCTCTATCTTCATGGATCTAATGAATAGAGTTTTCAATGAATATCTTGATGAAATTGTAATGGTGTTTATTAATGATATCATAGTATAATTCAAATTATATGAAGATCATGAAAATCACTTGCGCATTGTATTGAAGACTCTCAAAAAAGATGAATTATATGGGAAGTTTAGCAAGTGTGAATTATAGCCTCAAGAGATTTATTTTCTTGGCCATATTGTCTCTAAGTATGGAATCCTGATTGATCCTTCTAATACAAGAGAAATCCAAGAATGTCTACCAATGATGAGTATAAAATTGGTACACAGTTTTATTGGTTTATCAGGTTATTATCGGCATTTCGTCCATAATGTTTCCCGATTGGCTAACCCATTAACAAAGCTCACACGAAATAGTGTTAAATTTTTTTTGGAAAAAAGAGTGTGAAGAATTTTTTGATAAATTTTATAGAATATTAGTCAATTATCCTATATTGACTCTATAATTGGGGAATGATGGGTTTGGTATTTATAATTATGCATTGGAGAAAGGACCTAGTTATGTCCTTATGTAGAATGATAGAGTTATTACTTATGCATCACAACAGCTAAAAAATCATGAGAAAAACTATCCTACTCAGGATCTTGTCTTAGAAGCTGTAATCTTTTTGTTGAAGAGTTGGAGACACTATATCGATGGTGAAAAATGTGAGATTTATATTCATCACAAGAGTTTGAAGTATATTTTCTCACTAAAAGAACCCAACAGGAGGAAAAAAAGATGGATTAAACTACTCAAGAATTATGATTGCATGATACACAACCACCCAAGAAGAAAAATAAGGTAGAAGATGCTTTGAGTAGAAAGAATCATGGAGTTTTTAACAAGATGAGAGTTGAAAGGGATCCTATTTTCATGGATATAGTAAAAATTGATATGGGAATAACCATGGAATGTGAAACATTAATGCTTTTTAAAAAGGTTTCCAAACCATCACTACTAGAAAGGATAAAAGGTTCTCAGGTTGATGACTATTAGTTTCAAAAGAAGATTAATGATTTGAATGATGGTAGATTGAGTGAATTTTTATATGAAGAGGGAATTTCTAAATTTGGGAAGTTACTTTGTGTTCCCGATATTCCTGATCTAAAAAGAGAATTGTTTGATGATGCTCATAGCTCCAATTTCTTTATACACCCTAGGTGCACCGAAATGTATATAGATTTGACAGAACATTTTTGGTGGGACAACATGAGGAGGGAGATTGCTGATTTTGTGTCAAGATGTAGGGGTTTTCAACAAGTGAAATCTAAAAGGCAACTACCTGGAGGAGTCATGCAACCTCTTCCCGTACATGAGTGTAAATGGGATGATATCATGATGGAAATTGTCATGGGGCTACCAAAGACTCTTATAAGGAATGAGGCAATATGGGTCATTGTTGATCGTCCTACCAAGTCAACACATTATGATGCTATAAAAGAATATTTACCACTTGAACGTCTATCAAGACTATATATTAATGAACTTATGAAACTTCATCGAGTATCCCAATCGATTGTTTCAGATCGTGATCTGCATTTTACATCCAGATTTTGGAAGAGTCGATAGAATTCATGGATACTAAACATCGTTAAAGCATTTCCCACCACCCCCAAACTGATGGACAATTAGAATGGACTATTAAAACCATATAATACATGTTGAGATCATGCTCACATGATTTTAAAGGTATGTGGGATCAATAGTTTCCTATGGTAGAATTTTCCTATAATAGTAGCTTGCATTCAAGTATTCATATGGAACCGTATAAAGTGTTATATAGAAAGAGATATCGAACAACAACCTGTTGGGATGATGTTGGTGAAAGAGAACTCATAGGCCCATAACTTGTTGAGGAAATGATGGAAAGGGTGAAGGTAATCCAAACCCACATCAAAGAAGTTCAAAGTAGGCAGAAGAGCTATGCTGATAATCGAAGGAAGGATTTGGAATTTCAGGTAAGAGATCATGTTTTCTTGAAGGTATCTCCATGGAAGGGTGTTATACAATTCAATAAGAAGGGAAAATTAATTCCCATGTACATCGGACCTTTGTAATTTCTAGAACGAATTGGGGTTGTAGATTACCGTTTGGCAATGCCTCCATGTCTCTACAAAGTACACGATGTATTCCATGTATCACTTTTAGGAAAATACATGCCGGACCCAACCCATGTACTTACCTATGAAGAATTATAATTGGAACCTGATCTGTCTTATTGGGAAGATCCTGTCAAGGTTTATGATACAAGAGAACAAGTGTTGAGAAACCGTATGACTCGTTTTGTAAAAGTTCTATGGAGAAACCTTAAGATGGGAGAGGAAACATGGGAACTCGATGAAATTAGGATGAAGAACCACCCAAATCATTTTATGAAGTAATATTCTAGAAATTTCATGGAAGAAATTATTTGTAGGAGGGGAGAATGTAACCCCGCAAGCTTCCATGGTACGTTTCCCTTTGAATAATGTATTAACTTTTATGGTATGAAACATCGAGATTCTAACACATCGTAACCAATCAAACTAGCCGTTATGAATAGTAATACCCAAATTTTGAAAATTTATAAATTTTATATTTTAAAATGGACTTCATTTTTGTATTCGGAATATCGAAATTAGCTTATGGTGAATTTTTGGTATTTTTCTGAAAACATTCAATTTTTTATGAATAGTGAAAATAGTGAGTTATTGTTTAAAACCGACTTTTTATTTAAATAATTGTTTATTTTATTTAAATTTATTATTGGTGAAAATAGATACATAATACTTATATATTTTCAATGCAATTCATTGGATTCAGTTTATAAAAATTTTAGATATATAAATATTTTATTGAACTTTTTATAGTCTTTTACCCACCTCCTAGGAGAATTTTCAAGTTAACAGATAACATAATATTACCGCTTCTATGAGTTTAATTTTGAAATTCAGAGATATATGGTTGATATCAGTTAGTAAAATGTGGTTCAATGAGATGAAAATAATTTTTGATGAATAGTAACATTGGAATTTTATTTACCACAGTTAAAAGTAAATCGGGTATTTAAAGGTAAAAATGATATTATTATTACCATAAAACATGTCCTAATTATATTTAATAATTTTAATTCCACCAAATAAAACCTTAGGAAAAAATAATATTGTTTAGGACCATTTGGATTAGATTTGGAGATTTATTATTATTTAATTCAAAGAAGATTTAAAAGTGTAAAATTCATTGTTTAATAACTAAACCATTTTTTATATATGGTTACACATAAGATAAATTAGACTATAAATATTAATTAGAAATATAATAATATTTCCCACATAATTATATTTTATTTATATTTTTTAGAAATTAAATAATTTATTTTATTTGTGAGACAATGATGATGTAGTAATTACGTAATTACTGAAATATTAAAATATTTGATATTATAAATCTCCAAATAAATGTAATTTTAGACTTTTTATTAATTTCACTAATTTTCTATGTTAATATGATATGTTAGGGTTGGTTTGATGATTTTTTTCGAAGTAATAATGCAATTATAAATTTAAAAAATACCAAATACCAAATAGTGTCAAAATTGACATAAAAAAGTTTTTAAATTAAATATTATATTATTAATTTATAATCTATTCCTAAAAATATATTGTTTAAAAAAAAGACTTATATAATGATATATTTATCATTAATGAACCACTTGGAATTCTATTATAAGTATACAATATGTTTAATAAGCATAAAATATAAAAATACAAAGATACATTTTAAATGTAAAATGATTTAACTAAGAGTTAAATCTATATGATAAGGTTAATATAGTGACCCAAACCTATCTAAAATCTATTGGTTGAGTGGTTTTCTACCTATACCCACCATATCCATTAAATAATTCATTTGTGAGCAATTATTAACAGAATATGATTTAATTATAAAATAATATTTCCAACTTTTCCAAAGGTGACCCTCACAACTCTTATAAAAAGGGCACGCCCACTTCCCTAAAATTCACAGCTTAAAAGCATTTTGTCTCTACCAAACTCAACCTAGATACCCTCTAAACTTTCCTACCTTTATCCTAGAGGAATTCCTTTAGTCATAATTCCAACCTATGGATCCCTTTTGATCAAATCAATAAGATGAACCCAAAAAAGATGTAAATATTTCATCACCTCTTTCAAGTTCCTTTCTACTTCCACATCCTCTTTCTTTGTAGTTTCTATTCTAAAATAATAAATCCAGTATATTTTATATACTGTGATGTTATTAGAAATATGTTACAACCATATTTATTATTATATCCATCCTTTTAATGACATGTCACCATATGTGTGTGTGTATGGATTACCTTCTCCACGTCGTGGTGTAATTGTTATTCAATACATTATTATTTGTATGGGTATAATAATGATATGTGATTGATATAAATAATCAATATAACATTATAATTATTATGTTTATATGATATAAAATCCAATTATATATTATTTTAATATCAAAAGAATGATATTGTCGCTCGTGCGTACGTACGGATTACAATCTCCACGAACGTGATGAGATTCATCCACCATCGTAATCCATTCATGATATATTTTCATTAGATGATTAAAATTATTGTTTAAAGATTTAATATCATTCTGAATACAAATAAGATATATACTATCCATAACAAACACTACATACGTAACAAAGAAAATAATGGAAAACGAATCAGTTAACACCTGAAACGATAATAATACCTATATATTATTAACAAAGCAATGTTAAAAGATCATATATGATATAATATTAATGTATATGATTCTAGTATAATTTAATAAAAATTATTTTACCATTATACCGGATGTTAACCTACCCTCGACCAAGGAAAATTACATGGTATGGGTAAATTTCACAATCTTTTCATTATCCAAGATTGTTTATAGGTAATTATCTACTAGGACCTCTTTATCATCCACATCCATGTTTCATAAAAATGTATTTCAATTTTTTTTAATATTTACTGGACAATGTTTTGAATTCATTTATACCCTTATTGTGCATTATATGTTTTTAAAGGAATCTTTCCGTCGTTTTCCAAACAAGGTACTTTTTGACCTTTTTGACAAAATAAAGGTAAGAATGTTTCATAACTTATTCGGCAGGTGCAACTATTTTCTGCCGTTAAAACATCATCAAATATTCCCTTACATTATTATAAGAATATTTCCAAAATAAATGATTTGTTTTATAATTATATGAATTTTAATTGATTTCAAAATAGAAAGAGATATTTCTCTAAAAAGTTTTTGATTTCATTTATGTCTACATCCTTTGAAGAATTTTAAGCTTATTTGAGGTTGATTTATTATGATACAAAACTTCCATATTATATTTATGGTTTTGTGATATGTTTTACAATGGATGTGTTATTTTTACACCATTCATGGTTTATGGATAATGTATTTACATTTTGTATGCTAGTTTTAATACAAAGGATTATGTTATATTTAAACCTTTTCATATGAGGAATGCATTGGACTTTGTAAGTGATGGGTGGCGGCCTCTATAGCTCCTCGATGCATAGGTAGGTCTCGTGAGACAAACTAGTGTCTTGGAAAAAGGCCTTGACAAAATATTATTTGTATTCTTTACACAAGGCCTTGACTATGTGGTTATGAATGTCTGGCATTATGCATTCCATCATTAGGAAAGGGGATATTAATATTGCATGTTTTTAATCGACTAGTAGAATATCCATATGAATAAGTAAATGAAATTATTTGATTTTATATTTTCCATATTATGATGAAGTTCATGTTAAAATGGATTTTGTTTTAGCCTTATACATTTCCTTATATGTTTATGCTTATTTATGAAAGTTTCTACATTATTGTTATCCTTACTCAGCATCTGAGCTCACCCTATACTATGTTTTATTTTTTTCGGGATGCAAAGAAGTATATTATGACTGACCTGCAAGGATAGTCTATGGGATTTTAGTGTTTTATATGGAAACAATGTTGTTGTTGTTTTCCATTTTACGATGTAATGCAATCGTTATAATTGTATGTAGTACTTCCAGGATTACTAAAATAATCGGTCATTCGAGACATGATCTTTTTTGATCATGACAATGATACGTAATAATGCACCGACTCTAGGATTCTGGGGTTGGGGTGTTACATGGCCTAAGAAATGCGGAATGTAAAGATGATAAACATCGAACAAGATTTAGAAGACATCAAATCATTCACATCAAACCTATTTCACCATATTCAGTTTCCTCCTTGATACCCTCACACATAAATCGACGCATCTCGAAACTCTAGGCGTCAACTACTAGAAATACCAATGGGCCTCTCTGCCCCCCCACAAAACCCAATGGCCACCTAGTCTCAAATCACAATTCAAGAAGCAGGAAACAAACAAAATATCAACTTTTCTCTTGTCCCTTAAATGAGGTATCCAACCTACCAACACAATGAGCACTCATGGCTCTAAAGCATTAGGCAATCGGCCTTACAATAAATATGGTAACTCAGAACCCTACCAGAAATTATCATTTAACAACCAACCAATTCAGTAATCCATCTTGAATTAACCAATTTTCCATTAGTAAAATCCAACTAACGACATTCTAATTAGAAATCTATCATAGCTATCACATATTAATTAAACTTTCTTATTGCATCAATTTTATTATCATAAATTTAAAACAACAACAACTGGACTCATTTACATGCCTCTTTATTTTAGAAAAAATAATTACAATTAATCCCAATTTATGATCTTTACAAATTTCCATTTAGCATGAAATGATAAACCAGGAAAGCATAAATATCACACTATCTTGAAAAATAATAAGAAACTACATAGGATCTAAACCAATTTATTTATAAGGTTCATAAATGTATTATTTAAATTCCATGGCGATCTGGTAGTCTAAAATATATTAACTCTACAGTTCCATGTAAAAGAATATAGAAACTACAAATCCCCTACCTCAAATACTTTGTGACATTATTTTATTGAGAACGAATCAAAGAAACAGATCCTGATTGTCTTCCCCACAACAACTGCATCCACCCAAGGATATCGCGGAATAACCGCATCAACAACAACCAAAACAAAATACCATAGAACCATGGAGATAAAACATAATAGCATAGAAAAGGTAAATGGTAGAAGAAAGATCCAAGAAATCCAATGAATAGAGTTATATAATACCATGGATTAAAGACAGATTGAAGAAGGAAGCGAGGAACCGATCTTGGATGAAGGAGTCCCCAAATTTCAATGAAGGAGGTGTCTATGAAATCTCAAGTCGAGAGAGTGTGCACTCAAGCGATAGGGTTAATAAAACCCGAGATACAATGTGTCTTCAAAATACCAAGTGGTGGGGTAGTACACGACTTGTACTTCCTCCTAACGTAGTGTACCGCATCGAGGTTACTATTGTTGAAAAATGAATCTCCTCAGTTCTTGGTTTTATTTCTTTTGAAACCTTCATAGAACACGTCATGTCCCCCTTGGTCACATCTTGTACCCCATATTTCTAGATTCTCACGACCTAACACATCCAGACTTCTTCCGAGCCTTCTCGGAGCACCTCGATCTTTGAAAACACAAAAAGGGTTGATCCACGAAGATCTGAGTCCTTGTAGATAATATTACATGAATAATGTAGGAATAATATGAGTAGAATAAAATATACAGGATTTAAATGATTGGATTCATAAAATTAACTTTGATAGAAATTTATCATATATAATCCCAAAGATAAATGAGATTATATCATAATCACTTTTATCAAGTCCCATATTGCTTTTAATATATTCAATCCTCCTATAAAATAAATATTGATTTTTCATAATCAATTAATGATTAATATTTATACATTACTAACTATTAATTTATAATTTATAATTTATAATTTATAATTATCCATTTATTGTTCATTTGTTCCACAAAATGAAAATTCGGTTCAAACTAGTTTTTTTTCTTGTATGATTTAGTTTGATGATTGCATTCCATGCACCGTGGTCATGTTTTCATTATATAAACTCATAATCATTAAAATGTGTCATATTTATTAACTATATAATATTATAAAATTATTCTAATAAATGGGTGATAAAAAATGCATTACATCCCTTTGTAGAGATAGTGATTCATATGTACGAATAGGTGTTGTTTTCACTTTTTTTATAGATAGATTGACAAAAAGGTACATAATAAGTCAACACTATAAAATATAAATTTTATCATAAATATCATATATACTCATTTAATTGACCCATATTATCATTCATGAAAATAGAAATTTAAAAATAAATCACGTCACTTTGTGGAGCTGATTGTCCACATATAAGCATTAGGTACATTATAAATTTACAACAGATAGGAATGAGATAGAAAATTGATAAATAATTAACATAAAAACATATATATTTATAGTTATGATATTTATTAAGTCGTTTAATAATTTTTATAGAACATGTAGATGAGGTTCATGAAGAAAGAAGCATGAAAAAGATATGTAAGAACATATACACTCTTTTTCGAGTATCATCCTCAGAAGATACACTTAAGGATTCATGGATGGGTCATTTGTGGAAAAAAAGAACATTAAGGTCATATATAATGATGTTTTATGTTATGTGCATAATAGAGTAGACGATGTTCTAATTTATAAGTTATGTTGGTGGAAAACATGAAAATACATGAATCATTAATATATAATATATTCCTTACTCTTGTCTAGTGAGTCACAAATGTCAAATATTGGAAGCTAAGAAGGTTACGGTATAAATAACATCATACAATAAAATTAATTAATGTTTTTTATAATATTTTAAACCATATATCTTAGGTTAAACACTCTTTTTTCCCATTGAACCATTACTATGGTACCAATATTTTATCAGGAAATTATTCATTAAAGACATAAATTAAGTTAAAATAATTATATTATAAATTATAATTATTATAAATGTGTAATTAATTTTATAGGGTTGCTTTTATACATTTTGTATAAATGAATTTTAAAATGAGTGCACAAAATGTAATGAAATCCATTTTTAGAATAATTAATTTTTATCTTTAAACTGATTTTATTGTTATACTTTACGAGTCAGGACCATTACATTTACATTAATTTTTTAATGAATATATCATATAAAAATTTATTTATAATCATTCATAAGTAAATAAAAATCTAATATCATATAAAAAAAGTATGCATATAAAACAGTTTTTTAGAGAATTATTTACTCTTTCCTTAAAATTTTTTCATTTTAATTTATATATAATTGGTGACCAATGAATTGATTTCATACACGTGTAAAAAATATGGTTCTTAAATTTATTTATTACTATATGCACCATAAGAAAATATCTTGGTACTGACTATCACATTAAATACTTATATTTCAATAGTATATATTGGTTTGTTTAATCTTAGTTTTCTATTTAATTTTATCTATAAAAGAAATTTAATTTATTTAAAGAGAAATATATTATAAAGACTTATTTTGGTACATTATACCCCCATTATAATACTTATTCCCTTGAAATTTAATCATTTAAAAAAATCTAGGAATATTTTCCCTCATAACATCCTAAGGTTTCTATGAAGTGTTCAAAAACTTATGGTCTCACCAAAAATAATTACAATTTCTAAGGACTCATTATAAATCACATTATCTCTTTGTTCCATAATCTCTGCCTGTTTTTCCTCATAAGTGAGATCATTATTTTATAGTATAATTCTATGTTCAATAACTATAAAGGATCAGATATGTATATCCTCAAAATAGATACACGAAACACATTTTAAAATTGAGAGATATTTAGTGGATACTTCAAGGGATAATAAACCATCCCCAAATGATCAATAATTTTGAAGAGAAGGATATATCAAGGGATTAACATTTACATAATTAGAAATCCTATATCATTATTTGCAGGATATTTTTTTAGTAATACCTTATCACTATATTTAATGTATATATCTCACAGATGATTGTAAATTTATATTTTCAAATGAATACAAGTTACCCAAATGGGATGATGAATGGATTTACAATTCTATACTATTTAATCTATATACCCAGGTCCAAATATATATTTCTCTATAACATCATATAAAAACCCCATTTTAAACATGACATAAAGAATACATTTATCTCATGACATAAATTATAGATTTGAAAAATTGGATCATGAGCGAATGACCTAAAATTTTAGTCTGTTGGAGATTAGCAATATAAACATTTTGTTTCATAACGCATGTGAACATTTTCCCATAACCATGATCCTATAAACCCTTTCCCAGATACCTCACATGATATAATAATCATCGTAACTGAAGGGTTGGAAACATAATAAATATATGTCTTTAATGGATTTGTAATGGAAAAGACATATCTGAACGTATTAGATAATGAACAAGAAGGATAATAAGGGGATGAAAATGATATATTAAAATGAGATAATGAGACCATGTATGATATTCATAAAACATGATAAAGATACATAAGATCATAAAATGATAATTAAGGAAGAAAAAATATATTTTACAGATCAAAACACATTTCAATAACCATAAAATATGTGAGCATGATAAATGTACAAAAAAAATTAAATTAAGGAATTAACATGAAAATGAGACTGTTAATGGATATGAACTTGATGTTATAAAAGAAATATATATTTATAAAATAATAGGAATATTCAATAATTCAATTATTAACATGAAATTTTGGAATAAACATAAGCATATGAAACCTATATTACAAAACCCATTATACCCATTCATATGTGTACTGACTCATTATGTCCATACATGAAATGGGTGTAAACAAATAATTCCAATTCGGTTACAAACAAAATCATTATGTTCACACCTAACTATTTCATGAGATATAATTGCTAACTAATGCATTTTGGGGTGATATAAAACCTTCCATCATCATCTATACAAATGTGTACCACTTGAAATAAACCAACATCATAACAAAAATAGCTTATGGAAATTTAATGGGTTTCAAAACATATTACATAACATGGAAAAATGAAATATTGAGATATTAAAATCTAATTTACCTAAAGCATTTACAAAATAATATGATATATATTTGTATATGAAATTATCAAAACATCACTTCACTGGAGATAAAACATAGTGGAAATTTTAATGTTAAAATAAATAATAAGTAACAAATTATTTAAACATATTTATAAGAGATATAATTTTTATTAAATTCAAAAAGTTTTTTTTGAATGGAAAGTGAATAAATTTTTAAAATTATATTAATAATTAAAAATAATGGAATCTTAAAAATTTATATGGAATAAAAAAGGATAATTGAAAAAACTATGAAAATAAAACTTTTAAATGTATCAATAGTAATGAAAACTTGAAATCTCATAATGTTATAAATAATTTGAAAACAATATAAATTTAAAAAAACTTAACTTAAAAAATAATATTTTATAATTTAAACTTTAAAATATATTAATTTTATCAAATTAAATTATGGAGTGGATGATAAGACCTATTATATTGATTGTATTTTAAAACAAATATATCATTTTCAAATATGCTTATGGAAAACCTGAATCATTAAAAAGATATTAAAACCATTGTTTTAAAATTAATAAATGGGGAATAAAATGATCGTTGGAGATAAAAAAAATTTATTTTACACAAGGTAAAGGAGAACATTGGTGGGACGTAAAAAAAAGGACATAGAATGAAAATCCATTAAATGAAATGTGAATAATTCTTAACATAATGCATTATAATGAAACAATAAGATAATAAAAGAAGATAACTATAGTGTGCATTTTTTTCCAATAAAAGTTGATAGAAATACAACCTAAAATCTTCATAGGTAATAATAGATGAATATTTTACGGCTAAAGTAAAATAAGTGTAATTATTATCCAAGGGAAGGACATGAGTCATGAAAACCCCTAATAGCCATGGTAACATTTCATTCAAAACCACATGAAAGAAATAATGCTTAAATAAAAAATTTAATATCATGAAGTAAAAATGGATCATGGTACTAAATCAAAATATGGTTTCAATTTCACCCCTAAAAATGAAAAATTATGTGAATCATAAACAGGTATAAAGGGATAAAAGTTATAGAGAAAATAATCCATTTGGGATTTAATAATTATTCAATAAAAAGACATTGGAATCGTAGAGCTTGTATCATTATTTAAATAAAATAATTTAGAATTATAAAATAAATTATATGGAATTATATACACTATATAAATAATAATCACATGTATAACATTAAATCATGTTTTAATGAAGAGGGATTGTGAGACGAAAAACACTTACGGATTTCGAAACATTTAAACCAAAACACCAAGATAATGATAAAAAGTAATTGTAAATTGATTATCAAGAAATATAATATAAACATGTTATGAAAATATAAAAGGTGTATATTTTACATCATAACTATGTAAACATGTTGAATAAGATAAAAATGTCTTATTTAAAAGAAATCAAGATATAATTATATTACTTTATTTGACCACATAGTCAAATACACTTTAAAATTATATAAAAAATCATAACTATCTTAATATAATATTTCTAAGAAATATTCATACATAAATTTTTTATAATTTCTATTTATAATCATTAGGTACATTTAAATTAGTTAGTGTTTTCCTATTTTCACGCATTGAATGTTTATAGTTTTAACTATTTTTAGTAGTTTCATAGGAGATGTGTCGGTGTTGTTTGTTCTTCGAAATTTAATCAATAACTTTTGGATAATTTTATTGTATTTTATGGATTATATTGATTTATGATATATAAATCTCATTTCATGAGTACGTTGGTCATTACCATATAATATGAAATGGGATACTGACATTTTCTGGTGATTTTCAACCTATAAAGGGTGTTTTCGTAATTAATGAGAAAAATATTGATGTATCCTTTCAAAAATAGGAAAAAAAATTAAATATTTATTATATATTATACTATTAATATGTTTTTATTTTCAGTTATTATATTATTTCATATCATTATTCTATTAGGTTGACAAACAGAACCAATCATGAACACACTTATGCTCGATTGGTGAGTATAGTTAAGGAGATGTTTCAGTTGATATAATATAATTAAAATTGATTTATAATTTTATTATATATATTTTATATCAATTATAACCATATTTTAATATTTTTGAATAAATAATGAAAAATAAGAAGAAAAATGAAAACATGATTCTTTGTGGAGGTTGTAGTCCGCAGAACATACTATTTTCCTTTCCATTACTCAATAAAAGAGAGGGTTGTTGGTGGATAGTATGTTATTATTTAATAATCATAAATAAATTATATAAATCATATTTTCTCATAAATACCATGATTAATACAATCTATGATGGGTGTTGGTGAACAATCGAAAGCATCACTTCGTGGAGGTAGTAATCCACATAAATGCACAAACGACGAATCTGGTTTTTATTATTAGGTAGAAGAGAATAAATAATTCTTTTATAATAATTTTTATAAAAAAAACAATAATTATTATGTGGTTTTTATTATACTCTTTTTATTTATGTTTAATAATTGACATAATAATAAATAAATGTTAATAAATATGTCATACCTATGTTGAGACATCGCACATCCTCTTAGTGAATACCTTATATTTGATAAAATTAGGAGAATATATTATGAACAAGGGAATTATTTTGTTTAAAGAGTATCCAGGATCTAAAATATGGTAATGGTATCAAAGGATTTTTGAAATATTATTGTTGAATTGAATGGTTGAAGTGATCCCTCTTTTAAAAGTAAGGAAGATGAAATTTTCCATGGAATGTAATGGTGAGGGTTAAGAATGTAAAGGCTTGAATATCATGTGATTTAGGTGAGGGAAGTTGTCATGATTTTTTTTAATAATTTAAAACCTAATTATTTTATCAATATGTTCAAATGGTAATGTTAGTTTATGGAATTCAAGCCATAATATAATAGTCATTTTAAAACTTATTACTCTTGAATAAGTATTAATCACGTCGATTGTTTTATTAATAAAACAACAAGTAGACCCATATTACATTATTTGTACATTCAGAATCTTAATTTTAGATATATTTAATGAAAATATATCCCTAAATACTAAATAAATAAATTTATATTTAGAATAGAGAATGGTTAGAAATATTGTTTTAATAGAAAAAATTGACATTTTGAACATTGTGGTATATTAATCAAATTTAGTAATTATTAATAATTAAACAGTGTTAGTATATATATTTATATTTTTTATAATTATATTATATTTTTTTAATTTATTTTAAATTAATTTATTCAAAATAAATTTGCAGATATTTATTAATTAATAATATTAAAATAATGGGTTCACCATTATCATGGTAATTATTATTAATCCTTTCAAAATAAATAAATTAAATAAAAAAGAAATTGGTTATATTAAATAATATTGTTATTTTTTTATAAAAAATAAGAATAACTTCATATAATTAACTTTCTCTTTTTATAAAATTTAATTATAATGTTATATCCTCTAATGCATAAAAAATAAAATTTAGAAAAGATTTTATAGAATAAAAATTAAATTTTAATAGGATAGAGTTATTAATGAAATTGATTATAATTAATTTTAAATAGTTATTATCATTAAATTAATATTTTTTAATCAAAAAATAAATCAGAAATATCATTTCATCATGTTATAATTAGTCGATAAAAATAGCAAAAAAACTGCTTTCATTAAACTAGATAAAAATAATCAAAATGTCGAGAATGGGTTTATAAATTCCACATAGTATTTTAAAATTAATAATTATAAATTTATATATATAATGTTTTAGGAAAATAGTTTCAAAAAAATTAAATGTATTCTTATTATAAATTATTTTCATAAAAGTGAAGGCGCTAAAAATTGGTTTTTTTCATTATTCACCTAAAAATGGATTATTTTAGAAAACTATCAAAAATTCACTATAAGGTAATTTTGTTGTGAGGAATTGAAAAATTATTATTTTTTATTAATTGAAATTATTATTTTCATAAATATAATTTTGTTCAAAAATATAGAATATAAATATTGAAGGAAGGAACATTTTTGAATATTAACTCATGTTAATTATTTACATATGAAATATAATAAATACTAATGGTTAACCATTTTAGTAATTGTTATAAATTTATTAAAAATGTTTTATTCGTATTTTTTTGTCTGTATTTGTTTGTTGTAGTGTGTGACATGACTTATATAAAATATTATACATCTTAATGGATCCAAACACTTTGGTCATTATATTCTACCAGTAAAATAAATTGCATCTTCGTAATTTGATTAACATTAACTTACATAATTACCTAATGGTGGATAAAATAATAAAATTTCTCGATGTATTATTTATAATAATCATTAATCCTCGATAACATAGGAAATACTATAAAATACATATTTTCCCAAAAAATCAAGGAAATGTATCAAATTACTATGTATTAAAGCCCATGTAAAGGATTCAGTTTTATGTAAAGATAATTCGAAGTTACACATTCACTAATAGATGGTCTTAGTTTATTTATAGTATGTTTTTTTCATTATATAAATAAATGGAGGGTCAATGTGAATATATCCATTCAATTTTTAAATATTAATTGAAGAGGAGATTTTATTTTCGTACCGTTGAGTTCAAAAAATGCACAATAATCATACCACTAATATATTCCTTAAAATAAAAATCACTATAGAGAGTGACATGATATTTTTATAAAGTATCATAGATAAAATGGAAGTGATAATAACTAAATACATACACTAATTCTTGGTGTAGGGTATGTGAAACATAATTACCTTTCTCTTCTTTATCAATAGTTATTGCATAGGTTCTTCCTTTCTCTCGGGGTTTAGGTGGTTACAGATTCCTGCCATTTTATAAACAATACATGGATTAGGAAATTGACTTGGATAATTTATATTTTTTCACAAATAAGTGAGTTAATGTTTAGTATTTCCCTTTTATGATTTCTATCTTATATCTTAATGTAAAACAAACCCTTTATTTCTACTATTGATATTAATTCTCGATGTCCTCCATTACCACAACTAAATCATTTTACAGTCCACATGTGGTAATTACCTTGACATTTTCCAACATTCATACATATATCTTGTTGAATATCCTTTATTTCATCATATTAATAGCCTTATTTTTTAACCTCAATCATTTTCTTTTTTTAATCATGATTTCAATGATGTTTTCATTGTAAATCACCTTTCAAGATTGTTGGATTTGAATAATCCATAATAAAAGAGTATATCCCATTGGAATGATTTTATTATTTAGTTAACCATTTCATTGTCCATAAAACCCATGGTTATATCATTTTATTCTAGTTTTATCCATCACTAAAACCAGTAAGGGTAGACATGAGTGACAAATTTTTAACAATATAGGGGAAATTATGATCATCTAAAAGGAAATTATACATTAAAAAATATTATTCATTTACATAATCACATTTTCCTATAGTGATTTTAGTTAATCTTATATTTGTCTTAGTTTTACCAAGGTTACTTTATGAAGGTTATAATAAGTTTCCAAACTCAATAATCAAACTAACTAGGAAATTAATCATTTATAGTCATTTATAATGAGAAAATGATCAAACAATGAATATCTAATAGGTTTTTTAAATATGGTGTTATGTATTAGGCCCACTCATCATGCATCAGTGTGATAATAGATTTAGTTCTCAACTAAACCTTTTCAGGGTGTTTTTACATTGGTGCATTTGTGATGAAACCACATCTAATTATAGAAAATAGGTAGGGATATATTAATTAGGAAGTATCTCTACTCTTGAATAGAACCATATTTGAAGACATCATCCTATACATAGAATCATATCCACGGTATTCCAAAATTTTTCCTAATATATTCCACAAATAACTAAAATAATATCCAAAATAACTACCCCATACATTGGTAATAACTAATGTGGAAAATGATAAACATTATGTAAATAAAACATTGATCTCATGATTTAAATAATATAGGTAAAAAATTGTAAAATAACCTAAGGAATAAAATGTTTAATTTTTTTGGTTTTTATCAACATAAGCATCTTATATTCTAACACTTGTGAACATTTGACCATAAAAAATATTTTTAGATCCATTTAAAAATACCTTACATGAAATAATAATCTTCAAAACCTAGGTAATGTAAACATACTAAATGGTTAAGCTCAATTTTTTACCACAAGAAAGTA
Organism: Viscum album; assembly: GCA_963277665.1. Lineage (NCBI taxonomy): Eukaryota > Viridiplantae > Streptophyta > Magnoliopsida > Santalales > Viscaceae > Viscum > Viscum album. Next base: position 1,756,360,202 of record OY728123.1, read on the forward strand.
TATATCATAAGGAATTATATCATAAACATGTAGAAGAATAAGAGGATGGCAGACATAGCTTACTAAGAGATCATAAGACTCTGTATGATAATTATAAAACATGAAATATAAATATGTGTTTAAAATAATATCCTTATATATTAATATAAAATATGAAATGGATCAAAATTCATATAAATAATCATAAAATATGCGAGCATGATAGAATTGTAGAATACATTAAAAATAAATAATGAACATGAAATCAATGAATTTAAAGAATTTTAAATGAATCTTATAAATTTGGTGGAACTTGTTAAACATATTATGAATTTGGTAGAAAATTACGATCATCTTGAAAATATAAGACAACCATAATCACAAGAAAAAATATTTTAGAAATACCATTATTACCATACCTATGGGAACAAAATCATTATGTCCACCATAAAAATATTAAAAAAACCCTTCATTCCCACACCTAGTTGAAGAAAATAATTATATTTACTCCTCGCTATCTCATGAGATATTAAATTTATTAAATTAAATTTATGGTTATATAAAACCCCACTAATATTCATCCTTATATATGTGTGCCACATAAATTAAATCATCATCATAAGTTAAATAACATCGAGAATAACTGGCATTCATAAATTTAACACATACCATGATCTTATGAAATCATTAATTATCAAAATAACATTTCATAAAAGTATTTATATCATAATCACATATAGAGTTTTTCAAAACATTCACATCTTTAAAGATAATCCTTAAAGGAAAACATTTAGTGAAAATATTAATATTTTATAAAATATAATGTTTAAATTAATTTTTAAAAACATTATTTCAAGAATAGAAAATGATTAATTATTTAAAACTATATTATAAAAAGTTCAAAATAAAGGATCCTGCAAAATACATAATGATTAAGAATGGATATATAAAAATACTCTCAAAATTTTAGTTTAATTTTTTTATAATTAAGACTTGAAAAGACATAAATATTAAAAATTAGTGATAGAAAATACTTTGAAAATTTCTTGTTTTATTGGAAATTATTAATAATAGAAACTCGAAAAAATCATAAATTTTAATTATTTAAAATTTCTAGTTGATGATAATTCCTTTTATTTTAAAGGCTAAACAACCCTTTAAACATTTGGTAATAACTATGTTCAAAACACACTTCATTAAAAAGATGGATTTTTTAAATAAAGAAATTGGAATAAAATATTAATTTTGAATAAAATAAATTTTAGTTTTTACTATGTAATTAATAATATTGTTAGGATGTTAAAACATTGACATATAAGAAATATCCATTAAAATAAATATATATTATTCTTAAAAAAATTAATTTTAAAAACATAATAGAATCACGAAGGATTTATAATTTGATGGGGATTAGGATTTACTTTGAATAGGATTTATAAATACCCCATGTAATGTTCTTAGTTTTTAATAGATCAATTTGGAGTTATTATGATCAAGGATGTTAGATTATAACCCAAGGAAAGAATTTGAGTCACGAAAAACCCTTACACCCATTGTAAATTTGAATCAATACTACATGATAGGTGTGACATTTAAATAGATATTTTAATATAATGAAGTATCAGACAATCATGATATAAATTTTAAATAGGAAATTATTTACCCCACTAAAAAAGAAACATGATGTTCAACGTCAAGGTGTATCTATGTATTTCAATATTAGAAAATATAAAACATTACGAATTTAATGTGTTTTGAATTCAATGAATTTAGAATATTGGTGTTCACATGGTTATATGAATACCCTAATAGATTATTAATAAATATATTAATGGGAATAATATACACCATAACAATTGAACAGTGATTCATTACATTAAACCATCTAATAATAATGATGAATTGAGATGATAAAACACATTTATCTTTTGAATCATTTAAACCAAAAAACCGTTATAAATCTAGAAAGAAATTAAATATTTCTTATCAAGAAAAATAATGAAATAAATAGATAAAAATAAAAATGGGGTAGTAAGTACACCATATAAATGTAAACATTATGTATAATATAAACATCTCTCAATAAATGGACATTGAGACGTTAACCCTTACCTTGTATCCTTGATTAGTTAAATAAAATCTATCCCCGTATATAAAAATAATAAATATATTAATATAATATTTAAAAATAATTCATTTTTTATTATGTTACAATGCAAGAGGATGGTGGTACAGAGCTATTTGTCAAAGAGTAAATCATTTTTGAAGGAAAAATTGAATATAAATGACATACTAAGATTAATATTCAACTACTAGTGGACAATTTTTGTAACATCAACTATATCATTGGAATATAAAAGTGACGGAGGAAAATACAAATAAATATATTTTTGGGAGCCTCTAATAGTTTCATGAGATGAGGAAATTTGGAGAAATTTATTTTTTATGTTTTATGAGGAAAACATTAGAATTGAATTCCAATTAGGGAAGATGGACTTAAATAGCCTTACTATGGTAAGTGAAATCCTAGAACATACATGGGTGTACAAAACATGACTCTTTTATATTATCTTCATTTTTATATTTATTTCTTAACTTTGAATAAAATTTCAAAGCATTGATTTTTTCTATGTAGGTCTCAAAGATGTATCTTTTAGGAGTCTAGGTCAATGCTAATAGTTCTTAATATAAACAACTCTAATTGTTTTTGTTATGTATTTTCTTAAAATTTATTCACATAACAATTTTAACTACTATAATTTATGTGTAAATTGTATAAGATATGTCAGGAGGATCATCATTGCCTATTTACGATTTTGTGGGTTTTCATTTCAAATTTATGTTTTCAGTTTTTATTTCAATTTTTTTTGTTTTATGTTGAATTTTTTAAAACAATACTTTGAGAATAAATTATATTAATTATAATTTTTTAAATACATGTTAATTAATAAATCTATTTATCCTTTGAAACTGATAACTAATGAATATTGAAAATGGATTTTTATTTAAGTTAAAAACCTCCAAAATTTCAAAAAATGTCCTTTGATTTTTGATTCTTAGACCACATTTCACTAACTATATCTATTAAATTCCCTTAATATGTGGCTAATGAAATACAATTTACATCTTCTGAACATTTATCACATTTCATGATAGATCGAATCCAATCATTTTTATCTAGAAAATTATTTATTTCTATAAAAAACATAGTGATTGAAGTACTTATGATTTAAATGATTTATTAAATTCATTGCATATTTAAACCCTCTTATGGTAATGATATTCCTTATTATTTAACCCTTCAATTCAAATTTTATTTGTCTTTATCCCTTATTAGTCAGTTATATCATGTTAGGTTATCCTCGTTACAAGGAAACATTCTAATTACAACCTTGTCAAGAAGTGAGAATGCATGATCTAGTTGAAATTATTTTTTTGGGGGGGATTACTTATTGTGTGATAATTCATTTATTTTTTCATTTGGTAGAGATTAAATCTCATAAAATAAATTTTTTCTTTTGGAAAACCATTTTATTAGAGTTGTTCCCATTAGAATCACTCAAAATAAATGGAGTTGTTCATGTTTGGAGCTCTCAATGGAATAAAGTTGTGCCCTATCCTACACTTTCAAAAATTAGAAGAATGTTTTAATTTTTTCTACAGAAATATTTATGTCATGAGATAGAAAAGTGATTCTATGATATTCTCAGATATTAATTTATTTTGATGAGATTAAGGAGAATTCTACAAAAGGGTGAAAACTAGAATCATGCATTTTTTTATGACCAGAAAAAACCTCTATATTCGGCCTCATAGGTTTTCACATTTGAAACACACCAACAATAATTCATAAAATATACTTGAATTTTTTTTCGATAATCACATTTTATTGGCTCACATCAAGTGGATATGTAAAAATTTATCTAGCCTTTGTTGATTCTTGCATGAGTTTAATGAGAAAATCATTCTTAAAAATCAGAATTTGTGTATTGTCAAGAAATTAACGTGAGGTATGTGTGTTGTGTAAATTGGGTGAGAAAGAAGTGGAAATGGATTTAATTTTCATAACTTTTTAGTTAAAATATTTTTTATGAGGAATTATATATTTTTCTTATAGGTGATAAATTGTTTTGGTCAAAAATACCCCAGGGTTTCATTGAAGAATTTTTGAGGTGATTGTGTTTGTTGACAAAGTGGACAGCTGTGTTGTCATGGTTGACAAAAAAAATGACATACAAATTTGTTATACAAGGGTATTTCATGGTTTCATGCCGAGTTCAAGGTATGTGTTTAACGATCCATGTTTGGTTCAATAACGTCGACAATGGAATGGTAGATCTGGAGGTGGTTCAAAACGACCAGATAGAAGGTGGTGCCGTTTTCCAGTGGTTACCAAATTTTTGGGCCTGAAAATCGAAAAATGGGAAAAAGTTGTTTTGGAAAAGGAACTTGCGCACCGTTTTCTTGAAGGATAGAAAATTTGTGCGCCATATTTTTTTCAAGATCAGAACATCAAAATATTGCAATGGGAATAGGGGCACCCAAGATTTATGATTTTTTGCGCAAGTGACTAACGCGACATATATTTTCACGCCGAGACTTGTGCACCTAGAGGAGACTTGTGCATCGTCTCGCATGGTGTCCACATTCCTATAAATATATGTTTAACCCTCCTCATTCGGGGTGAGTTCAACACTTAAAGAAAATCAAAGCACTTGTCTCATAGGTGTGGTGGTTGCGCAAGTGGTGGTGTGGTCGCCCTAGTAGAAGTTGCGGGCCATTTGGTTGTTGCGCATCCAGAGTGGTTCTGGACAGAAAGGAATGGAGTCACCCATGTTTTGAGTTGAAGAAGGGGTGTCATGAAAGTGGTTTGGTGACACTTGTTCACCAGGTTTTAATGAAGTGCGAGAGTTGATGGTTGCAATCCAAAATTGGTTTGGGCGTAAAAGTCTGTGAGTCGTGCAAGTATGGAGTTGCAGAATCTTGTGACGTGAAAGTGGTTGTGGTGAACTTGAGTGTCAGTTTTAACACGTGCACAGAGACTTGCGCACCGACTTGGAGAAGGGCTCCAGGTATGGTTGAAGTACGATAGTGATTCGGGACTGCGTGAAAGATGGAAGATTGCCCGATACCTTCAGTCCAAATTTAGATTCATCTATGAGGGAAATTTGGACTTAAACAGAGAATCTATATACAACATAAGATATATTCATTAGTGATAATGAAGAGACCTACAGGTCTACAAACTGTGAGTGGATCCTTTCCAGAGTAGTGAGAAAACGAAGAAGAAGTTGGTGATCCTCTCCACCAGAAGTGAGGCCGAGAGTGAGAAACAGGGAGTGACCCTTGGGAATGTAGGGAGATGACCCTAAACCCTATAACAGAAGTGAGCCTTGTAATAGAAGTGATATATCCTGAACATTGTAAACATTAGTGTGATTTTAGTGGATTTGGTACATCGGCACATCGTCAGTGTATTCTCCTTGGACGTAGCCTAGTGAGGGAGAACCATGTAAAAGTCGATGTGTCTCGTGCATGCTTTCGTTTCTGTTTATAATTTTCTGCAGGGAAGAGAGATAAGAGAGTCTTTCTTAATAGAGAGACACGATCAATTTTCGCAGTTGTTTTAATCTGACATACCCTGATCCCCCCCCCCCCCCCCTCAGGTTTTCTAACCTAGTAGAACTAACAAATTGATTAACCTCCTTGTTATCTGTTTTGAATTTAACATTATTTGATTTAGATTCTCAATTACCTTAGATTCCATGTTCTAAGTGCATGGTTTGTTTGATAGTGATATTATTTCCACTTATTTTCATGTATATTTCAATGATTTAATACCCCAACAATTTAACATTTTATCCGAATATATTATCTTTGGAATTTCATGGAGGTTTTGAGCATATAATAAAACATTTCTCATTTATGGAATTTTATCTATTTTACATAGACTATGTATTCTAGGTATACCATTTTCCATATATATTTAAGTAGATTTATAATTTTTTATGTTTCCTTTATTCATGTGCTACAATTTTTCAAAATGGGATAAGATTTTATTCGAACTTGTAGTGGCATAGAAAATACATAAGTAGAGAATTCCTTTAAGGCCTGTGGGATGGACCCCACCTCATTCAGGGGGAAATAACTCTAGACACAAGTGTTAAAATGTGATGATTCAACCTGGATATTAAATAGGACTAAATGAGGAGATTTTGTGACGTGTTTAATGAAAAAACCTCCAATTCATCAATTATTTGAATTAGTCAAAATTTAGTAATATGAACGGTTATTTTAGACAGAGAATGATATGTTTGGTAATTAATTCATTTCATTTTTACTATGTGTCACAATGATTTTAGATTTTTAGGATCAATAGAAAATATCATTTTTGAAAAATATTTATAATTCCCCCTGAGGAAATTAATTCTAGAAGAGGTCTCTATTATAGAATACATTAGGTGTTGTAGAACTGGATAGGACATATTCGATTCACCGTATTTCTTATATATTATCATATTCATTTAATACTAATGGGGTTGGATTGAAGGATTCTGTTTTACTGGTAATGATATTCTATATAAGTCGAGTAAAATTTACTTTAATAAATCCATGAATGTTTATTATATAAGTGGGAGTAGGATGTGAAGATCCGAATTCATTTCCCCTTTTTATTTCATTATTTTCATTATAAAATATTCTATGTGGAATTAACGTTGAAACTATTTGCTTCATTGGAGGATATATTTTTCATTAATGATTTAATTTTAATATAAAATATTCTAGATTAGTTATCATATTATTAATGTAAAGTTTTTTCAAACATTTTTTAAATTTCATTCATGAAGTCTCACATTTGAGGTCAATGAATTTAATCTGTTTTGGTTTCTCATATGTCTTCGGGTAATCATATCACATTCCTAAGAGGACAAAACCCATTTTTTAGGTATCAAGATGGTATCTAAATAATTTTGGTGTATAATTTTAGGTACTTAGGTATACATTGAATAATTTAATTGGATGAAGTATTTTGAAAATGAAAAAGCTACTGTTTGAGGATCAAATTTTTTCTATTATTGTATTCTCTTGTTTGTTTCATTCCGTCTAGATTTCTACTAATTACCAATCACTAATTTATATTAATATCTTCACACTATTATAGTGTCATTTAACATTTTTCAAACTAATATAAAATCCCCAATTTTAGTTTTAAATTCATCTAAATCAAAATAACAATGTAACAGTTTGACAGCATAGCTTGTAACCTCCTCGTGAGACCTCCACATGGTGACCACAATGCTACATTTTTTGGGCAATATTATTGAATAGGGTAACATCAATAAAAACTCTAGTGGAAATGATAATCATTATTTTAAAATGGATTTAATAATAAATAATGTTTATGTAAATTTTGATACATACGTTGAGACCTTGAACATCATATTGATGAAGGCCTCAGATTTCAGTGTCTTTGGCTTACATTTAAGGAATTGGGGAACTAAGAAATGTAATGGAAATAAATTAGTACAAATTTTTATATGGTATGAAGGAAATCTTTTATTAATATGTTAATATTGAATGGGTGGAAGTGACAAAAAAAATTATATCTGAGGATGAGGAACTTTTCAATGGAAAAGAATGCTAAGTAAGTGGTATGAATGGAATGGAATGAATGTTATGTGAGTAAATTGAGGGAATATATGTGAAAAATTAGGGAAATAATTTGAGACTGATTTTTTTCTACATGGTCCAATGGTCATCTTAATTTATGAAAATAAGAGAAACCATAAATTAGTCATTTAAAAACATACTACTCTTAATTAAAAATTAAGCATACCAATTCTTTTATTACTAAAAATATAAGAAGATCATTATTACCAAAATTAAACATGAATAATTGGAATTTGGGATCTAATTACTCAAATTCGATTTCCAAGTATTTTGAAAATAACTTTTAAATTAAAATAGATAATGGTTAGAAAAAACTATTTTGGTCGGAAATGACATTTTAACTACAATGGGATTATAGGCATATATTGAATTAATTGGTTAATAAGTGATAATAATATATAAATTTATGAGTTTACAAATAATATATATTCATTATATAATTTATTTAAATTTAATTGAATATATATTTAGGTTATCATATTAATAAATTAAAATTTTGAAAAATGATTGTTTCACAATTGTTGTGGTAATTAGAATAATCCTAATGATATACATTTTATAAAAAAATTGTTAATATTAAATAATATTATTAATTTTCTACAAAATATGAGATTCATTTTATGAAATTAAATTTCTATAGGTATGGAAATTAATTTTATTGGCATCACATGTAACAATTAGAACCCATATTTTCTATAAAACAATTATTGGTAAAGAATAATTATTATGATTAGGATAGAGTCATCAATGAAATTGATTCCAATAAATTTATTTTTTTCACTATTTATAGAATCTATATTTAATAATAATCCAAATCAAAAATCATCTCATCAAGTTATAAATAATTAATTAATAAATTTCTAAAAAAATAATTTTCATTAAAAGGTGACATAAAATTTTAAAATATTGATATTGAGTTTATAAAGTCTACATAATAATTTTAAATTCCTCATTATAGTTTATAATATATAATTACTATAAAAATGTTTCACAATTTCCATATATATTCTTAAAATAGAACATATTAATAAATTTTTTGACATTAATAAAATAATTATATTTACTATTTCCATAATAAACTATTATATTTTGAAAAATAACAAAATTCTCCCTAATTAAATTTTATTAAAATAAATTACCTAATAACTTTTAATTTATGAACATTAAATTATAAAATTTATTAATATATATATTTAAAATAAAATATAAAATATAATGAAAAATATGTTTTCTTTGAGAAACGTTATCATTATTAACTCATATTAATTATTTACCATCTGAAGGTAATAAATATTAATTTTTAATGTTTTAATTTATTTATAGATTTACTAATAATTTATTATTAATATGTTGTGGTTTTTTTATGTTTTATGCAGTCTTTGACATGATTTATAGAATGTATAATATATTTTAAAGGTCCCATAATACCAGGTCGTAATATCATCCCGACATAACGGAGTTCTGTACTTCCTACCATTGATGGATTAATAAAGAACCATCTAATTGTTTCAGATAATTTTTTTACAATACAAAAAATTAATAGAATAATTTATTGATCTGAACCACATTTTAGATCCATTCTAAATGATCTTGATATACATTTTGGGGTTTAATAGTTCTCTATATCTAACTATCTTTTTTAGGATTATATGAAATGATAAATTTCAACACCTTGTTTAAATCTTGCAGAATAATTATCTAGAACATTAAGGTAAATATCATGTCCTAATTAAATACAGAAAAATGTGGTACTATATGAAACCCTTCCATATTATTTATGTAAATCTTGGAAATATGGTGAAGAGGTAATTCATCTATTATTTTAAATAAATATAGTAAATTCGTAAGGAAATCAACTACAATCGTAACAAAATCAATGAATGTAGATATTTTGGTATGTCTAACATTGAAATATATGGTGATGTTTTCAAATTTATATTTATGTATGTGTACTATTTTTAACAACACATAATACTAATATTTCTCAATAATAACTTTCTAATTTATTAGGCATCATAATTTATACTCTTTAATTTAACCAATCATGTTTCCCCCCAAAAATTATCTCTAAAATCTCTAAAATTCTTCATACATAAAGGATGAATATAGAATGAAGAAATGTGGGCTTTATCTAACACCTCCTTTATCAAATCTGGTGTTAAAGTGATTCATTATTGATTCTGTAACCTTATCATTCAGTCACAATCATGGTTGACCTCAGGAACATTCCTTAATTTTTTCGATCATTCTACATCTTCATTTTGTGCCTCATTAATCATCATGTGGATGAATTATTAAACATTAATCTGAGAAAGAAATTAGCATCCCCCTTTCCATGGGATTTCAAGATGAATATTCAAAAAATCCACATATATTCCATATCATTCTATACTTATTAAGGAAATACTAGCATTCCCATTTCTATTTAAAAAATCATCAACTCTGATTTCCATTACAAGGTGATAAAATTATGAGTGGGAAAATTATAAATCAAATTTATCCATATCCTTTTGTACGTGTTAAAATATTTATTTAAATACTTTAAATATTTATGATCTGTTTATTTATATTACATTTAACCATAATGACATTTCCTCTATATTTTAAATGAACAAATTACTGATGCCAACTAAAAATCATGAGTATGGTAATTTTGATAAGGAATTTTAAATTGGAATGAAGATAAGATATAAGCATATTATTCTGTATGATAAACCATCTGGGTCACTTATTTGATTATTAACTATATATAGAAACCCCTTCTCCAAATCAAGGTAGTGTGAGAATAGGTGGGCTAACCAACTTAATCACCGGTTCCATGAAATTTTCTTCACAATAATCAATCAAATGAAACTTTCCACCCTTCTAATCCAACATAGTCTTCAGAGTATATATCCATCAGAAATATTTCATAAAACATTTGTAGTATTAGGAAAATCCATGAAAACTACGGATTTCTGCCACCATTTTTCATCTACCTCTTTTCGCATTAAATTTTATCTTTGAATTACTTAACAATATTAACAGACCTTAGATTATATGAACAAATAATGAAACATTATGTTGATATAATTCAAACATTATGAATTTTGAATAATTTTATTTCTTTTGTAATGTCATCAAAATAATCCTCAAATGATCTTCATTCTCTTTCTTACAATTTGAATATATCACTATATCATTTTTAAATAGAAGAAAAAAATGGATTAATATATTCTATAAATACATTATTAATTAAATCTTTGAATATATATTCATATTGAAATTCCACTTTTATAAGGTTGTCATTGTTATATTCACTCTCTTGACCCTCAAATAATGATATAAAAAATGATGGCAAGTCATCAAAAAAAATGTGATCTCTATAAATTTTATCAAACAAGTAATCAATATAGGCCACAAGATAAATTTTATTAATTGTTATATTATAATGTTATCGATAATAAATGAAAAAAGGAATTAATCCATATTTTTATTAAAAAATAATAGGGGATCCCCATGGTGATTCTCTTCAGTGTAATAATCCATAATCAAGATTCCACTAGAGTTACTTCAATTATTTGATCCTAATAGGGTCCACTATACATTAATACAATGAAATAGTAATAGAATAACATACGATTTCTATTGAAATTATAACATCCTTATTCATAGAAATACTAAGAAAAAAATTAATAAATACATCATTATATTCTAACTCAAAAAGAATATGATAAACATTAGGTTTCTCCCCGACAATTTGATATAAATACCCCTTCTGAATAGATAATAAGATCCATTAAATGTAAGTAGTTTAAATTATATTTTCATATTCATCCTCACACCAATAAAAATCAAGGGATGATTCAGTATATTATACATTATTTCCATATTCAATAAATTTATAAGGATAATATGTAGAGATAGCTAATTATCTCTCATGAAAAAATGTTCTTCCATTAAATTATAAACCATAAAATTTTAATTGGGAATATTACTAAAATATTTATCATAAAATATCAAACCGTAGAGTGGTGGATAATTATTCCTTAATTATCATCTTCAAATTCAGTGACAAAATGGTATATAATATACCTTATTATAAGAATTTCCATTTGATTAGGGACATGAATAAGATAATTCCAACTTCCCAACAATTAAAATACATTAAACTACAATAGGACTCTTAATATTAATTTTATATCCCTATATGAAAATACTCATTTTTTATTTTAAAATTCATTTTATTTACACTCTATTTGGAAACATAAAACAACTTTTTTTTCTATTGAGACATTTATCTAGGTTATTCTTCCTACATTAATGGATCATTTAAAGATAAATATTCTTCCCATCATGGTTATTATCACCCAATAATAATTTAATATTTAATATTTATCTTTTTTAGTGATTATGGATATTAAAATAGGTTCATATTGTTAATCATACACCATGATAGAAGATTGTGAATAATAATATTATTTCAAATACCAATAACCATTTTTTTATAAGGTTAGACATTTCATGGGCTATAACATTAATGTATGACATGATTCCCCATGGTTATAAATATTGAATAAAACTAAAAACATATAGTGAGCATAAAACATCAAAAATCACAACAACAAAACATATTATTATAAAAATAATTCTTATGGTTTATTTAATTATGTTACCTAAATTAAAAAAATGATAATTTATGTCTATCTAATATCAATATGGATTATAACTGGTGTTCATTTATTCCATACATCCTTGTAGAAAAATTGTTTATAAAGAGAATGTGGAATTACTAAATAATTTCACTAAAAAGTGTTTATCTAGGTGTGCAGTCCTAGGCCCACTCATCATGAACCTTGTGAATATTTATTTAATACTCAACCATCCTACTTCATGGTGTTAACCCCTAGGTAAATAATTTCCATAGCCATAACTACATTACAATATCAATATGGGGGTTTCATTTATATGAAACCTAATGATCAAAACATTACCAAAAAATAAAAATGTTTTCTTATTCATAGATGTATCCCCTATATTTTCAAAAATATTATCTAGTACTAATATCTATAAAATTTAAACTCAACATTGATACCAAATGAGGGGAACCATGAATTTGATATGAAATAAGTTTACCATTTTAGAAGAATACGTAATAAATATTATAATAATACATTCTAAATAACCATAATGGATTAGTGTATTTTAATACTAGATACATAATCATACTAACTCATGAAAGATCTTGAATTTGTTTCACAAATATATTATAACTTCTAACCCTTCATAGATACATCATACTTAATAAAATTAATCATTACCTTGGGGAAAAATATAAAAGGGGTGAAATAAGATACCTAATAAGTGTAAAAATATTATACATTAATAAATTATCATATATGATCATAATATATGCATAAATACATTATAACATGATCATAACATGTGAATTTCATAATGAAAATACTCATTTTTCAAATGTTTTATCCTTTGAGTATTTCTATATATATAATATATTTTTTCTCGGAGTTAGTGCTCTATTTTGGATATCACAGAACCATAAAATTAATATATTTAAAATATAAATACATATTAGTGGAAAACAAAGGTTCCTTTTTTAATAAATAGTATTCCAATTGATTAGTACCTCAGATAAAAAGTTTTAGACCTCCATTTTTTTGGAGATATGAAATTTACCATAAGCATGATATAAGGTTGGAAGGTGTCAGATGTTCCATGGAAGGCGGTTGTTGGAGATTGCATTAAATAGATTATATATTTACATAATTTAATCTACTAAATATATAACCATGTTATATACACTATTTATTCCTTATTATATATAATCTTTAGGGTTAGATGAGTAACCATGGGAGGTTTTTTATGCGGAGGAGGAGAACCACAATTCCTACCGATTGACTCAGGAATATGGATAAAAAAAATATGATGAAGGGGATTCATGAAACGAATATTAAACGTAGTGATATATTAATAATAATATATATAATAAATTTTCTTCACCAATGAATGATCTTAACATGAGGTAGGGATCATTTTTTATGTATTAGCATGCCTTTGATTTAATTATTGAGCATGGATTATTTATCTACTTAATTTCAATAAACACTTACATTTTCATGATATAAATTTTAATTATCATTGTGGTTTATATTATCCATTAATTTGATACTATTTAAGGCCCCCTTAATTTCCAAAAAACATACTCATATTCAGGATATCATCAGCAAATGATGATCTCACTTTGTTCTTGTGACTTTTCCTACCATTGTGCTTCATGTTTTTATTGATGGCCCATAGGATCTATGATTCGACATTCCTATAATAGTTCGATAATTATTTTATATATGGATTAATTATTATTTTGTTTAATAAATTATATTTGTGGTCTTTTTATTGATTGAGGTGGAATAATATATTTGTTATTATTTATTTATTGTATATGGACCTTGGTTTTGAATTGAGAATCAAGGTATATAATGCTCGGGTAACATTAATTGTATATTTAGGGCCACAGGTGGATATGAATACATGATCAAAGCCAACATAATTCAATTACAATTGTTATAGGTGAGTCCATGAGCATAAATAGTGGAGGAGTCAGTGGATATTGAAAAATTCTTGAAGATAGGGCATGTCGATGGAAAACACAACTACATGCAATGTATTTGGGAGGAAACCGTGTCATTTTCCTCAGAATATTAGTGATGTTAGGGTTTAGGCACTCTGTAAGTATGAAATATTTTTTGGTTTAACCTCACACAATGTGAACATGTGTGGATGTCTAAATCATATGCTATAAGTACACACTCATGATAACTTGGTTTCTTACTCTCCATGTACACAAATGTACACCCCATGTACCCCTAGTGGGGTTGTGAATTCGGTTTTAGTGAGGAGCAAGGCTTGGACCATGGGTGGTCACACAAACTATTTCACCATTATGAAACACTTTATATATTTTATTTTACACTATAATTTCATTAGTGGTACATGATCATGTTTCAACTTCAAGAGGATTTTTGTGTTCTGCATTATTACATGCCATTTACTCCCCTCAGATCCTTCGACCTTACATTTATCCTTCTCTAAGATTTATATATTTTTATACAAGTAACATATCCTAAATTATTTTCCCCATATGAAATTATAAAGGTATTTTTTTAGAGTCATATATTTTATATAAGGTCATACGATAAGGACACTTCTTTAACGATACTCAGTAGGTGGATATTATTGTGTTTAATCATCATATAGTAGTTATGGCAAAGACACCCTTAATCCCCATGGAATGGGTCCCCTTAATCACTATATAGTTAGAGTTATTACTACATCCCATTATATTGTGATAGTTTCCTCTATCTACATATTTCAAATACCCCATCATAAATTCCCAGAGGGGCGCATGTCCTCCTCTAGAGTGGTGCTCTATAGAATGTGAAGCACAATGGAAAGGAATAGTTCCACCATTGAATTGTGGTGAGAATTAACATGGATCTTGGAATCATGGATGAGACCGTTGGGATCTATGAACGTCTCATATATATTATCAAAATAAGAATATATATTTCCCCTTTCATTCTTTATATGGGTATTTTATGAGCACATATGATGAATGATTTTTTTGGCCACATACCTCATTGGTTAAGATAACTGTGATATTATACTTCTTCCATTTTTTCATACCATAATATTACATATGTTTATACTCAACATTAAATTTGGAATTCCCACATGTTTCATGTCTTATGTAGATGATATAAATATCGTTGGTGAACTTGATAGACCTGGTATTAGTGAAGCATAGCGGTACATAGAGAATTTAAACCTATTCAGCTATTAGTATTAGATATTACCAGTTTATTCCTCTTTAATTTCCCATTTATATAGTTATTTTGGGGTAAGGACCACATTTATGTTTGGGTGTGTATTTTCCACCTTATACTATTGTATTACAATACCACAGTTTGATATGTAACATAGAGGTTTTACCATGCATTTTTTTTATCTACAGTCTACCATGAGGTTATATCATCACAACATTTATTTCTGTGAGGTATTTATATGTGTACCAATAATTTAGAGTAAGGACACTCATTTCATTATTATGACTACTCAAGACATGGCATCAGCCTAATGCATATTGAAGGTAGGCTTGAGTTGTCACTCTTAGAAAAATATCGGCCCAGGTAGGTTCTCAATGGGCTGGGTCATGAAATATACATAATTATTCATACATAGTAGGTCATGAATCCTGGGATAAGGGTTTTTTATAAAAAAATGTATGTGCAAATAGTTAAGAATCAATCATATCAATCATAAGGGAATAGAATATATTATATGATGAAGATATTTATTTATTCCCAACACCAAAACACAGAAAATCACTTCCTTAATCTTGAATAATTTCCAATACTATCAGAGTGGATTGGGTTTAATCATAATCCTATCATTTCCATATTTGGGGTTCACTGAAAATTTTGTCATAATATTTAGTTTCCTTTACTGATCTATGTTTACTCCCCATTCTAGTACTTATTATCTCATGTTATATCATCCTTTTCACAATTCATTGGAGGTCTATATACTTCAGGGTTAAACTGTGACATAATGCAAACACTACATATTCATTCCATATGATCATAAAAAATTATTCAATCAATATATCGTAACCCAAGTTAAAAACATATAGACATTCCTTCATTTCATCACAATATTATCTGAGGTAAAATGGGTTTAATATTGATATCAACATAACTTAATTAACTCAGAGAAAAAAAATGATTTTCATAGAATCACTCTTAAATAATCATCATCTTCATAAACTATAATGGGAGATAATATAGACCGTATCCTAATATCATAGCCATACTGAAATATAACAATTCTTATATAATTTAGGAATATATAAAAATCATCTTTAAAAGTATATTTACACATTTTTCTTAATACATGGGAAAAATATTGTTTTATTTAGATTATAGTTTTACATAAATTTCTTAGAATATTGAAAAAAATAATTTCATTGAATATAATAATTGATACTTTTTTAACATATAATGAATATAATTTTCCTTACTCTATAAAAATCCATTCATGCGGGAAATTTAATAACCAATATTCCCTCCACAGTTTTTTTTAAATGACATAAATAACATATTAAACAAACTGTAAAAACTAAATCATAATAAATTTAATGGAAATTAAAATATTATTTAAAATTAAATTATAAAAGTATTTTAATATAAAATATAACATTAATATAATTAGTTTAAGGAACATTAGCCTGGATGAAAATTTTCTTATCTAAAGAAGAAAGAATACCGGTTTATCTAAAACCAATATCTGTCGTTTTAAGTACCAATGTGGAAGACCTGATAAAATTACATAAAAATGATAGGAAAGACTAAAGAACAAAAATATTTATTGTTTTTATCAAATATTATCAATATAAATTTCATTAACTAAAATTTAATAATTATAATCTAGAAAAGTATTGATGTTTTTTTATTGACCATTATATCATGTCCTATATTACATCGTATCTATTGAAACCATTTATATAGTCAATATATATTTATTATAAACATATGTTTGTAAAAACTATTCATAAATTAATTACTATTCATAATTCTTGTATAATTTTTTATTATCAATTAATTTACATTTTTTTATTAAAATGAACATTTTATTGAAAACTAGTCTGTTTTCCATGCATGTTTTTGTTCGACGGATTTCTTATTTGAATATAGTTCATTGTTTCATCATATTTAGAATCATAAAAACATCATATTTATTATATTAATTCTTTATATACATATTTATAACAATTCATAAAAACTGTTGATGGAAATAAATTACATCACATAGTGGAGGTAGAAGTCTGTATAAAAGCATAACTAATATTTTCAATTTTCGATCGATGGGAAAAAATAATGTTAAATAATATTTCAAAATTTTAGATTGAAAATTATATCATAAATATAATATATATTAAATTAATATCTCTTTATGTCCATCCATTTAAAAAAAATTAAAAACAATCACATCCTTTCATGGAGGAGGTAGTTCACATATATACATAAGCAACCCCATTATTTTATAGTGGATGAGAATGAGATTGAAAATTGATATAAAATTAAAATAATGAAATTTTATAAAATGGAAAACTATGATTCTATCCTATTATAATGGTTATATAATTGTGGTGAAATATTTAAGAATAAAAAAACATGAAAAAAAATTGACAATAACACACAACACCTCTTTCGGTTTATCCATTTAAGAGTAAAGTAGGGACTAAATTTCCATTTTTTGGGAGTACGATAACCTAATGGTCCTGGATAAAGATGTTGGCACTGTATTTATGTATAAATTATTTAATCTAAAATGTTCAATTATTATGTAGAAGAGAGGATATGAGTTTCACATTTATAAGTGAAGATGATATAAGACTTCTAACTACATAAAACATTATCATATAACATATGTCTTACTCATTCAATGTGTCTCTAAATTTTCATGGCATCGAGTATTATATTGATACATTTTAAATATAATTTTGAAATAAAATTAATCACTGTTTTTGGGATATTTTAAACCATATCATTTATGTTAATATATATTCGAACCCTTTTAACCCGTACCATGGTAATAAAGATATTACCATGGTATCTATTTATTATAGAAAAAAATAAAATTTAACAAGTTGCATTATACTTATTAGTATGATTCCAAATATGGAAATATTTTACATGATTAATTTTCTATTAGTAATAAAAATTCATTTGAAAAGTAGTGCACAAAATCCAATAAAAATTGTTTTTAGAAAAATTATTTTTATGATTAAAATAGAATATATTCTTATTCATTACTGAGTAAAAACTATTAACTGTTAAAGTATATTATTATATAAATAAAATAAAAAATTTATTAAAATATTTCAACAATATAGAAACATATAATTTATTATGATAAAATTCATTGTGCATATAAAAACAATTTTTTAGAAAAATATCTACTTTTTTACCATTAAATTATATTATTTAATTTTATAATAAATTGATGTATAATTAATTCCTTTTAAAAATCGTAATGAAATTATTCATATTTTACTGAGTCTTATTTTTACCCA
Source organism: Viscum album (assembly GCA_963277665.1). Taxonomy (NCBI): domain Eukaryota; kingdom Viridiplantae; phylum Streptophyta; class Magnoliopsida; order Santalales; family Viscaceae; genus Viscum; species Viscum album. The sequence goes on from OY728123.1 coordinate 1,756,378,983, forward strand.
CCAGTTCAATGACTAAGTAATAATTGTTACATAAGATAATAATATTTTAATTGTACATCATAGTTCATTTAAATATTGTTTTTCATGAAGCTATAAATGAAATTAAATTTATTTAAAGGGAAACATATCATAAAAAATGGGGTTTCCTAATCCCTATTTTAAATTACATAAAAATATTTCATTTTTGGAGAATAATTAATTATGGACAATTTGTATTGATAATTCAAATGATTATTTCATTCATTCAAGATAAAATAATCCCTAAAAATGGAAGATCATGGATATCGTGTTTGTGAATTAGTTTTCTTGAGAATATAGTATCAATCGGTTCCACATGTGGTATGACTCTAAATTATTTTTCTATATTTATTGTTATCTAATTATCATGTGCATGTTTGATCTAGATCAATAGAAGTATGATATTTAAGGATTTTAGTTTCTCATGTTTTTGTGGATAATGGAAACAAGTGAGTAAAATAAACTACATTGAATATATAGACTTAGACAATTGTTTCATACGCATGGTTATCATTGAAAAGTCATAGATTATAATTTGAAAACTCATTTTCAATCGGTAAATTAAGTCATTATAATTTCATGATAATAGTGTAGTAAAAATAGTATATGGTTTGATGATAATGTTATAATGAATTGAGTTAGAAATAAGAATAATGGTTTTGATGAGAATCAAAAGTGGTTTAAAGGGAAAGACATTTTGATGGGTAATGAACATTGGTAGAATATATAAAGGTATGTGTTACCAAATTGTCAAGTTATAAGTCAATAATTCCAAATTATCTATTCATTTGGTAAAAGGATGTTGAGGTACATTTAATATGAAATAAAGTGAATGTGTAGTCACTCTAAAATTAGAAGTTCTTGTAGTAATGATGAGATGATGAGCTATATTGTAAATAAATTGAAGGAATCATACTGAAAATGGAGGATTGAGGATGATAAATACATAATGATTACTTTTCTATAAAAATGGGAAGATAGAATCATGTATCTTATAAAGACAACCCTTTTTAATATTATTTACAAAAGGGTAGAAAATAATCCAATAAAATCAATATTCTAAATAAGCCTTAGTGTAATGACCCAATGTTTTTCAATGGAAATTCCCTTCCTAGAATTATGTCATAAAATAACATGAAGTAACAACATAATGAACTTCTATGTGTTAAGTTACCTTTAAACATAATTTTGTCACTTCTGTGTTAGGAATTTTGAAAATCTGACATACACAGTTGTGTTCAAGATGATTTCTGGAGTCTAATGAAACAAAAATAAATTTTGGTGAATAGTGACCTACCCATATGAATAGTAACATACCCTTATGAATAGTAATATGACCCTTATGAATAGTAAATCATCAAACATAAATGTAACATTCCCTATGAATAATTAAACAAAATTTATACTTCTTAGAAAGTGACAATTTGACCTTAGTAAACGTTTTGGTATTTTATAAGTCATAAATTATAAATTATAATTAATTAATTAATTTAAAAGAATATTTATTTCCCTAAAATGTATTCATAAATTATTTTATCAATTTCTTATAGTTTCTAGATAATTCTATAAAACCATATGTAATTTCTGAAAGCACTATAAAATTAGTTTTAATCATAAAAACTGTTTTTTAAGTAAATTATGATTTTAATTAAATATTAACTTAATAATATTTAGAAAATTATTTTTGAAAATTGGACTTCATTTTTTGGATTCTACATGTCGAAAAATGGTTGGGGTAACATTTTGGTATTTTTATGCGATACATGAATTTTTGATGAATATGTAGATTCCGATAATTTACAATAAATGCTAAATAATGGATTAATTGAGTCATCGATGATGCTCATATGATGTATTCCCACTTGGTTTGGGATCACATTATAAAATTACTATTCATGGTCATTCAAGACTCATTGTTCCTTGTCTTAGGAGAAATTAATAAACTAATGAATTTTATATTAAGGAAACCCCTCTCCCCTCAAATATAAAAGCCACCCTTCACACCCCCATTTCCTCACACCTCCCAAGCTCCATGAATTCTATAAACTCTGACCAAACACCTTCCCTAGCCCCTCCCCCACGTCCAAGATCTGCTGGTGTCATCAAAAGACCATTCTTAGGCCCTTAATAGGTTCTCATGAGAAGGATTCAAGAGGTAATTTCCCTCCCTCTTCTCCTTTAATTTCCTTTCAAGTTCAAGTTCATTTCTTGATATCTCCCCACCTATATTCATCCAAATTGTATTGTAACTCCCATATTATTAATATACTATTATTTTAGGATTCTAATGGGATATTATATCATCCAACACCATTTACCTCTTCGTTTTATTTTATTAAAGAGAAGGTTGTTCCAGAGGTGTTAATTTATCATCTTCAAGAATGACATGCTTTATTCTTCCATTTAACCCTTTAGAACTGGTCATGAAACCATTTTTATGGTTGAACCAGAATATGTTATGTGTATTTTGTTCTATTTAAAGTTCTGTAAATAACCTATGGACATATTATTAAGTTACAAGTTAATAGAAGATCGTTGTGATCCAAAAACCGCCCAAATTGACCCATATAACCATCATCTAATTATTATCTAATTATTCATCCACATGGATATAATATAATTCATTATAAAATCATTAAGGCTCCATTAATATAATTAATGACATGTAATATCATTTCTGGATTTTTAGTCATGTTCTACCCAAACTTCAATTTAAGAATACAAGTGAACCACCCAAGAAAATACATATAAACGAACATCCCCGAATAATGTTTTTAAACTCTATAAGTCATAAAAAATAACATAATATGACATAATGAAACCATAATGAACCCTATTAATGTACAAATGGTTCTGGATTTCTAATTAATGAATATAATATCATTATACAGGACATTAAAGACAAGGAAGCATTCGGGTACAAGGTAAGGGGAAATTCTCAAACCCAACTTTCACCCTTCGGGTTTTACCTCTTTCACTCCATTTCGAAAATGGTCACTCATTAAAGATTATTTGGTCATCATTATATTTAATTTTTTGGGATATACATGTTTTCTAATGAAGTTTATGTCAATCCAAATGTTTTCTAAAAGAACTCTTCTTTTAAGAACTCTACTTTTAACTCTCATTCATGGTTGATGGTTATTGTATCAAGTATGTTGTTCCCTCTTTATTTTGGGAACACAAAGCTTACAAATGTATTATTATGAGATGAAATCCATTCCTTAACATGGGTTAGTTATTTTCATTATTGATATATGTTCTATGTGGCATGCATTTTAATGATAATGTTATGATGTGACGGGTGCACCCAGAATTATATAGCACAAAATGAATGTTTGAATGTGAAGGGTGTTCCCAGAATTATATAGCACTCCAACGCATTGGGTAAAGTGATTAATCTCATGAGTAAATTTGAAATGATTTGTGTACAATATTCTAGCTCAGTTCACAAGTATGTGTTGTAGTTAACTCCATAGACATGATGTTAAATTTTTATGCATTGCCACATTTCAAGTCTTTTATTTATGCTCCTCCCATGTTCATGATATTTTACCTATGTTATGATTATGCTCACTCCATCATATATTTTTCTTATCGATCCACTTACTAGGCTTCTAGATCACCCCTTTTGATGTATATCCTCAGGTTCAAACTTGTACTAAGGAGAGGAAATGTTCCAATAAGAATCTAGAGAATAATAAATTAATTAAATGTTTATTCTTGATGTTGTAGTTTTCCTTGTTTTCCCAAGACACTAAACCTTTGGATCCTCTATGAGTAATAATATTATGTTTTTTATCTTTGAAATGATGTAATAGTAATGTTTGAAAAGGATGGGTCACTATAGTTGGTATCAGAGGCAAGGTTTAGTTAATTTGGGAATTAGGATCAGTGAACCCTATGGAAAACCTAAAGCATGAGACTAAGTACAAATATGCACACAATAATATTTACCTAGGGATCCCATATGTTATTTTTTTGGTATAATTTTTAAATGAATAAGTTATTCATGACTTGTTTAGTTATGTTTTGTTCTATAGTTTTTGATTTTAGAAAATGGTGGGAACTAGGAGAAATTAGGCTAACAACTCATGTGAGGGTCAATGCAACGATTGCACGAATGACATCCCCAATGATTTGGGCGGTGCAGTCAAAAACATCATGGTGATGCTTACGCAATTATATCAGGTTATGAATAATAACCATAATAATGGGGAACGTCCTCCCTCAACAAAGAGGGAGTAACTGGCTATAAAATTTTTTAATGCGGCAACGACCACCGACAATTTGGGGATCTTCTGATCAACTAGTTTCGGAACAGTGGGTCAACTCCGCGGAGAAGATCTTTTTTGTGCTTAATTGTTCCGAGAAGGAGAAGGTGACACTAGCAGTTTATCGTCTATATGGAGAGTATAATCAATGGTGGGATTTGATTAAGAACACAAATCCAAGGGAGTAAATTGAAGAGATGGAATGGGAAGACTTTAAGATAATGTCTCTTAATAAGAATTTCCAACAAACTCTTCGCACGAAGATGGAGAGAGAATTAATAGAGCTCAAGAAAAATAGAAGGAGAATCTGTCACAACCTATGAAGCAAATTTCACAAGGTTCTCAAGGTATGATTATGTTTTTGTGATTAACAATGATAGAAAAATTGATAGATTCCTTAGTAGATTAAAACCACACCCTCGAAAGGCTATTGCAATATGAGACTTTGCGAGTTATGAGGAAGTTTTTTGGTGTGCTATCCAAGTAGAGATGGAGTTTGGAGAATGGTCCCATGGCTCTGGGGAAAATAAATGAAATATGGAGTTTCAAGCCAAGATCTAGTGACAATGGTGGGAAGAAAAAGCAACGACACACATGCCAAAAATGTGGGAAGGTGCACCATGGGAACAACCTCAAAGGGACGGGGAAATTCTTCATGTGTGGGAAATAAGGACACCATGCACAAGAGTGTCGAGAAGACATGAAAAGGAAGGATAATGTAGCTGATGAAAGGAGTGAACCACTCATGGTTCAATGCTACAACTGTAAAGAGCTAGGGCACTTTTCAAACCAGTACACTAAACCTCGAGTTCTTGGGTGTAATATACGTCACCATCCACCAAGTACAAACGAACAAGGGAAGGCTTATGCCATCACTACTACGGAGGTGGAGAATGATAATGAAGTCATATAAGGTACACTTCCCATTCAATCACGAATAGAAAAATTCTTATTTCATTCAGGTACTACACATTCATTTATATCCTACATGTTTTCTAGAACTATAGAATCGGAGCCACTAAACCATGAGGTAGAGATATCTATAAAAACACCAAGTGGGGCAATCATTGAAACCCAAGTGTTTGACTCTTCTCCTGTGGGCGTATGTGGGAAGATTCTTCCGGAAAATATCGTAATACTTCCCTTGGTGGAAATTGTCGCTATAATGGGAATGGATTGGCTCTCATTATACAAAGCGCATATCAACTGTTAGGAAACTTAAATATATTTTCATATTCTGAACCATCCCATGCTCCTCTACAAATTCAAGGAAGATCATGAATATCCTTTGAAAAAACCTTAAGTGGTGTGGGTGATGATTCCCTATGAAGAAGAAAAACTCTTTCAAATGGTTGATTCAAAGGAAAGTTCCACCCTTGAGGAAATTCCCATCGTGAGGGAATACGGCAATGTATTTCCCGAATAGTTACCCGGAATTCCCCTGGATCATGAGGTAGTGCTCTCAATTGAACTCATACCCGGAGCAACTCCTATCTCAAAGTGCCCCTATAGGATAGCTCCTATCGAACTGGAGGAGTTAAATAAGCAGCTGCAATAGCATCTGGACCAAGGGTTCATATGCCCTAGTGCATCACCTTGTGGTGCACCAGTGATATTTTTGAAGAAGAAGGATGGAACCAAGCGACTGTGTATCAATTATCAGAAACTCAACAAGATCACCGTAAAGAACAAGTACCATCTCCCAAGGATTAGTGACTTGTTCGGCATGTTAAGAGTAGCTCAATACTTCTCAAATGTGGATATTCATTTTGGATATCATTAGGTAATGTTGAAGAAGGAAGATATTCAAAATACTGCCTTCCATACAAGGTATGGGAACTATGAGTTTTTGGTGATGCCCTTTGGACGTAGTACTGCCCCAAAAATCTTCATGGTTTGGATGAATATAGTCTTTAGTCCTTAACTTGACAAATATTTGGTATTGTTTATTGATTATATTCTCATCCACTCCAAGAGAAAGGAGGAACTTGAAAAACATCTAAGACTGTTGTTGGCGACATTGATAATGGAGAATTTGTAAGCCAAGTTTAGAAAGTGTGACTTTTGGATGAATCAAGTCACGTTATTGGGACATGTGATCACAAGTGAGGGATTATCTATGGATCCTTCAAAGACAAAGGCAATTGCGTAATGGATCAGGCCCTCTAGTGTCACATAAATCCGTAGTTTTTGTGGATTAGCTAGGTACTACCCATATTTTGTAAGAAACTTCTCACGATTGTCAATCCCACTCAAAAGTTAACAAGGAAAGGGTTAATGTATGATGGAATGGAATAATGTGAGTGAAGCATCAAAGAGCTAAAGAGAAGGATGATCACTGCACCTGTACTCACACTAATGAAAAGTGGATAAAGTTTTTTGATATACAGGGATGATTCAAAGAACGGATTGGGTTGTGTACTCATGAAAAATGATAATGTGATAGCTTAAGCCTCACGACAGTTGAAGATCCAAGAGCAGAACTACCCAACGCATGATCCAGAGCTGGAAGCCGTGATTTTTGCCTTCAAAAACTGGTGGCCCTACCTTTATGGAAAGAAGTGTGACATATACACCGACCACAAGAGCCTAATTTATATATTCACACAAAAAGATCTCAACATGCGTCAAAGGAGATGGTTATAGCTAATCCAGGATTATGATTGCTCTATTCACTATCATCCTGGAAAGGAGAAAAAGGTAGCTGATGCTCTAAGAAGAAAAGAACATGCTACTCTATCCATGTCGTGGATTGAGAAAGACCCTATCTTCTTGGATATGCAAAGAATGGATTTTGAATTAATAATGGAAGGGGATAAATCCTAACATGCCCAAATGATTGCGCAACCATCCATCTTGGAAAAGATTAATGAAGCACAAAGGGATGATGTGGATATACAAAAGAGGGTGAATGCAGTAATGGAAGGGATGCTGCAAGAGTTCCATATCGTTGATGATGGTGTGATTCTGTTTGGAATACGACTTTGTGTTCCTTCATCACCCGGGATAAAAAAGGAGCTATTGGATAATGCACATAGATCAACTGTCTCTATCCATCCATGGGGTACCAAGATGTATCATGATATCCGAGAACACTTCTGTTGTGATAACATGAAGAAGGCGATTGCAGAATATATATTAAGGTTCTTGGTATGTCAGCTAGTTTAAGTTGAGCGATAAAAGTCCAAAGGTATGATGCAGCCGTTGCCTATACCCATGTGGAAATGAGAAAATATTACTATGGAATTTGTCACAGATCTCCCAAAGACGTCAAAGGGAAATAATGAGATATGGGTTGTGGTTGACCGACTCACCAAAAATGACCATTTTATCGCTATTCGGGAAGACCTATCGCTTGAACAACTTGCAATGATATATGTGAAGGAAGTGGTGGGACTGCATGGTGTTCCACTCAAAATTGTCTCTGACCATGATCCAAGGTTCACATATAAATTATGGAGGAGTCTTCAACAAGCTTTGACTACTGAATTAAATTTTATCACGACCAATCACCCCCAAACCGATGGCCAATCTGAAAGGACTATTCAGACACTTGAAGATATACTAAGAGCCTGGTCTCTTGAATTCAAAGGTAGTTGGGATAAGCATCTCCCATTGGTTGTGTTCTCATACAACAATAATTTCCAATCGAGTATTCATATGACTCCATAGAAAACTCTGTATGGAAAGCGATGTAGAACTCCAACCTGTTAGGATGAAGTTGGATAAAGGAAGCTACATAGATCCGATCTTGTTCAAGAGATGAAAGATAAGGTTCAAGTCATCCAAAAGGACATCAATGCTGCTCAAAGTCGGAAAAATATCTATGTTGACAACCGTCGGAGGGACTTGGAGTTCAACGTTGAAGATAAAGACTTCCTTCGAATATCTCCATGGAAGAGAGTCATGCGATTCCGGAAGAAAGGGAAGCTAAGCCCAAGGTATGTTGGCACTTGTGAGATCCTTGACCGCATAGGGGTCGTGGCCTATAGTCTTTCACTTCCACCGAATATGGATCAAGTTTATGCTGTGTTTCAGGTATCACTACTAAGGAAGTACATACCTGACCTGTCACATGTACTAAACTCAGAGGTGGTGTAGCTGGAAGATGATCTCTCCTATGAGGAGCATCCAGTAAAGATTTTGGATTGGAGGGATAAGGTTCTACGCAACAAGACAATCCATATTTTCAATGTTTTGTGGAGGAACCATAAGTTTGAGGAAGCAACTTGGGAACCAGAAAAGACAATGAATGAGAAGTACCCTCACCTGTTTGTGTAAAATGAAATTTCGGGGGCGGAATTTCTTAAGGGGGGAAGAATGTAATGATCCAAAGTTTTTCAATGGAAATTAACTTCTTATATCTATGTCATAAAATAACATGAAATCACATCATAATCAACTACTAAGTGAAAAGTCACTTTTAAACACAAGTTTGTCACTTCTGTGTTTGGAATTTTGAAAATTTGACATACACAGTTGTGGTCAAGATGATTTTTGGAGTCTAATGAAACAATTTTTTTGGTGAATAGTGACCTATCCTTATGAATAGTAACATACCCTTATGAATAGTACTATGACCATTATGAAGAGTAAATAATCCAACATAAGAGTAAAATTACCAAGGGATGATTAAACAAAATTTAGACATCTTAGAAAGTGACAATTTGACCTTAGTAAACGTTTTTGTATTTTTTAAGTCATAAATAATTAATTATAATTAATTAATTAATTTAAAAGAATATTTATTTCCCTAAAATTTATTCATAAATTATTTAATCAATGTCTTGTAGTTTTCAAATAAATTTATAAGACCCTACGTAATTTTTGAAAGCTCTACAAAATAAGTTTTAATCTTTAAAACTGTTTTTTTAAGTAAATTATGATATTAATTAAATATTAAATTATTAATATTTAGAAAATTATTTTTGAAAAATGGACTTCATTTTTGGATTCTTCATGTTGATAAATTATTGGGGTAACTTTTTGGTATTTTTCTGAGATACTTGAATTTTTGATGAATGGTAGAATCCGATATTTTTCAATAAATGCTAAATAATGAATTAATTGAGTCATCGATAATGATCTGCAGATGTAAGCCCACATAGTTCGGGATGACATGATAAAACTACTATTATTGGTCATTTAAGACTCACTATTCCTTGTCTTAGGGGAAATTAATAAACTAATGTATTTTATATTAAGGAAACCCCTCTCCCCTCCACTATAAAAGCCACGACACCCTCATTTCCTCACACCTCTCAATATCCAAGCCTTCTGTAAACACCGCCCATACACATTCCCTAGCCTCTCCCCAACGTCCAAGAGCTTCTGGTCTCATGAAAAGACCAAGATTAGGCCCTTATGGAGGTTTTCAAGAGAAGGATTGAAGAGGTAATTTCCATCCCTCTTCTCCTTTAATTTCCTTTCAAGTTCAAGTTCATTTCATGATCTCTCCCCACATATCTTCATCCAAATAGTATTTTAACTCTAGTATTATACATATAATTTAATTGTATGATTTTAATGGGATATTATATTCATCCAACCCCCATTCCCTCTTCCTTTTATTTTATTAAAGAGAACGTCGTTTAGGAGGTGTTAATTTATCACCTTCAAGAACGACATGCTTTCTTATTCCATTTATACCTTCAGATCTGGTCATGAATCCATTTTTATGGTTGAAAAATAATATTTTATATGTATTATGTTCTATTTAACGTTCTGAAAATAACCTATGGACATATTACTAAGTGATAAGTTAAAACAAGTTCGTTGTGATCCAAAAATCGCCCAAATTGACAAAAATACCCATCATTTAATTATTATATAATGATTCATCCACATGGACGTAATATAATTCATTATAAAATCATTCATGCTCATTTAATATCATTAATTACATGTAATATCATTTCTGGATGTCAACTCATGTTCTACCCAAACATCAATTTAAGAATACAAGTGAACCACCAAAGAAAAAACATAAAAACGAACATCCCCGAACAATGTTTTTAAACTCTATAAGTCATCCAAAAGAACGGAATATGACATAATGAAACCAGAATGAACCCTATTAATGTATACATGGTTCGGGATTTCTAATTAATGAATATAATGACATTATAAAGGACATTAAAGAGATGGAAGCATTCAGGTACAAGGTAAGGGGAAATTCTCGAACCCAACTTCCATCCATAGGGATTTACCTCTTTCACTCCATTTCTAATATGGTCACTCCATAAAGATAATTTTTTCATCATTTTATTTCCTTTTCTGGGATATACATGTTTTCTAATGAAGATTAAGTCAATCCAAATGTCTTCCAAAATAACTCTTCTTTTAATAACTCTACTTTTACCTCCCTTTCATGGTTGATTGTTCTTGAATCAAATATCTTGTTCCCTCTTTCTTTCTGGATCCCAAATCTTATGAATGTATTATTATGAAAAGAAACCCATTCCTTAACATGGGATTGTTATGTTAATTATTGATATATTTTCTATGTGTCATTCATGTTATTGATAATGTTATGATGTTATGGGTGTGCCCAGAATTATATAGCGCAATATGAATGTTTGAATGTGATGGGTGCACCCAAAATTATACAGCGCTCTAATGAATTAGATAAAGTGATGAATCTCATGATTAAATTTTAAATTATGTGTGAACAAGATTATTTCTTTGTTAAAAAGTATTTTTGGTAGTTAACACCTACGACATGATGTAACATTTTTATGCATTGCCACATTTCAAGTTTTTATTTATGTTCCTCTCATATTCATGATCTTTTGCCTATGTTATGATAATTCTCACCCCATGATATATTGTTATAATATATCCTATTACAGGGCTACTATATCACCCCTTTTGATGTATATCCTAAGATACCTACACGTACTAAGGAGAGGACAAGTTCCAATAAGAAGCTAGAGAAGAAGAAATTAAATAAATGTTTAAGCTTGATGTTGTATTTTTCCTAGTTATCCCAAGACACTAAACATTTGGATCCTATATGGGTAATAATATTACGTTTTTTATCTTTGAAATGATGTAATAGTGATGTATGAAAAGGATGGGTCTCTATAGTTGGTATCAGAGGCAAGGTTTAGTTAATTTAGGAATTAGGTTTACTGAACCTTAGGGAAAATCTACAGCATGAGACTAGGTACAAATATGCACACAAAAATTTTTACCTTGGGATCCGATATGTTATGTTTTTGGTATAATTGTTTTAATGAATAAGTTATTCAGACTTTTTTGGTTATGTTTTGTTCTATCCTTTTCTATTTTATAAAATGGTGGGAACCAGGAGAAATCATGCCAACAACTCATGTGAGGGCCAATGCAACGATTTCCCTAACGAAAACCCCAATGATTAGGGAGGTGGAGTTCAAAATGTCATGGAAATGCTTACCCAATTATCTCAGGTTATGAATAATAACCATAATAATGGGGAACATCATCCTATGACAAAGAGGGATCAACTGGCTATCGAATGTTTTATGTGGCAACGACCACCGACGTTTTGCGGATCTTCTAATCCCCTAGTTTTGGAATAGTGGGACTACTCCATGGAGAATATATTTTCTGTGCTTCACTGTTTCGAGACGAAGAAGGTGACTCTAGCCGTTTATCGTCTAGATGGAGAAGCTGATCAATGGTGGGATTTTTTTAATAACACCAAGCCAATGGAGGAAAATGAAGAGATGGAATGGGAAGACTTTAATATAATGTTTCTTAATAATTATTTCCCACGAACTCTTCACACGGAGATGGCGAGATAATTCATAGAGCTCAATCACAAAGAAAGAGAATTTGTCACAACCTATGAAGCATATTTTAAATGGATTTCAAGGTATGATTTGGGTTTTGTTATCAACAATGATAGCAAAATTGATAAATTATTTAGTGGATTAAAACCACAACTTCGAAAGGCTCTTGCAATTAGATACTTTGGGAGTTATGAGTAAGTTGTTCGGTGTGCTCTCAAAGTGGTGATGGAGTTTGTAGAATGGTCCCATGGATATGAGGATATGAAAAGAAAGATGGAGTTTCAAGCCAAGATCTAGTGACAATGGTGGGAGGAAAAATCAATGACCCACATGCCAAAAATGTTGGATGTTGCACCATGGGAACTTCCTAATTGGGACGGGGAAAGGCTTCAAGTGGGAACAAAGGAAACCATGCACAAGAGTGTCGAAAAGACATGAAAAGGAAAGGGGAATGTATCAGATGATAGGAGATAACCACTCATGGTTCAATGCTACAACTGTATGGAGCTGGGGAACTATGCAAACCAGTGCACTAAACCTCGAGTTCTCGAGGGTAATCAGCGTCAGCATCCACCAAAGCTAAAGGAAAAAGGGAAGGATTATTCCAGCACTACTGTGGCGGTGGAGCATGATAATGAAGTCGTACATGGTACAATTCCTATTTACTCAAGAATGGGAAAACGCTTATTTGATTCTGGTTCTACACATTCCTTTATATCCTACATGTTTTCTAGAACTATAGAATCGATGCAGTGAAACCTTGAAGTAGATATATCTATAAAAACACCAAGTGGTGCAATAATTGCAACCCAAGTGTTTTACTCTTCTCCTTTTGGTGTATGTGGGAAGATTCTTCAGGAAAATCTCATAACAATTCCCTTGGTGGAATTCAACGCTATAATGGGAATGGACTGGATCTCATTATATAGAGTGCATATCAACTGTCGGGAAAAGGAAATATCTTTTCATATTCCGAACCATCCCTTTATCGTCTACAAATTCAAGGAAGATCATGAATCTCCTTTGAAAACTTCTTCAGTGGTGTGGGTGCTGATTCTCTATGAAGAGGCATACCTCTCCTAAATGGTTGAGTCAATGGAAAGTTCCAACCTTGAGGAAATTCCAATGGTGAGGGAATATGACGATGTATTTCACAAAGAGTTACCCGGAATTCCCCCAGATCTTAAGGTAGAGTTACCAATTGAACTCATACCCGGAGCTACTCCAATCTCAATGTGCCCCTATAGGATGGATCCTATCGAACTAGAAGAGTTAAATAAGTAGTTGAAATAGCATCTGGACAAAGGGTTCATATACCCTAGTGCATCACCTTGGGGTGCGCCAGTGCTCTTTGTGAAGAAGAATGATGGAACCATGCGGCTATGTATCGATTATTTGGAACTCAACAAGACCACCATAAAGAACAAGTATCATCTCCCAAGGACTGATGACTTGTTCGAACATTTAAGAGGAGCTAAATACTTCTCAAATGTCGATATTCATTCTGGATATCATCTGGTAAAGGTGAAGAAGGAATATATTCAAAAGACTGCCTTCCATACAAGGTAGGGGGAACTATGAGTTTTTGGTGATGCCCTTTGGACTTACTAATGCAATATAAATATTCATGGATTAGATGAATAGAGTCGTTATACATTACCTCAATAAATTTTTGGTAGTGTTTATCGATGATATTATCATCTACTCCAAGAGCAAGGAGGAACATGAAGAAAATCTAAGACTTGTATTGGAAACATTGAGAAAGGAGAAGTTGTATGCCAAGTTCAGAAAGTGTGACTTTTGGATGAATCAAGTCACATTCTTAGGACAGGCGATCACAAGTGAGGGAATTTGTGTGTATCCTTCAAATACAAAGCCGATTGAGGAATGTCCCTGGCCCACTAGGGCCACAGAAATCTTTAGTTTTCTTGGATTATCTAGGTAGTACTGACATTTTTTGAGAAACATCTCACAATTGTCAAGACCACTAACTTAGTTAACAAGTAAAGGGGTAATGTATGTCTTGGCGGAAGAATGTGAGGGAAGCTTCAAGGAGATAAAGAGAAGGCTCATCACTGCACCTGCACTCACTATACCGAAAAGTGGAGAATGTTTTGTGATATGTAGTGATGCTTCAAAGAAAGGCTTGGGTTGTGTACTCATGAGAAATGATAATGTGTTAGCCTACGCCTCACGACATTTGAATATCCATGAGCAGAACTAACAGATTCATGATCAAGAGCTGGCAGCCATGATGGTTTCTTTGAAAATCTGGCGGCACTACCTTTATGGCGTGAAGTGTGACATATACACCGACAACAAGAGCCTAAAATATATATTCACACAAAAGGAGCTCAACATGCATCAAAGGAGATGGTTAGAGCTAATAAAAGATTAAGATTGCTCTATTCACTATCATCCTGGAAAGGGGAACAAGGTAGCTGATGCTCTATGAAGAAAAGAACCTGCTACACTATCCATGCTGTGGATTGAGAAAGACCCTATATTCAAGGATATGCAATGAATGGATTTGGAAATCATAATGGTAGGGGATATATCCTACCATTCCCAAATTATTTTGCAACCATCCAACCAGGAAAAGATTAAGGAAGCACAAAGGGATGATGTGGAGATACAAAACAGGGATAATGCAGTAATGGATGTGAAGCTGAAAGAGTTCCATATCAACGATGATGGTGTTATTCGGTTTGGAATGCGACTTTGTGTGCCTTCATCACCTGAGATAAAGAATGATATATTGGATAATGCACAAAGCTCAACTTTCTTTATCCATCCTGGGAGTACAAAGATGTATCATGATCTCCCAGAACACTTCTGGTGGGATAACATGAAGAAGGAGATTGCGGAATATATATCATGGTGGTCGGTATGTCAGAAAGTTTAATTTGAGTGAAAAAATTCCAAAGGTATGATGCATCCAGTGCCTATACCCAAGTCGAAATGGGAAAATGATACTATGGACATTGTCACAGGTCTCCTGAAGACGTCAAAGGGAAATAATGTGATATGGTTTGTGGTTTACCGACTCACCAAGACTACCCATTTTTTCGCTATTCTGGAGGACCTCTTGCTTGAACATTTTGCAAAGATATATGTGAATGAAGTGGTGAGACTTCATGGTGTTCCACTCTCAATTGTCTCTGACCGTGATCCAAGGTTCACATCTAAATTCTATAGGAGCCTTCAACATTCTTTGAGTACTGAATTAAATTTTAGCATGACCTATCACCCCCAAACCGATGGACAATCTGAAAGGACTATTCAGATACTTGACAATATGCTAAGAGCCTACTCTATTGAATTCAAAGGTGGTTGGGATCATCATCTCCCATTGGTTGTGTTCTCATAAAACAATAGCTTCCAATCAAGTATTCATATGGATCTGTATGAAGCTTTGTATGTAAACTGATGTAGAACTCCAACCTGTTGGGATGAAGTTGGAGAAAGAAAGATACATAGACCCGATCTTGTTCAAGAGATGACAGAGAAGGTTCAAGTCATCCAAAAACACATCAATGATTCTCAAAGTTGGAAAAAGAGCAATGCTGACAACCTTCGAAGGGACTTGGAGTTTGACGTTGGAGACAAAGTCTTCCTTCGAATATCTCCATGGAAGAGAGTCATGCTATTCGGGATGAAAGGGAAGCTACCCCCTAGGTATATTGGCACCTTTGAGATCCTTGACCGCATAGGAGTCGTGGCCTACCATCTTGCACTTCCACCGAATATGGCTCAAGTTCATGATGTGTTTCATGTATCACTATTGAGGAAGTACATACCAGACCCCTCACATGTACTAAACTCATAGGTGGTGCAGCAGGAACGTGATCTCTCCTATGAGGAGCAACCAGTAAATATTCTCGATCGGAGGGATAAGGTTCTACGCAACCAGACGAACCCATCTTGTCAATGTGTTGTGGATGAACCATAAGTTTGAGGAAGAATCTTGGGAACCAGAAGAGGCAATGAAGGAGAAGTACCCTCACCTATTTGTGTAAAATGAAATTTTAGGGGAAAAATTTCTTAAGGGGGGAAGAATGTAACGACCCAAAGTTTTTCAATAGAAATTCCATTTTTATATTTATGTCATAAAATAACATGAAATCACAACATAATGAACTAATAAGTGATAAGTGACCTTTAAACATAAGTTTGTCACTTCTGTGATAGGAATTTTGAAAATCTGACATACACGGTTGTGTTCAAGATGATTTTTGGAGTCTAATGAAACAAAAATAATTTTTGGTGAATAGTGACCTACCCTTATTAATAGTAACATACCCTTATGAATAGTAATATGACCCTTATGAATATTAAATCATCCTATATAAGAGTAGGATTACCAATGAATAATTAAATAAAATTTAGACATCTTAGAAAGTGACAATTTGACCTTAGTAAACGTTTGGGTATTTTGTAAGTCATAAATAATTAATTATAATTAATAAATTAATTTAAAAGAATATTATTTTAACTAATATTTATTCATAAATTATTTAATCAATGTCTTATAGTTTTTAGGTAATTATATAAGACCCTGCATAATTTTTGAAAGCACTGTAAAATCAGTTTGAATCTTAAAAACTATTTTTTAAGTAAATTATGATTTTATTTAAATAATAAATTAATTATATTTAGAAAATTATTTTTGAAAAATGGACTTCATTTTTGGATTCTACATGATGAAAAATGGTTGGGGTAAATATTTTTTATTTTTCTGAGATACTTGAATTTTTTAGGAATAGTAGAATCTGATAATTTACCATATATGCTAAATAATGGATTAATTGAGTCATCGATGATGTTCTACTGATGTAATCCCACTTGGTTCGGGATCACATGATACAATTACTATTCTTGGTCATTCAAGACTCACTATTCCTTGTATTAGGTAAAATTAATAAACTAATGAATTTTATATTAAGGAAACCCCTCTCCCCTCCACTATAAAAGCCACCCTTCACACCCTCATTTCCTCACACCTCTCAAGCTCCAAGACTTCTCTAAACTCTTCCCAAACACATTCCATAGCCCCTCCCCCACGTCCAAGAGTTTCTTGTCTCATAAAAATACCATGCTTAGGCCCTTAAGGTGGTTCTCAAGAGAAGGATTCAAGAGGTAGTTTCCCTCCCTCTTCTCCTTTAATTTCCTTTCAACTTCAAGTTCATTTCTTGATCTCTCCCCACCTATATTCATCCAAACTGTATTTTAACTCAATTATTATAAATATAATGTAATTTTATGATTATAATGGGATATTATTTCATCCAACCCCTTTTTCCTCTTCCTTTTATTTAATTAAACAGAACGTTGTTCGTGAGGTGTTAATTTATCACCTTCAAGAACGACATGCTTTCTTCTTCAATTTATACCTTCAGAGATGGTCATGAAACCATTGTTATGGATGAACCAGAATATTTTATTAGTATTATGTTCTATTTAAAGTTCTGGAAATAACCTATGTAAATATTACTCAGTGAAAAGTTAAAACATATTCGTTGTGATCCAAAAACTGCCAAATTTGACCCAAATGACCATCATTTAATTCTTATCTAATGATTCATCCACATGGATCTAATATAATTCAATATAAAATCATTAAAGATAATTTAATATCTTTAATGACTTCTAATATCATTTCTGGATGTTTACTCATGTTCTACCCAAACTTCTATTTAAGAATACAAATGAACCAACCAAGAAAAAACATAAAAACGAACATCCCCAAACAATGTTTTTAAACTCTATAAGTCATCCAAAAGAACAAAAAATAACATAATGGAACGAGAATGAAACCGATTAATGTAAAAATGGTTCTGGATTATTAATTAATGAATATAATGTCATAATACATGACATTAAGGATAAGGAAACCTTCAGGTACAAGGTAAGGTGAAATTCTCGAACCCAACTTTCATCATTCGGGTTTTACCTCTATCACTCCATTTTTGATATAGTCACTCATTAAAGATCATTTGTTCATCATTTTCTTTCCTTTTCAGGGATATACATTTTTTATAATGATTTTTATGTCTATCCAATTTTTTTCCAAAATAACTCTTCTTTTAGGAACTCTAATTTTACCTCTCATTCATGGTTGATGGTTCTTGTATCAAGTATGTTGTTCCCTATTTCTTTTGAGAACCCAAAGCTTATGAATGTATTATTATGAGATTAAACTCATACCTTACTATGGGGTAGTTATGTTCATTATTTATATATTTTCTATGTGGCTTTCATGATAATGATAATGTTATGATGTGACGGGTGCGCCCGGAATTATATAGTGCATATATGAATGTTTTAATGTGACAGGTGCGCCCAGAATTATACAACACCCTAATGAATTGGGTAATGTAATTAATCTCATGATTACATGTTAAATGATGTGTGAAAAAGATGATAGCTTTTTTCACAATTATTTGTGGTAGTTAACCACTAAGACATGATGTTAAATTTTTATGCATTACCACAATTCAAGTCTTTTATTTATGATCCTCCCATGTTCCTAATATTTTGCCTATGTTATGGTTTTGCTCACCCCATGATATATTGTTCTTATCTATCCTCTTAATGGGCTTCTATCTCACCCCTTTTGATGTATATAAGTAGGTTCGTACATGTACTAAGGAGAGGACAAGTGCTAATAAGAATCTAGAGAAGAAGAAATTAAATAAATGTTTATGCTTGATTTTGTTTTTGTCCTACTTTTCCCTAGACACTAAACCTTTGTATCCTCTATAGGTAATACTATTATGTTTTTTATCATTGAAATGATGTAATATTAATGTTTTAAAAGGATGGGTCACTATACTTAGTTTCAAATATAATGGGGGAGATTATATATGTATTTCAATGTGGTGCATTATTTTTATGAATGAATTTAAAATAAAACAAAAGGGGGAGATTTTTCAAACTAGGATGTTGCGTATTCATTTTCTTAAATAATAAATTTTGATGAGTATTGATGGTTTTCAGTTATGATTGTTATAATAATTATTTCGGGCACCATGAAGTGGTAGTGAGAAGCATTGTGTGCAACGAAGTGGTTGTGAAAAGGGATAGTTGAAATTTGTATATCATTGGATTTGTAGGGGAGATGGATGAAGGATAACTAGGCATTAAGGCAATGGTGACAGTTATATGAGAAAGAAGGAAATTTTCATATATTTCATTAGTGTTTTTGGATTTTCACTGAAGTTATTTATAAGATATTAACATATATATAATTGTGAAGAGATCAAAAGAGAGACCAAGATATCTATATATATAAAGAACATGGATATGGCAGATTTGTAATGATCAAGATAGTGAAATCTTTCATAAATGGATGGTTGATGATTTCAAATGTGATTATTCAATCATATAATCTATTTGGAAGGTGTTATATATTACAAGTAGATATCTATATATCAATGGTGGATGATTGGTAATGAAATAACTCACCAATCCTTTTGAAACATAAAATTTACCAATAGACTAGGAATTAAAAATTAAAGAGAATATGTTAGTGTTTTAGAATTCATTTTTATGGAGGCAGTTTTGTTTATAATTTACATTCCATGGTATATTTTATTTTATGTATTTTTAGATTTTGAATTTTATGAAGGGCTTGGAGAGATTAAATCATCATTTAATACATTCTACATGATTTTAGGATGATCAAGGTGGTTGATCAATTAACTAAAATGGAAGGTTAATTCATTCCATGATAAGTAATATAGATTTTTGTGTTGGATAATCCATATAAAAAATAGTAGGCCAATAATTGTTGTTTGGTAGCTATTGTGGATATTTTAGGATGTTATATATAAAGCATATAAGAATGATAAAAGAGTTAGAGGACTCACATAGGATTTATTTAATAGAGAAAATATAGGAGAAATACGTTGTGGACGAAGTCATTTTAGGTGTCATTATTGTTTCCGACACATTGGCTAGGGCACGTGCATCTGTCTGTGGAGGAAACATAGCTGTTGCCCCAGATTCCCACTTTCCAGGGGAGGGAAACAAGTATTTCATATATAGTGATGT
Organism: Viscum album; assembly: GCA_963277665.1. Taxonomy (NCBI): domain Eukaryota; kingdom Viridiplantae; phylum Streptophyta; class Magnoliopsida; order Santalales; family Viscaceae; genus Viscum; species Viscum album. Next base: position 1,756,399,105 of record OY728123.1, read on the forward strand.
TTAAACCAAGATCGAAATGGGATGATGGGATGTCGGTTCTTCCATCCATGGATTCCTCCTCAGAACCCATCACCTAATTCGGGTCTCCCTTAATGATTACATCGTGGTTTGTGAATCTCGTTCTCTGTGCTGTATCTTTGTACATGCTGGTTAATTACACATCTACCATCAAGACATTCCATGGGTTCTTGACATGGTAGCAACCTTCGGTCAGAGTAGACGGTATCATCAGGCATGTCGACGAATATCTGGATGCGTGGAGATTGTGGAACATGCATACATCCACATAAGATGGCATATCTAGGGTGGATAACCCAAGGAATCTGATTTCAGTCATTGGGGATCATTTGATGGAGGCATGCCTTTGAGGTTTTCCTCTGCTTCCCATATTTAGCACGGGGTATGCCTTGAGTTTAACATATTGCGGAGATGGTTACACCAAAGGCGTGTCTTCTGGGGTTTTCCTCGGGCATCTCATGTTTAACACAAGGTAGTTTGCGAGTTCAGCGTCTTGTAGAGATGGAATGAGGGTGAGAATAACGTACCATCGAGACGGAACAGATTGGTATATCCCTAGGAGCTAACACCTAGAAGGTTTATCGGGTGGATGGGTCAAAACACTCAATAAGAGAAGACCCAAGATGTTGTGTCCCATAAAGGAAATATGTCACACCATGATAGCTGATCTAGACACCACTGAGGGAGGATTAGAAAGGATTCACCCTAAAATGAAGGACACCAGGTTTTACCATTGGATTGGATTTTATCTTGTGGTGGTTTCCTATGTACCATGTATAGACGATAGGGATCAAAACACTGTAGTTTGAAGAGGTTATTAATCGTGGTTTACACAAAGAACCACAACCCGAATACATGCCATAGATTACGCATGGATAGTGGCCCATATCAAGAGGGATACTATTGGGTGGATGGTTATGGATATAGTGGGGATTATGCATGGTTAGTGGATCGAGTGCCGCTATAGAGTGACGCTAGGATGAATGACACGATCTCACTGGGATGTGGTGGCCTGGGTAAGAATGAAGATGGATGATGGAGAGTTTAATACAGTGTAGGGGAAATGTGATGGAGTCTTCATAAAGGTGGTGGTTGTTTTGGGAATGATCCAGAAAGAGTCATCCTACGTATCCCCGTAGTAGGGAATCAAATACCTCATAGTTCAGTGGGACGATGGGACACCCGAGGTGGCGGCCCATGAGAATAGACTCATTGATGGGATTCGGTGGAAATATAACCTTCAGTTTGGGGAATGATCTTTCTGGAACACATGGGATCGAGGAATAGATTAGGATGAGACAAGGGTGATAGGCTTGAACCTCATGGAGGAATCATACATATCCCCGTGGCAGGGAACCAATGTCCGTATGTATCATATCATGAAGACTTACCACTGATTTGGGACTTCAACAGCTTACCGCCGAATGAGGCTGAAAGTGGCTTATCGCTAAATGGGGTCAACAATTGATTACCGCTGGATGGGATTGAAAATGTCTTACCACTGGATAGGGGATTGAAAAAGGATTACCATTGGATTGGGGACAGTTTTGTGTCATGCGGGATAAAAGGGGTGTACAGTTTAACGTCATGGAGGCCAGAGGTGGACCAACGTTAAGGGGTCAGAACCAATGGATGGTGGGATTGAAACTCATGGAGGATTCCTACGTACCTTGCCTTGGTGGGGATCAGAAACTATGTAGATCAGGTTGGGTTTGGGGAACTGACATGATGGTGGTCGAGACCAATAGTTGGTGGGATTTAACCTCAAGGAGTCTTCTTACGTGCCTTCCGTGGGAAGGATCAAAGACTACATAGTTAAGGTGGGAGTTTGGTGAACTGACGTGAAGGTGGTCAGGACTAATGATTGGTGGGGTTGAATATTTGGTAGGTTTCCTACGTACCTTACCTTGGTAAGGATCAAAGTCCACATAGTTTGGGATGGTGTTTGGGGAATACACTCTAGGCTTCCCAGATAGGATATCATGGTCGATGCATTCTATATGCCCACGTGAGTCGTGCTCTGTGTGGGAAATGAGATGCAGAAAATACCAGATGATGAAGGTGAAAAGGTGCATCCATGAAGGGTGGTGAATGGGGCCCACACAAGGAATCTTCCTAGGTGCCACTATGGAGTGGAAAAAGAGCACGGGGAATACGCAAGGGATCCACTCGGGTGCCTCTATAGAGCGAAAACGGTGCACGATGCTTACGCATGGAAGTTTCCTGGGTGCTGCTATGGAGCGTCTATGGTTAATGGGGCTAGCATAGTAGAGCTGCCTGGGTGCCACTATAGAAAGGAAATAGTGGATGAGGCTTACTCCAGGAAGCTGCCCGAAGGCCTTCCTCATTTTTGCCCTGAGGGCATCCCAACTCAGTGGTGGGTTGAGGCCTTCACCTATGCACTAGTGCACAAGAGGGATAACATCGATGGGCATTGAAATAAATCTGAAATAAAGGTAGATGAAATTTTTGAATCAGAAGCCTGAAATTCGGAACACAATGAGTGTGGCATGGTGATGGAGGATAAATTTTGACAGTGTTTGAAACACAGCATCCTTATCATTTTACATTGAAATGGGCACACACAAATGATGGTTGACTGTTGACCAAGTTCAAAACACAGGACCTGAATCAAAGTGTTGTCCAAATCCTTACAGGACGTTGTCCCATGATAGTAGGTAAACTGATGCGGCATTGGACAAGGCCATTATGGGGTCCCTTGAGACATGGTAGAGGATGAAGATTCGAATGAAGGACATGCTAACCACGAGATAGAGTTATGGAATGTTTGAATAGATTCCAATGCCCTCAAAATTATTCCACTGTAATAATGGAATGAGGTATCTTATTCTTTTTTCCATAAGCCTTCACTTATTTGGAAAAGAGGAATCCTATTATTGAATGATAGGGCATGCAACAGTTTAATGTCATGAAGAGTGGACTATTGGCATCTTATTCTTGGAGCATAAGGAATATCTCATCTAGTGTTAGAGGTATCATATATTTGGAAGATAGGGAATATTAAAGTTTATAATCATGTAGAAAGGACTGTTGTCATCTTATGATTAGTGCATAAGGAATCTCTTTTTTCAAACAATAGGCATCATATTATTAAATAATATTGTGTACTTCAGTTTATAGTCATGTAGAGAGGAATGTTGGCATCTTATGCTGGCATGCAAGGCATCACCTATTTGGAATAAGAGGCAGCCTATTATTGAATAATATGGTGTACTACAGTTTATAGTCATTTAGAGATGATGGTTTGGAATAATGTCCCTAGAAATGGTTGGTTTTGGGACTTACATATGGGCGTCCCATTATGGTTTAAACTGGCATATGAGTCTGGTGATGGGGATCAGATGAGTTGCTTGAGGAATAGTTCAACTCAAGGTACTCGAGGGGGGGGGATTGATGAAGATAATCTCACCTCAGGAAGTATGAAAAAGACCAATAGAAATATACTCACTCAAGTTGTTTCATGGTGCGCAGATGAGTATCTCAAATCATGGTATCCCATAGGTAGAAGGCGGTTGCACAAAAGGGCGCAATAGAAATTAGTGATGTCTTATCCTGAAACCATAGTGGTATGACTCTCCATTTTTCATGGGGTTCAATGTGTAAGATAGCCTACGCACAGGATGGGATGCACACAATTTTGGACTGGGCGACAAGTTGGAAGATCTGTGCGCAAGATGGAAGGATTGCGTGCAAGAGGGGAGGTATGCACGCGATATAGAAAGTTTGCACGCAATAATGCAGGGTTGAACACAAAAGGGTAGGGTTCCAGGAAATATGGAAGGGTTTCAGCATAGTTTCATGCATGATTCTTCACCTTGGTACTGCTGCACGCATGATTGACCTCTTGTGGGTAGGATTGAATTTTTGCACGCAAGCATAGAATCTTGCGCTCTTAAGTCATAGGTAGAAAATATATAAGGCAAGGATCAATCCATTGTGGGCCTGCGTGAAAGCAGACCCATAATGGACCAGTTGTGCAAGATCTAACATGGAAGATTCCATTCTTCCACATGGGCATAGAAGATGAGGTCTTACAAATAGCAGAGTGGTGGTCGACCTCCGGAGAGCTCCCACGCGGGGTGGGGGTTGTTCTTGTATTTATCGGCAAACCCGGGAGCAGTTGTATGTAAGATTCTGGGTGTGGAAGTGATATTACACCAACCCTAATACGAGTTCATGTGCAAAGGTCCATGGTGCGCAATTCTGCGGTTGACGTCGCCTTGGTCACGGAAAGGGGCCCGGACACGCAGAGGCTCGTTTGACGTCGCCTTGGGTGCGTTAGAATCCTGCTCGTCGATGCTACTCTTATGTGCTCCTCTTAAAACTTGCGCACACCTTCCTTATAAATTTTTCAAGCATCCTGATTGGAAGATGACGTCTCATTAGTCACGTAAAAGTTTTGTGTGACATGTTGCATGCTAGAGTTTACTATTCCGCACAAGATTCCAATCAAGCGCAATATATTTCATTTCTTGTGTGCGAAACAGGTATTACTGCGCGCATGATTGCAGATCTTGTGTGAAAAACTAAACATTTCACCAAAACCATCCCAGATGGAAATTTCCAGCAGCCTAATTTTGAATAGCCATTACTTTTTATCCACAACTACATTCATGTTCCAAGACTTCTCAAATCGAAGCTTGTGGAACGAGCTACGCTCTGGTTTCATGCATGGAAGTATTCAGTGAGTTGCAAGGACCCATTTTCCGGTTCCAAAAATTATTTTTGTAGTTGATGTAGTAACGTTAAAGTAAGAGTTGAGTAATCCACATGGATGGTATTTTTTCATGAAGAGGGGATATTACATTATAGTCTAAGTACACACACACACACACACATATTCTTATCTAGATCACAAAATTATCATTTTGTATATATTGCACACAATTGAATATGAAAACCAAGATGTTACTTCATTATTTCAGGAATTGGAACTCCTTAAAAAATTTGGAATTTATTTTAGATGTTTTTTAGGAATTAGGGGGATTAATGGTAGATATTTACTTTAATACAATTAATGGGATTATTTTGTAGAAGGGAAATTATATATTGTTGATATTATGAATTTGAATTTGAATTTCAAATATCGTAATATAAAATAGAGGGAGAAGGATTGAAAAATATAAAGAGAACTATTCTTAATAAAATTGGTAACAAAAAAATGGAGAAAAATAAAATATAGATCTAATAATGAATACGTATAAATAATTAAGGTAAAAATAACATGGGATTCATTAAATATTTGAATTAAATATGCTTTAGTTTCTGTTGTATGATTTTATCATAACTATTAAATTTATAATGTGTAATTTTTTATACTATTCAATTATTTAAAACTATACAAAATATAATTAGTGGAATGAATCTAGGGAAAATTTAAAATTCAATAATGTATTTACAAGTAGAAGGACATATGATGATTCATTCTTTGTGATATATATTATTGTATAATGTGGGGTTCAATCTTATTGAAGATGAATCATAATAAATGATTATTCCTTTATTGAAAGATTTTAGTGATTATGTAATGTCTGTTTGGAGATAAAAATTCAACTGTACTCTCAAAGAGTTAATTATATATATCTTTGAAATATGAGAGAGACATATGGTATACATTGGATGATAAAATCTGAAATGTTGATGTGGACTAAATAATTTCTACACTTTTATCATGGTGTTACCATTATATTGAAATGAGGATAAATTACATATGGGGATTTTTACAGATATATTCTATAGTTGGGAACAATGGTGGATATTGGAGTCACCCCTGAGAGTAAGTGATCCATTCCCTAAACCATTGTTATATTATTTAGCATTCGAGATGAGTGAATTCACTTAAATGTTATAAGAAATGGGCATTTAAATTGATTGACTATGAAAAAATTGGTATCCACATGGTCAATAATATAATTTATTAATAGTACATAGATTAATTATTGGTGTATGGGCTCCTTGGATGTATCATAGTGTCAGTAAACCAAGTAAATCCCCTATTTAAATTTCCAAATTTACATTCTTAATAAGAATTATTCAAGGGGTTTGTTGAGATGATCAAAACATTGAATACTATATCAAACTAAAATGGGAATAATATCCAATAATTAGAGTATTATGTGATGAAATGTTTTATTTGGTAAAACCAAATATTATCCCCCCTTCATTTCTATCATGTTACAAAAGATCCATACCTCAATAACAAATCCAATGATATTCATCAACATATAAAATCACACATTTAACTCAATGTTTTTGAAATGAACCCGATATCAATAGTATTATATGTATGCATATATATATTATAATCAATAAATAACAACGATGGAATCATATGGTTATATATGTAGTAAAATTATAACATTAATAAGATAATGTATAATGATTAGAGGATGGTAAGGGGGAGTTGAAATAGTGAAATGCTTTTTACTGAATCCTATTTTTTTTAATTATCCCCACTTAATATTCAATACTATATCCCAGTTATTTTTTATAGATATATTTATTTATTTTATATGTCCAATACAACATTAAATGTAGTAAACAATAAATAGACAACACATCGTATTTTAGAATGTTTATACCCTATGCGGGAATCCCAACATTTTATGTGTGTTCAGATCAAGTCCTAGATATAGATTATCACTAATAAATTATATGAAATACAAAATCATGAGTACGTGTTGTCTATAACTCATTAAATGATAGGTATATGTATGTATCATTCATAACCCATGAGATGATATCATATTTTACCCTATTCTGTCTCATGATAGCATCTGTCTATGGACTGTTTTGGATATTATTATAATAGGCCACTCTATTATTCCAAGGTCCTCCCATGAACTCTCAAACAAGATCTCCAATATATCAATGGATTTAACTACACAAGCTATTGAGATATTTCTCTTCAATAACTATTCCTCAACTACCAATATATGATCCCATAAAACTGTACACACGTCTGTCTTGTTACCTCATCTCAATATCGGAATGATCAACACGTATTGATAGTAGGATCATTCACACTATCTTATTCCTAAATTTCTTCATTTTATGAAATGTATGGTATTATATAAAAAAAATTATGATGGGTTTTTTCCTATTTATCAATTTTCTCCAAAATCATCGTTTATGTTAAATAGATATTTAGGGGTAAGAATTGGTACATAATTCATCTTCTTCCTTGAAACACAATATCAACTCCATGAAAAATAATCATATTATATATATTTATAATTCCAAAAATGTTTATTAGAATAGAGAATTAATTCATCTACAACATATTTCTTATTTATCTCATTCATTTTCATATATTTGTAACATCTCTCCAAGAAAATATTTCACATTAATTCCTCATCAATTCTGGACATCAAATCTAATTTAAATATATCATATATTAAATCTTTTAACATTATTTGTTTCTTTTTATTTATAATCATATTCTATTTATATTTATCACGGTCTTTAGTTTCAATAATATTTAAATGAAATTAATCATTTATTTCTAAAACATAACATGAATTGTTAGAGTCACAACGGTAATCTTCCCAGTGATACTCACTTTATCCCTCACTGCAATGTAACATTATCTTCACGGCATTAATGTATCACAATTAATATTACTAGATTTAGATGATATAACATCCTCATCCCTCTTAATTGAATAATTACTCTCTCTAGGGTGTGTACTTATTCTACATGGTGAAAATATTATCTTCTAAATTATAAAATTCAAAAGAATATATTTGTATCATTTCTATATTTATCTATGTTAGGTAAAAAATTCATTATCGTCTAACTTTACTTATATCTATCCTTTGGAATATCTTTATATTCTAAAAATTTTAAATTTTACAACAATTTATGTCTTATTATGAAACATCTTATAATAAATTAATACTGTTAAAGATCATAGTGAACCTATGAAGACGCGCTAATTATTTTATTCAGTAACCCTTATGAAAACCATTTTTAGTTTTATGAATTATATAAGGTTTTTCACATAACCCAATTTCTTCTAAAAAATGAAACATATATAATATTTATTACGCCCTTATTTAATTCCAAAGGGCTTTTCCTTTTCCTCAATTTATTTTGAACCTCAACAAAATGTATTAAACATCCTCCAAATATGTATGTATTAATAAAAAAACTCATATATCATCATAACAATAATATATATTATATGTTTATGCATATAAGAAGTTTATATTGTAATAACATTGTCTTATGAAAAACATCATAAAAATCCTCAAAGTTGTTCTAACACCCCAAAAATCTAGTTTAAAATAATTATGGTTTGGGTATCTTTCATTAACACACAATACCAAGTATTAAGTTATTTAAAATAAAATATTCGAATATTATAATTCAAATGTGACCATTATGACCTATCCATTGAATTTGGTGGATTGAATAAGAGTTACCAAATTATGATATATATATATATATACATATATTTATATATATATATTTGACATACTCAATGTAAATAAATTTTTTGATTCATAGGAAATAAAAAATCAAATTTTAGTGAAGTAATTTTATTATGCTGAAATACTTTTTCATAAAAAATGGTTATTATTTATTTTTTTATGAAAATGATATAATTAAATTATACCTACAATTGAAATTATATTTTATATAAAATGATATGTCGTTGAAATCATTATATCAAAATTATCCTATGGATATTTTTGGGATTTTTTTTAAAAGTTGAATTTTTTAATAGTGAAAGAAATGTTTTTTGAAATATTCCCTTTTCATTCAAGAATTTACAATGTAAAATTTCTGATTTAAAATTTTCATTAGTTCACTTTCTGTTATAAAAATACTATCAATTTATTTGAAATAACATTATGGTAACTTCCCCTACCCAGTAACAACTATATATGGTTCCTTGGGCCGTGTTGTCACATGACCTAAGAAGGTCCTCCCTATATGCCCAAGACATCCGAATAATATTGTGGTTCTATCAGGATATCATGGAGAGACTATACCCACTTATCAGAGTATTAAATAGAATAGATAATAATACCAACAGAAAAATAATCCAATATAAACCATAAATGTTCAATAAACAACAAAATCCCATATGTAACCAAGTAGCACATGATAAAAAAATATAATGAATACACTGAAAGTTTAACATTCAGAAAAATGGAATCCATAACCAAAACTACTAAAAGATCCAAATCACAAAACCAATCCCCATCCCATGTCTGAACTCCAATGGTCCAACCCATTAATCCATGCATAAAGAATAAACCAAGTCCATGTCCTCAACCTATACCAGAAAACCTATAGCATATGCACGAGTAACCAAGTGTCGTGGTGGACTAAGAAAGTTGTGAGTACAACAGAACATGCCACCACCAATGGTAACATAATCATAATTACTATTTAATATAATATATGTAGGTAACAAATGTGAAATAAAAAATCAAGTGACAAGGGATGCATGGTATACATTTAAAAAATTTATTAATTCTCTATTATGTCTCTTAATATCCATTATGTCAACCAACCAACTAAAGTAGCTCTATTAATACTCAGAGCCTATTCCAAAACATAACTTTTCACAAACTTTTAGTCACATGGTTTATTAAATAATCAATGAATTCATTAACATACCTTAGAGAATCAATCCAATAATAAATCCATATCCATACGTTGGGGAAGTGTAGTGCATAAATCTGACATCCCAAACCATATACATATTTTTGGGAAGCTGAAAGCCTTAGATTGACAGACCAAACCACATAACACATCGATGACCTAGAGCATTAGTCTAACCTAACCTAATTTGGAAATTCATTCTGTTATTTAGGAAGCATAGAGTCTTAGTTTGGCATCCTAACTCAACAATTCAACAATAGGACATGGAGAATCTTCCCACCAAACCCAAAAAATGAAGACATAGTCTATATTATAGGAGAATAAGGTCTTTGTATAACTTAATAACACAAAAAATAATTAGAGGGACCTAGTGTATTAGTCCATACCACCACAAAAAAGGATCCCCAATACATATGTTTTGAGTATAGTGATTTGGTCTAACATCCTATCTCAACAATTCAATGCTATTTCATATGCATGTGTTTCTTTAAATAATCAACATATTTACTATTTACATGCCTTACCTCATTTCAATTCATTTACCATTTTTAAACCATAAATCATCGAACACATATAACATTATACAGAATTCCCCCTAACGCCATATTGACAACAAGGAAACAAAAAACATAAATCTCATATCAAAATCTATGATAAAAAATAATTTAAATACTCATTTAAAAAAATAATGATGACATCCAATTAAAAGACATGAATTCCTCCTTGAAAAATTTTACAATTCAAAATGGCTTTCTCTTCCATTTCCAACCATTATGATAATCAGCAGGGAATTTTCATAAGATGGGCACCACAACCGTTTTTAAATTCATCATTTGAAATAAATAAGGAAAAAAACATTCTAATCACCTTGAACAAAATTCCTCATTTTAATACATTTCCCACTTTCAAAATATAATATTCATCATTTATAAATATAACATGATTAAAATCCAAAACACACCATTTAACCCTATTTCAATATACTCATAGGAAATTCACTAGTTTCAACAAATAATATACCTTATTAACACAGCATCCAATTTCACATAGCAATTTACCATTCACATTCTGTTAATTTTAAAAATTTCCCAATATCAATAACCACCAATTTGTTTTTTCCAATTCCACGGTTTCCGCATACGCCATGGGTATGACAAGGTTATTTCTCCCATTATCAAGGAACCAAATGTGGTTTGGAAAAGATATCTCACCTCAATATAAGGACCAAACTACTTTTTATATCTATAAACATTTATATTTATCAAGGATGTTAATTATCATGACTACATATACGTATAAAACATCAAGACTTTAGTCAAAACATGTTATGTCCACTTACTTCATGTTCGTAGACAAGCTCTCGCCCAATGGAAACCATTGATCTGAATATATATGGTTTCAAACGACATAGAAATGAACAGTATAGAAAAAATGGATTTGGGTTTTGGATAGAGAGTAAACAACACATCAATCCACATCCAGAAAATGTATGTAAAAGTATTCGGAGACATAACTGGAAAATCTATTTGCAGCAAATAGAACTCCAAATTCCTATGAATTAATTGAGAACTACACATGGAATAGGAGGGTGATTATAAATTTCCATCCTAGATATATGGGGTAAAATATGGATTAAATTTTGGGGATATTACTTTTATACTGGGAGAAAAAATAGGAAATTATTACTTTTTAAGGGTTTAATGTTTTAGCCTCATGGTTGGCCAAAATATGTGCTAACTATATATATCCCACTATCCAAGAGGTCCCAAAAAACATAGTCTCCTTGGATCACCCACACAGTTTGGAAACCCCAAGAGTTCTCACACACCAACCTCTATCTGAGAGGAGTTACAGATACATAGTTTCCGGGCCATGCACATGGTTCATTGTAATTTTGTGTCAACCATGAAATGTCAAATGTTTTACCTATATCCTTTTAATTTCATGTCCCAAACCACCGAGACAACCAAAACATCCCATACAACAATGAACCAATACATTATCAAAAAAATTGAATTTTACCCAATATTTAAACAAGTATATAACTCCATGCAAGGTCAAGATCTTATAAACTACCAAACTTTTTATAGATCTCCTTCAATTCGTACATAAAATCCTTACTGAGGCTTCAAAATCAAATGATTTTGCCATATGTCTCACCTACCAACCATTGTATCCCAATATTCCTCTTGAACATGGTTGTGACTTCACCAGACATTATCCAAAGAACAAGTCATACGCAGAAAGACTGATTCACACCAGGACCCATAATCTTGAACCTGATTCTCCTCAAAGGATGCATCCACCTCAAAATCTTCATTCACATGTTAAATAAAGATAAAAAACACTGAAACACCCCACAAGGAGAAATCAAAAAATAACTACACCATAATGGGAGAGTCGATCCGAACACCTTAGTTCGAATCCTCTTCACATCTCATGGCCCAAATCACACGGCAACAGATCATCTAGTTTTTAAAATTATAACAGCAACCCAAGATTGACATTAATATAGAAACACATAGATTACAACCACATTTCCCTAGCCTACATTGGTTTTTATACTCATGGACCATGAAATTACTCCACTTAAATACATTCATACGGAAACCCAATAATAACATATCTCTCATGGAATTTAACCGGTCAAAAGCTAATCCTATTCTAATTTTCAAGATTGAAATATCATGATGGTTCTCACCCGAGACCATCTATCCAATATCGCTACTCAATTCATCAACCAACCACTTGACCTCAATGATTCTCCCCACCCCACACTTTATCTTCCCACCATTATATCTATGTTTTGGAAAACTACACCATTCATAAAGAGACCAACATAACATCTAATAAACTTTTAAAACATACCTAATGTGTTTCCAAACTAAATACAACAAAAAAATATAATGAACACCATCTGAAATTGGGATCATTCCTTGCCACTAAAACCACCTAGAATAGAAAATCTTATACCATCCATTTACCATCTAAGAACAACTTGATCTATCTCAAGATCATATTCATTTCCAAAACACACTTACTAGTAAAATATAAAAATAGAGGTGGCCTATACATTCCACCCCTTTTCACTGAAGGAATATCTCCATCATCCAAAACACCTAATGGATTCATTCCATGACTTCCTCTATGGTTTTATCAGAAAACCTATATTTCCAAAAACCATTTTCATGCCTTATCATTCACATAATTAAATCTAAAATAGTAATCATGGATTATTTTATAAGTAACTGAATCCCTAAGAAAATTATTTGCTTGATCAAGACCCAGAAAAGTTTTATATTGGACTACCATAGAAATATAATAATACATCCCCACTATTTAATCATTGGAATCTTGTTACCACTACATTACTCCATGGTCTTCTCCACACATCCATTACTGTATTACCATTCCCCTCCCTATGAGTGTCGTTTTAACCACTTTACACAATAAATTTTCACAACTAATACTCACAATTAGATCACAAGATGAACACCAAAAATTGGTCTTGGTCATCCAGTTTCCACTAGAGTAACAAAAAAATGATCTCTCCCACTCATTTCTATATTTTGAGAATGACCCCAATGGAATTCATTGATATCTGGTCCTTATGGAGGAACTCAACCATAAATGATCAATTTTGTACATACCGACATCGATATCAATGTAAATTGCACCATGAATGTAAGCTCAAAGTGCCCCCATATCTAACCAGAACACAATCAGGTAGCTAAGCATAAATACAGAGCTATTTCAATGTACCATAAATGTTGTCAAAAATAATTCCATCGTTGTCACAAAAAATAAGTATTCTAGGAAGTCATCAATAAATATCATATCACGTTAACCTTTCCATTATTACCCCTACTATGGGGACATCTTGGCCTACAAAATGTCTCATCCTTCCCAAGCCACCATCTTCACATCAACACCTAGCCACTACAAACATGTCAGATTTAAAACTGAAATCACCACCACTTCATGACTCTCTACAATGAAATCATAAACAGACACATCTAGTGGTGCTTTCAGTACCACACCTATTGAGTCATTCGACCATGAACCTAGTGGCTCAAAACAGAATCATATTGATCCACCACATTATTCATATATCACCATATCTAGGCGGAAACACCTGTTTTCTCATTTAAATGTTCCTCCTAGTTTTTCATCCTCATCGACCTTATGTTTTTATCAACATCTTACCTTAAAATAAAACTACTCATAAAGATAAGCCAACCATGTGACCAGATTCACCTAGTGTCACTTCCTTAAAAAATATACCATCAACGTTGTGGTCAACATTATAATTTCCAAAAAAATCAACATTATTTCCAATATTATTCATTTTAAAATAGAAGAGAAACAACCCAAGATGATCGAATCATTAAAAACCAATATTATTATCAAATATTTACAACAGGTGTCTCATTGAGAATGAATCCAAGACACAACCATTCACTTTTACTAGAAACTCAATGGTACTATCCATGAATCAATTCCACCTCAGAAGAAACTACTTAGTCTTCACATTCCAAGGAACCTCCAATGTAGAGATTTCCTCCCATGATGATACTATGGATTTTATATGGAATTCAAAATCATAACCATATCTCAAATCATGTTTCCAAAACCTCCAAATTTTACACTTATCCTTCTATGTCAAACCTGCATTGGGAAACACCCTCGATGTGAACCATTCAATGTAAAAAATGTCAAATTGTTCCTCATTCAGCTGAGGACATTCAAAACATGGAAAAACCCTCTCACAGGTCACCTCAAAGGTAAAATGATACCAAATCCCTAAATTTGATCCACATCAAAAAAATGTCATTGAATCTCTCTATATACCTAAATCTCTCTTTCTGTAAGGCATATAAATCAAATCTCAAGCCACATATTTCCCATTGGATTCACCTTTTCTCCCATTCCAAAACTCACTTGGTCTAACTAATCCAAGAACATATTTTACTATAGGATTAACACCAAGGATACCTACACCCATATATAATCAATGTGTTCCAAACTTCCAATATAGGGTCTAAAACAGAACTTGCTCAATTCCAACCCAAAAGGGTTAACACCCTCACATTTTCATAAAACATCTCCTGACCCAAAAGGAACATCCCTATTGAGGGTACAACCGTACATAAAAACCCACAAAGCATCACAACCCATAACCAAAGTCAAAAACTATGAAACTATCACCACCAAAACCATCTGTAAACTAGTTCAACACACAGAAAATGTTATACCAACCACTAGATTCCCTAAAATTTTCTCCATTTATAATTTTTATTTAAATGTTTTTACCAATTTTGAAAACATTAGAAGTGGTATTTCAAAGAATTCCATTTGAAACCCCAAAATAATAAAATGTTCAAAAACCCTTTTATTTCCCATCATCTAATAATAAATTTTTTTATTCAAATCTAAATTTAAAAACATTTTCACTAACAACCATTTTAATGAAATATCATCTATATTGAATCATAGGTTGAAAGTTCACTATTAACATGTGATTCCAAAATAACTATCAATCATAGGTAATATATGGATTAACTATGAGTCCTATGTTCCTAGAATGATAAATGAACTCACACCCCCTCTATTTCCATATTGGGATAATAAATAAAATAGAATAAATAAATAACATCACATCCCAGTGTTACACTCGAGGTGGAAGTATCAATCGACCATAAAATCCTAAAACCAAACATCAATTCCCACCAAAATAACGATGGGTTTTCCCTCATATGTTGTGCTTCAAGAACCCTAGGATGAAGTAATTACCAAGCCCCAACATGATCATAGTATACTATGCAACATTCACAAATAAAAGACAAAATAAAACTAACTATGATACAACTTTGTAATGTCCTTGACCTACTGGACACTATATTCAGTGCCCTGGTCATGGTAATCACATGACCCCAGGTGTCCCTCCCTATACTCTAGATGTTACTTACTAGCTAAATGGGTCTATATTGATATGTTGGGGAGACTATAACCACTTACCCGAATAATATATAGTAAAAATAATAATACCTACACAAAATGAATGCAATGCAAACCAAAAATAGATCATTCACAGAAAAATACCTTCAGTAAACAAGTAACATATGCTATAATAAAATGTTGGATAACCTACAATATAACATCCCGCCTTTTTATCACATAAACTTTCATTACATTTTACAATACCGATGATCTTTAAGGTTTAGTGTCTTGGAAACCAGGAACTTAATACATGAAACAACAAAAAAACACATTCTTCTTAAACACTTGAAAGGCTTCTCCTTATGTTCATCCTAGGTTCATTACTGCATCTCATAACCTGGGGACATACATCAAAGGAAAGGGTGAGCAGAAGGCCCAGTAAGGGAAACAAGAGAGAAATTTTACATGTGATCTTGAGATAATTCAATAAGGACATGAGAAGAACTTTAAGGCATGAGAAAGAAATAATGAGATACATCATAATAAAAATAACATTTTTCATAACTTGAAGATGTGGATGCAACATTTAATATTGACAATCGTTTCGTTTCACCAAGGTCCATCCCCAAGGTGTCGTTAAAAATTACCAAGGTTATTCACCAAGGCGTCGTTAAAATGGTCATCTCTAGAGATTAAGTCTTTACCCAATGCATTAGAGCGCTATCTGGGCGCACCCTTAAACTGTAATCTCTGATGGTTACATCATTATCCAATGCAATGGGGCGCTATCAGGGAGCACACTTAAATTTTCCTTTATTATCATGTGATCCACATATATCATCATCAAACATTTCATAAATAACCCATATAGCATAAAATAAATGGGTTTCATTTCATAATCAAAATATTTTAAAAACTTCTTTAAAGGCAAGATCATTACGTCACTTTAAACCCACAGAAAGGGAAAGCGGGTCTCATGTATGTATATCCCAGAATTTAAAATAGAACATTTTTATATATGCATGAATACCCCTGTAGAAATAAGATCTTTGAGTATTAACTTTATAACATAAAATAATTTTGAGAAAAGAGAGAGGCATTTTGAGACGAAAATTATGCAGCATAACTGCTATGTTACAAGGATTTAGAAAACATTGAAAAGATAGGGGACATGGGTCGCCCACTCATAAATGATCCATAAAACAGTAGGAGGGCAGAATATAAGTGATTTAAGAACATGGTAATGAAATTTGAAAGATATACCATATGAAATGAAAAATATTAAAGGAAGACAAAAATAAGATTTCTCTTGTGAGAATTCGGCAGCCTAACGACGTCACTTAAACTTCAACAAAAATGAATTGACAAGGTCAAATAGGGTCTCTCATCATATGAACATAAGAGTCCAGTGTGATAGATATAGAGATCATACCCCAACATAATAGAAAAGAACTTGAAAGAATTGACATGAAAGTAGAACTTCAAAACGAGAAGGGTGAAGAACCACTTAAAAATTCGACAGCCTAACGGCGCCACTTAAAACTTCAAAATACTGAATTGAAGAGATCAAATGGGGCCTCTCATCATATGATAATAAAAGATCAGTATGATAAATTTAGAGATCGTAACCCAACATAATAAAAATGAACTTGAAATAATTGACATGAAAGTAGAACTTCAAAATGAGAGTGGTGAAGAACCACTTAAAAATTCGGCAGCCTAACGGCACCACTTAAAACTTCAAAATACTAAATTTAAGAGATCAAATGGGGTCTCTCATCATATGATTATAAAAGATCAGTATGATAAATTTAGAGATCATACCTCAACATAATAAAAAGGAACTTGAAAGAATTGACATGAAAGTAGAACTTCAAAATGAGAATGGTGAAGAACCACTTAAAAATTCGGCAGCCTAACAGCGCCACTTAAAACTTCAAAATACTGAATTGAAGAGATAAAATGGGGTATCTCATCATATGATCATAAAAAATCAGTATGATAAATTTAGATAACATACCCCAATATAATAAAAAGGAACATGAAATACTTTACATGAAAATAGATCTTGAAAAATGAGAGGGGAGAAAGAATCTGTTACAAAAATTTCGGCAGCCTAACGGCGCCACATAAAACTTCATAAAACGAAATAATGAGAGTAAGAGGGGATCTCTCATTATATGAACATAAAAAGAGAAGTAAGAGGAGTATAAAAGAACATCCTCCAACATAAGAACATGGAGCATAAAAGGAATGACATAAAAGATATCACTTGAAAAGAAAGAGAGGGGTCGGATCCCGTACCTTAAAATGTAACTCTTAAACCTCAAAGGTTGGGACCTTGAGGGCTTGGGGTAACCTTTGGAGGACTCCTTGGGAGGTAAAGAGACTGGAACTTTGTTGGGGAAGAGTGGGGAGACGAATGGATGAGAGGAGGGCTTGGTATTTATAGAGAAAGTGAGGGGACAAGGTATTAATGGCCAAGGGACACCTCACATGTGCTTTTCTCAAACCCATGTGCTCTCCCTTGGCATTTACCATGGAGTTAGGCCACATGGGGCCCCCAAAACAATAATTCATCACCCTTGGCCGGCCAACCCGTAAAATATCTCATTACATCATCAGGACACAGTTATGATGTCATTAAACATACTGAAACCCTAAAACTGTATTTTTACTATTCACTGAAAATTCAACTTTCTCAGAAAAATCCCAAAATTTCACATTAATCAAATATCAATGCGCTGATTTCAAAAATGAACTCCATTTTATAAAAATAATTTTCTAAATATTTTTAATTTATTTTTTAAATAAATACACTATTCATTGAAAATTCATTTTTTCAGAAAAAACCCCAAAAATTACCATAACATAATATCGGTGCTCTGAGTTCAAAAATGAAAACCATTTTATAAAAATAATTTTCTATATATTTTTAATTTAATTTTTTAATTAAAATACACTATTCACCTGAAAAGATTAATACTTGAATAATAATTTATGAAACCGTTATTTAACCATTTTATTGAATCACATTACTTAATCAAGGTGCCTAGTTTATTTTAAAACTTTCTTTAAGTGAGATTACTAATCCATTTGGTCATATTACTAATCCTAATCATGAAATCACTTTTCATAATTTACTATTCATCAAAAATCAAGTTGATCTTATTAGACTCTAAATTTCGTACATAACATAATTGTAGAAGACCATTTTTTGAAAATCATTACACATTTTTAATTATTTAAGGTTTACATAAACATTTTTAAAATATCCTTTTTCTAAAATTCATCAAAAATATGCATACTATATTTATCCGGTCATTTGAAAATTCATAAACATCATCATAAGAAGAAATCCCAATTTTTATTTAAAACAAGGATTACACAAGGCAGTTACGGTCTCGTTTCATAGCTCCTTATAATACCAGCATAGGACCTAAGAGTAAGGTGTTCTAGGGTGATAGAATCTTGGGGTGGCTCAGTCAACATTGCTCGAGTAGTAATTTCTATCAGTTTGAACTTCTTGCGAAGGCGATTCCGTTCTAGCTTCACATGATGAAGATTGGCTTGGATTTGGTCCAGAGCAAAGCCCAATGGTGCTACCTCCTTCCCAAGCTCTGTTAGATGGGCTTCGATCGGTCCAAGACTACTAGGTGAGGCCATCAAATCTTCTTTCTATAATAATTAACCAAGATTAATTGTATTTAGAGACAATAATCAAAACATTTTGTTCACAGTGGTCATATTGACCGATGGTCATATAACAATCAAAACCTAATGGTCTCATTTTAATTATAATCATGTTTATCAAATAAAACATTTTTGTTGAGTATAAAAATAAAATAAAATAACACATGAATTTAGGAAACAAGATTTATTCAAAAAATTTCGGGCCGTTACAATCTTCCCCCCTTAAGAAATTGCGTCCTCGCAATTTTTAAAATTGGGTTTTGAAATTTCATTGAAAGTCCCACATTGGAAAAAGAGTCAGTAACACCATTACTTTAAAAGAAAGAAAAGGAAGTACAAAGGCCACCCGAGTTTACTCATAATAGGATTCCATGTAGGAAACATGGACATGGAGGAGAAAAAAAGGGTCACGTTCTAAAGGAGAGTGATAGAAAACATGATTAGGAGGAAGATAACCACCAGAAAATCCCAAAATTATGATGTGTGTAAGCGGTCTTTGATTACCTAGTAGGAAACGTAAACCAACAATGTTTTTGTTTTACGTTCCTTTTCATAACTTTGAGGAATTCATTTTCAACATAGAAAAAAATCATAAGGAAATATATCTACCTTCATGTAGAGTTTCATACTTTAATAAGTTTATACCAAAACTAATCTTGTCTCCAAACTATGAGCATTGAAAACTACTTGGTCTCATCAAAACACAAGAATCATCTTCTAGAGAATCACATAATCCACAAAAGATCAACTATCTATTTCTTCTATCTTTCAATATTATCCCAAAAATAGAAAGGGTAAGGTAAAACAACTCTTCAAAAAGAATCCCATAGGAATGGAAACTACTTCTAAATCTTCAAAGTTCCATGGTACTACCCAAAGTTCATCACAGACCATTCCATAAATAATGGTCCTCAAGATTCCTCAAAGTAAATTAAACTAAGATTGAAACCCAAATACAAGAGAGATTCGATAACATAGTCTTTAAAAAAAACATCATTATTCATCTCCAAACAACATCAACCACTCCTAATATGTTATAACAAAAGTTGCTATCCTAAACATATTTTAACCAAGATAGGTTAATCATTCCCGTAAGTAACCTAAATTACTATAAGTCCACCTTAAATTCATCGATTCTTTAAAATATAAGTCAACCTTACTCCTTAATGAAAATACTGTAGTAATCTATTTACCTCGATCAAATACGGTTCCCAAATTAATGAATGTCTTCCAAAATAATAATCATTTTTTAATCCTCTAATGATCTCTTTCATATTAATATGGATATCGTTGCATTTCCTATCACATTGTTTATTGGGACATTTTCTTCCATCTCCCACCATTAACTAAGAGGAGAAATTATAATTAGAGGCTTAAATACTTAACCAATAATCACGAAAAGGAGCTTAAAGCATATAAGGATAACTTGTAGAAGAAAATTATACCCTAACTTGTGATCCCCTAGGTTCCAACCTAGGTTATCCATGATCATATATTCTTATGTGAATATTTGTTCCTTTAACAATGGATCATACTAAGCTTATGAATTTACCAAAGCATATCCCCCGGGAGTGTCGTAACCAAGAGTGCAGCAAGGCCCGTTGTCGTGTACCAGTTCCCGTTCGAGTCTATCCCAAAGCGGTGTTTTCAGGTTTTACCCCTATGTACATCTGTGCCAGAGACGCCTCTACCTGCTCGTACCAAGACAGGGATGTATTTTCTTGGAAACCCCTTACTCAATACTCACCAAAATACTAGGAATATTTCCTATATTTAAACTTTTATATAGGGTTCTTCCTAAAGTTTTCATATCCTAATTTCCAAAAATAACTAAACCATCCTTTGATACCAACTATAACATCCCGCCTTTTTATCACATAAAATTTCATTACATTTTACAAAACCAAGGATCTTTAAGGTTTAGTGTCTTGGAAACCAGGAACTTAATACATGAAACAACAAAAAAACACATTCTTCTTAAACACTTGAAAGGCTTCTCCTTATGTTCATCCTAGGTTCATTACTGCATCTCATAACCTGGGGACATACATCAAAGGAAAGGGTGAGCAGAAGGCCCAGTAAGGGAAACAAGAGAAAAATTTTATGTGTGATCTTGAGATACTTCAATAAGGACATGAGAAGAACTTTAAGGCATGAGAAAGAAATAATGAGATACATCATAATAAAAATAACATTTTTCATAACTTGAAGATGTGGATGCAACATTTAATATTGACAATCGTTTCGTTTCACCAAGGTCCATCCCCAAGGTGTCGTTAAAAATTACCACGGTTATTCACCAAGGCGTCGTTAAAATGGTCATCTCTAGAGATTAAGTCTATACCCAATGCATTAGAGCGCTATCTGGGCGCACCCTTAAACTGTAATCTCTGATGGTTACATCATTATCCAATGCAATGGGGTGCTATCAGGGCGCACCCTTATATTTGCCTTTATTATCATGTGATCCACATATATCATCATCAAAAATTTCATAAATAACCCATATAGCATAAAATAAATGGGTTTCATTTCATAATCACAATGTTTTAAAACTGCTTTAAAGGAAAGATCTTTACGTCACTTTAAACCCACAGAAAGGGAAAGCGGGTATCATGTATGTATATCCCAGAATTTAAAATAGAACATTTTGATATATGCGTGAATACCCCTGTAGAAATAAGAGCTTTGAGTATTCACTTTATAAAATAAAATAATTTTGAGAAAAGAGAGAGGCATTTTGAGACGAAAATTCTGCAGCATAACTGCTATGTTACAAGGATTTAGAAAACATTGAAAAGAGAGGGGACATGGGTCGCCCACTCATAAATGATCCATAAAACAGTAGGGGGACAGAATATAAGGGATTTAAGAACATGGTAATGAAATTTGAAAGATATACCATATGAAATGAAAAATATTAAAGGAAGACAAAAATAATATTTCTCTTGTGAGAATTCGGCAGCCTAACGGCGTCACTTAAACTTCAACAAAAATGAATTGACAAGGTCAAATAGGGTCTCTCATCATATGAAAATAAGAGTCCAGTATGATAGATATAGATATCATACCCCAACATAATAGAAAAAAACTTGAAAGAATTGACATGAAAGTAGAACTTCAAAACGAGAAGGGTGAAGAACAACTTAAAAATTCGACAGCCTAACGACGCCACTTAAAATTTCAAAATACTGAATTGAAGAGATCAAATGGGGTCTCTCATCATATGATAATAAAAGATCAGTATGATAAATTTAGAGATCATAACCCAACATAATAAAAATGAATTTGAAATAATTGACATGAAAGTAGAACTTCAAAATGAGAATGGTGAACAACCACTTAAAAATTCGGCAGCCTAACGGCACCACTTAAAACATCAAAATACTGAATTGAAGAGATCAAATGGGGTCTCTCATCATATGATCATAAAAGATCAGTATGATAAATTTAGAGATCATACCACAACATAATAAAAAGGAACTTGAAAGAATTGACATGAAAGTAGAACTTCAAAATGAGAATGGTGAAGAACCACTTAAAAATTCGGCAGCCTAACAGCGCCACTTAAAACTTCAAAATACTGAATTGAAGAGATCAAATGGGGTATCTCATCATATGATCATAAAAGATCAGTATGATAAAATTAGAGATCATACCCCAACATAATAAAAAGGAACATGAAATACATTACATGAAAATAGATCTTGAAAAATGAGAGGGGAGAAAGAATCCGTTACAAAAATTTCGGCAGCCTAACGGCGCCACATAAAACATCATAAAACGAAATAATGAGAGTAAGAGGGGATATCTCATTATATGAACATAAAAAGAGCAGTAAGAGGAGTATAAAAGAAAATTCTCCAACATAAGAACATGGAGCATAAAAGGAATGACATAAAAGAGATCACTTGAAAAGAAAGAGAGGGGTCAGATCCCTTACCTTAAAATGTAACTCTTAAACCTCAAAGGTTGGGACCTTGAGGGCTTGGGGTCACCTTGGGAGGACTCCTTGGGAGGTAAAGAGACCGGAAATTCGTTGGGGAAGAGTGGGGAGACGAATGGATGAGAGGAGGGCTTGGTATTTATAGAGAAAGTGAGGGGACAAGGTATTAATGGCCAAGGGACACCTCACATGTGCTTTTCTCAAACCCATGTGCTCTCCCTTGGCATTTACCATGGAGTTAGGCCACATGGGCACCCCAAAACAATAATTCATCACCCTTGGCCGGCCAACCCTTAAAATATCTCATGAAATCATCAGGACACAGTTATGATGTCATTAAACATACTGAAACCCTAAAACTGTATTTTTACTATTCACTGAAAATTCAACTTTCTCAGAAAAATCCCAAAATTTCACCTTAATCAAATATCAATGCTCTGATTTCAAAAATGAACTCCATTTTATAAAAATAATTTTCTAAATACTTTTAATTTTTTTTTAAATAAATACACTATTCATCGAAAATTCATTTTTTCAGAAAAAACCCCAAAAATTACCATAACATAATATCGGTGCTCTGAGTTCAAAAATGAAAACCATTTTATAAAAATATTTTTATAAATATTTTTAATTTAATTTTTTAATTAAAAGACAATATTCACCTGAAAAGATTAATACTTGAATAATAATTTATGAAACCGTTATTTAACCATTTTATTGAATCACATTACTTAATCAAGGTTCCTAGTTTATTTTAAAACTTTTATTAAGTGAGATTACTAATACATTTGGTCATATTACTAATCCTAATCATGAAATCACTATTCATAATTTACTATTCATCAAAAATCATGTTGATCTTATTAGACTCTAAATTTCGTACTTAACATAATTGTAGAAGACCATTTTTTGAAAATCATTACACATTTTTAATTATTTAAGGTTTACAAAAACATTTTTAAAATATCCTTTTTCTAAAATTCATCAATAATATGCATACTATATTTATCCGGTCATTTGAAAATTCATAAACATTGTCATAAGTAGAAATCCCAATTTTTATTTAAAACAAGGATTACACAAGGCAGTTACGGTCTCGTTACATAGCCCCTTATAATACCAGCATAGGACCTAAGAGTAAGGTGTGCTAGGGTGATAGAATCTTGGGGCGGCTCAGTCAACATTGCCCGAGTAGTAATTTCTATCAGTTTGAACTTCTCGTGAAGGTGATTCTGTTCTAGCTTCACATGATGAAGTTCGGCTTGGATTTGGTCCAGAGCAAAGCCCAATGGTTCTACCTCCTTCCCAAGCTCTGTTAGATGGGCTTCGATCAGTCCAAGACTACTAGGTGAGTCCATCAAATCTTCTTTCTATAATAATTAACCAAGATTACTTGTATTTAGAGACAATAATCAAAACATTTTGTTCACAGTGGTCATATTGACCGATGGTCATATAACAATCAAAACCCAATGGTCTCGTTTTAATTATAATCATGTTTATCAAATAAAACATTTTTGTTGAGTATAAAAATAAAATAAAATAACACATGAATTTAGGAAACAAGATTTATTCAAAAAAATTCGGGCTGTTACATACAATTTAGCCAGTTATATAAGTAATATCCAAAACTAAAACTACCCAATGATCCAAAACATGTACCCGAGGACCAACCTAGTCCTAACGTCCCATTACCCAAAGCATTATCAAATGAACAAGATAGACACTAGGTCGATATCCTGAACCTATACCAGAAAACAACTAGCATATTCTTAGACATCCAAGAGTCACCGAAGTTTTAGTAGGGTGTGATACTAATTTCTGGGACACCGCCAATGGTGAATACAAAAATTACTGGTCAGTAGAATAGTGTATGTTGGTAATGAAGGTGCAAAATATTAAAACACAATAAGGTAGGCAAGATTCACATTTAAAAAATTTATTAATTCACCATTGTTTCATTTACATCCCTAGGGTTTAGCCACCAACTAAACTATCTATGGACACACATGGAGCACATGTCATAGAATACAAGTTTATAATTTTTTGATCTCACGGGAATTTCAGTAATCAAACAATTCATCAACTTACCTCATATCCTCTGTATGAAAGTCAAAAAATATCCCTATATTTCATAAGTAAAAATACTCTATCTAAAAACCCATGCCATATCCATATGTTAAGAAATCATTGATCCAACAGGGTACATGAGTGGTCTCACACCTTATTTTTATTCTATTAGAGTTGTTTGGT
The DNA here is from genome assembly GCA_963277665.1 of Viscum album. NCBI lineage: Eukaryota > Viridiplantae > Streptophyta > Magnoliopsida > Santalales > Viscaceae > Viscum > Viscum album. Next base: position 1,756,424,594 of record OY728123.1, read on the forward strand.
CTCCCATTATTATCAAACACAACAGGGTACGTGAAAGGTCTCACACATAAATATAAGGAAACAATTAATTTCATTATCCAAAAAATTAAAATGCATCAATTAATTGAACCTTTAAAACTACGCACACACATATAACATCATGACTATGGTAAAAAGCCTTATGACAAAAAAACTCATGTTTGTAGAAAACCACTCATCAAAAAGTGACTCTAGATTCACAACAAAAATGGTATAGAACACCATGGTTACAGAATCCCTTGAAAACAATGGTGTAGGGATTTAGAAGGATAGGAAACTACACGACAATACACATTTATAAAATTGAAGGAAATACAGTTGAAGACCTACATAGAGCTTCAATTCACACTAATCGACACTTTTAATGCCTAAGAATCGAAGAAAAATCACCCATGGGGGAGGTGGTGTCTACTTGTTCATCAACCAAGCTATAGGGGGTTGAATGGGGGTATATTTAGTGGAGATTAATTTAATCCTAAGAGGGAAAATATGATATTAAAACTTTTCAAGTTTCTCACATTTTGGCCTCATTGTGGTCAAAACTATGAGACAACTATGTCGTTACCGATATCAAATATGGTCAAGATGAACCATACCTTGGGACAAACCACCGTTAATGGAAATTATTAAGATGCCCAAGCACTAGCCTACACCTAATAGGATGTCTGGCCACAGTGTTTGCCTCGTCTGGTTCACCTTTAGTATTAATCATGTGCCAAACAGTGGGTAACAAAGTGTTTAGCCGCTTTCCATATTCGTTTTTGTCTCAAACCCATGAGACAGCACAAAAACATCCCATACATCCAATAATATCATAATTATCAAATAACATTATGTTAATATGAAATTTAAGTATGTATATACCTCCATTCAAGGTTGTTATATTATAATTATACTTAATTTTTGTATTATAATAGTTTTTATACATACTAATAAATGTTTCTGGAATCAAAACTTTCACTATGTAATATACATTTAGTTTGAAAGTAATTTATGAACATATTAGAATTTATTTTCGATAAATGGATTCACTGTTTTTAATAATAAATTATAATTTTTTTTTGAATTGGATTACATTATTGTTGTTCATAATGAATATTATACTTGGTAAAAAATGATGTAACCATGGTATGTGTAAAACAAGAAAAATAATGACTAAGAGATAAGGAATAAAAATTATCTATACACATATTTCAATAGAAGAGTTTACTTTTATAAAACATTTAAGATATTTTACTATAGGTAATTTTTTTTCCACTAGCATTCGATAAATTCCTTTATGATATTTTAATCAAAGTAAAACTTTGAAAATGTCTCTTTCATCCTTTTAATATCTATAATATTTTGTGATAATGATATAAATAATTTATGAATGGTTATAAAATATTATTTTTATTATTAAAATAATTTTATGTTAATTTCTTTTTAATTTTTAGTAATGATATAATTTCCTCAAATGCTTCAAAAACTCCATCATGATGCTTGTGCAAGTAGTATAAAATCAAGGAAATTATTTTATAAATGTACAAAGTAATGTTTTCTGGATGAGTTTTGGAGTTACATGAATTATGAGGAATAATATTATTTATTATTTATGTTTTAAATGGTTATATACCAATTAAATTACCATAATTATTTTTTAATTGTTAATTATGTGAATAGTATTAAAGGTGAAATTAATAATATATCATGTTGTATACATTTTTATACAATTATTTAGAATCCCAAAAAAAATTATATTTAGTCATGGGATTGAAGTATGGTTAATAATATGAATAATTTTGCACATTTGGTTTAATTTTCTTTTTAATTTAAATTTCATGGCCCCAAAAGCATACAAAACATTGGTATCATTATAATAATTAAAATGGTTAGCATGGGGTTTATACTAAGATACAATATTAAAAACATAATATGAACGTTTATAAAATATAATTTTACAAGATTATGTAAATTTATATTCATCATTGAATATAAATATAAAAATTTAGAGGTACCTAATCATGTAAATGAATTTAAATGAATTTAATACTTTAATAAATTCTAATGGGGAACCTCTAATATGTTATATAAGGACATAAAAAATCCATTATTACTCACACTTAATGATATAAAACGATTGATAAAAACAATTCATAACTTATATATCGACATTCTAGTTTTTTTCATAAAATTCCATCCCTATGGTCCCCAATTGGAGATCCATATAGGGTTCTTTAATGAAGTGGTAATCTTCATAATTGAGTGTTTTCATTTAACTTATTCTTATAACACTGTAAACTATATCCAGAACATTTCAAAAATATCTAAATCAGTATATAAAATATATTTACATGTTATTATGTTAATTTCATAACCTAATTCATAACTGTTTCCCATAAAATGGGATACGAAAGTATCACTCATGCATATGTGTGCACTACCACCTCCACAATGCTATATGATTTCTTTTCCATTACCTCCACACAAGTATTTTAATAATGATGGATTATAAAATTATATATGGTTTCTATGATATAATTATATTTTTTAAAGGCAAATAGTTATTTACCATTATTTCATTCCACTCATCAAAAATGGAAATATCATTCATGTGTCTGTTTGAACTACTATCTAAAAGAATGTTGTAATTCATTTTTACATATCTTTGTTTTATAGATGATTATAAGTATATATATTGAATATATATGAATTTAATATCATTATTAAATTTTCTATATATTATGGTTCTATTATTAATATTCAATGACAGAAACTACCGAACCATAAAAATCAATAAAAATCAAACAGTCAACACAAAAAAACTAATAATTTAACAAATAATTATTAATAAATGGGATTTGAAATGTTTTAATTGGATATTATATGATATTAAAAATATTTTTATGGTTATTTTTGATATTTATATACATTTAAATATATAATATATATAGTTTGAGTGATGAAGAGGAATTTCTTCGGTGAGGTAAGTGTTCCTAATCTCAATATTAATTCATTCAAACATGTTTGATGTTCTGCCCCTATTAATTCTTATAGGCGTATATAATAAAATTTTAAAATGTTATAAAATTTATCCTACATAATTAAAGGAATTTAACTATATAATTGATTTTATTTCATTCATGGGGTTTTTATTTTAACGGTGCCAATGTTGAAAGTGTTTATCATCTCAAATTTTAATTTTCTGAACATATCTCATGTTATAAACCTATATTCTTTTATGAATTTTATTTAATTCACCATTAAAAAAAATTTATTATAAATATAAATATGTTCATCGTATTTGATATTTTATTCTTATTTATGATTTCCCTATGGGTTATGTTTCTAATGTTTCGAAATCATAAGGGGTTTATGTTATAATATCATTTTTAAATGATTTTCTTTTCTAAATACACATTGACGGTACTTATATAGATCTTAATATTTACAACCCATAAATTTAATTATATTTTTATTATTCATTGAAATTTAATAAATTATTAGTAAATTTATCCATTTGTTACATAAATTGATCAATTTTTTTAAGGAAATGATGATCTCATTTCCACATTAGTCGATGGACTTTTATTCAATGTATATTATATTTAGAAATTATTTATGGAATTTCTTTCTTATACATGAAATGATTTAAAATTCTCTCTTTTTTAAATTTTAATTTATTTACAATGGTTTAAAATGATTATTTTTTAATAAAAATTTGTCTACAAAATTCATTTTTGTTTTTATTATAAATTTGTGAAGATAATGTTCTCGTTTAATGTATGCAGTATGAACAGATTTTCCCCTATCTTGACCAATATTTTAATTGAACATGTCTTTAAAAAATCATGGTTATTTTCAATGAATATAATTTTATAAATGTTCCAGTATTTTTCAATTAAAATGGTATCAATGTAAATGAATATTTTTATCCTGTTATTAGAGAAAGGATTAAATGTTCCAATAAAAGTATTATTTAAATAAGTAAAAATCAAATAAGTAGTATTATAATTTAATGATGATATGATATTAAGATATCGTCTACTTTATTTCTATTTGGTTATTAGGTTAATTGTGATTTACCGATGATTATTTGAAATTTGTATCTTTTCCATAGATTATGTGTATTTTGATGAAACCATTTTGAAATCCATTTAATTTTCATATTTTTTTCTATGTTAAAGTGATGAAATATTTAGAAAGATAAATTATTTTCCCTAGGAAATGATATTATTAATATTTTATTATTTTCTTCCAAAATTATATACAATTTTCATTATGTGATTAGTGGGACCAAAATTACTATTCCATCAAATGCGTTATGAATTGATGATATAGTTAATTGACTATAAGTAAATAATAAGAAAATTTTGGAATTTAATAGGTATACTCTCCCATATTGAGTTGATATCCACTATGAAATTCTGGTTCTACAAGTGAGCCACTACATAAGATTTCAATGATTATGATTATTCCCCACTCTATGACACAATTTTATAAAAATTTGTTATGCTAATGACATGTTCTCATGTGTTTTGAATTGTGATAATTTAATACTAAATTTATTATGAATTAACTTATTTACTCCATGAATCATGATTATGATATATGAAATTTTTATATGATTTTATATTTTTATTTTAATATTCCAATACTATAGATCATTTTATTCTCAAAAATAATCATTGACTAATATATCGCAGATTTACCCTAACTAATATACTATTCTCAAAATATCATATGTTTTATATTCCCCAAAATATGAAGAATGGTTTTATGTATGTTATGCCTAATAAGGGTACTATATTTGAATATATTATAGGGATATGGTGTATATTTCTAGGAAATAGTTTTTTATATATCAATGTTTCCAAAGACCCTAAACATATATGGTTATGGTGTGGATCATAATAATATGTAATGAATATTCATGTGATATGATATAATGTCTATTTATTTTATTCTTGGATAACATCAGTTGATATCAGAAAATGGTTTAGTTATTTTAAGAAAATACCAGGTTGATACATTAGGGAGAACCCTTAGGATATGGCTATTTATAGGAAACATATTTGATATGGGAAATAATTTAGTGAGTTTTCATAAAAATACATCATTTTTTGGATACTAAGATCTTGTTACAACTCTGGAATAGATACACCTAGGGTTAACAACTAAAAAATGGATCATTTGGTTATTAACTTGATCATCATTGGTGCACAGTGAGTGGGCCCATGACTTCAAAAATGGTTAGACACTCTCTAGTGACATGCATGGGTTAATTCAATTTTTATTTGTGGACATTTATGATGTATTTGAATAGATGACGATCACATATATTCTAGGTCAAAACTACGGTTGAATATATTAAAAATAATTTTTCATGTTTTCAAAATAATATTAATGATATTTATGATTATAAAATCTGTCTCTAGGATTATTTCTTCTCATTCATTGATTGTATGTTTTAGTTAATTTATTGAATAAGAAGTAACTGTATTAACATTGAATGTATCATGCAATGAAATGATTTGACTCATGAATATCAAACTGAAATGAGAGGTAGAATTTCAAACCTTGTGATTATACATAACCAGTTCTCACAATATACAACGAGCAACCAAAAATTGGGTGAGTTTCTTGTATCACCGAAATAGAGAAAAATGGAGTTAGAGTTAAATTCCTGGGATCAATACCATAGAGGAAAGAAGATTCAATTTACATTATGTTCATAATGTAGAAAGCTGAAATCAAGAGAATTTATCAAATGAATAAGAAGATATTTTATGTGTTGAAAATATGGGTATAAAGAATGTAATTATAAAGGAAAAAATAAGAGTTCCATAGAGGTAAATATTGTACATCATATGGTACAATTTTTAGTTCACTGTATTTTATCTTGGGAATGAATGTATTATATGAGTTAATTACCTAATACGAGGGATAACTCCTAGGATATGGAAGGGACAATACTATTTATTTTATTGAATTGTATTGATTATTGTTTATATCTATTTGTATTTGATAATTTAATTTGAACAACTATATTCTAGTTATATGAATCGTGATAATTATACGGAGACTCTCTAATATCTTATATATGGTCACCTCCCCACCTCCCATCCTCACACATATTTATAACACAACCTCATCCAAAACCTACAAAAAAATTCATATTAACTTCTTTACGAACATTTTACAGGTTCTGGTTTTCCAAAAAAACCATCCCTTAGGTTCTTATGTGGAGATCAAATGACGGTTATTCAAAAAGGATGAAGCCTTCTTAACCAATCGTTTTATATTTTACAAATTATTCAACCCACTTCAATTCATCCCTAAATAATAAAATATAAAAATATTAACATCAACCATACAAATATTTGTTTATAGGTTAATGAAATAACTGTATTCATTTTATTTTCCCATTAAATAGAAAATTAAAGTATCAGTCATACATATGTGTGGACTACCACGTTGACAAAGTAATATGATTTATTTTTTATCTCTTCCTCACATGGATGACTATAATGATAAATTTAATAAGTATATATGATATTTATGATATTCTTATAGGTTTATAAAGTAGTATTTTTATTTAACTTTCTTTCATTCAATCTATTGAAAAATGATATCATCATGTGTGCGTATGTACATACTAATATATAATTTATGGTGTAATTAATTTTTCAATATATACATTTTAGGGATTGTAGTACATATGTTTATAATTAATATATAATATATTTATATCACGGTTAATATTAATAAGATTTTTGAACCATTATCATGTTATAAGGAATTAACCATCTAAATAGAAACTTTTATAAAAAGTAAAACATTTAATACACACAACAAATTATTTGAATAAATAATAATTAATAAATTGTTGTTCAGAAAAGGTTGAGATACTTTATTTCAATGTGGGCCTTTTGTGTCAACCTTGCATTGTTCTATCTGTTGTAATGTTATATTTTATTAACACATTTCAAGACATGGGTTTGGCCTCCAAACCCATGACGATAACTTTTTAGTAATAAATTGTTGTTGAAATGCTTCAATTAGACCATATATGACATTTTAATTAAGTACATATTTTAGTTATATAATTATAATAATTTATTTATTATACAAGAGGATATATTTCTTATAATTCAATTCAAATGTAATGTTAGGGTTCTTCATCTAAATATTGTTTTATTGAAACATTATAGATATTATGCACCTATTTACGGTTATGAGGTGTATATTGTAACAAATATAGATTTTATGATATATACCAATTTATAGAAATTTAATTTCCTTGAAATATTTTTATATATACAATACCAGGTCTAAATAAACTGTATAATTGTTTACCAATAAAACATAGTTGTTAAAATAACATCATGAATAAGAATATACAAATTATAATAAATATTGATAAATATTTTAAATAAGTAAAATATATTGTTTAATTAATAAAAAATAAGTACTCTATTTTTAATAATGTCATTTTATGTTACAACAAAAATGTTTTCTTCATTAAAAATGTTTATTACATTTTTTCATTGATATTATAATAAATTTCTTCTAATTTTAGAAATTATTACTTATCCAAATGATGTAATTTTTACAATCCTCATACAAAATTACCATAAGGGAAAATTTTGGGATTTTTTTAAAGAGATATGTATTTGCTGAATAGTTAAAAATAAAGATATTGTAGAAAGTTTTCTTTTATATTCAAATATTTTTAAAGAACCAATTTTATTAATTTTCTATAAAATTTAATTATTTAAATTTGCTAAAATATAGTTAAATTGATTTCATTGGAATTGAAATTATTCATAATTTTTATATAAAAACATTTTTATAAATTAAATTATTTTTAATAAAATAAAATATTATGTCATGTTATTTTAGTAAATTTTAAATGCAATATATTCTACTTATCAAAAATAAATATTCTAAATTGGATATCAATTTTTTATCATAATAATTAATTCAGTGTAATATGGTAATATTAAATAATGAATGATAAAAATAATAATAAATATTTAACATCATTAATATTATTATTATTTTGACTTAGGGTAACATAATGGATAATTTTCAAAATTTTAGAAAACAAATTCTTTACTTAGATTGGTGAAATGTATTTTTACTGTATATATTATCCTCTATGCATTAGAATTTGGGGCCAAACTTACCCGAGTAATACATTAAATTATTTTATCTTTTAAAAAATTTAATGTGTGTCCTCTCCATAAGTTATAATAGGATACCACCTCTTGTATCTTTATCACACCTAATTAAATTTTTAGATCAACCAAACCCTGACATAGTATCATTGTAACATCCCTCCCCAAGTCTTATAGGTACTTGTTTCGATATAATTCATCATTTTAAGAAATACGGTGTAAGGAAAAGGATGTGTAACAATATAGAGGAGGTTTGAACCCATGTGAAGAAAGACGAGACTTGAGGAAAGGTATTGAATAAATTAATTTCTTTCATTGGGTGATATTACATGTTCATTGTCTTTGTTATGACATGATTTCATTTCTAATTATATATAATTATTTTAAATTTTATTTCCACTTATTTTATATGGATTTTTATTATTATACCTAATCACTTCATTGATTAATTATATTTAAAATTTTATGATCTTTGTAAGGGGTTTTTAAACTCAAATTGTGATCATTGGGTTATATTTTTACATAATTGATTATATTATACAATTATTATGTATTAAATTTAATAAGATTATATTATGTTTTGTTTTCACTTGTTTTATGTCGTTTTACATTTTTTACACATAATTACCCTAGTGATTAAATCTTACTTCAGTGATACAATTTTTATAAGGATTATTCATGTCAATATTTAATCTTCGAGACATATTTTTTATTATTCAACTAAAGCCTTTTATAACATGTGTATGATTTTAATTGATATTTTATATTATAAGAAACACTTTAATAATGAAATTTATTGTTCCTTTAAGGTTCTCTCTTGAGGGATATTTAGATTCAAATTTTATAAATGTTTTAATGATTTTCATGGTCTCATTCTCAAATATTAGAGACACATTCCATGTTATGCAAAATGATTAAAATTATATGATGTATTTTAACATAGATAAATTTTTTAAACATATTATTTCTTGTAAATTATAGGTTTTAAAAAATAATGTTTTGTTCCTTTATGCAATGGATTTTTTATTCAATCATTAGACAAGTTATAAGAGTATCACGTATCAGACTTCATTCTTTAAGACTTGTTTTCAATGATTCACCTATAATAAATATTGTGGTTCATATATTGAATCAATACAAATAATAAAAATAATGTTTTTATAATCATGCAATTTTATGTTTATTTTTATGTTCATTCCCTGATAAGGTTATTAGTTTCGAAATACCTTAAATTGTTTTTCATTACAAATTCTTCTCTGAATGTTTAGAGAGTTTTATACAAACTATTCCTCTATATTGTTTATTTTATATCATGAATTATGTTTTAAAAAACATAAATTATTTCATAAATTATTTTTCAAGTATAATTTAGTTTCTTTTAAAATGTTTAAAATGAATTGTTTTAATTTTTTTGAATGGTCCACTCTTGACTCTCTTTAAAACATATGGAAAAGATTGATTACTTTTAATGTTTACAACATGAAATAATTTTTCTAATAATATAATTATTATATGTTTTGAAGCATACATTAGATGCTATGATGATTATTTTCAAATAGAAAAATTTTCTTAATATTTTAGTAAATTTTATTTTTTAACGATACCAACGGAAAATGTTGTTTCCCCCTTTTTTCTTGGAAATAGTTTACTTGTTCTTTTAAAGGTATTTTAATTGATTTAAATATCAATTATGTTGTTATATTTTTCCTAGGGGAAACAATTTTATGATACTATTCACAACCTTTCAATGATTGGTTGGTTATTTTATTTTAATGGAACTATTAGGAAACATGTTTCTTGTTCAAGGATAAATTATTCTTTGATAGTTTTAATGAATAGAAATATTCCATGTTTTTTTGTTTTATGATATTGATGGTTTTTAACCTTCATTGTTGCAGCATGCTCAATGATGACTCAATGGGTCACCACCATCCCTTCATCCTCACAGTAGTTGTTGACCAGCCTTCAATGGTAGCAAACTCATCCCACCTTCAGCATTCCTCCTTGAATAATTGTCAACCCAAACTACACACAACATAAAAAACAAAACCAAACCACTAAACAACAGTAGAAGAATCCAAATGAATCAATTGATGGTAAAAAACTAAAATAAATCAATAGATAGAATCAAACACTAGATATGATCTTCTAGGAATTTCAGAAATAAAAAAATTAAGAAATAGATTCAAATAACCAGTATCACCTCATTGATGTCTATGAATCTAAATCCATACCCTGCTAAAAACATCAATCTGAAGCACATCAGATCCCAAATTCAAACTCACCATAATTGATATCATATGCCTCTAATTGAAAGAGGCTGAAACATCATCACCACATGTACTGGATCAGAGGCCGAAACCAGATCTCCATCCCATCAGATCTAGAAATCCCTATCTATAGTCACCATTTCTCACAAGGAAGTTATACCGCTTTTTCCAACACAATGCCCTCCCCAATAGTTGGGACCCAAAAACATGTTCCCCTTCCTCTTAAACCTATAGAGATCCCAAATGTTTTCCCACTGTCACACCCCCTTCATCCACCTGTCATGCATAGACTCACGACCCCACCTTCTTTAATTGACTGAACACCCAAACCCTTTTTTCTAATTATTTAATATATATAATCTAATATATATATAAATATAAATATATAGAAATTAAAAATAATAAATATAATTCATAATAATAATAAATTTAAATATATTAATTATATTATATTATATATATATTAATAAATATATTTTTCGATACTGTATTTATATTTGTAATAGATAATAAGAATTGTTATATGTATGTATTTATATTTATATATGTAATTACAGTAATAATAACTATAGGTCTCTATAATTATATTTATATTTTATTAATTTTCATTTATAATGGTTTTGAAACTATTGATTATAATATATATAATAATAGTTACATTTTAATGTAATTTTTGATATTCTTTTTACACATGTTCTTATAGAGTGGAGGAGTTGATCACAAGTAGTGTTCGTAGGTGAAGAAACCTAGGGCTATTGAGAGTGGAGGGAGGAGATTTCAGCAAGCGTCCAACTTATTTAACCATCAGTTCACTAATGACTAGAGATAAGGTGATCCAGGGACACTATGTGGATATATTTCATGTATGTTTTGTTTCATCACATCATCTCATTTCAGTTTTGGAATAACTGTATCTCTCATTCCACTATTTTTTGGCTAAAATAAAACTATACATGGTAACAATCTCTAATAGCCAAGTGTGAGTACCCCACTCCTTCTTCTTCATCCCATTTGCTTTTCATTCATTTCCTTTTTAACTCTATATATTTATTCTCTGTTAATGTTTAATGAATATTTTTACAGTGTTTATTTGAATTGTATTTTCTATTTTAACTCCTTTTGTTTCATGATCTCAAATCGCCAGTAATAGAGACCTCACATCAAAGTGTAGATTTGGGAAGTGAATCTTGATTCTTTATATATAACATCACTTTCGAACAATCATCATCTTTTCATCACAATGAGGACATCGTGATGGTGAACTAGAGTGTGTGATATCACATCCTTTCTATGGATTAGATTCTTTTTCAATTTCACAAGATATTTTTCCCTTAATTAAATTAACCCACCCAATATAGCGGCAATGTGATGAATGATTGATCTATTGTCCTTTGATGATCACTTTAGTCATGAATAAATACTTGGCTAACGTGATATGATTAGGGTATTTCTTCCATTTTGTGATAGTACATGTGTGTTGGAAGATCTTTGATTGGGAGTTGAGGATGGATTAACCAGATTCAGGACTTGTTATTGTTGACTATTTTATTACCCTTTATTTCTTTTTAGTTCTTATTATTGTTATATGTTCCTCCATGTTTGTTTTTTTTATCACAACTTTTTCACTCCCATACTTATACCACTTTAATTTTTATCATTGTTTTCTCTATTTTGATATTTTTGTTTTCAAAATATTTAAATACCAAAAAAATATTTTTTAGAAAAAAAATAATAAATTCAACTCTTCTTCTTTAAGAGTAACCCCATGTTTATCCAATGTGCTATATCATAGGTATTATAGATGTATCTTTGATTATCCTCGTGAGAAGGGTGTCAACTAATTTTAGTTTTTTTTCTTAAGTGAAATTTTTTTCCTTGGTTATTTTTCCCATTTTTCTTTTAAGAAAAAAAATAAAATGATCAAGTCACCCAACCCGTAAGATTATTTTGTTGGGATTATTTCATATATATTTAGTAAACGGTTTCAAAATTTTGAATCCAAATGATTTTTAAGAAATAATTTAGGAATTTAAGGATGAGCTGAGACCATAAAAATTAGAATAATTATTCAATAATATAAAAGAATTTTCTTACATTTTCCCTAATTAATATGTCGCAGAATTGGAGATTTAAACATTTGATATTAAACTATATCAGATTCAAGGATAGAGATGAATGATCCACATTCATAGGAATTTTTCAAGAGATGAAAAGAACTGCAATATGAATACATAGAAGAGTACAATAATAATATGGGAGATCATTTTATTTATAGGACTTCAATTGATGATTTATTATGTTCATACTTGTCTCTTGATTTTTCATTGACAGAAAATAATCAACTAGCACAAGACATTCACTCATTTTTCTTAGAAGGAACCACAGTAGATGTTGCGTGTTTTGAAAGAGGCCAAATGAGGTTAACTACCTCAGTCCTACCATAGAAAATATCTTAGGATCATTGTTTAATATTGGAGAAGAGAAAAATGAACTACTAGAGAGAGGCGACAATTTTATTTAATTATATGATTCATTATTTGAATTTTATTACATTGATGTTTATTAATATTATGTTTCTCACTTTTATGATATTGAGTATTCCAGTTACATTTATTATTACCTAGATAGTCTAGTAGAACAAGAGGCTACACCTATTGAGGAAATGTTGGAACTCCTAATTTGAGATGAAAATTCATGTTTATGATCAATTTTTTATGAGAAATTTCTAAAACATTGAACATATATATATAAGGATTCGGATACCCCTTAGACTTAAATGAAGGGTTTCATTTTCAGTCTAAAATGGTAGGAAGGTTTCATCCACGTGATGAAGCCTGACCACCTATGAACACCAACCCTCAGGTTAGAGAAGAGGGGAAGTGCCCCTAAATTTTATTTACCTCTAAAGTACATCAAATGTTTTACTCCACTATTAAGGAGACAGATTTGAAGGAATCAGTTCAGGTGTTATTCCACCAATAGAATTTCTTTGAATTTGTAAAGAATCACACACGTTGGTTCTTAAGAAAGAATCCAAAACCATTATCAAATAGGATGAATTAATGATCTTCCTTGTGTAGAAAGTAAAACTACACCTCTTTATGCGGGGTTATCCCAAGATTATCCTTTCATAGTTACATGTTTTATTTTCTTTATATTTCATCTTTTGATTTTTTTGGTTTTATTTTAGTATTACAATAATAAGGTAGTCAGTCAACCAGGACATCATTCAAGACTAATAGAAGTATCAAATTGGATTTATTGGATTATTCTACCCAACTAGAATATTTATTTCTTATCACATTTATATCTAATTCTTTATGTCTAAGGTTAATATTTTCAAAACATTTGAGTACTTTAATGGAGAAGCAAGAGTTCATGTTCAAAGAAAACACAAGATGTATTTATTGGATAAAAACAAATTAATAATAATATTATTCATTACTGTAGTGGTTTATTTTAATGTTTTCTATTTATTTTCCTTGTAATGCTGATAATTTTAATTTTAAATTTCAATTTTTATGTTGCTACGAAATATGCGTGGGGGAGTCGAATAGATTTATTTCAAAAATTTTAATCTTTTCTTTAATGGGTGTTAGCTTCCATGAATTCTATTGATATTCAAATTAAGATAAAATGCATTTTTAAATCTACATTCAACCATTACATCCACTTTAATTCAACTTCTGCTCTACATCATTATTCATCATCACAATTTTTGAAATACAATGACAAATCATTTTTCTTCTTTTAAACATTTAGAAAAATAACTTTTTGAAAAAATTTCACTTGGTTGTTTGGTGGGATCCTTTTTTTGATTCTTAATCATTTTATTTTATTTATTTCTGGGAAAACTATTTTTGATCATTCTGGATACCCCTTAAAACAAAAAATTCTCTATTCTGGTTTTCTAATTTGATTGAATCAAAAAATTTGTTGTGCCTCCCACCTTAGGAGTCAAAATTCGGGACATTATAGAGTTTTATGTGTTGGAGGGAGGGGTGTTTTTGTGATATAATTTAATTTAAATTATAGACACATAAAATTCATGCTTAATGTTTTCTTAAAATATGGGGGAAAATATTTAAATTAATTCACTACCTGGGGACCTGTTGGATTCCTTAAAAACATCAATTATTTACTACATAGAGGATAAAAACGTTATAGTTGTTAATAGTTGCATAGATTCTGAAATGGTCAGGGATGTATGATTGATGGGTGGTGTTATTTTCTGTTTTATGGATTTATATTTAATAATTGGGAGAGGGATAGATATAAGATAAATATTTGTGGAATTATGATCATAACTTTAGGAAATAGGATATTTGAACTTGAAACATGAGGAATAATAATTTAAAAGAAGCTATAATGTCATTAGGGAGACAAATGATCATAACCATATAAGTCCATTGTAATTAGAGTAAAATGGGAAAATGAGATCATACAACAAACATATGAATCTGTAGGCACTAGGTGTGTGTTTGTGAGATCCGTTTGTATATATTTTCAAGTCCATATGCGCAGTTATTTTCACACATATATGGTAGGGTAAAATTTACAAAAAACAATAAAGTGCATATTTGTGATAATGATTAAATTATGGAGAGGGGAATTTTAAACCTAGATAAAGTAGGGGGGAAATTTAATTGTATTAACATCATAGGAGTTGTAACAATGAAGTGATTAAAAACATGAATTTTCGTTTTTTGAACCTTGGAGTATGTAAAAATAGAATGTGACTTTTTTTAAGGTTTTAATTCCACATGATGAACCCTATAATTGTTTTTAGAAAGTAAACTTGAACTAGAATTTATTAGGGATGTATGGGGTATCATATTGTTGGAACGAAATCTTTAACTACGGATGAGTCATTATTCCATTGATTTCCAGCGAGTAATTGAATTTAGTTATTTCTACATTGATAAATCTCTAAAAATCATATCCCACTTTTGGTTATGTGCCTTGGAAATTAAAAGTGTATAAATGATTCATTTTTATCTCATTATTAAACATTTTCCTTTTGTTTTATAAAGTCATGAAAGAATGAATTTGTTTAAGTAAAAACAATCATTGAAGTGTGGGGGAGTTTGACGTGGTTATTTTAATGGAATTTTCCCCATCAGTTTCCACTTTTTTGTGTCTTATTATTATTAAAATAATTATTATTTAATAGTTATATAATAATTTATTTTTTAAATTAAACTATTAAGATAATGTATTTTCGTTAAAATATGTGTTATAGAGACTATTTTTATTATTTTCAAAAATTTAAAATTAACTAATTAAATCTGTTTTATCATTCATTATTTATTCTTTTGTTTTTTATTAAAGTATAATTTTTCATTCATTAAATTAGTTCAATACTCCATTGTTTTTTCTGTTTTTAAAAAATAACTATTTAATTAACTCTAATATTTGATTAAAATTTATTTAATTATAAATAAAATTAATAAATATTACTTTGTTAAATTAATTTCTTTTGCATAATTGGTTTGTTTTATTTATTTCATTATTTTTAATTTGTTAATTTTCTTTCTTAAAAACATTAATTTATTCAATCCTTTAATTGATTCCATTAATTAGTAAATAAAATAATTTTCTTTGTTTATTTATTTTTTTTTAGTGTTTTTTTGTTTTAGTAAATTTGAATTGAAATTGAAATTTTTTATTTTATTGATCTTTGTCTATTTTAGGTGTTTTTAGAGGTCCAACCCACCCTAAAAATTTTTCAGTAGTGACTCTCCTAAATTAGTGATATTTGTTCCCAACGGTGGCTCATAACCCACCATTAGACTCTTCTACCCACCATTGGCACTAATAATGGAGACTCCCCTCACCTTCTTCTAGTGTTTCACTCACCACTAACACATTCTCATAACATTAACAATGGTGAATACCCTCACTCTCCACTAGTGGAACTTCAACTGGTTACCCCCATCACCTTCTATTAGTGTATGGCTTGCTACTAAAACCCACCCAATAGTGAATCAATGAGTCACCGCCATCCCCCCATTCTTAGACCCATAATTTTACTACCTTCAATGGTGGCACACCCATCCCACCATTGGGTTTCCTCATTGACTCACAGTCGACCAGAACAAGTCCTTATGAAAACAATAAATTCAAACAACTAAAAAAGTACAAGAAACAGAAATAATTAACGGAATATTTTGAAAAAATAAAATAAGAGCACAAATAAAACACTAGATCCAAAATTCAAAAAGGCCCCATTCACAATAAAACCAGGAAATAGATTTGAAGAGCCAACATCACATCGTCTTCACTTGTAATGATGAATCCATACCATGATGAAAAAATCAATCTGAAGGACATAAAATCCCAAATCAAAATTTACTGTTGCCAATATCCCGTGTCACCCATTGAAATAGATAAACCATTATCACCAAAGATACTGGATTAGAGGTAGATTATTGGTCTCCACCTCATTAAATTTGGATGTCCTCGTCATATGAGGTTGATGCACATGATGAAGTCATTTCAGAGCCACTACCACAAAACCTTTCCCCATGTTGGAAACCAAAATAGAACATCCTGCCTCTTGAACTTATTGATTTTACCACTTTTCTTCCCACTGTCTCTCCCCTCATCCCCTCCATAGACACCCACCTCCTTCACTTGAACACTCCACACATATTTTCTTCACTTTTTAATATATATAATATAACATAATATATAATAACATTAACATTTATAACAATTAATATGATAAATACAAAAAATAATAATATTTATAACAGTAATACATTTAAATAGATTAATTTTATTTAGAATACATATACAGATTAATACAAGTATAGATATATATGATATTTATATTTATAAAAGTTAAAATAAATAATATATATATATATATAAGTATTTCTATTTATATGTTTAATTATATTTATAATAATTATTGGATATTTTATTTTTATTTATATTCTATTAGTATTATTGTTTATAATTTTTTTATAAGTATTGATATTAATATATATAATAATTGCTATATTTTAAAGTAATGACTGACATTAATTACTTATGTTGTTTGGAACAATGGTATTTTATTACGGGCAGTGTTCAAAGATAAATAGATCGTGGGAAAATGTGAGTGAAGGATGGAGGTTGTCTCAGGATTCCAACTTATTGCACAAAGAGTTCACTAAACATTAGAGATGAGAGCCTCAAGGGATGTTGTATAGATTTTTTTCTTATTATCTTTGTTTCATCACTACATATATTTTTAGTTTTTATGAATAAGATGATCTCTCACACCACTATATTTTCTGGAAAAGAAATCACAGATCATAGGACCTGTCTTTGGTAACTAGAGACAGAAACCATTCTCCTTATTATTCTTCTCTTTTTTCATATTTTAATTTATTTTTTTTATATTAATAAATATTTATACTATGTTAATATTTTGTGAATATTTTTGTGTTAATTATTTTGAATTGTGTTTTTTGTTTCCATCATCAGTGTCTTGATCATAAATATCAAGTATTGGACTCTTTATTTGCAAGTCCAAATTCATGAATTGAATCATGAATCTTCATTGATATTCAAAAATCAAAATTTTCATCACCTCTTTATTGATCGTAGAAGTTCATGTAGGTGAATTGGGGTTTGAAAGAGTATATAATTTTCCTAGTAGAGTTTCTTTCTTGATTTCCCTTCATATTTTTTACCCATTATTTTATTAAATCCCTCAATAATGTGGTTAATTATAGAATGTTATGTTTTTAATCCTTTGAATATCCCTTCTAACATGAAGAAATTCATCACTACAATGGTTTTATTTTGATATGTCTTCACTCTTGGGAGAGTACTAATGTGTTGGAAGCAATTCAACTCATTAAATCTCATTGTATTGTACAAGAGATGTGTATGCATCATGCCAATGACCATGAAATGAGTGAGTTCATAGTTGCTGATTTTATCCTAATGTTGATCTATGATAGGGAGTTGAGGGTTGATGAACCTGGGTCTATACTTGTTCTTTCTGATATTTTTCTAAATATTCCTTTTTAATGGTTATTTATTTGTACTTTTCTCAACTATGGTTCCTCTATTTTATCACATTTTGTCTCGCTCATACTTTTTCTATGGTGTTTTTCATCACAAGTATTTCTTTTTTTTCTTCCTATTTTCAAATTATTTTAAAATACAAATTTATTTTCAGATATACCACTTGAGATTTTAGACTACTTTTTAAGCGAGACCTTGAGGTTAGCCATTATACTCTATATTGGGTCTTGTAAATGTATAAATAACCTTCCTCATGACATAGATGTCCTCAAATTTGGTACATGTAAATTATTGTTGAATGTGGTATTAAAGTTTGAACCCAAATACATAATAAAATTCTTCCAATATATGATTGGTAAATCCATTATATACCACTACAACATTGGTTAATGAGGATAGAGTTAATAAACTATTGATATATGACGAAGTTAAGAAACCCTTAATAGATTAAGGGGTGAAGTAAGTCTTGAGAGAAAATTTGTTATCAAACATTATTATATGATGTAGTTAACTAGATATATGTTAATCCTTTGAAAATGTTGGAGTTTACTGGGTAGGTATTTTAATTATGGGACTTTTTTACAATGATATTCTTGGATGTGAACCTTGAACTAGGAAGTTATTTTCTATGCTTATAGATTGAAAAAAAACATGTCTTATTCTTATAATATGTTCATGGATTTCATTATTTATTTTTTATGATTCCACACAAATATGACTTATTTATTATTATATAACAAATTATTATTCATCTATTTTAATGATCAATGACTGATAATGTATTATTTTGGTAATTTAATGTCATGTGATCATAACCTTAACCTAATGTCATTATCACTTATGGTAATAGATTAATATCTATAATTTTTATCATTAATAAGAATCTAAGATCATAATTTATTATATTTCCATTCCATAGGTTATGAAGTTGGATTTTATGTAGGATGTGTCTATATGTTTTACTATGTTCGATGTTCATTGTGGGAGATGTTGAATATCATTCATGAAATAATATTATTATGTATATTACATCCATATACACAATCCTTTACAGTTATAGGGCATAAATTAATGACATATAATTAATATTAAACTAAAATGATGTAATAAAGATATATATATATATATATTAATTTCCTCGGTAACCTCTATTAGCATATAGAAGTGGGTTTTTCCTTTTTTGGATATTAGTATAAGAGAAATTTAGTGACAACCCTTGGGATAATTGTATGTATAAGATAAAATCTTATTGTTTTTTAAGGTAGAGAATATGTGGTTTTACTAGAAGTATATTCCTCTATGAAACTAAAATTGGATATATTTTTCGAACAGATTATTCTATGGTTAATAACCTCTAAAAAAGTAGTTTGAGTATATCTCAGTCCTTATTATTGTATAGAGTGAGTTAGTACTTTCTATGAACCTTGTTTTACAGTCCCATGGGGATATTATTGGGATAATATAAATTTTATTTATAAATTATAGTCTTGGATTTGAATAGGTGATGACCGTGAATGAAAAAAATAATAAACCTGAGGTTTCATAGATTTAGAAGAAGGTGTCATGAATTAGACATCCTATGAATGATTTTTCATGATTTTAGGGCTACTCAATTTGATTATTATCTATAACAAAATTCAATTTTTTCTTAGTCATTGTTTGAACAAAAAAGGAATTTTGTTGACGATGAATGTTATGGTAATTGGATCAAATTTCCTCATGAGAATGAAAATTCAATGGGATCTATTATGAGATATTTTTTGGCTACGATCTCACATCTCTATCAAGCTATGAATGATAACAAGAATCATGATGATTATAAAAACATGAAAAGGGAGAACAACTAAAAATTTATTATTTTATGTTAATATCCACATTCTTTATTTGAATCATCTGATCCACTAATTTATAATCAATGGTTTGGTACCACTGAAAACATATTTTTTGTTCTGTATTGTTTATAATAATAAATATGTTTTATACTATTATATCATTTAGAGGGTGAAGAAGATAAATTGTTGAATCTTATCAATAATATGAGGAATGTGGAGGAAATTTACTTCATGAAATGGGAATAGTGTAAGAAAGGGATTTTTGTAATTTTTTTCCTAGATATCATTGCATGAATGTGGATAAGTAATTCTGGGAACTAAAGATGAAGGATAATGAATCCATTAGTATAAATGAGGGAAATTTCACCATGATTTCAAGGTATGCTTTTTTGTTTTACAATTGATCTTAAAAAAAATGATGATTGATTATTTATCATATATATTGAAAGTATCTAAATGGAATTGGATATAAGAAACATTGATATCTATGTTGAAATTGATCGACACATTCTTAAGGTGGAATTTCAAATTGGAGAATCTACATGTTCTTATGGTCTTGGGGATAAAAACATAAATATTGAATTTCAAGGAAATTATAATAATAAAACCCATGAACAAAGAGAATTAATATTCCTTAATGTCGTAAATGTGGACTTAAAAAAATAGAAAACATTCCATTTGTGTATGGGAAATGTTGCATGTGTGGAAAAGAAGGGCATATAACAAGATATTAATAAGGTGATGTGAAGAGGCGAGTTAATGGAATGAATAATGAAAATAATCAAACAATGTGAAAACCACACTCCAATTATATAATTAAATGGTGTTTCACATTAACCAAAACATTTTAAGAATTTGATGATTAATGATAAAAATCATAATTTTAAACCTCATAAAAATTGGAAAAATGAATGCTCATGAAATCCCAACTGCTGATGTGAGTCATAAGAATAAAGTGGTCAATTTTCACTTATTATCTACTCTAGAAAAAAATGTAGTATATTTATTTATTGATCTTCTATCAATTTAATCTATAACGATATTTATAATTGTATCGTTTCACCGCCTAAATGATTAGATGTTAAGATAGCAGTAAAAAATTGTAATGGTATGATGATCACATCTCATGACAATAGATTGTCTGTGATAAAATTTTGTGGGAATTAACTTCATTAAAATATTGTAATTATCTTTCAACTTGAATTTTATATGATCTTAGAATTTATTGGCTCTCTATAAATAGATACAATATCAGTTGTTGGAGAAGGAAAGTCATATTTGACATTCTGAATCATCTTGTAATAATCTATTGGTGCGAGGATGAATATGGAAATCCATATGATGTTACTTACACAATATAGGTCTTACACCCCATTCATGAATTTATCATTAATGGTTGGGTGGAAACTCAATAGTTATTATATGTCTACTTTTTATGATTATGTTGATGTTTTTTCTGAATAGCTTCGAGGCCTTCCTCTGAATCTGATAGTTGATATTTCACTTGAAATAATACTTATATTCATGTTTATTTTGAAAAATAAAAATAGAATGACCCCGAATGAGTTATGGGAATTGAAGAATAAACTCTAGGAGAATATTTATAAGGGATTTATTCAACCTAATAAATATCCAGGTGATAAACCAATTAATTTTATTTAGAAGAAAGTTGTGTAAATGTGTATTTTCATTGATTATCATGAACATGAAAATATCACCACACAACACAAGAATATTTTAATTCTTATTTATGATATTTTTGGTAAATTACAAGACTTAATATGTTTTAAAGATTGATCCTCACTCAGGATATCATCAATTCAGGGTCAATAGGGACGACATACACATCATAACCTTCTATACGAGGTATGGTGATTATGAATTTATAGTGATGGAATTTAGATTTCCAAATAATCCTAGTGTATTCAAGGATTTAATGATTAAATTATTAATATTTTTCCTGGAACAGTTTGTTGTAGTCATTATAAATGACAATCCTATGTATTCTTAATTAAATGATGAGAATAATAAAAATGTGAGGATTGGTCTCGATACCCAAAGGAAGAATAATATATATGATAAATTTAGTAAGTGGGAATTTTTTTCAATAGAAGTTACATTATTGGGTCATATAATCTCCACTCATTATATATCAAGGAATCCTTCAAAGAGAGATTATTTGAGTAGTGGACTTGACCAAACTTTGTAACTACGATCCAATTTTTTTAAGTATTTTATTGAAACTACGGACACTTTTTAAGGCATTTCACAAAATTTTCAAATCCAATTACCTTTTTTAGTTATAAGGGATTGATAGTCCTATAGATTGATGAATGGGAGGAAAATTTATTGAATATGAAAAGAAGGTTGGTGAGTGAAACTTTGCATACTATACCCCCTAGTAAAGAAGGGTTTTTTATCTTTAGTGATGTATCAATGAAGGGAATACTATTCTTGCACATGAATAATTGCATAATGATAGAATAAGTATCAATCTAATTAAAATTTAATTGGAAACATTACTCAACTCATGAATGGTATTTGGCATTTGTAATTTTATCATAGAAGATATGGTGACATCAAATTTATGGTGAAATGCGTGATATAAATACCTATAATAAAATATTGATGTATATAAAAACATATAAAGAGTTGAATATTAAACAAATTAGATAGTTTTAGTTGGGTAATGATTTTATATTCTCAATACATTAACAAAATGGGAAGGGGACCCGGGTCGATGAGGATTTGAGGTAGAAATACCATGCTAGCTTGTTTATGGTGAGTATTGAATGTGATCCAATATATATTGATTAATAGATGATATATCATGAAATCATGAGGAAAGGGGATATATAATATTTTTCATGGATTAATATTCAACTATTCATACATATGAGGATTAATGAGATGCATTAGAAGGATATGAAATTGAAAAAGAATCTATGAAATATTCCTATGCTCAACCATGATTATGATAGAGTGATAAAGTTAAAAAATAGAGTATGTTTCCTATCAATACCATACTTTAAGAATGAATTATTGGATGAATAGTGGAGTTAATAATTCTTAATTTATTACATTATTATGAAGTTGTTTAGATATCTGAAAGAGTATTTCTGATGGGATAACATGAAATAATATATTACATAGTATGTTTCATAATGCATGGTATGTTAGAATGTTAAGGTTGAGAGGTAGAATACTAAGAGGATATTAAAACCACTACCCCTACTATAATGGAAATTGGAAACAATTACCAAGTATTTAACCATTGGAATACCCAAATATATAAATGGGACAATTTAATTTGTGTTATAGTCAACCAACTTATATAATCAATGCATTCCATTCTCATCATATAAGATGTATCCCATCAATATCATTCCAGAATATAAATTAATGGAATGTAAGGTTGGATGGAGTACCTCATTAGATTTTATATGATTAGGATATGTGGCTTTCATAGATGTTCTGTAGAATCCTTCAATAGTATATGGATAGGTAGTTGAGTTTTAGTATTCTATATCATCCTCAGACATATGTTTAGTTAGAGAGGACCAATAAAACACTTGAATACATATTAACATATTTCACTATAGATTTTTTTTATCAACACCTTCAACTGGTATAATTTTATTATAACATTAAATTTTACTTGGTTGTACAGATGTGTCCTTATGAATCCCTATATAGAATGATGTTGCAAACTACAATGTTATGAAATGAAGATAGAGAAAGGATACTATTGGGAACTATTCTAGGTGAATAAACCTTCTATGAATAAGAGAATTTTTTAGAAAATTATGGAATCTCAATGGAGACAAAACATTATGATAAAAATCATCATAGAAATATAGATTTTGAAGTGTTATATCTCTTTCCCTCATATTATTTTCATGATCATAAACACTCACCTACATTTATAATAATTTTACTTATGGGAGTATTAGTGTTTACAAGGAATACCAAATAGTGGAATTACTTTCACCTTAAGGATCCTTCAAATTCATGTTACACTCTTACTCGTATCATATTCTATGTCTCATGTCATTGGGATAATGTTGGAAGAACCATATAAGACCATAGATGGAGGCTAAATAAAATTTAGAAGAAGGAAATATAAAATTTAATAAAACAACTTGTTATCTGTAAAGGTGTACCTATACAATGGTGTGGTGGATTAGTGCTAGGGTGTGGTACAGGGTTATTTAATAAATTAAATGATAAACGACCAAGAAGTTTGTCCTAAGGTTTGGTGAAATCCATTTCAGACCATAAAAAACATGGGATTCATTTTATATTGGATAAACCAATCTCAAATCCATTCTTGAATGTCTTAATTTCTTAAAATAAATTTCAAATGATTTTGAATGGTTTTGATGGATATAAATAAAGGATCAATACGAAACTCAATAATAATCATTTCTCTCAACATGTCTCTCGATCTGAATCAATACATAAGTGACAGATTTCTCCAAAACCCCTCAAAAATGAATCTTAATATTCTCCATCTTAAAAGTATATCTACCAATATAACACACTAAGATTTCATAGTATGTTATTTCATTAAAGTAATTCAATAACATGCACTACAATCTTTGGAGAACCATTTTTGAATCCAATATTTGAAAATTTTATATATTAAATTTGAAAAAATATATTTCTTCATTAGAATCACAACATAAAAATGTAGTTTCAATAAATTTTTTCATGTTTTTCTAAAAACATTCATATTTGGGTGAATAGTGATAAATAGTATATTTTAACAGAAAACAAAATTTTTAATCAAAATAATTTGTATTGTTCATTTATCCATTTTAGTAGTTTGGAAGTATAAATAGATTATACTGTTACCATTTAATCTTGTTTTATTCATTGGAAATTTTTTCACTTGGAAATTGAACATAAACAACTATCAATCTTTGGATAGTTATTATTTCTTAAAAACATGCTTTTTGGTTTTGACAATGGGTGATAATTTAAAATAAATTAATGAAACTTCTATGTTTTTAATTTGGTAAATTTGAATTAATTTTTGAATTAAGAATACAAAATTATCTTCGGGTGAAATTTTGGTATTTTTCTGAAAAAGTTCAATTTTTGTTGAATAGTGAAAAACACTGAGTTATTGGTTAAAAAAGATTAGTTATTTAAATAATTATTTATTTTATTTAAATTTATTTTAGGTCAAAATAGATACATAAAACCTATATAAGTTCAATATAAATAATTGGTGTCATTTTATTATAAGATTAGATGTATAAAAATGTTATTGAACTTTTTACCTTCTTTTACCCACAACCTAGGAGTATTTGAAAATTTCCTTAAAACATAATTTTACCTCTTCTATGAGTTGAATTTTAAAAATCCGAGAGAGATGTTTAATATTAGTAATTGAAATGTGCTTCAATAAGATTAAAATAATTTTTGATGAATAGCAACTTTATAATTTTATTTATCTTGGTTAAAAGTAAATAGGTTATTTATGGGTAAAAACGATATTATTATTACCCAAACACATGTCCTAATTCTATTGGATATGTATAATTCGACCAAAAACAACCTTAGGAACAAAATATAAACCTCTTTGGCCCATATGGATTACATTAGAACATATATTATTATTTTATATAAAGAAGAGTTAAAAGAGGTAAATTCAATGTTTAATAACTAAACCATTTTTAATATAGGGTTAAACAAAATATAAATTCAACTATAAATATTAATTATAAATCTAAAATCATTTCTGACATAATGGTATTTTATTTATAATTTTTAGACATTAAATATTTAAAATTATTTATGACACGATGATAATAATGTAATTACCGTATTAATTAATGATTAAAATTATTGATATTATAAATACCCAAATAAATGTAATTTAAGGATTTTGAATAATTCCAATATTATTATAGGTTAATATGGCATGTTATGGTTGATTAAATAATTTTTTTTCGAAGTAACCATGCTGTTATGAATTAAAAAATACAAATACAAAAAAATGTCAAAATTGTCATAAAATAGTTTTTAAAACAAATACTATATTATTGGTTGATATAATATTCCTAAAAATTTAACGTTCATCCAAAAGGTTTAAATAATATTATATATTTCATTAATAAACCACTTGAGGTTCTATTTGATGTTTAGAGTAAGTTTATTGACAATATAGTTTAAGAATACAAGAGGACACGGTAAAGGATAAACAATTTAACTAAGAGTTAAATCTGAAAGATATGGTTAAAATTGTAACCTAAACTTGTCTAAAACCTACTAGTTGAGAGGTTGTCGACCCAAAACCACCTTATCCTTTAAATAATTCATTTTTTATACATTATAAATCTAAAATGATTTTATTATTGAATAATATTTCAAACTTTTCCTAAATTGACCCTCACCTCTCTTATAAAAGTGCACTTCCCCTTATCAAAATTTCACACATAAAAATCCATTTGGCCCCACAAAACCCTATCCTAACGCCCTCCAAACAATACTCCATTGGTCCTAGAGGACTTACATTGGTCAGAAAGCCAACCTAAGGAGCCCTTTTGATCAAATCAAAAGGAAGAACCCCCAAAAGAGGTGAATATTTCCTCACACATTTCAAGTTCTGTTCTTCTTCCACTTCCTCTTTCATTGTTGTTTCCATTATAAAATAATATCTCCAGTATCTTCTATATACTGTGATATTATTATAAAAATGGTACAACCATATTCATTATTTTATCCATCCAATAAATGAAAAATTCACCATACGTGCGTACGTACGGATTACCGTCTCCATGTCGTGGTGTAGTTTGTTATTCAAACACTTAATTATTTGGATGGGTATAATAATAAGTATAAATAATCTAAATAATAAATATATAATTTTAATGATTCTGTATATATGATATACCATCCAATTACATATGATTTCTCCATCAATATAATGATATTGTCACTCGTGCGTAAGTACGGATTACCGTCTCCACGATGTGATGAGATTCATTTCAACGTTCACCTTTCAACGATAATTATAAAATATATATCATTAATAAGTATGTAATATATGACATAATAATGATACTGGATATATATATATATGTACTTACATATATCTTATATACTTAGTTCCATTCAATACGATATGAAAACGGAAATAGAATTTATGCATACGTACGGACTACTGTCTCCATAAATGGTGTTTTCTATTTCATATATATTTATATTATAAATATTTATATTATAAATATATATGACATATAAATCATGTTTTATATTCGGGAAGTATTTAAATCTTGATATATGGGATAAAATCAAGTGTAACAAGTTAAAACATGTACGATAAAGAAAGCGATTATTACATGAAATGTTAATTTTACATTTAAATTATTATTAAATATGCAGTATAAATTCATAACTGAATCATGAATGATATCATAAATATTAATATGGTCCTGGTGTAATTTAATAACATACTATGGTCTTCATAAAGAAGGTTAAATGTAACCTTAACTAAATTAAAGTTCAAGGTAAGGGTTAATTCCTCAATGTCATTATTATCCGAGATTGTTTAGGTGTAAGTATTTAATGGGAAATTTTTATCATCCATATCCATTTTCATAAAAATGATTTCAAAATGAATATTTTAAGGATTTTTGAAACGTAATATTTTTCAAGATCACAATTTTAAATGTTTTAAAGATTTATCTTTCTAAATCTTTTTAATTATTGTCAATGTTTTCAAAACGGTTTTATGTATTTATTGATATGGACATGAATGTTTGTAAATAATAATTATTTTCAAAATCTTCAAAGTGGTATGAAACACTTTTATTCAAAAATATCTTTTAAATGACATCCTTTATAAATGAGTTACAGTTAAATGGTTTCTCAAAAAAGGATATTTTTCTAAAAGGTTTGTAATTATTATAATCCACTATGTCAACATTATTTTTCGATATTATTCTTGATTGATGTTGATTTATTATAAATAAAATATTAAATATTTTATTTAATGAGATATGAAATGTTTAACTATGAATGTGATATTTTTATACCATTTATGGTTTACAGTTAATGTATAGACATTTCGAATGCTTGTTTTAATACGAATGTTAATGTTATGTTTCATCATTTTTATAAGAGGAATGCAATGGACTTAGTAAGTGAGAAGTGGAGACCTATATAACTCCTCGATGCATCAGTAGGTATCATGAGACAAAATAATGTCTTGGCAAAAGGCGTTGACAAAAATTTTATTTGTAGTCTTGGTACGAGGCCGTCACTATGTAGTAATGGTGTTTGGAATTTGGAATCCCCTCATTATGAAATCAGTTATTACATGTGATTATTAGACTAGTAGAATATCCATTTTCATGTTTATATGGTAATTTTTTATTTATTTATTTGATATTATGTCAAGTTTATCTTTATAAATGTTGTTGTTTTTATCGCACATCTTTCATTAAAATTTATAGATTCCGCTGGATTTTTTACCCTTACTGGGCATCTGAGCTCACCCCGTTCGTATGTTTTATTTTCCCAGGATTCCAAGAAGTGTATTATGATTGATATATAAGGTTATTCTAAAGGAAAAAAATGGAGTTCTCAAAAAACTATCTATGATATGTTTTATGGTTGAAATTGTAATGTAAAGTTAATGTATGTAATCTATTTTCCAAGACTGCTAAAATGATTGGTCCTTCGGGACATGATTCCTTGTGATTATGCCAATATTATGTAATATTTCACCTTCTCTGGGTAACTGGGGTCGGGGAATTATAATTGGTATCATAGTATGTTTAGAAATAACCTTGGAAACTATTTTCAGATAATAGTTGATCAGAGCACATTACCCTAAGATAGAATTTGAGGATTAGAATAGAAGAACTTCGAATTATTTTGGTAATGTATAGATGTTTTGAGTTTTCCAAGAAAATACATCTATGTATAGATACGATAAAGTAGAGGCGGCTCTGGCACATATGTAAGTAGGGGTAAAACCCGAAAAAACCTCTTTTATCTAGACTCAAACGGGAAGTGGTGCACAACAACATGCCTTGTGAACTCTTGGTTATGACACTCCCATGGGATGTGATAATGATAATTGTCATTTTATTTAAAAATCATTATGAATTATTTATGTGTATATATCTTCTCAATGAAAATATATATAAGATTAGCGATTATATCCATAAAATGTTCAATTTACGTTAGGTATTTTACAAGTTGGGAATTATTCCTTGTGATTCATAAATTGACATAGTGTATTCCATTGTATAGAAATGGTGCCATGTAGAAGGAATGAGAACTCCAGCAATACATATGATTCAAAGAGTAAGAAAGATCATATCATTCATGGTATTAAGCAAACATTTAGAAGAGAAATAGTCTCCCATGTATTATCAACATATAAAGAAATAATATAAGGTGTTAATATGATATGAAAAGAATTCGTTGAGTCCTATGGCTTTGAAGGGAAGAAAGAGAAGAAAAGGATGGAAGAGATAAATTTGGATAATGGGAATGGGAAAAGAAGGATTTTCCCATATGTGATAATTGTTGAAAGAATCACCTTGGAAAATTCTTGATAGGAATGTGAGTTTATTATATGTTTGGAGAAAAAGGACTCCAAGTATGTGATTGCAAGGGTAATAAAATGGATTCAAATATAAAATGATCCATCTGTAAGGCATTGGGACACTACGCGAATCAATGTCCCTGTCATCAGAGTATACCGCAAATGATGTTATTGGATAATAATAAAGTTATGATACTACCTCAGATGAAGAGGAATGGATAGTGTTCATATGGTGTTATTATAGAATTATTTCATATCAGTATTGTATAAAACATATAATGGTTATATGAATTATGGAGTTTAAAAAAGGATTGTACTACAATACTTTTTTATTGAGGATTCTAGATTATATGGTTCTATGAAAAGTTACTTAATAGTAAGAAAAATTTTTTGGATAATACTTGGATGAAAAATATGTAATCCTTAATATGGTCCGGATAATGAGGTACTGATTTTGGAATAAGAGATGGTTGGTTTAGATAAATTATATTTAATATTCTTGGATTTCTTGTAACTGATTAATAGTTTGTTTATTTCATCATTGTTGGAATATTAAAATTTTTTTGATATAAAGAATATATCCAGTATTATATAAAGGATAAGGGATCATGAATGGAATCAATATGGTTTTATGGTAATTAAGGGTGTTACCATGTCTTGAAATAATACATGATGAAGGTGTGCACATGTTATTAGATGGAAAATAAGATCTTCATTGTGGTTAACTTCCTTATAAATTTTGGACTATTGGTTTGGATAGAAGTATTTTTTATAATTATAATGGTTGGAATGGATTAAGATTGCAATTGGATACTATTGTTAATTTTATTTTTTGATTTTTATAAAAAGGACAACACGTAGACCCTGTGACAACCGATCGCATCAGACAATGTTGTGGGAATCGAACCCACAACTATAGTGTGATTTGGATTTATCGCCTACCACTGGACTACACGAACTCCCTGGATTGTATAATGTAGTTTTTTAAAGGTTATGATAGGTGAATTATAAATTCATTCTGTTTGTAACCCTATAATAATAGGATAAATAGAATATTTTTTAAGTTCTATTATCTTTTAGAGTGGAAGGCAAGTTTGTGGTATAAATTAGTTAAAGGATGGAACTCTACTTGTCAAGTATATATTTTTTTCTTTTCTTATTCTATAATGAAATTAATTCTTAAACAGTAGGGAAGGGTTCTTTAATCCAATAATGTGGTATCCTAATACTTATGTTTTTTTGAACTGATGGTATTTTAAATCATCAGAGATTGATGGATTTGAGGCCCTTAATTTTACACTTGTTTGTGATTGATGACCTTAATCACTCCCTATAAATATTTCTATTTTTTCTCCAATTATGTGTCTTTAATTACCAACAATGTTCTCCAAATTGAGATCATATTTGGGGGTGACCCTTTCATTTCCCTTTTTCTCTTATTAAGACTAAATTTTATTAACCCAATTTCCATTGTGATTTTTGAAAAAAGGTATTTTTCTAATTTATTTTCCCATTTATTTTCGATGAAAATTTTAAAATTGCAAGGACAAAGTTTTTTTGAAGGGGGGAAGAATTTAACACCCCAAAAATTCATTTTACGTTATTCTTCACAGTAATTCAATAACTTACACTACACACAACACTGAGTTCAAGCGCACCACGACTTACCAAACTAGACCTTCAAAAGCGGTTATGAATAATATTAACTAAATTTTGAAATTTATATAATCCTTATATTTTTAGAATCCATAATATGTGTTTATTAGACATAATTTACTCATATATTCATTTTTTTCAGAAAAAAGAATTATTTTTGAAAAAAATGCAATTTTATAGCCTTTTGATAGAGAACCTTTTTGAAATCCAATATTTGAAACATTTATATATTAAATTTGAAAAAAATAAACTTCTTATTTAGAATCGGGAAATAAGAATTTTGTTTCAATACATTATTTGTGTTTTTCTAATAACATTATTATTTGGGTGAATAGTGGAAAATACTATATTTTAACAGAAAACAACTTTTTTAATCAAAATAATTTATAGTTTTAAATTATACATTTTAATGGATTGGAAGTTCAAATAGATTTTATTTTTACCATTAATCCAATGTTATTTATTGGAAATAATTTCACTTTGAAATTTAACATAAACAAGTATCAATCTTTTGTTAGTTATTATTTCTTAAAAACACGCTTTATGGTTTTGACAATGGAAATTAATTTTAAATAAATAAATGCAACTTATATGATTTAAATTTGGTAAAATAGACTTAATTTTTAAATTTATAATATTAAAATTATCTCCGGGAGAAATGTTTCTATTTTTATGAAAACATCAATGTTTTGATGAATAGTGACAAATACCGAGTTATTGGTTAAAACTGACTTTTTTTAAATAATTAATTATTTTATTTAAATTGACTTGAGGTCATAATAGATACATAATACCTATTTAAGTTCAATATAAATCATTGGAGTTATTTTATAATAATTTTGTATATATAAAAATTTTATTGTACTTTTTACCGTCTTTTTCCAACCTCTTATGAGAATTTACAAATTTTCATAAAACCTAATTTTACTGTTTTTTTGAGTTAAATTTCAAAAATATGAGAGACACGGTTAATATCAGTAATTAAAATGTGGTTCAATAAGAAGAAAATAATTTTTGTTGAATAGTAACTTATTACTTTTATTTAACACGGTTAAATGTAAATAGGGTAATTAAGGGTAAACATGATATTATTACTACCGTAAAACATGTCCTAATTCAATTGGATACGTAAAATACGAACAAATACCACCTTAAGATTATAATATGAACCTCTTTGGTTCACATGAATAATATTAGGACATTTATTATTATTTTATTTAAAGAAGAGTTAAAAGAGTTGTAATCATAGTTTAATGACAAAACCATTTTTAATATAGGGTTACACACAATATAAATTAGAATAAAAACATAAAATATAAAGATAAAATGGTTTCCTAAATAATGATATTTTATTTATAAATTTTAGACATTAAAAAATTAAATTTATTTATGACCCAATGATGATGTAGTAATTACCGTATTATTGAAAGATTAAAATAATTGATATTATAAATACCCAAATAAATGTAATTTGTGACATTTGATGAATTCCACAAATTCTATACGTTATTATGAAATGTTATGGTTTATTAAATCAATTATTTTTGAAGTAATCATGCTGTTATGATATTTTCAAAAAAACAAATACCAAATAATGTCAAAATTGACATAAAATAGTTTTTAAAACAAATACTCTATTATTGTATAATATACTATTCATAAAAATATACGGTATGGACAAAAGGCATAAATAATATTATATATGTCATTAATGAACCACTTTAGGGTCTCTTGGAAGTTTAGAGTAACTGTATTAACCATATAGTGTTAGAATACCAGAAGACAAGGTAAACGTTAAACTATTTACCGAAGAGTAAAATCTAAAAGATATGGTTAAAATGGTAACCTAAACCTGACTAAAACATAATGGTTGAGAGATTGTAGACCCATAACCACATTATACTTTAAATACAACATTTTGGAGCCCTTAAAAATCTAAAATAATTTTATTATAAAATTATATTTCAAACTTTTCCTAAAGTGACCTTCACCTCTCTTATAAAATGGAACTTCCCATTCTCAT
The DNA here is from genome assembly GCA_963277665.1 of Viscum album. Lineage (NCBI taxonomy): Eukaryota > Viridiplantae > Streptophyta > Magnoliopsida > Santalales > Viscaceae > Viscum > Viscum album. The sequence goes on from OY728123.1 coordinate 1,756,458,151, forward strand.
AATATCACACCTCCAAAGCAATTTGACTCTGCCAAACCCTGCCCAAATATCCTCCAAACATTTTTCCCTTCATCTGAGTGTCATTCAATTGGTCAGAAATCCAACCAACAGAGCCCTTTTGATCAAATCAAAAAGAAGAACCCAAAAAAGAGGTAAATATTTCATCCCATATTTCAAGTTATGTTCTTCTTCCACTTAATCTTTCATTGATGTTTCTATTATAAAATAATAACTACAGTATCTTCTATATACTGTGATGTTATAATAGAAATTTTACAACCATATTCATTATTTTATCAATCATATAAGTTACAAATTCACCATACGTGCGTACGTATGGATTACCATCTCCACGTCGTGGTGTAGTTTGTTATTAAAACACTTCATTTTTGGATGTGTATAATAATGATTATAACTACTATAAATAATATATATAACATGTTAATTATTATTTATATATGATATAACATCAAATTAGATATGATTTCTCCATCAATATAATGATGTTTTCGCTCGTGCGTACGTACAGATTACTATCTCCACGACGTGATGAGATTCATTTCCACATTCACCATTCAACGATAATTATAAAATATATATCCTTAATAAGTATGTAATATATTACATAATAATGATACTAGAGAAATATATATATATATGTACTTACATATATCTTATTCACTTAGTTCCATTCAATACGATGTGAAAATGGAAACATTGTTTATACGTACGTACAAACTACTATCTCCATAAACGGTGTTTCCCATTTCATATATATGTCTATTATATGTATTTATATTATAAATATATATGATATATAAATAATCTTTTATATTCTAGAATTATTTATATCTTGATCTAAGGGATACAATCAAGTGTAACAAGTTAAAACACATACGCTAATGAAAGCGATTATTACCCGAAATGTTAATATAACATGGAAATTATTATAAAATGGGTAGTATAAAGTAATAAATAAATCATATATGATATCATAAATATTAATATGGTTTTTTTATAATTTAATAACATAATACAGTTCTCATACAAGGGGTTAAATTTACCCTCGACTAAAGAAAAGTTCAAGGAAAGTGTTAATTCCTCAATCTCATTATTATCCGAGATTGTTTATGTGTAAGTATTTACTGGGACATTTTTATCATCCATATCCATTTTTCATTAAAATTATTTTAAAATGAAAATTATAAGGATTTTTGAAAGGTACTCTGTCTAAACAACAAAATTTTAAATGTTTTAAATATTTATCATTATAAATATTCTTAATTAATGTCCATGTTTTTAAAACGGTTTTGAGTATTTATTTATATGAACATGAATGTTTTCAAATAATAATTATTTTCAAAAGTTTCAAAGGGGTATGAGACACATTGATTCAAAAATCTCTTATAAATTACTTCCTTTATAAATTAATTACTTTTAATGATTTCACAAAAAATTATATTTTTCTCAAAGGTTTTTAATGATTATTTTCTACTATGACAACATCCTTTTTGGATATTATTTTTGATTTATGTTGATTTATTGTAAATAAAATCTTCAATATTGTATTGAATGAGGTATGAAATGTTTGACTGTGAGTGTGTTATTTTTATACCATTCATGGTTTATGGTTAATGTGTTGACATTTTGTATTCTAGTTTTAATACGAATGTTTATGTTATGTTTCAACATTTTCATATAAGGAATGCATTGGACTTAGTATGTGACGAGTGGAGCCCACTATAGCTCATCGACACATCGGTAGGTCTCCTGAGACAATCTAATGTCTTGGCACAAGGCGTTGACAAAATTGTTTTGTAGTCTTGGCATGAGGCCTTGACTATGTGGTAATGATGTCCATCATTAGGCATTCCCCCATTACGAATTTAGTTATTACATGTGATTATTCGACTAGTATAATATCTGTGTGCATGTTTAAATGGTAATGTTTGATTTATTTTTTCCATATTATGTTCTTGTTTATGTTTATAAAGGCTGTTGTTTTTATCACACATCTTTCCTTAAAAGTGTATACCATCCGCTAGATTATTTACCCTTACTGGGAATCTATGCTCACCCCTTTCTTATGTTTTATTTTCCCATGATTCCAAGAAATGTGTTATGATTGATATGAAGGGTTAAGATAAAGGGAATAATGTTGTTCTCAAAGAACTAATTATGCAATGTTTTATGTTTGAAATTGTAATGTAATGTAAATGTATTTAATATATTTTCCAATACCGCTAAATTGATCTATCCTTTGGGGCTTCATTCAATGAAATCATGCCAATGTTGTGTAATAATGCACTGACTCTAGGTAAATAGGGTAGGGGCCTTACAACCTTCCCCTCAATTATATTATCCTCCATTTTATTCATCTATAAAATAGATTTGTGAGTGGATTTCAATGGGTTTTCCTATAGTAATCCTCTCTCTTATCAACCACATTTATCAGATTGTTCTTACTCAAAAAATGTGAGGGAATATTTTCTTTGGTATTAGCTTGATCATGTGGGTAATCAAAACCATAATTATTAGGGTGATGTTTCCTGATCACCATTGATGTAAAGGTATTATTTCTATAGTCTCTTGAGTAAAGGGGTGGATATGTAGGGGCTCACATGGATCTTTAGTTGAACTCCTTATCCATTGTATTTTTAATTTATTTACTATTACAATTTTTATTATTTATCATAAATTCAAATATTTTAATAAATTTGTTTTGATAATTTTCGCACATAAATTACTTAGATATATTCTTTATAAACACTAAAATAATTTATCAGGTTTCACTTAATTGATTATTTGATTAAGTTTTGTTTTTTGTATATATTTTGTAAAAGGGAAAGTCACCCTCTTAAATTCTATATATCGTTGACCAAAAACTAGTATTTAAGGGAATGTTTTGTTATTTCTCAATATATTTTTTTTTGAAAACAGATATTAGTTTTTAAAAACCTAACAATTTCAATGATTGATCTATTTATGGAATATAATTTTCCTTGTAAAATATTTGACTCCAATGATAATTTCTATTGAAATAATTTGATGTCATTATTCATAGACATAGAAGATATCCTATTTATATAATGGTTATTCATGGTTATATCCCTATAACTAAAATAGAAAATAAATGGAATCCCAAGGATATTTTATCTTCGGAATTAGATGAAAATTTTATGAATGGATTACATTATGTTCATGATATAAATGAATATAATCATGCCTCTTACTATAAAATAGATTATAAAATAATGAAAATATTAAAATTCACATAGTAATGCATGAATAATGTTAGGGACACAATATTAAACATATATCATCAATATTTCAAAAGATACTCTATTTATGAAAATAAATCTTTTTCTAACATGTTTACTTATTTCAATATCATTTTAATAAATGAAATTCTCTCGGTGATGGGTTTTCTACATGAGTAATCATGAAGAAAATACTATAGGTTTTACAATGTTTAGGATATCCCAAATTGATTGAGATCCATGATGCTAATTAAATTAATAATACAGAAAATGAAGAACTAATCATATCCTTAATGACATTTGAGATAACAATAAAACACCAAGAGATTAATTAATAAATTAATGTTAATGAAACCAACAAGATTATATCCATTAAATAAATAAACTATGATGATTAATAGATAAGTTACAACGATATCATACTTGAGATGGAATAAATTAACAAAGTGATTCATAAACTTCTATAGAGGAATAAATATATTTTAGCATGACAAAAATAATGATCTAAATGATATTATGGAAGTGATGTATCCTCAATGAAAAAAGGGGGATATAATGCTTGAATTACCAATATATAAAAATAGGATTAAGGAGGGGAATAATTATAACAAATAATTTAATGTTTTTATATGGAGTGACTCATCCTTATCTTGTGATGATAGTTCAAAATATATCATGGTGTAAGTTGAGGTAAGTAGAAATTTAAATTATGAATATTTCACCACCTCATCATCCTTCTTATCTTCTTCTTCATGTTTTCTAAAATATGATGATTTTAAAAATTCATATAAAAAATATTATAATTTTTTTTAATAAATATTCATTTTTATTTAAAGTATGTGAAATAAAAATACAATCTTCATATAGTTTGAACATGACATTATTCTTAAGGAAAAATATGATTTGATTTTTGAAATTTAGAAATAAATTATATGATGAGTTTTTTAAAATAAAAATCAATGATCTAAAATGAAATCACTCAAAATTCTCCCTAGGTGAAAATCATGAAATATGATCTTGGGGTTTCAATGTGATAAATGAAATAATACTAGTTTTGGTTTTCTAAATAATATAAGATCTTAAAATTCCACTACATTTGTGAAATTAATTTCTAGAAATACGTATCGAAATTATTGTTGATTTTTATGTTTTTATATATGAATATATTTGAAAAAATACTTTGTATAGAGGTCCCATGTAATATATTTCTCTTGAAATACTCCAAATAAATCTAAACATGTTTGGATTCAAAAATAACTACGTGGAAAAAAAAATTCGGCCTATATTTTGTATGTTACCCAAATCATGTTTTTCTTATACTACCTCCCCCACAAGGGTAACAAAATGATATAGTTTTTAATATCTTACATGACTTCACCACTAAGATTCAATGATCTATAACATGGTGTGTTCACATTAGTAATCAATGTTTCACCCCATGAAGTGATAAATAAAATATTTAAACTATTATTTTAAGGTTTTATGCTCTATTAATTGTGGATCATTTCCCATTCCATTATAGATTATATTTTTACACCACCTTGAAATACAATGATAAAAGGTTATTCATTATTTTTTCTGTTATTTCTTGAATCTAATTTCTAAACATTTCATATCTAATATCTATATTTTCATAAAAGTTGATAATTTCCATTTTCAAATATTTCTTTTTATTTTTAAAATTTCTCTCTTTCTTTTGGATATGATCCCATTATCTAATTTATGTAATATTTCAAAGGGAATCATTCTATCTTAAATGAATTTTTTGAATTCTTGTTTATACACATTTCAAATTTATTTGAAAAATATTTTTTCTTTAAAATCCATATATTCATTATTTTCATTTCTTTTATAAATTTAAATAATGTAGTATTAAATTTATTCTTTGTATTTCATCTATGATAATTTAATTCATTCAATTTTGTTATATTCTCTACCTTTTAAAAAATGTGTGTGTAGGGTAGGGTGGGGGTGGTTTTTATGATCTTTTAATTTTTCCTCTCTATTATATAATCTTGTGGTAAGTGATTTATATATTTCTAATCATGTGAAAAGTATTTTTTAAACCATTTTTTAGTTTATTATATCATGAAATGACCATCTCATTACCTCTCACTATTTCCTTTTTGATAATCCCGTAGGGGGAGACATTTTTTAATTATTGTTTTTTTGGAACATTTATGTCAAAGTTGGAGATGTTTATTTTCTTTTGGGGAGAATTAACACATTACATTGATATATATATATATATATATCATTATTCATTTATAAATAGTTTATAATTTTTTTTCTGATCATAAAAAATGCACATATTTTTGTACCTCTCTCAATCAGGTTGTTTTAATGATCACAACCTCTCAGTAATGTTTTTAATTATTTAATTAAAATATGTATTTGTGTTTTCATTGAATAACAAGAAAAAAAATCAATTCAAAACAAATGATCATTTAATTACTTTTAAATGTCTTGTACATATCTTTTTTTTATGTTTTGAATTCCATTGAATCAGATAGTATGAAAATTATAAGGCATTAGTTTGAATTAAAAGATCATTTAGTTTATATTCCATTAATAATTAAAAAAAGGTCAGTTCCAGGGTGGGATAGACCTGTGCTTAGATGTAGTGTACGGTGATTTGATGTATTCGATGGAAAAATGACAATGAAGTTTTCTGCCGAGTTTTGTGTAGGCTATTTTTTCATATGAAATACTTATTACACATTTAATAATGGTAAAACATCTCATAAAACTAATACTCATGTAATATGTTCTCATGAAGAATATAAAATATTACAAATGGTTTTTGATGTCTATAAATAGTATATTAATGACAATATCAATAATAACTTTTATATTGAAATCACTATTCATCTAAACAAATATTGAAGTCGTAGATTTCTACAAAAACCCACACACATCCAAAATTATGATCCAGATTTCTCTAGTCCCTCTACATTCCTTTCAAAATTTTCATTCTCCGTATTAATAACATATCCAAGATATTTTTGATTGATTTGTAATAGAAAATCCTAAAGGACTCCAATCTCTTCTTATCTACCATTCTCCAATGGTTCTCACTATATAAAAGTGAGGGAAGGGTTCCTTGGATACTAGTGAAGCTTAAGAGGGTGCTCAAAAAAGATAATTATGATGGAATTTGTTCTTGATCACCATTGAGTTTAATGGATTTATACAATAGATATCTCAATGTGATAGTTTGAGATGTAGGGGTTCACGTTGAGGATTATCCCGACCCCTTATCAATTTTGGGTTTTCATTGCATACTGTTTAGTTTATAAATATTTCACTTTTATTTACATATATTCATTTATTATTATGCATCATTACAGTTATTAAATTACATTATAATGTGTTTAAAAACAGATATAAAATTTATCATCTATCACCTAATCGATTTCAAACATTATTCTTTATTTTCTATATAACTTTTCTAACATAGAAATCGACCTCCTGTTTCCATATATCATAAACCAAAATAGTTGGAGGCAAGTTATTCTATTTAATATATCCATGGAAGTAGGCAATGAGTTTTTCAATGAAGAGATAATTGATCCGTTTATATATCATTCCCATTATAAAATGATTGTATTATGATAGTTTCGTATCTCTTAGTACATATAATGAATCACTCTCAAGATCACGATGTGCTCATGTACCTATCTATATTAATATTTATAATGATTTTATATAATGAAAATGTATTGATTAATAAATAATGAATTAGTACACAGGTTTCAAAAAATTCATATTAATCTTCATAGATATGTGTTTTTTTCTAAAAGGGGTTTTATTAAAATTTGTATGTGGATATTATAGTTAATTGTTTCCAATGATAGAAATTATATTTTATAAAAAATCATAACATTTTTGAAATAGTAATATCAAAATTATATAATATTTTTTTTTCTTTTTAAAATTATTATATTTTTATTGAATTGTAAAGAAACTAATTTTGAAGAAACCTTTATATTCTATTCAAGTATTGACAAATACCCATTTTAATTGGAAATCATATTAAAAATTTCACAGTTTTTTTTTTGGTAAAACAAAAGCTAATAAATGTCATCTTAATTTACATTATTCATAATTTAGGAATAGAATCATTTTTCACTTAAAAATCATTTTGCTGGAAATATTTTTTCTTCCCGTTTTGCGGACTTCTTTTAGATATAATTTATAAAAAATATTTGAATTAACTCTTTTAGAAATTTTTCACACTTATAATTAGTATGAATAATATTATTTAATATATACAAAATAATTTATTTTTATAATTATTATCATAAATGGAAAAACCTTGTTACTACAATTAATGATTGAATTTGTTTATTGGGGGGAGGGGTTAACATAACAGCTAATATTTAAAATATCAACCAAATAATCTCTTTAATACTATTATTTGAATTTATTTCAGAAAATACTTCAAGGCCAGAAAACTTTTTTTGTTATTTTATACAAGACACTTTTGGAAAGTGGTAACCATACAAATATCCAAAACATCACCCATACAAAATCCACCGCATCTCAATTTCAAAATTCAAACCTTCAAAAACAAATCAACCGCGCACCTTGAGCCATGGACCGACGGCCTCGAATCACGGGTCCTCTCGATTTCTACACCTCCTCGAGCCACGACCTACCTCTAAACAAGAACCACATGGTTTCTGACTTAACCTCATCAGCCGGATCGCCGACCAGCTTCATCTTCACCGTCGCCATCGAAGGATACAGTGAACAACAACAAGCGATTTACAAACTCAAACACAAAAACAACACACCAGTGACCATCGAACACCGGAGTTCACACCACTGTTGCATGACCGAAGATCCACAAAGCACCACACCAACAGTAACGAATCCAAAAATCATCACCGAATCAACAGAAATGCAAAAATTATCAACAAGAAACCATCACGATTTTGCCCCGACCAGTCACGGGAACTGGAACCATACCTCAACCATGATTCCACCACACACCATCAAGAACATTGCAAAAACAATTCCTAAAATAGAAATCAAACCAAATGATGAAAACTAAACCAGATCCGAGGTCCACCCGAACAAACCGCCACCCTACAAGCCATAGGGAGAGCCCATCACCGCCTTCAATACCGAACCCAAAATCCAAATCCTCACAGAACCTACAGACGACACGACCCGCAACATCATCCCCAGGTCTCAGCTAAACCCGCCTCTTGGACCGACACCGCGATGCCGAAATAAACCCTAACCAGACAACAGGTTAGGGCGAGGAGACGTCTAGGTCACGAAGAGGTTCTCCGAAGAGGACGAGCCCACACGACGCTGCCAAAGGATGAATCCACACCACGAACGCATCGACCATGTAGCTGAGAAGAGATCCAGATGACCCAGGGCAGAGAGGATGAAGGCTCCAGTGGGAGAAGACCTAGAGACGCGAAGCCCCTTACGGGCTCATCCACCTTTTTTGCATATTTTTTCTTCATAAAATCCTTCTTATCTCCAAATATTTAGAAGTTTTGATAAACATTAATTCATTAAGTCATTAATATATTTTAATCTGTTGAAAAATTTTATGTGTCTCCCCTCTCCCATTATAAAAGGTTACCACCTCCCTTGTATTCCTCACAACTCATAAGCCTTTTATCATCAGAATAACCTTCCTTAATACCTTATTTCCATCCATATCCATGTAATAAAGGTTTTCTTTAGATAATATCATACTGTCATGGCTTAAGGTGAAATCCAAATAGGGTTTTCTCAACAAAGTTGCACTTTGAACATGTTTGAAGAAAATGGGACTGGAGGTTAGATATTTAATAAATCAATTCCATTTCATTGGGTTATATTACTTCCCCATCATATGTTATTCCAATATTATTTATTCAATGATTTCTAATTTTTTTTATTTAAATTGTTTACGTGGATTTACCTTTGTTACACATAATAACTCCAATGATTAAATTTATTTTTATTGTGATGATATTGGTAAGAGGTTTTTAACTTAATTTTCAAATATTTATTTTATGTTCAACATAATTGAATATTTTATGATATGATTATTTATGAAATGATCTGTTATTATATTATGTTTTATTTTCATATTTTTTATTGATTTGAATTTGATACATATAATTCACTCAATAATTAATTCCCACTTCAAATATATGATATTTGTACAGAGAATTCATCTCGATACTATATATTTTTTACGTGTATCATAATATGCACTTACAACGTATTATATGGTGAATATGATATGTATTAAGATATTATATCTTTAATGAATCAATGTACATGATTTTTAATATTTCATTAATGTTCAATATTTCATGGGGAATTGGGTAAAATGTTATAAGGGTTGCAAGGGTTTTTATGGTCTCAATTTTAAATCTCTGACACAATTTTTTTATTCACCATGATTTATATTAAATATTTTACGTACTTCCCAATTCATATGATTTGGAATATTATTTCATTGAAATTATGGGTTTTAAAGAACCATGTAAAGCTCCTTAATTTAATGTATTCTTGATTCAATAATTACCAAAGTTCTAGTGTTTCTCATCTCATACTTTCTTCTTTAAGACATGATTTAATTGAGTAACCTATATTCATTTATATGATGTAAATACTAAAAAATAAAATTTAATAAAATGAATATTTTTAAACTCATGGTATTTTATATTACATTTCTAGTTATTTATTTCAAAAAAATTATATGTTTTTAAATACCATAAATTCTTTTTTAAAAATTCCTTAAATGGTATTAAATAATTTCTTCCTAACAATTCCTCTATATTATTTATTAGTTTGAAAGATTTAAATTATTAAAATATAAATCATTTTCTAATGTCATTTATTAGGATCTTTGAACATATTTTAAAATAATTTAATGGATAAAATCATAAATCATTCTACATATTTCACTTTTAACTCTCTTTAAAAAATACATATTTTGTTAATTTTATTTTTTATGACCTGAACGTTTTTTCTCACTGTTATAAATATTATTAGAATTGATTTTTTACTTTACAATTTTCCATTATTATTTTCAAATAAAATATTGTTCTCATTATTTTTTGGATTTATATATTTTAAAGGTACATGTTTGGGACAGTCATTTAACGCTATGTACATATAGAACCCACTAAGTGTATTTAAATGTTACAACTTCGATATATTTAATTAAAGATCTAGTGGAAACGAAACAGAAAATATTTATTCATCAATAAAACTACTATAAAAATAAAACCACAATGAAAAGAAAGTAAATATCGACATATATAACAAGCTTTGAATCATCCAGATCTTATGTGTATGAAGAGAACATCACAGATGTCAAACATTATATTACTAACAAAAAGGAATGCAAAGAGATATATAATCTGTAAAGACCCGTAAAATTCAAGAGAAATTTTTTCTTAATTTTCTTTAGAATTTTACAAGAGCGCGGTTTCAGACGGAACCTGATTCCGAGGCCCGGAGTGCCCGGAATAAATTTCCGAAGTTTGGCTCGGGTACGTTCAGTGAACGAACGAGCGGGAATTCCTAACTTTTGATCCGGTGCTCGGAATTGAAATTCGAGGGCATCGATGAACTCGCAGCGCCGATATTCTCTTAAAGAGACCTTTTCGGAAGTTGCGTTTGTTGCGGGACGAAAGTTAGTTTTTGGGACACTTATAAAAAGTTGAATAAAAAAATGTGGAATTCTTTTTATTTAACTTTTGTAGGTTAACTCCTCTCTAAGGGAGTTAGGGGTGGGACCCACACCCACTTAACCTCCCTTGAGAGGATTAAGTGTGGTGGGACCCACACGAACCTAAACCTCTCATCTTCCCCCTTAAACTCCCCTCTCTCCCACTTAAATGTTTGTTAACTTAACATCAAATTAATTACACATGAAATGTATAATTAATTAAGTGTTATGTTTTGAAATTTTGAAGTTTTGAATTCCTTGGCTTGGTAAATAAAATAAGGAGGAACCTTATTTTATTTGGTTAGTTTTGGTTTAGCCAACTTGTGAGGATTTTTGAGAGCTCCTCCTCCTTCTCGCTCAACTTGACGAAGAACGCCGCTCCTCTCTTCTTCGTCTTCCGTGTCAACGAGAGGGAATGCCGCTTCCTCCTCGGACCTTCTTCGTCGGCATACGAAGATTCGCCAACGACATATCTCATCGGACGCACCTCTTCGTCATCGGATTTGACGAACGACTACCGCGACGCCCGACCTCCGCGACGTTGTCTTCCGCGGGACGTTGACAAATCTTCGAACCTATACCCAAGGTAGGGGTTGTTGATTATTGTTTAATTATTTTATTCTTGCTCGTGGTTCGCATGACTAACGTGAGGATATTGAATATTTAAGTTGTGTTTTAACGTGAGGGGGCCGGACCGCATGAACACGGACGAACCCCCTCCTTCGTTCTTGGTGTTTTATTTTGCGGATGAATCAAGGTGGCGTGGTGCCGTCGCACCACGCGGATATTCGCCGAATCTTATTACGCGACTCCGTCGCGCCGCGCCATGGGAGGATCATCAAGAACGTGACGCCGTCGCGCCGCGTTGAAGGAAATCAAGGTGCGGCGGAGGGGCGCGGTGCCGTCGCACCGCACCGGACGACGAACACCGTGGCCGGTTCCGGGCCGCGGCGGAACGAGGAGACCGGCGGCCGGGCCGCCGGCATCGGAAGCCGAAAAGGGGACCAGATTTTTCCGGTCCCGTTGGAGAAAACCGGCCGGCCAGCTGGCCGGCCGGATGGTCAATTCCGGGGGAAATTAATCCCCCGGCCAGCAATAAAGCCCCCCCCCCCCCCCATTTAATTGGGGGAGGCGGTTCCTTGAGGGGGGGCAGGCGGCCCCCCGGTTTCCGCTCAAGCAGGCCCCCCACGTGGGGGGGGGGGGGCGTTTTCTTTGCAAAGGGCGCGACACAAGGCCGCGCCGCCATCCCAATCAAGCGGGGGGCTTTGCCCCCCCGCGTGCAGCCTCCGTGCGGCGCCGGGCCGCCGCGCCGCCGAGCCGCCGGCCGGGCCGGGTCGGACCCGGGTCGGGTCGACCCGGTTCGGGCCGACCCAGGGGGGTCGGGCCGGGTCGGCCCGGACCCGGACCCCCCCGTTTCGAATCAGTTTCGGTCTTTTGGCCAAAACTTGAGCCACGGACCTCCGATCGACGAACCGTCTGCGGAAACGCGATCCTTGGATCGAGACGGTCGTTTCGGTATATCGCAATCAAGGTTTCAGATTACTTTGAGTTCGGCCGGGTTGGTTCGTTCACGAAACCAACCGGACCTTCGGAGCGGAAACGCTCATATCTTGAGCTACGGACGTCCGATTGACGTGCCGTCAGCTGTGTTGTGCTCCTCTTAGTGAGATGGATCTTTTTTCATACTCCGCCCAAGGTTTGGACGCAGGTGGAGTACGGTCGGGTTGGTTTTGCCTTAAAAACCAACCGGGCCCCGGGGACGAAAATGCCAATAACTCTCAGACCGGGCGTCCGATCGACGCGCCGTCTGTTGCGTTGAGTTCCTGTTGACGATACGGAACTTTTGGATACATCAACTCTGGACTTTGTGGCAGTTGATGTATCAGCCTCTCGTCTCGTGGAGCGGACCCTCCGAACGAGCTTGCTGTGTGCGGGAACCCTAGTGCTGCTACTGCGACTGTGACTGCTACTACTGCTTCTGTGACTGCGACGACGACAGTACAGAGATCCTGTGTGGATTCGACGACGACGACTTCAGCACTCAGCGATCCTACGTGGATCAGTGCTACAGGTCCTGTGTGGGCCCGATCCTGTGTGGGTCCGATCCTGTGCGGGTCCTTGCGCTCAGCGGTCCTGTGTGAACCAGCGCCTACAGGTCCTGTGTGGGCCCGATCCTGTGTGGGTCTTTGCGGGGGTTAGTTACCTATCGATCCTTCGTGGGTCCGACGACTAAGATGGATCAGAGATCATCTTTATCTTCTTCCTAAGAAGTATTCCTGTGTGAGATGAATCCTACTGCTTTCCTGTGTGGATTGTGTTATGCTATCCCGTGTGGATTACGTTTTGCTTTCCTGTGTGGAATACGTTTACTTTCCTGTGTGGACTGAGTTGTACTTGGGCTCGGAGGTTGGAGCGTATTTGAAATTGATGACTTAGGTATATGTATGGGCATATACCTAAGCAGTGTCGGTTATTACTTCGTGATTGTTCATTTCTTCGTGGTTTATCCTTTGTGGATTTGAGAGACCTTCAGGGGTCTCGGGGTCCCTACTGAGTAGCTTATACTCACCCCAGCACGGGCTTTGCCCGCACTACGTTGTGTTGGTTGCAGACGACGGACAACGTTGACCTTAGCTGAGGCTTGCAGAGCGGGATGGTACCCGGAGGTGGACCACTGGGCGGGAGGTGCTCGGAGCGGACGGCGGGACCCATGGAGCAGAGGAGCTATCTGTACCCACCCTTCAGGTGGGATTTCCAGTGGACAGCTCGGTGTAGCGGCTTTTACCTTTCAGTTGCTGTTTTCCTTTTCGAGTTGTACTTTACCTTCAGTTTGGGTTTGTATACTGGCCCATTTACTTTTCCGCACTTTCAGTTGTTCTCTGCTTTTGCTTAGTGTTTACTTTCCGCTTGCTTTCTCTGTGGTGTTTGTTTACTTTACAAAAGCAATGCCTTCCCATTTTACCGGGATTTACGCCTTGGTGCTAGTCGCCAGCCCCTGTCCTATGGAAGGCGGGCTTGGGGTAGTCACGGCACGGACCCCGAGGGCAGGTCGTGACAAATTGGTATCAGAGGAGTTCGGTTCTACCGCGAACTCTGATCTTCTCTATGTGAAACAATAATGTTTAGCGTATTGAGTGTGGTTATCAGTCCAGGGAGTCCAGTGTTGGTGCGGCGGCCGACGTATCCGTACACCAGGACCCTGACTTCTGATTTCCGACTTAATGCACGAAAACGTTGATTGCGTGTGTGTTTCAAAGTTTTCTTTGTGATTACTTATATCAGCTCACCAGGTATACTGTTCTGACCGTGGCGCACCTGTTTTCTTTTCAGGATGGCCCCACGACGGCAGCCAGCTAGGGTTCCGAGAGTCGAGCGTGACGACAGCCCACCGAGCGACGAGGCATCGGTGCAGGGCCCTTTGTCAGCAGTGGCACCAGCGGTAGCACTACCCGCCGAGCCCCCGATGCTTCCAGCAGCAGCCGCTGACGATGCACGTCGCCTCAGCGCACTGCATGAGTTTCAGCGCCAGCGACCGCCCAGGTTTCGCGGGGAGACGGATCCCCAGGCAACAGAGGACTGGATGGAGGCAGTGGTACGAGTGTTTAGGCTAGTGAGGACACCAGCAGACCTCATGGTGATCCTCACTACGAGCCTACTACACGCAGTAGCAGGACGATGGTGGAGCTTGATGCTCCAGGTGCACGATGAGGCATCTCTACTTTGGACGGACTTTGAGATCCTCTTCCGCTCGGAGTTCGTCCCAGCCACCCTTCGTGCGGTGCGTATCCAGGAGCTTCTTCAGCTGCGGCAGGGCAGCATGACGGTCGCTCAGTACTCGGCGAGATTTACCGATCTCTCGCGCAACTCGACCGACATGGTACGGGACCCATTCTTCTGGGCCCGGACCTTCGAGCAGGGTTTGAGACACGAGATCAGGGCATCGCTGATCTCCCTCAGCATACCAACTCAAACAGGAGTACTGGAGCGGGCCCTTCTGATCGAGAGCTTCCTTGCTGATTCTACACCAGCACAGCGACCCACCGCAGGGCGGCACGTGGCAGAGTCATCTGCAGCAGGCAGTCGACGGATGACTCAGGGGTCCAGACAGACCAGACCTTCGGGCAGACGACCTCAGGACACTAGCTCAGCAGTTCGGGGCACACAGCGAGGAGCCAGTCTTTCGAGAGGTAGACAGTGCTACTCGTGCGGCGGGCAGGGCCACATGGCTCGTGACTGCCCAACCCGCCGTGCCGAGGAGCAGCAGACGGTTGAGGGACCACCGAGGCAGAGGCAGAGGTTCGACCGTGGCGGTCCGCAGAGAGGAGGCGGACGAGGCAGAGGAGCTGGATGAGCAGCCGGTGGTGGGCGACGCTTTGAGGCTCTGCCACCACCACCACCAGGAGGTCCACCCCGACCACAGGGAGCTGGCGGGCAGAGACAGGCACAGCTCCAGGAAGCAGAGGCCTACGACCATGGCGCACCCGAGATGATTCGAGGTACTATCTGTGTCTATTCCACCCTTGCTGCAGTTCTTATAGACACAGGAGCGAGTCACTCTTTCATAGTCGCTGCCCTTGTTCGGAGCTCGGAGATTCCGACAGAGTCGTTGGCTCAATCCTTACTGCTAGAGACTCCTACGGGAGCAGACTCGACGATTACGCACTGGTGCCGGCAGTGTGAGCTTACTCTAGGAGGCGAGAGTTTCGGCTGGGATCTTCTTGTAGCAGCGTCGAGGCCTTACGACGTCATCTTGGGCATGGATTGGCTATCTACGGTCCATGCACAGATTGACTGTTTTAGGCGCAAGGTGCGATGTGTACGCACCGACGGGATCAGGTTCACCTTCACCGGCGAGAAGGGAGCCTTAGTATCACAGGACGGACTTCCGCGGAGGAGAGGACAGCCCATTACTCATCAGTTAGCTAGCCTCATCCTTGGAGCAGTTGACGTGCGGAGTCCTGGTTTTCCTGTAGTGGTGGATCAGTTTGCGGACGTTTTTCCCGACGACGTTCCAGGGCTACCTCCTTGCAGAGAGGTAGAATTTTATATTGATTTGTACCCCGGGACAGCCCCGATATCCACTCCAGCATATCGGATGGCCGCCGCCGAGCTTCGAGAGCTACGGGTACAGTTGGAGGACTTGCAGGGCAAGGGGTTCATCCGACCCAGTGTTTCACCCTGGGCTTCCCTGATATTGTTCGCCAAGAAGGCGGACGGGAGCTTGCGACTTTGTATTGACTATCGTCACCTGAACCAGGTGACAGTGAGGAACAAGTATCCGCTACCGAGGATTGGCGACCTCTTTGATCAGCTCAAGGGAGCATGGTGGTTCTCGAAGATAGACCTCAGGTCAGGCTATCATCATCTCAGAGTCAGAGACAAGGATGTGCAGATGACGGCCTTCAGATGTCGGTATGGCCACTATGAGTTCTTGGTTATGCCTTTCGGTGTAACCAATGCTCCAGCAGTGTTCATGGCTCTCATGAACAAGATCTTTTAGCCATACCTCGATCGGTTTGTCGTGGTCTTCATCGACGACATTCTGATTTACTCTACGACAGAGGAGGAGCACGCATATCACTTGCGAGTTGTACTAGACACACTCCAAGAGCACCAGCTTTATGGTAAGCTCTCGAAGTGCCAGTTCTGGATACGTGAGGTCCACTTCTTGGGACACGTTATCTCTGAGGCGGGAGTTGCAGTGGATCCCGCGAAGATTGAGGCTGTGTTAGCATGGGAGCCACCCAGGAGCGTGACTGAGGTTCGGAGTTTCTTGGGACTAGCTGGATACTATCGGAGATTTGTTCCAGACTTCTCTAGAGTTTCGTCATCACTCACAGCTTTGACGAAGAAGGGGAAACCCTTCGTGTGGTCTGACAGATGTCAGCATAGCTTCCAGGAGCTGAGACCCATATTGACCTGCGCACCTATCTTGAGGTTGCCTGAGGAGGGAGTAGGGTACGTAGTCTACTGCGATGCATCAGGGACCGGACTCGGATGTGTTCTGATGCAGGAGCGGGCAGTGATCGCCTATGGATCACGTCAGTTGAGGCCGCATGAGCAGAACTACGCTACCCATGACCTGGAGTTAGCAGCAGTGGTCTTCGCTCTGAAGACATGGCGACACTATCTGATGGACGAGCGCTTTACAGTCTTTTATGATCATCAGAGTCTCAGGTATATCTTCTCTCAGAAGGACCTGAACCTGAGACAGCGGCGATGGCTCAAGTTCCTCCAGGACTATGACTTTGAGATAGTCTATACTCCTGGGAAGGGGAACGTAGTAGCCGATGCCCTTAGCAGGAGGACGGGCATTCAGCTACTTGAGGAGGCGACGGAGCAGCTAGCCTCATTACAGATATCCTTCGTGGATAGAAATGGATCAGACTTCCTCCAGTCCCTCACAGTCACTCCTCCACTACTGCAGCGGGTCAGAGAGGCACAGCGTGAGGACGCTGACTGTGAGACACGGCGTGCACAGATATCCTCGGGACAGGCACCTGATGGTTTCTCCCTTGGAGCAGAGCACGACATCCTTTTCAGAGGACGTACCATGGTACCAGTCGCTTTGCGAGAAGAAGTTCTGAGAGAGTTTCACACTTCTCCTTTGGCGGTACATCCTGGAGTGGCGAAGATGTACCAGGACCTCAGACGACAGCACTGGTGGCCGGGCATGAAGAACGCAGTTGCAGAGTTCGTTTCTCGATGCCTCACCTTCCCGCAGGTGAAGGCAGAGCATCAGGTACCAGCAGGTTTGGTACATCCCTTGGAGGTTCCGGAGTGGAAGTGGGACGGCATATCTATGGACTTCGTGACTGGACTTCCACGTACTTCCAGAGGTCACGACTCCATCTGGGTGATTGTTGACCGACTCACCAAGTCGGCACACTTCTTACCCATCAGAGAGTAGGGCTCAGTAGAGAGCTTGGGACGTCTCTACGTTCAGGAGATTGTGCGGCTCCACGGCGTGCCATCATCTATCGTCTCCGATCGAGATGCTCGCTTTACTTTCTGGATTTGGAAGGGGTTACAGGAGGCGTTCGGGACGCAGCTACGTTTGAGCACAGCCTTTCACCCTCAGACGGATGGTCAGACGGAGAGGACCATTCAGACTCTCGAGGACATGCTCTGCGCATGTGTCCTCGACTTTGGTCGTAGCTGGGAGGACCACCTACCCTTAGTGGAGTTCGCGTACAACAACAGCTACAACTCCACTATCGGGATGGCACCGTACGAGGCGTTGTACGGCCGACCATGTAGATCTCCTTTGTGCTGGACAGACCATGGGGAGTCAGCACTTGTGGGACCGGAGATGGTCCAGGCCACGACAGAGAAGGTCCAGGTCATCCAGGAGCGGATGAGGACAGCTCAGAGCCGACAGAAGTCATATGCTGACAGGAGGCAGAGGCCACTAGAGTTCGAGGATGGCGACCACGTCTTCTTGCGGGTCTCACCTCGACGTGGTATTCGGAGATTTGGCCGAGGCGGCAAGTTATCTCCGCGTTTCATCGGACCCTTCCAGGTCCTCAGCAGGGTTGGCGAGGTGTCTTAACGCCTGGCTCTACCACCTCAGTTGCACCGGGTGCACGACGTCTTCCACGTGTCTCAGCTAAGGAGATACGTGCACGACCCGACGCACATCATTGACCATGGGGAGCTTGACGTTGATGATGGGGCGACTTTTACGGAGGTCCCGGTGGAGATAGGGGATCGACAGGAGCGGGTCCTGCGTGGGAGATCGATTCCTCTTGTGCGCATCAGATGGCAGCACAGGAATCTCCAGGAGAGCACATGGGAGCGGGAGGCTCAGATGCGTGCTCAGTACCCTCATTTGTTTCCCTAGTTTTTGATGTATCTTTACGGGGACGTAAAGCCCTGAGGTGGGAGTAATGTAAAGACCCGTAAAATTCAAGGGAAATTTTTTCTTAATTTTCTTTAGAATGTTACAAGAGCGCGGTTTCAGACGGCACCTGATTCCGAGTCCCGGAGTGCCCGGAATCAATTTCCGAAGTTTTCCTCGGGTACGTTCAGTGAACGAACGAGCGGGAATTCCTAACTTTTGATCCGGTGCTCGGAATTGAAATCTGAGGGCATCGATGAACTCGCAGCGCCGATATTCGCTTAAAGAGACCTTTTCGGAAGTTGAGTTTGTTGCAGGACGAATGTTAGTTTTTGGGAGACTTATAAAAAGTTGAATAAAAAAATGTGGAATTCTTTTTATTTAACTTTTGTAGGTTAACTCCTCTCTATGGGAGTTAGGGGTGGGACCCACACCCACTTAACCTCCCTTGAGAGGATTAAGTGTGGTGGGACCCACATGAACCTAAACCTCTCATATTCCCCCTTAAACTCCCCTCTCTCCCTCTTAAATGTTTGTTAACTTAACATCAAATTAATTACACATGAAATGTATAATTAATTAAGTGTTATGTTTTGAAATTTTGAAGTTTTGAATTCCATGGCTTGGTAAATAAAATAAGGAGGAACCTTATTTTATTTGGTTAGTTTTGGTTTAGCCAACATGTGAGGATTTTTGAGAGCTCCTCCTCCTTCTCGCTCAACTTGACGAAGAACGCTCAACTTGACGAAGAACGCCGCTCCTTTCTTCTTCGTCTTCCGTGTCAACGAGAGGGAACGCCGCTTCCTCCTCGGACCTTCTTCGTCGGCATACGAAGATTCGCCAACGATGTATCTCATCGGACGCACCTCTTCGTCATCGGATTTGACGAATGACTACCGTGACGCCCGACCTCCGCGACGTTGTCTTCCGCGGGACGTTGACAAATCTTCGAACCTATACCCAAGGTAGGGGTTGTTGATTATTGTTTAATTATTTTATTCTTGCTCGTGGTTTGCATGACTAACGTGAGGATATTGAATATTTGAGTTGTGTTTTAACGTGAGGGGTCCGGACCGCATGAACATGGCCGAACCCCCTCCTTCGTTCTTGGTGTTTTATTTTGCGGATGAATCAAGGTGGCGTGGTGCCGTCGCACCACGCGGATATTCGCCGAATCTTATTACGCGATGCCGTCGCGCCGCGCCATGGGAGGATCATCAAGAACGTGACGTCGTCGCGCCGCGTTGAAGGAAATCAAGGTGCGGCGGAGGGGCACGGTGCCGTCGCACCGCGCCGGACGACGAACACTGCGGCCGGTTCCGGGCCGCGGCGGAACGAGGAGACCGGCGGCCGGGCCGCCGGCGTCGGAAACCGAAAAGGGGACCGGATTTTTCCGGTCCCGTTGGAGAAAACCGGCCGGCCAGCTGGCCGGCCGGATGGTCAATTCCGGGGGAAATTAATCCCCCGACCAGCAATAAAGCCCCCCCCATTTAATTGGGGGAGGCGGTTCCTTGAGGGGGGGCAGGCGGCCCCCCGGTTTCCGCTCAAGCAGGCCCCCCACGTGGGGGGGGGGGGGGGCGTTTTCTTTGCAAAGGGCGCGGCACAAGGCCGCGCTGCCATCCCAATCAAGCGGGGGGCTTTGCCCCCCCGCGCGCTGCCTCCGTGCGGCGCCGGGCCGCCGCGCCACCGGCCGGCCGGCCGGGCCGGGTCGGCCCGGACCCGGACCCCCCCGTTTCGAATCAGTTTCTGTCTTTTGGCCATAACTTGAGCCACGGACCTCCGATCGACGAACCGTCTGTGGAAACTCGATCCTTGGATCGAGATGGTCGTTTCGGTATATCGCACTCAAGGTTTCCGATTACTTTGAGTTCGGCCGGGTTGGTTCGTTCACGAAACCAACCGGGCCTTCGGAGCGGAAACGCTCATATCTTGAGCTACGGACGTCCGATTGACGTGCCGTTAGCTGTGTTGTGTTCCTCTTAGTGAGACGGATCTTTTGGCATACTCTGCCCGAGGTTTGGATGCAGGTGGAGTACGGTCGGGTTGGTTTTGCCTTAAAAACCAACCGGGCCCCGGGGACGAAAATGCCAATATCTCTCAGACCGGGCGTCCGATCGACGCGCCGTCTGTTGCGTTGAGTTCCTGTTGACGATACGGAACTTTTGGATACATCAACTCTGGACTTTGTGGCAGTTGATGTATCAGCCTCTCGGCTCGTGGAGCGGACCCTCCGAACGAGCTTGCTGTGTGCGGGAACCCTAGTGCTACTACTGCGACTGTGACTGCTACTACTGCTTCTGTGACTGCGACGACGACAGTACAGAGATCCTGTGTGGATTCGACGACGACGACTTCAGCACTCAGCGATCCTACGTGGATCAGTGCTACAGGTCCTGTGTGGGCCCGATCCTGTGTGGGTCCGATCCTGTGCGGGTCCTTGCGCTCAGCGGTCCTGTGTGAACCAGCGCCTACAGGTCCTGTGTGGGCCCGATCCTGTGTGGGTCTTTGCGGGGGTTAGTTACCTATCGATCCTTCGTGGGTCCGACGACTTAGATGGATCAGAGATCATCTTTATCGTCTTTCGAAGAAGTATACCTGTGTGAGCTGAATCCTACTGCTTTCCTGTGTGGATTGTGTTATGCTATCCTGTGTGGATTACGTTTTGCTTTCCTGTGTGGAATACGTTTACTTTCCTGTGTGGACTGAGTTGTACATGGGCTCGGAGGTTGGAGCGTATTTGAAATTGATGACTTAGGTATATGTATGGGCATATACCTAAGCAGTGTCGGTTATTACTTCGTGATTGTTCATTTCTTCGTGGTTTATCCTTTGTGGATTTGAGAGACCTTCAGGGGTCTCGGGGTCCCTACTGAGTAGCTTATACTCACCCCTGCACGGGCTTTGCCCGCACTACGTTGTGTTGGTTGCAGACGACGGACAGCGTTGACCTTAGCTGAGGCTTGCAGAGCGGGATGGTACCCGGAGGTGGACCACTGGGCGGGACATGCTCGGAGCGGACGGTGGGACCCATGGAGAAGAGGAGCTATCTGTACCCACCCTTCAGGTGGGATTTCCAGTGGACAGCTCGGTGTAGCGGCTTTTACCTTTCAGTTGATGTTTTCCTTTTCGAGTTGTACTTTACTTTCAGTTTGGGTTTGTATACTGGCCCATTTACTTTTCCGCACTTTCAGTTGTTCTCTGCTTTTGCTTAGTGTTTACTTTCCGCTTGCTTTCTCTGTGGTGTTTGTTTACTTTACAAAGGCAATGCCTTCCCATTTTACCGGGATTTACGCCTTGGTGCTAGTCGCCAGCCCCTGGCCTATGGAAGGCGGGCTTGGGGTAGTCACGGCACGGACCCCGAGGGCGGGTCGTGACATAATCAATGAATCATGAAGGAAAATTTTGAAACTATCCAAGGAGTATGGTCGTATTGAACTAGGTGGTTGTGATCAAACATGTCATGTAGAGTCAACATCATCCAATCCTGGCTAGACTCACACACACTAGCAAAAAATGATATAGATCTGTATATGAAAAAACATATAAATTTTCAATATTCTAAACTAAAACCTAATATAATCAAAGAAATTCAACATCTGGAACCTCGGTAACACGTAGTATCCCTGAACCCATGATCGATCTATTAGCCACTAAATCCCCATTAGAGTATTAATCAAGTTCTAGAGGTGTCAAAAGTTTGACAATGGGGAGTGTTGGTGGATGGAATTCCTCGATTCACTTTTTTCTTCATCAAGAGCCCTTCTTTATAGTGAAATATCTTGTCATCAAGAGCTTACCAGATGATCCTGACCAAGATAAAACCTAAGATGAAATGATATAATGCCTGAATCAATGATAGCGTGAAAAGTAAGGATCTTATTTCATTGGAACATCAAACAAAAAAGGGTGAACCACAAGATCATAGTTGTGTGAATATCCCAGATAAAGCCGAAGGATTTCATAACATATGGTGAGACAACATGAGTGACAAGTGGCACCATGAGTATATCACAATGGAAATAACATGGTTCCAAGCCTATCCTAACAAACATAGTTGGGATAATCCCAAACTATTCGATCCCCCAGGATAAATGGTCCAAAATCTAGTTAATTAAATGGGAAAGGAAAATTGTATATCCAATTAGTAAAAAAAATTTGTAAAAGTAAAAGTTCCCATAAAAGAATAAAAGGACAATAAAACCTATATTTGAAAAAAAAATATAATGAATCACATGAATATAATTAATGTATTAAAATTTCAATATATGTTAGGGCATAAGACTGAAAATCACAACCCTGAAATTAATTTTATTTAATAATGGTGTTCTTAACACCTATGTTTTATAATTGGGACTAAATATAATTATTTTAGAAAATGAAAAAATTTAGTCAATGGTACAACCCTAGTAAACTATCTGTCGGGTTGTCCCTAGTGGTTATCATAGTGACACTCACTATCAAAGATTCTATAACATCTACAAAAAAATTAATTTTGTTTTCAATGCGATTCCATCTACCATGACATACAAAGTTCATTGGTAGATTCATTGTAGATAAGCCATCACAGTGGAAAATTATAATATCAGCAGATATAGAAAACTCTGGAAGAATACCATTTCACAATATAGAATCTTTAACAGTAACTATCAAGGATATATACTCTGCCATTATTGTGGAGAGATCCACCACTGATTGTATATTTCATTTCCTAGATACTAGTCATTAATATGTTAGAACACATAACTAGCGAGGGATTATTTATTTTTAATATTTTCAACTTAATCTGAGTCATTAAATAAAAAGATTCCATCACAATCAATATTATTTCATCCATATCGAATTCACAATTTATTAGAAATAGAGACATACCCAAGGATCTACTTCTGGGAATGTGAATGAGTCTTACCTGGTTTCCCAATAAAACATAACATCTACAAACAAAAAATCTATATCTAACCTAGAATAGACAATATCATACATAATACATCCTACTACATTAACATCTGTAATCATACTCATGAAGGAAGATTCTTAATAATTTCTAGGTGATTATTCAAAAGGAAATATAAAATTTCTTCCTAAAGGAATACTAACAGGTTTAATGTGCTCAAACAAATACCATTTTAAAACATTCTTAACATAAGAAAACTATAATAAGTACAATGTCCAATCCTTTGTATCTCTAATTTGGTCCAATCCCATGATCTGATTACCATTTCATAAAAATTTCATTTCCAAGAAATAATTTAATTTGTTATTAACAAAATATTTTAATCCTCATGTTTTTACATATTAAAAGAATACCTTAAATATATAATAATATATTAACATATATATGTTTAATAAATTTATAATATAAACACACATCAAACATACTTTTGAAAAAATGATTCTCAATCATAGAAGAATTTATCCTTTTATACCATTTCCTTAAATATTTTTTAATCCCATAAAAATTTATTAGGAAGTTAAAATTGATTTGGTTTAAAGAAATGTAATATCCTTCATGTGTAGTCATATAAATTGTTCCATCATGGGTACCATGAAAAAATTAAATTTTTACATACAATTGGTCAATATGAAAATCGAACATGGCATCAAAAGATAGAAGAATTATTACAGATGAATGTTTATAAATAGGGAATATTATCTTACAATAATAAATTCCTTCACTTTGATTATAACCTTTAGAAACCATTTAGTCGTTGAATTTGATTTTTGTTTCTCTAACATTTTTCTCTTTCCTCTTCTATATCCATCAACAACTTACAATTATCTAGTTATTATGTATGGAAACAACAACCCAGGGGTTGTTATTAAATAGTGAATTTATATATTCTTTCATAGCACGTAGCCACATAGTCACTTCTTTGAACTTAATGGATTTCTTATATATTTAGATTCATTATTAAAACATTCATGAGAAAAATTATATGGTTATAAAGAAATATCTTCTAGATTAAATAGTGTTTGAGGTATAATTACTCTCTTCTCTATATCTTGGATGAGTTAATAATTTCTTAGATTAACTGGTTCTTCTATTTTAGGTTCAGAATCAGAATCAGATTCAAAGTCACTTAGTGTATTTGGAAGGGAATGAGCAGAACTAGTCCTAGTTTGAAATTAGGATTGGTGTCAGGATTCTGAAGGTACATCAACACCGATGGATGCTAGGGATATGGAAGGTTCTACATTATTTTAGGAAACCCTTTTATTTTCATTCATATACTATTAGAGATGCCATATTCATGAAACAAAATATCTAATCCAATAATACACTTATGATAATATGGTTTATCAATCCATAGAATATTCCCTATAACAGCTTCTGGAAAACCCATAATTATTTACTTTACATCCCATTGGGATAGCTTATATATACACGTGTGAGCATAATATATGAATATAAATATCATATGTTGTGAATAAATTGAGGAAAAACCATTACATAGATCATCACGTGTCTTAAAATATTTAGTATAATATGGAAAAATATTAATTAAGAAGATATTTTTTGAGGTAGACTCTTCCATGAAGGTCCTAAGGATTTTGGAGGGGGATAGCTCCCACCTAACCCTCTAAAGAACTATCATGTTAGTCCTCCCTATTAATCAATTCAATTGTGGGTTTTCCACAATTTTTTTGTATATATTTATTACCACATATTCATAGAATCCAACTAATTCAGTGGACTGGTATTCAAAATTGTTAATGTTTTTAAGGATTTGAGTTACTTACCAGGCTCACTTTCTACAATATAATTCCATTAATTAAAAGTTAAAATTTTATTAGAATTATGTTTTAATATATAAATCTTTAAATTTCAATGTTAGTCATCTATAATAGACATAATGTAGAAGCCTCCATCACAAGAGGTGACCTTTGAAGGACCCCATAAACCAGAGTGAACACACTCAAGGGGTTCTTTACCCTTACACATTGTTCTACTAAAGCTGAACCTTCTTAATATACTATAAAAAAAATATTCATAGAAAGGAAGACTGGTAATTGTGATATTACTCAAGAGCCCTTATTTTTTATGTTCATTAAGGAAATTTTCATAAAACCTTTCTAACCCTCTACGCCAATGGTTAGTTTTATCAAGATTGGAATCACAAGAGATGTTTAACTAACTTTTATAAATAATTAAATTCTAATACATAATGACCATTATAGATGATTCCTTTTATGATAGAAATGGATCCTTGGAAAACCCATATATTTCTATAGTATGATTTAAAGGTGTATCCCTTCTTGTTATGAATGCCTGTGAAGATGTAGTTTTTTTATATAGGTACCCACATATCTTCCTAAACATTTTTAATATTCCTATCTTTAATCTCTAATGAAAACGATCATATTATAATTAAATGAGTGCTCATGTTCTTCCCTAGAAAAACCATAGTAAATTTAATTTCCATCAACTCAGTTAATAATTCCCTCCTAATATACATGTGGAATGAAAATCCTGAATCATGGATCCATTCATCAGAGATATGAATTCATAGTAACATTTAACACATCAGGAATTTAAAATTCATGATCTTCTAATAAGAAATGGTACTTACTAATGTCTCTCTAGTCATAAATATTATTAGGAAAATCCCCTTTAATGTGATCATGTTGTCTTCCTTGAAAACACTTGATTACATTGTTCATGGATATATAAATTTCTTTCTTAGACTATACCTTATCTTTCCTCCTTCCCCAAGACTCACTTATTACCCTAGATTCATTTCAATCCCTAATGTTCAAAACAACATCCTCAATATTAATACTACACATACATATAATGTATATGGAGTGTAACAACTATTTAGATTATTTGAGAGTAAGGGTGTGTTTTCCATAATTCATATAATCTTTATCATAATTAAAGGTATGATCTAATGAAATTAATAGTATTATGGAATTATCTGCATCATCTAATATAATGATTATGTTGGCTAAAAAAATATTAATTAATTAAATTCAAATATGAATATCTTGAATACCTTTCCAGGACACATTTAGAAAGTATATAATCTCATTTTTTGTCTATAGTCTTCCAGAAAAAGAAATATTCTTGTAATGGGATTCACGAATAGGAAAAATACCAATATAAAAAAACTCATTCGCAAAATCTATATGAAATTTATCTCCTAAAGATAATATAATTAATCTATATACATTCCGGAGGGTTTTTTGAGGGACATAAAAATAAGTAATAACATTCTATTAATCCAGGGAGAAAGTGGTGGATTTGTTTTTAATTCCATCAAGTGCATCAATTAGACCATTTTAATCTAGTAGGGTAAGAATTTTAATTATACATAGATTAAAATATTTTTACCTTCAAAATTTTCGATATAAAATTTAGTAGAACCCATTAGTTTTGTTATAGTTGGATCTTATACCACTTATGGGGGTTAGTCGTTTAACCTGTTGAACATATATGACATACTTAAGAATATTTCGTGGTTCAAAATCTGATATATTAATATATAGTGTTAGTGAAAAATAATCATAAAACATTTCTTCTTCAATCAAGACACTGGAAAAGTGAAGGTATAAAGAAACAAATTAAATAGAATTAGTTATAACATGCTCCAAATTAGTGTGATCCTATAATCATAGAGAGTACACAATCGAAGTTAGACATTATATGACAATGAATATGGTATGAAATGTGATATAGACTCAAATAATCAATATGAAAAACATAAAAACTTTTCATGGAGGAAATAGCTATTAAAATCTTTGGCAGTGATCAAACCCTCCTATTGATTTAACACTGTCCACTCTAGGATGGAATCATGCACAACCACAATAAAGATACAAATCTATATATGACAGAAATAAGTAAATCTCTATATAGCCAACGTTCAAAATTGAAACATAGTCCTGATGAATGATAGTCTAGATCTAGAACCTCTCTGATGTGTAGTCACATAGAACCCAAGTTTGATTCAATATCCACTAATGTTGCTCCATAGAAGTACACAAGGTCTAGAAGGTGGAAAAACTTTGACAATGGGGATTGTGAGCAACCAGAATGCCATGATTCTTTTTATTATTTATGAACCCATTTATGTAGCGAATTATCTTCTCCCCGGGAGATTACCATCCAAACCATACCAAGATAGACAATAACATGAAATGATCGAATGCACAAATCAATAAAAATTGATAGAGTACTGATCACTTATCAGTCAGACATTAGAAAAAAGGCAGAACTGCAAGATCATAGCTTCATGGATGACCCAAATGGGACTAGAAGTTCACATAATAGAATGGGAGACAATTATTAGGACAAGTGGCACTGTGATATTGGAGTTGTGGAGGAATCATGGATCGAAGCCAATCCCAGCATGAACATCCAGAAGTATCCCACACTAGTTGACCCCCCAAAATCAATGTCCCAAAGTATAGGCGCTTATATGGGTTTGAAAATAAATATCTCCATCAAATAAACACAATCAATGAAAAATGAACATTTCCCATGAAAGAATAAAACCCCGTGAAAAAGTAAATTAAAATAAGAAAATAAAAAGGAATCAGAGGAATAAAATTAAAGTAATTTAATTACAATATTAGTTGGGGAATAAAATAATAGTAGCATTGTAAAAATTTATTTTCTCCTATTTTCCAGGAAAAATTTCAAAGATATTTTAAAATGAACATTCATTTATGAAACTGAATTTTAATCATTGATATTATTTAATGAGGATATTATCCTATGATACCATTTAATTCACTAACTATTTGGAATATGATAATACTTTACAAAAATGGTTTATGTCTACACACATAGAGTTACTCTACTAACAATTCTAATTTTTTCAAATTTTGTCGTAGATGTTATCAGGTCTACCACTTAGGCATTCCCACTGATGATGCACCTCTCTTATTCCTCATCTTTTTGTTATGATGCGTTGATCATGAATATAGAAGAATGGAGGAAGAAACTATCCTATAGTTTACCATGAATAATTCATACATAGTTCCTTTAATACACCTTTATCTCTCTATTTATCTAATAGTGATCTCAAGGATCTAAAAAATGGCTAGAAGAGATCTCATAGCCCATATTGTGATGCCACAAGCTCCATTGTCCCTCTTTAAGGAGCCATATTGTCAGGTTTCATCATTTAAAAAACTCCCACACATCCCCCACCTACCATGGACTTATCCCATTGCATCCAAATGAAAAGGGTCTACACATGTAGAATGTGATGAATACATGTCAGAAGTCCTTGATTGGTGAGGTTGGTGCACCGAACTCCTAATGGAAGACTGAAAAAAATACCAAAAACCTCCACCACTATATGAAATCCAATAGGGAATCTAAAAAGGTCTAAAATTTCCCTAGATACATCCTTTTTTATAAAATCTTACTGTTCCTCTTTCATTTGGATCTTCACAGGTCAAATAGTTTATGTTCTATCACATTACATATCTACTGATAGAGAATCTCAACGTTCTTCATCTGGGAATGGTACATAGAGTTTTTTCTAAAGTAAAAATAAAATTAACTATCATAATGAACCTTGTACTCCTTCTGGATGAATCTAATATCTTAGAGAAAAAAAATTAACCACAACATCTTCTTTCCAGCTTTCGAAGTAGCAATGTACTCTACTTCTATCACGGATCAAGAAATTCACTTCTACAAAATTTAATTCCAAAATATAGATAATCCTACAAATATGTAGATGTAAAATAATGTATAATTACTATTATAAGGATCTCAAGACATATATGCAATTTTATAGCCATCCATGAGAGTTTCATCACCCATGTAGCACAAGCATAGTTTCGAAGTACATTTAAGATACCATAGAATCCACGTGACTAAAATCGAGTGTTGCTTCCTGGGATTGGAGAGAAATCATCTCACGATCTCCATTGCATTGAAAATGTATGGTCTCATACATACTATAGTGTACATCAATATTCGAAATGATTAGAAGTATGAAATCATTTATATTAAATTGATATATTTATTGGATAACGTGAACTATGTTTTTATCAAAATCAAATAACTAAAAAGAGGAATTCTTACTAGTTTGAATTTCTCTATGTTGAAATGTTTAAGAAGTCATTCATCATAAATTTCATAAGATATCCATAATGAACTCCACTTTCTATCACAAATGATATGTATCCCCAATATATGTACAGTTTCTCTGAAGTCCTTCATATAAAAAGACAAAGATAACAACTTATTCAACTGGATAATCTTCACTACATCATTCTCATTGATCAACATGTCATCAAGATAAAATTGAAGTGAAAAAAAGTTACCATCCTAACGTTTATGGATATAAACACACTATTTATCCTTTGTTATCATGTATCCATGACCCACCATGAACAAGTAAAACTTATAGTTCCAATTCTTGGGAGCTTGTTTCAGTACATACAAGCACCACTTGAATTTGAAGACGATTTTTTCATATTTAGAAAACTCAAATCCATCAGGATTCTTTGTATAGATATCTTTAAAGCGGTCACCATGAGGAAAATATGTCTTCCTGTCCATCTATTCAAACTCCAAGTCCATGTTATCCACCGATCCGAAAATGACTCGGATTGAATCCATCTTTCACTATGGGTGAAAAGATATCATCAAATTCAACTCATTTCTTTTGAAGGAATTCCTTGACAAGAAACCAAGAATTATTCTTGAACCCTTTTTATTCCATATTTCATCATCATAAACACCCATTTATTCATTTGTGCGTTCTTATATTTGGGTAATTCCACTAAATCATACTTTTGATTCATTGTAAAAGACTTGATCTCATCCTCCATTTCTTGATGCCACTTGTGTTTTTTATGATGAGACACTGCTTCATAGTGTCCTTTTTTCTCCCCCTAATTGGTGAGAAATATGTATTCTAACTAATAATATTTTTTTGAAATAATCCTTCCCATTAAGATCATTGAAAATGTTACAAAATAGGTTTTAGTGAAAGAACATCACCTAGATATTGTGATTGTTCTACAATTTCATGTGGAAGGGATTGAGTTTCCCCATTCCCAATATCCTCCTACACTATCTCATGGTCCACTATTGATGTGTATTCTAGCACCTCATATTCTTAATTACTTTCTAGTGCTATTACATGTGTTGGATCATGAATTTATTCCATGAACTTGCCTTATAGAAAGTCATTGATTTTGAATGTTCTCGATCGTCTGGTTATATTTGAATAAAACAACTCTGCTTCTGATAACATTATTCTCCATAGAATCCAAAAGCTTGTATTTTAACTCTATATCTATATAGATGACGTAGATTCATGGAGTTGATATTCCATATAGATTTTCATGATCCCCTTGGATACATTTGAAAATATCAAACATCCAAATAATCATAAATGATAGTAAGAGGGATATTTAGAAGACCATATCTTCTATGGAATCTCAAAATTCACAAAGTCAATGGTGATATATTGATGTAGTAGCAAGAAATATTAAAAATGTCTCCCCAAAATAGATTAAGAATCTTAGAAAAAATCATCATGCTTTCAAAATCATTTATGATGGTTCTATTCATCTTTTTTCTACACAGTTTTGTTGTGGGGTACGTGGGAATGTCCTCTCATGTAGGATGCCTTGAATCTAGTAATAGGAATAAAATTCCATATATGTCTACTCTCGTCTATTTTCTGAATGAATATACATAATTTTCCATTATGTTTCACTCTCCACCATGGCAGGGAACATCTGGATGTACTTTAGTACATTTTCAATTATCTAATTTTATAACACCAACAACTTTCGAGATCCATGATCAATAAAATATAGTAAATATTTTCTACCACATAGTGAATCCACCCATAGGGGTCCACTTGAATAAGAGTTCACTAGATCTAGAAAATTGGATATCCCTGATAAAGTAGCATTTAATGAGACTGTATCCTACATACCATACAAGAATAATTTACATGGATCAAAGGATGCATCCTTTTTAATAATGATTAATTCTTCTTCATCAGGGTAGATAACCCCCATTCACTCATGTGGCTGAGTATTCTACGATACATATTGGATAAAGGCTCCACTTCAACTGTGTTGATGATTTATGGACATATATTCACATGTGTTTTTTAAAACATACCACATATTAGTCTCCAAGTGATGAAGATGGATATTTTTTCAAATTCCATCCTCAGTTGCTGAAGACGTTTTCATTGCCTTGTTGATCAATAAATATATATGATAACAGGTTGATTTGATGGTTGATACCATGCCAACAAACTAATAGAGTATTTTTTTGTATCAAATGTTTGTCTATACAAGGTTAATACCCATGAAAAAAATTTCATCTGAACTATAATTTCACATCCTGGATGCATAAATTTCATGATCATGATATGTTTGTAAATTCTTGTGATGCGGAGTAACATGGTACGTTGTTGTAGTATTGACCACCCATTTTACGTCTTCACCTATTGAATGATAGCATACATCTTCTTTATCATTATAAAAAATAACAACTTATTTTGTGGTGGTCAAAAACACATCTCTAATTCCTCATTGAGGGTTTTTACATTAACCATTTTTTTGTAGCTTCATTCAGTAGTTATTCATCATCTATCACTCTACTCCATAATGGTTGAGTTTTTTATGTTTTCCTCCATCCACCTGTGCACAATCATATACTTTTTCTTCGGCCTCAAATTTCTACCCCAGGATATCCTACATGTTTCCTCTATCACCTCTCTATAATGAGAGCTTGCATATGATTGTAACATGAGTCCTTCATTCAAAACACCTTGTTGAAGAGTTTACGTTTTACCATCATAGTGCTATGTATTCCACTGGGAACTGAATTTTTTTGTGAGTTGAAAAGAATATTCTAGCTAGAATTATGTGTGTAGAAAAGGTGGTTCACATGATATTCATCACATAGATTCTTACCTAAAGCCACCTAGTTGTTCACCAGGAATGAGAACTCACAGGTGTGCTCGGCTGTAGAGATTCCACTATTTAGTTGATTATTCCTCATCCTCTTCAACAACATGGTCTTATTCTGAGCAGTCTTTGACTAGTACTTACTATCCATTTTCATCCAATGTTCATACGATCGAGTGTCTTATGCAACATGGTGGTAGATGTTCTGATCGATCCATTGTTAAATTTCACCGGCTGTATTTATTTTTAGCTTCTTAAAATATGTTTCCTTGGTAACATCAGGGTTGAATCCATTGTTCATAAAGAGATTAAACAATTATTTTTCACTATGAATATCTTTCATTTTAGGGTTCCAAATTGAGTAGTTAAAATAAGTCCACAAGATAATTCCTCTATTAGATGGTCCCACCATTGAATTTAAAATAAGTAAAAATTGGTGTATATGTTAGAAAAGTGGAGCACTCCATTTTGTCTTGAGTGGTGGGATATGGTGGAGTTGACTTCTGGATCCTCAAATTCGGACACTGATTGAACAAGATATGTACAAATCAGAATCAATGTCCAAGATTGACTTATTATGTGGTGATGATGTAGTGATGATGTGACAACCATAATAGCTTTCTGAAAATTTCCAAAAAAGTCTCTACTTCCAAAATAATACCTTCTTCTCCAAAAAAGCTTAATGTAGCACCAAAATATTGACTAAATTTTACCAGGCATATGAATCTGGTTTGGGCCTTGTTTTCAACGTCATTTTCTTGTTGGAATCAGTTCTCTATTAACATTCACAACATGGAATCAGAACATGATTCTAGGAAACATGAATGTTTCCATCACTTGAATATTTCAACTACTCACCATCATTTCAATATAACCTCCATCTAATACCAATTGTTGTAATTTTTTGATCACTAATAGAGAAAAATGGGGGGAGAAACCAGAAATTATTTCACATTAAATAAAGAATACAAAACACCCTCAGTACACCTCTATCACTATCTATCTTAGAGATCTAAAGGAACTGTAACATTGGATACAAGAGCTCCCTGGGAACAAATACTGATGTTAGAAGCTCCCTTATCCCTCCTTAAATAGCCATGGGGGGGGTGTCAACTTCGACACAACTCCCACCCATCCCACACCTCCCTGAGAATTCTCCCAAGATAACCAAATGAATAGAGGATGCACATGTAAAATTTAAAGAAGCCATGTTGGAAGTCATTGGTTGGTGAGTTATGCACATCAGTGACCAAATGGAAGTTAGAAACGAACTCTATCATCAATGAACTGCTTCATCTGCCTCAATATCATCTTTCCCACATCCTTCACCCTATTTTCCCTCCATTAATAGTTATTGGTTGCTGGGCACCTTCTTTACCCTTTTTCTGAGTTCATCAATACCTGTAACGCCTTCCATAAAACATTTTTTTAGATGTCTATCTTGTGTTCCGTGCCCTACCCATCCACTCCTCCACCACTTTGGACATCCCCTACTAGATCACAAATGTTCTTCTCTAGCCCCAGGCCTTGGTCATATTAATGATGACCCCCAAGTATATCATTGTAATGATGAGTAGTCCACTGTTGCTGGATACCACTACTAGCCACTCATCTACATGATATACAATTTGTGACCTTCAATTTATGATTTTTGATGCTTTGTTGACTCTTGGGGCCTCTCTTCCCCGATGGATGTCCATAGCCTAAATTGTCACTCCTTTTGGGTCCATTTATTTTCACAGCTGGATTTCATTTCATCCTAGTTGAGATACGGTATTTCTTGTAGGAATATTCATTTCCTTATAATTTTTTGGTCCATGGAGGTTCATGTATGTAGAGACACTCGATTATCTACTATTTATGTTCATCTTCTATGGATTCCACTAAATTTTCATAACCCGTCAAGCCTAAAAAAATGATCATTTATTGTTAGAATTGTACAAGTGTGGATGATGACACATTTACTGTGAGGAAAACAGTGGTGGCTCAGATTTAAATCTAAATGGAAAGCTATTGACCTCTACTAATGATATCATTTCATCAAATTGGTTCTAATTGTTTTCCTAGGGTATAATTTTTTTCTTAAGATTGATATTTCCAAGGATGTGAATTCTAGGGTAATTCCAAATCATGTTAGTAGAAACAGGTTCTCATACCTCAGATCCATTTTTCTTCAATGGTCCCCTCTTTCATTGGTTACCCATGCTTTGGCGGGTGGGGTACACAATGAGCTCTGTTTTTCTAGGGATTCATTATTTCATGCATCAAAACTGAGTAAAGATTTTTCCTATGCTCTTCAAGTTTATCTTATATAGTCTTATCTATCATTAATATATCTATGGATTAAAAAAGATGGTTATTCATTGATATTGTAATCTATTCCTAAACACCACTTTTTGTCCATGGGTATCTACTCTCAGGTGTTCCCTTAGGCTAATTTTGTCAGACATTATATTTTAGCACCCATTCTTTCTTCTGCTAATAAAAGATACTCGACCATAGATTTAGCAATAATATTTGGTTCCCCCAAGTAGAATCAATTGTTTCAATATAACACAATATGTTCCAAGTCATCGACATTATCTCTCCATTTGGATCCTCCAAGTATTTTTCCAGATGCTTATTCCTATACTGTAGCTAATTATAGGGAATCATATACTTTTGATCTTTTATTAGGTTGTTTGATGGGACCTACTCATTAATGTCATACTACAATGATCAAGAGACAAAAAATATCTCTAATAACCCATTCTTCCCTTGGATTCCTCACCATATAAACGAACCAATTTTTTCCTTCAAGACATTTCACACCCCATGTGTAATTAGTCTCGAGGACCAGTTCCCATACGTCTATATAAAATGTTAGAAATTTTCTTATTGAATTTAAGGGTATTATGATCTCTACTAAAAATCAAATAAATTCTACAAAAAATTGGTATCTATTATCTACTAATAATGGATATCCTAGATTTGAATTAGAATACTATCCAAAAAAATAATTTATTTGGAAAAATATGTATTGTAATTTCATGCTAGACAACCCTTAGAATGTTTATTTATGGATTTAATAGAGGATATATGCCTATATAGTACTCTTTTTTTTCAACATCATGTTCATTTATGGTAATTTAGTTCTTACCAACCTATGTGAAATGTGATTTAATGGAATGTTAATTTCAAGGGGATGTTCTTTTACACTTGGATCATGTCCCACTTTCCGGGTTTTATTTATAGAAATTCATCAAAATTCAGGATATTTATGAAAATACAGGGGTACCTATAATCATGGAAGTCCACATGTGACATTAATGATTTTTCATTCCAATAACCTTCATATCCAGATCTATTCTAGAGATAAATATATATAGTGCATCAAAAAAAGGAACACACAAGATATGGTTTCATCTAAATAGGTTCCTAACAAATCTTCATGGTAATTCAATAAACACTAATTTTATGATCTCCCACATGGAATGATCCCTGTTAGACTACTCTCCTCTATTTCTATTTTCAATATGTGATGATTTCCGTCATTGGATTTTATCTATTTTCAAATCATGGACCTCTAGAGATTACTTTTTAACCATGGTGAATACTTCAATAAGGATACCCTTGTAAGAAAATCTGTGGGAGGTCATGCACAATAAGATCAAGAAAATTAATATTGAGATTATGGATTGGTCTTAAATTCATTATAGAATCACCTTGGGTATCAATTACATGTATGTAGTTATTTTCACATGGAGGAAAAACTATAGTATTTCTGGTGTGATGAATAT
The DNA here is from genome assembly GCA_963277665.1 of Viscum album. Lineage (NCBI taxonomy): Eukaryota > Viridiplantae > Streptophyta > Magnoliopsida > Santalales > Viscaceae > Viscum > Viscum album. Next base: position 1,756,494,634 of record OY728123.1, read on the forward strand.
TTAATGAGATTATCAGGAAAACACCACTCTTTATCAAAAATTATCTTGGAAGATGATAAATTTTCTTGATAAGGATCCAGGATAAGCTATATAAGATAAAGTTTTAGGAATTATATGTCTATTATGCTTGCATAAAATTTAAGAGGATTTTTGGTAACCTAAATCTACTCATGGAAGATTGTAATTATATTAGTGACATCAATGCTTGTGGACCAAAGGATATAAATACTTCTATAATTTTCTATCAAATATTTGATATTCCTGATGGGGAGTAAATCCAAGATAATTATTCAATTATTTATTTTTAAAAAACATACAAATCTCCTCTAATGAAGAAATTAATGGATTACATGAATATATCGCAAGAATGTTTTAGAACATTCAGGTGGTTGAAAATTATAACACAGACAACACTCTATTCCATAATGGGTTCCTTGGTATATTTTTAAGGAATCATGGTATATATTTAAAAAAGATATGTGAAAAACTATCCTAAAGTATTTCTTATTTGGCCACATTTTGTGATCCACCAATTCGACTGATCTGTTTCACATTCCAAATTTATTGGATCCTTAAAATTTTCATCACATCAAACTCACGAGTCTTTGAATCTTTCACATCAAAATTATATCTGAAATAATCAATGATAGGATTTATAACATCCTTCCCTAGATTGTATAAATAGATAAATATGGTTTTACAAAGAAAAAAATATAAAATGTGCAATTAAACATTCAAAATATATGATCCATGGCATTAAAGGGATATTGGTTGGCTGAAATATAATTTTAATGGTTATCATGAGAAGTCCTATAATACTATTGAGTGGAGTAACATTACCAATGTTATGTGGCCTCAATGGTTTTCAGAGAAAGGTCATTATCTTTACTTTAATGTTTGTATGAACACAATGATCTATATTTCAGTGTATTGAATGATGTTTTGTTCCTTCAAATCTAATAGATGGATTCACCATTGAGACCCTATATTCCTTTAGTGACTTCATATCCCAATATTCTATCATATTGAACTTGGATAAGGTGGTTTCCTCATGCTACATCCATTAACTCAAGATTGGGTGTGGAACTCTTGGGACATCTCACTTGTGATTCAGTGATGACATGTTATTTTATAAGTAGTTTTCATAGATTTATTAACAGATTAAAATAACTATTACATGAGTATGAAAAATGGAGTGGTCAAAAAACTAATTCCTATAAAAGAAATGTTTTTCTTGCATTATTCCATTCAAACTAAGCTATTGTTTTGGTTGATTTTCTGGGTTTTTACTAAATTACATTCCCTATGGATTGTCTCAGATATCCCCTTTCCTAAGGAAGGGTTATAAATGTAAATTTTCCAATATGTTTTCAAAATATTCGAGTCTGGACTTCAAATTAGAAGAGAAGACGATTATATTTTGGTGGGTGTATCACCCTCATCAATTCTATTTTTACATCCACCCTAATACCCATTATGGATTCCATTAATGTTCCCAAATGGGTCCTTGTATAGATTGAGAGTGTGATAAATGGTTATATTTTGCTCTATTAGATATATGGTAGATATAAATGGGATAGACGTGAGAGGATCCCCAAAACATTTTCTAATGGATGAATAAATATATGGTGTCTTGAGGAATCCATGCATGGTATATAGGAGAAGTTGGATTGGGATGTCATCTTTGTAAATTCTATATTAGATTATTACATGAGGATAAAAATGGAATGACTCTATATTACATAAACATATAATCGAAACTCTCTTCCCCTGTGGAATAATTTTAAAAATCATAAACATTTTCTCCTTCACCACTCTTTATAGTGGTTGGTAATATAGAGGTTTTCTTATGGGATGTCAAATGGGATGGAAACAAAATCTTTTTTCCAATTTTACCACCCTTTTGATCATATCTGAAACTAAAATGAAATTTACTAGTTTCATAAAATGTGTTCTCTCTCTTGGTAAATATAATTACATTTCTATTTTTTTCTGGTTAATGAATATTATTGGTTATTTTTCATTTATTTTGTCTTGATTCATTGTAATTTAAGAGATTTTAATAGGCACATCCATGTTTTGCCTGTGGATGGTCATTTGGGTTCTAGATGTCATGAATCGACTATCCCATACAAAATGAACTTATTTATATGGGAATACTCCCATAATTCTATAAATACTGATAATTATGTTCAATGTAAATGGATACAGGGTCAATCCAAATGCCATTATAGTGCTATACATTATACAGAGACCACTATACATATCATTTTTCACCAGTGACCAGGTGGATTTTTCTACATTATCATAGCTCATCTCCCGGGTATCAAAACATTTATAGATTCATTACAAATTGTCTAATAATCATGGTTTGGTGATGATTTAGTGAATAATGATCTCTAATAAGTATGCATGGTGGATGTAGATGTTGGTTTTTGGCCATTTTGGGAATTCCAGAATGAAATAATTTTTGGACACATGTTATGGAATCATTAATATATAAAGGCTATACTATATTCAATGGTCATAGATATCTATACTCATATGACCAGATCCTAGAATGGACCATCATCTTTTGATTCGAAAGTCTATCATTATTCCCCCCACTCATTCTAGATGATCAGATTCACAGTTACCACCAACATCCTATTTGAAGTTGAATATTGACATATTTTATAGTAATAGATTTATGGGACGTGGGGGAATTATTCATGATAATATTAACATAGTGGTTTTATCCTTTTTCATCATCTTTTTATATGGTTTCTCCCATTTAGAGAAGATAAATATCTTCTTAATGGTCTCACCATCTTCCATGATTTTGGTATTTTCCACAAATTGGTGGAATTTTATTTTTTACTAATTTCTAACATCATGAACAATATCTATCCTTAACCAAGATGTAGTGAAATCCAACCTAACATTTGACCCAGTCCAAGACAAGTCCCAAGTTGTGTTATTGATCTCAATGGGTTTAAAACTAGTGCATGAGTATCAAAAATTTACTTGATAATTGATTTCACCTATATATATAATCATAAAATCCAACAATACTAAAAATAAAAATAATTGATAACCATAACCAAACATGTTTCAACCATTTACTATTCATAGTTTCACGAATTTAATCAAAACTAAATGTATTATAATATAATAGGATGTACAAATATATCCCCAAAACCTCCATAAAACAATTAGAGGATCACCCTCGTGATACCACTACCAAGAACTACAACCTCAATCCATATTTTTATTTTCTATTGACACTTTTACAGGTAATTGTGAACAAAAAACAGATCCAACCACTGACAAGTCCAACCATGTAAACCAAAACCCACTGCTAGAGTCTCGCCCACAGCAAAATACAAAATTAAAATGACCTCTACGGATCAAACATTCTAAAATTGAAAATTATAACTTAATAATTAAGTCTTGGTCCACAATCCGCAAAATGCCATGTGATCCATTGATATATGCACCTTGTCACCTCACAACCCCATAATCACTTCATGCCAATCTTTTCTTCCTTCCAAATCTCCGACTAGCCCTTCAACCTGAGTTTTTTGTCACCATTGTACTATCTTTTTCATCTCTGCGATTTACTGAGTCCCAATACCAGTCATTGGCATCAAAATACCATACTATCATCGCTCCACCTTCACCATCAACATCAACATGAGAGACCAACATCTAATAATGAAACTAGACACCCAAAGAGATTATGCAGCGTCTGGAGCACTGATATCCACCGAACCGCACTTCCCATAACCTCAAACATTATACTGCACCAAATCCGACTGGGAGAGGTGCTGAGGAACTCGAGGTTGGAGAAGGGTTGGGTAGTTGGGGACGACGAGCGATTCTAGTGTGGAGAATAATCTAGAAGAAGGAATAACAAAAGGATGCCAACACTAGGATCCCTTTGGAACCCCTCGAGCACCAGAACACATGACCCAAAACCCATTTGAACTGATTCTACAACTCTGACCTCATCATGAGATGTCATTCAATGTCGTCGGCGATGTCCAACACCTCCAGAGCCGGAGACACAACACGTACCAACGTTTCCAAAAAAAACAATTTAACCATCTTGGTCAACAATGCAATCAACTGCCATCTCAAAAAAACCAGCCTCAACATAACAAAACCAACATCGGCATGTCCCCATCAAAGACCGCCGATGGCCTTCTTCACAACCACAATAAATCATACCAAAAAACCAGACACAAATTGATCACAGAAACCCACCAACAATGAGATGTATCCTTCCCAGAGCATCACCAACGTTGAAGAGCATGTGACTAGAATAGTGAAGACAGCAAAACCACACAACCCAGAACCTCAAAGTTACTACCTCTCCAGATCCGACCAGAATAGATGCTGCATAATGTGATGTCTGAGTGGGGATGAGTAGTCTAGTACTCCAAGCGATGACATCGATGATGAGGGTAAATAATCGTGTAAAACCTTGAAACTCATCAATCACTAACCACAAATACCCAAACCCCTTTATTACCCCCTCTCAATTTCCTACATGGAGGGGCACTAAGGAACAAGGGTCAGAGTTGGGGAATGAGCGGCCAAGTGCTTCAACAACACATTACTATTCCTAGAGCCAAGGTAGGAGGCAGATATTTTAGAAACACTTGAGCAGAACCAATAGAGATATCACACAAACGGAGAAATAAGAAAGAGAATAGGAGGTGAGAATATGGTAAAAGATGAATGGAAGAGGGAGAATAGTACTCCAGCATTCCTCAAACCTCGTAGAAGAAGTTGAAAACTAGAAAAAAAATCCACCATCACCACCACAACACTTCTTGACTTTACCTGGGTCATACATAACAAAATCTAAATACACCCAAAGGTGTGTATAGGTTGTGAGAAAAAATCAATTACGATGTCATCCCAAATAATGATACCATGATATAACATTAGAAGATAAAGGAAAAAAATATTTCCATTGTAATATTTGAAACATTTATAGGGAAATTTTTGAAGATAAACTATCTGAAGAAACCCTTTTTAAGTAAATCCTTTGTTAAATATAGTATTTCATTAAATAAAATGTTACAAAAGTCTACTGTGTGCTAAAATCTATCACCACATCACATATTCATAATGTCACAAGAGAGTACCATGAGAAAATCCCTATAGGTAAATAGAACAAGTGGGAAACAATGAAACTCATACCTTGATAATCAAAATTATCCACTGATCTACCAATAATTATCTCATGCACGATAGTTCTTAGTTGTTTCCATCATAGGGTTAAATGGTATTCATATGATAATCCAATACCAAAAAAATTCATGTGCATGAGATATTATATGGGAACACATCATATGTTCTAGTGGTCTTTAATCATGTCACTGGATTAGTTAGGGTTGTAATCGTCAATCCTTCTAGATGAATCCAAGCTCAACCACTTCCAAATAAACAAGCATACTGGTAATAATTCACCAACCTAGATACCTAAGATTTCATTTATAATAAAATTATATTTCAAAAATCATATAAATCACTACATTCACACAAAAGTTACTGGAATCACAAGAATAGAAGGAAATAACAACATTAACATTTTCAAAATTCTATATTTTTACATTGATCAAATGATCACAATCACACATGGAAATAAACGTTTTGAATAAGAATACAAATTTCTATTTCAAACACATAGTAAAACCAATTGGAAATACATTTTAAACCACACACACAATTTATGAAAACCATTTTAAATAAAAATAAGAATTAAAATATAAAATAATTCCATTTCAATAGGATACTTCCCAAATCAAAATTTACATCAAAAGAAATTTCAATAATGATTCACAACAGTTTCAAAATTCACGAATCATTTATGGTGAACAACAATGAATCATATAGCAATCAAAAACCCATTTCTTTTTGTAAAAATCCACTTTAATTATATTTTCACCCTTAAATCTCTTTGGAATCACATTTTTTACCTTTCAAACAAGGAATAAAACATATTTTAATAGATCCACTTTGGTACTCACAAGAAATATAACTAATTTAAATTCAAAAAAGAAATTTCATCCCACATGAAGCTCAAAACTCTTCCAAAAACATGTTTCACACTACAAAAATAGTTCATTGAACAAATTTGAACTAACATGATAGCATATAAACATCATCCAATAATGAAAAATCATTGAACCACCTACCTAATACTTGGAAACATCCAAAAATCAGTGTTAATCCATAACCACACAACCAGAAGTCTCTATAAAGGCTGGATCAAAAAATAGCCATCATGAATTCACCCATATCTCATGATCGGAGAAACAATAGGCCAAATAACCCATTGAAACATATGAAATTTGGAAAGATGGGGAAATAAGGATGAGACAAACTTACATGATGTTTCCTTGAAGAAATGGGGCCAAAATGATGTATGGAATGAGGCTCAAGAGGTCCAAAAATGATTTTAGGGAGATCCCATGGCTGCAAATCCTGAATGGGCGGATGGGATAGGTTTTATGGTCAATATCATAGAGAGGGAAGGTAAATTTCCACTTTTTATGACCTAGGTAGATCAAACATTAATCCAGCACAGTTTACCAAATTGTGCAACAACCGTGCATCACTCACTATTGAAGAGGTAAAAGATGTAGGGTTATACTATATGCTTTGAAAAATAGCGCACCAACTATGCGGTCTCCTCTGTCCAAAATAGCCAATTATATCTATGTTATCATGAGAAAGTTCACATGGTTCTTCATAACTATGTTCCAACCATGATAAACCTAATATCTTATCCAAAACTACTAGTTTTCACACAAAAACCCAAGTAGAAACCCGTGGATAATTATTAGAAAAATATAGATTGAAGAATACATCAAAATAGTATCATGGATGTGATAATTATCTCCACCATATAGAAATTTACACCCACAAAATGTAACCCCAAAGCTGACCATAGAACAAAAATTTATGGTCCTCCCCAACCCAAGACATCCTCTCTCACATCTCTTGCACATCACTATCCGGCTTCCAAAAAACTCGAACCGATATGATAGACTTCCAATGATGCCCTTTCTCCCGAGAGTCAACATTCCATACCCGCCATTCATAGAAATGAATAATCAGGCTCCAACACCAGATCTTCCCAATTGAACACATGAGAATGATTTGGTAATTTTATTTTAAACCAAAATACATTGACCACATCATGGATTTTTGTCAACTTAGAGGGAAAAGATAACATGTATTCTACTTTACCAACACTATTTATAACATCTAAAGGTCTGACATACGTCAATGTTAGATTCACATTCATACCAAAAGGTTGATGAAGCAAGAAAAAAGATATATTCAGAAACACCCACTCACCCATAGAAATATCTAAAGCTCATATTCTGTAGTCAACATTTGAGTTATGATGACTCTGTTTCATCATCAAACGCTTCGTGATCAATATGAATTTATGAAAATTCTCTTAAACAAAGCTCGTTCCATGCTGTGAGGTCTCACCCCCCTCAACCCAAAAAAAATGGAATGAAATGGCTGACCATAATGGACCTCAAATGGAGAAATTCTAATTGAGTACTTATATCTATTATTATAAGGAAAGTCAACCAATACCCAATGGCTATCCCATGGACCTCTGAAATCCCAAACAAATTCCCCGTGCATGTATTCCAAAACCAGATTCTCCCAATATATACAAACATTTGTTTGTTGATTTAATTTAAGGATGTACATCACCTATGACCCCATAACCTTCTAAAATCCTTTCCCAAACCATGAGGGAAAATAGAGGTCCCTATTTGGAACAATTGCCGATGACACCCCATGAAGCCTCACTACCTCCTAAACCTACAACAAACCCAAACCATCTACATTGGCCAAATCCATGATTGGAATTAAATGAGAAAATTATATCAGTTGATCAATCAAATTCCTTATTTCATACCTCCCATAGGGTGTACAAGTTAATCCTTCAATAAAATCCATGACGATCTCACCCCACTTCAAGGTATGAATGGGTAGTATCTGAAGAAAATTGGAGGTCCTTTAGTGTTATACATTAATCTGATGGAACATGTAACATTTTGATATATAGTCAGCTACATATTGCCTCATAACTACCCATTATAATTTCCAATGAACATCGTAGAACATATTGGTTGCAACAAGAAGAATGACCGACAAAGACTGATGGCTAAACTGCAACACTGCCTTCCTCAACGATAATGACACTACAATGTGACCCATAAAGCAAAAATCTCACTCTATGGACAAAAAACAATCATAGGGTACCTCCCCACCATTAAATAAATACAAAGAGTTTTCCCCAAAATTATCACTAGGAGGAACTAACTGAATATACTCCATAAGGGAAGGTGTTAGCAGCATGCTGTCCAAGAAGACAACTTTACTATTCCCATTTGTCTCGAGATAAATCTATGTGAAAAGACCCATCAGAGTCCAAAAATAAATGGAAACATTCAATGATTACATTGACACATTCCTTCACAATTCATCTTCCATAACATTACCCATACTGATAAGAAAATCAAACCCCCTGAAGGTACTCAACCTAACAAGGATAGCTTTGATTCTAATCCATTTTGGAAGAAATTTAGGTTATGATATTTTGATCAGTATAAACCACAAATTTCACCAAAAAAGTTAATGATTACACATATTTAAGGCATTAATCACTGCATCTAACTCCAGGACATGTGTTGGTTAATTAATATAATTTTCTCAGAGTTGGTGAGAACCATATTCCACCACATGGTTGTCCTGCATTAGAACACAACCAAGACCCATACATGAGGAATAATAATATACCAAATATACCATAGAAAATCCCAAAACAATCAAAACATGGGATGTGGTCAACAACCACATAAGCTCCTCGATGAAAAATTGACACTTTGGGATCTGTTCAAACTTTACCTCTTTCCAAGTTAGAGAAGTCATAGATGAAACAAGTAGAGTTAAATCTTGAACAAACTGGATGTAATACCTTTTCATACCTAAAAATCTTTTGATTTCAAAAAAATTATTTGGATATTTCCATGAAATCACTACACTAATACTCTCAAGTTCCACTGAAACCCCCATCAATGATATCATATAGCCCAGAAACCTCACCTTTATGATCCAAATGGTGACCTTGGAAAATTTCGCGTAGAGACAATGGTCTCGAAGGGTTCCCAATATGATCCAAAAATTCCCTTCATGCTCTAACTCAGTTATAGAATATTCTAGGATGTCATCCAAAAAGACAATGAAAAATAAGTCAAGATACCAATGGAAAACCCTATTCATGAGTTCCATGAAGACCATTGGAGCATATTTAAACATAAAAGGCATGAACAAATACTCAAAATGTTCATAACTTATTTGGAAGGATGTTAAAGGAACATTAGCCTCTCTAACTCTAACTTTGAGATACCTAAAATAGAAATAAATATTGGAGAACTAACTTTCCCCATTAAGCTGATTGAAATTTTCATCAACAAGGGGAAAGGTGAACTTATTATTGATTGTTACCTTATTCGACTTTCGGTAATCAATTCACAACAAGAGAGTTCCATCGGTCTTTTTTGTAAACAGAATTAGGGATGCATAATGTGAGATGATTGGTTGAATGAATTATATAGATTCTATATCATCAAAATATACCTTTATTTATCTCAAATCGGCGGGGTCCATACAGGTTGAGGGAAAAGATATCTACTGTGTTCCTTGTACAAAATCATTGGATAACTCCATATCCCACTTTTTAGGAAAACCTAATAAATCATCTTTAAATCCTTCTAGAAAATCATCTAGAACACGAGTTAATCCACCTTCAAGAGATCCATTATTGACCTCCAATGTGAGAGATGTGATCTAAAATATAATTTTTCTCTACTCTATAAGTGGAGGTCTGTCATGTCTGGATCGGGGATCACATTCACCTTGAAAAACATGTGTACGTCCATTAGGTACCATTAAACTCACTCACCACATATAATGATCTATGTGTTATTGAAAACACATTGTCCAATATATCCCAAGGATCGTGTCAAATAGTTCCATATCTGAAACTATAAAATTATACTCTAGCTCCACTCCTGATATGGTGTGATCACTAGTCAGACACCTAAAACCCTTATCTCACTTATTAGCAAGCAACATTACCAATTGCATCCCATATGACATAATCTCAGTTTGAAACATTAACACATCCACTAGATGGGTATAAATAAAATAAAATACATCACCATCATCAAAAATAATAACAACTAACGATGATTCCACAATAGAAGTACTGCTAACTATCCCAATCCCAACCTCTGATTCCACTAGTGCTCTATCCACCACATGAAGTTTCCTCTTCTCATCCTAATCCTGAGAACAACCACTACACTATAGTTCTACACAAATTTGAATCTATCTCGAAGATGATCTTTCTATGAAACCATGACCTCAAAAATAATAACACTTTTTCATGTAAGGTTATGTCCATTATGACATCCCTTGGAAAGGTATAGATCCATCAATACACTTATTTGGGTGTGCCACATTCCACAATCACTACAGGTGCCCCATAACTCCACACTAATGACAAGTCTTGGGAGGTGATGAACATGATGGCAACATGTGCCATGATTTCTCAAACTAATGGAACACAATTGATCGAACATAAGAGGAAAAAATGATGATAACAATGAAGGATGTTCTGAACAACCACCTATATTCTTCCCCTGCATGTCGTTCTTCCTCTTCTTCTAAGATTAATCCCCAATGCCCACTACTGATAGTAATCTAAGGTACTAGGATTCCCACTATGATCAATATCAACCATAATTTAATTGTAAATGAACTCATCAAATGATTTCATCTTGAAAAATAAGACATGTGATCTAATATTTGTCGTAACCCCATCATGAACTTTTGAGCCATTATCTTCTCATTACAAATGATCTCGATTATGTAAATATATAACTATGAAAAGTTGTTAACGTACTTCATCATGGTACAGGCTCCCTCACTACACTCCAAAAAACTCCAGGGATTTGGTGAACGGAATAATACGTGGATATTAATTCTCATTGAAGGAATCCTTTTAATATTTTTATCCAATATTTTTAGGGTTTTCATGTTTCAACACGGAGTATCACCACATTCGGCTAAGGCTTTGTAATAATAATGAAGCACACTTATTTATAACTACATAATTATTAACAAGAAACATGAACATCCCCTCTATCTTATCATTCCACTCATATGCTTTATGAGGATCTGTGCTACCTTGGAAATAACGAAGCTTGTTATTGTGGAACTATTGTGCTTTATCCTTCCCATAACCTAGTTTGGATTCTCTAACCATTGCAGGACCATATCCTACTATTTAACTCAATTCTTATACATCCATAACTACTTCTTCCACTAATTCCTAATTAATTGGTGTGGGATAAATCTCTCTACAATCTTTCCATGGTCTCATAATAATTCACTGGTGAGACATCTTGCTACAACAAGCAATAACCATAAGGAATACCATCAATTCAACCAACCTGAAAATATTCTCCTATAGCAATAAATATTAAAGGATTAAAAAATTTAATCATAAAAAATTCCATCACAATAAAAATACAAAAAAAAAATCAATCCACCCCACTCTGTTCCCATTTATTATCTTCACTCTATATGACTCACTTATTGGAGATGTTATATCAAATCCCAAAATCTAGGGAAACTCGAGTACTTTCATGAGGTGTGTTGAAAAAACACCCCACTTTCAAGAAAAACCATAAGACCCGATAATCCTACCTCATTTCTATACAGATTAACTCCAAATAAAATGACCCAAAATTGTGTGACCTATATCATAACAATTTTTTTAACAAACCAATCTAGAGTGTCTTCCAACCCGACATCTAACCCGGTCTGAGAGAAGACCCATGGGTTGTTCTCAATCCCCATAGGATGGAATATGGTTCCTATTTATCAAAAATATACTTTATAAATATTTCACCAATTTATATAATCACAAAAAACAAAAAATATTAAACATCACAATAATGGATAACCATAATAGAATAGGGATTTAAAATTTTCTGATTCAATATGTCACAAAAGTAACCAAAACCAAACATACTACATTGGATTAGGAACAATAAAACTATCCCAAAAACATATATAAAATAAGATGTACATCAACCTCAGTCCACCACCACCACCATATTCTTGAATTGTAACACTATAAAGCACATCCACGGTCACCACCACGTCACATCATGAGATAACAAAGGTCATACATTAAAAAATCTACATACACCCAATTGGGTATGTTGGATGTGAGAGAAATTCTAGTAGTATTACAACCAAAATGACATTTCCATGCTATAATATTAGAATGAAAATCAACAAGAACATTTCCATATAATTATTTGAAAAATTTCTTGGAAAACATTTTAATAAAAAAATTATCATGAAACACATTTTAAGGAAACCCCATTTCACAAATAATCTCGTGGAAATAAAAATGTACACATGGTCTATGTTATGTCGACAATTAGCACCTCATAGCTTAAACATCATATCACAAGAGAGAACCATTGGAAAATACCTATGGATAACTAGAACAAGTGGGAAATTTTGAACCTTGTACCTTTTTTATCAAAATATTCCACTAAACTACCAACCAATTTATCATGCACAATACATTAGATTAGATCCCATCCTAAATTCTAATGGAATCCATATCATAATCCAATAACAACATAATTCGCATGAATGAGACACTAAAGAGGAATGAATCCCAATTTCTAGTGGTGATTCATCACATCATCTGATTAGTTAGTGTTGTAGTCATCAATTATGGTAAATGAATTTGGGCCTCAACCATTTCTGAAATGACTAGCATATTAGTTCATTTTCACCCCCCGTAGTTACCTAATATTCTTTTTTTCTCAAATTAGATATCACAAATGTCAACACATTCATGTAAATGTTCCAAGAATCAGAATCACTCAAGGAAATAACCACATTCACATTTTCACAATTCAATATTTTTACAATGATCCAACGATCAAAATATCTCAAGGAAACCACGATTTTCATTTATAAATCACTTTCCATTTCACATGAGCACCAAAACCATTCGGAAATTCATTTTTCACCACTTTATAAATTCATAAAACCCATTTGAAAGAACAATAAATAGAACACATATAGAATCCCACCATTTATATAGAAAAATCCCCTTCCAAATTCTTGTACAAATAAAAAATAATAATAAACTCTTCACAAAACATTCACAATTCATGATAAATCTATGGTGAAAAAAATAAACCACCATGAAACAAAAACTAATTTATCTTGTTTAAAAAACTATTTTAATTACATTTTTTTTATTAAATAATTTGGAAAACACATTAGACACCTTTCACAAATTTGATAAAACATATTTAAGAAGAACCAAAATGATAAAAAAAATACAACTAATTTATTTCCAAAAACCAACATTCACCACACACAAATCTCAAAACCTTTTCAAAACATGTTTCTTCATACAAAAACTATTCATATATAAAATTTAAACTACCATGAAAGGATATCAAAATCATAGAAAAATGTAATAGCATGGAACCATCTGCCTCAAACTTGGAAACTTTTGGAAATCGATGTGAAACCATAACTGCACTACCCAAAGACCCAATAAAGGAATGATCCAACAACAAACATCAAGATTTCACCCAATATCTCCAAGATAGGACCACCATTCCATCAAATAACCCCTAGAAAATAAGGACTCATGAATGGAGTATAAAGAACCCAATAAATAAGGGGAAATTAAGAGGATAAGTACTTAATTGATATTTACATAAAGAACAAGGGTTAAATCCCCCCGATGGATTGAGGATAAAGAAGTGTAAATTTTTTAGGGGATCTACCATGGCTACAAAACATGAATGGGGTTGATGGTATATGTTCTAGTTTTAAAAATAAATGTGGAAAAGATGGTAAATTTCCAATTTTAAATGATCTGTATAGGTCACATGGTTATCCTACATGGTTTTAGAAAAAAGTAAATAAAGAAACCATATATCCCACACTATCTATGTGGAATAATTAGAATGGTTAGACCCCATGGTTTGAAAAATTGTGTGCCAACTGTGATGTCTCCCCTATCCAAAATAACCTTTTGTGACACATTTTCTTGGGAATGCGAACATGGTTTAATCTAACCATGTGCCTAATATTTTCCACCTACTTCCAAAACCAAAACCACCATTTTATCCAAAAACACAAGGAGGAAACCTGGAATAATAATATGAACAAAAATGGGTAGAATAATACCCCAAACAATTATAGACGTAAAAATATCAAATCATATCATTGGTCAATTTCATTAATAATTCATAAATGAAAAATAATTGTTCAAAATGTACGGTTTCGGTAAAATTGACATTAATGAAACAAAACAGGTTAATACCTTAGTCTATGTTGATTATGTGTTTTCCTGGTATCATTTTCACTTCTATTGGCTACCTACACCATGTTTGAAAAATTATTTTTTCTAAAGACTCACATCAACTATATAATTTTGGCCCCCTAAATCACATAGTTCTTATTTTATTTCAACTTTATTTTTAATATAAATTTAATATTTAGATCAAATAGTTTTGTAGAAAGGAAAAAATCCATGTGTTTGGTTTCATGATATGGTACTTGGATATTATTGAGAAAATTGGGATTTGTATAGCGGAAGAAAATCCATGATGGAGTTTTCTTATATTGGATGGGTGGGTATGTTATAGCCCTCGGATGAATTATGCAATGACTAAGTAATAATGAGACTCCTAATAGATGAGATAGTTGAGAAACTCCTAAAATTTTATATATTTATGTAACTACAATTAAGTGATGATGTTAATAACACATAAGAGATAACGATGTTAACTAGATAAATGTTAATCATAATAGAATTTTTTAAATGACGTGATAAGCATTTAAATTATGGTAAATTATTTAGAATTATAAATTTTTTTGTCAACCATGACTAATAATGTGAGTTATTATACCTATGGATTTGAAAAACAATTTTCGTATGATTGTGATATGTTCTCATGACACATGGTTGATTATTGATATTCCAAAAACTAATAGATTATGTGTTTTTTATAATAAATGATTATACCGTGATTTGTGATTAATAATATTTAATTTAAAATGTATTATTATTTTATATTTTGATCATAAACTTTAATCCTTATACTTATCATTTTCTCATTTGTGATCAATTTTTGGTGTCTCTCATGTTTACCATTTTAAAGCATATAATATCACTATTTATAATGTTTTCCCTAGGTTATAAAGAAAGGATTTAAGAAGGTAATGTATAAGTGTTATAAAATTTGAGATGTTCTTTGTGGGATATTTGAAATATATTTCATGAAACAATAAGATTATGTATCTAGTCTCAAAAGAATATAAAAATTCATGATTCTGGGCCATTTGAACTTATGAGATATATTAAATATTCAACTAAAATGAACTCAAATATATGTTGGAAATTATATGGACACATATTATATACTACCATATTGACATGTTATATCACAACACCTAAATAATTCATGTAATTTAAAGGATTTAATTTCATTATTTATTCCAAGGATATTTTATTTTAATGTTACCAATGTGGTAAGGTTTTATCATTCCATGTTATCTTCTTTGGTGATATTGTTATCTTATAAAAATATATTATTTTATTTGGAGTTTCGTATAAAAATTTTATAACACACTGATAAAATATGATATATCTATTTATTAATAAATTCAATCTATTTGATGCCATTCAATTCCCAAACATTAGGTTTGAATGAAGAAGGATACTCTATTAGGTTTTTATTAATTAATAATGAACATATCAAGTAGGACATTAAGATGGTGGGAATGAATATTAATAACTTGATTTTGAATTTTTTATTTTTTTCACATATATATAATAGATGAAATGATTCCTTATTGATTATAAATAAAATAAAAAAGTTTGGAAAGAAAAAGAATGGGTTTTTTTGAAAAATTATATTTGTTTTGAAAGGTTGATTAGTCATGTGTTGTCCACATAATATAAAATTAAATTTTATTAAATTTAGTCTATGAATTTGAAAAAAAACATCAACTTTGTAATCCTCATTTCAAAATTATCAATGGTTTAATATTTCAAATTCTTTTAAAAAGTTCATTTTTTAGATGAATAGTGAAAGTACTAAATTTTAATTGAAAACCACTTTTCAATTTCAAATACATAAAATGGAAATTTATTTTTTTAATAGGTTTTAACTTAATATTTGATCCATTATATATATCAAATAATCATATTTATATCATTGGAATCATTTTTATACTGATTTTAATATACAAACATTATAATATTGTGAATATTTTCTCTTTAAAAACCTTATATCTCGTCACATCCTTGATATTATATTTAAATTAAAATATTCCCCTTATATTAATAGAAATTTTAAAAATGTATTCAATATTTGGAATCATGAAATTTTTATTATCTAATAAGGTAATATTATTTTTTACAAAAATTTATAGTGATAATAATAAAAATTAATTATTGTGGTTAAGGGAAAAATGAGTTTACCTGGGGTTAAACCAAGAATATAAATATTTAAATAAATATTTATAGAACAATTTCAACCATATAATGTATATATACCAATAATAATCCATTTAAAACCCTTTTGGAATGTGAGAAATTGTGTTACACCATTTTATTTTAAAAATTACTAGCGGTCCACTCACAACAATTATAAAGACCACCGAATATACTTTCTTATTCACACCATAAAACCTTTTATTTGGAAAATATATGACTATATGACACAATAAATTCCATACCCACATCTTATAAGCCCTATGTTTTAAAAAAATCCTACATATTATGGATTTTTGTGCAAAGCTAACATGGAATCACAAATAACATGTAATGTTCTTCAATAAGAATTTTTTTTCATTTCTTACTCAACATCTTAAAATTATTATTAAACAATGAATATGTAATTAAATCTGTATATTACAAAAAAAAAATTATTTATGATATTTCAATTATCTAAACCATCCCCACCCACATAAAATGGGTGAAAAAATCATCATTCTTTCATACGACATACTACTGCCTCACGAACCAATATCATTTGTTTTTTCCATCACCACCTCTCACGGATGGGTATGATGATATATATATAGATAGATATATTATTTTTATAAGCAAATTATCCCCATGGATTCATAATATCATATATTTTTTAAACTTTTTTTCCAAAGGGGACACGATAACGTCACGTGTGTATTTGATGCACTACTACCTCATAAAGTAATTTGATTCATTTTTCACAAACACTTTACATGATAGGTAAAAAGGATAAATTTAATAAATATAAGGGATATAAATGAAATTGATATGATATTAATGAAATATATATCTTTCCTAAAATATAATATCTCATATAATTTTTCTCATTTTCACAAACTGAAATATGATAACATCATGTGTTTATTTATCGACTACTGCCTTCATGTAGCTATGTGACCCTCCTTTCATCGACACACTACAAGGATGACATGTATATGTATATTAAAATAAATTATATTATTTTATTATTGTTTTGTAAATATATAATATTATAGACCTCTTTTCAATAATATTCTTTTAAAAATGGAGACATTACTCATGCCTACTTATGACTTACCACCTCCATGATTGCAACATACATTATTTATCAAAATCATCATTCATGATTGATCATAAAATTAAATTTCATGTATAAATATGATAATTATATTGTTATTATTATTATTTATATTGTGTAACTACATATCATGTTCAGAAATATTATCATACACAATAAAGAGTGAATGAGGAAAACATGGAAATTAACACTCGAAATAATGAAAATAATGGACGATTATTAATTAACGGGTGATAAAATTATATAAAATAATAATATATGATATTATAAATAATAATATAATTATATTATAATTAAATAAAAATTATAGGAGAACTATTCTAGAGGTTAAGACATGTTTAACCAAATATAAATGTGAGGTAAGTGTTTTCTTAACTCAAATTGTATTGATTATGTTAAACTTCTACGTCATTGATAATGTCATTATAATATTTTTTATGTAATTACATGATGATATTATGTTTAATATTCAATTGTTTTATGTTTATTTATTGTTGATACAAATAATTATTTCATTTTTTAATTCTCACCTGAATGTGATGATCATTTTAAGGGTTTATTTCACAATTATATTTTAATAAATTATGTTTATTCATGAATTTCAGTTGAAGGAAATCAGTTTACAATTTTCAAAATAATCCCATTTTATTTTATTCTCCTATAGTTATTCTTGAAATTTTAATGTAATATTACAATTTTTTCACTCATTAGTACATAAAATAATTGAAGAAATATTTTGATGAAAATTGATTTTCATTCCTCTCTTTAATCAAATATTTGTTTTCTCAATTAAATATGTTTTGTGAATTTTTTTTAATTTTTATTAACATTTACAAAATGATATATTAAAAAAAGTAACACAATTTATATTTTTTAAATAATTTAAATGTAATTTTAATTTAATTTTAAAAATAATTGTCTTTTGGCTTTTACTAAAAAGGTGAAAGGAATCATTTTATGAACATGTATGACATGAAAAAAATTTCCATCGGTCATGACCAGTAAATTTTTTTAAAGTATCTATTATATGTTTGAAAACTATTTCCAAGAAAATAATTTTCAAAATAATTTTTGATATTTTAGTATTAAAAAGTGATCTTCAATTTAAAAGTTTATTTTCTCATGTTTTTTTAAATAACCATTTAAGGTATTTATATTCATCAAGGAAAACAAAAAATGTATTCATATGTCACTTTAGATATGTTTATAACATAAAAAAAATTCATCTCTACATATGTAATTCTATATTAAAATTTATTTTTTTATCTGTAAAAATATTGATAAATCCATATTCATTACACAATTCCAATATTTGATTATAAATTACAGTGTTCGTTAATTAAATCCATTATCCGATATACAGGGAATTATTTAGACATGGAAACATATGACTTTCCCTATTATAGAATTCACCTAGATGCAATAGGTATAATTAGATGTAACCACTGGAATGCTTTGTTAAATGGGTATCTACCAATTAATTTTAAACTCCCTTGAGGATAGATCTTGATGGTAGATGTATCATGTTCCTCATACATGACAACCAAAAATAAATCATTTTCTTTATTTAGAATTAATTTATTATTTTTCATGATATTTTAACAATGATATTATCTTGGGATGAAAGTCATTATTAGTTAATTGGTTATATGGAATGTAGTTTTAGTTAATTACCATTCAATATTGACTATATATTATATAATTATTGAAATTGAATTGGAGTTTTGTTATTTACATTTCCAAATTTATTATTGATACTGATTCAGGATAGATTACACTATAACTAACCCTTACTGAACATTTGATATCACCCTTATTCGTTTCCATTTACTAGTTAAAAAAATATGTTCTTGTTGTGTTTTCAAATGTAATGAATGAATCAATTAAGTGAATTTTTTAACAATACTATTAAATTATTTGGTCCTTCAGGATTCCATTCATTATATGATATGACAATGTAATAATACAACTACGATATCCAGGTTACTGGGGTTCGGGTCATTATAGTTATTATTCTAAAAAGGTCAGTAGAACCCTTGGGAATTATATTTAGAACAAATTAAATGTTGTATCATAAACCTATGATAGAATTTGAGTACAATCATATAAGAACATCCAATTGTTGAGATAATGTTGATATTATTTAGGGTTTCCAATAAATGCACCCATGTATGGATACTAAAAGTAGAAATGGGTTTCGAAAAGATGTACCTTGTGGTAATAACTCCTAAAATGGAGCATTGGTCTTAAACTTATAGAAACCTAGGGCTTGAAAACATGACATACTACAAAATTATATTGACACTCATAGTAAATATTATTTTGATAATTCACATTTTCACTACAAACTATTATGATGAATTTGATAAAGAGATATCCCGAAATAAGCCAAGTGTATTATTATGAGATTATATATACTAAAATTTTCCAATATATATTAAATATTTTACTAGTTTTGAGATTATAAATTATGTTTCATAATGACCTTATATAATATAGTGAATGAAATCATTTAAAAATGGATACTATCAGATGGAATCGTAACTACATCAATTCAGGTATTCCAAATTTTAATAATGATCAATTATTTAATTGATTTAAGCCAATATGTTTAAGGTAATTAGTATCAAAAACATTCTCATCAAATGAGGAAATAATAGAATGTGATAAAAATACTAAAAAAATAATTCATTGTGTATTATTTATTTAAAGGGATGAAGGATTATAAGAGGATGATATGGAAAGATATGGATAATGGGATGAAGGGAAGACATGATTTCCCCTCAGGATATAATTATCGAAATATATACCACAGTTTTCATAAAAGGAATGTTTGTTTTCTACAAGTTTAGAGAGAATGATAACCATGTTTTTGATATCAGGGGTAAGAAAAATATTTTCAATGTATAACTCTTGTACTTTACAGAGATTAGGAACTAACCAAACGAATGTTTCATGACATTAAGGAATATACATCAAAATATGTTAATGGATCATGGCCTTGCTTTTTCTATTACCATAAAAAAAAGTGTAATTATTAATTTTCATATGTTTGGATTCAAGAATTGGAATATTTAATTATTTTAATAATGTTATCTTAGCTAAATGAAAAATAAACATATAAGTATTTTACTACTATATCATATAATTAATGAATTCAAAGCATTTTCTGAATGGTACAACTATTTCGAAAAAATGATTTCCATGTAAGATGATTTTCTTGGAAAAAAAATATGATTTAGGAAATGATTAACCATAATGTGTTCTCTATGTTGTGAGAATAATGAAATTGATATGTTTATGGGATAGTATTGGTGTCCATTAAATTGGTTAAGTTATATTTTCAATAGTTTACTTCATGATTGGACCAATGGAATATACTGGATAAATTGATATTTATTTGAAGAATGCATGTTTTCATTAAGGATTTCTAATAATAATGTTTTTCACTTATTTTAAATATAACCTTAATAGAAACATTATTTTTCCTAGCTATTTTAATTTTGATTTTGGGACCTTCCTTCAAAATTTGGTCAAAATAAATTTACATTAGCCTTAATTTAGACTATATTTGGGACAGAATAAATAGATCTTTGGGAGTTATTATTTTAATTTATCTATTAATTTTGGTTTTATTAAACGTATGAGGAATAAATTTTTTCTATTTTTTCAATATTATAATCTATTAAATGTTATATACATTTATCTAGGAATAAAAACAATTCTTCATTGGAAATAGATTTCATGGAACACATGATAAAGTAGAAATTGATCAATGAAAAACCAAATAATTTAATTATGAGTATGAAATAAAAATATATCTTGTATGTATATTTATATATATTAATAGAGAGTAAAATAAGTCCTTAAATGTAGTAAAATTATATTCAGACATAAATATTATCCAATTATAATCCTTTTGTTAAGATATCAATGAACTTTTTTACTCCTCTCATCTATATATATTTTTTTAATTAAATTCCTTCAAACCATTTTCTAGTTCACTATACATCAATATGTTGGAGTTTGTTTTCTCTTATATATATATATATATCTTCAATTCCAACCCATGTTATAATATTTGGAAACCAAATATGTCTTATTCCATATAACATGTTTACTTCCCTTTTTATCATAATATGAGAATAATTTCTTTACTCTTTTTACGATGTGGGATTTAAATAATGGTATTTTTAAAGTTTTGGATTTTGATTAACAATCTGAAGATAAAATTTTGAAGGCCTAATGTAGTTATGTAGCTTGAATATTACAACCTTATACTTCATGATATATTTATTTTTAAATAAATTCAATCTCTTTAATATATTTCAATGCATAGAACAACGGGTTTGAATGAAGAACTATACATTATTAGAATATTATTATTCAAACATGTTCATTACAAACTTATCAATAAGATTAAGGGAATTAATATTAATATCTAAAAAATGAATTTTATTTGAAACATGGAGTAAATAAATTCAATTCGTAACTATTAATTAAAAATTAAATAAGAATAATATAAATTAGAAAGAAATTTATTCTAAAAAACTATATTTTTTCTAAAAGGTTGATTAGTCATGCATTATGAACATACTTTAATATTAATTTTTAAAAGATTTAAAAATTTTATTTTAAAAAATAATCTTTAATTTGTAAATAAATATAATAAACAACTTAGGATGATATTTTTCTATTTTTCAGAAGAGTTTAATTTTTTTGAAGAATATTGAAAAATACATAATTTTAATTAAAATCGTCCTCATAATATAAATTATTTATAATGTTAAATTATTTTTTTAATTAATTTTAATGTACAACTAGTTAAATTATATATGAATTAAAATTAATCCAATTAATGTTATTAGAATTGTTTCTATTGTAAGGGACATGATCCATGAGGATTGACCCTTTTCCTGTTTCTGAGGATTGAGGTGCCAGAAGGATGCTCAGAGGTAGTCTGGAGTACTTCAGCTGCTGGAAGATGGTAGCAGGGTGGAGTTGAGGTTACAAATAGTTACATGATTTCAAACTAGGTTTCATTTCATGTAACATATTGGGGTTTAAAAAACAAATATTGTTTATATAGGACACACATTTTGGATAAAATTGTAATATGAGGATTACACGATGTGAAAAGGGATTAAACGTCACGTTATCCACCAATGATGTATGTTTTTAAATAATTTCTATCTACTATGGTTGTCAAAACCAACTATTGTAGTGAATCTATCTCAAATATAGGTAACCTTACGACCCCTCTTCATCATTTTGGGGATTTATTTTGCAATAATCGATTCATAGCTTCGGTCTTCAATCATTGGTGACTAAGGTCGATCCTATGTGTTTTTCCTTAATTTTCAAATAATTTCATTCGGTTTGATCTCTCTTTCCTCCCTTTCATTATTCCATTTCATGGTGGGTAATATTCCGTGATTCTAATGTGTTTTTTTCATAGTTTATTTGTTGGGGAGGTGGTCTTACGGAGTACTTGGGTGGATGCAGTTATAACGGGAGTGGTGATCAGAGATCTGTTGAGTTGTCCATTCTCACATGAAGAACATAGATGAGTTTCTGAGTTCGAGTATTCATTGATTCTATTTTTATATATGTACTATTTTACATTCATCATGAATCATCCCCTTAGACCACAATGAAATTAAAATAATAATTCATGGAATATAATTAAAGAATTGTTATATATTGAATAGTGATGTTGTTGCTTTGTACTGTGATAACGTGTTACCTCTTGATTTTCTAGATATTTTGATTTCTATGCATTTCTTGGATTAATTTTTTGTTCTTTATGGAAATTGGTATTGATCACAAAGCTAGAATTAACTGATATTTAATTGGATAAGACTTGAAGAGGCTTTTATAATGAATCTGATTGTTGTTGTAATTTAATTTTAATCAAATTGATAAAAGTGTTCATATTTAATTTAATTGATTACTATAACTAAAACATGATAATGATTTGTGGTTAAAGAATTACTGGAATTTTATATTAATTGTTTAATTAATATGTGGTAGCATGGGATAGCTTGTTTCATAGGATGACCATAAATTGAAACTGTGAATAATGAATCATTTAATTTTAGAAGGAAGAAGAAGTGGTTATGTTATAAATGATAATTATTTTATAGGTCAAGAGTATCCTACATTCTGGAAAATGAAAAGTTCCTTGTGTTATGGAGGAGAGATATATCATTTTTTTTTTAAGGCTGAATGCAATGATTTAGGCCCAAGATCCAAATTTCCATGCGTGATACATACTACTTGTGATGTGTTGTGAGTAAGATATAGATGATCCTAGAGAGATGTTGTGGTATGTGGGGTAGGGAGTACCAGATGTGTTGTGATCCTTGGATGCCTGATCCTGGAGGGTCGTTATGGTATGAGGGGTATGGTGGCCCAATTTCTATGGCAACAGTTGACACGTGGAATGGAGAAATGAATTTGTATATGCATGGGGGTGTCAGAGAGGACACACAAGATGACATAACGTGTTGAAAATGATCTTACTCGTTGATATGAATAATTGATTATTATTTGAATCAGTTTCGTGGTTGATGACCATTTTGGTATTTATCTTATTTACTTTCCCTTATTCTTGAGAAATATAGTTTTGGTTACACTCCATCCATGTGAGGAAAAGATTCACATGGTATGCCGCATGCTTTTCGTATTTTGCATATCGAGGATGGATGAGTATACGCTCCTACTATAGGTGGTGAAGTCTTGATAAGTACTTCACCAACTCGCCTTGTTAACCTCATTGTATTTGGTAGCATAGAATGTTTTCCTACAATACATTGTAATATGGACTGTGATGTGGTTAATAAATTTATAAAATATTAACACAAAGGGTTGGAGATTTTAGGATGCAATACTGAGGTTATAATTATGAGAATTTATGGACTCCATTTTCTTATGGTTAGAGGGCATGAATCATTATTGAAATGCTATTGAAAATTATTGTGATAATATATAATGTGTAATTAATGGTTAAAAAATTAATTTATGTATTGTAAATCTAGTAAAAAGGAATAAGATAACATAATGTTTCTCTTTAAATGGGTGTGTGTATATAGGATAACATGTCTTAGCAATGGTGGAAGTGAGTCCAAGAGACATTATTTTCATTTAATCAGATACTAGGGTATTCTCATAGTGTGGCTCTAAGATATATTATATGATGTACATTTTGTTTTTCTATATGCTAATCCACCCTATCTGTAAGGGAAACAGACACCCTGGGGATTCTGAGATCGGGGGATGGGGGGTTTGTTTTCCAAAATACCCGAAGGGAGGATGGATGACTGACCACCCCCCTTAGCCCCACTCTTATCTCTTGGATGTTATTTGTTCTAGTATGCAAGATGGTTAGTTTTCCAAATATATGTTTAATGGTCCATGATGTCTTATTGTTAGTTCACACACATGTATTCTGGATATAGTTTCTTATGAACTAATATACATTTAACATGTTTAGACTATGATGGCTTGCAGATCCTTACTCAACATATGGGATGTGATGGAATGATGTATAATACTCGATGTATGATACATGTTATGAGACATTTGGTGGATCCCAAAATCTACCTAGTTACTTTTGGTTACATTGACAGGGTGGTGTGTTGCATGATGTGCTTGTTGTGGTGCTTTTTTGAGGTGTTTGCAGGATAGCCTTTTTTGTGAGAGGTGTTCAGGACGTTCAATGTTGGGGAGGATCAGAAAATGAGTGGAGAAGTAGTTGCGGTGTACCCTTATATGATTTATTATATCATATGATATTGTGTGCGATATTAGGTGTGATTATCCATGGTCAGGATGGAAACTTAGTATACTAGTTTAGGTGATGAGTTAGTTTAACATGTTGTTCGCTGTGCTTTAACATGATTATTTACCATTCCCACAAGAGGCTTTGGGGAGGATCCTATTGAGTATGTTGTTATACTCAACCTATATATATAATCTATTTTTCAGGTCAGCTGGAGACGGTAGGAGATCGGGCTGGTTACAACTAGTTTGGGGTTTAGAAGGGGTATTTGAGATTTATAGTCATTGTTGTCTTTACCATTATTTTGTTATGTGCAATTATACAATTCAGTTGTAGTAGTTTTTCATGAAAAATATATATTCACAATGTATTTTAATTTATATAGTAGTTTGAGCATGATTTGGTTGGTGTATGTCCTATCTTTCTCTTACACATGTGTTTCTCTTATATGGTAATTCCTCTCATCTGCATGTTAATTATACCCTCGATACTAGTCTCCATCCTAGGTCCTACTGGAGGTGCGACTCAGGGGTCACTATCACTCTTTTACAATTTTTTTCTCTAGAGGGGGTGAAAATTATGGAGAAGAAGTCGTGATAGATTGGTATCAGAGGAATATTTGAAGGATATGATGATCATTGGAGTTAAGAACATGTGAGGATGTTTGGGTTTGTAGGGAAACAATGTTATCTATGTATAGAAATCACTATAAACCGATGATACCAACTAAGTCAAGGGTATTTAAAGACTATGATGATCAGATTCATGGAACTTTATGATAACAACGACAACAAAATGATGTGATACTGGTAGATGGGTAGAGACCTAGGAATGGATCATGAATCATTCTTCGTTGAACATGAGTTTTAATGGGTGGACCTTGGGCAATGTTAACCTAAAATGAATAAAAAATTTAATGTTAATGTATTCTATGTTCTATATTTATGAGATCTAACTATTTATTCTTTTGTAGGGAATGCTCCATATCTAAATCCTATTAATGTTAATGCAGAAGATGTTCAACATGTTGCACTAGTAGATCATTGTAGAGTAAAGGTTGACAATGAAGACACTTGGAACACTAAACTATGAGATTTTCATCTCTAGATTATGTAAAAGTATGGGGGATCTCTTTTAGATGTATTCATTGAATATTTGTTAGAGGAGTTTGAGATATACTTCTATGATATTTGTGGTTAAAAGGATCACTTGGTAATCTTGGCTGCGAAAATGCTGCATGGGGTAGTGATCTAGTCACTGTTCCTGTTCCTCAGTGATCGCATGAGTCGATAGTCTCATAGGATCAGTTCTGAAACTAGTTCATAGTTGTGTTTCATTCCATATATGTGAATGAGGCCATTCACTAGGAGGTTCTCATACTTTGGTAGCATATCTCCAGTTTTTAACAGTTTGGTATATATTTTATGTTCCTTTTGTGATATTATTTAGACATGTTTTTATATGAGGAGGCCAAGGCGAGGAATTTTGAAGAGGCTTTCCATCAAGTGATTCAATTTTTGGTAACACAATATATGTTGACGAAATATCTCTTGGTACAGTAGATAGAATAGGTTGTTGATTGGACATTATCCATAACTAGATCATCATGTAAGGGTAAATGTGTATATTCCTCATGAAGCATAGATGTGGTTCTGGGTTCCCAATTTTCTGGGAAGAATAATTTTTGACTAGTTGTAGGTAGGTCCCAACCCTTAACATCACGTTTCACTGGGTGTAGTGTCTCTCAAGAATATTCGAATGGATCAGATACATGTTTTTATATGATGGCCATGTTCATTAGTAGTGAGAGTGATCGACATTTTTGAGAGGTTGTCAAACACCCATTATTTCGCTTCAGGTTACTCAATTGCGACTGTTTCAGCTGAGGCAGTAGCCGTAGGTTGCTCTAGTTTTGGACCAGTAGAGAGTAGATGGTGAAGGAAGTGGATAACCCTAGGATGCACCACTTAATTATAGAGTAGATCACATACATTGAGGTTGTTAGTATTAGGGTCAGATAGGCCTTTAAGTAGGTCGTGGTCAGCTTCATTCCATAGCTTTTTTAGTTCCAGGATAACCAGAAAACTTTCAAGTTACCCTTTTATTGTTTTCTACATGGGTGCATACCTGTCTTGATCTGGGTGTGACACACCCCATCACATCACATTCCATTTTCCATTGTTGGAGGATTGTGGTATAGATACTTCCAGTTCCCTTGACATTGACTACATGAGTTAGAGGACAAGATGATTTTTTTTTTGAATTATGTCGAGAGAATGAGCTAGAGTTTGGAATCACCACTGTTGAGGATATTTCCAATGATTACTGATAAAATCATTTGACATCCTATCCATCATGGATTTTTCGTATTTGTTGTAGGGTATAATGTATTTCATCAGAAGGAAGGTTGAGTTCATTGATGTTGATGGAGATCTAGTAATGCTTGTTGGGGAGTGAGACCCTCAGATGGGTCTGATAGAGGTTCCATCCATCTCATCCTTGATGGATAAGTTTATGTTATCTTTAAGATGTTTCAGTAGATGGAAGTTCATAGGGTCATATAATATTACCTTGTTCTATTTATAGAAGAGGGTGCAGTGTCATCCCTTCGATGGGAGATCATGTTGGGGATTTAACTAAGGCCAAGTTTGTCACATATCTCGATGTATTTATATAAGATGGAGACTTATGAGTTACGAGGGATGTGTATACATCTTGATGGTATATTGGAGTGATATTTTTTTGGCCATGTTTTCACCATGGTGTGTATTAGTTTTTTTGTGAAGAAGTATTGTGATAGTTTGCGATTATGTATTGATTATCATCGCATACACCAAGTGAAAGTGAAAAAACAAGACCATGTTCTGCAGATTGATGATTTATTCAATTAGATTAATGGTTTAAGTTATTTATAAAAGAAAAATATTCAGTCATGATATCTTAAGATGTATTTGAACGAAGTGGATATCTTAAATACATCCTTTCATTGTCTTTAGGGGCATTAAATGTTTGTTGTAATGCCGCATGGTGTAACAAAATCTCCAGACGTGTTCATGGAGTTAATAAAATCTGTATTATGTAATTTTCTAGATATTTTGATGATGGTTTTCATCGATCACATTGTTCTATACTCCATGTATAATGAGAGATTGAAATATATCTGCAAGTTATTTTTGGAGTTCTTCACCATGGTATATTGTTTGGGAAGTTGTTGAATTGAGATATTTGGGATTGAGATGTTTGTTTCTTATGGAATTATGTATCCTAGAGAGGAGTTTTAATGAGTCTATCAAAGATAGAAGTAGTTGTTTCTCAGGAAGCCCCCAAGATAATGGAAGTGTAGCATTGTTTCCTTGTACATGTATGATATCATAGGAGGATTGTTTATATTTTATCTTCTGTTGTGACTCCTCTAACATCCTTGACCATAAAAGATCAGGTGATCTTGTAAACTGATCAATGTCATGAATCTTTTGAGTATATGAAGAAGATGTTTGTCAGTGATGAAGTTCTTTTTCTACAAAAATAAGGATTTTTGTCTGAGGTTTTCTGTGATGCTTCAAATATTGGTTAGAGATATCTTTTGATGAACTAGACATCAGTCATTTCATATGGGTATTAGAAGTTACATACCCATTAGAGTTAATAAGCCTCCCATGATATCGAGTTTATGGAGATGGTGTTTTCCCTAAAATTGTGAATACATTACTACCTAGTTGATCAATTTTTGGTCTTCACTGATCATATTTTTACAAGGTATGTTTTCTCCCTGGGTAACATGAAATTATAGCGTCACCTATGGATGGTGTTATTACAGGATTAATACTCGAGAATCTGTATACTCCTAGAATGGGGAATGATGTGGGCGATGCCTTGACCATGAATTCACATAGTGATGAAGTGATTGAATAACGTTATTAGTGGAGTGTGATGGAAGAACATTTAACCTTGTAACTAGATATGGGAGATTTTGGGGTAGAGTATGTATTTTTCAGAAGAGGGTGAAATAATATATGGTGTTGTAGGTGTAAGAGTATCATTTGGGGGATCTTGAGGTGGATTTTTGGAGTGACTGATTTGTTGGTGGTGAGGCCCCGGATGGTAGGTCTAAGGATAAACACAATTGGGTGTTGTTATAAGGAAGTATTTTTATCCCCTTGGCGATGTATGAGAATGTTCTAGAAGAGTTCTATAGTTTTACATTTGTGGTACATCATGGCATGAAAATTATGTACTATTACTTGATAGGTTAGTTTTTGTTTCCTAGGTTTAAGAGTGTTGTTTTAGGGTTTGTGTCTTGATGTTTGGTCTATTAGAACGTGAAGGCCATGCACCATGTTCCTGGTGGTTTTATTTATCCATTTTATGTTCCAAAGATGACGTGTTGGACATCTCGATGATATATGTTATTTTTTTACCTCTTGCTTATGGATTCCATAATGCTATATATGTGTTAGGGTATCATATGATGAAATCATCCAACATTATAGTGATCAAGTAGGTAAGATCCATGGTGTGTTTTGTCTAGGTAGTATCCAAAGGAGGTTGGGAGACTCCATGGAGTTATAAAGGATTATCATTTCAAATTGATATACTCATTTTAACTCTAGGGTTTAGAGAGTTATTCAGTGCCTTTTGGGTTCTCAGTTACTCTTTAACACTGCTTTTTTATCTGCAGATGGATGGTTAGATAGAAGGGACCATCAAGACACTTGAAGACATATTCTGCTCTTATGTCCTTTATTTTGGAGGTTTGTGGATGAGGAACCCACCCTAGGTAGATTTCACATAAAAATAGTGTTTACACAACCATTATAATTGTGTAGTTTGATGCCTAGTCCTCCATAACTATCCATTTACCATTGTATTTGACTGGTGTTAGAGAGCGAGAAATTATCAGGGTAGAAATAGTATAGAATATGACCAAGACGGTTAAGGTGAATTTTTTGGGGATGAAATAGTGTATGATCATCAAAAATCAAATGTTGATGATAGGAGGGAACCACTGTAGTTCTATTTTTAAGATAATGTGTTTCTTAAAGAGACTCCATGTAGTAGGAATTAATGGTTTGGTAATGGGAGTAATATTTCTCCCTAAATTGAGGGAATTTTGAGTTGTTGGCTCCTGATTGAGCAGTGGTGTATCTGATAGCACTTCCCCCATATATAAAACGAATACATGATATTTTTCAAGTGTTGTAGATCTTTCATTATCTTTATTATGCCACTAATTTCATCAATTTGGGTGAGATCAATGTTAAGGATGACAAAACCTTTGAGGACAATCCTATAGAGAACTAGAACCACTGTGTTAAGGTTATTCATTAGTGTGATATTTAATTTGATTGTGTATTATAGTGGAATGGTGTTGTGGATGAGTGTACCTAGGGAGTTGAGTCGTAGATACATGATTACTACCCCGAGCTATTAGATTTTTAACTCTTATAAAGAAATAGTATTTGTTTTTTGGTAGTTGACCTTTTTTTGTGGTGATATGTGTTTCTCTTATTTATTGTTGCATCTTTCTCTATTTTGAGAGGTATTTCCCTTGGGAGAGTGTTACGGAGATTGTTTTGGTTGTTACACAATATTGGACTGTTCCCCTAGTGCAGTCATTAAGCACTTTTGGTGGTGAGTGCATAGACAGCTATTTTATGTGGTGGTTATTTTTATGATCAATTTTTGTTTACTCTTTGGATTGGTTTTGGAATTCTGAGGATGAGATTTTTTTTAACGTTATCTAGAATAAGGTCCATGATCTACATGTATTGACCCTTTATATGTTTCTGTGGCTTGAGGTTCCTAGAGGAGGCTCAAAGGAAATATGTAGTAGTTGAGTTTCTAAAATCTAGATACTGGGTGGATTTCACGTTGTGAAATGTAATATGATGTAATGTGGGTTTCACTCCACATAAAATATAAGGGTTTGAATAATAAATAATGTGAATAGGTGACACGTTGTTTTGGTGAAAATAGAAATATGAGGACTACATGAAGTGAAAAGAGATTACAAGTCATGTATTACATCGATGTTCTGTTTTTTGAAACAATTTCCAGCCACTCAAGTTGTCCTACCCAATGGTTGTAGTGTTTCTCATTCATCTCAAAGAGACCCAATGACCTGTTCCTCAACTCTTTGTTGATTTCTTCATCATATATTGATTTCTATCCACCATCATCGATTTGTGGTGAATTGGATTGATCCAAGGTAATTATCCTTTGTTTTCAAATATTTTATTCTAGTTTGATATATTTTTCCTTCTGTTATAATTTCCTTGTGATGAAGGTTTATTTCCCTTGTTTTTAAGGGGTTATTATTGTTTGATTACACAGTACATTTGTATTGTGGCTTCCTCATGTGGATGTAGTTCTTGTAGGAGAGGTTACTAGAGGTCCATTTCAAGGGCCATTATCAGGAGAAGAACATCGACAAACCTTTTAGGTAGAGTATTTATTGAATCTCTACTTATCTAGGTGTAATCATGGATTTACCATGATTTAACCACTAGATCACAATGAAATTGAACAAATAATTATTTGAACTAGATTAATGAATTCATATTGATCTCGTAGGGATGTTACAGATTTGTAACTTTATAATATTTTGCATATGGATTTTATATATAGTGTGATATCTATGCATTTATTGGATTAACATGTTGTTCTTGGGGGAAAATGGTAAGGAACGTAACTATAGAATTAATTGATAATTAATTTTTTAAAAATTAAGAGGCATGTTTAATTAATCTAGTTGTTGTTGTCATTTGATGATAATCAAATTTATGCATGATTGAATTTTTAATTGAATTGGTTAATAAACTGGATGCATATTTACTCTTATTGATAAATGGATGAAAGGCATGTTAAATTAACTTTTTAATTATTTTTTGATATGTTGGGATAGATTATTGCTTAGGTTTCTTGTAGTTGGAAACTATGAAGAATGAATCAATTAATTCAATATGGAATAAGAACATGTTGACTGATTACTGATAATGTTATCATAGGGCTGATTATTCCTCTTTCATAAAAATGCTGACTGCCTTGTGCTTTGGACCCATGAGAGCACAATAAATATGAATGAATAATTCCTTTCTCTAGGGTCAAGAGACTGATTTATATTTCTTTTTTCTGTTACTTGTGTTTTATTTTGATCATGAGATTGCTAATCCTAGAGATTTGTTTTGGTTAATGGGGAGGGGAGGCCTGAATGTTTTGTGAGCCTAGGATGGTTCATCCTAGAGGGATATTGTGCTATGGGGGACAAGGGTTCCAATTTTTCAGGCAGCAGTTGACACATGGAGTGATGAGATGCATCTAAATATCAATGTCGGTGATAAGGAGGAAACAATAGATCAAATAATGTGTTGAATAAGGGTTCACCAATAGAGATGAAAGATGGAAGATTTTTTGAATCAATTGATTGTCTGTTGATTATCGTATTGATTATCTTCTTTCATTTCCCCACTTCTTGTGGTATATTGTTTTTGTTAGTAAATTTCCAAGATAGAAAAAGATGTGCAGGGTATTCCTAGATCATTCTCTGATTATTTTCTTGTGATTGGATAAGTCTATGCTCTCACTATTAGCAGTGAAGACTTGGTGAGTAATTCACCAACTCGCTGTGTGTATTCCCTTGTATTTGTTAGATTATATTTTTTCCCAGAATACCATTTAATATTGAAAGAAATGTTGTTAATAAATTAATTAATTTTCACCTCCTAGGTTTGGATATTTTTTAGATTAAATGATTATGTTGTAATTATGAGAGGATTTGGACTCAGTTTTCTTATTCATTGAGAGCATGGATATTTTTGGAAATGTTTATTAAATATAATGTTGAAATTTTTAATGGTTAATTAATTGTTATCAAATTAATTACCATCAGTTTCAATTGATAAAAATGAATATGTTAACAAAATCTGGATCTTTAAATGGTTGTGTAATTATATGATATATGATATTAGAATTTGATGTTTGGAGTTCGATAGAAATTAATTTCAGTGGATTTAAAGACAAGGACATGGACATACTGTTGTTGTTAGCTTTATTATATCATGTTCATTTTGTGCTTCTATTCGCTACTCCACCATATTAGTTAGAGAAACTAACACCCAAAGGACTCTGATCTCTAGGTGTGTTTTCCCAAACAACTCAGTGGGATGATAGATTCATGACTACTCCATTTGGCCCCGATCAGTTCTCTTTGTAGTTAATTTTTTTTGGTAAACAATATTTCCATATTTCCTTATTTATGAGAATAGAGTGTCATGATTGCTTGTGATTATTTCACAATTTTTTATTTTGGATATAGTTTCATAAAGAATACTATAGGTATAACATGTATAATATTTAATGGACTGATTATCCTTAATCAGTGTATCAGTTGTAAAGGATTGAGGTATAATACCTGATGTATGATACATGTTATGTGTGGTGAAATTCCTCCTAAAAAAATATGTTTAATTTTACTTACATGGATTTGATTTTGTATTGTATGAGGTGCATGTTGTAGTGCATCGCCCTAGTGTCTACTTGATATCCTTTTTGGTGAGAGATGATCAGGATGTGTGACATTGGGGAAGAGTGGAAACCCATTAGAGAAGTGGTAGTACAACAACCATGATATTATTTATTATATAATATTCTATTGTATGTGAAACATGGTGATAGAATCCATAGTTTGTCTGGGAAAATTGTATACATGTTTAGGTGATGACTTAGTTTCATTTGTTGTTCATCGTGGTTTAACATGTTTTCATTAAATTTTTCATTAGAGGCTTTGGGGATGATCCAAATGAGTTTACTATTATACACACCCTATGTTTATATAAACAATTTTGAGGTTATTTGGAGAAGGTTTGAGATTATTCTTTATACTACTAACTTGGGGTTTAGTATGAGCTTTTTGGGATTGGTGGTCGCTTCTGTCTTTACCATTAATTTGGTACATTTATTTTTCCATATCAGTTGTAGTATTTTTTGCGTGACATTATATATATTCACCCTAGATTTTCTTTTAGATTATATTCTGACCATGATTTGTTTATGTCTATCTTATCTCACTCATTCGTATGTGTTTCTCTTAGTGGGTAATTCCACCCATCAAAATGTTTATTATACCCTCAGTGGTAGTCGCCAACCTGGGGCCTACTATAGGCGAGACTCATTGGTCACTATATCCCTTCTCCCATTTCCATAAAAGTAGAGGTACACCATGATTCTAGGGGATCATTACCTTTATATTTAATTTTTTTATGAAAGCCTCGAAAACTATTGAATAGTTTCCCTATAAAATCATAATTTATCAACACCATTGAATGAATATTTATAAATTAGTTTTAGCATTTTTGTGAATGGAATTTGAAAAAATGGATTCAATATTTGAAATATGTATAATTTATATCATTTAATATGTTCTAAATAGTTTTGACCAATATGAATAGTGATAACAATAATAATTAGTTATCGTGTTATATGAAAACATGAACTTACTAGGGTTGTTAATCTAAAATGATTAGTGTTAAAATGACATAAAAAAGTGTCTAAAATCTATTTTTGGAGCTAGTTGGAACCAATGATGTATAATTCTTCTAAATACTAATTTTTACCACTTTTTATTATGATAAATCTGGTAGAACTTTTTCTATTAAAAAATTACATGTTTTTCACTCACCACACTTATAAAAGGCCCCAAATCTTATATCTTATTCAGGACATCAAAACCATTTAATTTAGAGAATACCTACCCAAAAATAATCATAAATTACATATACTCATCATATAATTTTTTTTTCATAAATACATTATAGGAATATTATTAGTACAACCATAATGAGGATACTCAAAGAAGATGTATCATTTTTTCAATGAATGTTTTTATTGTATTTATTCATTAACATCATTCAATTATTATTAGATCATATTGATAAAAAATATAGTATCATACAGATACATATATATATATTAATGTAAACATCATTGCCTAAAACCATCTCCAATTTTATAAAACGGGCAATAAAATCGCCATTCATGTGTTGGGAAGACTATCACCTTTTGAACCCATGTCATTAATTTTTCCATTACCACCTCTCAAGGATTGGCATGATGATCTATATAAAGTATATATATGATATGTATAATATTATTATACCTTTGGATCATTATATAATATATTACTTTTCTACATTCCATTTTATAGTGGATATGATAATGTTGCGGGTCTGTATAGTAGACTACTACCTCGCGAAGATATGGGATTTGTTTTTCATAACCAATTTAAATGATAAGTAATAATGATAGTTTGTTTAAATAATTGAAATTATTATTATATTTAATACAAATCAACCATTCGAAAAGCATTATATATCATTTTCTACCTTTTCCCTCACTGAAATATGATAACATCGTTTGTGTACATGTGGACTACTTCCTTCAAAAAGCGGTGTGACCCTCTTTTCATCACTACACCACATGGATGATATTTTTCAGTATATTTAATGAAATTATATAAAATTATTGTCATTATAAACAAATAAAATATTAATTACCTCCTTTCCACAATGATCATTAAAAAATGATAACGTTGTTAATGTGTATAGATAACATACCATCTCCACCTTTGTAATTTACTTCATTTTTAAAAACCATCTTACATTTGTTTTCATAAATGAAAAATTCATATATATATATAAATATATTATAATAATAATTTCGTCATTATTTTTTTGAGATGTTAAAACTACATAATATTCCCATGAACTATACATTTAAAAAAATTACAAATGATAGAAACACGGAAATTAACAGTCAAAAAATATAAATAATGGATGATTATTAACACAAAGGGTGATAATATGTCATAAAATATTATATATGATAATATAAATTAAATAAGGTTCTAGTATAAGATAATAACATGTTTAAAACCACAATAAAAGAGATTAAATCTTGTTCAACCAAAAGAATCACGAGGTAAGTGATTTCTTAACTAAATATTTATTCATTAGTTTAAGATTCTACTTCTTTGATTATTTCATGATAATATTATGCGATAAATTAATTATGAACATATAATTTCTTCTTTAAATGTTTGTTATTTGTATTTAATGTTCATAAATGTAATCAATTAGTTGATGAATTCTCACTTCAACTTTATGATCCATGTAAGGGATTAGTTCACAATCTCATTCTAATTGAGATTATTTATTCATGAATTTTAGTTAAAAGAAATTATTTGATAATTACCAAAAAAAACCCAATTAATTTTATTATACACTATTTATTATATTTATTTATATCTAATAATAATATTTTTGCACTCATTGTTACTTAACATAATTGAAAAAATATTTTTAGGAAAAGTCTGCATCATTTATCTATTTTTCTAGAAATATTTTATCCTCTAAAGCCAGGTTTTTTGAAACTGATTTCAATTTTTTTTAACCATATAAAAAATATGTTTTTTAAAAAAATTTACCCATTTTTACATTTTTACCTAATGTTTTTAATGGAACCTTCATGTCATTTTCA
The DNA here is from genome assembly GCA_963277665.1 of Viscum album. NCBI lineage: Eukaryota > Viridiplantae > Streptophyta > Magnoliopsida > Santalales > Viscaceae > Viscum > Viscum album. The sequence goes on from OY728123.1 coordinate 1,756,531,693, forward strand.
AAATAATTATCTTATTTATTTTACTGAAAAATTTAAAGGAAATGTTTTTGTTAAATATACGAACAGAATAAAATTTAGGCCATCATTGAAACTATAATTTCTTATTTTATCTATTATATATTTGAATGTTTATTTTTTAAAAAATGATTTTGAAAATAATTTGTGTGAATTTAGTTTTAAAAATACATCTTCAAAATGAATAGGTTATTTTTCCCAAAAATATTTTTGAATATCATTTTTTTATTTTTCTATTCATCAATGACAACACCATTTTTTTACTAATCTAATTGGGATATCTTCATCACATGAACCATATATAATTTTTAAATTTATTTTTTTATATGAGTAAATATTGATAAATTTTTATTTTTTACACAATTCAAATATTTGATGATTGGACACATTTTTCAAGAATTAAATTGAATATTTGATATATGAGGAATGATTTGGAAATGTATACATCGATAAAACCTATTTATAGATAAAATCATGATAAATAAATAGTACTAATGAGATGTAACAATTATATAGCCATAGATAAATGGGATTTTACACATCAGTTTGAAGTTTTCGTGAGGACAAATCTTAATAGTAGAGGTTTTATTTCTCTAAGACATGACTTCCAATAATTATAAATTACCTATATTGGGAATTCATTTACTATTATTCCTGATATTTTTTTCAATTATATTATCTATAGATGCATTTAATTAATATTTTATTGATTAAATGATATGTTTTTTCTGTTATATACCAATTTTTATTGATCATTCCATATACAGTTATTGAAATTGAATTTCTGTTTTGTTATTTTCAATTACATATTTATTTTTCATATTGATTTATGATAACTTCCAAAATACACAAACCTTGTTGTTCATTTGATCCATCTCATATTTTGATTTCTATATCAATTAAAACAAATGTTGTATTTTTTTAATATAATGTAAAAAATAAATGTATCTAGTTTACTAATACTATGACATTAATTGGTCCTTTGAGATGTGATTCCTTGTATCTTATGTCAATTTAAAATTATAGACACAAACATCATGTTACTAGGGTTAGGTTCATTACTCATTTGATATATATTATCTTGAATATACTTATGTTGATGGTATTTAAATTTCCATTCTATGTTATTTCTTTCATTGTTGTTATGATTCAAATGTAACCAATAGAGTAGGATTTTTATATTTCAATATCCTTTTTTATGGGATTGTCATTGATAAAAATTCATTGTGCAAAGTTAAATGCATATATTTTTTATAACATATATATATTATTCACCATAATTATTAAATGATTTTTTATATTTTTTTTAATTTCCCCTAGAAGTTACATAAAATGATTGGAAATTTTTTTCATGAAAATATGACCTTATTTCATCATTTCATGATAAAATATTTCTTCATTTTCCATGATCAGAAAAATTATTTTATGGATGTTTTTATTTATACATGAAATGTTTTAAAAAGATCGTTTTCATTACCTTTTAAATTATTTAATATGATTAAAATGAATCCTTTAAAATAATCTTTTATAATAGTGTTCATTTTTTCTTTTTTCAAAAGTGTGAAAGAATGTTCTCTTTTAACATGTATGGATTTAACGGACTATCCCAATTTCATGGCAATTATTTTAATAGATAATAACTCTACTAGATTCCATGTTTAATATCAAATAAAATTAGTTTCTCAATATTATGGTAGTTTTAAAAAAATGTCATCAAAAGGAAATTATTTTTTTCCCATGCTTTCAAATAGTGTTTCAAATTCTATTTTAAAGGTATTTTTCATATATATATAAATCATGTAAGGATTTTTTTTCTTTTCATGGAAATATATCTTAAGATACCATCCAATTAATTTATATGGACGACTTATGGTGATGATGATTTATTTGTGGTTCATCGAAACTGATATTATTCCCATGGATTATTTATGTTATGATGAATCATTTAAAAATCCAATTTATTTTCCCTGAGTAATGCTATAATGAAATGATGATTTATTGTAGATCCCATTTCTATTTTATGTTTTATTATATAATATTATAATGTTTTTTTATGATATTATTGAACACATATGTATGGTTCTCATTATGTGATGTTTATCCTGGAATAATTTACCCACAAATTAATTACGCAATGATGAAAATTATTATTTTGTGGTATTATCCCCCAATAGAATGTTGTAATTTAACAGGTAGGATTTTCCATAATGTATTTATGTCAACATATAAATAATATACGATTTTGTGATCCTTGACATATTATTTGTACAATTATGATTATGACACACTTTAATTCATACTTGTATGGAGTGTTCATATTATTATGATATATTTTAATGGTCATGAATTTTTATTCTCTTATGAATCTTATATTATAAACAACCATGCTTTACACCAAGCCTCATGATTACGATAAATCAATTTTTGGGTATTATGTTCTATTTTATGTTCAATTTCTAAAAACCTTATTCTCGTGTTATTCTTACAAATGATCATTTATTGATAACTCTCCTGTTGACCCTTACTGATCCTATGATCTCATTGTTTCTCATGTTTTTTATTCTCTCGGACATAGGGAAATTATTTATTTTTGTTTACCTAATAAGTGTATATTATGTAAAGTATTCAGTGGGAGATGATATGTACTTTTGTAACTATTTTTTTTATGTATCCATGTTTTCAAAGACAGTAATCCTCTATGTCTATACATTGTATTGTAATGATATTTAATTAATATTCATATATTATGATGAGACATCATTGTTTGTAATTCTTTGGTGGTCTCAATTACCTTTACAAAAATATGTTATATTAATAATTATTTAATACGATTCTATGGAAAATAAGTTCCCTACAAAAATTATCTTTTGTAATATTGTAAAATTATTTCATTTATATATTTTCGAAAATAACATTGACCTTCTTAGACTCATCTATCATCTATAATCAATAGAATATGGAAATACCTATGATTTATTCTTCCTTATGCATAGATTCTACGTATGTAACTTATCTTCTTATAGGGTACCAAAATATCATTCCCCTATGAATCTACCTTCATTTTTGATCATTTAGATTTTTGTATTTTAAGGATCAAAAAATCATATTTTAATTTATAGAAAATAGATTCTTTAAAATCATCTAGTTTATCTTCAATGTGGACCTCTTTCTGAAATACTGATTCTAGAATTTATCTTTACACTTATCGCATCTACAAATAATAGTCAAATCCCTTAAAATATAGTATTCACTTTTTAAAAATTGTTTTTTCAGATGTACTCTAGTTTCATTTGATTAATTCTAAAAATATCTATATAGCGATTATTAAATTATAGATCCTTGAGAATTTTAATATATAGCTTCCAAGACGTCTACAAATCTGGTGTAATAGGTTTCATCATCATATGTCAATACATGTAATTCATTATTTACAATAAAATCTCAAAGAGCATTAGATGAATGATATGTGAATCTTCAAAAATTTTATCATCTTTAATAATTAGGGTTTACTCAATTTGTTGAAATATAATGATAGTTATATTAATCATTGAGAACAAATAATTCATTACAATATTTTTTGATCATGAAAGTTCAAATCCTGTGTTGACCAGTATCTCCTCATCACTAAATCACACTTAAGACAATCATAAATAAAAATATTTTATCCTAAAAAATATTATATAGAACGAAATTTCAATAAAGACACTATATCTAAATTCCCAATCCAATTACTAACGAAGGTGATATAAATTATTATGGGTTTCCAATATTAGACAATGAAATATAAAACATAGAATTAACACCTATATTACATCAAATTAGTTAGAATTGCTCTAGGGATGGTTACTCCATCATATGATGTTGACCACTTAAAACACCCACCGCTCAATACCCTTGGATTCTACCACCATCTCATCCATAATATTATATTGGACATAAGGATTTAGAATAAAACACAAAAACCTTTTATATGCACCATCATTTGAAAGTATCCAAATTTCATGGAAATCCTATTATTATAGATATGGGTGAGAAGTAAACTATCTCAATGATTAAAATAATAATTAATGAGTCCCATATATAATCACAAAAATATTCCTAATATAACATTCCTAATATAAAGTATATAATAAATATCGATACCCAAGACTACAATAATGGATATTTATTACATTTAATGTCATAGTTTAATTATGGATATTTTTAGCTCTTTTTCAAATATGTTATAGATAATGTTTCTGAAATATATAAACTTGTGGTAGGATATAATAACATTAAAATGAGGAAATTTATTCTAAATTCCCACTCTATGGATTACTCAAACAAAATCCCTCTACAAAAAAATATTTCTATTATATATACTTATCAATCCCTTTTTTATCATCACCTTCTGCTAAAGTCTTTTAGCCGAAAGAAATAAGCCCATAATAATTTCTTATCATATGGATCTCATAAAACATGGCACCCACATCACATATTAAAGCGTTAAATCTAGTTACTATGGCAACATGTTCCTAAATCTAACTCCAAATTTCCACACGATATAAATAACTTGTTTAGTATTCAATAAATCATTTTGTAACACCTCACTAAGTGTAGTTGAAAGAAACACCATCATAAATTATCTTTTTCATTGATCTCATGACACCTCATACATATGTGTGTGATGAACATAATTAACCACCATATAGATGATTTTATTCATAATAAAATGACCTCTAGTATAATATAATGCTAATCCCCTATACTAATTAAATAATAATAAATTTTCACTTTTTCTGGCAATGCATGACTTCAAAATATGAAAAATATAACTCATAACTCCTTGGGTCATATATTTAGATATCTTATTAGCTACCCCTCCTAGTTTCACAAGATTTCAGAACAATTTAGTAATAAACCATCCTTGTAATATTCTAAACCTCTTCCATGTGATCTACATAATAACGTCAAAATATATATTTATATTATAACGAAGTATTTGAAATCATAATGACATGGAAATATTTTAACTTTAATAATTAAAAAAATATATACTAATGAAGATCTGGATAAGAGACACATTAATTATGAAATAGTAATTCATGATGCATTAATCCAAAAACAATAACTATATCGTGTATGAAATAAAAATTTCCCCAGTAGGGATCCTTTGTTTATCAATGTCCTAGCATAGATTCATAGGTTTACTCTATCGCTTGGTGTGATTACCTAGGCTAATTCTTAAACTATGTTCAAATATTAATGTCACATAACTAAATTAATAGGATTTTGACCTATTCCTACTCAAAAATCTATCCTAAAACTTACTCAGAAGAATTCTTTCATAAATCAACCACACCAAGACACAACTATTGTAAACAACAAGATTGAGAGTGACCCTCGAATCCTCCCTCCTATAAAACACTTTGGGATGAATATAATTACTTACATAATGTTCTCTTCATTGATGAAATTAACCTATTTATTTATAAAAAATAGAACAACAATATCAGTTACCATCATTAAAACATAACATTTTTTGACAAAAATTACAAGGTATTACACATGGGCTAAGCAAATAAAAATAATCATGGTTGTAAAAAATTAGAAACTAAAAATCACTAATATTCTCAATGTTTTTAATTAAGAAATACCAAACTAAAAAATATTCGACTAACCTCCATGTAAATTGAGAATGTATAGTACGAAAAAATCTCAGAGCCAATCCTAAAATTATGGAAATGATTAAATCAGGTGATAGTATTACACTATATCTAGACAGTTCCTCTATTAAAACCATTCTCTCAATATTGTTGGAATATAATATGGAATCTAAAATTGAAATAAATAAGAACGATACCACATTTTGTTTCATGGTGGTTATATCATATTCCATATCACTATAAAATATTATCACAAAATAATAAGTAACAAATAAATATAAATTTGTCACCATAATAATAATAATAATATAAGGTATCCCATAAAATATTTCCATGTTAATCTTGTTTTGGGAAATACAATATCTTTGGGGAATAAAAATACCTACAAAGGAAAATATATTAGCGGAATAAAGCATTAAATAGAGGAACAAAATATATCATATGAGTGAAATGAGACATTATTAGATGAACATTTAATAAAAAATGGATGTTATGGTTTACCAAGAATCTAATAAGAATTTTATTTAAAATATTGTTGAATCCAAATCATGTGATATTCATGTAATTAAAGGGGAATAAAACAACAATCGTCACTGAAATAACAAAATATTTACTTATATAAAAATAAAATATATGGTTTTAATATGTAATCATTCAAAACATTTAGATACTTATTTCCATCCACATAATGAATTTGTTTAAATTCTATAATCACATAATTATTGTAGTACACTTAAATGGGGATATACTAATTCAAAAAGTAAGTTCCCACATTTATGTGTTTAGAATAATATAACAAAAGAATGTTTCCAATCTCAACTGTATCACCCTACATTTTAATTTTCTTCATGAAATACATAAATTACAAATTCATGATAATACTCAGACCAATAAACCTAAAAAAACCATATTCAATAATAATAATTGAATATGACATCAATCAACATATCTTGTAACACAACAACTGACAATAATTTAAATTTCCATCCCCAACCAATTCATATTGAAAACAACATTTACATATCCTTCCCAAATAAAAAATTAAATTAAATCTATATGGAATGAAATATCCCATCCACAACTATTCACGAACATCCTAAACCATATGACCATCTTAATCGCATACCACACTATCTAAACCACGTAAACACGTTAATATTTTCACTCATTAGTAATAAAGCATGATATATCAACATATACAAGTAATTATATATAGTATTATTAAATCACAGATTGCAATACAGTTTAAATGATATTCCGAACTTCCATTTTTTTCAAAAATAAAATCTATGAATCTCCATGTTATAAGATTTGATAAATTTAATCCACAGAACGAGTCAATCTATTGATATTAAATATCCTAAAAAATACCAGGTAACTTATAAAAAGTCCATCGTTTCGTTCAATGATATGTTTAAAGATTTAAAACAAATGTTTCATTATTTTTAAAATATTTTTACATTAATTGTTATAGATCCATATAATTTTAATATCCTACATGGAATATCTTAACAATTCAATAAAAAATTATAAATCCACATCATAATTTTATTCCATATAAAAAATCCATAATAAATTTACTTATTCATTAATATATGGCCATTAGCATGATGTTTTCAAATAATATATGAAATGTATAGTTACTTCTCCCAAAATAATTACATATCACCATCCTTACATTTACTACATAAATTTAAAATAATCAAAATAATAATAACAATATTTTATAAAATAAAATACATTATGTTTTTCATTCCTAAAATTTTAGTATCTATAGGAAATTCACCTACAAACCTCACTCAAGAACCATAATGTGTCTCCCTTCACTATAATGTTTTAATAAAAATTACGTTGGGTTAAATGATCATGTTTTTTGATATGTAAATTAGTGTACAGATCCTCTAATCCACAAATACATTTTTAAAACTATAAAATCCTAAAATTTACCATAGTGTGTTACATACTCATCATATTATTTTTGTAAAATAAAGATTAATATACATTATAATATAACATTTATTCTTATCATTTCTACTATAGAAACATTTAATCTAAAATTTTAATCATATATTATATACCAACACATATATGATAGTTTTAATAATATTATTCCATTATTGATATTTTGGGATTATAAAAGACTAATAATTGGGTAAAATATTAAATACCCTAAGCACTAGAACACCATTAGATGGAGTATAAAATTAATTTTATGTAAGATATTGGAATTTTTTAAAATTAAAATTAAAATTATTTATTTTAAATTAAATTTACATTAAAATTATATTTAATTTTATGATTCTATGAAAATGATATAGAAAAATGGTAGGAAATTTATTATTATGAAAATTTTAATGTGTTTATTGTCAAATGTTTTTGGTTGACGCATTTCATTTTATAAGTTACTATGTTAATAGTTTTTCAAAACAAATTTATCTTCTATGGGCGCAGTATTTATTGGTAATTATTACTTATGTTTTTGCATTCGAGTTCTATAGAAAGTTTTTTATTGTTTCTCACCAAACCATGTTTTATTGGATATTATGTTTCTTCCACCATATTTGTTTTATTATATACTCACTAGGTATGTGTTGGGAATTCCAAATATGTCATGAACTTTTTTTGGGAACACTTGTAATAACATTGAATATAATATTAATTTGAAGTGGTATGAAATTGAATAATATTTTTCACACAAAGTATCGATATAAAATTAGATATTTATTATTTAATTTAATGATATAAATAATATTATTACAAGATTCATTTATGAAACATTATTATGGAAGTTATAATGTACAAAAAAATGTAATTAAATAAAAAATATAATGATCATGAAATATTATTCCATGTGTACTCACATGATAATATTATAACTAAGTATAACAATAGAAAAAATTATAAATAATGTGGGAATTTTTAATAGTGGAATAAGTGGAATGATTTCGAATAAATATAATATATATTTATATAAGGGTATTGTGATTGTTAGATAATTTATGTGTATATATTTATGTTTGGTATAAATATAACTGATTTTTATATTTATATTTTTGAAACTAGAGTATATTATCATGAACCAACCTGGGTCTCCCCTAAAATCGAGGTACTAGTGTCAGCCCAAGGCATATTCATGGTGTCTTTTGTACCACCATGAGATGGAGACTAGTGCCAGGGTCTCAAAGATAATCACTTTTATTTTTTTAACCCTCAATAAAACAATATTATGGACAATAATAAAAAATCAATTTGAGAATGAAATAATAATTAAAAGAGACATCCAATTGAAAACAAATAAACCAGAAAAATCATATGAACTAAATAATGAATACATTAAATATTTTTAACATGGTATATGCCACAAAGGGTTGTACAAGTAAATTCATAAGTAATGAAGAATAGAAATCATCCAAACCACTATACGAAACATTCATGCGACCCTCGAACACTCACCACATATGATGGAAACTACTACGAACATCCAAGAAACTAACAGACCATTCTAGTGGGCCAAAATAAAAAAAATGAAATAAAACCATGAGAACTCTAAACAATAAATGTTATATATATGTAGTAACTAAAAATCATCTCAATTAATAAGAAAATCAATGTATGAGAAATTACATAAAAATGGTATTTTATATTATTCTTGATTGAAATAAAATATAAAAATAAGCCTTCCATTTCATATGAAAATCCAATATCCAATCCACAAAATTTTTAAAATTTATATTTCATTTTTTTGTATAAGAGAAACCACTTCAAAAAACATTTCCTGGGCCTAATATCCCTTTTCACAAAAATATAATTTCAAAACCAAATTCCAAAGTAAATTCGTAAATCAAACCCTTTAATAACACTTTTAACACATTTTTATAAATAAAATCCAAATAAAAGAATATCATATTGAAACACCATGATACAATGTTACAAAAGGTAGAGGGAATATAAATGAAATACATGGTGGAATTTGTTAAAATCAAACAAGGGAACACAATGGAAATGAATTTACCTAATAAGAATTATCGAGTAAACATGAGTAATTACTAAACGTTACATGAGGTGACCCAATACATAATAAAATTTATAAAATATACAGTCATATTGATGAATTCCTTTATTTATAACAACCTATTATCCCTCAATAATCCATTCTATTAGATCCCCCCCTGTGGACTAGGTATATCAATCAGTACGAGGGATATAATAATTCAAATAAAGAATTGTTAATAACCATATAATAGCCCTAAATAACATTCCTAGTATCACCATACATGTTATGAAATAGTTTGTGAGCTTAAAAAATTGAATTCAATAATAAAAAAACAATAATTCTCACCTCACCTCCTACACCCTTGTAAGAAATATCCTTGATGACATATAATCATTATAAAATGTGATATATTATCCAACATGGGCCACAATTCATTTAAATATAATATAAAAATTTCCTCCTCATGGCTTCAAAATTAAAAATAGGGATAATGTTGGTCTCACATTAATACAGAGAACATTTTAAAACCATTTCAATTTTCCAAACAGACCTCCTTAAAAATGGGATTTAATATTAAAATTCATATATTATAGTTTCTAAATCCCATTTAATATCAATATTTAAAACTAAACCATTAAATTATATTTCCAAAATATCATTCAACCCATATTTTACAACCATTTAAATATAAATTAAAGAATCAACCCATTTTTCATTATAACCCTTAATACTTAATGTACAATTTTTCAAATGAAAACCGTAAGAACAAAAGTGTAAAATAATTTTTAACCATGAAATGTTAGTTTAAAGAATTCATTTTTCATTTTTCATATAATATTTATTTCATGGGCCACTTGAAATTTCAAGTAAATACCATATTACCAATGAAAAAACATTTACACCCTTATAAAACCTATCTTTACTATTATTCATAGCCATAATTATTGTAATAACACATTTAAAAATATCATGCATCTAATGAGATTTTATTTTAAAAAAAATATCCTACAATTTTTTAACAAAAATCTTGTGAGATGTCATCACCTGTGATGATTAACTCTCTTACAATTTTCAACGAATTTCAGTAAATCCATTGAAAACAAAACACCCTATAATTAAAAAATATGAAACCTAAAATCTAACTGAGAATAACTATGGTTTATGGGAGGAAATGTGAACGTAGGGAAATAATAATAGGGATAATGAAGAAGACGATAAATAATGAATAATAAAAGGACTTACCTCAGATAAATCAATAAGAAAGGATGCTAAAGGAGGCTTGATTAAAATGGGGATAGAATGGGGGGGACCCCTTAGGGTATGTCTGGCTTTTTCAAATTAGAGGGATAAAATGGGAATCCCAAAATGATATTTAAATATAATGGGAAAAATGAAAAATTCATTTTATGTGATTCTAGTTGGATATCATGGTTATTCCACATGATTTAGTATATAAGAACCAACCATACAAATTAAAATTTTTAGATAAACAATGTTCACATTATTTAGCCAAATAGTTACTTCTAGCTATGTTCTTAATGTGAAGCAGCTAACTCCCATAAAATGGAAATCCACCAAGTTTCTCCACTGAATCAAGGTTAAAATGTGCTACCAATATAGAAAAAACCATACATGTTCAAAACGAATTAAAATGAATGGTTTGGTAGTTCAATGCATAGTTAATCACATTGTCTATAATAAACCATGTATAGTGAATCATAAAATGTATAACCAATTTATAAGTTTCATCACATGGCTTTATAAAACCTTGTGGGGGCCTTATAGAAACTATTTTCATGGATGGAAAATTCATGAAACAAAATTACTCAATCCTGAATCTTATAAATATTTAAATTTCCCAATATTAGTTATAATAATTTTTATTAATCAATGATACAATGATACATAGTATTATATTCTAATAAATATTCCACTTTATGACCTAATAATTTCCTAAAATTAAATGAGTGTATTTAAAAACCATAGATAAACTCACCTCATGGAATGAGTTAAATGGAGTAGAAAATGACTAGACGGGATATAAGAAAGCAAACCACAAATCTCAAATGATTTCTCTGAAGCCAAATCATAAAATTCCAAAAATTACAAGACAACCCTGAGAAAAATGGTACATGATCGAAACAAAATGCATGAATCTAAAATAAGAAAATGACCAATAATGTATCTCCCCATGATTTAGAAACTCTATAAATGGCGTAACAATAAGATATAACAAAATTAAACCAAAATACCAACCATAAGAATTCATCTCTAACAATTTATTAAGAATCTCCTAATTCTTCCAAGCATGAGAAATCACCAAATAACCTGATTTATCTACATAGTCAAACTTTTCTTAAAAGAAACACAACATACAAAAAATGTAATCCACCACAAATATCAACCCACTTGTTAACTACATATCCATGGAGAAAAACTCATAATAATACATCAATCATTCGGAACCATGGGATCCAAACCTAGGTCAAAATACAAAATGGGTGAATTAAGAACTCTTATTTGGGAATTTTTCTCATGTAAAACCCAATATGGCCATAACCAACATGTTATTTACTACCTAAAGGAAACATCTGTAACATCCCCAAATGATAAAGGGTTAAATGAATAAATGATATGACTCATGTCAACAAGGTGCACCTTCCTTTTCGGGAGCCTTCCTGATTAGAACTCCACAGTTAAGTGTGCTTGGCCTGGAGTAGTGATCAGGATGGGTGACCTTCTGGGAAGTTTCCCAGGATGTGTGTGAGTGAGGACAAAGCACACTGGAAAGGACATGTGTTGGCCTATGGGGACTGTCATTAGTCAGATGACTCGTTCGGGCACGTGGGTGTACCCTGGGGTGGGCCCCACATGTCTACGGGGCAACTGGGGGTACCTGGTGGTTGTGCTGTCACCGGGACCCGGTTGTCACATTTGGTATCAGAGGAGGAACCCAGCCTTAAGTGCGCGGTGCACTGCCTGGGTTGAGATGTAGGGCCCACAACGAGGGCGTTGTGCTCTAAAGGGGGGGGTGATTGTAACATCCTCAAATGATAAAGGGTTAAATGATTAATGATATGACTCATGTCAACAAGGTGCACCTTCCTTTTCGGGAGACTACCTGATTAGAACTCCACAGTTAAGCGTGCTTGGCCTGGAGTAGTGATCAGGATGGGTGACCTTCTGGGAAGTTTCCCAGGATGTGTGTGAGTGAGGACAAAGCACACTGGAAAGGACATGTGTTGGCCTGTGGGGACTGTCATTAGTCAGATGACACGTTCGGGCAGGTGGGTGTACCCTGGGGTGGGCCCCACGTGTCTGCGGGGCAACTGGGGGTACCTGGTGGCTGTGATGTCACCGGGACCCGGTTGTCACAACATCTATCCATGATACCCCAAAACTGGAAAAATGGTAACACATTCTCAACCCATTGTTATACAAACCACAAAATTACTACTTCATAAGGAAACATATGAATCCATAAGATATGGAAAATAAAATTTCAAGACATGCACAAAGAGAAAAATCCTAACACCGTCTAAAAATTGATTTGTAGACAACATGAAATGTCTTCAATGCTTATTTTAACAAGATGTACTCAATCAGGATCGTAAAAATTATGGTTGACATCTTCATTTTTCATGGGGTCAGTGACGGTAGTGAAGGCACCAACCTGAAGGTCCGAGACTACATCCCGACACTGATCCCAAGCAGGGGTGCAGGGGCGCAACTGCCAAAGTATGGAATAATAAATTTGGATAATTCCTCAAAGAGGTTCTCTAGTTAGGCCAAATCAATGGTGGAATATAATTCTATTTTGGCTGCACCAATCTTTCACACAGCCACTTGCTTTCCACAATGTTAGCGTGCAACCCCCTTGCACGACCAAACACATTTCTCCAAAGGTCTTATTTTTGCCAATAAATTTACTCTTGTGGCCTTCATTTGTGTGGAAGAATTTCCATGAAGCCCAATTGTGGCTCGAGTCGCCCTAGTGCTTCTCCCATGTCTTTAGAAACGATTACGGTAGTTTCATAACAACTAAAGTGGTGGAATCAAAGATGGATAATAGGAATTATGACCTTTTAGTGTTGTAGATCAATAAAAAATGTGCACCTAAAGTGCACAACCTCCCTAAGTTGGAAAAACTAGTTCTCAGCCTATTCCTCTCATAGGATCTTGATCACCCAACTTCTGGGAAATCATGTGAATTCTATTGAAGGATTGAGTCAGGTCTCGCTCAAGTATTAACAATCATGTTTTTCATCACTCAAGTTTACATCAGGTCGCCCACCCCTACTTGTGTGCCCATACATGCGCGAAGATACCTATATTGGTGGCTCTCTTTTATTCACATACTTTCATCAGTCTACAATCCATTAAGCCCTCTTCAAATGCATTCATGGAAAGGATTCTTCTTTATCGGCTGCCTTGTCTAAATGGTATTTTATTGAGACCGTCACCAAAACCTATTGACTTATAAAACCATTGGGAAAGGCCCATCAGTGTGTCTCTTATTTGGGTTTTTATATCCATAGTTAGAGTTTTTTTCACATTTGTTTCACAATGGGTTTAGGATTCACAGAGTTTATGTGGGTTTGTATATCTGCATTGACATTGACCATTCACCCATGAATTGTGTAGGGATGTTCCTAGTTTTGAGGATTAGGGTTTGGGATCTGACCTATCCTTCTTGTATCTAAGTCCTAGAACCACAGGTCTCTTGTAGAGAAGGTACAGTTCTAGCTTGATTATCCATGCAAGCAAAGGACAAGTCCCCCACCCCTACTAAGATCCACTAGGGAATCCATCACATTGTATGCCCAAAAACCTTCATGTAGAAGGTTTCATTATCGCTTCTCTCTACTTCTTTCACCTTCACTCATTCCATGCATTGGAACATTTACCAATGTAATATAAATTGAGAGAAGGATTTTTTTTCCCTCACCCTCTTCTCAGGATGACTCATCCTTTTCCACCCTCACTATCGTTTGAACCCCCCCTTCCACCAATAGGGAAGGAAAAGTGTGGGTGCCATTGTGGAATCTTGGACATCCTTTTGTTTCTCACACTGAGCATGACCCATGTCTGCTTGGATATTTTTCATGATCAGAACATTTTAACACAATCTTGAACTACTAAAACATTGATTCATGTTCAGACCATGATATGTAGGGCACCTTCATGAAGGCCTGAGCTAAAAAGGGATCCCTTCCAAAAGGTTTACCCAATCATATCTTGAACTAAAAGAACTCTAAATCTTGCTCAATCTAGGATACGTAGGATGCCTTCTTAAAGGCTTGAGCTCAATAGGGTGCCCTTCCAAAATGTTTTACCCAATCATAACCCCTACAATGGGTTACTCTTGTGTATAAGCCACAAAAAATGAATGAAAATTGAGAAAAAAAAATTCCATCGTAATTGGGATACGTAGGAAGCCATCTCAGGTCCGGAGCTCAATGGATATTCTCTTATTGAATTAAACACTAATTCCCATAATCTAGGCATCCTCTTTATGAATAATCCCTAAATTACACCCCCAAATCACCAAGGAAAACTTTTTAGGAAGTAATCCCTAACCCATTTCTCTCAAAAAACTATAATCTACTTTGAGGATTATTAATCTACATTGTCTTTGATTACCATTTATATGAGATACATTGGAATCCTTCTTGATGTTCAAAACCGACACTTCAAATCAACCATGTTCTTCCTGGGAAATATTCCCAACAAGGATGATCTTACATGGAAACCCATATCCTTTCCATGTTCCTTAGGCTTATTAGGTATAATTCCCACAAAAAACATTTACTAATCCCCTTTCACATAGAGTTCCTTATCATTTGACCTTAAATGTTAGGATGTGTCCCATTAAACGTCATAGAACAATGAGGGTTTTGATTCCTTTCAGAAGGATACATCGGTATACCATTTTATGGGTATGATCCCAATATCAACACAATCCTTCGTCTCCCTAGATGGAAATAAACACCAGAGTGCCCCACTTAGTGGATTAAAAAATAAGTTTCATCATAATAATGATTAAAATAATCTAAAAATAGTATACGATATGATACCATTGATGGAGAACCTAGAATACATATGGATATCTCTATTAATGAAGAACCTCAAATACATAAAGATGATACTAAATTTCACACAAGTTAGTAAGTGATTAAAAATTCCTAGGGAAATGTATCTTATAGATGGTGAATTTTAAGGATTAATGATAAATATCATAAATTTGTTAAGAACGTCATTGAGTGTATAATAATTACCCCCAATGATTTTGGTGAGTCCAACCTCCCATCCTCTCAAACAATTCATGTTCATAAGTATCGTAATGTTAAAACATAACAAATGTCTGACTTTGGAATGAAGGCCCATTTGGGATAAATAACTGTTAGCTTTTTCTAGTTCCATAAATAAATCCACTAGAAACTGCCAAGAAGCATTGAGTCTTACACTAGAACACACGATTCAAGGAACTACAAAACATGCCAACATTATGATACATAGTCAAAAACATTATGTTTAATAGAAATAAGGAGATCATTTTTAGAAAACCATAGAGATACCCTAAATAAGAAACAAACCATGGAAATAGACCATGAAACTCTCCACCACACCTACCTTTTTTGTTATGATGATGATCATATTATCTATACTACCCAATCACACCAAAAATAATCATATATCATAACTAGTATACTGTTCAATAAGAAACCAACATAGGTCAACCATTGAATATAATTACATGAGTTTCCCAGGGGCATACTTGAGGCATGTTCTCGATTACCATCACTAGAATGTAGTTCTAGGGTCCCAGAGATAATCATTTGGATTTATTTCAACATTAATATAATCATTACAATGGATAATAATAAAACATCAATCAGAGTAAGCTTTCAAAATAACATGAGACACACAACTGAAAATATAAATATTCAACATCACATAAATAGAAGAATGAATACATTAAAAAATGAACACGGTCCAGAACATCAATCATGATAAATATACATACTAATGGAAAAAATACTAAAAAACAAACTGCTACCAGAAATCTTCATGTTTCCCTTTGTTACTATCTTCATATCAAGCCAAATTCTATATTCCACAAGAATAGAAAAATTCCAAATGAGAGGACAAAAGCCAGTGCACCTAAATCAAAACCATCAAAATTGTATAAACTAATATTTTTATGTATGGTATGATTGAAAGTGGTCATTGTAATTAAGTGAAATAGATTTTTTTGAAATTATTTAATATTACATTTCATTTTCACTAGGTTGAAATATTAAAAAAAATAATTTTCCAATGAATTTGAAAAACTAATGTTACATACATAAAAATTTGTAATATAAATTTTTTATTTTCTTTTTTAATTTAAAAAACCACATAGAAAACCATTTACCATCCCTAAATTTCCTTTTCACCAAAAAATACATTTAAAATAATAATTCATTACATATATTACACTCTATTGAAACCGTATTTGAATAATTTTTTATACAAACTATACAAATAAAAGAATAACATAATGAAACAACCAAACTTTAAGTCAAAAAACATGCATGAAAGGGAATGACATAATTCCATGTGAAACATTTAGAAAAGGGAACATAATGGAATAAATATACCTAATATTAGAACTTATGTAAAAATGAGTACTTCCAAACCATTACATGATATGAATATATACATACTCATTTTGGAACCATCTGCATTCTTATCAATGTGTTCCTTTTTCTATAACCATCTATATTCCCTCAACCGGACTCACTGATGGAGTTATCCCTATATATGTAATATATCTATCCCCCTAGGGGATATAGTATTTCAAAAGGGACGAGGTAGTAATCAAATATCACCCATCATTACGATTAATCAGATCCTCATGAATGTCGATCAATTTGAGGTGGGAAAATAGTAAGGCATAAAAAATATATGAAAATAGTAAATATGACATAACTACACACACCATCACAAAAAATAAACCCAATATCATATATTCTATTTCCTATGAGATATAAAATAACCCTCAAACCATAATTGGTGTAAAAAATAATAACAAAACTCCCCTTCAGGGGTCCAAATTTACGAAGGGGCTCTAGAGGGTCTCTCTCTCTCTCTCTCTCACTCTCTCTCTCTTTCAGACACAAAACTGAGAATCCATTCCAATGTTACAAACATACCCCTATAAAAAAGGAAGTAGAATTTATTGTAACTTCTTAATCATTTTAATAAAATTTAAAACCAATATTAAATACCAAAACATTTAATTACATTTCAAAAAAATCTTCAAAACATACCCTTTTCAAACCATTTTAAAATCTACAAAATAAATAAGAATAAATTACCAACCTCATTGATCAATGATCCATTCACTTCTGTAAATAATGACGTAAATGTTGTTACATAATTTTCAAAAATTATAGTTTATTTTTTTACAAAAACCATTCATCATCTTTTAAATACATATTATTTAATGTACTGGAGGAAATTCAACATAGAATAGAATATTCAATTAGAAATATCATTCAAAACATCATGAAAACCTTTCTAAATATTACATAATGGAATAATTAATAAAATTTGACATTTTAAAATTGAAATAAAAAAATTATATTTAATTTTAAAATATTTCACCCAAACACATACTTTGATCAATGAAAATAATATTGAAAATCATAATTTATTATTGATAATGCCCCAAGAAGCCTCAAAACGTTCCAAGAAAGGCCATAAAACCCACTATGAATAACCAAACATGATCAAACAACCATCAAATAGCAAGGGTTTATGGAGGAATATACAATCATGGGAGATTAGAAGAGTGAAGAAAAATAATAATAGAATGAAATAACACAAAAATGATTGCCTTGGAGAAATCTGCATTGAAATAGGTTATAAGATGCTTGAAGAGAAAGGATAAGGGGGGAGGAACCTACAAAGTGAGAGGATGTCTTGGTCAAAAGCATTAGATAAAATGGTATAGACATATGGATCATAAAATTATATGGGAATAATTGGAAAATCACTATAATGTGATTAAGGGTGTCCCACTTGTATAGGACACACAGTTTGTAAAACCAGGGAGCAAGTATGTTGAGAATATTTTCAGAAAAGGTGCATTTCATTGTCTTGTCACTTGAAAAATCCTAAACATGGACCAAATGTATTCTAGTCACCTCCCATGTTAGGGTAAGGTGCACTATTTCTATTAACAATACCATAACCTATGCGCTACACATGTATGACAAACTATACACATTAAAAATGAACTGAATGTGGGGGCTATATGATACTATATAAGTATCATCACATGATTTATTCTAAACTATGTCTATTAAAAAGTGAATATTTCAACAACTTTTAGGAGTCACCACATTATTATATTAATCTATGTAGTGTTCCAATAAATTCCATGCACTAGGAGGAATTATTCTAGAAAAATAAAAACAAGATCCCAAATTGTACATAAATATAAATTTTCTAAAAGGAAATTAAAGTAATTAATAGAATTAAATATTATATCATCATCAACTATTACATGTAATTTTCATGAAATATTAATTTATTTATTTTAATAAAAATGAAAAAAATTATAAATAAATCTTCATCATCTATGGAATAATTTTTGGAAAAAATATTGATTTTTTTTAAATTAGCAAGCAACAAGGCTTAATATAACTAAAGAAAAGAAACATGGGTTACAAAAGTCTGAAGGAATGAAGTTATCATTTATCTATATAATGGATATGGAGAAACTCACGAGGATTGTTGGAATGATAGGTGCAAGTGTCACCATAGGCTCTCATGTTTGGAAGGTAATCAGAAAGTGGATTGGCTTCTCGTTAGACATGTGTAATGATATAATGCATTGAAGCAAGTATGTCAAGGTACTTAATCCATTTTGAAGTTATTTTATCTAAGAATTATAGCATTCCACTCTCATTACAAACCTAACATATAAATTTTATTCTCTCTATACACTACCCAAATTCACTCTACTACACTCCTTTTTATGATTTTATAGACATTGGTGATAAGGAGATCCAATTCTGTTATTATAAAATGGTTATTTAAGGGAATATTTAACATTGCAAAGTAAATTTATTTGTATTCTTAATATATTTACTTTATCATAATTTGATAATCTTACCTAAAACAAAATTTTCCCTTTAAAAACTTATTATTGATTTAATTATACCTCTATAATTATGGTATAATATTAAAATATTAATTGATTCATATCATTTTTTATTTGTATCATGTTCATCTTTGGGTTGGTTAGACCACATTCATAAAACATGATACTATATTTTCTTAATTATAATCTTATAGAGTTAAAAAAAAATACTAAATATCTATGGTATTTAGGTTAAAATTATGTTTTGTCTGTGGATTTCAAATTAGGATAACGAAACTGATATTCATAATTAAAAAACCATTTATGTATAGTTAAATTAAATTGAATAATCATGTTATAGATTTATTCCATGCGAACTATACTATTACCTTTTATAGAATAGACATTAGACTTTATAAATCATTATACATTATTATTCAAGTACATTTAATATTTTAGAGATGAAAAAATCATGAAAAATAAATGATGTTTGTCATCTCCCAAAAAAATTAGAATAATCAGATTCGAAGTAATAATATAAGATGATTGGTATAAACTATAACTAACCAATAAATATGTAATAAATTAATATAAATAATTAATATTAAAGTAAATAAATATTAATATGTTCTAACAATAGTTAGTTAATACATTAACGTTGATTATCATTGTCGTAAAAATGCATTTGTGATAGTAATGAATTAATGTAAGGGATAAATATAATTCTAATGTTAATATCAATATTAATTGTCATGTGAGAGGTTATATTTTTTATTTCTTAATACATTACTCAGTTTTAACACAATATAATAGTCTCATATTCCTCTTTTCGAGACCTTTTTTATTAGCGTGTCAACATCATTCTCTTTCCACACTAGATGGTCTTGAAATTATACCTTGTGGGAGATTTTAATGGTTTAATTCATTTTTCTATACTTATATAGTTTCCTCATAATCATTCAGTATTATTTACAATGGTTGATCCTTCCATCTCACTATCAATGTATTGCATACCATATCAAAGATGTTTATGTTAAGGTCTCTATTTCAATACGTTGTATCCACCATTTTACTTGCATATTTTTTAATCAAAGACGATGAATCCATTCTTGAATCATATCTTATAGCAAGGGAATACCCTTAATTAATTTGTAGAATTCCATCATTCCTTCACATTCTTAGTATCCTTTCAACTTCTCATGTTGAAAAAGTTATATTCATGTTATCTTACATTAATGTCGTCCCATTTTTTGTTTAATGGTTCTTTCATCACAGCCAATGAAGAAACCACCAACAACGATGAGATTATTTTTTATTTTATTTCTAGAATATTGTAATATCAAAATCCATTAATATTAATTATTTTATCAATTAAATGGTTCTTACATGGTCAGTTTAGGATAACAACAATGCCTACATAAGATTTAGGGTCTGTTCACTCACATAATGGAAAATCCATCTTCTTCACCTCCACACACAGCCTTAAAGAATGATGATTTTAATAAAGATACATGAGGGTATCTTCAAACACATCATCATATGAATGAGCTAACTACAATTTTCATTTCTTGTAGATTCACTTTTATCCTCAATATTCTAATAATATTACTTATTAAAACCTATAATATTCAAATAATATTTTCAACCACTTCTAATTATCTCTCTAAATATGTAATGTTTGATCTTCCAACATACTATATCTAAATTACTTATATAATATTTATATATCAAAACAATATTTATGGAAATTTCCACAACACTATTTAACAATATAATCACTTTAATTCACTTGTAGTAGTACAAATGATATCCCAACAAATTCACTTTATGAAAATTCTAATCATTTTATTTCATATTATCTAAATCAAAGTGAATATAATATATTAATGGTATTATCATTTTCCTAATCATATCACATTATCCAAACTTGTGTTTTGGTGGATCTTGAATTTCATACTCACTTTCATCTTCCAATAATATATATATTCTAGTATTAGTTCATATATTCATATAAAAATAACTTAATCAATTTCATCACAGGATGAAAGTAATCTTCTTGATATTTATGTATCCATTACCCGAGTTCTTCATAGAACTCAAAGCTCTAATGATTTTCACACTTATCACGTCCGTGTATATTATTATATGCATTAAAAGTTTAAAATAATTCTTTATGTTACCATAAATACACGTGTTAACTCTATTTCTTTCTTTAATAAACCCCAACCTCATTGAATTGAATACTTCCTCAGGCATTGATTATTGAAAATTCCTAGAAAGGTTGAGAAATTCATGTAAAAAGTCATTTTTTTCAAATGAACATGCATTGAAGCCTTTTTCAAATAGTTATCTTTCACAAAATATGTATTCCTCATATATCCTTTGGTGGTTATGCCTTTGTTTAATTTCAAAAACACCACCACTATACACATACATTTCCACATCATGAAACATAGTGAATGTGTTTTACACAAACACCAGTTGTGTTGATCAATCATCATGATGTCATGGATTCAGATAATTTAAAGCACAACAGTTTCATTTTACACTTATATAAAAAATGAGCATCATATCAAATCTATTTCTCAACCTTAACTCTCTATTTTTTTGTTCTTGTTATTTTGTTATAGCTTTGTTCCTATTTTGAAACCATATGAGAGTATTGGGGGTATTCATCACTATTTATCAACCACCTCAATACATTATATGCACTGAACAACTTCTTAAATGTGCCACGACATAGGCCATCTTTAGTCTGGTCATGTGATCTCTATTCTCCTTCAAATAAAGAATAAAAACACTTTCACCCAACAAAAATGGTCTTAATTTGTATGTCCATCATAAGAAGATGATTTAAAAATAATCATAATATGTTTGTGAATTCATTACCATTTCAATACCAATATAAAGTACTCAAACACTGTACTTTTGTAGCATACACCCATAAAGAATTCCATGTCACCTTTTGTTAGACAAGAAAGTGAAATTACATGGATTTTTGATCATTTATCTAAACTGGCTGAATAATAAAAACATATATATTTGACTATGAATTTTATTTTAAACTACACCTCAATATATATAAAACCAGAGTCATGGATTTCCTATGGTAGAAGTTGAAATTTGAATGCATTAATGGTACGGGTCAATTGGATCATATAGAAGATGTTTTATGAATATATTTTGTCATATACCATCAACACCACCAAATTCAGGTAGCACATCAAGAATTCGAGTGGTATTTTTATATTTAATAATATACATTACCCCAATTATGGTTTATCCCAGAGACGAGGTTAAATCATGAAAACCACACATACCACCTAATATGCCATATTGCACTGTACTAACCTGCTGGAACTCATCATACATAAGTTTTATGTGTGTTATACTTGATCAAGGTGGGTATTATGCCTCAACATGTCAATCTATGTTGGTTATTCTCATCCAAACTAGCCACCAAATTAAATTATTTCTAGAAATGGTTGACTATAAATCCTACATTAGTGGTTACTACATGGGCCCTATGGATAGATATCCATGTTGGTCTAGTTTTTTTTGGAAAACACCCACATAGATTTGACCAACTATTTGATATGAAATAATAACTCTCCTAGGAATATTTTACTATGAGTTCTCATAAAATATTATTTATCATGGAATTTACTGAAAATTTTTGTTCTCTGTATCAATCCTAAGAGCATTAATATATAAAAAATTAACTCATCAAGAATTAAAATTCCCCAGGTCTATATATATATATACATAGTAAACAATTCTAACATTAACCACATGGGTACAAAAAAAATCTGATTCCCATGGCATTAGTTTTATTATACTTAATCATAGTGGTATAATTGTACATTAAAAACAATATTAAAAATTATTTTACATTTTATATTCATGAAAATAATTGAATGAATTTTTTATAAAAATACATTTTTTCACTATTTTCCAAAAAGAATATATGTTCAGATATTTCCCAAAAATTAACCTTAATTAATGTTGTATATGATGACATAAAAAATTTAGGCCATTTAACCGAATTAAAAATTTTAAAGAAACAATTTTAACATTTCAATAAATCTGTATAATTCTCGAAAAAATCAATCTAAATAAAAAAATTTCATTTTTAATTTGAATATTAGTTAAAATTATTATTGTGAGTGTAAAAATATAAAATAAAATAAATAATTTTATCAATAAATAATATTTATTTATTATTATCATTACATGGTTTTTCATATATGTTTCCATTATTTTTGTATTGTATTATATTATTTATATTTTATAATTTGATACAGTACCCCAAGTGCATCAGAAGGGAAACCATTACCCCAATGTTTTTAGTAGTTTCTTACCCATAATTTATTATGGTGATAGAAAAAAATATGATTATCCTCTCATACATCTCTCATCAGTTACTATTGGTGTAGCCATATACTATTAAATAATGGATAATTGAATAATGTGAATTAATACTCAGGCTTTGATGGATCTTTGTTTTACTGTACATTTATATATGAGATTTAATGGCTTAATTTATACAAAATACATGAATCTATATGTGGAAATTTTTCATTTCAAAAGATTAAATAGATGGGATACAATAAATTGTTGTAGAATTCATTTACATAGGATATACTGGATTCCATTCATACACTTGTATACTACTACGATATAATAAGGATGGGGTACCACGTACTACAAGATTTAACAAAGGATATAATATGATTGTTTGGGAGGTTTTATGAATTATGAAATTTATGAGAATAGTATATATGCCATTGGGGGTGTCAGAGTGAAAAACAATAAAGGAATATGGATTATGGAGAATTATTATTATATATATATATATATTTGATATAGAACGATTTACTATTATGTATTGTGTTTCCTATTTCTCCCAGTCTGAGACAACATTGTGGTTCCAAAATAAGGGGTGTTTGTAGTAGACCACATGAAGTACTCCCCATATACCTTAGGCTGATGACTAGTATATTGGGTCTAATGAAGTATTGTGGGGATATTAAACTCTCTTATTAATATGCCCCATAACAGAATAATATAAATCCAAAATAATACATTATTAATTAATATCCATAATATTACACAAAAAATAAACAAAACATATTAATAATACATGTAATCAAATGAATGATGTGATAATGAATAATCGGCCTCCCTCCATGATGAACACATATCCAAGATGAATATAAATGTAAAAAATGATCAAATTTATTTTCTGTGTCCCCTTTCCTCATCTAATACAAATATTCTATACCATATTTTCTATCATATTTTATCTTTAAAATTCATAACATTACCTAATATGAACCCATGATCTATGAATTATGCTCAGGTATGAATGTTCCAAGGATCCCTAGGATGGGATATAGTCTAAATTATTAGGGTACAACCAATTCATTCTGATACATAGATAATAAATGAATTGTAAAAAAAAGATGATATTATTATAATATAAATATAACATAACATGAAAACATAAATACATTATCATAGTCAATCCTCTAGTTCATCGAAGGAGATTTTATTGACCAAAACAAAATTCCGCCAGTGCTAGAGTGTCATTGAAAAAATAACATAATCATTCAAAACAAACCAAGGTTCAAATACCATATATTATTAGGTATAAACATTCAATAAATGTTAGTATCTAAGGAATCCACATAGTATCATGTATACTTACCAGATCCATGCAGCATGTCTATGGTATCCCATAGTAGTGAGCTATAAGACTGTCCCTAGGAGGTAATCCAAGATGATTAGTAGTCACTAAGGTACATCACCGAACCCCATTATTTTATCATATGTATTCCATATCCATAATGTGTCACCTATAAAACAAGTAGGATAATAATTTGTGTTCCGTAGTCATTATGAATCATTTTGTACCCCAGAAAGTAATCTTATGAATTTCATTGTCATTATGAATCATATTAAAATCCTAGATGGTATTCTATAGTATTTAAAAATCATCAAAAAATATATACAAACACAATAAGTTAATCATACGAGTTTATTATTCATTAGTATTGTTCGATGTACCCTAGGTAGAAATAATGAGAATTGCATAGTCATCCCAGGTAATCATTGAACCCCAAGAGGTAATCTTGAGCATCCATGAATAACATGAATGATGGATGGGTTTAACACCCCTCCTATAACATATCATATATAAATATCACCAGGAATCTCCATCTTCCCATAACTATACCACATAAACATGGTTGGGATCTCATGTTCATGACCTGTAACCATCTTAATATAAACATGCTCTAATGTTTATATGGGCTCAATAGTGATACCAATAACCATCACCACCCATTCTCATTCATAACCTCTCACTAGGGTAAATATGTCATAGTGGATCCGACTAGGTTCCCCTATGTCACATCATAACATGAAAACCCTTAAATGGGTTTGTCTATCTCTTTGTTATAATTTAAGGCAATTCCCATGCCTAATAGAAAAAATGACCATAATCTCTACATTATTTTCATACAGCCTCACCATAATCATAATGAAATCGTCATTGGTATTTTTTTTCAAGAGATAAAAAATGACCCATCGTTATACACTACATTTTCTTAGGTTAGTAAAATAACCTGACATATTCATCCATCACCAGAGGGGATTCCCACCAAGATTGTAAATTTTCATTTTTGTGGGAACAATCATAATATAGTTATCTTACTATCCAAAAGTTATAACAACATATCAAGGTTCTCATGTAGAAAATCTTAAATCCAACTAACCTAACCAATCAAACCATTAGCTAGGGTTTTATAAGGGATCCTAACACTACGTCCACTATATTTTTTTGATTTAATATATATGAAAAACCACAGAGTCAATAAATCACATCAAACACAATAATAAGAAAATCCTTGATCATTATTGGTCAAAGAAAACTAGCCAGTGCACAGGAATCCAACATTACACCATCAAATTTATCTTATTCCCAAAATTTCCTTTAAAATAATCCAATTATTCTATTAAAAGATTCAATAACTCATAGCGGGGAGATATTTCATATCACTTTCATGAATTAACAAAATACATAAATACCATAGTTGTGTGTTGAAGAAAATCCTACCCCAATTAGAATCCATTTCCATTTTAATCATTTCCCAACTAATCTACAAAGAATCACACATGTCTAACCAACATTCATCCATACATTCATGTCTATATCTCATGGAAGTGAATATAGAAAACTAATTATAAGAATTTATAATTAATTGTAAAATTTAATTTAAATATCCAAAAATGCATAAACAATACCCTATGAAATAATCAAACTAAAAATTTGAATAACGATGTGATTCTCACTGCCGACACACCCAAGGCCTAATTAAGATAAAAGTTAAAAATAATTTGACCCTTCAATAGTTAATTTCATCTGATTGAGAAAAAATATAGTGACCTTACATTTTCTTACACGAGTACTACATTATTTATAATATAGAAAACATAATAACGAATCATTATAGGATACCAAGTTTTAGTGTATTATGAAAATGTGTCTGAAACATGAAAATTATCTATTTTAAAATTTTAAATATTTAATTTAGTATTATTTATCCTTATAAATCACTCATGATCGTTTTGTTACATGTATTCACCTAAGGATATACATCAAATAATGAGGAGAGATAAATGCCCATTGAAGGGACAAATGTGAGACCTAGATCAATAAAACAGGGGTTAACATAATTAACAACATCAAGTAATAAGAATGGAATAATCATCAATATAATAAGCGAAATATTCCATAATGGTATGGAATGCGACATGTTGTTAAAAATGAACAATTAGTTCATTGTGTCCTAAGACCACATATAGTTGTGAAAAAAGATAGCAACGTGTGAACACCATAAATTTGTACATAAATCATAACATAATAATTTTGAACAACGATATAATCATGTTTATTCATAATGTACATAATATGATGATGAAAATCACATTAATAAATAAATCAAAGGGATAATTAATTTCCGGACAACCTATTAAATCATAAATTATCATAGTCAAGCATGCCACATAGAATTTATGACAATTGTATTCATAGAATAACCCATTGAAAGGAATGGGTTTCATAAATCATTATTTCTTGAATAAAAATATTGGGTTTTTGAATGAATAATGGAAAACATATCTAGAATAAATGTCTTAATTCTTGAGAAAATACTGAATAAATAAATAAAGTCATAGATGTGTTTTGTACAGAAATGTGTTTTATAAAAAAATCATTTTATTTGTTTTAAAATTAATTTTATCATGGAATAAAAAAATTAATATACACAAAATTAAAATTTTAGAATAGTGATAAAAATATTTGAGGAATATTATTGGAATATCCATAATAAATATCATGAGAAATAATGATAGCCTAAAGAAAAAGTTGTCTGGATTGAGAACCCCCTAAACATAAATCCAAATATGTTCTATATCATGATTAATAATAATTTTTTTATTATAAAATTTATATAGAAGTAGATAATTAACATTTTTCAAAATTTATAAATTATACTAATTGGATTATATTTCTTAATTACCTTAAATAATGGTTACCAATTTGAAATTTTTTTCAAAAAAAATAATTAATTCTTTTCTTTGATTTCGCATATTGGGTTCTAGGTCATTTATAAATTTTTATGATTAAATAAAAAAGAATGAAATAAATATAATCACACAATTCGATATCATAAATAATTTATTATAACAATATATACCGTTGGTGATAATGAAAAATGCTAGAAACATCCTCATTGCTGGTTAATTGACTATTATCGGGAACACTTAACCAAGGAGAAAGACTGGTATAGCCTATAAATACGTCATAAATAAAGATTTTTATGTTGGTTAAAATCATTAATATGAATTTTAAATTTATAATAAATAACTTTATAATATTGTTTTTAAATAAATTTTGAAAAAAGGAAATAGTGAAGGAAAAAATTATAAGCATTGATAAAACCCTACACTTTTGTCGGTGTTGATTTTTTTGAATGACACTAGAATTCAATGATTAATGGAATTTTTTTTACATGTGAATGTCCCTAATGTGGTTATGATCATAATAGATAATTGTTTTTAATATAATGGTGTTTTTTATATTATGAAGGAGTGGTTTTATTAGGGGATGGATATGATTAATTTATACATAAGGATGGGGTATTTGAAGAATAACAAACCATGTAAAAATCTATCTCCCTAGTAAACCATGTAATAGCGATTTTTGAAAATAATTAATCTTATATAAATATAATATAATGGTATAAAGTATTTAATGCCCTTTCTAATCCATATTAAATATTTTATTAAAATGAAAGTGGAAAAAATGAAAAATTGTTATTTTAATTGAATAATTTTGGAATTGTTCTTTGGAAAGAAATTTTTTAGGGTAAGAAAATATGATTATTTTATTTTAAGTAATAATTTATTAAATTAAATTTTTTATGGTTTAGAATTATGTTCCAAAAATTATTATTTCATTATTATATCCAGAATTATGTAATTCAAGATAAATAATTAATAGAAAAAATATATTTGTACTATTGATCTAAAAATAGATGTAATTCAGAAAATTACACGAAAAATAGAACATAAAAATTTATGATACGATTATTTCAAAAATTATCTTAATTTTATCAACATAATTTTATAACAAAAGTAATTTCAAATTTTTTTGAAATACATTAAATTACATTTAAATAAAAATGTGCTTATATTTCCATTGATTTTTAATCATGATATATAAATTTTTTGTATTATTATATTTATACTAACATAATTTAATAATGATAAATTTTTATATCAAAATTTAAAATTATGATATTACATTACTTTTCAAATGGAAAGGTTACTATATCTGACTCTTATATTAATATTCTTGATGGACATGTTACTATTCCCATGGAGACATTTCCTCCTATAAATAACTCTTCATTTCTTAGTTAATTATTCAAATCAATTAATCCTAAGGTTTTACATTTCCATTTTCTAATCTTATAATTGGATTAGTAGTATTTTTTTATTTCTATATTTCTTTTCATGGGAGTGATGATTCTAACCAGTCTAGGTGATCCAAATTTCTCTATTGTAGTATTTCTATATTATATTTTCCTTTTGTAATAGTTGGATTTTTAATGGGTTTATTCATTGAAGAATATAATTATTTTCAGTAATGAGTCGATGTATTGATTTTTTCTATATGTGTTACATGTGTTTAATATTGTATAATATAACATAATATTAATTTATTTCATGAAAAAAATATAATTTATAAACTATGGTTTTCGACACTATCCCCCTTAAATAAAATTGTACATAAAATTTCAACTCATATTCTTGATTTGGAATAATTGAGGTAACATTGATTTCATTATTTCCTTTAGTTCCCATGTAACCTCATCATACTATTGGTTCTTCCACAAAACATTGAGAAAGTGAGTTTTTTAGTTACATAGAACTTCTACTTGGTGGTATATGATATTCACCTGGAACTACTCATATGGGAGGACATTCTCAAGTTGTACAACCTACAGATTCACTACATGTGAGGGATTAGGTATGTAATTTTTCCAGAGAGATACATAAAATAAATCATTAACACGATCCATTTATGGTGGAAGGGAAAGATAATAGGCCACTACTCATATGTTATAAAGGATTATAAATTGGCTAATGTATATAGGTATAAGCATCCTTTTCTATCCAAATAACATGAATCTCTTCCATGGTGATATTTTCCAAAAAACAATTTCTCAAAATTGAAATTCCATGTTCCTAATATGGGTTTCCACAAAGATATTATACCAAAAATGAGAAAGATTAACATATTCTTGGATGGCTTGAACATTAGTTGTCATATCTTTTACATGATCTAGTGTTTGTATATTTCATTCTCCAAATTCATCCCAATAATTTGGAGATCAAAATTACTTCACATAGAATGCTTTATATAAAACTATTGAAATAATTGAGAAGAAGTTTTTGTATAAGAACTCAACTAATCCGCGATATTTATCCCATCCAATGTTAAATTACAATAAACGAGTTCTCAGTATGTCCTGTAACATTTATTAGTCATTTCAAATTGGACATCAATATGGGTGTGATAATCTCTAATTAAATTTAGTATTTTATTCAATAAATATTTAATACTTCTCTATAATTTGATGTCATACTCAGATCATGATACGAGATGATCAATAGTGGTTCCCTATGTGTCCTCACCACTGCTGTTATGTATAAAAATAAAATGCATTCAATTGAAAATTTTTTCCGAATAAAGATGGACTGGGTAGTTTTGGTGATTTGATCCACCAAAACCCATAT
Organism: Viscum album; assembly: GCA_963277665.1. Taxonomy (NCBI): domain Eukaryota; kingdom Viridiplantae; phylum Streptophyta; class Magnoliopsida; order Santalales; family Viscaceae; genus Viscum; species Viscum album. The sequence continues at coordinate 1,756,562,852 of OY728123.1, forward strand.
CTAATTTTATTCTATAGATGAATTTGAGAGATAAATTAAAAAGTACAAGGTTTTTTACTCCCATTTACTTGTGGGTATAATTAATGGTTGCATAATCCCCTAGGATGTATGAACTCAAAACATCTTTTCAGGTTTTTTTCCTTTCTGGTTGTTTTTTATAAAAAGTTGAGTTTTTTATATTTTAGGAGTACACTCCATGTACTTTAAGTACCCAATGTGTACCCAGTTTCCACAGGTGATTGTGTACTGGCTGTGTAATGGTAGAGTACATAGCCGTGTGTGGTGACCTGGAGACCACCTAAAGTGGAGGCTGGAAAAGGCAAGTACACGCCGCCTACTTTTAAAATACACAAAGTGTTCTTTTAGTTTCATTAAACATACCAAGGTCACATCTAATCAACAGAACCATTTTTCTCTTTATTCATCTCGTCTAGGAGTGATTGTATGGTCACAGACCTTCACTGAGCTCTAGACTCACCGCCCGTTCTCCAAATCATCCTCTATCAATTGCATTGGAATCACATTGGTGAGTTCTTCATTCTTCTTGATCCTCATATCCTGTTTTCTAATCCCTCGCAAGATATCCATGGTTGAACATCTTAAGCATTTTGTGAGATCTACTATGTTGCAGGGTGATTCAAGACCTGAGGTTCACGTATATCGTCTGTACAATTCCAAGGTAGGTGGTTTGTTCTTTCTTGTAGATAGTCTTTGAATTTTAAGTGCAAAAGTGCCCAATTCCCAAGGACGAGGTATTGCGTGTTTATGGGTTTTAACCCTGTTTTTCCTTCTATGCATTTTTTGTTCGTATAGAGGTTTATTTTTTATGAATTTGGTTACTTTTTCCATGCTATGGAGGTTTGGCACATGTTTTCTTATTTTTACCATTTGTTCCATCTTGTATATTAGGCTACATTGCATCCCATGCCTAGTATTGTTAGGACGGAGTGATTATTCTTTGGCATGATATGATATACTGTAGATTGTTTATCCAAGTAGTTCTTGAGGTTTATTATGTTTTCCATGTATTGTTGGTTCATGACTGACATACACATGGCAGTGAGAACATGATATAGTAGACCATAGGGAGAATGGAAGTTGAGGGCTTCTCTAGAGTGTCTGTTTTTGTGTTGTGTTGTGAGACCAAAGGGGGTATGGACTTTGTGATCCCTCAGAGTGTCTATAGTTTCCTAAATATGGGAAACAAGGTAAATTGATGTTGATTGATTCCATAGAGTGACTATTAGGTACCATCACGAGACCATCGGGGGAATTGACTGTGAGTTCTTCATCAGAGTGTCTTTGCTAAAGCTATACCAGGGCAGTTAAGATGTGAGTACTTCACATAGGGTTACCTAGTTTTGATTAGCTACATGCCTGATATATGAAAATGAATGCAATTGAATTTTTCAGATTGTTACTTTTTGTACATCCTTGCTTACTGCTTCATTTTGTATATTGCCTGCCATATATATTCAATGTAGAGGCCCAAAGCTTGATGTACATGGAGATTACATTACTTTTGCGGAATACTTAATACATAACAAAAAAAGACATACAAGGATCATAATACTTTAGTGTCTTTGGAAACTCAGAATTTAATCTTCTAATTATGGTGAATGATCTTCAACTTCTCCCCTAAAGATCTTACCCTTCTGTTTTCTTTCCAAAAACCTTTCTTTATATCCTGTGGAAAAGAAAACATAAAAAGGGTGAACTCAAATGCATATTAAGGGTAATAATAGAGAACATAAAACAATACATAAACATTTGAATGCAAAATCTTGAACATAAAAGCTAAACATTAAAATCTTGAGCAAAGACATAAATCTTGGAAGTACGTAAGGAATATATCATAAAGGAACATCAATCTTGATAAAATAGCATGGGAATAAATCATGTAATTGTGGGAACCATTAAGAACATGTTTTGATTTACACAGTAGCCAAGGCATTGCTTCCAAGACCATCTTAGTGGACAAAGTCCCTTTCTAAATCAAGTTAACTCCTCATTCCAGTCCTGTATCACTGAACCAGATTAACTTGTCGTTCCAGCCATGTCTATATCATAAGATATAAATCATTACCCAATGAATTTGTGGGAGATATAGGACCCACCCATCTCATAATGAAATCATTCATACTGGTGCCACAAATTAAACATAAATCATTCATCACAACCCAAAGAATAAAATGGGTTTCATAAACATCATCCCATCATAACATAATCCATATAAAACAAATGTATATAATTGCATCATAAGAAATTTGAAACCATTTAAATCATAGATAAAATATTCTTGAAACATACACATATGAAATAATGTCATCTTATATGTAAAATGGTTTTGACAAAACACTAGAAATTAATTCTTGAGGAAAATATCCTTTCTTCTTCCAAATAACTTTGTTTTCACAAAATGCCATTCAATTTTTAAAGGAAAGTATTTTGTTGAAAATAACCATGAAATCTTGTAGATTAATCTTCATGAAATTAAGGATTTATGAAACTATAAAAATCTGTTCATTCAATATAAAATATAAAATATTCTTCTAGTACTTTTTCCAGAAAAGTCATAACGTACCTCGTATGGTAATCAAAAGAAAGATTCCTCCAGGCCATGTGGTAAAAGTCATAAAAGGGTAAAAATGAATTTAAACATACATGAAAACATTTTTATAAAACATGGACATGGATGATAAATATAACCCCAGTAAATACTTACGTATAAGAAATCTCGTATAGAAAACAATTGAGATTACAACATTATCCCTTACCATTGGTCCGACATGATTCGTACGTATCCAAACCTCCTGTATAATTATTTAAATAATGTCATTGACTTATTACAGAATCATATTCATTGTTATGATGTCATAAATGGTTCACTTATGACTTTATATTACCCGTTCTTTTGTAAATTCCATGTTTAATGAGCGTTTTGGGTAAAATTGTTTTATTTATCGTACATGTTTGGACTTGTTGTTCTTAATATTATTACTTATATCCTGATTAAATTAATTACACAATTTAAAACATTATTTATATGTAATTTATATTCATAATATACATATATATATGATAGATCGATAAATGGAAGGAAATACACCATTCATGGAGATTGTAGGCCATACGTACGGATGAACACTGTGTTCGTTTCCATATTGAATTGAATGGAATTAAGTAGATGACATACATATATATATATATACATAAATACAGTATCATTATTATGTCATATATTTCATGATTACTTATTATATATACTTTATAATCATTCATGAATGGTTAACATGGAGAATGAATCTCATCGCGTCGTGGAGACGGTAGTCCGTACATATGCACGAGCGATGATATCATTACCATGATCATGGAATTGCATTGAAGTATATGTATAATATTTAAGAATAAATATAAATTTACAATAATCATATATAGTTATTTATTTACACCATTATACCCATCCATGTAAGGTGGTTGTTGAAAGCATATTACACCACGGCGTGGAGAAAGTATTCCGTACGTACGCACGCGCAGTGATTTCATTTTCCGTAGGATGGATAGAAGGTGAAATAGAGTTGTTTCATATTTATAATAACATATAAATATATGAGTGATTCTGATGTCATTACTTCATTATGAATCAACTAAATAAGAAGAAGTGGAAGAATAAAGAAAGTTGAAAGAATCGGTAACAGACATTACTTCTTCTTTGAAGCGCCTCTTCTTAACCTCCTCTTTGGCCACTAAAGGTGGTATTTGAAAAATACCAGAAACTCTAGGAAGTTTCTAGGTAAGTGGAGAAGATAAATTGGAAGGGTTTTTCTGAGCATGAAGTCTCAAAAGGGTGTGAAGAGAAGTGTAAAGGGGTTCCCTTTTTATAAGGGAGGAGAGGGGCACCTTTGGAAAAACTCAAAATATTATTTTATAATAAAGTTATATTCGGTTATAATAGCTCCAAATTAATTTATTTAGAATCTAAAGTGGGTATGGGTCTAAATAATCTCAACAAATATATTTTATACAAGTTTAGGTTACAAGTTTGACCTTATCATTTAGATTTAACTATAAGTTAAATAATTTAACTTTTACCGTGTCTTCTTGTTTTCTTACACTATAAGGTTAATAAACATACTATAACAAGCCAAAAGAACCCCAAGTTGTTTATTATTAATATATATAGTTTTATTTATGTCATTTGGCCTATCCTTATATTTTTAGGAATAAAAGAACAATTAATAATATAATATTTGTTTTAAAATCTATTTTATGTCAATTTTGACACTATTTGGTAATTTATTTTTGTGAAAATCATAACATCATGATTAGTTAGAAAAAAGTTAATAAAATCAATAATAACATGTAATATTAAGATAAAAAATTATTTTAATTCATAAAAAGTCTCAAATTACATTTATTTGGGTATTTATAATATCAATTATTTTAATATTTCATTATTTAGGTAATTACTGCATCACCATTGTTTCATAAATAAAATATATTATTTAAGACCTAAATATTATAAATAAAATACCCTTAGTTAGGAAATTTTTTTTTCTTTCTTATGAATATTTATAGTATAATTTATCTTATGTATTACCCTATATTAAAAATGATTTAGTTATTAAAAATTGATTTTAACTATTTTAACACTTCTTTAAATAAATTAATATTAAATGTCCTAATCTAATCCAAGTGGACCTAAATGGTCATATTTTATTCCTAATGTTGTTTTTGGTAGAATTAAACTTATCCAATAGAATTATCACATGTGTTAGGGTAATAATAATATCATTTTTACCCTTAATTACCCTATTTACTTTTAACCGTGGTAAAAAAAAGTAAAAAGTTACCATTCACCAAAAATTATTTTCATCTCATTGAACCTCATATTAGTCCGTTATATTAACTGTTTCTCTTGGATTTTCTAAATTCCACTCATAGAAGCGGTAAAATTATGTTTTATTTGAATTTACAAATTTTTCTAGGAGGTGAGTAAAAGACGGTGAAAAGTTCAATAAAAATTTTATATATCTAAAATTATAATAAAATGACTCCAATGAAATAATTTGAACTTATATAGGTATTATGTTTTAATTTTGACTTAAAAATTTTTAAATAAAATAAATTATTATTTAAAAAAAGCCGGTTTTTGAATAGTAACCCAGTGTTTTCACTATTCATCAAAAAATTAAAAGTTTTCAGAAAAATACCAAAAATTCACCATAGGCTAATTTCGATATTCTGAATCCAAAAATGAAGTCCATTTTGAAAGATAAAATTTATAAAATTTAAAAAAGTAGGTATTACTATTCATAATGGTTAGTTTATATAACATATCGTTGTTTAATGAAACTCGGTATTGCGTACAACACACACTATTGTGGAGGGTCGTGATTGTGTGTAATGCAAGCCAAGTCAGGGATGCATGTAGTGAAAGCCCCTTTTGGTGTATCCTATAACACAAGACATCAATAAAATAAAAAATAATATTTTTCATAAAATCTCGAGGTGTTACATTCTACCCCCCTTAAAATGAATTTCGCCCCAAAAATTCGGCAGGGTTATAAATGGTATACTACTTGAAAGTTTCTTTAATAGAAACCCACATCCTAAAAAGTAATACCAAAACAAATCTTTAAAAACTAAAGTACAAAACGTAATGGTCTCCCAAATTAACTAATCACTGGGTTTCCACATAGGAGAACATAGGTGGAAATTTGGATATGGAAGAGAAATCTAACCGTCATGTTCTGATGGAGAGTGGTAGAGAACATGGATATGAAAAAGCCAAAAATAACAAAGCCATAAATTTGTGATTATATAGGGTACCATCTGATTCATCAGATATAAGGGAACTAGGACAACGTTCTTGTTTTTCAAGATCATTTCCTTAAAGTTGAGGAATTTGAATTAGAAGAAGTACTTACTTTATTTTGGTAAAATCGTTGTTTGTGCCTTGACCAATTTCTACTTCATCTCTTTAAGAAATGAAGTTGAATTTGTCTTTCGTGGAGTTTTAGCAGATCATGTGATATAATGATAGGTCATTCCATCTATCTCAAACATAAGTTAGAAAAAGTTATCAAATATACATAAGTCCTTCTATGGTGAGGTTAATCGTATACGATTCCAAAAATGAACTTACACTTCATATATCATACTGGTTAATAAAATAAAACTAATTTCTACTAACTAGGGACTTCTTGTAGGCCAGTGGTAGGAGATAAAGGCCTGTCGCACTTCAGTTGTGGGTTCGATTCCTGCATCTTTTTCCGACATGACGGGTTGTCGCCCGTCTTGCAGGTTGTACATTCTATAAAATTAAATCATTATGACATTCCATCAGAAACATCGAAAAAAGTTCTAGCTTTAAACAATAATAACTTGTGTCCAACATAATACATTCCAATATTTAGGCTTATCCAAAATACATATGTCCAATATCATAGTATAGAGAAAACAATTACAATAAATGTCATCTACCAAGCATGTGAATACCATCATTTATCCCACATATATCATACGATATATATTGTTGGTCACATTCCAAAAATGTGAATACTTTATTCATGTATTCTCTTGAACTATAGTGAAAACATGAATGTTGTCACAAGGTAACTCTTTCCACATATCAAAATCCCAAAAATTCTATATACTCAAACCATGATATTACTTAGTCCTTATATCAATCATGAGCTCATTTCATTTTTTTCATTTTTCATTCATTATGTGCATATCATCTTATTTTCAAAAATATATGAATTAACCTTTCATGGTTACTGGTACCATTCATCATATACTTTCAAATACTTTTGGAAAAAAACAGTGTACCAATCCTTAGATGTCTATTTATTCTGTAGTACGATGAGATTACTTATACAACATTACTCTTGATAAACATGATATCATTCAACAACCTTCCTAAACCATTGACCAAGATTCAACAATTCTTTCATCTCACATATCATTTGTAGTCACTTCATCATCAACAACATAAATACTACCCCTATGTCCATGCGGATTTTCTTCATGAGACTTTCCCTTAGGGAATTGGTTTGAATAATGCCCGTACATTCCACATTTAAAACATTTAACCATTGTTGATGTCTTAGAAATACCATTATCCCTGTCCATGGTGTTAACTGAACCTTTTCCTTTACTATTACTAGATTTGTGCCCTTCTCTTCCACACCCAAATCATCGTCTGGTTCCTTTGAAACATTCCCCCTGATGCCTCCTACCACATGATTTACATGAGGGGAATTGAACTTTCTTTCATCTATGATCATCATGATACTCCATATTTCTCTTATTAGTTGAGTCGATATACTTTCCAAAGTTGATATTATCGACCATATTAGGAGATTTCTGATTTGGCATAATAACAATGTTTGGACATCCAGATCCAATTTCATTTGGTTGCTCATGAAGAATATCATTCTATTGTCCATCATATCCTCCATTATTGTGAATCTTCTTGTTTCTAGCCATTTTCAAAAACCCAAAAAGTATAGTGTGAGTGGAAAAATAATGCTAGGAAAACAATATAATAAAGGGGGAGTACCTTAGATATCTATCATCTTAGTTTTAATTCTAATATTGTTTCAGTAATTCTTGGACTATAACCTATACCTACAATTAACCTTAGGGGCATCCCTAGACATACCTTAGAAATATCACTAGGGATCTCACTAAAGTTTTCGCATCATAGTTTCCAAAGGTTAACTAAACCTTTCCTCTGATACCAACTAGAGAGACCCAAATCATGACGTACATGGACATTACATTACTTTTGTGGAATACTTAATACATAACAAAAACAGACACGCAAGGATCGTAATAGTTTCGTGTCTTTGGAAACTCGGAATTTAATCTTCTAATTGTGGTGATTTCTCTTGAACTTCTCCCCTAAAGATCTTCCCCTTTTTTCATACCTAAAACCTTTCATTATATCCTGGGGAAAAGAAAACATAAAAAGGGTGAGCTCAATTTCTCAGTAAGGGCAAGAATAGGGAACATAAAACAATCTATAAACATTTGAATGAAAAAGATTGAACATAAAATCTAAACATCAAAATCTTGAGAAAAGACATAAATCATGGAAGTACGTAAGGCACATATCATAAAGTAACATCAATATTTATAAAATAGCATGGGAATAAATCATGTAATTGTGGAAACCATTAAGAACATGTTATGATTTCCATAGTAGTTGAGACATTGCTGCCAAGACCATCTAAGTGGACAAAGTCCCTTTCTAAATCGAGTTCACTCCTCGTTCCAGTCTTGTATCACTAAACCGGATTAAATTACCATTCCATCCATGTTTATCTCATGAGATATAAATCGTTACCCAATGAATTGGAGGAAGATATAGATCCCACCCATCTCATAATAAATAATTTTTACTTGTGCCACAAATAAAACATAAATCATTCATCATAACCCAAAGAATAAAATGGGTTTCATAAACATCATCCCATAATAACATAATCCATATAAAACAAATGGATATAATTGCATCATAAAAATTTTGAAAAATTTTAAATCATAGAGACATTATACTTGAAACATACACATATGAAATAATGTCATCTTAGATGGAAAATGGTTTTGATAAAACACTAGAAATTAATTCTTGAGGAAAATATCCTTTCTTCTTCAAAATCATTTTCTTTTCACAAAATGCCATTCAATTTTAAAAAGAATGGATTTTTTTAAAACAACCATGAAATGTTTTAGATTATGATTCATGAAAAAAAAGGCTTCTTGAAAACGTAAAAATCTGTTCATGCTGTATAAGTTAAAAAAACATTCTTCTAGTACTTTTTCCGGAAAAGCCAAAAAGTACCTCGTATGGTAATCAAAAGAAATATTCCTTCCAGGCCTTGTGGTAAAAGTAATAAAAGGGAAAAAAGCACTTTAGACATACATGAAAACATTTTTATAAAATATTGACATGAATGATAAATATAACCCCAGTAAATACATACGTATAAGCAGTCTCGGATAGAAACAATTGAGATTGCAACATTATCCCTTACCTTTGGTCCGATATGCTTTGTAGGTATCCAAACCTCATGTATAATGATTTAAATAATGTCATTGATTATTACAGAATCCTATTCATTGTTATGATTTCATAAATGGTTCACTTGTGACTTTATATTACCTGTTCTTTTGTAAATTCCATGTTAAAGTAGAGTTTTGGGTAAAATTGTTTTATTTATCGTACATGTTTGGACTTGTTCTTCTTGATATTATTATTTATATCTGGATGTAAATAATTACAGATTATAAAACATGATTTATATGTAATTTATATTCAGAATATAAATATATATATGATAGATTGATAAATGGAAGGAAATACAAGGTTCATGGAGACGGTAGGCCGTACGTACGCATGAACGCTGTTTTCGTTTTCATATTGAATAGAGTGGAATTAAGTAGATGACATACATTTATATATATACATAAATCCAGTATCATTATTATTTCATATATTTAATTATTACTTATTATATATACTTTATAATCATTCATGAATGGTTAACATGGAGAATGAATCTCATCGCGTCGTGGAGACGGTAGTCCGTACGTACGCACGAGCGATGATATCATTCCCATCATCGTGGAATTGAATTGATGTTCATGTATAATATTTAAGAATCAATATCAATTTACAATAATCATATATAGTAATTTATTTACACCATTATACCAATCCATGTAAGGTGGTGGTCGAAAACAGATTACACCACGACGTGGAGATGGTATTTCGTACGTACGCACGCGTAGTGATTTCGTTTTCCATAGGATGGATAGATGGTGAAATTGGGTTGTTTCATATTTATAATAAAATATCATTATATTAGTGATACTGATGTTATTACTTCATAATGAAACAACTGAAGAAGAAGAAGTGGAAGAATAAATAAAGTTTAATGAATCGGTAACAGACATTACCTCTTCTTGGAAGCACCTCTTCTTAACCTCCTCTTTGGGCAATAAAGATGGTCTTTGAAAAACACCATTACTTATAGGATGTTTCTATGGAAGTGGAGAAGAGAAATCATCATGTTTTGACCGAGATTTAAGGCTCAAAATGGTGTGAAGAGAAGTGGGAATGGGTTCCCTTTTTATAATGGAGGAGAGGGGCACCTTTGGAAAAACTCAAAATATTATTTTATAATAAAGTAATATTCCGTTTATAATAGATAACAATTGATTTATTTTGAAGCTAAAGTGATTATGGGTCTAAATCATCTCAACCAATGAATTTTAGACATGTTTAGGTTACAATTTTATCCTTATCATTTAGATTTAACTCTAAGTTAAATAATTTAACTTTTACCGTGTCTTCTTGTTTTCTTACACTATAAGGTTAGTAAACATAAAATAACAAGAAAAACGAACCCCAATCTTTTTATAATTAAAATATATAACCTTATATAAGTCATTTGGCCGATCCATGTATTTTTAGGAATAAAATAACAATTAATAATATAATATTTGTTTTAAAATCTATTTTATGTCAATTTTGACACTATTTGGTAATTAAGTTTTTTGAAAATCATAACAGCATGATTAGTTAGAATAAAGTAAATAAAATAAATACTAACATGTCATATTAACATATAAAATTATTTTAATTCATAAAAACTCTCAAATTACATATATTTGGGTATTTATAATATCAATTATTTTAATATTTCATTATTTAGGTAATTACTGCATCACCATTGTGTCATAAAAAAATTAAAATATTTAATGCCTAAAAATTATAAATAAAATACCATAAGGTAGGAAAGATTTTGGCTTTATTATGAATATTTATAGTATAATTTATCTTATGTATAACCTTATATTAAAAATGTTTTAGTTATTAAACTTTGATTTTAACTATTTTAACCCTTCTTTAAATAAATTAATATTAAATGTCCTAATATAATAGAAGTGGACCTAAATGGTCATATTTTATTCCTAATGTTGTTTTTGGTAGAATTAAACTTATCCAATAGAATTATTACATGTTTTAGGGTAATAATAATATCAGTTTTACCCTTAATTACCATATTTACTTTTAAACGTGGTAAAAAAAGTAAAAAGATACCATTCAGAAAAAATTATTTTCATCTCATTGAACCACATTTTGGTCCTTGATAATAACCATGTCTCTCATATATTCTAAATTATACTCACAGAAGTGGTAAAATTATGTTTTATGTAAATTTGGAAATTCTCCTAGGAGGTGGGTAAAAGAATGTGAAAAGTTCAATAAAATTTTTATATATCTAAAATTATTAGAAAATGAATCCAATGAATTACATTGAATTATATAGGTATTATATATCAAGTTTTACCTAAAATAAATTTAAATAAAACAAATAATTATTTAAATAAAAAGTCGGTTTTTGAATAGTAACCTAGTGTTTTCACTTTTAATCAAAAATGTAATGTTTTCAGAAAAATACCAAAAATTTACCCTAGGCTAATTTCGATATTCCAAATACAAAAATGAAGTCCATTTCAAAAGATAAAATTTATAAAATTTAAAAAAGTGGGTATTACTATACATAATGGGTAGTTTATATAACATATCGTTGTTTAATGAAACTCGGTATTGCGTACAACACACGCTGTCATGGAAGGTCGTGATTGCGTGTAATGCAAGCCAAGTTATGGATGTGTGTAGTGAATGCTCCTTTTGGTGTAGCGTACAACACAAGACATCAATAAAATTAAAAAGAATATTTTTTATTAAAATATCAGGGTGTTATATTCACATACTGTTATGCGTTGATTATTGGGTGGTTGCCTACTACGATTAGTTTCACACCCAGTTTGGGTCATGCTTTTGGGCCCAAATAGATTCTATTGCTACTGATAAAAATATGGGCAAGCACCCTTCTACTTCAGTTACATTATTTCTAGGGAACTGGGGAGCATGAGACTTAGTTCAGGCTTGTGATGTTGTACATATGTTTAATGATTTTCTTTTGTACTTTGGTTCAATAGTATATTACAACATTGTGATTTGTTTGGATACCTTCCTAGACATATGTATCATACATTATTTAGATTTGTGAGCTCTAATTGTTTATTACTTCCACGTTTTACTTTTGGTATGGTATAATTATTTCTTATGTTATTACTATATATTTTACTTCAACTGTATTACTACACCAATGACAGCATAGTTTCCCCAAAATCCCACCCAAGGACCTCGCTTCTAGTGAGAAGCCTATGGCGTGGGGGGAATTTCCCTTGAAGCCATGTGACCAACCGTGTATGGGGAACCTCTAGGCATCTTTTGGGACCAGGCTGTTACATCATAATTGTGGAAAAATCTATCATCATTATAGTGGCCAAACCCCAGTAATCATGGAGCCAGTGCCTGCTACTTTTACATTGGAATAACATACAAGAAACTCATCCCAAAGGACCAATAAATTTATTAGTCTTGGTAACCTAGATACATACATGATTCTCATATTACATTGGAAAATAAAAAATTAAAACTTTTTTTCGTTTATTTTTCAATAATGAATTTATTATATTTTATTTATCCATGTATATCATTCAATGATAGCCACATATAATCTTATGGAAAGGAAAAAAATATGGGTGATCTAATTTCCTCAATAATGGTTAAGTATTAATGAAAAAATAGTGAATCAATGAGTATAATTAATATTCTATGTCAAATAACTGAAAAGAAATTTCATTTAATCAATAAACCTAGAAAGAAGGGAATAAATAACATTTAAAGTTAAAAAACTAAAACGCATTTCATTTAAATGTATGGATAAGGAATAATCAATACAGAAATGTATATAACTGATAACTATTACATTTAATTAATAAATTGAGGATGAAATGCACCCATATATTTTTTCAAATTGAATATATCCTAGAAAATAATATCTAAAATTTTAATGAAGAAATTCATAATTATTGTATGCTAATATTACTAGTTAATATATTCCTTTTCTATCAAGACTTTTCAAATGAAAATTTAGAACATATTGGGTGAAAATCCCATTAAGGCTAGCAAACTAACTCATCCCTTGACAATTCTGATGCATCTAGTGGATATCTATAACCATGAAAAATTATATTGAATCTACCCAAATCATTCCTTATAAATTGAATAATTTATTTAATTCATGAAATATATGCCTTTTCTAATATCTGTAATGAGTAAAGGATACAGATTTATCAATATTTTCTCAGTTAACCAGACAAATTTCAAGTAACAAAATGTATGTAAAAATGGTATATAGCTTAGTAAATAGTCATATTTATGATAAATGTAATTTATATTAAGAATAAATTTAATTTCTTGTTTAAAATGGTCACACGGAACTGATTGCTTCGTGATAATGATACAAATCATAGAAAAAAGTGAGATAAAAAAGATAACACTCACAACAAAGTAATTTTTATGTCAAACCCATAAGATGAGATAATTGAAATTAAAAACTAAAATACCATAAATTATCGGTGAATCATGATATTAAATGAAAATGGGGATGTATATACACCATATTAAAGTGAATTGGTGTATAATAACAAATAATACTCAATGAAATATAAATTGAGATGAAATCCATTACAACATGGTAAACAATGAATCATAAGACCCGTGAAAACAAAACATGAAATGAAACATTAAATAAAATTAAGATAAATGTATTCATGATATAAAATAAAATAGGGGTATTATATAAACCACAAAAATAGAATAACTTTTGAATATGGTGTTTTCCAGATAGAAGTAAAAGTGATACAACAATCCCTTACCCAGCACTTCATTTTTGTCGAATGATATTTAAACTTGTGTATAATGGTTTTAATAATATTATTAACAACTAGTATAATTTTATAAATATTTATGATTTTATATAATATGATTTTATAACATATTATTTACCATTTGTTAATAATTGTTTTTATTTTCATCATTTTGGGTAATACATGCTCTGTTTTTCATGTATGTTCTGACATAATATTTTTTATTAGTATTAATTATATCATGATTTTTACATCTCATGAATTTAAAATAATATTTAAATATTATATATATTCATTATATATATATATATATAGAATAATCCATAAAATTATGGAACATAAAAACTAAATGCACCATTGGTGGAGACGTGAGACCGTAAGTACGAATGAAGCATTCTATAAATTTCATTTACTATATAAGTAAAAGTTAATTGAATATATATATTATAATTAAAATATCTTTTTTATGTCAAATAAATCACATATGTTTATTAAATCCATCCTTAATATATTCCATGTAAAGAATGAATGAATCACATCGGTGTGTGGAGGCGGTAATGCACATGTTCACAAAAGATGTTATCGTATTACCAAAAATGGAAAGCATGTTAATATATGTTATATTTTAATTAAAAAAGAATTAATAAATTATAAATATCATATATATCATATATAAATGATAAAAGAATCATTATTCCCAACTTTGAATGCTGATAAAAGAAGAACGAACGAAATCAGTCCATGAGGTGGTAGCCCGCCAAACAGATGAACAATGATTATGTATCCCATTTGGTGGAAGTTTGTAAATTTGTAAGTATTATTCACACCATAAAAAATATTATTATATTTACAATAAAATGGTTATTATATATGAAATATATAAGGATAAATGGATTAGTTATGAAATAAATAAAAAAATTTATCATTGATGCATGTTAACTCGCCATCATGTACCTCCTTTTAGTTTCTAGTAAAGTCCTTCATCAGTTTTCCTTATGAATAAAATAAGAACTATGGGATTATAGGAGGTGTTTTAGAATTAATATGGAAATATTTTATATTATCTAAAACGTTTTAGACGTTTGAATAAGTGGGGGAGTGTGTTCCCTTTTATAGTGGAGGACGAGTGATATTCTTGTAAAAACCAAATGGTAAACACAATTGGGAGGTCTCCCTTACATACTCTGACTCAAATAATGAATTATTTTTTATTCAAATGGGGGCATATTTTATAACTAATTCTATAATTTTTTTTAAAAAAGATTCATGATACTTTTTATTTGTATGTTTTATGTTTAGTCCCTTTGTAATATCATTTTTTCCCTTCAACTGTTTAATTAATTTTAATTCACTTCATTTATAGTTTGAGTCCCAAACTATGTTAAACATAAAAGAAATTATAAATATTATTTATTTAAAATATTTAATCAATTTCTTAAAATTCAATTCATGCAGCTAGAAAAACATAATTTAAAATTATTCCCACCGACGAGATGAGAATGTAGTGTTTAAAAGTGAAAATGGTGATAATTTAACTAAGATTTCATATCTAAATTCAATATAAAATGATTAAAATGAAATACATTGTATTAAATGATTTATAATTGGTATAAATATATATTAAAACCATTAATAAAATAATTTTACCTTCGAAAAAATTTATATGAATGTCTGTTTTCAAATAAAATTCAATATTTTTACCTAATCATCAAAAAATTAAACTTTTCAAAGAAAACCAAAATTCAACCATAAAATAATTTTTACATTTAAATTTCATAAAAAATGTTTATATTGTAAAACATAATTTATAAATTTTAAAAAGACAGTTTTAAAACATTTTATCCACTAAAAGGGGACATAACTGTCTTTAAAAAAATACAACTTTTAATGCATAAAATTGGATTTATTATTATCTTACAAATATTAAATATATAGGATTAATATAAATATATTTTATTGAATATAAAATATATAAATTTAATTAATATAATTCTATAATAGTAATTAATTAAATTTAGTAGGATTATATTCCATTGGTGCATAAAAATACCACGTTAATATTAAATTTATTTTTATTCTTATTTCAAATTATTTGGTAACCAATGATTTAAACAATATATTTTTATAATGTACATAATCCTTTTAATAAACAATAATTTAAAGGACATGTTATAGCTTATAATACTTAAGAATAATATTATAAAAACATATTGTTTTTAGGTAAATCTCCCTATTGAATGTAATGCATGCTATCAAAGAATGGCATCCATACGTGTAATGAAATACAACTCAGTGTTTCATGGATTTTAAGATATATAAAATATTACCTATATTTATAATATTAAATATATTTTATATTATTGGGATGTTGTAGCCCCATAAATGTTTTCTGTTTCGTGATAGAAATGTAACGCCCCGACCCGAGAAGCCTAGAGTCGACGCATTATTTTAATACATTGGCATGATTACAATGAATAAAGTCCCGAAAGATTGATCTGTTTAGTAGTTTTGGAAAATAGATTACATACATGAACATTACATTACAGATTAGAAAATAAAATAAAACATAAATTATCCTTTGATAAATTCATTAATCCCCTATCTTAACCCTGCTTATCAATCTTAATACACTTCTTGGAATCCTGGGAAAATTAAAACCTTGAAATGAGTGAGCTCAGATGCTCAGTAAGGATAAAAATATAGAGGAAACATTCATAAATAAGCATAATCATTTAAGGAAATTTATAAGACTCAAACAAAATCCTTTTCAACTTAATCATCAGCATAATATAGCAATGATACAATAAAATAATTCAATTTACTTATTCACATGGATTTTCTACTAGTCAAATATTTACATGAAATATCAATAAACATTTTCTTAATGATGGAATGCAGAATGCCAGAAATTCATAACAACATATTCATGGCCTTATGCCAATACTACAAATATGATTATGTCAAGGCCTTCTGCCAAAACACTAGTTTGTCTCATGAGACCTACCGATGCATTGAGGAGCTATGGCGGGCTCCACCCGTCACATACTAAGTCCAATGCATTCCTCATATGAAAAGTTTTAAACATAACATAAACATTCGAATTAGAACTAGCATAAAAAATTTCAATACATTATCCATAAACCATGAATGGAAAGAAATAAAACATCCACAGTCAAACATATCACAAAACCATCAATATAATATGGATGTTTTGTATCATAATAAACCAACTTCAAACAAACTTAAAATCCATCAAAAGGTGTTGAAAAAAATGAAATCAAAATCTTTTTAGAGAAATATCTGAGTCTATTTTTAAATCATTTAAATGTCACGCAATTATAAAGTAAAACGTTAATATTTTAAAATATTCTTATAAGCTTGTATGGAATTCTTCTATGATATTATAATGGCGGAAAATAGCCACACCTGCCGTATATTATAAAAAACATTCTTACCATAATTTTTTCAAAAAAGTAATAATGTACCTTCTTTAGAAAACGATGAAAATATTCCATTAAAATACATATAAGGTCAAATAAGGGTATAAATTACTTTAACCCGTTTTTTTAAATAGTAAAAATGTTTTGAAATACATTTTTATAAAACACAGATGTGGATGATAAAGAGGACCCAGTATATACTTACGTAAAAACAATCTCGGATAATAAAGAGATTGTGAAATTAACCATTACCTTGTAATTTTCCTTGGTCGAGGGTAGGTTAACCTCCTTTATAATGGTTAAATAATTTTTATAAAATTATATAAGAATCATATACATTAATATGATATCATATATGATCTTTTAACATTGCATTGTTAATAATACCTTAGTATTATCGTCGTTTTTGGTGTTAACTGATTCGTTTTCCTTTATATTCTTTGCTATGTGACTCATATTTGTTATGAATCGGATGTATCATATTAATATCCAGAATGATATCAATTAATTAAACATTATTTTTAATCATCAACTGAAAATTATTCTTTAATGGATACAATGGGGAATTAATCCTATCGCATTTGTGGAGACGGTAATCTGTACGTATGCACGAGTGACAATACCATTTTTTTGATATTAAAATAATATATAATTTGATGGTATAACATATATACATAATCATTATCATGTTATATTTATTATTTATATCAATTACACATCATTTTTATAACCACCCAAATAATAATGTATTGAATAACAATTACACCACGACGTGGAGACGATAAGTCGTACAAATACACGTATGGTGACATGTCATAAAAAGGATGGATTGAATAATGAATATGGTTGTAACATATTTATAATTACATAACAGTATATATAATATTGTGTTGTTATTATTTTAGAATGTAAACAACAAAGAAAGTGAAAGTGGAAGAAGAAAAGAACTTGAAAGAGGTGGTGAAATATTTACCTCTTCTTCGGGTTCTTCCTTTTGATTTGATCAAAAGGGCTCATTAAGTTAGATTTATGGCTAAATTAAGGCCTCTAGAATGTAGGGAGGATAGGTGAGAGGGTATGTTTTTAGGTTCTGGTCAAGCCAAATGGCTTTGAAGGTGTGAATTAGATAGAATGGGGAGTGTCCTTTTATAAGAGGGGTGGGTGGAACCTTAGGAAAAGCTAGAAATATTAGTTTAAAATAAAATACTTTTCGGTTTATAATGGATCCGAAATAAATTATTTAAATTATTAGGTGGTTATAGGTCTCAAAACACTCAACTAATAGGTTTTATATAGGTTTGGGTCACTATATTTACTTTATCTATTAGATTTAACTCTTAGTTAACATTTACCATGTCTCTCTGTATTTCTTTATTATATGGTTAATAAACATACTATATACTTACAAGAGAACCCCAAGGGGTTATTTAATGATGCAACTATTATTATACAAGTCGATTGGACAATCATCAGTTTTTTAGTAATAGAATAGCAATTAGTAATATAATATATTTTTTAAAAACTTTGATGTCAATTTTGACACTATTTGGTATTTTGTTTTTACTAAATTTATAACAGCTTTATTACATGGGAGAAAATTCATCTAACAAACCCTAACATGTCATATTAATGTATAAAAGTAGTGGAATTCATAAAAAGTCTCAAATAACATTTATTTGGATATTTATAATATCAATTATTTTAATATTTCATTAATTTGGTAATTTCAGAATCATCATTGTGTCATAAATAAATTAAATTATTTAATGTATAAAAAATATAAATAAAATACCATTATGTATGATATATTTTTATATTTTTAAGGAATAATTATAGTCAAATTTATCTTATTTATAACCCTATATTAAAATATTTTAGTTAATAAACATTTATTTTAACTCTTTTAACACTTCTTTAAATAAAATAATAATAGGCGTTATAATCTAATCCAAGTGAACCAAAGAGGTTTAAATTTTATTCCTAAGGTTGATTTTGGTCGAATTATACTTATCCAATAGAATTATTACATGTGTTAGCGTATTAATAATATCATTTTTACCCTTAATTAACATATTTACTTTTAATCGTGGTAAATAAAAGTTAAAAAGTTATTATTCACCAAAAAATACTTTCATCATATTGAACCACATTTTATTTAATAATATCAACCGTGTCTCTCATATTTTTGAAATTAAACTCACAAAATTAGTAAAATTAGGTTTTAGGTAAATTTTCAAATGCTCTTAGGAGGTGGGTAAAAGACAGTAAAAAATTCAATAAAATTTTTATATATCCAAAACAATTATAAACTAACTCAAATGAATTAAATTGAACTTATATTATTATTATGTATATATTTTGACCAAAAATAATTTTACATAAAATAAATAATTATTTAAATAAAATTTTTGTTTTAAACTATAAATCATTGTTCTTCACTATTCATAAAAAATTAAATGTTTTCTGAAAAATACCAAAAATTCACTGCAAGCTAATTTTGTTATTCCGAATCCAAAAAGATGTCCATTTTGAAAGATTAAATTTTTAAAATTTCAAAATGTGTGTATTAATATTCATAACGGCTATTTTGATTGGTTGTGGTGTGTTATAACTCGATGTTTCGTACAATACACGCTACTGTATTATTCAGAGACAAGCATACCGTGGAAGCTTGGGGTGTTACATTCTCCACTCCATCAAAAAACTTCATCCTCAAAATTTCTAGAATATTACGGCATAAAATGACATGGTAGTTTCTTCATTATAATTCTTTTGACTTCCAACTTTTAATCTTCCATATTTTGGTCTCCATATAACTTTTACCAGATGAGTCGTCCAGTTTCTCAACCCTTGTTCTCTTGTATCAAGATCCTTGACATGCCCTTCAAAATAAGACAGATCGGGTTCCAGTTCTCATTGTGCATGGGTGAGTACATGCATTGGGTCACACATGTATTTTTTTTAATAGTGATACGTGGAATGCATCATGATCTTTTGAGAGACTTTGCAGCATTCCGGAACTGTAAGTTACATGCCCAATTCGTTCTAAAATTTCGAATGGTCCGATATACCTGGGACTCAATTTAACCATATTACTAAAATGTATAACACCCTTCGATAAAGATACCTTCCAGAAAACATGATCTCCTACCTATAATTCTAAATCCTTCCTTCAGTTATCAACAATGCTCTTCTGTCTACTTTGAGCTTCCTTGATGTGGTTTTGGATTACCTTCACCTTTTACATCGATTCCTCTATATGTTCTGGGCATACGAGTTTTCATTCACTAACATCGTCCAAACAGGTTGTTGTGTGATTCATAGGCCACAACCCTATCTTTCAGCATAAGGACACAACCACGTCCTTTCTTTAAAGCATCACTATAAATAACATACCATCATTCCTCAATAGTAGAGTTAATATAAGATCATTGACTAATCTTCTCTTAAATTCTTCAAAACATTCTTCACATTATTTGGTCCAAAAAAAATTCACCCCTTTACATGTGAGCTTAGTTAATGGGTTTGCCAATCAGGAAAAATTTCGGACAAAATCCTAATAATAACCTGCTAAACCAATAAAACTGCATACCTCAATTATACCTGTCAGTGATGGCCATTCATGGAATTCCCTTGTCTAAAAAGGATCAATGGAGATTCCATCTGTATAGACAATATGTCCAAGAATAGAAATCTCCTGAAGCCAGAATTCACACTTGCTAAACTTACCATATAATTCATGTCTTCTAAGAGTCATTTGGATAACGCGCATGGGATTTTCATGATCTTCATAGCTTTTGGAGTATACCTAGATATCATCAATAAATACCACAACAAATTAATCAACATATTCCTTGAAAACTCTATTAATTAGATCCATAAAGACATATGGTGCATTAGTTAATCCAAAAGTCATTACTGTAAACTCCTAATGCCCGTACTGGGTTTCAAATTTTGTTTTAGAAATGTATTCCTTCTTCACACACAACTGATGATATCCAGATCAAAGGAAAATATTTGAAAATTATTGTGGTCATTGAATTTGTTCGAATAAATCATCAATGCGAGGTAGGGGATATTTGTTCTTTATTGTTATAGCATTGACCTCCCTATAGTCAATTCACAACCTCATAGATCCATCTTTCTTCTTAACAAAAAGAACTGGGGATCTCCATGGAGAAACACTAGGGAGAATAAATCCCTTATTACTCAATTCCTCTAGTTGTTTATTTAGTTAAACTAATTCCAGAGTGGCCATTCTATAAGGGGTCTTTGATATGGGCGTTGATACAAGAATTAAATCAATGGAAAATTCAATTTCTTATTCTGGAGGATGTCTTGGTAAATCTTCTAGAAACACATCAACATATTCATTCACTATATGTACATCCTATATTTTAATATTGTATTCCTCATACACATTTATTTCATTCTCTTCGTACCAAATAATTGAATTTATTTGAGCTATTGGGGGTGGATCTAGATAAGAATTAGGCGGTGATGATTCTGCTCTAAAGATGAGGTGTTCTTTATAATCTTCATAAAAAATAGTAACATCCTTCTTATTACAATATATTTTTGTATCATGTTCCGAAATCCAATCCATACCGAGGATTATATAAAAATAAATAATGGGTATGATGATGAGATCTTAAGATTAAGAACATGTATATTCCCTAATGGGGACTGATTCATAAAAAAATTTTGCAACAATACTTCCCTTAACAGTTTTGACTGAAAACTCCCTTGTTAAATAAAATTGGAAATATCTAATTTTCTTAGCAAAATAGGAAGATATGAAACAATGAGATGATCCAGAATCAAATAAAATCATTTTCTAAACTTGAGAAAACCATTAAATTACCTTCCACCACGTCTTTTAGAGCTTCAACCTCAGCATTATGGGTAAAATAAGCTTGACCGGGATCCCTTCACCTTTTCTGAGGTAATTTACCTTAATGCTTAGGACATTCATTAGAATAGTAACACCTATATGTACAATTGTAGCATTCAACATCGGCATCCTTTTTCTTCCCCTTGTAATCACGAGCTTGGTGGACTTTTTAACCACACTTGTAACAGACTATCATTCAATTCAAGAAAGTACCTGGGTGTTTCTTCCCACATTTCCTTAAGGATGGATATTCAACTTTTACCATCATCCCCTTATTTCTATTTCCAGAGTGTTCAACAAATCACTTATTCTCTTGCTTTGCTTCAAAGTCATAATACATAGATAATTACCTTTCTGTCTTGATAACACATGAGAAAATATCTTCATACGATGAGAAGGATTATGAGACTAATGCTCAACGGAGAAATGGTTTTAACCCATAAAAGAAATTATCAATCTTACTTCTTGGGTTAGGTATATAATCTGCAGGATGCCTCACTAACCACGTAAAGTTATCCTTATACATTGCGACATTCTCATCCACCTTCGCCTAAGACTCAATAAATGCCATTCCATATCTACTCGATGGTCACGAGGAAATTAATTTTCAATGAAATTATCTTTAAACTTCCTCTATTAAATATTATACACTTCATAATCTTCTTTTGTGTTTTCAATCAATTACCACCATTGATCAGCATCTCCAGTGAGGCGGAAAACTGCCATGACAACATTTTCCCTTCAACCACTCCCCAATTCATTGAATATTTTCTCTATAGAATCTAACTGTTTCTCAGACACAAATGGATTTGTAATCCCATTAAATTTTGTGGTTGTTTCCTCATGAAGTGGTATAACATTGATCATCTACACTATGGATGAGGGTGCTTCATAAGGTTAAGGTTATTATTCATAACCTGAGTGAGTTGTCCCTGTATCGTGATTAGCTGATCAGCACCAGTTGCATCACATGCTCCACTATAATTATCTTTAGTATGATGGAAATCCCTACATGGAGTGAGTGGATTTATACGGCTTCAATTCCTTTCACTAGGTGCCATTTTCAAAAATTGGCATATAATAGATCAATTTATGAATCACAATACATAAATCCAAAACATGTAAAACACTAAACATTAATTGAACAGTTTATGGATATAATCCATAATCATAAAAAAAATCAATGGGGAAGTATATACTAATAAACCCTTCATAATGGTTTGAAAAGAAAACGGTAATTATCCTAAGCATATTCCCCGGGAGTGTCGTAATCAAGAGTGTAGCTAGGCTCGTTGTCATGCACCAGTTCCCATTCGAGTCTAGCTCAAAGCGGTGTTTTTGGGTTTTATCCCTAGGTACATCTGTGCCAGAGCCACATCTATAAGCTCATATCCAGACAAGGATGTATTTATTGGGAAACTCACAAAATCTCTAAAATACCCAAATTCTAGGTTGTTCTTCTATAATAATCCTCAAATCCTATCTTAGGGTAATGTGATATAATCAGAGTTAATCTAAATGTATATTCGAACGTTTTTACTAAACTTCCTCTGAAACCAACTGTAACTCCCCTACCCCAAAAGCCTAGATTCGGTGGACTATTTTAATACATTGGCATGAATACAATAAATTATGTCCCAAAAGACTGATCAGTTTAGCATTTTTGGAAAATAGATTACATAAACGAACGTTACATTATACATTAGGAAATAAATCAAAACATAAATTTTCATTTGAGAATGCCATAAATCCCCTAGAATAACCCTTCTTATATATCATAATACATTTCTTGGAATCCTGGGAAAATTAAAACAAAGAAATGGGTGAGCTTAGTTGCTCAGTAAGGATGACAATATAGCCAAAACATTCATAAATAAGCATATACATTTAAGGAAATGTATAAGACTAAAACAACATCAGTTTAAACATAAACATCTGAATAATATTAAAAAGATACAATAAAATAATTCCATTTACTTATTCACATGGATATTCTACTAGTCTAATAATCACATGAAATAGAAATAACCACTTTCGCAATGATGGAATGAATAATGCCAGACTTTCATAACCACAAAGTCAAGGCCTTGTGACAAGAATACAAATAAGATTTTTTCATGGCCTTGTGAGAAGACACTGGTTTGTCTCATGAGATATACCGATGCATCGTGGAGCTATAGCGGGCTCCACCCGCCACTTAATAATTCCAATGCATTCCTCATATGAAATGGATTAAACATAACATAAACATTCATATTAGAACTGGCATACGAAATATCAATACATTATCCATAAACCAAGAATGGTCTGAAATAATACATCCATATTCAAACATATCGCAAAACCTTCAATACAATATCGATGTTCTGTATCATAATAAATCAACTTCAAACACACTTAAAATCCATCAACGGATATTTACATATATGAAATCAAAATATATTTAGGGAAATATCTCTTTCTATTTTTAAATCATTTAAAATTCACATAATTATAAAAGAAAAAATTTATATTTGAAAATAATCTTATAATATTGTAAGGGAAGCTTCAACGATGTTATAACAGTGGAAGATACCCGCACCCACTGTATATGTTAAAAAACATTCTTATCTAAATTTTGTCAAAAAGGTCAAAAAGTACCATGTTCGGAAAATGTCAGAAAGATTCCATTCATAAACATATAATTTCAAATAAGAGTATAAATGAATTTAACCAATTTTTTATTAAATTTTAAAAATGTTTTCAAATACATTTTTATGAAATATAGATGTGTATGATAAAGATTTCCCAGTACATACTTACAAAAAAACAACATCAGATAATAAAGAGATTGTGAAATTAACCCTTACCTTGTACTTTACTTGGTCGAGTGTAGGTTAAAATCTTGTATAATGGTAAAATATTTTTTATTAAAATATACAATAATCATATACATTAATATGATATCATATATGATCTTTTAACCTTGATTTGTTAATAATATCTTAGTGTTATCGTCATTTCGGGTGTTAACATATTCGTTTTTCGTTATATTCTTTGGTATGTGAGTCATATTTGTAAGGTATGGGATGTTTATTATTCATATCCAGAATGATATCAAGTCTTTAAAAATTATTTTATATCATCAAATGAAAATTAGTCATGAATGGATACAATGGGGAATGAATCTCATCGCCTTCGTGGAGATGGTAATCTGTACGTACGCACGAGTGACAATATCATTCTTTTTATATTAAAATAATATATAATTGGATGGTATATCATATATACAGAATCATTATCATGTTATATTTATTATTTATGTCAATTACACATCATTATTATACCCATCTAAATAATAATGTATTGAATAACAATTACACCACGATGTGGAGATGGTAGGTCATACATACGCACGTATGGTGAAATTTCATTCAAAGGATGGATAGAACAATGAATATGGTTGTACAATATTCATTATTACATAACAGTATATATAATATACTGGAGTTATTATTTTAGAATGGAATCGAAAAGAATGAGGAAGTGGATGATGAAAGGAACTTGAAATAAGTGATGAAATATTTACCTCTTCTTCGGTTTTTTCCTTTTGATTTTATCAAATGAGATCCTTAGGTTACTTTCTGACAAAAGGAAGGCCTCTAAGATAAAGGTATGATAGTTTAGAGGGTATTTTGGGAGGGTTTGGCCGAGCCAAATGGCTTTGATTGTGTGAATTACAGATAAGGGTGAGTTCCCTTTTATAAGAGGGGTGAGGGGAACCTGATAGAAATATTGTTTTGAAATAAAATAATTTTTGGTTTATAATGGATCCAAAATGAATTAATTAAAAGTCTATGTTGATAATGGGTCTAAAAACACTCATCAAGTAGGTTTTAGACAGGTTTGTTTCACTATAGTAACCTTATCTTTTAGAATTAACTCTTAGTTAAATAGTTTGACATTTACCATGTCTCTTTGTATTTTTATATTATATGGTTAATAAATTTACTATATACATCCAAGTGAACCACAAGTAGATCATTAATTATACAACTAAAATTATATAATCTTTTGTCCAATTCATAGTTTTTTAGGAATATAATATCAATTACTAATATAATATTTCTTTTAAAAAATATTTTATGTCAATTTTGACACTATTTTGTATTTTGTTTTTGCGAAATTCATAACAGCATTATTACATAAAAGAAAATTCATCTAACAAACCCTAACATGTAATAATAACATATAAAATTTCTAGATTTCATAAAAAGTCTGAAAATAAATTTATTTTGATATTTATAATATCAATTAGTTTAATATTTCATTAATTAGGTAATTACTACATCAGCATTGTGTCATAAATAAATTAAATTAGTTAATGTCTAAAAAATATACATAAAATACCATTACGTATGAAATAGTTTTATCTTTATAATTAATATTTACAATCAAATTTATCTTATGTATAACCCTATATTAAAAATGTTTTAGTTATTAAACATTGATGGTAACTCTTTTAACTCTTCTTTAAATAAAATAATAATAAGTGTCTTAATTTAATACAAGTGGACCAAAGTGGTTCATATTTTATTACTAAGGTTGTTTCTGGTTGAATTATACTTATCCAATAGTTTTAGGACATGTTTCAGGGTAATAATAATATCATTTTACCCTTAATTGCCCTATTTATTTTCAACCGTTGTAAATAAAAGTAAAAAGTTACTATTGACCAAAAATTATTTTCATCTTATTGAACCACATTTTACTTACTGATATTAACCATGTCTCTAATATTTTTTAAATTCAACTCACATAAGTAGTAAAATTAGGTTTTATGTAAATTTTCTAATGCTACTAGGAGGTGGGTAAAAGACGGTAAAAAGTTCAATAAAATTATTATATATCTAAAATTATTATAAAATAACTCCAATGAATTACATTTTCCTTATATAATTATTATGTATATATTTAGTCCTAAAATAAATATAAATAAAATAAATAATTATTTAAAAAAAATTCGGTTTTAATTTATAACTCATTGCCATTCACTGTTCATAAAAAATTGAACTTTTTCAGAAAAATATCAAAAATTCACCCTATGCTAATATCGATATTCCGAATCCAAAAAATGAAGTTATTTTATATATTTAAAATGCATAAAATTTCAAAAAGTTGGTATTAATATTCATAACGGCTAGTTTGATTGGTTGTGGTGTGTAAGAACTCGAAGTTGCGTACAACACACACTACTATATTATTCAAAGAGAATCATACATTCGATGCTTAGGATGTAACAAGAAACTCTATTTTATAAAAGTTATTCCTTTAGGATTTTTGGGGTGTTACATATTCTAAACATTAAAAAAATTACGTCCTTGAAATTTAAACATGATATCAACTAAATAGTGTCATATATTATACAATTTATTCCATGAAATATCACATAGTAAAATATTTAATAAAATATCATCTTTATACAAGATAATGATACGTACAAAGGTAACATGAAATAACATATAACTAGGATTATATGTTGGAAAACATAAATGGAAAGTGAAAATATGTACGTGGAGGAAAAGAATAAATATTTATAAAGAGTAATTGATGTGTTGATAAAAAATAAATGAATTATGAATTGAATGTTTAGGGGATAAAAACCATAAATCTGTGATGATATAAAATTACATCAGTTCAAAAAAAAATTGGGGTAACTATAATTTTAAGAACATTTTCATATTATTTAGTAATTAATTTACTATTTAAGTATATCAAAATATATAATTAATTGAAATATTTATATTTCACAAATTTAGTTTTTTTTCATTCTCTATTCTTAAGTAAATTTAAAATTTCTCCCTTTTCTCCATGAAATGAATACCCAAATAGTTATTTTTTAATTTCTAAATCACTAAAATTCACATTAAATGGATCATAAGATCCATATAAAAAGTCTTTATATATGTCTCTAACATCTTTTAAAACAAATATGTTTAATACATAAATAAATAAACTAAAAAAAATACTACTATTTCTTCATCAATAATTATTTTTTAGATTTTATAACATAAAACAATGACATATTAACCAGGACATTGCATAAGCCGGTGGTAGGTGAGAAACCCTTATTAACCTTCAGCCATGTGTTCAATCCCTTTGACCTTCCTTGACATGGTGGGTTGTCACCATATATACATGTTTTCTTTTTTTAAAAACCATACCAACACAATTAAAAAATTACAGATGACATAAAACCTTGAATTTTAATCATTGAGAATATTTTATTCTAGTTTTTCAAATAAAACATATTTTTCCATTGTATAATAATGTTATTCAAATATTTTTAGAAAATAATTAATGATTATATTAACCATAATGGTTTTCAATACCTTTAAACATATCTTAAAAAAATGTGATGTCATTATTCCATAAATAAAATTTCTGATGAAATATATACTTCCTATAATTACGCTAAAAAACCCTTAATCATGGTAAAAACTAAAGACATAATAACTAAAAATGGTGTTTAAGAAATTAAACAGATTTTCAATGTAAAACATAAAATCCAGTATTCTATCCTTAACACTTTAGATTTTGAATACAAATGTGTTTATAATATATAATATAATCCTTGGGTGTTTTATGATCCTTATATACAGAATAACCTTGGTAAACAAATACCTCAACAACTTATTTATTGAATCCCAATACATAAATACTTCGTCCATTTTATTTCCACATGGATCCCTACATGGTGTAGGATTTACACTAGTCGATCATCTTCCTTATCTATTCAAAAATTTTAATGGTTTTTGAAGTAATTATAATTAATCCTAAGAATATACCTCAGGAGTGTCAAACCCTTTGAATAATATGGCCCATTATCATGGACTATGTGACAATCAGTCAAACCCAATGCACTATATTCAGTGAAACTACCACAAGGTATATAGTTTCTTGATCCAAATCCAATTTTATTGTACAATCATATATATATTTCAATAAAACAACACATAATCTCTAATTTACCCAAAAATATGGAGTTTATTCTCTACTTATACTCAAATTCGATCTTAGGGGTAGTTTCCCTAATCTTGTTTTCCTCAATATAGTTCATATGTACTCAACTAAACTTCCTTTGAAACATAATATAGAAACCCGACCCTAGTAAGCCTGGATATAGTGCCTTCTAGCATTACATTAACATACAATACAATGAAATACATCTCAAATTACCTTTTTGTTAAGTAGTCTTGGAATACTAGAAACATATATTATTCTCATATTAGATTTCAATAATCAAAATAAAACTATTTTTGAATTTCTGTTTCAAGAATGGAATTTTTTATATATTGTGTCCCACTATATCTTTCACAGTAAACATCATGGAATCCTGGGTAATGGAAATAGAATTAGGGGGATATCAAATTCTCAGTAAGAGTTAAGTTCAAGAGAATCAATAATGAATCATTGGTCATAATCAACACTAATGGTTAAATAATTGATAACACATTTCATTTGATCAATATATTAAGAAGGTAGTGCATAAATAATATGATACGGTAAATAAATGAAGTCACATTCCATTTAAATAATTAGATAAGAAATAATATATAAAACAAGCTAAATAACTAATAACAATGCCATTTAATCAATAAAATGATAATGTAATTCATTCATATATTGTATCATAGAAGAAATATCATAGATAATAGAAAAATAAATATAAATGATGCAATTATTATTTATTAGATTCCATATTTCTTAGGAACATGATACCATTACCTTTAAAATCATTCATAAGATAGTTTAAAACATACAGGGTTAACACCCCACTATAGATAGCTAACTGAATCATTTCAAGAGATTGATGATGCTTCAAGTGAATATCGATATATGTGAGCCATCATTTTTGTACCTATCGAAAGAATTACTCATATAGAAAATATTCAATTTATTTAATGAACAATGCGCCTTATCAAATATCTATATTCAGTAAAATAGATTGATTTATCAATATTTCCCCAGTTATGAAAATAATTTTAAAAAACATAATATATGTAAATATGGTATACATTATAGGAAATAATCATATGCATTAGGAATTTTATTTTGTTGAAATAAATATAATTTCTAATGGAAAATGGTCACAAGGAAGTTATTTTTTAAGAGAATGTTAACTACCACAAAATAATGAGATATTGTAATGAAAACGTTTACCCCTTGTTAATTTTCAAGTCAAAACCCTTGGATGAGATAATTCAAAGTTAAACATAAAATTTTAATAATCATTAGTGAATCATGTTATTAGTTTAGAGGGGTATTATGTACACCATCTTAATGTGAATTTGTGAATAATAACAAATAAGTCTAAATGAAATGTAAATTGATACGATATCACTTAACACGAATTATCCTTTGAATCATTAAAACCCTTAATGAAAAAAAATTCAACTGAAACTTTTAATACTGAGAAAATGAATTGATTCATGAAATGAAATAAAATTCTGGTTGTATATACAATATAAAAAAGTGGTTAACATGGTGTATACCTCACATAAGTAAATCTCATACAAGAATCAATTACCTCACATATACTTTTTGTTGAATGGAATATAACCTCATTAATAATGGGTTTAATAATTTTATTAACATATTGTATAAAAATATTAACTTTTATGATACCATTGGTAATCCTTTTATAACATATTATTACCCTATGGTTAATAATATTTTTTAACATTCCGAGATTTTGGTATTATCTTGTTTTCTTCAATTATTCTTTTACTTTTAATTATTTTCCTCTTACATATATCATGACTTAATAATATAAATAAATTAAACGACAATTTATATATCTAATATTTCATTATATATTTATTTTTTAGTAATTTATGAAATTTAGTGATATGAAATTAAATGCACAATTCATGGAGACGGTAGGTCTTACATACGTATGAACGCAAATACTATTTTCTTATTGTAATGAAAGAAAAAATGGTGTATTTTTATATTATATTTACTGTATATTTTTTATATAATATTTATCACATATTTTAATTAAACCCTATTTTTAATACATTCCTTGTAAAGAGTGAACAAATCACATCGCTTTGAGGAGGTGGTGGTCCACACGTCCAAAAAAGATGTCATTGTATTCCCAAAAAATTTAATGAAGGAATGAAGTGTATTATAATTATAAAATCATAAATATTGACCGAGTCATTCTGGTTGATATTTTTTTTCCTTTAGTCAAATTAAATTCCCTAAATTGGACTAGCATAATAGGCAAGTACGGGGTCGGTCCACAGGGAAACAAAGTTGATGTTTCTATTTAATGAATTGGAGTTATTCAGTGAAGATGCTCAATTTAAATACGTTTGGTTGGTTGTTCATGATTCAGATATTAAAAAAATGACGTGTTACTGAAACCTATCTAATTCACTATAGATTACTTTAAAGATGAAATTGTTTAAAACCAAATTTTACTAAATGACGATAAAAATGTGTCGGGGCTGGATATTCATGTGGTAATAGAACCTTAATCCCTATCATGTTGTATTGTTTATAATAACCCATATTTCTAGGTTTGATATGTGTCAGAACTTCCTTGGTCCGACAAGTTCTTGTCAAGTTGATAGAAATCAATTCCCTCATCCGAAAATTGATTTCTACTAACTTTTCGTTAAGATCCACCCTCTAGATATGACAAGAATATCCAATGTTCAAGGATATTCTCATCGTATTTCTCCCAACGATCCCTGGAAACTTCATTCTTGGTCCGACATGGAGGTTTCCAGTGAAATAGAAAATAGAAATGTTGGAAGATTTAAATGAGAGGTTACGAACAAATACAATGATAAGGGGAAGGATTCTAGCGAACCCATATTTCTCCCAACCCCAACACAAAGGGGGGGGGTTAGAAACTCGTAATCAAAGAAGTAGAAAACATACTATTAAACTTCATGGAGTTCATTACTATATAACTGAACAGGAAACAGAACAATAAAACATACCGGAACTAAAAACCCATTTTTATAACTAAAACTCTCTTCTTCCCTCCAACCCCACTCTCTCGGGAAAAGACTCCTTCTTTCCTTAAATATCCTAGGTCTTCCCGGTCAAAAAGGACCTTTTTCAGTTTTTTAAAGGTATGTCTCAAAGGAAAACCTGAGTCAAGGAGTTGGTGGAAAGGGGTAAAGCAAAAAAGAAAAATCTGAAGTGGGGTACACAGTTTAGGTGCACAGTTTGGTAAATCGTGTGCAATCCCTTTAGAGGATACTACCTTGGATTCTTCATGCGCACCATTTGGGCACATGGTTTGGAAAACCGTGCACAAACCGTGCCGTAGATACTGTCCAGAATTGCTTGAGCTACACGGTTTAGTTTGCAGGTCCTGCACCATTTTTAAACCGTGTGGAAATCGTGTGGACCCTTCTGTAAGGGTAATTTCCTCCCACACAGATTTCACATTGTTTGGGTAAACCGTGTGGCAATCATTTGGGTCTTCATGGCCTTTGAAATTCCATTTTTCTCTGTCCTTCACCTCATGTATTTGATCCAAAAATATCTCATCCAGCATCATCAGAGGGAAAAGGGTCCTTACGCTTCTAATTCCGTTCTGAATCTCCAAACTTTAATGATTCCATGTGTTGTACTTTAATGACCGAAGAACCTATCAATATACATTATATTTGTGAAAATAAAATAATAACAATCCAAAAAACCAAATTAAATATGTTAAACCAGGTGGAAATTCATTATGCATAGCATTGCATCAAACTCCCCCACACTTGATCGGTTGTTTTTCCTCAAAAAAAGCATAACAATCATGGATAATGTGTCACTAATGATACATGTAGAAATATCACAGATTATACCATTTAGGTGAATATGAATTTCAAACTAATTATTGATAAAAATTATAACATTTATCCTTCATGGCTTCCCAAGTATATGAATTTAGCCAACCAAGTAATCTTAATCCAAAATAGTTAATCATTCATTCAGAAGCCAATTGTTTCTTAAAATTTCCTTTTCCCTTCTTCATTCAAAGAGAGTGCCTACCTCCATTTCCATCTAGTTATACACTCAGATTAGCTATGTCTAGGTTTCTTTGTCGCCAATTGGTGGGATATTACTTTTATTGGTCACATGCCCTCAATAACTTGCATTTTGAAACATGATAAAAGGTCATCAAAATAATTGTGCATGCCTTTCATATCTCAAAATATATTTTTTTGTAAAGGTGTGAGATACTAGAATCAAAATTTTCCAAATATTCTCATGTTAATACGTGATGAATTTGTTTGAGGAAGTCAAGATTTCATGGAATTAAGACTGCGCAATTTCCACTAGTGAGGCAGCAGCAATTCCTAAAACCTCACTTCTCTTTTTGCAGAATTTGACATCAATTTTAAGGGGTTTATCAATTTGAATTACTCCATCACAAAAATAAACTTTAAACTGGTTGTTTTCCTAATTGATTTGATAAATTCTCCTTTTCAATATTACAACATTTATTCACATCACAAACTAGGTTCACAAATCCAGACATATGAGCCATTTTCAGAGATAATTGTTAGAACTCATTTTTAACTAAGTGGTATAAACCCAGTATATCTATAAAATCCCATTAGACACACCTAAGAAAATATTATACCCTAGTGTAATTGGGAAATAAATCAATCAACATGGGGTGCTAATTAAGGGTTCCGTCCCCCATACATAAAACTGAGAATGGTCCCCCATGAAGGAAGTAACATAGAGAAGGGTGGGCATGTGGAAGCATGACAAGGGAGGGAAGAGAAAAATGGAAAAGATGAAATGTGAAAAACTACCCTGAATCATGTGATGTGTGAAAAGAAGATGATGTGCGATAACTCGATGAACGGAAAAATGGATGGCATGGAAAAGATGAAACAACTGTTGGAAAAAAGAACCATACAAGTGAAGACAGAAAACAAAATAGTTCCAACATTAGGAAAGAAATCACAACACATTATTACCCCATAACAAGTGAAAGCATCACACAATTGAAAAATAGGAAGATAGTTCAAGTCATGTAAAACAGGCACAACATAGAATAAAGGAAGAACAAGAAAAACATATAATCAGGGGAAGGGGGAGTGAAAAAGTAGTCATGTGCAGCCGCATCCCAGGTCGGATCAATTGAAGGTGGGGGAGGAGGTCACGCATGGAAAGGGGAGAGGGAGGAGAAATCTAGATTTTTATAAAACTTTTGGGAGTAAAGTGGATGCACGGTTTGGGCGCACGGTATGAAAAACTGTGTGCCAACCTTGCGGAGGCCACAGTCTGTGAGAGCTTAATGGGAACGGTTTGTGCATAGTTTGGTAAAAAGTGCACCAACCGTGTGGTTGGTTCTGTGTGAAGCACATACCCCATTTGAAAATAAACACACACCATTTTCAGTACAATTTTGTACCCCTTTTTATAAGAAAAGATATGTTGAGATTTTCCATTGAATGAGTAAGACTTTCATTGAAAAAATTCATATGAAACTCCGACTTGGAGTGAGAATTCTATCAATAACACGCAAGAAAAAAATTACACTACCTTGCTATCCTAAGAACACTCAGAAAATCAAGACATTGGGATAGAATTTTTTTGAAAATGTCAGGTTACCTCCCGGTTAGTGCTACATTTTAAGTATCGAGCTCGACATACCTGGGCCTTAAGAAAACCAAATTACATGGTTGAAATGATGTAGAACATGTCATCCATGCGGTAGTATGTTTTGAGGCGTTGTCCATTCACTTTAAATGCTCGCCCATCTGGGTCTGCCACTTCCACCGCTCCATAAAGGAAGACTGTAAGAACCGTCTAGTTCCTAACCATCGGGATATTAACATTCCTAGAAACAAAATAATATGAGAGTTAAAAGGTAGAACATTGTCGCCTGGCTGGAATGTCTTCTGGAAGATCATGCGGTCATGAACCACCTTTGTCTTCTCCTAATATATGGATGCATTTTCATAGGCCTCCCGCCTAATCTAGTCTAGTTCTGTTAGTTGAACATTTCTCCTATCCTCAGCTACCTTGAGATCAAAATTGAGGGCCTTGACTACCCAATATTCCTTATGCTCCATCTCCATGGTCAAGTGGCATTCTTTTCCATAGACTGGTCAAAACAGGGGCATGCCCATGGGTGTCTTGAATGATATCCGGTAATCCCACAAAGAATCATCCAATGACTTGGACCAATCTTTTCTTGAGGTGCATACCATCCTCTCAAGTATGTGTTTCATCTAATGATTAGACACTTCCACCCGACCACTAGATTGAGTGTGGTAGGGAATCCCTTGATTATACTTGACTCCAAACGTTTCATGCACTTTTCTCATAAGTGTGTTATCTAAGTGAGAACTGTGATCACTGATCAACACCCGAGGTGTACCAAATAGACAGAATATATTCTTTTTCATAAATGAAACAACAACCAGAGATGTATTTTGAGTAGTTTCCACCACTTATACCCACTTAGATACATAATCAACACATACTAGGATGTATGTGTACCCAAAGGACGGGGGAAACAAAACCATGAACTCCATCCCCCACACATCGAAAATTTCAACTTTGAGGATTGGGTGTTGCAGCATCTCAGATCTACGACCGACATTCCCTGTCCTCTGGCATTGATCACAACATGAAATGAAATGACATGTATCCCTATGCATGGTCAGCGAGAAGAAACCAGATTATAAAACTTTGGCCATTGTGCGATCTGGTCCATAATGACCTCCCGTAGGAGAAGAGTGACAGAACTCTAAGTCACTTTGAATTTCTTCCACTGGGATACAACGGTATATGATGCCATCACCACATCTACGGACCAATAAGGGGTCTTCCCAGAAATAGCGTTTCACATAAGACAAAAATCTCTTCTTTTTTGAAATGAGAAGTCCAGTTGGACAACTCCTATCTGTAATTAGTTGGAAAAATCGGTAAACCATGGACGAGGTGGGACTTCAACAGAAAATAAATGTTCATCAGGAAAATCCTTGTTTATTTCCCTGTCTTCTTCCCTTTCCAAGTGTGGTAGCTCCATTCGGGAGAGGTTCTCATCCACCACATTCTCACTTCCCTTCTTGACTTTTATTTCCAAGTCAAATTCATGCAAGAGAAGAACCCAACGGATGAGCCTTGGTTTAGCATCCTTCTTGTTCAATAAATACTTCAACGCGACATGATCCTTGAAAACCACTACTTTGGAAAACACCAAGTAGGAGCGGAATCTGTCAAAATCAAATACGACAACTAACATCTCCTTCTCTGTGGATGTATAGTTCAGTTGTGCTTCATTTAATGTGCGGCTGGAATAGTAGGTCGGTCTAAAAATGTGATCCATCCGCTGTCCAATGACTGTTCCCATAACATAATCACTTGCGTCTCACATCAACTCAAACTTCTTCTCTCAATTCAGAGCTATCATGATGGGATTGGTGATCAATATCTCCTTCAAAATTTGGAAGGCCTCGATGAATTTACCATCAAATTCAAATATTGCATCTTTATAAAGTAGATTGGTCAAAGGATGAGCAATCCTAGAAAAATCCTGGACATATATTTGGTTGAAACCCGTGTGCCCAAAAAAGCTCAGAACTGCTCGGAATCATGTAGGAATGGGAAATTGCAAGATCACTTCTATTTTGGCCGGATCAACTTGAATTACTTGTACCGTAATCTGATGGCCTAACACAATGCCATGTTGTACCATAAAATGGCACTTCTCCCAATTTAAGACCAAATTTTTGTGCTCACACCGCTCAAGCACCAGCTCCATATTTTTCAGACAAGTAGTAAATGACTTCTAGTATACCAAGAAGTCATCCATGAAAACCTCAAGAATATATACTTCTATATTGTGGAAGATTGATAGAATACACATATGAAAGGTGTTTGGAGCATTACACATCCCAAATGACATGTGGCGATAAACCAATGTCCCATATAGACACGTGAAGGTGCTCTTTTCCTGATCTTCTAGAGCAATTGAAATCTGGTTATATCGTTAATAACCATTTAAGAAGCAATATAATTCATGCCTCACCAATCGTTCAAGCATCTGATCCATAAATGGGAGGGGGAAATGGTCTTTTCTTTTTGAGTTATTTAACATCTGATAGTTGACACATACCCACCATCCTGTGACTATCTGGGTTGGGATGAGCTCATTCTTCTCATTTGTGACCATCGTGATGCCACCTTTCTTAGGCACCACTAGGAGAGGACTCACCCACGGGCAGTAGAAAATTTGGTACATTATACCATCTTCAAGCAGTTTGATTATGTCCATTTTGACGAATTCATTCATCGGGGGGTTCAGTCTCCTCTATGGTTGGTGATATTCATTTGCCCCTTCTTCCATAAGCACTTTGTGAGTATAAATAGTTGGGATTATACACTTGAGATCAGCAACAGTCCAGCCGATGTCCTGCTTCCACCTTCTAAGGACTTGCAAAATAGAATCCTCTTGATCTTGTGAGAGTGATGAGTTGAGGATCACTGGTAGGGTATGTTTCTCTCCCAAAAAACCATACATCAGGGAGGAAGGGAGATGATTTAACTCATGCTGGGGATCCTTGAGAATAAATGGTACAATAGGTTCAACCTCTGCTCGCTCTAACAAATTGGGGACAATTTCTACTTTCCAATATTGGCCTCCTTGGTCTTCAATCATGCTTACATCCTCTCGGGTCTCTTAAAGTTTGTCATCCTCCAGAACACATTCAATACTGTATGATTAAGATTGAATATCACCATCTTCTTGGCCGAAATGCTCATCCATTATTGTCAGAGCACAACAATCTTCATGCTCTGTGATTGCCTTTAGGACATTATAGGATACCTTTTCATCACCAACATGGAAGATTGACTCCCCTAGGTGGAAATCAATTAAAACCTTCCCGGTAGTGAGAAAAGGTCTTCCCATAATTAAATATGCCTCTAGGACTTCTTCCATATCCAAGATGATAAAATCGTCCGGTAGAATCAACTCCCCACATTGACCAACACATCTTCCAACAAACACTTGGGGAATTTAATAGAATGATCGGCAAGTTGAAGTTCTACTCGGGTTGGCTTTAGATCGTTCAATCCTAAATTCTTAAATACCCCAAAGGGAATTATATTGACACTTTCACCCAAAACACAAATAGCTTTATGAAACTTGCAAGGCCCGATAGTAAAAGGGATAATGAAACTTCTCGGGTCTTGGAGATTTGGAGGAAGAGTATGTTGTAAAAAAGCCGAACATTCCATAGTAAGGGGAATGGTTCCCAAATATTCCATTTTTCATTTGTTGGACAGAATTTATTTCATAAACATCGCATAATTGGGCATTTAAATTAAGGCCTCGACAAAGGGAATATTAATGTGGAGTTTCTGAAAGATCTCGATGAATTTAGTGAACTACTGGTCCAAATTTATTTTCTTTATTCTTGCTGGGAATGTCAAGGGAGGTTCGTATGATTTGATCTCATCTTTACCCTTG
The DNA here is from genome assembly GCA_963277665.1 of Viscum album. Lineage (NCBI taxonomy): Eukaryota > Viridiplantae > Streptophyta > Magnoliopsida > Santalales > Viscaceae > Viscum > Viscum album. The sequence goes on from OY728123.1 coordinate 1,756,601,487, forward strand.
CCCTGTGGGACTTCTGGTTCTTCATCATTCTCATTTGTGGTGTAAGGTTCCTCAGCTGCAACTTCATCATTTGAGCACATGGACTACATCGGTGTTGGGAAACCATTCTCATTGTAACATTTGGCTTCAGTTCCTTTCAGCGTCATAGAGTAACTGCATTTCCCTCCTCCCTCAGATTTCTTTCTGTGTTTCCCAGTAGTATGTCGGGCTTCCCTTTGGACAACTAATTGGCCAGCTACCCAATCTGATTCTCGAGGCCTTAGATTGATTCCTCTTGATTCGGAAACCTTGTCTCAGAATTTTTTTTGAACATAGACTTCATATCCTCCATCATTGAAGGAGGTTACTGCTGAGGTTGTTGGTTGACATGCGGTGGAGGTGGCTGTCTAAACTGTGGAGTAGGATGAGGGTTTTGATACCCTTGCTGTTGATATGTGTCCTCCTGCTACCTTAGGTACTGATTTTGATATTTCTTTTGCCCATAACCAGGTGGTATTTGTGGTCGAGGTTGGGGATTTTGTTGTTGCTTCCCCACCCTTGATTTTGATTTTCCTGCCACCCCTGGTTCTGATATTGAGGGTAGCTACTTTGTCCTCTGTTCTGAGCAACATAATTTACCTCACAAGTTGAGGCTCTAGCATTGGCACCTAGGCACTCGCCCATTGCATGGTTATCTCCACAATCACCACATGCTGGTGAACTAATGGCTTGAAATGGAGATGGATTCTTTAGATTCAAATAATAAATCTTCTTGGAGATGACATCAGGTTGAGCCGCGATCATGGTGGTGGCATCTATATTGTGCATGCCCCTTTTCTGCGTGCCTCTTTCCGAGTGCCACTGAAAACTCTTAGCTGACATATTGTCTAATAATTCAAACATTTCTTCCGGTGACATTCTCATAACTGTTCCTCTAGCCATTGCGTCAACCACGGACTTGGTGTTTGTGGTGAGACCACCATATAATGATTGTACTTGCATCCATAAGGGAAGTCTGTGGTGTGGGTACTTCTAGAGAATCTCCTTAAATATCTCCCATGACTCGTACAATAATTCTGAGTCGTGCTGGTTGATATTATGAATTTCATTTCACTGTGTGACTATCTTTGATGTAGGTAAATGTTTTGATAGAATGGTCTGAACCAAAGACTCCAATGATAAAATGGATCACTGAGCCAATCCCTTAATCCAATCATTCTCCTAGTCCCTTAATGAAAATGGAAACATCATTAAGTGGATGGAATCTTCGGAAACCCCGTGATATCAAAAGGTGTCACAGATCTCCAAAAAATTAGAGAGGTGGGCATTGGGGTATTCACTTGGTAAACCACCAAACTGAACTATGATCTGAATTAATTGCATGATGGATGGATTTATTTCAAAATGTAGAGCTTGCACTAGTGATCTTACTATTCCTATGTTTGGTCCCTGAATAGAGGGAAGACCATACTACATGAGAGTTCAGTGTGGAGGAACCGGTTCCTGAGGTGCCTAGGGAGCATACTGTTGTTGACCTTGCTGATAATATGCCTGCTGATTCGGAGGCAAAAATGGTGGTTGGTCCCGTTGAATGTACTGCCTCGGCAGTGGCTGACCGAATCCGGACACAAATTGGGACGGTGGCCTCTGCTGATTTCTTGGCCTGTACTCCATATTGATTCCTGGTGTGTTCAACTGCTGGTCTTCATCTCCACCCCTGGGTGGATTCTCTTCAATTGGAAATGGTTGTCCAACAACTTGGACATACCCTAGTTCGTCCTCCTGATGCATCGTGGGATCATCTGAGTTGTGATCGCACATTAGTGAACGACGTCCCCTAGACAACGTTCGTTCAATTTCCGGGTCTATCAGGTGTAACTCCGATGACTTTGCAACCTGGGAACGGGTGACTCGACCACCCAAGTATTATTTCCTGCACACATGAAAAAAAAATACCCAGCAAAAAAGGGAAAAACAAAAGTTATAAAACAGAAATAAGATAAAGAAAAGAATTTTAGGAGATTTTTAATTTTTATTTTCACAGAATAATTTCAATTCAATTAACATAAACAACCATTGCGTTTCCCCGACAACGACGCAAATATTTAACTGAGCCAATTAGTTTTGATATTTCCTTTCCTTCACTAAAATTGAATTCCCTAACTTGGACTAGTATAATAGGCAAGTACGTGGTCAGTCCACATGAAAATGAAGTTGATGTTTATGTTTAATGAATCAGAGTTATTCGGTGAATATGCTCAATTTAAATACGTTTGGTTTGTGTTTAATGATTCAAATATTAAAATCAATGACTTGTTACTGAAACATATCTAATTCACTGTATATTACTTTAAAACTAAAATTGTTTAAAACCAAATTTTACTGAATGACGATAAAAATGTGACGGGGCTGGATATTCATGTGGGACTAGAACCATTATCCCTATCATGTTGTATTGTTCATAATAACCCAACTTTCTGGGATTCATTTGTGTCGAAGCTTCCTTGGTCCGACATGTTCTGATCAAGCTTGTAGAAATCAATTCCTTGGCTCTGCAATTGATTTATACTAACTTTTCGTTAAGAGCCACCATCTAGAAATGACAATAATATCCAATGGTCATGGATATTCTCGTCGTATTTCTCCCAAAGATCCCTGGAAACACTTTTCTTGGTCCGACATGGAGGTTTCCAGCAAAATAGAAAATAGAAATGTTGGAAGAATAAGATGGGAGGTAACGAACAAATACAATGATAAGGGGAAGGATTCTACCGAACCCGCATTTCTCCCATCCCCAACACAAATGGGGGTTTATCTACTCATAATCAAAGAAGTATAAAACTTACTATTAAACTTCATGGAGTTCATTACCATAAAACTGAACATGAAATAGAAGAATAAAACATTCCAAAACTAAAAACAATTTTCTATAACTAAAATAATCTTCTTCACTCCAATCCCCCTCTCTCTAGAAAATCCTCCTACTTTCCTTATGTCTCCAGGGTCTTCTAGGTCAAAAAAGACCTTTTTCCTGTTGTCTAAAAGTAAGCCTCAAAGGAAAACCCAAGTCAAGGATTTTGTGGAAATGGGGAAAGAAAAAAGAAAAAGCTAAAGTGGGCTGCACGGTTTAGGCACATGGTCTGGTAAACCGTGCGCAAACAGTGTGGAGGCTACTGCCTTGGATTCATCAGCAGCACCATTTGGGCTCACGATTTGGCAAACCGTGCGCAAACCGTGCCATAGCTACTGTCCAAAAGTGCTTGAGCTTCTCGGTTTTGTCTGTAGGTCCTGCACCATTTGTAAACCGGGTGGAAATCGTGTGGACCCTTCTGTAAGGGTAATCTCCTCCCACACGGTTTTCACACGGGTTTGGTAAACTGTACGACAACCATGTGGGTCTTCTTCTCCTTTGAAATTACTTTTTTCTCTATCCTTCACATCAAGTATATGATCTGAAAAGCTCTCATCAAGCATCATCAGAGGGAAAAGGGTCATTACGCCTCCAATTCCCATCTGAATCTCCAAACATCAAAGATTATATGCTTAATCCTTTGATGACCAAAGAACCTATCAAGATACATTCTCTTTGTAAAAATAAAATAAAAACCATCCAAAAAACCAAATTATAGATGTTAAACCAGGTTGAAATGCCTTATGCACAGCAGTGATTCAAAGATATTATAAATATCTTTTATATCGTATATTAAATATACATCCATAATTATTTCCAACATTTATAGGTGTCAATGGAATACCAAATGTCATCGATTCACAAGGAGGTAGTTCGCTGTAGACACGAAGGATAATTTAACATCTTATTTGATAGAAGTACGTGAAATTGTAGAAAATAAACATAAACTAACAGTATATTAGTATAATTAAAATAATACAGTTTTTATTTAATCAATATATATGTATATATTAATGTGTGTAGAAATTAATATAACAAAACTTCTCGTTGATGAATGTTACCTCTTATTCGGGTAACTTCTTTGGGTTTGAACCGAAGGCCATAATTGGATGGATTTATAACAAATTTAAGATTTATTTGTTGATATTAGAGATTTTTATAATTCTTTTGGTAAGATTTTATATGATAAAAAATATTTATTGGTGTGATGAAGTGGGGGGGGTCCCTTTTATAGTGGAGGAGGAGTAGCGTTCTTTTAAATACCTAAAGGTAAACACTTTTGGGATATATCCCTAACATAATGTACCTAAAATAGTGGAAAATGGTTGATAAAATAGATATATGGTATATATAGTTCAATAAATGTTTTTGAACATATTTCTAGGTCATTTTCTCCCTTTATATTAATTAATATTCTCTTCATGAACTCATTTTTCTCTTAATCGCTGCAATTAATTTTAATTGATTTCACTAATTTTTTAGTAAAAAAACATTTTCACAATAATATAGAGTATAAATTATGATTATTAGAAATACTTAATACATTATTCTAAATTCAAATCACATATCTCTTAGAAATTAATTTAAAAAAAATCCCACGGATAGGATGAGAAAGCGAGGTTTTTAAGTGAAAATCATCTAGTATTTACTATGTTTTTATATCGAAATTCAATTTAAAATAGTCACAATGAAATATATTGGTTTAATAGGTTTATAAATTTTATAATTTTTATTTAAAAATATTTAATTATTTATAATTTTAAATTATTAATGTGAAAAAGTCAATTTTTAAATAAAATTTATTATTTTTCACTTTTGAACAAAAATTTAAACTTCAAATAAAAAAACAAACAATTCACACTAAGAAAATTTTAATGTAATATTTAAAAAATTATTTTTATTATGTAAAATATAATTTATTAAAGAAGAAAAATTTATTTTTAAAAAATATCTATTAAAAGGTGGAAACAATATACATAAGAAAATAAAGCATTTTATGCGTAAAAACGGATTTCTTCTTATATTATTCCTATAAAATATATTAGATGAATTTAATTTTTTTAAATATATAAGATATTAATTTATTAAGGAATTTCACTAATATATGTTTATCTAATTTACTATTATTACATTACTTCACTTCATAAAAACATTTCATTTATATTCGATCAGTTTTATTTTAATTTATAATCAATTGGTTACCAAAGAATTGAAACATATATTTTAGTAGTTTAATTAATCCTTTTAATAAACAAAAATATTACATATAGGTTAAATGTTAATATATTAAACAATAATATTTCAATAATGTATTATTTTTTTGGTAAAACATGGCCATGCGTGTAACACAAGCTATCGAGGAAAGCCATTCTTATGCATAATGAAAGCTAATTCATTTTTTTGTTTATTTCAAGATCAAGAATTGATTAATTTTATTTAAAATAATAAATAAATTTTAAATTATTGGGTTACTATTTTCCCACTTATGATTTGTGTTGTATATCATACACGCTATTGTATAAAATGTTATTCCATTAGAATTTTTGAGATGTTATAATCATGTTCATACATAACACACATAATATCTAGAGATATATCACATTACTCAATTCTTGGGAGGGATATATAATTATTATCTGACCCTCAGATAAAAAATGATCATAATCATGAATTCCACATATAACATATAATATTCATAGTCATGAAATAACCCATAGAAAGAATGAGTTTTGTAAGGGTTTCATAAAACAGACATTCATGAATGAACCCTGGGTTCCCAAATGATTATGAAAAAACATATCTAGCCTAAAAATCATAATTATTGATATATTAATAAGAAATTGATTATGGATTGAAAAAATGTTTTGGTAAGAAAAGTCATTTAAAGAAATATTTATATTTTGATTAATATAATTTTTGAAAGGCAGGAAACATGTACATATATGAAAATAGAATGGATAAATAGTGAAATAACATTTAAGTGATATTACATATATATCCAAAATAGAAATAATGAGAATTATGGTTAATCTAAAGAAAAAGTAGTTGGGTTAGAGAATCCAGTACCTTAAATCCTACCTCATTTCTTCTATTTTCTATCTCTTGTATAATTTAAAAATAACGGTTGTAACATTTATAAAAAAAAGATTATTTCAAGTTTGTTTTACAATTTATAAATTATAATAATTGGATTTTATTTCTTTATTCCCTTGTTTAAATAGAAAATATATTTATATCTAAATTTCCTTATTTTTTTCTACTTTTAATGGTTTATTTTATTTTTATGGTTATTTACAATATAGTAAGATTGATTAGAAAAGAATAATATTAAAATATTTAAACATGCATATATCATAATAAATTTATTATAACCATAATAATGTTATGTGATAAAGAAAAATGTTAGAAACATCATCGTTGGCGGATTTACCGACAGTTATTTATAACATTGTCTAAAAGAAAAGAACGATAGGTATAAAATATATAAACATAAAAAATATAATTTTTATAGTTGGTAAAATATAATTATTATAATAAAAAAAATATGAAATTAATAATTGATTTTTTTTTGAAATCAATTGGAAATAAGATAAGGGAGGAGGAAAATGAAGGAATAGTTGATATAAACATACTCTTTTCTCATAGTTGTTTATCTTGTATGACAATAGATTTCATTGATGAATGGAGTTAGTAAAATCCATCATGTCGAGGACAATACAGGATCAAGAGAGATGATTTTTGTAAATATTGGTGTTTTTTAAGGGAGGGCGGAGTGTTTTTAGAAGATGAGTGAGATGTATTATTTATACTTAAATAGATGAGTATTTTTAGAACAAAACAATAAATAAAAAACTATATCCAATGTAAACCATATAATAGTGGTATTTTAAATATTTAATTATATATAAATATAATATTATTTTTATTGGAGTCTAATCTCTATTATAATTCAAATATAACTATTTATTAAAAAAGACAGTAGAAAAAATGAAAAAAAAAATTAATTTTAAATGAATTATTTTGACTTTAGGATTTGAAACATAATATTTATGTTTGGTAAATATTTTATTTTATTTTAATGAATGATCAATAAAATTAAATATTTATGGGTATAACATAATGTTATGTAAATGATTAGGTCATTATTACATCAAGAATGATTTATTTCAAGATACACTAGATGGAAAAAAATGTACTTGTAATATTCATAGGAAAATTAAATATGTTCAAAAAATATAAAATGAATCACCCTAGAATATATTTATGTGATAAATTTAGATATTTATTAAATTTTTTAAAAATATATTTCTATCCAAGGTAATATTAATTATTAATATAAAAATAAATACATTTATGAAATATTGTAAAAGGACGTTAATGAAAAATGTGCATTTATTCTCTTTGAATTTTTTAACACTTATATTAATTTTTTGGTATTTTTATTTTATATTTACTTAAATTAATCTAGATAAATATTACTTATATCATAATTTAATAATTTTAGGTTAAATTACTATTTCAATAGTAATGTTATTATTCCTATTGGGAAGGTAACTATTCCCAATAGTTATGTTACTATTCTAATTGTAATATTACTAATCCCGTGGTCAAAGTTTCTCATATAAATACATATTAATTCCTCAATTAATTTTTTAACATAATTAATTTTGACATTTTTCAATTCTATTTTATTAATTATTTATTAGTTTGCTAATATTTTGTTTCATTACTATAATGTTGTTCATGAGAATGATTATTTTAGGTGAGCAGGGTGATTAAAGTTTTCCTAATGTAGTATTTCAATTTTCTATTTTTTCATTTTAATATTTTTCATTTAAATTATTTTATTTAATAACTAATGTGACTATTTTCATTAATGAATTTTTGTTATGTTTGTTTCTCTATGTGTTGTTTGTGGATAATAATTTAAAATATTATATAATACATATTTACTTCAAGGAAAATTTTCATTTATCAACTTTGGGTTATAAAAAAATACAAAATAAAATAATAATGTTATATACCTTTTCCAAACCCATATCAAACTACATGAATATAGAATCTCAAGATGTCATCTATAAAATTATAGATATATTCTCATCACAAGTGGTTGATTAAAATATGATCATATAGAATTGATTCAAACCCCACAATGAAACCATGAAAAATCAGTGTCTCTGATAAAAAATATACATAAACCCTTCTACAGAATGAAAGAATTGTTCAATTCATGTACATTTGTGGTTGAGGGATCCTCCCTCGTCCTTGGAAATCCATTCTATGAATCCATGATTCAAGACATGAATGATCTGGAGTAGCTTCCCTATAGATGCCTATACACTTGTCCTCATATATTATACTAATCCCTTGGGGCATCCACAAAACCATAAAACATTTTCTACAAATCCTCTAATGGAATCCCAAAATCGAAAAACCAAATAATGAAAATTTATTATCCTAATGAACCATCCCCCAAATCAAAAATTTTAATTCATAATGAAATTCATAACCCGAATCCTCATGAGGCATTACAATATATCAACCATAATACTTCCTAACACCAATAAGTCTATTAGACCATTAAAAACATATTCAAGGAATAATTCTGTCATAAGTTTATGATCAAATGATAGAATTCTGTTTCTAAATACTAAATGAGATTCTACTTTGCATATCAAACATGTGTAACATTATCCATCAAATGTCAAGACACCACTTGATGCCTTCACTAATACACCAAGAAAAAAAATGATCACACCAGTTTTTTCCAAGAAACCAATATATCATAAAAAATCTCACAATATTGCTTATTCTACATCCTATCATGTGGCTTATATCATAACAGTTGATCCTAACCCATGGTACACCCCACTATAGGAATGACCTAGCATGACACTATCCCTGTAGTACAGTGGCATTCTAAATGTGATTCTCTTCTCAATAAATGTCACATCAATGTAAAAAACTAGTAAAAATTGTCTTATATAACATATATGAATTGAAACTAAAATAGAAAGGTTCCCACCCCTATAAACTAGGGTCCCCTAAATCCAACCATTCATTTAATGGTCCCAACCAATCCAAACAATTCTCCCATTAATACCAAAATGATGTACCTGATGTGGTCTAAAATCCATTGAATTCAATATCACAGATAACCAAATCATTATGTTTCAACATTTGATTCACCCCATGAATGGAATGATGAGAAGATTTCACCCCATGAATCATGCAATGATACATGTTATCCATAAAAATGACATGATAAAAGAAGTTTATCCCATGAACTATGTTATGAAATGCAGGTTTATTTCATGAACTAAACAGTATGTATTGTTCACCACAAGACCATGTCACCAAATATTGATCTACCACATGAACAATGAGATTAATCATGATTAACCTCAAAAATCACCTTAGGATCACACATGAAGCATCTTAATAACAACAAAACACATTGACTCCCTATAATATATCATCAAAATCTAAAATTTGGAATTTACATGGGACCATATAATTTGTATTCATAACTCACCAGCAACTAAATGTAAAATTGAATATTTTATAACCATTACTTTTACAACCAAATACCCAAAAATAGATTTTGTTACTCCAAATAAAACAATCTATCTGTTATAATACATAATAAATGGACGTGAATATTTTAAAAACCCCTAATGTCTAATGAAAAAATTAATTATTCCATGTTAACAAATCGCATGGAATGTCATCCATGATATCACCCATAATTTATTTTCCAGGAGATTCATCCCTTCAAACATAAAACATTGAACTCCTCACCATATATATCCCTTTTTCTAATATACTAGACCAATCTCAATAGGTTAAAATATCATTTTATATTGATCCTCCCAATCCATTCTCCTTTAATCCTAGGAAACACTAACCTATAATCAAACCCATGATCAACTATTCCACTACACCTAATCCTTTTAATAAATATTCCTAAAAATTATGTCCACATATCATTTTCTCAGACACTCAGGTGTCCAACCAAGTAGAATCTCATTTATTTTTTTAGTCATTGACATGGACATGATTACTCACTAATCTAGATTTTAAAATTTCATCAAATATCAAGAACACACTACCTCAATCTATTCATAACATAATGGGTTTATGCTATTGTACCACCTTATCAAAAAACCACCATTATGGACCATGAATCCTATAAATCATAACTAGGGTCATATATCCAAACATCCGACCATGCTCCATGACAAGTCAATATCATCAAACCCAAACACCAAATATGCCCTTTCCAAAAATGTGGGCATCAAACTTATTCAAAATTATATCTCATGATCACCCATGATCTATGCATCATTACATGACCCAAATAATCCATCATCACTTTTATTATTATACCACTACAAAAAAATTCAAAAATACATAGGTTTTTTTGGTACACAAATCATTCAAGAAAAAAAATCCTTGATACCAAAAGAATTATAACTGAGGGTGATTCCCCATAATAATAAATGGTATAATATTTCCAACATCATATGTGGGAAATTATTTTTTTAATTGATATCAAGGGAAGGAACGTACATATTCCTTCCACATTTATAATACCTAAGGTTTCACCATGTCTATATTCTATATTTGGTAGGGCAACTCATGTATCCATCTAAAAAATTAAGCATCAACCCATGATTTTCTTCCATAAGCCACTCACAAGCCTATATAACACCACTCATGGGTTACCATAAAGTATAATAGCTTGAAACAAATAAAGGAAAACATCCATCTTCTTAATCAGATCAATCATATCACCAAAATCATAAGTTAAATATCATATAACATGTCTCTCCGATTAATCAATTGGTTATAAAACATGGGAAAAATTCTTTTCGATAATCTATAATATTATATACAAATTATATGACATAATATAAAATATTGGATACTCATAAATATATAAATATATAAGGCCTCTAATAAAAAATTCATCCACCCTTTAGGGAAATGATTATCCCCTAGCATTTTCCCATGAGACTACACCCTCATGAATTATATTCTAATCCCCACATATGTATACAATCAATTCATGTTACACATCATCTGTCTACTCATAAAACTGATTTTCACTGGTGTTCCATATTTGGGACTACCCCTATAGAGTCACAATATTAAGAAGGTCCTCACCGAGCAACCACATTATGGGGTCACCATCTAGTGGAAAACAATCTCATATTTAAATATATACTTTTATATATATCATTTGATCTCTCTATAATTATCATTATAAAATATTACATAGTTAGAATCATATGTAATGTATAATTCCCTAAGAAGGTACATATGAAAACCACAATATAGATTATTTTTTGAACATTAAATAACCCAACCAATTTTGTTTTTAGAGCGAGTATTATAAAAACACATATGACGCCATCAGTAATGAATAAAATGAATGTTCCAACCTACAATAGTTTCTATATATCACATACATTGAGGGAATACATAGAAATCATTATATAGAATTACTTCATAGATACACTTGACTTGTAATCAAAAGAAAAATATAAAATTGTTTGGTTGTGTAGAACATTATTCCATGTTATATGAAAAAACAAATAATTTTTTATTAACATTTTATATAAATTACCAAGTCATCATCATTCTCACCCATATTTTTGTTTCCAACATGTACTCTGTACACTATTGGATATCGATGTTTTTATCGAGTTCCAGGTGTAATGGATTTGAAGTTTGAGGTATTTAATTAGTATAATTTCATTTTAGGGATTTCCCATGAGTTCCCACATATATTTTTGATGAAAAAATAAGTTTTGGGGTTAACAAATGGTGAACCAGCATATGATCAAGTTTTTGAAAACAATTCCCCTTTCCCAGTAAAACACGAGTGAAAAATAAAATTTGGGAATGTGGCTAACCACACCATAGGTGAATGTTTTTAAAACCATGTGGGTAAACTATTAAACATTTTCCCCTTAAAAAGTAATTGTTATATGGCTTCCGCATGGTTCGGAAAAATGTTCGAGAAAATTGTGAGACTTGTCCAGGTCATTATAAATCTGAATATTCATTTTGTATCATCTAAGGATTTAAAACCAAATCCCACATTTCTTGCTCTATTATACCAATCCATCCCTAGGAACCTCCCTTTATTTTTTGGGGCTCCATTTTGTCCTATATTTCTGTGGTTTATTTGTGGATTCATCAAAAAAACATCATCTAGGTGAGTTTGTTCCTTGATTTCATTTTTTTAGGGTTTCTCTTCCACATTTCGGGTTTTGTTTTTCAATAGTTATTTAACCAAGAAGGGGTTACAATTTTGTGATTTTTGGGAGGAAAATTATTGTTGTTGGTTTATATTATTTTATTAGGATCTTGTGGTGGTGCAGTTGTGTTTTTTCAAAAATTATCTAGAAGTCTCTAACCATGGTGTATGGTGTTCCCTGATCTATCATTTTTAGATGATTTAATATGCGTTTTTGTTAATTTAAGGCGTTCAATAATTTTTGTGAGGTGATAAGTATTATTAGATGATTTAGATAGGCTTATATGATGGAGATTAATTTTTATGGAAATATGGATTATTTTGGTGAACTTTTAATCGTATTTTGAATTGTGAATGTGTTGGGATGCATGTTTTGATATAAAATTGGTTTATGTGTGGATTTGAACAAGGCTTGTCCCATAGAATGGATTAATTAATTGTGAACATTAATTATATTTATTCAAAATGGGTTTCATGAATAATGAAATTAGTGTGAAAACGTTTTTTAAATAGTTATGGTGTTTGTAAAATGGTAGGTGATTTGTTTATAGAAAATTTTAGATTACACAATTTAGTTTGGGAAAGTGGTGAATTCCTGTGTTTTTATAATTCTTGATATGTTTATGTGAAAATCAATATTTTTTCATATGTGAAATTATATGTTGAGAATAAGGGAATTCTGGGTACCTCGGTTGGAAAACTAGAACAAGTACAATAGTGATTTAGAAATGGCATGCCCAGTTTCATCTAGTGGATTTACAATAAATGAATCTGAAGTAGAAAATATGGGATTCACATAGTATTAATGACACTTAAAACACTAACCAAACATTTATTGTGATCAAAGATCACTAGGCCCATGGTATATTCTTTCCTAGTGATTAATACATGAGAATGATTTGGGTTGTTGTTGTTATACCACATTTCACTAAGATGTGAGGTTTATAGACTTCCACTTATACTAGATACCCTTAATAATTTATCTATGTTTGTCTCTATTGTTAAATGATACCAAAGTGATATGGGTCTACCCGTTAATACATAGTGGAATTGTCTTTATTTCATATTAAATATGGTTTATTGAAAAAAATTTCTCCTTGAAAGTGTTTCTCTAAGAATGATTTTCAGTAAAATTTTTCTTGAAAGTGTCTTCAAGAAATTTTTTATAAATGTGCTTGTTAATTTAAATTCTAATATTTTAGCATGTGACATTTTATTTTGGCTCGAATCTAACATGTATTTCAATTACACCCTATGTGCATATTGAGGTTTATGTAGACTTTGTTTTGTATAACCTTTGTAAATGTAATATGTGTTGTGGTGAAGATGGTGGGTCCAGGTTTTCAATGATTTGGTTGTTTCATGTGTAGTTGGTGGTAGCTTTATGGTGATTCCCCTCATGTTGAAGAGAATTGTTTTATAAATTTTATGATTTTTTTCTTTGGTTTTCATATTTTTGTTTTTAGCTGATGTTATAAAACCATGATTCTGAAAATTATTGTACTTTGTTTGGACAAAATACTTTTTATTGAATTTTATTCTAATTTTTTTTATTGATTATCATTATAATAATGGGAAAAGTAATTCCCAAAGTATATTTTTTCACTCATGGACTAGTTTCTAGTATGTTGGGATAAGGAACACACTTAGATCCCTTCCATGGACCGGTTCAGGTGTTGAGTTAGAGGGAACTCTAACTTGTATTGTGAAAAAATGGTATTAGAGAACCAGTTTGGTTGATTAGAATATTTAGAATGTGGAGAACCCTATGTTATTTGGAATATCATGGTATATAGAGTGTGACTGTAAGATCATTTTTTGTGGGTATAGGAGAGTGAATAGCAATCACATTTTGGATCTAGCCTTGACTTTCCATAAAAGGTCAGGTTTCTTTTTGTTTCTTTGGTAATTTTGGGTTGTTTTATGAATGAGAAATGAAAAGATAGTTGGTTCAATGGTATCGGTGATCTCGTAGGGCTTGGAAATACAAATGGATCTAGGGACATGATCCTTGAACACCTTCTATGAGAATGTTGTGATTGGTGTATGGATTCCAACCATATGTACAATTCTCACATCGACACTAGTACCCCCTTGTGAATTACTTTGTGTTATATTTTGTTCTAATTTTTTATAAACCCCTACATTAGAATATTGAAAAAATTGATTTTAAAATGGTAATGATTTTGTATTGAGAGGGTGTAATATGTATTTTTTTTAGTAAATTTATAAGGATCATTGGAAACATTTATTTTTTGTAAAATGATTTTTAAACAAGATGGAATGTGTTTATTAAGAATTCATATTTTGTAATAAAAAACTGGGTCTTATCAAAGTGGGTTATTTGAAAAAACATGAATTATTTCTTGTAAATTTATGGAAAATGTATTAAATGGGGTTTGTTATGCTTCGAACGAAGGATTTGAATGAGATGAAATAGATCATTGAACGAGATCCATGGGAAATTAATTTAAGGAGTGATTCAATTATATAATTTGTGGGATGTAAATGAAAATTTCATCTCAATGCATAGTGAAAGATTTAAATTTTTTATGAATTTATGAAATCGGATTTTAATTTATATGTGGAAGATGTGGGTCGAATTATATTCATTGTAAAGTAGAGAAGTTTTCTTTGGACATTTGGTATTTCCATGAGGGCCCACATGCATCGATATGTGTAAAATAGTGGATGATTACGCATTTTGGAATTAGAATAATTACATTCCAGGATCCATGGAAAACCGTTGTCGAGTGTGAAACCCACCAAGCTTGTTTTACTTTCAAAATTTATATTTAGAGAAAATGTGGTGATTTGATAACAACTCATTGTGTGGTGATGTGAGGTATTGTGCGATAAATAACTGTTTATGTTCAAAAATTGTTTCACATATGAATGGTTGTCAATGAGTTGTCTTTGAGATAATTGTTAGTGGGTTATTTCAAAAAAAAATTGGAATCATTTGAGATTGTTCCCATTGTGTGATCAGACTATTTTGTGGTATGATTCGGCTAAGGGATTGGATTGATCATGCTCTGAGTTTACCTATATTATATGTGTATGTAGCCATAATATTCTATTCATATTCAGGTTGCATCCATTGGTATCTCAACATTTTAAGGTCCTCTAGTTGAAAAATTTAAGGAAATTATTCTGGAGTTTCAGAAATTGTGTCTACCTCTATTTTTTGGTTAAGAGGATCCTACCAAAGAAGAATTGTAAATGAAGAATATTGAATGAAACATTATTTTATTGAGTCTCTTGAGATGCAAAAGGTGAAGTCTAGCTAAATTTTTCTTAAAAATATTGAATTAATGTGGTGAAGTGAATTTTAGTAATTGAAAGTGTCTTTAGGATTTCAGAGCTAGCGACAATATTTATAAGAACATGGATATTTCATCAGCTTCATTGTAACATAGTATTATATTATTCCATTAGTGTGGAAGGTCGTGTGATAGGGAGACATTGTGTTCGAATACCCAAATGACTTTTCAAGATTTTGGATTCCAATGTCACTTACAATGGGCTAATCAGAGTGTTTCAAGGAAGAATTGTAGAGATTGGTCCACCTCTTAAAAAACACCATTTTCAGTTTGATGGAGTAATATGACATTTGGGGTTTTTTTGATGTTCCTTTATTTTTATAGATTATTTTGTTTTAATGGTCATTTATAATTTTTTTTTCAGATTTTGTTTTATATATAAAGGAAAAGTGGATATTGTGGAATCTTTTGATTACATCTATTTGAGTGGGAGCATGTTTTTCTTTAAAAAGTCATGAATTTCTTTATTCAAAATTAAGGACTCTTCCATGTGTGTATTTTTTACGCTGTATTAATTTTGATTAAGAGGATGATGTGTGTGTGTCCCCAGAACCTCTTTCTCAATGAACATCCTTGAAAAGTAAATCTAAATTCCTTGTTTTCCATGTTCTTTTTATTCTCCCTGGAATTTTGTGTGGTCACTCAAGAAACCCAAAAAAGTGGTCTGGTTTGGGATTTACATCTTCTATATTTGAGGTTAGAGGTACTTCTAAAATCAAGGCTCCAACCCTTTCCCATGGAGTAAGGCTCATATGTTTTTAGGCATCGTAGTAGTGTGGGGGACTTTTCTATAATTTTTGAATTTTGTGTGGGAAATTGAGATAGTTAAATATTCATGTATTTCTATTTCTTCTTGACTGGTTCTGTTTTGTGGAAGGATACATAGAGGCATTATTTTCTAATTGAAAACCATGTGTTTTGAAAGCTCCTATGGGGTTATGAGGAGGATGGGTGGTCTCACAAAATTGAATTTTGAACAGTTGTGTCTTTTTGGATGTGAGTTTCTACTAGATTTTCCTTGTGAGGTAAGACTTTTTAATCAGTTTAAATTTTGGTTTGTGCACATGTAAGGATGGTCACATATCATAGGGATGGAAATAAGTGAAGTTGTTTTCTTTGTATTTGAAGACTCATTCTTTAGGAAACATTTAGTGGAGGTTTTCTTCCATTCTTGGATTCCCTAGTTTCTTCCATGCCAGTTGAACTTAGGGGGTTGTTATTTTATATGGTGCGGAGACCCACCAAGGATATCATTGTGCCTCTATATAATGTTTGTAAGTATGGGTTGTATTTTCATGGTGGGTTGTCTGTTCGGGCCTCTCATTTTCATAATCCAATTTATTCTACAGTGTATCTTGGTTTGGAGAATTTTAGATTCGAATTGTCAGCTATAATTCTCCCTTATGAATAAATGTATGAATTTTGGAGTGCTACCAATAGTGCAATTTTAATCAATAATTGAATATTTTGTTGTTCGATTTCTATGATGTAATTTGATAAGTGGTATAAGGTTCGTTTTCCCTTTTCTATCAACTGTTATGAGTTTCATTTGATACATTATCTGGTTTTCTTGGCATTATTGTTTTAATTATGAGGTTGTGAGAATTCCATTTATTTTGATCAATCAATTGGAGGTGTTTTGAATTTCTAGGGGGATAAGGCATATAGTTGGTAGTCTATTCTAGTCTATTGAGTTAAATCATAATAATATCTATTTATGTTCAGGATTTCCTTAATTAATTCTCATTTTGATATTTATTAGGAGTTTAATTGATTCATGAGGGAGTATGGTTACACATGGATTTTCTGGGGGTGGAATGTTTTCCTGGTGAGGAGAAAGATCACACCTAAATTTTTTCATCCATCATTATATTTTTTTTATCTTTTGGTTGATAGGTTTTTCACTTTGTTTCTGACATTAAAGGGTTCGAATTTTGAAGTATTCAATTTTTTTAATTTCAATATATTTCTTTTTTATTTGTATCCCCTTGAAATATTATGAAATGTAGAGTTTCAGATTAAAGGAATGTGACACATGGTATAGAAAACTATTCACATATCGTAGAAAACCATGCATCCAAAGTGGAATTTTTTAAAGTGCTACCCACATGGTATGAAAAAAATATAAATCATGTGGTTAGACTATACAGTATATTCCGTTAGATCGTACGAGGAGAAAAGTTACTGCATTTTTTAGAATCCCTTATTGAAAAACCATGCTACTTGTCCATTTCATTAAAAATATGAAAATTCTATTCATGTCCTCTCAGGATTTTTCCCCAATCCCCCATTTCTAACCCCATTCCACCAATCCAAACCAAGGAACCTACCTATCGCCCACGTTTTTCTCCCGAGGATTCTTCTTTTTGTGGTTTTGGTGTGGATTGATCATATAAAAATCAATTATGTGAGTTTCTTCAATGGTTTCTCTTCTTTTTTAGGTTTTATCTTCCTCTTTCTTTGTGTTTTCTTCTAGTTGTTATTTTTACTAAGAGGGGTCCAATATTGTAAATTTTTTGAGGATTGTGATGGTTTTTGGATTATATTTCTTTATAAAGATATTTTGGGGCTATAGAGTCTATTTCACATTATTTTTTCGGTTGTCTCCAAGTATGATGTAGGTGCATCCACGCTTTAAAAGTTTTAGATGCATTCGTATGAATTTTTGGTTAATTTTACATTTTCTATGATTCATTTGTGTTATGTGAAAAATATTTTTGATGGTTATGACATGATTACATGATGTAAAATTCTTTTTATGGAAGGATGGATTCTTATTGTCCACTATTAATTTGAAATTCGAATTTTGTATTTGTTGGGTGAAATATTTCTAGTGAAATTGGTTTATATATTAATTTGAAAGGGTATTGGACTGTGAATATGGTAAAATTTATCATCTTATATTCATATAATGTTTCCAAATTTTTTTCATAGATTGTGAAAGTTGTAATATTTTTTTAAAATAGTTTTGGTGGGTTTAAATTGGAACTTCCCTGGTCTATGGAAAATAGTGGTTTCCATGTGATAATTTATGAAAGAAGTGATTTCCCCATGAGTTTATAATGATTGGTACGTTTATGTGAAAAAATAGATTTTGTGAAATGTGAAATGAGGGATTGAGGACAAAGGAATACTGGGTAACTATATGGGAAAACTCTAACTTGTACACAACTTAATTAGAAGTGGAAAGCATAGATTCCTCTAGTTGAATGACACTAGATGACGTGAAAGGTGAAATTAATGAATTCAATTAGCATTATTAATGCTTAAAATACTAATAAGAATGTATTATAAATGTATACCACTAGGACCACAAGATGTTCCCTCATAGTGGCTCGTTCATGATAAAGATTTGGGTTGTGGTTGTTATACCACCTTTCTAAGATATTTGAGGTTTATAAAGTTCCAATTGATCTAGTTACCTCTATTAATTTACATATAGTTCTCTCTATTGTAAAATGATTCTTATTAAATTTGGTTCTATCTTTTAGTATATTTTAGAAACTATTTATATTTCATATTAAATCCATTTTGATGAGACGAGTGTTTCCTTAAAAGGGCCCCTTTGAGAATGTTTTCTCTTAAAAGTATTTAATGGAAATGTTTTCATTGTATTCTGTAAAAATGTAATTTTTAATTAATCTTATATTGTTGTAGAATGAAAACATTTTTTGGTTGCATACTATGGGGCTTTGGATCACAACATATATACACCTTTTGCTGTAGTATACTTTTTTATGTATTACCCTGGTAATGGTATGTGGTGCCGTGTTGAGGATGGTAGATCTAGGATTCTTGTATTACTATTATTATAGGTGATGGTGGTGGGAATTAAGGGTTATTCCCCACTTCTTTCAAATACGTTTTTTGGTCATTTTATATTTTCCTTTTTGGTTCTAGTATTATTGTTTTTGTTTTATGTTGTAAAACCATGATTTTGAAAAGTATTTTATTGTGTTTGGTTGTGTTACCAGTTTTGGATTATTTTCTATTTTATTGATTGATTATGGTTGTACTAATGGAAAAAGTCATTCAAATGATTTATTTTTGATACCTAGGAAGTTGTTTCATGCCCGTCGGGAACGGGAACATGGTTGGGGCCATGGCACCGACCGTGACGGGTGTTGGTTTATAAGTCACTCTAGCTGATATGGAGCACATGAAATTACGTATATGTTATTTGAATACTATATTCCAAACATGATCCATGTTCACAGACCTATTCCCATCAATACAAGATCTTGAGATCCAATAACATATCTCATATGAATTGGACTTGATCCAAAAAACATAAGTAATAATATATAAAACCCATGTTTTTTAAGCTATTTGAATTCCTACAACCATAAAATTGGATACCAATAATAGTAATAAAATTTCTTTATTACCTATGAAATCCTTTTAGGAAGGTATTCATGAGGAATCTGTTCAATATCCTCCAAAATATCTAGAATATGCCCATATTAGTTATCTACTATATCCCTATATAGTATTATAAAATAAATATAAGATAAACCAATGACATCATCCACCGACTTTATATAGTACCATTTTATAACATCATTCCCCCAGTATGTGGCCAATTAGTTGTTCCAAAACTAATAGAGTCACTAGTGGGCCCTAAGTGCGCCTCCCCATATTCCATAGGATTTCAAATAATCTGGAGGGTCTATGATATTACAATAGAAAGACTCTACTAACAATTCAATACTTTTAGAAATAGATAAAAAAAATCATCCATAAATAATAAAAATACATTAAATTATGCTGATATGGTAAGCAACAAACCTATGTAGTACCTTTATGTGAATGACTAAATCTATATAACCTCAATAGCTATACACTATAATGGCAAAAAAATATTGAAATAATAGAGAAGATGAAAACAAATGAATAAGGGGATCGACTTCACAATTGAGACTCAGCTTCTACCAATATTTAGACACTTTTGAGATATCTAGATCAATCATCTAATTTTGAGCATCTTCCAATCCAAAACATGTGATCTATGAATTCCACTCAGGTTCCCATGTTCTATGTACTCCCAAGAAAGTTATGAGTATATCTTAGTCATGGTCCACCATTGTGGTATTTTAAATAAATATAAAATGATGTTTACCGTTTTGATATTCATAGAATATGAATACCATAGTGAACGAAAAATGTAAATAAAAAATCACCATCAATTCTTAGGTTCCACCATCAAACCCCAATTCACCCTGTAATGATTCATCCAGAAACAATGTCTTTTATCATGTCACATAATCATTCAAAAAACTGAGTCGTAATGACCACAATGTAGTTAATGTAATTTCCAAATCACAGTAAATATCTAAATAATACATAACGTATAAGGAATAATTATTCTATATAAGAAGAATTCCCATGATATCCCATATTATTAGACTACAAGATGATCTCTATTATGTAATCCAAGGTGATAAATATTCATCAAGAATAGTCATTGAACCCCATGAGGTATTCATGTATAAGGATCAAAAAACATAATTATACTGTATTTTATGATTTATAAGATACTTTACTAACAATACAGGCTAGGGATGTTAGATTTGAGTTTCTTTAAAATATTATTTACATAAATACATAATCATAAAAAAATATTTATTTAATACTCCACATAGTTCTACTATATACCACTGATCTTATTATATTACGAAAGATACGCTAGAGAATATAAATAAATAAAGGTGTTAGATGAAATGACTCATTTGGGAAAAACATATTTAAATAATGAATACCATTTTAGTCAATATTCATAACATGATTTCAAAGGGATGCAAATCCCATTCATGAAAACAGTGAATATGAAAATAAATGTCAAAGATCAGTGAATCACAATCATGTGAAATAAAATAATGAAATAAATAATATGAATATATTAAGGATAACCATTATGATAAAATAATATAGGATAAACTACATAATATTCATGGTATGATCTATCCATCCTCCATCATAAAATATTTTTCTAAGGCTACAAACATGGGAAGCATACAAATGTGCTAATGAAAACTGAATGCATGCCACGAATGGTATCACGTGAGAATTTAAAAATCCCATTGAATTTCTTGGATAATATTGAACAAAAAATAAAAACTATGTCAATCCATTATCATAATATATACAATAGTACATGTTCTACTAGAGGATAAAGAATCAATATGTAAATAAGAACCATGATAAAACACATGGGAAGAAATTATATTTCAGAATCTTATCTCAATGGATAACTAAATTATATATCATGAGGATTAATAATAGAATATATAATTATATCATTTTTATCATTCTTAAATTTCTAACGGAATATAATTATAGAAAATTGGTTGTAAATTTATTAAATATTTCTTAAAAAATTCAAATATGTAAGAATAGAAAGAACCACTTAGGTGATTCTCTTAGAAACAAGAGATGGAAAATATTAAATAAGAAAAATAAAAACTAATTTATCTTAGAACCATAATGAAACTAATTTTTTTCATGAAAAAAATATTTTTTCTAAAAATTCTTACATGGTTAAAAACATTTGATGTGGGTGATAATTGACATTATTTTTTTACAAAGGGAAGTTCCCTAAAATGAGGTTTACAATTGAGAGAGAATTTTGAAAGAATATAAGTCAAATATTATTACCAAAAAATATTTTTATGGTAAATATATATATATATATATGTAATGGAAATATATATAGAATATATATAAGTCATAAATGTGAATAATTAGAGTATAATGGAGAACAAATAAGAGAACATGAAACACCAAGGAAACAAAATAGGTTGAGAATAACCCTTAATATGTTTAAAATCATATTTGTAGATATTCTACATCATAATTTTTATTGATAATAGGATAAGTTATAATTTAATTTCACATGAAATTAAAATTAATTAGTTTTCTAATTAAAAGCATAACATTGGAGGGAAGAGAAATTAAAGACAAGGATGGGAAATGTTTTATTTAAGAGGATTATAATTATTATTAACTTTGTTATATTTTGAAGATGGAATAGATCTCCAAAGAAATGAATATATGTATCAAAAGTGTTGTCCCAATAAATAATTAGGATATACCATATGAAATTTATGTTGAAAATCATGGAGAAACATTATAACTCATGAATGAAAATCAATTCATGATAGACCCATAAATTTTATTGAAGAAATAAACTCTTTCCCATAGAAATTAAGGGTATTAATTTATACTACATTTTCAATTTAAAAAATATATGATATTAAAAATAAATTTTAATGTATTTACACTGTAAAAATGAATTTAATTTCATAATAAAAAAACATCCACTAAAAATTGTCATTGGCACAAAAACCCTCACTTCTATAGATAAATTCTAGTGAAAACAAATTTTAACAATATATAGCATGATGTTGAAGTTAAAATATTATAAATAAATATAATTCATGATATTATATATCTAATTGGTAGAATATACACCATTTAAATGAAGTTATATTCAAAATAAATGTTTGCCTCAATGAATAATGTTTTGATATATAACCATTACGACTTAATTATTTTTTAATCAAGTAATAAAAATACCTAAAATCATAGTCATATAACTACAACGATTAGAATTATTAAATATGAAGATAAGTACTTTCAGGATTAGTATATACTGGATATAAATAAGAAATTAGTGCATTTCATTAAAATGTGTGTTAATGAAGATAAATTGAGACGGAAACCCTCACCTATATCAAAAGAGTGTTTAAAATTGGAACATAACATCCTAAATAACTAAACTATGTTAATTATATATATTCCCAAGAATTTTATTTACCTACATATAATTATATAAATTCCATTTATTATCATTTTACTTATTTATTTTATAAATATTTTATGATTACATTAATTTCTCAAGATTTTCTGGTTTATATCATCATAACACATCTGGTTTTTCGACCCAGGTAAAATAAATCATAAAATATTGTAATGGTATCTATAATTTCTGACATATAGCTCATTTATTATTACATTAGAAAAATACCTATACATTTTAAATGGTGAACACACTAATATCTAACTTAAGAATGGTAATTTGATAATCCTTCTTAATGATGTTAAATTTTTCATTACACTTTACTAATTGAATTACTAGGATAATATAATATATATCCATTAAAGAACATAAATAGTGTAAAAAATCTTTTTATACATAATATATAAAATTTGAACATTATACATGGAAGTAGGTTGTATAAAATAAACATGTTGTTCACTAAAGAGGTAGTTCGCACATATGCATGGTGAAATTTTCATTTTTCCCAATGAATTTGGAGGAATTCATAAAATGAATTTTACATTAGAATGATAAAATTAAATCATAGTAAAATTTATGGTGTTATCATTAATTAATTTATTAGGAGTCTTGAGGGGGTTTGAAGAAGAAATGAACATAGAAAAGCTAAGTTGAGAGGATTACCTTCCCCTTGGAAGGTCTCCCTTGGGTAACTCCTAAAAAAATGGTATTTCATAGATACTAAGAATTAAAAGGTATATGTAGAGTATTTAGTAGACAATAATTTAAGGTTTTATGTTCTATGGAATTTTAATGGGTATATAAGTGGGGAAGATGTAGTCTCCTTTTATAAGTGATGAAAATGGGTCCTTTGTAAAAACTCATCATTTCTCATTGATATTACTCATAAATTAATCTAAAAAAGGAAACAATGCATTTTAAGTGTTTGGGGATAAAGGAAAATCATCCCTTACCCCCATTCAATATTATAAATTCTTTTAACATGTTCTTCCCACATTCTCAATGTTTTACCCAGGTTTAACATATTTTACACTTTTCGTTGTAACTACACGTCCACCCATGGTAACTAATTTTAATTAGAAAAATTGAAATATAAAATATTCAATAACATGTAACTAATCATTTTCAATATGTTAATAATTTTATAAAATAAAACTTCCATGTTTTGGAAAATTGATTTTAATATGAGCACACGTATCATGTAAAAACCTATTTTCAGAAAAAACTATATTTTGTTCATAGGTTTTGTGTTTAAGGTGCTAATAAAATTTTTATGTATTATATTAAAATAAAAATATTAATTATTATTAATTTAATATTAAATTAACAATAAATTATAATAACAATTAATTCAACCAAGTAAATTTTTTTATTAATGAAATAGATGAAAAACGATTTATTGAAACATTACATAAAAACATTATAAAGTAATGGTTGGGTTTTTTATGTCAAAATAATAATTTAAACGAATTAATTATAATTTATAGAATATATGTTTTATTATAATTTTTTTGGGAATTGATATATAATAATTCTACAAATGTGAGTCTATTATAAACATCAACATTTCACTATTCACCTAATAATCAAATATTTTATAAAAATACCCAAATATTAAAACTAATATTATTTCTAAAAGTTGAATCAAAAAATGGATGTCATTTTATTATATTATAAGAATATATGTGATTGACATAGTTTTAAATATAATTACATAGAACAAAATAAAACAATTTTGTTATTAAAAAATTATCTTTACTTCAAGGATAGTGTGGGACTTCATAAGGGGTAATCCATGTGAGAAATATTTTTGAGAAAAAGATATGGAGATGATTCAGACCTATGGATGTTTGTGACTTGGAAAAATTTCCAATCGTTCACACTACATAATGTAACATCTTGAGGAGTTAAAGGATCAACCATGTTGATTTGTTTGGCGCATATGATTAAACTTTTGGAAGATGAACTATATTTGAGAAACCTTTTACATTCTAGGGTGTCATATCCCATAAATTTCCTTCAAGGACGCTAGTAATTTTCTAGTGTTTATCAACACTATTCTAAATAACAATGAGAATATTATTCATGATAGCATCTATCTGGTGGATGAACTCGATGTTTGTGTTCTCTTAGGTGAAACATCAGGGACCTTTTATGTTCCTGATTTCATAATGACGTTTCATATAAGAAATGGGGTGGTTTTTTTGGATACATTATGGTGGTGCAAATAGATTCAACGAAATGTTATTTCTTTGTATAGATGGTGAGAAATTAGTTGATTTCTATTGATGAAAACATTCATATGAGGGGGGTTGTATTGGCTTCCAAATTCCAGTAATGTGTTGTATCTTGGTAGGAAACCATATAGAATTCCTTTTTTAAAGAGATTGATCCAGGTAGCTATGGAACTTCATCTATAATAGCCTAAATATTTTGGGGTTGCGAAGATACTGTGTAGGTATTCCTAGAGGACTGTTTCTAGGGTATGGACCATATTGAGGTGAGATAGAAAACATTATTTATTGCACTTAAAGTGGGATTATAGACCCATTAAGTGGGATGGAATAGGGAAAGGTATAGAAATAGGGTTTTGGTATCATTTATATAGGTCTGAGTTGGTACATTGATGGATGATATGAGAAAAATCATAAAAGGTAGATGAACTCTATGATCCCTCTGTGATTTCTGACCAAGGACATGCATCAATCTAGATGTGAGCTATTATTGGTTAAATAGATGGGATCATTATATTCCTCCCATTATGGGGATTAAATTTAACAATTATGGTTCGTATGGTTCATTTGAAATGAAATGGAACCATATAGTTATGGATTTTACAGGATAATTTCTTCTCATATTTAGTAATTTTTATGGTACTCGGGCCTCATTAAGAGCAATGGTTATAGATATTACCACCAGTCACATGTTGTGCATGTTCTTTAATATTCATATTAATGAAATTCAGTTTGAATCCATTGGTTTGGTTGGGATTTTACATTTACAAGAAAAAATTCCAAGGAAAAAATTATATATCCTTTGTAATTGCAGAATTATTCTTACTTAGGGGACTCACATTACTCACACCTTGAGAGAGGGTAACATTGTAGCCGATGCTCCAACCATCAAAGGAATTTAATGTGAACTTATTATTATTTTTAATTGTTTTGGTCCCTTAATAAATGATTGTATGAAAATTTTGAATGGTGATTCCCTTGGACTAAATTATTCCATTAATTATGATGGGTGGTGATGATAACTTGTTTTGTTCTTTCAAATAGTACTAAAAGTTCAATTGTCTTTCAAGTGTCAATTACTAATGAAAAATAGCTATACTTATGAAAATATATTTCTTATTACACTATCATAATTACTAACATTTATAAGAAAAGGAAACTCACATTTTCCATCATAACAAAAATATAATAATGTTATCAATCTTTTATGTATGATCCCATATTCACTTATAAGACAAAATAGTTTTTTTTATACATAACCCTCTCGAAATTATCATTTAGATAGTGTTCCATGTAAATAAAAAAAAGAAAAGTGGTTATGAAAATATCTAATATAGTTTGTGTATAATAATATAAATTATTAATCCTATGATATCTTCTATCATTTAACGTTCATTTCATCCTATAATACTGTAATTTCAACAATGATATACTTTCAAGATTCTATAACTCTCATGGTTCTTTCAACATCCGTGTTATGTTAACATTGGATACATTAAGATGGTTTTTTATATACTTGTCAACCTATTCCCTTAAATTTATTAGAAAATAAATATTTCATATAATATCATAAAGAGGATTCGATCAACCATACCATATCCCCCAATAGTGTTAACCCACGTGAAAAATTTCACATCTTTTTTGTGCACTAGGTGAATATCAAGTTAATTCCCTAATACATTATTTGCAGGGTTATTAGCACTAATTACATCAATCTCATGGCCTACATCAACTTAAAGTATCAATAATTGGATGTCATTTCTAGTTAAACAACAAAATAATAATATTAAGAAAATTCCATGACGTTATCTTACACGTATATTTATCTTATGGATTTATTCAAAGGGATTTCACTAATTTTATCAAATAGAAATATCAAAAAAATTCTGATATTTCTCTAATAAAAACTGTAGAAACTGAATGCTTAAAAATAAATTATTTTAGGAATTAGAATATAATTTAACAAAAATTTAATCCATTAATCTAGATGTATAGTTTCATTAGAATAATAGATACATAATTGAATCATATTAAATTTAATTAAAATATAATTATTTAAAACTCTACATAGTGTTCCTATCTCCCATAGGACATATAATATTGCATTGGATTCCCTGGAAAAAATACATATGGAAAACGGTGATCTAGAATTCAATGTACAGAAAATGTATATTACAATAAAGAATAACTTGAGAGTCTATAGGCATAACATGATATCATTATGAGTTCATTTGTAATTCTCGAAACACATAATAAGGAAATGAATGTACAAGATCATGGAATCAAAAGTGTGTAGAATCATCATAATGCATGAAATCATAAGAATATGTAATGATTAACCACCAAGAGGACAAATTGTATGTAATATCCATCATAATCGGTGTATTCTCTAGATAACCTCCAACATAACATATTTATCTTTGGATTACTTTTATTTCACCATATGATTTATTCATAGGCTTTCATCCCTTGTACCATACTTAATATATCATCATATATAACAATTACACAATTCATTACAGGATAATAACGGAACCACCATTAACATATTAATTTCATTAGAATCATAATATGTAAAAATGTTGGTATGGAACAAAAGGATAATGAACCAATATATAAATCATAATCCCAATAAAACTGATGACAAGAATGTGGGTTTCACAATATTATATTAATGAATAACAGAAGTCTATATTATAAGGATTCAAAAGATAATGAGGAATTAAATGATTTTGAACATTCTGAATTATAAAAAAGGAACGTAGGTATTAAAAATGGATTTCCATTTTATAAAATAATACTTTAAACAATTCAATAATTTATGAATAAAAATAACTTCTAATGAGAATCTTTGGAAAATTATTAGAGGAAAGTTTTATAGAAGGTTAAGCAAAATTGTTTCTCTTAAAAAAATTAAAATAAAAAAGGGTGTTCATGAATTAATGATGGTTTATAGAAGCATTCATGGTTAAATAAATATACGGGGGTGATAATTGACATGATTATAAATTTAGGGTTGTTCCCTTAATAATTAGGTTTAATTATGAGTGATAATTTCGAACAAAGAAAAAAAATTTATTATCTAAAATAAAGAGATTAAAGGTAAACTTGGAATATATCTAAGGATCATATATACATAATATTTAACCCATAATTTTTTAATAATATAGAGTATAAGGTAGAAATATAATTAGAATGTGTCACTCAATGGTACTTATTGTTGTTAGAATTATCTCTTACTATGTTTTAAGAAACAAATTGTAAAAATCTCACATTGTAAAAAAAACTAAATTTTATTTTTAGTATAAGATTTTGGTCAGAGTGGGTAACTCAATAAGGGTTTATTTAAGTTCCCAAAAATTTTATTTATTAATTATTTTTTAAAACATTAATCCTGAAAATTAATTAAAAATACCGATTAAATCAATATAGTATAATATTATATGATTGACCATTGAAATAATTTATCAATGTAATATAATGCCTATGTTAAAAAAATATTAAAAATCACATTATTTTTAAACCAAATTACTTAATAAAATAATTTATAAATATATAGGTTATGAATAACTATCAAAGTAATGATTCATTCCTGATTTTAACTACAGAGAAAATTTTATAATTGAAAAACTAAAAAACCAAACTGAAAAACATAGAATAATAAAATAAATAATTCAGTTTTGAGATGTGAATCAATCCCCTACACTTGGAAATCATCATTTTCAAATTATATTATTTACTAATAAAATTGGTCTAAACCCTATATTGGGGGTTTTAAATCGACAACACATAGCCTCTCTATGAAACAATTGTCTTACCTAGTTATATTAACAATACTTTGGGAGAATATAAATTATTCTCCAATTCATTTAAAAAAGAATGTTTTTATGAATAAACAGTGTAAAATATTACTATTTTCAGTGTTAGAGAATAAATTGGAAATATTAAAAGATTAATTTATATAATAATATAATTTAGGGGTAGATATGTCTTCATTAGATCATCAAAACTACCAGTTAACAAAATAATATTTAGATATAGTATAGATATAGAAATATTATTATGGTTAATATATTATGATGGTGGATATGGTCAAATTGTGGATCTAGTGTAGAGGAAAATTAACTTGTGCGGTAGATCATACAGACAGTAAATGAAGTTCACAAGTAGATATTTTTTTAAATAATGGTCGACACCTCCATGGAAGATCTCTCAGATGTTGAGTTCAGTGGTTGATGATGAGAACTGATGGATCATTACAACTAGTGATAGATACCTTTAACTTGATGGTTGATCTTAAAAACTAATTATAGATCATCATTAATAATGGTTGATAGATTATTTAAACTAACGGTAAACCATTTCATCTACTAGTAGATATTCATAATTAAAAGTATACTGTAATAACTAATGGAATATTTAATCATCTAATGTTAGATATTCATAACTAATAGTGTTTTGTATGAACAAATGTTAGATATATACCTCGCTATGTTTGGCCCCAAAATTATGTACTATCATAAAATATTAATCTTAGTATAAATATAACAGACATGATTTTAGATCATTAAAATAAGAAGGTTAGTATAAAATCCAATTTTTTATGATAAAAAATAATGTAATTTTATAACCATGTATATTAAAATAATTACAAACATTAGTAGATGAATTTTAAAATTAATGGCCCTCTTTACATATAAGATAGCTAATGTGATATACAATGTTTAAATTTTGAAAAAAGAATAACCATCATAAAATCCATGAAACTAATTTCTCCCTCTTTCAGTATTATCAAAAATATTATGTATATAAAATAATAACAATGAATGAATATTAATATGAATGAAATAGAGGTTTCATTGTAGTGAAATGTCATGAATTATATCTTAAAAAGTAATATAAGATAAAATAAAATCGCTAAAATGTTAAATTTGAATTGGAATCACTCTTATATCAATGAGATGAAGGATAAGTATGATATTAGTTTTTTCTAGGGATAGGAAGTCCAAAGGTAGTGGTTGAGGGTGAAGAGGTAGAATTAGGATGCTCATGGGTCAAAACTGGCTTGAGATGCCAAATTATCATAGTTAGGGACATGCATAAAGGTTGAATCTAAACAGGTATGGGTGAATATGACGAAGAAAAAGAGATAGAAGACATGATAATGACATCATGTACAACCAATATAGTCCCAAATACATAAATGTGGATTTAAAAAATAAAAAAACATTATTATGTTATAATGTCCCTTTATTTCATTAAATAAATCTATATTTTTCTCCATAAAATGCTTATTCAGAGGATAAAAGATAGTAAACTAGTTCACATTCACATTAACAGCTCTAGTAATAGGAATTATCCTTAAATTAAAAGTAAGAAATAATAAATTATAATTGATATCCTGAATAGTTTATATTATGTAATTAGTTTTTATGGATTTAGTGATAGTTTCTCTATCACTTATTATGCATATGAAACATCCCCTAACAAATTTTTATATGTGATCCACATATTTCTTGATCTTCTAGCTATCCTCCGGATATGATTTATCAAGATCACCAAATATATCATATAACTCCATCTTCACAGTAACTCTTATCATCTAATTGTTAACCAAAGATGTAGAAGGTGTAGTGGTAGAAGGAGAAGTACCAACAATAGGTAAGGTTTTCAACATATCAGGTAATAATTCCAATATTGTATCACAAGTGGATCTCATATTCCTTATGAGGGAATTTATTTGATCCATCTCATTAAACAAACTAAGATTATCAATATATACTAGTTGAATCATTCAAATCATCTTTGAAAAAATTAAGAAGATAAATATCCCAAAGATATATCTGGTATCATCATCACTAAGTTGTGTTACTCTATTATATTGGTATCTATGAACTCCACTAAAATTAGAAATCATCTTCACCTTATTAGCATCCAAGACATACTTCTAAAAATATAATGAAGGTTAATGAGTTGATGGTAGAGGATATGGAATACTCCTAGATAGAATAACCTCTATATACTAAGATACTGAATCTTTTGGAATATTTAAATGAAAATATTCCAACTGTACAACCACATCAATCATTCCACCAAATATCCCTTACGATATTCTCTATAAATTGTAATAAAGTGTACAACATACATATTTGGACTCCCATGATCATCATACTCACCATCTGAGTAGGGGTATGAGATTCCTAGCCTCTTTGAACTAAAAGATATATCCTCCTTGGATGGTGCATCATCCTCAGTAGTGATGAAACCAACTGGTTCATCTCTATAAATTGATCTATGAATGGAAGTACATGGGGGTTACTCCCCATGATTAGATGCTATTTTATAATCTCTAATAGATGAATCATTATCAAAAGGATTAATATAATTGGTTTTATCTTCAATTATATATCTACATGTAATAAAAAAATGGAGGTGGATGTGAATGTTCTATGTCATCCTCATCAACACTGTCATTATCATCATCATCATCATCATCATCATCATCATCATTATTATTATTATTATTATTATCATGTACTTCTTTGTCCTAATTTCACATTCTATTATCATTTTCAGATACCTTAGAACCATCTAAAACATTTACTACATACCATTATGTTTCAGAATAAATATGTATTTTTTCACATCTTAAGACTAATGTATCCTATTCTTCACCATAAATTAATAGGATCTATCTTATAGGAAGAGAAATATAGAGGATAAAAACTCCATAGGATACATAGGGATCATGAAAACATCTCGGTCACTCCCTTGCTTAACTCAAACAACTAATTAAATTTATTCTATAATCTTAGCTTCTTCTTCTACAACTTCATCATTAAAATAATCAATAAACTCAAATAAATCTAAACTAGGTTGAACAATATTTTTATGACATGTGGGGTGATTAACAAGATTTAAATCCTTAGATAATTTATCATCAAATTCCACCTATTTTATTAACAAAGGATTCTAATAACCCTTCATCCTATTACAGGTAAAATGGATCAAACAGTTACAACAACATTTTAATTTTCCTTTTTTATTATTATATACCAATACCTTGGATTACAACATTCATGAGATCATATTAGGATAGATTAATATACTTTTTCTAGAATAAGTCCTTCTTATCTTATTAATATTTACCATTAAATATATGTAAATATTTATTTTATCCCAAAAATTAGTAGTAATAAAATAAATGCATCATGGTATATTATCATTCTAATTCCACTTATCTTGGGATATTGCACGTGTTGGATGATTATAAAAAAGATTCTATACTCTACATAAATACTAATAGATTTCTGTTTTCACATTATTCTATTTCCATTTAACTCCAAAATAGAATTCTCATATAAAAACAACTTACTATCGCTGGTTATGGAACCTTAAAACTCATTACATACACCTATGTGAGATATGTTGATGCATCTGGGCCACTAATTTGAAGAAAATATTACATTTTTACAATCAACCATAATTCTAATGACATTTTTACTATCCCTAAATCTATACTCTACATATTAGTAAAATTGGTGAACCATCTTAGGAAAGAACAAACTATCATTTCTTGTGAATAATTTCATCTGTACTTGTTCATGAACCACCTTTATCACTATATAACATATAAAAATTAAACATTAATTTCTTGTCTCATTTTGGGCATTTAAAACATGATTGATATGTTGTGGATTCTTCATTTCGAAAATAGAAATGCAACTAGAGTCTCCTCATTTATATTTGTGGGATGTGGTCCTTCAGGATATAAAACTGACGGGAACATCACACTAACCATTTTAAAAAATCAAAAGGATAAGGATGAGAATAATAAATATTTAAGATTAAGAGAAAAGGGAACATGAAAGGATCAAACTAAGGCCAGAGTGAGAGTGTTCCCAAAATCAGATTTAATGTTAAATTTCATCAATTTAGGATTTAGAATAATAAAATTTAATAAAAAATATATAAATAAATCTAATAACAATTTTTACATTTAAAATAGGTCCGGTAGAAAATTTGAATAGTGGATCAACCTATAGAATACGAAATTTGTATCTCCACATGGTGGATCACCAACAGTAGATTTGCAATAGTGGATTTTTGAATATAAAGGATTAATCCAAGAATATAATTCTTACTTCATGTTTTATTGATATTAATATCTAATAATTCAAATGATTTTGAAAAAAAAATTTATGATGGTGTTTAGTACCATTAAATTATAGGGATATATTGGCTTTATGGAAATGGTCTCTAAAATAGTGATGACTTTAATCAATATGTTTTATCCTAGAATATTATATGTGATTCTAGGAAATATTTATCACAATTTGGTTATCCAAAATTATAGGTACATATCAAAATTCATATCCATAATCATGAATAGTGTGTTTCATCCAAAAAATGTATGCTCTAAATCTTCATACAACCATATATTAGGCCTCAATCGTAGTTAGTGAATTTGTTTTTCATTTTTTACCACACAATGTTACTAGTGACTTTCCCAAAAGGTAACATGTTAAGAGGTGATTTTTATATCTATCATGAAATAACTAAAATTTGTATCTAAATTACTCAATAAATAAAATAAATTTTCTCTATGATAGAATAATACTAAATTGGTCATACAAATATTATATTTAAAAATTATATTAACCAAATTTAAATGGTATTCTTTAAGATTTTTTTTAGAAAATGGGGACACCTAATCACATTGAACATAATATCTATTCTGATACCAGTTCGGTATAGAGATCTTGTACAATCATGTCTCTATGATTGGTTTGATACACTAACTTTCTATTTTCATCAAGATAAGGCTTAAAATATGAATTAATTGGAGTAACACTATTTTTTTATATCCTAACCAAAAACAATTAGAAGGTATTTATTGTAAATTATTTTATTTTAAATAATTCCATATTTAATGTAAAAAAATTTGAAAACCCATGATGATTTTTTACTCACCAGTTAACCTATTTTTTGGATTAAATTTTCATATTTTTTGAAAATTTATTACATAAATAATTTTATGGAAACCATAAAATAATATAATAAAAAATAATTTTAAATTATTAAAACAACTATTTAAATTATTAATATAAACAAGGGAGGATTGGAAATTCCTTTTTAAGACTTCCTAAAAATTATTAAAGAGAAGAACCAATCACACCAAGACTAGGAGCCTATTTTAAAATATAAAATGATTTAGTTAATTTGGAAAAAATGTTTTCTAAATTTAGGATTTTAAAATTCCAATTTTTTTATAAAAGAATAAAAAATATATAACTATTTTAGAATTATCTGTTGACGTACATTTTATATTGTATGAAATTGAAATATTCTGTAAAGAAAATCAATAATATAATGGATTCATGTCTAACCTCATTTGTATATTTTCTTTAAAGCCAATACTATATTCAAGAATGTATCATTATGAAACCAATGTTTCTTTATTTCAAACTATAGTTCCTAACTCATAAATTTTTTAAATAATCATTTTCTTGTAAATATTTGGGTATTATTTAATTATATCCACTAGTTCCCAATTATTATTCATTTCTAAATGATTATGTTATTTTTTTATTTATATAACCCAAAATCCACCATTTATTGCATCATTGATGTTTATTTGTTCAATATATGAAAATAAATCCTTATGGTCAACCAAATTTCAAAGAGAAGCTAAAATTTTGATCCTTTATCAAGGTCTACAACTAAAATACATAAATGGTGGTATTTATAAGTCCAAACAGTTCAAGGAAAATAATGGTTGGTTATCTCATTTTCATTTATAGGATCATGTTAAGGATGTCCCTGATAACTATGGAATTTTTCAATTTGCTTCATAGAACTGTCAGATCGTTTAGAATTCATTTTCATAGTTGACAGATCATCATCAATATTTTATAATGGGTTTTTGGATCACGTGGATTTGTTTCATCAAGATTTATATTTACAAATTCATACAAAATCATAGTACACTTTTAGACCCAATTTATGATTTACTATATTTTTTATATCCTATAAAAATTCCTTTATTAATCTTGGATGAAAATTTATCAAGACTATCCTTAGTAAAAAAAAGTTAATAATTTTCAACCAAATGCTAAAAAATAATTGACCTTTAATTTTATTCCATTCCAAAATTAATAATAAAATTTCATTAATTGATGTCAGAAAAGAACTATATTAATTATTTATTAATATGTATTTAAATATTAAACCAAAATATAAATAGGTAAGTGACACTCATTTAATATGGTTCGGGAAATTTTGTAAAGGGTTTTATTTCACATTTCTACTAGAGCATTCTACTATGGGGTCCTATGAGGATAAAATTTTGGAATATATTTATTTTATGAGTAAAATGATTCCAAATATTGATTTTCAAAATCAATTCCTTGATAAAAGTTTAAGGTCATAATTCTATGTCCACTAATATTGTGTAGATATTTAGCACACTTGGAAGAATATGAACAAACTTCACTTTTGTGAAATATAATGAATACCCAACTATTTTTAGAAAATTAATCTTCTTGAACATAAAAATAATGTTTCACATTTATTCTAGAAAATATTGGTGGTCCAAACATTTACATGTGAATGAAACTTAGTGGTTGAAATGCAGAAACATTTTACTTTGATTTGAAAGAGATTTTGTCATGCTTCCCATTTGACATGGGCTATAGATATTATCATTTGGGAATTATATTTTTGGATGATCCTAGAGAAAACTATTCCTAATAATCTTTCTATGTGAATGAAAATTATAATGGCCTTTTATCCAACGGAAAAACTGTTATTCATTGTAAAAATAATTTTAACATTTTTTTTGGAGAAATAAATGAATCTAAATTAACAAAACTAACATTATAATTTCATAATACCATAATAAATGTTTCATTTTTTGAGTCATAAAATTTAAAATAATTATTTTAAAACGTAACATGAAAACCATCATCACCTAACTATGATATGTAACAAATTGTATAATTTAATAAATCTACAAATAAAGCATTATAAATTAAAACAGTTTAGAGTTACCGGTTTGATTGAGTCTAATAATTTATCTTTTGGAATTGTCACCAAAGATGACATGTCAACCATCAACCATACATTGGTTCATAATACATGAATAATTTTTAGTCATGTGACTAGAGTATCTATTAGACATATACAATGGATTCTTATCAGATATTTTCAATTAGGCTTCCTATAAAATTTATTTTAATTTAAAAAATAATTTTGAAAGAAAATATTTTATGAAGGTAAATTTTAGTAATAAATGATTTTGGAACCCATTTTTTATTAATAAAATTCCTGAAATCATATTTTATACATTTTGAAATAAAAATATTGTTAGTCAAGAATAAAAAAAAGTAACATAATCAGAATTAATAAGGCTAAGAATGAAATTTTTTTTAGTAATCCTTCTCTGTCTCAACAGATAACATATTCTAGTAGTATATTCTTGTTACATTTTATTTCCTTGAATTTGTTTCAATTTATTTATTCCATTTGTAATATTTTTTGACCATTTTTTAAGTTCACATTAGAAAATATTAAAACATTTTTTTCTTTTCGAAACTGATCATTTTTTACAATCTATATTGTAAGATATGTATTAAAACTATCATTCAGAGTAGGATGCTTCATTAAATTTTTATATTGATCTTCCAGTTTGTTAACCTTATAATCAAATATATTACTTTATTCAAACATTTATTTTTTTAATTATTTTCTTCAATATTTTCATTTGATTAGGACTAGAATTATGAATTGGGGATGCATGGTAACTATTATATTCCTCATATGTGTTTTCTATAAATAACATATTAACTCGATTATGGTTGTCTTGTCGGATTGAGTATTATTCTATTAAACTATCCTATTAATAACTCTAATTTTCATTAATATATTTATTATGAACCATATCCTTATTTCATATATCTTTATAAATATTTACTTAGGATAATCTAATTTGACACAGCCATTGATCTTACATTCTTAGTAGAATATCCCCTTTGTAGTATCATATTTCTTCCAATCCTTTCTCCAATTACTTCTATTATCCTAAATTCATTTATAACTAGTTCTCCAAAATGTATTTTTATTTTTTATAAATTCATTACTCTTATGGCCATGTGGCCCATTTCTTCATCATTACCATCATGAGACTATTCATCACATGAGCAATCACATTTTGATATTATCCTTTAGTTTTGAAGCAGTTGTTTTGAAGTGTAAATATGTCTTCTTCGATTCATCATATTTCAGTATATTTACCTTGACTTATAATTCAAACATCCGAAGATTTAATACCATCTCTTTAATATGAAACTTACTAATACAACATGAATCTCTAATTATAAATGATGTTCCTCTACATCTTTTAGTTAAAAATCTCTACAAGCGCATAATTTGATCATTTGCATGAATGAGTTTTTTCAATTGAATATATCTTCTTCACACTGTTTTAAAACAAGAGATAAATATAAAAAATATGTTTATCATGTTTCATCGTAATCATATAATATTTAAAATAATAAGTATATTGTAATGTCCCGGTTCTGGAAGCCTCCTAGAGGGGCCCCGTACCTGGTTGGTCACATGGCCTAAAGCCCATTTCCCCAAAAGACAGAGGCTTCCGACTTGCAGCAAGGGCCTTGGGTGTTATATTGGGGAAACTATTCCCTCATTGGCAGAGTACACAGTAGAAGAAAAATAAACAGGCAACAACGGAAGCATAAATAACCAACAATATAAACTGCGAAAGACTAAATCAACAAACTGGAGCACATATGTATATATGAAATGATGCATGATACATATCTAGGAAAGTATCCAAACAAGTCACAATGATGGAAAACACCGAAGTACCAAAACAAGTACAAAATAAAATAAACAGCTCCTCAGCATCACAATCCAAAGCTTGGTCCCATGCTCCCCTGCTCCAAGTAATCATATACCGGAAGTCGAAGGCCGCTTTCCCTTACTATACCTGCGAAAAAATAGTCTGTTTGTGCCCAAAAGCATGACACAAACAGGGTTTGAGACTAAATCCCAGTAGGCATTCACCCGAAGATATGTTCCTAATAATCAATGTGTATATGGAAGGTAAATGTACAATAAGCAGTAAACAGAAACAGCAAAGTAGTAGGCAGTAAACAGTAAGCAGTAAAGCAGGATGATACAAAACAACAATCAATCCACAACCCACAATAGTAGTTAAGCGACAGATAATAAGCAGGAAACCTTCTAGAAAGTACTCGTAGCCATCCCCTCTAGTCCTATTCGAGAATTATCACCACCCTCTCGGCAGTGCACTCAGCCTAAACCCTCTAGTTTGGTTATACGAATTTATGAGACTCTCTGGGGAAGCACACTCGGTCAATCCCCCTTATAGTATAGGGTAGTCATGGTCTCTCTGAGGAAGATCATGTGGTCTAACCCTCTTAGCCCCAAGGTCTAGAG
Organism: Viscum album; assembly: GCA_963277665.1. NCBI lineage: Eukaryota > Viridiplantae > Streptophyta > Magnoliopsida > Santalales > Viscaceae > Viscum > Viscum album. Next base: position 1,756,640,482 of record OY728123.1, read on the forward strand.
ACTCTCTAAGGAATATATATTGGTCAATTACTCTTATAGCCTCAGGTATACCACTGACCCTCTAAGGAAGCTCACTCGATCAATTCCTAGTCTAGCCTGGGAAGGTTCTTAAAAATATTCAAACAAAATAAGACTCACTGAGGAAGCTCACTCGGTCTACCATCCTATAGTATAAAATATCTGAAGGCACCCTGGGAAGCTCACTCGGTCTATCCCCTGTGGTCTATAATGTCTGAGAATCACTGAGGAAGCTCACTCAGTCTACCCTCATGTAGTCTATAATGTTAAAGACTCTCTGGGAAGCTCACTCGGCCTATCCCTTATAGTCTATAGCACCGGTTTCCCTCTGCCCCACGCCAGTCAGTGCATAAAAATTCTATAATTCCAAAGTGAACTTATAGAGCTACATGGCTAACCAATGTACCCCTATAGAGATTCTTGGAAAAACAATCTACAAGGCAACCAACATGTAATGCAAAAAACTCCATCCTATAGACACAAGGCATGTAAACAGTCATAACGGCCAAAGGATAACAAGACCCAAAGGTCGTAAACAGATCAAAGCATGGGTAAAACATCCAAGCAGAAAAAATATCCTATAACATGATTAATTTACCTCTACACAAGCATACAAGCAAGGCAAGAAAACAAAAAGGGATAAAAGGTAAACACGCAATACCCCATTCACAAGTATTGGTGGAATTTTCACATAAAACCCAAGTACATTGAACGGTAAGGAAAAAACCACCTACCTCGATCTTAGGAGATCGATATACTTGTACCACGATGACTGATTCTCCCTTGAACATCGTAGATCTGAGAAAACACCCAAAACGCTCATCCCATGATAACTTGAGAAGGAGGAGGAATTGGAAAATAAGGCTCAAGCAGAAGGGAGAACTCACTACTGCGATTCTAACACAATCAATGGTGCTATAATTGGAGAACGGACTGAGGAACGGTGGATCGTTGAATATCCACTGATTCTCGGCGCTCTCGGATGAATAGGACCTAGAAGAAGACGTTTACGGTGGTCAGGCACGACCCTGGTCCGTTTAATGAAAAAAAATAAAGTACACACCATGTAATTTTAGTGTACACATCGTTTACTAGGTACTTCTGTACTCCACCAAAATCGGACTCCACATCACCCCTACACAATGTGTGGGTGGCCCGGACATGGCCATTACACAGCTTCGAGTGGGAAAAGAGTACATGGTGTGTACTCAAAAAGTTCACGATGTGTACTTCAAAAATTTCTAGAAGCTTCGTTCTTTTCAAAAACTCTTGAAAAAGGAAGGCATACCTAAAAACAAATATCTGGGTTCTTACAAACTTCTCCCCTTAAAGAAATTCATCCCTGAATTTCTCAAGAGAGGCGTAGAAGAAGAAAACCAGAACAGCTCTGGCCACTGCAATCGTACATCGGCCTCCCTCTCCCAGGTCTCGTCCTGTACTCGCCCATGATACCATATCACCTATACTAGAGGAACATACTGCCCATAGAGAGACTTCGTACTATGATCTACTGTCTGGATAGGATTCTCCTCAAACGACGCTTCCGCTTTGAGCTCAGGCTCCTTGGGATGAAAGACATGAGACTGGTCTGAAATGTAACGTCGGAGCTGAGAGACGTGGAAGACATCGTGCATGTCCCCATACCTCTGAGGTAGCTGCAACTGATAGGAAACTGGCCCAACTCTCTCCAAAACCTCAAATGGGACGACGTACCATGGTGAAAGCTTACGCTGTCTCTGAATATTCTTGTGTCCCAACCTCGGTGTGACACGTAGGAAAACATGATCCCCGACCTCGAACTCCAAAGGTTTTCTACGATGATCATCATAAGACTTCTGCCGAGACTATGCTTTAGCCATCCACTTCTGAATCAACTATATCTGCTCTGAGGTATCCAGAACAAGACGGGGTCCCAGCAAAGCTGCCTCTCCTACGTCCAACTAGCATAAGGGTGATCGGCATGGCCTACCATACAGAGCCTGTTATGGTGCCATCAGAATGGTCATCTGAAAACTGTTGTTGTATTCGAACTCCACAAGAGGTATATTCTTTTCCCAGGAACCACCAAAGTCTAGAATGAAATCTCGGAGAATATCCTCAAGCACTTGGATTGTGTGATCGGACTATCCATCAGTATAGGGATGGTATGCGGTACTCAAAAATACATGTGTACCCAAAGCCTTCTGAAGTCCCTTCCAGAACCGAGAGTTAAAGAATGCATCCCTTTTTGAAACAATAGAGTGTGGAACTCCATGTAGACGTACAATCTCTCGGATGTATAGTCATACTAGATCATCAAAACTGAAGGTCTCTTTGATCGGAAAGAAGTGTGCAACCTTCGTAAGTATTTCGATGAAAACCCATAAAACATCTTCTCCCCGAGGAGACCTTGACAACATGGTGAAAAAGTCCATCGCGACATCATTCCACATCCACTCGGGAATCGGTAACTTCTATAACAGCCCTGCTGGTCGCTGATGCTCTTCTTTCACCTGCTGACAAGTAGAACAACTCATGACAAAACCCGCAACATCTCTCTTTATATCTGGCCACCACTACTGGCGATGAAGATCCCGATACATCTTGGTGAAACCAGGGTGAACATTCCAAACTGAGGAATGAAAATCCCACATCATCTCCTTGCATATGTCTTCTGGCACCCATACACATCCCTGGAATGCATGATATCATCCTCGCCCACAGTCCATCCAGGAAGAGGGTCCCCTCCTAACACACTCTCCCGCAGGACTAAGGCCCCCGAATCTAATAGTTGCCTCATCTGTACCTGATCAAGAAAAGTAGAGGTAAAAACTATAGATGAAAGAATGATATGTCCCTATCTTTCATGCACCTTCAGATGCATCTTAGATAACAGAGACATAACCTGCCACTCACTTCTGGCCTCCTGAACTACCTGAATCTGAGTTCTCCTACTAAACGCATCTACCACTGCATTTCCATTTCCCAGCGTATAGGCGAGATCGAAATCAAAAGACTAAAGATACTCGACCCACCTGCGCTATCTCAGATTCTAATCACATTGAGTGATGATATACTTGATACTCCAGTGGAAGGTGAAAACCACAAAGTTCACTCCCAGAAGGTAGTGTCTCCAACAGCGTAAGGCATGAAAACTGCTGCCAACTACCGATCGTGTGTCGGTAGTTCCTCTCGTGTGGTCTCGACTACTGAGACCCATAAGCAACGACCCCATTTCCCTGCATAAGCACAACTCCTAGCCCGATAGCTGCAGCATCACAGTAAACAGTATAGACCTTTCCCGGATCTGGCAAGACTAGTATCGGTGCTGACTTCAACCTACCATTCATCTCTTGAAAGGACGACTCACAAGAATCTGACCATAAGAACTTCTCCCCCTTCATGGATAGACCCTTCAACTGTGATTCTAGGTGTGAAAAGGCTTATATGAAACACATGCAGTATCCTTCCATCCTTAGAAAACTCTGAACCTCAAAGAATATTTTTAGCTACTCCCAGGAAAATAAATTTCTCACATTCTCTGGGTCCACTAAAACTCTTGTCTCTGAGATAACATGATCCTAGAAGTGAATCTGATCCATACAAAAGTGTCATTTTGAGATCTTAGCATATAACTGATGTTCTCTCAGTGTACCCAGAACGATCTCAATATTTTTGGCATGGTCGTGTCGAGTGTGAGAGTACACCAAGATGTTTTCCACGAAAACCACCCCAATGGAGTCCAAGTACGGATTGAACACTTTGTTCATCAGTTCCATGAAAACCTCAGGTGCGTTCGTGAAACCAAACGACACGACTGTATATTCGTATAGACCATACCTGCTTCTGAAGGCTGTAAGAGGTATATCAGATGGTCTAATGTAAAACTGATGACAACCGGACCTCAAGTCGATATTTGAGAACACCCGAGCTCCTTGAAGCTGATCAAAGAGGTCATCTATCCTCGGCAAGGGATATCTGTTCTTGACTATCAACTGGTTCAGCTTCTAATAATCCACACACAGACGATGGGTTCCATTTTCCTTTTTCACAAATAGGACAGGGGAACCCCAAGGAGAAGTATTGGGTCAGAAGAAACCCATTACCTGCAACTCCTCCAACTGCTTCTTGAACTCCTGAAATTCATGTATCCATCCTATAAGGAGGAATGGACACCGGTGCCACTCATAGAATGAGCTCAATTGAGAATTATACCTCATGCTCCTTAGGAAACCTAAAAAGTCCTCTAGAAAGATATCCCTGAAACGATCCACCCCTGGGGGAAAGTCTAACTGTGAAGTCCCCTGGTCATCCATATAAAGACTGGAAATATGGGTTGTATATCTTCCAAGCCAATGATGCTCGGGTCCAGCTCTACCCGCCTAGACATCCTACTCGCCCCTATGAAGTAAAGATACGCCCTCAGGTGATACGAAACTCACCCTATGGCGATAGAAATCGACGACTGGATGGAATGGTACCAACCAGTCCATTCCGAGAATGATGTCATAGACCAACATCTCTAGGACATAGAGGTCCTATAAGAAGTGACACCACACAACCTCAAGAGGGCACTCTCTGCACTGACGTACACTACATTTCTTCCTTCCCAACGGTGTGTCAAGAGTCAACAAATCAGCAGACGAAAAGATACGGAGCCCAAGGCTCTCCACAACCGCAACAGAGATAAAGCTATAGAAAGAACCAATATCGAAAAGGGATATAGATAAAACTGAGGCTACTAAAATCATACCTCGAACTGTAGTAGGGACGAGATCCAACTCCGGATAGGTCTGCTCCACAAAAAAAGATTGGCATGCACCATGGCTCTGCACCCCTGGATGACCGCTTTGAGCTGATCCACTCTATTGTTGCTAATGACCTGGTGACTGACCACTATGGCTATGACCTCCAACTCATCCCGAACGGCCAGAAGAACTCCAGTTCCTAGATAGGTGGGAAACTGGAAAAGCATCTCCAGAATGTGGGGTCATAGAGGAACCCCTACCACCATCTAAAGGTGAGAAGATCTGACAAAAGCGCTAAAGATGTCCCATCTTGCCGCAAGATCGGTACTCCATCAGATATCTCTGGAACTGAAGCCTAGTGTGCCCACCCCTACCGCACTGGTAGTATAAAACATGGCTGCCAGAATACGCATCCCGCGAACCCCGATCTCCTCGAGAAGACTCTCTACGACGCCTACTACAATCCTTAGGAGGAACACCAGCTCTGGATGTCGAACTGTCTTAGCTCAGTGATCCAGAATCCATCAGGTTGTGCTCAGTGATCAGTGCCTAGTTGACGATAGAAGATATCAAAGTCGACTGGAAGATATTCACCTGGGAATGGATATCCTACCTGAGACCATCCTCAAACTTCCTAGCAAGAAACAACTCATCACCTGCAAAGATCGGTGTGAAATGCTGCAGCTCAGTGAAGTGAGACGAGTACTCCATGAAATGAAGATTACCCTACTGCTGGCTCATAAACTCCCGGGCTCGATCGGCCCTCAAGGTCCTCAGATAGAAGTAGTCATAGAAAGTATGTCGAAACACATCCCATTACATACTCTGATGATGCCCTGATTTTGAGATCACCTCCCCCACCTCTTAGCAGTGTCCCGGAGCATATAAGTAACCAGATTTACCCTATTTTCTAGGGGTATCTCTAGATGATCAAAGATAGTCAGGGTGGCCTCGAATCACGACTCTGCATCCTGGGGTCCTCCATCCTCGGAGATAGTAGGAGGATGCTTCTACTGAAAAACACTCGTCAACTCAGCCATCAATGGGGCAGGAGGTGGTGCTCCCTAAAAGGTCTGAATCATCCTTAAGAATTCCTCCTTGAACTGCACATTGGTGCCTACGACGGGTACAACTGCTGGTGTTAAGGCAGGCCCAGCAGGAGGATTTGTAGGAGGCCCCTAATCGGCCACATCCTGTGTCTGATCAGCGTCTGGAAACTAAAGTACGACCAGAGGATGTCTTAGAGGCATAGATCTGAAAAATCAAAAGAACACCTTTGATCAGGATTAAATATGATTGAAAACACGGGATTACAAAATGGGAAGAGGGGAAGAAACTATTAATTTTTACAAAACATGACTACATGGCATGTCTTCTTTATCCATTAAAATGGGTGTGTACCCCTGCCACTACTGGTCGTGTAACTCCCCAAACTACACGGCGTGTTGTTCCCACACACGGCATGTAATTGAACTCTAAAACCATGCCCGAGTCTCCTTACATGACTAACCCACACTATCCAACTAACCCCAGACTACACGGCGTGTTCCATAGGGACACAGGGTGTACTAGACACGGTCTCGGCGGCCGTGTTGTTAGTTACACAACCGTCTACACGGCTGCCCTTACATGGCGTTTTCTGAACAAACATGGTGTGTATAGGAGAAGGTGACATCGACCCATGCTGTTTGTGACATGGATGGGTATCTGTTACAAAACTACACAGTGAGTACTTTACCAGCATGTCGTGTTCTACTCGAGCTTCCCTGTACCATGTTGTTAGTGACATGGCCGGGTACATGGCTTGAAACTACACGGCATGTACCTGCTTTACACGACGTATTCTACTCGAGCTTCCCCATCCCATTTTGTTAGTGACACGGCTGGGTACACGACTCGAAACTACATGGTGTGTACCTACCATACACGACGTATTCATGATGGAATTTCTACAACAGCGTGTCCCTTCTCAGACGGTCAGTGACATGGTATAAAAACTACACGTCATGTAGTCAAGAAGTACACGCCGTGTATTCTAGTTTTTTTGGGCAGTAGCTCAGAAACTACATAGAAGCCTGGAAACACTGAAAACAGGGAAAATAGGTGCCAAATTCCGATCCGTGAGGGCCTATACACCCCGTGAATCAAAGATTGGAATCTCCTACAGTCATGTACAAGAGAAAACAGGAGCATGATCCACCAATTTTCTGATTCAAGAGGGCCCATAACACCTATATAATCAAAATTGGGCATTCATGTATGCAGAGTACAATACAAACAATCCTCTAACAAAGCAGCAGATATTCTATCATGCATCTATCACAACAGCATGCATTAGCTACAAAATGCATATCACTATAGCATGCAATCGCTAATGCAACCTTAATGGAATGACAAGAATGCATGGAATGTGATTTCTACAAGTTCCAATATGATGCTTGAGATGGTATTCCCTCATCTCATCGGTTTGTGACAGAAATTGAACCGCGATAGTCACAACAATACCAACAAAAAGCCTATGAATCACTCTTTGTGAAATCATATCAAACATAATATCTCAAAACCAGAAAACTGCTATAAACGAGGTAGTATGGATTTTCCCTATACATGGGTTAGCTACTCCCGGTCACAGCTTAATACCATTTACCGAATCTGTCATATCCCTGGATAAAGGCTCAAAATACTAAATCAAGAGAAAAGAACTCCTCTGATATGACTTTGTAGCATCCCGATTCCGGAAGCCACCTAGAGGCTCCCCGAACCCGGTTGTTCACATGGCCTCAAGCGAATTTCCCCAAATTCCAAAGGCTACCGACTAGCAGCGAGGGCCTTGGGTGTGATAGTTGGGAAACAATGCCCTCATTGGCAGAGTACACAGTGAAAGAAAAATAAACATGAAATAGTGGAAACCGTAATAACAAACAATATAAATAGCAGAAGAATAAATCAAAAAACTGTAGAACATGTGTATATATGAAATTATGCATGATAAATATCTAGGAAAACAGCCAAATAATTCACAATGCTGGAAAACACCACAGTACCAAAACAAGTACAAAAGAAAATAAACAGCTCCTCAGCATCACAATTCAAATCTTAGTCCCATGCTCGCCTGCTCCAAGCAATCAAGTACCAGAAGTCGAGGGGATCTTTCCCTTGAATATACCTACAACAACATAGTATTTTTGGGCCAAAAAACCTGACCCAAACAGGGTGTGAAACTAAATCCCAGTAGGCATTCACCCGAATATATGTGCCTAATAGTCAGTGAGTATATGGAAGGTAAGAGTACAATAAGTAGTAAACACCAACAACAAAGCAGTAGGCAGTAAATAGTAAGCAGTAAAGCAGGATGATACATAACAGTAATCAATCCACAACCAAAAAAAGCAATGAAGCAATAGCTAAGAAGTAGAAAACCCTCTAGAAAGTACTCACAACCATCCCCTCTTGTCCTATTCCAGAAGTACCACTACCCTCTAGGCAGTTCACTCAACCTAACCCCTCTGGTTTGGTCATACGAATTTATGAGACTCTTTGGGGAAACACACTCGATCAATCCCCCCTATAGTCTAGGGTAGTCAGGGACTCTCTGAAGAAGATCACGCAGTCTGACCCTCTTAACCCTAGGTCAAGGGACTCTCTGAGAAAGTTATATCATTCAATTCCTCCTATATCCTCAGGTATACCATAGACCCTCTTTGGAAGCTCACATGTTCAATTCCTCCTGTAGCCTGGGATGGTTCTTAAAAATATTCAAACAAAGTAAGACTCTTTGAGGAAGCTCACCCGGTCTACCCTCATGTAGTCTATAATATCTGATGTCACCCTGGGAAGCTCACGATGTCTATCCCCTATGGCTTATAATGTATAAGGCTCACTGATAAAGCTACCTCGCTCTACCCTCCTATAGTCTATAATGTCAAAGACTCTCTGGGAAGCTCACTCAGTCTATCCCATATACTCTATAGCATTGCGTTCCCTCAGCCTCGTGCCAATAAATGCATAATAATGATATAAGGACAAAGTGCACCTATATAGCTACATGGATAACCAAATTACACCTATATAACTACTTGGCTAAACAGTATACAAGGAAACGAGCATCTACTACAAAACACTCCATCCTATAGACACCAAGCATGGCAACAGTCATAACGGCCAAATGCTAACAAGGCCCAAAGGTCATAAATACAGCAAAGCATGGGAAAAACATCCAAGAACAAAAAAATATCCTCTAACATTATAAATTTACCTCTACACAAGCATACAAGAAATGAAGGAAAACAACAAGGGAAAAAAGGTAAACACGCAATACCCCGTTCATGGGTATTGGTGGAATTTGCCCATAAAACCCAAGGAATTAGAACGGTAAGGCACAAACCACCTATCTAGATCCTAGGAGATCGATATACTTGAACCATGACGACCGATTCTCCCTTGAACATTGTAGATCTGAGAAAATTCCCAAAATGATCAACCCACGATAACTTGAGAATGAGGAGGAATTGGAAAACAATGCTCAAGCAGAAGGGAGAATGCACCGCTGCAATTCTAATGCAATCGATAGTGATCGAATCGGAGAACGAATGGTGGAACAATGGATCGTCAATGATCTGTTGATTCTCGACGCTCTTGGATGAACATGACTGAGATGAAGACGTTTACGGCAGTCAGGCGCGACCCCGGTCCATTTAATGAAAAAAAATAAAGTACACGGCATGTACATCTAGATTACACGGCATATACTAGGTCATTCCATACTCCACCAAAATCGGCCTCCACAACAGCCCTACCCACCGTGTGTGTTGCCCGGATACATCCAATACTTGGCTTCGAGTGGGAAAAGATTACACGGCGTGTACTTCAAAAATTTCCACAAACTTCATTTTTCTCAAAAACTCTAGCAAAAGGAAGGCATACCTGAAAACAATGATCTGGGTTCTTACATATATAAACTCATTTCTTTGCATTAATTGTTACTTCATGTGAAATATCTAATTTATCACAAATTTCTATTATAGCTATAAAGAAAACAATGTTATTAAATTTTTCATCAATGTAAATCAAAATATAAATCATTATTGGATTTAAAGTTATTTTAATATTATTATTTATTAGTATCACCACATTATGCACTAGAAGTTTTGGATTATTCTTATTTTTCTTCAATGAAAATATAAATTTCAAAACACATGCTTTCCATATGCATTTTCATTTTAATATTCCATATACTCTAGTTTTACCCACTAAAATATGGATTACTATTTTTATAAGAACCATATTGTATATTATTATCTATATTGAATTAAATTCAAAAACAAAATAAATTTACTATGTTTAGAAGACAAATAAATCATAGTTGAATGTATATTATAAAATTTTCATCTGATACTAAATGTCGGTCAGAGTTGGTAGCTCATGAGGGGATCAATTGAGTTTATAATAATAAATTATGTTAAAACATTAAAATTTAATTCAAAAAATTGAATAAAAATTTCCAATTAATAAAAATAGTTAAATTATATGACTTTTATCTTTTAATAATTTCTCAATGAAGGATTAATAAATAGTTAAAACAATATTTGAAACCAAATTAACTTTTGAAACGAAATTACATAATCAGACACATTATATAATCATTGGTTAATACTAGATATCAATTTAAAATTTTTATTTAATATTTTAATATTTTATATAGTTTAATCATTGAAATATTGAAAAAAATGAAAAAAAATCCAAATAAAACTAGCAGTTCAGTCGTAAGCTGGGTCTTAATCTAATCCACTAATAAATAACCAGATACCAAGCACATTATTAACCCATACATTTGATACACAACATGGACATGGTTTTACAATCAAGAACCAATAAACTGTCTAGGATATAAACAAAATTTCATATTTTTATATGGGAGAAAAAGAGAAGTCAAACATAACCTCCGGCATATTTATTCATGTGAATACATATAAAAAAGAGTTTTAAATAATATAAGTTATTTTCCATGTCTAGGTCAAAATGGGTGATGTTAAAATAAATAAACTAAAATATATCACATCTAAAATGTAAAAAATAAATAGGAAATAGAAAGATATATATAGATAGAATAAGAAATTTACAGTAATCTAAGATGATTCAGTTTTATGGAGGTATCAATTTTTTATTTTATTGAGATTGAATGAGTGTCAAAAAATGTGGATGAAAACATATTTTCACTATTTTCTATAATTTCATTTTGTGTTCAATCATTAAAAGTTCAGAATTGATTGATCATTATAAAGTTGTTATCTCTATGAAGGTAAGAGTCATCAGATTTTGGATTTTAAACATTTATAACATCTATTTTAGATAATGAATTTCTTATGAATATATAACTCTTTAGATCCAAATATCTAATTAAGAGTTATAATTTAAAATATCCCAGATCCCTATGATGTGCACTAAATTTGGAAAATAAGATTTTTTCTTCAAAACATCAATGAAATGGATTAAGAATAATGATTCATAAGTCCTTGTGGGACTTTAATTCATTAATTTCCTTAAACAAACAATTTTAGAAATTAAATTTTAATTAAGAATCAGAAATATAATAGTATCATAATAATGTTAGATTGTATTTGATGGTAGAATAAACTAATGATAGATTAGACTAATAGTATAATAGTCAAGCAATATATCTATAAATGGAATATCGTCAGAACTAATAATAAATATAATAATTAGTTGATCTATTCTAGTTGTAGATCTAGTCTGATGGTGGATCTTTTCTGGTGGAGGATAATGTTTAACTGTGGATCTAGAATGATGGTAGATTGAATATAATTATATATATGCCTGGGGTATATGATTTTCATATGTAAATCTTGTTTGAACTAACTCTATACATCCTCAATGATTAATAAATCATCGGTAGAGCTAGGTAATAGAATATGTCAACTACAAGAACTATTTAAACCAATGGTAGATCATCACAACTATTAATTGATCATCATAACTAATGGTATATTGTGTTAACATGTGGTATATCTTTACAAGAAATTGTAAATTCTCATAAATAATGGTGTATTATATTTACTGGTGATATATCTTCATAGCTAATCGTATATCATTATAACTAACGACGAATTGTTTGAACTATTTGTAGATTCATACATAGCAATGTTTCGTCCCAAAATGATACACCATCATAAAAATTTAATCATATTAGAAATAAAAATACACAACATGAGATCAATAATAAAAGGAGTTATAAAAAGAAGACATAGTAAATATGATTTTGACCTGAGCTAATACTTAATTAGGATTCCAATTAAAAAGAATTCCATTGGCGGGATGGGAAATTGTGAACAATGCAGGAAAAAGAATTAATTAAGTGGATGATAATTATTTATAACATATTTATATTTTTTAAAGTATTGAAAACTAAAATTAATTAATATGTGAATCATAATTTATCTCCCATGTTATAATTAAGGTATATAATATTAAATCAAAGAACAAACTGAAGGAGAATCATTATTACTAAATAATGAAAATTGACTAATGAAAGAACATTATATTTTAGGGAATACATAAATCATATCCTAGAACAATGAAAAAATTATTTTTTCAAAAATTATTTATGATATATTAAATATATGTCTTAGTATTTACAATATAAAAGTGAATATTTGTTCATAATACAAGAACACACCTCAATAAATGGTGATTGAGATAGAAACCATTACATATTATGATACATTCAATTAAAACCCCTTATAGAGATAAATATTTAATTTTCTATTAATATAACATGGATAATGATATTTTATGATTTTCAATAAAAAATTGGTGGTATACACATTATTTAAATGAAATTAGGTGAAAAAATAATGTGTGTCTTAAAGAACATTTTTTTATGATGAAACCCATTTAAATTATGTCGTATTTGAATAAAATGAAAATAGATGCTTGAAAATAATATGGATATGTAAATAAAATTAATAAAATGATATATTATTCCAAAATAAATTAATGTATATTATTTAAAGAATATCTATAATAAATCTTATCATAATACGAAAACATGTCCCAATGAAGAGAAATTGACATGAAAACCCATAGTTCGGTTCAAAAGTGTTCCTCATACACCATTAACATCCTAAATAATTAAATATTGTTCATTATATATATAAAGTGAAAACATTTTCATAAATTTTTAATTTTATAACTTCCATTTATTTTCATTTGTTATTTACTTTTAATATATTTTTTGATACCATTAGTTACTTGGGGTTTTTTCATTTAATTACTTTATAACAATTATTGTATGATGACCGTACTTGAAGGAAATGTAAAATAAATTCATGATCTATAGAATATTATAGGATTATTTAAATTATAATTAAATAATTCTAATACATATATATTATTTCAATGGTTAATGAAAAAAGTTCTAAATTATTAAAGGTGCCTTGATAAGCTCGTTTTGGGGGGTTAAAGTTATATAATTATTTTTTAATGTAATCACATATAGATTATAATATATTATAATTGAATAGTAATAATAATGTTAGAAATGGAACTTTTACATTATAGATAAAATTTTAATGTAATCTATTAAAAAAACCAAACATGTCATTCATGGAGCAGGTAGTCCGCACAGACACATGACACCATTTTCATTTCTCTCAATGATTTTGTGGGAAAGACTGAAATTTATATTTCATTACTATAATAAAATTTATGAATAATAAAATTAAAATAGTAATCGTACATTCAGGGAATTAGGGGACTATGTAGATTTAAAAAATAAAAGAACATATAAAAGTTGTGTAGGATCAAAATATAGTATGAGATGCTCAATATACAAGAGGGGGGGTGAATTGTATACTTTAAAAATTCCTTTGGAACCTTTAAAGTTAGTTAAACTATGAAAATTCACAACACCTCTAACACCGAACTAAACTTGGAAAGTGATTCCAAAAGTAGGTTCCGGAAATATGGTTCCAGAGATTGAAACTTAACAAACAATTACAATATGAGATTCTAACTTAAAGCGTATAGAATCTAAATGAATCAGAGTAAGTAAGTAAGTATAAGAAAGTTATACTTTCCTTAAGATACAAATTGCAGCAGAAATAAAACAAGTAGTTAAACTACAAGTAACAAGATAATAGCCTTTTAACCCAAAGAGAAGGGTATCCAACAACCTTGGATAAAGGTCCCTTGATTTATACTTTCAAGAAAGTCTGTCTTACCCACACCAGGGTAAGCCCTCGATATGAAGATCGGAGTCTCTGTCTTGCTATCCCCGCAAGCCCTCAACTTCAAGGTATTTGGAAACCTCTGTCTTCCTCAGCAAGGAAGCCCTAGAACTTCAAGGTAGTCGGCACCTCTGTCTTACTATCCCCGGAAGCCCTCGAATGTAATCACCAACATTCGGAGTCGCACGAAGCTTTGAGAGTTAATAAGAGCCTCTCTCTCTAGAAATCACTTCAAGCAAATTTTTCAGCCTTTCAGCACTTTCATCAGCTATCAGCCATCAGCAGCGAGCTCTTTCAAATGAGCTCCTATTTATTGGTAAGGTCAGATCCTTCTCCAACGGTCATATTTTCCTTAAAGATCGGAGGGACCTGTACATGTGTCACATAGACAACGGTTAGTTTAAAACAAAACAGACGACATCGTTTTATAACAAAACAAATGTAACAGAATGTACGACATCGTTTTAAACTCTAACAAAATGGTTCGGAATGAAAACATCGGAGTGAAGGTTCGGAGTGAATAAATTCAGAGTGTATAAAACAAATATAATCAGATTCTATTTAATAGGTGAATTCGGAATGAGAATTTGTCATCTGAATTCGTAATGAGAATTCGTCATCAGAATTCGTAATGAGAATTCGAAATGGGATTTCTTCATTAGAATTCGTAATGAGAATTCTTCTACAGAATTCGTAATGATAATTTGGAATGGGATTTCTTCATTAGAATTCATAATGAGAATTCTTCTTCAGAATTCGTAATGAGAATTCGGAATGGGATTTTTTCATTAGAATTCGTAATGAGAATTCTTCTTCAGAATTCGTAATGAGAATTCGGAATGGGATTTCTTCATTAGAATTCGTAATGAGAATTCTTCTTCAGAATTCGTAATGAGAATTCAGAATGGGATTTCTTCATTATAATTCGTAATGAGAATTCTTCTTTGGAATTCGTAATGAGAATTCGGAATGGGATTTCTTCATTAGAATTCGTAATAAGAATTCTTCTTCAGAATTCGTATCCTGAATCTGGAATAGAACTTAGTCAGAGTTCATATCCGGAATTCGAAATGAAACTTCCTTATAGTTCTTATCCAGAATCTGAACCCTAAAACAGAATGCTTTTATATCAAAGTTTCAATGACTCCGAAAAAATGAATCCGAAACTTATACTTAAGAAAAATATGGATGAAAATATGATAAGGATAATTTTTATTATAAAAGCGATTTTCCTTAAGAAAGCAATTTTCCTTATAAAAACAATTTTCCTTATAAAAGCGATTTTTCTTATAAAAGAAATTTTTCTTATAAAAGAAATTTTCCTTAAGAAAGCAATTTTCCTTAAGAAAAGGTGTTTGTGATTTTAAAAACAAGAAGGAATGGAAAAGTCATAAGGAAAACCTTATTGACTCAACAATCTCCCCCTTTTTGGAAATCACAAACATCCTTACGAAAAAAAATCTAAGAAGAAAGAAACATATTAATTCTTATCTCCCTTGCTTTAAGGATATAGATGAATACGACTAACTCCCCCTTAGGCTTTGAAACTCTAAGGATCGTATTCATATTTCCGGAGTGATATTTCATAAGAAGGTCTTCTTTAAGAAAAAACTCCCCCTTAAACAAACTCTTATTAGAGTTATTTTTCCTTGGGTATTTTTTCTTTCTCCCCCTTTGATAAACTCTTATTAGAGTTCTTCTTTTTCTTAAGGATCTTTTCCTTCTCCCCCTTTGTGATTTTCAAAAAGAATTGGAGGGAATGAAAAAAAATAACAAAGTACCTGAAATATTAGTAATGACAATAATGGAAACGAGATACACAAATTTCATTAGATTTGGAATGTCAGTAACAAAAATAATACAACAAAAAGATCAGATTAGGTTATTTCGGATCTTTTTCCTTTGACATGATCCCCTTTAGAATAGTCTTGATCTTCTTCAGGTCTTTATGATCTTCTTCAGCTTGCTTCTCTAAGACCACTATTCTTGAGGATTGAGCTTCAATTTTTTCTTCCTGAGCCTTCAACTTTTCTTCTTGAGCTTTGATCTTCTCTTCCCGAGTCTTCATCCTTTCTTCAAAATTGATCTGATGATCCCTTTCAAATTTCCAGTTCTGAGAAACAGAATTCAGTTTCCCATTCAGATCCCTGACTTCTTGGATCCGGAAGTTCTTTTCTTTAGTCAGCTTTTCTTCAAAGGAGGAAGTCAGCTCGTTTATCTTCTTGTCCTCTGTCTCAAAGGAATCTTTAACATTTTCTTGAAACTCATCAAGCAACCTCATTTCTTCCACATTCTTCTTCGACCAGCTTGTCATCCTCTTGTAAGATCTTTTATGGGCTTCGTAACCAACAAAGAAGGTTTTGAACTGAGCCTCAATCTCAACGCATTTATCCATAACCATAGATACGGAGTCGGTTTTCTGATTTAAGGCATGTTGGAGCATCTGGCATCTTGAGTCAATACTAGAAAAGGTCGGAATGGTTCCCACCAACTTCTTTAAAGACTGGACAACAAAATCATGCCCCAATGCTGATGACTCCGAATCTGAAATCTTGCTTGGAGAGTTTTCTTCCTCAATAAGCTCCAACTTCCTTTTAGAAGAACTACCAGCTTCCTTTCTCTTCTTTTCTCCTGAGCTCGGAGTATCAGCAAGAATTTGCTTCCCCTTATCATTTTTCGGAATTGAGTCCTGTTCCGGAGTTCTCTTCTCACTATCAGAAACTTGTACGACATTATCTTCCTCATCAGCAACTTCATGAATACCTTCCTCTACGTTTTTCATCTGAGAAATATCATGTAAAAGTTGTTCTTATTCTCCATGATAGGAAACTTCTTCTTCTCCTTTCTCTTCTTCTATTGCTGGAGTAACTAACTTCGAAGATTCAGCTTCTGAAGTCCGGAGTGATAAGTGTTCCGAAGGTGTTCCCTTTTAATCATCTACTTGTTTCAGCACATCTCCGGTTTCACCACTTCCTTCAGCACCCTCTTCCATTTCCATTCTTCTTCTTGATGTTGTCAGCATCCCTCTTCATTCTTGTTTCATGTTGTAGAAGAGTTCCAAATAATTCATCACGAGTAATTTGAGTGACCTTCCTGTTCTCATCTATAGCTGTTCTCTTGGATTCCCACTCATTGGGCATAATATCAATTATCTTGTCCACAAGAGCTTCATCATCTAAACCTTTCTCTACCATAGATTGTAGACTGTTGACAATGGTCATAAATCATTGTTTAACTTTACAGATAGGTTCTTCATAAGGAAAATTGAAGCCATGATATTCAGCTCTAAAAATAGCTCTTCTAGTCTCAATCACTTTAGAAGTCCCAAAGTGTGTAACCTCTAACTTCTTCCATATACAATTAGCTTCTTCACAAGAAAAAATTTGGATATATATATTTCTGGTCATTGAACAAAGTAATGTATTGCGTACCTTATAGTTGAGTTGATATTCTTGCTTTTCCTGGTTAGTAAAGGTTCTGACTTCCTTGTCAGGAATTTTATAATCCCCAGTAAGCATAACAAAGTTGTCTACTCCGGTAATGATAACAAAAGTCTTCGTACGATCTCTACAGTATTCATAGTCATTACCATCAAATATAGGTGGTCTTGTAGGATTTAGATTTTCAATTGATCCAACATTAATTCCTGCCATACTAAAAATAACTTTGAACAGAAACTTGTTAGTAGCAAAGATTCATAATAACAAAGTTCGGAATGGAAAAAGTTCGGAATGGACAAATTCGGAATGACAATGTTCGGAAGGATAAAGTGAGCAAGAAAAACTTGTATGTGAGTACAAGTATTTCAGTAACCTTATCTGATACCAAATGTAATATTGGTATAGAGTAAGATGTTTCCAACCTCTGATACCAATTGTAGGATCGAAATATAGTATGAAATGCTCAATATACAAGAGGGGGGTGAATTGTAAACTTTAAAAATTCCTTTAGAACCTTTAAAGTAAGTTAAACTAAGGAAATTCACAACACCTCTAACACCGAACTAAACTTGGAAAGTGATTCCAAAAGTAGGTTCCGGAAATATGGTTCTGGAGATTGAAACTTAACAAACAATTATAATATGAGATTCTACCTTAAAGTGTATAGAATCTAAATGAATCAGAGTAAGTAAGGAAGTATAAGAAAGTTATACTTTCCTTAAGATACAAATTGCAGCGGAAATAAAACAAGTAGTTAAACTACAAGTAACAAGATAATAGTCTTTTAACCCAAAGAGAAGGGTATCCAACAACCTTGGATAAAGGTCCCTTGATTTATACTTTCAAGCAAGTCTGTCTTACCCACACCAGGGTAATCCCTCGATACGAAGACCGGAGTCTCTGTCTTGCTATCCCCGCAAGCCCTCAACTTCAAGGTAGTTGGCAACCTCTGTCTTCCTCAGCAAGGAAGCCCTCAAACTTCAAGGTAGTCGGCACCTCTGTCTTCCTATCCCTGGAAGCCCTCGAATATAATCACCAACATTTGGAGTCGCACGAAGCTTTGAGAGTTAATAAGAGCATCTCTCTCTATAAATCACTTCAAGAAAATTTTTCAGCCTTTCAGCACTTTCATCAGCTATCAGCCATCAGCAGCGATCTCTTTCAAATGAGCTCCTATTTATAGGTAAGGTCGGCTCCTTCTCCAACGGTCATATTTTCCTTAAAGATCGGAGGGACCTGTACACGTGTCACTTAGACAACGGTTAGTTTAAAACAAAATAGACGACATCGTTTTATAACAAAACAAATGTAACAGAATGTACGACATCGTTTTAAACTCTAACAAAAAGGTTCGGAATGAAAACTTCGGAGTGAAGGTTCGGAGTGAATAAATTCAGAGTGTATAAAACAAAGATAATCAGATTCTGTTTAATAGGTGAATTCGGAATGAGAATTTGTCATCTGAATTCGTAATGAGAATTCATCATCAGAATTCGTAATGAGAATTCGAAATGGGATTTCTTCATTAGAATTCGTAATGAGAATTCTTCTACATAATTCGTAATGAGAATTCGGAATGGGATTTCTTCATTAGAAATCATAATGAGAATTCTTCTTCAGAATTCGTAATGAGAATTCGGAATGGGATTTCTTCATTAGAATTCGTAATGAGAATTCTTCTTCAGAATTCGTAATGAGAATTCGGAATGGGATTTCTTCATTAGAATTCGTAATGAGAATTATTCTTCAGAATTCGTAATGAGAATTCGGAATGGGATTTCTTCATTAGAATTCGTAATGAGAATTCTTCTTCAGAATTCGTAATGAGAATTCGGAATGGGATTTCTTCATTAGAATTCGTAATGAGAATTCTTCTTCAGAATTCGTATCCTGAATCTGGAATAGAACTTAGTCAGAGTTCATATCCGGAATTCGGAATGAAACTTCCTTATAGTTCTTATCCAGAATCCGAACCCTAAAACAGAATGATTTTATATCAAAGTTTCAATGATTCCGAAAAAATGAATCCGAAACTTATACTTAAGAAAAATATGGATGAAAATATGATAAGGATAATTTTTCTTATAAAAGAGATTTTCCTTAAGAAGGCAATCTTCCTTATAAAAACAATTTTCCTTATAAAAGCGATTTTTCTTATAAAAGCAATTTTTCTTATAAAAGCAATTTTCCTTAAGAAAGAAATTTTCCTTAAGAAAAGGTGTTTGTGATTTTCAAAACAAGAAGGAATGGAAAAGTCATAAGGAAAACCTTATTGACTCAACAAGTTGGGTTGAGAATAATTCATGTCCCTTGGATGTTCTCTCATGGGAAACTATTTAATGCCTCATATGATAGACTTTTGGATAGACCAATTATTAATAGTTGTAGTTATATTATTTCGGAGTGACTAGAAAATAGTTTTTGGAGATTCAATTCTTTATAATGGGTGGATACATGGGGCGTAGTTGATCCCCTTTTATATTTGATGAAAATGGTAATTTGGTAAAAAAAGAATTATTAATCAATGATATCAATTAATCATTCTAATAAAAAGGATAAAAAATATACAATAATGGTACTCATATATATATATGATTAATAATTCATCAAAAATTCAATATTGTAGTTTTTTCGTATTTTATCAGAACATTCACTTGGGGTAATACATTTTACACTAATATACCCATAACTTGGTAACTCTAATTTAAACAATTGGAAACTAATATTAATGGAAGAAATTTAAATTATCATTGGATAATAATCTAAAAATATGATTTTAAATATTATACTAATTTTATAAAACAATATTTCCATGGGTTTGATATATTAATATGAGTATTATTGTACATTATGTGTAGAAACTCATTTTAGAAAAAGTGTATTTTTATCATAAGGTTTATCATTAAGATAAAATTATAATTTATATTTATTCTTTTAAAATTAAAATTACCATTATCATATAATAAATTTTTAATTAAAACTAAAATATTTTAATACTCAAATTAAAACATGCAAATATTTTTTTAAATGCAATTGACAAAAAGAAGTTTCATTAAAAAAATGTTTAAATTTTCTATGATTTGAAGAGTGGGTTTTATATATCAACATAGTGTATTAAAATAATTAATTTTCCATTGTAAAATATTTTTTTGATTTAAATAATATTTCTAAAACATTCAGGGATTTATTTTATAAAAATGTAAAAAACGTGATATTATTATTAAAATCATTGTGCTCACTATTCACATAAAATTAAATAATTTTAGAAAAATACCCAAAAGGAATCCTAAGATAATATTCAAATAATGAATCTATAAATGGATGTATTTTTAATATATTATATTTAAATTAGTTTTATAATTTTTTTATACATAGGTTCTTAAAATTCATTAATTTTTTGAAATTTAAATTATTGATTTGTAAATGAAAACTCTACATTTTAAAATAATAAATTACCTTATAAAATAAATATTTGGTCTTATAAAAGGATTCAATATTTTCAAAAAAAAATATTCTAATAATTTCATAAAATCTATGTTATTTTGAAAAATCACATTTTTCATTATTTGCGAAAAAATTCGATAATTTTAGAAAAAACAAAAAAAAAGTAAAAAAATTAATATTTACAGTTAAAATACAAAAATTATTTACACTTTATAAATTAAAATATTATAAATTTTTTATTATTAAATTTAATTAAATTTATAAAATACAAAGTGAAACTGTTTTTTGTGGGAACTCTTATATTTTTTAAATATATAGTTATTCTTATTTATTATTTCTATAAAATATTATTAATGATTTCAAGAACAGATATGTATTATATTTTATTATAATCAATAATAATTAAAAAATACTTTTTTTATTTAATAAAAATTACAACCCATAGAATGATGAATTCTAAAAGACAATATTGAATAATATAACCGTTATATATATAAATATATTTCGTAATTACGTTACACATATTCAATAGTACTAATATAAAGGCTATATGTTAATGGTATAAAAATATGACATATTATATTTTTTTGGTGATACATGGGGAGAAATATATCAAATATATTTGACATAAATAAAGGAAAATAAATATTAAAATCATTGGTTGTCACACCCTGATTTCTCTATTATTATGACGTTTTATCCCCAAACCCAAGGAGCTAATACAAACTATTCTATAGTAATAATGCACTATCACTGAACAACATGATGTAATACAGAGTATTCTATAGTCATCAATCTTCACCACTGATTGTAAGGATGAAATCCTGAGTGTCCTATAATTATTATACATCTGTGTTGAATGCAATCAGGTAATCTAGGGCGTCCCTTATATGTTAGAAATCATCACTAAACCCAATGGTATAATACTAGTAATTAAATTAATAAAATTATTCACATAGGGATAAAAATTAACTCTCATAAAATCCCATATACATAGCTCATCAGGGATGACCATCTTACTAATGTTTTGTCACATAATTACGATTAGCCTCTTAGGTGAAAGACTTATAATGTTCATACCCATAATAGGCTCAATCATTGATTTGGGTTCTATGGTGACACCCGTAACGATAAATACCCATTCTCACTCACCCCATATCACTTGATTCAACATGTCAAAAGGGAAATCACTTTCCCCCTAAGCACATATCATAACATTGACACCCTTACATGTGTTCCTCCTTCTCATGATCATCTCCCAGGTAAAAACTTATCACATTGAGGTAATTCATCCATTAATATATTAGTGATTCTCATATAGACTTAGTGGACTTATAAGGAAATACTCGTTGTAATTTCTGTAAATACATGGAAAAAATACCATATCCTTCCCAATACATTATTAGGTCTATAAAATCACCCATCTAATCCATCAATCACTATATGGTTTACCCACCTTTTTTTCATTATCTCAGTTGGGGGGGAGAACTCTCACCCCATTGTTATATTACTAGACTGAAGGTTAAATGACATCTCAAAGTTGTTTTATGTCTAATAATTTAGATGAATACCTCAACCCTTCACACAATATAGTTGGAGGTTTTAAATATATCCTAACACTATGGAAAGTAAAATATGTTGATTTCATTTATTTATCACCTTTTAGGGTCCACATGTTTTATGGAACACATATATAGTCATGTCCTTTACCAGTGATGACCGAGAAAATATTTCTAGTGCATAAGGAACTAAAATAACCATACTCACATTGTCTAATTCTTTTCATTTAATTTAAGCTAAATAATTTATTTATTTAAAAATGTTATTATTTAATTGTGGGATGACTAGAACTATCAGATTCATGAATGAATAAAAATTAATAAACAATATAAGGGAATTTACGAGTTACTGGATACCTTAATCTCAATTCATTTTCTTTTTAAGTGCCACATGTCTACATTTCAAATGCACTTTATATTCCAATGAGCCAACATCCATCCTTTTGAGTCTCTACCACATATTAAAGTATCCAAAAAATTTAATTATAACAATTCATAATTAATTAATGTTTTCAATTTCAATAAATAGAAACACTTAATAGTCAAAATTCAACCTCATCACACCAAAACCATGAGTGGAGTTGTGCGGTCCACTCATGACACACCCTTGAAAATGAAAAACAAAAAATTCCCAATTAATATTATCACTTCAATGACTAATTTTAGTTATTCTAGTTAATACACCAAACTAAATAATTGGGTGAAAGACCTTTTCAAAAAAACTTCATATAGTATGAAAATTTTATCTCATGATATCTTTTATAAATGTATTCAATAATACCAATACGAAATAATTGATTCCACCATTATTTAGTGGAATCAACACCAAACCATAAAAACAATGAATAATCGAAGTTTGGGAATGTAACTATGATTTAAGGAAATTAAATAACTGAAATTTCTTCAAATGATTAATAACAACCAACCTAGGGAAAGCGGTTTAGAAGTAGAGGGTGGGCCAACCATATAACACATTCCCCAAGAACCATTTGTATTAAAAATGGTTGTATGAGCCCATGTTTATTTTTTAAAGAATTTAGGCTAACCTCGTAATTTAAAAACCAATACCATTCATTGAAACATTAATGTTGTGGGGAAAATAATTTTTCCAATATATTCTCATTGTGATTTCCTGATTCTAGTTGTGAATAATCGATGACTACTATCTTATGACATCTTAATTAGTCTTCTTCCCTCTGATGATCATATAAACCCCTAGGGAATCCTCCAAACCGTAAAAAACATAACATATCATCATTTATATATGTTAAAACTAATATAACCTCATTTTGAGTCATCATTTTCATAATAAACCAGTCACTAAAAAATGTTAAATTCATTCTAAATTTCATAACGTATATGATCATATATTGTTACACATTAAATTAAGAGTGAGACGTTGTAATCATGTGACGATTATTTTTACCTATTTAGGTTAATATTTGATTTAATTTTCTTAATTATTAGAAATTAATATTGTCATTTAAATTTTTCATAAGAGGTTTTGGGGAGGATCATATTGAGTATACATGTTCTAGTCGCCTTATATGTTTATAAAATAAAATTCTTCCAATGAAGTTAGTAATTGATTGATATTGGAATTATTTATTAAAGGAGTTATTCATGTGATTTTTTAGATTCATAGTCAATTCCAATGATAATTGATTTTATTTTGATTTGTTTAAATTATATGTTGTTAAATTCATGTACTGAGAATATCATGTATTATTGTGGGATTTTCATATCTCTTATGTAGTTGGTTGTTTTATTTCTAATTAAATATATTATTCCTTAAATATTACATTGAAGGTAATCCCTCCCAAGTGTGTGTTTAATATACCATTTGTACTAGTCTCCACCCCATGGCATGTAGTATGTGGGCCATAGGGGTCATTCTCTCCCTTTTGTCACTACCGACCCAGAAGTGGTGCCATTAGAGGGAGGGGTCATTGAAAGACACACACACACACAAACACACTCAAACACACAAAAATTGATATTTGTTTTGAAAAATTCCGGAACCTAGTAACCCATCCTAAAGGAAAAGGATTTATATATTGTTGGGGAATCATTTTAGTAGGTACCTTAGGTAATAGTCGATTGGTTAAAATAGTGATAAATTTTTCTTTCTTCCAATCATTTTTCATATAAAATATTCGAACCACTGTATTCTCATTCCTTTTATATAAATATTTTAAAGATTAAATTGTTTACTAATTTTATGAATAAAAAATCATTCTTGCATGATAGTATACATAAAAAATTAATAACCACACTCAAGATAAAATTATTAGCTATTCCAAATAAATTTCTTTATAGCATGAAAAAAAATAGAAACCACATGATAAAAAAATTAGAATTGGGGAAAAATATATTACTTATTGTAGAAAATGTTCTCAAAACATAATAATAAAAGGAATTATCAATACATCAATATATAAAAATTCATTACGTAGAAAAGTAATAAAATTATACAGACATACATAATTATAAAAAAAATTCCTCATAATTGTGTCTTCCCATTAAATACCAAGTAGAGAAAAGATTCATATAATATTCCACTATCTAGATAAAAATATCATTCAAATAACTAATATATTTTAATTCAATCAAAACGTATAATATTTCTTTGAAAATTTGTTAACCTCAACCCAGTTGGGGGTTTACTAGTATTAATATTAGGGGGCATTGGCTACAAAAAATAAGTATTTATTATATTTTTGTACGAGTTTATGATGAATAAAAAATAAGGTAATTTTCATTATATAATTTTTTTTATGTTTTTATAATTTTACACTAATAATAAAAAACCATTTAAATAAGTGAGTTTAATTTTAATGAAATTATTTTTTACATTATTTCATTGTTATTTTAATGAAACTAATCATTTTTACTTTGAAAACATTCATATATATACACCATAAAATGAATGGGTTTTAAATATACATTTATATGAATAAAAATGAATTCTAGAAAAATATTTGAATTAATAGTTTTATAAAATAAAGGTCATTATGTGAAATTAAGTATAAAAACACCCTTTCTATAAATCAAAATGTTGTTAGAATTTCAATCTTTATGAAGTAATTTTAAAACTATTTGAAACTCAAACTATCACTCCTTATATGGATTAACCAAACCTTATCTCTCAAAAAAATATAATCACTTAATTAGAGATTAATTATAGATCATGACTTATAATTATTTCAGATTATAATTTAATAAAGGGATCTTTCATTATAAAATCTTAAAATGGTATGTGAACGTATGTTCCATGAGTATAAAAACCATTAATAACCATGTTTAGGGATTAGTTAATTTTTTTATAATTACCTAAGTAACATGATTAACTAAGAATATTTACTAGTATGGGAATAGAAATACAGTCTCATGTTTTTGAAAATTGACATCAATGAATATAATTTATACTATATCTGCATTGTAAATGAAAAAATAAATTACATATTTATCATAATATGAATGGTTATATAAGGAAATAAATAAAACCAATCATTATAAATACATAACCATATATATTTATGTAAATATTTAAAATAAATTACTACATGATTGATAAGAAATAGTATAAAACCAACTATAAAAAGATTTATTAAATAAGGAAAGAGTAATAGAAAATTATTATGTAGTTAAATTGTAATATAAGTGATTATGATCAACTTTTAATATAAAAATGAAATTTATATACCATTATTTCTTAATATTGATATTGAAATTTATAAATGTTTTTAGTTTAGAAAAACTAATGGGAAATAATTCAAAGGCAGAAGCAAAATATTTTCCTAAAGTGTTTTAAGAACCTACCAAAACCCTAGATGATCATTAACATTTCCAAAAATATATAAGAATATTATAAGGGATAAAAACTAAAATATAATTTCAAAAATATAATTCTCTAATGAATTGATATCATGTTAACATCCATTTTTAATATATAATATTAAACGCATAATAAAAAAATAGCAGAAAATTCCAATAATAATCCAAATATTTTAACAGCCTAAATCCCATAGTTACTCGAACAATGTACTGATAAAATCACCCAAAAAATAATTTATAAAATAAATCACATATCAATTAACTCATCTAAAATATTTTAAAAGGTAAAATTATCAATCCACAAGATCATATTTTAGAAAATAGTTGTAGAAGAACTACGCAACGATGTGTTTTCACCATGATTTAGTAAAATCCCAAAAATCTATTACTTATCTAAGATAAAAAATAAATTTAGTAGAATTGTAAAATATGGGATGTATAGATATTAAGGAATCCTTATTATATTTTTTTTTAAGAAACCCCTAAGATCACCCTAGAATCACATTGTAAAAATGCAAGGGATATGAGGAACTCTAGGATCCCAAGGAGAGGATATCAATTAGGAAAAAAATACATGTTATGAAGGTAAAAAAATAGGATTTAAAATAATATTTAGAAAAAAAATTAAATATTAAAAACAACTAGGACCAGGGTTACCAGGTACCCATTATAGAGTCACAAGGTTATTAATGGACCTTCCAGAATAGCCATACTCCACTAAGTCACACTATGTACCCAATACTTCCCATTGAGTTCATAGTGCCACATTCATTTCTAAAATATATTTGGTTGAAACATAAAACCATATGAACAATCATAAACTACGTACCAAACCTCAAAAACAAATCAAAAACCCGAATATTCCACCCTTGATTTTCATAAATCAAAATTAAATCCCAGAACAGAAAGGGTCATAGTTATTGAACCACATATCCAGCACACCTACATTTACTCCGAAAATTTAAAATTAAAACTAAATATAATATTTATAATATTCATAAAAAACATTGCCCATTTCTCTAGATATGAAAAAATCATGGTTATCGAATGATGATATAGATTTTTATACTGAAACCAGCATGGAATGATTGAAGCTGCAAATATATAATGATCGATAGAGACTATAGATAAATAAAAACTAATTATTAAATGAATAAAATTCATTAATATTAAATGAAATAAATATAAATATGGCTATAAAATAATTATTTTTTACATTAAATACAATTATCTGGTGAAGAATATCACATTTCTAAACATTAGGAATTAAAGTAAATTAGAATCTCATTTTTGTATCTTTTTAAATGGATTTATCATTTCCATAACCATATTATTTATATTATATCTCATTTCATGTATTAAAATAACACATCTTGTTTTTTCTGTACATATTATCAATAAGTATTAATGGAATCATGGGAAATTTTATTTTTCCAATATTCCAATCTTGAGTTTCAATATAGCGAAGCATGATGTTACCATGCTGATGAGAAGTAATAAAGAGTTTCAATGAAAAGATTATATATGTACTTATAGAATATATATTTATAATAATTAGTGGATGTATTGGTGAATAATTCACAACCATTTGATTATTATAGAGTTGTTCACA
The DNA here is from genome assembly GCA_963277665.1 of Viscum album. Classification (NCBI taxonomy): domain Eukaryota; kingdom Viridiplantae; phylum Streptophyta; class Magnoliopsida; order Santalales; family Viscaceae; genus Viscum; species Viscum album. Next base: position 1,756,668,364 of record OY728123.1, read on the forward strand.
TTATGGAAAAATAGTTCTACAGTGCTGGAGTTAATATCATGTATTATATTATATGGAGAAATATTTACATGTAAAATATATTTATTGTTATAGATGTTACTTCTTGATAATTTTATATATCATAGAATTATTGCATATATATTGACTAAAAAGGGGTTGAACTTGAGGCCAATAATATGTATTTAACTATCTAAGGACTATAGATACACACTTCAATGTCATCTTGGAAAATCAAATTTTGTAGTTATTTCCTTATGTATAATAGATAATGATTAATTGGAAATGATATATATTAAATATGGTACATTATGTAATTATTTTAAAAAATCAATGAAATTTGTTTATTCTCAAAATATTTCATTTTTGTTCTAGGTATTGGTGTATTCATCTTGTTTGGGGTAATTACGGGTGTTCTATAGGATTATATTTCTTTGAATGAAATAGAAGAATTTTTAAAAAGTGGATTGCTTCTTGAGTTTAATGATAATGAATAAGGGTTTAATTTTTTTTAAATATGAAATGTTGTTAGATTAGTTCCCAAATAAAGAAGGAATTGATGAGAGAATCTCAAATCTCACTATTTTTTATTTATCATAGTACAATTGTTATGAATATGTATCCTCAATTATATTTTTCGATTGAAGGAATGATGAAGTATATTTCAAATTTTAAAATGAAATGTTTCACTTTTATATAGGTTAATGTGTAATTATCACTACCAATGGGGATTATATACACTATTACACTACATGAAAAGAAATGAGATATTATGTTCGTGCATTTCATCGGGGGATTAGTGGAGACATCTTGATGTAATATTGTGATTTGGGTTATTGTTGACCATTTGACTAAATATTTGTTGTTTATTCCCATATCAGGAATTATATATTTAGATCAAATTTCTATGATTTATCATAGGATGTCGTTTTATACATTGATTCTATATTTCTATTATATCAAATTGTGATCCTAGATTTACCTGATTTTTTAAAAAGGACTTCAATAGTAATTTGTACTAAATTAAAATTTATTACAATTTTTTATCCATAATATAATGGGCTATCATTTATTTTTTATTGTTCTGAATACATGATATATTATTTCTCTTGGAATTATAATGTATTTTTTGGATCAAAAACATTCATTGGTACAATTTTATATTTATAATAGTTTCCATTCCAATATACATTTAAAACTTATTTTTGAATTTTATGGAATGTGCTATTGGAATATATCATAATTGGATTTGTTGTTGAAAGAATATTATTGTTATATTAGTTGTTATAATACATATTTTTCAGGGAAAAAATGGTTCTACACCATATGGGTGAATCACAGAAATGCTAGAAATGTTATGTAGATATTCGGAGGAAAGATCTCCAATTTGAGGTAGGAGGTCATTTTTTTGGAATATTTTGTCCACATAAAATTGATATTACTTTTTTAGGAAAGGAAAATTATTTCAATGTTATTTTAGACAATATTAAATTATATAAAATGTGGGATCATTTTCATATGGAGTGGACAAACCAGGTAGTTTTTCCCTATAATGTGATGTGTTTAGTGTTATTGTTGTTAAAGAAATATGTACCTGATGAATCACATGTATTAAGTCATGATGTATTTTTTTAATAAAATAGTTATTATAATAGAATTATTTTTTAGATTTTATATCATATATGGTGGGTAATGTTAAATTTATTGATTCACCAAGTTAAGGTTTAATGGAAAAAACCCATGATATATGGAACAACACGGGGAAAAAAAATAAACATGAGGAAAAAATTGCATAACCTAAATAAGAAAAAATGAAATTTCAAAGATGAAAATTTAAAACATTATTAATGATAGGATAAATCATTTTATTTTTATTAAAGTGAATTGTATTTTTATATTCATCCTAAAAATATTAAATATTTTTTTAAACCAAAACATAATGGTTTAAATTAAACTCTTTTATTATAATAATTATTTAAAATCATAATATATCAATTAAAAATTTTAATTTATACAATTCATAAATTTTTAAATAATAATACCAAATTTATCTGATGGTGATGTTTTTGTATTTATTGTAAAATAATGATTTCAATGAATAGTAAAAATGTAGATATTTGTAAAAATATCATTTTTTCAATAAATAATATAATTCTAATGTAAAATTATGTTTTAATTATCATTTAATGTAGTAGAAATATTAATTAGTTATATTTAATATAATTAATTACATTTTAATCATCCTTATGTTGGATTTTAGTACATCATAAATTTCTTATTTAAAGATATGAATTTTCAGATTTTGTTTAATGTTGGTAATGTTTCTACATATTAATTAAAATTAGAAACAAATAATTATGAATTATTAAAATGAAATTTCTTATATTATATATTTAGAAATATTAATTTAAATTATTATAATGATTATTATTATTCATATAGGTAGAATAAAATCTTTTTTTCTTAAGACATTCACTTCATGAAAAACATATATTTAATCATGTATACAAGATTAGTTTTAAATTAATTCGTGAAAATTAAATGAATTTAATTTAATAAAAATGATTGAATATTATTAATAAAAATACTTTATATTACATGAAAATTTAACAACTATTTTTTTCAAAATGAATATAAAAAATAGTAAAAATATTTACCCTTAAATATGGTGAAAAATAGTATACTAAAGGTTTAGAATAAAAAGAAATGGATTTAAAAGACTAAAAACAATAAAAATATATTTTGTGGATATTTTTATACCCTAAAATTTATAGTTATATAATGGCACATTTTGATTTATTTCGGTAACTGAACAATGTGGGTATCACTTTTTATTTTCGGAAATGATAAGTGTGTAACTCACTTCACATATAAATGGAAACCCCTCTCCTCTCATATTCACACAATAAAACATATTTATCGTAGTCAATACATACCAAAATACCTTAAATATTTCTCTAAAAATGAAATAGATACTCTATTTTAATCATAAATCCTCCCTTATAAGGATTTCAGATTTAACATAAGGAGGTCTTCTAAAGAAGTGGCATTGTGCTTAATCAAGTACTTTTATTTTATTTCTTATTCCAAAATAGTAAAAATATTATTAGGTTGTTATAATATATTAAAAATGTAATATAAAATATAATTATATTTTATTATTCTAATTTAATAACCTAATCCCCTTTCAACTTCTAATGAATGGGATACAAATTCATTATTCACGTGTATGGTGGACTACAACCTCATAAACCAAGGTGATTCAGTTTTCTCACATTTTGTTATGATTATGGATTTAAAGTAAATATATATATATTATATTTGTAATATAATTATTCTTATTTTTTATTATATCAGATATATCTTCTACATTTTCATTCAGTGTGGGTTACGACCACATCACTTGTCCATGCAGTAGAATATCATCCCGTGAAGAGATATGATTCATTTTTCAATAAGGATTCACATGGAAGATAATAAGGAAAAATGTATTGAATATATGTGATTTATATGAAATAAATAAAATATTGATGAAATGGTGATCATTCATAAATCATAATATTTATGTCATCAAATTTTTACCTCTATATTCATTGAGAAATGGTAACGTCATTTGTGTGTACATGTGGACAACCACCTCTACGAAGTGATGTGATTATATTTTCATAACCAAATAAAATTGAATATATATATAATTATATATAATGTATTAATATTTTATTTTGGATATTATGGTAATTAAATAAAAGTAAAATAATACATACCATATAACTATATTGATTTTTGAAAAATAGAAATATTACTCATGTATACTTCATGTCTGCCATCTCCATGAATGAAATGCAGTTCATTTTTTCATAACCATCCATAAAAAATTGTATTAAATGATTAATATATATATAAATATAATGTATATTAATGTCATGATTATTATCCTATATATGTTTATATAATAACCACTTTGACCATAGTCAACACACTAAGTCATTCTTATCCCATTAGCCCAATATTTTCAAAATATTTGACGCAAAAATAATTTATTTTGTTACTATAGTTAACATTATAAAAATAAAAATATAATAGAATAATAAACATGAAATATTTACATAATATTGTAAATAATTATTTTTTGATTATTATTCATGAAGATAAAAATTATATGTGACGATTTAGAATCAATGTAAGAGAAATTGTCTAAGTTTTCATTTGATGAGGAATATTTTGATGTTTTACACCTATATTAATATATGGGGTACATATACATCCACTTTGACATTTTATATCAGGAATCTATCTATTCTCATGATATTTAAAGTTTATTCAATTTTAATCAATCATGGGTCCTTTGATACAACTATTGGTAAAAGGGTAAGATAGTTTTCCTTAAAAATACTATTTTTCATTTTTCATTCAAAATCATTATATTCAATTTATATGATTTTATAATGATTATATAAATGTAATTATAAAAAAAATCAAATTTTTAATGAAAAACTTTACTTTTTTCAATATTTTTCAAATGGAATATTTTTATGTGTTTATTTATAATTTTCAGACAGAAAAATTGTTGTTTTATTTTAACATATACTACATCAACAGATTTTATGGAAACTATAACCATTATTTTATTTATGGATCAATTTACAAAAATTCACATTTTCATTAATGGAAAACCCTATGAACTCATTTTTTTTATTGTAAATTTGTTTTTCAATGAAATGGGTATTTTGATACCACAAAATATTTGAATATTGGTTTAAATGAATATTTCAAGGGGTTTATATTAAAATTTTCAAGATTAAACTATTTTATTAATAATATAAAGAATGTAAATTTTTTATTTGGAAGGATTATCCACATTATATCTTATGGGTGATCTTGATATACCTTATTTGATTACGGTACCCATATAGTGCTCCAATTAATTGGGTAATTATTATATTATCTAGTGAATTATATTGGATGTCCGACATCTGTTGGTGGTTAACTCGGCACAAAGGCCTTCAGGATTGTAATTTATTTTTTCCATATTTCCTTTTTTATAGGTTGAGAGGTACGCATTACATGATCCATATTCCAAGAGGCATACATCCCATTAAATGACTTTAAGGCCCATGATTCAGTTCATAAAACATGAAAAGAAGTCTGATGACCTGATAACAATAGAAATGCCCCTCCCTAACATCTACATCATCGAATGTATCATGATACCCACCTCACATGGTTTATAGGATAGAATTCCACCATGTAGAGATGTATGGTTCTTGATAATTATGGTAACATCCACACCATCTCATCCTTCAAAACTGACTAGTTATACTCTAGTTGATGCTATTCATTTTAAATCATCACATGGGGAACACTCCAATAAGATTTTCTTGAAAAGTCCATTTCTGACTTGGAGACCCGATGGTCCAAAGATCTTGAGGCCCATATGCCAAACCGATGGTCTGAAGGCCCAAATAAGATGAATAGTTTTGACTAATACAATATTTTACAACACCTAATATATTATATCTACAGTATTGCTATCATAACATGAAAATTTACCCCACCGTGTTATTAACTTTTTTGTTTCAGATGAAAATCATGGGTCTTTACTACATAGATACATGTTCATTTGAAATAGTGCATATGGTCATTACAATATGTATGTGTTATATAAGTGTTTGATTAGGGTTCTGTGAAATGATTTCACATGTCACCTCTAAAAGTTATCAATTTTTAATATTGAGTTTTCATTGAAATCTTTTAATTTTAAGTAATTCTAGGAAATAATTTATTTAATTTAAATATGAACACTATTTTGTGTAAAATAATATGATTTTTAAAAAGTTATTTTCATGGGTTTTCATGTTTTTCAATAAAGGAATGTATCCCATTTTTATATCCCTTACTAAGATATTTGTGATCATAACAACTTTTATAAACATTTTCACATGATTAATAGGTGGGTAAGGGAAATATTACAGTCAATCTAAAAACCATAGTCATTTTTTCATAAAAGAAATCTTATTTTATTCTTAAATTGTTATATTATTGTAAATATAGACACTGATAGGAAGTGTCTAATTTTTATTATATGGATTTTAAATTTATTATTTAAGGGCTAATTTTAAAAAACTATAAACATGAAATGATCCTCAAATTTAAGAGAATGAGATTTTGAATTAAAATTAAATAACATGTATGTTTTAAGGATGGGTTCTTATAGTTTGTATAAAAGTAAAATTTTAGATAAATTTATGGATTCTTATAATGATAATAGAATAAAATCAAAAAAAATTAGCTTATGGTTAATTTAAAATGATATACCATTTATATATTACCATGTTTCTTCGGCTATAAAATATATTCATAGAAAATTTAATATAGGAAAAAGGGAAGCTGTAAAAGAATCGAACAAAGACGAAGATGTCCTTATAAATAAAATACCAGAATGGTTGGAATTAAAAAAGGGAATTTTTTTTAGTAATGGCCTAGTTGAATTTGTATATAAGTAGTAGTGGAAGCCATCCTAGAGTGAAACCATATTTTCAATATAGAAAAATGTAAATAGTAATGCATTTCATGAGCTAGGACCCTCTAAATTTCAGTTTATCCTCTGATCAACATGGAGTTGAAGGATGGATATATTTCCTATAGAAGATATTTGAAGATAGGTGGTTTTTAGAACATCAAAAGGCATCCATTACTATTTATCAAATTGAAGTTGATGCTGATGGATGTAGTTATTTTTTAAAAATACATAATATAAATATGATCAAGATGGCATGGAATGGAAAAATTTTAAGGATACCTTCCATGAGAAATATTTCCAGAAAGTTGATCACGTCTACATGAAATATAAAGTAATTGAGGAAAAAAGATGAATGATATATTGCATTGTAGGAATCCAATTTTAAATGACTATCTAGGTAAGAACCCAATTTTATTTATGGAGTTGATTTTAAAATTAATATATATTATCTTTTTTGAAACCATTTTTATGAATATCCCTATTTGAAGTAGTACTTTAAATATATTATAAATTTGTTTATTGTGCATTAAAAATTGAGATGGTGTTTTATAACAATTGTTTGCATCTCCATGATGAAAGTAAGAATAATTCAGCATGAAATGTGGTTGGGAGACATAAATCAAAGAATTCAATAGGAAGGAAAATGAATTTCCCATCATATACTCTGTGTGGTAAATAATAGCAAGGAAAATTTATTATTAAATAATGACATATTTACAAAGGTGGAATTTTGTAAATGATGATCATGAATTTAAATAAAATGAGTAGAAAAATAATTAAAATCCTAGAATATTATACTTAAGCATTTAATAGTAAAGACATTATGATAATGTGTGGTCAACGTTAGTCACTCTGGGGGGGGGGGGTCATCATGATAAAAAATATAAGGTTGTGGAAAAAAAATTCCTAATACTAAATTTTCTTCTGGACCATCGAATGAAGTGGTGAAAGGTATGTTACTTGTTTATTCAAAATATATAAATACCCTATTTTACTATGATTCATATCATTTTTTCATTTCAAAAAAATTTACAGTAAAATAGGAAAATCACCATATGAAAAAACAAATCATATATTTTACTGATTTATTTGTGTTTGAGTATGAAATAAACAAATATTTATAGCGACCTTTTTATTGTTATTACTGGGGTGTTCATTTGAGAAGCTCTATTTAAACTATCTATAATTAATATATTTGTTATTATTTATGTGTATTGGATTTTAATTTATCATTAACTAATATATTTAAAAGCCAATAAATTTTTATTTAATGATTCATTATTTTTATTAAGAACTAACAAGATAAAAAAACTTATTAGGAATGGAAATAATTATTACCTAGCTCATATTTGTTTAAAAATTGAAAATTATTAGATCATTGATTTCTAAAAAGTAGATGAATATGTAATTTTATTCTTGATTATTTTCATAGTGTTATGATTGATCAGGTGTTTGAGTTTCTAATTTAATTAGTTCATGATTATAAGACTATTTCTAAATCCCCTTATAGAATGAATCATCTAGAAATTGTGGAATTAAAAATGGAGTTGGGTGAATTTCTTAATAAATGATTCATTATTCCTAGAACATCAGCATGAGGCCCTACTATTTTTTTGTTAAAAATAAATATGTTCTAATGATACTTTTCATTGATAATAGTTCCTTGAATATGATCACTATTATGAAAAAAACTATCATTTATCTCATATCAAGGATTTCAATGATTTCCTCTTGGGTGATCAGTATTTTCCAATGGTTGATCATAATTTCTCATACTATTAGATGTAATTAATTGATTAAAATTTTCTGATTTATGCTTTTAATAAATGATATGGGAAGTACGATATTGTAGTTATTCCCTTTGGTTCGTCCAATGACCCTTCAATATTTATACACATTTAGAATATATTTATTCATGAGTTCTTGGATAGTTTGTAGATGATTTAGGAATGTTATTTTGGTATTTTAAAAAACAAAGGGGGAGCATAAAAAGCACCTAAGAATTTTTTTCAAACCATAAAAAAATAAACTATAATGCAAAATTTTGTAATGGTGAATTTTGGATCAAAACCATTTCATTCCATGGTAATTTTGTTTCTAACAATGGCATAACCATTGAGCTAGATAAAAATATTTGTTGAATATTCGACAAGACCATCATTTATCACCTAGATTAATTGTTATATTTTATTAGTGGGTTAATACAAATTATTTGTTATGAAAACTTCTCTACTGTATACTTAACTGACTATGTTAACTCAGAAGAGAGTAGAATTCATCTTGATAAAAAATATTAGAATTTTTTTTACGAATTAAAAATAAATTGGTGAATTATCCAGTCTTTTCAATTCCTTCTACAAATGGTTAAATTTTCATCAATAGTTATGCTTTATTAAAGGTACTTGGTGTTTCGTGATGTAAAATGATGTGGTAATTGCTTATGGTTTATTTCAGTTGATACGCATTGAGTTAAAAAGTCAAACAAATAATCTATAATTATATGATATATTTTTTCTATAAAAATTTTGAGGCATCATTATTTGGATTAAAATCTGAAATATTTACTAATAATATGTGTTTGATGTATATATTCACATATAAATAATTTAACATGAGACTGATAAGATAGATGGAACTGATATGTGATTTTGACTCCATAATTAATTATCATATTGGAAGATAATAAAACTGGCCAATGCACTATACTGTAAAAATAATATTATATTAACCATGTTTCACTTTGAACATGTTCCTTTGGTTAATGATTCGATGATTTTTTTAATTAAATTTGGGCATGTTGGGGCTTCATTTGTTTTGTTTCTGGTTACATTGATGTTGAATTTGTAATAAATATCTAAACATGATCAGACTAAGGGTTATTTTTTGTAAGAAATATAAGAATAAATTAATATTGGTTAGTTTAATGAGAATAATATTGATAAATAAAGTTTTATATGATTCCAAAAAATATTATAAGTGACTTTTTATTTTCTGTTTAAGAGAGAGTTGTTAATGGAAGCTCATAGTTCTCTATATTCCATTCATATTAGAAACAGTAACATGTACCTAGAACATTAGGAGCATTATTGTTGTGATCAAATGAGAAGAGATATTTCTGACGTTATAATAAAATGAATTATTTTAGAGCATGTTAAATAACAATAGACATCACATAATACAATTATTCATTTATTTTCAATACAATATTGGAAATATATTTATATATATATATATATATATGGAATTCAGGGTGGGATTTACGAAGACAACTTGAGGTCATAATGCTATTTGGTTTGTTATTGATAAATTAACTAAATATTCACATTTCATTCCCATTATAATTACTATATTCTAGATCAACATTCTAAACTTTATATCAAGGAGATAGTTAGGTTACATGGAGTTCATATATCTATTTTCTCTATCTGTTATCTCAAATACAAATATAATTATTTGAATGGAATTTATAATTATATGGGTAGTAAATTTATATTTTTAAAAAAACTCATGATAAATATAATGTAATGTTTAAGAGAATAATTTATACCATTGAATATATGTTTCATTCACATTCAATAGATGACAAGGGTAATTGGGCTCAATATTTTTCTTTAGATAAGTTATTTTATAATAAAATTATTCATTACATATATAGATAATAGCATTTTAGTGGTTATTTGTAAAGTTGGGTATGATTCCATATTTATGGGATGAATAAGGAGAAATTAATATTTTTGAACTATATTGTGTAGTTCACATGGATGAGAATGTTTCATTGATTTAGAAACATATGAGGAAGGCTCCAAGAAGGATGAAAGTTTATATGGATAAACATAGGAAAGATCTTTATTTGGAGGTAGGTGATCATATTTGTCTCAAAGTATATTAAAGGAAATGAATTATTAATTTTGGTAAAAAGAGAATTTTATGTTCTCAGTTCATTAGAATATATGAAATCATAGATAAAGATTGACTTGTTTCATTCTGATTGTATTTTTCCTAGTATTTATCCATGATACACAAATTTTTTATGTTTTAATATTAATGATGTAAATTCTATATTCATCCCTTGTATGAGCCCCATAGTAGATCATTAGGAGGAGACTATTTCTTAAGAAGAATAAAATATTCATACTCTCAACCTTAGAGATAATGTTTTATAGAATAAGGTGATTCACTAGTATAATTTTTTATGGGAAAACCTTATTGTTGAAGAGGAAACATGGGAATCAGAAAATTATATGAGGTAAATATATACCCACTTATTTAATAAGTCAATAGAATTGTGAGGATAGAATTAAAAAATAGTGAATAATGAAAAAGGATAGGAAATAATAAAATAAACCATTTTTTATTAATAATAATTATATAGATAGGTCTATCATAAAAATATTAAGTTATTTTTAAATCATATATGGAATTGTTAGAATTAAACTATTTCAATATATGTTTTTATTTAAAAAAGTTATTGAAAAATTATATAATATTAATTTCAAATAATGAATACATTTTCTATATAATCATTTAAAAATTAACCAGATGGGAAATTCAGGAAAATATTTATTTTTTTGTGAATAATAGAAATATATTTTTTTAAATGTCATTTATTTTCAATAAATAAAATTAAATTTTCCATTTTGATTTAAAAGTAAATTAATGTAAAATAAATATTATTTAGTCATATTTTACCACTTCAATTACATATAAATCATAGTGATACTATTATTTAGTTCATGTTTATTTTTGTGTTTAAACAAGGGATTCTTCTAAAAATTGTTTTAATGGGGATAATATGTCACCCTTTTAATTACTTCAAAAAAACTATTGATGAATTATTTTATTAATTATTTTATATATCTATAAATAAAAATTTAATATCATATAGTGATTATTAACACTTTTAGAGTTAATATAAAATCATCATTTTCTTAAAAAAATCACATATTAAAAACTAACTTTTTCATTGTGTCAATGGGTTTATTTTTATGTTAAACTCCACCCCTTATGTGAATTGAATTTGAAAAAATGGATTAAATATTTAAAATAATTAAAATGTATTTTATCTAGTTATTTCAACTAAATATTGTACCATAATTATTTGTGAATATAGTAAAAATTTGTAACCACATGTAATATGAAAACTGTTATACGGAGGGGTTAAACAATTTTTTTTAAAATAACCTAAACTATAGTGAATGTTTTTTTAATATAGAGATATGATAATATTATTAATATAAAAAAACAAAATACAGATAATCCTATAGGATCAAAAGGGTAATAGTCTTGATAAAATTTGGAACATACATAACTTATACATAATAAACCATAAAGATTTATTTAAATATTTATGATATATCCTTCAAAAAGAAATTGTTCTCCATTGTAAATGTAATCACCTGAGAATATAAATCAATGAAGGGGATAACTAAAAATCTTAGTAAGAGGATTAATAAGGGACATGAACCAATATAACATGGGTGATAATGATCATAATCATTATAACATAATCAAAGGATCATCATAAACAACATGAGGGAAACATTTTATAATGGCATGGAATGTGGAAATTAATTAAAACTAAACATCATGCATTATTGGTTAGATACCTCACTTGGTTATGATCAAATCCAGCATCATTTTCAATAATAACATATGTTCATAATCATAACATTATCTTTTTGAACAAATCTAGAATCATGGTCGTGAATAATATTCATTATATCATGAGATAACTTCTATTACCCAATGAATTGGGATGATATATAATTTTAAGAACACCCATCACATCATAATATTTACATTATCATGCATGACACATAGGACATATTACAATTATTGTCAATAATAAATCAATAGAATGTAATGGGTTTCATAATGATTTAATCAATAATGATTTCATGAATAATAATGGGGTTCCCAAATGAAATGAAAAAAATATTTGGAATAAACATCATCATTATTGAGTGAATAAGAAACCACTCCTTAGAAGTCAAATATGCATTTTGTAATGAAGATATATTTTATGAAATCATTGTGTTTCTCATAAAATTTAGTAGGGAACATATATATCCCTAATGGAATATGTTAGAGTAATGAACTTATATTTAATGATAATTAATGGATTATTAATGCAAAAAAAATTCTTGGAAGAGGGATAACCTAAACAAATGAATTGGGGTTTGAGAATCCCCATAACATTATTTCTCATTAACATCATCACCTTTATGCTTCCTAAATAATAAAAATATATTTATTACAAAGTTGATCTATAAGATAATTTTTTTTATTTTTTTCACAATTTATTAATTACATTACTTTGATTATATTTATTAATTTCATTGGTTATAGATTAATAATTTTGATAAATTTTTTTAATTAGAAATTTCTTATTTTGAAACAATTTAATGATATTGTTAAATGTAAATTATACATTAACATAATTAATTTCAATATATTATAATAAATATAATTACATGTTTATATATTATAAATATTTCATTATATCCATCCATGAAGGTGGTAATAATCATTAACTTGGAAATGACTCCATAGTTGGATAACCGACCATTAATAGGACATTACTGAAAGAGCGGGAAAGAGAATTTCTAAATTTATATATGTAGTAAATATGTTAATTAAATTAGGTGTGAATCCATAATATAATGTTATATTAATTAATAATTAATATTATATATCTCATTTGAGAATGGGTTGGTGAAAAATTTTAGAAGAATAATAATTAAAAAATGAATGTTAATCGAAATTTGCTCATTCAAAGATGTAGATTCCCCTATACAACTCTACAAATACCTTGTTGATTGGAGTTGAATTATACCAGAAAATATCTATGGATTATATGGGGATTTATAGGAATAATTTTGGGATAAATTTGTCTTTGTAAATCACATGAGGAGTGGTTTTACAAGGAGGGAGTGACATGTTATTTGTACTTGTAGATAGGGGTATTTTAAAAATAAAATATAAAAGGTAAAACAAGTAATAAAGAATTTTTTAAAATATAAATCATATATAAATATAATATAATTAGTTTAAGACTTTAAATAGACTTCATAAATCTATGTTGTTTTTTATTAAAAATGAAATCTGAAAACAAACAGAAATTTTTATTTTAAGGAATCTATTTTCAAATTAGGGTTTAGAATGTAACTTTTAAGTTTCAGAATTTTGTTTATTTTATTTTAATGAAAAAGTTTTGATACTAAGTATATCATGGATAAAAAAATTTATATAATGGATGTTGTCACTATTACATCATGAATTATCTATTTTATGATACTTTATTTATGTAAAAAATGAAATTATACTAATCACATGAAAATTGATTTATTTACATAATTAACGAATAAATAACACTTGAAAAATAATTACATAATGATTTTAATAATTAAATTCATTAATTAAAAATATATTTCGAACATAGGTAATGATAAAATTTAAATTAAAAAAATATTTTTTTACGAAAAAAATTAAAATACAGTACATTATAAATGTGATTTTATTTTATTTGATTTTTTTAATCTTGATATTTATTTTTTAGAACTGTAATACTCATATTTACTTAACTAAATCGTTATAAATTTTATTTACATAATAATTTATTATTTTGTGCTAAAATTACAATTCCAATGATAAGAATACTATTCCAAACAGTCGGGTTACTATTCTCAATGGTCATGTTACTATTCGATTAGTAGCATTACTATTCTAATGGTCATGTTGCCTAATTTATTTACCACTTCATTATTTAACTCAATATTCCACTCAATTACATTCAATGTAATATTTTTTCATATTCTATGTTATTGATTGGCTTGCAAATGTTTTGTTTCATTTCTATAGAGTTGGTAGTGGGGTTAATGACTATAATCGATTCGAGAAGTTGAAATGTTCACTTTTTAACTATTTTATTTTGTATTTTTTGTATAATTTTAATTTTTGGGATTTTAATTGCTTTAATTACTATTTAATTTAATTGTATTTTGAAATCAAATAATATTTTCATTGGTCTATCTATATTTATTTTGATTAATATTATAATATCTAATACAACACACATTTATTCAATAAAAAATGAAACTAATAAATACAGGGTCATTACATTCATCCCCCTTTTAAAATTTCAACCACAAAAGATCAACGCGTATTCTCAGTTCAAAATAGATGAGTGTACTTATGTTTCATTATTTCTTAAGGATCCCATATTGCCACTTCAAACTTATGGTTTCTTTACAACACTTGTACAAGGTGTGTTATGTTGTAGTGTAGAAAATTGTCTCTAGGGGCTAAGATCATACCCAAATATTCTTCTTATGAGAGGTTATTTTCAAGTTATACCACCTCCAGATTCATCCCATGTGTTGGATGAAGTATGTACTTCCTCAAGAAAGATACATGGAACACATCCCAACCTTGTTCCATATTTGGTGGGAGTTCATAGCGATAGACCTATACTCATATGTTATCATGGATCTCCAAGGGTCCAATATATCTTATGATAAGATAAAATTTCTTTAAAAACTATATGAATCACGTCATTGGTGTAATTTAACAAATTATTTTTTCTAACATCAATCTCTATGTCTCTTTAATAGTTGTTATAATAGCTATTTTTGTGACTATTATAAAAACTTTTATTTTTTGGTATTTCTTGAGAAATCTATGTCATATCTTGAACAAGATCATGTTTATGTAGATTTTTCCCCAACTTTAACCCAAAAATATTTATTTCTACCACTTCACATAGATAAATTCACATGGATACATTTAAATATTAAAGATAAATTATTTATTATTTTAGAACTCAACCAATAAGATATGTTTATCCCATTATCCTTTGAATTACATTGATCACAATCTTTGCAAATCATCAAGAGTAGAAATACATTTCTTAGATTGTGCATTAGTTTTGAGGGTGATAGGGCATGTTAAAATTAAATTACTTGCTCAATTAATATTGAGTACTTATCATGAATTTTGATGTGAAAATTAGATCATGATTATAAATGATTAACATTAGAACCTCGTGATTAATAAACACATCTTTTTCATTTATCTTATAAATGTGTTCAAGTGATAAATATTTATGAATAGAAATTAATGTGGTGTTCTTGGTGAGTAGATCAACCACAACCCATGTTGAATTATTTATTTTGGATATCTTAAAGATATTTGTGACAATGTTCATATTATCATTATCCAATTTCCATGTGGGTATTGGAAATGGTTGCATTCACCCTTTATACTTCATTCATTATTCTATAACATGTTGACATACTAATCAATGTGAGATATACTATGTAATATCTTTCTTCATTTTGTACCACCATAAATTTTCATAAAGGTCATAGTGAAACGTGTACATTTTCGGATGGATGGCGATTGTTGAACTATTTGAATTATTAAATTGATCGTTCTTTATGTCAGGTGATAAAGTGACACAAATACTTTTTCTAAACTAAGCCACACCACCATAATCAATGTTGAGCTCATGTAGATTCACATCCTTTATTTTTTATCCTTTCTTGTAGCTCTAGATCCCCCCTATTTTCCTTTTTGGTATTCTCATTGACGGATGATTATGCAATAATTTGGGAAAAGAAGAATGTATTCACAAATGTAATGACTTCTAGAACCATATTTTACATATCAAATAATATAAAAACATTCTGAATCCACATCATGGATTGAATATCAGTATCATTTCTTCAAAGAGAATTTACTACATTGTCTTCCTTTCTTGGATAATATTGAATTCAATAACTATAGTCTTTAAATAGCTTTGACCATATTTTTTTATTCATGTTAAGCTCTTTCTATGTGATTATATACATTAGTCTCTTATTATCCAAATAAATATCACACTTTTTTTCATAGATGTAGTGGTTCCTAATATTTATGGTAAATGTCATAGCTTCTTAATCTAGGTCATGTGTTTGGTGTTCTTCTCAGGGATATTCAATTGTCGTAAGGTATAGGTTATCAATTTATCATTATTCATGAGTACTCAAACCAATAATTTCATCATAGTATGACTGTATATAAAAAAACTTTGCTTATTGGTAGTATCGGTTTAGGTGCAATAATTATCCACTTCATGATATCCTTAAATCCTTCCTCACATAATTCCTTCTAGACAGACATTACACATTTCTGTGTAAACATAGTTAGTAGCCAAAACAATCATGAAATATTTTCCACAAAACATTGGTAGTAACCTAGTAATTTAAGAAAAATATGTATTTATATGACACTTGTGGGTATTTTCAATTATTAAAAATCCTCCATTTTTAAGGGTTTATAGAAATTCACTCACATGTGACCACATTCCCTCAAAATGATACATGAAAAATCCAAAAGTCACAGTTGCTGAATTTATCAAATATTTTCTCCTTCATGTCTCTAGCACAATCCTTAAATGATAATAATATTCATCCCTTATTTTAGAGTAAATTAGAAAATCATCTATAAAAACTATAATAATTTCATTAATGAAGTATCTAAATAATAAATTAATCAAATATATGGATATTTTAGGGAAATTAGTATGTTTGAATAGAATATCTATGAACACATAGTGCCCAATCCTTATACAGGAAGAAGTATTATGAATATATTATTTGTTAAAATTTACATGATGATGTCCAAAATTAATATCCTCCTTTTATAAGTATTGAGATCACATTGTTGATAAAACAATTTGTCAATCCTTTTTAAGGGATCATTTTTTTAATGGTGATCTTATTGAGTTCCATGTAATTGACACACAATCTCATTGATCAATACTATTTATATACAAAGAGCACTGGTACAACCCATAGTTATGTACTATGTATTATGAACCTGTTGTCTAAATTCTTAATTAGTTTACTCTTTTTCTCTTCCAGTTATATTGGGGCACTCCTATAGGGCAATTTGGAAATATGGTATAATTCAAAGAAGTGCTATTTAAAACTACACCTCACGATCTTGGGGAAGTCTGGGTAACTCTTAGGGAAATACATCAGTGTATTCGCTAACAATGGGAATATACTTTAGGTTAATAAGATCATTTGAATAAACCATTTTGGATGGGTATTCTTATTTATAGGGAACCAATACCCACACCATCGAAATATTTTTCAATAGAGATTCCTTATCTTTCATTCATTTGTAATGGATAATTGGAGGGTTTTAAATATGAAAAGGCTATTAATTTTTCAATCATGTGGTGTGTGATCTATATAATGAATCAAATCCATGACCAGAATAGGTTAAAATTCTACCAAGTGAAGTATAATGTGATTTGTTGGAAGAATCATCCCACTGACCCTTACAAGAGAATATTCTGACACATTGGTTGTAATGATTGTACCACTTGGTGTTTTTATATATATCACTACTTAATATTAGTTGGGATTCAAATAAAACATTCTATAAATCTTGATGGATATTAAATAATTCAAAGAATCATAATCAAATAACACATTTTCCATTCCTGAGTGAGTTTCAAGTGTACATTTTTATGATGTAATTTACATGAGCCACTTTAGCAGTGGTCATGGAATATGTTTTCAATTTTTTCGTTTGGTTTTCGTGATTTTGATGGTTAATAAATATCTAGACTACTTGTTTAGTGAGCTATCATGAATAGTTCCATTGTTTCCTATAGTTGAAACATCTAACCATGGGTGGGTCATTATGATGTTATTTAAATCATCATGTTGGTAATCTTATTCAAGTCTATTTGATATTCATGATTTTTGAGGAAATATCGCATACACGTTGTGGATTTAAACATCCCTTTGATGAAATTATCATGATGTTTATTCTATAATTTATAAAATTTGGGTAGTTGGATCCAAATTTCTCCTTTTCCATTTCACCCACAACGTTGAAACTCCATTTTTTACATTGTATCTCCATAACAATGAGACCACTTTCTAAACTCCAAAATTTCATTGAGACCACATAAAACAACTTCTTCATAACTCCTAGTGCCTCTTATTGAAAAATAATTATAATGGTTGGGTATTAATTCAATTAATTAATCTATTTATTTTGATATAATTATTGATAAATTAACCTACGACATCTTTTTAAATCCTTTTTTTCTTTTCCTCATATTGTATAACAGAATCATCTTATTTTTTCCACATATATTTGAATTATCTCATTATATTTTTCAAAAAAATTAACGAGAAATACATGGAATGAAACATTTTCATGAAGTCTTCCCACTATATCTCTTCCATTTCATCCAATAACCAAAATAGATTTACCACTCGATCTAAATAATACTTCATTTTATTCTCATTTTTCTTCTCATAACCAGTGAGAAAAAAATATGTTCTTTTCTTTTGAGTGAAACCACTATTCCATGAAACGTGGATCAAAAGATCAACTAAATATTGATGTTCATTTCCACATAATGGAATTAATGGCTAGATTTTCCTTCATCGTTGAATGCATAAATTTCACACAGTTCATGGTATTATTCCGAGCCTGAGAAAACAAGGAAAACATTTATATGATGTTTTTATCTCTACCCTCATGATATTAGGTGTGTTATTCAATTAATCACTACATTATCCCTTACACTTGTACTTGTACTGGTATCTTTTGGTTCCCACCATTTTATAAAATAGAAAACTTTGGGATATAATCGAATAATTAATTCATAATTTATTCATTTACGAAATTTACACTAAAGGTATATCTTACGGGGTACCAATGTTTTGTATTTTTATAAAACAAATCTTCAGGGATATTTACATATAATTAGTTTTACCCATATGTATTTCACTAATGTTCTATAATCCAAATTTACAAATAAAATAAACCATTCTATGATACCAACTATAGAAACCAATATTTTATTACATAACAATTATATAATTTTCACAATAAATAACACAGTAGAGATACAAATAAAGGATCAAAATGATGAGTTTATTAAAAAAATTGGCTCATACCTAACATCTATACAATAAAACATAATCATTTATTTAAATCCTTATTATTTACTCTTATAAAAGATCATGTTCTCGTTAGTACATGTAATCACCAAAGGATATACATCAATGAATGGATTGATCTAAAATCTCCAAAAGAGGATGAATAAGGGATATGAATCAATATAACATGGGTGAGAAAATCATCGTAATCATATCAGAAGAATAAGATCACCATAAACACCATGTGGGAATAATTTGATAATTTCATCGAATTTTGCAATGCATAAAAATGAAACATCATGTCATACTGATGGAATACCCCCCCCCCCATAGTTATGAATAAAGCTTTCATCTTGTTCCTGTATAACAAATGTATATAATAATAACATAATCTTTATGAAAAATTCTAGTATCATGTGCAACAATATTACACATTATCTCATGATGTACATCTCATTAACTAATGAATTGGATGAAAAAATAATTCAAGGCCCGCCCATCACATCATAATATTTACATAATCATGTATGACACATAGAATATATTACAAGAATAGTTATGAATTAACCCATGTAAAGGAATGTATTTCATAAGGATTTAATCAATCATGATTTCAAGACTTATCTTGTGGTTCAAAAATAAATAACAATTGAACAATTATTTTATTAGTAATATATATTCCTCAGTAAAGAACAAATAACTAATGATTAGTCAATGATGTGTTTTGGAAATAAGAATTACTTTTTAAAATCATTGTATTATTCATAAAATCATGTATGAAACAAGTATTTACCTGAAAGAAAATGGAAGAATAAGGAAATGATATTTTTTACATTATACGAGTATTCATTCTAGAGATGTTGTTAAATAGGGATCACCCAATGAAAATGAGTTGGTTTCGATAATCCCCTTTCATTTATTCCCACCTTATTTAATTATTATTGACCATCCATAAGAATAAAAAATATATTATTAAAACATTGATCTAGAAATTAATTATAGTAATTTTTACAATTATTTATCAATTTTATTAAAAAAAATTATTTATTAAATTTCTTTGTTATACGGTAGTCATTTTTATTGCAAATTTTAATAAAACATTTCCTGTTTGGTATCTATTTAAATATTTTTATACATGTAATATTTAATTTAGAATAAATTATTACATAATATTATAATAAATACTATTAAATTTTTATATATTATACATATTTTATTATATCTTTATAAGAATGGGGTTATAATAATTGACTTGGAAATGTCTTCGTAGGGGGATAACCAACCTTTGATGCGAAAATGTTGAAAGAGTGGGAAATAAAATTTTGATATATATATATATATATATATATATAGTAAATATGATATTTATAGTATCATGAAATCATTAATATAATGTTAAAATATTTCCTAATTAATCAAATATGTCATGGTTTTGAATGTTAGGGTGAAAATTGTAGAACTATAAGAAGAAATGAAATGAAGAATTGTTGATCGAAACTTACTTAATCCTCATTGTAACTTCTCTAGTACACCATTACAAATCCCTTTGTGTTTGGAGTTGGATTACTCCAGAAAGTCCATAAGGATTATTATTTGATTTAGAGGTATATTATTTTCATACCTTATCATTTTGGAATGTGCAGGAGGATTGGTTTTCAATGATAGGTAGTGGGGTTATTTATATATAAGGAGACAATGATTTTTAGAATAAAATATTGAATAATATAATATATCTATGCTTAAATATGTATTATAATTATTGGAAAATATAAATCATAAATATTTATAATATAATGGTATTATTATTTGAAAACCACATTATATTTTGAAACCATTAGTTTATTAAAAATGTATATGAAAAGAAAATAAATTATTTTTTTCAAAGAAATATTTATAACATTAGGTTTTAGAAAGTTGTTTTTAGGTTTGGAAATTGTTATTAATTTATGATAATGATTGGTTTTAGAAATTAAATATATAATTTACCTAAATAAATTTCTATAATGGATTTTGTCATTATTACATCCTGAATGATAGAATTTAAGATACCCTAACTATCTGAAAACTAAATATTGACTACTAAACTGAAAATTCAATTATTTTCTAAAAATATGAAAAAACATGGACAATTTAAACATGATGATTTCAAAAATGATATCAATTTTTTAAAAATAAAATTATAACCGAGGTACTATTAAATTTTAATATAAAAATTACGATTTTTATGAGATACTATAAAATACAGTTCACTAAAAATGTGTTTGTGTTTCTCTAATTTTTTTTTACCAGGATATACATATTTTTTGGAATTATAATATATATATTTACATAAATTATTCTTGATAAAAATTATTTTTACAACAATTTATTATTTTCTGTTCAAATAAATATCTCAACAATCATGTTACTATTCCCAACAACCATTTTACTATTCCCAAGATTCATGTTACTATTCATCTTGTCATATTACTATTCCATTGGTAACAATACCATCTATAAACAGAAACTCATTATTTTAGTAAATATAAAACTCAATTCCTCTCAAGTTTCTATATTTATATATTCTAATTTTTTGATCGAATTACTACTATTTTATTTTTTCAATTGTGTCAGTAGTAGGGGAGATGATTATAGGTGATTAGGAAGTAATATATTTTATAATTTTAGATTTTATTTTTTATTTTTTTATACAATTGTGATATTAAAAATTATAATTGGATTCATTTCTGATTAATGTAATAGTATTTAGTAATAATTAATTTTTTTCTATATTTTGTATATGTATAATATTATATTATATAATACAACACACATTTTTTTAGGGAAATAATTACAAATAAACATTGGGTCGTTACATAAATACCAATATATATTATATTTTAATGAAATATTTCAATATTATAATTTCTAAATATCTATAATGGACCATTTTTTGTCCATGTGGCATGTGAAAAACAAGAGTACCATTTTTTATTTTAAAAAATTATAAGTCTCTAGATCATATAACTTATAAATGTCCCCCAATATCCTCTCATATTTATAGTATAAAATACTTTTAAATCAGCCAATCCAGGAAAAAATACCATCCTTACTTTCATAACCTTTATCAAGATCCCCTTGTTTTATTAAAAATCCATCGTATGAAGGATTGTGGATAAAACCAAAGGGGGTTGTCCAATGTAGATTCCCCATGACTAGTTGATCATTTTCATAATCACTTCTTCCACCATCTTCAAATATTATTTAATTGTGAATTTATAATAAAACTAGTATATAACATGTAATGATATATTATTAAGTTAATGTGAGAAACTGATTCCATATACTAGTCCATCAAATGGGAAACATTACCCATTCATGTGTATAGTGGATTGCCACTTAGCAAACCTATGTGATTCATTTTTTGTTATCTTTTATCATGGATTGTTATAATGACATATTAAAAGTATATATATATATATATTCTATTTTTATCATAATTATAAATTCTTAATTATTATATCATATATAACTTCTTAATTTCCATTTAGTGTGGAAGAAAATAATATTCCACATTTGTTCCATGGACTACCCCATCACGAAGTGATGCGATTCATTTTTCACTAGCACTTTATATGGAAGTTAATAAGGATATATTTAATCAATATATAAGATAAAAATGAAATATTTATAAAATTCATGGCTTATTTTTCATTTTTAAAATATAACACACACACACACACACACACATATATATATATATATCAATTAACATTTACCATTCTATTCATATAAAATGATAACATCATTCACGCATACATGTATACCATCGACTACATGATTATATTTGATTATATTTTACAAAAAAGTATCCCAGAAATTATATATTTTATAATTTCTAATAAAATAAATCTTATTTTTGATATTATTGCCATTTAGGAAAGTTAATATATCACATTATTTCTTCCTTAATGATCATTGAAATTTGAAATTTACTCATGCTCGTACTTCTAACCATCTCTTTAATAATAACATAGTTTATTTTTTCAATAACCATTTTTCATTATTGGTTTAAAAAGTATAATTGATATAGAAAAATTATAATTATTACATTATTACTATTCTATAAATTCTTAATTAATTTACTCATTGATCCCAGTCAACCTATTAAAGTCATTTTTGTTGCATAAACAAAATATTTATAAAACATACAACGTAAAAATAATTTATTGTGTAATCATATATAACATTGTAATAAGTTAAGTTAATGGTAATAATAAACTATAAAATTATTCATAATCATGAAATTGATTGACATTTTTTTATTCTGGATGATATTCCACGTGTGTGATGAGTTTGAATCAGAGTAAGATACATCACCTAAATTTTATTTCTTGGAGGAATATTAAATATTTATAGATCTATATTATTTTATGAGGTTAATATATTTCCCCAATGACATTTTATATCATTCATTTCTCTATTCTCATTACATTTAATGATTTTAATCTAATAATTTCATTTTTATTCTGATTCAAATTTTAGTAAATTGTTAAGAAATGTTTCTTTAATTATTTTTATGTTTTTACTTCCTACTATTTTTCATCAACGAACGTGTTTGAAATTTTTTTTAATAAACATAATTATATATAAATAAATGTTTTATATTGTATTTGGTAGAAAATATTTT
Organism: Viscum album; assembly: GCA_963277665.1. NCBI lineage: Eukaryota > Viridiplantae > Streptophyta > Magnoliopsida > Santalales > Viscaceae > Viscum > Viscum album. The sequence continues at coordinate 1,756,692,503 of OY728123.1, forward strand.
CAATATTTTCAATAATAATGTTTTTATATTTTTTGTATGTAATGTTTTTGAAAAAATGGAATATGGAATGTTCTATTTTATTGTATATAATGATAATGGATTTTCCCCCAGTGTAACCAATATTTTATATCAGATCCCTTTAACAATGAATTTAGAATTTTTTCCCTGAAAAATAGTAACTCAATTTTGTTCTTTTTTGTTTTGAATTTTTAAAATAGGAATAGGTATTTTGATATAAAATATAGTTTTTTCATATGGGTTTAAATATGTTTTTAAATTTTTTTAAAATGAATATTTAAAATCATAAAATGATTTCTTCATGATATGATCCTTGAAAAATGATTAAATCATGAGTTAAGTTCAATTATAGGACATTAATGAACCCAATATATCTTATATGATTGATTCATTAGGATAGCGATACATGAGACTCATGTAGATTTTATGATCGGTGTACCCAGATAGTGCTTCAATGCATTGGGTAATGTGCCTCTTCTGTAGATAATTATACTGGGAGTTTGTTGTATGGTTGTTCCAATATATAAAGGTTACATGAGATGATTTATTTAGGGACTTTGTGGAATTATATATGATAACTAATTAGTTTTGATGAAAGAAATTTTATTGAAAAAAGGAAAGTTTATTATATTTTTAAATTAAAAATTATCTTCTTTTTGGGTAAAATTGTATAAATTTACAAAGGGGTTCTACTGAGTTTTTTTACAGAAACACTAATTTTTATATCCCTTTTCATGACCCCTCACTCTAAATATGCCCCTACAGGTATACAAATGACATTGTGAGATAATGAATCATAAGTACTACATACAGTAGGGCCAAGGTTGTGACCAGTATGAAAGGTATAAAATCTAAAAAAATGGTAGGCATTTCCTTTTTATGAAAAACAAGCCTTGAAGATATATTGGTATATCCCAAAAGAACACTAAATAATATATATATATATATATATAAAGAAAATCCAAAATACATACCACATGCAAGATTTAAATACAATTGTTATGAATACAATGAAATTTCAAAGTAAATACCAAAAGCAAGGCTCTCTAGTGACACATCTGGTGTACCAACGTTTGAGCTAGTAAAGTCATGAACGGTCCACATAATCCTCCATAAAAACTGAAAATAGTTTTATATACATAGGGTCAGCATAAAATTATACTCATTAAGAAAATCAAGGTCAATCATTGGAATGTGAGAGAAGAATACTAATATTCCCAGGATGATACAACATTACCCAAAAGAAGATAGCATGTTATAATAACCATCCCAACCCCAACAAGTCACACTCACCATGTAATACAAATATGTTAAAGTAATATATTAAGAAAATTTATGATTTGGGTACCCATACTACTTCACCATAGTTTTGATACTCTTGGCTAATGGAAAACATCCTCATGCTCCCACCTCTTCCGAACACAACACATCACAATCCACTCTCACAAACCTGGACCTCATATAGATTCTCAAAACATTGGAAAACAAATATCATCGCATACTTCCCGCCCACACCTGGGCCTCATTGCTATTCCTGTCGCCTTGGAAAAATAATGTCATCACATCCTGTTTACACACTCTTGGACTTCACAACTATTACCATTACATTGGAAAAAAAAGGTTATCATATCCCAATCCCACACACCTGGGCATCACTAACCATGTATCACCCATAATATACTTAGTATAGAATGAATCGTCTCATTTAGAAGAACCCTAGGAAAACACAACATTCCTACGCACACCTGGGCCCCACGAACCAAAATATTACCCAAGAATATTGAGGTATCCCTGCTTTGATGTGGGAGCAGGGAAGAGAAGATGTCCAACCATCAATCCTCCCAGTATGATGTTTGGGAAAGACACCCTCCCCCATGAAGATGAGGGTGTTCAGCACATAGTACCCATCTATGGTGGAGGGCTTATTAAAAAACTAATAAAAATAAAATTATATTTATATGATACCTAACACAAAATCCAAGCATATGAGTTTTCAAACCCCATCCAAAATATAAATCCACATGTTCTGGTACCTATAATTTCACAACCACACAACTAGCCACAAACTCAATTCTTACCACAACAAATTAATTTTTCCAATTCTCATTATTTATTAAAAACATATATATTCATTCCATCAATATCTAGGAAATGACAAGTTACATGTCACAATAATCATCATAATGATGGTCACACTGAGGAAGAAAAACCATTGAAAATTTACCCACTTCACAGTCGTCTCTTTATAATACCCATTGATGACATAACATTTAAATCCCGAGATATGGGAAATCTCCCTATAGGTTATTAATAGAAATTAACCCATTCCAACCATTTCCATAATCATTCATCAATGCCATTCCTGCCAATCCATATTATCAATAGAGAAAACTCCCATCTCAAAGCCACACCCAACATCACATCTCGTCAAAACTAGATGAATCCCATCACAAAAATTCTTAGAAGACATTTTTTATAACCAAACCACGCCCATCACATCTTGCAACACATCAGAGCACAAATCGATTGTAGCCTGGCTTCACAAAAATGTCCATCAATTACATAATCAATAATTCTCTCAACATGATATTTTATTACGCCATCTAAACCACCCAAAAAACATAATGGTGATCAGAAACATACCACCAAGAAAATAAAACAAAAAATATTCATATTTAACATGTTATTCATTCTTTAATTCCACTTGTTAACTTCTAGGGTTATAATGGAAACAGTTTTAACTCAGGGCATACATTTATTAGCCGACTGTATGTGGTTAACCGATTTTGTAACAATTGTTTGATAAAAATCTAAACATCAAGAAGTCCATAATAATTAGTCAGTGTGAAAACAAAAACCCCCAAATGACCATGATATTCAGTGTGGCATTTATCCTTTATAATTCATATCTAACACCAACAACAAATAACAAATATTAAGGACAAATCCCAAATAAATTGGAGAAACAACTATAAAATTGTATTAAAGGAGGATCTTGATCATGACCTTGTAGATTTGAATTTAAATGAGGATTCTTGTTTTTAAAAGATATAAATGATTCGAAAAGGTTCAAAAAACAACTAAATATGGTATTTAACACACTATACATCAATGAAAACATTAAAGGGTTGAAACTAGAAATACTGGAAAAAAATCACACTCCTGTAAATTCCTCATTGCTAGATGCGTCATCGGTTAGAGCCAACATTCAGTGAGATATCAGTGTGAGATATTGATTTGAGATATCGGTGTGTGCTACCGTGAGGAGAAATTATTCCGACTCACCAATAATGAGTCACTGGTCCTTACTCAGTGTCGCATCTCACTATCAAAACTCACAATTATGAATCACTATCGCGGATCACTTTTAGAACTCACCGCCACGACTCACAACCATGACTCAATGTTCTGACCAACCATTATAAATTCTAAAAACTGGAGAAACTTTAATGTGATGAAATAAGTCATCATGACCTCCTAGAACCCTTCAACCACCATTATTTTTACAAGTTACTGGAATAGAGAGTTCCAAACCATTACATAAGATAACTATCAAACTTTTCCCACCCCCAAGAATTCAAAACCCACCCCCGAAGGTATTATAGTGTTTGAATAACCACCTCGTGAGATACCTCTAAAGGATATCACCAGAAGTCATACAACACCACCGATCTGAATATTAATCTATAAACCATCCATTTTTGTTTGAAATCTAGAGTGATATCTATGCATCTAAGAGAAACTCTGTGGAAATCATTTAACCCAAGAAACCAGAAGACACACACACACACCACTCAAGAACACCGCAAACTCCAACCTGAACACATGAATCTGGTAATTTTATTTTCCATATCTAGATAATATTCACTCTAGGAAGCATTGAATAGACCACATAGGTTTAATTGAATGGCTATAAATGCATCACGGTTAGGAATCTGGTACTACACTCTTCACATGTCAGGACTTCATAACGCATTTCAACACACGCATGTCAACCAAAGAAAAGACAACTTATTTTATAATCCATGGTTCAATAAATAAATCATTGTAATTCCCCGAACCTAGTTACCCAGAGTCTGTGCATTATTACATAACATTGGCATGATCACAAGAGATCATGTCTCGAATGACTAATTAGTTTATTACCTTTGGAATTACTAGATACATATGTTAATATTATATTACATCATGAAATAAAAAAAGAAAAAACATTGTGTCCCCTTTGAATACACTCATATATTTCTATCCATGTAAGTCAATAATAATATAATTCTTCACACCCTAAGAAAAAAACACAAGAAATAGTTGATCTCAGATGCTCAGTAAAGATAACCATATTGCAAAAAAATCATAAATAAGCATAAACATTTAAGGAAATGTATAAGACTAAAAAAAAATCCTTTTACACATAATATTTAACATAATATGTAAAATATAAATCAAATAATTCAATTTAATAAATCACATGGAATTTCTACAAGTCGAATAACAACATGTAAAATCAATAACTAATTTCATATTATTGGAATGCATAATGCTTGATATCATAACCACATTGTCTTGTCCTCATGACAAGACTACAAATATGATTCTGTCAAGGCCTTGTACCTAGAAACAATATTGTCTCAAGAGATATATTGATCGTGGAGATATAGCGTGCTCCACTAATCACTTATTATGTCCAATTCATTCCTCATATGAAAAGGTTGAAACAAAACAGAAACATTAGTTTTAGAACTAACTTACGAAATCTAAATAATTTAACCATAAACCATAAATGGTATAAAAATTACACATACATATCCATACATATCAAAAAACCTTCAATACGATATGGAATATTGTATCGCAATAATTCTACTTCATACAAGTGTGAAATCAATTAAAGGATGTTGATATAGATGAAGTTAAAACTATTTGAGAGAAATATCTCTTTCTATTTTGAAATAATTTAAAATACACGTAATTATAAATGAAAACATTTATTTATAAATATTATTATATTCATGGATGGTAATAATTGAATGTGTTATGATGGTGGAAAACAGCCTCACCAACCATATAAGTTAAAAAAATTCTTACCTTAATTTTTCAAAAAGGTTATAATGTACCTTATTTGGAAAACGATGGAAATATTACATTCAAAAAAATTTATAAAAAGACCAAAAAAGTTATAAATGAATTTAACACATATTCAAGGAAATAGTAAAATAATTTTTAAATAAAATTTTAAAAATAATAGATGCGGATGGTAAAGAAGTCACAATTGATACTTTAGTATAAACAAACTCGGATAAATAAAGAGATTGTAAAATTAACCCTTACCTTGTAATTTACTTTGTAGAAGGTAGGTTAAACACCTATATAATTTTGAAATAATTTTTAATAAATTAGAGAATAATAACATACATAAATATGATATCATATAAGATCATATAATATTTATTTGTTAATGATATTTTAGAAGTATCTTTGTTTTAGGTGTTAACAAATTCGTTTTCCTTTACATGTTTCGTTACATATGTCATGTTTGTTATGGATATGGTGTATTTGATTCATAAACCAAATGATATGAAGTTCTTAAATATAAAGTTTTTCCTTAAATAAAAATTAGTTTTGAATGGTTGTGATTGGGATTGAAATCTCATCGCGTCCTGGAGATAGTAAGCCAATCGTACGCAGGAGCAACAATATCATTCTATTAGTAGTGAATATATATTTTATTGGATGGAATATTATATATAAATAATAATTAACATGTTATATTTATTTTTTACATCATTTATACTCCTTATTATACCCATCCCAGTAATGTAGTGTTGAATGACAAACTACACCACGATGTGGAGATAGTAAGCCATTCATACGAACCTATGGTGACATTGTCATTAATAATATGGATATTATAATGAATATTTGTGTACCATATTTATAATAAAATCTCATAATGTTAAATGCACAATATTTATAATATTAGTATGGAATAATAAAATAAAGAGGAAGTGAAAGAAGAAAATAACTTTCAAAGAGGTGATGAAGTAATTACCTCTTCTTCGGGTTCTTCATTTTTATTTGAACAAAAGGGATCATTAGGTTGGATTTCATATCATTGTAAGGAATATATAATGTGTTGATGGAATTTGGGAGTAAATTTGAATAGGGCTTGTCGGAGATAAAAGGCTTTGGAGGTGTGAATTTAAGAAAAGGGGATGTACCCTTTTATAAGATAGGTGGGTGCACTTTTGGAAAGTCTTGAATTAATATTTTATTTTAATATTAATTTTGGTTTCTAGTGGCTCTTAATTGATTTATATAGATTATAAGGTGAGGATGGGTCCAAATACATAAAACCAATAGGTTTTATACAAGTTTTGGTGACCATATTAACAATATCATTTTGATTTAATTCGTAGTTAAATAGTTTAACTCCTAGCATGTCCTTTTGTATTTTTATATTACATGGTTAATAAACATTCTATAAAATTCCAACAGAATCTCAAGTGGTTAATTAAAGACATATATATCATTATATAAGTCCATTAGATAAACATTATATTTTTAAGAATATTATATCATTAAATAATATACTATTTTTTTTGAAACCCAAATTATGTCAATTTCGACACTATTTTGTATTTGGGTTTTGTAAAGGTCAAAAAACATGATTATTTGAAAAAATACATTGAATCAACCCTAACATGTCATATAAACAGATTAAATTTTTTTAATTCATGAATATTCTCAATTTATGTTTATTTTGATATTTATAATTTCAAATATTTTAAACCTTCATTAATATTGTAATTACAACATCATAATTATGTCACAAATAAAATAAAGTATTTAATGTCTAATAATTATAAATAAAACATCACGATTTAGGAGAAAATTTCATATTTATAATGAATATTTTTTGTCATATGTATCTTATATATTACCCTATATTATAATTTTTTTGGTTATTAAACATTGAATTTTACACATCAAACTCTTTTTTAAATTAAATAATAATAAATGGTCTAATATAATCCAAGTGGATAAAAGTGGATGATATTTTATTCCTAAGGTTTACTTTGGTTGAAATGAACTTATCCAATAGAATTAGGACTTGTGTTAGGGTAAATATAATTTCATGTTTTCCATTAATTACCATATTTACATTTAATTGTGGTAAATAAAATTCAAAAGTTACTATTCACCAAAAATTATTTTCATCCCATTAAACCACATTTTATTTACTGATGTCAACCATGTCTTCTGGATTTTTGAAATTCAAATCACAGGAGTGGTAAAATTAAATTTCATGGAAATTCTCAAATGTGCATAGAAAGTGGGTAAAAGAATTTAAAAAGTTCAATAAATTTTTATACATCTAATATTATTATAAAATGACTCCAATGAAACACATTTAACTACTATAGATTTTATGTATCTATTTTAAATCTAAAATAAATTTAAATAAAAATAATTATTATTTAAATAAATGTCGGTTTTAAGAAATAATGCAATGTTTTCACTATTTATCAAAATTTGAAAGTTTTTAGAAAAATAACCAAAATTCACACTATGATAATTTTGATATTGAAATTCCAAAAATGATGTCCATTTAAAAAAATATAATTTATAAAATTTCCAAAAGTAGGAATTACTATTCCTAATGACTAGTTTCACTGGTCTTGGTGTGCTAGAACACAATGTTGCATTCAATGCAAACTATTTCACTATTAAAAGAGAAGATTACCGTGGAAGCATGGGGCGTTACATTCATCCCCCTTTAAATAATTTCTTCATCAACATTTCTATAATACTTCTGCATAAAAAAGATTTGGGTGGTTCATCATCATAATTTTCTCAGGTTCCCACATTTCTTCTTCCATTTTTTGGTTTCTCCATAGAACTTTTACAAGATGAGTCATCCAGTTTCTCAACACTTTCTCTCTAGTATCTTTAATTATGATAGATAATTAATAATACGACATATGGGGTTCAATTTTTAATTCATCATAGGTGAGTATATGTATTTCATCAGGAATGTATTTTCTCAACAGTGATATGTGGAACACATCATGATCATTGGAGAGACTTGGTGGCATTGAAAAATGGTAATCTACAACTCCAATTCATTCTAGAATTTCAAAAAGTCTGATTTACCTTGGACATAATTTACCCTTCTTACCGAATCATACAACACCCTTCCAAGGAGATACCTTCATGAAAACATGATCTCCTGCTTGAAATTCCAAATCGGTCCTTTGGTTATCTATATTTCTATTTTGCCTACTTTGAGAAACTTTGATGTGTATTTGGATAATCTTAACCTTTTCCATTGTTCCCTTAACGAGTTTTGGGCCTATGAGTTTTCCTTTACCAACATCATCCCAACAAGTCGGTGTGAAACATATTTTTTCATATAATGCTTCATATGGTGCCATTTGAATACATGAATAGAATCTATTGTTATAAAAAATTCTACCCGAGGTAAATGTTGATCCCAAATACCTTGAAGGTCATGTGAGAAAGATCACAACCTGTCTTATAAGGTTGGAATAGTCCATTCTGATTGACCATCAGATTGAGGGTGGTAGAATGTTCTCAAACAAAGTTATGTATGTTTGGATTTCTGAAGACTTTTCTGGAATACTAAGGTGAAATGGGGATCATGATCCCAAATTGTCGATTGGGGTACTCAATGAATCCTTACAACTTCATTAAATTATATTCTTTATAAAAAATTTAGGTGGTAAATCATATCTTATAGTAAGAAAACGTGCTTACTTTGTTAGACGATCATCAATGACCCTTTTGGCATCATTCCTTTTAGGAGTCTTTGGTAGCCCCGTGACAAAGACCATATTAATATAATCCCATTTATACTCAGGTATGGGAAAAGGTTGCATAAATCCTCCAGGATATTGTCTTCTAACCTTAACATGTTGAAAAACATATATCATGACACATAATCAACAATATCCCTCTTTATGATGTCCCGCCAAAAATGTTCTTTCAAATCATTATACATTGTAGTGCTACGAGGGTGTATAGAGAAATTTGATCTATAAAAATAATCCAAAAAATCCCATTTTAGATCAGGTATATTGAGAACACAAAGCCTCTTCCAAAATTTCAAAATTTCGTCTTTATATATAAAGTCAATCAATATCCAATCATTCACTGCTATAATTTTCTTTGGCAACACGTCATCATTAGTTTGAGAAATTTTTATACATTTTATTAAAGAAGGTTTGCAAACATTTTTAAAAACAATTGATGTTTCACATACCATGATTATTCCCATATACATCTTTATTAGATCCTTGAACATAGGATCCCTTTCACCTCTCATCTTTTTCAAAACATCATGATCCTTTCTTCTCAAAGCATCTGCCACCATTATTTTCCATTACCGAGTGGTATGGTACAGTGAAATCATAATATTTAAGTAGCTTGAGCCGTCGACTTTTCTTCAAGTTATGTTCTTTCTGAGACAAAATATACTTCAAAATCATGTGATATTTATATATCTCACATTTTCCACCACAGATATAGTGTCTCTATATCTTCAGAGAAGATATTATAGTTGCTAACTCAATATCATGATTAGGATAGTGGAGTTCATGAATTTTAAGTTGTCGTGACGCCTAAGCAATAAATCTATCAATTTTCATAAGGACACAACCATGTCCTTTATTTGATTTATCATTGTAAATAACAAACCCATGATTCCCTGATGGTAGAGTCATGATAATAGAATTTACTAATCTTATCTTTATTTATTCAAAACATTCTCCACAATATTTTTTCTAAAAAAAAATTCCCCTAAATATGTGAATTTGGTTAATCGGTTCGCCAATCCGGAAAACTTGTTGACTAAATGTTGATAATAACCTACTAAACCAATAAAAATTTGTGTCTCAGTTATACCGGTCAATACTGTACATTCTTTTATGGATAATGTCTTAGAAGGATCAACAGAGATTACATCATTAGAGACAATATGGCCAAGAGAAGAAATCTTATAATGCCATAATTCCCACATGCTAAAGATCCCTTATAATTCATTTTTTAAGAGCATTTAGAATAATTTTCATGAACCAACTCGGGTCCGCCCTGAACCGGTCGCCCGAGCCGGTCCGCGACACGGCCTGAGAGGAATTCTCGATCCTCCTTGGCTGGCGACAAGCTTCAGGGCATCAATAGAGGCTGTGGGAATGATTTCTCCCAGTAAAAATAAATAAAGCAGTAGATATAGAACAGAGCAGTGCAAAATAAATAAACAGAGTAAAGTAAAAAAAATAATGAAAGAAAATAAAACTAACTGAAAGAGATAACCACTATCGTTGTGTGACCTCACGGGTCACTCTCCAACTCACGACTAAACGTCACCCAAGACGAACGCACCCAAGCTGTTTCCTGCACAAACACTAAAAAATAGATAAGAACTATAGGTGTGAGTATTAAAACTCCGTTGGATTGCCCTATATCTATTCCCAATAAACTACCTTGAAAATAAAAGAAACATCATTTCATGTTTGAACTACAGTTTATAAAAGTAAGGTTTTCTACATGTTACTCAAAAACAATGTACAAGTCATTTCCTCTATTCATTTCTCAAAAACCCAAATCAATATTTTAGTGAGACGTTATCATTTTTCAAAGGGGAATTGATGTTTACATTTTCAATTTGCACAAAAGGTATAAAACAACATTCATTGAAAATAATTTTCATAAACCACTTTAAAACCACACATCACATTCCAGTAAAAACACTACACAAGAAAACTCTACAGTAGTTACACAGTAAGGGCATTGAAAAGAAAATATATACAAGTACCATATTCAACACAACAAGTAACTAAATGCCAATAGACATGGGTGAACCTAGGATATCGAGAATAAACCATAAGACACCAATACATGAGAAATCACCCTTGTTGACTTGTCACACACGATGAAATCAAAACGCTCAATACACTCGACCATCCTTTCTCAGGAAGGTCGAGGGAAAATACCATATTAATAAACCCAAAATATCCACCTACTATGGACCACTGGTCAGTACCATAACCTACCAGTTCATAAATAATATTTATAATATTCTCTCAGTATGACAGATTCCCAAGTCTCAAGTGTTTGTAAATGAGGTGACCCAACTGATTCCAACCAAGCATCCAATCAGATATATATATATATATATATATATATATATATATAAAGCACAATAGGCAACACCCCGAGTCACTCCATGTGACATCCTCTTGCCTTTAAACTACTCATGTACCCAAAAGACTCCAAGAACGGCCTCCCAAATAGTCAATTGAAACCAAGGCATGAGAGTTATCCTAGGAGGGTATTTATCAAAACATTTTCATCATCTTCCATAAAGTGCCAAATGGATATTAAATACATTTCACAATCACCACATTAAAAAGAACAAAAATGCTTGTTCATGCTTCATAAGAAATCATTTATCATTAAAACCAGATATGTAATTAAAATTCTTTGAATTATGTTTAAAATCCACACTGGAATTCTTTTACTAAGGGGTGTCCATTCATCAAGAAAATATTACAAGAGTCCTGTATAAAATAAACGGCTCTTTTTACACCAAATAATCATTTAAAAATTAATTTTCTTATATTATCTCACATTTATTAATATTAATAAAAATATTTATTTTGAACAAATAGTGTTCTCAAACAGCTGGAAATAATGTAAAATAAATTTTAAAAATCAGTGCAATAAAAACCTACCTCGACTTGCAACTCGAACGCGACAACGCGACAGCGCGACACGCCTTGTACAGGCGCACAAATACGTGCAAGACGTCGACCGCAGTATCGTGGGTCTTCCTCTCAAACACACTACAACAACCACACAACTAAAATACATAAACACAGACTCAAAACAATTCAAATGAACAAATAGCACAAACACCGTTCATAAAACATAAGAAATCATAAATAAAAAGTTATATGACAGTGTAGAATGAATTCACTTAGCTTTACCTACTCAAAACACATTATGACTTCAATACCAAACACATGAAATATACCATGTCAAAATGAAAATCCCAACACTTACACAAATTAGCAATCAACAACACAATTTATTCAAATGAAAACAATTGACAGAACATAAACTTCTAGAAAAATGCATCCATACCATATGGAAAATATAATAACCAAATTAGACACACGCTAAACTACAACAAAACCAAAATAACACCAATAATTAAATTAAATAACATAGAAGATTAATCAAACATAAAAGAAAACCATAGTAGACACATGATGACATAGACCAGGAACCGACTCAAACCGTACTTTTATCCAATTAAAAAAATTTCAGAACTCTATAGCAAGATAATTAAGGTCATAACAAAGATAAAAACAAGATTTAAAACTAAAAGATAGATCGAAAACATTAGAGGAGTGATCTAGAAATAAATTACGCAGATTTACCTACCTTGGAGGTGCATGAATACAACAACTCATTAATGAAAGGAAGAATATCACTAAGGAGACTAACCGCATACCCTAGATACCGAGAAAAATGCGCCAAAATGAACTGCAATATTAGAGTGATGATAGATTTGAAAAGAACGCCAAAAATTGATATGAGGTTATACTAAAAGAGGCAACATTTTCTGGTAAGTGGAACCATGGTCGCATCGGAGCAGGGCAAAGGAGTTTCACAAGATGGTTTTGGGTTCGCCGAAAAAAGCTGTCGGAGGGGGGTTGTCGTGCCTTGAGGAGGGGAGTGGGTCGCTGCCGGTGGGTCACTCCATGAAAAAGGGGGAAAGGGGCTCTCATGCCGGCTGGAAAAGGAAGGGAGGAGGTCATCGGGTTACTGCATGTGGGTGGAAGCAGGTGCTAGCCACGGAAGAAGGGAGGCGTCGCGAGAGGCAGGCGCTGCATGAACACAGTTTGGTAGGAGGCCAGGGAGGGGGAGACTACACTGGGCGGCGGCCTTGCCAGATGATTGAGCAGTGGGAGGGCATGGTGCCGAGGGAGAGCGCTGGGCTGGAGGGGGTGTATGGGCACTACACACAGGAGCCAGGGGAGCAGAGAGGAGGAGGCCGGGAGCATGAGGTGTGGGTGGCACAGCGAAGCAGGAGGGAGGAGGTCTGGAGGTGGGGTTCTGGTTCACAAAAGGAAAACGAACAGGTGGGGAAAGGGAGCTAGCTCGCGCAGAGAACAGGGAGAGGGGGTACGGCCCACGGCGCACAACAGGAAAAAATAAAGGGGGGGGGGAATCATGGGTTTCATTTTTTCTATGTTATAATAATAATAATGACCATAATAATACTATTATTATTATTATTATTATAAATAACATAATTATAATCCTAATTATTGTATGACGAATAAAAATAATAATCTTTTTCATTCTATTTTATAAAAAAAAAATTAACAACATTAATAATAATAATAATAAATAGATAACATTAACAATTTCCCTAATTACAATTTACTCGTAAAAAATACTAAATACACTTTTAAGAACCAACTAACATTAAAAAATATTAATGAAAAAAATAAAAATTCCAATAATAAAATTATTATTATCTACACAATAATAATATTTTTATTATCCTGGCGCAAACATTTAACACATTTTATTTTTATGAAATTTTATTTATTTTCAATATTAGATAACTTCACTGGTATATGGACAGACCGCGTGGCTAAAACTGACCATATGGTGCCCGCACACTAGTCTGAAACCCCAAAAAACATTAAAGGATACAAATATTAGACTCTCACTCGCACCGCACCTTGGAAAGGCTAACAAAAACCAATAGATAATAAATAAAAATATTTTAAGTAGTCGGGTTGTGACAATTATCCCCACCACAAATCTTTCTGCCCCTAGAAATTCCCCAAGCCCACAATTGACACAACTAGAGTCCATGACCAGACCAAACCAGAAGAAACTGAGAGGCTCGGGGTGAAAATTACCAACACACATCACCCCCGACTAACTCAAGAACAAACACTTACCAAAGTTGAGGGGAGAACACAAGAGGGTTCTCCCTACCACAATAATTCACTAATACATAAACCCTTGAATCCCACACACACCACCCCCTGGGGGGGGGGCAACACGGGAACTCCCTAACCAAACTCATTCATTTTCTCCACATGGAGCAAAAATCACACTGGTGTATTTGACGGAAAACTTGTTAAAAAACAACCCATAAACATAAAGATGAAGAATTAACTCAACAACTCCAATAAATTTCACGAAACGAACCTCCCCTTAAAAAACACAGTTGAGACCAACTCAAAATCAGAACATGTCCATTCATTCGTAGCCCACACCATTCAAAGAGATCAAACAATTTAAAAACCACACTGAGAGCAGATAAGACCTCTTGGATCATGGGAGAATGCGCTCATCACACCACCACAACAAGAATGAGATTACGATGACAACGATTATAGAACAAGGAAATTTCGGCTATTTCTATCCCAAAGATGAAAACATTATACTGACCGAAGTTTCACACACCCTCAGAAACTCCTGACTGAGCGCGGGATTCACCCCGAGTGCTATGGTTGGGGCACTGATAACTGAAGCATCTTCTACCTCACAGTCATGAATTTTCATCCTCCAATCCCTAACTCCTTCCTCACGAGTGGCGCATCTTCCGGAACTCTCCCCGGTGGCCCGAACAGTCGAACAGTAGGAAGACTTCAGAGGGATGCAACAAGGCGGCTTAGAATGCCTGACCCAGCCAGACATGTGGCAGGCGAGAGAATTCTCTTACAAACTGGGAGTTGGTACAGACGAGGATCCTTTCTAGACAGGGAATCATTACAAGATACGACTCCCATCCACTACACCCAAGAATCTAACAAGGACGAGACATCCCACCTTTGCTCGTCTAGAACAGAAGCCTCAAATAACTCTAGTACGGTACAATCCTTAAGTACCCTAGGAGTTCCCAACAACCTGAGGACCCACTATCTTTCTGAACCATACAACAACCTCTAACTGACATCGATTACCTCAAAAATTATGCAGTACACAAAAAGAACTGGGAACTGGGAATAACTCATTATCAATTTTTGGAGGCTTTCCGGGCGGCATACTCATAACAACTCGAAAAACACTATCGAAACCGGCATGAAGACAAAACTCAATGAGATCAACAACATAAGACAAGGGAAGAAGGCCCATAAGCCACACACATCCAAATACAAGCATAAATCACTTTTTAAAATCCATTATTTCTTTAAAATTGTAAAACCCACCTATGGACCCTTATGAACTTTAACATGTGTGTTCATTCAATCTTGCTCACATCATCTGCGAACAAGTGCCACTGTGCACTATTCGTACATACCCACCACGTGAGACCCTCCATAATGAGTGACAAGCTTCATGCACTTGTTTTCCTTACCCAATCCCAACACATACCAAAATTTTCCAAACCGATACACTTTACCTTTAATAACTCACTTCACCAATTTCAAAACAAATTAAAAGAAACACTTTTAAATGTCAAAATAAATTTCCCTTTTAACGCACACTCGCATCCACTGAGTTCAAAATGAACAAAACCAAACATAAACCATTAGAATGAGGAACTTGTGTATGTGCCTAACCTGGAGACATGGTGGTGGGACATGCCCCAAGTAAGTCATAACACTATGAGGACCTTAAACCATGCACTTGGACTCCATATTGGTCACCACCCCCTGTGAGGCCGCAACGTGAACTGATGATCACCCATTTCCATCCCCCAATCCAAAATAACCAATGAAGAATGACTCAAATACTGGACTACCCCTGGTAACTCAGGTCTCGTCATGAGCTGTGGTGATTAGACACTAACCCGTAACCTTCCTCTGGAGCCCCGACAGTCATAATCTCCATCAACCGGACATCCCAAATTAAAAAGGGCTCTATAAAAAGCGGGGTCCGCTATGAGCCGACCTCCTCTGATACCATTTTATCACGATCCAACCAGATTCGGCCTTGAACCGGTTGCCCAAGCCGGTCTGCGACATGTCCCGAGAGGCGTTCCCGATCCTCCCGGGCTGGCGACAAGCGCTAGGGCATCGACAGAGGCTATGGGGATGATTTCTCCTAGTAAACATAAACAAAGCAGAAGAAATAGAATAGAGCAACACAAATTAAATAAACAGAGTAAAGTAACTAAACAAGAACAAATGAAAATAAAACTAACTGATAGAGAAAAACCATTATCTTCATGTGACCTCGCGGGTCACTCTCCAACTCACGGCCAAACGTCGCCCAAGGCGAATGCACCCAAGCTGTAGCATGCACAAAAACTAAAAACAAAAAATAACTATAGGCGTGAGTATTAAAACTCAGTAGGCTAGCCCGATATCTATTCTCAATTCACTACCTTGAAAATAAAAGAAAAATCATTTCAAGTATGAACTACATTTTATGAACGTATGATTTTCTACATGTTACTCAAAAACAAAGTATGAGTAATTTCCCCTATTCAGTTGTCAAAAACCCAAATAATTCTTTCAGTGATACATTAGAATTTTTCAAAGGGGAAGTCATGTTTATATTTTCAATTTGCACAAAAGGTATAAAACACCATTCTTTGAAAACTGTTTTCATACACCACTTTAAAACCACACATCACTTTCTAGTAATAAAACTACACATGAAAATGCATCATTTGTTATACAGTAAGGGAAATGAAAAGAAATTATATACAAGTACCATATTCATCACACACAAGTAACTAAAAGCCAACAGACATGGGTGATCCTTGGAGACTGAGAATAAATCGGAAGACCAAAAAACATGAGACATCATCCTCGTTGACATGTCACACACGATGAAATCAAAATGATAAATACGCTCAACCATCCCTTATCTACCAGGTCGAGGGACAATCCCATAGTAATAAACCCAACATATCCACCTACTATGGGCAACTATTCAGTACCATAACCTACCAGTGCATCAATAATTCTTCAAATATTCTCTCAATATGCCAGATTCTCATGTCTCAAGTGTTTGGAAAGGGAGTGATCCAACTGATGCCAACCGAGCATTCAATCAAATATATATTTAAACCACAACATGCATCACCCCGAGTCCCTCCATGGGACAACCTATTGCATTTAAACTACTCAAGTACCCAGAAGCCTCTAAGCGCGGCCTCCAAAACAGTCAATTGAAACAAATGCAGGAGAGTTATTCTAGGAGGGTTTTTATCAAAACATTTTCATCATTTTCCAAAAATTTCCAAACATGCATTAAATACATTTCACAATCACCACTTTTAAAAGAACCAAAACAGTTGTTCATACTTCAGGAGAAATCATTTATCATTAAAACCAGAACTATAATTGAAATTCCGTAAATTATGTTTAAAAGCCAAACTGGAATTCTATCACTACTGGGTGTCAGTTCATCTAGAAAATATTACAAGTGTCCTGAATAAAATAAACGTCTATTTTTACACAAAATAATCATATCAAATTAATTGTCATATATTATCTCACATTTATTAAAATTAATAAAACTATTTAATTTCAACAAATAGTGTGCGCAAACAGCAGGATATAATGTAACATAAATTTTAAAAAGCAGTGCAATGGGATCCTACCTCGACTCATAGCTCAAACGCGACAACACGATAGGAGCGACACGCCTCGCACTGGTGCACAAACACACGCAAGCCGACGACAACAGTTTCAAGGGTCTTCCTCGCTGACACGCTGCAACAACCGCACAATTATAACACATAAACATGGACTCAAAATAATTCAAATGAACAAACAGAAAAAAAACCGTTCATAAAACTCATGAAATCATAAATAAAAATTTATATGATATTTTAGAATCAAATCACTTAGCTTTAACTACTCAATGAACATGAGGTCTTCAATACCAAACACACAAAATATACCATGTCAAAACACAAATCACAACACTTTCACATATTAAAAATCGACTACACGATTTATTCATATGCATAAAAACAAAAAAAAACATAAACTTCCAGAAAAAAAGGATCCATAACATATGGGAAAACTACTAACCAAATCAGGCACATGCTAAAATACAACAAACCAAATTTACTCCAAACAAATAAATTAAAGAACATAGCAGATTAATTAAAAAACAAGCAATTCATCGTAGAAACATGCTGACATAGACCAGGAACCGGCTTAAAACATACTTTTAAACAATTTTAAAAATTTCAGAACCCTATAGAAATATAATTACGTGCATAAAAAAGATGCGAAACAAGATTTAAAACTAAAATATAGTGCGCAAACATTAGCAGAGTTCTCTAGAAATAAAATACGCAAATTCACCTACCTTGGAGGTGCGTGAATAAAACATCGCCTTGACGGAAGGAAGAATATCACTCGGAAGGAAGAATATCACTCCGGAGACTAAATGCTTACCAAAGATACCGAGAAAAACGCGCCAAAATGAACCGCAATATTAGTGTGATGATAGATTTGAAAAGAACACCAACAAAATGAAATGAGATTATACCCAAATAGGAAACAGTTTCTGATAAGAGGAACCACGGTCGCATCGGAGCAGGGCAAAGGCATTGCACAAGATGGTTTCGGGTTGGCCAAAAAAGGTAGTCGGAGGGGGGATTCCACCCCCGGAGGAGGGGAGGGGGTCGCTGCCGGTGCCTCGTGCCATGAAAAAGGGGGAAAGGGGATATTAAGTAGGCTGGACAAGGAAGGGAGGAGGTCGTCCGGTTACTGAAGGTGGGCGGAACTGGGTGTTGGCCGTAGAAGAAGGGAGGCGTCGTGGGAGTCAGGTGCTGCAAGAACGCGGCGTGACGGGAGGCCAGGGAGGGCGAGACTGCGTCGGGCAGTGTCCATGCCGGATGACGGAGTGTCGGGATGTCATGGAGCCGGGGGCGAGTGCCGGGCATGATGTGGGGTTCGGACAATGCGCACTGGAGCCAGGGGAGCGGAGAGGCAGAGGCCGAGAGCGTGAGGTATGGGTGGCGTGACGAAGCGGGAGGGCGGAGGTCTGGAGGCAGGTTTCTGGTGTGAAAAATGAAAACAAATAGGTGGAAAGGGAGCTGGCTTGTGTAGAGAACAGGGACAGGGGGTGCGGCCCACAGTGCACAACAGGAAAAAATAAAGGTGGGGTGCTGGTTGGGAGATCTAGGGTATCATTTTTTTTCTATGTTATAATAATAATAATGATAATGATAATAATAATAATATTATTATTGTTATAAATAACATAATTATAATCATAATAAAAGTAAGAAGAATGAAAATAATAATCTTATTAATTTTATTTTTTAGAAAAAATTACAACAATAATAATAATAATAATATTTTTATTATCTACACAACAATAATATTCTTATTATCATGGCGCAAATATTTAACTCATTCTATTTTTACAAAATTTTATTTATTTTAAACATTTGATAAAAGCACAGGTATGTGGACAGACCACACAGCTACAGCCGACTATGTGGTGCCCGCACACTAGTTCAAAACCCCAAAAAACATTAAACAATAAAAATATTAGACTCACACTCACCCTGCACCTTGGAAAGGCTAACAAGAACCGATAGATAATAAAATAAAATAATTTAAGGAGTCGTGGTGTGGCAATAATGGTCAAGTGATTTTCATAATCTTTGTAGCTTTTGGAGTATACCACGATGTCATCAATAAATACCACTACAAATTCCTCAAGACATTCTCTGATAAATATATTCATTAGATCCATGAAGAATTATGGTGAATTAGTTTGTCCAAAATCAATTATTGTAAACTTGTAATGCCCATATCTAGTATGGAATGTTTTCAATGGAACATCTTCCTTCCTCACACACAACTAATGATATCTAGATCGAAGTAAAACCATACAAAAATATTGAGCTCCATGAATTGGATCAAATAAATCATTAATGCGATGTAGGGGATACATATTCTTTGTTTTTCTACTATTGATCTCCCAATAGTCAATGAAAAACATCATATTTCAATATTTATTCTTAAAAAGGAAAAGGAGATCCCCATAGAGAAACACTAGGGAAAATAAATAATTTATTACTCAATTCTTCTAGTTATTTATTTAGTTCCACTAATTCCAAAGTTTCCTTTATATAACGGGTATTCAATATGATCCTTGAACAAGGAATAAAGTAAATGTAAAACACAATTTCTAGTTATGGAGGATGTCCAAGTAAATCCTCTAGAAATACCTCAACATATTCTTGCACAATAGGTATGTCCTCTGTTTGAACATTCCTTTCCTCAACCATTGTTATATCACTCTCTTCCTCCCCTATAATTGAATTTAGTTGAGATGTTATGGGTTGATCTAGATGATAAGTAGATGATGACGTTTCTTCTATAATTGTAAGGGCGTCTATATCATCATAAATAATTATAACCTCATTCTTATTACAATTCATTTTCACTTCGTGGTTCGAAATCCAATCCATGAGGAGGATTATATCAAATCCAATCATGGGAATTATAATAATATTAGATTATAAAGCACATTTATATGCCATAATAGAAACTTATTGACAAAACATTGTTTCAATGACATGTACCTTTCGAGTTTTGACTAATAACTCCACTGTTAATTCAAATTGGAAATATCGAATTTTCCTGGAAAACGTGGAAGATATGAAAGAATGTGATGATCCAAAATCAAATAATGCACGGGAAAAATTTAAGGAAATGATTATAGTACCTTCCACCATGTCATTATGAGCATCAACCTCAACAGTAGTAGTCACATAATCTTATCCTTTCTCCCTTGGCCTTTTCTGAGATGTGTTTGCTTGAAACATAGGACAATAATTTTCAAAAATTACCATTTCTCACCAACTATAGCATTCTAAATTCACAACCACATTATTCAATTTTCAATCATGAGCTTGGTGGACTTTTTCACCACACTTGTAACAGACTCCCATTCCATTAGGCATGCACCACATTGTTTCTTCCCACATTTACTATAGGAAATAAATTCAACTTTTCCCTTCTTCCCCTTATTTCCATTTCCTAAGTGTTAAATAGATAAATTTTTCTCGTTCTTTTCATTAATGTTGTATGACATAGAGAATTATTTTTCTTTCTTGTAACACATGAGACTATATCTTCGGTTGAAGTGAATGATTGTGAGACTAATGATCGATGGAGAAATGGCTTTAAGCCACCAAATAATTGATCAATCTTACTTATCAGATTACATATATAACCTGAAGCATGCCTTGATAATTGTGTATGGTTGACCTCATACTTTGGGACATTCTCAACCTTCTTTTTACTTGGACTCCAAAATTTATTTTCTGTATCTACTCGATGTTCTTAAGAAATGTATTTTTCTATGAAAAGATCTTTAAACTCCCTAAATTCCAAATTTGATACTTTTCAACTTTTTTTGTCTTTTGAATTAATGACCAACATTGATATGAATCTCCTATGAGGCAGTAAACATCCATGGCTTCTTTTTCTATTTCATTACTCCCCAAAGAATGGAATATTTTTTCTGTCGAACGCATCCATTACATAGCTAAAAACTGGATTTGTAGAACCACTAAATATTAGTGGTTGTTGTCTCATGATGTGGTATAAAATTTAACATCCACGTTGTGGATTAGAGTGCACCATACGGGTATGTTTATTATTCATAACTGGAGTGATTTTTCCTAGTGTGGTTATAAGTATTTCATCACATCTTTTGTCACAAGCTCCACTATAATTATCTTGAGTTGGAGGTAAATACCTACATGGATTACGTTCATTGATACTATTTCCAATCCTTCCACTAGGATAAATTTAAAAATAATATAATTCTCTAGATTAGTTTATGAATCTCAATACACAATTCCAAACTATTAATATACTTTACATAAATTGAATAGTTTAGGCATCTAATCCATAATCAAATAAATGTATATTTTCATTGAGGAAGTATTTAAACCTAAATCCATTATAATGGATTGTAAAGAAAATGTGAATTATGCTAAACATATCCCCCAGGAGTGTCGTAACCAAGAGTTCAGTAAGGATACTTGTACTACACTAGTTCTTGTTCGAGTCATGCTCAATGTGGTCTTTCTGGGTTTTACCCCTTGATACATATGTGCCAGAGCCGCCTCTACCTCCTGGAATCCAGACATGGATGCATTTCTTCTAAAATTTACAAAATATCTACATTAAAAAAAATCACGGGAGTTAATCTATACCAATCCTCAAAGTCTATCTTAGGTTAAATTTCTCTAATAAATGTTTTTCTATATCTAGTTCTCTACAGTTCGCACTAAACATTCTCTGATACCAACTATAAGACCCTAAACCTTGTTACACAGAGTCGGTTCATTATTACATAACTATGTAATGATCATAAGATATCACTCTCGAAATACAAATTAGTTTATTTGCCATGGATGTATAAGATACATACATAAGGTTTACATTACATCATGAAATAAAAAAACAATGACATTTTCCCCCTTTGAATTCACTCATATCTCTTAGCCTATCCCTGTAGGTCAATCATAATATACTTTTTCACATCCTAGAAAAAATAAAACATAATAAAGTGGTAAGCTCACATGCACTGTAAGAAAAAAAATATAATGAATTCTATCATAAATAAGAATAATAATATAAAGAAGTGTATAAGACTAAAATTCAGGAAATTTGATCTAAATGTTCAGCATAATATTGAAATGATAAGTCAAATAATTCCATTTACTTATTCACATGAATATTATACTTGTCAAATAATCACATGTCATATCAATATCTAATTTCATAATGATGGAATGCATAAAGTCGGATAACAAAACCACATAGTAAAGGCCTCATGGCCAGAAAAAAAAATATGATTTTTTTCAAGACCTTTTGCCAAGACACTAGTTTGTGTCATGAGACCTACCGATGCATCAAGGAGCTACATAGGGTTACACCTATCACTTACTAAGTCCAATGAATTAATCATATGAAAAGTTTGAAACATCACATAATCATTCGTATTAAACTTGCATTCAAAATGTTAATACTTTAACATTTAACCATGTATGTTATAAAAATAATACATCCACTAGCAAATATATCACAAAGCATTCTATAAAATATGGAGGTTCATATCATAATTAATCAACTTCAAACATGTGTAAAATCCATCAAAAAATGTTGACAATGATAAAATCCCTACTATTTGAGAGAAATATATCTTTTTATTTTGAAATCATTTAAAATTGATGTAAATAAAAAGAAAACATTTATTTGGAAAATAATTTTATTATCTTGTAACAGGGCATCTACAGTTTTATAAGGATGGAAAATAGTCGCACCCACCGTATAGGTTAAAACAACATTCTTACCTTAACTTGTCAAAAAGGTCTTAATGTACCTTTTCTGTTAAACACTGGGAAAATTACTTTACATTTTATTAAAAAAGTAAAATAAAGGTATAAATTAATATAACTCATGTTCTATGATATATAAATAATGTTTTGAAATACATTTTTACGAAACAGTGATGTGGATTATAAAAAAGTCAAAGTAGATACTTATGTAACACCCCACGTTTTTCTAAAAATAAATAGATATTCATGGAACTTTGTTTTAAAATTGATATTTATAACTATACTTTAAAACATAACTTAACCACTTCTACGTTTTGAATTTCAGGAAACTGTCATCTACAATTGTGTTCAGTATTTTATTTGGAGTCTATTGGGACCAACTTGTTTTTTTGGGAAATAGTAACATAGCCATATGAATAATAATATGACCCTAATTAATAGTAAATTGTATTGTTATTTTATTTTCATAAGGAATTAAGATAATGACATCTGGATTTATTTTTCAATGTGATATAAAAGAATTTATAGTTTTTAAATAACTAATTTTTTAATTATGTGTGATTTTATTTGAAAATTAAATTAAAAATATTTAGAAAATTATTTTCATAAAATAGACATCATTTTTTTAGATATACACATCGATAAATGGTTAGGGTGAATTTTGGGAATTTTTCTGAAATAGTTGTTTTTTTGGGAATAGTAAGAAATACAGTTTTTTGTTTCGGTGTGTTAAAGACATCATTATTGATGTAATAATTATGTCATAAATCTAGTCGACATGTATATAGTTAAATAATATTTGAGGTGTCCCAAGTGTCTTATACCATGGGAAAATACCATGGGCAAGCCCACGGTCTGCAAATACCTCCCATGAGGTGTCCCTTGGAAATTATTAAAATATTCCCTTACTTTTCCTGTAAATACCAACCCATAATTTCATTAACTTCATTCACAATTCCTCCACAATGAATCTCTACCCTCCTTACCTTCTTAATAGTCCTCCCAGGGTTTTCCCAAGCCCTCAAGGTCCCAACATTAATGTTATAAGGGTTACTCTACAAGCACTACTGGAAATTCGGGCTATAGCCACAATTTTAAACCGTGGCAACAGGTCCTCAAACTGTGGCTATAGGGAATAGCCACAGTTTGAGGAATTTTGTCCAAGTTTGGTGTGGCTATAGGCCTAGACCTATAGCCATGGTTCAAACCGTGGTAATATCACTACAGCCACGGTTTAGAACCGTGGATCTACAAGAGGAAATACACACTTTATTATCATGGTTTTAAACTGTGGCATTAGACCTATATACACGGTTAAAAACTATGGAAATCAACCAATGGCCACGGTTTAAAACCGTGGATATAGGGTCTGAAAATCCATAAAAAATACCCCCCAACCGCACTGCACACCCCCCCCCCCACCCCCACACCCGTTGCAGCCCCCTCCCCCCTGCATCCCCCACCCCCTGTAAAGCCCCCCGGGACAACCCCCCCCCCCCCTCTCCCCTTGCAGTAGACAACCCCCCTACAGCCCCCTGCCCCCTACAAATCCCCCCATGGATAGACCCCTCCCCCCTGTAAAGCCCTTCCTGGACATCCCCCCCCTTCATGGTCATCCCCCCTCTCCCCCTAAAAAATAGCCCCCACCATCTCCCATGCACAGCCCCCTCCCCCTGCAAAGCCTCCCCTAGACAGCAAACCTCCCCCCTGCAAAGCTTCCCCTGGACAACCCTCCCCCTACAAGGCCTCCCTTGGACAGTCACCCCTCCTCCCCTGCAAAGCCCCCTCTGGACAGCCACCCCCCCAATTTAATAATAGTTTAATCATCTTTTTCAAACATGGGAGATTTATTATTGGTTGTACAAAGATCAAGTCATAATGATATTTAAGTTACAGTGGAGCTGAACAGAACTATGGTTCCCAAAAATTGTTATGTACCGATTGATGTTGAATGAAGAGATATATGATGTCATTACAACAATCAATATGTGTTGTTAAGAAGTTATTCTGAATGGAATGATGAAATCATCTAATGTAGTAGCCCACCCACCCTACAACACCCCCCTCTTGGACACCTCCCCCACCCCCCGGCACGGACAACCCCTACC
The DNA here is from genome assembly GCA_963277665.1 of Viscum album. NCBI lineage: Eukaryota > Viridiplantae > Streptophyta > Magnoliopsida > Santalales > Viscaceae > Viscum > Viscum album. The sequence continues at coordinate 1,756,717,964 of OY728123.1, forward strand.
TCCTAGACACCTCTCCCCTACCTCGACAGCACCCCCCCCCTCCTGGGAACCTATCCCCCTAGACACCCCCCCTTCGTGGACAACCCCCCTCCCTCACTAATGGACACCCTTCCCCCTACCTAGACAGCACCCCCCCCCCCTATTGGACACCCCTCCCCCCTTTCGTAGACAGCACCCCCCTCCCCCCTCCTGGACACCTCTCCCACTCCCTGGACAGCACCCCCTCCCCATGCCTGGATAGCACCCCCTCCCACCCTCCTGGACACCTCTCCCCCTGCCTGGACAGCTCCACCCATGCTGGAAACCCCTCCCCCCTTCCTAGACAGCACCCCCTTCATAGACATCCCCCCTCCCTCATGGTCACCTCTCCCCCATGCCTGGACAACACCCCCTCCCTCATGGACACCTCTCCCACCTTCCAAGACAGCACCCCCTCCCTCCTGGACACCCCTCCCCCCTTCCTGGACAGCACCACCCCTACTGGACACCCTTACCCCCTTCCTGGATTGCCCCCCCCCCCTTTCTCCCTCCTGGACACCTCTACCACTGCCTGGACAGAACCACCCCCGTTGAACACCCCTCCCACCAGCCTGGACAACCCCCCCTAGACAGCCCCCCTCCCTCCCTCCTGGACACATCTCCCCCCTACCTGGATACCACCCCCTCCCTCGTTGACACCTCTCCCCCTTCTTAGATAGTACCCCTCCCTCTTGGACACCCCTCACCCATCCTAGATAGCACCACCCCTGCTGGACACCCCTCACCCTGTCCTGGATAGCACCACCCCTGCTGGACACCCCCCCCTGCCTGGACAGCCCCCCCCCTCCTAGAAACCCACCTAGACAGACCCACCCAGGACAACCCCACCCGGATAGCCCCCCCTTCTGGACAACCCTTGCACCACACCTACTGGACAACCCCCTTCCTGGACACACCCACCCTCCTGGAAACCCCTTTGGACCACCCCACCCAAACATTATCCCCCCCCCTCCTGGAAACCATATACTATTGTGCTGTCTTTGGGTCCATTGTGGTTTTTTGGTGCTGTATTTATCCATTGGAAAGAGATAGGAATGTAGAGTGGATTTTTTTGGCTATTTCTCTGCTTGTTTCAGTCATGCATGTGATGTTCTTGTGGGGGTTCTTGTTGTTATTATGGTGTTTGGTGGGTGTGGGATGTTTATAGTGAAAGGATCCTTTGTAGGGGATGCCTAATTTTAGTGTGTGAGGATGATTCTAGAGGGGATTCTAGTGTGGTGCCGATAGAGTCACATGTTATTATTCTTGGAGCAGTTTTAGTGGATAGGGTTCATGGTGTCAGTGATTCAAGCGGGGATTTCTAGTTTTTTGTTGATTGGTTTATTTTTGGGTTGTGGATTTCCTGATACTTGGCTACATGTAGTGGATTTGTTGTGGATGGTTGTGGTTGAGTTTTTGGTTGAGTGGTTGGGCATTCCATTGGTGGCTGGTCTTTTCAAATGGTGTTGTTAGGATATTGTTTTCTTGAGTCTTTGAGTGGTCGAGTGTGGTTGTATGGTGACATGATATTGTAGAATGTTAGCTTGGTTTCAAGGTTCATGAAGTAGTAGGTGGTTCAAGTTGCATATGAACTAGTGCTATTGTTCCTATAGGAAGGTTTTCTTTATTGGATGAGTTCTTTCCAGGAGTCTTTTGGGTTGCAGTAGTTATTCTGGTGTGAGTGGAAAGGATGTTTGGGTTTTGTTTGGGGTTGGGTGGGATGACTACAATTATTGGTGTTTAGGGGAGCGGTGTTGTGGTTGGGTGGTTGGTTGATGGTTTGTGGTTTTGTAAGGGTACATGAAGGTGGGTTTGATTGATTGTGATTATTGTAGTTGAGTTGAGTGGTCTGTTTTAGGGATTACGTGATTCTGAAAATATAATCTTTTGGTGAACAAAACCGACAAAGATTGGGTCATATTTCATAGAAGGGGTGAGTGATTTTAGGATCTTCACCATCAGTGCATATTCAAGAATAAGATAATTCAATGTCCATAATATATTTCCAAGTTCAAGATAAGAGAAAAAGAATGAGATACAATATCTCTAATATAGAACCTGAAATATATTACCTCAATCAATAGAATAACATGTGGGGTAGACATAGTTTGAGGACCCTGTAATATGGAATAGTCAGAAGAACAAACCAACATTTAAGGGTACTACAGATCATGCACAAAACATAGTGGTTTCAGTATCTAGTGAAATTACTCAACCATAGAACAGAGAATAGAAAGAGGCTTTTATTATCAATCATGATGTAAATAAGAATGAATGGTCTTTTACTGAAGAACAAGTTAAAGGAAATGATAAAAGAAATCATCAAGATCAACTAGTAGCCTTTAACTCTAAAATGATAGTCCAAATCCAATCAATTTCTATCATAAATGATTACATAGACATGGAACTTTTTAAGAATCTGAGGGAGTGAAATTGATAAAACTGAACTTGTTTATTTAGATTCAAACTCAATTTCATGGAATCACACCACAAATCTATCGAATTTCCCTAGTGTTACCCTGAAACCCCATTTTACCATATTCTTGTTTAGGTTGTGCTACTGCAACATGTTAAATATTGTTTAAAGATCTTTGAAATAATTACATCTATATTGAGATTTGATAACCATACCAAAAACAAAATAATTCATCTATTCTTTCTAAGAAGGTATTAATGATATAATGTGTGTAGTTTTGGTATGTAATGTCATCATTATTTAATACAAAGGGAATGACCTAAATGGTGTGGGCTGGATTGCAGGTGGCTGGGGCTGGTGCGGGCTTGAATGCTGGTGGAAGGGGGCTGGAATGCTGGTGGAAGGGGGCTGGTTGCAGGTGATGGGGGGATGGTGCGGGCTGATTCAAAGGTGGAAGGGGGGCTGTTGCGGGCAGGAATGCTGGTGGCAGCGGGATGAAATGAAGGTGGAAGGGGGATGGTTTGGGCTGGATGTGGCTGGAGCAAGGCTAAATCATGGCATTATCGCGGCGTGACCGCGGCGTGACCGCGGCGTGACAACGTCGTGATTGCGGTGGGACAACGGCGTGACCGTGGCGGGACCGCGGTGTGACCGAAACGTGTTGGCCCGGTCCAGCGACATCCGCAGGGTAGCATCTTATACATAGTTTCAAATAGGATGATATGGATGGAATGAGAGGATGTTTTCTCAGAATATTTAAAGAGATTAATGCTAATATGTGATGATTGGAGGATTTGATGACCCCTGGTATACCAAATTCGGTGAGGTTTAGATATCTAGCAATGTGTAGGAATACCTAGAGGAATACCCCACGGGATAAAAAAACACAGGTTACATAACATGTAATCTGACATTACTGGTATTGTGGGACCCTTGGCTGTGGAACTGGGCTTTTGGTTGGATTTAAATATCACATTCCATGTGACATGGTCACACAACATGCGACCCATCTTAAAAGTCTAACGAAACATAAAGATTTTCTTGGTTCAAACAACTGTTTTATAAAAAGAGGGAAACCCCCTACAGGGATATAAAAATTGTCAAGTATGATGTGTGCTTTAGGACTAACAACGACATCAAGTATAAGGAAACCATAAATGCAATAATGTTAAGCAAGGTATACCATTGTGAGTTTTCGCAGACAGCGCACCTCTGTTGGAGGGGATTTATTACAAAACCATGACTTATTTATGAAACGAAACAATTATCTTAACTAACACTTATTTAAGAATTGCAATTTAATATATACATGAAAAATTAAGAAGGAAACTAATTTAAATTTAAAACATTCTTCAATTATATAGGCTAAGAGAGGGACCCTACTTCAACCTCAAGGCGCGTTTGCTTTGGATGATGACAACTCGAATCTTCCTTTTTCCGCTTGCATGCATATGCAACTTAACATATATATATATGGACACCTAGCCCCTATGTACATATTTTCATGGCCAAAATAGCACAAGCGGGTGCTTAGATATATGTTATACTTGCATATACCCCTTTACACTCACACGTGTATGCATTTTTCATATCAATATATAAGAACCCCTAGCCCCAATATATATATTCATTCTACCATGAGTGAATATATATAATGGGGGAACTTATATATGCATATGCCAACATATTCATACACATATAAGACTTCGCTAACGGAAACTCGAATCCACCTCAATGAAATCCATAACACACAACAAAAATATAAGGAACCCAAATATCAAATAAGCCCTAATTAAAATTGGGCCACAGAATAAAAACAAAATAAACCTTACCCAATTCATGAACTCATTGTCTTCGATGGTGGTGGATAGAACCGGTCTTATCATAAGAAACCACCGATAGAAAAATAGTGGGAAAAGAAATGAGATATAACAACTTCTTATAAATATTTGATCAGTGTGTCAACTGTACATGATAAATGATACATGAATCCATAACCAACAATGAAAAAATAATATTCAAATTGATATGTATATACCAATAATACTTACACATTTCTAGTGCCCCGTATCAAATTATGATCACTATAGAAGATCCTATCCCAATAATCTCAACAAAATTTCTTCATTTAAAAACTATCATCTTTCAAACACACATTATATACAACAAAAATAATTCATTAAAAGATATTAGATAGAGAAATCCAAATTATAGAAAAAAATAATAACTGTAGAAATACCTCACTAAGTATGGTACTAAAAGTCACTTCACCCAGGATGGCTTAAACCAATAAAATTATATAGAAACCCAAATATCGACACATACAAGAAACCTATTTTTCCCATCCCAATACCTATATTGATTCTATTTATATTGATTATATTCATATTTCCTATCCACCATACGTAATAAAGTCATTATGGGGTCTAAACCATGATACAAAAAGGTTCAAATCTTTTCCATAGGGTTGAGGGTTATGTTCTAATTGTTCGTTAGTCCCCAAAAAAAATTGGAATAAAGTTCCTAGTCACTGCATGGTTATTCAGGATCAGTGATCCTACCTCACACCCTGTCTTCTATTCCATTAATATAAAAAACCATAAAAAATGACTCCTAAAGAAACATGACTTAAAAAAATAAGGGTAATGAAACTATATATATAGGTATAAAACCATTATCCGACAACTCTATAAAACAACAATCCAAGATCAAAACAAAAAATCCTTATTAGCCATTGAAACTTGAGGATGAGGAGGAAGATTATCTTGTGTAAAAACTATTAACACCCCCAAATCATAAGGGATAACTTCTGGAACCATGTTCCCACTATGAATTTGGGTTTTAATAACATTTTGTATCAAACTATCCTAGGGTTTCATCCAACCTAGTACCCAGTTTGATCCTCCACTTGTCCCAAAGGTTATTTTCAATTCCCAAGGGAAAGTAACTAGTGTTTGGGATGCATGAAACATAACTTGGGTATTATTTATCCCTCATATCAAAATACAAATAAGTAGCATAAATAAAATTAGTAAACTGACTAAAAAAGAGATAGGCAATACTAGTATCCAATATAATGGATGAAACTAATACAAACAAATATAAAATGAATAAATAATGAATCAATAGTATAAATAGATAAAAATAAAAATGAATAATATAAATAGAACAAGCTAGATTGGACAATATTAATCCCAAAACAAAAAAGGAAACCCCAAACTACAATAACAAGACTCCATGTGACCCGCTATCACCATCATACCCAACATAAACTTCAAAAGATCAAAATATAAGAAACCATCTAGAGTGGACTAGAACCTCAAAAAATTATATTTATGAATTAACTATCATAGTAATTCCCCACATTTCAAATCTATGCCGTCTTATTCAAATAACATTCCCTAAAAATTATAGTTTTAAATATAATGGAAAATTTACAAAATTAAAAGGCATTATATTAAGAACGAACAACACATCAAATATGTGTTAAAAAATATTTTTATATATTTCGATTAAATGAAAATAGTCCCTTGAAAAACACAAAAATCTTGATCAAAGACTATTTAGAAAAATATCATTTTAAATTCCTACTTTAAAACCTTGAAAAAACATTTTTTTGAATTATGTATTTCAAAACTCAGAGACGTTTATAATATTAAAATGGCTTTCCAAAAAAATCATTGAAAATTCAATTTTCAAATAAAACTAGGCATGTTGGCCAGGAACCGTGTTTTTAAAACTCACACACACATCAGAGTTTAAAAAAAAGATCACCAGGTTTTATTAAAATAATTCCAAAATCTATTTGGAAATAAAGACTTCAACTTTATGGAACAGTCGTTGAAAACTCAATTAAAAATATTTTGAAATAACATTAAAACCATACCTTTATATTTATTATTTTTAAAAGAATTTTTAAAACAATTTTTAAAACGTTTGAAAGATAACCCATAACATGAAGAAGAATGATAGTAGACAAACCGACAAAATTGGGTCACTGTCATATAATAATGAGAAACAAACAACATGTACATAGGTGCAAAAAATTATCCAAGAAGTAGGGGATACAATCAAATAAAAAGTATAAATTCTCTAAGATTACCCTAAATAAGATCCTAATTTCATGGGATGTAACTATAAGGATCTAAAAAATGGGCTCTAGTGTGACTTGGAAGATCCCTAGGTACAAACGACACTAAGGTTCATGAAATTTTAAGGAAGCTCGCTCAATATTCCTTGGGATATCCCAGTCTCTTGGCCTCTCTTAGTCCCAACCTCCCATGAGATCTCTCGATACTATGGATAATTTAACCTCCATATAATTTTTCAGATTCATGGACAACATCCATCAATAAGTCAATATTCTAGTTTAGTGTTTCAATTTCCTAATACACCTATACCCACACCCAAGGGGTCCTATAACAATTAGAAAGGATGTGTGTACATGTAAATCATCACATAAATCAAATATAAATAATTTTAAATAACTTATGCCTTACCTCCTACAACCTCGCAAGGAAACAACCCCATTTACATTGAAGCATATGTATCATATAAATATTCATCAATATTAAACATCCCCTCATGGGATCACAAGAATCCATGGTTATAAAACGAATCACATAAGGCTCAAGAAGGTTTCAAACCATTTATGAAAACTCATTTCAAATAAAATTTCAAACATCCCTTTTTCCAAAACATGCTCATAATGCAAAAACAACACACCCTATTTCAAACTCATCCCAATCAACTCATATGAAAAAATTTAAATTACATTTTAAAACCAAATGAGAACTCATTATTTCATTTTAAAAACACTTTGAAAACTTTCATATTTGTTAATTACTTTCAGAACATTATTCACTTTGGTTGGCACACCACTTTAAAATAATGAAATCCATTTAAATTATTTAAAAATTTATGCACCTCAAACACTTAGTTTCAAAAATTATTTTATGAAATAAAACCCTGAAAATCTTTACGTCGGTGCTTAAAACTATTTTTGAAACCAAAATCATTCATTAAAATCAGTTTTGGGTTTATTTACAAACACTTAGCATTGAATATCATTATATTCCAAGGTTTAAAATAATTTTAAATCCAATTTGACCCATCATTGTTCATACAAATATAAATATCATTAATAAATTAGATTGTCAAAATCAATAATCATATAATGGAATTAAATATAATGTTTTATCAAAAAACAACTATCACATTTCAATAAATATAAGATGGATATTGTCTATTTCGATGGAAAACACTCTTCCAAGCCACAGAAGGTCCATATCAGGTAATAAAAATAAAAACCCTCCAAGATTAAATCCACACTAATTATAATTAAATCCCCATAAATTTTAGGTTTCATTGGAGTAACATAAATCAAGAGGATAGTAGAGATAGAAGAGATTGTGAGGCTTAGAAGAACATATCAGGAGAGAAATCAATTAAACCAAGGTAATGGGGCATAAATTGAATAATAATATATAGGAGACTCCCTTGTGATAGGTTCATGGTATATTTTAATGAGAGGGATATAAATAAGGGGTTTAAAGGTTAAAATAAACCATGATATTTTTCATATATTCCACTTTAAATGAATCTAGTCATGTAAAACGGTTTGGCCACACAGTTTTCCAAATCGTGCAAAATCAATTTCGTAGAAAAAACCAAATCTCGTGATTAATTTAGGATTCTTGATGATTGGAAAAACTATTCTCCAACTATGAATAATAGAATTTTAAATTTAAAGAGACGATTTTATTTCTTGCTACATGGCCTACAAAAAGGTGGCAAGTCATTCTCCTACACTATCAACCCCAAATGAACCTATATAGTTTCTGAAATGACTTACATGGTTTAAAAACCTTTGTGATGCCCATGAAATCCTTACTATGCATCTTAAAAATGAACTACAGATAAGGGTTAATTGGTTCCACATAAGGGTATTTTCACTGTTTACATTAAACTACGTTCCCTAATAAAATTCTAAATTTTATATATTTCAGGGTAAAAATTCCCAAAATCTCAAAATACCCCAGAATAAAATAATATAATATAAAAAACACCATAGTGACATGGTGGGTATGACACCATAATAGATACCACCGACCTATACATATTCTTCACACACACACCTAGTGTGGGGCCCAAGGACCATCCAGCAGTGAGTATAATAATACATAGCATAATCCATGAAAATGAAATGAAATTATCGTCACAAGTTCACACACAATCAAGGGAATGTTATAAAATATCTAAACACAACCTAATGAAGCACAAAATTAGATATAATCCATTAATAAACTCCCACACATGATCGATAACCTACCTAGAAGTGAGAAACTAGAAACACGTATATCTTTTCACTCATCCATGTCATTGGGACAACCTAAGAAGTCCCAAATCTTTAGGGAAGACACTTAGCAACTCCTCATCCACAATAAATAATACCAACAATATAAATGATAGAAAGTAAAAATTCTTCACTAGACACCATCAATGCATCTAAAGGTACCTAGATACATCCCTACCTAATAAAGTTACACCCAACCAATAACTACATAATCTTAACGAGAACTTTTTTTGGCACATATGGTGACTAACTAAACTATTTTCATACCATTTTTCATTAAATGAGGCGTTATTCCACACTAATGTCACCAAATCTCATAGATTATAGTGACCAATCCACTTGAAAAATCATAGATAATTCCACACCCAAAACCATGGGGAACCCCATGCTTCATGAAACCAGTGAAAAAATTCATACCTCAACCAACCTGCTCATAGGTTAGGAACCTAGTATCCCAAAAAACCCAAGGGTTATAATAAATAATCATATAAAGAGTAAATAAAACCTGAACCCACTCATCTATATTAGGATATCAAAGAGGTAATGAACTAAATCAGAAATATTTTTCATGCACAAACAATCTATGTAGGTCAACTATAATCATACCTAATCCATGAAATAAAAAATTATCACGGGATACTGATGGCCCGTCGGTGCATGAAACATAGATAAATAAAATGTCATTGAATAAAACTTACATCTTCTATTACTTTCACTATAAATTGTTCCTCAAGAGAAACCTAATACCCGAACTCAATTGCATGAAGAGAGATAAGCTTCTACCTGCAAATGGTGAGACCGCTAAGCAGAGGTCGTCGGGGAGGAGGGAACCACTGTGGGAGAGTTCATCAGGGAGGAGGGAGCCGCTGTGAGAGATGGATTCATGGTGAGATCATCTGGGAGATCTTCTGGAGGAAGATACGTCATCGGGGAGGAGGGTTGTGCAGTGATATGGCTGCGAACCGGGGGAGGAGGAGGAGGGCTGTAGGGAGGAGGAGACGTCATCGGTGAGGAGGGATGCGCAGTGATACCACTGCAAATCGGGGGAGGAGAGGAGGGCTGCGGGGAGGAGGAGATGTCGTTTGGGAGCGGTGTGCAAATCGGGGGGGGGGGGGGGGAGGACGGTAGCGGATTAGGGGAGGAGGAGGAGCCCGATACAAATTGAGAAAAAAACATTGCTCACTGATTTAGCCACATAGATGAAAATTAACCGTGGAAATATAAAATCTATAGCCACAGACCTATAAAACCATGGCTATAGGTCTGCGGCTATAACCCAAATTTTTAGTAGTGAAGGTAAGAAAAATATCAATTTCTTTCTTTTTCCATTCAAGTTCTCTTTTATGTGGTATACCATCCATGTTTCCAATCCATGTTATTATTTTCTTCTAACTCTTGATATACTCTATATTATGATTCTTTTTTTTATGGGGGACCCTTGTCCCCTCCATTTATAAAAATTTCAAAAACAATGTTGTGTAGCCGTTGGGATTCCAATTTTTTGTAAGGGAATTCTAAACCCGATTTCCTTTCTTTGGGTTAGCCTTCTACTTCATTATTTATGTGATATTCAAATTGTTTGTGTGATAGTTTCTGATTATATTATGTTTTATTATGTATATTTAATGTATATATACAATCTCCATCGACTCTATTAAGTCTCTCTTCAATTTTATGATATTTATAAGGTTCTTTTCTTTAAAACCCTCTTTTTAAATTCGGTTTACGAAATTCCAATGTAATGTTTTTTGGGAATTATTCATGTTGTATGATATGTTTTGGTTTTGGGGAATTATTTATAATGAAGGGTGAGACCTATATCTCCCTCCAATGCATGGGGTATGTGTATGTTGGAGGTCGGCCATACGGTTACTCCAAGTGTAACTGCGATGATTACACAAATTTTAAGGTATCCAAGAGGGATACAAATTATAATGTTTCCAAGATGGTTACAAGCTTATGTAAGTAATTCCCCAAGATACCTTTATTGTTATACTTATGTTCTTATGTATTGTGAAAATCTCATGTTTCACTAAGTAAGTATATATATATAGGTGATAAGTATGTATTTTGAAATGATTTCATATGACTAATGTGTTCTTCCCTTATTATTATATCCCTTACTAAGAATTTGTTCTTGTCCCAATATTTCTAATAATTTTCACAGGTTAATTGATGTATAGGTCAAAGAAGGAAGCAATGTTAAATGATGAGTAATTTTCAAGGATTCATGTTTATGTTTTAATATTTTATACATTGAAAAAAATGGAAACTGTTTTTATGGTATCCACACTGTAATAATGTGTAATTTTATGAATGTATTGTCCTAATTCTCTAAAGCACATACGTGAAATGATCATCGATGTAAAAAAGAAGTTAATTCTTGAAAAATTCACGATAATGCATGTAATAATGGTGGGTCCTTATAGTTGGTATCAAAGGATGATTTAGATATATTTAGGGGTTCAGGTGATGATAATAGAATACTATTAATGATTTTCACTCAATGTTTAATTAGAAATGTTATAGCATTTAATGATTAAATTGTTTCTTTATCTAAAATATGTTTGTTCAGAATGGTTGTCTGTAGAAGGAATAGGGATGCTAAGGAGGAGAGGCACCAAAAAAAGGAAATCCTTCTGGAACTATAGCCCGGAATTGTAGGGATTGGAACTGCGTAGTTTGTGACAGTAATGGATCATCTAATGTAGGAAATAAATTGTGGTGTAATCCATGAAAGAGAACCAATAGAGGTACCACAATGGCAGAAGACAGTAGTAGAACTTTTTATGAGGCAACATCCTCCTGCATTAAATGGATCTTCTCACCCGGTAGCAGCTGAAGGATGGATCAAAGCCCTTGAAAAAATATTCAATGTTATGGGATGTTTAGACAATCAAAAGGTAAGTATTTCCATTTATAGTTTTGAATGGGAAGATTATCAGTGGTGGTAAATGTTAAGGAATATAAGGGGTAGAGAGGATTTTGATGCCTTAGACTTGGATGAATTTAGAAGTCCATTCCTTGAAAAATATTTTCTTAAGGAGGTGCAACATAGAATTTAGAAGCAATTACATGAATTGAAATAGAAGGAAGATGACTCAGTGGCTGTGTATGAAGTGAACTTCACCCGAGTGGCGAGCTATGCTCCAAATCATATTCTAGATCTTGATAGCAAAATAAACTACTTTTACACAGGATTGAATCCAAGTTATCGAAGGGCGTTGGACTCCCATTAATTCTAATGTTATGAAAAACTTGTAAGATGTGTTGTGAGGTTAGAGATGGAGTTTATGGATTATCACGTGAATTTTGGAAACAAAGAGAAGAAGAGGTCTAGATGGCAAGAAATGGGAAAGAATCAGCCAAATAAATCTAATGGTATGAAAATCCAATATTCAGTTCGTGAAAAGTGTGGCAAGAATCACCCTAGGGAATGTCATAGAAAAAATGGGAAGTGGTTTAAATGTGGTTTGTTTGAACATATATCCCGATATTGCAATGAAAATGATCCTATGATTAATCCTAATGAGAAAAATGTAATGTGTTTTAAATGTGGTGAGATAATTCATTATGTAAATTACATCACAAATGAGTGATCTGAATAATGAAAAGAATCCAAAATACAAGCAGAAAGGTGTAGTTAGATCCTTTTTTACTACGTCAGGATATGTAAGGCCATCCAATGAAGATTAATCGTGTATATTGTTTGTTCACTCAGATTTTTCTAATGTTTTTTTGATAAGGGGTCTACACCTTCCTTCATCTCTGAGAAATTTTCTGGTAAATTGGAAATATCACCTTAACAAATGAGACCTGAAAATGTTGTTAAAACACCAGGGGGAAATGTTATAGAAAATAGGAATTATAATAATCATTCTATTGTGGTATGTGGATAGAATTTACCTACAAAAATTGTTGTTTTACCCTTAGTCGAGTTTGATGTTAATTTGGGAATGGATTGGCTTTCTGATTATCATGCTAATATTGACTATAGAGCTAAAGAAGCTGTATTTTAGAAAGTGTTTTAGTTTTTATAAAAGAATGAGCCCATACAATTGATAACATATCAGGAAGCTAAGAAACTATTTAAATATGGAAATGAATGTTATCTTGATCATATTGTTGAAAACAATGGAACTATTCAAATTAATGATGTTCCAGTGGTAAATGAATACCATGATGTTTTTTCTAATGAGTTACTCAGTGTCACACCTGATCGAGAAGTTGAATTCACAATTGAATTAGTTCCAGATGGTATGTCAATTTCAAAACCCCCTTATCGTTTGGCTCCAATAGAACATCTTGAATTGAAAAATCAGTTGCAAGATTTTCTTGACAATGGCTTCATTTGTCCTAGCAAATCACCATGTTGAGCTCCTGTTTTCTTTGTTAAAAAGAAATATGGTTCCATGAGACTTTGCATTGATTATAGAGCATTGAATAACATCACTATTAAAAACAAGTATCATTTTCCTAATATCGAAGACTTTATGATCAGCTTTAGGGAGCTCAGTACTTTTCCATGATTGACTTGAGATCTGGATACCATCAGCCCAAGGTGAAGGAGGATGACATCCCAAAAATAGTCATTCATACTTGATATGGGAATTATGAATTTGTTGTTATGCCGTTAGGATTTTCTGATGGACAAACGGTATTCATGAATCTTATAAATTACTTATTTCATTAGTTCTTGGATAAGTTTGTGGTTGTATTTATTGATGACATTCTGGTATTTTATAAAAATAAAGAGGAGCATGAAAAACATTTAAGGGTTGTTTTACAAACATTAATAGAAAATAAACTGTGTGGAATATTCAGCAAGTGTGATTTTTGGTTGGAACAGATTTATTTTCTTGTGTACATTGTAAATAATTATAGAATAAAAGTTAATCGTGCCAAAACAAAAGTAGTTCATTAATGGACAAGACCCACAAATGTTATAGACATTCGTAGTTTTCGTGGGTTAGATGGTTATTACCAACCGGTTGTTAATAACTTTTCAACGTTATATATCCCAATAACTAAGTTAACTTGAAAAGGGGTTAATTTTTTTTGGAAAGAGGAATGTGATGTTTTTTTACTGGAACTGAAGAAGATATTGGTGAATGATCTGGTTTTGGCCTTACCTTACCAGAATGGTAAGTTTTTCATCTACAGTGATGATTCCTTGAAGGGACATGGTGGTGTTTTGATGCTGAATGATCATGTAATTGCTTATGCTTCAAGACAACTAAAACCTCATGAGTTAAATTATCCCAAACATTATTTGGAATTTGAAGGTGTGGTTTTTTTTGAAAATTTGGAGGAATCATTTATACAGAACCAAATGTCAAATATATACTGACCATAAATGTCTGAAGTATATATTCACATAGAAATAATTAAACAAGAGGCATAGAAGATCTCTTGAACTGATAAATGATTATGATTGCACAATCAATTAACATCCTGTAAAATAAAACAAAGTGGTGGATGCTTTAAGTCAGAGACATCATGAATCATTAACCATGTTACATTTGGGACATGATCCCTTGATTAATGGTTTGATTAACTTTGTCTTAGAAGTTGTTGGTCTAGGGAATACCTCTGTTTTGTTTCAGATTTCAGTGCAGTCTACATTGAAAGATAGAATTAAGAAAGTGCAGAAAAATGACCGTGAGCTACATGAAAAGGTAGAATTGGATGAAATGGGTAAGTTTCTAGAATTTAATCTTGATAAATACTGTGTTTTGAGATTTGGTAAATATTTGTGTGTGCCTTGTGAATCCCAATTGAAGAAAGATGTTTTCTATGAAGCTCATAGTTCTCCATTTTCAGTTCATCCTCACAGTACTAAGATGTACAGGGACCTTCGGTAGTACTATTGGTGGGATGGAATGAAAAAAGATATTTATGATTTTACCATGAAATTTTTGACATGTCAATTGGTTAAAGTAGAGCTGCAGTTACTGAAGGGGATGCTTCAGCCTTTTCCAGTGCCATAGTGGAAATGGGAGAATGTATCTATAGACATTGTGGTGGGACTACCAAAGGCTTCTCAAGGTAATAATTCGATTTGGGTTATTGGTGATCGGCTAACAATGTATGAACATTTTCTTTCTATTCGAGATACAATTCCTTTAGATCATCATTCTCGATTATTCCTCAAAGAGATTGTCTGGATACATGGAGTTTCTTTTTCCATTGTATCTGATCGAGATCCCAGGTTCACATCTAACTTTTGGAAGGGACTTTAGAAGTTATCGTGCATAGAGTTAAATTTCAGTACAACTTTTCATCCTCAATCAGATGGGTAGTCAGAATGAATGATTCAAACTTTGGGGGATATGCTTCGAGCTTGTTAAATGGACTATCATGGAATTTGGGATCATCATATTTCATTAGTTGAGTTTTCATATAATAATAGTTTTAATTCCAATATTAATATGGACGATTTTGAGGCATTGTTTGGGGAGTGGTGTTAGAATCAAGTGTTTTGGGATGATGTTGGTAAAACAAAGTTAATGGGGCTAGAACTAGTAGAAGAAGTGGCTGAGAATGTGAGGATGATCCAACAACACATGAGGATAGCTCAGAGCATGCAGAAATTTTATGTAGATAACAGAAGGAAATACTTCTCTTTCGAGGTAGGTGACCATGTTTTCCTTACAATATCTTTATTGAAAACACGGATGCATTTTGGTAAGAATTGGATGCTAATTCCATTGTTCTTCGATCATTTTTAAATCCTGGATAAAGTTGGAAACGTATCATACCAAGTAGCTTTGGCTATAAGATTGCTTCAGGTACACAATTTGTTTTCATGTTTCGATGTAGAGAATGTATTTACCCGATTCATCATATGTCTTGAGCCCAGAAGCAGTTCAGTTAGAAGAGAACCTTTCTTGTGAAGAGAAACCAGTTCAGATTCTTGATCGAATGGAATAGTTATTTCATAATAAGTTAATCCACCATGTAAAGGTTTTGTGGAAAAACCACATGGTTAAAGAAGCAACAAGGGAGTCTGAAAATGCAATGAGGGAAAAGTACCCTCAGTTGTTAAATATGTAAATAAAACTGCAAGGATAGAATTTCCAGAAGGTAGGGATAATGTAACACCCCATGTTTTTCTAAAAATAAAATGAAATTCATGGAATATTTTTTTAAAGTAGATATTTATAACTATCCTTCAAAACATAACTTTTCCACTTCTATGTATTGAATTTCAAGAAATTTTCATCTATAATTGTGTTCAGTATGTTATTTGGAGTCTATTGGAACCCACATGTTTTTTTGGTGAATAGTAACATACCCTTATAAATAGTAATATGAATAGTAATATGACCCTAATGAATAGTAAATTGTATTATTATTATAGTTCTTAAGGCTTTTAGATAATGAAATCTTGATTAATTTTTGAATGTGATAAAAAAGCAGTTATAGTTGATAAATAATTATTTTTTTAATTATGTATGACTTTATTTAAAAATTAAATTAAAAATTTTTTGGAAATTTTTTTTCAAATTTTGGGCTTTATTTTATGAAATCTACACATAAATATATTTTTAAGGTAAATTTTATGGATTTTTCTAAAATAGTTGATTTTTCGGTGAATAATAAAAAATACAGTATTAAGTTTCAGTGTGTAAATGACATCATTATTGTTGTAATAATGATGTCATAAATCTGGTCGACTTGTCTATAGTAAAAGAACATGTGAGGTTTCCCATTTGTCTTTTACATTGGGAAAATACCATGGGAAATCCCATTGATGTGCAAATACCACCCATGAAGTGTCCCTTGGAAATTATTAAAATATTCCATTAATTTTCCTACAAATACAAACACATTCCATCATTAACATCATACCCAATTCCTCCTTAATGAAGCACTGGTCTCCCTACCCTTCTAGTAGTACTAAAAAGGTTTTCTCAAGCCCCGAAGGTCCCAACCTCCATGTTCTAAGGGTTACTCCACAAGTTAATAAAATTCTCAATTTCTTTCTTTTTTCCATTCATGTTCTCTTTAATATGGTATAACAATAGCGTTCCCATACCATGATCTTATTATCTTCTTATTCTTGATCTAATCAATATTATGATTTATTTATGGATGGGTGAACCTTGTCCCCTATCTTTTTAAAATTTTCTAAAACCGTGTCGCGTAGCTATTAGGCTGCCGAATTTTTGTAAGGGAATTATAAATCATATTTCCATTCTTTGGGTTAACCATTTCATTCATTAATTATGTTCTATTAAAATTGTTATTTTGATGAGTTATATTTATATTATGTTTTATTATGTGTATTCAATGAATATATACATACTCGATCCTCTCTATGAAGTCTCTCTTCAAATGTTTGATATTTATAAGGGGTTGTTATTTTAAAATAATTCTTTTTTATTTCGGTTTTATGAAATTCAAAAATGATGTTTTTATGGAATTATTCATGTTTTATGATTATGTTTAATTTCTTGTTAATTATTTATGATGAAGGGTTGTACCTATATCTCCATCCAATGTGTTGTGTATGTGTAAGTTGGAGGTCGGTCGTATGGTTACTCCAAGTGTAATTGTGGTGGTTACACAAATTTTAAGGTATCCATGAGGGTTACAAATTATAAGTTAGCCGAGATGGTTACAAGATTATGTATGTAATTCCCCAATATACCTTTATGGTTATTATTATGTTCTTATTTATTGTGAAAATCTCATGTTTCACAAAGTAATTATATATATATATTGGTGATAAGTATATCTTTTGAAATGATTTGATACGACTGATGTGTTCTTCCCTTTTTTTTATATCCCATACAGAGATTTTGTGCTCATCCCAGGATTTTAGATGATTTTCACAGGTTAAAGGATGTGTAGGAAAAAGAAGGAAGCCATGTTAAATATTGAAGAATTGTCAAGGAGTCATGTTTAAATTTTAATGTTTTATACCTTGAAAAATAGGAAACTATTATTATGGTATCCACTCTGTAATAATGTGTAATGTTATGAATGTATTTTCATAATTCTCTAAATCTCTAAACTTGAAAATATCCTCAATGTAAAAAATAAGTGAATTCTTGAATAAATTCATGATTATATATGTAATAAGGCTCGGTCCTTATAACTTATGTATAAACAACCTCAGATAAATAAAGAGATTGTAAAATTAACCCTTACCTTGTACTTTTCCTTAGTTGAGGGAAGGTTAACCTCCTGTATAATGGTGAAATCATTGTTTTTAAATTATTCATGAACCACATAAATAAATATGTTATCATATATTAACTTCTAACATTTCTTAGTTAATTATATTCTAGTAGTATCATTGTTCTGGGTGTTAACTGATTTGTTTCCCTTTAAATTTTTTGTTACCCAAGCCTTGTTTGTTAGGGATAGGAGGTATTTTATTCACATAAATAATGATATTTAGTTCTAAATTTATTTTATAAAAAATCTAATCAAAATTATTTATGAATGGTTACAATGGGGAACAAAATCTTATTGTGTCATAGAGATGGTAAGTCATACATACGCATGAGAGACAATATCATTTTATTAGTTTTGAAATATTATGTAATTGGATGGTATATTATATATAAATAATCAATAACATGTTATATTTTTTATTTAGATAAGTTATAATCATTATTATACCCATCGTAATAATGAAGCGTTGAATAACAAACTACACCACGACGTGGAGACGGTAAGATGTACATACGAACGTATGGTGAATTTTTCATTAATAGGATAGATAGAATAATGAATATGGTTGTACCATATTTATTATAACATATCATAATGTATATGTTACTTGATTAATTATTTTAGAATGGTAAAAACAAGGAAAGATGATGTGGAAGAAGAAAATAATGTTGAAATAGGTGATGAATTAATTACCTCTTCTTCGAGTTCTTCGTTTTTCCTTAAACAAAAGGGCTCCATAGGTTGGATTTAATATCAAATTAATCCCTCTAGGTTTAAGTGAAGGTAGTTGGGAGGATTTTTTAGTAGGTTTCTCTGATCCATAAGGAATTTTAGTTATGAAATTCATGGAAATGGAAGTACCATTGTATAAGAGAGGTGAGAATCACTTCATGAAAAGCCTGAAATATTATTTTATTAAAAATAATATTCTATTTATAGTGGATAGAAATTGATTTATTTCGAGGATAAGGTGTGGATGGGTCGATAGACTCTCAAACAATAGGTTTTAGACAAGTTTATGTCCCCATATTAATCATATCATTTAGATTTAATTTTTAGTTAAGTAGTTTAACTTTTATAATTTCTTTTAGTATTTTTATATTAAATGGTTAATAAACATAATATAAAATGTCAAGAGAACTTTCAGAGGTTCATTAATGACATATTTATCAATATATAAGTCCTTTTTATGAACCTAATATTATTAAGAATATTATATCATTTAATAATAGTGTATTTTTTTTAATACTCAGTTACATCAATTTTGACAATATTTAGTATTTGGTTTTTTTGAAATTCAAAACAAAACCAGATTACAACTAAAAAAAGATATTAAATCTACCCTAACATGTCATATTAAAAAAGAAAATTTGTGTAATGCTTCAAAAGTACCAATTTACATTTATTTTTATATTTATAATATCAATTATTTTAATCATTCATTAATAAGGTAATTAATGCATCATCATTGTGTCATTAATAAATTTCAATATATAATTTATAAAAATTATAAATAAACTACCGTGATGTAGTAAATAATATTATCTTCTTAATTAATATATATAGTCAAATTTATCATTTGTATATCTCTATATTATAATTGGTTTAGTTATTAAACATTTAATTTTTTACTTTTAAGTCTTCTTAAAATAAAATAATATTAAATGTCATAATCTAATCCAAGTGGATCAAATAGGATTATATTTTATTATTAAGGTTTATTTTTGTCTAAAAACACTTATCCAATATAATTATTACTCGTGTTAGAGTAATTATAATATCATTTTTATGTTTAATTACCCTATTTACCTTCAACTACTGTAAATTAGATTACAATGTTACTTACAACAAAAATTTATTTTCATCCTAATGAACCACATTTTACTTAATAATGTCAACCGTGTCTCCTAGATTTTTTATATTCAAATCACAAAAGAAGTTGAATTACTTTTTAGGTAATTTTTCAAATTTACCGAAAAGTTTGGTAAAAGGCGTTAAAAAGTTCAAAAAAATACTCAACATCTAATCTTATTATAAAATGACCCCAATGATTTTCAGTGAACAAATATAGGTATTATATATCTATTTTGACATTATAATAAATTTAAATTATAATAATAATTATTTAAATAAATGTATGTTTTAATCAATAACGTTGTGTTTTCACTATTCAATTAAAATTGAATGTTTTCAAAAAAATTCCACAAATTCACCAAATGCTAATTTTGTTATTATGAATCCAGAAATGATGTCCATTTTTGAAAATTAAAATTTATAAAATTTCAAAAAAGGGTATTACTATTCATAATTTCTAGTGTGATTAGTCGTGGTGTGATAGAACATGGTCTTTTAAACAATGGAATCTATTTCATTATTCAAAGAGATGAATACCGTGGAAGAATGGGGTGCCACAATAATAATGCAATATAAAAAAATGAATAACTCCCAAAAACTCCGAGAACTAGGAACACATATGTGAATCTTGTTTGAATTTTCTCTCCACCTCTTCACCCTTCCTAGACAACAAAAAAACTAAAGGAATAGTATTCCCACATAGAATATTCTTCTGAAAATCATTGATCTCTACTAGATGCTCCACGTACATCGTGTCATCTTCGATATCCAACTATCCCCAGTCAATTACATGGGAGTCAACATGAAGACACCAATGGATTTGGGATATGTGAATGATATCATGGATCCACTCCAACTATGGTGGTAGCTCCCATTGGTATGCCACCCCTCCCACACTCCCCAACGCCTCAAACAGTCTTATGAAACCAATACAATGCGTACTCCGACATTCAATCGTATACTACCCACATCAAGTTGAAACCATAAAAAACACATGGTCACCAATATCTAACTAAATGGGGACCCTCCTATGATTGGCATATAACTTATGCCAGTTATGTGATGCTTTAATACTCTCATGAACAATCTAAATCTTCTCTATCATGCTCTACACCATGTCTGGTCCAAGAACAACTATCTCCTCAACCTCTATCCAGCCCAATATATAATGACACTGTATCCCGTAAAATGCCTCACATGGAGCCAAGCCAATGGAAGAGTGGATGTTTTTATTATAATTGAACACCACCAAGGGAATGTGTTGTACCAAAGTTCATATAAAGTCTAAGATGCATGCTCTCGGCACATAATCCAGTATTTAGATTTTTCATTCTATCTTACCATTTGTACGAGGGTGGAATACAGTGATGAAATGTATCCATGTACCAAATGAATACTATAATCTCTTCCAGACTTATGAGATAAAATGATTATCCTGATATGAGATAATGGATCTTGGAACTCCATGCATCCACACCACCTTATCAATATATATCTTCTCTAAGGAATCCACTATGACATACTCCATGATCTCTATGAAGTCAGCTGATTTTGACAGACGATCCACTACTACTGTGATTGCATCATATCTTTCTTGAGGTCTGGTTGAACCTGTGAAAAAATTAATTGAGATTTTATCCCACATCCACCTGGTGACATATATGGGCTACAACAAACCATTGAGAAAAAGATGCTCAACCTTCACCATTGAGCACACTAACAACCACAAACTCCACCACTAATCATTTTATCCAAGGCTATAAAAACTGCATCCTCAAGAAATGATATATCTTAGAAACTCCTTGATGTTTTGTTATTGGGGAGTTAGGAAACTCATGGAGGACTCCCTCGCACATTACTGTTGTATCAAACAACATTCCATGGAATAAAATATGATTATAATCAACCTCTGATCATACCTCTAGATCATTAGCATTCCTAACATGATAACGCATCAACACTAATTTTGATCCTACCCAGTGAGACTCCTCCACCTGATACATTTGATAAGACTACATTGTTTTATGAACTAAACATCCTCTACCACTATCCGCCATTTTGTCCAAGTGTTGGGATTCCTACTCCGCCATTGCCTTCCAAGCATCTGATGATTCCTCACCAACCTCCATCAATGACATCCTTATTAAATAATTGATCATGATATTCCACTTTCATTGGGCATAGGAGGTATCAAAATAATATTTCGAGAGAAACTCCATCCACTGCTATTGTCAAAATTTTATATCTCAATGGGAAAATTTATAACTCCATATTTCATGATCTGTGAAGACCCTGAAGCGCTACCCAATTAGGTAATGCGGCCTCAATTTTATTAAACACCTGACTACTTCTAGAACCATATCATGGGTCGCATAGTTACATTCATGGGGATATAACACTCTATACCCAAAAAAGGTCACTTCCCATTACTGAATCAAGATGCATCCAAAAACCAGACGGGAAGCATCACAAAACACCTCAAACATCACCCCTTCCTTTGTAAACCAGAGCATTGAAAAACAACCCATTCAGATAGCCGAATGCAGTTTGACATTGCTCGCTCCACACACATTCATATAATTTCTGGTCATATCTATCAATGTACCTTCAACTCGAGCGAAGATGGGTATAAAACTCTAGTAAAATCCCATAAGAACAAAAAAACTGCAAACTGTTGCCACATTCATCAGTGATGGCCAAGAACAAACTCTCTCATCCTTCGATGGGTCCACCAATACAACCTGTCAAGACACCACATACCCAAGTAAATACACCTCTCTTGTTATGAACATGCACTTGGACAACATTTCATAGAGATGACGACATCAAGAATCTAGTAATAATTTTTCTATATGCTTGGAAGGATCCTCCTATGACTTTGAGTAGATTAAGTTGTCATTAATGGATAAAAAGATTAACCTATCATTTAACACTATTAAAATTGAATTTTTAATCCCCATGAACATAGATGGTGTGTTCGTAACACCGAACATCATGAGTACAAACTCAAAGTTCCAATAAAATCTCTTGAAAGTGGTATTATGGTTATCTCCCTTCTTCACTGTCAAATGGTGATATCCAAGCCATAAATCGATCATAGAAACTACCTTTCCCTGAAAAACAGGTTGAATGAATCATATTTACTCAAAAGAGGGTAATGGTTCTTGGCCATAACATGATTCAACCTATAATAGTCTATACATAAAATCAGAATAAAATCATCCATTACGAACTACACTATAAAACCCCGTGGTGACACACTGGTCTTTATAACTCCATTCTTCATCAGATCATATATATGAAACCACAAATCCTACAACTCATAAGGTGTCATCTTAGAAGGATCCATCAAACTATGATAAGAAAAGTGATTCATGTCTATCCTAATCTCCATATCAAGTCGATGGGGGTAGATTTACAACTTTCATTGGAAACAACATCTAGGAACTCCCCAACAACCATGGGAACCTCCGCCATTTCAATGTATGCATATTCCACTAACATCTCATCCAAAAAGTAAAGAAGAGGCTCTACACACTGACTGGCCTCCTAAAATATCCACTCTCCAATGAAACCCACATGTTGAACATCCATTTCGGAAAACAAAACTCTCCTTCATAAGAATTCGATAATAGTGAGTATGTAATACAACCAAACGATGCCAAGAATGACATCATATTGTTATATTTGTTGCATGAAAAGATTCCCATGGGACTAATTCTATCACATCCTCGTTCTACATCCCCACACACATCCAAAAAGTTGGTCTGACCTCCGAATGGTGTACTAAACACTATGGGAATAGGAAGTCATTATGTATAGTCCTAGAGTATATACTAGAGTTAGTACAAAAAAGGTGTTTGAATGTACTGAATAAAATAAATTTCACGAAAGGGAACAAAAAAATATGATCATACCTATAAAAATCACTTGTACAGCCAGAACAGCTACCTCCACTGCGTGAAACATTCCATGTAAAACTCCTATACCCCTCTATTGACGACCTCATCCATGACTATAGACGGGTCAAGGTTCCTGAGGAACACCCTGAGGGTTGCCTATAAATGCTCTATCTCCCCTCGGTGGAGCATGAAACCACTATCCATTCAATTGAAATGACCTATATGGAAACTATTGCTTAGGTTGGCACAAAACATGATGAACTCCACCATACCGAGCTCAAACGACCACTGAGCACTAGTTCTGATGATTCCAATAACCTTTACCAATGATAAACATCCTTACCATGTTTACAGGAAAGGCAAGTGGTCCAAAAGGTTGAAATGAAAACTACTATGGTCGACTCTATTCTGGTCAAAACCTCAATGGCCCTGGGACCTGATACCTTTTTCTATTAACCATGCATATTGACGAATGTTCCTAGATCCCCACTCACATTATACATAAGGAAAAGTGGATCCTATCAATCACCACCCCATTATTTTTAATATCCATTTACTTTGGAAATGTAATGGGAGTTACCATGCACTAGATATAGGGAATAAGTTCCTCCTCTAGGTGTCTCTCATAAGAAACCTTGTACAGAAAGTGATCTGATGAAAAATGAAGGAGATACTTGAACATAATATGTAGCTCTCATACTAACATACTCCCCTACAGGATGGAGAGTAAATCCCACCTTTTCTCAGTTTTCATGGACAATGAAATGAATTATTCTAGAAACACCTTCATAAAATTGACACACAAAAAATAAGCTTTCTTCCTCTCCCATAGGTTCAATATCCAATATTGATGCTCAACTCCCTATAGCTGGATTATTTCCAATGGAACCCAGTACTCGGCGATCTCAATCTCCTTGAGAGAGTTCTCTATCTCCTTGTACGAAACACTTCCCTCGTACTTTCCCAAGGCATTTTATTGGAATGAATGTAACGTTCTCTTCCATTGTTCTTCCTCATTATCTGGATTAACCCACGACCGATCAACTAGATCAGCCTACTAAGCCTCAACTACCTAAGTGACAAGCATATGATGGCCATGTTCCACAACTAAAATTTAATCAAGGAATTCCTAAACTCGAGTTGTGTAGATTTATATTTAAGATTCAATTTAACTAGTTTAACTCATTTAATTAACTATTTCAAATTCCCCAATACAGAACAATTCAAATAAAAACACAAGTCATTATTATGCAGGTACCTTTCCTAGGGTATCTATCATTCAAACTCTGCAACCTTACATGGTCATATGATAGACCTGATGTCCTTGAATTGGATCACGAGTTTCCCTAAAATCTTGTGTCCTAGTCAGACTTCCCAAAAATATGTCATGAACTGAGGTTACATGTGACTGTTTCCATTTTAACCCATGTAATCCTCACTATGATAAACTCCAAACCTCATCCTATCTCTCAAATATACCCTATGATAACATTTGTTATGACCCCACCCTCTAATGATTCACCTTCATGTCTAGAAATGAAGAAAGGGAGATAATGACCCCATAGTCCAACCTCCAGTAGGCCCCAATGTGGCGACCAACACGAAGGGTATACAATCTCACAGAACAGAAGAAATTTACATTTTTAAGAACAAAAATGTCCGGAGATAATATGTTTCATAGATAAATAACTCATAGTATTATATATATATATAATAAATCCAAAATTCTTCACACAATCATGTTTTCATTAGAATGTTATGATTACAAAGAATCTCAAAAGTAAATACCATAAGAAATGGTATGCAGTGACGCGACAACATTCCCAATGATCGATCTAGTATCGTCCAAAACATTCTATGTAATATTCTCAGAAACCGGAAACTAGTTTAATATATTTTGGGTGATAATACAATTATACTCAATAGGAAAAACATAGAATCATGTTCATATGTGAGGGAAGCATATTGATTCTCCCATGAGGAAACAACAGAACCCAAAATCTCCCCTAAAGGTATATTATCTATCCAAAACTTTCCAAGGCACATTCACCAGGTAATGAAAGTTACGTAAAGTATTATAGTAAGAACACCAAGGATTTGGGTGCCCACACCACTTCATCCTAGTTTAACTACACTTGGAAAATGAAAAACGTCCACATCCTCCCACGTCTTCCTAAAACACCAAATAACAACACACCCACACATACATACGCTTTATGGATTGTATTTTCTCATAGGAAAACGAATATCATCAAATCATTCCCACACATAATTGGGCTTCAAAGATAGTCTCGTCACCTGGGATAACAAAGCACATCATATCATGCCTGCACATACCTAGGCCTCACAGGTTGTACTTTCACCAGGGAAAATAAATCTCATCACATCACTCTGGCACAGACTTGGTCCAAACAGACTACTTCTGATCGCAAAGACACATGGGAAGGCACGACTCATCTCATCATGAATACCCCTGAAAAAACACTACTCACTTTCACACAACTAGTCCCCACAAATCACAAGATGCCTTATAGAACATAGGCAATCACTATATGAAAGAGGGATCTTGGTAGAGTAGGTTGTCATCCATCCATCCTCTATCAAGGATATTTGGGAAAGACACCCTCCCCCATGGTGATGTGTGTGTTCAACACATAGTTATCAACTAGTGTGTGATTCTTATAGGTAAACCACGTAAAATAAATAAATAACTATATATGAAACCAAATCCTCATGCCCAACCTCTGGGTTTTCAACCAACAACCAACTCATTAAACCACATGTTCCACTGCCTATAAATTTACAACCACACAACAATACTAAAACATAATTCACACCCCTAGGCAATTCAGTTATCCAATTATCATTCTTTATTCACTACTTATATATTCATTTCATCGCTACTCATGAAACTACCAGTTACAATGAACAACAATAAGAAAATAAATGTTCACACTAAGGGAGATGAACCATAGAAAATTAAACACTTCACACTACTCTACATTTAAAACCCATTCATGATAGAACATTTTGATCCTGAGTTACGGGAAAGCTTATTTCATGTAGTTAATAGTGAAGCACCCATGCCAACCACTACTATCATCATTCATCAATGTCTTTCCACTGAAACCATCTTATCAACAATGTGAACCCCCAATCATAGCAACACCCAAAAACTCATATCATCACTACTAAATCACACCCATAACAACCACTATCAGTCGTCCTACTACATAATCCCACCACAACCATCCCATCCAGCAACACAACATAGCACAATCCAATCAAAGCCATGCTACACAACACTTCCCATCCATTCCACTATCAATTAATCTCTCAACATGTGATTTCATTACGCCTTCTGAAGCACCCCACAACACATAATGGTTCTCATTACCATACCCACACCTAAACAAAACAATCCATATACTATGTTAACATGTAATCCATTAATTAATTCGACTTGTTATTTTCCTGGGTTATAATAGAAACAGTTTGATCACGAGGGGGCCATTTATTATCTGAGTGTATGTGGTTAAATAATTTCAAAATAATTTTTCAACGAATACCCAAGCATCATGAATTCTATAATCACTACATGATGGAAAATCAAATACCCCGAATGAACATGATTTTCAATGAAGCATTTTTCCCTTAAAAATAAAAAAAAATTACAAAAAAATTACCAACCAGATCATACATCACTTTTCCCTGACCGCACATTTTGATATAAAAAAATTAATGTATCTTCATTAATTTGATATTCTACTATATTCATGAGGTAAACATTCATATGAACACGCCACATGATACAAAAAATAGAGATATGAAGGAAAACCAACATCGAATATGAAATGATTCGCACTTACTTATTTCACAAATGTAGGGGCACACATGCAGTAGACAATATACTCGAAGGAAAACATTTTTCCCAAAGATACTTCAAAACTCATGAATCCTTGAGGATTAAAGGCCCGGTTAATCATTCATAAAGGTCATGGGATGTGAAAAAGGAAGAGAATATCTCATCTTAAGAAGCCTGATCCAAAATAAATGGGATAAATAGTTTTAAAATCCATTAAAAGTGGATCAGGACAAAGACCATGTTGTTTGGATGTTAAAGGATGCTTTAGGTTTTTAGAATATAGATATGATTTGAAAAATATCCAAAAAACATTAAATATTTTATTTTAGTAATTTTATGCCAATGAAAATATAAAAGGGGAAAATTAGAAAAAACTGAAAAAAATAGAATCTACTAGAAATGAATCACCATAATATATGTCACTAATTGGTGTCACCTGTGTGAGTCATCAGTGGGAGTCACCAATGAATGTCAACAATGTGAGTCACTATTCAGTGAGCTCCCGTTGTGAGGTATGGATGGGTGCTACCGGTGCGTTCTACCGCCACGTGTCACCTTTGTGACTCATTGGCCATAACTCACCATTGTGACTCACCTTCATGGCTCATTATCGCGACTCACCATTGCGAATCACCATCATGACTAACCATTACGACATTCTGTTTGAGAACCTAAAAACTAAAAAAAAGAAAGTGTTGTAATAAGTCACTACGACATCTTAGAATAGTAAAACCACCAAATTCTCACAATTTAGTAGACAAGAGAGGACTAAGCTATTACAAACATGATAATACTTTTGTGTTTATCTAACATTTTTAAAAAAATTCAATTTATTTAAGGATATTTAAAGAAAAAAATAATTATTGTTGAAAGTTAGTATAATGATTCTTGAAATGAAACCATTTTTTATTGTTTTATATTATGGGAAAATGGATAAATATTGAATATCTAAAATTATCATTATTTGTATATTAATGTATGAATTATCACCAAATTCATTAAAAGTATATACCTGATAAGCTGCTCAAATTTAAGATAATGAACTATTGACATAAAATTCAAGATTATATAATATTATAGGCTAGGTCCTTATATAATACTTCTTAAAGGGTGGAATATTGTGATAACCAAGATAATACATGAAATAAATAAATAATATTTTTTAATATTATTTATTTTTATTTATTCATATTGATCGTATTTTTATAATTATCTTTAAATATTATACTTTTAAAAAATATAAATATATTCATTCACAAAATTGTTTTCCAATGTATTTCATGGCTTCAGTTAAATGAAAAATTTATAATTTTTATAAATTTTAAAAAATTAAAAATAAGTCAATTTTTATTAATCACATAAAATTTTTTGTAGGGTACATTTTTTTGGATTTTTATGAAGTGATTTATTTCAAGGGAATAGTAGAAGATATCATGTTTTTAATATTTTCATTTCATTTAATGCATTTAAAAGAACCAATCTATATATTGGTTGAAATGTGAAATTATTCCCTATATGACTGAAAATTTTTCAACTAATTATATTGTAATAATCATTATACATAATTTTTGAATAAAATAAATTTTAAAGGGACGTTATTTTAAAAAGTAGTTTTCATTTTTTTGTAGAGAAATATATTGAATATAATTTCTAAAATATAAAAAATTCACATCTAAATAATTGGATTCATTTTTTGAATTTATATGTTTAAATTTTTCAATAAGGTTACTTCAATTATTGTCATTATGAATTATAACCATGATAAAACGTTTTTCAACATGGTAGTGGTTATATTTGTTAATGAAGGGATTACAACTCAGAGATAAGGCATAAAATATATTAAAACATGATTAAATTTTATTGTATGAGTTTATTTCTACTTATCCCCATAATATATTTTAAATAGGTCAATTTGGTTATAATTTACTTCGATAAATATATATAATGTACTTAAATGTTTTATGTATTTTCAAGTGTGCCACCTCTCTATGATATAAATGTTCAGCTACTCTCATTACATATTCACAAACATTGATCCATTTAGATGAACCAAACTACCTAAATACAGTTACATAATTTTTCATCATATCATAGAAGATATTATATAACTAGAATACCAACCTGTAATGGATTATGTTGTATGTTAATGGAGGGTTTCAATGAAGAGGTATATTTATTAACCTAGAGTTTCATGTTTTTTATTCTAAGTACACAAAATTAACATTAAACATTCAAATATAAAAAAAATGTATCTTCTATAAACTAAAATTTTATGATGTTGTTGGGAAAATCATTTTCTATATCCTTTTCCATCGTATATGAAATAATTAACTTTTCTCATGTGTACATGTGGACTACCACATCCACAACGAGATATGTTTCATTTTTTATATCTCAATCATATCAATCATTAAAATTTTGGATTAAATAAATATATATTATATTTAAGGGGTAATTATTATTCACTAAATAAAAAATATTACTAAACCTCTTACCCTTCCATTCTTCAGAAAACAAAAATGTACCTTGTCTTTATGCGTGGACTACCACTTCCACAAACCGATTTAATTATTTTTTTCATTTCCACATTACATTGTTGGTTATATAGATATAAATAATGAAAAAAATATAAAATTTATAAAAAATTTATGATTATTTAAAAGTAAAATATGATCTTCTTTATGTCTTTTCACACATTAGAAAAATGAAAAGAGTGTTCGTGCTTTTTTATAGATTACCTTCTCTATGAAATTTCATGGTTTGTTTTTAAGGAAAAAATTACATGGTTTGTTGGAAAACACTATATTTTATATAGGTATGATAACTATATAATTTTTAATATTATAGAGGTAATTGAACCATAACCCCATTGACCATGATCGACACACTGATGTAGTTTTGAGATTATAAACCGAAAGACCCAAAAAAATAAAACATGTACTTAAACATTTTAGTAACAGAATAAAAATTGCTAATAATTAAAAAAGGTAATAATGATAATAGAGTAAATATGGAAAAATATATTAAAATTTAAATAACTAACATTATATTATTATTATAGAGTTAAATATTGTATGAATTTAGGTGTGACTCAATGTAAGGGATTTTGGGTAAAAATATTGGTTTAAAAATTTATATCCAACTATTTTTTATTCACGTTGAAGTTATTTAAAAATTTTAAAGAATATTTTTAATTAGGATTAAATTGGTTACATTGTTCAATATTTTATAAATTTTATATATTTTTTAATTATTTTAAATAAATAATGTTTTCAAAATAATCCATAAGGGTTATTTTTAATTTTTACAAAAGAAAAAAATGAATGTTATCTTAATGCATGAAGTTGGAAGGAATTTTCCTTCTCTAATTGACATTATTCAATTTCAATATTCCACTACAATATAACATGGTTTTTCAATGTCTATCATATTCCATATCATTTCCGAATTTATTATTTTTTGTTTTTTCAATGGAAAACAATATTTCTTATTATGATTTTGAGAAAATGGAATGTGTTTTTCGTACAAGTTAAAATGATTTTTTCAACAGTTTTACAATGAATAAGTGAAATATTACTATTTTTTATAATATGATATTTTATAATTGTATATTGTTACGGTTGATCCCAATATAGCTCATGATGATCAGATAACCTTATATCACTCTTCAATGCATTAGGTGATGATTTAATCTTTGATGTAAACAAATGAGGGAGATTACTAGGTTAGTTACTCTTATGCAATTAACAATTATTCTGTTATTCTGACACAAATTAAAATTTAGAGATCAAGAGATATTAATATGATATTCTACGATATGTATATTATGATATGAATTATTTATGGAAACTATTTTATTTTATGCAGTATGAATGATTTAGGAACTATTAAAGGTGATGGAATTATTTTTAAAATTAATGTTTCTAATAGATCCCATGTTCTTTTAAAATAATATTTTGTTTAAAAATTTATTATAACAAATTCTAAAATTATTTATTAGTAAAAATGATTATATTTAAATGTGTATGTTTTTTTATTTCGTTCCTCATTGTATAATTGAGAAAAGGGTAAGTATTTTCTATGGTTTTCAGTTTTTAATAGTACATGATAATATCATTAGATTTATTTCCTTTACCATGTTTTTTACATATACCATGTATTTAAGGGGTTTTCATAATATCAATGGGTTTTTGATAAGCATAAAAAGTGAAAAGTTTCCACTTGGAGATTATTTCAAAAAATGAAAATGTTTCATGAATGAACCATGGGGGTAAAATAAAACCATTTTTCTTAAACAAATGTAAACACCATTGAAGTGTACACGTTTATTTTTAATTTTCTTTTCAAAATTCTCCAAAAATCTAAACAAAAATATCTTGGGAATTTAAAAATGTGAAATCCTTACTATTAAACACATATTTGTATGTTGTTAATGTAATATGTTTTTATTCCTACTTTTGGAAAATAATCTTCACTAGTATCATTTGATTATTTTCTCCCCATTTTCACTATTTGAAGCATATTTTTTGGTTATTTTTTTTGTATGAAGTGCAATTTAAGAAAAACTATCCTTCATGTAGTCAATATTATTTATGATTTACCTCCTTCATATGTGGATATTCATATACAAATTATTGTAATTCAGCAATATTTACCACATAAAAACATGTTATGGGGGGCTTGCCTCTAAGCCTACACTTTCCTCCCTTTAATATCATTTCCATAAGATATAGAAATTCATGAACTTTATATTCTTCATCCAATTAACCTTCTTAAATGACAATATTTTATATATATTTAAATTTAATCAGATAATTTAAATTTTTTGGTGTCCTATTTAGCATTACTTTCATTTTATAGAGAATATCTACTTTAGAGATCATAAAATTACTTTTCAGCTAAATTATACACTCTAAAAAAATTACATTTGATTATAAAGAGTTGAAAACTATAAATGGTCTTCTTTATAACCTCAACATATTTTATTTCATCACAAATTCCCTAAATATATCTGAAGACTTTTTTTTGTGTGGAGGAATCCATTAAAATTTTAATCAAGGTGTATTTTCAAATCCTTAAACATATTATGTAGCACTTATTTATTAACATCATCAATATGTATTTCATCATCATATTTATTGGAACCATTATCCCACAAGGAATTGGAGCTACTATATCTTATAATATTTATTTAAGTATTATTTTATAGGGATCAATATTATAAATCTTCAGAATTTGTATCATCATTTAGCTGAAAAGTAATTGAAAATGTTTCATGAATGAACCATGGGGGTAAAATAAAACCATTTTTCTTAAACAAATGTAAACACCATTGAAGTGTACACGTTTATTTTTAATTTTCTTTTCAAAATTCTCCAAAAATCTAAACAAAAATATCTTGGGAATTTAAAAATGTGAAATCCTTACTATTAAACACATATTTGTATGTTGTTAATGTAATATGTTTTTATTCCTACTTTTGGAAAATAATCTTCACTAGTATCATTTGATTATTTTCTCCCCATTTTCACTATTTGAAGCATATTTTTTGGTTATTTTTTTTGTATGAAGTGCAATTTAAGAAAAACTATCCTTCATGTAGTCAATATTATTTATGATTTACCTCCTTCATATGTGGATATTCATATACAAATTATTGTAATTCAGCAATATTTACCACATAAAAACATGTTATGGGGGGCTTGCCTCTAAGCCTACACTTTCCTCCCTTTAATATCATTTCCATAAGATATAGAAATTCATGAACTTTATATTCTTCATCCAATTAACCTTCTTAAATGACAATATTTTATATATATTTAAATTTAATCAGATAATTTAAATTTTTTGGTGTCCTATTTAGCATTACTTTCATTTTATAGAGAATATCTACTTTAGAGATCATAAAATTACTTTTCAGCTAAATTATACACTCTAAAAAAATTACATTTGATTATAAAGAGTTGAAAACTATAAATGGTCTTCTTTATAACCTCAACATATTTTATTTCATCACAAATTCCCTAAATATATCTGAAGACTTTTTTTTGTGTGGAGGAATCCATTAAAATTTTAATCAATGTGTATTTTCAAATCCTTAAACATATTATGTAGCACTTATTTCTTAACATCATCAATATGTATTTCATCATCATATTTATTGGAACCATTATCCCACAAGGAATTGGAGCTACTATATCTTATAATATTTATTTAAGTATTATTTTATAGGGATCAATATTATAAATCTTCAGAATTTGTATCATCATTGAGAATCTATTAATCTACAAGGGTCATGGTAGATTTTCAACATGTAATATTATTGAATAAGTAATCATTTTGTTTAATTTTTTAATGGGTTTTCATATTAATAATGATATTTATACTTTTTCATACAACATAAGTTCTTCAATTTTAGGTTTCTTTTTTTTCAAACAAATATATTAATTGTAAATTCTATAAGTGAATAGATTATTTCTAATTTCCAAAAATAAATTTAGTTACTACAATATATGTAAATGAAGTGATTAATTAAATCTACTATTAAATTGATTTTTTTCTTGCTAAAATGATCTGATTAGAGGCTTATTTAAATTGAGAATCATGCTACAAAACTAAATTATCCTAATATAATCACATCACCAAAAATATGAATACTTTTGATTGTAAAAAAATGAAACATATTTAAAATAGTGCAAATTTGTATCCTTATATGGGATCTTAATTTCATGTTCCATGTAATTCTCTCATATATTTCTCAAAATATACATCCAATCTCTATATGTATTTCCTCAAATTTCTTCCTTTTCTTCAGTATTACCATTTATAAATCATCGGTGGATCCTCATAAGATCTATTTTTCATGGTTGGAATAATTAATTGATATTCCCTTTACAAATGGACTTTTATCTAGGTCATTCTATCATATAATTCTTTAATTGAATAATTATTTTATTTAATTATTTTATTAAATTATTTCATAAAAATTATTATATATAATTAATTTAGAATATCCTTTAGTTATTCAATTTTTTATAAAACCGCAATGAAAATTATTCAAATTTAAGAAAATTTAAATTTGATCAAAATATTCAGTTACATAAATAATATTGATATTTATAAACAAAATTATTTACACCAGATAAACTTGTAAGACTACAAATTCTAAAAATGTTTTAATGTTACATAGAATATCAGATCATAATGGAGACATTTTTGAAATTTCACTATTTGAATTAAATATCACTTTTCAATAGGGGATTGTAACAAAAAAATATTTTTTAATAAAAATACAATATTCACAACATCTTTAAAAGCATTGAAAACTCATACTATATATTGAAACATTCACCAAATCATGAATTAAATTCCTATAATCCTCGTCATTTATATTCATAGTTCCAAAATTTATGATATTAAATGAATAGTATTTACTGAATAATAATAATTTAATAAACCATTTATTAAAATTATTATTTTCTAGATAACCTGTATAATTTTTCTATTTATGAAGTTGAGTAGTGTTCCATGTGAATTAGGCATTATGTTTTGTGGACTGCCCTATTATTTTCATTCCATTTGATTACAACTTTACCTGAATAATAGTATTTCTATTCATCTCATATGATATATATTTTTTTATTATACATTCTTTATGTTTTTTTACTTAGAATATTCATTTAATTCCATTAAACTAATAATAATTTAATTTATAAAAAAAATATAAAATATAGAATGAAAACTATTCAAAATACCTTTCATTCATGTATCTATAATCTCCTAAATAAATTATATTTTCCATGCCCCATTTTAAAAACATACAAAATATGTTTTTTTCCTTTAAGTTTTAGGATATTTTTAAGAATTTCTTTAAAATTTTTATATCATTATCCACTTCTTACAAATTTTTTATGGACATTATTTTTTAACCTTTTCCTCTATTAATCGTATACTATTTACTTCACCATTATTCATATCTTAATGATATATTTTTTATATTATCATTGAAACATGTAATATGAAATATTCCATTAATATTCTGGGTACATAGATGATTCGTCATTTTACAATACCTTGTGAAAATATTTTGAAAACTAATTTATTCTCATTTTTTTATTTTTCAATATAAAGGTTGTATGAATTTTTTTATGTAGAAAAATATACATGACAAATTATTAGGAATAGAGTTTGGTTTAGGATTATACAAACTCCTTAATTTATTGGGTAATACATATATCGTAGAAGATAATATATATAGACATGAGCAGTTATCCTAGAACAATAATTTATATAATATTGGCTACAAGCCTCCATTTATATTTATGATTACATATAAAATATTTGTGGCACATTTTTTTATTCACATAAATAAAATTTTCTTCTGATATATTTTTTTAATACATGTTTCTATGGTATAATTTAAAATATATATCATTATCATGTTTATTAAGATAATTAGCTTACCATCAATATAGATCACCCTTTTTATTATTTGAGTACCAAGGGTCTCAACTGTTGAAATATTAGTATGAGCAGACATAAAATATTATTATGAATTTTTAAATAAATTATGAAGTGTTTTTTAACACAAAATTATGTTTTTTACAATTAATATACCAAATATATTTTACCATTATATATATTTAATTTTATTACATGGATTAATGTATTGAATTTTATTGTAATATATTTAGTAGATTTGTGTAATTATGTTTTGTATCCGAAAAAGATCTATAGATTTTAATGGATAGATTTAGTGAATATTATTACAAATTAATCATAATAAACATAGAGAAAAACATATGATGTTGTATATAAGTATATAAAATGGATTTATTACTTATTCATTATATGTTAAATGTTATTCTATTATATTATTAGAAATTTGAGAATTATCAACATTAAATTATTTTTTTAATGGTTTAAAATATAAAGAAATAAGTCAATAAATAATGGTATGGGAAATGAAATTATACATGTAATAACATTATATATATGATTGCAGTTGGAGTAGTAAGTCTCATGGTTTTACATTCTCAGTTGAATAAAATTATTGACAATAACATGAACAATGTGGTTCTATAGAAATATACAAGTAATGTTTTTTGGACAAATCATCTATATTAAATATACATTCATCATTTAGTGGATCTACAGACCCATTAACATTAATATATTATATCAATTTTACTAAAGTTATAATTTTAATGAATAAATTTTCATTGTATGAAAAATTTTATTCTGAATTTAATTATCAAAAAATATAGTGTGGATAAATGGTGAAAACGAATTTATACATAAATGAACCTAAGCATAGTTATCAGTTAAAAAATTATGTGGTTAAACATTTTTATCTCATGTATATAAATACTACTTTAGCGCTAATATATATATTCATATATATATATATATATATATATATATATGGGGAAAGAAGTTGAAAAATTATAGAATATAAAATGCACATGAACCTCAGCCCAGTTGGTGAGGTATCCTTAAGTGCATCCACAAGATCCAAGTTCAAAACCAGGTAGAGGAATATTTCCAGGGGTGCTGTGGTAGTACTATATCTGGTACAAAAGAAGTACTATAGTAGTATTATACATTGTTCGGTACTGTAGAACACTGTACATTGTACATGTACTGTAGAAAAGTTGTACACTGTGCGGCTACTGTAGCAGGCATTGTAGTAGTTACGGCAGCAAGTAATGTTCGATACTGTAGCAGCTGAAACTATTCACCTTGGGCCACCAGTGTGTGATTGGAGTCTATACGGCTTTCGGGCAACCTGGGCCTTTGGGTCAGTAGAGCATTCTGGCCACCATTAAGGCCCTTGTTCCACCTTATGGCCATCAGGCAACATGCAGTTTCCCCAGACACACTACCCAAAAAAAAGTAGCTCTAGAAGAGGATTCAGAGTAGGTGCCCTCCCCAAAGAAGATCCAAATAGATTTTTCAAAATTCGAGGGTATGTCTATGCCATAGAGACTATCCTCTACTAGAATTTAATGCCAAGCCTGGAATCCACGTGAAGGTGGAGAGCTACTATCATGATGCAGATGCAGGGGAGAGGAAGTTCCTTGTAGATAGTCTGGTCGAATTACCTAAGACCATCGGGTCAAGTAATCTCTTAAGCCTACAATCCATGTAATCTATGAGCCTATAGACTTTTAAGGGTCCCCCCTCATCCCATGAAAGGGTAGTTATCAAAAATCAAAAAAAATGAAGGCCTTCAGGCCAATCAGGGATAGAATATAAAATCATGGGCCTTATATCTAAAACATACTATTATGGGTTTTTTTTATTTCATGTATTAATATATTTTATTCCATGGGGCTCTGAGATTTAGAGGATTTATAACCTGGTGATTGGGGAGAGGGGATTGGATACATTATTAGGATTTACCATGAACACAATCCCAATGGGGGGGGGGATATGGAGGGATTTTCATTTTCATATGTATGGTTAGGTAATGATTTCCCAAACCTTTTAACCATGATCTATATACAAGATGATAAAACATGGTTAGTTCATGTATTAGAGTAATAATTCTAGTTTAACAATTATGTTTGGTGAGTTCCATTCCATGTAGAGTATGGCTACATGGTTAGGGTAAAGTTATTGCACGGTTACTCTTAACCATGCATATTACTCCCATGTAGGGTGACTGTATTCCAATTAAATTAACATTTTTGAAATATTGTTTCTTTAAACATGCATCCAAACCATGCTACATGCCTTTTTAAAAAAATTTAAATTAATATTATACACTTTCAAAATGATGACAATGTTATCCTTAATTCTTTTGAGCTGAAAGTCTTATTAGATTCCCTCTATCCATTTATCTCCTCTAACATGATTCCATGGTTATATTATATATCTTCTAGTGTAATTTCACATTGATGCGATTTATTTCTTTCATAACAGTTCTTCCAATCTATCTTCTTCCATTATAATCTTATTGTATTTCCAAATATGGTTGTTATGGCCAATACTATGACTATATTTGGGTCTCAAATGAAATTTTACTGATATTAGAGTATGTTGGTTTAATTATTTTATAATATTTTGATAATTGAAAAAGGCTATGAGGTTAGAATGAATTTGAGTTAGGTGTTGCTATATAATTACATTTACCTAAGAATAATATTAGTGATTGAAAATTATAAATATTAAGGATATAATATTATTATTAAAATTAATTATTTTATACTTATTATAAATTTTCATTGTGTTATATAACATTTGGAAATAGAATTTGTGGGTATTCCATGGTTTCACATGTTGATAAATTATAAAACTCGTTTTATTATAATATGTTAGTTGGTAAATAAATAAAAATATAATATTGAGTTTAAAAGGGATTCCAAATAATGTTTTGAAAAGTAATATTTATATAGATTATGATTTTATGATTTATAATGCTTGGTTTCATTAAATTTAATGTTTTTTATGTTGGTTTTGGTAACAGATTTGGTTTATTTTGATGAGGACATAGTGTGATTGAAATGTTTCATGAGATATGTATATGATGTTAACTACTTTAATATTATCAGTTACTGAGTATTAGAATATGGAAAACCATGGTCCATTCTTCAGTAATTGGTATTAGTACTGTAATCGCGTAGATTACTGCAACTTCTTGTTCCTGTAGTAATGTTAATAATCATTATTGGGGATATCACCTAATTGGAATAAGAGGGTAATTTTTGGAATGGGTTTCATATATTTTCACCATAGTTTGAATAGTATCTCAAGAAGCATGGAACTAGGAAATCCCATTCTATAATTAATGTGACAGAAATCATAGATCCTATATTATTCATTATTGAGGCATATTTATCATTTATATTTAATTTCATGCTTTTAATTTATATTCTTATTATAAATCATGGCTACATGATGATGCATACATTATATTTCTTCATGATGTTTTTCTATATCATTCGACTATATTCCACTAAAACAATTTTTTTCTTGTTATGACACAGAATTTGATTTGATAACTATTTACCTATTTTATAAAACAAAATAGCGTTTTTAAAATTATGTTTTCAAACATGGTTGGATTATTTTCAATTATAAAGATATTGTATAAATTCATGGTGGTGTCCAACTAAACTTTTTCCTCACTACATATAGTCCCCCAATGATATAAATTGAATTTAAATTAAATTAAATAAGTAAAGTGGAATTCAACTCATATTTTTGTGGTTCATATTGATTCCTTCTTCATCATATGGTGGTGTACTGATTGGTGGGACTATGAGTCACAAGGAGTTAACCGATTTGAACTATTTGGGGATCATCATGTATATATTTATTTCAGGTTTTTATTAATTGTACAATATGGATATCAATATTTATTTATTAATGTATATAATTTATGCTTGTGTATCTAATTTCTTCCAATTTATTATCATATGTTTTTGTGTTTAGTTATTTTTTATCTCATGATGTGTTTTATTTTCCTATCATTTTGAGGTCATTTATTATTATAGCCAATGATTAAAAAATATGGTTTCATCAATATGTAGTCATAGATGGGTTATGTTATATTTTTTTGGATTTCTTAGGAATAGTATTCTAGATGTTTTTATTTGAAACCATAGATGGTTGTATCATGCCCATGTTGTTTGGGAACACAGATCAGGTCTTGTGGTAGACCAATTTGGGTATTGTGGTAGGTTGTCCCTAGTTAGTTCATTATAAATGTTATCTGTAGTAGTGTATAAATATAGTGTCTCCACACTTAATGTATTTAAAATTTTTATTTAGTTATCCTATATTAGAAAAATATTAATTTGTTCTTAGAAAACCCGAATTAAGGTCAACAGATCCACTATCATGGTTCCCTCATACTATGTATATTGGATCACCACCTCAGAGTACGACAAACATCCTCACAATAATAAATACTAGAAACATATATTTGTTGTTTGGGAAATAAACTGATTTAAAATTACTATGAAGATATAAATATAAACCCACATCGATAGGGGTATACTATATTTTTTCTATTTTGAGGATGCTGAGAGGTTACCATGACATACCAATTTGAGGGTTATAATCACCATACAAATAACTAAATACCAAATCAAAAATCCTCATGATAATTATTAATTATCGTCATGTTCCAGCAATGTTTTATCTGAAACAACATATTGGATATTATTAGTAAACCATGTAATCTTGTTCCCCATTAGGTATGTTTGGTGATTATAATTATATATTCATATGTAGGTATTATAAAGATAGATAAGAGTATAATCCCTAAATTATTGGGATAATTTAATTTGTAATTGGTATGGTCTTCTATTAAAGTTGTTAAGAGTTAATATATAACATGTGGTTCTAGAAAATATTTCATGTCATTGAAAGGCTCTAATATATTGGAAAAAATACACATAGTGAACACAACCATTATTAATAGAGATTTATATAAAATGAAATTAGGAACTAATCAAAATACTCAAGTTGGAGAGTAATACCCATATTATTTATGAGAATATTCTATATTTCGTGAGCTCAATAAATATCTGAAAACTTTTTCTCCCCTATATCCATTTCTGAGGTGGTGAGGTAAATGAATTTAGAGTTAAAATATATAAATCAATGATGAATCACTTTTTCAGTGATAAAACAAAAAATAACATGATCTCAACAACACCACAATAACTTAGTAAAACTTCAATCATTGTATAAGTCATTTTAATATCAATCAATACCTTCTAGAATATGCCAATGATTATAGAAGACATTATTACATTTTCATAAACACAAAATGATGAATTAAATTATCAAACTCCTCAAAATGAAAGTATTGTAAAACACATCATTCTATTTACAATTAGTAATGCATCAATTAATCTTAGGTGGTCACTCTCCATTTTGAAATTGATATCAGGGGT
Source organism: Viscum album (assembly GCA_963277665.1). Taxonomy (NCBI): domain Eukaryota; kingdom Viridiplantae; phylum Streptophyta; class Magnoliopsida; order Santalales; family Viscaceae; genus Viscum; species Viscum album. The sequence continues at coordinate 1,756,759,473 of OY728123.1, forward strand.
TTAATGTCTGGGAATTTTAAGGGTTAATAAACCCATTTTTCATTCTAAAAGTATATACCTAACACCACTATAATTCACTAACAATTATCATTGAGTGTTTGAAGGGAGAAATAAATCCTGAAACAAATTGAATATACTGAAAATTTAACATTAGTGATTATGTGTATCCATTTACATATTGTCTCTTTCTATATTGAGACCATAGATGTTGAAACATTGTAACATCCAAATATATTTTGTCATATATGTATACTTTATGACTATTAATGTTTATTCCTTAATATTTCATTAGTTTCCACACCCTCTTATAGCTAACTTATAAGAATCTACCAATGGAGTTGGTTTTACAAAGAATGTTTTGAAATAACATTTTAATATTCCTTAATAAAAATCTCTATACTATTATGATAGAGAGTATATTCATTTGAATATATGATAAGATACTATTATTTAGGTTTATCCCACCTCTTATGTATTTTATGTGATTTTTTTCTTTTTGAAGATGAACCCTATGATCCTATTAGCTTTCTCAACAATGTGGAATATTTGTATCATTCTAGTGGATAAGGGATAAACTAACGTATTTCTTGTGATGTGATTTGTTATAAAATTTTATCAATCTACTAGTGATTTGATAATTCATATATGAGCACATGATTTAAATATACCCATTACTTTTATGATCAAATACCTTATACCCACACAACATTTCATATGTATTGATTTTCTATTTTAATCCCATGATGGGTTTGTGTTTTCCATCAATAATTATTGTTGTGTCTTTCTTAATGAAAAAGTGTGAAATTATTGGGTTTCTAATAGTCATTCTATAATGAATGAAACCTCCTATTAGTATTTTAGGTTGGAGTTTAATGTTTAGTGTACCTTGGTAATTGAAAACTAATATCAGTGACAAAGGGTCAACATTCCATAGTCCTTGGGTGGATTTGAGAAGACAAAATATCCTTCCCATGATCATAATTCAGAAACATTCAGAGGTATAATAATGGAATATTATTTAAATAATTACTAATAGGATGCATTAAACCACATGAATTTGAAGTTTTATATTGATTCCATTTATGATAATCATTTTATATAACTATTTTTTTCATGATATTTTTTCTAATCAATTTTTTATTAATATCCACCGATATATATTTTTCATTCCCAATTGACCATTGGAAATTCCTCTTATTGAAAACCCATTATAATTATAGAAACATTACTTTGGGTAGGAGTCTAATAAATATATTATTTAGGATATTACTATTAGTTTTTAGGAAAAAATTATTATACATATTAAGAGTAATTAATGGAATGAATTATCATGTGTCACTTTGGAATGATAAAATAGAAAAACTTACATGAATCCATATGTATTTATCAATGCATAAAATTGTATTTAGAAAACTTTTTTATCTCATTCATGATGGAATCCGATGATAGAAATATTAATGATCATAGTGTGTCGTTGTGGCCCATAAAATCATCGGAGTTTAGAAACATAGTGGTTTCATTGATCTCGTCATAATTTTAAATTGATTATAATAGTTTATTAATAAGTTCATCGATATTATTGGATATGAAAATAGAGAAGGTGTTTTACAAAAAAAATTCTTGGATAACCCCCTGAGAATAATTAGATTATATAGTGTATAAAGTAGAGAAGTGATCAATAATTGCAGGGCTAGTAATTTTAAAATCTCTAGTGTTAGATCCATCTTAAAGATAAACTATGAGGATCCCTGTGAACATAATCTTCTTAATATATGTATAAAATATATATTTTATTTTAATCTTTCTCATTTATTCATTAATTCCAAGTTTTCTTTCAAGATATCATACCCCCATAATAATCTTATTCATCATTAATATTCAATGGATGAAAGAGACATAAAAATTACACCATAATACATTCCATGATTATTGCTATCTAATAGTTGAATCTATTTACCAATAATTTGATAACTGAATTTTAATTTGACTTCTAATTGTTTTCTTTATCGGAGATCACTTCACATGTGTAATATATATTTCTGAAGGACTTCCCCTTGTTTCCTTTGATGGTGGGAACTCTTTGAATCCTACACCATGTGCATGAATTCATTATATTGTAGCTATACTTTTTTGTAAAAACAATTGACTGTTTTCTATTACACAACCAAAAAATATAATCAGGGGAGGGAGTGATCTTATGAGGTATGATTATGGTTGGTGACTAAATTATTTGGGAATATATATATCTCTTAGATTTTATAAAAGAACAAATCGAACCATATCCCAGTTAGATAATCATTTTTCCATTTTGGTTCAACATATTAAATGATAAATATAGAAGTCGAGTTCCATGAGTTGGTTATCCATAACAGTGTTTGTATTTTTTTATTGAATTATTTTTGTAGTTAAGTAATATTCCATAACTTGTTGTCATAATTTAGAATTAAAATATTCTTACTTGAACTAGGTGTATAATCTCAAAACATATGATAAAATATATTCTTGTAGGAGTTATCAATTAGATAAATCACACTTATAAAAAAGGTTACAAAAATTGATTAAAAAATACATGGTGGATACATATAAATTTATTTAGGGGGTGACATACATAACATTTCGCAAAAATTATCCATTATATTAGATCTAAACATAAATATTTCATGGGATTTAAAGGATGGAATTTCATACTTGAAGAATGGATAGATACTCCAGGAGAAGTTCCACCTTTTTTTTCATCAAGGATTTTTATAAGAGATTATTGTTGAGATATAATTTCATATGAGAGGAATTAGATTATAACTAGGGTTGAAATTCCACCACCATTATTTATAATGAAGGAAAAGATGGAAGAAATAGGGTGGAGTCCTTTAAATTTTTTAATATTACCCTATAGGTTATAAAGGTACTCCTTATAAATGAATCGTGAATTTGGTTCTAGTAGATACACAACATGGTTTTTGTTGATGTGATACAGAAATATGTTTCATAATATGATGTTTTATAAAATAAAAATATGTCTTTTAATCATAAACCAAATAAATCAGTACATGTAAAGGGTTCAACACATGAATGGATGATATGTTTAAGATTCTTAATGACGGATTCACATGATCAATATTGATTGATAATGTATAGATTAAATGTTAGTATCTAGTAACCTTGGGTTCTCCATCATTGGGGAGAGAGGAAACATTCTCCAGAATGTATTTATTTCGTTTAATCATTGATGTATCAGTGATTGGTTTTAAATTTTGTAGTCATATTCATTACCAAAAATGTTTTATAACTACAGTAGTTGTGAATTATAAAAGGTAGTGACCAAAATATGTTATCTAAATTATTTTTCATCTATGTACATATTGAAATTAATCCATAAATGTTGTAAGTGAACCAAATTATATCTTTTTTAACGGTTTCTCTATAGTATCGGTTGAGTGAGGGGGAATATACATCATCTTGGTGATCTATTGTACCATTATGGATGAGAGTGGAAGGATTACACTATTAGGGTGTCTATTTTCTATATTAAATTAAAAAATATATTCTAGGATATTAATCACCCAAAAATAAATAATATTATAGAAGAGATGAATTTTTAAAAATTAATTTTTTTTCCTTAAATGATATACAATGAATTGGGTTAAAATTGATGACATTTCTATCTCCATATATATCCTTACTACCATTATGTTCATAAACATTACAATATATTCAATAAAAAAAAGAAAGCTATCAAAGGAGTTTCATATCCCTTTTATGATCACTAAGATATTGAAATGGTGGATAAATAGGTATTTGAACAAACAAATTCATATAGTTGTATCTCAAACATCATAATGATCTATATTATTAAAAAAATGAGATATATGTTCTTATCAAACACCTATATGTTTTTCTCATAGGTACTGATTAAGTATTCCTCTAAAAAATGGTGTATTATAAATGTCAGTGGATTGATAATGGAGATATCTATTAGAGATGTGTGGTTAAATGATTTAAAAAGTGTTTAAAGACCAATAGTGAAAGCTGATTCACATCATCATTTTCTATTATAAACAAGTTATTTTTATTCTAAATCTATAAAAAATTTATTTTTTGAAAAGGATAATAACATGTTTCTTTAGATCATGACAGTATCCCTGATGTATATTATTTTTTATGATGGTTTGAATTATAACCAATATCATTGAGGTGGTAAATATTTTGAGCATCATATTTTATAAGGGATGATGCATAATCAAATGTTCTAAAACCAATCTAGATGAATCTCCACCCATTTAGGTCTTTGAAACTGCATCTATCAAATGAATTGTAATAGTGATAATGAATTTATAAATATAATCATTTATTATTAAATAGTTTTTGAGAGACATCAGTGGATGATTCAATTTTTCACTCATCTAAGATAAATGTTCATTATTTCTATAACATGTGTCCAATTTAAAATTGTTGGAATAATATTCTAGAAAGTATTCCTATCCTAATTTAGTATAAGTTTAGTCAATACTACTAAATATTTTTTTATTCTAATATAAATATGATATCCACTATCTATAGAGGTAAATATCAATCAATATCCTTAAATACTCAATATTTCATTACAAGTACAAGAAAAATTATGAATCCACATTGGTGAAACTGTTTTCAAGAATGGATATTCTTATGATAAAATATATTTCGATGGAAGATATCATCCTTTGAGAAAATACCATTATGAAGGAAAATGAAATTTACTTCCTAAAGATGTTTCATGATCTATACATTGATTAAGTTGTCAACATCCCAATACAATTTATACATTCAGATATTATAATCATTAAGAGTAAAACAATGTACAACATTGATATGATAATATTTAATAATCAACTATTTGAGATTGTGGGAATGGGTCTTATACAACCTATTTCTACACCATTGGGTCTACTATTCCTCTTTATCAATAATATAGATCAATAAACATGTCTTTATTGAATATCAAGATCATAATGAGATCACTATAAATAAAAAATAACGAAATTCACATATTAAAGTCCAGTTCTGAAAACCATGAATGGTCTACTACAAATCAATGAAAGATATTCACTTTTGATATCATCACTGAATGGTGAAAATGATCATATTTTAATGACCCCTTCTATAAAATATAGAGAAATAATGATTTTATACCAGTACAATTTTGACTCACAATTTATTTATTAGTTTTATATATCCAATGAATAGAGTCTTCGAATATGACCATAAACAAAATTTGGTGGTATTTATGTATGATACACTAAGATATTCCAAAATCAAATATAAGAATGAATAAAATTTGGGTACCATGATAAATACTTATATAAATGATTAATTCTATGAAAAATATTTAAATTTTGATTATAAATGAAAAGTAATACATTAATAGGCCATATAATCAAAAAATTGATAAATATTGATCCTTTAAAGGTAATATTTATTGACTATTACATGATACATTTATAAAAATGAAGATACATAGTATCTGAGAATTACATTGGTATTATAGAGGAATTTTTAACAAAAAACATTCCTGACCAACTGACAAAGATTACTTAAAAAGAAGCAATAATATTCAATATTAATAACATTAAAAGGTTCCACATGGAATTGAGGAAGTGTAAATTCATTGCACCAGTAATCATACTACCCTTAAATGGGTAAGGGTGTATAGTATATGAATATTCATATATGAAGTAATTTTATTTTTTACTTCTAAAAATTTACAATTATCTAGCTTATGGGTTAGTATAGTCAAATTATAATGAGAATAATGACCCAACACATGATTTATATAAAGTAAAAATAGTATTTTCCATGTATATTTGGAGGTACTATAACTAGGTTTGTATGTGATATATACATATAGCGACTATAAAATAAAAAAAAATATTTACATATAGTGTTATTATAAGTAAATAATTAATATTGTTAAATATAAAAATTGAATATGAATACATAATTAAGTACAATCATTGAAATGTGAACACAATACAAGATTCATAAATTAGAATGGATCCTAAAAATTATATCCCTGATATGAATTGAATGGGATATAATATTCAATAATATTTAATGGATGGACTTGTGAATCATAAAATAATTTATAATTTCTTTCCATGGACACATGATTTATCACCCATTTATCAAAGATAATATTATGTTGGTATATATGAATTACATTGAGATAGAAAAAGGTAAAGGAAATAATGAAGGATAATATATCATATAATAAAAATAATAAATCTAGATTACAATATTTATGACATGATTATATATACTATTGAAGATATAGATAAATATGGAGTTGTTAGGATACTCTCATAACTCGATATTTTCTATCCAGCATGGTGAAAAATGATGTATGTGAGGTCCCAAGTATTTTTTAGTATGAAATTTTAGAAGGATTTTTAAATTTCAATTACTAGATGGGTCAAATATCATTTATAGATTTATAATGAGAAAACAATGGTTGGGAGGCCTCTATTTAATGTTTTTTGATATGTAATTAGGAATGGTTTGTATCATAGATTTTGTGGATAATCATGGTGTTTTGGGACAAGAAATTGACGTTTTTGGAATAGTTTAGCTAATGGTGCATGGTTTACACATGGTTAGTGCTAACGGAGTAGCATAAAAATTCATAGCATTTTTTATTAGAGAATAATATGAGAAACCGTGTTATAGGCTTTAGAAAAATAGACTGGGTGTTTTTAATGATTCAACAGTCATGATTAATTGTTATTTCATGGTTTTACTGATCGTGTCCTATAACCTTGTGATGTGGGGCATGCCTCAGAAAGTATAGGTGCACGGTTTGCCCATGGTTTTTTAAAACATGTACTATAACCATGCAAGATGATGGTCCAAGATAGATCCACTATACATTTGGATTATAATTTTAGAAATCATGGGGTCAAATCATGTTGCTCAATAACATTTTCAAATCACCATTTTTCCCAAATGACCATTAAATTTTTTTACCCATCCCCCCCCACAAGTGAAAACCTAATCCTAACTTTCTCTATGGGATTTTCCTCCCCATTATTGGTAGGAATAAATATATGTTAGCTGTGTTAGAACCATTGTGGAAAGACGTTGAATTCATCAACCTCAATTATGTTCATATTCATCTTCGTATAACCATGTTTCCTCCAGATAGGGAATTTGGTCCCAATTCCACTGGATCATAGTGGAGTCAGATACTAATATTGGGGTTTTCAATCTTTATAGGATGAGGATAACCAAATATTATATTTTCACGTTATTTGTGCGACATTTCCTTAAGGTATGTCACTACTATGGATTTATAATGGTATAAGGCCATAATTAAAACTGTTGAATATTTGTTGATGCCAATTCATATGGATTATGCATAGCTTCAGGTTTGGGATCATGATGTATAATTTTACTGAGTTATAGGTCATAGTTCTGATGTGACATAATCAATCAGTGAGATTTTGGGTGTTATGACAATTTTAAATAAGACTTTCTATTAAAGTAAATAATTTTGTTTCAATTAATTAATTAATAATAATTTTGTAATTATTCATTATTTAAGGAAGTTTTTTCTATGGGAGAGGACCCAACATGACACGGTTTATCTTGGACTGGTCATAGAAGCTATTGTTTCCCTTGGGAAAATAAATGGACAAAGATTTTAAAAGTTAGGTGGTCTGACATGCCTTCCATATAGTATTTATGCATATTTATGTTTTATAAATATTTATGTTATTCCACATGAGGGAGGTTACCCCAATTTAAATTTAGAAAAAATAAACTATTAAATTATGTTAGTTAATTTGGTAATTAAATGGATGAATTATGGTAGTCACTATCAACCCCTATGCACTAGTTTCATGCTTCTACTTATCATTAATGTTGATGCTCATTTGTGGCATACCATCACAAATAGTCTAACTTAGTGAATCCCATTTGGGATGCCTCCATTTTCCTACTCCTTATTGGATATCATGTTGGATCACTCATCTTTATTACACCTTAGAGGATCCCATATTTGACACCTCATTTTTCTCACTTCCTAGAGGATCCCAAGAGGGGTTCTGTTACTTATGTTCAGATTTATAATATCATATGGGGGATTTATTCATTTACATTAAACCCTAGTAATCCTTGGTTAGATACCTATTCTATGAAATGAAAATGGAAACCATATAAGTGAACTAATTATTTAATGAACATGTGCTTGTATGTAATGGTATTGATTAATAATTCTAGTCAATTTTACCTTATAACATGTACCAAACATAAAATCCCGTATGGCTGTGCAAGTTGTGGTGGGTGGTGAATGTGGATATCATCCCTCTTTTCACTATTCTATCACTTATTCATTATTAATATAAAATTGATCACCATAGGTTCATTATGAATTTTTATGAAGGCCCGGACACAGTGGGTTATATTTCAAGGTTTCCCAGATGTACATCCAAGGATAAGGATCTTGGGCCTTATTGACCTTATGGTTATCACAGTATAGAACTGATGAGGGGAATCATGGTATGAACCATAAAATACCTAATGATCTAGAATTTTTTATTCAGTTTTCCATGGATTCACTTTTTTGACTCCATTTGGATGCCATTGTAATTTGACATGGTTCATGGCCCCATTAGGTCTATATTGTACAAAGTTATCAATGAAATGATTATGTGGAATCGAGCATGGTGCCTTAGTTAATGACCATATATCCTGGACCATGTAGGACTATATTTTATTAAGTTTCAATGTATTTTATCCACAGACTCTAATAATACTATTTGGACAATGGCCATGGGTCCTATCCCTTAGGGGTTTGATTCTTGATACACATGGTGTAGGATGTAGATGAAAAACTCCCATCATTATAGGATCGTCCTACATTATATGAAATCCTAGTATATAGTGAACGGTGGTGAGTATGGGTTATCGCTGATCTCGAGAATCAATCCCCCTAGGGTGACTTATATTTCACAAATACATTTAGATCATAGGATGAATCTTGTATTTCCAATCAAGATTATAGACACAGGGATCGAAAATACTAAACACATATTGAGTGGTATGGTATCTAGCTGAATGACCTTTTTAACTTACCCATGTATATACATATTTATGTGTATATCAATTTTTAGGGGAATATAAACACACACATGCACATTTATATATATATATATATAATGGCAGATTACCCAGTCGATCTAGATCACTAAACCAACGATGCACTCTGGTTTCACCTTATTTATTTTATTTAATATTTCTAGTTGTGTCTCATTTAGGTTGAGAAATTTTAATTAGAATAAACATAGGAAAATATTTATATAGTTTAATCATTGGGGTGTTCTATTGAGATAATTTCTCACCCCTTTATTTTTATGTCAGTGTGTAAGGATAACTCATGTCAACTCTTCAGATTCAGCATAGATTTTTGGATGAATAAGATAGGGGCCTAGGGTTTCATAATCAAGTGGATCTCCTTGTGTGGATTCTTTTGATCTAGTTAGGACATATCTAATGTTTCATGGAGACCATGTATTTGGTTTGTATCATAGTATGTAGGAGGGGCCTATACATTTATATTAGTTACCTTTATATACTCTTTCCTGTATAGTAAGCCTAGTGGGAGACCTATTGTTTAGTTTTGATATGAATCATAGAGAATTTACTGGATGTCACTCATTATTACATTATTGTTTATATTTACTATATATTCCCTTGGATTTTCACATATAACATTACATTATTTTAAGCATAATTATATATCAGATTACAAGCCAAGGATCGATAAGGCTACTATCTTTGAAAAATATGTACATTGTAAAAACAATTTTTAATTAAAATTTATAATATGGTCATATCTTAAATTTGGCTCCCACATATGCATAGGATGACCTGGGTAAAACATGAACAATTGGATTAACTAAAATCCCATTATGGGAATAACAATAAGAACAAAGAATTAGCACATGGGATATAAGGCATGACACGATGATAGAAATAGGCATGTAACATATTGAATCATAACATATAAACTTGGGATTATTTAATCATGGAATCATAGAAATGTGGGGGAAACATAGAACATGAATTTATTATATGTCAAGTATAACCTAAAAGACTATTTCCCATAGTATAAAAATCCATGGCTAACCTCAATGACCATTTCACATAGTACAACTAGCCAAGGCTAACTACCAAGACTGTCACTCGTAACGTCTCATGAGACTCAAATTTAACTAATTAATTGGAGCACTATCTAGGTGAAACCATAATACATTTCATGAATATGTCTTCCACATACAAAATCATATAAAATCAATCTTAAAAAACATTATGGTTACACATGGAATGAATTGGGCACCACAATCATGAAATAAAGCATAACCAATGGGCGTACTGTGAATGTGCCCCCAAAAGAAATTAATGAGAACATACGTTGAAAGTTAATAAAGTATAAAAAGACATATATCCTGGTAAATTAATTCAATCAGAATTTAAAACATGTAATAAATGTATTTGAGAAATTTTAGCGTTAAAACATTTTTGAGCGGTTTTAAAGAAAAATACTATATAAATTTTAAAATAAAAAAACTAATTTATATAAAACATGAAATGAACCAATGAGGTTTTCATAATAAAAATATTTATTTAATAAAGTCAATGGTGGCTTATAAAATAGGATACAATTCAATTGAAATTGGGTTAAAAAAATTGGAATGTTCCCTTAAAAAGTTTTTCTTATTAGGAAGTATCAAAGAGGGAATCACATAAAAGCATGTATACCCCCCAAAAGATAATGAGTGATGGATATTGAAACATTATTTTGGAGCATATAAATAGCCAATATATGTTTATCCTAAAAATATAAGACACTTCATTTTGGAAATAAACTAAGATAGAGCAACCTGAAAGAATATATGAGGTTCTGGTAGAATACCTCTCGGATAATCATCATGTTATTATGTGTATTTATGTGGACATAATGGGAGAGGATGGGGTTTATAATCACATATATTTCATAAGGTTTTAATTGGGTAGGTGAGAAGTCATACCCGATCATTAGGTATTTCACATAAAATGGCACAGCAAAGAGGACATTGTTGAATTAAAGTGGATTGGAGAGGATCCCTTACCTTATATCTGTTGGTGTTTTCCGCTTGTTACTAATGACCTCAATAAAGAAATTAGTTTTATTAATTCATACTATCATGATATATTATATATGTTAAATATTTATTATGAAATTTTTATATTCATTCATTTCAATTGTTGGATGGGTTAAGTGGTTAAATTTCATTGTTCGGGTCCATTAGTTTTCATGGTTTTTTATGAGGGATATACTTATTTTCATTAATGGATAAACATTTAAGATGAATGTTTCTGTACATAATTGATTTTATATGGTTTTAAGGAACATACATAATAATACATGGTTATAAAATTCATTTAGTTCTTTAGAGTGAAATTTAATAATTATATAAAAACATAATGCAAAAGGCTTTAATGAATTATACTGATTTTTCCCACAATTAAATTTTTTTGTATTACTATTTAACATTAATAATGAATAATGGTTACAAAATATTAAATAAGTTGAAATAAACATATAATACTCTGGTTCAACGATAAAAATTGTGTCATGACCATAATTTAAGATAGTAATAAAAATTGATAACATGTTGTCCTTGATTGTGCTAAATTAATAAATCTCAAAATGAGTTTTCATTTATTTCATATAAAAGGATGAGAAATGAGGGATGAAAATGAATTATACCATTAAAATAGATGAATTCAATTACATGTCTGTTAGTGGAGTTATAATGCCAATTGGGTGAAGGGTGGTGAGGGAAGAAACAAGAAAAGAAAATAACATAAAGGAATTGGAAAGAGAAATTTACCTCATGAGTTAATAACCTTTGAGGGCCTCATATGAGGCAAGGATGTGGTATTTTTAGAATTCATGGGATGTGGGATGTCAGGGGGAACTTGGGGAGTGATTTGGTCAGAAATTAGGTAAGGAATTAGTCCTGAGAGGATTGAAGATAACAGGTAAAGGGAGTGGTATTTACAGTGGAGGAGAAGAGGTTTATCCTAACATATAATTCCATTGTTTATTTGTTTACACTGAGACCAGAAATATTGAAAATCACTTAATTAAAAATAGTGATGTGTGCATGTGATTTTGAAATAATGCCTTATGTCATCCATACATCAGGTGATCACAACAAAATTCATCGTAAATTATTGTATTTTACTATTAACTAATGATTCTAGAATTTCATAAAAATCCAAAAACATCACAATAAATTTTTGTTGAAGTGTAATATCCAAAAATGAAATCGATTTTGAGAAAATAATTTTCTAAAAATAGTTAATTTAATTTTTAATTAAATCACAATTTACTCAAACAAATATCAATTTAAAACATTTATTTTCTTATTCGAAGATATAAGTATATCATACCCCCAAATTAATATTATTTGTATATTATCATACGTAAGAATTGTATACATTAGGTTATGTCACTATTAATAATGGTACCATTACTATTAATTAGTGTATGTTACTATTCCCCAAAAATTAATTTGGTCATTTTAGACTCCAAATACCATACAGATCGCAACCATGTATGTCATATTATTGAAATTCAAATCATAGAAGTGACAAACATACATTTAATGGTCACATAGTACTTAATCTTTCATTGTTCTGTGACTTCATGTTATTATTTGATAAAATTATAAAAAGAAGGTTTCTATTGAAAACATTGGGTCATTACATTTACTGATTCCACAATCAATTTATTTACTACATTGGATGATGTTTGGTTATTTTTTTTATTTATTACTCTGATATGTGGGAATAGTAACCCCATAGACACACAAAATGTCATTAATGATAATTGGTTGCCTCTAGCATTAAGGAAAGTGCGCATAATATTTAATAGGGAACTGGGCTGGGGCACTACATTTGCAGCATCTGAATCGCTATGTTACTAATTTGTAGCATATGTGTTACTCAACTATTTATTTACTATTTGAAATTTGGTAGACATGAGTATTATGAATGAGTCCAAACCTGTGACATATATCAAACTAGAGAGTTTAAAACTCTTATTATAGTAATAAGTATCTATTACCCGGGATATGGGATTTTATTTCTTAATATGAGACTTCCAAATTTTATATGATTGAATCAATGAGAGATGTAAATGTTGTAATAATTTTTTGATTTTGTAATTGATTATCACTTTTGTATTTCAAAGGATTGTGGAATCTCATAAACTATATTTTCCAAATTAGGTGTATATGTTATTGACCTACTAATGTGCGATTTTGCTGATGATAAAGGGAAAAATTTTAATGTCTTAAGAAAACCTAAATAATGTTTTCCCCCATAGTTGTTTGGTGGAATTCTACTCAAGTGGTTATACATGAATATATATTATATTATTTATGGAAGTCTCTGTAAATCTATGTTGAGAGATATGCTAGTGAGTTTGAGGACTCACCCCTCAATGCACAGGATGTTTAGTGAGAATAATAAGTCGCTAGAGTACATGATGCCCATTTATTGGACCCCTTTTAGGATTTTGTTTCATAGATTTAGTTATTAATATTATTAGTAACAATATATACATTGTTTTTACCTATGTTGGAATGATATTCTACATAACCAAACCATGTGATTATGGTACGGACCCATATAGGTCAATATCATCGGAGTTCATTGAAGCATCGAGTCACTTGGACTTAACACTGGTAGCACGCTTCGATCGGAGAAGGCCATCGGTCGATGATTTCGACCGCTTCATCTTTGGAAAGTGGGATTTGCAAGAACGCGTTGTTGTTGGGATTCCCGACAATCACCAATTCCTTATTCAATTTTCCTCGGAGGATGATTTGATCTGAGCCTGGTCCAGTGCCCCTCGTAGATGCAACGGATTCTAGTTCTTCCTCCTTCGCTGGTCATTTTATTTATACCTGAATTGTGATCTGTCAACCACTGCGGCATGGGTTAGTCTTAAAAAACTCCATATTCCTTTCAAAAATCCTAAAATTATTCGCATGATTGGTAATATTGTGGGGCGTTATCTCTGTTCTGATGTCCGAACGTCCACCGTAAGTCATCCGGTGAATCCCCGTCTCTGTGTGGAGGTGGATGTTGCAAGGCCCATAGTCAATTGGGTATGGATTACCGTTGGTGAGGAGTTCAGATGGAGGCAGTCTGTGGTTTTTGAATCATGGGTAGGATACTGTAATTCCTATCGTTGTCTAGGGAATATGGCGTCGAACTATCGTTCTGAGGTGCTGAACAGAAGGTCTTCTGACTGGGGGGAGAGGGTAGGTGAGTCCTCTAGGCTGAGATTGATGTCTGCTAGAGGTGTGGCTTCTAGAACAGGGGATGATGCGGAGAATCGGTCTGCAATACCTTTGAGGAGCTGTGCAGAGGCCCCTTTAAATCCAGAAGTGTATGCTGTATTTAGTAGGCTTCGGCATGACATGCAGTTGCGTGATGGGGTGCTGCATGCTAATGCCAAGGAGGTGTCTGGTTCTAGAAAAGGGGGAAGTACCACAGGTGCTAACACTATTGTGAGGGAGTTGCAGCATGAGGTGTGTGTGACTGTACCTACTGAAAAATATGGTAATTGGTGTAAGGAAGCAGTGATTTTGGTAAATGGAATTTTGGATGATGTTGTCTGATGAAGTGATAATATGGAGGTTTCAGATGTTAGTAATGGGGTGTAAGGAAGGGCTGTGATTGATGGGGAGGTGGGCTTCAAAGTTTTTACTTCCAATATGTTCTTGGAGTTGGAGAAAGAGCTTGTAGAGGAGGGAACATCAATGATTGAGTTGCAGCATGAGTCTCATTTACAATAGGGTGGTAATGGATTAATAGATGTGCCACAGGGGACATTGGTTAATCAGGAGTCCCCAGAACATCCAAGGTGTCTTGCTGTGATTGACACCAACGGTCAATTCCAGAAGAGTAGTGGAGGGGATTATAATTTTCATCAGGTGTTTATCTATGGAAAGTGGGTGGATTACTATGAGAGTGATCAAGAAAACTATGGTGGTATGATCAAGACTCCTTTTAGTGATATAGTATAATGTGGGAAGGTGAAGTAGATTGGGGCTCAAGAAGTCTTGACTACTCCACCGCGATGCAGGTCAAAGAAATATTACTCCGATATGCCAAAGATGTTAGTCACTAGGTCCTCTGGTGGTAACGAGGAGCTCTTATCCTTAGATCGAATGAATCTGTGAAGGAAATATGCTAACGTTCTGAAGCATTATGACAGATCGGAATGGGAAACAGCTATGGTGGATGAGGATTATGGAGATGGGTATAGTTTTTGTGATGTGCAATTTTCTTTCATTTTGGCTTTTGATTCTTGACTACTATATTTTTCTTTTTCTTTAATAAATGGTCAGGGGGTTATCCCCCATCTATGATTTTCTAGTATATTTGATTTATAGGGGACGTCCCTTATAAGTATTCTTGGTGAGGATTATGGTGAAATTTGGTTGATTCATGATAGTTTTCAATCTTGCAGGGCGATGATTTCTTTATATCATATAAAGAGAGATATTTTATAGCTCTGTTAGATTTCTTATTCTGAGATAGTTGTGGGGGTGACACATAATGAAATGAGTCCCCATTATGTGGCTTGACATATGGTCTAGGTGGTTGGACCTTGTGATGTAACTATGAGACATGATCAATAGGGATAACTGGGATAACTAGAGACCCCAATATGTGACTCATACCCATATAGATAAATTTTTTATTTGATTGATGGGAACATGTTGGAGTGGTTTATCTATTTTATAGATGAATTTTTATGTTTTGATATTGTATATACACTTAGCAGGACATATAAATGACAGCTAATCAGGTTTTATGATATAATAAGTTGTATGCCATCATTTTATGGGAAATAACCATCGTTGATTATGTTTTAAGATACGATTCAATGGGAAGGTCTATTCATGTTCCTAACATAGTTTAAAAATGAATGCATGGTTGATGGTAAATTTTTTGAAAATTATGTCATTTGAAGGAGGTCGTCGAATAAATTGTACCAATAAAGATGTTATCAACTTTTAATAGGGTTTTCAAGGAAGATCTATGAATATTAAAATGTATGTTCCATGTAGCAAGGATAGATTTTCCTTGTTGATTAATTGACCAGGAGTATGAGTAGATTGATAATTATCACATGGTATGAGATTGTACACTTAAGGTGAATGAAGTTTTCATAAATGTCAGAAATATATGGTACCATTTAAATCGTAATACGGTTATCATCCATGTGTGAGATGTGGGAAAATTGTTTAAAACAAATTCTACAACCTTGTTTCTTGGATATTGAGACTCAAATAGGGAATTTATATAGAAGGTAAAGGATACATCTTGAATAAATTTTATGAATTAGGATCAGTGGTTTCAGAATATAGATATGTCAAGTGAAACATATTAGATTTGATTTTTGGATTAATTTTTGTAGTTAAGCTCTTGATGCATAATGTAGTGCATATAGGTGCATTGGGAATTTGTAAACACAATGTATCTTTTAGAACATAATTCATAACCAAATTAGTTTGGGTTATTCTTTTTACTCCCACTACAGATTCATGGAGAAATTATGTTTTATGTTGGGGAGGCTGTAAGGTCCCATGTTTTTTCCCAGTAAGAATGTTCTAAAATATATTGATTTTTTAATAAAAATTTTAATTAAATAATGATCAAATATTCTAACAAAGAATTAAGTGCTTTTAAATATTATAAATAATGTTTTTATATTTGGAATTAGGTTTGTTTCGTAGCTCAGAGGATTTCAAAGTGTCGGGTGGGTTCATGGCCATGATTGATTTTTTTAGAAAGGTGAATTTAATAGGGCATAGTTAGCACCTAATTAACACTAAACATGTGTCATAACCCTGTTGAATATTTGTTAAAAGATAAGTATTTTTGAAACTATGTGGTAGGCTAGAAGAAACTATGAATATGGCTTATAATTATCAACAGAAATGTCTCACGTTTGTCCCACATTTTGTGTAACATAGCATTGAAACTATGTGAGGTTTGGTGTAACACCCCGACATTTTATGAGAAATTTTCTTTTTAATTACTCTGATATCTTGTGTTTTATGCTAGAACAATATCAGTTTGATCTATATACAACACCATACCAGTTTTTAGTATATGCAAACCCCATTCTTGTCTTGGGTTGCACGCAAAAGCGACCTTCCTCAATAGCGTGTGTTGTACGCAATACCGAGTTTCAATGAACAAAGATATATTTTTATAAAATTATTATAAACTAGCCATTATGAATACTATTAACCATATTTTTAATTTTATAACAATATCATTCACCTTACACATATTCTGGAACATTATATGAGAACAAAATAATGTTTTCGGGTAAAATAGGTATTTTAAAAAAAATGTAGTTTTGCTGCCTTTTAATGGACCACCGACTTTAAATCTAGTTTTTGACACGTTTATAAGTTCAATTTTATGAAATAAACTTATTCATTTCAATAAGGATATAAAAATTAACATTGGATAATTTTTTAATCTTTTTCTGTTAACTTTTATATTTTGATGAATAGTATAAATATGTTAAATTTCAATTAAAAACAACTTTTTCCACCAAGAAAATTAATATGGTTAAATTATAATATTGAATGATTTTAAATTAAACATATAATATATTTTTACCATTTAATAATATGTATTTCATTATCATTAATTATACATAGAATTCTCAGGTAAAAACACTTCAATCTTTTGCAATGTTTTTACTTTTAGAACACGTTTTCTCAACAACAGGATTAATTTTTAATTATATACTCCAACATCTATAATTTGAATTTGGAAAAATTAATTCCATGTTTGGAATCAGTAGGTCCAAATTTTGTTAATAGAATACTTTTTATTTGTAGGCATTATGAATAGTAACTAAGATAAATTTTATTTACAATAATTAAAGTTAAGTCTGATAATTAAGGGTAAAAATAATATTATAAAATTACCATAACCCTTGTATTAATATAATTGGATGATTATATTTCGTCCTAAAATATAATTTTTCCTAAAATGTATAGTTTGGAACCCACTTGGATGTGATTAAGACCTTCATTTTATTCTAGTTAAAGAAAGTCAAATATGTCTTACTCAAACATTAATAACATAATTAATTTTACTATAAGGTTATACAGAATATAAATTCGATTATAAATAATCATTTGAATTATAAAAAATTTTCATTCCTCATGTTATTTTTTTTAAAAATATATAATTTCCTTAATAGCTTATTCATTATTCATGCCGAAATTATTTATTTAGTGAAAAATCAAAAATATAGTTTTTATTAAAATACTAATACCCATAAAAATGACCAGAAACATTACCAAACCTTATCGGTAGAGTCTATATATACCTTAATCTTATAAGTTTCGTCTTGGGGACCATTTGGATCCTTATAAAATAGATTAGGACATTTATTTTATTTTATTTTAAATGATGTCAAAGTTATCCCCTTCATAATTTAATAAACATATCATTCTAATAGTGGGGTGATTAAGAAGATAAATTCAACTAAAATTATTCTTATGAAATTTATTATATTTATATTCATCATATTATTTTATTATTAATTTTTTTCTCAAATAATTATAATAAATAATTATACAATAATGTTATAATAATTATTTTATTAAGAAAAATATCAAATAAATGGTTTTAAAAATATTAAAGTAAATATTATATAAACTAATTAATGTTCTCCAAAATAATTATAGATTAATATTACATGTCAAGAATATATTAAAACTTTTTTTAATGTATCCCCTATTTGGATTTTATTTAAATTCAAATAAATGAATAGTGTCAAAATTGTCACTATTGATATTTTAGAACAATAACATGTTATTAAATTGATTAAAAATCAAGAAAAAATATTTAAAAATTATAAATTGAATTTTATATGGTCTAAAATTTTATATAGTATCCAATTATTGAAAATTAACAACACACATGTAAGTATTTATTAAAATTCAAAATTGGGAATATTATTCCCACAAATAAGATTAAATAGATTAAATAAGGAAAAATCAAATTGATATGGTTTAAAATAATTTCCCAAAAAGACTAAATTTTATTGGCTGATGAGATTACAACCTTATATCATCTCATCATTTAATATGAGCCATTTTAGAGGTTTCTATGGGGCTTTGAGTTTATTATAAATTAATATTTTGGAGGTTTCCAAAATTGCCCCTCTCCTCTCTTATAAAAGGGCACATCCTCCCTCCTCTAATCACTTTATTTTAAGAATTCAAGCTCGTCCAACCCCTGATATTATTTCTTCTAAACCTATGTATTTACATTATTTAGGTTATGGTCCTCTCAATAGATGAACTCTAGTGCCCTAAGAGGAAGTTTAAAAGTGGCATGTTGAGGAATAGGTAATCTCTTCTACCGATTTTTTCAAGATTCTTTCTTCTTCTAATTCCACTTATTTAGTTATTTCATTATTAAGTAATAACATAAGTTTCAATAATATAATTATATGTTATTATAAATATGAAACATACCTATTTTACCTTATATTCATCCTTCAAAAAACGAAATCACAGCCCGTGCGTACGTACAACATACTATATACACGCCATAGTGTAATTTTCTTTTCCAACACCACCATACATAGATGGGTATAATTGTGTAAATAATAACTATACATGACTAATATAACATCATCCTAATTCTGAGATACTATATCATCTACTCTAATTCCATGCAATAATTATGGGAAAGATATCTTCACTCGTGCGTACGTACAGATTACCTTCTCCATGAAGCGATGCGATTCATTCTCAATGTTTACCATTCCAAAATGATTATAAAGTATATATAATAAATAATCATGAAATATATGACATAATAAAGATACTGGATTTATATATATGTTATTTACTTACCTACATTAAATTTAATAAGGAAACAAAAACAATGTTGATGCATACGTACGACCTACCATCTATATAAACGGTGTATTTCATTCCATTTATGGATCTATTATATGTATTTTTATTCTGAATATATATTATATATAAATCATGTTTCAAATTCTGGAAGTAATTAATCATGATCTATGTAATCATATGAATAATTAAAAGACAAAACATGTACGATGAATGAAATAATTTTACCGAACACTCTGCTTTAACATGGAATAGACAAATGATCAGGTAATATAAAGTCTTAAGTGAATCATTTATGATATGATAAATATTATTATAGTTATGATAAAAGTTAATAATTTTCTTAATCCCACTATACAAGAGACTCAGAGACATACAGAAGAAATTGGACATAAGGTATGGGATAATTATTCCAATCTAGTTCTTATCTGGGATTGTTTATTCGTAAGTTTTTATTGGGCATATGTTTATCATTAATATCCATGTTTTCTCAAAATGATTTCATAAAATTTTTACTATTCATACATGTATGTTTAATGTCTTTTTAAACTTTTTTTACTTTTACCGCATGGTATGTAAGGAATCAATATTTTGTTTACAAAATGAGGTACTTTTTGACTTTTTTGGAAAAAGTATGAGAAGAATTTTTTTTAACTTATACATCGTGTAAGTATTTTTACAATTTCATAACGCCTTATTTCCATGAAGTTTCATCTACATGATTTCATGTTTATTTTCAACAAAATATTTTTCTTCTAAAATATCATAGAATTTTGAGAAAGGAAAATGATTTTGAAGAAGAAATGATATTTTCTTCAGGAATTCATTTAAGGTGATTTATCAAAACTATTTTCCATATAAGATGGAATTATTTAATATTTTTATGATTAAAGTATAATGTCTCTATTATTTACATGGTTTTATGTTTCTTATGATTAAATGATATCCATTTATTATATATGGTTTATTTTATGATGGGATGATGTTTATGAAACACATTTTATTCCTTGGGTTATGATGAATGATTTATGTTTGTTTTGTGGCACACGAAAGAATGATTTCATTATGAAATCGGTGCGACCTATATCTCCCTCCAATTAATTGGGTAAATATTTATATCACATGAGATAGTAATGGATGGAATGGCAAGTAAAATCAGGTTCAGTAATACCGGGATAGAACGGTAAGTAAACCCAGTTCAGTAATGGAATTTTTCGACAATGATGGTCTTGGCAGTAATTCTGAAGCAAATATAGAAACCATACCATGTGCTTAATGGACTTCAACAAATACATGTTATATTCCCATGCTATTTTATCATGAATAATGTTCCTTTGTGATATATTCCTTACAAAACACCATGATTTATTTCACGTCTAAAGATTTTAATGTATAATCATTATGTTCGTGTTTTAATGTTCCAATATATATGTTTTTTTTATTTTTTCTTTTCATTCCATTATTGAGCATTTGAGTTTACCCTTTTAATGCTTTGTTTTCCCCATGATTTAAATAATTGTTATAGGTAAGAAAAGAAGAGGGGAAGAGCATTATGGGAGATATTTAATATCATTCATCATGATTAGAAGATTATGTTCCGAGTTTCAAAATACACTAAACTATTACAGACCATGGGTGTCTGTTCTTGTTATGTATTAAGTATTCTGCAAAAGTAATGTAATTTCCATGTATGTCAAGATTGGGTCTCTATATTATGTATCAGAAGAAATTTTTAGATAACCTTTTGAAACAAGAATGAGAAAACGTTAGTGGGACCCTTGGAGATATTTCTAATGACTATCTTAGGATGTCCCTATGTTTTTGTACAACTATATGAAACAATCTGAGAATTATGTTGATGATCATGAATTATCTAGGGTGATCCTAAGGTGTCATGGATTAATGAATGTTTGATAAGTTAGATATCCCATAAGTGACTTTTTAATATTATGTGGTTCCTCATTTTTAGAACTGTTTCATACTCTATGGTTTCAATTTTTAGTCCATTGAGGGAACGAGAAATAGTTTAGTTAAAATTGATTCCAATTGACCATTTGAGACTATGATCTACTAAATTGTGTAATTCCTGGATAGAACGATATTATGATTATGTCGAATCAGTCATCGCGATATATGATTAACAATGTAAACATTAGTTGTATTCCTAAGTCATCAAACAAGAAGAAGGTGAACTTTTAGGCATGTTCTAATGGTGAGGAAAATAGAGGAGGATGATTAATATTTCTATATATCAAGAAGAAGGGAAGAAGAAACTTGAGGAATACCTAAAATAGAGGTGAAGAATTTATCTGTGTGGAGAAAAGGGGCATAGAGTTACAAACTGTAATGGAGTTCAATATCTTATCTGTCGAGAACATGTGAATTACCAAACTCAATGCCATGACCTAAGAGGTTACATATAAATAGTGGAAGGACTTATTCCATGCCAATAATTGAAGAGGATGGATTGAAGGTCTTATGTATTGGAATTCAGGAATAATGTTGTTGGGGTAATTTTATGGTATATTATAATATCTATGTATTGTTCCACTGTGGTTTTCCATAAGAATGTGTTACCAATATCCATGAAAAGCGGTTGAAATGTTTTTGGAATGTGGATGATAAGCGCATAATTAAGGGATACATAGAAAATATTATGTTAGATAGTATTAATGAGCTCATGACTTATATAAGGACAAATTGACATCATGGTTTGATTATATAGAAATTTTGGGATTTTGGTATGTGGAAAGAGTTAACTTTTGACAACATTAGTGTTTTCACAAAGATTATATAGTAATTCATGTTTCAAGAGAAAACATGATTAAGGTATTCAAAAGTTTGGAATATGACCCACAAGATATATCTTATTATATATGGGGGATAAATGATGGTAATCACATGCTTGGTAGATGACCTCTCTAGTAATCTTTTTTTTATATTATTAGATTGGACAGAAGTATTTTGGATAAGCCTAAGAATTGGAATGTATTTTGTTAGACAACAGATAATTTTGTTTAAGGCTAGATATTTTTATATCATTTTTCAAATGTATTAATAGTGTAGTTATAGAGAAATCACAACCCGTAGGATGGGAGACAACCCATCATGTCGGAAAAGTATGCAAGAATCGAACACACAACCGAAGTGGGACATGCCTTTATCGCCTACCACTGGCCTAATGGAAGTCCCTGATTTGTAGAAATAAGTTTTATTTTATTAAGTGGTGTGATATTTGAATTATAAGTCCATTTTTCGATCCCTATACGATTAATATCACCATATATGGACTTATGAATATTTAATAACTTTTTCTAACCTTTTGTTTGAGACCGATGGAATGACCCATCATTCTATCACATGATCTTCCAACACTTCATGAATGAAAAATTCAACTTCATTTCTTTATGATATGAAGTGGAAATTGTTCAGGGAATGAACAACGGTGATAATGTACCAAAATCAAGTAAGTATTTCTTCTATTTCAAATTCTTCAACTTTAGGTAAATGATTATGAAAACCAAAAATATTGTCCTTGTGTCCTAATATCTGATGAATTAGATGCTTCTATAGATCATGAAAAATTTATGGCTTTGTGATTATTGGATTTTTCAAATCCATGTTCTCTACCATTCTTCCTCAGAACATGATGGTCCGATTTCTCTTCCATATCCATATTTTCACTTATATTCTCTTATGTGGAAACCCAGTGCTGAGTAACAATAGGTGACCATTATGTTTCTAGATTTACATTTAAAAATTATTATTTAGTATTACTTTTTATGATGTGGGAATCTATGAAAGAAACATTCAAGTAGTAAACGATTTATAACCCTGATGAATTTTGAGGGCGAAATTTTTTTTAACGGTGGTAGAATGTAACATCATGGGATTTATTGAGAAATATATTTTTAAATACACTGTTTTCCAATGTTCTATGCTACACATGGATTATATTTCACTATACGTAACACCGTATTAGCTTGTAGTGTATGAAAACACTAATCTTGGCTTGTGTTGCACCCAAGAGCGACCTTCCTCAATAGCGTGTGTTTTATGCAATACCAAGTTTCACTAAACAACAATATATTGTAATAAAATTATTATGAACTATCTGCAATGAATCGTTTTATCCACAAATTGAATTTTATAACAATATAATTCATCTTATAAATATTCTTGAACATGGTATGAGAACAAAATAATTGTTTCAAGTAAAATAATAATTTTTTTTTCAAAAAATGTAGTTTTGCCGTCTTTTGATGGCAAACCCACATCAAATATAGTTGTTGACATTTTTATAAGATCAATATTATGAAATAAACTTATTAATTTCAATAATGATATAAAAATTAACATTGGATAATTTTTTGATATTTTTCTATTAACTTTCATATTTTGATGAATAGTAAAAATACGTTAAATTTTAATTAATAACAACTTTTTTCATCAAAATAATTTAAATGGTTAAATTATAACATTTATATGTTTTAAAGTATAAATATAATATATTTTTACCATTTCATATTTTGAATTTTATTATTATTAATTTTACATTGAATTCATATGTGAAAACATTTCAATCTTTTGCAATGTTTTATCTATTAGAACTCATTTTCTTAACAACGAGATTCAATTTAAATTAAATACTGAAACTTATTTGTTTCTAATTTTGAAAAATGGATCCCATTTTTGGAATCATTAGATCCAATTTATGTTAAAATAATACTTTTTATTTTAAGGCATTATGAATATTAAATACGGTAAATTTTATTTACTACAGTTAAAGGTAAATCAGGTTATTAAGGGTGAAAATAACATTATAAAATTACCCTAAAATCCTATTAATATAATTAGATGATAATATTTCGTCATAAAATATACATGGGTCGAAATGGTATCATTTGGAACCCACTTGGATGTGATTAAGATCGTTAATTTATTTTATTTAATGAATGTGAAAGATGTCTCACTCAAACATTAATAATTAAATTATTTTCAATATAAGGTTATTCAGAATATAAATTCGATTATAAATACTCATTTTAAAGATAAATTTTTTTTCTTTCATCATGGTATTTTATTTGTGATTTTTATGAAATATATAATTATCTTAATATCCTTTACATTAATGATGCAGAAATTATTCATTTAGTGAAAATAAATTATATTATTTTTATTAAAATAATAATACAAATAAAAAAACCCAAAACATGACCAAACAATATTGGTCGAGCATATATGTATCCTAGGAAAACAAGGGTTGACTTGTGGACCATTTGTAGCCTTATAAAATAAATTATGACATTTATATTATTTTATTGTAAATGATGTCAAAGTTGTCACCTTCATAATTTAATAAACATATCATTCTTAATGTTGGCTTTTTTAGAAGATAAATTAGACTAAAAGTATTATTATGAAATATATTAGATTTATCTTAATCATAGTAGTTTATTATTAATTTTTATTCAACAAATAAGTATATCAAATAGTTATACAAAAATTGTATTATAATTATTTTATTAAGAATCATAACAAATAAAAGGGTTTACAAATATTAAATTAAATACTATATGAACTAATTTGTAATGGCTCTGACCTCTCCGGCCCATTCCTATGTCAAAAAGAAGGTCACGAAGTGTTCTATAGGGTAAAATGGACCTTTCCCATACTTTCCATAGATTTGAAACTACACGCCGTGTAGTGTGAGTACACGCCGTGTACACCATCACCGGGTAAACCCCGTGTTAAAGGATATTTCCTTGCCGTGTGAAATAAATGGGTTCACGCCCTATATCCAATACTACATGCCGTGTAGTCCCTCCCCGCGTACGCGTAACAGTGTGCTGACCAGTCAACGACCATGTGCCGTGTTTGAGTCGTGTCCTTGCCGTGTGCAATAAATGAGTACACATGGTGTATCCAATACTACACGCCATGTAGTCCCTCCCCGCGTGTGTGTTACCTTCAAGCCGTGTGTTGACCAGTCAACGGCCATGTTTCACGTTGAAGGTCGTGTTGGATGTCGTGTGGTGACCGTGTGAAATGGCCAAGTACGCGTCGTGTACCCTAAAGTACATGCCGTATAATTTTTCTTTTCTCGCCTATAAAAGGAGGGGTCTCATCCTCCTTTTCAACTCACCCCTCTCCTCCCCATTCATCTGAGAAGAGCTGTCCCAAGAGACTCGAAGACTCCTTTTCTTCCATAACTTCTTCGACCGAGCTCCGATTTACGATCCATCTGTGGCCATGGGATCGTAACGACAAGGTGAAACTTCTGAACTTGGATATGGTGTCTTTCCTTCGACCTTTCCTTTCCAAATTCCACATGAGGAGGTTTTTCCGGGACTCGACAAAAGTGACGGATGCCGACGGATGTCTTCTAAAGTTGATCCGGGGGAGTGTTGAGATCATAACCTGTTGTTGTAGGGATCTTTCCTTCGTCTCTATAATTTGTGCATCATGCGGGGTTGGTATCCTCTTGTTTTCATGATAAACAGTTGAACCATTAAATAAAGATAATAACTGGTTAAAGAATGGGGATGGGGAAGTTGTTTTGTTTATCTTATATCCTGTGATATTATGTTGTGAACTAAATAGGCTTATGCCTACTAAAAATCGCGGTCGTTGGGGGCCTTTGCTTTCGCAATTAAATGTTTCCCTGTCTTCTAGACCATTTTTTGAACCTTGTGGAATGTGGAATCTGGTTAGTCACGTAAAGTTTGCTGATTAAAATCTCGAACCCTTGTGTGATCACCGTAGTTAAACAAAGTGGAAAAATGAACATGTGGATTTTGGCTTGGTTAGTGGTGTGTGAAAAGGAGGGGTGAATCATGGGTTGTTACGAATAGAACGGGCAGTATGGCTGCGGTAAATAATGTTAAAGTGGCGATGATGTGGCATTAATCTTGTTTTGTGGGTTGTGGTGGATCAGATGAGCATCATGGATGTGATATGTGGTATCAAGGGGTGATGATTTACGGTGTGGTCGTGGTTATGGTGGTTGGCTGTGGGGCTGCAGGGATGGGTTTGAATGTGAACGAACTATGGGTTGTGAATAATAAATAAAAGTGGAAGAGTTAATTAATGGTGGGACATGGTAATGGAATGGAAATAATAATCAATGGGGTTGTTTTGTTAATATGAGGGACTTGGTTGTGTGGCTTGTGTTTTTCTAACTTGATTTGTGGATGGCAGGGATATGCTTTACGAACGATTTATATGGTTGGTTGTGGATAGTTTCCTAGTAGATAAGGAACTAAATAAACTAATTTCTGCTGAAACATGAATACCTAAATGGGGTTGGGGTTGTTTGTTGTATGCATGCTTCGTAGTAGCAGTGCCTAGGTACGTTCTCATTTTCTCTATTTAGAATCCATAGGTTGGGCTGTGTGTTTGGTACCCATATATATATATATATATCTGTATCTTTTCATTTTGACGCACCCCACCCATGTTGAGAACTTAGTGTTGAACACTCCCATTTCATGGGAGAGGGTGTTTTCCCATAGTTACTAGCTCCTTCCTGCTCCTTCTTCCATAGGTTGTGATGTCTTGTCGTGACCGTACACCTAACACCCTTCAGGTAGGTTTCGATTGGGGTGGATTGGCCCAAGACTCTTAGAGCAGGTTTGTTTTCCCACGAATCTTTGGGATGAGGCCCATGTGTCTTCGGGTGAGAGTTGTGTTACTATTACTATTCCCAAGAATCTTCGGGATGAGGCCCAGGTGTGTTCGAGCGGGGACATGATTGTGGTTGAGTCCCAGGTGTGTGCTGGCGGGATGTGTGATTGTGAGGCCCAGGTGTGTGTCGTCGAGATGTTTGGTTGTGAGGCCCAGGTGTGTACGGGCGGGATGTGTGGTTTTGAGGCCCAAGTGTGTGTGGGCAGGATCTGTGGTTCTTGAGGCCCGGGTGTGTGTGGGCGGGAAGAGTGTGGTAGCATCAGGATGTTCGCTATTAGGAAGAGCAGCTAACTAGTGGGGAATGTTTTAGGGTACCCAATACACTTGTTCTTATATACTACTACTACCTGTCATGATTGTGTTTTTGGTCAGTGTGGCTGGTGAGGATGGGTGGATACAATTCCTTGCTAGGTTTCTTCTGTTGTTATCAAGGGACATTAGGATGTCTCCCCACTTGTGCATGAGAGATTTAGGTTTACCTACTGAGTATACTTGTATGCTCACCCTATGTTTACTTTCAGGTTTTCAGGAGGACTTCCTAGGTTGTGGAAGACCCTAATTGTCGGAAAGTTGGAGTTGTTGTAGTTGTTGTACTCTTGTTTTTGTTTAGTATTGTACATTGAGTTTTCTTTTACTTGCACCGTGTTATAAAATTATTTAAACATGCTTGTGGGTTGGTTTGGGTTTATTTCTATACACTTGTTATTTTCTTTTTATGGTGGTTGACTTGTCCTATTTACCGATCTTAAAACAATAAAAGGGTAATGCCTCCCATATTTGTGGAAACTCAAACCCCTGGTGCTAGTCACCACCCCGGGGCCTATTGGAGGTGGGACTCGGGGGGTCATTATCTCCCTTTCACCATTGCCATCTCAAGAGGGGAAACTTGGGTTGGAGGGGGTCATAATAGAATGGTATCAGAGGTGATGTTTGAGAGATAGAATGGAGTCTGGAGTTAGGCATAGTGAGGATATAATGGGATGGTAGGGAAATAGTGTTAGTTAATCTTGGTGCGTGACACAGGCTAGGGAAGACCGGCTATGACACGAGATTTTATGGCCCCCCGTGATTCGAGGCAAGGACTCTGAGCCTACCGAATGACCAAGTGAGACTACATTGATTGCCGGGTACAGACCCTAGGGAAGGTACATGCATCATTATGATTGTGGTTTACTTGATTTGGGTGTTCTGGGAACGAAATTGAAATAAAATGAAAACCCTAAGAAATTTCCTTACTACTTTGGCTTAGGCGATCTATGTTGACCATACAGCTATGGCACCTGGACGTCATCCCTGGGTGGCTCAGACGGCCGAGGTATAGCAGATCTAGGTGTTCGATCAGTTGAGGATTGACCGAGAGGAGGATGATAGCCAGTGGCAGAAGACTCTCTGTTCGTTCTAGCGGCAAACCCTCAAGAAGTGCGAGGGTAATAATTTGGATATGGAGACAGAGGGGTGGCCTGAGGAGATATGGATCACTTTTACCTTGATCCGTGCTCCGTGGGAGTACTGGATTCCCCTAGTAGTCATTCAGTTGAGAGGTGTGGCGTGATAGTGGTGGACTCTCTACCTCGGAGAGAGGACAGAGGAATAGGTTTCGTGGGCTGACATTGAGAAGGAATTCCGAGAGGAATTCCTTTATTCCATGATCAAGGCGGAGAAGTGGCAGGAGTAACTCTCCCATCAGCAGGGGAGTATGTCAGTACGAGAGTTGGGAATCATGTTCAAGGACATCCTATGGTTTTCTTCGGATCTCTTTCCGGATGAGGAGTCTCGGGAGAGACGTTTGGAGGAGGCGCTTCGTCCTTCGCTCTAGTATGATGTCACCCACTTCACCCTTCTGACGTACTTGGTGGTACAGAAGAAGGCATAGGTTTTAGAGAGGATGCACTCATAGGGAGGTGCACCACATGGGGGGATCCAGCCAGGTTCGTCGAAGGGGAAGGCAGTCAGCAGCAGTTCTCCTACAATGGGACCTTCCAGGTTCAGGCAAGTGGGGAGCAGGCCCCAGCAGTTCCAGTTAAATCATGAATTCATCTTCCCATTTTCACGATCCCAGGACCAAAGTGTTTTTATTGTGGAGGTTTCGGGCACATTCAGAGTTGGTACCCGACCCGAACACAGAACGGTAGTGGTGGGCAGGTTCAGGTCCCACCTCAACAGCACCAGTTTCCAGCGAGGCCCTTCTAGCAGCAGTATGACCATGCTCCTCCGAAGGAAGACTTTGTAGGAGGAGGCCGACCTCAGGGTGCTCATTAGGGACCTCGACCAGGGCGAGGTTGGGGAGGTGGTTTACATCAGAGAGGCAGAGGAGTTGGGCATGGACAGTTGCACGCAGCAGAGTTGGTAGCTCCGGCAGGACCAGAGGAGGTGAGAGGTACGATTTCTTTGTTCAGAACTCTTATTTCTTCTTGGTTTGATTCGGGAGCTTCACACTCCTTTGTTGCACCTGGTGTTTCCCATTATTTGGGACTAGACAGATAGATACTTTCCATACCACTGGTGCTGAGTACACCAGTTGGAGGCCAGACCACCGTATCTTGTGTTTGTCGGGGATGTGGGCTGACGTTGGGACCACATCGATCTAGTGGGGACCTTCTTCTGTTACAGATGCATCCATACGATGTCATCCTAGGCATCGATTGGTTGTTTTCTGTTAGTTCCGTTATCGACTGCTTCTGGAGAATAGTCATGTTCTCTGACGTTAATGGGCATCGCGTATCTTTTATTGGTGAGAGGATCTATCAGGTGGGAAGCTAGCGTGTGGAGCCTCTCCTTTCCTTGTTAGGCAGGTTATCAGTGGTTCTAGATGATACCGAGATGATGGATGTACCTGAGGTTTTTGGGGAATTCCTCGATGTTTTTCCGGAGGAGGTTGTGACTCTACCCTCCCGACGTGACGTTGAGTTAGGAATAGACTTACAACCTGATGCCCATCCGATTTCGATGGCCCCTTACTGGATGGCACCTTCTGAGTAGCGGGAGTTGCGGATTCAGATTGACAATCATATGGAGAAGGGTTTTGATCGATCCAAAGTATCTCCATGGGGTGATCTAGTTTTGTTCGTGAAGAAGGAAAATGGTGGTCTCAGGCTATGCATAGACTACCGAAGGTTGAACCAGGTAATGGTCAAAAACTGTTAGCCCCTTCCAAGGATAGCTGATCTCTTCGACCAACTGAGGGGAGCAGGTTGGTTTTATAAAATTGATCTACGAACTGGATATCATCTGTTGAGGGTAAAGGACAATGACATCTCAAAGATGGCTTTTAGGTGCAGGTTTGGGAACTTCGAGTTTTTTGTGATGCCGTTTAGAGTTACAAATGCACCGGCTGTGTTCATGGGGCTTATGAGCTTTGTCTTCCGAGAGTTTCTGGACCGGTTCGTCGTTGTCTTTATCTATGACATCCTGATCTACTCAAGATCAGAGGAGGAGCACATTGAGCATCTCAAGGAAGACATGGAAGTCCTTCGACACCACCATCTCTACGGGAAATTGTCGAAGTGTAACTTCTTGACACAAGAAGTACACTTCCTTGGGCACATAGTGTCTCATCATGGAGTGTCAGTGGACTCGTCGATGGTGGAGGCATTTGTTTCTTGGGCGGACCCAAGAGCGTGGTGGAAGTTCGTAGTTTCCTGGGGTTTGCAGGTTACTATCATTGGTTTGTTTTGGTCATCTCTCGAGTTGCTACTCCATTGACAGCTTTGACTAGGAAGAACTAGGTCTTCTTATGGAGCGAGCAGTGCTAGAAGGCTTTCAACTACCTAAAGTAGAATTTGGTCAGTGCTCCCGTACTCAGGTTGCCAGAGGAATGGTTGTTTTATGCGGTGTTTTGTGATGCTTCTATCCTTGGTCTGGGGTGTGTACTGATGCAGAATAAGGGAGTGATCTATTATTGGTCTAGGAAGTTATGCCCTCACGAGCGTAACTATGCCACCCATGACCTAGAGCTTGTAGCAGTAGTGTTCGTACTGAAGTTGTGGAGACATTACCACTTTGGGGAGCGCTTTGTGGTCTTCTCACATCACAAGAGCCTGTGTTATATCTTCTCTCAGTGTGACCTGAACATACGACAGCGGAGATGGGTCGAGTTCCTCCAAGACTATGACTTCGAGATCTTTTACACTGAAGGTAAGGGCAACATTGTGGCTGATTCCCTGAGCAGGAAGTCGCATAAGGAAGTGGTTCGAGAATCCACTGATGCTTGGAAAGCGATGGGAGAGTTGGCCACCTTGAACATGGATGCCCATGTAGAAGGTGATAGAGGCTGTTTGTTTCAGATGACGGTGCAGTCCTCCTTGTTGCAGCAAGTGGTAGAGTCTCAGTGGGGAGACTCTAAGGCGGAAGTGATGCGAGATCGTGTCGATCAGGGGAACGCTCCAGAAGGATGGTCAGAGGACAGCCAACATCAGATGCTTTTACATGGAAGGATGTTTGTCCCAGAGACAATGTGTGATGGAGTTATCCGTGAGTTCCATAGATCAGCCTTGGCGGTACATCCAGGAGTTTCAAAAATATACCGAGGCCTAGAGGAACAGTTTTGGTAGCCCGGGATGAAACGGGCAGTGGCAGACTTTGTGGCATAATGCCTAGTGTGTCAGGAAGTGAAGGCTGAAAACCGTCATCCTAGTGGTTTGTGGCATCCTTTAGATGTCCCAGAGTGGAAGTGGGATGACATCTCAATGGACTTCGTCATAGTACAACCAATAGCTCAGGGTGGTTATGATGCTACCTGGGTAGTGGTGGATAGACTGACGAAATCAGCTCACTTCTTAGCAATTAAGGAGTCAGGCCCGGTGAGTACCTTAGCATAGAGGTACGTAGACGAGGTTGTGTGGTTACATGGTGTCCCGAAGACTATCGTCTTAGATTGGGATACTTGGTTTACCTCACGAGTCATGAGGGGGTTACATCATGCTTTTGGCACTCAGCTATGCCTTAGCACTGCTTTCCTTCCCCAGACCGATGGGCAGATAGAGCAGACTATCCAGACATTGGAGGACATGCTGCGAGCATGCGTTCAGGATTTCGGAGGATCATGGGTACGACACATTCCTTTAGTTGAGTTTTCCTACAACAACAAAAACTTCCACTATACTATTGGAATGGCACCGTTTGAGGCTTTATATGGGAGACCATGTCATTCACCCATTTTCTAGGCAGTGGTTGGTGAGACAGGTGCTTTTGGGACAGAAGTAGTGCAGAGCACCATGGAGAAAGTCCAGCTTGTACGAGAGAGGATGAAAGCGGCTCAGGAACGACAGAAGTCTTATGTTTATCGTCAGAGGAGGCCCTTGGAGTTCGAGGTGGGAGATCATGTGTTCTTGACGGTTTCCCCTCGACGGGGGCAGCGGAGGTTCGGGAAAGGGAGAAAGCTCTCACCTAGGTTCATCAGACCTTTTGAGGTGCTGAGGCGAGTCGGTGAGGTAGCATATCAGATGCCCTGCCACCTTAGTTGGAGAAGGTTCATGATGACTTCCACGTCTCCTAGCTACGTCAATACATACACGACGACCCTCACGTTATCGACTGGGGAGAGTTAGATACGGGAGACAACGCGACCTTCGAGAAATGACCAGTCAGAATTGAGGATCGTAAAGAGAAGGTGCTCCTTGGATGAACCATCGCCTTGGTTCGTGTGTTGTGGAGGCATGGTGGCCTCAAGGAGAGCACTTGGGAGCGGGAGGCCTAGATGCAAGCTCAGTACCCGGTGTTGTTTTGACATGTGTTTTCCCTTGTTCTTATGAGCTTTGTGTTGATTTTATACTCTGTACCATTGATATATTGAATGTTTGGCTTCCCGGTTGCGAGAAATTTTGTTTTCCTTGTTCTCTGGAAGTGTGTAACATGTCTGGATGTGTGGGAAAAATGGGAATAAGTGATCCTTAATCGAGAAGAAATAATTCGGATGTGATTGAACCCGTGTGGGAAAGTCAGTGCCACCTAAAGGAGATAATATCTTGACATAGGAGAAGGAATTTCCCAAACCACAAGTTCGGGCAGTGTGTCGGTTATGCGGTGTTCATGGCAGTGTAAGTTGGAAAAATCCTAATGTATGAAAGTTGGAAGACCCAATTATTAATCGAGACGCATTAATAAGGATGAGATTAAACCCATGAAGATGAGTCAGTTCCGCCTAAAGCGGATAATATATCGACATAGAAGAGGGAATTCCTAACACATATGATTAGGGTTTTTGGTTGGGTTCCGGTTATAACGAGAACCCTAAGAGGTATCTTGTTGGGTTTCCTCTGGGTTGGTTTTTGAATTATCGAGGACGAGACTGTTATAAGAGGTATTTGATGTAATGTCCCGGACCTCTCCGGCCCATTCCTTTGTAAAAAAGAAGGTCACGAAGTGTTCTGGAGGGTAAAATGGAATTTTCCCACTCTTTCCAGAATTTTGGAACTACACGCCGTGTAGTGTGAGTACATTCCATATACCTCATTGCCGGGTATACCCCATGTTGATGGTCATGTCCTTTCCGTGTGGAATAAATGGTTACACGCCATGTATCCAATAATACACGCCGTGTTGTCCCTCCCCACGTACGCGTAACCATGTGTTGACCAGTCAATGACCATGTGCCATGTTGGAGTCGTGTCCTTGCCATGTGAAACAAATGGGTACACAACGTGCATCCAATACTACACACCGTGTAGTACCTCCCCGCGTATGCGTCACCTTCAAGTCATGTGTTGACCTGTCAATGGTCGCGTTCCACGTTGAAGGCCGTGTTGGAAGCTGCATGGTGACCGTGTGAAACAGCCGAGTACACATCGTGTACCATAAAGTACATGCCATGTACATTTTATTTTCTCACCTATAAAAGAAGGGGTCCCCTAATCCTTTTTAACTCACCCCTCTCCTCCCCATTCCTCTGAGCAGAGCTCTCCCAAGAGACTCGAAGGCTCCTTTTCTTCCATAACTTCTTCCTCCGAGATCCGATTTACGATCCGTCAGCGGCCATGGGATCGTAACGACAAGGCGGAACTTCTGAGCTTGGATCTATTGCCTTTCCTTCAGCCTTTCGTTTCCAACATCCACCTGAGGAGGTTTTTCCTGGACTCGACAAAAGTAACGGACACCGACGGACGTCTTCTCAAGTTGATCTGGGGGAGCATTGTGATCAGAACCTATTGAGGTAGGTATCTTACCTTCGTCTCTCTAATTTGTGCATCATGCGGGGTGGGTATCCTCTTGTTTTCCTGAGAAACAGTTGAACCATTAAATAAAGATAATAACTGGTTAAATAATGAGGATGGGGAAGTTGTTATTTTTATCTTATATCCTGTGATATTATGTTGTGAATTGAATAGGATTATGCCTATAAAAAAATCACGGTCGTTGGGGGCCTTTTCTTGCGCAATTAAATGTTGCCCTATCTTCTAGACCGTTTTTGTGAACCTTGTGGAATGTGGAATCTGGTTAATCACATAAATTTGGCTGATTAAAATCTGGAACCCTTGTGTGATCACCCCAGTTAAACAAAATGGAATAATGAACATGTGGGTGTTGGCTTGGTTACTGGTGTGTGAATGGTAGGGGTGAATCCTGGGTTGTTACGAATAGAACGGGCATCATGGATGCGGTAAAAGATGTTAAAGGGGCGATGATCTGGCATTAATCTTGTTTTGTGGGTTGTGGTGGATCGGATGAGCAGCGGGGTTGCGATAAGTGGTATCAAGGGGTGATGATGTATGGTGTGGTTGTGGTTATGGTGGTTGGTAGCGGGGCTGCAGGGATTGGTTTGAATGTGAACGAACTATGGGCTATGAATAATAAATAAAAGTGGAAGAGTTAATGAATGGTGGGGCATGGTAATGGAACATGAATAATAATTAATGGTAGTAGGGACTTGGTTGTGTTGCTTGTGTTTTCCTAACATGATTTGTGGATGGAAGGGATATTCTTTACGAACGATTTATAAGGTTGGTTGTTGATAGTTTCCAAGAAGATAAGGAACTAAATAAACTAATTTCTGCTGAAATGTGAAAACCTAAATGGGGTTGGGGTTGTTTGTTGTATGCATGCTTCGTAGTAGCAGTTCCGAGGCATGTGCTCAGTTTATCTGTTTAGAAGCCATAGGTTGGGATGTGTATTTGGTATACATATATATATATCTGTATCATTGTGTTTTGACGCACCCCACCAATGTTGAGCACATAGTGCCGAACACTCCCATTTCATGGGAGAGGGGTTTTTCCCATAGTTACTAGCTCTTTACTGCTCTTTCTTCCATATGTTGTGATGTCTTGAGGCAACCTTACATCTAAGACCCTTCAGGTAGGTTTCAATTTGGGTGGATTGGCCCCAGACTCTTCGGGAAGTTTTGTTTTCCTAATAATCATCGGGATGAGGCCCAAGTGTCTTCGAGAGAGAGTTCTATTACTATTACTGTTCCCAGGAATCTTCAGGATGAGGCCCAGGTGTGTTCGGGTGGGGACGTGATTGTGGGTGAGTCCCAGGTGTGTGCGGGCGGGATGTGTGGTTGTGAGGCCCAGGTGTGTGCGCGCTGGATGTGTGGTTGTAAGTCCCAGGTGTGTGACATCGGGATGTGTGGTTGTGAGGCCCAGGTGGGTGCAGGTGGGATATGTGGTTCTTGAGGCCTAGGTGTGTGCATGCAGGGAGAGTGTGGTAGCGTCAGGACGTTCGCCGTTAGGAAGAGCAGCTAATTAGTGGGAAATTGTGTAGGGTACCCAATACTATTTTTCTTATATACTACTACTACCTGCCATGATTGTGTTTTTGGTGAGTGTGGCTGGTGAGGATGGGTGTATAGAATTCCTTGCTAGGTTTCTTCTATTGTTCTCATGGGACATTAGGATGTCTCTCCACTTGTGCACAAGAGCTTTAGGTTTCCCTACTGAGTAAACTTGTATTCTCACCCTACGTTTACTTTCAGGTTTCTAGGAGGACTACCAAGGCCATGTGGGACCCTACTAGTCTGATAGTTGGAGTTGTTGCAGTTGATGTACTCTTGTTTTATTTTGGTACTGTAATTTGAGCTTTCTTGTTCTTGCACCTTGTTATAAAATTGTTTAAACCTGCATCTGGGCTTGGTTTGGGTTTATTTCTGTACACTTGTTATTTTCTTTTTTTGGTTTACTTGTCCTATTTCCTGATCTTCAAACAATAAAAGGGTAATGCCTCCTATATTTGTGAAAACTCATACCCTTGGTGCTAGTCGCCACCCTGGGGCCTACTGGAGGCGGGACTCGAGGGTCGTTATCTCCCTTTCACCATTGCCAACTCAGGAGGGGCATCTTTGGTGGGAGGGGGTCGTGACATAATTAATGTGTTCCAAAAATTATCTAGATGAATATGACATGCAATTAATCTATTAGATAATTTTGTTTAAATATATCCTCTTTTTGATTTTATTTAAATTCAAACAAATGAATAGTGTCGAAATTGACACTATTGATATTTTATAAAAATAAAATGTTATTAAATTATTTAAAAAAATATTAAAAAATTATAAATTGATATTTATATGGTCTATAATTTCATAAATTATCCAATTATGGACAATTAACAAGTCATATGTAATTATTTATAAAAATTTGAAATTTTTAATATTATTACCACAAATACGATTAAGTAGATTAAGTAAGGATAAATAAAATTGATATGGTTTAGAATAATATCCCAACATTTCTAAATTTTATTTTTTGATGCTATTAAAACCCTATCCCATCCCATATTTAAATTTGAGTAATTTTTGTGGTTTTTATGGGGGGTTTGAGTTTATTATAAATTAATATTTTGGACGTTTCCAAAATTTCCCCTTTCCTCTATTATAAAAGGGAACCTCCTCCCTCTTCTCTTCATTCCATTTTAAGATTTCAATCTCTAAAAAACCCTTAAAATTACTATTCTAAACCTCTCTAGTAATATTATAGAGGTTCTGGTCCTATCAAAAGACAAACTCTAGTGCCCTAGTAGGAAGTTTAAAAGAGGCACTTCGAGGAAGAGGTAATATCTTATACTGATTCATTAAAGCCTATTTCTTCTTATACTTATTATTCATTAGTTGTTTCATTATAAAGTAATAACATCGGTATTAATAATATACTAATATGTTATTATAAATATGAAACAACACTATTTCACCTTATATCCATCCTATGAAAAATGAAATCATCATGCGTGCGTATGTACGGCTTACCGTCTCCACATAGTGGTGTAATCTGGTTTTCCACCACCACTATACTCGGATGGGTATAATGGTGGAAATAATATCTATATATATTTATTATAGCCTCATACTTATTCTGAGATATTATATCATCCACTACAATTCCATTCAATAATTTGGGAAGGAAATCATCGCTCGTGTGAACGTAGGGATTACTGTCTCCACGATGTGATAAGATTCATTCTCCATGTTAACCATTATAAAATGATTATAAAGTATATATAATAAATAATCATGAAATATATGACATAATAAATATACTGAATTTATTTATATGTTATTAACAGACTTCCATTCAATCTAATAAGGAAACGAATACAACATTCATGTGTACATACGGCCAATCATCCCCAAGAATGGTGTATTTAATTCCATTTATCGATCTATTATATATATATGTATATTATAGAAATATATTATTTATAAATCATGTTTTACATTCTGAAAATTATGTAATCATGATCTAAGTAATCAAATGAATAATTACAAGTCAATACATGTACGATGAATGAATCAATTTTACCCAAGACACTGCTTTAACATGGAATATACAAATGAGCGGGAAATATAAACTCGTAAGTGAATCATATATGATATTGTAAATATCATTATGGTTCTGATACATGTTAATAATATGTTTAATCCCACTATACAGGAGTCTTGGACACATATAGAATAAATTGGACATAAGGTAAGGTATAATTATTCCAATCTCGTTCTTATCCGGGATTGTTTATTCGTAAGTATTTACTAGGGTATGCTTATCATCTGTATCCATGATTTCTCAAAATGTTTTTATAAAATTTTTACTATTCATCCATATATGTTTACTGTCATTTTTACCCTTTTTGTTGACTTTTACAACATGGTATGGAAGAAATCATTCTTTTGTTTACCATATGAGGTACTTTTTTACCTTTTCGGTAAAAGTACGGGAAGAATTTTTTTTTACTTATATGGAATGAACGCCTTATTTTCATGAAGCTTCCTCTACACTATTTTATTGCTATTTTCACCAAAATCCTTTTCTTGTAAAATTGAAAGGCATTTTGAGTAAAGAAAACGATTTCGAAAAAGAAATAATATTTTCCTCAAGAATTATTTTCAATTGTTTTATCTAAACTATTTTCCATATAATATGACATTATTTAATATGTTCATGTCACAAGAATAATGTCTCTATTATTTACATGGTTTTATTTTTATTATGATGAAATTATATCTATTTATTCTATATGGATTATATTATGGTGGGATGATGATTATGAAACACATTTTATTTATTGGTTTATGATGAATGATTTATGTTTATTTTGTATTACACGAATAAATGATGTCATTATGAGATGGGTGGGACCTATATCTCCCTCCAATGAATTGCGTGAAGATTTATATCTCATGATATAGACATGGATGGAATGGAAAGTAAAATCTGGTTCAGTGATATAGGGTTGTAATGACATGTAATCCCAGTTCAGTAAAAGACATTGTCCACTATGATGGTATGGGTAGCAATGCCTTGGATACTATAGAAATCATATCATGTGCTTAATGGTATTCCACAATTACATGTTTTATTCCCATGCTATTTTATCATGATTAATGTTCTTTTCTGATCTATGCCTTACATACTTCCATGATTTATTTCATGTCTCGTGATTTTGATGTTTAAACATTATGTTCATGTTTTTAAGTTCAAATGTATAAGGTTTGTTTTATTTTTTCCATGCATACCCTTATTGACCATTTGAGCTCACATTTGTTATGTTTTCTTTTCCACAAGATTTAATGAAAGGTTATAGGTATGAAAATTAGAGGGGAGGATTTTTGTGGGAGATGATAATGATCTTTCACCATGATTTGAAGATTATGTTCTAAGTTTCCAAAGATAGTAAACTATTATGGTCCTTGGGTGTCTCTTTTTGTTATATATTAAGTATTCCGCAAAAGTAATTTAATGTCCATGTATGTAAATATTGGGTCTCTAAATTTGGTGTGCCTCAAATAGTATAGAAGAAGAGGTAGAACATAGTTTTTTAAAATATGTACTGCGACCATGTGGAACAAGTTTCTAATTTAGTGCTAACTACATGGTTTGGAAGAATTGGTGGACAAAATATGTGACATATAAAAAGGGGAAAATAGACCATTTTTTACTCTGATCCCTGATGGGGTTACCCTATTTTTCTCCCACATTCACATGTTTACACAAATACCCCTCCCTCTTTTCCTCAATGGGAGTTCCCCCACATTATTTGAATGATGAAGATATTGATAGGTGAATTGTAATCCCTAAGGTGAGCCTAAAACTCCATTAACCATGGTTGTGTTCTCCTTGATATTCTTATATCCTATGTTTCTATAGTTATGTTATTTTAATCTCCATTCAAATATAGTTTCACAAAATTAGATACATATGATTGTTCTTTCACTATGCAAAGGAAGAGGATAACTCTAGAGGCAATGTGTACTTTTGTGTGTGTCATTTGATTGAGTTACGTCACCAGTATGAATTTCTAATTATTTTTGGACTTGATTAATTTTTTTTAATGTTTTGTGATATAGATAATTAAGGATTATTTCCAATTAATGGTTGGGGCATATGATCCAGATTGTAAGCTTCTGCTAGGGCAGGGTTTATTTAGGACATGATCAATGTAGCTTCCAAGCGCAACAGAAGTGTAGGATGGGAGTGTACCCAACATTGAAAATATTCATACTTGATGATTAATCAAGGATCAATGAGACAATGAATGCTAGTATCCATGATATTTAATCATAAATAAAACACAAAATAAAGAACCAATAACTAAGAATAGATGATTAAAATATTTTGTTTATAATTAATTTAGTAAAAAAATTAATAACATCCAACGTGATTATTTCTTCGTTGATATGTCTTAACATAGGTCTAAGGTGCATCTTTGTTTGGATTTATAATCCAAGTATATAAATCCTATAGAGGTGATCCCCACTTGCTCGAAATATGTCCATAGTTCACTAAAGGGGCCTTTGAGTGCTAGCACAGAAGATCCTAGCACTTATGCATTCCTCCTTCTATCTCCTTGACAATTACTGCCAAAGAATTATCCTTGATCCAGTTAGGGAGGATCACTCTCGTTCTTGAGATAATTGTTATACATAGAAGAGTTATCTAGGATAAAGATATTTTCTCCATGGATTTTATGCACTCAAAGATTGGTTAGCCACTGGAATGAAACCTTGACTAATTTATAGAATAATAACATAATTGGGGATTTAAATCACTAGGTAATTAGAAATAATTATCACTGGTGCCATTACATAATTTATTATTCCTTGTGAAAACATCATTCAAAATAATAATATCAATTCTATTATTTCCATGACATGTGCTTAATATGCATGTCATATTTAAATATTATATAACCAAAAAATATTTAATATTATTTATCACTAAACCCATAAATTGTCCCATAAATCCTCCTTAATATTTAACGGGATAGAAATAATGATTATTTATTTATTAAATAAATATAAATTCATTATTCCATGATAAATAAATATTCCATCGTTATTATATATTTTCTCGAAAAACTAGAGACAAAATAAATGAGATCGAGAATAATGGTATATTTATTAAACCACAACTGGGAATAATATATGTTCAACTTTCCAAATAAATAAATTATCTAACAGAGATAATGGATACTCTTAGTGTGTAACCCTCTAAGCCTCTTTCTCATTGGCATTAGGCATACATTCCAA
Source organism: Viscum album (assembly GCA_963277665.1). Taxonomy (NCBI): domain Eukaryota; kingdom Viridiplantae; phylum Streptophyta; class Magnoliopsida; order Santalales; family Viscaceae; genus Viscum; species Viscum album. The sequence continues at coordinate 1,756,801,113 of OY728123.1, forward strand.
AAATTCATGATTACTATCTAAAAATGGGTCATGGAACCCAAAAAAAGATGATGTTGCAACGTCATTTCACCTTATATGAATGCTTATTGTATAATATAATAACTTTTTCCTGATATCTCCAATCCAGTGGGTTGCATGAAAGTGCCACCAACCAATGTGCTCGATTTATCATTCATTGATTACATGGAATTCAACATTCCTAGAGAACATCATGGCAATGGATTTAGTTAGGCTATATCACTTCCATCATAGGGACTGAGATATCTACAACTATTGAAGTAAAAAAATACTTTCTTACATTATTCATTATTGCGGTGTTACTCATGACACATCCAACATATCCTACCTCACTCCAAACATCTGTCATCAAAATTTTTACAAATACATCTATGTGCATGATTCATAGTACCAGTTAATAATAATTATAATGTATATGGAGAAAAAGACACATCTATAAATAGGAACATCCAGTGTAACTTATAAATATTTATTTCTAACTAGAAGGTCTTGTTCCCATAATATACTCCTGAATATTACAATGGGAGCACACCATGAGAAGGTTCCTCACACATTCATCAGTCCCCACCCATGATATCCTATATCATTTGGGTCCCTTAATAATATATCACATATCCATTGAACATATATCAATGATTAATGTCACGGAACTTCCAACTTCTCAACTTAGTAGGGATATGTGATGACATTTTAATGTGACCTTTATTCATAGGACATTGTCACATACTATTTCAGGAAGATAAAATTCATAATGTGATAAGTAGTTTTTTATTATTTTTCCAATGAATATAGGTTCATCAAAAAGTACAAAGAAGTTTGTTTTAGGGAACCAGCTCTAACTGACTCCCACTTTCACTCTATCATACTGCTAACAACCTTCATCCGACAATCTCCGACATGAAATTCATGCTTCTCCTGAAATATTACTTTATTAAATTGGTCCTCCAGGTTCTCTACCCTGTATAATCTACTCAATGCAACTTCATTAATATGATAGAAGTCCTTAAATATGTGATAAATTTAGAGCATGTTCTTTTTTCTATTGATGTGACCTCGACTCTTTTGTAAGAGTCACCATTGAATATTATCATAATACAATGTAATGGGATATTTATGTCTAGGAACCAGATCATGCTCATGGACAACATTCTGAATCCCAATGACTTATTTCCCTACATCAGAAGTCACAATATATTCGGACTCTAATGTATAATCAGTTAAAAATGGGTACATTGAACTCATTCGCTCATAGATTCTCCATTGATACAGAAAAAGTATCATGATTGCGAATTCAGATCATTGTAATCTATCTGAAAACCAACATCATCATACCCTCTAATGAAAATAATTGTTTCTCATCCAAAATCTAGGAACATATCATTAGTTTTTCTTAGATAATTAAGGATATTCTTAACAACAGTCCAATGATTTTATCCTAGTTCTTCTTGATATCTGTCTACCATAATTAGTGCATTTGAAGAAAAAATTCTATTACATATCATTGTATGCATGATAAATCCTATCAGTAAATCATAGTGAATCTTACCCATCCTATATTTCTCAAGTTGTGTCTGGGGACCCATTTTAGTGGAATTATATATACCATCTGACCCCAAAACTAATCCACACATGGAATTTTCATACTAAATATATTTAGTATCTAGTCTATGTTGGTACTTTGATTTAGTTCATGCAGCCTCTTGGATCTATCATGATTGATCTTGATCAATATAATGTGGGTTGAGTCATATAATTAGAATATAACATAAATAATTGTTCATCCATTCCTTGATTGACTGAAACACTGGTTTTCCATTTCTAATAAGAAATATTTCATCAACATAAACTAACAGGTTAACAAACACATTCCCATTAAACTGCTTGTAAACCCATGGCACACATTCATTCTTAATGATACGAAATTTTCCTATGTATTTATTGAATCAAATGCTCCATGATTTGGAAGCGTTCTTTAATCCATAAATAGATCTGTGCAACTTACAAACCCTCTTAGCATAACTTAGTCTCACAAACCCTTCTAGTTGTTACATATAGTCATCTTACTAAAGGATTCCAGTAAGGCATGTTGTTTTAACACCCTTCTAAAAAACCCCATAGTCATGGAAAGATGTAATGTCAAGTATGATTCTTATGGATTTAATCCTGGAAATAGGTGAAAATGTTTCCTCATAGTCAATTCCATGATGTTTTTTGAAACCACTTGCCACTAGCCTTTCTTTAATGAAACTAACTTGACCTTTTATGTGTAGTTTATTTTTATGAAACTGTTGATTTAATCCCAATAGGACATACATCAATTGGTGCATCGACTAGAACCAATTCATTGTTATGATGCATGGAATCCATATCAGAGTTTATATCTTATAGAAATCTTTCAGCTTATGAGCACTATTATTCATCATTATACGATAGAGGTTCATCATATTCCAACATTAAGGAGTCACCTTACTCAGTGAAAAGAAAACCATATCTATCTTGTTTCCTTACCTCTCGTGTGCTCCTATATAGTACATGTGTTTTAGGAACTACCTATTCCATGGGAACCTGTGAAAATTTTTCCGGTACAATGCCTTGTGTATTCAGATAATCAACATCATCAAATTCAATATTTCACGCACTATCCTTTTTGAGGATGGCCTCACCCTAAAGAATTACAATCTTTCTGGAAAAAGTAACATTCTTATCTGAGGGGTTGTGTAGGTAGTATCCCAATGATTCATTAGGTTAAAATATAATGATACAATTCATGTCTCGAGGGGGATGTTTTGTTTCTTGAGAAAGCCTTTACAAATTTCTCGCATACTCTTACTCGTGTATGCAACAAGGTTGGTTTCTGTCAACTCCATAGCTTGAAGAGAATCCAATTTTCTACCATAGTTGGTACTTGGTTTAATGTGTACACCACAGTTTGCAATGCATATCCCCCAAAGGATAATAAATGATCAGTATGGCTAATCATCATCCTTACCATGTCAGAAAAGGTACAATCCCCCTTTTTAGTAACATCATTCCACGGTAGAGTATTATGTGTATTGATTTGAGATATAAACATCAATATTTGTAAATAGTTGATGAAATATTTTTTAAGATATACTCCACCTCGATCTGACAGAAGATGTTTAATTTTCATACCAACCAGATTTCATACTTCATTACAGGACTCCTCAAATATCTCAATGGATGCATACTTATTCCTTATTATGTAGACATAACCATATTTTCTCAAGTCATCAATAAAAGTAATGATGTAATAATAACCATCTCTAGCTTATACAAGAAATGGTCCACACACATTAGTGCATACCAATCCATGAATCTCTTTGGCCCTTTAAACTAATCCAACAAATAGAGGTTTATTCATTTTACCTTGTAAACAAGAATGACATCTATCAAGTGGTTTTAGTTCTGATGAATCTAAATTACCATATTGATTGTTCTCTGTAAGGGGCTTCTCGTTTACATGTCCAAGGAAGAGATTCCACAAATGGATATTGTTTAAGTCATGTTGACTAGGTTAGTTATCATTTTCAAAAAATTGGTTCATGGGATGTAATACCTTCAGAACATTTTTTAAATGTTCAATTTTGTAAAATATGTATCCCTTATAAAATTAACAACATTTATTTCCGAACATCAAAATAAATCCTTCCATTTCTAAACTAAATACCGAAATTATGTTCTTGGTAACACTAGGTACATAATACCATCAATGTAAGACCAAAATTATTCATGTTGGCAATCTGAAGTGGTAGTCACTAGTGGAATGAGCTTCCAACCTCACACCATTGAGAGCCCAAAAAACCACCTCTCCTCTAGAAAATTTCAGGAAGGTACATGGTTCCTGTATTTTAATACAGAAGTGAGCCCCACGAGATGTATGTTAAAGAAAATGTGTAGACATGGAAAGATTGTAGTTGGTATAGAATGAACTGTTGGATTACCCTTTCTTATGGGTGTAGTTCAACGTACTGTGGTCTGACACAGCACATGATAAGCATACTACCTCCTCTTCCTTTCCAGGCATCCAGATCATCTTCTTCTTGGATAGACGGTGCTCGGAGGCTTTACATTGTTTATAAATTTTGGACACCTTCCTTTACCTTCCTCCACTTATCCACCATATGGACAATGAGTTTTTTCACACCCTATGTCCTTATCGACCTGGAAAATTTGGTTAATAATATTTGACATATTCTGGTCATTATTTTTCATATTATAATTCATAATATACCTAGATAATGTCTTAGGCATCAATGATAGTTTGAGATCTGTACACCACTAATCAGGGGATTTAATCCATAAAATGTACAAGTGCTAAATTTTTCCAATCATCTTGACTACATGTGGTCAATATAGCATAGAATCTGCATGCATAGTAGTGATAAATGTTTTAGAATGTATAACCTTATCTTGATAGATATCCCCACATAAGACATCAATCTATAAGCATCCATTTTCTCATGTTTATTTTAGAGACAATTAGTCAAGACTTATAACATGAGGTACTAAACATATTTAGCATCATTCAGATGTTTCTCATACATAGAGATTTCCTCATCACATGCCTCACTTCCAAGAGAAACTGGTAAAGTATTTTCCAGCACATAGAGTTTCCTATCGTTGAGAAGAATAACCTATAGGCGCCTTTTCCACTCATGGAAATTAGTGCCAGTTAGTTGGTTTTCTTTCTCGAGTCTGGATCTCAATTATATGTTTAATTTCATATTTATTATTGTTTCTACAAATTGTGATGAACATAATTTCAGTTATTTATCATGATCAATATAGACAAATAAATTAATTAATATCTATTAGTCTCTTAATTTTTATTAAATACCCAATAGACCTCACAATTGGTTTCATAATATCCATTGCATGAAACTTATAGTGGAAAAGATCCATATAGCCATTTTCATTATTTTAAATAGGATTTTCCAAGAAACTTGGATGGTTTTAGTTAGGAATTATAAATTCTAATACCATTAACTCACTTCCCCTTGATCTGTTGAGTGGACTCCCAATCTGAAAATAATTAATTTTGGATTTCATCAACCTTTTCCTCTCAGTAACACCAAGTTCATATAGTGTAGTCAACCCTTGATTTAAAATAAATTAATTCAACCCAAAATAAAAAATTATAATTCCTCAATCATTGAAACAACTCCAACTAGTGTTGGTCTAGCACATTGAACTGTTGATCGATTCCATAGGATGTAAGGGAAGGCTATAAAAACTAAATATTAAATTGAGGGATTTTATTTTTTATGCATTCCCATATTATATTTTTCAGAAGCTTTTTTATGTTATATCAGGTATAATTAAGTGATTAACCAAGTATAGATAATATTTATGCATATACAATTTTTATTTTAGATTCATATTGTATGGTCGTTAGTTACTTAATTATGTGATTGTGTGAAACATCCATAATAAAAAACCATTAAAATGATATATAATAAATAATGGGTATGATCATGAACATTACTATTGGATAGTTTATCTAGAAGTTGATAAAAAACCCTAACATTTGGGAGAATCATCTTAAACTATTTAAGGGTCATTTTTAAAACTTTCCACATGTATACCTTTGTATATCCATCGATGGGTTTCGTCTTAGCTCCAAACCTGAAAAAACTCCACTAGATTTGGAGCTCCATCCATTACATATTATTTTATCTCACACAAATGTGATTGGTCAAATGAGGTTTACATAAATGAAACCATGGGAATGCAGACCCGACATATTAAGGAAGAGAAGACACACTGTAACACCCCGAGATTTTATGAAAAATAATCTTTTTAATTTCATTAATGTCTTGTGTTATACGCTACACCAAAAGGAGCTTTCATAACACACATCTCTGACCTGGCTTGAATTACACGCAATCGCGACCTTCCACGATAGCGTGTGTTGTACGCAACACCAAGTTTTGCTAAACAACGATATGCTATTAAGATATTATTAAAACTAGACGTTATGAATAGTAATAACCACTTTTTGAAATTTTGTAAATTGTATTTTTCAAAATGGACTTCATTTATGGATTCGGAGTATCTTATTTAGCCTAAGGTGAAATTTTGGTACTTTTCGGATAACTTTCATATTCTGATGAATAGTGAAAATTACTAAATTTTAATTAAAAACAACTTTTTTAATCGAATTAATTAATAGTGATAAATTATTAATTTTAGTGGTTTTAAAGTATATTTAGAATATATTTTTACAATTTAATACAATGTTAGACATTGGATGTAATTTCACATTTAAACCAGTTATAAACAAGTGTCAATCTTTTGATAGTTATTATCTCTTAAAAACACGCTATTTGTGGTGACAGCGGAAATTAATTATAAAATTAATTAATGCAACTTATATGTTGGGAATTTTGTAAAATAGAAATCATTTTTGAATTCGGAATATCAATTATAGCCTAGGGTGAAATTTTGGTACTTTTCTGAAAACATTCAATTTTTGATGAATAGTGAAACCACTAAGTGGTAGTTTAAAAACTGAATTTTGCATAAAACATAATTTTACCGCTTCTGTGAATGGAATTTCGAAAATCTGTAAAACACCGTTAATATCAAGGACTAAAATGTGGTTCAATGAGATGAAAATAATTTTTGGTGAATAGTAACTTTTTACTTTTTTTTACCACGGTTAATAGTAAATAGGGTAACTAAGGGTAAATATGATATTACTATTACCCTAACACATGTCCTAATTCTATTGTATAAGTTTAATTCGACCAAAAACAACCTTATGAATATAATATGACCATTTAGGTCCACTTGGATTAGATTATGACATTTAATATTATTTTATTTAATGAATAGTTAAAATAGTTAAAATCAAAGTTTAATAACTAAAACATTTTTAATATGGGGTTATACATAAGATAAATTCGACTATAAATATTCATTAGAAAGCTAACAATATTTCCTACATAATGATATTTTATTTATAATTTTTAGACTTTAAATAAATTAGTTTATTTATGACACAACGATGATGCAATAATTCCCCTTTTAAGGAAATGTTAACATAATTGATGTTATAAAAGCTCAAATAAATGTAATTTGAGACTTTTTATGAATTACAATAATTTTATAGGTTACTATGATAAATGATTGTTGATTTACTCAACTTGGATCGAACATATAATTCTGTTATGACTTTCACAAAAATCATATATCAAATAGTGTCAAAATTGACACAAAATAGTTTTTAAATCAAATATTATATTATTAATTGTTATTTTATTCCTAAAAATCTAAGGTTCGGCCAAATGACTTAGATAAGGATATATATATTATTAATAATAAACAACTTGGGGTTCATTTGGCATGTTATAGTAAGTGTATTAACCATATAGTGTAAGAAAACAAAAAGTCACGGTAAAAGTTAAACTATTTAACTTAGAGTTAAATCTAATTGATAAGGTTAAAATAAAAACCTAAACTTGTCTAAATCTTATTGGTTGATAGGATTTCGACCCATCCCCACTTTAGCTTCGAAATAAGACCCTTTGGAACCATTATAGACGGATTTTGACTTTAATATAAAATAATATTTTGAGATATTCCTAAGCTGCCCCTCTCCTCCCTTATAAAAGGGCACCTCCTTCCCCTCCTCCTCACACCAATTTGAGCGCTCAAGCTCGGCCAACCCCTGCCAAAATCCCTTCTCCACTTCCCTAGTATCATCCTAGAGGTCCTGGTCTTCTTCAAAGACCAATCTTAGTTCCCTAAGTGGAGGATTCAAAGAGGCGTTTCAAAGAAGAGGTAATATCCATTACCGATCTTTTCAATTTCATTCTACATAAACTTATTCTTCTTTAGTTGTTTCATGACAAAGTAATAACATCAGTATTACTTGAATACTGATATGTTATTATAAATATGAAACAACTCTAATTAACCTTCTATCCATCCCACGGAAAAAGGAAATCACCGCGCGTGCATACGTACGGAATACCGTCTCCATGCCGTGGTGTAATATATTTTCCGCCACCACCTTAATTGGATGGGTATAAAGGTGTAATGAGTAACTATATATGATAAATTGATATTGATACTGAAATAGTATACATACACTTCAACACAATTCCACGACCATGGGAACGATATCATCGCTCGTGCGTACGTACGGACTACCGTCTCCACGACGCGATGAGATTCATTCTCAATGATTAACCATTCATGAATGATTATAAAGTATATATAACAAGTACTAATGAAATATATGACCTGATAATGATACTGGAATTATTTATATTTATATGTATGTCATCTACTTAATTCCATTCAATTCAATAAGGAAACGAAAACAGCGTTCATGCGTACGTACGGACTACCGTCTCCATGAACGGTGTATTTCTTTCCATTTACTGATTTATTATATATGTATATTCTGAATATATATTATATATAAATCATGTTTTATATTCTGTAATTAAGTAATTATGATCTAACCAATCATATGAATAATTACAAGTTAAAACACGAATGACAAATGAGACAATTTTACCCAAAACGCTACTTTAACATGAATTTACAAAAGAACGGGTAATATAAAGTCATAAGTGGACCATATATGATATAATAACAATGAATATGATTCTGGAATAAGTCAATAACATTATTTAAATCATTATACAGGAGGTTCGGACACATACAAAGCAAGTCGGACCTAAGGTAAGGGAAATATCACAATCTCATTTTTATCCGAGGTTGTTTATACTTTAGTATTTACTGGGGTGTATTTTATCATCCACATCCATGTTTCCTCAATATGTAATATTATTTCCATCCACCTAAAATAGTTTATATCAAATTTTACCCTACGGTGAGTTTTTAGTAAAAGATATGAAAGGAATCTTTTGTCATTTTTCGTACGAGGTACTTTTTAACTTTTTCGACAAAAGTACGAGAAGAATGTTTTCTTTTAACTTATACGACATTATTGGATTTTTAAAACATTATTTCAATGAAGCATCCCTTACAAGTTTTCAAGTTTATTTTTAATAAACTTCTTTTAGTGTAAAATTGTATGACATGTTAAGAAAGGAAAAATGTTTTTGAAGTAGAAATGATATTTTCCTCAAGAATGGAGTACAAGTGTTTTATTAAAATTATTTTCCATCTAAGATAATAAAGGGTTCTTTTTTTATACCTATTATTACATTGATTTGATTATGTTGTGATGGAATTATTTTTATGAATTCCTTTATCTTATATGAATTGTTTTATGATGTCATGTTGTTTAAGAATCCCATTTTTATTACATGGGTTATGCAATGATGTATGATTTATGATTTTGTGGCACACATAAGAATGGTATCATTATGAGATGGGTGGGACCTATATCTCCCTCCAATGCATTGGGTAAAGATTTTATATCTCATGAGATAGACATGGCTGGAACGGTAGGTTATACCGGTTCAGTGAAACAGGACTGGAACGAGGGTGAATCGGTTCAGAAAGGGACTTTGTCCACTAAGATAGTCTTGGAAATGAGTCATGACTAACAAGAAATGATTCTCTATGATTATGTGTGTATTCCACAAAGTTTCATGTTTTATGTTATGATTATTGGGATTTCATTTCACTACTACGATTATCCCATGTTATGAAATTATGCTCTCTTTTGCAGGTTAAGATTTCCAATATGTTATGTTCTTATGAATATGATGTGATTGATATTTCTTTTGTTTACCCTTACTGAGCATTTGAGCTCACCCTTTTATGTTTTCTTTTCCCCAGGATATAAAGAAAGGTTTTAGGTATAAAAAAAAGAAGATCTTTATGGGAGATCTTGAAGATCTTTCACCAGGATTAGAAGATTTTATTCCGAGTTTCCAAAGACACTAAACTATTATGATCCTTGTGTGTGTATATTTTTGTTATGTACTAAGTATTCCGCAAAAGTAATGTAATGTTCATGTACGTCAGGCTTCGGGTCTCTACAGTTGGTATCAGAGGAAAGGTTTAGTCAACCTTTGGAAACTAGGATGCGAGAACATTAGTGAGATCCCTAGAGATATTTAAAAGGATTGTCTGGGGATGTCCCTAAGGATAAGTATACGTATAGGATACAGTCCTATAACTACGGTAATGATCTTAGAATTTAACCTAAGAAGTTAGATATTGAGGATACTCCCCCTTTATTATGATTATTGCCTCTCACACTATTCTTTTTGGGTTTTAGAAAATGGCTGGAAACAGGATGATTCACGATAATGGAGGATATGATGGACAATGGAATGATATTCTTCATGAGAAACCAAATGAAATGGGATTTGGAGGTCCAAACATCATTATTATTCCGAATCAGCAATCACATAATATGATCAATGAAGTAAAATTTGGTAAGTTTCCTGGCTCGGCTAATAAGAGAAAGATGGAGTTTCATGATGATCATAGAGGAAAGAAAGTTCAATTTCCCCTATGTAAATCATGTGGGAAGAGGCATCAAGGAGACTGTTTCAAAGGAACTGGACGATGCTTTGGGTGTGGAAAAGAAGTACACAAAGCCAGTAAGTGCAAAGGAAAAGGTTCAGTTAACACTAGGGATGAGGATAATGGTATTGCTACAAAATCAACAATGGTTAAATGTTTTAAATGTGGAATGTACGGGCATTATGCAAACCAATGCCATAAGGGAAATTCTCATGAAGAAAATCAGTATGGTCGTATGGGTAGTATTTATGTGGATGATGATGATGAGACTACAAATGATATGTGAGATAAAAGAATTGTTGAAGCTCGGTCAATGGTTTAAGAAGGTAGTGGAATGATTACATGTTTATCAAGTGTAATGTTGTACTATAGAATAAAAAGACATCTAAGGATTGTTACACTGTTGTCTTTCCTTAAGTTTTGAATGTTTATGATGAATGGTATGAGTAACAATGAAAGGTTATTCAGATATTTTTTTGGAAAGTGGATGATATGCGCATAATGAAGTGATAAAGAGAAAATGAAATGTTTGACAGTATTCATGAGCTCATGATTGATATAAGGACTAAGTGATATCATGGTTTGAGAATATAGAATTTTGAGGATTTTGGTATGTGGAAAGTGTTAACTTTTAACTACATTCATGTTTTCACTAAGGTTCAATGGGTATTCAAAAGAATACATGATTAAGGCCTTTGAATGTTTAGAATGTGACCAACAAGACATATCTTATGATATATGGGGATCAACGATGGTATTAAATCTCTGGTAATCATTTTCACTATATTATGAGAGTGGACTGTAGTATTATGGATAAGCCTAAAGATTAGAATGGATTATGTTGGACATAAGTTAGTATTGTTTAAGGATAGAAGATTTTCGATATTATTGATGGGATGTTATAGTAATGTAGTTTTAGAAAAAGGACAACCTGCAGGACGGGTGACAACCCATCGCGTCGGACAAGGATGTGGGAATCGAACCCACAACCGAAGTGCGACTGGCCTATATCGCCTACCACTGGCCTACAGGAAGTCCCTGTTTAGTAGAAACTAGTTTTATTATTTTAACCAGTATGATATATGAAGTATAAGTTCATTTTTGGAACCATATATGATTAATCTAACCATAAGATGGACTTATAACTTTTGCTAACCTTTTGTTTGAAATAGATGGAATGACCCATCATTCTATCACATGATCTGCTAACACATCACAAATAACAAATTCAACTTCATTTCTTTAAGGTATGAAGTGGAAATTGTTCAATTCACGAACAACAGTGAGATTGTACCAAAATCATGCAAGTATTTCTTTTAATTCATCAACTTTAGGGAAACGATCTTGAAAACCAAAAATGTTGTCCTAGTGCTCTTATATCTGATTAATCAGATGGTACCTTAGATCGTCACAAATTTATGGATTTGTGATTGCTAGCTTTTATATAGCCATGTTCTCTACCACTCTCCATCAGAACAAGATGGTTAGATTTCTCTTCCATATCCATATTTCCACCTATGTGGAAACCCAGTGATTAGTTTATTTGGGTAACCGTTATGTTTCATACTTTTGTTTTTTAAAGATTGGTTTTGGTATTCCTTTTTATGATGTGGGTTTAGATTAAAGAAACTTTCGAATAGTAAACCATTTATAACCCCGACGAATTTTGAGGGCGAAATTCATTTTAAGGGGGGTAGAATGTAACACCCCGAGATTTTATGAAAAATAATCTTTATAATTTCATTAATGTCTTGTGTTATACGCTACACCAAAATGAGCTTTCATAACACACATCTATGACCTGGCTTGAATTACATGCAATCGCGACCTTCCACGATAGCGTGTGTTGTACGCAACACCAAGTTTCGCTAAACAACGATATGCTATTAAGATATTATTAAAACTAGCCGTTATGAATAGTAATAACCACTTTTTGAAATTTTGTAAATTGTATTTTTCAAAATGGACTTCATTTATGGATTCGGAGTATCGAATTTATCCTAAGGTGAAATTTTAGAACTTTTCGGATAACTTTCATATTCTGATGAATAGTGAAAATTACTAAATTTTAATTAAAAACAACTTTTTTAATCGAATTAATTAATAGTGATAAATTATTAATTTGAGTGGGTTTAAAGTATATTTATAATATATTTTTACAATTTAATACAATGTTGGACATTGGATGTAATTTCACATTTAAACCAGTTATAAACAAGTGTCAATCTTTTGATAGTTATTATCTCTTAAAAACACGCTATTTGTTGTGACAGCGGAAATTAATTATAAAATTAATTAATGCAACTTATATGTTGGGAATTTTGTAAAATAGAAATCATTTTTGAATTCGGAATATCAATTATAGCCTAGTGTGAAATTTTGGTACTTTTCTGAAAACTTTCAATTTTTGATGAATAGTAAAACCACTAAGTGGTAGGTTAAAAACGGAATTTTGCATAAAACTTAATTTTACCGCTTCTGTGAATGGAATTTCGAAAATCTGACAGACACAGTTAATATCAAGGAATAAAATGTGGTTCAATGAGATGAAAATAATTTTTGGTGAATAGTAACTTTTTACTTTTTTTTTACCACGGTTAATAGTAAATAGGGTAACTAAGGGTAAATATGATATTACTATTAACCTAACACATGTCCTAATTCTATTGGATAAATGTAATTCGACCAAAAACAACCTTATGAATATAATATGACCATTTAGGTCCACTTGGATTAGATTATGACATTTAATATTATTTAATTTAAGGAATAGTTAAAATAGTTAAAATCAAAGTTTAATAACTAAAAATTTTTTAATATGGGGTTTTACATAAGATAAATTCGACTATAAATATTCATTAGAAAGCTCAAAAGATTTCCTACATAATGATATTTTATTTATAATTTTTAGACATTAAATAAAATAGTTTATTTATGACACAACGATGATGCAATAATTTCCCTTTTAAGGAAATGTTAACATAATTGATGTTATAAATGCTCGAATAAATGTAATTTGAGACTTTTTATGAATTCCACTAATTTTCTAGGTTAATATGATAAATTATTGTTGATTTAATAAACTTGGTTCGAACATATAATTCTGTTATGACTTTCACAAAAATCATATATCAAATAGTGTCAAAATTGACACAAAATAATTTTTAAATCAAATATTATATTATTAATTGTTATTTTATTCCTAAAAATCTATGGTACGGCCAAATGACTTAGATAAGGATATATATTATTAATAATAAACAACGTGGGGTTCGTTTGGCATGTTATAGTAAGTGTATTAACCATATAGTGTAAGAAAACAAAAAGTCACGGTAAAAGTTAAACTATTTAACTTAGAGTTAAATCTAATTGATAAGGTTAAAATAATAACCTAAACTTGTCTAAATCTTATTGGTTGATAGGATTTCGACCCATCCCCACTTTAGCTTCGAAATAAGACCCTTTGGAACCATTATAAACCGATTTTGACTTTAATATAAAATAATATTTTGAGATATTCCTAAGGTGCCCCTCTCCTCCCTTATAAAAGGGCACCTCCTTCCCCTCCTCCTCACACCAATTTGAGCACTCAAGCTCGGCCAACCCCTGCCAAAATCCCTTCTCCACTCCCCTAGTATAATCCTAGAGGTCTGGGTCTTCTTCAAAGACCAATCTTAGTTCCCTAAGTGGAGGATTCAAAGAGGCGTTTCAAAGAAGAGGTAATATCCATTACCGATCTTTTCAATTTCTTTCTTCATAAACTTATTCTTCTTTAGTTGTTTCATGACAAAGTAATAACATAAGTATTACTTGCATACTGATATGTTATTATAAATATGAAACAACTCTAATTAACCTTCTATCCATCCCACGGAAAAAGGAAATCACCGCGCGTGCGTACGTACGGAATACCGTCTCCACGCCGTGGTGTAATCTATTTTCCGCCACCACCTTAATTGGATGGGTATAAAGGTGTAATGAGTAACTATATATGATAAATTGATATTGATACTGAAATAGTATACATACACTTCAACACAATTCCACGACCATGGGAACGATATCATCGCTCGTGCGTATGTACGGACTACCGTCTCCACGACGCGATGAGATTCATTCTCAATGATTAACCATTCATGAATGATTATAAAGTATATATAATAAGTACTAATGAAATATATGACCTGATAATGATACTGGAATTATTTATATTTATATGTATGTCATGTACTTAATTCCATTCAATTCAATAAGGAAACGAAAACAGCGTTCATGCGTACGTATGGACTACCGTCTCCATGAACGGTGTATTTCTTTCCATTTACTGATTTATTATATATGTATATTCTGAATATATATTATATATAAATCATGTTTTATATTCTGGAATTAAGTAATTATGATCTAACCAATCATATGAATAATTACAAGTTAAAACACGAACGACAAATGAGACGATTTTACCCAAAACGCTACTTTAACATGAATTTACAAAAGAACGGGTAATATAAAGTCATAAGTGGACTATATATGATATAATAACAATGAATATGATTCTGGAATAAGTCAATAACATTATTTAAATCATTATACAGGAGGTTCGGACACTTACAAAGCAAGTCGGACCTAAGGTAAGGGTAATATCACAATCTCATTTTTATCCGAGGTTGTTTATACTTTTGTATTTACTGGGGTGTATTTTATCATCCACATCCATGTTTCCTCAATATGTAATATTATTTCCATCCACCTAAAATATTTTATATAAAATTTTACCCTACGGTGAGTTTTTAGTAAAAGATATGAAAGGAATCTTTTGTCGTTTTTCGTACGAGGTACTTTTTAACTTTTTCGACAAAAGTACGAGAAGAATGTTTTCTTTTAACTTATACGGCATTATTGGATTTTTAAAACATTATTTCAATGAAGCTTCCCTTACAAGTTTTCAAGTTTATTTTTAATCAACTTCTTTTAGTGTAAAATTGTATGACATGTTAAGAAAGGAAAAATGTTTTTGAATTAGAAATGATATTTTCCTCAAGAATGGAGTTCAAGTGTTTTATCAAAATTATTTTCCATCTAAGATAATAAAGGGTTTTGTTTTTATCCCTATTATTACATTGATTTGATTATGTTGTGATGGAATTATTTTTATGAATTCCTTTATCTTATATGAATTGTTTTATGATGTCATGTTGTTTAAGAATCCCATTTTTATTAAATGGGTTATGCAATGATGTATGATTTATGATTTTGTGGCACACATAAGAATGGTATCATTATGAGATGGGTGGGACCTCTATCTCCCTCCAATGCATTGGGTAAAGATTTTATATCTCATGAGATAGACATGGATGGAACGGTAGGTTATACCGGTTCAGTAAAACAGAACTGGAACGAGGGTGAATCAGTTCAGAAAGGGACTTTGTCCACTTAGATAGTCTTGGCAATGAGTCATGACTAACAAGAAATGATTATCCATGATTATGTGTGTATGTCACAAAGTTTCATGTTTTAATTTATGATTTTTGGGATTTCATTTCACTACTACGATTATCCCATGTTATGAAATTATGCTCTCTTTTGCAGGTTAAGATTTCCAATATGTTATGTTCTTATGAATATAATGTGATTGATATTTCTTTTGTTTACCCTTACTGAGCATTTGAGCTCACCCTTTTATGTTTTCTTTTCCCCAGGATATAAAGAAAGGTTTTAGGTATAAAAAAAAAGAAGATCTTTATGGGAGATGTTGAAGATCTTTCACCAGGATTAGAAGATTTTATTCCGAGTTTCCAAAGACACTAACCTATTACGATCCTTGTGTGTGTATTTTTTTGTTATGTACTAAGTATTCCGCAAAAGTAATGTAATGTTCATGTACGTCAGGCTTCGGGTCTCTACACACACAACCATGAATTTAAATTTAATTACTAAAATAAAGGGGAACCAATCACATTCAAAGGTCTGGTCCAGCTCATGATCATCCATTTACATGAAATGAATTATGCATTTTATAAAACTAGATTAAAATTCATTAATCGTTATAATTATTATAAATTACCCATGAATCAATTAACTATTATCTTTAAATAATCGATCATTTTGAACTTAATCATTGTTCGAAATTTTATCGTGATTTCCCTTCATATGCTTGTACATAAATTTTACCATAGAAGCAACCAGGTGAATACTAATCCCAAACTGTAATGAATGTATTTGTACATGAATACACTTTATTCTTTATGACATGGAGCATGAACACATAATTATAATTGTAATTCAACTCATACATGATTTTCATATCTTTGATCATTACACAAATGTTCATTAACCGTTTATATATGTATTTATACCAAACACATATAACATGTTGTGTCCCATATTTAAACCCACACGAATGTACATGTCTCAAGGGTTAAAAAATAAAATTTTAAATTTTTAAATTTGGGTAATCTAGAAATAGTACACGTTGTGTAGATCTGAATACACATCATGTACCCTCCTAAAAGTCCACCAGAAGTAAACGCCTAGGGGAATGACATGTGATTTGAACTTTGGAAATCTTTAGATTACATGGTGTTTCTTGTGGGCCACACGCCATGTAGACTCTGCATTACACTTTCACTAGCCATGAAATCCACGTATGGGAAACATTAATTGACGCTAACCCAAACGAACTACAAACTGTTTCTAATGGCACACAAGTCATGTTGTCCTGCTGACCGTGCACCAATCTATCTTGGTCAACATGCATTGTAATAATTAACTATACTGCGTGTCAATAATGTGCATGTCTTGAGTAATTTACAAATTACTATTGATGCATTTAACAGTAATACATGACTTGTATATCTGACTACAAAGCATGTATTCTTGTGTAATCTGTATAGAACCATCATCACCTCCTAATGAGATCCTCGAATAAAATATAATAATAAAATTATTCATGTTTTTTATAACTATGTGAAATGATATAGGAGGAATAGATCTATAAATTTAGATTAATAGAATGATTGAACATTAACTGAAAAAATAAATTAATAAAATTTAAATAATTAAAAACGTATTTAAATAATTATAAATGATAATATGTCCCATACGATACCACTTGTAAGTTCCAGGTGCAGTTGAAGCATTGGATAGGCATGTACCCAACATTGAAAATTTTTATATTCGATGATTAATTTAGAATTTATACAAGGATTAATGCTAGTATCCAGAGAATTTAATCAAAAATAAAATACCATGGATAGAACATGGAACCGAGAAAAGAGGATTGACATTTTTTCATTATAATTAATTTAATTAATTTATAGAATTAAGTAAAAGGTGATTCTTTCTTTATTGAGGCGATCGAACACGGTTTCAAGGCGAGGCTTCATTGCAATGTTGAATAAAAGGATAACAACCATCTAGCAGTGATCCACATGGGCTCCACGTTTCTCCAGATGTCACCGAAGGAGTCTCCAGGTGCTAGTAGAGAATATCTTAGTGATTGCAATGTCTTCCTTCGATCACCTTGAGAATCACTTCAAAATCATTTTTCAAGATTTGGTGGAGGAGTTTCTCCCTCATTCATGAGATAATTATTTGAGAGGGATGAGTTCTCTAGGTTTGAGAGCTTTTCTCCAAGGATGTTTTGCACACAACGATTGGTAAGTCAGTTGAATGACTACCTGGTTATTTATAGAATAATAAAATTAAAATTAATTTAATTCACAAGGTAATATTTAATAATTATCATTTTTCCATTACATAATTTAATATTACATGTGAAACCTCTATGTAAAATAATAATATAAATTATATTATATCTATGGCGTGTTATAAACATACACATTATATTTAAATATTATTTAGACAAATAATATTTAATATTATTTCTCACTAAACCCATAACATGGACTGCCAATACTCCTCAATATTTATAGGGCCGTGAATAATGATTATTTATTTATTAAATAAATATAACTACATTATTCACTGATAAAAAAATATTTATTCAAAAATATATATTCTCTTGAATAACTAGAGATGGAATAAATGAGATCATACATACATGAAAAATTACTAAACCATATTAGAGAATAATATTTATCCATCTTGTTAAATAAATAAAATACAAAACTGGTATACTGGATACCCATAATGTGTGAAATACTAGGCCTTTTTATCATTGGAATTTTTCGTGTGAGCCAAAGGTCATAGACTACTGTCTAGCCACAGGTCAAGGCACCACTGATAAAGAAGATGATGTCATAACAACATGTCACTACAAAAGAAAGATTACCATGTAATATAATCCATTTGTCCTGATATCTCCAATAAAGTGGGTTGAATGTTTGTTCCATCAACCCATGTGCACGATTTATCATTCCTTGACTACTTGGGAATGCTCTCGCATATAGAACACCATGGCCATATATATAGTTAGGATCTATAATTTCAATCAAAGAGACTAAGATATCAACTTCTGTAGATGTGAAAAATAATTTATCGCATTATTCATTAATGAATTATTCCTTGTGACACACCTAACATATCCTACACCATAATGAACAACTTTCATCATTGATTTGATCAATACATATAAGTTCATGAGTCATAATACCCATTAATAATAATAATAATGTATAAGAATGAATACACACATCGGTATATAGGAACATAAAATGACACTTATGAATATGGATTTCCTACTAGCAGGTCTAGTTCTCATAATATCCTCCTCGATATTACCATGGGTGCACACCATGATAAGGTGATTCATGATTTCATGAGTCCCAACCCCTGATTGCTCGTATCATTTTTATCCATTAAATTGTATCATCTGACCATAGAACATATATTCCAGAATAGTTTTTTGATACTTCTGGGCTCTCATCATATCAGGGTTCAGCTATGACCTTTTAATGAAATAGTCATTCATAGAACATTGTCACATACTATGTTACGCAGAAGAACAATAATGATGTGATAAGTAGTTTTCTAATATTCATCTAATAAATATAGGTTTATCATAATGTACATAGAAGATGGTTTCCAATGGCAGCAGAAGCACATGATAGGAATGTACCCAAATTTAAAAATTATAATAATTAATGATTAATCTGAGATCAATACGACGATAACCTCCAGTGTTTACCAAATTGAATAATTGAAAAAAATATAAAAAAGAAACCCCGAAACTGAGAATATATGATCAATATATATATTTTATAATTAATTTATTTAAATTATAGAATTACCTCCATGATGATTATTTCTTCGTTGATGCGCCTGACCACGAGTTCAAGGTGAAAATTCATTGTGATGTAGAATCCAATGATATGAATCCTTTAGCGGTGATCCAAACATGCTCTACATATATTTGGTTGCCATCAAAGAAGAATTTTGGTGCTACGGTAGAAGATCCTTGCTCTTGTGATGAACAGCTTCGACCACCTAGAAAATCACATACCAAGCATTCTCCATGATCTGGTGGAGGAGGATCTCCCTAGTTCATGAGAGTATTCTTAGAGATGTATGGGTTATCTATGATCAAGAGTTTTTCTCCAAGGATTTTTTTCACACAATAATTGGTTATCCCATCAAATAACCCCTTAACAAATTTATATAATAATAACATAACTACGAATTCTATTCACTAGGTAATAAAAAAAATTAGAAGAGGTGTCATTACAAAATATATTATTCCATTTGAAACATCCATATAAAATAATATTATAAATGATAACATTTCCATGATGTATTCTTACCATTCACAATATATTTAAATATTAATTAATGAACTAATATTTTATTTCTCATCAGACCATTAAACCTTTACAACAATCCTAAAAAATATTTACTGGGCCTTGAATAATGACTATTTATTTATAAAATAAAAAAAAATTCTTTATTTTCTGTTAAATAAATATTTTATCCACAATATATATTCTATCAAATAACTAGTGACGAAAAAAATGTGATTTGGAATACCTGAATAATAATCTAACCACTACTGAGAATAATATTTATTCATCTTTTTGAATAAATACATTATTTAGCTATGATACATGATACACATAGTGTGTGACCTTCTTGGCCTCTTTCTCATTGGTATTAGGTAGGTCTGCCTACTGTACAATATTACTATCTAGAAATAGGTCGAGGAACCTGAGAGAAAGAGGTTGATTTCACAATGACATGTCACCTCATATGAATTCTTACCATGAAATATAATCCAATTTTCCCGATATCCCCAATCAAGCATGTTTCATGCATGTTCTATCAACACCGTTGATAGATTTCCCATTCTAAAACATTCAAAAATTGATCCTTCCTAGAGAAAAATATGGGCATTGATTTAGTTAGGTTATATAATTTCTATAGAAGGGCATAAGATATCAACTTTTGTAGAAGTGATGAATCCTTTATCACATTATTCATTAATGTAGTATTATTCATGACCCATGAAACTTATCCAACCTTGATGAAAATATTTATTGTAACCATTTTCATCAATCCATCTATGTGCATGAGTCATAACACCGATTAATAATAATAATAATGTATAAGGACCGGAACACACGTTCGATGATAGGAACATCCAATGACATTTATGAATGTGGATTTCATACACGTGTGTCTAGTTACCATAATATCGACCATGATATTACAAAGGTCTCACACCATGAGAAGGTGACTCAATGTTATATGAGTCATCTACCCAAGTAGAATGAATCACTTGTGTCCCTTTAAATGATATCATTCCACCATAGAATATATATTGAATAATAGTTGCTTAACACTTCTGAGTTCTCACCATAGTTGGGATAAGTTATGGCCTTTTAATGAGACAACTATTCTTATGACAAAATATCATTCTATCACACATAGAAGAACAATCATGATGTGATATGTAGTTTATTAATATTTATCTATTGATTATAGGTTCATCATAGAGTACAATAATGATGGTTTCTAGGGTAACAACTACAAGAGACTCCCACATGCACTAGTTCCAACAACTAAAAACTTTTTGTCTGCTAGCTGTCACATGATATTCATGCATCTATTGAGATAATCCATTAGTCATGGGGTCCACCATGTTCTCTTCTATGGACACTTTTCTTACTAAAAATTCACCCCTTTGATATAATTCCCATAATATGTGTTACATTTTGAGTATGTGCCTTTTCCTCTTATGTGACATTAGATCTTTTCCAAGATCCACTACGACATTATTATCATAATACAATGTAATGGGATCATTAATTCCATGAACCACATCATGCTCCTGGAAAACGTTCTGAATCCTAACAACATAGATGTCTACATCAGAAGATTCTATATATTCCGAATCTACTTTAGAATTATTAACTATTGTCTTCATTTAACTAAAATTTCTCTTAGCTCCAAAGTTGAGACAGAAATCATATCTTGATTAAGACTTCAGACCCTTCTGATCTGTATAAAAACCAGATACAGATGATGGGACTTTCACTCTGCCTATGAAGTGGATAAATCAAGAGGATATCTAAACTTTTGTATGTGACATTTCAGTATGTTAAGTCACAATGATGAATTTATTAATATTTAGGGTCTTGATTAAATTTTTTTATGTTTCTATTTATAATTAATTAAGGATTATTTCTTTCATCTGGTTAGGGTACATTATTTGGATTGTTAGATAGTGTAATTTCATTGTTCCTATATGATGTGATCAACTATTGAAGTTTTGGGAATTATGACTAATTTAAATAAAATTATTCTATAAAATAAATCATTATGTTTCAATTAATTATAATTATTTAATAAATAAATGATTGTTATGATTATTACTATGAGAAAGGACCCAACACGACTTGGTTGATCTAGTAAAGCCCTTGTCAGCTCATTTCAAACTTTGTAAAATAAATTGTTAAATATTTATAAAGGTTTTTTGGTTTAACATTCCTCTCCTATAGTATTTATGTATATTTATGTATTATGTGAAGACTTGGGAGTGAACCTGAGGAAGAAACCCATTTCTTAAATTTACCTCAATGAATTATTACATTATATTATATAATTTAGAAGTTAATGTGACGCATTATTGGGATCACATAAAACCAATAAATTATACCTTCATTATTCTACTTATCACTATAACTGAGGGTCCCCTGTGGTATGCCTTCACATATGATATAAATTAGGGGATCCCATGTGTTATAAATCATTTTACACACACCTTAATGGATACCATGTAAGATGCATCTTTTCTCTTCTCCTTATCGGATCACATGTGTGATGAATCTGTTTCCATACTACATAGATTGTTCCAAAAAGTATTCCTCAATTTACATGAGATTCTTTATGATCCTCGGTAGAAATCCTCTCATAAAATTAATCCTAGAGGAAATAGAGGGTGCCACAATCTGTGATAACCCTGATCATTTAGGACATGATTCTTAGTAGAGATGGTAGTGGGTGTCTCCTTATAAACTATATCGAACTTGTAAGCATGTGGGGGTATAGTAGTTGTGTCGTATTAGGTGTTCAACCACACACAGTATTTTATTTATCCTTTAATGTAGTTATTATTGATTCAGTTTTGATCTAATGAGGTTCTTCTTATATTTGAGATAACGAGCCTGATGCATTGTGGTATATTTCAGGGATTCCCATATGTACATCCTTGGAATAAATTTGTAATTTTTATTGATGTTATGGATATCAAAGTTTAGAAAAAATGATGGTCATCGAGGTATGGAACTGACAATGCCAGTTTATATGGATCTATTTAACAAGTATACAATGGATTCACTCCTTGTACATGAAGATGAATCCTTGAATAATGGACCTAGATATTTGACCTAGTTGGTATATATTATACCATGTTTTCTATACATGCAATCCATGGACATGAGAAGGATGCCTTTATCAATGGCCATGTGTCCTAACAAACTCAAGACTACATTGATTTCATTTTCTAATGGATGCACTCTAAAAATTCTAATAGGACCTCTTGGACATAGGTCTTATGTCCTGGCCACCATATGTTTGATACATATTACCAATTGGGGTATGATATAGTTGAAGAAGTTCCATCTTTACATGATTGGACTCCGATACTCAAAATCCTTCATTATATAGATTGGTGGCCTATGTGGGTGATCCCAGTGCTAGGTTATATATACCCCCATTGTTCTATAGCTTTCTTAGAGACATTTCTAGAGTTGGATAATGTAGGTATTATAGATCAGGACAAAAAAACCCGGGATTTATTTAATTATACATGGTTTTAATGAAGGGATACCCATCCCCATCCCCCTTTATACCTTACTCTTACATATATATATATTGTAATATATTTGAACAAATATATATATAAACACATGATGGAATATTTTCCAATTGATCATGATCGTGGTCCTAGGGATCACATATGGTTTCTCGTTATTTATTTTATTTCTCATTTGTAGTTATCTCTAAAATAGACTTATCATATTTTTTTAAGAATGAACTTATGAGTTTATATTTATAGGATTGTTGTTGGGGTAGCCTACTATGAATATTTATTAACAATGTAAATGAACCTCAGTGCACATGTAGACCTTATATAATCTTTAATGGTTGAAAAAATATTTGTTGATGGATCTGGATAAGGCCTAGGATTGCATTATCAAGAAAATATGCTCATGTTGATTATTTTGATCAGGATATAGTATATCCCCAGTGTCTTATAGACTAGGTATGTTTATTTGATTAGAGTTAGTATGATATCCCTGCACATTAATTCAGTTTCCTTCAAGTAATCATACTGGTATGGTTGGCCCAGTGGGTCAAAAATATAGTATGCATGATATTGTTTTTGAGGCCTTAACAACATTTCAATCTTTATTATAATATTGTTTATAATTTCTTCTACTAAAAATTCTATATATACTACTATGGATGATGATTGGTTACTTCTACAGTTGATTAATCTAATAAGAGGGAATAGTCTCTACATTATCACTCCCATGACCCTTGCTTCTAGTTAGTAGCCTATGGTGTATGAGGTGGTTCCCTTGAGGACATGTTGATAATCGGCTCAGTGTATTGGTTTAGTGGAATATAGGACGAGATGTTACATTGTATATGGATATCAAAGAGTAATTTGTTGGTGAAAAATGTATGATTATGAGATAAATATAAAATTATTTACTGTGGTTGAATGTTTAGGTACAAAAAAAAAATAATTCCATTGGGATGATGTAACAATTACCTATACCAAAGCGGATATTTGAAATCATTACACTATATTTTTTTCATCCCTCATTCTTAAAAATTTAATAGAATAATAAAATATAGTTTGGGTAGATTAATATAAAATTAGTCAATTTATAACCCATACAAAAATATTCTTGCTTGATAAACATGCCATTATATATATATATATATATAATAGAAGTGGGCTGGATAAATATAACACTAATAATGACTAAATATAATGAAGATATGAGGATCACCATAATGTTTTTTATGTGTCTTTAGAATGAGTTGAACATAGATTTGAAATAAATTATAATATATCACCTATATAATTATGATAAATTTAAATATCAAAATCATACGTTGGTTGAAATTATCATTTCTTACTTTTATACCATTAATAGATGTTGAGATCAATTTTTTTCCTTTGGTTGAGTTCTCATAAAATGATAACAATCACAAAAATATTCCGATGGATCCATCTGCAGACTATTATAGGAAGAATTATAGAAATCATAAATTGTGGGATTGATTTAGTGAATTAATGCTATTAAGATTGAAACTATTTGAAAAATTAAAAAATAAGAACAAATACATTCATAAACAATAAAAGTAAGATAATATTTGATAGACGAAAAATCCTGATAATCACTAAAGTTGTCATGATTTCAATAAATTGGATAAATTATTTATTCAAATATTTCCATGGAAGAGAGATATCAGGTTTATGAAGATGAGAAAACTAATACCTAGGAACATTGGCCCCATTAAATTTATTGTTTTATTTGGAGTGATAGATTATTGACTGGAACCTCCACCAGACTTATCACATGTACACCATGTGATCCACATAACCCTATCGATTAATTACACACAAGATACATCTAATAAACTAAATTTATATATGGTGTAATTAGAACATTATCACACTCATAAGGATTAAGAAGTGAAGATCTTGGAATATAGGGATTATGCACTACGAAATAAAACAAAGCACCTAGTCACCATAATGTTGATAAATTATATATTTTTTCAAAACATCAGAACCTATGGATGTTATTAAATAAATTTTCCATAATATATGCTCATCAAAGAGATTGAATTTGATTGTAAATGTAAATAATTTTAAGGGTGTACAGTGTATTATACCATGTTTTTCTATGAATATTCGATATTTAAAGCTATTATTTTAGAACAAATCTAAATAATACCATATTATATTTACATTTATAGTAAGTATAAATCTAAACATGGTTTCATTTTTTTAACATGGAATTAAAAATTAAAAATTAATACATCATTTAAGATAAAAATAAGTATAATGTAATCATAAAATATTATAAATAACATCACTAAAATTATGAAATCAATTGGGTCGTCATTTTCTAGAGTTACCATAGTTGTGATTAATAGTGTAAATTTTATAAATAATAGAAATTAGAGGGAACTTTTATAAATTACGTATTTACCAATTTCAGGGAAAATAGAGTGAATAAATAATGATGAAAAATGAATATATTTATATGATATTTTGAATATATATCAATTAAAAATATTATTTTTTGAATTTTTTCTTGGATAATAGTAACATAGATGACAAAATAGTTAAAATAAATTTGAATAATAATAATATTATTGGAATTTAGAAATGGAAAATAGTATAAATGATGAAATAACACAATAAGTAACTTTTAAATTTATTAAATTAATTAAATATTTGTATGATGAACCCATATAAAAATTGATCAATAATTAAACATAATTTATGTATGAGATATTATTTTAAGAAAAACATGTTTTTGTTATAAATTTTTCATAAAAACATCTCATATGGAGACACGTCTAAAATTTTCATTAATAAGAAACTACTTTGAATAACTCCAATATTGGTGATTTCTAATAACTAGATTTATTTGGTGTTCTCATTATAATTTATATTGGTTCTATACATACGAATATTTCATATATTATTTTCTTTTTATACTCTATTTTTCAAAAGATTGAATGGTGAACCGAACTCATATCATCAAAAAACTGAATTTTCCTTTCAATTAGATTATTAAAACTATTAATGTTATGTAATGATTAGGATTTATGAAACTTAAATAAAAATATATTTAATTTTATAAATTAATGAATTAAATTTATGAAATACTTATATCTACTTATTTAATTATTATTCATCTATCCCAAAAACGTCAAATCATATCCAATCCAATGGTATTTGAGTTTCTACTATAACGGATTTTTTACTTTTATAAACCATATTAAATTTTGACATTTTTTCCAAGAAATTATCGTTTACTATTTGCAAATTTAATTTTTTTCACTTCATATTTTTATATTAATTGTTTCAGAAAAATTTTCCCCAGACTACCAAGCCTTTTACGCCATACGTTATTCTCTGCATGCATAATCATGTGGCAACATGTGTTGGATTCTATTAACTGAATCAAAAATCCATTAGCTCCCAAAAGTATTATTATAATAGATACATGTTTCGTTTAATTACTAAAAAATAATTCTTCCTAAAACTAGACAGTATTTCATTAAACACCGTTGATTTATAAAGAGTTATAATTGTCAAATGTTAAAAAATTTACAGTATATATTTTAACATTATAAATTTAATTTAATCCTTATATCATATTGCTTAGGAAACCATTATCCACAATTCATGTATTCATAGAATTGTATTCTAGAAATACAAAATCAATTTAATGTGGTTATTGTTTTAAGTGAATTATTTTATAAACAATCATGGTTCCAAAAACATGGATTTAATTGAGTTGGTAGGACTAAATATTTCATTTCAAATGTATTTTGATGACAACATTCACATAATCCTTTAATGCTCTCAATTTTTTTCATTTTAATTATCATCTCATTATGTATCCATTGAATATTTTCGTTGTACTATTAATTCAACACCATAAGATCATTCTCCCTTCATTATATATGATTTTTTAGGTTGTACTTGAAATAATTTTTTATGGATAACCACACCTAATGGATATCCATATCCATGAAACCTCAATCCATGATAGATTTTTTTAATGATTTCCTATCCATATTTATTTTTAGACCTTCAATGAGGTTACTTCACATATAAATTTTATAGATATCTTATTTAAAAATATTGGGCTTATGTAGTGATTTATAAATCATTTTTCTTCTTACATTTTTGGGAATGATTTTCAATTTATTCATAATGATTTTTAATCTAAATTTATTATTTTTATTAGATTCTTCTGGAAAACTAGTTTTATAATAAGGTATTCCAATTGTTGGAATCCCTTCTTCTTGTCAAATATCTTATACATTAATTTTTTTTTGTTTTTTCTCCTAATAGAGTCATACACTTGTAATTAATACATTACCGTTATATTTTAATTAATACATTTTTATGTACTCAACATCATTAATTTCTATTTTATCATGTTCACCTTTTCATTTATAATTTTAATATTATATGTCTTGTCATCAATAACCTTCCTCTTCACAATATTATTCATTTTTTTACGAAATTCATTAAATAAAAAATATTTCTCAAAATGAATTATATTTCTCATATCAATGTAATATTTGATATTTTAATTATCATCAATTATAAGTATTCTATTCTCCATGGATGTCTTTATATTCATTGTCATTGGGTACTAATTTCATGATTCCCTTATTTACTTGTAATCTCACAGATTATTTTTGAGTCATCCATTGATGATTTATATTATTCTTCATTCTAATCCATGAGGAACCTTAATAAAACATATTTAGGGGTTTTCTCACATTCACATATTTTATATCAATCATAAATTTATCATTCAATAAATAAAATATTTTTCCTGATGAATTCTTATTTTATTTTTCAACAAAATTTTTATTAATATTATTTTATTTTACAAGACTAAAATTTAATAGAGTATGTCTTTGTATATTCATATAATTCATTTTTATTTCCAATTGACATATGTTTATAATACTATATATTAATTTTTTTAATTTAAATATTTAAATGGAATTTCCCCTTAAAACATACCTTTTCACCTTTAGATGCTTCTTCAAATATGAGGGGGTGTTTTTTGAAAAAAAATTACAAATAATCATCTTCATCACGATCATTGTACCAACATTCATTCATTACATTCTTTATGAAAATAAAAGTAAAATTTTCCCTTTCATGACTTTTATTTTAATACATTCTCTTATTCTCATCTGAAGTTAATTGATATACGGTGTAGTTTATGAATTAAAAATTCTTCATGATCTATAATATAACAAGAATTTATAATTGCATATTATTTGTATGTTATTATTTTCAAGACTTTCTATACCACTTAATATTTTTCAATAATTTCTAAATAACCCTTGATGTAATTTAGAACCATATTTACAATATAAATTAAATTAATAAAAAATTATTTTGGAATTCATATATCACCAAATTGTCTCTTACTGAGGTGTAACATAGAATCCTTTTGCTTCCTATATCTTTTATAGCTGTTATTTATTCCAATTTATATTTATTTAATAATTTATTATCCCATGATATTAGTTATTTATTTTTATGAAGAAAGATAGAAGAAAAAATTAAATTCCATTCCATTACTCTTATGATTCATTTTTATAAATTTAGGACTAGGATATAATCTCTATTAGAACTAAGAACCCATGTGGAAAATAATATTGAACGTTGAGATCAAGTAATAGATGCTCAGATACCATTATATCCATCTAGATGTGGAGTCCTTTTCCAATAATGTTGAAATAAATTTTTAAATGATTGAGTTATGTTAATCCATCTAAATATATGGGGTATTTTATAGAAAATATGGTTCTGATACAAACTAGTAGGATCACCTAGGGGTGGGGTCAACACATTGGGGGGGGGGGTGAATCTGTGTTGATATTTTTTCAAATTGTAAACAATGAATTAAGTCTCAATTATTCTATATATATATATATATATCAATATCAAAATAGTTTAGTAAATTGAATATGACAAAATAAGTTTATATACGAGGAATTTCTCTTATATGGATGAATATAACACCAATGTATTTTTTAAGCTATATACAGACAAGTCATGTTACATTATTTAGATGAAATTAAAGGAAATCGAATATCATTGATGCATATAGAATTACTAGAATCAACCAGTTTCAAAACAAAAATTAATTTATACTTCAATAAATAAAAGAATGTTTTTAGATGATTGACTAGATGTATACGAATAAGGCAATAATAGACTACCTGATCATGATATTCTTCTTCTCATTGGAGTATAAAACACCATAGGTTGTTATATTATAACATAGTGTATTTATAATTAGTGAAACATACTATTACACTTCTCCTCCATCTTTTATCATTATATAATCACCATATCACATGAATATTATCTTCATACATTTAATACAATATCATCTCTTCAATTATTCCTTATTCTCAGTATTTAAAATAGACTTAAACTATTCACAAACAATATATCCATAAGAATTATCATTTAATCTCCTAATTTTGTCCATATTCATCACATCATCCCCCTAATAACAAAACCATAGTATACTATCAACATTTAAATGACAAAATTCAATAATTATCACCATTTCTGAATATTTATTTCATGATAATGACTAAATTTTCTTCTTCATACATCATACATGAATATATGAAATCATGGTTATAAAATTTATTATGAAATATTAATCATTTAGTAATAACTCAATACCATATTTCATAAATATATTTAAAACATTTGTTATTACAAAATTTCATATTATAAAATAAATTAATTACCATACCAATTATAGGAGAATTATCAACTATTATTCATAATATCTCATTATAATAATCCAATATTCTTTACATGATATATTAAACATTCTATTAAGAATTATTTTTTATTAAATTATACTAATTTATTCAATAAATTATATTTTTATGCAATTCATACTTATCCTTATGATATAACTTCAATATAAGCTGAAATATATTACATATGATGTGAAAATATTATAAACCAGTTTATGTGTATTTTATATCCATTTAAATATAGGTCAGCAATATATTTTATACAAATTAGTATGATTTTTTGACCAATTTATAAATTTGGAAGATATTACATTTCATAGAGATACTTATATGTTACTTTTCCAACTATAAATCTACAATATCATAAATATTCCTATATAAAAACACTTTTATTGCCTTATAACTAGAAAAACTTTTAAAATAGAAAATATAATAATTGTTACTTTTAAAAACCACATCATCGATATAAAAAACCTCATTATCAAATATTGATAATAAAAATAACGATATCCTAAAAGATGTTCAATAATACTATGTATGGTACATGGGAAGATAGAATAGTATATCATATTAACTTGTCTTGGAAGTGATTTTCAATATATGTTTATAATCAAACATCTTATGTTTTTTCCAGTCTAATAAATGTCATTTTTTACTTGTTTGGGGGATATAATTCTTTTTTTCCTTTTTTCTTTGTGAAAATTTATGATCCTCCAAATTTATGTACATGTTATGTATTTCGAAAGATATGATATATCTCATTATCTTGTTTTCCATAATAATAAAATTGAAGCGAATTGTTTCTCATCCATTATATTATTATAACCCATACTCTATTGAATTAAATGATATGAAAATAAAGAGATGTAGAAAGTTTTGGTGAATAATGAGGTAAATTATTAGGATATTCTACTTAAAATGTAGTCTTTTATGGGTAATCTAACAAATTATTATTTTCTAACTTTATATTTACGATGTATTTTTTTAAATGTCCTTTATGTGAATAACTTTGTGACAATACATTTAATATATTGTCTACAGTATAGTAGTTATGAAAAACGTTCCAGTTACATTATATTTATTCTATGATCTTGGTTTTTCTTTTATATTTTTAGAAATTATATTGTTATCATTATTAAATGTTATTTGTTTTCGTAAATGTAAATAATGAGAATGAACCATATGAATAACCAATGGGGTTAATAATGCATTTATTTATTTAATGATATTCCTAATATGATTGGAGGGTGCATTGAAAATCTTATAGTGGTTCAGCCTAAATTCACTCATGTCATGAAAAAAATATAAACATTGTGGTTTTATGATATTTTATAAAGATGGAAAAAATTGTGTTTGATTAATTTAAGATTCATTGGAAAATATAATTTCGTGAACCACCTAATTAACTAATCATAAAACAATGTATTTATTAGAATTATATTAAATATAATCACTAGATATAATGCCCTCTTCTATATTCATTATCATGTTGGAGTCACTCCTTTTCAACATGTATATCTACTAAACCATTCAACAGATTATAATGTCTCACAAGGATTTCTATTTGGGAGATACATACCAGATAAATATAATGTACTAAATCTTATAGTAGATAAATTATAGAATGATATATCTTGTGAGGAATAACTACTGAAGAACATAGATCACATGCATAAAGTGATAGGAATTATGATAACTAACATCATTTATGTACTAAGGATAAATCATATGTTCAAAGATGTAATATGAGAATCCATGGATATATTGAAAACAATGTAATTTCTTATATTTTTATCTTATAGTTTGAAATAATATTTAAATGAATTTTTTTAATAGAAAAATATTATTACATCGAAAGTTATTATATAAAATGTCCTTCTATAGAAATCATTTTCAAATTGTTTCTTTAAAATTGTAGATTATATTATAATGTAAAAATTATAAAAATCTAAAAAAAATCATGTTATAATATTTTAAATTATGTATGGATTAAATCTGTCATATCGAAAAAATTATAATGAGATAGTAAAAACGTTTAAATTGCATTACTAATATGTTTAAATCCAATGGGATGTGGTTTCTCAGAAATTGACTAGTCACAAATAAACCACTCTAAATTAATAAAAATATTATAAATTAGAGTGAAACTATATATATTATATAGATAAATCCTTGATCAAAAAATTTATAAATAATAAATTATAGAAATAATATCTATTTATAAGATATAAATATTATATGAGCACTTAAAATATGACTTTCAGAATACTATCTTGATCATTAGATCGATATCCTGACTAATATAATCTCTATTGAAATAGTATTATAGTAAATTAACATTAATTTATATATTTTATAAAATCTATAAAAAAATTACCTCGAACAAATAAATTAAATATATATATACACATACATATAATATTGTAATATAGTGGTAAATAGTAAACCCACACATTTTTATCAAAATTAAAAATTCGGATTAAAAAATTTCTAAATACATTTTTAGAGAAATTATATAATTTTTATGATGATAATATCAAAATAAGTTAATTTTTATTTATAGAACAATGTCCTAAATAGTGAAATACAAAGGTGAATAGTAAAATGTTGTTAAATAAGAAATATTCAAATTTATTATAAATACATGATTAAGTAATTTTTGATTTATATATGTATGATTTATTTATGTTTCAAATGAATTAATTGTGATAAATTATCATAATAATCAATTATATTCATAATATTGAGTAAAAATATTAATTCAATCTTTATTTTTCTAAAACCCTCTTATCACATTCACATAAAAATCACCCCACCACCCATTTATGATCTATTATAAAATATAATATTATTCTATATATATTCCAATTTATCATTATAAACCATCATTTATATGTTAGGGAAGCTCTAGTTTTACCAAAATACCATATTTCAATGCCTTAGGGGTTGTTCTAAAGGAACCATATCCAAGAGAGGGCAATGATGTCTCATTCCTATGATTTCATATTCATCATTATCATATCAAACATATATATAAATATTTCAATTATAATAATAATAGAGTGATAGTATAATTATTTTCAAATATAATTATGATTTTTTTCATTTATTTTAAACATTCTCTAAAATATAATTAACACTATAATTGTTTCTCACCACCCAAGTGAACATTTTAGGATTCATCACCATATTTTGTAAATGGTTTAATAAAATATAATTAATTGGTAATAAAATTAAATTTAGTTTAGGATTCTTTGATGATGATCTCTTATGTCTCTTATAATGTTAAAAATACAACATAGTTTTCATTTATACTTCCTATAATGAACATACCAAGAAACATTCTGAATTTTTAAAAGATTATAGAGTAATCAATGAACACAAAATATCTAATAAATCTATAATTAAATGATCAAATTAACATTAAAAATATAGATCCTTTAGGACCATTGAAAATGAACCTTTATTCGTTATAATTATTCAAATGTAACTTCTACACTATATAACAAACTACTTAATTCTATTACTGTAAACAGAACGAATCCAATTAATGTATGTCATATGATACTAAAAGAATATTAATAGCTACATGAAAATTATATATAGTTTCATAATGTTCAATGAATGTTTGTAATTTTACTATTACGTAGATTATAAGAATATCCAATGCGAATCACAACTCAATATAAGAGGACACTCCCAAAAATTTCCATCTTTTTTACTGTATTATCTAATTAACTCTCTCTATAATATGCTAAATTTATTTTATTTATATTTTTCATTTCATTTAATAGTGATTTTTATTTTATTTTATTAATCTTCAAATAATGAAACTTATATAAAACAATATAAAATATATAATGAAAATCATTCCAACTCCATTCATTTCATGGATTTGACTTCTTATTCCTAACATATTTTTCTATACACATTTATATTGACACAAAATATATTTAGTTATAAATTATTTATGGGGTTTTTTCCAATGGGGTTGTTTTTCATTTATATTTCACTATACAATAACTATGATTTTGGTGAAGATATTATTTTTGAAACCTCGCCAAATGTTTATGTTGTTTCCCTCAATATTGTATTTTTCATTTGGGAATAAACACTTTTTATATTATACATTGAATGTCCTATACAATTATTTCCATTCAAATTTTGGAAACCTACATGATCTAACATGTTACTATGATTTTTTAAATTATTATTTGATGTTTTTACTTCTCATTAGTTGACTCTATATTTATTAATAGTGTATTATTTATTATCTATATGGAAAACATATCCCAGGGAAATTACAATTTAACATGTGGAACTAATAACATTCATCCCCATAATTTATTGGGTAATTCTTAGATTTAATGAAATTTTATGTATTGTTAATAGTAAATTATTATAGAAGATTATTTTTTATTTTCATATATGTGATCATCAATATATGTTTTTGATAACAGAAATTTTGTTTGTCACATTATGTTTTGAATATCATGATTATCATGTTCCTATGATACCATTTATATTATTAGATGTTTTTATTTTATTATTTATGATCCTATTAATTTATAATTATATGTTAGTTAATTTGAATCATATGATTTACATTGTCATCATAGTTATTTTGATTATTTAGTTTCTTGGATTTTAGATCACCCTTATATTTATTTAAATCCTTATGGTATTTCACACTATGGTAGTTTTACTAGGAGATCAAATAAATGAAATAATAATATAAAAATTCATAAAAAATGTTATATTTTTATTATTCAGTATTATAATATAATATAATTTTTTATGCATTCTTATAATGCATAACAAATATTGTCGTAGAACATTCAAAACTATATATGGGGATGGTATGATATAACCCACATGTATTTATTTATATAAACACTTATATATATATATATCAAATTTATATAATATGACTATCATATGTACCATCATAATACTAACCAAGTAGAGGTGAATATATGGTCATTCTGAACTCTTTTATGTCCAATATTACATATATAATGACCCAAAATATGAAAATTTAATCAATCATATATTAAAAAAATAAAATATGTGGGTTATTATAACATTATTTATATAATGGAAAATTAATTTTTTTTATATATCTAACCCTTATGTTGTTATTCATAATTTCTAAATTGATATATGATGTAAAAAGACTTTCAAAAAACATAAATATTGGGTTTTTAATTTTTTACGGTTTTTTGAGCTAATTGGATACAATATATAATTTTAAAGTAATTTTTAGTGATGAATAATATCCCTGACATTGAAGAGTAAAATGATGTCCAGATAAATTATTATATAATATTTTGAAGACCATTACGAACGAAACATGGATGGAATACTAAGAAGTGAAGAAAACGTGAATGGAAAAAATATGAAAAGTCAAATCCTGGTTTGATATAATGATGTATATATTCTAAAATTTTGATAAAAGATATATAGAGATATTGTGATATAGAGTATATTTAAATTTTTATCAACCAAAACAAAGTGTTTAATTATTTTAATTATAATTAGTGAAGTTCTGATAAAGTAATGATGTGGTGATTCCACATTTTTTGAGGATTACAATTCAAATAGAAGATATATCACATTTTACATATACTATTGTTGAATTAATATTGTTTTTTCTATAGAGATAAGGTAGTCAAATCGTGGTTTAAACCAAAATTTTATATTTAATTAGGATCATTAACAAAATTTAATTTTCAATATAATTTTAAGGTGAATTTTGGGTCTAGATTTTTAGGTCATACTATTCCATTATATTTCATATCCTTGAATATTTTATTCAAAATTTAACATAAAATTTAACATTTATTATTATTTTATAACTTTAATGTAAAAACATTATTGTTTATTACTTAAAATTATTTCATAAGATAATTCAACCATTATAAATTGTGGATAGTTCATCCATAATTGGAAATGTTATCTTGAAAATTAATCCTGTAAGAGTAAAATGAAATATAAATAATTTGTTTCTGAATTTTATAAACAATGATGTTAGTTTTATTTCATATTATCTTTAATATAAAATTTTATCTTATTCCATAATAATTATTTGTTAAAGAGGGTTATTCGGGGAGGAAATCATTGAATTTTGAAAAACATAAAATTATAAACATAAGTTTGTATTTATATTTTTCCAACATAAATTAAAATTTAATTCATATTCATTTATTATATTCTTCATGTAATGGAAATTATTTGATTTAATTTTACTAATCAATTTGATCATAATGATTAAATTCAAATTATTAACACACAACTAATAAATTTATGGGATTTATAAATGAATGGGTTAGTATATTTATAAGGGGAAATTTTATTTAAAAATAATTCATAATTTGACATTTTATTATTATATTTCAAAGGATATTTTTTATGTTCAATATTACTAACAATAATCTCAATATTTTAAAAGAAATGTATATATTTTCATAATTTTGGATGTAAATTAATTTGGCCTATAATTAAGTCATTAATCAAAACTTGAACTTCAACAATACAATTTATTGGAGGTTTTTACTATTATATGTAATTTTATTAGATCATATAGTTTGAGATAAACACTAGGATGTTAGAGATTAATATTTTTTTTAAATGTCAACCACCCTTTTACTTTTTAATCACATCTCTCTTTTTAAATCAAAATTGTATAAGTATAAAATACATGAATAATTGTTTTTTTAATTAAATTTTTTCTCCATTATAGATGAATAAATATCTATTGTGTATTGGGTTTTATACCCCGCCAATTTTCCTTTAATAATCCTGAAATAACACACAACATTTTAGGACCCTCAACCTACTAAAATGTAGCTACCAATAAGAAATTAATGCACGAACCATATTCCAGTGATGAGTAGAAGAATTTATCATTTAATAATAACAATAATTAATAGTCGGTGTCCAAAGGAATAATTTTTTATTCTCTCATTCTCTCTTGAATCAATAAAAAATAACTATATCTCTCATCTTCCTTGTATCTTAAATATTCTCATTCCTCCATGAATTATGTATTGTGTCATTTCAAAAATATCTTATTCAATTTCCCATTTCATCTTTTTTATGTCTTATAAATTACAAGATCATATTTCAATATTTTAAAATTGATAATAACCAATTATACGTTGAAAAGTATTCCCTATTTATATTTCACTTAAATACCATTCACTTATCATTATTCAAACATCCATGTAATATAGTTTTTTATTCTTAGTGTAATCTGTAAATTTTTTTTGAGATATCACCATTTTTCAAGACACTAAAAAATGTAAATTAAAAAAAACACAACTACATAATGACAGAAAATAATCATTTGGAAAATTTGGACCCTTCTAATGTGATGTGGATATGTCCTAAAATTTTCCACGTAAACATGCATTGGACATGACACATTGTTCATGTTGTATAGCCAATTCATAATCATCTATCATCAAAATCGAAATATTAAATCCTTATTTGATGATAATCATCATGAAATTCATGCACTAAACATCATAAAAACATTATCCTAATAAATTTTTGTAAATCAAAAAATATTTCAATGTGTCAATAAATATGGAAGAAAAATTGGTTCTTTGGTATCCATGTTTTTGAGTTCTAAATATGTTAAGTATGTACATATTATTTTTTTAATTATTAAATTTATGCTCCCAAACCATAAAAATTATTCCGGATGTAAATTTTTTTTATTGATACAATTTTCAAAATTTGGATATATATTTCAATATAGATCTTGCATATTCCTCAAATTTTCCATTTTTATGGACTTATATAAAAACATTATATATGATAAAAATAGTATCTTATAAATATATGGAAAACTATACCATTTTTAGCATTTTATTTCATAATATAACATTATCAATATTGTATTGAATGATTTTGTTTCTTTTAATATTTACAATAACCGCAAACATAGTATTTACAGGTTAATCCTCCAACCCCACTATATTTCCTTAATATTTTTCAAAACATCTCAAAAAAACTCTAGATTCAATTAAAACAATTATTAATAACCCAAACATATATATTGATAGAAAAGTAAAAAAAGTATTATTTTGTTTAGACAATATACCCATTGGTAAATTTTTTAAATACAAATATTAAACCTTTTAATTTTTATCCAAATCTAAAATCCCCCCCCCCCAGCAGAAGAAAATGTTTAAATATTAAATTTATTTTATCCATATTATTGGATACAAAGATAAATATAATAAGTTATTTATATGGTATTATCTTCTATAAAGTGATATTACATGAAATAATAGACTTTGAAACTTTTTTATTTAGTTTAGTGTTGAAAACCCGTGTGATTTATTTAGGCATCAAGTTTATCCCAAATATGTTTCAGAAATGATAAATATTTTTAAATTTATTCTTAGAAGTTTAATATTGATATTATCTAAAATTAATTCACAAACAAACTAAAAAACATCAAAATATTTTATTAAAATAATTTGTTAACACTTATATATAACTTTCCCCTTAACGAAATGATTTTGAATCATCTAAGACATTATGTGTTCGATTTATTGATAATAGTATTTTTTGATGTTGTAATTATGAGAAGGAGGATATTTTCTGAAGAATGAGATTGTGTGGAAGGTTTGGTTTTGATCAATATGGAAAAAATTTGGATGAAATAAAAAGATAATAATTGATATAAATATATGTAAAATAAGTGGTCAATTCTCTATGTAGATGATTAGATATCAAATAATATTTTGGTGAAGACATGGTGATGATGCCCCTAAAAAACTTGTGAGGAAAAGAATTAAAGGCCTTGATATTTCTATAAATAGTGGTCTTGTTAGTTTCCATTTATATATTCATTCATATAATTTATTTATATAAGGAATAATAGGGATTTTGGGTTCCAAAAATCTGAAAGTGATGATTTTGTTAATTATTGAAATGTTATTATATAGCATTCTTTTAAATATTTTATATATGTGATTTATCATGAAATTTCAATTTAAAAAGAGAGTTTTGATAGGAAAATGGAATCCCAGAATTTGTGTGTTATTGGTTTCTTTCCGCAGTGCTTTCCAAATCAATAGGGCAGAATATATAGTGTTTCTTGGTGTCATGAGTTAGAAAAGTATTGAAAAAAATTCATTTTTTACATCGTATTTATATGAATACATATATAATATTTGAAAAATAATTATTACTTAATAGAATTTTAATATTTTTTTGATTAACCGCTAAACATATAATACCACGAGTGATGGCCATTTAGTGTAGAAGATATTTTATTGTGGAGTGAATTTTGATTGAAGGACTATTTTACTCAGGTAATTAATTGAACGTATAAAATAATGTACATGATTTTCATATAGAGGAGTAATTTATAATGTAAAAATATGTTTTTACTATATATGGTAATGTTTATAATACTACATTGCATTTCTGAATGAGAATACCACCAATCAAAAAAGATTTTTAAATTTTTGATAGATAAGAGATTATTTTAGAAGCTGTATAAAGCCAAAATTTCAACGTAATGCTTAATTTACTATAAAACAATCTATCAAGGCGATCATTTGGCAGTAAAATTATTTATTTTTGGAGGACACTTTAAGATTTACCATATAACATTTTATTATAGTTCACATTGGGGATTAGCATATTCTGGGGATTAGAGATAAAGAATTGGTTCTTTCCCTAAAAATAACTAATAATATAGATATGAAGTAACAAATAAAAGTTAAATTGAAGATCCATAAATCAGTGTAAAAAATCTATGAAGTAAGAAAGTTAAAATATAAGTGTTATACTATGTCTAAAATCAGTTCACGAAGAACATTATTTGGTAAAAAAATTAATTTATGATGAAATTTATTTTATATTGGACAATGAACTATTCATCAAGAAGCATACAATCAACTAAAAGATAGATCGTGTATCATATAATATATTATCCATAGAATATATGAGAATTATAAAGGGATATTAACATAATTAATAGTTCTTGATAGAGAATTATCCTGATGAAAAATTCATGAAGGGGTGTTTTGAATGGAAAATACATAGGAAGAAGGAATTAAATAAATAAATTAAGATATAATATTGAAAATTATAGTAGGGATATTATATTGAGGTGTTTTTTTACAATGGATGGAGATGTGTTTTGTAGTTATGTCATGGGAAAAATTATTCAACACTTCCACTGTAGAGTTGATCTATTCAGGATTTTAAAAAGACGAGAGATGAATGTTGGAATATAATAGGGAATCAAAATAAAGGATATGTTTTAGGAATAATATCATATTAGATATAGAAAAACTATTATTAATCATATCAAATTAAGGGACCTATAACTCTGTAAACCATGGATGGATGTTAGTAAATATAGTGAATTGATGATAAGAAGAGTCAAGGCCCCTTGGTTGAGGAGTGACCAAGCCTATATTATATTAATTGAATCTATACTAAAACCAAAAGACCATTATAAACAATATATCCAAAAAATAGTATGTATTCGTAGAATATGGATCATTAACACAGCTTCATATTATAAAAATTATTGTTAAAATTTTATAATGAACCAAATACAATATATGTGTTCTATTCAAACTTCACTTTCCTATATTTTTATGTTTATTTTGTTTATTTCACTTTCAAAAGCAAAACATTGAATATAATTCCTACCAACATGTTAAAAAAATTCAAATATGAATTTTATTAAATAAATAAAATATTTAATTTTTTCATCACCCTGATTCTCCCCCTTTCATGGTGTCTCATGATGCATTAATTTCTTTTATGAAACAATGTAATATCTAAAATAATATCACAAATAAATGTTGGGAAGTGGGATCCGTCCCATTTACAACCTTATCCTCACGATCAACCTAATTTAAAGCATCTAAGTGTTTATATGATAAATATAATTATATAATGGAATAAATTAAAGCATCAAAGTTCCTTTAACATCCCAATCCTCCTTAAAATTATACCTTATATTAGACTATTTATATCTAAAATATTCATGAGATTCATTAGTTGATTCATAATACATTGATTATCATTGCCAATAACAAGTCAAAATCTAAAAAACAATCATATATTCATGTTGTTTCATTATGATGCCCAACTATGTATCTTCCAAGGATACATCCATATAGTCAATGTATTTAGAGATAAAATTAACTTATGATTTCATCTTTTAGAACTATATAACAAAACGTTTTCAAATAAAAAGTAATGCGCCAAATGTTTACTTCAAATCATGGACTCCATTACCTGAGTAAGAATATATAATCCCATTAAGAGGTATATATTTTATCTTATTATTTGAGGTATATATTGGATTATAATTTCTCAAAGAACATGTTATTATTTGAGATTAAATTGACACATTACATAAAGAGTACATATATTTAAAATATGAGGAAATCATGATTTCTCATTAATCTTATTTCTATAAATCTGTAGATTTTGAATACTTTATATCAATTATGAATAATTTATTTGGTATATACTTTTATTTAGGCTCCTCCATTAAAAACCTCTTTAATAGATCAATATAATATTTTAATAGTGAAATAGACATGTAATTAGTAATTTTATTAACATATAAACCTTAAAAAAGTTTCACTTCCCCATAAAAATACATCTCAATATTTTTTTTTCATAAAATACATTCAAAAATTTCATATTATTTCATTATAATATAGTATTATCAATATTCATAATCATTAATTGTAATGTGGTGTTAGTATTATTCACATATAATTTTCCACCCACCAACACTTTAATAAAATACATGATTTGAAAATATTAATCGAGCTTATTGTACCAATATCATTGTTATTATTTAATTTTTTTCATGTTATATATTCACCTTACAAATTGTTTTAAAATATAGAGAATGAATAAGGGCCTTTGTGCATACCATGTAGGATTATTCATCGACATTACCATTTTAAAAAGATAATTATTCATTTTTTTGATAAAATTAATGAAGCTATGGGATATAATGGAAGTAATAATTCTATTTGGTTTATGCTTGGAAATCAGATAAATTTTTTCATTAATTTTAATGCCATTAATAGGTTAATATCCCTCAAATGAAAACATTTTTTATTTCTTGTAACATTACCATTTTCATCAATTTTATTCATTATGCCACATTTAACACCAATAAAATTTAATCCCTTAGGACTATGTACATGTTCAAATGTTTTATTAAATTTTCTTTGATCTAGCTCTTCATTTTTATAATTAGTACATTCTTAATATTAAAATATTATTTAATAATCTTATATTTAAACTATTGATTGCAAACGAGTGTGACTAGCATCTAGGTTTTTTT
The DNA here is from genome assembly GCA_963277665.1 of Viscum album. Lineage (NCBI taxonomy): Eukaryota > Viridiplantae > Streptophyta > Magnoliopsida > Santalales > Viscaceae > Viscum > Viscum album. The sequence goes on from OY728123.1 coordinate 1,756,844,005, forward strand.
ATTTTTATCTCAACCCCTTGATATTGATCTCCAATTATTGATTCAACATTAATATTATTCTTAAATCATAAGTTATTATTATTATTTCCACATTATTTTCATCATCACAAGAACCATCATGACCTATTATTTATTCTTTAATCTATATGTATTATTCATTATGAAGAACATGTTCATAAGTAAAAACATCATCCTCAATATATTTCATGATATAATTTTCAATATTTTCACCATTTTAATAAATTGTTATAGTAACATAATCTAGAATCCTTATATACATGTCATTATGGAATCTTTTAGAACCTTTATTTGGGGTGTTACCCACAAATATTTCATTTTTTGTCCTCTCACTAAACATGCCACAAATAGTATTATTCAATTGAATCAATGATACACTCCAAAATATTTAATCATTTTTTTAAATTGTTTTCTTGTGGTTTCACATTTCATAATGATTCATGTCAAAAGATGGCCTCCATATACAATTATTTTTATAAAATCCATCACATGTCACATCTTGAAGCTACAAATATCTTGAGGTGTTATTTGTAGCAAGAATAATTTTAGTTGTACCAAAAATTATTATATATTAATTATTCATATAAGTCATTTACATGTGTAGTATATGGATCACATAAAACATTATAATATCTGTGATAATATTTATTATCTTAAAAATATGTGTCAGCATACTCAGAACCATTAGAATATCATCATCCAATCAAGGGAATGAATAATTGTTTCCCAAAGTCTTTCATGTTCCTTTGAATATATGAAAATCTAGTGAGTTTTTAGAAAAAAACATGATAGATGAAATTCATTAAAATTAATAATGAAATTTGACAATGTTTTTTTCCCTATTTTGACTACTTTTTCAATGTTGGAAAGTCGATAGAGTGAACCGTCTACAATTTATTTAGTTAGAATGTGACCTCTCTTATAAATTATATTCAACACTATTCCTTTCCAACATGTTTTTAAACATTTAATATTACTTCTATTATAAATATGATATTTCTAATATACCGAACTCTCAAAAATTCTCCATATTCATTAGGACAATTAAACCATGGGTTTTTATGAAAGCTTATCTTAATCGGGTAAGATCAAATATAAATCTATCGGTGCATGTCTAACATGAAACGTGTTTAGGTTTCCTTAACCACCCTTTTTTATAACTAATAATTACCATAACCTCTCAAATAAAAACCAACTCCATTTGAATATAAAATCATAAAAATAATCATAAAATTATGATACACTTAGAAGATTATTTTTTATCCCCTAAAAAAATATTCGGAATTATGTGTCTTTTTACTTTTTTTTCATTACAACTCATTTTCTATTTAATAATATGCCATTACATAATGTGAAGAATGCTCTATTGTAAAGTTTTTAAATTACTCATATTTTTCTAATCACATTTCATATGAGATAAACACCACTATAAACATCCAAAATTTTAACGAATATAAACATGACCTAGTTTTAATTTCATACAGTCCTATGAGATATGTCATTATATATAAATAATGTAGAATATTCCTCTAAAATTTTTAAAAAATTATTTATTTTATACTTCTTCACTAATTATTAGTGATTTTTATTGGTTCTCATCTAATATTATTATATCCCCTTTAGTTATAAATCAATTATATGTCTTTGTAGAGACAAATTATACAAAAAACTACGAGCTTTATGACCAAACACACCACATCAATGAAAATAACATAGAAACATATTCCATTTATATAATATTCATTCCTATTTGTATTTCTATTTAAATAAATTTCATAATTATCTACAGTTTATCTCACAAATTTTTTATTAGAATGTTATTTATGAATTTGATGATTCGATGACATATTACCTAAATTTTTATCTTTCTAGAAGTGTGTTCGTTCTATTTTAAATTATGTATTTTTGGTAAATTTAATCTAATATATTTTAATTAACTGATCAATTGAAATAAATTTATATACGGTAGAAATATTGTATACATACCTTATACTTATTCAACACATTTAACAATATTTCACAAATATTGTTCCTTGGACCACCAATCGATTCATTGAACAACCATATTCAAATCATATTTGATCTTCCCTTTTTATTTTATATGTGAGGAATATTTACACATTGCTTATTATTCATCTTATCTTCAATGACAATAATTGTTGTACATTCATCAATAATCTTACCTTTCTTATCAATTGGACGCTTTTAATTTTTCAATTTCTTTGAGAATTTTATAATTCAAATTTTGGATATAATTATCACTATCTAAGATCACGTTTAGATTAGAATTCTCATTTCATACTATTCCAATTTACATTTAAAGAATTTTTTTTTTCAATTCACATATTATATTCTTTTTTAGGCTATCCTTCCCCAACTTTACACTCATTGGTTTAATAGGAATAATTTTATTATTAATTAGTTTTTCCAGCATCTTATTTATCCATTATAAAATTGTAGAATCGTTCATAGTAATTATTTTACAATCAACACTTTTATCAAAATAAAATATACAAACATCCACTAGTATAAAATTTATTATAAAGTATTTGGGTTAAATTTTCATACTTCTTATTGATTATAATTTTCTTCTAAAATCCATCCATATTAGTATTCTTCCTAGTTGCATAATAAAATTGACTCAAACCATTGAATTTCAAAGGATAATTGGTATAGGAAGTACGACATTTCAAAAATTAAATCATTTTATGTGAATATTATATATATATATATATTTCTTTCCAACTTTTGGATAACTATTTTCAATTTTTATCTAAAAAATATAATATCTTATTATAATACAATTTAGTATATGTAATTATGATCATTTGTAGATTCATAAATTTTATTAAATTTGGAAACATGGATACATAATCTATTTTTACACAAAAATATCTAAATAATATCCTAATTTGTTCTTCAAAACTATTACCCTTCTTAGACATATAATACTTAAAACCATTCTTCATATCCCTAGGGAAAGGAAACATAAAAATTGTTATCAAAAAATTTCTAATAATTGTTAATAAGGGGTGATCCAATAAATATATTTTTTAGAATAACATAATAATATGTTTATTGGAACCTGAGGTAAATATTTGAAATTCAAACCAAAAAATTCATAAATCATACTCAGGAGTCAAAAACTAAATCTTAGTTGTTTATAAGACATTATTTTAAAAGGAATAAACTGACATTTCCCAAGATAAGAGAAATTAGTGTATGATCACACCATAACAGAGTTACAAAATGTTTTGAATAATTATAATCTTTGAAATATTATGTCAACGATACCCATGAAGACATACATCACATGTTATTCTTGGGTTAACCACCCATGTACCATCTCTGGGATGGGATAACCTCTCTGATTCCCAATTTTGAGGTGGGGTTAAACACCCATGTACCATTTGAGAGTATAATTCATTAATAATTAAGCATTAATTAGAGGTATATAATGGGCCCACCCATCACATAATCAAAATCCAATCACATTTAGGCCATTATGTCTTGGAAACATTTATTATTACATCCAAAGTTAACCCATAGAAAATTAAACGAGTTTCATTAATATTTAATACACATGATAATAAAACATCTATGGAATTAATATGGAAGATATTGTTGGATTATATCCACATTTAATCATATGTGACATCAAAGAATTTTTTCAGTGATACATAATGAATTTATGATATCACAAGAATATTCCATTGGGAAATATAATTTTATTTTTGAATAAAATTATTTAAATTTTAAAAATATCCAAATTATGAAAAGAAAACATTATAATAGAAAATATAAATAAAAAATTATGATTTATATTCAATTAATTTATAATTACTGATATTTATACATTCTATGTATTCCATAATAATAGAAAAACCAAGACTCTGTTCAAACTTTTGGTAATAAGGATCACTATTATACGAACAAAAAGATTATTAAGTTTTAATAGATTTATAGAAAATAATACATGATTAAAAAATAATTTAAACAGTATTTGGAGAATAGTATATTATTACATTAACATTTTTTAGGAAAATATTTATGTGGAAGAAAATGATTCCACCCAAAATAGAGAAATAATATCGATTTTTCCTAGTTAAATTCTTTTAGAATTTTACGAACACATTGATATGAAAATGAAAGTTTTTTTTATTATAAAATCATATTATAATAAATGGAATAAAATTTATGACAGATTGATTATATATCTTCATTATACAAAATTTAATCCAAAATCACTATAGTAATGATGCGATTTTAATGTAAAAACCTTTTCTGAAGACCTAATTTTATATATGAGATTAAAAAAATAGTAATATAAATTTATATTTATTATAATTATGTAATTTAACCTTATTAATTCCTATAATTACATATATGCAACACTTATAATATTTTAACGCCCATTTGTTAATAATTCCCTTTTAAAATCGTTTTTGTGAAAGTTAACAGTTTCATTTCTCATTAAAGATTTTCTTTAACAGTTATGATCCATATACAATGAAAATTGTTCCATAATATATAGAATTAAATCATGATATAAATATAATACATACTAATTATACATATAGTTATTATAATCCATATAAGTAGATATAGAAAATGAATTATATTATTCTCAAAGATTGTATCCCATACTTACATGAGAACACTGCATTCATTTTTTAATGAAAATATGAAATTAAATGAATACACAATTTTCTAATTATAGATTCATAAATATATCATTTAATTCATATATATTTGAAAAATACATAATTATATACATTAATGGGTGGTTGTGATTGAATGTGAAACATATTTCTATGCGTATGTGGTAGTCCACACGTACACCCGAAAAATAATTTTATTTCCCATTTGATTTAATATAGGTGGGAAATGGTTTTGAAATCATTATAATAAAATAGAATCTTATCTATGATAACATATTAATCATTTTATGAGATGTAAAATGTTTTTGGAGGATATGTAAGTAGTAATAAAATTGAAATATATTGATTATGAATTAGAATATTTAATTATGAGACCACATTTTGATTACACTTTATGGCTTGAGAGATTGGCAAGAGGAAATGATAAAGGTATATAGCAAGAAACAAAGCAATATATTATGGTATTTTGGAAGGTTTTGTATGAGATATAATGGTAAAATTTTATAAATGATAGATGATATGATCTTCTATTTTATATGCAACTGTAGGCAAACACATGGAATTTCCTAAAAAATGTTGATTATATAACCTCACATTCATTAAAAGTGGATCCAAATGTAGTTAAATTATAATATAAGATATTATAAGTGTTAAATATATGAAAAAATATATACCATACCCATTTATTTGTAATTAATACCCTTATCTCTAAGTTTACCCCCAAGAAACCATTTTTAACATTAATCATATTAACAAAATTATACTATTTTTTCTCTTCATAGGGAAGAAACATTAAGTTTAAACTATAATATTAAATTAATTATAATGACTCATAATATTTTATTTAGTTTTAAGGATTTAATATCTATATGTATAATAAATTCACTTCAAAATTATTTATCCAACAGTAAGGAAAATTTTATTTTGAAAAATATATTTTAAATCATAAAACTAAATTTCATTTCATAAATTGCTAAAGAAAATATATTTTATGAATTTAAAATATAATTATTGAATATATAGTATATAAAATTTATTAAAAACTGTAATAAATAATTTTTTATTTTATTATGGTAATAATACTAGTATAATATAATAATAAGTTTATGAAAAATAAAACTTTTTAACATTAAATTATTTTATATTCATTCTTATCTATTGGTAAAATAATGTATTTATGATTATTAATTTATTAAATTAAATTAACAATATATTTTACTTAAATAATATATTATTTATGATCTTTTTTAATTTTTAGATAATTACATATATAAAAATATATACTGCTTAAATAAATAGGTCACGTAATCATTAAATATTTCAATTAATAACTAAGTTATTATAAACACATTTTTCAAATACAAAACCATTATGAAAAAAATTTAAATTTTTTTTAATGATATTCAAACCTTCTTGTAAAATTGATGTGTTCAAATGTCCAAGTATATCAAATTTTATTTATACACATGGTTTCATGTAAAGTAGTCTATCAAATATCTAATGCCTATTTCAAGGGAAACAAATATAAATTATTATATTGTTTTTCTATAGCCCCCATAAAATTAATTTATTAACTGAAATTCATTCACATTGATGTTTAGAAAATGAGGATATTAGTGTTTCATGACATCCTTATATTCTTATGTTGCTTCCCAAAATTTATCTTATGACAACAAAATGTTAAATAGTTGAGTTTTCGTATTTTAAATTAATATCTCTCATGGATACAGAATGTACACAAGTTTTTCCTCAGAAGATATATAATTCTGATATAACCATTGATTGATGTAGATATGAAGGATTAGGTTTACACATCCTCTAGAGAGATACATTAAACACAACATGTAAATGATATCAGTTTAGTGGTTGATCCAAATTATATGTAATCATCCTAATACATTCAAAAATCTAAAAGGTAACAAAATATCAGGGGTAAATATTTCTATTTTAACCACATATAAAAACAATATTTTATCTATAATAAATCAGGAAAACGTTCTTAAAAAATATAAATTCAATATCCCAATGATTATCTTTAGTGCATTATTTCTGTAAACTCTGAACTGGTTTGACCTACTGATGAATGAATCTAAATATATCTATCATTTCAACATATACCATATATTCTAATACCTATCATTTTATAATTGTACACATGAATTTGAGAGTATTAAACATCTTTTCATATTAGGATTCATAAGGATGCATCTAAAAGCATGAGTGAAAGATAGTAGTATATGAAAAATTAAATAGAGGATTGTGATGAACCCGAAAACCATTGAAATCCCGATAAAATGATCAAAAAATACCCTCTCGAGATTGAATGGTCCTATAAAACTAACAATATGTATGTGGATGATAAAAGATACTGAAATGGAACACAATATCTATATCTAGATGAATATTTTCCGAAATTGTTTAGGTAAATTTCATTTCTCATTCACAGATAATAGAATGTGGTAGTCAATAAAATATTTACATCCTTCATGTATATTCTTGAATATTGATAAAATGATATGTCATATATGATATAAATGAATTGGGATATCTTCATAAGAAGATTGACTATAAATAAAATAAGATTATGACCATTAAAATTATTGGGGAGTCTATCTATGAAACCATGGTGATGTTTTCCTATTTTTTCAAGAATGCAAAATGATGAAAACATCCCCTTAAAATTGTTTTTCTTGTATATAACATAAAAATATACGATGAAAAATGATATATATTTTTTTAATATATCTCATCATTGGTTCATCTGAAATACTCTTTCTGATCTCTATAAATCTTATATAATCATAATTTAACAGAAAATGATGAAATATGGGCTTAGTCCAATATATCTTTTTTCAGTCTTGTACTGATCAGACACATGACGGGTTCCCAAGCGATATCATTCACACAAATCATTTCTGAACTTATGATAATTTCTCACCTTCATTTTTAGATCAACATCGTCCTTCTATGCCTCATTAATCATCACACGAATAGATAATTTAATAGTTATTTTAGAAATATATTATTTGTAACCTTCATTCAATATGAAAATGTAAATCCTTTAAAAATACCAAAATATTTTATGTTTTTTTATCCCCATAAATGATAATCTAACACGATCCTTTAGATTTAAATCATTGACCACCATGTTCACTTTCCCAAACTGGAAATTTAATGAGAAGTCATAATATTTAATCAACTCTAACCATATTCTTTAATTCATAATCTACAATTTCAAGGAAAATATATAATATAAAATTTTACGATCATTAAATAACATAATATTTTCATGATAAAGATAAAACTTCCATATCATTAGTGCTATAATTTCCACCTCTAACTCTAAATTATGAGTAAGATAATTTTTCTTTGGAATCCTCAATTAGCATGAGGAATAATCAATATTAATAGAATTATACAAAAGAACACATCCCAGCACCTTCATTGACACATTAATATAAATACAAAAACCGAATCCACTATAAGGTATTGTGAGCACATGTTCATAGACCAAAATTGTTTCATTAAATGGAATTTTCTTCACATTCTTCAGTCAAATGGAAATGTAATCTCATATAAGTCAACTTGGTGAATCGATTAGATAAAATTGAGAAATACTTCACCATGTGTTGATAATATCCAACCAATCATGAAATTTAGGGATAATATTAAGAATGATTGGTTGGGATGAATTTTAAATTATAATTGACTTGAATTAATCCACTAATATGAACTATCATTATATTATATAATGAAAAATGAAATATTCAGTAGCCAAAATTCAAAATATATTAAATTTTCATTTATATTATTGTTCCTTAGGGTCTTAAGTATAGTCGATGAGTGATATTATTTCACTTAATTACTTGTGATATAATTTGGAATATCTTATATATTTACTGACAAAAAATGATCAATGTATCATTTAAATACCCTATTAACTAAACCAATTATGATAGTCATTAAATAGTAAGAAAAAATGGAAATATTATAAATTTTTTACGTTCATACCTCGTATGGAAGGATTTATTTGTTATGCCTTAACATTTTACCCTCAAGTGATAGTATCCAGACCAATGTTCAATTATACAAACCTTTTTACCCCCCTATAATTTATAAACCTAATTGTTAATATAGGATAAATGATAGTTATTTATGATTATGATCATTTTATATTCATAGTTATTTATTGAGTGCCAACTTGATCTATTATTTTTATTTATTAAAAATAATTAGTGCCCAACATGGTGACATACATGGACAAATGAATCCATTATCCAGATTATCCTATAGGTAAATAATCAACTCTTATCAGTCATTTGGTGCCATTTGATAAGGATTTATTAAAATGTGTGTATCCCTATGTATGTGTTATATTGATAATTGAACTTCCCAATTAAAAGGATGACTAGGAAGAGCGTCAGTAAAGAAATAAAAAACTTTCATAAGATAAGAATATCATTGATTTTGACTTTTTCACTAACCATATGTCCTATATACCCATATAAAAATGTATAAAGACCAATAAAATGGATATAATTTCCATTATAAATTTATATTAATTTTCATGCTGTTATATGATCATAAGTTTATCCAGATTATAGAATTTGACTACCCTTCAAAAAAAAAGATATTTCCTCTATGCAGAGATAAACAATCCAGGCCAAAATCACATAAAATAAAACTAGTGGTAAAATAACCATAATTATAAACACTAGATTCACAAAACCATCAAATGGGGAAGAATAATATATTTGATATGTGACCACTGTACTATTAAAAGATCTCAAAACTAAATCAACATCTAATCATTTTGGTGGTAATGTGATACACTTCAAAAAAATCAGATAAAATAGTTTGGGTAGAACTATAATCAAATACCATATTAATATATTTAAAATTAATGGTATGTTTTACATTCACTACTTCAATATTATACCTCAAAATATTTAATACTAATTTCATGAGATTTCACAATTTTTCTAGGATTAATAGGATAATTCTGTCGAACATCACAATTAACCCTTTGATTTGAGCACTTGTTGGTATAATGGATATACTACTTGTATTTGAAACACTAGATCATGGTTGTCTCATTAAATTGATATTTCTCTCTAGTCACATAATTATATAAATTTATCTAACCATTTTGGAATTTTATTACCAAATAAACATAAATTAAAGAACTACTGAATTTATTAGTCCCCATAAGATAAATTCTTCCATTTTTCCTCCCATCAATTTATAACAAAGGAATATATTCTTCCATCCATGAATTTTTATTAGAATATTCTATGAATTTTATTTATTATATTCTTATACAGTCTATTAGATTAATTGATAAATTTAATCCCCATTCCTACATAGAGAGTACATTGAATGATTTCATCATAGGTCCTAATGTATTCTATTTATAACACTGATCATTGATATTGTCTTAAACCAATAATTAATTAATCAAACTATATTTCCACTCTGATTATAATAAATTATGAATACCTCACATGTCTTGTATAATTTTTCACATTTTTACTAAAGTATTTTTCATCCTTTTATATTAGATCATGGAATTCCTTCTCATTATCCATAAGAACAATATGAGGAATGAAAATTTTGAATAAATAAATAGAAAACCCATCACACTTCTTAGATTAAATTTTTCCTACAGCCTCATGTACTTGATAAGAGTCCAACTATAATTTATTACCCCTTATAATCGATAATAATTAAACTAAAATTTTCACATATTAAACACATGGGAATTAAAAAAATCCACAGAGTGTATTTGATCCAATTATTATAAATTACTAGATCGATGGACCCTCTAAAAGATGATTTATTTTCCCTCATTAATGCAATGATTTTTTTTAACTAATTCAATTTTTATGGAAACTCAATATTAATCATGGATTGGGAACATTTCAAAATCAATCTAACATGATTTTACATTGGATCACTTACAATAATAAATTTACCAGGAGGATAACTAATTCCATGTCTATTACTTACAATGTTAACAGAGTTACTTCTAGATAAATACATTAATATAAACTGGAAATTTTATTATGAGAATTAATATTGATAGTGAGAAGTAATATAATCATAAATATAAATTATAGGATGTATAAATCAAGACACCTTCTTTCCAATATATGAAAACTTAGGATTATCCTTGGTAATTCAGGATCCTAATTAATTGAGACCCTTCATAATGGTTCAGAATGAAAATTTTAATTAACCTAATCATATCCCTTGGATGTGTTTATCTAGGTTTATAGTTTTAATCCCACTCAATTTGCACAGGCAATGAAAGAGTTAACTCTTAATCTTCCCAATTTAGTGTTATTACACCTATGTACATCTATGTAATAATGTCATTAACATGATAGTATCTATACACAAATGTATTTTATTAGAGAGGTACCCACCCTTCGGTAATTTATCTTGGGTTTTTTCTATACACTTATACTTATTCTATGTGTTCCCAGTTACATTTTTTCATCCTAGTTTGAGAAAGTAAAAAATCCATTATCTAATTCCAATAAAGGTATTACAGATATTACATATATAAATATTGCATCTTATCAAATTAATATTAATTGAAATTCATTATGATAGGTGATAGGACAACTAATGTTTAATGTAATTGAAAACATGGATACATAAAAAACTGGGCTAGAAAATATAAACCACATATCCCACAAATTACTTTATAACAATCAACCTTCTTATACATATCATACATAAATCAATCATCATATCTTTGGGAAACTTAGTCATAAAAATGGTTATATATAACACTCAATAGTTTTAAATAACTCATATATAATTCAATGAATATTTTTAATCATAAAATGATTATAAGGGTGAGAGAATATGATCTTAACATTTTATAATAATACCCAATAAATAGTAGATCAAAACCACGAGTAACGTTTTAAAACATGAAAGTTAATAATAGATGATTAATAAAAAAACAAAAGAACCTGAGACATGATATAATATTATACACATAATATCATTTCATATAATTGTTGTATAATGTGTGGAATAATCAAAATAATATAAATCATATGCCAATGCTTCCTTCCAAGATAATACTCCTAGATTTGGGATGGTCAAACCTCCCATGTACCTACATTGAGTTTAGGAAGACCACAAATGTACTATCTTTTGGTATTCAGATAATCTCATGTGTACCCATTGAGTTCATAAAACATCAATATTAATAAAATGCATTATAGGGATACATTGGACCTATCTATCACATAATAAAAATCCATTCATTGTTGTGCAAGAAGATTAAGAATAATTGATCATTAAATAATATATTAACTCCCATTAAATAAAATGATTTTCCTTAAAATCTGATAATCAAAATAATTAAGCAACACTATAAATAAAATGTAAGAAATCATATGATCATATATCATATGAATCATAGTTTACATAAATATATTTTTATCATATATATATATATAATACCTCTAAAAGAAAACTAGAATATTTAAAGATGATATTACAATTTTGATTTCGAAATCAAATATTTAGCATTTAAAAATTTAAAAAATATTTTGTAATTTATATTATTTTTTAAACAAATTTTAGTCATATAATTTAAGTATGAATTCATTGAGTGGTAATGAGAGAGGAAATTTTTTTCAATCCATTATATTAAAAAAACAATGATTTCATTGATTCTTCTGATAAAAAGTCAATCGCTTTGAAAAAGATAAGATGATTCATTTAAAATAATTTTATTTAAAATAAATCATATATAAGAAAGAATTTAATAAATATTTGGATAATATTAAAAAATTTATTTAAAACATTATAATGAAATTATTTAAATAGACTGAAAATATCTCCAAATGAAGAGAGTGATGGTGATAGTTTTCATAAAAATAATTAATTGGGGTATTTAAGTTTGTAGAAAGAGGAAAATGAAATGGTACATGTGATTAAAAAAATCAATTTGATGATGAAATTAAATATTAAATATTATATATATATATCATATAAATCTACCATTGAAAATTTTAGTATAAACAATCGCAGTAAAACATGTATTGTTACATAAATCACTTACCCTAAGTCAGACATATATCTTTAGTAATTTAAGAACATGTAACATAAAATTAATGTTATTATAATAATATTAAAATACCATATTCATACCAAAAGTTTTATATATTTTCCATTTCGGAAATTTTAATATCCATTAATTGATAATTTATCATTAAGGAGTTATTTCAGAGTTTTAATTATTTTGTTTTTCGTAGAATTTTTATTTTACCAGTTCTGTTCATTTTTTTAACCAGGGTTCCAATAAACACCCAAATTCTATCATGATATAAAAATATTATATATTCCTGATAATCATATTTATGAATATCCATAAAAGGTATTGATATAAAAATGAATTACACCATTCATGTATATAGTAGTTCATATATATGCATGAATGTTTTTTAATTATTTAATGGAGAGAGGGAAAGGATGATAAACCATATTTCATAATTAAAGGATAATAATTATATCCCTAATATTATATAATTTTTTTAAATATATTCTTATATGTATCTATATGAGCTGGTGAGTGAAAATGAATAATATTGCTATTGGGATGTGGTAGACAACATGTACGCAGAAGTGAAACTTTTATTTCCCATTTAAAGGAAAAGAGGTGTAAAACTTGGGTTCCATCCTAATAATAATATCATTGTATATTTAGGATACTATATTCATAATATTATGATAGATAAAATCTGGTTATAAGATATAAAATAAGAAATAATGTTTAATCTAAACAGATAATATATATAACTATTCTCTAGCTGAACTTTTTTGGATTACACCTTAAGCAATGAAATTTTGGTTATATTAGAAGAAAAATGACACTAATATGAAGGGACATAATATAGGATTGGTTTTGGGTAGGTCAAGTTTATTATTGAATGTTCCAATTTCGTGAATAAGTGATGATAATAGATTCAAATTTATAGTTTAGGGGATGCACACACATTGAATTACAAAATTAATTTCATTAATAGAAGATAACATTCATGTTCATGTATCTCCAATTGGTGTATACATAAAATTAGTAATAATATAATTCCGAAATGTCTTCAAATAAAATGAAATATATTTTTTTTTCATAATTACACTTATCTCATAGATTATTCCCATAGTAAACCTGTTGTAAACACAACCATGGCTATAATATATTAATTTTTTACTATTCATTAAAAAAATATTAATTTGACCATATAAAATTATATTAATTATGGTGAATCGAATAATTAAATCAATTTTACATGATTTAGTTTCAACTAATGGAAGAAATTAACTTATATATAAATGTTTAAAAGAAATAAAATCCATATTCAAATAAATAACATGGGCTTCTATCATTTCACAAAATCATTAAAAAAATACAATTAAGAAAACCACTAATATATGAATAAAATGATATTTATAATTTTATATATTGAACCTCATTTTTAATATGCATCTCTCCCATAATTCACCACTTCATCATGCATTTTGATATAAAATGCTATTTGTGTTGTATAATTAGTTTATCTTCTTACCTCATACACATAATAATATTAAGTCAAGTATTGGATAGAATAATCATAATATTAATACTTTTAATAACAAAATATAATCATTATAATAAATTATTAATAATCTATCAATATTTCAAAGTGTTAATAAATTTGAAATTACTATAATTTTAATGTATCCAATTTGATTTTTAAATAAATATTATATATATACATAAAAATTCTCATTTTTCACTTTTTAGTATGGTCTCTGTAATAAATTATATTTATCTACATATGATTGTTTACATTGAAAAAAATTTAGTTGATATCCTATGTATATTGTCATCCATCATATCTATTTATCTCTTATTAAAATTTTCAAGCATAATATATAGAACATGTTATAAATAATCTAGCAGAGTAATTATGTATTCAAGGAACACTTTTCCATTTCCAATTTATCAGTTCTGTGGTAGATTCCACATATTACATATTCCAGGATTATTTTATTATTTTTCATATATCCAATAACAACCATCCTAGAATATGTAGAGTCATCATCCAACCACTTTTGGATTACAAAAATACCTCCCAATATTCTCAAAATACCACCAATATAATTAAAAAAATTACCACACTTAAAATATATGTATTGACGTAATAGTAATCATGTTTATAACGTGGTTTCAATAAAATTGAAAAATAATAATCCTTGATATCTATTTATAAAAATAAATGTTACATGTATGTGTTTTGGAACCATTCTTATAAAAGATTTTATCTAATGATTTTAAATTTAATTTTTATTTAAATCATGATATTTTACATCATTTATTTTAATCCATTAATCCATTTTATTTTAGTAGTAATTTTATATATATGATAAAAGAGCGCAGTTTCATATGGAACACACCCCTTAATCTATGAAGTACTAAAATTAATTGTCCCCCATTTTTCATGAAATAATTATAAAAAATTATCATTAAGAGAATATATGGATTTACCCAATGGTAGTCAACAATAGTGTGATACAAACCTACTCAATCTCAAAACAATAATGAGGATATTTTTACCATGTTTGAGGACCATCATAAACATTGATTTTACTTTTATTAATGGTTTTTTTTCAATTGTTTAAAAAACGTTATTTATGTATTATAACATTTTGGTAAAAAAATATGATATTCAAATGATTGATAATATAGGATTAAATTTTTCCAATGATCCAAGAAAACTAGATGACTTTTATTCCACTGTTTAGTGAGTTTTCAAACATTAAATAGTAAAAGAGCCTTCTATGATTAAAATACATTTAAAGAATACAATATTTACTTATAAGAATAATTTATCATTAGTATAATATCCTAATATATTGATCTATTATTATATGAGAAATTATCACCAAAATATTCTTAATATGTACTTCCCACCATAAAATAAGTCGATAAGGATAAAAATTGTAAAAAATATCATCTACTATAAAGAATATTTATATTTTAATCCAAAAGAGAAATTTAATGAAATGTTAATGAGATGATCACATAATTAATTAGATTCACGAATTCAAGGAAAATAATATTAATCAAGATTATATTCATTTTCATGTCTTTTGATTAATTCCTATATAGATATTGAATGGGTGTTAAAATAATTGCATGCTAGAAGAGATCCCTTTTATGAGTAATACCACAATAAAAGTTAAATGAAAAACGGATTTTGGAAAATTCTGAAGAGGTATTGATAATTTATAAGAGATATATAAAATTGGATTACAATATGTAATCCTATAAACTAAATAATAATGATGTAATCAATCTTATACTTCATATTATAACATTCATTTCACAATATTGTGGGATGTGTAGAGGAATACCTTTTTTTGACCATGTAGATATTATTTAAAGGAAAATTGAACATTGGATATTCAATATTTATGATTAAACAAATATTTACGTTATTTTTATGTTTTCTATAATTATTAGTGGATATAAAATAAAAACATTTGATGGAATTATAATAAAATTAGCTAAATATTACATAATAAATCATAGAGAAAAATTATATAATCTATAAATTCAACTTTGTATACCTTTATCACAAATTTAATCCTCTGTATCCTCAATAAAACCACCATCCATTGAATGTTCTCATGATATAGTGTGGATAAAAAAATTCAGTAATATTTCATCAATTATTTTTTTTCAAAACGTTGTTAATAAGATGAGTAATCAAGAAAATATTTTTATAACATTATAGTATACTATATATAATTCGTAAAACCATTTGATGAAAAATTCCTCTACATAATTGAATTTTTTAAACTATTTAATACAACGTGACATGAAGAAAATAGATAATAGGATTTTAACATAGTTAATCTATATAGTGGAGTAGATCTGAAGTAAACCACAAAAAAAAGATGCAACAAAATATTTTAATTTAGAGGAAAAAATAGAAAAATATATATTATTGACCAAATTAAATTGAATCAATAAAACAAATTTCAAAATAATAATGATGATATGAATAAATATTAAAATCCAGATCCATAGATTCTTTTGGATTTACTGAAGGTTCCATTTTTTCTGTTCCAAAATGATTCCTTCAGTATGAGAAGTAATTATATAAAAACAAATCCCCAAAAATTCAAAATAGGAATTTCTAAATTTAAATAGTAATTCATAACTCGAGGATGGTCGGTGAACCCATGTACCATTAAACAAAACATACATTGATAACTATCAAACAAAATTCACATCACCATAATCAATGTCATACCATCAACAGATCACTAATAAATGTTTCATAATTCCCACAAACCCTTCAAAACTATTGAAGCATTTAAAACATAGGATAAGAAAAAAATATATTACAATATGATATAATAATAAATAAAAATCAATAATCCATTTGAAATTCATGTAAACCTCTAAGATATATTCTTTTTATTCATAATAAAAATTTAATCTAAAAATATTAATTTACTTACTAATGAAATGATGTTCAAATATGAATGTTTTTATAACTTTTTTATAATAAATTTTAATTGAAAAATAGTTATTTAGGAATTTGTTCCAATTAAAAAAAACCATTATACTTTATATGATCATAATATTTCCTTTTAATAATAATAAAATTGTGTGCCTTATGAAATGAAATTATTTTTATTAAAACCCTTATAAATCATTGTGAATAGATGTAGGAAACCTAAGGCATTATTATTTTATCCTGGAATATCATAATTGGATAATTCAAACAATATCATTTGAGTTACATATATTAGGTAAATACATCAATTAATAGGAGTATTTTATTAAATGTTTACCCCATTAAAGCTCTTTTGGGATTAACTTATATTAGTTAACTTCATCACTTTATAGGAGAAATTAATTTTTTCCACATAACCATTGGAGTAACATACATTAGTTAATTATTCCTTGTATCCCAATGCATTGGAGGAATTTAATGGATCCACCCATCACATAATGGACATAGTCCCATTAAGTTTTGGGGTTACACTTAATTACCACATTCATTAATAATTCAAAAGTTCCATGTTTAAAAATCCAACATCAAAATAAAATTTAATTCTCAGCATACCTCGAAATCAAAAGATTTGATAAATTGAACTCTCTTCTGGAAAACCATTAATTTTGAATTCCATTCCTTCTAGATTAAAACATTTTCATATATTTTAAAAATGAAAATAAATATAATTTTATATTGGAAGCATAAAAAAATAAAAATCATACACAATAATGGGAAAATCATCATTCTTGAAGACCATAGAAACACACAAATATTGTTTAAAAATAATAAAAAACATGAGAATGGGAAAAATGTTTACATTTCATCTACCATAAAAATATTAGTTTTTATATTGGTAAAATGAGTCAAAAGTGACAAATTATAAAAATATTTGAAATATTCCATTATAATCCCTTTGAATGGGTTGAAGAGAGTTAAAAATATTTTTCCTGATTTTTGAAGAATATTCTAGAATCATATTAACGAACATGAAAATAGATGAGAATTATTTAAGAAAAATAATTTAAAAAGGTTGTTTTAGATAAATTCAAATTGCACAATGGTAACATTTAAATAAATAGGACATTTAATAAGTGAACACAAAATGGGATGTTAAATAACTATAATTTCAATAGATGTATCTACTGTGCCCCATTAATAGCACATAAACACCACCTTTTAAATATAGTCATAATGTGTTGGCCATCCATGAGAAACTAGATTCCCCACATACATGTTTATTCCTTCTTTATGGATCATTTATTTGATTGAATACGTCATAATACCAAATAATGACCCAACATGCCAACAAATTTTCATTCTGTTTGTTTTTACCACTATCACACAAACCATTTGAAACATTCTAGTATGTCACCCATCATGAAACTAATCCAAGAAAAATCTCTCCTAAAAGAGGAGTTCTAATTAGGCAGTCTAGTGCAAGGAAAGGTCTATATTTTTTAGTAGGGTAGTAATATTTATCATTTAATCGTTTAAATTCGCATGTGTTATATTAAACTTCACCTAGAGTACAAATTCCATAATGTGGATCCTATATTTCATACGAGGTAGTTTCATTGCACTTTAGTATAGATATATATATGATAAAACTATAACAACTTTAAGCCATTGATATGACATGAAACCCTAATTTTATATATTTATATTCGGTCATATTCCTCTTATAACCACTACATTCCCCATCGACACGTGTTATACCCCTCCTAGGGCTCACATACATGCTTGAATGGGTCATAAGAAGAATGAATACTCATAAGTAAACACATGTATTTGGAGCATGTTTTATCCTCACTCACACAAACCCTTGTAAATATCCTAGGAGATCACCCATCACGACACTACTCTAGTTCATTCTTTTATAATTATAAATTATTTATAAGGGTTATCCCAAAAGGAAATATTCACCTTATTGTCAAGGGTAAGAATATTTTTCTTTTAACCTTTTAAAATATCCATGTATTTAAAAACTTTTGTGTTATAACATTCATTAATGTTATAGAAAAAATGGTTAATTATGATAAATTGTTACTTTTGAACATTTTATTAAAATTTTATATATTCATGGATTGAGAACTAATTTGGTGACAATGTGATTAATGTTTAGTTTTTGAATAATTTAATGTATTTCTTGAAAAAAATATTGGATTCATGGAAAATGGAAATTGTTTATAATGTATGATATTTTATGATAAATGGTTCATATTAATTTAAGAATTAATATTTAGTTATATTTTTTAAGATAATATGTTTTTGATGTATATTTATGTTTATACAAGTAATTTTTGTTAAAGAATAAGATATTATATAGAATATATGATAACAAAATATTTTTTCCTTGTGACTTTATGATACAATAATCTTGTTTGGAGACAAATGTTTTTTTATCATCGAATAATATCTTATCAAATAGTAATTATCAATTTTTATCAATTTTTTTCAAATATTAATGATTCTGAATTTTACTTTTTTATAGAGTGATTTAATTTACAAATATTTTAATTTTTTGATATTAATGTTTTATCTTTACATTTTGGATATTAACATAATATGGTATAATTTTATTTAAATTGATAGAAATTAGATAAATAAATTCCAATCCTTTTTTAGATCATGTTTTGTTTTGAATTTTATGTTTAGTTATCATGGAATGATATGGTTTCCATAATTATTTGTCAAATGAGGTGAAGTGGATATAGAAGCTTCTCAAATGATAAAAAGGATTCAAATATACTTATATAATGGTAATATATCATGTAAGTATGTTTTCATAAAACAATTATATCAATGGTAAAATAATTTATCAGAACTATGGACTCGTTTGTAGAAAGAAAAAATTAATTATTAGGGTATACATTTATAAATTCATCTTCATGTATGCATATAATAGAGTATAATTCATTTATGAAATTACAATTTTAAGAAGTTTGATCTTGTAATTAAATAGCACGATATAATATATATATTATTATATTACTATGATTTGGTAAATTCATTTTGAGTGAATAAAATAAAAATTGTGAGGATGCAATCATTTTATAATGGGAGAATGTAGCACCCAAAAAATTTATTTTATATTTATAAATACATATTATTTTCTACTTAATATTCCATATACAATACAGATCTTAAAATAAAATGTGATATAAAATTAAAATATTATTATATAACTATGATATTTTATAAAATAGTCATTGGATTGGGTGATATAGAAATGAGTATCGAAATAATGAAATATATGTAAACATTCATACCTTAATAAAAATGTATTTACTGATTCCTTGTAACTACGAAATAAAATTTCAAAAATACTATATATGATTAATGGGGATAAGTTTTTATAAAATCTATTTATATATGAAAATTATTTTTTAAATATAAATAATGTTAATATTTATAGATCTATGATTTTAATTAGATATATAAAATATATACATAATAAAATAATTTAATATTCATAAAATTTATTAATATAAAAATAATTATATTAAATCATTTTCATACATCGAATAAAAATTTCACAAAAAAATGTGTTTTATTGCAAATTGTGTGTGCGTATTATGAATACAATCGACCACTTTTAGAAATTGTTTATTAAAAAATGGACATACTTTTTCAAATTATATTTTTTAGTAATATAATGATTATTTTTTGGAATTTTTCTAAAAATAAGTGACATTTCAATGAACTGTTTAAAATATATATTATTAAAAAAATTGTATTTTTTATTTAAATAGAATTTTCCAATTTTTCATTTTTCATTTTTTTAAAATTCACATATATATTATTTTACTAATAATTTTCTAATTAATTAATTGGGAATAAATAATGTAAATAATCATTTATAATATAATGTTAATTCTTATATGTGAATTTTACAAAAAAAATTACATTTCATTGCATTTCAAATACTTAAATTAAAATTATGTTTCATCAATTAATAGACATAAATCATAAAAAAATAATTAAAAATTTGAAATTATATTATCAATATTATATATTACTATCCATTTTACTTTCAATCATAATTAATACTAACAACTGTATTGGTTTATCACCATGGTAAACGGTAAAAGGTGCATAATTGGGATAAAAATTTGGCAAAATTCATAATGAAAAATCCTAGAGTTTCCTTTATTTCAGGGTATGAGTTTATTTCAACCATATTAATCTAATATTTGAAAATATTTCATTTTGGAAACACTTACAATTTTTAACACATGTCATATATTTGTAATTTAATGTAAATAAAAAATGACACTCTCTTTCATTCAACATATCTAATATGTTTTCATAGTGATGAGAAAAAATTAATGAATGAATATATATTATTTTTTATTGATGAATAAATTAATTTTATTATAGTAATTTATTTTCATTTTTTAGGAGTGGTATAATTACTAAGAACATTAACACAACATTGAGGCAGAGCTGATGCATGTAATATAATACCCATGTAAATAATTTAAAAAAACAAAATGTAATATTTTTGGGATAAATTATTGTATTAAAAGAAATCAATATAAATATATCAACTATATGTTATTATAAAATATTTTCTATTCATATTCAATATTTTTATTGAGGATATTAATGAAATCTGAATACTCAGTAGAAGGACATTAAATGATATTCAATGTTTGCTTATTTTAATATTAAAAATAATCATAAGAAAACAATTTTACCTCAATTAAATGTAAAAATATATACCATATCATCAATGGTTCATATTTTAAAGTATTAATTTTACTAATTAATTTCATGACCCATAATGGATGAAGCATTAAGAAAATGCCAATGTTTATTTAAAAAAGTGACCCATAATAGACTTTTCAAAACACCACTCATGATTAATTTTATCTATTAATATTACGCTAATAAATTCCTAAAAATATATTCCCATGTCCCTAATCATGTTGAGTGATCATAGTTAGTCCTTTAATTTTTTAAGCCTAATGCAATAGGAGACATCAAAATATGTGGTATAACTCTTAGCTGATTTCATATTGAATTATTTACTCATATAATTCCATTAAAATAATCATGACCATTATTATATATTATCATGTTTATATCATGTTTATATAAATTTAGATATATTAATTTTTAAACCCCTTTATATCACCTTTTCAATTTAATGGGAAATGGGAACATTGCCCGTGTTTATGTGTGGACAACTACCTCAAAGAAGCAATGTATTTTGGTTCCAATCACCACTTCACATGAGTGGATATGAATATGATATTAATTATTATATTCTTTTTCTGACATTATAATGAACCTATAAAGATAATATAATACTTATCTTATTATAGATCAATCCATTGTAATATGATATAATAACTTTTGCATACATGTGGACTACTACCTCTACAAAATAATGTGATTCATTTTTAGGAGATTATACCATTAATTGGTAAAAAAGATTATATAATGGTAACAATAAATTTTTTATGATTATATATATTACATAATAATGAATCCTTTTATCCCAGTTAATGCATCGATGTTATTTTGAGGCTATAAACCAAACCACACCAAAATTTTCAACCGGAACATAACCGATCTAGTAATTAAATAATAAATTGTTCAAATTAAATTAAATATATTATTATAGAGTAATAATCCTAAAAATGGTTTTTAAGTGATGTGTGAAATTAATAACATTTTATTATTAAATAATTTAAATGAAATGCATGGAAGGTGAAGAGATGAGGAATGTTATTTCTAATATTAATTTCAATTTTTGGAGACTTATTATATTTAAAATACATTATTTAATTTATTTGGTGTATATAATTCTATATAGATTTATTTTATCAAATAATTACCATAGTTAAATGGTATTTTAATATAATACTATGTTCTATAGAACGTAGGACACACGACCTCATGCATTACTAACATTGAAATATTTTTATTTATGTATGATTAGTATAAACTATTTGTTAAATTAAAGGATATGAATTGGATTAAATAAATTATTATACATTTATTTAAAATTCCTATTGAATAAAAATATGTTGAAAAATTATTAGGTAATATGTAATAGACCATGATTTTTCGGATATATTACTATTGAATCTTTTTTTCTATAGTTTGAGATAACAAGAAACCCATATTCTAAATGAAAAATAATACAATATATTGTAATACCATATGTATTTTATTTTATTTTATGAATATTATTAGGTAATATATAATATATTTATTGTTTAGACATGGGTAAAATATATTTTTTGAATTTACTAAAATTATAAAATTCAAATTATTGGAATGTAAAGGTTATATTTTCTAAAAAATTAATTTCTATAGATGTAATGAATTTATATAACAAAAATTCACTTAATAAATATTTTGAAATGAATTAATTTTAATATATATACATATAACATAATAAATATTTTTTGATACATTTATCTAATATTTTAACTATTCATGGGACATTAATAATTCTTATTTTATGGTAATAATATATATTTTTCTCACAATGATATTCGTCATGTTTTGTGGACATATGTTTAAATTATTCTATTCCATATATATGTACTAAATATGATAATATTTTTTCCACTTTTGGAATCTTTAATTTCAAATTTGGATAATTGGGTTGTTTTATTTTTAAGCATAAGGAATAGTAACTATGATAAAATTTATCACCATGATAAGTAGCAAATAATGTTAATATATGTTAAAACAATATGTTAATATCACTAGTTTTCAAAAAAAAAATTCAATAGAATGAATGGGAATCAACCATAATAAAGTTATTATTGAAATATAATTTTTAAAGGGACATATTTTCCATTAGTATGACCAAAATAATATTTAATGAATATAATGTAAGAAAATGGAACTCATTTTATTTCAAATGTATCTTAGGTGTTCATATAGGGAAAATGAAATTTATGAATAAAAACTAGTGCTATTTGTGTGAGTAATGTAATTATATTTAATATGGTAAATGATTTATAATATGCAGTGATTAAATAATTTAATTAAATTCTTTCACAACTCTAATACATTATTTAATAAATTAATTGAAAATAGAAATATGTGATTTTTTAAAATACTAAAATCCATATAATTTCAACGATTTACAATGTTCCATAATTTCTTTTGATGAAAATAAATTATTATTGATGATAAGATGCATTATATTCTTATTTCATCATTATTTTGGAGTCTTTAATGGAAGATTAAACGAATAATTCCAAAGTTGACATTAACATTACATTACAATTAGTCTTTTATTAAAATATTTAAATTTAAAAAAAACATCATCCATTTAATATGTTTAAAAATAATCATTTATGGTCTATTTATAATTAAGTTGTATAATTATTATAAAATTATTAGTCTATAATTGTTAAAATAATTATAACCATGGATTTGGTGGAAAATAATTAACAAATTGATTAATAAAAACAACAACAATAAAAATGACCCAAAACCCAATATAAGATAAATTATATAATTATATTTCAAACATAGACACATATTCTTCTATTTCATGGTTATTTAAAATTATTTTTCTTGAGAACAACTATTATGTTTATATTGTTTATGAGATTCCAATTGTGTCCTCCCCCATACATATAAAAGGAAATACCTCTTCATTCTTTATCACTTTGAGAAATATATCTTGAAAATCCCATTAAAAAAATTTAACATTCTTATGCACATAATATAGGTTCTGTTCTACCCCAATGGCCACCCATAGGATCCGTATAGGGAGATCTAAGGAGGATTTTCAATGAATATGTAACACTATTATCCAATCACATTCTTTTTATATATTATTCACCTCATCATAATCAATTATATATATATTAAAAAAATAAACTAATTATTATAAATATTTATAGATGTTTTTAGGATTATTAAATCTCCTTCTTTCATCCACTTTCACATCAATTGAGAAGTTAATGCATCATGTGTTCATAATTGGGACATATAGTCTCCAATTTGAGATACAATTCATTTTCCACCTCCATATTTAATGGATTTATTTTTTTAGAGGTTTAATGATTTCATATTATAGTTATAAAATAATTATAAATTTTTAATTATAATATTACAACTTTATTTTTTCCTTCCAACTTGTTGTAAAATTATAACGTCGCTCGTACAAACATGTGGACTACAACCTCCATGAATCTATATAATTTATTTTTCAGTTTTGTTTTACTAAGATTGTAATAAGTATAAATTTAAAAAATTTAATTATTTATATGTAATATTATTGATCAATCATGGTTGATTTATATTATAAAATTTCTCATTCTTTCAATAAAAAAATTAAAACAATTTTTATGTGTATGTATGTCCTACTATCATCATGAATGGTGTATTTCCTTTTTTTATCTCTAAATTTTATGGATGACTCTATATATATATATAATTAATATAAGTGATATTTGCATCATTATTTAAATTATATAGATTATGGATCCATTATCACTATTCAAGTATGGAAACTACTAAACTGAAATACTCATGATAAATGAATAAATTAATAATCAGAAGTGTTGATTTTAATAAGAACTTATTAATAAAATGGCATTGGAATGTTAAAATGTGATAATATATGTTAATTTAAATATATAAATTATTTATTTATATAATTTTTATAATTTTAAATTTATTATACATGATTTTAGAGTGCTATTAAAAGTAATTTGAAGCAAATGTAAGGGTTTATAATATCATATTATATTCTTTATGTCATATGATAAGTGATACACATATAGTGATTAATTATTTGTATATAAATCACTATTTTATTTTATTTCAAAATTCTAATTAGGTATATTCTATTTAATTATTCAATTTATTTTATCCATTCATGGGGATTACGATTCAAATGTTACCAATGTAGAAATAGATTTATGCTAAAATATATGTTTATCATAATCATTTATGATTAAATTAATGGTGATGAAATATTATAACCTTCCTCTTAATAAAATCCTCGATTTTATTATCCTCTTAGTATTTATTTAAACAAAATTTTACCTTTCATTTAATTAACATTAAATACCCAATAGACCGGAATGACATTGTTAAAAAGGCATTTTTTATCTATTCGAGAAAAAAAAATATTTATTTCATGTCCATGTTTTCTAAAAATGATTTAATTACATTTTTTAATATTATAATACCTTTTTTTAATTTTATTTTACCTGATATTGTTTTTTTACAAAATGGAATAAAATTGATATTCTTTTGATTCATTGAATGAGGTAATTTTTTAATTTTTTCAAAAATGTAAATGGAATGGTTTATATTAACTTATAAAATATGAATTCAAATTTTCTCTATCATGAATGATCAATACTATACATAATACATCATTAGTTTCCAATTTTATATTCAAATAAAAATATTTTTTCAATATTTTGTTGAATGTGTAATTACTTTAAAGTGGTTTTCAATGATGAAAGGGTGTTATCTTTATGATGTTATGAATGATATTTCAAGGTAATTTCAATTCAAAAATAATTAAACGTGATATAACTATTGATTTACTCTGGATATTATCCATGTGTACATCCTTTATTATTTATTTAGAGGAATTATACTTATGATGAAAATGTTATGATGAAACATGTTACCTTTCCATGGGTTATGGTATTATGAAAAGATTAAATTTTTATGAAACCCTTTCCTTTTATATAAGTTACTATATGATGAAATGTGTATTAAACTGATTTATTTTTCAAATAATTTATATGATAAATCCTTTATAATCTTTTTAAAATCACATATATGATATTCTATAGGTGTAGGGTTGTTCAGATGTTATATATTTCCCCCAAATTCATTAGGTAGTGTTTGATATCTCATGAGATTAATAAGAAATGAATTTTGATGTTACCCAATTCAATAAGATAATCTATCCACTATGATCGTCATGTGATTGATTCATAACTATTATGATGGTTTTAGGAGTGAATCTAATTTACAATGACAATATTTTATGCAATCATCAAAAAATATGGAAATGATTTTCTACAATTATGTGTATGGGACCAACTTTATTCCTATGCCAATGTTTTTATATCATGAAATATATATTTTTATTAACTAAATGATTCATGTCTTAGGATATTCCATTCCTTATTCTTTGACACAAAATTATGATTTACGATATGTAGGGGATTGTTTTCAAATGTTTTGATCAAATTATCACACCCTTATTCTAATATTATTCTCATGTGATCCTTGATATCTCCCTTGTTTCGATTACTAAGAATCTGATCTCACCCTTTCTTATGATTCAATGTCCATATTTTATGGTGAAATGTTCAAAGTATTATATATTTGTTAAAGTTTTTAGTTAAAAATGTTCATTTTATAATGTAGTAATAAACAAATGAACCAATTTTTTATGTTTCCATGTTTCCACGGATTCAAGTCATATTCAATTCATTAATGGATGATAATTGTTTTTATTGATATTCATAAAAATATATATGTAATATGTGCCTTTAAATATTATGGGTTACTTTTTTGTATCAAATGAATGCTTTGTCAAATTAAGAATATAGGATAAATTAACATCATTAAGAACCCTTTGAAAAAATATATGATACAAATAACATATGAATGGTTTGGTAATTATCATGGATAACATATGTTAATCATAAGGTTTCATAAACTAAAATGAAGAATTATTCATCTAAAAATCCAATAAATTATTGTTCATGGTTTTGTGGTTTTCTATAATCATTATTTTTTATTACACTATGATATTTGTTTTCATTAAATTAATGGAACCTAAAATAATATAGTTATTTTAAAATGTAAATTATAATGAAATTATTTTCTAGCTCAGAAACCAAATTTTATGGTTGACGCGTTGAAATATGTCATCTCTATCATTATAAACAATTATTAAGATACAAATCATAATAAGTTTCCCAATAAAAAAGGGAGATATAAATGTTCTATCGAGTCCATCAAGAGGCAAAACAACCTTCTTTTAGTGGGCAAACTAATGTAATAGTCACTGAGTAATGGATTAGTGTGACAAAAAATATATTTTTATTTGTCCACTCATTATCACACGGAAAAGTATTTTTAGATATCTATCACTTGAAGGAGAAGTATACCAATGGTGGATAATTATCTAGAAAACAAGGAAACATTAATAAATAGACTCTGTATAGTGGGATGGGTTTAATATATACTTTTTCAATATGTACAGAATTAATATTCTTCATAAGAAAATGGAGAAGTATTTCTTGGACCTAATATTGATGGATGGTGAATTTTCCAGTACCACTGAGGAAAATTTTATAATAATGTTTAGGTGTTCTTATAGTCTTATCGTCCAACATTAATATAATGTTTATCGATTCCGGAATAGCTTAAAACCATAATCTTAAGGCAGTTTTCAGTATGATACTTTTGTTGTAATGAATAAATCATTTGATATAGAATCAATATGGAAATGAGAATTGGTGGTAACTATTAAATATTATTTTAACCATTCTTGTTAAAAAAAATAAAACCATTTTTATGTTTCAAAACATTATTTTTTAAAAATTTGGTTTTTGTCACATTCTATACAGTTATATAATATTAATTTATTCCACTTATAATCATTGATTCTAAAAAAATGGAGTTTAGTTTCTGAATTATTAGGTTAAAATTTGTATAATTGCTCCCTTTTAAATTTAGGAATTCTGAATAATAATCGTGGAATAATTAATCACCATAGTAATGTGTAGATCAAGTTTATATATGATATCAATTTATGTTAAGGTCCTAATATTTCATCAAAATTAGGAATTAATTATTTTAATTATTTAATTATAACATTATTTTTTATATATAAATTTCTATGAAACATTTTACAATGAATATTACCAAAGGAATATTTAATGTAAATAAAGATATAGATGTTTTGAAACATAGTTTTAAATTTTGTGGATGTGGTCACATATGGGAAAAATCATTTTAGGAAGAAATATTAATCATAATTTTATGCATAGAAAATTATATTAACTATTTTAATTATTTTTCAAATTTTTTTGAAACTAATATATTAACATAAATTCATTCAGAGGTATAATAAAATATTTTTTCTATTAATAGAACAATAAAATAAATGAAATTAAAAATTATTAGAAGTAATGTTAATTTATTTTGTTATAGTCTTAAATTAATTTATTGGACATATATAACATATTAGTTCTGTGTAAAATGATTCAATTTTAATTTCTTTTTTGTTTTGGTTTCATTAATGTCTAATTAAATGAATAACTCTGAAATCGATATTAATGA
This sequence comes from Viscum album, assembly GCA_963277665.1. NCBI lineage: Eukaryota > Viridiplantae > Streptophyta > Magnoliopsida > Santalales > Viscaceae > Viscum > Viscum album. The sequence goes on from OY728123.1 coordinate 1,756,873,574, forward strand.
TATTTTATAATAAATAATATTTTATTAAATAATATAAATTTCTTAAAAATACATATCAATATACATGTGAATGGAAAGTTTCTAAACACATAATACATGGTACATTAATTATTCACATCTATATTTATGATAAAATTATTAACCCTTTATGCTTCAAATATTTTTTGGCATGTTTAAGGTAAAAAATAACTCAAAAAGGGATTAATAATAATTTTATGGTTTAAAATGCTACTAGAACTAGAATAAATTTTACTGGATGATTTTATTTCAACCATGTACACTATTAATTTTAATTCATGTCTACTTGTAATAATTTTTAATGCAAATTCCTATATTATATTTTAATCTTTTAATAAATTTCAATTGTTTCCTCTCCCTCCCATATAAAAGGACACCCCTCAGTCATCATTTTTAAAACATTTACGAAATATATCTCGACTATAACCTACCCAAATTATATCTCAAAATATATATACACATTTATGCGGTTCATTTGTCTACAAAATAAAAACCCTTAAATTCATAAGTGCATATCTAAAGGACTCGTTTCAAATAAAAGGTAATTGGCTTACCCTGCCAGTTTCTTTTTTACATAATCATTAAATACATTAAATCAAGGGGTTTTAACATTAAATCATGGGGTTTTATAATTAAATAATAATTTACCAATACCAAATATAAAACATTTATAATTATGTTGAAATAACCATTATACACCCTCTTCCCCAACAAATGGGAGTTGAAAGTATCACTCGTACATTTATACTACTCATAGTCTCCACATGGATATTCAATTAATTTCCCACCATCATATTTAATGGATGGGTGTTGTGAAGAGTATAATGATTAAATATTATAATAATTAAATAATAATTATTTTTAAAAAATATTGTAACTTCTTAATTATTAACATCCAATCTATTATAAAATAATAATGTTTCTGATGAGTATTTATAGACTACCACATTGATGATGTGATGCGATATTTTTCATTTTCATTTATATTTTACAGAAATACTGGTAAAACTAATTAATATACATGATTCAAATGATATAATGATGATTTTAAGAAGGTCATTTTTTATTTACCATTCTTTCTTCCCATTTATCCAAATGTTAAAACAACGTTAATGCATACATATGAACTAAAATCTCCATGAATGGTGTAATTAATTTTTCTCTTTATAACATTTATATGTGAATATAAATATATATATATATATATATATAATGAATATGTGTTATATTTAAATAATTATAAAAACTATGGAGTTTATGGAACCCTGATCAGTGTACAATGATCGAATCAACTGAATTGAAATAAGCATAGTAAAGGAAAAAATTAAATGCCAAATAATGGTGATTGTAGTAATGAATTATTGATCAATGTGTCTTAAAAGTTTATAATGGAGTAATATATAATATTATATGAATTTTAAAATTTTATTTATATAATTATAATTCACTTTAATTATTATAAATGTTGTTAGAGTCAATTCTATGAAACCGGAATTATGTGTAATGGTTTATCCTCTCAAATTTTCATCTTTTGGAAATTAGTTATTTCATGCTCATATATTATTTAATGTGGTGTATATAATAACATTTTAAATTTTATATCTTTTTTTATCATCATGTTCATGAAACTTAATGTTTCATTTTATGTTATTATATCATGGGGATTATGATTCAAATGACACATAAGTGGTAATGGTTTATGTTAAAATGATATTGTTTGTCATGATTGTTTATGATTATGTTTCAAATAATAAAATATTCCATTCCACCTATATAGTAACTAAAAAATATTCTTATCCTATATTTATTTATTGAGAATACATTTTTCATTTCATTCTCCTCACATTAAATACCCAATATACTGAAAGACCATTTTAATGAAATCTGATTTTATTTTACTCATCAGTGAAAAAAATTATTTCTTCCATATAAATTTATTCTTAAAAATACATTCATTATTTTTATTAATATTATAATATAATGATTTGAATTTATTTTTACCCATAATTTTTTTTAAGGAAAAATGATTCAATAGAATTTTCTTTTTGATATTCAAATGTGGTACCTTTTGAATTAATATAATAATGTGAATGAAATTATTTATTTTAACTTATATGACATGAATATAATTTCCCTCATCCATGAATAATCAATAATATAATTATTCAATTTTATGTTTCCATGGAAATTATCAACTAAAATTATTTTAATAATATTTTGTGAATGTATAGTTTTTTAAAAGATATTTTCAATGTTATAAAAGTATTTTTTCATGATTGTTTTAAGGATTTTTTAATAGTAGATATATTCATAAAAGATAACAAATACACAATTTCACTTATTATTTAATTTTTATAATATATTAAGGTATTATCTTCATTCATTTATTATTATTATTATTATTCATGATGACCAGATGTTTATGATACAAGTTCTTATCCACATGTTATTCAACCCTGAAATGATGAAATGATTTTGAAACATGTTCTTTTAGAAAAGATATGATATGATGAAATATTTGTGAATCCTATTTTATTTATGGTTTATGATGTGATTAATATTTTTTGAAAATTTATAATGAATATGATTCATTTTCAATTTGTGACATATGGGACAATAGATATATTTCTTTCCAATGTATTGGGTATTAATTATATCCCACTAGAGAAACATTACGAAATTTGGAGTGAATTCTATTATTTAAGGGACTCTATAAAATAATATTGTCTTGGGTGTGATTCATGAATACTAAGATGGCTTGAGGAGTGAATGAATCTCGTTATTATAGTGTTGGAGGTGGGCCTTGACTACTGTGGTGCTGAATTTCTATGCTTATGTCAATTAATTAAACTCTTATTTCATGTCAATATTATTATCACATGTCCCAGGATCTTTTATTACTATATGAATAACTTTTTATGATGTCTAATACATATCCATGGACTCATGATTATGATCTATGAAATAGAAGTTGTTATTTTTAAATATTATGCACATGTTGTCCCACACATAAACTCATCTTATCCTCAATTGATTATTGGAATCTTCCTTGTATAAAATTAAATGAGAATTTGATACCATTCCCTATTATGATTCATTTTATCATGGTTGGGAAGAAATGTACTATGCATGAAATTAATAAAATTGATTCTAGTTATGAATATTTTAGAGGGAATTAATGTATTACAGTTTTGAACCTGTTTTTTATTCAACCATGTTTTCAAAGATACTAAACCTTCATGATTATGGAATTGATATTTTCTTTATGTATTTAATTTTTATAAAAAAAAGTTAATATATATGCATGAATGGTATTGTTCATTATAAAATATATTATAATTTCTTTAAAGTGATTTAATTCATAAAAAATATATTTTCTTGAGAAGTGTATTTACTATATTTTTTGAATAGACATTATAAAATATTTATTTAATTGTATTAAAATATTTTATAAAATTATAATTTAAAATTTAACATGTTTTTTCATTTTTTTCATTTTTCAAAAAATTATTATTTTTTCCTTGGATGTTAAAAAATATCAATTTTACTGTAAAATTATCATTTATTTTCATAAAATATTGTAATTTAAAACTATTGTATTGTTTTATAATTGATAATACATAAAAATAGGTTTCCTCTGAAAATAAATTATCTATTTAATTAAATTTTAATAAAAAATATACTTGATTTTGATATGAGTTCATTTTTTGGTTAAAAAATCCAATTCTCTAAAAATATCATATCATTTTTTTAGTTTTTATATTAAAATAAGCCACATTTTGAAATTGAATTTGACAAAATTTTAATATATACTTTGTTTCATCATTTCCATATTATTTAATGATTCCACATTCATTTTTTCCATTATGAATAGTATCCAATGTAAAAAATCAAATCCTTAGTAAAATATAAAATTCATTTACTGGGGGGTATATAAAAATGATTGGGGTCCAAAATAAATAAGGGTAACTATAAATTCAATTTTTAGTATATTTATACCCAATTGAATATCCATTTCAAAGAGGATTAATTTTGGAGCAATTTAATTTCTATATTTTATTAATATATTTTAATCTTAAAAAAATTCATGTGTTTTTCTTTAAATCACAAATAAAATGACCCCAACACTCCTATAGTCCTCACACTAGAAGAGACTTCATGATAATCTAAGAACTACAAAAGGATGAATCTAAAAACCTTCACCAATATTTATAGGACATGTGTTTCCGACGATTTCGTCGGGGCAGGCGCATCAGTCCGTCCGCAGAGGAGGACGCGCTGCACTTTTGCCCCGCATTCCCGCTTTCCAAAGGTGGGTGGCATTCGCTATTTATTCAGGGACGTCTTCTCCTTGATCGAAACGGGATGATGGGATGTCTGTTCTTCCTTCTGCGGATTCCTCCCCAGAACTTGTCACCTAGTCCGGGTCTCCCTCATAGATTTAATACGTTGTTCGTGAAACTCTTCCCAGTGCCACGTTTCCATGGACGTCGATTAATTACACTGCTTCTATCGGGAAATTTCAAGGTTCTGGTCAGGGCAGCAACCTTCAGTCGGGGGAGTAGTCACGTTGAGGCATCAATAGCGTGTCTGGATGCTGCTGAACCGGCATGTTTGTCAATTATCCCTGGTCATATGGCTTCTTGAGGGCGTGGAAGCTCGAGGCATCCAACATCGAGCGTGGGGAAATATATGCCATAGACACATATCTGAGGTTTTTCTCATCTTTCTGTGTTTAACACAGGGTATGCCGTGAGTTTAACGTCCAGCGGAGATAGATTAGCCCGATCCGAGCATTAGCTAGAATGGATCGGATTCAGGGATTTCCCTTGACGGGGTGCCGATATCGGGACCAACCCATGGGCGGCTATGAAGAGGAGCGGACCGATGTGGTCTCACCGGGATAGGATGGTCCGGGCGAGAATCTGGGTGGATGATGGATGGATGGATGAAGTGGACGGGGGAATGGCAAAGGACCATCGCATGGGGGACGGTGAAGTTGGGCGTGAGCCTCGAAGAGACCTCCTACATATCCTCGTGGTAGGAAATCAAAGTCCATGTAGTTTGGGATGGTGTCGGTGAACTGGCATGAAGGTGGACCTTGGTCCAATGCGTCAGCGAACTGACGTGAAGGTGGACCTTGGTCTGATGGTGTGGGGCTTACACACTAGGCTGCCCAGGTGTGGATGAACCGATGTGAAGAAGGTCGGAGTGACCAACAGGTGGTGGGCTTGAACCTCTGAGAGGCTACCTACGTACCATGCCATGACATGGATCAAAGACCACGTAGTTCAAGTTGGACATCGGAAGGCCGACATGAATGAGGAGGACCCGGAGGGTCCTAGTGGCGATGGGCTTGGACCTCGTGGAGGCTTCCTACGTACCATGTCGTGACATGGATCAAAGACCACGTAGTTCAGAGGGGCTTCGTCAGCGAACCGACGTGAAGGTGTTCCTTGGTCCGATGGGTGGTGGGCTTGAACCTCTGGAAGCTTACTACGTACCATGCCTTAACATGGATCAAAGACCTCGTAGTTCAAATGATGGAATTCGTCAGCGAAACGACGTGAAAGTGGACCTTGGTCCAATGAGAGATGGGCTTGAACCTCAGGGAGACTTCCTATGTACCATTCCTTGACATGGATCAAAGACCTCTTAGTTCAATGGGTTTCATCGGTGAACCGACGTGAATGTAGACCCAGGGGTCCACTAGTGGTGGGATTGAACCTCGCGAAGGCTTCCTACGTACCACGCCTTGACATGGATCAAAGTCCTCGTAGTTCGGATTGGTCACAACGGCTTACCGTCGGACTGGAATAGAGTTTAACGTCATGATGGACGAGAGTGAACCCTGACTTGAATAAATGATGGGTGGTGGGCTTGAACGCCGTGGAGGATTCCTACGTACCATGCCTTGACATGGATCAAAGTCCCCGTAGTTCGGAAGGGCTTCGTCGGCGAACTGAAGTGAAGGTGAACCTGGGGGTCCACTTGTGGTGGGTGTCGGCGAACCGATGTGAAGAAGGGACCTTGGTCTGATGGGAGATGGGCTTGAACCTCAAGGAGGCTTCCTATGTACCGTGCCTTCACATGGATCAAAGTCCTCATAGTTCGGGTTGGCCACAATGGCTTACCGTCAGACTGAAATGCAGTTTAACGTCATGATGGACGAGGATGAACTCGGCGTGAATAAATGATGGGTGGGCTTGAACCTCGTGGAGGCTTCCTACGTACCATGCCTTGACATGGATCAAAGACCTCGTAGTTCAAATGGGTGTGCAGTTTAATGTCATACGGGACAAGGGCATACATTTTATCGTTATGCTGGACGAGAGCATGCAGTTTAACGTCATGCTGGATGAGGTATTGTCATGGCCAATGCCAACTCTAAGACCACGTGAGTCATGCTTGTTGTGAGAAACAAGAGACAGCAAGGACCCGACGATCACTCTACGAGGGTTCGTCCGTGAGAAGCAAAGAGGGGCTTACGCGTTAGGCGGCCCATTAGTGCTGGGACATACTCCAGGATGGAGGCCCGAAGTGCGGCAGAGCGTAGCGAAAGATGGATTTGGGACCAATGATGGGAGGTGCCTCATTCCCTATCATGCACTCCACTGAACTTGGTAGTGGGGATGTACGGAGATTCAGGGGTGCAGCCATCCGTTGGGGAACTAGGGTCGCCCTTCTCCTAAGAACATACGCCACTCCAATAAGGAGGATATCATCCCTTGTGGAGGGGTTATTCCACTCCCGTGGAGACGAGTGGCATAACAAATGTTCGAGCTGGGTGCACCCTTCGTTCAAGGCACGAGGTCGGGTAACAGTTTAAGGTCATGTGTTGAGGACGTGGTGCTTGGCAGTTTACCATCCTGCAGCTCGGACGAGGCGGGTTAACTCCACACCCCTAGGACTTACATAACTGTTACCCTTTGTTCCTTGGGGAAGGGATGGTACCAGTAAGTCCGTGGACAAGGGGTGTTGTAGAGCGAACCATCGAGGGGTCCACGTTAGCGCGTCTATATGATGAAGCAATAGCCGTTAGTGTGCCTATGTGAAGAAGCTTTAGGCGATGCAACGTTACGAGTAGTATTGTCCGTGGGACTTTTAAATCACATCGTGCATACCTGGAGGGTTTTACGGGAAGTGGAATTGCCAAGCAAAGGAGTGTGCTTCACGAAGCGGAGTGCCTTGGCCTTAGCATGGGGCATAGGTGTGAGTGGAGGGTGCTTTGCGAAGTAGAACAATATTCGTGGAGCACTGCCTCGCGAAAAAGAGGTTCCTTGCGAAGCAGGGTGCTGCGAAGCAGTGTGCTTCGCGATGTGTAGCGATCCTGCCTTAGCATAGGGATCACTAGTACGGGTTGGGTGGTTCGCGAAGCATAAACGCTCCGCGGCTACTCGCGTTCCCTTGGGAATCCCCCTCCTTCGCGAATTCCCTTGAGCTTCGTGAGGGGAATCCCTCTCAAAAGAGGGGCTCAAAATGAGACAAAGCGAAGGCGTCACACGAAGTAGAAGTACCTCACAGAGCTCATGATTCCCGAGGGCAAAGAGTGCTTCGCGATTCGGCAGAGGAGAAGACGAAAGGTCGGATTTTTTATCGTCGGGACTCAGGGGGAGCCCAGTATTTATAGGCAAGGTGCACCGTGAAGCAGAACTCCCGTGCCGCCTCAGGTGCTTCCCGGCACGCTCGCGAACGTCAAAGTCGTTCGCAGAGAGGTACCGCTTCCGGAGCTTCACGGTGGGCTCGTGAACGTCAAACTCATTCGTGGAGAGGTACCACCTCCGGATCTTCGCGGAGGGCTCGCGAACATCAAAGTTGTTCGTGGAGAGGTACCTCCTCCGGAGCTTCTCGGCGGGCTCGCCAACGTCAAAGTCGTTCGCGGAGATGTACAACATCAAGAGAATCACGGGACGATGATGCTTGGGTGCTTCGCGTCGGTGCATCGTGAGGCAGCGTGCGAGACATCTTTTTCATCCCTTCCTTTCACGCAATATTGTGGCGCCACCAAATTCCCCCCTCATACTAGGAGCTACGGAGGGTGAAGGGTCGAAGTCTGAGGTAAAATCGCCAAAATTGTCGGCTGTTCGCGATGCGACATCGCAAAGGGGGCCCGCGGTGCTGATCGGTTCCACGGATCTGGATGCACCGCGATGCTCTGTGCGGGCGGGGCGTGCCGCGATGCTTCGGGGTCGCCGCCTAAAAATAGGGGGGTCGACCTCTTTTTTCATCATGCGATTTTTCTTGTCTTTTTGTGCTCTCGATTTAGCGAAGCTCCGCGTACTCCGCGCCTGCTCTCTGCGAATCGAGCTTCGCGGCGAACTGCCGGTCACCGAATCCACGACCGCGCCAAGAGAACTCCTGCTTTCCGACTTAGGTCAGACACCGCGGCTTGGTCTCGTGACCGACCTTCACGAGCTGTCTTCATGATCCAGCTTCGCGATTCGTTCTGGAAAAATTCTTTTCTGAGTGCCAGAAATGAAATGGCCCATCGAGAAGCTGTATTGGGGGTGCCTGCAGATGCCGCCCGTCGAGATGAGATGTCCAACTGTCCAGGCCTTGGGGATATGTTCCGAAGCCACTCTGACCACACTTCTCTGACAGATCTGCTATCGGAGGGTCAGAAGAATTATCCGCAGTGTAAGAATCTGCAATTGTACGGCTTCTGGTTGAGGGATGACATCTTCATCCCTGAGGCGAGTAGGGACGAACCAGCTTTTGGTTCAGGAGCACACCATGTCAGCACCAATGGTTCAGGGCGGCCGAAGGTCATGCACAGGAGGACTTCACACTCGTCACCACTGATTGTCTCTACGACCATGTGAACGATATTGACGGGATGCCACTGCAACCAGAGACGTCCCCTCCTCTCTACCTTACCTAGCTGAAGGCGGCTTTGCAGGATTCGAAGAAGAGATGGTCCGATGAGTGGGACCTGTGCTAGGGTGGCAACTTTACTAATGACTGGGCCTGAGGCTACTGGGTTGGCGCCTCATGCGAGGAGTTTGGGGGCGAGATGAGGAGAGTGGGGTTATATGAGGCGGCATGGGCCTCCCAATTCCACATTTTCCTACCAAAACAATTGATGCCGGAATTACTGAGCAGATGGTCATCTCGGACCAAAACCTTTCACCTGCATCACGAGGAGGTGGGCATCAGCATGTGGGATGTCCACCAGATTTTGGGGGTTCCGATCTTGGGGGCCATGTATGATGAGTTCCTCCCCATCATGGGCGCGTGGGAGGATACATAGCAAATATCGTGACTGGCGTCAGTGCTAATGGCACTCATCCCTAGAGAGTACAAGGAGGCAGTGAGGGATGTCCACTTTGTGAAGTGGTTCATCTGCTTCCTGAATTTCCCGGAGAATCGAGAGTTCCCTCCGAGGCCTTGAACTTGTCCGAGGGCGGTCCAACGAGGTAAGGAGCACTTTTATTGGCGGGTCTTGGAGGACAGCCAATGGAAGACTTGGGGATTTAGTGTTAGCACTGAACAACAAACGATAGTCAGGCTGGCGTCGTTCATCGCGGCTCTCATCTGCGGTTGGATTCTACCGGTGAGGGATACAAGCATGGGGGTGCGGCCCAGCTCGTTTATTATGGCGTCCATGTTGGCCATGGGGCAGCGGGTCAATCTGGGGATTCCAATGATCTCCAAACTGTACAGAATGCTACGGTACATTAGCGAGGGAAAGAAGCCGCCAAGGATATGCGGGCACTTCCACCTCCTGTATGGGTGGATTGCGGCGCACATCAGGGGGATCTATGAGTATCCAAACCCTATTTCACCGCTGGGATAAAAATTCCACCCCTCCATCCTGAATGCGGTCAGGAGCTTCCCGTTCAACTAATCGTTCCAATGGTGCTGAATCGGGTGTGGAGGACGGATGAGTTTAATTTCCACCCCTTCCCATTGCCGATGGGGATACTTAGTGACAACGGGCGCGGAACGGAAGAACATCAAGCTTACCTCCCGGTCTTTAGAGGTGGAGTTTTGGTGGCACGAGTAGATCGTGAGCCACTCTGCGAACCGTACACCCCGCATCGGTTTGTGAGGCAGTTCCGATTCCTCCAGTGGCTGACCTCACAAGTTTACTAGGAGGTGTGTAACGAGGAGGACCCATGTGTAATGAGGCTGCTATGGCTAATGTTCACATGGGAAGATGCGAATTGTATTGCCTCCATCCACCGCTACTTTCGGATTGGTGAGGGTGTATTCCATTAGTTGTGAAGCTGCTTACCCAGGGGAGATGCTGAAGCAGCCAACTATTCCGGTCGGTGACGGTGGGCCTCCTATATCTCGAGGTCAGGGTCGGAGGGCAACTAGGGCCTCTCGCGGTGGCGGGGCTACCATGGCAGCGAGACCCGTATCGGCCAAGGGTGTGGCAGCAGCGGCAGATCTGGTGATTCCGGAAGAGCAGGGCCATCCAGAGGGGTGGCCACCAAGGTGATTTTGTAGGATATCCACTCAGGCTCCGGGGAAGCAGCTGCGTCATATCGACATGGCAGAGGATGCCATATTCACGGAAGCCTGGGACCTTTGGGATGTCAACTGGCAATTCCTCAGCCCACCTAAGATATGGTCCCACCTAAATCGCCTCGGGATGGAATTACCAGGCATATGCCCAGCCCGGGCTGGTTTCATGGCGTCTCTGGAGGAGGCAGAGCAATACTTGGACGAGCTGGAGGATTACGTTCACTCCAGTGGTGTCCCTCACCCATTGACAGACTGGGTGAGGGTACTACTGAATCGAACGGTCCCCCCATAGTTGTCAGCCGCCAATCTGAGGGAGCGCTTCCCCATGATGGAAGATTCAAGGGACTCCTCTCAAGAGGACGATGCTAGAGGAGGAAGCCCGTTGGAGGAGGGAGAGGTCGGAGATCAAGGCTCATATTCCGATGATTTCGCAGAGGCTCTCGAGGTAGCATTCCGAGCTTCCTTCCTCATGGTCTGTTCTTGGGTCATTATGAACTTCTCACCGACGTTTGATCCATGTAAGAGGAACTTGTTCGCAGGCCTCGTTCTCGCCCCTCGGCGGGTGATGATGCAGGACCTTCAGAACCCGCGCCTATGGCTGTGTCCAGTTCCGCGTCTAGTGGGACCAAAGCACCTGAGGTGGCTCCTCCAGAATATCCAGACCTTCCAACAGTATACGGAGGGCCTCGCCTCGGGGTCCCGTCAGTACCGGCTCAAGAGAAGCACCAGGAGGTCGATCTCCGTAAGTTTCCTCTACCGGTTTCATTGTTGTCATATGTAGACTATTCCAACTAAAGTTTATGTCCCTCTCTGTCGTACAGTTCTTCGACTGGAATCGGCTGCTGCGGCAAGACTAGTCGGGATGTCTGGTGGCGTCCCTCCTAGGGGCATGCCGGTGATGGTGACGATAGTCCCCCCATCTCCCCAAGCTGCAACACACATCATCACCGGTGGGACCACCAGCAGGGTCGTGCCTGAGGTCATTGAGGTGGACTCCGATGAAGAGGATTGGTCGGCCGGTCCTACTCCCGTCGCGCCTGCTTTGGCGCCAGATGTCATGCCGGATTCAACGCCAGATGCAGATCCCGCCGAGGACTTCCTACAGGCGTATCCTACGTACAAGCCTGCCAATCACGCAGACTGAGACGAAACGACCTCTGACGAGGAAGGTAGCAGCATAGTCTATTGCCGGTCGTGGAAGCTAATCACCCTCTTCATCAAGGACACCCCCCATGTGCTATGGCCGGCCGAAATAGATAGAATCCGCTCGTGGTTGTGAGAACTGTGCGCTGGGGGAGTGGATGCCCAATGTCCTCACGCGCTCATCCGAGATATTATTGATGAGAAGATTCGGGAGCATGATCGTGAGCTTAGAGTGGGCTGGCAGCGGAGGAAGGCGACAAACATCACGAAGCTCCGGGAGGCTGAAAGCGAGGTCCAACAGCTGCAGACCTAGGCGGACGAGCACTCAGCCTCTCTTAATGCGCAATCTGAGTTGATCTCCTGGTTGATGGCCCAGCTCATAGAGGCAGAGGAGATTATGAGGCAGGCTTCTGAAAAGATGGATGTCATTCAGGATGCGGTAGAGAGGGCCAGATCCAAGGCTGACGAACTATGCCCTGCCGCTGCTGAGGAGGAGCGGGAGCTGAGTCAGTGGCATCAAGCCTTGGACGCCACAAGCCAATGGGTGGCAGAGCTACAACGCTCTTTTGACGGGGTCAACCCGTCCATGGGGGGAGTCGACCCCCGGGTACTGTAACAAACCAAAAACCTTTTATTGGTACTTTCATGCTTCAATTTCTTCTTTATTTGTTTTGAATGCCATAGCGCGCACGATTTCAACTGTTTGAATCGCCTCGTTACATCCCTACAATGTTTGCGGGACGTTCGGCGATAATTCCCCAAGCCCACGTGGGTCGAGACCGATGTGGGAAATAGGAGATAGTTTCCTTCTCGTCCCACCTAACATAGGAGTGGAGACCATGCTCCGGGAATCCAGGATTTGGATTACCGGTCCGGATTTCCGAAAGATGGGAGACGCTTGACCGGAGAAAGAACTTTTCAGAACATCCGAATTACCGTTTCTTCAGCGTGCCCTCATGTACGAATGGTGTAACACCAGGGGCACATGAATCAGTCCGAAAAGACGGAAACGGGAAGCGTGAATTATGATGCCCATGATTCGGAGAACTGTGGGGATGGCGTGACAATAAGGGACAACTGTTTACCATGGAGGAGAAGTGGTATCCTTACTGCGTTAGCCTGTAATGGGGAAAAAAATGAGGGTCTACCGTTGACCATGTTCGAAACACGGGACCATGTCACAAATATTGTCGGTCAATCTTTTGGGACATTGACCCAGGACAGTTGGCGGATCATAGGTCAAACATCCATACTGTTAGGGGAACCTTCCAAACATGACCAGTCATCCGGAACGTTGGCCCAGGATGGTATGTGAGTCGATGCGGTATGAAAACAGGCCGTTAGGGGGTCTCGTCAGACATGAAAGGGGACGAGGGTCCGAATACAGGGCACGCAAAGCGTGGAATATGGAGTGATGGTTTGTCCGAACAGAATCTGACACTTAGGTAGTTACACCACCGTGGTGGGAATACGCCAGATGGGCACATTGATCTGTTCATGGATCATTCCTTCTTTAAGATAGGGCCTCTCTGGAGAGGGGGCCTGCCGCTTCCCAATGGGATCTTGAGGCATCCTGAACTTGTTCGGGACAAAATTGTAGCTACATAGATTCCCCCGATGTGTCAGGCCAGAGGGCTGGAAATGGGGAGGAACCAGATTTTGTGATTCCTGAGGCTGGACACTAGGTGAAATGCATGGGTGTCTCTACATATCCCATGAGGATGGGAATCAAGCCGTACATAGTTCTGATAGCGTAGTTTAACGTCCTTCGGGATGATGAGAAGCCCGACTGTGTTGGTACACATCCTGCCAGAACTACTAAGCCCACGTGAGTCGATCTCGGCATGGGAAACAAGAAGTAGTGGTGGGAATTTCCCAACACATAAAAGGGGCAGGTTAGGGAAAAGGGATGCTCGGTGAATACCAGCCAAATGACACTAACACGATCATATAGTGCACCTGGATGTGCGAAGAGAAAGATCCGAGTATGATGGAATTCCACTTAAACATGAGGAAGTGGAAATGTGTGAATCATGGCGCTCGAGATTCAGATAACTATGATGGCGGTGTGATGATGGAGGATAACTGTTGACCATGGAAGAAACCTAGCATCCATATCGCGTTAGCCTAGAGTGGGGAAAAACAAATGAAGGTCGACCGTTGACCATGTTCGAAACATGGGACCATGTCACAAATGCTGTCAGAGATCCGTAGGGACGTTGGCCCGAAACGATTGGAGGGCCCTTAGGTCCAGCATTCATGGAGCGCCCTTAAGCCTAGTATCCATGTCATCTAAGGGTCCTTTTGGATGTGGAAGAGGATGAGGATCCAAATAGTGAGCTCACAAAGCTTGGTCATGGGACGAAGGGAATGTCCCCATGAATATTCCACACTTCAGGCTTTGTCAAAACACATCTGAGTACAACAATGAGACGTATTAGATAGAGGAAGGAAACATTAGAGGCACATGGTAGAGTAACTCAAACACCTGGCGTGAATGGGAATTGGGGGTGTGTGCGGTGCGGTGAACAACCCGACGCAAATGAGGACACAATCCCATATCACACTACACGACCTCCTTGGGAGAGGTTTTTGGTCAAGGGACTGAAAGAGAAAGTTAGACTGGGCCCACGGGGAAGTGCCCGGGCGCTCCTACGTATCTCATAAGGATGAGAATAAAGCCTCACGTAGTTCTTGATGGATATTAGACCATAAATGGGTAAAGGGAGAAGGGGACACATGGCAACAAAACTCGACGTGAATGAGGACCTAATCCCTACTTACGATGCGTTTTCTGGGGAAATGCTCGAGTCTAGGGACCAAACAAAAAGGTTAGGCTAGGCCTGCGGGGAAGCACCCAGGCGCTCCTACATATCTCATGAGGATGAGAATCATTCCATACATAGTTCTGAATGGAGACATGGTAAGATACCAGTGCTAGGGGAAAAGGGGAGTGTGGGAATGGCCCTTGTACTAAAAGAAGCGGAATTTGATAAATCTTGTTTGTCCTTTAAGGCGAGTGGTTTTGTTGTTTTTTTTTGTGAAGAGACAGTCCTAGAGTAGTAGGCCGTGGTGTCGCCACAAGAATCAAGCCATGATAGGCGTTGACAAATGGCATGGCACGTGACCAATACCCAATGTGAGGTCCTCTACAACAAGGTCATCACAATGCAGTGCCGTTTTTCATCGTGCGGCCAGGACGATAATGTCACAGTTTAGGGTCGTGTGACAGGACCAAGCGTGCATTTTATCATCATGCCGCGCAGATGTAGCAGAGGCGATGCTAGGTGGGGAAAGTGCGCAGTTCTATAAAACAAAATTGATGGAGACATGATCCCACATCACACTGTACACCACTCGGAGAGGGAGACCTTATGCCGAGGGGCCTATATAGAGGTAAGAGATGAAACAGGGGGGAGACACTACCTCCCTAAATGGGCTGGACTCGAAGACAAGGCATCTGGGATGTATTACGTATCCCATGAGGATGGTAATCAAGATGAACATAGTTCTAGATGGATCTTAGTTTAAGGTCTTAGTGGTCGGACCATGAATGGTAACAACTTCCCATGTTAGTGTAGACGTCAACCCGATACCTAAGCCCACGTGAGTTAAACTCAGTGTGGGAAACAAGGGGGGAATCCTTATCGCAATACTTGGGGTGCCCATCAAAGGGGATTTGGTAGAGAGCCCCGAAGGACACCTTTGGCGTGGCTTGTTTCCCCAACGCGCAGACATGCACGGAGGAAAAGTACCAAGAGTTTTGAGACTCTACATGGACACGATGAAGTGATGAAGGGTGTGAATTGGGTACCCGACATTTTGGGCTTAATGGGTTGGAATGTCGATAGAGGAAAACTATTAACCATGGGGGAAACTCAGCATCCATATCGCGTTAGACTGAGGTGGGAACAACAAACGAGCATCGACCACTGACCATATTCGCAACACGGGATTTTATCGACTTGTTGTCCAAAACCCTCGGGGGCGTTGCCCCGTAACGGTAGGAGAGCCCTTGGGCGTAGTATCCAGGCCATTCTTGGGGTTCCCTCCGGGTGTGAAGGATGATGGAAGCCCTGATGCATGGATACACAAAGCCAGGAAAGCGGGTGCGGACGTGCCCGAGTAAAGTTTGGCATTCCAGGTAATAGACCAGAGTCCCCTTGGGCACATTGGTGAACCGCCGAAAAGGGGTCAACGAAACAGCTCAGGAGGGAGAGGTACATGGCGTGGTCATTACGAGACCAACGTGAATGAGGACATAATCCCACACCACACCATATAATACTCTCATGGAGGAAGGGTAGACCAAGGGGCCAAGGTGGGACGAAGATTCCTGAGAGATGGGGCTGGACCCGAATCCAAGACATTCAGGTGGTCCTACGTTTCCCATGAGGATGGGAATCAAGCCACACGTAGTTCTCTAGATGTATTTTAACGTCATACAGGACGAGGGGGGGAGTAATATACCCCAAATCAAGGGATGTGTATGGTACAGAGAATAAATCGACGTGAATTAGGAAATAATCTCACGCCACACCATACACTCCTATAAGAGAGGTCCTGGGCCGGGGCCCGAAAAGGAAAAGGGGCCTGATGGTTAGGTATTGGTCAAGAAGGTCTGGACTGCTTCTAGTTTAACGTCTTGCAGTGAGGACGGGGGCCGGGGACCTGAGGAGGCCAATGGGCATGAGGCTGGGCCTCGTAATGGAAAGCGTACGGCATGGTACATGATCCCGATGTGAATGAGGACATAGTCCCACACCACACCGTACACCCTGGGTAAGAGGTTGGGCGGAGGGGCCCGAGAAGGCCAAGGGGCCTAAATTCAGGCATTAGTCAGGAAGGCCTGACTGGTTTGCAGTTTAACGTCAAGTAACCTAACATGAATGAGGATGTAATCCTACACCACGCCGTACATTCCTTATAGGGGAATCGCGGCCGTGGGCCCGACTGCTAGCACCACCAGGAGGGAAGTTTGTCACTTCGGGATGGGGTAGAATGAATCACAGCACTCGATGCTTGGGACATCTCGGGGTGGACCCAAAGATCTAGGACACTATTGACCATGTTCGAAACACAACGTTCCTATGGTGACCTGATATGGGAGCAACAAATGAGCATCGACCATTGACCAAATTTGCAACGCCGGACTTGTATCGGCTTGTTGCTTGGAAACCCTCAGGGGCGTTGGCCCGTATCGGTAGGGGAGCCCTTGGGCGTAGTATCTAGGCCATTCATGGGGGTCCCTCTGGGTGTGAAAAATGATGGAATCCAAATCATGGTGTGGGTGAAGCATAGTTGTATCCATCCACGAAAGAGGCAAACATCTCCAGGGGGATGTGCAGCCAGGTCGAGGCTTGCTCGATGTGAGTTGGGGAAAAAGTGTGCACCCTGCCATATATCTTGACCCGAGGTGAAGATTTTCGCTTTTGGGTTGGGCCAACGGACGAAATGCCCGGGCGTTCCTACGTATCCCATTAGGATGGAAATCAAGCCATACGTAGTTCTCGAAGTCCATGCAGTTTAGCGTCATGCGGTGAGGACGTGGGAGGATAGAAGAACGGGAGTGGGCACATGGTGCAAACCTTACAATCCTTGTATGAGCAGGGTTGTATGAGTGGGGCTATGAAAACCTACTCCTCGCTACAAAAGGATCCTCCAAGGAAACTATTCCTAGGGGGTAGTGGAAGAGAAATGCTTGGCGCTGGGTTCAAGACAAGGCGTCAGAGCGTTCCTACGTATCCCATTAATATGGGAATCAAGCCACACGTAGTTCTTGAGGCGCAGTTTAGCGTTTTTCTAGACGAGAAATGTGTCTCAACTGGGTATATGTATGGTACGGTGGGTAACATGACATGGATGAGGATGTAATCCCACACCACACCGTACAATCCCATTAGAGAGCCAGAGTCGACGCAGGCCAAGGGTCCAGAGGCTGAGCCTCGGTCAGGAAGGCCTGACTGGCTTGTAGTTTACCGTCTTACAGTAAGGACGGGGGCCAGGGGCCTAAGGAGGCTAAGGGGCCAGAGGCTGAGCCTCGGTCAGGAAGGCATGAATGGCTTGCAGTTTAACGTCTTACAGAAAGGACGAGGTGAGATCTTAGTTTAAGGTCATAGAGCTTGGACCATTTTGCAGTTTATCGTCTTGCAGGACGAAGATGCAGTTTAAGGTCGTGCAGGACCCTTTTGCCCTAGGAAAAGTATCTCTTGAGGAACATGGCGTTGGTGGGAGGGGTTATGCGCTCTCCATCCGTTGTCACCATGGAGTATGCTTTATTGGGGTAAACCTTATGGATGATATAAGGCCCTTCCCATTTGGGTTTTAACTTGGAAGGTTTCCTACCAGGGATCATTGGTGCTCTAAGGGACAGTACTAGGTCGCCCTGTAGAAAAGAATGGAGAAGAACCTTCTTGTTGAAGGCCCTTTATATCTTGTCCATATGCCTTTCTAGATTAGGTAGGGCACGAAGCCGGTTCTCATCCAGTGCTTCTAATTCAGCTAGACGGATTTCGGCTACCTCATCTGATGTCTGGTGATCATAGACTGCAGTGCGTAATGATGGCAGCTGGATCTCATTGGGTAGGACGGCCTCAACTCCACACACCAGGGAATATGGGGTCACTTGGGTAGTGTTGCGAGTTGTCGTCCGATAAGCCCAGAGGGCGTTGGGGAGATTGTCCGGACAACTTTTCTTATTCTAACCAATCGTCTTCTGTAGAATGTTAGAGAGGGTTTTTTTGAATGCCTCAATCTGTCCGTTTGCCTGCGCGTGGTAGCGGGAGGTATGGTTCGAACGGATTTCGTAATTGGCGTACAATTTATTTAGTTCAGCCGCTCGGAAGTTGGTGCCGTTTTCGGTGAGGATGGCGCGAGGGACCCCAAACTGGTGGATAATATTGGAGATCACAAAGTCGATGATGGAACGAGCCTTGATCTCATTGAGTGTAACTGCCTCTTCATACTTGGAGAAGAAATTTGTAGTAGTCAGGATGAACCTATACTGGCGGGTTGTTGCCGGTGGATATGGTCCCACTATATCAAGTCCCCATACCGCAAATGGCCAAGAGTACTTGGTGGGGTGGAGGGGCTCCGGTGGTCGATACAGGAAGTTGGCGTGAACTTGGCACGCGTGGCATCTCATGGCATACCCAATACAATCGTGGATCACAGAGGGCCAGAAGTAACCCAAACTCCAGATTTGATTGGATACCTTTGGCCTAGCTTGATGGGCGCCACAAGAACCGGCGTGAACCTCTTTCATAACTTAAGGAATCTCTACTCCTTGAATGCAACGGAGGAGGACGCCATCGAAGATCTGCTTATAAAGGATCTTTTCATGACTAGGGCCGCTCTGGAGGGTAAATTTCAGCGTGCGGCGTCGGATTCGCTCACACTCGGCCTGGTCATCTGGGAGGCGACCATTTTGGAGATACTTGACAAAAGGTGCACTCTAGTAGGGAGTGGCTTCAACCACTATGTCTGAAGAACCCGGGACCCCTGACATAGAGGGTCCGTCGATGAGATGGCTTACCTGTAGGCCACCATTTTCCTCTTGGGTGACGGGGGAAATGACTCTCTGGTGTGCCACATGTATGATCAAATCATCTTGCTCTGGTTCTGCGAGCGACGCAGCTATGCCAGCCAAGGGGTCTGCTAGGCCGTTCTGTGACCATGGGACATGGGTAATCTCTGGTCGAGAAGAGAACTGGGCCATTAGGTGGAGGCTGTACTCTAGTAACAGAACATGCTCCGGCTTCCTGATGACGTGGTTGCCATTAACATGTTTGATTACCAGCTCGGAATCTCCATTCACATGTAGATGGGGCACACTGATCTCAAGGGCCATCTCGAGGCCGGTGATGAGAGCCTGTTACTCTGCCTCGTTGTTCATACAGCCATCTAACAACAGGAACGAGTATGGCAGGACGGCTTGCGCTGGGGTAATGAAGACAATACCTAGGCCCACTCTATTGAGCTTGGGATCGTTGAGCCTCCTACCGGTGGGGCTCCGGGAGCCACCGTCGAAATGAATTTTCCAACATGGGATGACATGATCAACTGAGAGGATCATATCATCAGGAAAATCCAGGTCCAGGGATTGATCTACGGAGGTTGTATGGGCAGCTAAAAAGTCTTCCAACGCCAGTTCCTTAATGGCCTTCTATGGTACGAACCTGATATCAAACTGCTGGAGAATCACCTCCCATCATGCTAGTCGGCCAGTTAGCATGGGGTGGTTCAGGATGTACTTTAGTGGGTCTACCCAGGACACCAATTTCACCTCATGGTGCTGCAGGTAATGTCGCAACTTCCTTACGGCGAAGACGAGTGCAAGGCAGCTCTTTTCGATAGGGGAGTATCTGACCTCCGTATCGAGAAGCATGCGGCTGAGATAGTAGAGACTGTTCTCGGTACCCTCGTTATTCTTCTGGGTGAGCAGTGCACCGAGGGATCTTTCCATGGAGGTCACGTAAAGGACCAGTGGCTTTCCAGAGATGGGTGGCATCAAAACCGGAGGTTGGAGCAGATACTGCTTGATTTCTTCGAAGGCGGTCTGACACTCCTCATCCCATTCATAGGTGGCGCCCAAATTCATGAGCTAGGAAAAGGGCATACACTTGCTGGCCAGATTCGAGATGAATCAGCATATATAGGCTAAGTGGCCTTGGAGGCCTCGAAGTTCCCCAATGTTGCTCGGGGGAGGCATTTGGCTGATGGCCTTGATCTTATCTGAATCGATCTCAATGCCCCGGTACCTAACAACAAATCCTAGAAACTTCCCAGAGGTAACCCCGAAGGCACACATCAAGGGGTTCATCTTCAGGTGACGGGAATGGAGGAAACCGAACACCTTCTCAAGGTCTTTGAGATGGTCCTGGCGCAAACATGATTTGACCACTAGGTCATCTACGTAGCATTCCACCAGCGTCCCGAGAATCGGCTTGAATATGCAGTGCATGCCCCAATAATAAGTGGAAACTGCATTTTGCATGCCGAATGGCATAACCTGGTAGCAAAAGGTACCTTGGGGATCCCTGAAGGCAGTGGACTCCTCGTCCTCGGGGCCCATCCAGATCTGGTTGTACCCGGAATACCCATCCATGAAAGAGAGAGCTTGGAACCCGGCCATGGCATCAATAAATAACTCCATCACCGGGAGTGGGAAGTCATCCTTTGGGCACTGGCGATTAAGGTTGTGGAAGTCGATGCAGACTCTGATATGCCCATTCTTCTTCCTTACTGGCACAATGTTGGCAAGCCACTTGGGGTACTGGACTTCCTTAACGAAGTTGGCTTTGATAAGCTTGTCAACATCGGCCTCAACCATAGCACCAAGAGAAGGGTGCATCTTCCTGGGAGGGTACTTAAACCCACGATGGTTTGCTGGGAGGCCCAAACAGTGAACGGCTACCTGGGGATCTAGTCCTAGCATCTTTTTGTAACTCCAGGAAAACATGTCACAGTGTTGTTTGAGGAAGTCCACGTACTGCTCCCGCTCCTCGGGGGACATGGTTGCACTGATCAATGTGGGTTTCGGATCTGCCTCGCTCCCAAGGTTCACATGTACCAGTTAATCAACCGTGGTAGAGACGCCTTCCACAGAGGTGGGGGGAGCATCCTCCAGGTCTTCCTCTCCACCCGTGGGGGGATTTTCCGCGACGGGAGACACTTCTGGGATATCAAACCCTGAGGGGAAGCTGGTGCCGGCTTGGGCAGCAGTGGTCATCATATCAGGAGACTCACTCTCCATTGAGACCATAGCAATGAAGTCAGTCGACCCTATCCCATCTGGCCTTCGGCCTAAGGGGCCACGTTTGATGATATCAAAGCAGTGGTGATGTGTCGGCCTGAGTCGGTTGATTCCAGCCCGGTGGAAGAGGCACGTATGGCGTACCGCCATTGTCATAAGCTTGACATTCCAGTACCGTACAGGGGTAGGAGGTTTCGGGATCTCCTGAGCCTGGTTGATGTAGGAGTACGAGGTGATTTTCCTCCATCACTTGGACACGAGAACATGCGTTCCTTGTGTACCTAAAACAAAAAAACATTGCCCCATGTCGGGGGTCGTGGCCTCCAATCAGTGGATCGGGAGGATGTAGGCATCATCCATGCTCGCCCAGGGATCACTTGTGACCGGGGCGGGTTCATCCTCACTTACTAGGATTTTCTTATCCTTACTTTTGAAATAATCAGCATCCAGATAGCTGGCCTCACAAGAGTCGAAATGAGACGCATCTCCTTGTAGCACGCCTACTCAATTTTTGAGTGAGTATTTGAGGCACTGGTGATATGACGAAGGGACCGCTGCATGCAGATGAAGCCATGGCCTACTCATCAACGCATTGTAGGCGGTGTTCTGAGAGACGACCATGAACTCGGTGCTGAAAATTAGGCCACCGAACTAAGTCTTCAGGTGGATCTTGCTGACTGGGGTTTGCTCGGTCCTATCGTACCCCTAGATTCTGAGGTCAGAGGGAGTTAACTCACCTTCAGACAGACCCATCTTTCGCAATGTCCGAGTCGGAATTAGGTTGATTCCAGAACTCGTGTCAACGAGGCAGCGACAGACTTCCACACCATTGAAGTGGCCAGTGATGTACAACAGGCGAATATTCCCCTATATAGGAGGTTCATCATCTTCACTAGAGAACGAGATAACAACATGACATTCGTCATTCTCAATTGTCTCGGCATGGAAGGCTTTTGTAGCTGCTACCTCTGTCTCAAACTGGAGGGGGCTCTTTAGGGCCTCGACAAGTGCCTCGCGCATTTCAGATGATAGGAGAAGGGCCTCAAGGATAGAAATCCTTGCGGGAATGCCGGCCAGGTGCTTCAGGACATCATACATTCGTTCCAAACGTGAACCTCTGCCTAAAGGAGGTTGTTAGGCATTTGGAGGCATAGAGGGTCCTGCCGGTTGAACCAGTGGACGGCTAGTACTGGGCACATCCTACTGCCTACTAGTTGAAGCCTGGAGAGTAGTGGCCGGACTAGGATCGGACAGCGGAGACTAGCCTGTAGCCGGGAAGGAATGATTGTGATATGAACGAGGCAACTCTTCCTGATACAGTAGCACAAATGGCGGTGGAGGTAGAGCTAAGGGCGTTAGATGGGGTTGTGCATGCTGAGCTCTGGGCTGAGCCTGTTGTCTGGTCTCAGTAGCGTGCACGGCTTGGCTAAAAGTGCCAGCTGACATACCTCGATGACCGGCGTGGTTGCGGTTCTGCTGACGTTGATGTCGGCTGGAAACTTTGGGGAGGTTCTCCTGGTGTTCCCCCTCGTCGGGAGTCATATAGGGCTTTACCAGCTCCACTGTGTTAACTGAAGCATACCCCTGGCTATCGCTCGACGAGTCATCCACCACCAGGCGTATTTTGGGAGGAATCCCCATTTTAGGGGGCATAATGTCGCCGAGAGTGAGGGATGACGACGACACCGACGGAGCGCGTTGCTTCTTCTTGCGTCGTCGCTGCTTTCCCTTTTGGGAACATGTCGGCTGTGAAGACGATGCAGAGGTACCAGCTAATTATTCTAAAGGTTTCGACTGCTTTATGTGTTCCCAGTTGATACCATGGTCACAGACGATGGTTTTTCGAGCCATCCAGTCGTCGTATTTCCGAGATTCGTGGCTGGGAACCTCCTGTCACTCGCCTTCGCTGTCGCTACCGATCTCTGAACCCGCAAAGACACCTGCCACATGTGTTGGTGTCGGGCCCAACCTAACTATGTTGTTATTGACCTGGTCTTGAATCCATTCTTTAAACACATAGCATTTCTTGAGGGTGTGCCCCAGAATCCGATGATAGGGACAATATTTGGGGTGATCGGTATGATTCTCCTCTGCCGGCCTTCTGCACTCGGGCAGGCGCACAATTCCTTGCTCTAGAGCACTTCGAAAGTAGTCAGGGACCAAATTTTCATTGAACGAATAAGTCTGGTGCCTTCTTTCTGGATAGGGGGCCCTGGGGGCCTGGCCCTGATGAGGGACCGGAGGGGCCAGCCGAGGAGGCGGCGCCTAATTGTCTCGCCTAGGTGGAGGTGGCGCATTGCGCGGGGGAACCTGTCGATTCTTAGGCAGTTTCTGTTGGGAATGAGCTTGTGCTTGAGTTGGAGGACCTTTGTGAGTTTGCGGGGATGGTGCCGCTGACAGTAATTCCAGCTGCCTAGGGGCTTCTATTTGGGCCACCGCGGCGTGTTCGGCTATGGAGTTCCTCATGGCTGGGATCATTGGGGGAAACGAACGTGCTTGACTAGCCTGTTGCAGAGCCTCCTCAAGGTGCTGATCCTTATCTGAGAAATCTCTAAACCCTCCAGGGTAGTTCTAGGTAATCAGGGAGGGTACTAGCTCCGTTTTGACGTTCCCCACACACATCGTCAGTAATTTCTCCTGAGTCAGTGGCATATCAAGGGAATACGTAAGTCCCTTCCACCGGGCGATGAAATCTGCGACCCACTCATCAGGCCTTTGCTTGCACTTAATGAGGTATGCAATGCTGGTCTTCCGCGTGGTGGAGCTGAACTGGTATAGGAACTGCCGACGGAGATCCTCCCAACTGGTCACCGATCCGATAGGGAGCTGGCTGTACCAGACGAATGCAGGACCTTCCAATGTCTGTACGAAACATCAGATCTTGGCAGCTTCTTGCTGGGCCAGGGTCCCCAGCATGGGGCCAAACCTAGAAGAAAAATAAGCCAAGTGCTGCGGCAGGTCCCCTATCCCGTTGAAGGGTGAGAAAGTGGGGATCCCAAAACCCGGGGGTGCGGGCATATCATCCACCCACGCGGGATACTGCTTTCCATCCGGTGGGACCGCCACCTGCCGCGTTTCCAACTCTTCGATGCGGGCTGTGAGTGCTGCTATAAGATCATCCGGGTGGGGGTCCCTATCTTGAAGGGGATCCCTAATCACAAGTGCGTTGTCAGGTTCTTCAAAATGGTAGATGGCTTCGGCAGCTCGTGGATCGCCTGGCGGAACGACCTGTGGGGCAACTGGGGGAACCCGGACATGATTCTTCAGATTGCACCATCATTCGGGGGGGGGGGGGGGGATGCCGCGACATATCACGCCCACTTTCCATAAGTTCCGGCTTATGCCCTGTCTGCGGAAGTAGCATGATCAGGGTTGCCCGGAGGCTTCTCACCGGGGGAAATTGTTCCTGCCTCTGTTGCCCCGTCCTGCGATTACCATAGTCGGGTCGCCGCTCTGCAGCGTGCTCATCCAAGAGTTCATCAACCAGCCTCTTATGCTCAGCAAGCTGTTGTCATAATGTGTCCTTCTCGGGATCTTCATTCGTTTTCTTCACAAAGGCAGACGGGTCAGAGTGCTTGATAGTTCCGACGTGCTCCTTACCCTTGCCGGTATTTCGACCGAGTACCAGCGACCCGGTGGGTACAAGGAGGCCTAGCAGGTTCCTCTGCTGACGGGTAACCCTCCCTGATGGGTCCAGTAGTGGCGGTACGCCCTCGGGGGGTAAGTCTCCATCAAGAAATTCAATCTCTTCTTCCTTGTCCACTACGTCAGCCATGTGGACCGCGGCCCCTCTTGAGGGAATGTCCTCAATGTCGCATAACGAATCGCGCTGCCGTCGGATAGGGTCGAAGAGGAGAGCAGAATTGTGTCCCCAACCACGAACTTGCACATGGTGGATAGCTTCGCTGATGACTCTGCGGAGTACATTGAAACTCTGAACACATTTCTGTTGAAGGGTGCTCTGACGGCATGGCGACTCCAGGTGCTGGGCCACAAGGAGTGATGCCAAATCGATCAAGTGACATTGCTCGCCGTTTTCTTCAAAGTGCTCTCGACTTCTGGGGTACACCACCCTCTTGTAATGAAGGCGGAAGTGTGTCGCCCATAGGGTTCGACAAAAGACCCCACTTCTTCAGGGGTAAGGGACTCTGGTGCGTGAAAGTTCAGCGTCGCCGTCGGCCAGAACTTCTCCGGGAAGTAATCCGTTGCGAGAATGCTCCAGAAGCTCCTGGGCTAGGACACAGGGTCTGGCCCTATATTGCCCAACTCGTCAACCGAGGGGCGGCTGAGGGACTAGTAGCAGTACCGAGGCGGACCTCTGGGATAGTAAACTCGGCGGCGGAGAATACGGCGAATGAGATGACTGGCCGCCGAATTCCTTGCCATCCTCTAAAGAGTGAGGTGACCTGGCCACGATGCCACGATACGATGGGCTGATAGCCACAGCTTCCGACATAGGAGTCGCGGCTGCCGGTGATAGGTCATGTAGTCTCTCTACCGCCGTTGGCCCCCAAAATAGCTCTCCGTGATCTCTAGTAGAGGTAGACGGCTCTTCTGGTGACAATGGTGTTGATTGCAGGGTCAAGAACTGCGGAATTTAAATGATTTCTTCCTCCTGGATGCACCTACGGAGAGAGATGGGAATCTGGCGGACCTCACATTCCGGGAGAATGAGGCTAACACGCCTGGTTCCTACCCCAGTCCTTGATATGGAGGAGCGGGGAGCATGTTCCATCGCTGAGTCGCATTCCACTTCAGAATCCGAGAAACGAGCCGGTTTGATCTCTACTCGGGCCTTCCCCGGATTCTTCCTGTGGCGGCGACGACCCGCTCTCCTGCCCGGGATGGCTCTTCAGAACAAGGTTGATCCTTAATAGGTAGTCCTGGGGTGGTGATGGCGGCGTGGCGGAGAGAGCCCCCGCTCGAGGTGGCCGGGGTGCGAAGGGAACCAAGTCAAATGTCGAAGGGGATATGGGGAGGACCTCTATGGACGGGGCGAGCGGAGTGAGGCTGACCTTCACTCCCCAAGTTTCTAGGGCGAGGACCATTGCTGGTTACAGAGAAGACGTAGGGAGGGCACACACTTGGGAGAAGGACCGGATGGACAGTACCTTCAGATCGGTGGTCGGGGACAGGAGGATGGAATCCATACCCTGTATAGTGGGCGTGGGAAAGGTTTTTGCGCCGAGCATCACTACTGCGTGGCAGGTCTTCCTTCGGGATGGGGGTAGCACGAGGCATACCTCCATGAAGAGCTTCGTAGTGGGGATGGCCCATGCTCTGTGGAGTAGTGGTACGGGGAGGGCCTCCGTACGGGGTGACATCACCGTAGGTTAGTTTGCGGCGATCACCACTCAGGCCTACAACCCGGAGTGTCAACCCAGCCTGCCCGTGGGGCGGTTGGGGTCTCGATCCTGGTTTGGTGAAGGAGTACCCCTGATCAGTGTATGCACGGACTCCATGATGCACATCGTTAGTGGCTTGGGCCATTGTAGCTATTGACGTCGATGCATCTGGGAGAGCATCCTTAGCCTGGGCCCGGTGCTGACGTCGGGTCAGACGAGTTGGCGTAGGTGGTGCAGCGGCATGGCCCGCCTGCTCTTCCTGCGGAGTTGGATGGCGGTGCTGACGCGGCCGGACGAGAGCCCTTTCCTGGAGCCCTTGGGTCAGGACCCTGATCGGGCCGAGCCGGACGTCGCCCACCTCATCAGTATACATCGAGGAGTCGTCGAGGCATTCTAGGGATAGGCTCCCGAAACGATTGAACGTTCGGGTGGGGAGCAGGGGCTCCCTGCACGGCCTGTTAGGGCGGCGTTGACGGCGGGGCCTGGATGCCTCCAGGTCCAGGCGGGCCATGTCCCAAGTTGGGATGACCCCTTCCTCCTCGTACCTGAGTACAAAGTTGTTGATCACCCTTCTCTAGATGATCTCTGATGGGGAGAGGGGACGTGGACGTCCCGTATTCCGCGATGTAGTAGCCGTCGTGGCGGTATGGGAGCCATGCGGGGTGGCTGTGCCGGTGTTGCCCCTGCCCCTGCCTAGGAGAGCGGGTGGTGGTCGTGTCTCCGCAACAGCAACCTGGATCCTGGGAAATGAAGGAATCAACTCATCAGCACTGCAAGGAAAAGGATTGACAACCAGACTCCCAGAGTCCTTCCATTCTCCACGTATGTAAGAAGTATCCATGCCAACACATTGCAGAACGGAGTGCCCCACGTTCTACTACCCCGACTTCCGGTGAGTTTCACAATAGGCCCTCAATTTTCTTGGCGGGACCAGGCACCAGATATCTGGATCCGGTCACACGTCAATCAACTGGTGTCTCAAACGCTACTAATCTCCACATTGAGAAGAAGAGATTCACATCGGGTTCACCGTTTCTGTTTCCGACGCTTTCGCTGGGGCGCGCGCATCCGTCCGTCCGCGGAGGAGGACGCGCTGCACTGTTGCCCTGCATTCCCGCTTTCCAAAGGCGGGAAACATTCGCTCTTTATTCAGGGACGTCTTCTCCTTGATCGTAACGTGATGATGGGATGTCGGTTCTTCCTTCTGCGGATTCCTCCTCAAAACTCGTCACCTAGTCCGGGTCTCCCTCGTAGATTTAATACATTGTTCATGAAACTCTTCCCAGTGCCATGTTTCCATGGACTCCGGTTAATTACACTGCTTCGTTCGGGACATTCCAAAGGGTCCGGTCAGGGCAGCAACCTTCAGTCGGGGGAGTATTCACATTGAGGCATCAGTAGCGTGTCTGGATGCTGGGGAACCGGCATGTCTGTCTATTATCCCTATTCATAGGGCTTCTCGAGGTCATGGAAGCCCAAGGCATCCCACATTGAGCGCGGGGAATTATATGACATAGACACATATCTGAGGTTTTCCTCAGCTTCATTTGTTTAACACAGGGTATGCCGCGAGTTTAACGTCCAATGGATACGGATTAGCCTGATCAGAGCATTAGCTAGAATGGATCGGATTGAGGGATTTCCCTTGAAGGGGTGCCGATACTGGGACCAGCCCATGGATGGCTGTGAAGAGGAGTGAACCAATGTGGTATCACTAGGATATGACGGTCCAGGTGAGAATTAGGGTGGATGATGGATGGATGAATGAAGTGGAGGGGGGAATGGCAAGGGACCATCGCAAGGGGGGCATTGAAGTTAGGGCTTGAGCCTCAAAGAGACCTCCTACGTATCTCCGTGGCAGGTAATAAAAGTCCACGTAGTTTGGAATAGTGCCGGTGAACCGGAATGAAGGGGGAACTTGGTCCGATGAGTCAGCAAACCGACGTGAAGGTGGACCTTGGTCCGATGGTGTGGGGCTTACACACTAGGCTTGTAACACCCCGAGATTTTATGAAAAATAATCTTTTTAATTTCATTAATGTCTTCTGTTATACGCTACACCAAAAGGAGCTTTCATAACACACATCTCGGACCTGGATTGAATTACACGCAATCGCGACCTTCCACGATAGCGTGTGTTGTACGTAACACCATGTTTCGCTAAACAACGATATGCTATTAAGATATTATTAAAACTACCCGTTATGAATAGTAATATCCACTTTTTAAAATTTTGTAAATTGTATTTTTCAAAATGGACTTCATTTATGGATTCGGAGTATCGAATTTAGCCTAAGGTGAAATTTTGGTACTTTTCGGATAACTTTCATATTCTGATGAATAGTGAAAATTACTAAATTTTAATTAAAAACAACTTTTTTAATCGAATTAATTAATAGTGATAAATTATTAATTTGAGCGGTTTTAAAGTATATTTAGAATATATTTTTACAATTTAATACAATGTTGGACATTGGATGTAATTTCACATTTAAACCAGTTATAAACAAGTGTCAATCTTTTGATAGTTATTATCTCTTAAAAACACGCTATTTGTTGTGACAACGGAAATTAATTATAAAATTAATTAATGCAACTTATATGTTGGGAATTTTGTAAAATAGAAATCATTTTTGAATTCGGAATATCAATTATAGCCTAGGGTGAAATTTTGGTACTTTTCTGAAAACTTTCAATTTTTGATGAATAGTGAAACCACTAAGTGGTAGGTTAAAAATTGAATTTTGCATAAAACATAATTTTACCGCTTCTGTGAATGGAATTTCGAAAATCCTACAGACACAGTTAATATCAAGGACTAAAATGTGGTTCAATGAGATGAGAATAATTTTTGGTGAATAGTAACTTTTTACTTTTTTTACCACGGTTAATAGTAAATAGGGTAACTAAGGGTAAATATGATATTACTATTACCCTAACACATGTCCTAATTCTATTGGATAAGTGTAATTCGACCAAAAAAAACCTTATGAATATAATATGACCATTTAGGTCCACTTGGATTAGATTATGACATTTAATATTATTTTATTTAATGAATAGATAAAATAGTTAAAATCAAAGTTTAATAACTAAAACATTTTTAATATGGGGTTATACATAAGATAAATTCGACTATAAATATTCATTAGAAAGATAAAACAATTTCCTACATAATGATATTTTATTTATAATTTTTAGACTTTAAATAAGTTAGTTTATTTATGACACAACGATGATGCAATAATTACCCTTTTAAGGAAATGTTAACATAATTGATGTTATAAATGCTCAAATAAATGTAATATGAGACTTTTTATGAATTCCACTAATTTTCTAGGTTGCTATGATAAATTATTGTTGATTTAATAAACTTGGTTTGAACATATAATTCTGTTATGACTTTCACAAAAATCATATATCAAATAGTGTCAAAATTGACACAAAATAGTTTTTAAATCAAATATTATATTATTAATTGTTATTTTATTCCTAAAAATCTAAGGTTAGGCCAAATGACTTAGATAAGGATATATATTTTATTAATAATAAACAACTTGGGGTTCGTTTGGCATGTTATAGTAAGTGTATTAACCATATAGTGTAAGAAAACAAAAAGTCACGGTAAAAGTTTAACTATTTAACTTAGAGTTAAATCTAATTGATAAGGTTAAAATAATAACCTAAACTTGTCTAAATCTTATTGGTTGATAGTATTTCGACCCATCCCCACTTTAGATTCGAAATAATACCCTTTGGAACCATTATAAACCGATTTTGACTTTAATATAAAATAATATTTTGAGATATTCCTAAGGTGCCCCTCTCCTCCCTTATAAAAGGGCACCTCCTTCCCCTCCTCCTCACACCAATTTGAGCACTCAAGCTCGGCCAAACCCTGCCAAAATCCCTTCTCCACTTCCCTAGTATCATCCTAGAGGTCCTGGTCTTCTTCAAAGACCAATCTAAGTTCCCTAAGTGGAGGATTCAAAGAGGCGTTTCAAAGAAGAGGTAATATCCATTACCGATCTTTTCAATTTCTTTCTTCATAAACTTCTTCTTCTTTAGTTGTTTCATGACAAAGTAATGAAATCAGTATTACTTACATACTGATATGTTATTATAAATATGAAACAACTCTAATTAACCTTCTATCCATCCCACGGAAAAAGGAAATCACCGCGCGTGCGTACGTACAGAATACCGTCTCCACGCCGTGGTGTAATCTATTTTCCGCCACCACCTTAATTGGATGGGTATAAAGGTGTAATGAGTAACTATATATGATAAATTGATATTGATACTGAAATAGTATACATACACTTCAACACAATTCCACGACCATGGGTACGATATCATCGCTCATGCGTACGTACGGACTACCGTCTCCACGACGCGATGAGATTCATTCTCAATGATTAACCATTCATGAATGATTATAAAGTATATATAATAAGTACTAATGAAATATATGACCTGGTAATGATAGTGGAATTATTTATATTTATATGTATGTCATATACTTAATTCCATTCAATTCAATAAGGAAACGAAAACAGCGTTCATGCGTACGTACGGATTACCGTCTCCATGAACGGTGTATTTCTTTCCATTTACTGATTTATTATATATGTATATTCTGAATATATATTATATATAAATCATGTTTTATATTCTGGAATTAAGTAATTATGATCTAACCAATCATATGAATAATTACAAGTTAAAACACGAATGACAAATGAGACGATTTTACCCAAAACGCTACTTTAACATGAATTTACAAAAGAACGGGTAATATAAAGTCATAAGTGGACCATATATGATATAATAACAATGAATATGATTCTGGAATAAGTCAATAACATTATTTAAATCATTATACAGGAGGTTTGGACACTTACAAAGCAAGCCGGACCTAAGGTAAGAGAAATATCACAATCTCATTTTTATCTGAGGTTGTTTATACTTTAGTATTTACTAGGGTGTATTTTATCATCCACATCCATGTTTCCTCAATATGTAATATTATTTCCATCCACCTAAAATAGTTTATATCAAATTTTACCCTACGGCGAGTTTTTAGTAAATGATATGAAAGGAATCTTTTTTCGTTTTTCGTACGAGGTACTTTTTAACTTTTTCGACAAAAGTACGAGAAGAATGTTTTCTTTTAACTTATACGGAATTATTGGATTTTTAAAACATTATTTCAATGAAGCTTCCCTTACAAGTTTTCAAGTTTATTTTTAATCAACTTCTTTTAGTGTAAAATTGTATGACATGTTAATAAAGGAAAAATGTTTTTGAAGTAGAAATGGTATTTTCCTCAAGAATGGAGTTCAAGTGTTTTATCAAAATTATTTTCCATCTAAGATAATAAAGGGTTCTGTTTTTATCCCTATTATTACATTGATTTGATTATGTTGTGATGGAATTATTTTTATGAATTCTTTTATCTTATATGAATTGTTTTATGATGTCATGTTGTTTAAGAATCCCATTTTTATTACATGGGTTATGCAATGATGTATGATTTATGATTTTGTGGCACACATAAGAATGGTATAATTATGAGATGGGTGGGACCTATATCTCCCTCCAATTCCTTGGGTAAAGATTTTATATCTCATGAGATAGACATGGCTGGAACGGTACGTTATTCCGGTTCAGTGAAACAGGACTGGAACGAGGGTGACTCGGTTCAGAAAGGGACTTTGTCCACTAAGATAGTCTTGGCAATGAGTAATGACTAACAAGAAATGATTCTCTATGATTATGTGTGTATGCCACAAAGTTTAATGTTTTATGTTATGATTATTGGGATTTCATTTCACTACTACGATTATCCCATGTTATGAAATTATGCTCTCTTTTGCAGGTTAAGATTTCCAATATGCTATGTTCTTATGAATATGATGTGATTGATATTTCTTTTGTTTACCCTTACTGAGAATTTGAGCTCACCCTTTTATGTTTTCTTTTCCCCAGGATATAAAGAAAGGTTTTAGGTATAAAAAAAAGAAGATCATTATGGGAGATGTTGAAGATCTTTCACCAGGATTAGAAGATTTTATTCCGAGTTTCCAAAGACACTAAACTATTACGATCCTTGTGTGTGTATTTTTTTTGTTATGTACTAAGTATTCTGCAAAATTAATGTAATGTTCATGTACGTCAGGCTTCGGGTCTCTACAGTTGGTATCAGAGGAAAGGTTTAGTCAACCTTTGGAAACTAGGATGCGAGAACTTTAGTGAGATCTCTAGAGATATTTATAAGGTTTGTCTAGGGATGTCCCTAAGGATAAGTATACGTATAGAATACAGTCCTATAAATATGGTAACGATCATAGAATTTAACCTAAGAAGTTAGATATTGAGGATACTCCCCCTTTATTATGATTTTTGCCTCTCACACTATTCTTTTTGGGTTTTAGAAAATGGCTGGAAACAGGATGATTCACGATAATGGAGGATATGATGGACAATGGAATTAACGTATTCATGAGAAACCAAATGAAATGGGATTTGGAGGTCCAAACATCATTGTTATGCCGAATCAGCAATCTCATAATATGATCAATAAAGTAAAATTTGGTAAGTTTCCTGGCTCGGCTAATAAGAGAAAGATGGAGTTTCATGATGATCATAGAGGAAAGAAAGTTCAATTTCCCCTATGTAAATCATGTGGGAAGAGGCATCAAGGAGAATGTTTCAAAGGAACTGGACGATGCTTTGGGTGTGGAAAATAAGGACACAAAGGAAGTAAGTGCAAAAGAAAAGGTTAAGTTAACACCAGGGATGAGGATAATGGTATTGCTACAACATCAACAATGGTTAAATGTTTTAAATGTGGAATGTACGGGCATTATGCAAACCAATGCCATAAGGGAAAGTCTCATGACGAAAATCAGTATGGTCGTATGGGTAGTATTTATGTGGATGATGATGATGAGACTACAAATGATATGTGAGATGAAAGAATTGTTGAAGCTCGGTCAATGGTTTAAGAAGGTAGGGGAATGATTACATGTTTATCAAGTGTAATGTTGTACTATAGAATAAAAAGACATCTAAGGATTGTTACACTGTTGTCTTTCCTTAAGTTTTGAATGTTTATGATGAATGGTATGAGTAACAATGAATGGTTATTCAGATATTTTTTTGGAAAGTGGATGATATGCGCATAATGAAGTGATAAAGAGAAAATGAAATGATTGAAAGTATTCATGAGCTCATGATTGATATAAGGACTAAGTGATATCATGGTTTGAGAATATAGAATTTTGAGGATTTTGGTATGTGGAAAGTGTTAACTTTTAACTGCATTCATGTTTTCACTAAGGTTCAATGGGTATTCAAAAGAATAAATGATTAAGGCTTTTGAATGTTTAGAATGTGACCAACAAGACATATCTTATGATATATGGGGATCAACGATGGTATTAAATCTCTGGTAATCGTTTTCACTATATTATGAGAGTGGACTGCAGTATTATGGATAAGCCTAAAGATTAGAATGGATTATGTTGGACATAAGTTAGTATTGTTTAAGGATAGAAGATTTTCGATATTATTGATGGGATGTTATAGTAATGTAGTTTTAGAAAAAGGACAACCTGCAAGACAGGCGACAGCCCATCGCGTCGGACAAGGATGTGGGAATCGAACCCACAACCGAAGTGCGACTGGCATTTATCGCCTACCACTGGCCTACAGGAAGTCCCTGTTTAGTAGAAACTAGTTTTATTATTTTAAGCAGTATGATATATGAAGTATAAGTTCATTTTTGGAACCATATATGATTAATCTAACCATAAGATGGATTTATAACTTTTGCTAACCTTTTGTTTGAAAGAGATGGAATGACCCGTCATTCTATCACATGATCTGCTAACACATCACGAATAACAAATTCAACTTCATTTCTTTAAGGGATGAAGTTGAAATTGTTCAATTCACGAACAATAGTGAGATTGTACCAAAATCATGCAAGTATTTCTTTTAATTCATCAACTTTAGGGAAACGATCTTGAAAACCAAAAATGTTGTCCTAGTGCTCTTATATCTGATTAATCAGATGGTACCTTAGATCGTCACAAATTTATGGATTTGTGATTGCTAGCTTTTCCATATCCATGTTCTCTACCACTCTCCATCAGAACATGATGGTTAGATTTCTCTTCCATATGCATATTTTCACCTATGTGGAAACCCAGTGATTAGTTTATTTGGGTAACCGTTACGTTTCATACTTTTGTTTTTTAAAGATTGGTTTTGGTATTCCTTTTTACGATGTGGGTTTCGATTAAAGAAACTTTCGAATAGTAAACCATTTATAACCCCGACGAATTTCGAGGGCGAAATTCATTTTAAGGGGGGTAGAATGTAACACCCCGAGATTTTATGAAAAATAATCTTTTTAATTTCATTAATGTCTTGTGTTATACACTACACCAAAAGGAGCTTTCATAACACACATCTCTGACCTGGCTTGAATTACACGCAATCACGACCTTCCACGATAGCGTGTGTTGTACGCAAAACCAAGTTTCGCTAAACAACGATATGCTATTAAGATATTATTAAAACTAGCCGTTATGAATAGTAATAACCACTTTTTGAAATTTTGTAAATTGTATTTTTCAAAATGGACTTCATTTATGGATTCAGAGTATCGAATTTAGCCTAAGGTGAAATTTTGGTACTTTTCGGATAACTTTCATATTCTGATGAATAGTGAAAATTACTAAATTTTAATTAAAAACAACTTTTTTAATCGAATTAATTAAGAGTGATAAATTATTAATTTGAGTGGTTTTAAAGTATATTTAGAATATATTTTTACAATTTAATACAATTTTGGACATTGGATGTAATTTCACATTTAAACCAGTTATAAACAAGTGTCAATCTTTTGATAGTTATTATCTCTTAAAAACACGCTATTTGTTGTGACAGCGGAAATTAATTATAAAATTAATTAATGCAACTTATATGTTGGGAATTTTGTAAAATAGAAATCATTTTTGAATTCGGATTATCAATTATATCCTAGGGTGAAATTTTGGTACTTTTCTGAAAACTTTCAATTTTTGATGAATAGTGAAACCACTAAGTGGTAGGTTAAAAACTGAATTTTGCATAAAACTTAATTTTACCGCTTCTGTGAATGGAATTTCGAAAATCCGACAGACACGGTTAATATCAAGGACTAAAATGTGGTTCAATGAGATGAAAATATTTTTTGGTGAATAGTAACTTTTTACTTTTTTTTTACCACGGTTAATAGTAAATAGGGTAAGTAAGGGTAAATATGATATTACTATTACCCTAACACATGTCCTAATTCTATTGGATAAGTTTAATTCGACCAAAAACAACCTTATGAATATAATATGACCATTTAGGTCCACTTGGATTAGATTATGATATTTAATATTAGTTTATTTAATGAATAGTTAAAATAGTTAAAATCAAAGTTTAATAACTAAAACAATTTTAATATGGGGTTATACATAAGATAAATTCGACTATAAATATTAATTAGAAAGCTAAGACGATTTCCTACGTAATTATATTTTATTTATAATTTTTAGACTTTAAATATATTAGTTTATTTATGACACAACGATGATGAAATAATTACCCTTTGAAAGAAATGTTAACATAATTGATGTTATAAATGCTTTAATAAATGTAATTTGAGACTTTTTATGAATTACACTAATTTTCTAGGATACTATGATAAAGTATTGTTGATTTTATCAACTTGGTTCGAACATATAATTCTCTTATGACTTTCACAAAAATCATATATCAAATAGTGTCAAAATTGACACAAAATAGTTTTTAAATCAAATATTATATTATTAATTGTTATTTTATTCCTAAAAATCTATGGTTTGGCCAAATGACTTAGATAAGGATATATATATTATTAATAATAAACAACTTGGGGTTCGTTTGGCATGTTATAGTAAGTGTATTAACCATATAGTGTACGAAAACAAAAAGTCACGGTAAAAGTTAAACTATTTAACTTAGAGTTAAATCTAATTCATAAGGTTAAAATAAAAACCTAAACTTGTCTAAATCTTATTGGTTGATAGGATTTCGACCTATCCCCACTTTAGCTTCGAAATAAGACCCTTTGGAACCATTATAAACCGATTTTGACTTTAATATAAAATAATATTTTGAGATATTCCTAAGGTGCCCCTCTCCTCCCTTATAAAAGGGCACCTCCTTCCCCTCCTCCTCACACCAATTTGAGCACTCAAGCTCAGACAACCCCTGCAAAAATCCCTTCTCCACTTCCCTAGTATCATCCTAGAGGTCCTGGTCTTCTTAAAAGACCAATCTTAGTTCCCTAAGTGGAGGATTCAAAGAGGCGTTTCAAAGAAGAGGTAATATCCATTACCGATATTTTCAATTTATTTCTTCATAAACTTCTTCTTCTTTAGTTGTTTCATGACAAAGTAATAACATCAGTATTACTTACATACTAATATGTTATTATAAATATGAAACAACTCTAATTAACCTTCTATCCAACCCACGGAAAAAGGAAATCACCGCGCGTGCGTACGTACGGAATACCGTCTCCACGTCGTGGTGTAATCTATTTTCCGCAACCACCTTAATTGGATAGGTATAATGGTGTAATGAGTAACTATATATGATAAATTGATATTGATACTGAAATAGTATAAATACACTTCAACACAATTCCACGACCATGGGAACGATATCATCGCTCGTGCGTACATACAGACTACCGTCTCCACGACGCGATGAGATTCATTCTCAATGATTAACCATTCATGAATGATTATAAAGTATATATAATAAGTACTAATGAAATATATGACCTGATAATGATACTAGAATTATTTATATTTATATGTATGTCATCTACTTAATTCCATTCAATTCAATAAGGAAACCAACACAGCGTTCATGCGTACGTACGGACTTACCGTCTCCATGAACGGTGTATTTCTTTCCATTTACTGATATATTATATATGTATATTCTGAATACATATTATATATAAATCATGTTTTATATTCTGGAATTAATTAATTATGATCTAACCAACCATATGAATAATTAAAAGTTAAAACACGAACGACAAATGAGACGATTTTACCCAAAACGCTACTTTAACATGAATTTACAAAAGAACGGGTAATATAAATTCATAAGTGGACCATATATGATATAATAACAATGAATATGATTCTGGAATAAGTCAATAACATTATTTAAATCATTATACAGGAGGTTCGGACACTTACAAAGCAAGTTGGACCTAAGGTAAGAGAAATATCACAATCTCATTTTTATCCGAGGTTGTTTATACTTTAGTATTTACTGGGGTGTATTTTATCATCCACATCCATGTTTCCTCAATATTTAATATTTTTTCCATCCACCTAAAATACTTTATATCAAATTTTACCCTACGGTGAGTTTTTAGTAAAAGATATGAAAGGAATCTTTTGTCGTTTTTCGTAGGAGGTACTTTTTAACTTTTTCGACAAAAGTACGAGAAGAATGTTTTCTTTTAACTTATACGACATTATTGGATTTTTAAAACATTATTTCAATGAAGCTTCCCTTACAAGTTTTCAAGTTTATTTTTAATCAACTTATTTTTGTGTAAAATTGTTTGACATGTTAAGAACGGAAAAATGTTTTTGAAGTAGAAATGATATTTTCCTCAAGAATGGAGTTCAAGTGTTTTATCAAAATTATTTTCCATCTAAGATAATAAAGGGTTCTGTTTTTATCCCTATTATTACATTGATTTGATTATGTTGTGATGGAATTATTTTTATGAATTCCTTTATCTTATATGAATTGTTTTATGATGTCATGTTGTTTAATGATCCCATTTTTATTACATGGGTTATGCAATGATGTATGATTTATGATTTTGTGGCACACATAAGAATGGTATAATTATGAGATGGGTGGGACCTATATCTCCCTCCAATGCATTGGGTATAGATTTTATATCTCATGAGATAGACATGGCTGGAACGGTAGGTTATACCGGTTCAGTGAAACAGGACTGGAACGAGGGTGACTCGGTTCAGAAAGGGACTTTGTCCACTAAGATAGTCTTGGAAATGAGTCATGACTAACAAGAAATGATTCTCTATGATTATGTGTGTATGCCACAAAGTTTCATGTTTTAAGTTATGATTATTGGGATTTCATTTCACTACTACGATTATCCCATTTTATGAAATTATGCTCTCTTTTGAAGGATAAGATTTCCAATATGTTATGTTCTTATGAATATGATGTGATTGATATTTCTTTTGTTTACCCTTACTGAGCATTTGAGCTCACCATTTTATGTTTTCTTTTCCACAGGATATAAAGAAAGGTTTTAGGTATAAAAAAAGAAGATCTTTATGGGAGATGTTGAAGATCTTTCACCAGGATTAGAAGATTTTATTCCGAGTTTCCAAAGACACTAAACTATTACGATCCTTGTGTGTGTATTTTTTTTTTATGTACTAAGTATTCCGCAAAAGTAATGTAATGTTCATGTACATCAGGCTTCGGGTCTCTACAAGGCTTCCCGGGTTTGGATGAACCGACGTGAAGAAGGTCGTAGTGACCAATAGGTGGTGGGCTTGAACCTATGAGAGGCTTCCTACGAACCATGTTGTTACCTGGATCAAATACCACGTAGTTCAGGTTGGACATCGGAA
Source organism: Viscum album (assembly GCA_963277665.1). NCBI lineage: Eukaryota > Viridiplantae > Streptophyta > Magnoliopsida > Santalales > Viscaceae > Viscum > Viscum album. The sequence continues at coordinate 1,756,913,041 of OY728123.1, forward strand.
GGCCGATGTGAATGAGGAGTACTATGAGGGTCCTGGTGGTGGTGGGCTTGGACCTCGTGGGGGCTTTCTACGTACCATGCTGTGACATGGATCATAGACCACGTAGTTCAGAGGGGCTTCGTCGGTGAACCAACGTGAAGGTGGACCTTGGTCCGATGGGTGGTGGGCTTGCACCTCTAGAAGGATTCCTACGTACCATGCCTTTACATGGATCAAAGACCTCGTAGTTCAAATGATGAAATTCGTCAGCAAACCGACGTGAAAGTGGACCTCGGTCCAATGAGAGATGGGGTTGAACCTCGGGGAGGCTTCCTACGTACCATGCCTTGACATGTATCAAAGACATCATAGTTCAAAGGGTTTCATCGGTGTACCGACATGAAAGTAGACCTCGGGGTCCACTAGTGGTGGGATTGAACCTCATAAAGGCTTCCTACGTACCACGCCTTGACATGGATCAAAGTCCTCGTAGTTCGGATTGGTCACAATGGCTTGCCGTCGGACTGGAATATAGTTTAACGTCATGCTGGACGAGAGTGACCCCTGACATGAATAAACGATGGGCGGTGGGCTTGAACCTCGTGGAGGCTTCCTACGTACCATGCCTTGACATGGATCAAAGTCCCCGTAGTTCGGAAGGGCTTCGTCGGCGATCCGACGTGAAGGTGAACCTGGGGGTCCACTTGTGGTGGGTGTCGGCGAACCGACGTGACGATGGGACCCTGGTCTGATGGGAGATGGGCTTGAACCTCAGGGAGGCTTCCTACGTACCGTGCCTTGACATGGATCGAAGTCCTCATAGTTCGGGTTGGCCACAACGACTTACCGTCGGACTGAAATGCAGTTTAACGTCATGTTGGACGAGGATGAACTTGACGTGAATAAATGATGGGTGGGCTTGAACCTCGTGGAGGCTTCCTATATACCATGCTTTTACATGGATCAAAGAACTCATAGTTCAAATGGGTGTGCAGTTTAATGTCATATGGGACAAGGGCATACAGTTTAACGTCATGATGGACGAGATCATGCAGTTTAACATCATGCTGGATGAGGTATTGTCATGGCCAATGCCAACTCTAAGCCCATGTGAGTCATGCTCGGTGTGAGAAACAAGAGACAGCAAGTAACTGACGATCATGCCGCGAAGGGTGCATCCGTGAGAAGTGAAGAGGGGCTTACGCGTTAGGCGGCCCATTAGTACTGGGGCTTACTCCAGGATGGAGGCCCGAAGTGTGTAAAAGCGCATCGAAAGAGGCATTTGGGACCAATTATGGGAGGAGCCTCTTTCCCTATCACGCCATCCACTGACCTTGGTAGTGGGGAAGTACGGAGATGTAGGGGTGCATCCATCTGTTGGGGAACTAGGGTCTCCCTTCTCCTGAGAACATACACCGCTCCAATAAGGAGGATATCATCCCGTGTACAGGGGTGATTCCACTCCCGTGGAGACGAGTGGTGTAAATAATGTTCGAGCTGGGGGGACCCTTCGTGTGAGGCACGAGGTTGGGTCACAGTTTAACGTCATGTGTTGAGGACGTGGTGCTTGGCAGTTTACCGTCCTGTAGCTCAGACGAGGCGGGTTCACTCCACACCCCTAGGACTTACATAACTGGTACCCTTTGCTCCTAGGGGAAGGGAAGGTACCAGTATGGCCGTGGTCAAGGGGGGTTGTAGAGAGAACCATAGAGGGGTCCACGTTAGCGTGGCTATGCGAAGAAGCAATATCCATTAGCATGCCTATGCAAAGAAGCATTAGGAGAAGAAACACTACGAGTAGTATTGTCCGTGGGACTTTGAAATCACATCGTGCATACCTGGAGGGTCGCACGGGAAGCGGAATTACCAAGCAAAGGAGTGTGCTTCGTGAAGCGGAGTGCCTTGGCCTTATCATGAGGCATAGGTGTGAGTGGAGGGTGCTTTGCGAAGTAGAACAGTATTCATGGAGCACTGGCTGGCGAAGAAGTGGTGCCTCATGAAGCAGGGTGCTGCGAAGCAGTGTGCTTCATGATGTGTAGCGATCCTGCCTTAGCATAGGGATCACTAGTACATGTTGGGTGGTTTGCGAAGCATAAATGCTCCACGGGTGCCCGGGTTCCCTTGGGAATCCCCCTCCTTCGCGAATGCCCTTGAGCTTCATGAAGGGAATCCCTCTCGGAAGAGGGGCTCAAAACGAGACAAAGCGAAGGCGTCACGTGAAATAGAAATACCTCGCGGAGCTCATGATTCCCGGGGGCAAAGAGTGCTTTGCGATTCGGGAGAGGAGAAGCCGAAAGGTCGGATTGTCCGTCATCGGGACTTAGGGGGGCTCAGTATTTATAGGAAAGGGGCGCCGCGAAGCAGAAATCCCGTGCCGCCTCAGGTTCTTCGCGGCGCGCTCACGAATGTCAAACTCGTTCGCGGAGAGGTACCGCCTTCGGAGCTTCACGGCGGGCTCGCGAAAGTCAAAGTCGTTCGCGTAGAGGTACGGCCTCTGGAGCTTTGTGGGACCGCGATGCTCGGGTTCTTCGCATCGGTGATTCGTGAGGCAGCGTGCATGACATCTTTTTCGTCCCTTCCTTTCGTGCAATATTTTGGTGCCAACAACATGGTTTTGATCAAATTACACACCTTAAAAGTCTAAAAGTGTAAGCCCGAGGAGGCTATCCAAAGAAGTGGTATAAATATTAACCATGTGTTTTTCATTTTATTTATTCCTACAACAAAAAAAATTTATTCAATCCATTAAATAATTTGACAATTTATTAAATTTCTATCACCCATTTTCTAATATATTGATTTGGATTTCATTTTTACTATGAAAATATTTTCAACCCTAAAATAGGGAGGATAAATATAATTGTAATGTGAAGGATTTGTTATATTTTTTAGAAAAAAATTAGTTCAAGCAATTCACTGAGAATTTTAATAACGTGTAATGATATTTCATAACATGTAATAGACATCAAATAGATCCTATGAACAGAATAAAGATCATTATAATTGTACACTCTTTGTTAGTGTTACACATCATGTAATGTGGAAAATCTGTTTTTAATTAAAAATAAATAGTGTTTTTCGGTGTAACATAAAATTCAATAATCTCAGAACATATAAAGTATTTATCATCATGTAATTGAAATTTTTTTATATTTTAGGGAATCCTATGAGTGGTTGAGGCTTCATTTTATTTCTCAGAATCAACCTCTCATCCAGATCTATTTCCATTGGCAGTTTTGGGTGAATTCTTCTCATCCAGATTTCTTGTCAGAGTGGCTGATCACCTTTCTGGTTGGATTTTATTCCACTGGCAATCCATTACTTATAGTTTTTATTAGGTTATGAATTTAAATTTTGTTTAGATGTAATTAGGTGATTGGATAGAATTTTCCATCCATCCATTCTCAGTCCCTTGTTTTGCCTTGTCTTATGATTGATGATCTTGTGGTTTCAATTACCCATTGTCAATGGAAAATAGGTTTTACACACCCTTGAGATATGTGGAACTATCTAAGTGTTCTACTTTAATGAATATATTATTGTTCTTAATTTTTTCTTGAATTTTTAGAATTAGTTTCATGTGTTGAAATTAAAAAGTACACGAGTTCATTTATTATAGTGGGTTCCAATTTAAAAATGAAATTGACATGATTTTGAAGGAAATATACTTTTAAAGCCGATAGTATATTATATTGGATTTGTAATGTTTTTATAATAAAAGTGATAATGGATTTTAAAAAATGACATATATTGCATAGTGGGAACCTTTTTCTTGTAAAGAAAGTGACAAGAGTACACATTATGTGTTTAATGCAACTAGGAGGTAAACTATTCTATATTGACATACAATAGAAGCATTAAATATTAGTTGGATCCAATAATTTCTATTCTTTATCTCATTAATGTATTTTATGTATTTTCGTGGTGGTTAGAGACAGACCTAAAGGTGAATTGTTGTTTTGGGTTGTTCATTAATTGATAGATTATTACATTGATGTTGGATCACATGTGTATTTATATTTGGTGTGTTTACCAATTCATTTATATGACATAACTATTCATATATTTGTATAAAATGATTTACAATTTTCGAAAATCCCAATGAATGTTTGAAAAATGTTTTCAACATGTTTTAATATTATATTTATTTTAAAAATGTTTTGTTATATGGATATAACTTTTATATTATTTATGATATAACTTGTATAGATTAATTTTTGGTTACCTATTTTGATATACTGATGACACCATACTTCTACATTGTGTAGGATATAGACCCTTTTAAGGTATTTGTAGAGCCAAGGGAGTTTTGTATCATGATGGAGACTCCATATGTCACTGATTCGGTTTAGTATAGTTTGTAGGCGATGTTTGGTCATTTAGACTTTTAGTTCTATAATTATAAATTTTCTTCTAGCATAACATGTTTGTATTACTTTTATATCTCTCTAGTTCCTCTTTGTACTCAGGTTTTATGAAATTTCTATAATATCAAGGGCTTTTTTTGTTATCTTTATTTTACCTCACCACATAATGGGATTATATGTGTGACTGGTCTTCTTAACCCATCTTGGTTTGTTACAATATTATATCAAAGAGGCTACTCAAGCTGAATTGTGTCAGAAATTATGAATTTGGTTATATGTCAAGGGGAGATATGAGTAGGATATTCATAATTCTTAAATTAGATGAGAAAATGGGGCCTATCCAACTCACTCCACTAATCGAAACAGAGTTACCATGAGTGGATTAAAAATCATAACTACGTTTGAGATAAGGTATATAGTTTAGTTTGGATGAATTGTATTGGAAATATATTTAAATGTACCTCCCTAAAATGTTGGGGGATTTTGTGTGTGTGAGGACATTTTAATAAACTAATTGGGGGACTTAATTTTGATAAACTGATTGCAATAAAAATGCATTTCTTTTATGTGGTATAATTCATAAATTCTATGATTATCTAAATTCTTTAATGTTCAATATGGGGATTAGGGGTGATATTTAGTCAATTATTGTTCAATTTGGACATCAAAACACAATGTAGGTAGTTGATAATGAATGTTTGGTTGATGTAGTAATAGTTGGAAATATAGGTGTGGCAAGAGCTTTAGTAGGTGCAGTTATTAGCCATGAGGATGCTTCCAATACGAAAAAGAAGCGTAAGAGTTTCCAATTTTTTAAAGGAATGGTTTTATGGGATTGTTATTTAAAAAATAATTTATATTACTCAATTGTGTAATGTGTGGTCATACCAAGTCTTTGTAAGAAGGATCCAATATCTTATCATCTTTTGGGGTGATCTGTCCATCACACACGGTTTTCTGACAAAATTTCCAAAGGTTGTATGGTTGGATCCACATACTACAAGGGAATACAAATTCACATTGATGTTTACAATGGTGTTGGGTCTCATTATCATGCCCTGGGTGTGTCCTTATGGATATTTATGGATGGATTTATACAGTAGAGTGTGCACCAGAGGTATCTAATGTTGGGTCTTCAACTGTTAGAGGTACGATGATTATTTCATCTTATAGGGTGCAATATTTGTTAAAAACATGTGTTACTAATCATTTTATATCATCAATTTTTTAGACGTCTTTGGTTTTCATTCGATGGTTCTTCCATACATTTTAGATCATTGAATTCCTTTGGGAAAGAGGTACGAACACGGTTTCAGGTTCCCCATGTGTCCATTGATGATATCCAACTTTAGGGCGGTTTGATATTTCGTAGTGCCTTCTATTAAAATATTTTACAAGATTATTATTATGTATTGGAAAATCCATTTCAAGGAATAGATGGACTATTATTACCATCAGCTATAATTATTATCTATAGACGAGGTCTCCCAAAATTTCCATGGTATGTTGGACTCTAATTCTAGAAGGGTCGGGCATGTTCTTCCTTATATCAGTAAAACAACTGGTCGGTTTTATGATATTTTATTAATTAAGACAACTTTTTATTGGGTTGTTAGCAACAAAAGATTCTGTTTACATACCCTGGGCTCTTTCAGAATGATTTTAGTAGTTTACTGTCACAGAGATTGGTTGAGTTTACTATTCGGATTCTCCCAAGAACAATACCCATTTCTATTCAATCTTATCAAATAGTATCTATTTTGTTATAGGAACTACATTTCAATTTTTAAGTATTAAAAGATAAAATATTAATTATTCATCGCATGTCACTATGGGATTCACCTATACTCTTGGAATTGACTGTAGATGGATGTATTAGGCTTTGTATTGAATAATGACTATTGAATCAGGTGACCATTAATAAAGTATCCATTTACCAAAATTGATGATCATGCTGATCTGCACATAGGGGATTGCTTATTTTATAAAATTGACATTAATTAAGGTTATAATCAACTGAGAGTTAGAGAGGAGGACATACCCCAAGTAGTATTTAAGTGTTGATATGGGTATTTATTTTTTCTTTTTATGGAATTCTGACTCAATCACGATTCTGTAATATTTATGGATTTAAATAACCTAAAATTTAATTGATTTTTAGGTTCTTTTTTTTGTTTTTAGATCAAATTTTAATGTAATCTATGTTAGATGAGGAACAAGTGGACCTCTTAGATAATATTATTTTATCATTGAATGAATACCATCTATATGAAAAAAATTCCAAGTGAGTGTTCTAAATATGAGAGGTTATGTTTATGGGGTATGTGATAACTGGTAGGGGAGTATCAGTCAATCCTTAAAAGGAACATTAATTTATGTCTTGGGAAGAGACTAGAAATATGTTTCAGATATGAAATATCTTGGATTTGACTGGTTACAAAATATTTTTTTGGACTTCTCTAGGATTTCGTCTCTGATGAAAAACTTGAACAATACGGGTGTAATGCTTGAATAAGATGAAAACTATTAGAGATGTATTAATGAGATGATTTTAAATTTTAATTCATCAAAAATTTTGATTCATCTAGATCCTGGTTGAGGTTATGATATTTTTTGATGGCATGGGTATGGGTTTGAGATGTGTCTTGATGGATGATAAATAAGTTGTGACTTTTTGATCTATCCAATTACACAACCATGAGATGAACTTCCCTTCCAAAAATGTTCAGTTGCAATATTTTATGCAATGCACTCAATATATAAATTCATTAACTTTTGTGATAATGATTTATAATATATTTTGATATCAAAATCCATAATACTTTCTTCACTCAGAGGGATCTGAACATGAGATGTAGATTCTATATTCATTATCTTCAAAATAATTATTATTATATTTAATGTTCCCCTAAGAATGAAAATTTGGATTCATGTTCGATATTTAGAATATTACTAATCCAATCACTGAGGGAATAAATGGAATATTGGTATCTATTGAGTTTGACTTCTAAGATGAGCATAGGAGTGAACGAGGCTAGTGGTCAAGAGTTCTTGTATTTTATAATAGTTGAACCATCTTTGAATGAGAATGTTTAATTGGAGAAGTAAAAAGACCCCAAGAGCCATAACATAGAAGAAATCCTAAATGGTGGGGAGTCCTTATGTGGGTGTTCTCAATATCCCAAAAAATAATTATACTTCCATAGTATGCTAATTGTTCATTTTTCATTAACGAATGGGTTTTTTAGATAGCGGAATTTGTTTACTTTGTTCTATGAAGATAGAAGATACAATGATGTATGACAATTACAGACATTAATATTGTTTGATGTGGATGAGGTGGCCAATTGTAGACTTTTTATTATGGTGTCTCACTTTTCAAGGAGTTGAGGAAAAAAACGTGATATATTTATATTTTTTTGAAACCATTACCCATTCCACATTGGAAGTGGTATGAAATTTATATGGATTTATTCATTTTATTTCAATGAAATCCTAGTGGGAGTGATGTTATTCGAGTTATAATTGACATACTCACGAAAATTTTTCATTTATTTCCAACAAAAAAATAATAGTGAAAGTTAAACAAATTGGAGACTTGTATATCCACTACATTGTGAGACTTCTTGGGATTCCCACTGTAGTTTTTTCCGTTAGTGAATATAGGTTCAAATAAAGACTATGTAATGTTTTATAAGAGGTAATGTAATACTAGTTTAAATTGATAACAGCTTATCATACATAGATGGATTAATAGACTAATAGGACTATCCATGTTCTTGATGATATACATCAGGAATGTATTCTTGATTTTTATGGGTCTAATGACAAATATTTTTCTTTTGGTCATGTATTACTTTGACCATATTTATCATCCATCAATCAGGATGGTGTCCTTTGAGTCTTTATTGGGGGACATGTCTATCTCCCTTATGGTTGGCATAATTGGGAGAGATTTCCTTTCCTAGACTGATTGTGGATTAAGAGATGAAGAATATGGTTCAATTGATCTTGTGGATTTTCCTTAGGGAATAACGACATCAGAAATCATTTTTTGATATTCGATATTAGATGCTAGACTTTGTAATTTGTGATTGGGTTTTTCTTAGAGTTTCACCTCTCATGGGAGATCATCAGTTGGGTATGTAGGGTAAGTTGGCACCAAGGTATCTAAGACCCTTTGATATCATTGATTAACTAAGGAGGTTGGACTATTGGTTTCTTTTACTACCTATCATGACTTCTAAACATGATGTGATTAATTTTTCCTAGTTGAGGAGGAATATACCATATCCTTCCCATGCGATTAAATAGGAGGATATAGATCTTGAACTAGATTCCACATTGATGTATAATTTTGTTCATATTATGGATCTCTAGGATATGGTACTATGTGGTAAAATGATCCACTTATTTTGAATATTGTGGAAGGACATACAGGGTCCTGACAACACATGGGATTGGGGGTTAATGATGAGGAAACAATAGAGTTCCCCTTTTAAAGATCTAGGATCCTGAACTGTTTTGGGGGATGTAAATATTTTATGATGAGAAGATTGTGATTCCCCATTTAATTTCATTCATGAATGTTCTAAACTTTTATTTTTGTTTCCAATTTCTCTGGGTTAGTACTGCCGAACATAAAATTAAGAGGATACCTGTAATGTAGAGGTTAATGATTTTTTGTAATTTTCATCATAAATAGGTAGTTTATTAAACACTCTAGGGAGTTATATAATGTTAAATGGGAAATCATGATGTGTAATGAACACAAGATATATACAATATACTGAATAAACAATGTGAAAATTCTACACTCCCTAAAAGTGTTATACATAGGTTACTGTGAAAAAAATATTTTATACTAAAAATAAAATGTGTCATTTAGAGTGAATTAAAATAAATTAATCCCATGATATTTAATCTATTAAATTATGTGTAATTCACCGAGCTTCATTATTCTGGGGTATCATACTATTTTTTGAGTATTCATTATATTATTCAACTTCTTCATATTAGTAAGAGCAATTTCTCTATGACATTTTGGTTGGTTTCTTCGAATATAGATCACTTTTTTCAATGATTGATCCCCATTATTATTGTATTTCATCTCCCCTAGGAAGGGTTACTACAGGTTCTTCTTATAATTTTGTGGTGAAATTTTTTTGGATGTTTTTTTTATTATATTACATTTCTTATCAATCCATTTGATTCTGTTATAATGACTTGCTTTCCAATGGTAGAACCTAATGTTTCAAATCCCAATTTTCAATGGTGGATAGTTTTTCTACATCCTATATGTATGTGGATCTATGCAAGAACTTTATTTTCATAAATTGCCTATTGTTCATAATTTTACATTGAGCATTAAAATGTAATTGCATGTATTTATATTTAAATGGTTATGGGTTCATTTTTTAATGGGGTGCCTTGCTTAATAGTGAAATTTCCTTAATTTTGAATTTAATGGATTTTCAAACCCTGATGTACATTTTCTTGGATTTGAAATTGTTTAATTAAAAAATGTGGAAATGATTTTTAAAATAAAAAATGACATAAATTTCACTGTGGGAACCTTTGTATGGTCACGAAAGAGATAATGGCTGACTTAGATTGTGAGGCAAAACTCAAAGGTAACATATTATATATTGATGTAATATTGTAGTACTCGATATTAGTTATATTCACACATAATCCATGTTGAATGATGATTTTCTTGTACATATTAGCAAATAGGTTAGAGCTTAATTGGAAGGTCCATTATTGTATTTGGTTTTTTATTTCATGGAAGATTATTTTATTGATGTTGGATATCATGAGTAATTGTATTAGGCATGTTTCCCTATTTTTTATATGATTGGTATGTTTCTAGATTTGGATGACCTGATATAAAAATTATGGATAACCCATTGAATGTTTGAGAAATGATTTAATGATGTTTTATTATAAAAATTATTGTGTAGATATTTTGTTTTAATACTAGACAGTGTGAATTCTTAATGATAGGTCATGTATATATTATTTCGTGGTTACCAACTAGGATTTGTTTCTCACACTATAAATCTACTTTTTGAGTACTTTTTTACCTCGTTTAATATGATACAGGTATAGGGAAAGGCATTCTGTGGAATGTAAGGTTCTCCCAATGTCACTGCTTCTGTTTGGGGTGGTTTTGCGGTAATATTTATTTCCATGGAGACTCATTGGTCTTGACTAGTAATTGTTTTGTTTAAGCTATTTGGATTAGTTTTATGATTTTTTTTCTCATTGTACTATGGTTGTATGTATATTTTTTTTATTTTCATGATTATTTATTTTATCTTGGTTTTACCTCACCCCGTATTGGGATTACATGGGTGACTGGTCGGGCTAACCTAGGTTAGTCTATTACATTTCAAAACATATGTATCTATAATATACTGAGACTTTATTATGTCTATTTCTCAAAAATTATTCATATAATTCTCATTCAAATTGGAAAAGAAATCATCATTTGTGCATACATGATGGCTACTTCCCCATGAAGCGATGTATTTTTATTTTCATCACTATGATTCAATGATGATTATTATGATACATATTATTAGTATATGTTATATTTATGACATTATTATTATTCTATAAATATTCTATAAAAAACAACTTCTTTCCATTTCATCCTTTAAAAAAATTATAACTTTCGTCCTGCATATGTTTAGATTCCCACCTCCAAAAAGAGAAGTGATTCATTATACGTCTCCACATTTCACTGATTATTATTTAAAAATATATAGTGAATATATATAATATTTGTATTAACAATAATATTTTTATTTAATGGAACGATGATCAATATTGATGGACCATAATTGTTTAATTCAAACATTAAAGGATGTTTAAGTAGTGTACACAAAAAATAATGATCATAAAGATTGATTATTAATGAAAAATTTATAATATGTTATAATAAAGAAGTTTATGGTATTATAAGTATGAATATGATTCAATTATAGAATTATAATAAGTTAAAATTTATTATTTAATGGGGAAATCACAGATAATTTATATTAGTAATGTTGTAAGAGGTTTCTTAACTAAATTTCGTTTCATTGGGATATAACACATCATCAATGGATTTGTAAATCAATGGTTTTATGTGGATTGAAATATAAATTGTTTAATGATTTAATTTCACTTATTATTTTTTATTTAATTATTTAAACTTAAAAAAATTATGGTTTAACTATGACATAAGTTTTTATGTTACTTGAATGTCTTTTCATTTTCTCAATTTCATTTTTTTGAGACATTTTTCATGCCATCCACCATGATTTCATTGTATGGTGGTCCTACTAACCCATTAATGAATTTTGGAATATTAAATAATGTAATTCATGGGATTTATATTACTATATAATATTTATACTTTAATTGAATTTTTGAATAAACAACAACTGGGGTGATAAAGGCATCATTCTACAATCCCATTTCATTTTGGGATTATTTGTGTTCAAGGTTCCTTTTGTGGAAATTAAATTATATTGATATCACAAATTTTTGTTTCTTCTTCTATATTTATTTTTTTAATTTATTAATTAAATTTTTACCATATTAGGCACTCAAAAGGTTGAATGAATGTTTTTATGGAAGTTCGACATTATTTTTACTATTTGTCTGGAATCATTATCTTACATATACATATTTTTATTAAAAAAATTCATGGATATTTTTAAAATTAATAAATTAATAATAAATTTCAAATGAACCATTTTTTACATTATATAAATAGTTTTAAAATGAATCTAATAATGATTTTAGGAAAAAGACAATTTTATCAAAGACATGAAAAAAATCATTGTTTTCATTTATAATAAACAAACAACATATCACACCATCATGGATACTATTTTAATTTAATATTAATTTAAATGATTCAATGTTTCTTTGTGATGAAAAATATATCCATAATATTATAAATATTTTAATATTTTAATATATGTTGATTAAATATGAAAGGTTTATTATCATGAATAGTTATTCTAGTGATCTTTTAAAATCATTTTCATCTATATCAACATCCTTCAATGAATGTTATACTTCAATAGGAAATAAATATAAATTTACCATCCACCATATTACTCAAGAGGGATTATGGCCATTATGTTATAATTTTTATACTTAAAAATATTGACATTATATTTTATAGTTTTCAAATATGGATATTAAGGTTTACTATATATAGTATTTACTATTCACCCCATTAATATGATTAATCCATTATAATTAGTATGTGATGGGTAGATTTCATCATATACCCTTGATGAATCTATAGGTCTCTTGAGACCAACTTATAACAACCCAATTTTTTTCAAAGGAAATCCCTTATAATCATTACTTATTTTATAACAACATATAATGATACTAAATACTATGTGACCGTTAAACATAAATATGTCACCTCTGTGTTTTGAATTTTGGAAATCTGGTAAACATGATTGCGATCAGTATGATGTTTGAAGTCTGATAGGGAAAACATAATTTTTGGTGAATAGTAACATACCCTTATGAATAGTAACTTACCCTTATTAATAGTTGTATGACCCTTATGAATAGTAAATCATCCAAAATTAAAGTAACATTACCCATGAATGATTGATGAAAATTTTTGCATCTTATATGTGACAATTTGACCATAGTAAAATTATTGGTATTTTTGTAAGTTGTATACAATTAATTAAAATTAATTAATTAATTTTAAAGAAAATTTATTTTCCTAAATATTTTTACTTAAATTAACAATAATATTTCTATTAGTTTTAAAATAATTTTATAAGAACATACATAATTTTTAAATCATTATTAAATCATGTTTAATTATTAAGATTGGATTTTTCAATAAATTATTATTTTAATTTAAAATTACAATAATTATATTTATAAAATTATTTTTGAAAAATGAATTTTATTTTTGGATTCTATTTGTTGAAAAATGGTTAGGGTACATTTTTGGGATTTTTTTTGAAATAAATGAATTTTTGGCAATAGTAAATAATGATAATTTACAATAAATGCTAAATACTTGGATTATGATGTCATCAGATGATGTATGGATACTTTTAGGCCATTATATCAATCTCACATTAACTTATTACTATTCTTGGTCATGGAATAATCACTATTACTTATCTTCTAGAGAAAGAATAAATTAATTATTATAATATTGAGAAATCCCCTCTCCCCTCGAATGTAAATAACACCCTTCACACCCCCATTTACTCACACCTATAAAGAATAAATCCATTTATATACTCTACCCAAAAATTTTCCCAATCCCCTCCCCACTTCCATGAGCTTCGGGTCTCATCAAAGGATAAATCCAAGGTGCCTTAAGAATGATTAAAGAGGTAATTCCTCTATATTTTTTCCGTTATATTCCGTTCAATTTTATGTTATTTTCTTTTTGTCTCCCCATATATCATCGTCCATATAGTTTGGTATCTACAATATCATAAATATATAATAATTTTATGATACTAATTGTATGATATATCATCCAAAGGCACATAAATGCACCCAATAAAACCATTTCGAATTTAAACACGATAACTCATCTAACGTCCCATAAATGAACATAATAAAAAATAAATGAATATTATTAATGTATAAAAGGTTATTTAATTGTTAATTAATTATTATAATGTGGTTATACAATAAATTAACATGAGGAATGAGTTTAGATACATGTTAAGGGGAAATTCTCGACCTCAACTCTCTTTCTTTGGGTATTCCCTCTTCAGCCCATTATTTGTTGGGATATAACATAAATATCATTTTTTTCATCATTATATTACCTTTTCTGGGATATAAATGTTCTCTAAATGATTTTATGAAAAACCCTATTGCTTTCCAAATAACTCTTCTTTCATGTAAAAATGATGTGTTTACTTCTGGATGATTGTTTCACTCTTCAGTAAAGGTTAATGGTCCAATGTCAAGAATTATATTCCCTCTTTATATTAGGAAACAAATGTTAATTAATGTTTATTTATTCTGTGAAATTAATTTCTATCCATGGGTTATTTTATATTAATGTTTGACATATTTTCAATGTGTCATGGGAGATAATTTAAATGTTATGATGAGATGGATGCACCTGGAATTATATGGCGAAATATGAATGTTATGATGTGATGGGTGTGAATATAATTATACAGTTTAACAATGCATTGGGTAAAATGTGGAATCATATTATTTAAACGGTGATGATGTGTGAACAAGATTTTATCATTGATCAAAACTATATCTGGTTTTGACCACTAAGTCATGATGTTTCATTTTTATGCATTGCCACATTTCTGGTCCTTTATTAATGATTCTTATCATGTTCATGATCCTTTGCCTATGTTATGATTATTCCCACCCATTGTTATAATGTTCATATCTCTCTTTTTACCGGTCTTTTATCTCTCCATGTTTTTCATGTACATCCTTAGGTCATTATGGGTACTAAATATTTTTTATGGGGCATGAATAAGCTCTATAAGAATGAATTAATTAAATATTTATGCTTGATGTTGTAAATGTTTTGTTTATCCCTAGACTTCCCTAGAAAATGATCCTAGAGATCCTAATGGTTTAATACTATTATGTTTTTATCATTATAATTGTGTAATATTAATGTACAAAAAGTCAAGGTCAATATAGTTAGTATCAGTGGCAAGGTATAGTTAATTTGGGAATTTGGATTGGTGAACCCTAGAGAAAAAAACTATTATGAAATAATGAAAAATTAAGAACACAAGATCCTTTTTTAAACATAGTGATCCTATAACATATGATTTTATTTTAAATTGAAGAACATAATTTGTTAATCAGGACTCGTTGACTTATGTTTTGTTCTAAACATTTCTATTATAGAAAATGGTGGGAACTATGAGAAACCAGGCCAACAACCCATGTAAGGGACAGTGTAGGAATTGCCTGAACGATATCCCCAATTCCTTGGGAGGTGAAGTATAGAACATCATGGAAATGCTTACCCTGTTGTGTCAGGTTATGAATAATATCATGAATTATGAGGATTTTCCTTCTACACCTATGAGGGAGACGTTGGCTATCGAGTTTTTATGCGGCAATGACTACCTAAATTTAGTGGATCTTTTGATCTACTAGTTGTGGAACAGTGGGTCCTCACCATGGATAATATCACTTCTGTGGTTCATTATTCTGTGATGAAGATGGTGACATTATCAAATTATCATCTAGAGGTAGAGGATAACCAAGGGTGGGATTTGGTTAAGAACACCATGCCAGCTGACGAAATTGATGAGATGGCGTGGGAAGACATTAAGATAATGTTTCCAAATACGTATTCCCCAATAACCTTTTGTACAATGTTGGAGAGAGAATTCATAGAGCTAAATAAAATGGAATAAAAATCTTTCCCGACCTAAGAATTGATTTTTATATGGATTAAAAGGTATGCTTCAGGTTTTGTTATAAAAAATGATAGAAAAATTGAATAATTCATTAGTCGATTAAAAACAACCCTTAAAAAATATCGTTAAATTCAAGACATTGGGAGTGATAATGAATTTTTTCGATGTGACCTAAAAGTGGAGTTGGATTTTCAATAATTTTCCAATGAAGGTGGAGATAAGAAAAAAACATGGATTTTCAAGATGGATGATCTAATGATAATGGTGGGAAGAAAATGCAATGAACCAGAAGAAAAAAAATTTAGATGATGCATTATGGAAATTGCCTAAAAGGTACGGGGAAATGTGTCAGGTGTCAGAAAGAAGGACGCAATGCACAAGAGTGTTTAAAATAAATGATATGGAAGGATACTATAGTTGAATAATAGAGATAACCACATGTGGTTCAATGTTATAATTGTAGGGAGCAAGGGAACTATGTAAGTCACTATAGTAAACATAGAGTCCTTGAGGATAATCAGCTTCAGCAGCCACTAAATTCAAAGGAACGTGGGAAGGATTACACCATTACTACTCCAGAAGTGTAGAAATATAATGAAATCAAACAAGGTACTATTCATATTCAATAAATAATAGGAAAAATCATATTTGATTCTAGTTCTTCTCATTCGTTTATATATTGGATGTTTTCTATAAATATAAAACTGAATCCCTGAAACCATGAAGTAGAGATATTTGTAATAATGCAATGTGGTGAAATAATTGCATTCCAGTTTTGAACTCTCCTACTATGGGATAATATTGGAATATTCTTCTAGAAAATAACGTAATACATGCCTTAGTGGAATTCTATGTTATAATGATAAGGGAATGGCTATCGTTATATAGAGAACATATCAAATATAGTGAAATGAAAACGTCTTTTCATATTCTAGACTATACCTTGATCCTATTAAAATTAAAATAAGATCATGAATCTACATTGAAAATTATTTCAATGGTGTGGTTGTTGATTCCATGTGAATAATAATACCGATCTCAAATGGTTGAGTAAAAATAAAGTGAAACCTATGGGAAAATTCTCATCTTGTGGGAATCTGGTGATGTGTTTTTTTGAAGAGTTACATATAATTCCCCAAGATCGTGTGGTTGAGTTATCCATATAACTCATACACATAGCTACTCATATCTCAATATGTACCTATAAAATAGCCCATATCAAAATAGTGAAGTTAAAGAGGAAGCTGCAAGAGTAGTTGTACATAGGGTTCATACGCCCAAGTGCATCACCTTGGGGTGTTTCAATGCTCTTTGTTAAGAAGAAGGATGGGGAAATGCTGCTCTGTATTGATTATCAGGAACTCAACAAAATCCCCTTAAATAACAAGTATCATATTCCAATGATAGATTACATGTTTGATCAGTTAAGATAAGATAAATAATTCTCATAGGTGGATCTTCATTCAAGATATCATCAGCAAAATCATGATAAGGAATTTATTCAGAAGACCGCCTTTCGTACAAGGTATGGACGCTATGAGTATCTTGAAATTCCCTTCAGACATACTCATGTCCCTACGATCATCATGGATTTAATGTATAGTTTCATTTGACTTTACCTCAACTAATTTTCAGAACATTTTATCAATGATATTTTCATCTACCCATGTGAAAGAATGAACATGAAGAATACCAATGACTTGTGTGAGAGGCATGGATGAAAGAGGATTTGTAAACCATGTTTAGGAAATGTGACTTTTGGATTAAGCAATTCACATTTTTGGGACATGTGACTATAAGTGAGGGAATTTTTCTAGACCCTTGAAAAAAAAAGTTGAGTGAGGAATAACCCAAACCCTCTAGTATCATCGAAATCTGTAGTTTTCATGGAATATCATGGTACT
Source organism: Viscum album (assembly GCA_963277665.1). Taxonomy (NCBI): domain Eukaryota; kingdom Viridiplantae; phylum Streptophyta; class Magnoliopsida; order Santalales; family Viscaceae; genus Viscum; species Viscum album. Next base: position 1,756,930,708 of record OY728123.1, read on the forward strand.
ACAGATGTTTTCTGATAAATTTCCCATGATTTTCAAGCCCATTAACTAAGTTAACAAGGAAACAGGTAATGTATGTCTGGAAAGAAAAATGTGAGTGATGATTCAAGGATCTATAGAGAAGGTAGATCACTGTACATGTACTGACATTACCAACAAGAAAAGGATGTTTCTGATATGCAGTGATTATTCAATTAATATATTGGCTTGAGTAGTCATGAAAAATGATAAGGTGATAGCCTACGACTCAAAACAGTTGAAGATCCATAAGCATAACTACCTCACACATGATCTAGATCTTGCAACCATGATTGTTTCCTTAAAATTCTGGTGGCACTACCTTTATGGTGAGATGTGTGACATATACACCAATTAAATTAGCCTAAAGTATATATTAACACAATCGGATCTCAACATTGGTCAATGGATATGGTTATATCAAATCAAGGACGACATCTTTCTTATTCACTATCATCCTAGAAAGTAAAATAAGGTAATTAATGATCTATGTAAAAAATAACCTGTGATACTATGCATGTTACATATTTAGAATGACCCTATATTTGTAGATATAAAAAGTATGAATTGAGAAAATCATATGTTCATAGTATACATACTACTTTTCCCTACTGATTACACAACCATCCATCCAATAGAAGATTAAGAATACACAAATGAATTATTTGGAGTTAAAAAAGAATGTGAATATCATAAAGGAATGAAAGCTACAAAAGTTCCATATCAAAATTGATGGTGTGATTCATTTTGGAATGATACTTTATGTGACCTTGTCACCTTGGATAAATAAGGATCTTTTTTAAAATGCACATAGCTCAACATTTTCTATCAATCCTGGTATCACCAAGATGTAACAAAGATCTCTGAGAATAATTTTGGATGGATAAAAAGAATAAGAAGATTAAAGAATATATCTAAAGGTTCATGGTATTAAAGAATGTTTAATAAGAGAGATAAAAGGAAAAAGGGATGATGAACCCATTCTATATTCCCATGATGAAATGAGAGAATGTCAGTATGAATGTTTCTATAGGTCATATAATGTTGACAAAGGGAAATAATGTGATAAGGGTGGTGGTTGATGGAACCATCAACGCTTCCCATTTTATCATAATTCATTAAAATCTCCCACTTGAATAACATTCTAATGTATATGTGACGGAAGTGATGAGGCTGTATGGGGTTGCACTATCAATTTTCATTGATCCTGATCTATGGTCCACATCTTAATTCTGGTGTATCTGTCAACATGATTGGAGTACTAAATTAAATATTAGCCCATCCTTTACCCTCCCCCAAAACTAATGGCCAATCTGAAAAGAAAATTGAGACACATGAAGACATAATATGAGAATTCTCTTTAAAATTCAAATGTGGAGGGGATCATCTTCTCCCATTGGTTGAGTTGTCATACAACAATATCTTCCACTCAAGTATTCATATGGCTCTGTGTAAATCTATGTTTGGAAAACGATGTTGAACTCCAACCTGTTGGGATGATGTTGGGTAAAGAAAACTACATGGACATGATCTTGTGAAAAAGATGGTCAAAAAAGATCATTTCATCAAAAAATATTTCAAACCTCCTCAGAGTAAGAAGAAGATCTATGATGAACACCATTTAAATGACTTGGAGTTTGACATTGGAGATAACATCTTCCATCAAATATAACCATGGAAGAGAGTCATGTGGGTTCAAAATAAAGGTAACCTACTCCCAAGGTACATTGGCCGCTCTGAGATCCATGACATCATTGGAGTCGTGGCCTATCTACTTTCACATTTACTAAATATAGATCAGGTTCATGATTTGATTCACGTATCACTCTGGAAGAAGTACATACCAGATCCCTTACATGTAAGGAAGACAAAGATTGTACAACTGGAAGATCATCTCTCTTTTGAGGAGCAGCCAGTCAAGATTCTTAACTGGAGATATAAGGTTCTACAAAATTAGAAAACCCACCTTGTCAAAGTGCTGTTGAAGAAGAATATTATTGAATTTGAAACATGGGAATCTGAGGAGGTGATGAAGGAGAAGTACCCTCACCAGTTTATGTAAAATGAATTTTCAAGGGTAAAATAACATAAGGGGGAAGAATGTATTGGCCCGACAGTTTACCCATGGAAATCCATTATTATAATCATGACTTAAAATATAATCACATGTAATGACACTAAATACTACATGACTATGAAATATAAATTGTTCACATCTATGTTTTGAATTTCCAAAATCTAACATACATGGTTGTGATCACTAACATGTTTGGAGTCTGATATGACAAACCTATTTTCAGATGAATAGTAACATACTATTATGAATAGTAATCTACCATTGTGAATAGATGAATACCCTTTTAAAAATTAGTTTGACCCCAATGAATAGTAATTCATTCAAAATAATATTAACCTTATGCATGAATGATCAAATAAAATTATTCATCTATAAGGGACAATTTGAGAAAAGTAAAAGATGTAATATTTTTTGTATGTCATAAAAATATCATTATAATTAATTAATTAACATATAACAAAATATATTTTCCATAAATGTTTTCATAAATTAAAATTTTAATTTCTTAGGGTTTTAATAAAATTTTATAGGACTTATGTAATATTTGAATGCATTAGGGAATAACAAGGTATTGTTTAATCTGTATTATTCATGTAAAATATGATTTTAATTGAAATTTAAATTTATCATATTTAAGTCAAAGTATTTTTGAAAAATGGACTTAATTTTTGGACTCTACATGTTAAAAAATTTGTTGGGATATTTTTTTGGGTTTTTCTGAAATACATGCATTTTTTGTGAATAATAAATAAGATAATTAACGATAAATGCTAAATACATGAATTATGATGTCATCGGCTGATGTGTGGCTAATGGAAGACCATCGCCTCAAAAAAATATTCACTTATTACTAATTGTGGTCATGGTAGCATCAAAATAAGTTGACTTTTGGATAAATAATAAATTAATGATAATTATATTGAGAAAACTCTTCCCCCTCCTCTATAAATAAAACCCTTTACACCCTCATTTCCAAACATCTCTGAAGCTTCATTCCTTTCCTAACATGTCCCCAAAGTTCTTACATATCCCCTACATCATGTCTAAGAGATTTGTAACTCAACAAAATGCTAGTCCAATGCCCCTTAAGGAGGAATCAAGAGGTAATTTCTCTCTCACTTTTCTATTAAATTCCATTCAATTTCTTGTAATATTTGTAATATCTCCAAACATATCCTCATAAAAATTGTATTCTAACACTAGTATCTAAAATATAGTGCAATTTTATGATACTATTGGGATATTATATCATCTATCCCCCTTATCCTCTACTTTTTTTTGAATGGAAAATGATGTTCGTGAGGTGTAAATTTATCACATTCATGAATGACATGTTTTCATTTTCCTTTAACGCCCTCAAGTCTAATCATGAAACCATTTTTCTAGTTGAATCATATTATTTTATATGTATTATATCCTATTTAATGTTCTAGAACCAACTTATGTAAACTAAATGATTAAAAAAACAAGTTTGTTGTCATCGAAACCCGCATGAATTAACCCAAACGATCATCATTAAATTCTTATCTAATTAATCATCCACATGGTAAATAAAATAATTCATTATCATATCATTTAAAATCCAATAATATGTTTAATATCACCAAAAATAATTTCAGGATTTTCATCCATGTTCTATGTGAACTTTCATTCACAAATACAAGTGAACCATTTAAGAAAAAAATAAAAATGAACATTCCCAAACAACGAATTTAAAATATATAACTCATCCAAAGGCCCATAAATTAAACTATTATAAACTTAATTAAAATTAATAATATATAAAAGGTTATTTAATTTATTAATTAATATAATATAATATGATTATACAATACATTATTGTGAGAAAAGTGTTCGGATAGATTTTAAGGGGACATTCTCAAACCCAACTCCCTTTCCTTGGGATTCCCTCTTCAACACATTTTTAGCATGCATATAACATAAATATAATTTTTCATCATTATCTTACCTTTTCTATGATATAAATATTCACTAATTTTTTTTTATTAAAATCCAAATTTCTTCCAAAAGAAATATTCTTTCATGTAAAAACTCACTTTTTACTTCTCGAACATTGTTTCAATAATCACTCAAGGATAATGGTTCTATATCAAGAATAATATTCCCTCTTTATTTTGGGATACAACTGATTATGAATGTATGATTTATGATTTGAAACCCATTTATTTCCATCGGTTATTTTATGTTCATGTTTGAAATATTTTCAATGTGGTATGCATGATGATGAAATTGTTATGATGGGATAGGTGCACCTGAAATTATATAGTGCAATATGAATGTTATGTTGTGATAGGTGAAGATGGAATTATACATTTCTCCAAATAATTGGTTAATGAAATGAATCTCATGATTTAATGAGAAATGATGTGTGAACATGACGCTGGCATTGTTCATAATTTTGTTTGGTAGTTGACCACTAAGACATGAGGGTTCATTTTTATGCATTAACACATTTTAAGTAATTTTTAATGCTTCATATCATGTTCAAGATACCTTCCCCATGATATGATTTTGCTCAAACATTGTTAGATTTTTAATATATATCCTATTACTTGGATTTTAAATCATCCCTTTTTTCTGTATATCCTAAGTTAATATGTGTACTAAGTAGTTTTCAAGGGATAATAAAAATTTAGATAAGAATGAATTAAATAAATATTCATGTTTGATGTAGTAATTATTAGGTTCTGTCATTGATTTCCAAAGAAACTAATACTCTGGAACCTCACGGTGTAATAATATTTTATGTTTTATCTTTATAATGATGTAATTTAAATTTTTAAAAAGGAAGTGACTCTATGAAACTGGCCTTTTATTTTTTTCATACCATCCTAATTAATTATGAAGTCTTAGGACAAGGATATGACAGAAAGTTTATGATGTCATGGAAGAAGGCAATGATGATATGATTGTGATTCTCCAAAATTATGAATTATTTTATAATTAAATAATTCATTCATATCCTTGTGAATATTTAGGTTCTTATATATTACAAGGATATATTCCACTTTTATGATATTAGTTATATAACATATTTTGTTGTTGGTTATCACTACCATATTATTATTTATTTATTTATTCTATGACAGAATTGTTTTTATGATTTCCCTAAATATGAATTTGATATTAACAATTATAATGTTTCCCATTCCTTTGTATACATGATGTTATATAAGAATGAGTCATGGAAAATACTAGATAAATAAAGACTATTCTGAATGGAATTTTCAGATTTATTTCATGTTTTAAATGTAATGTGATAATAATGTATATATATCGAATACCGAGACTTCTAATTTTTTTATCTAATGTGATGTGATTTCCTTTTTTGGTACCAATGTATTAAAATAAACACATGATTTGGGTTATTAGATTTTTGGGGGATACATTTGGTATTAGATGAAGTTTAATTGAATCAATGTGAAATTGATTTTGGACCACATTGTGTAGATAACATAATCCAATGATAGAATCTGTGGATGTGTCTTGGTATAAGAAAATATCATAATGTTTTTTTAAGTTAGAAAATTTATGGATTCAAGGAAAATACATCCTTTAAAGATATTAGAATGTGGATGCAAGTGTGGAACATATTCACATAGGGATAACAACATTGAAAATGATGCATTGGGTTTTTTCTTGATATTAACTGGTGTTTAATGACTTGGATTATTATTTCACACATAGTTAAACACTCTTATAATATAGTATTGTTTTTATTCACATTTCTATTAAAAAATATAGTAATGAATGATCATATAGAACATCCGGATTTAAATTGTGATATGTGATAAACCTAATGTATCATGTGTTTCTATGTATATGATTGATCATTACATTAAATGCATAGACAACCTTTTTGAGGTTTTATGTGATGGTAGTTTAAGATTATCAATAATATTATTGCTGAAATTAATGGAATAAAACAATATTTTCTGTAATATATTTTACTAAAAATTATATTTGACGAAGAAATATATTATATTTTGTAGAAATAAGTTGAGAGATATAAATAAACTTTTAGAAAATTATTATTTTTATGTTAATATGGTTAAACAAATTAATTTTTTTATTAAATTTTGATAAATTATGTTTTTTAATTTAAATTATAATTTGATTGAGAAATGATGTGATTAAAATGCAAACAATGTTATTTTATAATAAGTTTACTATATTTTGATGAAACATTATTTGATTAAATAAAATAGAATTTTATTTTCTTGGACTTGATTCCATTTGCAGATTATAGATTGAGCTAACATTGGGAATCATAAATTTTATTCATGGTTTTAGGATGATTCAAGTTATATATAGAGAGTATTATTTTATTTTGGAGTATATATATTCTGATATATTAATATTTTTTATAAATATAAATATTAATTTATACTAGAATAATTTTTTATCAAATACTCTTAAGATTTTTTTTGCAATTTGGTCTAGAGGATTTTAAGGAGTTTTAATGTTATTATTTTATGGATAATTGATGTGGAATATTAGGTGTTAATGTTGAGGCTTTGAATATTAATGCGGTATTTCTCAATTTGATGTTCTATTACTATTGGATATTATCCTTTAATGAGATAACATTTTGGAATTTTTATAAATATAAGAGGAATTAAATTGTATTCTTCATTATATATTTTAATTCATAGAAAATTAATTTTAGTTCATCAAGAAAAAATAATGGATCTTTGATATTCATTTCATAGATTACGGGATTAGATTAAAGTATAAACTGATTAAAAAATAACCAATGGATAAAATGGTTCTAATTTAATGGAATGAAATATTTTATTATTGTGTTTTCTATATTTATTGTAAAATAATGCATCAAATCATATTAAATTATCTTTAAATAAATTTTTTTTATTACTACCTTTATTTATAATTAATTTATGTTATTCTTTAATCACTTTCCGATTTATAGTTTTTTGGTTACTGAAATCCTCATGATATATTTTTATATCACTATATAATATATCAAAGATAATCTTTTTCTCATATGTAAATATTTTCTCAAACCACTAATTTATCAACATTGGAAACCTATTTAAGTGTTATTGTAAATGACATTTATTTTTCCCTTTCCCTATCTACAAAAGTAATATTTATCCACACTTTTATCAATATATCTTTTCAACAAAGGGATATTAAAATATTGAAAAATTGAATAATCAATATTGGGATTAAATTGTGATGGAATAATTTTTCATAGGGAATGGAGTTCATACCAAGAGATTTTAAAATGCGACTATGTTTGATAGTGATTATGAAATGAAACAATGTGTATCAAATAACATGAAATATTATTATTTTTATATGAATATTATAATATAGCCATTAAATTGGAATATATGAATAGGATTATGTTTATTATGATATATATAGGTAATAATTATTTTAAATGTATTTATTAATTCCTAGGAAATATGTACTAAATATTCAATAATGTTATTTTATTCTTCAAAAATTTATATTATTCAAAAATTATTTTTATTGAATTTGCCAAGAAGGATAAAAAATTAATTTACACCACTGCAGAAGTTATAATTTATGGAATGAATTTCAATTTTTAAATAATCATTTACATATTATTATAGGATAAAATATCATCATTTTTCTAAAATAATTTATTTTTTAGTGAATATTACCGATTTTATATTGTCAATTTGTTATTTCATTTCATTAAATGAAGTAATTTATTAGTAAAATTATTTTATTTATATGATAATAAACTTTAAAATGAATCATATTAGTAGAAATAGTCTAATTAGTTAAATATAGAGAGATACTACACTTTATTTATGTATAGTTTTAATTTATTTTTGATTTAAAATTTTTTTCTTAGAAGCTATTATTCCTCGTTTATTACTGGTTTCTTTTTAAATGTATGTCATACAATTTTATAAAATAAAATTTTAAAAAATAAATATATTTTTTAAAAAATAATTTTCAATAATTATAATTAATTAACTTTCATTTGTGGTCATTCTGATTAGTAACCAAGTTAAAAATGCAATACAAATGTAAATGTTTAAATGAATTAACAATGGGTTAATCTAAAATGATAGTGGGTAAAATTACATAAATTCTTTAAAAATGATATTTTATATTCATATAATAAGTATATATCTTCCCATATAATAATATTAGTTATTTTATACAAATTTTGATTTAGTAAGACATTAATATAAATCAATATTTTGAAAATTTTCATTAGTGTCCTTTCACTTCCATTTAAAAGGACACCACTGCTCATAGTTGAAGTAAAATTCATGCACCATCTATATATACCATTACATAAAATATTACATCCTAAGACTCCTCCCCATGATATATTTTTCTTGTTTTGATAAAAATAAAATCTTAATTAGGTTTAAGGAGTAAACCAATTGATGGTTAACAAGAAGAGTTATTACTCTTAACTAAGTGTTTTCATTTTCATTCATCTTATACAACATTTAATTAGTTTATAACCATGATGATATAATAAAATAATTATATAAAATATATTTAGATGTTATTATGTTGATGTAACAACATTTATTCCTCTCATTCTACATTAAATTGAAAACTAATTTATCATTCTTGCGTAAGTGATGTTTACAACCATGTGAAAGGATGAATTTATTTTTCATCACCACCATTCAAGGATGGTTATTGTGATTTAAATAATATAAAATATAATTTTTATGATATAATTTTTATTTTTTAAATATGATTTTTAATTTACCCTCTTACCCTTAAACACTATAATAAATGATAACTTTTCTCATCCACACGTGTTGACTACCACCTCCAGGTAATTATGTGATTAATATTTCATATTTTCCATTCATGTAATATTTGAAATATTTATATAATTAAAATATATATGATATATACCCTTATATATATTTATTATATGATGAATGAATGACCAATATGAAAGAAAAATAACTTTAAAATAAAAATATTCACAAAAAATGAAGTAGTTAACCTAAAAAAATCAAAATGATAATGAAGAATTGTTAATGAACAAGTCATAAGTGATTGTAAGAATTTTATGTTTGGTATTATAAGTATGAATGAATTTCTTCTATATAAGTATAATAAATTCAAATTTATTATAAATTAGGTTAATTGAACAAATTGAGAATGTTATATGTCACACCCTTTGATTTAAAAACCATACTATGTGCCCTATCTTATGATGAACAAAATACTGAGCTCAAATGAAATCCAAAATATCATTATTTTAACACTATCATTATAAAATAATAGTTAAATGTTTGGTAATAAATATAATTAACAACATTATGAAATATTTAATTTCAGAAATAATTTTTACCATATAAATTTATTTTCAGTAAATAAACACATAATTCTTAGTAAGGTCATTTTGTTATCAAATTATATGTTTCCATTAAAAATTCATTAGTATTACTTTCTAAGAGAAAATAAATAGAAATAATTTTTTAAAATTTTATGAATTTATTTGATAAAATTGAAATATTTTTTGGATTTATTTTGTTAAAATTATTTTATAATGTATTTTTTAGAATCATATAAAGAGATTAATTTTTCAGTGAATAGTAAAAATACCAATTTTGAAAAAAAAATCATTTATATTAAATAAATTTAAAAATTGAAATGTACCATTATATTTAGAATATGGATTCTTGTCACATAATTTTTTTATTTTTATTTTATCCACTTAAATTATGTTTATTAATCATTATATTGTATTTTAGAAAAATATTATTTTCAGGGTTTAAAAAATTAATTTTATTGAAACTTCTTTAAAGTACATAGTTTGTTTTGCTTTTGAGTAATTAAAATAATCCCAAATGGGGAGTGTTTTAATGGAAAATTTGGACTATATATCATTAAATATTAATTTAATTTAACAAATTTATAATTACTAGTCATATCATTAATATAAAATCATATTTATCTAGAAAAAATACACTTCTTAAAATTCAACTTTTTGATTGTGTTTGCGGGTTTTGTTTTAAATATAATTTTCTGAATTTTGAGAATTAAATTTAATAAAATAGATTATATTTTAATAATAATAGCATTAAAATTATATCATATGTTAATTTATATTTATACGAATAAAAATTTTATAATGGTTAAAACATGATTCACAAGAGTATATATAAAATAATGAAATATGATATTGTTAAAAAATAAAAGATTAAAATTCCAAACATATACAACATGAAATTATTGTTTTATGTGTTTATAAACCATCATAATCCTTTAAAACATTAACTATCAATCTAAATAGTTTTAATTAATGCTACCTAAAAGTGGATGTATTTAAATATAATATAGTCCTTATTGAATGACTTTAAACCAACCCACCCCATGTACAAATACCAGTTCTCACCACCCTATTCTTCATATAAATCCATGATTATTTTTATATATATACCAAATTATCTCCAATACACTCAACCAATGTACAATATCATTTGTTCTCACCAAAATACCAATACGAAGGTCTTTGAGGATTCGTTCGAGGAGGTGATATAGTGATGATTTATGTTTCACAGACCACCTCTCTTATATTATTTTCTTCTTCTAGAATATCATAAACTACATAAAATATCAGTGTAATAATAATTAATGAATTAATTAAATACAATAATATTAATTTTATAATGGAATATATTATATCCAACCCTTTTATTACATCTTTTTATTCAATGAAAAAGAACTTATTTCCAAATTATGGTGGTTAACTATTTCCCTAAGTAATGATTTTTTATTTTGGATTATATCCTTTCATGATGGTCATAAACGTATTATTCTGGATATATAAAAAAATTAAATGATATATAATAACTGATTTAATTTTCTAGAACTAATATATATATATATATTTATATTTATTATTAAATAAAACAAAAGAAGGTCACGGGGATCGGAAAAACAAGTGAAATTAACAGAACATTTATCGTTGGAATTTTATCAATTGAATCATCCACATGTTTGAAATAATTATTATACATTGAACCATTGAGACATTTTTTATTCCATTAATACCATATCATTCCACATTTGGAATTTTATTTCCATTTGATAATAAAATCCATAATTATAATTAAATGAGACAACCATGAAACCATGAAATGAACTCACCCAAAACATTGAATAAATAATACATTATTAATAAATGTTTTATTGGATTTTATAAAAGAATCATATAAGGTATTATAAATATTACTATAGTTATGAAATGAATTAATAGGATTCCTAAAACCATTATACATGATGATAAAGTATGCACCACTAAAGGGAAGCGTGAGATAATGGATTCTCATCTCACTTTTACTTTTTTGAGATATATGCCTCATTCACCCCTTATTAATATTTTTTGACGTATATAAATCACTTTTATATATAATAACATAAATATTATTATATTATTGGTATTAAATATTTTATATGATAACTATTACATTTATTGGGCTTCATATTCTGCAGATTAGAAGTGTTAAGGAATTTCTTAACTCAATTTCCATTCATTTAGTTAAACATCCACATCATTGATTAATTAATTATAAGATTATGTGTGAAATTTATTTTTATTATATTTTTCTATATATCAGACTTTATTAGGTTGATGTATATTGTATACACATATTTTATTAGATTAATTAATTATTACATTAATGACGTGATCGTTGTAAGGGGGTTTATGTAAATATCTATAATTGAGGAATATTTCAATATTATAATCCAAATTAATTTTATATGTTGTATATAATACCCTAATATTTTTTTATTAACATCAATACATGAAAATTTGAATTCACTTAAATATGTATATATCATGAATCATGAATATGATTGTTACATTTTTCCTTTACCATTAATATATATAAGTGTTAACCTTGAAAATTATTTGAATAACCATAGAAATAATCTTAAATCTATGTATTTTACTCAAACTGGATATATATTGATAGGGAATATTGATTCATGAATTAAATGGATAATTCAATATAAAATGTATGTTTTGTACATTAGAGAATTAGTCGGGACCGTTTACAGAAACATCCCTTAATGAATCGGTAGCCCAATGAGACAAATTTCAATCCATGTGGTTTTCTATATGATATTATCAGTGGATTCATATTATGAAAATTTAGTTTATTAAATGGGAGGTGTGCCAATAGTATTACATTGTAATATTCAATAAGAATTGTTAATTCAAGATAAATTCCAATTAATGTAACTATAATTTTGAATTTGAGATCTCCACATTTATTTCTTCTTGTTTACCCATGTTATAAATTTTAAATGACTGAGTGAGTTCAAGGATTAAAATTAATTTCCTTTTTTATTATTGTTTTTTAATTAACAATTTAATAAGGGTTCCATGTATGTATCTAGTTCATTATAACTATTTAATTGATATTTCCTGGGGGACGTAATTCCATGAACATAGTTTCGTTTTAATAATTTTTCCCTTGAATCCATGTTACTATGGTTGAGGTCATTATAGTAATTATCAGAGCCAATATAGTTGAATAATTGGGAAGATAAGTTGCAAAATAGAGATTAGAGAATAAAACACTACTAAAGATTTTTGTAATAATTTTAAATAAACCAATCATTTTATTTAATGATTATCTATACCTAAATTTTCAATTTACGTTCTGTAGTTTTGAGATTAGACATTATTTTTTTTAATTTAATGATATAATATAGTGAATGTTATTATTTAGAAATGGAACCAAGTATATTTAATGAGAACCATATCAATACTCATAATCTATATACAAATTTACCTCATAGGAAATATAATGAAGCTATAGCTATGACTGTAGTTGGAGGTGAAAAACTTATATTTATACTCAGATAGATGACTCAGGATATGAGTAATAAACTAACTTGTATTGATCATTATGATAGTTCACAATGTAATGAAAAAAATTAGATCACTTCTTGTCTTAGAAGCCTCTATGATTCAGTGGAACTAAAAACCAATTTTTAGTACAGGAAATGATTTGTTATTCTAAAAATATATTCCTCATCGTGGGATGTAATGAAATTGATAAGGTTTTCATGGAAATTTATCATATATTAAAAGTTTTATATTAGTTTTTGTCATTGATTCAAAACATAAATAATGAGGATGAACTAAAAACATGGAATAAATGGATTTTAAGAAAAGCTTCCTATAAAATTATTTTCCAAAAGAACTGTACGGAGATATGGATATTGAATTATTTAGTATGTGACAAAAGGTGGATGAGAATGCTTCATAGTATAAATACAAATATAAAAGGATATAAAATAATTTAATGAAGAATTTTTGTAATTCAAACTGTAATATTTACATTTTCATTGATGGGCTTAAACTAGTACTTCCAACTAAACGTTTCCTCCAAACATTCCCATCATATGAGGACGTAGTATCATGTTACATCAATATATAAAATGAATTTTCTATGAATGATGGTTATGAATGAAATAATGAGATAAAGAGGATGTAATAGAAAAAAATGGATAAGGGGAAGGAAATAATGAAGGATTTCCACAGATGTGATAATATTGAATAAAAACCTATAATACAACTTTAAAGGTAATTGGAGTTCGTTACAAGTGTGGGGATAAAGGAAATAATGATTTTTGTTTCCTGTGAATGAAGTAATATGTAAAATTATTCAACATTATGGAGATGGGGCACTACACAAATGAATTCTCTAAGCATAAAGGGTTTATAGCCCATAATAATCAAAGGGAAGATGGTGAATCTTATAAAATTCATACAACCAAAGTGGGATTATTACTATGCATGTCAATCTGGATCCAAGAATTATATTTTAAAATAATTATATAAATGATATTCTTGATCCTATTAAGATGTAATACAATGTTATTTTTTAATGTACTGAAAATAATGTGTCATATGGTACCATGGAAAATGACACAGCGGAAAATGGATCTTAAAAACTTGTTTTTTGGCGGATAACACTTAATATGTTATCAATGTTGATATTAAAATAAATAGATGATTATGGGATAGAATTGGTGAACATGAAATTTATTAGGTATTTGGTTGCATATGATTTAATTTTAGAGTTTAATACATGTTTTTTATTTCAGGAAAATATCTAAAAATCTGCATACAATGTATTCAATAATGATGCATCCATGTTTTCAATATGTTTTCTCAGTTAATTTAGGTTAGTATCTTATTTCAAGAGAATACATGATGAGAGTATTAACATGTTTGGTATGTGATATATAAGAACTACTTAATGATTAATATGATATCAATGATATCATTATATTGAAAATTCAGGGACCTTATTTCTAATGATTATTATTTAAAAAAATTGGACGGCTCATACGGGCATCCATTAATGAATTTTTTTGTGTTGAACTATGGATGGGGTTTTATAGATTAATTTCTTACATAACCATATAAATATTTATTCTAATTGGATAACAAGCGAGGCCAACTTTTTATTATAATTAGATGATATAAATGTAATGATTTGTTGTCCCATTGTGGAATTAATGATGCCCTAGTTCTTTAAGCAATACAATTTAAATTTTATCTAATAGAGTAATAAATGAAGTGTAAATGGATAAAATCACTTAAAAATAGTGGTATTGTACATATGAAATGAAATAATTTAATTATATATTCAGGAATGATTTAGAAATATTTTTTCTTAATATTAATTTTTATGATGATACCATTGACCGTTTTCTGACCAATTTGGTCTATGATTTTGTGGTCATTAACCTTATCTTGACCAACTTCTCTATCACTATCCATCAAAAAAATATAGTTATACATGATTTCCCTATCCATGTTTTACCATCCCACTAATGTTCTCATATGTGGAAACCATGTTTTTGGGGGACCTTCACATTTTCCATTACCTCATTTTAAATAAAATTTTTTATTAGCCCTTTTCATGATACAAGTTATCCACAATAGTATATTAAAATGTCAACTCAAAAATTTCCTATAAAAATATTAAATTATTAGGATCTAATTTTGTATATTATTGTATAATCTAACAAAACATTATTTTAAAATTACATTATGTTTGATATCTTGCACTTCACAAAACACTAAGCTTAAATGAAATCCAAATTATCATTATTTTAATAAAATCATTATAACCTAATAATTAAATTTGTGGGAATTAATATTATTAGCTAAATTATGAAATATATAATTTTCCAAATCATTTTTTAAATATTAATTTATTCTTAATAAATAATAAAAAAAATTAAATTCATTTTGTTCTCTAAATACATATTTCCTCAAAAAGGTAGTTTGTTACTTTTTTTGAGAAAATAAATATAATTTTTTTATAAATTTTCTAAAATTATTTGAAAATATAACATATTTATTATATTAATCTTGTGAAAATTATCTTTTATGTAATTTTTTAGAATCTTGGGAAAATATTAGTTTTCTATTGAATAGTTAAAAATACTGATTTTTTTTGTAAAAACATCATTTTTTCAAAATATTTAGAAATTTAAAAGAATCATTATGTTTTAATTTGGTGTAAATTAACATATGTATTATTTCATTATATTGAAACTAATTAAATTATTATTTACTAAAATTTTTATTTTATGTTTGAATAAATTTATTTTGCAGTTTTGAAATGACAATTGTTTCAAAACAATTTTAATGTACAAAATATTTAACCTATTTTAGAAATTAAAATAAATCCATAAGTAAAATCTTAGGATTAAATGTTGTAAAATAATATTTTTCATAAAATTATTATGATTATTATTATTATTAATATAGTTAATATAAAATCAAATTTTCCTTAAAACCACACTTCCTGAAAACCCACTTTTTCATCACGCCAGCAGCTTTGGTTTTAAATATAATTTTCATAATTTTTTGATATAAATTAACTAAAATGGATTCCATGTTGCTAAAAAGAAGTTAAAAATTATGTGTTATGTTCATTCTCATTTTTATGTAGAAAACATTCACCTTTGTAAAAAAATATTTTCTGTATTATAGGTAATATAATGAAATAGGTTAATGTTAAATGGTAAAAAATTAAAAAAATTAAAAACAAAATATTTAAATGGGTGATGGATGGTTTTATAGAATGTAATAATTATTTATAAAATTAATTAAAATATAATTTATTTTAATTAATTCCACCCAAATGTTTAATGGATTTGAAAATAAAATAATCATTATTTAATCACATAAAACCACCCCCATCAATATAAATTCCACTCCTCACCTCCCCCTATCTCTTAAAAAGACTTGAATCTCCTAAAATATTTAAAAACCAAACTCATATCCACTATAACCCAATAAAATTTCTCCATTTTTCACGATAAAAACAATTCCAAGTTCTCATAGGGATCCATTAAAGAGGTGATATTCCATAGGTAAATTTCCTACACCCCCTTACTTATTTTATTTTCCTTTTAAAAAATCTCTTGGACTCTTTCTCCAATAAATGAATAATGACTCCAAAATAAATTTCATACTTAAATATTTTGTTCGAATATAATATATTATATTACATATTTTTATTACTTCCTCTTATACATATTGACAAAACCATTGTCCAAATTATAGTATTTAACCGTCTTCCGGAAAAATGAATTTTCAGTTTATATTACCACCTTCAAGGAAATCCGTAAAAGTATTACTATAGTTAAATTTGAGATTAAAAGTTATATAATAACCTATTTCATGTTCTATATATAATTTGTATACATAATAAAAAATACAATTAATCTAGATCATGAGGGATATAAAAACAACAAAAATAAACTCAACATTTATCATATACATTTTATCAAAGGAATCTTCCTCATGTTAGAAATAGAATCTATAAATGGGGCCATTTATACTTTATTAAGTTTATTAATACCATTTCAGTTCACATTTATATATTTATTCCAATTTTATATGAAAATCCATAATCATAACCAAATGAGCCAATTATGAAAACATGAAAAGAATGCACTAAAACAATGAAAATAATGAGATATTATTAATGAATGGGTTGTAAGATGTCATATAATTATTATAAAAGGTATTTTATATATTTCTATAGATTTTTAATGAATTTATAACATTGATTAAACCATTATACATGTGGTTAAGGTATAGACCACAAATAGGAACCATGAGGTAAGAGTTTATCATTTCACTTTTACATCAATGAGATATATGCCTTATTTAACACTTATTTAATTTATGCGGTGAATAAACATCCATTTGATATATAATGTAATTTATATAATTATATTAATGGTACTAAATTTTTCATTTTATAATCATTAATTTATGTGGCAAACGATTCGACTAATAACTAGGGAAAATGTATTTCTTAAATCAATTTCAATTCATTGGGTTAAACATCTACATCATTTGTCATTTCATGCTAAGATTATATATAATGTGAATTTTGATTGTCTAATTTGTATTTCGAATTTTATATATATATTTAGTATGGATACAATTCATTGATTTGAATTATTAATGATTAAATCTTTGATATCAACTTTGTAAGGGACTTTATCTAAATATGACTTCAATTAGGCGTATTTTAATATTATGAACCAGATTTATTTTTTAGTTAGTATATAATGGTCCTTTGATTTATTTATGATCATAAATCAATGACATTTTCATATATTTAAATATATATTTCTTATATCAGGTATAGGATTGTTTCCTAATTTTTTAATCATTATTATATATAATTTACATTGTATGTGATTTGATTGGTTAGATAAATAATGTTAAATATGTGTCTTTTACCTGATAAATATATTTTTTGATAAGGAATATTGATTCATGAATTAAATAGATTATATGATATATAATCAATTCTTTATACACAAAATAATGGTTTGTGACTGCATATATAAATTACCCATGACACATCAATAGTCTATTGAGATGAATATGTTGGAAAAAATAATTGGGTTTTCACCCATAAGGATTAAAATATATCATGATTGGTATTGATGCTAAAGGTATCATGTTACTTGGTAAAATTGTTTAGAATAATATATAATTTCCTTAATTAATAATTTATTTAAACTTAATCGATGATATATTACCGATGATATTATCTGTGTATTCAGATTGTTAAAAAGTTGTTGATTAAATGACATGTGTGTTCAGTTATATTAACATGACATGTTGATAATGAATAAATAATTGAACACAATTTATACATTATGTAACCCTTACTATGAATCTTATATCATCCTTTAATTTGTTCTCTTTTCCAAATGTTATGAAGTTGTTATGTTTTAATGAGTTATTGGATTAAAATTACTTTACTTTATTTGATTATTTTTTAATTACGAAAGTAATAAGGGCACCATGTCTGAATCTAGTTCTTCAAGGCTAATAAACAGGTCTATAAATAGAGTTCAAATTCCTAATACCTACTTCTAATGTAACAAAATAAACATTGACTATTGTTTACTATGGTGAATTCCTTTACATCGGTCCTATGGAAAGTGGTTTTAATTCAATTTATTTTCATTATCTTATAGCACTTGTTCATTGAAATTTTTATGAGAAAATAATGTTTTAATTAATCTATAATTTGTTTTATCATATATTTTACCATGTTTTAAATATATTTCTATATTTTTTCATAATCATTTCATAGATTAATTTTCATTTCAACTACTATGGTCATTGCAAGGGTT
This sequence comes from Viscum album, assembly GCA_963277665.1. Lineage (NCBI taxonomy): Eukaryota > Viridiplantae > Streptophyta > Magnoliopsida > Santalales > Viscaceae > Viscum > Viscum album. The sequence goes on from OY728123.1 coordinate 1,756,949,516, forward strand.
TCAACTCTCTCAATCTAATTTTTGTTTCAGACATATTTTTTTATTGAGAACTGTTATTTATTGGTGTTGTGTACCAACTACCATTTATGAACCGGAACATAGAATCCTAGATCTGGTGGTAACATTATATAATTTTTAGTAGAAATAAAAGATCATATCCCAATGGATCAAATAGTTTAGTAATAATTGTAAAATATATACACAGTTCAATCTAAAATTATAATTTCAATAAATAAATTAAAACATGATCTTTATTATATGGTTATATTATTCTATCCAGAATATGAAAGTATATAATTTCTAATACCCCTTGTGACATAATAAGTATATGAAAGATAAAAAATGGGAGAGTTCAAATTCCCTCAAATGGAATGGATATAGTGGAATCTTTCATTGAATAAATAAAGCATGAACAATATTTTGGTAATAAAAGGTGATAAAAAATCCATATAAATAACAACATGGTTTTGATACTCATCCATGGAATAAATAACTCGTTAAATAAGAACTTTTAAATCAATAATATATTTTATAATGATGGAATGCATAATTCCAAACATCTAAAACATACAATCGAAGCCTCGTAGAAAGACATCTTATAAATATTGTAAGGCCTTAGATAAATACAAAACATATTTTAAATCATGATTCTGAAAATGAATCCATGGGGAAGCTAATTATTTTTTAACGATAAATTAATAATTCAATTGAATTTATCATATAAATAATAAAATCAAATTAATGAGCAAGCCTTTATAATAAAAGTTATCCTGTATAAGATGAAGTAGCATAGAATATGTTAATACGATACCACATGAAACTGTTAATAAACCATCTATAGAATAAATTAGGATTGTATCAAAATAGTATATCCACGAGAATAATATGTAAAATAAAGGGGTATTTTGATTAATTAATATAAATAGTAAAAAAAATTTGTTAATACATTATTTAGGATAATATTGTTTTTGTATCAAAAATTACCTTTGAAAAATAATAAATTTCTGAAAATATGTAAAAATAATTTCTTGGAAAATAAATTTGTAAACATGTTATCTGAGAATCCAATAATATAGTATTCATGAATATGGGAAAATTTATTCTTTTTATGTATGTTAAGACAATAATTCAATTCAGAATTTTAGATATAAGTCAGACATACTTCCTTCAAAAAAATAATATGATTACATTTAATTTTTTTTGGAAATCCTAAATAATGTGAAAAAAAATTACTGAATAAAATACAAGAGAATATTAAAACATTTTTTTATTTTTTTTAAATAGGTATATGCAAGAAAATATATTTTCAACCAAAGAGAAAAATAAAATTTTGTTCCCATAAAAAAATCATTTGGTCTCTTGGGTACATAAATTTAGGAAAATGATAGGAAATACATATTTTATAGAAAACAAATACAGGGAAATAAAATGCATTAGTCTTCATAAAAAATTATAAACTAATTCCTCTATTATATACTTAATCATAGATATTACAAAATAATGATGATATTGAAAAAGAATTCCTTATCGGAAGATCGTCGTACTTTTTATGTTCCTTTATCTCCCTATAAAATATTGTGTTGTTGAATAATATTCTATACAAGAACAATATAAATAATTATAAAATAATATATTATCCAATTATCACATTTCAATACATGTTTATTTATAAATATTTATTAGAATCATCATTTCTTAGTATAATCCCTCTCATTTTTAGATAGTGTTCAATTCATCAATTCCAGTCTTTCTACATTGATCAGGGTCTCATATTCTATAGAATTTTCATAATTGTATAATTATAATATTTATTAAATATATATATTTATAATTATAATTATATTCATCCATAAATTATAGATATAAAAAGAAAAATTACATCATACATAGAGATGCAAGGTTGTACGCATGCATGAACAATGTTTCCTCTTTTTAACAAATTGAATGATTGAATGATAAATAATAATATAACATTTATAGAGTAATTATTATACCATATACATCATATATATTAATTTAATCTATATTTCATTACTTCCCATGTATTGTGGCAAAGAAACACGGTTCTCATCACTTAATATAGGTGGTAGTCCATGCATACAAAAGATTTATATTTTACTTTTATAAAAAATTATAAGGCATGAAAGTAGAGATAATATTATATCTCCATAATAATAATAATTTTTTTTATATATTGTGTAACCATCAGTTTGATATTTATAACCATATAATTAAAATTGTGATGAAAAGTTAATTGCACCATTATGAGGAGATAGTAAGTTGTAAGTACATATGAGTAATGTTTACTCTTTCTGTGTGATCGAAGGAATGTGGAAAACGGTTATATCATGATTATAATAACATATTGGTATATTTATTAGCATGAAATAATTATATTAGAATACATACCATATATTTTTGGAGGTATAATATGAAATAAAATTGAGTGTACAATGTTTAGAGTTATACAACATGATTGAGTAGCATCCATGGATTATACATTAAGCAAAGAAAGGATGAGACTTTTACTATACCAATATATAAATAATAGTGGAAGGAATATAATAATGTTTATGGAATAGTTTGGTCAAGATATATGGTTCAAATGGTATGAGGTGCATGGGATAAGAGGTTAACTTTTATAGGTGCAGGGGGTGACACTCTTAGAATTAAATAATTTATTAAATTAATAAAAATATTTTTTAAATATGATATGGATTGAAATAAATATTATCAATACAGGATGAGGATTAATCTAAAAAATCTCATCCAATGAAATTTATACAAGATTGGGTTATGATTAAACCATTATCTCTTAGTTTTAACCCCTGATAACACTTTTTCCAAATACCCAATATCATAATTGTTTACTCATTTACGGTAATGACTACTACTATAATAGATAAAATGATCTATAAATAGAAAATGGGTTGTATATTTAATTGTATGCCATCCACTTGGATGATTTTTTTTATAAATTTTAAATAATTTAATGAAATATTGATCACTTTAAAAATAATTAATTTCATTTTGGGAACTATTCATATTTTATAAATTCAATGTAATCAAGATAATAATGGAATTATAATGAAAAAATTTATACCATATGTATTATTTTATATGTATCTAAAACAATAATGGAAATAAATAATTAACTAAAATTCTAATACTTTAAATATTTTTGAATTCATTTATTAAAATTTTCAATTAATTGAATAAATATTGTTACAGAATTACATGAGTATTTAAGAGAGTTAATTTTTATTTTGAAATGAAAATTAAATTACCATTATTAAATATTTATATAATATTTCAAAGAAACCTTTAAAAATGAAAATGATCATGTTTTATCCTTGTGATTTTTTTTTAAATATAGTGAAGCTAGGAGAGTGGCATCTTTTTTTATTTTTCTCATAAAATAATATAAATGACAATATCAATTGAAAAATGGAACAAAGTGTACATATTTTAACTAAATGTATAATAATTGTAAGAATACACTATTAAAATAGGATAATGTAATGTTTTATTGTAATTTTTATTCCTTGTCACAATGTTTTAGCCATGATTGACTTGTTTTATACTAACTGAGGTAATAAATGTTAATCATGATTACTATTCATAATTAAAAAATTAATGTTCCCTCATTACCAAAATTAGACATTATAATTCCAAATATGAAATCCATTTTATAAATTTAGATTCCAACAATTTATACATTTAAATAAAAAAAGAAAAAATAAAAACATGATGAAATTTAGTTTTCTTGATTTTATTCATAAGTAAACTTTTTAATATCAAAATCCATCATAAAATTAATTTTAAAGACCCTAATTAGATCATAAATATTTTTAATGAACTAAATGTAATTTTATAACAATTTTTAAAAAATGTTGAACTCTTTAAATTATATAAATTAAAAATACTGATTTCATTAATGATTAATATTTTAACTATTCAAAGAAAAAGCAATCTTTTCATAAAATTATCATAAATTAAATTTAAGATAATTATAACATGTTGATTTAGAATATAGAGTTAAATTTAAAACATAAATTTTATAAAAGGGATATAAATTAATTTTAATATTTTCATACAGAAAACTTTAAGAACCATTTTAATGAATAAATGTACATGTAACGAATATAATGACTTTTTTAATTTTTTTTATTCTAAATATGGACATTAATATTCCTTTATCCAAATTAATGTCAATCTTATAACATTATATACTTTTATACTTAATTTATACATGGGGTTTCAAGTATCACAAGCTATTGATGTAATTAAATTTACTTAAATAGAAATATATGATTAGATATTGGGGTCTTAAACTACCTGTTAATAAATTTTCAAATATTACATCACATAATTCATGATATTTATAGATATGTATCATATTCATTTTGTTTTTTAATTTAAATTGAATTATTACAAATCAATGTAGTCTTTTTGTGAAAATATCATTTCCATTAATGATTACTAATTTTCAAGTTTTCATTATAAACTTTTACATATTATTAATATCTTATACCCCATATATTTTTCATTTCCACTGGTTATTTCATGTTTTTTTCATTAGTCATATTTTGACTTATTAGGAACTCAAATGACCAAATGAATGTTTTAAGGGAAAACAAAATCATTTTTCTATCTTTTCATAATAATTTTCTGCCAGGTCTATATTTTATTTAAATTATTTTCAATAAACATTTTACTACCCTCTAATAATTTATTAAAATAATTTTTAGACTTGTTTTACCATCTATAATTTTTTTCAATGGAATTTTGTTATGATTTATTTAATGAGGGACTATTTACTAATGGAGTGATTTCAATTATTATTTTAATGTACACCACATGTGAAACATCATGAAATTTTTTATAAATTTTATTTGGAGCATCATTTATAATTTTCCATTTTTATTTTAATAGAAATCTATTATTTTTCATTCTATATATATTAATATATTAATATAAGTGATATAAAAATTTTAAGGATATTTTCGCCAATAAATATTTTATTAATCTATTTATAAGTATTTTCATCTATTGAGACATCCCTTTAGGAATATTATGAATTATTGGAGATGTAATTTAATGATACCATCCATTATATTTCTCTGGATGTAAGATGATCATGATGTTCTATTTTTAGGATTGGAAGATATTGAATTTTCATATTATAGTTTTAAAATATAGATATATAGGTTTTTTATGTATTGAATTGTTTATTTACCCCTTTTATATGATAAACGAATTGGACATAGTATGTGATTTGAGGGGTCCATTTTATCCCCAAAAGTAATTAGTATGTCTCTTTTGACAAACTAGAATATGTATTTGATGTGTTCTTGCCAAATTATTTATGAATTCTTATAGATACACCTTAATGGTAGATTAATGTTTTCAGGGAAAATGTCCTGGAAAAAAGTTATGATTTTTAGAATTATGAATATCATCATTATGAAATATGTTATTTATATATTAGTGATTATTTATTATGCCATATCACCCATTCATAAGTTCCCATATAATAATACTAGTTATCTGGAATATGTAATGACCCCGAACAAAGTAGTACATATAAAGTTCCATACTATGTAAAATTGGTAACAATAATATCAAATTACATCCGAAAGGACCAAATAGTTTAGTGTCTTTGGGAAACTAGACACAAACATTAGTTTTACATCGCAAATTCAAAAAAATGTCAAAACTCCTCTGGAAACACCCATATTATCCTATATAATCCCTACCTATCAATCATAATATTAATCATAGAATCTTCAGAAAAATAACACATTTGAAAGGGGTGAGTTTAAATTCTTATTTATCATAACAAATATTACATAATATGTCATAAATAAACATAGTAATAATTCTCGGTGAATATCTAAAAACACATGCCACAAAATCATGAGCACTATATTGTATGAATAACAGTAGATCAAATAATTCTATATAAATATTTAAATGGAAATAAAAAATTACCATGGATATTTAACATGTCTAATAAACTCATGGAATATCAAAAACTAATCTCATAATTAGGGAATTCAATATGTGGGACATCATAAACATACCATCGAAATCATGTTCAAGAAGTGTTCTTAAATTGATAAGGCCTCTTCCAAAACCCCATCAAGTTCATCTCATTAGACCCAACGATGTATATTGAGGATATAGTGGTCCCCACACAACAAATACTAATTCAAACATATACCTCATATGGTAGGGGAGAAATATAATCAACACATACATTCATATTTAAACAAGAATATGAAATTAAAATAATTTTCTAATTTAGTAAACATAATCATCAACTATCTAGAGTAATATAAAGAAAGGTATAATGATAGTAAATAATCTATAAAATTGTTTAAAATCCATCAAATATATTATTGTTATCTTAATAGATCATCCAAAATTATGAATAAAATTTATCCGAATGGTTACCCCTATAATGAAATTGGTATCATAATCATGTCATAAGACATAACAAATTGAAGTATCATAATTGTTTCCATGAAAGAATTGATTAAAATCATAAATGGACATTAATAATTTAAATTAGGAAAATATGATTATAATTTTTTCAAAATAAAATTATAATAAGTAAAATTAATGTTTAATAAACATCAAAAAATGAGCAACTTCAATGCAGTTTAAGGGAAAATATAAGAGTCTTTTAAACATACAAAGGAATAATTGTTTCCATAAAACAATAAATGATTTAATGTAGTATTTTATTTTAAAAATATTGATCTTATAAAAATATTATTGATAGAATATATATTATGTAGTGTTCTTTAAATTGGGTAAGAAGTTGGGATGTTATTTTTAACCATGCTTAGTTATCAGGATAAATTGAAAAAGTGTCCTCATAAAAATGTATTTCTATTTCAATGAAAGAATAATATTGATCTAGGTACATATGCTTTTTACATAAAAATGTAATTAATGAGTTGTAAATAATAATAATTATAATTAAATTTTTGTAAGGATATAGAATGTGTAACCCGAAGGAAAAAATAGAGGTTCAGGAAGAAGCCTTTACCATATGTTTGAAAGTGTTCCACACTTGCATTCAATGTTCTAGATAATGAAATTATATTCAATAATAATTTAATTGATAACCACGTATATTTTTTTATTATATTTTTATTATGTTCATATCCATATATATCATTTTTATGATTCATAAGATTCAATTTCATCATACAAGAGCGTTTGTTTCCAAGGTATTCTTGATTGGTTCAGTTGTATACATGTTTGAAAGTTCATGTAAAATGGTAATAGTTATCTAGAATTGAAAATATATGTTATTAATGAAATTATTAATAATTATGTTTTCTTATATATCTTTTTTCTTCTATATATGATGATTATTTACCAGATAAGACATGAAGGAAAACAATTTATATTATTTTATAATTTTTTCTATCGTCACACATTAGTTTGGATTTAACAACAAAAAGTATGTATATATACTAGTTGGAATAAACTAAATAAGTTTAAATATAAAATTTTAAATTTTAATTGAACAATTATAAACGTTTTCAGACCATTCATGATGGTGTTATTACAAAAAAAGTAGTTGTAACGAAGGGGGTGAATCAACACCTCACATAGGTTGTTGTCAATTTTAGAACAAATGGGGAGAGAAGAGAATTGATTGTGGATATAAAATTTAACTTATAACAAAATATTATTTATATATAATATTTGTTTTATCATGATAATTTAGATACAGTAGATTAGGTATGTATAATAAACGAAACGAAATTGATGGATTGTGATATGATGTTTTACCTCTTTATGGTTGTCTCCATGTTAAATTACTTAGTGGACATTGATATTGACTTTTGATGAATGGAAAAAGATTAAAACACAAGGAATATATTTGGGAGAGAATGTTTGTAGAATATTTGTAAATATATATTACTTATGAGGTGTTATTAGAAGAGGTGGTGATGTGTGATATTTACAGTGGATGAGAGAGTTGTTTTTTTATAATTTTAGTCATTAGTTTATAATTTTACCTAAAGACTATCAATAGTGATGATTCTTGTGAATAAATGTATTTAGAGAATCTGAGTTCCAATAAATGAGTTCTTTCCTCATCCCTAAATCACCTATGACTTCATTATTTATGTATTTAAATAATACGGTAAATTAACAACATTCACTATTCACAAAAAATAATTCTTCAATTTTAGAAAAACCAAAATATTCACCCTAATATTTTTTTGACTTTCATATATAAAAAATAAACCAAATATTATGAAAATAATAATCAATATATGAGAAATATAGTTTTTAATTAAATTCATCATTTATTCAAGGAATACTTATATTAAAATTGTATCTTATTTTAGGACAGATTGAAAAATTAATTAATGTCTCGTAAAATTATATTATAATCATATGATAAAAAATATTAGTTTTTCAATCTATCCGTTGGGAATAAATTTTCTTTTAAATAATTATAATAATTAAAATATTATAAATAATAATTTTTGGTTTATTAAAACACCAACACTTAATTTTTCATTTTTAGAAGATTTATTTATTTATAACAAGATATAAATATATAATATTTTCATTTTCAAGATACCAAAATTTTATATACACTTTTATAGGTAAGGTTACTATTCTATTAAGTAAATGACTATTTCTAATGGTCATATTACTATTGCAACTATCATGTTACTATTCCATTAGTATAGGTTCCAAAATTTCTATAAATACATCTTATTTCATTCATTCTCCATTTATAATGTTTTTAATATGTTCTCTATTTGATTTTATGTAATTTATAAAATCTAACATAATTATAATACGAGAAATTACAATTGATAAAATTTTATGTCTTTATATTCCTCCGTTTATAAAAAAACATTCATCTACAAAATTTCTTTAATGTCACCTAATAAAAGGATTTGTGCATTTCTTCATAATAATTTTCTCTTGTTCCCTTGTCGCATCTACAATTTTATGATTTTTACAAAGTACCTTTACCAGACAACCCATGTGATTACTCAACAACTATAATCTAGTGTATAGAATCTAGATAGGCTCTTTACATTATGATAAATTATGATCCAATTATATTTATTCAAATGTGGGAACATGCATTGATACTCTCATGTACATCCTTAACAATGAAATGTGGAACACATTTTGTAATTTAGAATGACTAGGTGGAATCTCCAAATGATAATCAAAAAATCCAATTCCCTGAAAATTTTGAAAATTTCAAATGTTCTTGGGGATCAGTTTACATTACGTACCGAAGCATATGAAACCCTTGAATTTATATTCATTTAGAAATAAATTTTTTCCCACTGGAAAATCAAAATCATTTCTCTAGATGTTATTTCTACTCTTTTGACTACTCTGAGCTACATAGATGTGGGATTGAATAGTCTTTACCTATTCTATATTTTCTCTACATGTTATTATCCTTCAAGCTTCAGTTCATAAATATCTTCCCAACAAGTTGGTGTATGACATCTCTTACTATATAACACTTCATACAATGACATTTAAATAAATTTATGAAATTAAATGTTGTAGTAAAACTATACAAATGGTAAATAAGTTTCCCAAATACCTTTAAAGTAATGTGAGAATTATCTCAACATGTCTTCTATTGTTTGGATCATCCTTTCAGTCTATTGATATATTTGAGAGTGATAATCAATAATCAAATTTAGCTTAGTATCCAAATATTCCCAGAGGAGTTTCCATAATTTCAATGTAAATCATAGATCTTGAACAGACATAATTGTAATTGGAAGTCCATGAAATCTTTAAAATTCATTAATTTAGTGTTGTGCAAGGATCTCTTGTAGAAAATACTACCTTATAGCAAGGGAATGTGAAAATATTGTAACTCAATCAAAATTTTCCCATATTTAACAAAAAATTCTTGGAGTCATTGGTAGTATAGTGAGAGAATCTATAGTAAATCCATTCCATATTACTACAGAAATATGTATAGGTTTCATGAATCCTCTAGGATGCTGTCTTTCAGCCTTGACCTATAGACAACCTAAATATGTTGATATAAAATTTTCAATTTCCCTCTTCAGAATAACGCACAAAAAATGTTCCTTCCAATATTGATACATCTTAGTGCTAAAAAAATTAAAGAGAAACTATAGCAATGAGATTCATCCAATAATTTTGTTTTTTTGGGAATAGATATAACAAAAATAATCTTCCCAACTTTGAAAATTACATCTCCATATTTTTAGTCTATAAATTCCCCATCCTTGACAACATTAATGTTATTTTGAAAATTATCATCATCAGAATGATAACTTTTAATCATTAACAATAAAGTTGATTTGGAAACCATTTGAAAAATTATTTATGTTTCTCCATCCTTTTTAATTCCAAAATCAATCCTTACTAGATCTATTTACATATTATCTATGTCAATCATCATTACATTTAGGACACCATGATCCGTATTTCTCAATGTATCTACAACATTAATTTCCTTCCCTAGGCGATGGTGTATTGAACAATCATAATCCTTGAGTAGGTTGAGATATTAATATTTCCTTATGTTGAGTTATTTCTATGAGAATATATATTTAAAATTGTTCTGATCTACATATATATCACATATTTTATCATAGATACAGTTTCTCCATATCTTTAGTGAAATTTTTATATGTTCTAACTCAAGATACCATGTTGGATTGTTTTGTCCGTCTGTTATTAACTTCCTTGATGCGTAAGAAATAACTCCATCATTTTTTATAAGGACACAACCAATTACATTATTTGTTGAATCACTATAAAAAAAATAAACCATTTCTAGATGGTATATTCAAGATCAGATAATTCAATAATATCCTCTTCAATTATTCAATTTATTCATCAATTATATTTTTTCAAATAAACATAAAATCTTTATGAGAAATTTGGATAATGAGTTAAATAAACATAAAATATTATGAATGAAATATCAATAGTATCCAAAAAAACCAATGTAATTACATACCTTATCCATATTTTTCGGTGTAGGTCATTCTTGGACTACCATTTTCTTTATATGATCAAATGAGATCCCATCCATTGAGAGAATATGACTATGAAAAGGAACTATTTTATGCAATAATTCAAACATTATAAACCATCAAGATAACTATTTTCATATAAGAGTATCATGTCCAATATGAACGTGGTTATCGTAGTCCTCATTGATTTTTGAGTATACCAATATATCATCAACAAATACAAAAAAAATTACCAAGCTATTCTTGAATAATTTGTTCATTAGATCCATATAAAAAAGATAATTCATTAGTCCTTACAAATGGTATTACAATAAACACATAATGTCCATAAATTGTTCAAAACATTTTCTCTCCAATATCTTCCATCTTGATATCTATAATGTAGATCAATCTTTTAAAAATATTGATCTCCATGAATTTTCTAAAAAATCACCAACATGAGGCAACAGTTACAAGTTCATTAGCATAATATTCATTTATATATCTAATGTCATTGAAAAACCACATGGATCTATATTCATTCTTAACAAAGTGAGAAAGGCCTCCCCATGGAGGAACATATGAGAAAATAAATCCCTTAATATTCATATCCTTTTGTTGTTTCTTCATATATACAAATTCCATAGTGGCCACTATATAAGGAGTCTTTATTATGGCCTTTTTTATAAAATTAAATCAACAGAAAAATCTACTTCCCACTCTGGAGGTTGTCCATGTAAATCCTATGGAAATACATTGATATATTCTTGTACAATTGGCACATCCTCAGTTTTGAGATCACCATTTGCATTGGTAGGTTTTATATATTCTTATTCTCTATGAATCTCATTTTGGAGATCTACTTATGTTGGGTCTAGATAAGAATCATATGTTGATTTTTCGTCAATACAGATATGGTTTCTATATCTTCCTAGATAATTGTAATTTTATTAATCATTTAATAAATTATTGTATCATATTCCGAATGAAATTACATTCAAATAATTATATAAAAGATAACCATTGTTATAATGAAAATGTAAAAAAATAATTTATGATAATGTGTCATAAATGGGACTATTAGACACATTGTTTTGGCAATGAGAATACCCTTAAGAGCTTTGACTGATAAGTCCATAATTAAATGAAAAATAAAATGTCTCATTTTTCTTAAAACTAGGAGACATAAATGAGTGAGATGATCTATAATCATATTAAGAATTGTATAATGTTTTATATTAGGATTAATTTACCCACCGTATCATAATTGGGTACTTAAACTTCATCTATTTTGACTGCATACGAATAGACATGTTCTTCGATCCGTTTTTGGGAAAATAACAATTGATATCTAATTCATTCATGTATATAGTTTAAAAACTCCTTACTATGTAATAATTGTACTTTGGTGACTTCTTTAATCCACTTTCAATCACAATAATGCTGTCCTTTTTATCCACACTGGTAAAAAACACTAATGCCCAAGAGTCACGTTCGATGATGTTTGTTTCCACATTTATTAAATGGGGGGAATTATATTCCTACAATCTGCCAATTAGAATTATTTCCTTTTCCATATAACTCATAATCCCCATACTTATCCTAATTCTCATTGAAACCTTATGGCATGTAAAATTATTTCTCCATCATGATGAAACATGATACAATATATTAGAATGTTGAGACTATTTTAGAGATCAGTTCCATTTGTATAATTTGTTTATGTTTTTTAAATAAATGGACAATCATGCTTCTTAGATTATTTATATAGTTCGAGAAATGCCTTTTAAACCTTGAAATGTTTGCTTCACACATGGAAACGTTTTCACCCACATTAGATTTCAAACTAAACAATTTCCTCTCCATATCCACTAGCTATTCTTGAGGGAAATATTTTTCGAAGACCATTTCATGTAAATACATCAATCAAATATTTTAAATTCATTCCTCTTACTATGAATTTTTAATTAATAACCACCATTGATATGCATATCTCTAGAGATAATAAAAACCCATGATGAAATTTTTCCTTTCATTGCATTCCAATGAAATAAATATATTCTATTTTGAACATATTTATGCCTCAACTAAAAATGGTGTTATAATACCATTGAATGATTTAGGTAGTTATCACATAAAATATTCAAACATTGTTACAATGCATTGGAGATCGGTCTGAATCATGTGATTAAGGTAAATTCCCATTACACAAGTCTATTTTCCCTGTACAGTTATATCCTTTTCAAATCAAGTTGCATATGCGTCTCCGATATCATTTTCTTTCATAAGAGATAAATCCCTATATGAAATACGTTCATTAATAGTGTTTCCATTTCTTTCAATATGTGGAATTGGTAAACAATGGAATATGTTAGATTATATTTTAAAAATTTTGAAAGGAGAGATACACTTAATGTATAAGTAATATAAAAAGATAAGCTTTGTTCACTTAAGAATATTCTCAAAGTCATTATAGGGTTATATTTCATTAATTTTGGTTATCCTAAATATTGTTTTAAATTATTCTACTAAACAATTTTTTATATGAACTGTAAATACCCTTACACCAGTAGCCTAAATCCATACCTTAAATTATTATATTGGTACTATGATCAAATGATCAAGCACTGAAGGACAAAATATTATTATCTTTGGAAAACTATATACAAACCATGGTTTTACATTATGACATGAAATAAAAAAACTATATAGAAACTCATTTGAATGCATCCCTATTTGTGTCACGACCTAACCCTACCGGTCTCGAGTTGCAAATACCCCAGGCCTGCCTCCATAGGCTAGGGGTTGGCGACAAGCACCGAAGGCGTAATGATCTCATGGAGGCCTTCACCTAAGTAACTGGACGCACACACACACAGCCCACTCGATGCAGATGTTCAGAGTAAAAATAAAACCAAAGGACAAACAACTATAACCCAACTGCAGTAATTCATCAACTTCAAAATAGAACATGTAAAGTGCTGAAAAGTACTGACAAGATAACTGAACAGAAAAGGGAAAAACACGTGCCCTTCCAGAAAGTGGCCACAACTGGGCAACAGGTAAATGAATGTAAATAGCTGGTGAGTCTCACACCTGAATGTCCTACTATGACCACTGAACGCAGCACAAGATCTTGGGTGCTCTACGCTCCTCTATTATCTTGATCGACCTGTTCGTCATCTACAAGGTCACACCAAGTGCGTGTAAAGCCCAATAAAGGGTGAGTATAAAGATACTCAGTAGGATGCCTCGAATGCTTTAGGGATAAAAAAAGAGGAACCAAAATAGTGAGTAGTAGACTGTACAAGGAAAAGTGAAAGAGTACAGTAAATAGAGTGTAGAAAAACCCAAAAAAAAAGAAGTAGACTCGTCCAACCAAGAGGAGCTAGACAAGGAAAGCATGTGTCATACCCCACATGCCATCGCCCATCATAGAAAGAGAGTAACTAAACCCAATGATTGGGAACAAAATTAAGGTGTGTATATTTATATATTCTCAACAAGAAACCTGGAAAAGAGTGTAAGGGGATCTCTATCTCCAAGATCATCCCAGGAAAAACAACCAACTATTCTAAGGATATCCATCACTAATGACCAAAAAATCCCACACTAGAAGTTTTCTCATTGCTAAACCGTAAAACAAAGGTCCCGCTCCGATAATCATGGAGAAACGACACTGGCTAGCCTCATAGAAAGGGCTGATTCTGAAAGAAGTCGTCGGGTAACCCACTTCCCAGCCCAGCTGGAGGGTAAACCACACAAGGTCCTCGGGTAACCCACTGCCCAGCCCCGCTGGAGTGTAAACCCTAAGGTCAATGGGTAACCCACTGCACAACCCCATTTGAGGGTAAAACCTAAGTTCAATAGGTAACCCACTTCCCAGCCTCATATGAGGGTAAACCCTAAAATGTCGGTGGGTAACCCTCTACCCAGCCCCACTGGAGGGTAAACCCAAAACTGGTATGATAAATACGCACTTCCAGTGCCATCATTGGGCGTCACTAATCATCGCTACCATGAGTTGTTTCAGAGTGCGTAAAATGATCCTCTAACCAACGCCGTTTCATATTTCCACATTTAATTATATCTTGAAAGAGGCTCTGCACGACCAAACTGATTACACCGTTGCAATCCATGTGAAAAAACAAGCGAGATAGACTATTTACTCCCTTGAAACGGTATCCCGACGAAAAAATTATTCAAAAATGCTTTACGACCATACGGTGTCTCGTGGGGCCCACACCTCAGTCCCGAATGAGGTCAGTCAAACTCCATTATCGTGATGATCTCGGAAAAACAATCCAAAACTACTACTCATTCACCCCGAACGAACATCTGATGAAAAAGTCGCAAAACTCTGCTCACAGCTTAAAAGAATGTGCATGGGGGCCATGCTTCAACTCCGGAATCAATGCCTGAAACCACCCTGGACTACATTGTTTCGACTCCAGGGTTACAATTCCACTAAAAGTGCCTAAAACGGACTTCGGATGTGTCTGCGCCATCCGAAAGAAGGATTCTGGCGAGGCGTTAAGTATCGCTTAATGGGCGTAACACGCCACTGAGCCCCAGCCTCATGGATTAAAAATCCCCTAGACCATCTCAAACCTCTGTCTCGATCCGAGGATCACGTCGACACAGACATCTCACGAATCTGACACTCATTTTGCTAATTAGGGCGTTTTTAATGCCAACGGATGGAGAGGGGGTGGGCCAGACCGGTTCGGCCGGTCCACCCCCTTTGAACCGGCGGTCCGCAGCTCAGCCACCCGGACCACCCATTCCACCACGGTCCACGATTCACTACGCTAGCCACATCGCATCACCCTGGACAGGCATGAGCCAGTCCGGTCTTTCCACTGCGAGACCCGCGATATGCGGGTCTCAGTCTGCACCCGGGATCGCGATGACCCCGTTCATCAACCCGACCGCCGGCCGCCGTGGAGCCTCCCTAGGCCAGGCTGCCTGGGAACCACCCGAAACCATGAAATTCTGCTATAAAACTACTCGGGGTCACCCCAAATTCCTCGGGTCTCGGATTTTAGATCCCAAAAGAGCATTGGAAGGCTCGGATCGATCCCTACGCATCAATGGCCTTCTCTCGACAAATTTACAACAATTCGACACTCATAATTGGGGTTTAAGATATGTGCGGAAATTAAAAATGAGACACAGGAACCAACCTCACTGGGCGTAGCCCATCGCTTCACGAACGGTTCGCCGGAGCCGCCACTGCCTTGCCGGTGAGAAGGTGGAGCTTGAAAGAGGTTTCTCCCTTTATTAAGAGAGCATCCACCAGGGATAAGTGAATGGGGGTGAAGGGGGAGGGGTGTAGTTGTTTAAGTAATGAATTAAATAAAATTTAATGAATTTTTAAACACCCACCAGTAGGCCCGTACCCGAACATTCGATGGGGTCAGGGTTAAGCCGCCCCTAGTGTAAAATCCTAGTTTTGAGTGCAACGACGGACTTATAATTTTAATCCGAGCCTCCGTTCAGGTGTTTTAAAGTTCACACCCAAGGATGCTAAATTAAGAAAGCGACCCTGGTGGTGTTTTCCATAGAGGGGTTGTGTCCGCGAAAGTTACACCCATCCTAGGGTAAACGACACACTCCAGACTCCACGATGCCCTCAGTTTTCCCATCCAAGCTACTATTTTGGAGTTATTCTATTTATTTGGCATTTCTAGTGTGAACACACTTAAAATTTAATTTTGGCCACACCATGGCTCCGAATCACACACTGTCTGAACGCCCTGCTCTAGAATAACATCTAGAAACTTTCAACGTCTTACAGGCTCAAAAACCGATACTTACATCATTACCTCCTTCATGTTTTTCATCCCCGAAAAACAAAACTACAAAAACAACTCGGGATACGGAGACCACATATTGCTCTCCCATTCCTAGGTTCTCTCTTGCACCCTCTCGTGCCGCCACAACACTCAAACCAATGGAATGGCCCATCCACACTGGGTTTGCTCCTTCCGTCCCTCAATCGCTACTAGGTGCTCCACAATGGTGACTACATCCTCAATGTCCATCTCTCCCCAGTCGATGACGTGTGTGGGTTCATGCACGTATTTCCCTATCTGTTACACCTGGAAGATGTCATGCACCCTCTCCATCTGTGGGGGTAGAGAAAGATGGTAGGAAACCTCACCAACCCTGTGCGCGATCTCAAAGGGCCCAATGAACCTCGGGGACAGCTTGCCTCCCCAGCCAAACCCCCCGTGTTCCATACCATAGGGAGACCCTAAAAAGACATGGTCTCCTAGCTAAAACTCAAAAGGACTGCGACGCTGGTCTATGTAGAACTTTTGCCTTCTCTGAGCCATCCTCATCCGCTCACCAATGACATGCACGTTCTCCATCGTTGCCCGCACCAACTCTGCACCGATGAGGGAGGTATCCCCAACCTCCGTCCAGCACCATGGTGACCTTTAGGGTCTCCCGTAGAGGGCCTAAAAAGGTGTCATGTTGATAGTAGAGTGGCGAATGTTGTTATACATGAACTTCACCAAGGGAAGGTGATCCTCATAGCTTAGGCCAATGTCTAACTAGGAAGCCCTGAGAATATCCTCCAACACCTGGATAGTGTGCTCTGTCTGCCTGTCGGTCTTGGGGTGAAATGATGTACTCATCCGCAGCTGAGTCCCGAATGCTTCCTGTAGGACTCTCTAAAATTACGACGTAAACTAGAATTCATGGTTGGAAACGATCGTCAAGGGTACTCCATGACGACAGACGATCTACCGAATGTACATCTGCCCAAGAGTCTCCACCGAGTTCTGCTCCCAGATAGAAAGGAAGTATGCCGACTTCGTTAGTCGGTCCACTATCACCCAAATAGAATCGTGGCCCTTCATTGTGCGTGGAACCTATGACGATGTCCATAGATATTCCATCCCACATCCACTCCAGGAGATCAAGGGGTTGTAAAAACCCTACTGGAACCTGATGCTCTGCCTTCACCTGATGACAGGTAAGACACTGATAAACGAACTCAGCTATGCTCCGCGTTGTGCCAGACCACCAAAACTGCCGCTGAAGGTCTTGGTACATTTTCCCTACATCGGGATGTATGGCCAAAGGAGAATCATGGAACTCCCGTATCACCTCCTACTGCATCTCCACTGGTACTACAGCTCTCCTTGGGAACATGATCTCATGATTACATCCTTTAGAACACCCATCGGGTGCGTTGCCCATGGATATCTGATCACACAAGACCTCGCTATCGATATCCCATAGCCGTGACTCTCTCACACACTAATGGAGTGAAGGAGTCACCACCATCAAATGCTGCAAAGTCTTACCCACTTTCTCCACTAAGGTCAGCCATATGGAAGCCAACTGCTCTAAAGCATCCCGCCCTAGACGAGCCTGGGACTTCATGCTAAGGGCTTATGCTACTACATTTTCCTTCACTAGAGTGTAGACTATCTTGAAATCATAGTTCTATTGTAACTCTAGCCAGCACCTCTAACTCAGATTTAGATCCCTCTATGTGAATATGTTCTTGAGGCTCTGGTGGTCTGGGTAGACCACAAAATGCTCACCCAAATGGTAGTGTCTCCATAACCTCACGGAAAAGTCCACTGCTGCAAGCTCCAAATCGTGAGTCGCATAATTCTTCTCATGGGGCCCCAACAGCCTCGAAGGCCTTATGGAACTAATCATTCTAGGTGAACGATCATCCCTTCCGCGTCAATGTGGTCAATGGGGCAGAAATCTTAGAGAAATAATCCATGAACATTTTATAGAACCCTACCAAACCAAGGATGCTCTGCACCTCTGATGCATTCTTAGGTGGCTTCTAAGCAAGCACTGCCTCTACCTTTGTGGGATCTATGGCCAAACCATGTTCTGAAATGACATTCCCCGGAAAATGAACCCCATGAATCCATAACTAACACTTCGAGATCTTCCCATACAGCTAGTGCTCCCAGAGTAATTCTAGGACCATCCTCAAATGCTCCGCGTGCTCCTCCTCCATCGCAGAGTAGATGAGTATGTCCTTAATAAAGACAAGAACAAACTGTTCCAAGTACGGATGGAAGATTTGTTTCATAAAATCCATGGAAATGGTGGGTGCATTGTTCACACCAAAGCGAATCACCAGAAACTTTTAAGGCCCATAACGACAACGGAAATCTAACTTCGGAATTTCAGCCTCACAAACTCGTAACTGGTGGTAGTCAGATCGATGATCAATCTTGGAAAACCAATTCTCACCAATCAACTATTCCAAGATATCATCAATCCACGGAAAAGGGTTCATGTTATTTATCGTGGCCTGATTCAGGAGTCGATAATCTATACAAGGCCATAGGCTCCCATCTGCCTTTTCACAAACAAAACCAGAGCTACCCAGGGGGACACACTAGGCCTAATGAATCCCTTCTCACGAAGGTCGTCCAACAAATTTCGTAGATCCCAATGTTCTATGGGTGCCATCTGATATGCTGCACATGATAACGGGGCAGTCCCCGACTGCAATTCAATGCAGAACTCCATCTCTCTCCTTTGAGGTAGTCCCGGTATATACTCGGGAAAGACCTCCATGTATTCCTCTACAACTGTAGGGATCCAGGTTCCTGTAGTGTCTGATGCTCCGAGAGCCATGCTCGCCAACTGGTGAGAAAAAGTTCATGGTCTCCTGGTCAGAGTACCCGTCTGCTCTGCCACGAGGTCTGCTTCACCATGGATGGTAAACCTCATCCCATCAGAGTGGATGCATCTAACTAGTCTCCAAAAACAATCAATCTAGGTGTGAACCATGGAAATCCAATCCATTCCAATGTTGACATCATAAGGTCCCATCGTAATGAAGATTAGGTCCCATGTGAAACTATCTCCTCCAAATGACAGTTCATATTATCTTCAGGTAAAGGTCACCAACGAGGCACTTCCTGTGAGAACATCGAGGATAAACATAAGTTTCATCTCTTCTACTAGAATCTCCAACTCCTGTACCAAAATTAGTGATATAAATGAGTGTCTAGAACCTGTGTCTATAAGTACCGAAGAAAGCATAGAATAAACACAATGTGTACCTCCGACCATCTCATGTGATGGGGGTCACAAACATGGATAGCCTGAATCTGCATGCGGCCCCTACAGCCAGCTCCCTTAGCCTAGCGTGGGCCGCCCGGTGGTGGCAGTGGAAGGACCCCAAAACATCACCCCCACCTCTAGGCCCTACTTCTCTGCCTGCGCCGCCTCCTTGAGGACCACCCTGTCCGCGCCTAGGGGATCCCAAGTCATGGTACTTCCTCTATCATAGCGGTGTGCCCACTACCTACCATGGATACTCGGTACGCCTGGTCAGGCAGTCTCATGATAGGTGACACCATCCGTCACAAGCATAGCACTGACTCTCTCCTGGCTTCCTCGGTGCTCTACGACGCCATTGCGGTGTACGACTCCACCCCAGAGTCTGCTCATGGAAGTGTCTCCTTGACTGAGGCTCTGCTCTCTGCCGCCAACCTCCTATCGAAGACTCTGCTATGAAGCAGCCACTATTAGGCCCTCTCAGCTGGCGTCCCTCAGCCAAGAATCTCTCTATCATGAGCGCCTGCTCTGGCACCCTGGAATATGTAGGGATGCACAAGGGCACTACACTAGAAATTATCTCCCTACAATGACCCTGATCAGACATCTGTGCCCGAAAATAACTATCACAGCCCATATCCTGCGAGTAGCGTGTCAGATCAGTAAACCGGGCCGAGTACTGCGCCATGGTCATCCCCCTAACGTTTTCTCCAGAAGAACCAGAATCTGAACGGAGCATAAAAAAGAGGGGTTGTACTCCTCCCAGAAGAGCTGCTGGAAGATATCCCATGTGAGAGACGACTCGTCATGGGTCTGCATAACCAACCCCCACCAATGCCCACTCGTCCAGAGAAAAAGGCTAGAAGCTAGGGCTACCATCTGGTCCACTGGTGTTTGTACCAGTCTGAAAAATCGGTCTATAGACTCTGGCCAGTCTTCTGATGCCTAGAGATCTAGGTCCCCTCAAAACTTCTACGACCGCTGACGCTGGAAGTCTCGGAGCGTACTCAGCCAGCGCTCAACCTCGACCTATGATGTCGGTACTAACTACCACCCTCTAATTGGAGGGGCTATTTCATATGCACTGGGTGGAAGGGGATCATGTGAGGGTTCCTGAACTGAATCCTCATCGCTCTCTAGGTCATCATCACGAACTGGAGAGGGTAACCTGGCGGGCTACTATTGTGGGGGCCTCCTGAAAATTATCAGGGATTACCTCGATCAAATGATCATATATATATATATATATATATATTATTAATCAAAAAGGAGTGCTGACTCAAAAAGGACAGTAAATGACTCAATCCTACCAGATGCATGATCCAAAGTTCCACACAATAAATATCTTGGCGTGCCGAGTCGAAAAGTGGGTTATCAAGGTCCTGCTGAATGGATTCGTCAGCCGCCCGTACCATCACTAGACTCCCTAGCCAGAGAGCAGCTATTAAGACACGTTGACACAATTTCCTTAAATACCAACCAATTCATTTTTAGGGAAATCCAAACAACTCCCCAAGGAACGAACCACATCTGATACCACTTTTTCACTGCCCGACCCTACTGGTCTTGAGCCGAAACTACCCTGGGCCCGCCTCTATAGGCCAAGGGCTGGAGATAAGTTCCAAAGGCGTAACGATCTTGGGGAGGCCTTTGCCTAAGTACCTGTACACACACACATCCCACTCGATGCAGAAGTGCAGAGTAAAAAAGAAAACCAAACGACAAGCAACTATAACCCAACCACAGTCATGCATCAACTTCTAAATAGAACAAGTAAATTTTTGAAAAGTACTGACAAGATAACTGAACATAAAATAGGAAAAACACAAGTCCAACCCGAATGGTTCCAAAACCTGACAACATGTAAATGAAAGTAAAAAACTGGTGAACCTCACACCTGAAAGTACTAATATGACCACCGAATGAAGCCCAATATCATGTGTTCTCTACATTCCTCCATAGTCTCAATCGACTTGTCTATCGTCTGCAAGGGCACACCAAGTTCGGGCAAAGCCCAAGCAGGGGTGAATATAAAGATACTCAGTAGGTTGCCCCGAAAGCACGAGGAAGAAAAAAAGGAGGTACCAAAATTGTTATCAGTAGACAAAACAAGGAACAGTGAAACAATATAGTAAATTGAGTGCATCTCAACCCAAAAAAATAAAGGAAGTAGACTCGTCCATCCAACAGGAGATAGACACGAAAAGCACATGGCATACCCTGCATGCCTTTACTCGTCCTAGAAAGAGAGTAATTGAACCCAAGGAGTTGGAACAGAAGTATGGTATATATATATATATGCTCAACAGGAAACCCGAACGAATGTGAAAGGATATCTCTATCTCCAAGCTCATCCCATGAAAATTCTCCAACGGTTTTAAGGATATCCATAACTAATACCCCTACCACCATGCGAAATGGTGTAATTTGTTTTCCATCACTACCTCTCATGGAATGTTATAATGATGAATTTATATTATATATATCATATTGATAACATATTTATCATTTTATAAAGATAATATATTGTATAATTTATTACCTTTCCATTCCTTGAGAAATGGTAATGTTGTTTATGCTTACGTGGGGATTACCACCTCACTGAACTTTTGTGAGTTAGTTTTCATCACTATATCACATGAATAGTATAAAGAAGATTATTTTAAAAAATATTATGATATTTATATAATAATAATAATAATAATGAAAATATATAATAATAATTACCACCCTTAAATAATTATCAATGAAAAATGAAAACTTTACTCATCCGTACGTATGGGCTACTGTCTCCAGGATTGTAACATAGATTATTTTGTGTTACCATCATTCATGGATATTTTTTAAATGAAATCAATGTACAGAAATTATAATGATTTCAGGAATATTATTATTAATATGATGTAATAAGGACCCATATGGCAATACCCACCAAGATGATGTCAATTTGGATATATGAGCCAAGTATCATCAAAACAATTGATGTGAACATAATTGATTAAGGACTAAAATATAAATTGTTAATAAATAAAATAAAATAAATGGAAAACATAAAAATAGATTCATAATAAATTAAATAATTAAAATAGTATTACTATTATTTATGATAAATAACATACATGATATTTATGAAGCTATGTAAGGGACACATTAATTAAAAACCTCATTTTTAATGTTTTCATGATTTATTTTCTAAAACATTAACTTTAATGTATGTATTCTTGAAATTTCTCACTTGGAATTAAATTAATTGTAATGTAACTTTTATGTTTCCTTTACATACAATCAATGGTTTTCAAAAGGAATCATTATAAAAATTTTATACCAAACATATTGACATTCTTTATAATAGAAAAAATGAGTATTAAATTTCGACAAATATATCTACACCAAAGTTTCCTGCCACTATAAATATTAATTTATTTTTGTATTACATTATCAATTTAATGGTTTTATTAAATAACACCCATATTCACTATTTTCATGTGCTTTTGGTATTGAAAATGGGCTTTTAAAATGAAAGGGTGTTTTGATATCTGATGGTATTCTACACGTGGGTTCAAAAGTGTTTTTCAAAGATTTTATTATGAAAATGATAAATCGTAAAATGTTTTATTCATGATATTTTCCATGGATATTATTTTCAATTAATATTTCTACCTATAGAGCTCGTGATTATGGTTGTTCCCAAAATTTTTCAAGATGACTATGCCCAATATATCATAGATGATGGGTGAACACGATATAGCTCCGAAATACAATAGGTAATGATTACGTTATCTAGGGAATTCAGTTACCATTTGACTAATGTTGATTTTATAATTTATAGGGTTTGGTCAATGGTTCTATGAAGATGATGT
Source organism: Viscum album (assembly GCA_963277665.1). Lineage (NCBI taxonomy): Eukaryota > Viridiplantae > Streptophyta > Magnoliopsida > Santalales > Viscaceae > Viscum > Viscum album. The sequence continues at coordinate 1,756,973,454 of OY728123.1, forward strand.
AACGTGAAACCTATATGAATTTTCTATTCCTACATATGAGATCTCATGAAATTCATTAATCTCAAAATGTATGAAAATGTTTTTTTATTTTAAAGAAAATATTATTGAAATTTAGGGAAAAAGAAATATTTTTAGTAAATTATTTTTCATGGGATATTATGTTTTCTATGGAAACCATAGGATTATGTTTTTTCATTATGTTATCTTCTAATGCGTTTCATGAAAATATTTGGGAAGTAAAACTGATTTCATGTGTAAGTAAACGATTATTTGGTATCAAATTCTATTAATTTAATGGAAACCCCTATTATAAAATCTCATGGTTATAAAAAATTTAATAATGGGTTTCCTTAATATTATAATGTCTCATACTGGAGTTTACGGATGACTATGAACAATGAACATGGGAAGTTGAATTTCATGAATGATTTTCATAAAGAAACAAAACCTTTTTATTTAAAAAAAATATATTGTGGGAAAATGGATACTGAGTAGAAGATTCCACATTGAAATGTATGTGTTTTATGGGGGATTTATGAATAAATTGTCCAAAACCCTTATCCATAATTATCCTCATGAATAAAATAATGTGAATTCTTATTTAAAGAACATATTAGTGAATCAAAAAAGAAACAATCCATATAGTCGACATCATAGTTTAGTTTAGGTAATTTTAGAGGTTAGGATAATATAAGTAAGTTCATAGAAGTGATTATAATTTTTTATTTTCCTGATATATAAATTTATTTTTTCCATGTTTCGTTATTTGATTTTTTTTGTAATGGAATTTTACAGAGGAAATAGGGAAGCTAATGTTGGAAGGCACCAAGAGGGAAATATCCTTAACAATTAGAAACTAGGAATGGTAGGAATTTGAACTTTTCATTTTTTCACAATGATGGATTATATGTAATAGATTATAAATGGAGGTGGTATCCATGTGAGAAAAAAACATGTTCATCGCAAAGTAACATGTCTAATGTGGGGAATTTCATAAAACGCCACCATCCAACATTTAGTGGATCATATAACCATTTTATTGTTAAAGGATTGGTTAAATCCCTGGATAAGATATTTTAATTCATGGATTATTCATATAATAAAAATTTAACACTTATTATTTACCTTTTTTATGTTGAATATTATCAATGGACTTCAATATTTAATAATATAGGGGAAAGGGAGGATATTTTACCATGGATTGTGAAACATTTAAGGATATTTTATTTGATAAATATTTTCCTAATATTATTCAAAATTTTATAAAAAACTATACTTTTAAATTTTGTATAATATAGAACATTCATTGGTTTAATATTAGGAAAACCTCACACAATTTTAAAGGTATGTACCAAATTTTATCTGGTATATATAAAGTTAAATTAATAATTTTTACTTAGGATAAAAGAAACTATATCCTATTAAATTTGATTCTTATGAATTCTAATGTTATGATAAACTTGATTGGTGTTTCATGAATGTAGGAATGGATTTTATTGGTTAAACATATTCCATTTTATCAGGTAGAATAAAATTCCATGACTGAATGAAATATGGAATCATTAATCAAGTATATCATAATTTAAGGAAATAATGTTTTTATTTTGTGAATATTGTGGTAGAAATACTCTTGGAGAATCTCTTATAAAATATATATATTGTTTTTGATGTGAAATGTTTTGAAATTTTGATCATGATATAAAATAAAATGAATATAAATTATATGAAAAGTCGATGGTAAGATTCTTTAATTTTAATGGGATGGGTCATTATATAAGAAATTTTCCAAAGATGGAAATAGAGGATGTCAATTTTATAGATCTATAATAGAAACATGTGGATAAATATATTGGGACTACTTCAGAATGTTTTGTGCTATAAAATTATTTGGTTTATGGTCTTGGGATAACATTATTTTTCAATGGTTTATTGAAGGTATGACTATCAATAGATGAATGTAATGAACGATGACATTCCCAAAATATTATTTCACACTAAATGTAGAAATTATGAGTTTCTGGTTATGCCTTTTGGGATAAAAAATTCCAAATATGTACTTATGGACCATAAGAATATTGTTTTCCATAATTTATTGGATATTATTATGGTTTTTTGATGATTATATCCTAATATATTATAAAATTTATGATGATCAAGAGAAAAATTTTAGGTTTCTTTTCAAAATATTAATAACATAAAATATATGTAAATGTTAGTAAATATGAATTTTGGTTATGAGGGATTTAATTTCTATTCTATATTTTAAATGAATATGATATAATTATTAACCCTGCTAAAACAAATGTGGTTGATAAAAGGAAAATCCAATTAAGTGTTACTGAGATTCATAGTTATCATGGATTATCAGGATATTACATGAATCTTCTAAAATATTGCATGGTTATCTAAAAACAAATAAAATTAACCTAAAACTATGTTGGTTTATTAAGGTAAATGAATTTAATTATGTTTCATTAAATTTAAATGAAAAAAAGTACGTGCTCTAGTTTTGGCCCATCCATCAAAAAATGGGGAATTTTTTAGATACAGTGAGGCTTTATAAAATTACATGGTTGTGCTTTAATAAAGATTGGTTAAGTGATTTATTATAAATAATTCAATTTAATCCCCTAGATCAATATTACCATATGCATGGCCATGAAGCAGTGGTTCTAGTTCTTACTTAAAAAATTATGAGATATCCTTTATATGGTTTGATGTGTGAAATATATATTGATCATTAAATCATGATGTATATATTAACCCAAAAATATTTAAACATGATATATAGGATATAAATTTAAATTAATAAGGATTACAAATGAATGATTAATTACTATCAAGTAAAAGAGAAATTTAATTGATGCTTTGATTCGGAAATATTATTCTATATTAACTATGTCACATTAAGAACATAACTATTTGGTTAATTATTTGATGAAATTTTCCATAGAAATTATACATGAACCTACTTCTTCTATTTTTTTGTGTTATTATAATCATATCTATCATAAAATATAAGAAATAAAAAATGGATTATCCAATTTTATAGGAAAAGAAATAGTCTGTTAAGAAGGGTATGTTCCCTGATTTTATTTTTGATAAAGTAGGTGTTATTATATTTTGAATGATATTATTTATGCCTTGTGATTCCCAATTGAAGAGAGATTTTATGGGTGAAGCTCAAAGTTCTGTGCTTTCTACTCATCCTAGATGTACTAAGATGTAAAAACACCATTGGGTGCATTAATTTTGTTGTACAATAAAAAGATATATTACAAACATTACCATGAAATGTATGACATTTCCATACTAAAAAGGTGAATGAAAAATACCAAAGGTGATGTTTTATCCTTTTCTAGGAAAAAATTTGAAATGTTAAAATATACCAATAATTTCAATGCTGGTATTACCAAATACATATCTAGAAAATAATTGAATATTATTAATTTTTTATCGATTAAGAAAATCTTCCCATTTACATCCCTTTCAAACACTATGTCCTTAGATTATATTTTTTGACTGTAGCAAAAGGATATATTCATGTTAAAATAATTTTTTTACCCATTTTATATGATCATGATAAATATTCTCTAATAATTTATTGAAATTAAGTTATATGTTATTTGGGTTTTAATTGAATTTTATTAAAGGTTCTCATATCAATTTTTTGGATAGTTTGGGAAAACAAAACATGCCTTAGAAGACATGCTTCATGATTGTTTAATACATTACCTAATATGTTGTGATCAAAAAAATTCATGAGTTTATTTTACAAATCATAATAGTTTTCATTCTAGTATACAGATGGATCCTTTTACGGATTATACAAAAAATGATGTTAGAATCCCGATTATTAAAATTAAGTTGAAAAAAAATTCTTTTTCGGCCAAAATCAGTAGATGACATAATTATAAGGTGAAGAATATTAAACACCATATGTTGACATCTCAGTACAAGAAGAAACGTTTTTTGGATGACCAATAGAAATATCCTTTTTTGAGAGAGGTGATCGTATTTTTTTAAAGTATCTGAAATGATAATTGTTCTATTATTTGGTAAATGGGGGAATCTATGCCCATGGTTATTTATATTGTATGAAATTCAAGATAAATTAGGATCTTCTTCTAATGTGTTTCCTTACCTCCATGATTATCTCAGGTAAATGATTTTTTTTCATCTATCATTGTTTATTAAATATATGTGAGAGGCATCTCATGTACTGAGGCCTAATGTAGTATAGTTAGAAGAAAATCATTCTTATGAGGAATTTCATATGTGGATTATTGACAATAGAGATAATGAGTTTTGAAATTAGGTTATTCATAATTTTAAGTTTTTTTGGAAAACACATATCATTAAATAATCTACAAGGTAATATGAAAATACAATAAAGAAAATATATACCAAATTGATAAAAGAGTAAATAAAATTTTGGGGATACAATTTACAAAATGTAAGAAAATATAACAACCTAGATAATTTTGATAAAGAATTTCAATCATTATTATTATTCATGAGTAATATTTTAAATAGATATATTCATTATCAGAATAATAAAAATAATTCATATTGAAAGAAAAAATTGATATTTTCATTTCAGTACTTATTTAAAATAACAATATCTAAATTTATAAATATAAATTTGAAAAAAATATAAATGATTGTTTAGATAGTAATATCTATATTAACGGCAGTTTTTTAGAATTGGTTTAAACCATCGCTAAATCATTTTTATTTTATTTTTTTTTTTAATTTTTTAATGTTTTTAAATTTTAAATTTTTTTATTTTTTTATTAGTAATTTTTTTATTTATTAATTTATATTAATTACTTAATTTATTTTTTATTTACTATTTTTTATTTATTTATTTATTTATTATTTATTATTTATGTAAAGACTCGAAAATTCTGTGGAAAATGCTTTGCTTAAATACATGGAAATTTTACGGGTCTGTGGTTTCTAACGGCACCTGATTCCAAGGCCCGGTGTACCCGGTATCAATTTATGAAGTTTTTTTTGGGTACATTCAGTAAACATACATGCATAATTTAATATCTTTTTAAGAGGTTCTCATAATTGAAACTTGAGGGCATCGTTGAACTCACAACGCTGGTATTTGTTTAAGGAGACATTTACTGCAGTTGCGTTTTATCGTGATTGGGAGTTAATTTCATGGGGATTCTAATTTAAATTAAATAAAAATAGGTGTAACACATTTTTATTGGAATCGATGTTAAAACCTCCAAAGTGAGGTTGGTGGTGGGGCCACCCACACATAACCTCCCTTGGAAGGATGTTATAAGGTGGGGCCCACACGGACATCAAACCCCCCCAACTCCCCTTGAACCCCCCCTTTAACTCTTGAACTCCCAATATATGGTGGAGCCTTTCCACCTTCCCTCATAATGTTTCCAACACAAGGATTAATTAATGCCTTAATTAAATAATTATTAGTGATATGAATTCTTTTGAAATGCATGGAAACATTAATATAATATGGAGGCTACTATTTTATTTTGTATTGGGGATTATTATTTAGTGGAGCTTGGGAGAACTCATAGAAGAACGACGTATTCCAACAAAGAACACTCCTCATCTCCAAAGATCGCGAAGCTTCATCTTCTACTTTCTTCAACCGAAGCATTGAAGGGATGCACCACCTCCTATGAAGTACAATGAAGGCCTCATCTCGACTCGTCTTTAACGAGATCTACTTCCTCCAACATTGACGGGACAATGTCTGACTTTCGCAATGTCCGTCTTCCGCGACTCGCCAACATACAATGACAAATACGAGGTAGGGAAAATTGGATTAATTTTATGTATGCGTTATACTCTCTTTACCTCATCATGTGTTGTGATCTTGATTCCAAATGTTAACAATGAAATGAGGAGGGTTCTGACCACATGAACACGGTCCAACCCCCCTCCCTTTGTGGTTGTTCTCATTGTGTTGATGACATAGGCGGAGCCGGTAGGGCGCGGTGTCGACGCACCACACCAGAGGAAGGGGGAGAGGCCATGTGGGCCGCAGCGGATGGAAGAGGTGGTGGTGTCAGCAACCGGAGGGGCCAGTAGCAGTGGTAGCCACGACGCTCGCCACATGGAGGGACTACCAGCTGCTCAGGCCGCTCGGTCTGCGGGACGACCGACCGGCCTTATCAGGCCAGCCCGCTGGAGTACTGCGGCGCCCGCAGGCGCCCCTTTGAAGAGGACGCGACCCGCGTCCACTGGCCGCTCGGCTAGGCAAACCGGTAGGCCGTGTGTCGTCCGTGATGAAGAATCGTGGTGCCCGTAGGCGTCGCATGGGAAGAACTGTGGCCAGTAGCGTGGGCCACATGCGTCGGGCCGAACAGGCCGGCTACCACTACCTGGGAAGAGGAGGAGGCAGCACCGCTTGACGTCGTCGGGCGAACTAGACCGGCCCGCAGCACACGCCGGGTCCTCTGGGGGACCACGCCCCACCGGGCCAGGCCGACCCCCATCCAAGTCAGACCTATCGAGCTGGGTTAGGCTGACCCCCAGCCCACTGGGCTTGATGGGCCGAGCCCATCTTCGCTTAAATGTGAATAACTCCTAGACCGTGCTTCCGATTGACACACCGTCAGCGGAAATGGGACCCTCACGACGAGCCAGTCCTTTTGGGATAATCTAAATGAGTTTCGGACAAATTTGTAAAATGTCCGGCTTTGGATCGAGCGTAAATCCGACTAGTCCCCTGGAACGGAAATGCTAACTCTCAGACCGGGCGTCCGATTGACGTGACGTCTTTCGCGTTGAGTTTTTTATGATGAGATGAAACTACAGGATACCTGAACTCGAGACTTCGTTGTTTTTGATGTATCAACACTTGGATCGAGGAGCAGACCCTCCCAGAATCGAGCGTGCTGTGTGTGGTAACCCTAGGGCTGGTTGTGACGATACTCTAACAGAATCCTTAGTTGGTTCGACAGCGATGACTATTGTACCAGAATCCTCCGTGGGTTCGACAAAGATGACTACTGGACCAGGATCCTCCATCGGTCTGATAGTTCTGACTTTTGTTCCTGTATCATGTGTGGGTCCGACATCTTATCTGGTCTTGTATCATGTGTGCGTCTGACAGCTTAGATGAATCATTGCCTACATCTAATCATCTCTATAACTCTATGAAATATGTATATCTGTGTGAGATGAGTCATGTATTTCAACCATTATCATCGTGGTGATTGAATTCACTTCCTTTGTGGAAGGGTTTATGCCTGGGCTCGAGAGTTGTAGACGGTCTGTGATTGATAACATAGGTATATGTATGGGAATATATCTAAGTATGGTTTGTTGATATCTCGTGATTGTATCTTTATTATGTGGTTTATCCTTTGGGGATTCCGGGAGACCATTTGGGGTCTTGGGGTCCCCTAAAGAGTAGTGTTATACTCACCCCTACACGGACTTTGCCCGCACCATGTTGTGTTCTGTGCAGACGACTGACAGCAGTGATCGAGGCTGAGGGTGATGGGTTGGAGGCTGCTTGGAGATGTAATAGATGGGACGTACGATAGGTATGAGTTGTTTGAGTTTCGTGCCTACCCATCTGGTATGATTCCCCGGTGTATGATCTAGGAGTTGTTTTCACTTCTTACTTGTACTTGTTGTTCAGTTGGGTTTGTAAACTGGCCCACTTACTTTGAGCACACCTTACATTTTATTTTAGTACTTGTAGCCTCTACTAGTTCTGTTTAGACTGTGTGTGTAATAGGTTTAATGGGAATGATTTATCTTTTTATCAGGGATTCACCTTTGGTTCTAGTCGCCAGCCCCAGGCCTATGGAAGGTGGGCCTGGGGTAGTAACAACACGGGTCCCGAGGACGGGTCGTGAAAAATTGGTATTAGTGGAGTCAGTTCTACCACAGAACATGGACTCTGATTATTTGAACAGCAATTTTGTTAAGTGTTTTGGGTGTGGTTATTAGTTTAGGGAAACTGGGGTTGGTGTGGTGGCCAATGTATCCATATACTGGGACTCTGACTTCTGATATCCGACTCAGTGCACAAAAACACTGACTGCGTGTGTGTTTCCTTTGAAAAAAAGATGTCTTCTTGAATACATTATGTCATCTCACAAGGTATATTGTTTTAACTATGGCACACCTATTTCTTTTCAGGATGGCCCCACGAAGGTACCTATCTAGGGTTCCGAGTTTCGTACGAGATGGTAGCCCACCGAGCAACAAGGCCTCAATGCAGTGCCCTATCACTACGGAGGTACCAGCATTACCACTAATAATTGGGCCACTGATACCACCCGCTCTAGTAGCAGAGAGTGCACACCGTGTGATTGTGTTGCACGAGTTCCATCCACAAAGGCCGCCCAGGTTCTGGGGAGATACGGACCCACATGCAGAAAAGGATTGGCTGGAGGTTGTCGTGAGAGTTTTCATATTGTTAGGGACTCCAGTCGATGTCATGGTGATCCTTGAAGTGAGTATCCTTCATGAGACAATAGGCAGATGCTGGAGCATGATGCTTCAGGTGCATGATGAGGCATCATTACTCTTGACATACATTGAGAGTCTCTTTTGCTCAGAGTTTCTTCCATCCACCCTTCGTGTAGTGCTGATTAAAGAGTTACTTTATCTGCAACAGGCGGTAGCTTAGTACTCAGTGAGGTTCAACGACTTCTCACGCTACTCCACAAATATGGTGCAAGACCCATTCTTTAGGGCCCGAACGTTCGATCAGGGACTTAAGCATGAGATCAGGGCTTCGATGATCCCCCTCAGCATCCTAACGCAGGAGGGGGTGCTGGATCGAGCCCTTCTAATGGAGAGTTTTCTCACTAAGCAGTCACCAGTAGCGAAACCCACAATAGGGTGACACATAGCGTAGTATTTTGCAGCCATGCGTAGATAGATGTCGTAGATGTCCAAGCAGACTAGGTCTTTAGGTGGGAGACCCCAGAAAATAGTTTTGGTTGTGAGGGGAACCCGAGAAAGAGCCAACTATACGAGGACCAGACAGTGCTCTGCATGCGGGGGGTAGTTCCACATGGCTCGTGACTGTCTATACCACAATACAAATGAGCATCAGATAGTAGAAGGACCTCTTAGGTAAAGTTAGAAGTTCTACTATGGTGGTCCGCCGGAAGCTGGTGGACGTGGTAGAGGAGCTGTCCGTGCAGCGGGTGGTGGGAAACATTTCGAGTCTCTAACACCACCACCACTAGGAGGTCCACCCGGACCATAGGGAGATGGTGGACAGAGGCGGCCTCAGCTCCAGGAAGTCGAGGCATATGACAATAGAACACCTAAGATGATTCTAGGTACTATCTGTGTCAAATCCACCCTTACTGCAGTACTCATAGACATAGGTGCGTGTCTTTATTTTATTGCTGATACCCTTGATCGAAGATCGGATATTCCAAAAGAGCCGTTGGATCGATCCTAACTGTTAGAGACTCCTACGACAGAAGACTCGATGATTAAACACTGGTGCTGGCAGTGTGATATTACTCTAGGAGGTGAGAGCTCCGGCTAGGATCTCCTCGTAGTGGCATCGAGGCCTTACGAAGACATATTGGGTGTGGACTGGTTATCCACAGTTCATGATCAGATTGACTGTATTAGGTGAAAAGTGTGGTGTGTTTGCACGGATGGGACCATGTTCACTGTCACTAGCAATAATGGAGCCTTTTCAGTGCATGATTGACTTACATAGTGGAGGGGGCTGCCGATTACACATCAGTTGGCTAGTCTCTTCCCCGGGGCAGTTGATGTGCGGAGTCCGATTTTTCCTGTAGGGGTGGATCAGAACGCGGATGTTTTCCCTATCTATGTTCCATGACTAACTCCTCACAGAGAGGTGGATTACTTCATTGACCTATACCCCGTGATGACACTGATATCTACTCTAGAATATCGGATGGCTGTCACCGAGCTTCGTGAGCTGCGGGTATAGCTGGAGAACTTTCAGGGGAAGGGATTTATCTGACCCAGTGATTCACCCTAGGAATCTGTGATTTTTTCTCCAAGAAGGCGGATGGTAGCTTGCGAATTTTTGTTTACTACCGTCACCTGAATCAGGTGACTATGAAGAACAAGTTCCTACTCCTGAGGATTGAAAACCTGTTGGATCAGCTCAAGGGATCACGATGGTTCTCGAAGATAGACCTTAGGTCTGGCTATCACCAGATCAAAGTTCAAGACAAGTATGTATAGAAGGAAACCTTCTGGTGTCAGTATGACCACTATGAGATCTTGGTTATGCCCTTCGGCATAACAAACACTCCATTAGTGTTCACGAGTCTTATGAAAAGGATCTTCCAGCCTTACCTCAATCGCTTTGTCAAAGTCTTCATTGACAACATACTGATCTACTCAACTACAGAGTAGGAGCATGCCTACCATTTTCGGGTAGTACTGGACCCATTCAGAGATAACTAGATTTATGGTAATCTCTCAAAGTTCTAGTTCGGGATTCGAGAGGTTCACTTTCTTGGACACGTCATCTCGGAGGCAAGAGTTATAGTAGATCTAGCAAAGATCGAGGCAATACTTTCTTGGAAGCCACCCAGAAGTTTGACGTAGGTGCGGAGTTTCCTAGGACTGGATGGGTACTATCAGATATTTGTTCCAGACTTCTCCAGAGTTGCAACACCACTTTTAGAAATGATAAAGAAAATGAAAACCTTTGTTTGGTCAGAGAGATGCCAGTAGAGCTTTCAGGAACTGAGGCAGAGGTTGACTAGTGCACCCATATTGAGGCTACCAGAGGAGGGAATTGGGTACATTTTTTACTGTGATGCATCAGGGACCGGGCTTGGGTGTGTCCTGATGCATGAGTGAACAGTGATATCTTATGGGTATCATATGCTGAGATAGCATGATCAGAACTATGATACCCATGACCTGAAGTTAGCAGCAGTGGTCTTCGCCTTTAAGATGTGATGACATTATCTGATGGGAAAGCGTTTTATAGTCTACTCTGACCACCATATTATCAAGTAAATCTTCTCTCAGAAGGACATGAACCTAAGAAAATAGTGATGGCCTGAGTTCCTCTAGGAAAATGACTTCGAGAAAGTCTATACTCCTGAAAAGGGGAACGTTTTAGCAGATGCTCTCAGTAGGAGATCAGGCATTCAGCTGATAGGAGAGGTGATAGGCAGCTGGACGCGTTACAGATATCATTTGTGGATAGAGATGGATCAACCTTTCTGTAGTCTCTCACAGTCAATCCTCCACTTCTTCAGTGAGTCAGGGAGGCACAGCGTGGGGACATTGACTGTGAGACGCGACGTGCTCAGATATCCTCGGGGCAAGCACCTGATGGGTTTTCAGAAGGTGGGGAGCAGGCCATCCTCTTCAGAGGATGTACTGTGTTACCAGTTTCACTACAAGAGGCGGAGTTGATGGATTTCCACAGACCCCCTCTAGCATTACATCTAGGAGTGGAAATGATTTATAAGGACCTGATACGACAACACTAGTGGCCAGGTATGAAGAAGGTGGTAGAAGAGTTTGTCTCACGATGCCTCACCTGTCAGCCAGTGAAGGCAGAGTACAAGGTTATAACATGCTAGGTTCATCCCATAAAGGTCCTAGAGTAGAAGTGGGATGGGATATCCATGGATTTCATGATGGTACTTCCACATACATTCGGAGGACATGACTCTATCTGGGTGATTGTAGACAGACTCACCAAGTCGGCCCACATCCTATCGATCAGAGAGTAGGGATCAGTAGAGAGCCTGGGATGCCTCTACATACAGGAGATCGTACTGCTTCATGGTGTGCCATTGACGATGGTCTCCAATTGAGATGCATGTTTCACTTCCTGTCTATGGAAGGGGTTGCAGGAGGCTTTCAGGACGCATCTTTACTTGAGCACCGCGTTCCATCCTCATATGGATGGCCAGACTGAGAGGACCATCCAGAATCTCGAGGAAATTCTCTATGCATGCGTCCTCGACTTTGGTCAAGGCTGGGAGGATCAGCTACCCTTGGTAGATATTGCGTATAAAAACAGCTACCACTCTACCATCGAGATGACCCCTTATGAGTCACTTTATGGCCGACCTTGCAGATATCCTCTATGCTGGATTGACCCATAGGAGTCAGCACTTATAGGACCAGAGATGGTGCAGACTATGATGGAGAAGGTGCAGATCATCCAGGAGTGGATGAAGACTGCACAGAGCAGACAGATGTCCTATGCTGATAGGAGATGAAGACCACTGGAGTTCGAGGATGGCGACCACGTCTTCCTACGGGTCTCACCTCGACGAGGTCTATTAAGATTTGGACAAGGTGGAATGTTGTCTATGTGATTCATTGGACCATTCCAGGTCCTCAACAGATCAGCCAAGGTGGATTATCGCCTGGCTCATCCACCTCAGTTGCACCGGGTTCACGACGTCTTCCATGTTTCTCAGCTAAGGAGATACATGCACGACCCGTCCTACATCATCGACCATGAATATTGATTGGAGATTGAGGACCGAAAATAGCGGGTCAGACGTGGACGGTCGATTCCTTTTGTGTGAGTTTTCTAGAAACATGGGAACCTCAAGGAGAGAACATGGGAGCGGGTGTCTCAATTGCATGCTCAGTACCCCTATTTGTTCCCATAGTGTGTGTTGTAGCTTCCGGGGACGTAAATCCCTGAGGTGGGGACAATTTAAAGACCCATAAATTCAGTGGAATATTTTTTTCTTAAATACAAGGGAATTTTATGAGTCCACATAATCTGACGGTGCATGATTCTGAGGCTCGATGTGCCCGAAGTCAATTTCTGATGTTTTGTTCAGGTACGTTCAGTAAACGTACATGCAAGATTTTATATCTTTTGAAGCGTTGCTCGGAATTGAACTCTGATGGCACTATTGAACATATAGAACCAATATTCATTTAAGGAGACCTTTACCGTAGTTTCTTTTTATTGTGATTGGGAGTTAATTTTTTGGGGGATTCTAATTTTAATTATATAAAAATGGGTGTAAAACATTTTTATTTGAATGTAAGTAAAAACTTCTAAAGGGAGGTTAGTGGTGGGGACACCTACACATAACCTCCCTTGGGAGGATGTTATAAGGTGGGGCCACACGAACATCAATCCCATCAACTCCCCTTGAGCCCCCTTTAACTCTTGAACTCCCAATTTATGGTGGAACCATTCCACCTTCCCTCATAATGGTGCCAACACAATGATTAATTAATGCCTTAATTAATTAATTTGTAGTGATATTAATTATTTTGAATTCTTTTGAAATGCATGGAAACAATAAAATAATAGGAAGTCTATTATTTTATTTATTCTTGGAGATTATTCATTGGTGGAGTTTGGGAGAACTATAGGAAGAATGACTTATTCCAATGAAGAACGTTCATCGTCTCCAAAGATCGTGAAGCTTCATCTTCAAACTTCTTCAACTGTAGTAAGGAATGGAAGAACTGCCTCCCACGAAGTACACTGGGGATGTCATCTTGACTCATCTTCACCGAGCTATACTTCTTATGACGTTGACAGAATGACATCCGACTTTCGCAACGCCCGTCTTCTAGGACTCATTAATGTACAACGACAAATACGATATATGGGGAAATTGGATTATTTTTAGGTAGATTTATATTCTCCTTACCTCATCGTGTGTTGTTCTATTGATGCCGAATGTTAAAAACGTAATGAGGAGGGTTCAGACCACATGAACACGCCCCCCCCCCTTGTTGTTGTTCTCGTTGTGTTGATGACAGAGGCAGCGCTAGTAGGGAGCGGTGTCGTTTCACCGTGCCAGAGGAAGGTGGTCGCGACCTTGAGGGTCGCAGTGGACGGAAGAGGTGTTGGCGCCGACACTCGAAGGTAGTGGTGACGGTGGTGCTGGCGCCAGCCACGTAGAGTGACCGGTGATCGCTCGGGAAACCCGGTCCGCGGGATGACCAGCCTTTCGATTTGGCCGGCCCGCTGGAGAACCGCAGCGCCGCATGGAGGAGGACGTGGCCCGCGTCCGCGGGTTGCTCTGTTGGGTGAACCGGTCGGCCGCGTGCCAGACGTGCGGAAGAAAAGTGGCGCCCGCAGGCACCACGTGGGATGAATCGTGCCCCGTAGTGCGGGCCACGTGCGCAGGGCCGAACCGGTAGGCTACGACTGGCCGGGCAGATGAGGAGGTGGTGCCGCTTGGCTCTGCCGTGTGAACCGGACCAGCTCGCAGCATGGGTCGGGTCCTCAAGAAGGTCGCACCCCACCGGGCCGGTCCAACCCTAGCCGGGTCTGACCCAGTGAACCGGGTCAGGCTGACCTGCCAGCCCACTCGGCTTGAAGGGTCGGGCCCGTCTTCACTTAAATTCGAATGACTCCTAGACCGCACGTCCGATTGACACGCAGTCTGTGGCACTATGAGCCTCACGACGAGGCGGTCCATTTTGGATACTCTAAGTGAGTTTTAGACAAATTTTAAGTCCGCTGGGTTTGGATCGAGCGTAAATCAAACCGAGCCCCTAGAACGGAAATGCCAATAAATCTCAGACCGGGTGTCCAATTGATGCACCATCTATCGAGTTGAGTTATATATGATGAGACAGAACTACATGATACATCAACTCATGAATTCTTCGTAGTTGAGGTATCGACACTTGGATCGAGGAGCAAACCCTCCTGAAATCGAGTGTGTTGTGTGCTGAAACCCTAGGGCTGGCTGCATGGAAACTGTACTAGATTCCTCTGTGGGTTCGACAGCGATGACTAATGTACCAGAATCCTCCATGGGTTCGACATCGATGACTACTAAACTGGGATCCTCCGTGGGTCCGACATTTCAGACTTCTGTTCCTGTATCTTGTGTCGGTCCGACAGAATAGATGGTCATGTATCCTGTGTGGGTCCGACAGCTTAGCTGGTCCTGTATCCTGTGTGCGTCCGACAGTTTAGATGAATCAGTGACAACATCTAATCATCTCTATCAATCTATGAAAGATGTATCCCTGTGTGAGCTGTGTCATGTCATTCCACCATTATCGGCACTTTGATTGAATTCACTTCCTTTGTGGAATGGTTTGTGCTTGGGCTCGAGATTTGGAGCCGGTTTGTGATTGATAACTTAGGTATATGTATGGGCATATACCTAAGTAGGGTTACTTGATATCTTGTGATTGTATCTTTCTTATGTGGTTTATTCATTGTGAATTCTGGGAGACCATCGGGGGTCTCGGGGTCCCCTAATGAGTATTGTTATACTCACCCATGCACGGTCTTTCCCCGTACCTTGTTGTGTTCTGTGCAGACGACAGACAACAATGATCGAGGATAAGGGTGACGGACGGGAGGCTTCTCGGAGCTAGACTAGACGGGACGTACCATAGGGATGAGTTTTTCAAGTTATGTACCTACCCTTCAGGTTGGATTCCCCGATGGATGATCCCGGAGATGTTTTCCCTTTTTACATGTACTTTTTGTTTAGTTGGGTTTGTATATTGGCCCACTTACTTTCATGACACCTTACTTTTCTATTTTAGTACATGTTGCCCTTAATGCTTGTGTTCAGACTATGTGTGTTACAAGTTTAAAAACAATGTATTCCCTTTTTATCTGGGATTCGTCTTTGGTGCTAGTCGTCAGCCCCTGACCTATGGAAGGCGGGCCTGTGGTAGTTTCTACACGGGCCCCAAGGACGGGTCGTGACAATTTATTATTTATTTATTTTCATAATTAATTTATTTATTATTTTTGAATTTATTAATATTTTAATATATTTATTATTTATTTAATTATTAATTTATTATTAATTAATTAATTTATTATTAATTATTTATTGTTAGTTTATTATTCATTATTTATTTATTTATTCTTTGTTTATTTGTTCGTTATTAATTAATTAATAATTATTTATTAATTATTAATTAATTAATTATTAATTATTAATTATTAATTATTAATTATTAGCCATTAGTTATTATAAATTTTTAATTTTTAATTATTTATTTATCTATTTATTTAGTTACATATTTATTTATCTACAATTTATTATTTATTTTATATTTTTTATTTTTTATTCATTATTCATTATTCTTTATTCTTTAGTCCTTATTATTTATTTTTAATTTACTAAATATTAATTTATTATTAGTTTATTAGTCATTTATTAATTATTTATCAATTATTATTTATTTAATATTATTTAATTATTTAATTATAATTTATTAAATATTAAATATTTAATATTTAATATTGAATATTAAATTTTAAAATCAAAATATTAATTATTAATTAAGAATTATTAATTTTATAATTAAGAATTAAGAATTATTAGTTACTAATAATTACTAATTATTAATTAATTATTAATTATTTATTAATTTATTTATGGATTTAATTTTTTATTATTTAATATTTATTGAATATTTATTAATTAAATATTAATTACGTATTAAATAATAAATATTGAATATTGCATTTTAAATATTAAAATTAAAATAATAGTTATTAATTAGGAATTATTCATTTTATAATTATAAATTATTAATTATTAGTTATTACAATTTATTATTTATTAATTTATTGTTATTTATTTATCTAATTATTTATGTATTTGTTTATTTATTATTTATTTATTTATTATTTCTTATTTCTTATTTATTATTTACTATTTTTTAGTTATTATTTATTAATTTATTTTTAATTTACTAAATATTAATTTATTATTTGATGATTATTCATTTATTATTAATTTCTTTATTTAGTCATTATTTAATATTTATTAATTATTTATCATTTATTTAATAATTATTTATTAAATGTTTATATATAATTTATAAATTTTTTAATATAATTAATAAATTATTAATTATTAATTATTAATGACCAATTATTAGTTATTAGTTATTATTAATTATTAATTATTAATTATTTGTTATTTTTTATTTATTGTTTATTATATATTGTTTACTATTTATTATTTATCACTTATTTTTTATTTTTTATAGTTATTATTTATTTATTATTATTTTATTTATATTTTATTTATTAATTTATATTTTTTATTTATTTATAATATATTAAATTATTATTTAATAAATTTATTATTTCTACAATACTTATATATATATATATATATTATTTTATATATTATATATTATATATTATGTATTAGATATTAGATATTAGATATTTTATATTATCTATTGTCTATTATATATTTTCGATTATATATTACGTATTATATATTATCTAATATATAATACCTAATATATAATATATATTATATATTATATATTATATATTATGTATAATACATTATATATTATATATTATATATTTGATATTATGTATTATGTATTATGTATTATATGTTATATATTATATATTATATATTATATAAGATTAATTATTAAATATTGAATATTGATTAATAATTATTGATTAATAATTATTTAGTTTGTATCTATTTGTTACGTATTACTTGTTTTTTAATATATATATATATATGTGTGTGTGTGTCTAATTATATTAAATTCGATTTATTGTCCACGTAAAGAGCCTACTAGTGTGGTAATGTCTTTGGAGAATAAACAACAGGCAAGGGGTTCAAATCTCAACCAATGCAGAATTTATATATATAGCATGGGCACATGCACGGGCATGTGTATGGATATAGACTTATGCCTGGAGATGGATGGGCATGTGTGTGGTAATAATAAATAAATAAATATATATATATAACTATATAAATTACGTAAATAAATAAATAAATAATATAATAAATAATAAATTAAAAAATTAATTATATAATAAATTAATTATTAAAAAAAATACATTACTAATATAAAAAAAGAAATAAAAAAGAAATAAATGACTTACTAATATAAAAAAAAATAAAGAAATAAAGAAGGAAATAAAAAAAATAAATAAATAAACAATTAAATAAATAAATTACTATTATAAAAAATTAAAGAAATGTAAAATTAATTTTTTTTAAAAAAATTTAAAAAATAAAGAAAAAATGATTTAGCGATGGTTTAAAACGCTGGTAAAAAACCGCCGGTAATTAAGAAATTTAAAAATTAAAAAAAATTAAAAATTAAAAAATATTTCGTGTTGGTTTAAACCACCGTTAATTACTTCCCAACGTACGATTTAGTGGCAGTTTTCCAAAATCGTCGTAGAACGATTTCACAGCTGTTTAAACCGCCGCTAAATGAAAAAAACAACCACTAAATATAAATTTTGGCGAAGTGAATCCCGCACTAGAAACTGTCTCATCGCTAAACCATACAACCAATGTCCCGCTCTGGTAATCATGGAGAAAATTCACTAACTAGCCTCATAGAAATGGCTGATTCTGAAAGAAGTCATCGGGTAACCGACTTCCCAGCCCAGCTGGAGGGTAAATCTTAAAAAATAGTTGGGTAACCCACTGCCGAGCCCCACTGGAGGGTAAACCCTAAAGTCAATGGGTAACCCACTACCCACCCCCACTGGAGGGTAAACCCTAAGGTCAACGAGGTACCCACTTCCCACCCTTGCTGGAGGGTAAACCCTAATACGCTGGTGGGTAACCCACTACCCAGCTCCACTGGAGGGTAATCCTAGAACTGGTCTGATAACTCCGCAATGCTCATGCCATCACTGGGTGTCACTAATCATCATTTCTGTGTGTTGGTTCGGAGTGCGACAAAGGAACCTCTGAATATGGACCTTTCATGCTTCCATAGTTAATGAGATCTCAAAAGAGGCTATGCACTCCGCAGCCGATTAAACCCTTGCAATCCTTGTGAAAAAACACAAGAGATAGACTATTTACTCGCTTAAAACGGACTCCCAATGAAAAAGTTATTCAACACCTCTTTATGCCCATATGGCGTTTCGTGGGGCACACACCTCGATCCCGAATGAGGTCAGGCGAACTGCACTGTCGCGATTCTCTCGAAAATACAAGTCAAAACATCTACGAAGTTGCCACAAATAGACGTCTGATGAAAAAGACAAAAAAAACTCTGCTGACAGCTTAAAAGAGGGCACGTGTGTCCCATAACTCAACTCCGGCATCAATGCCTGAAACCACCCTGGACAACATCGTCCTGATGCCAGGGTGACAACACTATTGACAACACATAAAACTGACAGTGGATGTGTTCACACCATCCAAAATAAGGATTACGACAAGGCATTATGTAATGCTTATTGGGCGTAATACACCACCGAGCCCCCCATCCTAGGAATAAAAAATTCCCGAGACAATCTCAAAAACACTGTCTCAATACGAGGATCGTGTCACCACCGAAGGGTCACGAATCTGACACTCAGTTTGAAAATTAGAGTGTTTTTAATGCCAATGGATTGAGACTGGGTGGGCCGGACCGGTTCAGCCTGTCCACCACCTTTAAACAGGCAGTCTACGGCTCCGCCGCGCTGACCGCCCGGTCCACCGCATCGTGCGGTTTACCACGCGGGCCGCGCCGCATCACCCCAAACCGGCACGAGCTGATCCGACCTTTCCCTTGCAAGACCCTCGATACGCGGTTCTTGGTCTGCACGTGGCGTCGCGACGACCCCGGTCTTCGCCCGGACCGCCGACCGCCGAGGAGTCGCCGCACGTCGGGCCGCCTGAGAACCACCGCAAACCAAGAAACTTGGACGGGAAAATTATTGGGGCCACCCCGGGCGCCCTGGGTCTCGGATATTCGATCTGAAAGGAGTGTCAGAAATCTAAAATTGAGCCCTACGCATCTATGTCCTTCGTTCGAAAAATTAACAACAGTTCAACACTAATATTTGGGTTTGAAGATATGTGCGGAAATTAAACATGAAACACATGAACCTACTTCGCTAGGTGTAGACCGTCGCTTCATGAATGGTCTGTCGGAGCCGCCTTCTCCTTACCGGAGAGGAGGAGGAGCTTGAATGAAGTTGCTCCCTTTGTTGAGAGATATTCCTCCAAGGAGAAGTAAAACGGGGATAAGGGGCAGGGGTGGAGATGTTTATGTAGGGAATTAATTAAAATTTAATTAATTTTTAAAAAACCCCCAGTAGGGTCGTACCTGAACATTCGACGGGGTCGGGGTTAAGCCACCCCTTGGGTAAAATCCTCATTATGAGTGCAACAACAGTCTGGAAATTTTAATCTGAGCCTCCATTCAGGAGTTTTAATGTTGACGCATGAGGCCGCAAAATTACGAACACACCCCTGGGGGCATTTTCCACATAATGGCCACTCCCACGAAAGTTACACCCCTCATAGGGTAAACGGAATACTCTGGACCCAACGGTACCCTCTACTGAGTTATTCTATTTATTTTGTGTGTCTAGTGAGAACATAGTTAAAATTTAATATCGGCCCCACCGGGACTCGGAATCACACGGCGTCTGAACGCCCTACTCTGGAATAATATCAAGAAAGTTCCAAAGTCTTACAAGCTCAAAATCATAGTTCTTACAATTCAACTAGATTAGACCTATAGGTCAATCATAATATTTATGATTGAATATTGAGGAAAAATATAGAATAAGAAATGGGTTAGCTCAAATGATTTGTAAGGGTAAGAAATATTTTAGAAAATATGATAAATAAACAGATAAATGAGGAAATATTAGTAACTAAAATCAATGGCCACCAAATCTTGTTCATAATGTGGTAGGGATTAAAGATTATCAAATAATTATATTAGAATGAAATATAAACATATTAATACTAATAATATAATAAACACTTGGAATGTCTATAAATAATCTCATAATGAGATAATTCGTAATGATGGACCTCATAAACATAACATTAATGCATCGTCCAAGATGTCTAGCTTTATGGTTAATGCCTTGACCAAAACCTAATAATGTTTATATCTTGAGACATAACAATTCATACATGGAAAAAAGAGGGCCCCACAATATACATTTTAACTCTAACACATTCATCATATAAAATGGGTTAAATATAATCAACATATCCATTCCTATTTAAACTAGTATATGAATTGAAAATAATTTCCCAAATCAGTAAACATAATCATAATCTATCCAGAGTAAAATGGAGAATGGTATCAAGATAGTACATCTTTAATAAAAATGAAAATAATCCATTCAATATGGTAGATGATATCATTTAGGATCAACCTCAATTAATTATAATAAATTAACATAAGGGTTATTTAGGGAAAGAAATGGGTATCAAAATAAAGTCATATCACATAAAAAATTGGTGTATCATAATGGAATCCATTAAATAATATAATAAAATCATACATGGAAATTAATAAGTAAAAATATGAAAATATAATGATAATTTACATTCAAATGAATTGTAATCATGTAAAAGGAGTGCTTAAGAAACATAAAAAATGAGCCAGTTCAGTGCAGTTTAAGTGAAAATATAAGAGGGTCTTTAAAAATAACAAAGGAAACATTGATTTCATTAAAAAAAAAGAACTATTATAGTTTTTTATGATAATAATTGTTATTTTATAAAAATATAATATCAAAAAAATATTATGGAGTGTACATGAAAAGGGGTAATAAATTGGTATGTTCCCTTTATTCGGCCTTTTATATCAGGAGGATTTGAAAATGGAAACTTATAAAACACGTATTTCCCCATCAAAGAAACAATAAAATTGATTTATTTTCAATTTTTTGGAACACAAACGTAGAAATTATGAGTATTAACTATGAATAATTAGAATTACAAGGGGGTTAATAGAGAGAATGTGTAACCTGAAGGAAAAAATGGAGTTGGAAAAAGAAACCCTTACCTTATGTCTGTAGATGTTATTCCATTGAACTTAATGTCCAGGATATTATAATTAGATTCATTAAAATTTTAATTCATAACCTCTTCAACATTTATTTTCCTTAGTTTAATAATATTATATTAATTTATGTCCTTCTGATTATTTATAAGATTTAATTTTTCTATACGAGAGTGTTTATTTCCTTGGATTTCCTGATTAGTTCCCTTGTATACATGTATGAAAGATAATGTAAAATGGTTAAATTTATCCATTATAAAAACTGTATATTATTAATGAAATTAACTAAAATATAATGATATTATATATATTTATGTTTCCAGAAATGAGGATGATTAATTATATAAAACTATACTGACAACTATTCATATTATTGTGTCATTTTTTCAATCGCCACACAATAGTTTTTTATTAATAAATATTTTTATATATATATCGGTTATGGCATAATAACAGGATAAAATATAAGTTTTAAAATCTTTTTTTACCAATATAATCTTTTTATGACCAACCATTCATGTGGTATTAGAAAAAAATCATCTTTCATGAGGGAGGGGAATATACACCTCATAGGTGATGTTTTCATTTTTATAAAAAATGTGAGGTGATGATAATTTATTTCCTATATTCCATTTACATATTAAAATTATAATATATATATTATAATAATGTTATCATGATAATTTGGAAAGGTAAGGCCAGGTAAGGATAATAAAATAAAAGTCATTAGAGGAGAGAGAGATGAGGTTTTACCTCTTGAGTGTAGCCTCCTTGAGAACTTCATTAAGGGACATGGAAATAGAAATTTGGTGATATAAAAATAAAATAATGTGGGGAAGATATTTTGGATAACAATTGGGCAAAATATTAGTAAACTAAAAGACTTATGAGGGGAGGAGAATATGTGTTGACATGTGGTATTTATAGTGAATGGGAGATGTGTTTTATTATTAGTAAAAAAATTAGTTTTTTATTTAGGCTATAGAATATCAATAGTATTAATTATTTTGATTAGATAAAGAACTAAGTGCATTATAGTTCTAAATGAAAGGTTATTACCACATATCTGCATCATTTTTGAGACAATAATTCATATATTTACCTAAGATCGTAAATTACCATATTTCACTATTCACAAAAAATAAACTATATTAAGAAAATTATAACGATTCATGTTATAATTTTCTCGATGATTATATTTAAAAAATTAATGACATTTAAATAAACTATTCATATAAATATTAATAAATTATATCTGTAATTAAAATCATTTTAAATCCAAATATAACTATTTTTAAATTAAAACTTATTTTTTGACACTTTGAAAATTTAATTAAGGTCTCATAAAATTATCGTATAACCATATATACATAAAAGATTGATTTATTAATATATTTATTGAAAATAAATTTTCTTTTAAAAATTTATATTAATTATAACCTTTTTAAAAAATATTTATGAATTATAAGAACACCAACACTTAATTTATCTATTTTTGAACATTTATTTACTTATACCAAGATATAAAAATATCATACATTAATTTTTTAGATACCGAATATTTATATACACATTCATAGGTGATGTTAATATTATATTTTTCGGATTCCTAATGCTCTTATTACTATCCCAACACTCATGTTATTATTCCATTTACTTTAGTTCCCGTAATTTCAAAAAATAACTCTTATTTCATTAATTCTTCATTTATAAAGAATTTATTGTGTTCTATATGTGAATTTATATGATTAAATATATATAAAAAAGATATACTAAGGATATTACTTTTGTAATGTTTTCGATTTTCACATTCTCCCCTAGATAAAAATATTTCATCCTCAAAATTTCAAAAATGTCACCTCATAAAATTATTTGGTTAGTTCTTAATCATAATTTTCACAACATCCCACGTCAACTCTTTTGTTTTATCAATTTTACAGATTAAAATTACCAAATGTGTCATAAAATTCATCAACACCTATTCTCTAGTGTTGAGAATATAGATATAATCTTCATAGTAAAATAAATCAGGATCTAGTTTTATTTTTCAGATGTGAGAACAAGCATTGGGTATGAAATGTACTTCCTCGACAAAGAGATATGGAAAAAATATTGTAATTAATTAATACAAGTTGAAATTTCCAAACAAGAAGCCATAGTAAATTCTCCATATGTAATTTCAACATGTCTAATGTACCTTGGGATTAGTGTCCTTATCTTACCAAAACACAGGACACCCTTCCATGGAGGTACATTCCGAAAGACATTCTCTCCCATTTGAAACTCATAATCCTTTCCATAGTTATCATCATAACGCAGTTTTCTACTTTGAGATGCTTTGATATGGGTTTGAATTATATTTATATTTTCTTTTGTTTCTTCCACAAGTTTTGGTGCTACAAGGATCCTTTCACAAATTTTACCCAAAAAAAATATAGTACGTAGTCTCCTTCCTTATAATGCATCATATGGTTCCATTTGAATACTTTAATAAAAACTGTTATTGTAGGAAAAATATATAAAGGGTAAGTACTGGTACAACATATCTTGAATTTCCTATGATCATGATCTCAATAAATATTATATAGTTCTGATTGTCCTTTCATATTGTCCACCAATTTGAGGAAGATATATATTACTCAAATGTAGCTCAGTATCCAAAGGGTTCAGAAGACATTTCAATAATTGCAATGTATAACATGGATCACGATAAAAAAACTATTGAAATAGGTTCCCCATGAAGTGTTATAACTCCATTATTATAGAGTCTAGTAAGGAAATATCATTCAAATCCTCTATTTTAACTTGTAATAAGTATCCATAGTAACTTCATCCCATTTCCAAATGTGTAGATATGGTAAGTTGATCGATAATTACCCATATTTAATCATTATTTCATAGAGTCATATGTAAGATAGTGAAAATAAATCCATAGTAATGTCATCCAACATCCATGTAAGAATAGGTAAAGGTTGGATGACTCCATGAGATTGTTATCTCCCATCGTTCACCCATTGACAAAGTAAACATCCTGACACATAATAAGATATTTCCCTCTTTATATTTTCCCACCAAAAACATTCCTTCAAATCTCTATAAACATTGGTTCTATATAGGTGTATATAGAAATTATATCTATGAGAATCATCCAATAATTCACTTTTTTAGCATGAGAATATAAGGATAAAAAAGTGTCTTCCCATTTTTCTAAATTCCATCTTAATATATGAAGTCTACCAATTTCCCCATTTTCAAAACTTGTATTTTCTATAGAAAATTATTAGAATAAGAAATCAATCATTTTATCCTTTCAAATAAAATGTTCGGAAGCCATTTGAAAATGTACTGATGATTCACCATATTGGATAATTCCTATATCCATCCTTACTAGATCCATATACACAAGATCCATACCAATCCTCATTTTTTTTCAGAACGCCATGATCATTCTTGCTCAATATATATTATACCTTATTTTCCTTCCAAAGGTGGTCATGTATTGAAAAATCCTGATACTTGAGTTTCTTAAGGAATTTACATTAACACATTATTTTTTATTTATATGAGAATATTTATCTCAAACTTTTGTGATCTGTATATATCTCAAATATTTCATAGTAGAGATAGTTTCCCCATATCATTAGGAAAAATAGAACATATTCTAACTCAAGATTATAATTTGGATATTTTTTTTCATGAGTATTTTAATACATTGATGCATTGGCAACAACTTTGTCATTATTCAAATGTAAACAATCAGGTCCTTTCTTTTTTGGATTAGTATAAATTGGATAACCTCCATTTCTAGATAGTAGAGTCAAGATATGATTCTTTACTAATATCCTCTTCAATTATTCAAAGTAGTCTCCACATTCATTTTTTAAATAAACATTACCCATTTAAGAGTAATCTTGGTTAAAAAGTTACATTAACATAAAATTTATAAATGAAATGTTTATAATAACCTTCTAAAATAATGAAACTACCTACCTATGTTTTGTTTGTTAGAGTATGAATTTCTTGTAGTACCTTCATATTTCGAGAATCACTTGAGATTCTATACGTAAAGACAATATGTCCCCTAATAGATAATATTTGAATCAATATTTCACAATTGATAAACATACCGTATAAATATTTTCTGCTATGTGTCTCCAGTGTAATCTGCAATTGGTTCTCACAACCCTCATAGAATTTGGAGTACACCATTATAAAATTAATAAATACAACAAAAAAATATCAATACATTCCATTAATACTATATTCCATAAATCTATATAAATAGATATTGCATTAGTCAAGCCTAATGGAATGACTATAAACTCGTAACTTCCATTACTTATTCGAAACACTGTCTTTGGAATATCATCCTTACTGATATTGAGAACGACATCAATCATTGAAAAATAAGGATCTTTGTTAGGTTTTTCAAATATGTCATCAATGTAAGGAAACAATTAATTTTTATTTATCACATAAACATTGATATATAAATATATATAGTCAATGCATAGCCTCATGGATCCAACTTTATTCATAATATAGATAACTTGGGATCCCCTGAAGAAACACGAGGGAGAACCCCCCTCCCTTACTAATAAAAAAAATTAGTTGTTTATTCATCTCCACAACTCCACAAGGGCCAATCTATAAGACTCATTGATAATGGATTTGCATCATGGATGAAATCAATAAAAAAATCAACTTTTGAATCTGCTAGATATCTATGTAAATCCTCTAAAAATACATCAATTTATTTCTATACAATAGGCACATCCTCAATTTGATGATATCTTTTTTCATCAGTAGGTTTTATCTTCTATTCATCTCCAAGAATCAAATTTAGTAGATCTACATGGGGTGGATCTACATGAGAATTACATTATTAAGGTTATTCTGAAAAGATAATGGATTATATATCTTCCTAAAAAATATTAATTTCAATATTATATCAATAAATAGATTCATCATATCTTTAAATACCTCCCATAATGTTGATTATATCAATTTCAACCATAATTATGATGATAATTTCAACTAATAATGGATTTTTAGGTGTCATAAAAGGGACATCTCGATAAATTTTTATTGTACTGAGGCTACCATTTAAATATTTGATTGAAAAAACACTTATTAAATCAAAATGGAAATGTGTTTTTTTATACTGGGTTGATATAAAATTTTTCAATGATCTAGAATTGAATAAAACTAAAGGGAAATTATTATGATAAGATAATTGTACATTCCACCCAAAAACCGGGAACATTTACTTCTATTATTTTTACTTCATAAGTGTAGACATGTTCCTTTGGCATTTTTGGGATAATATCTCTTAAGGTACAATAAATTCATGTTAATAGTGTCCAACCTCATTAGTGTTGAATAATTGTGCATTGATGCCTTCTATATTTCCTATTCAATCATGATAATGTTGGTATTTAATCAATACATTTAAAAAACTCTCATTCCCAGCTGGAGTGTACCAGGATGTTTCATTAGAAATTAATTTCACGTTGGAAATTATATTTTTCACTTTTTCCTTATTTACATTTCCAGAGTCCTCCAAATCATTCTTATTATCCTACATCACTTTGCAACCATATGTCATGGAAAATTCTTTCTCCATATTGATGGAATATGATACTATATCATTGAATGATTAGAATGTTTTGGAGATTAGTAAACTTCTTATAAACTGTATAAGGTAATCAAATAAATATTCAATATTGATTCATGGATTATGTTTTTATTACATGTAAATCCTTGATAAACATGTAAATTTCGATTCATGCATGGAAATATTTTCATCCTATTTCTATCAAAGACTCAGTATTTCCACTCCATATCTTCTTGAAATTTGCGAGGGAAATATTTTTCAAAGAAAATTTCTTTAAAATCCTTCTATCCTATATTTTATGTCTCAACCTCATACATTTTGTTTTGAATTACTGACCACCATTTTTATGCATCTCCTGATGCACAATAAACACCAATGCTAACCATTATCATTACATTACATCCAAAATAATGGTATACATTTTATTCAGAACATATCCATTTTTCAACTACAAATGGGTTTGTAGTCCCATTGAATGATGGAGGTCGTTATTGCATAATATAGTTTAACATTGTTACATCGCATCGCCGATTGAGAATCTCTATGCGAGTATGGTTTTTTCTCATAACCCGAGTAATTTTTCCCTGTATAGTTATATGTTAATCAGCTCTAGTTGCAACTATAGATCCAAAAACATTATCTTGTATAGGATCTAAATCCCTACATCGAATACATGCATTGATATGGTTTTCACTCCTTACAGTATGCTCCATTTCTAAACAATTTAATATTCTAGGTTATATTATGATATTTTTAATCTAGTGAAACATTTTAAGAAAAACTAATATAAAAATAATATTCTTGTTTGCATTAGTAATACTACCAAATGCATTGTATGATTATATTTCTATAATAGATGTTTTCCAAGATCTAGTTTCCAATGATTCTACTAAACATTCCTTGAATCCAACTATAATGTCCCTACCCTAGAATCCTAGATATGGTGCCTTAATTTATTACATTAGTACTATGAATAATAATTCACATACCAAAGGACAAAATAGTTTAGTAGCATTGGAAAACTAGATAGAAAGATAAGATCTATATTACGACTTGAAATTAAAAATATATAGAAATTTATTTTGAAACATCCATATTCATTTAGATTATCCCTACATGTCAATCATATAATAAATCATATCATCCTAAGGAAAAATAAAAAAATAAATGGCTGATCTGATGTGATAGATAAGGGTAAGAAATAAAATAGAAGCTCTCGTAAAAAACATATCTATATGGAAAGGTGAATAACTAAAATCACATTCCAAAAAAGCATCATCATAATTTGGTAGGAATACAAGATGATCAAATAAGGCCATATAAATAATTACATGAGAATAATACATAGTTTGGGATATTCTAATAGTATAATAATCACATGGAATATCGAAAACTAATCCAATGATTAGGGAATGCATAATGAAGGGCATCAAAAACATACCATCAAGGCCTAAACAAAGATGTATACACAAATGGGTAAGGCCTATGCCAAAACCTTGTCATGTTTATCTCATTAGACCAACCGATGTATCAAGGGGATATAGTGGACCCCATCCAGTACATACTATGTCCAACACATTCCTCATAAGAAAGTCATGAAACATAATCAATATATACATTCATGTTGAAACCAGCATATGTAATTTAAATAAATTCCACAATTATTAAATTTAATAATATTCTATTAGACTAATATAGAAAATTGTATCTAGATAGTACATCCTAAGAAAAATATATCATAAACCATTCAATATGGTAGATATTATAGTATGATATCAACAATAATTTAGTATAATAAATTCTTAAAATGGTTACCCATGGAATGAAATTTGAATCATAATCATTTAATAAGGCATAAAAAATCAGCGTATCATAATAGTGTTAAATAAATAATGGATTTAAATAGTAAATTGACATTTATAAGGAACAATTAGAAAAATATAATGATAATTTATGTCTATTTGAATTGAAGACATCTATAATGAGTGTTTAGGAAAAAATATAAAGAATCCACTTTAGTTCGGCTTAATAGAAAATATAAAATCATTATGAAATCATACAAAGGAATTATTGTTTGAATAAAAATGAACTAATATTTTTTTTATGATAAAAAAGAATTTTTTTAAAAAAATTAGTGGATTAATGAAGATTATGGAGTGTACATGAAAAGGGGTATGAAATCGGGAAGTTCCCTTTAGTTGGCCTTTTTTATCGATATGATTTAAAAAAGGAACCACATAACAGAAAAATATTTTTTCAATGAATCTGAAACCAAACAATATGTTGAAAAAAATACATCATGGTGGTCTAATGTAATGAAATATTATTGCATCATTGAAAACATTTCAACCCCTCGCAAGGAAAAGAACCCATGTTAATGAAGGAAAAACATGAATTTATTTTAGGATGCCATCAACTCCAAAATGTAGGCCACTATATTTCCCTCCCACTATGTATGGGAGATCTCTATATGAATCCCCATAATAAACATACATCTTCTTATAGTATAAATGATATTCCAGACAATTCTACCTTGGAAAATAATTTATTTTAACAAAATCAGGGAATCAGTCTCCACCATCTTACAAGTAATTAGCCATTGAGTTCAGATTTCTAGGCCCGTAACCAAGACATGCACCTCCAACGGAACAAAATATCCTATTACGAAAGAGGCTGTGAAAGAAAGAAGAACATACCCCTCCATATCTCCAATGAAACTACCCTCACGCATCTCCCCTGAGAACAATGACTTGTCTGAATTGAGCTTGAGCCCTAGGCTGGGAGGTCATCAACAGACCCATTGTCCCTCCCTTGAGTTTCCGACATGGTAGTCGCAGGAGAGATTTGGGAAAATAGAACATATAGATGGTGCAAAGTGACATTTGGGATAGAACCTAATCATATCCAGAAGAATTTTTTAATTTTAAGGATAATACTGAAATAGGATCCTATTATGTTTTTGTGATGAATATCACTTATGGCCTTCCATA
The DNA here is from genome assembly GCA_963277665.1 of Viscum album. NCBI lineage: Eukaryota > Viridiplantae > Streptophyta > Magnoliopsida > Santalales > Viscaceae > Viscum > Viscum album. The sequence continues at coordinate 1,757,003,775 of OY728123.1, forward strand.
GTGTCCAACATCTTGAAATTAGAATGACCAACCTGGCTTTCCTCTCAGCCCCATGGGTACCAGCACCTCTAAACCATGAATTGAAAAAGTTATTATGCACCCCACCGTACCAATCCCAACCGAAGTGGACAATGAAATCATGTCATACCCCATTGACAAATTCACTATCCATGTATATATTCCCCACTGATTTTGGATTCGAAGACCTATAACAGAAGCACCTAGAAGCCACATTTACTCCCATTCTTTGCAGGTTTTCATATATAGGAAGGGATTTATTCCTCACAAGCCACAAAAAAATGATTTATGGAAACTCCATTCACCATACACTCTCCCCCCACATGTCATCATTGGACATATCCTTCATCACTTGGTCGAAATCCTTAATGGACAAAAAACCATATGTATAGGTCGTGTAAATAAGTCTATCATGGTCATCACTAATAACTATGTTTCTGAAAATAAGGAGTTGTCTCACATATATAATTGCCTATATAAATCATGTATGGAATCTTTACTCACTAAAAGATATATCCATGATGGGGAATCCCAAGAACCACAGCCTTCCCACCCCAAATCTATATACCAAAAATGGATATTCCCTCTCCCAATGAGAAATCTATAGTTATGATGTAGGGTCTCCTGGTATGGATGAGTGAGATTCTATATCCTTGAGGGTCGGATTCTCTAACCACTCACATTCAGTCCATGAATATAATAAAATTTTCTACCCCAAAGAGACATGACTTACGGAGCCTCCCACACAATCTTAGCATGAATCCCTTGAATGGTTAAGAAAACAGTCATCAGGTTAATTCCCCCTTTGAAGAGAGGGTTTTCAAGCCATTTCCCCAAATCCAAGAGATGTTATCCTTCCATCTGGAAATCCCATATAAATGACACCAAAATCAACTCCATGTTGGAAATCAAACTCTAAGGGACCTTTAGGGTGGAATAAATGTGCATGGTAATGGAAAATAAAACACTATAAACAAGACTTATGTGACCTATGAATGATAAGAATATATTTTTCTAGTGGTATATGTTCCTCATGATATTGTTTATAACCTTGTCCAAATGATGAACCCTGAGGGATAAAAGACTAACTAGTGCCCTGGGATACTCCATGGGAAATGACCATCTTCCTATACTCATGTTCTCCCCATCAAAGAAAAAATAATTAATATATGTATATATTTTTATAACATACACACAAAATGTAGTAGGAGTACATTTGAATAATTATAATATCATTTTTTTAATGAGAGAGAATGTGTAACCCAAATGAAAAAATATATGTTCGGGAGGAAACCCTTACATTAAGTGATAAAGTGTTATACACCTTCACTAAATGCCATGAAAAAGAATTATATTTTCTAATAATTCAATTCATAACTTACTAAACATGTATTTGATTTAGTATAATTTTAAAAAATTTATTTGTGTTCTCTTTAAGGAGTTAAATGATTCAATTTCATCATTTAGGATTGTTCGTTTCCTATGTTTTAATGATTTGTTCATTTTTATACATATAAGAAATATAATGAAAAATTGGAATAGTTATCTATAATTTTAATTATATGTTATTACTGAAATTATGAATAATTAAATAGTCTCATATATCATTTTTTATAGATATAATGACGATTCATTAGATATATCATTAATTTTAACTGTTTAGATTATGTTGGTGTTATTTTGACTGCCACACAGTAGTTTTGTATTATTAGATAATATTATATATATATTTTTATTTTAGAACACTAAATAAGATGTCCTATAAAAATGTAAATATTTTTCCACCATTAAAATGGTTTTATTAAAATCATTGAAGGATGTATTAGAAAATGAAAAATCCGTGTTAATGGAGGTGGTGAATCGACACCTCAAGGGTGATGATTTCATTTTTAGAACAAAAGGGGAATAGATAATAATTTATTGCAGATATACCATTAAGAAAATAAAATTCCATTATATATATATATATTATTGGAATGATCATTTTACGTTGGATATGGTATTTAAGGTAAAAATAAGGAATGAAAACAAATTGAATGAGAGAGGGAGACAGAAGCTTTTACCCCTTGAGTGGAGTGTCCTTGACAACATCATTATGGTACATGGAAATGGTATTTTGGTGATACCATAAAAATCATAACGTGAGTAAGAGTTTTTTAGGGAATTGGGAAGAATATTATCATGTTGCTCGACTTATAAGGATTAAGTACAAGAGGTGGTGAGTGGTTGTATTTATGTTGTAGGAGAGGGGTGATTTGTGATTATTATAATCATTAGTTTATTATTTTTTCTCAAGAATATCAACAATATATATTCTTGTGAATATATAATGTATTTAGATCATGTGAGTTATACATATTGAGTTAGTTTCTCATCATTACCTATTCTATGACTCAACAATTGATGTATTTAGCTAATACCATAAATTACCATATTTAACTATTCCCAAATATTCATCTACATTAGAAAAATTCAAAAAATCACGCATAACCATTTTTTGACATGTAGTTCTAAAAAATTATTTTTATTTTATGAAAATAATGTTATAAATATTATTAAATATTTTAATTAAAAACATCCATTATTTAAAAAATACAGATTCTTAAATTATAATTAATTTTATGACACTTTGAAAAATTATTAAAGGTCTCACAAAATTATATTATAATCATAATACAAAAGAATATAAATTTTGGAATATATTTTTTAAAAATAAAATTTATTCTAAAACATTATATTAATTATAAAATTTTAAATAAACATTTATGATTTACAAAATACCAACACATAATTTATCATTTTTAAAACTACTATATACTAATACTAAGAAATAGATATATCATATTTTTATTTATAAGATACCAAAAGTTTATTAAAAATTCCTAAGGTGATGTTAAAATTATATTTTCTTGATTACTATTCCTAATTGAAATATTCTAATTCAAATGGTGAAGTTACTATTAAATAGATATAACTTTCTTAATTTCTAGAAATACTTCTTATTCATTCATTATTCATTTATAATGTTTGTATTGTATTATCTATGTAATTTTATGGGATTTATACTATATAACATAATTATGAAACGAGAAACTCCATTGATAAAATGTTGGTTCGTTATAGAATATTTTGTTATTTTTTATCTTTAACATATTATTCATGCTTCATTTAATATGGGATCGATTTAGTTTTACTCCTTCACTTACAAAGCATATGAGCTCACCCATTATTATTTATTAGTTTTATAGGTTACGAAGAAGGGATATATGAGTAGTTCCTAGGATATACTAGAATAATTAAAAAATTTATCACTGTAATTTTATGTTTAATTTTATAATTTCATAATGTAATTTAAGAATCATATATCTATATAGCCACCCATATCTGTTAAAATATTCTATCCTTAGGGATACAATCCCTTGTATTTTTTATTATGTATTAAGATATCTATCTACATTCGGTAATTGGAGTCGAGGTGTTGAATATTTTATCAAAAGTAGCCCATGTATCGGGTACATGAATATTTATTCATGTATTCTTACACTATATAAGGTGCATGTAATGATTCAGATGGTTCCAAAATGTGATTTCTTGATTTTTATGCTTTCCTTGAGGTCCACAATTTGTTCATTATTAGCAGAAACTATGATTTATCTTCAAGAACCCATGTAATGGATTATAGTGGAAACTGTATAGGATCATTGCTATTGAATGGTTTAGATAACCTTACTTATGCCCAAGAGAAACCGTGAATCTGGAAATAGAATAAAATGAAATATTAATTCATGTTTTGTCTTGTGGTTTGGGCCAACTATGTGAGGTATAACCAATAGATAGTAGTATTTAACTTTTGGAACACATTCTTCCAAATCATATGGACTAACCTAGTTGTGCATAGTTGGAACTCCATAAAAAGTGGATCTATTCCAAATTAACCACTTCAGCAATCATTTTACCCTAATCCTCCCATAACATGCACTTCTTTTTCAACCAATGCATGAGAGATATCCCCCATCTATCCGGGTGTGATGATTAGGCAAATTAATTTTTGTTCGAGGTTTGGATTTATTAGTAAGTGCATTTTATTCCTTTTTCATCATATATATACATGGCTATTATATCTTTTAAAACCATATATTTAGTAAATTATGTATAAACATATGTGTTACAAATTATTTTATGGTGATATTTTGTAGGATATAGGGAAGGAAAATTGACTGGTGATTTGATATTGAATTTTTGTTTTGTGGGTCATTATTTTCAAAACCCATTGTGTTGTATGTATATTTCTTATCTACAAAACATGATTATAACTTGACGTCATATTTTTAATTGATTTATTATCCTCAAATGATTGTAAAATATTTATATGAATCTTGATATATTTTTTTGGGTATTTTCTTTGTAATTGTGGAAATATGGTTTTGTTTATAAGTCCCCATTTTTTATAATATTAAAATGGTGATACTAAAATTATATTTAATTACTCATATAATGTTTTTTATAAAATTTTATAAATAATGAAAAGTTTTGATTTAAATGACTGGGCATGATGTTGTAATAACCGGTTGGGAATATGTTGAATGGGATGGATAATGGTCTTGGAGTACCACCATCAAAGGGGATAGTATATGGATGCGTTGTTTTATCATTAATTGTAAAACCAATATATTATGTGTCGGTATTTACATGGAAAAAATATAAATATAATGGGAATTGTTTTAAGGGATATTTTGATTCTTCCCTTGGAAATCTAGTTTAATTATTTTATATAAATTATATTTACACCTTAAAGATATTTTGTAAATTATTACAATAGGTGCTTTCCTAGTGGTGTGATTTGGGATGTAACTAGGGAAATCGTAATGAGTTCATACTCACCCAATTCCTAATACATATTTTGTGTTTAAATATTTCAAATATCGAGACACAATTAAAAAAAATGTGTCTCATTTTTTGTGATTCTTCTTTATACAATGACATGGCATGTGGAGATATATATTAGACTCGGTTTAGTGTTTCTAGTTGTCTTCATTTTATATTTTTTGGCTTAGGGGGATCCTTGGTCCACTTGAGTATTTATTTTTGTTTCCTCTTTTATTGTGATATGTTTTATCTCTTGGTTATGTTTTGGGTTTTATTTTTCACTCAAGCATCATATACAAGTTTTTTGGTTATTTTTTTGTGGGTATGATGTTTTATCATTTAATTGAGAAATGATCCCATGAATATATTTGAGGCCCATGGAATTTATTTCCATCATTTGTCTTCTTGTGTATATAACCTAAGTCATAGTCGCTCAACCTCACCCCTCCATACAATAAGGTTAGGTGCTATGTCATGAATGGTATCGGTCTTGATCGGTCCAACTATCTTGTTCAGACCAATTTTACCAATTTGTTTGATCCCTGTAAAAATAAATAGAATCCTTCTGTCTATAGTTATTGTACAAAGGAATAATATTATCTGAAAACAAAATGATAAGAATAAAAAGGATTAGCAAACCCTTTGATTGAGAACTTCAAATTAACTGGTAGTTGAGTATATTAATGATTTTATATAGTTTATGGAGATTTTTCATGTCATTGTCTAGGTTTTATACAATGAGAGTTCCATATAATTCATTGATATTATGACTTCAAAATAAAACATCATTTTCTATTTTGTTTAAAAATGTTATTAACTGGAGATAATTGTGTTTTTTGAAAATATAAAATTATAATTTTTATGAAAATGGTTTTAATATCTTTAATGAGGGTTGAAATGATGAAGATGGTTCAATTATGGAAATATATATTGAAATTGGTTTCAATGTGGTATATTGAAATTACTATGGAATTATTTCCTAATGATTGAGATTAAAGAATGTTTATTTTCATGTTAAAGTAAATTACAATGGGTTGGTTTCTTCGAAACATGCTGAAATAGGACAATGAGACTATAGTTCCACCTATGCCACATGTGTCCAATTACTAGTTCAAATAATTTTATAGGATTTCAAAACCATAATGAAGGGTTATTTGAATGACGAAACATTGAATGTTGACAATTCAGTTCAATATAGAATCCATACTATATCAAGGGGATTCTAAGTCGAAGAAAGATGAAGACTGAATAAGGTGAATAAATTTGTCAATTTCATTGGGACAATAGTAGTGTTGAAAGTCTATTGGAAATATATATGATGTGTAATTTGGTATTCAAAGGGTGGGAATTACATGATCAAGAAAAATTAAAAAATGCATGAAATGGTATTATTTTGAAAAAAAATTATCACTAAATTCTATACTCAAGTCACTAATATTTCCAGAACAATTCACTTATTTAGTTTTAATTAAGAGAATCTATCTATGATAGATTATGAGGCTAAATGTATGAATTTATTCTACTTTCCATGGATGTTGAATCATGTTCAACCATGAAGGTACACAATTTCAAGTCAGTATTATAACTAAATATTCCCACATATATTATCATGATTTATATAAAGGATTATTTAGAGATGGATAGTAAAGATACTATTTAAAAAAGGGATATCATGAGGAATACAATTACAAGGATTATTTTTATTCCTATGGGAATAATTGGGATCTATAATGTACGAAATAATTGGATGATGGTAACCTACTTCCTGTGTGGAGAGACACCTCATAATTATAAAATGGGATAAGTAAATTTCCCCCTTGACCCAAAAGATGGCCATGATATTTTCATTGTGGTGTAATGGATCCCTTCTAAATAGATTTTACGACCCCACCTAAAGAATGTCACAATTAAAACTAGATGTTATATTTTCATCTCTATATTCATAGTTTCCTTTGTTCTAGTGATATATTCACATGTAATTATCATCATGAATTGTATTCTTTATCGTAATAGTTCACCTAAATAATTATTTTTCATAAAATTGTGAATGAAAAGGAAATTTTATGAACACCAGGACTCTTAAATTGATTCTTAATCAATTTGCTAACAAAAAGAAAATTGCAGCAACTATAAAATTATATATAGAAGGTAAAATGACCATGGATGATCAATATAGTCCCTCAATAGTGAAAGGTACAATTCCTTTGAATTTAACCCTGATGAAATATTTGTCTCATACATGCACAACCCACTCATTTATTTATTCTCGTGACTTTAATACTATGGATTTGTTTGTTGAAATTATTCCATCTATCTTCAAACTAAAAAAGTTTCTTGGACAAAGTGAGTTTCAATACATTATTTTTAAATCATTTCCTCCATCTATCAATGGGGGTTGAGTAGATTTTGGATTTATCTAGGCTTCAGTTGGAAGTCTGTGACTTGATTTTGGGAATGATTGGTTGACATTGTTTATGGACCATATTGGCTATTATAGTCGATGGGTTAGATTCACCAATATGGTTGTAATCAAGAAATATTTTATTGGAGAATTGTTTTTTTATTCTAGTAATGATTAAATTTTGGAACTAATAGTTTGATCCATATTAAACCCGTTTTTTGTTATTAACTCTGCATCAAGAAATGTAATTTTTTCAACTATTATTGATAATTTTACTAACATTTTCCATGAAATATTTTAGGTTTTCCAACAAAAATAGATGTGGATTTTATAATTGATATCATAATATGAACTAGTCCTTTGTAACATCCATCACATCTAATAAAAATAAAAGAATTGTGGATTTGAATTCTTAGTTGGATGATATAGAATATAAAGTGTTGATTTCTCCGAGTATGTATCGGTGTGATCCATTGATTCTATTTATAAATATGGAAGATATAACTCTATGACATTGTGTGTAATATAATTATATTAACCTTGTCATGATAAAGACGTGGTATACACTTCTACACATATATGGTCTATTTTATCAATTGTGTTGAGATTAGTGGTTCTCAAAACTGGTTTTATATTAGGTATATCACTAATTATTTGGTTATAAAGAGGATATTCTGACGGCATGTTTCAATAGTATATATGGCCATAATTGGTGTGTGTTTTTGCCTTTAGATCATATAAATGCTCCACCTTTCATTATAGAATAGATGAATCAAATCATTTAGAGGTATTTATATTCCATTATAATTTTGTTTATTGAAAATATACTAGTTTATCTTTAGACAAAAGAATATCCTGAGAAGCACTTGTAAATAGTGTTGGTTATCTTAAGAGAGAATCATCTATATTCAAATTTATCAATGTCAGATTTATGGATACAAGTTATAGGTTTACTTGGCCATTTATTTTCCTGAAAATATATTTTATATGGAACCATTGGATATATAAGATACTATCTCATTGAAATCACAATGTAATGTATTTAAGATACAATTTTTCCTTTTGTTAGCAATATACTATAGTGGTTTGGTAAATTATTTTTTACAATTGTCATAATAAATGAAATTTCACATAAGGAAATCCATTCCCTTCCAAAGGAATAAATAATTTAGGAAATCCTTTTATGGAAATAATTTTATACTTATATCAACACCTATTATCACATTTGTAATTTCATGACAACTATATGTTGACTATTACGATGATTCAACATCATGTTTCATATGTGTTCAAGTACAGGGAGATCGTGTTTTCTCATATGGTCTTTGTAGTTATAGTTTTATGTGATGATGTAACTGTCACATTCCTATGTGTTTTATATTATACTCAATTCATTAATGATATTGTCTTATTAAATATTTGGTGTGATATTTACACTGTTTATAATTCATAAGAGTTCAAAACACATTTTATAAAAATGGGATTTGAATTTAAGGCAGTGAAAATGGAGGGAGTATCTCCATATGACTAACATCAACTGGATATATACCCCTAGTGAAGAGAAATATGTGTAAGATGCCTTGAGTAGGAAGTCTGTTGATTATTAGGATAAAGAGGCTTTGTACGTATTGAAACTTATATTAGTTTAATTGGAAATGCACCTATATTTTCCAGACCAAGGAGATGTTGTAGTTTTCTTTATAATTTCATTCTTTCTTGATTTGGTTGAGAATGTTTTAAAGGATTAGAAGTTTGTTATTCAATGTGTTTCTATGGTGTAAAGACTCATTATTATAGAGAATACTGGGAGATAAAATTTGGATAATAATTTAGTATTTCTATATGGATATTGGATAGTCCTCCCCCAATGGCCCGAAGGCCATATTTTTTTATTGATTTTGATAATCCACCTTTTAAGGGGTGAGGTGGAACCCTTACAAGGCCCGCGGGCGTATTTATTACATGGCCTGTTGGCCTTAGATGAATTCATTTCCCATATGATTCGAACATTATATATAACCCAGAATAACTACTTGGAAATGCTCCTCCCCAGCAGCTTCATCGTGAAATCAGCTCTCCACCTTCGCATTGTTGTTTGGCATGGCATTACCATGCATGCACAGACTTGTCATGGTGGCAGGTTCCATACCCTATCATTCTTGAAATCCTTTTAGCTTTTGTTGTGGTGAAGGCTATTTGATCATCCTCCGTATAGAGATTTTTCCTTGTAGGTTATCTAGTTTTCATCTGCACTTAATGTGGCCCCAAGACATTGAGGTGGCCCTAAGGCCTTACTAACCCAATGACATGGGTGGCCCAAAGGCCTTAAAGGACACGGGGACCAAATTGGTGGCCCGGAGGCTCAAACGGGGGCATATTTTGGGCTGCTGCAGTGCCAAATAGTGCCTGATACAGTCCCCGCTACAGTACCTGCTACAGTTCTGCATAGTTCCAGCTATAGTATTAAAAGCACAGTTTTGGTGGGTTGACATAAAAAGGGATGTAGGAGAGTATGTCTCGAGATACCTCATCTATAAATAGGAAATGGATGATTATCACAGATAAGAAATCATGTGGTAGTCATTTCCTATTCCATTATGGAAATATGTGCGTATAACTATAGATTTTTTAAGAGGTCTACCATTTATGGTTAAGAAATAGGTTTCTATATGGTAAATTATGAATCAACTCACAATGTATGATGAATTAATTTCTATTCATAAAACAAGTTTAGTGGAAGACATTTCTAAAATATATATTAAAATATTATAATTTTACACAACATTACAACCTCGATTTTATTAATTTGAGATATTGGGTTTATGTCTCATTTTTTTGGAAATCATTTCAGCAATACATTTTATTTTTTTTATTATGAGTATGTTTTTAATACCGCAAAAATTGGATTGATTTAATGGATAATAAAAATGTTGTAGAAGAATATTAGGGTTTCAATAATGAACTTTTGTTGCTTATTAGAGGATAAATTACCAATAGTACATTTATCGTATAATAATATTTACAAATCCACGATATATATAGATCCCTTCAATGCATTATATGGGAATCCATATCACTATACACATTGATTGGTGGAAATAGGTGAGCCTTCACTATTTGGAACCATCATTATTTTTGAGAATATAGAGAAGATTCAGTAGACCCAAAATGAAATGGAGAGAAATATGAGTCGTAAAAAATTGTTTGCAGATCATAGTTGATGAACCTTGTTTTTTGAGGTGAGTGATCATGTTTTCACAAGAATCTCTGAAGGTGTAATCACTATATTTTTAGTAAGAAGGGATCATTATCTATTCGATATATTGACCCATTTTATATACTTTAATGAGTTGGTGAGGTGCAATAATAGTCATATTATCCTCCATGGTTGAGTTCAACACAAAATCTGATTCATTAATCTCTATATAAGAAGTATCCACCTAATCATAAACATGTGATTTGATGGGATCATATTAACTTATATCTATATGCTTCATTGATTCAAATTCGAATCTAGATTGTAGATAAGAAGGGGAATAAATATTATGGGAAAATCATTGTTATAGTGGGGGGTTTTAAGGAAACATTGTAGATTGAGGAGGAAATGTGGGACTATAAGAAGGAAATGGTAGAGCATTGGAATGAACACTTCCAAAACAACTATGGTTTTCTACTTTTTAATCATGGAAATTCCAATGGTGAGGACACTATAGTTCCCATCAATTTATGTATATGGTCCTTTATTTATTTATTTTGATTCCTTATATGGTCCAAATTTGTTTGGGATGTTATATGGGTATTTATTAAATTTTTCATCTTTTATTATACTTTATGGTTTGTGTAGAGTTTGTAAAAATTTGAATAATCTCTTGAAAATGTGAATGTGATAATAGTGGGATGTAGTTTGGAAAATTTATTGCATCATGATTTATATAGCTAGCTATATTCCTAGGAGAATCCATGCATCTTGAAATAGTGGGAAATGTAGGTTAGATGGTCTAATAATGCGAGAAAGCCATGAAATGTATAGCCTTATGAATGTACCAATGTTTGGATGGAACACATTTTTTCAAACCATATTGCCTAATATTATGGAATTCAGTTTATCCAAAACAAAAAGATGACAAAAGATGATTTATTCCCATAATGCATTATTGATATAAGGTGAAGCATATTGTGTATATTGAATTAAATGTGAGGTGTGATAAAATATTGATGTTCTTTTATGTTTTTTTCATTGTCACTATCCATTTTCATGTAGGTAAATTCTATCTCATCTCCAATTGACTAAAAATTTGAAGGATTAGTTTTATTTGAATGATTTTATTTAAATTATAATGAGAAATTATTTTTAATATTTATGGAAATCATTATATGATATTTTCTTGAAAAATGTGGAATGTGGATTGGTTTTGAAAAACCAATTTTCTTATAATTTTATTAGATAAATTTCAAAATTATGAATAGTTTGAAAAATATAATGTATTTGTTGATATTATTTATAGAAATAATTATTTTTATTGAAATGAATTAGAATGATGTTTCCATAATAGGTTGGGTGTGATTTGAAATGGATAAATTATATTCATGATGTTCCACCATCAAATGGTACAATGTATAGATGTGATGTTGTACCATCAATAGTTGAAGAAAGAATGTGTGTGTATGGATGTGTGTATGGAAATGAAAAGTAGTACTCTAAATAAAATTAGAAATGTATTATTTAATTTTTGGTGATTTTTCTTTGAAACCTAATCTATGTATTTGATGTGAATTGGTTTCACTACATAAAACTATTTCATAATATATAATAATTTTTTTCCTTGTGTAATGATTTGGGAAGTCATCGAGGATATCCTAGTGAGTATAGACTCAGCTCCAACATGGGGACTATTTTTTGTTTGTATATATCATCAATTGAGATATTGGTAAGGGAAATGTTTATTAGTTCTATAGGTATGATTCATGATGCCATGTCTTTGCATGTTGAGTTGTGTCATGGGGTGGTTGGGGTGTTGATAGTGGTTGTAAAGATGGAATTATGAGTTTTAAGAATATTTTGGTCCTCTTGAGTATGCCTTTTTATTTCCTCTAGTAAAATGATATGGTTGGTTTACTTTGTTTTTTTTATGTTTTGTTTTTTGTTTTTCTTCTATTCAAAAACCATATAGTAGTTTCTATGGCACTGTTTTTGTGGGTCTGAAACTTTATCATTCAATGGAAAAATCACCCTCAAAATTTTCATGAGGCCCTTAGAATTTATTGACATCCTTTAGTATCTTTGGCATTTCTTATTAGGCATAGTGTCTCCCTTTACCTGTCAATACAATGTGAAGGGCTGGGATATTACATTATCAATACATTTGAAACTATTTTTACAAAATAAAAATGTATGATTTCATTAATTTTCATTTCATTAATTTACATAATAATACCATAGGTTTTACATTCATAAATTTGTCCACAAAACATCCATAGTAATATTTGACACCCATAATATAAATTCTAAAGGGTCATTTATTAAATTAAATTTATTATCAATTATAGAATTATTGATCTATGAGGGAATCTGAAAATCTTTTAATATCCCCATCTGAATCAACATAACTTTTAATTTTATCTAAACCATATTTTTTATATGGACTATACTATCATGTAGTGTACTAAACTATAATTACATTATTTCTAATACGGGTTTCACTTCATTATATTTTGAGGATATTTTTAGTTTTTAGTTTTAGAGAACTAAGATAAAATATTACATAGGAAGCCCATATAAAACAAACATTAAACATCCAAATAATATCCATTTTTCTAAAATACTATTTCATATGTTTACATTGATATTTCATTAATGAAATTTTTCATTATTCTTGATATTTCATTGTTGAATTAGTTATAATATATACACATAATTAATCCCTAGGAAAACATTTGAAAATTGTATTTTACAAAAAATAATCATCGTATAGGATATGAAAATAAATAATTTTTTTTATTCATTTTAAATTTATAAAAACCAATAAAGAAATTTTATATTTTTAAATGAAGTAATTTTTGGATAAAAAAATAGTTTACCTAACCATGAAATAAAAATCAAATCCAAATGACTTTTTAAATAATTTTTGAATAATGATCAAAGTTTGAATCCTTATTCATGAAGGCCTTACATTGATAGTATTCCTTTAAAACTTATAAGTAAATAAAATATACATTAAATTAAAATTTTATTTTTTACAATTTAGAATATGAAAATTTCATTGAAAACCCATTTCATGGAAAAAAATATAACATGTATGCGACCTGGGGCATCATAATTTCACAATGGATTCAAAAAACTATATAAATCAAACATTATCTTAGGGGTCACTAATATTCGTTACCATTATCAGTTCATATGGGTGGAGTTTTAAAAGTTAAACTCCTCCATATTCTCTTAGATGTAACATAAATTAGTTCAATTAATTAGTTAATATAATTAATTATATCTATGACCATCCTCTTAGGATTTATATAATTTAGATAACTTAGCTTGTTCATCCAATTCATTGTAATGATTATACATAACCAACTATCACATAATATGTGTAGTCCCAAAATTATTTTAGATCACTACCCATTCACACAATCTTTAATTATTACTAAATTTTCATTGTTTTAAAAATTAAAAACATATAATAACATTCATATTTCACCATAAAAATAAATAAAAACATTATATAACATGATCTTTTCACGATATAAAAAATAAAAGTTTTATTTCAGCCCATAAGAAAAACAATTTTAAATTATCTAATCTAAATGAAGATAAATATTAATAAATTTTGAAAATTTTACAAATAATAAATTAAAAGAATAATGGGAAATGTACCTTATTTTAAAAACCATTTAAACATGTTGGTGAATCATTATAATGATGATTGTACATGATGGTATAAATTTTTTTATATGCTTTATATGTTAAAAATTATTTTATTTCACTATGGTAAAGTCAAAAGGTACATATTCTGTAAAAATTTACAATATTCCATTATTGAACACCTAAATGATTCAAGGATACTAAAAGAATCACTTCTACTATCTATTAAGAATATTCCAGAAATATTTTAATATACATGGACATTGGTGAAGAATATTTTTTATAATATAATTTTCTAAAAATGATTTAATAGAAATACCTTACAACATTGGTAAATTTTGAATCACAAATAAATTGAAGAAGAGAACATGAAATGAATTTTTAATCCATTGTAATTTCTATAAAAAAATTATAAAAATTTATTTATGAAATTAAATATAGCATGAAAATGAAAAATGTGGTGAATATAGTGGATGTATCAATGAAATTAAATAGAGACGTGAAATCTCATTCCTTGTCTCCTATTTCACCAAATACATTGTTTTCATTCTTAAATAATATTTTTTTTAAAAATTATACATTATTATTCTCATATTCCAATTTTTTCACTTTTCATAATCGTTTTATTCCATTTATTACCATGTATTAAATAATCATTAAAACAGTTAATTTCACGTCCGATGTTGTGGATTTGTTCTATTAGTAACCATAAAATAACATTTGTTCATTGATTTTTGTCAAAGGGGGAAGGATTCTAATATATCATTAATAATTATCATGTAATAAATATAAAAATTTGAAATAAAAAACCATTTTAGCAATTTATGTAATCCAATCTGTCACGACCCTTCCTCGGGACCCATGTCGTGACTACCCCAAGCCCGCCTTCCATAGGCCAGGGGCTGGCGACTAGCACCAAAGGCGTAAAACCCGATAACTGGGAAAGCTGTGCCTTTATAAAAGTAAACAAAACATCATAGAGTACAAGTGGAAGTAATACACTAAGTAAAAAAGAATGTGTTGAAAGGTAAGTGGGCCGGAATACAAACCCAACTGAAAGTACAGCTACAACTGAATGGAAGTACAACAGGAAAAGACAATCAACTGGAAGAATGGAAGCAGATCATGGGTCGTCCTCCTCGGATACTACCTAAAGGGTAGGTACAGATAGTACAGCTCCTGGATCGTCCACCACGGATCCTACCTGAATGGTAGGTACAGATAGACTCCACAAATCTCTCGCCCGTCAACCTCCTCTGAGTGTCATCTCATCGTGAACTCCACCTCCGGATACTGACTCGTCATGAGGTCCACCTCCGGGTACCGTCCAGTCCTCGAACACTCAGCCTCTGTCAGCACTGCCCGTCGTCTGCAACCAACACAACGAGGTGCGGGCATATCCCATGCAGGGGTGAGTATAACGATACTCAGTAGGGACCCCGTGACCCTCAAGGTCTCTCTAAATAAAACAAGGATAACCCCAAGCAGAAACACAACAGATAACCCTTACATAGATATAAGCCCATACATATACCTAAGTTATCAAGTAACCCATCTCAATCATGAGGAAACACAAAGGTTATGAAATCAACGGATAACCCCTACCTAGGTATATACCCATACATATACCCAATTTATCAAGTGACCCATCTCAATCATGAGGTAAACACAAATGTTATAGACTCATATCAAACCAGAATTTTCATTATTGATATCGTAACTGCTGAAGAGCCCCGTCTCTGGAGTGTACAGTGATCCTGTCACGACTCTGAGGTACTGCACACTAACCTAAGACTACTGAGGTACTCCTCTTGTCGAGTACCGCGGGTCCGCCACCCAAACACAGTAGTTCTTCCCACCGGGGTATGCCACCCAAACACAGTAGTGCACACCCCCTAATAGCCTGTAGAGGTACTCTCCGGATGAATACCGCGGGTCTGTACCCAAACAAAGTAGTGCTTCGTCCGCCATGGGTCTACACCCAAACAATGTAGTGCTTCGTCCACTGGGCTAGTCGACTCACTCCATGTCGAGTCGGTCAAGCAGTCGTCAGGTCTCAGTCGGATACACGGTCTCCGTACTCCGTATGCTCGTCTCTGGGAGGGTCCGATCCATGATCTACTGGTCGATACTCCATGTATCACAAAGTCCCATGAAGAATTATCTCAAAGGACTGCTTCGTCATAGGGGTCTCAACACAACAGACGACACGTCAATCGGGCGCATGGTCTGTGAGTTATTAGCCTTTTCGTCCCAGGGGCCCGGTTGATTTCGTGTGCGAACCAATGCGGCCGTATCTCAACTGTACCCCGAACTCTCATAGGGTATACTCATAGAGACCTTTTCTCAACGTGATCACCAACACCGTTGGAGGTTCATCAAACGGACGTCCGGTCTGAAAGTTATCAGCATTTCCGTTCCAGGGGCCCAGTTGGATTTCGGGTACAATCCAATTTGGCAACTATCCAGATGCATCCAAATCTCAAGAGAATAATTCCAAAAGTTCCGTCTCATCAAGAGGAATCCAACAAAGTTGACGGCACGTTAATCAGACGTCCGGAACTCAAGTTATAAGCGTTTCTGCTCCGAGGGCCCGGTTGGTTTCGGGTGTGAACCAACCCTGCCATACCCAAATTTCTCCAAAACCTTGAGTTTAATACTCCGAAACGACCATCTAGATCCAAGGATCACATAGCAACTGATGGTGCATTGATCTGAGGTCTGTAGCCCATGTTATGAGCGTTTGAATGAAATTGTCCGACAATAGGGGGTTCGGGCCTGGTCCGAACCGGCCCGATACCCCCCCTGGGTGGGCCCGAACCGGGTTGACCTAACCCAGGTCTGGGTCCATCCCGGTGGGCGTGGCCCGGCCTGGGCAGCCGGCTGGCTTGGCGCTGGCGCGACACCCGCGTGGCCAGCAGGTACGGGGGGTTACCCCCCCCCCCCATTTGAAGAACAACAAGCTCGGCATAATGCCGCGCCGCTCCGCCTCCGAAACGGCTTAGCCGTTCAAGTTTGACCGCCGCCGCGGCTTAACCGCGGCGGTCCTGTTCCGGTGGCATGCCGCCGCTGCCTTCCGCGGACCACCGGACGTGCTCCGGTGGTCCGTTTCGCCTCCCGTCTTCTCCAATGGTCATCCTGGGACCCGACCATTACTGCGATGTCTTTAAAATTCCTCTGTGGCCTATTTCGTCATTGCCCAAAGATCCGTATGTCATATAACAAAACACGGCCTCTTCGTGGTTTTCCGGCGCAGTGCAACGGCGCCCCGGCTTTGTTTGGCCTACACGGCGCGGTGCGACAGCCCCGCGTTTCATCGCGGTGTTTCTTCCTG
Source organism: Viscum album (assembly GCA_963277665.1). Classification (NCBI taxonomy): domain Eukaryota; kingdom Viridiplantae; phylum Streptophyta; class Magnoliopsida; order Santalales; family Viscaceae; genus Viscum; species Viscum album. The sequence continues at coordinate 1,757,021,253 of OY728123.1, forward strand.
ATTCCGCGCGGTGTCGTTGCACCGCACCGCCTTCATTCATGCCGCAACAAAAACAACATCAAAGGAGGGAGGAGGATCGGTCGTGTTCATGCGGTCCGACCTTCCCCCATTATTACGATAAAAGGCGGCCAAAAAGAAGTCGATGAACGACAAAGAATTCATGAACAAAATAAATTACCCTAGGGTTTTCCCCAAAATCAAGAATTCCCAACCCGCATACATATTCTTTCGTAGATCAACATATTGTTTAGTTAATCCACGTTCTTTGTTTTAGAAGGGAATAAACATGGGTTCATTAACATTCACAAATTAATTCCCTACCTCAAAAGAAGTTTGCGGAAGCTAGCGTCACGAGGGTGGTTTCGATGATGGTGTTGGCCTACATCCAAGAAGGGAATAGCGTCTCACACTAGCTGCGGAGAGGAGAAGGAACAACACTTCATTGGCGAGTTTCCGCATCGGTGTTTCCTCCTTTTTTTTGGAGGAAGAAGATGACCGAAGATACCGGGTCGCTGAGTCGATGATCCTTGACGAAGTGTTGTCGTTCATCGTTGATGATGGAGATGTTCTTCGCCGGAGAAGATGATGTTCTTCAAGAGACTTAGATCTCTCTCCTCCAATCCTCAACACAACCAATCTAACCCCCCAAAATAAAATAATCTATTCTTATTTTATTAAGTCATTCTATGAGTTCAAAATCAAAAACTCAATTCCATTAATTGGATTATTGTGTTGGCATGATTAAATTTGAGGAGAGGAGAAGTTACCCAATTAATGGGAAGTTAAAATGTTAAGATGAGTTACACATCTAAAGTGGGGGGTTTATAGGAGTTAGGGAAGGTGAGGGGTTGGGCTCGTGTGGTCCCCACCCCACCTTTATTCCCTCAAGGGTAGTTAACAACAAGTAGGTCCACCCAACTTCTACACCTAGGTTATAACAACCTAGAATATGAAATAAAATTGTAACACAATTTTATTACATCACATTTAACTCCTTTAATTTAACAACTCCTCCCGAGCAAACGCACCTTCGGGAAAAGTCATCCTAAGCAATTACCGGCACTGCGGTTTTATCGTTGCCCTCGAATTTTGATTCCGAGCACTGGTTAAAATGATAGAAAAACCTGCTCATTTGTTACCTGAACGTACCCGAGCTAAACTTTGGAAATTGATTTCGGGCTCACCGGACCTCGGAATCAGGCACCGTCAGAAACTGCGTTCTTGTAAAATCACAAAAAAATTACGGAAAAAATTTTTCCTTGAAATTTCTGGGTCAATACATTACTCCCACCTCAGGGCTTTACGTCCCCATAAAGATTTGACACAAACTAGGGATACAAAAGCAGTACTGAGCACGCATCTGAGCATTCCGCTCCCATGTGATCAGTTAGAGGTTCTCGTGCTTCCTACGAAAGCACACAAGAGGAATCGACCGTCCTCATAGTACCCGCTCCTATCGATCCTCAACCTCTACTGGAACCCTACAAAAGTCACCCCATCGCCAATGTCAAGCTCCTCATGGTCGATGATATGCGAAGGGTCGTGCTCGTATCTCCTCAGCTGAGAAACATGGAAGTCTTCGTGAACCTGGTGAAAATGAGGTGGATGGGTCAAGTGGTAAACCACCTCCCCTACCCAGCTGAGGACCTAAAAAGTTCTGATGAACCATGGAGATTACTTGTCTCCTCGGCCACATATCCGTAAACCTCGTCGAGGTGAGACCCGTATAAGGACGTGGTCGCCATCCTCGAACTCTAGAGGCCTCCCTTTCCTAATTAGAACTGAAACTCAAAACTCCTTCTACCATGTGGGTGAGGTTGGCCGACTCAAGAGTGATCAGCTACACCTTCCCATGCATGATTCCATCTTGTGCTGCCTGAGTTTTCCTTTTCACCGAACAAGGAAAACCCCATCCCAACGTTGTAGATAACCCACAAACTTTTTGCGTAATACAGTCAATCCGTGTATGAACTGTGGATCCAATCCATACTCAGACCAACATCGTAAGGCCTCGACCCTGCCACCAAGAGATTCCAACCGAAAATCTCACCTCGTGGGTCAGATCACACTGTCGGCGTATGTGTGATTATCGAGTCTCCTCTGAAGGTATCTCCAGACGTGAGGGTGAAGTCTACGACTTACCGGAAATTATAGGTATGTGACAAGATTTTTGGAAGGAAGGAATGAATCATATATACGTCTGTTACTATAGCAGGTAGTAGTGGACACAGGCTGTCCCTATAATCATTCTTAGAGCCACTGGGTCACACTCCTTGACCGCATGCAGCTACTCTCCTCCACTGCCCTCTAGCTCCCTGAGCCTAGCGGGGACAACAAAGGCGGGTGACTGTAACATGTCAAAAATTACTCCACCCCATGCTGCTCTCCTATCTCTGCTTCCACGTATGCTGATCTACAAATTCATCTTTACTTGAAACATCCTCTTCTTGAAACATTTTACACGTCCATGTCTTCGAGACTGGCTCCAGTTTCCAACTTTCCCACAGCTAACCTTCTCTGACTGCATCCATTCAGCAAAAGAATTATCAACCACAAAGGTTCTTTCTAGCACACTAGCATAAGTAGGAATGCATGGAGTAAAGGTTCTAGCTCGGATGTTCGAGCCCTGAAGCACCGATCACATCGCATTCATCGAGTACCAGAAATGGTTTGGTACGCCCCGATGAATTCTCATCTACCGACATGTAGTCCTGTCGAAGCTGTATAAGCTCAAGAAATCTCTCGGACACCTCCACAAGCCAGCCCATAGCTGCCCGTGAGTCGGGATCGTCTCGAAACATGAGGGTATTTGATGTTAGAACATGTGTAAGGCAGTAAGACTACACGTGTCACCTACCGGTACCGCCGGTTGTAACTACACACCAACAATTAGTGATATATCTGGAACACTACCTGGAGGTACTATCTCAGGCATCGGTCCACATACTGAAGCCTCATCACTATGCGGACCATCCTCATGGTCATTCACTGGAAACACTAGTAGCCAAGTCCACCATCCACTCTACTAATGTCTCAGATAGGCGGAAAACTCTAGCAATCGCCTCCGGCCAGTGCTCTGATGTATATGAATCTTTCTCGCCTCGTAACCTCGGAGTCCGCTGCTGCTGGAACTCATGAAACGTGCTCTGCCAGCATGCACAGTTCGCTAGTATGGCTGGTGAAGTGCCCAGATCAGTGTGAATCACTGAGAGGGGGAGGGTGTGAATAAGTGATCCCTTAAAACTTTTTACTAATTGATTCTTTATCAATTAAACCTCTATGGCTGGTTAAAGCCCCGATCCACTCTTCTTGTATCTCTCACCTTTCCACGAATGATGCAGTAAATGTAAAGGCACTGGACACAAGGATTTACAAGGTTCGGCACCAAAGGCCTACGTTCTTGCCATGTTGGTTATACGCCCCAACATGGTTTCTCCCATTATAATCTGTTAGTATTACAATGGTCGATACAGCATCCCACTGTATCTCTCCTGAGTCCCACAGGAGGGTCTTTATACTGCGTCTCACAGTGTTACCAGAGTCCCACTGGCCTGCTCCAGAATCCCACTGAAGACTTCTTCTCCCTGAGTCTCACAAGGGGCTTCTCCTGGCTCCTTGAGTCACACGAGTAGCTCTTCTTCACTTTAAGCTTCTTCAAGTATCTTCAGCAGCCTGGGATAAAGACTGCTGGCCTTGCTCTGTACCTCTGATCACTTGAGTTGATCAGGTCTTCTCGTCTTGCTCAGGATTTATCTCCATCTTCTCAGGATGACCTGGCTTCTCTCTTCAACCACTGAATACTCAGACAACTGATATCTTTAACTTTAGTCTGGTCCAGTCTCACTGCAATACAACTTCATGCACTGAATGCATGGAAACTCTGATTCTTCAAGATCTTCTGGTCTTGGACTTCTCAATTGCACACAGCCTGATTTAGCTTTGTTCACGTGTGCACATGCATGCATGCATGCATGCACTCCCCTTCTCTTTCTTTGGTGTGATAAACCCTCAAAGGGTATAGTCTCTTTAAGCACACACCTTCTTTGAACTTCACACAATTAATTCAATTTTCTTACACACATAAATGTGTGTTCTTCTTTGTGTGTATGTCTTCTTCTTCTTCTGAGTGTTTACACTTTTAGTGCACACACTAGGTTCAGCCTTCGTGTCTCTTTGCACACACTTGTTTCACTTTTGCACACACATGAGTTGGCCTCCTCCTCTTCTTGTTGCACACACTCACTTTAGTGTTCTTTTAGTTTTTTCTTCAATGTGTGCACACACAAGGGCTACGACCTCCTCTTGTTCACTTTGCACACAAGGCACTAAGGCCTCAGCCTTCCTCTTGTTTTGCACACACACAAATGTGGTGGCCTTCCACTCCTTCTTGCACACAACCCGTAGGTGTGCACTCTCTTGGCTAGGGTGTATTATCCTTAAGCACACACACACAAGGTGTGTAATTCACATCACCCGAACACCTACTGCCCTTCTTTGCACTTAGCACACACACTGTCCGTAGGTGGTCGTCTCCACTTGAGCTCAAAGGAGGCGCGCAAGGGTGTGGCCAATCCTTTTCTCCAATAGCCGCGTAGGGTCTTGGTTCAAGGTCCACTGCCTCGGGTGTGCACGGTGCAACACCGCGGGCGCAGAAGTGCTTACCGCGCAGGGGGCGTGGTGCACAGAGGGAGCGCGCAAGGTCGCGCTGCCCAACCTCTCCTTCCTATCGCGCAAAGGGGTAGCGCGCAGGGGACTCTTCACCTCCTTCTTCTTGTTGCGCAAAGGAGTTTCACGCAAGGAACACCTTCAAAGCCTCGGGTGGCTTCGGGACAACAGCCGCACAAGTGTGTGCGAGGCTTTTACTTCGCGAGGCACAAAGGCACTCACGGGACTTCTCTCGAATTTTTTCAGCAAGCTTCATCGAGGTCTCGGCCTCTCTTTATATAAGCAGAGGCAGTGTGGTTCATCCGCGTGAGATAACTTTTGAATCCCCGAAGTTTTAGGGTATTCAAGATTTTCTAAATCTTGATATTCTTCTCTCTGTTTACGCGGGTTCACTTATGTTTCGGCTTTCTTCACGTGCATGCATTTTAACATGTGCATGGCCTCTGTTTAGGCCCATTTATGCAAAGCATGAACACCCGATGCCTCGGCAACGTTTTTTGCCTCGGCCTTCTTCGGATTCTTCCAAACATTGCATGCATGGTCATTTTTAGGCATGATCATGTTCAGTGTGGCCAGACGATCACAATGGTGTCTTCATCTTCGTCGGAGGTGGCCGGAATCTCGAAATCATCCCTCGGATGGCGCCTGGTTCGTCGGAGGCTCGCGGGTGGCTTCGAGCGAGCTTCAAGGTTGAAGACGGACGGGGAGCCGTTGGATCAGGCGATCAAATAGTCTTCAACGGCCTGGATCTGAACGTGAGCGGCGCGATGAGATGTGCGACCGAGATCTGGCGCGCGATCAATCGTGCGGCCAGGATCTGCTCCTGGAGATTTTTCCGCGTCCCACATCGAAACGCAGCCCGGTATTGCTGCGGTTTATCAACCTCGCACTCCCCCCTTCACCACAATTGAATCTTCTCCCTCCATGGTGCCGCCCCGCACCGTTTTCTCTCTGCGGGCGCGCTCTTGCGCCCACCCCTGCCACTTGGGCGCGCCACTGGCGCCCACTATGCTTGTCACGGGCGCGCGCTCCTCGCGCTCACGCTGCGCGGGCTTCATCACCGCGTGGCCTCGGGGCTTATACACGGCCCCGTCCTCTCTTGGGCTGGCCCCATGGGATCCCCTTGGGCGTGGTGACTTAGTCCCACATGTGCCTTGGGTTGAACCCTTAAGGCTGGCCCTTGGTGGCTAATTTTTTGATTAAGTAGAGATTTAGGGACTTTGTATAAAAACAAAGTAACCCAAGTTCAAATGCCAAATGCCACTTCTTCCAAGCCATTCATCCTCTTCATTTCTTCTCATCTTCTTCTTCATTTGAATTCCTCAATGCTTCTTAATCATGTATTCAATATTTAAGAATGGACGTCCCGAAGGTTCTTCTTCATCAATCGAGCTCCTTAATCAAATAACTTCTTCAATGTTCTTCATTGATCTAATTAGAGATCAAGTTGGATCATCTTCAATTCATCATGCACTAAGAATTAGTACATGGACTTCATTAGCACCACTTCATCCACTTAGTGATTGTGGATGGATCACTTCATCTCATCATGCATTGTCAATACAATGCATGGTCTTCAAACATTGTTGTGACATTGTATCCAGTTGATACAAGTTCTTGGAACTTTAAGAACAGCTCAACAATCATCGGATTTTCATAGAGAATGTTTCAACCACAACATCCTATGTCACATAGTGAATCTCCTAAGTGACATGCATCTTAGTACCATGGCCATTCTCTGTTCCTCACCAACACCATCACATCCTTTGTCATTCACATATTGAAACTCCTTGACATCCATTCATTCTATGACAACATCATGCCTCATTGACAACAAATGCAACACAGTGCATTTCAATCTCCCCCTTTGTATTTGTTGTCAATACACTACTTCTGCACATATGAATGGGTCAATATGTGTGCCAATATTTTCTCCCCCTTATTGGAAATCAAATGAAAAGGTGTGGTGTGGTTCTCTTCAAAATCTCTCTTCCTCCCTTCGAATAGAATCTTCTTGAAAAGCACTAAGAGAGGGATGATGTCACATGTTCTCTTTAGCAAAGAACCTTAAGTAAATCAACTCTAAGTCTACGTGGGCTAACCCGGTGTAGAAAACAAGAGTGATGTAACCAAGGTACTCAATGCTGTCCAATATTCACTGTACATGTGAGATCATGCTCCAAGGGGTTGAAATTTTTCAGATATAACAATAAATTGCTAAATCCTGCACATACTTCACAAGACTCATTAGAAAGTTCAGTGCAAAGATAAAGCTCCCCCTTTCATCCATTTTCCTTCAATCAATACTCCCCCTTAATTGACATGATGAATACAATTAAGAAACAAGGGATGAAAGTATGATTGGAATACCTTCACTTTTCTCAAGATGGTGTTAAATCTCAGAATCCCATCTTCTTCAGATAGGCTCCCCCTCAAGGGGTGCACTCCATTCCTTCCAAACCATCCTCCAGCTGAGAATGATCATCATCTTCAATTCCATGCAATGTCAGCTCATGTAAATACAAGTGATTAGGGAATAAGATGGAACCTCCTTGGTTCATCAATGTGAACAACAAGGTTGAGAAGATTCTCTCAACCGAGATGTCCCATTTTCACCATTCTTCACACTTGCACATTTGATCTTCAATGATGTTGGTGCTGGTGTGGATCTCAATACATCTTCATGTGAAATATTCTTCTTCCCTTTTGCCTTAGAAATTGCCAGAACTTCATCTTCAGCTCTTTGCAGATCTTTGGAAAGTTGCAACTGATTTGGCCATATGACTAGTAAGTCACTTGTGAGTGTGGCCTCAGTTCTGGATATTCCACATGGTTCCTTCGATGCTTTCAAGATACCTTTCTTAGGCAACTTGTTTTCAATCAATCCCTTCTGCTTCTTTTGGATTGATCGCCTGTTTGAGTCCAGTCTGCTTCTATTGAATTTCATGGCTTCTTTACAAAGATCCATGATATGTCCTTTCATTCCACAGTAGAAGCATTTCTTCTTGGTGGTCCTTCTGGATGCATCACCCTTCTTGGATTTAGACTCCAAGGTATTCTCTTCCTTTTTCATAATCTTCTTGGGAGCATCTTCAGCTTTCTTCTTCTTTCTTCCCAAGGATTCTTTCTGAGCCAGGTTCTGTGATCTTTTCTTCTTTTGAGCTCTGGATACAGTTGGAGATTGCCATGTATCTTTTTGACCACTTTTGCAATCATCCCAGATGTTGTCGAGTAATACAAATCTATTTGCAGTAAATAGATGTCTCTGGACCTGTGGATGCTGCTTCTTTTCTTCTGGCTTGCTCCCCCTTGGAACGGGCTTCCTTTGTGCTTTGACATTCAATGGATTGTACCAACAATACTTTGCACAGTGCCCATACTTATAACAACACCAACACTGACCCACAAATCTTGACCTCTTCAGTCCTTCTGATTGTTGGGTACTTTTCTTGACTTGCTGTGTTGTTTTAGGAGAGCTCTCTTTCTTCATCTTCTTCATCCATACTTGATCAATGTTATTCTTCCATCCTCTACTTTTTGTAGAAACACATTTAGAAACATGAGTACAAGATGGGATGGATGGTACCTTCCTTTTATAAGATGTTGCCCTTTTATTAGAGGATGTCCTTCTTTTGGAATCATCCTTCTCAATGCACACTTGTGTAGCAACATTTCTACTTTCAGGTGACTGGGAGGATTCAGCTTTGGGTGATTGCAGATTTTTCAATATCACCTCCAGTTCAAAGCATTTCATGGTGAGGGAGTTCTTCTCATCCTCAACCAATCTTATCCTACCTTCCCAATTCTGTTTCAGCTATTCCATCTGGTCATCATGCACCTTCTTTATTTCATGCAATGAGTTGTCAAGCTCCTTCACCATTTTGACTTTGTCCTCAAGTTGACCATCTCTGACATTCATTGAAACATTGTGCCTCTTTTCCAGTGCATGGAAAACATCTTTGATTATTATTTTAAAGAATTCTTTCTCAGAAAGGCTTCTTTGCAATTCTTCAGCAGTGTCTTCATATCTTTCATTGCAAAGAGAAACAGTTTCATCTTTAGCCTTCACCACCTTTCTGAGAGTGTTGGTTATGCCAACCCTTTTAGCCAACTGATCTTCCATTGCATTGGCTTCTTCTTCTAGCTGTAATTTTTCTTCTTGAAGATCAAGGATGCCTGTAGTAATACACATTTCTACTTCCCTGGGGACTGTCTTCCAAAGATATTCGATTGCACTTTGAAGATCTTTCATTGTTCCAACTTCATCACAGCTAGGACAGGCTTTCTTCATCTTCTTGGCATGTTTCTTCTTTCTATTTTTCTGAGTCTTGGCATATATCTCCATTTGAGGCTGGTCGCTCATTTCCTCAAATATGCACTTCATAAAGACTCCCTTGGATCTTTTAGAGGCAACCTTCCCTCTAAAACCAATTGAAGTGCCCAGATCAGTGTGAATCACTAAGAGGGGGAGGGGGTGAATCAGTGATCCCTTAAAACTTTTTACTAATTGATTCTTTATCAATTAAACCTCTATGGCTTGTTAAAGCCTCGATCCACTCTTCTTGTATCTCTCACCTTTCCACGAATGATGCAGTAAATGTAAAGGCACTGGACCCAAGGATTTACAAGGTTCGGAACCAAAGGCCTACGTCCTTGCCATGTTGGTTATACGCCCCAACATGGTTTCTCCCATTATAATCTGTTAGTATTACAATGGTCGATATAGAATCCCACTATATCCCTCCTGAGTCCCACAGGAGGGTCTTTATACTGCGTCTCACAGTGTTACCAGAGTCCCACTGGCCTGCTCCAGAATCCCACTGAAGACTTCTTCTCCCTGAGTCTCACAGGGGGCTTCTCCTGGCTCCTCAAGTCACACGAGTAGCTCTTCTTCACTTTAAGCTTCTTCAAGTATCTTCAGCAGCCTGGGATAACTACTACTGGCCTTTCTCTGTACCTCTGATCACTTGAGTTGATCAGGTCTTCTCGTCTTGCTCAGGATTTATCTCCTTCTTCTTAGGATGACCTGGCTTCTCTCTTCAACCACTGAATACTCAGACAACTGATATCTTTAACTTTAGTCTGGTCCAGTCTCACTGCAATACAACTTCATGCACTGAATGCATGGAAACTCTGATTCTTCAAGATCTTCTGGTCTTGGACTTCTCAATTGCACACAGCCTAATTTAGCTTTGTTCACGTGTGCACGTGCATGCATGCATGCATGCACTCCCCTTCTCTTTCTTTGGTGTGATAAACCCTCAAAGGGTATAGTCTCTTTAAGCACACACCTTCTTTGAACTTCACACAATTAATTCAATTTTCTTACACACATAAATGTGTGTTCTTCTTTGTGTGGATGTCTTCTTCTTCTTCTGAGTGTTTACACTTTTAGTGCACACACTAGGTTCGGCCTTCGTGTCTCTTTGCACACACTTGTTTCACTTTTGCACACACATGAGTTGGCCTCCTCCTCTTCTTGTTGCACACACTCACTTTAGTGTTCTTTTAGTTTGTTCTTCAAAGTGTGCACACACAAGGGCTACGGCCTCCTCTTTTTCACTTTGCACACAAGGCACTAAGGCCTCGACCTTCCTCTTGTTTTGCACACACACGAATGTGGTGGCCTTCTACTCCTTCTTGCACATAACCCTTAGGTGTGCACTCTCTTGGCTAGGGTGTATTATCCTTAAGCACACACACACAAGGTGTGTAATTCACATCACCCGAACACCTACTGCCCTCTTTGCACTTAGCACACACACTGTCCGTAGGTGGTCGTCTCCACTTGAGCACAAAGGAGGCGTGCAAGGGTGCGGCCAATCCTTTTCTCCAATAGCCGCGTAGGGTCTTGGTGCAAGGGCCACTACCTCGGGTGTGCACGGTGCAACACCGCGGGCACACAAGTGCTTACCGCGCAGGGGGCATGGTGCACAGAGGGAGCGCGCAAGGTCGCGCTGCCCAACCTCTCCTTCCTGTCGCGCAAAGGGGTAGCGCGCAGGGGACTCTTCACCTCCTTCTTCTTGTCGCGCAAAGGAGTTGCACACAAGGAACACCTTCAAAGCCTCGGGTGGCTTCGGGACAACAGCTGCGCAAGTGTGCGCGGGGCTTTTACTTCGCGAGGCACAAAGGCACTCACGGGACTTCTCTCGAATTTTTTCAGCAAGCTTCATCGAGGTCTCGGCCTCTCTTTATATAGGCAGAGGTAGTGTGGTTCATCCGCGTGAGATAACTTTTGAATCCCCGAAGTTTTTGGGGATTCAAGATTTTCTAAATCTTGATATTCTTCTCTCTGTTTACGCGGGTTCACTTATGTTTCGGCTTTCTTCACGTGCATGCGTTTTAACATGTTCATGGCCTCTGTTTAGGCCCATTTATGCAAAGCACGAACACCCGATGCCTCGGCAAAGTTGTTTGCCTCGGCCTTCTTCGGATTCTTCCAAACATTGCATGCATGGTCATTTTTAGGCATGATCGTGTTCAGTGTGGCCAGACGATCACTATGGTGTCTCCATCTTCGTCGGAGGTGGACGGAATCTCGAAATCATCCCTCGGATGGTGCCTGGTTCGTCGGAGGCTCGCGGGTGGCTTCGAGCGAGCTTCAAGGTTGAAGACGGATGGGGAGCCGTTGGATCAGGCGATCAAATAGTCTTCAACGGCCTGGATCTGAACGGGAGCGGCGCGATGAGATGTGCGGCCGAGATCTGGGGCGCGATCAATCGTGCGGCCATGATCCGCTCCTGGAGATTTTTCCGCGTCCCACATCGAAACGCAGCCCGGTATTGCCATGGTTTATCAACCTCGCGCTCCCCCTTCACCGCAATTGAATCTTCTCCCTCCACGGTGCCGCCCCGCACCGTGTTCTCTCTGCGGGCGCGCTCTTGCGCCCACCCCTGCCACTCGGGCACGCCACTGGCGCCCACTATGCTTGTCACGGGCGCGCGCTCCTCGCGCTCACGCTGCGCGGGCTTCATCACCGCGTGGCCTCGGGGCTTATACACAGCCCTGGCCTCTCTCGGGTTAGCCCCATGGGATCCCCTTGGGCGTGGTGACTTAGTCCCACATGTGCCTTGGGTTGAACCCTTAAGGCTGGCCCTTGGTGGCTAATTTTTTGCTTAAGTAGAGACTTAGGGACTTTGTATAAAAACAAAGTAACCCAAGTTCAAATGCCAAATGCCACTTCTTCCAAGCCATTCTTCCTCTTCATTTCTTCTCATATTCTTCTTCATTTGAATTCCTCAATGCTTCTTAATCATGTATTCAATATTTAAGAATGGACGTCCCGAAGGTTCTTCTTTATCAACTGAGCTCCTTAATCAAATAACTTCTTCAATGTTCTTCATTGATCTAATTAGAGATCAAGTTGGATCATCTTCAATTCATCATGCACTAAGAATTAGTACATGGACTTCATTAGCACCACTTCATCCACTTAGTGATTTTGGATGGATCACTTCATCTCATCATGCATTGTCAATACAATGCATGGTCTTCAAACATTGTTGTGACATTGTATCCAGTTGATACAAGTTCTTGGAACTTTACGAACAGCTCAACAATCGTCTAATTTTCATAGAGAATGTTTCAACCACAACATCCTATGTCACTTAGTGAATCTTCTAACTGACATGCATCTTAGTACCATGGCCATTCTCCGTTCCTCACCAACACCATCACATCATTTTTCATTCATATATTGAAAATCCTTGACATCCATTCATTCTATGACAACATCATGCCTCATTGACAACAAATGCAACACAGTGCATTTCAGCTGGTGGTATCTGCTGCCCAACAGGTGGTGGTGCTGCTGGTACACCACCCGAGGGTGCAAACATAGTAAAAAGGGCCCCGCACCGGAGCCTCGTCGCTCGGTGGGCCTTCATCGAGTAATCTCTCGAAACTCTAACTGACTGTCTGCGTGGAGACATGCTGAACAGATGCGACACGGTCAAAGATATATAACTGGTGAGCTGACCTGATTTGAGATGACTTTAAAACTCTTGGAAACACACAAGTAATCAGTGTTTTTCATGCACAATGTCAGAAATCAGTAGTTAGGGTCATGGTGTATGGATACGTCAGCCGCGACACCAACACTGGACTCCCTGAACTGAAGACCAAACTTGGTACCCATAACACTATTGCTTCAGAGAAAGGGAATATCAGAGTTATAATTTCTATGGAAGAACTGACTCCTCTGATACCAATTTGTCACGACCCGTCCTCGGGACCCATGACATGACTTCCCCAAGCTTTCCTTCCATAGGCCAAGGGCTGGAGACTAGCACCAAAGGCGTAAAACCCGATAACTGGGAAGGATTTGACTTTATAAAAGTAAACAAAACATCACAGAGTACAAGCGGAAGTAATACACTAAGTACACAGGAATGTGCTCAATGGTATGTGGGATAGAATACACACCCAACAGAAAGTATAGCTACAACTGAACGAAAGTACAACAGGAAAAGACAAACATCTTGAAGAATGGAAGCAGCTCCTGGGTCGTCCTCTTTGGATCCTTCCTGAAGTGTAGGTATAGATAGCATATCTCTTGGATCATCCACCACAGATCCTACATGAATGGTAGGTACATATAGCCTCAACAACACTCTCACATGTCAACCTCCTCCGAGTGTCGTCTCGTCATGAAGTCCACCTCCGTATACTGACTCGTCATGAGGTCCACCTCCGGGTACCATCCAGTCCTTGAACACTCTGCCTCCGTCATCACTGCCCGTCGTCTGCAACCAACACAACGAGGTGCGGGCATAGCCCGTGCAGGTGTTAGTATAACGATACTCAGAAGGGACCCCGAGACCGTCAAGGACTCTCTAAATACAACAAGTATAACCACAAGAAGAAACACAACAGATAACCCTTACATAGATATAATCCCATACTTATACTCAAGTTATCAAGTAGCCCATCTCAATCATGAGGAAACACAATGGTTATGAAATCAATGGATAACCACTACCTAGGTATATACCCATACATATACCTAAGTTATCAAGTGACCTATCTCAATCATGAGGTAAACACAAAGGTCATAGACTCTGCTCAAACCAATATTTTCATTATCGAAACCATAACTGCTGAAAAGCCCTGTCTCTGGAGTGTACAATGATCCTATCATGACTCTGAGGTACAACTCGCTAACCTCAGACTGCTGAGGTACTCCTCCTGTTGAGTACCGCGGGTTAGCCACCCAAACACAGTAGTGCTTACCGTCGGGGTATGCCACCCAAACATAGTAGTGCACACCCCCTAATAGCCTCCAGAGTTACTCTCCGGACGAGTACCACAGGTCTGCACCCAAACAAAGTAGTGCTCCATCCGCCATAGGTCTTCTCCCAAACAAAGTAGTGCTCCATCCACTGGGCTAGTCGACTCACTCTAAGTCGAGTCGGTCAAGAAGTCGTCAGGTCTCAATCGGCTACACGGTCTCCGTACTCCATATGCTTGTCTCCGGGAGGGTCCGCTCCATGAGCTATTGGTCAATACTCCAAGTATCGATATGTTCCATGAAGAAGTATCTCAAAGCACTGCCTCGTCATAGTGGTCTCAACACAATAGACGACGCATCAATAGGGATCCCGGTCAGTGAGTTATTAGCCTTTATGTCCCAGGGGCCCGGTTTATTTCGTTTGCGAACCAACCCGGCCGTATCTCAACTATATTCTGAACTTCTATAGGGTATACTCATAGGGACTGTTTCTCAACATGATCACCAACACCGTTGACGGTTCGTCAAACGGACGTCCGGTCTGAATGTTATCTGCTTTTCCGTTCCAGGGGCCCGATTAGATTTCGGGTACAATCCAACTCGACAACTATCCAATTGCATCCAAATCTCAGGAGAAGAATTCAAAAAGTTCCTTCTCATCAAGAAGAATCCAACAAAGTTTATGGCACTTCAATTGGACGTCTGGAGCTGAAGTTATAAGCGTTTCCGCTCCGAGGGCCCGGTTGGTTTCGGGTTCAGAACCAACCCGGTTGTACCCAATGTTCTCCGAAACCTTGAGTATAATATACCGAAACGACCGTCTTGATCCAAAGATTGCATAACAACAAACGGTGTGTCGATTGGAGGTCCTCAGCCCATGTTATGAGCGTTTGAACAAAACTGTCCGAAAATAGGGGGTTCGGGCCCGGTCCGACCAGGCTCGATACCCCCCCTGGGCTGGCCGGAACCAGTTCGACCCGACCCGGGTCCGGGTCCAGCCCCGCAGGGCTCGGCACGGCCCGGTGGGCATGGCCCGGCCCGGGGGGCGCGACCCGACCCATCCAGCGCGGCCCGACCCATCCGGGGCGGCCCGGCCCGGCCTGGGTAGCTGGCTGGCCTAGCGCAGGCGTGGCACCCGTGTGGCCCCATGTGCGGGGGGTTACGCCCCCCCTTCCACGGACCACCGGACACGCTCCGGTTGTTCGTTTCGCCTCCCGTCTTCTCTAATGGTCCTCCCGGGACCCGACCTTTACTTCAATGGCTTTAAAATGCCTCTACAACATGTTTCTTCATTTCCCGATGATCCGTACGTCAAATAACAAAACGTGGACTCTTCATGGTTTTCTGGCAGGGCGCGACGGCGCCGCGGCTATGTTTGGCCTCCACGGCGCGGCACGACGGCCCCGCGTTTCTTCACCTTGTTTCTTCCTGATTCTGTGCGGTGCCGTTGCACCGCACCACCTTTGTTCATGCCGCAAAAAAAACAACATCGAAGGGGGGAGGAGGATCAGCCATGTTCATGCGGTCCAACCTTCTCCTGTTATTACAACAACAGACGGCCAAGAAGAAGTCGATGAGTGGCAATGAATTCAAGAACAAAATAAATTACCCCTATGGTTTTCCCCGAAATCAAGAATTCCCAACCTGCAAACATATTCTTTCGTAGATCAACTTAATATTTAGTTGATCCACATTCTTTGTTTTAGAAGGGAATAAACATGGGTTAATTTACATTCACAAATTAGTACCCTACCTCAAAAGAAGGTTACTGAAGCTAGCGTCGCGGGGGTGGTTTTGATGACGGCGTTGGCGTGCATCCAAGAAGGGAACGACACCTCACACAAGCTGCGGAGAGGAGAAGGAACGAAACGTCGTTGGCGAGTTTCCACGACGGTGCCTCCTCCTTTGTCGTGTAGGAAGAAGTGGTCCGAAGATACCTGGTCGCCGAGTCAATGATCCATGACGAAGTGTTGTCGTTCTTCATTGAAGATGAAGACGTTCTTCACCGGAGAAGATGAAGTTCTTCAAAAGAACTAGAGCTCTCTCCTCCAATCCTCAACACAACCAATCTAACCCCCAAAAATAATTAATATATTCTTATTTTATTAAGTCATTCTATGAGTTCAAAATCAAAAACATAATTCCATTAAATTGATTAGTGTGTTGGGATGATTAAATGTGAGGAGAGGGGATGTGACCCAATTAATGGGAAGCTTTAAAGTTAAGATGAGTTACACATCTTAAGTGGGGGGTTTAGAGGAGTTAGGGAAGGTGAGGGGTTGGGTTCATGTGGGCCCCACCCCACCTTTATTCTCTCAATGGTAGTTAACAAAAAGTAGGTCCCACCCAACTTCCACTCATAGGTTATAACAACATGTAATATGAAATAAAATTGTAACACTATTTTATTACTTCACATTTAACTCCTTTTTTTAACAACTCCTCCCGAGCAAACGCACCATTGGAAAAAGTCCTCCTAAGCAATTACCAGCGCTGCGGTTTCATCAGTGCCCTCAGATTTTGATTCCGAGCACTGGTTTAAAAGATAGAATAACCCGCTCGATCGTTCACTGAATGTACCCAATATAAACATCGGAAATTGATTCCGGGCACACCAGACCTCGGAATCAGGCGCCGTCAGAAACTGCATTCTTGTAAAATCTCAAAGAAATTAGGGAAAAAATTTTTACTTCAAATTTTTGGGTCTTTACACAATCATTATAAATAAATAACATTGCTTCGTAGTGGTATTAGTCCACATGTATTCATGAGAGATGCATTCAATTTACATTAAATGGAAAACTTGTTTACCATCAACATAATTAAATTTTATTATTATTAATATTTTTTAGATATTATTTAATAATTTTTATAATACTTTTTAAGAAGGATGATGGAGAAAAAAATCTTATAAAAATATCTGATGACTTATACCTCGTATTTGGACATCCTACATCAGATTGAGCATAAAACATTTGAATCAGAGGTATATGATCACTGAATAGAATTATATATGTGTTAAAGTATGTTTAAATATATTATTTTTGATTTATTTTAGATGATTAAAATCTTCAGTTATATTTATAAAAGGATTATGTGAGTATCATTTAATAGGAAAAAATAATGAAAATTTCAAAAATTTCAATCTCTAAGTGTCTTGAATGTAATTTCAAAACTTATAAGTGGAACATCATAGAACCATTTGTGATGTTACCAAAACATTCACATGAAATTTTTTTAATGGATGTTTTGATAAATTTTTCGTTATTTAGAAATAATATTTAAACATTAAATATCATTATAAGTCATTTACAAGGCTCTTGACATATATTAACTTTATAAGCATACAGATTACAATGGAATTAATATAAAAAACATATTTATTATAAATTATAATTATTTAATATTGATTATATTCTAGGAAAACCATAATCCATTCAAAAATTATTACTTTAATTTTTTTTAAATAAATTAAATATTATTTAAATTACATGCATAAGTGGTGTATCGGAATTTCATATGCATTCGATGTAATTATAACATCACAAAAAAATAACAAATATATTACTTACAAAAAAATAATTTATTGATATTCTAAATAACCATTGATTATAGTTATAAATTAATTTTATTTAAATGACTACATACTAGAGGTGTTAAATGAAACATACTAATGTATTGAAATTATATTTTTTATAATATAATTCGAAGATTGTAATCAATGGAAAAGTGCATAGAGATTACATATTTTTAGACATAATAATAATATATTATAAATAAATATATCCAATGAAACAACAGAATGATTTGGAGTGATTTTAGACTTCATCCGATTGTTTTAACCCTTTTACCCCATTTTACCATTTCATGTGGTGGTTAAATTTTACAACTTTTACTACAAATAATGATAAATCATGCAATGTGAAATATTGAATAAATTATATACTATATTTTTAAATATAAAATTAATTTTAAATTTTTACAATTCTATAAGTAGTATAATTTAATTCTAAAATAATTGTGTGAAACAAATTGAGATACTGATTTTAGAAAAAAAATTATTTTAAGAATAAAAATGATTTTAAAAAAAAAATTATTTATAATTTTCATTCCCAATAATGTAAATTGATAATGATTAATAAAAAAATAAAATGTGAATTTTAAAAAAATCCAAGAGAAAATGGAACGTTGAATTTTTTTTGACTAAATGGGATGAAGTGATAGGGTTTTAAAAAATCATAGGTTTTAACTATTGACATAATAAAATGTTTTTATAGAAAAGACCTAAAATTTTATCTTAAAATTATTTTAAAACATTGATTTTAAAATATATTTCAATTATATCAAATAAAATTTCCAATAGTGGTATGAATTATTCATAATAATCGAGCACAAAATGGAAAAAAAATCAATTTTAATAAAAAATTACTTTATAATATAACATGAATTTATAATCATTATTATTTTTAATAACTATTAGATAAATGTTAATTTATTTTATTCAATATAAGACCTATAAAACTCATTAAAATCAATCATTTGTATAATCCACCTTTATTTATTTGGATAACAACACTTTTTTATATAAATTAATTTAATGAAAAAACACTCCATTATTATTTTATGATCTTATTTATAATTTGGATCTTATTTTCGAGGAATTAATTATTAAATTTTTGTTATTGATTAATTTTAGACATATATATCATAATGTGTTCCCTCTTATTTATACTCATCAATCTATCAAATGGTTAAAAACTATAATACAGATATAATATAATTCTAATAGTATATCACAACTCGTTTTATGCATGATATTTTATGTGTTATATAAAATAAAACATAATATTAATTTAAAATAATATAAAATAAAATCATGTAGTTTTATAGATTCTACAAACTTTTCACTATAATCCTATTCATATTTTTAAATACATTATTAAATATATACACAAGATTAAATTTTATAAGCAAAAGAATATTTAAATTTTTTGGATTGGATAATCTGAAATTGAATTTTGTTTGAATCAAACTCATTGAATATCAATTGAAGATTCTACATGGTATTTTTATAGAATTTTTAACAAACTCAGTATATTAATTTTCCATATTTTCTTTTTAATTGCGTAAAAAGAGAAAGAAGTAAACAATATTCATTATAATTTATTTAAAATTTTGCTTCTATAGAAATTGTGTTAATCAAAATCAATCAAAGAAGGTGAATTATTTATGTTATTAATGAACACGAATCCATCCACATAGTAAATTCAAAAGTTAAATATGTATATTCTAAGAAAACCCATGCTATATTATCTATAATATGGTATTAATTTCTACAAAAAATATAGTGGATGGGTAAATAGAACATATCAATGGAATTATGGATATAAAAGGAGTAAAATAAATCTCATAAGATGATGAATAATCTAAATAAACAATGTTAATAGTGTAGTTGTTCATAGACCCCAAAATAGAATTTATCCATTCGATCCTAAAGATGTCAGTAGGTCCTTATTTTATATATTTTATAATGTATTTATTGAAAAATATATTTCCATGTACATAGTTAATATTATGTATTATTAAAAAAATTATTTTTTGCTGTATTTCGAAATTTTCAGCTAATTATGGAAATAAATAATAATTTATTTCATTTTGGGAATTTAAGTAAAGCTATTGGACCGAATTTATTACATATAAATGTGTTGATAATATTGAAAATGCATGAGATAAATATTAGGAAGAAACTACTAGAATTAATGTTTGTAAATTTAATTCACTGCTAATTATATAAAATAAAATATAAATATCCCTTATGAATACAAGATTTACATGTTTATTTGCGTGATATGTTTCAAATATTTCCAATGGTTACATGCAATATCAATGGATGTGACTTTTGAAGAGGATAATACTCTAGTTATTAAAATATATATTAGGTGGATTGAGTCAAAATACATTTATTTTCAATTAAAGTGTCTTGTGTAATCAAAAATAGTATTATACTAAAATTGGATATTTTTAATAGAACAAGATATTTTCAATTCCATTGAATGAATCGCCATTTATGGTTTATGAATATTATAATAAATTATTTATATCATAATGTTATAATGAAATAATCATTATAGGGTATTAATATTATTTAACTTATATTATTCTATTATTATTTACCTGTATTTATACTTTTATTGTAACTGATGCGGAGGAGGGTTTGAATTAAAGGTAATATGATTTTTTTTAAATCTATCAAAATTAAAAAAATACCATAGGGTATCTAGAGATTTGCTATCAAATAACTGGTGGTGATGAAGTTAGGGGGTCTACTAAATTTAACCATTGGTGGGAGAATGTACATTATCATGACCTACAATCAATATTTTTTACATTTATAATCTTCATATCGAAACATGCATATTATTTTTGGTGACATATTATGCATCAATGTAGGCATATTAACTATCACACTAAAAGGAAATAATAGTTCCCCAAAAATAATTTTAATCCAGAAGTGCCATGATTATTTTCATAAAATTTATGTTCAATAGTAAAATGGTATCATTTTATTGGATAAAAATGATATAGTGTATCATGGGTGTATACTCATAAGACAATGAAGCACTTCTTCATGGTGTGTTCCCTTAGTAGTTTCTAGTACATAACATTGTGCAACAATGTCTTGTTAATAGAAATTTCACATTTATAGGTGTAATTTGATATTAAAATATATAGATTTATGTATTGTTCCTTAGATATTATGATTATTTTTAAATCAAATTATAACTCATGTACATTAATTTATGGTTGAAAAATCTGAAAAAATATGTTCACGGTTAAGTATGATACATTGGTTGAGTCACAGGTGGTATTTCATAATTGAATATTTTGAAAAATGATTTTCTAGTATGTATTTAGTAGATTTTGATATCTCATAACCAATTATGGGAATGTATAACTGAAATAAATCGATGACCATGGAATTCTGTGGGTATGTTCATTTTGTGAAATTAAAATAAATAAGTATAGAGAACAAAGGTTAATGAAACCAATAAAAAACATTCTTAATTAGGGATACATTGAAATAATAAATATTCATATGTGGTTATCTATTACTGAAATATAAACATCATTCTATATTAGTGACTTGGTTTTTACTTGATTCAATCCAAAGAAATATGGTGGCCTCATCTACTGTCAATGAGATAGATTAATAAAGGGTAACCCATTATGTGTATCTAAAACCATAGTGAAAAAAACTTATTATCTAACATGTTGAATACATATTATTATCCTATGTGGTTTCATAACTAGTCATGTTAGATTGATCTCATTTATTCAGATAATAGTTATTCAGGGTAATATTTATGAATATAATATTGAATAAATAATAATTTTATATTTAGTAAATATAAAATTTCATTATTTCTCAATGAATAATTCACTGATATTTATTTATTCGAGTAATAAATATTATTAGAAGACTAATACATTTTATTAGTTAAAAAAGACAGTTTCTAAAATTTTTTCGAAGAAATAATATACACGGAATGTTATTATAAAAAAATAAAAAATTTATTGAATAAATAATATTTAATTAATTCTTGAGTTTTTCTCATTCCAATAAAAATAAAATTGTTATTATTATTTGGATTTGGAGTTCTATAGGGATTATAAATATAATTAGTCAGCATGTGAAATAATTTTCCTTCCAACCCATAAACTAATTAAATCCAAATATATTATTTCCAACCCTAATACCATATTTTGTGTGTGTACAACATCATTTTTAGAATCCCCTCCAGATATAGAGAGACACTCTCATAGAATATTCTTATAAATTGTTATTATTCATCATCCACCATCCGAATCGATTCAAGATAAAACAATGTGATTCCCCATTCATAGTGATTCTCAAGGACATTAAATATAATTTTTGAATGTTTTTTGATCATCTGCACTGTCACTTAGAACTTCCTATGACATCACGTGGTGTTTCATATGGAACATGTGGTTAATCTATAACGTGAATATACACTTTATAGTCGAGAAAAAATTATGCTATGATGTGGAGATGATTTTAGATTCATCAATGAATAAAGAACTCATTTTAATATAATCAGTAAATACATAAATTCATTATAAATAATTATGTTATGAACTTCTTTTTTGGGTGTAGAATTAAGTTTTCAATTAATCCTTTAATTGATACTATTATTAAGGAATTTCTACATCATGTACATACATTAATAATAAAGGATTATGACAAAACGATGAGTTGGAAATCCTCGAAAGCCAGTTCCATTATGCCCAGAAACATCTATTGGTATTACAATCCTCGTATAATTATTTATAATTATATAAGGATAAGTGATTACATTATGAAGTTATCATTAGTTTTAAATAATGGTTTATTAATTCATTAAATATTAATTGGAAAATCTCCTCTTCTTCCTATACTTTTTTACAAATATAATAAAAAATATATTAATAGAGAATATGAATATTATAAGAACATATCAAGAGGTGCTAATGATATTATCTGGATAATAGAAGAATGCACTGCGTGTTGCCCATAGGTACATACTGTGTTGCTATATTTTTTTTGAAAATAAGGACAGATAACATCAATGAAGAAGATCAGACGACGTATAAATGCAATGCCATGAAGGGAAATTTTCTAGCCAGAGACGGTTGACATCGATGGGGCCTGAGGCTTCTAGCTGATGGGTCACATTATTTCCTTCTCTTTTGGTAAAGGAGAAGGTGCAGCGAGAAAATCCTTTGCGATGCGAGAAAATTATTCCAATGATGAAGAAAAAATTAATAGAGTCCTTCGTCGTTGTGGTTTATAACATTGATTATAGTGAGGCATTCAAAGTCAATGATGACATCAACCCATCCACATTCCATAGCGAGCATCATACTTGCCTAGATGGCAGAGGCCTCAACAACTATAGGTTCCCAGAAGGCATGATGTGATTCATGTTTTGCTGTGATGAATTTCCCAAGATGATTTCTGGACAGGAGACCTAGAGAAACAAGCCCATCATTGGGGAGAGACGTGTCCATGTTTAGCATAATAATCCCTTTCGGTTGGGGATTCCACTGAGGGGGACCGGAGGGGGACCAGAGGGGGTTACACCTAGAAAAAATTATCCTTTGTGGTCCTTCTAGCCCTGAATCCATGACATGGCCTGTTCAATCTAGAATTCAGGAGGTTTATGAACGTCGTGAAAAACAGCATCGTTACGCCGGACCCAAATGATCCATGCTAGGGTGCGGAGTGAGCCTGTGTTGTTCGATGAGAGGGAGGAGCACCAAACCAAATGTTTAATACACTAATATGGGTGATGAATTAATTTAGAATGACTAGAATTTTTTTAGAAGGGTTTAATTAATAAAAACCACATGTTTACTGATCTATCTTGACACATAGTTATCCAAACTACAGAATGTACAATGTGAAAACATGACATGTAGCCAACCAATAAATGAAAATAAGTTTTCTTATTACATGACATGTGTGATTGGTAACCTTGTTACTCAGAGGTTGGGTTATATTTATCATTAGTACATTTTTTACTCCACTAATGTTTGAGGTAATCCAACACAGGTATTTACTAAAAGAATACCACCAATATATGATAGAGAACTATAAGTGTTGTGTAGTTTTTAGTATATGTTGTGTTCATTACATATTTACAAAAAACATGAAATTAATTTGTTATAGAATTTCAACATCACCAACCCGTGTTTCTTGTGTCATTTATATTACTCATAACACCAAGTGATGGATTATATATAAACAAATTAAATAACTAATTAATTCATTCATAATTATTAACTATATATCATGTATAGTTCATAATACATGAATTAAACTGAAAACCTAAAAATAAAAACACCCAAATTTTTTAATATATGTCTGTGTGTATATTATTTGATACTACACCTCATTGAATTTTTAATAAGATACATGAGTTATATTCTTTATTAATGAACAGTATATTACTATCACACATGTAGGGGTAGTTCAGATCGGTATATACCGTGTTTCCACCAAATGTCTACATTATGTAAATAGTTAATTTCAAATAAATTGTTTTTTAATAATGATGGATTAGATTGTTAAGGATGATCTAATGAGAATCCACATGTAGTAATTTGCTAATTAAAGAAAAAAATTAATTTATTCAATAATTATTTATCTTATATATGTATAATTTGGATTCAATACTAGAATATTAAATGCATTATTAATTTCATTAATGTGAACGATCATGAGACTAAATTTGACCTTTTTATAATATTGATTTAATTTTAATTTATAATTTTTATTAAAATTAATTGATGGTCTGCACATCATCCATCCTTTCATTACATAATGGTGTTCTTTCCCCCGAACTCATTTTATGTGACCCACATATACCAATTCATCTATTCATCTCAAATACATTTGAGTGGATGCTTGTGTAATGGATAGAGATACTAGGAAATTGAGGGAGGATCATATTTTATAGGTATGAAAAAACAAATACTGGGGATGCATGGGGGGGATGGATAAAAGACACAACATGAACCACGACCTGATTTATAGTGTTTTGAATTTAGTTTGAGGGTAGGTTATTGTAACTTCCCAGTTAGAGGTGTCGTCCATAGGTTCCCCATAACTGGTTGGTCACATGGCCTCAAGTTCTTTTCCCCGAACACCAGAGGCTACCGAATAGCATCGAGGTCCATGAGTGTGATAGTGGAGAAACTATGCCCTCATTGGTAGAGTAAAACATCAGATGTAAAAAAAATAGCATTAGAAGAAGTTGTCAAATAAGCAATAAGTAAACAACATCAGTAATAAACAACTGCAACACACATATATAAATGATGCATGATACATATTTCTAGAAAATTAGAAAAACAATTTACTATGATGGAATACAGTACTAAAACAATGTACATAATTAAATAAATAAAATATCTCCCCAACATCACAAGCCACAGTTTGGTGCCATGCTCTCCAGATCCAAAGCAATCAAGTACCTAAAGTAGAAGGGCATTTTACATTATCAAGACCTACACCAATATATTCTATTTGGGTGTAGAAGAATGACCCAAACATGGTGTGAGACCAATCCTAGTGGGAAGCCACCCTACGATTTGGGCTTAATAGTCAGTGAATATATATGGTAGGCAATAAGAAAAAGGAAATAGTAAACAAGGAAGTACTCAAAAGTAAATAATCCCATAGATTCAAATGCATTCAACTTTAATATATCAAGTAAGATTCAAATCACAGGTAACCCTCAGAGAAACACTCACAGTCTAACCACTCTTGTCTAACCAAAACAAAATCAAGAAGCCCTCTGGGAAATTAACACACTATAACCACTCTGGTTTATCTTTTATCAAAGTCACTCTGTGGAAGCACTCATCGTCAATTCCCCATGTTGTATCATATCAGTAAATAATAGGAACTCTGAGGAAGCACTCAATGTCCAATTCCCCCTATGGCCCATATATAGGAAACTACATACACTATGAGGTAGCACATAAGTCCACCCACTATAATTTCACAATGTAAATGTAGACAGACACTCTGGAAAAGCCGCAAATGTCAATTATCTATGTGCTCAACTACAATAGGGTCCCACATTCCGATGTAAGTCAATCATGAACAAATAATACATGGAAGACAATGTTATCATCAAGAACTACTTGTCCAAACAATCTACAATATATCATAACATGTCAGATAATAATAAAAAAATCCTAACAATACTAGTCATGGAAAGAAAATAGCCAAACATGCAATGCTAGAAAAAACTTTCAAAACATGAAATGAAGAGAAAAATAACCATAGCATGAAAAAGATAACCCTATTCACAAATGATTATCCTCTATCCATAAAAACAAGGCATAATAGGCAATAATAGGGCTTAAAACCCTAAACATGCAATACCTTGTTCGTAGGTATTGGGCACTTTGGCACATAAAATTCAAAGACGATCTAAGGAAAGGACCGAACCACCTACCTCGACATCTTGAGAGCAATATATGTGAACCTAAAGCCTTGAATCAAAATAGAATGTTGTAGATCTAAACAAATGTTAAAAAAATTCAACTGAGGATCACTAGTGAGAGATGAGAAATCAAGATATTAGGTTCATGTAGAAACAAGAACTCACTGATGTGATTCCAACGTAACCAACCAATATCGAATCGGATGAAGGATGGAAAGTCAAGAGCTCAGTGAAGATATGTGGTTATATGAACACTTTTGGATGATATGGATAAAGAACAAGTGTGTTTGTCCCATTAGATGAGTCACCAATCCATTTAATGAAAAAAAATAATGTACACTATGTGTTCTTTAAAAGTACACGGTGAGTATTTTCCTATTCCAGCCTCTACTTTAGGTGGTCTCCAGGTCACCACACATGGCCATGTACTTAGGTGTTACCCTACTAGTACACTGTGTCCTAAAACAACTGAGTACACAGTGTGTACTTATATGTACATGATGTGTACACTTGAATTTTCCAGAAACTCCACTTTTTCCTCCAAAACTACAAAAAAAACAAAAAAACATGAAAATAATTTCTGAATTCTTACAAACTTTTTTCTTAAGGAAATTTATCCCTGAATTTCCTTATCAAGGAGGAATAGGAGAAGAATCCTTGAACAACCCCGACCACTATGATCGGACATCAGCTTCCCTCTCCCAATTCTTATCTTATATTTGCTTGTGCTTCCATGTCACTCTTACTAGAGGAAAAAACCGACTAGAGAGAACCTTCAATCTTCGATCAACAATCAAGATAGGATGCTCCCTAAATGAGGTGTCGACCTCGAACTCATCCTCTTTGGTTTCAAAAACAAGAGACGGGTTTGAGAAGTAATGTCGAAGATAAGAAATGTGAAAGTCATCATGCATAGACTGGTACCTCTGAGAGAACTGAAACCGATAGGCAACCGGCCCAACATAATACAAATACTCAAAAGATCCGACGTACCTCGGAGAAAGATTACATTGTCTCTTAATCATCATGTGTCCCAACCTCAATGTGACACGTAAGAAAACCTGATCTCCAACCTCGAATACTAGAGTTCGTCTCCGTAGATCAGCATAAGAATTCTATCATGACTGTGTAGTAACCATCCTTTTCTGAATCAACAGTTTTTTCTTTGTGGTATCTGGAAAAAACGTGGTCCCATCATAGCTACCTTTCATGCCTCCAGCCAGTATAAAGGTGATCGACATGTCCTACCGTATGATGCCTCATAAGGTTCCATATGCATAGTTTCTTGAAAACTAATATTATAGGAATACTCCATAAGGGTTATGTGATTCTCCCATGAACCTTCAGAATAAAAGACGCATGCTCAAAGCATGTCTTCAGGCACCAGAACCGTACGCTCATATTTTCCATCTATCTGGGGATGGTATGTAGTATATACAATTACATGTGTACCATAAGCCCTATGAAATCCCTGCAATCCCCAAGAAGTAAAACGTGATTCCCTATCTGAAATAATAGAGTGTGGAATCCCAAGTAGTTGTACAACCTCTCTTATGTACAACCTTCCTAACTCAACCACACTGAATGTCTTTTGATTGGAAAAAAGTGATAAACATTCGCGAGTTTGTCAATGAAAACCCAAACTGCATCATTCCTTCGAGGTGACTTCAAAAAATTGGTTACAAAATCCAAAATGACATTATTCCATTCCCACTTGGGAATGAGTAACAGCTGCAAAAAACTTGATGGTCTCTTATACTCCGCCTTCACCTTCTTATAGGTGGAACACCTCATGACAAAACTAGCAACATCTCTCTTTATACCTGGCCACCAATAGTGACGGTGTAGATCATGATACATCTTAGTGACACTAGGATGAACAGCCCAAACTGAGGAATGAATGAACCACATCAAATCCTCTCCTATGTCTACAGACACCCATACACGTCCATGACAATTCAATATCTCATCCTCACCTATGGTCCATCTATGAATAGGGTCCTCTCCTAATACACTCTCTTGTAGGACTTGGCCTTCTGAATTTGACTGTTGCCTCATTCGTACTAGATCAAGAAGAGTAAAGGAAACAACTATAGAAGATAGAAATGTCAACCCCTATCTATTGTGAACCTCCAAATTCATCTCAAATAACAGAGCCATAAGCTTCCACTAACTATTGTCTTACTAAACTTCATGTATTTGAGTTCTCCTTCTCAATGTATCAGCCACTGCGTTTCATTTTCCAGGCATGTTGGAATGTTCAAAATCAAAATACTGAAGGTACTCAACCCACCTTCACTATCTCAAATTCAGGACATGCTGATTGAAGATATAATTGATACTTTTGTTGTTAGTGAAAACAGAAAATTGATCTCCCATATGATAATGTCTCCAATAGTGTAAAGCATTCTCAACTGCGTCCAACTCAAGAACGTGTGTCTGGAAGTTGTTCTAATGTGGCCTCAAGTACTGAGACCCATACCGAATGAATCTTACCCCCTTCATAAGAACAACTCCCAATCCGATACTTGATGCATTATAGTACAGTGTATATCTCTTTCATGTCTCTAGAAATACTAATATCGGTGCTGAATTCAACCTCCCATTTAGCTTCTGAATGGCTGACTCACATGAATCTGACCATAGTACATCACACCCTTCTATGTCAGACCCCTCAGGGGTGCTGCTAAGACTAAAAAGTACTATATGATACCTCATTAGTTTCCATCCATCCTTAGAAATATCTGTATCTCAAAGACGTTCTTCGGCTTCTCTCATGAATCTACTACTCTCACTTTCTCTAGGTCTATTTATACTCATTTCTTTGAGATAACATGACCCCAAAGTGAATTTCGACCATCCAAAAAGTCGAATTTTGAGAGATTAGCATATAAAAAATCCTCTATAATTGTACACAAAATTATCACAATATGGGTGGCATGGTCATGATGAGTGTGAGAGTACACCAAGATATCGCCCATGAAGATCACCTTGAAATAATACAAGTATGGATAGAACACTCATTTCATCAGTTCCATTAAAATCTACAGGCGCGTTCATGTGACCGAACGACATAACCACACATTTGTATAGAACATATTTTCTTCGAAAGGTTGTAATAGGTATATCTATTGTTCTAACATGCAGTAAATTATAACCAGATATCAACTCAATATTTGAGAACATCAGTGCTTCTCGAAGCTGATCATAGAGATCATCTATCTTTTGAATCAGATATCTGTTATTGACCGTAAACTGGTTCAACATACGATAATCCACTAATAGTCCGAAGTTTCCTTATTCCTTCTTTGCCAATAGGATAGATAAACCCCAAGTAGAAGTAATAGGTCGGATGAAACCCTTTTCATGTAACTCCTCCAACTACTTCTTGATCTCCCTAAACTCTAGTGTAGCCATCATATAAGGAGGAATGGACACTGGTGTCATTCCTGGAACAAGATCAATAGAATGTTCCACCTCTCACTCTGGAGGAAAACCTGAAAAGACCTATAGAAAGATGTCTCTGAATCATTCCACCAGTGGTGGAAAGTCTATCTATGAAGTCCCCTGGTCATCCAGATATAGACTAGCAATTTGGGAGACATCTCCTCCGAACCCATAATGTTCAATTCCTGATCTACTCGGCTGGACATCCCATTTTCCCTTTTGAAGAAATGATCTTCCTTCTGGTGATGTGAAACTCACCCTATGGTGATAAGATTCAACAACTTCCTAGAATGAATCTAACCAGTATATTATGAGAATGAAATCATCGCAGGTCATGTCAAAGACATAGAGGTTCCATAAGAATTGACACCCTCCAACCTCTAGAGTGCACTCCTTGCATGGACGTACACTTGTCGTTCCCATCCCCAACAGAGTGGCTAGTGTCAATATAAACAAAGAAGAAAATTACTCATAAACTTTTGGGATGGGCGTGAAGAACTGCATCTCTGTGAAGCGAGAAGAATACACCATAACAGAAAGAGTAAACTACTCTAGACTTATGAACACTCAGGCTCGATCAGACTTCAAAGTCTCAAGGTAGATGTAGTCATAGAAGGCATGCTGGAAGTCATCCCAAGTCATAACCTACTAGAATCCCACTTGTGAGATCACATCCCACCATATCTTGGCAGAATCCCGAAACATATATGTAGCAAGATTTACCCTCTTTTCTAGAGGTATCTCTATATGCTAAAATATAGATATCATGGATTCTATCCATGGATCTTCAACCTGAGGTCCTTCTTACACTATTAAAGAAGAAGGATGTTGTTGTTTTTTAACCCGCATTAGTTCTACCATATATGGGGAAGGATGAAGTGCTTCTAAGAAGGACTGTGTAAACCTCATAAATCCCTCTCATAATTGTGTATTAGCACCTATGGCCGAAATTATGGATGGTGCTAATAATGGAACTATATGAGGATCTTCTGGTAGTCCCTGATAATCCATGTCTGGTGTCTAATCACTTCCCTAAAACTGGGGGAAAACCATTGGATGTGTCGGTGGCATGACTCTGCAAGTTCAAGCACACACAATAGATCTAGATTAACAAGGATAGAAACATAAAAGTGTATGAAGGAAAAAATAGAAAGAAATCATACAGGTTTTTCAAAACATATATACAAAGAGTGTATAATGCCAAGATAATGTGTCCCATTAAGACTTCATAAGGCCATGTTCTTTTTCCAACATAGGCTACGTAACACCCCAAACACACGATGTGTTTTCCTATCACACATCTTGTACTTGAAACTTCTTCCCCTACCCAAGTTCTCATACACGACTAAGCCACACCAGTTTCCAAGAGCTATACTACATGATGGGTTAGTGCCAGTCATAGTGTGTACTAGATGAACATCAACGACCCGTGTTGTTAGTCACATGACCGGTTACATGGCTCACTCTACACATCGTGTTCTTGAAGGATATCTCCATTACTGGTTAGGTTTCAACTACTCATGTATTTAGTCACATGGATAGACACATTACTAACACTGCACGGTGTGATTATGATAGACATGGAATGTACTAGAAGGTTTCCACCACCCCGTGTTGTTCGTTAAATGACTGGATTCAAGGGTAATACTAAACGTCATGTTTAAGCTTGAAATGACCTATATAACTGATATTTTATCCATCCGGGTCGTTAGTCACATAGGTAGACACATGATCTACACAACATGACATGTACATTCAGTACACGGCGGGTCCCACTAAATAATTCCCAACCCCGTGTCTCGGCCCACACAACCAGTGACACTGTTAGAGGCTATAGAGAGAGTAAATACAGTACACTAAGTGTACTTTATAACAATAGTTACTTTGCGAATAGAATGACACATGTTGTGTATTTTCATTACACAATGGGTATTCTGGGTTTTTCTGGACATTAAGCCTCAAAAACTACTCTAGAACCCAGAAAATACGGAAACGAGCATCAAGGATCCAAATTCTGATCCTTAAGCGCCCAAACTCCCCACGAATCAATGCTTTGGAATCTTATACATGTAATATACTCAGAGAACAAGGCAATGATCAACCAAATTCCGACCCATGAGGACCTGTAAAACCTCAGGAACCAAAATTTGGCGTTCCTTAATAAAATAAATACACAATTAAATACCCTATAAAAATTTGGTATTTTGGCATGGCATCTATCACAATAGCATGAATATCTGACACAACATCTATCACAACAACATCCAACCACTAATTCACCCTTAATGGCATGGCAGGAATGCAAGACATGTAATTTCTAATAATTTCATATATGATGCATGGGATGACATACCGACATCTCATTAGGTTTCTATAGAAATATAACCTCAATAATAACAACAATAACAACACAATTCATGTGAATCACACAATGGTGTAATCAAATCAACAGTAATATTACAAAACCAAAAAATCTACAATAATGAGGTTAATTGGTTTTTCCCTTTACCCGGGTTAGGCACTCCCGTGCATAGATTTTTACAAAGAACCAATTCCATCTGATACCTAGATATAGGCTACAAACAATATGTCTAGATGAAAATAATTCCTCTAATACCTCTTGTGATTCCCTGGTTCCGGTTGCCACCTAGAGAAGCCCCATACACGGTTGGTCACATGGCCTCAAGTTCATTTCCCCGATTACCAGAGGCTGCCAACTAGTAGTGAGAGCCTTGGATGTGATAGTGGGGAAATAATTCCCTCCTTTGTAGAGTTACATAGTAGAAGTAAAACAGGTAGCAATTGAGGAAGTAGTAAAACATGAAATAAGTAAACAGTGGATGTAATAAACAACTTGAGCACACATAATTAAATGATTCATGATGCATATGTCTAGGAATGAATCCAAACAAATCAAAATTCTAGAATATAGTACTAAACCAAAGTAAAAAAAGAAAAGCAAGAAAAATGATCCACAGTATCAAAAGCCCCATCTCGGTCCCATGCTCTCCAGCTGCAAAGCAGTCGAGTACCAAAAGTAGAAGGGCGCTTTACCTTTTCTAGATCCGCAACAATATAATCTATTTGGGCCCAAAAGAATGACCCAAAAAATTTGTGGGACAAAACCCAATAGGTAACCTCTCAAAGATTTATGCCTAACAGTTAGTGAATATATATGGAGGAAATATGAAAAAGGAAAGATTAAACAAGGAAGTACTCAAAAGTAAACAATCCCACAATTTCAAATGCATTAAAATTTATTATATCATGTAAGCAGCAAATCACAAGCTAGTACCCCTCAGGGAATAACTCATAGACTATCATCTTTGGTTCAACAAAAACAAACACAAGAATCCCTCTGGGAAGTACACATAGTCTAACCCCTCTGGTTCTGCTTTTAACAAAGAAACTCTAAGGAATCAGTCACCAGAAATTCCCATTGTAGTCTCGTATTGGAAACTAATAGTCACTCTGAGGAAGAAGTCAACATGAAATTCTCCTTGTGGCTCCTATTGAGGAAAATTTTTACACTTCGAGGGATCGCACACGTCCATCTCCCCAATGGTCTCACAAAGTAAAAGTAATCACACACTCTAGAGAATCCCTCAACATTAATTTTTCTTAAAGCCTTTTACAACAGGTTCCCACACCCTTGTGTAAGTCAATCCGAAAAATGATACATGGAATCTAATGTAAACCCCAAGAACTACATGGATAAACAATGTACATCATATCATAACATGTTAGCTAATAGTCACTCCATCCATACAATACTTAGAATGGAAAGCTAACAACTAAACATTCAAAGCCTTACCAAATAGTCAAGATAATAAATCTTGGGAAAAACATCCATATCAATGAAAAGTTAACCCAATTCACAAACAATATACCTATATACATACAAACAAGGCACAAAAAACAATAAAAGGGATCAAAACCTTAAACACACAATACCTCATTCTTGGGTATTGGTCACTTTTGCACATAAAAATCAAATACTATATACAGAAAGGTACAAACTACCCACCTCAGCATTGTGAGATGAATAAGTGAACCTCAAGACATGAATTGACCTAGAAAATAGTAGATCTAAAAAACGTTAAAAATTCTCAATATGCGATAACCCATTATAGAGGTAAAATCAAGAGATGAAGTACATGAAGAAAGGGGAACTCACCGATGTGATTCCAACGCAACTGATGGAAGTCAAATTGGAGGATGGATAGTGAGTCGCGGGCTCGATGATGATCTGTGGTCATAAGGATGCTTCAGGATGAGATGAACGAAGAAGAAGTGTGTTCTATCAATAGGTGTGAACACAATCTTTCTAATGAAAAAAAGAAAGTACATGGTGTGTTATTTAAAAGTACATAGTGTGTACTTTCCTTTTATGGCCTCTACATTAGGTGGTATCCAGGTCACCATACACAACCATGTTCTCAGCCGTTACCCGGCAAATACATGGTCACCCACGACAACCGAGTACATGGAGTGTACTTATAAGTACACGACATGTACTCCAAAATTTTCTAGAAACTCTTCTTTTTCCTCTAAAACAACTAGAAATGAAAAACATACATAAAAAGAAGCTCAGGGTTCTTATAGTTGTTATCCTATAGATAATGTACCCATTACGATTATCTCATGATAATTAAACTTATATATTTTATTTTTATCAACATGAATTCTTAATTTAATTATGATAAATTGTCATGATAATATAAATTATATAGTTAACTATCATAAAATATATAAATAATAAAAATTGGAATATTCACAAATTTTATCTGTAACATGGGTATTTTCTTAAGAAAACATAATAATTATTAAATAATATATTACAATGTTAAAAAGGAAAATTAACGAATAATGATAAAGCCTCTAAATTATATGTTTTTAGTTTGTATAGCCTTCCACTAATTATGTAAATATCATTCCAAAGATCAAAGTTTATGATACACTAGATCTAAGGTGCTTTCAATTATCATGGAAAAATGACATAAGTATGGTACTGAATTAACCTAGTTTATGTAATTGGTTGACTACTAAATAAATAATTGGGGTAAATAAGAGTCAAGCGTTGATGAATATTAATACATAGTGTTTAGAATTAAGAGTCCACTCAATAGATTGATCTATAAGTATTTGATGATTGAAAAATTATTCCAACCAAAATCCCTATAAATAACCTATCATTCTAGTGGAACTATTATTATAAGAAGAATATTGTTCATTGCACCTAGAATTTCTACCCATAAGGATACTAAAAAACCCATGTATATATAAATTAGATTCATTTAAAATTGTTGGAGAATAAAAAAATTTATATTTGTTATCTAATTTTTTAAACCATATAATGTAATAAAAATATACTCTTCTTAATTTTTGACATAGTGATACACATGACTCCAACTATATCATTGTGATCTATACATGAAAATGATACCCTTTTCAATTAGAGTAATTTCCAAGAGTGGTAAAAAATCATATTCATTATACTTTTATATGAAAGAATATTATATGTTTTGGAAAATCCCATTCCTTTTGATCCTTACCCTGAGGATAGTGAAGAATAAATGGTTATTTACCTAAAAAATTTGTATGATTCCATAGATATTCGTTGTTTAAAGAACATTTCCATGTACAGTGATCTTCTAAAGAAACATGCAGACATGGAAACACATAGCATAAAATACATCCTTGTTGACTTCTATCAAGAGATGGTATGATAAATGAGATATGAGACCTCCAATTCACGATTCACATGAATTATTATAGATTTAGTGCGAAATGGGCCTCTTGTTTCCAATAACATTGACTATATAGATTGTAAGGGAATATTGGTAATTAATAATTATAATTATTTTTAGTTGAAATTTTTCTATCCAAACAAGATAAATCCCAATCTGGATGCATTTTCAATTAAATCTTTTGAAATACTGAGGAATTGTTTCATAACATATTTCTGTAAAATTCTAGGTTGATAAGGAAATGGGATATGAAAAACCTACAGTCCCTAGAGAGAATAAGATATTTAATAATAACAAAAAGGGGCCAAAAAATAATATTGTATCTAAGGATACGAAACACTATCATTCTATGTATAAGAATATCGAAATTCTTATGAAGAAAAAATATGAAGTATGTTTTTATTTGGAAATCAAGGTCATTGGGAGAATACATGAACAAATGGGAATTGAAAAGAAAATGGTGTGTTCCTTATCAAGTGTAATATTTATATAAATGCACCTTGGGAATTATATATATATTTAGATGATCACATATATATGTAAATTAATTTGAACAAAAAATATATTTTGAAATATTTTCCATGGAGATGTGTATCTTTGACTAGCGAATGGATCATGAATTGTTTCTTTGGCTATAAGAGAATGACACTATTCATTTCCCAGTAGAATGGTTTTGGATTTAATGAATTTTTATTTTATACATAGTGTTACTAACCACATCATCTATTTTTATTTCTTTTAATGGATGGATTAAATTTAAAAATCATAAATAAGGAATGAATATTTTATAATGAAAACATTTTTTATGGTCTATAATGTCTAAATAATGGTTTTAATATATTAAATTTTGAAAACTATGTATTGGTAATTAATATAGAACCTTGTTCGCATGACTCATAATACACCCTACCTTGGAATCACTATCATGGTCATGTAAATGGGATGAATCTAACAATTTTAAATTATGAAATTTATTTAATCATTAAGTTTGATATAACATGAATGATTTCATGCTTATTTTGAAGAATAAATGATCAAATTTTTATTTAGTGGATATTGTGAAAAATCCAAAAATATTATTTAATTAGTATAAATATTTGTTTATAAACCATTTCCTGAAGTGGTTAGTGGTGGATATTCATACTTCATATCTTTGATTAATGACTTGACTAGACATGTGTTTCTCTAAATGATGATGTATTAGTATGTGACAACTGATAAATTCAAATTGTTAATGAATGAAGTAAAGAAAAACATGTTAATAAGATAAACATGCTTCAATATTACTAAGCTGGATAATATATCAAATACGAATTTATAAAATATTTTAGAAATTGTGGGAATGTTATCTCAACTCACATCACCTTATACATCATTGGGAAATAATTTTAGTGAAAGGTAGAATGAAAATATGAATGATAAGGAATGGTTGATGAAGAATCATGTCGATCATCCATAATTATTTTGAAGATATAAATTTCAAAATATGGTATACACTATAAAATGGGTTCTAACTAAAGTAGAAGATATTATTTCCTTTTAGTTATGGAGTATAATGTGTATATTGTTTTTCACAAACACAATTATTAAGACTTGATTCATTTTTTAAGGACCACTCAAAAAACAAACTAACATTCCGAGACATGATATGAATTTGTATAGTGTATTAATAGAAAATTAAAGTGTACAATCTATATAAATCCTCATACGAGAAGGTTAACATTGCAATCCAATCCATTTTTAATGAGAGTGATAAGATCCATAAAATGGATAGTGGGAGAGAGTCTGACTTTATTGATGTTAATTCTAAAGATGAATGAGTTTTGATACATGAACAAAATCAAAAGATTCACATGGAATAATTTCTTCCGTAAATAAAGCAACTAATTAGAAGCATAAGAGACGTCAAAAAAGTATAACGATTTTTTTTTGATTTACCAAAGTTGTTGACTGATAATTTGTGGAATATGTTGAACATCCCTCCTATAATGTCGTATTATAGAGACAATATGTTTCAAGATAAAAATAATCCATGAATACTATGATGGATTATATATATAAGAACCAAGTATTGATTTTGGTCGATCCACTAGATGATGTAAATAGATTTGGGTTAAAATTGATTATTCAATAGAAAACTTGTCATTTATTGTAAATTATTTACCTTCATATCTGAACTATTGGCTAAAGGGGTTAAATTGTGTCAACCAACATTCAACATGAAATAATATTCCCCATTTCCCATTTTTATGTCAATTAAAAACAAAATTTCTATTTAATCATTCCATTAATAATATATTTGTAATTTGGATTTCAAAATGACATTACATAATGGGAACATTTATAAAATATATACATTAAAAAACCTGAATGGTTTGTGACTCTATGAAATTCCAAAAAGTCTTGCAAGTGGCAGAGATAAATTTTCTGATTAATGAAGCAATCAATTTCAACGATTATTCGGTTCAATGATGATTTAAAATATGTTTGTTTCATTAAGAAAAATTTGATCAATTTTCATTTAACCAGTCTACCTACTGTGCAGGTATAGTCCAATTGGTAGATATCTATGAAATATTACTTATTGAAAATGAAATAGCAGTCTTATAGTTACTCAAGGATTTGTTAGACAATAGTTACTCTATAATGGATTCAGTTGATGTATCCTACAAGCATAAGATCAATATAAGTCATGTTAGATCCCATATGATGATTAGACTAATCCAAGGTACATATATTGAGTAAATATTATAGAGATTTAATATGGAATAATTTGATAGAGGAATGGGTATAGGGTCACATTGTAAATATTATTATGATAAAATGTGTCTATATACACAAAAGGTTGAAGAGATAATGATTAATATAAAATATGATTCATTGAGAGGATTAATAATGTATTCCATGTTATTTTATGGTCTTTATGTCACCCATTCATTAATCATTAGTGGAAGATGTCTATATGATCTAGGTGAATAATATTGATTTAGTTTCATAGCTATATAAAATATCTAAAAAAGACATTGGAAATTTTCCATACGTAAGGAATAGATGTGGAGACAATATTATGGGGTTATATCGATGCTTGTTTTCGTACTGATCAGAATTATTTAATTTCACAGTCAAGATATTCTTTCTATCTCAATATAGTAGGTGTAGCCAGGAAGTGATCAATGTAGCCATTTTTTTATTCTGCAATGGATGCCAAAAATATAGCAGCTTCTAAAGCATCACAATATTGATAAGTATGTGATTTTTTTTAATATCATGTTGTGGTACATAGATTTAAAGATAATATCACATTATGTTATGATATACTATAGTGGTGGTTCCTTTAATCGAGATAATACAAGACCAATGGACTAAGAATACATTTTGGATGAATCAACTCTTGAGAAGTTTTACATAAAGGCGTGGTGTTTTTTTTCAAGTCATTATATGTAATTGAACATGGAATACCCATTGGAAAAAGTCTTATCTCAACATAAGCACACGAATTATGTGGGATCTAGAAGATTGAAGGCTTCAAGAAGATGTCTCTTGTGTAAGCGGGAGTCTATTTGTGTTGGTGCTCTAAAACCATATTTTATGAACTATGAGATTAATAATATTAATCTTTTTAATACTGATCAAATTATTATCAGATCATGATTTTTCTTCTACATGAGGTATTTTTTTATAATGTCCTTTTCATAAATTTCAGGCTAAATTTTCATAGTATCTCCCAAAAATTATGAGAAAATAAAAGGTACATTAATATATTACTAAAATATATTTTCAATATCCAGATAATATTACATGTTGATACTCAATTGACACGAGCTACTAGGGTTGGAGAATCATTGAAATTTTAAGAACATTCTCATAGTGCATTCCATTGGTAATTTCTACATTATAATATTATGATAACACATCATGTCAGCATGAAATCTGCATTTCTATGTTTCATTTTTTGGCCATATATTGAAATGTGTTTATTTATACTATAAAATTAAGATAATTAGAGAAATACATTATAAACAATGTACATTGATGATATTGTAAAGATAATAAAAACATAAGTTCATGGGAAATAAATATATGTTGGATGAATCATGAGTGATATCACATAAATGGAAAATATGGAATTGTATTATCCCTTTATATTCTTTAATATAATTTGATATTTTACTCTGTTTTATTGTAATATAATTGTATAAATAAATCCATGTCCACGATGTTGTGCATATAGGTTCCATTTTGTTAATTCAATGAAAGAAACATCTAGAACCGATGTTTGTGACACTAAAATTAAGTATTATTTATTAGATACATTTTGATAAATATAATATATTATATAAAAAGAATAAAAATATGTATTTATTTCATTTTTAAGTGGATTTTTTTCTATGAATTCCATAAAATGATTTTTTATTCTAAATGTCCAAGCTTTCCTAGCACATTAAATAATACATTAATATGATTCACATATATATATACATCTTAATTGATAACTCTGGGTTTTATCTCACAGAGGGATTATTTTTAATTCAATTTATAATTCAAATATATGTCTGGTTTTATTTATTTTTAGAAAAATGAAAAGGAAATAAATTTAATAATGGTGAAAATAAATGAAAACAAAATAGTAATAGAGGACAAGAATAAATATAGAAACATAAATAATAAATTAATGTTATTGATAGTGATAGAAACATATATATTGAATAAATTTTTAAAAAACATTATTGATAAAAAATATTTATAACAAAAAACTCAACCTAACCCTTTGTATCCTTGATATGTTCAAAAAAACGTACATATATATATCCTAAAATATTAGCATGAAAAGAATATATTCTCATACATATGATCTCTCTAAACTATATAATAGATCACTTGGTAATCAAAATTCTAATAAATTCTATTCTATGAAAAATTTAATCAGGAAATGTTATTTAAAATAAATAAATTGTCCCACTAAAGAATGTCTTTCAAATGAAATTGGGAAATAACAGATACTAGATGGGGATAATGACAGTAGAAAACCATTCCTGTGAATGTGTATTCCATCACATCTCTTCTATTAATGTTCATAACTTTCCAATACTATAGGAGATGACAAAGGAAATATGAATATATTTTCCCCATATAAAATTTGAAATAATTTCTTGGAACTAGAGGTACAAGATATAACTCAATTTTTAAAGGTTCATGATCATAGAAAAATATAGATAAGAACTAACAACACAAATCTTTATTTAAAAATATATAATTATATATGATAAAAATATAAGAACATGATATAGATTAAATCATGAATGTAATTAAGGTCATAAAATCCATCACTACAAATACCTCAAAACACTATTTAATGGTTAAGGAGAAAATATTTACAAAGATGATTAAAAAGACAACCTCTCTAACTCTAAAAAAACACCATGTTATATCCTCTAATTTTGAAATGTGAATAATTCCTTTTGAATATTTCACTAATAATTTTTGTTATGGTATTTTCTCCAAGAGTTATGAATCTAGACTTAATTATCAGCTAAACATAGTCCATTGAAAAATATTCCAAATCATCCTTCACTAAGTTCACAATTCCAAATTTAATCATAATATACATTCAATACCAGATTAAACAAAATTTACCACATATCAATATTATCATCCATCAATATAATTCGTCCTTTCATGTTCCCCAAAATTTATTTGAATTAATATACATAATAATCCTTTATACACTTTCATTTAATACAAATACAAGTTTTTTAGAACCAATGATCATTCAATTAACAATTATTCAGAAACTCAAATTTATGTTTTTCATTATTTTTCTTTTTAAATATTAGTTTCACAATGCTAGTATGGAAAACATGTGTTTAAATAATAATAAACATTATGTTATATATTAATTTAGTCAAAAAGCACTCTAAATTAGAATAAAACATTTGATGGAGCATCATTAGAAGATTTTTTTGAACAAACTACATCCATCAATTTCCCTTTTCAAATCTATATCACATGAAAAAGATGTGTCCCCCTAGGTTTATCATTATCATATAACATAAAAAAATTTATTTTTATAATAAAAAAATTATTTTTACATCATCTAATTCATTCATTCATATCCTAAATTTTTGTTTGATAAAAACTATCCTTCCCGATTGGCCTAATTAGAAACTGAAGTTCCCTAAATTCACCAAATTAATCAATGTTCCGAAATTTTTATTTCAAGATAATCTTAGACTGCATCTCTAATAAATAAGACAACTTCTACCTTTATCAAATATAATAGTGCAAAGATTTTATACTCATTTACTTCAATCGTCATTAAATAATCATTTGTTCTCAAGTCAATGATCTGGTGTTGTCATCTTCATCTGTCGGCCATGGTTATATTTTATTAAACTTGAAGAATTTTTTAATCACCTTCTCTATATCTTGATATTCTCCAATTATTAATTTTTTATTCAGGTATTTTTCATCATGAAAATCTATATGGGTGAGTATCCAAAATTTTGATATGCGAGTTCCCTGAAAAATACACAATGTAGAAACATGAAAGATTATTAGAATTTTAGTTTTGTGGGATTTTTGAAGGACTTGAATTTAAATATATGATCTTAAATTATCCCTCAGAACCTAAGTGAAAATATTAAAATTTTGATACATGGAGTCATCCTGCTAATTAGCTATATGAGGTAAGCTACTAATTGTTTGTACATAGTAAATCAACTATGTAACCATCCTAATCTATGATTATGATGCTGTAAACAAATTATAATGAAAATGAGTTAAAAAACATTCCCAACGAATTTTATATTATGAACCAATTAAAAAAACAAATTTTAAAAAAATCAATGATAATTAGTTTCTAAAATTGATAATCATGGAAATATAGGGAAATGGGAATCAATACTGATAAAAATATAAAAATATTATCCCAAAATACATCATTAAAAAAAGTTTCAATTTAAACATTCGAAATTCAGTTCTAAACAAATATAAATGATAATGAAAAGATAATCCAAATCATTATTACACATAAAATCTCTATTTTTATAAAATATTATATTACATGTATTGTTGTCAATAATACAAAACATATTCCCCATTTCTCCAAAAATCACTTTTTCACATTATTATTGAATACATGAAATAGTGAGACTCGACAATACACCACTTTGTTATAACCTGGGGACTAAACATAATTTTACCACTTCAGTGATTTGAATTTCAAAAATACTAACATGCGCAGTTGCGTTTTGTAAGATATTTAGAATCTAATAAGATAAACATACATCATTGGAGAATAGTAATTTGATGTTTATGTATAGTAATGTACTCTTATGTATAGAAATATGACCCTTATGAATATTATACACACCCATAAAGGTATAAATAAAATTTAGACACCCTATACTTGAAATAGAGTATTTTATGAATTAATTTTTAAGCATTCTTTTTTTTGTCAGGAATAAATATTTAATAAAAATTATAAATTTATAAATGGATTTAAAAGAAAACTCTTTCTTATAAAATTAATTAATAAATAACTATTTTGGGGTCCTATAATTTTAGGATTATTTAATAACAACTTATAATTTTTTTGAATGTATTATAAAATCAGTTTTAAATTTGAAACCTTATTCTTCATGTAAATAATGATTTTATTTAAAAATTAAATTTATATTATTTAGAAATTTATTTAGATAAAATGGAGTCCATTTTTTAATTCTACACGATGAAAAATGGTTCGGTTGAATTTTTTTGATTATTCTATAAAATACTAGAATTTTGGGTAGATAGTGAAATTTGATAAATTATGATGAATGCTAAATATTTGTGTTTTTGAATAATTATTAATTCATGGATGATATAAATTACCATTTTTTGGACTCACATGAACTTATTTCTAATAATGGTCACAAAAATCATAATTTTTTATTTTCTAGAGTAAAATAGTAAAATAACAAATAAGATAATCAAAAGTCACTCCCTTCCTCCACTATAAAAACCCCATCATTCCATCTTCTCTTAAATTCTATAAAACCTTAAGCCTTGTCTAAATTCTTCCCAATTATCCTACCAATCTCATCTGCCACTTCTAGAAGCCGTTGTTCTTATTAAAAGTCCAAAAAATTTCCTTCAAAGAGTCCCTCAATGAAGATTACATCAAGAGGTAAATTCCTATATTCATTTCTTTTATTTAATGTTCACTTCTTTTATTTTTCTTTCCTAACCTACATCCATCAAACTATTGTGATGAATCTAGTACCATAAATGATTTAGAATTTTTTAATTAAAAATGAATATTTTTTAATTAGCTCTCCACTCCACATCTTTTATACTACAAATGAAAACACTGTTTGAGATGTGTTAATTTATCATATGAATGTCGATGAGTTTTCAGTTTCTATCATCATCTTCAACTATGGTTTTGAAACCATTTTTATTATTAAAACAGACGTTAATATATGTATTATAACTTATTAATGGTTTTTAATCTATTTTTTACATGTGATGTTAATTTAAAAATCAAAATGAGTTCGTTGTGATAAAAAACCAGCAATTTACCCAAACATTTGTCATTAATGTTTTATATAATGATTCATATTCAAAAAAACCTATTTAACTTTATAACCATGAAAATTTATATTTTTTAACTAATAACAGACAACTTATATTTCGTACATACATTCCCATTCTATGTGTTTATTCGTACATGAATATATATAAATAGTTCATAAAAAAGAAAATGCTCCCAAACAATGAAATTGAATCTCTAAACCAATCAAAAGGAATTGAATAATCCTAATAAGGTTATAATAATTCAATTGTGTGTATAGGAGGTTCTATAATCCTTATTTATTAACCTAAATTTCATTATTCTGGTCATTAAGATCAAGAAAGGAACACCTCCACACTTAAGGTAAGGGTTTCCTACACGAACCTCTATTCACTTTTGGGTTACACTTTGTCTCTCATTAAGACATTTAATTTAATAACTATTCTTATATACTACTAATTAATTCTATTTTAATGCTATATTTATGTTTAAAAACAATCTTCCTTATTTCATTCATGGGAGTTACATTTTTTAAAAGGACCATTCAAAATTTTTTCTTAAATATAAGCATAATTCAAGGGAATTTCTTAAACTCTTACATATTTTCAAG
Organism: Viscum album; assembly: GCA_963277665.1. Taxonomy (NCBI): domain Eukaryota; kingdom Viridiplantae; phylum Streptophyta; class Magnoliopsida; order Santalales; family Viscaceae; genus Viscum; species Viscum album. The sequence goes on from OY728123.1 coordinate 1,757,065,525, forward strand.
GGAACAATATAATCTGTTTTTAGAATCCATTGTTTTTATAAAATAACTCATTTTATTATGATAATACTATTTTACTTCCCTTTTGGTTTTAGAAAATGATTATTCGAAATGAACTCTTCATTTAAAAGTAATATAGTATTTATCTCAAGAATTACTCAATGATATTATAAGTGTATTTTCATCTATTTTAACAATCCTATCGATTCTTCCGTATTATTGAGTCTAATATTTTATGATATCATATTCCATATTATGTTGAGTGGAATATGTTCTATTTTTATACCATTCATCATACTACTCATATTTGTTAGTGTTTATGTTAAAGATTGGAGAAATTTATTTACATCGAATGTGTTTATGTTGTTTATATTTATCCATGTTTATCCATGTTTATATATGGAATGAATTGGACATAGTATGTTAAGGGTGGGGAATATTATGGACCCCCGAGGCCTAGGTATGTCCCATGAGAGAAATTTATTTGGACTTCTCTGAGGCCATGCCAATTTTTATGTATGGTTTGGCCGAGGACTTAATCATTTTTAGATGTCTTAGATGAGGCCCTGGCGGTATGTTTCAGAATGTCGGGCATATGCATTTTCCTCATTACAAATCAATAAATTCATATTTCATCAGTTTATTAGAATAGTTTAATACTTATGATTATTTTTTATTATGGAAATATTTAATCATCTCAAATAACTATCTTATTATGTTTATGTTCATTTTTAAAGACATGTCTTTTGAATTATTCAGAATGGAAAATGTTCTTGTTATCTTCCTCTGTGTTTGTTACCCTTACTGAGCATATGAGCTCACCCCTCCATCTGTTTCATTTTTCCCAATACATGAATTGAATTATTTTGATTGACTTATTGGGATAATAATAGAGTGGTGGTTGTTTCAAACAGAACATATTTCTTCTTTTCCTCTCATGTTGTAATTTTGACCTTAACTGTGTATCTTGTTTTAAAAGATACTAAACTATTCGGTCCATCGGGATACGTATTCCATTAATATATTTTAATCTAATAAAATAAAAATCCTACTCCAAGCCACTCTTGTTGGGTCATCTTAGTAGGTCTCAATAGAAGTTTAGAAGAAAACATAGAAACTACATTTTGAAAATGTATATTAGGGAAAAAATCCATAACATAGTCAATGAGGATAAACATATAAGAAGATACTGATATTTTTTATTGAATAGATTAGGGGGATCATTTCTGGAAACCCATACCAATATAGATACTAAAAATGGACGTGGTTCTAGAATAGGTATACGTAGGAGTGAAAACTCCAATGAGTAGTTTCAAGCTTGACTTAGGGTATCCTGGTACATGACAAAAAACCATACCGTGAACCTAGATTGACACTCATTATGAATATTCATAGGATAATTCTCATTTTATTTACAATCCATTATGAAGTATTTAAATACAATATTTTCCTAAAGTAATTATGATTATGATTATGGGATTATCCAGGCATTGAATTTCAATTTATGCTATGTATTTTTCTATGTTGAGATTATACATTATGATTAATAACCTAATATAGTGTATAATATTTTTTTATAAATGGACCTCAGTGGAAGGAATGCAGACTGTATAAATGTGAGTATCACTTATAGGGACTTCCCCCCATGAAAGATAATGATGTTGTCCTTGGAGATGTGAATGGTGAGGGGGAAACTTATAACTATAATAAGATAGATTACATAGTTAATGAACAATAACCTTACCCAAATTGAGCATCCAGAACCACAACATAGAGGATCTATGTTAGATCTATTCATAAAAAACAGTCTTTATAATTTAATGGGACTACAAACCAATTAATAGTAGAGTAGTGGATAAGTTATTTAGAGAAGTTATTTCTCACTTTGGGATGTAACAAAAGGGATAATGGATTCCTGGATGATTATCATATGCTGGGTGATACAGAGCAATGGTGGACACTAATTCAAAACACAAAGTAGGATGAAGAAATAGAAAACCTGAAATAGATTGAATTTAATGAGCTTTTCATAGATAGATAATTTCCTCATCAAAAATGATTGGATATAGAATGTCATTTTATATATTTTAGGAAAAACGAATTTGACAATGTTGTAATGTTTGAATCTAACTTTACAATGAAAATAAGGAATGATGTAGAATATTTACACAATCCAAGGATCATGATTTAGTGAATCTTTGATGGCATGAATCCATTCATTTTACATGCACTAGTCTGCCAAATTTTCTCATCATATGAAGACAAACACTTATATGCTATTAATATGGAAAATGAGTTCTCTAAGTATTTTGAATTTAAATGAAATAAAGAAATGAAGAGGGATACTAAAAACTATGGAAAAGGAAATAAAGAAATTGGAATAAATCAAAGAGATGACATTCTACCCAATGGTAATTATGGAATGAAACACCTTGGTTCTTAATTTAATGGAGATGGTGTGTTCTAAAAGTATTGATAGATAGGACATAATACTGGTAGTTGTAATGGAGAGAAATAATATATTAATGTCAAATTCTATAATTGTAGGGAAATGGAGAAATTTCATTATGATTGTCCATTGTGTCAAGGAATTGTGAATCTTTAAAGGGAAAGGGAGATGATACAATCATATGTGTGTACAGCTTCTGGTTTTGATGTTATTAATGATATTATGGAAGGTACATTAAACATTTATAAAAACATAGACAATGATTTAATAGATTCTGGACTATTTCATTATTTTATATATTTGCAGTTTTCTAAAAAAAATTAGACATGTACCATTGCATTTAATATATTATTTGTTAATCAAAACTCCTAGGGGATTTATCATTGCAATAGAGGTGTGTTGATCAGTCCCCCAAATGACACATAAACGTTATTTAGTTTCTACCCTTATCATAATACCCATGATTGACATTGATATAATCCTTGGTATGATTTGGCATTGATGTTATGATGCGAATATCTATTGTAAGAAGAGGGAATTTATAATTTTTGAGAATGGTGGTGAAACCCTTTTCATTAGAGAAAAAATCATTCCAGCATATTTTTATCTATAACCACCCATAGTAGCTCTACTATATTCAATTACTAGGGTGTAAGGAAATGTAATAACTACGTGTGAGAAAATAATGTTCAAAGAGGACATACCGATTATGCAAGAATGTGTTGATGTGTTACCAGAGGATTTACCTAGACATCATATTGAGTGAGGAATTTAGTTTTCCATAGATTTAATTCTTGGTTCATGTCCCTTATCAATGAACCCTTATAGAATGTCTACTGTGGAATTAGTAGAAATGATGAATAAACTAGAGAAATTGAGTAATAAAGGATATATTCAGAATAGTGTTTCTCAATAGGGACCCCATAACATTTTCTTTAAGAATAAGGATGGATCTATAAGGTTTGTGCAATTTCTATTGGGAGATCAATGCTATAACTATAAAGAACAAGTGTCCCATACCACTCATTTTTGATTTATTTGATCAACTTCATGATGCCCACTATTCTTCGAAGATTGATTTTATATTTACATATCATTTGTTATGATTTCGAATGGAATTCATCCCCAAGATATCATTTAAATGAGGTATGGTCATTAAGGGTTTACAGTAATACCTTTTGGACTGTCTAATGAACCCTATGTTTTTATAGACCATTTGAATAGTTTTTTTAGGAATATATTAATAACTTTATGGTTGTATTTATTGATGATATAATGGTATAATCCATAATCTACGATGATCATGAAAATGAACTATGCACTATTTAGCATACTCTTAGATGAAATAAATTATATGGTTGTTTAGAAAGTGTGAATTTTAATATCAATTAGTTTCTATTTTTGGCATCATTATCTATATGTATGGAATAAATGTAGATCCTATAAAGGTAAAGGCTTTACAATAACATCCTAGCCCATCGAAAATAACTGTTTTATGTTGTGTTATTGGTTTAGTAGGTTATTATTAGTGTTTTATTCAGAACATCTCCCATTTAGACAACATAGTGACGATGATTACACATACACGGGTTATGTTCGTGCTGAATAAAGAACGTGAGGAGTGATTTGAAGAATTGAATAGGAGATTAGTGAATGTTATGATCTTGACTCTACTATCAGGTAATGGAATTATATATATATATATAGTGATGAAAAAATAAAGGACATGGTTGTGTCATTACGATTAATGATAAAGTTATTGCCTCTGAATCTAGGAAGCTAAAAATTAATGAACAAAACTATCCAACCCATGATCTTGAGTTAGATGATGTAATATTTTATCTGATTTCATGGAGACATTATAACACTGGAAAAAGATGTGTGGTATATACATATCATAATATCTTGAAATATATCTTATCACAGAAGTAACTCAACATGAGGAAAAGGCGATGGATTAAACTAATTAAGGATTATGATTGTTCCATATAGTACAACCGAGTAAATTAAAAATAAGGTACCTACTGAATTCAATATGAAGAATCATGATGTTCCAAATAAAAATATGATTGAAAGGGATAAAGTAGTTATGAATAAATAAATAAGGATATATTTATTATTCGATAAGGTGAAACATCACAACATTTTTATTTGGTTTCCAAACCATCCCTATTTGAAAGGATTTCAATGTCTTAGTCTTATGATGATAGTCATCAAAAGAAAATTAATTATTTTAATGATGGGAAGTTTGTTGAATTTTTCTATTAACATTGATTTAGAAAATTTTGGAAGGGGATTTTTGTTCTAGCTAAACTTGATCGAGAAAGGGAGTAATTAGATGAGACACATAGTTCAAATTTTTCTATAAATCATAGTATCACTAATCTGCATTGATATTTGTGAGAATATTTATGGTGGGACAACATTATGTGTTAAATTACTAAGTATGTAATATGATATCTAGTATTTCATAAAGTAAATGATGAAAGGCAACATGAAATAGGATTCATGAAACCTATATATATTCCTAAATCAAAATTGGATGACATCATCACTGATTTTGTCACTGGATTACCCAAAACTCCAAGGAAGAATGATGTGATATGGATAATTGTTGATTAACATACGACAACTACATATTTCATTGTTGTAAGGGTTGGTTTTCCATTGTGGAACCTAGAATGACTCTATATTAATGATTTAGTGAGACTTTATGGAGTACCTCGCTCAATTGTGTCTGATTGTGATCCATGATATAAATCAAACTTATAGAAATTTTTTAAAAAGGCCTTGTATACTAATCTTCATTTGAGTACTTATTACTGCCCAAAAAAGGACAGGAAAATAGAATAGATGACTAAGTCCTTAGAGGACATGTTGATATCATGTTCACATGACATACAATGTATGTGGTACCAATATTTTGATTTAGTGTAGTTTTACTACAATAATAGTTTTTATTAATGTATTAAAATGGTACCATACGAAGCATTGTACAAAACGATATGTCGTACTCCAACTTGTTGGGATGAAGATAGAGAAAGGAAGCATGTAGGCCAAGATCATGTGGAGGAAACAATGGAAAAGAGAAAAACTATTCAAACACATATAAAAGAATCTCATTGTAGAAACAACATCTATGTCGATAATCAAAGGAATTATTTGGAATTTCAAGTGGGAGATCATGTTTTTTTGAAATTATTTTTATGGAAATGCTTTTATAAGATTTGGGAAGAAATGGGAACTTATCGATTTATACATTTGACCTTTTAAAATCATAGAGAGAATTAAATTAGTTTCATGTCAACTTTCATTGACACCAAGCCTATCATATGCGTCCAACGTGTTCCATGTATCATTGTTGAGTAAGTACATGACAGTACCATTACATTCCCTCAAATTTGAATGAATATAATTGGATCATGACCTATCATACTATGAAGATCCAATCCAAATTCTAGACACTAATGAATTGGAGTTGAGGAACTAGAGAAATCTACCGGTAACAAATCTTTAGAAAAATCATAAAATTGAAGAGGCAACGTGGGAGTCTGGGGACATTATGATGTTGACCCACCCAAATCATTTAATGAGGTAACAATACCTCAATTTACAAGGCAATATTTTTGTAATGTGAGGATAATGTAACACCCCAATATTTTTCAAATATCTTTAATATTGAATACATGAACCTTGAGTCACTACAAAAAACAATTTTGTTATAACATACCCAGTAAACTTAATTTACAACCACTATGATTTGAATTTCAAAATATCTGTCAAATATTGTCGTGTTCAGTAATATATTATGAGTTTGATAAGATCAATATACATTGTTTGTGAATAGTAATGTATCCTTATGAATTGTAATATGAACCTTATGAATTGTAACCACACCCATGAAGGTATAAATTAAATTTTGAGACAATATAAATGAAATATAGTACTTTAGATTTTAATATTTACGTGTTGGTATTTTTGAGAGTAATAATTATTTAATTAAAATATTTAATTAATGAATTTATCTAAAAGAAAATTCATTTTCAAAAAATTTATTCCCAAATAAATATTTAGTTATCATATGGTTTTATAATTATTTTATATGACCCTAGTTAAACATTTATTGTATTATAAAATTAGTTTTTAAATTAATGATGTATTTTTACGTAAATAATGATTTTATTTAAAAATTATATTTATAGTATTTATAAATTTTTTTTAATAAAATATAGTCCATTTTCAAATTTGAAATGGCGATAAATGGTTTGAGTGATTTATTTTGGATTTTTCTGAAATATTCATAATTTTACTGAATAATGATTTATTCTAATTTACTAAAAATGATAATTAAGTGATTGTTGGCATCATGAATGAGTCATGAATGATTTAAATATGCCGTTTTAAATCACATGTACATATTAAAATTATTGGTCACATGAATCAATATTATTTCTTGTATAGAGAAAAATAATAAAATAATGAATAAGATTATCAAAAATCACTTCCCTTTCTGACTACAAACCCCTATTCACGCCCTCTTATCTTCACTCCTCTCATTCCATGTTCCTTTTCAATATTTTACCCAAGTCTCCCCCAATATCCTCCCCACGTCCATAATCCCTTGTATTGATAAAAAGACCAAAACCTCTCCACTAAAGAGTCCCTCATGAAAGATTATTTCAAGAGGTAAATTCCACATTTCATTTCTTTTATTTCATGTATCTTTCTTTACTTTTTTATTACTAACCGCATTTCATCAAAATGTTTTGATGAATCCAGTATCATTCATGTAATATAATTATGTTTTGATAAAGGAATAATTTATCATCATCTCTCATTTCCCCGTATTTTATAATTGAAATGGAAACGACATTTGAAATGTGTTAATTTATAACATTCATGGATGATGAGTCTTGAATTCATATTACCCGCTTCAAATATTTTCATAACACCATTTTGATAATTGAAAATTACTATAATATTTTTATTATAACTTATTTTTTCTTATGGAATCCTTTTTTACAAAATATATTAATTTATATATCAAAATGATTTTGTTGTGATCCAAACCCATCAATTAACCCTGTAAATAGTCATTAATGTTTAACACAATGATTCATCTTAACTCCCAATAACAAAATTAAGTTCATAATCATGAAATATTCTTGTTGTTTACTAGTAAAATTCTAATTCTATTGTGGGGAACCATTCTCATTCTAAATGTTTATCTATATATGAATATTAGTAAATGGATCATGAAAAACAAAATGCTCCCAATCAATGAAAATAAATCTTTTAAATCATCAGAAGTCCATGAATGAACCAAATAAGGTTAAAATAAATCACATAAGTGCAGAGGAGAATATGAACTACGTAATTTATGAAACTATATTTACTTTTTAAGGTCATTAAGATCAAGGGGGAAAATATTCAGACTAAAGTTAAGGGTTTCCTACCCGAACCACCATTTTTTAGGTTACTATTTGTCTCTTTTTATACCAATTAAATTATTATATATTATATTGTAATACTCATAAATTATAATAGAATATTATATGTATTTATTTAAACAATTATACTTTTTTTATTTAATCAGAGTTATATTTCTTAAATGTAACATTCAAAATTCTTTTTGAAATACAAGACCAATTCTTGGAAATTTTCCACAATATTACATATTTTCAAGTGATCTATATAATATTTTAATAGAAAAAATTATTTTCTAAAATCACTCAATTTTTTATGAAAATTATATCTTACATATGTTATGATTTTATTATATTATTTTTCCAAAATGATTTTTCCTTTCAATGTAATACAATATTTATTTCAATAATTACTCAATGACTTTATAAGCATATTTTTATCTATTTTGATAATATTGTTGATTATTATTCATTATAGGGTATAATATTTTATGATATCATATTCCACATTATGTTGAATAGTGTATGTTATATTTTGAAACCCTCATCTTACTACTAATAATTGTTAGTGATTATTTTAGTGATTGGGGAATGTCATTTACATCCTATGGGTATATGTTGTTTTTATTTATCCCCATTCATATAATGAATACATTGGACATAGTATGTTATTAGTGGGTCCCATTATAGCCCCTCGATGCATCATTAGGTCTCGAGATACAAATAGATATTGACATGGATGAGGCCTTTCCCATTTTTAGTTATAGTTTGGGTTGAGACATTAATAATATTTTGAGGACTTGGTTGAGGCATGGGCTTATGCTTCAGAACGTCTATCATATACATTTTCATTTTTATGGAGCTATAAATTCATAGTTCATGATGTTATTCAACTAGTAACAGACATGATAATGTTTTATTATGGAAATATTTACTCAGTTCATATTCCTACCATATTTTGTTCAAGATCATTTTTAACATATTGTGTTTTCAATTATATAGCATGGCTAATGTTTATTAAATCTTCCACTGCAATGTTTACCGTTATTAAGTATCTAAGCTCACACTTTCTCATCATTCATTCCTCATAGGACATTAAAAGGTATATTATGATGGACCCAAAGGGATAATCACTGAGTGGTGGATATTCCAAATGGAACTTATATGTTGTTTATTATTTCATGTTTTAATGTTGAAATTATATATGTATCTTATTTCCAAATCAACTAAACTACTCAGTACTTAAAGATTAATATTCCTTGTCTATATTTTAAGGTTTTAAAATAAGGCAATGGAACCGATCAATAGGGGATGGGTCCTTGTAGTTGGTATTAAATAATGTTTAATAGAAAACATGGAAACTAGATTTAGATAATGTAGATTAGAGAAAAAAGCCATAATATAATTTTTTGGGGATAAAAATACAGGAAAATCCTGGATTTTTTAAGGAATTTATTATGTGTATCATTCTATTAAATACAAACTTGTCTCGATATTACAAGTTGATGTGGATCTAGCGCAGATGATCCTAATTGAGAAAACATCAACAATGAGTTTTTAGCTTCACCTGGCATATCCTAGTACACGATAACTAGCCTTACTGTGCACCTTTTTTGACATTCCAAGGGGATATGCTTAGGATAATTCAAATTTTATTTACAAGCCATTATGAAGGATTTAAATGTAAAATTTTCCTCAAAGAGACCATGATTATGATTATGGTATTATTCATGAATTGGATTTTTATTTAACCTCTGTATTTATCCATGTTAAGATTATACAATATGATTCCTAACCTATTCTGGAGTATGTAATAGTTTAGAATGGAACCGAGTGGAAAGAATTGAAATCAAAATAATGCATGTATCCCATGAAGTTATGTCATTAATATGAATGATAATGATGTTGTCTCTAAAGCTACGATAGGTGTGGAGTAACTTATAACTATACATGGAAATCTTACTCAGGTTATGAACAATAACCTTACCCAAATGAATCATTTTAATCCACAACGTGGAGGATCAATGTTAGATCTCATTGTAAGACAACATCCTCTATAATTTAATAAGGCTACAAACCCATTCATAGAAGAGAAAAGAATATGTTTCCTAGAAAAGATATTTCTCACTTTGGTAAGTAACGAAAAGGAGAAGGGTGTCACATATGTCAATCGTTTGTTGGAATATTATCATCAATGACGGTCAGAAATTGAAAAAACAAAATAGGAGGAATAAAAAATAAAACATTGAATTGTGTGAATTTAATAAACATTTCATAGAGAAATAATTTCCTCATGAATGTTGAGAGTATATGGATATAATGTTTCTAAATTTGAGGAAAAAGGAAGATGAGAATGTAATAATGTATGAATATAACATTAAAAGGTTCGGAAGACATGTTATAGAATATATACGTAATCCAAGGTGAATGATTGATCAATTATTTGATGGCATAAATCATTTCTTCTAATGGTATCTGGTCTAACAAAATTTTTCATCATATGAATACACATTCTCTTATATTATCAAAACATAAAAGGAATTCTCAATGTCCTAAGAATTTAATGGGATGAAATATAAGAATAGGAATGCTAAAAAATATTGAAAAGAAAATAAGGAAATTTTGAATAAGAGAATAGTTGACATTCAATGCTATGAATATTTTGGATGGAAACACCACGGTGCATTTATAAAAAGAAGAAGGGTGTGCTATAAGTGTTACCATAATGAACATCATGTTGGTTATTTTAAGGGAATGAAAGATGATATTTATGATCAATTCTATAATTTTTGGGAAATGAGGCACTATGCTAATTTCTATCCCAAGCATCCCGAAAATGTGCCCTAGAAAAGGCCAAGGAAGTAGGAAAAAGCTTCTGTGATCACATATGATAAGATTGAAGTTCCTAATGACATGGTGTTATGTAATTTAATGAATTTCTCAAACACATTCAATATTTTATTTTATTATTGATCATCCCATTCTTTCACATATTCCCATTTTTTCATGGAAATTAGACATGTCCTATTTGATTTAATAAAGGTGTTGTGAGTCAAAACTCATAGGGGATGTATCATTTAAAAAAAATGTGATGATCAGTCCCTTTAACAACACATAAATGTTCTTTATTTCTAATATTATAATCATAACCATTATTTACTTTTATATAATCCTTGGTATGAGTAAGAGTTCATGTTATGATGTGTAGATCAATTGAAATAATTGGGAAGTTACACTTTTTGAGAATGATGTTGAATCCCATGCCTCTAAGGATGAAATATTTTCAGGTTATTCTTATATTGATCAACCCTTGTAGCTCGACTAAATTAAATTATTAGGTAGGAATGGAAAGAAACAACAATGTGTGAGGAAAAGAATGATCAAATAGAGGATATACTTATTGTGTAGTAAAATGTTGACATGTTTCCAGAGAATTCACCTAGAAATCCTCTAGATCAAAAAGTGTAGTATTTCATTGATTTATTTCATAGTTCAAGGCCCATATCAATGAACCCATGTATAATGAACATTATTGAATTAGTATAATTTATTGGAAAACTAGAGGAATTTAGTGACAAAAGATTTATTCTCACTAGTGATTCTCCATGGGGAACCCATGTCCTTTTCTTTAAGAAGAAATGTGGATCTATGAGATTGTGCATTGAATACTGGGATATAAATAATATAAAAATAATGAAAAAGTATCCCAAACCTCATAATGTTTATTTATTTCGTCATCTTTCATGATCCCAATATTTTTCGATGATCGACCATCGTTGTGGATATCATTGGTTGGGATTAAGGAAGGAAAACATTCCAAATAAAACAATTCAAACCTAGTATGGGCATTATGAGTTTACAGTAATTCCTTATAGACCTACTAATGCACCCTCTATTGTCATAGATCTAATTAAATAAAATTCAAGGAATATTGGGATGACTTTGTCATGGTATTTTTTGATGATGATATTAGTTAATTCTGTGATCCTAAATCTACCATCGTTGAATGGTGGATTGGTGATATAAAGTATTGCATCAACGAAAGGACTTGGTTGTGTACTTATACAGAATAATAAAGTTATTTCCAATGCATATTTGCAGTAAAAAATTAACGGAGAAAACTATCCAAGTCATGGTCTAGAGATAACAACTATAATATTTATTCTGAAGATATGGAGGCATTACCTGGATAGAGAAATATGTGAGATATACATAGATCATAAGAGAATTAAATATAACTTTTCATAGAAAGAACACAACATGATGTAATGGTGATAGATTGATCAACTCTAGGATTATGATAGTTCTATACACAATAACCCATGAATAGAAAATTAGTAAGCTCATGAATTTAAAAGTATGATCATTATGTTCTTTACAAAACATGGATTGAAAGGGATACTATGTTTAGGAATCTATTAAAGATGTATATGGGAATTTTCAAAGAAGGTGAAAGATCACTTCATTTCTGTTTGGTTTCCCAACCATCTCGGTTAGAATGGATTAAAACATCTTAGTCTAATGATAACAATATTTAAAAGAAAATGTTATGTGCGAATAATGGGTAGTTGAATGAATTCATGGGTGAAGATGGAATTCTGAAATTCGGGAAGAGGATTTGGATTAAATCTATACTCAATCTAAAAAGGGTGTTACTAAATGATGTTCGTAGTTATAATTTCTATATACATTCTGGTAGCAGTATGTTGTAATGAGATTTGAAGAAACATTTCCGATGGGACAATATGAAGTGGTAAATATCTGATTATGTTTCAAGATGTCTAGTCTCTCAGTAAGTGAAGGATGAAACATTACATCTATGAGGATTTATGAAACCTCAATCTATTACTACATGGAAATCAGATGACATCACCATGGATTTTGTCACTGGATTACCCAAAACTACAAGGAAGAATGATGTGATATGGGATATTGTTGATCAACATGAAAAATCATCACATTTCCCCTCTATAAGGGATGATTTTCCACTAGACCGCCAATCACGATTCTATATCAATGATTGTGTGAGATTTCATGTGGAACATCTCTCAATTGTGTCTGATCATGATCCATGATTTGAAAAGAAATTTGAGGAACGCCTTTATAAACCTTTATTTACTGAGCTTCATTTGAATACTTCTAACCACACACAAACTGGCGGGAAATCATAAAGAACGATCCAAACAACATAAGACATGTTGAGATCATTATAACTTGACTTTGAAGGAATCTTTGGTCATTATTTACATTTTGTGGAGTTTTCTTTCAATAATAGTTTCCATTCATATATTGGAATAGCCCCATAGGATGCATTGAAGGGAAAGAGATGTTGTACACTGACTTGTTTGGATGATGTTGGAGAAAAGAATATTGTGGGTCCAATGCTTGTAGAGGAAAAAATAGCCATGGTAAAGACAATTAAAACCTATACTAAAGCAGTTCAATGCAAGAAAAATAGATATGCTGATAATAGAAGGAAGGAGTTTTATTTTCTTGTCAAAGATCACTTTTTCATGAATGTAACTCCATGGAAGGGCGTTATACGATTTTGGAAGAAAGGGAAACTAAACCATAGGTATATTGGACATTTTCAAATCCTAGATAGAATTGAAGTAGTTTCATATTGATTGTCTTTACTGCTCAGCCTGTCTAAAGTACACAATGTGTTCCATGTCTCATTTTTAAGGAATAATATGCCATACCCAACACATTTCCTCACTTCAAATGGAATAGAATTAGAACAAAACCTATCACATTGTGAAGCTACTATCAAGATAATAGACACTAAAGAATATGTGTTGAGGAATCAGAATATTCAATTCGTAAAGATACATTGGAAAAATCAAAAAAATTGAAGTGGTAACATGAGTGGCCAAGGAGATTAGGATGAAAACCAACACACTATTTTAATTATGTGACATTATCTGATTTTTTGGGATGAAATTTTTTTCAGAGGGTAGAATGTAACTCCCAATGATTCAAATATATTCAATTTTGAATATATGAAACTCTAACTCTCTACAAAACACCACATTGTTATATCCTAGGCAATAAACATAATTTTACCACCTCTGTGATTTGAATTAAAAAAACTGACACACACAGTCATGTTCAAAAATATATTTACTATTTCATAAGATCACCATTAAATTTTGTGAATAGTGACATTACCATTATGAATAGTAATATACACTTATAAATTTTAAAATGAACCATATAAATAGTAACCACACCCATGAAAGTATAAGTAAAATGTAAATACCTTATGAATGAAATATTAGATTTTAGATATTAATAATTATGTGTAGGTATTCTATTAACTTATAAATATTTAATTAAAAATTTAAATTTAAATTTTTATTTAAAATAATTTTTATTTTCATAATGTTTATTAATAAATAAATATTTTTTTGTTCTATAGTTTTAGGATAATTTAATAAGTCTTTTGTTATTTTCTTAAAGTATTATAAAATTAGTTTTAAATTTAATGAGTATTTTTCATGTAAAAAATTGAATTTTTAAAAAATTAAATTTCAGTCATTTAGATAATTATTTTGTTATATTATAGTCCATTTTATAATTTTACATGTTGAAAAATGGTATGGGTGATTTTTTTGTGATTTCTCTAAAATCCTCTAATTTTTGTTGAATAGTGAACATTGTTAATTTATGGAAAATGTTAATTAGGTTAATTTATGAACCACGATGTGTCATAGATAATGTAAATGAATATTTATTCAAATGAAATGTATATATTACTATTCATGGTCACAAGAATAAATTATATTTATTATCTACAGTAAAAAAATAAAACAATGAATAAGATAATCAAAAATCACTATTATCCTCTAATATAAAACCCCCTCAATCACTCAACTCTTCACTCTACTCAAGAAATTCACCTTCTCTAAAAATTTCCAATATATCTTCCTAATATCCTCCCTCAAATCCAAAATCCACTGGTGCAAAAAACTATGCCCTATAGATGCCCTCAAGGATGATTACATCAAGAGGTAAATTCCTCTTTTCATTTTTTTTATGTTGCATTATTTTCTTTTTCTGTCCTCACCCCATTTCATCCCAATGTTGTGAGGACTCCTGTACAATATAATTATCACATTCAAGGACGACATATTTTCAATTTCAATTATCATCATCAGTTATGGTAATGAAACCATTTTTATGGATAAAAAATACTATAATATACATTTTATTACTTATTTAAGGTTATTGAATCATTATTTACACATGATATTAATATATAAATTAAAATGTTTTCGTTTTGATCAAAACCCACCAATTAACCCAAACAATAGTTATTAAACTTTTATATAATGATTCATCCTCATTCCTAATCGCAAAAAAAATATTATAACCCTATAGTATATAAGTTATTCATTAATAAAATAAAAATTATATTCTATAAATCCATTCTCATTCTACATGTTTGTCTATTCATGAATATAAGTAAACAGATCATGATTAATAAAACGCTCCCAAACAATGAAATTTTTTAGTTTATACATCAAAAGGCCATTAATGAACCTAAAAAAGTTTACAATGAATCATATACACGTAGAATAGGTTGTTGAATCATTAATTTAGGAACCTAAAATTAATTATTTAGGTAATTAAGATAAATTGAAGAAATCCATCGGACATTAGGTATGGGTTTTCGACCCGAACCACCATTTTAATTCAAGTTCCTCCTTGTCTCTCGTTATCTGATGTAATTTCTTAACTATTCTTATGTACGACACATAAATTTTGTCTTAGTGTTATATATATGTGTACAAAAAATATTCCTTATTTCTTTCTTTTAATTTACATGATTTAAAATGATCTTTCATAATTATTTCTGGAATAAAAGCCCAATTCATAGGAATTTCCCAAATTCTAACATAATTTCATGGGATTTATATATTAATATTTTAGAAATAAATATTTTTCTAAAATAACTCATTTTTTTATGAAATCACTATCTTACATCAGTTATATTTACTTAAACAATTATCTAAGGGAACTATTCTTTTTAATATAAATGAGTATTTATCACACGAATTACTCAATGATTTTAAAAGAATATTTCCTTCTATTGCTACACACTTGTAGATTATTATGTATTATTGGGTATAATAATTTATGATATAATATTTTATATTATGTTTAATGGTTTATATTCTATTTTGATACCATTCGTCTTAATACTATGAATTATTAGGGATTATGTTACAGATTTGGGAATGATATTTACAACTCATATGTATATATTGTTTGTGATTATCCTCACTCATATGTGAAATGAAATAGAATTAGTATGTGATGTGTGGGGTCTACTATATATACTTGATTTATCAATTTCTCTCATGGGAAAATAGATATGGACATGGCTGGGGCCTTTCCCAATATTTATTTATGGTTTTTTCTGGGGACCAAATCATTTTTATGACTTGGCCTAGTCCATGACGTTATGATTCAGAATGTCTGAAATTTGCACCTACCTCATTATGAAGCTAGAAATTTTTTGTTCATGAGGTTATAAAACTCATGAAATACCCATGTTTATGTTTAGTTATGGAAATATTTATTCAACTCAAATTCCTACCATATTGTGTTCTTGTTCATTTTTAAAGGCATGTGTTTCAAATATTCATCACGCCTAATGTTTATGTTTTCTTATGCTGTAATGTTTACCCTTAATTAGAATATTAGCTCACAAATTTTTATGTTTCATTTTTTACATGAAATGAAGATTTATATTATTATTGACTTTTAGGGATAATATTAGAGTGGTGGTGTTCCCAATAAAACATATATGTTTTTTTAATTTCATGTAGTAATGTTGAACTTATGTATGTATCTTGTTGTCAAATATATTACAGTACACTATCATTCATGATGAATATTTATTGTTTATATTCCAATGTAATAAAATTAGTCACTGGATCTGGTTAACTAGAGTCTGGTCGTCATAGAATATGTCAAGCGTGGAATTTCTCAATTCATCTTTATAAGAGTTGATATCTAATCCCTTAAATGGTGATGAAACAATAAAAAAAATCATTGACATTCATTATTGATGAGTTCATATAATATTTTTGATGATAATCAAACAAATCTGATAGGTTTATGACATAGTCGTGAATCCTACAAGATGAAATATCCAAACAAAAATATTCTATAACATTCTAATTCTTCAGGTGTGCTTAATGAAATTGTAGTATTATATTCATCCACATTGATTCCTTTACATGTTTCAAGAAACAAACATTATAATTTATGCCAACACACATATTGATATTGGTCACGAATCCATGAGGGACACATATAATATATTTCCATTGATCTCAATTAAATATTAATCATATTTTATGATTGAAATAAATAATACACTTCAAATAGAGAAGTTGTATTTATTTCATATTTTTTAATCCAAAAAATTAATAAATATTTTTTCGCATGATAATTGTCTCTTTTCAAAAATATATATACATATTATATATCTCTTTTTATTCATAAGATAATTAATAACCATTTATTAATATATAATTTGTATAATTATTTGAATATTAAATTAAATGTTTTTTATCTAGAACATGAATATAAT
Source organism: Viscum album (assembly GCA_963277665.1). Taxonomy (NCBI): domain Eukaryota; kingdom Viridiplantae; phylum Streptophyta; class Magnoliopsida; order Santalales; family Viscaceae; genus Viscum; species Viscum album. The sequence goes on from OY728123.1 coordinate 1,757,083,004, forward strand.
ATTTATTAAATTATTTAATGAATAATATCTATTTAAATATTTATTGAATAATATTTTTTAAAGTTGTTATTCAGTAAATCAACAAATGTAAACGAGTATGATTGGACCCACTTATTAATCATGTGCTAACAGATTATTTACTAGAATGAAAATATTATTTATTATATTGTAGGTTAGTAAACAACATGTAATAAAATAATAATATTATTATATTACTTGGAATTATGTTAATAAAATATTTGACTTACTCTTGAAACTGTTTAAGACATTAATTAATATAAAAAAATATCTATATGTCTATAAATAAATAGTTTGTTCATGTAGGAAAGGGTTAGATGTTGCAATAAGTAGATATCCTCCACTGAGAGTTATCTTTCAGTGGAGAAATTCTCTAGGGGTCTCTCTTAGGAATGAAAGAATATCCTCCTATTTCCCCCTTCTTTCAATATGGAGATATCAAGATAATATCATTACAAAATGAAGGGAGCATGGTAGCGTTAAACTAAATGAAGAATGATGATTTCTACCACTCACTAATTTAAATGAGTCCTTTAATAATTCAATAATAGTAATTTATCATTGATAAAAAGGTTTTGTCTAACACAACACTATTAAAAGGAAAATGATTTTATCATTTCTATAAAAGATGTGATAAATAGGTTCTTTATAAGAAAAAAACCACAAATAAATCAGACTTTTATCATCACTTTTAGAATTTCTAAAATAATACACCTTTTATAAGTGCATTTATTTAGAACTAATAAGGGAAATAATTATTAGTTCTTTTACATTAAAGGATAAAAGATTCCATTATCAATTCAAATAATTTCCCTGATAAAGGATACCTTAATCAGGTCTACTGATTGTGAAGATAAATGGTCACTTTAGCAGTGATTTTTGAAGAGTTGATAAAGGGGCCCTTTATAATTGCTTCTAAATGGACCAATAAAGTGAATAATTATCCATTCACTTAGTAGAACTAATGAAGAACTCCATTATCTATTCATTTAGAAGTAGTGACAATGGTGAATTCTGTAGTGTGATTGTACAACACACTCGATCACCAGAAATAAGGAATTCAATGTGCTGTAACAACACAATACATCACTAAAAACAAAATTTGAAACAATATAATAAATTATAAAAATTAGATTCAAATAAAAAGCATAATTAAAATAATATTTCCATAACAAATAAAAGTAAAAAAACTAATATAGAATGTATTATTTTTTTACTAAATTTAATGTTAATTTTGAATAAAAAATGTGTACATTGAGTCATATCGGTCGTACTGTGAGTTGAGTTGAGGTGAAACTAATTCCTACACATCAAAAATAACATAGGTATCCGTTTCCTAAATTACCAAATCAATATGAATGTGTTTTCTTAGTTTTGAGTATGTCTATTAATTATTTAATAAAATTAATTACAATTTAGAATAAAAAGACATACCTCGAGTTATACTGGTCACACTATACATTGTTTTTTGTTGAAGATAATTCCAACAGGTACCAAATTACAATATAATAATTTTATTAAAGTATCAAAAAATATGAATTAATTTTATTATGATTAATTATGCAACTTTTTTTTTTAATAAAATGCCCATTTAAACTGTAAATAAGAACTTTTAGTCTTTGAAGTTGCATTGTTTTTCTGTTGGACCTGAGACTAATTCGTACAGATTATAATTTAATTATGAACCATTTTATAAATTATCAAGACAATCCAAGCTGGTTTTCATGGTTTTCAATGAGTGATTTTTTTTAAATGATAATTTGTAAAATTATTATAGACAATTCGAGTCATACTGATCACACAATGCATCATATTGTGGTGTGGATTATTTTTAAACCTCAAAGATTAAATATTGATCGTTTAAATTAAGAACCATATTTTTTTCGAAATTGTTCTCATAGTTTTGAGTATGTTTGGTGTTTTTTAATAAAATAAATATCATTTTTAATAAAAAAAATACAGTTATAGTCACAATGATCACATCATGAATCAGATTGAGGTGTAGTTAATTCTTACAAGTCCCATGATGACTTATGGATCATTTTCACAATGTATTATAACAATATGAATGTATTTCCTCAGTTTTGAAAACTCCACTAGTGTTTTTTACTAGAATTTCATTTTAAACAGTAAATAAGAACATTGGTTGATACGTAATGCATCATGTGTGGGATTGAAATGAGACTAATTTCTATACATCCCAAATGAATTATGCACCATTGTCCTAAATTATCAGGATAAATAGAGAATGTTTTTTTTTTGATTTCATTGATTTTAACTTTTTCTGTATTAAAATACCTATTTTAATTTGATAACATACACTTTGAGTCATACCGAGAACATCATATACCATATTGAGTTATAAGTGATTCTTAAATATAAAAATTCACGTATGGATTTTTTACAAATGTACCAAAAGAATATTAATTTTTTTCTCTATTTTGAGTATGTAAGTTGTTTTATCAATAATATTATTGATAATTTTGAATAAAAAGTTTTAATTAGATTCATACCGGTCACACCATGATTCAAATTGGTACGAGGATGATTATAACACGTGTAAAATGAAATATTTATCATTTACCTAAATTTTCAAAATTATATGAATGAGTTCCATCATTTTTGAGGACCCCACTTATGTTATTTCAAAAAAATGAATTTTTAAACACATGATATTTTTGTCATAAATGTTTCATCATGTGTGATTTTAAACTGATAAAAATTTGTATACCTCATAAATGAATTATGAATCATTTTGCAAAATTATCAAGTCATCCAAAGGTTTTTTCATGGTTTTTTGTAATTTATTATTTTTGGTATTAAAATGTAAATTTTAAAAAAATACATACCCATTGAGTCATACTGGGTGAATCATGGATCATATTTAGTTGAATCTGACTTATACATATTTAATATGATCTAAGGAATATTTTCTTAATGTATCAAAATATTCAGAATTCACTTTCTCAATTTGGAGTTTTTCGGTTATTATAACACCAAAATTAATATCAATTTGACTGAAAATATGCACTTAGAGTCATACCAATCAATCTGTGAATTGGATTTATATTCAGATGATTCATACACACCCACAATTGTTTATGAATCATTAAACATATGTATCCAAACTATCCAAATGAGTTTCCTTGGGTTTGAGCATGACACATTTATTTCATAAAAATGTCATTTTAAACTAAAAATAGGCACTTGGATTCATACATGCTACATCAGGTGTAGGATTTACATGAGTATGATACATACAAATCACAGATTAATTATGTATCATTTCCCTATATTATCCAAATAATTTGAACTTGTATTCTAGGTTTGTAGTGATTGAAACTTTTTTATATTTAAATGAAAATTTTAAGTTGATAGTATTCTCTTTGACATCACACTATTTCAAGGAAAATATTATATCAATTTTGGTTTTACTCCAATATATATATTATACACCTACTGACATTAAGAGTTTGATTACAAAAAAATTTATTTAAACAATTTCTACTGGATTGTATACCTATTTGATTATTGGGAGTTGTATGGATGTTTCTTCAATAACACTAGTTTAGAAATTGAAGCATCCAAAATATAATGTTTTTACAAGAGGATTAATAAACTATATAAAATAACATAAACTAGTGGAGAAAATATTACTTCAATTATCCACTTGAAACACATGAACAATGACTCTTTTCTTTATTGAAATGTGTTGTGGGAAATTTTTAATTACTGTTTTAAAACACAATCTTTATATTACCCAAATTATACTTACCCAAAATGGCATGAATGACTTCTTTTTTATTTTTTAATGGATAATCCCCCTTTTAAGGGTTGAAGGGGAACCCGTACATGACCCGTAAGCCCAAGACACAAGGCCCAACAAACTTGAAATACATGACCCGAAGGCCGAGAGGTATACCACGCCCAATACATGACCCATAGGTTCAGCCCACTTGAACTGCCCCTCCCCAACTATTTGAGTCATTGATCACCTAGCTCCCCATTTTTCATTTCTAATCGGCTAGCATTGCCCCGTACAAAGCTGCACGATGCCAGGTCCTGATGGCGACTTCCATACCCTCTCATTCATCCAATTAGGTTAGATCTACACTTGGTGGCTGCTACTTGTGTTTCTCTGATCCTCTTCTGAGGACTGTTCTGTGTGAATTGGGCTACTCCATGGTCTACGTGACCTGAAGTCCCTATGGATCGAAGTCCTTTGATGACCCGAAGAACCTGGAGACCCGTATGCGCAAACCGGTTGCCCGAAGACCCAAATAAGGTGAATAGTTCTGGATGCTACAGTACCGAACAGTAACTGCTATAGTGGCTGCTACAGTACTAATTCTGTAACCCGGAACTTCGACTCCACCCGCTTTTGAACCCGGGTCTCTTGGATGACAACATGAGCCCTTACCACTCGGGTATGAGATCGTTGGATTTAATTCTACTTCATTATACATCTATTTTATTATTTACATGGCAATGCTTCATCTCGTCTTCCACCTCAGTCTCTACCTCAATCTTCATCTCTACCTCCTCCTTCACATTAGTCTTTTACTCTCACACTTCCGCTTCCTCCTCCTCGACCTCCACCATTTCCCAATAATTTTATTTTTTAGAGGTGGATGCTTCTAAATTAATAAATTTCCTCTAAAATTATTATTCTTGATAATTATATAGAAAATATATATAAGAATTTTAAATCTAATTTTTCACACCCTAAAAATATTTTTAATTTCATAACTAATACTATATAATAATCATAGTAGGTAATCTCCTAAATTTTTTGTTTGTATAAATAATGAAAAAAATAAACATCCCACTTTTCACTAAACAAATTTATTTGTTATTTTGAGTATCAATGTTTTCCGAAATCATGAAAGTAATAAGAAAATATAGACAAAAAAATTATTACCAAATTTATGTAATGAAATTTTAATTACCGTAGAAAATTACATAATAGGGAACATGAGTCTTCTTATGATTTATGATATCTCTCTTAAATTGGAAAACATAATATCCACAATAGATGTCATTATCTTCTTTCATAAAATGTAGTAACATTGTCAAAAGTAAACAAATTGTTTTGAAATGTTTTGATAGTTAAATATATCTATATATACCATAATTTATTTGAATTTTTAGTAATATAAATGTTTTTTCAATTCAAACACCGACTTAATGCCCTGGTATAGCATATATATATAGTGAACACCATATTATAACATAACTCTGGTTAAAAGATAGTCTAAAACATATAATTTTATGTTTAGCAATAAAATGCCAATAAACAAGTATTAAATATTCAAATACACGTCATGTGTAGTTGATAGTTTTTATATCAATGAATTAGATCCAAAAAGTAAATATTTGTGGTGTCCTAATTGACTGCATTCAGCATCCAATGCTCCTTAAAAATAAAAATAAATAGGAAATGAAAAAAGTAAAAATATATTTTTTATGATTACATTATATAGTTTTACTCTTGTAGTATATGAATCAGAAATAGTGTTTCTTTGGATTTTTTTTAAAATCTTAGATTAACTCATATTTTTTATTCGTAAATTATTCATCATCTAAAGTATGTCTTTTTATATAAATGTTATAGTGATTTATTAATCCAAATGATGCTTCACATGATCTCCAATTTTATATTTTTGAAATATAAACCCCTTTAGAAAATATAAATAGTTATTATATTTAATAAGTATGTTATCTCACTATTTGGATAAACATATTGTGAAAATGTAATATATATATATTCATAATTGAGATTCCTAACCCTTTATGATTGATAATCTCATTTAGAGTCTCAGGACCACTTCTGTCTATCAATGTATTTCCATATATTTAGTCATCATATTCAATATAAGATGTAGATTTAACATTAAATGGGTTCATTGCGTGATATTGTAATGATAATAAATGTTACTTTTCATCTATCAGGGGGAAGGTAGTCTTTTATGGTCATTTATTAGCCTTGGTCGATTAAACAAATTCTAGATTCAACCTTCCATTTCCCTTCTTAATTATCCATATGTAATATTATTCCTCACTTAAAACCTTTTATCGTCAACCATTATGGTGTTATCATATTAATTATTTTTTTAATACACACCTCAGGTGAGTTTATATGTTTTGATGATCATGCTATGAAAGATCCAACATCATCATGGACAATTGGAATATCCAGACCATCAAGTGAAAAAAGAAATTCAATATTTTTCTCAAGAGATACCTCAATCCCAACTCTATTATGATATTTATGGAGGTATTTATTGGGTATCATTTCTATGGGTATGTTATACAATGTGTCCATCACAACATGGTGGTTTCTATGTGTTAGTAGATACAAATCAAATAAACATGTATTCATTAGAATTATAGTAATATGAGGTTATCAAAAGTTTTTTGATTCACATTTAGGAGAAAGAGTATTGAAATGGTTTATTAGCAACAGTAATATATGTGATGGGGAATAAATAACCTCAAATATAATGAGTTCATTTAATTCATGTATGGATATTTTCTTTATTTCTTATTCTCTTTGATCATATATGATCCATTGGTCTACAAAAGCAAAACGAACAATACTATCTTACAGTTACAATATTGTTTTGCAGTCATCTCACCATATTATATGTATATTATTGTGTTTTTATCATTTTTACATAAGTTTGAGGAAAGACCTAAAACCCAAAACCTCTAATGCGACCTTATTTTTCAATCATCACCAATCCTACTGAATGTATCGTTAATTTTAGTATGTTCATTTCTAATTCATGTGGCTAAACTACATAAAAAATATGAATCAAAATAGATATTTTTATTTAATTTTTTATAAAGCAGAATAAATTACTATTATTTATTACGTATACATGTTTTCCATACCGTTTTTGGGTTATCATCATCAAATTAACCTTCCTTATTTAGAAGATCCTCTTTTCATAACACATGATGTGGGATGGAAGTGGATTCATATTTCGATGTATCAATCTGCACATAATCAAATGAACATGTGTTATTTCATATCACATAGTTTAACATATTTTTTGTTATTTCAAATACATATAATCTTTTATCTAATGAAACATAACCAATCACTACATTATGATTGGTTACATTGGTTTTAATACAAATTTTTTAATTTAACAATTTTTAATCAAGTTAGATAGATTAATTAATTCTAAATAATATATTATCAACTAAAATGAATGTAATTTTTTTATTATTATAATTATTAACGATAGTAGTCCATTTTTCATAAAAAAATATGTTCATATCTTACGAGGTGTAAAGGGATTTAATTTCCCCACAATATCCCAATGATGTTACTTTAAATGAATATAATGGAAGCCTCTATGGGATTTTCCAGTAGCCGTTATGACTAATTTAATATTGATATATTATAAAATTAAAAACTCCTTATGTAATAATGAAAATTAAATCAATGATTCAATATATAATTTTCTGTAAACATAGATAAAATATAATAACATTACCATTATATCATTCCAGAGGATTTCATCATTATATGTTGGACATGGTTCTATGAATCCATATCAATCAGCACATTCATCCTCATTGTGACCCCAATATAAGCCCTTAACATTGACTTTTTTGTGTTAATAGGTTCACTACATTGATTCCAAGTAACCTCAATTTTTATACCCTATATTTTTTCCTTTATAGTTATATTCATCATTTGGATGTTGTTTCACTGTTATTTTATTCATCAACATGTTGTTGATACCCTAATAATTCTATAACTTCAACATCAGATGCCTTTTCTTCATCGAGATTGGTAACATCATCATGTAAGGATTACAATGTCTCCATGGGTAGTATATCATTTAATTTATCTTCAATAACAATAATACAATACAATCCATATATTAAATTACACATTTTCATACATCATGCTTGAAAATTGTTATGACCATAAAAAGAGATATAATACATTTATACTCTAGCAAAACTAACCTACACTGCCATTTTTTAATCGATCCTCAGATTCTAAATTTCCTTCCATTATTTGTAGATGGATTGGGATCCCTCTTTCAAACTATCCATTCCCTCATAATTTTGGTTACAAATATCCTAGATGAAAAACCTCTCAAATGGTTAGAAATTTATTTTTTCCATTATAACCATCCGTCATATTTTGTGGGAATTATCCTAGGCTTCTTGAACCACTCTAAACATATTTCATCCCATAATAGGTTCCTATTATCATTTATGATTAAAAATTAGAGAATTTAATATAATATAGAAGATATTTGTGATGAGTCTCATTAAAAATATGACATATCATCTTTTTAGCATATGAATGATTGCTGATGCTACAATGAGTACATCAACTCATCTTCACTATGATGCATCTACTGTATCCTATGTTACTAATCCTTTTACCTAAAATTTATCTCAAATGTATTATCCCTATATCAACTGAGTCTCAAAAAACCCTAAATGCAATTTGAATTATGGATTCATACATATTTCATTAAAAAAATGATAGAATGATCATTCAAATCAAAATGAATTCGACTCATAGTCATTTACTTCAATTCCCAAAAATTTATTATTCCCAAATTACTCTAAAATGTTTTTTGGATGGGATTATAGGAGACAAGAAATTCTGGTGTAATTGGTTTAATGTATATGGGATATTTCACATCAATCCATTTCTCCATGCTTCCAAGAGAATGTATTCCAAATATGAATATGAAAGAGGGGCTAGAGAGTTCATCTCATAATTAGAGGAATACCTCAAAGACTCGTATTTTCACCCTTTAAAATTTCTCATGGATCAATGGGAATAGAATAAAAAGATGTATTTTGTGTACTATCTTCAAAAAAATATCCAACATGTGTATTTTCAGAAGGTCACCCATCATAGTTGTATTCTGGTCCATGTATTCTTAGACATAGAGTCTAATAGGATCTAATGAGACTGCACCTTGATTAAAATACTTTTATGATGATGTTTTTTAAAAAGTAACCAAGTGAGTCATATAGGGAAATTCATATCAAGAATCCAAAAAAATCATTCATTGTATTTTGATTAATTTTGAGATGTCATTTATTCTTTTCTCCGGATGTAGTAAATAATGAAAATGAAATTATAAAAGAGTTTAATAGCGAGTTGAGATATGTGGTATTTATAGGAATTGTAGTGGTTGTGATGGAGATTAATGAGAAGTATATGAGTGGGATGTATGAAATCATGACAATTTGGAACTATAATGATAGGAGAAAATCTATTTTGAATGAGGGAGTCCAATCCACCATCAAGAGATGGATGGTAATCACACATCTGAGGATGGATTAAATAAAGGTAGTGAAGGTCAGTTATTCTAGAGTATTGATGTATTATATCTCTATTCAAGAAAAAAATATATTTTAATGCAAGATATGTGAAAAGATTAACTTTTATGCGTGGAGTGTGTCTTATTGTATATACAACTTACCAAAATGATTTCTTATTTACAAACACTTATATTTAAACACCTGGTACTTTTTATGAAATGTTATTTATGTTTATGATGACTATTATGTACTTTATGATTCTTACAATTATCAAAAATTCTTAATACATTTCTAAAAAATGAGATACATGGATTTCATGTGGACGGGGGGAATGGAAAATCATAATAGAAAACATAGCTTGTTAATTTACATAACCACTTTATTTGCATCTTGGTGCACATGTAGCTGATGTTTCCTTGGGATGAAGGTTACAAGGGTTAATTATTTATTGGAAGGGTTAGAGTATCAAAGGACAAGTAGTGTATTATTGTGGGGTTTTTATAACAAATTTTAGGTTTTTTATTTGTATATGGTTTTATTATTTCCTTGGATTTATCCAAATGTTATTGATTTATGCCTGTTGGAATTTATATTCATGGGATTCTATTTTTGAATTATTTTACATAGATTCACTTGTCATATGAGTTCATTTATTAAACCGTTTCTCATTCATCCTATTGAATGCTATAAATTTATTATCAACCCTTTATAATTTGGTTGATGGTTCCAAGGTTTGAGTAAAATTTTCATTCAGCTCTGGTCAGGGTATGAATTATTGGACAATATTGTGATGTTATGGTTTTATAAATGAGAAATTTATTCATAATATAACATAAAGAAACAAATAAAAAATTTATTATTATAAAATAAAGTATGTTCATCTAAAATCACAACATTCTTGGAGAGGAATTTAATTATTTAATAATTAGATTCAATCTTAAACTAATATATAATATCTTTTATAGATGACGCAACAAATGAGAACTATTCTAGTGGAATCAGATCTATTTGATTGTGCTGTGAAATGTATTTATTTATAAATGTAAAATTAACAAAATTCATAATATCTATTCACTATTAGTTTATTAAAATTGAATTTTTATTTTAGAAAATTATTATATTTAAGGTAATGGGAAATTATAGGAAACCATTTATTGACAATTAAAATAAATAGTATCTCATTTAAGGTTCTCCATAATCCATTGAATATCATTTTATCTCATAACTATAATTTTTTAGTAAATATATATATCATTAAATGTACAAATATTACCAACATTTCAATCAATTATAAAAACGCATCTTCTTGAAAAGGCATCACAACATTTTATTTTAAATCAAATAAAAAATAATAATGTATTCTTATTTTTTTTCAATGAAGATTTAAATAGATTATTCCTTATTAAATTATATCTATATTACATATTGATAAATATAACCGATATATATTTGAAAATTTATGCTCTAGTTCCCTAAATTAGATTAACCCATTCACATTAAAACAATATGTATATTAACCGGCTTTATATGACTCATGTGAAATAACATTCCTTCTAACATTAGTCCAATTTAATGTGAAACGTTTTTCATATTTCTGAGAATGTCATACGGTGTAAAGAATATTAAAAAAATACCAAACCAAACAACCTTAAAGGTTACAAGAAATAATATAACAAAAACATTACAAAAATCACCATTAGTTGCGACAATGGAGAGAGATACAATTCAAAGTGAACTCATATGAATCTGGAATGAATTTACATAGTAGGGGAGGAGTTTTGTATGTATAGGTAAGTGAATGAGTGACATATATATATATAAGATATAGGGTTTATCATGGTTAGTAAATGTGTAAAAACGCAAACCATAGAAGCCAAAAAACAAAACAACAATGGTTAAAAAAGAGAAAATAACATACATTGGATACTAGCCTTGACTCGTCTTAGAGAACCAATAAGAGTGGGACACACTATAGTACTGTTCCACAAGAGCATGAGATTACGACTGAATGAGTTGAAGTTGGGTTACTTTTAAATAGATTAGCAAAAATTTTATCATTGCAAAAATTATTAGCCTTGATAAATGATTTATAATTATAAATATAAATGATTTTTAAAAACAATATTTAAATAATTTCATATTTTCTAATATAAATCTATAATTATTTGAATATATAATTATTTATTTTTAAATACCTTAATACTTTTTTAAATAATATATATATTTTATTTATAATTATTAAAATATTATTTTATTCATATAATAATTATAAACTTATAAATACGTTTATAATTATTTATTTATAAATATTTATATATTTATATCGTTATACATATTTAAATTATTAAATATAAATTAAATATATTAATATTAATATGAATATAGTAAATATATTCATTAATTAAAAATATTTATTGTAGTTTTATTATGATAATTATATTAATAATATTATATATACATTTATATATATAATATATAAAAATAAAAAAATCAATATTTAAATATATTTATAATAAATATATAATTTTATAATTATATAATTATATATTAATAAATATATGAATAATAATTTGTTATAATTAATATATATATATATATATATTACTATATAATAATCTATATTATCTCCAAGATGCAAAATCATGGTTGCAGACCTGGTATCTCTTAGTAATGTCTTGAGTTCATGATTCACTGAGTACATTATTTAAATAAATTTATTATAAATTTATAATTATTTCAAGGTATATATATACTTATAATTATATAAATACATTAATATAAAATAATATTTATTTTTAAATAATAATTTTAAATATATAAATATATAAATATATAAATATATATATTTATAAATATATTATATTTATAAATATTTATTTACAATTTTAGTTTTAACTTATTAATGGATATATATTATTTAATACATGCATTTTAAAAATGAGTGAAACTAGATACTTCAAAACGACTGCACATTAAAAATGTAGAAAAAATTAATATGATTTATTAATTAAATATAAATTATAAGAAATATGGATATATATGTCTATATTGGTGAAAATATTAATACAAAACTAAAATACTAAAATTTAGTAAATAAAAAAATATAAATAAATAATATAAAATGATCATATTCAAAAATAAAATAAATAATAACAATTAAAAAATAATAAAATTGAATATATAATACCTACCTATTCTAATATTGAATATAAATATATATAAATTTACTGACCAAAAACATAATATATTAAATGTATCATGATATAATAAAATTCTAAAAAATAATTATATTTGAATAAATTACATAAATATAATGTCTATTGGATTCTATATATCATTTCATAAATTGTGTACATATTTGGATAAATGAATTTTCATAAAAATTCATTAAATACATATGTGTGTGTGTGTGTAAAATCATTGTAATGCATGACATTTTTTTATGATAAATTGAAAAATCAAACAAAAATAAAAATGATTAATACATTTATATGTGTTTAATTATTAAGAATTATTCATTTTCTATATATTATTATTTAATTTTTATTATTATTTTTAATTAATTTATATATCTATTATACTTATTCATTTTAATTAATATTTATTTCATCAATAAAAATTTCAATTATTTTATAAATTATTAATTTTTTTAATTATTACATTTTATTCATATTGTATATATATATATATTTCAAATATACTATTTATTAATATTTATAATATATATATATATATATATGTATTTTAAATTTATTCTTTTTTATCAATAATTAATTTATTTATAAGATATTAAATATTTTTATCCTTTTTTATATTAAATTATTACTTTTTTAATTGTTTATTTCAATCATTTTTTATATCTACACATTTAATATAAACTATTTAAATTTTTTATAATTTATGAACATGCATTTTCAATTTATTTGTTTTTGAACATAATTATTAAATTAATTATATTGTTAATATTATTTTAAAATATTTCATTTTATTTTGGACCTTTATCATCACTAAAAGTCTGTTGATAATGGATGACCTTTATTTGTGAAAAAAATTAAAAACTAACAATGGATAATCGTAATCAGTGCTAAAAATAAAGTGCTAAGAAAAACTACCATTTACCAATATTTTTTTCTTACACAGATAAATGATTGTGTTGTTAAAGGCATCTCTTGTAGTAGTGATTATGTAATGACCTAGAGTACCATTTTATAAATTTTTAGGTCCAAGGATTAAATGTTGTTCTCCAATATAGGTCTTTTTTATTTGGTCTTCATCTGCGCAATGGATGTGAAACTAAACTAAATTCGATTGATTAGTAATTGAGTCGAAGAATGAATTAAGAACTGAGGTTTTTTAGATCAAATTATTTATAAATTGAATTTTAAAATGCCAATTACATTGTTCTTATTTTATTGTTTAATTTTCATTTGAAAATTATTTTCTTGCATTTTGTTATCCATTATGATAATTGTTGATTAATAAATTCAGCAAATTTTAATTCAGGTGTTTCTCAATCAGTTGTGACTCTATATCTAGATCCTTTGTATTGTATCATAGTGTTCGAATTCATATTTATAATTATTTAACGATTGGCCATTTTAGGTTTGTAAAATTTAAATCATTCATTTTACCAAAATTTAAATTATAATCCGAGAGATTATATCACTTATTCTCTTATAATATTTTCACTCAAATGACACAAATATGTTGAAAACCTATAAAATATTACTAAGGAATCTATCATGAAGACCTCATTATTTTTATAGATAACATAAGTATTCACATCATATATCCCATTTTTTCATGATTTATAACAATGTACTCTACAGAGGGATGCATGATTTTAATTGATGATCATTTTGTGATACATATATGTAGTGCTCACTAAATGCGCATTGTGTGTCAACAAGGATTTAATAACACACAATTTACAAGGCTAGATTTCAAACAAATATCCTATAAAATTTTTATCAAATGAATTTTTATTGATAATGATTTTGAGTCAAGATCAATCATATATTTATCACACAATATCTAAAATATAGATTACATGTAACATAGAGTTAACATGATGAATAACTTATGTAAATTTTTCCACCTCATTATTATCAATAATGAGGAACACAACCATTCCCTAATCTTATACTGTATACATAATGGGAAAAGAAATACTAAATGTGTGGCTAGGCTATACACACCTTGTATCGAATCTAATTGAGGGGAAATATTAAATTTAATTAATCACTTCAATAAATATTATTAATACATTTCCATGTGTTGTTAAATGATTGTAAATTATACTTGATATGGTTTATACTATTTTAAATACTTAATTAATATCAAATATAATTTGTAACTAGAAGTCATGTATTGAAGTTTGATATTTTGTACATTGATTTCATTAAATTTGTACATGTGGTGTAATTTTTAAATGCCTGATGTGTCATTTGATGATAACATGATTCTTTAAATATCAAAAATTCCATGTACATGAAATATCCAATGATTGAATTGTATATGATAAGATCCATATCACATAATTCAAACTGATATTAATTGTTTTGAATCCATGTCCAAGCCACACACATAGGTTATTAAAATTAAATTAAAAATAATTTATTTAAAATCATAGTGGATTACAGTATCCATGAATTATTTCATTAATGTCAAGAAAAATTAATTCATTTATTATTATTATTATTATTATTCATCTAATTAATTTATGTTTCTATTATGAAATTATAATAACAATGGAACTTAATGATATCCAAATATATTAAATTCATATTTATTGTATGGATAGAAGATTATGAGCATAGACTGAAAATTGTATTTGTGGGGTTTCATTTAATTTAATTTTCTAATGGGTTTATGAAATTAACATTATTAAATTAAAATTATGGTTTTCACTCTTCTATATCTACATATTATATAACTTCTCATGTGCCTATTGTTTATTTATGTAAAACCCTTTTTATTTTACATTAAATGCATTTGATGTAGAAGATATATAAGGATGTATATCCCAAGTGCATGGAATTTTTAAAATATTTATCTTAGGTATTTATATGAAACAAAACCATATTAATCGAAGAAGGATATTTTAAATGTTTACACAATTGTAGATTCCGACTAAAGGATTTTTTCCCCTGGGATCAACAATAATTTTTTTCCACTGAATAAACAAGACAATAGTGAAAGGTTATAAACATTAAAAAAATATTTTATTTATATACAGTACATTGTTAATTTTTTCTATTAATTGGAATGATCAAATTAAAAAAGGATAATATAAAAATATGGATTTAAATTTGATGGATTATAGCTAAATAGTTTCTTTAATAAGGTTGATCACTTATCTAAAATCAACTTAATAATAATTGGACATGTAAAAGGTAAAATAAAAAATATATATTCCCAATGAAAAAAATCCCTCAATAGAATATTAAGTTGGAATAAAACTTCCATTAATTGATTAAGAATGAAACCACATAACTATATGATTACATTTCCATAATCTAAAAAACTAATTTTTATTGTAGAGTTATTTTTTTTGGACAACATAAAAATCCATGAATATTATTTAATGTAAATAGTATATTTAATAAAAAATTGGAGTCATGTTTTTAGGAAATTTAAATAATATTTATGTAAAGGGACTTAACACAACAAATCAAGGAGGTATAGGATTAAAATTAGAAATATCACCTTCAAAAATATTGTGGGATTTTATAATTTAAAATTTTACTAGATGTCGTAATAAGTAAATTTATTTATTTCGCCTCATTTTTTTTTGTATTCAAGTAAAGTACTAATGATCTATTTTAATTATTTTAGAAAATTTGGAAGATAAATCCTTTAAAACAATATGATCGTTACATAAAAAAAGGTACGTCATACTGAGAGAAATGTTTCTCAACTGATAGAGTTGATTTTTCACAAACATATTATTAATTAATTTTTTCAACATGTTGGAGTCTATATCTATGGTTAGATTGAAATTAATTTTTGAAAAGGTGATAATGGTGATTATATGAGGTTCATGGAGGATTATTCATAATTCTGTTTCATCATTCTATCAAATATTTCAAAACATCTGATAATGCATAATATGTACTTGAATTAAATCTTTATTAATTCATAGCTTCTTATTCTGAAAATAAATAAAAAGAGAAAATTTAGATAATTGATTTTTTTATAACACATCATCATTGTAAATTATCAGTTTTTCAACAAGCTACTGATCAATATATCAAAATATAAGAGTATAATGATAATTTATTAAAATTTTACTACAATGTAAGATAGTCATTGTTTTTATGGAATATTATTCTCAAAAATTTATAACGCAAAAATAAAACAATAATACTCAAAAATATCAGTTCCTTTCCTATATCATTGGAGCCACATTGATCTAATTTTAAGAGGTGAAGGATTAATGGAGAAATACATGAATAAGTATCTATTTTGAACATATATTGTTTTGGTGACCCATCATTAAAATACATTATTTTTATATAGTTACCGTGATTTAGTTCATACATATCATAAATATTCACACAACCTATTGACATAATGTTTTAGTGTCTTAGAGACTAGTTTTATAAACATGTTATTTTATAACACTTGTTGAAAATTCTTCATAAGAGTGCTCATATACATCATCTTCTAGATATCTATTATAATAAAATCTTCATTATAGCATGAGTAATGGAATCATAAGAAATAGGGGAGCTCAAATGCACAGTAATGGAAACTTATCAACTAGTAATAACTATCAGAACATATACATAATGATATAAATTATTTGGGTAGAAATATCATTTAATATTATCAATTGATCATAAGTAATAGTGATATAACATGATTTAATAATATTCAGTAGGTTATCACTACATAAAAACTAAAAAATATCATCAATATAGAGATTAAAATAATACTATTTCAATATAATAAAAATGATATCATATATTAATAATGAAGATTATATTCAAAACATGGAATATTATAAACAATAGGTATGGCCTCGAAATAAATTATAAATTTGATAAATAAGAGGAAAACATGAGCAGGGATAAAAATACATAGTAAAGAAATATTCCCCAACATATTCCCAAAACATTTAATAATAAGAATAACAACCTAATCCACATAATAGAGTTTAGATTACTTAATAATTAACATAGTGGATCTGACATAACTACATGATTAATATAGAATTTATATCATTCATTAATCAACTCACATAGTTACCTCTTGAGATATTAAACACTAAAAATTTAATAGGATATAAAGGTTGGACCCCATCCATCATCATACAAACATATAAGATTATTTTAATATAAAATAATTAATCTTATTTTAAATATCCCTTGGAAGGAAAATGTATTTCCAAACTTTTCAAATTGTAAAATCATATTGTAAAATCAACAAGATCATTTGATACCCAGAACATGATCACCCAAAAAATAATTTGAAAATATCACAAGGGATGATTTAAAAACCATTACATAATTAGAGAACAATACATTGAAAACAGAATAGATATCATAAATGAGGTTTTTCTAACAAATAATTCCTAATATTATCTTTAAAATACATTATATTCATTCCAATTTAAAAAATCCTATCTTTATGATAAGGAAAAATCTTAAATCATTACTCTATAAAAAATTATTATAGAGATTACAGTTTATGAGATGAAAAATATATCAAAATGTGAAGTTTAAAATAATAATATAAGACCATGGAAAAAGTCTATTAAATAATTTTTTAATGACATTATGGAAATATTATACTGTTAAGTTGTTAATGATCATTTTTAAACGAATAATGGGTAAAAAGGGTTAATGGAGAAACAAATATCAGTTTCCTATGGGAGAGTACAACATTAATGGGAAGGAATAACATGGTTAAAGATTAATACGGTATTGAGACCCCAACCATAATATCAATAATTCACTAGTTATTTTATTAATTTGGTTCAAGGTATAATAAATCTCATCACAACGGAAATAATATTTTATTAGAATTCGAAAAAATCATTCAAACTAAAATTACAAAAAAATTAATTTAATAAAATAAAAATATTTTTTTAAAACACCATTTTTATCTTTAGAATATCCCAACATATCAATCATAAAACACTTCCTATCATCCATGGTAATGGAAAAAATAACAATATGGTGAGTTCAAATTATCCCTAGGGTATGAGTACAAGAGAATCTAATAAGGCATGAATAATAAGGAAGGAATACATGATGATCAATTAATTCCATATGAATAAACACATGTTCTAGATTTTCATCCATGAAAAATAAATTTTCTTAAATGTAATTTTGGACATCTGAAACCTACCATTTAGGCCTTGGCTACGAAATCATAAAATACTATCACGAGATTATTCCATGACATTAGAATAAATGGGTAATGCTTTAGACAAAACCCAATATAATTTGTCTTTTGAGACCTACTGATTCATTAACAGTCTATAATGGTCCTTCTTCTCACATATTAAGTTAAATGTGATCCTCATATGAATAAATAATATAATTGAGTCATTATTCATGCTCACTCAATAACTAATGATATTGGAAGAACTATGATAGGGAATGTCAAGAGATTTCCACGATTAAAATTACCATTAACCATATGAAGATATATGGTGTATTTTATCCTTTTATTATCTCATCAATATAATATTCAAAATATTATTTTGACATACATGAAAGTACTTCAAAAACACAACTTGAAAATTCATTGAGGTAAATACCCATTACATATTGAAAATGATTTTTAGCAATAAAAAACTATTAATTTTATAATGAAATAATTTTATTTGAATAGAACCATGTAAAATTGAAAATGAATTTTAAAACCATTGTTTCGCCATAATGGAAGAAAATTCCATTCAGGTCGTATATGTTTTAAAAAAATTCCATTCAAATAATTGTTTAAAAAGTCCAACAATACCTTCTTTGGAAAATGATATGAATATGTCGTTTAAATCATCTTTTGAAAATTCATAAAATAGTAAAATTTAAATTCAAAAATAATTGGATTGTTTTATAAAGAAAATTTACATACAATTTTTTAAAACATGGAGATGGAAGAGAATAATTTATTAGAAAGGAATTAAAAATAAATAATCACTATTAATATTGATTTTATAAAATAAATCATGACCTCACCATTGATTTATTTTACACGTGTTAGAAACTACTATATAATAAAAAATATATTGTTATAAATATTTTCCATAAAGATACTCATTTATATCATCCCATATATAATTTACTTATAAATAGTTATAATCTATTTATCATCAATTCATTGTTAAAATTAATGTTTTTTGTGGTGACTACTTCGTTTTTCATGTTTGATTTAGTTTGATAGTTTGGTCCCTTATTCATTGATTAATTCAAAATTATATAAAAATTTGAAAAATTATTTAAATAATATATATTTATTAAATACATATATATTGTAATCTATATAACATATAGACATAAAATTATTTTCATTGTTCATTGAGAAGGTTGGTCATACGTATAGATGAATGATGCCTTCACCTTCTAATGAATAGGAGGAAACAAAGATAAATATTCTTAACGTTTAAAAAATCAATGTTATACCATATATATATATACATATAATATTGGTTAAATCTGTCCTTATCACAATCAATGTTAAATTGTATATGATAAATCAACCATATCGATTCTAGGAGGTGGTAGTCCACACGTACCCACAAGTTACATTATTGTTTCACAATGGATTAGAATATATAAAGCTAGATATGAAATTATAAATAAAGTGGTAAATTTATTTCATAACAATTATATATACATATTTTTTTAAATAATTATAACTATCCTTGTAAATTGGTGATGTATATCAAATTACACTGCTATGTGAAGATGTTAGGCCTTGTGCACACACAACCTACATTTTATCTATCCATAGGATGAAAAATATGGAATATAGTTTTTCATTATTAATCATAAAATATAATCATATTAGTGACAATAGATTTATTATTTTATTACTGGTAATATACAAGGATAGGATGTGGAAGAATAAATAAATACGAAAGAGTTAGTAAAGATTATTATCTATTTTTCATTGAACTTCTATTGGATATCTTATTAAGGGGCCTAGAGTTACTTTTTTGGACGTCCAAAAACCATACGAACATTGTTAATGATATTTTTTAGAGGAATTATAAAGATATTAAAAATCCATATGGAATAGTAATTTTTAAATGTTTAGTGGATGTGGTACCCTTCTATACATGAGGTGAGGGGTACTCTTCCAAAAAAAATTAAAATATTAATTTAATATAAACTATTTACCAATCACAAATGTTTATAAATTTAACCAAATTTAACATAAGATGTATATAATTCCAAATAATTAAATCCAAAATTTTTTAATTATTTTTTATATGTTTTCACCTTATCTTTTAGTTTAAACCCAGGATAACCCATTCGACAATTACAATATTATTAAAATTTTCTACATTTTATTGAAAAATAATGTTTTTATAAAATGAAAAAATACCCCTAGAAAGAACATGTTATATATAACTAAGCATATACTTTGAATTTTTATAAATATAATTTTATTAATTTTAATTCATTTGATAACATATTAAATACATAATATATCAATGACATAATGTTTTATGAAGTATTCATTAAGATTGAAATTAATGATATAATGATAATAGAGGAATTCAATTACAATAAATCCAAAACAGACTAAAATTTTAGGTTTATCTATAAAATGACTAGATAAAATTAATCATATAATATTATTCTACTTTTAATGAATTTAATATCATTTATTTTATTTTTCAATTAATTAAATAAATACTATATTAGTATTGTATAAGTATTTAAGATAATTATTTATTTATAGAAAATTAAAAATAATTTACCATGATTTATATAATGATATTATATATCAAAATAGTATATATAACTGAAAATGTGTTATGTTTATTGTTATCAGTAAATTATTTTAGTTATTAAGAAAATGATTGTGGCATTTTCCACTTTTCATTACATAAAATATTATAAAGGTCATAATGTCATCCAAATGGAAAATGAAGAACATATAATATAATATTAGATTATTATTGATTAAATTTACCCATTAAATGAACATAAAGAATGTTTTATGGTCATTTTATAGTCTTCATCATACTATTTTTACCATTAATTTTTTAATTTACCCTTTACAGTGGTAAAAACATTTTAGAAGATACAATTCACAATCATATAAAATAAAACTAGCATATTAAATATATTTATATATCCTGATATAAATAATGGAAATTATTGTTTAATAATAAATTAAAATAAGTGATATAAATTAATCTATAATTAAAATTAGAAATGTTGTGAACAAAGTGGTTTTCGGGGAAATTCCCTTTTATGTGAAATAATGGTTTATAAAAAATTAAGCAATAAAATATAGTCTAATTAACATAAATTTATTTATAATAATATAAGTGTACTAATTTTACATTTATTATATTGTAAAATAAATATCTACATTTAATAGTTTTCAATGTAAATAAAATTTTCAAAAAGTATACTTTTTCATTATCCCTAGGAAAATCAATCATATCAGAAAAATCAAACAACAAAAATTATAGTCTTTATTTCCTAAACATTAATCAATAAATTATTATTGAATAATACCATTTTGAATATTTAAAAATAATTGTAATTACATTCAAACCCTCTATTTTAATAGCTTTGTTATAAAGGTCATTTTCAAATAAATATATTTTAATCGTGTATCATGGATAATTTATCTTCAGGGTTTTATGTCGTAAAATTTTGCGAACATAGAAATAATTTAAAATGTTTGGGTTTCACACAATGTATTATATCAAATAAATTACAAATATTTAAAAATAAACTTGCAAAAAAATCATGTGGTGATATATTATTCCCTCCTCTAGAAACATTCATCCATGAAATTGCCAAATTTCGCCTCATGATTATATTTTTGTTATTCTTCATCATAATCAATTCTGGTTCCCAAATCACTCATTCTATTTTATGATTTCTACAATGTAAAATTAAAAATAGATCCAATAAATTATTCAACAAATATTATATAGTGATTAGAATATTGATTGGATTTTTTTATAACATAGATTTGGTTATAATTATTCTTCAAATAGTGAGAACATGTTTGGGGTTTGAAATGAAATACATTACAAATTAAATATAAAAAACATCATTAACATTAGAGATACTATGTGGGAATTTTAAAACATATTCCATAACTCTAATTATATATAGAATATAAAAATTTATGATGTTTATGGGTATCAGTGTTCCTTTCAAATTAAATCCTAAACACCCTAAATTGTGATACATTTTAGAAAAAATGATCACCTACTTGAAATTCAAAACCATTCCTTTAGTTTATAGCATATCTTTTTATCCATATATAAGATTCTATAAAATGGTAATGAATAGAATTTTTATTTTCCTTTGATTTATCCCCATGTTCTTCACCCACAAAACTCCTTTCACTAATTTCACCCCAATGAGTTTTAGAACGACATCTCTATCAAAACAATGCATCAGGCGACATAATTTGAATACTTTAATGGACATTATTTTTATATGTTAATTATACCAAATAAAAATATTGATCCAAAATTACATGAATTTCATGTAGGCACTACATTATCATGTATTATAATGTTTTTATTTTCATTTCATACATTTTATTAGTTTGAGGATAATAAGAAGTTCTCATTTGAAGCTTGATATCAAGGTAATTCTGAATACTTTTCCGTAATTTGAGTGTAAATCATTGATCACTCTTATAAATAATTGTAAGAGGTTAAACATGAAGTCTAAATACATTCATATGGAATCCTGAAAGGTGAAATGGATGTTTTTCATTTCTTATTGAATGAAAATTTTATATATTCTGTGTCGATGAACAAAATCGCGTACCACATCATTCTTTTGAGAACTAAATTATAAATTAGTGATAAAGTCCATAATAATGTCATTGAATTTCCATAAATTAATAGTCAGAGGATACATGTATGTTCTCTGATTCAATCTATCATCTTAATCTAGTGGACATTCCACGCACATTAAGACATAATCAGTAATTACCCACAACATTTTATCTCTACAAAATATTTCTTCAAACATCTAAACATTTAAGTACTTCTAGTGTGCATAGAGGAAATTGGGTTGTAAGCATTTTATAATATTTCAATTTTTATCTCAGATATAGATCGAAAAAATTCATAATTTCCAAATTTATGAGCACCATATTTATATATGATATTTTTGAATTTCTTATCATTTAAGATTTTTTTAAATTACCATCATCATATAATGAAATTTTTATATTTTCCAACAAATATGGTTTATAAATAGTTTAAAAAATATGTGATATTTCCCCTTCCATAATAATTAACATATTTGTATTTACTAAATACATGATCATTGGATCCTTATAAATACTAAAAGATTCTGGAAATAAATTATAATTCATGCTCAATGTATTAACTACTATATTTTTATAAATTATGTTTTAGTGCATTCAGAAATCATAATCCTTTAGTCAATTAAGCCATCAACTTGGTCCAATTTTTATCATTTTATGATAATATTTATTATAGACACTTATTATATGTGTATATCTCACATATTTTATCTTACTGATAGTGTATCTATTTCATCCAACTAAATAGTATGAATGCCAAATTACGATCATATGTCCGATAGATCTATTCATCGTTCGTTAACTGTCAATATGCATAGGTAATAAGTTCAATATTTTATATAAGGAAAAAATGATTTATATAATTCCATTAATCACTAAATATCATGCATCTACTATTTCCCATTGGTGGATTCATAATCTGATAATTCACCAATATTCTCATTTATTCATCAAACAATTATTCACATTAAATTTTCCAAATTAGCTTAACCCCATTTTGAGTAAGTATGGTTTATTGGTTATCCAATTAATTAATGTTTTTATCAATTGATTGATATTAACCTAACATACTAATAAATATACATACCTATTTTATTTTCATTGTTGTATTCAATTATAGGACATCCTTAGTCTCCACACAAATAATTGAGATTCAATATGTAGAGACAATATGGCCAGGAAAACAAAATTTATGATGCCATAATTAAAACATTATAAAGAAACCATATACCTAAATTCTTCAAATAGTCTCATGTTTGATTCACAGGTGATATACACAATCCTCATATCTCTTAGAGTACACCAAGATATCATAAATAAATACAAAAAATCATTATAATACTCCTTAAACAATATTTTAAATAATTCCATAAAAATAGTGGCTTCATTAGTTAATCAAAATTCCATTATTAACAACTCTTAATGTCTATAACATTTTCTAAATGCATTATTATGAATATCCTCGTTCAATATTTAAAGTTAATGATACACAAAATGAAGATCAAAATTTGAAGTATAAAGATCTTCGTGAAGTTGATAGAATAAATATAAATGTGAGTTACATAATACCTGGTCATTATCATCATATAAATAATTTACTCATAATCAATGCATAGCCACATAGATTCATCTTTATTCATAATAAAAATAATAGGTATTTCCCAATGTGAAACACTGAGGATTATAAATTACATGGTACACAAATAATTTAGTAGTTTCTTCTATTACACTAATTTTATAGTTGTCGTTATATAAGGTGATTTTGATATATGTCTTGAATATTAAATTTCATTAATTGAAAACTCGACCACATGCTCTTCTGGATGTCCAAAAAATTCCATAAAAATACCACAATATATTTCAATAGAATAGGTACATACTCAATTTAACAATTATGATTTCCATCCAATGGTTTTGTTTTCTTATTGTTGCAAAGAATGTTCTGAAGGAAAATATATAAGTATTGATCTATACGTCAATTAGGTGATGGTGTTTCCCCTCTAATAATAATAAATTCCACATATTAATTATGAATTATATTTTCTTTCCCCTTGCAATACATTTATGATTTACATATTTCATAAACATTTGTATCATTTATCATCATAGTTTCTATAATATGATTCATTTTAATTCCATAAAATATTGGATGTTTATTTTTAAAAAATATGACTGACTGACAAAACCTTGTTGTGGTGAGGATTCCATTATAACTCATGAAATATAACACTTTTATTGAAGCTCTAGGAAAAATCTAAATTTCAAAGAAAACATGGAATGTATAAAATAATTTTGACAATCATAAATAAAATAAATAATTATCTATGATTGAGGAAATGATTTAAGTAACATACACTACATTATTAGGAACAACAACCATACCTATTTTTATCTCAAAATCTTTTCCTTTCTCATGTAGAATTTTCTATGGAAAATTCTTTTAACATTTGGGTAAATTATTTTAAAAGTTCTCTACTTAATTATATTTGAAACAATAAATATTGGGTGCTTTTTTCATTCCAATGAAATCACAATCATGGTGGCCCTTATTTCCACCCATGAAAAATGTTTTTCCATTTAATTAGGTACCATTATGTTTCCTTAGACAATTATCTTTTGTTGATTAATTTTCCTTTACCGTCTTCCACTTATCTAGTTTTTTACACACCATCCTTAAAATTTTTTATTTCTAATTGGATTCATAAGACTTATTGAATTCAATATCTATTTTGATTGCACATGAGACTAGGTCCTCTTTTGATGAGAATAATTTGGAGACTAGTTCCCTTCTCAATAATATCATTAGCCCATAATTAAATTATCAATCGTAATCTTCAGAGTAACTATGTAGTCCTTAATGAAATGATATCCTCATAAAATTTTCTTCATTCATAAAAAAATTTAATCTAAGTTTTTTCTCAAACACTTGTATTGTCTCTCAATATCCCCTCATTGTTTGTGAGGAAAATACTTTTCAAAGATTAGTTCCTTAAAATACCAACATTCTATTCTTTCTATTTTCTCGTCATCCATATTTTTTGAATCAATTACCACTATATGTCTTTATACCCAGAGTGCTGAAAATAGGCCAAGAAAAACTCATCCTTTTTATTAAATCCCAAATCAAGATATATCTTCCATGAAAAACATATCCATTAGTTGGCTATAAATGTATTTTTATCAAATTAACTGATAGAGGTTGTGGATACATGAAGCGTTCCAACATTATTACATCGCATTATTTATCAGAATGGTGCTACATAAAGACATGATAATTGGTCATAACCTTAGTCAAGTGATCTATTATATATATAATTTTTTCATATCTAGATGAAACTCTATTACTAGCATCACTATCTTTAACCTGGGGAAAACCCATACATGAAATAAGTTCATTTATATTGGTTTTATTCCTTCCACCAGACACTATTTCTAAACAATGGCATAAATAATATTATATCCCAACCTTATAAATAATTATTTATAATATTAAAACTATGGAATAATTAAACCCAAATTAAAAATTTATTTATTAAATAGCGTAAAATTACAATCATGTGTTCTTTTTGAATAATAAAAAATAATCTTATATGGACACATTTTTCCAAAATCATGTCCCTTAGGGTTTATACTAATCATTATCTAAAACCAACTGTAAATATCCCGACCCCAGTATCCAAGAGTCGATTGTTACTTTATTATATTTTTTTTAGATACAATCAATCACATACCAAATGACAAACAATTATTATAGTTTTGGATCATTCGATACATAAAATAATTCCACATTATATTTGAAAAGAAAATAGAAAAGATAATATTTTTATTCTTGAACACCATAATTCACATTTTTATATCAGTAAATATAAATCATAAATCATATCAAGCTATCATAGGGAAAAAATCAAGAAGAAATGGGTGAGCTATAATTCATTATAAGGGTATGGCAATATTAGAAGCTAATATGTCCAGAATATCTTTTTATGAAAAAATAATGACAAATTAATCGCATTTAAATAATAAAATGAGCTTGAAAATCATCAGTGGATATTAAAAAAAGAATCACATGGAAATAATTAACTAAATTTACAATTATTTAATGAATACATAGAGACATCTAAAGCATACCATTGAGGCCATTACCATGACATCTAAAAATACCGGAAAACCCTTATTCAATGACATATGAATAAATGGGTAAGGCCTCAGCTATAAACCTTGATAAATTTCCAAATGAATCTAATTGATTCATTAAAGGGTAGTAAAAGTTACTTCCCATAACATAATACATCCAATGTATTCATAATTTTAATAAATTAGACAAAAAAATTAGACATTCTATAACAATTAATAAATGATCATATTGGGGGAAATATCGTACATACTTTTGGGACTTTACAAAATCAATATAATTATAATCCATTTAAAGAAACATGGATGATGGATTATGGAGATTTTCTCTTCAACATATGATTCAAAAAATGATGTTGACATAGTAAAAAAATTAAATTGTTCATTGTAAACATCTTTGAGGAAAATACCATTTCTAATTAGAAAAAAACTGTTTTAAAATTTAAAAACATTTCACATAATGAAGATATATTTTATTTCAAAACAACAGTCTAAAATTGTAATAAAATATTAAAATAATTATCAATTCATTATGGTAGGTTATTCTTTTCATTATATATATGTGAAAAATCATTCCTTTCCAAAATTTTCATGAAAATTAAAAAAATTTGTCATTCAGAAAATGATTGAAAATTTATATTTAATTTTTCCCTTAAAATAAAAACTATGATCAAAATTGAATTAAAAATATAACTGATAATAGTAGAATCATTTTGGAATATATTTTTAGAAATAACAGACATGGAATTTAATATAGTATATGTATATAACATCTCTCTTTTCTTTTAAGGTGAATAAAGAAACATTCAAACTCTGAAAAATGATCTCTCTCACTACAAGGAGGTTTCTGGACAACTCATTAGCTGGAATAAATCATATATCTTTTTTGGGAGAAATTTTTTGTCTAATAGAAAGTTAGAAATTATTAATGATTTTCCATTAAATAAGGACTATTTCCTTTTACCTACCTTGGTGTCTCTATATTTTGGGGCAGACTCAAATGCTACTATTTCCATGAAATTGTTGAGATGGTTCTTAATCACCTCTCTTCTTGGAAAGGGAAAAATCCTTCTATGGTAGGTATAATCTACCTTGTCAAATCTATTATTATCTCCAAAATAGTTTACTCAATGATGTTTTATGAATGTATTTCTAGTCTCATAATAAAAATTAATGTTTGAGTAAAACAATTCGTTTGGACTAGAACACTCATGAAAAAAAATTAGTAATATTAACTTGGTATATGTGTTGTAAACATATATGGAAGAGTGACCATGGAATCAAGAACAAACATATTTTTAAAGAGGCCCTCAATATATACTTACATGGAACTTAATCCACAATGACTATCCCTCTATTTCCTTTAGTAAAAAAAGTTTCTCAATAAGGTTTGGAAAGAAAATTTGATTTTTATGAACTCTTCTAACTAGACTTATATTAATAAAGAGTCTTCCAATATTATGACCAACACATGATGGATGGTCTATATGTACTCCTCCATGAACATATGGATAGAAAAATAGACTAGTACACCTCTCATATTAATGATTCACACTAATTTTTTTTAAAAGCATTAATATTACTATTAGGGATGTTTTAACTCACATCTTGATAGTCTCTTTGAGATTTTAGTTCATATCATTAAAATATATCCATTCTCAGACACAAATTATTTTCTAATTTGGGAACCTTTACATAATGTAATGTTGGATTAATATTTCATTCATAATAACTGCTTTCATAATTCGACAATTTTTTTTATGGATTAAAAAATTTGATAATCCTAGGATTAAACCTTCAATATTAACTCTAATAAGGCATGTTTCTTACAATAAGGTACTCACCGATAATTTTTTATAATTTTTTGTTATCCAAATTTTCTACAGAGGTCATCTCTGTAATTAACATAGAGAATAAGTGAACAATCTTTTCCAATCTCCTAAATTTTCCACATTCCCTTTGAAACTATATTTTTAACAATTATTACGATAGATATTAGATTCTAGACTCTATCAATGCTTACTTAATGTGTTGTGTTAACATGGATAGATACTAGTAAATCAATAATTTATTTATGGATATAGTTTTTGAGAAGCATCATGTGATCTTGTATTATAGAAATGCTATTATTCATAATAATTTCTTACCCAACATTAATGTAGGTCATATGTGGATACTCACATCTATTTGTAAATATGACTTGATTTAGAATGGTTATTGGAACAATACATTCAATGGATTTAGGATTTTGATTTTTTTTTGAATCAATGGAATTTTTTTTCATCCACTATGCACTTTTTATGTCTTCTTGAAACTTTTGTTCATTAGAAGGGTTAATATTAATGACGATGGTGCTTCTTATGTTAATCTGGTCCCCATGGGATGTGGCGCCATCTTTAGGGATCACCATGGTCATATCCTTAGTTGTTTCATTGGATGTTGTGGAATTATTTCTTCTTTATAGGATGAAATAATGAGTGTGATTCATTCTATCACATTCTCCAAGCAGTAGGGTTAGAACAACATATGGATTTAATGTTATTTCACCACTATAGTGAATTCAATTTTAAAGAGTGTTATTCTTCGAGCTTGGTCAATTAGTACACATTATATGTATTGTCTTTGTTCGCTCCATTACATCCACCATAATACCACCTATATCTATTGTGAAGAAAACGTGGTTGTGGATGGCCTTTCCATTAATGTAGTAAGTAAAGATATTACATGGTTGAATGATCTCCCTGATTATGTACTCCCAATTTATGAGAAATATTTATATATGACCCATTCTTTTAGACTCATGTAATTTCCATTTAATAATAATTATTCTTTAAATTTTATTTCCAAGGAACCAAATTCTTCAAAACAAAAATATTATAGAACCAAACAAAAATACAGCATACCATATATTAATTTTTTAAAATATTTTATTGTGCACATGTTATTGAGTCATTATTAACTTCACTACATCTCATTTCAACTACTTTTTTTCATGTATGAACTGGTTTTATAGAATCATCCTCTATACTATGAATAAGGATACAACATATCTAGAATTTTAATAGTTATATAAATATTATATGTGTTAATTGTATACTAATTTATTAAAATATTTAATTGATAGATAAATAAAATTAATTACATCATTCACGGATAAAGTAAGTTTTACGTATGTATACATATTGCTTTCCCTTTTCAATGGATGGAATTAATGACAGTTAAATAATATTACTCTCTTCCATAATCATTATTATATCACATATATATATATATATATATATTATCAACATTAAATGTATCCTTATTACACCCCAAGTAATGTTGAAATGAAAAAATAATCACATCACATCGTAGAGATGGTAGTCCACACATATGAACATATAATATTATTTTTTATAATCTTAATTTATGTTAAGAAGGATGAAATGATACTAACATTACATATTTACAATTACTTCATAAATATCATATATAATGATTATTTACTTCTCTATAACCAACCAAGTTTTCACATTCATGATTAATTTTGAGGAATTTTATTATTTATTTTGGTCTTATATGGGTTCCATATAATTCAAAGGTGTTTAAGTGAAAAATGTCATTTTTTAATCGTAGGTAGGTGGAAAAAAGTTGGAATATGGTTCTTTGAAACTCATCCCCAATTGGGGAGAGATTGGTCTCCCTCGATAGTGGCATTGTCCTGGCCGCACGACCTGCCGTATGGCATGCGACTCCCAGTGCTCTCAGAACCACGAGTATGATTGGGGTTCTTGGTTGATTTCATGGTTAGGAACCCCCACTCCACAAACCTTATGTATTCATTCATATTTAGATATAGAATAATTCACAGTTTCTGAACAGTTTGGAAAACCATACAACCAAACACTAAAACCCGTCCATATCATAAAAATATTGAATTGTTCATTTTCCCTTTATAAAAATATACTCCCAAATGTCTCCCAAACTCATCCCATTTAGTATTATCATCCATATTTTCCCCTAAATCTCTAATTTTCACCATTTTATATCCATACATTGTGTGGTTTTAGTACGATTCCTTTCAGAAACAACAAATAATCAATTCCTCTCTGATTTATTTCATTAACATGATAGCTCCTTCTTCCTTACTTGGGTTCTCCGTTCACCAGTAATGGGTTGACCCAGTGATGGTTAAATCATGTTTTCATGGGTATAATATATATTTTTATAGAATGATATTTCCTTTATAGGGTACTCTTTTGGGGTGTTTATGGTCTTCAACTTTATTCTAGAAGTTTCTATATATGAGGTAGGTGAGTCCATGCTTTAGCATTTTAATATGATTTCAGTATACTATATTTACTATATAAATGTGTTATATAAATTTTGTATATGATATAAAACATGTGTTCAAAGTAATTTGGCGTGCATACTGGTTTAAATATGACAATTAAAATGAAAATGATTGGTTTTCATGGATGTTTCTAATGTTAGAAATTAGAATATGCGTAATGTGTTTTGAAAAGTGTTTTTCCATTGATAATGGTTGATCTTATTTGGTGCTTCCATCTGTGTGTGTGTCTGTGTGAGTGTATGAATTTCCTAGTGAATTTTTGTGTGACATGGGAAATTGAATTAAGCACAGAGTTAATCCCAAGTGATTATATGTACATAATAAGACTAGTATGCTAGTCAGATCGATGGGGATGAGGCCTAGTTCCTTCTATTATGATTTATGATAAACATCCTACTAAATATGTGATCATTATTGGAGACCACTAGACCTTGGTATGCATTCTCTTCTTGTGGCTCATGCATGAGGATGATGTGGGTAATGGTTTCTATAACATTTGACTAATGTATTGTGTTCATAAGGACCCACTAACACTAGTATCATAGGGATTTTCCATGACTATAATTTAATGATATGATAAACATCAACATATGTAGGGTTTTACATATAAATTTAAATTTTGAAGATTTTCATCCAACAAATTGCTACCCTAAAATGTTTCCATTCATTATTATAAAACTTATCATGTTGATTTGTCTTATTTTGTTATGGAATGGAATCTATTTTGGTTTATATATTATATAACATTGGCTCACACCCTACATAAACCATTTTATGTATGTATATTGGGTTATGATTGACCCAAAAAAATCAGCATGTTATGTTGTGGTAATGGTGGATATGGCTACTAGAATTCATCTTATTATAGGTCTTGAAAGAGGTGTATTGAAGTTGTTGTCCCTCCTGTTTCTTGGATGTTGTTGGTAGTGTAGTTTATTCCCCTCACCAAATTAATGTTTTTTGATATTTATTAAAAATTTCATATTATTTACTTGTGATAGGGTAATTTTATTGGTTATGTATATTGGTTATGATGATATTATATTCATGTGGAATGTTCTAGGTTGTTTCTAATTGGTTAAATAATTCCCAACTGTAATTTTTGATGCGTAGGAACTAGTTCCCATACCATAGGGACTGAGAATTCCATTAGGGTTGTTCCATATGATGGGTCAAGTGTAAGGTTGGATGTAATCCGAGGCCAGATTGTGAATAAATGTTATCAATGGATGGGTGTTCCCTTTCATTTGGGTCTTGATATTTGGGAGATACTGGATAGATTTATCTAGGATTATGAGGGCATTAGGTTATGGGTTTTTGTGGGATTTGAAGACAACACACCACATGAAATACCTTGTGTCACCATGTGATTTTGAAATTTTGGGTTGAATCTTCATCCAGGTGAGAATTATAGACTGCATACTGTGCATAAATGCTGAGTGGGGGTGGAGTGGTTATTATTTTTATTCTATTTGTTATTGTCTTGTAATTTATTTAAAAATATTCTTGATGATTGAATTTTCTGAATGTTATTCACAATGGTTTGTTTACGATTTCCCACACGTATAAAGATTGAGGTTGAAATATTCATCCTAGAATACTCTGTGTGAAACATTGAATGAGGAAAGGGAGTGTTATACCTCACAATTATATTGGAAATTTGAAGAAGTAGTGTTTGAAGTATCAAAACCTCGATTCAAGGAGTGGGCCATAGTTCTATTTAGGACAAGAAATCTGAACTAGTTCTAGATATAGGGATGTCTCTAGTGTTTCCCAAGAAAAAAACTCCACCATTATAGATTATCAGTAATCTTGTGGAATTTGATGAATTGAATGAAAAAGTCAATAGGATGGTTGGGTTTCAAAACACTAATGATCTAGTCAAGGTGAAATATGTTATGTTCCTTTTCGAAGGCCGCAGTTGAAGGTGATGGAAATTCATGGTCTAGGATGTGAATCCTAATAATATGGGTTTAAATGATGTCATGGTCATCTATAATGAGTATTATTTACATGAGAACATAGACTTATCCAAGACACAAGATTTTTCTAGTTATCCACATGTGGGATCTGATCTTGTTGGAGTATGCTAAACATTCTACTATGTTAGTTTTGTTCACAAATGAAGTGGTTCCCAATGAGAAGTCGAAAGATCATTGATTTGAGATAGGTTTGCGACTGGATATTTGATCCTAGGGTTTCATGTTCAAGATAAAGTCTTATGATAAGGATGTTGATCATGCCCTGATTGTAGAGATTAATCTTAGTGGAAAGAATTATTTTTTGGGCATTTCTAGTAGTATTCTAGGGCATAGTTTGTTCATAAGAGGAGAATATGAATAATTTTAACCAGGAAAAGTTGGGAGATGGTTGTTCATTCCATCTATCCAAATTGTTTGTTTATTCAACATTATATATTGGGTGTGTCTTATTGTATTACTATGGGAATGTGGGGTATATACGATCGATGTGTTTAGATCCAGCCATAACTTTTCATCAATTTGGAATAATGGGGCACATACATTTTTTTTTAAAGTATCATGACCAAATCATGGTGGCGTGGGTTTTTTTCCTCTGGAGGGATGTCAGACCAGCCAAATATATCTCAGACAGTAGGTTCACTATTTTGTGGTCACGAATGATGGGATGGATTGCATTCAAGATAATGTCAGCTTAAGGTAGAACCAAAAGTCAATAGTAATCTTTTAGCTTTGGATATGATTAAGAACATTCATGATATGGATCAAATGCCTATGGAATCAGACATAGTTCCTAAGATTGTTTGATGTATGGTCATAGTGCATCATCGATAAAAATGGTCCTATTTTACACAGGTGCCTCTATATACCTTATGTCTTCCCATCTTGTGGAGGTTTTTAATTTATTAATCAATATTATGTTGTATAATATGCAGTTAGCTACAATGAATTGTATGAACAAATAGCAGGGTTTCATGATCCAATATTAAACACTCACTCAGTCAAGGATTGAGTAGAAATTGGATTTACTTGTTTTTAAAGGGACATATTTAATGTGAACCTATGTATAGATTGTATAGTTTGTTTCTAAGAACACATTAATTTTTATCAGTTATGAGTGTTTCTTACAAAACCTGATGGGTTTTTTTGATTTCTACAGATGATTGGGTGCATCAATTATCATATGATGGGCCCACTTTTCAGGAATTTGGAAGTCTTGTTTTTTACATCTCATTGATAATGATGGAGGATAATGGTAGTGGTAATGAGAATAGATTATCTTCTGTGTTGGATTAGATCAAATAATAATTTATATATATTTTATAGGGATTCCTTCCAAGTAGGATGTGGATTTCAGCATATATTTTGAGTGTGTATTACAATTGATATCTCTTCCCCCATACTGTATGGCCCACACTAAGCTGAGGTTATTAAATATAATGTTGTTTTTTTTAATCCAAATGATTCATTCACCTAAACATCTCAACATGGGCCACCATAGTTTATTATCAAAGAAGGATAATAGATATCTCCAGTTATTTATCAATTATAAGATTTTGAAAAAGTTAATGACCCATAACAAATATCCATTTCTACACATTAGTGACCATTTTTATTTGCTCAGGGGGTCAATGTGGTTCTCTAAGATTTATTGGCATTTGGAATTTGACCATGTCAGAGTCAAAGAGATAAATGTTTAAGAAAAAACATTCTAGGATGGTAGAATCATTTTGATTATTTTTTCATTGTTTTTTTATGAAATATTATCTTGAAATTTTCATAATACTCATGAATAGAATGTCTAATCAGTACCATGATTCCTTTACTGTGGAATTTGTAGACAACGTGATGGTCTATAGTAGGACCTAGGAGGAGCATGGATTACATTTTATGTTCGTATAGGTAACTCATTGATATTATTGCCTCCATGTTATGTTCATCAAGTGTAACTTCTGGACCAGGGAAGTAATGTGTATTGATAATTTGATAACAGAAAAATGTGTTAGGATGGACCCTAAGAAGATCAAATAAATGATTTCTTTGGAGCAACTAAAAACTTTATATGAGATCTAGAAAAATTTGGGCCATGTAGGGATCTAGAGGTGGTATATTCGAGATTTATCTTAACTTTATTCACACATGAATCCCATACCTAAAAAGGGGCAGCATTTGAATAGTGCCTATATTAACATGTGTCCTTCGAGGAGCTTTATAGATGGTTAACCACAACCATTGTTTTGATTTTGCTAGAATCTGTAGAGGGATGTGATGTTTAAATTGATGCCTCAGGTATTGGGATTGAATGTGTATTATTATAGGATGAACATGTGATGTTGTATTGTTCTCACCAACTCTAACCACATGATGAAAACAATTCAAACTATGACCATGAATTAGAGGAAGTGATGCATTTCTTAAATACTTTGTTTCATTAACTATTCAAGGACATTTTTGTAATAAATTTAGAATATATGATCATAAAAAACATATTATCCTACAATGAATTGGATTTGAGGAGGTTTCATTGGGTTATGTATCTTCATGAGTTCAATTTTGAAATGATTTATACCCTTGAAAATGTCAATGTTTTAGAGAATGCCTTGCATAGGAAGATATCAGTGAAATATTTTGAAGTGTCGAATGATGATTGGAAATTTTTTAGTTTTTATCATAGATGTATCCATAGAAAAAAGTGGAAAATGGAGGTTTATTCTTGGCTAGTGTACATTTGACACCATCCCACCTAAAGTTTATTCATCAAGAGGAGATAAGAGATGAGATTTGATAGTTTTCTGTGCTGTTCTGAAATGGTGGGAAGGATACTAGAGAATGGTAACTATATTCAGATGGAGTTATTATTTTTACTGGGTCATGATTTTGATACTTTGTTTTTGTGGATGTTGGTGATTTAGGTTAGACACCAGTCCCAGTGGTCAACTCATCCCAGCACCACCAAGATGTTTTATGATCTGCATATTCTGTGTTGGTCATAGAGTATGTTGTTTGATACTGGTGACTTTATGTATGGGTGTTATGTTTGGAAAAAGGTACATAAAATCATCAAATTCCCATCATTTTTCTTTATCCTATACCAATTCATTCCATGAAGTGGATTTTTGTCTCCGTGGATTTTATTTTTGTCTTAACTTATACACTTAGTGGGAGGAATAATATTTGGTTGGATATTGTCCATCTGTCCAAATCATACCACTTCCTTCCAATCATGTATTTTTCTAATTTTGATGAATTTTATTAGTTTTATATTTATGATATATAGAGAATTCCCAATGTTCCACATGAAATAATTTTAGATGGGTACCCTCGTATCACATCTCGGTTAATGGGAAGACCTTCAGATGGAAATGGAAAAATAAATCAATTCCACTATGGCATATCATTCACAAATAGATGGTCAGATAGAAAAGGTGAGTCAAATCATGGAAGATATGCTTATAAATTTTTGTTTTAATTTATCAGATCATGTGATAAGCCCTTATGATTGTTTGAGTTTACGTATAATAATTGGTATCAACCATAAATAACAATGGATCCCATTGTAGTTCTTCAGAGTCATCTGTGTTGATCATATTTGTGCTCATCTTAGGTGGGTGAGACCCCATTATTGTGTTTGAGCCTTTTGTAGTAGACATATGATATTGTCTGGTGGATCAAACGTCATTTTTTAAGGCTCTGAGGTACCAAATGTCTTATTCTAATCAGCAGTGCCAAGCCTTGTAATTCTTAGTTGGTGATCCTATGTTTATGAATGTAATACCATATTTGTGTCACTATCATATTTTTAAGAAAGGGATGCGAACTCCATGTTATGTCAAGACTATTAAGAGTAATGAGAGAGTTTCAATGGTTGCATAATAGTTATAGTTTTTGTATTATTTGATTTCAATTCATTATCAATTCTATAACAACTATCTAAAGATTAAAATTATCTACCCGTATCATATGATGATCATGTATGTGTTGGAGTTGGAACCAGACATGTCTATGTTGGAGTGACTCATAGGAGTCCTTTATTTATAATAGAATGTTCTCCATTGTATCTCTACACTATTGGTTTAGGTTTATTGGTAGTATGCTAATGATGATCATGAACAAAATGAATTTGAAAATATCTGGTCGAGGATAATTTCCAATTTTTTGTACTATAATCACACTTAAAGATGACTTTTTGTGGGGGGGTATTCATTTTAGTGGGAATTGTAACATCTATAGTTTATTTAGATGTATTTCCTTGTTAATGTTTTCCTTATATAATTCTATAAATTTTCAATGTGTGTGAGGAGAATATAGAGTTTTTAGACCTAATAGTTGGTGTTTCACAGATGGATCACAAATCATAGAAAATGTGATCCATTCCATGGGAGACAGTGTGCCCATGAAAGTGGAAATGTCTAGTCCACACGATGTGCCACACATGTTTTTGGGTCACTATGTTCTCAAACTAGTGGGTATGTCGGAGGCACACAATTTTCCACATGGGTATGCACCAACCCTTAATGAATCATTAAAGAATGTTCATATTTACACAATGAGGGACTCATAGTTTCCAGATGGATTGGAAAACTATGTGACCAAACCTTGAGTCCTTCTAAAATCATAAAAATGTTGAATTTTCAATTTTCTCCTTCCCTAATTTTAAAACATTAATCAACCCAAAATTATCAAATTTTTAATTATCATCCAAATGAAAATCTCCCAATCAACTTGGCTCCAATGGATCAATCAATTGGGGCGGGGGGGTAGTGTGGAAACATCAATAAACTTCAAGTAAGTACATCGTATTTTGATTTCATTATTCCTTTTAACCAATCAATATTTCTTCAATGGGTTATTCATTATCATGTAGATGGGTTGAATTATGGAGGGTTCAATCTTGAAGTTATGGGTATAATATTTAGGTTTTTTTATGATATTGCCTTTATAGGGTCCCTCTGCATTATAATTGTGGTTTTCCATCACATTACAAATATATCCATGACTGATGTTTGGTATTACATGATATATCATTATAGGAGGATTTATGTATGCTTGATGTTCTTTCTTAATGGGAACAATGAATTGTGTGTGTGTTGAAAAATATGATTTAAAAATAATTTTGTGTGTGTATGGGATGAAAGATTATTTTCCATATAAAAAGTGATAGTTTTCATGTATGTTTCTAATGAATTACATGAGTGTGTGTGCATGGGGTTTTAGAATCGGTTTATCTATTGAAAATGACTGATTTTATTTGGTGTTTTCATTTTTTTTGTGTGGGAATGTGTGGGTGATGGTTCGTATGACATGGTAAGTGGAATTGAGAAAAATGGGAATCCTAGGGAACTATATGAGATGATAAGGACTAGTATGACAGTCATATAGGAGGGGTTGAGGCTCAGATGCCTCAATAAGGATTGACGATACAACACTAACAAAACATGTGACGATGATTAGAGACCAACAGACCATGGGTTGTGTTCCCCTCTAGTGACTAGTGAATAAAGATAGTAGGGGTCGTAGTTACAATTACATATTATTGAGGTACGATGTTACTATGATTCCACTAACACAAGTACATTAGGTATTTCTTATGATGGTCATTTGATGCAATTATCACAATTAGTATATGGTGGAATTCACCTTTCACTTAAAATTCAAAAACAATATTTCCTAAAAACATTATATAAATTTTTTCCATTCACTTTTTTAATCCATTCATGTTTTTTTGTTCTATTGTGTTATGGAATGGAATATATTTCGGGTGATATCCTAATGGGAATTGGATCACACCCTATATATGCCTTCAGGTGTATGTATATATTTTTATGTTTGACCCTGATGATGGAAATATTTTCTAAGGTAGTTATTGTCTATCCAATTTTGATAATTATTCTTCATTCAAGTGTTGGTGGAGGTTCAATGAGTTTGTTTTTCCTCACATGGAATGGATGTTTTTTTGTATTTTGGATGGTTAACCTCTCTACATTAATTTGTTTTTTACTAAAAAAATAATTATGTTTCAATCATGATAGTTTTACTTATTTATGTTATGGTTATTAGTTGTGATGATATTTTATCCATGTTGAATGTTCATGGATGTTTATTAATGGTGATTGTTTCCCAAATGTTATGTTTGTTGCTTAGACACAATTTCTAGCCTACAGTGATCTAGAACTCCCCTATGATCTTTCCACATGCGGATTCAGGTGTTAGGTTATATGAAATCGTAAATCGATTCATGATACATATAACGTGGAGTTATGAATAAATTATACAACCATATGGAGATGGTATTCCATTTATACACAAGGTACTTATTTATTTCTTTTTATAGGTTGGATATGAGCTTCAATATGGTCTTCAAATAATCATAATAACATATTGGTGTGTTAATGATAATATATTTCTCATTTTATGACAAATATGACACTTGAATAACATTAATAAGAATAAATAATAATTAAATGGTTAGTAAACATGATTACCTATTTTTCAGTGAACTCCCTCCAGATATATTCTTAAATAAAGTCGGGTAGTAATTGTGTAAGGGAAAAAATCTCAATAACAAGGATAAGGATGTTTAAAAGAGGAATATGAATGGTTTGGTCAATATAGATTGATAAATGTTGTGTAATTAAGAATGGGAGGATGATCCCTTTTATAATAGATTTTATTGTCACTTTTAATGTATTCTAAAATATTTAATTAATACAAATAAATGATCACAAAATAAATTGATCAAAATTGATATAATTATATTACATTGTTGAATGTAATCT
This sequence comes from Viscum album, assembly GCA_963277665.1. Lineage (NCBI taxonomy): Eukaryota > Viridiplantae > Streptophyta > Magnoliopsida > Santalales > Viscaceae > Viscum > Viscum album. The sequence goes on from OY728123.1 coordinate 1,757,123,554, forward strand.
AAATCATTTCATCCCATAAATGTTGGAATTGTTTTTTACGTGTATTCAACCATATAATTTTGTTTTATTCACCCTTTAACTCATTTTTTAATTACCATATTATTTAGGTTTTATACCTTTTCTGATACATAAAAATACCAAAATACCCATAAAAGGACCATATTATCTCTTATTAACAAAATTTAATTAAATTTTCTGAATATAATATTTTAATGGACTATAAAACCTTATATAATATATTATTTCAAAAATATTTATATAATTTCAATTTTAGAACTATTCATTAAGTATTAAATTAGTAACATCACGAAAATCAAGGAATTTGAATAAAATGTATTCAAACCTCTATAATATGTCATTAGATTCTATAAAATTCATGTGTAACATTAATTATTTCATATTATACTACTTTTTGTGATATTAATATAATATATTTTATTTTTTGTTAATTAAATAATTATATTGTTATCATTGTGTAAGAATTTAAGACAATTTCATTTTCAAGAAAAAAATAAATAGAAATTACCACGATAAAGATAACTAATTTATAATTAATAATTTTATTTTCAATGAATCTTTCCTCTTTTTATTCATATGTTATGATTATAATATTTATTAAAAATTAGAGTGTGAAATTATTTAATTTTCTATATATAAAATATTATAAAGGTCATAATCTCATCCAAATGACAGAAAAGTACACATTACCAAATATTGGATCTTAATTGAAAAAAATAGAATTATATGATAAAATTAAATCATGTGGTAGGTTCATGTTATTTTATATATATTTTTTATAGTTAATTCCCTTATTTACCAGTTACCATGCGTAGAAAAATTACAAAAGATTCTATTAATATTTACAAAAACAGGCATAACTACTATACTTTGAACACATTAATCACAATATTGGATCCAATATTTTGTATTTAATTTTCATTACTTTCAAAAATATATTATTAATTAAAACTCTAAGTGTAATGTAAATTTTTTCTTGAAAAAATAAATTTTTAGTAAAAAAATGATTTATAACAAAGTAAACCGTAAAATAGATTCCAATGAATATTATAGATTTTTTAATAATATATTTGAAGTAATATTAATTTTAATTTTTTTGTAATAAATTAATACTAAAATTATTGTAATTAAATATAGTTTTCAATAAAAAGCATTACTTTCCCCGATTTTCTAGAAAATAAGTATTTTCAATGAAATACTAATAAATAATACTCAGAAAATTTTGAGATGATTTTATGATAAATTAAGTTAATCATAAATAATATATTTTCTAAATTTGAATAAAAATAATTTAATTTTATTTGAATTTGTTTAAAAAAAATCAATTTTTGAAGAAAATGTATTTAATAAATTTTTTGAAATTTGAGTATTTATTTACTAAGAATTAATAATTATGTTTTATTATTTAATTTCATTATATACATTTTATTATATGTTTAATTCTATTCACACACTCCAATTTAATTGATATGTTATAACGGTCTTGTTAAACAATAATATTTTAATAGTGTATCGGGTTTCGTTTAATCCCGATGTTTCATGTTGTACTTTCTATCAAACATAGAATTATTAGAAAATATGATTATTCCAAGAACCTAAATCAATCAATGATATTTAATTAATTTAAAAGAAAACATATCATAAAATATTTCAGTGTTACAAAATAAATTAAATGAAATTGGAATTTCATTTTACAAAAATTCATTTTAACTAAATTATATAATCATATAAGAGGAAGTCTATCAAAAGAAGCATTATTTCAAAAGAAAATATGATGTACCTAAAACATTACCTAATCATCAGATGAAAAAGATCAATCAAGAAATAATATTAGTAAATAATAATGATAATGACAAATAGAAAATATTTTATTCATGAAAACCCCTAACCTTATTCTGAATTCATTTTGTATATGCGCATAATTTCCATAATAACAAAATTAAGATAGTTTGATATATTTTTATATATCATGTTCTTATATAAATTATTTGATAAGTTTAATTTATTATTTTATGATATTTATATGTTATATATTATCATATTGTGTTTACGTCAAATTTGAGTTTGTTTCAGCATATTTCGGTAAATGTAACATTGAAATATGTAATGTTAATAATCAGATAAATACTTAATGTAACAAATATTGAATAAATCATAATATGCATTTTATCTTATTAGAACATTTTTATTTATGTTCACATAGACATTCCTAATATGATTTTATTACATTTTTTTCAATGGTTGTTAAACAAACCGCAAACATGATCACGATATATCTCGATGGGTGAGTATTGTTAATGATGCGTATAATATCATTATAATAGAAAAATAATGATATTATTGATATTTTTTAATTCTGTAATCGTATTTTATGTGTATTGGGTAATGAAATAAAATCAATATAAAAAAATTATGTTACTTTGTAAAGTCGGTAGTTTGCACAACACATGATGAACATTTATTTTACATGTAAAGGGAAATGAATAAATAAATGTTTTACATAAATATAAAACTCTGTCAGTATAATAATTACATGGATTTAAAAATTTTACTAATTTAAGGATACAGTTTGAAGGAAAACAATTTTAAGAAAATGATAATGATTAATTAAACCTCACTTTTGTATTTTGAAGTTTCTCTTAAAGGACTCATTGGAAATAAATGACATATGAAAATTATTTGATACCAATGTCATATTAAATTGATATTGGATTCCAGTATGGTAAAAAATGACCCCCTTTTATGAATAAAATATTAGGTATTATGTTAGTATTATGAGGAGGAAATGGGTCTATTTTAGAATTGAATAAAAGGAATCTTTTATGAATACTCTTTTCTTTTCAAGGATATAATTACAAAATTCATTATTTAATGATTCAAAAAGATAAAAATGATTGATTTTGGGGATTTCTATAGTAAGATAAAAACTCAACCATTAATTTCTACACATGTACTAATTTTATTTATTTATTTACTATTTGATTTATGTATTTTCCAATATTAGTTTCACCTTGTAAAATGTTCTTCCTTAATAATTTATATTTTATTATAAATATATGTTAACCCATAAAATAAATTTTTTTGCTTTTATTTTCATAATTTTTTAATCAATTCAATAAAAATGTATTTAATGTATAATAAGATTAATATTTTATTTAAATTATATAATATATTGAAATTTTTTTATACAATGGTGTTGTAAAAATTAACCATCCCTAATATAATTATTATAAATTACAAAATGAATGCGAGTAATTATATTTATATTCATGACTAATTACAATTTTTAAATGATTATTCTAATTAATTATATAATAATTAATGAACTCTAATAAATCAATTAATAGAGAAAAATAATTTTACAATTATCAGACAAAAGAAATTTATTCGTTATAATTTTATTTTTATCCCTAATAATAAAATAGTTGTATTACATAATTAGGAAATAATGATTTCAATTCTAAAAAAATTTTCTCCCCTTCAATAAAATTGAGAATATAAATTTAATATATTAAATATAAAATTTATTAAAAAAATTTGAGAAAAATAATGCATGAGTTGTAAAATATCAATAATGTTTTCTAAAAATATAATTAATATTTTAAAATCTATAATTTAAAATATAAGAAATAATTTTTTTAATAAAACTATTTCATAAATTTCTCTTTTGTACAAATATAATAATCATGAAATAAAGAGGAGCAGTATTAACAAAATTGATGAACTGAATAATTTTCACAAAAATCATTTTTTGAGAAATATATCAAAAAATAATGTTAAATAAAATTTGTACTATGAATACAAAAATGAATATAATTATACATATTTCTAATTATAAAATAAATTTTTTTTATATTAAAATACATAATATAAATAAAAAAAATTATTGAAAAAATTATGCTTGTAAACATCACTTGTTCATAATATTATTTCATATCAACTTTCAATATAAATTAGGGGATTAGGTTAGTTCATATATATTCAAATTTTAAATGTTTCTGAATAATCATTTAGGATTGAATATATAGTACTGAAAACAATTATTTGATAAAAATAATGCGTTTATGATAAATAATGTTTAACGATTACATTTAAAATTAATTAATTAATTTCAAATTTTTTTATTGGACATTTTATATTAAATTAAATATTTGAATTTTATTTGTACATTATAACATATTTTAATAATATAATTATAATTTCTATAATATAATTATATATATAATTTTATTGTCACATTTGTTTAATTATGATTTATATTTTTTAAAATTTAATACATAAAAATACAAACATTCTGTATTTCAATTGGATATATATCTAATTACCATATCTAAAAATAATATTTGGAACTTATATATTTTTAATTATTATATATATAACCATACTGAATTTCGTCCATTCAAGCAACCCATTTCTATAGTTTCATTTTAGATCTCACAAAAATGCTTTCTCATTTCTTGGTAGCATTTAACTTTGTTTGATATATTACATTACAATTGTTACATAAAGGTAATAGTGGGTTGGGGATATTTATAGTTCTAATGATTCTATTCCCTAAAACATACAATACCCATATTTTTTTATTTTTAATGAATGTATTCACCCATGAGGTGTAATGATATGTTATATATGGTACATGGTATCATTTATGGTCATTATAATGTTACACTATAATTGAATAGTGTGTCTTAATAGTTTTCCTTATATTTTAAGTTTTATTTTCTATGAAAGTATTAATTTTTTAGAAATAATAGAAAACATTTATTTTTAATTATATATCATAATGGATTTAACCTAAAACCTTGGGGATTTACATTCTAACCTCCCATATAAACTACATCATCACAATTTTGTTATCACATACTATTACAAATTACAATGGGTATCTAAATTTTCATATAATTAAATGTATATTTTTTTAGAGAAACATAAACTTTACCAACTTAAGGAACCTATATTTTTTTCTATTGAATATACTTATCCAAAATATTGAGTTTTTGTCCAACTAATTGATCTAAGATTCTACAATTATTATTTTTTCTCTTGGCCCAAAATATTAAATTATTTTATTATGGATTCATATTACTATCCATTCATGATATAAGACTATATATTAATATGAAATGTGTTTTCCTTACTCTAGAGAGTTTTTTATCTAAGGGGTTGGAACTAATTCAACAATAAATTACATTACATTTATCAAAATGACAGATAATAATATTCACACAATTAACATTGCAATAAAAAATAACCTCGAATAAGATTACTCTTTCAGTATATTGTTTCTCGGATAATGAAATAATCAGGTTTGGGAATTAATAATATTAGAGAACTTGATAGTTATACAAGATTACTAATAATAAAATTCAAATAAGGAATATACAACTCTAGATTTGAGGGTACATGTACATTATATATCATGAAACCATTAAAGAGTGGTGCTTGAATAGGTTTCCCATTCCCCACTTGTACATCGAGGTTGGTGATGCCCACCATCAATGTCTGTTAAACAAATTGGTAATTGAAATGTATAATGAACTTGTTCTCCACATGTTTGATGTTGAATTATTAATGGTTCTTTATATGATATATATTTCTTTCAATTTTGATATTTAATCATTTAATTTTTCAATTATATTTTTCTGTCTTGATGATCAAATATTCTACATGAACAATACCTTCTAGTGTCATTATGGAATACCCCATGGTGTTTAGTCAAAATTTCAGATATATAGGGATTTAATCATTATTTACATTTTCATCTTCATCATATGATGTAGCTTGAGACTCCATGTTTCTCATCCTTAGGGTGTTTATGAATTCATCTATTTTCAATTTTTTGTTATAATTTAATAATTTTTAGTTTGGGATAATCTAAGGGATTCCCACCCCATATCCCATTTCAAAGGGTTGTTTATTCAGGTATCCTTCAAATTTTCACTCCCACCCATGGTTGCATCTTATTTTGACCATCTATAAAACAAATATTGATAAAATGTGTTAAATACATTAACAATAATGTGGAGTTATTTTAATCAATAAAAATGGATTCAAACATAAAATATTTTTCTTATATGATCACATAATATTACAATTCTTATAGTTCAAAAAATATCTATCTTATATTAAATCATTCTATATGCAGTTAGATTATCATATATTTCAAAAACTAATCCATAAAATGATCTAGGAAATCACTCAATTATAGTGGTTCAAAATGTGGATTTGTTCAACCAATGAATATCCCCTAATAATGTCACTCAAGGTGTGTTGTCTACGGTGCATTCATCATGCACCATCATGATGATCTATTCAATGATAAACCAACGATTTTTAGGGTGATAAACTCTAGGTACATATGTGATATTTCTAAATCTAATTTCTTCTATCTAGATTGGGATTTTCTAAGAAAATAATCTTATTAGAACTTTCAAAAAATTTCAAGATAAATTCATATTCAGTAACTCATCTATATGGTTTTTTCTAAGGTTCCCTAAACTAATCCAAACAATAACATTTACCAACATTGATACAAAAAATGGAGATATTTTGTAAATATATATGAATTTTTCATTGATTCCATGGTTTATTTATTATATCTCACAAATATTTTCACAACCCAAGGACTTGATGGTTTATTATGTAAGAGAAATTCTATATAAATAAATTATCTTACAAAACATGTTGCCATTTATACATTAGCAGGATCCTATATACCATACTCTATACAATTCTCAACATAATAACTGGTGGATTGGGAATATAAGAAAGGGGATATCTTGAATACTCTATAAGGGAACCATATAAATTAGTTATAATAATTCAGTCATAACTACAAGGGAAAATTTCATTTAGGGAAAAACTTTGGATAACATGATCCTATGAACCTAAGTGACAATAATACAATATGATTTATAATTATCAATCTTGGAATAGAAACATAACACCCAAGAATGGTCACCCAATCATCTATTAAAAGCATATATTAAAATCAAACAACAAAAAATAAATGTATAATAAAGTTTAATATCATTAGAGCATGTAATATCGTAAACATTTTTCATAACATGTGAATGAATAATATCATATATAAGTGAAATATAAAAAAAATGAGAATATATAATCAAAAATTCGTGTAGAATGCATCAAAACATTATTTTCATAACATTGTGGAGCATTAATCTCTCCAAGATTACCATAGTAGAGCTCACAATAGTACCATATTCCCATTGGCGCGTGAGAATTAATCACTTGATTCCCAATGTTATATCATGATATATATAAATTTAACAAATTATTTATAGGTAGATATATTCCCCCACCAATCATCATCAATATTAATGATTTCTATTTAAATCGAACCAATCATATTATTATAAAAAACCCATGGAAAGAAAATGAGGTTCATAAATTTTTCAAATGAAATCAAATAAAGGAGAAACATGATCACTTGAAATATAAAACTTGATTTTACATATTATGTATTTAAAAATAGAACATATATGAGAATTTATGAACTATTGTATAGTGGTAGAATAATCCTATGAAAATTGAATAGATAACACAAATGTGATTCTTCGTACAATGTTTTTATTATTATCGGCTATAAAAAAGTGATTTTAAAATCACATTCCCAAAACCATTTTTTAAAATGAATATAAAATTAATTTAAATACTAATTCAAAAAAATTACAATATATAGACATTGATATAAAATAAAAAAAATGTGTAAAAATATGATGTATAATGGAATATTATAAGATCATTGTAAGGAAAAGAATTTTAAATATTTTAAAACCTATTATTTGAAACCTACATCATTAAAATGTTAATGAAACATTTAGAAATAAATATTAGTAATTAAAAAGATATTGGAGGTAAAAATAATTTGGAATTTCATTAGGGTATGTAGAACACTTGGTGGATGTTAAAACATTGATATAAAAGAAAAGTAGTTTAAATATGGGATTTACCCATAATAAAAATATATTTTCATAAAGTAATAGATTCATCTATGTTGAAAACATTGGTGTGAAATATGATCCCCTAGAATAGAAGGTGAAAAAACATAACATCATCCTAACATACAATAGAAAAATATTTAATGAAAATATTAAAATTTGAGTGATTATGACGCCAAGAAAAGAGTTGATTCCCCAAAACCCCTTACTATGTTCTGAATTCATTCTGCACATGACCCTAACATCTTGAGTAATACATTTATTCTTATTAGATAAAATAATATTATTATATATTTAATTTAACATGGTAAAATTTTTATTACAATGTTTTTATATATTATATAGTTTTTTATTGTCTCTATGATAATTGAATCCGTTTTTGCTTATTTTATAAATTTTAGAAATACAAGATGATATTTTCATAATAGAAAAAATACATAATATAATCATTTGAGAACCGAAAAATCATCATTTTTCTATTTTATTATAAAAATAATAGTATTATTATTCTAATATTCTATTAAGAAAGATTTTTATAACATTAATCCTGTAGGTGGTTAAACAAACCACTTACCAGAAAATTCTCTATCTCGATGAGTGAGAATGGTAAATCAAGTGTATAATATGATTGTGATATAAGATTAATTAGATTATTTATAATTTTTTATATTGGTGATTAATAATTCATATTATTATAAAAAATAATGAAAATGAAGATGAAAAAAGAAATATGTTACATTATAGAGGCAGTAGTTACCACAATGCACAATTATCATTCTTTTATTTTTATATGAAAATAAAAATGAATAAATAATTATTAATCCATTAATAATAATAAAATATTATAATATTTATAATTTGGTAATCATATTACATATTAATATTTAGGTTTGGAAAAGAAATTTTATGACCAAATAGTTATTCATTAATTAACACTCACAATGGTATTTTAATCATTCTTATTAAATTTTACTTTGAAATTAAGGACATAAGAAAACTTGTGGGGAACAGAGGATTATGTAATTTAAATTATTTTTTAAGAGTATAAAAATTTATTATTTGAAATAATAAAATATAATGGATATGTGTTGTACAGAGTGCAGGATGTTACCCATTTATATGTGATGAAAATTACAATTTTTGAATTTAAACCCTTAGAGAAATGTGGGTAAACATGTTTCTTTTAAAAAATTACAATGGTTCGAGTTACATGACTTATAAAATTCCGCCCATATCCTATCTAAATCAAACCATAAAACCCATTTGGTTTGTCCATTACCTACCAAAATACTCCTAAAACACCCTCATATCATCTTATAATATTTATTTTTTGTATACATCCATCCTTAGAAGTATTATGTTCCAGTCATAATAAGAATACACATTGAAGTGGTAATGCTCATCAACAAGTAATTTTTTTAATTATTAATCATCCATATAAAGAACCAAACTATACGTGTATATATTACATCACAATTAATGAATATTTTTTACATTGCATAAAAAATACCACACCAGGATGGTATTGGGTTTATGTCTTTAGAAACTGGAAAACATAAATAAATTGATCAAAAAATAGTTACATTATATCATGCTTATTTATTCAAAACTAGACTCAGTTTTGACATATCATACTTAATACCCTTTCTCATGACCTGGGGAAAATAAACATATTAATTAGTGAGAACAAATTCCCAATAAGGGTAAACAAGGTAAATATCAATCATACAATAATCATAACAACACAACATTTGAAAATGTTACAATTCATATAAAATATCAAAATATCATGTCATGGGATAAATCATAAAGGCGAAATATAATACAAATAGTCATAACATAAGACATTAAATTAAATAGCGTACACACATAATAATAAAAAAAATTATTTAATATTATAGATGGAACATCTCCAAGACCATTATAGCGGACAAGGTCCATTTCTGAACCGAGATCACTCATTGTTTGAGCTGTGTATTACTGAACCTGCTTTACTTGACATTCCATATATATTTAACTCTTGATATATAAATCATTTATCAATTTATTTGAGGTAGATAAAGGTTCCACCAATTTATTAATGAAACCATTCCAACGTGTTCCACAAAAACAAAATCATGTATCGTAGCATAACCAATAAAATACAATGGGTTTATTAAACATCATTCACACATAATCCATTTAAAATAAATAGATTTACTAAAAATAATTCCATTAAAAACGAAATAAAATAAATGTATAAATAGTTCTAGAAACATATCCCTATTTAATATGAGTTGGAAAATAATTTTCATAAATAACATGAACAAAATTCTGAGGAAAATATCATTTCTTTTTAAAAAATTACTTATTTTCCAAAAATTCCACCCTATTTTAAATGAAAATTAATTAGTTGAAAATAATGTTGAAATTTTGTATAGTAACTTTCATGTAAATATGGTTTTATGAAATCATAAAAATCCATTCATGTCGTATAAGTTAAAAAACATTCACGTTGTACTTTTCCCAAAAAACTCAAAAAGTACCTCAGATCGAATAACGACAAAAGATTTCATTCATATTGTTTAATAAAAAATCCCCATAGGGTAAATATAAAATTAAATAAATTTATAATAATATATATAATATTAAATAATTAGGAATCATGGATTGGGATGATGAATAAACCCCTGTAAATACTTATACATAAACAATCTCAAATAAAAATGAGACTGTAAAATTATCCCTTAACATTGGTCCAACATCCTTCTTATGTATTTAAACATCCTTTTAAACTAATTAAATAATTTTATTGACTTTTTAGATATTCATAAAAACTATTATGATATCTTATTTTTTTTATATTATCATCTTTTTTGTAACATTTCATTATCAGCTGTTATTCAGATATCAAATGATTTATGTATTATTAATGATTTGTCAAATAAATTCTTGTACCACTCATTATCTTATAGAAAAATAATTTAAAAAATTATATGATCCTAAAATTTATCATATTTATTCATTTAATTCATGTATTTAATCATGGTTTAATTAAGATCATGTAGAATGAATCACATCGCAGCGTGGAGACGGTATGCCCTGCGTATGTACGAGTGATGGTGTAATTCCAAAAATTGATGAATGTTATTAAATTGGGAGCTATATAGTATTTTAAATTTTTTGAACTATTATAATAATTATATATAGTTAATGTTTCCATTTTTATACCCATCATTGTAAGGTGGTGGTGAAAAATAGATTATACCATGATGGGTAGATGATAAACTGTATATACGCACGCGCGATGATTTCATTTTTCATAGGATGGATAGATGGTGAAATATGGGTTTTTCATATTTATAAAAACATATATACATATAATTGACACTGATTTTATTACATTAAAATGAAACAACTAATTTATAGGATGTAGAAGAAGAAATAAAATTGACTGAATCAGTAGAAGAGATTGACATCTCCTCGTTGTGCTTCATCTAAATATATTCTTAGAGCACTAGAGTTGGTCTTTGAAGATAACCAAAACCTATAGAATAAAAATAGGGATGTTTAGATGGAAACAATGCAGGGGATGTCCTAGATTGAAGGCTCAAAATAATATTTAGAGGTTATGGAGGAGGTTCCCTTTTATAATTGAGGTGAGGGGAACATTTGGAAAGTCTATAAATAATAATTAAAAATAAAATCAAACCCTACCCAAAAACCACAAAAATGTCCCAAATTATTATATGAGTTGATATATTGTTGTAATATCATCAAAAAATAATTTTGGATAATTGTATTTTCAATTTAAATAGAATCGTATTAACTGACACTTATTTATTCTATTTAATTTTAATTGTTGTAATAACATTCTAATTTTTTAATGGTTATAAATATTAACATATCTGATGTTAATTGAAAATTAATGTAATTGTTTTAAAACTATATAACTTATAATTGTCACATTATAATTTTTAAATATTATTATAATTTTTAAATAATAAAATATTATTTTATATTTATAAAATATCAATAATGTCATTTTAGAAACTGTTCAGTTATTTGACGTTTAATAAAATACAAACCGAAGATAAATCTGGACCAAAATATTTATTACACTAATAACATGTCATAGTCACATATAAAATTATTATATCACATTAACTATTTCATATGATACTTCTTTTAATATTTTTTAAACCATTTTTTTATATTTTTATTAATAAAATAATTTCTACATCACTGTTGTGTCATCATTAATGGTAATTATTTAGTCATTAAAAATTATTAATAAATTTCTATGATGTAGGTAATTCATTTAGAATCCCAATAACTATTTATACATAATATTATCTCCTAGATATCCATATATTAATATTATTATACTTATATAAAATGTGATTGTTAAAATATGTCACATTCATTAATTTTTAATATATTTATTTCATATTAATTAGTAAGAGGCCATTAAGTTATTAAATTTCTAAATATAAATTATAAGTGTCTAATTTAGTCATTAGGTATGATTTTTACAGGAGTAAATTTAATTTTATATTATTATGTTTAACTTTAATTACCTGATTTACCTTTAACCATGATAATAAAAATAATTAACCAAGTTATTATTCAACATGCCAGAAACTAAAAGTATCCTAGTAACATATTATGGACACACTGATTCCAAATATAGAATCCATTTTTACAGAATTCCCAAAACTAAAGTTTCAGTAATTAATTTAAAATCAATATTGACATTGTAATGAGAAAACAAGTTCTAATAGTAAAAATATTGCAAAAGATTGAAATATTTTTTAAATCTGAATTTAATTTAAAATTATTTTCAATGAACAAAATTATGTTAAATGGTAGAAATAAATTCAAGTTATTCTTTTATTTCTTTCAATAATAAAATTTAAGCAAATAACTAATTTCAATGAAAATAATTCATTGGAATTAAAATTTAGCGTATTTTTATTGTTCATCAAAACATGAACGTTATTAGAAAAATATCAGAAAATATTTCAAAGTAAATTTTTATATCCCACATCAAAAAAAGTTTTTTTATCACATTAAACTTATTAATGTGTTTGAATAGTTATATAAAATTGATTATCCATTCAAGTATGTAATATTAAACATTTCAAAAATATGTTTGTATACATTAAATAGGGTTTTATTCATACCCAATTACTAAAATATCTATTATATTAATATAAATAAATATTTTATTAGTTATATAACACATATATATCACATTAATTTCATTAATAAAATTAATTTAATCATAAATATAAATATCTAATTGATTTATATTTTTCATAACTATTTGATATCAAATGAATTCAGAATGCATTTCCATATGATAGGTATAATTATTACCCATAACATACTAGCTAGACAATAAAGGTAATTTTATGATAAGGGTGTCTCATGGTTAATTTGAACTCATGAATTCCCGCAAATTAAGCTATAGAAGAATAAAATTTATTTAAGGAAACTATTTCTTAAATATCCCAGGGTTTTACATTCAACTGCCTTAATGTGAATATTTCCCATGATATTAATCACTCGGAAATAAACAGTTGAGGATAAATATACCTCATCATATCATCAAGTTCCCACGTAGCATATTCAAATTGATGGATCCTCCTTAAAATATTAACCAAGTGTGTGGTCCTCTTTCAAAGAGATTTTTTGCAATGATACAGAAGCTTTATCAGTTGTTCTTCATAAGAAAGATCTTGCACCAACGATACAACTTATGTGCTTAGTACATGTGAAGGATCAGGTATTTACTTTCTCAAGAGAGATACATGGAACACATAATTAACTTGGGATAAATTTAGTGGAAGCTCTAACTGGTAATCTAACATACCAACATGTTCCAAAATATTAAATGAATCGATATACCTAGGGATCATATTTACCTTCTTTCCAAATCTCATTACTCTCTTCCTATGAGATATCAATATGAACACCTTATCACCCACAACAAACTCTAGGTCTTTTCATAAGTTTTCATTATATAATTTTTTTGTATTCTGAGCTACTCTTTTGTGTTGTTGACGATGTCTAACCTTATATACCATTTCATCAACTAGATCAGGACCTAATATCTTTCTTTCCCCAATCTCATCCCACCATGTTGATGTTCTTCACTTATTTCCATAGAAATATTTATAATGATCCATATGAATACTATAGTGACTGATATTAATTTATGAAAATTACACCAATGGTAGGTGTTCATCCCAACCACATTTGAAATCCTTAAAGCAAGATCTCAGCAAGTCTTCCATAGTTTGAGTTTTCCTTTCCGGCTGATTCTTTGTCTGAGGATGACTGGTAGTGATGAAACATAAATCTATATCCAGAGTATACTAAATACTAGCAAGAACATAGATGTAAACCTCAGATCTCGATCATATATAATGGTAAGTGGTACACCATGCATTTTTACCACTAGCTTTATATATTTCCTAGCCAAATAATCAAGAATGAAATCTTCTCTAATAGCAATGGAGTGTGCCGACTTCATAAGGTTATCAAATAAAACACCTTTACATAATGCATTCGGTTGTTTTGGGATTCCTATAGAAAAATTACATAGTGATATTTCCCATTTCCATTCTAGTATGAGTAATGGTTGATACAACCCCTTAGACATTTGTCTCTTACCCTTAACTAGTTGACAGTCCAATCATCGAGAGACATATTCTTTGACATCTCATTTCATTTAATCCCACCAGAAGTACACTTTCCGGTCCTTATATATCGTGGTTCTTCTAGGGTGAATAGAGAATGAAGAACTATGAGCATCGTCCAATTGCTCCTTCTTTAATTCCTATATTGGAGTAATACAATCTTGGTTCTTAACCCTTATTATTTCATCATAATCATTGTTGAATTTGGGAACATTGCTCATGTTATTTTGTAGCTCTACATATTTCTTCTAATGCCTCCATAATCTTCTCTTTTATTGATGGATGAATATTCATTTGATAAAGATAATATTTCCACACTTACATTAAAAATTTAAAATCCAACTTGTTCAAATTCATAAATATTGGATCTTTTGTGATCCTCATCATAGATAAGCTAGAATGGTCTTCTGAACTTAATACATCTCCCACCTAGTTTGATTTTATAGGATGGTAACATATTGAGTATTCGTAATATTTAATCAAATCCAACCACCATCATCGAAACATATTCAACCCCTTTTGTGTGAAAATATAATTTCAACTTTTTTTTATCACTGTAAATATCACACATTTCACCTTAATGATAATGCCTCGATATATTTAACGAAAATATTACCACATATAACCCCAAATAATGAGTTGGGTAATTTTTCTCATGGATATTCAACTCCCGTGAGGCATAATTTATCACCACGTCATTTTATCATGACAACACATTCCAAAACATTCTGGGATACATCTCTTTATATCACAAGCATTTCTCCACTAAAAGGAAGAGTGAGCATAGGAGCATTGTCTAGCCTTCTTTATTGTAATTTTAAATTATCTTCATATTCCTCCATTCAATCCAACTTTACTCCCTTCCATGTCAACCATTTGTGTGGATTAGTTTATCATGAAAAATAATTCACAAAACGTTGATATTATCCATCCAAACCATGAAAACATTAGATATCAGTTACCGTTGTTGTTATCGACCATCTTTCAATAACTTATGTTTTTTATATCCACCTATATCCCCTCTATTGAGATTATGTAACACAAATATGTATCTTTCCTATGTAAATATTCACACTTAGTAAATTCTGTATAAAACACCTCCTTTATTAGGGACATCACTACAAAGTGATCTTTATGTTCATCCTTGATCTTCAAATAGACACAAATATTTTCTATAATGACAACCACAAACTGATCAAGATAGTCTCTAAATAATTTATTCATTATATCCATAAAGATATAGGGGGAATTAATAAGAATAAAACGAATCACTATAAATTCATCGTGTTCATAACTTGAAAGGAATATAATCTTTGGTATATCTTTAGTTTTTATCAATAATCTTTTACATCCTGAATGAATATCAATCATCGATAATTATCGATCTCCACGTAGTTGGTCAAATAAGACATCAATTAAGGGAAGAGGATATTTGATCATCATAGTGATCTTGTTAAATTTTAGATAATCAATGTAGAGTTTAATTGATATATCATTCTTCATTAACAAAAAAATAAGTTCACCCCAAGGTGATACTCTAGGGCATATAAATCTCTTATCACGATTCTCTTTGAGATTCTTCTTCAATTAATGAAACTCAATTGGGGACATTCTATATGTTTTAATAAGAATAGGAATAACACATGGTATGAGTTTTATTAAAAACCTGACACCACGTTTTAGTGGATGACATGGAAATTCCCCTAGAATGACATCATAAAACCCTCGTACAATGGGTGTATTCAAAATAATGAATTTCACCCCAACCATTCGAGATAAATAACCCTAATTTATTGGATTAAATACCAATAAGAAGGAACATATTTCTATTAGATGTTTATATTGATATTTTCATTGATGGATTATCATAGATTAATCTGGAATATGAAATTTGACTTCCCTTCCTTCTCAATTTATTTTAGATCCATATAGATAAATCCAATGAATTCCAATAATAACATTAAATTCCTCTATAGGATGGATAACCATTTTACCATGATTCACATTCCCATAAACCTCAACTGGAGAGTAATTATAAACATTTGATGTCATAATTGTTCAATTATTATTTTTCAAAGCTAAATCAACATCTAATTTTTGAGGTAATATGGTGACACCCTTAGAGAAATATTCATAAATAATAGAGTGGATGGATCTTGAATCCAATTAAACATTGGATACTTAATAGTGGATGATATGTGTGCCTTTCACCACATCATTACTATACTATATATAACTGATAGTGATTTCATGTGAAATACCATAGTCATTGGGCTTAAGAATTTTTTTTCTATCATCATCAATTACACTTAGATTAGTGAAATTATTTAAATAATGCCTCGTTTACGTCCACTTATAGCATTGATGTGTTGTAGGAGCATTTTCAGTAGCTATTTCTTTTTTTTTCACATCATTAGACATCATTTTTTCGTCACTTCAGAATTCAGCAACCTGATGTCCTTTTTCCACACATAAAAAATTTGCTATCCCCCTTAAGATAATTCCCTCCATGTTTCATTCCATACATTGAGCATAAGGGAAAACATGTCTTTTTTTCAATGTGGTCTTTAGATTTTTCATTGAATTCCATTTTTCTCTTCTTATCAAACCCATATAACGGATGGGTTACCCCAATATCCTTCACATCCATGATAGAACAACGAAATATATCCTCATAGCTATTGAATCCACTTATTTACTATGACTTTATGAAACTTGTTTTTAATACACTAAATAATCGATAAATTTTACACTCAGGTTGGATAAAAATTATTGAAGAGTTCCTTGCAACTCAAGTAAAATTTGCTTCATAGGTAGCAACAGATTCATCATGCTTTTCATAAGATCAATAAACTCCTTCTCCATATTGTTTCGAATAATATGAAGCATTTACATGTTAAAAAATAATTTCATGAAATCATCCAATTCCATGGAATCGATTTAATCTATTTTCCTCATATTCTTGATAAGATTCAACAATGGATTACATTCACTATCCTAACGATATACTGTTATGATTGATTTATCTTGCTCAAAAAATTATAGAATATAAAACATGTCTTCAGTGGTATTGATCTGTTGTTCAGATACTAATGGAATAGAAGAATCATTTAACTATGGTGGAAGCTTCCTCTTGAAGGATTCAACAGAATGTAGCTCCCACCTTTGCTCGTTTGGAATTCTGGCATCATTCATAGATATAGAATGTTGTGTGAGTATGGCTGCCAATTTTTTTATTCCATCTCCCATAACATATGGATTCTTAGGAGGGGAAATCATGGAATTTTCCATCACATTCAGTATTAATGCGGTTACTTTGGGTTCCAACCATTTATTAAGTCCAAGAAGAATAATTTGAGAAACAGTACTCATAATGGGAAAAACACATAATTCAAGAATAAATTTTCAATTTTGGACACATTAGGTTTTTCCTAAAGTTATTAACGAATATATTTAAAACTCATGGAAAGGATTATAACCTATACTTATATGTATCCATAGGGTTCTTACTAAGGTTCTTACCTCTTATTTTTTAAAGGATAAGTATAACTTTTCTACTAATACCAACTATATATACCCATACATTACATGTAGATATTACAATAATGTTGGAGAATATTTATTACATAACATAAAAAATACCATGCTAGGTCCTTATAGGGTTTGTATCATTAGGAACTGGGAAACAAAATCATGTGGTTCATAAAATACTTACATAGTCTCCGGCTTATTTGTTCAAAACTCAACTTTTTTTAACATATCTTACTCAATATCCTTCTTCATGATTTTGGTGAATGAATGAAATTAAATGGTGAGCTCAAATTCTCATAAATGGTAAACAAGTGAAATATCAATCATGTCATTATAATAAGAACATAAAATTTTGAAATCTTATATTATATATAAAAGATCAGAATATCATGTCATGGGATAAATCAAAATAGTGAAATTTAATCACAATAATCATAACATAAGACAATGAATTTTATAAAATACACAAGTAGGCATTAAAAAATATTTAATATTAGTCAAGGAAAATCTCCAAGAACATCATAGAGAAAAAATACCATTACTGAACTGAGTACACTCCTCATTCAAACCCTATATTATTGAACCAAATTAACATGTCATTCCTATCCTGATTATCTCATGAGTTATAAATCATTATCCAATGCATTGTAGGAAGCTATAGGTTCCACCCATCTTATAATGAAATAATTCTTATGTGTGCCACAAAAACATAAATCATTTATCATAACATAACGCATGAAATATAATGGATTTCTAAAACATCATTCCATCATAATCCATTTAAAATAAATTGATTTTATAAAAATAATTCCGACATAAACACAATAAAATAAATTTAATAATAGGGATATAAACATAACACTATATCATCATAGATTGAATATAAATTTGATAAAACACTTGAATATAATTCCAAATTAAAATATATTTTCCTTTTAAAATATGTTTTCCATTATCATAATTAAACTATATATTAAATGAATATAATTTAGTGGAAAATAATGTTGAAATTTTGTATAGGATGCCTCTAGGAAATAAGGTGTCATCAAACTCAAAAAATCCATTCATTCTTTATAAGTTAAAAAAAAATTCCCCTCGTTCTTTTGCGGAAAAATCCCTAATGTAGAACAAATTGAATAATGAAAAATGATTCATTCCATACCATTTAATAAAAATTCAGCAAATGGTCAAATTATTTTTAAATATTATAAAAGAATATAAATAATATTACAGAATTTGGAAACATGGATGTGGACGATAAATATACCCCAGTAGATACTTACATATAAACAATCTCAGATAAAAATGAGACTGTGAAATTATCCTTTAACTTATGTATGATATCCCTCGTATGTATCAGAATCACATATATAATGATTTAAATAATTTTCATGACTTATTATTGAATTGTAATCATTTTGATGATATAATATATGATTATATTATAATCCATTTGTTCGTAACATTTCATTGTCACTCGTTAATCAAATATTAACATATATATGTTCTTATGCATGATTAGTCAGATAAGTTTATGTTCACTTCATAGGATATAGTTAAATAATTTACAATGTGATATTAGTATAATATATATCATACATTTCAATCAATTCATGTATATAATAATTTTCTAATGAACATCATGTAGAATGAATTACATCACATCATGAAAACGGTAGGTCATACGTATACAAGAGTGATGATATCATTGCCCAAATTATTTGATTATTTTGAAGTGGATGATGTATAGTATATAAAAATGAGTAATATATTTTTATAATAATTTATTTTTATTATTTACATCATTATACACATCCCGGTAATGTGGTGGTGAATAACAGATGACACCACGATGTGGAGACGGTAAGTTTATGTATGCATTCCCGATCATTTCATTTCTTATAGGATGGATAGAAGATGAAATATAGTTTTTTCATATTTATAATAACATATCATATTAGTTATGTTGATGTTATTAATTTCTAATAAAACAAATATTGAATAGTAAGTCGAAGAATAAATTATTTTTAATGAATCGATAGAAGAGATTAGCTTCTCCATGACGAGCTTCCTCAATATACATAGTAGATAAATTTAAAAAAATATAATATTTATTACAACCTTAATATGTCATAGTAACCAATAAAATTTTCATATCATCTTAATTTTTTCATGTGATTTTTATTTTAATACTTTTAAAACCATTATTCTGATATTTCTATTTATAAAATAATTTCTACATCACTATTAATTCATAATTAAAGTTAAATATTTAGTTCTTAAAATTATATGTAAATATATATAATAAAGGTAAATATTTTTAATTTTTAGAGACTATTTAGAGTTGATATAATTTTCTTTTTATTTGTATATTAAAATTAATATACATATCTAATATGAGGTTGTGACGTCTTGTCACATTCCTATGTTTTAATTATATTCTTGTCATATTGATAGGATTATGGCCATTAAGTTATTCTATTTCAAAAAATAAATGATCAGGGTATAATTTTGTAAACCAAAAGGATTTTTACAGGTGTTTAGGTAAATTTATAATATTATTTTTACCTTAAATTACCCGAATTACAATTAACAATGGTAATAAAATAAATACCAAAGTTACCATTCCTAATGACCAAAATTACAAGTAGCCTATTTAAATAATTTGGACCAATATAATCTAAATATGGAATCAAATTTTCAAAATTTAAAACATAGAAGTGGGAATAATTAATTTAAAATTACTCAATTTTTTGAAATGAGAATATGGGATCAAATAGTTAAAATATTGAAAAAAAATTAAATGTTATTACATATTAATTTAATGTAAAAAGAATTCCAATGGCCAAAATTATATTAAATCAAAAAAATATATTATATTTATACTTTTAAACCATTTCATTATATAATGATACCATACAAATTATTTCAATGAAATAAGTTATTTTCAAATAAAATTTAACAAATTTTTACTATTTTTCAAAACATTAATGTTATCATAAAAATAACATAAGTTCATCCAAATTAATTTTATATATCTCAATCAAAAATATAATGTTTTTTATTTTATATAAATATTATTAATGTGTCAAAATCATAATTTTAATGTGCTTCACCATTCTACTTTTTAATATTAATCTTTGAAAAACTGGTTTTTATACATCAAACCGGGTTTTATTCATCACCAATGACTAAAAAATCCATTGTATGGATATAAAAAATATATTATTAAGTATATTAAACAAGTATATCACATTAATTTTGTTACAAAAACTTATTTACCCAATAATTAAAATATATACTTGATTTAAATTTTTCATAAACAATTGATTTATATGGAATTCCAAAAGCATTTTCAAATGATTGTTATAAATATTCCCATTAACATAACGACTAAGTCATAACAGTAATTTAATAATAAGGGTGTCTCATTGTTCATGTAAACTCATGATTTCGTGTAATGCAAGCTACTAACAAATAAAAATTATTTAAAGGAAATATTTCATAAAAATATTCAGGTGTTACAATCCACCCAGAATTCATATTAAAACATAATTATATATTAAAATCAGTGTTTTTAATATATATTCTTGAATTTTATGTTATGTTAATTTCTTAAAAACATATCCACTTCCATCAAATGGGTTACGAAATCTTCAAATATGTGAATGGTCGACTACCATCTTGCAAACCGATGTCATTGGATTTTCCATTACAACATCTTACTATTAGTTATGATGTTGGATAAAAATTATAAAAATTATTTTTATAGTATAATTTTTCATTTTGTTTTCATTATGTTAAATAAATATTTTTTAATTTCCATTTCCTAAGGGATATAATAACATCGATAATGTGTAAGGAGGAGTACTCCTCACAAAGCGATGTGATTCGTTTTTCGCTAACGCTTTACATGAATGATAATAAAGACACATTTAATGAATATATGTGATATAAATGAATAAATGATGATGTTAATGGCCCACATATAATTATAGAATGATAATATATCATATTCTATCTTACCTTTTTACTCATTAGAATATGATAACCGTATTCCTGTACATGGAGACATCCACCTTCATGAAGTGTTTTTTCTCTCCATTTTCGTTACCACAAAACATAGAAGATATATATACGTATATATAGAAGAATAATTTTTTATATTATGATCATTATGGAAAAATGTGATATGACATACCTTCATTTCAAAATGACTATTTAAAATGGAAACGTTTCACATTAATACAAATATCCTACCGTGTCCATGATTGTAGCATACTTCGTTTGTCAAAACCATCATTTATAACTGGTATATAGAGTATATTTAATGTATTTATGTGATTGTAATTTTATTATGATTATTCAGTAGATAATGGATCCATTATCTAGATAGTAGGACCAAAAATAAAAAATCAAAACATATATGAAAAATTCTGTTATTAGACAAAAAATGAAATTAAAATAGAATTGTTATTAAATGTGTAATAAAATGATATAATTAAAAAAATATATGGTGTAATATATTTAATATGGTTTTTTAAAATATGTATAACAAACTTATATTTATTATATATGATTATTGAATGTGCACTATCGAAGTTAAGACTTAAGACAAAGTGTTTTTTCCAAGATTTTCCATCCTAGAGACATATGTTATGTAATGTACCTATGTTCTTTGGTGAGGTGTATATAAATCCTCATTGACATGTAATATAAATAAATTATATATTAACATTATATACAATAATCAAATTATTTTATTATTTCATTGAAATCATGATTCAAAGTTATAAAGTCGTATGAGTTTCATTTTAAAATATCATCGTTTATCTAGATAGTTTTTTTATGATTCAAATGAAAAACATTTATGATATATCTCTTGAAAAAATAATACATTTTCTTATAATATAGTCAGGTCCTAAGAATATATTTATTTCATTATCTTCTACTCTATATGAACTCAATAGATAGAAATGAATTTTTGAAGAAAATATATTCATTATTTCTATATATGGATAAAAATACTTTTTCTTCAAAAACCATGTTTTCAACCAGTAATTTAATCTTTTTTAAACGTTTTTCAATTGATTTATAAAAGAAATTTTTATCCATGTTTGACATTTTACAAAATGGATTGAAATAGATCATCATGTAATTTTTTAAAATATACTCATTTGGGTTTTACCAAAAATGTGAAAGCATTATTTGTTTTAATGTGTATGACAGGAAAATGATTTCCTTATAAAATGCTAATTATTTTCATTGTAGATTAATTTATAATTTACCAAGGTTACTTTAAAAAAAATTAATTTTGAAATTGTTTTATGTTATAAAAACTTTTCCAATTGAGAAGTATATTTTCCCCAATAAATGATTTAAATTATTTATAAATTTCCCATTATATGCATTCAATGTTTTTTTTCATATAAACGAATTATAATAATTTTATCAATTTTTTAAATGTATTTTTAAATAAATGTTATTTTCATCATTAAATTTTCCATGTGATCTTTCATAATAATTCACCATCTATGTTGAGATCTTTTGATGTAAATTATCATTTACTTGAGAAATGAACCAATTATACCATTCTTTTCCATTATCTTAATGGATTATCCTGATAAGATATTTTTGATACATATTTTTATTACATGAGTTTTGTTGTGATGATAGTTTTTTGAAACCCACTTTTTTGGTGTTATTTTATGATAATTTGATGAAATGTTTGTTAAACCTATATATTTCCAATGGTTATGATATGATTAAATTTTATTAAACCAATTTAATTTCTTGTGTTATTATGTGAATATTTTTTATGATCATGTGTAAAACGTATGTATTATTTACATTATGTGATGTCTGTGACTAATATCTCCCTCTAATACTTGGGTAATTATTAATATCTCATGATATGGACATGAAAATACGTGGAGTGATCCCAGTTCAGTAAGGAAATTTATCTTCCATGAAAGTCCCCAGAGATAATATATACTACTATTGTAGATCAAGGAGTAAATATATTCTACTATGATAGCCTTGGTACTGATACATTACTATGATTTAAATGATTTTCTATGACTATTTTATGCCACAATTCTTTGTCTTATGTAAATATTATACTATCATGTCATAGGTTCTTTTATTTATTTATGATTCTTCACATATGATTTACCAATATGTTTGCCATGAATATTTATTATTTTATTTTATATTCAGGGTATGGATTTCATATTTTATTAACATTTTCTCAAACCCTTATGTCTATATTATCCTTATATTTATCCCTTGTTTACCCTTACTGATCATCTCAGGTCACCCATTCTTGTGTTTTTTCCCATGGTTATAAATAATGGATTTAGGTAGGGTATTTTTATGATATATAATTAATTGGATGATATTTATGGGATACATTGAAGACCATTATCCAAATTATAAGATTGTTTTTTTATATCCAATGATTTTTAAATATTTTGGTCTTGAGGGTTCTTTTTAGTAATTTACTAAATTCTCATCTAGAAATTTGTTATCTAAAGTTAGGAAATCATGTCTATCTATAGTTGGTTTAAGGGAAACATTTTAATTAATAATTGGATTATATTATTATAAAAAATTAGTTTGATCCAAATTGACGATTTTATGGATATTTATAGGGATGTCTATATGGATAATTCAAAATCATTTAATGTATCGAAAAATGACATGGAATTTTGGTAAAGGAAATAGAAATCTATATCCAAGAAGTTATAACAATTTATGGATTGTTTATGTATATGTGGCTATATCAAAGAGCTACCTATGAGAAATTACTCTGAAATGGTGCATTGATATGGTATCAATCATCATGTGGAGCATGAAAAAGAGCCTTACTACACATATGGGTTTCCACTCCCAAGGGATATATATCAGAAATTCACAAACGTTTTATAGACCATAATGAATGATCTAAATATATATTGACTATGGATTACAAAGATAAATATTAAGGTTTAATATATTAAAAAAATATGATGTAATGATAATGAAAACCTATATGTTATTTTCATGATTATTTATCTTCCAATTATGATTTCAGTAGCTCACAATATGTTTGTTGTTTTTTTTCAATGGTGTGAACATGAAGGTAGTGGGTTTAATTTTAACGTGATAGAAATTTTTTTGATGATTGTATAAATGGGATGATGATTAGATTGAAGTATGATGGGATTATGAATAATCATAAAATATAGAACATGATTAATAATTTATAACATAACAAACTCTTATACTCAACAAATAAGATATGTACAAAGATCACTAAGAATTTTGGTATTGGAGAACATGTATGAATTATGATTAATTTTATTATAGGTTTAATATTCAGGAATAAGAACACAAGGAAAGTCTGATCGAGAAGAGAAAGTGTCTTGGATGTCAAATGGGAATAAAATATAATAACTTCAAAAGAAAAATGAAAAGTGAAATTAATGAAGTGGATGATATTAATGATTTCTCTAAGGTATCATTGACTATAAAATGTTTTAAATGTTGGATGTCTGGGAAATATATTAATTTATGTCATAACATGAAATATTGGGATGAGAATCCACAAGTTTGTTTGAGTAATGGTTTTCAATTAATGATTGAGTGAATATGAATGTATTATGAGATAAATGGGGTATTAATGAATAAGATAATAAAGCCTAATAATATTATGAATAAAAAAGTGGGATGATTGTAGTATTAATTTAATGACATTCAAGGACTACTTTATCAGATTCCTGATATATATAAGCATTTTTCTAACATGTTTTTCATTACGGATTTGAAAAAATATGTTTAATGGAAATGATTAACTAGAAAATTGATTTAGTGGAATGGTGATATTTGGATTGTGGGCTGAATAACAGTAATATGTTATGGATATTGAGATAATGATTTTGGGATAAAGAGATGATGTACATGAATAAGTAAATTTGATATTAGTAACAAAATGGGAACGAATTAATGAATTGTTTACAATGTGTATTATGCAATCATTGATGGGGTTTACAGTATTTTATTGAGCAATTAATATAATAAAATATTTTTTACTATGGAATGTTGATTCATGTCAATTTTAAATACGATCATATAGTAATGATGTTTATTAATATGTTTGAAGATATTACATGATGAATTTATTCGCATGATTGGTATTTGATAATCAGGAGATACGTTATGATATACGAGGTAAAAATTATAAGATAGTATTGAAAAATTGAAGAATTTTTTTTATATTTTTGTTATTTTTGAAAGGATGTATGTTTAACCAGTTAAAGAATGGTTTATTTTGAACTTCGATGTGATCTTGAATATTAACATATTACTCCACCATATAATGATTTATGCGTGTTGGATAATATGTGGTAAACATTACATTATAACAAGATAATAAGGACATGAATTATCATTATATTAGTAATTTTGTTGTTTTTTGTGTTATAATTATAAAAAATCATTTCCATTACTAGGAGTAATATTTGAAGTCGAAATTAATTGATTTGTAACTAGGGTATGAAATTTTTCATTCAAAACATAGAAAATCTGGGAACTAGATATATTGGAACCTTTGAAATTAATGATCCTCTCAGAATGGTATACAATTAATTAGAATTTACATTGATCTTATATTAGATTTAATATGTGTTCCATGTATCTCTCATTAAAAATTACATACAGGATCCGTCACATGTATTGAACATAGAGGTCATACTGTCATAACTTGATATTCCTTATGAGGAACAGACGGTAGTGATTTTGAATCGAATAGAAAAGTTTTTATAAACATGAACACTAACCTGGTCAATATGTCATAGAAAACCCACAAGATAGATGAACCTAAATGGGATCCTAATGATGTAATAAGACATAATTATCCTATGTTGTTGGTACTAAATTCATGATTTTTTGGGGATAAATTAATTTTATGTGGTAGAAAGTAACATCCTGAAATATTATGATTATTTTTACAAATAAATTTAATTTTTACGAAATTTTTCATTATATAAAACACTGAGTTTGGTTTTTATTACACGTAACACTCTATTTCTATTGATTTACATGAAATATTGAGTCTAATGAAACATGGAATATTATCAAAATATTATTATTTAATATGATTG
Organism: Viscum album; assembly: GCA_963277665.1. NCBI lineage: Eukaryota > Viridiplantae > Streptophyta > Magnoliopsida > Santalales > Viscaceae > Viscum > Viscum album. The sequence goes on from OY728123.1 coordinate 1,757,150,893, forward strand.
ATACCTCCTAGATATTGGAATAGTGAGTATGAATATAAATAACTATATTATCGAAATATATATCTTACACATGTATATAGAAATAATTAATTGATATCAAATAAATTAAAAATTAGAATAATAACAATTTTTAAATAAATGAAATATTTTTCTCAAGAACAATTTTTATTCACACAAAAGTATTTCACATTAATAATGTAAACAAATAAATTTTATTTAATGATTTAATTTTATATTTAAATATTTTATATATTCAATAAAATGTGTTAACATTCATATTATGTTCATTCTAGAAAATACAATAGGATAAATCCATTTTTTTAGAACAATTTTTTTTCCTAAAAATCAATTTGGTTGAATTTTTTGTAGACTTATTTTAAATATAATTTATGAAATTTTTTAGAAATTTACTTGAGAAATAATATTCATTAGTTAATTCTCCATATCAAAATTTCCATAAAAAACAATTTAAAAATATTTCTAAAAATATTATTTTCTTAATGAATAGTGAAAATTTCTGAATATTAAATGAAAAAAACCATATTATTTAAATTATTTTAAGGATAAAAAATATTTTAAATTTACATTAAATTAAAATTTGTTAAATTAGATATCTGTTAATCCAATTTTTTTTGTTAGGATCAATTCCATATTGAAATTACTTAAAATTTTCATTGTAAACTTTTGAACATTTTCTCTTTGAAACCTTGATTTCTTATCGCTTATACGAAATTAATTTTTAAATAAAAAATATCCATTTTTTTGAATTTAATTTTATAAAAGAAAATACATATTTTAAATTAGTATAATTTATATTATTAAATAGTTCCAATGTATTTTTGAAAAATGTGAATAGTGAAATCGGTAAAATATAATTATAATAGCTCAATTAAAAAAGTGTTTTTAACTTATAGTGAAACAAAAAATATAACTATTAAAATGAACTAAAAATTATAAAATATATCATATTAAAATATATATACCATAAAACATATAAATTATTAGAATAATCAAATTTTTGGCCATTTCTCCAGAGAAAAATATTGGCATGCCTTGCTCTATTCAAATAATTACTTGTGTTCTCCTCACATCACATACAAAAGGCCACCACCTCTCCTCACTTATTCATACATTATTAACATTTTTGTTAGAAAGCATCTTACCAAAACACTATTCAAAATTCCTCCAATAATCTATAGTTTTGGTTTAAAGGAATCCTATTATAAAATAACATTAATTACATATAGATATTAATTCAACATTGAAGAAAACATAGTAAATAACATAAAAAACCCATGCCAGGACCTTATAGTTTTATCATCTATTGATACTGGGAAACATAAACAACTTTTACATAATACCCCCACACTATCTCCTACTAATATCTTCATAACTGGACACCTTTTGACATATCATAATTAATACCCTTCATCATGACACGGGGAAATAAAATATATTAAATGGTGATCTCAAATTCATAGAATGGGTAAACAAGGGAAATTTCATTCATATATTTATCATAAGAACATAACATTTGAAAATCATATCCTACTTATAGGTGATAAAAATAACATGACATGAGATAAATCATAAATGTGAATTGTAATATCAATAGTCATAACATAGGATATGAAATTTCATGGCATACACATGATATCATAGAAAATAATTTCATATTAGTCAAGGCTCATTTCCCAGATCATCATAACAGACAAATTCTATTACTGAACTGATTTCACTATTCCTTCATGCCTTGTAAAACTGACCCAGATTTATATTCCATTCCAGTCATGTTTATCACAAGTAAAATAATTCATTACCTAATGTATTAGATAAAGACATAGGTCTCACCCGTCTCATAATTAAATCATTCTTACATGTTTCAAATAACATAAACCATTCACCATAGTATAACACAAGGAAAAAGGTTGGGTTTTTAAACATATTTCCATCAAAACTTATTCTCTACAAGATATATATATTACTTAAAAATAATTCCATCATAAACTAAATCAATTCATTGTACTAATAGGGATATAAACATAAACATGTGTCATCTTATATGGAAATAAAATTTGATAAAACTCTTGAACTTAATTTATGAAGAAAATATCCTTTCTTCATCAAAAATGATTTACTTTTTAAAAATGCCACAAAAAATTAGAAGAAATCATTTAATGGAAAAAATAAAATTTTAATCTTCTATTTTTTTCATTTAGGAAACATGTAATAATGAAATCCAAAAATTATATTCATCTCGTACAATTTGAAAAACATTCTTCTCATACTTTTTCTAGAATATTCAAAAAGTACCTCGTACTGAAAATGAAAATAATTCAATTCATAACATTTTGTATATATTCTTGAATAGGTAAAATTTATTTAAAACAATTATTAAATGATATAAATAATATTTTTAAATATATATTTAGTAAACATATATATGGATGATAAATATACCCGAGTAAATACATACGAATTAACAATATTGAAAAAAATGAGATTTGAAAACTTATCCTTAATCTTAGGTATGATATGCTTCATATGTATCTGATCCTATTTTATAGTGTTTTAAATAATTTTATTTTTTTATTAGAGAATAATTGAAATTTTTATTATAACATTTATGATCATATTTTGATCTATTTTAATACCATTTTATTGTAACATGTTTTTCAGGTATTAACTTCTTTAGGTTATTATGCCTGTTTAATGAGATAAGTTCTTATTTATATTTTTAAGTTATAGTTATATCATTTATAACATGGTATTAGTATAACATATTCCATATTAATTCATTAAATTCTTATATATAATATTTGTTTAATGATGATCATGTATATTGAATCGCATTCCATCGTCGAGATGGAAGGTCGTACGTGTGCACGAGCGATAATATCAATCCCAAAATCCTTGAATGGTGACTATGTTAATGGTGTATGATAATTATGAATTAAAATAATCAAATAATAGTCATATATTGATATTATTTCCATAATTATACCCTTCCATGTAAGGATGTGGTGAAAAACAGATTACACCACAGTGAGGAGACGGTAAGTCGTGCGTAAGCACGCACTGTGATTTTTTCTATAGGATAGATAAAATGTGAAATATTGTTGTTACATATTTATAATAACATATCAGTATATGATTGATTATTATGTTATTAATTTAAAATGATAACACTAATTAAGATGATTTATAAGAAGAAATTGGTTTGAACGAATCGGTAGACAATATTACCTATTCTTTGACGTGCTTCCTCTAAATCTCTTCATAGAGCACTAGAGTTTGTTTTTCAAGATGACCAAAACCTCGAAAAGGAATATTGGTAATTTTATGAGGAATACGGTAAGGGTATTTCAAAACATCGAGGCTCAAAATGAATTGATGTGGAGAGTGAAGATGTTCCCTTTTATAATTTAGGTGAGGAGTACATTAGGAAACACAATTATTAATAATTTATTATCACATCATACCGTTATCTGAATACCTCTAAATTGACCCAATTTTGAAGATGATACAAGTTAATTTTGTAATAGAAATATCCAATAAAATATAGACAACGTATTTATTCAGTTTAAACGATATCTTTTTAATTGACACTTTCTTATTCTTTTTAATTATAATTATGGTAATAACACTCTAAATATTTAATAGTTATACATATTTACTTATATGGAGTTAATTGACCATAAATGGATATTTTATGACATTTTAGATCTTATAATTAACACTTTTTAATTTTTAAATATATTTTTCAAATAATTTAATAAAATATTATTTTCATAAAATATTAATAATGACAATTATGACACTATTCATTTCTTTGGATTTTAAACAAATACACACACAAGATAAATTCTAAATAATTATTCCACACACTTCTATCATGTCATAGTCATCTAGTAAATTCGTGGAGAACATTAATTAGTTCATATGTTATTTATTTTAATATTTTTAAATCCAATTATTTGATATTTCTAATAATGAAATAATTTTTTCATCACTACTCTGTCGTCATTAATGAAAATTATTTAATATCTAAAAATAAAAAATAAATATTTATGTTGGTAATTATTTTATATTTACATAGACTATATAAGGTTGATATTATCTCCAAGTTATCCATATATTAAAATTAATATACATAGGTAAAATGATATTGTGACATTTTGTCACATTCATTAGTTTTTATTACCTTAATGTCATATTCATAGGTAAGTGGCCATCATGTGATTACATTTTGAACAATAGGTGAGAAGGGTTTAATTTAGTCATAAAATTAGGATTTCTAAAGGAGTTAAGTAAATTTTATAATGTTATTTTTACCTTTAATTACACGATTTACCTTTAACCATTGTAATAAAAGTAATGACCAAAGTTACTATTCATAATGTCCAAAAATAAATGTAGCCTATTCACATAATTTGAACATACTGATTCCAAATTTGGAGTCCATATTTAAAAATTAATAACATATAATTTCAAGTAATTACTATAAATTTAATCTCGTTTTCAGAATGACAGAATGAGGATTTTTTAAAGCTAAAACATTGAAAAAGATTGAAATGTTTTCACAAATAAATTTAATGTAAAATTAAATAAATTGACCTACATTATTTAAAATGGAAAAATTATATTCTATTTATACATTGAAACAATTAAATTATATAATTTAACCATATAAATTATTTCAATGAAAAAAGTTTGTTTCAATTACAATTATGTTTAATTTTACTATTCATCAAAACATGAATGTTATCAAAACTAATATTAGAAATTTATCCAATGTAAATTTTTATATCCCCATTCAAAATAGTATGTTTATTTTTTCATTTAAAAATTATAAATGTCTCAAAATCATTATTTAAAATGGGTTCCCATTCAAAGGTGTAAAATTAATCATTTTTTAAAAATTGGTTTTTATACATCGAAAATGGGTTTATACCATTACTATGACAAAAATATCAATTGGATAAATATTAAAAATATTTTATTAAGAATATAGGACATATATATCTAATTACATTCATCAAAAATGTATTTCACTCAAAAATACAGATATCTAATACAAATTTTTCATAAATAATTGACACATAAAGAATTCACAATGCATTTTCATAAGTAAGTTATAATTATTTACACAAAGCTAACGGTTAGGATATAGAGGTAATTTTAAACTAAGGACATATTGTTGTTCATTTAAACTCACAATTTCATGCAACACAAGCTACATAATAATAAAAATTAATTAAAGAAAATATTTCATAAAAACATCTAGGTTCTATATTCTTCCCCATCAAACTGCAGTTTTTCCTCGATGTTCGTCACTTGGAAAAAAATAGATGGGGATGATTCAACTCCTAATATCCTAAAGACCCCAAGTAGATAATTCAAATTGTTTGTTCCTCTATAAAACATTAACTAATTAGTGGACTTTATTCACAGAACATTTTCTCTACAATACAAAATATCTATCGCTTGTTATTCATATGAATGATATTTATCTAGTGGAACGACATCTGAGTATGGTACATGTGAAAGGTCAAGTATGAAATTTTATAGGATAGAAACATGGAACACATCATGACCATGAGATATATTCATGGGAAGTTCCATTGGTAGGCTACCTTTCCATCATGGTCAAGAATTTCAAAAGGACCAATACACATAAGGCTAGGATTTCTATTTTTTCAAAATACGATTACTCTCATCTAGGGAGATATTCATAGAAACACATTATCAAGAACATAAATATCTAGGTCTTTTCTTCAGTTTGCAGCATAATGTTTTCATTGACTATGAGGTAATATTATGTGTTATTGTATATATCTAACCTTTTCATCCATCTCATCCACAAGATCATGTTCTAAATGCTTTCTTTCCCCAACTTCATCCCAGAAAGATGTATTTCTTCACTTATTTCCAAATAGGTCTTCATAAGGATTCATTTGTATACTAGAGTAGAAGTTAATATTGTATGAAAATTCAAACAATGGTCGGTTTTGATCCCAACCTCATTTTAAATCAATAGATCAAGCACTTAACATTTCATTAAGAGATTGAATTGTCCTCTCAGACTGACCCTGTGTTAGTGGATGATAAAAAGTGATAAAGAATAACTCTATATCTATAAAATGCACAAGATTTCACCAAAACAATGAGGTAAACCTCAGATCCTGATCGGATATAATGGAAAGTGTTACTACAATAAATACGACCAGTTATTTTCCATATATCATTACGAGATGACCAAGAGAGAAATTATCTCTAATAGAAATCATGTGTGAAGAATTCATAAGCAAATAAAATATAAACTATATAGCATTTTGGTATTTAGATATTTTGGGATATTCGATGCACGCTCGCGTGTCGTTTGGAATGAGTGAGAAAATAAAATTTATAACCTACTTACAACTTAGGGCAGTGGATAGATTGGGTCGAACCACAGGAAGGTCTCATTTTGTGTTTGGAGATCTTGGAAAAAAACTAAACAAAAAACACACACAATATGAAGAAAAAATAATTTTTTGTGGTGAAGTGGAGTGACTGATACTTAGTGTGTGAAGATGTGAGAGTAAGATGGTGAGTGCAAAGTGAGTTGACAGAGTAGAAAGAGAAATTTTCGTGCAAACAACAAATAGATGAGTAGGAGGGAAAAGTCAACTAGACGAATACATTTTTCTCAGCCTCATTCATACAATGGAGTTTTAAAAATATGGATTTGACTAAAATTAACTGGCCAGATTTTTCGTCTGGTCAGTTTTTGATGAAATTTCTCTTAGAGTCCTTCGACTGTAAAAGTCATTCCATCCAATGAAAAAAATAAGTCAGAAGTCACCAGGCTCAACTTTTCAATGGAGTTCGGTGTGCCTCTCTCATCCGAGCATAACTCACTTGTCAGTAAGTTACTGAAATTAAAATTCAGTCAAGATAGGTTTTCACTCAAACTTTTTGTTTTGAAGATAAATCCGAGCGAGAGAGACATGTCAGGTAATGTTGTAGTGCAGAAATTAGATTAAAAAAACCTAATCAGCCAGTTTACCCCCCCCCCCCCCAAATGAATTTAGCCCGACATTGTGGTTGGTTTTAATGTAAAAAAAAGACTTAAGATCAATGAAATTCATAATGAAATAAGTTGAAGAAAAATAGAGTGCAAGGAAAACTAAGAAGTTGGAACTTCCTACAACTTCTCCAGAAAGTACTAATTCCTACTGCTCAATGGTGGGTGTGTCGCAGGACCTTGGTCGATGCCCCGCCCAGGGAATCAAGGAATGAAATGATCTGATCAACTACTCTCCCAGTCTAGATCAAATCTTTGCTTCTTTCTCTCTCGTTCCCTCTATCCCCCACTGATGTTCCAAACTGTCTCCTCCTACTGTTCTGTTGCTCTACTAGATTGATTAGTGTCTCTACCGCCTCGTGTGCATTCATCACCCAATTGAAGTCTCCGGAATCTCCTCTTGAGTATTTCCATGGCATCCACATGTAACTTTCACTGTACTCCTCCTCTTGTGCTGGTCACTGGAGCATTTGATCTTAATAGAATGAAAATGATGCGCGCGCGGCGGGATAATTTCTTCCCTGAAAATAGAAAATCCAGATGGCATGATTTTTTGTGCACGTCACTATCTTTTTATTGAACTCCAAATGAATTCATCCCGCCCCTGTGAGTATCACGGTGAGATAGTGTGTAGACAATACAGTGGAACCGTGACCATGACGAAACTATGGTGCACGCAGTAACACCTGCAAAACAAACAACAAATTAAATGAATAAATAATTTCATAATACCAAAAAATAGATTAATAAATAAATTAAATAAAATAGAAAGGAATTAAACACTAAATAAAACAAAGTTAAATAAAAAAATTAATAATAATTTATTTAAAATAATGAATTAAATTGTATTAAAATTTATAAAAATACATAATCAAAAAACCAATTAAAATATTTACAATTAGTTTCTAAAAAAAATTAACCAATTAAAGAATTAATTAGAGTAAATTAAAGAATAATAAAAAAATTGAATAAAAAATTTGTTAAAAATAATTTAATTATTAAAATACTGAAAACTAAAATGAGTTATTTATCTACAATTTAAAGAATAAATTATTAATGAATTAATAAACTAACAAGAATCAAAATAAAAGAATAATTAAATAAATGTCTAATTCACAAGACTAAATTAATTTAAGAATTATTTAATAAGACAATAATGAATATTAAAAACAACTTATTTAAACAAAAATTTATTCTTTTACATAGAAAAGTACAAAAACACACCAATTATTAGATATTTACTAACAAAATCATTTTGGTATAAAAAGTCAATAAAAAATACAAAAAGGATGTGGCAAAGAGTGTGAAAACACTGACACATCAAACTCCCCCACACTTAAAACATTTTTTTCCTCAAACAAATTCATGCCTTTAACATCAAAACAAAAATATGATTTATGAATTTCAGCACAAAAAGTGCATGATTGAACTTTAATATCCAGAGGCGCAGGACCAAAAAATGAGTCCGGTTTTTCAAAGGTGTTCATAAAGGATGATTTATTTAGCTTCAAAAAACCCACTAGAAGTCAACAACCTCACAAATTCATACATTTTCAAGTATGTAATTCCTCCTATTTGTATTCATTAACTATCCTACTTCACCTTCCAATTCATGTACTGATTCAAGGAGTGTTGATAGGTTAGATGAAATGGAACTCAAAACTTAACCAAGTGCACCTTCCATTCTCACCTTCCTCGAGGTTCAAAAAATTTAAGTCCATTAATTTGATCACATTATTGATTCAACTCAAATGAAAATTAACGAAGTCTGTTGCTCCCTTCTTTATCTGGGTTCAAAATTCCCCTCACGTTAATGAGTTCATTTTTGACAAGGGCACATTATTTTACTTTTCCCCACCATATTCCATGTGCATTGCACTATGCATATAACTTATTAGGACTGAAAGTGGATTTATTTATTCGCAGAAACACACCCAGTGCACCTTGTCTCAGATACTCACCGTGGGATCCCATTTTCCCATTTTACTCAAATTACAAAGGACTTAAATAATAATTATACGGATTAGCTTCCAAAAATGATTGAATATTATTTAATAAAAATGTGAGTAACCTGTGTTCCAGTGAGAACATCAAGTTACCCCAAGTCATGGTCATTATCCCACCAAACCTATCCTGTCATACTCTTATCGTCAGTTCCTAAACTAATATATCCATATAGATATTGAACAATTTAACTCAGCAATCATTCATACTTAGAAGTTTCTGACTAAGTGCTACTCTCAACAACTAGTGAGAAGTTATCCACTATGAGTACATAATTGAAATACCATTGAACCTCCAATGACTATCATGTAATAAAAGAATTTGAAATTTTTTTGAAAGAATTTTGAACCAGTTTTTTAAAAAAAATCAACCATTTTTAAACTAACTCATGTTCAAGAAGGGGTAATTCAACATGACACTAGAATGACCCCTCTCCACCACAAATAAACACCAAAATTATCCCTAATTTTGTATCTCAAGGTGGGAGAAAGTTGAAGTTCATGATTGATGGATAGTTCAGCGTAAAAAGGATATGGAGGGGTATCAATGTAGTTAAAAAAATTTCTTTTCCAAATAAAAATAAAAAGCAAATAAAAACCAAAACAATCAAAAACAGAAAAAGCTAACCCAACCAACCATCACCAGCAAAAAGCTCTGTTTTATTCTTAAAAAATTCATTCTTGGGATGTTTAATGTGTAGACAAAGTGTTTAAGAAATTTACTTCAAATAGTAGCATGATTAAAAGTGAGGTGTAGCCGCGACATAATAAAATTTTAAGCAGTGGGTGCAAGCATGGTTCCCAAATAATCTAAAACTAATTTTTCAACACTCTATATACTAGAAGATAAAAAACAATGCAATAAAACACAATCAGTTCTCACATATTAGGAGGAAGTCCCCCATATATAGTTCACATTGAAGAGTAAGCATGTAATTGAAAGTGAAAAATGCAGAACAAGACTTCCCTGAATTGGTGGACCTTTAGCAGTGGCTTTCATCAATAGATCCTCTTTAACATCACTCGGTTTTTACTCCTCATCATCTACCTTCATGTTAAAAAACGTAAAATAGGATTGCAGAGTTTGAAGTTCAAGAAATGTAACCCTATAAAGTGAGTACAAAGAAAAGTTATCCATATGTTGTAGTGGATTTCTCCATTGGGTTTTCTAGGCCATGTAAATGGCAGCAAAAACTCTCTCTAAAATAATAGCAGATTATGAGGCACCATTAGAAGTTAAGAAATTGAACCAGAGAACAAGCAGCAGGGATTATATTTATTGAAAAAAATAAAATAAAAGAGATACTATGAAGAAAACATGGGTTAGTTCCCTTTCAACACTGAGTTTATAGTCCCCAGTTAGACTTGAATCAGCTCATTATTCCAAGAGAGATATGGCAGCCAATCCCATTGGAGGCACTTCAAAGAAGTGCTTTATTCTTTTACAATTGACTAAGAAATGTCGATTCCCTTCTCCAACCAACTCAATAGCTCCATTAACCAAATCTCTAAAAATGGTAAAGGGTCTCGACCACTTGGACTTCAACTTTCTTGGAAACAACTTCAATGTAGAATTGAAAATCAGGACCCTCTCACCAACCTTGATATTCATATTTTGAATGATTGAGCCATGAAAAGATTTTGTTATTTCTTTTTTAATTTCAGAATTCTCATAGGACTCTTTTAGAATCTCATTCAACTCACTCAGCTCTAGTAGTCTCTTCACTCCAGCAGATTTAAAATCAATGTTAATTGCCTTTACTGTTGAATAAGATATCCAGTGTAACTCAATAGGTAGATGGCAGACTTTCCCAAAGAGTATACTATATGGTGACATCCTTATAGGAGTCTTATAAGCTGTTCTAGAGTCCCAAAGGGCAACATCCAATTTCTTGACAAATATTTCTTAGAGCTAGACACTATTTTCTCTAAAATCTGTTTGATATCTCTGTTCGAAACATAAACTTTCCCAATGGACTGTGGTTGGTAAGTAGTGCATGTCCTATGTGAGCACCCATATTTATCCACCAGACCATTGAACTTATAATTCTTGAAGTGACTCCCATTATCAATGATGAATTCTCAAGGCACACCAAATCTAGAAAAGATGTTTTTCTTTATGAAGTTCACAACACTAGGAGATGAATTTTTGGGCAGAGCTACTGCATCAACCCACATGGACATGTAGTCCACTACTACCAAAATGTATTCATTCCCAAAAGAGGATGGAAATGGTCCCATGAATTCCAAGCCGCACACATAAAATATTTCGACCCCCAGAATACCTTTTTGGTGTAGTTCCTACCATCTTAAAAAATTTCCCATCATTTGACATTTGGCACAGCTAATAACCATTCTCCTAGCATCTTTACATGGTGTTTGCCAGTAGAAACCAGCTTGTAGGACCTTCTGAGCAGTCCTTTCTCCTCCATTGTGGCCACCTCAAGGTGATGAATTACAACTCTCATGTATGGGTAAAATCTCATCCTGAACCACACATCTTCTTAGAATCCCATCAGCACACCTCCTAAAGTGAAGAGGGTAATCCCAAAAATAATATTTCAGTTCAGATATAACACTCTTACTCTGGTTGTCTGAGAGATCCTTGGGCATGACTCCAACTGCCAAAAAGATTGCGGAGTCTGCAAATCAAGCAGACTATTGCACAGAAGCATGAAATAATTGTTCATTAGGAAAAGACGTGTTGATCTCTTTTGGTTCCTTACTTGGGGAATTGGGAAATCGGGACAAGTGATCATCAACTACATTCTCAGCCCCTTTATTATCCTTAATCACTAAATAAAATTCATGTAACTGCAAGGTTCACCTCATGAGTCTGGGATTTGAGTCCTTTTTAGCCAGTAAATACTTAAGGGATGAATGATCTGTGAAAATTATGACCCCTGATCCTATCAAATACTGCCTGAACTTTTCCAAAGCAAATATCATAGAATCCAACTCCTTTTCAGTTGATGAATATTTCTTCTGGGCATTATATAGTTGATTTCCTGCATAGTATATAACATGAAATATCATATCCTTCCTCTGTCCTAACACAAATCCTACTGCAAAGTCACTCGCATCACACATAACATTAAAAGGAAGCTTCCAGTCAGGAGAAGTGATTTCATGCGAAGAAGTCAACTTCTCCTTGAAAAAAATAAAGGCTTCTAGACATGTATCGTCGAAGAAAAAGGGTGTGTCCTTAACCAGCAGGGATAACATGGGTCTAGTAATATTAGAACATCCCTTAATGAACCTCCTATAGAACCAATCATGACCCAAAAAACATATAACTCTTTTGACATTTTCCTGTGGGGAAACATTTTTATGTCCTCTCTTTTAGCATTATCGACCTCTAACGCCTTATTAGAAACATTGTGTCTAAAAACTATGCCTTCTGTGGCCATGAATTGGCACTTTTCCTAGTTTAAGAATATTTTGGACTCTTGGAACCTTTCAAACAAATGTTCCAGGTTTTTCAGACAGTTCTCAATGTTATTTCCCACAACAGAAAAATCATCCCAGAACACTTCAATAATCTTCTCTATCATTTCAAAAAAATTGCCATCATGCACCTCTGAAAAGTGGGAGGAGCACCACATAAGCCAAAGGGCTTCCACCGATAATCAAATGTCCCAAATGGAAAGTTGAAGGTGGTTTTATCTTGGTCCTCAGGTTCAATGGAAATCTGGTTGTAACGAGAATAACCATCAAGAAAGCATAAAAAATCATTGTCTGCCAATATTTGTAACATTTGATCCAATAATGGCATGGGAAAGTGATCATTTCTTGTGAAAGCATTCAATAATCTATAGTCTATACAGACTCTCCATTTAATAACTGCTCTTTTCTAAATTTTCTCATTCCTTTCAATAGTGACCACTTTCACTCCACTCTATTTGGGTTCCACCTGGATAGGACTAACCTAGGGTCTATCGGAAATTGGAAAAATCATTCCAACATCAAGAAACCTAATCACTTTATCTCACACAACTTCCTTCATTTTGGGGCTGAGTCTTCTTGGGGCTTCTACTCTGGTCTTACACTCAAGATCCATTGGAAATATATGAATACAAAATTTTGGACTTATCCCTTTGATATCATTAATCGAAAAACCTATGAAAGGCTTGTACTTCTTCAAAACAGTAAGCATATTTTTCCTGGGACCCACTTCCAGGTTAGATGAAATGATCACAGGAAGGGTGGAATTTTCTCCTAAAAAAGAATATTTGAGATGGAAAGGTAGGGGTTTGAGTTCAATGGTGGGTGGTGACTGTATTGAGGGAATACACTTAGGCCTAGGTGGCTGAAGGTTTTCATGATGCCTCTTGAAGAAGGCAGTCAGACGAGGATTTTTCCTCATTGCAAGATCTTCCAATATATATATCCTCAAACATAGACTCCTCTCTCAGGGTATGAATGTGCTCCAAAACAAACTCATCTACGTTCTCTAATACTTATCCCTCATACTCATTAACCAATTCTCTCTCCTTACTTGAGCTACTCCCTATGCAAGAGGCAGCAGGGATTTCATGTTCACTATTGATTTTAGTTATCATTATCAGAAACACTTTTTCCTCCTTATCAACACTACACTCAGCAACTAACATCTCATCTTTAAGAAAAAATGGGTTGCTGGTTTCTTGGATTTCATAAACACATTGAATACCTGTTTCTGTTCATCCAAATTGAAAATCAGTTTCCCCTTAGACACATATATCACAGCTCCCCCTATGGCCAAGAAGGGCCTAACAAGAATGATAGGAACATCCTGGTCACACTCCATATCAAGGATAAGAACGTCACCAGGAAAAAAGAGTTTGCCTACACCCACTAATAGATCCCCAACCATACCAACTGGATGAGTAATGAACCTATAAGAAAGCTGTAACACAACAGTGGTTGGTTGGCGAACTCCTAATATCAGGTGCTGAAAAAGTGATAGTGGAATCAGATTAATACTAGCACCCAGATCACACAAACAATTGAACATACCACCACTATCCCCAAATTTTCAAGGGATGAAAAAAATTCCAGGGTCCTGACGCTTCAGAGGTATCATATTCTGCCATACTGCACTATACTCATATGTTAAGATATAGGTGGAAAATTCTTCCAATGGCTTTTTGTTTGAACATATTTTCTTTAGTGATTTTAGATATGATGGGATTTGAAAATATGCATCCAAGAATGGGATATCAATTTTTATCTATTTAACCACTTTAAAAAATTTCAACTTTTCAAAATCACGATTTGGTTTCTTAATTCCTTGTGGAAAGGGGATTGCAGGGAAACAATTCCTCACAAATGCGGGGCATTTCTATAGTTTCTTCTTAAAAAAAGTTCATCCCTTTAATGTACTTGTTTTAAAGACATATTCATTGGGTTTTTGAGTTGGAACAGAAGGGAATGGAGGGATTCCATTGGTGCTATCCAGTTTTCCATATTTCGGTTCCTTCATATTAGAGTTTCTAGTTTTATCCAGTTTCTCATTATCAACATTTTGGGGTTCTTTTTGAGGATTTTGGTGAGTTTGGAGACCACATCTGGTGGTCACAGCCATGACATTATTTCTAGGATTGGCTTCAGTGGTGCCACTCAGCCTACCTTTTTCATTCCTACATGAATCTCTAACCAACTATCACATTTGAATTTCCAATTTCTTCATTCTAGAATCCATTTGAGCTTTATCAAAATCATTTTTATTCTTTTGATCATCAATCCTCCATATAAATTAATGGAACATGTCTTCCACCTCATCTTTTGAGTTGAATGACTCAGCCTTAGGTTGGGATTGTGGTTGGAATTGCAACATAGGCGGCTGCTAGAATCCAGGAGGGGTAGTGGGTCGGAGGACTCCCTGCTCCCTCCATGAAAGGTTCAGATGGTTCCTGTACCCCTGATTGTTGGTGTTGTAAAAAGGATTGTCCCTCAGCGATATCCGAGTTCCATAGCCAGAAAAGATGGCACTCTCATGTGGCTGGAATAAATTTCAATGTTTATACAACATGTTTGACAATGGACATACATGTCACAGTGGTGGCACTTCTCTTTAAGGATTTGATGTGGGCTCTCATTAAAGAACCCAGTAGCATGGGCTTCAGCTTGAGAAGCAGGGGAGGTTTCTTTTCTCACAATGGTTCTCCTCCTAGAGAATTCGTGTTGGGAATTTTGAGGTAATGTGTTAAAGATCTGTTAGAGATCCTCAGTAGTCCTATCACTAATGTGTCATCTAGAAGACTGATCCACCATGTTTTGGTGGTATATGGTGAGAATATTGTAGAAGGTGATCATATGGAATTGAGGTGTACATTAACAGTTTGGACACTACCTAAGTAACCCTCTAAACCTATCCTAGGAATCTAGAAATAGTTCTCCCTCATCCTGAAGGAATCTAGTGATTTTGTGACTGATTTCAGATTTCAACCTCCTAGGATAGTATTTCAATGTTAAGGAATTGTAAACTTGTTCCCAGGTGACAAAGATTTCTTCTTATAACGGTTGGATCCAAGACATAGAATTTCCCTTGAGGCAGACGGGGAACACTCTTAGTTTATGCTCTTCCTTCGTGAGACCCCTATGTGGTAGCTTCTGAACACTACAATAGAAGGCTCTAATGAAGTCCAGAGAGTATTCACTAGGAATTCCATTGAATGTAGGCATTGCTTTATCTCATAATTCCTGGACCTAGGAGAGAGTCTAATGCATGAGGGGTTGCTAGACACTGAAGGTAACATGAAATCTCTCAAAATGTGTGTCTCAGCTATCTCATTCCCAGGTGGGTTCATCATTCTAGGTTGGTTCAAATTCTATGGATGTGGGTTGTTCAAGTTTATATTTCTGTTATCTTCAATTTTGACTTTGTATTTTTTTATTTTTCACTTCCTTAATGTTTTTATCAATTTCATGATTTCTAGGTACTTAGTTTTTAGAATTAGACCTGGTTTACATGCAGCAGGTTCTCAAAAAAAAATTGTTTTATTTTTCAATTTTTTTCTTCTTTTGGTAGAATTTGTTTTTTTGGCATTTTTAATGTGAATTTTGGTTTGTTTTTTTTTAAATGCACCTAGCTTCCCTGGAAACCACACCAATATTTTCATGTTCGCGTGTCGTGGGTAACATGAGACAAATTTAAATTTATAACCTACATACTACTTAGGGCAGTGTCAAGACAGGGTCGAACCACAAAGAGGCCTCATGTTGTGTATGGTGATCTAGAAAAAAACTACACAAAACCACACACAAAAATTCAAGAAACAAATTGGTGGTTGCGAAGTGGAGTGAATGATACTTAGTGTGTGATGAAGTGAGAATAATATGGTTAGTGCAATGTGAGTGGAGAGAGAAGCAAGAGAAATTGTGGTACAAACAACCAATAGATGAGTATGAGGGAAAGTCCACTAGCCGAATTGATTTTTCTGAGCCTCGTTCATGCATTGGAGTTTTAAAAATATAGATCTGAATAAAATTAACTGGCCAGATTTGTCTTATAGTCAATTTGTGATGAAATAGCTCTTACAGTCCTTAGACTATAAAAGTCCTTACAATCAATGGTGAAAATAAGTCAGAAGACGATGGGCTCAACTTGTTAGATGAGTTCCGGGTGTCTCTCTCATTCCAGCATAACTCACATTTCAGGGAGTTAATCAAATTAAAATTCAATAAAGGGAGGTTTTCACCAGGCCTTTTTGTTTTGAACATAAATCCAAGTGAGAGAGACATGTCAGGAAATCATACAGTGCCTAAATCAGATTAAACAAACCTAATCAGCAAGTTTATCCCCTCCAAAATGAATTTAACTGGACATTGTGGTTGGTTTTAATGCAACAATAGAGTTAAGACCAATGAAATTATTAATGAAATAAGCTATAGAAAAATAGAGTGTAATGAAAACTAAGAAGTTCGAACTCCCTACAGCTTCTCCTGAAAGTACTAATTCATACTTCTCAATGGTGGGTGTGTCGTTGGATTTTTCGTAATTCCCCGATCAGGAATCGAGGAATGAAATGATCTGATCAGCTGCTCTCCTAGTATGGATAAAAGCCTCGATGCTTTCTCTCCCATTCCCTCTATCACCCACAGATGTTCCGAACTGTCTCCACCTACTTTTTTGCTACTTTGCTGGATTTATCAATGTCACTCCTGCATCTTGCACATTCATCCCCCAATCGAAGTATCTAAAATCTGCCCCCGAGTAGCTCCATGGCCTCCATTTATAGCTTTCACTATGCTTCTCCTCCCGGGCTGGTCACCAGAGCAGTTTCTCTTAACAGAATGAAAAAGATGCCCGTGTGGTGAGCTAATTTCTTCCCTGAAAACAGCAGATCCACATGGTGTTCTTTTATGTGCACGTCATGATCTTTTTAGTGAACTCCAAATGAATGCATCCGTCCTCCGTGAGTGTCAAGGTGAGACATTGTGGAGACAATACAGTGGCACCACGACCGTGAAGAAACTGTGGCGCATGCAGTAACACTTTCAAAACAAACAACAAATTAAATAAATAAATAATTTAATAAAACTAAAAAAATCGATTAATCACGAAATTAAATTGAATAGAAAGGAATCTAAAACTAAATAAAACAAAGATAAATAATAAAATTAATGATAATGTATTTAAAAGAATGAATTCATTTGTATTAAAATAAATAAACCTACATATTGATAGAAAAAATTAAAATATTTACAATTATTTGCATAAATTAATTAACCAATTAAAGAATTAATTAGTGTAAATTTAAGATTAAGAAAAATTAATTGAATAAAATTAAATTGTTAAAGACAATTTTAATATTAAAAGACTGAAATGTAAAATGAATTATTTATTAAAAATTTAAAGAATAACGAATTAAGGAATTAATAAACTAAATATAATAAAAATAAAAGAATAAATAAATAAATGTCTAATTCACAAGACTAAATTAATTTAAGAATTATTTAAAAAGAAAATAATGAATATAAAATAAATTTTTTTAAACAAAAATTGATTATTTTACATTACAAAGTACAAAAACACAACAATTATCAAATATTTACTTCAAAAATTCATTTTGGTATAAAGAAGTCAATAAAAATACAAAAAGGATGTGGAAAAGAGTATGAAAACACTTCCACGTCATTCGATAATGAAGTCCGTAATGATTTTTTCTTATTTCCATTTTGGTATGGGAAATGGTTATAACATCCCCTTAGAATTATGTCTCCCATTATAAACATTTTGAAAATCTACGAACCGAGATACATATTCAACAATATCTCATTACATGCCAACCCACCAGAAATAATAATTCAGGTCCCTATAAATATTTTTTCATCCATGATGAATAGACAATGGTGAGCTTTGAGCCTCATCCAATAGATCCATCATTAATTATTTTATGGGAGGAATACAAACTGGTTTCTTGATCCTTCTTATTCCATCACAATCACGGTTTAATTCAGGAACGTTTCCCACCTTTTTTTCAACTCTACATATTCCTTATACACCACAATAATCTTCACTTGTATATATGGTTGAACATTAATTTGAGAAAGATTAGATTTCTCCACTTCCATTAAAAATTTCAGTTCAATCCTCTGCATATCCTTAAATGTTGGATCTTTTGTGATCCTAATCATGGATAAGCTAACATGGTCTATTCGACTCAAAGAATCTTCCTCCTTGTTCGATTTCCTATGGTGGTAATGCATTGAGAATTCATAATATTTAATCAACACCAACAATCTTCTTTGGAATATATTCATCTCATTTTGTGAGAAAAAATACACTAAACATTTATGATTAGTATAAATATAACACCATTGGCCATAATGATAATGCCTCCATATCATTGACATAGAGATAACCACAACTAACTTCAAATCAGGGGTTTGGTAATTTGGATCATGTATTTCCAAATTATGAGAGGAATAAGCTATCACTATATGATTTTGAATGAGAACACATACCCGACACTTCTTGTATGAATCTATATAGATCCCAGACCTTTCTCCACTATAAGGAATGGTGAGAACAAGTTCACTAACTAACCTTTTTTTATCTCTTTAAAAATATCTTTACATTCTTCCATCAAATCAAACATAACTCCTTTCTAAGTCAAGTTGGTGAGTGGAATAGATAATAGTGAAAAATAATTCACAAAACGTTGATAATATCTAGCCAAACAAAAAAAATATTCAGATCTTAGTTACCATTGATGGTCTCGACTATCTTTCAATAACCAATGTTTTTGCTGGATCAATATATATCCCTTCTCTTGAGATTATGTCACCCGAAAATAAATCGTTATGAATCCAAAATTTAGTCTTGGTTAATTTTGAATGAATATTATTCTTTCTCAGGGTCTTGAGTACAATTCTCAAGTGAATTTCATGTTCTCCCACGCACATGGAATAAACAAGAATATCATTTATAAATACTACAACAATATAATCTAGATAGTATCAAAAGAATAAATTAATTGGATTCATAACGATAGTGAGGGAAATAGTAAGACCCAAAGGCATCACTATATATTCATAGTGTTAATACCTTATACAGAAATCCATCTTTGGAATATCCTCTTTTTTGACCCTTAATTGATGATTTCCTAAATTATGATCAATTATGGAAAGGTATTAAGCTCCACATAGATGGTAAAATATTTCAAAAATGCAAGAAAGAAGATATTTTTTCTTCATATTCTTCTTGTTAAGTTCTAGATAGTCAATGTAGAGTCTCATTAATCCATATTTCTTCTTAAAAAAAGAAAATGAGCTCCAAAACTGGATACACTAGGGTGTATGAATCCCTTATCAAGATTCTCTTGTATTTTTTTCATCAATTGTCAGAACTCAATTTGTTCCATTCTATAATATGTATTTGAAATAGGCATAGCTCCCTGTATGAGTTTTATTGAAAACTCAACTTCACAATTTTGTGTAAGACCTATAAAATCCTCTGAAATGACATCATCATACAACAACGTAATGGGAGTATTCTTAATCATTATTTTCTCCCCAACCATTTGATAAAAATAACCATCACTTATAAGAATCAAGACCCACACAATGGATGAAATATCTTGGGGAAGGTTATATTTCTCCCTATATCGATACATGATCATAGATTGATTTGAAAAATGAAATGTGACTTCCCTTACTTGGAAATTGATATGATTTCTATATAGAGAAATTCAATCCATGCCAAGAATCACATCAAATAATACTATAGTAAGATCACACAATTTGGAGGAAGAACATTCCCACAAACTCTAACCAAAGAAGAATTATAAAATTTATAAGAGACCATTGTTCCATTAGAAGTTGTCACAAATGATTCAACTTACAATTTTAGGGGTAATACGACAATACCCTTAGAAAATTATTTAGAAATAATTGAGTGGCTGGATCCGAAGTCAAATAAAACATTTTCTACATTTGAGTTGATGATAATTGTTCAATTCACCACATCATTGTCATATTCCACGTCCCTTATAGTGATTTCTTGTTACTTTGCTTTTTATTTGGCCTTAAGAGTGTATTAATATCAATCATCATTAAAAAATATTGTATTAGGGAACTAATTGGATTAATTCCCCATTTCTTTAGACATGTGACATTGAAGTGTAAGAAGTGAATTTTGTTTATCCATTTCATTGTTCGCTTCATTGGAAATAATTTTCCCATCACGGCTACATTCCATTACCCGATGACCTTATTTTCCACACATAAATAATTTACTAGTCTCTTTAATAAAATTCCATCTATTTTCATTCCACACATTGAGCATATGAAAAATTCATATTCATTTAAATGTGGTCTTTATATTTTCCTTTGAATTCCATTTTTCTATTCTTATCAATCCTGTATGACTGTTTGGTTACTCCAATCTCCATATCATCATTGGGAGAACATCAATAAATTTACTCATATATATTAAATCCCCTTATAGGTAATAACCATTAGATTCATGGTTTAATTCCACTAAATGATCAATGAATTTTTCTCTTAGGTTGGACAACAATTCATGAAGAACACCTTACAAGACTTATGATATTAACTTTGTAGGTGGCAACAGATTCATCATCCATTTATTAAGTTCAAGTAACTCTTTCTCCATCTTTGTTTAATGAATACGGAAAAAGTACCAGTAGAGAAATATGTTTCTGATGTTTCCCCATTCCATGGAATCAATTTCATCCCTTTTCCTCATATTCTTAAAAAATATTACCACATTGATCAGTTTTGTCTTCCAACCGATATAAAAATAAGATGAATTTATCATGTTAAAAACATTTTTTAACTGAAAATATCTTATCTATGGTACTGGTCCATTGTTCATCCACTAATGAATCAGAATACCCAATGAATGATGGTGGTTGCTCCCTCATGAAGGATTGAACAGAATTTTTCTCCCTCCACTGCTCATTTGGAATACCGTCATGGGAAATAGATTGAAATTTTTTTGTGATCATGGATATAATATTTTTCATTCCTAATCCCATATAAATTGGGGTCTCTAGGGGACAATCCTTACATTTCCCTTCACATTCAGCATTAATACAGTTCCTTCAGGTTATATCCATTTACTAAAACCAATAATCATCGTGTGGGGAGCTCTAATAATAATGGAAAAACACAAAATTATTGAATCAAATTTCAGTTTAGGTATGTATAGGTTTTATCATTGGTTATTCCTAATCATCTATAAAATAAAAAGATAGGATTCTACCATACACTTATAAAACTCGGCAGCCTAACAGCGCCACTTAAAACATTAAAAAAATGGATTGATGAGATCAAATAGGGTCTATAATAATATTACAATATAATGTACAGCAAGAGGAATATAAAATAACATCCCCCATAATAACAAATAGTATCATAAAAGAAGTTACATAAAGGAGAGTACTTAAAAAGAAAGAGAGAGGTTAGATCTCTTACGAAAATTCAGTAGCCTAACGGTGCCACTCAAAACTTCCAAAATGGATTTATGAGAGAAAATAGGGCCTATCATCATATGAACATAAAACGTACAGAATGAGTAATATAAAATAACATCCCAATCATAAGAAAGATGATCTTAAACGGAATAACATAAAAGAGTGTACTTAAATAGAAAGAGAGGAGTATGATCCCTTACCTCGGGTCCGACTTGACTCGATCGTTCTTTAATATCATGAATAATAAACTTGAGTTATTTTATACTTTCTTAAGAACCTTTTTCAAGTTCATTATTACTTTTATATTACTTATTTACATGTTATAAACATTACATAATCATTTAAGTTAATAATGTTTGTTTTGTCGATATTTGGTTATTAAGTCGAAAGTGAACTTCTTACAATTACATGTTGTTCGTGTGGTCAAAGGTTTATTATATCCAGAATGATATTCATGATTTGGATATCATATATATAATATATATCCAGAATATACATGTATTTATAATATTTCATAATCATTTAGAGGTAATAAATGAAATGCACCGTTCATGGAGACGATAAGCTGTACGTACGCATGAACGCTACTTTCAATTCTTTGTCATTTTAATGGAGTTAATACTAAATGATAGGTTTGTATATTTTAATTCCAGAATTATATTCATCATTTATATGTAACATAAATCATATATAATAACTTAAAATCCATCTTTTATACATCCCACATATGGCATTAACGAATCAAATCACTTTGAGGGGGCGGTAGTCCGCACGTCGTAAAATGAAATTATCGTGTGTACCCACAATGGAATCCATAAAGGTATTCCACAAAAGAAAAATACAGAAGCTTAAGTAAAACATAAAAATATTATATATCATATATAAATATAGTGACATCTCAATGGCCACCTTTGAAGGTGTTATATGAGTGTTGAACAATCATCGTTTCGTGAGGCAGAAATTCGCCATCCAAAGAAACAGTATGTTCTGTAACCATTAGATGTAGGTATGTGTAAGTGTAGCTCGAATGATTCTTATAAAAACATACTAGAATATTGAATATACTGGAGTTGTTACAAAATAAATGAATAAAAATTGTTTAGGGGGTTGGAGAAGCAAAATAAAACAAAAGAGCACAAGTGAAGACATTACCGTAAAATCGGGTAAGTCTCTTTGATTTGAGCTCAAAGGCTTCATTGGGAAGACTTCTGCCCAAAGTGAGGCTTCTATGAGTAATAGAGGGATGTGGAGAGGCCAAATTAGAAGGTTTTGGCCGATCCAAATACTTTAGAGGTGTGGGTAAGGTGGTAGAGGTGGGGTCCTTTTATAAGAGGAGAGGAGGGGCACTCTTGGAAAGTTACAAAATGTTACTTTATTTTCAAATGAGTATTGGATTTTAAAGGTCCCACATTGATTTAGTTCTAGGATAAGGTGGTAAGGGTTCGAAATATACTCATCTAATAGGTTTTTTACAAGTGTAATTTATAGTTTTAACATTATCTTTTAATTTTATTTAAATCCTTTATTAATGAGGTAATTGTTGCATCATCATTATGTCAAAAATAATTTAATATATTTAATTTGTAAAAATTATAAAAAATTATCATGATGTAGGAAATATTTTTAGATTTCTATTTAATATTTATAGTCAAAAATATGAATTGTATAACCCCATTTAAAAATTGTTTTACTGAAACATCTCATGCTTGTGACATTTTTATTTTAACTTTTAATAAAACGTTATTTATCTCATTTTCCAACCAAAGTGGCTCCATGGGGTCCCCATGTTGACCCATGGATTTTATTGGTCGGCCATGACACATCCGATGAGGGTAGGACATGTGTATAGGTCATTTCACATTATTAAAACATTATTTTTACCTTAAATTACACTAATAACCTATAATCGGGATTAAGAAAATAAAAGTTACTATTCACCAAAAAAATTATTTTAATCCCATTGAACCACATTTTAATTCATAATAACAACCATGTATGTTGGATTTTTGAAATTCAAAACACAGAGGTGGAAAATTTTCATTTAAACGAAAAATCAGTTTCTTTAACTACCACTTAGTGGTATCACTATTCATCAAAAATTGAAGTTTTTCAGAAAAATACCAAAAATTCACCCTATGCTATATTTGATATTCGGAACTCAAAAATGATTTCTATGTTACAAAATTCGAAACATATAAGTTACATTAATTAATTTAATAAGTAATTCCCGCTGTTAAAACAAATAGCGTGTTTTTAAGAAACAGTATCTATTAAAAGATTGACACTAGTTTAAGTCCAATTTCAAAGTGAAATTAATTAAATGAACACTATTGGACTAAATGATAAAAATATATTCTAATTTTACTTTAAAAACAATTAAATAGATAATCTAATCATATAAATAAATTAGATTAAATAGAGGTTTTGAATTAAAATACAACATTTTTCACTATTCATTAAAAAATGACATTTATTGGAAAGATACCAAAAATTTACACAAAGTAAATTTTGACGTCTCGATTCTAAAGAAGAATTTTATTTTGTCAAATATAACACATAAAATTGTTAAAAAGTGGATTTAAAAGAGGTTCGCCATCAAAAGGTGGTTAATCGAGCTTCTAAAGAATATTAGAATGTTTACGCTTAAAATTGAATTCATTCACATTTTAAATCCTCTAACATTTATTGTAAAAAGTAAAAATATTTGACAAACATATATAATCGTTTTGTAGTTAGTTCTGTTCATTCCCACCATTACAACGGCTAGGCCTTAACTACCATTTAAAATAATATTATTTTATTATTATATTGCAACGTAATATTTCAAAGGAACTCATTGTTGCGTATTGGGTAAGCCATCAAGCATAGCGTTCCCTTTAAATTAATATTAACATTTTATTCACAAATAGGGATAAATATAAAGATTTCATATTCTTTATTTACCTGGGGTGTTACATCCTTCCCCCCTTTTGGTAATTGCGTCCTCGTAATTTTAAAATTGGGCTCAGAAACATCCTTGAAAGTCCCACATCGGAATAAGAGTCTGTAAAACAATCACTTTAAAATAAATAAAGAGAAGTACAGAGGTCACCCGAGATAACCCATACAAGGATTACATGTAGGAAAATATGGACATGGAGGAGAAAACATCGGGTCATGTTCTGATGGAGAGTGATAGAATACATGTTTAAGAGAAAGTTAACCACAAGAAAATCACAAACTTGTTATGGGTTAAACGGTATTCGAATCCCCAGTAGGAAAAGTTAGTAGACAACATTTTTGTTTTAACTTAATTTTTATTGAGGAATTTATTTATAAGGAATTATAACTACTTATCATGTTGACTTTCAAATTTTATTAGATTTCGTACACAAACTCATATTTCCTCCAAAAGACGAGTATTTAGGAAGACTTGTTCACCATAATCAAATTCTAGAGAATCACCTAATCCACAAAATAAAAATATATAATTCTAATGTCTTTAGACTTTAACCAAAACCAAAACCAAAATGGCTAGTACAAGATCAGATAATCCAGAAAAGGATAACCCTTGATAAAAAGAAAATCTATTCTTAATCTCCAAAATTTTTCCAACAAAACCCAAAGTTCAACGAGGACCATTTGATAAACAATTTGTCCATAAAATCCTTCAAAGTAAACCAAACTAGTAGTGAAACCAAAATATTTGAAGGATTTAGTCACATATTCTTCCAAGGTATATATTAACTTTTATCTCCAAATAACATCAGTTGCTGTTAAATTCTCATATTGAAAAGAGGATAACCTAATCACATATCCTTGATGATAGGTAAATAATTTCCATAGATAAACCCAAAATAAACTTACTCTTGATTCCTAAAATCATCTAACTAAAATGAATTAGTCAAACTAACCAGGGACTTCACGTAGTCTAGTGGTAGGTGATAAATACCAGTCGCACTTTGGTTGTGGGTTCGATTCCCGCAGCTTTGTCCGATGCGACGGGTTGTCACACGGTCTGTGTGTGGTCCTTTTTTCAAAACTATATAATTCCTAAAACATTACCCAAAACGAGATAAAATCTTCAAAAATAATCATAAAAAATTTTAACCTCAAGTTTATCTCATGCCATTCATTTTCCATCATAACATATAATAACCCATAATTACCACAAAAGTAAGGATCATATAAACTCTAATGGTCACCTTTAAATTATTACCTGAACTTCCACATCGATTGGTCATCTCGTACATGATGCATTACAGATCATACCAAGGTTCAAGTGGTTGATCATGACTCCTTGATGGTTGGTTTAGAACAACCCTGAGTTTCCTCATTGAATCCCCCATTTTATCTAGTATCTTAATCAGAGAACCACCACAGTTTCCTTCAAACCTGTTGTCTCTTTGGTGCCTGCTAGATCCATCCATTCACTAAAAATAGAAATGTCAGTGTGAGTATATCAACAGAACCATCACATACTAATGAGGAAGGTAAACACTAAGATATACATACTCATTCACTTTGTCTAAAACTATGACTCTTTCTGAAATCCTAACCATTATGGTAATGTCCCTTATGCTTAGAGAATACCCTAACCTCTAAAGTTATCTAAACTGACCTATGATACCAACTATAAGGCCCCGACCTTAAACCTTACTTAATCTTGAGTTATTAAAAGATTACACATTGAGGTTCTTTTCAGGTTTAGAGCTTTAGAGAATTAGATCATAAAACTTGCATTACATTCCACATTTAAACGAAGTGGTTACATAAAAGATAGTATTCATTTTTCCCATCAACGGAAACATATATAAAATAAAACATGGAATCATTCTTAACACTTCCTTGACACTATCATCATATCATGTACCATTCCCTTGACCTGTGAAAAAAATTTCAGAAACTTGGGATGAGCATAAAAAGCTCAGTAAGGGTTATAAAAAGTATGGAAAGGAAACATGAGTACATATATACATAAGAATGAAATCATACATTACCCATAAAACATATGAACTTTAACATACCTCATAAAATCATGAATAAATCATAGAAATCATAAGACATAAAGGTAAATTGAGGCATTCATAACATTTTTATGTAGGGAGTAACCCTCTTGGTTACGTTTGGAATACCCATCACAGTATATTCCCTAAATCTCTTCGGAGAAACCTTAACGTTTAACCCCTTCGCGTTACCCAATGTATTGGAGAGCTATATCGGGATCACTTGCACTTAGTTTATCACGGAACAACACATTTTCATAACAATGTCCAAGGAACATAACATAAAAGTATCACATAAAACATGCAAAAAGGAAACATACCATTTCCACATTTCAATCACAATATAACATTTTAGGATATTGAAATAATGAATCTATTAAAAAACTATTTTCTAAACCATTTAAAACATTTAATAAAGAGATTTTTGAATCAAAGTGTCCCATACCACCTAGAAGATTTTAACATTTTAAAGCATTAATATCCATATAAATAAATCCTTAAAACCATTTTGAAAACATGGATATTAATAAGAACAAATCATTAAAACATTTAATGCGAGATTTTGTTTAAAGGGTTTTTACCAAAATTAGACACTTGAATACAATAATTGAGGAATAACATTTAATGAGAATAAATGGATTCATGAAATAATATTCCAAAGGACAATATATACACCATATAATATTGAATTGGTGCATAACAACAATGAAGTCTCAATAGAAATGTAAAATGTGATGAAATCCCTTATAAAGAAGGTATCCTTAAATTAAGGATAAATCAATCTCAAAATTATGTGTGACAAATAAAAATACACCCAATATAAGTGGATACTAAGTTTAAAACAATAAAAGTTCATTCAAAAATATTCATAGGATTACATATTCAATAACTACATGTTGAACCCAAAGAAATCGAAATTGGGTTAAAAAGTTCCCTTGGTAAAATTCAACAGCCTAACGGCGTCACTTCAAAATTCAGGAAATGAGTTGATGAGAGATAAAAAGGGTATCTCATAAATTGGACATAAAATTTAGATCAATAAGGATTTATAAGAACATATCCCAAAATAATAGTATGTGAATTAAAAAACATAACAAAATAAGTCTTTCAAAAGAGGAGAGTGAAAGGTTCCCTTACCGACTTGGGTAACTTTCGAAACATACACCCCATTGAAGAAGGGTCATACAATGAATATTTAAATACCCATAAATGAAATTATATCACAAAAATAGTATAATAATGGGATGTACATACACCACTCAATGTAAATGGTGGAAAATGTATCATAATTCTCACGATACTAAAAGTGAGATGATAAATCCCTTACGAAAACTCGGCAGCCTAACAACGCTACTTAAAACATCAAAAAATGGATTGATGAGATAAAATAGGGTCGCTAATCATCTTACAAAAAAATTTAAAGCAAGAGGAATATAAAAGAACATACCCCATAATAACAAATAGGATCTTAAAAGAAGAGACATAAAGGAGAGTACTTAAAAAGAAAGAGAGAGGTTAGATCTCTTACAAAAATTCGGCAGCATAACGACGCCACTCAAAACATCCAAAATGGATTGATGAGAGAAAATAGGGTCTCTAATCATATGAACATATAAATTAATGTATTAGTAATATAATATAGAATCCCAATCATTAGAAATAGGAGCTTAAAAGGAATGACATAAAAGAGTGTACTTAAAAAGAAAGAGAGGCGTAGGATCCCTTACCTCGGGTCCGACTTGACTCGATCGTTATTTAACGTCATGAATAATAAACTTGAGTTAATTTATACTTGCTTACGAACATTTTTCAAGTTCATTATTCCTTTTATATCACTTATTTCCATGTTATAAACATTACGTAATCATTTATGTTAATAATGTTTGTTTTGTCGATATTTGGTTCTTAAGTTGAAAGTGGACTTCTTACAATTACATGTTATTCGTGTGGTCAAAGGTTCATTTTATCCAAAATGATATTAATTATTTTGATATCATATATATCATATATATCCAGAATATACATGTATTTATAATATTACATAATCATTTAGAGGTAAGAAATGAAATGCACCATTCATGGAGATGGTAAGCCGTACGTACGCATGAACGCTACTTTCATTTCTATGTCAAATTAATGGAATTAAAACTAAATGAGATGTATGTATATTTTAATTCGAAAATTATATTAATCATTTATATGTAACATAAATCATATATAATAACTTTAAATCCATCCTTTATAAATCCCACATATGGCATTAACGAATCAAATCACTTTTAGGGGGCGGTAGTCCGCATTTCCTAAAATTAAATTATCATGTTTACCCATAATGGAAACCATAAAGGTATGCCACAAAAGAAAATTAAATAAGCTTAAGTAAAACATAAAAATATGATATATCATATATAAATATAGTGACATCTTAACGGCCACCTTTGACGGTGTTATATGAGTGTTGAACAATCATTGTTTTGTGAGGCTGAAATTCGCCATCCACAGAAACAGTATGTTCTTTAACCATTAGATGTAGGTGTGTGTAAGTGTAGCTCGAATGATTCTTATAAAAACATACTAGCATATTTAAGTTACTGTATTTGTGACAAAATAAATGAATAAAATGAGGTTAGGGGGTTGGAGAAGCAAAATAAAACAAAAGAACACAAGTGAAGACATTACCTTAAAATCGGGTAACTCTCTTTGATTTGAGCTCAAAGGCTTCCTTGGGAAGACTTATTCCCACAGTGAGGCTTCTATGAGCATTAGAGGGATGTGGAGAGGCAAAATTAGCAGGGTGTTTCCGTGCCAAATGCTTGAGAGGTGTGGGTAACGGGGTAGAGGTGGGGGGCTTTTATAAGTGGAGAGGAGGGGCACTCTTGGAAAGCTACAAAATGTTACTTTATTTTCAAATGTGTTTCTGATTTTAAAGGTCCCACATTGATGTATTTCGAGGATATGGTGGTAAGTGTTCTAAATATACTCATAAAATAGGGTTTTGAAAAGTGTAAGTTATAGTTTTAACATTATCTTTTCATTTTATTTAAATCAATTATTAATGAGGTAATCGCTGCATCATCATGATGTCATAAATAATTTTATTTATTTATTGTCTAAAAATTATAAAAAAATATCATGATGTAGGAAATCGTTTTATCTTTCTATTTAATATTTATAGTCAAAATTATGACTTGTATAACCCCATTTAAAAATTGTTTTAGTGAAACATCTCATGCATGTGACATTTTTATTTTAACTTTAAATAAAAAGTTATTTACGTCATTTTCCATGCAAAGTGGCTCCATGGGGTCCCAAAGTTGACCCATGGATTGTCTTGGTCGTCCATGACACATCCAATGAAGGTAGTACATGTTTCTAGGTCATTTCACATTATTAAAACATTATTTTTACCTTGAATTACACTAACTACCTCTAATCGCGATTAAGAACATAAAAGTTACTATTCACCAAAAAATTATTTTAATCCCATTGAACCACATTTTACTTACCAATGTCAACCATGTATGTTATATTTTTGAAATTAAAAACAAATAGGTGGAAAAGTTTCATTTAAACGAAAAATCAGTTTCTTTAACTACCACTTAGTGGTTTCGCTATTCATAAAAAATTGAAGTTTTTCAGAAAAATACCAAAAATTCACCCTAAGCTATATTTGATATTCCGAACTCAAAAATGATGTCTATTTTAAAAAATTCAAAACATATAAGTTGCATTAATTAATTTAATAATTAATTCCCGCTGTAAAAAAATAGCGTGTTTTTATGAAACAATATCTATTAAAAGATTGACACTAGTTTAAGACCAATTTCAAAGTGAAATTAATTCCAATGACCACTATTGGATTAAATGGTAAAAATATATTCTAATTTTACATTAAAAACAATTCAAAAGATAACCTAATAATATAAATAAATTAGATTGAAAATCAGTTTTGAATTAAAATATAACAATTTTTTACTATTCATTAAAAAATGAACTTTGTCGGAAATATACCAAAAATTTAGACAAAGTAAATTTTGATCTCTCGATTCTAAAGAAGAATTTTATTTTGTCAAATATAACACATAAAATTGTCAAAAAGTGGATTTAAAAGAGGTTCACCATCAAAAGGCGGTTAATCGACCTTCTAAAGAATATTAGAATGTTTACGCTTAAAATTGAATTCATTCACATTTTTAATCCTCTAACATTTATTGTAAAAAGTAAAAATATTTGACAAACATATATAATAATTTTGTAGTTAGTTGTGTTCATTACCTCCATTACAACGGCTAGGCGTTAACTAACATTTAAAATAACATTATTTTATTATTATAGTGCAACGTAAGATTTCAAAGGAACTCATTGTTGCGTATTGGGTAAGCCATCAACCATATCGTTCCCTTTAAATTAATATTAACATTTTATTCACAAATAGGGATAAATATAACAATGTCATATTCTTTATTTACCTAGGGTGTTACAGCCTGCCTCTGCTCAGTCTTCCGCCATTCCTCAGATGACACCAGTCCCAGTAATCCGAAGTCTCACTCCTATGATCACACCGAGAGCTACCCACTACAGGCCGGTAATAGTCTCTGTTGCTCAACTACCAGTCGGGCTTTCTGGAATTCCCAAGATTTCTATTGAAACTACCCAACCCGAATCTATCTATGCACCCAAAGCCAAATCCAAAGTTGACATTCAAGAGGTGTATTGATTAGTGGCTAGGACCATTGATGGGAATCACTTGTATTCTTTTTTCATTCACTTCTGTATTTTTATTTATTTTTTCCTCAAGTAATATATAAATGGTTTCGTTCTCTCTTTTACCTTCTGTTACTTCTCTTTTCCTCTATTTCTTTTCTGTCCCTATTTTTTCTAATCACAAAGGGGGAGAAATAATATCTAAGGAGGAGAAATAAGGGAGAAATAATATAACAGGGGGGAACTGATATGAAAAATCATTATATTTAATGAGCACAAGACATTTCCCTCTGGTATATTTGTTTTATATTTTGTATATATTATTTTTACCTCTGATACATGTGTTGTATATATCTGATACAATTTTTTCATACCTCTGATACTTTCATCTAATAATCTATTCTCTAATACATTTGTTTTTTTACTCTAGAACATTGTTTTTATCAGTACCTTTGATACAATTTCTCTTAATACTATATGCTCTGATATTCTTTCAAAATATCACATTTGAAAATGTCATTACTCACACTAAGAAATAAAAACATCTATATTTTATACTGATATATTAATGATTATTGTGGATTACAAAACCATATGTTGTGATTATCAAAAAGGGGGAGACTGTTGACCTTAAATATTTTGATAATCCCAATTATGCTTTTCACGTTCTTTGATAATCCCAAATAATTTTTATCTATATATTAATTATTTCAATCTATGAAATTCTATTAAAAAGATGATAAAAATATCAAAATAATCTTTGGAATATGTCAATCAATGTTTATCCATGTTTATACGCACTTTGAAATAATTCTAACTCAATATGGACATGTTTTTCATAGATGTTAAGTCTACCGATAAGGCTAAGTACATCGATACAGATGTCTACTGATATGGATAAGTAGTTACATGTATGCATAACAGATACCGATAGAACAAGATCACTGGTATGCACAAATTGACTGATACAGTCTTACTGGTACTCAGTCTACCGATAGACAATGGCCACTAATAAACAAAGGTCACCGGTTAGTAAATGTCTTCGATAGATCAAGTCTACCGATAAACATAGCTACCGATACGGACATACCTACCGATACAAACAGAAAGGTGAACTGATACTGATATGATGTCCACCAAAATAGAATAGTGCTACTGGTATGTGTAAGTCTACCTGTATTCAAGGCTACCTTCACATAGAGGGCTACCGTTACCCATAGAGATACCATTACACCAGAGCTACCGTTACACCAGATGTAACACCCCAGGATTTCAGAGTGTGTTATTTCTTAAAAATAATTCAATAACATTCACTACACGCAACACCGAGTTCAATCACACCATTAAAAGAGGTCATGAATAGTATGAACTACATTTTGAACTTTATATAATCCTTATAATTTTAGAATCCCTATTATGAGTTTCTTAGTCATAATGCAAGAACAGATTCATTTTCAGTATTTCACTTTTATCAACTTCTAATAGTGAAACCTTTTTAAATACAATATTTTAAACTTTTTGACTAAATGGGGACATCAAAAATTTAAAATGAAACACCCCAAGCTTCCACGGTACGTTTCCCTTCGAGTAATGCGATAGCGTGTGTTGTACGCAACCTCGAGTTCTAACACACACCACAATTAATTAAACTAGCCATTGTGAATAGTAATACCTACTTTTTAAATTATATATATTTTATATTTCAAAATGGACTTCATTTTTGGATTCGGAATATCTAATTTAGCCTAAGGTGAAATTTTGGTACTTTTCGGATAACTTTCATATTTTGATGAATAGTGAAAATTACTAAATTTTAATTAAAAACAACTTTTCTAATCAGAATAATTAATAGTGATAAATTATGAATTTTAGTAGTTTTAAAGTATATTTTGAATATATTTTTACCATTTAATATAATTTTGGTCATTGGACATAATTTTACAATTAAACCGAACATAAACAAGTGTCAATCTTTTGATAGTTATTATCTCTTAAAAACACGCTTTTTGTTTTGACAACGGGAATTAATTTTAAATTAATTTCTTCCACTTCTGTGTTTTGAATTTAGGAAAATGGATTCCATATTTGGAATCAGGATGTTCAAATTGTGTAAATAGGTAACTTTTATTTTTAGACATTTTGAATAATTACTGCGGTAAATATTTTATTTACCATGGTTAAGGGTAAATCCGGTAAATAAGGGTTAAAAAAATAATATTATAATAATAATAAATTACCCTAAAACATGTCTTAAACCTATTGGTGGATACATGGTCGACCATGAGCATCTTTGGGTCTATTTTGGGACCCCATGGATCCACTTGTAAGTGATAATGACACTTTATTTTAATTTAGTTAAAATGAATACAAAAATGACACAAGCATATATCTTTTAGAACAAAAATTGTTACATAGGGTTATATATGTTGGATTTTAGATTATAAATATTCATTAGAAAGCTAAAACGATTTAATACATAATTATATTTTATTTATAATTTTTAGACATTAAATAATTTATTTTATTTATGACACAATGATGATGCAGTAATTACTATAATAGTGAAAAATTAAAATAATTGATATTATAAATACCCAAATAAATATAATATGAAACTTTTAATGAATTAAACTAATTTTATAGGATACTATGATATATTAGGATTGATTTAAGTGACTTTTTTCGAAGTAATCAATCTGTTATGAGTTTCACAAAAATCAACTATTGAATAGTGTCAAAATTGACATAAAAGAGTTCTTAAAACAAATATTATATTATTAATTGATATTAAATTCCTAAAAATCTAAGGTTCGGCCAAAAGACTTATATCATGATAGGTTCATCATTAATGTACCACTTGGGGGTCGGTTGGATGTATATAGTAAGTTTATTAACCATATTATATAAAAATAGAAAGAGACATTGTAAAAGTGAAACTAATTAACTTAGAGTTAATACTTAAAGATAAGGTTAATATAAGTACCCAAACCTGTCTAAATTCTATTGTTTGAGTGGTTTTCGACCTATCCCCACCTAAACCTTTGAATAATAAGCTTTGGAGCCATTAGAAACCGAATATAAATTTATTATAAATTAATATTTCTAGCTTTTCCAAAGGTGCCCCTCACCCCTCTTATAAAAGGGCACTCCTCCTTCTCATTTCTTCACACCATCGAAGCCTTTTGGTTCGGCCAAACTCTGTGCAAATACTCTCCCAACATCCATCACTACAACCTAGAGGCCTTAGTTTGATCAGAAAGCCAACCTAAGGAGCCCTTTTGATCAAATCAAAAGGAAGAACCCGAAGAAGAGGTAATGATTTCACCACCCTTTTCTAAGTTCATTTATTCTTTCACTTCTGCTTCCTTTGTTCTTACCATTATAAAATAATAACTCCAGTATCTCACATATACTGTGATGTTATTATAAGTATGGTACAACCATATTCAGTATTCTATCCACCCTTTGAATAACATGTCACCATACGTGCGTACGTACGGCTTACCGTCTCCACGTCGTGGTGTAATTGTTATTCAATATAATATTATTTGGATGGGTATAATAATGATGTGTAACTCATGTAAATAATAAAGATAACATGTTAATGATTCTGTATATATGATATACCATTCATTTATATATTATTTTAATATCAAAAGAAGGATATTGTCGCTCGTGCGTACGTACGGACTACCGTCTCCACGAACGCGATGAGATTCATTCTCCATCGTATCCATTCAAGTATAATTATCATTTGATGATTTAAAAATGATGTTTAAGGACTAGATATAATTCTGGATATGAATAAGATACAACAACCATGGCTTATGTAACAAAACATATAAAAGAAAATGAGTAAGTTAACTCCCGAAACGACGATAATTCTAAGATATTATTAAAAAATCAATGTTAAAAGATCATATATGATATCATATTATTATATATGATTCTTGTATAATTTAATAACAACTATTTCACCATTATACAGGAGGTTAACCTACCCCAACCAAGGAAAAGTACAAGGTAAGGGTTATTTCACAATCTCTTCATTATCCGAGGTTGTTTATACGTAATAATCTACTGGGATCTCTTTATCATCCACATCCATGTTTCTTAAAAATGTATTTCAAAACATGTTTACTATTTACTAAAATATGAGTTAAAGTCATTTATACCCTTTTTGACTTTTATAAGTGGTTTATAAAGGAATCTTTCCGTCATTTTCAAAACAAGGTCCTTTTTAACCTTTTCGACAGAATTGAGGTAAGAATGTTTTTTTAACTTATACGGCGGGTGCGGTTATTTTACGCCGTTATAAAATTGTCAAAGATTTCCTTACAAGCGTACAAGAATATTTTCAAGAAAATGTTTTATTTTATATGGCTCTTAAATGATTTCAAAAATAGAAAGGGATATTTCTCTAAAAAGTGTTTTGATTTCATCTATGTCAACATCCTTTAATGGATTTTACGCTTATTTGAAGTTGATTTATTATAATACAAAACTTCTATATTGTATTGAAGGTTTTGTGATATTTTTGACTGTGGATGTGCTATTTTATACCATTCATAGTTTATGGTGAAACTATTGACATTTCGTATGCTAGTTTTAATCCGAATGTTTATGTTATATTTCAAACTTTTCTTCAGATGAATGTGCTAAACAAGTATGTTCCGGGTTGAGGACCGGTAAAAGTAAGCCCTCCAGGTTGGGGACTGGTAAAAGTAAGCCCTCCAGGTTGGGGACTGGTTAAAGTAAGCCCTCCAGGTTAGGGACTGGTAAAAGTATGCCCTCCGGGTTGGTGTCCGGTTATTAGAGGCACTCCGGGTTGGTGTCCGGTTATTAGAGGCACTCCGGGTTGGGTTCCGGTTAGAAGTAACCCCTAGGTCTTGGGATGAGGCCTAGACAATGAAATTAACGTTTGACATTATGCATTCCAACATTATGAAAGTGGTTATTGATTTTTTCATGTGATTATTCGATTAGTAGAATATCCATGTGAATAAGTAAATGGCATTATTTCATTTTATTTATGCCATACCATGTTGAAAGTTCATATTTAAAAGGCTTTGGTTTAGTTATACATTGCCTTAAATGTTTATTCTTATTTATGAAAGTTTCCTCTATATTGTTATCCATACTGGGCATTTGAGCTCACCCCTTTTCTATGTTTTATTTTTCCCAGGATGTGAAAAAGTAAGTTATGAATGACCTGCAGGGATTTTATGAGGGGTTAATAGTGTGGATTGTGGAAACATTATGTTGTTGTAGTAGTTTTTCATTTTATGATGTAATGTAAAACTTATGAATATATCTAGTGTTTCCAAGGCTACTAAACCAATCGGTCTTTCGAGATTTGATCTTTCTTGTGATCATGCCAATGTTACGAAGTAATGCACCGACTCTGGGCAGCTGGGGTCGGGGCGTTACAGTTGGTATCAGAGGAAGTTTAGTACAAATCTTGGAAGCTAGATTTAGATAAACTCTGATTAGAGCACGTAGACCTAAGATGAACTTTGAGGATTAGTATAGAAGAACTTCCTAGAATTTTGGTATTGTAGAGATTTTGTGAGTTTTCCGAGAAATACATCCCTGTCTGGATACGAGCAGGTAGAGGCGGCTCTGGCACAGATGTACCTAGGGGTAAAACCCGAAAACACCGCTTTGAGCTAGACTCGAACGGGAACTGGTGCACGACAATGGGCCTTGCTGCACTCTTGGTTACGACACTCCCGGGGGATATGCTTAGGATAACTCTCATTTTCTTTACAAATCATTATGAAGGGTTTATGAGTATATATTTCCTCAAAGAAAACATTTTTATGATTATGGATTATATCCATAAATAGTTCAATTTATGTTAAGTGTTTTATAAGTATGGGATTATGTGTTTTGATTCATAAACTGATCTAGTTTATGCCATGGTATAGAAATGGCGCCCAGTAGAAGGAATGAGAACTCCAGAAATACACATGATTCAAAGAGAAGGAAGGATCATATCTTTCATGGTCTTAAGCTAGAATTTATAAGAGAAATAGTCTCCCATGTATTATCATCATATGAAGAAATAATATCATGTGTTGATAAGATATGTAAAGAGTTTACTAAGTCCCATGGCTTTGAAGGGAAGCAAGAGAAGAAAAGGATGGAAGAGAGAAAGATGGATAAAGGGAAGAGGGAAAAGAAGAATTTTCCCATATGTGGTAACTGTGGAAAGAAACACCCTGGAACTTTCCTGAAAGAAATGGGAGTTTGTTATAAGTGTGGAGGAAAAGGGCACAAAGTACATGACTACAAGGGTAAGAAAATGGTTTCAAATGTACAATGCTTCATTTGCAAGGAGTTTGGACACTACGCGAACCTATGCCCCAGTCATCAGACTATGCCGCAAATGATGCTATTGGATAATAATCAAGTTATGATACTACCACAGATGAAGAGGAATGATTAGAGTTCTTATGTTGATTATATCAATTGAGTGTTGTATCAACAATGTACTTGTTATAATAATTATGGAGTATATAAGGATTGTACTGCAGTACTATTTCATTAAGGACTTGAGATGGTGTGGAACAAAGAAAAGTGACTCAGTAGCAGGTTAAATGTTTGGAAAATATATGGTTGAGAGAAAGATAAACCATAATATGGTTCAGATACCGAGGTGCTGATTTTAGAATAATACATGATTGATTTGGATAAATTATATTGGATATTATTGACTACCTTGAAGCTGATTAATGATTTGTATATTCCATCATTGTTGGGGTTTAAAACATTTTTGGATTAATGAAGTATATCCAGCATTCTATATGGAATAAGGGAGCATGAATGTAATCAATAAGGAATATGGTAATACATGATGAAGGTATTCATATTCTATTACGGGGTAAAAAGGATCTATATTATGTTTACCTTCCTTATAAATGTTGGACTGTGAGTTTAGACAGAAGTATTTTGGATAGTTCTAGTTTGGATTATTTTGGATTGCCATAAAAGAACAACCCGGAGGTCGGGCGGCAATCCGTCGCGTCCGGCAAGGCTGCGAGACTTGAACCCGCAACCGAAGGGAGACAAGGGTGTATCACCTACCACTGTCCCACGAGATTTCCTGAATTAAATAATGTAGTTTTTTTTAAAAGATCTGGTAGATGAATTATAAATTCAGTTATTTTGGAACCCTGTACGAATAGTATAAATAGAAAAACAAATTACGTTCTAGAGTGAAAGATGAGTTTGTGGTAGAAATTTATTAATGGGTAAAATTCTAATTATAAATTAAGTATATCTCCTTATTATCTTAGCCAATCTCATAAATAAATTCCTCAACATTAATAATAGAAACTTAGAACAAAAATGTTGTCCAAGATGGTACCTTAAATCATCACAAATTTATGGCTTTGGGATTGTTTGCCTTTTCATATCCATGTTCTCTACCACTCTCCATCAGATAATTGATGGTTAGATTTCTCTTCCATATCCATATTTTCCTACATGGAACCCTAGTATGTGTTATTTTCGGTAATCTTCATACTTTCCACTCTTTATTTTAAATAGAGGCCTCATTAATTCATTTTTCGATGTGGGATTTCAACTAAGATATTTTGAAATGTCAAAAATGTGTTGTCCCAATACCCTATATTTTGTTGAACCGATGGTACTTCAAATCATCATAGATTGATGAGTTTAAGGACCTCAATTTTATACTTGTTTGTGATTGATGACCTCAATCACTACCTATAAATATTTACGTTTTTCCTCCAATTATATGTCTCTAATTGCCACCAATGTTCTCCTAATCGAGATCATAATTTGGTGGTGACCCTTTCATTTCTCTTTTCCTCATATTAAGACTAAATTTTAGTAACCCAATTTCCGATGTGGGGTTTCCCACAAATATATTTTCTACTTTCAACCTTTTATTTTCGAAGAACAATTTCAAATTGCGAGGACGCAATTTATTGAAGGAGGGGAGAATGTAACACCCCAGGATTTCAGAGTGTGTTATTTCTTAAAAATAATTCAATAACTTGCACTACACGCAAAACCGAGTTCAATCACACCATTAAAAGAGGTCATGAATAGTATGAACTACATTTTGAACTTTATATAATCCTTATAATTTTAGAATCCCTATTATGAGTTTCTTAGTCATAATGCAAGAACAGATTCATTTTCAGTATTTCACTTTTATCAACTTCTAATAGTGAAACCTTTTTAAATACAATATTTTAAACTTTTTGACTAAATGGGGACATCAAAAATTTAAAATGAAACACCCCAATCTTCCACGGTACGTTTCCCTTCGAATAATGCGATAGCGTGTGTTGTACGCAACCTCGAGTTCTAACACACACCACAATTAATTAAACTAGCCATTGTGAATAGTAATACCTACTTTTTAAATTATATATATTTTATATTTCAAAATGGACTTCATTTTTGGATTCGGAATATCTAATTTATCCAAAGGTGAAATTTTGGTACTTTTCGGATAACTTTCATATTTTGATGAATAGTGAAAATTACTAAATTTTAATTAAAAACAACTTTTTTAATCAGAATAATTAATAGTGATAAATTATGAATTTTAGTAGTTTTAAAGTATATTTAGAATATATTTTTACCATTTAATATAATTTTGGTCATTGGACATAATTTTACAATTAAACCGAACATAAACAAGTGTCAATCTTTTGATAGTTATTATCTCTTAAAAACACGCTTTTTGTTTTGACAGCGGGAATTAATTTTAAATTAATTTCTGCCACTTCTGTGTTTTGAATTTAGGAAAATGGATTCCATATTTTGAATCAGGATGTTCAAATTGTGTAAATAGGTAACTTTTATTTTTAGACATTTTGAATAATTACTGCGGTAAATATTTTATTTACCATGGTTAAGGGTAAATCCGGTAAATAAGGGTTAAAAAAATAATATTATAATAATAATAAATTACCCTAAAACATGTATTAAACCTATTGGTTGATACATGGTCGACCATGAGCATCTTTGGGTCTATTTTGGGACCCCATGGATCCACTTGTAAGTGATAATGACACTTTATTTTAATTTAGTTAAAATGAATACAAAAATGACACAAGCATATATCTTTTAGAACAATAATTGTTACATAGGGTTATATATTTTGGATTTTAGATTATAAATATTCATTAGAAAGATAAAAAGATTTAATACATAATGATATTTTATTTATAATTTTTAGACATTAAATAATTTATTTTATTTATGACACAATGATGATGCAGTAATTACTATAATAGTGAAAAATTAAAATAATTGATATTATAAATTACCAAATAAATATAATATGAAACTTTTAATGAATTAAACTAATTTTATAGGATAATATGATATATTAGGATTTATTTAATTGACTTTTTTCGAAGTAATCAATCTGTTATGAGTTTCACAAAAATCAACTATTGAATAGTGTCAAAATTGAAATAAAAGAGTTCTTAAAACAAATATTATATTATTAATTGATATTAAATTCCTAAAAATCTAAGGTTCGGCCAAGAGACTTATATCATGATAGGTTCATCATTAATGTACCACTTGGGGTCGCTTGGATGTATATAGTAAGTTTATTAACCATATTATATAAAAATACAAAGAGACATTGTAAAAGTGAAACTAATTAACTTAGAGTTAATACTTAAAGATAAGGTTAATATAAGTACCCAAACCTGTCTAAATTCTATTGTTTGAGTGGTTTTCGACCTATCCCCACCTTAACCTTTGAATAATAAGCTTTGGAGCCATTAGAAACCGAATATAAATTTATTATAAATTAATATTTCTAGCTTTTCCAAAGGTGCCCCTCACCCCTCTTATAAAAGGGCACTCCTCCTTCTCATTTCTTCACACCTTCAAAGCCTTTTGGTTCGGCCAAACTCTGTGCAAATACTCTCCCAACATCCCTCACTACAACTTAGAGGCCTTAGTTTGATCAGAAAGCCAACCTAAGGAGCCCTTTTGATCAAATCAAAAGGAAGAACCCGAAGAAGAGGTAATGATTTCACCACCCTTTTCTAAGTTCATTTATTCTTTCACTTCTGCTTCCTTTGTTCTTACCATTATAAAATAATAACTCCAGTATCTCACATATACTATGATGTTATTATAAGTATGGTACAACCATATTCAGTGTTCTATCCACCCTTTGAATAACATGTCACCATACGTGCGTACGTACGGCTTACCGTCTCCACGTCGTGGTGTAATTGTTATTCAATATAATATTATTTGGATGGGTATAATAATGATGTGTAACTCATGTAAATAATAAAGATAACATGTTAATGATTCTGTATATATGATATACCATTCATTTATATATTATTTTAATATCAAAAGAATGATATTGTCGCTCGTGCGTACGTACGGACTACCGTCTCCACGAACGCGATGAGATTCATTCTCCATCGTATCCATTCAAGTATAATTATCATTTGATGATTTAAAAATGATGTTTAAGGACTAGATATAATTCTGGATATGAATAAGATACAACAACCATGGCTTATGTAACAAAACATATAAAAGAAAATGAGTAAGTTAACTCCCGAAACGACGATAATTCTAAGATATTATTAAAAAATCAATGTTAAAAGATCATATATGATATCATATTATTATATATGATTCTTGTATAATTTAATAACAACTATTTCACCATTATACAGGAGGTTAACCTACCCCAACCAAGGAAAAGTACAAGGTAAGGGTTATTTCACAATCTCTTCATTATCCGAGGTTGTTTATACGTAATAATCTACTGGGATCTCTTTATCATCCACATCCATGTTTCTTAAAAATGTATTTCAAAACATTTTTACTATTTACTAAAATATGAGTTAAAGTCATTTATACCCTTTTTGACTTTTATAAGTGGTTTATAAAGAAATCTTTCCGTCATTTTAAAAACAAGGTCCTTTTTAACCTTTTCGACAGAATTGAGGTAAGAATGTTTTTTTTAACTTATACGGCGGGTGCGGTTATTTTACGCCGTTATAAAATTGTCAAAGATTTCCTTACAAGATTACAAGAATATTTTCAAGAAAATGTTTTATTTTATATGGCTCTTAAATGATTTCAAAAATAGAAAGGGATATTTCTCTAAAAAGTGTTTTGATTTCGTCTATGTCAACATCCTTTAATGGATTTTACGCTTATTTGAAGTTGATTTATTATAATACAAAACTTCTATATTGTATTGAAGGTTTTGTGATATTTTTGACTGTGGATGTGCTATTTTATACCATTCATAGTTTATGGTGAAACTATTGACATTTCGTATGCTAGTTTTAATCCGAATGTTTATGTTATATTTCAAACTTTTCTTCAGATGAATGTGCTAAACAAGTATGTTCCGGGTTGGGGACCGGTAAAAGTAAGCCCTCCAGGTTGGGGACTGGTAAAAGTAAGCCCTCCAGGTTGGGGACTGGTTAAAGTAAGCCCTCCAGGTTAGGGACTGGTAAAAGTATGCCCTCCGGGTTGGTGTCCGGTTATTAGAGGCACTCCGGGTTGGTGTCCG
Organism: Viscum album; assembly: GCA_963277665.1. Taxonomy (NCBI): domain Eukaryota; kingdom Viridiplantae; phylum Streptophyta; class Magnoliopsida; order Santalales; family Viscaceae; genus Viscum; species Viscum album. The sequence continues at coordinate 1,757,194,137 of OY728123.1, forward strand.
GTTATTAGAGGCACTCCGGGTTGGTGTCCGGTTATTAGAGGCACTCCGGGTTGGGTTCCGGTTAGAAGTAACCCCTAGGTCTTGGGATGAGGCCTAGACAATGAAATTAACGTTTGACATTATGCATTCCAACATTATGAAAGTGGTTATTGATTTTTGCATGTGATTATTCGATTAGTAGAATATCCATGTGAATAAGTAAATGGCATTATTTCATTTTATTTATGCCATACCATGTTGAAAGTTCATATTTAAAAGGCTTTTGTTTTAGTTATACATTGCCTTAAATGTTTATTCTTATTTATGAATGTTTCCGCTATATTGTTATCCATACTGGGCATTTGAGCTCACCCCTTTTCTATGTTTTATTTTTCCCAGGATGTGAAGAAGTAAGTTATGAATGACCTGCAGGGATTTTATGAGGGGTTAATAGTGTGGATTGTGGAAACATTATGTTGTTGTAGTAGTTTTTCATTTTATGATGTAATGTAAAACTTATGAATATATCTAGTGTTTCCAAGGCTACTAAACCAATCGGTCTTTCGAGATTTGATCTTTTTTGTGATCATGCCAATGTTAGGTAATAATGCACCGACTCTGGGTAACTGGGGTCGGGGCGTTACACCAGAGCTATTGTTAGGGTAAGCCTACCAGTAAAAGGAACTGACCACTACTCAAGTATACTGATTCAAAGAGCTACTGTTAGACAGAGTAGCAGCAACCGATACAAGGCATGCACTGATACAAAGTCCATCGTTACAGCTCTATCGATATAGAGCTACTGATAGAAGATGACTGTTAACCAATCACTACTACTAAAACCCTATACTTTGACAATATTATTAATATATTGCTAATGATCATATTTGATGTTTTGTAGTGCACTTGCTATTAATTAATGATAATTATTTGAATTTCAAAAACCATACCTCATACGTGTAAAAATTTAATCATTCCCATTGCTGGAGTTGAAAGCTATAAAAGGAAATACAAAAGTTGGGCATATAAAAAAAGTGCTGAAATTAAGTGAAAATCTATTGGGTGCGGGGATTATAAACAATAGAGAAAGGCCACATCCATACACCCATATACATGAAGAACACTAGACATATATGAGGCCATTATTACTAGAAGAGAACACAAGCTGAATATTAGTCAAGGAGTGAAGAACTACAATGATCTCTTCATATACTCAAGCTGATCAAACTGAACCTGAAAATAAAGGAAGAAAACGACACTATGTTTTTGATAAGAAATCTAGAGAAGGACTCAGATGCACTTTTTTTAATTAAAACAAGTTCAGAGCTGAATTTTAAATCACTAGAGCTTGTCTAAACTCATATCTAATCTCTCTCAGTGATTCTTTTATTTATATTTTGAGCAGTGTGTGTGCTCTGTATTTTTAAACACACACTGTCTCCTATGATAAACTATAGGATTTCTAAATCCTCACAAAAAACATCTAAAACTCTTTTGTATCCCATTGTAGATGGTGGTAGAGATCAATTGTGACCTAGATAGCATATGTGCTATTGTTTTTATAGTTTTCCCACGAAGATCTATGGTATAGGTCTTAGTACGTGGATAGTCTCTGTACTGTTGTTTACCCCAATCTAGGGTGTGGATCAAAATTTATATAAATTGTTTAAGAGGACTAAGTCTTATATTGAGACTGAACCTCTTGTTTTAAACTGCTATGCTTATATTATTTTGTTCTAAACTACTTTTATTATTCTGATTCTAAGTACTTTGAAATATAAATCTATTTTAGTGTAACTCTGATAGTTAAATGAGATGTGTTTTTATTTATTGTAAAGCATTAGGTTAGTTTCAAAAGTTAATTAATCTACAGATTAGATTAAATGAGATCTAATCAATCTCTGTAAAAGATAACTAACCCTTTTATAGTATTACAAATTATCTTGAGTTTAGCGTTTTATTTAATTTGGGGGAATTTAAGAAGAATAATTTTAACAGAAATTTTAATTGGAACTCAATTCACCCCCCCACCCCACCTCTTGAGTATCCACTCTGACCAACATAACTGTAATAGAAAAAACAAATTTCATGTATAAAACATTACACAGTATAATATTTTTATGATCGATTTTCAGAAAAAAAATTTGAAATAAAATCTAGGTAAACAAATTTTTTCTTATGGATGTGAAATACATACGTAAAACTAAAAAACTATTAAAAAATGTTGAAATAAAATATAGGTAAACTCAAATGTTTGTTTATGTGGAAAATAAAAACAATCCCAATAACTTCTAATCCAATAAATTGATTCCTAGGTTTTAAAAAAGAAATTTCACTGACATACAAATTACAACATCTGAAATAGATAACATTACGATTTAATAGCATGAGAAATCAAGATTTAATTGAATGGATCACCTGAACAACACCCATATACATCCCTTGATTGTCTTCAAGAGCTCTCTTGATATTCTCCCTCGTCTCCCGTAGAAGTTTATTTGATCGATTATGGGATACCAAGTTTTAGCAGGCATGAAAGGCATAGAACCTCCAAATTTAGTGTACCTGTCAAAAAATGGAAGTGGTATTTGATCATGGGATGAGATAAGGGGGAATAAACTAATGAGAAAAAATTTTAGGATGCTTTTCTAAAATAATTTAAATGAAATATTATGAACATACCAGCCACTCCAGGACTTTGTTTAGTATTAAGGGTTGTAACCTATGTCTGTGGAATATTAAACATAGTAGAAACTAGCCACTACAAGACAGAGTTGAAACCATCCACTCTTGGTCATAGTTTATGAAACATTTCTCAAATCATGAACATGCAAGATTATGAATATACCAGCCACTCCATGACATTGTTTAGAGGAAAGGGTTATAACCTGTGTTTGTGAAATATTAAACACTGTAGAACATACCACACACTCTAGGAAAAAATTTATATGTAAGGGTTGTATCCTATGTTTTTGGAATATTAAATAGAGTAGAAACATGCCACTCCAGGACATGGTTGAAACAAGCCACTCTAGTAGAAACAATACACTCCCGGACATTGCTTGTGAAATTTTTTTCAACTCACCAACATGATAGATTATGAACATAAGATCCAATATAGAACAATTTTTAGATGTAAGGGTTGTATCTTATGTCTGTGGAATATTAGACAAAGTAGAAACAAACCACTCTAGGACACAATGGGGACCAGCCATTCCAGGACATAGTTGAAACCAGCCACTCTGGTAGAATCCAGCCACTCCATGACATCATTTATAACAGCCGACCAATCCTTTCATTTTTTGATCGATGTAAGATCAAATTAAAATTGGACAATCTCATCACCTTGTAATCTAGAGTAAAGAATTCATTATTTATTTCTTCCATGATATAAATTATTACAAAGCCAACCCCTCATGAGTTTTTTCATTATAAATTATTGATGAACCTTTAATTAACCACCAAAACAGATTTAGTGAATACCTATCCAAGAATAGAATCATTGACATCCCAAGGAATCTAGATTTTTTGAGTAAAATCAAATACACAAGAACAATGTTTTAGTTTTTCGGTGATTATCAAAGAATTACAGGAAAAGAATTCAAATAACATATATGTAGCAATACTGATATTCCTTACACAAGAGAATAAAATCCAAAAAAGTTTGTTAAATGAACAACTAATATCAATATATAAAAATATAAAAAAAATTAAAAAATTAATGCACAAAGATAACATATTACAAAAATCTAAATAATAATCAACTCACAAATAAAAAAATGAAATGTAATAATGATGATTTTGAAAAAATAATTAATAAAAGAATAAAATATTACATAAATTTTAAAAAATTAATAAAAAAATTAAAATATATAATAAAAACATGAGAATTTAATTTTTGGGGGGTATCTTGTAGTTCAAACCTCAAACATAATAACAGTTGTTTTGAATCTATTTCCATTCACATTATTGGTGTCAGCAGATGCCTGAAAAAGTTGTTTCACATCAAGAATGAACGAGTGAATAATTTACGGTGCCTTATATCTCAAACATAAATCTATATCTCTGCGGATGTTAAACAAAATTATAATTATTTATCAACTTTATATTTCTCAAATAACTGGTAGGGAAACATAAGAAAATCATGAACAACTAAGAAAACATAGCATTCCATTAATATATATATATATATGCATGCATATCTTAATCATCTGGTTAAGATAGTGCAGAACAAAACAGTTGTCCTGTGACCCGAAAACTGTTGAATACCGTTGACTTCAACAATTTTAGGGGAAACATTGTTCCACAGAAACCACATATTCATTCCATAATATGTTTTATTATCACTAATGACATGGAAGAATATACATTTATGTCTATGAAATGAGTGAATAGTTGAAGCAACCTAAACTGAAGCATCTAGAATGTTATCAGTATATCGGACAAAGTGGTAGGGAGAGTTGTCTGAGATAAAAGGAAGAAACTCTAGAGAAGGAAGGTGGTTGCATGCTTTTGGTATTAGAGGAATATTCATCAGTAAATCATAGATAATGATAGTGTATGCCTATAGAAATAGAAGATTCTGAAAATTTCTTATTTATCAACTCAACCAATTTTGATTCTATAAAAAGATTTTCATGCATCTCGATCTGAAAAAAAACATGAAAGTATATTGGTGTGGAAGGTTGGAATAAATAAATGCATGCCTGATGTGTACATATGTAAGTATAATGACTAAGGGAAGGGGTATGTGGGAAGGAAAAGAGAGTGTTCAGATAAAGAAATTCCAAATTCACTTAATAAAGCAAGGAATCTATCATTTATCATCAACAACTATTATTTTATCAGAAAAAGTGACATAAATATATTAAAATCAATATAGAGTTAAGAAGGTGATGGTAATACACCAATAGACTTTAATGGCAATAGGAGGCAAAATAAATTGAAACCTAATATTATCTTTAACCAGTAATGAAATGAATATAGGAAAAGGATAAGATCCTGAACCATAAATTCAAATAGATCAAAAGAGAGACATCCTAGTTTCCCAGCCATGAATATCATGATTAAATCCATCACATGGAGATATGAATAGATAAAAGTGATAATTCACATGGACAATTTATTGCGATTGCATATAAATAAATGTCAGTTTTCCAGGTACCAACATTAATTGAACCATCACTTTCCCATGCAAGAACATTGTATTTGATGAGAACCGTTTTCATAAAATCAATAAAATTCAAAAATAAAAACCATAAAGGAAAAAATATCGATAAGATGATAGAAAAAAATGCATATAAAACAAAAATAACATTCAATTGGTGGTACACTTCACCCATTTTTTTGGCCTCCTTGTATAATGAAGCTATCACAGAAAATGACGCAATAAAGGATAATATGTATCATAAAAAATAGTAAGTGGAAGATAGTAATGAAATGTAATATATTAGAAAATACGATAGCTGATAATTGATCCAAAGCCTATCTATACCAAAAACATTTGTTGTGGAAACATAAATGATGAAATAATTGAGGATTCAGGGTATAAACATGGTACGAATGAAGTTACCATAGTAGTTATAGTAAATGATACTCTCATATTTTTACTACTTACTACAGTAACAACTGGTTCTTGAACGGATGTTAGTGATACATTACATTCATTAGATCTCTCTTTGAAACATCACCTACATCATGAAAGGTGTCAGCTGCTTCATATTCTTCCTTATGTGAGCCTAATACATTTAAATGGAAAACATTCATATAAGTGTTAATCATTAACAAAATATTTCAATGATGTTCCTCCAAACATTGCTTCTATCTAGGCTTCATTTTTCTGCAAAGATATCAATATACAACTTGGGAAGAAACAATAATCTTTTTCAATTTTTTCCTACAAAAAGTAATGTTAAACATTACATTTCTAGCACAAACTAATTTGCATTTACCAAATTGGATATCGTATCCATTTCACCACATGGTGTTTGAGAAAAAATATAAATGTTGAAATTTATCTACAATCAGATGGTTAGAAAAACTGAAGAAGAATGAATGAAAAATTCAAAATTTATAATTCATGTCACTTCCCTTGTTTGGAGAATAAACATCATGAATCTGCAAGGTAATCTGTGATCATGAATCTGTGATATCGGATTTATTTTCTGAAGTTGTTCCTGAATGAAACCTCGAGTGGCCACTTTCACAGTCACCAGCACATCTATGTTGATGTACCTCATATATCAATGCAAAACATCAAATCATTGGGATTGAAATTAAGGATTATATTAAACTGCCCCAATGATCATAGAAGTGGAAATAGATAGATGAATGAAAATCTGTTGGAATGGACCAAATTAACAAATTAGGGATAAAAAGGAGTCTGTGGTCATTTTTAGCCGAAGAATATTGGCCGGTTGTATGCCGGTCTTGATGGAATGAGCTGGAAACCTAGGCATAGAGGATGGTCTGGTGGGATATGCGAGGAGAGATGGGCATCTAGATGCAGGCTTCTCGATACTGTCGATGTGAGTCGCAATGGATACAGGAAAAGCCTAATATAGAGGGAATATCTGAGATGGTGGATGATGTAGGAGTTTTCGTATGATAGGTACATGAACAAATTGAAGGTTTTCGACAGAGATTGAACCCTGGTAGCTGAGCACGAATGACATGAAACACTCGATTTTGGCAGCCTAAAGGAGTAGCCTACAAAACCTTATACAAAGGATTTCGGAAGAGGTGAAGATGAACAATGGAGAGGAAACACTAACAATAGATTTCGAAGGCTATTGTTGGTGAAATCATCGAACGGATAGGAAGAGAATTCGGTGGAGGTTTTAAAATAGGCGATTCAGAATAGGCAACTCACGTTGGGGAGGTGATCAGTAGAGGTGAAGTTAGAGTACCAAAGTCGTGATAGAGTGGATATAGGAATCTGGGGAGATGGAGTAGCGAGATGCTGCAGAAACTCTAGAAATGAGTGGTTGATTCTGGTGAAATTGCTGGATGAAGTAGAAGAAATATGAGTTGTGGTTTTGAAACTGTAGAAATCAAAGAGGGTAGTTGCGATGGGAAGAGAGTGTGAGGAGAGGGAATAATGGTTGAGGGTGATTGGATATTGGATAGACTTAATGAGGTAGTGACACATGTAGGAAAAAAAATATCACTTTAGTAAATATATAGATAGATTATCCTTCACAACGTTATCTATTGATGATGCATAGAAAATAGAGCATGAAATCAAACACCAAGAAACAAAAATTTGTACTTGGTTCACCACCAATTGGCAACATCCAAAGAGTAGAAAAAAGAAATGTGGCAATGTACCAAATCAACTCAGGATCAATACTAATTTAAAAGTTTCAAGATAGATCACTTCTATGCACAGGGTCCATACCTTTTAAATGTGTAGGGTCAGCTCGATATATTCCAAAGAGGAAGACCTATGTTTCTTTCTTTGGCTCACTACTGGTGGAAAGGATCACCTTCTTCCACTTACATATACATATATTATGGAATGGATCCACAAATCATTTATGTAAATTTTGGATCCCTAATTTTCCCCAATTAATGAATCCACAATTTTAGGTAGAATCCATTCTAATTATACTTCTTGGAATCTTATTCACTTCTGTGAAAGCACCTAGATGTACAACAGCCACTTTTTAGTCAACTAGATTGGGATCTTCTTTTTTGTACGCTTGTAATTACCACCTCAACAATTTGATGGATCTCTAATATATTCCAAAAATTTCATGCACTTAATTGAATATACAAATAAATAATCTACTTCTATAAACATTTTTTGAGGATGAAAATATTATACATTCCTATTCTTTTAATTCATTATTCAAATATGATAATGATATTATTCAATGGGTATCCCTAGAACCTATATCCTTGTTTGAGATAATTAATATATTTTCACATGTATGTGTTCCATTAAATATTATTTTCAACTTATAGATGAAATAAACTTTTTGGGGAACTATATATTATCGAAAAAGTTTATTGTAAACTTTTTTATAATCTCTTTGTGAAATTACCTGTATCTGCTACGAACTGCATTTAATCCCAGAAAAACAACCATGCAATACAAGGCATAGGTGATTTGTGGAAAACCTATCCTTCACTAACCACCTATACTTCACAAAAAGTTTCTCTATTATAGAATGTAGTATCCTACAAACAGCTTCTGTGACCTTTTATTTCTTGGTAGATTACATTCACAAAACACATATATTATACTCTAGTAAATATTTATTCCTTTTGAAGTTAATGTTAAAAAAACCCCATTATGTGAACTATCATTGGATAACTATTCTCTTTTGAAAAATCCACTATCATGAACGTCTTTGAACATCACTGAATTATTCCAAAAGTGATGATATTTTCTATTGATATTCACTCTAGATAATTATATGATTATGGGTCTTTATAGAATAAAATAAATCTTTAAAATCCACAAAAATGAAAAATTCCAAAACCTCAATGTGATACATCCTTCACAACAAATTTTTATGAGGTCGACAAAGGTCCAAAATCCTTTCTTGTGGACGATGTTTTTCGAAAACAACTAAATATTTTTTAGATCCTTAAATAACCTCCTCTAAAATGTAAATGATGAGACTAACATATAAGGTTATACTCTTACAGTCATATTTGGAAAATGTGGTTTGCATACCACATATATACATTGTGGTAGCTGAAAAATGATCCCTCACACCCAAAATATAACATCCATCATAGATCTGTATAACTCCTTTTCTTTCTATGAACTCAACATTTTTTTGCCGCTAAAAACATTTCCATTCCCCAAAGCATAGTTTCTATGGAGAAATATTTCCTTTTCAAAAAATCCAACTTTTTATTCTGAGGAAAAAACATTTGTCAAACAATGGGATGTTGTGCCACCTTAAATATAAGTTTAAGAAAAACAACAATACTTAAATGTGGTCATCCAACTTTTGAAACAAACGCAATCACCCCAAAGGCCATGAGATTATTCATTGAATAATTTTTTCCCAATAATATCTTCCATTGGGTTTATTGATAACTCATCAAATTTTGAAACAACCTTAAATCTTCTTCCAGATTCTCTCTCAATTAGCATCTTGTGATTAAGATATCAATCGAAGATTTACTCAACACACACTCTAATTCCAAAAGATTCATTCTTGGCATGAAAAACAGAAGTATCATGAAATATTCATCAATGAATCACATCATTACAAAACCAATCATCTCCTTTAATCATGGAACACATCAATACTAATATCTATCCTTTGATCAATCACATTTAGAATGGATATATTTGGTACGCTTATTTCTTCACTTCTCCCCCCATATTGATTGTGGAATTCTCTCCCCTTTATTTTCCACAACATCTACCCATTTTTCAATGAACCTAAAGGTTACATTGTTGTGGACAGTAACATAGTAAATAACCCAGATTAACACAATAGGTAAAAACATATCATACATTAGGGAGCGGGGGTTCTCAAATCCTCAATTTTTGAAGTGTGGGAAATCGACTGAACTCCACGAGCGAATAAATACTTCTCATACATCTTTTTGTGTAAGACCTCAATCATAATTATTGAAGCCTATATTTCTGTAGGAATATACTCCAAATTCAAAATCCCATGGTCCAAAATCTTTGTGATGATGTTAAATTTAGTTTCAATGTGATTTTCCATGACGGATGGACTCAATTTTCACAAATATATATAGAACAACAATGTTCCTCTTTGATTCCATTTATTATCATCAGATTGATCATTAATTATTTTATTACTTTTCATGATTCAAGATATATTATTATTTATAGTTGAAACATTCATACATTATTTAAATCCAATGAAATTACCACTTGACATTGATTCATTAATGGATTATTGAAGCCTACTAAGTATGAACTCTTTATATTAAACATGAGTTTAATCTAATGAACATAAATTCTTTCAATGTTACTCCATTAGTTCAATAGACTATAATTGCTTGACATTCCTCAATAATTCATAACAATATATTGTCAGATAAGGCTATATTACACCATGTTCATGTCATCATACCTCATTGAAGACAAATATATTTTGAATGATTCAAATACTTAATAATGGTTATTAATCTGAATCAAAATTTTGATATATTATTTATAATGGGATACCACCATTTGCAACACTGTTGATCTTCTCTCATAGCTTCTTGGTATCCAGAAAATTGTTAGATTATGAAAAATTTTAGAAAAAAATAGATAATGATTAAATATATGAATTTTGTTGCTCATACCCCTATCAGGTTTCTTCATGTCAAAAAATATAAACATTCATCCCTTCTATTCTATTAAAACCATTCATGGGATTAGAAGACAGAATAATCCCCCATGATATAAAAGTGTTTCTATTATTAGGCCTATTGTTCACCAATGGAAATTCTTCTTCTCTATATTAATTTATTTACATATTATTGTGGGTTTATGAAACTTCTCTATCTCAACATCATCTTCTTGTTGAAGAATCATTCAATACGATATTTAGTGGGTGATATTAACCCTTTCTAATGAGCCATCAACAAAACCTCTAATCCTACTGAGTTTTAACTCAATATAACAACCAAGATATAATGTTAATAACACCATAATCGTCCATTAATGAAAATAGGTTTCCATACAGCTCAAGCAGTCACAGACTATTAACTCATTTCAATAAACATTTCAGGTCTTATTCTTATGCTCTAGTAACTGATTTGATTTTGTATGATTCTGGAGCACATCAAATCACCGCTATGTATGTCTTTATGCATCTTCCCCATGGATTGTATATACCCTAAAATATGATACACATGAAAATTAGTTAATATCGTTTAAAAACATACTGATATGGTAACCTATATAGTCCTAATGAAAGAGGATTCATATTGATTTTTGGGCATCATAAATCAGATAAATTCTTCCGAAGCGTAATATTATTTTTGGGATTATGACATCTGGCCAACCATTTTAAACTATTTTGGTCATATGATTATAAATTATTTAACCCCATTATGTGTCCTCTTCTATTATTCGGGTTCTTTAGGATTTCACATTTTCCAAATTTGCGGCTGAGACCCTTACCAATAAATTTAATTAACTAATTACCCACTTATATGCCAATATTGGTGAATCTTTATTGTAGAAAGGATCATTCCACTAGTGATTGACAATTTCATCTTCCTTTATTGGAGGGTTCATTATCTTGGTTCACTTCTCAACATATGGCATGAAATGATCATTTTTCAATGAATTTTTTAATCATTTTTTATTCAGTTGTTTTATGAGTAATATCAACCTTTATTATTGGGGTGGATTCATCCACTGGATTTACATTCTTCTTAATCACAACTAGTGATTCTCCTCTATTTTTCATCCATGTTCATTCACATTCATTCAATGAGATATATTTTGAGTGTAGTAGAGGAGTTGATTGATACACCTTTCATTGATCTCCTTAGGATCCCCCTATGTAGGTAATCCAATTTTTCAACATGTCATGTTCTATTCCAATATATGGTTTTTAATTATACATTACCAGAGTTAAGGATCTCTTTCTAAGTTCCATTTCATTCTATTGTTTTTCCTGCTGCAATTCCTTGTCCTAATTCCCATGATTTTCACATATGAAAAAATTACTATTAATGTCATACCCCATGTCAACATTTCTCATTCGATATTTTGATACATATATTTATATTCGTCTTACATTATGAACATTAAATTCTTTAAAAATACTCACAGTGTGTCCAATTCTTCCACAATAATATCATTTCACGTCTAAATTAATCTGATAGACACTTCATTTATATTATTGTATATATTTATAAAAATTCTTTTATTTAAAATTATTTGTGTATTTACACCGTGATATACATTACCATGCTTTTATAAAACATTTTATGTATGACCATCAATTTGAAAGAAGTATCCCATGTTGCCATTTTATCATATAAATGAAATTTTAGGTCTTTTTCCAGGACTATCATGATTTACTTATATCCGACATTTCTCATAGCTCATTTGTTATCTTGCATGGGATATTGTTCGTCATATCTTATAATAATTTTTCCCAAACTACTTGTCCTTCTGAATGAGACAATATTTTCATTTTTTTCCTCTAATGACTAATATTTATGTTTCAATTTATTACCACCTGCCAAATGATAATAAAATAGTAAGTTCAAACCATCCTACAATTTAGGATTTCATGAGGCATTAGATTTCTCCACTTATTTATTGACTAATTCATTCCCTTCACCCAATTCTTGATTACTATTATCCCATGATTCATGTTGATCATTATTGTCTCAATTGATATTATTTCCTATAGTAATATCTTCTTATAATTACCACAAGATATTATATATCATGTCATATTTATCCATTAATTTATAATTCATTTAAGAAATAGAATCATAACAGCATGCATTCTATTGTTGTGGCCTCTAGTTCTCTAATAGTAGTTAAAATAATTGTTTTAAATGATCAAAATTTCTAGCATTCAAATTTTGAATTTTATCTGAGTCCATATTCATTACCATATAATCACCATCTATTTTATTAGTTATTAATATTTAGAATCATTCTCCTCACTTAGATCTATGTCCTCTTCAGTATCACTTTTATATAAAACTATTATGTTTTTGAGAATAATATCCTATAATTGGAATATTATATTTTTATATTTAATTTATTCATAAAATTTATGAACCAATACATTTGTTTCATTGAAAAATTACACTTTCATTCTTCTTGGAGTTTCTTTATCATTAGATGTATCTACATCACATAGAATACATGGTTCTTCACCCTTTCCTATAACATCATTTATTGACTATATATATTTGTTTTCTGATACATCCAAACAATTCATAAGTACATTACTGGTATCCTTAAAAAAATAATACTTTTTCCGTAGACACTACCACATTGAAGAAAACCATGTGACATCATCTTATTCTTTGTAGTTATATCCTTTTCCATGCCAAACCGGCATAGAGGAAACTTAAACATTAAGGTAAATCATTTTATAGAAATCAAATCAAAAAAGTAAAATATTATATGATTCTAATTGTAAGGTCCACAAGGGGCCTATATACTCTGTAGTGAATTAGGTTATGGATATTATTTTTCGACATTATTCATTCCTCATTGATCATCAACACTATATTATAAACGTCGCATTATTTGATATTTAGTATTTATATTTATATTATACTTTCCATATTTATCCAATAATGATTCTTAAAAATGAAATATATAATGAAAACAAATGGACATACAATTTTTTTCTTTTTCTCTATAAATATGATGTATCCATTGAGAATACGATGTAAATGTACTAATGTAGTCCCTCTCAAATTACAAGGTTCAGAATACATCACTTCTATTCTAATGCTCACTGAAATTCCAATTTTTTGGGTTAGCTCACTTATTTTCCAAGGGACACTCCCTGAGCCGCATTCTTTTTTTCATTATTAGTGGATATTATCTCCTTCTTCATATTCATTTACTAACAGATTTGGAATGGTCTCCACATCGTTTTTGGATATATTGGTCGCATAATTTATCACTAATGATTGAATCATCAGTTTTAAGTGGATTCTCATTTGATGTACTTTTTAGATAGCTTCTTTGCATTTGTGAAAATTATGGGATGTATCACATCAAGGTTACATTCAACTGGAATGGAATTATCATCTTTGTTGACATAAGAAATACCTCATCATGATTTGTTAAGATCTCTAGTGGATGAAAAGTCTTCATTTCTCTGAATTGAATGTAGTACTGAGTAATATCATTTGGTAAATATAGTATGATAATGAATATCCTCTATATTATACATCAAATTTAGAATTCAAAAATGATAATGATACTGTCAATTGTGGAATCCTAACACCTATATCCATGTGTGAGATACTAAAAATTGTCCACATGTAAGTGTTCAATGAATTCAAGTCTTTCATCTTATAGATGAAATACACTTTTCTGAAAAAAATATGTTTTCATAAATTTATTTCACGGACAATTTTTAGTCTCTTTTCAGAAGTTCCTAGATTCATTCGTGAAATGCCTTGAATCCTCCGGGAACTGCCTTGCACCACGTGGCGAGAGTTCTTCATGGACAACCATTCCTTCACAAACTGCCTCTACTTTAAAAATATGTTCTCCAATGTGGACTATAGTGCCCTACAAAAAACTTATGTGCTCTAATCTATCATTGAAAACATATTCAATTCACAGATGACTTATTCTCCACGAACTCCTTCTTACATTACAACCTATAGTGCCACACAAAACGTCTTATATGAACTTACATTGTGGAACTCCTCTCCCCAAAGAAATTATCCTTTAAAAACCTTTTCATATATCATAAAATCCAACCCATACCCATGATATTTTGTAATTAAATTTTCACTATTTAATGATCTGATTAGGTGTAATTATATAGGTAAATATATACTAAAACCCCTATAATCCAAATTTCACAAAACTATGATGAAGTGTAGCATTCAAATTATACTTTAATGTTTTATTAAAAGTTTCTTAATCTATTATGGTGTCTAATGCCTCCCATAATCAAAAAACACCCTTTTCGTTATGTAAATCACCATCAATTAACCAAAAAGAATGAGCCTCCCACTTTCGGTTTTCCTCCCCTAAACGAATTTTCATGTCTGGAATGAGTATCATATTTATGATTTTATATAGAATAAAACAGTGCCCTCATCCATAGAACAAAACATCCTTCACAGTTCCTCACACATTCTTTTCATTATGTGAAATACATGCTTCATGTCTCATGAACACATTTGTGATCTAAACAGTGTGGTTGCAATTCTAAAATCATTCCTTTTCCAAAAATCTAACACCCCATTGGAGGCAATTTTTTTGGAAAACAATATGAAACTATAACAGCATAAACATATGATTTTTGAAAAACCCACTGTATTAAAACATGTTTATGTGGATTTTCAATCAAAATCATTAACCCCAAAAACATAGAGATGACACCTTAAGGTAATTTCTACCAAAAATATCCACAATTTAGTTTAGTGTCAATCCTTAAAATTTTAATACTAAATTAAAATTTCTACCATCTTCTACTACAATTTTCATTTTATAAATATTACAAAAATCATATATTTACACAACAAGCAATTTTTAACTATAATAGTGTTTTTAATATGAGAAAGAAGCACATAATGAAAAGATCGCCAATGAATCACTTCATTCCAATGCCAGTACTATTATTTCATCATGAACCCTATCAATGATGATAAATAACCTTTGATCGATCGCATTTAGCATCGTCAGATTTAAAACTCAACGTTTCTCAATGCCCCCCTATCAGCTTCTCACCCTATCATGATTGAGATATTTTATTCCCTTTAATAGACACAATTTATTCACTTTTTCCATGAACCTAATGGTTACTATGTTGTTCATAAATAGAAAAAAACCCTATACTCACTATATGAAACTATTTGTATAGGTATTAGATCCATTTCTATTGTGTACAGCAATGGTTTGGAGAACCATTGGATAGTTTTGCATTGGGATAGAACTATACCAACGATTCTAGGAAAATTATTCGTATAGACCAATAACAATATTTTGACAACCCGTTTGTATAGTTCATATGAATAACATATACCAATGATTTAATAAAACTGTTGGAATAAGTAAATAAAAAAAACTAGCTTTGATTTCATCAGAGAACCACCCATTTATTATCTAACAAACTAACCACTATTGTAACATGACTTTTGTGAACACAATTTCATAAATATGTATATGTATATTCATATTTATTTTATATTTGTATTTATTTTATGTTATTTGAAAAAATATAGCATAAAAATATGAGTACCTATACCAACAGTTTTGATAACAGCATGTATAGATTTTTTGATTTCGATAACAATACCAATGGCTTTAATGGAACTGTTTGCATAGGTTGGACATATACCATCAGTTTAGAGAAAAACGTTGGTATAAGGTCACTATAATGGACTTATAACAACATGTTTTCCAAAACCATTGTTATAATTCAATATAAGGGACATATAACAATGACTTGGCCAAAAGAGTTTGTATATGTCAAAATTAGTGACCTATACCAATGGTTTTGTCCAAACTGTTTGTATCGGTCCATATAAGTGACATATAGCAATATTTTTGGAAAAACAATTACAAATGGTCAAAAATAGTGACATGTACCAATGGTTTGGTCCAAACCTGTGGAATATTTCCAATTTATTGTAGTTGTTGAATGTAACTGTTTAAATAATACAAATTTGCACATTATGGAAAAAAATCATACCTCAGGGATTGTGGGTTTCCACATCCACACTTCATCAACTATAGGGAGTAGAATTAACTCTAAGAGATAATCGATAATAGTAAAAAATGTCTATGCGTAAGGCCTTCATCAAAATTTATACATCTTATAGTTTTTTTGGCACATACTCAAAATTTTCATTGGAATTCTCCACATTCTTCCCGGTGAAGTGAAATTTGATTTCAATGAGATTTTTCCTTTAGTGATGGGTTGTATTTCATCATATATATTTATCTCATAGAAATAATCACTGTTAATACCAATAATAGACTTCTATTTAATCTCCAATTTCACTTATAATTTAATTGTGGATAACTTCATTTAAAATTTCCCATATTTTTAAATTATTTCCATTAATAAGACATTTGAAAATATTATAAATCATTATGGTATCGGATTATTCTTTTATCACCTGAACTTTAGACAAAGAGATGTTATCCTCCACTTTTTTATTAACATCTATATAGTCCATGACACACCATATGTTGATATCCCAACACTAAATGGCCATGTAAACAATATTCAGGCTCACATTTGACTCCATTTACCCAATTTAGATTGAATCGTTGGTTATTTTGTAAATATTCTAGATCTGAGTCATATTCATCTTTATAGATGCACACTGCTATAATATTTTTAGCAAGTGAAATATTAACTTTCCACTAAGTCATTTAATGATCCTTTAATCCAAATGAGATATAAATATTTGTAAAAAATAATATTTTATTCCAATAAACATAAAATCACTGCATGTCACTACCTTAAATCCATTGATTCTAGTTGTAGAGCTTTCTCCAATTCTTCAATGGTATCTCTTATCATATGTGGATATATTTCACCTACTTCTTTTCCTAATTCCTACTTGAAAACATCTATCTTTACAATGATTCAAATCATTATATGGATTATTAATATGAACATAGATAATGAATTAATCATTAGAATGGGGAGACAACCTCTAGACAACATTTTCGATCTTTTATCACAATATATTGGTATCATAAAAATAGTTTGTATATAAATTTTTGTTAGAAAAAATAGTTAATCATGAAATACATTAATGTTGTTGTTTATCCCCTTATTTTTATTCATGATGTTATACAACCAAAACAATAATCATTTCAATACCACTAAGACCATGAATGTTTTTGGGAGATTAAATGCTTCCCTTATGATCTAAAAGTATTCCTATTATTAGACTCTTGTTTAACCCAAAAACATTCTTCTTATTTCGTACCATTTCTTCATATGTGACTGTACGATTTAGAATATTCTACAACCAAATTTCAAATTCCTATTTTACCAGAAATCAAAAATATTTTTAGTGGGTGAGCTTACCCCTTAGTTATTAGGAATCAAATGAAATGAAATTCCTACTACGTCAAAAAATAATAGAGGAAACAATTGATAATGTTATAATAACCAAATATTTTTATTTCACACAAATACTTCTATAAATTTGAAGGATAATAAATCAATAACTAATTTCAATGAATTTTTCAAAATTTCATCTTTATCTCTAGTAACTGATTTGAATATGTTTAATTCTAGAACACATAATATCACCATTATTTATCTTTTGATTCATCTTATCCTTGGATTTTATATCTCTATATATTGAAATGAATAAAAATTATTACGTATGATTCTTCTTGATCATTATTGATCAACCCTTTGATACATTCTTGCAACACATTGTACTACGTTTGTTCATGTTCTAACTATCCATCCAACAAAAACTATTATACCCATATTATTAAAAATTACATACCCACATTTCAGTCATAATCATATATTCAGGTTCTATAGGCTTGCCCTTTTTCAATATTTAGTGTTGATAACCAACAGTATAAACTTAATTCATTAACGCTGCAAAAAAATTATACATGTAATGAATACTTATTTGAGATATGATATTTCATATGGTTGTCATCTCTTACTTGTTCTTCCACTGGATGGATCACTCTCATTACATTACATCTCACAATGTGTCATGAAAAATGAATTTGAAGAAGCATTATATATTTATTTTTATTTTATTAGTTAACAGATTCATATCACCCTTTATTATTGGAGTTTATTCTTCTAATTTTATTTTCATTCTTCTTAACCACAAATGGTGTATCTCCTCCATTATTCATTCATGTTCATTAATATCCAATCCAAGAGAGATGTTGTGAGTTTAATAGAGGTTGTTTTTTATACACATTTTAGTTATCTCCTTATAATCCCTCAAAGGCTATAAATATATTTTTCAACTTATCATGTTTTTCCAATGTAGTCTATTTTTTATACATTTAATGAGTTGGGGGGTCTCCTTATGGGTTCTTTTTCCTAACATTAATTATTAATGCATCAATTTCTTTCAAAATTCCCATTATTATGCAATATTGTATATATTATATTTAATATATATATCACGTCCTTATTTATCAATTTAGATGTTGATAGAATTAAATACTTTATTTTTACATTGAGCTCAAGGAATTCACTATACATACTAATAGATTTTCACAGTCTTCCACAATATTTTCATATTCATTTCAATGTTATTATGAGATACACTTCATTACGATTAACGTAGAAATTTTTACTTACAATCTAATTTGTAATTACATCTATATTTAAAAATTGATATATATTCCAATGACTCAGTAGAAAAACAGGGTGTATTACTATGCATCCACAAAAGTAGAACACCTTTTCATTTAATCTTATATAATCCTTTTTAGTTCTGTCTTCACCACCTTCAAGCTCTTTAATATTTCTAGAGAAATTCACATCTCGCATCTAATATTTCATTGGAATGGGTTCATCATATCCAATACAAATTATTATTAAACTACAAGGCCATTGGGATGAGATAATTATTTCATTTTTTTAATCTAAAGTAGTATATTTTCTTTTCTTTTCATTATAACCAATTAGTGAATAATTAAATAGTATGTGTAAAGAATCATTCAATTTGGGATTTCTTTTTTATTTATATTGATCCAATTATTTCATGAGAGATTTCATCTCTTCTTTCTATTATTGAATCTTATTATCATATGATTTAAGTTGATCATTATGTTATTTCATGAGATTCATTCCTCTAGGCATCAAATATTCTAATTACAAAGAGAGTTTATCCAACATGTTTTATTTCCCAATAATTTTAGAATTAATTTGAGAAAAAATTTCATTAAAACATGAATTCTCATGTTGTAGCATTTAGTTCTCAGGAACTATTTTGGATAGATGTGTAGTAAGATCATCACTTATGGATTTAAAATTAATAATTTCACCTAAGCTGAAATTTATTCACATTTCATCGCTATTATTTTTTCCACTTCCATAGATTTGGAATAATTATTCTCTCGCAAATCCAGGGCCACTATGACAATCCATTTATTTAATACATTGTAAATGTTGAATTCAATATCTTTCACTTGGATCATGATATCATTATATTTAATTTCGTCATTCAATTTCTGAACCAATTAATTTATTTCATGGAAACATTACTTGTTTTTATTCCTAAGTTTTCATGATCATCATAAGTTTCTACATCCCATGGTACATCGAGTTCTTCACTCTTTCAGGCATCACCCATGAGTGAGTATATATATTTTTTTACTATTCATCCAACCAATTTTTAGTATATTTCTAGTTTCCAAAATCAAAATCACACTCTTTCCATAGAAACGTCCATAGTAATGAATACCCCAAGACTTTTTGTTATTATTTGTAGTTATTCTCTTTTTCATGACACAGTAAGATAAGAGGAAACTGAGATGTCAGTTTGAATAGTATTATAATTATTTTCATAGAAAACTATTAAAAATGAAAGATATGATCTGATACAAATTTTTAGGTCCAAAGGGGGCCTAAATACCTTTATAAGGGAGGGGTATGAATCAAGGAATAGATTTTATTTTTTTGAAGTTATTCTGGCCCCAAGAGATCATAACCTCACTATTATAAGGGTAACATCATTTGATCATTAGTTTTTATATTTATCTTATTGTTACCAATATTATTTGATGATGATGTATAAAAAGTTATGTAGGAATGAAAAAAACATGTACACACTGATTGGTAATTATTTCACTATCATTGGTAAACATCCAAGGAGAATAAAATTATAATGTGCCAATGTACCTAATCAAATAAGGATCACCAACAAATTACACGGTTCTGGTTTGACCACTAATCTTACAATGTCACTACATATATAATTATTAGGGTTAGATCACTACTATAACAAGGGTCACGCCTTGAGTATCATTATCTGGATCACTGTTGGTGGAAAGGATTAAATCATTCCTCTTCCATTTCTCACTATTATAGAAAGGATATTCCCATTGTTTATGGACAATTTGGTCCCTTTTTTTAACACAGATGAATTCATCCTCAATTATAGGTATATTCTCTGTTCAATTACCTTCTAGGAAGAATATAGACTTCAATGAAAACACCTAGATAAATAACATACTCATTCCAATAAATTGGAATAGAATTATCTTTATTGTAGTCTCAGTAATTACCTCTTAATCCTTAAGTAGTATCTCCATTGGATTCCAGGTCATTGATTAACATCCATGAATGTATTAGTGAATAAACTCCTTCGGCACATATAATATGATGATGTACAAAATCTATCATCTTTTTCATTATTAAGATTTATATTTAAGACTTAAACTATTGAATGGGTAATCCTATCACATATCCCTTTGTTTGAGAACCTTAAAATAGTTTCACATGTATGTTTTCAATGAATTTTTTTTTACCTTGTAGATGAAATAGTCATTTTGTGTGTACTATTACATTGAAAAAATTGACTTCGTGAACTATTTTTAGTGTGTTCATTAACATCCCTAAATCCTATACAATCTTCATTGAATACTCCATGAACTTCTTTGCACTACGTGGTGTGATTGCTTCACGAATAAACATTACATAACAAACTACATATTCTTTGCATAAAGGTTCTCCTTTGTGTAATGCAGTTCCTTTAAAACCACTTCTCTGAGCTTAGATTTCCTTGTTGACTACCTTCAACTCAAGTATCCCTTATTATCAATGAAATAATTCTTCCTTTTTTAATTATAGTGCTCGAAAAAACCTCTTTAGCAAACAATGTTTACAGAAATCGTTGGCATTGTGGAATCCTCTTTATAGAAACTCCATGGGCATCAGTATATTCTTCTCAGAGTGATGATCATTTATAATGAATTTTCATATTCTTAATGATATCCTATTTGGTATTTATATTAGAAAATATTTCCAAAAATCCTTCTAAAATGAATTACCCCAAACTTCAATGTGGTACATCATTCACAGTGTACTTATATGCTGTCCACATAATGTTGTAATCCTTTCTAGAGGTCGATGTATTCCTTAAATAAAAAACCCATTATGTTCCTTTATATCACCACCTCTTAATAGTAATGGAAAATCCTCCTCTATATGATTATCCTTTAATGAATTGATTTTCTTCGATGGTCCATGTAGCACATTTAGGATTTATGGTAGCTTAAAATAGTTTCCTCTCCCACAGAACATAACATCCATCATGGTTCCTCATACCTCTATTCCGATCTTCATACTTCAAGCTTCTTATCCCATGAACTCATGTGTGGTATGCATAGTGTAGCTGCAATGTGGAAATAATACATTTTCCAACAATAAAAATCATTATTTTGAGGAATAATTTTTTTGGAAAACACTAGAAAGTTATGCCACATTAGACATATTTTTCATCAACACTATCCATTATGAAACATGGACATGTGGATTTGTGAACAAAAACCATAACCCCAAAAACACCAACATAGAACCTTGTGTGATTGTTTCTCATCAATATCCTCCTTTAGGTTAGTTGAAAACTCTTCATATTTTGATACTATGTTAAATATTCTACCGTATTTTACCACTATTCGCTTCATTATATTAAGATACAAATCCAAAAATTTATTCAACAAACACTATAAGACAACATAATCCATGGTCAGTGTGTGAAACAATGGTAACATGTAATGTTCATCAATGAGTAAATTTATTGCAAAATCACTCATCATTTTTCATCACGAATCCCATATATCTTGAAATATAAATATTTATCGATAACATTTTTCATCATAAGACATAAAGCAACCTTCCACACAAATCCCTATATTTGATTCTCCCTCACTCTTGATTGAGACATTTTTTACCCCATTAACAGCAATAGTTTCCCCCCTTTGTCAGCGAACATGAAGGCTACTTTTTTGTGGTCTATAACAGGTTAAATAACAAAAAATAAAAAATTTGGGATTGAAATATCAAACCTCAAAGAGAGGTGTACCCACATCCACACTTTTTCAAGTGGAGGGATTCAATTGAACTCATAAAGAAATTTGATACTACTCAAACAACTCTTTGGGTATGGTCTTTATCTGAATATCTGCTACTTTTAATTCAATAGGCCCATACTCCTACTTCTCAAGCACATGCTCTACATTGTTATTGATGAAGTGAAATGTTATTATAATATACATGGTCTTTGACTTATGGACTTGATTTTTTTCTAATATATAGATGACATAAATTATTACAATGCATACCAATTTTAGAATTAAATTATATATCCCATTTTATAATATCATTAAATAAGGGATAGCGTAACATAAAAATTTACCCCTTATTAAATTATCTCCATTCATCTGAGTTTTGAAAAACTACAAAATCTAGGGGGGACACATTATTCCTTTATATCATGAACTCATGATAGAGTAATGTTATTCCCCTATTTGATTTTTCACTTCTACATAGTCCATGAGACAACATAGGTTGACATATAAACACTAATATGCCATGTCAATAACATACATGTTCACATCTATATTCATTTATCAACATCATATTGAATCATTGATTATTTTATCACTTGTCATGATCTGAGTCATATTCTTATATATCACTGCAAAATATTGTAATTTTTTTAGAAAATGATATAACAACATCGAACTGAGTCATTAAAATACCATCTATTCCAACAGAGTAAGAAATATTTATAGTTAATAATATATTAATAAAATAAACATCAATTCCTTCAATGTCACTTCCTTACTTATATTGATTTTCATAGCATGACATTCCTCAATTCATCATATGACTCTCTTATCAGATGAGGGTATATTAAACCATGTTCATGTCACCAAATCTCACTGAAAACCTCCAACATTATAATTATTCCAATCATTAATAATTATTATTAATCAGAATCCAGATGTTGAATAATTCATCCGAATAGGGACACCATGTGATTAGGCGATTTAATGTTCCCTATTTTCTCCCTATCTGTATTCATAATTTATTAAAATATAAAAACGCATTCATTCTAATCTATTGACACCTTTCATGTGATTAGGCGATTTAATGATCCACTATGTTTTAAAAAATTTCATATTTTTAGGACCATCATTGAACCACAAATAGTATTATTTTATGTCCTCATTTCATCACATTTTATTTTATTATTCAGAAGTTTCTCCAACCTAATATCATCTTCCAATAGTAGAATCCCTCAAAAATATTTCTACTGGGTGGGCTTACCTTTAATTAATGATCCATTCAAAAATTCGCTAATCTTATTAAGTTGGAAATTAATATAGGAAACAATTGATAAAAATAATAAACCCATCAGTATACATTGAAAAAAATACATTCATAAATATCAAGAAGTAATAGACCCTAAACTCCATTCATGTATTTTTTTCTTGATTTATTCTTCAACTATAGAATTTTTTTTGAATCAATTGAAATTGTGGAGCACATTGCACAACCACTATCGATATTTTGATGTAAATCCCCCTTAAATTTTATCTCCCAAAAAAAATAAAAAATAAAAATAACTTAATACAATTTAAAAACATATGGATACGGGAACCTCTAAAATCCCCAAGAATAGAATTCTAGTAGATCCGGATGGATCAACACTCTGATACTTCATTTCAAATCACATTACTGTTTCGGTGCTTCTTCCAACTACCCAAAAATCATCCACTATTCTGAAAATATGAATAAAAATTAATTAACCACATGATCAGTTTACATATGATATTTATGTACTTCTAGTCATTGATTTTTTCACAACTAGGTTACGATAACGATTAATAGAAATTTATTTCTTTTATTCTATACTAATATTCCAATTTTCCAGAATATTTATTTGAGAAATAAAATTTACACTGGTTATCATCTCATGCATATTCTTCCACTATATGGATCTTTCTATAGAATTCACTTATCACCATGTTGTATGAAAGGTGAATATTTCAAGGCATTATTTACTCGTTTTTATTTTGTCTGTTATCTGATCCATATAAGCCTTTCTTTTTAGTGTTGATTCCTATACAGAGTTTTCATTCTTCTGAATCACAACCGGTGCATATCATCCCTTTTACATACAAGTTCATTCATATTCATTGTAAGGGATATGTTTTGAGTTTATCCTAAGAGGTGATTGATAAACCTTTCAAAGAGATCTGTGGGATTCCCCTGAGTCTATAATCCTAATTATCATCTTATCATGTTGTCTTCCAATATTTTTAGTTTCATTATAAATTATTTAGTGTTGGGAATCTCTTTATGGGTTCACTTTTCATCCCTTCTTTCTTCCTACACCAATGACTTTTTTAAATTAACCTGATTATAACATATAAATACATATTTCATTACTAACATACCTTTTGACATCATTTATTCATTGAGATGCTGATACATCTATAGTTTTTTTATAACATTGAACTTTTGGGATTCATGAAACAAACTCCTGGTGTGTAATAGTCTTCTCTAACAGTAGCAACTCATGTCTATATTCTTATAAAAGACACTAATTTCATATTTTTTTATTACATATCTGTTTATTCCTTGATTTATAACTATTTCTATTTTTTAAAATTGAAAAATATTTCAATGCATCAATATAAATACTTGATGTATGACCATGAATCCTAAATAAGTAGAATATGTTCTCATTGCTTCCGGTGAAATCTTATTTAAGTATATCTTCTAGGCCTTTATGATATTTCCTATCTATATCACTATTCATAGATCTATTCATATATTGATTTGCATAGGTTTCATCACATATATTACATATTTTTGCTAAAATACATAGCCTTTGGGATGAGACAATCCCTTATATTTTTCCCACTAAAGTGAAATATTTTATTTTTTTTAATTATCACATACTGAGGGATAATCAAATATTAATTGAATATAATCCTTCAATTTGGGATTTAATTGGGAATTAAATTTTACGACTTCTGTCGTGAGTGATTCTATCTATTCTCTCAATTGATGAATATTTGTATTCGTTGATTCAAGTTGATCATTATGTTCTCCCTTGATATTTCAACCTCTAGTATATTCACCTTCCAATTACCAAAACATATTATCCACACTTTTAGATTCATACATTCTTTTAGATTTAATATGAGAAATATTATCATTGTAGAAAAATACAATTATTGTATCCTTTTGTTTTCATATACTAGTATCAATGTACGTGTATCATGATAATAATTTATAGAATTCAAATTCTAAATTTAATCTGAGAAAATATTATTTCTTAATTTATCAGCATTCAATTTTGTTGTTTTTTAGGCTAGGAATCATTATTCTCTCTTAGATTTATAGTCACTTCAATGAATTTTTTTAATCTCGTATATTGTGGACATACATTTCTTGTACATATATATATATAGATATATAGAGATTAAAATTCATCATCCTATTAGTAAACTAATTCAATTATTTCATAGAAATTTTCCACTATTTTCATCATGGAGTTTCTTAATCATCAGAAAATTTTTAATCACAAGGAATATCTAGTTCATCCCTAAATCTCATAACATCATTGAGTGAGTATATATATTTCAGGATAGATTCTTAAAAAATATTATTTAGTACATATCTAATATCCTTAAACTAAATCTCACTATTTCAATAGACACATCCATACAGAGGAATACCACATGACATTTTATTCTTAACGGCAGTTCTTTCGTTTCCCATTTAACAATGAGGTATGAGGAAACTAAAACTTTAATTCCCAGAGTATAGATTATTTTTTATTGATAAAATTCAAAAAATAAATAATATATGCTTTGATAGAAATTTTTGGTCTACAGTGGCTTAGATACCCAAAGGGGGGTGAATTAGGGTATGGATATTATTTTTTGCAATTATCCCTACCCCACTAGACAATTGCCATTATATTGTGAGGGTAACTTCATATTTTATTTAGTGTTTATATTTATTTTATCTTTTCCAACAGTATCCATTAATGATTCATAAAAAGTAATATTGGAATGAAAAATCATGGACATAAATATTTTTACTTGCTTCACCCTCATTGGGATACATCAAAGGAGTTTATGATGGAAATGATTTGGGGTACCTAATACACAAAGGATCACTACCAAATGAAATGGTTCTGTCTAGATAAATTATATTCTTAGGATCACTGAATTTATAATTATATAGGTTAGATCACTACTCTACCATGGTTCCCTTCTTGATTCTCTTTCTATAGCTCACTACTAATTTAGGATATTGTATTCTTTCTCTTCCCTTTCATACATATTTTAAAAGTATCCAAATATAGTTTATAAATATTTAGACCCCTTACTTTCCACTAATTAAATCATCCTCATTTGTTTGTATATGCACTGTGTAATTTTCATTTAGGATTCTTCTTCACTAATGTGAAAACATCTAAATGCAACACTTCAGTTTTCTAATCTATTTGAATGGGCTTCACATTACTTTAGGCTGTGAAATTACCACCCCATGGTTTGATAGGATCTCTAATGGATTTCAGGTCTTCCTTTCACAACATTTAATGTAGAAGTGAATTAACTCTTTATAAAAACATAGACTGAGGATGTTGATCTTCTATCATATTATTATTAGGGATTATGATATGATAATGATACTATTCACTGGTAAATCCTTGCAGCTCTCTACTTGGATGTGATCCTCAAAATAGATTCACATGTAAGTGTTACCTGAATTCTTACATTCACCTTATAGATGAAAGTATTATTTTCCGAGAAATGTTAGGTTATATAAATTTTTTCCGAGAATGGATTTTATTCTATTTTGCGAACTTCCTTTCATCCTTTATGAAATAAAATGAATCCTTTTTGAACGTCCTTGCACCACCTGGAATGAGTGCTTCACGAAATCCATTCCTTTTCAAACTATCTTTACTTCACAGATATGTTTTCTTTTAAAAATTAAATATCACTTCAAATAACTTCTGTGAGATAAAATTTCAATTTTCACTACCTTCACATAGTGGATCAATTATTCTAAGTGAAATCATTTCTCCTTTGAGGACTATAGTGCTACAAAAAACCCTTACATTGAAATATCATTATTAAACTATTCCCCTTCTTGGAATCCTCCATAGTGATCCTCTTCGCACTTCACCCAATTATTCTTTGAGTTATTATCATTTCAAATTAAATTATATCTTTTTTATGATCTTATTTATTGTATCTATATAGGAAAATTGATCTAAATAACCCTATAATTTGAATTACGCAAATCTTCAAAGCTATACAGCCTTCACCGCGTACTTCTACGTTGTCCACACATAACCCTAATCGTTTGGAATGGCCGATTTATTACAAACAAAAACTATTTATTGACTCCTTAAATCTCCACATATTTACAAAATATTATGATCCTCTATGTATGATTTTACTTCATAAAACATCAAACCCCCTAAAAACTAATTTCACTACGCAATCTATATAGTGCATTTATCCTTTCCATTTTCCAAAAAAATAGATCCATCATCCATAGCAAAGAACATCCTTCATGGTTCCTCATGCATCCTTTTTGGTCTAGCAACACTATGCTTCATGGACCCTAAACTCATTTGTGGTATTCATTTCCCTTTGCAAATAACAATTTACCGATATTGACGGCCTAAATTTGGAAAAAACTCGAAAACTATACCACCTAGAACATATTTATTAAAAACACTAATAATACAGAAATGTAGTCATATATATTTTTCAACATACACAATAACCCCCAAAACACTTATATAAAAACTTGATAGATATTTTTCAAACATATTATCATTTTATGAATTAAAATATTGTGTTTCTAAATCCCAAATAAAAAAAACTACTATAGTCCTCTAGAGTGTGTTTGTGTAATGTTTTGAATATTCATTTAAAAATATAATATCTATGAATGAGATTATTGTTTCTATGTAATGATGTTATAAATGTTTTATGGGAGTTTGTAGAACTATATGGTGATTTCAAAAAAGATTTTTTAAATTATGTATAGCATGGTGAATATATAGATATAATCTCTCAATGACACTAGAACACTTAATATATGTATTTTATTTGTTTGAAAACTGTATTGAAATTATGAAATATAAAAAATTAATGGATTTAGTACATAAAATGTTTATCAATGTAATGTCCAATTATTTTTTAAAATTAAGACTCTTTATAAAAACTCCAAGGGATAATTTTAATGAAAAACTCTAAAATATTCATTATTGTGTATAATACATAGTATAATAGAAATTCTATCGAGGTCTATATAACGTCAATATGATAAAGTTGTAGAATAGATTATCCTAGAGGTAATAATCTTCAAAATATTTCGTTCAGTATCGATGAAATATTTACTCAGTTCCCAATTAGTGAGACTAAGACTGCACATGTAGAATGGCAATCCCAAAGGATCTTCTATGGACATTATAAATTATATTTAAAATCCACTATGATAATTGGAATATAATTTTAGGTTAGATATCCTAACATATAAATAATATGTATAAAAAATAATAAAACTTAGAGATTCATATATTAAAATTTTTATATTATTTTTAAGTTAGATTTTTTATGGTCTACCATCATTAAGTTGATTAATTAACAAATTCTCGTAACTTATTACAGTTTTTTCAAATGAACAGAAAAAGGATGAATATAATTGATGAAATGTTAAATGGGAAATGCGATGAAATCCATACATAAATAAGTAATATTTTACAAATGTGATCATAGTATTTCATTATTGTATAGGAGAAGATGACTAAAGTCAAGACAAATAACATGAATTTCATGGTATAACATTTGAGAGAATAAGTTTTAGTTGATTCCATTATAGAACAACAACCTCCATTTTTATATGGATCATAAAATCCAATTGTCACAGAATTGTGCATAAAATGCATTGAGAATATATTTTCAATCATTAAATATTTTGATCAGGATAACGTAATAATTGTTGTTTTTCACCTTTATGGATATGTTAATCTACGGTGGAAATAATAAAGAAAACAACTCACATGGGAAAATATAATCTATAGGGTGTAATTATTTTAGGAGGATATTTGTCAATAAATAGTTTCCTTATTTAATACTTATTCAATTTGAGAGGGGTTTCACTACAGTCATTAAAATGGAGGATAAATCAATCTGTTTTTAAGATCTGAAATTCAAAAAACAATCATGGTATTCGTCTATTTTTATCATTAATATAAAAATTAAATAAACTACTTATTTATTAAGATAAAGATGATTTTATGATGATATTAGAAAGTTTGGGACTTCAATATCTATAAAACAATATGACCTATAATCCCTAATAGTCAATCTGGATATTGTTAATTCGAAGGTGTAATATAAAACTGGTGATAAGAAGTATTGAATAGAGTTTAGTTTTGAAAAATCACATTGTGGAAAGATGATACAACATATTATAGGCTAAATGTTTGGGAGGAATTATAATTGAAACAACCTTATGGGGAATGGAAATAACTAATTTATGGAAAATTGTGAAATAAAGGTAATGGTTATAAAAAGAAAGATGAATAAGTCATCCCATATGACAGTTGAAGTTAATTTATAAGAAAATACTCATCATTTCATCAAATGTTTCAACTATTAAAAATAATGTTACTATTAAATTAAATGCACATAGATAAGAGTTTTCTAAGAGATTTTATCATAATAACATACATGAACCAGAGAGGGGGAGGGTTTATTCAATTACTACGGATGAGGTGGATTCGTTCAATTATGTGGTGATATATATGGTAGTTATTTCAGAGATATTAGAGGTTGCACTATTTTATTTTTATTATATGTATTTCATCATATCATGCATGATTAATGGAATTATAAAAACAACATGGTAGTTATTTCAGAGATATTAAAGATTTCACTATTTTATTTTTATTATATGTATTCCATCATATCATGCATGATTAATGGAATTATAAAAACAACATAGTTTAAAATAATTCTTGAAATATCAGTCAATCATAAAAATCATATAATAATTAAATCACATGTATATAAATCTTTCCCAGAAATCATTTTTTTTGGATGAATCTTCATGGATACCATAGCATAAATCCAATAATGAAAATTGAATATCATTTATTAATTGAATAGTAGAATCATTGTACATACCAAATTAACTTTCAAGAGAAGGAAAAGGCTTTCCAAATCCCATATTTTACTTCAACCATCTATAGAGTAAGGAGGAGAAGGATTCTCATTTAAAATATTCATAAGAATCATGAATGTTTTTTCCTTATTTGAAAAAATATATTTCTCAAATGATCAAAAAATATTAAGGAGCATTCTTGAAGTTATTCCCATATTAAGGGAATATGTTGATGAATTCAAAAAAATAACATGGTACTCCTCCTAAAAAGGTGGTTGAGATATTAGTTGATATTATAACCATATAACTATCAATATCCATAACCCTTTATATAATGAACCCCACTGAATCTGAAAATATGAGTAATAAATTGCATGATAACCTAGATAAGGGTTTTATATATCAATCGGAATCAATTTTGGGAGAACCAACCCAACATTTTCAAAGAGAAGGATGGGACAATTCATATCTATATTGAATATAAATCACTCAATAATTTCATGATAAATAAAAATTACCCATATATTAGATTATTGACTTGTTAAATTAACTACATGGGGACCGTTACATCTATAAATTTGATCATTTGTTAGGATATAATCAGTAAAATATTGAAAACGAGGATATTTCCATGACCAAACTTCATATATTGTCTATGAAAAATGAGTTTATATTCATGTCATTCATACTATTTAATTGTCAAGAAATATTCATGGAGCTAATGAATTGAGTCTTTATAAATTACCTTAACCAATATATATAGTAGATATCCAATGTTTTCTTAGGATATATGGATACTATATTTTTATTGTGATGAATTTTACCTGAATTTATAATCCACTATCAATGTTGACACCATCAAGAGTTATATATCTTTGGATAGTAGAATATGATTATAGAATCCATTAGTTTATTGGTAAATTTTTTATTAAACCGATATATACAATAGATGCAATTGTGAAGGGGTTTTAAAATATATTGATTTATGATTAAATTATTTATTAACATTCATTATGCACCCAATAAGGTAATTTTTAATTAATAATTTCAATTAATGATTCATAAGAAAAAAACCAAAAACCAGATCTAGAGCTTGTAGAAGTGGTCATTATGTTGAAAATTTGGTGGAATCCTCTGTATGGTGATAAGATAACATTTATAATTTCCACAAGATCCAAGATTATATATTCACTCAAAAACAGTAAAACATGTTCCAATAGAGGCTTTTAGAACTGATCAAAGACTATGACTTTTTAATCCACTACCACCAGGGTAGGAAAAATAAGGTAGTGGCTGCTATGAGCAGGAAAGATCCCCCAACTATATCTCTAATGAGGATTGAAAATGATCTTGTACAACTGGATTTTAAATGGTTTAATCTATAAATTATTTGGAAATAGGAGAAATATTACCTTTACCAAATTGTATCTCAACCACACATTCATATGAGGATCATTGAGAAATAGATTAATGATATATATCTATAGAAAAAATTAATAAATATTCTGGTGTTATGTAATAAAAATTATTTATTTATTATATTTGGAACCTTTATAAGTGTCTTATAAAAACTATAACTAAAGTTTTATATTTTGGATAATTCAAATAGAACATCCTTATCTATTAATACTGTAGGAATGAGGATGTATAATGTTATTAAGAAAATTGTCTTGTGGGATAACAAGAAGTGGGGAATTTTAGATTATATATCCAAATTATTGAAATGTGCGTGAGTTAAATATGAATTAAATAAATATAATTGGATAACATAACCATTATGAATACTAATATGGAAATTTAAATTCATCTCCATATATTTTAACACATTAATCCCATGGAATTTAATGGCCAAAATTCCATACAGGTTGAGTCGACTACCTTCCGACGTCACTATATTTTGCGATCATTTGGAATGATTTATATCTTGAAAACAACATCATGATATATATACTGGGAGGGTTAATGATTTATTGAGATACAATCGCCATTCTACCTCATTTAGATATGAGGTTTACCTTTTGGTTCTATAAGTCGTTACTGTGAATTGGAATAAGTGATGAGTTTCATCAGTTAATATAACCCTTAGAGTGGTATTGATTCTTGAAGGACCTTTCACACTCTTTAGAATATGATATGACCATATTTAATGGATTTTGACATATAATTGGATCAGGAGATCTATATGAAAAACATATCACATAAAACTGTTTCAATTTTATAATTTAAATTATATCATATGTGGTATTATATGGAAACAGATATTGGAATCTAATTTGAGGGGATAATGTGGGAGAATGGTTGTTGACATTACTAATAAATTTCAAGTAAATATTGATATCCGGGAAAAACATGACTTAAATAATATATTTAACCCTTGATTTAAATAAAACATCGTAGAAACATTCACACAACATAGGGAAAAAATGTTTTCTTTTCATGGACACTAGGCACATGAAATTTTTTTATTATAGCACATTCAACCATTTATCTATACATTTTATCCTCTATGACCCTTCCTATACATCTAATATTATAAAATCTTGTTCATCGAGTGGGTAATGGATACATAAGAATTTTGTGAAGTCAAATTTTCAGTAATTAAAATAAAAAATATAAGGAATTAGATCATAAACATGCATTATAATACGATCAAGTCATAAATATCATAATAAAGTATCATAAGACAATGATTGATAATAACATGATCATAAAAATATAATTAATAGAAA
The DNA here is from genome assembly GCA_963277665.1 of Viscum album. Classification (NCBI taxonomy): domain Eukaryota; kingdom Viridiplantae; phylum Streptophyta; class Magnoliopsida; order Santalales; family Viscaceae; genus Viscum; species Viscum album. The sequence continues at coordinate 1,757,227,687 of OY728123.1, forward strand.
AAACAATATAGGTCTTAAAACATACATAAATAATTATAGAACAAGTTAGCATTATATAAAAAGGTGAAATTAATTTAAAATCAGGCATAATCATGAAATCATGGAATTTCATTGGATGGAAATAATTCTTGAAAATTTATCATAACATGATATATAAACAAAAATATTAGAAAAACTATGTTAGAAAACCATTTAATCACATTCCTTTGTCAACAAATTCATTATGTACAAGCCTGAAAATGTGATCAAACCCATCATGCCAAGTCATCAGTAAAAAAATAATAATTACATTTTCAAGTAGTTATATTCTAGGATATAAAAATAATGAAATTCATTATAGGTGTTATATAAAACTAAATGCTTCATCATCCATACATATTTTTGCCCCTTAAAATCAACCATCATCATAAATTTAATAACCCATGGAAATGAATGGTTTCGTGAAAATAAATCTGAATAGGAACATAAGAATTCATATGATATCAAAAATATAATTTCCAAAGGTTGATACATACCATAATAATAAATAGATTTGGAAAAAACATCACATCATGGGAGATAAACCATTGATGAATAATTGAACTGAAAAAACAAATCCTTTCACAATTTTTTTAAGAATATTTTATAAAAGATAAAAAAAATTAGAGAAATGATTTTTGGAATGAAAAGATAATTATTTTTTATAACATTACTCTAAATAGTTCTAAATAATATATCCTTAAAAATAAATAAGGTTTCAATAACATAAGTGAAAATACATGAAAGTGTTTGATTATAATATAATTATTAACCATTAATAATTGAAAAATGTATTGATTTTTCAAAAAAATAACTAATTATATATTTTAAATAATACATTTTATATAAATAAATATGAATGGAAATGTGGAATAGAAAAAAATGCAATCGAACAAAATGTGGATTTGTGATTGGAAATTTTATTTTTAATGGAGGAAAAATATTATTTTTCAATTTGAAATAAACTTTTAGAAAATAAACATTATCAGAAAGATGGAATAATGTTTGTTTAATAATGAATTAATGGAAATAAATGGATTATTTGAGTAAAAATATTGACCATCTAGTATCAAACAGAAATCATTGTTCAGATGTAACAACTTACAGATGGAAGAAAAATCAATTAAAATGGGAATTATTCTAAAAACACACTTTAATGAAAAAATATAATCATAGGGGAAGAATATATTAGCTTAGATTATGGTTTTACCATAAAATAATGTTTAAATTCAAAAACAATTATTTATAAGATATAATATTACAAAATATAATTATTATAGTCAAATAAGATTGATTTTTACCCAATGAAAGAATTTGTGTAAAAAATCCCTTAGTGTCTTTGTAAAATTTGAATTAGAACCCGATTGGATGTATAACATTAAAAAGATAATTTAATACTATATGATATAATATAATATTAATAAAAAAATATTCAATGATTTATTGTAACCATTTAATATTAAACATGTTAAATAGGGTCATCATCTCTCAAGTGGTTCAAAATCTAGCGAATTTTTTTTACAACTTTAGGAATTGTTAAATAAAAAGTATTTTGAATTTTTGAGATCATATGGTTCTATAAAACCATAATGTAGTATGAAAAAATATATTCTTGTTTGGTATATATGTCATCAGAATAAGGAATCGCTGCATAACATTAAAACATGTATCAATGAAGATGAATTAAGTATGAAAACCCCTTACATCATGTGATAAATTTAAACAAAAAAATAATATGATTAATATAAATATATTGGAAGTTTAATACCATGAATTATAATATAATATTTATATAAGAATTACATTGTGTTAGTATGTACAATATAAAAAAATAAACATGTCTCAATGAAATGAATTTGAGAAAATGAACCCATACCTTTTTTCTCGATTAATTGAATACATAATAAACCCTCACACAATAAACATAACTACTTTACTATAAAATTTATTAACGTTATTAATACCTATAAATACATTTTAATTTCATTTAAAATATTTATCTACTTGTAGATTAGTAATTTTTACTTTTTTTTCAACATCACCTGTTTATATATTTTATCATTTATAGTAGTTTTGTATGATCGGTGATATTTTTCACTATTATTCAAAAGATTATCATTTAAAGTTCAATTTTTTTAAATAATTAATTATTAATATGTATCAGTTACATTTAAACAAAATTTCATGAATATTTTAGTCTTTATCATGGAGGATGGAATCAATAATGATCTTTTTTGTGTTACTTCCCACCTATGAAATATATTTTACTTACTAATGAGTTAAATGTTGTTTTACCCATTATTGAACAAAACAAATATGTACTTATCTATTCAATACAATACTCAAATATCCGTTTTAGAGGATCATCCATGATATAATCTCACACCATTATTTAGGTAGGTGGTCAAACTGACCCAATTTTGAACAAGATTTAATTGGATTGGTGTGATTATTGTAGTGGGATATTTTATATACATAATATCGGTATCAATGAATCAAAATGATATTATTTGAATATTTTTATAATCTTGAGTAAGATTTAATTATTTTAGTTTATTGATATTAAAATTTTAAGAAGAACATTAATATGATTCTTTAGGTATGTGGTAGTTTTCACAACACTCAATCAGTGTTTACGTTACTCAATGAATTAGAGGGGTGGAAGTTTCTGGTAATTGTAATGTCCCATAAATTCCATGTAATGTTTTTAAATAAATGGGATTATTTCTAGACCATACGCTTAGACGGAACCTAATTACGAGGCCTAATGAACCCTGAAATGATTTTTGAACATTTTTAATGATAATTTAAATAAATTTATGAGAGGGTTTTTCTAAAATTTAAACTAGGACTCGGATAAAAAATATGAGGGACTATTTGAACTCATAAAAATGGTATTTTCTTAGTAAAGATATAACATAGACTGGGGAGTTTCGACCGAAAAAATTAATTTTAGGCCTTTTTGATGAATCAATAAATAACATAGAAGGTAATGTTTTATGATTATCTCAACCGGTTAACGGTGGAACTTCATCACTATTGCAGTGAGGTGATGATGAGTCTCATTAAATGAATCCCATTAATGAGGATCTTAAATGTGGAGTGTAATGACACATTATTCAAAATTTAACAGATACGTTATTTCACTAATAAGACATCATAACGATGAAACAACACAATGTAACAGAAATGCTATGACTTGTTTCTCTTTTATTAAGATAACGAGTTGGAGAATCAAGGATATAATTTATTTAACGAATAGCGAGGATATTCTCTTCAACAAAGAACCCATTCTTGTCTCTACCAACAACGACTATCCTCGATGAATGGGACCAATGAATGATGAATGCATTTTCCCTCCACCCACTTAAGGTTCTCTAGCAGTGTGGGTGGTAGATCATTAAAGAAGAACAAAGGCGCACAAACATGCACTTCCATGAACAACCTCTATCCTAGGTAGGGGTATAACATTTTTAATTTTAATTCATTGTTCATCATTCTAAAAAAATGAATGAGAATCAGCCCACGAATAGGTCCATCTATGGATCTCATGTTCTTACTGGAGGGAGCTTATTCTCCTGGTTCTACATCAGGTTTATTTTTGATCAAATAATATTCCTATCATCCTCCCCATGTTTTAAAGAAAAATTTATGAGGAGGGTGCAAACTGACATGAGAAAGGCCTGAGCTCGTACTCCTTGTGCGTCTTGCATGAACTTCATCACCACAACTTCATATTGGCGACATTGAACTTTTGAGGTCTTAGTAGAGAAGATGTAAACCCATGGAGGCAGCAGCGCAGACGGTCTAAAGAATGGACCACTAGAGGGTACGTAGTGGTGCGCATAACATTCCATCGGTGCAATGGCACCAAAAACTGCAGGGTGGGTGGTGGAGCACCACAATGGTGCAGTGTGGGGGGTCGCGGGTGCCTCGGGCTTTGGTGGTGTGGCCGGAGATGACGACAGTGGGTAGGAGGTCGACAGACAAGGAGGCTCGCCGGATGGCACAGGCCATAGCTTTGAGTTGGTACATGGTCAAGCAGGGACAGCATGTGGGACCCCGGGCAGTAGACCTATGCAGGTCATGTGCTATAAAACCTGCCTACTAGGGGGTGTTCTAGATGGAGAAGTCTGACTCAACATGCGGGCTGAGCTGGGGGAAACCGGGCTACTGAGAGGCCTTGTCTATAATTACACTTGACAGGCTAGTAGAAGAAACTAGGTCCAATGGGCGGCCTAGGAAATGAACAAACTGGCCTCCATGGTGTGGGATAGGCAAGATGGAACCGGATCCCTTGGCGACCCGCCAGGTTCGACCCAAGACCGAATCGGGCCGGGTCCACCACGAACTAGTGGCCTAGCTTGACCGAGCAGAACCAGACCCAACATGGTCATATTGGGTAGGCCGAACTGTTGCTGGTCATGCGGGACCCTTGGGCTGGGCTATTCAGGTCATTCCGACTGGGTTAAACCGGGCCTAGACACAACCATACTCTGTTTACTGAAATGTCAATATCATTAAGACTGAGCGTATTTTTGATGGTTCATTTGCAGTGATGGAACCCTCTGGATGCATAGGTTCATTTTTAATGCTATAAAGTTGCATTCAATGTAAGTTGAAATATGAATAATGTCTTGAGGTGTGGATTATCCTAGAATCAAGTCTGCAACGTGTAAGAATCCTACTGTAGGATAAGATCTGAAGACTGCTGACGAGCAGACCCAAGTGAACTTGTTGGCATAGAAGCTAAGCGACATAGTGTGGATCATCTCCAACCAACCCTGTGTGGATCAGCTACAAGCGACACTATGTCGATCAGCTTAAATCAACCCTGGGTGGATCAGCTACAAGCGGCCTAGTGAAGTCCAGCTATGATGATATAAGTGGCATGTAGCCCCATGTGACCACACACAACCATGGTACTCATCAGGTATTAGTACCTTAGTAGTACATGGTGTTCAGTGTTACGAGAAATAGTCTTTCATTTCATAGTTTACACTATACCTAGGTGAACTATCTTACATTGTGATCATGATTTGAGGTTTTCTTGGGGAGTTTTATAATGAATTTACTTTGTTCTTTGGTGTCCCTATAGATTATATTGTAACTCAGCCCTACATGGGCTTCACCAACTTGTGTTTTGTTTGGTGCATACGACTGACACCTTAAGAGAGGACTCGGTGGCCTATGACACGATGGTGCCCAGTGATATCAGGAAAAGTGGGCGTAATTCTACAGTATCTGGAAGCTATTATATATCTAAAAATCTTGTGGGGGTTTTCATTAAATTCATTTCAATCGATCTTTTTTAATTTTATGGTTTTTAGTTTTTTTTGTTTGTATTCTATCCCTTTCGATATACAACTTATACCGTTACTACGTTGTTGTTTAGTGGCATGAATGTTTTCCTTTCTAGTTTTTTGGAAGTGGTTGTGTGTCCTTCTAGACATGTACTCAATAATGTTCCTGCCACTATTATTTTTATTCCGTTGATGCTAGTCTCCATCCCACAACCTTTGTGTGGTGTTATGGGGGGAGTCATGACACGGGCCATGGGGGAAATGTCGTGAAAAAGTGGTATCAACAGTTTGCAGTTCTACCTCAATGTTCGAAATTCTATAGTATTGTTTTCTAGAAATAGTTTTAACTATTTCACATTCAAGTTTCAGAATCGAGGAGTCTAGTGCTGGTGCGGCAGCCAACTTATCCGTAAACCATGAACATGAATTTCTCGTTTTGCATCTATACATAAAAACAATGATTCCATGCATCATATTGGAATTGAGTGTTTCATCATGTTCTACAAAAATCAGATTTATCTAACTATGTATTATCTAATAACTTTGTTAAATATTTATCAATTTAAGGATGCCCCCACATTGCAATCCAGCTAGGATTCTGATACATGACCATGAGGACAGTCCGCCTAGTGATGAGGCATTGATTCGGGACCCATTGATAAAGATGGCCCCAATGGGTTGTGTGCTAGTGTTACCACCACACATTGATCAGTGCTTACTACTGGCGATATCGGTTGAGGATGCACATAGACATAATACCTTGAATGAGTTTAAGAGATAAATACATCACAGGTTCAGGGAAGAGATAGATCCTTAGCTCACTATGGACAGGCTTGAGTGGGTGAAGCAAGTCTTCCACATAGCGAGGATTCTACATGACGAGATGAATATTTTTTTCACGAGCCTCATTTACGGATTGGCATTGAGATGGTGGGGCTTGATGAATCAGAATCATGATTAGGAGACACTCTCCTAGGATGTCTTCAAGCAGATTTTTCAAGAGGAGCTCTTCCATTCGACCTTGCGCACTGTGCACATACATAAGTTTCGTCACCTATATTAGGGAAACATGTTAGTGGCTGAGTACTATAGGAGGTTTATAGACCACCTCCTCTACATTATAGATACGGTACATGACCATTTTTTCATGGCTCGGACCTTTGAGTTGGGAATCCGATGCGAGGTCATGCGGTCAATGATTTCCATCAGCATAACCACTCATACTTGAGTGCTAGAGAGACCTCTACTAGTATAGAGAATCCTCACAGAGTAGGAAAAGACGATGGGAGCTACCACTAAAAGACATGTGTCAGATTCATCAATGGTGGGATGCAAACAAATGATTTAGGGTTTCAATTGGGCCAAAACATCTAGAGGGAGAACCCATGACATTGGATCCCTGGTGCGAGGCCCCCAGGGGAAGCAGGGGTCAACAGAGGAGTAAGGAATTTAATTCGTATGGTGGGAAGGGACCCATGGATCATGAATTCCGGACCTACCACATAATCAATTATCTTATAGTCGAGGGACCACCTAGTCTGAGAAAGTGGTTTGAGTGGGGAGGATAGTTGGGTGGAGATTGTAGAAGAGGTGCACATTGTGCAGTAGGAGTTGGGCGATGATTCTAGGTACTACCACCAACATCCCCATTTGGTCCACCACAACATCAGGGAGAAAGAGGAGAGGGGTGAGCTCGACCTCAGATAGTGGAGGTTGTAACCCTGGTGCTCTAGAGAAGATTAGTTGTATGATCTATGTCTTCTATACCCAAGCTATCATTCATATAGACACAAGTTCTCGTCAATCTTTCCTTTCCATGGACCTGGTTTGAAGCTAAACGATTTCATCGGAGTTATTGGCTCGATCCTTATAATTATTGACTAATACGGGAGGAGATTCAATAATTACACACTGGTCCCGGAACTGTGTGCATACACATGGAGGTGAAAGATTTTGATGGGATCTACTAGAAGTAGTGTTTGGGACATATGTTTTCATAATTGGTATGGAATGGTTATCCACAGTTCATGCTCAGATTGACTATCTTAGGCATAGAGTGTGGGGTGACCATGGGGATGGGACTTGGTTTCCATTCACCAATGAGAAGGGAACTATTGAAACATAGGATGGAATTTTATAGAGGTGGATGTGGCTTATCACTCACCAGTTTTCTGGCCTCACCCTTGTTGTAGTGGAGGAGTGGATTACCCACAGTACTATAGCGGATGATGAGTATGAAAAACTTTTTTGTGAGGATGTTATGGAGATACCTCCTCATATATAGTTAGACTTCTGCATCTACCTGTACCTCGACGCGAAAAAGATAACCACACTGACATATCGGATGGCCCCTTGGAGCTTCGTGAGATGATGGTATATCTAGAGGAGTTGCAGGAGAAGGGCTTCATGAGGCCCATCGTTTCACCATGGGAATCCCTGGTGTTGTTTTCTGAAATGATGACATTATCTTGATGTTATGAGTGGAATTTTGAAGACTGAAAAAGGTGACCATGAAGAATAAGTATCGACCAACGAGGATGGATGACATCCTCGATCAGCTGAGGGAGTGATGTGGTTCCCAATGATAGACCATAGATTAGGCTTCACCATGTCTAGGTACGGGGTGAAGATGTACTATAGGCAATCTTCAGATGCAAGTTTTTCTATTACAAGTTCATGGTGATTTACTTTGGCATTATCAATGTCCCAACAGTGGTCATGGGACTCATGAACAGGATCTTCCATCCATACCTTGATTGCTTTGCAGTGGTATGGATTAATGACATCTTGGTGTACACAGCTTCTGAAGAGGAATATGCTACACACATACAGAATGTCTGACATAAACTCTAATAGAACCATCATTCTGGGAAGCTGTCGATGTGCATGTTATCAATTCAGGAGGTCCACTTTATGAAACACATCATATCAATTTCTAGAGTTACAATGTATTCAGAAAATATAGAGGCAATGCTTGTTTGGATGTCAACCTAGAGCATGGTAGAAGTAAAGAGTTTATTAGGGTTATTCAGATACAACTAGAGGGTTATGCCTAAATTTTTCCATAGTATCCACACCATTATTTTCTTGAACAAAAAAGGTACATACCATTATGTATATAGATATTTTCATTTAGATTTTCTATGAGATGAGGTTATGACTAATGAGTGACATCATATTACGACTACCAGAGGACGACATTGGGATTGTAGTTTTCTGTGATGCATCAGGTACTAGACTGGATTGTATCATGATGCAAGAGTAAGCAGTGAACACCTACTATTCAAAAATATTGAGGTAGAATTGGAAGAACTACATGACCCATGACATGGAGTTACTAGAAGTTTTCTTTTCATTAATTATGTGGACTCACTACTTCCTGGGTGAACGGTTTACATTTTACTCTAACCACAAGAGTCTTATATATATCTTCTCCCATATGGACCTGAACATGAGGAAGTGGTGATGGATAGATTTGTTCTAGGACCATGACATCATGATAGTCTATATTATTAATAAGGGGAATGTGGTGGAAGACGTGCTTTACCAGAGACCCAGTTTTTCACTACTGATGGATGTCATGGAGTAGCTAGCCACAATGTAGATATCCTTTATGGATAATGATAGAGAATATTAACTTTAGTCGATGTATGTCACTCCCCAACTCTTACTGTGAGTTAGTGTGGCACATATTATGTATGTTTTCTATAAGGCCTGATATATTAGTTATCCTCAGTTAAGGATCATTATGGGTTTTCAATAGGTGGGGAGCACATCATCCTTTTTCGAGGGCTCACAGTAGTACCTAAGGAATTTCAAGAGGATATTTTGAGGAATTTCAATACCTCCCCCCTTTGTAGAATATCCAAGAGTGGTGAAGATGTACCATGATATCTGACGTTAATGTTGGTGGCCTGGAATAAATAAAGTGGTGGCTGAGTTCATTTAATGGTGCCTCACTTGTTAGAAAATTATGGTTGAGCATTAGGTTCCTGTAGACTAGGCACAACCAATTGAGGTTCTGAAGTGGAAGTGGTGTGGTAACTCGATGCTCTTTGTGACTGGACTACCACACACTTCCAAGGGATGTGATTCTATCTAGGTGATCTTCAACCGGCTCACCTCATCGTATCAATTTATACCCATCTCATAGTATAGATCGATATAGGTATTGGGACACTTGTACGTCTTAGATATAGTGAGGCTTCGGGGGGTTCCTTCAATGATCATCTCATATCATGACACTATCTTTCCATCCTAGCTATGGAAGGCATTGTAGGAGGCGTTCAAGATTCATTTTTTCTTGATGCATCCTTTCACCGATTGACCGATGGTCAGATGGAGCAGGCCATATAGAACATATGAAAATGCATCATACATACATCCTTGATTTTGGTTACATATGTGAGGATCACCTAAAACTATAGGAGTTTCTATACAATAAATTTGACACTCAACCATTTTCATGGAACCATTCGAGGATTTGTACATACGACCAAGAAGATCACCTATATGCAGGAAAAGATCTTGGGTAGTTAGAAATCAAGGGTCCAGAGATGGTACGAGTTACCAGTGGGAAGGTGCATATCATCTATGAGAAGATGGGGACTGTACAAAGTAGTCAAAAATCATATTCTGATTGGAGACAGAGGCACATAGAGTTTTAGAAGAGACACCATGTGTTCATTTTGGTCTCACCATGATATGGATTGCGGATATTTGGCTAGGGAGACATGTAATCACCGAGGTTCATCAGACATTTACATATTCAGAGAAGAGTTAGTGAGGTGGCATACCACCTAGCACTTCCTCCACATATGTATTTGGTTGATGATATTTTCCATGTTTCAAAACTTAGGTGGTACACAGATGATCCTTCGCGCATGATCGACTGGAGAGAGCTGGACATTGATGTTATGGAGACGTTTCAGATGTTCATATAGTATATAGAAAACTGACAGGAGAGGGTCCTTCATGGTTGGTCTATTCCTCTAGTGTGCGTTCTGTGTATGTACGTGAATCTCTATAAGAGCACATGGGAGTAGGAGGATCTGATTTGTGCCCAGTACCCACATTTTTTTGTTTTGTCTGGTTTTGGATTATAGGGACTTTAATCCCTAATGGTTTGGGTAATATAATGTACCATATATTCCAAGTATGTTTTTTAATTATAAGGGATTGTTTTCAGGAATAGATGATCATATGAAACCTAATACTGAGGCCTGGTGAGCCTGAAATAGAATTTTAATCTTATTTTATGTTCATTTATATAAACGTGCAGGCGAGATTTTCTAACATTTAATTTGGTGCTCAGATAAAAAATATAGGGGCATCGTTGAACTTAGAACAACATGAAACTCCTAGAAAGGAAATAACATTGACTAGAGAGGGTTTACTGGAAAAGATAATTTTTTATCTTTTTGGGAAAACATAAATAACCTAAAAAGTAATTTTATTTGTTTTTCTCCACTGTTTAGTGGGGGAATGTCAACTTTGTGGCAGTGAGGGGCCGATGATATGCTTTATATGAATCCCATTAATGAGGCACTTAAATTTTTAGTGTACAACTCAATAATAAAAGTGTAACAAATATTCTATTTCACTATTAAAATAGTGTAACGACTTGATGACGCAGTGTAATAGACATGATGTGACAAATTTGTCTGTTATGAGATAATGGGTTGGTGATTCTGAGTTAGATTTTCTCCAAAAATAGTAAGGAAATTAGATCTAAGAAATATTTTCTGTGAATTAATAGAGACAACGACGAACCATGAATAATGGGACCAATGAATGATGAATGCATTCTCCCTCCACCCTTTGAAGGATCCCTATCCACTTGGGTGGTGGATCATGAATAGAGAATTAAAGAGTGTGACCCCTCTCTTACTGGACCAACATCTATCCAATGTATCCATTAAGTCTTTTTAATTTTAATTCCCCATTTTTCATTCTAAAACAACGAACGATGATCAACAATGGAACATATTGATCCTCAGTTCACTTCTTCTTTGAGGAGGGAGATTGTTCTCCGGGTTTTTCATCAGGATTAATTTTGATAGAATTAAAATCCTATCCCCCAATTTTTTAATGAAACACAATTTCATAGGTTGTGGGAAGACATGATAAAGGCCCGATACCCTCCTTGTTGTGTGTTATTTCATGTTCTTCAAGGCTTCAACATTGTATTGACAAGAAGGAACATTCGAGGTCGTAGTTGGGAAGATGGAACCTTATAGAGGCTAGAGGCATAGATGGTCCAATGAGTGGACCACCTGAGGGAACTCGGTGGTACATCAATCATCCCATCGGCACATCGAAACCTCTAATAGGCGGCGGGCTACAACATTCTTCTTGGAGCTGCCGGTAGCGGGCTGATGGTTGGAAAACAAAGTTGTACCCTGAGTAGTGCAGGACATGACTTCATGCGATGTCGTATTAGCACATGTTTTAAATGGGACTGTGTATGGGACCAGGGGAGTATCTGATTCATACTGGCCTTGTTCTACCAAACCGGATGCCCAACAGTCATCCAGGATTTAGATGACTGGGCCTGGGATCTGCAAACCAGACCAAGATGAAATTAAATCGGCCAACAATTGCAGGTTAGGCAAGTGGAATACAACCACTTTGTAGGGCATTTGGGAGGGGAAAAACTGACCTCCGTTTTGTGGGTTGGGATTGATGTGATTGGGTTGTTGGTTGACCGGGCAGGATAAAACCCCATCCAAACTAGGTCAGACTAGGCAAGGCCCAACCACCAGGCCGGACCGGGCTGACCCATACACAACCCGGTCGTCCGAACCGGGCTAGACATTGCAGGACCCCCCAGGCCAGCATGTTCGAGTTGGTCCGGCCGGGTCAGTCCGGCCAGGTCAGATCAAGCCTGGACACACTCGGCCCCTGTTTACTAGAACTCTAATATATTTCAGACTAGGTGTCCATTTGATGAGGCGTTTGTGGAGTTGGAACCCTCCCAATGAGGCGGTTCTTTTGGAATTATCTAAACATGATTTCATGGATGCTGAAATATGAAAAATTTATTGTGGATTGGATTATATTGTAATAAATTTTGTTATGTGTGATAATCAGATAGGTGGTTGTGACATGAAAGTTGCTGACATGTGGGCCCATGTTACCCTATAAGATTATAATACAAGAGATCATGTGCGTATTAGATCCAAGTAATCATGTGTGGATCATCTCCATGTGACCCTGTGTATATCTTATCTATGTGACCCTTTGAAGGTTATGCTACAAGAAACCCTGTGTGGCTCAACTATAATTGACCCTATGTGGATCATCTCCAAAGGACCCTATGTGGATTAACTACACGTGTCCCAGTGTGGAAAATCTATGATGGCCAAAGTGGGATATGGAACCTTGTGACCTAGTAGACCGAAAATATAAATTGGGGATGTGTACCTCAACAGTACAAGGTGTTCGGTGTTACGACTGATAATATAGCTTTCCATATATTAGATTATACATGAGTGAGTAGTCTTGCTTTGTGATCATGTTTCAAGAATTTCATATGGATTTATTTCTAGTATAACCCTTATAGTTTTGTTTCCCTATTAAGTATTATATTAATCACCCATTCATGGTATTCACCAGCAAGTGTTTTGTTTTATGCAGACGAAAACCGATTTCATGGAAGACATGGTAGCCTATGACCTGGTGGTGCTTAGTGAGATTAAGTAGGTAGGGCCTACTTCATTGGCTTCTGTCAGCCACTCTATATGTATTTTTCATGTGAGGTTTTTAGCATATGTCCTTCAAAATTTCTTTGTATTGTCTAGTTTTCAGTTTTTTTAGGTTTTTTTTCTGGGCCATTCGACCTATGGATTGTACCTTCACTCGGTGGTTGTTTAGTGGAATGCTCATTTCCCTTTCAATTTTGTGAAGTGGTTGTGTGTGTGTAGATACAGGTACTCAAGAAAATGTGTCCCACACTTAGGTTGACACCTTTTTCACAAGTCGCCAATCCTAGGCCTTTATGAGGCCGGTAGGGGGATCACAATATTAGTACTAGGGGATAGGTAGTGACAGTAATTGACCATTTTTTTAATTTAAATTACATTATAGAAGACATATTTATTCATCCATAAAATCATTAATAACATCTATGAGAAGTTGTGTTGATGAAATGAATGTGTCACTTTGAAGATGTTGTAATTTATGAACACATAATAATAATGATTATTTTTTTTCATAGTAGATAGAAGAGAATAAATAATGGTGTTAACATTATTTTAAAAAAAAATCCTCGCACAATAATTAATCTTAATTTTTATCATACTACGGTTATGTTTGCTGTATATAAGAAAGAATAATTAAGAAAAGTAATGTTAAATATGATTCTGATGTTATTTCCTTAAAAATTCTCGAAATGAAGGCAATAGATTTGAGGGACATAGACAAATTTAGGATAAAAGGAGAATTATTAAGTGTAAATTAATTCAATGATAGGATATTTGGGGTTGTTCTAAGGTAAGTTTGAAATATTAGTGGAGTATTTAAAGGGTTTTATTTAATCACTTTTACAAGTTTGGATGATATACTTTTCCATGAAAAATAATAGTAATGAGGAGGGAATAACAGAAATGAAAGAATGTTTGGAGCCAAAGTTTAATGACTTCTTGAATACATAAATGTTTTACATGAAAAAAAATTAAGATTTTTCTAAGGACATTTTAATTTTAGAAAAATCCACCGACAACATATTTTTAAAATAATAATAAAATAAATTAATATTAATCAGGAAAATTATTGTATTATAGAAATTATTACTATATATTTATTACCAAATTTAAATATGATAAATCTAAATTTCTGATCAATTTTCAATAATTCAATTTCAAAAATAAAAGAAAATTAACTTCTATATCAAAACATATAATGTTTTGAAATAAATATTTCTAGAAAAATTTCCTTTTAATCATTACCTACATTTAACCATATTTAAAATTCAGTTAGTATTAAATTAGTTTTAATTGAATTTTAAATATGTTTAAAAATAATATTATAGATTTATTTTAAAATTTTATTCATTTAATGTTCTTAAAAGACATAATATTTATGAAATTATTATTCTTTTTTAAATATTCCACTTACTATAGTAACTAATATTTATTCAAGGTAATATAGTATTTGTTCCTAAAAACAAAGTTCCATTTATTATATAATTTAGAAAATTTTATTTTGTTTTTAAAATAAATTCTATTTTGTTTAATTGATAAAACCTAATTTTGAATTACTAATTTATGAAGTAGTGAAAACAATTTATGAGAAAAGATTCCTTTTGTTTTCAAATAATAAAATCAATATTCTTAATTCGAAGGTGATATTTTAGAATATATTTTGTTACATAAAATTCATATGTTTTGTCTCAAAAAATTATTTTAATTTTTAGGTTATTCATATGTACAATTTATGTATTATATCTTATGATATATCAAAATATATATTTCTCACTATTCCCCTAGAAAATAATTCGTTTATAAAAATTGAAAATTTTAACTTCTATAAATATGACAATGAAAAATATAATATTTTGAAATTTTATTTAAGTTTACATCATTAAATGGATAAATAAAATTTAATTAAAATCTTAAAATCTTATGAAAAATAGTTTTTTTGGGAATAATTTTTTTCTTTAGTAACTACTCTTATTATATTTTTGATAGTCATAAATATATCAAACATGGAAAAATATATTTTTTATAACATAAATTTAATCCATAAAAAGTTATTTTATTTCCACATTATCTATAATTATTGAGAACGATGATCAAGAGGAAAATTTATTTTACTTTGATTATATATGTATATATATATTTTTCAATTTTTATATATTTTTTTATAATAAAATTACCACTTTTTATACATAATGATTCTATAAATACCTTAAATGCACAATATTGGTTTGGTTTTTGGTGTTTCATGTGATTAAAAACAAAGAACACAATATTTTTTCAATGAGAAAAAATTGTGTCATTACCTTCTCGCCCCTTTAATAAAAAGTTTCATTGTAATAAATTTATAGATTAGTTTTATGAATATCCAATGGTGGATAAATGGTTAAAATTCCACAATATATTATCCCTAATATCATAAGGAAGACTATAATCATTTACTTTACATTTCCATTTCAATGAAATGTAACTCATAAATTTCTATTAAGGCCCCTATAAATTATTCATCATTATTATTAGATAGTTAATTATAGTAATTACACTAATACATGGTTAACATTTATTTAGAATTTTTTTCTTCTTTTTCAAGAAATAAATGTTGAGATGTGGTAAAGATATCCACTCTATTTCAATATTTTTTAGAAGTGGTTATTTTTTTTAATGTTTATTTTGAAAAAGGCTATAACAATTCCACTATGATTTATATTTAAAATACCATTCTTTGAGGGTGGTGTGTTGATGTTATGAAAATAATCCTAGATACAATATGGTCAATAAAAAAATATTTTATCTACAGAATTAGGGTGGATTGTAAGTGAATCCTAATTTAGATTACATTTATCATTTATAGTTATTTCATTGGTTCTTCCTTTCCCTATATATCTAAAAGTATAGGTATTCCAATGATACATAGTAATAATTACATCAAGAAGTAAACTAGGATAATTTTTGAGTTATTAATAGGGAATTCACTGAATTGTTAGTAGTGTTATTGGAAGAGTTATATCTTCTTTATTTGTGTTAATCTAAAAATTAATTTTACCATGAGAGTTTGATACTAAATGGACACATTTTACCAATGTAATGAATTCTATAATCCCTCTTCATAAATTCCACTGAAAATTGATTAATCATTTTCCACAATATTTGGTTGAATATCATTTCATTCATTGTATATAATGCATGTATTTCCAAGATCCTCTACCCTTCCCTTGTTTTGAGTACAAGGGGTTTAAACTATGGTTACTTTGATATTCACGGTTTATGATTGTTTTTTGGAATGATCACCAAATATTTTAGACCATCATCCTTTCCAATCAGATAATTATTATGGAAATAATTATAATTTCATTCAAATCCAAAGTTAACACAGATTATTCAGGTTCTATCCCTCACTAAAACCAAAAAAATGTTTACATTGGTGACAAAACATTAAACATATGGGGAAATTATAATAATAATAAAACAAATTACACATTAAGTACTAGTGCCCTTTTAAATTAACATTTTGGAGTATAGTTACATTCTTTCAACCTATATCCATCTTAGTTGGAGAGATGTCACATTATGTTGGGGTATCATACATTTCACAACATAATCCATCATTGTAATAAAAAAATCATTTATAGTGGTTATTAATTAACACGTGATTAAATAATGTATATACCTTAGTACTGAAAACATTATGTGTGTTTTCTTCAGCACATTCATAATGAATTAGGGTGATAATCGTGTTATTTCTCCACCAACCAATTTTATTATTGTTAAAACATGGTTCATGTATATTGAATCCCTCCCTTTTAATAATTGTTTTACTATATGGTACACAAATTAATACCACATATAATATTTTAAGGATTCATTTAATGAAAGTTAGAAACATTAAAATTTAATGATAGCTAAGATCTTATAATCAAATAGAATTTTTTCTATATAGTTTTATCCTAATTTTTTTTCATACGTCTTATATCATAGGTAAAAAAACAAAATTGAGGGCTGGTCATTAATCCACATAATGGATAAACAAATCCAATGGCACATGAACCATTATCACGAATAATAAAAGATGCATAACGTGAGAGATCAAAAAGAAATACATGATTTATAACATTAAAACAGGGATAAATCATAATATTTACACATTTATAGTAATATCACAATGTTTAATCACCATGGTTTCCGAAATTAAAATTACTAAGGATATTTATAGAGGTATCATAAAACACCTAATCTATAGAGATTAATTCAGCACCCAAGGAATTGGTAGAATATCGTGGTTCACCATTAATATTTCCTAGATCATTTCTTCAATTAATATAATAATAAATCTTTTCATCAATATACTATTTAAAATAAATAACTAGTTTTATATAAAATCATTGAGTATATAAGCTCCTATAGGATTCAGTATTACATAATTTTTAAACTAATAAAAGATAATTTTTTAGTACATTTAAATACCTAACAATTAAATGATGTTTACATCATTTTTAATGACCATTAATAATAAAGGGGGTGGAGTTTTAATATTTAAATAACTTTTCATGTAAAATAGATACATTCAAGAAATGAATTCAGTATCAATATATTATACAACATGGATTAAATAAATAGTATAATGAAAGTGAATGATGTTCTACCATTGTTGGAACACATTTTATGTAGTAATGGTACTTTAAAAATTTTAAGTAAAGAATTAAAATATCACATTTAGAAACCATTATAAAATACAGGCAAACTAATGGAAAAGAGGAAGTGGGTAATTCCCCTACCTTAAATCAAGATTTATTAGGTTTATTTTATGTCTCGAGAATTATAGACATAGCTTCTTTAAACCATGGAAAGTAAATTTAATTATGTTTATTTTTTCAAAACATATCATTTATAATCATGAGAGTATATTTATTGATTTCCATCATTAAAGGTGAAATGTTTTTATATGATACATTGGATAAAATATTCCATCATCATTTTAAATAATGATATTAATTAATTTGTTTTTATAATTTAATATAATAGCCAAATACATAGAAATATATATATATATATATATATTATTTATAATTTATATTAATAATCTAATAGGGTGGTCATAATAAAATAATTTTCAATGTCAATGGTGTATGTTAACCGACCGTTATCGGGACATTATGAAAGGAGGAGGCAGAGAATTATGAAACATGAATAAATTGTAAATATGAGAAATTATATATGTTTAAATCAATAATATAATGGTAAAAAATTTAATTAAAAAAATATCATATGGGTTTGAGAGGATTATGGTTATAAATTAATAGAAGAGGAATGCGTGAGAATAGTTCATAAACACTTTCAATTTTCATGGTGTTGCTAATCTAGTACAACCATAATCTCCCTCAATAAATGGAGTTAATATTTTGAATAATGTCACTGAATATTCTATAGGCATTTAAAGATATTATTTCTTATGATTTTTTTCTTTTTTTAGTGAGGTTTGATGCTTTTTCCATGGGGAGGGAGAGGGGTTATTTAAATATGAGATGAAAGATATTTTTAGGATAAAATATTGTATAGAATTATATATTCAAGGAAAAATATGGAATAGATATTTTCATGAAATTATGAATCAAATAAAAAGAAAATACAATATATTAAAGAATTTAATCATCTTCATAATATGAATTCACTTTTTTATTAAACATTTCAGATAAAATGAAAAATTATTATTTTAGTGAAGTAATTTTGGCTTTAGACATTAAAAATTGATTTTTAGGTTTGGAAAAATGTATATTTTTTTAAATTTCCCAATTTATGTTATTAAATTTATTTTGTGCTAAAAAAACAATTCAATATTTATTAAGTCAATATTGCATAATTATTATGTCATGAAACATGAGGTTTTTTAAAAACATTATTTTTTAGTATTCACCTATAAAATAATATCTTTTTGAAAACAATCAAACAAAATACCTTCAGAAAACATGATCATGATGTTTAAAAATATTATATTAATTTTGTAAATATAAATTTCCAACATATTTAATTTTAATATTTAATATAAAAAGTGTGAATTTTGTGAAATTTTTTGAAAAGTAGTGTATTAAATAGAATTCATTATTATTAATCTTGATATTGTTTCTTTTGGAATTATAATATTTTACTTTTCAAAGTTAATCATGATAAATATTATTTACATTCTATTCTATTTTTTTAGGTGGAATTAATATTCCAGTGGTCATGTCACAACTCCCAAAAGTTATGTTAATATTCCCAACGAGGATATTAATACTTCAGTAGTCATATGACCTATTGTATTCTTATTCATTATTTTATTATACATTCATTACAATTATCCATAATTTATATAATTTAATTTTCTAATATAGTGATTTGTTTACTAATAATTAATGATATTTGTGTTAGAGATGATTGTGTTATATTAGAATGATCTAAAATTCATTTTTCTATTTTTTGTTATTTTATATATTTTGTTCCATTTCGATTTAGGCAATTTTTATGGGATTAGTTATTGAATAATGTAATGTTCTTCATTGATGATATATATTTTGGTTTCGTTTTTCAATGTGTTTCATGTGTATAAAGATATATAATATAAGACACATTATGTAGGAAACAAAATAACCTATAATGTTTATACCATTAAATTATCCTACTTGTAGAAATTTCGACAATAAAATTTCAGCTAATATTCAATGTTGAATAAATTAGGGTACTATTTTTTCATCTTTTCATTAGGTTTTCACTTCACCCCTTCATACATATTATTCTTTCACATTAATTTGATTTGGTGTGTTGTCTAATTGCATATACATTTTCATCCATGTTCCATGATCTTCACTGGATTATCCTCATAAGAGAGGTCATTCACTAGTTACACCGCCTATAGATTTAGTACATGTGAAGGATAATGTATTCACTTCTTGAGTTGATATCAGTGGTTCATATCATGAACATGATCTCTTATTGGATTATGTTCTATCCAACATTCCACCACTCTAATGAAACCAAATATCTCAAAGGGAAAAATATACAGGTGGATTTGATTCCCCATTTTTCAAACTTCTTGAATCTCTAACATGGTGATATATGAATGAAAAATATTTCTAAAACATCATAAACCAAGACCATTTTATGTTTCCTAGAATATATCTCCTATAGGAATTTAGAATATTTTAAATGTTGTTGGATGTGTTAGTAATTTTATATCATCTCTTTAAAAACATTATCTCCAACTATGTTTCTATAAAAAAATTTCTTCCCAAAAAGTACAAGTTAAACATAGCTTCCAATATATTTCCTCATATGAATCCATTTGAATAATCGAGTGTACTATTTTGTTGTATAAGACCTCAACTAATGGGAGAGATTAATCCCATCCACTTTTGAATTCAAATGATAAATATATAATCATTTATTCTAGTGTCTAAATGGAGCTTCACGATTTTACATTAGTTCGGTGTGAAATCCCATAAAATTGAATTTTGAATTAAGATAATGTTGTAGTCTTCTCCAGAATTCAATGGTGAAACTTATATAATGATCGTAAATGATTAATAGTGGATCCCCATGTAGCCTCACCACTTCCATTAAGTATATCATGGAATATTTTTCAACGGTTAAATATTTTCTAATATTGATGATGTTGGTGATCTTTTTATGTCGATCCACAAAAACCATAATCACATTGTTTCTATTGGATTCCTTTTGGAGACTACTAGAAATATCAAAAGAGATGTTCTCACATTATTATATTCATATGGATATTTTTCTCATTATACACATGTAATTATATCACTAAGATCTATATTTATAACATACAAATAAATTTTGGGTACACTAAGTGATCGCCTTCTTAATTTTGTCGCACTAGAAGTTCTCTCATAGAATATGATTTATCATAGTATATCCATGATGGATGGAGAAAAATGATCTGTGTGAGTTATCCAAACTCTGTTTATTCTTAATAGGTCTTGAAGGAACAAAACAGATTGTCCAAAATAGAATGTCAATATATCCATCTATTATTAATTCCCGATTCTTCTACTCCATTATTTATTTCACCTTCATTTGAAGCTCGTAATCATACATTTGTTTATCCATGATCAAATCTTAGATACTTAGCTGGGAAAAAATTTGTTAATGTTATTGTGTATTTACTACGTTTAGGATTTCAATTTATATCCCTTTTAATATCCTTAAACAAAGGGTCTTTTGTAAATACGCATCATGGATAAGGGATGTGATATTTTTTTCTAATACATACATTTACATTTTTTCCCTTCATGGATGGTTGTTAATAAAAAATAATTATACATGATTACCTCAAACTAAATTCAATGATTCTTTTTTAGCTCATTCTATGATAATATATACCTCAAATATTTATTCTAGTTTATGTATCAAATTTTATCCAATTAAGATTGTGTCACTATATCATTAGAGAAAAAATGAATTTATCTAACTCTAGTTCACGATTTGGGTAATTCTACTCATGTTTTTTAACTATTTTATAGATAAGAAATCTATTTTTCATTTTTTGTAAGTATGAAACAATTTACATTCAAGGTTTCCTCGCTATGAATAATAAATTATTCTCTATTATAATGTAATATTAGAATAAGTGTAATTAACAATATCTACAACAGTAATTGAAAATATTCACCAAACTACATTGTGTAGAAAATATTAACACCCAAGTGATTTAACATTTTTAGTGTATTCTAATGTTTTTAAATTTTTCTCATAAAACAATTTTTTGTATCCTACAAGTCAATGGAAAATATGAATATAACATACCATTGTAGGATATGGACACTCCACCATGGCCTTTTACCATGCATAATCAACTGAGATATAACCTATGATTATAATGATCCGAAATAATTCCTATTTCAGTAACAAAAAATTGAAATTAATAAATTTGATAAATATATTATCATTCCTAATAGATTGTAATATGACTCTTTGATGATTCTTATTCTCCTTGCGTCTTTTGGAATATATTATAATATCATCTATAAATACACCGTGAAATTTAAAAATATAATATTATAGAATATAATAATCAAATCTATAAATATAGAAGGAAAATTATTCATGATTATCTGCATAAAAAAATATCATAATCCCATTATTTTTTTCCAAATCCAGTCCTTAGGATATCTTCTTTCTTCAATATTAACTAATGGTACGCCAATGAACATTCAATCTTCGGGAATAATTGAGCCCCCTAAATCTTCTAGATCAAATCACCAATCCTTGAACGTGGTTTTTTTATTAACTGTGACCCCATTATGTTCTATATAAGTAATTCATAGCTTCATTGCTCAACACTTCTTCATTGTAAGGAGAAATATTTCTCCACAAGGATACAATATTAGTCAAATAAAAACATTCTCCAAATGATAGTGATGTTTTTTTTAATTGTCTTAACTCTATAAAAAATATTCTATATAGTTTCTTTTTATAATATCATGGAACCATTTATTATTTTTGTGGGATACACTATATACAATTCTAGGGGACTTCCAGGTAACTCAGCAAGAAACACATCATTGTATTTTTATACAATATTGATTTTTTTTCCATTAAACATTGTAGTTATTAGTTTTATTAAAAAATAATTTCCACAAATATTGATATAGGATGTTCTTGGATAAAGATTTCCGGTTGGGATTTCCCCCTTTGGAGTATAAAATTAATGTTTACATTAAGAAAAAATTTCAATTCATTTTACAATAATTTTATAATTACACCTTTAGATAATGTTTATCCCTATAATTTTCATAAATTCCATAATGGGAAATAATAATATATTTGTGCTGAGATTTAAATCTCCAATGAATATATTTGTGTTTATATACACCTTAGATACTTGAGTAATTCATCCAAGAGTTTCCACTGATTAATGTAAGTCTAATTGTTTGGGTTTTCGTTCTACATTATTAGAAAACATGGATGAAATAAATGAATGCATAGATCCATTTTTTGGAAGAAAAAAAATTCAATATTTTTGGGGGAAATATTTGTACCTACAATGATATCTTTATGGCCTCTACATTAACATTATTCATTAAACAATCATGGAATTTCACTCTTTCTTTATTCTAAGGTTTGTGGTGGTTTCTCTTCATTATATATTGATGTGTATATTTATTTTCAACGTTTCCAAGATATCTATATTTTAATAATTTTTCTTATATCTTTGTTTCCACAATATTACCTTTATTATTTTCACTAAGGTGCTATGACTTCACATCACTATTATAGATCCATGAAATGTGACCATCTCTTATTTTGTTATATCAATTTCCACTCCAGAACATGGAATTCCATAACTTTTCGTCCTACAATTGTATCACATGGGAAGTTGTAGATTCATTCATTCAAGTTCATGATGAAAATTATTTCCTGAGTTTGGATCTATTGCTTTCTTATTTTCATTATTCCTATGTGACAACTACGTTAGTCAAAACTCATTTTAAACCATCCATGAACTATGTAATATCCACTGAAAATCTTTATATTCTATATTTTCTATATTATTATAGAGTTAGGGTTTTGTAAACCCATTTAACCTATAAAACTTCATTTGGGATTTATAAAAAAGCACATGGTGTATCAATAATTTATTTTAATGATCATTTTATAACTTCCCACTAATTCGTTTTACCTATTACTTAAATATAATAACTCTTTATCCATTTTTTCTCATAGAATGTGGAAATTGTTTTTTGAAAGAGACTCTCCTGAAATCATCCCACTCCATATAATCAATCTCCTCTTTGTTCCATGTTCCTAATCATTTTGCACCACTAATCACCATATAGTTCTATGTTGAATACTTCCATTGTGATTTTCTACTAAATAATTGAGAATATAATATATATTTTCAATAGTGTTAATCCATTATTCATAAATTAATGTATCAAAATATCATCTAAAAAAGGTGGAATTTTATGCTAAAATAACTAAACCACATGTTGTTTCCTTCAAGGTGAATTTGGATGATAAACATGATATAAGTTATTATTCATGGAACGAGATAGTTAATTCATCATCCCGGGGATGTTTTCCATATTGCTAACATCATGTTAGGATGTCCATCAGTGCATCATCCATTACACTCATCATTAGAACGGTTCGCCCATTTTATAATTATTTTTATAAAAGAAGAATACCATCATGAGAATCATGATACATTTTGAAATATTTTAATTGTAAATTGTTTTTATGCCCTAAAACAACTTTCATAATGACATTATTTATTTTTATCCTCTATTAAAATATAGATTTTATATATTTCATTTATAATGGTTCTTTTAAATAATTTTATTAACCAAAAATATCCCATGAATTTAAAAAAAAATGTTGCAAGTAAGGTATGTTTTAATTTACCATGTGAAGATTTAATTAAATCCCAATGCACACATTTCAGGGTCATTACACCTTGGTAAAATAATGCCAAATCCACATCTAATTATACTATCCAAACATAGATTACATTTCTCATTAAATGATTTTATAAATACATCACAAAAATTATAGGATGTTTTGCTATTTTTTCATATCCCATGGGTTCTTGATAATATTTTAATATCCTAATTTCCACTAGTTTCTAAAATGTGCTCTAATAGATAATACAATATCCAAGTATTTTAATTGATAAATATTTCAATTTTTTCACAAAATTTAATAACACACAAGACCATTTAAGGTATATTATCATGGGAAATAGAAACCTGACACATGAATTATATAAACAATACTGTAATCCACTTTAACAGATTCTTCATAGGTTTTTCCAGTGTTACAGTTACTATATCTCATACCCTAGGGACATAGGTTAAACGAAGGGTGAGTATAAATCCTTGCAATTTATTAACAAAGAAAACCATAAAATTAAAAGCGTCATTGAGGATAAATGAGGATTAAAAGGAGATAATAATCATATTTAATTGATAAAAAAAGTAAAATTTTTCTAAAACAGAAAACATTATACATTATATATAATTTCATCAATGTTTTTTTAATCATAATTATCATTGCTATTAACAATGGTTCTGTAAAACATGAGATCTTTACAGTCCAATTATTTACCCAACGCATTAGTGTGCTATCAGGGATCACCGTATATAGGTACGAATTCATGTGAACCATAAGGAACATAATAATCGATTTCATAAATAACCCATGGAAAATAATGAGAAGATTATATATAAAAATAGAGAGTATATATGTTCTAAATGGACTAGACATTAATTTTTTTGTAACCGAACATATTGTAATTTGGGATTCATATATTTAAATCACTAAATTAATAAATTATGTTTATATCTTCGTGAATACCCATAAATAAATAAGGTATTTATATATTCACAGTATACTATTTTTTCATGTGAATTATTTAAATTTAAGAAATGAATTTATATGAATAATGTTATAAAACCCAGAATAATGAATCTGTATATTTAGAGGAAATAGAGGCCTAATAATCATAAAAATTATTCTGATAGTGATGGGATAATGAAAATTAGTATGAAAATATTAACATACAACATTAATAAAACATTCCAAAAAATGATTATGTGAATGGAAAAGTGGATTTTGAGAACTATCATACCTTAAATACCCTTGAATTCTAGATCATTTCCCCCCTGAATAATAACTCAGCCTTTTTAAAATATAGAACCAAAAGTCAATTATATTAATTTTTTCACAATTTTTCAATTATAATTAATTATTATTTATCAATACCTCAATCCATAATGGTTAAACATTTTTACATAATAATTTCTTTAAAATTTTCCATCTTCATTTGACACGATGATCATACATACTAGATATTTATACATAATTATGATTTAATCAATATGCATAGAATTAAATTTATTTATACATGTATATATCATAAAAAAATTCATATATTTTTTTATTGGGGTGGTGATATGAATATTTTTTATAATTCCCCAGTTGGTGGTTAACTGACCGTTATTTTGACATTATCAAAAGTGGATTTAGGGAATTATGAAATTTGATTTTATTGTAAATATGATAATATTAGTAATTCAATAGAATTTATTTAATTCAAATTGATTTATTTATGATTTGGGTTTTACAGGATGTTTAGAAGAAGATATATAAAATAATAAAATAAAAATATAGTTGATAAAATCATATTATTTTCTTGTTTTCCTTCTCATGTAAAATAGTACACTCCCTATATTTACAGAGTTTATTTTCAATAGAACATCGTTATGTGTTAGAATTTTTTATGGGATATTATTCTAATAGATTATAGGATTCAGTATGTGAGTGATTATTTTTTCTAAGGGGGTGGGAAATTATTTTTTATGGTTGTGGAGAGATGTATTTTTTGGTTAAGGTTGTATAAAATACAATATTGATATAAATTATGTAATATTTATTTATTTTACATTAATAATCATATATAAATATTTAAAATATATATAGGTCTTATAATCACTTTATATACCTTATGTGGATATTTATTAAAATGTACAATGGAATTTTTTTACTTTTCTAAAATAATTTTTATTATATATATTAAAAAATTATTCTTAGTAATGAAAATTAATTTTAATACTATAATGTATCCAATTTATTTGTTAAGATATTTTGGGGATGTAATAGCCCTTCAAAATATATTATGTCATTATTCAAACATTTTTACTTCAGAAAACATTCTGTATTTCCAAAATAATATTTTTTATTTTCATGTAAAAATTAAAGAGAGTTATTGAAAATTACCGAAAAATACCCCTTCTAAAATTTTGATACTAAATTAAAAACATGAGATTAATTTCATAAAAATAATATATTAATATATTGAAGATTAATTATTAATTTTAAATTGATATTTGTTCAAAATAAATTGAAATACATTTTATTAAAAAGAGTTCTTATATTTTTAAACATTATATTTTTTTAATGGTATTATAATATTCATATTTTCCTTAATTAATAAATATAATTATTAGTTATATCAAATTTGATAATATTTATTTCAAACTACTATTCAATTAGTCAGGTTGGCATTACCAATGGACAAGTTACATTTCCCCATTGTCATGTTACTATTCCAATAATCAAATTTTAACAGCAAGATGATTTTAGGAAATATTTTCTTCAACTAATTTTCATTCTTTAATGGCTTTAATTGAAAAAAATCGTGAATTTAAAAATATATGCACACTCCATTGGTCTAAAATGAAAATTAGAACCTATTATTTAGGTCATCATGATTACATATTACTAATGTATAAAAATATATGGTAACATCATTGGCTACAATGTATTTATGAAAAATACAAATCAATTATACATTGGTGATTTTGGATGGATAATTTTTTTGAATTAAAATTATAAAATAAAATTAATGAAATATACATGTTATATGTTTATTTATTATGGTTTATATTCATCCAATAGATATTTTAGTCATACGGTATGAATAAAGCCTATTTGATATATAAAACACAATATTTTCTGTAAGGGTTATTTAACTAACATTTAATGGAAACCCATTTTAATTTAACAATTTTACACATTAATAATATTTATATGAAAAGAAAAACTTATTAATTTGAATAGGGATATAATAATATACTATTAATTAATTATTTATATTAATTGTTTTTATAAATTTAATGTTTTAATTAAAAGAAAAAATATACAAAATTTTAATTGAAAAAAACTCTTTTCTATAGAAATTATCTATATAGTCAAATAATGTTATTAAATTTTATTAGTGTATGAAAATATTTTATTTTTATCATTTAATGTAATATATGTCATTGGCCTTAATTTTAGATTACTTTTAGATGTAAAATCATTTCACTATTATACAATGATTTACCTTTTAAAACATGATTTCCCAATCTAATAATGATATTAATTTTAATTTTTTTTATTGAATCTTATTTGTTTTGAATTTTTAAAAATCAATTCAATATTTAGAATCTGTTCGTTCAAAATATGTAAATATAATTGTTGTTTATTTTTTCCCATTATGAATAGTAACTTCGGTAATTTTTATTAATATGGTAAATGAGTAAATCAGACAACTATAGAAAATAATAATCTTTTTGAATTTCACTATCACATGGAATTATATTATTGGATGTGTGTGTGTTTCAAAATAAGCATTCCTTCTCGTATAATCTACTAGGATGATATTAAAATATTTAATTTATTTTATTTAATGAAATGTTTAACATGGCTTACTCAAATTTTTATAACTGTTTCATTTTTAATATATCATCATACTGAATATAGATTCTACTACAAATACCTATATCAAATAATTATTTTTTTATGATGTTTTGGTTTTTGGAAATAAATAATTTCCTTAATGTTTTATAATTTGATGATGTAGATAATATTTTTTTAACAAAAAATCAATAAACTAATTTTTATTAAAATGATAGTAACCCTTAAAACAAAAAATCACATGACCAAATCATATTTTTTGAGTATATCTTGATTATAATCATCTGAGGGCTGAGTTATAGATAGTGTGAAGTGATATTGAAAAGATTATAAAACATATACTATCTTATTTATAAAATGATGTTAATGTTTTCACATTCATGTTCTAATAATTATATCATTTTTAATTCATGATTATCTAGATGATATATTCTATTGTAAGTAATATTATGCAATCTAGAGGATTTATCTTTTTCAAAGGATTTTTTTAATTTATATTCCACATATAAGTATATTATATAATTTGATATAGTAAATATTTTATTAATAAATAAAATATATATTTATTATTAAAAATTATAAAATAAACATTAGGGATAATAAAATTATCAAATGAATTTTATTGATTACCTGATCTCTTCATAATGTAATAAAATTGTTGGTTTGGAGATAACATGTTTTCTTATTATTTTATAAAATCAATAGATTGAAAAGTTTCAAAATTGTTACTATTGATTGTTTATTAAAACATTGTTTTATAAAATTATTTAAAATCATAGAACATTTTTAAAAAAAATATATAATTTTTATATGGTCTAAAATATTATATGGTATTTATTTATGCTCTAATTAACATCAAATATGTTCATATTACACCCTTTTAATATGGATTTATTTTTTACCCTAATTAAAAATTAAATAGAATAAGTAATTAATAATTAAAATGATAAGGTTTATATTGATAGAAATACTCGTCTAAACATTATTGACTTATGATATTAAAACCATATCTACTCACATATTCTTAATTAATTCATTTAGAGGTTTTTTTGTAAGTGGCTTGATTTTATTATAAATTATCATTTTTAGAGATTCTATAAGTTCTCCTCACCGCAATTATAAAAGGGAACCTCCCCATCACTTATTCACTTAATTTTGTTCATTAATCCTTTTCAATACTCTACCCATTTCTGTTATAAACGTCTCTAGTTAAATTCTATATGTTCTAGTATTCTCCAATGGCTAACTAAAGTTCATTAAGAAAATATATAGAAGGATATTGTCGAAGAAGAGGCAATCTACTCTAACAATTTTTTCAAACCTCTTTCTTCATCTAGTACCTCTTCATGATTTTTTTCTTTATAATGTAATAAGTAAAATATCAATTATATTATGATATTTTATTATGATAATGAAAGAAAAATATGATACTTTCTATCCTCCCCATGAAAAAGAAAATCCCCACTCGTACGTACGTAGGACTTACAATCTCGAAGTAGCGGGGTAACCTATTTTCACCAACACCATAAATAGATGTGTATAATGATAGAAATATTAACTATATTTTTTATATATATTCAATAAAAAATATTTACCATCAACATCCATACCATTCTACAATTTTGGTAATGATATCTTCAATCATGTGTATGTTTGACAAACCGTCTCAATGATATGATGTGATTCATTCTACAGGATATCCATTACAGCAAGATAATATAAATGTATAGAATGAATTGATATTTTATATATTAATATCATATCATTTTAAATGATATAACTATCACCTAATAAGTATATTAAAAATTTATTTGACAAATCTTGGATTAGAAATCGAATCCACTAAAAGACGAATAACATAAAAAATTAAATGATATTAATAAAAATTGATAATATGATCATATATGATATCATAGAAATAACTCTGATTATTTAATAATTAATTGAAATTATTTAAAAAATTAATCTTGAGTTTTTTCTAAAAAAAAATGATATCAGACCTATGGTATGAGATAATATTTAAATCTCATTATTATCAGATATTCTTTTTCTAAAAGTATTTACTACGGTATATTTATCATCTATATAAATGTTTCCAAAATATGTATTATAGAATATTATTTCGACAATCTTAATATTATTTAAATTAAATTTTATACATTTGTTAATTTTTATAAAATTGTATGAAATGAATTTTTTTTATATGAGACCTTTTTGTATTTTCTGAGAAAATATTGAGAAGATTTTTTTCTTCTTAAATTATATGGAAGTAAAATATTTTTACACATACATAAAACCCTATATACATTAATATTATTTTAAAATATTTCAATTTTATTTTCAAATAAATTACATTCTTTTAAAATATGAAGGATATTTTTGGAAAAGAAAACATTTTGTAGAAGAATATATATTTTCTACAAGAATAAATTTCAAATGTTCAATAATTTTTTTTCTATATAATATGGAATTATTCAATGGGGATATGTTTCATGTATAATATCCCTATTTTCCCGATAATATATAGTTTTTTATGATGGAATGAAATTTAAGAAATCTTTTTGGTTAACATGGATTATGATATAGTGGAATGATTTATAATGAAAGCTATTTTTATATGGGTTCTGAGGAATAATTAATATTTTGGGGCACACAAAAGAATTATTTAATTATGATATGGGTGAGACTTATATATCAAAAAAATTCATTGTGTAAATATTTGTATATCATGAGACATATAGGGATGAAAGAGGATATGACCATGGTTCTGTAATACTAGGATGGAATGATGAGTGAACTCAGTTCAGTAATGAACTATATCCACTATGATGGTCTGGGAAATGAGACTTCACTTATATGAAATTACATTCCATGTTTGTGTGTATGTCATAATATTTCTTGTCATATTTTATAATTTTTGGTATTATGTTAAGTTCATATTATTAAATTTTTTGAATTATCAAATGGCATTGTATTGAGATCTTTCATATGAATTATATGATTTTAAAATTTAACGATCTTGTGTCTTCTGAATGTTATCTAATTGAGGTCTCAATTTTTTTACTCTAACTGTGCATATGATATCACCCTTTCATAAGATCTGTTCTCTAAGACATGAAGAACTATATGAATTAATACATTTCTAATAGGTTCTATTTATGAATAAATATGTGGGATACAATTTAAATGTCGTATAAACCAGTTTATTATGTTTCCAATTTTGTAAATCCATGAAACCTATATAATCGTGGAACAATGTTGTTTTGTTTTGTATGAAAGTTGTTCAATTTTTACATAATATTTATGTATATAATTTATGGAAAATTATATTTTATATCAAGGTGAAGGTATAGTTATAATTTGAAAACATGGATTAGAAAACTTTAGTAGAAACCCAAAGGATATATCGAATTATAGGTGACAATAATAGTGTTTTATAAATGATAATGAATAAACTTGGATAAAAACTAAGTGTCTGAAATTTAAATATTATGATCGATTGTGTGGTTTTCCCATTATGATTAGAGTTTCTTACACTATTATTATTGGTTTTAGTTAATAAGTGGAACCCTAAGAAACAATGTTTATGATTAATGAGTGGGGTAATGAAATGATTATCCTCCTAAGAAACTAAATTTTAAGGGAGATGCAATAAAAAATATGATAGCTATTCTCCCACAACATCATCAAGTTATGATTCACGGAGGACATACAAACTAGAAAATGAGGTTAATATATTATGTTGAATCCATTATGAGGTAATGTCTACCATATTTCAGTAGGTCTTCTGATCCACTAGTGGGTGAATAATTTATCAATAACCCTGAAAATATATTATTAGTTCTCTATTTTTTGAGCATGATAACGATATCTTATAAATATATCTTTTAGAAGGTGAATCTGATCAATGTTGTAGCCCTATCAAGAATACAAAGAAATGATTTGAAATTGAATCCATGGAATATGATGAATTCAAAAAATTATTTTTCAATAAGTATTTACCTTGTATTCTTGGAAAAAGATGGATAAAGTGTTCCATGAGCTTACAAAAAAGGACTATGAATCCTTCGGTACCTATGAATAAATTTTTTTAAATAAATGTAAGTTACTTTTTTGGAATTATTATTCAACATGAGAGTAAAAATGATTAATATTTTAGTAGACTAAAACTAAGTTTTTGAAGGCTATTATATATAAGATAGTTCATTTGTTGTGATAAAATCATTCGATGTGATCTCGAGGTTGAGATAGATATTGGAGTAATCCATCAGTCCAATGGGGGTTATAAGAATTGAAAAATGGAAGTTAATGGAAAATCTAAACGCCAAACAGAAAAGAAAATGTATTTTTTTTAATGCTCAAAGCGAGGAGAGAAACATAGATGAAATCATATTAATGGGATAAAAACAATTATGTGTGGGTGAGAAGGTCATCTGGAATTTAAATGATGAAGTGATGGGAAATATAATTATAATGATGAAAATAGAGAAAAGATTAATTTGATTTCACCTCTATCACGTCAATTTTATTGGTGCAGGGAAATGGGGAATAATGCTAACAATTTCATAATATATGAGTTTTCAATTATGGACGTTGTCAATAAAAACATAAGGAAAAAAACAATGACATGACACATGTGATTACTATTGGTGATTTTAAATATAATAATAATGTGGTTAAAGGTACACTTACCATCCAATGAAAAGATGAAAATATTTTATTTGAATCTACATCTGGACAATATTTTATTTATGAAGAATTTTAAAATGGTATTATTTTATTACCTCAAGAATTAGATGATGTGTTAGATGTGAAAACTCCTAATGGGACAACAATATCGTCAAAAGATTATAATTATTATCCAATTGAAGTATGTGGGAAAGTGATTCATGATAATCATGTGATCCATCCTTTATTGGAATTTTATGTGATTCATATCATGTATTTTTATTCTCAATATTGATTTCATATTAATTACCAAATAAGGGAAGTCTCAATTTATATTCTGGATAAATTTTTTATCATATACTGTTGCAAGTATGAGTGCGAACTTCTAGTGAAAATTTCTTCCATCTTATGGGTCATTATTCCTATAAATAAAGGTTACCAATATAAAATGTCTAGGGAGAAAATCACCATTAGTAATACACCTACGGTACGAGATTTATTGGATTTATTCCTAGAAGAATACCCATGTATTCCACCAAATCTTGAACGTGGTTTTTTAATAGAAATCATACCTGGTGTTTTGCTTATTTCAAAGGAACCTTATAATATATCACCAATTGTGTTACAAGAATTGAAGAATCAACTCTATGATAATATTGAAAAGGGATTCATAAACCTTAGTGTGTCACCTTGGGGTGAACATGTTCTTTTTCTAAAGAAGAATGATATATCAATGCTATTCTTCATTGATTATTGAAATCCTAAAAATATCACAATCAATAAAAAATAAACACTTCCCCACAGTGATTATTTATTCAACAAACTATCTAGACCTCAAAACTATTCCCTATTGATCTGCATTCTAGATATCATCAATTATGGTTCAATAAGAAGGATATACCAATGATGACATTCCATGCAAGTTATGGACACTATGAATATATAGTAATGACTTTTGGTATTCCTAATCCCACAAATCATCATGGATCTATTTGATAGATTCTTTAGAGAATATATTGATCAATTCTGGGAATTATTTATAGATTCTATTCGGGTTTATTTAAAAATCATGGAGTAACATGGTGATCTAATGAGATTTTCTCTAATGACCCTGAAAAAGGAGAATCTTTTTTAAAATTTAACAAAGTGTAAATTCTAGCTTCAGAAAGAATAATTTTTGCATCGAATAATCTCAATAGAGGGGATATCTATGGATCTAGAAAAATAGATGTTATTGAATGTTGGGATAACATGACAGTAGTAACTAAGATATGATGTTTTCTTTGTTTTTCTGGATATTTTTGAGGTTTTATGAAATATTATTCATGACTATCTAATCCACTCACCAAGATGACTTGTAATGTAGTCAAATTAGTGTTGACAAAGGAATGTGAAGAGAATTTTTTAGATTTAAAAAAAGGTTATCCAGTTCACCTGTGCTTACACAACCTTATAGTAGAGATAAGGGGGTGATATACAGTGATTAATCAAATAAGGGGTTGAAATACGTTCTCATTAAAAGTGATATGGTGAAAAATAATTCGACACGATAATTGAAAATCCATTCAAAAATTTAACCAACTAATGATTTTCATTTACATTTAGTAATATTCGAATTAATGATATGTATGCATTTTATTTATTGTGAAAGGTGTTACATTTAAAAATATCATAAAACTTTAACACAAATTTTCACACAAAAGGATATGAATATTCCCCAAATAATATGGTTGGAGTTGATTAAAGATTGGGACTAATAAATAAATTACCACCCCAGGAATGTGAACAAGGAGACGGATTCTTTGATTTGAAACCCCAATGAAATACTTTCTATAATTAAGATAATTAATGATACAATATTTGTGGATTCAAAAAAAAATATCTTCAAATTTTAATGTTAGGGATGAAATCAGAACATTCTCAATTAAATATTCAACCATATATAAATCTAAAAATTAATGATTAATAGAAAAAAGATATAAAGAAACAAAATATTTTGACAAATGTTCGAGAATTAACTCTTCATTGTGATAGATAATAAAGAATCATTAATTGTGTTTTTATAACTCCCATATAAGAATTAAAAAAGGAAGTTTTGGATGTGGCTCATAGTTCGTTATTCACTATTCATCCTGGAATAAAAAAAATGTACATAGACCAGCAAGAGTATTTCTAGTGGGATAAAATGAATTGAGATTTTTCTAATTCTTTTTTTTTGTGTGGTTTTTCAGAAAGTAAATATAGATAGAAAATTTTATATGGGGATGTTACCGCCACTAACCATTGTAAAATAGAAATATGAAAACAACACTATTGATATTCTCATCATACTTCCCAAAACATCTATTGTCTACAGGTCTATATGGTTTGTATTTGATAGTTTTATGAATTTGGATACTTTTATGCTATTATAAAGGATTCCTATCTCAATTAGTTGGATATGATAGATGTAAAACAAGTGGTATGATTACTATAGTAGCACTTTCTATTATATCAGATTTTGATATGAGGTTTACATGGATATTCTGGTGAAGTCTTTAGCAGGATTTGGAAACAGAGTTACATTTCATCAATTCATAACATCCCAAGAAAGCTGGTTAGTCTATGAGGACAATTCAAAATCTATATGACATGTTGATATGCTACTCTATGTATTTCAAAGGTGGATGAGATCAACAAATACCATAGGTATAATTTTATTTCAATAATATATTTCACTCTAGTAATCTGATTTCTCATTATGAATCCCTCTATGAAAAGATGTGAATATATATAACATTCTAGGATGAATTTGGGGAAATAAATCTATTAGGACCCAATCTTTTTGATGAAATAAAATAAAATGTTAGATATATTCAATAGCACATTAGAGCATCTTATAGTCAACAAAAAAGTTATGTTTAAAACCAACAAAAATAACTATAGTTTGAAGTTAGTGGAAAGGTGTTTCTAAAAATATATCCATGAATGAGAGTAATGAGATTGTGAAAGAAGAGAATGTTGATCCGTAATTATATCTTCCCTTTTGAAATTATGGATTGTTTTTGGTACGTAGCATATCGATTGGCACATCAAGGGAATCTCTCCCATGTTCCTGATGTTTTCCATGTATCTATCCTATTACAGTACATACCTAACCGTTCACATGTACTATACTAAGATTTCATAAAATAGGTGAAAGATATATCTTATTAAGAAAAAGATATATTGATTCTTCATTATCGAAAAAAAGTTCATGAAAATAGGACTATTCGTTGGGTTACAGATTTATAGTAGAACCACAAATTTGAGGAAGAAATGTGGGGACTTGATGATGTGAAGAGGTAGAGGTATCATCATATTTTTTCATCCATTTGATGATTTGAAAGATAAATATTTTCTCCAGGGGGTAGAGTGTAACACCTATATGTTTTGATGAAATATATTCAATAAATAACTATAATTCATCAATAGATTGCATTACACAAAATCATGTGTATAATAAATATGTGAGATTCCATTAGTATAAAATGATAATGATAACATATCCATTAGGTTAGAGAGAATAAATATAACTATCATTGAATGTATATGTTGAATTCACTAGCTACATATCAGTTTTGAAAAATGTAAATCACTTTTATATTTGTATTTTGGAATTAATATATTAAGTGAATTAAAATTAGTAAATTAAGTTAATGAAATATATTTTTATATATTTAATAAAATTATTTTGATATTATTCCAATATATATTTTAGTCATAGGGTTTTAATAAACTCTATTTTATGTATAAAAACCTATATTCTCTAAAAGGTTAATTTTACCTCCTTTTAATGTAGGAACAATATTATATTATAAAATTAACACATTTTTAATTTTTATTAAAATATAAATTTAATCTTTGGAAGCATGAAATAAAAATTTATATTGAAATAATTGTTTTCATTATTCTGATAACATGGAAGTTTTGATTAATTGTATAAATATGTTAAATTTTAATTGAAAACTATATTTTCCATTGAAATTATTTAGAAAGTTAAATTATATTAATTAATGGTTTTAATAGATAAATAGACTGTATTTTTATTAGTTAGCGTAATTTATGTCATTGACCTTAATTTTACATTGCATTTGGGTGTAAAAACATTTCAATATTTGGTAATTTTTTTACATTTAAAACTTGTTTTCTCATTCCAACAAGGATATTATGTTTAATTGAATTACTAATACTTATTAGTTTTGAATTTTTAAAAATCTATTCCATATTTGGAATCATTAGTAACAAATTATGTAAATAAGTTCATTTTTAATTTGGGCGTTATGAATAGTAACATTATTAATATTGTAAAATTGTAAATCAGGTAATTATGGGTAAAAATATCATAATAACATTTCCCTAAAACATGTCCTAATATAATTGGATTAGTGTTATTATATGTAAATAATGCCGGGGTAAAAATAGTATTTGTTAGAATCCACTTTCATTAGATTAGGAAATATATTTTTATTATTTAAAGAAAAGATAAATATATATTACTCAAATATTAATAACAATATCAATTTTAATATAAGGTTATGCAAAATAAAAATTCGACTATAAATACTCATTTGAAAAATATATTGTTTATTTATGTTGGAAATTTATTGTAAAATTTTAGGCAATAAATTATTACATTAAAGAATTATAAATTGATGATGGAAGAATTATTTAATTGATGAAAAATCAATAAAATTATTTTTATTAATATTAAAATAACCATTTTAATACAAAACCAGGTGACCAAATCTTATTTTTCATTAATATTGTGACCATAATAAACAAATGGTCATGTTATTGAAAATTGAGGGCTATATGGAAATGATTATAACACTAGTAATATTTTATTTAAAGTGGTATTAAAGATGTCACATTCATGTTTTAATAATTATAGCATTTTAATGTAGGAATTTCCAAAAGGAATATTAGATAATAATTATTTTAATGAAATCTAGAGGATTTATTTTTATCAAAATATTTTTTTAAATTTTTATTCAATAAGTAATTATATTAAATATTTTGATATAGTAATTATTTTATTAGTTGAGATAAAAAATAAAATTTATTCAAAATATTAAAAAAATATTATTTGGTATAATTCATATGTCTGTATAATTTTAGTGATAACCTTGACCTCTGAGTAATATTATATAATAGTTCATTTGATGATAACATGTTATTATAATTTTTTTAAAAATCAATGATTTGATTAGTGACAAAATTAACACTATTGATTGATAATCAAAATAATGCCTTATTTAATTATTTAAATATCATAATGAATTTTTTAAAAATATTAAATAATTATTATGTGGTATATAATATTCTTTGGTATTTATTAATGGTATAATTGATATAAAATAATTAAATATTACACTATTTTAATATTGAAAAATTTGTTACACAAGTTAAAAATTAAATAGTTTAATTAAGAGTTATTTTAAATGATGAGGTTTAAATTGATAGAATCACTTGTCTAAGATTTATTGATTTATGAGACTAAAACATCATTTCCTCATATATTGAAATTATGATATTTTGGTGGTTTTTTAATTGCTTTTATTTTATTATAATTTAATATTTTTCTAGTTTCCATCAGTTCCCCTCATCTCAATTATAAAAGGGAACATCCTCCCTCGTATATTCATTTCATTTTATTCTTGAAATGTCTTCCATCCCATGTAAATTTATCTTATAATCTTCCCTAGACACATTTTACAGGTAATGGTCCTATTTAATTACCAACTATATTTCCACAAGAAATGATCTAGATGGAGCTCGTCGAAGAAGAGGCAATATCCTCTACTGATTTTTTCAAACATCTTTCTTCTTCTACTTCTGCTTCATTAGTGTTTATGTTATAATGTAACAATTATATTATAGATTATATAATGAGATTTTATTTTGATAATGGATCAACCATATCCCACCTTCAATCCATCCCCGGAAAAATATAATCACCATGCATGCGTATGTATGGCTTACTATCTCCACGTTGTTGTGTGACCTATTTTTCACCGCCACAATTCATGGATGAATATAATGATGTATATATTAACTATACATGGTTATATGTATTATAGAACTAAATATATACCATCCACATAAATAAAATTTCGTGATTATGGGAATGATATCATCCCTCATGAGTATATATGACCAACCATCTCAACGAAGTGATGTGATTTGTTATAAATGATATCAATTGATGAATTAATATATAAATATGTAGGATGAATAAACATTGTATATATTATGTTAATATCATTTGCAAATGAAAAAAATACAACCTAATTAGGATACTCAGAATTTATTTGAAAAAAAATTCATAAGAAATCAATGAATTAATACCTGAATAACTAGAAATAATGAAATTTTATTAAAAAATGAATGTTAATATCATCATATATGATATCATAAAAATAACTATGATTTTGGAATAAATCAATGAAATTATTTAAATAATTATACAAAAGGATTAGATATATATAACGTATAAGATACCCAATGTAAGGGATACTTTTTCAATATCATTATTATCTGATATTGTTTATCCGCAAGTATTTACTAGGGTATATTTATAACCTAGATTTATTTACCTTAATATCAATTATAAAATATTATTAATAGTCTGATAAAATAATTAAATTTCGGTTTTATTTCTTTTTTTATTTTTATGAAACTACGTGAATGGAATATATTTTTTATTTGATAAGAGATATATATTGATTCACTGAAAAAAGTAAGATAATACTGATTTCATTAACCTTATATGGAATGTACAAAATTTTATCATAAAATAACAACTTATTTAGATGGATATTACATTAAAATATTTCATTTTTATTTTCAAATAAATTATTTTATTTTAAACTATTGAATGCATTATAAGAGAAGAAAACATTTTCAATAAGAACATATATTTCCCTCAATAATTAATTTCATGTGTTTTATGAAAATTATTTTCTATATAATATGGAATTATTTAATATGTCTTTGTTTCATGTATAATATCCCAATTTTTTCTATGTTGTGTTTTTATGATGTAATGGTTTTTATGAAATCCATTTGTTTTACATTAAATATGATGTGGTGGAATGATGATTAAAAAAATATATTTTATTTCATGGGTTTTGATTAATGATTTGTATTTTTATGGAACACATAAAAATGATTTAATTATTAAATTGGTTTTAACTATATCTCCCTATATATAATTTGGTAATGATTTATATCTCATAAGACACCCATGACTAAAAGGGGAAATGACATCGGTTCTGTAATACATGGATAGAATGAGGAGTGAAATGCATTCTCCAATAGACATCTTTCCCTATGATGGACATTGAAATAAGTCTTGAATAATATGAAATTATTTTCTATTTTTATCTATAAACCAAATAATTTTATGTCGTAGGTAATGCATTTTGGGATTACATTAATTTATTCATATTATATTTTGTGATTTATCCGATGAAATGATATAATGATCTTTCATATGCAGGATAATATTTTCAAATTATATGTTCTTAAATCTTATGATTATTATATAATTAATATGTATTTTATTTACCCTTAAAGAGAATCTGGTCTCACCATTTCATATGTTTCGTTTCCTTATGGCATGAATAAAGGTATTAAGAAAGATAATTCATAAGGGTTCTAGTTATGAATAAATCAGTGGGAGACAATGTATATGTCTTATGAACCAATGGTTTATGTTTCCCAATTTCTAGATACACTAAAACTATAAGTCCCTTTCATGTTTTTGTGATGTTTTGAAATGAATATTCTTAAATTTTGATGTTATATATATGTATGTAAATTATGGGGTATTATAGATGGTATTAGAGTAATGGTATTGTTATCCTTTAGATACACGGATTGGAAATTATTAGTAAAAACTCTATGAATATGTCTAAGTATAGATTACAATCCTAGTGTATTAAAAATTATAATGAAAAAACTATGATAAAACATAAAGTGTCCTAAATTTAAATTTTATTCTTGATTATGTTGTTTTTCAATTCTGTTTTTTGTTTCTCAAAGTAGGATTCTTGGTATTAGTCATTGGATTGAACCTGATGGAACCACAGTAATTATAAATGCGAGGGGAAATGAAATGACTATGTTCTTAAGCCACAAAATATTATGGGAGATATAATGAGAAATTTAAATGATATGCTCACACATCAATCTCTGGATATGAATCATGCAGGACATCCAAACATGAAGAGGATGAAAAAACTTTCTATTCATTCATTCATGAGGAAGTATCCACCTTCATTCAGTTTGTCTCTTAATCTACTAGTGGATGAATAATAGATTAGTACCACTGAAAATAAATTTATTATTCTCTAATTAACTGAACTTTATAGATTCATATTATCATTCTATCATTTGGAATGATAAGTTCATCAATGGTCGAACATTATAATATTTATGAGACTGAGATATAAATTGAATCCATGGAATGTGGTGGATTAAAGAACTCATTTTTAAATAATTATATTCCTCATATTCTTAGAAAAAAAGATGGAGGAGAATTTTCTTTAGCTTAAGAAAAAAGGATATAAATCCTTTGGTACATATGAATAATATTTTATAAGTCATGTAATGTATTCTTCCAGAATTTGTATCATTCCAAAGAGTATTATTTTCCAATTCATTATCCTATTAAAATCAAGCCTCCAAAGGGAATTATCTTTATTGTACTTCAATAGTAATGAAGAAATAATTTGATGTGCTCTCATTGTTGAGATATATATTGAATTAGCCTAATAGTACTATGGGGTTCATAAGAATAGAAAAATATATTTCATGGGAAAATATAAATTCCAAAATAAAAAGAAAATGAGTTTTTCTTTATGCTCAGATTGTTTAAAAAAACATGGAGGAAACTTTCTAAAAGGGGAGAGAAAATATTTTATGTGGGGGGTAGAAGGTCACTTTTCAACTTAATTCAGTATTGATAGAAAACAAATTTATAATTATTAAAATAGATAAAATCTACAAATAATGAACCAATCACACATCAATTCAATATGTGAAATGAATTTGGAAATTATTCCAACTGATTCCCTAATTCATGGGTTATTGATGATGATTAATGTCAAGAAAATATTAAGTCCAAATAAAAAGGACACTCACATGCAATCATTGTTAGTAATGTGGAATATGATAATAAAGTTGGGAAAGGCACAGATATCATCACATCTAAACTAGAAAATATTTTATTTAATTCAAGATACTATCAATTTTATATTTATGAGTAATTTTCTAATTATATTTATATATAACATTGTGAATTAGATGTTTAGTTAACCATGACAACTCCAAATGGGACAGTAGTTTCATCAACATTTTTAATTCGTCTCAAAGTGAAGTTTATGGGATATTGCATCCTGAAAATCATGTGATATTTCTTTTACAGTAATTTGATGGAGGTTATATCAGTTTTCCAAGGAATGGAAGTCAAATTTCATATTTTGGATAAATCTAAGTTTATCAATCTATGTGAGGATGAGTATGACCATAAAGTGGGAATTTCTTCCATATTATGGGTCTTGCTTCTTATAAATGAATGTTATATATATCAAATATGTGGGGAGAAACTCTCCATTAAGAATACACCTATTGTTTATAAATTTTTTGATGCTGTCCAAAATAATTTCCAGGTATTCCACCTAATCATATATATGATTTTTCATTATAAATCATACTGGTTGTTACTTCTATTTCAACAAAATGATATATAATGGTCCCAATTTAATTTGAATTATTGAAAAAGAGACAATAAGATAATATTGACAGGGGATTCATATGCCCTAACACATCACCTTGGTGTGAAATTGTTCTTTATGATAATAAGAATGATAGAGCAATGAGACTCTTTATTGACTTTTAATAACATAACAATATCAGTATCAAGAAAAAAGATACTCTTCCCCACCTAATTGAAATTTTTAAAAATCTACTTTGAGATCAATACCATTCCCAGATTGATCTTCATTCATGATATCATCAATTAGGGTCCAAAAGGAAGGATATACCAATGACATCATTCTATACAATGTATGTACACAATGAATAAATAGTGATGCCTTTTGGTAATACTAGTTACCCTATCTATCATCATGGATCTAATGAATGGAATCATTAGAGTCAATCTTGATCAATTTGTTGTACTATTTATAGATAAGATTCTGATTTATTGGAATAGTAATAAATAACATGAAGAATACATGATAACTTTACTAAAGTCCCTGAGAAAGGTGAAGATTTATGAAATGTTCAAAAAGTGTGAATTTTGGCATTAGAAGGATTAATTTTTGTGTCACATAATCTCAAGAGAGGGGATATCTAAGAATGATGGGAAATATAAGTTAAGGAAATTTGGCCTATCCCAACAATAGTAAATGATATATGATTTTTTCTTGGTTTGGCTAGTTATTATCGACATTTTGAGAAATATTTTTCATGAATATGTAATCCAATCACCAAGTATACTCATAAAATAGTAATGTGTGTTTGGATATAGAAATGTGATGATAATTTAAAAGAGCTAAAAAGAATATTATTCAAGGCACCTATGATCACACTACTTCGTAGTAGAGAACATGTTTTTATCTATAGTGATGCATCCCATATTGGGTTGGGATATTTTCTCTTGAAAAATTATTTGGGGATATCTTTTTCCTCATGATAATAGAAAAACATTTAGAAAAATTAACTGAATCTCGATTTCAAGTTAGATATAGTAATGTTTGCATTAATGATATGGAGGCATTATCTTTATGGAAATACGTGTTTTATTTAGACATATCATAAATTATTATAGTATATTTTCTCACAAAAAGAGATTAATATGTAACAAAGAATATTGTTGGATTTGATTAATGGTTATGACTACTCAATAAATTACCACCTTGGGAAAGTGAATAAGGTGGTAGATTCTTTGAGCTGAAAGGACCATGCTATCGTATCTAATATGAAAATCATAAATGACCCAACAATTATGTATTTTCAAAGGACAAGTATTGTAATTATGAAGTATGAGGAGAAATATTATATCTCTCAATTAAATCTTCCATCATTTATACAAGTGAAGGTTATAGAGGCATAGAAGGAAGATATAGATATACAAAAGGAGGGAAATGATTTGGAGCACAATCCTAATTATGATGGAATAATCAGTTGTAAGAATCGGTTTTATATTCCTCCCATATAGGAATAAAATAAGGAAATATTGGATAAGGCTCATAGGACTTCATTATCTATATATCCTAAAAGCACAAAAATGTATAAGGACTTGAAAGTGTATTTCTAGTGGGATGACATAAAAAATGATATTTGGGAATATGTTGGTCGATTCATGGTTTTTACACTAGTTAAGGCATAGAGAAAGATATCTAAGGGGATGTTACAACCATTACCCATACCATAATGTAAATGGTAAAACATTAATATGGAAAAAAATTAGACTTCCCAAAACAACTAAAGGACACAATGTTATATGGGTTATAGATGGTCACCATTAGAAGTCAGAACACTTCATTGATATTATAATGGATTTCCCTCTCGATCAGTTGGCCAGGATATATGTATAGGAAGTAGTAAGATTTCATGTAATACCACTTTCCATTATATCTGATCGGGATCTGAGGATTACCATGAAGTTGTAGAGATGTCTTCATAAGGCTATTGATATAGATCTATGTTTCATAACTTATTATAATTCTTAGTTAGATGGTCTGTCAAAGAGGAAAATTGAAAATATAGAAGAAATGTTGAGATCTTACTATATTAATTTCAAAGGTGGATGGGAAAATCCACTACCTTTGGTAGAATTTTCATACAATAAAAGAAATGAATTTAGTATATTAATGGATCCTTATTATTCTTGATATGAAAATATTTATTTA
The DNA here is from genome assembly GCA_963277665.1 of Viscum album. Classification (NCBI taxonomy): domain Eukaryota; kingdom Viridiplantae; phylum Streptophyta; class Magnoliopsida; order Santalales; family Viscaceae; genus Viscum; species Viscum album. The sequence goes on from OY728123.1 coordinate 1,757,272,546, forward strand.
AATCCATCATTCTATGATGAATTTGGGGAATGAAATATATTAGGACCAGATATTGTTGAAGAAATGGTTTAAAATGTCAGATAAATTGAAAAACACATAAAAGCATCTCAGAGTCTAAAATACAGGTATGATGAAAACTAATGAAAATACCTAGAGTTTGATGTTAGGGACAAGGTATTTCTTAGAAAATCACCATTTCAAGGAGAAATGATATTTTGAAATATGGGAATGTCAATCCCTAGTTATATTATCCCTATTAAAATTCTAGATTGTGTTACGAAAGTAGAATACTAATTGGCGCATCAACATAATATCTATGAAGTTCATGATGTGTTCTTTGTAACTCTCATGATAAAGTACATAACTATTCCTTCTCAAGTATTATACTCATATGTCCTACCATAGGATCATGATCTTTCTTATCAGGAAGAATTGATACAGATTATGGATCATATTGAAAAAAGATTACAAAATAAGGCCACTCACTTGGTTAATCTTTTATGGATGAACCATAAATTTGAGTAAGTTATGTGGGAAATTGAGGATGCAATGAGGTAGAGGTATCATCATCTTTTGGCATATATGTGATAACTTTTGAGGGATAAATTGAGTTTTCATGCTATAGAATAAAACAACCAATTTTTTTATGAAATATTTTCCATTAATAATTATAATTCATCAACAACATACATTACATGCAATCCGGAGTCTAAACCAACCATTAAAATACATTAGTATCAAATGAATAGTATAACATCTCCATTAGGTTATCAATAATAAATATAACAAACATAAGAATATATATGGTGAAATCATCGGCTATTAATAATTTATAAATAATTTAAATAAATTATCTATTTTTATTGTTGAAAAAATAAATTAAGTGAATTAAAATTAGTAAATTTAATTAATGAAATATATTTCTATATATTTATTAAAATATCTTTTATATTTTTCTAATACATATTTTATAAATATGGTATGAATAAACCAAATTTTATGTATAATAACTTATATTTTTTAATTGGAAATTATAACGCCTTTTAATGGAGAACCAATTTTAAATTCAAAATTCTACACATTAATAATTTTTATATATAAACGTAAACTTCTTCATTAGAAGTAATATATAAATATTTACATTAAATGAATTTTTTATTTTTTCGGTTAAGTTTTATTTTTTAATTAAAAGTAAAAAACATAAAAAAAATTAATTGAAAACATATTTATCATCGAAATGATATATATTTTAATTTTATATTTATGACTGTTTTCAAATTATAAAAATATTCTGTTTATTTAGTTAATGTAAATTAGGTTATTGGCATTAATTTTACATTGAATTATGATGTACAAATATTTCAATCTTTTGAAATGTTTTAACATTTAAACCTGGTTTTCTCATTTCAGAAAATGAGATTATGTTTAGTTTAATTACTCAATGTTATGTGTTTTGAATTTTTAAAACCAAATTATGTATTTTTAATCCTTAGTTCCTAGTTATGTAAAAAGATATATTTTATTTTTTGTAATTATAAATAGTAACATTATTAATATAGTAAAAGTGTAAATAGTGTGATTAAGGGTAAAAATAACATTATAACATTTCCTAAAACTATTCAAAGTATCATTAGATGATTGTGTTTCTACATAAATCAAGTTTGTATAGAAATGGTATCCATTAGAACCCAGTTTAATGATATTAGTAAAATTATGTTAATTTATTTAATGAAAACTAAAATATGTCTTACTCTAATATTTATAACTATATCAATTTTAGTATAAAGTTATACAAAAGATAAATTATAAAATAAATACAAAAAACAGATAATTTTTTCAATATCTTGGGTTATTTTTTAATTATTATAAAATAAATTATTACCTTAAAGGTTTATATAATGATGATGAAAATAATATTTAATTGATGAATCATAAATAAACTAATTTTTATTAAAATGACCACAAACATTAAATGACTAGACCACATGAAAAATTTTATTTTTCGAGTATATGCAGACCATAATCATCCAAGGATTGAGTTATTGACCATTTAGAGCCATATAGAAAAGATTATAACACTTATAATATCTTATTTAAAGTGGTGTTAATGTTGTAACATTCATGTTTTAATAATTAAAACAATTTTAATGTTGGATTTTCAATAAGATATTTTTTATTATAAGTATTTTTATGAAATATTTAGTATTTATATTTATTATTGTATTTTATTTTTTATTTTTATTCTGAAAATAAGTACATTAAATATTTTGATACTGTAATTATTTTAGTAAGTGAGATAGAAAATAAATTTTACTAAAAATATGAAAATAAATATAATCTAGGATAACTAAATTACCAATGATATTTTATTGACTTCCATGACCTTTGAATAATATAATAGAATTATTTGGTTGAAGTTGACCTGTTACCATAATATTTTAAAAAATAATTTATTTTAGTGGGGTCAAAATTGTGAAAATTGATTTTTAATCAAAATAATAATTTATTAAATTATATAAAAATCATAAAAAAAATTAAAAATATATATAATAATTATTTTATATCTTAATTATTCGAAGGAATTTATATGTGGTCTAATTTACATAATATAATAAATATTACAAACTTTTAATATTGGAATATTTGTTTCCCTATTTAAAAATTAAATAGATTAACTTAGTGTAATTAAAATGATAAGGTATGAATTGAAAGAAAAATATGTCTAATATTTATTTGTTGATGAATTCACAACCATATCTCAAATAATATTAGAAATTTTGACTTTATGGATGTTTTTGGATGTGGTTCTATTTTATTATATATTAATATTTATGGAGAATCCATAAGTTCCCCTAAAATCAATTACAAAAGGGAAAATTCTTCATAACCTACTCACTTCATTTTTATATTTCAATCTCATCCATACCCTACCCATTTCCCATATCAACATCCCTCTCCACATTCAAGGGGTTTTTTTCATCTCCCATGACCATCTTAACTATCTTATGTAGAGATCTAGAGAGAAATCATCGAAGAAGAGGTAATCTCCACTATCAATTATTTCATGTTTTTTTCTTATTCAACTTCTTATTTTTTTAGTTTTTTCCATTATAATGTAATAAATAATGTATAACATATATAATTATATTTTATTATAATTATGGAACAACCATATTCCATCATTTATCTATCCTATGAAAAATGAAATCACTACGCGTGTGTATGTACGACTTTTTGTCTCCATGTTTGGGTGTAATATCTTTATCACAACTGCCTTACATGGATTGGTATAATGAAGGTAATAAAAACAATATGTTATTATATAGATTCGGTAAAAAAATTATATAATATCAAACTCATTTCATAAATATGGGAATCATATTATCGCTCGTGCATATGCCCGACCAACCGTCTCCACGATGTGATGTGATTTAATATACATGATATCCATTAAAGAATGGTTATATGAATGATTATAAGGAATAAATATGGTATATATTATATTGATATCATTCTAAAATTACACAACTATGACTTAATAATTTGAACCATAAGTTATTAGACAAACCATTCATAAGAAAATGAGACCATAAATACCCGAATAATTACCAATAATGAAATATAATTAACAAACACAGGTAATATGATCACATATTGCATCATAAAAATAACTATTATTATTTATTAGGTCAATGAAATTATTTAAATCATTATACAAGATGTTTTAGAAACATACAAAGGATATCAGACATAAGGTAAGGGATTATTTTTCAATTTCATTATTATCCGAGATTTTTTATACGTAATTATTTACTGAGTTATATTTATCATAAATATCCATGTTTCCAAAATATGTACTATATAAAATTAATTATTTTATTATTAATTTTTATAGTCAATTTTACCCAGTGGTAAATTTTTATGAAACCATATGAATGTAATCTTTTTTCATTTTTGATATGAGGTACTTTTTGATATTTTGAATACAGTACAAGAAGAATGTTTTTGTTTAACTTACAACAAATGAATTGATTTTTATGAATTCATAAAGCCTTCATTACATGAATTTTCATTTCAAAATTTTTAAATTCATTTACGAATGAATTACTTTTATTTAAAAATGAATGGAATTATGATAAAAGGGAACATTTTGAGAGAGAAAGGATACTTTTCTCAAGAATTAATTTCAAGTGTTCGATTAAAATAATTTTACATACAAGATGGAATTATTTAATTGGGTTATGTTTGAAGTATATTATACATATTGTCACAATGTTATGATAGTGTTTAATATGGAATGATATTTTAGAGATCAATTTTTAGTTGGATTATGTTATGGTGGAATAATGTTTAATGAAATCCATTTTATTCCTCGATTATGATGAATGATTTATATATTTCTGAAAGAAGTAATAATTATTTTATTATGATATTTTTGAGACCTGTATAGCCCTAAAATTAATTGGATTATGATTTTTATCTCAAGATATAGACGAGGCTGGAATAGATAATGATCTCGGTTCAGTAATATAGGCTTGGAATGAAGAGTGAAATCAGTTCACTAATGGACTTTATCCACTATAACGTTCTCGGAAATGGAAATTAAAAAACTTAAAACGATTTTATATTATTTTGTGTATAAAAAAAATACATATAATATGTTATTAATTTGGGTATAATGTTAATTTATTGTTATGAACTTTTATGATTTTTCTCATGATATGATATTATGATCTTTAATATATTGGATAGGATTTTAGAATGATAAGTTATTATATCTTATAATTATAATATGATTGATATATAACATATTTAACCTTAATGATCATATAATCTAACCCTTTCATATGTTTCTTTTCCCATGGTCATGAGTAAGGTAATTAAGTAATATATGTCAAAAGGTGTATAGTTATTTATAAATTAGAAGGAGGAAATGTAGATGTATTATGAAATAGTTGGTTAGGTTTCCTAGTTTATAAAGACACGAAACATATATGGCCCTATCATGATTTTCTTATTATTTTTAATGATTATTATTTAATTTTGATGTAATATATATTAATGTAAAATATATACCGTTAGGCATATTGCTCATACAAATACCGATTAATTATTTTATTAAACATAAAATAAAATTTCCCATATGCTCAATTTGTTTAGTTTCTATAACATATATTTGTTTACTAATATTTTATTTTATTTATAAAGATTAACATGTGTGGGTGATGATTTTTTAAAATCCGAAAGATCGAAATTTTCCCATTCCAGTTTGCATATTTTATTTTTTTCTCGAAGTGCAATGTTAGGAATTTCATTTGGTTTATTTCAGTACTAAGGTTATATTATTCTTTAATAAAATAATGTTTTTTTTAAATGTGATTCATGTGTACAATTATATATAATATATGACACATTATTGAGGAAATAAATTATAAAAATATTGTCTGCATCATTACAATATATTCCACAACCACATCCATATTTAGTATCCAGATATGTTTGTATTAACAGGGAAAACCATCTACTAAAATCATTACCAATATTTTTGGATATCAACCAATTCTTATCATTGTATCTATGTTTTTCACAATGGTCCTTTAATATTACCCCCAGAATAACTACTCTAATCACAAACAATAACTACTCTAGTCTATAAAGTATATAAATCCCTACTATGATACCAAATGTAGTGACCAGTTATAAACCAGACATAAATAATAAGTTAATCTTATTGTTTAAATAATTTATCACAAAAATACCCACACAACTCAAAGGGTAAATGTTTTTGACTCTTGGATATCATATTTATAAAAATGTAATTTTTTAATAATTTTAAAAATTTATCCATAATTTTACTTATCTAGACCATTTCCAAAAATTATATGATGATTAAATCATATTCCTAACCCTGGGAATGTTAACATAAGAAATGGGATAACTCAATGAAACATTTAGGAAACAAAAAAATCCTAAATTATTAGATCACAAAATTTAAGGAGAATAAGAGGAAGAAAAAAATATATTAACAAAAGATCATAGGACCATTTTATATAATCATAATACCATAAAAATATAATGAACAGTGCGTAAAATATATTTCTAAAAAAAATAAGTGACATTAAAAAAGGAGACCATGATATAATAATGCGTAATACATTAAAAAAATTTATATTAATAATTGTATTTCAATGAAATTAAACATGAAATCTAAATTTAGAATGACTTGGTGAACATCATGGTAATGTGGAAAAATAAAAATTATAACAAACAATATCTAAATAAACCCAATTTCCCACACCTAAATGAAAATATCAATTTTGTCCATAATGAAAAATGGGATAAACCCCATCATTACTATTTGATGAAATTCAATATTGCCATAATAGAATATTTCATGATACATAATAATAAACTAATTCTTTGGTGGTTAATATATAACCCAACACACTATCATCTATAATTATGAGTTCCGCATAAAATAAATTTTTGTTTATGCCAAAATAACCTTTAGAAAATAATGTTTTCTTTAACATATAACATAAAATAAACATGTGTAATTATCGGATATAATAATATCATTTTCGAAAAGGAATCATAAAATAATAACATTTATATGATTTTAAAAAAATCACTTCGTGGGAGATAAACCTAGAAAAAACATTATTTTAAAATAGAAAAAAAAGAAAACTATATAAACATTAATATAAATTATTAGGTGTAAGTTAAGATTAAAAATTTTATTATTGGATTTAAAATAATATAATATTTGAAAACCATATTAAAAATAATTAAAAATAAAAAATGATTGAAAATAAATAAGGATAAAAAATGTAGAATCGAATATACTTTGATATTTTTTACTTTTAAATGAATATTTTATAATAATAATATGAAAAAAGGAAAATTGTATTCACATATGAAAGATAAATTACATAGAAGAACATTTAATTTAAAATAAATCTTTAATAAAATAAATATAAAAATTATATAAAGGTAATAATAAAATAAAAAACTAATGATAAAAAGTTTTATTTTTTTAAATAAAATAAAAACCATTTTTATTTATTAAAATAACATAATGCATTCCCACGTGATTTGAAAATAGTGAATCCTTTGATTAAATATTAATAAATTGGAATAAAATGTTAATTTTTCATATATAAAAAACTAGATATTATTCAAGGTAAAAGGTAACCTTGATTGGAAGTAAAAATGTAGACATGGAAAAAAATTCCTTTAAAGGTAATGGAAATAAATCTTTACAAAAATGAACATAATCAAACCAATAGAATATTCAAGAACGAATACATTGGATTGGATCATTATTTATAAGGAAAATTTTCTTTAAATGTAATATAGAATTTTCATTGTTTATAATAGATCAATCTATAAACAGTATACACAAAAAAGTGTGATAATAATCTAATGACATGATTTATTCTATGAAAAAAACTAACAACCACTCTACTATTTTAATTAAAAAACCTTGAGAGGAATACAATTAAAAATTAAATTAAATTATTTGTATTATAAATTAATATTGATATAGAATAACATTATATAAATATTTACACTTTTGAAAATGAATCATGGTGTATAGGATTAAAAACGACATAATGGATTCAAATTGGAGACAATAAAACCCTTAAATATTTAGTAATTTCTAAATAAAAATTCATTTGTAGAATTATTATAATATGGTTATGTAAATTCCATTGTTTATTAAGAAAAATTAAATTCTTTTCTTGTATATAAAACATTGAAATAATAATTTTATAAAAAAAATTAAAATATGTCTCAATGTAGGGGAAAGAAGATGTAAAACCTTTAATACATTTCAGATATTTAAACCAACAAACCATGACGAATTTAATAAAAAATTGAAATTTGAATAAAATGAAATATAATATAATCATGATTTAAACATTACAATGTTATAGTGTTTAAAAGATATAAATATAATAAATATTTATAAAATATACTTGTAATATTGAATGCAAATTATGAAAAAAAACCTTGAATTGTTTCCCTAAATTATTGAAAAATATCTCAAATCCTATAAAACAAACATAACAATATTAGAAAAAAAATCATAACATTATTCATAGATAAAAAATTATTATTATTTTATTTATTATTATAATTTTGTACATGTATATTCATTATTTTTTTCCCTATTTTCATACATGAGGTATTTATAGTTCAATTAATTTTTAGTATTTTCATAGGATTTGTATTAGTTTATGTTTATAATATAACGTTCATCATTCGATGTATATTATTGTTAATAAAATGGATGAATCGAAATTATTTGTAATGTTTATATTTCCTTTCATGAGAGATTTATTCTTTATCCAAGAATATTAAATTAAAAAACAATATATTAGTGATTCTCAGCCTACAATGAATGATTTCTTAATTAATGATTAAAATAGAAATATTTCCTCAAAAATATTAATTAATTAATTATTTATCTCTTATTATGAAGGAATGTTTGTTTTGACGGTCATGAATTCTACGAACCTTGTATTGAAATGAAGAATGATAAATTTAATAACATTTTGGACAAGAAACCATGATCTTCAATGAGAATATAACTCCCAAATAAATTTGGATATATTTAATTTTAAATAAAATTAATCTCTTAAATAGCTTATGGTACACACAGCCCCATGATTTTTAAGTCAACAAGCAACATCAGGAATAAATAAATAGTGATATATATATCAATTATAAAGTATTGGTTAATTTAGAAGGTATGAATATTATAATTTAATTTATCATATATATATATATATACTATAAATTATTTATAACATTTTGATAAATAATCAATATTTTTTTAGGAACATTTTTTTATTCATTAAAAATATATTTTCTTCTAAAACGTTTTTTTTATTTTCATGAAAAAAATTATTCCAATAATTTTTGGAAACATTTAGGAAACATTTATAATAAAATAATATTTTTTTCAATCTGAATATAAAAATTTAATTTGTTTAATGTTATGGTATGTTTCTAAAAATATTAATTTTTTAGTGAATACTAGAAAATTATGTCACTTGTAAAAAGACATTTCATTTTAATAAATTAATTAATTTTTAATGGAAAACAAGTTTTAAATATGTTATAAATTAACCAAAGTATTAATTTAGTTATATTTGATTCAATAAATTACTTTAAATGACCTTTATATATGTATTTATTATTAGTTACTTTTTCGGTTTAAAAAAGGGGTATTCTAAAAACTATTTTAAAATGCATAATATTTATCCATTTTAATTAATTAAAATATTCCATAATTAGGAATGTTTTTATATTAAATTTAAATAACAAATATCACTAAATATATGTATATTTTTATATTAGGATTATTATTAGTTATTGATTAAATATATAATCATCTTTTTCATAACCAAATTAATCATATTAAAAAGATGTTTTCCCACCTTGACTCCGTGATTAATATTAAATTAGTATTTTCTAAAAATTTTAATTGAATATTTAGTTTTTAATATTTTTAATCATCATAATAAATAATTTATAATATTGATAAAATATATTTTTGAAAATTATGATTATTGAAAACATTTAAAATTAATCACATTGATTAAGGTGAAAACGAGTTTATCGAGGGATTACACATTAAACGTGGGAAAAATGTGACCTTGACTCTTTTACAAAACCCATTTTATGGAAATATTTATACTATATACCTTCTAATATTGATAATTAACTGATATTGTGGTTTGGAAACATTAAAAAATGTGTGTAGAATTCATTCTTTCAAAATAATTACAATTGTTACTCTCACCACACCAATAAAAGGTTACCCATATCCAATATTATTTACAAGATAATAGGTCTTGGGATTTTATAATAACATGAATATTAACTTCAAAAATTATGTCATATAATCCTTTAACCTATATTTTGGAAATAGATACATGTTATGAACGTCGTTGGTGGATTCCTAACGAGAATACCCAAAGAAGATGCAATGTTATTCAATGATCTTTTTAATTTTATTTCTTTCCAACCCTCCTTGAATTATTATAATACCATTATGATCTAAAAAAATAATTAAATTGCATATATTTATATGTTTTTACCATAACATTATGACCTCTAACCACACCCACTTCTTTCAAATGGGTTATGAAATCATCATTCTTTTGTACGGTGGAGTACCGCCTCACGAAATGATGTCAATTTTATCCATTACATCCAATCATGGATGGGTATTAATGTTGTATATAAATTTTACAGATGATATTAATATAATAAGTATACTTATATAGGAATTATATCATATATACCCTTTTACATTCCTTTCTATAAGTGATGTTATAATATTTATCTTGTGTATGAAAAACTACATCCCCACAAAGAGATATGATTCATTTTTCAATAACATGATACATGAAATGTAATACGTGTATTGGTAAATAATGTTATATAAAATAAATATTTGTTATATTAGTTTCTTATTTATCATTATGAAAATATAATATTTCAATTTTATTATACCTTTTCACTCAATGAAAAATGATAACATTGTTCAAGGACGTGCGGACTACCGCCTCCTTGAAGCGATGTCATTCCTTTAATCATCACCACATAAATATATATATATATATATATATATATATCTGTGTGTGTATGTGTATATGTATATATAATTAATAAATATATTTGTATGTTCTTTTTGGATATATAATATATTACTGACCATCTTTCCATAATTACCATTGAAACATTTAAGCATTACACATGCATATCTGTGACATTCCATCTCCAAGATCATATTAGTAGTATATTTTACATATCCATAAGTCATGATTTTTTATAAAATAAAAATTCAATTATTAATTTTGAAACAATTTAATGATTATTATTCTGGAGAAAATTATATAATGACTGCTTTGACCATAGTCAACCTACCAAAATCATTTTTCATGCATAAGACAAATATGGTCAAAACATCTGATGACAACCTAATTAATTTAGTAATAATATATAACATCTTAATAATTAGAATAAATTTAATATTAAAAATTAATTTTTTTATGAAAAGAATTAACGAACATGTGTTTATTATTTTTAATGATAAAGAACGAGCATGAAGAATCACACTCGAGGTAAGGGTTTTCTCATATCACTTTTATTTTTGTGAGATATATTACATATTCAAATTTATTTTTCGTGCCTGTTATATATACATCGCATGAATTTATTTTATTATTATTTTAATTATATTTATGGGTATTTAAAAAAATTTCTATTTATCTTTGATGGGGTTTACGGTATCAAAGTTACCAAAGCGGTAAAGGGGTTTTGTCTATATTTCCCTTATTCAAGATGTATGATTTATTTTGTATTTATATTAATATATGATAATTAGATAGACATTGATAGAAATTATATAACATTAATATATTTATTTTCTTCATAATTTATAGTTTATAAAATTTTGTTCTTTCATGGGGCATACGATTTGGTGTTACTGATATGGTAAACGTTTTCTGTTACAATTTCATTATTTATCCGGATTTTTTATTATTATACATTCAATGAGGAAGTATTATAATATATATCCAAATAAACTCTTTAATTTTCTTCACCTATGGTTATTTCATGAGAATACATCTTTCCCTTTATTTTCCTTGATTATGCACTCAATATTTTAAATAAATTGTTGTATTAAACAATGACTTTTCAGTTTAAAAAAAGTTTTCTTCCTAAATTTTGTTTCAAAAAAATGATTTCAAAACAGATTTAAAATGTTTTCTTCTTAATAGAAATAATATTTTACACAATAAATGTTTTAAATTATATTTTTAAACCACAATTATATGTTTCCACAGTTCATTTTAGACAAAATTATTTGTATATTATTTTGTGAAATTTTAGTTAAAAAATTGGTTTTCAAAATGAAAGGGATTTTTTCCTAAATAATAGTTGTCTTAATCTTTTATTTGAATTTTCATTAATAAAAATTCTTTTTTATATATTTTTTGTAATGATTCCATCCTCATAATTTCATTGGATGAAATAAAAGTATTTTAGAGATATTTATTTGGAACCCTTTTCTTTCCCATTAGATAATTATGTTTCTAAGAGATTGTTACGAAATACATTTATTTTACATGATTTAATAATGTTTAAATTATGTTTTATTTATCTAATTTATTTCCATTGTTTAATCTTTTCACAATGAAATTTCTATGGAACACATTTCTTTTTAGTGGGTTAATCTTTTTTCAAATATATTATTATGTGACACATTTATTTTAAATTGGTTAATTACTTTTCTAAGATATTTAAATGAAATCAATTTATATATTGATTAATTAGTTTATAGAATAATAATGATTGTATCTTGGAATTTTATGATGAAAACTTTAAGTACTTATTAATGTTGTGGTTATTGTAATCCTTATATAATGAAAAATCTTAGATAGTGTAAGAAAATCCAATTATAGTATAGAAAATGTTGACCAATTACAGATTATAATATTGGGCGTCTCTGATAGCACCTATTGATCCAACTATTTTTTAAATGATTATTTCACATAGATAGGACTCAAACACATTGGGTAAATTACCTTGTCTTGGGGGGAATGATTGAGTGAGTTACTTGTGGGATTATCATATGGATTTAACTGGGGTACAGTTTTTTTGACCTTTTTATTCAATGTATTGTGAAGAGAAATGTTCCAATATACCAACACATTTATGGGAATCTTACCATGATATTAATACGATTTATATGATATAAATTCACATCATATGGCTCATGATTAATTAATTTTATTACTCTTTCTTTTACTCTATTTTCATATATGATCATCTATGTATTGATGGGTATGAGTTATTTAATGATTTTTTATGCACACTAATTATGTCATCATAATATTATAAGAACATATGCTCATTGATGACATTCAATTTCTTTGTGTTATGTTTACCTTTATTGAGCATTTGATCTCACCCTTCTATTGTTTCATTTTCCCTAAGATTTAAAGAATGAGAATGAACTAATTTTACCCAAAAGGGAGTTCATATGGATGATAATTATGACTTAATTTAAAATATGAAAACTTTTATTAAGTATGATAAATCCCTTTTTAATGACCGAGGTGATATTTATATAGGGTTTGAACATAATTTTATAATACTCTAAACAAATATTGACTTGGATAATATATGTTGTCCAAAATTCTGTTTTGATATTGAATTTTTTGGATAATTAATGTTAAGTCATCTCAATTGTTATCAAAGATGAAAATGTATATTTTATGATTTCATCACATAATCTTGGTTAGTAGTTTTTGAACTGTTATAGATTGTTTTATATAAAATGTTTAAATAACAGTTGTGATTATAATTTTTTTATATAATGATATATTAAGAGGTATGAATAAATAAATTTTATTATATGAATAATTATTATCATATGTTCAATTTTAAAGACACCCATTTGAGGTTTTATGAAATGATATTATGATTTGATTTTTCGAATTTTAGGAGACGTTTTAGTAGGTTGAGTATCAATAAAGATATCGATAAACAAAAACTATGTATTTAAATATAGTAAAAATGAGATTTATGATATGGATAAACATTTGAATTTATATTAACATTGATATTGATAACACATGTCTTATTTTATTGCTAATAACAATATTGATACATGATTTGTTGTCTAAGATATTATTCTCACTTCAAAAGAACATCTCCATATTTTTTAAGCATGAAATATGATTCTTATGAGAAAACATTTGAGGATAAAGATATCTTAAATTATGAGGTTATTGATGTTATTTAGGATATTTTGTTGTGTAATAATTTATTTTCATCCAAGGTTACTACTATTGAATTTTAAAAATTAGTGTATCATATGAAGGTTATTTTGTTTTGGAAATATATTATTATTTGATAATCATTTTGGTCTCGGTTATTTTTTAAATAATGGACGAATAAATTTTTATCCCTTTTGCGATTATGTTGTCCTTAAAATTTGATTTTAGTACTTAAATAATGAAAAATTCCTCTTAAATACTAATTTTATGGAAAAATATTTTGTTTGTGATTGAAATTGATTAAAGGATGAAATTATATTTATCAAGTAAGTCCAATTCCATGTCTTATTAGTATGAATGGTAATATAATTCTTCTTATATAGTAAAAGGATACTGATTTTTATCCTAGTGCATTCAATTATTATGAATAGATAGTCTCTTATAACATCAATATTTTCATATCATATTTAGTGAATTATTTTTTCAAATTAATTTAATCTTTTTTTTTCAAAAAACATAGAAAATATTGTATTTTTTATTAAAATATCATGTGTGTCATTAATTATATGAAGAAACATTTTAATCATTCACTTCCTGAAACCAAAAAAAGCATTCTCTATATAGAACAATGAGGTTAGATTACATTACATATAAGATTGAATTTCCGTGATGACTTTCATAACTTGTAAGAACCAATGTTATAGAAATATAATTCAATATTAAAATAATATTATTAAATAATATAAAAAAAAACCATTAAATTCACTATTATATTACTAAATATGTTATGGTTGAATTCATGTGTTACCAATTAATTCGAAATGAATATGAAAACTGATTATATACAAATGAAAATATGGTTATTTTTATGGTCAAAGTTGTTTTACCATATAAAATCAAACTAATTAAATTTATTGGGTGAATAAAAATTAATATATATATATATATATTAGATAAAATATTTTTTATATTCATCCAATATATTTTATGGAAATAAGATAACAAAAACCTCATTTTTATTCTTATACTATATATTTTTATTAAGGCATTTTTACCACAATTTAATGGATACCTCTTTTAAATAAAACTGTGGAAAATTTATAGATTTAATATATAAATAAAAAATTTATTTTTTAAATAATAACATAATAATTGGGATAGTGAAATTAATTATTATTTTCTCTGATGTTTCATTTTTTAATGTATATAGAAAAAAATGTATTTTAGTGAAAAATAAGTTTTTCATCTAATTTCATTTAAAAAGTTAAATTACATTTTAAATCAGATTAAATGATTAATTAAATCATATTTGTATCAATAAATTAAATTTATTTCATTGGAATTAATTTAAATTTGAAATTCAATAAAAAATGTATCTAATTCTTGAAATTGTTTACATTAAAATCATCTATTCTGGACCAACAATGGGATTATATTTAAATTAGTTTCATCCAATCATAATATTGGAATTTTGAAAAAAAAATTCCATATTTTAATCATAATAAATTTTAATTTTGAATAAGTACATGTTATTTTTGGACCAAAAATATTAAGTTATGTATTTCAAATTAATTTTGTCTATTAAGGTAAAATAATTCATTAATAATGACTATACCATAATATTATATGACAAAATGACCTATAAGTTTGTTTATAATCCATTTAATGGAAATATTTCTATCATATAATCACATAGATATACATCTGAAAGTTATCAGATCCACTTTCCATGGGATAAACGTTGGTGGAATTTCCTTTCCCAAAATTTACAAGAGTTCTAATCTTCCTCCACAATAAAAGGCCTCCTCACCTAAAAATTCTACACACCTCTTTAGCCCTCTTGGAATGAGGAATATCATCCAAAATAAATCCTTAATATACATTATTTCATCTTAGAATCCTACTCCTGATATGAATGATTCCATGGAATCCCTTTTGTGAATACCAAAAGGAGTTACCCAGATAAGAGGTAACATTCTTCCTCAAGTAATTTTATGTCATTTACAATCTCTAGCACATAAAAAATTTAAATTCCATGAATTTATAAAAAATATAAAAATTATACTATGAAATTATTATTCTAGGTTTTATACCTAATCTTAAACACAATTCCATCTAATGGGTAACGAACCCACAATTTAAATGTTCCGTGAACTAATGTCTTACAAAATTATGTGATTCAAACACACAATACATGTAATATAATTAGGATATGTATTGTGAAATAATATCATATATATATATATATATCTTTTTAATACTTTTATAAATGATATTATATAAATATATTCATATATTTCATTTTATTTCTTTCATTCCATTTTATAATAAAAACAGAAATGACATGTATGCGTTCATATGACCTACCATCTCGATGAATGTGGTATTACATTTCATAATTCAATATCAAATAGATAATAATTAAAATATTAAATAATATAAATTATATTTATATCATGGAATACATTTTTTAAATATTGATATAAGTATAAGGGCCAAAGACATAACAAATTAAGCCACATGCGAAGAACAAAGCATTAATTACCCGAAGTGAAACCTTAAAATAAATTGTTAAAATGAGGGTAATATAAATTAATAAACCAACCACATATGATATTAGATTAAAAAATATTTTTATATAAATGATTTATAATAAATTTCAATTTATTTTATTAGAGGTTTTTTTGAGTACGAAGAGATTCGGGAGGAAAGGTATGATAAATTTCTTCTCACTTTTTATTTCAATGAGATACAATCCTTAGACACCACATTTTTATTTTGTGTGGAGTATATATTGAACATTAATTTTTTACATGATTATAATTATTAAATTTACGGGTATTTATGTAACAATTCTGTGAGATTTATTTCATGGGATTAATGTTTCAAAAGTTACCAAATTGGTAAGACGGTTTTTTCTTGATTATCCTTAATTGAGACATGTGTTTTATTATGCACTAATGTTATTTTTAGATGCATATATAATTTTATTTAACATGTAATATTATAAATATTTTTATTTGTATTATATTGTAGGAGTCATGTAATTTCTCACTCTCAAATTGATAGTATGATCCCATGTTACCACATGATAAGAGTTCATTTAAAAAATCTCTTCGTTTATTTTGATTTTTATGTTTCTGATTCCTTTGACCAAATATTATGATCCATATCATAAGAACACACGTGGAATATATTATCCTCTATTTATTCATGATATCTTTATATATTGTTACTAGTTTTAACTATTTTGAACATAAAATAATTATGAAAGTGTTTTTAAGAAAGTTTTACATTATTTGTCTCTTCGGTTGGAAATCAATTTTATTTCAAAAAAATGTTTTAAAAAATGTTTTAAAAAATGTTTTAACAGTTATTGATGATTTTTCTCAAGGAAAATGTATTTTTAATATTATTTTTAGATTTACAATATTCCATTATAAAGCAATGTTGAAATAAAAAGGGAGTCCAATACGTTATAATGCATTATTTAAATTTATTCAATTTTTTAAAAATAAATAGTTTTAAATATTTTTAAATATATATTTATATGTTTTTTATTTATTTACAAGAAATTGTTAAAAAACAAATCACGCCATATTTATAAGTATTCATTTAATTTTCAAAGAAATCATTTTCAAAATGTTTCCTCGGTTTTATTTTATCTTTTAAATATATTTTCAATAAAATAATTTTCAAAATGATTTAGATATTTCTTTATAGGTTATGAAATTTTTTCACTAAAAATGGCTTTTAAAAGGTATTGTATATTATTTTATATGTTTTTCAAGGGAAATTGTTGTCGCAAGTTTTTTAAAATTTAGTTTATTTTTTTTCATGGAAGAATGCAATCAAAATGTTTTAAATCTCCATTTATAATATTTCATGGGAAAAATTCTGAATTATTTCTAGCCTTATTTCTGTTTTTTCAATTCATTTTCCAAGAAAATGGGTTTCTAATGGTTTTATTTCTTGATAATCCTTTTCAAATACTAAATGATAGATTCGAGAAGAAATGTTTTTAAAACATATTTTCACATTATTTACTATATAATATGACTTCTGTTAGTGTAACTCATTCCTTTATTGGGAAATTATTCAATGTTTTTATTAATATTCTTTATATGATTTGTTTTTGTTTTTATGGAATTGTTTTTATGAAACCAGTTCCTATTTAATGGGTCATATAACTTTGAATCCATATTCATTTTATAGGTTATGCATTTTATGAAATTATTTTGAATCCTAAATAATTTTATATAGGTTATGATATGATTAAATATTTATGGTAACCATTTAATTTCATAGGTTATGATATGATTTTTTATGATATTGTAGCACATGTTTTTATGATTCCATTATGAGATATATGATACCTATATCTTTCTCTAATTCATTGGTTAAATAATTATATCTCATGAGATAGAATAAGATAATATTTGGAGTGAAACCAGACTACTAGGATGGCAATAGGAGTGAAACATGACTACCTTGATGGTTTATGGTGTGAACTCATGCAACTAATATGGAAATGGGTGTGATCCATAACAAATTAGATAGTATGATGAGTTAACTCATGTCACTATGACAGTTATGGGAGTGAACCATATATACCAAGATGGTATGAGGAGTGAAATCACGACACTAAGATGGAAATAGGAGTGAACCATATATACCGTGATAGAATGGGTAGTGAACCCTACCAAAAATATGATTATGGAAGTGATTAATTGGATACTATAGAAATAATATTATATAGTTATATATTTTCCATAATTACATGTTTTATTATTATGTTAGGTTTTTATGGGATTATGTTGTTTCTTTCCTTATTACTCATATATTATTAAATACCAATCCTTGAGTCGTGATTCCTGGTTATGATCATATATATAAAGGGTGTCATCTTTTAATTTCTTTGGCACATTCTCATACCTCAATTCCCATCTCTATGCGTACATGTCTCAACTAATTTCACTAACTGGTCATCTTTGATCAAACCATTTTATGTTTTCTTCTATAGTTTATGATGATATTTATCATTATTGATATTTCTAATATGAATGATTGACAAGAAGAGTCTAGTGGGTTATAATGTCAATTAATTATGTACCAGTGTTTATGTTTTGATGATTACAATGTCACTAGATTAGTACGGTTGTGGGAAGATTATTGTATAATGTTTTATATATTCCTAAAAAGTTATGTAATGACAATGTATATCAAGACTAGGTTTCTATAGTTTTTATCAGAATAATGTGATAGTTGTCAATTGGAATCATGGATGAGATAATCTTAGTGAGAACCTTAAGTAAATGTATTGGGATAAGTATAAGGTTAAGTAAATGTATCGGAGAATTTTATAAAATTTTGGAAAAGGATAGAGTAAGTAGTTTCCTAGAAATATATTCTTATATGGATAATAAAAGTTATTGTGACTATGGTATAGATGCTCCTTGGAGTATCATAAATGACAAGAGGTTTTGGTATTAACTCATTGTAATCTTGTACATTGTAATGTTCCTTTCAACACACCTAGTTTGACACTCTCAGGGGATATGCTTTGAAAATGCACAAGCACTTCATCAATCATAATGAATGATTTAAACAGAATTTGGATTTTAATAACCTATTATAAACCTATGGGGTAGTCAAATTAAAAGAAGGCTTCACGATTTTTTCATCCTATTTGTAATTTTTCATGATTATAATGTTTTCTTCTATGATATGAGTTTCTCAGCATCTATATTTTCTAGTGAATGGATATAACTAGAAGGAACATAGTGAGAATTGAATTTTTTAGGATTGAAATGTATGTAATTTATGTAAAATTATTTTCAAAGTGGAAATCTCAAAATGATAATCAGGATTGTGGATTGAGTATTTTTTACACTTCTGATGATAATGAGAACAAAAGAACCATGTGAAAGTTATGAAAATATCTCCGAGTATTTTTTACATTAATCATCAGAATCATGATTATATTGAGGTTCATAAACCTTAAGAAAATATTAATATTTCATATTCTTGAAAGAGGTATTATGGAATAAATTTGTGAATCAAGAGTAATAGTTTATGAATAATGTCTGCTAAATAAAGTATATGTGATTTTTAATTCAAATATTATGTTAGATAAATCGTGATATATATATATATATTCATTATAGATTCAAAATTATATTTTAAATTGGTATTTCACATAATTGTGATATTTTGATTAAGGGAAGGTAACCCTTAATTAATTTTAGAGGTTGAAATAATGATATTTGGATAATGATATCATGGATATGAATAAATAAATTGGATGGTATGGATTAACAGCAATCAATTTATTAACAAATTGGTCCAGGTCATCAAAGATGATTTTTACAATCTCTTTTATTTAAATATTGTATCCAATAATAATGGAAATATGAAAGTATGCTTGTTTTGAAAAATTATTTATGGTAATTCAGGTTATTACCATATTTGATGAGAATATATGATGTGCGTATTCACATGTTTAAAATGTGAAAACCAAGATAAACATTCTAATATATGGGGGTAATTTAAATTTGATTACTTATCATTCAGTATAAATATTTTAATTTTTGTATTTTTTTAAGGGTTTTAAGGGTAACCATTTGTGGAATTTATATGTTAAACATAGGATGAATAGGTATGATTAATGTGTTATCTAGCCACATGAGGATTTATTCATATCAGATAACCTGATCTGTGAACATTTGGTTGATGATAACTGATGAAAATGAGATTTTATATCATGGATATCGTGATCTATAAGTAATTATGGAATGAAAATTCAGATTTATTTTTGGATAAATATGTGAAGAGGATTAACGAAGAACAGAGGTAGAGGTTTTTCTAAAATCAAGCATTTATATATTTTCATAAATATTCTTCAACATTATGAAAATGATCTCAGAATAAAATATTAGCATAATACCTTACAATTATTGAACCAATGTCCTTTTAAATAATCATATATTTACCAATTTAAGGATCTAAACTATTAATTGAACATCCTATTATTTGTTATTGATGACCATGGTCACACCATATTAACATTTATGCTTTTCCCCTAAGTCCATGCTCACTAATGGGAATCCTAGCTATGTGTTTCTATGGTTAACCGTTATGGTTCCTAATTGTATTATGGATATTTTTGTGTTCATTATTATAAAGTGTGTTTCTTTTAATAGAACATAAAATTATAAACCCTTCGATAACCCAGACAAATTTAGTGTTAAAAAATAATTTTCAAGTGGGTAGAATGTGACACCCGATGATTTAGTGAATTATTATTTTTTGTATTAATTTAATATTTATGATATTTTTAATTTCACGAATCATGAAAAATAGTTTAATTTATATTAAAGTACAATTTTTTTCTTGTGTTATACATAACACAATTTTAGTCATGCACTGCCCTTAATATAAATTTTTTCTTTCTCTACATGAAACACCAAGGTTAGCTTTTGTTACACCCAATATTTCCAATCCACATTGGTTTATTGAACATGCAATAATGACTATTACCGAACAATAAATAATTATTACATAATTATTAGTTAATATGAAATAATATTAACATTATATTTAATATTATAGGATTAAATAAATTATAGTTTAATTCATATGTCACTAATTAATTGGAAGTGAATATAATAACTAATTTAATATTAAAGGAAATATTATTAATATTTTGGTGTAAGAGATATTTTACCCTAATAAATTAAATTATTTAAAATTTGATATTGATATTAATGTAATATATATGTTATATATTCTATAAAAAAATTCATATTATTCTAATATGTTTCATAGAAATAATATAAGTACAAACAAAATTTTATGCTAAAAACATATGTTTTTATTAAAGAAATTTTTTAACCTTTTAATGGAGAACCAATTTTTTATCCATTTTTTGGAACTATAATATATTTAATATATAAAAATAAAATTCATCCTTTAATATTTAACATAATAATTATGTTAGGGTAAATTGTTAGCATTTTATTTGAAAATTCATTTATAATGAATAGTGAAAAGTACTGAATTTTAGCCCAAAACTAAATTTTTCATCAAATGTATTAATAAATTAAAATTGAATTTTAAATTTTTTCAAAAAATTTATTAAATAATATTTTTATATATAGACCCAATTAAGGTCATTCTAATCAATTTAACTTGAAATTGAATATAAAAGTATTCAAACACATTGAAAATTTTCATTATAAATACCTGCATTCTCTTCCTGACTTTGGGATTAAATTTAAATTAATATTATCAGCTTATGTTATTGGAATTTGGAAAAAAATGATTAAATATTTATAATTACAATAATTTATAATATCTAATATTGTAAATTTAATTTTTTTACTAAATTTATTTGTTAAGGTAGTTAAAATAAATTATATAGATTAAGGTAAATTAAGATTAACTATGTACTAAACGATAAACATAAGGGCCTAAATTACACATAAAATTCTTCAAAATCCATTTATTAAACATATTAAGAATCTATAATACCATGGATATTCTTTTAACCACAATTGCATCCAATATTCAGTGGGAATACATGGTTGTAATTCCCATTCCAAAAATTTTCAAGAAGGTCAATCCTCCACCACTATAAAATGGCCTCCATTCATCCTAGTTCACCACACCCTTCAGAAAATGTTTTTGGAGAAAGATATAAAAAATATAAACTAAATCTCCATACCCCATCCTATAATATAATCCTAGGTATAAAACCAATCCATGCAATCCCTTTGATGTAATCTAAATGGAGTAACCCGAATAAGAAGTAACATTCTTCCTCTTGTTATTTCTTGTTGTTTAAACTATCCTTCCCATTAAATATTATTATTACATGAATTTGTTACAAAAAAATATACACAATATATTATTATTATTTTTATAGTAATTTTCGGACCTAAAATTATGCACCAATACATCTAATGGGTAATGATTATATTGTTTACCTGTATGGAGAACTACCACCTCACGAAATGATGATTGTTCAGTTTTTTCTTTACCACCTCTCATGGTAGAAATTATTATAGTAAATGTGTTTATATATGTTATATAATATTTTTTATATAAATCTAATATTGTTTAATTATTTTACTATACATATCAATTTACATTCCATTTGGTTCAAATATAATAATTTTGTTTAAAGAAGTGTAGATTATCGCCCCTTAAGGCAATGTGATTCGTTCACACACTATATGAAATGTATTAGGGATGGTTTTGGTGGCATTATATGATTTATGTAACATTATAATTATATTGTGATGATATTACACACACACACACACAAACACACACACACACACACACACACACACATATATATATATGTTTCATCTTCATTATTTCCATTAATACTATAGAGACCCAGCCTTTTCTAACATTAATATTAAATCATTTCAAAGATAAACAGCATAATAGTAATACACAAATAGGATCCAAAGGCTTAGTTTCTTGGGAAAACTAGGATCGCACATAACAAATACAACATCTAGCATAAACATTTATTTAATTTATTCTTCTCTACCTTCTTATTGGCACTTGTGATATTTTTAGTACAAGTTTCCACCTAAGGATATACATAAAAAGGGGTGATCTAGAAGCCCAGTAATAGGATACATATGAACAATATATATCATGGGGTGACCATAATCATAACATAGGAAAAAAGATCATGAACATTAGAGGAGCATAAATAAAAGACTTGAAATGTGGCAATGCAAAAAAATGAAACATCATGTCTTAGTGGTTAACTACCAAACATAATTGTGAACCAAGGTACCAAATTTTTCACACATAATTTCAAAATACTCATGAGATTCATCACTTTAACCAATTCATTGGAGTGATGTATATTTCTGGGCGCACCCATCACATTGAAACATTCATATTGCGCCATATAATTCTGAGTGCACCCGTTAAATCATAGCATTATCATCATCATTCGTTACTCATTGCACACATATAAAAAATATACATAACTAACCCAAGGAAAGAAATGGGGTTCATCTCATAATAATACATTAATAAGCTTTGGGTTCCTAAAAGAAAGAGGGAATAACATACATGTTACAAGAATC
The DNA here is from genome assembly GCA_963277665.1 of Viscum album. Lineage (NCBI taxonomy): Eukaryota > Viridiplantae > Streptophyta > Magnoliopsida > Santalales > Viscaceae > Viscum > Viscum album. The sequence goes on from OY728123.1 coordinate 1,757,296,469, forward strand.
GTCCACTTTGGGTGAGAAGTAAAAGGGGTATTCTTAAAAGAAGAGTTCTTTCGGAAAACATTTTTATGGACATAAAAACCATTGAAAACCATCAATATACCAGAGATGTAAAGATAATTATGAAAAAATTATATTTAAGGAGTAACCATATCAAAAAAGGAGTGAAAGAGGGAGAACCCAAAGGAAGAAAATTGGGTTCGAGATTTCCCCTTACCTTGTACCTGAATGCTTCCTTCTCTTTAATGTCCGGTATAATGACATTATATTCATTAATTAGAAATCTATAACCATGTGTACATTAATAAGGTTAATTATGGTTTCATTATGTCATATTATGTTCCTTTGGATGACTTATAGAGTTTAAAAACATTGTTCGGGGATGTTCGTGTCTATGGTTTTTCTTGGGTGGTTCACTTGTATTCTTAAATTGGAGTTTGTGTAGAAAATGAGTAAACATCCAGAAATGATATTACATGTAATTTATTATATTACAGGAGTTTTAATTATCTTTTAATGAATTATATTAGATCCATGTGGATGAATCAGTTGATAATAATTAAATGACGGTTATTTGGGTGAATTTGGGTGGTTTTTGGATCATAATGAACTTGTTTTAACTTATCACTTTGTAATATGTCCATAGGTTATTTCCATAACATTAAATAGAAAATTATACACATAAAATATTCTGGTTCAACCATTAAAATGGTTTCATGACCATATCTGAAGGTAGAAATGGAAGAAGAAAGAAAGTTGTTCTTTAAGGTGATAAATTAGCACCTCACAAACTTTGTTCTCTTTAATAAAATAAAAAGAAGAGGGAAAGGGGGTTGGATGATATAATATCCCATTAGAATCATAAAATTATATTTATGTATAATAATGGAGTTACAATACAATTTGGATGATGATATGTGGGGAGGGATCAAAAAATGAACGTGAACTTGAAAGGAAATTAAAGGATAAGAGGGGGGAAATTACCTCTTGAATCCTTCTCTTCAGAACCTACTAAAGGGCCTAATCATTGTCTTTTGATGAGAATAGAAGTTCTTGGACGTGGGATATGGGATAGGGAAGGTGTTCCGGTAGAGTATAGAGATGTCTAAGAGCTTGAGAGGTGTGAGGAAATGAGGGTGTGAAGGGTGGATTATATAGTGGAGGGGAGAGGGGTTTCATTAATATAAAATTCATTAGTTTATTATTTCCAAACAAGTCAAGGAATAGTGAGTCTTGAATGACCAAGAATAGTAATTTTATAATTTAATCTTGAACCAAGTGCACTTACATCAGTATAACATCACACATGACCCTATAATTAGCTTATTAAACTTATTTTGTAAATTATGGTATTTCACTATTCATCAAAAATTCAAGTATCTCAGAAAAATCCCAAAATATTACCCCAACCAATTTTCGATATGCAGAATCCAAAAATGAATTCCATATTTCAAATATAATTTTCTAAATATAATTAATTTAATATTTAATTAAAATCATAATTTACTTAAAAAATAGTTTTCAAGATTAAAACTGATTTTATAGTGCTTTAAAAAATTACGTAGGGTCTTATAAAATTATCTAAAAAATATAAGACATTGATTCAACAATTTATGAATACATTTTAGGGAAATAAATTTTCTTTTAAATCAATTAATGAATTATAATTAATTATTTATGACTTACAAAATACCGAAACATTTACCAATGTCAAATTGTCACTTTCTAAGATGTCTAAATTTTATTTTATTATTCATAGGTAATGTTAATCTTATATTGGATGATTTACTATTCATAAGGGTCATATTACTATTTATAAGGGTATGTTACTATTGACAAGGGTAGGTCACTATTCATCAAAAATTATTTTTGTTTCATTAGACTCCAAGAATCATATTGAACACAATCGTGTATGTCAGATTTTTGAAATTCGAAAACATAGAAGTGAAAAAATTATGATTAAAGGACACGTATCACATAGTATTTCATTTTGCTGTGTTTTCATGTAATTTTAAAACATAACTATAAGAAGGTAATTTCCATTGAAAAACATTGGGTCATTACATTCTTCCCCCCTTAAGAAATTTCACCCCCGAAATTTTACTCTACACAAAGAAATGAAGGTAATTATCCTTCATTGCCTCTTCTGGTTCCTAAGTTGCTTCCCCAAACTTATGGTTCCTCCAAAACACTTTGACAAGATGGTTTGTCTTGTTGCGTAGAACCTTATCTCTCTGATCCAGAATCATTATGGGCTGCTCGTCACGGGAGAGATCATCTTCCAGCTACCCCACTCTGAGTTTAGTACATGTGAGGGGTCTGGTATGTACCTCCTTAGTAGTGATACATGAAATACATCATGGACAATAGTCATATTTGGTGGAAGTGCAAGACGATAGGCCATGGCTCCTATGCGATCAAGGATCTCAAAGAGGATAATATACCTAGGGCATAGCTTCCCTTTCTTCCCGGATCGCATGACTCTCTTCCATGGAGATATTAGAAGGACGAATTTATCTCCAACGTCAAACTACAAGTCCATTCGACGGTTGTCAGCATAGCTCTTTTGCCGACCATGAGCAGCTTTGATGTGTTTCTTGATGTCTTGAACCTTCTCTTTAATCTTATGAATAAGATCGCGTCAATGTATCTTTCATTCTCCAACTCCATCCTAACAAGTTTGAGCTCTACACTGCTACCCATAAATAGCTTCATACGTAGCCATATGAATACTCGAATAGAATCTATTATTGTATGAGAACTCATCCAATGGTTGATGCTGAACCCATCGACCATTGAATTTGATAGTGTAGGCTCTTAGCATATTTTCAAGTGTCTTAATATTCCTTTCAGACTAGCCATCAGTTTGCGGGTGATAGGTCGTGCTGAAATTTAATTCAGTACTCAAGGCATGTTGAATTCTCATCCAGAATTTAGATGTGATCAATCGATCATGGGCAGAGACAATTGAGATTGGAACACCATACAGTCTCACCACTTCCTTCACATATATCATTTCAAGTAGATCAAGCGATAGATCTTCCCGAATAGCAATAAAATGTGCAGTCTTGGTGAGTCGGTCAACCACAACCCATAACGCATTATTTTACTTTGACATCTTCAGGAGACCCGTGAAAAATTCAATAGTAACGTTTTCTCATTTCCACATGGGTATAGGAAATGGATGCATCATACCCATGGACTTTTGTTGCTCAGCTTTAACTTGCAGACATACCAAGCACCTTGATATATATTCTTCAATCTGCTTCTTCATGTTATCCCATCAGAAGTGTTGTTGGAGATCATGATTCATCTTGGTACTCCAAGGATGGATAGAGAATGTTGAGCTATGTGCATTATCCAATATCTCTTTCTTTATCTCGTGTGATGAAGTCGCAGAAATCCATGTTCCAAACCAAATCACACCATCATCGTCGATATGGAACTCTTGAGGCTTCCCTTTGTTTACTGCATTCACCCTCTTTTGTATCTCCAAATCATCCCTTTTTGCTTCCTTAATCTTCTCCTAGATAGATGGTTGCACAATCATTTGGGAAAGGTATGATGTATCCCCTGCCCTAATGATTTCCAAATCCTTTCATTACATATCCATGAAGATATGGTATTTCTCAATCCATAACATGGATATAGTAGCGGGTTCTTTTCTGCATGGTGCATCAGATACATTGTTCACCTTTCTAGGATGATAGTGAATAGGGAAATATTAATCCTTGATTAGATCTACCCCTCTCCTTTGAAACATTTTGAGCTCTTTTTGTGTGAATATATAATTTAGGCTCTTTTGGTTGGTGTATATGTCACACTTCTCACCATAAAGCTTGTTCCGCCAGATTTTCAAGGCAAAAATCACCGCTACCAGCTCTAGATCATGCGTCTGGTAATTTTTCTCATAGATTGTCTACTGTCGGGAGGCATAGGCTATCACATTATCATTTTTCATGAGTACACAACCCAATGCTTTCATTGAAGCATCATTTTATATCCCAAAATATTCTCCACTTTTCAGTAATTTGAGTACAGTTGCAGTGATCAGCCTTCTATTTAGCTCCTTGAAGCTTCCATCACATTCTTCCGTCCAGAAATAATTTACACCTTTCCTTGTTAACATAGTTAGCAGGCATGACAATCATGAGAAGTTTCTCAAAAAACATATGTATTACCCAGATAATCCAAGAAAAATACGGATTTCTGTGACACTAGAGGGCCGGGTCCATTCCTCAATCACCTTTCTCCTTGAAGGATCCACCGAAATTCCCACACTTGTGATAAAATGTCAGAAAAATGTGACTTGATTCATCCAAAAGTCACACTTTCTGAACTTGGTATTAAACTTCTCCTTTCTCAATGTCGCCAACACAAGTTGTAGATGTTCTTCATTTTCCTCCTTTCTCTTGTAGTAGATGAGAATATCATCGATAAAAACAACCTAAAATTTGTCGAGGTAATGTCTAATGACTATATTCATCAAATCCATGAAGATTGCAGGGGCATTAGTAAGTCCAAATGGCATCAGCAAAAACTCATAGTTCCCATACCATGTACGGAACGCAGTCTTCTGAATATCTTCCTTCTTCACCATAACCTGATGATATCCAGAACACAGATCCACTTTTGAGAAGTATTGAGCTCCTCTTAACTGGTCGAACAAGTCATAAATTCTTGGGAGGGGATACATGTTCTTTATGGTGATCTTGTTGAGCTCCATATAATTGATACACAGCCGCATGGTTCCATCCTTCTTTTTCACAAAGAGCACTGGAGCACCCCAAGGTGATGCACTAGGGCATATGAACCCTTTGTCCAGATGCTCTTGAAGCTGTTTCTTTAACTCCTCCAGTTCTATTGGAGCCATCCTATAAGGACACTTCGGGATATGAGTAGCTCTAATTATGAGTTCACTTGAGAACTCTACCTTACGATCTGGGGGAATTCCGGGTAACTCTTCGCGAAATGCATCACCATATTCCATCACGATGGGAATTTCCTCAAAGTTGGAACATTCCTTCGACTCAACCATTTGGGCGAGGTATTCTTCTTCATAGGGAATCAACATCCACACCATTAAAGGATTTTTCAAAGGAGATTAATGATCATCTATGAATTTGTAGAGGAGCATGGGATTGTTCAGAATATGGAAAGATATTTCCTTTTCCCGACAGTTGATATGTTCTCTATATAACCAGAGCCAATCCATTACCATTATAGCATCAAATTCCACCAAGGGAAGTATTACAAGATTTGCTGGAAAAATCATCCCACAAACGCCAACGGGAGAAGAGGCTAACACTTGGGTTGCAATGATTTCACCACTTGGTGTTTTTATAGATATCTCTACATCAAGGTTTCGGGGCTTCGATTCTATAGTTGTAGCAAACATGAAAGATATAAAGGAATGCGTAGAACCAGATTCAAGAAAAACTTTTTCCATTCATGAGTGAATATAAAGTGTACCATGTATGAATTCATTATAATGCTCCACCTCTGAAGTAGTGATGGAGTAAGCCTTCCCTTGTTCATTTGGCATTGGTGGTTGGTGACATTGATTACCCTCGAGAACTCAAGGTTTGGTGCACTATTTTGCATAGAGCCCTAGCTCTTTACAGTTGTTGCATTGAACCATGAGGTGTTCTGTCCTTTCATTAGATACATTGTCCTTCCTTTTCATGTCTTTTTGACACCCTTGAGCATGGTTTCCTTCTTTCCCACACTTGAAGAATTTCCCCGTCCCTTTGAGGCAGTTCCCATGGTGAAACATTTCATCTTTTTTTGGCATGTGTGTCGTCGAGTTTGCTTACCAACTTTATCATTAGATCCACCTGATTGAAACTCCATCATTCATTTCTTATCACTATATCCATGGGACCATTATCCAAAATCCATATCCTCATTAAGAGAACACTGAAAAACTTCTTCAAAACACCCAAAGTTTCTAATTGCAAGAGCCTTTCAAAGGTGTGGTTTTATTCTACTATATAATCTATCAATTTTTCTATCATTGTTGATAACAAAACATGAATCATACCTTGCGTGCCTTGTGAAATTCACTTCATTGGTTGTGAAATATTTATTTTATTTTTTATAGAGCTCTATGATTTCTCTCTCCATCTTTCTGAGAAGATTTCTTGGGAAATACTTGTTAAGAAACATTATTTTAAATTCTTCTCATTTCACCTCTTCAATTTCCTCCCCTGGATTGGTGTTCTTAATCAAAGCCCACCATTGATCAGCTTCTCCATCTAGACTATAAATTACTAGAGTCACCTTCTCCATCTTAGAATAGTGACACACAGAAAAGATCTTCTCCATGGTGTTGACCCACTATTCCGCAACTAGTGGATCGGAAGATCCATAAAACATTGGTCCTCGTTGCTGCATAAAACATTTGATAGCCAGTTTCTCCATCTTTGGTGAAGGAGTATGTTTAACATTATTATGGCCATTATTCATACCCTGAGATAATTGGGTAATAATTGCCATGATGTTTTGAACTCCACCTCTAAAATCATTGGGGATGTCATTCAGGAAATCATTGCATTGGACCTCGCATGAGTTGTTGGCCTGATTTCTCCTAGTTCCAACCATTTTCTAAAATAGAAAAGGTCAGAAAAAAACATAATTAAATAAGTCATGAATAACTTATTTATTTGATCAATTTATACCTAAAACATAACATATGGGATCCCTAGGTAAATATTCTTGTGTGCATATTTGTACTTAGTCTCTGTTATAGGTTTCCTATGGGGTTCATTAATCCTAATTCCCAAATTGACTAAAACTTTCGTCTGATACAACTATAGTGACCCGACCCTTTATAACATTTCAACTACATCATTTCAAAGATAAAAAACATAATATTATTACACAAAGTGGATCTAAAGGCTTAGTTTCCTGTGCAAACTAGGACCGCACATAACAAATACAATATCTAGCATAAAAATTTATTTAATATTTTCTTCTCTAGCTTCTTATTGGCACTTGTCCTCTCCTTAGTATATGTATCCACCTGAGGATATACATCAAAAGGGGTGAGCTAGAAGCCCAATAAGAGGATTTATAGGAACAATATATATCATGGGGTGGGAATAATCATAACATAGGAAAAAGATCATGAACATGAAAGGAGAATAAATAAAAGACTTGAAATGTGGCAATGTATAAAAATGAAACATCATGTCTTAGTTGTTAACTACCACACATACTTGTGAACCAAGATAGAATCTTGTTCACACATAATTTCACATTTACTCATGAGATACATCACTTTACCCAATGCATTTGAGAGTTGTATAATTCTGGGTGCACCCATCACATTGAAACATTCATATTGCGCTATATAATTTCGGGCGCACCCGTCAAATCATAACATTATCATCATCATGCTTTCCACATAGAACCCAAATAAAAAATTTACATAACTTAACCATGGAATTGAATGAGTTTCATCTCATTATAACACATTAATTAGCTTTGGGTTCCCAAAATAAAGAAGGAATAACATACATGTTATAAGAATCAACTACTTTGGGTGAGAAGTAAAAGGGGTCTTCTTAAAAGAAGAGTTCTTTTGGAAAACATTTTGTTGGACATAAAAAAACAGTGAAAAAAATGTATATCCCAGATAAGTAAATAAAATGATGAACAAATGATCTTTAAGTAGCAACCAAATCAAATATGGAGTGAAAGAGGGAGAACGCAAAGGAAGAAAATGGGGTTCGATATTTCCCTTTACCTAGTACCTGAATGCTTCATTCTCATTAATGTCCTATATAATGACTATATATTCATTGATCAGAAATTAAGAACCAGATGTATATTAATAGGGTTTATTAGGATTTCATTATGTCATATTATGTCCCTTTGGATGACTTATAGAGTTTAAAAACATTATTTGGGGATATTCGTTTTTATGGTTTTTCTTGGGTGGTTCACTTGTATTCTTAAATTGAAGATTGGGTAGAACATCAGTAAACATACAGAAATGATATTACATGTCATTAATTATATTAAAAGATTTTTAATGATCTTATAATGAAATATATTAGATCCATGTGGATGAATCATTTGATAAGAATTAAATGATGGTTATTTGGGTCAATTTGGGTGGTTTTTGGATCAAAACAAACTTGTTTTAACTTATCACATAGTAATATGTACATAGGTTATTTACAGAACATTAAATAGAAAATAAAACACCTTAAATATTCTGCTTCAACAATAAAAATCGTTTCATGACTAGATATGATGGTAGAAATGGATGAAGAAAGCATGTCGTTCTTTAAGGTGATAAATTAACACCTCACGAACAACATTCTCTTTAATGAAATAAAAGGAAGAGGAAAAGGGGGTTGGGTGATATAATATCCCATTAGAGTCTTAAAATTACTTTATATGTATAATACTGTAGTTAAAGTACAATTTGGATGAAGATAGGTGGGGAGAGATTAAAAATGAACTTGAACTTGAAAGGAAATTAATGGAGAAGAGGGAGGGATATTATCTCTTCAATCCTTCTCTTCAGAACCTCCTTAAAGGACTAAGATTGGTCTTTTTATGAGACCAGAACCTCTTGGATGTGGGGGAGGGTATAGGGATGGTGTTTGGGCATAGTTTAGAAAGGGCTTGGAGCTTGATAGGTGTGAGGAAATGAGGGTGTGAAGGGTGGCTTTTATAGTGGAGGGGAGAGTGGTTTCCTTAATATAAAATTCATTAGATTATTATTTTTCCACAAGACAAGAAATAGTTAGTCTTGAATGACCAAGAATAGTAATGTTATAATTTAATCCCAGACCAAGTGGTATTACATCAGCAGAACATCACACATGACCCTATAATTAGCTTATTTATCTTATTTTGTAAATTACAGTATTCCACTATTCATCAAAAATTCAAGTATCTCAGAAAAATCCCAAAACATTACCCCAACCATTTTTCTACGTGTAGATTCCAAAAATTAGGTTCATTTTTCAAAAATAATTTTCTAAATATTATTAATTTAATATTTAATTAAAATCATAATTTACTTAAAAACTGTTTTTTAGATTAAACCTGATTTTATAATGCCTTCAAAAATTACGTAGGGTCTTATAAAACAATTTAAAAACTATATGACATTGATTCAATAATTTATGAATACATTTTAGGGAAATAAAGTTTCTTTCGAATTAATTAATTAATTAATTATGACTTACAACATACCAAAATGTTTACTGAGGTCAAATTGTCAATTTCTAAGATGTCTAAATTTTATTTTATTATTCACAGGTAATGTTACTCTTATGTTGGAAGATTTACTATTCATAAGGGTCATATTACTATTCATAAGGGTATGTTACACTTGACAAGCGTAGGTAACTATTCACCAAAAATTATTTTTGTTTCATTAGACTAAAAAATCATCTTGAACACTACCGTGTATGTCAGATTTTCAAAATTCCAAACATATATGTGAAAAACATATCTTTAAAGGTCACTTATCACATAGTAGTTTATTTTATTGTATTTTCATGTTATTTTATAACATAAATATAAGAAGGGAATTCCATTGAAAAACATTTGTTCATTACATTCTTCCCCCTTTAAGAAATTTTTCCCTCTAAATTTCACTCTACACAAACAGGTGAATGTACTTCTCCTTCATTTCCTCTTCTAGTTCCCATGTTACTTCATCAAACTTATGGTTCCTCGACAAGACTTTGACAAGATGGGTTGTATAGTTGTGTAGAACCTTATCTCTCCGATCCAAAATCTTTATTGGCAGGTCCTCATAGGAGAAATCATCATCCAGCTGCACCACCTCTGAGTTTAGTACATGTGAGGGGTCTAGTATGTACTTCCTCATTAGTGATTCATGAAACACATCTTGGAATTGATCCATATTTGGTTGATGTTCAAGACGATAGGCCATGGATCCTATGTGGTCAAGGATCTTAAAGGGGCCAATATACCTTGGGCTTAGCTTCCTTTTCTTCCTGAATTGCATGACTCTCTTCCATGGAGATATTTGAAAAAAGAAATTCTCTCCAACGTCGAATTCCAAGTCCCTTAGATGGTTTTCAGCATAGCTCTTTTGCCAACTATGAGAATCTTTGATGTGTTTCTGGATGACTTGAACCTTCTCTGTCATCTCTTGAAGAAGATCGAGTCCAAGTAGCTTTCTTTCTCCAACATCATCCCAACAGGTTGGAGTTTGACACTGCTTCCCACAAAGAGCTTCATACAGAGCCATCTGAATACTCGAGTGAAGATATTGTTGTATGAGAACTCAACCAATGGTAGATGTTGATCCCATCCACCTTTTAATTCTAGAGATAAGGCACTTAGCATATCATCAAGCGACTGACTAGTCCTTTCAGACTGGCCATCAGTTTGGGGGTGATAGTTCGTGCTGAAATTTAATTCAGTACTCAAAGAATGTTGAAGGCTCCTCCAAAATTTAGATGCAAACCTTGGATCACGGTCAGAGACAATTGAGAGTGGAACACCATGCAGTCTCACCACTTCATTCACATATATCATTGCAAGTTGAAAAAGTGAGAGATCATCCTAAAAAGAGAAAAAATGGTCAGCCTTGGTGAGTCGGTAAACCACAACCCATATTGCATTATTTCCCTTTGACGTCTTCGGGAGACCCATGACAAAGTCTATAGTAAAGTTTTCCCATTTCCACATGGTTATAGGCAATGACTGCATCATACCGTTGGAATTTTGTCGCTAAAAATTAACTTGATGACATACCAAGCACCTTAATATATATTCCACAATATCCTAATTCATGTTATCCCACCAGAATTGTTCTCGAAGATCGCGATACATCTTGGTACTCCCAAGATGGATATAGAAAGTTGAGTTATGTGCATTATCCAATAGCTACTTCTTTATCTCGGGGGATGAATTCACACAAAGCCTTATTCCAAACCAAATCACACCATCATCGTCGATATAGAACTCTTGCAGCTTCCATTCCTTTACTGCATTCACCCTCTTCTGTATCTCTACATCATCTCTTTGTGATTCATTAATCTTCTCCTCGATAGATGGTTGCACAATTAATTGTTCAAGGTATGATGTATCCCCTTCCCTTATGATTTCCAAATCCATTCGTTGAATATCCATGAATATAGGGTCTTTCTCAATCCGTAACATGAATATAGTATCGGGTTCTTTTCTGCTTTGAGCATTAGCTACCTTATTCGCCTTTCCAGGATGATAGTGAATAGAGAAATCATAATCATTCATTAGCTTTAACCATCCCCTTTGATTCATGTTCAGCTCTTATTGTGTGAATATATACTTTAGGCTCTTGTGGTTGATGTATATGTCACACTTCTCGCCATAAAGGTAGTGCCGCCAGATTTTCAAGGCAAAACCATGCCTGCCAGCTCCAGATCATGTGTTGGGTAGTTCTTCTCATGGATCTTCAACTGTCGTGAGGCTTAGGCTATCACATTATCATTTTGAATGAGTACACAACCCAAGCCTTTCTATTAATCACCACTGTATATCACAAAACATCATACACTTTTCGGTATTGTGAGTACAGGTGTAGTGATTAGCCTTATCTTTAGCTCCATGAAGCTTCCCTCACATTCTTCTGTCAAGAAATACTTTACCCTTTTTCTTTGTAAACTTAGATAGCAAGCTTGACAATCGTTAGAAGTTTCTCACAAAACGTTGGTAGTACCAAGCTAATCCAAGAAAACTACGGATTTCTGTGACACTAGAGGGCCTAGGCCATTCCTCAATCACCTTTTTCTTTGAAGGATCCACATAAATTCCCTCACTTGTGGTCATATTTCCCAAGAACATGACTTGATTCATCCAAAAGTCACACTTTCTAAACATGGCGCACAACTTCTCCTTTCTCAATGTCTCCAACACAAGTCGTAGATGTTCTTCATGTTCCTACATTCTCTTGGAGTATATGAGAATATCATAGATAAACACTAACACAAATTTGTGGAGGTAATGTCTAAATACTCTATTCATCAAATGCATGAAGATTGTAGGGGCATTAGTAAGTCCAAATGGAATCACCAAAAACTCATTGTGCTCATACCTTGTACAAAAGGCAGTCTTCTGAATATCTTCCTTATTCACCTTTACCTGATGATATCCTGAACGAAGATCCACTAATGAGATGTATTGAGATCCTCTTAACTATTTGAAAAATTCATCAATCCTTGGGAGATGATACTTGTTCTTTATGGCGATCTTGTTGAGTTCCAGATAATCGATACACAGCCGCATGGTTCCATCCTTCTTCTTCACAAAGAGCACTGGCACACCCCAAGGTGATGCACTAGGGCATATGAACCCTTCATCTAGATGCTCTTGCAGTTGCTTCTTTGACTCCTCCAGTTCAATATGAGCCATCCTATAGGGACATGTCGAGATAGGAGTAGCTCCAGGTATGAGTTCAGTTGAGAATTCTACCTCACGATCTAGGGGAATTCCGGGTAACTCCTCGGGAAATATATCTCTGTATTTCCTCACGATGGGAATTTCCTCAAGGATGGAACTTTCCTTCGACTCAACCATTTGGGAGAGGTAATCTTATTCATAGGGAATCAACACCCACACCATTGAAGGATTTTTAAAAGGAGATTCATGATCTTCTATGCATTTGTAGAGGAGTATGGGATGGTTCGGAATATGAAAAGATATTTCCTTTTCCCGAAAGTTGATATGTGCTCTATATAACGAGAGTCAATCCATTCCCATTATAGCATCGAATTACTCCAAGGGAAGTTTTACAAGATTTTCTGAAAGAATCATCCCACATACGCCAACGTGAGAAGAGTCAAACACTTGGGATTCAATGATTGCACCACTTAGTGTTTTTATAGATATCTCTACTTCAAGGGTTCAGGGCTTCGATTCTATAGTTCTAGCAATCTTACAAGATATAAAGGAATGTGTAGAACCAGAATCAAATATAACATTTTGCATTCTTGATTGAATAGGAAGTGTATCATTTATGACTTCATTATCATGCTCCCCCTCCGTAGTAGCGATAGCATAAGCCTTCCCTTGTTCCTTTGGCCTTGGTGGTTGCTGACGTTGATTACCCTCGAGAAATAGAGGTTTGGTGCACTAGTTTGCATAGTGCCCGAGATCCTTACAGTTGTTGCATTGAACCATGCGTGGTTCTCTCCTTTTATCGGCAACATTCTCTTTCCTTTTCACGTCTTTTCGACACTCTTGATAATAGTGTCCCTTTTTCTAACACTTGAATCATTTCCGTGTCTCTTTGAGGTAGTTCCCATGGTGCAACATCCCAATTTTTTTTTCATGTGGGTCGTTGAGTTTTCTTCCCACCATTATCATTAGATACACCAGCTTGAAACTCCATATTTCTATTCTTATCACCATAGACATGGGACCATTCTCCAAACTCCATCTCCACTTTAAGAGCACACTAAAAAACATCTTCAATACTCCTAAAGTCTCAAATTGAAATATCCTTTCAATGGCGTGGTTTTAATCCACTAAAGAATCTATCAATTTTTCTATCATTGTTGATAACAAAACCCAGAGCATACCTTACAAGCCTTGTGAAATTTTCTTCATAGGTTGTGACCGATTATCCTTCTTATTTCTTGAGATCTATGAATTATCTCTCCATCTTTGTGCGAAGAGTTTGTGGGAAATAATTATTAAAAAACATTATCATAAAGTCTTCCCAATCTATCTCTTCAAATTCCTCACTTGGCTTGGTGTTCTTAATCAAAGCCCACAATTGATCAGCTTCTCCATCTAGACGATAAACAGCAAGAGTCACATTCTCCGTCTCAGAACAATGAAGCACAGAAAAGATCTTATCCATGTATTTGACCCACTGTTTTGCAACTAGTGGATCATAATATCCACAAAACGTTTGTGGTCATTTCCACATAAACCATTCGATAGACAGTTGATCCCTCATTGGTGAAGTAGTAAGTTCCCCTTTATTATGGTTATTATTCATAACCTAAGGTAATTGGGTACGAATCTCCATGAAGTTTTGAAATCCACCTCCCAAATCATTGGGGATGTCATTCGGGCAATCGTTGCATTGGCCCTAGCATGAGTTGTTGGAATGATTTCTCCTGGTTCCCACCATTTTTTAAAATCAAAAAGGTTATAACAAAACATTAGTAAACAAGTCATGAATAACATATTCATTAAAAAAAATTATACCTAAAACGTTACATATGTTCTCTCTAGGTAAATATTCTTGTGTTCATATTTGTACGTAGTCTCATTCTATAGGTTTCCTCTAGGGTTCACTAATCCTAATTCCCAAATTAACTAATCCTTTCCTCAGATACCAACTATAGTAACCCATCATTTTCTAAAATTACTATTCAATCATTTCAATGATAAAAAACATAATTTTATTACACAAAGAGGGTCCAAAGGCTTAGTTTCATGGGAAAACTATGGCCGCACATAACAAATACAACCTCTAGCATGAACATTTATTTACTTTCTTCTTCTCTAGAATCTTATTGGCACTTGTCCTCTCCTTAGTACATGTTGCCACCTGAGGATATACATCTAAAGGGGTGAGAGAGAATCCTAGTAAGAGGATAGATAGGAACAATATATATCATGGGGTGAGCATAATCATAACATAGGAAAAAGATCATGAACATGAGAGGGGCATAAATAAAAGACCTGAAATGTGGCAATGCATAAAAATGTAACATAATGTCTTAGTGGTTAACTGCCACACGTACTTGTGAAACAGGCTAGAATCTTGTTCACCCATAATTTCACATTTACTCATTAGATTCATCACTTTACCCAATGCATTGGAGTACTGTATAATTCCGGGCGCACCCATCAAATTGAATCATTCATATTGCGCTATATAATTCTGGGCCTACCTGTTACATCATAACATTATCATCATCATAATTTAGACATATAACACATATCAAAAATGTGCATAACTAACCCATGTAATGGAATGAGTTTCATCTCATAATAACACATTATTAAGCTTTGGGTTCCCAATAGAAAGAGGGAATAATATACAAGTTACAAGAATCGTCCACTTTGGGTGAGAAGTAAAAGGGGTCTTCTTAAAAAAAGAGTTCATTTCGAAACCATTTTTTCAAACATAAAAACCAGTGACAATCATGTATATCCCAGATAAGTAAAGACAATTATGAACAAATGATATTTAAGGAGTAACCATATCAAAAATTAAGTGAAAGAGTGAGAACCCGAAGGAAGAAAATTAGGCTCAAGATTTCCCCTTACCTTGTACCTGATTGCTTCCTTCTCTGTAATGTCCAATATAATGACATTATATTCATTAATTAGAAATCATGAACCATGTGTACATTAATAGGGTTTATTATGGTTTCCTTATTTCATATTATGTTCCTTTGGATGACTTATAGAGTTTAAAAAACATTGTTCGGGGATGTTCATTTTTATGGTTTTTCTGGGGTGTTTCATTTGTATTCTTAAATTGAAGTTTTGGTAGAACATGAGTAAACATTCAAAAATAATATTACATGTAATTAATTATATTAAAAGGGTTTGAATCAAATTTTAAAGACTTATATTAGATCATGGTATATTAATCATTAGATAACAATTAAATGATGGTTATTTGGGTCATTTTCGGTTGTTTTTGGATCACAACGAACTTGTTTTAACTTATCATATAGTAATAGGTCCATAGGTTATTTCAAGAACATTAAATAGAACATAATACACATAAACTATTCTGGTTCAACCATAAAAATGGTTTCATGTCCAGATCTGATGGTATAAATGGAAGAAGAAAGCTTGTCGTTGTTTAAGGTGATAAATTAACACATCAAAAACAACATTCTCTTTAATAAAATAAAAGGAAGAGGGAAAGGGGGTCAGATGATATAATATACCATTAGAATCATAAAATTATATTTTTTGTATAATAATGGAGTTAAAATACAATTTGGATGAAGATAGGTGGGGAGAGATCAAGAAATGAACATGAACATGAAAGGAAATTATAGGAAAAGAGGGGGTGAAATTTACTATTGAATCTTCTCTTGAGAAACTCCTTAAGGGCCTACTCTTGATCTTCTGATGATACCAGTAGATCTTGGACGTGGGGGAGGGGCTAGGGAAGGTTTTCAGACCGTGTTTATAGAAGTCATGGAGCTTGTGAGGTGTGAGGAAATGAGGGTGTGAAGGGTGGATTTTACAGTGGAGGGGAGAGGGGTTTCCTTAATATAAAATGCATTAGTTTATTATTTACCCACAAGACAAGGAATAGTGAGTTTTGAACGACCATCAATAGTAATTTTATAATGTAATCCCGAACCAAGTGGGCTTTTATCAGCAGAACATCACAAATGGCCCTATAATTAGCTTATTTAGCTTATTTTGTAAATTACAGTATTTCACTATTCATAACATGGTCTGATTATGGTATATAACCCATTAATTATATTTCACTATTCAAGGTAAAGGAATCGGTCTAGTGTAGGTTTTATGAAAACATGGTCTGATTCAGGAATAAACATGGGAACATGATATAGAAATCAAAGAGTAATGGCCAGAACAATTTAAGGTAACGAATGGTTGTCTACATGATCGGAATGTAAAGAAAAATGGTGGGGGGAATTTAGTACACCTAGTTTATGGTATATAACCCATTAATTATATTTTAATGTATATAAAGTATACAGGTGAAATATGGGATAGTTTAGAGAACATTTTTAGAGTTTTTTAGGGATGAGGGGAATGTGCTTGGGCTGTGTAAGGTTTTTCCAAACTATACGGAACCCAAGAAGAAACCGTGAATAATTTTGAAATTTTTTAGGGAGATAGGGAATGGTTAGTTCGAGATTTATATACCATGTTAGGAGGACATAAAAATATCTCTTATGACAATTGCTGGAGCATGGATAAAGCACAGTTTGTCACACCGTGCAACTAAACCATGCACTGGTTAGAAACCACCTCTTGAAAATGTGGAACTCAGTTGTCCATTCCATTAATCGATTAATGTTTTCCCAAAATGAATCTAAATCAGGATTTTGCTTCATTTATAATAAAAAAATCTTCTCCAATCAATCCGGAGGCAATCCAAATGCTTCCCTTGGTGATTTGAAGCTGGATTCTTGAGGCATCTCATCGTTCGTCAATATTCATAACACGTTTCATTAGATATAAATTTATCTACATCTTTGATCCTCTTGGTTTATCATATTTATACCCAATATGGATATATATATGTTTTTTAATACCAAATATGATCATATTGGGTATTGGTTATGATAAGAGATCGGATCTAAGGCATTGTTGTGTAATTCATACCCAGTTTCATGTGCATTCTTCATCCATTTTTGAGGGAGGAGGATTCAATCTCAACCACACCAGCTTAATTGATTAGATTAGTTTCATATTGATATATTTTATTGAAATGTATTGAGTAATATTGGTTAAATAATTGAATAAGACTTCTTTAGTGATGATTTAATGTTATGATGCAATTATTTTCTTTTGATGAGTTGTTGTGCAATGTTGTTTATCATATTGATTTTAAAATGGTAATTTATAAATATGGATTCCATAGATATATTAAATAGTATATTGGAAAAGGGTTTTTCAATAAAAGGTGTGTTTTAATGAAATGGGTTTGGATTTTATATGGTTTGGATAGAAGAATTTGTCCTATAAAATGTTATTTTATTGAAAAGAGTTTGTCCTAGTTTTTGGTAAAATTAATGTGTGTGATCATATTGCATTAATGATGCTTCATTTAAATTTTACCTTTTTATCCATGTCAAAATTGTAATGTATCATGGGACATAATTATCATTTGATGACACGGTAGATCGTTGAAAGACCGCTCATGTGTATTAGAACTATCATAACAAAGAATGTATGGTTTGTAGTACTAATTTGTGGAATGGATTACTTATTCTAATGTAAAATTTGAAATGGGAAAAGGATGTGTTCTTTTATTCATTGAAAAATGTTTTTGGTAGGATACTTATTGATATAAAATTTGTTTATATTGGGTTATATACTATTTTGACATTGTATATATATAATTATACTTTATTTAGGAAATTATTCTTTATAAATGTGGCTAACACTTCTATAATAGTGTTGTGAGTAGGGATGTATTTGGGGGAAACCAACAAATATTTATACGTACCCCTATATTGGTAAATCGGTGATTTTGCGGATTCTATCATCTTGGATAAGGGAAAAGGTAAAGTATCACATGTATTTTTCACCACCTTGTGATTCATGGTCTACTAGGTGATTTTAGAGCATGGAGTTTATAGAGAATGGAGTCTTGTGGTAATATTAGAGTCTTTATTTGTTCTTACTCTATTAACCTTGATTTTTGTTTGTATTCCACTTTAGCATACATTTGTGAGGTTTTGTTACTGATATTATGGTTGAGTTGTATTCTTTTTATCAAGCATCATATATTGGTTTTTTGGTTATGGTGTTTTTGTTAGACTTTTATTTCATAATGTGTAAAACATGAACCACTTGCATTTGAAACCCTTCGGTAGTTTTTTCTAGACATTTCCATCATGGGGATGTCTCTTAAGGCCATGTAATGATTGATTGTGTTCTCAAGCCAATGTGAATAAGTGGGTAGTTAAATATTCTTTCTTTAAATTATTTATGAATTAATGGCATGATGTTTATGTAATCCATTCATATTTCATATGTCCCATGTCCTTGAATCCTACTTATTTTCAATGGTTATGATTTTTTTGAAATGATTATGAAAGCAATATCTTTTTGACAGGTTATGATTTGATTATATTTTTTTAATACACATATCATTTCATGCGTAATGATTTGATTTTTAATGATAATATGAAATATGTATGTATGATTTCATTATGAGATGGGTGGGACATATATCTCCCTCTAATGCATTGGGTAAATATTTATACCCCATGATATAGAATAAGATGGTATTGGGAGTAAATCATTAATAGTAAGACCTACATGGGAGTGACTAATGATTATCAACATGGTATGATGAGAGAAATAATGGTACTAATAAGTCCATAGGATGGCCCATGACTACAAATATGATATCAAGAGTGACCTCATTCTACTAAGATGTCCATGGGGGCGAACCAAGACTACCAAGTGGTAATGAGGAGTGAGATCATTCTACTAATATGGTCATGGGAGTATACCATGACAACCAAAATGGTGTGGGGAGTGAACCCATACAACTAATATGGTCTTGGAAGTGATGCCTTGGTTATAATGTTAATCATATTCTATGCTTATGTTTTTTCCACAATTAAATTGTTTATTTCTATGTAATTATTTCATGGAATATGTTATTTATTTCTATATGATTAAATTATTATTAAATCCCAATCATTATGGCATGATACATGTTTTTTATATTTTATATGCAGGGTATGATCTTTTGTTCTCATGATCACGTTATTATAGCCCCTATGTTTTTGTTTATGATTACACGTATCCCCTGTTTACATTTACAAAGCATTTGATATCAACCAGTTTTATGTTTCCTTCTCCAGGTTATGATGATATGCATTATGTTTTTTATTTTTAATAAGGGTTATAGTCCAGAAAAACCAAGTGGGAGATAATTTATCTCACTTATGTGCATATGTAAATGATTCCCAGTTTCCAAATGCACATGGAAAATACATTCTTTGGACATCTATTTTTATTATGTTTTTGGTCATCCACATAAGTTATGAAATGTATATGTTTTTACCTATTTGTTAATTATAATCGTATACTTAGGGTTTAATAGACATTATTATTCCATTTTCCTACACATTTTTTGATCGATGGCCTCAATCAATCTTTGTAAGTATTTATTATTTTTTCCATTCCCACTTGTGTTCTCTTATTTGGAATCCGAGTTAGGTATTATTCTATATGAACTTATTAATTTAACATTCACTATTTTTAATAGAATATTTTATTATTAATTTTTTAAAATTATGTTTTATAATTTATTTATTTTAAATTTTTATTTTTTAATTAATGGGATAATGTTCAAATTACAATAACACAATTTATTAGAGGGGATGTAACTCCTCATGATATTGAAAGAATAAAATTATATTTGATTGTGTAATGGAAATTAAATAATAATATTTGATGATAAATTAAATCCCGTAGATGAGATGATACATTTATTTTCAATTTAAGTATAATATATTCAATAACTTTTAGTTCACACAACCTTGATATTTTAATGTTCAATAAGAAAAACTATGGTTCAGTGACCCATGATATATATTGAAGTTATAACCTAGCCATTAAATTATAATGAATGAAATATATTATCTAATTTATGATATATATATATATATCTACAATAAATATAAATTATTGATAAATTTTTAGAAACTAATCTTTCAATATTTTGTGATGTGATTTTATTCTTCAGAAATATGTTTTCTTTATAAATGAGTTTTACATATTTTCAGGATAAAAATATTATAATAAATTTTTGGAAATATTAGAAGATTTATTTCATAAAATAAAATTCATTTTAGTAATCATATTATCAAAATATAAATGTGGTGAATTTTTTTAATTTTTCAAAAAAAAATTGTTTTCAATTAATAATGGAAAATACGAATATATTTTTAAAAAGGGGTTCCCTTATAAATAATTAAGTAATTTAAATGTACTAATAAGCATTGAATATGAAATAAATTAATAAGATTAATATTTTATTTATATTTATTCCACTTACTTAGTTTTAATCAACTTTATATTGGTTTTTAATTTATGTTTGATTTTGGGTTTAAAATAGTTTTTTCTGAAATTGTTTTTAAAATTCATAATGTTTTTATATAATAATTAATGAAAATAAATCCTAATCGATGATTTCATAAGTTAAAATTTTGAAATATATACTACTGAATATTAATTTAGTTTCATTCCATAATTATTTTTCCCCCTTGAGTTAATATTTAAACTATATTTGGAAAATAATATACTTTTCTAAAAAAAACCTTATGTCTTATCGCGTCTACGTGGATAATTTTTAATTAATAAATAACCAATAATTTTGTTTGAATTCAGAAAATTTATTGAATATTTTTGATTTAAATAATTTATAATATATAATAATTTCAAATTAATTTTATACCATAAAGTTTTTTAAAAAATAGTTAAAATTAATCATAGGGATTAAGGTAAAAATTATTTATCATGGGATTGAAATTTAATATTATTGGAGAAAATGACCTAAAAACCTTTTAGAAACACATTTACATCACATATTTAGATATTATTCCATTTATGGTCGATAAATTAAATTTATTGGAGCCTCATGACATGAATAAAATGTGGGTTGACTTCAATATTTCAAAAAACTACAATTGTTCCACTCACCCCACAGATAAAAGACTACTTATTCACCTATCCTCTTTACAACATCAAAACTATTGGATTAATCAAATAACTACACAAATAACATAAAAAATTATTACATCTCATAATATATTAATTATTTTGGGTATAAAGACAAGCTATTATGACCATTACTAGAGACATAAGGTGTCTCACCGATGAAGAGATATCATTATTGAATTGGAATTTTTATTTTAGTTCTTTATCCACATCCATAAATTTCTAATATATCATAATGAAATAATAAACACACTATCATTAATATATTTAATTTTTTTATTTTAATCTTATGAACTTCAAACATCTACACAAATTTCAAATGTTTTAAGAAATTCCCCATTCATGTGTACACAGAACTACTACCTCACAAAACGATTTTTTAGTTTTTCCATTACAATACTTCATAATATATTATGTTGATGGACGTAAAGTTTATTTATGATATTTATAAATATATAAACCTATTGTTTAATTATATCATATATACCCTTTTACATTCCATTCCATAAGGGTTATGATAATTACACTCGTGTGTATGACCGAATACCTCCCCATGAAGAGAGATGGTTTTTTTTCAATACAATTTTACATGGAAGGAAATAACGGTAAATATAAAATGTATGTGTAATATAAATAAAATATTTATGATATTTATGAAATATTAATCATTATATTAAAATAATATGTCTTTTTATTTTCACCTTACCAGTCATTGAAAGAAATGATAATGTTGTTCATGGAAGTGTGGACTATCGCATCATCAAAGCGATGTGGTTACTTTTTCAACAACCAAATAACCAGAATTATAAATATAATTATTTTAAATAAGTAATATTATATTATTATAATTATTAAATGATAAAACATTTCATACTTTGGTCCATACTGATAACTGAATAATGAAAACATTACTCTTGTGTACGTAAGACCTATGATCTCCAAGACCATAACATTAGTTCATTGTTCATATCCATAATTCATGATTGTATAAAAAGTAAAATTTATTTATGAATTTTATAGTTATTTCATTCTTACAATTTTCGATATATTTATATAATAACCTATTGGACAATAGTCATCTCACCAAATCCATTTTTGACACACAAAAATATGGCCAAAACATTTGTCTTAAACCTAATTGATTATTTAATAATATATATATTGGTAATAAGTTCAATAAAAAGAATATTAAAAATTTAAAAGGATAATAAGAACATAAAAAATTAAAATCTTTTAATTATTCGTGAATATAATGAGAACATGTGACAAATTGATCTCGCAGTAAGGGTTTTCTCATCTCACCGTTATTTTTTGTGAGATATTCTCCATAATACACAATTATTTTTGTTATTTGGTATATATAATTACCATTAATATATTTTATAATTAACTTCTTTAAATTTATGTTGATTTACATATCCATTGTAGGATATGTCGTTAATGGGTTTTATGGTTTTAATGCTACAAAAGCAGTAAGGGATTATTGTCTAAAAATTCATTATTTAATACATATGATATATTATACACTAATCATTGTTTATGAGGTGTATATACTATCAAAAATCATGTAGGTTCACCATATGACATGGTTCATAAAATCATCTTTGGTAAGGCCTGATGGGCATCTCCAATCCCCATGGGGTGGAACAAGTGCCCATGATTCGAATATAACATGTGGGAATATATACCCATTTTCATGACATAAATAACCAATGATATAAATAAACCAAACCTGAAAATAATAACCAAAAAAATGGCTTTACAAATTTCAAAATTAAATATGTAAAACTCTAAGAGAGAACCCATAAAGTAATACATAAAAAACATTGAAACCAACCCATATATTAATGAAATGTGTGGAGCCACATTGTCATGATGCCACCACCATGGTCGACAAGGAAGATACCACTAGGAACCCAAAACGGCCACACAATAAACCATAACATTACCTGGAACAAATATAGATCTAGATCAACAAACAATCATGTGTGTGTGTACGGTGTCAGCCTAAGCCCTTCAGGATTTTACCAAAAATATGATTCCATGCTATAAACATTAAATGATAAATAACATGTAGATATTTATAAAATAAATAAATGTTAGGGATAATTTTTAAAGAAAATAGATTTTATGAAAAAACAACCCTTAATTAAAACTACATTAAATGTAAAATAGTTATAAAATGTGTAAACTCAAATAAAACACACTTGATTCTGAAATTACCAACACATCCTACTATATGCCGAATTCATGTATAAAATAACAAATGACCTTGAGTCCTGGGAAAATCCCCTAGGAACAAGATAGAAATGGGACACTAGGAACCTTGAATCTAGTTGAAAATTTGATATAGAGATCATGAACATTAGAGTTATCATTCACGATAAACTAATAAGGAACACACCACTAACATAGTGTTCCCAAATAATCATCCATGTTTAGTTAAAGTTTTCACCACCAATCCTGTTAAGTGAAACAAGGCCACATCCACTTCTGAATCCCAACCATACTAGTCATAGTTCTCCCACCTAGATACATGGGATTCCCTTTTGCGCTCAAAAAATTTCACATATCTCATAGAACCATATAGGCATTTCATTAACCAAACAAGGAATTACACCTTACATGTGACCACTAGAACACATTTTAAAATCATACACACACCCAAACTCTTCCCCAATATGATTTCACTTTTTATATAAATTATCAAACCATTTAAACAGTTTGTAAAACCATTTTAATAAAACCCCAATCCTTTCACACCAAAAATATGATCATAATTATATTTTAAAATCATCAACTCATAAATACCTTATAAAACATAATTTTTAGCCAATAAACGATTTAATAAACAACTTTCATGATTATAAAATCATAAAATTGAACTAATAATGGTTTCCACATGACAAACACACAATTTCATATACAAATGCCACATTAAAATTATAATAATTCTTAATCGTATAAAATAACACATTTTAACCACAAATATAATTTAGTAAATAAACTAAACTCTTGGAAAAATATTTACAAGATGTACAAAAAGAAAATACACTAAAAATAAACTAAAATTAATCTAATTACTATCACATTCATACAAAACCTTTATCTAGATACCATTTTCTTCATTTATATTATTCTACAAAGAAATGATACAATTTAATAAATCATTAATACACTTAATAAAATATTTTAAATATGTACCATAATAGATTACACCACAAATTCAATCATTTCCATAGTGTAAATACAAATTTAAATCCAAAAACATCTCAATTCAATTCACAAAATATTCTCTCAACGCACAACATAATTATTGAATAATAAAAACCATTAATGATAGCATAAAAATTCATAAATTAATTTCATATCCAATAGTCACCATCTCTAGGTGGAGAAAACCCTTAAAATTGTGTGAATCATCAACCACACCATATATGCACCTCACAAAAACTGTATCAAATATTAATAAATAATATCGAACCCAATGAATTATGCTCTCACCCTAAAAATGGAACCCTACCCACTGGAGAACCCAAATACCCAATGTAAGATAAAAATCCCTATAAATGAGGGGAGAATTACGCGGATAGGTGGTTGTTTTAGGGAAGGGCGCCGACGGGTATCACAATGAAGAGGATGTCAGAGGTGTGCACACTGGAATGAGGAGAGGAGGAGGGAGGGAATGTGTTATGGGGAGGATAAAAGAGGTGTTCATGCAGGGGGGGTCTCTCTAGTAGTGGGGGATACAAGATGGAGAGAGGGAAAGGGAATGGGGGGAAACATGGGTGAGAGCGGGGAAAGAAAAAAAAGAGAAACCACAACCCCCCAAAAACAACAACTTTATAATAATTATTATCATAATAATTTTAATAATAATATTCATATCAATAATAATAGAATTATTAATAAAATTATTATTATTATCATTATTATTATATTTCTAACAATTTTATATATTTTATATTTTAACTTTTTATTATTTTATTTTATTTTGATTTTAACTCTATTTTATTAGTAATTTAATTTCATATTTATTTCGAAAACTATGAATAACGTAGTGTGACTCGGGTAATGTCGCACAATTTCCAAACCCTACTCGACATGTTCACCTAATTCTAATAAGTCCCTACCACCCGTTTTTAAAAAAATCAAATATATAAATAGGGACACAATATAAATAATTATAATAATATACAAAAACATCAAACATGTCACACCTAGTTCCCAGGAAAAACAACTAAGAACCCAAACTGAGCCAGAACCTTGGAAAATTAAAACCCATGTGTGTCAATTCTTCCCATAAAATTTATTCCTTCTATAAGAAATACACATCTAGAATGAACCCTAAAATAGAAACTAATACGAATTTACAGTTCAAGGAAATTCAAAAATAATGACAATCATAAAGAGGCAAGAACACTATTAACAAATAAATGTACATGAAATTTAATCTTAGGGGACCAGAAATACAATCCCTTATAATTTTTTTCCACCCCCAAAAGTTAGGAACCCATTAGTTGATAATAAAATGATAGGAACTATCACAACACATCCATTAACATCCCGAGAAAAAATATATTCCCAAATAGACTCATCCATTTTACCAGAAACAAGTGAAAATTCAAACAAGGATACCACATCGTTGATTTACAACATTATTGGGAACACATCGACTAAAATGTTTTATCCATGATATGGTACTATGTTTAGGTATCTTTGAACAAGACCACATATTGCTATGTGACCACCAAGAACATAACCGAATTACTATCATTGGGAGGCCTGAATGGAAATCCCACCAAATAAACTAACCAACCCAAAACATTGAGACAGAGGACCAACACCTGGGGTGAATGGAATCCCCTCTATAAGGACTAAATAATTCAGCCTACTAGAATGTTCTGACCAAAGAACCCATCAAGGGATAAATCAGAAGCATCTCACACCAACTTGACCCCCAATCACAAGGGACACAAAAAACAATTCTATAAGCCCAATAGAAACACACAACACTATTATCTATTCCAAAACGACAACACCATCCTCAGATAATCCCAAACAAAAATTGTGGTCATTTCACAAGCATAGAAAAATGATGGACTTCAAATAGATACTCATATCTGCTGAGACACAACCACTATACTTTTAAGATAATGAGATGGCCATACATATTTTTAACCATAGCGAAACTCTTCCACCCTTGCGAGACACAACATGGAAGCAAGGACCCCGCTCCTCTGTCCACAAAATAGGAACAAGAGAATGAACAACCACATATCAATTAGATTATCTATATTTTTTTATGTAATCGATAGATGGTAGAATAAGATCCCTTACACCTATCTGTTATTGACTACAAGCCAGCATTACCTTGGAATCTAACACTAGAGCTCTTGTGATTGAAACATCACATGCCATGCACACACGTATCAGATTCCCAAGAATAGGACTTCTCCTATAACTTCCATAAGAATCTACACTCATCGTATATTTCTCCAACACAACACAACACCCCCCCATTACCCAATTACTGTCAAATTACACATTCTCAAAATTAAGATCTTAAAAGATTTATACTCATCATCCCTTTCGATCTGAATAAGAAAAAATAGAATATAAAACATACGGGTGGCACCCTCACTATGGAAAGAAATATTTAGAATTTTGTAAAATCAAGACATGATTCCATCAAATTAGAGGCTCTTGAAAGTTCTCATACATCAACCTTATCTTTTATGTGGAAACAATACCATGAAATATGTCACGAAACATGACCCTTTATAATAATAGAAACATTACAATATATGGGACCATGAAATGAGCCCCAGAAAACAAGATTCCTAATAAACCTTAAGGAACTCTTACATCTAGACCTGCCACACTAGTGCCACTTCATTATCCTTTTTGTTGAAGAAATATATGAATGACCCAAAGGACCTTTTAAATAGCAGCTAAAATAAAAAACATCAGACTACTTCCACCTTTCCTCACTGTAATTCCATATTGCACATTTGGATTGGACCTTCAGACACACTGATGTCAGACTTCATCGTCAATAACTCAAGAAAATCGTGAAAAAATATATCATTCAGCATTCCATGTCGACTCTCATCCTTTGGGGGATTCACATAATCCAAAAAAGAGGAGAGATTATATAATTACTCGACCATAAAACATTTAATAATCATGAATTAAATGGACAATTTTTATTGAGGATATTTTCCAATTTAGATTATTAGAGAACTGGGTCATAACATTTACATAAAAACATGAATATTACATGCAGCCAATTCAACTCAGTATCCATTTTTTTCATTAAATAAAAACTCTTAAAAAAGTGTCATGACTAGTTTCATGTTTTAGACAACATGGCTTTTCCTTAAAATAAGGAATGAATACATTAGCCCATCAATAATTACAAAAAAATAAATACATACTTTTCAATCAAAATATACCTCCTCAAATCATATGATTTATGAACAACACATAGAAATCATAAATCATAAAGGTAAATTACGACATAAATAACATACTTAAATTGTAGCTATCACAGATTAATAGGGATTCACATTTGGAATACCCATCATAGTATATTCCCTAAATATATTAGGTGATACATTAACGTTTACCTTTGTCACTTTTCCCAATGCATTGGAGAGCTATCTCGGGCTCACCCGCCCTAGGTTTATCAAGTAACCACACGTATACATAAACAATGCCAATAGCCAAAACATATTAATAACCCATAGAAAATAATTTAAAGATAACATTTCCACATCACAATCATAATATATCATTTCAAAATACTGACAAAATCAAAGATTTTATCAAACCATTTTCTAAAACATTTAAAATATTTAATAAATAGATTTTTGAATCAAAGTGTCCCATACCACTTTGAACCTTTTGAATGAAATATTAGTTTCAAAACTTTCATGTACATATGAATAATCACATAAAATAATTTTTAAAACATGGACATTAATGTGAAATATTTTTAAGAATAAACCATTAAAACATTATAACTATATTTTAGTTAAAGAGTATTTAACAAAATGAGATTCCCTTGAATACTAATAATTGAGGAATAAAATTTAATCAGGACGTAATAATATTATGAAAATAAAGATATTCATGATATAATATCTCAAAGGACAGTATATACACCATATAAGAGTGAATTGGTGCATATCAACAATGAAGTCTCAATGGAAATTTAGATTGTGATGAAATCCCTTATAAAGACGGTATGCTTAGATTAAGGATAAATCAATTTCATAATAATGTGTGAAAAATATAAATACACCCAATATAAGTGTATATTAAGTGTAAAAAAATCAATTTTTATTCACACAAATTCATAGCACGATATAGTCAAGAAGTAGACGTTTAACCCAACAATTGAAATTGGATTAAGAAGTTTTCTTATAGAAATTAGATAGCCTAACGATGTCACTTTAAAATTCAGAAAATAAGTTGATGAGAGAGAAAAAGATATATAAACACGTGGACATAAAATTTACATCAATAAGGATATATAAGAGGATATCCCAACAAATAATATGTAAATTGAATGACATAACAAAAAGATGTCTTTTAAAAAGAGGAGGGTGAAAGGTTCCCTTACCAATTTGGTATCTTACGAAACATACCCACATGAAAGAAAGCTCACACAATGAATATCTAAATACCCATAAATTAAAGTATGTCACACAAATAATACAATCATGAGCATTACATCCACCACACAAAAGGAATTAGTGGCTAATATAGCATGAATCTCACGGGATTAAAAAGTGAGATGAAAAACCCTTACCACATTGTAATCATACGAGTCATATGAGAAAAGTTAATTACTACCAAATTAATCACATAATATCATGAATATAAATACAATCATGATAATATATATCAAATTCAATTACACAATAAACCACATGCAATAATTAAGTGGTGAACAATGGAAATCTCACGGAATTAAAAGTGAGATAAGAAATCTCTTACCTCGTGTCCAACTTGACTCGTATGTTCCTTGTTCTTCCTGAATAATATAATTAAGTTAATTTATACTTTATTAATAGCATTTTTAATTTTTATTATTACTTTTGTATCACTTATTACCTTGCAATAATATTAAGTTAATTATTTGAGTTCATATGAGACATTTTGTCGATGTTCAGAATTTGAGTTAAAAATAATGTTGTTATAATTACAATTTGTCCATGTGGTCAAAACTACATTATATAAAGAATTATATTAATGATTTATATATCATATATATCATATAGATCCATTATATACATGAATTTATATTAGTACATAACATTTGGTGATTGGAAATGAAATGCACCGTTCATGGAGACGGTAAAAAGTACGTAGGCATGAATGCTAATTTCATTTCCATTTTGTATTTTAATGGAATGAAAACATAATGATACATATGTATATTATAATTCCATTATAATATCTACAATAATATCATTAACTCCATCCTTTATTCATCCCAGATAAGTCATTAACGAGTCATATCACATTGATGGGGCGGTAGTCTGCACTTTCTAAAATGAATTATCTAGTTTACCCATTATGGAAACCATAATGGTATGATATAAATGAAACAAACAGAAACATAAAGGAAACATAAACATAGTATATATCATTTATAAATATAGTTCCATCATAATGGCCACTATGAGAGGTGATAGAGGATAATTGAACAATCATCATTTCGTGAGGCTTTAGTTATCCATCAAGAGAAACATTATGTTTTTACCCATTAGATGGAGGTGTGTGTAAGTGTAGTTTGAATCCATCTCGTAACAACATCCTAGTATATTGAAGATACGTTTTTTAAAAAATGAGTTTAGGGGTTGGAGAAGTAAAATAATACAAAAGAACTTAAGAGAAGATGTTACCATTAATTCAGGTAACTCTCATTGGAATGAACCAAAAGGGTTCCTTGAAGTGATTTATGACTATGTTAAGGTATCTAGAATGAAAAGAATTATGTAGGGAGATTAATTTGGCAGAGTTTGGACGAACCAAATGGCTTTATGGAGTGAGGAATTGGTTGGAAGTGGGGGAATTTTATAAGGGAGAAGATGGACTCTTTAGGAAATTTTGAAATAATTATTTTTTTATAACAACATATTCAATTTGAAAAGGTAAAATATTTGTTAATATCAATGCTAAGTTGACTCATGGTAGAAATAAAATAATCCAATAATAATTGGACTGGTTTTGGATATTTTTTTAATATTTATTATCTTGTTTATTTAAATCATTTATTAATGACGTAAATATTTTATCATTATTGTGTCATACATAATTTAATTTTTTTGATGTAAAAAAATTATAAAAAAACTACCATGATGTAGGAAATATTTTTAAATTTACAAAAAATATTTATAGTCGAAAAGATAACTTATATAAACCCATGTAAAAATTTATTTACTAAAAGATATTTGTTTTTTGTCATTTTTGTCTTTACTTTAAATTAATTAATATAAAATGTCATTATTAATTCAATGTGGATCTATAGGATCCCAAATTCAACCAAATGATTCCCCGTGTCGGATATTTCATTAGGAAATTGGATTAGGACACTTGTTAGAGTAATTTAATATTATTATAATATTATATTTTCCCTTATTTATTATTTTTACCTTTTAATCATGGTAAATAAAATATTTACTGAAGTAAATATTTAAAATGTCTAAAAATAAAAGTTACATATTTAAAAAATTTGTATATACTGAATCGAAATATGTTATCCATTTTTCCAAATTCCAAATAATTTAGTGGAATTAATTAATTTAAAATTAATTCCCACTGTAAAATCCAATAGCATTTTTTAAGAAATAATAACTATCTAAATATTGACACTTGTTTATGTCCAATATACAAATGAAATTGAATCCAATGACCATCATTAAGATAAATGGTAAAAATATTCTCTAATTAAACTTTAAAACCAATTAAAAAGACAATATAACCATATAAATAAATTAGATTAAAAGGCACTTTTGAATTAAAATACAATATTTTTCATTATTAATTAAAAATTGAACATTTTCAGAAAAATACCAAAATTTCATCCGATGTAAATTTTGATGTCCCGATTCTAAATAAGAATTTTATTTTGACAAATAGAACATATAAGTGTGAAAAAACTATATTTAAAGAGGGTTCAACATTAAAAGGCGGTAAATCAACCTTTTAGTTAATATTAGAGTATTTATGCTTAAAATCGAATTATTTACTTATTTTAATCCTCTAAATTTTATTAGATAAATGTAAAAATGTTTTAAAAACATGTATCATCATATTTTAGTTAGTCCTATTCATTCTCCCCAATACAATGGCTAGGTGTTTACTACCATTTTAAATAATAATATTATATTATTAGTGTGCAATGTAAGATTTCAAAGAAACCCGTTGTTGTGTATCAGGTACGCCATCGAACATAGAATCCCCTTTAAAGTATAACTAATATTTAATTCATAAATATTAATAAATAAAAAAAATTAATATTCTTAATTTTCATGGGATGTTACATTCTTCCCCCTTTTGGAAATTGCATCCTCGAAATTTTAAAATTGGGCTGGGCAACTTCATTGAAAGTACCACATCGGAAAAAGAGTCTGTAAAACACTCACTTCATAAGAAAGAAAGTGAAGTACAAAGGTCACCAGAGTTAACCGATACTATGATTCCATGTAAGAAAACATGGATATGGAAGAGAAAACAAACGATCATATTATGAGGGAGAGTGATTGAAAACATGATTAGGAGAAAGTTAACCACAAGAAAATCACAAACATATGATGTGTTAAACAGTCTTTGATTTCCAAGTAGGAAACGTAAACCAACAAAATTATTGATTTATGTTCCTTTTAATAATTTTGAATATTTCATTTACTACATATAATGAAAACATAAGGAAATATTCATACCGTCATATAGAGTTTCTTCCTTTAATAAGTTTCTACCAAAAACATATATTTTCTCCAAACAATGATCATTCCAAAATTCATGGTCACATAAAAACACAAGAATCGTCTTCTATATAATCACATAATCCACAAAATAAGAACTATATATTTACCTTGTCTTTAAAAATAAAATAAAACTAAAATAGTTAGTATGAGATCATAGAGTCCCCAAAAATGTTAATCCTTTATAAAAAATAATACTCTTAATCTCCAAAATTCAACAAAAAGTACCCAAAGTTCAAGAAAGACCATTCAATACAAAATTGTCTATAAAATTATTCAAAATAATCCAAAATAACATTGAAACCCAAAACTCAGAAGTATTTAATCCCATAATCATCCTCAGTAAATCTTAAGATTTATCTCTAAATAGCATCGACTACTCTTAATGTTTCATACTGAAGTGTAATTAACCTAATCACATATTATCTATGATAGGTTAGTCATTTCAATAAATAACCCAAATATTCATATTTCCAAAATAAAACATTAATTTTTCAAAAAATAATATTTCAACCATTACTCCACAATTTTAATCCCATAGTATTTCGTTTTCCTTAGCTAGATATTGTTCCCAAAAAGAGAGAACGTCTTCTGAAAATAACCTTTATCACTTAATCATAAAATCATTTTCCTATACTAAGGATATTCATTTTATAAAACATAACTTCCCAAAATAAACTTATTATTGATCCCTAAATACATTAAACTTAAAAGAATAAGTCATACTAACCAGGTACTTCACGTAGGCCAGTGGTAGGCGATGTGCCCTTGTCACACTTCGGTTGTGGGATCGATTCTTGCAGACATGCCGAACGTGATGGGTTATCACCCATACTGGGGATTTTCCTTTTTATAAAACTCATAAATAACCATAACATGTTTTAACCTCCCTCTCCCATGTTCTCTCCTGGAAGATCCTATGCTTCCAGCGAATTCACACTAGAGGAATCAACCATCCACGTAGGAACAACTCCTGTCAATCCTTAATCTCCACTGGAACCTCCATGAATGTCGCCCCACCATCGATGTTAAGCTCCCCATGGACGAAGATGTGGGATGGGTCGTGCACATATCTTTCCAGCTGAGATACATGGAAGACATTGTGCACCTGTTGCAACTAAGGTGTAATAGATAAGTGGTACATCACCTTGCCTACTCTACTGATGACCTAAAAAGGATCGATTAATCATGGATATAACATTCCACCTCAGCCAAATATCCATAGTCTTTGTCGAGGTGAGACCCGTCATGATGACCATGGATATCACATCCCTCTTCCACTTTGGAACTTCTAAAGGTTGAACCAAGCATGCTGGTACCTGATGCTCTGCCTTCAATTAATGAAAAGTGATGCATCAAGAGACAAACTCTGCTACTGCCTTCTTCATACCTAGCCACCACTTATGTCTTTGAAGTTCCTAGTACATCTTCAACAATCCTAGATGTACCGATAAAGGGGATGTGTAAAAGTCACTCAAAAAATTATCCCGAGGTGACACTGCCACCATAGTACATTCTCTAAAGAGGATGACATGCTCCCCACATTCAGAAAATCAATCAGGTGCATGTCCTATAGATATCTGAGCATGTCGTGTCTCACAGTTAGTGTCCCCACACTACGCCTCCCTGACATGCTGAAGAAGTGGGGGAGTGACTGTAAGACGCTAAAAAAAGGCTGCCCCATCTCTATCAACAAAGGATATCAGTAAATCTACCAGCTACTATGTCGCCTCGCCTAGAAATTTTATACCAGATTTCTAACTGAGTTTATCTGCTACAACATTCCCCTTCCTAAGAGTATAGACTATAACAAAGTCAACGTCCTAAAATAACTCGAGCCAACGTCACTGTCTTAGGATCAGGTCCTCGTGAGAAAAGATACACCTAAGACTCTTGTGATCTGAGTATATGGTAAAATCTTCACCCATAAGATAGTGTTCCACATCTTCAAGGTGAATCCACTTCAACTAACTCTAGGTCATGGGTTACGTAGTTATTATCATGTTGTCTCACCTAATGAGAACCATATGTGATCACTGCTCACTCCTGCATCGGGACACATTCAAGTCTGGTCCATGATGTGTTTCAATAAACTGCGTATCCGAAGCCTTCCTCTGGAATCCTCATGATTGGGGAACTAATCAGCCTCTTCCTCAGCTCATAAAAGCTTTACTGGCATCTCTACAACCACACGGAGGGTTGCCCTTTATTTTCCAAAGCTGATAGTGGTGCTACAACTCTGGAGACGTCTGGCACAAAGGTATGTCTGGCTGACTCATGAGTGATCGACTGCACCCTCTTATGCATGATTCCATCCCATTCTGTCTGGGTTTTCCTTTTCACTGTTCAAGGAAAACCCCATCCCGACGTTGTAGATAAACCACAACCTTTTGCCTAATACATTGAATCAATGTATGAATTGTGGTTGCCCAGTCCATACCCAAACTAACGTCGTAAGGCCTCGACGCTGCCACCAAGAGGTTCCAACCGAAACTCTGGCCTCAAGGGTCAGATCAAAATGTTGGCATATGCTTGACTATCATGTCTTCTTCCAAAGGTATCTCCAAACATGAGGGTCAAGTCAACAGTTTAACCAGAATCTCTAGGTCTAGGACAAGATTCGTGGAAGGAAGTAATGATTGGTACCAATGTCTATTGATACGACAACTAGTAGTAGACACAGACCGTACCTCAAATCATTCTCAGATCCCTTGGGTCACAATCCATGACTGCTTGCAGCTACTCTCTTATCTATCCCTCCAACTCCCTAAACCTCGCGGGGACTACAAAGGCGGGTGGTGGCAACATGTCAAAATGTTCACCACCTCATGTTGTTCTCCTAGCTCTGCTTCCACATCTACCACCCTGAAGATTCCCTTATCCTTAACACATCCTCTTCTTGAAACAACTCACATGCCCAAGTCTCTGAGACTGGTTCTAGTTCACAACTTCCCACTACTAACATTCACTAGTTGTATCTGCTCAGCCAAAGAACATTCAATCACAAAGGTTCCCTCTAGCACCCTAACATTAGTAGGAATGAATAGAGGAAAATGTTCTGGCTCGGATGTGCTTAAACACACCATTCTCATAGATTCATGCTCTAAATCACTACTCACATCATATTCATTGAGTAATAGGAATGGTTGGTACGCTTCGATGAATACTCAACTACCGACATGTCGTCCTGCCGAAACTATATAAGCTGTAGAAAACTCTCAGCCACCTCCTCAAGCCAGACATCAGCCGCCTGTGGGTCGGGCTTGCCTCGGAGCATGACAGATATCTGGGGCTAAAACACATATTAGGCATTAAGCCTACAAGTGTCTTCTACCAGTTACACTGGTAGTGTATGCTAACCAACACGCAGTGATATAGTAATCACATTGCTCGAAGGTACCATATCGGAAAATGGTCCAAGTACCAAATCCTTATCACTATTTGGACCAACCTCATGGTCACTCACTGAAAAAGATTAGTAACTATGATCAATATCTTCTCTACTAGTGTCTCAACTATGCAGAAAACTCCAGTAATCGCCTATATCCATTCCTCTCATGGTTGGGAATCTGTCTCGCCTCAAATCCTCAGATGCCTCTACCGCTGGAACTCATGCTACACGCTCAGTCGATGTGCGTCGTCCTACAATGTGGATGGTGGAATCTACTGCCCGACGGGTTGTGCTGCTGCTGGTACAACACCCGAAGGTGCCACCATAGTAAGAGGGTCCTAAACCGGAGCCTTGTCGTTCAGTGGGCCGTCATCGTGTACTCTCTCGGAAACCCTAGATGGTTGTCTAGGCAGCGGCATCCTGATATGAAAAATATGTGCCATAGTCAATAAGTTATACCTGGTGAGCTGACTCAGATAGTTCACAAGAATACTCATGAAAACAAACATGCATTTAGTGTTATCATGCACTGAGTTGGAAATCAGAAGTCAGGGTCCAGGTGTATGGATATGTCGGCCACCGCACCAGCACTGGACTCCCTAGACTGAAAACCAAACTCAATACTCTTAACACTATTGATTCGCAGTAAGACGTATCAGATTCATATGTTATGTAGTAGAACTGACTCATCTAATACCAATTTTTCACAACCCGTCCTCAGGACTCGTTCCATGACTACCCAATGCCTGCCTTTCATAGGCCAGGGGCTGGCGACTATCACCAAAGGCATAAATCCCTAAGGTGGGAAGGCTTTTCCTTTATAAAAATAAATCACACCCAATCATAGTATACAACTACAAGCAATACACTATGTAAAACTGAATACAAACGTAGCGTTGAAAGTAAACGGGCCAATATACAAACCAAACTAAACAACAAGAACGAGTACAAGTAAAAAAGTAAAATAGCTCCCGGATCGTCCACCGGGGAATCCTACCTGAAGGGTAGGTATAGAACTCGAAAACTTGTCACTACGGTACGTCCCGTCTAGTCCAGCTCTGAGCTACCACCCGTCTTTCACCCTCCGCCTGGGTCACTGTTGTCTTTCATCTGCACATAACTCAACAAGGTGCAGGTGAATCCCTTGTAGGGGTGAGTATAACTATACTCAGTAGGGGACCCTGAGACCCCCGAAGGTCTCCCAGAATCCACAAAGGATAAAACAAAAAAGAAAGATACATACATGATGTATCAACCAACCTTACATAGGTATATTCCCATACATATACCTAAGTTACCAATCACAGTTCAGCTCTAACTCTAAAGCCCAAGCACAACCTAGTCGACAATGGAAGAAAAGTCAATCACCGCAATGATAATGTTTGAAAGACAAGACTCATCTCACATAGGTATACATAGTTCATTGAGAGATAGAGATGATTAGATGTAGTCACTGATTCATCTATGTCGTCGGACCCACACATGATACAGGACCAGCTAAGATGTCGGACCCACACAGGTTACATGTCTATGTATTCTAGAGTGATATAGATGATCAGATATAGTCACTGATTAATCTAAGCGGTTATACCTACAGATGATACAAGACCAAATAAGCTGTCAAACCCACACAGGATACATGAACAACTATTCTATAGTGATAGAGATTATCAGATGTAGTCAATGATTCATCTAAGCTGTCAGACCCACACAGGAGACAGGACCACCTAAGATGTCAGAGCCACACAGTATACAGGACCTGCTATTCGGTTAGACCCACACCTTATATAGGAACATAAGTCAGAATTGTCGGACCCACGGAGGATCGTGGTACAAAAGTCATCGTTTTCGAACCCACGGAGGATTCCGGAACATCTCAATCGAAGCCAGCCCTAGGGTTCCTGCACACAGCACGCTCGAATATGGAGGGTCCACTCCTCCAGCAAAGTTTCAATACAAAAACTATCACAAAGTCTTGAGTTGATGTATCCTGTAGTTCTGTCTCATCAAAAGGAACCCAACGTGATAGACACCGCGTCAATCGGACACCCGTTCTGTGAGTTATTGGCATTTCCGTTCCAGGGGCCTGATTGGTTTTTAGTCCAAAACCATCCCGGACATACCCCAACTGCATCTAAACCACAAGTGGAGTATGCCAAAACAATCTTCTCGCTCCATGAATTACATCGCTGAAGGCGGTACGTCAATCAGACACCCGTAGCCATAGATGCAGGCTAAAAGGTGTAATCAGCCATAGCGGGTCCAGGTCTGGTTCGACCCAGTCTGACTAACCCGCCCCAACCCGGTCTGATCCGGGGTCTGACCCGATCCGCTGGTCTGACCTAGTTTGAGGATGCGACCCGAGCCGAGGGGACAGACTAGCCCGAAGAGCCGGCCCAACCCAAGGGGGATCGCTGAAAGCAGTCCAGCCTCAGGCGGCCCAGACGAGGGCTACCCGGCCTAGGGCTGCCCGACCGTGGTGGCTCGGTCGGCCACATGAGAGAGAGGGTTCCCCCCTCCCTCGGTTCATCAAACAGAACTGGCGCGCTGCACCGGTCTAGGGGTCGCGGTACCCGGCAGGTCCCGCTGGTCCAGTTCCACAGCAGTTGGCTCGCCCGACCGCCTTCGCACGTCCACCGCGGCGTCGTCGCGCCGCGGTCCTACTGCCCTCCATGCGGCATGATAGCGCCACACCACCACTACTGCGGCCCGACATGGCTGTGGCCTTCGGCTCAAATGGGCGGCGTGACTGTGTCACGCTTCTTCATCCATCGCGGCCCTCCCGGCCGCGGTTCCTCTTTCGTCCACCGCAACCCTCCTAGATGCGGTCCTTCTCGAGTACGGTGTGACAGCACCATGCCCTTTCGGCTCCGCCTTCGACATCCACCAAACAAGAACCAACAGAGGGGCATTGGGCCATGTTGTATGACCTGCACCCTCCGCATTAGGTGATATGAAGTGGCCATCATCGAACCCAAATAAATGACGATGAATGAGGGTATAATTTATACATTAAAATTATCAAATCCCCCTACCTCATATTTGTTTCTGTACATTGACGAGTCTTGGAAGATGGACTTCACATAAGATGGACATCATTCTGTCAACACCAGAGGAGGTAGATCTCGGTGATGGAAAGTCGAGACGATGCCCTCTGTGTACTTTGTGGGCGGTGGTTCTTCCCTTCCTTGCTCCGGTTGAAGAAGGATGAAGATGATGCTTCCCATTTTTCGTAGATAAGGATCACTCATTATGTTCTCTATGGAAGGAATGGTGTTCTTAGGTGGTTCTTTATTGGAAGGATGATTCCCTTCTATCTCAAGCTTTCCAATGGATTATTCCAACCCCAAAATAAGACAATGGATGGCCTCTTTTAATTCATTCACACAACAACACAGAGCTGTGTTTAATTAGATGAGGAAACTCATTTAATTAATGCTAAGGGATGGTTCAAATTCAAATTTAGAGGAGGTGAAGAGTTTTCTTAAAATAAGATACCTCACTTTATTAAGGGGTGAATTGGCACCATTATGGGGAAGGTGAAAGGTTTCAAGAGTTTCCCCCATTAATGGGGAGCTCAAGGGTTTAAAGGGGGGGGGGGGGGGGGTTAA
The DNA here is from genome assembly GCA_963277665.1 of Viscum album. Classification (NCBI taxonomy): domain Eukaryota; kingdom Viridiplantae; phylum Streptophyta; class Magnoliopsida; order Santalales; family Viscaceae; genus Viscum; species Viscum album. Next base: position 1,757,335,876 of record OY728123.1, read on the forward strand.
GGGGGTTCATGCTAGTGGGACCCACATAGTTATATCCTCCTAGGGGTGGTTATGTGGGGGTGGACCCCACCACCATAACCTCTCATGGGAGGTTATGGTGTGGTGGTCCCCACCTCAAACCACCACTAATAAAATAAAGTGAATACTTTATTTTATTCAATTTAATAAAAACCCTCCAAAAATTATCTTCCACTCACTATAAAATGCAACTACGGTAAAGGTCTCCTTAATAGAATACCGGAAATACAAGTTCAACAATGTCCTCAGATTTAAATTCCGATCACCAGTTCAAAAGATATAAAATCCCGCTCATACGTTTACTGAACGTACCCGAAAAAAAGATTGGAAAAAATATAAACAGCCATCCTCGTCCCACTGCAGTCACGGTTAGGCTCTGCCTAGGTGAAAAATGCCCCAACGAACCCAATAGTACGCTTGGATTTTGAATCCGAGTTATCGATTAAAGGTAATGAATTTTACAATAAAATAATTTTCACTTAATTATTATTTTTGCGGCCAAAAACTAACATTCTCTGGTGGCCCTCGTTGACCCAAGTTAGTATCTGCTTAAAGAAAGCATACCTTCACAAGTTCAGAAGTGGTCTCAGATTTTTAATCCTAGTTAACGTTTTTGAGTTATAATCATTCGAAAAATAAAATAACTTTATTTAATTATTCTATTTACGATTATGCCATTTTCTAATTTTTTCATAGGAGGCCCGCGCCGACAAAACATAAGTCACGCCTAGGGTAAATCCACCCTCCTGAGCGCAATGGTGGCCTCATATTTCTAATATGATTAACTGTTTAAGATTTATTCCACTTTTTCAGGAAAAACACATACACACGTTATTTTATTCTTAACAAAACTTCAACGGATCATTCCGGGCACTCCGGGCCTCGGAATCGCTCACCGTTTTAAACTGCAGACTCGTAAAATTCCCAAGAATTTTACAAAAAACTTTATATGGAATTTCCATGCCTTTACAACATATATCATAAAAGATTTGAATATTTTTCATCAATTTTAACCCCATTATTAAGGAGTGTAGGTTACAAAAATTTATGTCCCATGTAATAGAAGAATATTTACATCTTGTTGAATACCATTGACTTTTTATAAAGATGGGTATTCACTTCACAAGTATTTTTTATTGAAAAATAACTTGATTATTTTGGTAGCATAATAGGTTCACATCGAGATTCATGGAATGGCTTAATTAGAGTTATTGTGGTCTATAATACAATGTAAATCATAATTAATGAAATAGGTTTATATTGAAATATACTAAAACTTGAATAATTGTATATCAATAGTCATGACATAAAATAGGTACCTGAATAAAGAGGACATAGAGTAGATCCCTTACATTGGGATGGAATTCTTAAATGCTTGGAATGTGATTCTGAAGAATTTTTGGAATCCTAAGGAGTTCTCTAAAAATTGTAAGGAATAGTAAAATCACGGTCGAACTGTTTTTTACAGTATGTCAGAGTCTAAAACCTCTTCCCATAAAGATCCCCATACGGTGAAATTAGAATTCTAGAATAAAAACGGTTGTCATATGATAACTCCACTATAGGATGGTGTTCATCCAAAATCATTGGAAATGTATTGAATATGTTCTCAACATATCGTCTAGTGTATGATAGATTCAGTCAAACTGGACATCTATCTATGTCTGATAAGCATAACTGTATGCCTAAAAATTTTATATTTTTTATTAGAAAACTTTTATGGAAGAAGTGAGAGTCAACGAAATCAACCACGAAACAAAGTCCCAAAACCATTAAAAGATAGTTTAATCAAACCAATGTTTAACTGCATAAATAAATTCCAGGAAATATTTCATACCCCCAGTATCTGGTTCATTTATTATGAGTCAATCAAACAAAAATTATGGCATGTCCCTAGACATGGTGTGATCTTCTATGTTTATCTTCTTATTATTGAATCCACATTGTAAAATATTGTCCTACTTGAAAATTCAAGAACACTACTCCTCATTGGGGGCCACACTCAAACACTTCCCATCATCCTATCATCATCTTATTGGGTAGAATTAATTGTTATAACTATTTCAACTATTTCTTCATTCGATCTCATAACTAATTCCAAGGACTGGTCAAGATGTAACATAGTTTTTGATGCTGAAAAGAATCTTTGGAGGAAGTTTGTTTATCATTGTCAATCTTCATAGATTTCATCTTCTTCGCTAATCGAGTATCCATCAGTAATGGAAAGTGTGTGTAATTATTCCTCTATTATTGGTTACCCAATAGTCTCTTTTTCCTTCTCGTGCTTGGGAGATGACCACCTGGTACCTCATCCTCTGAATCACCTGTAGAATAGACACAGAAGAAATCATTGGATCTATTCCCTAGATCCTTATGCCCACCCATGGAGGTCCTTGGAAAACCTTCCTCAATCCCCTGAACCAAAATATTATTTAAAAACTATTTCAAATGATCTCTTAGCTCGACAGTTTCAACCTACTTCATTTGACATGTCCTGGTCACAATCTCACCCTATAAAAATGGCTCAAATAATTGAATCATGTTGGAAACGTTTCCCTGGGTTCCCTAGGACTTTATTATTTATCACTAGTACCTCTCCCTAGACACACCACTTATGCTTATGTAGAACCCATCTTGGGGCCACCCTCACATTGAATCTCTGGTATGACATTAATCCAACTTCCACCTAGAGGGGCATCAAGTAACAGAGTTTCCAAAACTCTTGAATTTTTCACCACCTCCAAACTCCATGGATCTATAGAACCTTCCACTAGATGTCGAGGATCTCCCCAGTCATTTCAAAACTGATGGCAGATGTCCACCACCAATGTATTATTATCCCATGGTTCACTATGTGGTTCCTCTGCCATAATCTCAACATTTGGTCTCCACTAAACAGAGTTAGCATCCAAAATGATGGAAACCAACGCTTTGATGATACCAATTCGGACACCATATTACATATTGTCATTTCTAGATCTGTGTCTATAAGTAATTGATAACTGACCCAACCATTTCCTATTATAACAAAAGTCAACCAAAAATTGATTTACAAACTTCTTCCAATAATGAAATTAATCTACTATTGAAATACAATGAAAATTAGCAAGATTTATTGAAGAATCTACATCCACACACGCACGGGGATTAATAGGATGACATTCAATGTTGTTCTAGATATTAGAGAAAATTTACCTACCAACGAGGTTCCAAAGGATCATAATAATTGAATGATTTTGAAATGGAAGGGCCAGGTGAGGGAAAATCACTTAAATCACCACTGAAGGGGTGTCCCTCATCATATGGAAGTCATAGTTCCATATATGGAGGTAGAAGTGAGACCCATTTCTATTGCAAGGCCTTCTTAAATAGGCTTTGATAAGGTCTTACTCTAACCCAAAACGAATAATAATATTCCTATTGTAAAGGAAACTTAGATTTTCCCTATCCTATAAATCCCATGAACCAAATATGAACATATCAATGATTTCCACCAAAGGGTATCTCTGTGAGAAATGTTGAATTGAGGACCTATTGACGAGTGTCGAAGCTTCATTAAACTCCAAGATTGAAATTGGAAGATTATGGAATCCCACTTACAGCATTGGAACATTAGGGAACCGAGAAAATTGTGGGAATGAGATAAGAATATTGGGTTTTAAAAATAGTGGAAAATAAGACACCACTTCCTTGAAGGATGAACAAGTTCCCACCCCCAATAGTGGCGGAGGAACCAATAAGGATTTCATCACCGTCATATATCATGATATGAAATTTCAACTCTCCCTTCAAAAAAACACTCCTTGGAAACTTTTTCATGTAGAAAAAATGATCTAAAATTCATCTTTATATCTAATAGTTTCTAAAGGATTCTCTAGATCCTCAAGGTAAACCTCAAAAATCAATAAAATAAAATGAAGAATGGAGTTCAATACAATATTACCATTTACACTATGTATATCATAATTAGTTGGTCAAGAGAGTAATTTTCATTGATAGAAATTAAATGCTTGGAATATGTAATTAGATAAACTAACAACAATATGGAATTATTATTTTCTGATGTATTGGGTACTCCAATGATAAAATACATTATTTTACCAATTTCTATAATGGTATTGGAAATGGTTGTATCATATCCTTAAAAATCATTCATTAAACCTTGACTTATAGGCATACAAAAAATCATCATAAAAATTATAAAATATATCTCTTCATTTAACCCACAAGAATTTTTAGCATCTATTTCAATACTTTAAAGTTCATCTTGGTTAAATATGGAACAATAATATATGTGCATCATCTAGAGTTACCATTTACCATATCATTGTGATGTGATTCCTATCTGAGTTCTAAATATGATAATCCTAGCTTTATAAATATTAAACTCTTAAAAAATTTATATGTTTTCTGTATCACCACATAATATTATTAGACCTCCTTGATCCTCTCATGAAAATATAGTTGCTTAGTTATTTGAGAAAAGTAGGATAATGATATTTTTATTTTTTTCATTTTAATCATTGGTTTGTATAAGAATACTAGATCTGTTATAATCCCAATTATGTATGTGGTTGTGGGATAATTTCTTCAAAGACCATCAATAATGTTGTTTACCTCACCATGATGATCATGTTTTAAACTACGCTATACTTCATTAGCCCAAATCTTATAAATCGGCACATATTGCACTAAATATTCATTATTACGATCACCATTTCCAATTATATATCATTTTTTCGGAAGTTATTATTGATGATATTTAATTTAATGAGGAATGAGATATCAATGTGTCATATTGATTGAGTACCCAACCAATTCATTTTTAAGAATCAATACTTATGTTAAAAATTGCTTCCCCAACAGAGGGTAATCTATTAATAGGTGTACATATTTAACACTTCATCATGTATTTAAATCTATCTTAACATTAATCATTCCATATAAACATCACCTCCACCTATTTTATCATAGTGATTGTGCATGAAAATTGTTGGAAGATTCTCCAAAATTTAAGTTAATATGTTTCTAATCTAAGGAGACAATGTATTCATATCATTGTTTTTGGACTGTACCATACTTAAATTGCCTCAATGTTTGATGGATTCATATATATCACTCTATTGGTGATAATTGACCCCATTAATGTCCTTGATCCATAAAAAATCATATTTACTCTACATTAGATATCAATATTCATTTTTCCTGGATTTCATTTAAATATTGAAATACATATCTTGATTCACATTTTATTGAGAGTGGATGATAAAATCATCTATATTGAATAAATAAATGTGCACATTAATCCCAAAAGGCACTTTATTCTATCTATGATGATATATAGAGAATGATATTGTCCAAATAGAATCTCTATGAAGTCATGATTTCTATACATTGTCTGAATATAAGTATTGGGGATATCCTCCTTAAACTTTACCTGAAAATATCTCAACCGATGATCCACCTTTGTGATGTATTGGGATCTATGTCGCAGATTGAAATGGTCATTGTTATATGGAATATGATATTTTTTATTCATTATGATATTGTTTAAATCATGATAATAAATTCATATAAACATTGACCCATATTTCGACATGATATAAAGGACTAGTCCACCGCATGGTAAAGTAGTTGGTTATATAAAATTAATATCCATATTCTCATGTGTACAATTTTTCAAATCCTCATGTTCAATGGTGGACATTCTATACAGTGTATTGTATAATGGTAGAGCTTTAGTTATATTTTTTATTGATAAAAAAACCTCTTATCTAGGAATAATAATAGATAATTATATTGGAAATACATAAGTGAATTCTGATATAGTGAGAATGTCTTCATAGAATATTTTTCATTAACCTCAATCGTTTGAGAAAGACTCTCTTTCTCATAAGGAAATAATATCAATTCTGATAGTGGAAATAATGAATGAGATTCATCCTCCACCATGAACTTGGATAGAATTAGTGGGTTATTTTCAAATTAATAGTAAATGTCATTCTATTATATATTTTTTATGTCTCAATAAAATGATATTCAATCCCTACCAGGAATTGTAATGAATTATCCTAAAATTAGTAACTGTTTTTTCAATAAAATTAAGCCTATAAATTTTCAATGAGGAGGAGTTATATTCCATAGATGAAACAACTATACCATTTTGGCTTCACCAATAACACAACTACTATGTTTTGAGGTGGTGTTTTATACATTTAACAAGACATATCTGATATCATAAATATGTTAAACTATAGTAACTTTGGAAATTTAATGTTTCCAAATGGGTGATAATCATGGCTTTAAATATTTTATGCTCTTCATAATCATTTACTTAATCAAAAATAGAAATAGGGAATAAAATTTTATTAACTATTAATAAAATTTAAAAAACCATTATATCTATAAACAAATATCATAAATAAATTATATTGCATAAAATATAGATTTATATAATTCTATATAATTTATCCATAGTGAGTTTCCAAAAATTAATTATTATAGTAATTTTTTCCATCAAAATGGCTTGTAAAGTGATATTGGAATTCTAAAAACCAAATCCTTTGGGAGTTTCAAACTAAGTTTCATTTAATTATTTATTTCATGCTAAGGTGATGATAGAATTGATGTTAAAAGCACCCAATTCATGGTCATTCCCACAAGGTATAGCTATACTAGAGACACATCAAGTTGTATTATCTCTATATTGATGTATTATCTTAGAACACAATTACAATGTACTTTAAAAAAATATAGTTATTTCTTCCAATTTTAACTCTTATCTCAAATTTTATTATAATGTTTTTCTAATCCCAATTCAAAATATATATATATTCATTTGATACCACATATGACAATGTACCTATTTTATAAATAATATTTCATTCTAAATAACATTATAGAATACATAATAGAACCCCGAAAGATAGTAAGACCAGTATTCGTTAAAAGATACGCTACAGAACATAACAAAATTTAAAATGGATTCAATGAAAATATTTAAAAAATTTATAACATTCCCTTAGTTTTATTTGTTTTTATAAAATTTCATGTGATATCATGAAGTTGTACATAAGAGAGGAGTGATCTATATTTCACATTAAGGAAATTTATAAAGAATATAATAAGTTAATGTAGAATATCTAAGTTAATAGGAATATTAGGTTAACATATGATTTGTGAAAATTATAAGAAATTAAAATTAAATATGGATATTAGATGATAAAATTAATCAAACATGGGAATATGGTAAAAACATAATACTTCACATCATAATAATATGTCAAGGATAACATACAATACATCCCAAAACAGTGTTTTTACTACTTCCTCACATTAAAAATACTTGTATTCACATTTGATATAAAACATTACACAATTTAGTAGAGGAGTATATATTTCCATAAAAAATAATCACATTTATATCATGAATGAACATTTTCTTACCTCAAAGTGAATAGAAGATAATAAGGTTTTTCATAAATTTTAACCCAATGATTAATGAGATTGGTCTAAATACAAGTACATTCCCAATACATCAAGGATGTGAAAATATATTGAATACCATTTTGTAGAAAAGTTGATGGTTAAGCACTATAAAAATGACTATCCTTGAAAAATAATAGTATAGTTTTGACAGCATAGGGGGTGTCCATAATGATTCATGGAAGGGTTCAATGAGTGTGAAACATGTATCTAAACAATTGGTAATAAGAAGGATTTTTACATTTATGTGTAATAAAAATACCACTACACTAACAATTGGAATAAAATACACGATTGAATGAATGATCATGAATAAAGAAGAGAATGAGAGGTTCCCATGTACTAATATGGTACTTTTGAAGGACTTAAAGGTGGTTTTTATGATCTTTTGGACCCCATATGATGTTCATCTAGTGAATGAATTAGATAAAAACTTTTCTTTAATAGTTTTTAATTAATTGGAAATGAATCTTGGTGGGGTTGTATTAGGAAATATATAGAATTATTTATTAATTTTTAATCATTGGTTTTCAACTCTATGTAAGAAAAAATCAATAAAACAATCCTTCTTAGAGGATTAACCATGTTTTCCTCCAAAGATGATTTATTTACATTATTTAATAAGTATATGAACAAAAAACATTAAAATAATATCCTTACTGATGTGGATGTGACTCATGTTTATACTAAATTTATTTTAAAACCTTAAAATATAATATAGTTTTTAGAGCATTCAATAAGGGATTAGAAGAAAAATATATTTAGGAAAAAAAATATTTTAAATGAATAATTTTTTTATACTTTGGGATGCATTTAATAGAATTTATTATACTTTTTTAGTTATTTTATGTCATATATAGGCCATATATTTATGAACTATTATATTTTTATCCAAAATAACATCTTCCATAAAAAGATTTAAAGACAATTAACCATTAATTAAATTTGGAAGACCAATTTCAAAAATAATATTTATTTCATAAAAATATTATGAAATTTTTGAAAAATTATACTTTTAAATAAAAATCCAAATTAATTGAAAAAATAAAACTTTTTATGACAATAATAGTTTTTCGACCCTTCTAAAATTATATTTTACATTATTATTTTTTAGTATCTTCTATATTCAAATAAATATTATTTTAAAGGAATATATTTTATAATTAAAATTTAATTATAAAATTATTTTGTTAGTCAAAATGGATTTCCTAATAGAATCTATATATTTACCAAAACTTAAAATTTGTGTTTCATTATATAAGAATCTAATTTTTATCAAACATTTTATTTAATAATTTATAAAGTAATAATGAAAAAGTAATATTGGAATCATTATATTAATAAAAATGGAAATGTCATAATTTATTCTATTAGGGTCTTGATACATAACCCATCATTACACTATCATATGATATAAGGATAATGTTTATGATCATTAAACTTTCTTGGGGTGATTTGGCCACTATGGTTGTGATCATGATCTCAAAATGTTATATCATCTATTATAAACAATTTTCATATTTCTCTAGTTGTTAAATTTTGTCTTATTCATAGTCAATATAAATTCCTAGTGATTTCACCTCCCTCAAAATCACTTATAAATGGTATTTATAGTGTATGATCGTACTGATCTAGGACATCGCTTCTTTTGTCTATGTCAATTGGAAATATCCGGATCATTAAAATATACGAATCATAATGGTCATTGTATAGATATATTATTATTAAGGATTATGATGATACATGTTATTTTTATATATGATATATTATATGTTATTAAAGTCCAAAAAACATTTGTTCATGTGATTTCTATAACTTCATTTGGGAATAAATAATTTCTTAATATTAAAATGGTAATTAATATACAAATGTTATGATCATTAAAAACTTTATATATATATATATAAAAATATGAATTCTCCTCCAAGACCCTCTATTCATACCCAAACTTTCAAAAACTCTATCATTAGACATGAAATATTGTGTATCATCTATCATATTTCCTTTCCATAGGGGGTAGGATTCACCAAAGTCCTGGTCAAGTAGAAACCACATCAATGGATGTAGATGTAGTTTATAATATCAATTGGATAAAATATAATTGATGCTATTATAATATATATAGGTAGAAATGATCCATTATTGACGCAATTATATAACATATTCCCAGAAAACACTACTACTTTCACCTTAATAAAATCGGTAGAATTATCATTTTAATGGGAACATAAATATGAATACACATATGAAAAAATGAATATAATATATATATATATATATATATATATATACCACCCATACAAATATTACAAGAATCATTGAAAAAACATGGATCCAATATTCCTATAATAATGAATAGGGGAAATGATTTCAATCTCTATAGTATATATAAATAACATCATATATTCAACACTAAATAATCATTTGTGGTACTTCCAAGTCATGGTTAACAAGGGAGTCATAATCAATTAAATATCAAATATAAACAACCTATAATAGATTGTGATAATATAGAGTCTGTAAAACCCATTAAAATTCATTCGATACACCACTAGAATAAAACTCATTTTTCATATAAATTTTGAATTTCAATCAATAATAATATAAAACATTCCCATGAAAATTCACTTCTCATGTCCAAAATATGCACATTATTAAATATATATACTATGTATTTGTTTATAAACGATTTTGTACAATATTAATATACAAAAAATTATATGTATTTGGCATTGAATTATGAGAATTTAATTTAAAGAAAAAACCAAGAAATGATTATATAACTCTAAAAAAAGAGAGTTTATTCTTCCTGTGAAAGCACTTTGGGGATTTCTAGACATAGATAAACAAAACCACATATTCAAATATTTTGTATATACAAATAAAAATATTTCTCATCATATTTTCATTATTCCAAAAAATATGATGATAGACACACCATTAAAATTTAATTAATAACCCACTGGATTCCTTTAATTAATAGAATATTTCATTTATGTTTAGGATTTTATATTGGTTCTTAAGCATACCATTTTTGAATACTATATACATTATAAACAAACATAAATTTCTATCCACATTATTAGTGAATAAAAAAGTTAATTCTAAATTAGGAATAGTTGGATAGGTTATACCCTTCTACAATATAAATTTTATTTTAATCAACATTCCCCACCACTCAAAAGGATCTTTTTTATATGAATCCATAAAAATCAGAGGGACACCAATCTTTAACTCTATACACAAATAAATATCTTGGCATGGGGGTAGTGTAATAAAATATTATATAAAAATATTTATAAATTAATAAGAAGTTATTAGAAACACTATAGAATAAAATAAATTAAATCCCTAAATTATCATCCTTAATTGGGTTAATATGGGGGACAAATATCAATGATCTATTCTATGATAACTCTCGCGAAGGAACTGTAATGACCCTAACCCTAGTTACCCCAATCCAGTGGTTTATTTATTACGATGGAACTTTATAGAATAAATCATATCCAAAAGGAATAATTTGTTTTTTTGACTTAGAAATCATTATTCATACTTCCAATATTTATATAATTTTAATTAACTTAAAAAAAATAAGTTTCTTTGAGAACACCATTATTCTACATAACATATCCTTGAATATCAATCATAAAACACTTCTTAACAACATTGGAAAATGATTATTAAGAAAAGGGATTTCTTAGATGATTAATAATGGTCTACATAAAAGATAATATATATTGAATAAATATTCATAAAAAATATGTTATGGTAAATAATTAAAATATACCCTATCCAAAAATTAAATTTCATTGAATTTATCTGGAATAAAAGGTGATAATACAGGCTATAATAATCACTCGACAATAAAATTTATCCAAGGATATTCAAAATAATTGAATAGTTATATTGATATCAATATATATTCTTATAGTATTGGATTTCATAATATTGTTTATATAAATATAAATAGCTAGCCTGAAAATAATACATATTTAAATAACTCTATTTACTTATTCCATGAAATCTATACCAATTGTTAAGGCCATGACCAAAACAAAAGTTCATTTTCTATATGAGAGTTACTGATGCATTGAGGTGAAAATAGGGCCACACCCATCACATACTAAGTCCAATTTTTTCCTCATATAAATAAATAATAAAACTAAATCAATATTACTTAACAATAAATAAATTCCCATATTATAATTACTATAATAAATAATCTTAAAATGTTCCCCTCGTAAATATGACCATAATCTATAAAAATAATTAATAATTGTATCATTAAAATATATCATCAAAATAATATTCATCAATGGATTTTTAGATATATGAATGTAATATAAAAAGATCATTTTAAAATTGTTGACGAAAATAATCATTCTGTTTTAAAATAAATAATTAAAATAACAAATTTGATATAATAATAAAATATTTTCTATGAATAAAATGTTGTATAAATGTAAAATAAGCTTCAAATAATTTATATTTCATTACCACATGATTTTGAATTCATTCTATAAATATTAAAAAAATAATCAATGTGAAAATTTTTATGAAATGTCAAAAAATACCTCAATCAAAAATGAATAGAGGATTAATATACATTTATTTTGTAAGAAGAAAAAAAGAAGGATATAAATGAAAATAATTTTTTTTAAATAAAAGTAATGATATTTTCTATGAAATTTCTAGAAAAAAATAAATAGAATAGAAATATTCCACATCTGATCCTTTAAATTAAACAACCTATAAAAATAATAATATTGTAAAATAAACACTCACAGCTTTGGTTTCATTTATATTGTAAACCCGATGAAACAAAAAAATATATAAATAAATTTATTAGAAAATGATTAATTATATAATATATAAAATGTGTAATATATATACCACACAATTGAAATAAGTGGAGAATACGATATATGTCTCATAGAAATAAATCTCAGTCATGAAAACCCTTACATCAGACCCATGTAACATTTTATGTGCTCAAACCTCTTATATGGTAATTATAGAATTATTAACATATATTATAGAACCATATTAATTTACATGATACCATATATTATTCACTTATAACCATTGATCACACATTTATTAATAATTATTTATAAAATTAATTCTCCATGGATATAACTACTTCTTCTTTTCACATATTGTTTGATTTCATAGTTTTGGTCAATTTATATTAATGGTTGTTACATATTATTCATAATTTAAATAAATATTTAAATACAATATATTATTTATATATTAAAATTTATAGTTATTTAAAAACGATATAGTTAAAAAAATTAATAACTTGTTTTTACTGAGATGGAATTTTATACGTACGCATGAATATCGTTTTCACTTTTTAATAGTTAGAAAATAAAGAAAAAGAAAATTTTATTCACATTTATATATTCATTATTTAATATTATATATAGAACATATTCTAATTATCAATTCTTATTACAATAAAAATAAAATAGAAATGTAAAACAAATCACATCTCTTTTTGGAGGTGGTGGTTCTCAAATACACACGAGCGACGTTATTGTCTCTTGATGGGTTAGAAAGAAAGGATATAAATATTATAATATCATTCATGATGATTAATTATACATATAAAATCATATATAAAAATTAAAACCATCATAATTTCAATCCAAAAAATGGCGATGAAAAATAACTTATATTTCTACACGGAGACAGTAATCCATGTGTATAGACGATTGATACATTCACATTACTTTTGAAGCGAAAGATGGTGAGTTATTCTAGTTTGATATTCATAATAACATTTTAATATTTTAAATATACTGATGTTATTATTTCATGATAAATACAATACATTTAGAGGAGTTAAAGGATGGTGTAAATAAGTAAAGTGATTACATTAGGTGATATCTGCTTCATCAAAAGAACTACTTTGAATCTCCTCTTAAGTATCCTATAGTATATCTTTTGATTATATAAACACCTATAATATTTTTTGGGTTTATAGAAATGAAATGTTTTGATTTTATTCAAGAAATATAGCTTAAAGTATTATAAATATGTGAGGGGGAGGTCCCCTTTTATAATTGAGGTGAAGGGCACTTTTAGACTTTTATAAATACATATAATATAATATGTATATTCTATAACCAAATTATTCCAAAAGGTGATGAATAAGAACATAAGGTGGTATATGGTAGAAACATAATAAAAAAATATATTACTTTTATAGGATTATATACTATTTTTAACCAAATCATTTTATAACCCCATAATTATCCTATTTTATCATTAACTACAATAACTATGTTTTCCCATTTAAATTAATATAATTTTACATATAAGGTGAATATTAACCCATAAATATAAATAATATGAAATTTTAGAAAATATATTATCATAAATATTCACTTGTAATGTTGTTATTGTTTTTCAAATACTTTAATAGTCTATTATATTGTGAAATATATTTATTTTCATTTCTGACTATATTCATTTGATTTGACATCAAATACATAAAGGAAATGTTTAATTATAAATATATTTCATTTACACAATAATGATATGTCAAATATAACTAGAAATTTACTGGGAAAAATTATCTCATTCATATTATGTCATATTTTTTTTTAAATTATTTTTTTTTCTATTAATGGAATAACTACTATGTCAGTGTTTTGTATGAATTTAAGGTAAATATTTCTTCACTTGAAATATAAATTAAATTACCGTGATAAATGTGAAGATTTAATATTTAAAATAAATATTTATAGCCCAACATACCTTATATTCATCCCATTATTAGAAATATTATAGTTATGAAAAACAATATTGACATTTTTTGACTTATCATCACATAAAATATTATAAAGCTCATAATCACATTAAAATTTCATATAAATGAGTCTTAAATTTTTATGGCTGAAATGGACTAATATAATAATATTTTCCCATGTGATATGGAATTTATATATTCCTTATCATTTTATTTTGAGCCTTATTTAGAAGATTTACCTTTTATCATGGTAATTAAAATTACTAATGTTACTATTCCAATTGAAAAAAATTAAAAGGAAAATATTTTCCAAATTTATACATCCTATATATAAGTTATGTAGGAGTTTCCCCTTTATAATTGATTTGAGGTGAAGTTTTCGAATTTCATAAAAATATAAAGGTAGTAAGAGTATTTTAGATCCAAATTCATCCCAATGGTCATAAATTCAATAAAAGGGTAGGATAAGGTTGAAATATCATGTAACAATAAAATTTATTCAAATTTTTGTGCTATTTTAAAACTTAAATTTTAGTTTAACCTCTACATTTATTCTATTTTAACATTAATGATGGCATCATCTTTTTCCCATTTAGATGGATATAATTTTATATATATCATAATTGATTTCCCGTAAATATAAAATTGATAAAAAAAATTCAATATATTTTCCTCATAAACCACATCCAATATTTTTTTAATTTTAAAATAATTTAAAAAAATATATTTTTATAAAATTTCCTTGTTGTATATTTGTACACTATTAATTTAATTAGACTTCAAATAAACGAAGATAATGTTTTATATAAAATATAATTCATTAAAAAATCTATAATAATTTAAATTGATCTATGTAACTAATTGTACATGTATTTTCAATAAAAATATATAACTTTTAATTTTTTATATCATTTATTTTATTTTTTCTCTTAATTAAATAATTATTTCATCATCATTTTGTATTCATATAATGTATTTAATATTTTACTGAAAATTATAATTAAATTTCCATGAGTAAGATAAATATTTTAGATCAAAAGTTAATATTTATTGCTGTAAAATTTCATTTTTTATACTATCGATAAAAATATTTTTGATATTAAAAACAAGACTGTTTAATAATTTTACTTTTCTTTAAATAAATTATTATAAATGATATAATCACACTAAAATGGACCAAAAATTCTATATAACATTATAATGGGTGATTATAAAAGACAATGACTATTATAGTTATTTTTTCACATTTTGGTTAATTTTGTAGTTCCTATCATAATATTTTTAACCTTTAATTGCATCATTTACCCGTTACCATGGCCAAACACATTATTACGGTTATTATTCATATTGACAAAAAATAAAAGGTACATATTTAAAAAAATTGGACTTAATAACAAAAAATATTAACTCTATTTTTAAAAATTAAAAATATATAAGGGGAATATTTTAATTAATAATGAATCTAGAAGAAGATGATTGAAACTATTTTTCATAAAAATGCATTTTTTACAAAAAGTGTTCATATACCAAAATGAACTATAAATTTCATTAAAATTAATTGAATTGGAATATTAGTTAAATAATATATATAATTTTACATTGAAACAATTTCAAAAATTTATATGACTTAAAAAATGGTTAAAAAACATAGTTTTCAATAAAAATTATATTTTGTCAATATTAATTAGAAAAAAAAATTTCTGAAAAATACTAATAAAATTCAATAATCTATTTTTGATATTATTATTTTCTATACGATATTATTTTTATAAATTAATATTAACATGTGATCCAAAAATAAATAACATTATTTTATCAGAAAAATAAATGAAAATAATTTTTTAAGAAAATGATTTTTTGAATCATAAAATAGTTTTACATAAAATTGAGTATATATTTCATAATAATGAATCAAATAATTTTCTATTAGGTTCTATATTTATATTTAATAATATTATTAATACTATTTATACCCTCTAATTTCATGAGTAGGATAAAATGGTTATAATTAAAGAATTATATTTTCAGGTTTATTTATGCTCATTGTTGAGTGTTGTATGTTATATGGAACATATTTTTCTTTTAAAATTTTGAGTTGTTACATGAACACAAATTATTTCATTCCATATTAACTGAACCATATTTCATTTTTAATCAATTAACAATAATATTAACATAGTGAAACCAATCTGTTCTAAACATTATATTATATACAGTTATAGTCAATAAGAACAAATCCTTGAATCAATGGTGTTCCCCCATCATTGTCTTATATTAATAGTAAAATACATTTAAGCTATATTAAAATTCAATTGGTGTAGTCATCACCATGGAAACATGTCTCTACACTATAAAAATAAGAAATCATATTAAGGATGGATCTATGAGGGATTATAAATAACCCAAATCAAAAAAAAAATCACAATCCAACATGGAAGTTAAATTGATGATTCCTTAGATTATATCTACCATAAATGGCACTAGAAAATCAATTCTATGAAACTAACCACATCAATTTTATTTTTATTTCTATCTCTGTTAGAAAAACACCTCTATTATATCACTAAACCCTGTGTCCATATTGTAGAGAAATATAATGGGGAATCTCATTGCACTATTTATCTATCCACTGCTGCCGACATAACCACTATTCTATCAAATATGGATATGGTCCCAAAAGAAATTGTTGTATAGGTTGTACATGTAACTAATAACCCACTCAAAATTGACCACCAATGATGAACATTGAACAAATATTCCAATGGATTGAACTATAAGAGAGGAAAAAAATTATGGTATATCTCTTCATAGAGGAATGTTCAGTTTCTATACAAGATGAAAAAGATGAATAATCCTATGGTAGAATCCCCACTTATTGAAAACATTACCTCATAGATAAATTATATCCTCTATCTATACCCCTAAAAATCAATAAGTTTTAATTTTTTTCACTATTAATTTGATATTGTTCAAATACATATCTTCTATGATATCCCATTAAATAAAAATACCCAAATATATATAAATTGAAAAATTCGGTGAATCATTGTTGTATAACAAGTCATAATTGTGCCTCAAAATTTTAGAACATATCCCATCGTTTATTTTAATATTGATACATAAAAAGTTTATTCCTAAAATATAATCCATGAAAAATCACACTCATGTTTCCCTACCAAAGTGAATGAATCTCCAAAAACATAAACACATTTAATATAGAAGAAACAATCTCTTCCTAAAACTACATTTGGAAATATGAATAAGATACCATTGTGACCTTATTCTAAAAAAACAAAATATGAATCCATTGATTATTAGCACATCTACATAAGATAATATCCAATGAAAACATATTATCACTATTTTCCTGTAACATGTTTAATGAAATCTCAAAATCCTGTAATAAGTTTAATGAAATCTCAAAATCCTCTAGCCAAAGATATATCACATGATTAGTGATTTTCACAACCTAAGATTTTATGAGAAGTATTTTTTTCTCTGTTATCTTGTGTTGTATTCCACACAAATATTATCTTCTACTATACAAAACACTGTATCATCTTGTAGTATATGCAAACACTATTCTTGGCTTGTGCTACACTCAAAAGCAACCTTCCTCAATAGCGTTTGTTGTATGCAATACTCAGTATCACAAAACAACAATATATTGTTATAAACATTTATGAACTAGCCGTTGTGAATATTATTGAACAAATTTTGAATTTTATAACAATATCATTCATCTTACACAAATTCTAGGGCATGGTATGAGAACAAAATAAATATTTCGGGTAGAATTAGTATTTTAAAAAAATGTAGTTTTGCCAATTTTTGATGGCGCGCCCACTTTAAATATAGTTTTTGACACGTTTATACGTCCAATTTTATGAAAAAATCATATTCAATTCAATCAGGATATAGAAATTAACTTTGGATAATTTTTTAATATTCTTCTGTTAACTTTCAAATTTTGATGAATAGTAAAAATACACTGAATTTTAATTGAAGACAACTTTTTTCATCAAGATAATTTATATGGTTAAATTATAATATTGAATGGTTTTATAGTATAAATATAATATAGTTTTACCAATTAATATTATTCATTTCATTATCATTAGTTTTACATTGAATTCATAGGTAAAAGAATTTCAATCTTTTGCAATAATTTAACTTTTACAACCTGTTTTCTCAACAGCGGGATAAATTTTAATTTAAATACTTCAACTTCTGTGTTTTTAATTTTGAAAAATTGATTCCATATTTGGAATTAATAGCATAAAATTATTTTCATAGGATAATTTTTATTTTTAGGCAATATGAATAGTAACTACGGTAAATTTTATTTACTATAGTTAATGGTAAATCATGTAATTATGGGTAAAACTAATATTATAATATTACCCTAAAACTTGTATTTATATAATTGGATTGTTATATTTATCCCTAAAATATACTTGGGTTGGAATGGAATCTTTTGGAACCCACTTGGATGTGATTTAGTCCTTTAATTTCTTTTATTTAAAGAAAGTGAAATATGTCTCACTCAAACTTTAATAATTAAAATATTTTTAATATAAGGCTATAAAAAATATTAATTCGATTATAAATACTCATTTGAATGTTAATATATTTTTATTAATCATGGTAATTTATTTGCGAATTTTAAGAAATATATAATTACCTTAATAATTTATACATTAATGATGGAAAAATTATTTATTCAGTGAAAAATCAATATTTTAGTTTTTATTAAAATAATAATACCCATCAAAAGAACCATAAACTTGACCAAACCTTATTGGTCGAGTATATATATACCCTAATCATCCAAGGCTTGACTGGTGGACCATTTTGAGCCTTATAAAACAGATTGTGACCTTTATATTATTTTATTTTAAATGATGTCAAAGTTGTCACCATTATAATTTAATAAACACATCATTCTAAAAGTTGTGTATTTTAGAAGATAAATTCAACTAAATGTATTCTTATGAAATATATTAGATTTATCTTAATCATATTTTTATGAAACAAATATTTATATTAAAAAATTATACAAAAAATATTGTAGTAATTATTTTATTAAGAAAAATATCAAATAAATTGTTTTAAAAATATTAAAATAAATATTATATGAACTAATTAATGTGCTCCAAAAAAAATTTAGATGAATATGACATGTTAAAAATATTTGAAATATTTTTTTTCAAATATATCCTCTATTTGGATTTTAATTAACTTCTAATAACTGAATAGTGTCATAATTGACTCTATTGATATTTTATAAAAATAAGATGTTATTAAATTTTTTAAAAATAAATAAAAAAATTTAAAAATTTTAAATTGAATTTATATAGTCTAAAATGTCATAATGTATCTAATTATGGACAATTAACAACATATATATTGGTATTTATTTAAATTTAAAATTTAGAATATAATTACCACAAATAAGACTAAATAGATTAAATACGGATAAATCAAATTGATAAGGTTTATAATAACTTTCCAACATGTCAAAAATTTGTTTTTTATGAGATTACAACCCTATCTCCTATAATATTCTATTCGGAGTAATTTTTGAGCTTTTTAAATGGGTTTTCAGTTTATTATAAATTAATATTTGGGTGTTTTCCAAAACTCCCCCTCTCCTCTCTTAAAAAAAGTACCTCCTCCCTCTTCACTTCACTCTATTTTAAGTATTAAATCTTGGAGAAAACCTTAAAATTAATCTTATAATCCTCTGTAGTTATATTATAGAGGTTTTGGTCCTCTCAAAAGAACAACTCTAGGGCCCTAAGAGGATGTTTAAAAGTGGCACGTCGAGGAAGAGGTCATCTCTTCTACCGATTCATTCATGTTTCTTTCTTTTTCCACTTCTTCTTCTTCATTTGTTTCATTATAAAGTAATAAAATAATAATCACTAATATACAGATATATTATTATAAACATGAAAACCCATATTTCACCATATATCCATCCTACGAAAAACGAAATCACCGCACGTGCGTACGTACGGCTTACCGTCTTCACGCTGTGGTGTAATTGTTTTCCACCACTGCCATACATGGATGGTTATAATGGGAGAAATAATATCTATATATGATTATTATAAAATCATATAAATTCTGAGAAATTATATCGTATACTCCAATTCCATTCAATAATTATTGGAATAATATCATCGCTCGTGCGTACGTACGGATTATCGTATCCACAACGCGATGAGATTCATTCTCCATGTTAACCATTCTAGAATGATTATAAAGTGTATATAATAAATAATAATGAAATATATGAAATAATAAAGATACTGGTTTTATGTATATTTTATTTACATAATTCCATTCAATTTAATAAGGAAACAAATACAACATTCATGCGTACATACGGCCTACTGTCCCCAACGACGGTGTATTTCATTAAATTTATCGATTTGTTATATATATTTATATTCGAAATATATATTATATATAAATCATTTTTTATATTTTGGAAGTAATTAATCATGATATATGTAATCATATGAATAATCAAAAATCAAAACATGTATGATGAATGAAACAATTTTACCCAAAACACTACGTTAACATGGAATAGGAAAATGAATGGGTATTGAAAACTCATAAGTGAATCATATATGATATCATAAATATTATTATGGTTCTGATAAAAGTTAATAATATGTTTAAACCCACTATAGAGGATTCTCGGACACATACATAAGAAATTGGATATAAGGTAAGGGATAATTATTCCAATCTCGTTCTTATCCGAGATTATTTATTCGTAAGTATTTACTAGGGTCATGTTTATCGTCCATGTCCATGTTTTCTAAAACTGTTTGCATAAAATTTTTATTATTCTTCCATGTATGGTTAAGGTCATTTCTAAACTTTTTTTACTTTTACAACATGGTATGGAATAAATATTTCTTTTGTTTACCATAGGAGGTACTTTTTGACTTTTCTCTTAAAAGTACGAGAAGAATTTTTTTAACTTATACTGCATGAACGGATTTTTAAAATTTCATAACGCATTATTTTCATGAATCTTACTCTATAATGTTTCATAATTATTTTCAAAAACTATATTTTCTATTAAAAATAAATGGCATTTTGTGAAAAGAAAGTGATTTTGAAGAAAAAAGGATATTTTTATCAAGAATTCATTTCAAGTGTTCTGTAAAAACTATTTTCCATCTAATATGACATTATTTAGTATGTTTATGTTTCAAGTATAATGTCTCTATTATTTACATGGTTTTATTTTTCTTATGATGAATTGATATACATTTTATTATATGGATTATGTTATGATGGAATGATATTTATGAATCCCATTTTATTCTTTGGGTTATGATTAATGATTTCTATTTATTTTGTGGCACACAAAAGAATAATTTCATTATAAGTTGGGTGGGACCTATATCTCCCACCACGTAATTGGGTAAAGATTTAAATCTCACGAGATAGACATGGAAGGAACGGCATGTAAATCTGCTTCAGTAATAGAGGGCTAGAATGACAAGTAATACTAGTTCAGTAATTGACATTGTCAACTATGATGGTCATGGTAGAAATGACTTAGCTACTTTGGAAATCATATATTGTGCTTAATGGTTTTCCACAATTACCTGTTTTATTCCAATGGTATTTTATCATGATTAAGGATCCATTGTGATCAATGCCTTATGTGCTACCAAGATTTATGTCATTACTCATGTTTTATGTTCATGTGTTTACGTTCAAATGTTTATGGATTATTTTTTGTTCTCTATGTCTACCCTTACTGAGCATTAGAGTTCACCCTTTTTATGTTTTGTTTTCCCCAGGACATAATGAAAGGTGTTCGGTAAGAAAACAAAATGGAGAAGATCTTTATGGAAGTGGTTGAAGATCATTCACCATTATTAGAAGATTATGTTTTGAGTTTCCAATGAAACTAAACTAATACGATCTTTGGGAGTCAATTTTTTTCAGGTATTAAGTATTCCTTAAAAGTAATTTAATTTCTATGTATTTCATGTTTGGGTCTCTATAGTAGGTATTAGTGCGAAAGAGTTACGAATTAATCCAATCCTTGGGAACTCTCACGTGTAAGCATTGGATGAATCATGGCTCTCCACCCAAAGGCTTCATGAGGAAATGGCTACCACTAGGAATGGTGGTGTGTCCTGCCCAGGGGGTGTAGCAACCCATGGAGTGATCTGATAGGTATCAATTATAGTCCACTAGAAATATATCAAGACCACTACAGTTGGTATCAGAGCGAAGGTTTAGTAAAAATTTGTAAACTAGGATGTGAAAACCTTAGTGATATCCCTTGATATATTTATAATTTATGTCTAGGTATTTTCCTACGGTTAAGTATAAGTATAGGTTATTGTCCTAGAATTAAAGTAAGGATATTAGAATTAAACCTATTATGATAGATATTTATTGTACATTCCCTTTATTATGTTGTTTTCTTAACATGATTTTTGCCTCTCACACTATTCTTTTTGGGTTTTAAATGATGGCTGGAACCCGAAGGAACCGTGTTGATCAATGTAATGGGAAATGCAATGATTTTCCTCCTAATCAAACCAATGTTATAGGAGATGTTGTGTAAATTATTGTTGTTATAATTACACAAGCTATGAATCATTTTGTACTTCCAAATGAGAATAAACAGGAACAATATAATATTGAGTCCTTCATGAGGCAACATCCACCTTCTTTAAGTGGGTTTTATGATCCACTTATTGCTGAACAATGGATCAGTACCATTGAAAAGATATTTTCCATACTTCGTTGTTCAGAACATAGAAAAGTCATTTTGGTTTTTTACCATTTATAAGGTGAAACATACCAGTGGTGGAATATAATTTAGAATATAAGGCCCTATGATGAAATTGAATCCATGGAATGGGAAGAGGTCAAGAACTTTTTTTCAATAAGTACTTCCCTCATACTCTTTGAACAAATATTGAAAAGGAGTAATTTAACTTAAGAAAAAGGATGATGAATCTGTTCATTTATACGAGGTGAATTTTACAATGCTTGAAAGGTATGCATATGGCTTTATCATCTAACCTGAAAGTAAAGTTGATAAATTATTCGGTGGATTAAAACCAAGTCATCGAAGGGCATTATCTATAAGATACCTCAGTAGCTATGAAGTTATTGAGCATTGTTCTATAAAGGTAGAACTGGAAGTTGGTGTTACATATCCATGTCAGGGGTTTGACAAGAAATTAAAGATGGTGTTCAAGGAAAAATCTGAAAACAATGGTGAAAAGAAGATGAATGTTTCGTTATGCTCAAAGTTTGTAAATAAGCATGGTTTAGATTGTCATAAATGGGCTAGAAAAAATGTCTTAACTATGGGAAAGAAGTTCATCGAGTAGCTTAGTGTTGAAGTAATGGAAAAATGTACCTAAGGATGTTAATAGAGAAAATACTACAAATAATGCACCACCAACACATTAATGCTACAAGTGCCAGGAAATGGAAAATTATGCTAACCAATTCCCTATTCCAAGGGTTAATGATGATCAACATCAACAACCTTCTAAGTCAAATGACAAAGGGAAGTCAGATGCGTTCACTATTGATGATTTTGAATATGAAAACAAAGTGGTGGAATGATTAAGTGTATATGTAACGCAATTCTGAAATAGTGTTTTGGAATCTCATTTATAGTATTATAGAATATTGGAATATCTATGTATTGGTTATCATTAATTTTATGGTTCCGGTAAACATGAAAAGTGATTGAAATATTTTTGAAAGTAGATGATATGAGAGTAATGAAGGGATATGGGGAAAATAATATGACTGAAATTATTAATGAGTTCATGACTAATATAAGGGAAAAGTGATATCATGGTTTGAGTGTATAGAAAATTTGAGATTTTAGTATGTGGAAGGAGTTAACTATTGACAACATTCATGTTTTCACTAACTTCTAGGTTAATTCATGTTTCAATATATAGATGATTAATGTATTCACATGTTTGGAATGAGACCAACAAGATATACATTATGATATATGGGGGATAAATGATGGTATTTACATGCTTGGTAGATGACCTCACTAGTAATCTTTTTCATTATACTATGAGATTGGACAAAAGTATTTTTGATAATCCTAAATAATAGAATGGATTATGTTGGACATCAGATAGTATTGTTTAAGGCTAATTTTTTTTTCCTAGAATATTATAATAGTATAGTTTTATAAAAAGGACAACTCGTAGGACGGGCGACAACCTGTCACGTCGGACAAGGTTGCGGGAATCGAACCCACAACTGAAGTGTGATTGGCCTTCATTGCCTACCACTGGCCTACATGAAGTTCCTGGTTAGTATAATTTAGTTTTATTTTATTAATAGGTATGATATATGATGTATAAGTCTTTTTTATAACCATATATTATTAACCTCACCATAGATGGACTTATGTATATTTAATATCTTGTGCTCACATTTTTTGCGATAGAGACAGATGGAGTGACCTATCACTCTATCGAATGATCAAATAATACTTCAAGAATAACCAATTCAAAATCATGAAGTCTAAATTGTTCATGGAATGACCAACGATGATATTAAACTACAATCAAGAAGTATTTCTCCTTATTCAAAAATTCATCAACTTTAGGGAAATGATTGTGAAAACCAAAAATGTTGTCCTAGTACCCTCATATCTGATGCATTGTACGGTACCTTATATCACCTAAAATTTAAGGCTTTTTGATTTATGGCTATTTCATAGTCATGTTCTCTACAATTCTACATCAAAACACGATGGTAAGATTTCTCATCCTTATCCATATTTTCACCAATAGTCTCCTATGTGGAAACCCAGGGTTGAGTTATTTTGGGTGACCGTTATGTTTCATACTCTCCTTTTTAAAATTAAGATTTAGTATTACTTTTTACAATGTGGGTTCTATGAATGAAACATTCAAGTAGTAAATTATTTATAACCCCGACAAATTTTGAGGGAAAATTCATTTTAAGGGGGGTAGAATGTAACGCCCCTAGATTTCATGAGAAATAATTTTGTAAAATTTCTTTGATGTCTTGTGTAGTAAGCTATACTAAGATTATATTACGCTATATGAAACACCATATTATCTTGTATTATACTCAAACACTATTCTTGGCTAGTATTACACGCAAGAGCGACCTTCTTCAATAGCGTGTGTTGTACGCAATACCGAGTTTCCCTAAATAATGATATATTGTTATAAAATTCTTATGACCATGCTGTAATGAATAGTATTAACCATATTTTTAATTTTATAGCAATATCATTCATCATAAAAATATTCTAGAACATGGTATGATAACAAAATAATTTTCTTTTAGTAAAATAAATATTTTTCGAAAAATACCCTAAATTTTGATAAAAAAAACTTTTTTCTTCAAAATAATTTATATGGATAAATTATAATATTGAATGGTTTTAAAGTATAAATAGAATATATTTTTACGATTTAATATTATTTATTTCATTATCATTAATTTTTCATTGAACTCATATGTAAAAACATTTAAATCTTTTGCAATGTTTTATCTTTTTGAAACTGTTTCCTCAACAGGGGGATTAATTTAAAATTAAATACTACAACTTCTGGTTTTTTAATTTAGAAAACTTTATTCAATATATAGAATCAGTAGGTCCAGATTATGTTAATAGGATACTTTTTATTTTTAGGCATTATGAATAGTAACTATGGTATATTTTATTTACTAGAGTTAAAGGTAAATCGGGTAATGAAGGGTAAAAATAATATAATAAAATTATCCTAACACTTGTATTAATTTAATTGGATAATTTAAGTTCGTCCTAAAATATACTTGTGTCGAAATCGTATCTTTTGGAACCCACTTGGATGTGATTAAGACCATCAATTTATTTTATTTAAAGAAAGTGAAATATGTCTCACTCAAAATTTAATAATTAGAAAAATTATTATAAGGTTATAAAAATATAAATTCTATTTAAAAAACTCATTGGAAAGGTAAATTTTTTTTCTACATCATGGTAATTTATTTGTTATTTTTAATTACCTTAATATCTTATACATTAATGATGCATAAATTATTTATTTAGTGAAAAATAAATAATATTGTTTTTATTAAAATAATAATACCCATCAAAAGGACCCAAAACATTCCCAAAACTTATTGGTCAATTATATCTATACCCTAATCATCTAAGGGTCTACTTGTGCCCGATTTGCATAATTAAAAATCATATTGTGACATTTATATTATTTTATTTTAAATGATGTAAAAGTTGCCTCTTTCATAATTTAATAAAAATATCATTCTAAAAGTTGTATGTTTTTTATGATAAATTCAAATAAAAGTATTCTTATAAAATATATTAGGTTTATCTTTATCATAGTATTCTATTATTTATTTTTATGCAACAAATAAGTATAATAAATAAATATATAAAAATGATGTAGTAATTATTTTAATTAGAAAAAATTCAAATAAATGGTTTTACAAATTTTAAAATATATATATTATGAACTATTAATGTGCTCCAAAAATTTTCTAGATGAATATGACATGTTAGTAATCTATTAAATATTTTTATTTGATTATATTCCACATTTGGAATTTATTTAAACTCAAATAAATGGATAGTGTCAAAATTGACACTATTGATATTTTATTAAAATAACATGTTATTAAATTGTATCAAAATCAAAAAATATTTAAAAATTTTAAATTGAAATTTATATGGTCTAAAATTACATAAATTATCCAATTATGGACAATTTACAACACATATGTAAGTATTTATAACAATTTTAAATTTAGAATATAATTACCACAAATAAGATTAAATAGATGAAATAAGGATAAATCAATCTAATAAGGTTTAAAATAATTTCCCAACATGTATAAAAATTATTGGCTGAAAATAAAACCCTATCTCAACTCCGATTCATATTTGAGTCATTTTTTAGGTTTTTAAATGGGTTTTTATTTTATTGTAAATTAATATTTTAAAAGATTCCAAAAGTGCCCATCTCCTCTCTTATAAAAGGGCACCTCATCCCTCTTCACTTAATTCCATTTTAAGCCGTCAAGATCAGACAACCCCTAACAATTACTCTTCTCTACCACTCTAGTTATATTATAGAGGTTCTGGTCCTCTCAAATGACAAACTCTAGTGCCCTAAGATGATGTTTAAAAGAGGCACGTCGAGGAAGAGGTAATCTATTCTACCGATTCATTCATGTTTTCTTCTTTTAATACTTCCACTTATTTAGTTTTATCATTATAAAGTAATAACATCACAATCACTAATATAATGATATGTTATTATAAATATTAAACAACACTATTTCACATTATATCCGTCCTACAAAAATCGAAATCATTGTGTGTGTGTCCGGGCGACTTACCATCTCCACGCCGTGCGGTAATCTGTTTTTCCTCCACCACTATACATGGATGGGTATAATGGTGGAAATATTAACTATATATGATTATTATAACATCATAATGATTCTGAGATATTATATAATCCACTAAAATTCCATTCAATAATTATGGAAATGATATCATCGCTCGTGCGTACGTACGGATTACCGTCTCCACAACGCGATGAGATTCCTTCTCCATGTTAACCATTCCAGAATGATTATAAAGTATATATAATAAATAATCATGAAATATATGAAAAGATAAGGATACATGATTTATGTACATGTTATTTACTTACTTCCATTCAATTTAATAAGGAAACTAAAACAAAGTTCATGTGTACGTACGATCTACCGTCTCCATGAACGGTGTATTTCATTCCATTTATCGATCTATTATATATATGTATATTCTGAATAAAAATTATATATAAATAATGTTTTACATTCTACAAGTAAGTAATCATGATCTATATAATCATATTAATAATTACAAGTCATAACATGTACGATGAATGAAACAATTTTACCCAAATCTCTGCTTTAACAAGGAATATACAAATGAACGGGTAATATAAACTCGTAAGTGAATCATATGTGATATCATAAATATTATTATGGTTCTGATACAAGATAATAATATATTTAAACCCCCTATACATGAGTCTTGGACACATACAAGAGAAATTGGACATAAGGTAAGGGATAATTATTCCAATCCTGTTCTTATCTGAGATTGTTTGTTCGTAAGTATTTACTGGGATTATGATTATCATTCATGACCATGTTCTCTAAAAATGTTATCATAAATTTTTTACTATTATTACATGTTTGATAAATTTCAT
Source organism: Viscum album (assembly GCA_963277665.1). Lineage (NCBI taxonomy): Eukaryota > Viridiplantae > Streptophyta > Magnoliopsida > Santalales > Viscaceae > Viscum > Viscum album. The sequence goes on from OY728123.1 coordinate 1,757,364,430, forward strand.
TTCTACCCATTTTTGACTTTTACCACATGGTATAGAATGAATCATTCATTTTTTTACCATACGAGGTACTTTATGACTTTTCCAGCAAAAGTACGAGAAACATGTTTTTTAACATATACAACATTAATAGAATTTTACGGTTTTATAATGCCTTATTTTCATGAATCTTACTCTACATGAGTTTAGGATTATTTTCAACAGAATCCTTTTCTTTTAAAATTTCATGTCATTTTGTGAAAAGAAAATGATTTCGATGAAGAAAGGATATTTTCCTCAATAATTAATTTAAAGTGTTTTATCAAAACTATTTTCCATCTATGATGACATTATTTAGTACGCTTATGTTTCAAGTATAATGCCTTTGTTATTTTCATGGTTTGATTTTTCTTATGATGAAATGATATCAATTTTTTTATATGGATTTTGTTATGATGTGATGATGTTTATGAAACCCATTTTATTCATTAGGATGTGATGAATGATTTTTGTTTATTTTGTGGAACACGTAATAATGATTTCATTTTGAGATGGTTGGGACCAATATCTCTCTCCAATGCATTGGGTAAATATTTATATCTCATAAGATAGACATGACTGGAATGACATGTAAATCTAGTTCAGTATTACAGTGCTGGAATTGCATGTAAACCCAGTTCAGTAATGGACATTGTCCACCATGATGGTCTTGGCAGAAATGTCTTGGATACTATGGAAATCATATCATGTGCTTAATTGTTTTCCATAATTACGTGTTTTATTCCCATGCTATTTTATCATGATTAATGTTCCTTTGTGATCATTTCCTTATGTACTACAAAGATTTATGTCATTGCACATGTTTTATGTTCATGTTTTTACGTTCAAATGTTTATGTATTGTTTTATGTTCTCTATGTTTACCCTTATAGATGATTCGAGCTCACCCTTTCTAAGTTTGCTTTTCCCCAGAACATAAATAAAGGTTATTGGTAAGAAAAAAAGGTAAGATCATTATAGAAGATGTTGAAGATCCTTCACTGTGATTAGAATAGTATATTCTCAGTTTCCAAAGACACTAAACTATTACCGTCCTTGGGTGTGTAGGTTTTTTATAAATTATGTATTCTGAAAAAAGTAATTTAATACTCATTTATGTCAAACTTGGGTGTCTATTGTGGTAGTATTTGAATACATTATCATTATATTATACTACAACTCAAAATAATTATCCATTAATAAAAAATAAATCTCATAGTTTATCCTCACATGGTTAAGTGGTTTATCATACTACACCAATCTATTCTATACCACATTAGATTGACACATGTCATCAACCACAATAGTATTTATCAATGAAAAAAAATACCTGAGAACAACAAATACAGTAAATATAATGAAAAATCATTTTATTTTTCCTAAATCCCCAAATTCAAAATATCATGACAAAAAATATTAATACATGAAATAACATGGTTACTTTTATTCTATTATAATCATCATGCATAGTATATCCTTTAGGATAGGGCCTTCCATTATATCACATGGGCCGCTAAAATCTTATGTACCATCTAATCCCCTTTCTATATTGCATGATATATTTAAATGATATAAATTACCTACCAAATGAATAGTGTTTATGAAGGAATTACATAAAATAACACTGTGATATCTGAACCTGAGTGCCACTCAAAGGTTCTTTGAATCTAGTAGGCCACATGGACTCATGTGCGCCTCCCCATTTTCTAGAGGATTCCAACTAGATTTAAGGGACTAGTGGGTTTATATGGGAGAGATTATATCCTCATTACTAGATTGTATAATACTATATATATAAAAATTGGTAAATAGCAGAAGAATTTATAAATAGATGGAACAGTGGAAGTATTAACATTAACCACTAGACTAGTAACTCGATGTATTAGAATCCATATATAAATGTAAAATAAATCATGTAATAGATAATGACAAGAAATGATGGAAACAAAATCATATACAAAATATATTGATAACGTTTGTCATGTATCTCCAAAATTGGATAACATGTATACCTGGTAGTAAGTAATACATGATATGAAAAATAACCAAAAAGAATCCACTGATTTTCCATCATTTCTGCAACTATCCCAATCATATGCTACTAATCTCTATTCTAACGTAAGAAAGAAATATTAGGTATAAAAATTGGTATGCTTCCACTTATCAACACCTGCAATCATATTATCTGCATGGGTATCATTAGTGACCGAGATTGGGTGTGAGTAAAATCTCATTACTCCACCATAAATTATGTTTATACCAGTAGAACGTTGTCATATAATCTAATGTATTGTTCTAGTTTATAAATTTATGGAATAACATTAATTTTAATACCCTGATACTGTATGTAACCATAGTTTTTATAACTATGAACATGTAACATTTTGATTTGTTTATTTATGTTTAGAATATAGAAACTAGTCATATGAGATATAAAATCACATTAAAAGTAACATGATATTAATAATAATGAAGGATTCAACGTTCAACAATGCATTTAGTAATGATGATGATAATAAAGGGGGTCCATGGTAGTATACAAGGCATGAAAAGTTGGTAAAATTAAAAGTGTATCCAAGGGAATAAACAAGGTGTCCTTTTCCTTGGGGGTTGATCCAACTCAGTAATAACATTCAAAATTTATATAAGGGGTCTATGTATAATACATAGGGAATCACCATAGTCATTCCACTATAAATAGATATAAATAATTACAAGGACTCATCCAGGGAAAAATTTGATAAGCATGACGGGGCCCAGTGGTGTGTATCTATGGTTCCACATGACTAAAGAAATTGTGTTAGATCCATGGAGTGTATCCAAGGAATACAGATATTTGGAATATTGTGAATGGATCCTATGACATCATGTCAAGTATCTACAAGTAGAAAAGGATCATGTTCTATGGTGGAAATCTCCCATGGGAATTGGCTCCTAGATACGGAATGAAGTTCTCTGAGTGATAAAGGTGTTCCCTCATAAATCCAAGGCCATCTCAATGATGATAACTCATATAAATATTAAAATGTCTCTATGAAATATGTACTTTATATGAAGGTCATTTTTTAATTTTGGCCATGTGATACTCATGAATTTTAATAATTCAATTGGTTCATTGTATAACTTCCATTATTGTGAAAATGATAAATGTACATGAAATAATTTATTAATTTAATTAAACTAACAATAATTTGGTCTAGTCCACTACATTCAATTATTTCTGTAGAGGTGTGATATAGACAAGAAAACAAGTTAGTCGATTACATTCTACTAGGACAATTGATAGCTGTATTATAATTTTGATTTATATTTGAGATTAATTTATTACATTGAAACACATACCTTAGAATGGTTAAGAGTAATATATACATTCTAGCTATAGGTAATTTATAAGTCATTAAATTAAGAGGTTATACCATTATCAGTGTCAAACCACGCATCCGAAAAATGTCTAAGGTGATCCCAAATGGGTTACAAGGTAATAATTAAGTGACCACCGTACTTGTGGTTGAATTAATTGTGGTCTACCGCAAATGGTGTGAGATAAAATAATTTTAGGGGATCTAGATTTTGATAATGATAAATTACATCTGGGAACTTGAATTTAATATTCATCACCGGATGAAATCATGGAGCACCCAATGGATATATTTATAATCTTATGAGACATGAGGGATTAGTAACTCAAAACCAACTTCAACGCAATAACACTATTCTCATATCATATTTGTCTATTTTTTGGATGATATTGGACGAAATATGAGTAATGGATCAACTCCATATAAATAGGGTATATGATCATGTATCTAATTAACTATATCAAGGATATGAAAAATGAATAACATCTCAAGATGAATGAATAAAACACATGTAGTAATCTAAGTAGATGTATTATGCTTCTATCAGATATCTAAAGAAGAAATTGGCTAAAAAAATACACAAAGAGGGTTTGGGATCTAGAAATCATTGAGGAAGGAGACCAATTTACACTTTAATATGTAATTGTGTAGATATTGTAATATATTTATTCAATAAGGCCATTTTATTAATTTTTTCAATAAAAACTGGGGTTCATGGATTGTCCACACTTTTTTCCATACTAGGAACCAACCATGCATGACTCATTATATAAGGGGGATACCCATAGGGATAGGCCACACAGTTAGAGAAACAGTGCACCAACCCTAATAAATGGATTAGTGAAAAACCTCTAACATTGCACTTAGGCGGGCAGTCCTAATAACACTATTAGAGAAACTGGTGAACCCTACATTCTCATATGTTCATCCCATTATGGTTAGGGGAAGCTTTTTTTCCTACCAAGCATGTTTTCTTCTAAGCCTATTCTAAATCTATTTGTACCAAAAAAGTTTGGTTTTATGAAATGAATGAGTCTTGAACTCCACCTAAACACTAGTGTTCCCATTAGGCATCCATACAGGGACCAAAATAATGAATTATTATTAAATTTAAATGATTCAAACATGAGATAAATATTATCTTCTATATTGTATTCCCCCATAATGGAACTCATCCATGATTTTACCTTCCAAGGGTGGAAAAAATTAATCTGATAAAAACTCTACATGCAGGGATTGTATGTTGTCCAACCACCTGAAAATATTTTCATATACACAACCATGATACTATAGAACCATTAAAAAAGGAATAATCTGATCCTGACAATCATACATTCTCTGATAAACTATTTGAATTTGATTCTCCCCAATAAATGCACCATAATCTAACTATAATTCCTTGGGGTCAAAAGTATGTGATGTTTCAGCAAGATAATGATGTGGGTGTAAAATTTTGAAGACATCATTCATTGGATGGTATTTCTAAGGTATTAGAAACTGCTAGACTACCAACCCAACACTCTCTTGAATTCCAAACCTATATATAAGACATTTACACTACTTATCTATCCACTAGATCTATATATTCCCAATCCAGAGTGATACCTGTATAGAAACACGATTCCCAGACTTTAACTTTATAGTTCATCATTGGCAATAAACGTGTGATTTATCTCTTAACCAAGAAGAATAAAAATGATTCACGATCAGATAAAATATATTTAAGGAATCATGAATGTGATTTCATCCCATTAGTGTGACCTTAAATTCCTCTAACTATTATAGGGATTAATGATAAGACATACCATATAGGGCCTCAAAATGATCCATTTATATCATCATCTAAAATATATCTTCTCATATGAACTACCAAAATAAATTAATCATGGTTAGAGAATGTCTTTTAAAACATTTATCATTCATTCCAATCGTCTATCAGTATGGGGGTTTAAAGGATATTCGTAGAAGTGCATGTGTACCCATATCTCTCTATAACCCATACTGTAATCAAATTGTGAAATGAGAATACCTATCTCTAATGATATTTTGAGGGAATTAGTGTTGACGTATGATATCATGGAGAAATTTCCTTCATAGCTCATAAAATGAGAAAGTCTCTCAGTTGGGAATGAAGTCCCATACATTACTTAGTCTGTCAATTACTACGCTAATTGTGTCTCTATATTAATGTGCACTTGGTAAGATGATTATATATTTATTGTAAACATTTTACAATTTATATTCTGGGACTCGAAGTAGAATTAACAATTGAGTAGGCCACTAGTACTCTTCCTTCACCTATTAATGCATTGAACACATAGTTATAATGCCTACTATTTGATGTCTCTTCCCATGCCACCAACACTAGTGTCATATATCTCATTAAATCTAGTAGATTCTTTGAAAAATTTACCCCTGCTAATCATGGGGATCATACATTAGTTTCTTTTATTTCTATAGGAACCTAGCCACACTAATGTATACATAGGATATCATCGGTATCTATAGACCAATCTAGAGGAGATTCCTCACCCGAAATACTTTATGGATGTCTTAAGACATCAGGATATACAAAATGAATTCTATATATATTATCAATAAGGAAATAGGTAACTCTCAAGGTTATAAGATAATATAATCATGATTCTCATGAAAGAATAGATTCAGCTAAAAAAATAGGTCCATCAAATATAATTCATCACTAGATTAGTGTTTGACATGTGCCTGTGTTTTCTGACGCAGCACATCTATTACCTCATTTCCTTCTCCCGGCATGTAGATGAGCTCAAAATTTATAGTATTAAGGTATCCTCCCATATTACCTATCAGAGGTTCATGTAAATCTATGTAAAGATATATTTGAGGCTCATGTGGTCTATGTACACAACATAACAATCCCACAATAGAATGTTTCTTCAGCAACATAATCCACAGAAAAATGCATCTAGATCGAGGCCACATGTTAGGTAATTACTCTAATAAGGCCTCAACTATTGAGATATGTACACAAAGAGTATATCCTCCTTTTTCACACCTACGCCTATCCCAATGCATAATTATTCCCAAAACATTGTATAGCCTTCACAAGAATCTTTTAGAATAAAAATCGGTGTCAGGAAAATCATTACATTAAACTCCTTCAAGGAATCCTCACACACACATTACCATTACAACTTCATGCCATTATTTATAGGACTATTACAAGATGTAGGAAAGTATGATTAGTCCTATATTGAAGACATGTAAAACCCATCTAGAAATAAGATACTCCTTATGTCCAAAATAATCATCAGATTCACTTAGTAAACTACAACACTCATCTTTTATTGGTCAAATTGTACTCCAGATTATGAGATCATATAACCTAATAAGTGAAATTTTTTTATCTAGAAGTTTCTGTTAGAATTCTTAGTAATAAGATGATGACCTCTAAATGTATTCAAGATGATCCCAATATCATCATAATGGTCACTATGGGTGTGAGAATACACAAATATGTCGTCTATAAATGCCACAAGAAAGGATACATATAGGGAAGGAAAACCAAATTCATAAAGTCCATGAAATGGTGGGTGTCTTCATAAGACTGAATGGAATAATGATATAATCATATAGACCATATGTGTTATGAAAACCATCACATGGTATGTATGTAGGATAGAATCATATGTGATGATATTATAATCTCTGATTGAACTCCTAAAATACCCTATCTCCTCGCAACTAGCCAAAGTAATCATCTACCCAGGGTAGTGGATTCTAGTTAATAACGGTTAGATGGTTCAACTATTGGTAATATGTGTATAGAAGAAGGGTTCCATCATCCGTCTTGGGAAAAATAATGGGTGAAACCCATGAAAAAGAAACAAGATTTATAAAAATTTTTGACTCTAGATCCTCTATCTATCTGTTGAAATCCTAAATCTTAGTAGGTTCTATCCTATATGGAGGAATGGACATTGTATCTTAACATAGATGATGTTCAGTCATAAAATCAACCAATATATTATGAGGCAAGCTATAAAAATCATTAGAAATGATATCCATGAAAAAATATACTTTGGGAGGAAAATATGTCTGGATTAATCCTTTTTATTCTATGAAGATACTAGAATTATGGGTGGTCCTCAACCTATTCCATGATGCTCTGGTCCATCTATAGAAGTCTGACCATCCCACTCACCCTTGTGTAGATAGATTCTCCCCACCTCTAGCGAGGTTAAAGACACTCTGGGGCTATAAAATTTCATAAAGGTGTGGTATGAAACAAAATAGTCCATCCCAAGAATGACATTGAAACTGGTCACCTTGTGGGTGAAGGGGTCCCATACGAATGGATAATTGACTACCTCAAGGGGTAGTCCCTGAATTCAAATATTTCCTCTAATTTCACTCTCAACAGTGTATCATGGGTTATAAACCCACAATAACATTGAATTTCAATCCCATGTCCTTTCATGGTTGATAAAAATACAATTCTTTGTGATGCACCAATATCAATAAGTCGTATAAAATAATTGGGGAAAATAGAATAGTATATTGTACTATAGACAGTCATGTACTCTGATCCTCAGTTATATAACGTAATGCATGAAACTGACCTAGCCCTTGGCCATGTGATACTACTAGACTACCCCTGAGTATGAAATCTTTGATGATGATAGTAATCATAAGTCTCGATAACACAACCATTACCACCTCCCCATCTAGTATTATAGGTGGTTCTAAAACACCCTACCATATATGATGTAAAATATCCTACCCATTAAAGTGGAGTAGAATCAAACCCTCTTCAATTAGAACCCTATGAAAATGATTGATGATATATCTGAATATGCCCCATATTGACACAAAAACTAAACTCCTGATGGTATCTATCACATTAAGGCTTAGAATCACCATACTTTCCACAATTATGGAATACCACCCAGCTACCAGTATATGTACTTTGGATTTTACTACCATGAAAGGAAACCCCAAGGGAATTCTTGAGATTATGAAAAAAACTACTAGCCAACCTTGGCACAAAAAAAATATACCCAAAACAATCACATTCCATTAGGTTTCCTTCATTAATAAGATCATGAATAAAACTCAATGAATTTTTTTTGATGAAATACATTCACCCAAGTACAGATGGAATACCTATGCTTAACCTCAAAGCATCTAGTACATGCTATCACATCGCCATATAAAAGCAATGAAAACCATTATATCTCAGTAAAACATGATTAATAATCCATAAATGACAAGTAATACTAATCTAGATGTCTGGAATCTCTGGATTACCAATCCCTCTTCATTAGAGTATATATGTAGTAAAAACATACAGTCCAAATACTAGCTCAAACCATATCTGGATGATGAAAATCATAGGTAATCACATCCTTCCCATTCTTGGATGAATCATGAATAATATAGAAGTAAATACAACGATACCCTTTATAGTGTTATCAAGATGTTATAATAAAGAGATATTTGCTTCCATCCATTACTTAATAGCCTGTGGACCACCATACAAGGAAAATTTCAGAGGATTAAACTACGATAACTCATGATTTAGATCAGCCATAGTAGGTGCATGTAATGAATGACCCTATGTAGACTGCATTCTACATAGAAAAGACACTTGAATATGATATTCAATTCCCATATCAGGTATAGATTGAGGTGAATTGGGGTTCACTACGAGAGGGATTTCTAGTGGATCAGGGAACACCATGTTTGGAGCATGGCCCCTAAAACTCTCTTGGTACATGACTCGAGAACATTATAGTGGAACACCTCTAAAAAATCGATGTTCCCACCTAATATAATGTTTTATAATATATATGTACATAAAGAGAATTACAACACAAGAAAAAGGGCCCACAACTAAATACATTATCCAAAACATTATTTTTAAATGTCTAGGGTATTCGGAAAATATTAATTTCAATTTATAGGGGTTATAGTAAGTGAAAGGACATTTTCACTTTTCATCATCATTTTTTAGAAACCATTTTATTTCTATAAGAAACTATTTTATTTTTTATTTTTTATTTTCTTATATAGATTTATAAATGGATGAATAAACAGATTAGCATTCCCCTTAAATAATGTATCATGTACATTATCACTGAAATTGATACATATTCAATTTATATTTAACCTCATGAATATTCGGTCTTAGTGTGTAATGTGTAATACACAATTTCTTACCTCAATAGGTTACCCATTATATTACAATATGAAACAAACAGTTGGGTAATTAAAATTGGAAATCTACCTATCATAGCCAAAGATAATCCCATGTAATAATACGTACATAGTATTTAGGGGTTGAAACTAGGTGTTTAAGAATCTTCCATTGTCCTATATACGAAAAAGGTATTTTGATTGATGATGAAACATTAAATAACAAATTACCTACCCTATAAATAATTATAGAAGTATAATCACATATTGAAATCATGGATTAGTCAAGAATCATATGAAACATAGGAAAAGAATGCAAGGAGATGAATCTATTTACATGATATATTAATGACATGTGAATTCTTGGTGCCTATTAAGATTCATGATTTAATCCTCCTTTCTCGAATCTTATTGGTCCAAAGATAAATATCAATAACAAATATCAAATATTACCACTCATGTGAACCCCCCAATGAAGAATTTACATCAACATTAATAAATAAAATAATGAACAAGAATTTTCCATTCGTAAGAAACATCTTTTTTAACATGAATGTTGGTTAAGTACTCCTATGTATGGATTGTATTGATATTCCTTGGTTTTTTAATCTTATGTGTGTATTTATAAAAAAAATTACAAATGAATGGAAAATTATCTATGATATAAATTTTTGATGTCTTGACCCGACTGCCAGTCAATGGATCCCACAAATTGGTTGTTGAAATGGCTTCAAGAAGGCCTCCCCGTATTCTAGTGTCCTCCATCTAGAAGCAAGATGCATGGAATTTTCCAGGGGTAAACTACTGACTGATTAATGTAGTAAACCAAAATTGATATATACTAATAGATAAATATGGTATGGATATGTCAACATATGACACAACATAAATAGACAGTGTAACAATTAGACCAGTCACCACACATAGTAGAATAAATATCAAATTGAATAATAAATCAAGAAATAGATAATAATTCTTAATGTAGAAAACTGAATCATATTAAAAAGATTATGATAAAGTATTTTATGCCTAAAAAATATTGGAAAATAATTTCATTTAGGATCATGAAATATAATAAATAAAAAATAATAAAAAAGAAGGGAAAAAATCCAACATCCTAATAAGTGGCCCATTCATCTACTACCAAGATCAATCCTAATTAAATAAAAATATTATTGGGTTTATAAAGAAATATGATTATACGTATTAATACATATATTAATATAATATTCTTGGTTCCATTGGATACCCAGATAGTTTATGAGACAAATCATGGTAGGACGCCACCAACTACGTCAATACAATCCAGTCAATGTAATATATACTAATATAGTGGACAATAATATAAATTTAAAGTAGTATAGTGAAGTAAACATCTCGATTCCTGCTCCAACATTAGCTGTATGTATTTGAACATGTAATCATTTAATATCATCATTTACATCCAACTTATATGAATATGTAACATGAGATAAAATACAATAATAATGTAACATGATAGTAATAATAATAAAGGATCCAATGGGTAATGAGGCATATATGGATATTAATAAGAATAAAGTGGATACATGATTGTAATTAAGGAATATTAATATGATAATAATAAAATGGGAACTATGGTAACAACCAAGGCATCATTGACCTCAGTGGTCGAGACAACTCTGTAATAACATGCTTTTAGGCTATAAGTGTTCAGAGTGTAATTGAATGGTGTTTCCCAAGACATTCAAATATAAATTGTTCTAATTTAGTCCAATGATCTCATGAAATGTTAAATGGTATTGGCCTCACTTTTCCCAATGTGTTGTATCTTTGATTTTTTGAGTCTCAAGGCATCGTGATGGATCCAAAGAGTTCATCCAAGGAAACCTAATATAAAAAAAATAGTGAAAGGGATCCTACAATATCATAATATGAATCCTCTAGTAGTGAATAATGATGATACTAGGTTGGTACCTCCCTTGGAAATAAGATCCCTGAATATGAATTGATTCCACTGAGTGATCAATGAATTCCCATGGGAATCCAAATATGGATCAAGTCAGATCAATCCTATAATGATGAATGGGTTTTTATCTGATAAGAACCTTATATTTAGTACAATTTTTAATTGATGACACATAATACACATTCCTTTTATTAATTCCATTGTTTTATTTCATTCATGACATCTTTATTACAAGGTTAAATGGGCCTGAAACCATTTAGTTTATTAATTACATAATCATTATTTTGGTTCATTCCAGTATCGTCCATTTAGAATGGAATGGTGTGTTCTGGACATGAGGCCATATCATTAGATTACATTTAATCCTTCTAAGAAATACCTATAGTATACATTGAATTTATAATTGATATTTATTTATTACAGTGAAACACCTAACTTAGAATGGTCAAGTGGAAAATATACATGGTAGCCATTATAAATTCATTGTCCATTTAACTTAGAGGTCTTATCATTAGTAGTTTCCATCCACACAACTGAATAGAGTCTATGGTGAACCCACATGGTTAACAAGTAGTAATTAAGGGATCACCCTACTTGTGGTGGATGGAATGGAGGTCTACCTACAATTATGTGACATACATGTTTAGAAAAGGTCTCTAGAAAATCATAATGACTAATGTAAGCAGGAACCCTGAATCAAATAGGTCTCTCATGATGCAATCGGTGCAAAACATAATGACGAATAATTATAAAATGATGATATTGGAGGGATTAATACTAAATAACCTACCTTAAGGCCCTAACACTTTTATAATATTGTATCAACCATTAGATTTGTCTCGATTAGATGACATCTAGTGAATGGATCAATGCTCTAAAAATAGGCCATGTGACCCTACAACTAAATAAATTTTCTAGTTCAATAAAAAATAATAATGACTCAAGATATATGAATAGCATACCAAGTGGAATTAAAATAGACAAATAACGCATTGATCATCCACCAAATGAATTACCATGATCAAAACAGTGGAAATAACGGTAGGGATATCAAAATAGTATTGCAAGGTAACCTCTTCAAACTAGAATGAGATAGAGTATATGTGGTAGGATATTAAATAATTAAAATAATTTTAGAAATTTTATCCAAATATAAATGGGTGCACGATTTGGTAACACATTTTATCTAACTATGCACAAAACATGTATAGAACACTATATAAGAAGGGTACCCAAATTTTTAGGATGCAATGTTTGTGATATTATGAACCATATATGAGAAATGGATCTACTAAAAATTTCATAGAAACCACACTAGAGTGCGGTTACAAAAATATGGTTAGGGAAAACCATGTTCTCTATTTTCTCTTTATGAAAACAATTCATGGTTTGGGGAAACCGTGGGGCCTACCTTGTGTGGTTTATTATAACTATGTATACAATTATTGTTTTCTAAAAAGGTGGTCTATAGCCTTCACACAGACCCCAGACACCAGTGAAATATCATTGACCTTATTAGGCATCCATATCAGGTCCAAAATAAATAATTACACCAAATTTTAATGGATTTATACATTAGATAAACACTAAGATCTTATTCACATATTAACATGTGTATATTTTTCTAACACTACTATTTTATTATTATACCCCACTAAAACACCTCTTGTACTGGTGTATAATTTGCGAGTATACTTCAATGCTTACTTCCATTGACCATGAATAGGTGATTACATATGATATTGTAAAACACAAAATTCAGGGAAAATAAACTTAAAAATCTATAGAACATTAAATGAAAACCACTAAATATACTCAATAATATAAATATAAAATAACCATCAACACCATAATTTATTAAAATTTCACCCACAAACATAAATCTATAAAATTAAATAAATAAAATTACTCTTCAATGTAAATGACTACTACATTGACAATAAATTCCATGAGCCAGTAATGTCCATTTGATGAACAAGATCACCCATAAAATAGAATTTTTTTTTATAAAAGATGTGAGTGAGGATAAAACTTTATTCACTAGGGTTATGGCCCAAAAATAATGTTTAAATATAGAATAATCATAATAAATCCCCAATGAAAAGACAACAAAACCAACGTGTAATCTATACCAATTCATTAACCATTAAACATATACCAATTTAACTCAATAAATAGAAATTTATATATAACAACAAAAAATATATGTGAAAGTATAATGAAAGGTACACAATAGTCACCACCCCACTAAACCATTCTCCCACACACCCTAATACCATACATCTTAGAACTGCAATGTTTACCATATATAGGTATATATATATATTCATAACAATGTGATCATATATCCATATAATAACAATTATAATAAGAAAAAGTCATCCCAGATCCTTGTTTACGCTTATCTACTTATCATAAACACCTAACATCATACCAATCACTACCAACTCACATCACACAATAAAATCATATCATTGAGTCATTATATCTAATAAATAAATATTAATCCTAACCCCAAGAAGTTATAACCCATTATATATTATGAAGACATAGAAAGAAAAGGGGAGTAGTTAGCCATAGATATCCTTTATATAATGAATATTAGGAATCAATAGTATATTGAGACATCATATAGGTATTTAGTCACACTAATTCTCTTAATAGTGGTCCATAAGAAATGAAATTATATTTAAGGGATAATATAGATCACAAATAACCACTCAAATTTCCAATATTGTGACCTAAAACATTTCTTTCCTCATAACCATATCACAATATAAACTATATCATACTCTCTCTATGAAATATATAATCCCCATTATATCCAAACATTAAATACAAAATATCTACATCACATAATATTTCAAAATTCATTTTCCACTCATAGTTTTAAATTTTCAACCATTTTGTATTCATTTTTTGAAATTTAAATACATTCCATTTCGAAGTAATATAAAAAAATTATTTATAGGTTTATATATTGATTATTTACCAATTAATCAACAACCTATCAACCCATTCATTAATTATATTATTTCTCACTCATATCATAACATCAAAACCGAATTTCATATTCATTTATTTCACTCATATTCCATATTCCTGGAATATATACTACATATATATTTGTAATCTCCAAAAAATATCACAATAACACTTCCACATGACCATCTCATCCACCTATAACAAAAAAAAATAAAACACAAAAGGGTACCAATATAACCCCCAAATAAATCCATAAAAAAACTTAAACACCCATATTAAAATATCGTAACATGGTAATAATGTTATCATGTTATAATTCATAAACTACTAAGAATAATGATAAAATACTTGGTGTAATTTCCCTATTTTTTGAAATGGTAATTAAACTAGAAATTTGAATTTTTTATTTATGATTCCTATAAATTGGAAAATAGTTATTTTCCCCTAGAATATTTCCACAAATAATATATATCAAAAATTTATTCATCCTATAATAGGTATTTTACCTTAGTATGGGAGTTTGGTAGAATTAAGAATCATTACATATAAATGGTGTTCAGTGAGGTCTGGGGTTCGATTCATTGGAGACTGCTCTCGGGGGAATATCTGCCTCCCATGTACAACTCGTCTTGTCGGGTCACCCGGTGTCTCATCAGGTGGGAATAATTGGCGCACTTCCCCTGGCAGATGGATTTCAATGTCCAACCATCACTGATCGATGTGTAACCCTATGGGACGCAATGTCATCTTGGCTGACAATGGTTCCTTCCCTGCTGGGGATTATCTGGAAGACCTATTCGTGGGGAGGGGGGTTCTCGAGTGTGGAGGGTTCAAAAAGGCCACTCTCGGGGATTCCCTTTTTCGTATTAATTAATTATGTATTTAATTAAATATTAATTTATTCACACGCGTTATATCAGATATATAAATTTAAAAAAAATGGATTGAGATCTAATATCCATCGCTAATTCTAAAATTTTGTGTTTTACCTAGGAGTGGAATAAAAATATGTTGGGTGATGGGGCCAAGAACACGTGCCCTTTTTTGTTTCATTTCATTTTCTTCATTTCATTTTTTTATTTTTAATTTCCATCAATCCATGGATTCTCATGTTCACCCTATGTGGTAATATTTCATCATTACTAAGAGAGGAGAGGGATATGAAGGTTGATGAAGTGGGAGATTTAAATATATGTTATGCCATGGATTTTCAGATGTGTTGGATCATCAAGCGATAGTTGCATATCACAAAAACTGGAGATGCTTGGGTGGATTCTTTCCATGTGTAGGATGTTTTTTATTTTTTATGTTAAAAATTAATATATACTTACCATGACCATGTTTTCTATCCATATGAGAAAATATTTTTAATTTTTTATGGTCAATAAATATGTGTGTTTTGGATGATATTTAGGGTTTCCCATTCAGAAATATCGATCACACAACATGTGGTTCATTAATATGTGATATATGTTCTTACCATTGGAGGAATATAAACTTTTTTTATTTACACATAATATATAGGGTATGTAAACTGCATATTTTTACTCTCCCGTGTATCCGAGTACATGGATAGACATCCATTGAGAGGGATCATGGTTGTTTAGAGTATACAACCATATCATGTATGGGTCAAATGTTGTATAGTAATATAATTATAAGAAAAATACATTGCCAAGCCATTTTCATATACACATGTAGGTACCCAATGTAGGGTAAACAATATGTACATGGAATATACATTGTATAAATATGATTTACATGACACTTCTGTCTGAGGTACATTCTATGGTGTGGCATAGAGGGTACATGTCATGTACCTGCATATACACTCAATGTACTCCTCCCTTGCAATCATTTTTAGGGGATTTTCTATTTTTTACCCAAAATCCATAATTGGGAATCTTATTATTCCATTTTTAGTATATATTTTTTTAGGACACTTGTGAAACCCTATAGTGTTTTGAGGACTCCTAGGTGGTGTTTCGGGAGTTTTCATGACATTATATTTTCTTCCTCTATAAATTAAATAAATCTCCCTTATGAGTGTGATACTCTTAAAATGATGTGGGCCATGAGTCATATATCTAGACTTGTATTGAGATAAATATTCATTTGGTAAAAAGTGTAATTATCAACTTTTAACTAAAAGGATTCATTGTTGTATGCGTCTACCTTATTAAAATTATAGATGGTCCCCCATGGGACCCCTTCAAATACATGATAACACAGACAATTTCATATGGGATCCCTCAATTTGATTACTCATTTTGAGGAAACTTTATTGGAATAATATTCCTATGAATAATGTTCATAATGATCTCATGTTGGAAAACTCAACTAATATTTTGACTTGTAGCATCCCAAGAGGGATCCAATCGATCCTATTCCCACCATAAAAATCTCATGTATCATAACTCTATTAACTATAACTCCTCTATAAGATCTTGAAAATGATTCCTCAATAGAAATTTACTCATGTATAGTATCTCATGTAGGATGTGTATTTAGTGTTATAACATTGGGGTCCCTTTGGGTGATATAATCTTTGACTAACCCTAATATAGTGCAATGTCCCTATCAGTAGATATGAAAGCAAGTGTCCCCATAGACCACATATTTAACTTTTAAGACCATGAGTCCTTCTTAGTAGTGGTAGGTTTAGGAATTAGACCACTCTCACTCATCTATTTCTAAATTTAGGTGTTTATTGATATAGTTATGAATAAAAAATGTACATCTTGGTATTTGGCCCATGATCGTGACATGATTTTTCACACTACTTGGCTGCCCATTTTTACTTATTGGGTATGATCTATTAATCATATCAGATCTATTTTGGGGATCATGAAATGATATTTATAATGATAATTTATGTATGGAAATAAAAATCTAGGATGACATGGTTACATTTTTCAATTATTCTATTTATGCAGTTCATGGACTTCAGGAGAAAACATTGATTAATTCCATTGTGACTTAATACTATTAGGTGCATGTTATGGTGAGTTTTCTATAAATACTCTTTGTGGAATCGAGGAATAGGCGTTAGACAATGGCATTGGGTCCTAGTATAGGTATATCTAAATTATACATTGTTTTCTATAGATAAGATCTCGGGAATTGAAAAGGACTCCTAGTACAATGTCCATGGTTATAAATCCATAATCATTCTAAAAGAGTAACTTTTTATTTTGTCGCATGCTTGAAACACAACACCAATCACGTACAGGAATATAATATCTCGAAATTGTATAGTATATTTACTATTTCCTATATGTTATATATATATTTCAATGCATTACCTAATATATTACCTTTCAATAAATGTATGAATGACCTTGTTTAATAGCTTTCATTACATGTAAGGCTGAGTTTTACGAAACAATTATATATTATTAAAATATTATTATCTAATATAATAAGATAAAACCAAGCCATTATATTGGATACTATGAATATTACTAACCTCTTAATATATATGGTTTAAAAAAATAAAATGAACTAATTGGATCAAAATTAATTAGAAATGAATATATGAACTAATTGAATACAAAGTATTTTTGTTGAAAATTATTTTTATACTCAGACGATTATTTTATAAAAAAAATTAAAATAATTCCTATTATTGAATGATATTAATGAATTATAATAAATAAATTTTTATTCAAATATTTTTAATATTCAAATATATTATTTTATAGTCTTAAGAAAGGAATAAATAGAATTTTATGATTAAAATGTTTATTTCTTCTAAAACTAAACATTTACTGCCTTTTGTTAGAGCTCCATTCTAAAATCATTATTTTAGAACATTTATAAATATTATATGTCAGAGTAAACATAATTTTTGAAATAATAAGGTAAAAAAATCATCTTAGGCTGAATATATGTGATTTTTATACGATGTTCCATTTTTTTTACGAATAATTAAAAATAATGAATTTTAATTCAAAAAACATTTGCATTTAAATTTATTTGTAAGGTTAATTTATATGTTAAATATGTTTTAAATTCACATGACATAAATTATAAATTAATAAATGCATTTTTTTATTAAATTATTTTTTACATTAAAATCAGATATAAAAACGTAGCAATATTTTGAAAATATTTTCTCAAAAATATGCATTATCGTTCAGAGTGTGATATTCATTTTAAATTATTTTCTCTAAATTATTTGATTTTAAGTAAGAAATGCAGATAAAATATTTTTAATTATAATAATTAATAATTTATATTAATGTAAACATAGTTTTTTACCCATTCAATTAGTGAAAGTGATTAAAATTAATTACGATGAATAAGAGAATATTTAACTTAGCACGGGACTAAACCTTAAAAAAGTAGTATGACAAGGATGATTGTTGAGAATCCATTTTATTTTACTATTTAGACCATATCATCTATTTTAGTTAATATGGACTATAATTGGATCTACTTGGATTGGGAATAATGTGGGTGAAATTCCCTTTTAAAAAAGTAACAGGAATTTCACTCCACCTCCACTACAAAAACTCACTCACCACTTCCACTTATTAACACTTATAAATCCCTTTGTATAAAAAAAATTATTATCAAATAATATAACTAATTAATTAAACACAACCTAGAATACTCACCATATTATTAATTTATACCAAGGAAGTAATTTTTTATAAAATGAAATGAGTTACCTGAAATGAGGTGACATTCTTCAGCAATCACTATCGTTTAATTTCGTTATCAAACTGTTAAATTATTGTTAAGAAATGAATAAAAAATAAAATAAGAATCCAAAATATACAGATATGTTGTTATATTGATAGTTATGACAACACTAACAAACACTTTCATCAAAGGGGTAACAAACTTTCTTTCTGTATAAATCAAACTACCACCTTGCAAAATAATGATAGTTTCTTTTTTCATTACCACCTATCATAGTGATAATTCTGATGCGGACATATTAATAAATGATATATGTGATATGTATGTTGTCTTCATACTTATTGATTTTTTGATAATACATAATTTAATTCTTTCAATATTTTTATTATGATAACATAATTTATGGTTGAGTGGACTACCACCTTCTCAAAGCGATTTGATATGTTCACACATTACATGGAATGTATAATGGATGGATTTAATAAAAAATATTTGAATTAAATGAAATATATATGTTATAAATTACATAATTACCTTTTTGTAAATATAATATATCTTTTTATTTATTACCCTTACCTCACACTAAAAGTTTGATAACATCGTTCATGGATGTGTGGACTACCACCTCCCCGGCGCATTGTTATTCTTATTACATAACTATAATTTAATATATAAGTATATATGATAAAATAACATGGTATTTATGATATAATTATTATTATCAAATTTTACAATGTAACATTCCTTTTTCCATAATAAACATTTAAAGGGGGAACATTATTCATTCATAGGTATAACCAACTGTCTCCATGATTCTAACATCGAATCACTTTACAAAATAATTTTTCGTGATTGGTTTTAAAAGAATAATTGATTTATAAATATGATAACTATTTAATTACCATTCTTTTTTATATATTTTTATAATGACCCTTTTAACCATAGTAAACCTACCAACGTCATTTTTAACATGAACCAAATTTGGCAAAACACCCGATGTAAAATTAGTTGATTATAAAATCATAAACAAAATTTAAATAAGTGAAGTAAAAGTAATAATAAAATTAAAAAAGATTACGAATCAAGTAAATAATTAACCTATGTTTATTAATAAATAATATAAGAACACAAGTGAAAATTTGGACTCATGTTAATGGAGTTCATCTCAATTCATATTCCATTAACAATTAGTTTTTTAATTCAAAAATTTAATTTGATATGGTGTATATACTGCGATATGAAATTCTATATGATTTATAAAATTATTACCATGATATTTTAAGTATTATTTAATTATTTTCATTATTGTGGAATTATGATTAAAATGATTCAAAGTGGTATTTGACACTTTAGAATGGTCAACTATCATTTACCTCCAAAACGTTTTAATGAACTTTCAAGGATATATCCATTCATTAACTTCCAAAACTCTTGTTTTTTATCCTCTAATGAGAAATTATTGATAAATCTGTATTCTTTATCTGACAGAGATATTTCATAAGGAATATTTTTAATTTATTAATTTTTTTACTCTATTTATAGAATTCATTGAAAATTCAAGGATGGATAAGGAATTGACATTATATAGCCCCAAGATACATTAAAAGGTTATCTTCAGAAAAATAATTTTTCCAAATAAAATCAGTTTCTACCTATGGTTTTAAACTTTCTACATGATATATCTTGATATTATTGATTTTCAAGTGCTAGAGACATGACGCCCAAGAATTAATCATTTCATTCATCAATATTTTAGTCATTATTTTCATTATCTATGTGGTTTTCATAGGAAAAAAAGATATAAGTGCATTTCATTATCAGTTTATTTATTAAATATTTTTTTTTTAGTTTCTTACACTTCTATATTGATTATTCCTTATGTAGTTATTTTAATATTATTATTATTTAGTTATTTACAATTCCATGTTAATTATTTATCAATAATTCATTATTAATTCCACTTTAATAAACCTTAAATGGCATTTGAGATCTATCTTATTGTGTTTAAATTTAAGATGTTATAATGTGGATTCATTTGAATGAGTTTCTAGGATGTTGAGAGTTTACTTGTGTAATGATTTATTTTCTCTTCCCAAAGTATTATAGGAATCATGTATGTAATATAGATTTACAAAACTGCTAAACTGTCTAGTCCATTGGGGTTTAAATCATTTATATATGAAACTATAATAATGTAGTTCACTGACTATGTAATTATGGGGTTTTAGCATTATAGTTTTTATTAGAAAATATATAGTAGCTACCATAGAAACTAGATTTATAAAATAGATATTAAGGAAGACAACAATACAACAGAAGTTGTGGATAAGTATAGAAAAACGTCCAATTATTTTGGTATGTTAGTGTTTATGAGAGTCTTCATAGAAATATATCAATGTTTGGATACCACAAGTGTACATGGTTCTAGAAACTAAGTACCTAGTGGTAACAAATCAGAAAAAGTGCATCTGGCCTAATTGAAGCGTAACCTGGTACCCAACAATGAGCCCAACTTCACACCTGGTTTGAAACTCCAAGGGGATATTCTTAGGATAATTCATATTTTCTGTAAAACCCATTTTAATTTATTTTAATGTAATGATATCCCAAAAGAAACCATTTTGATGATTATAAGATTAGATAGGAATAAAATTTTCAATTAATGTTAAGTGACATACCATTTTTAGAGTCATATAATGTTCATAATTTTTTGATATAATATAGTTTATGGAATTTTTGGGAAATGGAACCTTGAAGGAAGAAATTTATTAATACTAATGGACAATTTAGAGTTATCCCCATTGAAAAATTCAATATCAGTAGTTTTGGATATGAGAGAGTTATGGATATATCAAGGAAAATAAATTGTGTTATAGAGCATAACTTCTACCAGATAGAGAAACATGTTCCAAAAAAAGATTATTAAATGTTTGGCCACGTTATATGATGGATTCCCCCATAATCTAGAGGGACTAATTATCCAATTGTTGAAAGGAAATTTATGTTTTCTTTAGAGATATTATTTATGGAATTGGGATGGAGTGAAAAATAAAAGGATACCATTATAATGTATTGTCTCAATGATGATGAAAATAAATAGTGGTAATCATCATGAATATTAGGTCATAGAAAGAATTTGAAGTCATGGAATGGATAACATTTATGGAGACAATTGTCAGTAAATATTGTTTTTTCATGAGAAACAAACTGGGATGAAGATAATGTTTTGTATCATAAATAAAATGAAATATGAATGTGTTTTAGATTATGATAACACCATTAAAACTTTATCAAGGTATGTTACCAATTTATTATATAACACATAGCACAATATTGAACATTTCATTAAATTTAAGAATCCAAATCCTCAAAAGGTTTCGATGTCATAGATTTTTCCTCATTTGATTAAATAATTTTCTGTGCTGTCAAGACATAAAAATAACTATCCAAGACTTATGGATTAAAATATATGTATTAAATGAAAAAAAAAGGAAAATACAATAATGAATAAAGGTAATATATAAATATGTATTTACCCACATGTGATAATTGTGTAATGAATCGCCAAGGGAGATTATGGAAATGATTGGGAGTGTTTAATAAGTGTGGATAGAACGACCACCAGGAAAAATAATACCATGTTAAGAAGGAAAATTCAACTACTATGTGTTTTAACTAAAATGATATGGGGAACTACACAAATAAATTCTGAAATAATCCTAGAAATATACCTAATAATATGAAAATGGATCATGGTCAAGAATTTGTTATTAACACAACTGATGTGGAATGATTAATGTAATTATTTAATATGATCTATGAAATATGTTGTAAATGTATTATATTGAAGATGTTCACATAATATTAATTTTAAATATATAAGGATTTTTCTGTAGTACTTTTTTTATTAAATATTTTTGATAACATCTTTTATGGTACAATGAAAAGTGATTTAGTAGAAAGTTAATTTTTTTTTAAATAACACGTTGTCAAGGGAAAGATAAGACTTAATATATTCTTGATATTGAGATATTGATGTTGGATAAAGATATCATTGATATGGATATAGTAAATTGGATTGTATTAACTACCTTTTAAATCATTCTTGTGTTTTTAATCATAATATTTTTGTAATGTTAGCCATTTATGAAATTGTTTATATTGAACATTGAATTTCATTTTAGAGATCGATGTATTACTTGATCCTATGATGAAACAATCTATGAGAAATAAATTTGAAATATTTCAATGTAAAAAAACTAGATATGATTGTGTCTATTGAAATATTAATTTACATACATTCTTATAGAATTAAATAATTATTCAAATATATAAAAATGATCTTGAATTAAATTTTCTTTTGATTATCATTGGTTTGGATGATATTAATAAAATTTTTAAACCCTCTTTTTTATGGATATTTCGTCAAAAAAATTCAGCTAAAATTTTTCCCTACTACTGTCCATCATAAGATGATTGTATTATTATTCTATCATGTCCATATATTCATCTATGTTCTCCCTTATGAATGCCTAGTTTTGTAGTGAGATTTTCATTTCCATTAATCTATTATAAAGGAGATGTGTTGTTAACACTATCTATAATGTCTATATTTTCAATTGTAGTTTTTAAAATATTAAAACCTTGATTACTGATATCATGTTTAAATTGTGGAGAAAAAATTTAATTAAGGTGGGTAGAATGTAACACCCCAAAAAATCTAAAAGTGTATGTTTTTATTTAAGAGCATGTATGTCATGCAACTCCAAGCGTGTAATGAAATATATTATCCCAAGACATTATAGAATATTTAATATTTCAAATCTATTTTATATATTTTGGTTAATTAAATAAGTATGTTAATTGTCCTTACAAGATAGATCAACCAAGTTTGACAGATTTCATTACATGTGATGTGATGTGTCACCAAACGACTATATATTATTGAAATGTTTTTATTTAAAATAGTAATATATAACTGATGAATTAAATTAATGGTTGTTAAAATTAATAAATAACTTGTAAAATATAATTTTTCCACAAATGTAAAGTGAATTAATTGGTTACAAATTAATTATAAATTGATATAAGAACCAATCGATTATAAAGGGAATATTTTTACAGAAAACTATTTTCATTATTACAAAGATATTTTATCATAATATATTTTATTTATAAATATTAATGCCTGATTTTAATAAAATAAATTAATAATTGTTTCAAAAAAATATTATTTATATTCATCTAATAGATTTGATAGGAATAAAATAAGAAGAAATCAATTTTTTATTAAAAATTTAATTTTTCTAAAAAGGATAATTTGATGCCTTTAAATGGGGAACCAATTTTAAATCAATATTTTTTAAATTTTATAAAAATTATATGTAAAATTTAAATTTATTTTTTATGTGTAGTTTCAAAATTATATTTGGGTGAATATTTTGTATTTTAGGTGAAGTTCAATTTTTATATAAATAATAAAAAGCACATAATTTTTATTCAAACCTAATTTTTCATATAATATATTTATTGAGATAAATTATATTTTAATTTTTTTATAATATAAAATTATATAAATTATGTATCAAAAACTGAAATTTAGTTTGTTGGAATCAATTTAACTTTGAAATTGGATATGCAATTTTAGAAAACCGTTGAACAATTTTACATTAAAACCCAACTTGTCATCCCATAAACCA
Organism: Viscum album; assembly: GCA_963277665.1. Lineage (NCBI taxonomy): Eukaryota > Viridiplantae > Streptophyta > Magnoliopsida > Santalales > Viscaceae > Viscum > Viscum album. The sequence continues at coordinate 1,757,389,262 of OY728123.1, forward strand.
GATGGATTTTAGATTAATTTCAACCAAATATGTGAATGATATTCAAAAAAATTGAGTCCAGGTTTTTAATAAGAGTAATTTATAATTTCTAACAATGTCAATTTATATTTTTAGCCAAAATATTGGTGAATCTCATTAAAATTAACTATAGCAATGAAGAGAAAAAATAGCATAACAATGGACTAAACCATAATATTAAGTACCAAAATGTCATAGAATCTTATATAAAAGATATTGTATGTTTTTATTTAGACCATTTAACCTCTTGTATTTAATTATCACTATTATTGGTGTAACTTGACATGGGGAAAACGTTGGTGGAATTCCTTTTTCATATATTTACATGAAATCCACATCTCATCTACTATAAAATGACACTCCCCCCCTCACATTATTCAAACCTCTAAATCCATTTTATTGACTAAAATATTCTAAAATAAAATCCCAAAATCCATGAAATCACCCTAGATGCCTTAATTAGGGATGAAATATAACCGAGGATGTCTTTTTTGTATAAAAAAATAGTTACCCAGAAAACAAGGTAACATTTTTCAACGATCGCTTTCATTTAATTTCATTCTAAAAATATCAAATTACTCTAATTCCTGGAATACATAATAACCATAACATTATAAATATACTGATATTTTTATATTAGTTTTTATACATACACTTACTCAAACATCTTTAAAATTTGTAGCGAATGTACCATCTGTGTAAAACAAACTACCACCCTGTGAAATATGGACTATTTATTGCCCCTGTACCACTTAACATTGTGGGAATTATGATTAAAAAAATATTTATATATGATATAAGTGATATTTATGGTGTTAAAATAATTTTTTATGGTTTATATAACAGATTCAATTATTCATTCAATTTTTTGTAAATACAATAACATCATTTTTTAATGTTTGGACTTCCACCTCCTCAAAGTGATGTGATACATTGACAAATTACATGGAATTTATTAAGTATGGTTTTAATTAATAATATGAGATATAAATGAAATATATATGATATAGAATAAATAAATTACATTATCGAAATATAATAAATTATTTTTTCATTACCCATTTGAATGAATAAAAAGGAAACAACATCATTTGTGGACGGGTGGACTACCGCCTACCCAGCATGATGTGATTACTTTTACATCACAAGAGTTATATATATAAGAATTTATAATAAAATGAAAATGTATTCATTGAATAATTATCATTCTGCATTGATAAAATATTACAAACCTTCTTTATATAATGATCATAGAATAATTGTAATGTTACTCATCCATACATACGACCTACAATCTCTATGATTGTAATGTTGGTTCATTTTTTCTAACCATAATGGAGGAATGGTTTTAAAATGTTAATTGATAAATAAATATAATATTTATTTCATGATTTTTTTGTAAATTTTTATATAATGACACATTTAACCATAGTTTACCTACAAATTTGGTTTTTAACACATGCACTAAATTTGGTAAAAACCGTCTAGAAAACATACCTGTTTAGGACATCATATTAAAAAAAATTATATGTGATGATAAAGTAATAAAAAAATTAAATGACTTTTAAGAATGTATATTATTAAAATAAATTTTTTATTTGGGAATAATAAGACACATGTGAAATGTTAAACTCAAAGTATGGAATTTTTTCTCAATTCACATTCCATCAAGACTAATTTTTTTTGTTATCCACCAATTCACCTTTATATGGTCTATATGCTGTCTTTTGACATGTTCTATCATGAATCTACTTATTATCATGATATTTTATGTTTCATTTAATTTTATCCCTTCTTGGATAATTTTTATTCAAATGTTTCAATGTGGTATGGGACACTTTTTAAATGTTTTAAGATTATTACCCACAATAATGTTGTAATGATATTTCATTGGTATATTCATTCGTCAATGTCAACAATCGTAGTATTTATTTTTCCTAGTATGAGGAATTTTTAATAAATCACTTTTATTTATTTGATATAGATATTTGATAGGGAATATTTTTTATTAATTATTTTTTGACTCGGTAGGTGGAATTATTGGGACATGCAGAGATGGGTGGGGTCTATAGCTTATATATACCCAAGATGCAATGATGAGAACTCATGAGATTAATTATTTGAAAAAATTAAATATGTTTGTAGCTATTTTTTAAAAATTCCAAGAGGATATATGTTAATATTAATGTTTTTATGTTTCATAATACATGATGTCCAGTTTTAATAATTTTATTTCATAGAGTTTTTTGTTATTATGGTTATCATCTATTAGGTTTTCATTTGATAAAATCGATGGATTTGTTTCATTTTTAGTTAATTTATTAGAAGGAATATGTTTCGGTTTCATACAATTCCATATTGAATATTCCTTATCATATTATTTTAATGGAATTTGTCTTCAGATATATAACATTTCACTTTAATTTATACTCATTATTTCATTATTTCATCCACCTTACATACCCTTACTAATCATTTGATCCCACATTAATTATTTTTTCTTTCCCTGGGTTATGAAGAAGAATTCATTTAATAAGTATTAGGCATGATGAGATTGTACTCATGTTATTATTTATTTTATTTTCCCAGTGTATTATGGGTATCATAAATTTAATATGGTCTTCCAAAAAAACTAAACTATTCCATACCTTTGGATTTAAAGCTTGTATCGATGAAAATGTAAAAAAATAGATCACATTATCTAGGATTTTGGGGTCGGGTTATTACAATGGATCTTGGCCATCATATGTAAGATACATGAAACACACATAAATGGTCATAGTTGAGGTAGTTACATATTTACAGGATATCCCATCCTTACAAGACATTGTTCCTTAAAGAGATTAGTATTGAGTACGAGTGATGACTGGGAAAGTACTTGTATCCCCTTGTGATGATGTGGCGTGCTTAATTTCTGACAAAGATTAATTTCTTCATGTGTCACGTAAGGAACCAAGATCTTTCCACCAATGACAACATTCAATGTAGAGGCATCTGTCTAGTGTCCAGATGTGTTTGTTACTCTGTTTTTGAGGAAGAATTAGTGGATCACCTCTTTTTTGAATGCGCATGGGCTCGATCGGTCTGGGAGGTCTTTGGTGCTTTTAACGGATGTGCATTTCAAGTATGTAGCATCATTGATTTCCTACAAACATGGTACCATGGTGCTGATACCTTCATCTAAAAAATGGTTCGTGTATATAATCTTATGGTTGTGTGCTTGATCATTTGGGAAGCCCAGAATCGTGCAAGGTATGTGGGTATCATCGCTTCGCAGACTACGCTCATCTTCATAATGAAGTCCATGATCGTTGACCTTTCACCTCTTCTCAAGAATGGAGATGGAGAGACATCCCTCAGAGGTATTAAAACGAATAGAGCTCCCCACCCTAGACCCCCTCAGAGACATTAGATGTGTTGGATACCACCTCACTTCGACTTCAAACTCAACACAGATAGCTCCTATGGAATGGGGGTCCTACGCGATGGTGGTATCATCAGGGACCATTCTGGTTATGCAATTCTGGCATTTTCAGCCTTCTTTGGCAACATCAACTCTCTCTAAGCAGAGGTGAAAACTGTGCTTGATGTTCTTACTCACTGCAGTGAGAATCATATTACCCACTCGGTCATTGAAACTGTTTCCACAATTATTTACCGTGATCTTCAAGTATATGGTACTACACAATGGTGCATATCATATCATATTCGTAAGTGTAGTGGCCTCATTAACTCCCAGATGGAGGTTCTCCATATGTGGAGGGAGGGAAACCGAGTTGCTGATTCTTTTGTCTCCATGGCCGGCCCCAGTGATTGGATCTCATTTTATTCTAGTCTTGGCTCCCCTCCTCCAAAGTGCATGGATTTTGTCATTGGGGATGCATTAGGTCTTCATCATTATAAACCCATGTGATCCCTCTCTTTTTGTATGTCTTCTTTGTTCTATTTTTCCTTGTTCCTTCCTCTCCATTCCATAAGAATTAAATTAAATATCTTTGGTGGTAGTAGGTATTATCGATTGATAATATACCCCTATGTATTTATTTAATTATAGAAAACATGAGTCGTACAAAATCTAATTCAAATTTCCTTTCACATTTCTCATGTACACACACACACACATATACATAGGAATACATATAAAAATACAAATATATTAAATGATATATACATTATGGATCATTTCCCAGTTTACCAGGATCATAGACATAGGGATTAACTATGGTGTTAATTTATTGATTTTATTTATCACTTCCACTCGTTTCATAACTAGGCTTAGAATATTGTTAGAGCATGCACTTATGATAGTTTTTATAGTATCATAATTGGGATATCGAAATGATATTATTCTCACCCCAATATATGCACCATAGTGTGAAAGACGACATTATGTCTACTTTTCAAGTTGAGCGCAACTACATGATGGATGATCTTCATGTCCAGCGCATGATGTACTAGCACAACTAATCATTTTGATTTTCTGATCAAGTTAGAGTACCTAGGAATTATCTTGGAGAGTGAATATGTGGGATGGATAAGAGTTAGTAGGATAGAACTATAGTTTTATTTTAGTCTCCTCTATGTACTCTTACATGTATGGTTGGATCAAGGGATGATCAATGTTCTTTGTATGATATGGATATCCATAATTTTATTGTTGTTTATTTTTCATTTCAATGTGTTTCTATTTCTTTTTATTTATTACTTTGTCACACAATTTATTTACATCCATGTATGAAAACATTTTATTCACACAATTTGTTACTCTTATATGTTTTAATATTCTATCCATGTGATTACCTTTGAAATTAGATGCTGGATAGGAGCCTCTACCTCATGGAGAGTTGCACATGATGCCTTATGTAGAAGTAGATTGGAGAATATTTTTAGTTGTATCCAGATCAGGATGTTACACTTGACATCTTTCAGAAGAACCTGATTTGAACTATACAATAACTATAGTACAATGTGTATAATTATATCAGAATGAACCTCATGTATGATTATATCAATATCAGAAAAATGACTCTACATTTTATAATTAAAAAATACCACACAACAACATGGATCTCATACTTAATCCAAGATATGTGAAGATTTCATCTCCTAAGCTCCACTTTGATTCTTGAGACATTATTCCACAGTCTAAAGTATCATGGTGTGATTCCTATAACCAATCCATCATGAGCCACACAAAATTTTTACAGCCAAAGCTCCATCTATCAACATACCGCATTTTCCCAAATCTTTCATACTATGATATAACCAAGATATATTTATTCTCTATCTCCACATGGAAACCAAATTATTGTGAACTACAGGCCTTTATTATTTGATCTCACCTCCCAGCTAAATTTTTAGAAAAATACCCTCTTTTGAATTAAATTTAACAAGACCTCTTCTTTAATAACACAAATCCCACAATAAAAAATTAATGGACTATTAGAAAATAATTCATCTACACTAACATTTATTAACAATAAATCTTACATATATTGATTGACCAGACAATACTCAACTTCCTGGATGAGGTGATCTCTGTAATAAATCACCACATTCGAGAGATATATATATCATAGTAATATATACCTAATAGAGAAAATTAATGAATTTTATTATATAAATATCCAATTATCCAATAATAGAAAATATATATGGGAGGTTATTGTAACAAATATCAGATATTTACAACACTACCATACTAGTAACAACTATAATGAGTCTACAGTCTAGGGAGAATAGACAAACAATAACCTTGGTCTCCTGTATATCACTTTCATACCAGGAATAGTCAAATAATTCAATACAACCTCAAAAATTTCATATTTTGTACCAACTACACAACATTACTACTCTAGTATAGAAGACCCCAACCATTTCCTATCAATAATGAGTGACTAATTCACAACCTCATAAAAATAAATATTGATATATATATTTATAGACTAATATTTAGTGCCTCAATAAATCATGACATTGTTTTACCATGGATGTCTCATCACCCAATAATATCCTCTTAATTTTTATGAATGAAATATCATGGATTATCACCCTCAAAGGCTCAATAATGAAATATTCTATGAAATGAGATTGAATATACATCCTCAAAAGGCCTAATACTAGAAATGATGAAACAAGACATTAAACTTATGTTTAAATAGTATACATATCATATAAGTATCCAAATCGACCCTCCAATAATTGGTTATAAAAATTTTATCAAAATATTATTTTCAATTGACTACATATTTAACCAATCAACATTTGGACCATCATCACCCAAAAAGAGTGGTAGCTGAAACATTTGATTCACTCTAATCAAATACGACATAGATGTATCATCTCAAGAATCCCGAAAATCGTTAGTCTATACATAGAAAAGTAAATTCTCTCGATGTTTCTGATCCATAAGTGTTATTATAATTATAAGATTCCATTGTATCATAATATTTTATTAAATACTTGTTGATGACCTTCATGAACTGTTATAGACATATTTCTGGTGAATTATTTGGGAAATTCCAAACACATGGATCTATACAGATGCATCATATTTCTAACACATTTCCTGAAAACTATAAAATTGAACAATAAATATTTTCTCAATATAAAACATTTACATATATTTTATTGATACAAATATTACTCCATAAACATTAACATACTCTCTCTAAGGGTTTAGTACACAATAAACACATGATCCAAATAAAAAATATTCAATTTTTTTAATAAATTAATTAATATCCATCATTCTAGTCATATAATAGTACACTAATAACAAATTTAAGAAAAAAATATGTAAAATATTATTCACGTCATACATAACTAAAACCATTTTTTATTTTGGGTATAATCTATATACAATAATTCATATGTCATCTGAATAATACCCAAAAAATTTGAAATAAAAAAAAACCAATTGAAACCCTATAAAAGAGTAAAAAATATTCTATAAATTATATAAAATATTCATTGAGAAATGCTAATAATAACATGTTGATGAAATAATAATAATAATTTCATACCCTATTAACATCTACATTTTTTATACTAGTGTTATCTTGGTATTAAAATAGGATGTACAAAATTTTAAATCTTATCTCAAGAAAAATGGACAATTAGGGAAACAATATAAAACATTGACCACATACAATTTTATAGCATCTCTATCCTAGTGGGGAAAAATAGTTCTTATATAGGTTGACTGTAATACCTCATGCATGTAGACATAAATGATAGTTTTTGTAAAATAGTAGTGAGGGTTTCCCAATGTTCATACTATACCTTGTACTATTTAATCATAAATAATAGAGGAAATATGTTTATACCATTATCCATAGAAATATATATAATATTAATGATTTAACTACTACTAAATCCCATAATAAAATGTATAACAAGTTAAAAAAATGTTAAATCACTATAATTCCATAAAATTTATACATATAAAAATTGTTTTTAATAGTGGGTTAAAAAAATAATGATATAAAAAATGATCAATATTAGAGATTTAAAAAAAATTACATACATGCCTCCAGTTATTGTAAGATCCTAATCTAGTAATCTAGTATACACAACCATTAATATTTTTCCCTTTACCTTATATATATCTCTCTCTTACAATGAAATATTTTTCCCCCTAAGGTGTATTTATAGGATGTGGAATACATACTCCTTAGGCCATCACCAACTATGTAACCAACTAAATCAAAAATATATAAGTTCATTTATAATATGATATGATAAAATAACATAAAAATAATAAAAACCACCCACATTATCTTATATTAAATAAGAAAATCTGTTAGTAAATAACATAATACATATAGTAATAATTTAAAATATCAACATACCCCACTAATATAGTAGGTAATCATAGTGTCTTCTAAAAATACCCTATGTAATCAATTAAAGGTTTAAAACTATAATTATTTACATTTATAGAAAAGCCATAATGTCTAAACTTGTAGATGGAATTTCACCCAACAGTAATCAAATGTTAATTCCCATACACGTTGATTTTAAAAATATCCAACCCATAAAAATATTTCATAATTATATTAAACTAAATTATAATTCTATATCTATGATAAATTAAGGTATAAATCTTTCACCACACCCAATATTGATGTCTATGTGGATGATCATAGCATACATCCATGATACCAAAATAAGAAATGGATCAGTATTACTTCCCACATTATTTCAATGACTATCGTGTAGTGGGAGATTGTTTAGATCACATTCAAATATCCACACATGAATTTATGTAACCTAAAATTTCACTTCCATATCATAAACTATGACAGATCATGCACCAAACAACTTCTTCCCCACTTTCCAACACAATGTCACATTTACCCAAAGAATACTCATTCTATTTCAAGTGAACACTCAATAAACCAAAAATACTAATAATCCAACTGATTATAATTAATATCAAATCCCATAATATGTCTAAATATATAATATCATATTACATAACCAAGATTCATATTACAATTTATTCTAAAATAAGCATAACAATAATAAAAATTTATTTATATATCAAAGGTTACCCAAATTCAATTTGAATTTTTTTTTCAAGTAGCATTCAATTTATAATCATTGCCATCAATGTTGAAGTGATTGAATTTAATGATAGAGAGGACCTCACATAACCTTAACAACCCAAATATATTAAGAAAAGTGAAAAAAAATTCTATTAAATTATATCACATGAACACCCACTAAAACACCGTATGATTTTTTTGGAAATAATATATTTTGAATAAATATTATTATCGTTAATATACTTTGGTACATAGAAAAAACATTTTTTAACAAAACATGATATACAATTAATAATTATTATTTAAAAGTAATCCTTAAAATCTAGGTTTTATACATAAAATTATTAATGTGAATAACTATTATTTTACATTAAAAAATAATTTTTATAGATAATGAAAGTATATTTTAAAATAAGTATTTAATAATTTTTAAAATCTATATATTCCATCGAAATAATTTTTTTCTAATTTTTTTATTTCATTTAGTGATCAAATAATAAAATTATTTTTTTACACATTTAGATAAATCAATTTACATAATTTACATAATTGTTTTAAATAAACTTTACAATTTCTGATTTGGATGAATTTTTTAGAATTTTCTAAAAAAAATCTTTTTGAGTAATAAGTGAATACATTGCTTGTTGTTAAGAACATCAATATGTTTAATTCATTTAAAAATATTCATATTTCGTATAAATTTTTTAAATGAAAAATTATTTCTAATATTTTTTATAATATAAATTTAGGTCATTGATGTAAAGATCATATTGATTTTTGATATTTAAAAATTCTATATTTATGGAATATTTCTCTTTGGAAAACTGATTTTTTCACATCTTATATGGGTTTAATATGAAATAAATATATTTTAATTAATTTAACTAATATAGAAATTTTTATTAAATATTAGGAATAAAAATAATTAATATTATATAATTTTTGCAAATAATTTTATTTTTGAAATCATTGGTGAAAACATCACAATAATTTCATTACAACGGTTATGATTATATTGGGTTAATCGGGGTGCTAAACTATAAGATAATAGTATGTTTTCTGATAAAACATTCTTTAATACTATTGAATAAAAATGTGGATTATTTAATATATCCAAATTTATAATTTATGTTTAGACTCAATCATTTGGGATGGGATTAAATTTATAATTTTGGATTATTTTTTGAAATGTTTCATGTAGTTTCCATGTGGATTCCTTTCCTTCCATACAAAAGGACCTCTCATCTCATCTCATTCCCAAAATCCACGACCTTATTGTTATATAAAATACCTTACGAAAAACTAAATTTAATTTCCACTTCCACTATATCCTACATCCATTAGTTTTATTAAAAAAATCTTATAATAATTCTTTAGGTATTAAAATAACGGGGCTCTATATAGAAGAGTTGTTATTCTTACCCATAAATTTTCATTTTATTTCATATTTTAAATCCTTTAAATATAATTCATTTATTATGAAATCAAAACTTCAGTATCTTGTATATAATGATTTTTATTAAATTAATTTCATAACTATTTTCCATCAAATCCAACATCAGATAGAAGAAGAAACCATCAATCTTGTGTACAGTGGACTACAACCTCCTAAACTTATGTAAAAAGTTTTCCAACACATCCTATCACAATTATATATAATTATTAATTTAATATATTTATATAATATATATGAAAATAATATTCTTTAAGAGTAATATAATCACATATACATCCTTACTATCTAATTCATTTGAAAATGACAACGTTACTTGTGTGTATAAGAGGACCAGTGCCTTTATGATGTTATTTGATGAAACTAATATATTATTTCAACATAGATGTTTATATTCAATGATTTAATAATTATTTTTTATATGTATGATATAAAAATGGATCAGTAAAGTTTAATTCATTTTTACCTTTCATTTTTTCTGACATGTTATGGAAATATAAGAAACATTCACACGTACATACGGCTTTCCATCTCCATGAATAATGAAATTAATTACATTTATCCCAAATTCATGGATTACTATAAATAAATATTTCATGAATATATATTATATTGATATGTTGTTTATCATTCGGGATATGATTTAACCAGGATCATTGTAAAACTGTAGATAATATCAAATGATAGCATATATGAGATAACAGAGTAGTTATTACGTAAAATAGTGATATTATCAATGAATTATTAATAAAGATGTATTAAAATGTTATACGTAAATAATATATTGTGTCATATATATGTTTCCGGTTCAGTAAAATATTTATAATAATCTTATATTTATTACATAGGTGGTTAAAATTTTTAAATAAAATCTAAATACTAGAGGTAAAGGATTTTTCCCCAAATTACCTTTTTTGGATATAACATTTTTATGTTCCTATATTCTTATATAAGATTTATAATATTCCCATTTGAAAATTTATTACATGTTTTTACCTATTTCCATGATGTCTAATATTATATTATAATTATTTCATGGGTCTTATGATTCTAATGTTATTTAGGTATTAGTAATTAAACTGTATAGTCTCAATGTATATGAAGATAATTTATGTTTATGTCTCTGAGGATGATTTTTTTAATCTATCCTAGAATAATTAAATTTCAACCCATATAGTTATTTCATAAAAAAAGTTCTCCAATATTTAAATTCACTATAAGAACTCATGAGATCAAAAATAGATTTTTAGGGAAAATAGAATTAATTTCAATCTTTGATAGAAAATGAATTTTCTTCTATGTCAATGTTTTCTAAAAATGTTTCAAATATTGTTTTTACTATTTTATAGTTATATTTTATTTACATTTTTACAAATATTTTTACTTTTTATACTTTTCAAAAAAATAATCATATTTTTGTTTTTCAAAATTATGGTCTTTTGACTTTTTTATTAAAAAAACATCAAAGGACCCCTTTTTAAACATGTACGACATGAGTTGAATATTTTTTCAGTATTACTAATAAATAAATTAATTATTCCATAATACATTTTTTAGTATGTTTTTAATTCATATTATTATTTTAATCACTTATAAATTTTTTTTTTAAAAATATGTTTTTAATTATGGAAACACAATTTTTTACATTAAATGTTCCAAGATATATTTCAACGTAATTTTCGAACTCTAAAGGAATATTTGGACATTTGTTATTTTTTATTGTGGATTTTACCAAATGATAAAATTATTATTCCTTAATTAAACAGTTTATTGTTGTAATGAGGAATGTTTTATATACTTATTTTTTTCAACGGGTTACTATATGGTGAAATGTTTATGAAGCCCAATTCAATTCATGGGATTTGATATATTTAATTTTTTATGATATTTTGGAACAAATATATATTATTTTCATTGTATGATAGGTTGTATAAAATTTTCCCTCCAATTAATTGTGTTATGTTTTATATATCATGAGATAACGATGGAAAACATGTCAAAATGATTGATCCATTGTGGGAAACATGATGATTGGATTAATCCACAATTGTTTGTAGGTGATGAGGCATGATCAATTATGTGTAATGTTATTGATAATTAACCAAAATAAGTTATATTGTATATAAAAATATTTTGGTAAAAACATAAATGATATGTTATATTAGTTGATGAAATATTATGATTTCACACTATTATGAATGATGTATTTATGAATCATAATTCACTATGATAGAAATAATGTTTATAAAATATGATAGTATTGGTATGAAATTTTTATGTAATGTTCTTATTCTCATAAAACTATGTATATGTTATAATTTTATATGATTATAAAATAATATCTATCATGTTTACTCTTAATAATGATATGAGCCCTATCACGACCCAACCTGTACTGGGTCTTGAGCTGTAACTACCCCAAACATGCCTCCATAGGCCAAGGGCTGGAGACCATTGTTGAAGGCATAACAAACTCGGGGGGCATCATTTTCCTGAGTACATGTACACACACACACGCAGCCAACTCAATGAAAATGTGTAGAGGGAAAGGAAAACAAGATACAATTTTGTTATATATAATCCAAAAATATTAATTGACTTATAATGCGTACATGTATAGGGAAGTAAACTAAAAGGGAAAGGGGAAAAATACTCTCCCACCTAGAAAAGTGTCACAACTCAGCAAAAGGTGGAAAAGTAAAACTTCTGAGAGAGTCTCTCCCCTGGATCCCATGCTACAACCACCGCATGCGATCCAACCACCATGTATCCCTATGCTCCTGTGATTTCATGATCAACCTACCAATCGTCTGCAAGGGAACACAATGTGTTGGAATATCCCAAGTTGGGCTGATAATAAAAATACTCAGTAGGATTCCCTAAAGGCTGAAGGGAGCAGCAATTGAGGTACTGAAGAGGGAAGCAGTAGATAAAACATGGTACAGTAAGTGAGTACAAAAAAACCCAACAATAAAGTGAAGTATGATCATCCAAACACAATGATCTTGAAATAGTGATATTTTTAACTTCTCTTCAAGTATTCATTACCTACAGTAGGCGAGTAGTCTCGTCTAACCAAGAGAATATTGACACGGAAAGAACGTGGCATACCCAACGCGTCTTCACCTCTCTTTGAAGGAGAGTAACCAAATCTCAAGGAGTCGGTACAATAATACGATATATATACATATATATTCATTCTCATCCAAAGAATCCCAAATGAAAGAGGAAAGAGATCTCCATCTCACTAGCTCAGTCTAGAAAAATAATCACCAATAGTTCTAGAAGAAAACACCATTAATGCCCAGCACCCCTCATGTCTGCCCTGAACTCCATGTCAAAGGGGCCCAATCACCACACCTTGATACTATACTCTCTAAGCGGTTCTAAATATCCTGCATGGTTTTAGGACGCATTTCAAGGACATGTCTTGGTGGGAATAGTGCCCCTATTTCTTGAGAGTCCATAGGCACGTCATGTACGTCTCGTCACAATTCTTCACAGCCGATAGATCATGCCATATTGTTTTGAACCCGCTATCGAACCCTACTTGAGGATATACATATAAAATTCATTGATGAAAGCCACTGCCTGGCCCAACTAGAGGGTAAGACCTGAAATATTAACCATTAAACACCACTAACCAGCTGTATTAGAGGGTAATCCCAGAATGATATAATGTATTTCCACTACAAAGTTGTGCTGGAGGGTATGCCATAAAATAGTAACTGGTGAATTCCATTGTCCAGCCTCACTGGAGGGTATCCTTGAAAGAGAACAGCGAACGCCACTACCAAGCCTTGCTGGAGGGCATGCCCTGAAATAGTTACTGGTAAACGCCACTACCCAGCCTCACTAGAGGGTAAGCCCAAAAGAGAACGACGATCAACATTGCTCAGCCTCACAGGAGGGTAATCCCTAAAGAGAATGGCGAACACCACTGCCCAGCCTCTCTAGAGGGTAAGTCGAGATTTCACTGGTGATTCTGAAAACCTCACATTCATCACATTCATCATCATGCATCGCCTCAAATAGGCACCATACTCGGATAATCTAACATTGTATATCAAATTCCACTATAGAGGGAATTATCACACCATATAAGGAGAAACACTTGGGATAGACTACTCACATGCCAAAATCTATGTTCAGAAGAAATAGATACAATAGGTAGAAGATACACAGTGGTACATGGAGCATGTGTGGCCCACACAACGTCTAACCCCACCTCTTCGCAGGATCGTGCACCTATCAATTTCCAGATCCCAAAAAGTGTGAACAGGTACCATGACAGGTCATGGTAATCCAAGAGTACATGACACAAACCTCCTCGAATGGTCCTAGAACATCAATCGTATGTCTTCACACGCCTTCTCCACTCTCACAAGAGTCTAAGTTTACCTAGTATGTGGATTCCCTTCAAACATGTGAAATTTATCTTCCACTGACATTCCATTCATGTTTCCACGTTTAGCAAGAGATTTTGAATAAGGCTCTGCACATCAAAATAGATCCCAATGTCACGATCCTTGCAAAAAAACATTCAAGGTCGACTACATACTCGTCTGAAATGGAAATATGAAGCATAAGTTGTAAAAACACATAATACAAGAAAAAGCATCCCTGTGGGGCCCACGCCTTGGGCCTGAGTTTTTGCGAGTGGATTTCTCCATTGTAATCCCCTCGAAAAAACACTCAGTAATGAGTTCTCAAACACCCCAAACTGATGATGGTTGAAAACGTGTCTTTTCACCGTAAAATGTGCGAACCAGGCCCTACGGGGCCAAGATCTTTTCTACGACCGGAATGCTTCGGATAGAATCTCAAAAATTTGGCATGAGTATTAGGGTCATTCTTCTACTGACGGCGTATCAATCAGACATCCCAAGTGGGAGTTACTTCCGACTTAAGAATAATTAATTGCTTAATTGATTAATTAAATAATTGCATTAAGCATTTCATACCACCGAGCAGTGAAATCAAACCGGAAAGGTTTAGAACCAAATTTGGAAGGACCGTCTCAACCCCAGGACCACATTTCCTCTGACAGTACGTCAGATGGACATTCGGCTCGCAAATACCATCATTTGCAAAAATTAATAATAATTTATTAATATTAACATAGAGCATTTTGGGTCACCCACCTTCAGGCGCATGCCACAAAATCCCCAAAACCCATTTAAAAATGTTCGTCTTGATGAGACAGTCTCGTGGCCATAGATGGACCGTCAAACAGAAGCGCTATTTAGAATTTTCACCCATTTGAATGAAAAAGGGCCCAATTGGGCCGGTCCATCCCGGCCGACCCGATTCAGACCGTCAGCCAACGGCCCAGCCGCAGGTCCGACCCGCTCTGTCATGGCCCGCTAGATGTGCTCCTCTCCACCTCCACTAGGCCCTTTGGCATGTTCCCCTTGAACATACCATCCATGGTGGCTGGTCTCTCCACGTGCACCAAGGTCCTCCTAGAGGTTGGTCCTGCTATTACCACCAGCCGAGGTCAGCGCCTCAAGTCTCACACATTCCTAGTGAGCATGATATTCCGAAGACACCGCACCCCCATTACACCCACACTAGCCTGATGACCCATACATTGTTTTCTTTGACCTCGCTCTGCTAGTCCCCTTTTGATCCACCACAAGACCGTGCCCCTACCTCGCCTGAGAGTTGCAGTCCCGGGATTCTCCTTTTCTTGAGCCCTACCTGTGAATGACCCTCAACCCTGCTTCACTACGCCAAAGCACCATTCTCCCAACTCACTACTTGTTGTGCTGTCATCGGCCCTCCGATCTAGGCCTCAGCCTGCCTCACCTCACCGAACGCCTCCGGTCGACGCCACAACTACACTACCTCAGCCTCCGTCCATATCCCTTGTCAGAGCCAGTGATTCCATCGACCGTCAAAACTACTCAGTCGACCCGATTTCAAATACAATGGTAGATTTGGGATCCTAGGTAAGAGGCCTTCACAACGCCTACCCCTGTTCGACGATCCATTGATGTTTTGGGGCATCTGAAAAATCGAACGAAGAATGAATCAAACATGGAATTTAGAATAGTTCTCAGATGAAGGATGTATTTGTTTGGCCATCATCCTAATTCTAAAATTATTAAATTTAAACAATTTTTTTTAAAACTAATGAAATTGATGAAGGTGTGAAAATCAATAAAAATCCTACATTGATTTGGTTGTTCGTTGTTGGCGGTCTATCCACAACGCTCCTGCTTCGATCTTCCACGGTTTTGGCGGTGGTCGCTCCTTGATTTAGTGAATAATAGCAAATAATGGTTGAGATATAGAGAGAAATAGAGAGATATAGATAGAGGAGAAAAGAAAAACCTAACTCCAAACTCTTGTTTTCTATTTATTGAAAAACCTACTCATCACATAATCCGAAATTGCTGCACCCTATGATTTAATATAGGGCCATGGGGAAATACCCCATTTCAATCTCAATTGATGTCCCAGATTTCAATTCCTACACTTCGTTCAAAAGTTAATTGAAAATAATGCCAGTGATAAAAAATGAGTAAGTGGTCATCCAAAAATGCTGATTTTTCCCCTGGGTGACTTTTCTCACAGCGGTCCACCGTAAAAAAATTTTATACCCATCATGGGGTCAACGACACACTCTGAACTCATCAGTGGACTCAGAATCCCGACCTGAGTTACTATTTTATAGTAATTTGGTTTTTGTGGTTTTAAATAAATGAATTAATAAATTAATTCATCCATTTATTTACCATTAACGAGCGAGGGGGCCGAACATTCCGTGTCGATAGGCTTTTTGACTTACCAAGGGTAAACATTGCATTTTAGACCCAACCATGGGCTCAGATTTTTGATATGATCTACTATTTAAGAGATATCCAATTTCTGTTGCCTGAATAGTACAAAAACAGATAATATTATTTTTTATAATTTATTTTGGGCACACCAGGCCTTAGAATTGCATGTCGTCTTAGCCGCTGGCTATAGAAACATATATATAAATATTACAAAGTCATAGAGGGAAAATTTTGGGTCTCTACAGCATTCCCACCTTCAATTATTTTTCCCCTAAAAAGAAAAACTAGGAGAAACAATATACGATACTCAGCTCACACCTGGCTCTCCCGCTCCCAAGAAGACATGAACATTCCCATGTTAGCATAACTCACAATCCGAAGGGATGGTTTGTAATCATATGGTATGATACTTTAGATGAAATTCATAGGAATACGCACATAACTCATCAGCTGCAACATGTGTAAGTTGCGGTGCACCCACTCCTATAATTAGGAGGGTAGGGCACGGCGGTAGGCAACCTTGCCATATCATGCACAATTTTCTGAATGGCCTAAAGGCATAACATACTCAAGGGGGAGGCCTTTTCCTAAATACATGTACAGACACACGCAGCCAAATTGATGCAAAAGTGTAGAGGGTATGGAAAACAAGATAGAACATTTCTATATATAAACCACAAATAGGCATCGGCCTCTAATCAGTACAAGTAGATGAAATTAAACTGAAAGGGAATGGGGAAAAATAAACTCCCAAAAAGGAAAGTTCCATGATTAGGGAACATGTGGAAAAGTAAAACAACTGAGAGAGTCTTGCTCCTGGATCCCAAGATATAACCACCAGACACAGTCCAACCACCGGGTATCCCTAGGATCCTCAGATGTCATGATCAACATGTCCCTCATCAAAAATGGAACACAGAGAGTAGGAAAATCCCCTGTAGGGGTGAGTATAAAAATACATAGTAGGATGCCTCGAAGGTTCAATGGAGGATCAAGTGAGGTACTGAAGAGGGAAGCAGTAGAGAGAACAATGTAGACTAAAAGAGTACATCTCAACCCAACAAAGAAGAGAAGTGAGCTCATACAAACTGAAGGATCTTGAAAGGTGAAAAGGTGAACTTCTCGACATGTCATCACTACCTACAGTAGGATAGTAGACTCGTCTAGAAATGAGAAGCTAGACATGGAAAGTGTGTGGCATACCCCACACATCTCTGCCTCTCATATAACAAGAGTACCGAAAGCCCAAGGATTGGGTACTATAATACGATATATATATATATATATATATATATATATATATTGTAAATCAAAGAAACCCAAACAAGAGTGTAAAGGGATCTCCATCTCACTAGCTCAGTCTTGGAGAAGTGTCACCAATATTTCAAGAAGAAAAAAACCATCAATGCCCAGCATCCATCACATCTACCCTACACTGCATGTCAAAGGGGCTCTGTCACCACACCTTGATATTATCCGCTCTACGCTGTTCTGTCTTTCCCGTACAGTTTATGGTCAAGTCTCAAAGACACATATTGGTTGGAAAAGCACACCTATTTTTTGAGAGTCCAAGGTCATGTTACGTATGTCCCGTCGCTATGCCGGACAATCTAGAGATTGTGTCCCTAAGACATTAACCCACTATCCAACCCTACTGGAGGATTTACTTATAAAATTCATTGACTAACACCACTGCTCAGCCAAACTGGTGGGTATGCTCTGAAAGAGTAAGTGGAGAATTCCACTGCATAGATTCTCTAGAGGGTAAGCCCTTAATGATATTGGCAAACATCCTGGCCCAGTTGCACTGGAGGAAAAGCCCTAAATGAGTAACTGGTGAACACCACTATCCTGCCTCGCATGAGGGTAAGCCTGAAAGAGAACAACAAATTCCACAGTCCCTCTTTTCTAGACGGTAATCCTGGAAAGAGTAACTAGAAAATGCCAATGTCCTACCTCACTGGAGGGTATGCCCGAAAGAGAACGACGAACACCACTACCCAACCTCTCTGGAGGGTACGCCTAAAAGAGAATGAAAAACACCACTACCCATCCTTGCTGGAGGGTAGGACGAGATTGCTCTGGTGATTCTGAAAAAATAACTTCCCTCACTGTCATCATCAAGAATCACCTCAAACATGCACCCCAATTAGAACATCTCACATTGTATCTAAAAATCCACAATGGAGGGAAAAATTGGGTCATACGTGGGGAAACACTCCAGTTAGGCTACTCATATGCCACAATCTGATTTCAAAATAAAGAGATATTAGAGGAAGAATATTTTTAGTGGTACACTGCGCAAGTGGGGAACACACAACGTGTGACCCCTCCTCATTACCAGGCCACATACCTAAGCATTTTCGGGTCCCAAAAAGGGTGAAAAAGTACCACTACATGTCCAGGTACTCCCATACAAAATGACATAATAGTCACAAAGCTGATGACTGCACGATGCTCGTCGCTATGGTGGAGGGTCAGAATCATAGATTTAGCTGACACACCTCTTTGAACGGTCCCTGAACATTGATCGTATCTCTTCACAGATCATCTTCCACTCTCCCAAGAGTCGGAGCAGACCAAAGCCATAGATTACCCTCAAACATGTGAAAAGGATCATCCACTGATATTCCATTCATGCTTCCACATTTAAAAAGTGATTTTGAACAAGGATCTTCACATCTAAACATATCACACTATCGCGATCGTTGTAGAAAAAAAGGAAAGGCCGACTACTCGCTCATCCAAAATGGACTTATGAAGCATAATTAATTATAACACAGCATACATTCAAATGAAGCATCGTGTGGCCCATACCTCAGGCTTGAATTTATGTGGGTGTATTGTGTTGTTGCAATCCCCAGGTAAAAACACTCAAAAACGAGTTCTAAAAACACCAAAAAATTCTTTTCGGTTGAAAAAATGGAATTTCACAGTAAATAGTGGAAAGTAGGCCCTACGAGCCCCACATGTTGTCTCTAGCATGAACACTATGGAATGCATCGAAAAAATTCTGCAGGAGGACTGGGGTCATGATGCCGCTGACTTCGCGTCAATCAGACTTAACAAACAGGAGTTAGGTCAGACACACGAATAATTAATTAACTAATTAATTAATTAATTTCATTAAGCGCTTTGTGCCACTGAGCAATGAAACCAAACGACAATGGTTCCGAACCAACTTTGAAAGGACTGTATCAACTCCAAGACCATAGCGCCTCTGATGGCATGCCAAAGGGATGTCCATATCACGAATACGTGCATTGAATACCTTAATAAGAATTTATTATTATTAACATACAGTGTTTTGGGTACCGAACTTCGGGCGTAGAACTCAAAATCCTTGAAAACCATTTCAAAATGTTTTTCTCTACGATATGGACCTATGACCACAGAAGGCACGTCAAATGGACCTGCCATTTAGATGTTGCACACCATTGAACACAAAAGGGGCCCAACTGGGCCGGTCCATCCCGGCCAGCCCGATTCAGACCGCCAGCACGCGGCCCAGCCGCGGGTCCAGCCAACTCTGCAGAAGCCCAATCCACCTTTACTAGTCAATGTAGCCAGGTTCTCTTGAATAGATTGGCCCGGGTGGCTGGACTCTCTGCTTGCACCAATGACCCGTAGGTGGTGGGTCCGGCTCCAACCACCCCTCGAGGTCAGTACAATAGAGCTCCCTCATGCCTGCTGAGCATGACAAGCTAAAGCTGCCACGATGCCTTTATACTAGCATTGGCCCACTGCACCCGATGCAGCCATCTCCTGCCTCACTCATCCGTTCCCCTCATGCTCTGCCACCAAACCGAGCCCCAGCCTCGCCTGAGCATCGCCCTCCAGGACTGCTCCCCACCTGAGTCCCGAGCACCACCTACGAACATCCCACTTCCCTATTTCACTACGCCAAAGCCTCGTGCTCCAAGCTCGCCACACACCGTGCCACCACTATCCCTACGAGCTCCACCTCGGCCTTCCACACCACGTCGAATTCCTCCAGTCGCTGCCACTGCTGCGCCGCTTCGGCCTTCGACCACCGCACATGCGAGATCCGAGGCTTTTTTCAGCCACCACAACTACTCTGGTGTCTTGATTTCAAATCCAAATGCGGATTTGGGATCCTCGGGATGAGGCCTTCACAACTCCTACACCTGATCGATGATCAATTAGTGTATTAGTACATTAGAAAATTCAAATGAAGAACGTGTCGAACATAAAATTTTGAACGAGTCTCGGATAATGGCTGCATCTATTATGAATTATCATAATTAATAAATAATTAAATTTAAACAACAAATTTTTCTATAAAACATTAACTCGATGATGGGGTGATAATCAACATAAATCCTTCCTCGATTAGGTCATGTGTCGTTGGCGGCGCGACCACAAAGATCCTACTTTGATCCGAAAATGTCTTGGCAGAGCTCAATCCTCGATTCGGTGAAGAACGACGAAGAATGGTAGAGTGAGGGGGTGGGTGAGAGAGATAGTACAAATAATACCATAACTCAAACTCCTATTTTTCTAAAAAACCCACTCAGAGTGAAATCAGAAACTATCGCGCCATATAATTTTATATCATGCCTAGTAAAAATGACTGATTTGAAACTCAATAAAAGTCTCGTATTTCTATTCCATGGAATCATTAAAATATTATTTGAAATGAACTCCAGTGTTATAAAAATCACTATGTGGCCATTCCAAAATGATGATTTTCTCCATGGTGAATTTTCTCACGGCGGTCAGGCACCGACATTGTCTATACCCCTCCTAGGGAAAACAACACACTCTGAACTCAATTGTGGACTCGGATTTCCGATCTAATTTACCTATTAAGAGTTATTTGGTTTCTGATATTTCAAATGAATGAAATAATAAATTAATTCATCCCTTTAATTACCACTAACGAGCGATGGGTCCAATCATCCCATGCTGACATTCTCTATGTCGTATCTATGGTAAGCACCACGTTTCAGTCCAAAACATGGCCTTAGATTTATGATTTGATTGACCATTTAAGAGATATCCCATTTTCGTTGAGTGAAAAGTACTCAAACACATAATATTATTCTTGGTAAAATTTATTCTGGGCATAGAGGTCCTCGTAATTTCACGCTGTCTCATCCCTAGGCACTAGAAACATATGTAGAAATATTCCAAAATCATAGAGGAAAAAACCGACTATCTACAAGCTCATCCTTCCTCAGGATTCCTTTTCCCAAATCATGTATGATGGTTTTTTGTAGGATTTCATTAGGATTGTCAAAAAGGGAGAAGATAAGTATGAGAGTTATTAAACATCATTCATTAAATAATAATATTTTTTACATAGTCTTCAATGACACAAAATCATTTCGTACTTTCCTCTGTATTTTTGAATTTTATAGAATATTCATCTACAAATATTTGAAATTTATATATAAAAATTTTGGTTTTTTAGTACGTATCAGCTAAAATATTAGATGAAAATTGGAAACTAGGTTCGAGAAATATTTATTGAGAACCATTAAGAATAACCTATGTACTGAATAATATCCAATGGTATTTTAAGGAATCAATTATTTAGTTTAAATACATATATAAGTGTATACTATGATTGGATTTGGTTATAGAACAAATGTACCAATTCGTATTATCATTGAAAATTGAATGTAGGTATTCACTCAAGTGGTACTTTTTCACTACAATGGTCCTTAAAGTGGACCAGATATGACACTCCTTGTAAATTTTATTTATTTAATTCACATTATATTTATGAACCACCAATATTAAATTAAATAAATGATAATCATGATTGACATTGGTTAATCATAATGTTTAATAGATTGAAAATAAATTTCAATGATTTATAGATAGTATAATTTATTTTCCACGATTATGTAGATTCACACTAAGATTTTTATTGGTGAAACTATGATTTTTGGATTTAGTGTATAGAAGAGATGATAATTAACATGTTTATTGTTGAATGTTATAGAGAATGAGTTGATTAGAATCATAATGGATGGACAAATAGACTGAATGTATTTTTTTTAATTCATAATCAGTTATCTTCATATATGTTTAACGGCTATCTCCTCAACCAACACACTGAATCATCAAAGAAGATATGGGTAGATTTTTTCTGTGTATAGGGATGTAGAGACCATGGTGTAAATATGATCCAATTTACGATATGTAGGGAATGTGGGATGAATTACCGAAAGGGATTCTGTTATAATGATGGGAAAATGTCTTATGGGTGGAGATAAATGGCATAGATTAATTAATTGGAAAGTAAGAATGAAAATGTTAAGTTAACATAATGTTGGAGAAATATAGTTTCCATATGGAATCATCAATTGTTAAAATCATTAAATGGTGAAATGTTAGGAATTATATAAATTTATTTTATTTAAGGAACTATCAAGAAATAGATGAACTATGTTTTAAGAAAAATGTGGTTTACATTGTTGATTAAGAGACAAAAAATGAAAAATTAATGGAAGGAGAAATTAAGGAATACGATAATGAATCAAATTTAATCGTTGAATGATAAATTAGAATGAATTAAATATTTATATATTGGGATTAAATATTTATTTATTACAAATATTTTATGAAATAAAATATTGGATATAAAAATCATGAATCATTTATGTAATAACTAATTTTTTAAGTAATATATGTATTTATATAAGATTAGTATAATTATTTTGGATACAATTGTAAGAACATGATAATTAGGATTATGCTAACTTCTTTTTCATAGAAATTAATTTCCTCGGTTCAGTGTTATGATATTTCAATTAGAGTAACGAAAATTTGGGATGAATTTTATTATAATAAGGTATATGTAACTATGTTGTCCAACATGAAGTATTATTTGATAAAAAATGATCATTCATAATGTTATAAGTAATTGATTCCCATCAGTTTTTTTATTTTATTTGAAGATACTGGTTATTTTTATGGACATTTAGAATATTTATAGGGGTTTTATCAAAATATATTAATGTTATATTAGAAAATATTGAAACATCTCACATTGTGGAAGCCCCTGGTGTTTGAACTAAATACATTATGGTGATTAGGGCGAAATATATATGATACAACATCATGTTTTTAGAGAGATTTATACCTCAAAATTTGATCAATGATCAGTGGATGTTGTGGTTCGAGCTATCAATGCTTTGGTAAAAGGATAATGCTTCATCCATGCTCATGTTCGAGACGCCGAACCAAGTCTTAGTAAGGTTATGGATCAACAGTTCCTTATGAACAACCCTCTATTATTATGAGGTAACACATAAACATAAGAAAAAAAGGAGTGGCATGCTAATATAGATTGTATGTTCGTGTTCTGCAATAATCTTGAAAGTAAAAAAGTGAAATGGGATTCACACATGTTATAAGGTCACATCTGGATGTGTTGTGACTTAGTGGTACAAGATAGAATGCATGATTAGATGGGTTGGAATGAATTTATGGTATTTTAAATGAGTACTATTTTCTTGAGGTCTCATCCCACATCAAATCCTAAAAGTTTATAGAGATACGACAGGGAGAATGGTCTGTGATGAGATATTAAAACTACTTTTCTGAGTTACTTATATACACATGTGATCTCATTTACAATGGGTAACTGAAGGCATAATTTTTCAAGTGGGGGTTGTATCCAGAAATCAGAAATCAGATATTGTTGTTTAACATTATGACCTATTCAAAAGTTCTTGATCGTTCCATGATGGTGAAGCATAGTCATTGTGACCATAATATTTTCCATTGATCAAGGTGTTTTGTGGTTTTTTTGTGGTCATTTATGGATTGTATATGTGGAGGTAGAGTGGTTTTGAATTTAGTTTATGGTCATTTGGTTTAGAGATTTTAGTTTGTGGTAATGATTTAGATATGATGAGATCCATGTGAGGTATCTGATGGGGTGGGTCTTAAGATCCATTCACATATAGGAATGTTTTTTGATTATTAGAGGTGTTAATTAAT
Organism: Viscum album; assembly: GCA_963277665.1. Taxonomy (NCBI): domain Eukaryota; kingdom Viridiplantae; phylum Streptophyta; class Magnoliopsida; order Santalales; family Viscaceae; genus Viscum; species Viscum album. The sequence goes on from OY728123.1 coordinate 1,757,414,053, forward strand.
GCAGAGGTATCTGATATAATTTTATGTTCCTTACCTGCTAGTTACATTTCTGGTTATGGTCATTGAAAGTGTTTTGAAGAATCTCATATGGAGTTTGGAGAAGTTTGGATGCTAAAGGATGGATGAAAGGGGATTACACGTCGTGTAACTTGATTACACAGAGGGAAATTCTATTCATGGATAGTCCTAGAGGTTTTATGATGTGAATACATTGTAAGTGACATTAAGATGGGTTTCACAACATATAAAAATTTTTGGTTATAAAAATAATATAAAAAAGTGGTGACTTGTTTTCTTTGTGAAAAATGAACTATGTTATTACATAACATGAAATGGGATTAAAAGTCATGTAATACCCCGATCATGTTTCATTTTAAATTTATTTTCTTGCCGAAACTTAAATAATTTGTCTATATAGTAATTTTCCCTCCTATTTTTGGTGTACCCATGGTTCCCTAGTGATTGTTTCGAGTGCATTCCATCACTATTCGATTTGTTGATCCCATTAGATGACCATTGGTGATATGTGGTCGATATGTGGTGAGTTCTCCCCGCTATTTCGTCAGTTTTATTCTATTATTATCCTTGAGAACCATTGTGGTGGTGTTTTGTAGGTTTTTGTGTGTGTTTGGTTATGTTTTTACATAGCCTTGGTATGAAATAGGTTGATCTACTATAGTATTGGTGTTGTTTTTATTTTTGATTGTTCTACATTGCCATGTTGTCTGTAAAAATTGGAATGCATTCTTGAGGTAGGATTCCCATCATTTCTCTCTCTTTTACATCATTCAAGAGAGGTTTTACTTCTATTTATCTATGAATCATGATTTCTCATTCGTAATTGAAGATAAATTTTTTTGTTAATTGATATTTAAGGGGAAATGGGGATTGATTCACATGATTTTTATCGCTTTTTTTATTGTGATAATGTGATTGTTTAGGCTTGATGCCCAACATAAAATTATGACAAACCCTTGGAATTTTTTTCACTTCATGAATCTAATATGGTTTTTGCCTTTTTAAAAGATTTGATTGATATAACCCTAAAAAGAAAATGGTATAACCACGTATACATTGACAATGAATTCGATTCCCTATATTTTGGTTTTTTGGTAACACCCTAATGAAATGTAGTGGAATGTGCTTAATATGCTTGTGATCCTATAATGTTTTTGTGTGTAGTTTTTATGTGTTTGGAAGTTGATGACATGTGGTAGTATAGTGGGGAATTGATGGGAATGGTAATATTATGTAGTAGGGATTTGGAAGTGGTTGTGCTATGTTTTGCTATTGGATGGGGTTCTAAGTTTGGGGTTTGTTTTTGTTAGACTGGTGGTTTTGGTAGGATGATGTTAATGAAGGAAACTAGTTATTAGTATTGTTGTTAAACACCAAGGTTGTTGAAAGAAGTCTCTTTAATGTGGAGCTTCCTAAATTTATCAGTGTCTTCACCTAATAAAGTGAATTTCATTGTGTTTCATGTTATGTGATGTCCTTAGTTGTTTCTCGGGTAGTGATGGAATAAATAATTGTTTAATTAGTTATGGAATATGTTGGGTTGTTTTTTTAATGAAATGGAAATTGATATATAATTTTTTTGGGAATGTGTAATCAGTTTTAGTGCGATTTTATGGTGTAATTCTCCCAAACACAATTGGAGACCAAGGATAATAGTAGAGGTCTTCTATTAGAAAGTGTTTATCTAACTCCTTATCTTATGAAATTAATTCAGCTAGAAAAGCCTGGTGATGAGTTGGGTCGGTAGTCTATATTGTTCCTTCAAGGTGGGGAGACACCTTATGATTTTTCACAATCTCTAGAAGAATTTTTATTCATTAATGTCCATTTTTGGAGCTTTTATCTATGAGGTTGGTGGTGATGCAGGATAGTCAAGGGTCTCAATGGTCCCTTCATCATGTTTCTACTATGACATTTTATAATGTGTGTTGGATGTTCTGGTATCCGTGTATGATATTGGACAACAAAAAATTGTATTGTGGTGTTATACATGAAATAACTTTAAAAAATAGCACTATGTCCCTTAGGTTTCCTTTAGCTACAACATATTATTACGTAGAACATGGGTGATATTTCCAGGGATTTTATAATTGGATCAAAACATACACCCTGGGGGAGTAATGTTATATGGGTAGTGATTGATCTTCTAACCAAATCAACCCACTTCATTACAATATTAGATTCATCCAAGGTGGATGATTTGGGTATGTTATATGTTCATGAGGTTGTTTGGCTTCATGTAGTGTCGTCAAAAATTATTTCTGATAGGGATACACATTTTACCTTATAGTTTTGGGAAGGCCATCAAACATAAATGAGGTCACATGTCATGTCAAGTACAAAATACCATCCTCAAATGGATGGTTAGATAGTGTGGGTGAATTAGATTTTAAAAAAAATTCTCTTGGATTGTGTGTTATATTTTAGAGATTCATGGGATAGCCATATGGGATTGAATAATTTTACATATAAAATTACGACGAATCATATATATCAATGGATCCTTTTATGGTTATTTTTGTCTAGCTGTCTCGGTATCTTTTATGTTGTGATGTTGTTGGTGAAAAATCATTATGAGAATCGAGCCTTAATAATGAAAAATTTGGGAATTTTAGGCTGATAAAACATCCTTTTTTACATATCAGAGTATCAATAATTGATATATCGAATAGAGGAGATGATAATTTGAGTTTTATGTGGGTGAATAGGTGTTCCCAAAGGTAGCACCACGCTTGGGCCACCATCGTTTGTGTAAGAAGGGAAAGATAACATTGAGGTAAGTATAGCCTTTTGAGATTACTGAGTTGGTTGGAAAAGTTCCATACACATTAGCCTTGTATTCTAGGTTGACATAAATATGTGATGTGTCCCATGTTTCTCTATTGAAGAAATATAATCAAGAGAAGTCTGATGTGATGAATTGCGATGATTTGGAGTTGTATCCCAATTTTACATTGTTTGAACGATTCGTACATATTGTGGATTCTGAAGATAAATTTCTTTGTGGGAAATTTATTCTCTTGGTATGAATTCCATGCAACAATGAAATTATTTTTATGATAATTAGTAGGGAAATTCATTGGTTGATAAATAATATATGTTTTTTTTCTCTGATCAACCATGTTGTTACATTTTGGGTATATAATGTTTTCATGAGATGGATAAATGTCACATCCATGATTTTATTTTGAGTTATTATTCTTTTAATTAATTTCCCTATTTTTATCCTAGAGTTTTCCCAAGAGTTTTTGTTGAAAAATGGAGAATTTGGGAATCGGTACAGGTGGGGCATTGTTGGGCCACAATTTTTGGAAACTATGTGGGGTTATTAAGGAAACCATGCTATATCTGGTCATTTTGGGATATACTTGAACTGATAATTATTGTACAGTTTGGAGAAAAGGTGGTCCATCCAGGTGTAATGTCCCTCTTCTATGGTAAGGGGAGCATGGTTTCTACATAGTTTGGGAAACAATGTAGTCATACAATATGACATTTTTGGGACCTTAAAAGTTGGGGTTTGACATTTTCCCCATTCTTTATTAACACTAAACACCCCTAATACTCCCCATTAAGGATTATTCACCCTATATGCCTCAACCATCCCCACATACTCCCATATATCATCATTATTGTGGTGGATTTGGTGAGGGATCTCCACGAAAATCCAATTATGTTCTTTCTCATATGATTAAATCCCATATCTAGGGGTTCAATTGATTTTTCAGGGGGATTCATATCTCTAGTGGATTGGGTGACCTTTTTATGGTTTAATCTTAATAATTATTTTTCAATATTGATGTTTTTAGTTCAATATTTACTTTATAGGTACCAAGGGTGGTTCATTTTTTGTATAAAACTAATTTTTAGAATGTTATACACTTGAGTTAGGTAGTTACATGAATAAAATTAATTTGGTGATTCTGAAATGATCTCTTTTCATTTTAGTTATGTTAAATTTATTGTTCATGACATAAGTAATGAGTTTTTAAATGGATTAAGTGTGCAATTTTTTGAATTAGGTTTTTCTAAAGAAAATGAGTTATTTTCCGTGTGTTTTTCCTGTGTTCTTACTTGTTTTTCATTACAAAGGTGTTTGATAAAATGTGAAAACGGTGAAAAACATGTTTTGAAATGAATTTTGTGTGCTTTTAGAAATAAAATCAATTTATATTTTGGAAAAGTTTTTTTATTATGATAGTTTATATTGATTGGTTTGTACTTATGTTAATGTGATGATTTATGTTATGTGGGGAAATTAAATTGACCACGAAGGGAATCCTATGTATCAAAGTCGGAGGAATATGACTAGTATGGTAGTTGACACTAATGTGGCTTTCCATATATTCATCTAGTATGATTAATGATTACAAAACTATATAAAATATGAATATGTTTGGATATTACTATAAATTTTTCATGGATACTATAACGACCCATACTTTACATACATTGTTAATACTTCAAAATTGAAGCACACTTATTACAACATATGACAAAACCACAAAGGACCGTATAGGTATAGTGTCTTTAGAAACTGGGAAACATAAACAACTGGTTCATAAATCTTCTACAGTGTCTCCCATTTATTTCATCATATCTAGGGTCCCTTTTAGCATATTCTACTTAATATCCATCTTCCTGACCTGGGGAAAAGAAAACATAAAAGGGTGAGCTCAAATGCTCAGCAAGGGCAAATAAAGGAAATAAAAATCATATCATATCTTTTTGAAAATCAAAACCTGCAAAAGAGATCATAATATCTTAACATGGAATAAATCATAGAAGTGAAAATGAGATCCCCATAATCATAACATAAAACTTGAAACTTTGTGGCATGCACACATAATCATGGAAATCATTTCTTGTTAGTCATGACTCATTGCCAAGACTATCTTAGTGGACAAAGTCCCTTTCTGAACCGAGTTCACTCCTCGTTTCAGTCCTGTATCACTGAACCGAAATAACCTTCCGTTCCAACCATGTCTATCTCATGAGATATAAAATCATTACCCAATGCATTGGAGGGAGATATAGGTCCCACCCATCTTATAATGAATCCTTTCTTATGTGTGCCACATAATCATAAAACATACATCATCGCATAACACATGTAACAAAAATGGGATTCTTGAAACATCATGACATCATAAATCAATTCATATAAGATAAAGGAATTCATAAAAATAATTCCATTACAACATGATCAAATCAAATTAATAATAGGGATAAAAACAGAACCCTTTATTATCTTAGATGGAAAAATAATTTTGATAAAACACTTGAACTCCATTCTTGAGGAAAATATCCTTTCTTCTTCAAAATCATTTTTCCTTTCATAACATGTCATACGACTTTAAAATAAAAGAAGTTGATTAAAAATAAACTTGAAAACTTGTAAAGGAAGCTTCTTGGAAATAATGTTTTAAAAATCCATTCATGCCGTATAAGTTAAAAAAAACATTCTTCGTACTTTTGTCGGAAAAGTCAAAAAGTACCTCGTACGAAAAACGACAAAAGATTCCTTTCATATTCTATACTAAAAACTCACCTAAGGGTAAAATTGTATTTAAACTATTGCAAGTGGATGGAAACAATATTACATATTGAGGGAACATGGATGTGGATGATAAAATACACCCCAGTAGATACTTACGAATAAACATTCTCGAATAAAAATGAGATTGTGATATTTCCCTTACCTTAGGTCCGATTTGCTTTGTTCGTGTCCGAAGCTCCTGTATAATGGTTTAAATAATGTTATTGACTTATTCCAGAATCATACATATTGATATGATATCATATATGGTCATATTATTAGCTTCTTGTTAGTAATATTTCATTGTTACTTGTTACTCGGGTCTTTATAACTTTTTGTTCTTATACGTGTTTTGTCGAATAAGTTCTTATTCTTATCTTTAGGTTATAGATAATTCATTTCCAGAATGGTATTAGTGTAGTATATACCATATTAATTCATTCAATTCATTTATATAATTATTATGAAATTAAGATCATGTAGAACGAGTCGCATCACATCGTGGAGACGGTATTCCGTACGTACGCACAAGTGATGATATCGTTCCTATGATCGTGGAATTGTATTGGAGTATATATATATTATTTCAGTATCAAAATTACTTCATAATAATCATATATAGTTACTCATTACACCATTATACCCATCCTTTTAAGGTGATGGTGGAAAATAGATTACACCACGGCGTGGAGACGGTATTCCGTACGTACGCACGCGCGGTGATTTCATTTTTCCGTAGGACGGATAGAAGGTGAATTAGGGTTGTTTAATATTTATAATAACATATCAGTATGTAAGTAATACTGATGTTATTACTTTGTCATGAAAGAACTAAAGAAGAAGAAGTTGAAGACGAAAGAAATTGAAAAGATCGGTAATGGATATTACCTCTTCTTTGGAACGCCTCTTTGAATCCTCCACTTAGGGAACTAAGAGTGGTCTTTGGAGAAGACCAGGACCTCTAGGACTATTCTAGGGAAGTGGAGAGGGGAAAATGGCATGGGTTGGCCGAGCTTGAGTGCTCAATTTGGTGTGAGGAGGAGGGGGAGGAGGTGCCCTTTTATAAGGGAGGAGAGGGGCACCTTAGGAATATCTCAAAATATTATTTTATATTAAAGTCAAAATCGGTTTATAATGGTTCCAAAGGGTCTTATTTCGAAGCTAAAGTGGGGCTGGGTCGAAATCCTATCAACCAATAGGATTTAGACAAGTTTAGGGTATTATTTTAACCTTATCAATTAGATTTAACTCTAAGTTAATTAATTTAACTTTTACCGCGTCTTTTTGTTTTCTTTCACTATATGGTTAATACACTTACTATAACATGCCAAACGAACCCCAAATTGTTTATTATTAATATATATATCCTTATCTATGTCATTTTGCCGAACCTTAGATTTTTAGGAATAAAATAACAATTAATAATATAATATTTGATTTAAAAACTATTTTGTGTCAATTTTGACACTATTTGATATATGATTTTTGTGAAAGTCATAACAGAATTATATGTTCGAACCAAGTTGATTAAATCAACAATAATATATCATAGTAACCTAGAAAATTAGTGTAATTCATAAAAAGTCTTAAATTACATTTATTTTGGTATTTATATTATCAATTTTGTCAATATTTCATTAATAAGATAATTACTGCATCATCTTTGTGTCATAAATAAATTAAATTTTTTGATGTCTAAAAATTACAAATAAAATACCATCATGTAGGAATTCTTTTTAGCTTTCTAATGAATATTTACAATCGAATTTATCTTATGTATAACCCCATATTAAAAATGATTTACTTATTAAACTTTGATTTTAATTATTTTAACCCTTCTTTAAATTAAATAATAATAAATGTCCTAATCTAATCCAAGTGGGCCTAAATGGTCATATTTTATTCGTAAGTTTGTTTTTGGTCGAATTACACTTGTCCAATAGAATTAGGACATGTGTTAGGGTAATAGTAATATCATATTTACCCTTAGTTACCCTATTTACTATTAACCGCGGTAAAAAAAGTAAAAAGTTACTATTCACCAAAAAATTATTTTCATCTCATTGAACCACATTTTAGTCCTTGATATTAACCGTGTTTCTCGGATTTTCGAAATTCCATTCACAAAAGCGGTAAAATTAAGTTTTATGCAAAATTCAGTTTTTAACCTACCACTTAGTGGCTTCACTATTCATCAAAAATTGAAAGTTTTCAAAAAAATACCAAAATTTCACCCTAGGCTAATTTCGATATTCTGAGTCCAAAAATGAAGTCCATTTTGAAAAATAAAATTTATAAATTTTCAAAAAGTGGTTATTACTATTCATAACGGCTAGTTTTAATAGCATGTTGTTGTTTAGTGAAACTCGGTATTGCGTACGACGCAAGCTATCGAGGAAGGTCACGATTGCGTGTAAAGCAAGCCAAGCAAGTGTTGTGTAGAAAAAGATTCCTTTGATGATTTATATAACATAAAAGTCTCGGGTGTTACAGATACCTCTCTAGTGGTTCGTAAATGAGTACGTCATGGGTTGTGGTTTCTATTCCATGCTTCTCTATTATACGAGGATCCTAGTGTCCCACTAGAGTATAAATATGTAGGGGTTTTTCATGTAATAGAACTCAATTGTGATATTGTACTTACAATTGGCATACGGTTCTCCGTGATTGTTATTTAAATTGGAAGTCTTGATTTCTTTTAGAAAAAATATATGAAAATATTCCCCCCGTTATAAACCCTTCTTGTATGTTATCTTATATTGTTTTTTATCGAATGTAATATCTATTATTGTTTGGAATGTCACAGTTCTTTGGATCACACCTCGCATACACCATTGGGTGTATGTTGACCAGGTTATGTTAGTCTTAGGTAATGGAAAGATATATAGACAGTAGATCCATTTTCAGTAGATTCACTTCGTGCATGTGTCGGTGGTGGTGGATGGACGATGATGTTCCACTTTTTATATAGAATTTTTGTGACACTTTTGATGTTATCATTCTATTGTATTACCATTGGGTTTTTTTATTGTAAACCATGAACCATAAAATTATTATTCCTTGTTTGGATTAGGTTATTTAATATTATGATTTTTATTTTTGTTGGTTGTTTATTCTTATAAAAATGGGTTAAATCGTTACCAAATCATATTGTACATATATAGGAACTAGTTTTCCACTCATGGAAAATGGGAAGGTCCTTACTACAATGTCATTAATCAGGTTTGGCGTCAGGTTGAATGAAATTGAGGCTTGTTTTGTGACACACACCTTCATTAGGATTCCATGGCACTAGGGTACCTGAGAAGATGCTACTTGTTTTCCTATATTGGATCAGTTCAGGGAAATTTTTTTTAGTTGTGCATGAGATATTGGGGTAGATCATGGGAGTTAAGGACCATGTTGGGATTCAGGTCCATGTTCGGGGTATGGTTGTAGTTTTGGTTTATATTTCTATGACTGCCAGACATGTAGTGTATTCATCATATAGTTATATCATGTGTTTCATGGTCACATATTGGACTTGTTTTATGTTTTAAATTTATTTATTCATATTTATTAATATATATTTATATTTATATTTTTTTTTGATGTGTCTTTACTCTACCAAGTGGATATATTCTCCCATAATTTTCTACATTAACTAGTGGTGCTAGTCAGCATCCTCTAACATACATTGAGGTGAACCTATGTTCATGTGACGACATGGATAAGGGAACTGAAAGGAGGGAACTCGGAAAGGGACATAATATATGAATTTTTTTGTAACATCAAAACATGGGGTTCATATACCACGCATATATATTAACAAACCATGGATCAAGGTCACACTAAACATATGTGCATAAATCATGACATCTTAATTGTGAAAAAGCTAGTATAATGTTAATGAATAATAAAAATAAAGTCATAAAATATTTCACATTACCCATATCATTGGAGGACTATATAATTATATGTCCTCCCATAACACTATAAATTGATCACAATATTGTCTTTCGCATGGAAATATATCATATACTAATCATGAAAAAAATCTTTGAAAGGAATGAATTTGATAAATATTTCGAAATACTATGTCAATGAATAACCTTTTGTATTTTCAAATAAATAAGGGAGATTTTTTTCATATAAATTATCATTTTTATTGAGTTTCCATGAAATAGCTCAAGTGGTGTTAATGATTGGTTTTGGAAAAATAATGGGTTTTCAAAAAATCATTATAGTTGTCTAAGAAATCATTTCAACATGGAAGAAAAATTTATAAAACTAGGAAGAATATGTCATGGTTATGGGATGTAAATTATGAATATATTATATAATATTACATAATGAATATAAATCATAATGAGAGAAAACATAAAAGGAAAGTGGTAGGTTTCATATTCCCTTTATATGAGGTCCGATGTTATTATTTCACTTTTTCTGCCTCATTCTTACAACCCTTAAATCGTGAAAATAATGGAGTTCTTGGAATCTATGAAGCACATATGTATTCAATGATACTTAATATAGGAAATTTGGGAATATAAGTGTCTTTAAGAGCCATAATATAAGTTGTTTTCCAAGGGGAGGGAGAGGGTGTATGTATACATATAGGGAAATATTTTTTTAAGATATAATTGTTAATGAAATATAATATATATGTTTAAGCTTTTAATAGTGATATTTTTACATTAGGAATTATATAGGAATTAAATATATTTATTTATATTCTTTTAAACTATTCCACTATTGAATTTGTTTACAGAAAATTTAAAAATTTAAAAACTAATTATTTAATGAAATTATATTCATTTTTATGAAATATATAATACTTTTTATGGGTTAGGATTAAATTTAATTGAATTATTAAAAATATTAAACATTATTATCATTTTACTTCAAATTATAGGATTTATTTGTACACTATGTCTTCAAGAATAATGTAATTATTACAAATCAGTTACTTTATTATTGTATTTTTAATATTTTGATTAAAATTGAGGTTTTGTCATAAAAATATCAAAAAATAAATAAATGTTAAAAATGGAAAATATATTTATAAAAATAAAATTGATTTTATTAAATTAATTTTCCAAAATAGGTACTTTTAACGATTATCATTATAATAGTATTTTTTAGGAAATACATTTAAATAAATTTAAAAAAATGAACTTCTAATTTCATTTTGTTTTTAATCAAGATATTTATTATAAGGAATCTGAATTATTATATTTTCAAAATATGATCAGGATAAATATTATTGTTAGGTAATATTTAAATTTTATGTTTTTATTACTATTCAAACATTCATATTACTATTCATAATAGTGATGTAACTTTTCACAATAGTTTGTTTTCTTTTCAAAATAATGAGGCTACTATTATTAGTTTCTATGTTAATATGAAAATGGTCATATTACATACCATAAATACATGTTCATTTATTCATTATTTATTCAAATAAATTCATCATAATTTATATAATATTATTTTCTAAAATACTGATTTGATTAGTTTTTTTGGTATCTTTTTACAGTTCTACTCGTATGTGTGATAGGTACAAGAGGCCAACATGAAAAAAACATTCTATTCATTTCTATTTATATATTTTTACAATTGTAATAGATCATATTTTCATGTAAATATACTATTTCAAAATAATAAAATAATTCATTCTTTGTTTCATGTGGTTAATTTTTTTTGAAAACATGATTGTGAAAATAATTAAATTTTCAAAAATATTATTCATTAAATATAAATGATTAAATTATTAAATATTCATAGAATTTAAATTTCATCCCCAAAATTTCAATTCACATTCTCTTTCGAAAATATATGAGGGTGCTTGTTTTTCATTTCCTCGTCAGTTTCCGATGTTTCTTCTCCGGACATGAGATTCTTAGAAATCACATTAATGAGTAAACATATCTAATTCCAGGTAAATTTACATCTAAATTTTAAGATAACCAAAAACTTGTACACATATGAGAAGTATTTATTTGTTACTAACCAATTCATATTTAATATATATGAATTACTATGTATAATGTACCTCTGAAAAGATATATAGAGAATGTCATACACTTGATAATGTTTTGTTGTAGTGCTAACTAATTGGTACCACTTCTCATCGATCAATGATGTAAAAATGGACAAAATATTTTCTGGTTGACATAAATGTCATAAAAAATATCTTGAATCTCATTCATGGTTATATTACAGGGGAAAATGTGTCTACAATATAAAAATCTAATTATCATTGACGAACGTCTGCAAAAATATTTTTTAAACATTGAAAAATGTTAATTTGTTGTTGAATGTATTTAACATTTTGGGAAATTTAATTTAAAATAATTGGTCTATGTTTATTTCATTCATCAACTACATCCCAACGTGTTGGATCTATACAACCATATCTATATAGATCTTCATATGGGGCCATTTGAATACTCAAGTGAAAATTATTTTTATATGAGAACTCTGCCAATTGGAGATGTTGATCCAATCATCATTAAAACTCCCTAAAGAAATATCATAACATTTAATCATGGTTCTAAATCATTTATTAAAATTGGAACTCTATTTTGATGTTATAAGCCATATATATGTTCAATATAATATTTACATATTGGCGACAACTTCATTATACTTTATAACTATGAAATGGATTATGAAAAAAAATGATCGAAAGCTATTCCTTATTAAACCTTACTAAATTTTTTACATATATATTGGAATATTGGTTAAGATATAATTCATCCTAAATAGAAATGAATAGGGATTTTTTGAGTCAAAACTTGAATACCGTTATCACATATCATTGTTTGGATTCCATTAAAATGACAACATCATAGTCCATGGAATATTTCACCAATATTTATGATGGTATGTGTTATCATTTGAAAATTACATTGGAAACCGTTCACTCTAATTTAAATTTATTATCATTCGAACCACATAGAGTTGTAATCAACAACGTTTTTCTATCATTTTGTCCAAGCAGAAGTGCTCTCAATGATCATGGAATATCTTATTACATCTAGGGTGTGTGGAGAAATATAATCTGTGAAAATTGTCCCATATATTTGTTTATATATCTGGTGATAAATCCATAAATTGTATAGTTAAAAACAAATTGATATCATCTTTTGAAAAGCTAAATTCATGAAACATGAAATCTATTTCTGTAATCAGCATCATTTATAGGTACAAATAATCACTTAGTATATCCTTGATCTTTTATAAGATAAGTGAATAGGGAATACTCTCAGAATAGTAGGATATCTCTCCTACTTTTAGAAATTTTTAATATATATTTTACAAATACATAATGATATGGTCTTCCTCAATGTGTAATGTAGATAGAGTAGAATGTTTTATCTCCACTAAGGGAATCAACGGCCATATTCACCATTCTTGAGTGGTATGGAATAGGGAAATCACAATCCTTTACCAACCCTAACCATCCCTGTTGGTTAATGTTGATATTTTTCTTTGTTAATATATTTTTTAGACTATTGTGATCTATATATATATCACACTTCTCACCATAGAGGTATATTATACAAATCAACAATGTAAAGATACGGTCATTATACTCTAGACAATGGTTTTGGTAGTTCATCTTTTGGATTTTTAACTATTATAGGGAAAATTATATATTTTATCATTGTGCATTAGAAAATTGCTAGATATTTAAATTAATGGATCTATTTATATCACAATACCATCTACAGTTGAGGGTAATGTGAGTACCCTCGTAGCGATTAACCTTTCCTGATCTCCATAAAAGAGTCCTTACATTATTCTATCACAAATATTTATCCTATTTTTTGTTAACATATTATGTGTTCTATAAACTCATGATATGTTTCTCACAATCCGACAGTCATATTAAAAAATTCAATGAAAACATCTTATTTCTGTGACAATTACTGCTCTAGGTCTTTAATAAATTGCCTTTATCCTTAAGGGGTCCACAAAAAATCACCCTATTGTAATAACATGCCCCATATTGTCATTGTTCCACCTCCGAGGTGGCGCATTTTGGGTGATGATGAAATGGTCCGATGAGAATCATCACCTGTCTCACTTTCCAGAGATATTTTATTGTCAACATCATCATTTATTTTGTTTCTACCCATTCTGCATCATTATACTTTAATGTAGGGTTGTATTTCCCTTTTGGGGCTATGAAATTCACCACTTTCTCATTGTGATGGAGATTCCAAAGTTAGTTGGCCTTATCAGGCGATTACATGGGGTTAAGTTGTAACACCCCAAGATTCCACAATATTCTTCTCTTTGAATAATACAGTAGCGTGTGTTGTACGCAACTTCGTTTTCTAACACACCGCGAACAATCAAAGTAGCTGTTATGAATAGTAATATCTACATTTTGAAATTATATACATTTTATCATTCAAAATCAGCTTCATTTTTTAATTCGGAATAACGAAATTATCCTAGGAGGACATTTTGGTCCTTTTCGAATAACTTTTATATTTTGATGAATAGTGAAAATTTAAACATTTTAATTAAAACCAAATTTTTTAATCAAACTAATTAATAGTGATAAATTATGAATTTTAGTGGTTTTAAATTATATTTAGAATATATTTTTACTATTTTATACAATGTTAGCCATTGGACATAATTTCAAACTTAAACCGGACATAAACAAGTGTCAATCTTTTGATAGTTATTATCTCTAAAAAAACACGCTTTATGTTTTGACAGTGGAAATTAATTTTAAATTAATTTCTGCCAATTCTGTGTTTTGAATATGGAAAAATTGATTCCATATTTGGAATTAGGATTTCCAAATTGTGTAAATAGGTAACTTTTATTTTTAGACATTTTGAATAATTAGTTCGGGAAATATTTTATTGTCACGACCCACCCTCGGGGTCCGTGCCGTGACTACCCCAAGCCCGCCTTCCATAGGCCAGGGGCTGGCGACTAGCACCAAGGCGTAAATCCCGGTAAAAATGGAAGGCATTTCCTTTGTAAAGTAAACAAACACCATAGAGTAAGCAAGCGGAAAGTAAACACTAAGAAAAAGCAGAGTACAACTGAAAGTGCGGAAAAGTAAATGGGCCAGTATACAAACCCAAAATGAAAGTAAAGTACATCTCGAAAGGGAAAACAACAACTGTAAAGTAAAAGCCGCTACACCGAGTTGTCCACTGGAAATCCCACCTGAAGGGTGGGTACAGATAGCTCCACTGCTCCTCGGGTCCCGTCGTCCGCTCCGAACACGTCCCGCCCAGTGGTCCACCTCCAGGTACCGTTCTGCTCTGCAAGCCTCAGCCAAGATCAACGCTGTCCGTCGTCTGCAACCAACACAACGTAGTGCGGGCATAGCCCGTGCAGGGGTGAGTATAAAATACTCAGTAGGGACCCCGAGACCCCCGAAGGTCTCCCGAAATCCACAAAGGATAAACCACAAAGGAATAATACAATCACGAAGTAACATCCGACACTCCTTTGGTATATGACCATACATATACCTAAGTCATCAATTCCAATTACGCTCCAACCTCCGAGCCCAAGTACAACTCAGTCCACACAAGAAAGTAAATGTATTCCACACAGGAAAGCAAAACGTAACCCACACAGGATAGCACAACACAATCCACATAGGAAAGCAACAGGATTCAGCTCACACAGGTATACTTCTTCAAAGGACGATAAAGATGATCTCTGATCCATCTAAGTAGTTGGACCCACGAAGGATCGATAGGTAACTAACCCCCGCAAAGACCCACACAGGATCGGTCCCACACAGGACCTGTAGGCGCTGGTTCACATAGGACCGCTGAGCGCAAGGACCCACACAGGATCGGACCCACACAGGATCGGGCCAACACAGGACCTGTAGCACTGATCCACGTAGGATCGCTGAGTGCTGTAGTCATCGTCGTCGAATCCACACAGGATCTCTGTACTGTCGTCGTCGCAGTCACAGTAGCAGTAGCAGTAGTAGTAACAGTCGCAGCCAGCACTAGGGTTCCCGCACACAGCAAGCTCGTTCGGAGGGTCCGTTCCACGAGCCGAGAGGCTGATACATCAACTGTCACAAAGACCAGAGTTGATGTATCCAAAAGTTCCGTATCGTCAACAGGAACTCAACGCAACAGACGGCGCGTCGATCGGACACCCGGTCTGAGAGTTATTGGCATTTTCGTCCCCGGGGCCCGGTTGGTTTTTAAGGCAAAACCAACCCGACCGTACTCCCCCTACGTCCAAACCTCGGGCAGAGTATGCCAAAAGATCTGTCTCACTATGAGGAACACAACAAAGCTGACGACACGTCAATCAGACGTCCGTAGCTCAAGATATGAGCGTTTCCGCTCCGAAGGCCCGGTTGGTTTCATGAACGAACCAACCCTGCCGAATGCAAAGTATTCCTAAACTTTGAGTGCAATATACCGAAACAACCGTCTCGATCCAAGGATCGCGTTGCCGCAGACGGTTCGTCAATCGGAGGTCCGTGGCTCTAGTTATGACCAAAAGACCAAAACTGTCTCGAAAACGGGGGGTTCGGGTCCGGCCCGACCCGGCCCGACCCGCCCCCCCTGGGTCGGCCCGGCCGGCGCGGCGGCGCGGTCCGGCGCGGCGGAGCGGGCCGGCGCGGCGGCGCGGTTTGGCGCGGCTGCGCGGGCCGGCGCGGGGGCGCGGTCCGGCGCGGCGGCGCGGCCCGGCCGGCGGCGGCGCGGCCTGGCGCCTCTTGTCGCCTCGCGCGGGGGGCAAAGCCCCCGCTTTAACAAATTGGCGGCGCGGCTTTTAGCCGCGCCTTTGGGAACCGGCCCCCCCTCGTGGGGGCCTGCTTTGAAGAGAACCGGGGGGCCGCTTGCCCCCCCTCAAGAAACCGCCCCCCTCATAAATGGGGGGGGGTTTAAAGCTGACCGGGGGAATTAAATTCCCCCGGTCTTTGACCTTCTGGCCGGCCACCTGGCCGGCCGGTTTTTCTCCAACGAGACTGGAATGCCGGTCCCCTTCCGGTTTTCGACGCCGGCGGCCCGGCGAGCCGCCGGTCTTCCCGACTCGCCGCGGCCCGGACCCGGCCGCGGTGTTCGTCGTCCGGCGCGGTGCGACGGCACCGCGCCCCTCCGCCGCGGCCCCGCTCCGTCCGCGGCGCCTTCGATTCCCTTTGACGCGGCGCGACGACGTCGTGTTCGTGATGATTCTTCCACGGTGCGAAATTCCGCGTGGTGCGATGGCACCATGCCATCTTGTTTCATCCGCAATATAAATCAACAAGAACAAAGGAGGGGGTTCGGCCGTGTTCATGCGGTCCGGCCCCCCTCACGTTAAACGATAACACATATTTAAATATCCTCACGTTTGTCATGCTAGATCCACGAACGAGAATAAATAAATAAATAAATAATCAACAACAACCCCTACCTCGATAGTCGCACGTTGACGTAGTCGTGGGAAGCGGTCGTCGTTTCGTTGACGTCGGGTAGAAGACGAAGAAGTCGAGGAGGAAGCAATCGGAGAAGACGAGTCAAGATGACATCGTCAGTGTTCTTCGTGGGCGGAGGACGTTCTTCGCGTTCTTCCAAGAAGGAGATGAAGATGGTGGAGGATTTCTTCAGCTTCTCTCCAAAGCTCTTCCACACCTCACCCAACAATCCAAATAAAATAAGGTCCCTCCTTATTTTATTTACTAAGCCAAGCATTTCAAAAACTTAAATTTCAAAAACAAAACACTTAATTAATTATACATGAGTTGTGTAATTAATTAAGTGTTATGTTATCAAGCTTTTAAGAGGGAGAGAGGGGAGTTAGGGAATTTGAAAAGGTGGGGCTCGGGTGGGCCCCTCCTCACCTTAATCCTCTCTTAGGTGGTTAAACCACCCAACTTCCAACAAAAGATATTAACCACTTTAAAGATATAAAATAAATATTGTATCACAATTTTATTTTACTCTTCATTTCATCCAGAAAAAATTAAACAACTCCTCCTAGGCAAACGCAACTCCGAAAAAAAGGCGTTCCTAAGTAAAAACCGGCGTTGCGGTTCCATCGATGCCCTCGAAATTCGATTCCGAGCACCGGTTGAAAAGTTAGAAATTCATGCTCGTTCGTTCACTGAACGTACCCGAGCCGAACTTCGGAAATTGATTCCGGGCACACCGGGCCTCGGAATCAGGTGCCGTCAGAAACCGCGCTCTTGTAAAATTCCAAAGAAAATTAAGAAAAATTTCCCTTGAATTTTACGGGTCTTTACATTACTCCCACCTCAGGGATTTACGTTCCCGTAAAGATACATCAAAAACTAGGGAAACAAATGAGGGTACTGAGTACGCATCTGAGCCTCCCGCTCCCGTGTACTCTCCTAGAGATTCTCGTGCTGCCATCTAATGCGCAAAAGAGGAATCGATCGCCCACGTAGGACCCACTCCTGTCGATCCTCTATCTCCACCGGGACCTCCGTAAAAGTCGCCCCATCGTCAACGTCAAACTCCCCATGGTCAATGATGTGCGTCGGGTCGTGCACGTATCTCCTCAGCTGAGATACGTGGAAGACGTCGTGCACCCAGTGCAATTGAGGTGGCAGAGCCAGGCGATAAGCCACCTCTCCAACCCTGCTGAGGACCTGGAAGGGTCCGATGAAGCGCGGAGATAACTTGCCGCCTCGGCCAAATCTCCAAATACCACATCGAGGTGAGACCCGCAAGAAGACGTGGTCGCCATCCTCGAACTCTAGTGGCCTCCGCCTCCTGTCAGCGTATAACTTCTTCCGGCTCTGTGCTGTCCTCATCCGCTCCTGGATGACCTGGACCTTCTCTGTCGTGGCTTGGACCATCTCTGATCCCACCAGTGCTGACTCCCCAGGGTCTGTCCTGCACAAAGGAGATCTACAAGGTCGGTCGTACAACGCCTCATATGGTGTCATCCCGGTGGTGTAGTGGTAGCTGTTGTTGTACGCAAACTCCACCAAGGGTAGGTGGTCCTCCCAGCTACGACCAAAGTCGAGGACACATGCGCGGAGCATGTCCTCGAGAGTCTGAATGGTCCTCTCCGTCTAACCATCCGTCTGAGGGTGAAAGGATGTGCTCAGACGTAGCTGCGTCCCGAACGCCTCCTGTAACCCCTTCCAAAGCCGGGAAGTAAAGCGAGCATCTCGATCGGAGATGATAGATGATGGAACACCGTGGAGCCGCACAATCTCCTGAACGTAGAGACGTCCCAAGATCTCCACTGAGCCCTGCTCTCTGATGGGTAAGAAGTGTGCCGACTTGGTGATTCGGTCAACAATCACCCAGATGGAGTCATGACCTCTGGAAGTGCGTGGAAGTCCAGTCACGAAGTCCATAGATATGTCATCCCACTTCCACTCCGGAACCTCCAAGGGTTGTACCAAGCCTGCTGGTGCATGATGCTCTGCCTTCACCTGCTGGCAGGTGAGGCATCGAGAAACGAACTCTGCTACTGCCTTCTTCATGCCCGGCCACCAGTGCTGTCGTCTGAGGTCCTTGTACATCTTCGCCACTCCAGGATGTAACGCCAAAGTAGAAGTGTGAAACTCTCTCAGCACTTCCTCTCGCAAAGCGACTGGTACTATGGTACATCCTCTGAAAAGGATGTCGTGCTCTACTCCAAGGGAGAAACCATCAGGTGCCTGTCCCGAGGATATCTGTGCACGTCGTGTCTCACAGTCAGCGTCCCCACGCTGTGCCTCCCTGACTCGCTGCAGTAGTGCAGGAGTGACTGTGAGAGAATGAAGGAAGGCTGCTCCATCTCTATCCACGAAGGATATCTACAAAGAGGCTAGCTGCTCTGTCGCCTCCTCAAGTAGTTGAATGCCCGTCCTCCTGCTGAGGGCATCAGCTACTACGTTCCCATTCCCAGGAGTATAGACTATCTCAAAGTCATAGTCCTGGAGGAACTCGAGCCATCGCCGATGTCTCAGGTTCAGGTCCTTCTGCGAGAAGATATACCTGAGACTCTGTTGATTGGAAAAGACTGTAAAGCGCTCGCCCATCAGATAGTGTCGCCATGTCTTCAGAGCGAAGACCACTGCTGCTAACTCCAGGTCATGGGTAGCATAGTTCTGCTCATGCGGCCTCAACTGACGTGATCCATAGGCGATCACTGCCCGCTCCTGCATCAGAACACATCCGAGTCCGGTCCCTGATGCATCGCAGTAAACTACGTACCCTACTCCCTCCTCGGGCAACCTCAAGATAGGTGCGATGGTCAATCTCTGTCTCAGCTCCGGGAAGCTCTGCTGACATCTGTCTGACCACAAGAAGGGTTTCCCCTTCTTCGTCAATGCTTTGAGTGGTGCCGCAACTCTAGAGAAGTCTGGCACAAATCTCCGATAGTATCCAGCTAATCCCATGAAACTCCGAACCTCAGTCACGCTCCTGGGTGGCTCCCAAGCTAACACAGCCTCGATCTTCGTAGGATCCACTGCAACTCCCGCCTCAGAGATAACGTGTCCCAAGAAGTGTACCTCACATATCCAGAACTGGCACTTCGAGAGCTTACCATAAAGCTGGTGCTCTCGGAGTGTGTCTAGTACAACTCGCAAGTGATAGGCGTGCTCCTCCTCAGTCGTCGAGTAAATCAGAATGTCGTCGATGAAGACCACGACAAACTGATCGAGGTATGGCTGAAAGATCCTGTTCATGAGAGCCATGAACACTGCTGGAGCATTGGTTACACCTAAAGGCATAACCAAGAACTCATAGGGGCCATACCGACATCTGAAGGTCGTCTTCTGCACATCATCGTCTCTGACTCTAAGCTGATGATAGCCTGACCAGAGGTCTATCTTCGAGAACCACCGTGCTCCCTTGAGCTGATCAAAGAGGTCATCAATCCTCAGTAGCGGATACGTGTTCCTCACTGTCACCTGGTTCAGGCAACGATAGTCAACACAAAGTCGCAAGCTCCCCTCCGCCTTCTTGGCAAACAATATCGGGGAAGCCCAGGGTGAAACACTGGGTCGGATGAACCCCTTGCCCTGCAAGTCCTCCAACTGTACCCGTAGCTCTCGAAGCTCGGCAGGGGCCATCCGATATGCTGGAGTGGATATCGGGGCTGTCCCGGGGTACAAGTCAATATAAAAGTCTACCTCTCTACGAGGAGGTAGCCCTGGAACGTCGTCGGGAAAAAAGTCCGCAAAATGATCCACCACTGCAGGAAAACCAGGACTCTGCACGTCAACTGCTCCAAGGATGAGGCTAGCTAACTGATGAGTAATGGGTTGTCCTCTCCTCCGCGGAAGTCCATCCTGTGCTGCTAAGGCTCCCTTCTCGCCGGTGGAGGTGAACCTGCTCCCGTCGGTGCGTACACAACGCACCTTGCGCTTAAAATAGTCAATCTGTGCATGGACCGTAGATAGCCAATCCATGCCCAAGATGACGTCATAAGTCCTCAACGCTGCTACAAGAAGATCCCAGCCGAAGCTCTCGCCTCCTACAGTAAGCTCACACTGCCGGCACCAGTGCGTAATCGTCGAGTCTGCTCCCGTAGGAGTCTCTAGCCATAAGGATCGAGCCAACGGCTCTGTCGGAATCTCCGAGCTCCGAAAAAGGGCAGCGACTATGAAAGAGTGACTCGCTCCTGTGTGTATAAGAACTGCAGAAAGGGTGGAATAGACACAGATAGTACCTCGAATCATCTTGGGTGCTCCGTGGTCGTAGGCCTCTACTGCCTGGAGTTGTGCCTGTCTCTGCCCGCCAGCTCCCTGTGGTCGGGGTGGACCTCCTGGTGGTGGTGGTGGCAGAGCCTCAAAGCGTCTCCCACCACCAGCTGCTCGTCCAGCTCCTCTGCCTCGTCCGCCTCCTCCCTGCGGACCGCCACAGTCGACCCTCTGCCTCTGCCTCGGTGGTCCCTCAACTGTCTGCTGCTCCTCAGCACGGCGGGTCGGGCAGTCACGAGCCATGTGGCCCTCCCCGCCGCACGAGTAGCACTGTCTGCCTCTCGAAAGACTGGATCCTCGCTGTGTGCCCCGCACTGCTGAGCCAGTGTCCTGAGGTCGTCTGCCTGAGGGTCTGGTCTGTCTAGACCCCTGAGTCATCCATCGACTGCCTGCTGCAGATGACTCTGCCACGTGCCGCCCTGCGGTGGGTCGCTGCGCTGGTGTAGACTCAGCAAGGAAGCTCTCGATCAGAAGGGCCCGCCCTAGTACTGCAGTCTGAGTCGGTATGCTGAGGGAGATCAGTGATGCCCTGATCTCGTGTCTCAAACCCTACTCGAAGGTCCGGGCCCGGAAGAATGGGTCCCGTACCATATCGGTCGAGTAGCGCGAGAGATCGGTAAATCTCGCCGAGTACTGAGCGACCGTCATGCTGCCCTGCCGCAGCTGAAGAAGCTCCTGGATACGCACCGCACGAAGGGTGGCTGGGACGAACTCCGAGCGGAAGAGGCTCTCAAAGTCCGTCCATAGAAGAGATGCCTCATCGTGCACCTGGAGCATCAAGCTCCACCATCGTCCTGCTGCTGCGTGTAGTAGGCTTGCAGCGAGGATCACCATGAGGTCTGCTGGTGTCCTCACTAGCCTAAACACACGTACTACTGCCTCCAGCCAGTCCTCGGCTGCCTGGGGATCCGTCTCCCCGCGAAACCTGGGTGGTCGCTGGCGCTGAAACTCATGCAGTGCGCTGAGGCGACGTGCATCGTCAGCGGCTGGTGCTGGAAGCATCGGGGGCTCGGCGGGTAGTGCTACCGCCGGTGCCACTCTTGACAAAGGGCCCTGCACCGAGGCCTCGTCGCTCGGTGGGCTGTCGTCACGCTCGACTCTCGGAACCCTAGCTGGCTGCCGTCGTGGGGCCATCCTGAAAAAGAAACAGGTGCGCCACGGTTAGAACAGTATACCTGGTGAGCTGATATGAAGTAATCACAAAGAAAACATTGAAACACACACGCAATCAATGTTTTCGTGCATTAAGTCGGAAATCGGAAGTCAGGGTCCTGGTGTACGGATACATCGGCCGCCACACCAACACTGGACTCCCTGGACTGAGAACCACACTCAATACGCTAAACATTATTGCTTCACATAGAAAAGATCAGAGTTCGCGGTAGAACCAAACTCCTCTGATACCAATTTGTCACGACCCGCCCTCGGGGTCCGTGCCGTGACTACCCAAAGCCCGCCTTCCATAGGCCAGGGGCTGGCGACTAGCACCAAGGCGTAAATCCCGATAAAAAGGGAATGCATTGCCTTTGTAAAGTAAACAAACACCACAGAGTAAGCAAGCGGAAAGTAAACAGTAAGCAAAAGTAGAGTACAACTGAAAGTGCAGAAAAGTAAATGGGCCAGTATAAAAACCCAAACTGAAAGTAAAGTACAACTCGAAAGGGAACACAGCAACTGTAAAGTAAAAGCCGCTACACCGAGCTGTCCACTGGAAATCCCACCTGAAGGGTGGGTACAGATAGCTCCACTGCTCCTCGGGACCCGTCGTCCGCTCCGAACACGTCCCGCCCAGTGGTCCACCTCCAGGTACCGTTCTGTTCTGCAAGCCTCAGCCAAGATCAACGTTGTCCGTCGTCTGCAACCAACACAACGTAGTGCGGGCATAGCCCGTGCAGGGGTGAGTATAAAATACTCAGTAGGGACCCCGAGACCCCCGAAGGTCTCCCGAAATCCACAAAGGATAAACCACAAAGGAATAATACAATCACGAAGTAACATCCGACACTTCTTAGGTATATGCCCATACATATACCTAAGTCATCAATTCCAATTACGCTCCAACCTCCGAGCCCAAGTACAACTCAGTCCACACAGGAAAGTAAACGTATTCCACACAGGAAAGCAAAACGTAACCCACACAGGATAGCACAACACAATCCACATAGAAAGCAACAGGATTCAGCTCACACATGTATACTTCTTCAAAGGGTGATAAAGATGATCTCTGATCCATCTATGTCGTCGGACCCACGAAGGATCGATAGGTAACTAACCCCCGCAAAGACCCACACAGGATCGGGCCCACACAGGACCTGTAGGCGCTGGTTCACATAGGACCGCTGAGCGCAAGGACCCACACAGGATCGGACCCACACAGGATCGGGCCAACACAGGACCTGTAGCACTGATCCACGTAGGATCGCTGAGTGCTGTAGTCATCGTCGTCGAATCCAAACTGGATCTCTGTACTGTCATCGTCGCAGTCATAGTAGCAGTAGCAGTAGCAGTAACAGTCGCAGCCAGCACTAGGGTTCCCGCACACAACAAGCTCGTTCGGAGGGTCCGTTTCACGAGCCGAGAGGCTGATACATCAACTGTCACAAAGACCAGAGTTGATGTATCCAAAAGTTCCGTATCGTCAACAGGAACTCAACGCAACAGACGGCGCGTCGATCGGACACCCGGTCTGAGAGTTATTGGCATTTTCGTCCCCGGGGCCCGGTTGGTTTTTAAGGCAAAACCAACCCGACCGTACTCCACCTACGTCCAAACCTCGGGCGGAGTATGCCAAAAGATCCGTCTCACTAAGAGGAACACAACAAAGCAGACGACACGTCAATCGGACGTCCGTAGCTCAAGATATGAGCGTTTCCGCTCCAAAGGCCCGATTGGTTTCGTGAACGAACCAACCCGGCCGAACTCAAAGTATTCCGAAACTTTGAGTGCAATATACCGAAACGACCGTCTCGATCCAAGGATCGCGTTGTCGTAGACGGTTCGTCAATTAGAGGTCTGTGGCTCGAGTTATGGACAAAAGACCAAAACCGTCTCGAAAACGGGGGGTCCGGGTCTGGGCCGACCCGGCCCGACCCCCCCCCCCCCCTGGGTCGACCCGACCCGGGTCCGACCCGGCCCGGCGCGGTGGCGCGGTTTGGCGCGGCGGCGCGGGCCGGCGCGGCGGCGTGGTCTGGCGCGGCGGCGCGGCCCGGCCGGCGGCGGCGCGGCCTGGCGCCGCTTGTCGCCTCGCGTGGGGGGCAAAGCCCCCGCTTTAACAAATTGGCGGTGCGGCTTTTAGCCGCGCCTTTGGGAACCGGCCCCCCCTCGTGGGGGCCTGCTTTGAAGAGAACCGGGGGGCCCCCTGCCCCCCCTCAAGAAACCGCCCCCCCTCATAAATGGGGGGGGGGGGGGTTTAGAGCTGACCGGGGGAATTAAATTCCCCCGGTCTTTGACCTTCCTACCGGCCACCTAGCCGGCCGGTTTTTCTCCAACGGGACTGGCATGCCGGTCCCCTTCCGGTTTCCGACGCCGGCGGCCCGGCGAGCCGCCGGTCTTCCCGTCTCGCAGCGGCCCGGACCCGGCTGCGGTGTTCGTCGTCCGGCGCAGTGCGACGGCACCGCGCCCCTCCGCCGCGGCCCCGCTCCGTCCGCGGCGCCTTCGATTCCCTTCGACGCGGCGCGACGGCGTCGTGTTCGTGATGATTCTTCCACGGTGCGAAATTCCGCGTGGTGCGACGGCACCACGCCATCTTGTTTCATCCGCAATATAAATCAACAAGAACAAAGGAGGGGGTTCGGCCGTGTTCATGCGGTCCGGCCCCCCTCACGTTAAACGATAACACATATTTAAATATCCTCACGTTTGTCATGCTAGAACCACGAACGAGAATAAATAAATAAATAAATAATCAACAACAATCCCTACCTCGATAGTCGCACGTTGACGTAGTCGTGGGAAGCGGTCGTCGTTTCGTTGATGTCGGGTAGAAGACGAAGAAGTCGAGGAGGAAGCAATCGGAGAAGACGAGTCAAGATGACATCGTTAGTGTTCTTCGTGGGCGGAGGACGTTCTTCGCATTCTTCCACGAAGGAGATGAAGATGGTGGAGGATTTCTTCAGCTTCTCTCCAAAGCTCTTCCACACCTCACCCAACAATCCAAATAAAATAAGGTCCCTCCTTATTTTATTTACTAAGCCAAGCATTTCAAAAACTTAAATTTCAAAAACAAAACACTTAATTAATTATACATGAGTTGTGTAATTAATTAAGTGTTAAGTTATCAATCTTTTAAGAGGGAGAGAGGGGAGTTAGGGAATTTGAAAAGGTGGGGCTCGGGTGGGCCCCTCCTCACCTTAATCCTCTCTTAGGTGGTTAAACCACCCAACTTCCAACAAAAGATTTTAACCACTTTAAAGATATAAAATAAATATTGTATCACAATTTTATTTTACTCTTCATTTCATCCAGAAAAAATTAAACAACTCCTCCTAGGCAAACACAACTCCGAAAAAAAAGGCGTTCCTAAGTAAAAACCGGCGTTGCGGTTCCATCGATGCCCTCGAAATTCGATTCCGAGCACCGGTTCAAAAGTTAGAAATTCATGCTCGTTCGTTCACTGAACGTACCCGAGCCGAACTTCGGAAATTGATTCCGGGCACACCGGGCCTCAGAATCAGGTTCCGTCAGAAACCGCGCTCTTGTAAAATTCCAAAGA
Source organism: Viscum album (assembly GCA_963277665.1). Lineage (NCBI taxonomy): Eukaryota > Viridiplantae > Streptophyta > Magnoliopsida > Santalales > Viscaceae > Viscum > Viscum album. The sequence goes on from OY728123.1 coordinate 1,757,439,973, forward strand.
AAATTAAGAAAAACTTTTCCTTGAATTTTACGGGTCTTTACATTTATTTACCATGGTTTATGGGTAAATCTGGTAAATAAGGGTTTAAAAAATAATTTTATATTAATAATAAATTGCCCTAAAACGTGTCCTAACCATATTGGTTGATACCTTTCCGACCATGGGAATCTTTGGGTCGATTTTGGGACCCCATGGAGCCACATTTTGGTGATAAGAACACATTATATTAATTAAGTTAAAATAAATACAAAAAAGACACAAGCATATATCTTTTTGAAAACATTTTTTTACATAGGGTTATATATGTTAACATTTCTTCAATAAATATTCATTCGAAATATAAAATGATTTTATATATAACGATATTTTATTTATAATTTTTAGACATTAAATAATTTAATTTATTTATGACACAATGATGATGCAGTAATTACCGTATTAATGAAAGATTAAGATAGATGATATGATAAACCCCCAAATAAACGTAATTTGAGAATTTTAATAAATTAAAATTCTTTTATATGTTAATATGACATATTAATATTATTTATATAAATTTTATTTCGAAATTATAATGCTTTTATGAATTTATCAAAAAAAATACACAATAGTGTCAAAATTGTGATAAAAGAGTTTTTAAAACAAATATTATATTATTAATTGATATTCAATTCCTAAAAATATAAGGATCGGACAAGAGACTTATATCATTATATTTTTTTTATTAATGGACCACTTGGTGGTCTCTTGGAGGTATATTGTAGGTTTATTAACTATATAATATAAAAATACAATGTGACATGGTAAGTGTCAAACTAATTAACTAAGAGTAAAAACTAAAAGATAAGGTTAATATAATGACCCAAACCTGTCTAGATTCTTTTGGTAGAGTTGTTTTCAACCCATATCCTCATTAACTTTAAAATAATCCACTTTGGAGCCATTATAAACTGAATATTAATTTATTATAAAATAATATTTCTTGATTTTCCTAAGGTGCCCCTCCTCCCCCTAATAAAAGGACACCACGTCTAACCAATTCTCCACACCTTCAAAGCCTTTTGGATCATCCAAACCCTTCCCAAATACTCTCTCCACATCCCTAACTTCATCCTAGATTCCATAGTTTGATCAGAAATCCAACCTAATGAGCCCTTTTGATCAATTCAAAAGGAAGAATCTGAAGAAGAGGTATTGTTTTCACCACCCTTTTTCAAGTTCATTTCTTCTTCAACTTATTCTTTCTATTTTATTCCCATTATAAAATAATAACTCTATTATATTATATATACTGGTATTTTATCATAAATATGGTACTACCATAATCATAATTCTATCCATCCTTTGAATTACATGTCACCATACGTGCTTACGTACGGCTTACCGTCTCCACGTCGTGGTGTAATTGTTATTCAAAACATTATTATTTGGATGGGTATAATAATTATGTATATTAAATTTAAATAATAAATATAACATGATAATTATTCTATATATATGATATACCATCTAATTTTATATTATTTTAATATCAAAATAATGATATTGTCGCTTGTGCGTACGTACGGACTATCATCTCCACGAACGCGATGAGATTCATTCCCCATCGTATCCATTCAAAAATAATTCTCATTTGATGATCAAAATTAATGTTTATGAACTTTATATCATTATGGATATGAATAAGATACAACCTATCCATAAAAAACATGACTTATGTAACAAAACATATAAAAGAAAACAAGTAAGTTGACACCCGAAACGACGATAATACTAAGATATTATTAACAAAAAATGTTAAAAGTTCATATATGATTTCATATTAATGTATATGATTATTGTATAATTTAATAAAACTAATTTCACCATTATACAGGAGGTTAAACTACCATCATCCAAGGAAAAGTACAAGGTAATGGGTTTTCATCTCACTCCTTATTCTCGTGAGATTCATGCCATATTGCCACTATTAACTTTTGTGTGGTGTATGTACTTCCCATAATTGTACCCTTTGTGTAATACACATTAATTCATGTCTATTTACATATTCATTTTACGATACCTCTTTCATGGGTGTATGTTACGTATGTTACCGAATTGGTAAGGGTTATTTCACAATCTTTTCATTATTCGAGGTTGTTTATATGTAAATATCCACTATGACCTCTTTATCATCCACATCTTTGTTTCTTAAAAATGAATTTCAAAATAGTCTTAATATTTTACAGAATATGGGTTAAATTCATTTATACCCTTGATTTAATTTTATAAGTGGTTTATAAAGGAATCCTTCCATCATTTTCCAAACAAGGTCCGTTTAATCTTTTCGACAAAATTAAGGTAAAAATGTTTTTTTTTAACTTATATGGTGGGTGCGGCGATTTTCCGCCATTATAAGAACGTCAAAGATTCCCTTACATGATTATAAGAATATTTTCAAAATAAATATTTTCTTTATGTGACGCTTAAATTATTTCAAAATATAAATAGATATGTCCCTCTAAAAAATGTTTTGATTTCATCTATGTCAACATCCTTTGATGGATTTTTAGTTTATTTGAAATTTGTTTATTATGATACAAAAATTACATAGTGTATTGATGTTTTTGTGATATGTTTGACTGTGGATGTTATATTTTTATACCATTCATTGCTTATGGTTAAATTATTGACATTTCGTATGATAGTTTTAATAGGAATTTTTATGATATGTTTAAACTTTTTCATATGAGGAATGTATTAGACTTAGTAAGTGACAGGTGGAGCCTGCAATAGCTCCTCAATGCATCGATATTCTCATGAAATAACTAGGCATGGAATTGGTCGATGCCCTTTCCCAATTTGATTTATGGTTTTGGTCGAGGCCTTAATCATTTTAGACTTCTTGGACAAGGCCTTGACAAAATGTTTCAGAATGTCCGGCATTATACATTCCCTCATTATGTAAATAATATTGATGGTTCATGTAGTCATTCGACTAGTAGAATACCCATGATTATGTTTTATTATGGCATTATTTACTCATCTCATAATATTTCCATAAAATTATTCATGATTATTATTTTTAAAGGCATGTGGTTTTCAATTATTTACCATGATTAATATTTATGTCATTTTCCGTTGTATTACTTACCCTTACTGAGTATTTGAGCTCACCCATTTCTTATGTTTCATTTTCCCAGGATATGAATAATTTAGTTATGAGTGACCAGCATGCAAAATCTTGGAGGCTTGGATTCTTCTAATGCAACATATTATTGTTGTATTTACCTTCAAGCTGTAAATTGGATCATATGTATGATTCAGGTTTCCAATAAAACTAAACATATCTGTCTTTCGAGACATGATTTCCTTGTAATCATGCCAATGTTATGTAATAATGCATCGACTCTGTGTAACTGGGGTCGGGGCGTTACAGTTGGTATCAGAGAGAGGTTTAGTACCAACCTTGGAAACTAGATTTAGATAATCTATTTTTAGAGAACATAGCTCTAAGATAGAAATTGGGGATTAGTATAGAAGAACTTCCTTGAATTTTGGTATTGTAGAGATTTTGTGAGTTTTCAAAGCAATACATCCCTATCTGGATACGAGCAGGTAGAGGCGGCTCTGGAACAGATGTACCTAGGGGTAAAACTTGAAAACACCGATTTGAGCTAGACCTGAACGGGAACTGTTGCACAACAATGGGCCTTGCTGTACTCTTGGTTACGACACTCCAGGGGGGTATGCTTACGATGACTCTCATTTTCATTACAAACCATTATGAAGGGTTTATGAGTATATAATTCCTCAATGAAAACATTTTTATGATTATGGATTATATCGATAAATAGTTTAATTTATGTTAAGTGTTTTATAAGTATGGAATTATTTATTTTGATTCATAAACTGATATAGTTTATGCCATTGTTTAGAAATGGCGCCCAGTAGAATGAATGATAACTCTAGCAATACGCATGATCCAATGAGTAATAAAGATCATATCTTTCATGGTCTTAAGCCAGAATTTAGAAGCGAAATAGTCTCCCACATATTATAATTATATGATGAAATAATAGCATGTGTTTATATGATAAGTAATGATTTCTCGGAGTCTTATGGCTTTGAAGGGAAGCCAGAGAAGGAAAGGATGGTAGAGAGAAGGAACGATAAAGGGAATAAGGTAAAGAAGGATTTTCCCATATGTGATAAATGTAGAAAGAATAACCATGGAAAAATCATGAAGGGAATGAGAGTATGTTATAAGTGTAGAGGAAAAAGACACCAAGTACGTGACTACAAGTGAATGAAAAAGGATTCAAATGTACAATGATTTATTTGCAAAGAGTTTGGACACTACAACAACCGATGTCCAAATCATCAGAATATGCCGCAAACGATGCTATTGGATAATAATCAAGTTATGATACTACCATAGATGAAGAGAAATGACTAGTGTTATTATGTTTTTATTTTTTAATTATTTCATTGAAGTGTTGTATCAATGATGTACTAGAAATAAGTAAGGATTGTACTGCAGTAAAATTTCATTGAGGATTTGAGATTTTATAGTACTAAGAAGAGTTACTCTATAGGGAGTTAAAATTTTTGGAAATTAAATGGTTGAAGGAAAGATAAACCTTAATATGGTCATAATATTGAGGTACAGATTTTGGAATATGATATGGTTGATTTGGGTAAATTATTTTGGATATTCTTGACTGCCTTGAAACTGATTAATTATTTATATATTCCATCATTTTTGGAGGTTACAACATTTTTGGATGGATGAAGTATATCTGGTATTCTATAAGGAATAAGGGAGCATGAATGTAATCAATAAGGTTTTATGGTAATTAAGGATGTTTCAGTGTTTTAAAGGAATACATGATGAAGGTATTCACGTGATATTATGGGGTAAAAAGGATCTACATTATGTTTACCTTTCATATAAATTTTGGACTAAGAGTTTACAGAGGTATTTTGGATAAGTAAAATATTTGGAAGGGATTTAGTTTGAAATGTTATTTTTGGATTCTTTTTAAAGGACAGCCTAGAGGTTAGGTGGAAACCCGTCGCGTATGGGAAGGCCGGAAGACTTGAACCCACAGCTATAGGGCGACAGGGGTGTATCACCTACCACTAGCCCAAGTGATGTTCTGGATTGAATAAACTAGTTTTTTAAAGGGTCTGATATGTGAATTATAAAATCATTATTTTTGGAACCCTATACGATTAGGATAAACAGAATATATATATATATATATATATTAAATTTTTTATAGTAAATGATGAGTTTGTAGTAGGAATTAGTTGAAGGACGAAACTCTACTTGTCAAGTATATATATATATATATCCTCTTATTTTACGGATAAATTAATTATTAAACATTAGGGAAGAGATCTTAAAACCAAAAATGTGTTATTATAATACCTTACGTTTTGTTGAACTGATGGTATTTTAAAACATCATAAATTGGTGTCTTTGAGGCCGACAATTCTACAATTGTTTGTGATTGATGACCACAATCACTCCTTATAAATATTTACATTTTTCCTCCAATTATGTGTCTCTAATTTCCACCAATGTTCTCATAATCGAGATCATAATTTGGTGGTGACCCTTTCATTTCTCATTTCTTCTTATTAAGACTAAATTTTATTAACCCAATTTCTGATATGGGTTTTCCCACAATGATACTTTCTATTTTCAACCTTTTAATTTTGAAGAACTATTTCAAATTGTGAGGACAAAATTTATGGAAGTAGGGGAGAATGTAACACCCCAAGCTTCCACGATATGCTTCTCTTTGAATAATACAGTAGTGTGTGTTGTACGCAACTTCGAGTTTAATACATCGCGACCAATCAATGTAGCCGTTATGAATAGTAATACTTACTTTTATAAATTTTATACATTTTATCTATAAAAATGGACATCATTTTTGGATTCGGTATATCGAAATTATCCTAGGATGAAATTTTGGTTCTTTTCGGATAACTTTTATATTTTGATGAATTGTGAAAATTACTAAATTTTAATTAAAAACAACTTTTTTTAATCAAAATAATTAATAGTGATAAATTATGAATTTTAGTGGTTTTAAATTTAATTTATAATATATTTTTCCCATTTAATACAATCTTTGTCATTGTACATAATTTCACATTTAAACCAGACATAAACAAGTTTCAATCTTTTGATAGTTATTATCTCTAAAAAACACGGTTTTTGTTTTGACAGCGGGAATTAATTTTAAATTACTTTATGCCACTTTTTTATTTTGAATTTGTAAAAATGGATTCAGTATTTTGGAATCAGGATGTCCAAATTTTTTAAAAAGGTAACTTTTATTTGTAGACAATTTGAATAATGATTTCGGTAAATATTGTATTTACCATGGTTAAAGGGTAAATCCGGTAAATTAGTGTTTAAAAAATAATTTTATAATAATAATAAATAACCCTAAAACGTGTCCTAACCTTATTGTATGATAAATGTCCGACCATGTGCATCTTTGGGTCGATTTTGGGACCCCATGGAGCCACTAGTTGGTGATAAGGACATTTTATATTAATTAAGTTAAAATAAATACAAAAAGGCATAAGCATATATCTTTTAGCAATACAATTTTTACATTGGGTTATATATGTTAAAATTTCTACTATAAATATTCATTAGAAATCTAAAAAGATTTACTACATAATGGTATTTTATTTATAATTTTTAGACATTAAATAATGTAATTTATTTATGATACAATGATGATGCAGTAATTACCGTATTAATGAAAGAATAAGATAATTGATATTATAACCACCCAAATAAATGTAATATGAGACTTATAATAAATTAAAATAATTTTATAGGATAACATGACATATTACGATTATTTAAATATTTTTTTTGAAGTAATAATTCTGATATGAATTTATCAAAAAAATACCCAATAGTGTCAAAATTAACATAAAAGAGTTCTTAAAACAAATATTATATTATTAATTGATATTCAATTCCTAAAAATATGAGGCTCGACCAAGAGACTTATATAATGATAGGTGTATCATTAATGGACAACTTGGGGGTCTTTTGGACGTATATAGTATGTTTATTAACTATATAATATAAAAATACAAAGTGACATGGTAAGTGTCAAACTATTTAACTAAGAGTAAAAACTAAAAGATAAGGTTAATATAATGACACAAACCTGCCTAAATTCTATTGGATGAGTGGTTTGTGACCCATTCCAACCTTAACCTTTAAATAATCCACTTTGGTGCCATTATAAACCTAATATTAATTTATTATAAAATAATATTTCTAGATTTTCTTAAGGTTCCCCTCCTCCCTCTTATAAAAGGAAACCAGTTCTAACCAATTCTCCACACCTTCAAAGCCTTTTGGTTCGTTCAAACCCTTACCAAATACTCTCTCAACATCCCACACTTCAACCTAGAAGCATTATTATGATCATAAATCCTGCCTATGGAGCCCTTTTTAGCAAATCAAAAGGAAGAACCCGAAGAAGAGGTAATGTTTTCACCACCCTTTTTCAAGTTTATTTCTTCTTCAACTTCTTCTTTCTTCGTTATTCCCATTCTAAAATAATAACTCCAGTATCTTATATATACTGAGATGTTATAATAAATATTGCATTACCATATTCGTTATTCTATCTATCCTATGAATGACATGTCACCATACGTGCATACATACGGCATACCGTCTCCACGTCATGGTGTAATTTTTATTCAAAACATTATTCTTTGGATGGGTATAATAATGATGTTTAATTCATGTAAATAATAAATATAACATGATAATTATTATTTATATATGATATACCATCCAATTATATATTATTTTAATATCAAAATAATGATATTGTCGCTCGTGCGTACGTACGGACTACCGTCTTCACGAATGCAATGAGATTCATTCCCCATCGTATCCATTCAAGAATAATTCTCCTTTGATGAATAAAAGTAATGTTTAAGAACTTTATAAAATTCTAGATATGAATAAGATACAACCAATCGATTAAAAACACGACTAATGTAACAAAACATATAAAAGAAAATGAGTAAGTTAACACCCGAAACGACGATAATACTAAGTTATTATTAACAAAAAAATGTTAAAAGATCACATATGATATCATATTAATGTATATGATTCTTTTATAATTTAATAACAATTATTTCACCATTATACAGGAGGTTAACCTACCATCAACCAAGGAAAATTACTAGGTAAGGGGTTTTCAAGTCACTCCTTTCCATGAGATTCATGCCATATTGCCACTATTACCTTTTGTGTGGTGTATGTACTGCCCATAATTGTAATCTTTGTGTAATAAACATTAATTTATGTGTATTTACATATTAATTGTATGATACCTCTTTAATGGGAGTATGTTTCGTAAGTTACCGAATTGGTAACGGTTATTTCACAATCTCATTATTATTCGAGGATGTTTATAAGTAAATATCCACTGGGACCTCTTTATCATCCACATCCATGTTTCTTAAAAATGAATTTCAAAACAAAATTAATATTTTAAATAATATGGGTTAGAGTCGTTTATACACTTTTTTTACTTTTATAAGAGGTTTATAAAGGAATATTTCCGTCATTTTCCAAACAAGGTCCTTTTAACCTTTTCGACAAATTAAAGGTAAGAATGTTTTTTTTAACTTATACGGAGGGTGCAGCTATTTTCTACAATTATAGGATCATCAAAGCTTCCCTTAAAATCTTATAATAATATTTTCATAATAAATATTTTCTTTATGTGACTCTTAAATGATTTCAAAATATAAAGAGATATATCTCTCTAAAAAAGATTTTGATTTTATCTATGTCAACATCCTTTGATGGATTTTAAGTTTATTTTTTGTTGGGTTATTATGGTACAAAACTTATTTATTGTATTGATGTTTTTGTGATATGTTTGACTGTGGATGTGCTATTTTTATACCATTCATTTCTTATGGTTAAATTATTGACATTTCGTATGGTAGTTTTAATACGAATGTTTGTGATATGTTTAAACCATTTAATATGAGGAATATATTGGACATAGTAAGTGATGGGTGGAGCCCTCTATAGCTCATCGATGCATCAGTAGGTCTCATGAGACAACTAGATATGGAATTGGATGAGGCCCTTTCCCAATTTGATTTATGGTTTTGGCGGAGGCCTTAATCATTTTAGACATCTTAGCCGAGGCCTTGAAAAAATGTTTTGTAATGTCCGACATTATACATTCCCTCATTATGGAAATAATATTGATGGTTCATGTGGTCATTCGACTAGTAGAATACCCATGATTATGTTTTATTATGGAATTATTTACATAGCTCATAATCTTTCCATAAAAGTATTCATGTTTATTATTCGTAAAGAAATGTGTTTCTCAATTATTTACCATGCTTAATATTTAGTCATTTTCCGTTGTATTACTTACCCTTGCTGAGCGTTTGAGCTCACCCCTTTCTTATGTTTCATTTTCCCAGGATATGAAGAAGTTAGTTATGAGTGACCTGCAGGCATAATCTAGGAGGCTTGGATGATTCTAAAGAAATATATTATTGTTGTATTTCCCTTCAAGTTGTAAAGTGAATCATATGTATGAATATTGTTTCCAATAATAAAAAAATTGATCCGTCTTTCGAGACATGATTTCCTTGTAATCATGCCAATGTTATGTAATAATGCACCGACTCTGGGTAACTGGGGTCGGGGCGTTACACAAGTACTAGTGCAATTGGTCCTCCTCTGATATAAATTCCTCAGATGGTCTCCAACAGTTTTATTCGTGAAGCCAGAAACACCCAACAACCCTAGTATCCATGATTTTTGGACTTATTTTTTAAAGGAAGGCGGTCATTGATTGATGATTCATCCAATTATACTTAAGGACTCCATTGGTCGATAGGATGTGATGTCAGGATCACCTCACCCTTTTGGGGGAGTATTATCATCTGTTCTAGGACTCTATTTTGGATTCAAGTCGTGTTCATATGTTCAGGAATCCTTGGTTCATTCCTGAAAATTGTGTCCAAGGGATACCCCCTAGTTTTCACAATCACCATAAGCATACATATATTTGATTCCATGGAGGTACTGCTGACTTGAGCCATACAATAAGGCACTCTAGAGTTTATTGTCATCCAGGGGGATATAAGGTGATTTGATGATAGGTTCAGAACCAGAAGATATGTTTCCTATGTATCATCGAGAGATGAATCAGAAACCATATAGCTCAAAATTATGTGGGGTTTACACATGGAAGATTCCCATGTGGGGGTACATGGTTGGGAGATCCCATTTGGTTGGGCACCCTTTTGAGATCGGTCTTTCAAGTAACTGTCCAATGTATCCTGGTTTGATTAGATATCAGAGTTCTCGTAGATCAGATTGTGTGGGGAATACACATAGAAGTTTCCCATTTGAGAAGACATGATTGGGTGACCCATTTTTATAAGGGAACAATTTTGAGACCGAGCCTTCGAGTAGGCATCCTACGTTTCCTGATTTCAACAGTAATCAGAGGTCTCATAGTTCAGAATGTGTGGATGTTGTAATCATCACAATATTATATGCTCACACGAGTGGTACTCAGTGCGAGAAACAAGAGGATGCAAGATATCCAACCAACAACATTCTTCCTCTCTTGTTGGATGGAGGGGGGAGCCTTCGGCAGAAGAGGATAGGGCGATGGTGGGCATGGGGTGTCGAGCAATGAAACATTCAATGTAATATAAAATTAAAGGTCAAGAGGCTCTACCTCAAAAAATATGGGACATACCTCAGTGGGAGGGCCACATAATATGTTCTAGAAGGGGAGGAGTTACATCCTCATCAAAGGGTGGAGAAAACATAACTCCTTTAACTGATCACTATTACTCATTGAATGGAAAAGAATGTGATCACCCTTAATCTATAGAATGGGGAGGTTAATGTCAACATAACATGGTTAGTCTTTTAGTAACTGTGGGAATTTAGAACCACATACATTCTCGATGCTCGGACCGTTGTGGGGAGTGTCTTCATGACTCTGCATACCATGTGTATGTATACTCAAATGTGCGCACCAATGCACCTGATTGACTGATCATATGGGTCTGTTGTCATTGGAGGAGTATTTGTCATGATTCCAGTGGACTGGTTTGCAAAGGGGTTATGGAGGACTAGATGATAATTTAGGTTGAGGTTGGACCCTGAGGAAATAATACCCAAACATACCCCATCCCACATACAGTTTTCTTATGCGGGATGGGGGATGTTCTGTATACTGTAGTGGTATGCGGGCTGAGGGGTTGTCTGTGTACTAATGTCATATGTGGGCATGGGTATAGACCACTGCGCAACATGGTTGTACGTGGTCTATCACACAACTTTGGGTTTCATCCGCATACTGATGTAATATGCGATGCCGAGTTACATCCACACAGTGATATGCTACTTGGAACACCATTTTGGAGGAGGGTTTAGGGGATCATCGTGTTGAAATATTGGGTGCCCTTGACCCAACTATTCAGTGCTTTTTATTACAATATCGTGTATATAATAAGCTATACATGATGTCATATTACCATTATAGTGTATACATTTTTGCATCCACTATTTAAATGGTAATGTCCATAGATTAATTGTCGTATCAAAAGGTTATAACAGTTCACATTCTATAATGATAACCTCTAGATACTACGACCTTAATCCTAAATATATGTTCTATGATCTAGATGCGTCTTACTGACTGGACATAGTGGATGTTTGACTATCAGGTGTTTGGGGCTTATATGCATTGAGAATTCTTTCATGAATTTTTCACTTGGTGATCTCCAGTAGTGAGATCATGAGGACTTACCCGCCAATAGGAACACCACATTTTTTGGGTATCATTGGATGTTCCTATCAAAGATCATGGGTAATGGTCTCTATAAATGAGAGCATTACCATTGTATGAAATTTTATTACATACTTTGTTGCAAGACAAAAACCATGGCAATAAAGTCGTGGTGAGGTAGTTTGGGTAGGGTGAATCATTGGTTGCATTGCAGTGGTTGAATGGTCAGGAATGGATTTTTCGCTTTCAGGTTATGGAAGTAATATATCTCAGGACATGTTCTTATGGATGTTATTACCATTATAATACAAGGACCATGGCAATCAAGGGTAAATCCTTCTAGTTAAATCAACAAAAAATAAAGGGGGAAAAGTGTGATGACATGTTAGTGCATCCTACTTTATGATATATTAGAGACAATGGGATTATATTACACAGCGAATCTTCATCAGATGGTTGTCACTACATTGAAAATAATTATCTCTTCAGGGGACATGATGGGTTTCTTGATCCTACTCTTGGTCTATGAATACTATTCACTACTTTCGAGATAATGGCCTTGAGGGTCACACACAATAGCGTATTCAGGAATCATCCCTATTCAGTTGAATAAGAGTTTTGGACATGTTGGTCCCCGACACTGGGGTCCGAGATTTTTCCAAAGAAAAAAGATCACCAATTTAATAAATAAGTTCATATTATTTGAATTTAGAATAATGATTATTGAATTTATTTATTAAATGTATTTATGACTTTTAAGTATATACATAAAAATATAAATTGGATAATATTAAATATTCAAGGATCAATTAATATTTATGGGAGTGACGAGTCGAGTTAATTAATCAATTATTATTACGTAATATATTTTAATATATTTCAAGTGAGTGATAATAGTATTTATGACTTAGATTAGTAGTCATAAAATGTCATTGATAGTGCATTAATTATTCGAGTTTGTGAGGCTATACCGGGTATTTAAATTATGCACTATAAATAGAAGAGGATGGGCTTTTTACAAAGTATATACATGGGCTTCTCTCTTCTCTTCACTCTCCCATGTGTTAGAGAGAAATGCTCAGGATCCAAGGGTCATGGATCATGAACTCTCTAAGCCATCACTAGTGAAGCGAAGCAGTGACGGTTGGAGGGTCGAAGGCATCAATGGTATTCCACGCTAGAACTCCGATTATGATGAATGATGATCCCACAGATTCCTTGAAACATGTGTGGACGATCTATAGGAATTCGACTTCAGATTCTTTAAGCAGTGATTGCCGATGTCTATAAGATGTCGTGTGCGGCTTCGTAATTAAACAATGTATGTTTTATGGTTTATTTTTGTGCTTTAAACTCCACATGCATGGTCCTTGTCTAAATTGGGTTGTTGATCACTGACGTCGACATGTTTACGTCCATCGTCGGTGGAAAAATATTAAAATTCCATAGGTTAGGGGCTTCCACAATGTTCCCATTTACAAAAAGAGGTATCAGAGGGACACATGTTCGTTTTCAGCCAACTATAAATTAAATTTTATTAAATTTAATGAAGGGAATCAATACGGTTCTAACGCCGTAGACAGAATCAGATTTGGACCTCTAATTGCCCATTTGCTGTCATCCAAAGTTTTGAATTCATATTCAAGACTGAATTTCCTTGATGTTTTTGTATTTCGACTGGAACATTTCGGGTCTATATACTCACTTCAAAACAATTTAGTATTGATATTATTTTCTTAAAATAATTACATTAATATTATAATAATATAAATACTTGATAATATTATAATATTAATATTTATTTTATTTTGATAATAATATAAATTCCATTATAATATTATTATAATAATATTAATAATATTTCTTTTATAAAGAAGATACATTAGGATTGAGATAAGAGGGGAGATAGTCTTGCAAAGAAAGTCTTTGTTTAAAAAAGGATAAGTGTTGGGAGACAAGAAAAGAAGGTCTCCCATGTTTTTAAAAATATATATAATAGATGGAAGGTTTGGAAAAATTTCAAAACATACTATAAAATTTAAAAAAACAAGGGGGCGAACTGCATGTGCATGTCCAGAAAAATTTGTTTTTGGGGGGGATTCGAGAACCCCCTTCTCTCCTTCCCCGCCGAACTGGCGCACCAGGACACTAGTTTGCCTCCTTCCCCTTCATGGCCTCCCGCTCAAGCTGCCACCTCTAATCCTATGATGCGAGGACACCGTCCGCTCCACCCAATGGAGACCCAGCATTGTCATGGTTCCACATTAGCCCCTCCCCCCCCCCCATGACCGCCTTCCCCACTCTCCCTCCCAGTCGGAGTCTACCTCCTCCCAACCTGCTCCAGGCGTAACACCCTGTGGGCCTCCCCGATGAGTTGCCTCCGCCTTACCCAATACCACACCCTGGTCTCCTTATTCCCAAAGTGTTGTACAACTCCAGTGGCGGCTCCCCCCTATCATGTGTTGGGGCATGGAGCCCTGTGCCGCATCGAAATTTTCCATTGCAGAAACTCACATGAAGAAGAGAGTATTTCACCCGAAGGATTTTTATCAACACCCAAAGGCCTTTTATACAAATCACACCTGAAGGAATTTTAACAACACCTGAAGTCTTTTTTTAACTCACCTGATGGGTTTCTGCCTCAACGTACCGACACCCATGAACGTACCGTTTTTTTCATACCGCCAATAATCACAACCGAGACACGCCGCTTGATCTCTGCAACCAAGAGGAATTTCAATACAAGAAACCTTCCTCATCGTCGTCTTCAATCATTGGCACCGACACACCATCGTTCTAGTGATCACCATCTTTAGTTCGCAACCGTTACCGAAAATGCGACAACCCCTTCATCGCTCTGTCTTGGTGGCTACATCTTTGCCAGCCCACATTCCAAAATTTGATACCGCATCCTCTTATATAGACATCATGTCCATATTTCCATTTAATGTGGTCAACATTCCTAATCCCATCATTATTCCACCAATTAATATTGGAAAAAACTTTTTTTTTAATTTTAGGAGAAAGTCCTCCATTACTGTTGAGAAAATCCCCCCATTAATAATTTTCCCTCCCCATTATTTGAATTTTAAATCAAAATATACCAAAAATATCCACCTTGATTTAAAATTCAAATACTCAACATTCATCTCCACCATCTGGGTCAATTTGATTGCTGACTCCACTAAGCTTCGAATGTCGCCCAATGAACAGAACATGCCACATGAAACCTGCGGCCATGAAGACTTTCTATATTCCAACAACACAGCTGATACCGCCATCATTTTCTAATGGAATATGAGTCTTTGATAAGCTTCTCCAGCTGATGCTTGCCACCATGTTCTGCAACAGAGCACTTCAACCTCCCTTTGATACGATTGTTGGGGCATGGATCCCGGTGCCACATCGAAAGTCGTCTTTGTAGAAACACACAAGAAGAATAGAATATTTCACCCGAAGGATTTTTAACAACACCCAAAGGCCTTTTACAACGCACCTGATGGTTTTTTAACAACACCCGAAGGCCTTTTATACACATCACACCCAAAGGAATTTTAACAATTTCAAAGGCCTTTTACAGCTCACTCGATGGATTTCTCTATCAATGCATCGACACCCATGAACCTACCATTTTTGTTCGTACCGCTGATCATCAAAACTGGGACATGCCACTTGATCTCCGCAACTAAGAGGAATTTTGATACAAGACACAGTCATCATTGTCATCTTCAACCATCGGCACCGACACACCATCATTGTCGGGATCAGCATCTTCACTTCGCACTGGTTACCGAAAACACGACAACCCCTTCATTGCTCTGTCTTGGTGGCTAAATCTTTACCAGCCCACATTCCAAAATTTGATATTGTATCCTCTTATATAGACATCATGTCCATATTTCTATTTAATACGGTCAACATTCATAATCCCATCACTATTCCACCAATTAATATTGGGAAAAGCTCTTCGTTAATTTTGGGAGAAAATCCTACATTAATGTTGAGAAAATCCCTCCAATAATAATGATCTCTCCCCATTATTTGAATTTTAAATCAAAATATCCCAACATGATGCAACCACACCAGAAGACCCCGGGCTGCACCCAGGCGCTCTGGCAGCCACCCGCGGGGACCTGCACTGTAGAGTCTCTTTCTACCCACAACATTGCGGCCTCCCAGTCGGTTGCACTACCACGTTCACCTCCTGCCCGTTCTCGGACCACCCACAATAGTGACATGGCCGACAAAACAACACTACCACCCCATGTGTGATTCCTTCTGTTGTTCTACATACCGAGGTTGCTCCCGGACCTGACCTCACCAGCTAGTGTCGCTTGATGCAAGAGACCCCCTCGCCAAAACACTCTAGCTTCCTCCAAGTATGTTTTCACAGAATGAAATGGGTTTGGGAAGACCAACTTGACCGACCCAGAACCACCCGACCCGGAACGCCCATGCACGGGGGTTGGTACAGCCCAAACTGGGCCTACGCAATTTCATTGTAACCCGCACAATAATTGCCCAATGTATTAAGTGCCTGAGTGTTTAAATTTAATAAATATATATTAAAATATTTAATTTCATTTTAGTTGAGAATTATGTTAAATAAAAATTAATTTTGGTTATTAAAATTTTAATGAGGAATGATTAACTTAATTTGGTGATTAATTAAATTAATTAAATTAGTTTATTTTATTTTTAAAATTAAATTAATTAATCGGGACCAAACGAGTACAATTATTGAACTAAAATTATTTTGATATTTTAATTCAATAAATAATCCCCTCATCTTTATTGTTTTATTTTTCATTTAGTTTAAATATGTTACTTAATGCGTATTCTAATCTTGAGATGGAGGATGACCAATTCTTGTTTGGTGCATTTCATTTTATTATTTATTTATTTTATTTATTTTATTATTTCATGTTGGTTTCAAATATTTATTTTCATTATATAAAATATTATCTGTGTGTCATCTCAAGGGTAAATATATGTATAAGGCCATGCACGCCCATTCTCAGAGTTGTATTTTATACCCTGAGACCCCCTTGCCATCATGAGAGTATTGTTGTATAATGTTCCGAAAAGGTATAACGCACTTCGCCCCAAGTGACGATGACAAACCAGACATGAGTTGGTTTCATTGGATGAGCAAACATTTCAATTCAAGTTTCAAGCCACGTGACTGAAGGTACTTAACCCTAAAGATGCAGTAGTTCTGTTATTCACTCAACGGATCGACCAAAAGTACCAGATCATGATCATGTGTTTATTTTTTTTCATGGTTTATTATTTTTTTCTAGTGTAGTTAATAATTTGATCACATAGAATAATAATAAACAATTATTCAAGATAAAGCATACATGTGAGGTGATGGAATTTTTATTCCTTGAACATATTTTTTTGAGTGCGATCAAATAGTACATGCTTATAATAATAGAAAAGGATTTCTTTCGTCAGAATAAAATAATAAAACCCTCAAAAAAAATATGAAGTCATAATAGCCTTCCATCATTTAAATTTGGACAAAAGTTTTTGTTTGAGGTGTCGGTCATGCCATAGTTGTGGGTGCCTCTTACTACTGGCGAGTCCTCTTAAAAGTGATGGGTTGTATGAACTAAAATTGCAGCATAGATATATTTACATACCTATATTGTTTTAATTTTTGAGGTAGAGGTTGGGTAAATTGAGTTCTGATTTTATGAAGTCGGGACATCACACAACAGATCAAGGAGCCACAAGTTAATGCATTCGGCTGGAAAAGAGCCCACCTAGAAACCTCCATGTTGTCGCATAACCATATCTTGTAGAATATGAGAGGTGGATCTAGGATCCTTGCCACTAGAATACTCTAACGAAATTGTATTCCGATTGTAGAATAGAGGGTTCCTAGAATCTCATAAAATAGTGGGATACATTACATGATTTAAGTAATTAAACAATAATTTCTTAACCGGTAATCTAGATAAAAGGAACTAATCTCCTAAAATTCATTTTTGTGTAAAGGGGAATGTTATACCACAAGACTAAAACTGTGACAAATATTCAACAATTTAAATGCCACATTGAAATGAGTAGTCATCAATAGTACATGCACAAGCGTATAGTACTATGATATAGGAAATGCAAGGTTCCAGTGTCCCCAATACTGTTAAACTACCTCAAGAAGAAAGGGTGAAACATCTTACATAAGACTAAGGTACCGAGAATATAATAGTTATATAAATAAGATTTCATCAACATCTGGTGTTAGATGTTGTCGCTACACTAAGATACGGATGATAAAACAAGAAGTCTCATCTCCGTGATGATTTCAATTAGAAAGAAAAACAATGATATAAATAAGGAAATGTCACTCTGACATGTGTAAATTGAATGTTTGATCATGATCATTAAATGGATCCCTTGTTCGTACCATTTTCACCACTTTACTCATGTTCTGTTTTAAGTTATAAATTGAACATGTAATGAGTAAATTATCCATTACCAGTTAAGGTAATGTTCATTGCTTGGATTTGAATAAAATATAGTTACATTTTCATTCATATGGAGAATAAATTGAAATATGATGTGAAAAGGTCAACATAAATTAATGAAAATGTAACATTAGAAAAGTCCTTCAATTAATGAGCTATAAACAAAGGTTATTTGCATTGCATATTATAAAATAATAATATAGAAGTTTAAAAGTAAAATGTTGATTTAAAGAAGCATGTTTTCACTTCTTCATCTGGCATATTCATCAATGTAATGTTTCCTTTTACTACTTGGGTATTTAATACTATCATCTTTTTATATATGTTTATTTAAATATAGTTACCAAGTAAGTATAGATATATTAATACATGTCAAGTGTATTCTCTAAGTGGCTGTGAAAGGGTGATACCTAGGCCAGTGGTGAGAAGAACAGGACTTCCTTAATTTTCATATAAAAGATTCGTGTAGAACTATTATTGAGTATTACCATATACATTAATCTCATGTTCCCTTTGATGAAAGGAGACATTATTTTAGGTTCTAGAATGAATGTTATATTTGGTAAACTCAATCATTATTTCAATGATTCATGAATCATTGCTAATTAGTGATGAATACAAATGTAAGACTTATAAACAGTTGTGACAAGATAATTATTTGTCAAGTAATACTAAATGTGGATGTCAGGAATATAACATGTATGGTATTTAGGCTCAACACAACTAAATAATTTTGGTATCATCGAAATATTTAGTTTGGAAAAAGGATCCTTTAGAAATAACGGTATGTCACAATGCTTTTGGCAATAGTTCTACAAGCATGAACTATTCCAAGTATAAGTTATGGGTATATATAATTCATAAGATTCATTTAAGTAATTATGTAATAATAATGTGAAGTATATGCATGGTGAGGAGATATGAGTCGTTTCATATTGGGATACCATATAACATCTTGACCAAGAATTCATCAATCATGATAATGTAGCATGGAGAAATTCATAAAATCACATTACCTTACTGACATCACGACATTGATGTTAATGCAGAGGATTGATGATGAAGCCTTAAATATAAAAATTGATCAAAAAAATATAGTATGGACTAATTCCTAAACCCAAATTTTATAAATAAAAATATTTATTTTAGTAGTATCAATGTTGATACTTGCAGAAACAACCATTATATTTCATGAAATGGTTTTCAAATAACTCTGAAATCCCACAATCATATGCCAACTATAATAAGAAATGGATATCATACGAGTCTTAGTATGATTTAAATTATTTATGTCATGAGGACATGTGATTGGATTCAAATATTTAGTTCATTCCTAATCAAACTTGCATCAAGATAAACACATTGTGAATCAAAGGTACTTATCCTAATAATTTCATAGGATATTACATAAATACCCATGATAGAAATGTTTTAGTCATTTGATAGACTAAATTCTGTAAGAGGGTTCACATATCTATTAGATATAGTGGGAACTATATTGACTTGTGTTTAGTCAATTCTCACGCTACAAAACAGCTTTCATAGGAACTAGTTCCACAAGTTCATGGGGAACTGAGTATGATCCAGAGATACATACTGCGTAGAATGGATAAAACCATGGTGATTGTTTTTTTATTCACCGCGGTCGGTGATCTATTATTCAATGTGAATAATATTTCAGAAAATTAAGCTGTATATGGAAATTAGCTAAAATTGATAAGACCAACTAAAATTATATTAATGGATTATATGATTCAATGTGTAATGGGGGATTATTATTATGAATATTGTGGGGGTGTTCATGTGAAATGATATATGGGTGGTACTAGGGTTTCACTAATAATGATTGATTGGTTTGATCATGTAGTTATGCCTAAATTTGATGGAATTTTACTTATCATATCTAATATCTATTACCAATTTATTTAGCATTGGATTTCATGACCAGGAATCATGGATGGTGTCTATACGACAAAACCAGAATTGGATGCTCATGTCATAGTATTCTAATAATGGTTGGAAGTTACTGAAATCTATTTTAGGATTAAAGTAAGAAACATGATCATTGAATATATCTATGCGAAAAATGTTTCCCATGTGTCTACTAAAGATAACTGGGAGCACCAATGTTTTCCAAGTGATGTATGTTCAGCAACATATTGAAAACAGATTGGTCTTTAAGTTAGTTAAGAACAAAGAGAATCTTATTCTCTAGTTATTGACTAAATTTAGAAACCTATGTTCTAGAGAACATGATCTAATGAGGTAGATCTATAGGATTCATGGACCCAGTCAAGTGTATATACAGTGACATTGTATTGAATAAATCATGTTGGAACAATTCAAGTGATGAATTGTTTTCTATGTCACATGGCATAATTTCTTTAGGGTGACAAGTCCAAGAGATGGAAAAGTTAAATGTGATGATTTAAATCCATACGTAGAAGTAATGGATCAATCATGAATGCCATTATATGTACAAGAACAAATATTTCCTAGGTATATTTTACAATAGGAAAATAATAGTTATATCCAGGATCACTTCATGGGATAAAGTCAGAAATATCTAATTGTTTTTCGAAAATTACAAAAGATATGTAGCTGGTAAGTGGATAAGAAGGGATACCAGTTTTCTGGGATACAAACTAGTATTTCAGTGAACAACATGATGTAGTATTGTAGTTAGCCTAAATACAATGAGTGAGTCAAGATCATATAAGCCATTAGTAGACATATTTACAAAGATTGAGTATGTTGTAGCTTCTGAGGAAGCTAAGAAGAAGATATGAAACAATTTGTTCCATTTCATGCAATTGAACCTAGCGAGAAATGCATTATTGTAATGTAAATTATGATATTCTTACTTGAAAATATTTAATGTTATGATAGTGGAAATGTGGGATATACACGGGATACCATCTCTTGGGATGTTTTACATTAAGAGATGAGTTCACTATAGCAGAATAGCCACACAGCTGAACCGTGGAAGCCCCGGTAGATAATGAAATTACATAGTAGAAACATAATCATTATCATGTGAGTTTCTAACATGTTTTGTTAGCATGTTATCTCTAGTGAAAATGGGAGTGTTGAAATAGTGGCTTCCCTTAACCCAACTATTCAATGATTTTTTTTATCGTTTTGTGTTTACAGTTAGCTATAAATGATGTCATCTTACCATTATATTGTATACTTTTCTGCATCCAATATTGAAATGGTAATGTCTAAAGATTAATTGTCTTATCAAAAGTTTACAACATTTCCTAAGATGTAATGGGAACCTCTAGATACTATGACTAGTGGGCCAGCCTTTTCTTAAATTATTATTACCTAATTTTAAAGATAAATAACATAATTGTATTACACATAGAGTATCCAATGGTATAGTGTCTTGGGAAAACTAGGACCTTAAATAACAATCAAGCATAAAAATTCATTTAATTACTTCTTCTCTATCTTCTTATTGGAACATGACCTCTCCTTAGTAAATGTAGTCACCTGAGTATATACATCAACATGGGTGAGCTCAAAGCCCAGTAAGAGGATAGATAAGAACAATATAGAATGGGGTGAGCATAATCATAACATAATAAAATGAACCGGAACATGAGAGTAATCATTAATAAAATAATTGAAACGTGGAAATGCATAAGAATGAAACATCATCTCTTAGAGGTTAAATACCACACATAATTGTGATCAAATCCTGAATCTTGTTCACACATCATTTCACATTTACTAATGAGATTCTTCACTTTACCCAATGGATTGGGGTGCTGTATACTTCTGGGTGCACCCGTCACATCATAACATTATCATTTATCATTCATTCCACAATGAATACATAAAAAAGAAACATAACTAAAAGATGAAAAGGAATGGTCTTCATCACATAAGAACACATTCATAAAAACTGTGTTCTCCAAAGGAAGAGGGAATTACATACATGTTACAAGAACCGTAAACATTGAATGAAAAGTAAATGGTGTGTTCATAAAAGAAGAGTTCTTTTGGAAAACTTTTTGTTTAACATAAACACCAGTGAAAAACATGTATATACTATAGAATGAAATTAAATGATGAAAAAGTAATTATTATGGAGTAACCATATCAAAAAAGGATTTAAATAGGGAGAACCCGAAGGATTATTGTTAGGTTCGATAATTTACCCTAACCATGTATCCGAACACGTTATTCTCTTTAATGTCATGTATAACCACATTAGATTCATTGATTAATAATTATTGAACCTTGTTTACATGAATATTGTTCATTATGGTTTCATTAAGATATTTTATGGGCCTTTGGATGAGTTATAGAGTTTTAAAACATTATGCGAGAATGTTTGTTTTTAGGGTTTTTCTTGAGTGGTCAACTTGTATTAATAAATTGATGTTTGGGTAGAATATGGGTAGACCTCCCAAACTGATATTTCATGTTATTAATGATATTAAAGAATATAAAATTATCGTATAACTAATTATATTATACACCATGTGGATGAATCATAGGATAAAAATTAAATGGTTATTGTTCGAGTTAATTTTGGCGGTTTTTAGACCACAATAGACATGTTTAGTTTAATAGATTAGTAATATATATAAGTTAGTTACATAAATATAAATAAGACATAATAAATATATTTTATTCAGGTTGAACCATAAAAATGGTTTCATGAACCGATCTGAATGTTCAAATGGAAAAAAGAAAACATGTCGTTCTAAAAGGTGATAGATTAACACCTCACAAATAATGTTTTCTTTATTAAAATAAAACGATGAGGGAAAGGGATTGGATTGTATAATATCACATTAGTATCATAACATTAAATTATATGTAATATAGTAGAGTTACCATACCATGTTGATGGATATTGCTGGGGAGAGAAAAATAAAAGAACTTGAAATTAAAAAAAAATAGAGGAACGAGGAAGATTAATTTCCTCTTGAATCATCCTCTTGAGATCCTCTTTAAGAGACATAGACTTGGTCTTTTTATAGAACTAGAAACTCTTGTACGTGGGGGAGGGGCTAGGAATGATTCCTGGGTAGAGTTTAGAAAAGAATTGATGCTTGAGAGGTGTGTGGAAATGAGGTAGTGAAGGGTGGTTTTTATAATAGAGGGGAGAGCGGATTTATGAATATAGAATTCATTAGATTAGTATTTCTCCACAAGACATAGAATAGTGAGTCTTCCATGACCAAGTATAGTCATTTTATCATTTGATCCCAAACCTAGTGGTCTTACATTAGCAGAACATCATACATTACTCTATAATTAGCTTATTTTTCTTATTTTGAAAATTATATTATTTCACTATTCATTAAAAACTCAAGTATTTCAGGAAAATCCAAAAAATTCACCAAAACCATTTTTCAACGTGTAGAATCCAAAATTGAAGTTATTTTCTAAAAAAAATATAAATAAGATTAATTTAATATTTAAATAAAAATCATTATTTTCTTTAAAAAATTGTTTGAAAAATTAAAACTGATTTTATAATGCTTTCAAAAATTACATAATGTCTTATAAAATTATCTTAAATCTTTAGGACATAGATTTGTTAATTTATGAACGATTTTTATGAAAAATAAGTTCATTTATATTAAGTAAATAATTATAATTAATTATTTATGACTTAAAAAATACCAATACTTTTACAATGTTCAAAATGTCACTTATAATATGCCTTAATTTTTTAAAATTATTAAATTCTGTTGTTACTATTAATTTGGTTATATAAGTATTCATAAGGGTATGATACTACTCAGTAGGGTGGGTTAATATTCCCCAAAATTTATGTTTTTCTTATCGCACTCCAAATAACTTACTGATTGCAACTGTGTGTGTCAGATTTTCGAAATTCCAAACACAGAAGTGACAAATTTAGGTTTATTGGACACTTACCACTTATTAGTTCATTACATTGTGTATTCATTTTTTTATAAAATATTTATAAGAAAGGGAATTTCCTTTGAAAAACTTTTGTTAATACATTCTTCCCCCCTTATGAAATTGTTCCCGCCAAATTTTGTTTTACGTAAACAGTTGAGGGAACTTATCCTTCATCACCACTTCTGGTTCCCATTTAGGTTCTTCAAACTTATGGTTCTTTCACAACACTTTGACAATGTGGGTTGTCTAGTTTCGTAGAACCTTATCTCTTCGGTCCATAATCTTCATTTTCTACTCCTCAAAAGAGATATCATCTTCCAGCTACCCCACTTCTGAGTTTAGTACATGTGAGGGATCAGGTATGTACTTCCTTTGGAGTGATACGTGAAACAAATCATGAAGTCAATCCATATTCGGTGCAACTGCAAGCTGATAGGCCACAAATCCTATGAGTTCAAGGATCTCAAAGGGGCCAATGTAACTTGGGCTTAGCTCCCTTTTAATTTCAAATTGCATGACTCTCTTCCATGGTGATATTCGAAGGAAAAATTTATCCCCAACATCATACATCAAGTCTCTTTGATGATTATCAGCATAGATATTTTACCAAATCTGAGCATATTTGATGTGTTTCTGGATGACTTGAACCTTCTCTGTCATCTCGTGCACAATATCAGGACGATGTACCTTTCATTCTCTAACTTTATCCCAACAGGTTGGTGTTCTACATCGCTTTCTGTAAAGAGATTCATATAGAGACATCTGAATACTCGCGTGGAAGCTATTTTTGTACGAGAACTCAACCAGTGGGAGATGTTAATCCCATCCACCTTTGAATTCTAGGGATTAGGCTCTTATCATATCTTCAAGAGTATGAATATTCATATCAGATTGGCCATCGGTTTGGGGGTTATAGGATGTGCTGGAATTTAATTAAGTAATCAATGCATGTTGAAGGCTTCTACAAAATTTTGATTTATTCCTTGGATCATGATTAGATCAAATTTTGAATGGAACACCATGCAGTCTCCCCCCTTCCTTCACATATATCCTGGAATGTTTTACAAGTGATATATCTTCCTGAATAGTGATAAAATGGTTATTTTTTGTGAGTCGGTCAACCACAACCCATATCACATTATTTCCAATTGATTTCTTTGAGAGACCCATTATAAAGTCCATAGTAACATTATCCCATTTCCACATGGGTATAAGAAAATGTTTCCTCACCAGTTTGGACCTTTTTCGCTCTACTATAACTTGCTGGAATACCATGAACCTTGAGATATATTCTGCAATCTCCTTCTTCATGTTATCCCACCAAAAGTGTTCTCGGAGATCACATACATCTTGGTACTCCCAAGATGGATATAAAATGTTTAGATATGTGAATTTTCTAATAGCTCCTTTATCCCAGGAGATGAAGGCACACAAAGGCGCATTCCAAATCGAATCACACCATCATAGTCGATATAGAACTCTTGCCGCTTCCCTTCCTTTACTGCATTCACCCTTTTTTGTATATCCACATCATCCCTTTATTCTTCTTTAATATTCTCTTGGATGGATGGTTGCACAATCATTTCGGCAAGGTATGATGTATCCTCTGCCATTATGATATATAAATACATTCTTTACATATCCTAAATGAATGGGTCTTTCTCAATCCGTACCATGGATAGAGTAGTAGGTTTTTTTAGCTTAGAGCATCAGCTACATTGTTCGACTTTCTAGGATGACAGTTAATAAATAAATAAAAATTCTTGATTATCTCTAACCATCTCCATTGACTCATGTTGATCTCCTTTTGTGTGACTATATAATTTAGGCTCATGTGGTCGGTGTATATGTGACACTACTATCCATAAACGTAGTGTTGCTAGATTTTCAAGGCAAAAATCACAGATTCTAACTCTAGATCATGCATCGGGTAGTTTCGCTCAAGTAACTTAAACTGCCATGAGGCATAGGCTATCACATTTTCATTTTTCATGAGTACAAAACCTGAGCCTTTATATGAAGCATCACTGTATATCACAAAACTTTCTCCAACTTTCATTAGTGTGAGTACAGGTGTAGTGATCAACCATATCTTATGATCCTTGAAGCTTACCTTTCATTCATTCATCTAGTCATATGTTACCCCTTTTTTGTTAACATAGTTATTGGACTTGACAATCGTGATAAATTTCTCAATAAACGTTGGTAGTACCCAAATAATCCAAGAAAATTATTGATTTCTATGATACTGGAGGACCTGGGCCATTCCTAAATCGCCTTTATTTTTGAAGGGTCCATAGAAATTGCCTCACTAGTGATCACCTATCCCACAAAAGAGACTTGCGTAATCCGAAATCCAAACTTGATGAACTTGGTATTAAACTTCTCCTTTCTCATTGTCGCCAACACAAGTCTTATATTTTCATCATGTTTCTCCTTTCTCTAAGAGTAGATGAGAATATCATCAATAAAAACTACCAAAAAAATTAATGGTAATGTTTAAAGACTCTATTAATCAAATCCATGTAGATTTCTAGGGATTTAGAATGTCCAAAGGGAATCACAAAAAAAAACTCAAAGTTCCCATACCTTGTATGGAAGGCAGTGTTTTGAATATCTTCCTTCTTCGCCTTTAAATGATGATATCCAGAATGAAGATCCATCATTGAGACTTATTGAGCTCCTCTTAACTAATCGAACATGTATTCAACCCTTGGAAAAGGATACATGTTCTCTATAATGATCTTTTTGAGTTCCCAATAATCGATACACAACCGCATTGTTTCATCCTTCTTCTTCACAAAGAGAACTACCCAAAGGTGATACACTAGGGTGTATGAACCCTTTGTCCAGATGCTCTTTCAACTACTTCTCTAACTCTTCCAGTTTGATAGGATACATCCTATAGGGACCCATTGAGACAGGAGTAGCTCTGGTAATGAGTTATATTGAGAACTCTACCTCAAGATCCTGGGGAATTCCGGGTACCTCTTCAGGAAATACATCACTGTATTCCCTCATGATGGGAATTTCTTCAAGGTTGGAACATTCCATTGACTCAACCATTTGGGAGAGGTATGCTTCTTAATAGTGAATCAACACCCACACAGATGAAGGATTTTTCAATGGAGTTTCGTGATATTCCATGCATTTGTAGGGAAGCATGTGATGGTTTGAATATAAAAAGTTATTTACTTTTCTGGATAGTTTATATGTACTCTATATAACGAAATCCAATCCATTTCCATTATAGAGTCAAATTCCACAAAGGGATGTATTAAAAGATTTTCTGGAAGAATATTCCTATAAGCACCAACAAGAGACACGTCAAATGCTTGGGTTATAATGATTGCACCACTCGGTGTTCTTATAGATGACCCTACTTCAATGTTTCTGGTCTTTGATTCTATAGTTCTAGAAAACATTCAAGATATAAAATAATGCATAGAACTTGAATCAAAGAATACTTTTTCCATTCATGAGTGAATAAGAAGTCTACCATGTACGACTTCATTATCTTTCACCCCCTCTGCAATAGTGTTGGAATAATCATTCCCTTGTTCCTATGGCTTTGTTGGCTGCAGACTCTCATTACCCTCGATAACATGAGGTTAAGTGCACTGGCTTTCATTGTTCCCTAGCTCCCAACAGTTGTAGCATTGAAAAATGGGTGGTTCTATCCATTCTTCCACCACATTCTCTTCCATTTTCAAGTCTTTCCAATACTCTTGGGCATGGTTTCCTTCTTTCCCATACATGAAGCACTTCCCCATCCCTTTCATGTAGTTCCCATTGTGCAAGTTCCCACATTTTTGGTATGTGTCTCGTTGAGTTTTCTTCCCACCTTTTTCATTAGATCCACCGACTAGAATCTCCATCTTTCTTTTCATATCCCTATATACATGGGACTAATATCCAATATCCATCTCTACTTTTAGAGCACATATAACAACTTCTTTGTAACTCCCAATGTCTCTAATTGCAAGAGAAATTCTATGGTGTGGTTTTAATCCACTAAAGAATATATCAATTTTGATATCATTGTTGATAACAAAACTGGATGTGTACCTTGCAAGACTTGTGAAATTATCTTCATATGATATGATATATTCTCCTTCCTTTTTCTTGAGCTCTATAAATTCTCTCTCCATCATCATGTGAAGTGTACATAAGAAATACATGTTAAGAAACATTGTCTTAAAGTCTTGTCATTCCATCTCATAAATTTCCTCCCTTAGCTTGGTGTTCTTAATCAAATCCCTCCATTGATCGACCACTCCATCTAGATGATAAATGGATGTTGTCAACTTCTCCATCATAGAACATTGAAGAACATAAAGGATATTCTCCATGGAGTTGACCCACTGTTCCAAAACTAGTGGAACAGAAGATCCACTATACATCGGTGGTAGATGCCGCATAGAACATTTGATAGATAATTGCTACCTCTTTGGTGAAGGAGGATATTCCCAATTATTATGGTTATCATTCATAACCTGAGATAGTTTGGAATGAATTGCAATGAAGTTCTGAACTCCACCTCCCAAATCATTGGGTATTTCATTCGGGTAATCGTTGCATTGGCCCTTGCACGAGTTGTTGGCCTGGTTTATCCTGGTTCCTACCATTTCCTAATATAGAAAAGGACAGAAAAAAACATATGTCAACATTTCATGAAAAAATATTTCATTTTCACAATTTATACTAAAATCATAACATATGGGATCCCTATATAATTATTCTTGCATGCATATTTGTACATGGTCTCATACTAGTGTATTTCTCTTGGGTTCACTAAACCTAATTCCCAAATTAACTAAACCTTACCTCTGATACCATCTATAGTGACACAAAATTTTCTTACATTACTATCAAAACATTTTAAATAAAAATAACAAAATAGTATTACACCTAGAGTATCCTAAGGTTTTGTGTCATTGGGAAACTAAGACCATACATAACAATCAAGCACAAACATTCATTTAATTCCTTATCATCTACATTCTTATTGGATCCTGACATATCCTTAGTACATGTAGTCACCTGAGTATATACATCCAAATGGGAGAGCTTTTATCCTATTAAGAGGATAGATAATAACAATATAGCATAAGGTGGGCATAATTATAACATATGCACATGAACATGAATATGAGGGGAATCATTCATAAATTACTTGAAATGTGGCAATGCATAAATATGAAACATCATGTCCTAGTGGTTAACTACAACAAATTATTGTCATCAAATATTTCATCTTGTTCACACATCATTTCAAATTTACTCATGAGATTCATTACATTACCAAATGCATTGGAGCGTTGTATAATTCTATGCACACCCATCACATCATAACAATATCATTTATCATAAACACCACAATGAATATATAACAAAAACGAACATAACTAACCATTGAAAATGAATTTTTTTCATCTCATAAGAACACAATAATAAAAATTATTTTTCCAAAATTAATAGGGAAAACATAAATGTTACTAGAACCGTCAGCTTTGGATGAGAAGAAAAGGGTGTGTTCTTAAAAGAAGAGTTCTTTAGGGAAACATTTTGTTTGATATAAACACATGGGAACAACATGTATATCTCATAGAATGATATTAAATGATGAAATTATAATTTTTAAGAGATACCATATCAAAAAATGAGTGAAAGTGGTAGAACCTGAAGGATTAATGTTAGGTTCGAGAATTTCCCAATACCTTGTATCTGAACACTTTTTCTCTTTATTGTCCCGTATAACAACCATAAATTCATTAATTATCAATTATAGAACCTTATTAAATGAATATGTTTCATTATAGTATCATTACGTCATTTTATGGGCCTTTGGTTGAGTAACACAGTTTAAAAACATTGTTCGGGAATGTTTGTTTTTTTGGGTTTTTCTTGAGCGGTTAACTTGTATTCATAAATTGTTGTTAGGGTAGAACATTGGTAAGCATCCAGAACATATATTTCATGTTATTAATGATATTACAGAATTTAAAATGATATTATAATTAATTATATTATATACCTTGTGGATGAATCATTGGATAAGAATTAAATGATGATTGGTTGGGTTAATTTGGGCGGGTTTTCGACCACAACGAACTTGTTTTTTTACTCATTAATTAATATGTACATAATGTAGATCCAGAACGTTAAATAGGACATAATAAATATAACCTATTCTGGTTAAACTATAAAAATGGTTTCATGACCAGATCTGAAAGTCAAAATGGAAAAAAATAAAACATGTCGTTCTTGAAGGTAATAGATTAACACCTCATGAACAACGTTTTCTTTTATAAAATAAAAGGAATATAGAAAGGGGGTTAGATGGTATAATATCCCATTATTATCATAACAATACAGTATTTTTAGGATAATGGATATATCATACCATGTGGAAAATTATTGTTTGGGAGAGAAAAAGAAAAGAACAAGAAATTGAAAGGAAATTAAAGGAACGTGGAAGAGAAATTACATCTTGAATCCTCCTCTTGAGATCCTCCTTAAGAGACCTAGCCTTGGTATTTTTATTGGAAAGAAGATATTGGACGTGGGGGAGGGTCTAGGGAAGATTGTTTGAAAGAATTTAGGCATATATTGAAGCTTCATATGTGTGAGGAAATGAAGGTGTGAACAATGGTTTCAATAGTAGAGGGTCGAGGGGATTTCTCAATATAAAATTCATTAATTTATTATTTCTCCACAAGAAAAGTAATAGTTAGTATTCAATGACCAAGAATAGTAATTAAATAATGATATACAAAAACAAGTGATCTTACATAATATGAACATCATACATGACTCTTTAATTAGCTTATTTACCTTATTTTGTAAATTATTGTATTTCACTATTCATCAAAAAATCATGTATTTTAGAAAAATCCCAAAAATTCACACTAACCATTTTTCGACTTGTATAATCCAAAAATGAAGTTAATTTTTCAAAACCAAATTTCTAAATATGAATAAATTAATTTTTAATTAAAATCATAATTTTCATAAAAAATATTTATTAAAATTAAAAATTATTTTATAATGCTTTGAAAATTTAATTAAAGACTAATAAAATTATCTTAAAACTAGAAGATATAGATTTGTTAATTTAGGAACATATTTTAAGAAATATTTTTTCTTTTAAATTAATTATTTATATTTATTTATTTATTTATGACTTACAAAAATTCCAATAAATTTTCTATGTTCAAATTTTCACATATAAGAGGCCTTGATTTTATTTAATTATTCAAGGGAAATGATACCATTCATTAGGGTATGTAACTATTCATATGGGTATGTTAATATTCGGTTGGGTAGGTTTATATTCACAAAAAATTCTATTTTTCTTATCAGACTCCAAATATCATACTGATTGCAACCGTGTATGTTAGATTTTCGAAATTCCAAACACAAACGTGAAAAAATTATGTTTAAAGGTCACTTAGAACTTAGAAGTTCATTACGTTATGTTTTCATGAGATTTTATGACATATTTAAAAGAATGTAATTTCCATTGAAAGACAATGGGTTGTTACACTATGATAATAATATTAAATTTATGTCTATTGTATAGATACATTTTACTAACTGGACATAGTGGATGTTTGAATATCAGGAGATTGGGGCTCATAAGCATTGAGACTTCTTATCATGATGCTTCCACATGGTGAACTCTAGTAGTGAGATCACGAGGACTAACCCGCCAATAATAACCCAACATGTTTTGGGTGTCATTGGATGTTCCTATCTACGATCTTGTGTAATGGTTTCTAGACTTGAGATCAATATCAATGTATGTCATTTTATTGCGTACTTTGATGCTAGACAAAACCATGGAAATAAAGTCGTGGTGATGTAGTTTGTGTTGGGTGCATCGTTGGTGGCATGGCATTGGATTAATGGTCACTAAAAGACTTATTTCTTCCGGTTTATGGATGTAATATATCCTAGGCCATGTTCATATGGATGGCAGTAACATTATAATACCATGAACATGGCAGTCATGGGTAAATCCATATAGTAAAATAGACAAAAAAAAATAATGATAAGGGTGAAGAAATGTGAGTGTGTCATGCTTAATGGTATATTAAAAGACAAAGAGATTATATTACAAAGTGCGTGATTGTAAGCTGGTTGGAGTTGCACTGAAAATCCTTATCTCTTTAGGGGCCATGATGGGTTGATAGATCCTGCTCTTGGTTTGTGAATACTATTTACTACTTTCAAGATAAGTGCCAAGAGGGTCACACAGAATAATGTATTCATGAATATTCCCAGTTCAGTTGATTAGGAGTTTTGGACATGGTGGGCCCCACCACTGGGGTTCAGGAATTGTCCAATGAAAAAGGATCTCCAATGTAATAAATAAATACATATTATTTGAGTTTAGAATATTGAGTATTTAATTTATTTATTAATTGTATTTATGAGTTTTATGTGATAACATGAAAAATTTTAATTGGTTTATATCAAATATTCAAGGTTCAATTAATATTTATGTGTGTGAATAGTTGAGTTAAGGACTCAATTATTATCCCACAATATATTTTAATATATTATAATTATGAGATAATAATATGCATGACTCGGATTAGTAGTCATAAACTGTCGTTGATATTGCATTAAGTATATTGGGTTTGTGAGGCTATACTGGGTGTTTTAAGTAGACAATAGAAATTCAAGAGAAGGGGTTTTTTCCAAACAATATTCATGGGTCACCCTCTCTTATCCTCTCTCACTTGAGTTAGGGAGAGAGGATCTGGATCCAAGGATCATGGATCAAACACTCACTAAGGCATTGCTAGTGAAGCAATTTAGTGATCATTGGAGCATCGTAGGCATCATCAGTATTTTGAGCAACCAATCAGATTATGATGAACAGTGCTCCTAAGGATTCCAGGAAGTTTGTGTGGATGATTTTGAGGAATTCTACTTTGGATTTTTTTAGCAGCAATCACCAATGATGAGCAGACGTCGTGCGTGGATTCAGAATTAAACATGGTATTATTATGGTTTATTATTGTGCTTAAAACATGTCATGCATGCTCTACAGCTAAACAAGGTGACATTTCACTAATGCTGACAAGTTTACATTGATTGTTGGTTAAACAATTTTAAAATTCCACATATCTGGGGAATCTGTTGCATGCCTGATTCCAACACATCATTCACAGGATGTTCATCTGTGAGAAGTATATGGTTTTTGGTTTCATTATTTTTGTTCGTGATTCTCTTTTTATTAAAATGTTTCCTTGTTTTATAGTTTTTAGATGGTTGTACCTCCAGAGAATGTGATTTGTGATTCAAACTTCATCAATAATTCCAGACTGTAGCTGAAATCTTATCCTTATTATTTCTTCAATAATTACGTCACCTTCATGTTTTCGTCATCCGTACTTTGTCAATTCATTCTGTGCTCCTTTTATAGAGAATTGGGGAAATTATATCTTTTGGGAATCCTACACCATTAGTGGAGACCCAACCTGAGATATTTTGACCCACATAAGACTCGTCCAATCCAGGATTTGTAGAGGCTATGGTTCATGTTCATTGGTCATAGAACCTTATCAGTTTGGATTGCCCGCAAACTGGTGAGTTCAGGAGATGCTACACAGATGGCCTTTGCGCGCATGATTACTTTAGCAACATGTTTCATGACGCTCCTTCATCGATGTGCATCACTCCAATGGCCATCGGTTCATGAATCATTATGCGTACTGATGGTTTGTGATCCAGGCAGACCGTGGACCCTTTCTGATGATGGTACAAAGGCCACTAAAAATTCTTAGAAAACCTATAATTCCTTCATGTTTCTTATGATATTTTCAACTCGATTTAGGTACATTGACAATTCTATACTTGTAGGAATACTTGATTCCTTCTGTAATGTAATTTTGGTATTATATTCTACTCTTTGAAGAATTTTTAGGACCCTACAAATTCCCCACATCAGAATGAGGTCTATTCGGAATTAAAATGGGACTATTTCGATGTAGAATCCATCATGAACTATAATGGTTCATGGTAGAAAAAATAGGCTTGGTATGAGGGGACCAAACCCATATATAGGGGACCATCTCATTTTTATTTTACCGTTTTTCTTGGAGAAAAGTGGTCTCAACTCCCTCCGCTTCCTCTGCATCTTCGTATAGTGATTCTTTCGAAAATACTATTCACAAATAGCTTCATATGTGCCTCGAACCAATATTTTTTCCATATCTATATTCTCATACATATTTTTGGGTTTCAAGAGAGATGTTGTATAATTTTAAAACCAAAATATGGATTCTGCATAGGAGGACGTTATGTGGCTTGTGCGTCCGCATACAGAGGTTTAATCGGCGAACAGAAGATTTTTAATTATAAATCAGAACATAATCTTTAAACCCAGGATCATTGAAAATGAACTTAACGCGGTCTATGTTCATGGTATCTACTATCAAAAAGAGAAATCTTCATCGGGAGCTCGGATCGGCAATTTCGAAACCCTAATGCGGTCAGTGGCGTCCCCCCCTCTGCTTCTAGCCGGCGCGAGGGGGGGGGGGATCCTCCGCTTCCTTGCAGTGGCCGGCGAAGTGATTTCCACCCCTTCACTGAACCTTCCTCTATCCCAATGTTTCATGAGATTAATCTTGGTCCTAAGGTCCCTAGTTCTAGGGAAGGCGACCCCGTTATCCCACTGTCGGTGTCATCATTTACATAGGCGGAGAGCCTCATGAACCGAATGATGGTTTCTCTATTCATCATCCATCGCCCTTCAGTGGATGCCTTTGAAATGCTTGTTTCCGAATCTTGGGGCTTCAGGATCGGGCGGTGGTCGGTCTGTTGGATAGAAGGCATATGATAGTTCACTGTTCTTCACTAGAGGATCTGTTTAGTGTTCTGTCGTGTGCCCCCAGAAGATGCGGCGGATGCAAATTCGTCATATTTTGGTGGAGCTATGACTTATACTTGCATCGTGATTATTCAATGCTTCCGGTTTGGGTAAGTATTCCAAAACTACCTCTAGCTTTCCAAAACCTGTAAATTATTCATATGCTAGGAAATCTAGTGGTTCGTTTTCTTTTTGTTGACTCGCGTACTGCTTTGGTTTTCCATCCGATCAACCCAAGTATGTGTGTGGAAGTAGATGTGTCAAGGCCACCAGTGGGTTTTGTATGGATTTTTTCTTGCAAGGAGGTTCGAAGAATGAAACTTGTGGTATTTGTTCATTGGGGGGATTTTTGTTCTTCCTGCTGTAGACTAGATCACTCATCCCTTTCTTGTAGGCGGAATGCTCATGGGAAGGATTCAGTGCAGGCGAGAGCCCCTGCATCTTCTAGCTGTGATTGCAGAATCTGGGATAGGGTATTTGCGGTGCAGGTTGATACCAGGATGGATCTCCAGTTGCGGGACAATGATGTTTTGGGCGTGCTGAAGGAGGCACACGGGGATGTTCAATGGGCGATGGTTCCAGTCAGACTGCAGGATTCTTCAGGTGCGGAGGCTAGTAATCAGAAGCAGTGGACCCCTTTGTTTTTTTCAGTGGCCGTGAATACTGTGAAGTCGAAGGGGGCTGAACTGTATGTTGCAGACATAGTTTCCTGGTTGAAGATTGATTTGTGGCTCAATGGAGTTGTAGAAGAAGTTCCCTTAGCAGTTTCTATGGTGAGTTTACCAGCAACATCCAATTTTATTGAGGAAGGTGAGGGAAGCATGGTATGGAGTGATGTCCAAGGTCTTAGTGAACAAGTCTCGAGGTTTGGAGGATTCTAACAAGAAGCCGTAATTAATGGGTTGCGGTTATGAACAGCCAACAGGCTTAACCTCGGTGCAGGGAAAGTCTTTCCTGATGACTGCAACAGAAGCCCAACCTGGAAAAGGGAGGGCGGACAACGATAGTGTCTTGGGTCCATTAGACCAAAACACCCTTGATGCTTCCCATGCTGCACTTCTAAATGTTGTGGATGTGGGGAATATTTATGGTTTGGCGGATAAGGTAGGTAAGGAGGGGCCTCCTTGTAAGTAGAGAACTCCCAAAGAAGGAACGACGCTGAAGATGGGAAATCGTTTTGAGGGGTTGGATGTTCAAGAACCTTCACTGTCTCTGGAGAACGATTCATCTGGTGATGACATCTAGATCCATCATTCAGTGGATAACATGGATTTAATTCAAGGGAAAGGTCCTCACAACCCTCGAAGGAAGAAAGGGGGAAAGGCATTAAATATACGGGGGAGTGGATCGTGGTTTAGTGAAAAAAGTATAAGGGATGCAAGGATTACTCCCACTATCCAAAAAAATGGAAAATAGGTTGGCCAAGAAGGGTAAAAACAATGAAAGCATAGCCCTACAAAAAGGGGAAAGAGAAGGATCAAGTACGCATTCAAGAGACAAACAAGAAGAGGCTAGGGAGTGCTTGAAACTTATCCTGCACTCCAAGGAAGAAATTCATTAGCAAGGTGTACGACCTAATGTCTCAGAAGAGGAGCTTAATAGAATCAATGAACAAAGTTTAAAATTCGATTCCACATAGGAGAAAAAAGTGTGGTTTGATATAAAAGATAGAATATTGGCCCGAAGCTTTAATCAGAGTAAAATAAAATCAGTGGAAATTATTCAGACAATGGGAAGGATGATTTCTCACCTTGAAGAGCTTATCAGAGATGATCCAGATACCCAGGTTAGTACACTGCACAAGGACCTCTATAGAGTAATGGGGTCCAGTAATATTAGTCTTCTGTTTAACAGTTTTTTGGGTTCATTAAGAATGTAGAGGTGCCATTTGTGTACTTTGGTATCCCATTTTCCCTTAAAATGGATTCATAATAGAAAAGTTAAATTTGGATGGCATGGTATATGCCTTCTGTGAACCCTTCCATTTGTCGGACAATAATTTGTGGTCCATCCCCTCACCGAGGCTTCGCTTACCATGGTTGTATGTTGTGTGACGCTTCTGAGTACCACAGGAATATGAGGAGTTTTCTTCTACACATTATTTAGAATGCAAGATGTGGATACTACGTACCATTTTCGGGGACAATACACAGAGTCTTATGCGGGCATATTTTATGTCCATTGGCCTCTCCTTTATAGCCTTTATCCAATATATTATTATTTTATTGATTTTTCATCGTCTTTTGGACCCACCCCATGTAGTTTACAAAGGCTACATCATATGTTTTTGCAGACGTCACTGCTTCTTATGTGGCTATTTTTAATTCCCCTCTCTCTTCTACTGATGAATGATCGACGAACATGGATGCTCTGGCAATGACAAAACTCAGGTCATTCCACTTCACAACTATCTGGAAAATCTACTTATGATGCGTCAATGGGTGTACCTGGTTTCAAACATCCATAATAGGGGTTAGGTCTATTTCCTGACAGAGTGATCCAAGTGAAAAATCCAACCAATCATCATATTAACTAGATTATTAATACAACAATTTGTAAGGCATTGAGTTCTTCAAAATGGAGATAAATTAAGAGAGATATTACCTTAGGTTCATTGCCAAACCACACACCTTGAACATTATAGGAAGTCCAGTGGAAGCCCAACCAAATGGCCAATTTTTATCAGAGCATTGCACTGAATTATATAGAAAAAAAAGAAGTATAATTAGTCATCCCAGTGGGATATTTGCTCTGGAGGATCAATTGGCTTGGACTAGGGGGACTTTTTGGGTTCTTCAGAGGTGTAATTAATTCAGAAATGAGATACAGACTGTGGGATTGTACAAGGTCCCTTGGTTTTCATAGATATACACCCATCGTCCTACTACACTTATTTCACCACAACTAAGAAAGGTGGAGTCAAGGCAACATTACCTTCCACTTGACACATGGGGAGGTCAACATCAGTATTAAGGACATCCGGTTAATTTTAGTAGTCCCTATCGTCAGGTACATGTATTTAAATTTCCTCCCCTCTTCACTTCTTGGGATGATGAGGGAAGAACCACCATATCTAATAAACTCATTGTCCAAGCGAAGGAACTTATAATAGAATGTAATCCCTATCTGAAGAAATACATTTTGTTTGATAATTTGTTTGGATATTTTTTAAATCTTACTGCTCTAGAGAATGATCTGTGGAGTCATATGGATTGCAATACCAAAACCACCTGAAGGTGAGTAGGTACTTACTATACCACCATCGAATAGAGGAATTTTCAGAAATGGGGATGGTTGATCATTCATGACGTCAATCGATTAATTTAACTGGTAGATTTCATGGCCTTATTTTTGAAGGGTATCTCTTAACAGTGTAGAAATATGGTTGTGTATGAGCCTTCACATTTATCATAACCACTCCTTTGGCCACCAGAAAATGTATCAATTTACAAATCATAGTGTTGGCCATGATTTACCACCTAATGGGTCGAATCAGTGAGGGGGACACCTTATCAGGTGACTGGGACCTTAAAAATTCTTTGGGGATCGATTAGTTCCCACATGGGAGGTTAATCCTTCATTAATTCCTTACCAATTTTACATTCCACCCTATGACCGTATCATCATATCATCAACAGGGTCATATCAGTGGCTTGGGATTCATAGGATAAGCAAGATGAGAAAACTAAAAAGAATGACCCATACTTAATGGCTAGTCTCAATGTTTATTAATGTTTCTATTACGACCCATATGATTCCACTACTAGAACAATTTCAAATAGTACATATATATTATTCTTCACCTAAGGATACTTTATTCCATTGATAGAATGCATCCTGGTTTCCCGTATCAGAGGGGAGCTTATTGGCGAGGATCATTCACCCTGCAGGTTTAGGGGACAATTCAAATGTGTCAGAAGTGGTGTCCCAAAGATCTCAATAGTTCTCATCATGAGAGACATCTATTTATAGAATATCAATTAATTCTACTGTTAACCTGGAAGGACACACTGTTCCAGGCTAGACTTTTGGATCATGGGGATTATGTTCACTCCCTTACATAAAACTATGCCAAGGATTGGGTTATGTCATATCCCAGTGGCCAAGTAGACGAATTTGTTCCTATCGTGACAGTGTCCAATGAATCCTAGGTGAAGGGAAAGGATAAACAAAAGAGATTTATGGAGCACCCACAACAGAGAAAAGTCCTCAGGAGGCCTCTTGGTCCCCCCAGAGGAATGTTGTGAAATATGGGGTTACGACCTCACGGGAGGCCAAACAAGATAATGAAGCTGTTGCTAGGACTCCATCATCCATTACTTATGTGTCATATTTTCTTGTGTCCTAGACGATGTTTGACCTTTGAAATGTCATCCATCTACCTATGACTGGTCCCCTAGTGATTTATGGTCTCTTCTAAGTACTAGAGAAATTTCCCATTCTGGAATTGGCTATGTGTCAGCATCGGTTATAATTTCTTTTTATAAGGATCCAGATATGGTTAGTTTCTACCATAAGGACTTCAGGATCCTCATCCACTCATAAAGAAGTCACAGTATGTACCTACATCAGGTACTTTCCATGCTTTGACCAGAAACCATAGATGAGTTTGAAGAGGTCCTTGGATTACCTATTGAAACTACCATAGAAATATATTCTTAATTTCTCCCATCTCATCATAAATGTACCTCTCCTCAATGTCATGAGTTTGAAAGGACACTCGGGAGGAATTTTCATTTGTCAAATCATTCTCCACTTTCATACACCAATACTCTTGTGCTAGTCATCCAAATTACTGTGGCATTTCCGGATGCATATAGATACTTGGATAAATTTAGGGTGATTGATTCAAATGATGATATACAGAGGCTTCTTTAAAGGTAATTCATCAATATTATTGGTTTTGCTGGAGCCATTTCTCCTTCCAGTATTTTATCCGATGAATCGCCTGATGAGGTGGCTGCTTACTTGACTATAGTGGATACGTATCTTCACTCCCTACAAAATTCCATTACTGGTCAGACTGTGTTACGTTGATGGAAGTATTCCTTTGATTGATGGGAGAGTTTGTTCTGGCTACAACCATAGTCCATAAATTATTTTATTTCATAGATTCTGAATGTTTCCCCTTTCCTTCTATTTTTTTAGAGGCCTGTTAGATCATGTGAAATAGTTTATCCCCAATTTATTCTCCTAGAGGTACTGCGGTTGGGTAGTGTGTCCCATCAATGGTAAGGGGTACTGCAGAAGGATCCCCCAGAGCCCAAGAACACATATAAGAATTCACAGCAGACCCTTACACGACATTTCTTTCCACAGCTCCTCTTGGTGATCTTATTCAGGAGACATATCCCCGACAATAAAAAAATTGCATGAAATCCTCCCAGCTATCAAAGAATATTTTATGGGGGATAACAAGTAATTATCTAGTAAACTAGTGATTGAACCATGTACCCTTATCTTTTTGACTCATTGGTTAATATATTTGCATTGATGCATGGCCTACCGGCAACTAGAAGATGACTGGTCTGATATCTGTAGATCATGTCCCTCTGTTGGGAGAGGAAGGGTCTCCATCTTATGAATCTAAAATTAACATGGAAACATGGCCATTTGAAGCGATCAGGGGTGTTGTTGACCCCTCAGGTGTTCCTTCTCCAACTCAAACAATCATTATACAATAATCGATGGACATCTAGAAGTTGAGGGCTCACTTGACCATGCTGAGGTGACTCTCATGGAGAGAGACAATGTGGTATTATTAGCAAGGGTCGAGTCCAGTGGTGATCCCTAGTCCATGCTGGATCATAGAGGGGATTTGAATATAGAGGATCCAATCAATATATATCGAGTGGAATTTTCTCCTATAGAGGGAGTAACTTTAGAAACTGATGTGGCACCTACTGATGGTGGCTCTGGGGAAGTCACAATTTGGGAGGCTAATGATTCGTCCCCTAAAAATTTGGAGTGGGCTATTGTGCCATTTTTTCTAGTTCTAAGAGGGGTTAGGTTTTCTACCCCTAGGATTCCGAGACCAGTACCCTTATTTGGACTGACTCTATCTATAAGCCTTATATTAATCAGCAACCTTTTGAGGGACACCAGGAGGGCTACTATTTCAGGTGAGAACAACCATGGCTCTACAATATTCTCACACATCCACAAAGATGAAATGATTATTAAAGATAGATAAATGCCTAATTTAGATAGAATTACTATTTTGGGAGTGGGATGTATTTAATTTATCTCCCCCTATCCTCATAATCACAAACACAAGACTTGGAAATAGTGGCAGATGCCCCTAATTTTTCATCTGCTGGAATTACCAAAGATGAGGTCATTGTGGGGATGATCCACGTTGTTGCTACTAAATTATTTCCCTATCTTATAATGGCCATTATTGACTACATTACATCATCAGGGAGTGACTCTGAGACCTACCAATAATGTTTGGTCGATCATCATCCCATTTCGAAAAGTAATGGAGAGGAATTTGGAGATTAATTTCTCAGACCCATTAAGTGACATTCCAGTGTCATTTACAAATTTACAGCACCATTTTTTTGTTCTAGGATTTGATGTATTTTACTATCATGGTATTTATGATATATAATGAACGTGGTCTCCACTCGGAAATCA
Source organism: Viscum album (assembly GCA_963277665.1). Taxonomy (NCBI): domain Eukaryota; kingdom Viridiplantae; phylum Streptophyta; class Magnoliopsida; order Santalales; family Viscaceae; genus Viscum; species Viscum album. The sequence goes on from OY728123.1 coordinate 1,757,481,708, forward strand.
ATTAGTATGATTGAATCTCAACTTTCTGCTGTAGATGTGAAGGATTATCTGGATTCTACACGTAAAATTATTATTGATGATGTTTCCACTCATGGTGGAATGGGTGTAATGTTTAAAAATGAACTAATTAAGCAATAGTCTTTGATATAACAACTCAACCATGAAGTGGTGCAGTAATTATAGAAACTAGAGAATCTCAAACAGGAGAAAGCTTGGGATGCAACCACCATTGAGGAGGGGTGATGGAAAATGCATGAAGGGGAATGGACCAGCCATCAAGACACAAGGAATATATAAGAACTACAAGAAATCACGGAGTTTGAGACTGTGAATTTGTGGAAGCTTCTCCAAGACGATGAGGATTCACATCAACCATTAATGCAACTCTATGACTCTCTGGAACATATCTTGTAATAAAATTGTGTTTCTTACAAAGAGAGGATATAGGTTGTGGATTCCAACCATATATTTTTATGGATTGTGATGGAAAAAAAAATTTGTTTGAGTTTTTCTTCAATATCAAATCATTTCATGTCAATTGATCATACTAAATCTTATAAACAAAATTTTGATGAGGTTATTAATTTTAAACCAGAACTGGTAAACTAATGTAAACGACATGGGCCTTAATTTTTTCCTATGTTGTGGGACTCATTAAGCATACTTTGACTATTGAAGTTGTTTTATGGAACACCTCACAAAATTTTATTTATTTTTCATTATTATCCTATTTTTTTTGTTATGCATGCTAGGAATATGCATAACAGGAATAACAAGACTTTTTATTATGCTAATATTTGTGTGGTTTTGAACTAAAAAGATTTATGTCTCTTTTGATGGATGCAAATTTTTTAATGAATCAATAAATGTACTTTTACTTAGAGGTGCCTTCTACTGATTTTCCCTCTGGAAAGAATACTATGATTTTCTATATCCAGAAATTCTTAGTTCTTCCAATAAAAAATATTACTAATGTTTTAGGTCGAACAACTTTGAACACACTTAATACGGCAGAGCCCTGACTCTTTATCATCGAACTGGAATGTTCTAATATTCCTCAGACATGGATTAATGGTTTTTCTTTTCCCTAAACATGTTAATTTTAATGATTCATGTGAATTGAGAGCCATTTTAGGAAAACAGAATTATTAATGGACCATACTAGGGAAACGTTTTCCTTTCATTAATATCCATTTTTTTGGGAATCATATGCAGAGATACCATGGAATGATGTTCATAGACAATCAATGTTTTCTGCAGGACCCTAGTATTCCATCTCCAATAGCCTAGTAAGGTAATGAAACATTTTGAAATTATTTTGATGTCGGGAGCCATTGTGGGTGGTTGTCCTGAGTAATAGTGTTTGAAAAAATTATGGACATCCATATCAGTTTTGAGTGAGAAACTATTCCAATATGAATATCACTTACATAATTGAAAGCTAGTGAATGGTCAAATCAGTTATAAATCGATTTTTATGTTAGGTTCATTTAGAAGAGGAAGGTATGTAAGTCTTTATCCATAATTTCTCCAAAAATGGGGGTGTGGGGGACATGAATGTCAACCATGTGTATAGAAACATTAAAGGACTCTCCTAGTGATGAATTTTCCATTGATTAAATAGAGTTTTGTAGGTTATATATTTGTAGAGCCTCTGGGCATGATGTACATACTCATAAAAAGCGGTTCGTAGGACACTGGACACCCATCTTCGATGGCTATTGGGATATATCAGGATATGGTATGTCACCATCATCAAGGGTTTCACCTGAACAAGAAATGGTGTATTTTCGATGAACATATCAAAGAAATGAGTGTCTGAACTTTTATTTTATATGCTGATCAACTTTGCGCAATTGGATGAGGTATATTTTCAAACCACAAAAGAGATTAGGGATGAATTGCGCCCACATGCTATGATATATAAAGGGTTTCTATAGGAAGCAAAATGTAAACTGGGACTTTTAGGGCCCCTGATTAGGGGGGGTGCAAGGTTTGGAATCCATTGGGTGTACTGATATAGAAGAGGACACTCCTGTGGAAAAAGTTACCTTCAATTTAACGCCATTTTTTGGGAAATATATGCATAGCCACTGTGGAATAATGTGTATAGTCAAACAAAGGTTTCTGAAGGACACTTTCCATTGATATCATATATCCATGAATGATTATGGGGAAACAAGATTTATCAAATCCTAGAGTTTGAGGTATGGTAGGAGTCTGTTTGGACATATTTGGGACATTTTGGATGAACTTTACTCATGTAATTATGTATCTCATAAGTGGATCTAGCTCACACATGGGGTGAGGCGTTCATCCCATCTTTTGGGTGCCTGGTCATTTAACTTTACATGGCCAATATGGGGGGTTAATCTTCGGAATGGGTATCGGGACATTCCTTTTAGGGTCATGCTACTTATACAAAATTCTAAGGTTTTTTTTCTCAAAATGTCACAGTATATATATTTCTACGATAAATATTCTCACATGACCTATGATCAGTATGAGAAACAAGGGCTTATTAGGATTCCTGATCAATACGTTCAAATATAAAAATAAATATTATAGGGAACATTCGTCATAAGACAACGCTATGCAGTTTCACATCATATAAAAAGGACTATTTTGGCCTTACAGTTTAATGTCGTTCAGTGAGTACATGAAGTTGTTTAGTTTAGAGACATGCAGTGTGGATGATTTTGGCCATGTAGTTTATGGTTATGTAGAAAAGACATGATGCTGTGTAGTTTAGAGTCATGCATGAATGATATTTATGATATCATAAAGATCTTTAATAGTTATGAGTTAATCACAATCAGGATGTTCCAAAGTTCCCTAAGGGTGAGTGATGATTGAAGGTATAAACCATAGTCTCTGAAATAACATAAATTAAGAGGAATGACATGGGGATTGGAAGTCATTGGGCGTACTGAGATGGGAGAGTAAACTCTTGGGGAAAAACTTTCATTTGATTGACAGTCATTTTTGTGGGCAACATATGCAGAGCCACTGGCGCATGATGTGCATAGTCCAACAAAGGTTTCCATAGGAGACTATCCTTCTATATCAGATGGACTTTAATGATTATGAGGATCCATGCTTTACTAGAATATAATGTCTTTCAAATGAGAATTATTCTCATGGGAATGTAAAGAATACCCAAACTATGACTAACGATAAACTACTATAGCTTCCCCACAATTCTGACTCAAATGTATAGGGGGAAGCGTGATCTTTCGACTTCTCCTAAGTGGGGGGAATGTGTGGGATCTCATGGAATTGAAAACTAAGACACACATAACTTTTTAATAATTTCACATTTTATCATCATGCGATTAGGACCTTCTATGGACTACTCGTACAAGACTAAAATATGCACACGGAAAGTCCCCCCATTTTTTGAAGGTTATTAGGCAGGGATGCCAAATCCATGCTTCACTATGTATCATGTGAGGATAGGAATCAAAACACCAATTGTTTTTAATGTCCCCTAAAAATGTTTGCTCTAATTGTAGGTACATTTGAGGAAATTTTGTTTCATGTTGATGGGCCATGATGCCAAATCCAGATATTACTACGTATCTTGTGAGGTCATGAATCAAGTTGTATATAGTTTAATATGTCCACTTTACTGATTGAGCATGGTCCATGTGTAGGGTATGTTTTGTTTCATTTTATACTGGTGTCGGGTCCAATGTATATCCATATAATTTTTTTTATGTAATTTAATTCATACTATTGATCCTAAGATCACATGAGTTATAATCAATGTGGTTGCGCCCAAATTTACCCTACCGGTAAAAGCGGTCGTTGAAGTACAAGTAGGGATCAAATCCACATGGACCGAAGAAGAAACCTTGAGACAGTAAGATTGGATACGAGATTGGTTATAAAGTGGCCAACTATGGTGCTGATTGATTTGAATAAATAGTTATTTTCTTTAAAGAGAAAAACAATAAAATTACTTGAATTAAGACAATTAATTAATATGAGTCGATCCTAGGTTGTCTCTAGGGCTTGATTGGATGTATTTGTTTTTCTTTGGATTTTATGTTCATCAGTTCTAGAGATATCCATTAAATGAAATAATTCCTCAATATCATTCTCCGATTTAATCCATACACAATTTCAAGGCTAATCACCAATGCACTTACAGGATCACTTTTTTTATCACTATATTGAATTGGATCATACTAGCACTAAAAATGTGTCGTCGTTAAAGTCAGTGAAGACAAAGAAGAAGATAAATCAATGACAATAACTCTTAAAATAAAGAACAAATTTAAAAATTTAAAAACATCAAATAAAATTCAATACACCCCATGCAACTCCCTAGGATCAACCCATAAATGTTTACCTCTTCATTGATGTTATTCTATTAATGTAAGTGGGAAGTCGACTTAAAGAAGCGGGATTGACGAAGAAAAACATTAAGAAAAAAAGTACACTCCACCGTTGTGTGATGAATTCACAAGTGTTGGTGTGAATTAATTCACACCTAGATTCAACGGTATCAACGTCTGAATAAAATAAAAGGAAATAATAATGAAGAAGAATAAATTTTATTAAGATACTCAACGTGAAAGAAAAACATACATGGGAAAAATTGACTATACGATTACAAAATGAATGCAGAAAATTACAATTGAAAGGAAAATATAAGATGCATATTCCCTTCACCACCATATCCTTATATAGGCATATTATGAGCCTTAGTTCCACCCCCCACAATAAATTCACCCCCAAACAATAAATAGAGTCAAAAGGAAGGTGAATAATCAAAAGGAAATTGATGTTTCGAAGGTGACCCGGAAAACTGTCCAGATTCATCCACCACATTGACGTGTGAATTCGTAATTGAATACGGCCGAATCCGGTTAAGTGGTAGAAGGGAAATATCTTCTTCCATATGTCCTCTATGAGCTGTAAAATGTTCAGGAAATTTAGATGATCCGTTTGGATGTTATGGTTGAAATGGTGGGACGGTTTTATGTGCATTAATGTCGGGTCCACCATTTAAATCTCAAATTCAGATCCCTTTGTCATCATGAAAACATCAGAATTAACTCCAGAAACAGTTGAATAAAATGATACTCATATTGTTATCTTTCTACTGTATAAATTTTAGCTTCATTGGGCTTGGTTTGTGGGCCCCACATTTGTTTGATGGGCCTTAGGCACATTATGCTATTTCCAGCAAGTTTCTGCATTCAGGTGCGAAAATCTCCATCTTCCCTTGAGATTCATCCATTGAACAAAAAGATAAAATGTTCCAAACAATGTGATCAATCATATCCCAAAATATCAAATTCTGAAAATGAATATAATATTGTCCACAAACAGATGAATGATTGGGCCCAAATTTACATTTTAAACATGAATTTCATTTAAGATTAGAAATGAAGTTCTATTTATGTAATGCACTAAAAACAATGTTTATGGACTTTGGAACAATGAATATAAAGATATTAACAATAAATATTAGCTACCTTTAGTGACTAATCACACCCCCCAACTTGAGTTTTGCTAGTCCCGAGCAAAATATATTACAAATATGAAATTTGAATCCCCTTTTCCAAAAACATTTTAATACAAATTGCTCACCCAAATACCTCATATAAAAAAATATGAAATTCATTAAAATCATTTAAAACAAGATAGGTCTATATGCATATCCCAAGCCCAAGCCCATTTCTTTGTTCAAATTCATCGCCACATTTCATCCAATTTCAATTAAGCATGATAAAGTGTTGTGCATCACAAAAGATACAGGGCCCATTTTATTGTTCAAGGGGAAAAATGGAAGCGCTAGGTGGGAATCACATTAAACCTTAAGATGAGTATCCAATTTTTTTTTAATTTTTTTTAATGATTTTTTATGAATTTTTTTTAACCACAATAAATATGAAAAGACTAACTCTGGGAAAGACAACTATGGAGTCACGATCCCCAAGTGTCGGACGCCACACATATTGTCAATTCCATGCTCTACTATATAGATATAAAGCCAAACTCTGGGCAAGAAAACTATGGTGTCGCGATCCCCAAGTGTTGGACGCCATGCATTTGGGCAAAACATTTCTCTATGTGGTAATAATTTTTATTTCAATTTTTATTTTGTTTTTTTGTTTTGTTTTTGGATACTCAAATTAAACTAAAAGTGACCCCAGAACCCTATTCTATAATTAAAGTGACCCAAGAACATAAATTTACACCCACGATCCAATAGACGTGCATTTTGGAATTTTTATTAAGAGGATGAAAATGTAAACATTGAAAAATCACATCAGACAACCGCACTTTCCAAAAACTATGATAATGAACTTAAACATGCATTAAAATCAGAATCAAGGCATCCAAATTTTTCGATATCCAATTTCAGAGTTTGCAATATGTGTTATTATGTTCATGGTTAATGGAATTTTTCTTTCCATGCATGTTCTTATTGAAAAAAAATAATTTTCTATTTCATCTCCCCTCAACATAGAATAACACTGTCCCCAGTGTTTAATGAAAAGAAAAGCTAGAAGGGGAGTAGGAGAGGAGTTTAAAGAGGAAATTGAAAATGATAAAAGTCGAACAAATTCACCTGGTTTTTGAAGTTGAAGTTCGTGCCACAATCTCCATTCAATCCTGGATTCATGTCTCAGCGGCTTGGATGGTGGTGAATGGATTTTCCTTACGAATCAAGATGTGTCCATTTATTTGTTTTATTATAACCAATAAAAACATAAAAATAAAAAAATAAATAAAATAAACTGATGATACATTGTCTTCTTTTTAGATTTCTAGGTAAGGTATTACTCAGAGATCACGCCACCTGACACGGATGAATATGGCGCTCCCCTTTCATACCCATCCTTACTCATAAAAGAAGAACAAGACAACAGTCTATGGTAATTTATTATATGAAAAATAAAATGATTCAAAATGATTAGAAACATGAAAACCATGGGTTGCCTCCCATGCAGCTCTTTTGATTAACGTTGTTAGCTCTACTTGAACCCCCCAACTTATCTAATTCCATCTTTCAAAATTTAAATGAACCCATCATACTCCACTTCAACATGATTGATATTGATTGTTTTCATTGATTTCTTGTCATGTAAAAACCCATGTTCAACCAGGGGTGTGAAAGTCCAAGGAATTTTAGTAATGGTTGATCTGGTTTCTTCTATAGTCTTTCCTACGATTTCATGTGGTAACTCCCCTTTGTGGGTTTCATGAGATGAATGAATGACTAATGTATGGTTGTGGGTATCACCTATGATGGAATTATTGTCTGGGGAAGGAAGGATAATGATTTTGAGTTCTGGTCGATTTCAATTTACTAATGAATATTGACAATTTGAATGAAAGTCAATTTCTTCTCAAAAAATTTTAGAAAGAATTGGTTCTATTTGAAAATATGATTCATCCCCAAAAGTGTATAGTTGAATTTCAGGATTGGGTATGGGCTCAATGTTTGGTATTTCTCCCAACTATTTAGTGATTGGTGTTTTGGAAAATTCATCAATAGAGAAAAATTCAGGACACTCCATCCACAATGTCAAATTTCCCGCTTGTGAATACAAAAAATCCGTTTCCTCTTGATTTTAGCACCCATCAACAATTACTTGATTATATTCAACTATCAAAAATTAAATGGTTGGTTCTTCAATAAATTCATGTGAGGTTTTTTGGATTCAATATTCGTTTATTAATATTGAGGAAGAGGTGGTTTGAGTGGGAATGGGTTCCAAACAAGTTTTATAGCTTTCTAGTTCTAGTCTAAAACATGATACCTCTGAATTCATTTTTTCCATTTGTTCACACAATTTTTTAAGAATTGTTTCAGGTTTAGGATTGATAGTTATTTGGACATCATGGACTTCCTCATTATTAATCTTTTCAATCATTCTTGATAGGTATGGAAATTGATCTTTTAAGCATTCATCATTACAAATTTCGTTCATGTTATTGGGTGTGGGGTATTCCTTCAAAGGATGATTAATAAAGGTTGGTGATTCCCAATGTGGATTTTCAAACTGATTCCATCGTATGTTTGTGAAGGGATATTTTTGATGATACTCCATTGGAGTTGAATGAATTTTGGATTTGGTTTTTTTGGGAACATGAAAATAGAATGTGGAAAAGCAAAGAGAAATATAGGTGAGAAAAGAGAAGTTATGTGAGAATAGAAGGTGGGTGTCTAAAAAATTTACTTGGGTCCCCGATAATGATTCAAAAATTTGGTTGTGCCCAAATTGTCCCTACCAGTAAAAGCGGTCGTTGATGTATAAGTAGAGATCGAATCCACAGGGACCGAAGAAGAAACTTTGAGACACTAAGATTGGATACGAGATTGGCTATGATGTGGCCAACAATGGTGTTGATTGATTTGAAGAAATAATGATTTTATTTAAAGAACAAAACAAACAAAATGACTTGAATTGAAATAATTAATTAAGATGATTTGATCCTAGGTTGTCTCTAGGGCTTGATTGGATGTATTTTTTTTCTTTGGATTTTATGTTCATCAGTTCAAGAGATATCCATTAAATGAAATAATTCCTCAATATCATTCTCTGATTTAATCCATGCACAATTTCAAGGCTAATCAGCAATGCACTTAGAGGATCACTTTGATGATCACTCTATGGAATTGGATCGTACTAGCACTCAAAATGTGTCGTCGTTAATGTCAGTGAAGACAAAGAAGAAGATAAATCAAAGAAAAGAACTCTTAAAATAAAGAAAAAATTAAAAATTTAAGAACATCAAATAACATTCAATACACCCCATGCGACTCCATAGGATCAACCCATAAAAGTTTACCCCTTCATTGACGTTATTATATTAATGTAAGTGGGAAGTTGACTTAAAGAAGTGGGATTGACGAAGAAAAACATTAAGAAAAAAAGTACACTACACCGTTGTGTGAGGAATTCACAAGTGTTGGTGTGAATAAATTCACAGCTAGATTCAATGGTATCAATGTGTGAATAAAATAAAAAGAAATAATAAATAATAAGAACAACTTTTATTAAGATACTCAACGTGAAAGAAAAACATACATGGGAAAAATTGACGATACGATTACAAAATTAATGCCGAAAATTACAATTGAATGGAAAATATAAGATGCCTATTCCCTTCACCACCATCTCATTATATTAGCATATTCAGATCTTTAATTCCACCCCCCACAATAAATTCACCCCCAAGAATAAATAGAGTCAAAAGGATGGTGAATAACCAAAAGGAAATTGGCGTTTCGAAGTTGACCCAGAAAACAGTCCAGATTCGTCCACCATATTGACGTGTGAATTTGTAATTTAAGAAGGCAGAATCCAGAGGGGTTGTAGCAGAGAAATATGTTCTTACATCTGTCCACTATGAGCTGTAAAATTTTCAGGAAATTTGGCTCAACCTTTTGGGGTTTATGGTCAAAATGGTGGGACGGATTTATGTGCACTAATGTCGGGTCCACCATTTAAATCTCACCTTCAGATCCAATTATCATCATGAAAACATCCGAATTAGCTCTGGCCACAGTTGAATAAAATGATCCTTATATTTTTACATTTCTACTGTATAATTGTTAGCTTAATTGGGCTTGGTTTGTGGGCCCCACATTTGTTTGATGGGCCTTAGGCCCATTATGATTTTTCCAGCATGTTTCTGCATTCAGGTGAGAAAATATCCATCATCCATTGGGATTCATCCATCGGACATAAAAGATAAAATGTTCCAATAAAAGTTATAAATCATATCACAAAATTTGAAATTCATAATATGAATATAATGTTGTCCAAAAAAAGTTGAATGATTGGGCCTAAATTTTCATTTTAAACATGAATTGCATTTAAGATGAGAAATGAAGTTCTATTTAGGTAATGCACTAAAAAAATGTTTATGGACATTGGAACAATTAAAATAAAGATATTAAAAATGAATATTAGCCACCTTTAGTGACTAATCACACCCCCCAACTTGAGTTTTGCTAGTCCCGAGAAAAATATATTACAAATATGAAATTTGAATCCCCTTTTCCAAAAACAATTTAATACACATTGCTCACCCAAAGACCTCATACCAAAAAAAATATGAAACTCATCAAAATCATTTAAAACAAGCTAGGTCCATAAGCATATCCCAAGCCCAAGCCCATTCCTTTATTCAAATTCATCGCCACATTTCATCCAATTTCAATTAAGCATGATAAAGTGTTGTGCGTCACAAAAGATATGGGGCCCATTTTATTGATCAAGGGGAAAAATGGAAGCTCTGTGTGGGAATCACATTAAACCTTAATCTGAGTATCCATTTATTTTGATTTTTTTATGATTTTTTTTAATTTTTTTTATAACCAAAATAGATATGAAATGACTAACTCTAGGAAAGATAACTATGGAGTCACAATCCCCAAGTGTCGGACACCACACATATTGTCAATTCCATGCTCTACAATAGAGATATAAAGCCAAACTCTAGGAAAGACAACTATAGAGTCGTGATCCCCATTTTTCGGACACCACACATTTGGAAAAAACATTTCTCTATGTGGTAATAATTTTTTTTTCAATTTTTTTTTGTTTTTGTTTTGTTTTCGGATACTCAAATTAAACTAAAAGTGACCCCAAAACCCTATGCTATAATTAAAAGGACCCAAGAACTCAAATTTAAACCCATGATCCAGTAGACGTGCATTGTGGCATTTTTATTAAAAGGATGAAAATGTAAACTTTGAAAAATCACATCAAACAACCACACTTTCCAAAAACTATTCTCCTGAACATAAACATGCATTAAAATCTGAATCAAGGCATCCAAATTTTTTTATATCCAATTTCAGAGTTTTCAATGTGTGTTATCATGTTCATGGTTAATGGAATTTTTCTTTCCATGCATGTTCTTATTGAAAAAAAAAGCATTTTTTATTTCATCTCCCCCCAACATAGAATAACACTGTCTCTAGTGTTTAAAGAAAAGAAAAGTAATAAAGGGATTAGGAGAGGAGTTCATAGAGGAAATTGTAAATGATAAACATCGAACAAATTCAACTGGTTTTTGAAGTTGAAGTTCTTGCCACAATCTCCCTTCAATCCTGGATTCAAGTCTCAACGGCTTGGATCGTGGTGAATGGATTTTCCTTACGACTCAATATGTGTCCTTTTAATTTTTTTATTATAACCTATAAAAACACAAAAATAAACAAAACAATATAAAATGATGATACATTGTCTTCTTTTTAGATTTCTGGGTAAAGAATTACTCAAATATCACGCCACATGACACATATGAATAAGGATCTCCCCTTTCATACCCATCCTTACTCATAAAAGAAGAATAGGTCAATAGTCTACGGTAATTTATTATATGAAAATGAAAATGATTCAAAATGATTAGAAACATGAAAACCATGGGTTTCCTCCCATGCAGCACTTTTGTTTAACGTCGTTATCTCGTCTTGAACCCCCCAACTTATCCAATTCAAAATTCAAAATTTTAATGAACCCATCTTTATACACTTCAACATGATTGATATTGATTGTTTTCATTGATTTCTTTTCATGTAAAAACACATGTTCAACAAGGTGTGTAAAAATCCAATGAATTTTAGAAATGGTTGATCCGGTTTCTTCTATAGTCTTTCCTACGATTTCAAGGGTTAACTCCCCTTTGTCGGTTTAATGAGATGAATGAATGACTAAAGTATGGTCGTGGGTATCACCTATGATGGAATTACTATCTGGGGAAGGAAGGATAATGATTTTGAGTTCTGGTCATTTGTAATTTCCTAATGAATATTGACAATTTGAAAGAAATTCAGTTTCTTCTCCGTAAATTTTAGAAAGAATTGGGTCTGTTTGAAAATATGTTCAATCCCTAAAAGTGTCTAGTTGAATTTCAGGAGTGGGTATGGGCTCAATGTTTGGTATTTCTCCCAACTATTTAGTGATTGGTGTTTTTGAAAAATCATCAATAGAGAAATATTCAGGACACTCCATCCACAATGTCAAATTTCCCTCTTGTGAATACAAAAAATCTGTTTCCTCTTGATTTAAGAACCCATAAACAATTCCGCGATTATCTTCAACTATCCTAAATTCAATGGTTGGTTCTTCATTAAATTAATGTGAGGTTTGTTGGAGACAAGATTCATGTATTAATATTGAGGAAGAGGTGGTTTGAGTGGGAATGGTGTCCACACAAGTTTTATTTCTTTATAGTTCTATTCTAAAACATGATACCTCTGAATTCATTTTTTCCATTTTCCCACACATTTTTTGATGAATTGTTTCAAGATTAGGATTGATAGATATTTGGACATCATGTACTTCGTCATTATTTAACTTTTCAATCATTCTTGATAGGTATGGAAATTGATCTTTTAAACATTCATCATTACAAATTTCGTTCATGTTATCGGGTGTGGTGTATTCATTCAAAGGTTGATTAAAAAAGGCTGGTGATTCCCAATGTGGATTTTCAAACGGATTCCACCATATGTTTGTGAAGGGATATTGTTGATGATACTCCATCCGAGTTGAATGAAATTTGGATTATGATTTTTTGGGGCACTCGAAAATAGAAAGGGGAAAATAAAAGAGAAATATAGGTGAGAAAAGAGAAGTTAGGTGAGAATAGAAGGTGGGTGTCTAAGAAAACTTACATGGGTCCCCGAAAATGGTGCCAAAATTTGGGTTTTGCCAATTATACCCTATTGGTAAATGCGGTCGTTGAAATACAAGTAGGGATCGAATCCATAGGGACCGATGAAGAAACCTTGAGACACTAAGATTGGATACAGGATTGGCTATGAAGTGGCCAACTATGGTGTTGATTGATTTGATGAAATAGTGATTTTAGTTAAAGAACAAAACAAAAAAAATGACTTGAATTAAAATAATTAATTAAGATGAGTCAATCCTAGGTTGTCTCTAGTGCTTGATTGGATATATTTGTTTTTCTTTGGATTTTATGTTCATCAGTTCAAGAGATATCCATTAAATGATATAATTTATCACTACCATTCTCCGATTTAATCCATACAAAATTTCAAGGCTAATCACCAATGTGCTTAGAGGATCACATTGATGATCACTCTATGGAATTGGATCATACTAGCACTCAAAATGTGTCGTCATTAAAGTCGGTGAAGACAAAGAAGAAGATAAATCAAAGAAAAGAACTCTTAAAACAAAGAACAGATTTAAGAATTTAAGAATATAAAATAACATTCAATACACCCAACGCGACTCCCTATGATAAACCCATAAAATTTTACCCCTTCATTGACATTATTCTATTAATGTAAGTGGGAAGTTGACTTAAAGAAGTGGAATTGATGAATAAAAACATTAAGAAAAAAAGTACACTCCACCATTGTGTGAGAAATTCACAAGTGTTGGTGTGAATAAATTCACACCTAGATTCAACGATATCAAAGTATAAATAAAATAAAAAGAAATAATAAAGAAGAAGAACAACTTTTATTAAGATACTCATCGTTAAATAAAAATTTACATGGCAAAAAATAACGATACGATTACAAAATGAAAGCAGAAAATTACAATTGAAAGGAAAATATAAGATGACTATTCCCTTCACCACCATCTCATTATATAGGCATATTAGGAGCCTTAGGTCCACCCCCACAATAAATTCACCCCCAAAAATAAATAGAGTCAAAAGGAGGGTGAATAATCAAAATGAAATTGACGTTTCGAAGATGACCAGGAAAACTGTCCAGATTCGTCCACCATATTGAAATGTAAATTAGCAATTGAAGAAGGCAGAATCCGGAGGGGTGGTAGAAGAGAAATATCGTCTTCGATCTGTCTTCTATGAGCTGTTAAAATATCCGGAAATTTGGCTCAACCGTTTGGATGTTATGGTTGAAATTGTGGGACGGATTTATGTGAATTAATGTCGGGTCCACCATTTAAATCTCAACTTCAGATCCCTTTATCATCATGAAAACATCAGAATTAGCTCCGACCACAGATGAATAAAATGATACTCATATTTTTATATTTCTACTGTATAAATTTTAGCTTCATTGGGCTTGGTTTGTGGGCCCCACAATTGTTTGATGGGCCTTAGGCCCATTATTCTTTTTCCAGCAAGTTTATGCATTCAGGTGCGCAAATATCCATCTTCCATTGGGAGTCATCCATCGGACCTAAAAGATAAAATGTTCTAAACATAGTGATAAATCATATCCCAAAATATCAAATTCAGAAAATGAATATAATGTTGTCCACAAATAGATGAATGATTGGGCCCAAATTTGTATTTTAAACATGAATTGTATTTAAGATGAGAAATGAAGTTGTATTTATGTAATGCACTAAAAACAATGTTTATGGACTCTGGGACAATGAATATAAAGATATTAACAATGAATATCCTCCACCTTTAGTGACTAATCACACCCCCCAACTTGAGTTTTTCTAGTCCCGAGCAAAATATATTACAAATATGAAATTAGAATCCCCTTTTCCAAAAACATTTTAATACACATTGCTCACCCAAGGACCTCATACCAAAAAAAAATGAAACTCATCAATGTCATTTACAACAAGCTAGGTCCATAAGCATATCCCAAGACCAAGCCCATTCCTTTGTTCAAATTCATCACCACATTTTATCCAATTTCAATTAAGCATGATAAAGTGTTGTGCATCACAAAAGATATGGGGCCCATTTTATTATTCAAGGGGAAAAATGGAAGCGCTGAGTGGGAACCACACTAATCTTTAAGATGAGTATCAATTTTTTTTTTATGATTTTTTAAATTTATTTTTTTAACCACAATAGATATGAAAAGACTAACTCTTGGCAAGACAACTATGGAGTCACGATCCCCAAGTGCCAGACGCCACGTATATTGTCAATTCCATGCCCTATAATAGAGATATAAAGCCAAAATTTGGGCAAGACAACTATGGAGTCGCTATCCCCATGTGTCGGACGCCACGCATTTGGACAAAACTTTTCTCTATGTGGTAATTATTATTATTTTCAATTTGTTTTATTTGTGTTTTCTTTTTGGATACTCAAATTAAACTAAATGTGACCCTATAACCCTATGCTATAATTAAAGGGACCCAAGAACTCAAATTTACACCCACGATTTAGTAGACATGCATTGTGGCATTTTTATTAAGAGGATGAAAATGTAAACATTGAAAAATCACATCAGACAACCGCACTTTTCAAAAACAATTCTCATGAACTTAAATATGCATTAAATTCAGAATCAAGGCATCCAAATTTTTTGATATCCAATTTCAGAGTTTTCAATGTGTGTTATCATGTTCAAGGTTAATGAAATTTTCTTTCCATGCATGTTCTTATTGAAAAAAAAATTATTTTTTATTTCATCTCCCCCCAACATAGAATAACACTGTCCCCAGTGTTTAAAGAAAAGAAAATCTAGAAGGGGAGTTGGAGAGGAGTACAAAGAGGAAATTGAAAATGATAAACATGGAAAAAATTCACCTGGTTTTTGAAGTTGAAGTTCGTGCCACAATCTACCTTCAATCCTAGATTCAAGTCTCAACGACTTGGATGGTGGTGAATGGATTTTCCTTACGACTCAAGATGTGTCCTTTTCATTTTTCTTTATTATAACATATAAATACATAAAAATAAACAAAACAAAATAAACGGATGATACATTGTCTTCTTTTTTGATTTTTGGGTAAGGTATTACACAGAGAACACGCCACGTGATGTGGATGAATATGGCACTCCCCTTTCATACCCATTCTTACTCATAAAAGATGAACATGTCAACAGTCTATGGTAATTTATTATATGAAAAAGAAAATGAATCAAAATTATTAGAAACATAAAAACCATTGGTTGCATCCCATGCAACGCTTTTGTTTAACGTCATTAGCTCGACTTGAACCCCCCCAACTTATCCAATTCCAACATTCAAAATTTTAATAAACCCATATTTCTCCACTTCAACATGATTGATATTGATTGTTTTCTTTGATTTCATGTCATGTAAAAACCCATGTTCAACAAGGGGTGTGAAAATCCAAGGAATTTTAGTAATGGTTGATCCAGTTTCTTCTACAGTCTTTCCTACGATTTCAAGTGTTATCTCCCCTTTGTGGGTTTCATGAGATGAATGAATGACTAATGTATGGTCGTGGGTATCACCTATGATGGAATTATTTTCTGGGGAAGGAAGGATAATGATTTTGAGTTCTGGTTGATTTCAATTTCCTAATGCATATTGACAATTTTCATGAATGTCAGTTTCCTCTCCAAAAATATTAGAAAGAATTGGTTCTGTTTGAAAATATGATTCATCCCCAAAAGTGTCTAGTTGAATTTCAGTAGTGGGTATGGGCTCAATGTTTGGTATTTCTCCCAACTATTCAGTTATTGGTGTTTTTGAAAAATCATCAATAGAGAAATATTCAGGACACTCCATCCACAATGTCAAATTTACCTCTTGTGAATACAAAAAATACAATTCCTCTTTATTTAAGCATCCATCAACAATTTTTTGATTATCTTTATATATCCCAAATTCAATGGTTAGTTATTCAATAAATTCATGTGAGGTTTTTTAGAGACAAGATTCTTGTATTAATATTGAGGAAGATGTTGTTTTAGTGGGAATGGGGTCCACACAATCTTTATTGCTTTGTAGTTCTAATCTAAAACATGATACATCTGAATTCATTTTTCCTATTTGTTCACACAATTTTTGAATAATTGTTTCAGGATTAGGATTTATAGATATTTGGACATCATGGACTTCCTCATTATTCATCTTTTCAATCATTCTTGATAGGTATAGAAATTGATCTTTTAAATATTCATCATTACAAATTTCGTTCATGTTATCGGGTGTGGGGTATTCATTCAATGGTTGATTAAAAAATGTTGGTGATTCCCAATATGGATTTTTAAACTGATTCCGTCATAAGTTTGTGAAGGGATATTGTTGATGATACTCCATTAGAGTTGAATGAAATTTTGATTTGGATTTTTTTTGGCACACGAAAATAGAAAGGGGAAAATAAAAGAGAAATATAGGTGAGAAAAGATAAGTTAGGTGAGAATAGTCAATGGGTGTCTAAGAAAACTTACTTGGGTCCCTAGAAAAGGCGCCAAAATTTGGTTGTGCCCAAATTTACCCTACCGATAAAAGCAGTCGTTGAAGTACAAGTAGGGATCAAATCCACAGGGACCGAAGAAGAAACCTTGAGACACTAAGATTTGATACGTGATTGGCTATGAAGTGGCCAACTATGGTTTTGATTGATTTGAAGAAATAATGATTTTATTTAAAGAACAAAACAAACAAAATGACTTGAATTAAAACAATTAATTAAGATGAGTCGATCCTAGGTTGTCTCCAGGTCTTGATTGGATGTATTTGTTTTTCTTTGGATTTTATGTTAATCAGTTCTAGAGATATCCATTAAATGAAATAATTCCTCAATATCATTCTATGACTTAATCCATACAAAATTTCAAGGCTAATAACTAGTGCACTTAGAGGATCACTTTGATGATCACTCTATGGAATTGGATCATACTAGCACTCAAAATGTGTCGTCGTTAAAGTCAGTGAAGACAATGAAGAAGATAAATCCAAGAAACGAACTCTTAAAATAATGAAAAAATTTAAGAATTTAGGAACATCAAATAACATTCAATACACTCCATGCGACTCTCTAGGATCAAACCATAAAAGATTACCCCTTCATTGACGTTATTCTATTAATTTATGTGGGAAGTCGACTTAATGAAGCGGGATTAACGAAGAAAAACATTAAGAAAAAAAGTACACTCCACCGTTGTGTGAGGAATTCACAAGTGTTGGTGTGAATAAATTAATACCTAGACTCAACGGTATCAACGTGTGAATAAAATAAAAATAAATACTAAAGAATAAGAAGAACTTTTATTAAGATACTCAACATGAAAGAAAAACTTACATGGGAAAAATTGACGAAACGATTACAAAATGAAAGCAGAAAATTACAATTGAAAGGAAAATATAAGATGCCTATTCCCTTCACCACCATCTCCTTATATAGAAATATTAGGAGCCTTACATCCACCCCCACAATAAATTCTTCCCCCAACAATAAATAGTGTCAAAAGGAGGGTGAATAATCAAAATGAAATTGACGTTTCAAAGTTGACCAGGAAAACTGTCCAGATTCATCCACCATATTGACATTTGAATTCGTAATTGAAGAAGGCCGAATCTGGAGGGGTTTTAAAAGAGAAATATCTTCTTCATCTGTACTCTATGAGTTGTAAAACGTTCAGGAAATTTGGATCAACTGTTTGGATGTTATGGTCAAAATCGTGGGATGGATTTATGTGCATTAATGTCGGGTCCACCATTTAAATCTCAACTTCATATCCCTTTATCATCATGAGAACATCAGAATTAGCTCCGGACACAGTTGAATAAAATAATACTCATATTTTTATATTTCTACTGTATAATGTTTAGCTTCATTGGTCTTGGTTTTTGGGCCCCACATTTTGTTGATTGGCCTAAGGACCATTATGCTTTTTCCAACATTTTTCTGCATTCAGGTGCGAAAATATCCATCTTCCCATTTTATTCATCAATTGGACATAAAAGATAAAATGTTCCAAATAAAGTAATCAATAATATCCCAAAATATCAAATTCAGAAAATGAATATAATTTTGTCCACAAAAAGATGAATGATTGGGCCCAAATTTGCATTTTAAACATGAATTGCATTTAATATGAGAAATGAAGTTCTATTTATGTAATGCACTAAAAAATGTTTATGGACTTTGGAACAATGAATATAAAGATATTAACATTGAATATTAGCCACCTTTAGTGACTAATCACACCCCACAACTTGATATTTGCTATTCCCGAGCAAAATATATTACAAATATGAAATTCAAATCCCCTTTTCCAAAAACATTTTAATACACATTGCTCACCCAAAGACCTCATACCAAAAAAATTTGAAACTCATCAAAATCATTTAAAACAAGCTAGTTCCATAATCATATCCCAAGCCCAAGCCCATTCCATTGTTAAAATCCATCGCCGCATTTCATCCAATTTCAATTAAGCATGATAAAGTGGTGTGCATCACAAAAGATATGGGGCCCATTTTATTGTTCAAGGGGAAAATATTGAAGCACTAGGTGGGAATCACATTAAACCATAATATGAGTATCCAATTTTGTTTTTTGATTTTTTATGATTTTTTTATGATTTTTTTTTTCACCCCAATAGATATGAAAAGACTAACTCTGGGCAATACAACTTTGGAGTCATGACACCCAACTGCCGGACGCCACAAATATTTTCAATTCCATGCTCTAAAATTGAGATATAAAGCCAAACTCTGGGCAAGACAACTATGGAGTCACGATCCCCAAGTGTCGGATGCCACGCATTTGGACAAAAAATTTCTCTATGTGGTAATAATTTTTTTTCAATTTTTTCGTTTTGGTTTTTTTTATACTCAAATTAAACTAAAAGTGACCCCATAACCCTATGCTATAATTAAAGGGACCCAAGAACCCAAACTTATACCCACGATCTAGTAGACGTGCATTGTGGCATTTTTATTAATAGGATGAAAATCTAAACATTGAAAAAACACATCAGAAAACCACACTTTCCAAAAACTATGCTCATGAACATAAACATTCATTAAAATCAGAATCAAGGCATCCAAATTTTTCGATATCTAATTTCAGAGTTTTCAATGTGTGTTATCATGTTCAAGGTTAATGGAATTTTTCTTTCCATGCATGTTCTTATTGAAAAAAAATCAATTTTTATTTCATCTCCCCCCAAAATAGAATAACACTATCCCCAGTGTTTAAAGAAAAGAAAAGTTATAAGGGGAGTAGGAGAGGAGTTCAAAGAGGAAATTGAAAATGATAAACATGGAACAAATTCACCTGGTTTTTGAAGTTGAAGTTCGTGCCACAATATGCCTTAAATCCGGGATTCAAGTCTCAGCAGCTTGAATGGCGGTGAAAGGATTTTCATTACGACTCAAGATGTGTCCTTTTAAATTTTTTATTATAACCTATAAAAACATAAAAATAAACAAAACAAAATAAACTGATGATACATTGTCTTCTTTTTAGATTTTCGGGTAAGGTATTATTCAAAGATCACGCCATGTGACACAGATGAATATGGTTCTCCCCTTTCATACCCATCCTTACTCATAAAATAAGATCATGTCAACAGTGTATGGTAATTTATTATATAAAAAAGAAAAGGATTAAAAATGATTAGAAACATGAAAACCATGGGTTTCCTCCCATGCAGTGCTTTTGTTTAACGTCGTTAGCTCGACTTGAACCCCACATCTAATCAAATTCCAAATTTTAAATTTTTAATGAAACCATCTTTCTCCACTTCAACATGATTGATATTGATTGTTTTCATTGATTTCTTATCATGTAAAAACCCATGTTCATCAAGGGGTGTAAAAATCCAAGGAATTTTAGTAATGGATGATCCAATTTCCTCTACGGTCTTTCCTACAATTTCAAGGGTTAAATACCCTTTGTGGGTTTCATGAGATGAATGAAGGACTAATGTATGGTCGTGGGTATCACCTATGATGGAATTATTGTCTGGGGAAGGAAGGATAATGATTTTGAGTTCTGGTTGATTATAATTTCCTAATGAATATTGACAATTTGAATGAAAGTAAGTTTTTCTCCAAAAAATTTAGAAAGAATTGGTTCTATTTTAAATTTTGATTCATCCCCAAAAGTTTCTAGTTGGATTTGGAGATTGGGTATGGGCTCAATGTTTGGTATTTCTCCCAAATGTTCAGTGATTGGTGTTTTTGAAAAACCATCAACAGATAAATATTTAGGACACTCCATCCACAATGTGAAATTTCCCTCTTCTGAATACAAAAAATCCGTTTCCTCTTGATTTAAGCACCCATCAACAACTCCTTGATTATCTTCAACTATCCCAAATTCAATGGTTGGTTCTTCAATAAATTCATGTGGGGTTTTTTTGAGACATGATTCTTGTATTAATATTGAGGAAGAGGTGGTTTGAGTGGGAATGGGGTCCACAAAAGTTTTATTGCTTTGTAGTTCTAGTCTAAAACATGATACCTCTGAATTCATTTTTTCCATTTGTTCACAGAATTTTTGTAGAATTGTTTTAAGATTAGGATTGATAGATATTTGGACATCATGGACTTCCTCAGTATTCATCTTTTCAATCATTCTTGATAGGTATGGAAATTGATCTTTTAAACATTCATCATTTCAAATTTATTTCATGTTATCGAGTGTGGCGTATTCATTGAATGGTTGATTATAAAAGGTTGGTGATCCCTAATGTGGATTTTCAAACTGATTCCATCGTAAGATTGTGAAGGGATATTGTTGATGATACTCTATTGGAGTTGAATGAAATTTGGATTTGGATTTTTTTTGGGCACACGAAAATAGAAAGGGGAAAATAAAAGAGAAATATAGGTGAGAAAAGAGAATTTAGGTGAGAATAGAAGGTGGGTGTCTAAGAAAACTTACATGGGTCCCCGAAAACGTCACCAAAATTTGGTTGTTCCCAAATTTAACATACCGGTAAAATCGGTCGTTGAAGTACAAGTAGGGATCGAATCCACATGGACCGAAGAAGAAACCATGAGACCCTAGGATTGGTTATGAGATTGGCTATGAAGTGGCCAACTATGGTGTTGATTGACTTGAAGAAATAGTGATTTTATTTAAAGAACAAAACAAACAAAATGAATTTAATTAAAACAATTAATTAAGATGAGTCGATCCTAGGTTGTCTCTAGGGCTTGATTGGATGTATTTGTTTTTCTTTAGATTTTATGTTCATTAGTTCAAGAGATATCCATTAAATGAAATAATTCCTCAATATCATTCTCCTATTTAATCCATACACAATTTCAAGGCTAATCACCAATGCACTTAGAGGATCAATTTTATGATCACTTTATGGAATTGGATCGTACTAGCACTCAAAATGTGTCGTCGTTAAAGTCGGTGAAGACAAAGAAGAAGATAAATCAAAGAAAAGAACTCTTAAAATAAAGAAAAATTTAAGAATTTAAAAACATCAAATAACATTGAATACAACCCATGTGACTCCCTTGGATCAACACATAAATTATTACACCTTCATTAACGTTATTCTATTAATGTATGTTGGAAGTCGACTTAAAGAAGCAGGATTGATGAAGAAAAACATTATGAAAAAAAGTACACTCCACCGTTGTGTGAGGAATTCACAAGTGTTGGTGTGAATAAATTCACACATAGATTCAACGGTATCAATGTATGAATAAAATAAAAAGAAATAATAAATAATAATAACAACTTTTATTAAGATACTCAACGTGAAAGAAAAACTTACATGGGAAAAATTGACGATACGATTACAAAATGAAAGCATAAAATTACAATTGAAAGGAAAATATAAGATGCCTATTCCCTTCACCAAAATCTCCTTATATAGAAATATTAGGAGCCTTAGGTCGACCCCCTCACAATAAATTCACCCCCAAAAATAAATATAGTCCAAAGGAGGGTGAATAACCAATAGGAAATCGACCTTTCGATGCTGACCCAGAAAACTATCTAGATTCTTCCACCATATTGACGTGTGAATTAGTAATTGAAGAAGGCCGAATCTGTAGGGGTGGTAGAAGAGAAATATCTTATTCCATCTGTCCTCTATGAGGTTTAAATATTTCAGGAAATTTGTCTCAACCGTTTGTATGTTATGGTCTAAATGGTAGGACAAATTTATATGCATGAAAGTTGGGTCCACCATTTAAATCTCAAATTCAGATCCCTTTATCATCATGAAAACATCAAAATTAGCTCCAGAAAAAGTTTAATAAAATGATAATCATATTGTTATATTTCTACTGTATAAATTTATATTCAGTGGGCTTGGTTTGTGGGCCCCACATTTGATTGATGGGCCTTAGGCCAATTATTCTTTTTCCAGCAAGTTTCTGCATTCAAGCGCAAAAATCTCCATCTTCCCTTGTGATTCATTCATTGGACTTCAAATATAAAATGTTCCAATCAAAGTGACCAATCATATCCCAAAATATCAAATTCATAAAATTATCATATTGGTTTCCACAAACATATGAATGATTGGGCCCAAATTTTCATTTTAAACATGAATTGCATTTAAGATGAGAAATGAAGTTCTATTAAGGTAATGCACTAAAAACAATGTTTATGGACCATGGGACAATGAATATAAAGATATTTACAATGAATATTTTCCACCTTTAGTGACTAATCACAATGTGAGAAACATGGTGTGATAATTGTTTCAAACTCTAGTTTTGGGAGGTATATGACATGATGCGTGCATTCAATTTTTTGGGGTCTAGGCCAAGATTGATGATTGAGGCATCACTAAGTATACTATGAGGGAAGGAATCCAGGCGTATGTAGTTCTATGAGAGTTGATTCAGTTTATTGTCATGCGATTAGGGCACATTGTTCCCGGTATTTTAAAATCTTATAACGAGGACCTGAGTCATAGTTTAGTGTCATATTTTAGAGACATGTTCCTTATAGTTTAACTTCATGTCGAAAGTAAAATGACTCGTAGTTTAGGGTTATAGTGTTTGGACAATGGCTTCACTTTATGGATGGCCATAGTACATTTTCATAGAGTTTGGACCATGGATTCACTTTTTTTCTCCTCATAGTTTATGGACATCGAGTTTGGACCATGACTTCTCCTTATTGCTGCTCATAAATTAATTTCATATAGTTTGTACAATGACTTCACTTTATTTTTTCTTATATATTAATGTCTTAGAGTTTGAACCATGGGGTGAATACCAAAAATTTTAACACCATGTTGGTTTGGACAACAACTCATAGTTTATGGTCATAGAATTTGGTCCTTGATTTTGGGTATTATAATTACTCACAGTTTACAGTCTTAGAGTTTGGACCATGAATTCATGGATACAATTATGTAAAGTACTTCTTCAGGAACATTTCATTTTGGTGAGTCATGATGAGCAATCTATCCAATAATATCAATGTCTATTGGAATATACCCTATGTATGACATATGGTGCTTCCAACAGTTGTTCACTATTTGGTGGCTTCTTCCCAAATATATTCTATGCTCTATATAATAACACTGTTTCTCCATAGAGGAATGATAAAAGGAAATTGTTTTTGCTAACGGATTAGGCAATATGATTTTTGTAGATTTCCCAAGGGTGTAATGTGTGACGACATTTCTCATCAACCTATTCTAACTTGTCAAATCATCTATGGAATTGATCATGAATGGAAAGTTGATCGAAAATGTCCACACAAAGTGATAGAACATAGATTTTGATAGGCAAAACTGCCTCTTCTTCATATACTAGTGAGTTTGTGGTCGCTTGGGTGGCAGTATGGGTCGAGGTCTGGTATGCCCAAAAAACATTGAAGAGATTGACCGGACATGATTTATTATCTTTATTAACCATCTATAATCGTATGTTGTACAATGTTTTGCTGAAATCATCTATATTCCCATTGGTCACCTAATGGTAACCGGACGAATAGTCAGATTTAATTCCATACTCCTAGTATAAATTTTACAAATTAGGAGAGCATAGGTTGGTGTGGTTATATTTCCATATTGTATGAGGGGAACCAAATATGTTAATGATGTTGGCCATCACCAAGTTAACAATGTTTTTCTCTGCATCTTCTTTCAGGGGTATGACTTAGGCCCATTTGTATATGAAGTCGGTCGTTGTGAGTAAAAACATGAACTATTTAGTTGATCTGATATAATATGGTCCACAACGTCCATCCCTTAGGTTTTGAATGGCCATGAGTACTTAGTTGTATGATGTAATTATGAGGTATGGTGTATTGTATTGGCATGAACATGGTAGGAATGGCACTTCTTCGTGAATATGGTTCAATATTGTATCACAGTGGGATGGTTATACCCAAGCCTTCAGATTTGGTGAGAGAGATTATTTTTTGATTGGTGCACTCCACAAGCTCTGACATGCACCTATTTTAGGACTACATAAGTCCCTTATCCATCAATTCACATGAGAAGGACTCTTTTAAGGCCTCATTTGTGTAGAACCTTTTCTTGTTTTACCACGTGGTATAGGATGAAGATGAATTCCCATATTCAGACATGTTCCCTTCCAGCCATATTAGGTGGGAGATCCCCTTTCTGGAGGTAATTTCTAGTGGGCAAAATCCAGTCAATTGGTGTGAACATAAGGCTTAGAAATTGGACTAATTTAACCGAATTCCAGTTCATTTTTCTGGATAAATGGAAAACCATCTGACAATGGGAAATTCAAATAACCATTTTATCCCGGACTATATCGTCGAAGGCTATAGAATCATTTCCAAAATAATCACCTTGAGCATTTTGAGACTGAGGGACATAAGTCCATGTTAGTTCAAATGGTAATTCAACCATCATTTCTCAAAAAAGGTTCATCAAGGGGAGAAATAATTCATTCTTAATTGCATATTCACCGCTGACCTGTTTGATGAATACCTATGAATCAGCCATTATTTTTATGTTTTTGTCATGCACTAGGATTTCTAGTACAAGGCCAGCAAAGAGGGCATGATATTTTGATTCATTATTTGTACACCCTTCTATAAGACGGAATGAGTAATACAAGAAAACCTTTTCAGAGTATATGAGTATAATTTCCAACCCCACAATGTTGAGCATTGGATCCTCTATGATTTTCTATATCATGATTTGGGAAACCCCATCAAAGTACATTTTCCTTTTTGGGGGGTCCTCTTGGATGGATAACACATCTCTATCAGGAATTTTGGAATCCAACGGTGTTGTTTCATCCGAGGGGTACTCTTCCAAGAAGACTGCCAAGGTCTGGCCTTTGATAGCCTTCTTAGGGACCTTCTATTTGCCAGAATATTTTAGTACAACCACCCATCATGATAGGAGTCCATTTAGCATGGGATAATTGAGGATATATTTGACTAGGTTAGAGGAGGAGACCGGTTCGAGCACACAGTACTGTAGATAATGTTTTTGTTTTTTAACTGTAAATATTATGACTAGGTTGTTCTATTCAATTTTTGAATACTGAGTTTTAGCATCAATCGTCCTTCATCTACAGTAATAGAGGTTTTTATCACTTCTAACATCACTATTGATCATGAGCAAGGCGCCTAATTGTCGTTTATGGGAGGTTATGTAAAAAATGATTGGTCTCCCCTCAACTGGTGGAATCAATACCGGAGGGATTATGAGATATTTTTTTAGATTTTCAAATGATTCTTAGAAATCATTATCCCACTCATACATAACTTGTTTCGTAATGATCATGGTGAATGGTAAACATTTACCTACCGAGTTGGCTATGAAGCATTTCATGTAGGTGAGGTGCCCCTAGAGACCTCTCAACATGGGGAGATTGCTAAGTGGTACATGCCAAGGTTGGATCTTTTCTTGTCGGAGTCATCTTCGATGTCATGGCGGCGTATGATTAAGCTGAGGAATTTTCCAAAGGTAACGCCATAGGCATACTCTAGGGGATTCAACTTTAAATTGTGTTGCTGTATTTTTTTCAAGACAATTTCTAGATCAGCAAGGTGGTTTGAGCACTATCATAATTTCACCACCAGATCATTGAAATAATACTTGATGAATCTTACCAATAAGGGCTTGAAGATGCGCTGCATGGCATGCTGGTATGTTGCACCGACATTCTTCGACCAAAGGGAATCACATTATAGCAGAAAACTCTCTAAGGGGCCCTTAAATTAGTAGCTTCTTCATCTCCACGAGACATTCAGATCATGTTGTATCTTTAATATTATTCCATGAAAGAGAGGTCTTCGTATATAGTGATTTCATCGATCAAAAACAATGTGATCGTGACTGGGAAACCATCTTTTGGGTAATGCCAATTGAGGTGCCTGATGTCAACAAAGATTCTAATCTGTCCATTATTCTTTTTGACATGTACTAATTTTTCCATCCAGAAAAATATTGGACCCTCTATATGTAGTTGTAATTGATTTTATTGTCACCTTCATTCTCTATTTTCGCATCATGTGTCGAGTGGATCCTTCTCACTACCTACTTATTTCCCTGTTGTTCTTCTGGTAAGCCTAGATAATGAGTGAAAACATCACGATCAAGGCATATCATTTTTGAGTAGTTCCAAGAAAACAAATCTCATTCTTCTTTATAAAGGATTTATATGTATCCTACTCCTGGAAGGGCATAGCCATACTGATCATAGTGGGCCTTGCGTCATCTTCGGTGCCCAGGTTTATGTCCATAGGTTCATCAATCATGGTGTAGACACCATCATTGAATGTAGGAGGGGAATCATTGAGGTCTTCTTCTTCTTTATCGTCTTCTTTTTCATCCTCATAATCTTGATATTCTTTTCCTTTTGATAGAGTTATGATTACTGAGACAAACTCTCCAATTTTTGGAGAGAAACCGTATTTTTCCATAGTGAGTGAGGTGGGGCTGTATTGGGTCTTGTGGATTGGTGGGGAGAATTTTTGGCAGGGATTTTCGTATTACCACATATTCTAGGCCGTTCATCTATATAATTTGACTTGGAGGCCATAACATGGACCATATAAACAATTATTTCGGCATCCAGACTTGTGCTTATGCATTCATGTTGTTTGATGGGTAATACATACTCTTCCCCAAGCTGCAAGAGGGGGTCTGCGAGTGCCTTTTCCAATCCATTTGGATGAGTAATCCAATCATTTTCGTTTGAAAAAATATGTTTTTCATCTTATTCATAGAACCTTTCATTGATATAATGTGACTCACATGAATCAAATGGGGATTTATCGGCATGAAATGTCTCGTTGTTTCCATTAGTCCACTCTTTGATGCACTAATGGTTTGATGACAGAATTATAGCATTATGATGCAGCCAAGGCCACACTAATAGAACATTGAAGGCCATACTTTTCCATACTACTAGAAACTCATAATCTGACATGAGGTCTCTATGCAAAGTTTTATTATTGATTCATTTCAACCATTTCTATTCACTTTTGTCATATTTTAGCAGAGTTGTAGTGTTGGGTGTCAATATGTGTTCATCATAGCCCAGCCGAAAATGTGTTCCTAGTGGGAGAAGGTTACCTTTAGAGCCTTGTTGATGAAAATACTCCATACATCAATTACATGTATCATTATGGGAACATATATGGTTTTAATTTTTCCCTTCATGATGGAATCATAATCCCTGTTTGTGAAGGAGATGAAAAAGTGACATTTTTTGAGACTAGTATTTTCCCAATAGACTTTGGATGCTCTATCTTCAGCCTCGAATTCTAGGGGAATTTGTGAGGCTTTGATGAGTGCCTCCCAAATATCTACAAATGATGATAACAAATCCAGGATTGACAGTTATGCTGTAACTAAAGACACATTCTTTAAAATATATTATTTCTGATCTAATGTTCGGTGCTTCCCATCTTGGGGTTCAATGTAATTAATATTTTCATGACTTATTATATACTCATTTTACTAATTTTATATGAAATGTGCATAATTTGAGTGAAATATTAATATTTAAATAGTATGTATAATTTTTTTTCATTTTTAGATGAAGTCCAATTGAGTCAGTTTACTATATGTTTTATAAATCTCACCATATTAATCCAAATATAATGGGTAATTTTTTTACGGATTCCTTATTAAATTTAACACATATCATTATAAGGAATCATTGGTCAAGTCTTCCTTTTGAGTGGTCATATGGAACACACAATAAGGCCCACAGAATCTATGATGAAATTGGACCATCCAATAAGATTGAATTGTTGGGCTTAATCTAGAAGTGAAGATTCATAATTTCTCTTAACACATTCATATAACAATGCAAGGATTGATGGATAAAAATTTCAAATCCCACCCCAAAAAAGGAGCACAAATGTTGTTTTGAAGTCCACCCCCACATTCGGTCTTGGAAATAAAAATCTGGACACTATTCAGGACACAACTCCTAATTTAATCATACAATCAAGATAATATCTCATAATGTGATCGAGGATATATAGGTGGCCGACTTTATTGAAGAATTAATTCGGATGTGAAGGCGTCTTTTTATTCAAAAACCCATTCACAATTTGGTCATCAAAAAGTTTGGATTGAGTGGGATGGATTAAATTTGTTTATTAAAACTACCATAACATTATCTCCTTAGGTCCAATGGCTTCCATATATTCCGAGTATATGGAGGAGATAAATATCTACAACTTTGAATGAGGAGAAATATCTAGATTCAGCTGTCTGGATGCCCAAATCGTCGAGCTAAGTGGAGAGGTAGTTTTGGAATGCAAACAGTCCACCACCTTGGGCTACAAATACATCTCCTCCTCTCCTTTCAAAGGGGTTGGAATTTTTGTGAAAACGATGATAGGTTGGCATGACCAAGGATCTGCCAAAGGTTTTGGAGGAAAATACATACTCATGTTATTACTTGAGAAACCATTCCTCTTTTCTTTCTTTCATTTACTTTTGTGTTGTTCTTCATTTGTAATCGTGTAAGTGTCTGTGTTTTGTAATTCTATTTTAATTCATGTTTCTTATTCAATATCTCTTATTATAATCAACCTTCTATAGTTTAATAATAATGGTCTTAAAATAGTATATATCAAGTAAAAACCCTTTCCCTTATTTTGATTCATCATTCAATCGAAAGTCTTTTTTTAACTCTATTCAATGATCGTGTGTGTTCAACACACTACTCTTTTCTTATCCCATTAATTTAGTTTTATTTATAATTCATCACCATAATAATATATGACCAGATTAATAACCATATTAATGGATGAGTAAATATACTACTTGGGTGATCCATTATTTAGTTATGTAAATCAATTCAGAGCTTTTTCTCGATGAGTCTTCTTTATTTTTTCATTTTGTATGCGGGACTTAACATGTCAGGGATTAATGACGTTTTTTGTTTAACGTGTGGTTTCCATTTATTTTTGGAACCATAAATACACATTCATAAACAATCTCTTATTTATATTAGAACGCTATGTTATGTTAAGGCTTGGATTAAGGCCTTAACACTTCATAATTCCAATCAACATTATCTTGCTAAGTGTGTGTTAGTTTAAATGCATTATAATGAAAATCTCAAGGATATCACAACCTTAACTCTCAAATAATAAACTCACCCCAATATTTATTAAATTGTTAAATAAAACACCAATTATTAATCACTTACTTTATGCTCTTCAAGCAATCTCCCCAATCAAAATACAATCAACTAAAAACCATCAACTATTAAAAAGCATCGTCACAGAGGATTCGACCTGAGTGCTGCTGTACACTTTAGTAAAGCACCAAAACCTTGACCGCTCGATAGGTGACAATTGCCCTTGTGTTCAAATGGCACAATATCTAGGGATGCTTATTTATGTAGAAATTAATTTCTAGTTAATGTAAAAAAAATGAAACATGGTTTTCAAAAAAATTGAAAAAAACACAAAGAAAAACCCGCATTCTCATAAAAATCATAAACAAAAAAATACAAAAAAGACACCCCATCTTACTATTTCTTATAAAATCTCTCCAAATTCCCCGTAGCCTCCAAAAAATTCCATATAATTTTTTTGAACCAGAAATTGAGCGAACACTTCACCAACATAGGAGGATCATAAGAGATAATCAAATATTTCATGAACCAATCCTTATCCGACCAGTTGAATTAGAAATGGAAAATCCAAGGGAACAAACACTTAATGAACATGCTGCCCTTGATGTGAATTACCAACATCTTGGTATTCAGTATTGAAACATAGAGGCTGAATCCAAATTCAAATCAAGTGTGATTCATTTTCTTCCTCATTTTGATGGGCTAGCCAGTGAGGATTTGCATCCTCCTTAAAGAGTTCCAAGTGGTGTGCTCTACAATGAAGCCTCGAGGGGTTTTTGAGGAACTAATAAAACTTAGGGAATTCCATTTCTCCCTAGATGACACTTCTAATTCATAGCTCTACTACCATCCTCATGGTTCCATAACCACATGGAATGACCTGATGTGACTCTTCTTAGAGAAATTATGTCATACTTCTCTTACTAATTCTATCCGAATGGATGTAATTGGGATCTGTCAGTTCCCAAGTGAATCACTACATGAATACTCGTAGAGGTTCAAAAAGCTCGTTGCAATCTTCCCACACCACTAAATCCCAAAAAAAATCATGATCCAATTCTTCTATGAGGGGATATTGGATTTGGAGTGAACTCTCATTCCGCAAGTGGTGGTGCTCTTGTTGATAAAACTCTTGCAACAATAAGAGTTCTCATAAGTAACATGGTTGCAAACACACAACAATTCTATACTAAAGAACATGCTCAAGTAAAACTAGCCTAAGATAGTCAATCTGTAGTGGCAAACAAGATGATATAGTGAATGAGTAAACTTACAGGTCTTGTGAAACAACAAGTTTTGCCTCCCAAATTCCCAACCGCATATTCTCAACAGATAATGTTTCTTGGACCTATCAAAAACTATGGAATCTGAAACTCACCAACTCATCCAAAAGACACATGTCCACGACTTCATGCTAAACCATCTGATTCATCCAGATCAATAGATCCCAATACAGGAAATGATCAATGGAACCCCAACCCTCATCAACAATGTCCGTTTGTTTGAAACTTCAACCAACCTCACTCTGAGCCCTTATCTTTATCCATTAAAAAAGGCATGAGGTATAGTAATCCCATCTTTCATCTACCAAAATTCCCTCCTCAAAACCCAGACCAGTTTTTATATGGTCAAGGTGGTGGTAACATCAAACAACCTTATCTATATTTTCCTCAAATACAAAAGAGAAATCCTCCTCTGGCTCCTCCAAAATTCCACTATCTTAATCAGCCTTACCAATTCACAAACCAATAAAATCTCATTCCCAAGAACAAAAGTCAAGGTAATCCCAATCTGGGAGAAGCCTTTTCTTACCATCAACCATAGGAAAGTTTAGTAGAAGATCTTTCCTCCTTGACCCATTCAACCATCAATAAAATAGAAATCCAAATTGGTCAAATTGCATCCCACCTAAGCATACAGCAACAATAAAATTCTTCCCAACTCCATGCTCAACCATTACCCAACCCCAAGGGTAATGTACGTGAAATTACACTTAGAGCAGGGAAGTAAATTTTTAGGCCTCAATATAGGTCCTCTAACCCTCCTTTGAATGTCGATCTAGAAAATGAAAATAAAAAGAAACTTGAAAAGGAACCTAAAGCCATTCCCTCGCCTCCTTATATTTGATTTAGGAATCCAATTCCTTTTCTTCAAGACATTTCAAGTAGAACCTGATCCTAAAATGCTAAACACATTTAGACTTGTGGAAGTCAACAACCCCCTCTATCTCACGCGACCGAGTTTTAATTTACTTGATGGATGCCAAAAATCGCGCGACCAATTTTTACAGAACAATAATATATTATTAAAATAACAATATTTAATATAAAAAGATATTAACTAGATGTTATATTTTCAGTTTTGAATAGTATTAACTAATTTATAAAAATATATGGTTGATATAAATATAAGATAAATTCATATGTTACTAATTATTCAGAAATGAATATAACAACTGATTGGTTATAAAGGGAAACATTATTTATTTTATTCTCATAATTTTACCATAATAAAATTAATTAATTATAAATATTGATTTATAATAATGTAATATATATGTTATATATTCAGTAAAAAATTATTCATTTTCATCCAATAGATTTTATATACATAAGTTAAAAACTATCCATATTTTATTTTTTGAAACCTATATTTTTATATTTGTAATTTTACCACCTCTTAATGGAGAACCTATTTGAAATTAAAACTCTTGAAAAATTATATATATAATATGTAAAAATATATCAATATTATGAATTGAAACAAAAAAATTTTGTTAGGATAAATTTCGATTCTTTTCTATGATGTTTTATTTTTAAATGAGTAGTTAAAATACTGAATTTTAATTCAAAACTTCTTTTTCAATATTTTATTTATATTGATAAATTATATTTTATATTTATTTAATGTGTTATTATATATTAATTTTATCAATAATTATAATTTAGTTCATTGAGAGAAATTCTAAATTTAAATTAGATATAAAAAACGGAACAACCTTTTGGCCATTTTTACTTTAAAATCCCATAGTGTCGTCCCGTAAGAAGGATTAATTTTAATTTAATTTTTTTACAATTAAATGATTATAATTTATAAAACTGAAATGGTTATTTTGAATAAGGATAAATTATTTTGTCTAATAATTTCACATTAATTTTTTATTATAAATATTAGTTAATGCCGTTAAAATTAATTACAATGACTAAGAGATAAATTAGGTTACCAAAGTATTAAACACTAAATTTATGACCCAAAATAAAGATAAAATTTTCCAAGGGATATTTTATGGACATATTTTGACCATATCCTTCCTGTTATATAATTGTTTCCATTACTGGATACATATTACATCTGAAAAATGTGTATGGATTTCCATTTTCAAAATATTACAAGAGTGTCACTCCTCCCCAATTATAAAAAGTTCACCTCTCCAAAAACATACTCTCACCTATCAATACAAAATTTCATGATCTGGATCAACCCAAACTAGTCCTAAAAATCCACCACCAAATCCTAGAAACCCTTCTTTATTCATAAATAAATCCATGTAATCCCTTTGGGGAATACCAAAATGAGAAACCTGAATATGAGGCAACATTATTCCTCAAGTTAATTGATGTCATTTCCATTATCTACCCCCTAAAATCATATTATTTCATGATTGTATAAAAACCCAAATATAGTTATTATAATGGTACTTTTTTATTATATGTTTTGGTCAAACAATTTCACATATTTCCATCTAATGGGTAATGAACATATCGTTTACGTGTTTGGTGAACTACCGCCTCACTAAACTATGATTGTTCATTTTTCCATTACCACCTATCATGGTGGAAAAAATGATATAAAATATTATTATATAATATATATGAAATATATTTTATGACTTTAATCTTTTTTAATTATTTTTCCACACTTATCATCAGAAATTCCATTTTGTGTAAATACAATAATTTTTTAAAGAAGTGTGGACTACCACCCCTCAAAGAGATGTGATTCGTTCAGAAACTACATGGGATGTATTAAAGATGGTTTTAGTGACCTTTAATGATATATATGATATAATAATTCAACTATAATAATTATATATATACATATATTTCAATTACCTTATTTATTTAAAAAACGTAAATTAAACATAATCAATATTCATGTGTACGAATGACCAACCGTCTCCATTAACACTGTATTATATATTAGACATCTATGTTATATAGAATATTTTAATAATAATAATCTGAATATAAATCATATTTATATCATGGATTAAATTATATAAATCATTATACAAGTATAAATACCAAATACATAACAAATTAAGTCTCTTACAAAATAAAAAGTGAATACTACAAGAAATATAAAATTAACATGGAATAGTTTAAAATAGAGAGTTACATAAAATCATAATAAAACAATATGTGGTATTATAGATAGTAATATAGTTTTGTGATATATGTATAATAAATTTATATTTATTATACTCTAGGTATGAATAAATATAAAAAGAGTAAAGACACAATGTAAGGTAATTTCATCACACTTTCTATTTTTATGAGATACATGATTTATTCAACATCCCTTACTTTTATATCATGTGTATAATTAACAATGATTTATTAAATGATTATTATAAATACAATTATAGATTTTTTTCATATCTATTTTATGATATTATTATTATGATATTTATGTTACAGATGTTTCTAAATCAGTTTTGTATATCTATCTCAAATTTCCTTCATTGAGAAACATGATATCTTATGGAAATATATTTTTCAATTTGGTGTAATAGAACCTTTTAAATGATATATCATGGATCTTCTTATTTTCATTATATCATAAGTTACATGTAATTTCATTTTATTACATGGGGAATATGGTATAATGTTACCATGTGGTAAGAGTTTGTTAATACAATATCATCTCTTTTCAATATTGTTTATATTTGTTCTTAAATTTATGAAGCCTTATGATCTATATCTCAATAAAAATCATGATGTTTATTATCCTATGGTTATTCATGATTTATCCATCTATTGGTACTATTAATCTTGGGTTTTGTACATAAGATATTTAATAATGTTTTTTATATATGCCCGAATTTAGTCTCTTTTTGTCGGGAAAGCTACGTTCCTTAAAAAAGATTTATTCTAAAATGGTTTTACATGAATATTCAATTGTTATCATATAATCATTAAAATAAATTTTTATCCTTTTTTCTTTAACCAAATTTTTAATGTTATATTCTTATTTCTTTCCAAAAAATTAATTTTTCAAACATTTTATCATGAAAAAGGAATGTTCTTCTTACATCATAAAACATGTATAAGTTTACCCACCGTAATTTCATTGAAGCATCTTTTTCATGAATAAAATAAAAAAATTAATAATTTTTTCCAAAGAAATTTTTTTTCAATGGAATGTTTTTCAAAATAATTTCATTACATCTTCATAATATTTAAAATTATTTTTCAAGGAAAGTGTTTTTCCCAAAGATTTAAATATTATTTTAAATGTTTTCAATGAAATTTATTTTCGAAAATGATTTAAAAAATCCATCATATGTTTTCATGGAAAAATGAGTTTTATTTTTTTTCCTAATTATTTTATAATTTTTCATGGAAAATGGTTTGCAATTTTTTTTTCAAGATTCGTTTATATGTACTCTTTGAAAATGGTTTTCAAATTATTTCTGATGCTTATTTATATGTTTGAAAAGTATTTTCAAAGAAGTGTTTTTTAGTATTTTTTCCATCACCATTTATATGTTTTCTAGATAAATGGTTTACAAAAAGTATTGAAGCCATCCTTATATGAATTCAATAAAAAAGGAATCTAAAATATTTTGGATGCAATTTCTATAATCGTTCATGCATAATTTCAAGAAAATGATTTTCAATATGTTTTTTGTTTTAATTATTATTTTTTAATGAATAAAGTTTATTTTCCTCATGAAATCTTTTCAAAATATCCTTCCATGTTATTTAACATATAATATGTCATCTTTTGATGTTATTAATTCATTTATAGGATATGTTCCATAGGTTCCATTCATATTATTTTTTGACTGGTATTTGTTTTGATTGAATGATGTTTATGGAAACAGTTTCCCTTCAATGGGTTATACACTTTTGAAACCAATTACCTTTCATAGGTTCTTCTTTTGATAAAATGGTAATGAAACCACTATCATTTTACATAGGTTGTGAATTGATTGTATGTTTATTATACTTATTTCATGTTATCTGGTATCATAAGATCATTTATGATTTTTGGGAAGATATGTATATGATTTCTTTATGTGATGAATATTATCTATATTTCCCTCTAAATCACTATGTAAATATTTATTTTTCATGAGATAGACATTTATGGAATGAGAAATGAACTTGGTTTAGTATTATTGGGATGGAATGTGGAGCGAACTTGATTCAGTAATACAAGGTTGGAATGGGGTGTAAAGCCAATTTTGTAAAAGAAGTTTTCAATTATGATAGCCTTGGAAGTGATGCATTGATTACTATGGAAATAATTATATATTATTATGTGTCCTCCACAATTACATGTATTATTCCAATGTTGAGATTTTAGTGTTTTTGTTCTTGATTTACATATCAATTATATATTATAAACTATTAATCATTGTTCCATAATTCATGTATATGACTATTTTTATGCAGTGTATGATATTTTATTTTCCTGATGATGTTATAATACCCATATGATCATGTTTTTGCTTAAATGTCTCCCTTTTTTACCCTTACTACGTATATAACCTCCCCACATTTTATGTTTCTATCCCCATGATATGAATTTATATTTCATGTATGATATTATTAAGCGGGGTTGTAGTCTTGGAGAACCTAGTGTGGGACAATTTAGCTCACTCATATACCATTGATTACTTTTCCTTGTTCCTAAGTAAATAATCTAATTTGGTTTTTTGGCATCCGTTTTCTTATTGTTCTAAGTATTTCATGAAATGTATGTAACATTAATTTATGAAAAGTCAGGGACTCTATATTTGGTGAAAGATAAAATGCATAGTTAACTATTGGAATCTAGGATCATAAAATCATAGTGAATCCATATAGACATGTATATGGATAAGTGAAAGGATATGAAAATTTATTGGAAAAGTTGATTGAATTTTGGAAAAGGAAAGATTTAGTGGTTTTATTATAATACATCCCTTTGTGGATAAATAGATGATTGAATTAAATAAAATTAATTATACAGTAGTAATAACATTGGATCTAATTATTATTTGGTTTAAAAAGTAGTCTATGTCATCACAGAAAATGTTTACAACTTCATAGATTTATGGAATATATCCATTAACCTTTAGAATAGAAATTCATTACTAACTTCTATACGTATTTATAGTAATTTATGAAATTACCATATTTAAAGATAGAATATGATGATGGTATTCACATATTTGGTGTGTGACAATCAAGAGCTACTTTGTCTTATATGGGGGATTAATGTTAAGCTGATTTGGTGACATGTTTGTAAATATTTGGATTTTCATCATTCAGAAGGGTTATATGGTTGACCATTATGGAATGTTTTTTTCATATTTAGATAATGATTGTGAGAATAAAATATTATCTCAACACCTGAGGTTTTACACTTATTGAATATCCTCATTATGATAATTGATGATAGATGGGATGGAATAACATGGATATCATGATCTTTTAGTTCTTTCGGAATGAAAAATTATCCTTTAATTTTTATGGAGAATGATGTTATGTGGATCAAGGAAAAATAAAGGGTGAGGTTGTCCTGAAAGCATATAAAATATTTTTCATGAAAATGATTAAACATTAGCAAAAATGATCGTGAAAAAATAAATTATAGTACCTTTGTTTCCTGTGGATCATATGGTCCTTTAGGTAGTCGAAGATTTATTGATTTCTGATTTTTAAATTTATCTTGGGATTACTCTCTATTAATCACAATAAAAAAATGATAGTTAAATTTCTCTTCCATGTCCACATTTCTCTTTCCACCCATTTTCTCCCACGTGGGAACCTAGTTATATGATTCTTTGGTAAACCATTATGTATATAATTTTCCTTTTTAAAATGAATTATTAGTATTCATTTATATGATGTGGGTTTATATTATTGAATGTTTCATGTATTAAACCTTTTTTAACCTAAAGTAATTTTGTTGGTGAAATTAATTTTAAGGTGGGATATAATGAATCACCCTGATAATTTGAGAATTAATATTTTTGAATTGATATAAATTGTTTTATGTTAATTTCACGCAATAAAAAAATTGATTATTTTATATTACACAACTATGTTTCGCTTATGTAATATGAAACAAAAATTTTATCTTCTAATTCATGATACAATGGGGAGCATGCCAGAGGATTCTTCCCATCTCAAAGCCTTCTCCAGGGTGATCCCCTCTCCCCTTTTCTCTTCAAACTAGTGGCTGATGTGTTTTCTAATCTTATTTCCAGGTTTGCATCATCTATTCATGGGGAAAAGGTATGTCATGTTATCCCACCAGTTTCACATCTTTTCTTCACCGATGACTACCTCCTATTTTTCAGATCAAAAATTAATGAATTTCAGGTTATCAACCATGGGATCCAACAGTAGGAGATGGCGTCTGGCTAATAGATCAATCATGTAAAATCTGAATTTTTTTTCAGTGTTGGGGTTCCTCTTTATATGAGAGATGAGCTATGAACATCAGCTGGTATCCATATTGTTGTGAATCATCTGATGTATCTTGGGCTTCCCACGGTGATTGGCCAATCCAAAAAAGAAATCTTTGCATCTCTTGTTGATAGGATTGAGAAAAAATTCTAGGATGGTCCCCTAAAGGAATCTCTAATCCTGGAAAAGAGACACTCATAAATGCTACCCTCCAGTCCATTCACTGCTACTTTATGTCCCTATTTAATCTCCCGACATTCATCGTTGACCAAATCCACACACATACTGCCAATTTCTGCTGGGGGAAGAATGATGGAAGGAATCGACCCCACTGGATGGCATGGGAGAAACTCTGTAGATCCAAATCAGAGGGAGGTATGGGATTCTGAAATCTATGCCTCTCCAATGATTGACCTTTTTCCAAGAAAGGATGGCACCTCCTTAACCGCCCATCATCTCTTTGTGCATGGGTTCTCCGGGCTAGGTACTTTCCCGACACGGACTTTCATGCTTCCTCTCTTGGTCCCCATCCTAGCTTCCTTTGGAGAAGCATCTAGGGGATAAAAAGCTCCTAGATAAAGGAAAAGGCTGGAGGAATGGGTCTGGCTCATCAATCAATATCTGGACTGATCATTGGCTTATCGATAAGGATTTCACGTGGGCTACATCCCCCATCCAACCAGGTCTTGAAAACACCACTATCAGCAGCCTCCCTTCCGACTACGGATAGGGGTAGTGTTTAGAAAAAATCCATGATTAGTTTAATGAAAGGGATCAAATAATTTTCCTTAGCATTCCCTGGGTCCCTGATGCTGGCCCCAACCAGCTATTCTAGATCAATGATCTCTCGGGCGAAGACACGGTAAGGTCCGACTACAGACTGGATCTTGGCATTCACTCAGTCGACCAGGAAGAGGGACCTTGTAATTGGATTTGGAAGCTCAACGTTCCCCCTAAAATACGCCAATTTTGGTGGTAGGTCTGCATGGGTACTCTCCCAACCACTAGCCTCCTTGCTCACCATCATATAGCCAGTTCTGCCACTTTCCCTTTCTTATAGGACATTCCAGAAACTCCTTTGCACGCCATCATTCACTGCCCGGGAAATAAGAAAATTTGGTATAAATGGGGCCCGACTTCTGCTGCTTCAATGGCATTGGCCTCTGACCTTCCTGATCTTCTGACGCGTTGGTGCACTACAGGAAAACTAAATATTTGCGACGGGTGATTTGCGACGGGATCCCGTCGCAAAAGATCTTTTACGATGGGGCTCCGTCGCAAATCGCCTATTGCCGAAAACAGCGTCGCAAATAGGTGTTTTTGCGGTGGTCCCATCGCAAAAAAAAATTAGTTGCGATGATATTTTTCCCCCGTTGCAAATAAGTTTTTGTTTATATATAAAAAAGGTATTTGCGATGGGCCGTCGCAGATATATTAGTTGCGACGGGTCCGAATCCCATTGCAAATGCGAAATTAAAAAAAACGTGCGATGAAAGTATTTGCGATGGACCGTCGCAGAAAGGTTTTCCCGACAGGTATTCGTCTCGTCGCAAATAGCACTGTAAAAAACATTTAGGACGAGATTTCCCGTCGCAAATGTGTCCGTCGCAAATAATAAAAAAATAAAATAAAATAAAATAATTAATACAAATCGTATAATATTATATAAAAATAATAAAATTATTAATAATATAAAAAAATTATATTATTATAATATAAATAAAAAATATATAAAATATAATTATGAAATATTAATATAATATAATAATAATAATAATAATAATAATATAATATAATATAATAATACTAATATAAACAATATAAAAAATTAATATAATATTATTATTATTAAACTATATATATAATATTAATATTAATATTAATAATATAAATAAATTATATTATTATAATATTAATAATAAAATATATATAATATAATTATAAAATATTAATATAAAAAAATAATATGAATATAAATAATATTATATTATATATTATGAAATATTAATATCAAAAAATAATAATAATAGTAATAATATTATTAATATAAAAAATTTATATAATAATATTATTATTAAAATAAACATACATATTTATGAAAAAATAATATTAATATTATTAATATTAATAAAATTATAAAATTATAAACTTCTCAATATTAACAATAAATATAAAATATTAAAATTAATATTACTAAAATAAGCAGACATTAAAAATATTACTACTAAGTAATAATATATTAAAAAAATAAAAACAAATTAAATCACATAATATTTGTACCAATATGAAAGAGGAATTGTAAATAGTTAATATGACAATAAACTACGAACTCAAATGTTTATTACATATTAAAAAATCACTGGGGGTGGATAATATGGAGGACCTGGAGAACTTGGAGGAGGTGGTTGAGAAAACTCCATCCCTAAACTATGAGTCAGAAGACGCATATACTCCATATACTCCTGATGTTGCTCCTCATATCGATGTCTCTCCTCATCCTGCGGCAGACGAATCTGCTCCTGCCATCGACGCATCTCCTCATCGTGCTGCTGACGCATCTGCTCCTTCCCCTGACACAAATCCTCTATAAGCTGACTCTGAGCACGCAGTTGCTCCTGATACTGTGACGTAGAAGACGATGTCTCTCCATGAGCTCCTCTCGAGATAGACGCCGACATCGCAGCAGTACTATAATAAGCTTCAAGAGTCAAATGAGAGCCGATACCAACTACTTGGCCCTTTTTGAAGCCATATTGGGTCACCTGCATCCATGCCGTCTCATCAAAATGGTGGGCACTAGTCTGATCGCTCGTCTCGTCTTGACTCTCAGCATGTGTCTGAGAGGTCACGACCTCATATGACTCCTTAAGATTCAATTAGAGATTAAAATAATGAAAAGATTATATGCATTTAATTTGAAAACTAAAAAGAAAATAATACTGACCACAATCTGACGCTGGTGGTCACCTCTAATCTCTCTAGTAGCCGGGGTCAGTGTACATCCTCCGATAAACGCCATACGCCGAAATACTGGGCTGCTCGGCTTCCTATATGAATATAAAATAAACTGTTTATATTTAAAGTTGTATAAAATATTAAAAAAAAGTACTTACTAGACGCTCTCTATGCGCACTGAATGTACGACTACAGGCTCGATGCGTCACCTCTTGTCTCCCCCGATTCTGTCGACCTAATGCAGATCTCCTCTGAAACCCACCATCAAACCAGTGTGTACATAATCCATCCCAAACGTGAGATTAAATGTACTCTGGTCAGTGGGCTCTACAAGACTCATCAAATTCTATCACTCTGGCTTTCTTCACAGCCGCCTTTCTCAAATTATGCAAAAAATGATAGAAATGGTCAAACATAGACACCACCCATGTTGCGTGGATTGTGGCACGCATGCTCTCATCGATGGGATACCATAAACCCTAATATGAAGTATTTAATTAATTAAATTTAAAAATAAATAATATTTAATTACGTACCAACCAATGATCGAACATGGTGGCCTGCATATCAGCGGGAATCTGATCCCATGTGACCCAGGGCTGAGAAAAATAATTGCACAAGATAGCACTCCCCTGTCCAATAGCTATATGCGTAAAACTGTGGAAAAAGAAAAAATAATCAAACAATTAGAATATTAATAAATTATAATGAAAGATAACTAAAATACACAAGTTACCATACCACCGGGTGTGTGCATCGAATCCAAGAGGTGGATGTCACTCCGGGATAGGATCTGGAATCCTCAGTCTGGCATGACCACGCCCCCTCTGAGTGCTCCCTATAGTGCCAACAGCCTGAGGGTCAGATCACTCAAGAACCTCATCATCCATAGGTAGATCAGCCTCCAGAAACTGACGAAACGTTTCCGAGTCCATCTGAAACATGAAATGATTGTTATTAGAAAACAGTTGAAAATAACTATTATGTATAGATATATATTTTTTATGATTCAAACCAGCATTTTACTCTGTCAATGTTCATCTTCATCATCATCTTCATAGTTGTCAATGTCAATGTCTTCATCTTCCTCATCAACATCATCAATTTCTATATTAGTTTCACTGTCATCATCTCTTGTCATTTCAAATTCAGTTGTAACATCATTGACAACATCGTCACCATCGACCCTTAACTGTGGGGTGTCATCCTCAATATTCATGTCTCTTTGTGAAGAAGATGTGTTTTGAGGAGTGTCCAAAAAAATTTGATTTCCTTGCACTTCAGTGGAACCACATTCAGTTTGAGTAAACTGATTTTCTCGAGATTTAACTTTTATTATACTCCACCAATCATCCAACTATTTTGCAGTAGCACAGTATTTTGCATAATAAATTTGATGTGCCTGATTAGGCAATAAATTTTTTTTATTTACTGCAAGAAGTCTTTTATGTTTAATATCAACAATTCCATGAGTCGGATGAATACGCATGCCTCTCTCAGTATCCAGCCATCAACATTTAAAAATTGTTACGTAATTCTTTCCCAAATAACACAGTTCAATAATTTCTTCAAGCATGCCGTAAAAGTCTATATCAAAATCTCTATGATGAGATCCCTTCAAACAAACACCACTATTCATTGTTTTCATTGATTCCTCATGTGCACCTGTATGAAAGCAATAACCATTCACCACATATTCATTATAAGATTTAACCATTTTGGATGGTGGGCTACTCAAAATACACAATCGACTATCAATCTTATCAGCATGTACAGATACCTAAAAATTTGTAAAACATTTATCACTATTAGAAGTAATAAATTGATTTTATATATAAAACCAAAAAAGAATGTATGTTACCAGTTTTTGAAACCAGTAGGCAAATTGTTTTTTCCGACGTTCTTCTATGCCAGCTGCTGTAATTTGTGGAAATTGTTTCTTGATATGATCATCATATAACCTACAAATACAATATGATTAATTTACTGTAACAGAATCTATAGAATAAGGGATAAGAGCACTCACTGTACAATTGGTGACATTTCTTCACAGCTGAGTAGAACATATGTATGAGCTCTATGATGTCCAACATCTGAAATCCATCTATCATGAACTCCACCAAAGCCAAGTTCGGGCTGATTGAAAACTGATAATTGACTGTTCATATCATCATCAACATTACCCTAGTTCTGGCCCATGCGGTTAAATTTTGAGAGATATTCAGATTCAAAATAAT
Organism: Viscum album; assembly: GCA_963277665.1. Taxonomy (NCBI): domain Eukaryota; kingdom Viridiplantae; phylum Streptophyta; class Magnoliopsida; order Santalales; family Viscaceae; genus Viscum; species Viscum album. The sequence goes on from OY728123.1 coordinate 1,757,525,789, forward strand.
GATAGTAGAATAAAGCAATTTCTCCTTGCAAATAAGTTTCAGCAATTGAGCCTTCAACTGATGCTTTGTTACAGACTTTTTTCTTCAATTTCTGCATGCATCTCTCAAATTGGTACATCAATCGAAACTGAACCGGACCTCCACATTTTTCTTCATGTGGAAAATGTAATATCAAATATTCCATCGAGTCAAAGAAAGCCGGTGGAATGATTTTTTCTAATTTGCATATAATTACAAAAACAGCTTCTTCCAGTTTTATTAGTGTATCATAGTCTGTTGTCTCTGCACTCATGTCTCGGAAAAAATATGATATATCTGTTATCGAATCCCAAATCTTAGAATTCAACTAACCTCTTAATCCAAAAGGCATAATCCTTTCCATTATAAAATGAAATTCATAACTTTTTTAATCCGGTAATATGACCATATTTAACACATCTGCCCAAGTTGGAAGAATAGCCATCTGGAAGACTCAAATCTGTAGTCCACTGACAAAATAATAAGCAACTCTCTTTCGCCAGTTTATAAGCTTCTTTTGGATTCATTAATCTCTGTGATCTGACATTTTCAAACAATTCATGTTCTGGTCGCCTGCAGATTAGGGCAAGATCTAATCGTGCCTTAACATTATCTTAGGTTTTACCCGGTGTATCCAAAACTGTATAAAATAAATTATCAAAACAGTTCTTCTCAATATGCATGACATCCAATATGTGTCAGACCAACAAATCAGACCAATATGGCAGATTCCAAAAAATGCTCCATTTTGTCCAATTGTGTCCTTTCCCAAAACCATGAATTTTTTGTTGGTTTATTGTCGGTCCAAAAGTGATGGAAGGTAATGAATATACAACTGATTGTAACTCTATATCTGAGATCATTTTTGGAGGTTCATCTCTTTCAATTCTTCCTTTTCTGAAATGAGATTTATTCCTCGGAAAAGGATGATCAATTGGAACAAATCTGCGATGACAGTCAAAATATTAAGGTTTTTTCCATTCACGAGCATAAATTATTTGTTGTCTCCCATACAGTAAGGACATGATTTTGGACCATGTGTACTCTAGCCAGATAACATTCCATATGCCGAGAAGTCACTAATTTTCCACATCAAAGCAGCTTTCATTACAATATTCGATTTCGCAGCAGCATCATATGTACCAACACCATGACTCCACAATAAATTTAACTCATCAATCAGTGGTTTCAAATAAACATCAATATTATTTTTCGGATGTCCTGGGATTAATAATGTCAAAATGATATAAGGCTCTTTCATCAACATCCATGGAGGCAAATTGTACGGAGTTATAAAGATATTCCAACAGGAATACTGACTACCAAAAGTTCCAAATGGACAAAAACTGTCAGTAGAAAGACCCAATCCCATGTTCTGGGATTCTAAAGCAAAAGAAGGATGCACTTGATCAAAATGATTCCATGAATCGCCATCAGATGGATGAACCAAGCTTTTACCATTTGAAATATTGGTTTTGTGCCATGACATCATTGTCGCTGTGTTCTGAGACATAAATAAATGATGAAACCTGGTTGTAAGCGGGAAATATCTCAACTGTTTTATAGGAATCAATCCAGACTTCCCTGATTGAGCTTCTTTATACCTCGATTTTCCACATGTGGGAAAACTATCCAACGACTCATTTTAACCAGAATATAAGATGTAATCGTTTGAACATGCATGGATCTTCGGATAACTAAGGCCCAAATTACGAACGAGTCTTTTTCTCTCATAATAATTAGGAGGCAGCACATTTCCTTCAGGTAACAGTGCTTTAACTAAAGAAAATATCTGATCAAAACAGTTATTTGACATTCCATTATCTTATTTAAAAGCCATAAATTTTGCAACTGCTTCTAATTTACTTATCTTGAAACCAGGATATAATGCATCGTCAGCAGACCTGAACAACTCAGAAAATTCAGATGGTGCCAACTCAGGAGGTAAATCAACAACATCATCAATTCTTGTTTGTTGAACGAATGACTCTCCTACATCATGTACTAAATTCTGAAACCATGATGGATCTGAAATCAAATTATTAGTATCTTCACTGGAACTATGTTAACCGTGTTGATACAAAAAAAATATAATCTGATTGAAAACCATAACGCAAGAGATGTTTCCCAACGATTTCAAATGTCTCAAACGTTCTCAGAGCACATTTTTTACAAGGACACTTAATTTTCCCTTCTGAAACAAATTCTAGGTTTGATGATGAAAATGATAAGAAAGCTTCAACACCATCAACATATATAGAATTTAAACTAGAACCATTTGAATTTTTGCGCTGATTTATCCAAGCACAATCATCTAATAATGATTGATGCCGATTTCCTTGTTCCATATTCATATATATGTTTCTACAAAATTTAAAATCATTACTATTGTTAAATAATTTGATATAAGAAACAATATCCTAAAAAAAGAAGACACATAATTACAGTTATTTATTAGTAATTACCAATAATTATAGGCGACACGGTTAGTTTGTAATCATCCCCACTAATTATTATTAATTTAGCAATACTTAAAAATACTTGGAAAAATGAAATATTCCTGAATAATGAAATTAAATTTTCCAATCATCATTGTAAAGATTATATTACTAATTATTCTGATTTTTCCAATGGCTCATCTCTTTTTAACTTTATCCCGACTGAAATCAGTATGAAAAACTTTCTCTGACATATGTTCGAGCACATTTTTCATACTGATTTCCGTGGGAGAAAGTAGCAAAGATATGAGATGTTGAACAAAAGGTGGTCAACAATCCGCTGGAAATTGTGCGAATTTATAACCATGTACTTGAATTTATTTGATTTTTGATTAATTATATTAGTAATTATTACTAATTATTACAAATATCAATATTTCTAACAGATTTTTCTTTATTCTTAACATGTTCAAATCTTAAAGGTTCGTCAATTTTCAGGTCACACCCAATAAAAAGTTTGGGTCAACCTTGACCAATTTAAACTCTATAATTGTTCTAACTTGGTTGATCATCTCACAAGTAGTGTTGCAATAGGACGACACAAGTAATGAGAAAGACATTACATGGGTTGTCCGATTGCAACGCTACCTGTGAGGTGATCAACCAAGAAAGAACAATTATAGAGTTTAAATTGGACACGGTTGGAACAATCTTTTTATTGGCCATGACATGAAAATTGGTGACCCTTTAAGATTTGAACTGTTAAAAATAAAGCAAAACTTGTTGAAAATATTGGTAATTGTAATATTTTATAAATTTTTTATAATTTTAATAATATTAATATTTTTTTATAATTATTAAACATATAATAATAAAATAATTATATTATAAGTATTATTTAACTATTAATATCAAAGTAATATAATATTTTATATTATGTTACTATTTATGTCATTATTTATGTTACTATTTATGTTACTATTTATGTTACTATTTATTTTACTATTTATGTTACTATTTATGTTAATAATTAGAAATGCGAAGATATGCATATAGGTCGGGTGGTTAATCAATCAATGAATAGAGAAACAAACGTAATTAACTGATCATCTACCTCAATTTTCTTTTCATTTGTGTGTTGAGGTTGACTAAAAACTTCGGCCTCCACATGTAATATGTGCTTTTACTGTCAAAATTATAAACCTCCACACCTCTATATTGGCGAGGAGGTTGATAATTTTGAGAGTAAAAGCAGATATTACATGTGGAGGCAGAAGTTTCCTGTCAAGCCTCAACGCACAAATGAAATGAAAATTGAGGTAGATGAGCGGTCAATTACATTTCCTAATTATACTAATTGTTTCCTGATTATACTGATTATTTCCTGATTGTACTGATTGTTTCCTGATTATACTGATTGTTTCCTGATTATACATATTGTTTCCTGATTCTACTGATTGTTTCCTAATTATACTGATTGTTTCTTCATTATACTAATTGTTTCCTCATTATACTGATTGTTTCCTCATTATACTGATTGTTTCCATATTATACTGATTGTTTCCTCATTATACTGATTGTTTCCTCATTATACTGATTGTTTCCTCATTATACTTATTGTTTCCTCATTATACTTATTGTTTCCTAATTATATTGATTGTTTCCTCATTATACTGATTGTTTCCTCATTATACAGAATGTTTCCTCATTATACTGATTGTTTCCTAATTATACAGATTGTTTTCTAATTATACTGATTGTTTCCTAATTATACTGATTGTTTCCCAATTATACTGATTGTTTCCTAATTATAATGATTGTTTCGTAATTATACTTATTGATTCCTAATTATACTGATTGATTCTAATTATACTGATTGTTTCCTAATTATAATGATTGTTTCCTAATTATACTGATTTTTTCCTGATTATACTGATTGTTTCTTAATTATACTGATTGTTTCCTAATTAAATCTAATTGTTTTCTAATTATTTCTAATCAATTAAATCTAATTATTTCCTAATTATTTGATAATTATTTTAATTAAATCTAATTATTTATTATTAATAGTTTCCTAATTATTTTAATTGTTTCCTAATTATTTCTAATCAATTAAATCTAATTATTTCCTAATTATTTGAAAATTATTTTAATTAAATCTAATTAAATCTTAATTATTTACCCTGAGTCAAGCTCGAAACACCTTGTCAGAGTTTTCACTACGAGGTACATCTATGCCAGAGCCGCCTCTACTTGTTCGTATCCAGATAAGGATTATTTGGTACAAGCACATAAATTAATTATACTATATAGCTAAACGTTCTATTAAAAAAATAAAATTAACAATAAAAAAAATTTAACAATTAAAAAATATCACAAAATTATAAATACCTTTAATAATATGAACCAACTCCTTCCTTCCTATTCTCGAAAGAAAAAATTAAAACACAAAAAAAATCCTGCTCAGATATAAAAATGAGAGAGAGAGAAGAATGGAGATCTGAATGTCATGGAAAAGAAACGGATGGGGTTTATATATAGGTTAGATTATTTGTGACGGTCGCATTTACGACGGGTGACCGTCGCAAATACGAGGTATTGCGATAGGATACCATCGTAAATGACTTCGCCCGCATTAAATAGAAGCGGCGGGGAAAAGGACTTTTGCGATGGGCCCGTCACAAATATCCACCATTAGCGACGGGCGGCTATCCCCGTCGAAAATTTCTATTTACCACCGCCGGTATTCACGACGGGGCCCCACACAAATACCTTCGCCCGCATTAATTACGGGCGGTGGGTAAAAGGGTTGTTGCGACAGGCCCGTCGCTAATGCCACACCATTAGCGACGGGCAGATATCCCCATCGCAAATTACTATTTACCGCTACTGGTATTTTTGACGGGACCCGTCGCAAATACCTCCGGTTGGATTATCTGTTGCGACGGGTACATAGTCCCATCGCAAAACCGTATTTACTACCGCGGGGTATTTGTGATGGGTTGTATGTGACCGTCGCAAATAGGATTTCCAACGACCAGTATTGGTGACGGGGCCCGTTGCAAATAGTATCAGGTGAATACTTTTTTGCGACAGGGAAATTGTCTCGTCGCGAATACTATTTACCACCGCCGGGTACTTGTGACGGGTAGCCTTCTACCCATCGCAAATATCCTTCCTGCGTTTTGGCGCGCAAACCGTGCCATTGCAATTGCGATGGGCCCTATATTTCCGTCGCAAATAACTGACCATTTGTGACAGGAATATATTCCAATCGCAAAAACCCTTTTCATCAGAGTTGTTGCGACGGGAATAAGACCCGTCGCAAATACCCCGTCCAATTATCATTTTTTCCCGTAGTGGTTCTCCTCTATTTCCCCAACTTCTTCAGGTTCACTTTGCACTTTGGCATGTATTATTTTGGATTGGCGCAATGATGTTGTTTTACAATCAAGCACACAAACCCCCCAGAATTTTGGATTGAACGGGCCACCTCTAGGATTGAGGGCTGGAAAGACCAAATATAAATGTAATGCTCGGTGTTATACTCTCCTCCCCCCTCATTGGTATCCCCCAATGGATGGGACTCTTAAGATCAATGTGGAAACGTCGCTCCCAAAGGATGGGCCTATCTCCCTAGGCCTCCTTGCCTGAAATCATCTGGGGCAGATCCTTGCTGCAAAATATGTACCACATCAGGTGTTCTGGAAAGCTGCAGTTGCTGAGGCCAGGGTCATCCCTGTGGGGATGCTGCTCACATTGGAATGTGGATGGAGTGATATCATTGTTGAGTCCTACTACCTTACAGTAATCGATTCTATTCCCCATAATTATGGTGGGCTCCAGGAATTTGGCATCATCATTAGGAGAATTATCTCACTTTTCCAATGCTTCTCATTTTGCACCTTCTTCTTTACCAAAAGGAAAGATAACAACGTGGCGCACCAACTTGCTTCCTCAGGCCCTTTCGACTCTAACCAGCTCGGGATAGACAATTTTCCGTCATGGCTTTGCATATGTACTTCTACAAATTTAAGTTATTAATACTCCCTGTTTTAATCAAAAAATGATTTTAGTTTCCTCTACATATATCATATAGGTTAGATTTCATTACTCACACGAATGGATTTCCTCGGTAGCTTTAAAAAAACATGACTAAGGTTTACCGAACAATAATATATAATTAAAATATTATTATTTAATAAATGAAGAAATAACAATGATGTTAAATTAGTAGTTATTAATTTTTTTCTCTCATATATGCATATATTTTGTATATAAAAAAATAATATGAACTCATATGATACCAGTTAATTAGAAATGAATTTTAAAAGAGATTGAATATAAAATGAATTATTATTATTTTTATGGTCACAAAAATGTTTTACCCGGATAAATTTAATTATATAAAATTATAGAGTGATATTAATTATATATATATGTGCATGTGTTTTATATTCAACCCATTTTATTGATGTTTATCTAATATATTTTATATACATAAGATCATAACAAACCCTCTTTTATTCTTATAAACTCATATTTTTATAATTGTAGTTGTATAGCCCACTAATGGAGAAGAAATTTTAAATAAAAACTTTGGATCTTTAATAGATTAAATTTATAAAAATAAATTTTATAATAGAATGTGAATCATAACAATTAGTAGAGTATTATTTTTTTCGTATTTGTCTATATGGTTTCATTTTTAATGAATAGTTAAAAATATTAAATAGTAATTCAAAACTAATTGTTCATATAGTTTTTTTTAAGATAATTTTTTAAAAATGGGTTAAATCATTTAATATTTTTATCAATTAATCCAATTTAGGTCATTGGAACAAATTTCACAATGAAATTATATATAAGAATTTACAAAACCTTTGATCATTTTTTCTTTAAAAACCTATATGTTCGTCCCATTAGCAGAATTAATATTAAATTAATATCATACACTATATTATTGAAATTTGGAGAAATTTATTCCATATATGGAATCATAATAATTTATAATTTAAAATAACATAAATTCATTTTTTTAACATAAATATTAGTGAATTTTGATAAAATTAATTACAACGATTAAGATAAAAATTATGTTATCAAAGTATTAAACCTTTTATTTAAGACCCAAGATGATCTAGAACCTTGTCCTTGATAAATTGGATAGAAATATTTATACACAGTCATCCCTTTTATAAAATTCCATTAATTATTGCATCCACATTACATGTAGAAATTGGGTAAGGAATTGCATTGTCAAAATATTTTGAGAGTTTCACTCATCCTCCAGTATAAAATGTCCTCTTATCCTCAAACATCATCATACCTCTCATGAAAATTTGGATAAACCAATATATTCCCAAATAGATACTCAACAATCACCCACTCAATCTAGAAGCCTAGAATTGGGATGAAATCTATCCATATAGTTCTTTTGGTGAAAATCAAACGGAGTTACCTGAATAAGGTGTAACATTATAACTCATTTTATTATACGTTATTTCCATTCTACACTCATAAAAAACTATTATTCCATGTTTTTATGAAACAAATAACCTAACTATATGATTCTGTTTTTATGATAAGGTTTTGACCTACCCTTACACAATCTTCCATCTAATGTGTAATGAACATAATATTTACGTGTATCGAAAACTACCGCCTAAGTAAACGATGATTGGTCATTTTATCATTTACCACAATCCGTGGTGGACATTATGATAAAAAGTATATTATTATATATTATATGTTATATATTATATTTATTGGCCTTTTAGATTATTTAATTCTATTAATACACATATATTTATGCATCACATTTGGTGAAAATAATATAATTTCTTTTGAGGATGTGTGGACTACCACCCCCTCAAAGTGAGGTGATTCATTCAGACACTACATGGAATGTATTAAATATTGATTTAGTGAAATTATATGATATATATTATATGTAAATTATAATGTAAAATTTATATGTATATATATCATTTAACTTATTTCTTTCCATATGATAATTAAACGAAAACAACCTTCATGTGTACGTATGACTTACTATCTCCGTGAACGGTGTATTCCACTTTGTACATCTAATATATATATATAAAGATTATTTTAATATAATTATTCAGAATATAAATTATACTAATAACATGTTTTATATTCAAAAATATATAATATGGTTATAAGGAAAAAATACATACCAAATTAGGACACATGATAAAAACAAAGTGAATATTACCCAAAGCATCCCTTTAACAAGGAACAATTAACTAGTGGGTAATATAATGTAAACATAAAACCATATAAAGTATTAGATATAAGAATATGATTCTATGATATATTTATTATAAATTAATAATTATTATACAACATGTTTGAATGAGTATTACATGAGTCAATATACGAGGTTAGTGAATTTCGTCTCTTGTTTCATTTCTGTGAGTTACATGGTTTTTTCACCACCAATTCCATTTTTGGGGTGTATATAGCACACTTGGATGTATTATATGATTATTATAATTAAAATTAATTTTATCTACATCTCAATTTTATGAAATTTATATCATCGAATTTATGTTTCATAATTTGTTAAATTTGTAATGTAATTTCCATTCAAATTTTCTTCTTTGACACACATGTCATGTTATACACATATATTTTTCCTTGAGGTGAATATACTTTCTTTGAAATATTATATAATGAATCTCACTATTTTGATGATATTTTATACTTAATGTAATTTCATTTTCTTAAATGGGGAGTATAGATCAATGTTCTAATGTTGTAAGAGTTTATTGAAATAATATCATCGCTTTTTAAACGATTTCTGTTTATTATTCCATTAATGAAATATTATGATCCATTTGTCATGAAAATTAATGAATTTTCATGTCGTATTGTTATTAATTATTTAATCATGTATTGGTAAAAAATTTATTATCTTTGGTATATAATATAGATAAGAATTCATTTTTTAGAAAGTTTTCCCCCCCACCTTGAGAAGAAAAATAAAACCTCAATCTCCCAACTCGCGTTTTTTGTTACACATCCATATATCTTCTTCAAGATCTTTCACATAGGGATTCATGTTCACCCCATGGAGTTGTATATCTCCACCTCCATCAACTTCTTCATTATTCAGAAATTCTATCCTCCACTTTGGGTTTCGTTGTCTCCTTGCTGATGATTGGCCCTTTCTCATACCCTAGTTGCTTTGGGATTCCTCATTACAAGTTCATTCTATCAAGGTTATATGGAGTTTCCCAATTTTACCCTCTTCTATCCCTACACTACCAATCTAGCTTGACACACACAACCCCAACATGATTGGGAGTGTTGGTTTTTCAGATAGGTTTGGGACTGTGGAAGTGGAATTAAGGGAATTGTGGTTTTCTCTATTTTGATGGCTTCTTCCACGATTTTGTCTTGATATGTTCAGGGTTTCTTAATAAGCATTCATTACCAGTTTCATATTAGGGTTAAAATACTGGTTCCAACTTCTTCATTCCTATTTCTTCCAGTTATGGGTTTCAATATTTTTTTAATATAAGGTTCCCATCCTAATGGTTTTTTCATTGGTTCCATGGTGGATTGTGTTCTTCCTTACCCCTTATCTTCCTCTCCTCCTTGCTCTGGATTCCTATTCACTTACTCCATTACAGGTCTGTTGGGTTCAACGTATTCCATGGGTGTTTTGCAATGTGTCAAATGGGTGATAAGAGTTCCTAGGCAGTGCGACATGTAGTGGCTTCTCAAGTTACAATTATTTTTGGATTTCTCCTCTAATGATTGCTTTGGTTCATGATTGATGGTGTTCAGTGATGAGGGGAGAAGACAAAGAACTACAGTTAATGAAGTCATGATGCGACGATGGTTTTTTCGGTGACTGAGTTGGTGTATCAGTGGTGGGAAGCACTACGATATAGTGTTTTCATCAGTGAGTGACTCAGGAGGTGATGTATAATTTGATAGGAATGGTGATGACATGATGGTGGATATTTTGATGTCATGATGATTACATCAGCATGATTTCCAGCGGTAGTGGGATTTGTGGTATTTGGTATCATCGGTCATTGCATTTGTTTTTGAATTTTTATGTGGGCTCATAATGATTTTTGAATATATATTGTTTATGCTTTTTGGCATAGTTCCCACATTTAACTAAAAGTGGCCTATTATTAAAATAATATAAAAATGGATTTTGTTAGATAGCCCTAATTTAACCTATCTTTGATGAGAAATCTATGTTCCTTCCATACCATTTTTTATAAAATGGTGTATCCAATAATATTCTATAATTCTTCTATAATCAGTAAAACGCTTTTTTTACCATTTTTCATTTTATCAAAATTTTCAATGGGATTTGTTTTGTCTTTTTCTGAACAAGTTATTTTTTAACCTTTTACAGTAAAAAATGTTTGTTTTTCATACATAGTATGGAATGTATGGGTTTAACTACCATCGTTTCTGTGAATCAAAATTTTCGTGTTTAAAAGGCTTTGTTATGAGATAATATTTTCTAAGAAATAATTTTCAATGAAATTGTTTTCTAAAGATAATATGTTTTCAAAATTATTTTTCAAGGAAAGTGTTTTTCATATGATTTTGACCCTTTAATAAATTTTAATGTATAAATGATTTAAAAACTATTTTCAAACATCTATTATATGTTTTGGATGAAACAATGTTTCCATATATTTTAATTTTCATTTATAAATTTTAAGATAAAATTGTTTTAAAAACATTTTCATGATTCAATTATTTTATTTGAAGGAAAATGTTATTCAAATGGGTTTTAGGCCTTATTTTTATGTTTGAAAAATATTTTCATTGAAATTTTTTTCATAACAATTTCATTATCCTTCTATATGATTTCTTGGAAGATGTTTTTCAAAACATTTTATGTCCCTATTTATGTGTTTTCAATGTAACCATATTCCAAACCGTTCTTGAATAAATATGTATAAGATTTAATTTTGATTTTAAGGAAATTTATATTCAAAAGTTTTTTAAAATCTAAATAGTGTTTTAATAGAATAAATAATATTTTTATCATGAAATGTTTTCAAAATATATTTCCAATTCATTTCCCATCTATGAGGATATTTTTTGATGTTAATCATTTCATTATAAGAAATGAAACCAAGTTTCTATTCATATTCTTTCTTGACTTGATTATTTTTGGATGGAATGATTCCTTTGACACTAATTTCACTTCAACATGTTATATGCTTATAAAACCTACTTCTCTTCCCGTGTTATGCTTATGATAAATTGATTATGAAACATGTATCCTCTTTATGGGGTTATGATATGATTATATGTTTATGATACTCATTTCATTTAAAGGGTCGTGATATGATTGTTTTTGAATTTGTGTAATATGTATGTTTGATTTCCTTCTAAGATTGGTAAGACTCGTATCTCACTCTAATGTGTTGGGTAAATTTATATATCTCATGAGATAGACTGGGATAGAATGAGAAATAAACATGGATCCGTATTACTTATCTAGAATGTGGAGTGAACACAGTTCAATAATAAAGGGATGGAATGGCGTGTGAACCCTGTTCAGTAAAGCACATTTTCCACTAAGATGACCTCTACTGCAATTCCTTTACTACTATGGAAATCATTATATATTATCATGCGTCTTCAACAATTCAATGTATTATTCCTATGTTATTTTGTGAGATCTTATGTTATTTATTTCCTTATCAATCATTTTTTATGAACATACAAACATTATTCCATGATTCATGTAGATGATCATTGATATGCAGGGAATCATCCTCTATTTTCATGATAATGTTCACATACCTCTTGAATGTGTTTATTCATACATGTCTCCATTTTTTACCCTTACTAACCCACAAAGATTGCCAATTTTTATGTTGTTTTCCAAATGTTATGATGTTTTATTTCACGTATCATATTTTTAAGAGGGATTAAGGTCTTGGAGAACCACATGGGAGATAATGTAGCTTTCAAATGTACCAATTTTCACATTGCCATGTTTCATAGTGTACTAAACTAATATGATCATTTGGTGTTTGTTGTTACAATATTTTAAGTATCCCACAAAGGTTATTTAATTTTAATTTTTGAAATGAGTCGGTCTCTATATATTTGTTATTCTTTTAGATTTATTTTTCCATGGGGGTGTATTTACACCTAATGAGATGGGAATTTTTTGGATAAAATTTTAAAGAAAACACAATTTCAAAGTTTAACCTCCTAATATTTATATTTTTGACAACAAATATCATAAATGAATAAAACATAATCATGTAATGTATTATAGGCCATGACAGCACCACATTTTTTTAATATATAGGGAACCAAAAAATGGGAAAAAATCATTTCAATGAATAATTTATATTTTTAGGATTTAAAAATTATTTTAGGTTTAGAATCCTTATTTCATAAACTAATTAAAATTTTTAATAGTTTATTAGTTTGAAATGAAAATTATTGTTTTTTATTATGAAATCATCAATTATGTAACTAAAAAAAGAGGTAATGCATGTATTTTATTTTCATAATTCACCTATAAATTGACATTGTTTTATAATATTACCATAATATAACCGTTATAAAATGACGAACTAAAAAATAAAAAATGAAATTCATTTTATCAAAATATTTATCTATCATTGTCAATTTAAATTATTATAATAAAAATTCAATTTTGAATATAGTATATTAAGTTTTTGTTTATTAAAAAAACATTCATAAAATTTATTCTAGTTTTTAATCATGATATGTATTTTTAGAATTAAATAATTTTTATGTTCTGACATTACATATGATAAACATTGGTTTTATTGAATTTTACTATTTTTTGGTTGTGATAATATTGACATGGTCGAGTTTATATTCCTAATGATCATTTTTATATTCATAATGGTCTAGTTACTGTTCCTATTGATAAAGATACTATTCTTAATATCGTGATTACTATACCAATGATTCTATAATATAATATAGTTATTTATAAATCCCTTTATTTATCATTCTCATAAATTAATCTAAAGTTTTTAAAATTCCAATTTATAAAATGTGTGATGGATTACTTATTTTCTAGGTTTAACATACATTAATTTTTTTCACATTTGAAAATTCTTGGAGATCTACATCATCCTTATTTCCAAGTTCTAATTTTTTGGTTTTTTTGGTTAATTGTCTCATTGTTCTAGTTTAAATCATCATGGTTATATATATTGTTTAAATTTATTGAGACTAAATATTGATATTAAGAATTATTTATTTAATATATTTAGAATATATTATAAGCATAATTATTAAATAAATTTAAATATAAATTTGAATACATATAAATGTTTTCGAAGTTACACTACCATTCGGTTGCGATGAATTTTTGATATAATATGATAAGAGGTTTTATTTGGGTTATATAATTATCATACATTACATGAATATTGAATATATTATATATAATAATTTTTCATGTACTTTGGGATGTAAAAATTGAAATGAAAACAGCATTTCTCATGTTTTTTCATTGATGAAATAATCATAGGGTTTTAATCATTTTTTTGGGGAGTACCACATGGTATAGAAAGAGTTACATAAAATATTTTTTATAGTTATAATTATAATTGTATATCATAATAATATGAGTAACATGAGGGATCTTCTGAGTTCAACATGATATGTTCCCCTTATTAGAGTTTATGTGCTCCCATACAATGAGTTACATAGTAGGTGTGCTGAAATAGATAAGGTCATGCTAATTATACAAATGGAATTTTTAAATTTGAATGTACTATAAAAATAATTTTTTTCTAAAGGATTATATAATTTAGTTCCTGAATATGGATTTGGTGAGGAATCTTGATGATAGTATTTTTTTATATTATGATCATCAAATCATGAACATGTGGGATTTCTAAGAAGAAAATCTCTATTAGAGGTTGTAATTTATTCTAATGATGGACTAATATTAATGTGGATTTTTGATGGATTTTTGAATAGTGATATCATTTTATTATTTTTTCCATGATATGTTCTATTTGAATATTTAAATCAAACACATTATTTTTCAGATAATATAGTTTAATATATTAATTATAGATTTTTAATTGTAAAACTATAAATTTTTAATAAATTTAACGAATCTATATACATACTAATGAAATATTTTTTTTGGACACATGTCACCTCATCAGCGATTCTCTTAAATAATCCCTCTTCACCCAATTTTACTACCGTGACCTTCCCCCTCTCCATCTCATGATTTTCCACTCCCTATCTTAGGGTTTCCGCCTCGTCTCCCCTCCTTCCTCGGTCGATCCATCTACAGACAGCGAGCTTCAGATCCCCATATCTGGAACCCCTAGATCATCATCAAAGTATCTTCCTCCTGTCCATCTGCAGCACTCCTCATCTCGTCAACTCTATATTCTCTCTCCATACGGTTTCACTCCCTCAAGATCTATCCTCTCGATCTTGGGATTTCCCTCTCCATGTCTTAGGGTTTCTTCCTCTTCTATGCTCCATTATTCGGCACTCCATCTACGGAAATCTCTATTCAGCTACCCATCTCTAACACTCTTGGATACTCATCTCCATCTCCTACTTCTCCCCATATCCGTTAGTTCTAGTCTCCTTGTCTCGTCGTCTCATTATCTGTTCACAGCAATCTGACCCCTCGTCTCCAGCAGTCATGCCAATCACTTCGGCTCTCCATTCACTGCTACCACCTCCGTCACTCCTACCTCCCTACCTTCATTCACAACACCTTATCTCTAGGCCTACATTAACATTCATGTTCTATTCGTTGTTCCTCTGCATCAGGTCTGTTCATCTTCAATAATTCTTTAGTTTTTAATATCATTTGATAAATTTTCAGTACTTTCATTTGCTTAAGAATTTTCATTATTTCATAAAAAAAATATTCTTCCAATTAATCAATTTAAAAAACTATTTCAGTCCATGAGAATATTTATTCACATATTATTTTTTTCAGGGTTCACACTTTTTTTCAAGCATATTAGAACTCATAGCTATTTAGGTATGTCTAGCTAGCTTTATTTACTGGACAGTATATACAAAAATATTTACGTTCCTTGCTTGTATATTGTATAAATTCATGAGATCATATTATTATAACAGTGCTTCACTACATGTGTAATGTAATTTATGTTTGTTGTTTCAAATAATCTATGTTCCCTACTCATCAGTTTATCACTTCTATCAGTTTTTTCAAAAAAATTATTATTTCCTTATTGTACGTATGATACGGTAACTCCTAAATCATCCACTATCAAATTATCCTTAGTTTTTCTCAAAAATACACACTCTTCTACTCATCTAATTCACTCGGGTTCTCATTGGTTTATCTCTTGGATAGTTATTTACAAATTTTTCACACTAAATTCTGCATTTCTATTCAATATTTATTCATGTTTCCATTTTTCTATTCTGTTTCAATAGTGACATTGTAATGATTGAATTTATATTTATGTTATTTTTATTTTGATTTAAGAATTTCATGTGATTCTTGCTTCTTATAGAAGTGTTTTTTAATCTCCATGGGTTACCAAAGAAACTATAACTGACGTGATAGATAGATTTTCAATTCCATTTCAACACTTGATCCATATTCTAAAACTACATGCAACTTCTTAAGATATAGTCATATCAAGGTTATAAAGGTAGCATCCTTTATTCTAAATCAATTTCAAGACACCCATATTCTTTATCATACTATCATTCAAATGATAGTGATAGATTCAAAATGCAAAAGAGGATAGATGCCACAAGAATGAAAAAAACCATGTTGTAAAGGAATTTTTCATGGATGATGGAAAGGTGCATAATAACAGGCTGTTTATATAGTTTTCTTATTGGATATTTTATGTTTGGATCAAATTATAAGTTCAATAATCCCTTATAATGTAAAATCCTCCTAAATGACTACTTTTTACTCCATATTTTTGGATTATAACGAACTTTTCTTTAAATAATTTAAGAGTTGTGGTTATTAAAGATATTAATAACCTTGGGATCTTGTGAGTTATTGAATTATCTAATGTATCATATTGTTTTCATGATTTATTTACTCATGTATTGTAATTGATCAACATATAGTATGCATTTTGACATTTATTTGTGATAATATCAAACTTTTACTACTTTGAAATATTTTCTCATTCTATGTTTAGACGACAGAAAGTGTGTTGCATCAAGATTATGACACTTGACACTACCGACACAATTCTTTTTTTAAACTTGTTTCTTTCCAACTAAAGGTTTTTGAACATTAACTATTCATTCATAGAACATATTACTTTATTCTAATAACTACATTATTCTTAATAATGATTAATACATTCATGGAATCATTTATGTTTATCATTGATTTGTGTTCCGTTCATTGTTTGGGGATGTCAGGGGACAATACCTAACATTTTGAAAATGGATAGGCATTTGGGGCCTACTACGGATTGTTAAATACAACATTGTGGCCAGAATTTACCCCGCCCCTTATGATTATGTGGTACATAAATCCACAGGTATAGTGTAAAATTCCACTTCTCAAAAGTTCACATTTCATAGAAACTTTTTTTCATAATTTAAGTATCTGTTTTATGATGCTCTTTAAAACTAAGGATGTAATGTATTTAATTTGAATAATATGAAAATTCCATGAAGGATGAAGAAGGTAATGGTTAGTTTGACAACACTTTCCGAATACTTCTTATATCACTTATTCCTCTTCACCCGATTTTATTACTCGGAAATATTGTCTCCTCTTCTGCTTAAACGACACAATGTGTATTGAATCAAGCATAAGACACATGGAACTACCAAATTGATTCTCTTTTTAAACCTATTTTTCAGCTAAATGTTTTTTAACTTTAATTATTCATTCATAGAACATATTACTTTATTCTAATAACTACATTATTCTTAATGTAGGGTTTTCTCCCCTCGCTGTTGTCTTCCTCTTCCTCGCTGCGGCTCGACTTCCCTTCAACTTTTTGGCTCGGTGGTTCATGGCTCGCGGTTTTCCATATAGCGGTTTCTCTCAATCCTCCTGGTGTTTTCAGCATGCCTTCCTCGCACCCTTCGGGACAGGGCTCTCATGGAGGTGTCATGGTCCAAGGATTGAGTTTACAGCTATTGTGGTGCCGATGTTGTCACAATTCCTCGGTGTCTGGTTGCGTTGGGTGGATGTGGTCACCGTATGTAGATTTGAAGGCGGCGGCGGGTTACATTTCAGGGGCGGTGTGGTTTTTGCAAAGGCTGTTGATTTCTTTTGGATTTTTCTGATTCTGACGATGGTGGAGCCAGAAGGATGTTTACCGATTTTTCAGTTTCGATGGAGGAGATGCAAATTGTTTTTTAAGTTGTTGGTTGAATTATTTGATTTGGGTGAATGTTTTCTTGGCATTGTGAATTCTTGCGGCTCCTGCGGTAGATTTGGGGGGTCGGTGCATCATTTGTTTCATCGGTGGTCATGATATTGGTGGTGGTCTCTGGGTGATTCGGCTCCAACGACATATGATGGTCCTGCTGTGAATGGTGTGCGGCTCCGATGAGGGCTCCTCTGTCTTCCCACTGTGAATGGTGGCACGTGGTGTTTCAGTTTGTCTTGACGGAGGTTGATTGGGGGAATTGTTAGTTTTCCTTCTGTCATGCTCCTCGAGGTTGTGCGGGTCGAGGTGGTCATGTGGTTCACTCTATTTTTGAATTTTGAGTTTTTGAGGTTGTTTAGCTTTTGGATGATGGGGTTTCGCTGGACCCGCGGTTTTGAATGTGCTATTTGGTTGTGAGGTTACCGGTTATCCTAAACCGGCTTTATGAAAATCAAAAAAATATTTCCGGATAGATTAATACTTTCATGGAATCATTTATGTTTATATTTGATTTGTTTTTTGGTCATTATTTTTTGATGAAACGGGATAGTAGCTTTCATGTTTTATGTAGTGTGGAATTTGGGGCCTGTTAAGGATGGTTAAATACAACATTGTGGCTGGTATTTTCCCAACCCCCTTATGATTATGTGTTACATAAATACACACGTATTGTGTGAAATTCTACTTCTCAAATGTTCACATTTCATCGAAACTTTTTTTCATAATTTCAGGATCTGTTTCAAGATGATCTTTAAAATAGGGATATCAAAATATTGAATTTGTACAGTATTACAATTCCATGGATGGATAAAGGAGCTAAGGGTTAGTTTGAGAAAACAATCAGAATACTGCTTATAAAAATTATTCCTATTTTTATTTATAATGTATGTTTCCTACCCAAAATAATTTTCATACTACTTTAATCATGCTATGGTCAAATGAAGTGAGCTTTGTCTGAAATGAACTGTGCTCTGTGTGAAATGAAGCATGTTTATAATGATAACAATATTTAGTTGGATCAAAAAATAGTTTACTTTTCAATAATTTTGAATGATGTTTTATAGCTTTGTTATCCCATAATGGCTTTTTCACATTCCTCTAATAACTACAATATTTTTAATAATGTTATTACTTTCATCACATCATTGTTTGTGTTTTATATTTGATTTGTGTTGCGGTCATTGTTTATGGATGGAGGTGATAGTACATGGCATGTTGCAAGTGGAGAGGCATTTGGGGCCTATTAAGGATAGTTAAACACAACCACATGGCTGAAACTACTCCTGGACCTTATGATTATGTGGTACATAAATCCACATGTATTATGTAAAATTACACTTCTCAAAAGTCGACACATCATATAAATATTTTTCATGACATTATATTTTGAGAAGCTATATAAAACATTGGATATCAATGTATTGAATTCAAAAAATATGGAAATTCCATGTATTGATAAAAAAGGTAAGGATATGTTTCACAACACTTTCCAAAAACTTCTTATTGAACATATTCATGTATGTATTTATAAAGTATTTTTCCTATCCAAAATATATTTTCTTAAGGCGTCATGCCTGCTCTAGTAAAATGAAGTGGCTCTATGTGGTCTAATCAAATCAAGTGGTAGAGGTATTTCAAAATTTTCTAACACGATGATTTCATTCATTGATATCACTTTATCATCATTTTCATTTTTTATAAATTTAATGTTCAATGGAAGCTTGTTTCACTAGAGCTTGGAAGAAAGATCCAACTTATT
Organism: Viscum album; assembly: GCA_963277665.1. Taxonomy (NCBI): domain Eukaryota; kingdom Viridiplantae; phylum Streptophyta; class Magnoliopsida; order Santalales; family Viscaceae; genus Viscum; species Viscum album. Next base: position 1,757,545,393 of record OY728123.1, read on the forward strand.
ATGTTTGATGATTATGACATTGACAAGGGTAAGTACTTTTATTACAAACTTATCTATGATTTATAATGATTATTCCCTACAAACAGTGGTTGAATGGGTTATGTATAGTTTTTTCTAAAAAAATTGCAAAATATACTCTGAAACATCTCATGTTCTTATAATTGTATGTTTCATAAACCGGTTCCATGTATGATCTTTTATTATATTAATTTCATCCCAGATGGCTTACCCTCACATGGATTATTCTGACCTTTTTAGCGATGTATTAAAGCATGTTTTCACTGGAGCTTGGAAGAAAGATCCCACATATTTGGTTTGATGATATTGACATTGAAAAGGGTAAGTACCTTTATTTCAAACTTATCTAAGTTTTATAATGCCTATGCCCTATAAATTGTAGTAGAATGGGCTATGTTATGTTTTTTCTAGACAAATGGACAAATCTGCTCTGCAGTATATCGTGTTCTAGTTCATGTAGGTTTCATAACTTGATTTCTTATGTGATCTTTCATTATACTAATTTCAGCCCAGATTGCTTACCCTCACATGGATTATATTAATTCATTATCACAGATGTATTACCCTCATATGTATTATTATAATCTCTTCTCAATATTATCTATAACCTATTTTAATATCATCCATCACTGGACTATTTGTATGCATTGGTGTACATTGAGTATTTATGATGTTTATACCAGATCAAGGCTTTACAAAATTTATAATCTTTACAATTAACCATTATTAAAATATCTTTCTTAATAATTTAATGCAATTTTATCTTGGATTGGTTTATATTGTGTGTTTTGACTCTTCCTGATAGTTCCAGAACTGTCCATTTCTGATTAATATGAGAATAAATAATCAGTCTAAATTTCCATTTCTTGGATACTATGGAGTTTTTCTCCATGATTATAGTGTCTATACTTATTTTTATCTTCATAAAATCAATCCAGGAGGATTTACTTTATCTTCTTAAAATCATTATTTTATCCTACTAGATTGAAATACTTATGCCTTTTATTCTTCTTTACATTATTTGCATGTTCACACGAGGTAATGAAAATTCCATAATACATTATCCTATTTCGGTAGTCCGATTATTATTTGTCTTAAGCATTTACCTTCTTCCTATTATAGTAAACAATCAACTTGACAAATGTCATTGCTTCCTCCGCTCCCCCTTCTCCCCATGCTCCCTCCGTCCCCATGCTCCCCCTCTCCCGCACTCCCGTTCTCACCATTCCCAATCCTCCTCCAGGTCTAAATATCTACCTCCTTCTTTCAATATCCGTCTTCCCCTTCCGTCTACCTGACTCCACCTTCCGGCTACCCGTCTCCGCTTTCACCTGAGCCTGAGTCTCTATCTTCTGGCTACACCTCCACCTCTATATAGTCTTCCCACATTCTAGGCACTCGGTCAACGCTCCATAAATCACGACATATTATTTTCATGTGGTAGGTCTTATATGGATGATTATTGTTCTATTTACTCAAATCTAGGTTCTATTTATACTGTTGGGGTTCTAATTAACTCTTATTTTCTCAGGTATGCTTGATGTTGCATGTGTTTTTTTTGTATTTAAGGTGTACTAGATTTTTATCTCAATAGACCATTAGTCATTGGAATTTTTTTACTTCAAAATGATGTTTCATTTCAAATTTCCCTCTTATTTTCATGTGGTAGGATTTATTTGGATGGCAATTTTTCTATTTAATCAAATGTAGGTTCAATTTCAACAGTTTAGGTTTTGATTAACTCTAATTTTCTCAGGTGTTCTTGATGTTGCATTTGTTTTCATGTATTTAAGAAATACTAGGTTTTTATCTCAATAGATTGTTAATAATTACATTTTTTCCTTCAAAATGATGTTGTATTTCAAATTTTCCTTTTTTTCCTCATTTTCTTTTAAAAAAAAGATTTTTAAAACTTTTCTTTTTTCGATGGCAGACTGAGATAACATGGAATAGTTAACATCGTATGATTATCCACAAGTATTTTTTTATTGTTTGGATTTTCCATTATTCTTAGTCTTCTTTTCATGTTATACATTCTACATTTTATAACATCAGTTTATTATATTTTCAGTGTCATATAGATCAATGTGTAGTAATTTTTATTTTTTTGAATTTTTTATTGTAATTTTCTGCACCATTTTGCAGTGGCGGGTGCATCATGTGGGCATTATTTTGTTGAACATGAAAATAAAATATGGATGATGTGTCCTTACAAGGTAATGATGTAGTTTTTTAATTCACTTTAACATATTAGGTTTCATTATACATTATAATTACTAGGAAGGATTTCATGAGGTCCTCAATGAAAGGTGTTTTGGGTGTTAATTTATATGGACTACCAATACCATGTTATATTTCTCATCATGAGTAAATTTTTATTTTCGATTTTAGGTTTGGTGAAATTTTATGGCCCAATGGTGATGGATTTAAGAAGTATACTATATGGATAATTTAAATACGTATTTATAATTTTATTTGTACACACAATGTATAATATATATATATATTTTCTATATAAAAAAATACACGGTTTTTTATAAAGTGTCTCCCTTCTGTAAAAAAATACTGAAAACAATTTTTTACATCAAAATGGTGTGGTATATAATAATTTTCAATATTTTTCTCATCTCCTTTCTCTTTCAAGAAAATACATGTTGGTAAAACATGAATTTTTTTGGCTTTCAGTCTTAGAAAATATGGAATAATGAATTATATGTGATCAGCATGACATGTATTTTATTTATTATTATTATTTATTGTTATTATTTTTTGACTTTCCATTCATTTTAGTAATTTTCTTGAACCTTTCTGATTTGTGTATTACTGATTTGGAGACAAAATTATATAAGATAATCCCGGCTAATGTCAATGGCCAAACAACATTGCAACTGTACATGTACTTGAAGTGTTGAAAATGAAAAGCTGTTTGGGGTAGACATAAAATGTAATTTTTCTAATTAACTTTCATTAAACATTTACACATCCAATTAACAGTTGTAGAAACATTTTAATTCATTCATAATTTTAATGTTTTATATCCTTACCTCGTATGAAATGTAAATAACATGTTTCAATTATTATAATCTATACAATTTATATAATCCATTTTTGAATTTTATTTTTACAAAAAATGTGTAATATATATATATTTCGTATATATATAAAAAATCCACGGTTTTTTATAATGTGTCTCTCTTCTGTAAAAAATATTGAAAACAATTTTTGTTCATCAAAATGGTGTAGTATTTAAGAATTTTCAATATTTTTCCCATCTCCATTCTCTTTCAAAAAAATACAACATTGTAAAACATGTGTTTTTTTGGCTTGCAGTCTGAGAAAATATGGCCTAATGAATTATATATGATCATAAAGACATGTATTTTATTTTTTCTTATTATTTTTCTTATTTTTTTGACATTCCATTCATTGTAGTCATTTTCATGCACCTTTCTGATTTGGGTATTACTTATTCTGAGACAAATTGATATAAGATGATCCACGCTGATGTCAATGGCCAAACAGCTTTGCAACTGTACATGTTCTTGAAGTCATGCAAATGGAAAGCTCTATGGGGTTGACATAAAATGTAATTTTTCTATGTTATTTTCATTATACGTTTACACATCCAAATAACAGTTGTAGAAAAATTTTAATTCATTCATAATTTTAATGTTTTATATCCTTACCTCATATATAATGTAAATAAAATGTTTTAATTGTAGTAATCTGTACAATTTATACAATGCATTTTATTACAGTTTAAATAAACTCAGTAATATATTAATTTAGAATACAATTTATACAACTTATTTTTTTTGGATCCATTGCAATGATCTTCAGTTTCAAATTATTCTTTCTTTTAGGAAAATATCCATATTGGAATTAGAAGTAACATTATATGTGAGCATTATTAAGAATTCTATTGATTTTACTGTTGGATTTTCATTAATCCATGTGAACACTGAGGAACCGTTAGACACTACCAATGGAATTTGACCACATAGTGTTCGGTTCAAGTTCTATATCATCCTAATAAAAACTCACAAAGCATTTTCTTAGTCTTTATATATTTTATGTCCTTCAACATTATCAACACATACTGTATTTTCACCTTATTCCTCACCTATTCGACAAGATAAATCTAATAATGTTTACATTAAATAACAGATGTGTTATGACTCCCTCTCTCTCAAACAGAGTTTGATGCTGATGATGCAGTCGAATGAATTGTTACAACGCCTTAAAACTCTGGAAATAGAAAGCCATGAACTACATCCCCATTTGAAGGATATTTACAACAACAAAAAAACAGAAATTTTTTTCTAAAACTCAGTGATGTTTTTCCAAGTTATTTTAAATGCCATATTAAATATGTTATTTTATAATAACCTTTTACATTTTTTACTTCCACTACTATTTGTACCTTAATTAAAGACTACATGAAACTATGTAAGAACATGTTTAATGAAAAGATAGACCCTTTATGACGCATATAGAATTTAAAGTGAACTGATTTTCAATTTACAATTTCCTCAACTATACATAACTACTACAAAAAACCAAATTACTCTCAACCAACATCCTTCAGCGCTGCCCTACTACAGGAACTTATCAAGCTATTAAATGGAGGATATATCTAACATAGCATGATGAAGACTATTTGACTCCAAAGGTGACACTGAATACTATTAAAAACTTTAGTTACTGTCCGATTTTAAATCCACCTCTTTTCAGGTGTAACCACATGTGAAAACCTGCAGTGCTATTTTGTTGTTTTGAAAAAAATATCCACTCCTAGAATGGTTTTTTCTATGTGAATGTTTTATTTATTTTTTTACATTTGATTATTTTAAATTTATGTTACTTCATGTTTACTATTTCAATTTGTTGAGAATAAATTTTCAATCTGTTTCCAATATATTTTATGCATTCTACTTTTGTGTTAAGGTTTGAGAACATTACATGACATGTTTCATTCGCGCTTTGTTTAGACAAAGGCATTGATTATGGGAATGTATGTAGAATAAATATAAGAAGACAACTTTTGGTTTCTGGAGTTCTTATGCACATAAGTGTTTACATATTCTATATGCACTTATTCATTATAAATTTTAAAATTTATATAGAATAATGATATTGATTCTCATGTTATATCAAGATTGAATATGTCTATATCAGTTTTTAGGATTTAATTTCATGTTATTAGCTATTTTGAAGTGGTTGAAGCCTAGGCATACCCTCGATTGGTCTCTATTTACATTTTATGTTTCTTGTCATTTATTTTCATATGTAAACTTTAAATCTCTTATGTAACTACCTTCGTTGCGTCATGTAGAGGCGATTGGAAAAAAAATGGGATATATATATTGTTTGAATTAACAGATAACGATGCAGTTCTAAGGTAGCTTCATTTACAAATATTTAAGGACTTTTAATATGAGTAATTTAGAATTGTGGACTTCTTTATTCCCATAAACATGATTTTGGTGATCAATACCTCAATTTTTATCAATGGGATGCAAATTAACTTCCATATTGATGAATCATCTGCTCCATTTTTCTCTTTAGATACTAATTATCATTCAATGACAAGACATGAAAGGCATTCATGTTTTCTACTAATCCGCAGATACGCATCATTGAAAGCCCATTGGATCTAGTTAAAATCCATAAACCATGAAAATTTCTCTAGCTTGAATTCCATAATTTTTCTCAATCTCACCACTTTCCTCCATCTCAGCCTCTACCTTCATCTTTCATTTCATCTCTGTCTTTGATACCTCACTCACCCATTCTATCATGTTCCATATCTTCTTGCATTAATCTCCACTACATTTCCATTTGTCACATTAAGTCCACTAACTTAATTATCATCATTTTATTTTAAGCATTATATTGATTATATTTTTTTGAATGATGTAGAACCGTATGGTTTGAAAAAAAAATTTATAGTCTCGTGCATTTTCACAGGCAGAGTACTAGTTAATTCGAAAAGGCAGTTTTAAGAAATTATTTATAATATTATTTTACATTTTTGAATTTCAGTTGAATTATTTTTTTAATTCTTTCCCTAATTATAATAAAAAGGTTATGGTTTTTATGTGTAATAAATGACAATGTATTTTAGACTATTCTTTAAAATTATATTATTACACTTCCATCAAATGGTTTTTTATTATTCAAAATATTATGATTGTGGTAATTTAGATTATAGAAATGATTTTTGACTAGGTATATTTGGATAATATTTAAATTCTATAATTTAGAAGTTTTGATGTAGAATAATTTGAGTGTTGGTTTATTTTATAGAAAATTATTTTATTAATATTATTTTGATAAGTTTAGTTATATTATTTCATTTTTAGAATTTAATTTCATGTTATTATATTCTATACTAGTCATATATTCTTATGATATGCCTTTTTTATGCCTTATTAAATATGTAGTAAATTTATTATGATGTGGTGGTTATTAAATTCAAATATTTTCTTATATTATATCATTATTATGTATTTTTAATTTAGAATTAAAATATGTGATTCTTTTAAAGATGAATTCTATCATATTTCTTCTAAGGATAGAGATATTTTATAGTAAATGAATTGATAAAAGTCATATTTATAAATTTATTTTTAAACACATAATTGTAGTTTATTATTTGGATTTTTTATTAATGAGATTATATTGAAGAAATATGAGATATCCTACTAAGTATATATAAAATTCCAGGCTTATCATATATGAATTCTACATAATATTAGTTGAATATTTATCACATTAGAAAAACACATTCCACATGACTGTAATAGTTTAGTGCCATTGGAATCCTGGAACAAAATCATCCAATCTAGTGAATGATATTCAATATTTCCCACAAATATATTCCTATTTTGTACTCCCCATAGAAATACCATACATAAAACATTTATTTATAATTTTGGGTAAGGAAACATAAGAAATGTTTTTATCATATGCCCATTATGGTTAAATATAAGAGATATAAACTTATAATCATGTAAAAGTATAAGATAAGAAAAAAATACATGATAATGAATATTAATTATTATGTTCATACCTAACCTCTCACTGATCATATTCAAAATTCGTGTAATAATATTTGTATTTTATATGAAATGTATCATAAAGTAATCAAATAACATGAACCATGAAAGAATAAAATTGGCTTAAGATATAAAATTTTCACATACACTTAAATATAACAAATATTTTACCTAGTATGGAAAGAAAAATTACAAAATATATAACAGAAATATAAATAAGTCTAAACATATCGGTCAACAAACACCACTATCCCCAATGGAATATCATTAATCACAGTGGATTGAGTTCACTCCCCAATATATTAGTGTAGTCAAGGATCACTCTAAAGACCATCACAGTGGACAATGTACCTTACTGAAAATGGTTAACACCGAATTCTGTCCATATCTTACAGAACTGAGTTCACACCCCTATCTAATCCTGTTTATATTATGAGATATAAATCATTACCCAATGCTTTGGAGGCAGAAATATTCACCACCCGTCTTTGTTTTTAATGTAACAATCATCCTAAGTTATAACAAAACACTATCACAAAATAAAAATCATACATATTTGAGCCATAAGATCATAAAACATTCAAATTATAGTAAACCATGAATATAAATGTCTTTCAAAATATTTTCATCCTATTATTACTTATTTAAAAGAGAAATGTTTCATAATAATTTTATAAATTCATTATAGCATAATCTATTAATATAAGAAGGTTTCATAATAATTATATCATGGTATAACTCGTGGAATATATTTAGGTTTCATACACATTTTTTCAAAACAATTCATTCATATAAATAATAAGAATGTTATTTCAGTTCATATAATTAGTAAATAATATGTAACTTCAATAGATAAATTCATAGATGGAAAATAACTTTAAAATATTTCAAGGGTCATTTATTTTTCAAAATAACTATTCATTGAATATCAAATTTTAGTACATAAAATTTTTGTAATATCTATTTATTTGAAAATAATATTGAAAATTTATAAAGTAATTTTTAAAAACATTTAAAAATATTCTTGATGAAAATATCCTTCCAACATTAAATACACATTTTAAATAACTAAACATTTTTGAAATCATTTTCATTTTCAATACATTTATTTAAAATCATGAAATTTATAAAATATTAAGGAAAACATTATATTCCAAAGGATATTTGAAAATAGCTATGTGAAAATTTAATTCTTATAATGTAAAATATAGGGTAAATACTCATCTTTTCATTCATATAAAAATAATTATTCTTTTCAATTTGGATTAAACTCGAGGAAGAATATTCATTTGAAAAAACAAACAAGGATTCATTTTAAAAAAAATTAGAAAAAAATTATGACACATGTAAGGATGTCTTCATGTATTCACTTAAATAATTAAAAAAATGTTTTTTAATAAATTAGTAATCATTGTTTTTTATGAAAATGTGCTTGGGGAAAAAATTAAAAGCATTATTAAAAATAATATTTTTTTGACACATAAGTATATAAATAGATGAATGTAAAGGGAAAACTTGTATTATATTAGAATAAATTAAGTATAAGAAAATTATTTATAATTATTTTGAGGTCGATAATTAGATAGAAACATTGGGGACATAATCATAAACTATCCTAATAAATGATGAGATTGTAACATACCACTTTATATGTTTTGTAACCACGAATCCTAAGACCCATGAAAGAAAAAGTATAAATGGATATTAAAATATCACAAGGATAAATATTTTCAGGATATTACTTGTATAATAGTATTTATCCGGACATCTTTAAAGAATATATTATCATAACAAAACATGTGTCTCAAAGAATGTAAATTGAGATACAAAACCATACATATTTATTAAATTTTTAACCATAAAAATCATGGAAGAGAGATTAATAAATTGTTATGTAAAAAACCAATATTTATCAATATTAGATTAAAAATATACATTTCTGGGTAGTATGTACACCACATAAAATTAACAATAGTTGAATATTACATGTGTTTCATGGAAGTAAAGAGAGATAAGATAATCACTTGCCAAAAGTATAGAACACTTTCATATTAATTCCATCCTACTATAGAATAAATATTTTATTATTGTAAATTTATTATAGAACCATACTCTGATATATAATTCCATATATGAATTAATTAATTTTTATTATTATGCATTTTTTTATAAATTCCTTTTTAGTTGCATGTTTTAGTTAATAACCACAATGTTTTTCTTATATGTTTTTCTTTTTAATTTGTAGTATCATTACATGGATGGAAGTTACAACTCATATAAAATAATAATCATGATACAATTATTATATTTGAACATAAAATATAATATTAATACACAACATGAAATAATGTTTTTAGAAATCAATTACATTATTATCCTGTAGATAGTGGACCATAGAAACACTTGAGTAATGTTTCAATTTTATAATGATCATTATTGAAAGGTGTTAAGTAAACTCATATCATCAAAAAATGGTCGGAATAATTTTTCTTTTTATAATTTCATTAAACATAGTTATAAATATCATACATGTGGTGAGTTGATGATAAGAGTCCCATCACATTGTGAAGGCGGTAATCCACACATACAAGAGCGTCATTATTATCATACTTGAGTAAAAATGTTAGAATGAATATGATATATATTATATAATAAAAATGATAAATATTTCATTGATATAATAATTATTTCATGTTATTACATATATTCATTAACATTACACTTATCAACTTATATGTAATGCCGGATCAAATCACATCGCTTCACGAGGATGTAGTCCAACATACACACAATCAATGTAATCATATTACCAAAATGTAAATCTTAAAGGAATTAATTACATTATAAGTTAAAAATCATTATAAAATCATATATATCATAAAAAACAAAAATCCATCACAATGTACACCCCATAGAGGTGGTAATTAAATAACAAATGTTATCCATTCGCGAGGTGGTACTATGTCATACACAAGAACAATTACATCATAAATAATTTGATAGATTTATAGAAGGTTTTAGGAATGAACATATTAAAAAAACATCAATAATGTAATAATAATGATGTCATTATATCATCATGGTTTAAAAATATATTAAGGTGGTGGAGGAATAAATAAAATATAGACACTCATAAAAACATTCCCTCCTCTTCGGGTATCCTCTCTAGATTTTCACTGAAGCAAAAATAAGTTCGAATTATGCCGAAAATAATTACGATAGGAATTGAGGAGTGATGTGTGGAATTAAATTGTTTCTGTATTGTACAAATAAAATGAGACTTTTTTTGGAAAGAATACATGATATGTCGGAGAGAGGAAATACATGTTAATTATAGAAATATATAAAAGCTTCAACATTTTCATCAAATAAAAAGGTTATATATTATACAATTATAGAACCATATAGGTTAAATGGTCTAAATATTTAAATAAAATACTTTATAAACGTATATAGGTTATTTTTACCCTTATCGTTTTAGTTTAATCCCCAATAATCCAATCTTTACCATAAATGTGGCAATTAATGTTTACTGCATCAAGTATTGAATTTGTTCAAACACTATGTTTACCGTATAATATATTATAAATTATGATCACTAAAAATAATTCATCCATTTTTACAAACTTCATTCACATTTTTTAAACATTTTATTTAAAATCATTCCCATACATGTGATGAGAAAGTGTATTTTTTAAAGAGTAAAAACATCAGAAGTTTGAAATGATTTTATATTGAAATTCAATATAAAAAAAATTCAAATGACCAACATTAGAACAATCTATATAAAATTTAACATATTTAATTTTAAATCTATTCAAAACATAAATTATCTTTATTAATATAATTAATGAAAATATAGTTTTCAATTTTTAGTCATTATTTATCACTATTTAAAAAAATGATACTTTTAATAAAAATTCCCAAAAGATTCATCGTAATATAATTTTTAAATTATTAATTGAAAAAAGAATTTAATTTTATCAAAGCCATTTTTTAAATTTTCTATAATTAATTTTATTATAAGTTTCCAAAATAGTGATAAACATTTATTTACAAAATAATTTGTTTTAGAAGTAAAATTAGATTAATTCATTTTTTTGTCCATAAAACATATATTAATAAGTTTGAATATTTTTATTAATAGAAAATATGAAAATTTAATGGAAGTCATTAAAATTGGTATTTGGTTAATTTATTACGATAAAAGACACATATGAGAAATAGTAGCTTTTGAGAGAAATATTTACTTTTATTTTCAATAGGATTATCTTTTCAATATTGATTTATAACATAAAAAATATTCCATTTCATAAACAACTGTTTACCATTTTTCCCTTATTAAGCTTATTTTATTTATAAAATATATTCTAATGGCTAGGTAACAACTAAGATAATAATATTTTAAAAATATGCCAGGTTTCATATAAACTCAGTATTGCGTGTAATGAAATATTACCATTGTATTATGTGTAACTAAAACCACACTAAGGATTTCATATAACTCAAGATAAAATTATGGTTTCATATAATCAACACATTGAAATGGTTAAATTAATTTGAAAAAAATCACAAAATTTCATTGTGTTACATTATATCGCAATAAACTGAATTTCACCCTCGATATTCATATCCCCCAAAAAATGATCAACATTTAAAATTAAACTACATAAACCAAAATACAAATTTAATTACAAATTTTAATTTAAAATTTTAATGTTGTAAGCATAACGGTTACCCAATGTAACTCAAAACTACGTTTCATCATTGATGGACCATGGTGGGAAGTGATGATTAATACTTGTAAGAAAAGAGTAAATTATTATAGATAGTTATAATGATCACTAATCAGAAGAATTTTTTGATCCATAGATAGTTAATGACTAAGAGATCAAAAATCTTAGTGTTTTTATTGAAGGAATTAATATCAAAAAAATGACGATAACCAAGAAAAAATTGTATTTCAAAATCATTTCCCTAAGACAAGTAATTTTTACAAAAAGATATAAGTACTTGTTTTCATTCCATTTCATAAGCAAAATATCACCCTTTTGTTTTTTATATGCTCAATTTTCACATCACCCTTTACTTTATGAAAATATTGTGAATTTTTTGAGCCTAAAGCACAAACAAACCATAAGATTCATAATATAATGGTATGTCACTATTTGTTTCTCTATTCAAAAAATGTTACACAAGTTCACCAAAATGGATGAGTTATTATATAGTGAATTAATATGTTAATATTCAAAACCTTATTAAAAAATTAACCATAAACCATTCTAAAATATGGACAACCTTATGGTCCATGAAAAAGAATAAAATTTAAACTTTTTAAATAATGTCAATAAATTTACAAAATTAACTTATAATGCATTCCTCCTACAAAATAATTTGTATTTTATTGTCCCATAAAAAACATATAAATCTGTTCATCATGTATTATTTTGAATCATAGTAATACCATTAATAAGAATATATCCTTTTTGAATGCATACATGATTCTATAATCCGTGAATAGAACCACTGATTATTGAATATGTTCTATTGATCAATAGTGTTTTAAACCCCAAAAATTATAACATAAACCATATTTTCAAAAAAATCATATATCAGTTATGATGTCAGCAATACTGTATAATTTACATTATCCATTTATGTCATCTATTTATCAAATCCAAACACTATTTTATTTACATTGGGAATATAATAAGGGTTGTTTTACAGTAATGCAAATGTCACAATACAATTAATTCACTTTTATTGGCCATCAGTAACATTTAAAATATTCGTAAAAAACATTATTAAAAACCATATACTGAAACAATAATGTATATTTCAGGATAAAAATAACATAATCATTGAATTCCAAAAATAAAACATCATTCATATCACTTCATTATCACAACAGTATCTAGGATTTCTCATGTTATTCCTCAATTAGTATTTTATTTCATATATCATCTATTTTCTATTAATAATGAGAAATATAACCATCTCTCATAAAACCATTATCATTTTATTCATGAGATATCCCCTTAGGACATCAATTTATTTAATTCCCCCGCATTCAATATACAAATAAATTAGTAGTAGATGATATCGAAGAGAGACTATTATTCATATTTATTGTTATAGACTAACTATTAATTTTTCATTCGTAGTTACTTACATCGGGTCCTTATGTTCCACAATCATAATATCATCCCATTAATCTAAGTCACCCATAAGGGTACTTCTTCCCACATTCCCAAAAAACCAAAAACTAAATCTTTTTTTCTCTATTGTTAACATCACATTAATTCCTAGAAAACACCTTCCTTATATTGTTAGGTGAGTTTAGAAGTTGATTAAGGTGGACTATGTTGATCATGTCCCATGAAAACTGATTAAGAATAACCAAAACATCATTGAGTCTAGTATTCATATTATATTCTTTACCATCAGATAATAATACAACACATTAATTGTTAATCACGTTCTATCTAGTTCCCACCATTGTCTACAATAAGAAAGAATAGTGTGGGTAATGTTAATCAGAATTGAATATCACATTGTTTGAAAAATAATTTTTGGAGGCCAAATTATTACACATTGTTTTTATATATGAAACCTTAGGTGTTTACATGGAAATTAATATTCATTTTCTTTTTAAATCCTTCATGTTGGTTTCTAAAGAGTTTTTCAATTTTCCCATAATATTTTAATTATTTTAATTGGATTTAAATTATTTAACATATTTATATATTTTTGAAAAAATACACTCAATAAACATTTTATTAAATTTTATTTTCAATCGAACAATATTATTGTACTTTAATTTTTTTTATTAAATGATCTCATAATAATAATGTATTTTCCATTGTAATATTATTTTATATATCATATATTATTTATACATATTTTATTATATTATAAATTTTTTTTTTAGTAATCAATTAATTTCATCCTTATTGTGGAATCCTGAGCTAACCCTCGACCACATGAGGGGCCATTTGGTTCAACCCTACATGGATTATCCTCTATGGAATCCCCATAAGTAGAACAATATTCTGTGTGCATAGGGATTTTCTATAGAGTGTGGGAATATTTATATTTCCAATGTATCATACTATTTGAGAACATTTATTAGGCTAGGTTACCTACCATGTGTTTTCTATGTGTTTAAATGAACCAATGATTATCAATTACATAATTGTTATACCACTCAGCCATACTGTCTTCAAATCAATGTGGTAAAATGTATTGTATTATTATAGTCCACTATATTTAATTTCTAAGATAGTAGAGGTGGTTCAATCTCCACAGTAAGATATTATAAAATCTGTAATTCAAAATATTTTAAAATAATATGAATTATTATTGATCTTCCAAACACTTCTATTAAGATTCCCGCTTCTTATTCGAGATCTTAACGCCCTCTACTTCCCCATGGATCATTATAGTATCACCTAATTTTATTTTATATTCGTTTTCTCGTAGTATTGTTTCAATTGTTCTAAACTTTTTATTCTTCATCGAACATCATATATCACATAGTGTCATTTTTAATTTGAGAGTCAATTGTAATATCACTGTCTTCTTCATAATTATTCAATATTTCTCATTATTGTTTATTCTTATATAGATAGTGTGATACTATTATTTTCACTGATTAAGCATATGAGGGGCCGTTATAGGACACAACAATGGGAATATTCTCTATTAATCCCAACTGCGAGTCTTTTGTCATTGTTAGAACCCAATGGTAGGTCATTGAACAACAAATAGATTATAATTGAGAGTCTTTTTACTCACCATTTGACATTCGAAATGTTTTAAATTTCTTCAACTCTAGTTTTCCCTTTCTCTGCATTATTTTTTCTTCTATCATGTGTAGTAATTTCCAGGTTGTCAATTTATGTATTTATTATTTTTTATCATTATAATATCAAATATGTTAGTTAATTTAATAAGAAAGATTTTTATTTTTTTGAATTGATTGTTGAATTATGGTTATTCATGCTCGATTAAGATGTCTTATTTTTTTATCATTTTGTGAAGTATCTTTATTTTTTCTGAAAATATTATAAAAACTTGATAGGTTCATTTCTATTTCTAGTTGTTCTTTTATTTTCTGTGAAAACACTTGGCATAAATTATTTAGGATCCAACATGATATCTTTATTCATTAGTTATATTCTAAAATACTGATTTGTGATGTTTGATGTTAATAATTTAGTTGATATTGTCAAATATATTTCTTCTAGTGTTTCAACATATTATTCAAGTGATTTATTTTTAGGTTTCACCTTCATTATTTGATCCTTGTCTTTGCTGAAACATTTATTTTTTGGTAGATGTATTCTTTTTAGTATGATATTGATTTATTATTTTATTTATTATTTTATTCTTTTATTTATTTTATTTCTATTATTTAATAATGATTTTCAATGATCCAATAATGGACATATCCAATGCTATGTCATGAGTCATTGGTGGACACCTCTAATAGTGGGTCATGGGTCACTATTGGATATCCAATGGAATATTTTTTTGATTACAATAAATTCATTGGTTTTAGATTTTTATGAAATATTTTTTCTTCTATTTAGATGATTATATATTTTCATCAAATTGAAAAGGTATATTAATCTATATGAATACACCATGGGAAATTTATAATAGCATACCATAATCCACCAGTCTTTATTTTATCTTGTGATTCAGGATCCACCACTTTCTATTTTCAGATATTGGCCAAGAGTAGGAGTTAATTAAAATTGTTTCAAAATTGTTATTTTTTATTTTTAAATATTGTTATTGAAATAATGTTTTTTATTTTATTATTTTTTTTCATGAAATTTAATTTCAAGGTGTCAAAAAAATTTATTGTAACATTATTTTACGTTCAAACATTCTTGAAGATAAAAATTCATACAATTCTCTATTTTAATACATTTTTTCATTATGAATGATCTACATGATTAGTATTTTATCAATATTTTTATAAATTTTCTTTTATAAAATATTGTTTACTGAACATTTTAAATTTTTTATTAATATTTTATAAGTAAATATAAATTCCAATTTTATATATGTTAATCAGTGTTATATTAATTGTGAAATGGTTACAACTATTTTATTTCATTATTATGCACTAGAATGTGTCAAGAAAATATTTTATAAAGAAAAAAACCTTAAAGATCATGTTTTAAATGATATATGATATCTCTTCAATATATAAATCGTATTCCTATACTGATCATTTATGGAAATATCTTGTCATACATATTTGATATTCCTGCTTCTCTCATTTGTTTATGAACATCTAGAGATTCATCATTTTTTCTATTCTCATCGAATAACTCCATCATGATCATTTTTTCCTTCCATGTGATCAAAGATAGTCGAGATTATATGTATTCAATATACCAATTATCTGATATTTTCGCTATATTTTTTATTCATGTTATTTGGTTTCATTATATTATAGTTTTAATTTTCTCTAGTTTAATCATTTTTTAATCAAAATAAGGTCCTTATATTTTTTTTCAACCACCCAAAAAAATTTTGGGTTATGGACCCCGATTGAATGTCCGGATAATGACATGTTTGAGTGTCCTCTAAAATACTAGGTTGTAATTGTAGATTTTTTTAAAGAATGAAATGTCACTAATTTGGATTTTATACATTTAAAAGAGTTATTATTAGTTGGTTGCTACCTCTTCACATAGTAATTTATATTCTTGAGTGGACTATAATCTCGGAAATATGAACCACTATAAATTCTTCTATTATATATTTTTTGTTTCAACTACAACTCAAATCGAAAACACCACACTCAATAAAATTTATTATTTAAAAAAATTATTGTTTTCATTAAATTTTTAAAATGAGAAATCATCCCCCACTTTTCATAATTTCAATCATTTACAACTAATAAATCGGTATAATATCTATGTCTCTGATGGTTTAGTTTTTTTTTGTTTTAATCAGATAGAAAATAAATTCTAATAGATGTTGGGTGCTGATTAGTAATCATATTTATCTATTATAATTTTTATTAATAATATTTTTTTCATCTTATTTATAAATATGGTCTCATTTAATATCTGATACTCAATATTATATGTAACAAAAGAAAGTATTTTTTATGATTGAAAGGTTAAATGTGTATGATGGATGGATTCCATAGAAACCCCCATTCTATGATGTGAGTGAATATGGATAAAAGAAAGATAGAATAGAATCTTACATTAAACAACTAAGTGTGGGTCATAGAACCTTCATGGAAAATCCTTGTGATATATGAATGGTTGTTCCCAAAACATTGGTTTGTAATGACATGGTAAAATATGTTTTGAATAATAATGTAAAAAATATTTTTTATTATACTATAAGTAGTAGTGTCTATATATATTTTTTATCTTATAATACAACACATCAAACATAAGGTATTCTTCAAGTTACTTATTTAGGTTCTAAAATTATGAAGGGAACCAATAATGTAATGCCCTGAGAAAAGTAATAAGACGTCATAATGGGAGAAAGAAAATCAATAAACTAGATGTTCCATCAATTCACATGTATAGACAATGATTTGATTACTCTTGGATAATCTTTGAAAATATAGCTCAAATAGAAAGATTAATGATAAATATTTAAAAAATATGACATGTAAAGAGGTGACCATTTATAAGAGTAATAAATTAATGGAATAAACTTTTGATGAACGAATAGGATATCAATTGCATTGTGAGTTAGAGATAATGAATATTGCTGATGTGGAGTTTACTAAATATAAATTTATTGTATTTAAATATATCTTAATTGATTCCACTATTTCCTCGGATTCTATATTATGTGATTGTGATAAGGATATGGTTCAATTCAGTAAGAATCTTTTCCAACTTATGAAAATCAAGGGTGGTATGATACATTTTGGAAGTATTATTTAAAAGGATTAAAATAAAGGTAATTACATAAAAAATAATTAAGTTTTAGATATAAAATTTTATGATTTTTAGAATAAATGTTACATAAGACATGATTTTCTCATGAAAATAATAATAATATAATTACTGTGAAAAAATGAGAAAATAAAAACAATATCTCTATGGAATATGGGATTACTAAAACAGAAATTACTCCAACAATGACTATAGAAGTCAAAGGGAAACTTGTAACCTTGCCTAGATTGGTATCACATGTGAGGTAAATGATTCCCTTTTTTACTAATTTTATAACTCCTGATTGTTTTTATCATAATGAAATATTTGAAATTTAAATGATTTTTATTTTGATTTTAGTTTTTATTATTATTCTGATAATTCTAGATTCAAACAATTTTGTAATGAAAATAAATAATTAAGGAATGGTAGTTTCAAAATGATTTAAAAGTATATAATTTAAATATAAAAATATAATTTATTTAATAAAAATGATAAAATGATAAGAGAATGTGAAAATGTAAATATCATTTTTTCTGAGGATGAAGGATATACACAAAATTGTGATTCAAAGAATATAATACTAAATCGTCAATATAAATGACCAAAGAACATTCTCTTGGTAAATTATATAGACTACGATGGAGTATTTAATTTTTTTCTCGACGATTTAGCTCATGTATAAAATGAACAAGTGAAATTAAATTAGGAAAATAAAAAAATTAAGAAAAAAACTCTTTGATCAAATGAAGTAATATATTCATATTTATAAACTATTGATAGAAAATAATTAAGATATGAATAATGATGTTGTAAATATTAAAGTGGATTTATCTATTTTGGAAAAAGGTAAAGAACAATATGATAAGATAATGTTTATAATGAAACAAAATCCCAATAAGAATGGTTTTTGATATAAAAATATTACTCAGATTTTAAATAATAATATTTTTTAAATGATCAATATGAACTATATATGTTGTAGCTTTCCTAAAATGGATTATAAAAGAGAATTATTCCCATAAATGATCAATGATATCCATTGAATATTTTGATCATAGACAAAATATTTTATCTAATAATATGTATTCTGATTCACCCAAATGAAAATGTTTAAAATCTGAATGGTTGGCCAAAATTATTTTTTTAATTCGGTATAACTTATCATAGCATGTGTATCAAAATGATGATACTAAAACATTTTTAGACATATAGTAGACACCATGCCCAGATAAGAATTAATTTTTTAACCAGCATGCATAATATCTTGTTTAATATACTTTTATATACTAGATTATGAGATATCTAATATCTTTTTAAAAAATTTATTCAATGCACACACACTAATTTCAATATATTTTCTTTAGCAAGTAAAATTGTGGTAGTACTACATAGTGAAAATTTCATTCCCAATATGCTATGTATAAGATTAGTTTAATATAAATTATTTTGATAGTATGGATTTATCTATCATTAAATATGAATAAATTTATGGGGACATACACCTTGAGTATTCATTATAATAAAAAAAATCCAATTTAATGTTGTATTTATGTGTTGAAATTATTATTTTATGAAAATTTTAATTTCTTTGGTCTCATTGAAATTATTTTCCAATAAATAATCATAGGAAGTCTATTGTAAAATTCTAAATCTGTTATGTTTTATTTAATTTAGTTTTTCACATTTCAATTTTAAATTTTGTTTGGAATTCAGATTTTATTTAAAAAATAAATTTATTCTGATAATTGATTTAATTTTTGATAATGAAATTTTATTTTTGGATCATTTTTATATATAATAAATATATTCTTAAAATTTGAGGCAGTTTTTCATTAAAACTCTTAATGAAAATAAATTATTCATTAATTTTGAAAAAAATTTGTTTAATATATTTTTTTCATAAAAATTAGTTTGATTTTTTCAAGGAATATAATAATTTATTTATTTTCAAATGTTTTAAATGAACATGAAAAATAAATAACTATTTTATTATGATAATTAATGTTCATTTCTTGAATGAAAATTAGTTCATACTATTTAAATTAGAAATTATAAAAATATTTACTAATTATAATTTATTTTAATATTGTAAAATGTGTACACTATTTTAATTCTGTGATTATTGTTAATACTATAACTATTTTTTACTTTAAAAGAAAAAATATTTTTAAATTAATTTTACGGTATTTTTAGATTTTTATTACAAAGTGGTGTTTTTTATATATTAAATTTTTAGTATTGTTTTTGATAAATACCAATAAGGGAATATTTTTGTTAAAAATTTAATAAATGGCTTTATAATTTGGTATACGGTGGGGTTTTTATTTTTATAATTTCTTTAAATACCATATTACAATTTCTTTGATAAATTACTCTCAATAAACATTTTATTAGATTTTATTTTTAGTTTCTATTATTTTTTATACTCAAATGTGTTATTAATTATAAGTATCCAAAATAATCATGTATTTGTTTTTATAATATTATTTATTAAATTTTATATGGTTTCTAAATATATTTTTCTATTTTACAATAAAATTACTTTAAAAAAATTAGTTCATCCTTAGTGAGGTAAGCTTGACTAGCCCTAGACCCCAAAAGGGACCCTTTTGGTCAACCATGTGGGATGGATAGACTATGGAACCCCCATATATATATTGATCTTAAATGATCATTGGGAATGACTATATCATGCAGGGTCATTTATAAAGCCCATAGATCATGCACGTAGAGTGCATGTATTGGGCTGGGTCCCACCACGTGTGTTTTTTGTTTTAATTTGAACAGATGATCAACAAAAAAAATATTTTTATACCACATTTCTAAAGTATCTAAAATTTGATGAGGGACATCATTTTGGGTTTCAAAAACAAATTAACAATTAATTTCTCGAATAATAATGGTTGGTCACCCTCCACCATCCGAACATATTGCTTCTCCAGTTCAAATCGTTTTAAAATACCGGATGATAATTCTGATCTCCCATACCCATCTGTTCAAATATATTTTTCTTACTTGGGTTCTACACACTCTCTAGTTCATTTAGGATCATCATAGTATCACCTTCGTTTATCCGAGCTTCTTTAATTTTGTTGGTTTATTTCTCATGGTCTTACCTTTCTTTATCGAACTTTATACATCTCATTTCATCATTTTTTAATTCATGTTCCAACTGAATGTTATTGGTGCTGAATTCTACAACAAAAAATCATGGTCATATTTGGGTAAAAGGAACGTACCATTGTATTCTGATAAACATGACTAGAATCACAAGGTAGGTTCATAAAGTATCCTTGGTTTCGACACAAGATCAAAATTTTCGCATAAGATTATTGGTCACCCAATGCAATGAATGTTTATCCTTTTTTGCAGTGTCTATGGGAATCATTCAATGATGGTGTGAATAGGATGTGGCCATTACATGGAAGATTTTTCCACATGTTTACATTCATCCGGCTCCACATGTGATGTCAAAAGGTCCTTTACACGTTCAACAAAGATCACATATGCGGAACTCCTATTCCTTTCCAAATATCATACATGCTTCCACCAAATATTTTTACTTCTTGTTGATGGGAAACCCCACCCACATGTCCTTTATGATGATGTCCCAATATGTGAAGTGACTCCCTACTCCACATAAGACTCCACTTCGATGATAGTATGAAAACCCCAAACCCCTCCTGTTGTGAATCCTAGACAACAAGTCACTCGGGGGTCCTCCTTTTTGTGGGAATACAAGGTCATAATGCTCTCCCTTTTCATTCGATTAAAACTAATGTGCAGAGAAAAGATATCTCTTGTTCTAAACCAATGGAATTGGGAGCATGGTGTTCTTCCTCCCAACCCTACCCCTTGACCGGAAGCCTCAAATCATACATGAAACCATTCATTTATGTTATATGGGTTTCTTTTACTCTAAAGCACTATTTTTGATACCCACTTGCTCAAAACTCCCTTTTCTTTAAGGAACATCCTATTTCCATCCCTCCAAGGTAATTCATAGTGATTTCTTTGTCCTTCATGTGCTTTAACTTATTATAGTTACCTAAATATTTATTTTTGAATAGGTACTATAATCACAATTTTTTGGCACAGAGATGGAAACATGGACCCCACCACCACCCACAAATATATACTTCCATCGCCTAGAATTTCTAATTTCTTCCATTACCCAAGGGTTTTTGAGAATCATTTTTGTAATCCCTCGGGGTATGGAGTGACTTCCTCCAATTCATGTTGCTGGATATGAAACAACCTAGAACTATCATTCTCACCATATGAAATTACAATGTAGACACACCCTGTGCAATGCCCATGGAGTTTTAGGACATGGGAATTTTCCTCGCTCACTCATATTTATGGGAGATACATATTCCTAACATTAAATTATATTATCCTTACTTGTAATGAGATACATCTCAACAAACTTTATGTGAAATCCCCAAAAAATATCTCATTGAAGTATCATTCAGGAAGATCCTTCTAGTCTACTTCTTCATCTTTTATTTCTCAAAATGAGAATGAATTATGTTATCATAGAGGTTATTAGTGACCATGGTACATTTCACTACCCCGAACAGGTATCCCTCCTTGAGAAATCCCCATTTTTCACCTTTACGGGCCTCCACCTTTTGTGTAACCCCAATACACCAATTTAATACTCTAGGGAATTATATTCCCAATCAAGTAGGATATTAATAAAACCTCACTTAGGTTCATGAACAACATCCATAACAATCCATGAACTCAATAAATTCTATCTCAACCCTTAATCTAGTTCCATCATGATTTTACCTGGGATACCACATCATGATAATATCATTCCCTCAATCTAGATCATTCCTAGACCAATTTCTCATTCACATCATCACTACTCCAAGTAGCAAATGGGATGGTAACATTATTTAATCCCCTCATCAATCATCATCTAACCAAGATAAATTATATATCAAAGTGAAAGTAACAAAGTGTAATCCCCTCATCAACTATCATACAACAAGAGAAATTCACTTGTGAAAAGAAACTAAAATTGAATATTCCTCTAATCACCCATCATCCAACAAAGAAAAATTATCTTGTGAATGGAAGATAAACCTATGTAAGACCCACACAATACCCTCTCAAACTACATGTTTTTTTATCAGTATCTTCGAAAAAGGTTATGTATGATTCCTCATTGAGGTTCAATATTATCCAATGGTAATCCTTGGTGCCCCCTTGATATGGGTGACCCTCCTTGATCCACCTCTAGTGGTGCCTATACCAGCCTTCATGGTGTGACATATTTTCTTCATGATATAACCAATTTAGGGTACATCTTAACATAATTTTGATATTTCAATTTTGTATATGTTCTAGATGTTCCCTCCTAGGGATGCACTTCATTGATCTGTCTCTATAGAGTGTTTTGATCATTATCACTATATATTAGCAAGACATAAAAGTCATGGCATAACCAACTTTAAACATGGGATACCAAAGGAAATCCTCGTAAGACATGCATATTCAATAAGATACCCTGTGATTAGTTTGCGATGCCTCATGTTATTTTCCATTAAGATGCCCTCATAGGATGGGGAAAAATTGCCACCAATTTTCTATCATAAAGACATACCAGCGACACCCAACATGAATACTCCCCTAACTGATGGTTACAACTGAGTCATACCCCATGTAATTTATAGAAAGAAGTACAATAATTAACTGGTGTCTATAATTTGATGGCAATTGGAATAAGTTTAACAAACACATATTAATATTTATGGGATTCCTAAAATAGACGATGAGTTCCAAGGAGAAATATATTGAAGGAAAATCTAAAATCCCATCATCCCATTTTGACCAAGGAGAAAACATTTATTATAAATTTATGACTGTCAGCCACCTTCGAAAAGTAAGAATTTATGGAAACACCATGACATCAATGAATGATAACATGTGTCGTATATGCGCCTCAATGGAAGTGCCTAGAATTGAAATGGTTAACACAGTGTGAATATCGTCTATTATGTTTTCATATTAGTAGAACTCTAGAAATCGGATTTATAGTTAATAATGTTATCAGATCTAGATATCTAGTGATAGGTCCCACCAATCAAATAATTGGCCCAATGTGGAGCTCACAAGAGATTGGGGTAGTTAATCAATGGACATTCTGAACTATGACATAATTAGAGTGGTCCTCTCACTCCAGACATCAATGAATGAAATACACTGGGGAATTGAGAGTGGATTTCTTGATATACAAATTCAAATATAATACTTAATGATTTTCAAGACCCAAGCTACTTGAAACAAATACCCCCAATAATAGATTAAGGGGAATGAGAATTACCAATGCAGTAACCCCACATAACTTCACCTGCACAATGAATTCATTAAAGACTATGACTAAAAATCTCTAATGCACCATCTTGCCCTCATAAATAATCCATAGGAGGGTTATGGAAAACATTGTAGGCTAGTATGAGCAAGCGGGGTCATTCCCAGAAGGGACATGGCCTAACAGGACCTAGAGGCCTTTGTACATCATATATGTCGTCGCACCATGGGCTATGTAGAAATCCATCTCTCCTAACTCCAACGACTAACCACTTAGGGAGAATCTACATGGATATATACTATTACTTGATCCCTTATATCGAGGGGTCTAGGGATTCTTGGGTCACAAAAAAAATGGGCACTTCCTACGAGTCACCAAGGGGGTCACCCACTATGACTCACTAGAACCACCAATGGCATGTCCCTCAATGCGAAGAGTAGGTGGCCTACATCTATAATCCACCGGCCCTAGTCCAGATGACCAGACGCCAATGTATGGACTAGGATTATTATGATATATTTAAAGGGGAATCATCTTCTATTCCTCCCATGTCTATTTCCACCTCCAATTCATTCTACTAAATCGCTTCCCTTATAGAAGAGGTACACATCAGTGCCCTATCAGAATAAATTACAATGTATCCTCATAGTTAGTCCAGGTTAACAATTTCAATCATTTAAAGAACTGAAAACCATTACGGGATGGCCAATGGTGATTATATTTTATTTAAAGACCCTCCCCACCCCTCATACCATCACCATCCGGAGTGGAGGTCCCCAATGCACTCACACTAAAGATGGAGGTCCTCCCCATGTTACCCAAATCGTCCATAGTGGAGTTCCTCCCCACTTCATTAGGATCTTTCATGGAGGACCTCCCAATTTCCATTGTTCTCATTACAATTTCACTCCCTATGTCAATGATCATCAATGAAATGTTCCTCATCACACCATTCCCATCTCATACAGTGGTCATCGACATAACATTTATGATCAAAGAGGAGGCCCTCCTCTCTATTTCACCTTCCAGTACAAAAATTCTTACCATACTAGAGCTAGCGAGAGTGAAGATCCCTCCCCTCCATCAACCATTATCATAGAGGTCCTCCCATTGTCCCCGACAGATCAATTAGACATCCTTCATAATCTAGCTATGATAAAATTAGAGCCCCTCACAACTTCCTCAATTATAAATACAAAGTTATTCCCTATGATACCACTAACAACCAACAAAAATATCCTCCTCATGACATATTCTATCAACATGAAGGTCCCCCCTTATTTCTACTAGCTTAAGGAGATGTCATCCCATCACTAGCACTCCCCACTATGGAGGTCCTCCCAATCTTTCCATCAATCAGTAGGGAGTTCCTCCCCATACATATGGTTCCCAACATAGAGATTCTCCCCATGACCCATTTTTATAGGCCTAGGTTCTCCTCGCACCACATCTCACCAAAGTGGATCTATTTCCAACTATCACCCCCCACATAGAGGTCATCCCCATCTACCCATTTATTCATGAAGTGGTCATACTTACTATGTCATCATCTATAATGGACGACCTCCACACTCTCATAGTAGTCCAAGTGGAGGTCCTCCTCGGTTTAATGACAATCGATATAAAGGTCATTACCATATCACATGGAGCTCAAGTGGAGGTCCTCCCCACTCAATATCCAACTAGCATGTAATTTATCCTCATGTCGAAGCACATTCCAACACCATATAACTAACCTGTAGAAGAAGGTCAAACCGTTATTACAGAAGGAATAACTCTCAAATGCATATCGTTGTTTGTATGTCTCATTAAATTCATAGATTTTGATGCTGAGATTGACATGATGATGAATCCCTCTCCCTAGTATTCTGAATTAGAGTCTTGGAAAGGAGATTTATATGTGACATTTTTCAACATAGAAGTTGAGATCTATGGGATCCCAATATATTTTTGTGGTATATATAGAGGAGAAAGACATGGATCCCCACCACATTCGTGCGGTGTAGTTATTCCTGTCATCAGAAGATTTATTCTCTACCAATAAATTAGATCATGTGGAATATATATTTAATATGTTAGACCATGAGAACCAAGTGGACCCGAAGATGATCATTAAAACCCTCTCACATGTGATAGTGGTTGGTAACTCCATACTAAAAAAATGTGATTATGTTGTTGGAACCACCTAAAATAGACAACCTGACATATAATGATTAGTCAGTGCATGAAACAGTCTCTCCGCAATCAAATTAGCTACCATAGTGGTCCACATCCTTCCCATATCATGTTTCTCAACTAGTGGTGATCAGAATCTGGGGAATCCAAGATGTTGGTACCACTTCCAAAGAAGGAAGCTTGTGGGACAACCTCATGTTGGATTTTTTGGATGAGATGTTCATCCAAATTATAGTTCTTGACATTGAATTTCAAGAGGTCCTCTTCCCATAATAGGCCATGTTCTTTCATCTAAGCAATTGGGTGATTTGATTTCACCTCTGTGACCATATGGTGGTCTACCAAAAGTTAGCTGATCATTTCAATGACATCCACCAGGTGTTTTATATTGTTGAGTTGGGGGTGATTCCAGTTTTCCAATGCCCTACATCACCCTTTTATAAAAATATCCATTAGACGTGATTTGTTTAGATACTAATAAAACTCTACATAATAATTTAAGTAGAAACCCCATATATACAGATCCAGGGATAGGGGAAATACAATTCCCTCCACTTCAGTCATATCCTGTGAGAACATGACCTACCTAGTGACATCACACATATTACTCTAGGAACTATCACAATGAACATGATATTCCTTGTGATAAAATTATTTGAGGAAAACAACTCGGGATTCCATAGAGAGAACCCTACTCTTTCAAAAACACAAGATCAGGTGGACCCCTCAATGGTCCTTACCTGATAGAAATGGAATAACTGTGGCCTATGATAACCCTTTACATCCTTTAATATTGGTAAGAGTATGACAATGTGTAATGGATTGGTCCAAATTGTTAAAAATCCAGACCCATCTAATATTGTGCAAGAGGCATAGGTTGATCTCACCATAACCTCCTTACTCAATCAAATCACCGATAAATGTAGTCTCACCTAAGAGATCCTTGCAGAGAACATAGAATAGGTTTGAACATATAATAGTGATATTATAGATGATATTATCCCTCCTCCACTTGGGTTATAGAGACAACCATATGCCACTCTCAGTCAGGTAACTCTGATTTATCTCAACAATACCATGAACCAAGATAGGGTGGAGACCAAAGTTTATGGAAAGAGAGTTTGGAATGTGTTCCCAAATCTTCCCATGAAAAGTGATATCCTCCCTTGGTATCTAAACCCATCTATCCCACTAGAACATTAAATACATACTTCCATGGAAACTCTTCTAGCTAGTTGCTGAACCACTAAGCCTACATATCATATTGAGGATCATGTCAATGCATTAGTGGTCAAGAATCATTCAAATGAAATAACCCCACACAAGGTTGATCTGATATCTTGTCACAATAATCAACAAGAAGATCTTGAGACATAATATGTGGAAATATCACATGAGGGAAAGATTTATAATATGTGGGTATAAAAAATTCACATACCCTCTGACTTCAGGAATCCTTCTTTCATACCCATCAATGGGATGGGTAACCAAATGCCACATCTATCCAATATTATCATGAGATAGGAAACCATGCTGGGAACTCTAAAACAAAAAGAGGCCACCAAGCTATTATGATTTGTGCATAAATTTTAAGGTCCAACATTCATCTGGTACAACAAGCTATCAATCGGGGCCATTACTAGTTTAGAGGATCTTTATAGGTTGTTTCTCTAATATTTCATAAACACCATGCAAAAGATGAGGATCTCCGACCTCTTCATGTGGAAGTAATATTTTGAAGAATGCACCATAAACAATTCCACTAGGTGGTATGGCCTCACATTTCACTCGACATGACTATGATTCACGATTATATAATGACTACGTGCATGGGAAATTTTAATACTAATTTGTTCTGCTCTATCATCACTTGGAACATCATAGGTGGTTTCTTGGATTTCTCTAAAATGTATCAGTTCTATGAGGAATCCTTGCAGCAATCCAAGATGGTGTGATCGATTCCTCCTCCAACTCATAAAGGAAGATCCACCAAAGATGATATTTATTCAGTAAAAAGATATTGGATCCTAGGCCACTAGATTGTTTTACCAATAGAGCCTCACCCTCAACATATCTAAGGAAAAAAACATAGGATGAGCCTCAGTCTCTACATCGCCCATCCCAAAATTGGTAGGCACCACCCTATAATACAGTACCACTTCCTAGGTGAGAGAATCCGACTCAAACCCCTCATTAGGCTTCAACCCCTAATTATTTCTATGCTTCCAAAGCTTCATTCCTGGAAAGTACAGACCAAAAAAACAAATTTAAGGATTCTTAGGGTCCAAGTTATTTCCAATGTTCCCTCAAACATTGAATTGTGATGCTTCCAGAATGAGGGAAATAGTAGGAGACTCATATCGTTGATCTCTAAAAATACATCCCTTACCATTGATACTTTGGGAATACCATCAAGAGATTATTTGTGTTCATGGACAGAATCCAAGACCATGTAGATAAAAATGTGGTCAAATTGGATCTTTCTATACATAGGCTGATGCATCTCTAATCATCTCAACAGCTACATCGAATGTAAGGGGCAGTATGTCTCTAGCTATAGCCCTCAAAAATTATGATGACTGGTTGGCACGTAGAGCAGTCTCTCATACACATGGTGTCATACCTTTACATTTGAATTATTATAAACCACTTGAAGTTGCTTCACCTTCTGCTGATCACATCTCTGCATATTTGGAAACTATGTAGTAGTATTCCACCTCTCCTAAGAGTGGGCACTAATGACAGATTGGAAAATAAAGTCCGGCACCCAAAACAATCTCATCATGTACTATGAATGATTACATGCATCTGGGGATGGGGATTTCCCCCAGAGTCCACCCCGTATTAGAAGAATACTTTCACAATGACCAGGAGTACAAGTTTGTGAATATTGTTGATATTGGGTATCCATACATGATTCCAAATTCCAAGAGTACCTGGTGAGTTCTATGAATGTATTCAGTTTACACCATCATCAAATGAGTTTATGATGTGAGAATCATCATGATTACAAGACCAATTTATAAATAAAATCCATACAAGATACATAGATTATCCAAGAGGATTTACAAAGGACCTAGTCAGCACATTACTCTCAGTTCATCTTGATTGATTCATTTCTTTCACTGGTCATTCTACTCGACTAGGAAGAACAATGACAACCACATCATAACCAGTTGCACCCGAAAATGGCCATGCCTTGTCCATCTGATAGTAATAAAGTGGTTATGATTTGTAGTTCTTTTGATGAGTGGTATGATATTTCAAGAACTATTCAGAATTCTCCAGTTCAATTAGCAGTGCTCTTCGTACGTCCCTCCAAAGTGAAACCACTAGCCAGAAAAATGAGTTCCTAACATGGATGTATGGTTTTTATAATAACCTCTCCATAATTATTATAAATATCTCGATCCATGATGTTGTATTTATATCAAAATATATTTGAGAATACATTGACGAATCATTGATAATCCCCCTCTAGTTTGATATTGAGGTAGCCGCCGCATATGCCTTCAATTATGAAGATGACGAAGGAGAATAATTCCAAGGCGTAATATCATTATCTGATAAAGATATAGGATCTCCCATATAAGGAAATATTTACCCATTTTACATCTCCATATTGCTGAATGGAATGGAATTCCATCATATTCTTGTCGAAAATGGATCTTATATCAATCTTGTTCCAACATAGAGGCTCCATAAGATACGATTTACTATATTAGATCTGAGTCACTCTAACCTAAATATAAAAGGTTAGGACTTGGATGAGTAGATTCCCTGTATAATAATCCTCTCAGAGACCTAGTTCAGTTGCCTTATTGAAATCCCCATGTTCATGGTAATCTCTTAGGATACCACCTAAAATGCACTAATGGGTATACTCTGGCTTCATCTAAAGGCATCAGTTTCCTCCGAGTATCACCCATGCCTCATGTACTATCTCAATGATCAAGTTTGAATGCTCTATGGAGATGCATATTTGGTCACCTCTTCTAGAGACTACTATACAAATGATGAATTTTACAAGAGAAAGAACATATAGGACCAGTCAAATAAGGTTGATTAGACTAACACCATTGATGAACTATGGGAATACATAGATAATTCATTCATCCTCTCAATTCAGTAGTTAGAGGCCACACTGCTAGACATGGGAAACTAATGCTTTTTTTTGAGTGGAGGGTAATATTTTTTTCCTCAGTTCAAGGAACATCAGTAGATTACCTCATTATATAACACTGGTTAGGCTTGAGTAATACTAGACCCCCTAACCCTATGTGTTTTCTATATGATTACCCTATGTCTAAAACCACACTCCATACATTAGAATTCGGTTGATTCTGGTTGATCCAGAATAATCTGACATGTCACCACTAATTTGACATTAACCGTTGACCACTAAATCAATGGCATGATGGAATCAGGTCATCAACTACTCTCACCATAGCTTCAATAGAGCCTAAGTTCCCCTATGAGGTCTCTATATCTTCCCAAGTGGGTAAAAATTTTCACGGTGAATTAGTCGACCTGAATGAGAATTATCTTCCACTGATCTCCCAGTCTGAGATGGTACTGATGATTTGGAATAACCCCCTCCAAAATATAAAGATGTCATCTCCAACAATTTTGATGAGTTGGTGCAGGTTAATCATAGCACTAAAATAGATATTAGGGATTTTTTGATCAGCGCGACCATTCTGATAGAGAAATATCCACAATATGTGGATTTCATGAAACAAAATCATGGTGTGTTTGCTTGGAGTTTTGGAGAGATGTTAAGACCAGACTCTCAAGTTTATATTCTCTATACCGGTCTCCAAGTAACCCATCAAGGGTTCAATGAGCCTCCTAAATACATTCACCACTATCATGGATTCATGGATGATTATGATACTGATAAATTCATCAAATACAACTTCTTCAAAGATGTTATGTACCCCAAGTGGTTGTAGAACATCATTTTCATGAGGAATAAGAACATATAGATTAGGGTATACATCAAATTTTGGGATCTAAACTTCCATATCACAATAGATGATTTTTTTTATTCTAGATATAGAGCTGTCGATCACTGCCATAGTAGGTTGTAGGCTATCCCCCTCATGGATGGGTATTCTAGGTACAATAAGATCCATATAGCCCATGAAGTTGAATATACCGCAATATTCAGGGTTTCATAAGATTTCTTCTCCAATATGGAAATTCCCTACAATTTGATTATTGAAGGAGCCACCTATCAGCATGCCATGCACCATAAATTCAAACTCATCTTTGAGACATTAGTGTAATTTTATGTGTCTAATTTAATGGTCAAATACCACCAGTGTTTGGACCATCACTGAGATCGTTAGAAAGAGTTCAACTACCTATTCACCTAGCATCTAAAGGTAAATCCCTTGAAATGAGCCTTCATGGAAAATTATAAGATGTTTCATGGCATTTTTATCTGGAACAGAGGCATTGAACTTAACCCAAATAATATCAACACTAACTGAAAATTATTTTTTTATTAAGAAAACACTTTTAACAAAAAAGTGAGAAACCAAGAAACATGACTTCAGCAACAGAAAAAGACATACCATTCCCCAATAGTTCAAAGTTCAAAAATCCAGATCAAACAACAAAGAAAAGCCCCTCCCATCACAAAAACATTATGTTCAGTTTCCACCATTCAAACGTTGTACAGAAACATTGAACTCTTATCTTCATCTGGGGAAGTCTCTGATGAAAACATAGAATCAAGAACCCTTGAACTAGTAGGACACAAGAAAAAAACATACAATGTGGGGAAAAAAATCCCAACTGAAGCCATCACCCATTGACACCAATTCCACAACACAGATATCTTCAATGCCTCCGCGATAAAAACAATATGCTAAAAAAACATCCAAAACCAATACCAATTTTCATCCAAACTCCAAAATCCGTCATGAACAATCCAAAGCCAACAATCAGAACAATCACCATTTTGTTGCTCCACCGAATCAGCATCCCTGTCTCTGGACGAAGCCCAAAGGAACCCTAACGCCTCTTTGAGAAACCTCTGATCTCCCAACTGTGAAACCCCAAAAGCGCACAAATAATGGAAAAAGGAACCAACAAAGAGATGCAGGGCACCTCGATGAAGACGATGCCACAAAACCCTCAGATTATATCAACACCAATAGCCATATTTCTCCTATGAGAAACCACTGGGTGCTCTGATACCTCCAATGCCACTTATCCAACACTCACTAATTCACATAAATTATGTCTGGAATTTGTCATCATGTATCTAGACTAATGAATAATGGAGTAATTTTCCACTGGGATTATGTGTTCCCAAATGAATTTGAGTAGATCAATCGGTATCTACTAACACCTCGGATTCTGATGACACATTACTCTGGGAAACCATTTGTCCGTTATGTGACCACCTATTAATATTGATTGTTGTATATATCATTCATAAGAACAAAAAATGTACAAATAATAGTTATATTATGTCAGTCACATTCTACTGGGCATGGAGTCTAGATACTATCTTATCATGACGTGAAACCTCTAGATGATTTTTGATGTGCAATAGTTGTTAAATATTTGAAAACAACATGAGAGGAAGATGGTGTCCTTTATAGACCCAATAAACTATATCCTAAACCACCCAATGTTTATAGGATAAGTAGCATGGTTAGCCATTATTCTTCTATAGTTAAACGACATATTTCTTCCATAGATGACCATCAATGGTTACACTCATGATGAATTTTTTAATTCCCCATTATATCCCCGTCAAGACGTCTCTAGATCTTAAAATTTTAGATGAGTCCTTACTTTAAATGTACCTTGAAATTCCATGATGACAACTGCATTTTGATGGTGCCTCTCAATGTCTAAATGGCATGAGGTTCATAGATCCCGTGATCAAAAAATTAGGCATGGGGATTATCTTCATCACACCAACACATGATATTCATCGTTAATCATTCCAAATATACTCATTTGGCACTAATAATGAGGAAGTATATTAGGATCTCATCACTAGTGTCAAGTAGGCTCTCCAAGTTGATGTTCCCCACCTGCATGTGAAATAGGACATCAATATAGTCATAAAGTATATCAATAAATAATATATCCTGAAAATGCTAAAACACAATTCCATTGTTGGAGAAAACTCACCAATTGATAGCCCAGTTTTTTTATTGATTAGAGGCTTCTCATGTTCCCTTGTTGTAGAACGGTTTAGCTGATGCCTTGGTCAGTCTAGATGCCTCCCATTGCAATTATTGACAAGGAAAAACATTTCATCCACTTGGTGCATCATGGTGTAATATAACCTGATATTTTGGAAGATGATGATATACAAAAGGTAGATCACCTTATCATTGGTGCCTCCACATTGGGAAATCGAGATCCCCTCCCCCGCGTAGTCAAGGAAACATCTAATTGGATGACTCCCTTCATCGAGTATCACCAGTATGAAACTCTCCTACTTCATAGAGCTGAACGTGTGAGAATCCATTGGAACATTGCATAGTTCACCCTATAGTGTTGGACAAATTCAAGTAGACTATCTACAGACATATGTTTGATGGAATTATCCACTGTTGAATTCACAGAGATGATATTTCCTTGGTTAAATAGGAAGATCATGTAATTTACTATGGGAATCATTATGAAATATTGAAAATTTACGATCATATTGAATGTTTGGGGTACTTCTAGCCCACCATGGTCCATGAATGTATCATATTCTTCAAGAGGCTTCATGAGTGTCAGATTCCTTCCAAAAAATGCATTGACTAACATATCACGTCCATACTACAACGTAGTATTGGACCTTTTTCATTATTGTAAATAATGTCATGGAACCACATCCAATATAAAAAGATCTCCAATAGAGGATTATTTCGACTTCACAGGGTTTCTTTTCCAATTGGGTAGAATATGTTACCCTCATGGATGTCAAATCTTGATCGGTTTTTTAATTCATGAGCTACCACATCATTTATAGATTCATATCCCCTCATTCCATTTTCACCGACAATGATAATAGTTTTCCGGTAGCTAAGAAAAATAAGTTGTTAGAAAAGTATAACATCAGGTCCAACCACACTTCTCGCTACCATGTGCATGCGATTTGACATAACTGACTTTTTGGAAAACTCTGATCCAACATTATGTAGATGATTGTGGTCGATGATTGTTATTGCACACACTCTCAAAAATAAAAATTTGTGATTTTACAAAGTTCGACGCAATGGATGACCTAGGTCATTCTCCCAAGGAGAAGTGATTTATACAACCATTATTAGGATTGAAGAAAACAAAAAAAATATAAGTGATGACAAATTAAACACATGATGGGGGGGTTTGGTTTTGTGACTTTCGGACAATAAACTAAACATGCGAATGAGACAGAACAATAATGGACACAATTTATTTAAAAATACATATATGAGAAGAAATAGTTGATCTAATCTGCCCCTATATCATAAATTTAATCATATCCCATATTATTATAATTCATTCAATTGAAATCCCTTAAACTTGTCAACCTCTAATCCCTACAGAAATTAAAAAGACCCCAAATTTGTGGAAATGAGCCCTAGGTTAACATTGGGACCTCCAAATGCAACATCCTTCTTTGATAGCGATCCAAAAGCCAACGTGTGGTCCTTGGTCAATTAGGAAAGAATATAATTTCTATAGTGTAGAATTATTTGAGTTTGGGATGATACTTGAACTCTACAATTCAATCCCATGTGTATTGGAGTTTTCGGTTTAAGTTTCACTCTCACAATTTACACAAGACCGACCATGCAGTCAAATGCAAGTGGACCAAGTAACATAGAAATCAAAACTCAATTAATTGATAACAATTTATGAATTAAATTATTTTCATGGATTCAAAATGATTAAACGAAGGAATGTTGGATTAGATCAACAATGAAAGAAATCACATTTCCATGGGTGGAGTTGTCATCGTGGATACGTTTTTCATAAGAAATGGATTGATTGGTGAACGCACAATAACATCTCTATTCTTATATTAAAGCCCAAGAATAATAATAAGAAGAAGAAAATGGATAAGCATATAATATTAAATGAAGAAAAATTCAATATACAAGAAAGAAAGTGAAGAAATATAAAGAGGAGCTGGGAGAGGAGAGCCTTCTTGAAAGAGATGTTTTCAGAAGGCCTTACTTCTTAAAATAGTTTTTAGGGGCTCCCAAGAGAAATACATTGGGAAAATCCTTCCCAATCCATCTACCAACCCTCCTAAAGAGTGAAAACACACTTTAAATAGAGTTTGGGTGGGATAGGGTAACTTTATTTATTTAATAGTGAAAGTGAAATTTGGACAAATCGTTTTATCCCAATTTCACCTCATAGTTGACCTATAAAATCATGTATAGCGTGGTCTTATAGAATGATTAGTTTTCCATATTAATGTCCCTGATCTTCCTTCAAAATTTGGTCCCAATACAAGTCATGATGAATAATAAATGGACCAAATGGTGAAGTGATGTCCAATCTGGATTGTTCAATCCATCTTTGAATTCATCGTCCATTTACTCCACTCCAATGCATGATCCAACTCCCATTTCCAGAATATTATATGCATCCCATTATGTTAGGAACACATTTAAAAAATGTCATGTCAATAAAATTTATAGAAAAATATATATTCCTAAAATACTATAGTGAATTTTAAGAGGGTAAAACTGGAACATCCATCAAATTTTCAAAATAATGATCTAATCCCAAATATTCAATAAATTGACATATTTAGAACAATGTGAGGAAAATATTTCATTTATAATCAATAAAATATTAAAAAAATTTGTTTTATCAACTCCCTCACACTTACCCTTTTACACTCCTTGGAAAAACCTCATATCACCTATACCAAAAAAATTGGGATAAGATATGCATGTTCATATTCCACAATCCATATTGGGAAAATAGGCACAGTAAGCATCAAATCAAGAGTCAATGTCATTAAATTTAAAATTCATTGTCTCATAGGTTGTATCAAAACAAAATATAGTGAGATTAATAACAGTAATAAAATAAAAAATAATTCCTAGGTCTACCATGCCACTAATTACCCAGGTGTGTGTGTTCTAATCATTTCAATCTTGTCTCTCAAACCATTTTCCAGTATATTGAGTTCAATATAAACTTTTTTTCTAAACTGATTCAATTACACTAAATCTGTTCAAAATAATTTGCAATCCAATTCAAAAACCCACTCATTTAAGCATTCCCAGAAGTCAAACCATATTCTCCCAACCAAAATATCCTCACATGTTGTGTATTTCATCACTCCCCTTATTAATTTTTTTTGATTTTTTATTTTCATGTATAAATTATTTTTTTTTATATTTTTTAGGGCGTACAATAGTCAGATATTAGTTTCACATGCATAGGTCATTCTTTTAGAGTAATTTTAAATGATCCAGAGAGAAAGGAATGTATAAAAAAGACTATGATATAAGCTGAAAAGAATTACTTACCGAAACTACACAATCAATTGGGTAAGAGAAAATCACAATTCAGGATTTTGTGAAAATATGCGCAGAGAAATTAATGACACAATTTACCATGAACAAAAATCACAATGAATGGTGTTAAAATCAAAAATCGTTCATTATCACATAACTAATCATATCATCGACAACATCAATTTTTATAAAAATCAACCCTTGATGATGAAATCTTACTCATTATAATCATTATACCAACAAATTTTTAAAACATGAATTTTCTATAACTTCCACATGAGAATGTTACATGACATATATATATAATTATTGATTTTTTTGTTTTTTAAAAAAAAATTAAACTAAAAAGATAATATAAAATATACAAAAAACCCAAAAATAAAAAATCTAAATTTCTACACTAATGTTTAATCCCCTCCCACACACTTAAAATATTGCATAATCTTCAATTTGATCCTATGAGATGATATGTGAACATGAAAATCATAATATTAAATAGAACAAATAATATAAAAGTGAAAGGATTAGGAACAACCTAATATGATCAAGTGATGGTGGGGACATGCAGTGTGATGAAATCCATTGCATCAGTATGAAGTCCGTAAATTTAGTTCTTCAAACATTTTACATTGACTGTAACGCTCCTTCCAGTGTCCTATTGTGTGATATCCACAACACCATATGGAAATACATTATATACAATATAAGGACTTAACCATCTGAGACACAACTTACCAGGCATCAACATTAGTCCTGAACTGTAGAGAAGAACATTCTCTCCAACATGAAACTCTCTATGTTGGATAATTCTATCCTAAGATACTTTGGACCATACCTTGAAGAACATTGAGTTCTCATATAAACAAAATTGAATCTCTGCAATCTCATGAATTTACATCTTTCTTTGGATTCTAGCTTCGGCCAAATACATGTTGAATTTCTTTATAGCCCAATAATACCAGTGATTGGATTTCATAGGGAAATAACATGCTTTCCCAAAAAAAATCGAAATGGGGACATACCCATGGTTTCCTTGTATATTGTCCTATAATCCCATAGCACATCATCAATGATCTTTCTCCAATCCTTCCTATTATGCTACAATGTTTTCTCCAAAAATATTTACATCTCGTGGTTTAAAACCTTGGCCTATCCATTAGGTTGGTGGTGGTTTGGTGTTGATGTTTTATGTGTCACCCCATACTTCTGAAGGAGGGACGCCACATTCGAATATAAAAAGTGTGTCCATTGGTCACTGATAATGGCCTTTGGTACTCCAAACCTACAAAAAAATTGTGTCTTGACAAATTCTGCTACATCATGAGATTCATCGGTCCTGGTGGCCATAACCTCCACCCATTTACTCTCATAATTAACAATAACAAAAATATTCAACGAAACCAAATGAACTACAAAAAGGACCCATTAAATCAGTTCCCCACACATCAAAAATCACACAGAGTAGTATGAGTTTTAGGGGCATCTCATGCCTCATAAAAATGATTCCAATGTTTTGGAAACAAGATCATGACTGAAAAAATACATGTTCCTCATGGAATTAGTTAGGCCAATAAAATCCAGAGTCCAAAACATTCCTAGATATCTTTTGGGGTCCAAATTATCCACCACAACAAAGTGAATGAAAAAATTGTAGAACAGGATCAAACTCATGATCAGGAACACACATCCAAATAACTTGATCACTACAAATTTTCCATAGGTATGGAGCATCCATCCGAAAATACCGAGACTCACATCATAATTTTTGGACATTAGGTTTAATTAAATTTGCAGGGATTTCAGATGGAACAAAGTAGTACACTAAATCAGCATACCTAGGATGTGTTCTTGAGATGTAATAAAGATGCTCATCAGGGAAAGTGTCCCGAAGTGGTACCTAGGCCAAGGTGTCAGACTCTTGTGTGTTAGTAATCCAACTCATGTTGTCCGCCCCTAGGTTTTCATACCCATCATTGTCTTTTATTTAAATATCGAATTCTTTCTGAAGAAGCATCCATGAGATAATTCTTATCATTGCATCGGGATTCATCCAAAGGTACCTTTGAGCTGCATGGTCTAAAAAAACACAACTTTACAACCCAATAAATATGAACGAAATTTATCTAAAGAAAATTTGTCAGTAATAAAATCTTTTTCCATGATTGTTTAGTTTTATTGGGTCAAATCCAATGTCCTTGAATCATAGGAAATAACATGTGAATGTCCCTCCACACTCTTGGATTAGATAGCTCCAACCGAATAGTTGGATGCATCACACATGAGCTCAAAAGGAATGTCCCATTATGGGGGATGTATGATTGGTGGAGTGGTCAGTGACTTCTTCAGCTCATCAAATGCAAAAATTCATGAATCATCAAATACAAAATCAAAATCCTTTTGAAGTAATCATGTAAATGAAGAGAAATCTTACTAAAATCTATGATGAAGCTCTGATAAAACCCTGCATGCCCTAGGAACGATCTAAAATCACACACACATGAAAGACATTTTAAGGATGAAATGATATCTACCATAGATCTATCAACATATATCCCATGTTTTTTACACTACGTTCCCAAAGACAATGCCATACTCTACTATGAAATGACACTTTTCAATGTTCAAGACTAGATTCTTCTCCATACAACAATTCAACAACATTCGAAAAATATTTAGACATTCATAAATTAAGGATCCTTATACTATAATGTCATCCATAAATCCTCCTTTCAGGTCTCATGAAAATCAAGAAATATACTCACCATGCATCTTATGAAGATACATGGGGCAATACAAAGTCCAAATGGAAATCCTACCATAGGGAAATGTGCCGAATGGACAAGTGAATATTGTCTTCTCCTGATCCTCTAGAGCTATAGGAAACTGAAAATATCTAGAAACGTCATATGCAAATCTATAATTTGTCTTCAAAAAAAGTCTCCATTTCATTTGATTTATAAATGGGAGGGCTAAATGTTACTTGCGAGTGGTCTGATTTAGTATCATATAATTAATACACACACACCAATTGTTTTCCACCCTCATTGGAAGTAACTCATCTTTCTCATTTTTAACAATTGTAACATCCCTTTTCTTGGGCACAACCTCAATAGGACGTAAAAAATGAGAATATGAAATTTGATGATGATACTTTCTTAATTAATTTCTCGACTTCTTTTTTAACAACGTCCAAAAGGGTTGGATTGAGTATCATTTGTGGCTGCCTTGCCTCTTTAGCCACATAATACAAATGAATCCTATGCATGCAAATGGATGTGGCTAATACCTGATATTTCACACATGGTCCACACAATTTCTCTAATTTCTCTTTCAAAAGGTTCAATAGATTTTCTTCTTGTTCAAATGTGAGATTGTTAGAAATGAAAAAAGGTAATATTTTAGCACTCATCAAATATGAGTTTTTGAAATTAGGTGGAAATGGCTTATGTTCTAATATAGGGGGGTGTGCTATGGATTCCACTATTTCCTCGGATTCTATGTTATGTGATTGTGATAAGGATATGGTTCAATACAGTAAGAATCTTTTCCAATTTATGAAAATCAAGGGTGGTATGATACATTTTGGAAGTAATATTTAAATGGATTAAAAGAAAGGTAATTCCAGTAAAAATAATTAAGTTTTCGATATAAAATTTTATGATTTTTAGAATAAATGTTACATAAAACATGATTTTCCCATGAAAAAAATAATAATATAATTACTGTGAAAAAATGAGAAAATAAAAACAATATATCTATGGAAGATGGGATTACAAAAACAGAAATGACACCAACAATAACTATAGAAGTCAAAGGGAAACTTGTATCCTTGCCCAGATCAGTATCACATGTGAGGTAAATGATTCCCTTTTTTACTAATTTCATAACTCTTGATTGTTTTTATCATAATGAAATATTTGAAATTTAAAATATTTTTATTTGGATTTTAGTTTTGATTACGATTCTGATAATTCTAGAGTCAATCAATTGTGTAATGAAAAAAAATAATTTGGGAATGGTAGTTTCAAAATGATTTAAAAGTTTATAATTTAAATATAAAAATATAATTTATTTAATAAAAATGATAAAATGATAAGGGAATGTGAAAATGAAAATATCATTTTTTCTGAGGATGAAGGATATACACGAAATTTTCAATCAAAGAATATAATACTAAATGGTTAATATAAAGGGCCAAAGAACATTCTCTAGGTAAATTATATAGAATACGATGGAATATTTAATTTTGTTCTCGACGATTTAGCTCATGTATAAAATGAAAAAATGAAATTAAATCAGGAAAATTAAAAATTTAAGAAAAAAGCTCTATGATCAAATGAAGTAATATATTCATATTTATAAACTATTCATAGAAAATAGTTAAGATATGAATAATGATGTTGTAAATATTAAAGAGGAATTATTTATTTTGGAAAAAGGTAAAGAAAAATATGATAAGATAATGTTTATAATGAAAAAAACACCAATAAGAATGGTTTTTGATATAAAAATATTACTCAGATTTTAAATAATAATAATTTTTAAATGATCAATAGAAACTATATATGTTGTAACTTTCCTCAAATGGATTATAAAAGAGAATTATTCCCATAAATGATCAATGATATCCATTTAATATTTTGATCATAGACGAAATATTTTATCTAATAATATGTATTCTGATTCACCCAAATTGAAATGTTTAAAATCTGAATGGGTGGCCAAAATTATTTTTTTAATTCGGTATAACTTATCATAGCATGTGAACCAATGTGATGATACTAAAATATTTTTAGACCTATGGTAGTCACCATGCCCAGATAAGAATTAATTTTTTAACCAACATGCATAATATCTTATTTAATATAATTTTATATACTAGATTATGAGATATCTAATATCTTTTAAAAAAAATTAATTCAATGCACAGACACTAATTTCAATATATTTTCTTTAGCAAATAAAATTGTGGTAGTATTACATAGTTAAAATTTCATTCCCAATATGCTATGTATAGGATTAATTTAATATAAATTATTTTGATAGTATGGAATTATCAATCATTAAATATGAATAAATTAATGGGGACTTACACCTTGAGAATTCATTAGAATAAAAAAATACAATTTAATATTTTATTTATGTGTTGAAATTATTATTTTATGAAAATTTTAATTTCTTTGGTCTCTTTGAAATTATTTTCCAATAAATAATCATAGGAAGTCTATTGTAAAATTCTAAATCTGTTATGTTTTATTTAATTTAGTTTTCACATTTCAATATTAAATTTTGTTTGGAATTTAGATTTTATTTAAATAATAAATATATTCTGATAATTGATTTAATTTTTTATAATAAAATTTTATTTTTTGATCATTTTTATATATAATAAATATATTTTTAAAATTGGGACAGTTTTTCATTAAAACTCTTAATGAAAATAAATTATTCATTTATTTTGTAAACATTTTGTTTGATATATTTTTTTCGTAAAAATCAGTTTGATTATTTCAGGGAATATAATAATTTTTTTATTTTCAAATGTTTGAAATTAACATGAAAAATACATAACTATTTTTTATGATAATTAATGTTCATTTCTTGAATGAAATTTAGTTCATACCATTTAAATTAGAAATTATAATAATTTTTAATGGTTATAAATTATTTTCATAATGTAAAATGTGTACACTATTTTAATTCTTTGATTATTTTCAATACTATAACTATTTTTTACTTTAATGGAAAAAATATTTTTAAGTTAATTTTACGGTATTTTTATATTATTATTACAAAGTGTTGTTTTTTATAGATTAAATTTTTAGTAATGTTTTTGATAAATACCAATAAGAGAATATTTTTGATGAAAATTTTATAAATGGCTTTATAACATCGAATAGGGTGGGTTTTTTATTTTTATTATTTTTTTTAAATACCATATTACAATTTCGTTGATAAATTACTATCAATAAACATTTTATTAGACTTTATTTTTAGTTTCTATTATTTTTTATAC
The DNA here is from genome assembly GCA_963277665.1 of Viscum album. Lineage (NCBI taxonomy): Eukaryota > Viridiplantae > Streptophyta > Magnoliopsida > Santalales > Viscaceae > Viscum > Viscum album. Next base: position 1,757,588,415 of record OY728123.1, read on the forward strand.
TCAACTGTGTTATTAATTATAAGTATCCAAAATAATCATGTATTTGTTTTTATAATATTATTTATTAAATTTTATATGGTTTCTAAATATATTTTTTTACTTTACAAAAAAATTACTTTAAAAAAATTATTTCGTCCGTAGTGAGGTAAGCTTCACTAGCCCTAAACCCCAAAAGGGACCCTTTTGGTCAACCATACGGGATGGATTGACTATGGAACCCCCTTATATATACTGATCTTAAATGATCATAGGGAATGACTATATCATGCAGGGTCATTTATAAAGCCCATAGATCATGCACGCAGAGTGCATGTATTGGGCTGGGTCCCACCACGTGTGTTTTTTGGTTTAATTTGAACAGATGATCAACAAAAAAATATTTTTATACCACATTTCTAATGTATGTAAAAATTGATGAGGGAAATCATTTTGGGTTTCAAAAACAAATTAATAATTAATTTCTCGAATATTAATGGTGGGTCACCCTCCACCATCAGAACATATTGCTTCTCCAGTTCGAATTGTTTTAAAATACCGGATGATAATTCTGATCTCCCATACCCAACTGTTCAAATATATTTTTCTTCCTTGGGTTCTACACACTCTCTAGTTCATTTAGGATCATCATAGTATCACCTTCGCTTATCTGAGCTTCTTTAATTTTGTTGGTTTATTTCTCATGGTCTTACCTTTCTTTATCGAACTTTATACATCTCATTGCGTCATTTTTTAATTCATGTTCCAATTGAACATTGTTGGTGCTGAATTATACAACAAAAAATCACGGTCATATTTGGGTAAATGGAAGGTACCACTATATTCTGATTAACATGATGAGAATCACAAGGTAGGTGCATAAAGTATCCATGGTGTCGACACAAGATCAAAATTTTCGCATAAGATTATTGGTCACCCAATGCAATGAATGTTTATCCTTTTTTGCATAGTCTAGGGGAATCATTCAATGATGGTATGAATAGGATGTGACCATTACATGGATGATTTTTCCACATGTTTAAGTTCATTCGGAAAATCATGTGATGTCAAAAGGTCCTTTACACGTTCAACAAAGATCACATATGTGGAACTCCTATTCCTTTCCAAATATCATACATGCTTCCACCAAATATTTTTCCTTCTAGTTGATGGGAAACCCCAGCCACAAGTCCTTTATGATGATCTCCTAATATGTGAAGTGATTCCCTACTCCACATAAGACTCCACTTCGATGATAGTATGAAAACCCCAAACCCCTCCTGTTCTGAATCCTACACAACAAGTCCCTCAGGGGTCCTCCTTTGTGTGGGAAGACAAGGTCATAATGCTCTCCCTTTTCGTTCGATTAAAACTAATGTGTAGAGAAAAGCTATCTCTTTTGCTAAACCAATGGAATTGGGAGCATGGTGTTCTTCCTCCCAACCCTACCCCTTGAGCGGAAGCCTCAAATATTTCATGAAACCATTCATTTATGATAGATGGGTTTATTTTACTCTAAAGCACTATTTTTGATTCCCACTTGCTCCAAATTCACTTGTCTTTAAGGAACATCCTATGTCCATCCCTCCAAGGTAATTCATAGTGATTTCTTTGTCCTTCATGTTCTTTACCTTATTATAGTCCCCTAAATATTTATTTTATTAATAGGTACTATAATCAAAAAAAAAATCATAGTGATGGAAACATGGACCCCACCACCACAAACAACTATACACTGCCATCGCCTAGAATTTATAATTACTTCCCTTACCCAAGGGTTTTTGAGAATCAGTTTTGTAATCCCTCAGGGTATGGAGTGACTTCCTCCTATTCATGGTGCAGGACTTGAAACAACCTAGAACTATCATTCTCACCATATGAAATTACAATGTAGACACACCCTGTGTAATGCCCATGGAGTTTTAGGACATGGGAATTTTCCTTGCTCACTCATCTTTATGGGAGATACATATTCCTAACATTAAATCATATTATCCCTACTTGTAATGAGATACATCTCAACAATATTTATGTGTAATGCCCAAAAAATATCTCCTTGATGTATTATTCCGGATGCGACCATCTAGTCTACATCTTCATCTTTTATTTCTCAAAATCAGAATGACTTATGTTATCATAGAGGTTATTAGTGACCATGGTACATTTCACTACCCCAAACAGGTATCCCTCCTAGAGAAATCCCCATTTTCACCTTTCATGGGCCTCCACCTTTTGTGTAACCCCAATACACCAATTTAGTACTCTGGGGAATTATATTCCCAATAAACTAGGATATTAATAAAACCTCACTTCGGTTCAATAACAACATCCATAACAATCCATGAACTCAATAGATTATATCTCAACCCTTCATCTATTTCCATCATGATTTTACCTGGGATACCACATCATGATAATATCATTCCCCCAATCTAGGTCATTCCTAGACCAATGTCTCATTAACATCATCACTACTCCAAGTAGAAAATGGGATGTTAAAATTATTTAATCCCCTCATAAATCATCATCCAACCAAGGTAAATTATCTATCAAAGTGGAAGTAACAATGTGTAATCCCTTCATCAACTATCATACAACAAGAGAAATTCACTTGTTAAAAGAAACTAAAATTGAATATTCCTCTAATCACCCATCATCCAACAAAGAAAAATTATCTTGTGAATGGAAGATAAACCTATGTAAGACCCACACAATACCCTATCAAACTACATGTGTTTTTATCAGTATCTTCGAAAAAGGTTATGTATGATTCGTCCTTGAGGTTAAATATTATCCAATGTTAATCCTTGGTGCCCCCTTGATATGGGTGACCCTCCTTGATCCACCTCTAGTGGTGTCTATACCGGCCTTCATGGTGTGACATATTTTCTTTATGATATAAACCATTTAGTGTACATCTTAACAAAATTTTGATCTTTAAATTTTTTATATGTTCTAGATGTTCCCTCCTAGGGATGAACTTCATTGATCTATCTCTATAGAGTGTTTTGATCATTATCACTATATATTCGCAGGACATAAAAGTCATGGCATAACCAACTTTAAACATGGGATACCAAAAGAAAACCTCGTAAGACATGCATTTTGAATAAGATACCATGTGATTAGTTTGGGATGCCTCATGTTATTTTCCATTGAGATTCCCTCATATGATGGGGAAAAATTGCAACCAATTTTCTTTCATACAGACATACCAGTGACACCCAACATGAATACTCCCCTAACTGATGGTTACAACTCAGTCATACTCCATGTAATTTATAGAAAGAAGTACTGTAATTAACCGGTGTCAATAATTAGATGGCAATGGGAATAAGTTTCACGAACACATATTAATATTTCTGGGATACCTAAACTAGACGATGAGTTACAAGGAGAAATATATGGAAGGAGAATCTAAGATCCCATCATCCCATTTTGACCAAGGAGAAAAAATTTATTATAAATTTATGACTGTCATCCACCTTCAAAACGTAAGAATTTATAGAAACACCATGACCACGATGAATGAAAACATGTGTCATATATGCGCCTCAATGGAAGCGCCTGGAATTGAAGTGGTTAACACAGTGTGAATATCGTCAATTATGTTTTCATATTAGTAGAATTCTAGAGATCAGATCCATAGTTAATAATGTTATCAGATCTAGATATCTAGTGATAGGTCCCTCCAATAAAATAATTGGCCTAATGTGGAGCTCAAAAGATATTGGGGTAGTTAATCATTGGACATTCCGAACTACGACATAATTAGAGTGGTCTTCTCACTCCAAACATCAAAGAATGAAATAAAATGGGGAATTGAGAGTGAATTTCTTGATATCCAAATTCAAATATAATACTTAATGATTTTCAGGACCCATGATACATGAAACAAATACCCCCAACAATAGATTAAGGGGAATGAGAAATACCAATGCAGTAACCCCACATAACTTCACCTGCACAATGAATTCATTGAAGACTGTGACTACAAATCTATAATGCACCATCTCGCCCTCATAAATAATCCATAGGAGGGTGATGGAAAACATCGTAGAATAGTATGAGCAAGAAGGGTCATTCCCTGAAGGGAAATCGCCTAACAGGACCTAGAGGCCTCTGTACATCATATATGTCATCACCCCATGGGCTGCGTAGAAATCCATCACTCCTCACTCCAACGACTAACCACATAGGTAGAATCTACATGGATATATACTATTACTTAATCCCTTATATCGAGGGGTCTTGGGATTCTTGGGTCACACAAAAAATGGGCACTGCCTACGAGTCACCATGGGGTCACCCACTATGACTCACTAGAACCACCAATGGTCTGTCCCTCAATGCGAAGAGTAGGTGGCCTACATCTATAATTCACCGGCCCTAGTCCAGATGACCAGACACCAATGTCTGGACTAGGATTATTATGATATATGTAAGGGGGAATCATCTTCTATTTCTCCCATGTCCATTTCCACCTCCAATTCATTCTACTAAATCCCTTCCCTTATAGAAGAGGTACACATCAGTGCCCTATCAGAATAAATTACTATGTATCCTCATAGTTAGTCCAAGTTAACAATTTCAATCATTGCAAGAACTGAAAACCTTCACGGGATGGCCCATGGTGATGATATTTTATTTGAAGACCCTCCCCACCCCTCATACCATCACCATCCTGAGTGGAGGTCCCCAATGCACTCACACTAAAGATGGAGGTCCTCCCCATGTTACCCAAATCGACCATAGTGGAGTACCTCCCCACTTCATCAGGATCTTTCATGGAGGACCTCCCAATTTCCATTGTTCTCATTACAAATTCCCTCCCTATGTCAGTGATCATCAATGCAATGTTCCTCATCACACCATTCCCATCTCATACAGAGGTCCTCGACATAACATTTCTGATCAAAGAGGAGGCCGTCCTCTCTATTTCACCTTCCAGTACAAAAATTCTTACCATACTAGAGCCAGCTAGAGTGAAGGTCCTTCCCCTCCCTCAACCACCATCATAGAGGTCCTCCCCTTATCCCTGACAGATCAATTAGGCATCCTTCATAATCTAGCAATGATAAAATTAGAGCCCCCCACTGCTTCCTCAATGATAAAAACAAAGGTATTCCCTATGATACCACTAAAAACCAACACAAATATCCTCCTCATGCCATATTCTATCAACATGAAGGTCCCCCCTTGTTTCTACTAGCTTAAGGACAGGCCATCCAATCACTAGCACTCACCACTATGGTGGTCCTCCCAATCTTTCCATCAATCAGTAGGGAGTTCCTCCACATACATATGGTTCCCAACATAGAGATTCTCCCCATGACCGATTTTTTATAGGACTAGGTTCTCCTCGCACCACATCTCACAAAAGTGGATCTATTTCCCACTATCACCCCCCATATAGAGGTCCTCCCCATATACCCATTTATTCATGAAGTGGTCATACTTACTATGTCATCATCTGTAATGGATGACCTCCACACTCTCATAGTAGTCCAAGTGGAGGTCCTCCTCGGTTTAATGACAATCGATATAAAGGTCATTCCCATATCACATGGATCTCAAGTGGAGGTCCTCCCTACTCAATATCCAACTATCATGTAATTTATCCTCATGTCGAAGCACATTCCAACACCATATAACTAACCCGTAGTAGAAGGTAAAACCGTCATTAGAGAAGAAATAACTCTCAAATTCATATCATTGTTTGTATGTCTCATTCAATTCATAGATTCTGATGCTGAGTTTGACATGATGATGAAGCCCTATCCATAGAATTATGAATTAGAGTCTTGTAAAGGAGAATGATATGTGAGATTTTTCACCATAGAAGTTGAGATCTATAGGATCCGAAAATATTTTTGTTGGTATATATAGGGGAGGAAGACATGGATCACCTCCACATTCGTGCGGTGTAGTTATTCCTGTCATCAACATCTTTATTATCTACCACTAAATTAGATCATGAGGAATATATATTTGATATGATAGACCATGAGAACCCAGTGGACCCGAAGTTGAACATTAAAACCCTCTCATATGTGATAGTGGTTGGTACCACCATCCTAAAAAGATGTGATGATGTGGTTGGAACCACCACAAATAGACAACCTGACATATAATGATTAGTCAGTGCATGAAACAGTCTCTCCGTAATCAAATCAGCTACCACAGTGGTCCACATCCTTCCCATATCATGTTTCTCAACTAGTGGTGATCAGAATCCGGGGAATACAAGAAGTTGGTACCACTTCCAAAGGAGGAAGCTTGTGGGACAACCTCATGTTGGATTTTTTGGGTGAGATGTTAATCCAAATTATAGTTCTTGACATTGAATTTCTAGAGGTCCTCTCCCCATAATAGGACATGTTCTTTCATCGAAGCAATTGGGTGATGTGTTTTCACCTCTGTGACCATCTTGTGGTCTACCAAAAGTTACATGATCATTTCAATGACATCCACCACGTGTTTTGTATGGTTGAGTTGGGGGTGATCCCAGTTTTACAACGCCCTACGTCACCCTTCTATAACAATATTCATTAGACATGATTTGTTTAGATACTCATAAAACTCTACATAATAATTTATGTAGAAACCCCTTATATGCAGATCCAGGGATAGGGGAAATAAAATTCCCTACACTTCAGGCATATCCTGCAAGAACATGACCTACCTAGTGACATCACACATCTTCCTCTAGGAACTATCACAATGAATATGATATTCCTTGTGATAAAATTATTTGAGGACAATAACACGGGATTCCATAGAGAGAACCCTACTCTTTCAAAAACAGAAGATCAGATGGACCCCTCAATGGTCCTTACCTGATAGAAATGGAATGAATGTGGCATCTGAAAACCCTTCACTTCCTTTAATATTGGTAAGAGTACAAAAATTGGTAACAGATTGGTCCAAATTGTTAAACATCCTAACCCATCTAATATTGTGCAAGAGGAATAGGTTGGTCTCACCATAACCTCCTTACTCAAGCAGATCACTGATAAATGCAGTCTCACCTAAGAGATCCTTGCAGAGCACTTAGAATAGAGTTGACCATATAATAGTGATATTATAGATGATACTATCCCTCCTCCACTTGGGTTATTGTGACAACCATATGCTAGTCTCAGTTAGCTAACTCTGATTTATCTCAACAATACAATGATCCAAGACAGGGTGGAGACCAAAGTTTATGGAAAGAGAGTTTGGAATGTGTTCCCAAATCTTCCCATGAAAAGTGATATCCTCCCTTGGTATCTAAGCCCATCTATCCCACTAGAACATTAAATACATACTTCAATGGAAACTCCACTAGCTAGTTGTTGAACCACTAAGCCTACATATCATGTTGGGGATCATGTCAATGCATTAGAGGTCAATAATCTTTCAAATGACATAACCCCCCACAAGGTTGATCTGATAGCTTGTCGCAATAATCAACAAGATGAACTTGAGACATAATAGGTGGAAATATCACATGAGGGAAAGATTTATAATATGTGGGTATAAAAAATTCAAGTACCCTCTATCTTCAAGAATCCTTCTTTCATCCCCATAAATGGGATGGGGGACCAAATGCCACATCTATCCAACATTATCATGAGATAGGCAACCATGCTGGGAACTCTAAAACAACAAGAGGCCACCAAGTTATTATGATTTGTGCATAAATTTTAAGGTCCAACATTTATCTGGTACAACAAGCTATCCATCAAGGCCATTGCTGGTCTAGAAGATCTTTATAGGTTCTTTCTCTAATAGTTCATAAACACCATGCACATGATGAGGATCACCGACCTCTTCATGTGGAAGTTGTAGTTAGAAGAATGTACCATAAACATTTTCACTATGTGGTAAGGCCTCACATTTCACTCGACATGACTCCGAGTCAAGATTATCTACTGACTATGTGCATGGAAAATTTTAATACTGATTTGTTCCCCTATATCATCACTTGGAAGATCATAGGTGGTTTCTAGGATTTCTCTAAAATGTATCAGTTCTATGAGGAATCCTTGTAGCAATCCAAGTTGGTGTGATCGATTCCACCTCCAACTGTTACAGGAAGATCCACCAAAGAAGATATTTATTCAGTAAAAAGATATTGGATCCTAGGCCACTAGATTGTTTTACCAATAGAGCCTCACCCTCAACATATCTAAGGAAAAAACATAGGATGAGCCTCAGTCTCTACATCGCCCATCCCAAAAATTGGTAGGCACCACCCCATAATATAGTACCACTTCCTAGGTGAGAGAATCCGACACAAACCACGCATTAGGCTTCAACCCCTAATTATTTCTAGGCTTCCAAAGCTCCATTCCTGGAAAGTACAGACCAAAAAAACAAATTTAATGATTCTTAGGGTCCTAGTAATTTCCAAATTTCCCTCAAGCATGGAATTGTGATGCTTCCAGAATGAAGAAAATAGAATGAGACTCATATCGTTGATCTCTAAAAATAAATCCCTTAACATTGATACATTGGGAATACCATCAAGAGATTATATGTGTTCATGGACAGAATCCAAGACCATGTAGATAAAAATGTGGTCATATTGGATCTTTCCATACATAGGATGATGCATCTCTGATCATCTCAAGAGCTACATCAAATGTAAGGGGCAGTATGTCTCTAGCTATAGCCCTCAAAAATTATGATGACCGGTTGGCACGTAGAGAAGTCTCTCATAGACATGGTGTCATCCCTTTACTTTTGAATTATTCTAAACCACTTGATGTTGCTTCACCTTCTACTGATCACATCTCTGCATCTTTGGAAACTATGTAGCACTATTCCACCTCCCATAAGAGTGGGCACTAATGACAGATTGGAAAATAATGTCCTGCACCCAAAACAATCTCATAATGTACTATGGATGATTACATGAATATGGGGATGGGGATTTCCCCCAGAGTCCACCCCGTATTGGAAGAATATTTTCACAATGACCAAGAGTACAAGTTTGTGAATATTGTTGATATTGGGTATCCATACATGATTCCAAATTCCAAGAGTACCTGGTGAGTTCTATGAATGTATTCAGTTGACACCATCATCGAATGAGATTAAGATATGAGAATCATTAGGATTACAAGACCAATTTATAAATAAAATCCATAAAAGATACTTAGATGATCCAAGAGGATTTACATAGGACCTAGTAGGCACATTCCTCTCAGTTCATCTTGTTTGATTCATTGCTTTCACTGGTCGTTCTACTCGACTAGGAAGAACAATGACAACCACATCATAACCAGTTGCATATGAAAATGGACATGCCTTGTCCATCTGATAGTAATCAAGTGGATATGTTTTGTAGTTCTTTTGATGAGTGGTATGATATTTCAAGTACTAGTCATAATTCTACAGTTCAATTAACAGTGCTCTTCGTACGTCCCTCCAAAGTGAAACCACTAGCCATAAAAATGAGTTCCTAACATGGATGTATGGTTTTTATAATAACCTATCCATAATTATTATAAATATCTTGATCCATGATGTTGTATTTATATAAAAATATATTTGAGAATACATTGATGAATCATTGATAATCCCCCTCTAGTTTGATACTGAGGTAGCCGCTGCATATGCCTTCAACTCTGATGATGACGAAAAAGCATAATTCCAAGGCGTAATATCATTATCTGATAAAGATATAGGATCTCCCATATAAGGAAATATTTACCCATTTTACATCTCTCTGTTGCTGAATGGAATGGAATTCCATCATATTCTTGTCGACAAAGGATCATATATCAATCTTGTTCAAACATAGAGGCTCCATAAGGTAGGATTTACTATATTAGATCTGAGTCACTCTAACCTAAATATAAATGGTTACAACATGGATGAGTAGATTACCTGTAGAATAATCCTCTCAAAGACCTAGTTCAGTTGCCTTATTGAAATCCCAGAGTTCATGGTAATCTCTCAGGATACCACCTAAAATGCACTAATGGGTAGACCCTGGCTTCATCTAAAGGCATTAGTTTCCTCATAGTATCACCCATGCCTCACGTACTATCTCAATGATCAAGTTTGAATGCTCTATGGAGATGCATATTTGTTCACCTCTTCTAGAGACTACTATAAAAATGATGAATTTTACAAGAGAAAGAACATATAGGACTAGTCAGATAAGGTTGAATAGACAACCACCATTGATGAACCATGAAAATACATAGATAATTCTTTCATCCTCTCAATTCAGCGGTTAGAGGCCACACTACTAGACATGGGAAACTAATGCTTTGTTTTCGAGTGGAGGGTAATATTTTTTTCCTCGGTTCAAGGAACATCAGTAGAGTACCTCATTTTCTAACACTGGTTAGGCTTGAGTAATACTAGACCCCCTAAACCTATGTGTTTTCAATATGATTACCCTATGTCTAAAACCACACTCCATACATTAGAATTCTTTTGAGCCTGGTTGATCCAGAATAATCTGACATGTCACCACTAATTTGACATTAACCGTTGACCACTAAATCAATGGCATGATGGAATCAGGTCATCAAATACTCTCACCATAGTTTCAGTAGAGCCCGATTTCCACTATGAGGTCTCCATATCATCCCAAGTGGGTAAAATGTTACACCATGAATTAGTCGACCTGAATGATAATTATCTTCCCACTGATCTCCCAGTCTGAGATGGTATTGGGGATTTGGAATAATCCCCTCCCACATTTGAAGATGTCGTCTCCAACATTTTTGATGAGTTGGTGCAGGTCAATCATAGCACTAAGATAGATATTAGACCTTTTCTGATCAGCGCGACCATTCTAATAGGGAAATATCCACAATATGTGGATTTCATGAAACAAAATCATGGTGTGTTTGCTTGGAGTTTTGGAGAGATGTTAAGACTAGACTCTCAAGTTTATATTCTCTATACCGGTCTCCATGTAACCCATCAAGTGTTCAAGGAGCCTTCTAAATACATTCACCACTATCATGGATTCATGGTTGATTACAGTGTTGATAAAGTCATCAAATACAACATCATCAAGGATGTTATGTACCCCAAGTGGTTGTAGAACATCATTTTGATAAGGAATAAGAACATATAGATTAGGGTATGCATCATATTTTGGGATCTCAACTTTCATATCCCAAAGGATGATTTTATTCTTCTAGATACAGAGCTGTCGATCACTTCCATAGTAGGTTGTAGGATATCCCCATCGGGGATGGGTATTCTAGGTACAATAAGATCCATATAGTCCATTAAGTTGAAGATACCGCAATCTTCAGGGTTTCATAAGATTCCTTCTCCTATCTGGTAATTACCTACATTTTGATTATTGAAGGAGCCACCTATCAGCATGCCATGCACCATAAATTCAAACTCATTTTTGAGACATTAGTGTAATTTTATGTGTCTGATTTAATGGTCAAATACCACCAGTGTTTGGACCATCACTGAGATCATTAAGAAGTGTTCAACTACCTATTCACCAAGTATCTAAAGGTAAACACCTTGAAATGATCCTTCATGGAAAATTATGAGATGTTTCTTGGCATTTTTCTCTGGAACAGAGGCATTGAACTTAACCCAGATAATATCAACACTGACTGAAAATTATTTTTTTATTAAGAAAACACTATTAATGAAAAAGTGAGAAACCAAGAAACATTACCTCCGCAACATAAAACAACATACCATTCCCCAATAGTTCAAAGTCCAAAAATCCAGATCAAACAACAAAGAAAAGCCCGTCCCATCACAAAAACATGATGTTCAGTTTCCACCATTCAAACATTGCACTGAAACATGCAACTCTTAACTTCATCTGGGGCAGTCTCTGATGAAAAACTAGAATCAAGAACCCTTTCATAGTAGTACACAAGAAAAAAACATACATTTTGAGGAAAAAAAGCCCAACTGAAGCCATCACCCTTTGAAGCCAATCACACAACATAGATATCTTCGATGCCTCAGTGATAAAAACAACATGATAAAAAACATCCAAAACCAATACCGATTTTCATTCAAAATCCAAAGTCAATCATGAACAATAAAAATCCAACAATCAGACCAATCACTATTTTTTTGCTCCACCGGATCAGCATCCCGGTCTCTAGACGAAGCCCGAAGGAACCCTAACGCCTATGTGAGAAACTTCTGATCTCCCTGCTGTGAAACCCCAAAAGCGAACAAACAATGGAAAAATGAACCAACAAAGAGATTTAGGGAACCTCGATGAAGACTTTGCCACAAAACCCTCAGATAATATCAACACCAATAGCCATATTTCTCCTATGATAAACCACTGGGTGCTCTGATACCTCCAATGCCACTTATCCGACACTCACTAATTCACATAAAATATGTTTGGAATTTATCATCATGTATCTAGACTAATGAATAATGGAGTAGTTTTCCACTGGCATTAAGTGTGCCCAAATGAATATGAGTAGATCAATGGGTATCTACTAACACCTCTGATTCTGATGACACATGACTCTAGGAAACCATTTTTCCATTATGTGACCACCTATTAATATTGATTGTTGTATATATCATTCATAAGAACAAAAAAGGTACAAATAATAGTTATATTATCTAAGTCACATTCTACTGGGAATGGAGTCTAGATACTATCTTATCATGACGTGAAACCTACAGATGATTTTTGATGTGCAGCAGTTGTTAAATATTTGAAAACAACATGAGAGGAAGATAGTGTCTTTTATAGATCCAATAAACTATATCCTAAACCACCCAATGTTTATAGGATAAGTAGCATGGATAGCTATTATTCTTCTATAGTTAAACAACATATTTCGTCCATAGATGACCATCCATGGTTACACTCTAGATGAATTTTTTAATACCCCATTATATTCCCGTCGAGCCGTCTCTAGATCTTAAAACTTTAGATGAGTCCTTCCTTTTAATGATCCTTGAAATTCCATGATGACAACTGCATTTTGATGGTGCCTCTCGATGTCTAACTGGCATGAGGTTCATAGATCCCGTGATCAAAAAATTAGGCATGGGGATTATCTTCATCACACCAACACATGATATTCATCCTTAATCATTCCAGATATCAACATTTGTCATTAATAATGAGGAATTATATTAGGATCTCATCACTAGTGTCATGCAGGCTCTCCAAGTTGATGTTCCCCACCAGCATGTGAAAGAGGACATCAATATAGTCATAAAGTATATCAATAAATAATATATCCTGACGATGCTAAAACTCAATTCCATTGTTGGAGAAAGTTCACAAATTGATAGCCCAGTTTTTTTATTGATTAGAGGCTTATCATGTTCCCTTGTTGTAGAACGGTTTAGCTGATGCCTTGGTCGGTCTAGATGCCTCCCATTGCAATTATTGACAAGGAAAAACATTTCATCCACTTAGTGCATCATAGTGTAATATAACCTGATATTTCGGAAGATGATCATATACAAAAGGTAGATCACCTTATCATTGGTGCCTCCACATTGGGAAATCGAGATCCCCTCCCCCGCATAGTCAAGGAAACATCTAATTGGATGACTCCCTTCATCGAGTATCACCAGTATGAAACTCTCCTACTTGATAGAGCTGAACGTGTGAGAATCCATTGGAACATTGCATAGTTCACCCTATAGTGTTGTACAAATTCTAGTAGACTATCTACAGACATATGTTTGATGTAATTATCCACTTTTGAATTCACAGAGATGATATTTCCTTGGTTAGATAGGAAGATCATGTCTTATACTATGGGAATAATTATGAAATATTGAATATTTCCGATTATATTGAATGTTTGGGGTACTTCTAGCCCACCATGGTCCATGACTATATCATATTCTTCAAGAGGCTTCACGAGTGTCAGATTACTTCCAAACAAATGCATCGAATAACATATCACGTCCATACTACAACGTAGTATTGGACCTTTTTGTTTTTTGTAAATAATGTCATGGAACCATATCTAATATCAAAAGATCTCCAATAGAGGTTTATTTCGACTTCAGAAGGTTTATTTTCCAATTGGGAAGAATATGTTATCCTCATGGAAGTCAAATCTTGATTGGGTTTTGAATTCGTGAGCTACCACATCATTTATAGATTCATATCCCCTCATTCCATTTTCACTGACAATGATAATAGTTTTCAGGTAGCTAAGAAAAATAAGTTGTTAGAAAAGTATAACATCAGGTCCAACCACACTTCTCGCTACCACGTGCATGTGATTTGACATATCTGACTTTTCGGAAAAATCGGATCCAACATTATGCAGATGATTGTGGGCGATGATTGTTATTGCAAACACTCTCAAAAATAAAAATTTGTGATTTTACTAAGTGCAATGCAATGGATGACCTAGGTCATTCTCCCAATGAGGATGTTATTTAAACAACCATTAATAGGATTGATGAAATCAAAAAAAATATAAGTGATGAAAAATTAATAACAGGATGTTGGGGTTTGGTTTTGTGACTTTCAGACAATAAATTATACAAGCGAATGAGACAGAACAATCATGGACACAATTTATTTAAAAATACATATATGAGAAGAAATAATTGATATAATCTGCCCCTATATCATAAATTAAATCTTATCCAATATTATTATAATTCATTCAATTGAAACCCCTTAACCTTGTCAACCTCTGATCCCTACATAAATTAAAAAGACCCCAAATTTGTTAAAATGAGCCCTAGGTAAACATTGGGACCTCTAAATGAAACATCCTTCTTTGATAGCGATCCAAAAGCCAACGTGTGGTCCTTGGTCAATTAGGGAAGAATCTAATTTCTGTAGTGGAGAATTATTTGAGTTTGGGATGATACTTGAACTCTACAATTCAATCTCATGTGTATTGGAGTTTGCAGTTTAAGTTTCACTCTAACGATTTACACAAGACCGACCATGCAGTCAAATGAAAGTGGACCAAGTAACATAGAAATTAAAACTCAATTAATTGATAAAAATTTATGAAATATATTATTTTCATGGATTCAAAATGATTAAATGAAGGGATGATGGATTAGATCAACAATGAAATAAATCACATTTCCGTGGGTGGAGTTTTCATCGTTGATACGTTTTTCATAAGAAATGGATTGATTGGTGAACGCCCAATAACATCTCCATTCTTATATTATATCCCAAGAATAAGAATAAGAAGATGAAAATGGATAACAATATAATATTAAATGAAGAAAAATTCAAGATACCAGCATGAAAGTGAAGAAATATAAAGAGGATCTTGGAGTGGAGAGCCTTCTTGAAAGAGATGTTTTCAGAAGGCCTTACATCATAAAATATTTTTTAGGGGCTCCCAAGAGACATCCATTGGGACAATCCTTCCCAATTAATCTACCAACCCTCCTAAAGAGGGAAAATAAACTTTAAATAGAGTTTGGGTGGGATAGGGTATCTTTATTTATTTAATAGTGAAAGTGAAATTTGGACAAATTATTTTATCCCATTTTCACGTCATAGTTGACCTTTATAATCATGTATATCCTCGACTTATAGAAATATTACTTTTCCATATTAATTTCCATGATCTTACTTCAAAATTTGGGCCCAATACAAGTCATGATGAATAATATATGGACCAAATGGTGAAGTGATGTCCAATCTGGATTGTTCAATCCATCTATGAATTCATCGTCGATTTACTCCCCTCAAATGCATGATCCAACTCCCATTTCCAGAATATTATATGTATCCCATTATGTTAGGAACACATTTACAAAATGTCATGTCAATAAAAGTTACAGAAAAATATATATGCCTAAAATACTATAGTGAATTTTAAAAGGGTAAAACTAGAACTTCCATCAAATTTTCAAAATAATGATCTAATCCCAAATATTCTATAAATTGGCATATTTAGAACAATGTGAGGAAAATATTTCAATTATAATCAATAAAAAATTCAAAAAATGTGTTTTATCAACTCCCTCACACTTACACTTTTGCAGTCCTAAGAAAAACCTCATATCACGTATTCCAAAAAAAATGGGATAAGATAGGCATGTTCATATTCCACAATCCATATTAAAAAATAGGCGAAGTAAGCATCAAATTAAGAGTCAATATATTTAATTTTAAAATTATTTTTCTCATAGGTTGTATCAAAACAAAATATAGTGAGATTAATAACAGTAATCAAATAAAAAATAATTCATGGGTCTATTATGCCACTAATTACCCAGGTGTGTGTGTTCTAATCATTTCAATCTTGTCTCTCAAACCATTTTCCAGTATATTGAGTTCAATAAAAACTTTTTTTCTAAACTGAATCAATTCCACCAAATCTGTTCAAAATACTTTGCAATCCAATTCAAAAACCCACTCATTTAAGCATTCCCAAAAGTCTAACCATGTTCCCCCAACCAGAATATCCTCACATGTTTTCTATTTCATCACTCCCCTTATTAATATTTTTTTTTGATTTTTTATTTTCATGTATAAATTATTATTTTTATATTTGTTAGGGCATACAATAGTCAGATATTAGTTTCACATTCATAGGTCAATCTTTTATAGTAATTGAAATGATCCAGAGAGAATGGAACGTATAGAAAGACCATGTTATAAGCTGAAAATAATTACTTCCCAAAACTACACAATCAATTGGGTAAGAGAAAATCACAATTCAGGATTTTGTGAAAATATGTGCTGAGAAATTAATGACACAATTTACCATGAACAAAAATCACAATGAATGGTGTCAAAATCAAAATTCTTTTATTACCACATAACAAATCATATCATCGACAACATCAATTTTTATAAAAATCAACCCTTGATGATGAAATCTTACTCATTATAATCATTATAGCAACAAATTTTTAAAACATGAATTTTATATAACTTCCACATGATAATGTTACATGATATATATATATATATAATTATTGATTTTTTTGTTTTAAAAAAAATAAACTAAAAAGATAATAGAAAATACACAAAAAACCCAAAAATGAAAATCCTAAATTTCTACACTAATGTTGTATCCCCTCCCAAACACATAAAATATTTCATAGTCTTCAATTTGATCCTATGAGATGATATGTGAACATTAAAATCATAATTTTAAATAGAAAAAATAATATAAATGTGAAAGGGTTATGAACAACCTAATATTCTCAAGTGATGGTGGGGTCATGCAGTGTGATGAAATCCACTGCATCAGTATGAAGTCCGTAAATTTATTTCTTCAAATATTTCACATTGACTGTAACTCTCCTTCCAGTGTCCTCTTGTGTGATCTCCACTACACCATATGGAAATACATTATATACAATATAAGGACTTAAACATCTGAGACACAACTTACCAGGCATCAACATTAGTCCTGAACTGTAGAGAAGAACATTCTCTCCAACATGAAACTCCCTAGGTTGGACAATTCTATCCTGAGATACATTGGACCATACCTTGAAGAAAATTGAGTTCTTATTTACATATTTATTTGGATTCTATCTTGGGCCAAATCCATGTTGAATTTCTTTATAGCCCAATAATACCAATGATTGGCTTTCATAGGGAAATGACATGCTTTCCCAAAAAAAATTGAAATGGGGACATACCCATGGTTTCCTTGTATATTTCCTATAATCCCATATTTCATCATCAATGATCTTTCTCCAATCCTTCCTATTATGCTACAATGATTTCTCCAAAAATATTTTCATCTCGTGGTTTGAAACCTCGGCCTATCCATTAGGTTGGTGGTGTTTTGGTGTTGATGTTTAATGTGTCACCCCATACTTCTGAAGGAGGGACGACACATTCAGATAGAAAAAGTGTGTCCATTAGTCACTGATAATGGCCTTTGGTACTCCAGACCTACAAAATAAATTGTGTCTTGACAAATTCCACTACATCATGAGATTCATCGGTCCTGGTGGCCTTAACCTCCACCCATTTACTCTCATTATTAACAATAACAAAAATATTCAAAGAAACCAAATGAACTACAAAAAGGACCCATTAAATCAATGCCCCACACATCAAAAATCACACAGAGTTGTATGTGTTGTTGGGGAATCTCATGTCTCATAGAAATTTTTCCCATGTTTTGGAAAAAAGATCATGACTGAAAAAACACATGTGCATCATCAAATTAGTTAGGCCAATAAAATCTAGAGTCCAAAACATTCTTTTCTATCTGTTGGGGCCCAAAGTATTCAACACAAAAAAGTGAATGAAAAAATTGTAGAACAGGATCAAACTCATGATCAGGAACACACATCCAAATAACTTGATCACAACACATTTTCCTTAGGTATGGATCATCCATCCGAAAATACCAAGACTCACATCATAATTTTTGGACATGAGATTTAATTAAATTTGTAGGGATTTCAGATTGAACAAAGTAGTACACTAAAT
Source organism: Viscum album (assembly GCA_963277665.1). Classification (NCBI taxonomy): domain Eukaryota; kingdom Viridiplantae; phylum Streptophyta; class Magnoliopsida; order Santalales; family Viscaceae; genus Viscum; species Viscum album. The sequence goes on from OY728123.1 coordinate 1,757,606,776, forward strand.
CAGCATACCTAGGATGTGTACTTGAGATGTAATAAAGATGCTGATTGGGGAAGGTGTCCCGATGTGGTACCTAGGCCAAGGTGTCAGCCTCTTGTGTGTTAGTAATCCAACTCATGTTGTCCGTCCCAAGGTTTTCATACCCATTATTGTCTTTTATTTAAATATCGAATTCTTTCGGAAGAAGCATCCATGAGATAATTCTTATCATTGCATCGGGATTCATCCAAAGGTACCTTTGAGCTGCATGGTCTGAAAAAAACTACTTTACAACCCAATAAATATGATCATAATTTATCTAAAGCAAATTTTTCAGTAATAAACTCTTTTTACATGGATGTTTAGTTTGATTGGGTCGAATCCAATGTCTTTGAAGCATAGGAAATCACATTTGAATGTCCCTCCACACTCTTGGATTAGATATCTCCAACCGAATAGTTGGATGCATCACACATAAGGTCAAAAGGAATGTCCCTTTGTAGAGGATGTATGATTGGTGGAGTGGACAATGACTTCTTCAGCTCATCAAATGCTACAATTCATGAATCATCAAACAAAAAAACATAATCCTTTTGAAGTAATCATGAAAAAGAAGAGAAATATTACTAAAATCTATGACGAAGCTTTGATAAAACCCTACATGCCCTAGGAACGATCTAAAATCACACACACATGAAAGACATTGCAAGGATGAAATTATATCTACCATAGATCTATCAACATATATCCCATGTTTTTTACAATACGTTCCCATAGACAATGCCATGCTCTACTATGAAATGACACTTTTCAATGTTCAAGACTAGGTTCTTCTCTATACAACAATTCAACACCATTCGAAAAATATTTAGACATTCATAAAATAAGGATCCTTATTATATAATGTCATCCTTAAATACCTCCTTTTAGGTCTCAAGAAAATCAAGAAATATACTCACCATGCATCTTATGAAGGTACATGGGGAATTACAACGTCCAAATGGAAATCCTCCCATAGGGAAATGTGCCGAATGGACAAGTGAATGTTTTCTTCTCCTGATCCTCCAGAGCTATAAGAACCTGAAAATATCCAGAAACGTCATCTGCAAATCTATAATTTCCCTTCAAAGAAATCCTCTATTTCATTTGATTTATAAATGGGAGGGCTAAATGGTACTTGCGCGTGGTCTGATTTATTATCTTATAATTAATACACACACACCAACTGGTTTCCACCCTCATTGGAAATAACTCATCATTCTCATTTTTAACAATTGTAACATCCCTTTTCTTGGCCACTACTTCAATAGGACTTACCAAATGATAATATGAAATGTGATGATGATACTTTCCTTAATTAATTTCTCAACTTCTTTTTTAACAATGTCCAAAAGGGTTGGATTGAGTATCATTTGTGGCTGCCTCACTTGTTTAGCCACATAATCCAAATGAATCCTATGCATGAAAATGGATGGGGCTAATACCTGATATTTCACACAAGGTCCACAGAATTGTTCAAATTTCCCTTTCAAAAGGGTAAATAGATTGTATTCGTGTTCAAATGTGAGATTGTTAGCAATGAAAAAAGGTAATATTTTAGCACTCATCAAGTATGAGTATTTGAAATTAGGTGGAAATGGCTTATGTTCTAATATAGGGGGGTGTGATATGGAAATAAATAGTGATGGAACTAAAATATGTGCACAATGAGCATCAATATCATAATAGACATCATCATAATCAGGGAATAGTTCATCAATTCCATCAATGTACTCAACATCCATATCATAATAAGAGTTCACATGATAAAAATAAGAATATGAATCCATTTCATAACCAAATCTAAGAGAATATTATTCATTGGAAATGTGAGTGGATGTTCTCTTAGACAACAAACTAGAACCAATCCTCATAATCTCTCTAAGTATAGTACAATCACATTCCATGGGTTTTTAATTTTGTGGTTCAAAATGGGAGATGAGAATAGAAGAATGGTGCTCTGAGGGGTACTCCATGGAATTTATAATATTAAATATCACAACATCATCTTCAAACTCCATAGAAAGTGTACCCTTAGGGACATTTATGATTGTTTTTTCAGTATTGAGGAAGGGCCTACATATGATAATTGAAGCATGAGAACGTACTTGATCATCCTCCATGTTATGGACATAAAATTCTGCTGGAAAGATCACACCTCTTATCCTAACAAGTACATCTTCAAGGAATCTCACTGGAAATTCTATAGCACTATTCACCATTTTCACCACTACTCTTGTCATTTTCAACTCCCCAACTTGTAAAGAAGAGAATACAGACTAAGGCATCACATTTATAGACTCTCCTAAATCAAATAATGAATCATAAATGTGTAACTCCCCTATAGTGCATGGGATGGTGAATGTTCCAGGATCCTTTCACTTTGTTGGCATCGATATAGTTTGTGTAATGAGTTCTGAAAGATTCCATCCAACATTTATCCTTTTATTTCCATTAATCCCACTTCTATTTGAGAAATGTTCTTTTAATAATTTTTCATACCTTGGTATTTGAATAATAGCCTCGATTAAGGTAACGTTTATCTCTACATGCCTGAATGTGTCCAAATCATCCTTTTTTAGTTCCTCATCTACCATCTTCTTAGTTTGGAGAACCCTATTTGGAAAGGGAAGGGGATTATAAGTAACATCATTAATCGTTTCTTACCTTTATCTTTGTCCTTGGGTTTCTCATCAGCTGGTTTTGAATTGGGCTTCTCTAGCGTTGAGGTGAATCCCAGTGGAATTCTAGGTACAAATGTATCATTCATTTCCTTCCTACTTATCAATGTGATGGAACTAACATTCCCCTTATGATTTGGAGAAGGTTGGGAATGAATATTTTAGAATTCATACTTACCAGTTCATGGGGGGCAGTGGCAATCCTGCTCTTTTGAGTCTTCATCTCCTTTAGCCTTGAACTTTGACTAATAAGGTCATTCTGTGGATTAAGAAAAATATCTTTCAAAAGATCATCAATTTGAGAACCTACCATTGGTATATAAGTCCATTTTTGTTGACTTGTGGATGATTGGGATTCAAATATCATTTTGGGTTATGGGATACCCTGCTGGTAACGTGGAGGATGCAGGATGTTGTGTTGAAACGGTGCCTTTGTTGTTGTCCTGAGACATACCCTTTTTTTGATTTTTTCTTACACCATTGGTTGTTTGTTAGAGAAAAGGAATAATTTTTTTAGGGATATGGTTGTTTTTTCTACTGAAATGGTCTCCCAGGAAACACTAGTACAAAATCATCCATTTCTTGTATTTGGGGGAAAACATCTATTGGGTGGCATGTCTCAGTGAAAATTCTTCATGGGTTTGAAGGATGGGATTGGGATGTCTTTTCACCCAATGAAATATGTCTCAACATAGTTTTCAATTCATCTAACATGGTATAAATCTAATTACATTCAAGAGAAGATGGACTTACCTGATGTACTCCTCTAACATGTGGGGTACCTCGATCTACAAATTGTTGGATGTTTTCGGAAATATTGTCGATCAACACACATGCAGTTGCTAGTGTTTTTTGGACCAATTCCCCTCCAGCTACACCATGCACAAGTCTTCTCTCTATAGGTGTGATTCCTTCATATAATTACTGGATGAGGGGTTTCTCACTGAGTTGATGACATAGGCATCTTGCACACATCTTCGTGTATCTATTCCAAAACTCATACATCGACCCCTAATGTACAAGATTGACTGCTGAAATCCTTATTCGAATGGATGTGTTCCTTGATGATGGAAAAAACTATGCAGTAAAAGATGTTTCATATCATTCCAACAGGTTACACCATCAGGTTGTAAATAATACATTCAATCATTTGCAGTAAAATCACATTATAATGGGAATGATCTATGATTTATTTGATCATTATATACATTTCTAGGTTTCATTTTTGAGCAAACCATATTGATTTATTTAAAAAAAATGGATCCTCACCAGATATGCCATGAAATTTTTGAAGAAGCTGAATTATCCTAGATTTTAACTCAATTTCTGATTCGAGAGTTGGATTTGTAATGCATATAGGTTGATAATTAATATCAGGTGTAAGAAACTCTCAAATAGTCCTATTGAGTTCATTTTTTGATATTTTCAACCATTTTATCTTGTTTAATATTTGTTTTTGAAGAGTTTCCAATGTCACAATTTATACAGTGGAGGAATCCCCCTATTGGGTAAATGTCAACACATCCTATAGAATGAGACTTTCAGAATTTCTCCCTAAGGCTACACAAAATCTCTAGGGCTAGATCAAAGATTTCCTCAGGATGGGATCATGTCATAAATAATAGAAAAGATAGAATCAAAAAGTAGAGGACACCAATATCATTAATTGAGGTTGCAATTGATGGTCTGAGAGAAAAAACGTGGTGGGAATAAATAATAGATAAGAAAAAATATGAGAATAAGAGAAAAAAAATTAACAAGTAAGAATAAATAAAAAACCTAAAATAGGTTGAATAAGAATCAATCCTCTCTGGTAACGAGACCAATTTGATGAGAATTATCGCACACAGTCTTAAAAATAATTATTTGTGATTTTACTAAGTGCAACATAATGGATAACCTAGGTCGTTCTATCAAGGAGGAAGTGAATTAAACAAACCTTAATAGGCTTGAAGAAAAAAAGGAAATATGAGAAGAATAATGAAACACAATATGTGGGTGTTTGGTTTTGTGACTTTCAGAAAATGTAATAAACAAGCGAATGAGATGGAACAATCAATGACAAGATTTCTTTAAAAATACTTCTATGACAAAACATAGAAGGTCAAGTCATCCCCCATTATAATTAATTTATTCTTATCTAGTATGAATCTAATTAATTCAACTGTAATCCCCTAACATTGTCAACCCCCTAACGCTACATGAAATTAACAAGACCCCAAATTTGTTAAAATGATCCCTAGGTTATCTTCAGGTCCTCTAATCACAGCACCCTGCTTGGATTGAAAACCAAAGCCAAAAAATGATTAGAGGTAAATTAGGGAATCATCTCATACATATAGAGGAAAATTAATAGAGTTTGGTATGACACTTTTACCCTACAATCATATACCAAGTTGATTTGAGTTTGCAGTTTATGATTCACTCTAACAATTTAAACAGGCCCGACCACACATTCAAATGCCAGTGGACTGAGTAAAATAGAAATTAAAACATAATTAATTGATCACTATTTATTAATTACGGTATGTTTATGGATTTAAAATTATTAAATTAAGGATGTTTGGATTAGATCAACTATGAAAGAAATCACACTTCCATGGGAAGAGTTGTCATCGTGGAAACATTTTGCATAAGAAATGAATTAATTGGGGAACACCCAATATCATCTCAACTCATAAACTGTAGATCAAGAAGAATAATAATAATACAAATATGGATAAAAAGAGAAGATTAATTGAAGAAAAATTCAAGATTCCATCATAAATGAAAAGAAATAGAAAATGGAGGTGGGAGAGGAGAGCCTTCTTCAAAGAGATGTTTGCACAAGGCTTTACATCATCCAATAATTTTGAGGGGATATAAAGAGACATCCTTAGCATAATAACTTCCCAATTCCTTGAAAATACATCCCAAATAGTGGAAATATCCTTTAAATAGAGTTTGGAATTTCTATGGTTACATGATTTATTTAATCGTGAATGGGAAATTTGGAAAAAATAGTTTAATCCCTCTTCAACCACATAGTTTTCCTCTAACACATGGATTTTAAGTCCTTCTAGAATGATTATTAGTTCATAATAATTTCCTAGATATTCCCTCTAAATTTGGGTTCAATACCAGTTAGTATGAAGAAGATACTGACCAAATGGTGAAGTGATGTCCAATCTGGATTGTTCAGTCAAACTTTGTGTTCAGGGGCCGTTTACGACACTCCAATGCCCAATATAACTCCTATGTCCTTAATATAATTTGTATCTTATTATGTCAGGAACACAGTTACAAAATATCAAGTCATAATAATTTACATAATAATTGTTTTGCCCGAATACTACAAGATGTTTTAAAACGGTAAAACCGTAATTTCCATAAAATTTTCAAATTAATGATCTAATCCAAATTATATTATAAATTAAAATATTTATCACAATGTGAGGAAATTATTATATTCATTGTCAATAACATATTTAATAAAAATATATTCTATCAGTGGGCCAGAGTAAGAAATGTTTTGTGGACATGCTCGCCAATGCTCTCTAGGATTATCAGATGATTACTTTGAATTCCACTTTAGTGACCTCGTATTATATGTTTTAAGGAACATTGGATGTCCATACCCTTGATATTTAGTTATATTCCATCTTTAATGTGATATATGATCTATAGGCATTATAAAAAATAGCAATAGTTTATTTTGATGAACTAGAAGACCACAACGAGAACAGTCTCCATGCCTTTCTGATTTTAGAGACACTCCATGAAAAGATTACTAGAGATTTGAACATTAATGTTAATATATGATGCATAATTTAAGGTGAAAAAGTTATAGATTTATTGAAACTAATAATACCATGAAAAAAACCACCAATGTTTGATCCCAAATGGGAAAGGTCTTATATAATTCACAATGTCTATAGTAATGGAGAATTATCATTATTCAGCATGGATGGAGTTCACATCAACCCCATACCAATTCAAAATTCATAAATTTGTACTTCTGATATGGTATATCAGTATCCTATCTGCGTTATGAAAAAATAAACATCATTGGTTATCCTTTTACACAAACAAAAAAGGCATGTTCACCATGTCCCTGAAAAATTACATTAAACTATGCATACTCATCCTATTTGCATTATGGTGAATTGCATAACATTTTACATCTCAATAACATGAGATTAACCTCTTATCCTATGTCCAAACAACATTTATTTAAACATTGTATAGATTCTCTTAAGAATAGTGTTTTGTACTGAGGACCCCTAGGGTCCTTATTCCTAATAGGCAAAAAATAATACACATTACTCCCATAATATCTTTCACAAACACCTATGAGACCTGACATTAAATTGTGATGTATTGTGTTAGTTTCATGAAAATAAGTTTCGTAATGTTTTTATTTCCAAGAACATGACCATAATCTTGGAAATTGAGTCAAAGTAGTATTAAATTAAAATATATGTAGGATCTAGGTCAGATTTTTTCTTTTTTAGTTGTGGCCTCCTATGTCCTCATTCATGTTAGGTTTCCCATACAACCATGCTAAACATATCTACATAAACCCCAATTCCCTTGGTCCAACCACTATGACCTAAATTAGACATACAATTTTCTGAATTCAATAACCTTAAACTGATATCTACATAGTCCGAGATATATTAAATTTAACTACATTGCTCTAGTGTACTTTATATACAACGTTGAAATTTACCACATTGATGGTCCATTGTGCATGACCATAGATTAAAATTACACATTCTACCCTGAAAATTATTTTTAAACAAGAATATTTATCCCATAAATAATAACTTTTAATTGTGTTTGGGATTCCCTCAAGATTTTGTAGTGTGGAGTGGGCCTCCACATTCCTCATTTATAGTGTCTTATAACTACTGATCTATACAATTACCCTTATAAACACCACTCCCCCTAGTGTACTAGTCACATGATGATAAACTACATTAGTATTAGCATATTCACCATGCCATGTTAAAATACAGGGACTAGTCCAGACTCTTTGATCTTACTCTAATAACATATTGTCCAATAAATATTTCCTTAAAATATTTGTGACACTAGGGTCATGTACCTTGAGTCTCGCTTCATCCTACTAAAAACATGATCTGATGTGTTGCGGTGAGACAACTAAAGAGTCGAGTTTCATATGGACACTTCCAGGATCCATTACAATACTTTGAGTGGATACTGGTTTGGGTCCCCACTATATTTTATATCCGAAAATATCACCTAATGGCTATGGTCTCATTCCATTTTCGATAACCTCTCATTTTCAGAAACATTATAATGTATCTCTTGAAAATAGTGGATCCTATGATTGGAACATGTTCAGTAGTCGATTATTCATTTTTTTGGCCCATCCCTAACTAGTGTAGTTTCTTATACCATGTTTCAAAAGTTTTTGAGCAGTTATCCCTACCCTTCAATCACCCCTTTCATGATCCAAACCATATATGTCTTGATGTACCACTTTTAAACCACCATATATCATGACGAGATTCTATTTTCTTTGTGTTACCCCTTCACCCATCTACACACATTGAGTAGGAATGACAGTACCATCGGGACTTTCCGAACAACCATTTCCTTACCATTTTATGTGATTCCATGTGATAGGGAATGCCTGAAACCACTCCTAGTTTCCAACAATAAAAATGACTCATATGGGCTTGGGAATTTTGGTGGGGTTTTCACTCACATGGTGGAGCTACACAACCCCCACAGGAATATTTTTTGGAGAGATGGAACATCATGGTACTCAATCATTTCTACTGTTTTTATCCCTCTATGTTGTCAATATCCATCAGATATTCCCACCCATTATATCCACAAATCTATGACCATATACTACCAGAAGATAATCATAATTTTATGACCATAATATAAGAACTATACAATCCAAACATTAATATATTTAATATACATTGTGACATGATGATTTTCTCCCTTGAGATGAAATCATTCTCTACATCGGCAATTTACCATTTCTCATTTTATAAACTATGCATCGTTTGATTCAATTTGTTTTTGGGTACATTGAAACATCTTGAAATTTAGTCCCTAGTCCGAGGCATAATGTCAATCTTTTTTCCTTTTGGCATGAGTTTCCCTCTGGGGTGAGTGATATTACATGGTCCTTCATGGTCATCATTCACACCGGGTTATGGTTATTTCTCCATACACCTCCCTAGAAACAATCCTCTCCCCAATGTCATATTCACATGATGATTAATTGTGTTTCAATAATCATCCTATTAGAAAGATGATAAATGGATTAGAAACCAGTGTCCTTACTAATCCATGATAAACATCATCTATCGAACCTATCACATGACCATAAAATTCGACATCATCATCCCGACCACATTATGAAAAAGGGTACAACATTATATTATTCTTATTTGGGAGGAAATCAATTGTTGCATGGGCTATCCATCATGCCAACTATCATGAACTATGTATGGATTGATTCCTATCAAAATAGGATACATTGGAATCGCCTTGTTTTCTATCCGGGTCCATAAACATATAAAAACAAAGAACAACAAAAATATATATATATATATATATATATATATATATATATAAACAATGGCCCCTATCTTTCTATAGGTTAGACCTATGCATTGGGATTTACCTAAAACAACTAAATGTGGCTTGATCCCTATCCTCATGGGATATATAGTGACACATGGATCATCAATCTAGAGTCCAACTATTACATTCTTCCCCTCTCACATTGGTTCATCTTCATCTATAACACATAACAAAAAAATGCATAAAAAACCTCTAGAACAACACATGGAATGATTCCAATCCTTATGGGATATGTAGTTATTCCTAGAATCATTTTCATTAGGCCCAACCACATAGTAATCAAATCATTGGGACCTATGTCATTAGCATTTTCTAAGAAGTACAACATTAAACTCTATGCAAGATTTCACTAGAATACGCATGTGGGGCGTGTGGGCCTCCATAGGCCTCATTCAAATTGGGTTTGTAATTCCACCAAATTATTCATATTCCAATTAGAGAGCCTCCATTATTTCAAAAAAAATTGAGCTTAGACTAAGATTTAATATCCTCATCACATGATATTAAACACTAATATTTCCCAGAATACGTTTAGGAATCCCCCAGATTATTATTGGATGCTTCATCTTCCCCACGATATAGGATTATACCAATAAATTTTGGTCTCCCACTATACTATGTTTCAGGAATTAAGTGTGACATGATTACCATCCATATGTCATATGTAGAGAATATTAAACATTTTTTCTTTAGTCCCATCCACCGTTTCATTAACCTTTTTTGGGATATGTTTCCTGAGTTACAGTTCAATCATTAATACCTTAAACATTATATTGTTCATATTAGAGTGTGTATGAATCACTTGATCCTTTATGGGATCATTCAGATATTGTATTAACTCATAATTTTTTGAGTGAATTCAATAAGACTTAAATTTTTATTCTATTATGAGCAACATGAAATTAAAATATATTCCATCGTCCATAAAAAATGATCATAATTTATTTTCACACCTAGTTTTGAATCCCAGTCTCGGATATGTTCATTCCACATGTTGTGTCATTCATGGTTAAGGTTTTCCATCATCCTTAAAATCTAGAATGACCCCCATATGGTGATGTTTTCATTCCTCCATTGGTTATCCTCCCATCATTGTCAAATTCCCTAATGGATCTTGGGTAGCAAATGATGAATCTTATTTTTCAAATTTGGTCATCATTCTAATCCATAGTTTTTCTAAACATTATCATAAGGTATGTGTATGATCCCTATATTTTGAACATGGCCAATGATATATCATTACAAACTGGTCCTCTTGTAATCTAGGCCTTGGAATTTTTAACCAACCTCCTTATAACATCCTTGTATATTGGAGGGATTTCATCATTACTATAACACCAAATATGTAATCCAACATGTCAGATCAACCCTAATACCATTCTGTAATTCCCACACGAAGCATTATTCCCATGGGTTTTGGAGTTATAGTAAGTTTTATGTTAAAGTGGTCGATTCGCACCAGATCTCATGGTTCAAAAATCTATGACCATGAACTAAGATCCCTTCTGGTAATGTGTGGTGATATTGGGTTTTCACTATTATTCACCACACATACTCACATTTGGGAAGACATATTCATATATATTTCGTTATATTTTTTTGGTATATGGGCCTATTTGGGTTCATTAATATTGTTTTTTCCCTCATAAGCACGTAGATATTTTAGGTAATTTTATATTCCTTGTAACATGACTTTAAATAATTAGATAGTGTCTAGGATATATGAAAATAAAATATATTCAATGTCCCAATCACATGACATTCAACTACGGGAAGCATCCTTTTCACGTGATGTTAAACTATATCATGCATCATCCACATCATATGATGTTAAAATATGTATTAATCCCCTTGACTTACATGACCTAAAATAGAAAATCATATTATAACTCACCCGAGAGGTCCTCTCACCAGATTTTGTTCATAAACTGAATTGTTATCAAATTTAGTTATCACATGGAATCTATGATAAAACTCCCCTAGAATATAGGTTTGATATTTTTTCATACCAGTATTCTCACACTAATGTGTTATATTTAATGGAATGTGTCCTCTATACATGTTAACATTCACTAACGTCGTGTTGCTTCCCAAACTTCCATCATTCTATAGGAGATTTCCATTCAAGACTCTCTCATAGATGTTTTCTCTTTGATAGAGATAGGATTATGGTATGTCGGTTTCTCGACCCATTAATTTTCTAGGAACACTTTCCTAGTGCATGTTCCCCACATAGATTAAGTGGTTTTTATGAAAACCATTCCCAATTTTATAAAATTATAGAAACCGGTTAATTATCGTAGATTTTTTAATACATTCTATGGGGTTTGATAGGGATTTGTCCTTTGTTTAGAGGATGATTCATGATTTTTATCACTGGTATGTCAAGACATTGGGACACTGGTCACATTTTTTATTCCTCACAATAGTCCTTAAGGGCGTGGAACCCAAGGATATCCCATGTCAATAATTGGATATCATATGCCATATGCATGTATTTTGAGTATTTCCATAGGCATCTCATGCTTAACTTGAGGTAGGCAATATGATTAACGTCTTCTAGAGATATAGTGTGAATGATCATAATTCCCCCATAGAAGAATAACAATGAAGTGCATCCTGAGGAGGTAACATCATGAAGTTTTACCAGATGGATGGTTCAAAACACCTTTGAGGATAGACCCTTGAGGGGTTTTATCATATATAGAATGTGTCACACCATGAAGGATGATATGGACAACAATATAGGTGGATTAGTGAGGGTGTACCATAATATGGGGGCACGAAGGTTTACCATTGATTAAGATTCAACCTCATGGAGGCATCCTATGTATAATATTTAGAAAAATGGAATAAAAACTCACATAGTTTGAGAGGGTGTGTTGAGCATCAAACATTCCATTCCAAATATAATAGATCTTGGATGGATGATGTGTGATTTGGGGTTTACACAAGGATATTTTCCCTTCAAATGATAATTTCTCTTGGTTGGATGATGAGTGATGTGGGCCTTACTCATGGATAGATAATCAGGTATTACTAGGAGAAGAGATGATTTGGTTGGGGTTACAAGTAAGAACATGCCTAATGGATAGGATTATTTTACAGAGATGTGGCATCCTAGGGTAAAATTAGGATGTATATAGATGAAGTCTTGAGGTGGAATGGAGGTTGTGGATGGGTTGTTACAGGTGTTAGGATTGAACCTTAGGGATGATTCCTACCAATTTTAGTTGGTTGGGAATCATTGTATTTGTTGTTGAAAATGGGGAGATTGGGGATTACACATGAGAAGGAGGCCCATAAATGTGGAACATTTGGATTACTCCAAGAGGGACTCCTGTTGGGGATGTAGAAAGGTTCCATGGTTACTACTAACCTATAAGCTCAGGTGGTTTATGATCGGTGTGAGGGAAAAGGGGGAACAAGTATCCTAGATTGTCGCGTCATGAAAGATGTGTCGGTCAGAGATGGTGTGGGTATTTGGCATAAAAGATTCCCTGAGGGATCAAATTACATGTGGGGAGGATGTGGCTCCATGTGAAAAAGATCTCACTCCCATTGGGATTACTTGTCGTGGAAACTACATGAGGCCTAGAACTGTATGGGCATTACATGGGGTGAGGCTAAAATTTAACATCACGCTCTGAGGATGATGGTGCTGGGATGTTTTACATCTTACAGCACAGACAAGGGTAACTCACTCCTTACTCATTAGTCATTTAATAATGATACAAATGAACACTTATGGAAGGGAAAACATCGTCAATTCCCGGTATTATTTTTGTGAATTAGCGGATGATAGTGGGGTTTATGTTAGCATCCCAATCAAATAAAGGTAGTATTATTAGAATACCTATGAAAAAAATAAAAAATGTAGGGAACCAAAAGAAGGGACATCTCATGAGGTACCATGAAGTCGCAGCACAAAATCATTGAGGGATGAAAATATGAAATATACAAAAAACAACTGTAAGGAAGAGGGGGTTGAACATTGTGTGTTGGAGTAAAGGCACCCAATATAGATTTCTGGAAGGGGTTCACAAAATATTGGAGGCTTTCACTAATGATTTATGGTTGTGATTAATAACATGGTGTTTTTATGGATAGAGCTTGCATGCAATATGTGAACTTTACATTCACTTCATATGGAATGAAATGAAAAGAGTGAGGGTAAGGCCACCGTGGGCCCACACAATGTACGATCCGGGGGGACCTGTCATGCATGATTTGTAAACATATGAGGTTATTGGTTTTTTTACTATCAAATAATAAGAGTCTTATGCATTGTATGTTTTCAATTTCCATTTAGATATATCACCCTAAAGGAGGGGGTCGTTTCAATATCATGGAAAAATTCTTATCAGTGGCTCATGCGGTTTTCAGTGAGGGAGAGGAGTTCCTTCTAGGTGAGAAAATAAGATCATGTAAAGGCTCGTTTGAAGTCCAAATGTGTAGGGAATGACCTTATGCAGTAGACAAAATCATCTGTTTAATGGCCACATCTTGCACATATATTCATTAGATGATTCTCTTAGACTCCCCTGAAAACGAGACACATATGTCGTATTGGGAACCCACCTTTCTTGCGCATAAATTTATATCTTATGTGAACACCTTGGATCCTGGACACACCTACCAGGGGGGTACTATCTTATTTCCTTGAATTGAATGGTATGTTCCATGAACATGATAATGACCTTGGTGATACAATGTGAAATTCAGTTCCAACAAAATTCTACCATCTTATTCATTGAACTTACATATTTTGGCCTTATAGTTTACACCAATTTCAATAGTATATTACTATTCATTTCATTTATTAGGTGCTCGATGAGTCGTAGTTTGATCCAATGGTTTTTCGAGTCACCATTGAACATAATGGTAAGTCATTAGGCACTGTTTGATACTATCTGTGAGTCCGAATTCTCCATTTGAACACATAGGAGGTTCATTGATCCCTAAATAAATTACAGTAGAAATGTTTTACACATTATTTTACATCAATAACGATTCATCATTCTCCACCATGGGTAATTCCTATTACTTATTGAGAATATGTAAGAAACATATTTTTCCTCTAATAGTAGCTTAAATTCTTATTTTACCATGTGTCATACATTTGGAATGGTTATTTTCTATATTGATATTTTTTAAATCATATTATATTATCAATTAATACATTTTTTGGATTTTATTTCATTTTTTCTGTACAGATTCAAGGCATAAGGTTATGAATTCTTCCCCAAGATCACTTCTTTGTTTTTCATTCGGTTCTGTAGATTTATATTATTTTCCTATTTTATTGATAGATTCATTGGGTCTATTTTTGGAACATTATTATTTTCTATAAAATACATGGAAGAATATATTCATGATTTGATTGGAGATTTACCTTATTTAATTAGATTTCAGTATACTTATTCGTTCTATTTGAAGTTATTTTATTTTCTATTTTCCATTATTATCTGTTTATTATCATTTTTTTCAATAGCTACTTCGAGTGATTTATCTTTTAGGTATCACCATTATTTATTTAGCATTATTGTTGATGTATAATTTTTTTCACTCGATGTATTTAGTTATATGGGAAGTTTATTAATTAATTATTATTTAGTCAATTATCATATACTATTTATTTCTATTGTTTGGAAATTAAAATAAAAAAATCCACCATTGGAAACATCCAATGGTCTATTATGATTCACCACTAGACATCACCAATAGATAGTCATGATTCACCAGTGGAAATCAAATGCTATAAATGTTTTAATTAATTTTATAAATCCATAGGATTCCCAGTTGCATGGAATAATTTCTTTTGCTGGTCTACATTAATTTTTTCTTGACATTTTAATGGTGGTGCATGTATTTAGTATCCACCATCAGTCATTTCATATGAAAGTTCATTATCCACAACTCATAGTTTTTAGTATTTATTCATGAGACATCATTCTATGTTTTCTAAAGTAGGTCGTATGACACATTTAGTTAAAAAAATTCTAAATTATTTATTTCTTATTTTTAATTATAATTATTAAAATAAATTATTTTGATCATTATTTTATATTTTACGATGAAATATATTTACAAGGCTTGTAAAAAATTAATAGTAGCATTATTTTATGCACACTAATTTTTTTAGTTCAAAACTCATAATATGATATTTATACTACATTTTTTACTATATGTATAATATATAAGATTATTTATATTTTCAAATTATTTTATAATGGTTATTTGTTAGAAAATTATGTAATTAACATTTTATTATTTTTCTATTATAATATTTCATGAATCAATATAAATCTCAATAGAATATATGTTATTCAGTGATGATTTAACAATACAAAGGGAATGATAATTTAATTCATTAGTATGCACTAATAGTTTTTATGTGTATATTGGATGTGGACATGAAGATAGATGGTCATTTTTATATGATCTGAGATATCTCTTCAATATATGAAGCATATACATGTGCATATCATTGATTGAAATAACTTGTGATGCATCATCTATATTCTTACTTCCCTCAATTATTCACGAACCTATTTGATTTTTGACTCTTTTTGAGATCAACGAAGGACTTTATCTATGACCTTTCTTCCTTCCACGTAATAAAAAATTCATTCATCTTAATCATCATTTACATTTTGATCATATATTGTTTAAAATTTACTTGTTTTATTAATATACTATTTTTTTATTTTCTATGTTTTATAATTTGACCCCAAAAAATAATGAAATTATTTTCTCATGTTATTCTACCACACTAACGATATACTAGGATGTCTCTATCGATCCAAATTCAAAATAAATATTATAATGACTCTCCTGTAAAAAAAAATAGAGTGTTCTTTAAGGTTATTTAAAAGGTAGTTTCCCTAATATAGTTCTCACACCTTCAAATGAGAGGTTTGCAGTGTGCACCACAATCCTGTAAGAGTATATGATATATAAGAGTGAACTAGGATCACTGTTATCTAAACGACTATAAATCCTTGTGTTCTATATTTTTAATTTCCAATGAATCTCAAATCATGAACACTAAAATCCTTATATTTTAATATATTATAGACTATATTATTTCATTAAATATTAAAAACATATATTCACCCCATAATTTTTAATTATCATCAATAACTATCCAACACATATCTCGATAGAGTATTAACTAATTTGTGATGCATGGACTATTTTCATATAGTAGCTACTGATCAATTCAAGCTCAATATCATGTTTTTTGAGGTTGTTACATATAGGTATATCTATTTGAGAACTATATTGACTTATATTATATAGATAAATATATAATATTTTGAATACCACTTCATATGTCCTTTATTAAAAATCCAAGACAATTTTCTATACAATGACTCATATTTAGATTTATCCTTTGCATCATCCTATGAAATATTAGTAGAATTATCCTTGGGGATATTAGTATTTCTTCTACATACTTGTTTCAAAAGGATAACTATTAATTTCCTTTGATACTATATGTAGTGACCCATACTTCTCAAACAATGGTATTACATTATTTAATATGAATATCCATTACATTACAAAAAAACATCCCAGAAAACCATCATAGTTAATTGCCTTTGGAAACATGGGACATAATCTTCTTATTTGGTGAATGTTCTACACTGTTTCTGAAAAATATCTTCCCATTTAGTAATATTTATAGACATACCTAATATAATTACATTCCTAATAACCTTGAGAAAGGAAACAAGATAAATAAAGATATTAAATGCTCATTTAGGGTATGCACATGTTATATCAATCAATCATCATATAAAAGTATAAGATTAGAATAACTGTATGCGATAATGAACATATCATAAAAATGTTCATGCCAACCTTATAACAGATCATAATCATGAGTCATGGATTAATGATTAGATTATCATAAGACATTAATCATAAGGAAAACAAAGAACACAATCCATTATATAATTGAATTAGCTAAATAGATAGATTTTTGAAATATAGATAAGCATTTAAAATCATTTCCTTAGAAGTTATGGATATGTTTAAAAACATCTAAATTAAATCTAGCAGAAGATAAACTTCTCAACCAAGACACAACACCATACCCATGGGAATCCCTTTCCGAATAGTGAAACGCATTCACACGCAAGAAATATCATAGTTGTCAAGGTTGAGTCCTAAGACAATCTGAGTGGATAATATCCCCTATTGAATTGGGTTAACTCGATATTCCATCCCTATCCTAAAGATTCATGTTCATCCCTTGTTCTATTCATATATATCTCATGAGAAATAAATCATTACCCAATCCATTAAATGGATAAATAGGTTTGTCCCAACATGGGTTATAACATAACCACCATCATTGGTTATAATGTAACCACTACCCCATACTGAAAATTATAAATATGTGTTTCAAAAGTTTATTAAATATTATTTAAATGATAAAAAATTAAATAAAATGGATAGAAAACAAATTACTTATATTATAACATGGGGAATAAATATATGTTTCATAATCATTTTAACATTACATCAGTGAATAATGAATAAGGTTTCTTAGGAATTCTATCATTGTAAATGCTATAAAAGATAGATTGTTTTTGTTCCTTTTTTCATATTAATCCTCTATATATAATTATAAGAATAGTATCTTTGGATTTTATCCTTAGTAAAGTAAAGGTATCACCAATATATGTCATCATAGATGGAAATTGATTGTAAAAGATTAATTGTAGTTTTTTTGAGCCAAATTTATTTTCATTGAAAATTATATTCATTTGAAATAACACTGGTAACTATTGGAGGAATTATTTCAATAATTTAAAACATATAATAAGGAAAATACCCATGCCATTTTTAATAAACTTTTTAAAATATAAAACATTTTCAGAAAAAAATTATTTTTAAATTTTATATTTAAAATAAAAATATTTTATAATTATCAAAGAATAAATTTTATCTAAAATTTTAATTGAATAAATGTAAGTTTATCTTGAAATTGATTAATGGTAGTGATAATAGGAAATAATATTCATTCTTTTTATGTAGAAAAACATTCCTTTCACATTTTTTAAGGAAATACATATAGATTTTAATATAAAAAATACATAAATTACTTTATAGTATGAATGTAAATAATAATTATTGATATGTAGATCATGATATTTCAACATTGGACATTAAATCATAAATAATTCATATAAAAAATGCTATTGTAACATAAAACCCTTTCCACGTTGGTAACCATGAATAATAAGGCCCATGATAGAAATTATATAAAATATTATATAATATGCAATTATGATATATTAATTTATGATATTATAACCAATGGGGTTGTATATAAACCTTGTGAAAGAATATAGATGCATAATATAACTTGTGTTTCAAATAAGAAAAATTGAGACAATCATCCCTTATCGATGTTTTTACTTTTGAACCATAAACCCTATGAAAATGTGATCCTTGAATGGAAATGTAAAATAGATTGTTTTTAAGTTGAATCATCAGAATAAACATTCATGGGATGTATATACCCTACAAAAATGATATTGAAGGTTAATATTATGTATGTATCATATAAATAAAAATGTGAGGTGGAAATACCATATCAAAAGATGTGAATCACTTCAATAAAATTAAAAATGGGTTTATAATAATTATATGTTTTTTATAAATTTAAAAAGGATATATAACCATATATATCATATTACAGAAGATTTACTTATGTCCTTTTAAAACTCTTTTATTAATAAATCAATGTTAAAGCCACATTTCGGGTAATAACAACATTGTTCTTCGTATATGTTTTGACTTTTTATTTAGGTTCCTCTAAAATTGATTATGGTTCCATTAAATCTAGAATAATTTTCATGACATAATTATCATATTTATAAATGATATTGTTTTCGATGATTTCGTCAGGGCGCGCACATCCGTCCGTCCGCGGAGGAGGACACGCGACGCTTGCTTCCCCGCATTCCCGCTTTCCAAAGGCGAGCGACATTCGCTCCTTGTTCAGGAATGTCTGCTCCTTGATCGAAACAGGATGATGGGATGTCGGTTCTTCCTTTTGTAGATTCCTCCTCAGAACTCATCACCTAGTCCGGGTCTCCCTCATAGATTTAATACGTAGTTCGTGAAACTCTTCCCAGTGCCATGTTTCCATGGACGCCGGTTAATTACACTGCTTCTGTCGGGACATTCCAAAGGGTCCAGTCAGGGCAGCAACCTTCAGTCGGGGGAGTAGTCACGTTGAGGCATCAGTAGCGTGTCTGGATGCTAGGGAACCTGGCATGTCTGTCTATTATCCCTGGTCACAGGGCTTCTCGAGGGCGTGGAAGCCCGAGGCATCCCACATCGAGCGCGGGGAATTATATGCCGTAGACACATATATGAGGTTTTCCTCAGCTTATCGTGTTTAGCACAGGGTACACCACGAGTTAAACTTCTAGCAGAGATGGGTCATTCCGATCAGAACATTATCTAGAACTGATTGGATTGAGGGATTTCCCTTGAAGGGATGCCGATACCGAGGCCAGCCCATGGGCGGCTGTGAAGAGAAGCGTACCGACATGGTCTCACCGGGATATGACGGTCCGGGCGAGGATCGGGGTGGATGATAGATGGATGAATGAAGTGAAGGGTGGAATGGCAAAGATCCATCACAAGGGCAACGGTGAAGTTGTGCTTGAGCCTTGAAAGGGCTTTCTACGTATCCACATGGCAGGGAATCAAAGTCTGCGTAGTTCGGGATGGTGCCGGTGAACCGGCATGGGGGTGGACCTTGGCCCGATGCATCAACGAACCGACGTGAAGGTAGACCCGTGGGTCCACTAGTCGTGGGCTTGAACCTTGGGAAGGTTTCCTACGTACCATGCCTTGACATGGATCAAAGTCCTCGTAGTTCAAAGGAAAATGGGGGGGGGGGGGCTTGGCACACAGACAAGGAGACGGTCTGGGCCAATGATTGTTGGGCTTGCACCTCAGGGAGGCTTCCTATGTACCATGTCTTGACATGGATCAAAGACCTCGTAGATCAAATGGGTGTTCATTTTAACGTCATGTGGGACAAGGGTGTGTAGTTTAACATCATGCGGGACAAGGGTGTGCAGTTTATCGTCATGTTGGACGAGGGTGTGCAGTTTAACGTCATGCTGGACGAAGACATGCAGTTATCGTCATGTTGGATGGGGGCGAAACTCGACGTGAATGAACGACCAGGTAATGTGGCTTGAAACTCACGGAGGCTTCCTACGTACCATGCCTTGACATGGATCAAAGTCCTCATAGTTCGCTGGGGTAGAGGTCAGGGTCGGTGCTCACTCTAAGCCCACGTGAGTCATGCTCGGTGTTTGAAACAAGAGGTTGAAAGGACCTGACGATCACGTCATGAAGGATGCGTCCGTGAGAAGCGAAGAGGGGCTTACGCATTAGGCGGCGCACAGTGCTGGGACTTACTCCAGGATGGAGGCCCGTGGTGCGGAAAAGCGCAGCGAAAGAGGGACTCGGGACCAATGATGGGAGGTGCCTCATTCCCTATCACGCCCTCCACTGACCTTGGTAGTGGGGAAGTACGGAGATGCAGGGGCGCAACCATCCGTTGGAGAACTAGGGTCGCCCTTCTCCTATGATCATACGCCACTCCAATAAGGAGGATATCATCCCTTGTGGATGGGTGATTCCACTCCCGTGGAGACGAGCAGCGTAAAAAATGTTCGAGCTGGGGGGACCCTGCGTGTGAAGCATGAGGTCGGGTCACAGTTTAACGTCATGTGTTGAGGACGTGATTCTTGGCAGTTTAACGTCCTACATGTCGGAAGAGGTGGGTTCACTCCGCACCCCTAGGACTTACATAACCCGTACCCTCTGGTCCTTGGGGAAGGGAAGGTACTAGTAAGGCTGTGGTCAAGGGGGGTGTGGAGCGAACCATCGAGGGGTCCACCTTAGCATGGCTATGCGAAGAAGCAATAGCCGTTAGCGTGCCTATGCGAAGAAGCATTAGGCGAAGTAACTATACGAGTGGTATTGTCCATGGGACTTTGAAATCACATCGTGAAAACCTGGAGGGTCACACGGGAAGAGTAATTTCCAAGCAAAGGAGTGTGCTTCACGAAGCAGAGTGCCTTGGCCCTAGCACGGGGCATAGGTGTGAGTGGAGGGTGCTTCGCGAAGTGGAACAGTATTCGCGGAGCACTGCCTCGTGAAGAAGGGGTGCCTCGCGAAGGAGGGTGTTGCGAAGCAGTGTGCTTCGCGATGTGTAGATATCCTTCCTTAGCATAGGGATCACTAGTATGGGTTGGGTGTTTCGCGAAGCATAAACGCTCTGCTGCTGCCCGGGTTCCCTTGGGAATCCCCATCCTTCGCGAATTCCCTTGAGCTTCGCGAAGGGCATCCCTCTCGGAAGAGGGGGTCAAAACGATACCAAGCAAAGGCGTCTTGCGAAGTAGAAGTACCTCGCGGAGCTCAGGATTCCCGGGGGAAAAGGGTGCTTCACGATTCGGGAGAGGAGAAGCCGAAAGGTCAGATTGTCCCTCCTTGGGACTCAGGGGGAGTGAAGTATTTATAGGCAAGGGGTGCCGCAAAGCAGAACTCACGCGCCGCCTCAGGTGCTTCGCGGCGTGCTCACGAACGTCAACGGCGTCCGCGGAGATTTACAGCCTCTGGAGCTTCGCGGCGGGCTCGCGAACGTAAAATTCCATCACAGATTGTTACCGCCTCTGGAGCTTCGCGGCGGGCTTGCGAACGTCAAATGCGTTCGTGGATAATTACCGCCTCTGAAGCTT
Source organism: Viscum album (assembly GCA_963277665.1). Classification (NCBI taxonomy): domain Eukaryota; kingdom Viridiplantae; phylum Streptophyta; class Magnoliopsida; order Santalales; family Viscaceae; genus Viscum; species Viscum album. The sequence goes on from OY728123.1 coordinate 1,757,628,875, forward strand.
CGCGAGACTGCAATGCTCGGGGGTGCTTCGCGACGGTGCTTCACGTCGGTTCTTCGGGTTGGTGCTTCGCGAGGCAGTGTGACAGCCTTTATTTTTCAACCCTTCCTTTCGTGCAATATTTTGGCACCAACAAATGCCCCCCTCAGAGTTGGAGCCGTGGAGGGAGAAGGGTCAAAGTCTGAGGGTAAATCGCCAAAATTGTCGGTGGTTCGCGATGCGGCTTCGCGAAGGGGGCCCGTGGTGCTGACCGGGGCCACGGATCCGGACGTGCCACGATGCTCCACGTGGGGAGGCACGCCGCGATGCTCTGGGGTCGCCGCCTATAAATAGGGGGGTCGACTTCCTTTTTATTCACTCGACTTTCCTGTCTTTTTGTGCTCTCGACTTCGCGAAGCTCCGCGTACTCCGCGACAGCCCTCCGCGAATCGAGCTACGCGGCGAACCGCAGGTCTCCGACTCCGCGTCCGCGCCAAGCAAACTCCTGCTTGTCGGCCTGGGCCAGACTTCGCGGCTTGGTCTCGCGACCGAACTTCACGATCGAGCTTTGCGATCCATCTTTGCGATCCATCTTCGCGATCCATTCTGAAAAAATTCTTTTCTGAGGGCCGGAATCGAAATGGCCCGTCAAGAGGCTGTATTGGGGTTGCTTGCAGATGCTGCCCGTTGGGATGAGATGGCCAACCGTCCAGGCCTTGGGGAGATGGTCCGAAGCCATTCGGACCACGCTTCTTTGACAGATCTGCTATCAGAGGGTCAAAAAGATTATCCTCAATGCAAGAAGCTTCCATTGTACGTCTTCGGGTTGAGGTATGACGTCTTCATCCCTACGGCGAGTAGGGACGAACCGGCCTACTGGTTCAGGAGCACACCATGCCAGCACCAATGGTTCAGGGAGGCCGATGGTCATGCACAGGAGAACTTCACACCCGTCACCACTGACTGTCTCTACAACCATCTGAACGATATTGATGGGAGGCCACTGCAACCGGAGACAGCCCCTCCTCTCTACCATACCATGCTGAAGGCGACTTTGCAGGATTCGAAGAAGGGATGGTCTGATGAGTGGGACCTGCACCAGGGCAGCAACTTCACTGACGACTGGGCCTTGGCCTACTGGGAAGGAACCTAATGCGAAGATTTTGGGGCTGATCTGAGGAGAGTGGGGTTGTAAGAGGCGGCATGGGCCTCCCAATTCCACATTTACCAACCGAAGCAACTGATACCGAAATTGCTGAGAAGATGGTCGTCTAGGACCAATACCTTTCACCTGTATCACGGGGAGGTGGGCATCAGCCTGTGGGATGTCCACCAGATTTCTGGGGTTCCGATCTTGGGGGCCATGTATAATGAGTTCCTCCCCGTCATCAGTGCGTGGGAGGATATTGAGCAAATGTCGCGACTGGCGTCAGTGCTGATGGCACTCGTCCCTGGAGAGGAAAAGGAGGCAGTGAGGGATGTCCACTTTAGGAGATGTTTCAAATGCTTCCTGAATTTCCAAGAGAATCGAGAGTTCCCTCAGAGGCCTCGAACATGTCCGAGGGCGGCCCAATGGGCTATGGGGCACTCGTATTGGCGGGTCTTGGAGGATAGCCAATGGAAGACTTGGGGTTTCAGAGTTAGCATTGAACAACAGCTAGTAGTTAGGATGGCGGCGTTCATCGCGGCTCTCATCGGTGGTTGGATCCTACCGGTGAGGGATACAAGCATGGGGGTACGACCCAGCTCGTTCATTATGGCGTCCATGTTGGCCATGGGGCAGTGGATCAATCTGGGGATTCCAATGCATGCCAAACTATACAGAATGTTGCGGCACATTAGCGAGGGAAAGAAGCTGCCAAGGATATGCGGGCCCTTCCACCTCATGTATGGGTGGATCGCAGTGCACATCAGGGGGATTTACGAGTATCCAAACCCCATTTCGCCGCTGGGATTGAACTTCCGCCCCTTCCATCCTGAACGCAGTCGGGAGATTCCCATTCAAACAAGCCGTGCCGATGCTACTGAATCAGCTGTGGAGGGAGGATGAGTTTAAATTCCACCCCTTCCCATTGCCGACGGGGATACTTAGTGACGATGGGTGGGGAACGGAAGAACATCGGGCTTACCTTCGGGCCTTTCGTGGTGAAGTTTTGGTGGCACAGATAGATCGCGAGCCACTCTGCGAACCGTAAACCCCACATCGGTTTGCAAGGTAGTTCCGGTGCCTTCAGCGGCTGACCCCGCAGGTCTACTGGGAGGTGCATCACGAGGAGCACCCATGTGTGATGAGGTAGTTGTGACTCATGTTTACACGGGAAGATGGAAATATGCGGATTGCATTGCCTCCATCCACAGCCGCTTTCGGATTGGTGAGGGAGTATTCCATTAGTTGGGAGGCTGCTTACCTAGGGGAGATGCTGAAGCAACCAACTATTCAGGTCGGTGACGGTGGGCCTCCCCTATCCCGAGGTCGGGGTCGGAAGGCAGCTAGGGCCGCTTGCGGTAGCGGGGCTGCCATGGCGGCAAGATCCGCACCGGCCGAGGGTATGGCAGTAGCGGTGGATCCGGTGATTCAGGAAGAGCAAGGCCATCCAGAGGGGCAGCCACCGAGGGGATTTCGTAGGATATCCACTCAGGCTCCGGGGAAGCGGCTGCGTCATATTGACATGGCAGAGGATGCTGTCTTCCCGGAATACTGGGACATTTGGGATGTCAATTGGAAATTCCTCAGCCCATCTGAGATATGGGTCCACCTGAATCACCTCAGGATGGAATTACCGGGCATAGGCCCAGTCCGGGATGGATTCATGGCGTCTCCGGCGGAGGCAGAGCAATACCTGGACGAGCTGGAGGATTACATCCACTCCAGTGGTGTCCCTAACCCAATGACAGACCATGTGAGGGTACTGCTAAATCGAACAGTCCCCCCACAGTTATAAACCGCCGATCTGAGGGAGTGCTTCCCCTTGCCAGAAGAATCAGAGGACTCCTCTCGGGAGGATGGGGCTGGAGGAGGGAGCCCGTTGGAGGAGGGCGAGGTCAGAGATCAGGGCTCAGATTCCGACGATTTCGCGGAGGCTCTCGAGGTAGCATTCCGAACTTCTTTCCATACGACCCGTTCATGGGTCACTATGGACTTCTCACCGTTGTTTGAGCCATGCAGGAGGAAGTTGTTCGCATGCCTCGTTCTCACCCCTTGGCGGGTGATGATGCGGGACCTTCAGAACCTGCACCTATGGCTGCATCCAGTTCCGTGTCTGGTGGGACCAAAGCACCCGAGGTGGCTCCTCTAGAATCCCCAGACCTTCCAATAGTATACCGAGGGCCTCATCTCGGGGTCCCGTCAGTACCGGCTCAAGATCAGCGCCAAGAGGTCGATCTCCGTAAGTCTCCTCTACTGGTTTCCCTATCGTCATATGTAGACTATGCCTACCAACTAACTTTCAAGTCCCACACTGTCGTACAGTTCTCCGACTGGCGTGGGATGCTGCGGCAAGACTGGTCGGGATGTCTGGTGGCGTCCCTCCAAGGGGCATGCCGGTGATGGTGGTGATAGTCCCCCCATCTCCTCAAGTTGCGACGCACATCATCACTGGCGGGACCACCAGCAGGGTCGTACCCGAAGTCATTGAGGTGGACTCCGAGGAAGAGGATCAACCAGTCGGTCCCAGTCTTGTCACGCCTGTTTTAGCGCCAGGTGTCGTACTGGATTCAACACCAGATTTTGATCCTGCCGAGGATTTCCTGCGGGTGTATCCCACGTATGAGCCTGCCAATCGCACAGACTGGGACAAAATGCCCTCTGATGAGGAAGACAACAGCATAGTCTTCCGCTGGTCATGGAAGTTGATCACACGCTTCATCAAGGACACCCCCAAGTGCAATGGCTGGCCGAAATGGATAGAATCTGCTCGCAGTTGCACGAACTATGCACTTGGGGAGTGGATGCCCAACGTCCTCACGCACTCATCCGATATCTTATGGCTGAGAAGATCCGGGAGCATGATCGTGGGCTCAGCGTGGGCTGGCAGCGGAGGAAGGAAACCAACATCAAGAAACTACAGGAGGCTGAAGTCAAGGTCCAACAGATGCAGACCTGGGCAGATGAGCTTTCAGCCTCTCTTAATGCACAATCTGAGCTGGTCTCACAGCTGAAGGCCCAGCTGGCAGAGGCAGAAGAGAATATGAGGCAGGCCTCTGGAAAGATGGATGTTGTTCAAACTGGCGTAGAGAGGGCCAAAGCCAAGGATGACGAACTGTGCCCCGCCACTGCTGAGGAGGAGCGGGAGCTGAGTCAGCAGCAGCAATCCTTGGACGCCACAAGCCAACGGGTGGCGGAGCTGCAACGCTCTTTTGACGAGGTCAACCCGTGCATGGGGGGAGTCGACCCCCGTGTATTGTAACAAACCAAAAACCTTTTATTGGTACTTTCGTGCTTCAATTTTTCTTTCATTCTTTCGAATGATATAGCACGAACGATTTCCTCTGTTTGAATCGCCTTGTTACATCCCTACGATGTTTGCGGGACGTTCGGCGACAATTCCCCAAGCCCTCGTGGGTGAGGCCGATGTGAGAAATAGGAGATAATTGCTTTCTCGCCCCACCTAACAAAGGACTGGAGACCATGCTCCAGGCATCTGGGATTCGGATTACCAGTCCAGATTCCCAAAAGATGGGAGAGGCTTGACCAGAGAAGGAATTTTTCTGAACAGTCGAATTACCGTTTCTTCAGCGTGCTCTTACACACGAACGGTGCAACGGCAGAGGCGCTGAAATCGGTCCAAACTGGTGAAAATGGGAAGTGTGAATCACGATACCCAAGATTCGGGACACTGTGGGGATGGTGTGACAATAAGGGACAACCGTTAACCATGGAGGAGGAGCGATATCCTTTCTGCGTTAGCCTGTAATGGGGACAACAAATGAGGGTCGCCCGTTGACCATGTTCGAAACACGGGACAATGTTACAAATGTTGTCGATCAATTTTTCGGGACGTTGGACCAAGACAGTTGGCGGACCATAGGTCAAACATCCATACTGTTAGGGGGTTCTTCCAAACATGACCAGTCTTCTGGAACGTTGGCCCAGGATGGTAGGTGAGCCGATGCAGCATGGGACTGGGCCGTTAGGGGGTCCCTTCAAACATGAAAGGGGACGAGGGTCCAAATAAGCGGCATGAAAAGCGTGGAATATGGAGGGATGGTTTGTCCGAACAGAATCCAGCACTTAGGTAGTTACACCACCATGGTGGGAGTATGCCAGATGGGCGCGTTGTCTTGGCCATGGATCCTTCTTTCTTTGGGACAGGGCCTCTCTGGCGAGGGGTCCGACCAGGGGGCCGGAAAGGGGAAGGATTGGATTAATGATTTCTAGTGGTTGGACACTAGGAAATATAGCAGGGTGTCCCTACGTATCTCATGAGGATGGGAATCCAGGCATACGTAGTTCTGGAAGCATAGTGCAGTCATAGACCAACACTGACATGTGAAATCCTCTCTGGTAGAGGTTCTGGTGCATCCCATGATTAACACGGGGCATCCTGAACTTGTTTAGGGTAGAACCGCAGTTTAGTGTCATGCATTGAGGACACATGGACTCATGTAGTTTAACGTCATATGTTAGGACACGGAATAAAATGGAAGATCCTAGGGACCGTGTGGTGCGATTGATATGAAACCGATGTGAATGAGGACTTGGAGTCCAAATCACACTACGTACCCCTGGAGGAAACTCTTCTGGTCGAGGGACCAAGAGTGAGGATTAGGCTGGGCCCGAAACAGAGTGGTCGGGCGTTCCTATGTACCCCATGAGGATGGGAATCAAGCCATACATAGTTCTGGAAGTGCAGTTTAACATCATGCGGGACGAGGAGCATCCCGACTATGTTGGTACACATCCTGCCAAAACTACTAAGCCCACGTGAGTCGTGATCGGGGTGGGAAACAAGCAGTTGTGGTGGGAATTTCCTGACATAAAAAGGGGAAGGTTAGGGCAAAGGGACGCTCGGTAAATACCGGCCCAATGAGACTAACATAGTCATTTAGCGCACCTAGATGCGTGAAGAGAAAGAGCAGAGTATGATGGAATTTCACTTGAACACGAGGAAGTGGAAATGTGTGAATCATGGTGCTCGAGATTCAGATCATGATGATGGTGGCGTGACAATGGAGGATAACTGTTGACCGTGGCGGAAACCCAGCATCCATATCGCATTAGCCTAGAATGGGGACAAACAAATGAGGGTTTACCGTTGACCATGTTCGAAACACGGGACCATGTCACAAATGTTGTCAAATATCCGTAGGGACGTTGGCCCGAAACGATTAGAGGCCCCTTAGGTCCAGCATTCATGGAGATCCCTTTAGCCTCGTATCCATGTCTTCTGAGGGTCCTTTTGGATGTGTAAGAGGATGAGGATCCAAATAAAGAGCTCACGAAGCTTGGTCGTGGGACGAAGGGAATGTCCGTATGAAAGTCCCACACTTCGGGCTCTTTGTCGAAACACATCTGAATATGACAACGAGACGTACTAGAGAGAGGGAGAAGATTCCTTTCCCATGGGGAGATCTTAGTTTAGGGTCGTAGAATTCGGACCATGGATGGGAGGATACAGAAGAGGCACATGGTGGAGTAACTCAAACACCTGGCGTGAATGGGAATAGGGGGTGTGTACGGTGCGATGAACAACCTGACGTGAATGGTGGCGTAATCCCATATCACACTGCCTAACCCCCTTAGGAGAGGTTTTTGGTCAAGGGACCGAATGCGAAAGTTAGGCTGGGCCCGGGAAGAAGTGCTCAGGCACTCCTACGTATCTCATAAGGATGAGAATCAAGCCTTACGTAGTTCTTGATGGACCTTAGACCATAAATGGGTAATGGGAGTAGGGGACACATGGCAAAAAAAACCAACGTAAAGGAGGGAATAAGCTCTACTTACCATGCGTTCTCTGGGGAAATGCTCGAGTTGAGAGACCGAACACAAAAGTTAGGTTGGGCCCACAGGGAAGTGCCTGGGCACTCCTACGTATCTCATAAGGATGAGAATCAAGCCATACGTAGTTCTGAAAGGTGTCACGGTAAGGTACTAGTGCCAGGGGAAAAGGGGAGTGCGGTTGTGGTCCTTGCACTAAAAGAAGTGAAATTTGTTAAATCTTGTTTGTTCTTTAAGGGGAATGGTTTTTTTTGTGAAGCGACAGGCCTAGAATAGTAAGCCGTGATGTCGCTACAAGGATCAAGCCATGATGGGCGTTGAAAAATGGCATGGTACATGACCAATACCCAACGTGATGTCCTCTACAACGAGGTCACCATAATGTAGTTCCGTTTTTCGTTGTGCGGCCAGGATGATAGTGTCACAGTTTAGGGTCGTATGATAGGACCAAGCATGCATTTTATCGTCATGCAGCGCAGACGTAGCAGAGACGATGCTAGGTGGAGAACGTGCGTAGTGTCATAAAAACAATTTATGGAGACATGATCCCACATCACATTGTATGCCATTCAGAGAGGTAAACCTTAGGCCGAGGGGCCTATATAGAGGTAAGAGGTGAAACAGGGGGAGAGGTTGGATCCCTAAATGGGATGTACCCGAAGATAGGGCATTCGGGCAGTCCTACGTATCCCATGAGGATGGGAATCAAGACACACGTAGTTCTTAAGGGTGCCTTTTAATGTCATGCTGGACAAGGAATAGTAGGGATAACTCTCAGAACAGGGGTGTGCGTGGTGCAGCCATTACAAACCCAATGTGAATGAGGACATAATCCCGCACTACGCTACGCGGTCCCGTAGTCGGGGTCCTGAAAGCAGGACCAGAGAGGTGAATTTGCTGAACTCAAGCTGGACCCACAGACAAGGGGTCTGGGCATTCCTACGTATCCCATTAAGATGGGAATCAAGCTGAACGTAGTTCTAGATGAGAATCTTAGTTTACGGTCTTAGAGCACGGACCATGGATGGTGACAACTTCCCTAGTAAGCACAGATGTCAACCCGATCCCTAAGCCCATGTGAGTTAAACTCGGTGTGGGAAACAAGGGGGGGAATCCTTATCGCAATACTTGGGGCGTCCATCAAAGGGGAGTCGGCAGAGAGCCCTGAAGGACACCTTTGACGCGGCTTGTTCCCCCAACGTGCGGACGTGCACAAAGGAAAAGTACCAAGAGTTCCGAGACTCTACTTGGACATGATGAAGTGATGAAGGGTGTGAATTTTGTACCCGACATTTTGGGCTTAATGGGTTGGAATGGTGATAGAGGAAAACTGTTAACCATGGTGGAATCACAGTGTCCATATCGCGTTAGCCTGAGGTGGGAACAAAAAACGAGCATCGACCACTGACCATATTCACAATGCGGGATTTTATCGATTTGTTGTCTGAAACCCTCCGGGGCGTTGGCCAGTAATGATAGGAGAGCCCTTGGGCGTAGTATCCAGGCCGTTCTTGGGGGTCCCTCCGGGTGTGAAAGATGATGGAAGCCCTGATGCAGGGATACACAAAGCCTGGAAAGTGGGAGCGGACGTGTCTGAGTAAAGCTGGGCATTCCAGGTAATAAACCATAGTACTCTTAGGCACATTGGTGAGCCGCCGAAAAGGGATCGACGAAACAGCTTAGTAGGGAGAGGTACATGGCGTCGTCATTACGAGACCGACGTGAATGAGGACATAATCCCACACCACGCCATATAATTCTCTCATGGAGGAAGGGTAGGCCAAGGGGCCAAGATGGGATGAAGATTCCCAAGAGATGGGGCTGGACCCAAATCCTACACATTCAGGTGGTCCTACGTATCCATTGAGGATGGGAATCAAGCATGCCATACCATACACTCCTATAAGAGAGGACCTAGGCCGGGGCCCAGAAAGGCCAAGGGGCCTGATGGTTAGGCATTGGTCAGGAGGGCCTGACCTGCTTGCATTTTATCTTCTTGCAGTGAGGACGAGGGTTGGGGACCCGAGGAGGCCAAGGGGCCTAAGGTCAGGCATCAGTAGGGAAGGCCTGACTGATCTGCAATTTAACGTCCTACATGAGGACGGGGGCCGGGGACCCGAGGAGGCCAAGGGGCCTGAGGCTGGGCCTCGTAAGGGGAGGTGTATGACGTGGTACATTATCCCGACGTGAATGAGGACGTAGTCCCACACCACACCGTACACCCCTATGGGGAATCGGGGCCGTGGGCCCGATTGCTAGCACCACACGGGAAGAAGTTTGTCACTTCGGGATGGGGTAGAATGAATCACTGCACTCGATGTCTGGGATATCTCGGGGCGGACCCGAAGATCCAGGACGATGTTGACCATGTTTGAAACACAGCGTCCCCATGGTTACCCGACATGGGAGCAACAAATGAGTGTCGACCGCTGACCAAATTCGCAACGTGGGAATTGTATCGGCTTGTTGCTTGAAAACCCTTTGGGGTGTTGGCCCGTATCGGTATGAGAGCCCTTGGGCGTAGTATCCATGCCGTTCTTGGGGGTCCCTCTGGGTGTGAAAAATGATGGAATCCCAGTCAAAGAGTGGGTGAAGCATAGTTGTATCCATCCATGAAAGAGGCAAACATCTCCAGGGGGATGTGCAGCCGGGTCGAGGCTTTCTCGATGTGAGTTGGGGAAAAGTGTGCACCCTGCCATGTCTTGACCCGAGGGCAAGATTCTGTATTTTGGGCTGGGCCAACGAACGAAATGTCTGGGCGTTCCTACATATCCCATTAGGATGGGAATCAAGCCATACATAGTTCTTGAAGGCCATGCAGTTTAGCGTCATGCGGTGAGGACGTGGGAGGATAAAAGAACGGGAGTGGGCACATGGTGCGACCCTTGCAATCCTTGTGTGAGCAGGGTTGTATGAGCGGGGATAAGAAATCCTACTCCCTGCTACACAATGATCCTCCAAGAAACTATTCCCAGGGGGGATAGTGGAAGAAAGAAGCATGGGGCTGGGCTCAAGACGAGGCGTCCGAGCATTCCTACGTATCCCATTGAGATGGGAATCAAGCCACATGTAGTTCTTGAGATTCAGATTAATGTCATGCGGGACGAGGAGGCATCTCATTTGGGGATATGTATGGTACGGAAAGTAATCTGATGAGAATGAGGATGTAGTCCCACACCATACCGTACAATCCCGCAAGAGGGTAAGTCGGGGAAAACCAAGGGGCCTGAGGCCGGTCCGCGGTCAGGGAGACCTGACCAGCTGTGGTTTAATGTCTCGCGGTAAAGATGGGGGGCCAAGGGCCCAAGGAGGCCAAGGGGCCTGAGGATGAGCCTCGGTCAGGAAGGCCTAATTGGCTTGCAGATTCACATCTTGCAGTAAGGACGGGGGGCCAGGGGCCCAAGGAGGCCAAGGGGCCTGAGGCTGAGCCTCTGTCAGGAAGGCCTGACTGGCTTGCAGTTTAACATCTTGCAGTAAGGATGGGGGGCCAGGGGCCCAAGGTGGCCAAGGGGCCTGAGGCTGAGCCTCAGTCAGGAAGGCCTGACTGGATTGCATTTTAAGGTCTTGCAGTAAGGACGGGGGGCCAGGGGCCCAAGGAGGCCAAGGGGCCTGAGGCTGAGCCTCGGTCAGGAAGGCCTGACTGGCATTCATTTTAACGTCTTGCAGTCAGGACGGGGGGAGATCATAGTTTAAATTCATAGAGCTCGGACCATTTTGTAGTTTATCGTCTTTCAGGATGAAGATGTAGTTTAAGGTCGTGCGGGACCTTAACATGCAGTATAAGGTCATGCGGGACCATTTTGCAGTTTAGGGTCGTGCGTGACCCTTTTTCCCTAGGCAAAGTATCGCTGGAGGAATTTGGAATTGGTGGGAGGGGTTATACGCTCTCCATCCATGGTCACCAAGGAGTATGCCCCATTGGGGTAAAACTTATGGATGATATAAGGCCCTTCCCATTTGGGTTCTAATTTGGGCGGTTTCCTACCGGGAATCATTGGCGCTTGAAGGGCCATTACCAGGTCGCCCTGTAGGAAAGAGGGAAGACGAACCTTCTTGTTGAAGGCCCTCACTATCTTATCCTGATGCCTTTCCAGACTGTGCAGGGCATGAAGCCGGTTCTCGTACAGTGCTTCTAATTCAGCTAGACAGATTTCGGCTACCTCATCTAATATTTGGTGATCCTAAACTGCAGTGCGTAATGATGGAAGCTGGATCTCAATGGGTAGGACGACCTCAGCTCTATACACCAGGGAATATGGGGTCACCTGGGTAGAGTTTCGAGTCGTCGTCCGATAAGCCCAGAGGGCGTTGGGGAGTTTTTCCGGCCAACTTTTCTTGTTCTGACCAACCATCTTCTGCAGAATGTTTGAGAGGGTTTTGTTGAACGCCTCGATCTGTCCGTTTGCCTGTGCGTGGTAGCGGGAGGTATGGTTCGAACAGATGTCGTACTTGGCATACAATTTCGTCAGTTCAGCTGCTCGGAAGTTGGTGCCATTATCAGTGAGGATGGCGTGAGGGACTCCAAACCGGTGGATAATATTGGAGCTCACAAAGCCAACGATGGAACGGGACTTGACCTCTTTGAGCAGAACTACTTCTGCCCACTTGGAGAAGAAGTCTATAGCAGTCAGGATGAACCTATACTGGCGGGCTGTTGCCGGTGGATACGGTCCCACTACATCAAGTCCACATACTGCAAATGGCCAAGAGTACATGGTGGGGTGGAGGGGCTCTGGTGGCCGATGCGGGAAGTTGGCGTGAACTTGGCACGCGTGGCATCTCTTGGCATACCCAATAAAATCATGGATCATAGAGGGCCAGAAGTACCCCAACCTCTGGATTTGATGGGACAGCTTCAGCCCAGCTTGATGGGCGCCACAGGAACCAGCGTGAACCTCTTGCATAACTTGAGGTATCTCTATCCCTTGGATGCAACCGAGGAGGATACCATCGAAACTCTTCTTATAAAGGATCTGTTCATGACTGGGGCTGCTCTGGAGGGTAAATTGCAGCGCGCGACGTCGAATTCGCTCGCGCTCGGCCCAGTCGTCCGGGAGGCGACCATTTTGGAGATACTCGACAAAAGGTGCCCTCCAGTCGGGAGTGGCTTCAACCACTGAATCTGACAAAACCGGGACCCATGACATGGAGGATCCGGTGGCGAGATGACTTACCCGTAGGCCATCATTGTCCTCTTGGGTGACGGGGGAAATGAATCTCCGGTGTGCCACATGTATGATCAAATCATCTTCCTCGGGTTCTACGAGCGAAAAGGTTAAGCCATCCAAGGCGTCTTCTTGACCATTCTGGGACCGTGGGACATGGGTAACCTCTGATCGAGAAGAGAACTGGGCCATTAGGCGGAGGGTGTACTCCAGTAACGGTACAAGCTCCAGCTTCCTGACGACGTAGTCGTCGTTAACTTGTTTGATTACCAGCTCAGAATCTCCTTTCACATGTAGAAGGGGCACATGGATCTCAAGGGCCAACTCGTGGCTGGTGATGAGAGTCTGGTACTCTGCCTCGTTGTTCGTACAGCCTTCTGACAACAGGAATGAGTATGGAAGGACGGCTTGTGCCGGGGTAATGAAGACAAAACCCAGGCCCACTCTGTTGATCTTGGGATCGTTGAGCCGCCTGCCGGTGGGGCTCCGGGAGGCGCCGTCGAAATGCATTTTCCAACACGGGATGACATGATCGACTGAGAGGATCGTCTCTTCAAGAAAATCCAGGTCCATGGATTGATCCGCGGAGGTTGGATGGGTAGCTAAAAAGTCTTCCAATGCTTGTCCCTTCATGGCCTTCTGAGGTACGAACCTGATATCAAACTGCTGGAGAATCACCGCCCACCGTGCTAGTCGGCAAGTCAGCATGGGGCGGTTTAGGATGTACTTCAGTGGGTCTACCCGGGAGACCAATTGCACCTCATGGTGCTGCAGGTAATTTCGCAACTTCTGCACTGCGAAGAAGAGCGCAAGGCATCTCTTTTCGATATGGGAGTATCTGACCTCTGTATCGAGAAGCATGCGGCTGAGATAGTAGAGACTATTCTCATTACCCTCGTTATTCTTCTGCGTGAGCAGTGCACCAAGGGATCATTCCAAGGCGGTCACGTAAAGGACCAGTGGATTTCCGGAGACGAGTGGCATCAAAACCGGAGGTTGGAGCAGATACTACTTGATTTCCTCGAAGGCGGTCCGACACGCCTCATCCCATTTGTAAGCGGAGCCCTTCTTCATGAGACGGGAAAAGGGGTTACACATACCGGCCAGATTCGCGATGAATCGGCGTATATAGGCTAAGTGGCCTTGGAAGGCTCGAAGCTCCTGAATGTTGCTCGGGGGAGGCATTTGGCTGATGGACTTGATCTTCTCCGGGTCGATCGCGATACCTCGGTATCTGACAACAAAGCCCAGAAACTTCCCAGAGGTGACCCCGAAGGCACACTTCAACGGGTTCATCATTAGGTGATGGGAACGGAGGAAACCGAACACTTTCTCGAGGTCTTTGAGATAGTCCTGGCACTGAAATGATCTGACTACGAGGTTATCCACGTAGCATTCCACCAATGTCCCGAGAATCGTCTTGAATATGCGATGCATGGCCCTCTGATAAGTGGCCCCTGCATTTTTCAAACCGAATGGCATAACCCGGTAGCAAAAGGTACCTTGGGGAGCCTTGAAGGTAGTGTACTCCTCATCTTCGTGGGCCATCCGGATCTGGTTGTACCTGGAATACCCGTCCATGAAAGAGAGAGCTTGGAACCCGGCTGTGGCGTCAATCAATAACTCCGTCACTGGGAGTGGGAAGTCATCCTTTGGGCAGTGGCGATTAAGATCGCGGAAGTCGATGCAGACTCTGATATGCCCATTCTTCTTCCTGATTGGCACAATGTTGGCAGGCCATTTGGGGTACTGGACTTCTTTAACGAAGTTGGCTTTGATAATCTTATCAACTTCGACCTCAACCATAGCACCATGAGAAGGGTCCATCTTCCTGGGAGGCTGCTTAAACCCACGATGTTTCGCTGGGAGGCCTAGATGGTGAACGGCTACCTGGGGATCTAGTCCTGGCATCTTGTTGTAACTCCAAGAAAACACATCACGGTGTTGTTTGAGGAAGTCTACGTACTGCTACCGCTCCTCGGGGAACATGGATGCACTGATCAATGTGGGTTTCAGATCTGCCTCGCTACCAAGGTTCACCTGTACCAGTTCATCAACCGTGGTAGAGACGCCTTCTTCAAAGGCGGGGGGAGCATCCTCCAGGTCTTCCTCTCCACCCGTGGGGGGGTTTCCCTCAACGGGAGGTACTTCTGGGCTATCAAAGCCTAAGGGGAAGCTGGTGCCATCTCGGGCAGCAGTGGTCATCATATCAGGAGAATCACTTGCCATTGAGACCATAACAATGAAGGCAGTCGACCCTATCCCATCTGGCCATCTGCCTAAGGGGCCACCTTTGATTATATCAAAGCAGTGGTGACGTGTCAGCCTGAGTCGGTGTATTCCAGCCTGACGGAAGAGACACGTATGGCGCATCGCCATTGTCATAAGATTGACATTCCGATACTGTACAGGGGTAGGAGGTTACGGGATCACCTGAGCCTGGTTGATGTAGGAGTACGAGGTGATTTTACGCTGTCACATGGACATGGGAACATGCCTTCCTTGTGTACCTGAAACAACGAAACATTGCCCCATGTCGGGGGTCGTGTCCTCCAATTGGTGGATCGGGAGGACGTAGGCGTCATCAATGCTTGCCCAAGGATCACTTGTGACAGGGGAGGGTTCATCCTCATTTACTAGGATTTTCTTATCCTTACTTTTGTAATAACCCGCATCCAGATAGCGGGCCTCACAAGAAGTGAAAGGGGACGCGTCTCCTTAGAGCACACCTACTCGACCGTTGAGTGCGTATTTGATGCACTGGTGATACGACGAAGGGACCACTGCATGCAGATGGAGCCATGTCCTACCCATCAACGCGTTGTAGGTGGTGTCCTGAGAGACAACCATGAACTCAGTACTTCCAATTAAGACACTGAACTGAGTCTTCCGGTGGATCTTGCCGACTGGGGTTTGCTCGGTCCTGTCGTACCCCTGGATTCTGAGGTCAGAGGGAGTTAAATCACCTTCAAACAGACCCGGCTTTCGCAACGTCTGGGTCGGAATTAGATTGAATCTGGAACCCGTGTCAACGAGGCAGCGGCGGACTTCCACGCCATTGAAGTGGCCAGTGATGTACAACGGGCGAATGTTCCCCTGTAGATGAGGGTCCTCATCTTCACTGGAGAATGAGATAACCGCCTGACATTCGGCATTTTCAATCGTCTCGGTATGGAAGGCTTCTACAGCTGCTACCTCCGTCTCAAACTGGAAGGGGCTCCTTAGGGCCTCGGTAAGTGCCTTGCGCATTTTGGATGACAGGCGAAGGGCCTCAAGGATAGAAAGCCTTGCCAGAATGCCATCCAGGTGCTTTAGGATATCATACTTTCGTGCTAAACGCGAACCTCTACTTACAGGAGGTCGTTCGGAATTTGGAGGCATAGCGGGTACTGCTGGTTGAACCGGCGATCGACTAGTACTGGTTACATCTTGCTGCCTACTAGAAGAAGCCTGGGGGGTAGTCGCCGGATGAAGATTGGACAGCGGAGGTTGGCCTGTAGCCGGGCAAGACTGACTGTGATACGAACAGGGCATCTCTCCCTGATCTAGTAGCACAAACGACAGTGGAGGTAGAGCTGAGGGCGTTAGACGGGGTTATGTGTGCTGAGCTCTGCACTGAGCCTGCTGTCTGGTCTCAGTAGCGTGCACGACTTGATTGGAAGTGAATGCTGACATACCTCGATGACCGGTGCGGTTGCGATTCCACTAATGTTGACGTCGGCTAGAAATGTTGGGGAGGTTCGTCTGGCGCTCCCCCTTGTCGGGAGTCATATAGGGCTTTACCAGCTCCATGGTGTTAACCGAAGCGTACCCCTAGCTGTCGCTCGAGGAGACATCCAGTACCGGGCAGATTCTGGGAGGAATCACCATTTTAGGGGGAATAAAGTCGCCGAGAATGCGGGATGACGGTGGCAACGGCGGTGCGCGTTGCTTCTTCTTGCGTCGCTGCTGCTTTCCTTTTTGGGAAGGGATCGACTTTAAAGACGATTCGGAGGTACCGACTACTTCTTCTGAAGGTTCCGGCTGCTTCAGGCGCGCCCGGATGATACCATGGGCACGGACGAAGGTTTTTCGATCCATCCAGTCATCGTATTTCCGGGATCCGCAGTTGGGAACCTGCTTCCACTCGCCTTCGCTGTCGCTACCGATCTTTGACCCTGAAAAGACACCCGCCACTTGCGCTGGTGCTGGGCCCAACTTGACAATGTTGTTGTTGACCTGGTCTTGAAGCCAGTCTTTGAACACATAGCATTTCTTGAGTTTGTTCCCCAGAAACTGATGATAAGGGCAGTAGTTGGGGTGATCGGTGAGATTCGCCTCTGCCAGCCTTCTGCACTTGGGCAGACGCACAATCCCTTGCTCTAGAGAACTTCAGAAGTAGCCAGGAACCTGATTTTCGTTGAAGGAATAAGTCTGGTGCCTTCTTTCCGAATAGGGGGCCCTGGGGGCCTGGCCCTGACGAGGGGTCGGAGGGGCCTGCCGAGGGGTCGGAGGGGCCTGCCGAGGAGGCGGCGCGTGATTGTCTCACCTAGGTGGCGGTGGCGCATTGCGCGGGGGAACCTGTCGGTTCTGAGGTAGTCACTGCTGGGCAGGAGCCTGTGCTTGAGGTGGACGACCTCTGCGAGGTTGCGGGGATGGTGTCGCTGGCAATAATTCCAGCTGCCTAGGGGCTTCTATTTGGGCCACTGCGGCGGGTTCAGCCCTGGCGGTCCTCCCGGCCGGGATCATAGGGGGCAGTAAACATGCCTGACTAGCATGTTGCAGGGCTTCCTCAAGGCGTTGAGCCTTATCTGAGAATTCTCTGAACCCTCCAGGGTAGTTTTGGGTAATTAGGGAGGGTACCAGCTCTGTCTTGAAGTTCCTCACACAAATCATCAGTAATTGCTCCGGAGTCAGTGGCATATCGAGGGAATACGTAAGTCCCTTCCAACAGGAGATGAAATCTTCGACTCGCTCATCAGGCCTCTGCTTGCACTTGAAGAGGTCCGCAATGCTGGTCTTCTGCGTGGTGGATCTGAACTGGTATAAGAACTGCCGGCAGAGATCCTCCCAACCGGTCACCGATCCGATAGGGAGCTGGTTGTACCAGACGAATGTTGGACCTTCCAATGTCTGTACGAAACATTGGAGCTTGGCTGCTTCTTACTGAGCAGGGGTCCCCATCATGGTACCACACCTGGAAGAAAAATGAGCCAAGTGCTGCGGCGGGTCCCCTGTCCCGTTGAAGGGCGAGATGGTGGGGTTCCCAAAACCCGGAGGTGCGGGCATATCATCCACCCAAGCGGGATACATCTTGCCATCCGGTGGGACCACCACCTTTCGCGTTTCCAGCGCTTCGAGGCGGGCTATGAGCGCCGCTATAAGATCATCCGGGTGGGGATCCCTGTCTTGATAGGGATCTTTAACCACAAGTGTGTTTCCAGGTTCCTCAACACGGTAGATGGCTTCGGCAGCTCGTGGATCAACTTGCGGAACAATCTGCGGGGCGACTGGGGGATCCCGGACTGGATTCTTCAGATTGCCCTGTCGCTTGGGAGGGTTTGGCGAGACGTATTGCGCCCTCTTGCCATAAGTTCCAGCTTATGCCCTGTCTACGGAAGTAGCATGATCAGGGTTTCCCGGAGGCATCTCACTGGGGGGAAATTGTTCTTGCCCCTGCTGCCCCGGCCTGGGATTACCATAGTCTGGTCGCCGCTCTGCAGCGCGCTCAGCCAAGAGTTCGTCAACCAGCCTCTTTTGCTCAGAAAGTTGCTGGTGTAACATGGCCTTCTCGGAGTCTTCATCCGTTTTCTGCACAGAGGCAGACGGGTCGGAGTGCTTGACAATTCCGACGTTCTCCTTACCCTTGTAGGTATTTTGACCGAGTACCAGCGGCTCGGTGGGTACGGGGAGGCCTAGAAGGTTCCTATGATGACGGGTAACCCTCTCTGATGGGTCCAGCAGTGGCGGTACGCCCTCGGGGGTAAATCTCCATCAAGGAATTGAAGCTCGTCTTCCTTGTCCACGACGTCTGCCATGTGTAATGCGAACCATCTCGAGGGCATGTCCTCAATGTCACATAATGAATAGGGGTGACTCTGGATAGGGTCGAAGAGGAGAGCGGCATAGTGTCCCCAACCATGGACTTGCACATGTGGGGTAGCTTCCCAGACGATTCTGCGGAGTACTTTGAAACACTGAACGCATTTCCGTTGAAGGGAGCTCTGGCGGCCTGGGGACTCAGGGTGATGGGCCATGAGGAGTGTGGCCAAATCGATCAGGCGGCATTGCTCGCCGATTTCTTCGAAGTTCTCTCGACTCCTAGGGTACACCACCCGTTCGTAACTAATGAGGAAGTGTGTCGCCCATAGGGTTCGACAAAAGCACCCCACTTCTTCAGGGGTAAGAGACTCTGGTACGCGAAAATTCAGCGCCGCCGTCGGCCAGAACTTCTCTGGGATGTAATCCGCTACAAGAATACTAAAGAAGCTCCTGGGCTCAGACTCAGGGTCTGGCCATGTGTTGCCCCACTCATCAACCGGGGGTAGCTGAGGGACCGGTAGCGGTACCGAGGTGGACCTATGGGATAGTAAAATTGGCGGCAGAGAATATGGCGAACGAGCTGACTGGCCGCCGAATTCTAGGCCATCCTCTGAAGAGTGAGGTGACCTGGCCACGATGCCACGATATGACAGACTGATAGCCACAGATTCCGGCACAGGATTCGCAGCTACCGGCGACAGGTCGTGCCGTCGCTCTACCGTCGTTGGCCCCCAAAATAGCTCTATGTGATCTCTGGTAGAGGTAGAGGGCACTTCGGGTGATGATGGCGGTGATTGCGCGGCCAAGACCTGCAGAATTCCAAAGATTTCTTCCTCCTGGATGTACCTGCGGAGAGATATGGGAATATGGTGGACCTCATATTCCGGGAGAATGAGGCTAACACATTTGGTTCCTGCCCCAGTCCTTGGTACGAAGGAGCGGGGAGAAGGTTTCATTGCTGAGTCGCATTTCGCTTCCGAGTCAGAGAAGCGGGCATGTTTGATCTCCACCCAGGCCTTTACAGGACTCTTCTTATGGCGGCGACGACCCTCTCTCCTTCCCCGGGGTGGCTCTTCGGGACACGGTTGATTTTCATCATGTAGCCTCGGGGCGGCGCTGGCGCCGTGGCGGAGGGGGGCCCCACTCGAGATAGACGAAGTGCGTGGGGCACCAGGGAAAATGTCGAAGGGTACATGGGGAGGACCTCCATTAACGGCACCAATGTGGGCGGAGCCTCTGTTGAAACCGGCAGGAGCATGTGGAGGACCTCCATGGTCTATGCGGGCGGAGCGATGCATGCCTTCACTCCTCATGTTGCTGGGGTGAGGATGACCATCGCCCGTTGCAGAGAGGACGTAGGGAGGGCCCCCATGTTGGAGAAGGACTCGATGGACAGTGCCTTCAGATCGGCAGTCGGGGGCAGTGGGATGGACTCCATACCCTGTATAGTGGGTGCGAGAAAGGTTTCCGCGCTGAGCGTCACTGCCGCTGGGCAGGTCTTCATTCGGGATGGGGGTAGCACGAGGAATACCTCCACAACGAGCCTAAGAGTGGGGAAGGACCATGCTCTATGGAGTAGTGGTATGGGGAGGGCCTCCGTACGAGGTGACATCACCGCGGGTTAGTTCGCGGCGATCCCCACTCAGGCCTGCCACCCGGAGAGTCAACCCAGCCTGCCCGTGGGGCGGTTGGGGTCTCGATCCTGGTCGGGCGAAGGAGTGCCCCTCCTCAGCGTATGCAGGGGCCCCATGATGCACGTCGGCGGTGGCTTGGGCCACTGTAGCTATTGACGTTGACGCACCTGGGTGAGCGTCCTCAGTCCGGGCCCGGCGCTTACGTCGGGTCAGACAAGCTGGAGCAGGTGGTACAGGGGCATAGCCTGCCTGCTTTTCCTGCGGAGTCGGACGGCGGTGCTGACGCGGCCGGGCGGGAGCTCTTGCTTGGAGCCCTTGGGTCGGGACCCTGAGCGGGCTAAGCCGGACGACACTCGCCTCATCAGCTTAAGGCAAGGAGTCATCAAGGGGTTCCGGGGACAGGCTCCCGAAACGGCTGAACGTTGGGGTGGGGAGCAGGGGCTCCCTGCGCATCCTGTTAGGGCGGCGTTGACGGCGGGGCCTGGAGGCCTCCAGGTCCAAGCGGGCCATATCCCTAGTTGTGATGACCCCTTCCTCCTCGTACCTGCGCACGAGGTTGTTGATCACCCTTTGCTGGATGACCTCTGATGGGGAAAGGGGATGTGGGAACCCCGTATTCCGCGATGTGGTGGCCGTCGTGGCGGTAGCGGCGCCATGTGGGGTGGTTGTGGCGGAGTCGCCCCTGCCCCTGCATAGGCGGGCGGGCGGTGATCGCATCTCTGTAACAGCAACCTAGTTCCTGAGAAACGAAGGGATCAACTCATCAGCACTTAGAGGAAAATAAACGACAGCCAGTGCCCCAACGTCCTTCCATTCTCCACGTCTGTATGAAGGATCCACGCCATCACGCTGCAGAACCGGGTGCCCCACATTCTACTACCCCAACTTCTGGTGAGTTTCACGATAGGCCCGCTATTTTCTTGGCGGGACCAGGTGCCGGATATCTGGATCCGGTGACACGTAAATCTACTGGTGTCTCGAACACTACTAATATCCACATTGAGGAGAAGAGTTTCACGCCGGGTTCACCATTTCTGTTTCTGACGCTTTCACCGGGGCGCGCTCATCCCTCCGTCCACGGAGGAGGACGCGCGGCACTTTTTGCCCCGCATTCCCACTTCCCAAAGGCGGGCGACATTCGCTCCTTGTTTAGGAACGTCTACTCCTTGATCGAAACAGGATGATGGGATGTCGGTTCTTCTTTATGTGGATTCCTCCTCAGAACTCATCACCTAGTCTGGGTCTCCCTCACAGATTTAATACATAGTTCGTGAAACTCTTCTCAGTGCCATGTTTCCATGGATTCCAGTTAATTACACTGCTTCTGTCGGGACATTCCAAAGGGTCCAGTCAGGGCAGAAACCTTCAGTCGGGGGAGTAGTCACGTTGAGGCATCAGTAGCGTGTCTGGATGCTGGGGAACCTGGCATGTCTGTCTATTATCCCCGGTCACAGGGCTTCTCGAGGGCGTGGAAGCCCGAGGAATCCCACATCGAGTGCAGGGAATTATATGCCGTAGACACATGTATGAGGTTTTCCTCAGCTTCCCGTGTTTAGCACAGGGTACGCCGCGAGTTTAATGTCTAGCGGAGATGGGTCAATCCGATCAGAACATTAGCTATAACAGATTGGATTGAGGGATTTCCCTTGAAGGGATGCCGATAACGAGGCCAGCACATGGGCGGCTGTGAAGAGAAGCATACCGACATGGTCTCACCGGGATATGACGGTCCGGGCAAGGATCGGGGTGGATGGTTGATGAATGAATGATGTGGAGGGTGGAATGGCAGTGAACCATCTCAAGGGGAACGATGAAGTTGGGCTTGAGCCTTGAAAGGGCTTCCTACGTATCCCCGTGGCAGGGAATCAAAGTCGGCATAGTTCGGGATGGTGCCGGTGAACCGGCATGAGGGTGGACCTTGTCCCGATGCGTCAGCGAACCGACGTGAAGGTAGACCCGTGGGTCCACTAGTGGTGGGATTGAACCTTGGTAAGGTTTCCTACGTACCATGACTTGACACGGATCAAAGTCCTCGTAGTTTATAGGAAAACGGGGGGGGGGGGCTTGGCACACCGACAAGGAGATGGTCTGGGCCAATGATTGTTGGGCATGCACCTCAGGGAGGCTTCCTACGTAGCCTGCCTTGACATGGATCAAAGACCTCGTAGTTCAAATGGGTGTGCAGTTTAACGTCATGCGGGACAAGGGTGTGCAGTTTCTTGTCATGCTGGACGAGGGTGTGCAGTTTAACGTCATGCTGGATGAAGACATGCAGTTTATCGTCAGGTTGGACGAGGGATAAACTTGACATGAATGAACAACCGGGTAATGTGGCTTGAACCTCATGGAGGATTCCTACGTACCATGCCTTGACATGGATCAAAGTCCTCGTAGTTCGCTAGGGGTAGAGGTCAGGGTTGGTTCTCACTCTAAGCCCACATGAGTCATGCTCGGTGTGAGAAACAAGAGGTTGCAAGGACCTGACGATCACGTCGTGAAGGATGCATCCGTGAGAAGCGAAGAGGGGCTTACGCATTAGGCGACCCACGGGGCTGGGACTTACTCCAGGATGGAGGCCCGAGGTGTGGCAAAGCGCAGCGAAAGAGGGGCTCGGGACCAATGATGGGAGGTGCCTCATTCCCTATCATTCCATCCACTGGCCTTGGTAGTGGGGAAGTACGGAGATGCAGGGGCGCAACCATCCATTGGAGAACAAGGGTTACCCTTCTCCTATGAACATACGCCACTCCAATAAGGAGGATATCATCCCTTGTGGATGGGTGATTCCACTCCCGTGGAGACGAGCAACGTAAAAAATGTTCGAGCTGGGGGGACCCTGCGTGCGAAGCACGAGGTCGGGTCACAGTTTTACGTCATGTGTTGAGGACGTGATGCTTGTCAGTTTAACGTCCCACAGCTCGGACGAGGTGGGTTCACTCCAAACCCATAGGACTTACATAACCGGTACCCTCTGGTCCTTGGGGAAGGGAAGGTACCAGTAAGGTCGTGGTCAAGGGGGGGGGGTGGTGTGGAGCAAACCATCGAGGGGTCCACGTTAGCGTGGCTATGCGAAGAAGCAATAGCCTTTAGCGTGCCTATGAGAAGAAGCATTAGGAGAAGCAACGCTACGAGTGGTATTGTCTGTGGGACTTTGAAATCACATCATGCAAACATGGAGGGTCGCATGGGAAGAGGAATTTCCAAGAAAAGGAGTGTGATTCGCGAAGCAGAGTGCCTTGGCCCTAGCACGATGCATATGTGTGAGTGGAGGGTGCTTCGCGAAGTGGAACATTATTCGCAGAGCACTACCTCGCGAAGCAGGGTGCTGCGAAGTAGTGTGCTTCGCGATGTGTAGAGATCCTTCCTTAGCATAGGGATCACTATTATGGGTTGGGTGTTTCTCGAAGCATAAATGCTCTGCGGCTGCCCGGGTTCCCTTGGGAATCCCCTTCTTTCGCGAATGCCCTTGAGATTCACGAAGGGCATCCCTCTTGGAAGAGGGGGTCATAATGAGACCAAGCAAAGGAGTCTCACGAAGTAGAAGTACCTCGAGGACCTCATGATTCTCGGGGGAAAAGGGTGCTTCGCGATTCGGGAGAGGAGAAGCCGAAAGGTCGGATCGTCCCTCCTCGGGACTCAGGGGGAGTCCAGTATTTATAGGCAAGGGGCGTCGCGAAGTAGAACTCGCGCGCCACCTCAGGTGCTTCGCAGAGCGCTCGCGAACATCAATGGCGTCCGTGGAGAGTTACCGCCTCTGGAGCTTCGCGACGTGCTCCCGAACGTCAAATGCCTTCGCGGAGTGTTACCGCCTCTGGAGCATCGCATCGGGCTCGTGAAGGTCAAATGCCTTCGCAGAGTCTTACCACCTCTGGAGCTTCGCAGCGGGTTCGCGAATGTCAAATGCGTTCGCGGAGAATTACCGCCTCTGGAGCTTCGCGAGACCGCGATGCACGGGGGTGCTTCGCGATGGTGCTTCACGTTAGTTCTTCACGTTGGTGCTTCGCGAGGCAGCGTGCCAGCCTTTATTTTTTTCCCTTCCTTTCATGAAATATTTTGGCGCCAACAGATATATACTATTAAACAAAATATTGAGGTTTTTTTTATAAATGAAATACGTTTTGATCATCGAGACATTGGGTATTACAAACACATAAGTAGCGCTTCCATTTTTCAATGATTAGTAAGGAAATAAGGCAATAAATGTAATATATTTCTAGAATTATCAGAATATCAAAATGAAAGTAATTCCCCAACCCCAGTTACCCACAACCAGTGCATTATTTTAATACATTGTCATGATTAAAAGGAATCAATTTCTGAAAGACTGATCAGTTTAGCACTCTTGGAAAATAGATTAGATACATGAATGTTACATTAAACTTTATAACATACAAGGAAAAAATAATCCGGTGAGAATTACATCGTTCACTTAGCTTAACCCTTCATCTCAAACATAAAACTCTTCTTGGGATCGTAGGAAAATAAAACACAAGAAAGGTGTGAGCTTAGATGCTCAGTAAGGCTAAATAATTTAGTAGAAGCTATAAACATTTAAGGCAGGATGTGTAATAAAAAAAATAGACTTTTTAAACATAATATTGAACATAATATGGAAAAAATTAATCAAACATCAACATATATACAAGAACATGGATATTCTAATAGTCAAATAATCACATGTAAAAACTAATTTTATAATGAGGGTATTACTAACGCCGGACAACATTACCACATTATGAAGGCCTTGTGACAAAACTAAAAATGATATTTTGGAAAGGCCTTGTGCCAAGACACTAGTTTGTCTCATGAGACCTACCCATGCATCGAGGAGCGATAGCGGGCCCCACCTGTCACTTACTAAGTCCACTGCATTACTCATATGAGAATGTTGAAACAAAACATAATCATTATTATTAAAACTACCATACGAAATGTCAATACATAAACCATAAACCATGAATTGTATAAAAATAGAACATCCACAGTCAAACAAAGCATAACTCATTCAACAAAACATGGAAGATTTTATTATAATAAATCATCCTCAATCAAATTTAATATCGAGTAATGGATGCTGACATTGTTGAAAATGATGAATAAAACTTTTTGTGAGAAATATCCTTTTTTTAAAATCATATAAATATCACAAATTTATAAACAAGTAATTTAAAAAGATATCTTTGAATCAAATCGTACCATACCACTTTGAAACATTTGTAATGAATTATCATTTAAAAACATCCATGTCCATATAAATAAACCTTAAAATCATTTTGAAAACATTGACATTTATTAAAAACATTTAGAATGTTAAATATTTAAAACATTTAAAATCCTAATAAAGATTACCTTTCACAAATCATTAAAATATTAATTTTGAAATCATTTTTATGTAAAATGGACATGGGTGATAAAAATGTCCCAGTAAATACTTACACATAAACAATCTCAGATAATAACGAGATTGAGGAATTTACCTTTACCTTGCACTTTCCTTTAATCGAGGGTATGTTTAACCTCCTATATAAAGATCATTGTATGTTATTAAATTATAAAAAAACCATATTAATATTTATGATTCCATACATGATTCATTTATGACTTTATACTACCCATTTAATAATAATTTCAATGTTAAATTGACATTTCGGGTAATTATCTCTTTCTTTATCGTATGTGTTTTAACTTGTTACTCTTGATTGTATCACTTAGATCAAGATTTAAATACATCCAGAATATAAAACATGATTTATATATCATATATATTTAGAATATTAATATTTATAATAGACATATATATGATATGAAAAACACTTTTTATGGGGATGGTAGTCCATACGTACGCATAAGCACTGTTTCCGTTTTCATCTCCTATTGAATGGAACTAAGTGAATAAGATTTATGTAAGTACAAACACACACACACATAAACATATATATATATATATATATATCTATTGGAATTATTATGTCATATATTACATACTAAGTAGTAATATAAATTTTTATAATTGTCGATTAATGGTGAACGTGGAAATGAATCTCATCACGTCGTGGAGACGGTAATCTGTACGTACGCACGAGCGAAAATATCATTATATTGATGGAGAAATAATATGTAATTTGATGGTATATCATATATACACAATCAGTATCACGTTATATATATTATTTACATCAGTTACACATCATTATTATAGACATCGAAATAATAATGTATTGAATAACAATTACACCACGACGTGGAGACGGTAAGTTGTTCGTACACACTTATAGTGACATGTCATTCAAAGGATGGACAGAATAATGAATATGGTTGTACCATATTTATAATATAATCAGAGTATATAGAAGATACTGGAGTTATTATTTTATAATGGAAACAACTAGGAAAGAAGAAGAGGAAGAAGAAAGTAACTTGAAAGAGTTTGTGAAATATTTACCTCTTCTTCAGGTTCTTCATTTTAATTTTAACAAAAGGGATCTTTAGGACAGATTTATGACTAAAGGAAGGCCTCTAGGATTAAGGGAAGACAGTGGAGATGTTATTTGGGTAGGAGTTGGCTTTTCCAAATGGCTTTGTAGGTTTGAATTTGAGAAAAGCGGATGTGACCTTTTATAAGAGGGGTGATGGTCACTTTAGGAAAAGATTAATGTGTTAATTTATTATACAATAATATTTGGTTTATAATGGCTCCAAAATAATTTATTTATAGAAAGAGGTCGTTATGGGTTGAAATACTCTCAACAAATAGGTTTTAGACAAGTTTAGGTTATAATTTTGACCTTATCTTTTAGTTTTAACTCTTAGTTAAATATTTTAACTTTTACTGTGTCTTCTTGTATTCTTACACTATTTGGCCAATAAACATACTATAAAATTACAAGAGTGCCTCAAGTGGTCCATTAATGACATATATATTATTATTTATGATTTTTGGCCAAACCTTAGATTTTTAGGAATATTATATCAACTAATAATATATTTATTGTTTTCAAAACAATTTTATGTCAAATTTTACACACTTTGGTATTTTTTTTTAAACTAATAACAACATTATTACATTAAAAAAATACATTGAATCATTCATAACATGTCATATTCACCATGAATATTCATGGATGTCATAAAAACTTTGATATTATATTTATTTTAATATTTATAATCCCATTTATTTGATTCTTTGATTAATAATATAATTACTGCATCATCATTGTGTCATTAATAAATTTAATTATATAATGTCTAAAAATTATAAATAAAATACAATTATGTCATGACCCGACCCTACCTTGGCTCGAGCCGCAACTACCCCAAGCCCGCCTCCATAGGCCAGGGGCTGGAGACAAGTGTCGAAGGCTAAACAACTTGGGGATGCCTTTGCCTGAGTACCAGTACACACACACGCATCACAAAAAATTAAAAAGTGCAGAGTAAAAATACAAGCAAAGTAAAGCAAAGGGAAAATGCTATATATAAACGAAAAAATTTCATCGACCTCTATAGTACAAAGAAAGTGTTGAAAATAAACTGAAAAAAAGGGGAAAAACACGCACCCAACCAAAAAGTTCCACAACCCAGCAACATGTAACAATAGAAAAACAGCTGGAGGGGTCCCCCAACTGAACCTGACTACGACCACTGCATGGGGTCCGAGCTCCCGAACTCCTAAGCTCCACTGAAGTCAAGACCAACCTTCCCATCGTCTGTAAGGGCACACCAAGTGTGGGAAAATCCCAAGCAGGGGTGAGTATAAAAATACTCAGTAGGATTCCCCGAAGGCTCGAGGGAGCAACAAAGAGGTACCGAAGGGTGATCAGTAGATCGAACAGGAAAAGTAAAGGAGTACAACTGAAAGTGTATTAAATATTCCAGCTCAACCCAACAAGAGAGAGGAATTATACTCATCTAAACACAAGGAGTTGGAAATGTTGAGAAGATGAACTTCTCGTCGAGTCTTCGCTACCTATAGCATGAGAGTATACTCATCCAACCACGAGAAGCTAGACACGGAAAGCACGTGGCATACCCCGTGCTTCGTCGCCTCTCCTGGAGGGAGAGTAACCAAGCCCAAGAAGTGGGTACTGGAACAAGTTATATACATATTCATATTATCAATCAAGAATCCCGAACAAGATCGTAAGAGGATCTCCATCCCGTAGCTCAGCCCAATAAAAGTGAGTCACCAACAGTCCCAGAAGTAAACACTATCAATTCCCATCATCTAGCACGTCTTCCCCGAACTACAAGTCAACGAGCTCAATCCACCGCACCTTGGAACTATCTGCTTTGGGCGGTACTGACTCGCCCGCACGGTTTTAGGTCGCATCACAAGGACGCGTCTCGGTGGGGGAAAGCGCCCCTCGTAGTTGAGAGTTCTGAGGGAACGTCAAACGACAACTCATCACTGCCCCGCAGTCGAGAGGTCTTCTCGAAGTCAAGGTCATTCCATCACTGACCCGTACAACCAAGGGTCCTGCTCTGGTAATCACGGAGGAAAGCCACAAACTAGTCTAGTATAAAGGACTGAGTCTGAAATACCAACGGGCAAACCACTACTCAGCCCTGCTAGAGGGTAATTCATAATAAGATATCGGGTGACCCACTGGCCAACCCTGCTAGAGGGTAAACCCTAATAAGATATCGTGTGACCCACTACCCAGCCCTACTGGAGGGTAGACCTGGAATATGCCGACAGGAGACCCACTACCCAGCCCTGCAAGAGGGTAGACCTGGAAGAAGTCGACAGGTGACCCACTGCCCAGGCATGCTAGAGGGTAAACCCGGAACAAGACGACAGGAGACGCACTGCCCAGCCCTGCTGGAGGGTCGACCTGAAACAAGATGACGAGCGACCCACTGCCCAGCCTTGCTGGTGGGTAGACCATCAAGAGTCGTCGGGGAGACCCACCGCCTAGTATATTCTAGATGGTAAACCCTGAGATGTCAATAAGCAGCCCACTGCCCAGCCCTGCTGGATGGTAAACCCGAAAAGTTGAGGAGTAACCCACTGCCCAGCCCCACTGGAGGGTAAAACTCAGAACTGCTCTGGCCATCTCTAATGGAGGGTACAACATTCGCCAACCGAACACTAAGTGGGTATCGCATAACCACCCATCTCTAGAACAACTCACCTAATAGAGGTTTAGCGTCCGTTCAATAACTAGGTGCCACTAGCACCACTACCGGCCAAACCATCGAGAATAGAACCAGGGGAAAACTCACCCTACTGGTCAACCCACGAGAACAAAGGAACCATCTACGTCACGAGAGGTAAAAACTACGCAAAGAAGAGGATAGCACACACATGGGTCCCACACGACGTGTGGCCCCAAGTCAACCCCAACCGAATGCACAAACGTTCTCAAGTACAATAAACCATATGTACCTCCATGTGTTCCCATATACTCCCAGAGTATACCAGGTTCCAGCCCAAAGGCTATAATGCACACGGAACCCAATGTCAACGCGACAACATTATGTAATTACTCCAACCTGCCAGCTCAACAGCTGAGGCACAACCAACCACATCTCTTCAATCATTTACATCACTCACATGAGAGTGCACGCGATCACATGCCAAGGGTCCGCTACAAACACAGTAGAAGAACCGCCACCAGGGCACCTTCACATTCCACATTTAATAAGATCACGTAAGAGGCTCCGCTCACCTGAATAGATTACATCGTTTTAATCCTCGCGGAAAAACATGCGAGATCGACTACATACTCGCCTCAAACGGATATCAGATGGAAAAGTCACCAACACCGCCATACGCCCGAACGTCGCCCTGTGATCCTGAGCCTCGGCCCCGAAAACAGTCGGGCGAATTGCACCATTATGATCCCCTTGGGAAAACACATTAATAGGACTGCTCACTTGACTGTAATAGATATCCGGAGAAAAACATGCATTCCGGCGCACCGCACATGAGTGGTGCTTCATGAGACCCGCATCCCTGTCCTAAAACACAATGAAAGGATTGCACCATTGCGATCCCCTTGAAAAAATACACGTGATAGACTATTCACATGTCCAAAATGGTTGCCCGGTGATAGAGATAGAAAATCACCTTCAACGCCCAAATGTCCCTCGTGGGGCCCGCACCATCATGCGGAATTAGGCTGGGCATATTGCACCATTTTAATAACCTTGGAAAAACATCAAGAAACGAGTACTCAAACACCCCTGACGGATATCGAGTGAAAAAGTGGTGTTTCACCGTAAAACGTGCGAACTAGGCCCCGTGGGGGCTGCACCTCATCTCCAACCCGAACGCTTCCGAAAGTTCCTCAAAAAATCTTGCAGGAGAACTGGTATCACGCTGCCACTGAAGGCATGTCAATCAGACATCACAAGAAGGAGTTAGGTCTGCTGCAACAATTAATTAATTAATCAAATAATTAATTAATCATTCGTATAAAGCATTTCGTGCCGCCGAGTGACGAAACCAAACCGAAGGGGGCTTCAAACCATCTTTGGAAGGGTCGACTATGCTTCGAGGCCACTGCGCCTCTGACGGCGCTTCAAACATACGTCCGGATGCAGAGACACTTCTGTCGCAACATCAACAATAATTTAATATTTTTAAATTAAAGTGTATTTGGTAACCCGACTTTTGGCAGATAATCCAAAAACCTCGAAACATACTTTAGAAAGGGAGTCTCGCAAACACGGTCTCGTAGCCACAGACGGTGCATCAAACAAACGTGCCAATTATGAGTTACGGTCCCCCGAACACAAGGGGGGTCATCCGGGCCTGTTCACCCGGGTCGGCCCGGTCCGAACCGCGATGGCCCTCCCAGCAGAACCGGACCCTTCTTCAGGTCCAGGTTTTTTTACAAGCGGACCAGACTTTTGGCCAGTCTCTGTGTCATCTCCCAAAAGGACCCGCTTTGTGCGGGTCCTCACTCGCAGCAGACTGGCCAAATAGCCGATCTCCATTGACAACCAACAGGACCCACGCTGTGTGTGTCCTGGCTTCCCTAGCGTGCCCGAGGCCAGGCCTCGGGCTCCCCCGCCAAGCACGTCTGGCCAGCGCACCTAGCCGCAACCCCCACCACCACTGCCCCGCTCCACCGGCCGCCTGCACCTTCGCCCACAGCCGCATGCTCCGCCTCCTCTCGATTCACCGGCACCGTTGACCACATCCGCCTGATACGCGTCCGCTCAGATCATCGGGCTGCCGCGCGTGCCACCAGACCAGCATGAAAACCGCCGGAAAACACCCCAAAAAAACCCGCGGACTTCGCCGGATGTTTGCGAACACGTTGGGACTCGGATTTTCAAACTGAAACGTGCGTCAGGAATCTCAGAACCATTCCTACGCATTTTTGGGCTTCGCTCAACGATTGGGCATTAATTTGACACAGAAAATTGAACTTCAAGAAGGGTATATAAATAAAAAATGCAAAATGTAAACTCATACATCCGAGGGTGTATCCCGGAGGTTCGCCGCACGAGCCGTCGCTGCCGCAATGCTTGAAGTGTAACGACCCAAAGTTTTTCAATGGAAAATTCCCTTCTTATATCTATGTCATAAAAACACAAAATAACGACCTACTATGTGATAAGTGACCTTTAAACATAATTTTGTCACCCCTATGTTTGGAATTTTAAAAATCCAACATTCACGGTTGTGTTCAAGATAGTTTTTGGAGTCCAATGAAACAAAAATAATTTTTGGTGAATAGTAACCTACCCTTATGAATAGTAACCTACCCTTAGGAATAGTAATATGACCCTTATGAATAGTAAATAGGAGTAACATTACCTATGAATAATAAAATAAAATTTAGACATCATAGAAAGTGATGATTTGACCTTAGTAAACGTTTTTGGTATTTTATAAGTCATAAATAATTAATTATAATTAATTAATTAATTTAAAAGAATATTTATTTTCTTTTAATGTATTCATAAATTATTGAATCAATGTCTAATAGTGTTTATATAATTTTATAAAACCCTACGTAATTTTTGAAAGAGCTACAAAATCAGTTTTAATTTTAAAATTTTTTTTTAGTAAATTATGATTATAATTAAATTGTAAAGACCCGCAAATTTCAAGGAAATTTTTTCTTAATTTTCTTTGGAATTTTACAAGAACGCAGCTTCAGACGGCACCTGATTCCGAGGCCCGGTGTGCCCGGAATCAATTTCCGAAGTTTGGCTCGGGTACGTTCAGTGAACGGACGAGCGGGTTTTTCTATCTTTTGAACCGGTGCCCGGAATCGAATTCTGAGGGCACCGATGAAATCGCAGCGCCGGTATTTGCTTAGAAACGCCTCTTCCGGAGTTGCGTTTGCTCAACCGTGGTTTTTAAAATTTTGGGCTTTAAGTCGGAAATAAAATAAAGGTTGTGCGACAACTTTATTTTATTTCACTTAAGCCGCTTGGAAGTCACTTGAAAGCCACTTGAGCTGAGTTAAAGCGGATAGGGTGCTATCCGGAAATATCCTACCCTCTTGGTAGGATATTTGTGCGGTGGGGCCCGCACGAGCCCCGCCGTTTCTTCCGCTAAGTAACGCACCAGGGAAAACCCGTCAAAGTAACTGAAAAGTCAGCCGACGCGTTTTCTTAAATTCTTAACAGACCATTTAATTGAGCGGTTTATTTCGTGAATTAAATGGGCTGTTTCGTTCATTGAATTAATTCAACGAACTGATGGGTCGTTACTTACGCAATTGCGTTTATTGGCAAAATAATAAAATAGACCAATGTGTCTATTTTGGGGGATTACTCTTTATTCTCTGGGCCTCCACCCTCCCCGCGAAGAACGCGAAGAACGCGAAGAACGCGAAGAACGCGAAGAACGCCGGAACCAAAATTCGACGACGCACACCGTGATCCGCGACGTCGACAAACTTTTTCCGCGACCTTCTTCTTCTTCTTCGGCGCTTCTTCTTCCGCGGCGAACCTACGATCGGCGGTTAAAGATCGTCGGCGCGACTCCTTCCCGCGGTACGACGAGCGTCTCTTCCGCGACGATCACCAAATCCGCGACAACCTCTCGTCCGACGACGACGACAAGGTAGGGATTTAATTCTTGATGATTCATTCCCGTGTTTTTATTTCTTTTTGAATAAAGAACCGGCATGAATATTTTCAATTAATTAAAATTGAAGTGCCGTTTAAAAGAAAAAGAAGTGAACAATTTTTATCTTGATTAAAAATTGTTGTAGCCCCTTTCTCCCGTTGTTTATGACTAACGCGGAGGGTGCGGGTCTAACGAACAAGACCCGGCAACCCTCCGCCGATCTTTTGTTGTGCGGATTTGGCGGACGACGACGAACCGTGCGGTAGAGGCGATCCGTTGATCCCGTAGTAAAGATCGGCCCCCGGGAAGAGCTATGGCGCAGACGGGAAGCAAAACGGGCCACCGGAGCAACTCCGGCGGCCCGCGGAAGGCGGCGGCGGCGCGGGTCGCCGGCGCGGCGGCGCCGGCGACCGGGGACGGCGGCGCCCGGCGCGCCGCCGGAGGAATCCGCCACGGCTCGGCCGCGGCGGCGGCGAACCGCCGGACCGCGACCGCGGTCCGGCCACCCAGCACGCGGCCCGCGCGGGCCGCGTTTCTCCAACCGCGGTCCGGCCACCCAGCACGCGGCCCGCGCGTGGGTCTGATCCTGTGTGGGTCATCTCTTACGGTTCTGTGTGAGCCATTGCTACAGGTTCTGTGTGAGCCCGATCCTGTGTGGGTCTTTTGCGGGGGTTAGTACCTATCGATCCTTCGTGGGTCCGACGACTTAGATGGATCAGTGATCATCTTTGACGTCATCTGAAAAAGTATACCTGGTTGAGCTGAATCTTATGTTACTCTCCTTTGTGGAATGTGTTGAACTATCCTATATGGATTTACTGTTTACTCTCCCTTGTGGATTTGAGTCTTGCTTTCCTGTGTGGATTGAGTTGTTCTTGAGCTCGTGAGCAGAGCTAGAATTGGGGACTTAGGTATATGTATGGGCATATACCTAAGTCGAGTCAGTTGTTTCTTCGTGGTTACCCCTTTCTTTTGTGCTATATCCTTTGTGGATTTCGGGAGACCTTCGGGGGTCTCGGGGTCCCTACTGAGTAGCTTATACTCACCCCTGCACGGGCTATGCCCGCACCTTGTTCTGTTGGATGCAGACGACGGACAGCGCTGATCACGGTTGGGGCGTGGAGCAGGACGGTACCTGGAGGTGGACCACTGGGCGGGACGTGCTCGGAGCGGACGTGGGACCCGAGGAGCCTGGAGGCTATCTGTACCCACCCTTCAGGTGGGATTGCCAGTGGACGACACGAGGCCGCCGTCTTTTCTTCAGTTTCTGTTCTTTTCCTTTCAGTTGTACTTTCAGTTGGGCTTGTATTCCGGCCCCCTTTACTTTTCTGCACTTTGTAGTTACTTTCCGCTTGCTGACTCTGTGGTGGTTGTTACTTATAAAGGCAATGCCTTCCCTGTTTACCGGGATTTTATGCCTTGGTGCTAGTCGCCAGCCCCTGGCCTATGGAAGGCGGGCTTGGGGTAGTCACGGCACGGGCCCCGAGGTCGGGTCGTGAAAAATTGGTATCAGAGGTGGTCGGTTCTACCGCAGACTCTGATCGTCTTTTCTTCCTATATGAAGCAATAGTGTTTAGCGTATTGAGTGTGGTTATCAGTTCAGGGAGCCCAGTGTTGGTGCGGCGGCCGACGTATCCGTACACCAGGACCCTGACTCCTAATTTCCGACTTAATGCATGAAAACATTGATTGCGTGTGTGTTTCAAGTTTCCTTTGTGATTACTTGTGTCAGCTCACCGGGTATACTGATCTGCTTCATGAAAGTCTCAAGTTTTCCTTGTGATTACTTGTGCCAGCTCACCAGGTATACTGTTCTGACTGTGGTGCCCTTGTTCTCCTTTTCAGGATGGCCCCGCGACGACAGCCAGCTAGGGTTCCGAGTGTAGGGCGCAACGGCAGCCCACCGAGCAACGAGGCCTCGGTGCAGGGCCCTTTGCCAGCAGTGGCACCGGCGGTAGCTTTACCCGCCGAGCCACCGATGCTACTAGTACCAGACGCTGACGATGCACGTCGCCTCAGGGCACTGCATGAGTTCCAAAGCCAGCGACCGCCCAGGTTTCGCGGTGAGGCGGACCCCCAGGCCGCCGAGGACTGGTTAGAGGCGGTGGTACGGATCTTTAGGCTAGTGAGAACACCAGCGGATCTCATGGTGATTCTCGCGGCGAGCCTCCTGCAGGCGGCGGCATGACGATGGTGGAGCTTGATGCTCCAGGTTCACGATGAGGCATCCTTGCTCTGTACGGATTTCGAGAGCCTCTTCCGCTCTGAGTTCGTCCCGGCCACCCTCCGAGCGGTGCACATCCAGGAGCTTCTCCAGCTGCTCCAGAGCAGCATGACGGTCGCTCAGTACGCGGCGAGGTTCACTGACCTATCTCGCTACTCGACCGACATGGTACAGGACCCCTTCTTCCGGGCCCGGACCTTCGAGCAGGGCTTGCGGCAGTAGATTCGGGCGTCGCTGATCTCCGTCAGCATTCCGACCCAGGCGGGAGTACTGGAGCGAGCCCTCTTGATCGAGAGCTTCCTGGCAGAGCCTTCTTCAGCGGCGAGACCTAGAGCAGGGTGGCAGGTAGCTGAGTCTTCGGCAGGAGGTAGCCGACGGATGACTCTCGGGTCCAGGCAGACCAGACCCCCATGCAGACGGCCTTAGGACACGGGCTCAGCAGTGCGGGACACACAGTGGAGTGCCAGCCTTCCGAGAGGCAGGCTGTGCTACTCCTGCGGCGAGCAGGGTCACATGGCTCGTGACTGGCCGACTCGCCGATCAGAGGAGCAGCAGACGGTGGAGGGGCCACCCAGGCAGAGGCAGAGGGTCGACCGTGGCGGTCCGCAGGGAGGAGGCGGACGAGGCAGAGGAGCTGGCCGAGCAGCGGGTGGTGGGCGACGCTTCCATGCTCTACCCCCACCACCACCAGGAGGGCCACCTCGACCACAGGGAGCTGGCGGGCAGGGACATGCCCAGCTCCAGGCAGTGGAGGCCTACGACCCCGACATGCCAGAGATGATTCGAGGTACGATCTGTGTCTATTCCACCCTTGCTGCAGTACTTATAGACACAGGAGAGAGTCACTCTTTCATAGCCTATGCCCTTGTTCGGAGCTCGGAGATTCCGACTGAGCCGTTGGCTCGATCCTTACGGCTAGAGACTCCTACGGGAGCAAACTCGACGATTACGTACTGGTGCCGGCAGTGTGAGCTTACTCTAGGAGGCGAGAGCTTCGGCTGGGATCTCCTTGTAGCGGCGTCGAGGCCTTACGACGTCATCTTGGGCATGGATTGGCTATCCACGGTTCATGCCCAGATCGACTGTTTTAGGCGCAAGGTGCGATGTGTTCGCACCGACGGGAGCAGGTTTACCTTCACCGGCGAGAAGGGAACCTTTGCAGCACAGGATGGACTTCCGCGGAGGAGAGTGCAGCCCATCTCTCATCAGTTGGCTAGCCTCATCCTAGGAGCAGTGGACGTGCGGAGTCCAGTTTTTCCTGCAGTGGTGGACCAGTACGTGGACGTCGTTCCCGAAGACGTTCCAGGGCTACCTCCTCGTAGAGAGGTAGACTTTTACATCGACTTGTACCCCGGGACAGCCCCAATATCTACTCCAGCATATCGGATGGCCCCCGCCGAGCTTCAAGAGCTGCGGGTACAGTTGGAGGACTTGCAGAGCAAGGGGTTTATCCGACCCAGTGTTTCACCCTGGGCTTCCCTGATTTTGTTCGCCAAGAAGGCGGACGGGAGCTTGCGACTGTGTGTCGACTATCGTCGCCTGAACCAGGTGACAGTGAGGAACAAGTATCCGCTGCCACGGATTGATGACCTCTTCGATCAGCTCAAGGGAGCGCGGTGGTTCTCGAAGATAGACCTCTGGTCAGGCTATCATCAGCTCAGAGTTCGAGACGAGGACGTGCAGAAGACGGCCTTCAGATGTCGGTATAGCCATTATGAGTTCTTGGTTATGTCGTTCGGCGTAACCAATTCTCCAGCAGTGTTCATGAGCCTCATGAACAGGATCTTCCAGCCATACCTCGACCGATTTGTCGTGGTCTTCATTGACGACATTTTGGTATACTCGACGACTGACGAGGAGCATGCCTACCACCTACGAGTTGTGCTAGACACACTCCGAGAGCACCAGCTTTATGGCAAGCTCTCAAAGTGCCAGTTCTGGTTACGTGAGGTCCACTTCTTGGGGCACGTCATCTCTGAGGCGGGAGTTGCAGTGGATTCCGCGGAGATCGACGCAGTGCTAGCTTGGGAGCCACCCAGGAGCGTGACGGAGGTGCGGAGCTTCTTGGGCCTAGCCGGATACTATCGGAGATTTGTGACAGACTTCTTTAGAGTTGGGGCACCACTCTCAGTCTTGACCAAGAAGGGGAAACCCTTTGTGTGGTCAGATAGATGTCAGCAGAGCTTCCAGGAGCTGAGACTGAGATTGACCAGCGCACCTATCTTGAGGTTGCCTGAGGAGGGAGTTGGATACGTAGTTTACTGCGATGCATCAGGGACTGGACTCGGGTGCGTCCTGATGCAGGAGCGGGCCGTGATCGCCTACGGATCACGTCAGTTGAGGCCGCATGAGCAGAACTACGCCACTCATGACCTGGAGTTAGCAGCAGTGGTCTTCGCTCTGAAGACTTGGCGGCACTATCTGATGGGCGAGCGCTTCACAGTCTTTTCTGACCACCAGAGTCTCAGGTATATCTTCTCTCAGAAGGACCTGAACCTGAGACAACAGAGATGGCTTGAGTTCCTCCAGGACTATGACTTTGAGATAGTCTATACTCCTGGGAAGGGGAACGTGGTAGCCGATGCCCTCAGCAAGAGGACGGGCATTCAGCTACTTGAGGAGGCGACGGAGCAGCTAGCCTCCTTACAGATATCCTTCATGGATAGAGACGGGGCAGCCTTTCTTCAGTCTCTCACAGTCTCTCCTCCACTTCTACAGCGGGTCAGAGAGGCTCAGCGTGGGGATGCTGACTGTGAGACCCGGCGTGCACTGATATCCTCAGGTCAGGCGCCTGATGGCTTCTCCCTTGGAGCAGAGCACGACATCCTTTTCAGAGGACGTACCTTCGTACCAGTCGCTTTACGAGAGGAGGTGCTGAGAGAGTTTCACACTTCTCCCTTGGCGGTGCATCCCGGAGTGGAGAAGATGTACCAGGATCTCAGACAATAGCACTGGTGGCCGGGCATGAAGAAAGATGTGGCAGAGTTCGTTTCACGATGCCTCACCTGCCAGCAGGTGAAGGCAGAGCATCAGGTACCAGCAGGCTTGGTACAGCCCTTGGAGGTCCCGGAGTGGAAGTGGGACGGCATATCTATGGACTTCGTGACTGGACTTCCATGCAC
Source organism: Viscum album (assembly GCA_963277665.1). NCBI lineage: Eukaryota > Viridiplantae > Streptophyta > Magnoliopsida > Santalales > Viscaceae > Viscum > Viscum album. The sequence continues at coordinate 1,757,666,993 of OY728123.1, forward strand.
TTCCAGAGGTCACGACTCCATTTGGGTGATTGTCGACCGACTCACCAAGACGGCACACTTCTTACCCATCAGAGAGCAGGGCTCAGTGGAGAGCTTGGGACGTCTTTACGTCCAGGAGATCGTACGGCTTCACGGTGTGCCATCGTCTATCGTCTCCGATCAAGATGCTCGTTTCACTTCCCGGCTTTGGAAGGGGTTGCAGGAGGCGTTCGGGATGCGGCTCCATCTGAGCACAGCCTTCCACCCTCAGACGGATGGTCAGACTGAGAGAACCATACAGACACTCGAGGACATGCTCCGTGAATGTGTTCTCGACTTTGGTCGCAGCTGGGAGGACCACCTACCCTTGGTGGAGTTCGCGTAAAACAACAGCTACCACTCCACCATCGGGATGGCACCATACGAGGCGTTGTACGGCAGACCCTGCAGATCACCGTTGTGCTGGACAGACCCTGGGGAGTCAGCACTCGTGGGACTAGAGATGGTCTGAGCCACGACAGAGAAGGTCCAGATCATCCAGGAGAGGATGAGGACAGCTCAGAGCCGGCAGAAGTCATATGCTGATAGGAGGCGGAGGCCACTAGAGTTCGAGGATGGCGACCACGTCTTTTTGCGTGTCTCACCTCGACGTGGTTTACGGAGATTTGGCCGAGGCGGCAAGTTGTCTCCACGCTTCATCGGGCCTTTCCAGGTCCTCAGCAGGATAGGAGAGGTGGCTTATCGCCTGGCTCTACCACCTCAGTTGCACCGGGTGCACGACGTCTTCCACGTGTCTCAGCTGAGGAGATACGTGCACGACCCGAAGCACATCATCGACTTTGGAGAGCTGGACATGGACGATGGGGTGACTTTTGCGGAGGTCCCAGTGGAGATCGAGGATCGACAGGAGCGGGTCCTACGTGGGCGGTCGATTCCTCTTGTGCGCGTCAGATGGCAGCACGGGAACCTCCAGGAGAGCACTTGGGAGCGGGAGGCTCAGATGCGTGCTCAGTACCCCCATTTGTTCCCCTAGTTTTTGATGTATCTTTACGGGGACGTAAAGCCCCGAGGTGGGAGTAATGTAAAGACCCGCAAATTTCAAGGAAATTTTTTCTTAATTTTCTTTGGAATTTTACAAGAACGCAGCTTCAGACGGCACCTGATTCCGAGGCCCGGTGTGCCCAGAATCAATTTCTGAAGTTTGGCTCGGGTACGTTCAGTGAACGGACGAGCGGGTTTTTCTATCTTTTGAACCGGTGCCCGGAATCGAATTCTGAGGGCACCGATGAAATCGCAGCGCCGGTATTTGCTTAGAAACCCCTCTTCCGGATTTGCGTTTGCTCAACCGTGGTTTTTAAAATTTTGGGCTTTAAGTCGGAAATAAAATAAAGGTTTTGCGACAACTTTATTTTATTTCACTTAAGCCGCTTGGAAGTCACTTGAAAGCCACTTGAGCTGAGTTAAAGCGGATAGGGTGCTATCCGGAAATATCCTACCCTCTTGGTAGGATTTTTGTGCGGTGGGGCCCGCACGAGCCCTGCCATTTCTTCCGCTAAGTAAAGAACCCGCGAAAACCCGTCAAAGTAACTGAAAAGTCAACCGACGCGTTTTCTTAAATTCTTAACAGACCATTTAATTGAGCGGTTTATTTCGTGAATTAAATGGGCTGTTTCGTTCATTGAATTAATTCAACGAACTGATGGGTCGTTACTTACGCAATTGCGTTTGTTGGCAAAATAATAAAATAGACCAACATGTCTATTTTGGGGGATTACTCTTTATTCTCTGGGCCTCCACCCTCCCCGCGAAGAACGCGAAGAACGCAAAGAACCCGAAGAACGCCGGAACCAAAATTCGACGATGCACACCGTGATCCGCAACGTCGACAAACTTTTTCCGCGACCTTCTTCTTCTTCTTCGGCGCTTCTTCTTCCGCGGCGAACCTACGATCGGCGGTTAAAGATCGTCGGCGCGACTCCTTCCCGCGGTACGACGAGCGTCTCTTCCGCGACGATCACCAAATCCGCGACGACCTCTCGTCCGACGACGACGACAAGGTAGGGATTTAATTCTTGATGATTCATTCCCGTGTTTTTATTTATTTTTGAATAAAGAACCGTCATGAATATTTTCAAGTAATTAAAATTGAAGTTCCGTTTAAAAGAAAAAGAAGTGAACAATTTTTATCTTGATTAAAAATTGTTGTAGCCCCTTTCTCCCGTTGTTTATGACTAACGCGGAGGGTGCGGGTCTAACGAACAAGACCCGGCAACCCTCCGCCGATCTTTTGTTGTGCGGATTTGGCGGACGACGACGAACCGTGCGGCAGGGGCGATCCGTTGATCCCGCAGTAAAGATCGGCCCCCAGGAAGAGCTATGGCGCATATGGGAGGGAAAACGGGCCACCGGAGCAACTCCGGCGGCCCGCGGAAGGCGGCGGCGGCGGCGGCGACCGGAGGCGGCGGCGCCCGGCGTGCCGCCGGAGGAATCTGCCGCAGCTCGGCCACGGCGGCGGCGAACCGCCGGACCGCGTCCGCGGTCCGGCCACCCAGCACGCGGCCCTCGCGGGCCGCGTTTCTCCAAGCCGCGGGTCAAACCCGTGGCGGCTTCTTCGGCCGCTCGGCCGAAGCCGAGCCGGCCGGGCCGCGCCCAGGCCAGACCGGACCCGGCCTAGCCGGGTCGGGCCGGGTCGGGTCGACCCGGTTCGGCCGACCCAGGGGTGGTTCGGGCCGGGTCGCCCCGGGCCCGGAACCCCGTTTTCGGGCCCTCTTCGGTCTTTTGCCCATATCTTGGGCCTGGGACCTCTGATTGACGAACCGTCAGTGGCTACGCGATCCTTGGATCGATACGGTCGTTTTGGTATATTACACTCAAGGTTTCGGAAGACTTTGGGTTCGGCCGGGTTGGTTCGTACACGAAACCAACCGGGCCCTCGGAGCGGAAACGCTCATAACTTGAGCTACGGACGTTCGATCGACGTACCGTCAGCTGTGGTAGTTCCCTCTAAGTGAGACGGAACTTTTGGCATACTCCGCCCGAGGATCGGACATATCCGGAGTACGGTCGGGTTGGTTTTGCCCTAAAAAAACCAACCGGGCCCCTGGGACGAAAATGCCAATAACTCTCAGGCTGGGCGTCCGATTGACGCGCCGTCTGTTGCGTTGAGATCCTGTTGTCGATACAGAAGTTTTGGATACATCAACTTCGGACTACGTGTCAGTTGATGTATCAGCCTCTCGGCTCGTGGAGCGGACCCTCCTAAACGAGCTCGCTGTGTGCGGGAACCCTAGCGCTGGCTGTGACTTCGACGACAGAGCAGAGATCCTCCGTGGACTGCGACGACGACCGAGCAGAGATCCTTCGTGGACTGCGGCGACGACTGTGCAGAGATCCTCAGTGGACTGCGTCGACTACTGCACTCAGCGATCCTACGTGGATCAGTGCTACAGGTCCTGTGTGGGTCTGATCCTGTGTGGGTCATCTCTTATGGTTCTGTGTGAGCCATTGCTACAGGTTCTGTGTGAGCCCGATCCTGTGTGGGTCTTTTGCGGGGGTTAGTACCTATCAATCCTTCGTGGGTCCGACGACTTAGATGAATCAGTGATCATCTTTGACGTCATCTGAAAAAGTATACCTGGTTGAGCTGAATCTTATGTTACTCTCCTTTGTGGAATGTGTTGAACTATCCTATGTGGATTTACTGTTTACTCTCCTTTGTGGATTTGAGTCTTGCTTTCCTGTGTGGATTGAGTTGTTCTTGAGCTCGTGAGCAGAGCAAGAATTGGGGACTTAGGTATATGTATGGGCATATACCTAAGTCGAGTCAGTTGTTTCTTCGTGGTTGCCCCTTTCTTTTGTGCTATATCCTTTGGGGATTTCGGGAGACCTTCGGGGGTCTCGGGGTCCCTACTGAGTAGCTTATACTCACCCCTGCACGGGCTATGCCCGCACCTTGTTGTGTTGGATGCAGACGACGGACAGCGCTGATCACGGTTGGGGCGTGGAGCAGGACGGTACCTGGAGGTGGACCACTGGGCGGGACGTGCTCGGAGCGGACGTGGGACCCGAGGAGCCTGGAGGCTATCTGTACCCACCCTTCAGGTGGGATTGCCAGTGGACGACACGAGGCCGCCGTCTTTTCTTCAGTTGCTGTTCTTTTCCTTTCAGTTGTACTTTCAGTTGGGCTTGTATTCCGGCCCCCTTTACTTTTCTGCACTTTGTAGTTACTTTCCGCTTGCTGACTCTGTGGTGGTTGTTACTTATAAAGGCAATGCCTTCCCTTTTTACCGGGATTTTACACCTTGGTGCTAGTCGCCAGCCCCTGGCCTATGGAAGGCGGGCTTGGGGTAGTCACGGCACGGGCCCCGAGGTCAGGTCGTGACATAAATATTAAATTAATAATATTTAGAAAATTATTTTTGAAAAATTGACTTTATTTCTGGATTCTACACGTCGAAAAATGGTTGGGGTAAATTTTTGGGAATTTTCTGAGATCCTTGAATTTTTGATGAATAGTGGAATCCGATAATTCACAATAAAAGCTAAATAATGTATTAATTGAGTCATTGCTGACGTTCTGCTGATGTAAGCCCACTTGGTTGGGGATTACATTATAAAATTACTATTATTGGTCATCCAAGACTCACTATTCCTTGTCTTTGGTGGAATTAATAAACTAATCAATTTAATATTAAGGAAACCCCTCTCCCCTCCACTATAAAAGCCACCCTTCACTCCCTCTTTTCCTCACACCTCTCAAGAACCAAGACTTCTCTAAATTCTGCCCAAACACCTTCCCTAGCCCATCCCCCACGTCCAAAAGCTTCTGGTCTCATCAAAATACCATTCCTAACTTCCTTAAGGAGGATCTCAAGAGGAGGATTCTAAAGGTAATTTCTCTCTCTCTTCTCCTTTAATTTCCTTTCAAGCTCAAGTTCCTTTCTTGATCTCTCTCTATCTATATTCATACAAATTGTTCTGTAAATCCAGTGTTTTATATATACTTTAATATTATGATTCTAATGTTATATTATATCACCCCACACCCTTTCCCCCTTCCTTTTATTTTATTAAAGAGAACGTTGTTCATGTGGTGATAATTTATCACCTTCAAAAACAACATGCTCTCTTCTTCCATTTATACCTTAAATCTGGTCATGAAACCATTTTTATGGTTGAACCAGAATGTTTTATATGTATTATGTTCAATTTTATGTTCTGTAAAAAACCTATGGCCTTATTACTAAGATAAATGTTAAAACAAGATCGTTGTGATCCAAAAACCGCTCAAATTAACCCAAATAACCATCATTAAATTTTTATCTAATGATTTGTCCACATGGATCTAATATAATTCATTATAAAATCATTCAAGCTTCTGTAATATCACTAATTACATGTAATATCAGTTCTGGATGTTTACCCATGATCTACCCAAACATCAATTTAAGAATACAAGTGGATCGTTCAAGAAAACCCTAAAAACGAACATCACCGAACAAGGTTTTTAAACTCTATAAGTCATTCAAAGGAACATAATATGAAATAATGAAACCAGAATGAACCCTATTAATGTATAAATGTTTTTGTAATTTCTAATTAATTAATATAATGTCATTATACAGGACATTAAAGAGAAGGAGGCATTCGAGTACAAGGTAAGGGGAAATCTCGAACCCAATTTTCTTCCTTCGGGTTCTCCCTCTTTCACTCCATTTTTGATATGGTTACTCCTCAAAGATCTATTGTTCATCATTTACTTTACTTTTCTGGGATATACATGTTTGTCACTGGTTTTTATGTCCATCAAAATGTTTTCCAAAAGAACTCTTCTTTCAAGATCTCACATTTTGCCTCTCATTCAAGGTTGATGGTTCTTATATCAAGTATGTTGTTCCCTCTTTCTTTTGGGAACCCAAAGCTTCTGAATGTGTTATTATGAGATGAAACACATTCCTTTCCATGGGTTATTTATGTACATGTTTGATATGTGTTATATGTGGCAAGCATGATAATGATAATGTTATGATGTGACGGGTGCGCCCGGAATTATATAGCGCAATATGAAAGTTTAAATGTGACGGGTGCACCCGGAATTATATAGCGCTCCAATGAATTGGGTAAAGTGATGAATCTCATGAGTAAATGTGAAATTATGCTTGAACATGATGCTAGCTTTGTTCACAAGTATGTGTGGTAGTTAACCACTAAGACATGATGTTTCATTTTTATGCTTTGCCACATTTCAAGTTTATTGTTTATGCTCCTCTCATGTTCAAGATCTTCTTCCTATGTCATGATTATGCTCACCCCATGCTATATTGTTCTTATCTATCCTCTTACTGGGCTTTTAGCTCACCCCTTTCGATGTGTATCCTCATGTGGCTACATGTACTAAGGAGAGGACAAGTGATACTAAGAAGCTATAGAAGAAGAGATTAAATAAATTCTTTTATGCTTGATGTTGTACTTGTTATATGTAGTCATATTTTTTCCAAGACACTAAACCTCTGGATCCTCCATGTGTAATACTATTATGTTGTTTATGTTTGAAATGATGCAATATTAATGTATGAAAAGGCCGGGTCGATATAGTTGGTATCAAAGGAAAGCTTTAGTTAATTTGGGAATTAGGATTAGTGAACCCTAAAGAAAACCTCTAGCATGAGACTAAGTACAAATATGCACACAAGGATATTTACCTAGGGATACCATATGTTATGTTTTTGGTATAATTGTTTAAAAGGATAAGTTATTCATGACTTGTTTACTTATGTTTTTTTCTAACCTTTTCTATTTTAGAAAATGGTGGGAACCAGGAGAAATCAGGCCAACAACTCTTGCGAAGGCCAATGCAACGATTGCCCGAACGACATCCCCAATGATTTTGGAGGTGGAGTTAAAAACTTCATGGCGGTGCTTACCCAATTATCTCGGGTTATGAATAATAACCATAATAATGGGGAACGTCCTCCTTCACCATAGAGGGAGCAACTAGCTATCGAAAGTTTTATGCGGCAACGACCACCGACGTTTTGTGGATCTTCCGATCCACTAGTTGCGGAACAGTGGGTCAACTCCATGGAGAAGATCTTTTCTGTTCTTCACTGTTCCAAGATGGAGAAGGTGACTCTAGCCGTTTATCGTCTAGATGGAGAAGCTGATCAATTGTGGGCTTTTATTAAGAACACCAAGCCAAGTGTGGAAATTGAAGAGATGGAATGGGAGGACTTTAAGATAATGTTTCTTAATAAGTACTTCCCAAGAACTCTTCGCATGAAGATGGAGAGAGAATTCATAGAGCTCAAGAAAAAAGAAGGAGAATCTGTCACAACCTATGAAGCAAATTTCACAAGGCTCGCAAGGTATGCTTCGAGTTTTGTTATCAACAATGATAGCAAAATTGATAGATTCTTTAGTGGATTAAAACCACATCTTCGAAAAGCTCTTGCAATTCGAGACTTTGGGAGTTATGAAGAAGTTGTTCGGTGTGCTCTCAAAGTGGAGATGGAGTTTGGAGAATGGACCCATTGCTATGGTGATAGGAAAAGAAAGATGGAGTTTCAAGCTGGTGGATCAAGTGACAAAGATGGGAAGAAAACACAACGACCCACTTGCCAAAAATGTGGGAAGTTGCACAATGGGAACTGCCTCAAAGGGACGGGGAAATGCTTCAAGTGTGGGAAAGAAGGACACCAAGCTCACGAGTGTTGAAGAGACATGAGAAGGAAGGATAATGTAGTCGATGAAAGGAGAGAACCACTCGTGGTTCAATGCTACAACTGTAAGGAGCTAGGGCACTATTCAAACCAGTGCACTAAACCTCGAGCTTTCGAGGGTAATCAGTGCCAAAAACCACCAAAGCCAAAGGAACAAGGGAAGACTTATGCCATCACTACTACGGAGGTGGAACTTGATAATGAAGTCGTACAAGGTACACTTCCTATTCACTCAAGAATGGAAAAAGTCTTATTTGATTCTGGTTCTACACATTCCTTTATATCTTGAAAGTTTGCTAGAACTATAGAATCGAAGCCCCGAAACCTTGAAGTAGAGATATCTGTAAAAACACCAAGTGGTGCAATCATTGCAACCCAAGTGTTTGATTCTTCTCCTATTGACGTATGTGGGATGATTCTTCCGGCAAATCTCGTAATACTTACCTTGGTAGAATTCGACGCTATAATGGGAATGGATTGGCTCTCGTTATATAGAGCACATATCAACTGTCGGGAAAAGGAAATATATTTTCGTATTCCGAACCATCACATGCTCCTCTACAAATGCAAGGAAGATCATGAATCTCCTTTGAGAAATCCTTCAATGGTGTGGGTGATGATTCCCTATGAAGAAGCATACCTCGCCCAAATGTTTGAGTCAAGGGAAAGTTCCAACCTTGAGGAAATTCCCATCGTAAGGGAATACAACGATGTATTTCCCGAGGAGTTACCCGGAATTCCCCCGGATCGTGAGGTAGAGTTCTCAATTGAACTCATACCCGGAGCTACTCCTATCTCGAAGTGACCCTATAGGATGGCTCCTATCAAACTGGAGGAGTTAAAGAAGCAGCTGCAAGAGCATCTGGACAAAGGGTTCATACGCCCTAGTGCATCACCTTGGGGTGCGCCAGTGCTCTTTGTGAAGAAGAAGGATGGTACCATGCGGTTGTGTATCGATTATCGGGAACTCAACAAGATCACCATAAAGAACAAGTATCCTCTCCCAAGGATTGCTGACTTGTTCGACCAGTTAAGAGGAGCCCAATACTTATCAAAGGTGGATCTTCATTCTGGATATCATCATGTAAAGGTGAAGAAGGAAGATATTCTGAAGACTGCCTTCCGTACAAGGTATGGGCAATATGAGTTTTTGGTGATGCCCTTCGGACTTACTAATGCCCCTGCAATCTTCATGGATTTGATGAATAGAGTCTTTAGACATTACCTCGACAAATTTTTGGTAGTTTTTATCAATGATATTCTCATCTACTCCAAGAGCAAGGAGGAACATGAAGAACATCTAAGACTTGTGTTGGCGACATTGAGAAAGGAGAAGTTGTACGCCAAGTTCAGCAAGTGTGACTTTTGGATGAATCAAGTCACATTCTTGGGACATGTGATCACAAGCGAGGGAATTTCTGTGGACCCTTCAAAGATAATGGAAATTGAAGAATGGCCCAGGCCCTCTAGTGTCACATAAATCCGTAGTTTTCTTGGATTAGCTGGGTACTACCGACGTTTTGTGAGAAACTTCTCACGATTGTCAATCCCACTAACTAAGTTAACAAGGAAAGGGGTAAAGTATGTATGGACAGAAGAATGTAAGGGAAGCTTCAAGGAGCTAATGAGAAGGCTGATCACTGCACCTGTACTCACACTACTGAAAAGTGGTGAAAGTTTTGTGATATACAGTGATGCCTCAAAGAAAGGCTTGGGTGGTGTACTCATGCAAAATGATAATGTGATAGCCTACGCCTCACGACAGTCGAAGATCCATGAGCAGAACTACCCGACGCATGATCTAGAGCTGGCAGCTGTGATTTTTGCCATGAAAATCTGGCGGCACTACCTTTATGGTGAGAAGTGTGACATATACACTGACCACAAGATCCTAAAGTATATATTCACACAAAAGGAGCTCAACATGCGTCAAAGGAGATGGTTAGAGATAATCAAGGATTACGATTTCTCTATTCACTATCATCCGGGAAAGGCGAACAAGGTAGCTGATGCTCTAAGCAGGAAAGAACCTGCTACTCTATCCATGTTGAGGATTGAGAAAGAACCTATCTTCTTAGATATGCAATGGATGGATTTGGGAATCGTAAGGGCAGCTGATACATCCTACCTTGCCCAAATTATTGCGCAACCATCCATCCAACAGAAGATCAAGGAAGCACAAAGGGGTGATGTGGAGATACAAAAGAGGGTGAATGCAGTAAAGGAAGGAAAGCTGCAAGAGTTCCATATCGACGATGATGGTGTGATTCCGTTTGGAACGCGGCTTTGTGTGCCTTCATCACCCTGAATAAAGAAGGATCTATTGGATAATGCACATAGCTCAACTTTCTCTATTCATCCTGGAAGTACCAAGATGTATCGTGATCTCCGAGAACACTTCTGGTGGGATAACATGAAGAAGGAGATTGCGGAATATATATCAAGGTTCTTGGTGTGTCAGCAAGTTAAAGCTGAGCGGCAAAAGTCCAAATGTATGATGCAGCCATTGCCTATACCCACGTGGAAATGGGAAAATGCCACTATGTACTTTGTCATGGGTCTCCCGAAAACGTCATGAGGAAATAATGCGATATGGGTTGTGGTTGACCGACTCACCAAGACTGCCCATTTTATCTCTATTCGGGAAGACCTCTCACTTGAACAACTTTCAAGGATATATGTGAAGGAAGTAGTGAGGTTGCACGGTGTTCCACTCTCGATTGTCTCTGACCGTGATCCAAGGTTCACTTCTAAATTTTGGAGGAGCCTTCAACATGCTTTGAGTACTGAATTAAATTTCAGCATGGCCTATCACCCCCAAACTGATGGCCAGTCTGAAAGGACTATTCAGACACTTGAAGATATGCTAAGATCATGCTCTCATGAATTCAAAGGTGTATGGGATCAGCACCTTCCATTGGTGGAGTTCTCATACAACAATAGCTTCCACTCGAGTATTCAGATGGCTCCGTATGAAGCTCTTTATGGGAAGCGATGTAGAACTCCAACCTGTTGGGATGAAGTTGGAGAACGAAAACTACTTGGTCCCGATCTTGTTCAAGAGATGACAGAGAAGGTTCAAGTCATCCAGAAACATATCAAAGCTGCTCAAAGTCGGCAAAAGAGCTATGCTGAAAATCGTCGAAGGGACTTGGAGTTTGACGTTGGAGATAAAGTCTTCTTTCGAATATCTCCATGGAAGAGAGTCATGCGATTCGGGAAGAAAGGGAAGCTAAGCCCAAGGTACATTGGCCCCTTTTAGATCCTTGATCGTATAGGAGCCGTGGCCTATCGTCTGGCACTTCCACCGAATATGGCTCAAGTTCATGACGTGTTTCACGTATCACTACTGAGGAAGTACATTCCAGACCCCTCACATGTACTAAACTCAGAGGTGGTACAGTTGGAAGATGATCTCTCCTATGAGGAGCAGCTGGTAAAAATTCTGGACCGAAGTGATAAGGTTCTACGCAACAAGACAACCCGCCTTGTCAAAGTGTTGTGGAGGAACCAAAATTTTGAGGAAGCAACTTGGGATCTGGAAGAGGCAATCAAGGGGAAGTACCCTCACCTGTTTGTGTAAAGTGAAATTTCGGGGGCGAAATTTCTTAAGGGGGGAAGAATGTAACGACCCAAAGTTTTTCAATGGAAAATTCCCTTCTTATATATATGTCATAAAAACACAAAATAATGAACTACTAAGTGATAAGTGACCTTTAAATATAATTTTGTCACCCCTATGTTTGGAATTTTAAAAATCCAACATTCACGGTTGTGTTGAAGATAGGTTTTGGAGTCCAATGAAACAAAAATAATTTTTGGTGAATAGTAACCTACCCTCATGAATAGTAACCTACCCTTAGAAATAGTAATATGACCCTTATGAATAGTAAATAGGAGTAACATTACCTATGAATAATAAAATAAAATTTAGACATCATAGAAAGTGATGATTTGACCTTAGTAAACGTTTTTGGTATTTTATAAGTCATAAATAAATAATTATAATTAATTAATTAATTTAAAAGAATATTTATTTTCTTGTAATGTATTCATAAATTATTGAATCAATGTCTAATAGTATTTAGATAATTTTATAAGACCCTACGTAATTTTTGAAAGAGCTACAAAATCAGTTTTAATTTTAAAAACTGTTTTTTTAGTAAATTATGATTTTAATTAAATATTAAATTAATAATATTTAGAAAATTATTTTTGAAAAATGGAATTTATTTCAGGATTCTACATGTCGAAAAATGGTTGGGGTAAATTTTTTGGAATTTTCTGAGATACTTGAATTTTTGATGAATAGTGGAATCTGATAATTCACAATAAAAGCTAAATAATGTATTAATTGAGTCATTGCTGATGTTATGCTGATGTAAGCCCACTTGGTTCGGGATTACATTATAAAATTACTATTATTGGTCATCCAAGACTCACTATTCCTTGTCTTTGGTGGAATTAATAAACTAATAAATTTAATATTAAGGAAACCCCTCTCCCCTCCACTATAAAAGCCACCCTTCACTCCCTCTTTTCCTCACACCTCTCAAGCTCCAAGCCTTCTCTAAATTCTTCCCAAACACCTTCCCTAGCCCATCCCCCACGTCCAAAAGCTTCCGGTCTCATCAAAAGACCAATCCTAACTTCCTTAAGGAGGTTCTCAAGAGGAGGATTCTAAAGGTAATTTCTCTCTCTCTTCTCCTTTAATTTCCTTTCAAGCTCAAGTTCCTTTCTTGATCTCTGTCTATCTATCTTCATCCAAATTGTTCTATAAATCCAGTGTTTTATATATAATGTAATATTATGATTCTAATGTTATATTATATCACCCCACACCCTTTCCCCCTTCCTTTTATTTTATTAAAGAGAACGTTGTTCATGTGGTGATAATTTATCACCTTCAAAAACAACATGCTCTCTTCTTCCATTTATACATTAAATCTGGTCATGAAACCATTTTTATGGTTGAACCAGAATGTTTTATATGTATTATGTTCTATTTTATGTTCTGGAAATACCCTATGGCCTTATTACTAAGATAAATGTTAAAACAAGATCGTTGTGATCCAAAAACTGCTCAAATTAACCCAAATAACCATCATTAATTTTTTATCTAATGATTTGTCAACATGGATCTAATATAATTCATTATAAAATCATTCAAGCTTCTGTAATATCACTAATTACATGTAATATCAGTTCTGGATGTTTACCCATGATCTACCCAAACATCAATTTAAGAATACAAGTGGACCGTTCAAGAAAACCATAAAAACGAACATCACCGGACAATGTTTTTAAACTCTATAAGTCATTCAAAGGAACATAATATGAAATAATGAAACCAGAATGAACCCTATTAATGTATAAAAGGTTTTGGAATTTCTAATTAATGAATATAATGTCATTATACAGGACATTAAAGAGAAGGAGGCATTCGAGTACAAGGTAAGGGGAAATCTCGATCCCAATTTTCTTCCTTCGGGTTCTCCCTCTTTCACTCCATTTTTGATATGGTTACTCCTCAAAGATCATTTTTTCATCATTTACTTTACTTTTCTGGGATATACATGTTTGTCACTGGTTTTTATGTCCATCAAAATGTTTTCCAAAAGAACTCTTCTATCAAGATCTCCCATTTTGCCTCTCATTCAAGGTTGATGGTTCTTATATCAAGTATGTTGTTCCCTCTTTCTTTTGGGAACCCAAAGCTTATGAATGTGTTATTATGAGATGAAACTCATTCCTTTCCAGGGGTTATTTATGTACATGTTTGATATGTGTTCTATGTGGCAAGCATGACAATGATAATGTTATGATGTGACGGGTGCGCCCGGAATTATATAGCGCAATATGAATGTTTAAATGTGACGGGTGCGCCTGGAATTATATAGCACTCCAATGCATTGGGTAAAGTGATGAATCTCATGAGTAAATGTGAAATTATGCGTGAACATGATGTTAGCTTTGTTCACAAGTATGTGTGGTAGTTAACCACTAAGACATGATGTTTCATTTTTATGCTTTGCCACATTTCAAGTTTATTGTTTATGCTCCTCTCATGTTCAAGATCTTCTTCCTATGTCATGATTATGCTCACCCCTTGCTATATTGTTCTTATCAATCCTCTTACTGGGCTTTTAGCTCACCCCTTTTGATGTGTATCCTCAGGTGGCTACATGTACTAAGGAGAGGACAAGTGATACTTAGAAGCTATATAAGAAGAGATTAAATGAATTTTTTTATGATTGATGTTGTACTTGTTATATGTAGTCCTAGTTTTCCCAAGACACTAAACCTCTGGATCCTCCATGTGTAATACTATTATGTTGTTTATGTTTGAAATGATGTAATAGTAATGTAAGAAAATGCCGGGTCGCTATATGAAGAGGAGGAGGTTCCGTGAGGGGCTCTCCTTGGTTGAGCTCCTCTGCGAGGGGATGAATAAATGGGAAGCGAAGGGGCGGGGGTTAAGCTTAAATAAGAAAAACAAATTAATTAAAAAGTTTTAATTAAATTAATCCTCCAAATTAACCCACACCCGAAACTCTTGGCGGGGTCAAGATTAAACCTCACCTAGGGTAAAAACCACCTCCCAAGCACAACGACGGTCTCATAATTTTAATCTGAGGCCCCGTTCAGAAGTTATAAAACTGAACGCCCGAGGCTGTCAAATTACGAAAATGCCCATGGGGCCATTTTTCACAGACAGCCCATGCCCACGATGATTTCACCCATCTTAGGGTAAACGGAACGTTCCGAACTCAACGGTGCCCTCAGATTTCCAATCCAAGCCACTATTTAAGAGATACAAGATTTAATCCATTAAACTAATAAATTAATTAATTTAATTATCTTTTTAACGTTCCGAAAGTGGGTGAGGGGTCCAAACGACCCTCACCGACAGGTTGTATGTCATTCCTAGTGTAAAAATCCCATTCCAGACCCATTCGTACACTCAGATCTCTGATCCGACGCACCGTTTAAGAGTTATCCCAATATTTTGGCATTCCTAGTGTGAACGCATTGAAAACTTAATTCCGGCCACACCGGGGCTCGGAAGCGCACGCCGTCTGAAGGCACCGCTCTCGAATAATATCAAGAATATTCAAAAGTCTTTTATAGACAAAAAATGGGTTCTTAAATCATTCCCTCCCTCAATAGTTTCGTCCCCGAAAAGTATAACCAGGGAACAACTCATGGTACTAAGCCCGCACTCGGCTCTTCCATACCCAAAAGAACTCATGAACAGCTCTACGCCACCGCACAAAGACCAACGGATTGATCCGTTTCACGCGAGGTCTGCCCTTGTCGATGATGTGCATAATAGAACTCACACTTCTCCTCAGGTGAGTCATGCGGGAGATGTCATGCACCCAAAGCAGCCCTTGGGGTTAGGGAAAGGCTCTAGGGAACCTAGCCATCCCATTTCACAGTCTCAAACAACCCAAAGGCTCTCGGGGGTAGCTCACCTCCCCGACCAATCCCTTACGTTGCACGCCGCGACGAGAATCACCACATGCACCTGGAACAAGGCCCTGTGATTCCCTCTTTCAGAATATCCATATGGTGGAACACCCAATGATATCTGGTCACACAAGGTTACATAGTCGATGTCCCACAACCAAGACCCCCTTACATGCTCGAAAGGTGAAGGAGTCGACACCATCGACTAGAGAAAAAGTCCCCATGCCTTTTACCATACCTACCAAGGGTTACATCGACGCCCTGCGCCACCCTAGTAACAACTCAGACAAGGAGCAGGGAGAAAATAATTTTACACGCAAAGTCTAACAATTCAACTGAAAAAAGTAGAAGAGCTGTAGAGGGTATATTATATGACCTCACGCTCTACAGGGTCATAGACATCCAAAGCTCACGACTGTCGGCGGTTCCAACTGTCAGCCCCCTGAGCCTGACGTGAACCGCCTAGTGGAGATGGGAAGACCTCGTGAGGTCGTCCTCAATTTACAGCTCCTCTAGCTCGACTGATATCACCACCTCTTTGGGTTATACTCCGATAACGGCGCTGCCTCTACCGCGGTGGTGCACCTACTTCCTGCCCGATGCTCTCTGCATGCCTGGTCGGGCAATCCCACACTAGGTGACCTCGCCCATCGCAAGCATAGAACCGACTCTCTGTAGGCAGCACTGGTGCCCTCCTGCACCACTATGGTGTACGAAAATGCCCCTGAGTCCGGTTGTCAGGAATCCACCTGCGTTGAGGTTCTACTTTCCAACGCCCGCTAGATGCTGCAGACATCTCAGCACCAACTTGCCTGCTGCCACCACCAACTCTAGAATGTTACAGGAAGCTCTCTATCACTAGTGTCTGCTCTAGAATCCCATCATATATGGAAATTCCCGAAGGTACTATGATAGAAAAAATCTCTCGGCGGAGACCCAGCTCAAAATTCCGCAATCGGATGTTGTCGTCATGGACCAAGTCCGGGTAAAAGCATGTATGACCTACAAAACTAGTCGCGTACTCGCACACCGTCATCCATCCCTGATGAAACTTCTGGAGCTCATGAATCTGAACAGAGTGCAAGAAGAAGGGGAAAAACTCATCAGGGACCAACAACCTAAAGTCTCCCCATGAAAGAGATGACTCGTCAAGAAACTGAGTCACTAGACACCCCCAACGCCAAGCTGCTCCAAAAAAATCGTTGGCTGCAAAGGCCACTATCTGATCTTTCAGCGTCTTCCCAAGACTAAAAATGAAAACCACAATCTTAAACCAAACCTCTGCTGCCTGAGGGTCTAGCTCACCACTGAACCTCAGTGGTCTCAGTCGCTGGAACTCACAGAGTGCGCTCACGCTGTGCTCATGTTCAGCCTTCTCTGTTGAAGTTGTCTGCTGCTCAACAGGTGGGGGTGCTGCTACCAGCCCACTTAGAGAAAGTGGCTCACATGATGGGTCTTGGACTGAGGCCGCGTAGCTCATAGGGTCGTCGTCACGGACCAAAGCTAGTATCTTGGATGGCTGTCTTCGTGGGGACATCCTGAATATTATCAAGGAGTGCCGTGATTAGATGAGCATATATGTATATACAAATAACAAAAACGGGGAGATGACTCAAGAAGGACAGTCAAAGACTCAATCCTATGTGATGCACAAACCAATTTTTCCTGAAACGAGTGTCTCAGCATGCCGAGTTGACAAGCTGGTTATCAGGGTCCTAGTGAATGGATACGTCGGCCGCCGCACCATCACTGGACCCCCTGGCCTGAGAGCCTCTCTTGAGACACGTTAACACTGTTTCCCTAAATCCCAAACAATTCCTTTTATTTTAGGGATATCTGAACAATGCCCCAAGCAACGAACCACCTCTGATAAAACTTTTTCATGACCTGACCCTACCCGGGCTCGAGCCGCTACTACCCTAAGCCCGCCTCCATAAGCTAGGGGATAGAGACAAGTGCCGAAGGCTAAACAACTCGAGGAGGATTTTGACTGAGTACATGTACACACACACGTAGCACACTCAATGCAAAAGTGCAGAGTAAAAAGAAAATCAAAGTAAAGCAAAGGGAAACTGCTATATATAAACCACAAATGTTCATCGACCTCTACAGTACAAAGCAAGTGCTGAAAGTAAACTGAAAAGAAAAGTGGCAAAACACGCACCCAACCAAAAAGTGCCATAACCAGGCAACAGGTAACAAAAGAAAAACAGCTGGAGGGGTCCCCCACCTGGAACCTAACTACGACCACCGAACGCGGTCCGAGCTCCCAAAGTCCTAAGCTCCACTGAAGTCACGACCAACTTGTCCGTCGTCTTCAAGGGCACACCATGTGCGGGAAAAGCCCAAGAAGGGGTGAGTATAAAAATACTCATTAGGATACCCCGATGGCTTGAGGGAGCAACAAAGGACGTACCGAAGGGTGAGCAGTAGATCGAACAGGAAATGTAAAGGAGTACAACTGAAAGTGCAGTAAATAGTACATCTCAAACCAACACGAGAGAGGAAGTAGACTCGTCCAAACACAAGGAGATGGAAACAGTGAGAAGATGAACATCTTATCGAGTCTTCGCTACCTATAGAAGGAGAGTAGACTCATCCAACCATGAGAATCTAGACACGGAAATCATGTGGCACACCCTATGCATCTTCGCCTCTCCAGGAGGGAGAGTAACCAAGCCCATGAAGTGGGCACATGAACAAGGTATATACATATTCTTATGATCAATCAAGAATCCCAAACAAGATCGTAAGGGGATATCCATCCCATAGCTTAGCCCAAGAAAAGTGAGTCGCCAACACTCCCAAAAGTAATCACCATCAATGCCCAGTATCCCGCACGTCTGCCCCGAACTACAATTCAATGGGCTCCAACCACCGCACCTTGATACTATCCGCTTTGGGCGGCACTGACTTGCAGGCTTGTATTTAGGTCGCGTCACAAGGACGCGTCTCCATGGGGGAAAGCGCCCCTCATACTTTAGAGTTTTGAGAGAATTTCAAACCACAACTCATCACTGCCTCGCAGTCGAGAGGTCTCCTCAATGTAAAGGTCGTTCCATCACTGACCCGTACAACCAAGTGTCCCGCTCCGGTAATCACGAAGAAAAGCCACAGACTTGTCTAGTATAAAGGACTGAGTCTGAAATACCAACAGTTGGCCCACTGCCCAGCCCTGCTGGAGGGTAATTCATAATAAGATATCGGGTTACCCACTGCCCAGACCTGATGGAGGGTAAACCCTAATAAGATATCGGGTGACCCACTGCTCAGTACTGCTAGAGGGTAATCCATAATACATCATTAGGTGACCCACTACCCTGCTCTGCTGGAGGGTAGGCCTGGAATAAGTTGGCAGGCGACCCACTGCCCAGCCCTGCTGGAGGGTAGACCTAGAATAAGACGACGGGTGACCCACTCCCCAGCCCTGCTGGAGGGTAAACCCGGAACAAGACGACATGCGACCCACTGCCTAGCCCTGCTATAGTGTAGACCTGAAACAAGATGTCGTGTGACCCACTGCCCAGCCCTGCTGGAGGGTAGACCCTCAAGAGTTGTCGGGTGACCTACTTCCTAGTCTCTGCTAGAGGTTAAACCATGAGAAGTCAATAAGCAACCCACTTCCCAGCAATGTTGGAGGGTAAACCCGAAGATGTCGATGAGTAACCCACTGCCCAGCCCCGCTGGAGGGTAAAACTCAGAACTTCTTTGGCCATCTCTACTGGAGGGTACAACACAGGCCAACCGAACACGGACTGGGTATCACGCAACCACCCAACTCCAGAAAAACTCACCTAATAGAAGTTCTACATTCGTTCCATCACGGGGTGCCACAAGCACCGCTACCGGCCAAACCATCAAGAATAGTACCAGGGGAAAACTCAACCCTGCTGGTCAACCCATGAGAACAGAGGAACCCTCTACGTCACGAGTGGTCAAAAGTATGCAAATCAGAGCACGACACGCACATGGGTCCCACACGATGTGTGGGCCCATGTCAACCCCAACTGAATGCACAAATGTTCTCAAGTACAATCAACCACATATACCTCCCAGTGTTCTCCTATACTCCCAAAGTATACCTGGTTCCAACCCAAAGGTTATCGTGTACACGGCACCCAATGTCCACGTGATGGTGTAATGTAACTACTCCAACCTACCACCTCAATGGCTGAGGCACAGCCAAACACATCTGTTCAAACATTTACATTACTCACACGAGAGTGCACTCAATCACACGCCAATGGTCTTATACAAACACGGTAGAAGAACCGCCATCGGGGCACCTTCACATTCCACATTTAATAACATAACGTAAGAGGATCCGCTCGCCTGAATAGATTACACCATTGTAATCCTCACAGAATAACACGCATGATCGACTACTTACTCGCGTCAAACAGATATCCGACAGAAAAGTCACCAACACCACCATACGCTCGAACAGCATCCCGTGATCCCGAGCCTCAGCCTCGAAAACAGTCAGGCGCATCACACCATTGAGATCCCCTCGAGAAAACACGTCAAAAGGAATGCTCACTTGAGTGCAATGGATGTCCAGAGAAAAAGATTCATTCTGGTGCACCGCACACGAGCGGTGCTTCGTGGGACCCGCATCTCGGTCTTGAAACACAACGAATGGATCACACCGTTGCAATCCTCTCGAAAAAGTACACGAGTTGGACTATTCACTTGTCCAAAAAGGTTTCCCGGTGATAGAGATGGAAAATCACCATCAACGCCCAAACGACCCTCGTGGGGCCCGCACCATCGTGCGGAATTAGTGCGGGCGGATTGCACCATTGCAATACCCTCATAAAAACATCTAGAAACGAGTACTCAAACACCCCAAACGGATGTTGGGTGAAAAAGTTGTGTTTCACGGTAAAACGTGCGAACTAGGACCCATGGGCCCCACACCTCCTCTCCAACCCGAAAGTTTCGGAAAGCTCCTAAAATGACTGCACGAGGACTGGGATCATGCTGCTGCTGATGGTGTGTCAATCGGACATCACAAGCGGGAGTTAGGTCCATTGCAAAAATTAATTAATTTATCAAATAAATAATTAATCGTTCGTATAAAGAGTTTCGTGCCACCGAGCGACGAAACAAAACCGCAGAGGCTCTAAACCAACATTGGAAGGGTTGGCTCAGCTCCGGGGCCACTACGCCCTTGATGGCGCTTCAAACGGATGTCTGGATTCCGAGCCACGTTCATCGCAACATCAATAATAATTTAATATTAATAAATTAAAGTGTTTTGGGTAACCCGGCTTCTGGCGCAGAATCCAAAACCCCAAAACATACTTTAGAAAGGGAGTCTCGCTAACACAGTCCCATAGCCGTAGAAAGCACGACAAACGGATGCATCGTTTTGGAGTTACAACCCCCCGACCACAAGGGGGCCATCCGGGACGGTTCACCCCGCCCGGCCCGGTTCGAACCGCCGCGGCCTACTAGCCGCGACCCTCCCAGCAGAATCGGACCTGCTCCTCAGGTCTGGGTTTTTTTACAAACGGACCGGCCTTTTGGCCGGTCTCCGTGTCATCGCCCAACAACACCCGTTTTGTGCGGGTCCTCACTCCTAGCAGATCGGCCAAGCGGCCGATCTCTGTTGACAACGAACAGGACCCGCGCCGCACGGGTCCGGGCTTCCCCAGCGCACCCGAGGCCAGGCCTCGGGCTCCTCTGCCGAGCGCTTCTGGCCGGCGCACCTCACTGCAGCCTGCGCCGCCTCTGCCCCACTCCACCGCCTACCTGCACCGTCGCCCACAGCTGCCTACTCCGCCTCCACTCGGATCACCGGTTCGCCGCAAGTGCCGCCAGACCTGCCTGAAAACCGCCGGAAAACCCCAAAAAACACGTGGATTTTTCCGAATGTTTACGAACACATCGGGACACATATTTTCAATCCTAAACACGCTTCTAGATGCTCAGAACCAGTATTATTCATTTTTGGGTTTCACTCGACGATCGGGCATTAATTTGACACATAAAATTTAACTTGAAGAAGGGTATATAAATAAAAAATGAAAAACGTAAACTCTTACCTGCGAGGGCATAGCCCGGAGCTTCACCTTACGATCCGCCACCGCCGAAACGCTCGGAGAGGAGGAGGATTAGTGAGGGGATCTCCTTTTTTGATCTCCTCTTCCATGGGATGAAAAAAGGGGAATCGAGGGGGGGGGGTTAAGCTTAAAAAAAACAAATTAATTAAAATGTTTTAATTAATTTAATCCTCCAAATTAACCCGCACCCGAAACACTTTGCGGGGTCATGATTAAACCTCCCCTAGGGTAAACACCACATCTCGAGTACAATGGAAGTATCAGAATTTAAATCTGAGGCCCCGTCCAAATGTTATAAAACTGAACTCCAGAGGCTGCCAAATTATGAAAACGCCCCTGGGGCCATTTTTCACAAACAACCCGCGCCCGCGAAGATTTTACCCCTCCAAGGGTAAATGGCATGTTCTGAAATCAACGGTGCCCTAATTTTTCCAATCCGAGCCACCGTTTAAGAGATACTTGAGTTAATCCGTTAAACGAATAAATTAAATAATTTAATTATCTGTTTAACGTTCTAAAAGTGGGCGAGGAGTCTAAATGTCCTGCACCGACAAGTTTTATGTCGTTCCTAGGGTAAACACCCCATTCCAGACCCATCCAACCACTTAGATCTCTGATCCGAAGAACCTTTTAGGAGTTATCCCATTTATTTATCGTTCCTAGTCTAAACGCACTGAAAACTTAATTCCTGCCAAACCGGGGCTCGGAATCGCACGCTGTCAGAAGGCACCGCTCTGGAATAATATCAAGAATATTCCAAAGTCTTTTATAGCCAAAAAGGGTTCTTACACATTATTTATGACATATTTTTATATTTTTAATGAATATTTATAGTCGATTTTATCTTATGTATATCCGTATATTAAAAATGGTTGTGTTATTAAACATTGATTTTAACTCTTTTATCTGTTCTTTAAATAAAATAAAAATAAATGTCTTAATCTTATCCAGGTGGACCTAAAGGGTCATATTTTATGATGAAGGTTGTTTTTGGTCTAATTAAACTTATCCAATAAAATTAGGACATGTGTTAGGGTAATAATAATATAATTTTTACCCTTAATTACCCTATGTACTTTTAACCACGGTAAATAAAAGTAAAAAGTTACTATTCACTAAAAAATCTTTTTATATTATTGAACCAAATTTTCTCCTTGATATTAACCGTGTCACTGGGAATTTCTAAATTAAACTCACAAATGCAGTAAAATTACGTTTTATGTAAATTTTCAAATGCTCTGAGAAGGTGGGTAGAAGACTATAGGAAGTTCTATAAAATTTATATATATATAAAATTATTATAAATTGAATTTAATTAATTGAATTGAATTTATATTGGTATTATGCATATATTTTGACCTCAAATTAATTTAAATAAAATAAATAATTATTTAAATAAAATGTCAGTTTTAAATAATAACTCAATGTTTTTCACTATTCATAAAAAATTGAATGTTTTTAGAAAAATACAATAAATTCACCCTAAGTGAATTTTGATATTCCGAAATCAAAATTGAATTCTATTTTACCAGTTTCAAAACATATAATTTTCATTAATTAATTTAAAATTAATTATCGTTGTCAAAACAAAGAAACTTATTTTTAAGAAATAATAACTATCAAAAAATTGACACTTGTTTATGTCAAATTTCAAGGTGAAATTACTTAAAATGACCATAATTGGATTAAATATTAAAAATATAATCTATTTATACTTCAAAACCATTGAAATTTATAATTCAACACTGTCAATTATTTTGACTAAAAATGTTGTCTTCAGTTAAAATATCGTATTTTTTACTATTCACCCAAATATGAAAGTTATCATAAAAACACCAAAAATTTACTGAAACTAAATTATTATGTCCCCATTCTAAATAAAATGTTTATTTTTTCAAATTTTATATATAAAAGTTTGAAATGTCTGATTTAAAAAGGGTTCGCCATTAAAAAGCGGTAAAATTGCATTTTTATGAAAAATAATTATTTTATCTAAAAAATGTATTTGTTCTTAAATTATATCTAAGAAACTCATAATATGGATTCTAAAATTATAAGGATTATATAATGTTAAAAATTCAGATAATACTATTCATAAATGCTTTTGAACGGCTAGTTTGGTATGTCGTGGTGTGCTAGAACTCAGTGTTTCATGTAGTGAAAGTTATCGAATTACATCGAAGAAATAGCGTACTATGAAATTTTGGGGTGTTACAATGAAAATATTATTTCATTAAATACAATTATACATATCATTCATGTGGTTTGATAATGTTAATAGATTCTTGTAGCTTCATGAAATAAGTAGTCCACAAATACACGAGCAACGCAATCATCATGCATTAAGTTAACAAGTAAGAAAGAAATTGATATATATTATATTATTTTAATGATAAATGTGGAATAAATTTCATAATTATTTAAATTATATCACATATAAAATTATCGTTACCCTGATCACTTTCCATGTAACTGGTTAATGAATCAAACGCTTTTTTAGGCAGTAGTTTGTCATACAGATGAGAAAAGTTATCACATTCCAAAAAAATAGAAATAATAATGGTATCTATAAAATAATAATGAAAATATGATAACAATATCAGAAATATAAAGTATAAAAAATAAATCAATCATTATGTCCAGCTGTAAGTGGCTGTAATCAACAAATTAATGACATTAGTTCGAGGGTAGGTAGTCTGCCGTACACACAAATAATGATTTAATAACCCATTTTTGGATGTGGAGGATTTCACCAGACCCTGTTCTGGAACATCTCAGGAATCGGGTGCAAAGTCCTCAGTATTGGAGGACACCAGGTTGGGAAACAGCCTCAGCCACTGGAGAAGATGAGTCTGGCAGGGGATGCGGAGAGGAGTACGCATTTGATGATTTTTACTGATGTTTTTAGTGTGTTGATTGCTGTTTCTGGGTTTATGTTGTGGTTGTATGCTTGGGCACCGGAACCCATTAAACCGGCTTTTGAAAATCAAAAAAAGGATTTCCATATTCTTGTTGAAAAACAATACCACTTCATCACGTGTCCTCAATAGGGTTTTCACTAAACCATTCATAGGCTAAACATGTATCCATAATAAGACTTCAAGGATGATAGGATATATTTTTGTAATTTATTTGGTAGGGATGAGATGAAACAAATGGGTTAAAATTTTTATAAAAGGGTTCAAATGGGGTGGCCATTAATAAGTAGTGGAGAGGCCACACATTGTATTTTAGTAATGAAATAAGTTCTATAAGTTTTTTATAATTTTTAAATTGTCCATGTTATGACTCTATCAAACCTTATAGGTTTTATGGTAAAACTATGGACAAAAATTATTATTATACAACATTATAATTCATTATTACCAGAATCGTTTTAGTTTAAACTTATAGTAAACCCATTTTTACAAGAACTCTGATAATTAATATTTCATGCATTCATAATTAATTATTGTTAAAAAAAATCTTTGACATAGTAGATATTATTAAATAATGTTATTCAAAATATAGATTAATTTTATTTAATTTCCATTCTCTAATTATAAAAATTAATTAAAAAATGTCCCCATAAACCCGATGAGAAAGCATGTTTTTTGAGGGAAACTATTCTAATGTACGAAAAAATTTTATATCAAAAATAAATATTTAAAATTTTAAAATAGCCTAAATTGGATTAATTAATATAAAAGTTTACTAATATAAATTTAAAATTACATCAAAATTTAATTTATCATTTTAAATAATTTAAACAAAATGATTGTTTTTAATTAAAATTCAATATTTTCAAGTCTCTTATGAAAAATAAAACTTTTCAGAAAAATCCAAAAAATTAACCCTATGTTAATTTTAAAAATATGATTTTAAAAATTATGTACATTTTATAAGAATAAAAATTATAAATGTTTTAGAAGTTAAATTTATACCATTTTAAACAATGGCTACAATACAATTTGTTTTTCAGAAATACATTTTTTTGTGTAAAATTTATTTTATTTTAATTTCATTTATACAAACCACATAAAAAGAATTTATATAATTTATTATAACATAAAAATATAAAAAAATTTAATATAAAAAACGAAATTATGTTTATTCGGATAATTTATTTATGAAAAAGACAGGTGTGAAAATGGTTTTCAAAGAATGATTGATATTTATTTTCGGAATAGTTATTTCCCATTTCAAATTAATTAGTCATTAAATAATTTATCTTATATACCTGTGGGAAAAGTATTTATTTTATTTATTTTATTTTATTAATATCCACTATTAAATTGGTTATGTGGTAGTCATCGTAATATTATTTTAATAATATTTCACATTTCATTCAAATTTAATGTTGTGTCTAAGGCATGAAAAGCTCGGTGTTGCATGTAAAACAAGAAAATTACTGTTTCGTGTAAATCATGCTAAAATAAGTTTTGTGTGTAAAGAAAATATAAAAATACTAAATTAATTTGGTAAAAATATATCAAAATCTCAGTGTGTTATTGTATATTCTCCCTCTTGGGATGTGCACATTAGTGCACATTTATACTGGATCAGTCTTGATGTGTGAAAAAAGAATATTTTTTCATTAGAAATGATATATCTATAGACATGGTAGACATTGAAGTATATGTTTATATATTAAATAATGTGTAAATTTATTTCATTTTCTACCTTTAAACTTGTTTTAATATGGGTTTTAAAGAAAAATTATTATTTCAATGTAAAATAAAAATAAAACTAGCTTTAAATACACATGAATTAATACATAATTTTAGATTTATTAATTTCAAGGGTAAATATTTCCATAAATTATTACTTTATCCCATAACATTAGTTTATATCTTCTGATAATGGTGGATCGTGCTTGATGAATTTGAAAATCCAAAATCAGTATAATGATTTAGGTACTTGGTTCGGGCCATTAAAAAACTTATTTGGGAGTGTGACAACAAATTATTATATATATATTAAATTTCAATACAAATATATATGTATTTAATTAAGTCAACTTAACCCTATGTAAAATAAAAAATATTTTATTTATTCTTCTTAATGAATCATAAATAACGTATAAATTCAATCCAATAAATTAAAAATATTATCAAGGGATAATAAACAAAGGAAAATAATAAAACCAAATTTTCAAATTAAGGTGCGTGATGGACATCTAGAATTATCACTAATATTAACTCCAAAATAATCTTATAGAAACTGTTAAAAATATGATTGAAAATTTTAAATTAAAATTAAATATCATTGAGTTGAAATTTATTATTTGATTAATAATAGATATAAGGGTAATTAATATGAGTTGTAAAATTATATGATCTTATTAAATATTATTTTAAAAATATTAACATTATTATTAGATTAATTACATGTCCATTAGAAAAGTAAAATGATAATTAGGGTAAATGTACATGTAAATAATGTTTACCCATGGTCAAATAAGTATTTAAAGTCTTCCCAATACCATGAAATAATTACTCAATAAATGCAACATAATTTTTTTATCATATTAAAAGAAAAATTTATATTAATTTATAAAATATTAATTGTTATAAAAAAAATAAATTGTAAACTTTTCTATTTTAGAATTTAATTTTTATAACATGTTTTTCATTCTTCATATAAGTGCATTGATGTATTTTATGGGTGATTTTTTTGTTATTTTAATAATTATTATCATTCAATGAATAATACTAAAATAAAAAAAATAATTTATATTACATTTTGTGTAAATTACATGAATACTTATATATAAGATTTTCTAATATAATTATATCTCATAAAAACATGAATAAATTTCAACAAATTGTCACTAAAATCAATTTTGTTGACAGTTATGAGAAAAATAATAAATACATAACGAATATTTTATTCAAACTAACACCTCCCCTTCACCTATAAATAATTCCATCTTCTAATCATTTATCCAAAATTATATTCCATATTAATTTTATAATTTCCATTAAAAATTTCTCTTAAATAGTATGAGGAATGTTTTTAAATCCCTTGATTAATCAAAATAAAAATACAAGATAGATCAGTGTATATATTAATGGTATCCCATGAAATAGATGGAGTATGACTTAAATTCCATACACACCTAAATATTTTTTATTTAATATGTCATATTCATAAATATATTTTTTGAAATAATATTTAATAGTACTATTAAATATTTATTTATAATTTAATATAATTTAAATGAATATAAAAATCAAAAAATAATATTTAATAGTCTATTGTGACACTAATTCTTTGAAGGAATGTTTTATCATCTTATGGTGATAATGTTAAGAATTAAATACTAAAACGATCGATATGGATGTCACACACTATAATTATGTTTGAATTGTATTTTATATAACCTTAAAAGATTCATCATCCATAAGTAATAAATTTACCCGAAGATATAATCATCCAATCTAAACAAAAATAAGAGTTACAGATTACTGACATAGTATAAATATGAATTCTTAGTATTTCTTTACCCAAGATAAGAGTAATAGAGATAAAATTAAAATGAAATGAAATTACAACAACACACGGATTATGGAAAAAACCCTAAAACTCGAAAAGGATATTTTTTTCAGGGTTACTCATTTAATAAAATATTAAAGTATGATCAATAATCTGAACCAAATTATCCTATCCCAAAATAATAAAATATAATGTTATGTAAACCAATCATTTGGTTTCCTTGTATTTGTATCCAATGAATTCAACAACATTAAACATTTCAAAATTTATCAATATCCTAACCCATGAAACTATGATTTTAAATCATGGATGGCTTTGATCCAGATTATTGGAATAATATGACTTTCACAACCTACCTGGAAATATTCAATTAGGATTGAAAAAATAAAAATTTAAATAGATAACTCTATAATATTTACTAAAAGATACACTTAAGAAAAACTAATTCAAAACATATAAATTACTAAATACAATATGATAAGCTCTTTTTTAAACATGCTATTTTATACATTAAATAATTACAAGCTCCAATCGTGCTATGTATAATTTTTATTTTATTGGAGTTTGTGAACAATTTATAACCAATGGTATAAAAAACATCTTTGTTCCAATCCTCACATCATTAATTTCATTACCAAACATATAAAAATATTTTCAATAATATATATTGACTTACTTAGTGTATATCGCCATATTATAATTTATTGAATCCTACACTACAGAAATAGTCCTACATCTAGTAGACATAATCTAGAATGGGAAATCTGATCTCTAGATATATAAATCTTATGGAACTAAGGTTAATATATTTTAAAAATATACTCAAAAAATAATGAAAACAACACTATGTTAAATCATGTTTTAAAATTATCGTAATGTGATATCCAAAACAAATCCTAAATTGAGTATGTGACTAAAAAATATGACTTTTTTTGAAATTAAGAACATGAATAAAATATTGTATTTAATAGATTATTAAAAAACTCTTTATAAAATATATATGTTCGTATGAATAAAACATATATACCCTCTTCAATTACATGAAATTTATACAAAATTTCATTACAATGAATTACCAAAAAAAGTATTGATTAGATTATTAGGGAATAAGTAAAAAATATTTACAAACAAAACCCATTTCTTTCTAAACTAATGTAAATTTAATTACATTATATAATAAAAATAATAATCTAAAATATATGTTCAACATCTCCCATAAATTCTATAAACATGATATCATCAGTAATATGATGTTTCAAAAAATTGTTATATAAAACATAATATGGGGTGATAAAAAAATTATGAAGGGTAAACATAAGAGTTAAAAATCACCCCTCATATGTGAGTATAAGATATGAATAAATAATAATTTTTAATGGACAAAAACGAATTCCATGTAAATAATGAAATTTAGTGCATTTTATACCCATGGATAACATTTGAAATGAAATGATATCCTTGAAAATCGTATGTAGATCCTTTTAGATGAAATGCATAATTTAGTATAGATAATTCCATGATGAAACCTATATCATATTGATCTTACTATCATATCCTTTTGTATAAGAAATATTTTGTTTTGGGATAACATACCCAAAAATAACAAATATAATTTTTATCAGGATACATATCGATACCACATATGTACTACAACACTAGTCCCTCCAATTTAAAATTATTTCTAATGAATTCATTTTATCAGTGAATGAATAATATATAGAATAAATAATGATCATTCATTATTAAATAATAATAAATAATATAGATGTGACACGTATTTAGTTTGTAAATATTTTCATAATTCATTAATGTCTTATAAACCTATTAGTGGAATTAACCTGATAATGGATGAATTAGGGTAGAATTTATTTCGACCCCATAATCCATTGATCAATATCACATTCTCACGATTTAAGTTTTTCTTCTTTTATCTCACTTATATTTTCTTGAAACATGACATAAATAAAAAATGGATCATAAATAATATTAATTGGTTCACCCAAAATGTTCTAGTCCAATTACAATATTATCAACAATATGATGACGCAAAAAATAATTGAACATAGTACTTCGATTGGATTACATAATGGAAATGTCCCACATACCCTCTCCACTGACTATTATAACATGATGTGATTTCCCACTATCTATAAATAAGGATATGAACTCACTATTCTTCTTTTCACCTCCCTAATATTATTCGCTACATAAATATTTGTTTAATACACCAATCAGGGTGTGTATATTTGTCTCCCTTTTATGATTTTGAGTGAGTTGATTCTCTTGAAAAAAAGCTTCTATCTAATTCACAAATATTGAGTAAAAACATTTATATCTCCTATCAATTATACTGTACGTTTTGGAGACTATCTACCCTATCCACTTTTGTCAAAATGATATGATTGATCCATGTATTCTCAGTATTGAGCAAACCATATCTTATGATTAATTGAATTGTACATTACAATTTAATCATAACGGGACACCTGAATATTAAAGCCATAATTCCATTTCATTCCATCTCTAGTTGAAATAGCGAGCTGAATGAATCTATATGGACATGACATCATTTGAAATTCTATTATATAATCATGCTAATTTTTAATATTCTATTGTTTGGTCACATTCTCATTAGTAAATCATATATTTATAACATGGTCCCACAGACCATTGTGTATGAACATGTAGTTAATTAGGTCCAAAAAATGTCACCCCACTAACTCTCCCATGATCTAAACATATTTTCCATGTGACCTCTTAATTCATTACACACATCTAATCATAGACACTCTAACTATTGTGTGTCCTGTTTGTCCCAAAATTATTCATTCTATTAAATTAAAATCCTCTATAATACGAGGTTTAACTAATGTGGGGAAATCTATTATTCTATATAGGACTATGACATATAATTCTATCAACATAATGGAAACCTAAAATCAGTTAATAGAACATGATATAAATATGAGTATTATACACTATAGATTATTTGAATACGGACTAGTCTATGAATGTTGAGTAACAGAATATAATTTCCAATAGGAACCAAATATATTATTATAATTCATCATTCTCATTTTCCCATTCATGTCAGACTATAACCAATGACAAATTACTACCTCTTGTATTGCCCCACATAGGAGAGGTTAACAAAAAAATTCACAGACCCTCATCTGCCTTGTTATTCTCCACGCACACATATTACTATATGAATAAGTGATCGTCTACACACAAACATGCGCGTGCACACTCATTGTTAACTATCTTAGATTTGTGGAACTAGGGATCAACAACCTTCTTTTTTGGGGGTATGCTCGAGTTCTATTCTTGAGTAGGAATTTGTATATTTCTACTCCTTCCAAGACAACATTTCATATTAATAAAACTTAATATAACATAGTCAAAATTTTATTTTCCCCTAAATACATACATTATGACCCCTATGGTGTTTCAAAATTTTCTAAAACTTACAATTACCAAACAAAAAAAATCACAGGGCATTGATTATGGACAATAGTATTGGGTATTTCTTTTAGACAGTGCACTAATTCAATAGATTTCAATCATCTAAGAGTGAATATTGATGAACATGAATCTTTAATTCATTGATAATAATCATTTGAACATGTATCCATATCTTTTCATATAAAACAATGAACAAAAAAAAAATCCAAATTTGTACTTTATTATAATTTTATCCTTTGTATTTGTTGAAAATTCCCAAAAAATCAAGCGATACATTTTATTTATGTCATTTCATAGAACACGCATATACTTCATGTTGATATTTTCCTTTTACGGAGTAAACCATATATTTGTCTTACATAAACTATATGAACACTTGAAGCAATGATTTATGTTAGAAAAAATGGATAAATGAATTAATTGTCCTATGATAACACATCATTACTTTTGATCCTCCATCACTATCCTTCAACAAGAATATTTTTAACCAATGAACTATCTCCATATGTGGTGACCCCTCCACATTGTGAAATATATCATATACAAATTTTGAATAATCCAAATGATACATTCCCTAAAGGTAAAAAATGAATATTTATAAAAAATAATATTATGCCGAGGGATAGAAATACACATATATATTGGGAAAATTACAAATACTATAGAGGCTCCTATAACTGATTTAATATAAAGAAATGAGACTGTAGGACTACATGAGGAAACTAATTATCTTTGAAATAATATTTTTTCTAATAAAATTAACAATATACCAAAAATTATATCTGTTGGGTCTATATTTTGTCATATTAAATATTTTCCCCACTATCTTATTAGAAAATTGCACATTATATTTATGTGTTTCATAATAAGGTGACAAATATTTTTAATTTCTTTTCTTGAAATTATTTTTATTACATAATTTGAGTCAGTAATACCACTATAACACCAATTTCTACACGATTTTTTTTCATCCATATAATCGAAGATCAATATTGAGTTTTAACCAAATATTATAACATTCTATTATTAAAAGGTATGGAGTACTATTTCATTCTATTCTGGGAAATGAAGGAGATTCCAATATATAATACACTCCCTCTGTATATTACTTGTAATCCAGTGAACCATCCTTGTCATCATCTAAGTAGTTCACCAAATGATTCTATAAATTTTAATAATAGTACATTCCAAAGTCCACTTTTATGTAGATATATAAAAGTATCCGTTTAAACAGTTTCACGTTAATTCTTTTGGAAAAATACAATATCTCATAGCTTGAAACATGGTAAAAACACTGTCTTAATTATTGGATATCAAGTGGAGTAGGAAAATGATAATTTTAATATTGTTTTTCATATCTAAATTATCAAAATCTCCCACATTAGAAAATTTTATATGTTGTTTATTTGACAAGTAATTGGATTATATTCTTATATTTAAAATTTTTTAACACCTCCATATATTTGTTTTTGGAATATATGCATATCATCATTTCATTGAATCACCAATGTCACACCCTGACCAATGCATTATTTTAACGTAATTATTTTGGGTCTCGTTTTTGAACTGTGTATTGAACCGGTTTTAAATTAAAAGAAAATCTCGTTTTTATACGAACGCGCGAGCGTATGCGCGCCCGGTAGAGCCCCTAATTTTTGTTAAGGGATTGTTTGTTATTAAATGTGTTGTTTTTGAGACACGGAACCATGCGCGCGACCCCGCCCGTGAGACCGTCTGCGGTGTCCGCTCTCAGATAATAATTTTATTATTATTATTTTTGTTAATATTTTAATTAGGAATTTGTTTATTCTTTCAGATTTCATTTATTTATTTTATTTCATTTTATTCATTTATTTTTATTTCATTTTATTTATTTATTTTATTTCATTTTATTCATTTTATTTATTTATTTTTATTTTTATTTCATTTTATTTATTTATTTTTATTTCATTTTATTTATTTATTTTCTTTTTTTCCTTTTTTTCCCGCCGCTTCCCCCTTCCCTAACCCTACGCCCGCACCCCCTGTGTTTCCCCTTCGCGGTGCGACACCGACCTCCCCCCTTGCCGCTCGAACTTTCGTCCGACCTCCTCTTCCCATGGCCCGCGACGCCACCCCCCGCCGGCGAGCCCTCTCGCCTCACCTCCTACCTCTCCGGCCGCCACCCTCGCCGAGGTCGGATCCCCTTCATCCGCCCTCCCTCTCCAGTCGCCGCCCTCGCCGCGCCTCCGCCCTGCCTCCCGACCTCACCCTCTAGCCGAATCTGACTCCCCCTCCTCCCGGCCGGCACCCGACCGCCGTCGGCCGCACCTCCCGGCCAGCTCCGCCGTGCTCCTCCTTCCCCGGCTGCTCACCGCCGCCCGAAACCCCCTCCCTAGCTGGATCTCCCCTGTTCTGGCGCCATCCTGCTTCCCTACACCCGCCTAGCACCCGCTGTCCGAACCCGACCCCCCCTTTCCGGCACGATTCCGGCGAGTCCAGCCCCCTTTCCAGTGCGTTTCCGGCGAACGCGACATTTTTGCGGTGCCTCCGCGTTGCTCCGGTGTGCCCAAGAATTCCCTCGTTGGGTTTACGTAGGGTTCCCAGGTCATTCCGGACTACATCCCGTCCACTGCCGCCGAAGGCAAAGCGATTCGGATCATTTCGGTCTGCTCGCCGATTTCTGGGTAAGAATATATTTATGCGTTTTCATATATATTTACGCCACGTTAAAAATATGAAATTGAGTCTGCGGACCCTTGAGGTCTTTATCTAGTCCAGCGTCGGTTTCTGGTTTACGTCTTCTTGCGTCTGCAATGTTTTACTTGTTTAATTAATTTAATATGTTCTTTAATTAACTTGTTGAGTGCGAGTTGTGTTTATGTGGTGAATTATGTTTTCTTGCTTATATAAATTCGGTGTTCTATGTTTTATCTATTTGGTGAGAAACTAGTTTTTAAAATAATTTAGTTTGCATTTGTTTTGTTTGGAGGTGTGTTATTATGGTCTTAGTGTGTTTCTGTTGAGAAGTTTTTATCGGGTCAATTGATAGTGTTTTGTATGTTGTGTAGTTATTTTATTATTTTGTATAAATGGTAAATATTGTGTTCTTAAGGTGGCATTGTGTGCATGTGGTAATGAAAGAGGGTTGAAGTTGGTTTTCTGTGCAAAGCTGTGTTATACTCTTAAAAAATTGGTTTATGAAAATTTAGAACGATACCTTGAATAATGTTTAAGGATGCGAAATTGTTTTAATTAAATTGTGTAAAGGTTTTTAGTGTGCGTTTGTTTCTAAAGAGGCGATTTTGGATATTTTCTCGGTGTGAGGCAGTGAGGTGTTTCCTTGGGTTGTTTTATAAATTACATAATGGTTTATTTAAATTGTTTGGATGGTGAAAAAAAAATTGTTTTGGAAATGGTTTAAACAATGGAATGCATGTTTTGAAATTAGCTCCGATTTATGTGACGATTTGAAATGGCATTGGAAATGGTTAAATTGTTTTTGTGCTTTTCTTTTAATATTTTCAATGGGTTTTATAAGTTATGTAAGTGGCGTGTTGTTGGTGCAAACCCTTGATGTATTAATTTGAGACACATTATGGATTGTTTAAGTGTTTAATAGTTATATTAAATTATTTGTGTAGTGCGTTGGACCTCGTGACGATGGTTTCAAGTTGCGGGTGTCAGGAACGCCTACACGTACATGCATAGGGTAAGGCATATATATATATATGCCCTCATTGTACATATTCCCTCATGGCGTGGGGAATATGTGCAATGTAGCTAGGGGTGCGTATATATATGTGTATAAATGCATGTGCATGTGTGCGCCAAGTGTCGGTTCGAGTGGCCATTGACAGATAACGACAAGTTGAGGTAGGTCCCTGTTGACGCTCCTTTCGTCACAGAATCTAAAGTTCGGAAAAGGGAATATCTGAGCTCAAAGTGATTAATCCTTTGAAGAAACATCAAAAAATCGACAAAGGGATAAAAAAGGAGAACATTGCCCATAAATCACGCAAGTTCCCTCTTGGTCGCGCAAGTACACTTGCACGCCGCCTCAATACTTGCGCGACTCCTCATGTTCGTGCAAGGGACTTGCGCGACATATGTGGTAACCGCCTGGTAACCGCCCAGTAACCGCCCGGGGTCTTCTTTTGCCTATAAATAGACCCTGTGGGCCCCCCATTCGAGATGATATTTTTTCAGAAACTCAGATTGAAGCTCCCGATGCCCAAGTCTCTTCTCAAAGCTTCCGGAACACTTCTAAGGTAATTTCTTACCTAGAACGGAAGATCTAAAGAGAAAAAGGAAGGCCTAAGTGTTGAAAGTTATCAAACACTTGCGCGCCTACTTAATTCCTTCAATATAACTTGCGCGTCCATCTTCTGGAAGAACCTCATGAGGATGGTAAAGGGTTTAATAAAGAGTCGCTCAAGCATTTCAATACTGGTTGAAAATCGTGCAAGTACCCCTAATGTCGCGCAAGTATACTTGCGCGACCAATACTTGCGCGCCGCCGCAGGACTTGCGCGCCTTTCAAGACTTGCGCGCCCCTATCTTTTTGGGTGCCCATCTTGCCCATTTTTACCCCTCTTAAGCCATTTCACCCTTCCTATTCAAGATTCAGTCTTCAAGATACTCTTCAAAGCCATTTATGGCAAAATTTCTTGATTTGACATCCTTATCTGAAAGGAATTTTGTGAAATATCTCTCAAAACCTAGTGATTTAAACATCTTTATGTCACCAAAGATTGAGAGTTCATTCATTCAACCTCATCCTTTAAGATGAGAGAATCTTAACATGGGTCTCCTTTTCAGGAATAATCCCCAGTTATAAAAAACCTTTGATCTGGGCATCTTTCTTAAGAATAAGCCCCAATCAAGTCCTTTAATCTTGGGCATCCTCTTCAGGAGTAAGCCCCAAACCTTAATCCTTAACCTGGGTCTCCTTTTCAGGAATAAGACTCAATCATAACCTTGGGCTTCCTTTTTCAGGAGTAAGCCCCAAGTCCCCTAACCTAGGCTTCCTTCTCAGGAATAAGTCCTAGTCATAAATCTTGGGCATCCTTCTTAGGAGTATGCCCCAAGTCTCTTAAAATTTCTCTTAACCATTCATAAATTACCTTTGATTTGGGTTTCCTTTTCAGGAATAAAACCCAATCATAAGTCCCCTCCTAACATGGGCATCCTCCTTAGGAGTAAGCCCCAAGATTAGAGTATTCAAATCTCCATGAAGAACATATAACTTTGTGGACCCTGTTCTTGGATTTTCTCCCTAAAAGTAAATCCTAAACTTTCGTCTATCTGGGGAGTCATCTATACATAAGCCCCAAAACAAATTCTTATGATTGCATCTTTTATGGCACAATTGTCAAATTTTACCAATACCTCTTGTTTCTCACACCGAGCATGACTCACGTGAGCTTAGAGTGTAAAAGTAATTATGACATTCATCTTTGAGCCATCAATCATAAAACATCATATCCCATTCCTCGAACTACGTGGGTTCTGATTCCTTTTTCAAAACAAAGGATACGTAGGTAGCCCATTTATGGGTTCGATCCCAACATTGAAATAATCTCTGTCCTTCTGAATGACGATAAACTTCAAGTGCCCCACTGAGTGGCTTTAAAACCAGCCTGGTCATCAAAACGACCAAGAGACTTTTATATAAATATTTTGAAGGATACCATTGACCAAGAATCTCTAAACAAATATAGATGATTCTATATTGATGAAGAACCTCGAATACATATAAAAGATTCTCTAAATTTCTTGCATATTTAATCATTGATTGTTAAAACTAAAGGAAAGCTCATTTTATACTTGGTAATGTAATAAGGATTCACGAACTTAACTTAAATCTATAAAGAGAGTCCCGGAGTAGACAATAATTCCCCTCAAAAAGGTGTGATGAGTCCGACCTCCCATCCTCTCGACCAATGCAAATTTCTAAGCCTCATTAGCCCACAAGCTAATGAGCGCCTGCCTTTGGAAAGTAGGTCCAAATGGATGTGGAATCATTGGATGTTTCCGGTTCTACGAACAAACCCGTTAAAAACCGATCGGAACGTTTGAATCTCCCGTATGGGAGGTCATCCCCGGATTCCGCGCGAAACAAAAAATGGTGAACCCGACGTGAATCCTTAACCAAGTTAAAGTTATGTTCTTCTTATCCGTTAGGCCCCTTGGGCCAACAAAGCAATCATTGACATGTGCTCATCCAAAAGATGCAGTGGCCAGATTCATCTTGATTATGTCTGTTATATGGAACAGGCACTCTTTTTTCAAGATCTTCTACAAAAATGGCTTTCCTTAAGTTCACCCCTGTGAATACTGCTGCTGGGAACACCTCTACTGTGAGGTCTGCTGCTGTGAAAACCAATGCTGCTACTCCTGCTGGAACGTCATCCTCTCTGAGGATGACATCACCAACTCAGCGTCTTCAACGCTGTGTTTCTAATGCACTGGTTAAGGAGTACCGTCGTAACGGTACTATCCCAACTCTGGAGGCCGCTCGTCAAGCCCTCCAAGTTAACAATTCTACCTGGTTGTCCGGACAACGGCGACCAGCAATCAAGAAGCAGACGGTGCTGACTACCGTCTCCAACCGTTTCGGGTCGTTATCCCCGGAACGCAATTTCCATTCACTCCCTTATTCTGAGGAAGTGAATGAGCAGGTCCCGCAGGACCTTAATTCAAAGAGACAGGAGTCCTTCTCAAGGGCTCCCATCAACAATCGCCGCCAGACTCGTGCGGTAGTGCGCCCTCAACATGATGAGGGTACCGACTCTAGGCATTCAGCTCAGGTTCCTCGAACCCGAGCAGGCAAGATGAACCGCCAGAGACGGAATCCGGTTAACAATAGGCAGGTTGTCATCCCTGCCATCTCCGGAGAAGTCCACAAACCTAACTTGGTGGCAAATAACGAGCAGGCATACACACCTGTCCGTTTTAATCCCGCTGTCCAGCAGACTCGTCTGGCAGCATCAAGCCGATCCCGCCAGGCAATTCCGGCGGAGTACCATAGGCAGGAACATACACCTGCTTATACATCAGCAGTTAGTCAGCAGGCTCGTCTGACTACATATGATGGATCTCGTCAACCGCGTTTGGCGAAGTATAATCAGCAGGCATATACACCTGCTAATACTAATCAAGCCTACCAACAGTCTCGTTTGGTAGCGCACGGAGAAGTCAGTCGGAAAGCCCCAACGACAAACAGGAGGCAGACTAAACTCTCTGCCTCCACACTTGAGTACTGTCAGGATTCACTGACAGGAAAAGGAGGACAGGAGCAGGCACATACACCTACTCCAAGCCCGGAATGGACATATATCCCCGTTCCGGCGGCTGAAGTCACCAAACATATTTTGTCAATGGTGAAAGAGCAGAAGCAAATTCCTGCTCATATTCTGGATTCTTGGCAGGATATCATAACAGCTTCAGCATCATCTCAGGGACAGACACATAAATCTATCCCTAGCAGTGGAGTGACACATCAACAATTCACTCCGGAACAGACACACACATCTGTTCCAGTCCAAGAGGGTTGTGGGGCATACTCCCCCATATCATACGGACAACCAAGTCAGGCACATACACCTGATTTGAGCGATGATTGTCAGCCTAACCTGACCATCTTTCCTGATCAGGCACATAAACCTGCTCAGAGCAATCACTTTCGTCATCAAGTGGTTTCTAAAGCGAGTAAGAAGGCATCTAAGAAAAAGATCCGCCCAGCACAGTCAGGAGATCAAAGGCCAATCTGCAACAAGGCCTTGCTCGATGCTGGAGTTCTTGAAGCCCTCAGACATTTATCTGTCGGAATTCAAGATTCTACTCCCTCAGTTCCCAATAACAGGAACATTAATCCTGAAGGTCTTCAACAGACACTTCCTCATGAAGACTTGCTTCATGAAAATTCGGTCAATCTTGAAGTTTCTTCTTCAGATAAGAACCACAGGAACCCTCTGTGTGGTCAGAAGACCAAGGAGCAAGAGATTTCATCTTTTGCTGTAACCCATCATGAAGGTCCTCCTCATGGTGATGAACTTCGCTGCGAAAGTCCTCTCCGCAGTAGTGATTCACATTGTCTCGAAAATTCTTCAGAAGGCAATGTAGTGACGAGAAAGCCCTCCTATCTCGAGGCACTTGCAAACGTAAAACCAGTCATGTCTGAAGTTTTACTATCGGCAGGTGAAACTCTTTCTCCATCAGAAGATAGCTTGGGGTTCAGGTTATTCTCCGAACCTTCCCTGGGTCATTCATCTTCCAGCATGAATAGTGATTCCTCTACCAATCTTGTTGAATCCGATGAAGCAACAAGGAAACACCAACTCTGGTCCAAACAGGTAGAAGAATCTTCATTTAATGATAAAGAGGAAATGCTGAACATGAGGAAAAAACTGGCAAAAGGTGAAGTACCAGTCATGTTTTGGCCTTTGGCTGACTCCCAGTACGACATTCCAAAGATGTTGACGGATGATGGAATCCATGACATTCGTCTCAACATATGGAAGACTCTTTGTCAATTGAAGAAGAGGGTATTATCTTACGATGAATATGAAAATCATCTTAAGATAATAGAAGGGTTACAACGCCAGATTGATTTGGCATCTCTATCAGTCTCTCGGTATCCGAAGGCTGAAAAGCAACAGAGAACCCTTCAACGTTCATGCCTTGGCGCATTAAGAAGATTGCGTCAGTTAATTTCCAATGCTCCATCTAATGTTCATATCAGAGGATGGGGTGTTCACGGAGCACTACATTTCACAGTGCTTTCCGGTCAGCAAAGCCCGCCGAAAATGGTCTCATGCAATGTTATTGCCCATGGCCGGCCACAGTCAATGGGCTTTGTTCATAATCAAAATCTTGCTCGAGATCAAGCTTCAACTAGTTCCTCTCAAAATCAAGTATATAGAGAACAGGTTGTTGAATTGCTCCTATACCAAGCAGGCGAGAATATTGCACAAGCCTCTCGTCTGGAGAAAACACGTCATCAAATGATAGAAGTTTCGGAAATCATCCAACGGTCTGTTGAACCAGGTGATAAAAGTGGATACAGGTTAATGCATCCAGCTAATTTCCGAACTAAGATTCACAAGATCAAGAGAGATTTCAAGAAGATCTCAGAAATAGCATGTCAAGAGACACCCCAGCTTGCCAGACTGGGGACTTCTCTAACCCAACCCTCAGAGTCAACAAATGAGATTCGAGGAGTTGGGCGGAAGCAGCAGGAACATCCCCAGTCCACCGGACTGGGGACTTTTTCAAATCCTCAATCCCTCCCTCAGAGAAAGTCAGTATTCTCTCAATTAGGGAAGAAGACTCAAGAGGAACGAAGAGCCAAGATGTCAGGAGATTCTCTCCAAGTGACGGTTCTCCAAGAAATTCCTGAGGGATCAAGTCAACGGAATTCCATGTTTCATCATGGACATAGAAGGAGACAATATCACAGAAATGCTGATAGAAAGGATTCCATGAAATATGCATCCATTAATGTCATCACTGTCGTTGCTGCTGATTCACCAGATGAGGCTCAATCAGAGGGATCAGACGAAGAGGTTCCTGCTCAAGAAGTTGCGCACACAAACCTAAATGAAGAAGGTGTGCGCACACGTAATCAAAGGCTTACCCAAAATATGGGTATTCCTTCAAGTAACCCACTTCCCCCTCTCCGAA
This sequence comes from Viscum album, assembly GCA_963277665.1. NCBI lineage: Eukaryota > Viridiplantae > Streptophyta > Magnoliopsida > Santalales > Viscaceae > Viscum > Viscum album. Next base: position 1,757,707,839 of record OY728123.1, read on the forward strand.
AAGGATCCAATAAGGGGAAAGGAAAGAACCAGGTTACTTCTCACCCTTCCTCTGAAGGAGGTCAATCGCTCTCATTAGAGCAAAGGTTTGCACAACAGGAGGAAGAGATGAAAGAATTAAAAAGGTTGAATGCAGAACTACTTCAGAGTAGTCTTCTTCTTAAGAATGCTGAAGTCCGACAGCCGAAGGAATTTGTTGTAACTACTGAGATGGATCAGGAATATCCTCCTTTATCAGTACACCCACAGAGGTCTAATCCTACGGGTCAAACGCAACAACGGTTGGCAGCACTACCATCAGTTGCAGCACCAACCACCACGTCTGTCCAAGCTCCATTCATTGCACCTACCCAAAACCAAGTTCAACCTGACGTTTCTCAAAAGTTAATAACTACTATTGAGTCATTAACAGCTCGGTTAGAAACTATGGAAGGGAAACGGGCGCAAGTTCAACCTGAAAAGAAAGTTTACCCTGAATGGGTAGATTCAATTTCTCCTCCATCCAGTTTTGGAAACCCTATTTTCCCTACTTTCAATGGATCAGGCGACCCTGAACAACATTTGACGCATTACGTGTCTTGTTGTGATCCTATGATGGGAACTCCAGAGCAACAAGAAGTAGTGAAACTCAGATGCTTCGTGCGAACCTTGCAAGGACCAGCTTTTGTCTGGTATACAAGCTTGCAATCCCGGTCAGTCATCGGATGGGAGGATCTTCGTCAAAAGTTCCTTCTTCAGTTCAGCTCAACTTTGCCAAAAACGACAGTTTTCGATCTTACAAACTGCAAGCAAAGGGAGAATGAAAGAGTCTCTAATTTCATTGCTCGTTGGAAGGGATTAACGTATTCCTTGAGTTTATCACTCCCTCAGGAGGAATTGTTTCCAATCTGTGTGGAAAATTTGCATGACGAATTACGCACGCCATTGATCCCTGTGAAATACACAGGAGGGTTTCGAGACCTTACTTCAATCGCTCAACAGATTGAAGATTCCCTTATGCAGGCTAAGGTTAAATCTCGTGTAATTCCATCAGCTCCAGGAAGAAGAATGGGTAAAGCAGAAACTGCTACAGTTATGCTTAAACAGGCACTTGTACCTATTTCTACTTCAAAACCTTCATCTTCTCGAAGAGCTCCACCTCCTGAACGCCAACAACAAAGGCTGTTTCGTCCAAATGATCAAAAAGATCAACGACGAAAACAATTTGAGGATATGAAGAGTAAAACATACTCTTTCCGAAGTGAGCAAGTTCCTGGTTACTTCATTTCAGCTCTGGAAAATAATTTGGTTCAATTACCAGTGCCAAAGAGACCAAACAAGGAAGGAGATGAAGACCGTCCCAATTATTGTCCCTTTCATCAAATGTTGGGACATCCCATCCAGGAATGTTTTGTCTTTAAAGACCTCCTGCAAAAGATGGTCGACTTGGGACAAGTCAAATTGAAGGGTTCTTCAGCTCATGTAGCGTGTATTACCGCTACAGATCCAGAAGAAGGAGGCGAGTGGCAGGAAGTCAAAAGCAAAACTGCGAAAAAATATGATAATTGGATGGTCAGAAAGACAATCAATCGGACCCATTCCATTTTGCGAACACAATTGAAAAAGCCAATTGTGTCCCCTACAAAAGCTGCAGTAAAGCCTCCATCAAAGGACAAATCCTCAAAAGGGCAGCGCAATTCAAATAAGAAAGAGGAATCAGGAGAAGATGAGTATGTATCAAAGCCTAAATTGTCTTTGACTCTGGCAGATTTCATGCCATCTACTTCAAAGCCACGGGCACCGTCCCACCAAACGGCACAGCCTAAACAGGCCAACCAGGCCTAGTATTTATCAGACGAAGAATTGATCTTTGGTTCTGTTAATATGATTCAATTAACAGATTCATATTCCAGTCTTGATGAGCCTGAATTCCCTGTATCAAATAAAGGAACCCGAGGAAGTTCTAGAGGTTCAGGATATAGGGGAAGACGTGGATCTTTCCGAAGCCACTACTCTAATTCTACCCCTGCTAGCACTGTATATGCAGCAGAAACTCGTGGTAGAGCCCTTCAGCGAGCTCAAAAAGAACAAGCAAGTTCTTCTGCAAATGGCCAACTCAGCTTCGGCACAGTTATTTTGGAAGACCGATTAAAAGTTCCATCTTCTTTATCTCATCAAGCAAATGGATCTAATCAGTCTAATTTTCCAAAACCAAGGATGTTGCCAACTTCAATACAAGAGGCATCAGCTTCTAAAGCATCAGCTTCCAAGGTACCTGCTAAATCACATATTCCTATTGGGAAACGCAGGCCTCTAGATCAAAAGTATGATATATTGAAACACTTGGACCAAGTACCAGCCAAATTATCAATTTTGGATGCTTTGAATCTATCAAGAGATCTTCGGGAAGCACTCATCGAAGCTTTGTCAAGTCCTCAAGAGTTTGAAGCTGAGATTGCTGCAGCTGAAATTTATCACATAGAGAATAATCCTGCAGAATGTCATGCAGTGATATCTTTTACTGATAAAGATGAAGATGATGTTGTGCATGGGCACATAAAACCTTTGTACTTATCTGGCAAAGTCAATGGTATCGATGTTCGAAGAGCTTTTATTGACAATGGTTCAAGAGTCAACCTCATGCCCATTCGCACACTTCGTCGATTGGGCCTCACAGAATCTGATTTATCTCTTTCTACCATGATGTTGCAAGGATATGATAAAAATGAACAAGAACCACTGGGAGAAGTTACGCTCAGAACTCAGTTTGTAGATCTTGTTTCCAATTCGGATTTCATGATTGTTGATCAAGACTCAGCTTTCAATATCTTGCTTGGAAGACCCTGGCTACATCAGCATGCAACTATTCCATCATCATACCATCAATGTCTCAAATACTGTTTCGATGGTCAAGTTGGAACATTGTATGGTGATAAGGCCCCGTTCAAGACATGTGAGTCTCAATACATTGAGGCGGAATTTTATCACATGAAGGGAAGAGAAAAATCTACAATGAAGGAAATTACCAAAGTTAATGCTCTATATGGTTTGGAAAAAATTCCAATAAATCCATTTTCACATGTGAGGACAGATTATGTGTTACCTATCAGTCAAATTGACAAAATAGGCCCAAATCAAAATACTCTTATGGAAAGATCCATAATGTCAATTACGGCAATCGAGCCAGACAACATGGGAGAAATTGGTAACTTACCATGCAGTGATGAAAGCATAAGTGGTGACGTTTTCATTTCATCTGCTGAAATCCAACAAGTCTATACTTCGCTAATCAGGCCAGAAGAAGTTATAGCAACACCAGAGGTGAATATTGATGTCGATTCTCAATCCATCATCTCCTCTTTGATTCCCAAAGAAGACCCTTTATCATCAATAGGGTCGGAAATGGAAGCTTCTTCTTCAAAATGTGAAAGTTTTGACATCTCTTATGATCATGAGAATTTCGTTTTTTCATCTACTTTGCAAGTAGAAACGGAAGAAATAACACATGATGAAGAGGAGGAGGAAGATCTTAGAGATGCTCCTCCAGCATTTGAAGAGGGTATCTCTACCACTGTGGATGAACTCAGAGAAGTAAATCTGGGTACAGAGAAAGATCCACGCCCCACTTTAATTAGTGCGGCCATGAACCTTGAAGAACAAGAGATGTATATTTCTTTTCTAAAGCAAAATAAAGATATTTTTGCTTGGAATTATACAGAGATGCCTGGCCTTGATCCTGATGTTGCCACCCATCATTTGGGTTTGCCAAAAGAACATCGAGGATTCAAGCAAGCCGCGAGAAGAACACACCCAACCTATGCTTCCAAAATCGAGGCTGAAGTGGATAAGCTTATCAAAGCTAACTTCGTCAGAGAAGTTCAATATCCCAAGTGGTTGGCTAATATTGTCCCTGTAAAGAAGAAGAACGGACAAATTAGGGTTTGCATCGATTTCAGAGATCTTAATCGGTATTGTCCCAAAGATGATTTTCCAGTTCCGATTACAGAACTCTTAATTGATGCGACGGCTGGCTATGAAGTACTTTCTTTCATGGATGGGTATTCTGGATATAATCAGATCCGAATGGCCCCAGAAGATGAGGAATATACAGCCTTCAGAGCTCCTCAAGGTGTGTTTTGTTACCGGGTGATGCCCTTTGGTTTAAAGAATGCAGGTGCAACATATCAACGCGCCATGCATCGTATCTTCAAACCTTTTCTAGGGAAATTTGTTGAATGCTATGTAGATGATCTGGTGGTTAAATCCAAACAACGTTTTGATCACTTGGCTGATTTGGAAGTCATATTCCACAAGCTTCGACAACATAATTTGAAGATGAACCCCTTAAAATGTGCTTTTGGGGTAACCTCAGGAAAATTCCTCGGCTTTGTTGTACGCCATCGTGGTATTGAAGTCGATCCTGAGAAGACCAAATCAATCCTTGGTATGTCACCTCCTCAGAATTTGAAATAATTAAGAGGACTTCAAGGACACTTAGCCTATATTCGGCGTTTCATTGCCAATTTGGCAGGCAAAAGTTTACCCTTGACCAAATTATTGAAGAAAGGAGTCACTTACCAGTGGACTGAAGAATGTCAAGAAGCATTTGATGTTCTCAAGAAATACCTCTTAAGTCCACCAGTACTCATGCCACCTGTTGAGGGTAGACCTCTTATCCTCTATGTGACAGCTTTAGAGCGATCATTGGGTGCCTTTCTCGCTCAAAAGAATGATGCTGGGAATGAAAATAGTCTCTACTATCTCAGTAGAACTATGCTTGAAGCAGAAACCCGGTATTCGAGTATTGAAAAGTGCTGCCTAGCATTAATCTTTGCAGTTCAGAAACTGAGACACTACCTGCAACATCACGAGGTCCAATTGGTATCTCGTAATAATCCACTCAAATTCATCCTTAGTCGTCCAATGCTTACAGGACGTCTGGCAAGGTGGGCGGTTATTCTACAGCAGTTCGACATCCAGTATGTGTCTCAAAAGGCAATTAAGGGCCAAACTCTGGCTGATTTCCTGGCTGAACACCCTTCAGTGGAAGACACGTATCCAGATATCGAACTCCCTGATGAGGAAGTTTTTTCTATTCAAGAGAGTCCTCAAACATGGGAAATGTATTTTGATGGTGCTTCTAGAAGTCCAACTGGGAAGAAAATGGAAAATCCTAAATTCAACAAAGTTGGTTTAGGAATTGTGCTCATTTCTCCAGATAAGGCAGTGTTACCTTATTCCTTTTTGTTGTGGGAAGGTGGTACCAATAATGAAGCTGAATACCAAGCTCTCATTGCAGGCTTGGAGTTAGCGCTTCAAGCACAAGTGAATCACTTAAAGGTAAAAGGTGATTCAGACCTGGTAATCAAAAAAATCAATGGGGATTATGCCATCAGAAAAGAAGAATTAATCCCTTTGTATGATTACGTCAGAGAGTTAATGTCGGAATTCCCTACAGAACCGACATTTTCTTATGTCCCAAGATCACAAAATGCTCAAGCTGACGCACTGGCTAATATAGCCACAGCTTTAGCAGATCCAAATCGGGACGAGACAACCATTTGTATTGCCCACCGTTGTGCAATTTCACCATATGTTCAAGTCAGAACAGAGGAAATTAATGAAATTAGTCCCATTCCTGAACCATATGGTCATACTACAGGATGGATGTCACCTATCAGGGAATACCTTCAAAATGGAACACTTCCACCTGATAGAGCCGAGAGAGAACAAATTCGGCGACGTTTGGTCAATTTTACTCTTTATGATGGTCCAAACCACCTCGAGAAAATTCTCTACAAACGTGGTTTTGATGGATTTCTCTTCAGATGTATTGATGGTGAAGAGACAATGGCTGTCATAAAAGAAGTGCATGCAGGAATCTGTGGTGCCCACCAGTCTGGACATAGATTGTCTGATCAAATTCGAAGGCTTGGATACTTCTGGCCTTCAATGATACAAGATTGTGTTAATTTCACAAAGAAGTGTCATTCATGCCAAGTATATTCCAACTTCATTCATCAACCTCCAGAGTTTCTTCATACAGCTAAATACTCATGGCCATTTTCCACATGGGGAATGGATGTGGTGGGACCTTACCCTTCAGCTACGGCCAAGCAGTTTAAGTGCATTCTTACTGCTACTGATTTCTTTTCCAAATGGGCAGAGGCAGTACCTCTCAAAGAAGTCAGTTCTAAATGCATTGTTAGCTTCATCAAGTCTAACATCATTACTAGATTTGGTGTCCCTCATACCATATTGACAGACAACGGCACCAACTTCTGTTCTTCTGAGGTAAAGAAATTGTATCAAGAATACAACATTAAGTCCAACCATTCATCTCGATATCATGCAGCGGCTAATGGCCAGATAGAGGCCTTCAACAAGACTCTTTCAAATATACTGCAAAAGATGGTGGATAATGATAAGAGGTCATGGCCTGATAAACTCTATCATGCTTTATGGGATTATCGGACTACCACTCGCAATGCAACGCGGTCTACTCCATATTCATTGGTATATGGAACAGAAGCAGTCTTGCCAATTGAAGTTCAATTTCCCTCACTCAGAATAGCCATTTGTGATCAGTTATCAACAGATGAGCAATCCCAAAAGCGTTTGAATGAATTGGAACAGTTAGATGAGAAAATATTGTGCACTTTGCACCACTTGGAAATATATCAGAATCGAATAGCACGAGCTTTTAACAAAAAAGTTCGTCTTCGTTCATTCATTCAGGGAGAACTGGTATTGGTTCTCAGAACACCAATGATACCAGGAAAGAAGCCTCCCAAGCTTGAACCAAAATGGGAAGGACCTTATTCAATACATAAGGTCTACTCCAATGGAGCGTATTCTCTGATTTCAATGGATGGAGAACACATCACGACTCCAACTAATGCCAGATTTCTGAAGAAGTATTTTGTATAAACACAAAATATTGTTCCCAGAACCAAGACTCTTACATTTGGTTCATACAGCAATGGTCCAGTATGACCTTAAACTACAACTTCTGTCCGAGATGACATTAAACTATAATACGTTCAGCATGACGATAAACTGTACGGTCCATGCATATGACCTTAAACTATTCGCACTTATGTCCCTGCAACATGACACTAAACTGTGCAGCACCAATAGTCCTAACTGCAAGACTTTAAACTGCATAGTCCCTGATTTTGTCCTACATGACAATAAACTGCATAGAAGTTCCTATATTTTGTCCGAGATGACATTAAACTATATGGTGTCCTAGCAACATGACATTAAACTGTGTGGCACTTCCAACGTCCAGCATGACGATAAACTGTAAAAAGTCCCTCACGTCCGGAAAGACGTGAAACGATATAATAATCAAAAGTCCAGCATGACATTAAAACTGCACAGTCCCCCTTTTCGTCCAATATGACGTTAAACTATATTGTCCCCATCGTCTTAACTACATGACGCTAAACTGTATAGAAAGTCCCTTTTTTATGTCCTACATGACATTAAACTGTACATCGTTAAGGTTGTTATTACCTCTTGTTTCTCACACCGAGTATGACTCACGTGAGCTTAGAGCGAACATCAACCATAACACTCCCTTTGGGCCACTAACCATGTGTAAGTCCCAACAATATTTTTTATTAGATCATTGTCCACAAGAACAACTTGATCATTGATTCATTCTTTAATTGAACTACACAGACTTTGATCCTTGCCCTCCAGGCTGGGTATGTAGGCAACCTCCCAAAGGTTCAAGCCCAAAAACAATCTCTTCACATTGATTCACCACCATCTCATATGATGATGATTTGTGAAACCACCCCTGGAATCAATATCTTTACATTGATTCACTTTCGTCCTTGTTATATGACGTTAAACTATACAACACTTTTGTCCGGTACGACAATAAACTACAATATTCTTTGATTTCCTCATTTGAGAAGGAACCATTATTAACATTGATTCTTTTTCAATCATGGTTTTCATTTTCAAAAGACTACGTACATACATGGTAATGCCTAAACTTTTTATCTTAGGTTAAAACCATCATTGCACTAAAGTCCCCTTTCACCCTTCACATGTACGAACCAAATTTGTACAAAGGGTAGCTCTAGAACTACGTGGACTTGATTCCCATCCTTATGGGATACGTAGGAACATTCGAGTGTCCCTCGAATCCAGTCCCAAGTCTTTTGGGCCTAACCCCAAATTTCACTTTCAGTCCCTTGGCTGAAAAGTCCTCATGAAAACACACACTGTGTATTCATTATTATGGTCCGAATTCTATGACCCTAAACTAAGATTACTCATACTTTCATCCTGCACGACGTTAAACTACATTTCAATAACTACGTATGGCTTGATTCTCATTCTTATGAGATACGTAGTGAAGTCCAAGTTTCAATTCAGGACCCAGCCACAACATGATTATGGTTTTCATTGACCTATGTATCTCTATATACATTGGAAAATACCCATCTTTATGTATTATAATCCTAACCTTAAATATTTTCAGATCTTCATAACCCTTTTCATGACTTATAGTCACAAAAATGTCAAACTTCTGAGAATTCTTTTGCCTGACTATGCAGCACGTGCCCATAGGTGGCCTTGCATAAACAGTCCACATAACAGACTTGTCAGCCAAGAGATGCTATTTATTTGACCATGCAGCCAATGCCCATAGGTGGCCCTACATGTTTTCAACCCCCTAACGGGTTTGTTAAATAATAGTAACTTCATTCTTGGGAAGAATGCCTCTTTTGTCCTTATTTGTCTTAAACGACAGTATGTAGGGATCCGCAAAAATAGCCATCCTTAACGTATTTGTCCCATATCCTTTTTCATGATCTAAAAGTATTCAAGTCTATGGTTTATTCTTCTTCCCTACGTTTGGGTCAGACCTTCGTAGGGGTGATATTCATCCAGTTCTTCGATATTCTTGTTTGGAAATATCTTCTCCATATTCAAGTACCTCTTTCCATACAACAAACTCTATGCTTTAGAAAATTTGAATCTCCATAAACATTCACTGGCTTTTAGCACTAGGAAAGTAAATTTCTGGGAGTTCTTTTGCCTGACTATGCAGCACGTGCCCATAGGTGGCCTTGCATAAACAGTCCATATAACAGACTTGTCAGCCAAGAGATACTATTTATTTGACCATGCAGCCAATGCCCATAGGTGGCCCTGCATGTTTTCAACCCCCTAACGGGTTTGTTAAATAATGGTAACTTCATTCTTGGAAACTACTTCTTCTAATGCCTTTTAGCTCTTTTTTCATATCATTCCTCAGATTCAAATATTCTTAAGCCATAGTTTACATTTTTTCCCTCATACTTGAGTATGGTAAATATGTTTTCAGATAAATTGTCAAGGAATTGAATCCATTTTTTTCCATTTTCGGTCAAAGCTATTTCGACCTTAAACATTAGCCACTTTATGTCCGGCGTGCATGACTTTAAACTGCCCACACAAAAGACAAAGTAACTATGAATAAAAGTCAAGTTCCAGCTCACTAAATATACATTTTTTGTATGATTTAGGTAATATTGAGCAGTTAAAAGGTTCAAAGTTTGTAGGGTTACTTGTAATAATCCTAGTAAAAATCAAACTATGCTTACTAAGCCCATTGGCTTAAGAAAATTTGAAGCAGTTAATGGAAGAATACAAGTACAAATGATTGAAGACAAAAGTGTTTTTCATTGATACACAAGAGTTAGAAGGACATCCACAGACTGGAATCTCTTCTCTTTTTCAAGAATTACAGAAGATTGTCAACATAAGTCTTCATTTGATGTATAGCATCCTGAGCCTTATCAACAGTTACTTGAAGCTCGTGCACTTGACCAGCTTCACTCTTCTCAGCTTGCTGAAGTGCCTTCTTAGCATCTGTAATGGCTTTCATGCCATTCATATGAGTTTCATCCAATGATTTATTAAGCTGATCAAGTTCCCCAGTAACAGCATCTAACTGTTGCTGGAGTTGCACCTGCTGGACGACCTTTTCTTTGATTTTTTGCTTCAGATCCTTCATCTTAACAGCATAATCAGCTTCAGCCTGGGATAGCGCAGCCTCAAATTCGCCTATGTTGACTGACAATTTCACTCTGGTCAAATCTTCGCGACTTGTCTGCATTTGCTCCCTCCTGAAAATAATCTGTTTCACCGCAGCATGGATCTTTTCATACCCAAAACCACCGAGTCCCATTATAACAAATTGGGATGACAATCGGGAAATTTTTGATGGTAGCTCTTCTAAAGGCACCCCCGATATGATGTTCCATATGTTGTTCCATGCCTTACGTCGTGAAAAGTTGAACGCTTTGAGCATATCTGGATCTGATTCAACATCTTCGTCAGAAGGGGGTATGTAATCTGGAATTAACATGCTTAAGGAAGTGCCTCGTCCTGCTCTTTCCCCTCTGACGTGGGCTTCTTCACTTTCAATTCCCGTTGGGGCAGAGGCTGAAGCCTCATCTCCGGATCTAGCCATTATAGTTGATGGCCCTACATGATCAATTGAAAGATTTTAGTTGAATCTTAAAGGATAACAAAAGAATGGATTGTCTTGCAAATAAAGCACAATCACAAATATTGTTATCCCTTACCCAATGGTGGTTCATCAACATGAGAAGACTTCTCCCCATCTTTCCCGGTTTCAACAGGATTTTCAAGATGGGTCTCAGGATAGTTTATTGGATTTAGCTCTACTTGAGCTAATGTTTCTGCAATGATAGGGTTGACATCAGTGTCCACACCCTCTTCGGGCATTGGCAGTTCAGCAGGTTCTACGGAAGAAACTGCATATTATTTTACATCATGATTAGAAATATGTTTTGTTTTTAAAAGAAAAATTTGGGTGAAGGGTAACACTCACGCCCAAGGTCTTCTAAATCACATGACAATCTAGCATGATCATAAAATTCTTCAAAAGTCATTCCTTGATTCATCATTTCATCTAATGATACTTCAGAATCTTGGTTAGTCTCACCACTGGGAGCATTTGCTACGTCTTCTTGCTGACTTATGTCCTGTAACCCCTGACCCTGGACAACATCTTCAGTAGTGGGAGGGATACTGGGAATGGATGGTAGCTCTTCTCTAGGAGCAACCAAGTTAGCTTGAGTCTGTGGTTGTTCTACAGCACCCTCCACGACCTTTGAAGAAGGATCAGTCCCTTCCCTCAAGGGGGAAATTGAAGAAGCCCCTGCAATCCTCAGAAATATGAGTAACCATATGATTATGGGTATAAACTCATGATTGTTCGAAGGACTTACCACTGCTAATGAAACGTTTAGATAAAGATTTCCTCCTTCGTTGCCTTGGATTCTTTTGTTTTTTTGGAGTTTCAGTTGTCTCCTTTATTGGCACTTGGATTGGCGAATGAAAGGCTATGTCCAGTGCCTCATTCATGGCCTGCTGGCCTGGAGATATCTCGCCTGGTTCGCGAGGAGAATCAGCAACAGCCCCAACAGCGGTACCACCAGGGCTATATTGTGGCGAAGGAACCCCGGTCCCTTTCTTTGCAAGCTGCAAGATGAAGAAAATAACTTCCTTAAGTAACAAAGCTTCAACTGAAATCAAGTTGCAAAGAAAATAAGGAAAGAAAACTTACATCTTCAGGAGCCACGTACTCTTGCCACTCCTCATCTCCAGAACCACCAGCCCCCTTAGTGGTGCCACGATCAATCATTTCCTTCACCCGCCTGGTGATAGGAACCGAATTATCAGTGGCATATATGAGCATTTCCAGCTCTCTGATATAAGCTCGCACTTCATTGGGGTTATCTCCGTATTGAAGGTCTTTAGAAGCTAGAAGATATCCTATCCCAGGAAGTTGTAGGCCCTCACACAAATCCAGCCAGGCGGTCTCAGTATCACAGTATAAGCTCTGCCATAGCTGAACAGCCTCTGATCTTAGATATAAAGGCTGTGAGGAAGGTCCTACAATTTTTGATTTTAATTTCTTCCCGACTCCTGCAACTACATATAGAGAATAAGAAAGTGAGACTTATTACTTTATAAAGTAGCAGTGATTGAAATTATTACAATCAAATAACTCACCAGGAGTTGATGGAGTGGGTATTTTAACTCTGGCCGGAGGATTATATCGGGCACGAAACCGCTTTGCTGCCGGTTGTGCCTCATCATCCCCATCATGATAATCCGAGGAATCAGTTCTAGAGGAGGAGTCTGTTGAACCTATTTCAGGAGGAGAAGCATCACCTTCATGAGGAAGAGTTTCTTTCTCTACAGTCCTCTTCCTCTTTCCCACTTGATATACAGGATGATTCAATATCCCTTTAGGGTATGATGCTATCCAGTGTTCGGCATAAAATGTAGTCAGATAATGTGCCACTTTTTCAACTGGTAGATCAAATACTGCCCCAGTCTTCTCTCTTGATGTCAGCAACCATAGTTGCCGAGCAACCATCAGATGTTTCTCTAACCTGACATGTACTGGAGGGGATACAACAATCTGTTGCAAACATTTTAATTGGCGTGCAAATCTATATGGAGCATAGGCCTCGCATATGATTTCTCCATCAATCCTGGCTACTAACACGCCATCCCTGCAAGCTAGCATGTATGCCCTCAAATCCAAAGGGGCTTTCCCATCATCAACAAACCGCCCAGATGGCGGACTTCCATAAGGAAAGAAGTTGAATTCCTTATACATGCTTAGTCTTACTTTTATGTCATAACCATTGACATCTAATGGAGCAATTCCAGAGAATGCTTGCACTGACGGTCTGAAAGAGCTTCCAGGAATTTGTAATCCATTCTGTACATTGTAAGTCCTGAAGTGAGTGGTGATCCATCCCCACAAAACCTGGAATGGTCCCACTATTCTTAAAGGAGATTTACCCTGGAAGACGTGAAGTAAACTCCTGTGAATCTTTGCTAAAATGGGGGTAGCTAACCCAACCATTTTTCCCTCAGCCAACTTGGCCGCAATGACGAAGGTCCCTGGCCTAACGCCTCCCTTCGAATCCCTGACCGGCAAGAGAAAAATACTGAGCCACATTGCCAAGAAACCCGCCAGACGAGTTTTCTTTGGAATTCTTTGATTCACTTCATAGCCCCATTTTTCAAACTCTCCTGCTTCTAGAGTTGGCCAGAATGTGCCAGGAGCTCCTCTCTTCTCAGGTTTTGGACAAGTGGTAGGACGTATGGGCCGGGTATCCTTGGATTTCTTTTTCTTGGATCCTTTTTCCTTTGGCTCTATCCCTTTCTTCTCAGTAAGAAACACATTCATCCATTCTTCCGGATGGATATCTTTTCTGAAATGAGTTAATGAGGTCTCTGAACTCTTGAGCTTGTGAAAGATTTTGAATAATTCTCGAACCAAAGCAGGAGTCTTCTCTGGATCATTCCAAGTCACCTTGGGAGGAATGAATTCATCATACATATCGCCCAAGATTGGAGCTCCTGAAATCTTGTGGACATCCCACAAACTGATACCTACTTCTCCATGAGTCAAGTGGAAAGAATTAGTCGCTGGACTCCAATGGCTGAGTATCTCTGGCACGAAGATATCATGTCTGTAAATATATGTTTGCCCAACCCAAACAGCCTCATATATTGCAGCTCTCTTCAGATCCTCAATAAACTCTGCGCAAGTCTGTCGCACCCAGTATACCCACATCCAAGTTGGTTTCACACCTCCCCCAGGACGGAAATCCCAACTTTTCTTCCAGCCTTTGGATTGATCCATCTGAGCATTTCGGAAGATTGAAGGATGACAATGTGGTTGAAGCTCAGGTGTATGTTTTTCCAGATCTGGTGTGCAAGGGCTATGATGCATCACATAAGCCTTCTCCACTATTCCAGCAGTTTGAAATGTTCCTCCGCCTGAGATATTTGCTGAAGCAAAATTGGTATAATTCTGAAACCAAGAAAATGGAAGATAATTCTGTACTTCTGGAATAATGACTTCTTGCAGATGACCATGACCATACAAAGGTAGGTAAGTGCAGTGAGGAAAGTCGTGATGATATTTCTTCACATACTTAGCCAAATCTGGAAGAGTACTGTTTTTGACAGTATAGTAATCAGGGCCAATGATATTCATCATATCATCTATCCGCTTGCTAGCCAGTTCATCAATTAATCCAGGTCTAAGAGCCATTGAATCTGCACAGGAGTTGAATAAATTAAACTCTTAAATGGGTTTTATTTTTCATAAAATTTGTGAAAGAATTTGAAAAAAATGGCTAAGGCATTAAGGCGCGCAAGTATGGAGATGTCGCGCAAGTGATACACGTGCCGCGCAAGTTTTGGTCGCGCAAATATTACCGCGCAAGCCCTATTACCTTGAGAGTAGCGTGGCAGCGAAGAAACAGCGAAAACAAGAGACTTGCGCGGCGAGGAAGACTTGCGCGGCGAGAGCTCGAGAAATCCGGAACTTCAGATGCCATCTACGGCCGGAAGCCGTGTATTTATAGGCCAGGGGGCCTATCTGCGCGCCGCATCCAGAGTGCTCAATGCCTGCGCGACGAAGACTTGCGCGCCGACTTCTGTGCATTGAAGACTTGCGCGCCGCCCTTTTCCTTTTGAGGGATTCGATTTCCTCAGAGTCAAATCCTCATTTTCTCTCCGGATCCAACTCTGAGGGGGGACTTTTGTTGACGCTCCTTTCGTCACGGAATCTAATGTTCGGAAAAGGGAATATCTGAGCTCATAGTGATTAATCCTTTGAAGAAACATCAAAAAATCGACAAAGGGATAAAAAATGAGAACATTGCCCATAAATCGCGCAAGTTCCCTCTTGGTCGCGCAAGTACACTTGCGCGCCGCCTCAATACTTGCGCGACTCCTCATGTTCGTGCAAGGGACATGCGCGACATATGTGGTAACCGCCTGGTAACCGCCCAGTAACCGCCCTGGGTCTTCTTTTGCCTATAAATAGACCCTGTGGGCCCCCCATTCGAGAGGATCTTTTTCCCGAAACTCGGATTGAAGCTCCCGACGCCCAAGTCTCTTCTCAAAGCTTCCGGAACACTTCTATGGTAATTTCTTACCTAGAATGGAAGATCTAAAGAGAAGAAGGAAGGCCTAAGCGTTGAAACTTATCAAACACTTGCGCGCCTACTTAATTCCTTCAATATAACTTGCACGTCCATCTTCTGGAAGAACCTCAAGAGGATGGTAAAGGGTTTAATAAAGAGTCGCTCAAGCATTTCAATACTGGTTGAAAATCGCGCAAGTACCCCTAATGTCGCGCAAGTATACTTGCCCGACCAATACTTGCGCGCCGCCGCAGGACTTGCACGCCTTTCAAGACTTGCGCGCCCCTATCTTTTTGGGTGCCCATCTTGCCCATTTTTACCCCTCTTAAGCCATTTCACCCTTCCTATTCAAGATTCAGTCTTCAAGATACTCTTCAAAGCCATTTATGGCATGATTCTTGATTTGACATCCTTATCTGAAAGGAATTTTGTGAAATATCTCTCAAAACCTAGTGATTTAAACATCTTTATGTCACCAAAGATTGAGAGTTCATTCATTCAACCTCATCCTTTAAGATGAGAGAATCTTAACCTGGGTCTCCTTTTCAGGAATAATCCCCAGTTATAAAAAACCTTTGATCTGGGCATCTTTCTTAAGAATAAGCCCCAATCAAGTCCTTTAATCTTGGGCATCCTCTTCAGGAGTAAGCCCCAAACCTTAATCCTTAACCTGGGTCTCCTTTTCAGGAATAAGACTCAATCATAACCTTGGGCTTCCTTTTTCAGGAGTAAGCCCCAAGTCCCCTAACCTAGGCTTCCTTCTCAGGAATAAGTCCTAGTCATAAATCATGGGCATCCTTCTTAGGAGTAAGCCCCAAGTCTCTTAAAATTTCTCTTAACCAGTCATAAATTACCTTTGATTTGGGTTTCCTTTTCAGGAATAAAACCCAATCATAAGTCCCCTCCTAACTTGGGCATCCTCCTTAAGAGTAAGCCCCAAGATTAGAGTATTCAAATCTCCATGAAGCACATATAACTTTGTGGACCCTGTTCTTGGATTTTCTCCCTAAAAGTAAATCCTAAACTTTCGTCTATCTGGGCAGTCATCTATACATAAGCCCCAAAACAAATTCTTATGATTGCATCTTTTATGGCACAATTGTCTAAATTTTACCAATACCTCTTGTTTCTCACACCGAGCATGACTCACGTGAGCTTAGAGTGTAAAAGTAATTATGACATTCATCTTTTAGCCATCAATCATAAAACATCATATCCCATTCCTCGAACTACGTGGGTTCTGATTCCTTTTTCAAAACAAAGGATACGTAGGTAGCCCATTTATGGGTTCGATCCCAACATTGAAATAATCTCTGTCCTTCTGAATGACGATAAACTTCAAGTGCCCCACTGAGTGGCTTTAAAACCAGCCTGGTCATCAAAACGACCAAGAGACTTTTATATAAATATTTTGAAGGATACCATTGACCAAGAATCTCTAAACAAATATAGATGATTCTATATTGATGAAGAACCTCGAATACATATAAAAGATTCTCTAAATTTCTTGCATATTTAATCATTGATTGTTAAAACTAAAGGAAAGCTCATTTTATACTTGGTAATGTAATAAGGATTCACGAACATAACTTAAATCTATAAAGAGAGTCCCGGAGTAGACAATAATTCCCCTCAAAAAGGTGTGATGAGTCCGACCTCCCATCCTCTCGACCAATGCAAATTCCTAAGCCTCATTAGCCCACAAGCTAATGAGCTCCTGCCTTTGGAAAGTAGGTCCAAACGGATGTGGAATCATTGGATGTTTCCGGTTCTACGAACAAACCCGTTAGAAACCGATCGGAACGTTTGAATCTCCCGTATGGGAGGTCATCCCCGGATTCCGCGCGAAATAGTCCCCTATGCCTAAGCTTTTAATTTGAAATTCATAATTGCTTGACTGTTTTAAAAATATGTTTCACACTATGCTATATATATATACATGCTATGGAATCTGATTGCGGTTGCTAGAAATTATCATGCCTTGTATTGGTAAATTGAAATGTATTTCAAAGCCATTGGTCTTAAGTGACTTTTCCTGGAAAATTGATTTCTTAAGTGGTTTTGAATTGGTAAGAGGTATTTCCAAAGGTGGTTGGTCTTTTGGCCGGTTGATTGTAAAAGGTGTTCCCTTTTTGTAGTTAAGCATGTTTGGCATCTTAATAATGTTTTATGAAATAGAAAAACCTCTATTGAGGCCTGTTTGGCACTTTGAGATTTGAGTTGTGAAAATAGAAAACCCCTTTTTATTCATTCCCCTAAATTTGAAAATAAAATGTGATGCAAGTGTTTATGAGCGGTTTGTGATATATGTGCCTCGTGTAAAGGCTTGTACGTGATTGTGTGATGTAAAGAGGGGGAATGCACTTAAGTAGGGAGTGCGGTGGTGAAAGTTTGAATGAGTTTTAGATAAAGAAATTGTAATGTACTTGTTTGATTGTTTGATAAAGAAAACTCACCACCATTTGAAATAGAGGACAATGGGAAAACCCGGGTATCTAGGTGGGTGACCAGGACTATTACGCTAGATGACACGGCAGGGGTTCGTCCCGGCTTGTCTAGCAGGATTGACACAACAACGCTAACTAAACAATTGAATTTCTGAGGGTCGTGGTCTTCTAAGCCACGTTTTCTGAGGGTCGTGGCCTTCTAAGCCACGTTTTCTGAGGGTCGTGGTCTTCTAAGCCATGTTTCACCGAGGTAAGAGGTCTCTAGGTTCCCACTTGTTCTAGCTAGCTATAGGGATTACCCATAGTTCTCATTTTTGACCTTCTGCTTGTGATGTAACTTTATTTTCAGTTGCTTCATACCTGCTGACTTGTTTGTAAAAATCACATTTTATTTCAAACTGGTTTCTTTTCATTTTGAAATGTTAATGCATACTTGGAACCTATTTTGAAAATGTAGTAAGAGTGAAATGATTTATTTGAAAATGCAAACTCATTACTTGAATTTGAAAAGAAGGGAAAACATTATTTTATTATATCTTATTTTCAAACTGGAATTGTTGGATTTCTTATTAAAGGCGGAGGCATAGGACATGGTTATATTTTGGGCTTTCCTACTGAGCATCTCGGTGCTCATGCTTGATTTACTTTTCAGTTGCAGTTTTTAGTCTTGGATCACTTTTGGGAGAGAGCGGGGTTGTCGTACCATGGTGATTCACAGGGTCACCTGAGGTACGTCACGTTTCTTGGTTTATATTTTTTTCCGCTGCCATGTTGTTCGGTTTATATGCTTTTATTTATATGCTTGTTCAGTTTATGTTTATTTATCTTGTTATGGGCCAAACCGTTCCCAACTGGTTTGTTTTGATGTCTGGCACTAGTTGCCAGCCCATGGGGATCGGGAACACCCTTCGGGCCATGTCGCGGACCCGGTCGGCGCCGGGTCGTCATCCGACCCGGCCTGGTTCGTGGAAAAATGGTATCAGAGTTACCCTTGTAATTTGGTGTGTCATGTAACTTGGTGATTGGCTGTGTCGGGACTCGAGAGGTAGGTGCGGGAAGGACGTCATGAACCCATGACCGTCCCGAGACTTGAGTTTCCAGGGGTAGTCCAGGATTTGAATTTTCTTCTTTGAATTTGTATGTGTGGATGAGGGGTGACAAGGGAAGTGATCTGGTGTTACGCGACGAGCCTGCATGGAGTAGCAACCCATGTACGTCCCGAGTGCATGGTTCAAGATGCTTCCTGTGGTTTATGCTTCCATGGAGCATGGCCTGCTAAGCCATGTTACCGGGTTGGAATAACAACTAGTCCCTTATTTTTGGATGTTTTAATGTGAGTTATGTTTAGCCTTCATTTTGGTTGGTGTGAGTACATCTCAAAAATGAAAATGGATTTTTGTGAAGGTGGTTTCAAATGGTAATGTGGTGTTAGAGTGGAAAAGTGGTTTTGAAATGGAAATTGTTTTCTTTTAACGAATGTGTGGCTTCAAAAGGGAAAATGGGAGGTGTTTTGGAAGTTGTTTTGGAATCTCAGTAACACTTTTTGGAATGTGAATTGGAAAATGTTTTGGAAATTGGAAATGTATTGCTTTGATGATAAGTTATTTTTTCAGTTGGTTGAGAATTTGTGCTTTGTGCTGAATGATCTGTTTTGGAAATGAGAAGTGTCTTGAATTAACCCTTGATATTCCTATGAGTGATCACATACATTGAGGTGCGCATGTGGAAAGTGGAGGAATTGGTGATGTGAGTGGATGGGTGCTTGAGCTCGCACTGGATATGTATGTGCGAGACTTCATGGGATACCAATGGTGGATATTTAAGTAGTTTTGTTTGCTGAAAAAGGGTTTTCAAAAAAAGGGTTTTTCAAGTGTTTAGAAAAGTGAGTGAGAAATTGTTTAGCGTTCTCTTTTCGTGTTGGGTATTATTTTTCGTGAGTTATTGGTTTTGACCAATTTAATTGTGGTTAGAATAGTTATTTGAGTTTGAGTTTTCATTTTTGATTGAGGTGTGGAATTTTGATTTATGATGAGTTTTGATTCGGATTCGTGCCTCTTGTTTTGAGTATGCTGGCCAGAAAAGTCCCAGAAGTTCCTAGAGAGCCTCTTCTAGTTGTTGGTTCTACCCAGACTTTTAGCAGAGTGGTGGAATTGGATTCTTTTCGGTTGTTGTCTAGAATGTGTAGTGATAGTGATCTATCGAAGGTAGCGGACTGGCTTGGTGAAATTGTGGGTGTTTTCAGGTTATTGGAAACTCCCAAAGCTAAGAGAGTCTGTATTGGTTCAGGTCCATTTGAAGGTGCAACTTTGGATTGGTGGAGGAGATAGTCCCAGTGTCATTGCATGATGGTATGTCTTGGAAGGTGTTTAAGACGACTCTCGGCAGATGGTTCATACCCAAGGAAGTGAAGGCAAGGAAAGTGGCAGAGCCAGTGGGTGTCGAGTAAGGCCAACGAGTAGTGAAGGCCTACATGGGGCATTCCAAGGGGTTCATTTCATTTCCTCCGGAGGTAGCATCTTGGAATTAGTTAATGTTTATCTTGTGTGGGGTCTTCGTCTATTGTTCAAGGACTGGTTTCCTTTGGTGTTTGGGATGGTTCCCCCTTCTGTGAGAGCGAGCCGGAGGAACCCATCTCAGACAAGTCTTCTTGTCAATTCCATCTTCTATTAGTCAGGCCACCCTCTTGTTCGCTTCCATGTGGCCATTTTGGGTACTTTAAGTCGCCCCATCATCATCCATTGAATAATTTCTGTCGGTTTGTCCATTTGGGACAATTGGAGAGGTTCCGCTAGCAACATCGTCAGCAGGAGTCTCGACCAAAGGATGTCAGCTCCTGGCTGCGGGGCAGCAGATGCATCAAGACATCAGAGCTCCAGCCACAGGTCTCGGAGTGAATCCTTTCATGCAATCAGGAATCGTTGGGTGTGGGTCACATTGGTCTAACATTTGTCTCCAGTGCTAAAATAGGGATAGTTTATGTTTCTCGGTTCAAGCTTCCTCGTCTTTGAAGGTTCTGTTTTTCTGTAAGAGGCGCAAAGGTCTCTTTTTCTCGTTGTAGTCTTTGTTCTTTGAATATCCCACTATGGTGGTAAGAAGGCATGGTGATCTCAACTTTTTGGAAATTCCAGTAGTTGCGCCTCCTCAAATGTGATCCATTTTGTTTTAGTACATGCTCGTTTTGGAGATGCTCATCTCTTGTGGAAATGATGAGTCATGGTTAAGTTCGTTATTTGGTAGGATTCTTTTGTGGGTTTTCTCATGTCGCAGTGGTTTCTGGTTTGGGTTGGAAGTTCTCATGTCGGTTTATACTGGTTGAAGCTGGTCAGTCCTTAAATGGTGGGAAGACCCACCATGAATCATGAAGTGCCTTCTTCAAGGTTTGGTCTATGTGGCGGTTTCCTCTTGTATCAAGTTGACAGTTCCAGAGTTAGCTCATTCTAAGAGTCTAAATGTCGGTTGTGTTAGTCGGGTTCTTGTGATGGGGAGAACCCTCCTCTTTTCCTGATGGTCCTTCTCTTCTCAGTTTCCCTCAGAGTTGGTCGAGTGTGACTGATGGAGTGAAAAGTCATTCCATGTTCGTGATTTTGTTGGCTTCATTCAATCTCAAACTCGAGTTTGTTTCCTCGTTTGGCTGGGTGACTTTCTGGGGGTAGAAAGTTTTTGTGGTGGGGATAATTGTCACACCCTGACCAATGCATTATTTTAACTTAATTATTTTGGGTCTCGTTTTTTAACTGTGTTTTGAACCGGTTTTAAATTAAAAGGAAATCTCGTTTTTATACGAACGCACGAGCGTATGCGCGCCCTGCACAGCCCCTAATTTTTGTTAAGGGATTGTCTGATATTGAATGTGTTGTTTTTGAGACACGAAACCATGCGCGCGACCCCACGCGTGAGACCGTGCGCGGTGTCCGCTCTTAGTTAATAATTTTATTATTATTATTTTAGTTAATATTTTAATTAGGAATTTGTTTATTCTTTCAGATTTCATTTATTTATTTTATTTAATTTTATTCATTTTATTTATTTATTTTTATTTCATTTTATTTATTTATTTTATTTCATTTTATTCATTTTATTTATTTATTTTTATTTTATTTCATTTATTTATTTTATTTCATTTTATTCATTTTATTTATTTATTTTTATTTCTATTTCATTTTAATTATTTATTTTTATTTCATTTTATTTATTTTATTTTTTTTATTTTTTTTCCTTTTTTCCCATCGCTTCCCCCTTCCCTAACCCTACGCCCGCACCCCCCTGTGTTTCCCCTTCGCGGTGCGACGCCGGCCTCCCCCCTTGCCGCTCGAACCTTCGTCTGGCCTCCTCTTCTCACGGCCTGCAATGCCACCCCCCACCGGCGATCCCTCTCGCCTCGCCTCCTACCTCTCCGGCCGCCACCCTCACCGCGCTCGGATCCCCTTCGGTCGCCCTCCCTCTCCGGCCGCCACCCTCGCCGCGCCTCCGCCCTGCCTCCCGGCCTCCCCCTATAGCCGAATCCGACTCCCCCTCCTCCCGGCCGGCACCCAACTGCCGTCGACCACACTTCCCGGACAGCTCCGTCGTGCTCCTCCTTCCCCGACTGCTCACCGCCGCCCGAAACCCCCTCCCTAGCCGGATCTCCCCTGTTCCGGCGCCATCCCGCTGCCCTACACCCACCTAGCACCCGCTGTCCGAACCCGACCCCCCCCCCCCCTTTCCGGCGTGATTCCGGCGAGTCCAGCCCCCTTTCCAGTGCGTTTCCGGCGAACACGACATTTTTGTGGTGCCTCCGCATTGCTCCTGTGTGCCCAAGAATTCCCTCGTTGGGTTTGCAAAGGGTTCCGGGGTCATGCCGGACTACATCCCGTCCACTTCCACCGAAGGCAAAGCGAGTCGGATCATTTCGGTCTGCTCGCCGATTTCTGGGTAAGAATATATTTATGCGTTTTCATATATATTTACGCCACGTTAAAAATATGAAATTGAGTCTGCGGACCCTTGAGGTCTTTATCTGGTCCAGAGTCGGTTGTTGGTTTACGTCTTCTTGCATCTGTAATGTATTACTTGTTTAATTAATTTAAGATGTTCATTAATTAACGTGTTTAGTGCGAATTGCGTTTATGTGGTGAATTATGTTTTCATGCATAAATAAATTCGGTGTTCTATGTTTTATCTGTTTGGTGCGAAACTAGTTTTTAAAATAATTTAGTTTGCGTTTGTTTTGTTTGGAGGTGTGTTATTATGGTATGAGTGTGTTACTGTTGAGAACTTTTTATCGGGTCAATTGATAGTGTTTTGTAAGTTGTGTAGTTAGTTTATTATTTTGTATAAATGGTAAATATTGTGTTCTTAAGGTGGCGTTGTGTGCATGTGGTAATGAAAGATGGTTGAAGTTGGTTTTCTTTGCAAAGCTGTGTTATACTCTTAAAAAATTGGTTTATGAAAATTTAGAACGATACCTTGAATAATTTTTAAGGATGCGAAATTGTTTTAATTAAATTTTGTAAAGGTTTTTAGTGTGCGTTTGTTTCTAAAGAGGGGATTTTGGATATTTTCTCGGTGTGAGGTAGTGAGGTGTTTCCTTGGGTTGTTTTATAAATTCCATAAAGGTTTATTTAAATTGTTTGGATGGTGAAAAAAAAAATTGTTTTGGAAATGGTTTAAACAATGGAATGCATGTTTTGAAATTGGCTCCGGTTTATATGACGATTTGAAATGGCCTTGGAAATGGTTAAATTGTTTTTGTGCTTTTCTTTTAATATTTTCAATGAGTTTTATGAGTTATGTAAGTGGCGCGTCGTTGGTGCAAACCCAAGATGTATTAATTTGAGACACTTTATGGATTGTTTAAGTGTTTAATAGTTATATTAAATTATTTGTGTAGTGCGTTGGACCTCGCGACGATGGTTTCATGTTGCGGGTGTCCGGAACGCCTACACGTACATGCACAGGGTAAGGCATATATATATATGCCCGCTTTGTACATATTCCCTCATGGCGTGGGGAATATGTGCAATTCAGCTAGGGGGAATATATATGTGTATAAATGCATGTGCATGTGTGCGCCAAGTGTCGGTTCGAGTGGCCATTGACAGATAGCGACAAGTTGAGGTAGGTCCCCTATGCCTAAGCTTTTAATTTGAAATTCATAATTGCTTGACTGTTTTAAAAATATGTTTTACACTATGCTATATATATATATACATGCTATGGAATCTGATTGCGGTTGCTAGAAACTATCATTCCTTGTATTGGTAAATTGAAATGTATTTCAAAGCCGTTGGTCTTATGTGACTTTTCCTGGAAAATTGATTTCTTAAGTGGTTTGGAATTGGTAAGAGGTATTTCCAAAGTTGTTTAGCCTTTTGGACGGTTGATTTTAAAAGGTGTTCCCTTTTTGTAGTTAAGCATGTTTGGAATCTTAATAATGTTTTATGAAATAGAATATCCTCTATTGAGGCCCGTTTGGCACTTTGAGATTTGAGTTGTGAAAATAGAAAACCCCTTTTTAGTCATTCCCCTAAATTTGAAAATAAAATGTGATGCATGTGTTTATGTGCGGTTTGTGATATATGTTCCTAGTGTAAAGGCTTGTACGTGATTGTGTGATGTAAAGAGGTGGAATGCACTTAAGTAGGGAGTGCAGTGGTGAAAGTTTGAATGAGTTTTAGATAAAGAAAGTGTAATTTACTTGTTTGATTGTTTGATAAAGAAAACTCACCACCATTTGAAATAGAGCACAATGGGAAAACCCGGGTATCTAGGGGGGTGACCAGGACTAGTATGCTAGATGACACGACAGGGGTTCGTCCCGGTTTGTCTAGCAGGATTGACGCAACAACACTAACTAAACATATGAATTTCTGAGGTTCGTGGTCTTCTAAGCCACATTTTCTGAGGGTCGTGGCCTTCTAAGCCACGTTTTCTGAGGGTCTTGGTCTTCTACGCCACGTTTCAATGAGGTACGAGGTCTCTATGTTCCCACTTGTTCTAGCTACCTATAGGGATTACCCATAGTGCTCATTTGTGACCTGCTGCTTGTGATGTAACTTTCTTTTCAGTTGCTTCATACCTGCTGACTTGTTTGTAAAAATCACATTTTATTTCAAACTGGTTTCTTTTCATTTTGAAATGTTAATGAATGCTTGGAACCTATTTTGAAAATGTACTAAGAGTGAAATGATTTATTTGAAAATGAAAACTCATTACTTGAATTTGAAAAGAAGGGAAAAAATTATTTTATTATATCTTATTTTCAAACTGGTATTGTTGGATTTCTTATTAAAGGCGGAGGCATAGGACGTGGTTATATTTTGGGCTTTCCTACTGAGCATCTCGGTGCTCATGCCTGATTTACTTTTCAGTTGTAGTTTTTAGTCTTTGATCACTTTTGGGAGCGAGCGGGGTTGTTGTACCATGGTGATTCACAGGGTCACCTGAGGTACGTCACGTTTCTTGGTTTATATTTTTTTTTCCACTGCCATGTTGTTCAATTTATTTTCTTTTATTTATATGCTTGTTCAGTTTATGTTTATTTATCTTGTTATGGGAAAAACCGTTCCAAACTGGTTTGTTTTGATGCCCGACACTAGGTGCCAGCCCGTGGGGATCGGGAGCGCCCTTCGGGCCATGTCGCGGACCTGGTCGGCGCCGGGTCGTCATCTGACCCGGCCTGGTTCGTGACAACCAACATCCTATGAATAAATGAAAATAAAATAGTCATAGAAATTTCAAACTGCTAACTCTTTAAATTTAAAAATACTTCCATTGAATGTCATGAAAGCCTAAAATAAGGATGTAATTAACATATACAATAATGGGAATCCACATCCTTTTCACATTTTTGATATACATGTTTTTATCAACCCATCACCATTAAAATCCATGATTCCTTATATATTAATATAGCCTTGAGTACCAAACCCATGGTTCTTCTTTCAACCTCTAAAATTCATTCCTCCACCATTAAACATTTTATTCATCAAAATTGATTCCAATAACATCATGATTATAAATTAATATGTACTCTTATAGGATTATTTTTAATAATAATGATTTGAAAAACATTTTATAATCTGTAGAACAATTCTTCATGTTCCTTAATTAAAACAATATAATGGTTTCCTGACTGGTCATCGGTGAAGGTGTTTCATCAACATTGATCCCATAAATATGGAAATAGAAATTTCACATCACACATTCCATGATTCTTTTAAAAATTTCGTCATCATTGAAATTTATTCCTAAGATTCATTTGGTTGTGATTAAATGTTTTTTCTATTATTAATATTATTTCCAATGTTTGATTTTTCTAAAATTGATTATCCCAGTTATTCAATGATTTTGTAATTCATTCATCAAGGGTAGTTTTAACAAATTATTTTGGTTCCATATGAGATAAACATGAATATAAATGATGAAACTTTATCCTTATTTTTAGAACTACGGTGGTCTGGTCAACCAATATTATTTTGTCGGTGCTTTCAGCTTTTCTAGACTATTCTTTTTTACTATAAGCTCATTCTAAATGATCATCACCATTAGAAAAATAAATAGAGTTTTTCCCAACCCTAAAGAAATACCATTAGATAGAAACATTATTATGGATATTCGTAACACATTTATATGTGACTCAATGAAAATATTTCTAATTGGAATCTCAGTTACACTTATTTTTATTAAGATTCATATCATAAATTTCAACCATTTTTATGTGTTGTTCATTGATGCATTAATATGTATTTGTGTTAGATTCATATTAATGAATGGTCCATATAAATTCATATTCTTTAAACAATATATATCCTCATTTATTATAAATAACTTGTATACAAATATAAATAGCATTATCATTATTGAATTCATTGTAAACAAACTTTTATTAGGTGTCTCATCTTTATTTATAAAAATATATTCAAAATATAAGATGTATAAAATTTTCAATACCATTTCCTTCCAATACATCTCCATCGATGAATTTTCAATGAGAATAATTTAGACCATGTAGTTAATGATGTGGATTATTATCTAATCAAATCTATTTTGAGGAGGATTTCTAACTACATAAAAATGATATTGTATCCCAAGACTATCAATATGACTATCCACATGAAAAATATTGATTTATAGGCTGTTATTCCTGTGAAACATTTTAATTTTCATCACGTTAATTCATTCATCTTCTCTAGGTTATTGATTGATGTACATGAAAACAATATTCAAATTAGATATCATCATCAACCAAGCCATCCATCTAAAATAATAAACAATTAAAACATAATAACTTTTTTCATCAATTGTTTTATGAGATATTATATCAAAAAAACAATCTGAACAAGCTATAATAGTCATGAGTAATATATTATTCCTATATTTTAATTTTTATTGGATATTTTAGATTTATATACTAGTAATATATATATATATATATATATTTATCATATGAATTCTTGAAAAAGACATGTTATCTTTCAGCATTCAATATTGTTTCGAGAGATATTTAGATTTCGAGAAAAAGGAGATTATTTCATATTTTTTTCCGCATCATTGGATAATAAGAAGTATATTTATTCACAAAGAAAATATAAGATCCTTTTGGTTTTCGATTTTTGTTGTAAAATTTATCTATCCTTTTCTCTAATAGTATACTCCTTCAATTAAAATTTCATAGTATGTCCCAAGTAACCCAACTAACTAACACTCATCAAATTGTATCTACGTACAAATACTGATAGTGACTATTTCGTATAGAAAACGTTTCATCTAAAATATTCCATTCTTATGAATTTTTTATTCCTTCTTCATTTCAAAACCAAACCAGTACACCTTTTTTAAATTTTATTTAGGTTGTATTTTGTAGTTAAAATTAACTTTTAGGTAAATCTATATTCTAGAACCCATATGTTGGACTTGTATATTAATATCAAATAATGTATAACAATATTTTGATTCTCATACAATTTATTATTATTTTACATCTATAAAAAACTACTTCTGAATATTGATACTCATATATATGTTTTTGTTCAAAATAATCTCTTTCATATTATATCACCAGAAATCTAGTTTTTGGTTCAATATGTTGTATGAAGTTATTATTAGTTGATTTCTACCCTTCTAGGTCTCATGAGTCAATTCTCATTGTCACCTTCCAAAACATCAGTATGAATTGTTTCCATATCCATCCAAACTATATTAAATTAGCCTTAATGTAATTCGAATATTCTAGAAAACTACATCCCTATTTTTTATTGTCCTTAAAAGATATTTTTATAATGAAGAAAATATATTTTATGTGTCCTACTTTTTTCCAATAATAAAAACTAATATTTGGTTTCATTATCTAATTTCATTATTCATAAATATAATATATACTAGTTTATCCAAAATTCAAATTCCAATAGTGATTTGTTTCTAGTTCAAAACATGTGTGGAAAATATAACCTCTATTTGATCAACCAGGACTATAGAATTCAATTTATCTTTAAAGTATACCACCATTGGAATGTGGATAATCTCACAAATGGTTACACCAATGATTTATTTATCCTTGAATTTGAATTCTTTATTTAGTCATATATAAAAAATACTAGGTGTAAAGAGTATCTATTTATCATCTCTAACTTTTTATCAGGCCCCAGCTTTTTATTCATGGTCACTGGTCATCTTTAAATTACATTCACTATATTTATTAATCCAAATGGATTCATTCATGTTATTTAACATTGATATTAAGAGACACATCATTTCAGGGGTTTTTGAAATTATTAATATTTAATTTCTCATTATCATTATTTAATTCCGACTTCTCTTCTACCTATTATTGAATAAGAAACATTGAGTCATTTACAACAACACAATCTGTATGGTTTTTATCCTTCAAATTATCATGTTCTTCATGGGATGGATCAACATTAAATTTTAGAAGTACCCTTCCTATAAAATCATAATATCTAGAATAAGTTTCCTCAATTCCTTTTCAATAAATAACAAACACTAATGGATCACCAGCACAGTTGATACAATTCTCAAACACTCTCACTATAGACTCAGAGGGACTTTCATCTTCATGGATTAATTTATTTTTTCAATCGAATAATTTTAAATTTGCTACTATTTTTTATAAATATATAAATTATTATCCGCATACCCCTCGTAGTTATCATGTATATTATTTTCTAATACACTTGTAAGTAATATGAACCACATTTCTACACTGAATAAAACCAGTATAATCATTACAATGTAATTTACATTTCCCCACTTAAGGTTTGGTGAAAGAAAATAAAACACAACATAATGTTCTTTCTCATTGTGATATACATTAATAGAGTGAGTATTAATTTCCATTAATTATAATTAATATAAAATATCTTCTATTATATACTCATAGTAACCATTCCTATTTTTATTTTTGCTATGTTCCCTATGAAAAATATCTCACAAAATATCTTTTATATCATTATCTTAGTGTATAGAAACATTAAAATTAAACCATGGGGTAGTCTCAATAATATTCATTAAAGGATTATATATTAATTATTATCTTATCTAATAGCCAAAAACCCATCAACAAGAGGATTAAAAATATCAAAATATATATCAAAAGATTCATCCAGACTCATTCATCGGTATTTCTATTTAATTCATAAAACCTGGATATTAGTATACCGAACATTGAAATGGACTTAATATATATTAAAGATTTTTTATATCATGGAAGTAACCGTATTGTAGGTTGTTAAATTATTCTCTATCTAGCATGAAAAATATACCCATAAGGCATTATTCATCTTTACATTCATATCTAGTTCTTTTTCTTTCATTTCGATATGTCACTGAATTATATGATCACCAAAATTCCATTAATTACAAATTTGTAATCATAAATTTATAATTATATAATATAGTGAATCATAATGTTTTCCAATAACTATATATTTGTTAAAAATTAATATTAGAAATTATTATCGATTCAAAACCACTACATTTACCATGCTATATGAGAGAAAATGTCACCCTAGTAAATATCCCATTTATAAAAATTATTGGTTTTATATCCAGGGAATTACATTGAAGGGTGTGGGGTGAATCAATTTGAAAAACATTTAACACTTGAATCCCTTGATAATAATCATATTCTATTGATGTGTAGAACAGTAATTTCATCTACATTAATTTATATTTATATTATTTGTATTAAATAAATGGAAGACATTAAACTTTATATTATCAAACCCAAATAGGATGGTCAAAGGAGATTGTGATCGATATTGTGTTGATGTACCCAAATAAATATAACACAACTTCCTTTGGTTTATTAAAAGGATCTACAACATTGACCCTCAAAACACACCATTCAAAAAACATGTGAAATCACCCTATATTTTGAAGAGGATATAAAGTCATTAATCTCTTTATCACCTTAATGTTCTTCTAAAAAACTACATTTTTAATAATTTACCTTACATGTATTATCTATAATTATCTATTTGATTATATTCCAACTATATAATACTCTTAAAAAGAAAACCATACACCATTACCATGATTTTTTTGAAAAATTATTATATATCTTTTAAAGGATATATATTTTTAGATAATCTCATCCCTATTCATTTAAATCCAAACTTTAGTATTGAAAAATTAATTGTTGGGAAATTTTTAAATATATTCTATATAAAATTATATCTTAATTTAACCTTAAATACAAATTATATGAATATAGATTAAAGCCTTATCTCTCATTCTTTCTATTTATGGCTTAAAATGACATAACAATAAAACATCTAGGATTTGGAGTTGTGTGATATTATATGATATAAAATTACTATTTTTTACATTTAAAATAGTGTGGTCACATTTACTCTGGCACATCCTTCATAACCTTAAACACGACTATGTTGTGATAACCGAAAATAGAGAATGAGATCTTATAGATGAACGAATCAAAAAAAATTCCCATTTTACTTTTCCATGATAATTTTATTTTCCCCATAATTCCTCTCAACTCACAAAACACCTTACAACATATAAAAATCCACTTTGACATGGAAACATTATTCCCAATATCCATTATTTTTTAAAATATTGATCATCTATATTATAAGGTGTAGCAACAATATTGACATATCTTCTTCTATAATGGAATGTAGCATAAGATTTTATTATGTTAATTAATCCTTGAATTTTATATTGTCATGTAAACTTAGTAACTGTAATATAATAGGTTATTTATTGGTATGTATTTTGGCATCTGAACTCCAAGTCCCAGACCCATATTTCTACAGAAATCCATCATAATCTAATAAATTTTTTTCCTCATTTTTTAAATAATTTTTAAACCAGATATTATTCTCACCTACTTCCCCTCATGTCACCCCATCTGTAATATGAAAACAACCATGTTCATGGAACCGATTTTATAATTTATTACACCACAAGCACATGAGGTTCCGTGTATTGGTTATAACATGAACACACAATGCTCTTTCTTTTACAACTATGAGGAACCTCAGATATTCCACTATCTTGTATAGAGGATACTCAATTGTTGAAAATTAGTAGTCCTAGGCAAATATTTTTAACATTACCAATAAACATTAAATTGTAAATGAAGAGACCATAGAATAGTAAACATTTTAGTTACACATTATAGACTTACATGATCACTACTATGATGTAACAAACATTAATAAGATACAAACATCCAAAAGGAAACACATCCTATGTCATGTAGTATAGTCTATCGTTTGTGTCGTTCTACATGAAAGATGCATTTTTTAAATAGATTCCAAGAATCTATAAGTGAGCATATATTGACATGAATCCATAAAAATCCTTTAAGAATCAGTTGTACACCCCACATTAACTTATCAACATAACACCTCTTACACACATCAAAATAGGCATTAACCAAAATATAGAAAATATTAAAATGTATGTATACCACAAAAAACATCATATTGAGTAATGGTATATAGTGAAGTCAATAATTTTCCCCAATTAATTAATTGGATGAAAAATAATTTATGTCATAAAATACCAATATTGAAAACCCAAATAATTAGAAAGGATCAAAAATAACAAATTATATTGATGATAAGGTAGATATGAATGATAACCATTATAACATATAAATAGATTTCTCGGTAGAATGTAGGAAATTTATTGGAGTGGAAAATATACATAAAATAGAGGATGAAAAATTAAATAGGATTAGTATTATTCTAAACAATCTAATATTTTTTGAGAAATAAATTTTACCACAGTAAATGATTCTAATTGTAAAATATTTTTTCAATATATAGGAAAATAATTTAGCATGAAATTAAATATTACAATATTAAAATCAAATAATAGAAGATATATGTTCTAAATGATTCATTATAATATAATTAGGGCATGTGGGTTAACAAACACCTTTACAATAATGATAACATAGGAATAAAAATTACATGAGATAGTGTTACCCTTAAATAGATATTCAAATATCATAGGATGATGGATGTTGATTATATATGAATGAAATGGGATATTGAATAAACTAAATAAGATATATAATAGTAATCAATTCCATGTAGGTCCCACATATTAGAAATGGAATCAAATGGTCCCTTATTAAATTAGGAACATTTGAGTAACGACCCCTCAAATGATATGATTTCAAACTAATAATTGAATATAAAAAAATTAAAGTTTCATTATATTGAATATTGAAGGGTTCGTAGATAATGAATTTAAATCAAAACATGGTATATAAAAAGAAATTTTCTCTAGTAGTTGATATTTGAAATAAGATAACACTTTTATGTATCATAATCAATGAGGTATGAATCATTTGATAAGGAGCTTAAATGTATAAATTGTAGAACCATAAAAATAATCATTTAATTAAATGAAAAGTAATCATTTTCTATAATTAATTAGTGAAATATATTTTAATATGATTTTTATAAAAAAATGAATAAAATTGATGAATCAAAAACACTGAAGGATTGAACATCATTTTAATAAATACCCCTTTCAACATTGGTATAGTTTGAATAGAAGGAAATTTAAATGCAAAAAACAATTGGGATCTCCAAACCCTATGAATTACATTAATATTTTAAATTTAATTACATATTTTATTTTCTTCCATGTTATATATTAAATGGTTTAATGAAATAAATATTTCACATGGAATTATATTTGTAACAAGAACCTCGTACCATAATTCCCAACTTTAACAAAAGTACTTAAATATCTTATATTGAAAAATATTTATTTTAATTACCAATTTTGTAATTATTTTAATATTAATATCATTTTATTAAATATATTTAAAATTATTATCAACATTTATAATTTTTATTTATGGTTATTTTTTAATATTTAATGTGAGTAATCTTGATTATTTTGAATTATTTTTATTAAAGTGATAGGGTTCCTCATTAATCTACAACTATTCACTTTGAAAAGATAATTAAAGGCACTAGAAATGATTTATTATAAATATTTATGATGATATTATTTAATTATATTATATTTTTAGTTAAAATCCTTAATTATAAAATCATTGATGATCATGTTTTGGGGATTTTGAAATGAAGAACATTACTACTATAATTACTATCTATATTATTACTGTTAGATATATAGAACCAACGTGATTCAATTATTTAATTATTTTTTAATATAGGAATAGAATTTGTTTTTTCATATTCATCCATGATAATCTTTTATATTTTTGATCACATAAGTGATTAGACCAACCCAAACATGAACATATAATAATTTATGGTTGATTGCGATTATAAATCTTGATTGTTTTAGAAAAATGTCATTATTAAATTTGTATATGTTATTTTTTGGATAATTTTATGGAGTAAAATAATATCTAAAGAGATATTGATTTCATTTAAATAAACTAGAAGACAAATGAGATATGTTACCATATAGAGGAGGTACTTCATATAACACATGAATACTGTTTTTATTTCATGAAAAATGAAATAAGAATAACGACGAACTATAATTTTTGTATTAAAATTAAAATTTATAATATATATGTAACATTTATTATTTAAATTCACTCTTTTCTTGTATTAAAGAATGTTAGTAGTGAAAAATTAATAAGTCACTTCGTGGTCGTAGTGTCCCATAGAAGAGAATATCAACATTTTTACGTCTTTATAAATGGATAAGAAGGAATAAGTAATAGATGCCCAGTTAATATAGTAAAACATCCAAAAAACAAATGAAATGATGTTCATTATATTACTATTATTATATAAGGTTTGGAATTTAATTATGAAATAAGAAATTTATGGAGTTTTTAATAATTATAGGGATACCTTGACCAACCTCTTGAACATATTATAATCAAATGTCATTGGCTAACATGAAATAAATTAGGGATTTGGTCCTGAAAGGTAATGACAATAGTATAATATTGGGTATGGATTTATCTTTTTTCAGTTAGAATAATGATAATTGAAATATTAAAAGTGATATTAATTTACAATATTATAAAAATGACCTTTTTGGAATTCACTTTACAATTGGATGATATTATTAAACTATTCAGGGGTCAACGATTCCAGAAGTTATAAATAATAGAGTTTAGATAGACTGGCTTGATATATCCTCAAAACCTATTTCCCAACATGTTCAAGATTTTTTAAAAATTATTTACTACTATATTTTTACATTTTCAATATTTTTAAATTTTTTCGAGTAACAACATTTTACCAAAACAACATATGTTTTACTATGAATTTAATATTAAAACTATTAATTTTTTTTCATTGAACAATATTTAATTGGTAGTTACTAAAATCAAATTTCAAAAAAATATAGTTTTAACATTTAAATAAAACCCATTTATTAATTTCAAAACAATCTCTTGTAGTGAAAATATTTTGCATCTATTATAT
Source organism: Viscum album (assembly GCA_963277665.1). NCBI lineage: Eukaryota > Viridiplantae > Streptophyta > Magnoliopsida > Santalales > Viscaceae > Viscum > Viscum album. The sequence goes on from OY728123.1 coordinate 1,757,742,170, forward strand.
GTTCATAAATTTATTCATCAGCCAATGTCTTTGAAACACATATTAGGGTGAATATTTGATAAATTAAATTAATGATGTTTACTAATATTAACATGTATTATTCTAATACATATCCATTTTTTAAATTTATTTTCTATAGGGGATGAGAAATACCTTTTAATATACATGAATAAAATATATTTTTACAAACTAAAATTACATATTATTCCAAAATGTTAATAACGGGATTTATAAATTATAATTATAATTTAATTTTTAATTTTACTAGAAAAATATTAATATTATATGAAAAAGTGTTTATAAAATTTTAACTCATTCTTTAACTATGATAATTACATAAAAGTTCTATATTAAACCAAAACTTGCTCATCATCAGGATTATTTAATATAGAATAATAATTTAGTAATGATGATTTTAATTTATGAGTGGTTAAATATGAAATATATCATGTTGGTGAATGTAACAATAAATCAGGGAGAAATAATGATAAATAAATGAAAATAGATAACGATGAATGAATTAAGGCTCTCGATAATCACAAATACCCTTCTCTCATAACCCTATTTCTCCTTTCAAACTTAAATAATCAATATCATTTCCGATATTGATCTGATTGACATGTCATAAGTGGTATTGTATTCATCATGATAAGAGGATGTTTTGTATCAAATTTAGTATAGAAACTGAGGTATTTTGAGCATAATTTTGTTAAATAGGATACAATTATTTATTTATATTTTCCTATGATATTCATCGAATTAATTCACCTTCATTGATGATGTAATCACAACGTGTGTTCATCATATTTGAGGAAGTTGGTCCAAAAAAACCATAGTCATGAATTTTGATTAATTATATGTAATTATCAAATTTTTATTTTATGTTTTGAAATTTAGTAGTTGATAAAGGTAATTAATTTTATAAATTAATTAATTAATGTATTTACGAAATTTGGGAAAATTATGATGGTAAAACATGATTAATTAAATGTATTATTAATTATTGGGGATGTTTGGAAATATGAAATGGTTATTTTTGAATAATAAATTTTATAATTAAATATGATGCGATATATATTTTTAAATTTGATTGATTAAATATAGAATTAATTATTTATATATTGATGTTAATGAATTGGGATAATTAATTTATGATCAAATTATTATGGATGTTTACGATCATTGAATTGATTTAAACAAAAACATTAGTTGGGGAAATAAGTGGGGACATTAAATTGATTGAGGTAGAACATTTAATTGACGAGTTAATTTTGGGGTTTTTAATTGTTTAAGATGGAATAACTAATATATTTATGCGTGTAATGAGTTTATTTAATTGTTAAATTAAATAAATAAAATTGATTATTTGATAAATTAATTAATGTGAGTGATTACACTATTTAATTATTGAAATAAATTACGATATTACAGGATGGATGAATTAATTAATTTGACTAATGGGAAAATTAAAATATTGAATTAAATAAAGAGATTAATTAATTGAAAAGTTATTTATTGTGATTAATATGATTTCATATTTATTGAATTAACTAATTGCATTAATTAATTGGAGAATTATTTAATGTGAGAAACATGACTATTTAATTATTGAATTAAATAATTTGATTAATTAATTGATGAATTAACTAATAGGTGTAATGTAAATGCTTAATTTGTTAATTAAATAATGGTAATAATTAATTGATGAATTAATTAATCTGAATCATGAGATTAATAAATTATTTAATTAGATAATTAAAGTAATTAAATAATTAATTAAATTAAATATTTAATAAATTATTTAATGTGAGAGATGTTATTTTTTAATTGTCGAATTAATTAATGAGTTTAATTAATTGATTAATTAATTAATGTGAGCAATGTGATTATATTATTACTAAATTAAATAATGGTATTATTTATTGAATAATTAATTAATGTAACTAATGATATTATTTAATTTTTGAATTAAATAAATGTATTAATTGATTGATGAGTTCTTTTATTTGAGTAAGGTGATTATTTAATTATTGAATTTAGAAAAGTGATCTAATTAATTAATGACTTAATTTATCTATGTAATGTGATTTATTTAATTATTGAATTAAATAATGTTATTAATTAATTAATGAATTAATTTTTTAAGACATGAGATAAATAAATTATTGAATTAAAAAATGATATTAATTAATTGATGAATTAATTATTAAGAGTAATGTGATTAATGCTCTCAGCGGTGGGTGATGGCCGCCCTCTACCGTTTAACCCCTTGGGCCTGAAAAATATGTGAATTTTTTGTAAAACAATTGATGAAGGGAGTTTAGGCATTAGGAACCATGAGATCTTTAATTATTCTTTGCAGTGTTCTATTATGTGGAGAATCATTAGTATCACATGTGATGATCTTGTATTCCTTTGAAATGAATTCATGTATGGGATCAAAAATGGAGATTTTAATCATTTATTATTTCTCTGTATGACCTTCTCTTGAGTACAGTTATGCTTCCATCAAATCTCATTCTAGTTGGTTGGTCTCAAAGAACACATCACATACCTTTTAAATAACCAATTGGACTAGTAGTGTACTTTAATCTACCTTGGTGACTGAGGATTTTATTTTGGATATGGATATAACTTTCATAGATCAGATTGACAATGGGGAGGGAAATACAGATTCTGTCCTTAATATTGTTAATAGTTATTGATTTTCAAACATAGATTATTTTTGGGGTTGGGAGCCTGTAACTAATGTAATTCCCTCATCTCAATTATTTTATCATAACTCATTGCATCATAGCATGGAATGTCAATGAATTAGATAGCATCATTGAAATTTTATCAAACCTTATTAGTCCATCTTTATTTAGAGATTGGTTCATTGGAAAATTCCAACTGACTGTTATATTCAGTCAGGTGGAATCTCTTTATGTTCCTCATGCGTCTTATGTCATCAACACAAGGAGGAGTATGATCATTTGATTCTCAATAGTGTAGCTGCATTGACAATGTGGAGTGCTATAGCATATATTTTGGATATAGCACTGCCTTATGCAGATTCTGTCTTGGATTTCATCAAGTGGTGGAACCCTATTTTTCTCTCCCCTCAGCATCTATATCTTTTCCAGGTTGCACCATTTGAAACACTTAACATTATTTGGAATTCTCCAAATTGGATTATTAAAGATAGTTTCCCTCTCACTGTTGGTGTTGCTATATCAACAGTGACTGTTGTTCTTTTTGGGGAATGCACTCTTAAGAGGCAGTTTTTACATCAATTCAGTTCATGGCATGTCTATTCGTAACAAGATCAGTGTCAAAGGCATTTTCTATCATATACATGTTAGTTCTGATGTCATGTGGCAGGATCCTTTTTTGGATAGATAAAAATTAATTTTGAGGGCGCTTCTAGAGGTAATTCAGGGTTATTTGGATGTCGTTCTATTTTCAGGGATCATTTTTGGTGTGTGGGGGGGGGGTCCTTGGCTACCTTCATGGTTCCTATGTATTTACCTATTCCATTGAGTCAATGATTCTTAATGTTATTGTTGTGGTGGAAGATGCCAGGAATCGAGAATGGAATAATATTTGGATACAGAGAAAATCTACCACCATCATTTTTGATTTTAGGAGGGGTGTGTCCCACCATTCCTGGAATCATAATAACATATGGAGTAATTGTTTGTAATATCTTTTTTTAGTGGTTCACATTATCCCACATATTTATTGAGAAGTAATTTCAGTGGTCGATGGTCTTGTGAATAAAGGGTTCAATGGTGCTAATTTTCTTAATGTATGACCAGGTTTCAGATGAAATTCTACACCTTTAGAACAGAGATCATGTTAAATCTCCCATTATTTGACTCATGTAATTCAGAATTTTTTAGTTCAATAAAGGATCCATGCTTTTTTGGGAAAGGTCTCATCCTCCCATTAAAAAAAGATATTAAAAAATTGATGAATTAATTAATTTGAGTAATGTGATTATGTAATCTTTGAATTAAATAATAGTGATAATTAAATGATAAATTAATCTATGAGAGCAAATTATTTATTTAATAATTGTATTAAATAATTATATTATTTAACTGATGAATTAATTAATCTATGTAATGTGATTATTTAGTAATTGAATTAAATAATGAGATTTATTTATTGATTAATTAATTAATGTGGGAAATGTTATTATTACATTATTCAATTAAATAATGTTTTTAATTAATTTATGAATTAATTAATGTGGGTAATGAGATTATTTAATTAATGGAAAAATAATAAGATTAATTAATTGACATATTAATTAATGTGTGTAATGTGATTATTTGATTTTTGAATTAAAAAAATGAGATTAAGTAATTGATAGATTAAATAATTTGAGTTATGTGAGTATTGAATTTGTCACGACCCGCCCTCGGGGTCCATGCCGTGACTACCCCAAGCCTGCCTTCCATAGGCCAGGGGCTGGCGACTAGCACCAAGGCGTAAATCCCAGAGAAAGGGAAGGCATTTCCTTTGTAAAGTAAACAAACACCACAGAGTAAGCAAGCGGAAGTAAAACACTAAGTACAAAAAGAAGAGCTGAAAAGTAAAAAGGGGCCGGAAATACAAGCCCAACTGTAAAGTACAACTCGAAAGGGAAAACAGCGACTGAAAAGTAAAGCTGCTACGCTGAGATGTCCACTGGAAATCCCACCTGAAGGGTGGGTACAGATAGCTCCTCTGCTCCTCGGGTCCCGCCATCCGCTCCGAGTATGTCCCGCCCAGTGGTCCACCTCCAGGTACTGCCTCGTCGTATAGTCCACCTCCAGGTACCGTCCAGTCCTCGATCCTTCGGCTACTGACAACACTGTCCGTCGTCTGCAACCAACACAACGAGGTGCGGGCATAGCCCGTGCAGGGGTGAGTATAATGATACTCAGTAGGGACCCTGAGACCCTCAAGGTCTCACTAAAACCAACAAGGATAAACACAAGAAGATCTCAAAAGATAAACCCTACTTAGGTATATGCCCATACCTATACCTAAGTTATCAAGTAACCCATCTCAATCATGAGGAAACACAAGGATTGTGAAACGACGGATAACCACTACCCGGGTATATGCCCATACATATACCAAAGTTAGCAAGTGACCCATCTCAATCATGAAGTAAACACAAGGTCAAAAGTCTCAGCTCAAACCAGGATTTTCATTATCGAAACCGTAACTGCTGAAGAGCTCCGTCTCTAGAGTGTACAGTGGTCCTGTCACGACTCCGAGGCCGCTGCTCACTAACCTAAGACTGCTGAAGTACTCCTCCTGTCGAGTACTGCGGGTCTGCTGCCAACTACCAGGCGCTCCGTCCGCTGAGGGTCTGCTGCCAAATACCGGGCGCTACCCAGATAGCCTACTGAGGTACTCCTCCTGTCGAGTACCGCGGGTCTGCTGCCAACTACCAGGCGCTCCGTCCGCCGTGGGTCTGCCGCCAAATACCGGGCGCTCCGTCCACTGGGCTAGTCGACTCACTCCAAGTCGAGTCGGTCAAGCAGTTGTCAGGTCTCAGCCAGCTACACGGTCTCCGTACTCTGCACGCTCGTCTCCGGGAGGGTCCGCTCCACGAGCTACTGGTCGATACTCCAAGTATCACAAAGTCCCGCAAAGAAGTATCTCAAAAGTCCGTCTCGTCACAGGGGTCTCAATGCAACAGACGGCGCGTCGATCGGACGCCCGGTCTGTGAGTTATTAGCCTTTTCGTACTAGGGGCCCGGTTGGTTTCGAGTGCGAACCAATCCCGGCCGTATCTCAACTATACCCCGAACTCCCATAGGGTATACTCATAGGGACCGTTATTAAACGTAAACACCAACGCCGCTGACAGTTCGTCAAACGGACGTCCTGTCTGAAAGATATCAGCTTTCCCGTTCCAGGGGCCCGGTTGGATTTCGGGTACTATCCAACCCGGCCATACTCCGACTGCATCCAAAACTCAGGCGGAGTATGTCAAAAGTTCCGTATCATCAAGAGAAGTCAACGAAATAGACGGCGCGTCAATCGGACGCCCGGTCTGTGAGTTATTGGCTTTTTCGTCTCCGGGGCCCGGTTGGTTTTTAAGGCAAAACCAACCCGACCGTACTCCACCTGCGTCCAAACCTCGGGCAGAGTATTCCAAAAGATCCGTCTCACTAAGAGGAACACTACGCGACTGACGACACGTCAATCGGACGTCCGTAGCTCAAGATATGAGCGTTTCCGCTCTGAAGGTCCGGTTGGTTTCGTGAACGAACCAACCCGGCCGAACTCAAAGTAACCCGAAACCTTGAGTGCGATATACCGAAACGACTGTCTCGATCCAAGGATCGCGTTGCCGCCGACGGTTCGTCATTCGGAGGTCCGAGGCTCAAGTTATGAGCCAAAAACCAAATCTGGTTCGAAACGGGGGGGTCCTGGTCCGGGCCGACCCGGCCCGACCCCCCCTGGCCGGCGGCGGCGGCGGGCGGCGGCGCGACGGCCTGGCGCCGCGAGGAGGCTGCGCACGCGGGGGAATTAATTTCCCCCGCTTCTTCAAAATGGCGGCGCGGCTTTGCCGCGCCGTTTTTGTAAAACAACGGCCCCCCTCCTGGGGGCCCGCTTTGAAGGAAATCCGGGGGAGCCGCCTGCCCCCCCTCATGGAAACCGCTCCCCCCTCTTAAAGAGGGGGGTTTTTAAGAGATGGCCGGGGGATTAATTCCCCCGGTTTTAATGACATCCGGCCGGCCAGCTGGCCGGCCGGTTTTCTCAAACGGGACCGGAATTTCCGGTCCCCTCCTTCGGCTTCCGACGCCGGCGGCCCGGCCGCCGGTCTTCTCTTCCGCCGCGGCCCGGAACCGGCCGCGGTCTCCTCGTCCCGCCGCGGCCCGGAACCGGCCGCGGCGTTCGTCATCCGGCGCGGTGCGACGGCACCGCGCCCCTTTCGCCGTGCCATGATTCCTTTCAACGCGGCGCGACGACGTCGCGTTCTTGAAGATTTTTCCTTGGCGTAGCGCGACGGCGCCGCGTAAAATAAAAGTACGATCATCCGCGTGGTGTGACGGCACCACGCCACTTGCTTCCATCCGCAAAAATAAACAAGAACGATGGAGGGGGTTCGGCCGTGTTCATGCGGTCCGGCCCCCTCACGTTAAGCAATAACATAACTTAAAAATAATCAACATCCCCACGTTAGTTATACGATCCACGAGCAAGAATGAAATAATTAAATATTAAATCAACAACCCCTACCTTGGTATAAGGTTCGAAGATTTGTCTACATTCCGCGGAAGACGGCGTCGCGGAGGTTGGGCGTCGTGGTCGTCGTTCGTCAAATCCGATGACGAAGGGATGGGTTCGAAGAGACACGACGTTGGCGAAACTTGCACGCCGACGAAGGTTGTCCGAAGAAGAGGTGGCGTCCTCTCTCGTTGACACCGAAGACGAAGAAGAGCGGAGCGGCGTTCTTCGTCGGAACTTGAGCGTTCTACGTCAAGTCTTGAGGAAAGTCAAATAAAAAGGAAACAACGAACTCAAGAACCCCTACCTCGATAGTCGCACGTTGACGGAGTCGTGGAATATCGGTGTCGATTCCTTTGACGTAGGAGGAAGAGTCGTTGTCGATGGCGTTCGTCGCGGAAAAGATGATGCGGAAGAAGAACGTCACGTCGCGGATATGGAGTCGCGGAAAGACCTTGTTCTTCGGCGAAGAAGTTCTTCGTTGAAGAACGGCGTTCTTCGTGTTCTTCGTCAAGTTGAAGAAGAAGAAGAAAAGCTTCCAAAGCTCTCAAGAAATCCTCCCAAGGTGGTAAAAGAATCCCCTAGAATAATATAAGATTTAACTTATATTATTACATAACTTAACCACAAGAATTTCAAAGGTTTGAAATTCAAAAAGGGTTTAACTCCCTTAATTAATTAAGTAACTTAAGCCATTAAAAGAGGCGTTAAAGGAGTTGGAAGGATTTGAAAGGTTTAGGGGTTCGTGTGGGCCCCACCACACTTTATCCTCTCAAGGGAGGTTAAGTGGGTGTGGGTCCCACTTCCATCCTCCTTTGGTAGGTTTTTAACAAGTTATAATAAAATTTGTTCTAAACAAATTTTATTTAACTCAAACTAAAAACCCCTAAAATTAACTTTCAACCCGCAACAAACGCAACTCCCGAAAAGGTCTCTTTAAGCGAATATCGGCGCTGCGAGTTCATCGGTGCCCTCAGATTTCAATTCCGAGCACCGTATCAAAAGTTAGAAATTCCCGCTCGTTCGTTCACTGAACGCACCAGAGCCAAACTTCGGAAATTAATTCCGGGCACTCCGAGCCTCGGAATCAGGTGCCGTCTGAAACCGCGCTCTTGTAAAATTCTAAAGAAAATTAAGAAAAAATTTCCCTTGAATTTTACGGGTCTTTACATTACTCCCACCTCAGGGCTTTACGTCCCCGTAAAGATACATCAAAAACTAGGGAAACAAAAGAGGGAACTGAGCACGCATCTGAGCCTCCCGCTCCCAGGTGCTCTCCTGGAGATTCCCATGCCGCCATCTGTTGCGCACAAGAGGAATCGATCGCCCATGTAGGACCCGCTCCTGTCGATCCTCTATCTCCACCGGGACCTCCGTAAAAGTCGCCCCATCGTCAACGTCAAGCTCCCCATGGTCAAAGATGTGCGTCGGGTCGTGCACGTATCTCCTCAACTGAGACACGTGGAAGACGTCGTGCACCCGGTGTAACTGAGGTGGTAGAGCCAGGCGATAAGCCACCTCACCTACCCTGCTGAGGACCTGGAAGGGTCCGATGAAACGCGGAGATAACTTGTCGCCTCGGCCAAATCTCCGAATACCACGTCGAGGTGAGACCCGCAAGAAGACGTGGTCACCATCCTCGAACTCTAGTGGCCTCCGCCTCCTGTCAGCGTATGACTTCTGCCGGCTCTGTGCTGTCCTCATCCGTTCCTGGATGACCTGGACCTCCTCTGACGTGGCCCGGACCATCTCTGGTCCCACAAGAGCTGCAAGATTTCTTCTTTGCCGATAAGAGAAACCTGGTCTCATCCCCTGGATGAACCACATTCTTTGCCTAAAACAGTCAATCCTAACATGGATGATACTAATCCATACCAAGGATGACGTCGTAAGGCCTCGACGCTACTACTAAGAGATCCAACCGTTACTCTCGCCTCAAAGGGTTGAGTCACACTGTCGGCATCAGTGTGTGGTAACTGGTCTCCTCCAGTAGATGTCTCACAAGTGAGGGTCAAGTCAACAGTCAACTGGAACCTCTTAGTAACATCACAAAAGAGGACAGGAATGTAAACATCACAAAGGATGCGTCTTTTATTATTGTAGCTCATAATACAAGACGCTACACAAAAGCAACATCAACATGGAACTAGAAGTACAAAAGACGTATCCACTAGTTCTTCCCTGTCCACCTGCTCCCAGAGCTCCATGATCGTAAGCTTCAGCTGCCTGAAGCTGTGCTCTCGCATGTTCACCTACTCCCTGTGGTCGGGGTGGACCTCCTGGTGGTGGTGGTGGCAGAGCCTCAAAGCGTCGTCCACCACCTGCTGCTCGGCCAGCTCCTCTGCCTCGTCCGCCTCCTCCCTGCGGACCGCCACGGTCGAACCTCTGCCTCTGCCTAGGTGGTTCCTCAACCGTCTGCTGCTCCTCCGCATGGCGGGTCGGGCAGTCACGAGCCATGTGGCCTTGCCCGCCGCATGCAAAGCACTGTCTTTCACTCAAAAGACTGGCTCCGCGCTGTGTGCCCTGCACTGCTGAGCCAGTGCCCTGAGGTCGTCTGCCTGAAGGTCTGGTCTGTCTGGACCCCTGAGTCATCTGTCGGCTACCTGCTACCGAAGACTCCGCTAAGTGCCGCCCTGCGGTGGGTCGCTGCGCTGGTGAAGACTCAGCAAGGAAGCTCTCAATCAGAAGGGCCCGCTCCAGTACTCTTGTCTGAGTCGGTAAGCTGAGGGAGATCAGCGATGCCCTGATCTCGTGTCTCAAACCCTGCTCGAAGGTCCGGGCCCGGAAGAATGGGTCCCGTACCATGTCGGTCGAGTAGCGCGAGAGATCGGTAAATCTCGCCGAGTACTGAGCGACCGTCATGCTGCCCTGCCGCAGCTGCAGAAGCTCCTGGATACGCACCGCACGAAGGGTGGCTGGGACGAACTCCGAGCGGAAGAGGCTCTCAAAGTCCGTCCAAAGTAGAGATGCCTCATCGTGCACCTGGAGCATCAAGCTCCACCATCGTCCTGCTGCTGCGTGTAGTAGGCTCGCAGCGAGGATCACCATGAGGTCCGCTGGTGTCCTCACTAGCCTAAACACTCGTACCACTGCCTCCAGCCAGTCCTCTGCAGCCTGGGGATCCGTCTCCCCGCGAAACCTGGGCGGTCGCTGGCGCTGAAACTCATGCAGTGCGCTGAGGCGACGTGCATCGTCAGCGGCTGCTGCTGGAAGCATCGGGGGCTCGGCGGGTAGAGCTACCGCCGGTGCCACTGCTGACAAAGGGCCCTGCACCGAGGCCTCGTCGCTCGGTGGGCTGTCGTCGCGTTCGATTCTCGGAACCCTAACTGGCTGCCGTCGTGGGGCCATCCTGAAAGAAACAACGTAACACGATCAAACGATTATACCTGGTGAGCTGACCTGGTTTGAGCTGTTTTAAGGGGAAAAACCTTTGAAAACACACACGCAATCAGTGTTTTCGTGCACAAAGTCGGAAATCAGTTGTCAGGGTCCTGGTGTATGGATACGTCGGCCGCCCGCACCAACACTGGACTCCCTGAACTGAAAACCACACTCGGTACCCTTAACACTATTGCTTCACAGAAATAAAGATCAGAGTCTGCGGTAGAACCGACCACCTCTGATACCAATTTGACACGACCCTCCCTCGGGGTCCGTGCCGTGACTACCCCAAGCCTGCCTTCCATAGGCCAGGGGCTGGCGACTAGAACCAAGGCGTAAATCCCAGAAAAAGGGAAGGCATTGCCTTTGTAAAGTAAACAAACACCACAGAGTAAGCAAGCGGAAGTAAAACACTAAGTACAAAAAGAAGAGCTGAAAAGTAAAAAGGGGCCGGAAATACAAGCCCAACTGTAAAGTACAACTCGAAAGGGAAAACAGCGACTGAAAAGTAAAGCTGCTACGCTGAGATGTCCACTGGAAATCCCACCTGAAGGGTGGGTACAGATAGCTCCTCTGCTCCTCGGGTCCCGCCATCCGCTCCGAGTATGTCCCGCCCAGTGGTCCACCTCCGGGTACCGCCTCGTCGTATAGTCCACCTCCAGGTACCGTCCAGTCCTCGAACCTTCGGCTACTGACAGCACTGTCCGTCGTCTGCAACCAACACAACGAGGTGCGGGCATAGCCCGTGCAGGGGTGAGTATAATGATACTCAGTAGGGACCCCAAGACCCTCAAGGTCTCACTAAAACCAACAAGGATAAACACAAGAAGATCTTAACAGATAAACCCTACTTAGGTATATGCCCATACATATACCTAAGTTATCAAGTAACCCATCTCAATCATGAGGAAACACAAGGATTGTGAAACGACGGATAACCACTACCCGGGTATATGCCCATACATATACCAAAGTTAGCAAGTGACCCATCTCAATCATGAAGTAAACACAAGGTCAAAAGTCTCAGCTCAAACCAGGATTTTCATTATCGAAACCGTAACTGCTGAAGAGCTCCCTCTCTAGAGTGTACAGTGGTCCTGTCACGACTCCGAGGCCGCCGCTCACTAACCTAAGACTGCTGAAGTACTCCTCCTGTCGAGTACTGCGGGTCTGCTGCCAACTACCAGGCGCTCCGTCCGCTGAGGGTCTGCTGCCAAATACCGGGCGCTACCCAGATAGCCTACTGAGGTACTCCTCCTGTCGAGTACCGCGGGTCTGCTGCCAACTACCAGGCGCTCCGTCCGCCGTGGGTTTGCCGCCAAATACCGGGCGCTCCGTCCACTGGGCTAGTCGACTCACTCCAAGTCGAGTCGGTCAAGCAGTTGTCAGGTCTCAGCCGGCTACACGGTCTCCGTACTCTGCTCGCTCGTCTCCGGGAGGGTCCGCTCCACGAGCTACTGGTCGATACTCCAAGTATCACAAAGTCCCGCAAAGAAGTATCTCAAAAGTCCGTCTCGTCACAGGGGTCTCAACACAACAGACGGCCCGTCGATCGGACGCCCGGTCTGTGAGTTATTAGCCTTTTCGTCCCAGGGGCCCGGTTGGTTTCGAGTGCGAACCAATCCCGGCCGTATCTCAACTGTAGCCCGAACTCCCATACGGTATACTCATAGGGACCGTTATTAAACGTAAACACCAACGCCGCTGACGGTTCGTCAAACGGACGTCCTGTCTGAAAGATATCAGCTTTCCCGTTCCAGGGGCCCGGTTGGATTTCGGGTACAATCCAACCCGGCCATACTCCGACTGCATCCAAAACTCGGGCGGAGTATGTCAAAAGTTCCATCTCATCAAGAGGAAGTCAACGAAACAGACGGCGCGTCAATCGGACGCCCGGTCTGTGAGTTATTGGCTTTTTCGTCTCCGGGGCCCGGTTGGTTTTTAAGGCAAAACCAACCCGACCGTACTCCACCTGCGTCCAAACCTCGGGCGGAGTATGCCAAAAGATCCGTCTCACTAAGAGGAACACTACGCGACTGACGGCACGTCAATCGGACGTCCGTAGCTCAAGATATGAGCGTTTCCGCTCCGAAGGTCCGGTTGGTTTCGTGAACGAACCAACCCGGCCGAACTCAAAGTAACCCGAAACCTTGAGTGCGATATACCGAAACGACCGTCTCGATCCAAGGATCGCGTTGCCGCAGACGGTTCGTCATTCGGAGGTCCGAGGCTCAAGTTATGAGCCAAAAACCAAATCTGGTTCGAAACGGGGGGGTCCGGGTCCGGGCCGACCCGACCCAACCCCCCCCCTGGGCGGCGCGGCGGCGCGGCGGGCCGCGGCGGCCGGGCGCCGCGAGGAGGCTGCGCACGCGGGGGAATTAATTTCCCCCGCTTCTTCAAAATGGCGGCGCGGCTTTGCCGCGCCGTTTTTGTAAAACAACGGCCCCCCTCCTGGGGGCCCGCTTTGAAGGAAATCTGGGGGAGCCGCCTGCCCCCCCTCGTGGAAACCGCTTCCCCCTCATAAAGAGGGGGGTTTTTAAGAGAAGGCCGGGGGATTAATTCCCCCGGTTTTAATGACATCCGGCCGGCCAGCTGGCCGGCCGGTTTTCTCAAACGGGACCGGAATTTCCGGTCCCCTCCTTCGGCTTCCGACGCCGGCGGCCCGGCCGCCGGTCTTCTCTTCCGCCGCAGCCCGGAACCGGCCACGGTCTCCTCGTCCCGCCGCGGCCCGGAACCGGCCGCGGCGTTCGTCATCCGGCGCGGTGCGACGACACCGCGCCCCTTTCGCCGTGCCATGATTCCTTTCAACGCGGCGCGACGGCGTCGCGTTCTTGAAGATTTTTCCTTGGCGTAGCGCGACGGCGCCGCGTAAAATAAAAGTACGATCATCCGCGTGGTGCGACGGCACCACGCCACTTGCTTCCATCCGCAAAAATAAACAAGAACGATGGAGGGGGTTCGGCCGTGTTCATGCGGTCCGGCCCCCTAACGTTAAGCAATAACATAACTTAAAAATAATCAACATCCCCACGTTAGTTATACGATCCACGAGCAAGAATGAAATAATTAAATATTAAATCAACAACCCCTACCTTGGTATAAGGTTCGAAGATTTGTCTACGTTCCGCGGAAGACGGCGTCGCGGAGGTTGGGTGTCGCGGTCGTCGTTCGTCAAATCCGATGACGAAGGGATGCGTTCGAAGAGACACGACGTTGGCGAAAATTGCACGCCGACGAAGGTTGTCCGAAGAAGAGGTGGCGTCCTCTCTCGTTGACACCGAAGACGAAGAAGAGCGGAGCGGCGTTCTTCGTCGGAACTTGAGCGTTCTACGTCAAGTCTTGAGGAAAGTCAAATAAAAAGGAAACAACGAACTCAAGAACCCCTACCTCGATAGTCGCACGTTGACGGAGTCGTGGAATATCGGTGTCGATTCCTTTGACGTAGGAGGAAGAGTCGTTGTCGATGGCGTTCGTCGCGGAAAAGATGATGCGGAAGAAGAACGTCACGTCGCGGATATGGAGTCGCGGAAAGACCGTGTTCTTTGGCGAAGAAGTTCTTCGTTGAAGAACGACGTTCTTCGTGTTCTTCGTCAAGTTGAAGAAGAAGAAGAAAAGCTTCCAAAGCTCTCAAGAAATCCTCCCAAGGTGGTAAAAGAATCCCCTAGAATAATATAAGCTTTAACTTATATTATTACATAACATAACCACAAGAATTTCAAAGGTTTGAAATTCAAAAAGGGTTTAACTCCCTTAATTAATTAAGTAACTTAAGCCATTAAAAGATGCGTTAAAGGAGTTGGAAGGATTTGAAAGGTTTAGGGGTTCGTGTGGGCCCCACCACACTTAATCCTCCCAAGGGAGGTTAAGTGGGTGTGGGTCCCACTTCCAACCTCCTTTGGTAGGTTTTTAACAAGTTATAATAAAATTTGTTCTAAACAAATTTTATTTAACTCAAACTAAAAACCCCTAAAATTAACTTTCAACCCGCAACAAACGCAACTCCCGAAAAGGTCTCTTTAAGCGAATATCGGCGCTGCGAGTTCATCGGTGCCCTCGGATTTCAATTCCGAGCACCGTATCAAAAGTTAGAAATTCCCGCTCGTTCGTTCACTGAACGTACCCGAGCCAAACTTCGGAAATTAATTCCGGGCACTCCGGGCCTCGGAATCAGGTGCCGTCTGAAACCGCGCTCTTGTAAAATTCTAAAGTAAATTAAGAAATAATTTCCCTTGAATTTTACAGGTCTTTACAGAATTGGTGAATTAAATAATGATATTGATGATATTAATTAATTGATTAATTAATAATCGAATTTAATGTTATGTTTGGTGAGTTTTGATTAATTAATTATTGAATTAAGTAATGTAGATTGTTGTGTCCATACCGTCATCGACTAAATAAATTATTATTAAATTAGTTTTGGGGTATAGATATAATCAATTCAACACTTAGTTGATAAATTAAAAATATGAGTGTGGTATTGTGAATTGAGAATATTTAATCATTTGATAAATTTTGTGAACTTGATTAATTTATAGCATATAATTCCGAATTGGAATAATAATATTATTATTTGGTTTTTTATTGTATAATAACCATTCAAACTGTGGTTAATTAATATATTAATGATCTTATTGTTGAAAAAATAACTACAAATGTCTAATAAAATTATGATTATAATTAGGAATCCAGACTAATTAAATGAATTGGATTGAAAAATTGAACATTTTTTAAATTGAACATTGATTCTTATGATGATAAATCGTGTATGTTTTCTATTATCCTTGTAACTTTTCATGATTAGATTATGAGAATATATTTTATTGATGTGATTGATACATGAGGGTTTGATTTTGTTTAACATGTTGAGTTATCAGGATATGACTCTTGATTGATGTTTACAATTAAGGGCTTGGGGAATATTTTTGTACCACTTGATTGTTTGAGGAACTGGTATTAGATGTCTTTGGGAAGAGTATTTAATTATGTCAGATTTCTGAGAGCCATATGCATTGTCAAATGATGCATGAAAGAGGATTCTACTTATTCCAAATAGAATGTTTTTGGTTTTTTCAAGGGAAGAGGCCATAAGTTTATGGTATTTTTTTTGATTCATCCAAAAAAGGAGTATCAGCCACCGTTTCTGGTGATCCATCATAATACAAGTGTATCTACCCTCATAATGGGACACCATGTAGGGTGCACATGTTGGTTTGGAAAACCTCCATTTAAATCCCATAACATGAGTGTCATCAGGTTTATTTCATATACATTATTAATTAATGAAATTAATAACATATCTGACACTATATATCAAGAATTTTATCTCTAAGATTGAATTATTTTAGACATGGTGGAGTTGACCTACTGAGTTCTACATACACCCTATATGGGTTTTCATTCAATAACTAAGTAGATTACATGGATATTGGTTTGGAAAAGGGGAAGGGAATATATAGATAATTTTTTTATGGATTGGTTCAATCTTGGAGATGAGACAAACACGGGGTTCGGGACAATGGTTTGGGTTTTTTATTTTAGTCTACTAATTATTTTATTTGTATGAAATAAATCATGTCATTTAGAAACAATCATCTTGTAATGAAATTATTATTTTATTAGATAGATTTATTCAGTTTGTACCATTCTTTGATTTGGATATCTAATTATTTATTCCCATTGTTTCTATTATTTTACCTACTATACAATTATTTATGATTTCATTTCAATTCTATCCATATGGTATATTCTAACAAACTATGTTCAATATACCCTTATTTCTAGTCAGTAAACATTGGTATATAGAGAGGTGTGGCTGGGGTCACAAAGCTAACTGGCTCGGTCACTTGAGCATGCATGGGGTTGGAGTTGCTACATATTCACCCTGCAATCCCTTGTAGCACAATGAAATAATTTGTCTAAAATATGATTATTTAGGGGGATATTGGCATATCCCATTAAAAAAAATTCATTTACTAATATTATTTATAAATAAATTCTATAATAAAAAACATTATTATCAGAACTAATATTTTCAGGGTAAATGATCATATTATTTTGAAATCTAAATAAAAATAATATTTATCTATATCATATATTTTTTTCAACATATGATACATTCAATTCATCTTGGAAATAATTAATCCAACATATCACAACATATATTTATCCAAGTTTTTATATGTAAATATTTGGATTATATTTCGTAACAATACTCTTCTTATAATCGAGATATATTTAAATTTTGAAAATTAGATATAAATAAAATGAGATTAACAAACATCTAACCCCTATGAGATTCAAAACATGTGTTTATTTCAGAATCTATATCATCAACCAGTGGATGACTCAGTCAATACCCAATATAATCTTTTCTGGGTTATTACACCTAGGTACATATATTCCATATCCTACATCCCCTTGTATTATCAAGAAATGGATTATATTTCTATGAAAACAAAACAAAATCATAAATTCACAAAACTTTTTCATATGTTAATTTTCACATTGTGTTTTCCTATTTATTTGTCAATTTTTTTCACTAAATTTTCTATTCTAAATAAGTAAAATATTAAATGTTTCTCTAGGGAATCTATTGGATTTTCTATAAATTCAAAATTATTATCAACCATAACATATCAACATTTACATTATCATAAAAAAATTCTTAAACTAAAAAGTTATCTAAACCATATGTTTATACCGAAGATGATACCCACATATGCAATAGTATCCAATATACCAGAAAGCTCAATCAGATGAAAACCTCTGGCCATTTATTAAAGTAAAATTAATGTTTACTAAACAAGTACCACAAGCCTAAAAACAATAACTACACATCATCCAAAACACACCTATCTCCACATCCATGGTAAAATGCTTCCACTTTAGTTGTGGATGTCCATCTGAGATTTTATAATGCATCAGAAATTTGGAGTACTTCCTATTAAGATTCAACTTATCTAAAGAGAGAAACTCATTAGCAAGATGCATACCCTTATTGAATCCAAGGACTTCCCCACCTTATTTTTTGACAGATGACCTAGTAGACACTGACTTTGGAAAATATAAGTAATCCTTCCCCAGCCTTTTTTATAGTGAATCCATCATATCCTCCCAGTTCCTAGAAATATTCTTCTCCCATACCAAGACAATATTACTATACGAGGGCATAACCATGCAATAACTATATTCCTTATATCTCTCCGAAACATTCCCCCATTTATAATGGATATTAAACTTTAGATAATTCACTAGCTGGTTCTACTGAAGCTAAATGTTACTTTAAATAAATGGTTAATAGTGTTGATGTTCCACCAGTTCTTGATCGTCATGTAGCCCCATTTTCATTCCTCCATTTCCATTAGTAGCCTCTAGAGAAGGGATCCCAATCATCCCTTTGACACAATCATTTACTAGAGTAACCTCCTCAACATCCTCATGCTCCAAATCCTGAAATCATTTACTCGTAGAAACTGGGATCATCATGCATCCATCTTCAACAACCCAGCCAATTAACTCATCCACAAAGACTTCTGATTCCCCCACAACTAATCTATCATCATACACCACATATTCCTTGTTCTCCACTACTACAAGCGGTGTCCCCTCGATCCAAAAATAATATGTGCTGATATTATCCAACATTCCTTCAGAATGACAGAAACACATAACATCATCTGACTTCACAACTTCACCCACATAAAAATTATTCTTTTACTGATCAAACACCTTAGAACCACCAGATTGGAAGATGCATATGAATCCTTGTCCACTGCCGATGCACCCTGATTTACCAAACTAGAATCCTTGCCAAGATCCACTGAAGGAATCAGCATTGGTCCCTCACCTGGCCTCACGTTTGGATTGAAGGTCCTCCTATTAAGGAAATCTTTATAATAATTAGATTCCAAATTCCCCATTAGTTAAATTTCTAAACATCAGTTGTCCATGGATTCAAAAACCACAACTTATTTCTATCTAAACTCTACACCGACTAGGTTCTAAATCCATTCTACCTTAGGTTTTGACACATCCACCTCATCAGAGTTGCATGGGTTGATTGAGGGACTCACAGTGGATGTGTGTATTACTGAATAATTATAACGACACATCATATTGAAAATCATAAGAATAATTGCTAGATTTTGTAAATTTAAAGGGAGTAAAGTGAGGATTACCCATGTCCCACTAGAGGATGAGTCAATATTAATAATGTGATATAAAGACCATTATGGAAGGAATAACTTGTTGTCTTTGCATCGACAAAGAGTGTTGGACCATTCCCACATCAGATCATCATCAAAAGAAAACCATTCATGATGTGTCGCTTATCAAGAAGATCAAAAACCGCACAGTCATGCAAATCTTATTTACCATAGACGAACCAATAAAAATCATTAACCTAGGGTATTAAAAGGTTGAAACACGCTACTAGTGTTAGATCATGATTAATGGAAGCTTCATAGAACTCCAAGGGAGAAATCGGTAGCTGAGGGCCACGTAGATGGAAATCAATAACCATTGGGATTAATAAAATCATCGGGAATTCTGGGAGGAAACTATGGTTATAAAAGTGGATAAAGTGCTTCGATTACCTCTGAGGAAACAAGACCAATTTCCCATCCCCCCTCCAACCTCCAAGAAAAGGTTTATGGGGAAGGAATCATCTTCGACTTGACTAGGGTTCCATTATTTTAAATTATATTTCATAATAATAATATAAGATTACATTAAATTCAAATATATTTAATTTTTATGGTTTAGATAATTAGAGAAAACATTTTTCCAATAAAACACAATACTTTCTAAAATAATGGATTTTATCCAATATATATGAACTTATTTATTACATAATAGTTCTTCATCATCTGTCTAAAAGTATCCATAGATTCCATCCTCTTAGATATATAATTTGTAATAAAATTCTTCAAAATAAGGGAAATGGTAACATAATAATGGGGAGCTCTAATAACAAGGATTTTATAAATTATCGATAATAATCAATGGTCAAATTTGAGAATAAAATGAGAGTAAATAATATGAAATGAATCTAAAAAAATAATACCATATTAGAATTAATTTTAATGCATAATATACCCACATATAACATTTAAAATAAAAAATACTTGGATAACAATAATTGGTTCCTTAATGATGAAATGAATAATGTTGGACAACTAAATACATTCCCTATGATAAAACATAATAATCATAGATATCATTATCATTTCATCAAGGTACCGAGTCTATGAAATATTTAATTCTCAAAAGGCATACAACATAACAAACTAGTTAGTTTATCTTATTAGTCATATCAATGCATCAATGGGATATCTATAATAAGACCCTTCAAAAGATAATTATTCCTAAATTAGTCATGATAGTAAGGGGTTAAAAAAAGAATGATAAGTAACTAATATTCAATGGTAATCAATAAAATAATTTATCAAAATAATAAGTATACCAATTTTTAATATTTCATCTTTCAATAAATAGAATATCATTTTCTGTTACAATACCTCAAACTAATATCATGGGGAGTAATGGTGTGCAATTTTTAATACTTTTTACAATTATCAAGATGAACTAAAAAACCATTTAAATCATTAAAATACATCCATTTTGAAACCACTCCTTATAAATAGATAACACAACATCATTCTAGAAAATGGAATAGAAGAATATTAAGGATACATGTGATATAATATATTTAGGATTCCATTATAAACTATACTATTATAGGGACACTAATATATTGAAAAGTAGGGGAAACCAATGTTAAATTGGTTGGGATTTTTTCTCTACAACGACACCCATTTTGATAAATAAAATTTAATATTGTAAAATACTTGAATTATAAGGCGATTTTCAATCATAGGAAGGGAAAATCCTTAAATAAATTATTATAGAGTTAGAAATTGAACATTTACTAATGATGGTTAAAAATAATTATTTTATCATAGTGAATTTAGTTTTATGATCAAAATTACTATGGTAATTGTAACCTAAGAATTATAATATCATGAGAGGGAGAGTTAGAATTATATGGAAATTCAAATATCATGGGATATAGGATATAAAGTATACATCATGTAAATGAGTTATTGAATACAAAAGATAAGTTAAATGAGGGTACATAGTTTAAAATATGTATCAGTAATTTTCAAATGAGACAATGAAACTTTTACGCAATTAAAAGAAATCGAATCAAAATGCCTTTAATGATATAGTTTCAATTGAAGTTTTATGTATCATGAACGATTAGAGGAACATGATATAGAATATTAAAAGGGTGTTATATAAAAAGTTATATATAAAACATGTTCTATAAAAGAACATA
Organism: Viscum album; assembly: GCA_963277665.1. Lineage (NCBI taxonomy): Eukaryota > Viridiplantae > Streptophyta > Magnoliopsida > Santalales > Viscaceae > Viscum > Viscum album. The sequence goes on from OY728123.1 coordinate 1,757,763,114, forward strand.
TGTCTCATGGAGTGAAAATATTTAGAGAAAAAACATCATTTAATTAACATAATCATTGAGTTAAAATAATTTTATTGTCATGTATAAAGAAAAAATATTATAACGCAAGGAAATAAGGAGGTAAAAAGATATTCATTTTTTAAATTAAATAAAACAAGGATTTTTCTTTAATAATAATGTTTTTTAATAAATGGAATATATTTGTTTTATTATAATCCCATATTGTTTAAATAAAATTTTAATCAAAACACATTTCAACATTATTATCCTTTGAATCGATGTCCATTTAAATAAAGAAAATGATCTGGAACATAGAGAACTAATTATTAAATGAGTATAATAAAGTAACTGAACTATTTAGTAGAAAAAAATATTAAAGAGTTCATTGTCAAAAGTAAAAAATATGTTTCTTGAAATTAAATTAGTGACAAGAACCCCTTACATAAATTCAAAACTTTTACTAACTTACTTAATTATCATATATAATAAAAATAAATATATAAATAACCTATTAAAGACCCATTTTATTATATATATCCTTTTATCAACATCATATATATTTAATCTATACATGTTTATTTATTATTTGTTTTTTATATTGAATTTCATGTGTTAGTAAAGACGATCGATGGAAAATAAATTTGAAATATAAATGTTGTTATTTATTCATCTCCAATAGTTATTCAGATTATATTAGATAATGTATTAGAATTTATAATTTTTAACTTTTTATAATGGTTTTATTTCATTTAATGGAAGTATTGGTTATGATCCCTAATGATAAAATCATTGATGATCATGTTTCAGTGATTTATAACTAACTGACATTGTTATCTAAACTAATGGTTTTATTTTTATCGTCACCATTTAAAAACAAAAAAAATAATTTTATCATTTATATATTATATTATTTGTAATTATGTTCTCATTTTCATCAATTATATTATTTTATAGCATTGTTCAAGTAGGTGGTTAGACTGACCCAAACTGAACATGAAATAAACAATTGATTATTATGAATAAGAAAGGGGATTATTTTAGAATAGTATTATTAATAATAAATAAGAAATATATTATTTGTTATTAAATTTGTGAGGAATCTTATTTTATGATGTTTTAAAAAATGATAATGAAATTAGATGAAAAATGACATATTCTACTTTGTAGAGGTTGTAGTATGCATAGTGCTTGATTAACATTTTCATTTCGCGATGAATGCAATGAAAATAAAGTTGACTTATAATATATAAATTTAAACTCATAATTATATTATATATTTCACATTTATTCATTTAATTATGTCATTATAACTATTTAATATATGTCTTAGTGAAAAACATATCCCTTTATTGTGGCGGTAGTCCATAAAACACAAAATCACAGATATGTTGTTTTTATAAGTGGATGGGGTGGAATAACTATGGTTTTTTCAATTAATATAATAAAACATCATTATAATAATTATAATATGTTCATTATACTTGTATTTTTAGTGTTTTATGGAAGATAATGATTACGATGAAAAGGCATGGGGTAAGTAATGATTATTTTCATTCTTTAAACATCCTCCAGATGAAATACATAGATTTGAAGGACATAGTCTAACATGTATTATATTAGTGGATTAGAAAATTCAGGGGAATTATAGGAGAGGAAAATTGGACTGATATTAATGTACATTATTATAGGAATATTGAGCATAGAATGTGCTGATTTGATCCCATTTTATAAGAGAAGATAATGATTATTCTATGTAGAACCCTAGATTTTAATGATATCATTTCACAATATGAGGGTAAATGACTGTAAAAGAAATATATAATTGAGTGAGGTGTGATATTAGGTGGTGACATTTTAAACCACATATGTAATTTCATTTTTTATCATTTTTGATTTTTCACTTCTGTCGGTTTTTATTTACATATTTTCTAATTTTATTGTGTTCACTAGTTAATACGCAAGAAAAATATGTTTTAACAAATAGATAAAATAAACCCTTATAGATAAATTTTTTATTAATGTTAATTTAGCATTGATTGTGTATATCTTATTTTCAATAAAATTAAAATTAAATCTTAAATTACAAAATTTCAATATAACAAAATTATAGAATTATTATATTTTTGGTATAATTTTTTCTTAACATCATTGAGAATTTATTACCAATTAAATGTGTATTAATATTAATATATTTGTTTAAATAATGTCAATTACATTATTATAAAAATATAAATTTAATTGATTAGATATTATTAATAAATATTCATAGAACCAAATTTTTTAAATATCAATTTTGACATTATCGTGATAATTAAATTTAATCATAGAAATCTAATATATATTGTTAAAATTTTAAAATGACCATCTAAAATAAAAAATCAATGTGTATCTTAGAAACTAATTATTTTTTCATATTAAATTTGTACATGTGCGGAAAAAAATGTTTAATATTAGGGACAAATATTGTTTCAAGTAAAAATGTTAAATAAGTTTCAATAACAGTAAACATACGTGTTATAATTTCCAAATAACATTGTTAAATTGATGATTTTATAGTATAAATATTTTTTTAATTGAAAATATATTCGATTTTTTTTCATTATTTTGTTATTATAATGTCATTAAAGAGACTGTTAGAAAAATAACTATTTTTACTATTCACATAAACTAAATTATTCTAGAAAAATAAAAATTACTCAAACTATTTCAATATTAGTATAATATTAATGATAAAAATTATTTAAAATTTTAAAAAGTATTTTTAAATTTAAATTTGATAAAGAAATTATAATACATAATGAGAAATTTCATTTAATTAAAAAATCTCATCTAAAACACAATTTCATCGTAGTGCTATTTTTAAGAAGAAATAATTTACTGCTATATTTTTTTTATTCTTATTATAATTTTCTTATCTATTATGTCATTTATTTATTAAGTGTTTCACATAGAACATGATGTTAACATAATTTTAATTTAATGAAAATAATTAGTGATATTTTGAATAATTAATTTTCAACGAATGTAATACCCTTTATATTAAATTGATAAAAAAATTATTTTTATCCAAATTAACAACATTGAAATTAATAATAAACCTTTTTTAAAAACAATTATACAATTTAATCTCCCTATTTGGGAACAAGATTTTTTATATAATATTAAATACTTCCATTTAAGAACTAGAACAACTACATGATATTTTAAAAAAATCACATATTGGTGCTTTTCGAAATTAAATATAAAATGGAAAAGAATCAAAATTTTCAAGAGTAATATATAAGATATTATGATTTTAAAAGAATATTCATATAATAAATTTATAATATTTAATTAACATCCCCATTTGGATTTCTATATGTCACTTAATATGATTAACATAAACCATTCCTTCAATTAAGATAATGAATAAAGTTCACATTTAAGATAATATTTTGAGATATAAAAATACATACACTATAATATAAGATCATTGAATAATAAACCAATTTTGAAAATAAAATAATTCTTCCGCATAAAAATTTATCATATTATAAAATAAAATAAATTAGTGAAGTATTGGGAGATAGATTATTGGTCTAGTCATTTCAAAAAAGAGTATACGTAATGATCAGAAGATGATAATGAGATATTATTTATTATCTTAATAGATCATTCAGAATCTACAATAAGAATATTTTGACTCCTTTAATAAGATTTTTTGATTGACATATGAAATCATATAATTCACATTGTATGTATTCAAACACATTATCCTGTCATGTTAAAAAAATCTCGTCGACTTTAAAAAATAGGAGGATATTCTTCTATATTTTGATCTTGGGTGATATTTTAATAAGAAATAAGATATACACAATTATTTTAACTAATTTTATATGTTTATTCTGTATAAATATTTGTGAATTAATTTTCTCAATCATTTATAAAATATGATGAATTTTATTTGATTTATGCTTCCATGTTTATGACATATTTGAACATATAATATACTTGTTCCTTAAATGTGTTTTTCTAAATAAGACTACCACTAGAATAAATTTGTTTTTTATCCTATTTGACATTGGGATTAATATTTTCTTTAAATATTATATAAACATTCCAATATGATTTCATTTTTATAACAATAGCATGGTGGGAATATTGAAATTCAAAAAAAAAGTTATCGATATAAATATATTTTTATAAATACATAACAAATTTTATTCATCTAAATATCTAATGAATATTCATATTCTGTTTGTAGTAACATCACTAATTCCATATATAAGTGTTTATAATATATTAAATATTAATTATATTATTCATCATTATTGTAATATAATATCTTATTTCATTCAACATTAGGAACATGTTTTCACTAATTATAGTAGAGGAAAATTTTGTATTGTATTTTGAGAAGTCTGAATAATTTTCATTATGTGGAGGAAACGTTTCATGTGATGTGTGAATCAAATATTCCCCATCCTAAAAAAATTGAGAAATGTTATTAGATTTATTTAATGAAGTAGGTAGATCTTCTTCTTATTTTTCATTCTCGTTACTGGCTAAATCCTTAAATGGACCAACATGTTTCATCGGTTAATTGGTAGAATGATTTCATGAAGAAACTAGTGTTGTGAAACATGATATTTTTTATCTTTTTGAAATATCTTCTTTATTTTTAATATTCAGCCATATGAAACTTTTCTTACACATAGTTTTTTATAGATAATTATCTAAATCATTAAAAATATTATAACTATACGATAGATTAGCATGTTATACATGTGACACATTTCTATTAACCTTCAAGTACTGAATTTGAATAAAATTTTCCTGATTGATCTTTTTCTATTATAATATTTTTGATGGCTTAAAATACAATAATATTTTAATAAGAATAATTTTATCTATGTTTTCTTACAACATCATCTAAAATAATTTTTCAACATCAATATGTGAATAATTTATTATTTTTAGAAACTGAAAATTTTATTCACCAATGTTAATTAAATATTTTACATGTTTACTATTTAGATTATCGGAGTAAGGTAACATATTTTGTGTTTACCATTTCAATACATACAATATATATATATATATATATATATTCTAAATATATTATTCAATATAAAAATGTCACAAGAAAATAAAAAATATCTGAAAAATAATAATAAATAGTACTTATTTCTAAATCTCATTCTATCATAAAATTGTCCATTCAAATAATTGAAATTTTATCCTTATCAGTAGGTATAATTTGTTGAACTTATGAATTTTTTAGTTTAGTCTGGAAGATAATTCCATAGATTGATCTTCATTAAGGATTCTATAGATCTCTAATATTTTGTTTGAGACCAACATGCCAAAAAAATGTAATAGAATTTATTGCGTTTCTAAAAAATCAACCATCATCATGAATAATTATATTCCTCTATAATTGAAAAAATATTCTTCATATCATTCATTTTTTAAAAATAATATCATCTATAAAATTATTTTACATGACCAGGATAAAACAATACGCTAGTATCTCATGGAAGATTTAAATATTCATAATCTTGAATGATGGTGACTTCCTATAGTTGAGATATATTCTTATCATACAAAAACCATTCAGTAATATATTTATATAAAATTTCTCAAGATTAAATGTCACATGTAAATCTTTTATTTGAATAAAAATTCTAGATAATATAATAACAAAATTCTATAAGTTTTAAATGATTATTGACAATAAATGCGGTGTCTACATTCCTATTTAAATTAAAACCCTCTAACATTGACAAAAAAAGATCTAATAGATCAAGATTCTTCTCTAAAAAATAATTAAATATGATTTATTAATTATAAAAAACAAAATCCCTAAATAAATTAGTTGGATAAAAGTAAATTCATCAAAAAAATATATATGCATACAAATTTTATAATTATTATATTTAATAAATATGATTATTTTAATTAAAATGAATAACAATAAATAATTCATAAAACATTCAAGCACTCTAGTAGTTATTACCCATCATACATTACCTCATATTATTCACATATTGACTGTCAAATAAATAAAACATCGTTTTTTAATTATTATTTAAAAAATTAAGTGAAAATGAGATACTTCATTGAAAATATATAAATAAAATATGAAATCCTCTATAATAGATTGTTTTTAGGAAAAAAATAAATGTCTTATATACTTCATAAAACTATAATAAATAATTATTATTTTTGATGTAAATTTATTTTTAGGTACTCAAAGTCATCATATCAGCAGAAACAAAGATGATATTCACTCTTATGTCCAAAAACATTAGAAAATTAGTCATTCAACAATAGTATTTGGTTTTTCCTATAGTTTTAAAAAACATTAAATTATATTAAATTATAATCATTGTATATACCATATTATTGGATATTATTTAATGAAAAATATATCTTATAGTGTTCACATTGATCACATTTCATATTTAAAAAATATTTACCTCATATAAATTTAATAGAAAATTCATTTTTCTTCAATTTTTCTTACTATCATATCCAGATGTAATAATTTGATCTCTTATTTGACAAAAAAATTTCTCGATTTATTATTTCCATGTTGTAATTTTTTATGAACATCTTCAGTCAATTTTATTTATAAATTAAATTGATAACACCATTAACATTTTTAATTTCAAATATACCATTATTTGTTATATGAATTAATTAAAATGAACATTCACAGAATTTACAATTCATTGATTCTTTTTTATAAATTTAGAAATATCAGATACATTACTCATGTATTATTCCAGCTAAAAGCATGACTTATAATCCCAATTAATCAATTAATAATAATAATTTTCAGACATTGATAAATCATACTACCATTTAGTTGATTTGGTTTTTTGTTTGATATAATTATTTGATATTTTATTAGGATCATGTCTTACATTATATCAATATACATTCATTATTTCACTATTTTCTCAAGATGAGTTACAAACATGACCATTAATTTAAAAATTGGAGCTTCAAAATCATCATCACATTCATTTTCTGATTTACAACAATAAATATTAATCAAAATTTATATTTCTATGAGACTGAAAAGTCCTCTTCTGTAATTTTATTTATTTCATTTAATATTTGAATAAAATATGAGAATTTAATATATATGTTTAATATCTATTGAAAGACCAATCAGATGTAGAAACAACATATATATCAATCCTTGTGTCTATATATTTTATTATCGTCTAGTTTTTTTGAGCATTTCATTGAAGAATTCATAATATAAATTAAATGTAACATGTGAAAATATTAAATCCTTTTAGATAAATATTCAACCTAATTTAAAAAATATCGTTATATCCATAATGTTTTTTATTAATAGAAAAGTAATAATCTAATTTGATAAAAGATATCAAAATCACCTATGAAAAATTTTCACTTCGAAAACATCTTTACAATTCTAAAATCAAAACCATTATTCATAACCGGGGGAATTTAATCATATGAAACGACGAGATTAGATTCTATATATAGGTTAACATAAAAGATATAAATCATCTATAACAATTAATCATAAGAGAATAATAGTAGTATCCAATAACATGATTAAAATTAAAAAATCATTCCAAAATATTATATGATCATAAACAACTATCATGGGATAAAAGGTTGATAGTTGATAATATATAAATTATTACAGAATAAAATATCATTAGCCATGAGAAAATAATTTTTGAATGAGAAGCTCTTATAAGATATTGGAATAAATATTGGAATAATCATTATTATGGAAACAATATAACAAATATACCTACAAATACATTTATAACATTATATGCTTGGGATAACTACCTATGTTCCATCATCATCCATGGGAGAAACTCTTATGTGCCCTATTTTGTGATTGATATATCATTTCATGTACCCACATTTAGGTTTTTGTATTTCCACTTATATAACTTATTTTGGGATTATGATAATGTCTAGTCTACCCATTGAGTTAAAAAAATCAGTACATAACGAATTTGAGGGATGTAACGAACTAACCCATCACCTAATCATAATACATTCATATTATTTACACATTATCATTAATGTAATTATCTTTTCATCGTATCATGACACATTTAATAGAAAACGCGGTTCACTAATATTTCTTAATAATAGTAATAATCCATCAAGAGAAAAAATTAATATAGAATCATTGGATCTTATCCTAATTAAAGCACCTAAAACAACAAAAATAGATATTATATATTGAATTACGTTTTTTGTATAAAAAGATCATTTTTATAAGTAAAGTATACTTTTTTGTTTGTAGTCAAATACTTAAATTATAAATATTTAATAAATATTAAAAGAAAAAAATATACATTGAATAGATCCATCAAATAATGTAATGTATAATTAAATGTAATTTGTATTCATGATGGTTGAAAAATATGTTCATATGGTATATGATAAAATAATGTTTATGTATTCACTATTAGAAAAAAAATACATCCTTTGGTAGTTGAAAATAATATAATATTTAAATATTTCTATAGAAACATAAATTTGGGTTGATATTTCATTTAACAAACCATTAGGTTTGGAAAAATATTCATGAAAGCATTTAAAAAACATGGATTTTGAAGAAAATTGTTTCCAAAAAATGAGGGATACAAAGTCTTTTTTACATATAAATATTCCTTTAGTATCTTATATAAATTAAAAATGTACAAATAAAGGAGGACATGTAATATCATGATATAAAAATCATAAAATAAAATTCAAGATAATTATTAGTGATATATTATGTAATTTAATTTTTATAAAATATTGTATTACTAGTACCAGTAAAAATTATACTGTAATGTAAATCCCAGAGCACATTAGTAACTATTGAATTGTAACCCCATTAAATTAATAATATCAAAATAACCAAAAATATAATGAATATAAATATATTCAACATATAAAATAACATATGTGTAGTATAAACCCCACATAAAAGAAACATGTTGGGAATATGGGATGTGTCTCAAGAAAAAAAATGTGATATGATAAACCCATACCTAATGTTTTATTCTATTTATAAGAACTCTATCCTTTTATATAATAAATTTAAATTTATTATAATTCAAATAAAAAACCATTTATACTTTTATAATTTTATATTGGATCCAATTGAAATGTTTTAACACCCATTTATTAATAATTATTATGTAAATTTGTTATTTTGGGGTCATAACTAATTGCTTTTACAATTATGTTTTACTGTAAATATTTTTGTCATTTATAATTTATCATGGTTACCAAATCTAAATATTTATAATATTTTTATAAGTATCATATTTAATGATTATATACCTATTTATGAACAATTATATAAAGAAGTGATGAAAAATAAATCAAAAATATTCGTAAAGATGGTAGTCTACAAGTACCAAAAATAGATGTTATGATTTTCTAACATATCATAAGGAGATGAGGGAGATGATGTTATAAAATACTTAAGGGTTAATTACTTCATAAAGATAACATCTTAAAATATATTCCATCATAATATCTATCAATGAAATATGGTGATGGGAAATGAAATATATCACTACGAGGAAGGAGATGACCAGAAGCAAGCATGGTTGATACTTTCATTTCCAATTTGATGGAATGAAGGTGTTAAATGGTTATTCTATAATAATAATAAAATATAAATATATTTATGATATTTGTTTCTTCATTTAATTATGAAAAAATAGGTTTAAATATGTTAGATATAGAAATAATATAAAATGAGAACCGGTAATAATTACAGCACTTAGTTGAGTTACATAAATTAGATTACAACTTATGCCATAAAGGATTGGTGTTCGGGGAAAAATAGGGGATAAATGACTATTCAAGGAATCCTATAACGTTTTGGTGTATATACTGGATCTTTTATATGGTTAAAATTGTGTGAATAAGGGAATATAAAATGTGACATTTGATAAGTGCGAGAAGAGACACAAATTGAATTAACATAACAATTTCAATAATATAAACACCATTTCCAGTGAAAGCGGATCCAAAATAAAAGATAGTACATTTAGCAATTATAATTTTATATGTTTATTTGAAATTTTTTTCCATTCTATTTTATTTAAATCCCCTATTAATCCAATTTTATCATCAACCTTAGTAACAAAACGTTTCTAAAATTGTAATTCAATTTTTCAAAAAAATTAGTTTAACTAATTAATTTAAATTAATTATTCTGAATAAAAAGATATAATATATATTAAAATATTTAAACCCTATATTTTTTTTGAATTGTATTTTAAATAATTGATCAAAACCCAATAATTACCATTAAAAAACAATTATTAACAAAACTAGATTTAAAAAATTAAATGACAAGTACAAACTATCATATAAATCATAAATAATTTTATAGAATATATAAAATATAATTTTCCTAAAATAACATAATTATAATTTTCTAATTTAAATATACCTGATAAAAATCATTTCGAGTATAATTTTTTTAAAAAAAATAATATTTGACATTTTAATGATGTTATCTTCATTTATATGCATTTAAAAATAATTTATTTAACTTTATTTATTTCTATATACATTTTAATGTTTTTAAGGAAGTAAATTTTTATATAGATAAATATATGTTTTCATATTAATAAATTAAATTCATGTAGACAAATACTTTTTATTGAAAAGTAGGACTTTTAATCATTAAATTATTTCCTTAAAATATAGTTCTTATAAAAACATTGATAAAATACTTAATAATAATATTTTTTTATTAATTTTATTAACAACATTAATACCAACCAATAAAATTAATTTGTTATAAATGATATATATCTTAAATCATTTAGACGTGGGGTCATGTGTAATGTAAGCTAATAATTTATTTAGGTTTTTTCTAAAGGAAATACATATAAAATCATGGGTTGTAAAATTGTACATCAATAAAAAATAATTTCGGCCACAAAATACCATAAAATTTATATAAATCGATGATTATATCTCTAAATAATTATTTTTCCAGGTTTTAATATAGCTTCCCTAAATTTATAATTCCCATAAAAAAATTAACAAGGTGAGTGGTGATGTTCTATTACACTTTATATCTAATATATAAGATTATTTTTGTTATATCTATAAAATAACATGTTAAAATTTTATTAATGTAAATTTAATTACATTTTGATGGTCCTTTATTATCTTCCTTGAATTTGATACATTGATCACATCGTACACTTTAGAGAGGTTAGGTAGAAACACCCAATTATTTAATATAGTCCCTATATAATCAATAATATTCAAATGATTAATATAAAAAGGTTATAATTTAATCTTAAATATTAATCAAATAACATTCCTAAATGGAGTAATTAATTGAAATGAATCTTTCCATCATTTTAATCCATATATCACAGGATATTGTTACCAAAAATCAATATTCAACTTTAATCATCATTAATATGATAGAAAGTAACTCTAATCATCTCTCTAGATATCTTATCATGATTGTGTACTAATATATTTCCTTCTATAATTTATACCTATTATATTATAACTCTATAATTTATGATAATCAAGGATTATTAAGGATCAATATGAAAACATTAGTGATTGCCCATTTTATTATAGAATAAAATTAAATGAATCTTTCGATCCTGAGAACCTTTATATTCACTATAATAGGATATCAATCTATAATTTATAATTTTTATGATCATATAAGTCTAACCATTTGTATTAGTATGATATGTATTACAAAAAAAACTCCATTTCCAGAGAATATTGAATAAGATTCCAGAACATTGATGTAAATCTGAATTCAGGATTAGATGAAATTGAATATGGTAATTCATGTAATATCAAAAATTAATTAATTTATATCCAGGTAAGATAGTAAATATGTAAATGTATTCTAATTGTTTTGAATTATGGGTATTTCTTAAGGTGATCTACTGAAACTCCAATAACATTATGTCATTTTGAAGCACTGCATATTCTTATGAAAAAGAATCCAAAATGATGTTTATCCATTTCCATTTTAATATGTGTTATAGTTATGATAACATATTAATAAATTAAATATCCTATATAACATACTAATATACAATGAATAATGGTACATACTCAACAATTACTCTCTTGTTGTTTTCCCAACCGAAATAAACATTCATATATCGATTAATCATTGTACATTTTGGATGAATACATAATAATTAGCTACGATATTTCTCTAATACACCTTCTTTATTTCTTTTATATATGAGACATATACTAGGTTTCTAAAAATTACAATTTCTTCAAAATAATGGTTGAATTTATAGACATTTAATAACATATTTTTCATCTATAAATCTATTTTCGGTGTCTCATTTATCATCAGATGGATAGGTAGTTGAACTCTCAATTTAGCTTGAGAATTATTCTTCTCATCCATATTCATTTTGTGTTCCATGTTACAACAAGATATGTATTTTTTTATAATCCTAAATATAGATAATATAATATGATCATTTCGACTCAATGAATCAACCACATTGATCAATTTCCCAGGGTGGTAATGTATAGATTATTCAAAATGATTAATCATCATAATGAATATTTAATGGTGAATATTCAACTATTTCTTAGTGAATGAAAACATTAATCATTTATGATGACTATATTTTCATACATTTCCAAGTAAACATAATTCATCTGTATCTATAATTAAAACAATACCACAGCTATATGTAAATCATGATTCCTTTATTTTTTCAAATGCATCTTGCATTTTCTTGAGTTATATGAAATGTAAGTGCCATTTTTTATAATAAAACATCCCAAAACCATCAATGATAGATCACTATAGATTAAAAACCATTCCTCAATGTAGGGTAGTGTAATTAATATTTTTTAAAAACCACTTTCTTACCACAATAACATTTTCCCAACATTAATTTTTCCAAGAAATATTGAATCCCTTCTAGGATAACATAGTTAGTATATTACAAATACTAGATAAATACTTCACAAGTAATTTATATGATCCTCAAAATACCTATATACTATAGATATATATCTTTGTTGTTTGTATAGGATAACTTTCAATAACATCTTTAATGGATGGATATACTGATATACCATCACTAGATATTATATGACCAACAAATGGAAGTTTATATAACCAAAAATATTAAATATTAAATATTTTATTAAAATCGTGTATTATTATTGTCTTTATTAAAATCATAAAGAGATATTTATGCTCTTACATAATGTTTTATAATATATTAATATAATATATGAGTATAGACAAATGTGATCAATATAATCTATGTAGTCTTTATTTATTAAATATTTAAAAATAATTATAGAATAACTATGAAAAAACGATATCATTATATATTACAATTATCCATCCATCATATTGAAGGATATATTGGGAATGTCTTCACATTGTACCTCGAACTAATAGTATTCAAATAGATAATTAATCTGGAAAAAATATTTACCTTGTAATAATTAATTGAATAAATAAATAATATAGGGTTTTGTATAATTATTCAAGATTGTGATGTTGTTAATTTATCTATAATCAACCAATAGTGACGTTGATCCATATTTATTCTTAATAAAAGTACAAGTTTCACCACATGTGGACACCCATTACGAAAAAAATCATTTATCTGTAATTTTTATGATTTTCTTCTTTAATTAATTATAATCAATTAGCGACATTAAATATGGTGTTTATGAAATTATTATATCAATAATTATGAGATATATTAACTACTTAACTTCAATATTTATAGTAATAATTGAAACACCTATTAAAAATTCATAAAATTTATCCCAAACAATTGGATTATCATTTATGTTGAGTATCTCTGAAACAATATGAGATAATTAACCCCCTTCAAAATAAATCAACGAACATGAAATGGATATAATTTTAATTAAGTATTAAAATTTATCCTCACACTAATAGAAACAATTGGTTGTTTTAGGATATCATAAATGACTTTTATCCCTAAGTAAATAATATGGGTTCTATAAAAATATATCTAATACGTACCCAAAATAACACAAAATTAAACTATTGAGAAAAAAATTATTTACTTGACTTCCATAAATAAAAACATTAATTGGGAATGAATCTTATACATGATATATGATAATCATACAATTAAAAGTTTTAACTGTAAATTCAACATCTAATTATTGATGTTTTGAATTATAATTCCTTGTTAAATTAAAATATGTAGTGAAATTAATATGACTGTGATGAAATAAAATAAATTAATATTTCATTGTACCTATATCCACCTCATCTGGATAGTTCTATCTTTCATTCCTTATCCATTCCAAAACGGTTTAAATGGAAATCATACACCAATTATTAGGCTTATCAATAATATAATAACTAAAAAACATATTGTATAAAAACTAACATTTTCTTCTTTTATATATACTAAACCTTATGTTATCCTGGTTTATCCATGTACATCATCTATTAAAATCTTTCATAATTTTAACAATGAATATTTGAATTAATATAGGAATATCCCCAAGGATATTAAAAAAATGTGTGTATAAATAGGACCACTCATCGTTCACCATTGATGATAAATTTAATACAAAATATTACCAATTTATTGTTATAACTCTTAAGTGTATCTGTTCCACATCCTCATCAAATTTCTTCTATCGATATAAGAATGTATTAATAGTAAATCCACACTCATTTATTTATAATTCAACAACCTATTCTCGTATAATCAAGGTTATCAAAAGTGATCCCACAAATTTTTTCTCATCCTAGTTTTCAAATATAAGAAAACATTTCATTTGATACCACATGAAGAATTACAAAACTATTATATATATATAAAACCTCATCTTATATCAATATTTTATACATTTGACAATAACCACATGTTAAAGTACAATAATGGTTTAGTGTATTTAGATACTAGATATATAGTCACATTATTTAAAGAAAGATCTTAATTATCACTCACAATGTGTTTTAAAATAGAAATCTGGTTAGACATCCCTTATATAAAATCCTTTACAATGACATTGGAAAAGGAACCATAAAAAATGGTGAGATAATATTCATAGTAATTTTAAATATCAATGATATATATCAATGATATTTATCAATGATCACAATAGATAATAAGATATGAAAAAACTGTATTATATCATAAGCCTAATAGAATAAAATATTTCCTATAAATTCAAAGAGTATAAACATGAATATTTATACAAAATATTTTGTTGTTATTATAATTTGTTTCACTAGAGAATCCATCATCAAATGTCATAACAATATAACGTTGTCATAACAAATGTAATAATAGAGTGGAATAAAAGGTTGCATAATCATAATAATATAAATACAAATATTATGCCAATGATACTAACTTTGATATGCATCACATATTAGAATTGTAATAAAGACCATTATACAAGGAATAGACATGGGATAAAAATTCATGTAATGTTTTTATGGCTTGGGATAGCTTCCAGTGTATTATAATATTGTGGTGAGATATCCTGATGCGTACACTTTGTGATCTTAAAAAACCATCTTTACGAAATTCATTAGGGATCTATAATGTAACAAACCTTTACACAGTCCAAATTCATTAATATGTGGGTGACAGGATCCTGAATACATTTATAATTTCATAACAAATTCTCACAAAAAATATAGTATATTTCATCAATATTTCATCATATTAATAATAAATCATATATAGGAAAAATATATACTGTAATATTGGATCATATAACTTGTAAAGCACTAAAAACCTAAGTGAATTTTGTTATATGTTAAAATAACATTATATTATCAATGAATAATTTCTTGGGGAAAGTAACACTTTCTTTATGAAATCTCATCTTTAATTCATAAAAATTTATAAATATTATGAAATTTTTATATTTTGATATAAGAAACTGATTCTTTCATGGGAAGATTCAAATAAATATATTTTCATGTGCTAGTAAATCATTTTCATGTCGTTTAGTTGAAAAATGATTTCCATTAAACAATATATAATAAAAAATTACCATTTCAAAAAATGTAAGGAATATTCTATTTAACACATTATATTTAAAGTAAAAAATTGGTAAAAATATATTTAAACAATAATTTTGAGAAGGGAAAAAATTTAAATCTTCTTAAGTAATATATATATATATATATATAATTAAAAGCATCCCAAATGAAGGAAGATATCAATTGTTTTTAAAAAATTAAATTACCCCATTCTCCGGAGTACTTATAGAGAGAAATGTGAAATGGAAAATATTTTATATTATGAAATAAAAAATGAAAAGAAGTTTCATTATATTTTTAATTGATAGGTGAAATAAATTTATCATACAAAATTTATGTCTAAACAACCCCAGTAAAAATAAAATTGTAAGGTAATCCCCTTACGGATTTGGTAACTTTTCAATCAAAAAAACCTAGAAAAGATTAATATTAATAGAAATTTCAAAATAAATTAATATAACTAATTTCAAAAAATATCATATCAAATGGGATTTATATGTACCACCTAAGGAAAATTATTCATTAATATGGCCCATGTATTATAAAATAGAAGTGATATGAGAAACCCATACTTAATGATCGGTTTTTCTTATATATTCCCTTAGATACTGTATAATGTTTTTTATATAATAAAATTATATATAAAATCTTTAAAAAATACATAATATCTTATTAGATCTAATAATTCATTTTTAACACCATTTTTTAATAATTATAATTTAAAATCCTCATGTGTGGGTGATAATTATTTCAGCTCCATATATGATTCGATTTGGATGTTATAGTGGTTGAAATTTGATCATGGTTATATAGTCCATAGAATCATATTCAAGTTTTAATTATCATATAAATATTTATATATCTTTTCAGAATCATATATTAATATATGAGGAAAAATTAATCACATCACTTCATAAAGGTCCTTGTCCAAACCAACACACAAGATACATTTTTATTTTCCAATGGATCATAATGATTGAATATGGATATGGTATTTTAATTAGATATGTATAATTATTTCCTGAATATAATATATTAAAATTATATCCATCACAATAAAAAATCATGAATGATGGTAATGGATAATGAATCATATCATAATTTGTAGTTGTTACTACATGTGAGAGATACATTCAATACCCATTTAATGTAAATGATATGGAAAATTGTTATTCAATAATCATAATAAAATCTATGTATATTTATGAAATTATAGTCATCATTTAAATATGGAAAAAATATTTTAAGATAAGGTATCATAATAAATTTAATTAGAAGATAATAGTTATGATTTATACCTCTTATTTGAGAGTATTCATTCAGATGACATATTAATCATTAAAACATTGGCCCTAAGAGAAGAAAAATAGATCAAGGGTGAATAATATAAATATAGAATATACTTTATATACATAATGGGAATGATAAAAGATCAATATATTTTAAATATATTGGAAAATAGGTTCCCTTTTATAATTAATGGAAGGGTCATATCAAAATTTACATACATGTTTTTTATAATAGAAGGTCACATTAAGGTTAACTTTTGAAAAAAAAATTATGAAGTCAATTTTAGGAAAATATAATGTCTAAATATCTTTAAAAGAATTCAATTAGTAATGTTTATGTATAATTGTAACAATTTTCTCTAAATTTAATAACTGAAATACCAATTTTAACATTAAATGTGAAAATTATAATATTACTAGTTTTATTACTAATTGTGAAAAAAAGTAATTGTAACTATAAAATTATATTAGTTTTTATGATTCTAAATATTTAATCTATTTTAAAAAATAAAATTTATATAATTAGTATAAATCCACTATAAAATATTTGTGTAAAATAGAAGAAAAATCGTTTTTAGTGAACTGGGTGATTCTAACTCCAATCATCTTTAAAAAATTGTTTCCAATATATTGACATGAATTATGATTAAATTATCTAATATTTAATATTCTAGTATTATATGTGATAGAAATACCATTTTTCTTCTTTTACTTTAAATCTTTTATTTTCAATATAGTATCTTGCTTCATGAGAGATCCCATAAGCTCATCAAAAAACGTTTCATTATATTTTATTATAATTCACAGTCATTTTAAGATAACATTACTTCTGTAATATGTCTATAAGTTTCATAACATGTTTAAAATCTAATAATTATTCATTAATAAGATAATTGTTTTCATTTTATAATGTTAATTAACAATGTATTCTTCTAAGAAACACATTCTCTGGGAAAAAAAATCAAAGACATGATTATTGACCCTCAAAATGGATCATTTAGTTTCTTGATATTTTGACGTTCCATAATGTGTAACTATTAGTTTATTATATATACCATTATATATTATATTATAATAATAATAATTGTATATAATCAATTTAAGAGAAAATATTAGTATTCTGAATATGAAAATTATACGGAAATAAATGTTTCTCAGCTCTAGAAAATTAAGTGACTTATTAATATAATATATAATATATTCCAAAAAACTTTAAATGTTTTCAAATACAATATTAAGAACATATGTCTCAATTTTATACCTCATGTAATTGTGGTCAATTCTAATAAATGAGAGGTAGTTTTGTAGTTAAATTAACAAAACATAAAACTTTTATGACAATAAGTATTTTAAATGGAAAGATAATATATATAGAACATAGTTATTAAATGAAATCCGAGTAAATTATAATATGTCAATTTAAGTACATAAAATAATAATAAATTACTTCTTAATAATTAATAATTTTATGAAGCCAAATTTAGTCCCAGAATTATAAGGAAGACAAATTACAATAGGGGGAAGGGGTTAATTATTATATTTAAAACATATTATTTTCATCCTCATATCGTATGAAATATTACAGATTATATAATCATACGATGAACAAATAAATAAAAATTTAAAATAAAAACAAAATAAAAATTGAAATGTAATATTTCTTAAAATATAGTCAAATGAAATAGCATCAAAATAATTCAAATTGACACAATAATAACTAAACCAATACCATGTTTAAGTGTATATATATTAAAAATATTAAAGTATAGTATTAACAATATGAAAACATTTATACAAAGATATATGATTATTTTTTACAATGTATAATTTATCCATCGTAGAAAAAACTATAACTTCATTACCTATAAATTCATTCTTCAATGACTTCATCTTATTATCCCTTGAGTATCTCATAATTAAACCTAATATATGAGGATTAGTGTGTTAAACCCCCACAATCTGTCTTATAATCTCGAAATCCCTTGATCTATAAAATTAGTATCATCCACATACAAAATGTGAATGCTAATTATAAAGAATTTTTGGAAACAAAAAAATTATATAATACAATAAGATTAATCTATATAATCACTCCCAATATAACCTTTCAAAAGAACACTCAAAAAAATTATAATCATAAGAACTCTCAAAAAAATCATAAATTTAATACTTCAAGAAAATATTAGTTCAAAAAGTTTCATTATAATATTCTTAGGATTTTTGAGGAAAAGAAATATTTTAAAAAATTATTTTAGAAAAAAATTTATCATCTTGTTGTTTCTGATGTATGTGGTAACCACATCACGATCATTCTCATTATTTCTCAGTGAAATTGATATAGTTATTAATATTTTAATGAAAACAATCTTTCCAATTTAATGTTCTAATAAATGAAATTAAATTTATCTATAATGGAATCTCTGATCTCGAGGAAAAAAAGGATCCTTTAAATAAAATGTAACAGTATTTAAAACAAATAGAAAAATATATCAAATATAATTTACATTTCAAATACATTTTTAACGATAGTGTAATTTGATTGTTTAAAATATTTATAAACTAATATTTTGACACCATATAAGAAACATGTTAAAATATTATTTCATTATTAAATAAAATAGTTATGGAATTATTAGAATTATTAAAAAAAAATAAATTATAATTACATTAATAATAACATTAATATATAATCCAAATAATTTTTATATTAAAAAACTAGGGTATATATTTGTGTTTATTAGTTTATGAGAATTTTATAACATCTATTAAACATAAGAATTATATAGTAATTTAATGATGAATAATACATATTTTTATACATAGTAAAAAATGGAATTATTTTAAAAACAATTTTACCAATAAAGGAATACTAAAGAAATTTTAATATAGTTGATAAAAACACTAAACAATTTACATGAGAAATAAAAACTCATTAAAATAATAGATAATGATAATAATGTAATTATATTTCATTAAATATATAATATTATTTTTTGGAATAATGAAATTAGAATATTTTATTGAACTGTAATTGAGATTATAGCAGTGTGTTATTATTGTTTGGACTCAAGATAAGAGAACTATTAACAAACCATTCTATTGTGGTGTTATGGGCTCTCAATATAACTTCATTTATATCTATTGTTATCACATATAATTATTATATGTTTTTTATAAGTTTCCTTCATATATACCTAGTTTATTTTCAAATTATTTTATGGGAATTTGAATGTTTTTCATCATCCACTAAAACATTATTCAATAAATAAAACATAGTAAAAAGTAAATTTTCTATTTATTGTCCATTTTAATTATTCAATATTTTAAATTATTTTTTATTTTATTATCTTGAAAATACATGTGATTATTTTGAAAAATGCATTGGTCTATTTTGCTTTTCTTGGAAAACAGTTTGATAATACCAACTATAATTTCAAACTATGATGGAATAATAGAAGGTTATTCCCAACAATCTCTAAGGTCTAATGTAAAAAATCTAATGAATATTGGCACTAAAAAATTCAGTTCAATAAATTTATGGTCATATATTATGACCAATTTCAATAAAATCTAAAACCAATGGAAAAAAATAAGAACTTATATTATCCTTATGATTGTGGTAGATTTTGAATACAATGTTCTTATTGATAATATTTTTATTCATTGAAAATTAGTGATTTATTATTTTTTTTGACACTAAAAATCAACTCATGTCATGAAATTTAATAAAATTAAGTAAATATTTCTTAATACATATTGTTTACTTTTTCGTGACATCATTAATTTGTATATTCATTATTTTTAAAGAACCTACATGTTACCCAATTAAAATTTGTTGGATGAATCTCTGAAAAAATATTGTTATAATCTCTCTGATAGAATTAAATATCTTATTGATTATGGAATAGACTTTTTTTATTTATATTTGATTAAAATTATATTGATTAGTAATTAATATCACATTTCACAAATGATACCCAAATTCTAGAAAAGTGACTCGATATTGGTGAATCTTCTCTCAGAAGTCCGTAAGAATAGATGTTTTTCCTTTATTGGAATGTGTATCTTTCTCAAATTATTAATAAAAAAATTATAGAATATTTCAATGGATATACACATTACAAGGAATATGTTAATGATTTTATAAAAACTTTTCTTTATCTCCCCCTTATTGAGAGGATTCACTATCAATATAATGCATACCTTGATATTTTCCAATTTCCAAGATTCCCAACAAAATAGAACCCCTAAAACTAAAAAATTTGAGGAGGAAACTATAATAAAAATTATAAAATATTCATAAATTCCAATGTAATTAATCATTGGGAAACTTAGTCATATATTTATGGAGAATTATTGTTCAATACATATCTACATTAATTATCATTTTCATTAAAACATCATGATTACAGATAATTATAAACTACCATATATCAATTACTTATTTTATTAAATAAATTTTAATTAATATTTTGCAATGGGGAATATTTTATTGATATATAAATTTTTTTTTGAATAAGGGATATATTTTAAAGACCTCATTTCATACAAGAAAATGACAATATGAGTTCATATTGATGTCTTTTAATCACAAATATTCTCTGATATTTATAAATGATTAGATGAGTTGTGTAGTTATATATTTCTTTAAAAATTTATAGTGATCATTATATATTATATTATCATATACCATTAAATAATGGAAGGACAATGGAATAATATTTTTACTATTTTAAATATTTTATAAAATAATATGTTTTGTTCATTGTATAGTAAAATTTACTAATGGATGTAGAGGGTTAAATTATTGCAGAATTATATCACAAGAAATGGGGCATGTGTTGATTATTTAATCAAATAAGTTACTATGAAATGTTCTCAGTATATATCAATTATTTTTGTCCATAGATTCCTCCAATTATTGATATATTATAACTAGTTTCAGAAAATGTTTTAATCAATTTTATCCCACTCACAATGATTACACATAAAAGACTTATTTTATTAAATATAATTGTAGAGAGGGAATACAAGAGACGTGGAAGAATCTAGACACAACACATTTAAATATATTATTCTCATATAGGGATGTTTTTGTGATAAACAATATTAAATAAATCCAGGTCTTGGATTATATAATATTTAACAATTACAATGTTATATCATATTCTATAATAAAATTAATTTTTCATGACAAATATTATGTGTCATATGACCCAGAGTTTGATGAAATAATATTTTCTTTCAGGATTGGGAGGAATGATCTATAATTACAAACATTTGAAAAATATATTTCCTAAAATTATTAAATTAGAAAATCACACAGAATAGGTAAACATGTTCCAATATAAATTGAATTATATGGTCAAAGACAAAAAATTATAAATTAATTACCCTCTTTAGGAGGAGAATATATTAGTAGGTTCTTTAATTTTAAATTATATTATAAACATATACATGATAATAATTTTATTTTTTCTAATATTAATAGACTCTGGTAATCATAAATGTAATAATAGTATCCTACAACAGTCAAAATATTACTCAACAATATATCTGAGGGAAGATTAATGGTAAAATAAGTGACATTATGATGATAAAAATAATGTCTAATAAATAAGAAAGTGTAATTTAATATATTTTATTATAGATATAGATGTATTTTTTATCTAGAAAAAATATATATTTACTATTAGGGCCTTAAAAAATTAGATAAAATCATTGATGCTCATATCCCCAAAATTTCTAATCACTCATAAGGCACAAAGGTGTATAAAGATCTCAAATATCACTTCATGAGATAAAATATAAAGTAATATGTTTCTGACAATAAATTATGGTGTTGTTTAAATGTGTAATATATGGTTGAATGACTAAATTCAAATGGTGATGATGAAAAAACTACCCCTATAAAAATGATAATTCAATAAAATTACCAATGTTGTTTTCAGGGGTCATGTAAATATATTTATTGATAATACATTTATATTTTTGTTGGTTATTATATTTAAAATACAACTCACTTCTAATTCATTTTATAATACTTAATCATCTGGAAAGGTAAAAAATATCCCTTAATTAAGTGATGATTATACATCGAAGAACACTATTTATTAAATAATACAAAGATGAATGGTAATGAAAATGTTATAAAAGTTTTTTAAGAAATGTAAAATAAATATTTGAAATTAAATATTAAATATCATGGTTATATAGATTTTCAATTAGAATGAACAATTCAAACTCAATGACCCATGTTGAAATCCTACTCTGGGATCATTTAGTGTGGATGAGATCAATATATTACACTAGTTTTGTTCTCTAATAGTAAATGTTCTAGTCAAGTGTTTTGTGGCTCCTAATGACACACTCTAGGATGAGAAGGGAGGAACACTAACTTGTTAGGAAGATATGGGATAGAAAAATACAATGGGGCAAGAACTAATTATAGAAATAATAAGGAAGTTAATATAAGTAAAACCACACATTAGAGTTGTATAAGGATGACAAAAATTCTTATTCCAGAAATCACTATTGAGAACTGGAGTTTTAGGTATGATAATTGTTTTCATTCTAAAATCATAGTTGATGATATTTATAGTAATAAGAATAAATGTAATGTTATGTTAAGATAAATTTTCCCCTTTGAGATCCTTGATCACATAGGTATTTTTTATTTCAAAAAATAGTCACAAAAAACATATCTTAATTATATTATATATTTTTCACATCCCCTTTGAGGATGTACATACCATATCCATCACATTCAATAAAAACAATAGGTGGAATTATTGGATCATGATAACTCTAATGATGAGTACCGAATAATGATATTAGACTTTAAAGACAATGTAAGACTAATAATTAAAACTCACCAAGTTAATTTATTATTGATAAACCATACAGAATTAGTGGAAACATTGGAACATGGAAATTTAATGAAATAGGCTTACGCTTATTTGTTATTATCTCGTTTTATTAATTAAAATTGCGAGGATAAAATTTTTAAATATAAAACAATATAAAGACACCAACATTTTTGCAATAAATTTCCGTTCGAGTATATATGTTTATATGTAAGTCAGATGAACCAAATAAAAAAATAGAATTTTTTTTTATTTCAATAAATTAAATCATAACATATAGAGTATACATATTATAATTAATGTATAAATATTAGAATGGAACACTAAACCCAACTAAACATGATAACTTCATTTTGGAATTCATATTCACCATCGTCACCTAGAATTATCACAAATCTGAAAAACACATTAATAAGTTAAAAAATATATTAGAAATAGTGTAATAAATAGGGAGATGAAATATAAATAAAAATGATTACAATTTTGAATAATTTAGAATTATAGAATTATTAGGTATTTATGAGATGTGTAAAAAAATATGACCAATTGAAGCAATCTATTGAATATTAACACAGCTATTAAATAGTAATGTGGTTTTTAAATTAGATAAATGACCATTTCAGAAAGAAAATGTAAATATTTATTTTTAACGAATAATTTGTAATTTTTTATATAAAAATACCATTAAATAATAACCCTATAAATATATGATTCTGTATGTATAATAAGTCATTTTTAGTAATAAATTTTATATATTATTGTTTAAATAATTAATTTACAAAACAATATAAAATTTTAAAAATTTACTAAATACAAATTTTCTTTTAATAATGGATTTCCGATTTGGAATCATCACAATGAATGTTTATTACAATATCGTTTTAATACTTCAGTAATTTTTTAAAATATCATAGAGAATAGAGAATTACTATGAAATTTGATAATTTACATTTAATGTTAAGAACATGAATGATTTAAGACTAGATGATATTGGAAACCATTAACATGAAATCACATAGTCAATTTAATTTACATATAATATGAATCATTATGATTGATATCCTTGATCAGGAATAATTATTTTAAAACTACATTATTAAAATGCCCCATACTTTCATAGGTAAAAGGGCTCATAGTTTATTTTTTTAAACCGACATATACAAAATATCAATTTTTGAAAGCCACTCAAAAATTCTTCCCTATTCCCCCAAAAAAAAGTTTATATCCGATTTTACAACTGAATGACAAATCCATGATTTTTAATATGTTTTTTAATTTAGTTATACCATAAAAAAGAATAAATCCTAAATTTTTTCTCCCTTCGATTTGTGTTTCTTATTCCATAAACATTTTTTTCTATGTTTCATAAAATAATATTAATATAGGTTGTAAATATTAAATTATATTATAAAATAACTAATGTCATCCTACAAATCATAAATATCAACTTCATCGTATTTTATGAAAAATCATCCAAAAATGTGGATTTTAACTACTTATATAGTTATGTTATGAACATACTACTATGGACATATATAGATGTTTTTTGAATTTTATTTTAAAAATTATTAAAATATATAACACCATTAATATATTTGAATTGAAAAATTTTAATTATAATTTTTTTATAAAAAAAAATACCCCATCAATTTTAAGAACCTAGAATGAGTTTTTCAAGATACACTTCTTAATTTAGACCAATTATAGATCATCTCCTAAATTGTGGAACATATATGATATTTTGGTTTTATAGATTTTATACAATTACTTCAATATATATCATATGAATATCTTAAAATAAACATGACCATAACTCCTGTATGAATTTAGATTTTGTGTGGTCGGTGGAACAACACTATACGATAACCACAATAAAAACAAATATAATAAATGAATAGAATATGTTATTATTTAAATTATAATAAAAATAAATATTATTTATTAATGTCCCATATAATTGAATTTACAAGTGCAATTCTACAATTTATGTTTTTAGTTGATCATTTATTCAATGTCGGGATTTAAGAAAAGGGATCTTCTAAATCACATATTTTTTTCTATATTATGTTCTCACTATATCTTTCACTATTTATCTATCCATTATTAAAATACTATTTTTATATGTAATATATATATATATATGACTTATGATGGTATTTCTAGTTCATTCCTCCTTATTTCCTGGGATATTTACATTTTTCATTCTCTCTTCCCCAATTCATCTAAAAACCCATACATATAATAACATCTTTTAAAATACCCATTTATCAAATTTTATTGGATTTCACCGTATATATTCTCTACAAATAATCATTATTTTTATTGAAAATTTATTCAATTTTTTTTTGGAAAATTATGTAATCTTATTATCATTGAGGGTTCGTTACATATTTATTAAAACACTATTTAATGATATCATTTTAATACCATCTTATATTTACTTACATAAATTTTTTTATTCATGTGAGATCTATCAAGCTGAATTATATTTATTTATCAACATATTAATTTCTAAAATTCTTTTATCATATCATTTATATGTAATCATTATGAATCATTTTTATTTATACATTATAACTTGATTATGTAACCCATTTCATTCACTAGGGTTTTCATCAAGATTATTATTTATGAAATACATCAATGAAACACACATATGGATGAATTATTTCATGGGATAAGCTGATATGAAATTATCAAAACAATTAATCAATTCAGTAATTTTTTTCATATCATGTTATCCTTATTAATGAGAATGATACAATTATCATTTTCTAAAATATTATAATGTTATTATGGTGATACATGATTTATGTTTATGATTACATGTCTTATATTTAATTTTAATTTTCATGATTCTCATTACTATCATATTATCATGATATGATCTCTTGAATACTTTATTTATATGAAATAATTATTGATCTTCATGTTATATGATTTTATGGTATAAATACTTGTTATTTTCTAATCTCACCCTCATGTTTATCTTGATAAATCCATTATGAGGATTTATAGATCAATTGTTTCCATTATGTATCTTCTTGGGAAATCCCATGATATAACTTATATAACACCCTGAGATTTTATAAGATATATTATTTTTAATATCTTCTGTTGTATGCTACAACAATATTATCTTGCGCTATATGCAACATCATATTAGCATGTAGTATACGCAACACTATTATTGGATCGTGTTACACACAATTTCATGTTCGTTTGATAGTAGTTATTATACAAAACACTGAGTGTGTGTGTGTGTGTGTGTATATATATATATTCAATGTATAAATGAAATATTGTTGGATTTTGTTATACACAACAACAAAAGAGTCTTTCACTACGCGCAACCCTGACATGGCTTGCATTACACGCAATAGCGACCTTACTCGATAGCGTGTGTTGTATGCAATACCGGGGTTCACTAAAAAATGATATATGGTGATATATTATTATGAACTAGACATTATAAATAGTATAAACTATATTTTTAATTTCATAACATTATTATTCATCTTAAACATTTTATAGAACATGGTATGAGAACAAAATATATTTTTTGAGTAAAATAAGTATTTTCCAAGAAATACAGTTTTATCGCCTTTTGATGGCACCCCCATTTTAAATATAATTTTTGAGAAGTTTATATGTTCAATTTCACAAATTAAAATTCTTATTTTTAATCACGATATAAATATTTACATTGGATAATGTTTTGATATTTTTCTGACAACGTTCTTATTTTGATGGCTAGTAAAAACACGATAAATTTTACTGAAAACAACATTTTTCATCGAGATAATTTATATGATTAGATTATAATAGTAAATTGTTTTAAAGAATAAATAGAATATATTTTTACCATTTAATATAATTTCTGTCATTAGGATAGATTTTATATTGAATGCCCAGGTTAAATCAATTCAATCTTTCACAATGTTTAAAACAAAAACCCGTTTTTTTCGACAACGAGATTAATTTTAAATTAATTAATGAAACTTATGTGTCTTTAATATGAAAATATGGATTCTATATTTGGAATTAGTAGGTCAAAATTATGTTAATAGGATACTTTATATTTTTGGGCATTATGAATAGTAACTATGGTAAATTTTATTTACCATAGTTAAAGGTGAATTTGGTAATTAAGGGTAAAAATAATATTATAAAATTACCCTAACAGTTGTCTTAATATAATTGGATGATGAAATTTCATCCTAAGACATATTTGGGTTTAAATGGAATCCATTTGAACCAACTTGAATGTGATTAAGACCTTTAATTTATTTTATTTTAAAGAAACTGAAATATGTCTCACTCAATCTTTAATAATTAGATTATTTTTTATATAAGGTTATAAATAATATAATTTCTTTTTTAAATACTCATTTGAAAGATAAAAAGTTTTTATTTATCATGGAATTTTTTTTAATTTTTAAAAAATATTGAATTACCTTAAAAGATTATACATTAATGATGTAGAAATTATTTATTTAGTGAAAAATCAATAATATAGTTTTTATTAAAATAATAATACCTATTAAAAGGACCAGAAACTTGACCAAACCTTATTAGTCGAGTATATATATACCCTAATCATCCAAGGGTAGATTTTTGGACCATTGGGAGCCTTGTAAAACAGATTAGGACATTTATATTATTTTATTTTAAATGATGTCAAAGATGTCAACTTCATAATTTAATAAATATAATAGTTTAAATGTTGTGATTTTAAGATGATAAATTCGAGTAAAAATATTATTATGAAATTTATTATAATTATATTCAGCATAGGATTTTAGTTTTAATTTTATGAAAATATTAAATATATTAAATGATTAATCAAAAATGATGTTGTAATTTTTTTATTAAGAGAAATATAAAATAAATAGTTTTATAAATATTAAAATAAACATTATGTGTACTAATAAATGTTCTAAACAAATTTTATAGAAGCATATGACATGTTAGAAATCTATTAAACATTTTGTTTCGAATATATCATCTGTGTGAATTTTATTTAAAATCAAATAAAGGAAAAGAGTCAAAATTAACACTATTGTTATTTTATAAAAATAATATATTATTAAATTGTTTAAAAATCAAAAAAATATTTATAAATTATAAATTGAACTTTATATGATCTAAAATTTCATAAAGTAACCAATTATGTATAATTCACAAAAAATAAGAAATTATTTATAACAATTTACCATTTAGAATATTATTACCACAAATAAGATTAAATAAATTAAATAAGGATAAATCAAATTGATAAGGTTTAAAATAATTTCCCAACATGTATAAATTTGATTTGTTGATGATATAACAACCCTATATTACCTCATATCCTAATTTGAGTCAATTTGGAGGTTTTTAATTGGGGTTTGAGTTTATTATAAATTAATATCTTTGAGGTTTCCCAAAGTACCCCTCTCTTCCCTTATAAAAGGGAACCTCCTCCCTCTCCTCCTCACACCACTTTGAGCATTCAAACTTGGAAAAAACCTACCATTTTATCTTCTCAAATTCTCTAGAAACCTAATAGGGGACCTTGTCTTCTTCCAAGTCTAACTTTAGTGCCCTAAGTAGAGGTTAAGAGGAGGCACGTCAAAGAAGAGGTAATCTCTTCTCCCAATTCTTTCAAGATTCTTTATTCTTCTACTTCATCTTCTTTAATTGTTTCATTTTAAAGTAATGATATAAGTATAAATAATATACTGATATGTTATTATAAATATGAAATAACCCTATTTCAGATTCTACCTATCCTACGAAAAACGAAATCACCGTTCGGGCGTACGTACGAAATATCGTCTCCACGCCATGGTGTAATCTATTTTTCCACCACCTCCTTACATGGATGGGTATAATGGGTTAAATAATAACTATATATATGGTTATTATAACATGATACTAATTCTGAGATATTATATCATCCAATCTAATTTCATTCAATAATTATGGGAACGATATCATCGTTCGTGAGTACATATGGATTACCGTCTCTACAACGTGATGAGATTCATTCTCAATATTAACCATTAATGAATGATTATAAAGTATATATATTAAATAATAATATAATATATTACATATTAATGATAATATACTTATTTATATGATATTTGCTTACTTCTGATAAATTTAATAAGGAAACGAAAACAACATTCAAGTGTACGTACGACCAACCGTCTCCATGAATGGTGTATTTCCTTCCATTTATCGATATTATATATATATGTATATTCTGAATATATATTATATATACATCATGTTTTACATTATTTATGTATGTAATCATTATCAATGTAATCATATGAATAATTAGAAGTCAAAACACGTACGATAAATGAAACAATTTTTCCCAAAACTCTACTTTAACATGGAATTGACAAATGAACGGGTAATATAATGTCATAAGTGAATCATATATGATAACATAAATAATATTGTTGTTATTTTAAAAGTTAATAATATGTTTAAACCCACTATACACAGGTCTCTGACACATACAGATGAAATTGGAGATAAGGTAAGGGATAAGTTTGCAAATATCATTTTTATCCGAGATTGCATGTACATAAGTATTTACTGGGGTTAAGTTAGTTATCCATGTCCTTGTTTTCTAAAATTGTTTCTAAAAATGTTTAATATTCTTCCATGTATTTTGAAAGTCATTTTTACCATTTTTTTACTTTTATCGCATTGTATGGAAGGAATATTTCCATTTGTTACCATATAAAGTACTTTTTGACGATTCTGTTAAAAGTACGAGGAGAATGTTTTTTAACTTATAACGCATGAATGGATTTTTATGATTTCATATAAAATTATTTCCATGAATCTTCCTTTACATGTTTTCACGGTTATTCTTATTTAACATCTTTTAGTTTAAAATTGTATTATATGTGAAGAAAGGAAAAATGTTTTTGAAGTAGAAAGGTTATTTTCCTCAAGAATGGAGTTGGAGTGTTTTATCAAAATTATTTTCCATCTAAGATAATATAGGGTTTTGTTTCTATCCATATTTTCTACATTGATTTGATTATGTTATGATGGAATTATTTTTATGAAGTCCTTCTATATTATATGGTTTATGTTGTGATGGCATGATGTTTAAGAATCCCATTTTTATTACATGGGTTATGCTATGATATATGATATATGATTTTGTGGAACACATAATAATTGTTTAATTATGATATGGGTGAGACTTGTATCTCCCTCCAATGAATTGGGTAAAGATTTATATCTCATGAGATAGACATGGCTGGAACAGCATGTTAATCCGGTTTAGTGATATAGGACTGTAATTAGGAGTGAACATGATTTAGTAAGGGACTTTGTCCACTATAATGGTCTTGGCAGCAATTCCTTGGCTAATATTGAAATAAAATCAATTTCTTAATGGATTCCACAATTACATGTTTTATTTCCATGATATTTTATCATGATTAATGTTCCTTTATGATCTATACCTTATGTATTGCAATTTTTTATGTCAATGCTCAGGATTTTGATGTTTAGATTTTATGCTTAGGTTTTTTTACGTTCAAATGTTTGTTGATTTTTTTATGTTCTCCATATTTACCCTTACTACGAATTTGAGCTCACCCTTTTTATGTTTTCTTTTCCCCAGGATATAAATAATGGTTTTAGGTAAGTAATCAATAGGGAATGTTCTTTATGGGAGATGTTGAAGATCTCTCATCTTGATTGGAAGATTGTGTTCCAGGTTTCCAAAGACACTAAACTTTTACGGTCCATGGGTGTTTGTTTTTGTTATGTATTAAGTATTCTGAAAAAGTAATGTAATGTCCATGTATGTCAAGCTTGGGTCTCAAAAGTTGGTATCAAATGTAAGGTTTAGTTAACCTTTGGAAACTAGGATGATAAACCTTTTGTGAGATCCCTAGAGATATTTCTAAGGTATGTCTAGGGATGTCCCTAGGGTTATGTATAACTATAGGTTATAGTCCTAGAATTATGGTAAGGATCATAGAATTAAACCTAGGATTTTAGATATTAATCCTATGATGTTATAATTATTTAAGGCTAGATTCTTTTTCGATACTATTTCTGAAATGTCATAATAGTGTAGTTTTAGAAAAAGGACAACCCATAGGATGGGCGACAACCCATTGCATCAGAAAAGGTTACAGGAATCGAACCCACAACCGAAGTCAGACATGACTTTATCGCCTATCACTGGCCTACATGAAGTCCCTGGTTAGTAGAAATTAGTTTTATATTATTAAGCAGTATGATAGATGAAGTATAAGTTCATTTTTTGGAACCAGATATGATTAATCTAACCGTATATGGACTTATGTATATAGTTATTGGTAACATTATGTTTGAGAAAGATGGAATGACCGATCATTCTATCGCATGACTCGCTAACACTTCCTGGAAGACAAATTCAACTTCATTTCTTTAAGAGATGAAGTGGAAATTGTTTAAGGCACAAACAACCGTGAGATTGTACCAAAATCAAGCAAGTATTTATTTTAAATAAAAAATTGTTCAAAATTAGGTAAATGATCTTGAAAACCCAAAATTTTGTTCTAGTGATCTCATATATGATGAATTAGACGGTACCTTAGATCATCACAAATTTATGGCTTTTTGACTGTTGGCTTTTTCATAGCCATGTCTTCTACCACTCTCCGTCAGAACTTGACGGTTAGATTTATGTTCCATATCCATATTTTCACCAATGTTCTCCTTTGTGGAAACCCAGTGATTAGTTATTTTGGGTAACTGTAATGTTTCATAATTTAGTTTTTAAAGATATGTATTGGTATTCCTTTTTATGATGTGGGTTTCTATGAATGAAACATTCATGTAACAAACAATTTATAACCCCGAAGAATTTCGAGGGCAAAATTCATTTTAAGGGGGGTAGAATGTAACACCCAAAGATTTTATAAGATATATTATTTATAATATCTTTTGTTGTACGCTATACCAAGATTATCTTATGCTATACGCAACACCGTATTAGCTTGCAGTATAGGGACCACTATTCTTGGATCGTGTTACACACAATTTCTTGTTCGTTTGATAGTAGTTATTATACACAACATTGAGTGTATATATATATATTCAATGTTAAAACAAAATATGGTTGTATTATGTTATACACAACAATAAAAGAGTCTTTCACTACATGCAACACTAACATGGCTTGCATTACATGCAATCGCGACCTTCCTTGATAGCGTGTGTTGTACGCAATACCGAGTTTCACTAAAAAATGATATATAGTTATAATATTATTATGAACTACCCGTTATGAATATTATTCATTAAATTTTTAATTTTATAACATTATTATTCATCTTACACATTTTCTAGATCATGACATGAGAACAAAATAAATGTTTTGGGTAAAATAAGTATTTTTCAAAAAATACAGTTTTGCCGCCTTTTGATGGCGCAGCCATTTTAAATATAATTTTTGACAACTTTATAAGTTCATTTTTACATAATATACTTCTTATTTTGAATCAGGATAAATAAATTTACATTGGATAAAGTCTTGATATTTTTCGGACAACATTCTTATTTCGATGAATAGTAAAAACACGCTAAATTTTACTTAAAAACAACTTTTTTCATCGAGATAATTTATATGGATAAATTATAATAGTAAATTGCTTTAAAGAATAAATAGAATATACTTTTAACATTTAATATAACTTATGTCATTATCATTGATTTTAAATTGAATTCGTTTGTTAAATCAATTCAATCTTTTGCAATGTTTTAAACAAAAACCCCCTTTTTCGACAATGAGATTAATTTCAAATTAATTACTGCAACTTCGGTGTTTTTAATTAAGAAAAATGGATTCCATATTTTAAATCATTAGGTCCAAATTATGTTAATAGGATACTTTTTAATTGTGGGCATTATGAATAGTAACTACGGTAAATTTTATTTACCATAGTTAAGGGTAAATTAGGTAATTAAGGGTGAAAATAATATTATAAAATTACCCTAACCTTTGTCCTAATATATTTTTCTGATTATATTTCTCCCTAATGAATATTTGGGTCGAAATGGAATCTATTTTAACCCACTTGGATGTGATTATGACCTTTAATTTATTTTATTTTAAAGAAAGTGAAATATGTCTCACTCAAACATTAATAATTAGATTATTTTTTATATAAGGTTATACAGAATATAATTTCTATTATAAATAATCTTTTGAATGATAAAATTTATTTATTTATCATGGTAATTTACTATTATTTTTATGAAATATTTAATTACCTTAATTGATTATACATTAACGATGTAAGAATTATTTATTTATTAAAAATTCAATAAAATAGTATTTATTAAAATACAAATACCTATCAAAAGTTCCAGAAACATGAAATACCTTATTAGTCGAGTATATATATACCCTTATCATCTAAGTGTCGATATGTGGATCATTTGGAGCCTTATAAAACCGATTAGGACATTTATATTATATTATTTTAAATGATGTCAATGATGTCACCTTCATAATTTAATAAATATAACAATTTCAATGTTG
Source organism: Viscum album (assembly GCA_963277665.1). NCBI lineage: Eukaryota > Viridiplantae > Streptophyta > Magnoliopsida > Santalales > Viscaceae > Viscum > Viscum album. The sequence goes on from OY728123.1 coordinate 1,757,797,860, forward strand.
TGATTTTAAGATGATAAATTAGAGTAAAAAATAATTACGAAAGGTATTATATTTATATTCATCATAGCATTTGATTTTTATGTTTTATGAAAATAATAAATATATTAAATAATTATACAAAAATGATGTAGTAAATGTTTTAATAAGAGAAATATCAAATAAATGGTTTTACTAATATTAAAACAAACATTATGTGAACTAATTAATGTTCTACACAAATTTTCTAGATGAATATGACATGTTAGGAATCTATAAAAAATTTTGGTTCTAATATATCCTCTATGTGTCTTTTATTTTAATTCAAATAAATGAATAGTGTTAAAATTAACACTATTGTTATTTTATAAAAATAAGATATTATTAAATTGATTAAAAATCACATAAATATTTAAAAATTATAAATGAAATTTTTATGTTCTAAAAATTCCAAACATACCCAATTATGGATGATTACAACACCTAGGAAATTATTTATAACAATTTAAATTTTTTAATATTTTTATCACAAATAAGATTAAATAATATAAATAAGGATAAATCAAATTGGTAATGTTTAAAATAATTTCCCATAATGCCTAAATTTGATTTTTTTGATGGTATTACAACCATATATTACCTCATATACTAATTTTAGTCTCTTTGGAATTTTTTAATGGGGGTTTGAGATTATTATAAATTAATATTTTTGTGGTTACCAAAGGTACCCCTCTCTTCCCATATAAAACGGATCCTCCTCCCTCTACACCTCATCAAACATTGAGCCTTCAATATGGGACAAAACCTGCAAATTTATCTTCTAAAATTCTCTAAAAACTTAATATATGTCTTGGTATTCTTCTAAGACCATCTTTAGTGCCCTAAGTTGAGGTTAAGTGGAGGCACGTCGAGGAAGAGGTAATCTCTTCTACCAATTCTTTCAAGATTCTTTATTCTTCTACTTCATCTTATTTAATTGTTTCATTTTAATGTAATGACATCAGTATAAATAATATATTTATATGTTATTATAAATATGAAACAAACCTATTTCACCTTCTACCCATCCTTCGAAAAACGAAATCACCGCGTGTGCGTGTGTATGGAATACCGTATTCACGCTGTGGTGTAATCTGTTTTTCCACCACCTCCTTAAATGGAAGGGTATAATGGTGTAAAGAATAACTATATATATTGTTATTAAATCATTATAATAATTCTGAGATATTATATCATCCACTCTAATTCCATTCGATAATTATGGGAAAAATATCATCGCTCGTGAGTACATGCAGATTACCGTCTCCCCGACGGGATGAGATTAATTATCCATGTTAACCAGTCAAGAATGATTATAAAGTATATATATTAAATAATAATGTAATATATGAAATATTAATGATAGTTTACTTATTTATATGTTATTTACTAACAAACAATAAATTTCATAGGGAAACAAAAACATCATTTATGTGTACGTACGACCTACGGTCTCCATGAACAGTGTATTTCATTCCATTTATCGATCCATTATATATATGTATATTCTGAATATATATTATATATAAATAATGTTTTAAATTATATAAGTAAGTAATCATGATCTATGTAATCATATAAATAATAACAATTCAAAACACAGACGATAAATGAAACGATTTTACCCAAAATGATACTTTAACATGGAATTGACAAATGAACGTGTAATATAAAGTCGTAAGTGAATCATATACGATAACATAAATAATATTATGGTTCTGTTACAATTTAATAATATGTTTAAACCCACTATACAAGGGTATAAGACACATACAGAAGAAATTGTACATAATGTAAGGGATAATTTTGCAAATCTCATTTTTAAACAAGATTTCATATACGTAAGTATTTACTATAGTTATGTTTATCATCCATGTCCATGGTTTATAAAAATGTTTTCATAAATTGTTTACTATTATTCCATGTATTTTTAATGTCATTTTACCCTTTTTTGACATTTGCCTCATTGTATGGAAGTAATCTTTCCTTTGGATACCATATACGGTACTTCTTTACGTTTCTCTTAAATGTACAAGGAGAATGTTTTTCTAACTTATACAGAATGAATGAGTTTTTATGATTTCATAGAACATTATTTCCATGAAGCTTCCTTTACAAGTTTTCAAGTAAATTTTTAATTAACTTATTTTAGTTTAAACTTTTATTACATTTGAATAAAAGAAAAATGTTTTTGATGTAGAAAGGTTATTTTCCTCAAGATTGGAGTTCAAGTGTTTTATCAAAATTATATTCCATATAAGATAATATAGGGTTCGGTTTCTATCCCTATTTGTTACATTGATTTGATAATTTTATGATGGAATTATTTTTATGATGTCCTTTTATCTTATATGGTTTATGTTATGATGGCTTGATATTTAAGAATCCCATTTTTATTACATGGGTTACGCTATGATATGTGATATATGATTTTGTAGAACACATAATGATGGTTTCATTATGAGATGGGTGAGACATATATCGCCCTCCAATGCATTGGGTAAAGATTTATATCTCATGAGATAGAATGGATGGAACAGAAAGTTAATCAGATTCTGTGATACAGGACTGGAACTAGGAGTGAAATCGATTCAATAAGGGACTTTGTCCACTATAACGGTATTGGAAGCAATGCCTTGGCTACTATGGAAATAATATCAAGTGCTTAATGGATTCCACAATTAAATGTTTTATTTCCATGCTAGTGCTTCATGATTAATGTTCCATTATGATCTATGACTTATGTAATACAATGTTTGAAGTCATTGCTCAAGTTTTTGATGTTTATAGTTTATGCTCAGGTTTTTTATACGTTCAAATGTTTATTGATTGTTTTATGTTATCCATGTTTACCCTTACTGAGCATTTGATCTCTCCCTTTTTTTGTTTTATTTTCCCCAGGATATAAAGAATGGTTTTAGGTAAGAAAAAAAGTCAACGTTCATTATGGGAGATGTTGAAGATCTTTTACCTTGATTAGCAGATTCTATTCCAAGTTTCCACAGACACTAAAATATTACGGTCCATGTGTGTTTGTTTTTTTATGTATTAAGTATTCCACAAATGTAATGTAATGTCCATGTATGAAAAGCTTGGGTCTCTAAATTTTGTATGAGAGGAATGGTTTAGTTATCCTTTGGAAACTAGGATAAGAAAACTTTAGTGAGATCCCTAGAGATATTTCTATGGTATGTCTCTGGATGTCCCTAGGGTAAATTATAAGTTTAGGTTACAGTCCTAAAATTAATGTAAGGATCATAGAATTAATCCTATGATGTTTGATATTAAACCTAATATTTTATAATTGTTTAAGGCTAGAACCTTTTTCGACACTATTTCTGTAATTTTATAATAGTGTAGTTTTAGAAAAAGGACAACCCATAGGACGGGCAACAACCCATCGCGTTAGACATAGTTTCGGGAATCGAACCCACAACCAAAGTGAGACATGCCTTTATCTCTTATCAGTGGACTATATGATGTCCCTGGTTAGTAGAATTTAGTTTTATATTATTATGAAGTATTATAGTTGAAGTATACGTTCATTTTTGGAACCGTATACGATTAATCATTCCGTAGATGTACTTATGTATATAATTATTGGTAACTATATGTTTGAGACAGATGGAATGACCTATCATTCTATCTCATGCTCCACTAACTATTCATAGAAGACAAATTCAACTTCATTTCTTTAATAGATGAAGTGGAAATTGTTCATGCCACGAACAATAGTGAAATTTTACCAAAATCATGTAAGTAATTATTTTAATTCAAAAATTCTTCAACATTAGGGAAATGATCTTGAAAACCAAAATTCTTTTCCTAGGGCTCTCGTATCTGATGAATCAGATGGTACCTTAGATCATCACAAATTTATGGCTTTGTGACAGTTGGATTTTTCATAGCCATGTCATCTACCACTCTCCATCAGAACATGATGGTTAGATTCATCTTCCATATTTATAGTATTCACCTATGTTATCATTTGTGGAAACCAAGTGATTAGTTAATTTGGGTAACCGTTATGTTTCATACATTAGTTTTTAAATATAAGTATTGGTACTCTTTTTATGATGTGGGTTTCTATGAAAGAAACTCTCATGTAATAAAAAATTTATAACCCCAACGAATTTTGGGGGCGAAATTAATTTTCAGGGGGGTAGAATGTAACAACTTGAGATTATATAAGATATATTCCTTTTAATACCTTCTTTTTTATGATACAAAAAGATTATCTTACTCTATACGCAAAACCGTATTAGCATGCAATATGTGTAACACTATTCTTGGTTCGTGTTACACACAATTTCAAGTTTGTTTGATAGTAGTTATTCTACGCAACATTGAGTGTATATATATACATATATATATTCAATTTATAAATGAAATATGGTTGGAATTTTTTGTACGCAACAACAAACGAGTCTTTCACTACACGCAACCCTGACATGGCATGCATTACATTCAATCACGACCTTCCTTGATACCGTGTGTTGTACACAATACCAGGTTTTACTAAACAACGATATATGGTAATAATATTATTATGAACTAGCCGTTTATGAGTAGTAATAACTAAATTTTTTATTTTATAACATTATTATTCATCTTTCACATTTTCTAGAACATGGCATGAGAATAAAATAATATTTTCGGGTAAAATAAATATTTTCCAAAAATATAGTTTTTCCACCTTTTGATGGTGCACCCATTTTAAATATAATTTTTCAGAAGTTTACTAGATCAATTTTACAAAATAATATTTTTCTTTTGGATAGGGATATAAAAATTTACATTGGATAAAGTTTTGATATTTTTCTCAGAACATTCTTATTTTGATGAATAGTAAAAACACGTTAAATTTTACTTAAAAACAACTTTTTTCATCGAGATAATTTATATAGTTAAATTATAATAGTAAATTTTTTTAAAGTATGAATAGAATATATTTTTACAATTTAATATAACTTATTTCATTATTAATTATTTTACATTGAATTCATAGGATAAATCAATTCAATCTTTTGCAATGGTTTAAAAAAAACCCCGTTTTTCATCAATGAGATTAATTTTATATTAATTACTAAAAACTCTGTGTTTTAAATTTGGAAAAATGGAATACATATTTGGAATCAGTAGGTCCAAATTATATTAATAGGCTACTTTTTAATTGTGGGCATTATGAATAGTAACTACGGTAATTTTTATTTACCATAGATAAAGGTAAATTAGGTAATTAAGTGAAAAAATAATATTATAAAATTACCTTAACACTTGTCTCAATATAATTGGATGATTATATTTCTTCATAAGAAATATTTGGGTCTAAATGGAATCCATTTGAACCCACATAGATGTGATTAACACCATTAATTTATTTTATTTTAATGAAAGTGAAATATGTCTCACTCAAACTTTAATAATTAGATTATTTTTTATATAAGGTTATACATCAAATAATATCTATTATAAATACTCATCTGGAAGATAAAATGTTTTCATTTATCATCGTAATTTATTTTTAATTTTTAAGAAATATTTAATTACATTAATAGATTATACATTAATGATGTAGAAATTATTTATTTAGTAAACAAATCAATAATATAGTTTTTATTAAAATTAAAATACCTATCAAAAGTACTAGAAACTTGACCAAACATATTTAGTCGAGTATATATATACCCTAATCATCCAAGGTACTATTTTGGGTCCATTGGGAGCATTATAAAACAGTTTAGGACATTTATGTTATTTTATTTTAAATGATGTCAAAGATGTCACCTTCATAATTTAATAAATATAACAATTTAAATGTTGTGATTTCATGATGATAAATTCGAGTAAAAATATTATTATGAAGGTTATTATATTTATCTTTATCATAGGAGTTTAGTTTTAATTTTTATGCAACTAATAAATATATTAAATGATTGTACAAAAATGATGTAGTAATTGTTTTATTATGAGAATTATAAAATAAATGGTTTTATATATATTAAAATAAACATTCTGTGAACTAATTAATTTTTTACACAAATTTTCTATATGAATATTACATGTTAGGAATATATTAAACATTTTGGTTCTAATATATTCTCTTTTTGGTTTTTATTTTTATTCAAATAAATAAATAGTGTCAAAATTAACGCTATTGTTATTTTATAAAAATAAGATATTATTAAATTGTTTAAAAATAACATAAATATTTAAAAATATTATACTGAAATTTATATGGTTTAAAATTTCATAACATACCCAATTATGGATGATTCAAAACACATACGAAATCATTTATAACACTTTACAATTTAGAATATTATTACCACAAATAAGATTAAATAAATTAAATAAGGATAAATAAAAATTGATAAGGTTTAAAATAATTTCCCAACATGTATAAATTTTATTTGTTGTTGAGATTACATATCTATATTACCTCATATCCTAATTTTAGTAACTTTTGAATTTTTTTAATTGGGGTTTGAGTTTATTATAAATTATTAATTTTGAGGTTTCCAAAAGTGCCCATCTCTTCCCTTATAAAAGGGCACCTCCTCCCTCTCCTCCTCACACCACGTTGAGCCTTCAATATCGGCCAAAACCTGACCGTTTATCTTCTCCAATTCCATATAAACCATCTAGAGGTACTGGTATTCGTCCACGACCATCTTTAGTTCCCTAAGAGGAGGTTAAGAGGAGGCGTGTTGAAGAAGAGGTAATCTCTTCTTCCAATTCATTCATGTTTCTTTATTCTTATACTTTCTATTCTTTTGATGTTTCATTATAAATTAATCACATCAGTATAACTAATATACTTATATGTTATTATAAATATGAAACTACCCTATTTCACATTCATCCCAACCTACGATAAACGAAATCACCGCACGTGCGTACGTACGGAATACCGTCTTCATGCCGTGGTGTAATCTATTTTTCCGCCACCCCCTTACATGGATGGTTATAATGGTGTAAATAATAACTATAAATATGGTTATTATAAAATGATACTAATTCTGAGATATTTTATCATCCACACCAATTCCATTAAATAATTATGGGAACGATATCATTGCTCGAGCATATGTACGGATTACCGTCTCCATGACGCGATGAGATTCATTCACCATGTTAACCATTAAAGAATGATTATAAAGTATATATATTAAATTATCATGTAATAAATGACATATTAATGATATTTTACTTATTTATATGTTATTTACTTTCTTCCATTCAATTCAATAAGGAAACGAAAATAGAGTTCAAGCATACGTACGGCCTACCGTCTCCATGAACAGTGTATTTCATTCCATTTATCGATCTATTATATATATCTATATTATAAATATATATTATACATATATAATGTTTCAAATTATATAAGTAAGTAATCATGATATCTGTAATCATATGAATAATTATAAGTCAAAACACGGACGATAAATGAAACGATTTTACCCAAAATGCTACCTTATCATGGAATTGACAAATTAACGAGTAATATAAATGCATAAGTGAATCATATATGATAACATAAATATTATTATGGTTCTGTTAAAAGTTAATAACATTTTTAAACCCACTATACAGGGGTCTCAGACACATACAGAAGAAACTGGACCTATGGTAACTGATAATTTTTCAAATCCCATTTTTATCCGAGATTTCTTATATGTAAGTATTTATAGGGGAAATGTTTATCATCCATTCCCATGTTTTCTAAAAATGTTTTCTTAAAATGATTACTATTCTTCCATGTATTTTTAAAGTCATTATTACCCTTTTTTACTTTTACCACATTGTATGGAAAGAATCATTCCTTTAGTTACAATATAAGGTACTTTTTGACTTTTTTGATAAAAGTACGAGGAAAATGTTTTTTACATACATGACATGAATAGATTTTTATGATTTCATAGAACATTATTTCCATGAATATTTCTTTACATGTTTTCATGTTTATTTTTAATTAACTTCTTTTAGTTTAAAAATGTATTACATGCGAAGAAAGGAAAATGTTTTTGAAGTAGAAATGATATTTTACTCATGAATGGAGTTCAAGTGTTTTATCATAATTATTTTCCATCTAAAATAATATAGGGTACTGTTTCTATCCCTATTTTTTAAATTAATTTGATTATATAATGATGGAATTATTTTTATGAAGTCCTTTTATCTTATATGGTTAATGTTATGATGGCATGATGTTTAACAATCCCATTTTTATTACATGGGTTATGCTATGATATATGATATATGATTTTCTGGCACACATAAGAATGGTTTCATTGTGAGATTGGTGGGACCTATATATACCTCCAATGCATTGGGTAAAGATTTATATCTCATGATATAGACATGGATGGAACAACAAGTTAATCTGGTTCAGTGATACATGACTTGAACGAGGAGTGAACATGATTCAGTAAGGGACTTTGTCCACTATGATGGTCTTGGCAGCAATGCCTTGGATACTATGGAAATAATATCAAGTGCTTAATGTATACCACAATTACATGTTTCATTCCCATGATAGTTTATCATGATTAATTTTCCTTTTTGATCTATTTCTTATGTACTACAATGTTTTATGTCATTGCACAAGATTTTGATGAATAGATTTTATGCTCTAGTTTGTTTTACGTTAAAATGTTTATGGATTGTATTATGTTCTCCATGATTACCCTTACTGAGAAATTGAGCTCACAATTTTTATTTTTTATTTTCCCCAGGATATAAAGAATGTTTTTAGTTAAGAAAACAAAATGGAATGTTCTTTATAGGAGATGTTGAAGATCTTTCACCTTGATTAGAAGATTCTGTTCCATGTTCCAAAGACACTATGCTATTACAGTACTTGTGTGTTGGTTTTTGTTATGTATTAATTATTCCACAATAGTAATGTAATTTCCATGTATGTCAAGATTTGGTCTCTATAACTTAAGTGATATTAAATTTGGATCATAAGATGATTATAGAAATAAAAGGCGATTCCAATTTTTATGTTAGATTACTGTATTGATATTCACCCAAAAATAATGATCCTATATATTTATGGATCTCTTTTATGGGTAATTAAGATATAAGTGTTGTATTGATATACCTATGAGATATATTTCACTAAAATTCATGTTACATTAGGAAAAATATTAATAATTGGTTTTATATTGGATTTTACTCAAAATAAATCCATAAAATGAATAACAAACAATTTTCCCTGATCTTTTTTTATTTATATATCTTGTTATAATATTGTTTATTAATAACTCTATATGATTCAATTATATAGACAATGATTTTTACTAGAAATTGTTAATTCATGTTTATAGAACTATTAAAAATATATAAAATGATCTTTTTTATTAATGATTTTTTCTCGACACCATCCTCTAATGTATAAAACTTGTAGGATGAAAATTAGACAATGTAGATGGTGACTTCACAAGTTCCACATATAGTAGGATTCAGGTTGGAAACTAGAACTGTGGGTATAAAAAGAATACACGTGGTAGGTATTTGCATCTATGAAAATATTTATAATAGGTAGATAAGATATATCCACCAATAAAAATATAATGATTAAAATATATATATAGAAATACCATATTCCATACTGTAATGTCAAATGTTACTATAATACTAATAGAAAAACTACTTCTATGAAATGCTAAAGATGGAATGGGGAATAAAGCCCCAGTAACTCCCAAAAAACCACAAGTTAGTAATATTCATCTCAATCTGCATCTTGATCCAATTGAAATGGAAAAAAATATATAAATAAATATATGTGTATGGTGATCATAATAGTTTTCTTGGTTGGATCCTCCATATAGATTCTATTTCAAAATATAATGGAATCATGTTATATCATAACGAAAAAGTGAAAATAACTCTTTAAATAAATAGGTATATTATACCACCTATGTCCCCATGGATAACTATCACCATGTATTTCATAAAAGAGTTAATATAATATATTAATGAAACACCATGGGTAGGCCACTCCTAAATCCACATTAGTTTTCCATTCGACTCCAACATCAAACATCTAGAGCCATATATCTCAAAAAACCATCATGAAAATACCCAGGAGGGGAATACCAAGTGCACCCAGTGAAACACATTATCATGTCATCACGTCCACATATTTTTATATTTTAACTGAGAAATCATATAAGGCCACCACATACTATAGTGCAAGTATAATATATCATGTATTATAAATCATGCTATCATAGCCCATATATTGTGTAAGTATATTATTCTGTTATAGCCTATACACATCATACCTATAATTATACATTAGATACATTAATTGGAAATACAAGGATGAGAAATAAATAAAATCCATCACAATACTCTATAAAAATATATATATAGGGAAACTAACCTCCTTGCATATTAGCCCCAATAAATACCCAGGGCCGGTAATGAGGCCATATAGGGTATTCAACAATGCATGATCCCACAAATATGTTGGGAAAACACCAAACCAAATCCCAATAATTGTTAGTTTTCCTTACCAAAATCTTGTGGTTAATCATAAGAAATTATAGAATACATAGGATATAATATATATCACAACCACAATATGGATAAAACATATCCCTATGATCAACTATAGATATAGTCTCTCAGAAACCTAACCAAAAATTAAGTCCATATTATACCATGATTAACATTCATAATCCACTAGTATGAAGCCCATTTACTGCATGAATAATAAAAATCTATGGCCATATTATACCATGATTAACATTTTCCTAGAAATTTCATTCTATCAAAACCAACACGATTGGATTAGAATTATTTTACAATTATTAGAATCATACCATAATCCATTTACTGTAGAATAACCATAATTGTATTTAACAAATATAGAATATGAAACCAATCACACCCACATTCATCAATTAGTGGGGAAAGTAATGTAGATGAAAAAATAATCTCATACATTACCCATTAGATTGATTAATATTAATAAAGAATATAGAATTGTTACATCAATGGGAAAACTCAACTTTATCCCATTCCATCATCTCTACATCCATTCACAAAACAATTATCCATATCCCAATGCAAGTAGTAATGATGTGTGTCAACTACTATCACATCATTCTATCCTCCCCACCAACATCAGATCAGTAATACTAGCCTCATCCATCTCATTATAATATCAAATTCGTGTCTCCCCACTATAGATGGAAATGAATAGTGAATATCACATTCCGAGAACAACACAACAGTATATGGAAATAAAAATGTACAACCAACATGGTAATATTTTCTCTAAAACAATGAATCTAGAATTTACATATAAATAAACCCTCATAGCTCCAATCAAAATGAACATGACACTCTCCTGAAAATGGGAATCTCAAACCCTATCAAAAATATTTATTTAGAAATATATTTTATTCCATATATAATTAAAATATTCATTATTCATTGGTCCCAACTATGGGAAACCTATGTTATCCAGATAATGAAGACTATAAAATGTTAGTAATTCTCTAAACATTAAATACACTCTAAAAATAGTGTAAAGAACCATTCAAAATTAACATGCCTTTTTTATTTCAATGATTTTGATAAGCATTATTATTCAACATAATCTTAAGCAATTCTATTATAATAGAAAAATATATTTAATTTAGCATTCACATTTTATCAATTTAAATTACTAAATAAGTATAACAAACACCAGATTCAAACAATCCTCTTCATCAATTCATAATCCTTCTATTCCACTAATTGCATCTATAAATTATTCATTCCATGGATTTCACTGGGGATAGAATCCACCTCTTTTTAGAGATGCGTAGCTATTTCCCTGCATTCTTTCTTTCCAATGGCGGGTAGCCTCCGTTGCTTATTCAGGGATGTTTTCTCCTTGATCAAATTAGGATAATGGGAAGTCAATTTATCCTTCTGTGGATTCCTCCTCAGGACTGGTCACCTAGTCCGGGTATCCCTTATAGATTAAGACGTTGTTTGGGAATATCATTCCAATTTCCATGTCTTCATCGACATCGGTCCATAATGGTGCTTTTGTCAGGACATTCCAAGTGGTCTAGTTAGGGCATCAACCTTCAGTCGGGAGAGTAGTCATGTTAGACATCATGATCATGTCTGGACATTGAAACACTAGAGAATCTGGGTTTCTTCCCCCTATGATAGGGCCTCTCTTGGGCGTGGATGTTCGTCCTACCCATTTTGAATGCAAGGAATTATATGCCATGGTCTTGTCTCTAAGGTTTTATATAGCTTCCCATTATTAACACATGGTATACTACATGTTTAAAGTCTAGTGGAGACAGATCAGACTAATTAGAACCCTGAGAATACAGGATCAGGTGGGTGTGAATTCTCGAGGGATCACTGATGCGGGGAGAAACACATGGTTAGTTAACTGATTACTGCTAGGGGAAGCAATAAAGTGGTTGACATTATCTCACCAGGATATGGTGGCCCATCTACGAATGAAGATTGATGATGTAGAGTTGAATGATTTGGTGGGGGAATGAGATGAGACTATCGTAATGTTAATGGTAGTGTTGGTCGTTGGCCTCAAAGAGTCTTCCTATGATTCCTCGTGGCAGGGAATCAAAGACTGTGTAGTTCAGCATGTTGATGGGACACTGGAGGAGGCAACCCGTTTGGATGGGACTAGGATAAAGTGGATCCTCTCAGTTGGGGAAATACCTTCCTAAACACATAGTATCTCGGTAGGTAGAACATGATGATACATGATTAATGGGGTTGAACCTTAGAGATTCATCCAACGTGCCATTCCTTGGCAAGGATCAAAATCCATGTAGTTCAATATAGGGGCAATGAATTGGGGTGTGCGTAGAGGACAGTGACCCAAAGGCAAGCTGGGACTTACATGTAGTTAGCAGCCCATGTTGGTCTAATGCTCGAGAGGTGGACTAGAGAGGTGTGTCCCAACATGGGGGACACCAAATTTTACCATTGTTTGGGGTTGAACCTTAGCGAGGCATCTTGTGTACTATGTCTAGGATACATATATCAAAACCATGTAGTTCATCTTATGATAGCTTACCATCATTTGGGGATGACAATAGATTACCCCAAGATGGGATACAATAACTTACTACTGATTGGGGTCCATCTTCCTACTATTGATGGGGACCATAGCGGTTTATCATCTATTTGGCGAAACAATGGCATACCATCGATTATGGAATACAATAGCTAACAAATGGATATAGATACTCATAGCTTACTGACTATCGAGGATCAAAATGGAATACCGTCGATCGGGGAACACAACGACCTTCCATTGATTGGGGAACACAATGGATTACAGTTGTTCAGGTTTGGACCATAGGGAGGCTTCCTATGTACCTTGTTTGAGATACAAGGGTCAAATCCCATGTAGTCCAAATGGGTACAGTTTAACATCTTGTGGGATGAAAAAGGGGGGGTACAATTTAACATCATGTGGGACGAGGGTGGACAGACGTAGAATACTAGGATCCATAGGTGTTGGCCTTGAACCCCTCCATGTATTCTTATGTACCATTCCATGGTAGGGATAAAAGTTCACTTAGTTATGGATGGTTTGGTGAACTGACGTGAAGGGGATGGGGCTAGTGGGAGTTGGGCTTGAACATCAGGGATGTTTCCTACATATAATGTCTAGGATACATGGATCAAACTCCACATAGTTCAGAATGTGTTGGGATTAATACTCATGGAGGCTTCCATCATACCATGTCTTGGAAAGGATCAATGTCCACATTTTTCTGAATGTGTTGGTCTTAAACCTCAGGGAGGCTTTCTACATAACATGACTTGGGAAATATCAAAGTCCACATAGTTCAGAATGTGTTGGGATTGAAACTCTGGGAGGCTTCCTACATATATTTCCTTAGTAAGGATCAAAGTCCACATAGTGTGGAATGTGTTGGTCTTGAACCTTATAGAGGCTTCATATGTACATTTCCTTGGCATGGATCAAAGTCTGCGTAGTTTAGAATGTGATGGGATTGAAACTCAGGGAGGCATCTTACGTACCTTACCTTGGTAAGGATCTAAGTCCACATAGTTTAGACTGTGTTGGAATTTAACCTTAGGGAGGCTTCCTACATACCTTTCTTTGACAAGGATCAATGTCCACATTGTTTAGAATGTGTTGGGCCTTATACTTTAGGGAGGCCCAATGAAGACTTCATGGTCGATGCATACTCTAGGACCACGTGAGTCATTCTCGATGTGAGAAACAAGTGGAATCAAAGACTGGATGATCATGTCGCCAAAATGTGAATCTATGTGAAGTAGAATGTGGATTACATGGTGTTACTGTCCAATAGAGGAAACTGGGGATTACATGAGGTTTTCAGCACATGGAGATGTAGATTGTGACATACTCAAGGATGGAGGCATGATGGAGACAAAGCCCATAGGGAGAGGGGTGAGAAAATGAAGGTCCCTATGCCCATCACTCCTCTTATCCCTTGGAATTTAGGAAGAGAGGAGGATAAGGGGTATTTCCTTTTGAAACAAGAGCCATGTTCTTACACCAAAATTGTTTCCCCCCTGGTTAGGCAACTCCCTAGAAAATAATATCTCATTATATGTGAGGAATATTTCACTACTATAGAGACAATTGGGCGTAGAGAATGTCTGAGATGGGGTACCCCACTTTTGTTGAATGGTTTGGGGGCACTGTATAACGTCGTATGCTGAGGATGATAGTGCTTTCCAGTTTAACGTCTTGTAGCTCAGACGAGGAGGGTTCACTCCACACCCCTAGGACTTACACAATGGATACTCGACCGAGCTAAGGGAAGGTAAGTCATCAGCAATGTCAAGGTTTGGATGTGTGATTGAGTGATCCACATAGGGTCCCTTGTTAGTGTGGCTATGAGAAGCAGAAATAGTCATTAACATGCCTATTTGAAGAAGGATAAGGCTAAGAAACGCAACATAGATAACTTCCAAAGAGACTTGGAAATCACTTCGTACAGACCTGGAGGGTCGTCTGGGAAAAGGGGTTGCAGAGCAATGAGGTTCATTAGAAGAGGCATCATGAAGCAATGGTGCACCATGTAGTGGAGGGGATTCATGGTGGGGTATTCTTTGTGAAGTGGAGTGGCCTAACATAGGCATAAGGCATAGATTCACATGGATGGGAATTCACGAAGTAGAAAGGATCTCGGAGAGTAGGGATTCGTGAAGCAAGGGTTCCTTGGGATTCATTGAACTGCGAAGTAGTATACCACATGATGAATATCGATCCTACCTTATCATGTGTTTCACATGTGCATGGAAGGTACTTCATGAAGCATGAGTTCTTTATGATGACCAGAGTCCTATTAGGGATCTACTTTCATTGCAAAGTCTTGTGGACTTCACAAAGGGCATCCCTACATGAATAGGGGATGTGTTTATGTCAAGGTAATGAAACTTCATTATGATAATGTACCATAAATAACTCATTTTTCACATAGCAGAAATTTTCCCACTTATCATAAAGTGGCTTTTGAAAGATATTAAAAAATTGATTTGGAGTGGAGTACATAGCAGAAAGTATGTCTTTATTTGAGAGCTGAGAAGGCGAATGGTAGGTGTATCCGTCCATTGGGCTCGGTGGAAGCTCGGTATTTATAGGAAAGAGTCAGCGCGAATAAGGGATTGCTCAAAATGAATCCATGTTGTGATTTTTCATAACCAAGGGGCATCCCACCTCTTTCCTTTGCGGATGATTTGAGAATTTTTGTTCGAACGCGGAGCCTCCTGCCTCATTTCTTGACGTGGACTACACAAACATCTTTCATATCGCGGAGCTTCACACCACTTTGATTTGCGGAGGCTTGATAAACATATTTTTTATCATGGTGCCTCCTAACTCTTTTCTTCTCAATGGCTTAAAAAACTTCTTTTGGATCACGTATCCTCCTGCCTCATTTCATTATGGCGCAATCGCAATGGTGGTGGCTTCATTCATGCCATAGTGCTATGGGGTCTATGAACAAGCTTCATGAGAAAACCTCATGGGATGTGGTTTCCTCTTTGCGATTGCATTTCCTCTACCAATATTTTGGTGAAAACAAATCTCCACCCCCACGTACTCGTAGCCAAGGAGAAACTGGGGGGTCTATGTCTAAGGGTCATTTTCCAAAACGTTTTGTTTAATTGAAAAGAAGGCTCCTGTAGAAGGTTTGTGATGCGGAGTGGTGTGTGTAGGTTTAGAGAGCCACAAATCTCATCGAAGACTAACGCACTACGAAACACAAGGGGTAGTCACATATAAATGGGAAAGGATGACCTCTAATTTTTCCTTTCTCACCACTACATTTTAGTGTTAGTTCTCTCAATTTGTGAAGCATTGCGAATTCTGCGAATGGCCTCCATTAATTGGGATTTATACTTCATGGTGAACATCGAGTCCTTTGAATCTGCGATGGGGTGCACCACGACTTGTGTCTTTTAGGTCGGGTGTAGGGCTACATGATTTCTTTCTAGGATAGAGCTCTGTGAACGATCTATGCTAACATGCTCCATGAATGAGCTTCACAAATTAGAATAAAAAGTGTCCAAATCTGTATCATTGAATGGCTCACCCAGAAGCTGCCAAGGTTTCCATGAAGATGCTTCTTAGAGGAAAGATATGACGAATACCATGTTCATCGAGGAATTCATTCGAATCCATTCAAATCATGATTCACTAGTAGATCTAATGTCAGAGATCAAGAAGAACTAACAACTCTACAAAAGGCTACCTCTGTATGAATTTGGTCTAAATGATGACATCTTCATTCCATATCTAAGCATGCATGAGCCGAATTACTAGTTCAGAAGCACGTCATGCCAGCACCAAGAGTTTGGTGTAGCCAACAACTATACGTGGGTGGATATCCCACATGTTAAGGGTGATTATCTATAAAACCATGTGAATGACGTCGACATGAAGGTTATGCAGCCCGAGAAATCTCCCCCATTCTACCCTATAATCCTAAATGTGGCCCTAGGGATCCTGGAGACGGGGTGGACCAATGAGTGGGATCTACGCCCGGGCGACAATTTCACGGATTATTGGTCCTAGTCATACTCAGTATGCACCTCGTGCAAGGCTTTCAAGGCAGATTTGAGGTGAGTGGTCATGTACATGGTGTATAGGGCTTACCAATTCCATATCTAACAGCCAAAGTAGTTGATACTAGAGTTGCTGAGCAGATGGTCATCTATTACCAACACTTTTTATTTTCACCATAGATATGTCAACATCAGCCTGTGGGACCCGCACTAGATCTCAGTGGTCCCGATAATGGGGGAAAGGTATGATGAGTTCTGCCCCATTTCGAAAACATAGTAGGATCCAATGAAAATTCTTCCATTTGCAAAGGAATTTAGGGACATGGTGCTAGGGGAGTACAAACATTCAGTGAGGGGCATCCATTTATAATGTTGGTTCAAGTAGTACTTGAATTTCCTAAAATATGATAATTTCCCTAAGATGCCTTAGACCAGCATATAGGGGGTTCAACGGGGCAAGGAGCACTCATACTAGTAGCACATGGAAGATAGCCAATGGAAAAACATGGGATTTAGTGTTAGTACTGAGAAACAACTTGTGGTTAGGTTAGATGCATTCATCGCAATGCTTATTTACAGTTGTATCCTTCCAGAAAGGGACACAAACATGGGAGTTCGACAGAGAATGTTTATTATGGAATCCATGCTAGAGATAGGGTCAGAGGTCAACATCGGGATCCTAATGCTCGCCATGATTTAAAAGATATTGTAGCATATCAAAGAGGGGAATATGTTGCAGAGGATATGTAGACTGTTTCACCTTCTACTTGGGTTGATATCACCGGATATTAGGGGTATATAAGAATATTCAAACCTCATATCCCCTCTAGCATCAAAATTTTGTACATCCATTCTAAATATAGAGTGTCGATTTCTGACTATTCTGGCCCCTCTATTGGTGCGGAACCGGGGCTGGAAGATAGAAGATTTTAACTTCCACCCATTCCCATTTCCAATAGGTGTATTCACTGATGATGGCTAGGAAAAAAATAGAATTGGTCTTACCTCCTGTAATTTCAGGGTTGATTCATGGTTGAACGGGTTGACCCTGATTCTATATACAAACCATACACCTCTCACCATTTCTCAATATAGTTTTAGTGTATGCAGATGCTGACCCCGCGAGTGTACATGTGGGTGCACCACAAAGAGAAGTCGTGTGTGACAAGAATGTTGTGGCTCATGTTCACTCAACAGGATTGGAAGAAGCATAACTAGCTGCCTCTTCCAACAGTCATCTTCGGGCAGGTGAAGGAGTACACCAAGATCTAGGAAGAAGCCTACCCAGGTGAGATGCTAAAGTAGAAATCCACCCTAGTCAATGAAGAGATGTCTCCCCAATATCATCGATGTGGTTGAAAGGTGGTGTAGACATCTAATGGTGGTGAGGATGTCGTGACAGCGAGGCCGACACCAGTTGAAAGGGGGTAGCCTTCACAAATCAATAAATCCCTGAGGGACATTATCATCCGGAGGGTAGGCCACCCTGGGTGTTCCTCAGGATATCCACCCATTCGTTAGGGATGTATCTATGCTATCTAGACATGCTAGATAATATTGTCTTCCCAAAAGCTTAGAACATCGTGGATGTCAATAGGCAGTTCTTTAGCCCATACAATATGTGGAAACACATAAACCATCTCAGGATGGATTTTCTGAGGATTAGCCTTGTTTGGGACAGCTTTACCGTACCCTAGGAGGAGGGGGAGCAATACTTGGCTGGGATGGAGGCCTTTGTGCAATCTCGAGTTGATTCACATCTAATGGTGTATCAGGTAACAATGTTTCTGGGTCGAACAGAAACTCCGTAGTTGACAACCACTGAATTAATAGAGCACTTCTCTCTACCATAAGAATCAGATGTGTCCTTCTAGGGGGAGAAGGCCAATAGAGGGAGTCCATTGGAGGAGGGTGAGTTCAGTGATTCAGACCTAGAGCATGAATCATTTGTAGAGGCTTTCGATGTAAAACCATAGAACACTTCACATGAGTCATCACCCTAGTCATTTAAAACTCTTTACAAACATTTAAACCATTCAATATGACCTCATATGCAAAACCCACTCTTGCCAAATAGTATATGTAGGGACATTGGGATCAGCACCCCTGGCTATGACGATCATCACGTTGGGTGATACCGTGACACCCAGGGTGGTCCTCATAGTGCCTTCAATCATCCCCATAATATATTGAGGGACACGCCTCATGGTTCGGATAGAAAAAACTCATAAAAGTGTCCAAATGATTGTTCTATGTTTGTCCCCTTTATAGAATTTGTAATTTCCATCCATGGATTAGGTAAAAGTCATATGTTCACTTTCTGTAAGCATAGTTCCTCAAATGTAATGGTCTGTGTTGGCACCGTTTGTTGGAGCTCGGGGAAGAACCACTCCTAGGGGAAAAATAGTAGTCTTGGAAGTAGACGTTCGAACCAACCAGGTTATAGTGATTCTGATCAAAGAGGGGACTGTCAAAAGGATAGAGGCTGAGATCATTGAGGTGGGATCTAATGATGGGGATCAATCATAAAACATGGGCCCTATCATACCCGATTAGACACCAGCTGCAGATCCTGTTGAAGTGTTTATGGAGGCATTTACTACATATGAACCTGCCACCCCACAGACCAAGATGAATATCCATTGATAAATAAAACATAATGATCTCCCGTCGTTGATCATGGAAGCTGATCAGGTGATTCATCAAGAAGGATCCTCAAGTGAAATGGATAAAACCAATGGGAATGATCCATTCTCTTAAGCATGAGCTATGTGTTGTTGGATTAGATTCCTCACATTTCCATATGATTATTCGTGACATCGTGGATGAGAAGATTCGGGAGAATTGTCACAGCATCAGTGTGGGATGGCAATGGAAGAAATCAATGATCATTAGGAGGCTTTAGAATGATGAAGGTGATGATAAACGGTTGTGGGCACAAGAAGATGAGCACTCTGAATTCCTCAATGCTAAATAGGAGCTTGTGTCGTGCCTAAAGGCCCAACTGAAAAAGGTCTAAGAACAAATAAATACAACTTCCAAGGATATGGACACCATCCGAGAGGACGAGGAGTAGGCTTGGGTTGTGGGTAACAAATTATGCCCCATTAATGCTGATGAGGAGCAGGAAGTAAATAGGGGACAACAGTTCCTGGAGGCCACAAGCCAGATTGTGGTGGAGCTGGAACACTCTATCGAAGAGGTCAACCCATCAATGGGAGGGGTCGATCCTCAGATTCGGAAACATGCACAAATTTTTTTAATGTACTTTTATTATTTATTTATTGATCATAGATTCACGGATGAGTTCTATTATTTGTTTTGTCCTACTTCACATCTATTACATTTGTGAAGCATTAAGCGATAAATCTATAAGATCATGCGGGTCGGGCCGAGTGTGAGAAACATTGGATGACCACCTTGTTCTGCCATCTGAATATGAGATTTACGACCATGATTTGGGTATCTATGGTTTGAAAAATCAATCTGGTCCTCTAGGAAGAAAATGGGGGAGGCCTGACTGGAGGGCGATGTTCTTAGAACAGTCGAAGTTCAATTTTGTAAACATGATCTACTGCAATATAAGGGTAATTCCAGGGGTAGTAGAATCAATATGAACAAAGGGGAATGGATGTTTTGAATCACAATACCCAACATTAAGAACACCGTAGGGGTGGAATTATAGTGAAAGGTTGCTATTGAACATGTTAAAAAAACAATATTTGTATTGTGTTATACTAAAATAGGGATAAGAAATGATTGCCGACTGCTGAACATGTTCGAAACATGGGGACTGACTCAAACTTTTATCCATTAGTCATCCATAAAGTCGTCCTAGGATTGTAGGTGAGCCATAGGCAGAACATCGATACTGTTAGGGGGATCCTTTAGATTTGAAATAGGACGAGGGTCAGAATAAAAGTTACTAAAAGAATGGGGGAGGAGTGATGGGTTGTTCAAATCGAGTCCACCACTCTTGAAATTACACCACCATGGTGGAAAACATTAATTGGGCACACCATCCCGATCAAAGATCAAACTTATTTCTGAATAGGACCTCTCTATTAAGGACCTATAATTCCATGCAGTTTTCCATCATACAGATTCATATGATGAATAGAATAGTTTAATTTCATATTACCAAGACGTTGAACATAGATTAATGGTCATTCTTTTTGAACTGGGGTTAACAGTTTAAAGTCATTTTACATGCACAGTAGGCTCATTGTATAAGGTCATATAAACATGACCGTGATTGAGGACAAGGTTCCAAAAGGGCTAATGACCACGAGGCTGGGACTGAGTCACAATGTATGGGCGTCAATAAGTATCTCATAAAGGGGAGAATCAACCCAAACCTAGTTATTAACAACAACATTGTTGGAGACCAAATGCTGGTAGAGGAATCGCTATCTGATTAGGAAACTGTCACATCCCATAGTTAATATTGGGCATCGTGAACTATTATAGGGTATAACTACAGTATAGTGTCATGCGTTGAGGACACATGGACTCGTGTAGTTTATCTTCATACGATAGGACTAGGAGTGGAGAGGAGATCCCATGAAGGGAGTATGTGATTCAGTAGCAATAAACCTGGTGTGAATAAGGACATAAGGAGTCCACAACACACCACGTATCCCAAGGGGATGTTTTTTTGGTCATTGGACTGAGAGTGAGAGCTAGGATGGGATCGAGGAAAGGGTACCAGACATTCCAACATACCCCATTAGGATGAGAATCAAGTCACGCGTAGTTCTGGATTAAATGCATAGCATCTAGTGGGATGAAGGGACCATGTGGTATAGCATCACCAGTACACTCCCCACCAAAACTACTAATCCCACTTGAGTCGAGATCAATTTGGGAAACAAGGAGTAGCAGTGAGATTTCCAAGTACATGAAGTCACAAAATAGACAATTGAATGCTAGTGAGTGACATTCAAAAATTATTGACATGTCTGACTAATGTACATAGATGCAAGAAGGTGTAAAACTGTGTGCTATAATTCCACCTAAACATAAGGAAGTGGAAAGATGTGGATCCTGGCGCAAGAGATCTAGATCACATTGATAGCAGTGTGACAAAAAGGGATAATTATTGACCATTTTCGAAACACAGTATCTATTTCGTGTTAGCCATGAATGGGGACAGATAAATTATTGTTGACCGCTATCCTTGTTCGTAACACAGGACATGTTGCAAATGTTTTCATAAGTCATCATGGTCATTGGCCTGAGATGGTAGGTGAGTGAACGTGGCATGATACTAGTCCATAAAGGGGTCCATTAAAACATTTAAAATAATGAGGATACAAATAATGTGTTCATGATGTTTGGACATGAATCCAGGGAACACTCATGTACGTATACATGACTTGGGATCTTAGTCATGACAATTCTGAATAAGACAATAAGATGTATCAGATAGAGGCAGTCGAGTCCCTTTCCAAGGACAAGGGTCCTAAGGTCACATGTTTCTAGCTTAAAGTCATATAGTGGACCACTAAGGGAGGACATGATTTAATAAAGTGCTCACATGGTAAAATATTAGTCAGAACTGATGTGTAGTTCCCTTATGGAGATATTAGTTTAAGGGCGTAGATTTCAGACTAGGTGGTGGTACATGGTGCTTTTGTTGCAAAACCTGATGTAAATGTGATCCCAAGATGTACTCACCAAATCAAATACTTCCAATGGTGTTCGGGCCAAGGGGCCAAAAATGGGGGCATGATTTAGGATTCCTAGGGCTGGACCCATAGACGGGATGTTCAAGAATTCTTATGTATCCCGTGCGGATGGTAATCAAGCCATACGTAGTTCAGGAAGATGTCCCATAGTTTAGTGTCCGATGAAAAAGATGGTTGGATCTTAGTTTAAAGGACTTAGAGCTCGGACCATAAATGAAAAAATGGGAGGGAGATACGTGGTGCAGAATTTTCAAAACCTGACTTGAATGAAGACATAAGCCCATATCAGACCGAGTGCTACCTTTTGAAATCATAGTTTAATGAACCAAACATGAGAGTTCTGTTGGGCTTGAGGCCAAGTGTCTAGGTATTCCTTCGTTCCCCATTATTATGGGGATCAAGCCATAAGTATTGTTAGAGGAGATGTGGTAAAATACATATTCCATGCACAATATTTTCTTGCTAGTCTGTCCCCCACAACATAAGAAGTGGAATTTGATAGATCTTGTTTGTTCTTTTGGATGGTGTGTGTGTGTTTTTTTGTGAAACAATAAACCTAGTACGGAGAATCCTGGTGTCACTATAAGAATAAAGCCACATGTAGGAAAAAGAAAATGGTATGGTGGATGACAGATACCCAACATGATGTCCCCTTGAGTGAGGACCTCACAATGTAGTTCCAATTTTCATTATGTTGCCAGGATGATAATTTCATATATTAGGGTCATATGATAGGACCTGAAAATTCATTTTAACAATGTCCAAAAAAGACCTCAAAGTTTAAAATCATGTGGGACAGTTGGACACATACAAGAGAAAAGAGATTGGGGGATGCACATGACATGATAAAGAAAGCCCAACCTAAATGAGGACGAGGTCTACACTTCTCCATGCACAATTGTAGGGAAGAGACTTCGGGCCTAAGGACCAGCAATGATCAGAAAATCTGGGGCCGGACCTGTGAATGTAATGTCTAGGTTCTTTTATATATCAAATGAGGATGTGAATCAAGACATACATAGTTCTAAGGGTGCAGTTTAACATCTTGAGGGACGATGGGAGTGAGAGACCGACTCATACAAAGGATATATGTGCTCAAACTATTTCAAAACCGGCATGAATGAGGACATGAGTCCCACGCCACACCACACAATTCCACGATTGCAAGGGCTACAAGTCTGAATAGAAGAGGTAATTAGCGGAACCTGAGCTGGAACCAAAGACGAGATGTTTGGGCATTCCAACGTATCCCATGATCATGGTAATCAAGCTATACGTAGTTCTAGAGTTACGATTTTTATGCCTTATGGAAAGGATGTAGAAGGATATATTAGATTATGGTATTAATGTTCGGACCAGGGAGAAGACAAAATCTTCCAAGCTAATGAAAACATCGATATTATCTCTAAGCGCACGTGAGGTACACCTGATGTGAGAATCAATGGAGGATAAGGTCATTGCAATGCGTTCGATACATGAAATAGGAAATCGGTGCGGATCCCCGAATGACACCTTACCCTGGATACTTCCTACTATCATGAAAATGCGCACTGAGGGATAGTTCCAAGAGTGTAGAAATTCAACTTGGACATTATGGTGTGAAAAATGATGTAAATCATGTGACCGAAATTTAGGTCTTAATGTGGTTGGTGTGAAAATATTGGATATCTACTGATAGTGTTCAAAACTATGCATCCATATCACAGTAGCTGAAAATAGAATGGAAAATGAGCATCGACCGATGACAATGTTTGCATCGCGGGACTTGTATCAAATTGTCATTTGAGTCCCTTGAGGGAGTTCTCCTGAAATGACTGGAGGGAACTTAGGCCTAGCATCTATACCATGAGGGGGGCCTTTTGGACATGGAAGATGATGAAAGCCCATTTGAAGTGGATCATATAACATGTAAATGGGGGAGAGCCTGTCGATGTAGAATATGATAGTCTATTACTGGAACTAGAGTGCACTTTAGTACATTGGTGAACCGCCAATAAGGGTTGAGGGATCCAATTTAAGAGCAGATTACTTGAGAAGATTTGTTTAAAAAAGGGGAAGGAGGGGTTCTCAAGATAATTAGCTACATAGTGTGGTTGTCAAAATCATGACGTGAATGAGGAAATAATCCCATACCCTCCCTTATAGAGAACGAAGGGCAATGGGATAGAGAGACGAGGGTTTTCCTAGAAACAGGGATAGTCTGAAAGAAAAAATGTCTGGGAAGTCCTACGTATCCCATGTGGATAAGAATCAAGCTATATGTAGTTTGAAAAAATGTTGTGTAGTTTTACATCTTGTGGTAAGGAAGCATATAGGGGCAAGGTATCTCAACGTGGGGTGTGTACGACATGGAGAGTATCCCGACGTGAACAAGGACACCAAATTATACCATATCATAGAATTACAAATTATAAAATGGGCTCGGTGGATGAAAATGTAGAGGGATCCAAGATGGGAAGTCCCAACCATTTTTCAATTTAACATCATGCAGTGAGGATGATAGTTGATGGGTTTCCCTTGGGGATGTAAGCGTCTTCAAAAAAATAGCCTAACTTGAATGATGACTCTAGCCATTCCCCACAATCCTATGTGAGATCATGGTTCAAGGGACCCACAAGGGGTGAGGGACCTAAGAAAAGATATACCTGTATGTTTTCAGTTAATCTTCTTGCAATGAGGAATATTGAGATCTATGTTTAAGGTTATAGATCTCGGACCATAAACACAAGACCCTTCATTTGAGTATTGCCTTCCCAAATTCCCAAACCCACGTGAGAAATGATATGTGTGGGAAACATGGAATAGGACATGAATCTACACAACATAAAATTGTATGGCAGCAGGACTCACCGTCCTACCCAAGGAATAATGAAATTTGAAGGGATACCAGGACAACATGAACCACTAAACCTAATATTTGGGAAGAATAGTGATGATGAAAATGATGAAGGATATATGTTGACCATGTTCAAAACACGACATACATATCATGTGACCAAAAAAGTGAATAAAAAATGAGTATTGATCGTTAACCATATCATCAATGTGGGACTTGTATCAATTTTTCTTTCGTGGGCCTTGAGGGCGTTGGCCTAAAATGATAAGAGTTCCCCATGGCTATGTGTCCATACCATTCAATGGCCCTTTTGGATGTGATGGATAATGAAGCCCCTTGAAAAGGGAGTATGTGAAGCATAAACCTGCAAGTTCTATTTAAACATTAAGAAGGACGGGGGAAGTCGTGGAGAACTCCAAGGAGAGGGATATATGGTGCGGTCATGAAGAACCCGACGTAATGGCCATAAATTCTAGCATCAAACAATTTTTTCTGACCCTAGGGGGGATCCTGAAGATTGGGGCTAGGATGAAAGACAAAATGGATAGGAATTCCTATATATCCCATTAGTATGGGAATCAATCCACACAAAGTTCTTGAAGTACATGCAGTTTAACGTCTTGTAGTGAGGAAGTGGGAGAATATAAGAAATAGGAAAGGGTACATTGTGAGATCTTCGTAACCCTGACTGGAGTGGGGCCAATGAATCCTACACGACACCATATAGGATCCTCCAGAAGAACTATACCCAGGAATGTAGTTAAAGAGAAATTTGGGGGCTGGAATATAGATGTGGACTCTGAGCATTCATACATATCCCATGAGGATGGAAATTAATCCAGAATTATTTCTTAAAAGTGTTGTGCAGTTTAACATCTTGCAGTAGGGACATTTGATAGTTTACGTTCATGTAGGACCGCTATAGTTTAACGTCAAGTAGGACAACAAACAATTTAATGTTATAATGGACTTAATAGTTTAAGGTCATGTTGGACTGAATACAGTTTATTGTCATATAGGATGACATATAGTTTAATGTCATGTGGGACATAACAGTTTAATGTCCTGTAGGAACCGATACAGTTTAATGTCCTATAGGATGACATATAGTTTAATGTCATTTGTGACATAATATTTTAAGGTTATAGAGGAGCAGACACAGTTTAACGTCTGGTGGGATGAAATACAATTTAATGTCATGTGGGAGAATATATTATAAGCCCATGTAGAATTGGATAAATTTCATCATCATGCAGGATTGTAAACTGTTTAATTTCTGGTGGGAAATAATAGTTTAAGGTCTTGTAGGACCCCATTTTCCAATGATAATTATTTCATGAGGAACGTGAAATTTTTGAGAGGACTTATACTCCCCCCGTCCATGTTTACTAGGGCGTATGGGCGATTGAGATAAACCTTACGAATGATGTAAGGTCCAACCCAGTTCGGTGCCAACTTGGGTGGTTTCATACAACGTATCATTGAGGTTCTCTGGGCTAACACCAGGTCACCCCTATAAGAAAGAGTGGAGGAGAAATTCATGTTGATATCTCTATATATATTGTTCTTATGCCTTTCTAGATTGTGTAGGGAATGAAACATGTTCTCGTCGAGGGCATCCAATTTAGCCAGATATATTTCAGCTACATCATAAGGTGCTTGTTGATCATAAATTGCTGTGCATAATGAAGGAAACTGAATCTTGATGGGGATGTTGATCTCCAATCCGTACACCATGGATTATGGGGTCATAGGTATGAAATTTTGATTCATTTTCTGATAGGTACAAAGGATGTAGCGGAGTTTTTCCGGCCAACTATTTCAGTTTTAATGAACCATTTTCTGTAGAATGTTAGGGAGTGTCTTGTTGAATGCCTCGATCTTCCCATTTCATAACTTGTGATAGTTAGAGATATTATTAGAATGGATGTTGTACTTTCCGTACAATTTATTAATCTTGGCTGATCAGAAGTTGGTGTTGTTATCGGTAAGGATGACGTGAGGGACTCTAAACTGGTAGATGATATTGGAGCTCAAAAAGTATAAAATAGAATGGACCTTGACCTCCTTGAGTGGGACTACCTCTATCCACTTCAAAAATAAATCCATAGCGGTCAGAAAAAATGCACATTGGAATGTCGTAGCTCATTGATATAGTACCATGAAATTGGGGTCCAACTCTACAAAGCACCAAGTGTAATTGGTATTGTAGAGATACTCCAGCGACCAATGCACAAAATTATCATGAATTTGGCACGCATGACACCTCTTGGAAAACTCGATTCAATCATGGATCTTGGTGGGTCAAAAATACCCCAGTCTCTGGATCATGGGAGATAACATTGGCCGAGTATAAGGATCCTCACAAGAACTGTCTTGAAACTACTGCGTAACCTATGAAATCTCAATTCTTTAAATGCAATGAAGGATAAACCCATAAAACACATGATTTTACAGAATTTCATGAAGCCCAAGACCACTCTGAAGTGTAAACTACAATGCAAAGGGTCATATTCACTCGTTCTAGTCTCTATCAGCCACGAGATTACTGTATTGGAGGTACTAGAAAACAGTGGTTCTCCAGTAGGGAGTCACTTCAATCACATCATTTGGGGGACCTTGAGGTACTGACATGGAGGAGATTGTGTTCAGGTGGCCTACCTGTGGGCTATCAATATCGTCTGGCGTGATGGGGGTGATGACTCTTTGGTGCGCCATGTGGATAATTATAACATCTTATTCAGGATCTGAAAGCGATGCACTAAGGCTAGACATGGAATCTTCTCAATCGTTCAGGGATCAGGGACATGGGTAACTCATGGTCAATATTGGAACTAGGTCATCAGTTTGTGGTTGAGTTCCAACAATGGTACAATTTCTGGATTTTTGGCGACATAGTCACCATTGATTTTCATGATGACTAGTTTAGGGTCAACATTCAGATGAATGTGTGGAAAGTTATTCTCGAGTTCCAACTCAAGGATAATGATGATATCCTAGTACTCTGCTACATTTTTGGTTCTTCCATATGATAGTATGAATGAATATTGAAAAATAGATTGTGCTGGAGTGATGATGACAATACCCAGGACAACAATGTTGAGTCTGGGTTCCTTGTAGCTTTTTCCAGAATGGCTCTCAGAATCACCACCAATGTGAATTTTTCATAATGGAATGGACTTTTCTACTTAGAAGATTGCATCATCAAGAAAATCAAGGTCCATAGAGTACTCCCTGGGAGATGGATGCGCACTGAGGAAATCAACCAATTATTTTTCCTTAATATCCTTATGAGGGATGAGCTTGATTTCAACCTGCTTGAGGTTCACTACCCACTGAGTTAGATGACCTATGAAACATGGGCGAATCATGATGTACTTTAGTGGATGCACCCAAGACACCAGTTGTACCTCATGGTGCTGCAAGTAATGTCACAATTTCTATACTCCGAACACTAGTGCTAGGAATATATTCACAATAGGGGAGTATCTGGTATTTGTATTGAGGATCATGTTGATAAGATAATAGAGACTATTCATTATTCCCTTGTTATACTTTTGGGTGAAAATGGAGACAAGGGATAATTCTATGGCGTTCACAAGAAGGACCATCAGGTTTCTGGAAGTTAGGGGCATCAAGAATAGAGGTAGGAGTAGATACTTAAAGGTTTCCTCAAAAGAAGTCTGATTTTCTTCTTCTAATGGATAAAAAATTCCTTTCATCATGATTCGAGAAAATGGATTGCACCTCCCAGCCAAACTCACAATGAATCGGTGAACATAGTCTAAGGGGCCTTTAAATCCTCAAAACTCTCAGATGTTACTCGGGGGATACATCTAGATAATGGCATTGATTTTCTTTTGGTAAATCTCAATGCCCCAATATATGAAAAATAATCCGAGAAACATTCCATAGGTGACCTTGATGGCACACATCAATGGGTTCATCTTCACATGGAGATAATGGAGGAATCCGAACAATTTCTCAAGGTCTTCGAGATGGTCCTGACATTGGCATGATTTGACCACCAGATATTCCACATAGCATTCCACCAGTGTCCCGAGGATCAGACTAAATATTTGATGTATAAACCATTGATATGTGTCACCTACATTATTTATACAAAAGGGCAGGACTATGTAAGTGAATGTACCATGAAGTTCCCTAAAGGCTGTAGACTCCTCATCCTCCGGATGCAATCAGTTCTACATATACCCAGATTACCAATTCAGGAACGAGAGGGAATGGAACTCAGCATTATCATTGATGAAAAATTCTATCACAAGAAGGGGAAAATAATCCTTTAGACATTGAAATTTGAGATCTCAGAAGTCGATGCAGCCTGTGATCTGTCTGTTCTTCTACATGACATGAAAAAGGTAGGCCATCCATCTGAGGTATTGGACCTCCTTGACGAAATAGGATCATATGAGCTTATCAACCTCATCCTCGTCCATGGCTCCATTAGAAGGGTGCATCTTTCTTGGGTGTTTTCTTATCCTGCAGTGATTTTCTATGAGACCGAGTTAGTGGATGGAACCCTGAGGATCTAGTCTAGTCGTCTCATATTACATCCAAATAAAATAAATCAAGGCACTGATTCATGAATTCCACGTACTGTTGTCTCTCCTTGAGAGCCATAACATCACTAATCAATGAGGGTTTTAGATCTTTCTGGCCACCGAGATTCTCCCACACTAGTTCATCAACCATGCTAGAGACACCTGCATTGATGGAAGGAAGATAATCCTCCAAGTAATATTTTTAATCCAAGGAGGTGGGGTCCTCAGTGGGAGGAATATCTTCTATGTTTACTGATCCCAATGGGAGACTGGTACTAGCTTGAGTAGTGGTAGACACTACATCGACAGAATCCTGAGCATCCGAAACCCAGACAATGAAAGATGTTGATCCGATTTTATATGTTCTTCAGACTAAGGGGACACACTTGAGGATATCAAAGAAATAGTTTCACATCATCATGCGGCATTTTATCCCATCACGGTGAAACAATCAAGTATGGCGTATTTTTTTCCATGGGGCAGACATCCCGATACCTTATGTGAGTAGGGTTTCTGGGATCACCCATGCTTGAATTGTGTATGAATACAAGGTGATATTCCAAAGTCTCTTAGACTTGGGAATGTGGTTCCCCAATTTTTCAAATGACATCAATGAGTTGAACCATATACAGAGTCATAGACCCTAATCAATGGAAGAGGAAAATGTATGCATCATCCAGATATATCCACGAGTCGGTCGTAGCCATCACATGTTTGACTTCATTAGCCTGAATCAGCTTGTCCTTATACTTCTAAAAGATGGAATCTAGATAGAGGTATTCAAAATAGGAAAAGGAAGACCCGTCACCTTAGAGTACACCCAATCAAACATTATGGGAGTTCATAAGGCACTGGTGATACGATGAAGGAACCACCGCATACAGGTGCAGCCATGGCCTTACCATCAACAGATTTTAGGCAGTTTCTTGGGATACAACCCTTAAGCTAGTGTTGTAAACTGGTTTACTGAACTAGGTCTTTAGAAGGATATTTCTAACCGGTGTCTATTCCATCCTATCATAACCTTGAATTTTCAGGTCAATGGGACTGAGATTGTCCTCATACAACCCTAGTTTTCACGGTGTCCAGTTTAGGATTAGGTTA
Source organism: Viscum album (assembly GCA_963277665.1). Classification (NCBI taxonomy): domain Eukaryota; kingdom Viridiplantae; phylum Streptophyta; class Magnoliopsida; order Santalales; family Viscaceae; genus Viscum; species Viscum album. The sequence goes on from OY728123.1 coordinate 1,757,829,140, forward strand.
ATCCCAAATCCCATGTCGACAGCACAATGAAGAACCTACACATCATTAAAATGGTCGGTGATGTACAGTGGGAGGATGTTATCCTATATATGAGAGCCTTTATGTTCTTTAGATATCAAGATAATCGTTGGGCATTCAGTTTGCTCGATTGCCTTAGCATGGAAGGCTTCTGCGGTTACTACCTCCATCTCAAACTAGATGGGGTTTCTTAAAACCTTGGAGAGTGCTTCATGCATGTCCACTGAAAGGAAAATAGCCTCAATGATAGAGTGCCTCGCTAGAATGCTGGAAATATTCTTGAGGACATCGTACTTCCATGCAAAGAGGGAAATTTTGTTTATAAGAAGTCGCTATGTGGAAAGACGTATAGCGGGCCCCGCTTGCTAGACCGACAGATGATTTGTGCTGGGATTGTCCCACTTCTCACTATCCAAATCTTGTGGAGGGACTACCGGTTATGGGCCATATTATTGAGACTATAACATAACAGATCTTGGATGATCACGACATGGTTGGGGCGGCGCATCCTAATCTTGTATCACAAATAGCAGAGAAGGCGGACCTGATTCCATCAGATGAGAAGGTTATGTGTGATGTGCTCTGCGCTGGGCTAGCTATCTGGTTTCAGTGGCATGCACAACATGGTTGGATGTTCAGACTGAGGCAATCCAACAACCCATACAGTTTTGGATCTACCGATGCTAGAAACAACTAGGGACGTTGGGATGATCTGTCTGTTGCTCCTCATCGTCGGAAATCATGTAGGGGTTTACTAGCTCCACAGTGTTAATTGAGGCATAACACTGACTATCACATTAAAAATCATCCTCCAATGGATGAAATAAGGGGGAATCTCCATCTTAGGGGGGAATTTAGGCACCATGAGTACTAGATGACGGTGACATTGGTGGGGGAATTTGTTTTCCCTTACGCTGCTGACGCTTGACCTTTTGGGAAGTGGAAGGCTTATATGATGATGTAGAAGAATTAGTTGCGGCAAACACATCATTTTTTAAAGGATTAGGTCAATTCCGGAATGCACGTATAATACCATGGACATGTGGACCACCTTACGATCCATCCATTATTCATACTTATTGGACCCAATGTTGGAAAACAGATGCCCCTTGCCTTCGTTGTCACTACTACCAATGGGATTTACGAAGACACATGCCACTTGTGCCAGAGATGGTCATAACATGACTATGTTGTTATCAACCTAAGGTTGAATCCAGTATTTAATCACATAGAACTGATTTAAGGTGTTCCCCAAGATCCATTGTGTGGGGATGCAGTTGGGCCGATCAGGGTGATCTGCCTCTTCTGGCCTCTTGCATTCAGGCATGCGTAGAATTCCCTGTTCTAGGGCATTGTGGAAATTATAGAGGACCTGAGCCACATTAATTTAGTTGTTATTATTTCTTCTGGACGAGAATTCGGTACTAGGAGCGTGAACCTGAAGGGGGGCTAGAGGAGCCTGTCATGGAGGGGGAACCATGTTTTCTCGCCTAGGTGGTGGTTGCTCATTACATGGGGGAGCATGTCAATTTTACGTCAGACACTACTAGGATGGTGGATATGTCTACGCTGGCGGTCCTCTGCCGAGGTAAAAAAGGATGTTCCACAAGAAATAATTCGAGTTATCTGGGGGCCTCTTTTTGGGCCTCCAAAGTGGGCTCAGCATTGGCAGCCCATCTCCTGATAATTGTAGGAGGCAGTATGCATGCCTAGCTAGCCTGCATCAAGCATTCTTCTAGACACCATGCCTTATCAGAAAAGTCATGGAATCCTCTATGGAAATTTGTGGTGATCCAAGAGGGGACCAGTTCCCTCTTGACATTTCCCACACACACCTTCAACAGTTTCTTCTAATTTAGTATCATGTCCAATGAGTGGGTGAGTCCTTTCCAGCAGGCGAAAAAGTCTGTGACGCACTCTTCAGGCCTCAGTTTTTATTTGAATAAGTTTACAATACTTGCCTTATGAGTGGTGTAAAATAACTATTAATGAAATTTCCTATTAAGATCATCACAACTGGCTACTGAACTGATGTGTAGCTAGTTCAATTAGACAAATGCATGTACTTCGAATTTCAATATGGAAGCATCAAGGTTTTGCGGCCTCCTACTGCGCTGAAGTTCCATGCTTGGGTCCACACCTAGAGATGAAGTATTATAGATGTTTTAGTGGGACTGATGTCCCATTTAATGGGGGGGGGGGATTATGAAAAACATGGGTGTTGGCATATCATCCACCCACGCCAGATATGGATTGCCATCATGTGGAATTGCAAACTATCATGTTTTCAATGCCTCATTGGAAGAAATGAACACCTCCATGGGATCATCTCAGTGGGGGTTCCTATCTTGAAGAGGATCCCTATCCACCAGTGTGTTTGGAATGTTCTTTAATGTGATAAGAAAGTATATCTTCTCGTGGAGAAATTGGTGGGACGACCTCTGGGGTTGTTGGGGGAACTTGAGCTGGGTCTCAAGACTCGTCATGTCACATAGGCGGTCATGGGAAAACATATTTCTCCCTATTTACATATGTACTATCATCTACCCTATATTCTAGGAAAGATGGTTAGGGTCACCAGGATGCAATTTGCCCGGGGGATGTTGTGTCTGCCCCTATAGCCCCAGTCGAGGATCATCGTATTCTGGCCATCTCTATGCGACACACTCATCAAGGAGGTTATCAACGACTTATTATACACTGAGATCTGTTGACACAATGTAGATTTTTTGGGGTCATCATCTATCTTTTTTACTGATCCAGACAGGTTAGAGGGTTTGAAAACTCCAATGTTCTCCATATCCATGTTGGAAATTTGGTTCAGAACCAATGCCTCGGTGAGCATGAGATGACCCAGTAGATTTATATGTATGCGAGTAACCCTTTCTAATGGGTCCAAAAATGGTCACTCCCCCTGGTGGTATGTTTTCTCCATGTATTTTAGTCTCCACCCCTTCCTTTTATAAATGGTCCATGTTAACTGTGACTATACATGGAGGCATACCATATATATCTCTTGGAGAGTCAGGGTAGTGCCAGAATGAACAGAAATGGAGGGAAGCTTACTTCCCCCTACCATGGATCTAAATGTGTGGGGAATACTTATTTATTATCCTACGAAGCTCTTTAAAACATTACACACATCATTGTTGGAGGGTCCAATGGAGACCTAGTGACTCATGGTGCTAGAGCTCGGAGAGTGTGGCCAAATCAACTTAATGAAATTGTTCACCAATGTATTCTGAGTGTGCCTGACTCATGGGGTAGGACACTCTTCAATGATGAAGACCAAATTGAGTCAACCATTGGGTCTTGCGAAGGCATCAAACCTCCTCTTGGTTGAGAGATTCCAGTTCCCTGAAATGTTTTTTGGAAAATGGGAAATACATCTCCAGGAAATGGTCCACCATAAGAATTTCCCACAAGATCTTCATCTCAAACTAAGGGTCTGTCCCTTGGTTACACCACTCATCAACTTGAGGCGGCTGGGGAACTAGTAGCTATTTTGATGAAGACCACTGAGGTGGTTCGTTGACCGATGGAGAATACAGTGGTCTGGCTAACGAGCTTCCACATCTTGGGAAACAATCTGATGAGTTTAGTAACATAGACACCACATCATGTTAATATGGGCTAGTGACCATATAATATATCATATGGACTATATATGTTATAGGTTTACCATGATGTTTATCATCCACCATCAGTCTCCAAAAAAACTCCCTATTATCTTTTGTTGAGGTAGAGAGTGCTCCTGGCGATGGTGGAGGTGACTGTGCGGCCAGACCCTGGGGAGAGGTGAAATCTTCATCATCATGGATGTATCTACCGAGGGAGGCATGGATCTAGTGGACCTCACATTCCATATGTACGAGGATGAAACGCCTCATCCTTACCCTATCACTTGACACATATGATCTTGGTGAGGGATCCATTTCTGAATCATATTCCGCCTTATAATGTTATAGGTGGATAGGTTTAATCTTGGTCTGAATCTTCATGACATTTCATTTATGGAAGCAACGGACCACCCTCCTGCACTGGGATGGCTCTTCGGGATAAGGTATATTTATGGCATGAGGAGGTCCGTTAGCCGAACTTGTGATGAGGCAGAGAGGAGTTCCACCTGATTAATTTGGGGTGTTAGGAGAACCTAGAGAGATTTCATAGGTAATACAGGGAGGACCTCCATGTCCACTGGATAATATGAAAAGGGAGTCTCTATGAGAAGTGCCAGAGCAGGTTGGACCTCCGCTGGAGCTGGTGGGAACATGGGTAGAACCCCCATGCTTTTGTCCCCTAACATGGTAGACATGAGGTGGGTCCCCATACTGGATAAGTCGAACCAGGGTAGGATATATGATCTAGGTGTTTATGAAGGGAGGAAAAACATAACTTCTCTTATTTTTTGGGTGAGTAGGACCATCACTAGCTATTGTAAGGACATGGGGAAGCCCCCCACCACAATGGTTGAGTGGATGTGTAACATCTCCACCCCGGCGGTCTGTGGCAAGAGGAATGACACGCTACCTGATGTAATGAGCTTGGAAGAGGCGTTTTTAATATGTGTCACTAAAAATGGGGAGGACCCTCATCTGGATTGAAGGTGGCATGGGGAGGATTTCCACACCGAACATGAAAGTGGAGAGGACCGTGTTCTCAATGGTGGTGGTATGGGGAGGAACTCCATACTTAGCTTCGCTACCGCAGGTCAGCCCATGGTGGGAACTCCCTACACCAGCAACCAGGAGAGTTGACCCAGCCTACACGTGGGGCATTTGGGGCCATGATCCGGGTTGGGTGGATTTGTTCGCTTTCTCAGTGTAATCATGGGACTGATGTTTTACGTCAGCATTGGAATGATCCCTGATAGTTATTGACGCTGACACACCTTGGTGAGTGTCCTCCTTAGACTTTTTCCGATGTTAGCGTTGGGTTGGCCGGACTAGGGATGGTAGTTCATGCGCATAAATTACCTGTTCCTCAGCCCGTGGGGTCGGGTGGTGGTGCTGGCACAGCCAAGTGGGGTCCTCCGTGGGAACCCTAGAAACAGAATCTGGACCGGGCTGGCATAGACAACACTCACCTCATCGGCGTGGGGGTGGTAGTCATCAAAGCGTTCTTGAAAGAGGATCAAAAAATGAATGTTCATTAAAGTGGGGAGTAGTTTCTCCATACATAGCCCTTCGGGGTGGCAGTGGTGATGAGGAGTAGAATCCCCTAAGTCCTGAAGGGCTATATCCTTAGTTGGGATAATCCCTTCCTCCTCATATCATCGGACGAGGATGTTTATCACCCTTACCTAAGTGAATTCAGATAGGGCGATAGGGTGTGTTCTCCGTATGGTTTTGGATGTAGAGGCAGCTATGGTGGAAAATGGCCATTCGAGATTGATGTGATGACATTTACCTTTCCCCTATGTTGGTAGGTGGGCAGTGATTGATTTCTTGAAATGGAGTATCGGGTCCTGGAAGGCAGGGATATTAAACCAGTAGTACTGCAAGAAGGAAAACCACTTCCAGTGCCCCCAGTTCCATTTCCTCTTCTATGGATAGTAAGAAGGACCCACACTGACTATGTCACTGACCGGGATTTCCAACATTTAATTGCCCCAAAATTTGGTGAGTTTCACGCCAAGACCACAATTTTCTTAGGAGGAACTGGCATCAGATAACTAGATCTTGTGATACACTATTCCACTAATGTCTTGAACTCTACTAATTTCTACCTAGAGAAGAATAAATTCATTTTAGGCTCACCATTTCTATTTCCCACTCTTTTGCAAGTGCACGCCTTTGCCTCTTTCGATGGGACGCTAAACGTTTTCCCCCAAATTCCCACTTTCCAAAGGTGGGTTGCATCCATTGCTTATTCAGGGAAATTTTCTCCTTGATCGAAACATGATGATGGGATGTCGGTTCCTCCATCCGTGCATTCCGCCTCAAAACTCATTACGTAGTCTGATCTCTCTTATAGATTAATATGTTATTCATCAATAACATTCTCAGTCCCTTGTCATCATGGTCATTGATTAATTACATTGCTTCTGTGAGGACATTCTAAAGGGTCCGGTTAGGGCATCAAACTTTTGTCTGGGGAGTAGTCACGCTGGACATCGTTGGCATGTCAGGACGCCAAAACACTAGAGCATATAGTTTTCTTGCCATTATAATAGGGCTTCTAGAGGGCATGGATGTCTGAGGCATCCTATGGTGAATGTGAGGAATTATATTCTATAGTCATGCCTCTTATGTTTTCCTCATCATCTCATGTTGAACGCAAGGTATGTTGTAGTTTTAACATCTACCAAAGATAGAATGGACAGATCAGAATACTGTTGAGAGTGGATTAGGTGGGTATGACCACTAGTGGGATTGCTGATGCTGGGGATAATGCATGGATAGTTACCTCATTACTTCTTGAATCAGAAAGAATGTGGGTGACATGAAATTATTGGGATGTTGTTGGGGAATGAGATGGAACCATAGTGAAGGAAACAAGAGTGTTGGGCTTGATCCTCGAAGAGACATCCTACATATTGATGTGGTAAAGAATCAACGTCTGCGTAGTTTGGAAGTGTGATGGGGCACCTTAGGAGGCGGCACATTTGGATGGGACCCGAAGGAAGTGGAACCTACGGGTTGGGGAGTGACCTTCCAGAAACACATATGCTCGAGTGGGAGAGAAAATGATGAGACATGAATGATGTGGTTAAACCTTAGGGAGGCTTCCAACTTACCGTTCCCTGGAAAGGTTCAAAACCCACATACTTCAATATAGGGGCATGGAATTAGGGTGTGCGTGAATGAAAAAAACCCAAAGGCATGCTTGGACTTACACTTTGTTAGTATCCCTGGAATGGTATGACATTCGAGGGGTAGAACAGAGATGTGGGTCCCAACATGGGGGACAAAAATGTTTACCCCTGTTAGGGGTTGAACCTCAGGGGCACATCCTATGTACCATGTCACGAAGACATATATCAAACCCATGTAGTTCATAATATGACATCTAACCATCATGAGGGGATGATAATGGCTTACCACTGGATGGGATACAATGGTTTACCGTTGATTAGGGTACAACGACTTTCCACTAATTGGGGAACACATTGGATAACATTCAATTAGGAATCAAAATGGATTACCGTCGATTGGGGAATACAATGGGTTACCAGCGATTGGGGATCACCTTGGAATACCATCGATCGAGGGTCACAACGGCCTACCTTCGATCGAGGAACACAACAACATACCTTTTATCAGGGAACAAAATAAATTAGAATCATTTGGTGTTAGACCTCAGGGATTCTTCCAATGTAACTTTTCTGGAAGATAAGGATTAAATCCCATGTAGTTCGAGTGGGTATTGTTTATCATCCTGTAGGATGAAAAGGGGGTTTACAGTTTAAAATCATTCAGGACGATGGTGGAAAGACGTAGAGTGTTCGAGATGGGTAGGTGTTGGGTTGGAAATCCTGAGAGGCTCCTTATATACCATTATTTGGAAAGGATCAATGTTCTAATAGTTTAGGATGGTTTGGTGAACCGACGTGAATGGGTCAGGACTAGTAGGCGTTGGGCTTGAACCACATAGAGGCTTCATACGTACCATATCCAAGAGATATAGATAAAATTCCACGTAGTTCAGAATGTGTCGGAATTGAACCTCATGGAGACTTCCTACATACCTTTCCTTGTCAAGGATCAAAGGTCACAATGTTCGGAATGTGTTAGGCTTGAACCTCAAGGAGGATTCCTATGTACCATTCCTTGGAATGGATCAAAGTCCCTGTAGTTCAGAATGTGTTAGGCATGAACCTCATGGAGGCTTCCAACATACCCTACATTGGAAATGATCCATGTCCATGTAGTTCAGAATGTGTTTTTCTGGAACATCAGGGAGGCTTCCTATGTACCTTTCCTTGGAAGGGATCAAAATCTACCTAGATTGGAATGTGTTGGTCATGAACCACATGGCCGATTCTTATGTACCTTTCCATGGAATGGATCATAGTATACATAGTTCAGAATGAGTTGGGATTGAATCCTAGGGAGTATTCATATTTAACTTTCCATGAGAAGTATCAAAGTCCACGTAGTTCAGAATGTCTAAGTGATTACACTCTAGGGTGGATGAAAGAGGAATTCATGTTTGATGCATACTCTATGCCCACATGATTCATGCTCGGTGTGAGAATCTAGAGGTAGAAAAGACCTGAAAATAAAGTTGTTAAAAGGAGCATCTGTGGGAAGTGGAATGTGGATTTCACGTTGTTAGTGGCCCAAATAAGAAACAGTGGCTTATGCATTGTTAACTTCCCTAGGAGATGGTGATTGGTATCTACTACTAATTGGTGACCCGAATGCAGGCAAAGCCTAGAGGGAGAGGGACAAGATAATGACGGTCCCTATTCACATCTTACATACTAGTCTTTGGCATGGAATATGAGCAGAGGAGCTGGGGTGCTGCCTCCTACATGAAATGGTAGGGGAATACACAAAAATGGTTTCCCACCCACCAGACAAGCACCATCCCAACAAAGGGGATCTCATTACATGTGTGGAATATTTCACTCCCATGGAGACTAGTGGACTTGGAGAATATATAAGATGGGACAACCTACGTAGAGTGCCTGGGGTGAGTGCACAGTTTAAAGTCATGTGATAAGGATGATGGTTCTTGGATGTTTAATGACATGAAACTCAGATTAGGAGAGTTCACTTTACTCCCCTTGGACATACATAACAAATACACAGCTGTCCTTGGGGATGAAAAGGAATCAACAATGATGTGGTGAGGTGGTGTCATGGAGTTATCCAATTAGGGGTCCACGTTAGCGGGGATATGCGAAGAAGAAATAGATGTTAGCATGATTATGTGAAGAAGAATAAGGCTAAGAAACAAAACATAGGGCACCCCCCATGGGACAATGAAATCAATCCATAGAGACCTAGATGGTCGTACATGAAATGGGGTAGTGGATAAAAGGGGTTCATAGGAAGAGGCCTTGGGAATCTCTTGTGATACATGTGGGGGGGCTTCGTGAAGGGGTTTGAATCATGAGGTGGGGTGGCCTAGACTAAGAATAAATAATAGGTGCACCTGGAGGGTGCTTCGTGAAGTAGAATGGATCTTGTGGAGTAGGGCTTCGCAAAGTAACGGTGACATGCAAAGCATAGAACTACGAAGAAGTATACCTTATGAAGGTCAATGATCCTGCATTAGCATGTTATTCACATGTGCATGGATGAAAATTAATGAAGCATTAGTACATTGCGAAGACCCGAGTCCCCTTAGGGATATCGTTCCTTTGAAAAGGCCCTTGGGAATCATGAATGAAATAATTATTTGAAGCGGGTTTGTGTTTATGCCATGGGAAAGGCACTTCGTGATGCTAATGTACCTTGAGGAATTCATTTTTCTCAGGGAAGACAGTGCATCCTGATTTGAGAGATGAGAATGAGAAAGGTCAAAGTATCCATCCTCTAGGATCGGGGGAAGCCAAATATTTATAGGATTGAGGTGGCGTGATGTAGGGATCGCTCGACATGAATCCATGAGGAACATTATTGTATCTACAGAGCCTTCTGCCTCTTTCCTTTGTGGTGACTTTTCAAACATCTTCTGGATCACGGGAGCCTCCTGCCTCTTTTCTTTGCGGCTTCTTTGAAAACATCTTTCGGATGATGGAGTCTTCCACCCATTTCTTTACGGTGGCATCACAAACATCTTTCAGATAATAGATCCTCCCACCCAAATGCTTCGTAGTGGCTTACTAGATAGCGTTCGGATCGCGGTGCCTCCTGCTTCTTTGCTTTGATGCAGCATCACAATGGGGAAAACTTTTTTTCAGCTGTAGTGCTATTGGGCTATATGAACATGCTTCATGAGGTAGTCTCATTTGAGGTTGTTTCCTCTTTGCAAGTGCTTTTCCCCTCCCCATATTTTGGTGCCAAAAATTATTTATCAATTTCAATAAAAAAAAATATAATCCTGATCATAATAAAATAATATAATATTTACATTCATCTTTATTATCATAGTAAAATGAAACAACATGTGATTCCTAAATCCAATTATTTATTAATATGATTTTGTAATTAATAGATTAATTGTATTACCATCCAAATGAATTAACCATGATTGAATTACAATTTCATGAAAATAAATGGGAGAAGAAAAAAATCCCCCACCTTATAGGTTTAATTATGCTTTTCATTAAAACATACAAATTTCATAGATCCTTGTCACCCAAACTAAATGTGATGCATCCCTCCAAGGATTCTAAGCAACAACCCCCACAAATAACAAAAACTAATATTACTTATGTAATTGGAACATAAAAATCCATTTCATGGATAGATGAAGTACGAGGATCCAAATAGAATTACTTTAATAGGAAATGATAATGTTCACATCAAATCACCATGTATTGAAGACGGTAAGGAGAGAATTGATCTCTATTAGAGGGATTTTAAAACCTTTTAAGAGATCATCAGTGATAACCTGGAAATCAATAGAGGTTCATAGGTTTTAAAAAAATACGAAGCATTGATGTTTATAATGGAACAATACCCATCATATATTCATGGTGTAAAACCCTTTCACATCATGTTTGTTTTGGGCTCTAGGTATCAAAAACTGATCCATCTCCAAAAAACATTTAACCCAAATTTAATTCATGTCATAAAGAACCCCATGATACCTACTCACATAAGAAATCAATGATACATTCATGATGTGAAACCATAATACGTCTTGGATTATTCATAAATCAATAATTTTTATGGCAAACACCAATATTCCATCTATATAACACCATTTATTAACATGAAAATAACAAATATTAATGGTCATACAATGTGGACATGGTCCTTGACATTATTTACATCTTAATCAATTATCAGCCTCAAGAATTTAAAACCAAAAAAATCATGAGAATGGAAATGAGTAATCCAAACAACAATCCCATGAGATACCTCTCATGTATCTAAACATTACAGGATCTCAGCCTACTCACTACATGGATAGAGTAAAATCGCAGAACACAATAACCATCTCCTACAGAGTTTCCTGAGGGATATACCTCACAAATAGAAGAAAGGATTCCAAAAAGAAAAATGATGGAAGCATATCATAACCTAGAATTTTCAACATCAGAAAATACACATTTTTTAAGATAATATAAAATTTTCAAAAACCATAGGGTATTGAGTTTTCATATGACATTCACATTTTGAAGTACACTATTCTAAGACACTATTCCACCACGAGACATGAACCAAAGGAATTGTATTCCTATAAAACACCTTATCATGGCCTTATTAGATTTCAGCAAGATACTCTATTAATGAATCATTATCATAAACATCTATCTCCCCAAAATCATTGACATGATATTTGACATGATGAAAAAGAAGGATCTCCAAAATGTGTAAATCATCATGTATTATGCTCACCGAAGGGGGGTAGTGTAAACTGATGCACCATAACTCCAACATGATACAACAACTCAAATGGACCAATAATACATGGAGAAATATTTCTCCTATAACCTATCCTTCTCTTCCCATGTCGAGGAGTGACCTCTATGAATATGTTTCATTCAACATCAAACTTCATAGTTCTCCACCAATGATTGGAATAATATTTATGATTATCCAATGATTCATTTATATTATCACAAATTAAATTTAGCATCTTTATTGTAAATAAACAATTTCTAACATGATAATTACTAGGCATCCATACCCAATCCGTCCATAATAAAAAACTAGAGTTCTATAATAAAAATAATTAAATGAAATCAAACCAGTGGTTGAGTGAAAAAAATTATTATAAGATAATGTTACCCAGGGAAGGTGCCTCATCGAAAAAACACTAAAATACATGACACAAGAGTGAAACATATCTTCAATAGTATATATTTTATTGCCAATAATACTATCTATATTGTGACGAAAAGAAGTGTTAAGGAATAATTATTATCCAAAATCATGATAGATACCCATCCAACCCATTGAGGTAAAATGAGGATACTAAACAAAGACGATCAATCTTTAGAATCTATATAGTCATACCACCACCTCCATATACTTCATCAAAAAAACCAATATTTTTATTGATTCACCTATTACTATATAGTGGGATGAATTTTAAAAAAATATACTATCACCCATATAGAATTATAATCTACCTATAATCGATGTAATCTAGTGATGATGTTCATCAATATGTCCTCCCACTTCTAATCAGAAATATAACATTTCTAGGGTAATCCATTGAGGACAAGGTGGATGAAAATAAAATTTTGTAGACCAAAAATCAAGAAAAAAACTCTTTAACATTCAACTTCTACCCCAGAAACCAAATCAACACTCTTTAAGTTCGATACATCTTTGTCACGCTAGGATGTAATCATAAGGGTGAGCTCAAGAAAAATAAAAGAACCTTCTCAAGAATAACTTATAGAATGAGAAAACATACCTAGAACAAAACCCATGTTTTCCATTCTCATACCATTCATCAAGGGAATCTCTAAGAACACTCAATTACTTCATACCGGCACCCCAGAATAAAATAGTGTGGATTCCCCCACCTAAAAAACCAAATATTAATTAACTATCATAGAAAACAACAACATCTTACTACATCCCCACAAATTTTTAGATGCATCCATGATAGATATTAAATCAATATCTAGTAATCTCTATATTTATTCCTAAAATTACTATGTGACATATTTCTTAGCACATCACCCACAAAATTTCCCATTCATGGAAAATATGAAATATCAATGTCATAATCCAGGAGGAATTACATCCACTGAATAAATCAAATGTTCATTTCATTCTTAGAGAACAAATTTTTCAGGTCTATATTTGTAGTAAAACACACAAAATTATTGCTGATGAGGTCATTTTATCATAGATTCAAATAAATAATAATTATCTCCAAATTAAGATCATGTGTGGAATAATATTGATAATGGGTACATAACTTTTCAGAACCATAAAAATAGATCTATTTTACATTAAAATGCATCCTATTTTTAGATTATAATAATAATTGAAAACATCAATTTGTTGTAATTTTTCTAGAAAACAACAAACTAGAGAACTGACTAACATATCATTCATGTACAAGAAATCTTCCTCACATTTTTCAATTCATAAAAACACCGTATTATTATTGACCAAGTTTATCAGAAGAGTTTGAACATGATAAAAAGCATCTACGAACCTCATATAATTTCCTAAAGGACAACATAAATTCCCTAAATAGACCACTATCTTTGGGAATTCATAATAAACTACTACCTCTATAATCTAATTATCCACAACTACTTAGTAGGAGGATGTGACATCCCAAAGAAAAATACTACCTGACCCCTAAATCAAAAATTGATAACATCCCAAATAGTTAATAATGACAATGAACATCAATAATTTTACATCAATGATCAATATAAACCTCCTTATCCATAGAGATCAAAAGGATGTCATTGACGAATACCACAAATAAATTATCATGGAATTATATGGACATTACCCTCTCCATCCTTTTGAATATGACTATATCATTTATAAAACCAAATGGAATCACAATGAGCATGGAATTCCAATGACTATAACAAAATATTGTATTATGAATATCATCATCCTTCACTATCAACTGATAACATCATAAAAACAAAACAATCTTTGGGAACCAACTCACTACCTAATACAAATTCAATAAATCATCAATCCTTGGAAGAGGATCTTATTTATTCACAGTCACCTTATTAAAAGACTATAATTTATAAAATTTGAAACCCACAATTGTATTTCCTAAAAACATAGTGTGACCCATAGTGACAAACATGGCCAAACATGATGTTACCCCAAAATATAATCATGTTGTATTCATAGCTCTCAAAACTCAGAAGGGTCCTTATTATATGGTGACACCAAGATAGGAAGAATTCCTATATATATCGCAATTACAAACTTATCCACCCATAGAGGTGTTAATGTTAAAAATACCTCTTTAAATACAATATGGGTACTCTTCTAAAATCATAATAAATACTGACTGTTGGACCTCTAAAAAACTCAAAAATAGATTAGACAATAAAGATGATAACGATAGACCACCCATATGACCGATCTGTTGATCGCTTCCACAAAAAAGTAGTACTAGACCTCCATCTGCATCATAGACCATATACTACTTCCAATAGAAAACCATGATAGCCTTCACTAATTCCAACCAGTCATTTCTAAAGATAATTTCATATGTATATATATGTGAACATAGGAAATATCACCCCGATCAGTGCTTCTCCCGTACTAGATGACAATATACACATACTTTATACAATAAATCTTGAACTTCAACTATTATTGTAAATTAATAGAGAACTAGAAGCCACTCTACATCATTTCAAAAACCATGGTAGAAATGTAGTTATATAAAAGAGTGTGTGACTCTTAGAAAACCAAATAAGTCACCCATGAAGAAAAAATAAAAGCTTTTCATGAATGAAATAAGGCTCATTGAGCACTAGAATAACTGAAGAAAGAATCTAAAAGTTACCAAATCCATAGCCTCTAATTCCCTGTTGACCACCACATACACATTTGTGATCTAATCTCTGAGTATGAGGTTTGTCTTGGGGATGTGATTTTCATACAAAATATCATCCTTGTAGATACCAAAATAGACCACCTTATTGACACTGAATCATTAAAAACATCATCAATGAAAGAATATAAAGAGGTGCACCTAGAATAAGATGACTACTCATGAAATATAAGGAAGTCCCTCATGCAATGTCCATTTACTCCTCAAGAGAACTAATGTCTTATCCATTATCATAGGTTTGATATATTCTTGTCTTACAAAAACATGATAATTGGGGCATGGAACTACCATTGACAGATCAAAAACACTTTTATCTAGTAATCTAGGATCCTCGAACCACAAATCCACTTTATGAGGAATCCTAATGACCCCCTATCGTGATGATCCAGTTTGGGACTATTTCATAAAAAAAATGCTCTCTACATAACCACACTATTCATCATTTTCAGAAATAGTATCAGCTGACACTATATTGTTGGATTAAAATACTCTTAGAAATGAAATCCCCAATCCTCATCATATAAAACTTGTTCTAATGACCATTGTATAAAGGTATATAAATAGATCATAAAATCGCACATGCTATAACTCTCATTTGATGGGTAAAAATATATTATTGATAGGAGACCATAATGTTCAAATAAATCAACGCTGATCAGAACTGGTCTAAGAGATTCTCTAATGGGATTGTTGGGTCATCACAATCACCATGGAAAAATAACAACCACATACTTACAAATCCTTATGGTGTTGTCAAAACCAATAAAACCTACTGCTCCCTTTGAGAAAGGATCAAATAAAAATCTATCTCAACCTTGTCCAAACACTCTTATTTGAATTAATCTATATTAAATCCATCATATTTATGAGGACTCATGTGATGAAACTCTATTAGTATCCTCCTCCATGTATAGTTATTGTTCAATATGACTCTATAGATATCAACTGGAAAATCATTATGAACATATGTAGTGTGCACTATATAAGGATATTGACATAGTTCCATTCATACAATAATAAAAACCAATTAGAGGTCATAAACATTGAATTTTGAATATTTAAAACTAATTAATTAATTACATGTTTTATAAATATGATTATAAGATATTTCAAGTACTAACCATTTCACGAATAAGAACACCAATAATGATTCACGATCCCATCCGTGCTCTCTACTCTTTATCTAGCATCAAATCATGTAGTGGGATTATAAACATATAGGTACATAAGTCATATCATAGGGTACCCTAAATATCGGTGTCTTCTCTACTCTATTATGTTTACATTACATTCTAAAATTATTAGATAATATCTCCCAACCAACCCATTCAATATCATCTTTTTGTAAAACCAAACTATATACAATCCCTCAACCCAAAACATTGATACCACTCTTTAATGACCCCTCCCCCAATGTGTACATGTCCATGGAATGTAAACTTAGAAAAATGATTATGAAAACTTGAGTCTCACCACCAGCGTTCCATGGGTTGGTAACTATCATAGAGAATATAATAAGAATTCATATGAGATGAATTAACCAAAAAGAGACCTTTCAGAAGAGATAGAAAAGACATATAATTCGATAACATCTAAGTAATATATATATATATATATCCTGTGTGAAAACATGAAATTTCATACACTACTAAATCAACTAAAATCAATGCCTTGCGTATCAAATGGAAATGATTACAGTGACTATAAATCATAGACATCTCCTTAAAAACCTCTTGCAAGTAATATCAATCCACATATGTAACATACTTGGACTGACTGAATATATATATGTTAGGTGAGAATAACAAAAAACTATGTTGGATCGCCCTTCGATCCAATCATGAAAAATATAAATGAAAAAGTCAAAAGCAGATTGAACAATAGTCAAATTATCTCTTCATATAATCATTTATAATATGTTACCATCATCAAAGTGGGAAACTATCATCCTGAATCAAATAATTGATAGAATATTATATTGAAACCAAACATCAAGGGTACCTTAACCCCACTTACCCACATTTTTTCATCTCTTCCCCAAGATGACATGTTCATAGCCATCTCCCTTGGAAAAAGCATAATGAAGACTCCATTATAAGGCATTAAAACCTTAATATCAAGCATAAAATTATGATTCCCTCTTATATACATATTTTTTATGGTAACTAATTGGTTTATATGATCCACCACATCCCATATGACATATATAGTTAATCAGGTTTTATACCTCAATCCATAACAACCTATACACTGAGTAAGTACCACAATACATCATAGATTATAGACATCATACCTAAAATTATATTTAGATACAACATATTTGTGTGTGAAATAACCATAAGTCATAAAAAATTGCTACACACACATTTAGGGGTAATATAAATTCCATGAATACCAACACAAGTAACATCCATAATTAGAGAGTAGGTTTATATGGGGTAGTCATCTATCCATCCTCACATCAGGATGTAGTGGAAAACACCCGATTAGAGACAAATAGTTTTCAATAACTCTAATAGAAATTCATGGATAATCATATAACATCAACCTATATAAATGTTATAATAAACCTCAAAACCACAATATTAGAATTACATTGTCGTAATATCAATTGTAGAATTCATCACCCAGACACCCTGCCGCAATAGCTAGGGAATAAATACCCAATAAAAACAAAATCATTACAAGAGATACATTAATCGGCCATTTTAATTTAATTAATTCCATTAATTAATGATTTTATTATAAAATATATTAAAAATTTATATTATTCAAGATACATTCATTAACCACAATCTTGAAGCCCAATCCCTCCTAAAATGATTTAAATATACTTCACACATTATACGGATTTACATTTTAAAAAATATGAATTATGTAGACACTAACCCTATGGGTCAAAAAATATTTAATGATTATTAGAATCATTACAAATTCCAAGCAATCTAGGATAACCATTGTATTCCACCACTAAGAGGAATCATGAATCCAATCACACCAAACATCCTTAATAAGTGGGGGATAAAATAAAAAAACAAGAATCTTAGCCAATGGATATTAAATATATTCACCTCAATATATCAACTGACTTTATCATATCAAATTGTAAACCATATTCAACCCATTATGTAATCATTGGTACCATCCTTTTAATTTCCATTCATATCCTGTCGCATCATTCCATTATCAGTATCATCTATATTTATCTCATCTAGGAAGACATTCCCAAATCACATCAGCTACCACATTATTATATTATATCTATTTTTCTATACTTAGCCACACATAATATATAAAACCTCACCTTCATACCACAATACATAAAGATCCTTGTAATAAACATGCATATCCATTTTGGAAATCAATTCCATAAAAAAGGAATCTCCTATTCACACATAAACGAGCTCTCACTGTACCTATCACAAGGCACTTAAACATCTTATTAAAATAGGAAAACCCAGCCATACATATTACCTATATAAAAAATTGTTTCAATCCATCATGAATTAACCAATAAATTTGTCACATGTTCTAATTATGGGTATCAAAAGTTGTCGAGATATAAAAATATTTAAAAATATAATTATACTCATAACATGAAATATATTCTCAAAAAACATCAACATGATCCATTATCAAATAATATGACTTTTCAATTTAAAATTTAAAATAATAATTATCATTTATTAAAATAATTAACCATTCTATTATAATGGGAGAACACTTTTAAATATGAAAAAAATTGATCAATGTTAATTACAATCAAATTATATGGAACACCAGAATCAAAGATGCACATTCTTTTATTTGTATGACACTTAATTAATTATATAATGGGTCCACATTCCTTCATAATTTCCATCAAGAAAAAAATAGACGTCTTTTGTGGTGAAAATGTTAAACCCATAAACAGAAGTCTATGTGATGGTAAAACCTGTTCTAATAGTCTTTTTAGAAAAAAATAGGGATCCCTTGAAATATTATGTTTTTCTTAATTACATAAAATATTAAATTATTCATTAATTGATTAATTAATTTTTCATTCGATCATTTTCTATTTTAGAAAATGGTTGGAAATAGTAAAAACTATTCTATAAACATATGTGAAGGGTAATGCAATAATTGTGCAAAAAACATTCCAAATTTCATAAAATGGTATTGTTTAAAATATTATGGTGATTTGATCCTATCTATACTAGGCTTTGAAAAATTACCCGAACCACATAGAACATCCACATTCACCTAATAGAATCAACTAGACATTGATTCCTTTATCCGACAATGTCCACTAATGTTTTTTCGAACATCCGATATAATTTTCATAGAAAAATGAGTAAAATCAATATAGAATATATTTTCTGTGATCCATTCTTCTGAGTATAAGAATCTGAATCTATCTATAAAATTATCATGTGGAGAAGTTGATCAATTCTGGGAGTCAAATAAGTGTAGCAGCGGTGGCACTGTAGTGGAGGCAGGTCACTATAGCAGTGGAAGATTACTGTAGCAGTGGCAGGTACTGTGCAGTAGTGTAGCAGCACAAGTACTGTAGTAGTACTATTCACAAAATGGACTTTGATCAAAAAAAAAATGGGCCTATGGGCCATGTAATGGGTTAAATGACCACTTGGCCTTCAAGCTATATAATGGGTCTCCCTCTACCAAGTTAAAGAGGTATTTTCTTTGCTTTTATAATAAATGAGGCTTCAACCCCATCTTTTAAAAAATGAGTGGGAAGACTTTATTAAAATATTTCTTACTATTTATTCCCCTTGAACTCTTCGAAAAACATGGAAAGAGAATTAATAAGGATAAGGAAAAAATAAATTATAACATTTCATGGATTATGGGGAAAATATCCCAAGTCTCTCAAGATATAACATAAGCTTTTTGGAATAATGATTAATAACTAGAAATATTTTCTATTTGTTTAAAACCAAAAATTCAAATGTTATTAGCTATTTGAGAAATTTCAAGTTAAGAAAAAATTTGTTTGATTTCTCTCATCATTGAGATTGAGTTCAGAAAATAGTCTCATGGTTATAGATATACGTAGAGTAGCAAGGATTTTATAGATGTTGGGTCAAATGAAAGGGGAGGAAAGAGGTTCCAACTACCCACATGACAAAGATGTGGGATGAATCATCATTATAATTCTATCAAAGTGATATGGGAAATCCATCAATTTAGAGATAGAATTCCATCAAGATTATGAATATTGAATATAATTTAATAATATGAACGTCATGATGGAGGAAAATAATGCACAACCTAATACACAACCCATGGTTCAACCCATAAATAACATGGAGAAAGGATATTAATCAAACTAGTTCAAAAAAACTTGAGCATGTAAAAACAATCAATGCCAGCATCCACTCAATCCAAAAGTGATAGGGAAATATAATACCATAACAACTGTAGATGTTAAGTAAGAAAATGAATCCATATAATGTATACTTACAATTCACTAAGGAATATAAAAACTAATATTAGATTATAGTTATACTCATTCCATTATATCATTCATCTTATCTATAACCATTAAAAAAATTTATAATAACACGAAGTATGGATACCCATAAAAATGCATAGTGGTGTGATCATCACAACCCAAGTGATGGACTCTTCCATTGATGTCATATGTGGTAAATTATTCCAGTGAATTTTGTAATATATTAAATTATAGAAATATATTCTATACTGGGAATGTGTTTTATATCATTATATAGAAAACCCATAAAATTTCTAGAAAATAAAATAACATTTCTATACTAAACCATCCCATGATCCAATATGAATGAAAGGAAAAAAATGAAGAACTATGGAAAAATCCCTCAACGGTGTGGGTGTTGATTAACTATTAAGATGAATACCTCTATAAAATGTTTGAGTCTATGGAAGGTATCAAATAGTAGGAAAATACCAATTTTAGGGATTACATTAAGCTATTTACCATTAATTTACATACACTTCCCAATGACGTCGAGGTAGTGTTCTCAGCATATCTCATAAATATATCAACTCCTATATGGAAATGGCCCCATATGACATCCCGGATCAAACTGGAGAATTTAATGATATAACTAAAAAGGAATTTTTAAAAAGGATTCATACCCCTAGTGAATCTTCTTAGGGTGCACCAGTTATATTTTCCATGAATATTGATTAATCAATGTTGTTGTGAATCAATTATCAGAAGATCAATAATATCACCACAACAATCATGTATCGTCTACCAATGATGGATGAATTATATTACCATCTATTATGAGATCATTTTTTCTCATAGTTGTATCATTTTTTTGATTTCATCAAATGTAGGTGAAGATGAATGATATAAAGACAAATTCTTTTAGGAAATGGTATAGAAATTTTTTTTAATAGTTATTTCCATCAAACTTGAAAATTCCCCAGTAATATTCCAGGTTTCGATGAATGTATTCATCATAGAATAACTTGAAATAGTTTTGGTAGTATTTATAAATGATATCCTCATTTACTTCTTGAGTAACTAAGAACAATAAGGGCATCTAAGGATTGTTCTTGTGACATTAATGATGGAATAATTATACTTTAAATTCATAAATTGTGACTTTTGGTTTCAATATATCGCATTCCTAGGGCACATGATCACATGGAAGTGTATTTATGTGGACCTTAAATGAAATGTTGAATTAAGGAATTCCCCATATTAACTAGTGTCACATAAATCAATAGTTTACATGTATTATATGTGTACTACTGATGTTTTGGGGGAAATTTCCCAAGATTGAATAACCCTATAACTATGTTAACCTGAAACGATGTAAAGTATGTTTGGATGAAATGATACGTGGAAATCTTCAAGGAGATCAATCAGTGGATAATCAATGAACCTGTAATCAGACTACTAAAATGTATATAATGTTATATGATATCTATAGATGAATAAATGAAATTATTGGGTTGGGGAATAATGAAAAATCATAAAGTGATATCTTACACCTCACGATAGTTGATGACCAATAAGTAGAACTACTCAATGCTTGATTTGGTTCTAGAAGCTAATATATATTCCTTGTAAATATAGTGGTACCACATCTATAGTGAGAAGTGTGAAATGTATATTGATCAAAAGAGTCTAATGTATATTATCACATACATGTAACTCACTACACATCAATGAATATGGTTAGATATAATTAAGGTCTAAGATTTCTCTATTCCCTACCATCATATAAAATAGATTATGGTAGCTAATTTTTTTAGTATAAAGTAACTTGCTACTATATCCATGGTAATGATTAAGAAATTCATTATTTCATATGATATTTGAATATTGTATTTATTAATAATAACATCATGGAATACAACTGACCTTTACCAAGTGATTTCCCTACCATATATCCAAGATAAGATCTATGGGAAACAAAAGGATTATAAAGAGATAAAAAAGAATATAAATAAATTAATTGATTAGAAGCTATATGAGTTCAAAATCATTTATGATTGTGCGATTTAGTTTAAAATAATGATTTATGTTTCTTCATTAGAGGATATGAAGGATATATTGGATAAACATAGATCATCATTCTCCATCCATCTCGGAAGTAACAATATGTACCTTGATCTTCAAGTGAACATATAGTGGGACATAATGAAGAATAATATTTAATTATATATCTCTAGATTCTTAGTATTTCCACAAGTCAATGAAATGTTATATAATTCAAATGGGAAGATGAATCCACAACATGTACACAAGTTTTAATTGGTTAATGTCACTAGAATTTATCACTGCTCTCCCAAAAAAATATAATGGAAACAATGAAATATGGGTTGGGGTGTATTGAATCGTGAAGAGAACCAAAATTATTTCAATCCAGTAAGATTTTAATGGGTGTCAATATATTGGGGGGGGGGGGACCCTCATCTGGATTGAAGGTGGAATGGGGAGGACTTACACACTGAACATGAGAGTGGGGAGGACCGTGTTCTCAATGGTGGCGGTATGGGGAGGAACTCCTTACTTAGCATCGCTGCTACAGTTCGGCCCATGGTGGGAACTACCTACACCTGTAACTAGGAGAGTTGACCTAGCCTACCCATGTGGTAGTTGGGGCCATGATCCGGGTTGAGTGTTTGAGTTCCTTAATTAGTGTAATCATAGGAGTGGTGTTATACATAAGCATTGGAATGATCCATGATAGTCATTGCCGTTGACACCCCTTGGAGAGTTTCCTCATTAGCCTATGTTCGATGCTAGTGTTGGGTCGGCCAGACTGGGGATGGAAGTACAACCGCATAAATTACATGTTCCTCATCCCGTGGAGTTTGGTGGTGGTGTTGGCACTGCCAAGTGAGGTCCTCCTTGGGATCCCCAGAAACAGAATGTGGAACGGGCTAGCCCAGACAACACTAACTTCATCGGCATCGGGGAGGTAGTCATCAAAGCATTCTTGAAAGAGGATCTCTAAATAATTTTTCTTCAAAGTGGGGAGCAGTGGATCCCTGAGTAGCCCTTCGGGGTGGCAGTGGTGATAAGGCATAGAATCCTCTATGTCCTGATGGGCCATAACCATAGTTGGGATAATCCCTTCCTCCTCATATCTTCGAAAGAGGTTTTTTATCACCCTTCACTGAGTTAATTCAGACCGGGAGATGGGGCGTGTTCTCCCAATAGTTGTGGTTATAGAGGTATCCATGGGGGAAAAAGGCCATTCGAGATTGATGCAATGACGTTTACCTTGACCGTATTTCAGTAGGTGGGCAGTGATTGATTTCCTGAAAAGGAATCTTGGGTCCTGGATGGCAGGGAGATTAAACCAGTAGTGCATCAAGAAGAAAAATGACTTCCGGTGCCCCCAGTTCCATTCCGGTGCCCCCAGTTCCATTTCGTCATCCGTGAATGGTCATAAGGACCCACGATGACTATGTTACAGACCGGGATTTACAACAATTAACTTCCCCAAATTTTGGTGAGTTTTACGCCAATACCACAATTTTCTTGCCATGACCTAGCGCTGGATAACTAGATCTTGTGACACACTAGTACACTAATGTCTCCAACTCTACTAATTTCTACATAGAGAAGAATAAAATACTTTCATGCTCACCATTTCTGTTTCCAAATCTTTTGTCAAGGCGCGCCTTTGCCACTTTCTAGGGGACATGCAACTTTCTTCCCCACATTCCATCTTTTGAAAGGTGGGCGGAATCCGTTGCTTATTCAGGGAAATTTTTTCCTTGATCGAAATAGGATGATAGGATGTCGGTTCCTCCATCCGTGGATTCCTCCTCTAAACTCATTACATAGCTTGACCTCCATTATAGATTAATATGTTGTTCCAGAACCTCATTCATAGTTCCTTGTCATCCTTGAGGTTGATTAATTACATTTCTTCTACCAGGAAACTCTAAGGGGTCTCGTTAGGGCATCAAACTTCAATCGAAAGAGTAGTCTCGTTGGACATCGCTGGGGTGTCTGGATGCTGAAACACTGGAACATATAGTTTTCTTCTCCTTATGATATGGATTCTAGAGGGCATGGAAGTCTGAGGCATCATATGTTGAATGTGGGGAATTATATTCCACAATCATTTCTCTTAAATATTCCTTAGCTTCTCATGTTGAACATAGGGTATGATGTAGTTTAAATATCTAGCGAAGACAGAATGGACATATCAAAATACTGTTGAGAGTGGATTAGGTGGGTATGACCACTGGTGGGATTGCTGATGGTGGGGCTAATGCATGGGTAGTTACCTAATTACTGCTTGGATCAGCATGAATGTGGGTGACATGATTTCACGGGGATGTTGTGGGGGAATGAGATGGGACCATAATGAAGGACACGATAGTGTTGTGCTTGATCATCGAAGAAACATCCTACATATCCCTATGGTAGAGAATCAATGTCTGCGTAGTTTTGCAGTGTGATGGGGCACCTGAGGAGGCGGCACATATGGATGGGACCTGAATGAAGTGGAACCTATGGGTTGGGGAATGAACTTTTCGAAACACACAATCTCGAGTGGGAGAGAACATGATGAGACACAAATGATGTGCTTGAACCTTAGAGAAGCTTCCAACATACCATTCCTTGTAAAGGATCAAAACCCACATATTTTATGATAGAGGCATGGAAATACAGTGTTCGTAAAAGAAAAAAACCCAAAGGCATGATGGGACATACATGGGGTTAGTAGTCCAGAGTTGGTGTAACACTAGAGGGGTAGACCAGAGATGTGGGTCCCAACATGGGGGACAAAAAAGTTTACCAGTGTTAGGGGTTTAACCACAGAGAAGCATCCTACGTACCATGTCAAGAAGACATATATAAAACCAATGTAGTTCATCTTACAAAGGAAAACCATCATGAGGGGATAACAATGGCTTACCGCTAGATGGGATACGAAGGTTTATCATTGATTAGTGTACAATGACTTGCCACTAATTGGGGAACACATTGGATAGCATTAAGATAGGTTTCAAAATGGCTTACCATCGATTGGGGAATAAAATGGGTTACCGGTGATTGGGGATCACCGTGGCATACCATCAATCGAGGGTCACAACGACCTACCTTCTATCAAGAAACACAACAACATACCTTTTATCAGGGAACACAGTGGATTACCGTCGATTGATGTTAGACCTCAGGTATTCTTCTTATGTACCTTTTTTGGGAGACAAGGATTAAATACCATGTAGTTTGAATGGGTAAAGTTTAACATCCAGTATGAAAAAAGGAGGTTTACAGTTTAACATCATGGAGGATGAGGGTGGAAAGACGTAGACTGTTCGGGATGGGTAGGTGTTGGGATTGAAATACTGAGAGGCTTCCTACTTACCATTGTTTTTCAAGGATCAATGTCCAAATAGTTTAGGATGGTATAGTGAACCAACATGAAGTGGTCGGGTCTAGTAGGTGTTGAGCTTGAACCTCATATAGGCTTCCTACATACCATATCCAAGAGATATAGATCAAAGTCCAAATAGTTCAGAATGCATTAGAATTGAACCTAAGGGAGACTTCCTACCTACCTTTCCTTGGGAAGGATCAAAGTCCACAATGTTCGGAATGTGTTGGGCTTGAACCTCAAGGAGGCTTCCTTTGTACCTTTCCTTGGAATGGATCAAAGTCCTTGTAGTTCGGTATGTGTTAGGCATGAACCTCACGGAGGCTTCCAACATACCCTATGATGGAAAGGATCCAAGTCCACGTAGTTCAGAATGAGTTATTCTAGAACCTTAGGGAGGCTTTCTATGTAACTTTCATTGGTAGGGATCAAAATCCACATAGATCAGAATGTGTTTGTCTTGAACCTTAGGGTGGATTCTTATGTACCTTTCCGTGGAATGGATCATATTCTACATAGTTCAGAATGTGTTGGGAAAGAATCATAGGGAGTATTCATATGTACCTTTCCATGATTAGGATCAAATTCTAGGTACTTCAGAATTTGTTAGTGATTACACTCTAGGGCGGATGAAATAGAATTCATGGTCGATGCTTAAACTATGCCCACATGATTCATGCTTGGTGTGAGAAAGTAGTGGTAGCAACGACCTGAAAATCATGTCGTTAAAAGGTGACACTATGGGATGTGGAATGAGGCTTTCTAGTGTTTAGTGGCCCAAATAAAAATCTAGGGCTTACGCATGGTTAACAGCCCTGGGAGATGGTGATTGGGATGTATTACGGAATGGTGAACTGAATGGAGACAAATCCTAGAGGGAGAGGGACGAGATAACGAAGGTCCCTATTCCAATATTTCCTCCTAGTATTTGGCATGGAGTAAGAGAGGAGGAGCTGGGGATCTGCCTCCTGCATGAAATGGTAGGGGAATACACAAAAAATGGTTTCCCTCCCACCAGACAGGAACCATCCCAACAAAGGGGATCTCATTCCATCTGTGGAATATTTCACTCCCATGGAGACTAGTGGGCTTGGAGAATATATAAGATGGGGAAACCTACATAGAGTAAATGGGGTGAGTGCATTGTTTAATGTCATGTGATAAGGATGATGGTTCATGGATGTTTAACGTCATACAACTCAGATTAGGCGAGTTCACTCTACCCCCTACGATATACATAACAAATATACAGCTATCCTTGGGGAAGCAAAGGAATCAATAATGTTGTGGTGAGGGGTGTCATAGAGTGATCCATTGAGGGGTCCAGGTTAGCGTGGATATGCGAAGAAGAAATAGTTATTAGCGTGCTTATGTGAAGAATCATAAGGCTAAGAAACAATATGTAGAGAAACCCCCAAGGGGCATTGAAATCAATCCATAGAGACATGGATGGTCATACAAGAAATCGGGTAGTGGAGAAAAGGGGTTCATAGGAAGAGGCCTTGTGAAGATCTCGTGATCCATGTGGGGGGTTGGGGGGGATTCGTGATGGGGTTTTCTTCATAAAGTGGAGTGGGATAGCCTAATCATAAATAATAGGTGTACCTGGAGGGTTCTTTCTGAAGTATAAAGGATCTTGTGGAGTAGGGATTTGCAATGAACGGGTGACTTGCAAAGCATAGCATTGCAAATTAGTATACCTCAGGAAGCTCGGTGATCCTGCCTTAGCATGTTATTCACATGTTCATGGAAGAAAATTCATGAAGCATTAGTACTTTGCAAAGACCCGAGTCCCCTTAGGGATCTCCTCCATTTTCAAAGGCCCATGGGAATCATGAAGGACATAACTATTTGAAGAGGGTTTGTGTTTATTCAAAGGGAAAGCCACTTAGTGAGGCTAAAGTACCTTTAGGAATACCTTTTTCACAGGGAAGATACTGCATCTTGATTTGAGAGATGATAATGATAATGGTATGAGTATCCATCCTCTGGGCTCGGGGGAAGCCAAATATTTATAGGAATGAGGTGGCGTGATGTAGGGATCGCTCGACATGAAGCCATGTGGCACTTTATTGTATCTGCATAGCCTTATTCCTCTTTCCTTTTGGGGACTATTCAAACATCTTCTGGACCACGGAGCCTCCTTCCTCTTTGCTTCACGAAAGCTTTGAAAATGTCTTTCAGATCATGGAGTCTTCCACTTATTTATTTACGGTGGCATCGCAAACGACTTTTATATAACAGAGCCACCCACCTAAATGCTTCATAGCGGCTTCCCAAATAGCGTTCAGATAGTGGTGCCTCCTGCCTCATTGCTTTGATGTGGCATCACAATGGGGACAACCTTTTGCCAGCTTCACTGCTATTGGGCTCTATGAACATGCTTCATGAGGTAGTCTCATTGGAGTTGGTTTCCCCATTGTAAATGATTTTCCCCTCCCCATATTTTTGTGCCAACAATTATTTATCATTTTCAATCATAAACAAAAATATAATCCTGATCATAATATACTAATATAATATTAACATTCATCTTTGTTATCATAGTAAAATGAAACAACATGTGATTTCTAAATCCAATTATTTATTAATATGATTCAGTAATTAAAAGATTAATTGTATTACCATCCAAATGAATTAACCATGATTGAATTAAAATTACATAAAAATAAATAAGAGAATAGAGAAATCCCCCACCATAAAGGTTTAATTATGCCTTTCATTAGAGTAGAAAAAATTCATAGATCCTTATCACCCAAACTAAATGTGATGTATCCCTCCAAGGATTCCAAGCAAAAACCTCCACAAAAAACAAAAACTATTGTTTCTTAAGAAATTTGAACATAAAAATCCATTTCATCGATAGAGAAAGTAAGAGGGTCCAAATAGAATTACCTTAATAGGAAAAGATAAAGTTCACATCTAATCACCATGTATTGAATATGGTAAGGAGTGAATTGATCTCTATTAGAGGTATTTTAAAACCTTTTAAGAGATCATCATGGATAAACTAGAAATCGATAGAGATTCATAGGGTTTATGAAAATATGAAGCATTGATGGTTATAATGGAATAATTCCCATCATATATTCAGGGTGTAAAACCCTTTCACGTCATATTTGTTTTGGGCTCTAAGTATAAAAAACTGATCCAAATCCACAAACCATTTAAGCCAAATTTAATTCATGTCATGATGAACCCCATGATAACTACTCACATAAGAAATCAACCAAAAATTCATGATGTGAAACCATTATACATCATGAATTATTCAAAAATCAATAATATTTAATCCAAACACCTCTATTGCCTCTCTATAACTCCATTGATTATCATGAAATTAAGAAAAATTAAGGGTCATACAATGTGGACATGGTCCTTTAAATTAGTTACATATTAATCAATTATCAGCCTCAAGAATTTATAATAAAAAAAATCATCAAAATGGAAATGAGTAATCCAAACAACCATCCCATGAGATACCACTCATGTATCTAAACATTACAGGATCTCAGCCAACTCACTACAGGAATAGTGTAAAATCAAAAAACACAATAACCAGCTGCTACAAAGTTTCCTGAGGGATATACCTCAAAAATAGAAGAAAGGATTCAAAAAATAAAAATGATGGAAGCATATCATAACATATAATTTTCAACATCAAGAAATATACATTTTTTAAGATAATTTAAAATTTTCAAAAACCATAGGGTATTGAGTTTTCATATGTCATTCACGTTTTCACATACACAATTCTAAGACACTATTCCAGCATGAGACATGAACCAAGGGAATAGTATTCTTATAAAACACCTTCTCTTGGCCTTATTATATTTCAGGAAGATACTCCATTTATGTATCATTATAATGAACTTCTATCTCCCCAAAATCATTGACATGATATTAGACATGAAGATAAAGAAGTATCTCCAATATTAGGAAAACATCATGTATTATACTCATCGATGGGGGTAGTGTTAGCTGATGAACCAAAGCTCCAACATGATACAACAACTCAAACTGACTAATAATCCATGGAGAAATCTTTCTCCCATAACCTATCCTTTACTTCCCATGGAGAGGAGTGACATCTAAGAATATGTTTCCATCAACATCAAACTTCATAGTTCTCCACCAACAATTGGAATAATATTTATGATTATGAAATGATGCATTTATATTATCACAAATTACATTCAGCATCTCTATTGTAAATAAACAATTTCAAACATGATAATTTCTAGCCATCCATACCCTATCTGTACATAATAAAAAATAGAGTTCTATAAAAAAAATAATTAAATGAAATCAAACCAATGGTTGAGTAAAAACAATTATTATAAGATAACTTTACCATGTGAAGGTGCCTCATCCAAAAACCTCTAAAATAGATGACACAAGAGTGAAACATATCTTGAAGAGTATATATTTTCTTGCCTATAATACAATCTATATTGGGTCGAAAAGAAGTGTTAAGTCATAATTGATATCCAAAATCATGATAGTCACCTCTCCAGACCGTTGAGGTAAAATGAGGATACTAAACATAGATGATCAATCTTTAGAATATTTAGAGTCATACCACCACCTCCATATAATTAATTGAATAAACCTGTATTAATATTGATTCACCTATTACTATACAGTGGGATGATTTTGAAAAAAAAATACTATCACCCATATAGAATTATATTCTCCCTATAATCGATGTAAACTCGTAATGATGTTCATCAATATGTCCTCCCACTTCTACTAGGAAATATAAAATTTCTATGGTAAACCCCTGAGGACACGGTGGATGAACATAAAATTATGTAGACCATACATCAATAAAAAACTCTTTAACTTTCAACTTCTACCCCAAAAACCAAAACAACACTCTTTATGTTCGATACATCTTTGTCACGCTAGGATGTAATCATAAGGGTGAGATCAAGAACATTAAAATAACCTTCTCAATAATAACTAATAGAATGAAAACACATACCTTGAACAAAACCCATGTTTTCAATTCTCATACAAACCATCAAGGGAATCACTAAGAACACTCAATAACTTCATACCGCCACCCCAGAATAAAATAGTGTTGATTCCACCACCCACATAACCAAATATTAATTCACTCTCATATAAAAAAACAACATCTTACTAAATCCTTACAAATTTTTAGAAGCATCGAAGATAGTTATTCATCCAATGTCTAGTAATCTCTATATTTACAGATGTAATTACTATGTGACATCTTGATTAACACATCATCCACAAAATTTCCCATTCATGGAAAATATGAAATCTTAATGTCATAATCCAAGAGGAATTACATCAACTGAATCAATCAAATGTTCATTTCATTCTTCGAGAAAAAAAATTTCAGGACCATATTTGTAGTAAAACCCACAAAATTATTTCTGATGAGGTTATTTTATCATAGATTCAAATAAATAATAAATATCTCCAAATCAAGATCATGTGTGGAATAATATTGATAATGTGGACATAACATTTGAGAACCATAAAAATAGATCTATATTAAATTAAAACACATCAGCTTTTTAGATGATAATAATAGTAGAAAACTTCAATTTTTTATTGTTTTACTACAAACCAATAGACTAGATCACTGACTAACATATCATTCATGTACTAGAAAGCTTCCTCACAGTTTTCAACCCATAAAAACACCATATTATTTCTGATCAAGTTTATCATAAGATTTTTAACATGATAAAAATCATCTACGAACCTAATATAATTTCATAAAGGACCACATAAATTCCCCACATCTACTAATATCTTTGGGAATACATAATAAACAACAACCTCTATAATTGAATTATCCACAACTACTTAGTAGTAGGATGTGACTTCCCAAAGAAAAATAATTCATGACCCCTAAATCACAAATTGATAACTTCCCAAATAGTTAATAATGAAAAATAACATCAATAATTTCACATCGAGGATCGATATGAACCTCCTTAGCCATAGAGTTACAAAGGATGTCATTGACGAATACCACAAATACATTATCATGGATCTATATGGACTTTAACCTCTCTATCCCTGTGAATATGACTATATAATTCATAAAACCAAATGGAATCACAATGAAAATGTAATTTCAATGACTATAACAAAATATAGTATTATGAATATCATCATCCTACACATTCAACTAATAACATCATAAAAACAAAACAATCTTTGAGAACCAACTCACTACCTAATACAAATTCAATAAATCATCAATCCATGGAAGAGGATATTATTTGTTCACTGTCACTTTATTAAAAAGGATATAATTTATAAAATTTGAAACCCAAAATTGTATTTCCAAAAAACATTGTGCACCCCATGGTGACAAACATGGAAAAATATAATGTTACCCCAAAATACAATCATGTTTTATTCATAGCTCTCAAAAATCAGAAGGGACCTTATAATATAGAGAAACCAATATAGGAAGGACGCCTATCTATATCTCAATTCCAAACTTGTCCTCCAACAGAGGTGTAAATGTTAAAAACACCTCTTTAAATACAATAGGGGTACTCTTCTAAAATCATAATAAATACTGACTATTGGACCTCTAAAAAACTCAACAATATATTAGACATTAAAGATGATATGGATAGACCACCCATATGACCTATCTATTGATCGCTTCCCCAAAAAAGTAGTACTGGACCACTATCGGCATCATAGAACATATACTACTTCATATAAAAAACCATGATAGCCTTCACTAATTCCAACTAGTCTATTCTAAATATATTTTCATATGTATATATATGTGAACATTGGAAATATCACCCCGATCAGCGCGTCTGTAGCACTAGATGACAATATCCACATACTTTCACAGTAAATCTTGAACTCCAACTATTATAGTGAATTCTTAGAGCACTAGAAGCCACTATACATCAATTCCAAAACCATGGTAGAAATGTAGTTATATAAAGGAGTGTGTGAATCTTATAAAACCAAATAAGTCACCCATGAAGAAAAAATTAAAGGGTTCCTTGAATGAAATAAGGCTAATTGAGTACTAGAATAACTGAAGAATGAATCATACAGTTACCAAATCCATAGCCTCTAAATCCCTACTGACCACCACATACACTTTTGTGATCTACTCTCCGAGTATGAGGTTTTTCGTGGGGGTATAATTTTCCTACCAAATATTATCTATGTAGATACCAAAATAGACCACCTTATAGATGTTGAATCATTTAAAACATCATCAATGAAGGAATATAAAGAGGTTCACCTAGAATAAGATGACTACTCTTGAAATATCAGGAAGTCCCTCCTGCAATGTCCTTTTACTCCTCAAGAAAAACTATTGTCGAATCCATTATCATAGTTAGGTATCTTATTCTCTTACAGAAACATGATAATGGGGGCATGAAACTACCCTTCACAGATCAGAAACACTTTTATCCATTAATCTAGGATCCTCGATCCACAACTCTACTTTATAAGGAATCCAAAAGACCCCCTATCGTGATGATCCAGTTTGGGACTATTTCCTAAAATAATATGCTCTCTACATCACTTCACAATTCAACATTTTCAGAAATAGTATCACTTGACACTATATTGTTGGATTAAAAGACTCTTGGAAATGACATACCCTATCCTAATCATATAAAACCTGTTCTAATGACTATTGTATAAGGGTCCTTAAATGGATCATAAAATCACACATGCTGTAACTCCCATTTAAAGGGTAAAAAAATATTACTGAAAGGTGAACATCATGTTTGAATAAATCAACGCTGATCATAACTGGTATAAGAGTTTCTACAATGTGATTTTTGGGTCGTCACAATCCCCCTGGAAAAATAACCACCACATTCTTACAAATCCTTCTTGCATTGTTAAAACCAATAAAACCTAGTGCTCCCTTAGAGAAAATAACAAATAAAAATCTATCCCATCCTTTTCCAAACACAATTGTTTGAATTAATCTAAATGAAATCCCTCATATTTATGAAGACTCGTGTGATGAAACTTTATTAGTATCTGCCTCCATGTATAGTTATCATTCAATATGACTCTCTATATATCAACTGGAAAGTCATTATGAACATATTCAGTGTGAAATATATGAGGATATAGACATAGTTCCATTGCTACAATAATAAAAACAAATTAGAGGTCATAAACATGTAATTTTGAGTATTTCAAACTAATTAATTAATTACATGTTATATAATTATGATCATAACCTATTTCAAGTACTAACCATTTCAGGAATAGGAACATGAATAATGATTCATGATCCCATCCATGCTATCTACTCATTATCTATCATAAAATCATGTAGTGGGATTATAAACATAAAGGTACATAATTCATATCATTGGGTACCCTAAATATCTGTTTCTTATCTACTCTATTATGTTTATATTATATTCTAAAATTAATAGATAATATTTCCTGACCAACCCATTCAATGTCACCTTTTTGTAAAACCATACTATATATGATCCCTCATCCCAAAACATTGATACCACTCTTTAATGAACCCTACACCAATGTGTACATGTCCATGGCATGTATAGTTAGAAAAAATATTATGACAAATTGAGTCTCACCACCAGGGTTCCATGGGTTGGTAACAAGCACCGAGCATATAATAAGAATTCAAATGAGATGAATTAACCTACAAGAGAACTTTCAGAAGAGATAGATAAGACATTTACTCCGATAACATCTAATATATATATATATATATATATATCCCTTGTGAAAACATGAAATGTCATACACTAATAAAACAACTAAAATCAATGCTATGTGTATCAAATGGAAATTATGACAGTGACCAAAAATCACAGACATCTTCTTAGAAACCACATGCAAGTAATATCAATCCACATATCTAACATACTTGGATTGACTGAATATATATATATATATATATTTATGTTGGGTGTGAATAACAAAAAACTATGTTGGATCTTCTTTCGATCCAATCATGAAAAATATAAATGAAAAAGTCAAAATCGCATTGAACAATAGTCAAATTAACTCTCCATATAAACATTTGTAATATGTTACCATCCTCAAAGTGGGTAACTATCATCCTAAATCAAGTAATAGATATAATAAAATATAGCAATGAAACATCAAGGGTACCTTAATCCCACTTACCCACTTGTTTTCATATCTTCCCCAAGATCACATGTTCATAGCCATCTCCCTTGGAAAAAGCATAATGAAGACTCCATGATAATGCATTAAAACCTTAATATTATGCATAAAATAATGATGCCCTCTTATATAAATATTTTTATGTAGTAACTAATTGGTTTCTATGATCTATCACAACCAATATGATCTATATCATTCATCAGGTTTTATACCTCAATCCATAATAACCAATGCACTGAGTAATTACACCATTCCATCATAGATTATAGACATCATACCTATAATAATATTTTTTATACAACATATTTGTGTGTGACATAACCATAAGTCATAAAAAACCGTTACACACACATTTAGGGGTAATATATATTCCATGAATACTAACACAAGTAACATCCATAATCAGAGAGTAGGGTTATATGGGGTAGTCATCTATCCATCCCCCCGTCAGGATATAGTGGAAAACACCCGATTAGAGACAACTAGTTTTCAATACCTCTAATAGAAATTCAAGGATAATTATATGATATAAACCTATATAAATGATATAATAAATGTCACAAACACACTATTAGAGTAACCTTGTCCTAATATCAATTGCAGAATTCATCACCCAGACACCCTGCCACAACATCTAGGGAATAAATACCCATTAAAAACAAAATCAATTCAAGAGATACATTAATCAGACATTTTAATTTAATTAATTTCATTAATTAATGATTTTATTATAAAATATATTAAAATTAACATTATTCAGGATACATTCATTAACCAAAATCTTGAAGCCCAATACCTACTAACATGATTTAAATAGACTTCACACTTTATAAAGAATTACATTTTCTTAAATATGAATTATGTTGACACTAACCCTATGGGATAAAAAATATTTACTGATTATTAGAATCATTACATAATCCAAGAAATATAGGATAACCATTGTAAGATACCACCAAGAGGAATCATGAATCCAATCACACCAAACATCCACAATAAGTGGGGGAATAAAATGAAAATAAAAGAATCTTAGCCGATTGATATTAAATATAT
Source organism: Viscum album (assembly GCA_963277665.1). Classification (NCBI taxonomy): domain Eukaryota; kingdom Viridiplantae; phylum Streptophyta; class Magnoliopsida; order Santalales; family Viscaceae; genus Viscum; species Viscum album. The sequence goes on from OY728123.1 coordinate 1,757,864,848, forward strand.
TTACCCCAATATATCAACTGACTTTATCATATCAAAGATTAAACCATATTCAACCCATTATGTAATCATTGGTCCCATCCTTTTCATTTCTATTCGTATCATGTCACATTATTCCATTATCAGAATCATCCATATTTATCTCATCTAGGCACCCATTCCTAAATCACATCAGATAGCACATGATTATATTATATCTAGGTGTCCCTACTTAGCATCACATAATATAGAAAATATCACATTCATATCACAATACATAATGATCCTTGAAATAAACATGCATATCCATTTGGGAAATCAATTCCCTAAAAAAGGAATCTAGTATTCACAAATAAACGAGATCTCATTGTACCTATCACAAGATACTCAAACTTCTTATTAAAACAGGAAACCCCATCCATAGATATTGCCTGTATAAAAAATTGTTTCAATCCATCATGAATTAACAAATCCATTAGTCACATGTTCTAATTATGGGGATCAAAAGTCATCAAGATATAAAAAGATTTAAAAGTATAGTTATACTCATAACAGGAAATATATTCTCAAAAATAAATGACATGATCCATTATCAAATAATATCACTTTTTAATTTAAAATGTAAAATAATAATCATCATTTATTAAAATAATTAACAGTTCTACTATAATGGATGAACACATTTAATTATGCACAAAAATTTGATCAATGTTAATTACCATTATATTATATGGAACACCAGATTCAAAAATCCGTATTATTTTATTAGTACGACACTTAATCAATTATATTACGGGTCCACATTCATTCTTAATTTCCATCAAGAAAAACACAACAAACCTATTTTGTGGTAAAAATGTAAAACCCATAAACAGAAGTCTATGTGATGGTAAAACATGATCTAAGAGTATTTTTTGAAAAAAAATTATATGGATCCCTTTAAATATTATGTTATTCTTAATTACGTAAAATAATAAATTTTTCATTAATTGATTAATTAATTTTTTATTCGATAATTTTTTAATTTAGAAAATGGTGGGAAGTAGAAAAACTATTCTAAAAACCTATGTGAATGATAATGCAATAATTTTGAAAAAAAATTCCAAATTTCATAAAAGGTTATGTTTAATACATTATGGTGATTCGATCCTATCTATACTAGGAATTGAAAAATTACATGAACCACATTGAGCATCCACATTCACCCAAAAGAATCAAGTAGACATTGAGTCCTTTATCCGAAAATGACCAGTAACATTTTCTGGAACATCCGATATAATATTCACAGAAAAATGAATAAAATCAATATAGAATATATTTTCTATGATCCATTTTTCTGAGTATGTGAATTTGAATCTGTCCATCAAATGATCATGCGGAGAAGCAGATCAATTTGGGAGTTGAATAAGTGTAGCGGTGACGGCACTGTAGCAGCAGTAGGTCACTATAGCGGCGGTAGAGTGTTGTAGCAGCAATAGGTACTGTGTATAACTATAGCAGCATGTCTACTGTAGTAGTACTATTCACCTAATGGGCTTTCGGGGAAAAAATGGGCATAGGGGCCATGTAATGGGATAAATTCCTACATGGCCTTCGGGCTATGTAATGGGTCTCCGTCTACCTAGTTAAAGAGGTCTTTGATTATCTTTAATAATAAATGTGGCTTCGGCCCCAACCTTTAAAAAAATAGTGGGAAGACTTTATTAAAATATTTCTTACTAAGTATTTTCCTTGAACCATTTGAAAAACATGGAAAGAGAATTAATAGAGATAATGAAAAAATAAACGATATCATGTCATGGGTTATGTGGAAAATATCACAAGTCCCACAAGATATAACATCATCTTTTTTGGAATAATGATTAATAAATAGATATATTTTTTATTTGTTTAGAACAAATTATTCAAATGTTTTTACCTATCTGTGAAATTGGAAGCTAAGAAAAAAGTTGTTTGATTTCTCTCAACAATGATATTGAGTTCAGAAAATTATCCCATGGTTATAGATATAAATATAATAGTAAGGAGTTTTCAGATGTTGGGTCAAATGAAAGGGTATGAAAGAGGTTCCAACTACCCACATGAAAAAAATGTTGGATGAATCTTCATTATAATTCTCTCAAAGTGATATGGGAAATCCATCAATTTAGAGAGATAATTCCACCATGATTATGAATATTTAATATAATTTAATAATCTGAATATTATGATGGAGGAAAAGAATGCACAACTTAATACACCACCCATGGTTCAACCCATAAATAACCGGGAGAAAGGATATTAATCAAACTAGTTAAAAAAAACTCGAGGACATAAAGATAATCAATGCCAACATCGACTATATAAAAAAGTGATAGGGAAACATAATACCATAACAACTGTAGATGTTATGTAAGAAAATGAATCCATACAATGTATACTTACTATTCACTAAGGATTATAAAAATTAATATTTTATTATGGTTATAATCATTACATTATATAATTTATCTTATCTATAACCATTGAAAGAAAACCCTAATACCATGAAGTATGGATATCTTTAAAAATGCATAGTGGTGTGATCATCACAACCGAAGTGATTGACTCTTCCACTGATGACATATGTGGTAAATTATTCCTGTGAATTTTTTAATAAATTAAATAGTAGAAATAGATTCTATATGAGGAATGTGTTTTATATCATTATATAGAGAACCCATAAAAATTCTATAAACTAAAATAACATTTCTATACTAAACCATCCCATGATCCACTATAAATGAAAGGAAAAAATGATCATCTATGGTAAAATCCCTCAACGGTGTGGGTGTTGATTTACTATTAAGATGAATACCTCTGTAAAAAGTTTGAGTTAATGGAAGGTATCAAATTATAGACAAATACCAATTTTAGGGATTACATTAAGGTATTTCCCATTAATTTACATAGACTTCCCAATGATGTCGAGGTAGTGTTCTCAGCATATCTCATAAATATATCAACTCTTATATGGAAATTCCCTTATATGACGTACCATATCAAACTGGAGAATTTATTGATATAGGAAAAAAGTAATGTGTAAAATGGATTCATAACCCTAGTGAATCTTCTTATGGTGCAGTAGTTATCTTTTCCAAGAATAATGATTAATCAATGGTGTTGTGTATCAATTATCAGAATATCAATAAGATCACCACAACAATCATGTATCCTCTTCCAAGGATTTATGAATTGTATTACCATCTATTATGAGATTAGTTTTTCCCATAGGTGTATCGTTTTTTTGATTTCATCAAATTAAGGTGAAGATGAAAGATATATAAATTTTTTTTGGAAATGGTGTAGACACAATTTTTTCATAGTGATTTCCATCTGACTTGAAAATTCCCCAGTAATATTCCAGGATTTGTTGAATGGATTCATCAGAGAATAACTTTAAATTTTTTTGGTAGTCATTATAAATGATATCCTCATTTAATTCATGTGTAACGAAGAACAATAACGACATCTAAGGATTCTTCTTGTGACATTAACACTGGAATAAATATACACTAAATTCAAAAATTGTGACTTTTGGTTTCAATATATCGCATTCCAAGGAAACATGATCAGATGGAAGTGTATTTATGTAGACCTTTAAACGAAATGTTGAATTAAGGAATTCCCCCTATTAACTATTGTCACATAAATCAATAGTTTTCATGTATTATATGTGTACTATTGCTGATTTGGGGGAAATTTCCCATGATTGAATAACCCTTTAACTATGTAAACTTGAAATGGGGTAAAGTATGTCTAGATGACATAATGCATGGAAAGCTTCATGGAGATCAATAAGGGGATAATCAATGAAATTGTAATCAGACTACTAAAATGTATATAATGTTTAATAATATCTATAGATGATTAAATGAAATTATTGTGTTTGGGAGTAATGAAAAATTATAATGTGATATCCTACACCTCACGATAGTTGATGACCAATAAGTTGAACTACTCAATTCATGATTTAGTGCTAGAATATAAGATATATTCATTGTAAATCGATTGTAACCACATCTATATTGAGGAGTATGACATGTATACAGATCAAAATAGTCTAATGTATATTAACACATACAGGTAACTCACTATGCATCAATGAATATGGTTAGAGATAATTAAGGTCTACGATTTCTCTATTACCTACATCATAAAAAATAGATTATGGTAGCTAATTCATTTAGTATAAAGTAACTAGCTACTATATCAATGGTAATGATTATGAAATACCTTATTTCTTATGATATTTGATAATTGTATTTATTAATAATAAAATCATGTAATACAACCGACCTTTACCAAGTAATTTTCATACCATATATCCAAGATAAGATCTATGGGAAGTAAAAGAATAATAAATAGATACAAAATAAGGTAAATAACGTAATTGATTAGAAGATATATGAGTTCAACATCAATTATGATTGTGAAATTTAGTTTAAAACAATTATTTATGTTGCTTTATTAGAGGATATGAAGGATATATTGGATAAAAATAGCTCATCATTCTTCATCCATCCCGGAAGAAACAAGATGTACCGTGATCTTCAAGTGAACATATAGTGGGACTTCATGAAGAATAATATTTTTTAATATATCTCGTGATTATTAGTATTTCGAAAAGTCAATGTAATGTGATATAATTCTAATGGGATGATGAATCCACAAAATATACACTATTTTAAATTGGTTAAATGTCACTAGAATTTATCACTGCTCTCCCAAAAAAATACAATGGAAACAATGAAATATGGGTTGGGGGGTATCGAATCGTGAAGACAACACAAATTATTTCAATCCAGTAAGATTTTTTTCTTTAATTCCAATCCATGATATATATAATGGAAATGTTGAGGCTATATGTGTTTCCACTTTCGATCGTATCTGATCGTAATCCAATGATCACCTCTAAATTATAGAGAACTAATCAATATTATTTCACTAATAAATTGTATTTTATCATATCCAACTAGCATCCATCTGTTGGAAAATATAAAATTAATATCACAATGATTGAGGACATGTTATGATCCAATTTACATGAATTCAAGGATAGATTAGATCAATATATACATTTAGTTGATTTCAATTTAAAATATAACTTCCACTCTTTTATTCAAAAGACTCCATATGAATATAAGATGATATTTAGAACTATATCTTTATTGTATGAACAATAAGATTGAATGTTTTATAGACCTAATCATGTGGAACTGATGGTATAGAAGGTTAACAAAACCAAAAAATATTAAAATATATTAAAGATTGAAAAAGGGCTATGAGGAAAATTGTTGATGGGACATGGAATCTAATGTTGGAGACATATATTTCCTTATAGTATCAATATGGAAGAGTTCCATGAATTTTTTAATGAACTACAAGCTTATACAATGGTGAGTTTCCCCATTTGTTATAATTGATATCATATGATTAGTGTATTATTTGCATTCACATACCTCATGTATGGATCATGTTCATGAGGCATTCCATGTATCACTCCCAAGGAAGTATAAACCAGATCTCTTACATGTATGAATTCAGTGCTGGTATAACTGGAGAATGAACATTCATATGAGTAGAATCTAGTGATGATCTTAGACCATCGAGACAATGTTCTGTGCAATAAGATTACTCACCATTTAAATGTGTTGTGGAGGAAAAATAATTATAATGAGGTAAATTTTAATGTAATGAAATTAATTAAATAGAAGTACACTAATCTATTCACAACTAAGGATAAAAGTTCCATTATCATGGATGAAATTTATTGAGGGGGAATAATTAGTCTGCCTAGAGTTTTTAAATGATATTTTTCTTTTGATGTAAATTAGGGTTATAATATACTATAAATTATTTTACATATAAATGAGATGAAATATGTTTTTTAATTAATGATCATAGTTAAATTATTCTGAAATGAAAGAGATTAATATTTTGAACATGATAATTAGACAAAAATATAAAAAATAAATTCAATAATATGAAAATTTGGATCTCTGCAATCCATTAGAATCATCACCCCCACTACCAACAGTTTAAAAAAGAAATGAAATACTAGTAAACCAATCAACATTAGATAAAATTGAAATATATAACATTCATATTAATTGAGTTCATTTACGAGTTTATGAAATTATAAATATATATAGGAGGTAATTTGACTTTTTGAATAGTAATATGACTATTGGGAATAATAATCTTGTAGTTGGGAATAGTAACCTGACTATTAGAATAGTAATTATAACCAAAAGAGTAAATTTTTAAATAAATAATATTGATTATTATATATATATATATATTCAATAATGCAAAAATTATATATCACAATTTAAAAAATCAAATAAAGTATAATCATTTTTTTATAAACTAAATTTTTATGTATTTTCTAAACGTTATAAATTTTATATTAATAGTTAAAATTATCTATTTTATAAATTAAATTTTAAAAAATTTATTTTAATATAAAAATCATCTAGTTGATGTTTTCATATGGTGGGTATTTTGAATTTTTTTGAGAAGCTTCAATTTTTGGGTAAATAGTAAAAATACAATATTTCACAAAGTTAGTCTATCTTAAATTTAATAATTCATAATGTAATAATATTGTAATAATTTCTAGAATATTAGTTTTATCCATGATATATTTTATTTGGTCAATTATCCATTAAAATATGTCAAACCAAATTTCCAAACATTAAAATTTCTTTATAATGAATAAATTATAATATATAAGAATAAAATATCAATTTCTCAATTTTCCACACTTCCTTTTGATTAAACTAATGAATTTTAAATATAAGATGAAACAATGTATCTAAATAATGTTATTTAATTTTAAATATTAAAAAAATTTCAATAAAATCACTATTACAAGGATTACCTTGGATATAATATTTTTTCAATATTTTCTTCCAAAAACATCCATACCCTCATGTATAAATAACCCCACTCCCTTCACATTGAAAACCACTCTTCCCACCCAACAAATATCCCAATATATACCAAAATAATCAATATAAATCCCCATATAATAAATGCGGATATTCTAGAGCCATCCAACACCAATCACCATGTGATTTATAGTGTTGTATAAGAGAACCCAGAACACAAAGAGAGTAAGTCTCTATTAACTCTTCCATATTTACATCTATTCATTCTTCATTTTTCGAAAGTACATTTGAAAAAATATAAAATAAAATTAATTATTTAGAAATTTATAACTATATAATTGATTTTATCATTCTATATTTGTAATATATATAAAATATATAATTTCCATACATCCCTTTCCAGCTCCTTTGCTAATGCCCCAGTAATGGTCACTTAACCCCATACGCAGATTTTTATAAGAAAATTCTTATAATATAATTCATGGAAGGATATTATTAATAATATAAATTATATAAATAATTAATTATAATAATTATATTCATATAGATTTAATAAAAATTTTCTATCAATGGAATTTAACAAAAATAGAGAAATCAAATTAAAACATTACTTTTTAGGAAAACATGATATTTGAACACATTAATTTTATTATTGGAAATTAATAAATATAATCCAATAATATAATTGATAACCTGTTTTATAAATGAATATAATAAAATTATGGATAAATTTTTTATTAAATCTATAATTTTTATTTAGGATTCCTAAATATGGTGAAATAGAGTAGGAATTGTGGAAATGAAATTCTCGAACCCAACTCATTTTCATTTGGTTATCCATATTTTTAGGAATATTTGGTATGAATACTCAACTAATGTTCCCAAAATATAATTACATTTTTATTATATTTTCAATAATTTTATATTATGTTTTCATACATTATTTTATAAAAAATATAAATATTTTCCAAAATAACTATTCTTTCCCAAAAACACATCATTATTTCTCATTAGTTGTTTCTACTTCATTCAAGAGTGATAATTTCTATACGAAATATGATTATTAAATTTTCTATTTTTTAAACTCCAATTTTATTTATTATTTTTAATTAATTATTAAATCTATTCTATTCAATGATTTATTTTATAACTATGATTATTATGCATTCTTTGAGCCATGCTTGATGACAAAAAAATAAATATGTGATTGGTGGGTCTGGAATCACATATCCCACCAATTAATCTGGTAATGTGAGGTATCTCGGGATATAATGAGTAATATGTGTGAAAATGATGTGGGAATTTTTGTCAATGACGATATAACAATTCTGCATATATGATGTTCTTGAACATGATGGTAGCTTTTCTCACAGCTATGTGTGGTAATTAACGACTATGACATGATTTTTCTATTTTATGGATTTTCCAATTCAATTATGTTATCACATGGTTTAAGAAATATGTAGTTGATGATTATATTTTTTTGATATTATGATGATGAATATGTTCAACAATGTTATGCTATTTCATCTCCCTTATTCATCCTTTTTCCTGGGCATTTACCTCCACCCTTTCATTGATATATATCCTTAGGTGAATATATTTACTAAGGATAACATGATATTTAGAAGGATATTAAAGAATATTTTAGGTAATATTTTATGTTTTGTTATATATAATTAATTTAAGGTCCTAATTTTCGAAACATACAAAACATTTAAATTTGAAATTATAATTACTTTATGTCATCTATTTGTAAAATTATGTTTTGGTAATGTAAAAAAATAGGGTCACAATAAGAAATCATAATGTCCTTAAATGATTTTAAAATCATTGTCTACTAATAAAATATAACATCCCAGAAAGATCAATATTTAAAAAATACCATCTAGGATTTTACAATTTTTTTAAAAAATAATTTTATATGGGAATATAATCTTTAAAAAAATAATTAAATTTAATATCATCATTCAAGATAATATGTTTTTTTTTGTAATGTTGTTTTAGAATATGGAATTTATATAGAACAAAAAAAATATAGGATGTGATGTGTTGTGAGACACCCATGATGTCCTTTAAGATTAAATAATTACTTGTAAAGTTGGTGTATTACATTTAGTTTGTTTGGGAACTCTCAATTTTATATTCACTCACGATATTATTGACTCAAAAAATATTTAATGTTTTACAAAATGAGATGTTAATTTCAGTAATTCAACATTAATATCCACGTAGATCTCACCCTACACCAAGAAAAGGTGAATCAATGTAAACATACATATCAAATTTCACATTATGTTATGTATTATTTGGTAAAACCACATTTTATTGAAGTATATTTTTATTGTAATTTAAGGATGAAATAAGTTTTCTGTAAATATGTTATAGAGTATAATGTTATGGAAGTAAAGTCATAATCCCACGAAAATTGAGAAATAACAATAATTTTCTAATTTAGAAGTTATTTATTCGATGAATATTAATGGAATACCTTTAATTTTGGAAGTGATTCTTCCACACTAGTTTTATGGAAAATGAGATAGTAATTATTTTTAAATAATATGGTTTTTTCAAATGCATATGCCAATTTAGGATGTTTTTGAAGTCCTTTCATTAAAAATAATGTTAGACATGAATATGTGTCTGGAATTCTAAAAGGAGAATGTATTAAAGTATCTAATATAATAATCTCATGTAGATTTTATTATAAATTTTTTTGTCTAGATTCATTCAAAAGTAATAGAAAATTTGTAATTACAATATATTTCTATTTCATATATTAATGATATATTTAGTTCAATCAAAAATGATAAATATGAATTTTCGTCCATAATACTAATATTTTTCCAATCACATGCCCCAAATGGGGAGAATTGTTATTTTCATTGATGATTTAGCTGAAAAAATTGTGGATAATTTAATTTCGGAGTGATGATTTATTTGGTTACATAATGTATCTATTAATACTTATCGAATCTGAGGAGAAAATTTATTATATTTTACATTGATTTTGAATTGTTTAAACAATGATCTACATTATGAATGATTATTATTTAATTTAAAATTTTCAAGAATACTATACTTGTGAGATAAAGCATTGGAGTATCTATATAATTGATGTTGATATTGTATAAAAATATGATGATTATTTGATGATGTTTTCAAGTAAATGAGAAGAGTCTAAGACAATTTGATGATGAAAGATGTTGAATTGAAGTAATTTAAGATCTTTGTTAGGGATAAACACTAAATAGGTAAAATATATTTTAGTGAGTCCAGAATATGAAAATAGATTCACAAAGTAGTTGACTGGGTAAATAAAAAAGGAACATGTACTACATGTAAAAAAAATTCAGACCTTATTTGATATTTTAGATGTCCATATGATGTTTTTGTGCCACAAATGATAATTTATCTATGATATTAAATATAGAAAACAAATTATGATATAGAGACTCAAATATTATGTTTTTGATCCACGTATGATAATTATTAAATTTAGACTATGAAAAGGTGTACACAATTTGGGAAATATATTTATCCTACTAATGTAATATATTTCGAAAGACATAAGATATTTTTTTTGAAGATATAATATAAATTATGATATGTTATAAATTACTATGGATAATGTAATATAAATAAATTATTGAATAATGACTTTTCTAGTGGTGAAATTTTAATGTTTAATAATATTTATATATTGAGGAATTAGACATAAAAAATATGATTGTTGTGTGATATTCTCCACGTATTGAACATCATAACAAAAAACATGATTATAATATAAAAAATAATTGATGGTGATGATATATTCTTGTTAGAAAACAATATAACTTAGACAAGATCTTCATACCACATTAAATGGATCCACTCCATATCAGGTGTTAACATATAGAGATGATTTCAATGGCCTCAAATGAGATTCCACATCATCATGAATTTGTGGAAAATTATAGAAAAAAGGGAAATATATACAAGAAAATTAGAATTCCATTAATGGCCCTGATAATTAATATATCTTGGATTATAATAACCTAATTCTAAAAAAATAATTCCAGGATAATAAGAATAATTTGTAAATGTGAAGATTCTATGAATTGAAAACCTATATTTGAATATTTTGAAATTTGAGAAAAAGAATGATATTATGATAATTATTTTATACAAGTATGTATATATATATATGCATGTTGTTGATATGAAAAATGAGAGAATATAAATTTATTAAAAAAATTATATTCTATAAGATGAATGTGTATGATGAGACGTTCTTGAATTTCTATATGTATCGAAATTTTGTATTTTGAAAAAAGTAGAGAGATAATAATCGATATTACTGGTACTGTAAATTCTCTATGTCAATGAGAGAATAGGGTATTCTAGTGTTACATATATTATTTCACCCTAAACAATAAATAGAAAGATAATTGTGGGAGAGATACCATAGAACATTAATTCATTGTAGAATATTAAATAATAGAGGATTCAAATGTGCAACTCCTAACGAAATTCTAGGGAATTTTTTTTAAAGAGATTTCTTACAACATGATACTATATAAGTCTAAAGATCATTGAAGAAACCTATCTGAATATTGAAAGAGTGGAATTATATCATTCATATAGTCTATGATGGACATGATCCAACACATTTGATATTTATTCAAAGTAAATTTAATTATATTCTATTGTAAAAAAGGATGGTAATCCATCACATTCATTGTAAGTATATATAATTAGTATTACAGGTTCAAGTATAAACATATTCATGCGAATTTATTGATAATAAGAAGGATGTCGTGCATGTGGGATAACAAAAATGATTCACAGAGGATATAGTCATCCAAAATTACATAAACCCCATTTACAAAATGGGGTGTTCACATTTGTTTCTTTATTGGTCAATATTTTAATATTGTCCAAGGGATATTGTTAAGGAGTGGTATATGATTTCATGGAATAATTGAGGAGTCAATTAATGTTTAATAGTAATATTAGATAATAAGTCATACCCCACATATTTCCACCCCATTTTGGGAATATCCCAAATCTACCATAATAGTTTTTTATTATTGGGCAGGTCAAGACACTATTAGATACTTCTATTGAAGGTTGGTGCTTCATCTTTTCATGTTTTTTTATAAAGTTAATATTTAAAGAAGAATATGAAAAAATATTCAAAAAAAATGACGTGATATCTCTATTATGAAATGAATAATAGGATAGGAAGAAAAGAAAACATGATTAAAAAGGGCTCATATAAAATTATACAATCACCACATTTTAAAGATAATAATTTCGGTATGTAATTCTGTTACACCTATTGTTGAGCCCCCACTTAATGACAATGAAATAATAACGCTTATATTTTAAGGGTATTATTTGTTAGCATACCCAAGAAATAAATTCGTAATTGAAAATGAATAAATTGTTGTTTAATCAATTTCTAATGAATTTTAAAATAGTCTGTTCCCACATTGTTTATCAACTCTAACTGAAGAATGGGAATGAACATGCTTCTATCAAAATTTTATAAACAATGTATAATGAATATTTGGGGATGATCACGATTTCAAGGAACCACATGATGATATAATTAATGTAATGAATTATTTCTATATAACTTCTGTAGGAATGTGTCTCACATATCTATAAAATGTTTAGAAGTATGTCAGAATATATCACCCTCTATGAGGATGAGAAATAAATGATGGATAAGGATATAAATAGAAGGATAAAAATAATTATAATTCTATAAAATTGTCAGGATCCTTAAAAGACATGAACAATGAGTTTGAAGAATGATTATTTAGTTTTATGAATGAATAAATAGATTCAATTCATTAGATATAATAATATAATAAGAAACATAAATATGAACCAATGAATCAGATAAAACAACTCATGTTAGAAAAGATAAACTTGATATCAAGCCCAATAGAATTAATCAAGTTGACTCTATATTGAAGGAAAATAGTAAAATTCATTAATCTTATATTTACGTGATAAGGATATACAATAAATAAAAATTAAATATAATAAAGTATGTGAAATGATTTCCTAATATGTAATTCATGGAGGATAATATAAATTAGACGAAAATTTGGAATTAGTTTAAGAAATGTTTTTAAATAAGATAAAAAGAAATAAATACCCAAAAAATAGTTTGAGGAATCTTAGTTGGAAATAAATATATCTAGTTTAGTGAATATTATAAGATAATTTAACGATTCTTCAAATTAATAGACACACACGAAGGTAAAATATGGATAAATAAATATTAACTTTGATAATATTTCATATAAATATTGATATCTGAAACTCAAAATCAATAAATTGATGGGTGAACAAATTTGATGAGAAACCTAATATAATTTATAGGATGGAAAAAGTATTTTTATGAGTTATGGAATCCTAGAATTATGTTATCCACCTATTGTAAATATGAAAACAACTTGATAAATTTTCTAAATAATTTGAAAACCAATAAGTTCAATGAATGATACTAAGGTTTTGTTGTATTTTTTTATTAATACATTATGGTATAGGGAATAGAAAATAGATATATTTCATAAATTATATAAATTCAATGGTATCCCAATTCAATGGGGATCATGTCTCAGAGTATACATCATCAACATATTGGTGAAATAAATTTAAAAAAATAATCAAATTTTGAATGGATAAAAATATCAATGGTTTTTTAAATTGATGGGGAAATAATCAAGAATAATTAAAGTATAAATCACCATAAAATTAATGATAGAAACATAGGAATAAAATGAACTTGAAATTGATAAATGGAAACAATCATAACTTGATAATAAATCATCAGTAAAATTATGAATAGAACATTTCGAAATAGTAAATAAACAACACTAGTGGATTATTAGATGAAAAAGCACAATAAGTAAAATTATTAGGCCAAAAAATCATATATGCTAATTATTTTATTTAAAATGATGAAAAATGATGGACAATATTAAAAAGATTTATATATGGGAGTTAAGTGGAATAAGCATGAATATAATGAAAGAAAAATCAAAGGGAGAAATAAAAGGTCTCATTTAGTGAAGAGAACATCTGAAAATCAATGGGGAAAATAAAAAATGAATGAGTATATTATAATTGCATGTTTTTAAATAATTCCATCATATTTGAAGAAATAAACATTGATAGAAGATCATAACAAAATGATCTCTTGAGGAATTGGAAAAATTATTCAGAAAAAAGAAATAAAATTTCAATAAAGGTTCTCTAAATTTGATAATGTAAAATTAATCATAAAGGATCAATGAATGTATAATATAGTTGGAAAAAATTCAAGAAATTTGGTAAATTTTATTCCTTCCACAAAGTAATCTGTAAATAATATGAATTATGCACCAGGTAATGCAATATCCTTGAAAGATCATTCTAAAAGAAAAATTACACACATGTAGATTAGGATATAACCCAAGGTGTCGAATGAAAAATATAATCTGAAAAAAATCTGTGCAAGCATTATAATTTTATCTTGAAAAATATATAAATTGAAAATGGAAAAGTTGTTGATAGGAAATTTAAAAAAAAATAATTATATTGATGAAAATTTTATCCACTATAATCTCTAAATCATTTTGTTTGTATTTCATTGATTAAAATTACTGTAAATAAAATTGAGGTTGTGGTTCCAAATAATTATTAAATTATATTTTAGAAGTAGGAATAACTATTCAATATATAAAGAAGTCATCATAATTCTTTTAATTGTTGAATGGTATTTCATTTAACATATGAGGGATGCAACAAACTATATGAAGGTGAATATGCTTTCAAAACTGAAAGAGAGTGTTATAAAAGTAGCTATATATGCATGAATAAAATAAAACATATCTAGGTGTCTATTTAATAATGTGAATCTACCCAAATTATAAAATCAAAATATGGTTCCATCATGGTGTTAACTCATTATTTGAATAATTAATATGTCATCATTGATTGATAACTCCACATGATGTAATGATTGAATGAATTTATTATGGGAGGGGGGAGGGTTTTCTTGATAAGCTACCATAAAAATTCATTTCATTAAAAAAATAGAATTTCTTGAAGCTTCTTGACAAAAAATCATTGAAATGGTATGGATTCATATCTGATCGACATTATTTATAACCAGATTGTTTCTTAAATTATGTTAGAGAAAACATTTTTATCAACAAAACTATAGTGAATAAGCAAGATGTGAGATGAGTTTGATTAATAAAACCCATTGGTTACACATGAATATTCCTAATTTGTGTGATAGGTAAGTGAAGAAAATGAAATTTGACAAATTTTAAGGATATTTTTAATAATTGATGAAAATAAATAGAACCATCTTAGATATACGTGAACATTTCTCTTTGTATATAATTTTTTATAATGATTATTAGTATTATATTTCACTAATTATAGACTACCATTATATCTATAAATATCCTTATTGTTTTATACACTGAGAATATATCAATAAGCATACCATTTTACCATAAAGGTACCAATCAAATGATATCAATGGAGATATCTTACGATAACCTTGATTACCTAGTTGTTTAGTTTTGGGAATGTAGCGTTTCAGGATAATTATTGATGTGTTGATCATAATAGATATTTGAAAAGTTATGTGGAGTTTAGATATCAATATTTAAAAACATATTATGTGTTTCATTTGTAGAAGCATTGAAAATCCTAGATATTTGATGGATATATGATTGAATGAAAACCTTAATGGATGAATAAAGTGGAAAATAAATACAGTATCCATCTAAAGAGTGATAATAATGAAGACCACTATAAATATTCATTTGAAGATATTATAAATAAATTTATAAGGGGACAATTCAATTTGATGGAGTTCAATGATGATTTTAGGATATTACAGAATTCCTATTCTAGGGAGGAAAACTGATAGAAGAAAATAAAATATGGTGAGTCACATGTAACAAAATGAATCCAAAAAGAATATTTTTGAATAAATTAAAATTGAAAATAACATATATTTATGATTTTTGGGGCACTCGTATTTAATTTATGTTGTCTATTTGATTTTTGGGTTCAAGGTAGAATAAAAGAACTATTTGAGAAGAAATAGGGAATAAAATTATCATATAATGAATTCGTATGATGTTTTGGAACAATAGATATTGATATTTTTAAACATTCATTTATCAGGTTTTCAAAAATCATTAAATACATTTATCATACACATGTATGACATACTAGATAGGAAAATGTTTTTTTCAACAATATAGGATAATTTATCTTTTATAAAAAATATATAAGTATATTTTTCAATAGTTTATATAATTAAATTTGTGTGGTCTATTTGGTTAATATACACGTTTATACACCATTTTTTTATATGTAATGTGATTTAAATTAGATGATTCTTGTGTGAACTTTTTCAAAGATAAAACAATCATCATAAAACGTATGGTCGTGATTCCTGTAATGACTAATGGTGAATAACCAGCCAAGGGTAAATTTTGTATTAGTGAGATGAGATATACACACCATAGATGTTAGAACAATGTCAGAACAAATGGATTCTTGACCAAAAAAGTTCTATACTAAAAAATTAGATTCCACATCAAATTTTTTATTTATAAATATTTCAAAATATTTAAAAGTGTAGATTTTAGAGATGCTATTAATTTTTAAAGAGATATCCATATTTTAAATTACATTCCTTGTAATTTAGTGAGAATACTTCAAATGATTCACGAGGAAATTTTATTCTAAAGGCGATTCCTTGAAAAATGAGAAAAAGTATCATTTATTGAGAAAATAAAAAATTTATACTATTTTTATATAATGAATTTTATTATAGTCAATCTAAGAAATGAAAATTAGTCCATATGTAATTTCATATAACCACATGATATTATTTCTAACAAATCTGTTAGAAAGATCGTCCACCACTAAGTTAGATTCTCGAACGACAAGTGAGTTGATTTAATCACACTAAGAAAGTATTAAAATATAAATCCACATAACTCTGAGTATCAATGAAAGATTATTCGTCCCTTTACAAAAATCATGAAAAAATTGTAATTAAACCTTTTCCCCAAGTGTGTCCCATCCATTTTCATTTCATTTAATAAATAATTAATATGAATAATAATTTTAGCCTATTGAAATGATGTCATTCTATAATTACCAAATAAACACATAGTAATACTTCATGATTATATTTGAAAAAAAGAACCAAATACCACAAGACCAATATTACAAATTGATGCACCACAAAAATTTAATTTAATCCACCCCATGAATTATTATTTCAATAAAACATCAAATAAATATTCCTTCTATTTTAATCTTCCATAAATTACATGATTTCCCATAACATTAAAATCATAGAAATAATTAGAGCACTTTCGATTTTGGAGATAACTATAATCCCTTATTGAGGTGATAATTTTTACTAGTTCTATTTTTAAGGATAAGGGAGATCGATTATACACGTTTGAGTTATTGGTATACAAGGGGAATGCATTTGTTGATCAATTAAAACTTTTAAAAGGTTGAAAATACATGGAGCTAAATTTACAAATGTTGATCAATGTAGATGATCAATAAGAGATTTAGCCTCAAGTCATGTGGCATTGAACAAGTCATATATAACCTTCAAAATATCCATGGAAGTGAATCATGAGAGGAAAATATAATTGTAATCCACCATATAATGGTTACATAATGGGAATATAGAAAATAGGGGGATTCTAAATAAGTGTATTCAATCATAATTTTTAGTTACAATATAAGAAATTTTCCAAACTAGGGTCATATCTGAATGATTTATCAATGATTTATCAAAATATTTAATCCCAAAAAATAATGAAAATGGTCAAAAAGAATGATATCCAGATGTTATAGCACTCATAAAATTGAAACTCCCCTATCTCATGGTAAAAACTACTATCTATCCAATGAAGTGGTTAATTGATCTTGATAATTACAAAATTCAACCTACGATCACCTATAAAAAACATCAGCCTACCCTCCATCTTTTTAGAGAACAACAGTAGAGAACCACAAGGTGATAGAATTGGTCATAAAAAAAACCCTTCTCCATTAGATCGTCTATCTGAATCATTAAGTTTGTTGAAACAAAAGGAGTCATCCAATTAGAATACATTGAAATAATTGATTCACTTGAATGCAAGTCTATCCCGAAAACAACATCATGTCAAATTGGTAGCATAACTACCTCTACGAGGAAAAAATCCAAAAAAACTCGATGACCCTGAGGACCACCGCTATCCCAATCTTATTACATCCAAATAAACTCAACCAATAAAGAAATAATGGGCTATATAGGTAGAATGTAAACCTAAAAACTCCACCTTCACGTAAAAACCACATTCATTCCATTCATATATGGGGAAATGAATCTCCATCAAAAGAAGTTCATTACATAAAAAATTGAATACAACTAGTAGATTTTGAGAATAAAATTTTATGGAAAAATCACTATCATTAAATTATACGCACGAGATTAATGTCTCCCCATCATGGGTCCAAATCCTCAACACATGTCAAAAAATCCATTTTCTCACTTGAATATTGTAGTAAAAATGAGGGAAATGAAAATACCCTCTATGTTTATCTATATATCATGGAATATAGTATTTTAAATAGTAGATTGTAATGATAATAAATAAAAAATGTCACAAAAAATGTTACTATGATATTGGTCGTATATATGGTGATCTCTACCCCCTCTGAATCTATTACCTATATTTTTCACAACTATCCATAAAATTATTCTCTACCACTATCCTGATGAATCCTCCAGGAACATGATCATGTTTGATTACATGGACACAAGTAACATCTTTAGGTCGGAATATACCACCTCCATCTCCCCTCAGAGGAGAAAACTATACCTCACCTACTACTGAAATGGTATCCCTAGTAATTTATGTTGGGGTGAAATTTATCCCGTATACCTCAACTAGACTGATCTTGGTGAACCACTTATAAATGGTTTCATTTAGGGCCATGAACTCCATAAAAAACATATTACCCTGATTTATCATGGAAATCATGAACAACACTAGCCCCAAAGGCCAAGAGGAAAATTACTAATGATGACTCCCATTATATAAAATCCTCACACACCCTAGAGCGTGAGGCCTTCCATTGAAAAATATACACATCAAGGAAGCCTTATACTTCCCCAATTGTATAAATGCACATTTTTAATTCAGCTTCTCAATAACCTCCTCCTTATTTTAAATATCCAATTACGATGATAACATAAATTTATTGAATGCATAATGGACTGGAGGACGGAGTGACTCTTGAATAATTATCCCATGAGAATCCTCATCTCAAAAATTACTTATGGAAAAGTGAATAAGTTCAATGAACATGATTCATAACTCCCATAATGACATTATATCCTATTTAAGATAAATAATCTCTTACCACTTCACTACCATTGTTGTTGAAGAAATGATCTTTTACCAAGACTCCATTTGAAATCAAACCCATTATACTTCTTCCTCCTTTCGCTCAACCAGATAAATTGTTCCCAACTAACATGTGTCATCCCATATATGAATGACCACTAAAGTTACCTGTTATTTCTATTGTGCCATGATAAAATTGTAAGAAACCTTAGTCTCTTCAATGAATCTATATATCTCCATATATAAAATAAAACCTCATACATCCCCAAAAATGTTTATTTGAATGTGCAGAAATCCATCTTTAATGACTCATCATCCTGTATTGAATCAACTGTATTTAGATGAAATATATATGCTTTTTCGAACCCAACTATGTGAACCACATAGAAGTTATTATTATGTGAAATAGATGAAAGAAAATTACAATTACATAAAATCGTTTGTATGAAATTTAATTCTGACTCAGTTTAGTTAAATTTATTCATTTATCCTTCATAAAACAACCCAAATCAAACAGGGAATCAATTAATCATGAAAAATATTCCAATCCAAGGTCAATACCCTTAAATTAATACTACATCATTTTTTCATTCAATATTCATAGAGTCTATGCACGAGATCTCCAGGGCACTTAAATCTCATTTCATAGCCGATTTCAAAGGGAAATGTCACATACCATCTTCAACATGATATGCTTCCATATATACCTCTAAGATCTTCACTATGCCTACCTCCAAATAACATTATATATATATACCATACCCTATGGTTCCAATTTTTCATTAACCATCCATCTAATGATATCTCAATGTGTAGAGAGATATAATAAACCCCATGTCCTGCCACTAGGAGACCCCAGGTTGGAGACTAACACTAAGGTTATGAAAATCGCATTAAATTGGAGGCACTACTCGCTATAAAAAAAGAATACAAAATGATATGTACCATAATCCACATGAAACTCCAAGACATAATCTAAAAATAAATAAATTCCATCCCATGCGCATGTATAAAATAATTATTTTGAAAATAATTTCCCATGTAAATATCCAAAAAATGCTAAATACGTAACATAGTAACATCCAATGATCTGAACTTGTAATATCCAAAATGATCCCCATTCTCCACTTTGAATCATGAAAATGAATTTACATATGTAGGGATACTATTAATGAATATTAATTTGGATAACCAATTTCTATTGTACAAATGTGAAGGAAGAATAGTAATTCACTTGTGAGAAAACCAAAGAAACAATATCACCTCAACATGTCAAATATCTATCCCAGTGTCACCGAAGAAAATCCGAAAAACACAAACCAATTTATATAATATTACATGAGTCAGATTGATAAAAGATACCATACACCACTTTTCCATGGCCATTCCTATATTACACCCAAACGTTGTATAAACTTTCACTTCCATCTCATCTGAATACCACATTGCCCAACAAGCAGGGTCACACCACATAAAACTTGAAGACACATAGGGTCCCTAATCCAAAATCATATACAATAATGTATTTATTGGTACCACTAGAGACACAACACATCCCCAACCATAAAAAGAGAATAATGGTATCATGAATATGAAGTAAATAAACATTTCCATCACCTCTTACAATACTTAACCCACACTCAAAATCACATCATCTTATCATATCTCACCAACAATCACCTAGCCTATGTAACATCAACATTAAACACTCCAAGGATAACATCCCCACAAGAAGGACCACATCACATCTCACCTAAGGAAACATTGGCTTTAACAACCACCATATAGTTTGCTATTAAACCTTTATCCATCACACCCTATGCAATACCTACCTCACCTAGAAGGGAGAGAGATAAGGAGTAGCTTCCCATAAATCTATATTCATCACCATATATCAAGAAAAACACCAATCAAATAAATATGAATTTTGGATAATAGTTCAGGATACATCTGGTATTAGTTTTGGAATATTCTATGTGTGTTGGACCATATACTTACATAAATATTTATACACACAATCCAAATCTATTGTTTCATAACCACACACTAATAAACTCACAACATCCCCACTTTCAAAACCACCAATTAATACTTAACACCAAGATATATAAAATATGTAACACACCACACCAGAAAAAAGACACAGCACACCACCATAAAAAACCATTACCCAACCCATTAATTTAATTATTTATCATCAACAATATTAAACTACATTGACTATAATTTATTTGTTCATTATTCTTTTCTATCTCATTAACCAAACCATACCAAGACCTTTAAAAAATAATAAAAAATAATTACATCCCTACCAGGACATATATCACTTGAATGTACACATCACATGTATCTCATCATACCCATCAACACATAACCTCACCATCCTAAATAACAACAAAACCATAACTACCACAGTACCCCAAAACCATAGTCAAACAATCACCACTTTACCTCCCTAAAAACATGACCTAATAAAAACCACATTCCTCCCTTGTAGAATATCCAAATAACCAGACCCTTTACACAATATTAAACTTAAATGTAACACATTATCCCCACATAACATCACACCCACACATAACTATCCCATATGAATTACCAGACATCACAAAACATTAATCATCACTTAACAGACATACCAAAGGGGATTCCATCATATTTCAATTTATTTTAGGGGTCTTTTTGAGAAATATAAAATTTAAGAAAAAAAATTATTTAACCATATTTACATGGATGTATAATTTCCATTTTGGAATAATATAACAAAAATTAGATAGAACGTACCATTCGCAACACAAAGCAGTTGGTGTAAATAAATCCCTCAATGACCGAAATATTCAGTGCGACATCAAGCATATACAATCCATCATAAAAAATTAATATAAAACTGGGAAAATCATTTGAATAATTAAACTATTAAACATTAATTATTAGTTATCCAAATCATTATCTATAATGAAACCAAAAAAACCATAAACTGTAGATTGGAACATCTAAACCCACATGCCCACAAAATACACAATAAAGATAAATGAGGGATTCCCTACCTCAAAGAAAAGTTTCCAACTTTCTACCACCCACAAGGAGAAAAAGAAATCGATGAATATAAAATCCACACCAAGATATCATAGATATAACTACACCACATCCGAGGATCATGAATACATAGTAAAAATGTTTCCATATATAAAAACTACTACATAAACATGGCTTCTTGAAAGAAGAATGGTAAAAAGGAAACAAGATGGGAGATGAACCGACCATGTTTTTCAAAAGGGACAAACCAGAATTAGTTGATTGAATTACAAGGTATAGTGGTAGAATATCCTACCATAGTGCACAGGGACTGTTCAGAATGAAAATTCTAGAGAGGTGTTAAATGAAATGAAATTCATCCAAGGAAGGGGTTTAAAACCTATATTCCCTCTAGTTTCACATTCTGTAATCATTAAACAGCACGAAAAACATGGGTAATATAAAATTTTTATCTTTTGATGAAAAAAATCACCTCTTCCATTATACAAATAAAAATATTGAATTTTAATTAAATTAAATGAAAACCATCTTAATGATTTCACTTATTCCAATAATGTTGTCGTGAACCAGCAAGATTCAGATTTTTTGATACATCAATAAATACCAAGAAAATTTACATGATGTGAACTTCTTATTGCTGCTCTATTGTAGCCCTAGCCAATGCTAACTATTGGAACCTTCTAAATCCTCTTTTAGATCACCTCCAACCCCCAAAACTGGATATGTATAGTGTTACGAATGAACATTATTTTACAATGATCCTATTATCATATTCATGATTGAACTACTATATAGATATTAATTTGAGATACCATATTAATGTTGATCTTGGTATCTTATATTTCCTACTATTAATACGTTCTCATAAAAAATATTCCATTTTGAGAGAAGGAGAACTAGTTTGAGGAATTCTATCAAGAAGCATAAAAAACTATGGTGAAAACCATATGAGATGTTTAAGATTGACTCCATATCAATGTTATTGTTTTATTAAGATAATTTTAAATTATCAATTACTATGAAACCCTATCTTTTTATGTTTTCTTAGAAATAATGATGTGATTTCATTTAACTAAATTATATAATTATGTTTTATTCAAAAATATCAATCATATTTGTTATTTATAAACCATTATTTCATTTGGATTGAATTTGTGTTAATCTATTTTTTTTTAATTTTTAACATACATGTTTCAAATATATTCCATTACTAATCCCTATTTATATATATATATATTCAACCATGTTCCATAAATATTTTTATTATTTATTTCCATGTTTCAATATTATATTTTACTACAATATGTTTTCCCTGAAATTATTGATTTATCTAAATAATATACTAAACGTTTGAAAGAATTTACTCCTCATTAAAAACAATTTTTTGTGTTTTCAAAAACCAATTATTCATCTAAGAATTAATTTTTATACAAAATAAAAGGATTTTAATGGTAATGAATTTATGGAATTCTCAATGAGATTTGAAATATACTAATATTTATTAATAAAATATTGTACTTTTCTATTGTAATTGATGTAGAAGGATGGGAAATAAAACTATATCCTTATTTGGATTATTTCCCTTAAAGTGGTGGGCGTAACTAATATATATCTTCAATGTTTTAGGTGGCCTAAGAAAATTCAAATGTCAATGTATATCATTGGATTTAATAATAAAATATAGGTATATTTTTAAATGAAATAATGTTTTAATTTTAAAGAGAATGATTGGTTTCAAAATGATTTAAGGTTTTGATATTTAAAATAAAGGGGTTTTGTTTTTTAATATGAAATGTTTTCTAATGAATTTTTTTTACATAAAAAAGAAATTTTATTTAAAAAGTTCTTTTCTGTTTGATAAGAATATTTATTTAGGTAAATATATTTTAATTTTATCAAATTTATTTTCATGAATATTATAAAAATGGATTTACAAAATATTTTAAATATAAATACACATGTTTTTATGCTTTCTATATATTTTTAAATATTTATCATAGGGTAAGTGATGAATATGATCAATTTATGAAGGTTTTCATGTTTACCCTAGAGAGGTTTACGTGTAGTGTCTAGATAGTTTTATTATTGGACAAATTAACAGGGAAAGAGTAATATGGGTATTATTATATATCATTTTTCAAAAATCTATAAAAATATAAACCTAAATGGATTATTTAGAATTTAGTGACCCATTTTTAATTCTTGACGTTGTATTTTTTTTTGGGATTTGATGTTGAAATTATTTAATTATAAATATTTGTCACTTTATCTAGAATCCCGGAAAAATTAAAGGAAATATTATAATTTAGCACTTGATATGGGAGTGCGGGTTTTGGCAATTATAGTTGTATAATATTATGGTTTTAAAAAAATTATACCATGTTATAAATATTTTAGTACAGATTATAATTTCACTGATAATGGAGATATCATTAAATGTGATTTAGGGTGTTTAGAAAGAAAATAATCATAGAATAACCTTTATGATCCTATTTTATGTAGAACTATATAATCATTCATGTATCTCTGTTTTTAGATATAATAATTTTTAAAGATGAAATTAAAAGAAAAAATGTCATAGAATAATGTATTATATTTTTCTATGAAAATTTTCCTTAATAATAACTATGTTATCATAATTAAAAAAACATTATCTATTTAAAGTGTAATTTAAAAGTAATAACTATCATGTAGCAGATAATTAAAATTTAGATGATGTAATTTACTTAAGGGGGTAGAGTTTAATTCTATTAGTTTTTCAATATACATACATTACATTTAATATATATATATATATATATAATTATAGTGTTTATCAACTAAGAAATAAATTATGAAGTTTGTATCCTTAAACAATCTCATCTAAAATATGTGAATTAATAAAATATTGAAATTATTTGATGATAAATGGAAAATATAGTTTTTATATAAAAATTTATATGAATAAATATAATGTAATATAAATATATTTAATAATAACTGAAATATATTAATAAATTAATGTATAATTATTAAAAGGTAACCTGTTATATTTTGTAATATGTGAGGTTAGATTCTGTTATAATGAAATATGGTTTATAAATATTAAATTTGACTAATATTGGGAGAATATATTCACAAGTCCAAAGATATACTTTTAGTATATCAGTATCACCTCTATATGGGTAACAAGAAGAGTATTTAAATTTTGGCCGTTTTCAAAAATTTACATTAAATTATGGTTTTAAACTAATATGATTTTTTATTATTATTTTGATGTTATTAAATATATCTAGATGCATTATTATTCAAGAAGATAATTTTTTTTAATTTTTCTGAAATGTGTTAAATAATTTTCTTTAAAAGGTCATTAATAATATAATTTTAAAATTTTGGTAATTTGGTAAACAAATAGGAAAAAATTCATGTTAAATATATATATACAAACTTGTATATAATATGTATATTTAAAATTTATTATATTAAAAAAATAGGAGAAGTATATCTATATTTAATAGATTTAGAATACATATCTATATGTAGATTATAAGTGAAAATATTAATAAATGTAGATATAATAAATATAATTAATTGAAATATAATAATAATAATAATAATTGGATGCCTATGAATACCATTTTAATCATTGAATATTCTCATTTTCAACCTCTATACTCTCATGATGTCGTAATTTTCTTTCCTAACTACATGGCATGTTGATTGTTGAGGAATAAATTGTCCTCTGCCTCCATTGTACATATTGTGGCATTACCTATCTCAGAAAATTCTCCTAGGACCCTATTTTTTTCAGTTTTCATCATTTTATTTAACTGGAAACAAAATTTTATATATATAAAAGTTTATATGTAAATATTTATGTGTACATATATTATACAATGTCAATATCAAGATAAATTTGATAATTTTAAAAGGACACTAAACAAATTTAGTTCCAATGCTGACATCATCTTCCCCACATTGTCTCATGCTATTATAGATATAATATAAATATATATATTATAAATCAAATGATCATATTAATAAAAATAATATCTATTATTTTTAAAAGAAATTATAGGAAACATTGACTAAAACCATCATGAACCCTTTTGTAGAAATATTAAAACAATAAACTACATTTATGAAACTATGATTTGGTTGGCATATTGTGGTTCACTATATAGAAATGCCTATAGAGAGATTGTCCACTCCTAAAAGATAGTTATATATAATTAGTTCTTTGGATTATTATTTTGCTGGAATAAGATAATTAATGAAATTTAATCATAATATATAGATGGTTCAATCATAAGGACAACATAATGATATTCAATTAAACATAATTGTACTTACTATAAGTCACTATAGTTGAAATGTTAAAGTATTTTCTAGAATTATCATATGATGATCTGTAATCATTTATATATATATGTATTCATAATGTAATAAGGATAATATTAATATTTTTAAATTATTTATGATCAAGATATTAGTTTTACAAGAAATATGATTTTACAAAACATCATTATAAAAGAAAATCTTAAAAAATTATTCAAGATGAAAAACCAGATCCTATAATAATATGTTTGATTAAATTTCCACCAATATATTTATATGATATGTCATATTATGGAATCTATAGTTCTATATTATATTCTACCGTTAAGGTTTCATAACCTAAATAATATATTTTATATTTATTGGGAGTGAATGAGTATGGTGGAGTTAATTTTGGAGATGGGATTATCTTTGAGGAGAATATAAAATAAGATTTAGATTGGTATTTGTTCAAAAGAAATCGATTGTTTTTAAAATTTATTTTTTAAAAATATCCATGAACTCACTTAGTCTCATGGGATACAATATGTAAATTAATCATTATATTGGTATCAATTATTATTTTATATTTTATTCAAAAAAATTATGCAAGGTATTTTTCTTCCACCTGGATTTCATTTCACATGAATTTTCCTTTATTAGATAGTAATTTTCACTGTTATAATACGTGTATCAAAAACAAGACATGGAAACAAAATGTTTTTCTATGAATATTCAACCATGATCCATTCATATTTTCAATATAATTTATATTCATGATACAATATTAGTTTTTATATATAAGGGTTTTTAATAAATTTAATTTGTATTGAATAATTATTTAACTTTGTAATGTCATGTATTCCTCACAAATAAACATTTAGAGTTTTTAATTGTTAATTATATTCTCCTGAATTATTTTATATATTGATTAAAATTATTTAAATTTAATGAATTAATGATAAACACAATGAGAATAGAATAATACTGGGATATTTCATTAAATATGGCAGTGGGACATTATACATTATTACGAGCAATGGGGAATGAACCCAAAATTTCATTTGGATTAATCCTAATAAACATAAGAATAATATATATATTGTTTTTCTATATTTCTAGAAGCCTAACTAATTTTCTATTCATAATCAATATCATTAGATTTTATAATAAAAGTTTTTTATTTTCGTAAAGAAATTATTCTTTATTAGAAATGGATTACCAAATTTTGAACGTATTTAATAGTTTCAGAAATTTTGGAAAAATGTTTTCAGTTTTTCTTATGAGATTTCCTGAAAAAAAAAACTCTTTCACTTATGATGATATATTTTTTTCAAGGAATTGTTTATCTTTCCTTAGATAATTGTGAAGCTCAATAATTTTGGAACTTTTTTTTAAATAATTGTCAACAAATACTAAAAAGGGATTTCAAAATTAAACTAAAACTCCAATATAAGATTTTTTACTCTTCCCACATTTTCAAATATTTTCCTTAGGGATAAAGACCCATAATATTGTTTTATACATTTTAGGAGGTCCATATATGATATGTGTTATTGTAGTAACTATAGATGATCATTTAGGGGTAAATACTATTATAAAGGAAGATATGGATTTATTTATTTATTAATTTTTATAAATATATAAAATAATAAACGAAATTATATTATTTTCATAATAATTACATATATTTAATTGTTTTTGTTGTATAAAATAATTTTTAAAGTTTTTATTATTTAATGGTAATTTAATACCAGTTCACCTAGAATCAAGGATATTAAAAAAACTGTTTTCACACCAGACCCAAGTGTGAGGATTTTTATGTATTATGATGTTATTCCTCCATTGTAAAACATTGAATTTTTGAATAGAGAACAATATTTGAAAGCATATACAACATGAAACATCATGCATAAAACTTTCATGAAATGAATTTATTTAAATATAACCATTAATTTCTAAACATGATATTTTTAGGTATGAAAATTATTAACGAATTTTTTATATATATTTAATGATCATACTAGATATTCATAAATTCATTGTAAATAATTAGTCAATTTTAGTAGTTCTAATTTGGTACTTATTGAAAAAAAAATTTTCCATTTCAATTTATGGGAAAATAATTTAATAATTATAGGAAAAATTTAGAAATTTGTTTTTAAAAAAATAATAACATATTCAAAATAATTATTTGAAAAATATATTTAGGATCATTTATTTATTGTTCTAAAAGTAGTGATTTTTTAGTGAATAGTGAAAATATTTTTTATTTGTAAAACTATCATTTCTTGAAATAATTATTTACTATAAAAGTTCAATTTTGATTCAAATTTAATATTAAAGTTACATAAGTATTATTTTGATACATATAAATTAAATAATTACATTTTAATCAACCTAATATCTGATTTTTGATTAAGTTGTTATTTTGGTTAAAAATCATTTCATGAAAATCAATTTTTCAAACGTGTTCGTAGGTTTATTTCTTATTTAAATTCTAAAACATCAATGAATTGAATTTGACAAAATTTAATATATATATGTTGTAATCCGAATTATAATTAGATAATACAATTATCTGTATTTTTTTTCATAATGAATTGTTAAAATTTTCAAACGAAATTATTACCTTGGTTAATGTTAAAATATGTTTAATGTGTGTTACAATAAAGATAAAATGGATAGATTTACCTAAATGCTTTTATAATTTATATTTAATTGTAATATTTTTACCATATCTCTTATAATATTATAGGTTTTTATATTTTTGGATCGTTTATTGTAAGGAATAAATATATATATTTTAATTATTATAAAAATTCTAATTGGCTCCACTCCCCATATTTTATAAGGACACACCTCTCATGTACAATCCAAACATAAACAAAAATTTAGTGAATCATCATGATCCATTTCACCTATTATTAACCAAACTTAATCGATCATAACACCTCAAGTGTGCCTCCCCCTACCCTAAAGGCGGCTGACTAACACTAGGGGTCTGATACAGTACAATGGAGAGGTTATTCCAACATGATCAGATAAAAACTATAACTACCCATACTTTACATACATTGTTAATACTTCAAAATTGAAGCACACTTATTACAACATATGACAAAACCACAAAGGACCGTATAGGTATAGTGTCTTTAGAAACTGGGAAACATAAACAACTGGTTCATAAATCTTCTACAGTGTCTCCCACTTATTTCATCATATCTAGGGTCCCTTTTAGCATATTCTACTTAATATCCATCTTCCTGACCTGGGGAAAAGAAAACATAAAAGGGTGAGCTCAAATGCTCAGCAAGGGCAAATAAAGGAAATAAAAATCATATCATATCTTTTTGAAAATCAAAACCTGCAAAAGAGATCATAATATCTTAACATGGAATAAATCATAGAAGTGAAAATGAGATCCCCATAATCATAACATAAAACTTGAAACTTTGTGGCATGCACACATAATCATGGAAATCATTTCTTGTTAGTCATGACTCATTGCCAAGACTATCTTAGTGGACAAAGTCCCTTTCTGAACCAAGTTCACTCCTCGTTTCAGTCCTGTATCACTGAACCGAAATAACCTTCCGTTCCATCCATGTCTATCTCATGAGATATAAAATCTTTACCCAATGCATTGGAGGGAGATATAGGTCCCACCCATCTTATAATGAATCCTTTCTTATGTGTGCCACATAATCATAAAACATACATCATCGCATAACACATGTAACAAAAATGGGATTCTTGAAACATCATGACATCATAAATCAATTCATATAAGATAAAGGAATTCATAAAAATAATTCCATTACAACATGATCAAATCAAATTAATAATAGGGATAAAAACAGAACCCTTTATTATCTTAGATGGAAAAATAATTTTGATAAAACACTTGAACTCCATTCTTGAGGAAAATATCTTTTCTTTTTCAAAATCATTTTTCCTTTCATAACATGTCATACGACTTTAAAATAAAAGAAGTTGATTAAAAATAAACTTGAAAACTTGTAAAGGAAGCTTCTTGGAAATAATGTTTTAAAAATCCATTCATGCCGTATAAGTTAAAAAAACATTCTTCGTACTTTTGTCGGAAAAGTCAAAAAGTACCTCGTACGAAAAACGACAAAAGATTCCTTTCATATTCTTTACTAAAAACTCACATAAGGGTAAAATTGTATTTAAACTATTGCAAGTGGATGGAAACAATATTACATATTGAGGGAACATGGATGTGGATGATAAAATACACCCCAGTAGATACTTACGAATAAACAATCTCGAATAAAAATGAGATTGTGATATTTCCCTTACCTTAGGTCCGATTTGCTTTGTTCGTGTCCGAAGCTCCTGTATAATGGTTTAAATAATTTTATTGACTTATTCCAGAATCATACATATTGATATGATATCATATATGGTCATATTATTAGCTTCTTGTTAGTAATATTTCATTGTTACTTGTTACTCGGGTCTTTATAACTTTTTGTTCTTATACGTGTTTTGTCGAATAAGTTCTTATTCTTATCTTTAGGTTATAGATAATTCATTTCCAGAATGGTATTAGTGTAGTATATACCATATTCATTCATTCAATTCATTTATATAATTATTATGAAATGAAGATCATGTAGAACGAGTCGCATCACATCATGGAGACGGTATTCCGTACGTACGCACGAGTGATGATATCGTTCCTATGATCGTGGAATTTTATTGGAGTATATATATATTATTTCAGTATCAAAATTACTTCATAATAATCATATATAGTTACTCATTACACCATTATACCCATCCTTGTAAGGTGATGGTGGAAAATAGATTACACCACGGCGTGGAGACGGTATTCCGTACGTACGCACGCGCGGTGATTTCATTTTTCCGTAGGATGGATAGAAGGTGAATTAGGGTTGTTTCATATTTATAATAACATATCAGTATGTAAGTAATACTGATGTCATTACTTTGTCATGAAACAACTAAAGAAGAAGAAGTTGAAGACGAAAGAAATTGAAAAGATCGGTAATGGATATTACCTCTTCTTTGGAACGCCTCTTTGAATCCTCCACTTAGGGAACTAAGAGTGGTCTTTGGAGAAGACAAGGACCTCTATGACTATTCTAGGGAAGTGGAGAGGGGAAAATGGCATGGGTTGGCCGAGCTTGAGTGCTCAATTTGTTGTGAGGAGGAGGGGGAGGAGGTGCCCTTTTATAAGGGAGGAGAGGGGCACGTTAGGAATATCTCAAAATATTATTTTATATTAAAGTCAAAATCGGTTTATAATGGTTCCAAAGGGTCTTATTTCGAAGCTAAAGTGGGGATGGGTCGAAATCCTATCAACCAATAGGATTTAGACAAGTTTAGGGTATTATTTTAACCTTATCAATTAGATTTAACTCTAAGTTAATTAATTTAACTTTTACCGTGTCTTTTTGTTTTCTTTCACTATATGGTTAATACACTAACTATAACATGCCAAACGAACCCCAAATTGTTTATTATTAATATATATATCCTTATCTAAGTCATTTTGCCGAACCTTAGATTTTTAGGAATAAAATAACAATTAATAATATAATATTTGATTTAAAAACTATTTTGTGTCAATTTTGACACTATTTGATATATGATTTTTGTGAAAGTCATAACAGAATTATATG
Organism: Viscum album; assembly: GCA_963277665.1. NCBI lineage: Eukaryota > Viridiplantae > Streptophyta > Magnoliopsida > Santalales > Viscaceae > Viscum > Viscum album. The sequence continues at coordinate 1,757,897,185 of OY728123.1, forward strand.
TTCGAAACAAGTTGATTAAATCGACAATAATATATCATAGTAACCTAGAAAATTAGTGTAATTCATAAAAAGTCTTAAATTACATTTATTTTGGTATTTATATTATCAATTTTGTCAATATTTCATTAATAAGATAATTACTGCATCATCTTTGTGTCATAAATAAATTAAATTATTTGATGTCTAAAAATTACAAATAAAATACCATCATGTAGGAAATCTTTTTAGCTTTCTAATGAATATTTACAATCTAATTTATCTTATGTATAACCCCATATTAAAAATGATTTACTTATTAAACTTTGATTTCAACTATTTTAACCCTTCTTTAAATTAAATAATAATAAATGTCCTAATCTAATCCAAGTGGGCCTAAATGGTCATATTTTATTCCTAAGTTTGTTTTTGGTCGAATTACACTTGTCCAATAGAATTAGGACATGTGTTAGGGTAATAGTAATATCATATTTTCCCTTAGTTACCCTATTTACTATTAACCGCGGTAAAAAAAGTAAAAAGTTACTATTCACCAAAAAATTATTTTCATCTCATTGAACCACATTTTAGTCCTTGATATTAACCGTGTCTCTCGGATTTTCGAAATTCCATTCACAAAAGCGGTAAAATTAAGTTTTATGCAAAATTCAGTTTTTAACCTACCACTTAGTGGTTTCACTATTCATCAAAAATTGAAAGTTTTCAGAAAAATACCAAAATTTCACCCTAGGCTAATTTCGATATTCTGAGTCCAAAAATGAAGTCCATTTTGAAAAATAAAATTTATAAATTTTCAAAAAGTGGTTATTACTATTCATAACGGCTAGTTTTAATAGCATGTTGTTGTTTAGTGAAACTCGGTATTGCGCACGACGCAAGCTATCGAGGAAGGTCGCGATTGCGTGTAAAGCAAGCCAAGCAAGTGTTGTGTAGAAAAAGATTCCTTTGATGATTTATATAACATAAAAGTCTCGGGTGTTACATTCTACCCCCCCTTAAAAAGAATTTCTCCCTCGAAATTCGTCACTTGTAACAAACAGATGAGGATACTTCTCCCTCATCATATCCTCAAGCTCCCATGTAGCTTCTTCAAGTTGGTGGTTCCTCCATAAAACTTTCACCAAGCGAGTGGTCTTGTTTCGTAGGACTTTTTCGCTACGATCCAGAATCTCTGTCGGCTGTTCTTCATAAGAAAGATCTTGCTCCAGCGGTACAACTTCTGAGCTGAGTACATGTGAAGGATCTGGTATGTACTTTCTCAGGAGAGATACGTGGAACACATCGTGAACTTGAGAGAGATTCGGTGGAAGCGCCAATCAGTAAGCTACCTTCCCAACACGATCCAGTATTTCAAAAGGACCGATATATCTAGGGCTCAACTTCCCCTTCTTTCCAAATCTCATAACCCTCTTCCAGGGAGATATTCGTAAGAACACTTTATCGCCCACTTCAAACTCTAGGTCTTTTCTTCGGTTGTCGGCATAACTTTTCTGTCGACTTTGAGCTGCTCTTATGTGTTGTTGAATAGATCTAACCTTTTCTGCCATTTCATCAACGAGATCAGGTCGTAATAGCTTTCTTTCCCCAACTTCATCCCAGCAAGTTGGAGTCCTGCATTTCTTTCCATAGAGAGCTTCATAAGGAGCCATCTGAATACTGGAGTGAAAGCTATTATTATAAGAAAATTCCACCAAAGGTAGGTGTTGATCCCAACCTCCTTTGAAATCCATAGAGCAAGCTCTCAACATATCTTCTAGGGTTTGAATTGTTCTCTCAGACTGACCGTCTGTCTGGGGATGATAAGCAGTGCTGAAACTCAACTCTGTATCCAGAGTATGCTGAAGACTTCGCCAGAACTTCGAGGTAAATCTCGGATCTCGATCAGATATAATAGAAAGTGGTACTCCATGAAATCTTTCCACTTCCTTTACATATATCCTGGCAAGCTGATCTAGAGAGAAATCCTCTCTAATAGCAATGAAGTGTGCAGACTTTGTAAGACGATCAACTATGACCCAGATAGCATTATTGCCTTTGGATGTTTTAGGAAGTCCTGTGACAAAGTCCATAGTGATGTTTTCCCATTTCCATTCGGGTATGGGTAATGGTTGTAACATCCCCTTAGACTTCTGTCTCTCAGCTTTAACTTGTTGACAAACCAAGCATCGAGAGACCTATTCAGCAACATCTCTTTTCATGCCATCCCACCAGAAGTACTCTTTCAGGTACCTATACATCTTCGTGCTTCCAGGATGAATAGAAAATGATGAACTATGAGCCTCATCCAGCAGCTCATTCTTTAATTCGGGGATGGGAGGAACGCAAACACGATTCCTGAACTTTATTATCCCATCACAATCAAGGTTGAATTCAGGAACATTTCTCACCTTCTTTTGTAACTCGACATCTTCTTTCTGTGCCTCTTTAATCTTCACATGTATAGATGGTTGAACATTCATTTGAGAAAGATAAGATTTTTCCCCTTCCATTATAATTCCAAGATCCATCCTTTGTAAATCCATAAATATTGGATCTTTTGTGATCCTCATCATGGATAAACTAGCATGGTCTTGTCGACTTAATGCATCTGCCACCTTGTTTTCTTTCCCAGGGTGGTAATGGATTGAGCAGTCATAATCCTTAATCAGCTCCAACCATCTTCTTTGACGCATATTCAACTCCTTTTGTGTGAAAATATACTTCAAACTTTTATGATCAGTATAAATATCACACCTTTCACCATAAAGGTAATGCCTCCAAATCTTTAATGCAAAGATTACCGCAGCCAACTCCAAATCATGTGTTGGGTAATTTTGTTCACGGATTTTCAACTGTCGTGAGGCATAAGCTATCACCATATCATTTTGCATAAGAACACACCCCAATCCCTTCTTGGATGCATCACTGTAGATCACAAACCTTTCTCCACTACAAGGCAGTGTGAGCACAGGTGCACTGGATAACCTTCTTTTCAACTCCTTGAAATTCTCTTCACATTCCTCTGTCCAGACAAACTTAACTCCTTTCCGAGTCAACTTGGTGAGTGGATTAGATAATCGTGAAAAATCTTTTACAAAACGTCGATAATATCCAGCCAAACCAAGAAAACTTCGGATCTCAGTTACTGTTGTTGGTCTTGACCATCTTTCGATAACCTCTGTTTTTGCTGGATCCACAGATATCCCCTCTTTTGAGATTATATGACCCAAAAATGCAAATTTTTGAAGCCAAAATTCACACTTGGTAAATTTGGCATAAAGCTTCTCCTTTCTCAGGGTCTTCAATATAATTCTCAAGTGATCTTCATGTTCTTCCTTGCTCTTTGAATAGACAAGAATATCGTCTATAAAGACTACCACAAATTGATCAAGATAGTCTCTAAAGACTCTATTCATTAGATCCATGAAGATAGCAGGGGCATTAGTAAGACCAAATGGCATCACTATAAATTCATAGTGTCCATACCTTGTACGGAAAGCCGTCTTTGGTATATCCTCCCTTTTGACCCTTAATTGATGATACCCTGAACGAAGATCAATCTTGGAAAAGTATTGAGCTCCGCGTATTTGGTCAAATAAGTCATCAATGCGTGGGAGAGGATATTTGTTCTTGATAGTGATCTTGTTAAGTTCTCGATAATCAATGCAGAGTCTCATTGATCCATCTTTCTTCTTAACAAATAGAACAGGTGCTCCCCAAGGTGACGCACTAGGGCGTATGAATCCCTTATCAAGATTCTCTTGGAGTTGCTTCTTCAATTCCTGCAACTCAATTGGGGCCATTCTATAAGGTGTCTTTAAAATAGGAAAAGCACCCGGTACGAGTTCTATTGAAAACTCAACTTCACGATTTGGTGGAAGACCCGGTAATTCTTCCGGAAAGACATCATCAAACTCCCGTACAATGGGCATATTCTTAATCGTGAGTTTCTCACCAACCATTTGAGATAAATAACCTTCATTTAGTGGAATCAATACCCATAAGATGGAAGAAATTTCCACTGGAAGGTTATGTTCATCCTTGCATTGGTATACAATCGTAGATTGATCTGGAATAAGAAATGTGACTTCCCTTCTTTGGCAATTGATATGAGCTCCATGTAGAGAAATCAAATCCATGCCAAGAATCACATCAAATTCTACTAAAGGAAGGATCACAAGATTTGCAGGAAGCACTTTCCCACAAACTTCGATCGGAGAAGAATTATAAACTTCTGATGCGATTGATGTGCCATTAGGTGTTGTCACAGCTAACTCAACATCTAATTGTTGAGGTAATACGGTGATACCCTTAGATAATTTTTCAGAAATAAAAGAGTGGGTGGATCCAGAATCAAATAAAACATTTTCTACTTTAGAGTGGATGGTAAGTGTACCTTTCACCACATCGTTATCGTACTCCACCTCACTGATAGAAATTGCATGTGACTTTCCTTTGTCTTTAGCCTTAAGAGTTTGTTGACGTCGACCATCATCATCAACCCTTGGATTTGGGCATTGATTGGCATAATGCCCCATCTCCTTGCACTTGAAACATTGAAGTGTAGCAGGTTCATTCTGTGTATCCCTTCCTTTGTTTGCATCATTAGACATCTTCTTCCCATTATCACGGCATTCAAATGCCCGATGACCTTCCTTTCCACATTTAAAACATTTACTTGTCCCTTTAAGACAACTCCCTCCATGTTTCTTTCCACACTTTAAGCATAAGGGAAAGTTCATCTTCTTTTCCGTGTGCTCTTTAGATTTTTCTTTGAATTCCATCTTCCTCTTCTTATCAAACCCATGTGACTGATGGGTTACTCCAATATCCATCTCGACTTTGAGAGCACATCGAACGATTTCCTCGTAGCTATTGAAGTCCCTTATGGCTAACGCCCTTCGAAGACTTGGTTTTAAGCCACTAAAGAATCGATCGATCTTGCTCTCAGGTTGGATAATAATACCAGAAGCGTACCTTGCAAGTCTTGTAAAATTTGCTTCATAGGTACTAACAGATTCATCATCCCTTTGCTTCAGTTCAAGAAACTCTTTCTCCATCTTTGTTCGGAGAATACGAGGGAAGTACTTATTGAAAAATAAGTTCTTGAACTCGTCCCATTCCATAGACTCAATTTCATCCCTTTGCCTCGTATTCTTAACAAGATTCCACCATTGATCCGCATCTCCTTCCAAACGATACACTGCTAGGATGACTTTATCATGTTCAGAACATTGAAGAACTGAAAATATCTTTTCAGTAGTACTAATCCATTGTTCAGCAACTAATGGATCAGTAGACCCGCTGAAAGAAGGTGGACGCTGCCTCATGAAGGATTCAACAGAATGTTGCTCCCTCCTTTGTTCGTTTGGAAATCCTGCATGATTCATAGCTTGAGAAAGTTGTGTGAGCATGGCTACAAGATTTTTCATTCCAGCTCCCATATCGTTTGGTTGCTCAGGGGGACAATCATTGCATTGCCCATCGCATTCCGCATTAACACGGTTCCTTCGGGTTCCATCCATTGACTAAAACCAAGAAGAATAGTGTGAGCAACACTAATTATAATAGGAAACCACATAATTCAAGAATAAAATTTTCATGCTTAAGGACTTATCCTAGGTTATTCAAGGCCATTTCTAAAACACTAAGATTGTGTTCTATGCTTAGACTTATCCTTAGGGTTCTTACTAAGGCTTTCACATCCTAGTTTCCAAAGGTTGACTATACCTTTCCTCTGATACCAACTATAACGACCCATACTTTACATACATTGTTAATACTTCAAAATTGAAGCACACTTATTACAACATATGACAAAACCACAAAGGACCGTATAGGTATAGTGTCTTTAGAAACTGGGAAACATAAACAACTGGTTCATAAATCTTCTACAGTGTCTCCCATTTATTTCATCATATCTAGGGTCCCTTTTAGCATATTCTACTTAATATCCATCTTCCTGACCTGGGGAAAAGAAAACATAAAAGGGTGAGCTCAAATGCTCAGCAAGGGCAAATAAAGGAAATAAAAATCATATCATATCTTTTTGAAAATCAAAACCTGCAAAAGAGATCATAATATCATAACATGGAATAAATCATAGAAGTGAAAATGAGATCCCCATAATCATAACATAAAACTTGAAACTTTGTGGCATGCACACATAATCATGGAAATCATTTCTTATTAGTCATGACTCATTGCCAAGACTATCTTAGTGGACAAAGTCCCTTTCTGAACCGAGTTCACTCCTCGTTTCAGTCCTGTATCACTGAACCGAAATAACCTTCCGTTCCAGCCATGTCTATCTCATGAGATATAAAATCTTTACCCAATGCATTGGAGGGAGATATAGGTCCCACCCATCTTATAATGAATCCTTTCTTATGTGTGCCACATAATCATAAAACATACATCATCGCATAACACATGTAACAAAAATGGGATTCTTGAAACATCATGACATCATAAATCAATTCATATAAGATAAAGGAATTCATAAAAATAATTCCATTACAACATGATCAAATCAAATTAATAATAGGGATAAAAACAGAACCCTTTATTATCTTAGATGGAAAAATAATTTTGATAAAACACTTGAACTCCATTCTTGAGGAAAATATCCTTTCTTCTTAAAAATCATTTTTCCTTTCATAACATGTCATACGACTTTAAAATAAAAGAAGTTGATTAAAAATAAACTTGAAAACTTGTAAAGGAAGCTTCTTGGAAATAATGTTTTAAAAATCCATTCATGCCGTATAAGTTAAAAAAAACATTCTTCGTACTTTTGTCGAAAAAGTCAAAAAGTACCTCGTACGAAAAACGACAAAAGATTCCTTTCATATTCTTTACTAAAAACTCACCTAAGGGTAAAATTGTATTTAAACTATTGCAAGTGGATGGAAACAATATTACATATTGAGGGATCATGGATGTGGATGATAAAATACACCCCAGTAGATACTTACGAATAAACAATCTCGAATAAAAATGAGATTGTGATATTTCCCTTACCTTAGGTCCGATTTGCTTTGTTCGTGTCCGAAGCTCCTGTATAATGGTTTAAATAATGTTATTGACTTATTCCAGAATCATACATATTGATATGATATCATATATGGTCATATTATTAGCTTCTTGTTAGTAATATTTCATTGTTACTTGTTACTCGGGTCTTTATAACTTTTTGTTCTTATACGTGTTTTGTCGAATAAGTTCATATTATTATCTTTAGGTTATAGATAATTCATTTCCAGAATGTTATTATTGTAGTATATACCATATTCATTCATTCAATTCATTTATATAATTATTATGAAATGAAGATCATGTAGAACGAGTCGCATCACATCGTGGAGACGGTATTCCGTACGTACGCACGAGTGATGATATCGTTCCTATGATCGTGAAATTGTATTGGAGTATATATATATTATTTCAGTATAAAAATTACTTCATAATAATCATATATAGTTACTCATTACACCATTATACCCATCCATGTAAGGTGATGGTGGAAAATAGATTACACCACGGCGTGGAGACGGTATTCCGTACGTACGCACGCGCGGTGATTTCATTTTTCCGTAGGATGGATAGAAGGTGAATTAGGGCTGTTTCATATTTATAATAACATATCAGTATGTAAGTAATACTGATGTTATTACTTTGTCCTGAAACAACTAAAGAAGAAGAAGTTGAAGACGAAAGAAATTGAAAAGATCGGTAATGAATATTACCTCTTCTTTGGAACGCCTCTTTGAATCCTCCACTTAGGGAACTAAGAGTGGTCTTTGGAGAAGACCAGGACCTGTAGGACTATTCTAGGGAAGTGTAGAGGGGAAAATGGCATGGGTTGGCCGAGCTTGAGTGCTCAATTTGGTGTGAGGAGGAGGGGGAGGAGGTGCCCTTTTATAAGGGAGGAGAGGGGCACCTTAGGAATATCTCAAAATATTATTTTATATTAAAGTCAAAATCGGTTTATAATGGTTCCAAAGGGTCTTATTTCGAAGCTAAAGTGGGGATGGGTCGAAATCCTATCAACCAATAGGATTTAGACAAGTTTAGGGTATTATTTTAACCTTATCAATTAGATTTAACTCTAAGTTAATTAATTTAACTTTTACCGTGTCTTTTTGTTTTCTTTCACTATATGGTTAATACACTTACTATAACATGCCAAACGAACCCCAAATTGTTTATTATTAATATATATATCCTTATCTAAGTCATTTTGCCGAACCTTAGATTTTTAGGAATAAAATAACAATTAATAATATAATATTTGATTTAAAAACTATTTTGTGTCAATTTTGACACTATTTGATATATGATTTTTGTGAAAGTCATAACAGAATTATATGTTCTAACCAAGTTGATTAAATCAACAATAATATATCATAGTAACCTAGAAAATTAGTGTAATTCATAAAAAGTCTTAAATTACATTTATTTTGGTATTTATATTATCAATTTTGTCAATATTTCATTAATAAGATAATTACTGCATCATCTTTGTGTCATAAATAAATTAAATTATTTGATGTCTAAAAATTACAAATAAAATACCATCATGTAGGAAATCTTTTTAGCTTTATAATGAATATTTACAATCGAATTTATCTTATGTATAACCCCATATTAAAAATTATTTACTTATTAAACATTGATTTTAACTATTTTAACCCTTCTTTAAATTAAATAATAATAAATGTCCTAATCTAATCCAAGTGGGCCTAAATGGTCATATTTTATTCCAAAGTTTGTTTTTGGTCGAATTACACTTGTCCAATAGAATTAGGACATGTGTTAGGGTAATAGTAATATCATATTTACCCTTAGTTACCCTATTTACTATTAACCGCGGTAAAAAAAGTAAAAAGTTACTATTCACCAAAAAATTATTTTCATCTCATTGAACCACATTTTAGTCCTTGATATTAACCGTGTCTCTCAGATTTTCGAAATTCCATTCACAAAAGCGGTAAAATTATGTTTTATGCAAAATTCAGTTTTTAACCTACCACTTAGTGGTTTCACTATTCATCAAAAATTGAAAGTTTTCAGAAAAATACCAAAATTTCACCCTAGGCTAATTTCGATATTCTGAGTCCAAAAATGAAGTCCATTTTGAAAAATAAAATTTATAAATTTTCAAAAAGTGGTTATTACTATTCATAACGGCTAGTTTTAATATCATGTTGTTGTTTAGTGAAACTCGGTATTGCGTACGACGCAAGCTATCGAGGAAGGTCGCGATTGCGTGTAAAGCAAGCCAAGCAAGTGTTGTGTAGAAAAAGATTCCTTTGATGATTTATATAACATAAAAGTCTCGGGTGTTACAAAAACATTGTTATAATGAGTGGATAAATATTGTAAGAATAATATTATACGATATCATACCATAATTCATCAAATTAAAAAAATATTAATCAAACTAAATATTTAGTACCATATAATGAATGATGTAATGTCAAGTCTCTAAATAAAAAAGGAATGCAAACCTGAATGAAAAAATACAAAAAAATATCTATCAAAAAAACCAAAAAAATAATAATACACTATCTCTAAAGAGAATAATAATACAAATCATAGTTATGTTATCCCCATGTCACATGCTACAATCAATCAACTTTTGACCACCAGGAGCTTTCTCATGTCTGTACCTATATCAATGAAGTCATTATGGGTATGAATCAGTTTCCTGGTAAGGGTGGGAGATAAACATAGTATGCCACAGACTATGGTTATTATACATATTCATATTGTGAGTAAAAATTTGAAAATATTCATGTTTATAAATCATGTTTAGTGTTACATGAGTAAAGTAAAAACTGTGTCTGATCGGGCTACACATGGGATTTCAGGTCATTCATAACCACTTCGAACTATGAGGAATGATTCTCTAAACCGTTTCAATGATAAATAAATAAATAAATATATTTATTTATTCAAGTGTAATATATTTATATTCTCATAATCCACATTTTCTACTATGGAACCATAGTTTACTGATCAGGCTCCCACGTAGTTTGTAAATATGTCAACAATATCCTATCTCTAAATCAAAAGTCACAATAAATACAATATAAATTTCAGATCTGAGGTGATACCATGGAAACTATACCCTCATGGGTCAAACCAAATAATTGTAACTATAATTTTAGACTATCAATAAGGCTCTTAGTGTAATGAAATAGGTAAACCAAAGGTATTGCACTACAAATTAGTGTAATCGAGTCCATGGATCTCATCCAGAGTAATCTTGAGTTAAGAATGAGTGGGGCCAATGGGGTCAATCCATTGTACCATGATTCTAGAGATTTCATGCTAAATCCAATTATTATATCCAATAAATTAAAATTCATAGATGATATATAAATGATTTAGTGGTACAATGTAGAGTTATTCACTAAATAAGATGAGGACTAAATTTCATGGAGGGTGACTCCCATGCAAACCAAATCATTAAAATGAGGAGGGGGGGTCCTTTGAGGGGTCAAGTCATTCCCTCGGGATTCCATGGTGGACTCATGATAAAAAACTACTATAATAGGAAAATGGTCTATAATAAAGGCATCATGTGTGTGAAAATTAAGCATAATTTCATACATTAAATTATCAACACAAATTAAGAATTCATTTTAGTTCATATAATTTACTTTCAATTATTTATTATATGTTTTTAGGTCAAAAATAGTAGGAATTATGTGTATGTACATAAAGTGTAATTTTATCCATGTGATAATCATTCCATTTTAACATATCCACTTAATTCATATTATTTCCTTTAACTTATTGATGAAAATGATTAATTGTGGAAAATTAACATTGACAAGTGGAAATCCTACCAATTTAGGGAAACCATTTATAAATTTAATTATGAATTCATTTTTAAGTATTTGTTAGTTGTGCTACACCACTATAATTTATCAATGTCTATTAATGGTATTACATTTTATAAGTAAAACCAAATACATTGTTGGATTTTTTATTATAAAACTATGAATTTAAAATAAAAATATAATGAGAACATTGAAATGGGTGGCTCCTGTTGAGGTTGGTGACCTTGATCATCACTAGGGATCCAAAATAATTATTATGTTTCAAAATAGGGAAACCAATTAAATGAAATTTATCTTTATGGGAAACACTCATTTAAACAATCATATGAACCAACATTAAAAAAATAAACATTAAGATATTGAGGTAAAATTTATAATCCACCTAAAATAATTTATTAGAGGAACACATATCAAGTATAATCCTTTAGATAGGTCCATATTTGAAAACAAATAAAAATAAATAGGCAGACAACATGAATATAGTGCTTATGATATCGCAAAAAAATAATTTCAATGAAGAAGAGATAAATAGAGTATAGAAGATGACAGATTTATGATCTTACCAGTGTAAATCTATTATTATATATTACACTTGAATGGATGTCCATATGAAGAATTAATATCAATGAATAACATTGTAGTGGAGGAGGATATCATATTTGTGAGGGTTTTTGTAAGGAAAAAGAAAAAAATGTTTCATAATGTTAGGGGGTTGAAAATCATCTCAAATTTTTGGAGGCACACAATTTGGCTCCACAGTTTTCCAAAATATTTTCAATCCATGTGGCATACCCAATTAAAAAATAGATACATCACATTGTCCATTATCATAGTTTCTCAAAACATGAACATCATGTGTTCCTAGAAAATTTAATGTGACAAAGCCTCTCATGTTTTAGGAAAACAGTTAGATAAACCATATAGATCTTGTGAACACCCACTATAACCCTCTGTGAAACATCACATGGTATGTCCAAAATGTGTAATCTTAGGTGCATAGTTTAGAAAATCCATGATCCTTCTGTCTTTCTTCTAATTCAATGAGTTCTGAGTTTTGATCAAGCCCCATGCACAACATAATTATTCCATAGTTTATATGGAACATTTATAAGGGTAAAATGTATAATTAAAAAAAATTCAATGGATCCATTCCCCTTAATAATAACTAGGGTGACACAATATCCCCCTCTTATAAAAACTCATCCTTAAATTTTTCTTATTGGGACAGAAAGAAAAAATCAATGAACATATCTAGAAAAAAATCATGCAATTACACCTCTCCCCCTTGTCTTTTCATGTACAATTCCATTATACCTCATCACCCATACAAGAGGGATGGAATTTACCTATACATCCTTTATGAACAGGTCTATAATACCAATATGATGGTCCACAATAGATGAATCTACCTTCAACAGAAACAAGTCATGAAAAATGATATGAGATTATAATGAATAGTAACAATACAATTGTGAAAAATGGAAGATGTTGGGAATATAAAAATACCTTTTAGGTAATATCAAAAGATTGGATACTGGACTTACTCCCTAAAATAAGTCAAAAGGATCAAATACCAGCAGTGAAATCTTCCATTTCCTATTAAATTATTAATGTACTTGTTTTCCCAATATATATAAGAATATCTGATCACTGAATTCGAACAAAATAATTCATTGAATTAGATAGTCATATTACTTCATCCTAGAACATAAAGTAACCATTATCTTCTTTATTTGATGAATCTGCTCTGAAGTCTCCTAAAATGGACATGTTCTATGTATTACACCCTCCCCTATGTCTCACCAGCACCATGGTCATAGAATAGACTACCATATAAGGCCTCATATGGATACAACTATATCATCGCCTGAAGAAAAATATTATATGTAAGGATAAAAATTAGAGTCTGTTTCATATAAGATAATCTAAAATCTATGAAACATGCTCGAATTATATCCTAAAAAATAAATAATCTCCACTTCGAATGTCCATCAATCCGAGGTTTCTATTCTGTAATAAATGGAACCTCTGTACCTAACTCCTTCTGTAATCCCTATTGGAACTGAGTAGTAAAATGACCAAACATATATGATATAAATATTTGTTGAACATCATGAAGTCTTATTATCTCATTGACAAATACCCTTCTAAGATCATCCACAATAAAAATATGATTAGTTGGTAAAATTGAGAATAATTAATGATCATGTTGATTAGAACCCAAAAAATGTCAATTCCTTAAGGGGGTCTCAATATGCCTATCCCAAAATATATAGTTACATGATCCTACATTCAATCAAGAATGGGTAATTTCTACAAAATCATTATTGGAAGCATATGTTATGTACTCACATTCCTATTGGTGGAACACCTATTAACAAATCTAGTTATCCCATTGTAATTCAAAATAACCTATATTGGTGGTGATATTAAGATACATCCTGTTTTCACCGAGAGGTGTGGCCCATGTTAAACCATGAGACTCTCACGTCAATTCATCCCGGAATTATATAGTAACATAGGCACATCCATGAATGTTTTAGACATCATACTCATCAAGGATTTTTCCTGGAAGCATGTCCATTCATGAAACACAATGCCTAAGTATCAGGCTATCAAAATATGATAGTTGCCTCATCCTCTACATGTCCAAGAGTGTAGAGGTACCAGATAATGTTTCATGGGTAGCATGTCAATGAAAGTCTGACACCTCTTAAAGCATCTCAGGGAATATAACCATCATCGTTTACAACCCAATGGATGTATACACTGCCTGTATTAGAGTCCTCTAGCCCAAATCATCCTCTACAAAATTAAACTTCCAAGGAGTATAAGAATGAAAAAGTCAAACAAGCATAGGTATTCAACAAAAATATTGTATATCATATTTATGTCACGTTGTGTAAATATATAAACGAAGAATTTTTAATCCGTAAGCAACAAAAAAATTGAAAAATAATAATCCCTCAAACTACACATGGTATTAACCAGAACAGCCAACATTATATCATAAATTCAATATTTACTCTCTTGAATCAATACATGATGAGAATAGTATGCCCTAAATAAATATACATATTTTATAAATTATTTTACATTAATTCCAGATGAATTTAAATAAACTTTCTAGATACGAATTGGCTCTGGAAAAATCAAGATCAATATTGAATTATACCTCTCATTTAACTCCTATAAGGATGTCTCAGTGGGTATTGTCTATATGAAATTTACACTCATTAGAATAAATCCCCAAATATGGGATTATAATAATTATCATTAAATAATATTGAACCTGTAAAAAATATTCAAGAACCAATAAACACCTTATTTTAAATTCATTCTTGGTCTTCCCCTATGAAAAAATACCTCTCACATTCTCTCTCTCAATAGACATGCCATACTATCAAAAAATCTGACTAATGAAATGAAGATTGTTGAACCAAAATTAATATTTACTGACATTAGTATTGAAAAAGGTTTCTTTTATTGTATTTTTTATTATATCAAGGTATTTGACATGATTATGTTTATTTCAAGAATAGAGTAATATATAATACATAACTATATCCACTAATGTATCCAATTGAAGGTGGAAGACCCGGTGCATCAAATCTAGAATCATATGTGTCTTTTTTTGTTACACTATAATACATAATGAGATAACAATAAGGAATATATTTTATATAAAATTATGTGAGGTATATATGAGGTTCAAACATTTATCTGAGGACAACCTGACATAAAATAAATATTGGAGAAAGACATCTCACCTAACATCTTTAAAAAAAGGATATCTATATATTGTAGTGGATACCTGTTCATAATCATAATCTAATTAAACTTATGGTAATAAAAACAATGAATGAGAGTATATATGTTAATATTGAGAAAAAGAATAGTTCAAACCCATGGTTAATTAATAGGATGTATGAAAATCATAGCTTCCATGTCTTATAAGTACCTCTTATGGTCTTGAAACTTAGAAATAAAAACCATGTAACGTGGAATGGATATCGGTTCCACTACATACACTATCCTGGTAGATAATTCAACCAGTCTCTAATAAGGTAATATAGAAATTTATTAGCAGTATACATCCTTAAAACAATATACAATAGGAGTGTAATTAGCTTGATGTATCTCTTAGACATCTACAAAATGGCTATCGATCTTGGTTTTCACTCTAACCCTCCCATGATGTAATATAATTTCTCTATGTTTATATACAATCGATTCACCTATGAAAAGATATCTATTTCCCTTGTTAATGTAAGTGATATCCTACAATTATGTAATTATACTAAGGTGTGATAGGGGACAAACTAGCTCATCCTACGAAATAAATCAAGGCTCATAATCTCTAAGACAATATGGTCCTATAAGAATTGGTACTATCCTACCTTAAGAATACATTTTTACCCTAGCTTAAATTCAATGATCGAATTTATGAAAGAGTATCATGTTTTATCATGCCATAGAAATAATGAATCATAATCCCCAATATTTCAACAATTGACACAAAGATAAAATAGTGACAAACATCCATATCTAAAAGGGATGGAACAAGAGATGAGGATACCAAAATCATACCTCCAGATATAGATGACCAAAAAAGTCCGTCATTTGGTGAAGGTATAAATTTAATATTTGTATTCATCCATGAGATTAAGACACAAAATTGCTACCAAGAGTGATTCGGATCATTTGGAAAAGTGTATCACGATTCTAGAATGCTCAAACATATATACATATTAGCCTTTAATCATAGTGGGTTTCATGATTTTGGGCGGATTTAGATCTACTAATCCACCTCAGGATGGTGTATTTGGGGTTGATCCTCTAGCACTATGATTTAATGGGAATGTATGAGATAATATATGAAGATGAACCACTCTACAACAATCTCAGAAAACTATTTTTTCCCTATCACACTATGTTTTAACATGGTCATTCTAAAAACACTGGTGGCATATAACTAATCCACTAGAATGGGTATTCTGGTTTCCACTACACTATTAAGAGTACTGTGTGATGAAATTTCCTTATACTCAATGAAAACTTACTCAATCATGCCAGGAACCCCTATTTCAAGTACAACAATACTCCCTCAAATTATTCTCATTAATAATGTCTTGTTTCACAATCCCTGAGATAACAATCAAATTGATATGAATACGTTAAATAAGATGGAATGCCTCAATCTATCTTCAAAAAATATCTCCCTTGATAGAAAATTAGTAATAAAAGAAATAGTTAAATGATATGTCATAGTACTGTGAGTAAAGTAGTCCATAACTGACCAGAATCCTTTTTCTATATGTAGGAAATACCTTTATCTATTATATTTAATCATCTATAGATAGAAATACTCATACAATATAGCCTGAAATTCATCCAAGTCTATTTCACAATGCTGGTCTTCCTTACTTATAACGTCCCACGAATGAATCATAGAACAAAATAATATATAAATTGTGATCTTCACCCTCCTCTCCTAAAGTTTCTCTATATGATCAAATATATATAGAAATTCTTCTTGTCATGTCCCGACATCTTATAGAATGAATTCTATAAAAAACAAGGTAATATGATTCTTCTGTAACTCTTATGACAACTCTTCCATTATATGGGAATGTTAGAGATCTCCCTTAATAGTCTACATAATTTGAATGAAACCGTCATGAAATTTGGAATTAGTTCCCACATCCTATATAATAAGTGGTTACATATCTAGAATTACTGAATGGTTAGGTCCCACTACCTATGGAGTATGTTCATCAACAATATCATGGAGCACAACTTGAGGATCTCATGGTATAATATTTAATAAAATATCAAAAATTCATGTCAGATAATTTTTAACATTTAAAAAACCGCATATATAACAATAGGATAAGTTGAAACCTTATTATATAAGAATCACACTGTCTTACTACTCGTAATGTTAGGTCTGGGAATCATATAAGATGGTGATAAAAATTTAGAGATACTACCCACAACCTAGTAATATGGTCGAAATGGGTCATGTTATTTTTTAACATCAGGATTCTAGTACACGGTGTGTTAATATCAAGTTATAAATAAAAACAACACATATGTTGTAATTTTCATCACTATTTAATGCCAACATTTACTTTTAATCATAGGAATCAAGATTACATAATTTATCATTACTTATTTCATTATATATAATGGATGGTCCAACTAAATGTTTCTATAATTTCTAACTTATAAATGTTGGGACACTCTTTAAATTGAAATTATCATACATATAATTTTCATCGGCTAGTGATTTAGCTTTTTTATCTTATTGTTAATGAAAACAACTCAAAATAATTTTCTAATTAAAATTATATTACCATACTTATAGGGAAACACATTTTTGGTTAATGAAAACACAGTACTTAATAATATTAGTTACCCCTTCATGAAATGCCAACACAATATAAAATTTAACTAGAAATACACAAGAAATAAGAAACCAAATTGAAAATGGTATGTAAATATGGCATGGAATAATGAAAGAAAAGTGAATCTATATGAGGATTATAATGATACATGAGATAGTAATATCATTTACAAATAATCCAAGGGTTAATATTGATTTCAAAATAAAATGGAATCCTGTATTATAATTTTTTCAGCCAATGTTTAAATCATTAAAACTACAATATGAATAATCCAAAACATCATATAAAATCCCTAAAATTTTCAATTTTCACCCATAATTGGGTTTGTTACTCTCAGGTACCTGATCATTATTAGATTCCAATACATTCTAGTCCAATGTATAATAACATAAATCATATGAATGAAATAAAATAAACCACTCATTGAAATTTGTAATGACTCGAACCCAGTTCACACATAATATCTATGTCAGGTTGGTCACAAGGACTCAATAATGCCTCACCTTATGTTGTAAGATTCTAACATGGAGAGAGGGTACAAGATAGTTTAGTGGGGTGAGTAACCCCGAATAATCAGAGTTGCATAGTGGTATAATAAAAAGATAAATATTATGAAGAAAAATACCAATTAACAGCATAAGATAAATCATCCATATTAAATGAATAGTCATCAATAGAAATTTCAACTACCATATACACAATGTTTTAATATTGTGTTTCTTAAAAAATGAATGAAAGACATAGTATCAAGATCATATACACATATATATGTGAAAAGAACAAAAAATACCAAACTATTATAGCTATATAAAATAATAAACCATATCATAGTCAAGTGGTCCCCAACTCCAATGATTCAATCAATAAATCATTGAAAGCTATGCACCCTCCCTTTTCCCCTTCTCTATCCACGATGTCAGTTTGCGTACCAATTAGAATCTTGAACATGGTGTGAGATTTACTAATTAGTCCTCCACCAATGGAGGATACTAAATTATATAATATGAATATAAATGTGATATTATTATGATATAATAATACTTAGTGATGTAAATTACATAAGGGAGACACCATTTAGGACCGGTCCCCTCATGGGATTCCAGGTTGACCATACATTATTCAGACTATGCGTAAAATGTTGCAAGCCCCCTTCCATCATCTGTAGGTGTGTGTGTTTCAATATATATATATATATATATATAAATGAAAACATAAGAAAATAATATTAATATATACACATTCTACTTTGTGGAACCATTTATTAGTACGAAGCTGTCTACATAGTATTTGAATATGTCATGAATCACATATATCTTAATATAGAATCACATTAAATAAAATATAAATAAAATATATGAGGTGACACTGGTGAATATATGAACTCATCGATTAGTACGAATCATAGTAATAACCCTTTAAATAATTGTATATGTTTCACACTATAATACAAGGTGTAAATCCAAGACATTACACTGTAAAAGAGTCCAATAAAGTCCAACGAAATCATCCACAATAATCCTATACTAAGAATGAGTGGGCCTAATGGTGGTGAATCCATGGAACTTCATGTTTAGAGACATCATGATTAATCCAAGTAGTGTATCCCAATAACTGTAATATCCAAATGATAAACTAGTTAATCATTTGTACAACACCAAGGAATTCAAGTAACAAGTCAGGGACAACATTCTATAGTGTGTATCTCTAAAAATACTTGCTCAATGAATTTGGTGGTGTCCTCTTAGTTCTCAATGAATTTCTTCAAGAATCTAATTTTAGCCCATGTCTGACCCTCTTATAACCTGAAAGTGATACATAATAAAGGGATCAAGTATGTGAATATGAAGTGTAACATTTACCATTTAATTATCATTCCAATTTAAAACATCCATTTAATTAATATCATTTCATTTCATTTATTGTTGAAAAGGATTAAGGTATACAATAACTGGGAACATGTGTCTATTCATGTTGTCTAACATTGTCTATGTGATAATCGTGCATGTTTACAACTACCATTTGATTAATTTTATTACCATTAATTTATTTATGAAATGGTTTATGTGTATAATGATAAAATTTTCCATGTCTAATTTATTCTAGTTCACCATGTGCATTTTTAAATGTAATTATCTATAAAAAGAATTCTGGAATGTTTGATAGTCATTAAAAACCGTTATAAATTATATATTTCAATTAATTTTATCATATTTCATAAGACCAAAAAAACACACCAACTTGTGTATTGGTTAGAAAACATTAGAGGTCAAAGATTTATATAATCAGTATACCAAAAGGGAAATATCACAATTATTTTGATGGTCTCTAATGTCATAAGGGAGATAAAAGAGTAATTAGGATCCATGATAGGGAACCCAATTTTTTTAATTTCTATGCTAGGGGAAACATTCCGAGAAAATGTTGAACAATATATTGAAAAAAAATATAAACATCAAGATATTAAGGGAAAATTTGTAGACCACAAACATTATTACTTTGGTGAAATAGTCGTACAGTAACAAATATTATCTTTCACTAGATCATATGAAAATGAGAAAATAGATAAACCTTGTAATATTAGGTCATATTATAGCACATAAAAAATAGCAGCAATGATGTTAAGATACATTATGGGAGGAAATATATTAAATATAATACCTGTGGTGATATAATGTTATATAAAGCTCTCAAATTGGTGGTATTATGATGAATGAATCAAAAATACAAGCTTGAGAATAGAGTATTAGAACTCAATGTGGATGGTATAATGTATCTGGGAGGAAATAGAAAAATAGATGGTATTCATAAAATTATGGAGTGGAAAAAAATAAATCGTTTCACATTTAGTAGGTTCATAGTTTGGCCACATAGTTTTCCATGACCACCTCCAACATTATGTTGGGAACTATACAAGAAGAGACCCCACAAATGGTTCATGTGAATGGATTCTCAAAACACTAACACTCTATTTTCATGTAATAATATTTGTGACACCCCCTCTCTTGGTCTAGGTACACTCTTAGATAAACTGTCTACATCCCGTGATCACCATTTGAAGACTGTTGTAGAACAACACTATTTTTTTCGAAACCATGTGGCCACATTGGAAATGTTTCTAAAAAACTTTTTCCATATTAGTTTCCTTAAAAACTAAGATTTATGAGCTCTATCAAGGCTGAGACACTGAATAAATGTTCAATTGACCAAAGGTAACACTTATTATGGTAAAATATAATTTCAAACAAAATTTTAATGGTTCCATACCTCATGATAAAACCACATTTTTTACAATTAGTAATGAAATTCACTACCAAAATCATTTAATTACATCAATAACCATGACCTAGATTCAATAGATTGATTTTGAAACCATACTATAAATGATTTACATATTAAACAGAAGAGGTTTTTCAAAAAAAATAAGTATAATAAAAATACATACATATTAATATTATTTAATCTTTCACATCAATAAAGTTTTATTCTACAACGATGATATAATTTCATAATTTTAAACCATATACTGTCTATTATTTTATTTAAGTCATAACATACATATATATCCTCTTCTATCAAAAGGTAAATGAAACCATTTCTCATGTGTTTCATTGACTAATGTCTCGAAAATCTATGTAATAAGTTTCACTACATCACCATACATGGATGTTCATGATATTGTATTTAATGAATATATTAGTTTCGTGAAATAATTATAATTATATATAATTAATATATCCCATATTTTCATTCAATTCCATTCATAGAAAAATTATTATGTTATTCATGCATACATTTGGATTACCACCTCCACAAAGCGATGTGATTCATTTCTCCTTAAAACATTACATGAAATATAAATATTAGTGTATTTTAATAGTAAAATATTTTACATTGGGTATATTTATTATTCTATACAGATATAACAATACATCAAACATTCCATCATCATCATTGAAGTATTAGAACAATCATCATTCATACATACATCATACTATCTCCATCATTGTAACGTTAATTTTTCATAAAAAATTAATGAATGCTTTAAAATGTATAATCAATAATTGAAAATGTTAATTATGTTATGTTTTTTTATTTTTGAATATATGTAATCATGAATTATTTGAACAGATTTAACCAACCAGTGTCATTTTTTACAAATGTGAATAATATCATCAAAACATATGACATGGACTTATTTGATTATATTTTTTATTATGACACAGTAATAAATAAAATAAAAGTTTTAATAAAATTTAAATGGATATTAAGAAATAAAAAATAATAATTTTTTTAATCATGAAGATATGGAAAACACATGATGACTGAGACATTAGGTATGTGATTTCTGTAATCCAATATTTTCATTAGGTTATGGCCATTATTTTTATAAACCCCATTCACTTTCTCTTTAATGATAAATAATGCTTCCAAATTATATACCTACTTACATCCCACAAACCCATATATTATTATACATTACATTAAATATTTCATACATTACAGATTTTCATTTTATAGATTGTTTTATTATTAGACCTCTTTCAATTATGATATGAGAAATGATTATTCAGCCCATTTTATTTCCATGTGTTATTCATATATTTATTCTATAAGAACGATTACATTTTTTGGAAAACATAATAAAAATATGATATTATGGGTGTTCTGAGATATAACTGCATGGCATTGGGAGAATATTTTTCTCATCAGAGGATATAAATAGGATTACAGAGTAAACATAATATACTATGGGACTCTATCCACCATGTGATGTTGTGATGGTGGCTATCCATAATATATATTTTTATCAGGTATTTATTTGATAAAAAATTTACTATTTTTTCATGATCTATTAATACCTTGTTTATTATGTTAATATCCAATGTGAAAACTTATTAGGATTCAATTTTTTATATAATGATTATCCTTTTGACTAAATCATTGTATTTACATAATATATTTATTCCATTTGATGATTTATAGCTATTCCATTTTTCCAATGTATTCCATATGGTATCCCATATATTTTTAGGTCCTCAAAGATATTTATCATCTCATTATGGATAATAAAATAATGAATTTTTTATTTTTATATTGATTTCTATTTTTATTGTCTTTTTAAAATACTATGTTTTTTTAATATCTATTTTGTATTAATGGGTATTTATGTTAAAATCAACTAACAGTATGTTTAAAAAGGATTGGGTAACTAATGTTGGTATCATAGCTTTCTGAAACAATTTTGTGAGATTATGACTAGAATGTGACATTAAGAATCATAGAGACATTTCTATGTTTATCAAAAGATCTATGAATATTGGTAAAGTATATAGGAATTGTTATCTATAGAATTAAATACATGTTTGGATGCTACAAGGGGATTTCACTCTAGAATAGATGTACCCTGTGATAATAACCTTGAAAATGTTGTATTAGGAATTGAATTAATAACCACATAATGAATGAATAAGAGGCCTTGATTCACAAATAGTTAGAAACTTCTTTAGGCTATACAATGGTATTTCATAAACAATTTATGTAAAATTATTAGGGACATTAAAAGATGTATATAAAACCTAATAGTGAAATTCACATGGATAACAGATATTGAAAACTAGAGAATCATAAATTAGAATATAATTATAATTTATATGTTATTAATTAAATTTTTATTAGTTTATCTTTTTTATGATTATTTTATAATTTATTGTCATCATGTTTTTCTTTTTTAGTTATGAGTGAGAATTATGTGGAAAATTCCAACAAGCAAAGATATAAGTTGTTGGGTGAATTCCGAAAATTATATTCCTAACCTTTTGGAGAGGTAGTTAATATCATAATTGATGTAAGAGCTAAAATAGATCATGTTATGATTAATAACATTAATCATGTGAATTAAAAACTATTTCTAAAGTGTGAGAATGTTTCACTTGAGTGATTTTTACAATAAAGGACTCCTACAATAGTTTTTATTCTGATATCCTATATATAAAAGAATGGTTTGACTATATTGAGAAGATTTTATATTTCCTTTAATTCTCAATATTATAGAATGTTGTGCTAGAAATTTCACTCTTTTTGGGGGATATCGATCAATGGTTAACCATGATCAAGAAGAATAATTCCAAAGAGTACATTTTATCCAATTAATGGGAAGAATGAAATATAATATTTTTATAATAATATTTACCACATACTACATTTCAAAAAATAGATATATTTTCTCCAATATAAAGTATAAGAATATATGTTAATTGGGGAATATGAGGAAAACTTCACAAGGATTATGTAGTACACCTATACCATTTTTTACACCCCCGCATATAAGGTGCACCATTTTATTAATGGGTTGAAGCTGAGCCAACAAAAACATTATAAATACACTACATTTACATTAATAAAGAGATTTTATATTTTACAACAATATTAAGTGTAAAGACCCGTAAAAATCAATTGAATTTTTTTCTTAATTTTCTTTGTGATTTTACAAGAATGAAGTTTCTGATGGCACCTGATTCCGAGGCCCGGTGTGCCCGGAATCAATTTCCAAAGTTTGGCTCGGGTACGTTCAGTGAACGAACGGGTGGGTTTTCCTAACTTTAGAACCGGTGCTCGGAATTGAATTCTGAGGGCACTGATGGAATTGCAGTGCCGATAATTTCTTAAGAACACATTTTCCGGAGTTGCATTTGCTCGGGTGAGGTTATTAATTAATTGGGTTAACTAAAGAATAATATAAAATATTGTGCAATAGATTTTATTTTTATTCTAAGTAGTGTTAACCTAGGCATGGTGTTTGGGGTGGGACCCACTTATATCTTGACTCCTAGGTATGATATTAGTGAGGTGGGGCCCACACGAGCCCCACCCCCCTTTATTTCCTTTTTACCTCCAACGTGCATATAATTTGGCAACTCACCAGCACCCCCCCTCTTAAATTCCAAGTCAACTTTCACGTTTAATAGGATTATTAAACGCGTCATTAATTGGTCAACGCTCGATAAGTAAATCGTGATTTAATTTTTAATTTCAAAAATAGATGGAATTAGTAATAAAATAAGGCAACGCCTTATTTTATTATTGTTTCTTTGTTGTGCGGGAGGGATTGAGATAGGAATTACTCAAAGCCGTTTGAATCTTCATCTTCTTCATTGGAGAACGTGAAGAACGATGAAGAACGCCGACATCCGATGGAAGATGATGATGAACTCTAGTTCCCCGGAGATCGATGATGCGATGCCGACGATCCTTCTTCCGTGATGTCGTCTTCCGCGACATCCCTTCCCTGCGACGAACCTTCGTTCAACAATGCTTGAGAATGGGGTTAATTGTTTTTCCCGTGAATTTTTTTCCTTTTCCGTTCATCGACTTCTATTTAGGCCACCTATTATCGTAATAACAGGAGGAGGTCGGACCGCACGAACACGGACTACCCTCCTCCCCCTTTGACGATTGTGTTTGTTGTGGTTCAAAAGAAGGTTGCGCGGTGAAGCGACACTGTGCGGAAACATGGGGAAATGTGGCGAAGATGCGCGGCGCCATCGCGCCGTGCCGTTGAGGCCAAACGAACCTGCGGCTGGAGTTAGGCCATAGCGAAGGGGCACGACACCATCGTGCCGTGCCGGAGAACCACGAAGACACCGCGGAAGAGGGGCGCGGTGCCATCATGCCGCGCCGGTCGGACAAGGCCACGACTCGATGCCGCAGCGGTGCAAGGCGGGGTGGCCAGAACTGCCGGCCGCCGGCACCTTGGAGAGGCGAGATCCCGGAGGTCCTACTGCAGCAGCACCGGCCGGCCGGAAAGGGGTGGCTAGCTTCCAAGAAACTGGGGGTCGTAACCCCCTGCTGGCTGAAGGAGCGGCCCCCATGTGGGGGTCGCGGTTTCTCAATCAAGGGGGCAGCGCCCCCCCCTCCCCCCCCTTGTTCCGCTCATCTCGGCGATGGACGAGCTAGCCACGTGGGCCGCGAGAGTGCACCATGTTGGGCCGGTCCGCTCCCTAATGGTCCGAACCCGGACCCAGTTCATGTCGACCCAATTCTGGCCGACCCAGGGGGTCTTGGGTCGAGTCGGTCGGGGCCCAAAACCCCCTATTCTTGGTCAGGTTCGTTCAAACACCCGTAACATGGGCTAAAGTCCCCCGATCGATGCACCGTCAGTTGCGATGTGATCCATGGATCGATAGGATAATTTCATTATATTACACTCATGGTTTTGGAGAACTTTGGGTATGGCCGGGATGGTTCAAACAGAAACTCAACCGGGCCCTCAGAGCGAAAACGCTTATAACTTGTGCTACGGACGTCCGATTGATGTACCGTCAACATTGTTGGATTCCTCTTACTGAGAAAGACCTTTTTGGCTTAATCCTCTCGAGTTTTGGATGTATATGGAGTGCGGTCGGGTTAGGTTTGACTTAAAAACAAACCTGGCCCCTGGAACGAAAAGGCCAATAACTCTCAGACCGGGCGTCTGATTGACGAGCCTTCTGTCACATTGAGTTCCTTTTGTTGAGATCGAACTTTGGGATACATCAACTCCGGACTACATGTCAGTTGTTGTATCGAAACCTTGGCTCATGGAGCGGACCCTCCTGGAAAAAAACATGTTTTGTGCGGAAACCCTAGAGCTGGTTCCGACTGCGACTGCGACTACGACTACAGTGATGAAGACCGTACTGAAATCCTATGTGGGTTCGACGGCGATGAAGACTGCACTGAAATCCTATGTGGCTTCGACAACGATGATGACCGTACATAAATCCTATGTGGGTTCGACGGAGATGAAGACATAACTGAAATCCTATGTCGGTTCGGCAGCAATGAAGATCGTACTAAAATCCTATGTGGGTTCGATGGCGATGAAGACTGAACTAAAATCCTATGGGGGTTCTGCAGTGATGAAGACCGTACTAAATTCCTCCATGGGTTCGAATAAAATGAATAATGCACTAAAATCCTATATTGGTTCGGCACCTTCTCTGGTCTAGTATCCAACGTGGGTCCCAACTTAGATTAATCAGTGGCTATATATGATCATCTCTATCACCGAAAAATTATACCTATGTGAGCTGAGTCTTGAATTTCAATTAATATCTTTGATATGATTGACTTGAATTCCTATGTGGACTGTTTTGTGTTCTCCTATGTGGATGTGATCGAACGTGGGCTCAGATGTTGGATCCGAATTGGAATTGATGACTTAGGTATAAGTATGGGCATATACGTAAGTAGTGTTGGATGTTATTTCGTGATTGTATATTTCCTTTGTGGATTATCCTTTGTGGATTCTGGGATAGAATCGGGGGTCTCAGGGTCCCGACTGAGTAGCATATACTCACCCCTACATGGGCTATGCCCGCACTACGTTGTGTTGGATTCAGACGACAGAAATCACTGATCGTGGTTGAGGCTTATGGAGTATGTCGGTACCTGTAGGTGGACCACTAGGTGGGACGTACCCAGAGCGGACGACTGGACCTGAGGAGCTGATGAGGCTATCTATACCCACCCATAAGGTGGGACATCTAGTGGATGGCTCGACATTACTCCTTTACTTTCAGTTACTGTACTTTTTTTAAGTTGTTCCTTACTTTCAGTTTGGGTTTGTATTATGGCCCACTTACTTTTCCGCACTACTTCTGTACCCAGTTTTACCTAGTGTTTACATCTTCTTGATTACTATGTGGTGTTTGTTTACTTTATAAAGGAAATGCCTTCCCCTTTTTTTGGGATTTATGCCTTGGTGCTAGTAGCCAGACCCTGGCCTATGGGAGGTGGGCTTGGGGTAGTCACGACACGAGTCTCGAGGACAGTTCGTGACAAATTGGTATCAGAGCAGTTCGCTTCAACCGTAGAACTCAGGACTCTGATATTTCTTCTATGTGAAGCTATAGTGTTAAGGTTATTGAGTATGGTTATCAGTCCAGGGAGTCCAGTGTTGGTGCAGTGACCGACGTATCCGTACACCAGGACCCTGACTTCTGATTTCCGACACAATGCACTAAAACATTGACTGCATGTGTGTTTCAAAAGATATCTTTGTGATTATGTTATGTCAGCTCACCAGGTATACTGATTTACTGTGGAACACCTGTTTCTTTTCAGGATGGCCCCACGATAGCAGCCAGCTAGGGTTCCGAGCTTTGAGCGAGACGACAGCCCACCGAGCGACGAGGCCTCGGTGGAGGGCCCTAGGACAGCGGAGGCACCAGCGGTAACTCTACCAGCCGAGCCACTGATGCTACTAGCCCCAACCGCGGATAGTGCACGTCGCCTTAGTGTGATGCATGAGTTTCAGCATCAAAGACCGCCCAGGTTCCACGTGTAGACGGACCCTCAGGCAGCGGAGGATTGGCTGGAGGCGGTTGTGTGAGTTTTCAGGTTAGTGGGGACACCAGATGACCTCATGGTGATCCTCGCAGTGAGCGTACTACACGCGGCATCAGGAAGATGGTGGGGGTTGATGCTCCAGGTGCACGATGAGGCATCAATCCTCTGGACGGAGTTTGAGAGCCTCTTTCGCTCGGAGTTCATCCCAGCCACCCTCCGTGCAGTGCGCATCTAGGAGCTTCTACAGCTGCGGCAGGGCAGCATGACGGTGACCCAGAACTCGGCGAGATTTACTGACCTCTCACGTTATTCGACGGACATGGTATGTGACCCATTCTTCTGGGCCCGGACCTTCGAGCAGGGACTGAGGAATGAGATCAGGGCATCGATGATCTCCCTCATCATTCCGACACAAGCATGAGTACTGGAGTGATCTCTTCTCATAGAGAGATTTCATGTCAAGCATACGCCAGTAGCGAGACCTACCGCATGGCAGCACGTAGCATATTCGTCTATAGCTGGCAGTCGAAGGATGTCACAGGGGTCCAGGTGGATTGGACCATCAGGCAGACGACCTCAAGACACTGGCTCAGAGGTGTAGGGCACAAGGGGCAGAGCCAGCCTTCCGAGGAGCAGGCAGTGATACGCATGCGGCGGGCAGGGCCACATGGCTTGTGACTGCCCGACCCGTCATGCAGAGGAGCAACATACGGTTGAGGGTCCACCCAGATAGATATAGAGGGTCGACAATGGTGGTCCGCTAAGAGCAGGCGGACGAGGCAGGGGAGCTGGCCGAGTAGCAGGTGGTGGGCGACGCTTTGATGCTTTACCACCACCACCACAAGGAGGTCCACCCCGACCACAGGGAGCTGGTGGGCAGAGATCGGCTCAGCTTCAGGAATCATAGCCTACGACCACGGCGCGACAGAGATGATTCGATGTACTATCTGTGTCTACTCCACCCTTGATGTAGTTCTTATAGAAAGAGGAGCGAGTTATTCCTTTATTGCTGCTGCGCTTGTTCGGATCTCGGAGATTCCGACAGAGTCATTGTCTTGATACTTACGGCTAGAGACTCCTATGAAAGCAGACTCGATGATTAAAAACTGGTGCTGGCAGTGTGAGCATACACTAGGAGGCGAGATCTTCGGCTGGGATCTTCTTGTAGCGGCGTCGAGGTCTTATGATGTCATCTTGGGCATGGATTGGTTATCTACAGTCCATGCTCAGATCGACTGTTTAAGGCGCAAGGTGTGGTGTGTTCGCTCTGATTGGAGCAGGTTCACCTTCACGGGCGAGAATGGAGCCTTTGCAGCACAAGATAGACTCAAGTGGAGGTGAGGAAAACCCATCACTCATCAGTTGGCTAACCTCATCCTAGGAGCAGTTGACGTTCGGAGTCCTAGTTTTCCTGTAGTGGTGGATCAGTATGTGGACGTTTTCCCTGACGACGTTCAAAGACTACCTCCTCACAGAGAGGTAGACTTTTATATTGACATGTACCTCGGAATAGCCCCGATATCCACTCAATCATATCGGATAGCCCCTGCTAAGCTTCAAGAGCTACGGGTACAATTTGAGGACTTGCAGGGAAAAGGATTCAACTGACCCAGTGTTTCACCCTGGGATTCCCCGATATTGTGCGCCTAGAAGGCGGATGAGAGAATATGACTGCGTTTCGACTATCATCGCCTGAACCAGGTGACCGTGAGGAACAAGTATATGCTAGCGAGTATTGACGACCTCTTCGATCAGCTCAAGGGAGCACATTGGTTCTCAAAGATAGACCTTAGATCAGGCTATCATCATCTCAGAGTTCGGGATGAGGACGTGGAGAAGACGACTTTCAGATGTCGGTATGGCCACTATGTGTCATTGGTTATGCATTTCGGCGTAAAAAACGCTCCAGTAGTGTTCATGGGTCTCATGAATAGTATCTTTCATCCATACCTCGATCGATTTGTCGTGGTCTTCATCGACGGCATATTGATATACTCTACCACTGAGGAGGAGCACACATATCACTTGTGGGTTGTACTAGACACACTCCGAGAGAACCTGCTTTATGGAAAGCTCTCGAAGTGTCAGTTCTGGTTATGTTAGGTCTACTTCATGGGTCATGTCATCTATGAGGTGGGATTTTTGGTGGATCCTGTGAAGATCGAGGCAGTGCTAGCTTGGGATCCACCCAGGAGCGTGACGGAGGTGCGGAGTTTCTTGGGGCTAGCTGATAACAACCGGAGATTTGTGCCAGACTTTTCTAGAGTTGTGGCACCACTCTCAACATTGATGAAGATGGGGAAACCCTTCGTGTGGTCAGACAGATGTCAACAGAGCTTCCAGGAGCTGAGACAGAGATTGACCAGCACGCCTATCTTGAGGCTACCGGAGGAGGGAGTAGGGTACGTAGTCTACTGCGATGCATCAAGGACTGGACTCAGATGTGTCCTGATGCAAGAGCGGGCCGTGATTGCCTATGGGTCATGTCAGTTGAGGTAGCATGAGTAGAACTACTCTACCCATGACCTGGAGTTAGAAAAAGTGGTATTTTCTCTGAAGATGGGGTGACACTATCTAATGGGAAGTGCTTTACAGTCTACTCTGACCACCAGAGTCTCATGTACATATTCTTGCAGAAGGACCTGAATCTGACACAGTGGCGATGGCTCGAGTTCCTCCGGGATTATGACTTTGAGATAGTCTATACTCTTGGAAAGGGGAACGTGGAAGTCGATTCTCTCAGCAGGAGGATGGGCATTCAGCTACCTGGTGAGGCGACGGAGCAGCTAGCCATTATGCAGATATCCTTCATGGATAGATATGGAGCATCCTATATTTTTTCACTCACAGTCACTCCTCCACTACTGTAGTGGGTCAGAGAGGCACAGCGTGGGGACGCTGACTGTGAGACGCGGCATGCGCAGATATCCTAAAGACATGCACCTGATGGATTCTCTAGAGGAGGAGAGTACGACGTCCTTTTCAGAATATGTACCATGGTACCAGTTGCTTTACAGGAGGAGGTGTTGAGAGAGTTTCACACTTCCCCTTTAGCGGTACATCTAGTAGTGGCGAAGATGTACCAGGATCTCAGACGACAGCACTGGTGGCTGGGTATGAAGAAGGTTGTGGCAGAGTTCAGTTCTCGATTCCTCACCTGCTAGCAGGAAAAGGCAGAGCACCAGGTACCAGCAGGCTTGGTACAGACCTTGGAGGTCCTGGAGTGGAAGTGGGACAGGATATCAATGGATTTTGTGACTGGACTTCCATGTACTTCCAGAGGTCATGACTCCATTTGGGTTATTGCTGACCGACTCACCAAGTCGGCTCACTTCGTACCCATCAGAGAGAAGGGCTCAGTAGAGATCTTGGGACATCTCTATGTTCAAGAGATTGTATGACTTCATGGTGTGCAATCATCTATCGTCTATGATCGAGATGCTCGCTTTAATTCCCGGATTAGGAAGGTGTTGCAAGAGGCATTCGGAACGCAGCTACGTCTGAGCACCGCCTTTCACCCTCAGATAGATGATCAGATGGAGAGGACCATTCAGAATCACTAGGACATGATCCGCGCATGTGTCCTCGACTTTGGTCATAGCTGGGAGGACCAACTACCCTTGCTGGAGTTCACGTACAACAACCGCTACCACTCCACCATAGGGATGGCACCGTACGATGAGTTTTATGGCCGACCTTGCAGATCACCTCTGTGCTGTACAGACCCAGGGGAGTCCGGACTTGTGGGACCAGAGATGGTCCAGGCCAGGACAGAGAAGGTCCAGGTCATCCAGGAGCGGATGAGGATAGCTCAGAGCCGGCAGATGTCTGATGCTGACAGGAGGCAGAGGCCACATGAGATCGAGGATGGTGACCACATCTTCTTGCGAGTCCCACCTCGACGTGGATTACAGAGATTTGGTTGAGGAGGAAACTTATCTCCGTGCTTCATCGGACCATTCCAGGTCCTCAGAAAGATAGGAAAGGTGGCATATCACCTTGCTATATAACCTCAGTTGCACCGGGTGCACGACGTCTTCCACGTATCTCAGCTGGGGAGATAGGTGCACGACCCGATGCATATCATTAACCATGGGGAGCTGGACATTGACGATGGGGCGACTTTTGCGGAGGTCCCGGTGGTGATCAAGGATCAACAGGAGTGGGTCCTCCATGGACGGTCGATACCTCTAGTGCGCATCAGATGGCAACACGAGAACCTGCAGGAGAGCACATGGGAGCGGGAGGCTCATTTGCATGCACAATATCCACATTTGTTCCCCTATTTAATGATGTATCTTTATGGGGTCATAAAGACATGAGGTGGGAGTAATTTAAAGACCCGTTAAATTCAAGTGAATTTTTTTTCATAATTTTATTTGGGATTTTACAAGAACGCAGTTTCGGACGGCACCTGATTCCGAGGCCCAGTGTGCCTGGAATCAATTTCCAGTGTTTGGCTCAGGTACGTTCAGTGAATGAACGAGCGAGTTTTCCTATCATTAGAACTGGTGCTCAGATTCGAATTCCAAGCGCACCGATGAAATCACAGCACCGATAATTTCTTAAGAACACCTTTTCTGGAGTTGCGTTTTCTCGGGTGAGGTTATTAATTAATTGGGTTAACTAAAGAATAAAATAAAATATTGTGCAAGAGATTTTATTTTTATTCTAAGTAGTGTTACCCAAGGCATGGTGGTTGGAGTGGGTCCCACTGATATCCTAACTCCTATGTATGATATTAGTGAGGTGGGGACCACACGATCCTTACCCCCTTTATTTCCTTTTTACCTCCCATGTGCATTTAATTTGGTAACTCACCCGATGCCCCCTCTTAAATTCCATGTCAACTCTCACATTTAATAGGATTATTATATGCCTCCTTAATTGGACAATGCTCGATAATTAAATTGTGATTTAATTTTGAATTTCAAAAACAGATGGCATGAGTAAAAAAATAAGGAAACACCTTATTTTATTATTGTTGTTTCGTTGTGCGAGAGGGATTGGGAGAGGAATTACTCAAAGCCTTTTGAATCATCATCTTCTTCATTGGGGAACGCGTAGAACGACAAAGAATGTCGGCCTCCAACAGAAGATGACGAAGAACGCTGGTTCCTCGGAGATCGATGACGTGACACCGTGTACCCTGACGCCGACGATCCTCCTTTCGCGATGTCATCTTCCGCGACGTCCCTTCCCTGCGATGAACCTTCATTCAACAATGCTTGAGGTAGTGGTTAATTGTTTTTGCCTGTGAATTTTTTTCCTTTTTCATTCATCGACTTCTATTTGGGCCGCCTGTTATCATAATAACGGGAGGAGGTCCGACCGCACAAACACGGCCGACCCTCCTCCCACTTGGATGATTGTGTTAGTTGCGGTTTTAATGAAGGTGGCACGATGAAACGGCACTGTGTGGAAACATGGAGAAATGTGGCGAAGATGCGCGGCACCGTCACGCCGTACAGTTGAGGCCAAACGAACCCACGGCCGATGTCGAGCTACAGCAAAGGGGCGTGGCACTGTCACGCCGTGCCAGAGAACCACAAGGACACTACGGCCGGAGCAGGGGCGCGGCGCCGTCGCGCCGCACCGGTCGGACAAGGCCGCGGCTCGAAGCCGCGGGGGTGCAAGGCGGGGCAGCCGGAACCACCGGCCGATGGCACCTTGGACGGGCGGGACCCATGCGGTCCCACGACAGGAGCACCAGCCGGACGGACCAGGCCGGATGGCTTCCAAGAAACCGGTGGTCGTAACCCATGGCTGGCCGAAGGAGCGGCCCCCACGTGAGGGACGCAGTTTTTCAATCAGGGGGCATCGTACCCCCCTTTTTCTCTCATCTTGGTGCTGGCCGACCTGGCCACGCGGGACACGCGAGCGCGCCCGGCCACCGGCTGCCCAGGCCGGACCTAGCCGCACCGACCGGGCCAGTCCACGCCCTAATGGGCTAGACCCGGACCCGGTTCAGGTCTCTCCGGTTCGGGCTGACCCTGGGGGTCTTGGGCCAGGTCGGTCCAGGCCCAAAACCCCTTATTCTCGGTCTGGTTTGTTCAAACACCCGTAACATGGGCTACGTACCCCCTATCGAGGCACCGTCAGTTGTTATGATATCCTTGGATCAAGACAGTCCTTTCAGTATATTACAATCATGGTTTCAGACAGCTTTGGGTACGGCCGGGTTGGTTCAAACACGAAACCAACCGGGCCCTCGGAGCGGAAACACTTATAACGTGGCCTCCGGACGTCCGATTGACGAGCCACCGACTTTGTTGGATTCCTCTTGGTGAGGCAGACCTTTTTGGATTACTTTTCTCGAGGTTTGGATACAGATGGAGTGTGTTCGGGTTGGTTTTGACTTAAAAACCAATCGGGCCCCTGGAACGAAAAAGCCAATAACTCTCAGACCAGGAATCCGATTGACGCGCCGTCAGTCACGTTGAGTTTCTTTTGTTGAGACGGAACTTTTTGATACATAAACTATGGACTATGTGTCATTTGATGTATCAACACATTGGCTCGTGGAGCGGAACCTCCCGGAAACAAGCATGTTATGTGCGGAAACCCTAGAGCTGGTTGCGACTGCGACTGCAGCGATGAAGACCGTACCAAAATCCTATGTGGGTTCGATGGCGATGAAGACTACACTGAAATCCTATGTGGGTTCGGCAGCAATAAAGAACGTACTGAAATACTTTGTGGATTCGATGGCGATGATGACTGCACTGAAATCCTATGTGGGTTTGACAGTGGTGAAGACCGTACTGAAATCCTATGTGGGTTCGACGGCGATGAAGACTGCACTGAAATCCTATGTGGGTTCAGCAGCGATAGGATCGTACTAAAATCCTTCATGGTTTCGATGGCAATGAAGACCGCACTGATATCCTATGTGGGTTCAGCCGCTTGGCTAGTCTAGTATCCTACATGGGTCCCCGCTTAGATGAATCAGCGGTTATATCTGATCATCTTTATCACCGAAGAATTATACCTGTGTGAGTTGAGTCGTGAATTTCAATTATTATCTTTGATATGATTGACTTGATTTCCTATGTGGATTTTTTTGTGTTCTCCTGTGTGGACGTGATCAAACTTGTGCTCAGATATTGGAGTCGAATTGGAATTGATGACTTAGGTATATGTATGGGAATATACCTAAGTATTTTTGGATGTTAATTCATAATTGTATCTTTCCTTTGTGGATTATCCTTTGGGGATTCTGGGAGACTTTCAGGGGACTCGGGGTACCTACTGAGTAGCATATAATCACCTCTGCATGGGCTATTCCCGCACTATGTTGTCTTGGATGCAGGCGACGGACAACGCTGATCGTGGTTGAGGCTTGTAGAGCATGTCGGTACCTGGAGGTGGACCACTGGGCGGGACGTACCCGGAGAGGATGAATGGACCCGAGGAGCTAAGGAGGATATATGTACCCACCCTTCAGGTGGGACTTCTAGTGGACGGCTCGACATTGCTCCTTTACTTTCAGTTGATGTACTTCTTTTCAGTTGTACCTTACTTTCAGTTTGGGTTTGTATTCTGGCCCACTTACTTTTCCACAGTACTTTTGTACCCAGTTTTACTTAGTGTTTACTTCTTCATTCTTACTCTATGGTGTTTGTTTACTTTATAAATGCAATGCCTTCCGCTTTTGTTGGGATTTACACCTTGGTGCTAGTCGCCAACCCTTTGCCTATAGGAGGCGGGCTTGGGGTAGTCACGGCACGGGTCCCGAGGACGGGTCGTGACATTAAGATATGGATGAGTAACTCTCAGTGTTTTGATAGTTCTTGAGACAAATAATTGTAAATGGAGTTTTCATTAGGATGATCAAATGATAATTCTAATATATGGAAGAATCTCTAAAATCCCACATTTTAATAGTGGGTGTAGAATCATCCTAGAAACAGCCTCATGGGAACCTCAAGGTATTATTGAATGGAATATGATATCATTGGGATAATAAAACCCAAGGAGATATGCTGAAACCAATGGATTTAATGGTTGAATTGATTTTTCAGATAAACAGGCAACACACGTTATGGTGTTTAAAATACTACTGAGATTTGATTAATGATTTTCATAGCCTTATCCCAGGGTATTTCAAATAAAATCTATGACCACTACCTCTATATCCTAGAGGGTAACTAATATTAAATTCATTTACTACTACTGAGGATGATCTGAAAAATTATGTGGTTATGGTATTCTATTAATACATTCATTAATAGTGATTATTTTATTATTTTTATGAACTCATAAATATTTTAAATGTGTATTTGAACTATTCTTACATTGGATCCTATCATGTAGGTTGAGAAATATATTCTAACAAAAAAAATGAAATATTGTTACATCCCTGGTATATAACTCCACCCCAGTCTGGGTTTGGAGATCGGATATTCCAGAATATCATATATTATATAATTTTTGGAAATTTTAAGTTATATTACTAATGGATTAGATACACTTATATAAATCAAACATCTAATTTCTAATGAGATAGATTCATCTACATTTCCATAGACATACACTAATTCAGTATAAGTATAAGGAATATTATGGGTCTCAACTATATTTTTCTATAAAATTGTGGATATAATTATGTTTCGAGAGAGCATATATTTTACACAAAATTGATAAAAAATTTAATTATTATTGGATAAAATATTATACTGAGGTGTTATATTGAAGAATTTACAGATGAATTTCATTTTCGTACTCTTAATCAATAGTTTCAGAACTAAATTAAACTGATACATAGATATAAATTGATGTCATGGTTTTTTAACATAATAACCAGTGTTGATTATAAATAATTAAAAAAAATAGTAATAATAGAATCTATAAATTGGATTCAAGCCACTAAATTCTTCATAATTAGTTCATTAGTCCCCTTTTTTAAGAATTATTATTTAACGTGCCTCTATATTCATTATCATGAACTAAACAATTCATTACACTGAAGCCGTATACCATTCCATGGATAGGAAACATGTTGGATCTACTACAAGTGACCCACTATTTCTCTAACATATGCCTTCAGTTGGAATATCAACAATTGGTTTTTATTAATGAAGATAGTCTAAACAATTGATTTGAAATAAGGTATGGACACTATGAGTACATAAAGATTCATATTAGACTCAATAATTCTCTAGAAATATTTATGTACTTAATAATTAAAAAATTTAGAGATTAGACCACCAAATTTTAAGTAGTATTTATATATTATTTTCTCATATTCACCAAAATAAATGTGGGGAATGCGATTCATTTTAATAATGTTATAAATATATTTAAAAATATATTATACATGAAATGTAATATAAATAGGAGTTCTAGATAATGAAACTTTCATTCATGGTGCATGTAATGAAAAAATGATATTTATCAATGAATCTAAGACAATGGCTTTTAATGATATTCTGAGACCATAATTACAAATAAAGATCCCTATATTCCTGATATTATCTGTGTATTACCAACTATTTGTGAGAAAATTGTTATGATTTCAAACCCACAACCCATGATGTAAAATATTGGGGAGAAGTTTGTCTTGATGGATGAATGTAAATATATTTCCAAGGAAATTAATACGAGGCTTATCTTGTGGTCAGTCCTCCCACAACCCTCATGTGGGTAACATTTTTTAGTATATAGTTACACTTCAACGAAGGACTGGATCAATGAAATAATGATTAATGGAAAATTTATGTCCTACACATCATGAATATTGATGGATCATGAGTTGAACTATCCAAAGCATTAAATATAGTTTCATAAAATGTTCTTTTCATTCAACAAAATTCAGATAATTTTTTTATAGTTAAAAGTGTGAAATATATAAAAACATAGATAATAAAATATATGTTCACGTTTAAGTAATGTATTATGAACTTGATAAGATACTTAGATAATGTCAATTACTATAAATACTCAATCAATTACCATCATAGTAATGAAAATAACAGTAAGGATGATCTAACAAGAAATTATCCAAAAAATATCAATGATGGGTATTGATAAGGATCCAATCATATTAGAAATTAAAAAGATGAAAATGAGATTCCTAAAGTAAGCAACATCATCATTAAATTTTCAATTAATTTCTCAACAATTACTTTTATAGGTGATAATAGAATCTCAATTAGATGGTACAAAAAATTATTTGAAGGTACAATCTACATAAAAAGGTAAATCATTAATGATAAAAATTGGTGACCAATTATTTGTAAGATTTGAGTCACAACTATGAGAACTATTAAATCAATATATAAATATGGATATATTGAATGATTCATACAACATGAGATTCCATGTCATCCTAGGGAGCATGATGATTTATCAAGATCAATGGGAGAACTATTAATGAGTCAATAAAAATATGGAGACTAAAAATATTATACCAACCAAGGATTTTCATATATAGATATTATATATATTTAGAATAATATTCTATAAATTACACAAAAACACTATTGAGGACAATAATATTTTAGTGTCATTGGAGACTAGGTACAAAAACAGCTACTATGGTGAAATATTTTCAACATTTTCCATAATGATCATCCCCTTTATTACTCATCAGAGACATTCCAAATATTAAAAAAGATTATTATAACCTTGTTAAAGGAAACAAAATAAGGGAAATATTTGATGATCTGTAAGGTTTAACAATCTAGAAACGTAACCATAACATGAAGTTATTTTATATGAAAATAAAATAAATATGAATACCATTTATTTCATATCATTGATCAAAACTATGAGTATTGAAAAAATATATTTTAATTTCATAATACTTGGATCCTATTAAAAACCAATAACATAACATTAACACGAGACATTTAATTGTTGCACATACATATTCAGTTAAAATATTTTCACTTGAATTTTAGGATATTTTCCCAAATAAATGGGGTCAGTCCATGGTTGCCTACGCCTTCAAGGGAGATACATACCACCATAGATAGTGGAAGACATTTACTCATAGTGGAATTGGTTTACTCTCTAAACCATATTAGTAGTCTAGGTTTACACTCAAGGGAATATTTGTAGATAAATACCCTTACTAAATGGGGTTCAATCCTCATTGATGTATTATCCATCACATGGTATATAATCCATTCACCAATGCATTGGTTGGAGGTATAGGTCCCAGTAGGAATTTTTTATAACATAACTACCGTCCTTGGTGAAAACTAAACCACTATCCTTGGTTATAATTTAACAACCTTCACATAATGAAAATAATTCATAAATGTGTAAAAAATAAGAAAACATTAATCATAGTAGATCACAAGAAAATAAATGGGTTTCATAGACATTTAATTATAATATTCATTATAGAAAAGAAATAGGTTTCATAATCATTACATCATAAAACAATTATCTGTGGAAAAATAACCAACTATTATTAGCATTTTTTTCATGTAGTAACTATTTGAAGAGAAATATTATTTAAAAACATATTTTAATCATAACCTATTTAAGGATAGACTAAGAATGGTATCCTTGGTTCATACCCCTAGTAAATCCTTATTTATATCATTGTATTTCAGCTTAGATGGGAAATGATTTTGAATTAAATATTTCTTGGAACATTTCATGAGGAACAAAAAAAAATTATAATAACTCTTTAAAATAGAAACCATTTTCAAAATCGTGTTAACTAAAAATAAACTTGGAAACTTATAAAGAATTATTTAAAAGTCATTTAAAATATTTAATGATGGAAATATCAATAATGACAACATTTAAATACATAAAAAAAATTTAAAATACTTTTATTTTATAATAACATTGAAAAAAAATTAAGGTCACACCAAAATAATAATGGTCACATGGATGGAGATTGTTTTTCAAGTTATACATGTAAAAAAATATTATTTCCATGTTTTTAGTAAAATAAAATAGAAAATTATTTAGGTAATTACATAATGATTCCAATAAAATTATTTTGTAAAAATTATAACATGGAGAAAAAGTCTTCTTTTAATAATATAATTATAAAAAAATTTCATAGTTGTTTAGAAAAAATGTCATTGAATGAAAATATATTTCTTATCGAATAGAGAAAAATAGGAAAAAAATGATACGAATATTTGGAAATCATTATATGTACCAAAGTGAGGGGAAATGGTTCTATTTGTTTAAAATATAATTACTAACTAGTTTAAAATTAAATTATTTATTTTTTGAGATATGAATAATAATATTCAAATATCCAAAATGTAATCATAAAAAACTGTGATGAATGATGAGATTGTAACATAAAATCATTTCCACTTTAAAAACACTGAATCATAAGGGCCCTAAAGTAATATTATAAAATAGAGAATAAAACATCATAAGGATAAAAAATTAAATTATATTTCATATCAATTTTGATGTATTAAATCCTTGTGAAAGAATATAGGTTCATAAGATAACATTTCTCAATGAAAGAAAAATGAGAAAAAAAATGTATTGCCAATTTGCTGACGTTTGAACCCAAAACACAATGAATTATTGCTCATAAATTAGATATTTAAATAACTATAAATATTATTATAATAATAATAAAATATATTTAAAGGAGTTATATATAGTAGATAAATAAAATAGGTGTTGAATATGGAATTTGACTCATAGAAGTTAAAAGTTAGATGAAAATCAATTACCATAAGTATCAACTTCTTTAATTGCAATTTAAACCATCTATATAAAAAATATTAGCTTATTATAAATATATTAACGGAAAAAA
The DNA here is from genome assembly GCA_963277665.1 of Viscum album. NCBI lineage: Eukaryota > Viridiplantae > Streptophyta > Magnoliopsida > Santalales > Viscaceae > Viscum > Viscum album. Next base: position 1,757,937,504 of record OY728123.1, read on the forward strand.
CATTATATATCATTCCATATATGATTTATTAATTCCCTTTTATTATTCGTTTATTAATAATATTTGGTTAAATTCGTATTTCGGGTAATAACAATGTTGTTTTTTGGTATATGTCATGATTTTTTTAATCTAGTCTCCTTAAATTTTTCATGTTTCAATTATATATATAATAATAATCATAATATAATTTTTATATTTGAACATAAATTATACTTTTAAAACTAATCATGATATATGGTTTTGGGAAATGTAGTATGATACACTTATGGAGACGGTTGGACGTACGTACGCATGAGAAACATTTCCATTTTTCAAATATCATTATGGAATGTAAATATGAAGTATTTTTTCCTTATATAATGGAAATACTATAATAAATATAATATTTTTAATTAAATATATTTATACATATCATCCTTGTGGTGCGGTGATGGAAAGAGACTGACATTGCTTTGAGAAGGATGTTGTCCACAAGTACATGGACAATGTTATCATAATTCACCAAGTGAAAATGTATGAAATAAAATGATTTATTAACTTTTAAAAATTATTATTTTTTCATTAATATCATAATTATGTCTTCTATATCACACATAGTTATCCTTATTACATGTCGTGTAAACCGTTAGTGAAAATAGATCACATTGCTTCGTAATGTTGTTGTTCATCGTATACAGTAGTGATGTGATTGTTTCCCCGATGGAATGGAAATTAAAATTTTTTATATATGATATAATTATTAAAACTTATTTTTATGTTATATTTAAGATATATAATCTATATTTCCATTATAAAACCCATTTTTGAATGGTGGTTATGAAAAATGAATGACCTTGGTTCGTGAGGAGGTTGCTCATCGTCCCCATGAATTATGATTTTGAAATAAATTTGATGGAATTGGACATAGGTTTATGTCATGAACATAACAAATAATTATATGAACATGTAAGTTAATTTGGTTAAATTTCATGATGGTTTAATGAGAATCTGATGATGTTGAATATGGAATAAAATAAATATTCTCACAGATGAACATAACATATTTTTTAAATATCCTCTTTAAGGCTACACCATAAGCCATTAAAGGAAGGATTCATTCCCCTAATATACATATTCTCAGATGTGGTTAGGATATTATTTATGTTACATGGGTTTTTCAGGGTTCAACTAAAAGTGTATGATAGTGTGTGGAAAAGAGGAGATCAGGCAGCTTTTTATAAGTGAGGTGAGTGAAACACTTGTAATATTCGAAAAGAAAAATTGATAACTAAATTTTTCACCAACCACAAGGCTCCAATTATTATAAAAATATAACCTGAAACTTCATAAGGATGTAATATGGCATGAAAATGTGTTTTTTTAAAATTTAGGTGGTTTTTAACACTTGTCTGTTTTATTTAACCCCTAGTAAACCGAATTGTTCCTTGAGAATAGTAAATATTTTTAAATATTTTCACTATTGATATTTTCAAAAATAATCTACCATTACTAGATATTACAATTTATTTTTATTAAAATATGTAACACATTTTTTCAAATTCAATTCAATGATGTGGAAAATTTAATTTAATATAGAATCTATAGATATCAGGAGAAAGTAGGTTTTCAAAGGCAAAATTATCACATGTATACAAAGGAGTATACATAAAATTTAATAATAAAATTTAATATAATGAAATAAATTTTATTAATATGTATTCAATTAATGTAATATTAATTTAATATCAATTGATAATATAATTTAACTTCATAAATAATTCAAACTAAAATTCCTTTTTCAATTAAAAGGACGTAGTTGTTACTATTATTCAAAGATATTTCCTTTTAATAAAATTATAATATGGAAAACCTAATATAATATTGGCATGATGATTATAATATATAATATTATTTTTCTAATTAAAATTTATAAAAGTGGAAGAAATAAAATTTAAATGAAAAACCACAGACATGAAAAAAAAATCTAATTTTCAAGATCAATATTTTCCAATTACAAGATAATTTTATATTACTTCTATGTATAATAATCATCATTGTCTTAATATACAATAAATGTATTTATTTTTAATGTATATGTTTAATTTGAAAATTATTCAGTAGTTACTATTTTTGTTGAATAAATCGTGAAATAGTTGGTAGATTAAAATAGTTTTCAGAAAAATGCATATTTTTTAAACCCCAAAATAAAAATAAACTAAAATAAAAAATGTGGTTGATTAGAAATTATATATTGGCTTGAAATATAATTTTTTTTCTAGAGAGTAAATCAAGAGGGGGTGAATTGTGTTACCAAAAAATTATTATTAAAAACTAGTTCAAATAAAATCCCCCAATTAAAAAACATTTTCCCAGTTTACCAAACAAGGGATTTAATAAAATTTTGATCATTTAAAATATTTCTTTTCCCCTAGGACACCCCAACAAAATGGTGTAGTAGAGAGAAGGAATAGAACCCTGCAATCAATAGCTAGAACTATGCTCAATGAATATGAACTGCCTATTTACATTTGGGCTGAAGCTGTAAATACAGCTTGTTATGTCATTAATAGAGTCTTGATCAGACTAGTTCTTAAGAGGACCCCTTATGAGTTGTGGAACCATAGGAAACCTATGGTTAACTACTTCAAAGTTTTTGGCTGCAAAGTCTTCATTCTCAATACTAAAGACAATCTTGACAAATTTGCCTCCAAGAGTGATGAAGGAATTTTCCTAGGTTACTCTATTTGTAGTAAAGCCTATAGAGTTTTCAATAAAATAACCAAATGTGTGAAGAATATGTTCACATCAAATTTGATGACACTGATCCACATGAACCTAAAATCTCTCTTGAAGATGATCTCTCTGGGTTGAATCTCAATGATAAAGACAATGGACCTATAGATAAAACATCCAGCTCTGGAAATTCTCCAGAACCTGCTTCTGTTGAACCTAAATCTGTAGATGAATCTGAAATCTCTAGCCCTATCTTTTCAAGACCATCTAGGACTCTAAAGAACCATCCTTTAGATGCTGTTGTAGGAAATCTAGACAGAGGAACACAGACTAGAGCTTCTCTAAAAAATCAGGTTGAACATCAAGCTTGTCGTTCACAGTTAGAACCTAAAAATATCAATGATGCTATCAATGATGAATTTTGGGTAATGGCTATGCAAGAAGAACTAAATCAATTTGAAAGAAACAAAGTCTGGAAATTAATAGAAAGATCTAAGAACATTTTGACCATAGGCAAAAAATGGGTGTTTAGAAACAAAGTTGATGAATCTGGAAACATCATTAGAAATAAAGCTAGGCTAGTTGCACAAGGTTACAATCAAGAAGAAGTAATTGACTATGAGGAAACCTTTGCACCTGTAGCTAGATTAGAGTCTATTAGGATCTTACTTTCCTATGCATCACATCTGAATTTCAAGCTATATCAAATGGATGTCAAAAGTGCATTTCTAAATGGTTTTATTGTTGAAGATGTTTATGTAGAACAACCACCTAGTTTTTTAAATCCTCATATTCCAAATCATTTTTTTAAACTTTCTAAAGCTTTATATGGTTTAAAACAAGCTCCAAGAGCTTGGTATGAAAGGCTTTCAAACATTCTTATCTCAAAAGGATTTACAAAAGGAGTAGCTGATCCCACTCTTTTTATAAAAAGGATTTCAAAAGATGTATTAATAGTACAAATCTATGTTGATGATATTATTTTTGGATCTTCTAAAAATTCCTTATGTACTGATTTTTCAAAGATTATGAAAAATGAATTTGAAATGAGCTTAATGGGAGAGCTTAAGTATTTTCTTGGTTATCAAATTTTTCAAACTAAAGATGGAAATATTTTAAATCAAAGTAAATATACAAAGGATCTTTTAAAATGTTTTGGATTGGATAGTATTAAGGAAAGTGATACACCTATGAGTACTACATGTAAATTGGATACAGATGAAGCTGGGAAACCAGTGGATCAAACCAATTACAGAGGTATGATTGGGAGCCTACTTTATCTTACCGCTAGTCGACCAGACATTATGTTTAGTGTATGTATGTGTGCTAGATTTCAAGCTAATCCTAAAGAATCACACTTACTGGCTGTTAAAAGGATTTTTAAGTATCTTAAGTATACTGTAAATTTAGGTTTGTTTTATCCAAAAGGACAATCATTTAACCTATCTAGCTATTTAGATGCTGACTTTGCTGGATGTAAGTTAGATAGGAAGAGCACATCTGGAACATGTCATTTGCTTGGAAAATCCCTAGTATCATGTTGTAGTAAGAAAACATAACTCAGTTGCATTGTCTACTGCCGAGGCAGGATACATAGCTGCTGGTAGTTGTTGTGCACAAATTCTGTGGATGAAAGACACTTTATTAGATTATGGATTTGATCTTAAACATGTTTCAATTAACTGTGATAATACTAGTGCAATCAATATATCTAAGAACCCTGTGTCTCACTCTAGAACTAAGCACATTGATGTCAGACATCACATTCTAAGAGATCATTATCAAAAAGGTGACATTTCTTTAAAATTTATTAGTTCTGAACATAAAATAGATGATATCTTCACAAAGCCTTTATGCTCTGAAAGAATGAAATTTATTGAACAAGAGTTGTGTATGATCGATCTGTTAAACTGATCTGTTAAACCGATTTGTGAAACTGATCTGTGAAACCGATCTGTGAAACTGATCTGTGAAACCGATCTGTGAAACTGATCTGTGAAACCGATCTGTGAAACTGATCTGTGAAACCGATCTGTGAAACTGATCTGTGAAACCGATCTGTGAAACTGATCTGTGAAACTGATCTGTGCAACCGATCTGTCATACCAATCTTTTTTTATTATATTGTAATTAATTAGTAAATTTCTTTTATAATTTTTATGGGAACCCTAAATGATAAAATAAATGATACACGGCTATTTATCTTCCCTAAACCTTTGACCTTTCATTTCCCGCCGAACCTTTCAACCTCTCTTCCCTTCTACTTCGAACCTTCGAACTCCTGCCTTCCCAAAATCCTCGAATGGCTAAGAAAAAGAGACCGAGAAAAGGACCGGATAGCCATGTACCATCAAAGCGTGCTCGAGGCGAGTCGAGTAGTACCTCTCAACGATCAGTAAATCCGAACCTGGAAACTCGGATTGTTGCTGTAGAAAAAGAAGTCAGCTCTGCGTGGCTTTTGAGAAGTAAGTCACTGTTGCTGCAAGTTCTTGAATCGCAAGGATGGATAGACTGGTTTTCTGACAACTCTCGAATAGACTACCCGAAGCTGGTACATGAGTTCTATATGAATCTGGAAATCACTTTAGATGGTGTGGAAGCTACCAGGATGTCGTCTGTGGTAAAAGGAATGAAAATATCCTTCTCATCTAAGCAGTGGGCTGAGTGCTTGAATGTACTTCATGAAGGTCGATATGAAGATTATGCTGGGAATATTCCTCCAACATCTGATTACTTCTCTTAAGAATTAGCTTTAGAGCTTCTTACTGGAAACAGAGAGTCACGGAGAATCACAGCATCAGAATTAGATGGTTAATGTAGACTTCTTTTCAAGTTTATTCAGCACCAACTTTTCCCTCGGAGAGGAGATTTTGCTGCTATAATGTACCAGGATGTGTTCCTGATGTTTCTTCTGAAAACACATGAGAAGATCAATTTCTGTAGATATGTGATGGTGCACATAGCTGGAATGGTAAAACAATCCAAGAAAGCCACTGCCTTGTTTTATTCAAAGATGATATCTACCATGCTCAAGAATCTAGAATCTATTGATAAAGATGATGAAGTTGATGAAACAGATCATACCTTCTGTCTCAACAAAGAGATCTGCAAGAGGATGAAAGTCAATTGGAATCCATGGAAGAAGTGTTGGGTTGTAGATGAAGATAAATTTTATGAAGCATACAATCCCATAGATCATGGAAAGATGCCAAAGGATTCGAGAGACCCTGGCTTGAAACCAGATGAGGAACCGGTTTATTCTGAAGACGATGAGCAAGAAGAAGGAAAGGATGAAGCCACCGAAGCCCATGAACAAGAAGAAGCTGTGACTGAGGAAGGAAGTATGTCATCTCCTGATGATAGGAGTGATCCTGACACTACTAGTCCCAAGAGAAGAATAGAATTTGGAACTGCTAGTCCACCCTTAGCCCTACCAGAATCAGAACCTATTCTTGGTGATGAAGAAGATTCTGATACTGAAGAATATCACAGTGAAGCATCTGAGAAGAGTGATGATGGACATGATGATGATGCTGAGGATGCTGTTGATGGTGATAACAGACCAGTGGATGGTCTTTCTGAAGATCAAATAGAATCACCTCAGTCAGAACAAGAAATACATACTAGTGGCAAGATTGATTCATCAAAAATCAGTGGAACAGCAAGCTATGAGAAACCAAAATACACCCTGTGTGCTGCTGTTTGGGATGACAACCCTGGTTATGCTGTGTTGGGCTTAGATTATTCTGAAGAAGAAGAAGCAATGCCAGAATCTACTGCAGTTGTAAAGGGGAACCTCCCAAGAGAAGCAAGGTATGTTCCTGCTGTTGATCCTACAAATGTTAATTTACCTGGTTATCGAATCTCTCAAGCTAATCTTAATAAGTTTAATATTGAATTGCTAACTGATGTGAGAGCCACAGTTAAAGAAGAAATTTCTAATGCTCTTACTCAAGTGTCTCTACAAGTTTCTGAAAATTCATTGGACGCCTTCTCACAAAGAGTATCTAATGCTGTGAAGGAAGACCTGGCCAATACTGGTGAACTTATTGGCAGGCACATAGCCTGTTTGAATCAGACTATGAAGGATCTTCACACCGGCTTGGTATCTCTATCTAGCGAATTCCGCTCAACCATCTCTGGTATGATGGAAGTTTTGAGAAAAATTTAATTGAACATCTCAACAAGTCTGACCTGAGGAAGTTGAAAGCTGAGTTAACTCACATAGTTGGCCAAGCCAGTACAGGCAAGGTAACCAAGATCACTACCCGTGATCTAGAATCTCTAAGAGAAGTTATGCATGATGAGTTAGCTGCTATTAGACAAATTCTTGATTTAGAATCTTTGAGGAAGATGAAAGAGCTCTGTGATAACAGTCATAGGATGGCATCGGTGTATTCAGCAGATGCTAAGAAAGCTCTGCAAGAGATCAAATAGAAAGTTGATAATTACTTTTCCAAGATTTATACAAAGCATGAAATGGCTGCAAACTTCAAGGTGTTGGAAGAGAATCTGAAATTACCTCCAGTCACTCAGGCCTTCAAAACTCAGGTTCATCAGTTGCAAGATTTTACCCCTTCCTTGGCCCTGTTCATGGAGAATAAAGATGATTTTGAAAAAGCTATGAAGTATGGGGCAGAAGTCATTCAGGACTTCATTCATCTTTTGAAGCCCTATTTGAATGCACAGGCCACTGCAATAGTACATCCTACTTCTGAACCTCTCAGTGACTCTGATGTAGCTCCAAATCAGCTATCTGTTGCTCAAGCTCTATCTCAGTTAAGACCAGTCCCTCAGCAAGCTTCTCATCCAGCTCCTGTTTCTCAACAACAACTCTCTGTGGCACCTGCTCCTACACCTGCCCGAGTTGTCCTATCACCACTTCAGATTCGCCAAGTCCAGCTTGCCTCCAAGCCTTCAAACATACCCACTATTGATCCCAAAGACAAAGGAAAATCCCCTTTGTATCCCAACAAATAGTTTTGTATTGTTTTTGATAGGGTGAACAATGTGATGCTTGTAATATTCTGTACTTTATCACTTTTTTTCTCTTTTCCTCTCTACTCTATGCTGACTGCTTTTACTTTCACTTTCACTTATCTGTTTTCCGTCCTTTTTTATTATCCCAAAGGGGGAGAAGAAAAAGAATGATATATAGGAGAAGAAAAAGAATGATATATGGGAGAACATAGATATATGGGGGAGAAAAGATGTATATATCTCAGGGGGAGAAATCTGTATAATATATATGGGAAATTTAAATTAAGGGGGAGATTTATATATCTCTTTATATTTATTCTCTTTATGGTTTAATTCTCATTATGTTTTATTTAATGATATATCATATTATTTATATTTTATGATAAAGATTTGTGATTATCAAAAAGGGGGAGATTGTTGAGCCCTCTGGAAGATTGTTGTTTTCATATCTATGATTGATGTTTTAATAATCACAAATCATCACATATCATTAATGCTTAATCTGGTTTGATTTCTCATAAACATAATTACAATTTGTTAATGAATCTGTTATCATGTTTTTGTCTATGCTTATTGACTTACAAAGTATTTTGGAAGTCTTCTGGATTCAACAGACATCGGAAGCACCTATCCAATATCAAAGGACAACGGTCTCACCGATCCAATATCAACAGACATCGGAAGCACCGATCCAATATCAAAGGACAACGGTCGCACCGATCCAATATCAACAGACATCGGAAGCACCGATCCAATATCAAAGGACATCGTTCGCACCGATCCAATATCAACAGACATCGGAAGCACCGGTCCAATATCAAAGGACAACGGTCGCACCGATCCAATATCAACAGACATCGGAAGCACCGATCCAATATCAAAGGACAATGGTCGCACCGATCCAATATCAACAAACATCGGAAGCACCGATCCAATATCAAAGGACAATGGTCGCACCGATCCAATATCAACAAACATTGGAAGCACCGATCAGATGACAGACCGATGCTGATCAAAATGAGTCACCGATGCAAAATGACTCACCGATGAAAATGTCTCACCGATGCAAAATGAGTCACCGATGCAAAATGACTCACCGATCAGATGACAGACCGATGCTGATCAAACTGACTCACCGATCATATGACTCACCGATCAAATGTCTCACCGATTCAAAATGAGTCACCGATACAAAATGACTCACCGATGCAAATGCCTCACCGATGAAAAATGAGTCACCGATGCAAAATGACTCACCGATCAGATGACAGACCGATGCTGATCAAAATGACTCACCGTTCAGATGACAGACCGATGCTGATCAAACTGACTCACCGATCAGATGACAGACCGATGCTGATCAGTCTGACTCACCGATGCTGATTTATCTGAGTCACCGATCATTACTCACTAATGCTGATGACCTACCGATCACTTCATTCTTCAATAGTCATAAACAACTGTTTGAATTTCTTTATCTTTATCTTTATTTTATCTAACCAACGGTCATATTAGGTATATTTTAATGCTCTGTCAAATTAATTAATAAAGGTTGTCGGATGTAAGGAAACCGTACCTCGTACCTGCGGAAAGGAAACTTTTTCTGTCTTCCGAAGCACGTGACATAAATACAAGAAGGCTCTGCTAAAGAAGACATTGGACGAAAGAACACAAGAAGAATATAGAGGAAAGAAAGAAGAGGAAGAACCAAGCAGAACAGAACCTCATACACAATCAAGCCTATTCAAGAAGAGTTCTGTTCATACAAAATAACATTGAAGAACTTCATCGACTACATCTCACTACCTTTGAACCTGAAGCATACGACACTCTTCTTCTCAAACAAAAACGAGAAGAGGACTCAGAATAAATTCTGACCAAATACAAAAGAGTCCAGAGCTACACTGAAATCACCAGAGCCATTTTTAAACTCTACATCTCTGCTCTGTGATACATTTGTTTTACATTTCGAGCAGTGTGTGTTATCTGCTGTATTAAACACAGACACTGACTCCTGTACTTTCACTGGAGGATCTGTAAATCCTCAGCAAACCTTTTTACACTTCATTTCCCACTGTGGATAGTGGTAGAGGTCGTGTGAGACCTGGACAGCTCTAAGCTGTTGTTTGTTTCCCCACGCAGAACTGTGGTAGAGGTCTTGTGACCTGGACAGTGTGATCACTGTTTTTAACCCCGATCCAGGGTGTGGATCATTTTTATATAAACTTTTGATAGGACTAAGTCTCGGCTTGAGACTGAACCTCTTGGTTAATTCTATGTGTTTGTAGCTACATACTATATCCATACTACATATTTATTTCATATTCCGCTGCTATTACATTGAAATATAATTTGTCTTCAAAGCTACTTTGATAGTTAAACTCGCAAGTGTTTATATATATTATATACCATTAAGTTAGTTTCAAAAGTTAATTTAATCATATGATCAAGTTAACTGAGAACTAATCAATCTTTGAGAAACTAATTGAACCTTTATAATCTGTATAAATGCACTACAGTTTATTCTGTTTTTGAAATAGGGGGATTTTAATGAACATTGTTTTTAACAGAAAATTTTAATTGGAACTCAATTCACCCCCTCTTGAGTATCCACTCCGACCAACATTATGGTTAGATCGAGGTCTAAGGACTTGATTGAGAGTGCGTTCAGCAGCATTTTTGAGGTAGGTGGTCTACAAGTGATATCCCATAGTTATTTGGGGAATTGTGCATGTTTAGTTGTGTTCTTGTTTCCACATGGTTATGTTTTTAATTACCTTGGCATGTTTGGTAATAATAGTGTTTAAAATGGAAAATAAGAGCCCTCACAATCCCCGTGGGATGTGTTGGGATTGTAACGACTTAATTGGGGCCTTCCATGAGATGTGTCGGCTTTTCCCAGGTTTAGGGATTGTTATTAAATGAGTGACAATGTTGTAGTAAATTTTAGAGCCCATGATAAACATGTTGGCATGATTTGTTGAACATGGAATAGAAGGTAGGTGATGCACCTAGACTTGGAAATAACCAAAGGGTTATTTGGGATGGGATGAATGGTTGAATCATGGAAATGATGAACGAGTTAAATGGGTTAATGTGTGTACAAATTAAAGACCATACTGGATAGGTTATGGGTCTAGTGATAAATGATTAGTGAGTTAGGCATAACACAAGGGAATTCAGTGAATGGTTATCTGATGTGAAATGGTAATGTGTTAATGGGTTAAGGCATGTTGTGGATTCCCATGTGGGTTGTTGTGAATAGTGTTGATGAAGGGATATGGGTTGGATGGTTGATGGTTACTTATATATATAAGAATGTGCACATGGCTTCATGGAGTGGGGTATGAAATGAGAATCAACGCCCATGGGTCGAGCTAAGACTGAGGTTCTAAAATCCACCATAACTGCTTGGTTTAGTAAAGGGGACCGAGGGTCTATTCTCCTAACGATTGTATCCACCAGGTCTGAGGATCCGAGGTGAGGATATGGTTTCTATGAAGGGGTTCGTCTTAGTGAGATAGGATAACGATGTGTTTACCCTCTTTCATGTGATTGTTGGCCTTAGACCCATGTAACATAATGTATGTGATTAACCCATAGAAATTTGATGAAAAGGTAAGTGATGATAATTGGTAATAAATTAATGGTAATGGAGTGGAAATGGATTTGGATATGAATATTTTAATGGCAAATTAATTAATTACTCAGAATTTACCATTCATATTACCAAACATGCACTACGTGTTTACACTGGATATTTTTTAGACACCATGGGTGGTGGCCTACTGATTTGTACTCACACCCTTCTCAGGTGGCCTCTGGGTACCTGAGCAGACTTCATGTTTGCAGGTCAGTAGAAGGGAAAAGGTCCATTCTAGATAGTTGAGTGGACATGGGTATCACTTGGTGGAGGATCCAAACTTGGAGTCAGGACCATTTTGAGGATTTCGACATTGTCTTTATTTTGGGTTTCTGTTCACTCTTGCACTTGTTGTATGACATGACATATTTATTGTTGGAAATGGTAGTAATACATGTTCTCTGTTTATTCGTTATTGTTTCTGCTTTTTTGGTTTATTTATGTTGTGGCTTACTCAGATAAAAAGGTGGTATAGTCTCCCCACCTGACTCCATAGACCCCCGCTACAAGTTGAAAGCCTTTGGCATATTAGGAGGCACTCTTAAAGTCATGTAACCACCTGGCTCAGAGCACCGGTTTAGTGGCTTCTTGGTCGGGGACTTTCCAAAATGGTATCAGAGAAAGTCTTTCTTCTCCTTATCTGAGGTCTAGTTATTTGTTATAGGTTTCCAAGGGTTACATGTCGGGACTTGGTAGTGAGATCGTGCATGGGAGTAGCTAACCCATGTACAAGGGAAAACCAAAGTCACCCTGGGTGGGAAAAGTTTTTCTTGGTTGTGTGATGTTATAGTTGATGATATTTCACTATTTTGTGATGCACATTTGGTTTGATGTGATAGTTTTATGATATTTGTCTTGTGGCCTTAATGGAACAATGATTTTCATTCATGCAACATTGTAGGCACCTAGGGATAGAGGTGACATGCATTCTGTTATGCACATGCACATGGTGGGTGTGTGAGGCAGAAAGGTAGGGTGAATCAGGAATTTCATGAAATCAAGAAATGAAGAGATAAATGAAATAACACATGTGGGTAGGATGAATGAATGAAAAATGATGTTTAAAGGAGTAATAGGGTTTGAAATAAATTGGAATATGTTTTTTGGTTAGTATATGAAATGGTTTGTTGTAGCTAGTAAAGTGCTTTTGATGGAGTCCTGAATGATTATGGTATGCGTTCTAAAATCTCGTTCTTGGCATTGTAGAGAAATTCCACCACGACGTCAGTTACCGGTTGGTAAACGGGAGTATGTTGCTGAGAACACTCCTCCAGGAGAGGACTAAGAAAATTTGGCGACCCATGACAGCGGAGAAGACCAGTTCTACGAGAAACATGGCTCGCCATATGCAGATGATGGATTGGGACCTAGGGCGGGTTGCACAAAGAATTTTTGAGCTGACTAGGGAGTTCTAGCTGCATCACCCTCCGACCTTCACCGAAGAGGGTGGGTCAGAAGTAGCGGAGTTCTGGTTAGGGTCTGTCCAGATGATACTGGACCATCCGGAGACCCTAGATGAAAAGCGAGTGAAGTTGGCCACTTATATTTTGCGAGGACAGGCTAAGAGTTAGTGGGACATTCAGGCTCAAATTGAGTAGGATGAGGGAATTTCATGGATGATTTTTCATGAAAATTTTCTGTAGAATTTCTATCCATAGACGTTGAGGCAGAAGCGGGCTGCATAGTTTATGATCCTGACTCGGGAATCGTTGTAGGTGATGGTCTATGCTAGTCGTTTCACTGATTTGAGACACTTTGTCCCATTGTTAGCAGGGGATGAGGCAGCAGTAGCAAAGTGTTTCCAGGATGGGTTGATACATGAGATTAGGTCTCAGGTAAACATCTTCCACTTGAAGAGGATCACAGAGGATGTAGATTAGGCATAGATCTCGGAAGGAAACATGAAGGGAGCTTTGGGTAGTGGGATTGTGGTGTTAGTGGGACAGAAGAGTGGTGCAACTACTAGGGGTCATAAGTGACGCCATGAGAACTCACCGCATGGAAGAAGTGTGCAAAGTGGCTGGAAGAGAAGTTCATCCTCTTAGAGAGGGAATAAGGTGTTCTGCTATCAGTGTGGTAGGCCGGGGCATATGTGTAGTCAGTGACCTTGACCTGATGTTGAGCGTCGTTCTGCGGTTGGATGGGACATGTGCAGAAGTTATACAGGAAACCTCCGCAGGTGGGCGCATATGATGGTGGAATGAAGGTACCAGATACGGGAAGGGGATCAGTTGCCCCGTATCTGGCAGGATGTTGGAGCTCCACGGGCAGTACTGGTAGGGGTGGATGTGGAACTCCAGGGCAAGATCGCTCATGCCAGCAGGGTAGTGTAGCATAGAGTACTCAGGAAGGAGCCTAGGGTAGAGGGGTAGGCCAACTTTAGGTAGTTCAGTTTTCACCTCGTGGTGGCGAAGGCGGACTGTCGACTGTTCGAGGTACGATCCTTGTAGCTTCATCTTTTGCAAGTGCATTGTTTGACAGAGGTTCCACACACTCTTTTATCTTTTCTCAAATTGTATTACCGCTGGGTTTACCTGTGGATAGGGTGTGTGGAGTTATGTCGGTTGACACTCCATTGGGGGTGCAGGTTGAATACATCAAGGAGTAGAAAGGATGTTCCTTGGAAGTTGGTGGGTATGGTTTTCGGTGTGATTTGATCTTTATTGAGATGTCAGTGTTTGACCTAAACTTGGGAATGGATTGGTTAGTGTTTTATTAGGCACAAGTAGACTATTATCATCGAATAGTATCGTTTAGGTCGCTTGAGAGTGATGCTTATGTCTAACGTGGCGAATGGGATGTTCAAGCAAGTCGGGCAAGACTGTTTGGTCAACAGTTGAGTAGATCCACGGATCAAGTGGCATGTCTCATTCTTGATGATAAAGAAAGAGTTTAACAGTCTATCTTCCCACTTGTGTTGGATTGGATTCAGGACGCGTTTTTTGAGGATTTCTCGGGGTTACCCCCAAGAGCGATGTTGAGTTCACAATCGAGTTGCTGCCGAGAGAGAATCCAGTTTCCATTCCGCTGTACCGAATGGCACCGGCTGAACTACAGGAACTAAAGGTTCAACTTGATGAGTTAGAGAATAAGGGTTTTATCCATCCTAGTACGTCTCCGTGGGGATCTTCCATGCTTTTTGAAAAGAAGGACGATGGGTTTTTGAAACTGTGTGTTGAATATATAAAGTTCAATCAGATGACAGTGAAAAATCGGTACCATCTTCCTAAAATTGATGACCTATTTGATCATTTGAGGGGTGAATCGTGGTTTTATAAGATTGATCTAAGGTCAGTTTATCACCATATGAGGGTGAGGTCTCCCAACATACTGCAGACAACTTTCCGGAGTCGGTACATGTTGTTTGAGTTTGTGGTATTGCCTTTTGGCTTGACCAATGCACCGACGGTGTTTATGTCTTTGATGAACTGAATCATTCATCCTTATATAGATCAGATTGTGGTTTCCATTGATGATGAAAAGATAGTGTACTTGAAAACTCACGACGATCATGCCCAACATCTTGACATCATCTTGGGTACGCTATGAGATCATCAGCTATACGCCAATCTATCAAAGAGTTAGTTCTGGATAGATGAGGTGCATTTTCTGGGTCACAACATCTCGGAGGCTAGTGTGTCATTGGATCTAGAGAAAGTGCAGGCAGTTGTATCTTTGGAGCAGCCTAGGAGTGTTTCATAAGTTCGATGTTTTTTTGGTTTGGCTAGGTATTACCGAAGGTTCATTCAGGATTTCTCTCACATGGAAGAACCAATCTTAGTCTTGACCAAGAAGGGAATTAGGTTCGAGTGGTATGAGGTTTGTGATAATGCCTTCCATGAGTTTAAGAAGTGGTTGACGACCTCACCTATCTTGATCTTACCTGATCCTGGTAAGAAGTGAATCGTGTTTTGTTATACATCCAGAATCAGACTTGGGGCTGTGTTATTGCAGGGTGAGTGGGTTATGGCTTATGGGTTAAGGAATTTGAGACCCCATGAGTGGAACTATCCCACTCATGATCTTGAGTTGGCTGCAGTATTGTACGCCTTGATGTGCTGGAGGCACTATCTATTATTGGAACAGTTTACTGTGTTTACCGACCATAAGAGTTTAAAGTACATCATCTAACAACGGGATCTTAATGTTCAGTAGAAAATATGGGTTGAATATCTCCAGTCTTATGACTTTTAGTTGGTGTACCCACCAGGAATGGGAAAAAGTGTTTCTAATGCTCTGAGTAGAATGGTTCAGGATCAAGTGGTTCAGGAGTCCAACACCACGTGGAAGGTGATGGCTTTGTTTGCGGAGATGGACCTGGAGGTGCAGGAGGAGACTCGTTAGGTCACTATTGCTTCCATAGCAATGGAGATGATGCCTTTCAGTCGAGTAAGGAAGGTCAACATGATGATCCTGAGTGTTTTATCATGAAGTAAAATCTTAATGGTGGGGAGCTACCTTCTGGCGGGGTTGTCGGCATGGACAATGTTGTTCGTCTTCGTGATCGTGGGGTTGTTCCAATGTGTGTTCATGATGAGTTAATGCGTGAGTTCCATGCATCAAAGAGGTCAGTGCATCCTGGTGTGACCAAGATGTGGCATGATCTCTGAAGGCAGTTTTGGTGGCTTGAATGAAGAAGGAAGTTGCAGACATTGTGGCACGGTGCCTAACCTGTCAACAGGTGATGGCTGAGCATCAATGCCCAGGTGGTTTGTTGCATCTATTTCCCATTCCAGAATAGAAGTCGAATGATGTAATGATGAATTTTTTCCATGGGTCTTCCGAGGATGCCATGAAGGAATTATGCAATCTGGGTGGTTGTGGATCAGTTAATGAATGTGGCTCATTTCTTACCGATTCAGGAGACCATTACAGTCGACCAGTTGGATGAGATGTATGTTTGGGAAATAGTGTGGTTGGATGGTGTTCCTTGGACCATAGTTTCGGAATGAGATCCATGTTTCACGTCGTGTTTCGGGTAAGGTTTACAGGAGGCTCTTGGTATGAAGGTGTTTTTGAATATGGATTTCCACCCGCAGATAGACGGGTAGTGAGAGCATACAATCCAAGTGCTGGACGACATGTTAAGAGCTTTTGTCCTGGACTATGGTGGTTCTTGGGAGAGGTACCTATAATTAGTTGAGTTTTCATACAACAAAAGTTTTCAGGCTATGATTTAGATGGCACCATTTGAGGCGTTCTATGGGATTCCAGGTAGATCTTCTTTGCGTTGGCTAAAGGCCGGTGAATCTGAGTTGTTGGGGCCAAGTCTCGTGCAGTAGACTTCAGATAGAGTTAAGTTGATCAGGAAGTGGATGGATATTTCTCAGAGTAGATAACAGTAATATGTAGATTGTAGGCGTAGACCTCTTTAGTTTTGGGTGGGTGATAAAGTGTTACATCGGGTGTCACTAAGGATGGGTCACTGTCGGGTTCGAAAGCAGGGTAAGTTGGCTGCTAGGTGTGTGGGACCTTTTGGGATTTTGGGTAGAATTAGATGAATGGATTACCGATTGGCTCTTCCACATCGGTATGGTGGGATGCATGATGTGTTTCAACTGACGCAACTTTGATGATATCACTCTGACCCATCTCATGTGGTTGACATTGAGGATGTTGAGCTAGAGGCTGATGCGACCTTTGAGGAGCATCCGGTTCATGTGGTGTATCGTAGTGAAATGGTCTTGTAAGGAAAGGTTGTGCCATTAGTGCGAGTACAATGGCGGAATGGGAGATTTCAGGAAGAAACGTGGGAGCGGGAATCCAATATGTGGGCTCAGTGGCCCGAACTCTTATCTTCGGTGGATCAATGAGGCTTGGAAACTTGGCTCGAGGACGAGACATTATAAGGTGGGGAGGTTGTAAGATCCCAATTTTTGGAAGGGTATGTTATGATTTTGTTTTTTTAGAATCCCTTGTTTCAGGCATCAAGGTATGTCTTATTAAGATGTGAGAGGCCTTGGGGTTGTTCTAGGGGCTCGGGGCATGAAAGAAACTAAAACTGGACAATAGAAGCCCGGGAGAACGGCCTGCGCATGGCCAGGGCAAACCGTGCAGCCTGCCCAAGAAAACCGTGCGACCATTCCTCCACTGGACAGTGGCTTACACACTGTTTGTGCAGGGTTTAACAAAACGTGCATCCAACCCGTGAAGCCTCTTAATGTTTGGAAAAATTACATGTTTTCCACTACGATATTTAAATCCCCAACTTGGGATTTCCCTCCATTCATCCCCTCTCAACCCTAGTGACAAACCTGGATGACCCATGTCTCCCAAGGGTGGTTCTCCTTCGATTCAAATGTGTTTTCGGTGCCGTTGGTTGCGGATCGAAGCTCGGGGTAAGGCTAATCTGATCCATTCTTATCATTTTGGTTTAGGGTTTGTATCTTCTCTATCTCTTGTTCTGAAGCTCTAAAACCATATCTTTTGGGATAGTTTTATGTTGAACCTCTAATGGATGGTCAGATCGAGGTCTAATGACTCAATTGAGAGTGCGTTCAACTGCAGTTTCAAGGTAGGTGGTCTACAAGTGATATCCCATAGTTATTTGGGGATTTGTGCATGGTTAATTGTGTTCTTGTTTCCACTTGGTTATGTTTTGAATAACCATGTCATGTTTGGTAATAATGGTGTTTAAAATGGAAAATGGGAACCGTCACGAACCCCGTGGGATGTGTTGGGATTATCTTGACCTAATTGGGTCCATCCATGTGATGTGCTGACTTTTCCCTGGTTTAGGGATTGTTATTAAACATGTGACCTTGTTGTAGTAAATTGTAGAGCCCTTGATAAACATGTTGGCATGATTGGATGAACATGGTAGTTAATTTAGGTGATGCACCTAGAATTTGCAATAACCAAAGGGTTATTTGGAATGGGATGAATGGTTGAATCATGGAAATGATGAACAGGTTAAATGGGTTAATGATTGAACTGATTAAAGACCAGACTGGATAGGTTATGGGTCTAGTGAAAAATGCTTAATGAGATAGGCATAACACATAGGAATTAGGTGAATGGTTAAATGATGTGAAATGGTAATGTGTTAATGGGTTAAGGGATGATGTGGATTTCCATGTGGGTTGTTGTGAATAGTGTTTTTGAAGGTCAATGGTTTGGATGGTTGATGGTTTCGTATATATATATAAGAATGTGCACATAGCTTCATAGAGTGGGGTATGACATGAGGATCTATCCCCATGGGTCAAGCTAAGACTGAGGTTCTAAACTCCACCCTAAATGCACGGGTTAGGAAAGGGGACTGAGGGTCTATTCTCTTAACGGTTTCATCCCCCTGGAATGAGGCTTTGAGGTGAGGATATGGTTGCTATTAGTGGGTTAGTCTTAGTGAGATAGTATAAAGATGTGTTTACCCTCTTGCATGTGATTTTTGTCCTTAGATTCTAGTATCATAATGTATGTGATTAACCAAATGGAAATGTGATGAAATGGTAAGTGATGATAATTGGTAATAAATGAATGGTAATGGAATGGAAATGGCTTTGGCTCTGAATTTGATAATGAAACCTTAATTAATTACTTTGAAATTACCATTCATATGTCCTTGAATGCAATACCTTTTTGCACAGGATATTTTGTAGACACCATTGGTGGTGGGATACTGAGTTGTACTCACACCCTGCTCGGGCCGCCATTGGGTACCTGAGAAGACATCATGTTTGCAGGTCAGGAGAAGGAAAAAGGTCCTTACTATATAGTTGAGTGGACATGGGTAGTACATGGTGGAGGATCCAGACTTGGATTCGGAACCATTTTTGGGATTTTGGCCGTTGTATTTATTTTGGGTTTTTGTTCACACTTTCACTTATAGTATGACATGGCAAATTATTGTTGGAAATAGTTGTTATACATGTTCCGTATTTTTTCGTTATTGTTTCTGCTATTTGGTTTATTTCTGTTGTGTCTTACTATGATAAAAAGAAGGTATAGTCTCCCCACTTGACTCCACAGACCCCCGCTACTAGTCAGCAGCCATTGGCGTACGGGAAGGTGCGCTTAAGGACATGTAACCACCAGACTCGGACCACCAGTTTAGTGGCTTCCGGGTCGGGGACGTTACAATCCTGGTTTTTGGGAAGGTATGTTTTCGTTATGTTTTGGTTGAATCCCATGATTCGAGATTCAATGGATTTCTTCTGAAAGTATGATAGGTATTGGGGGTGGTTCGGGGGTTTGGGGCATGAAAGAAAGGAAAATTGGGCAAGATAAGCTTGGGCGCACGGCCTGCGCACGACTAGGGAAAACCGTGTGGCCTGCCCAGGTAAGCTGCGCAACCCTCTTCCTCCAGACAGTAGCATGCACACATTTTTTTAAACTGTGCGACTTCTTAATGTTGGGAAAAATTATGAAATTTCCACCCCAGGATTTTAAGAACCCACTCGGGATTTCCTCTCCATTCCTCCCTCTTCACACTAGGAGCGAACCAAATAACCCAAGTGCTCTAAGACGTCGATCTCCCTCGTTTATAAGGAATTTTTGGGGATGTTGGATGCGTATCGAAGCTCTGGGTAAGGCAAATCCCATCCTTGGTTCTCTTTTTGGTTTAGGGTTTTTATCTTCTCTTCCTCTTATTCTAAAGTTCTAAAACCCTATCTTTTTTGTGAGTTATAGGTGAAGCTCCAAAGGCCCGTCTGATTGAGGTCTAGGGACTCATTTGAGTGTGCGTTCAATCACGGTTTTGAGGTAGGTGGTCTACAAATGTTATCCCATAGTTTTACGGTGGATTCATGAATGTGTTGCTTTGCTTATGGTCTCGTTGGTGATCTTTGATCAACCTTGATGTGTTTTAGTTTAAATGAAGCTTGAAAATGGTAAATGGGAACTCTCATGATCCCCATGGGATGTGTTGGGAATGACTTGACCTAAATAGGGCCATCCATGGGATGTGGCGGATTTCCCCGGACATTGGGGTTTTTTATTATAGAGGTGACCTTGTTGTAATAAATGGTAGATCCCTTGACGAATATGTTGGCATGATTCGTTGTGTAACACCCTGAGATTTTATGAGAATTATTCTTTTTAATTTCTTTTATGTCTTTTGTTGTACGCTACACCAAGACTATCTTGCGCTATATGCAACACCGTATTAACTTGTAGTACACACAACACTGTTCTTGGCTTGCGTTGTACGGAATACTGAGTTTCATTAAACAACGATATGTTATTAAAATATTATTAAACTAGCCATTATGAATAGTAATACACACTTTTTGAAATTTTATAAATTTTATCATTCCAAATGGACTTCATTTTTGGATTCTTAATATCGAAATTATCCTAGGGTAAATTTTTGGGATTTTTCTGAAAACATTCAATTTTTGATGAATAGTGAAAACGCTATGTTACTATTTAAAAATCGACTTTTTACTTAAATAATTATTTATTTTATTTAAATTTATTTTAGGTAAAAAAAATTGATACATAACACTTATATAAGTTCAATGTAATTCATTGGAGTCATTTTATAATAATTTTAGATATATAAAAATATTATTGAACTTTTCACCGTCTCTAACCCACCTCCTAGGAGAATTTGAAAATTTACATAAAACTTAATTTTACCACTTCTGTGAATGGAATTTCAAAAATCCTAGAGACATGGTTAATATCAAGGAGTAAAATGTGGTTCAATAAGATAAAAATAATTTTTGGTGAATAGTATTTTTTTGCTTTCATTTACCACGGTTAAAAGTTAATAGGGTAATTAAGGGTAAAAATGATATTACTATTACACTAACACAAGTCCTAATTCTATTGGATAAGTTTAATTCGATCCAAAACAACCTTAGAATTAAAATATGACCATTTAGGTCCACCTGGATTAGATTAGGACATTTATTATTATTTTATTTAAAAAAGAGTTAAAATAGTTAAAATAAAAGTTTAATAACTAAAACATTTTTAATATAGGGTTATAAATAAGTTAAATTCTACTATAAATGTTGACTAGAAAGATAAAAATATTTACTACATAATGGTATTTTATTTAAAATATTTAGACATTAAATTATTTAATTTATGTATAACACGATTATGATGCTGTAATTACCTTATAAATGAAATATTAACATAATTGATATTATAAATACCCAAATAAAAGTAATTTGAGACTTTTTATGATTTACAATACTTTTATAGGTTAATATTACATGTTAGTATTGATTTACGTAAATTTGATCAAACTAATCAGGCTTTTATGATTTTCACAAAAATCAATTACCAAATAGTGTCAAAATTGACAAAAAATAGTTTTTAAACCAAATATTATATTATTATATATTATTGTATTCTGAAAAATCTATGGTTATGTAAAATGAAGTATATAAGGTTATATATATTAATAATGAACCACTTGGGGTTATTTTGGCTTGTTATAGTATGTTTATTAACCATATAGTGTAAGAAAACAAAAAGACACAGTAAAATTTAAATTATTTAACATAGAGTTAAATCTAAATGATAAGGATAAAATTGTAAACGAAACATGTATAAAACAAATTGGTTTAGAGGATTTAGACCCATCCCCACATTATCTTAGAAATAAATCATTTTGGAGCTATTATAAACCGAATATTACTTTATTATAAAATAATATTTTATGTTTTTTCTAAGGTGCCCATCTCCTCCCTTATAAAAGGGAACCTCCTCCCTCTTCTCATTACATAATTTTGAGCTTTACCTCTCAGCCAACCCCGGACCATTTCCCTTATCAAATTTCCTAGAAACATTATAGAGGTTCTTGTCTCCTCAAAAGACCGACGCTAGTACCTTAAGAGGAAGCTTAAAAGAGGTGCGTCGAAGAAGAGCTAATCTCTTCTATCGATTTTTTCAAGATTCTTTCTTATTCAAATTATTCTTATTTAGTTTTTTCATTATAATGTAATAACATAAGTATCAATAATATACTTATATTTTATTATAAATATGATGAAACCACATTTCACTTTCTATCCATCCTACTGAAAATGACATCACTACGAGTGCGTACGTAAGGAATACCGTCTCCACGCCGTGGTGTAATCTTTTTTTCCTCCAACACCTTACATGGACGGGTATAATGGTGTAACGAATGAATATATATGGTTATTAGAACATCATACATATTCATAGATATTATATCATCCACTCCAATTCTAGTCAATAATTTTGGGAATGATATCATCGCTCGTGCGTACGTACGGATTACCGTCTCCACGATTCAATGAGATTCATTATCCATTTTAACCATTAAAGAATGATTATAAATTATATATAATAAATAATAATGAAATATATGACATAATGAAGCTAATTAATTTATGTATATATATATATATGTCATCTACTTACTTCCATTCAAGTCAATATGCAAAGGAAAACAACGTTCATGCGTACGTACGACCTACCGTCTCCATGAACATTGTATTTCTTTTCACTGATATATCTATTATATATATATATATATATACGGAATAAATATGATATATAAACCATTATTTACATTCTGGAAAAAATTAAATAAAGATATAAGTAATAATAATATATAGAACAACAAGTCCAAACATGTACGATAAATAAACCGATTTTACCCAACACGGTGCATTACCATGAAATTTACAAAAGAACATGTATTATAAAGTCTTAATTGAACCATATATGTTATCATAACAATGAATATGATTCAGTAATAAGTCAATGAAATTATTTAAATCATTATACATGAGGTTCAGATAGGTACGAAGAATATCATAACTAAGGTAAGTGATAACTTTTCTAATTTTGTTTTTATCCGAGATTGTTTATTCGTATGTATTTACTGGTGTTATATTTATCATCCATGTAACTATTTTCTAAAAATTGTTCCATGAATATTTAAAGTCCTATTTACCCAATTTTGACTTTCACTACATGGTATGTAAGGAATATTTCTTTTTTTACCATACAAGATACTTTTTGACATTTCCGCCAAAAGTACTGGAAACATGTTTTTAACTTATACGGCATGAACGGATATTTATGGTTTCAAAACATCTTATTATCATGAAGCATAATCTACAAGATTTCATGATTATTTTCAAAAAAATCATTTTCTTTTAAAATGGAATGGAATTTTTGGAAAATAAAATAATTTTGAAAAAGAAAGGATATTTTCATCAAGAATTCATCTCAAGAGTTCTGTCAAAACTATTTTCCATCTAAGATGAAATTATTTATTTTGATATTGTTTCAAGTATAATGTATCTATCATTTACAAGATTTAATTCTTCTTATGATGAAATTATATCCATTTTTTTATATGGATTATGTTTTGATGGGTTGATGTTTATGAACCCCATTTTATTCATTGGGTTATGATGAATGATTTATGTTTATTTTGTAGCACAAGTAAGAATGATATCAATATGAGATCGGTAAGAACTATACCTCCCTAAAATTCATTATGTAATGATTTATATCTCTTGAGATAGACATCCCTAGAACGGAAAGTAAATCTGGTTCCATAATACAGGGTTGGAACGATATGTAAACCCGGTTCATAAGGGACTTTTTCACTAAGATGGTCTTGGAAGCAGTGCCTTGACTGCTATGGAAATCATATCATGTTATTAATTTTATTACACAATGACAAGTTTAATTCCCATTATATGTTACCATGATTGATGTTCCATTATGATCTATACCTTACATACTACCATGTTTTATGTCATTTCTCAAGATTTTGATGTCTAAACATTATGTTCATGTATTTAAGTTCAAATGTTTATAGTTTGTTTTGTTTTCTCCATGCTTACCCTTATTGAGCATTTGAGGTCAACCTTTTATATGTTTTCTTTTCACCAGGATATAAAGAAGGGTTTTAGGTAAGAAAACAAAAGGGGAATATCTTTATGGGAGATGTTGATGATCTTTCACCATGATTAGAAGATTATGTTCTGAGTTTCCAAAGACACTAAAATATTACTGTCCTTATGTGTTGGTTTTTGTTATGTATTAAGTATTCGGTAAAAGTAATTGAATGTCCATGTATGAAATGATTTGGTTCTCTATTGTTGGTATTAGAGGAATGGTTTAGTTAAACTTTTGAAACTAGGATGCGAAAACATTAGTGAAATCCCTGGAGATATTTCTATGCTATGTCTTGGAATGTACCTAAGGTTAAGTATAATTATATTTTATAGTCCTAGAATTATGGTAACAATATTAGGATTAAACATAATATGTTAGATATCAATGGTACCCCTTGATTATGATTTTTTCCTCTCACACTATTCATTTTGAGTTTTAGAAAATGGCTGGAAATAGGATGATTCCCGATAATGGAGGATATGAAGGACAATGGAATGATATTCTGCATGAGAAACCAAATGAAATTGTATATGGAAGTCCACATATCATTATTATGACAAAGAATCAATCTCATAATATGATCAATAATCTCAACTTTGGTATGTTTTCTGACTCATCTAATAAGAGAAAGATGGAGTTTCATGATGATCATAGTGGAAAGAAAGTACAATTTACCTCATGTAAATCATGTGGGATGTGGAATTAGGGAGAATGTCTCAAAGGAACTGGAAGATGCTATGGGTGTGGAAAAGAAGGACACAAAGCCAGTAATTTTAAAGGAAAAGGCTCATTTAACACCATGGAAAATGATAATGGTATTTCTAAGACATCAATAACAATTAAATGTTTTTAATGTGGAATGTACGGGCATTATGAAAACCAATGCCCTAAGGGATAATCTCTTGAAGAGAATCGGCATGGTCATATGGGCAGTATTTATGTGGATGATGATGAAGAGAATGAAAATAATATATGAGATGAAAGAAATGATAAAGATCAGTCAGCGGTTCAATAAGGTAGTGGAATTATTGTATGTTTATCAAGAATAATGTATGGTACTATGGAATAAAGAAAAATCTAAGGATTGGTTAATTGTTGTCTTTCCTAGAGTTTTTTAAAGTATATGATGAATGTTACTGATAACCATGAAAGGTTATTCAAATATTTTTGGAAGATAGATGATATGTGCATAATCAAATGTTAAGAATATAATGAGATATTTGATAGTATTAATGAGCTCATGACTGGTATAAGGACAAAGTGATATCATGGTTTGAGTATACAGAATTTGAGGATGTTGGTATGTGGGAAGAGTTAACTTTTGAAAACATTCATGTTTTAAATAAGGTTCAATGGGTATTCATTTTTCAAAAGAATACATGATTAAGGTATTCACATGTTTGGAATGTGACCAACAAGATATATCGAATGATATATGGGGGATAAATGATGGTATTCACATGCTCGGTAAATGACATTTCTAGTAATTATTTTATTTATACTTTGAGCTTGGACAGAAGTATTTTAGATAAGCCTAAAGATTGGAATTGATTATGTTGGACAGAAGTTATTATTGTTTAAGGCTGGAAATTTTTGATATTATTTTTGAAATGTCATAATAGTATAGTTTTAGAAAAAGGACAACCCATAGGATGGGTGATAACCCGTCGCGTCAGAAAATGATGCGAGAATCGAACCCAGAACCATAGTGCAATATTCCTTTATCACCTACCGCGGGCCTACATGAAGTCCTTGGTTAGTTGAAACTAGTTTTCTTTTATTAAGAGCTATGATAGATGAATTATAAGTCCATTTTAGTAACCATATATGATTAATCATAGCATAGACAGACTTATGTATATTTAATAAATTATGCTAACATTTTTGCGATAGAAACAGATGGAATGACCAATCATTCTATCACATGATCTGCTAACACATAACGAATGAAAAATTCAACTTCATTTCATTAATAGATGAAATGAAAATTGTTCAGGGCATGAACAACGGTGAGATTTTACCAAAATCAAGTAATTATTTATTTTAATTCAACAATTTTTCTACATTAGGGAAATGATCTTGAGAACTAAAAACGTTGTCCTAGTACCCTCATATCCGATGAATCAGATGGTACCTTAGATCATAAAAAATGTTTGGCTTTTGTTTTTTGGGTTTTTTATATCCATGGTCTCTACCACTCTCTATCAGAACATGATGGTTATATTTCTCTTCTATATTAATATTTTCTTTTATATTCTCTTATGTGGAAACCCATTGATGAGTTACTTGGGGTATTCATTATGTTTCTAACGTTCAATTTTAAACTGATGATTTAGTATTCCTTTTTATGATGTGGGTTTCTATGAATGAAACCTTTAATTAGAAAACCATTTATAACCCCGATGAATTTAGAGGGTGAAATTCATTTTAAGGGGGCTAGAATGTAACACCCCGAGATTTTATGAGAATTAATCTTTTTAATTTCTTTGATGTCTTTTATTGTATACTACACCATGATTATCTTGCGCTATACATAATACCGTATTAACTTTTATTATATGCAACACTATTATTTTCTTGCGTTACTCATAAGAGATACCTTCCTTGATAGCTTGCATTGTACGCAACACCGAGTTTCACTAAACAATGATGTGTTATTAAAATATTATATAAACTAGCCGTTATGAATAGTAACACACAATTTTTGAAATTTTATAAATTTTATCTTTCCAAATGGACTGAATTTTTTGATTCGGAATATCGAAATTAGCCTAGGGTGAATTTTTGGTATTTTTCGGAAAACGTTCAATTTTTGATGAATAGTGAAAAAATGGGTTACTATTTAAAAACCGACTTTTTATTTAACTAATTATTAATTTTATTTAAATTTATTTTAGGTAAAAAATTGATACATAGTAACTATATAAGTTCAATTTAATTCATTGGAGTAATTTTATAATAATTTTAGATATATAAAAATATTATTGAACTTTTCACCATCTTTTACCCACCTCCTAGGAAATTTTGAATATTTACCTAAAACATAATTTTACCACTTCTGTGAGAGAAATTTTCAAAATTATAAGAGACATGGTTAATATAAAGGTGTAAAATGTTGTTCTATAAGATAAATATAATTTTTGTGAATAGTAACTATTTTACATTTATTTACCACAGTTAAAAGTAAATTAGGTAATTAAAGGTAAAAATGATATTATTATTACCCTAAAAATAGTACTAATTCTATTTGATAAGTTTAATTCAACCAAAAAAAACCTCAGGATTAAAATATTACCATTTAGGTCCACTTGGATTAGATTAGGACATTTATTTTTATTTTATTTAAAGAAGAGTTAAAAGAGTTAATATTAAAGATTAATAACTAAAACATTTTTAATATAGGGTTATACATAAGATAAATTTGACTATAAATATTAATTATAAATATAAAAATATTTCATAAATAGTATTATTTTATTTATAATTTTTAGACATTAAATAATATAATTTATTTATGTCACAATGAAGATGTAGTAATTACCCTATTAATAAAATATTGACATAATTGATATTATAAATACCCAAAAAATGTAATTGAGGCTTTTTATGAATTACAGTAATTTTATAGGTTAATATGACATGTTAGTATTGATTTAACTAACATTGTTTGAACTAATCATGCTTTTATGATTTTCACTAAAATCAATTACCATATAGTGTCAAAATTGACATAAAATAGTTTTTAAAATAAATATTATATTATTAATTGTTATATTATTCCTAAAAATATAAGGATTGGTAAAATGACTTAGATAAGGCTATATATATTAATATAGAAACACTTTAGGTTCGTTTGGCTTGATATATTATGTTTATTAACAATATATTATAATAAAACAAGAAGACAGGGTAAAAGTTATATTATTTAACATAGAGTTAAATCTAAATGATAAAGATAAAATAGTAGCCAAAACTTGTCTAAAATGTATTGGTTGAGAGGATTGAGACCCATACTCACTTTAAAATCTAAATAAACCAATTTGGAGCTATTAAAAACCGAATATGACTTTATTATAAAATAATATTTTATGTTTTTTCTAAGGTGCATGTCTCCTCCCTTATAAAAGGGAACCTCCTCCATCTTCTCTTTACACAATTTTGAGCATTAAACCTCAGCCAAACCCATCCCATTTCCCTTATAATCATCCCTTGAAACATTATGAAGTTTCTGGTCTCCTCAAAAGTCCAACTATAGTTCCTTAAGAGTAAGCTTAAAAGAGGTGCGTCGAAGAAGAGGTAATCTCCTCTACCGATTCGTTCAAGTTTATTTCTTATTCAAATTCTTCTTATTTAGTTGTTTCAGTATAAAGTAATAACATCAGTATCAATAATATACTGATATGTTATCATAAATATGAAACAACCCCATTTCACTTTCTATCCATCCTACAGAAAATAAAATTACCACGCGTGAATACGTACGGAATATCGTCTCCACTCCGTGGTGTAATATGTTTTTCCACCAACACCTTACTTGGATGGGTATAATGGTGTAAATAATAACTATATATGATTATTATAACATCACACTGATTCTGATATATTATATCATCCACTAAAATTCCATTCAATAATTATGGGAATGATATCATCGCTTGTGCGTACGTACGGATTACCATCTCCACAACACGATGAGATTCATTGTCCATTTTAACCATTCAAGAATGATTATAAAGTATGTATAATGAATAATAATGAAATATATGACATAATTAAGCTACTATATTTATGTATATATATATATAGGTCATCTACTTTCTTCTATTCAAGTCAATAAGGAAATGAAAATTGCGTTCATGCGTATGTACGGCCTACCGTCTCCCTGAACGGTGTATTTCTTTTCCTTCATCTATCTATTATATATATGTATATACTGAATATATATGATATATAAATCATTATTTACATTCTGGAAATAATTAAATAATTATATAAGAAATAATAATATCAAGAACAATAGTTCCAAACACGTACGATAAATAAAATGATTTTACCCAAAACGTTGCTTTAACATAAAATTTATAAAAGAACGGGTAATATAAAGCCATAAGTGAACCATATATGATATAATAACAATTAATATGATTCTGTAATAAGTATATGACATTATTTAAATCATTATACAGGAGGGTTAGATACGTACGAAGCTTATCAGATCTAAGGTAAGGGATAACTGTTCCAATCTCAATTTTATCTGAGATTGTTTATTCGTAAGTATTTACTGGGGTTATATTTATAATCCATGTACCTGTTTTCTAAAAATGATTTCATGTATTTTTAATGTCCTATTTACCCATTTTTGACTTTTACTACATGGTATGTAAGGAATCATTATTTTGTTTACCATATGAGGTACTTTTTAACTTTTCCAGCCAAAATACGAGAAGAATGTTTTTTTACTTATACAGCATGAACGGATTTTTACGGTTTCATAACGGCTTATTTTCAAGAAGATTATTCTACAATATTTCATGATTATTTTCAACAAAATCTTTTTATTTTAAAATTTAATGGAATTTTGTGAAATTAAAATAATTTTGAAAAATAAAGGATATTTTCCCCAAGAATTCATCTCAAGTGTTTTGTCAAAACTATTTTCCATCTAAGATGAAATTATTTAGTATAATTATGTTTCAAGTAAAATTTATCTATTATTTACAAGGTTTAATTCTTATTATGATGAAATTATATCCATTTTTATTTTATGGATAATGATTCGATGGGATGATGTTTATGAAACCCATTTTATTCTTTGGGTTATGATGAATGATTTATGTTTATTTTGTGGCACAAGTAAGAATGGTTTCAATATCACTTCGGTGGGACATATATCTCCCTCCAATACATTTGGAAATAATTTATATATCATGAGATAAACATGGATAGAATGGAATGTAAATCTAGTTCAGTAATACAGGGTTGGAACGGCAAGTAAACCAAGTTCAGTAAGGGACCTTGTCCACTAAGATGGTCTTAGAAGAAATGCCTTGGCTACTATGGAAATCATATCATGTTATTAATGTTTTTCCACAATTACATGTTTTATTCCCATGCTATTTTATCATGATTGATGTTCCATTATGATCTATGCGTTACAAACTACCATGTTTTATGAAATTGCTCAAAATTTTGATATTTAAACATTATGTTCATGTATTTATGTTAAAATGTTTACGGTTTGTTTTAATTTCTCCATGCATACCCTTACTGAGAATTTGAGCTCACCCTTTTATATGTTTTCATTTCCCCATGATATAAGGAAGGGTTTTAGGTAAGAAAACAAAAGGGGAAGATCCTTATTGGAGATGTTGATGATCTTTCACCATAATTAGAAGATTATGTTCTGAGTTTCCAAAGACACTAAACTATTATGGTCCTTGTGTGTTGATTTTTGTTATGTATTCAGTATTCCACAAAAGTAATGTAATGTCCATGTACGCCAATCTTTGGGTCTCTACAGGTTGAACTTGGAACAGAAGTTAGGTGATGCACCTAGACATGGCAATAACCTAAGGGTTAATGGGAATGGGTTGAATGGTTGATCCATGGGAATGATGAACGGGATAAATGGGTAATTGTGTAAACTAATTAGAGAAGATAATAGAATGAGCTATGGTTCTAGTGTTGAATTCTTAGTGAGATAGGCATAACAGATGGGAATTGGGTGAATGGTTAAATGATGCGAAATCATAATGTGTCAATGGGTTAAGGCATGATGTGAATTCCCGTGTGGTTTGTTGTGAATGGTTTGTCCAAGGGGCAATGGTATGGATGGTTTATGGTTACTTATATATATAATCATGTTCACATGGCTTGGTAGAGTGGGGTATGACATGAGGATCTACGCCCACAGGTCGAGCGAAGACTACTGCTCTAAACTCCACCCTAAATGCACGGGTTAGGAATGAGTACTGACGATCAATCCTCCTAACAGTTGCTTCCACCCAGACTGAGGCTTCGAGGTGAAGATATGGTTTCTTCCACCCGGACTGAGGCTTCAAGGTGAGAATATGGTTACTATGAGGGGTTAGTCCAAGTGAGATAGGATAACGATGTGTTTACACTCTTGCATGTGATTGTTGGCCTTTAGACCCATGTGACATAATGTATCTAATTAACCCATGGAAATGTGATGAAATGGTAAGTGATGGTAAATGGTGTGAAATGAGTGGAAATGGAAGTGGCAATGGCTTTGACTCAAAAATATTTAATGGAAAATTGAATAATTTCTTGGTATTTAACATTAATTTTCCTTTTGCATGCACTACCTGTTTACACTGGATATTTTGTAGACACCGTTGGTGGTGGCCTACTGAGTTGTACTCACACCCTGATTGGGCCGCCATTGGGTACCTGAGTAGACTTCATGTTTGCAGGTTAGGAGAAGGGCAAGGGTCCATGCAAGATAGTTTAGTGGACATGGGTAGCACTTGGTGGAGGATCCGGACATGGAGTTGGGACCAGTTTGGGGATTTGGGAAATTGTCCTTATTTTGGGCTTTTGTTCACTTTTTCACTTGTAGTATGACATGGCATATTTTATTGATGGAAATGGTTGTTATACATGTTCCTTATTTATTGATTATTGTATCTTCTATTGATTTATTCCTTTGTGGAATAATGATAAAAAGTGGGTATAGTCTCCCCACATGACCACATAGACCCCGATTTTAGTCAACATCATTTGTCATACGACGAGGCATGATTAAGGTTATGTAACTACCCGGATCAGAGCACCTTTTTAGTGGCTTCCAGTTCGGGGACATTACAAAGTGGTATCAGAGGAGGTATTTCTTCTCCTTCCCTGAGGTCTTGTTAATTCGGATAGGTTTCCAAGGGTTAAGATGTGTCAGGCCTTTGTAATGAGCTCATGCTTGGGAGTAGCTAACCCATCTATGAGGGAAAAACCAAGTTACCCTAGGTGGGAAATGTTGTTCATTTCTGTGTATTGTTAAAGTTGATGATATTTCACTATTGGGTGATGCACATGTGGTTCTATGTGACTATTTTATGATGTTTGGCTTGTGGCCTTAACAACACGAGGATTTTCATTCATGCATCATTGTAGGCACCTATGGAGATATGTGACATGCATTATGTTAGGCACAGGTACGGGGTGGGTGTGTTATGTAAGAAAGTAGGGAGCATCCCACATTTCATGAAATCAAGAAATAATGATAAGAATGAAATGAATCAGGTGGGTAAATGATGTTTAATGAAATATAAGAGTTTGAAATGTAGTGGAAAATGTTTTTGTAAAATGTTGTGTCAGTTTGGTGGTAGTAAATGGTCGTTTACCCCATGTGGACCATGGCCTGTGGTAGGTATGGTCGGGGCGGTGAATTTGAGGTGTTAATGTTTTTGAATTAGTTTATAAAAATGGGTGGTTGTAACTATTAAAGATATTTTGATGAATTCGTGTTTGTTTTATTGTATGCATGCTCAATCTCGTTCTTGGAAATGTAGAGAAATTCCACCATGACATCAATTTCTAGTTTGGAAATGGGAGGATGTTGCTAAGAACAATCCTCCAGTAGAAGAGCACGAAAATGTGATGATCAATGAAGGTAGATAATAACATTTCCGGGAGAACATGGCTCGCCTTATGCAGATGATGGATCGGGACCCAGGGTGGGTTGCACCAAGTATGTTTGAGCTGACCAGGGAATTCCAGCTGCCGCACCCTCCGACATTTACTGGAGAGGGTGTCCTAGAGGCAACGGAGTTCTGGTTAGAGTCTGTGAAGATGATAATATATCCTCTAGAGACACATATTGAAATGTGAGTAAATCTAGCCATTTATATGTTACGGGGTCAGGCAAGGCATTGTTGGGACATTCATAATCAGACCGAGCAGGCTGAGGGGATGTCATGGGAGGTTTTCTAAGAAACGTTTCTAGAGAATTCCTAGCCAAATACTTTGAGGTAGGAGTGGGATGCAGTGTTTATGAGCCCGATTCAGGGATCACTGTCGGTGATGGACTATGCTAGTCGCTTCACTGATTTGCGATGGATTTTCCCAATGTGAGGAGGGGATGAGGCGACAGTAGCAAGGCGTTTCCATGATGTGTTGGGACATGAGATCAAGTCTCAGTTAAATATCATCTGCTTAAAGATGTTTGCAGAGGTGGTGGATCAGGAACTCATCTCAGAAGGGAAACTGAAGGGGGCTTCAGGTGGTGGGATTGTCGTTCCAGCTGGGCGAACAAGTGGTGCGTCTTACGAAGGTTGGAAGCTCCGTTTGGAATGTTTCCAGCAGGGTTGTCAGAAGAGAGGGTCAGCCTCTCAGAATGGGAAACTGGTGTTCTGTTATTAGTGCGGTAGGCTGAGACATATGTGTGGTCAGTGTCCTCGAAATTCAGTTGAGTGTCATTCGTGTGGCATGATGGGGCATGCCCTGAGGTTCTATAGGAACTCTCAACAGACGTGTGACCATGATGATGAAAAGAAGATACCAGGTATGGGAAGGGGATAAGCTTCCCCATATTAGCCAGGCAGTTGGATCTCCACAGGCCGTACTGGTAGGGGTAGTGGACGTGGAACACCAGGGAAAGATCTCTCATGCCAGTAGGGCAGTGCAGTGCAAGGTGTTCAGACAGGAGCCCAACGTAGAGGGGCAGGTCAGCATCAGGCAGTTCAGTTTGCTCCTGGTGATGTAGTGGCCGGACCATCGACTATTCAAGGTACAATCCTTGTAGCTTCTACATTTTCTAGTGCGTTTTTTTGACAGAGGTTCCACACACACTATTTTTATTCTCATATTAGGGTAGTGATTGGTTTACCTGTGGAGGGCATGTGTGGAGTTATGTCATTTGACACCTCGTTGGGGGTGTGGGTTGAGAATATCAAGCAGTGCAATGGATGTGCCTTAGAAGTTGTTGGGTATCGTTTTCTGTGGGACTTGTTCATTCTCGAGGTGTCAGGGTTTGACCTAATATTGGGAATTGATTTTTTAGTGTTGTATTGGGAACACATAGATTGTATCGTCGCAGAGTATCATTTAGGTTGCTTTGGGGTGACTCTTATGTCCACCATGGAGAATGGGATGTTCGAGCAGGGCGTGCGGGGCCGTTTTGTCAACAGATGAGTGGACTCACAGCTTAAGTGTCATGTGTCATGATTGGTGATGATGAATGAGGGGAAAAATAAAATTTTCCTCCTGTGGAGGATCGTTTTTAGGATGTGTTTCTTGAGGATTTCTAGGGGTTACCACTCTATAGGGATTTCGAGCTCACGATCAAGTTGCTACTGGGAGCGGAGCCAGTTTCTATTCCACGATATCGAATGACACCAGATGAACTCCATGAACTGAAGGTTTTGCTTGAGGAGTTGGAGTGTAAGGGGTTTATACCTCATAGTATGTCTCCTTGGGGATCTCCCGTGATTTTTTCACAGAAGGCCAATTAGTTGTTGAGGCAGTATGTTGACTATCAGAAGTTAAATCAGATGACAGTGAAAAATATGTACCATCTTCCTAGAATTGATGACATGTTTTATCAATTGAGGGGTGAATCAGTGTTTTCTATGACTTATCTGTGGTCTGGGTATCACCAGATGAGGGTGAGGCCTTCTAACATACCGCAAACAACTTTCCGGAGTCGGTGCGTGTTGTTTGAGTTTGTGGTAATGCCTTTCGGCTAGACCAATGCATCGGCAGTTTTTATGGCTTTGATGAACCGAATCTTTCATCCCTATCTAGACTATTTTTTGATTGTCTTTCTTGACGATATATTAGTGTACTTGAAAACTCATGATGATCATTCCCAACATCTTGACATCATCTTGGGTACACTAAGAGAGCATCAACTATACGCCAAGCTATCAAAGTGTCAATTCTGGATAGGTTAGGTGCATTTTACGGGTCAAATCATCTCGAAGGAAGGTGTGACAGTGGATCCATAGAAATTTCCGGCAGTTGTATCTTGGGAGAATCCCAAGAGTGTTTTTGATGTTCGTAATTTTCTGGGATTGGCCGGGTATTACTGAAGCTTCATTCAGGATTTCACTCGCTTGACATCACCAATCCCAGGCATGACCAAGAAAGTAATCAGGTTCGAGTGGTCTGAGCCTTGTGACGACACCTTACAATATTTGAAGATGCAGTTGACGACCGCACCAATCTTGATCTTACCTGAGCTGGGTGAGAAGTATGTCATGTTTTGTGATGCTTCCGGAGTCGGACTTGGGGCAATGTTGATGCAGGACGAGCAGGTTGTGGCTTATGGGTCAAGACAGTTGAGACCCCAGGAGTGGAACTATCCCACTCATGACCTTGAGTTGGCAGTAGTGGTGTATGCCTTGAAGTGATGGAGGCACTATCTACTGGGAGAAAGGTTTACTGTGTTTACCCACCATAAGAGTTTAAAGTACATATTCTCATAGCAGGGCCTGAATCTTCGGCAGTGAAGATGGGTTAAATATCTCCAGTATTTTGAATTTGAGATGGTGTACACGCCCGGAAAGGGAAACATTATTGCTGATGCTCTGAGTAGGAAGGTTTGGAATCACGTGGTTCAGGAGTCCAACACCGAGTGGAATGTGATGGCTTTTTTTTGCAGAGATTCACCTGATGGTGCAGGAGGAGAATGATCAGGTAACTCTTGCTTCCTAAACGATGGAGTCAACATTTTTGGGTTGAGTTAAGGAAGGTCATCTTGATGATCCTGAGTGTTTAATCATGAAGGAAAATCTTAAAGGTGGGGAGATACCTTCTGGTGGGGCCATCGACGTGGAAGGTGTTGTTCGTGTTCGTGATCGTGTGGTTGTGCCAAAGAGTGCACGAGAAGCGTTGATGCGTGAGTTCCATGCATCAAAGTGGGCAGTGCATCCTGGTTTGACCAAGAGGTACTGTGATATTCGAGGGCAGTTTTGGTGGCCTGGAATGAAGAATGAAGTTGCGGGATTTGTTGCATGGTGCCTTACCTATCAATAGGTGAAGGCCAAGCATCAACGCCCAGGTGGTTTGTTACATCCATCGTTGTCTCTCTTTTGGGTTTAGGCTTCGTATCTTCTCTTAATCTTGTTCCGAAGAAGTAAAACCCTATATTTTGGGTGAGTTCTAGATTGAAGCTCCAAAGGCTTGTCGGTTTTAGGTCTAGGGACTCGTTTGAGTGTGCGTTCAACCGCGGTTTCGAGTTATGTGGTATACAAACGTTATCCCATAGATTTATGGTGGATTCATGCATGTGCGGCTTTACTTATGTTCTCATTAGTGAGCTTTGATCAACCTTTATGAGTTTTAGTATAAATGATTCTTCAAAATGGTAAATGGGAACTCTCACGATCCCCATTGGATGTGTTGAGAATGACTTGACTTAACTAGGTCCATCCATGGGATGTGCCAGCTTTCCCTGGACTTTGGGGTTTTTAATAATCAAGTGACCTTGATATAATAAATGGTAGAGCCCTTGACCAATATTTTGGCATGATTGTTTTAACTTGGAATAGAATTTAGGTGATGCACCTAGAGTTGGAAATAACCTAAGGGTTAATTGGAATGGGTTGAATGGTTGATCCATGGGAATGATGAACTGGTTAAATGGTTTAATGTGTAAATTGATTAAAGACCATAATAGGATGAATTATGGGTCTAGTGATGAATTATTAGTAAAATAGGAATAACACATGGGAATTGGATGAATGGTTAAATGATGTGAAATGGTAATTTTCTAATGGGTTAAGGCATGATGTGAATTTCTGTGTGGTTTGTTGTGAATGGTTTTTCCAATGGGCAATGTTATGGATGGTTGATGGTTACTTATATATATTATCATGTTCAAATGGTTTGTTAGAGTGGGGTATGACTTGAGGATCTACACCCACGGTTTGAGCGAAGACTGATGCTCTAAACTCCACCCTAAATGCACGGGTTATGAATGAGGAATGATGATCTATCCTCCTAACGGTTGCAACTACCCGTACTGAGGCTTCGAGGTGAGGATACGGTTGCATCCACCCGGACTGAGGCTTCGAGTTGAGAATATGGTTACTATGATGGGGTTAGTCTTAGTGAGATAGGATAACGATGTTATTACCCTCTTGCATGAGATTGTTGGCATTATACACATGTGACATAATGTATGTGACTAACCCATGGAAATGTGATGAAATGGTAAATGATGGTAAATGGTGTGAAATGAATGGAAATTGAAGTGGCATATATAATTGACTCTAAAATGGTTAATGGAACCATGAATAATTGATTGGTAATTATCATTCATTTTCCTTTTGATTGCACTACATGTTTATACTGGATATTTTGTAGACACCATTGGTGGTGGCATACTGAGATGTACTCACACCCTGCTCGGGCCGCCATTGGGTACCTGAGTAGACTTCATGTTTTCATGTCAGGAGAAGGACAAGGGTCCTTGCTAGATAGTTGAGTGGACATGGGTAGCACATCATGGAGGATCCAGATATGGATTCAGGACCATTTTGGGTATTTTGGCTATTGTCCATATTTTGGGATTTTGTTCACTTTTGCACCTGTAGTATGACATGACATATTTTATTGTTAGAAATGGTTGTTTGACATGTTACTTGTTTTTTGATTATTGTTTCCGCTATTGGTTTATTTCAATTGTGGATTACTCTAATAAAAAGGGGGTATAGTCTCCCCACATGACCACATAGACCCCCACTGCTAGTCGGCAGCCTTTGGCGTACATGGAGGGGCGCATAAGGTTATGTAACAACCCAGCTCAGTGCACCGGTTTAGTGGCTTCCGGGTAGGGGACGTTAAAAATTTACCATTTGGGGAGTTGAATATTATATTTATAATAAAATATAAAATAATAGATCAACTAAAAATTTTAATAAAACAAATTAATAATGATAGAAAAATATATAACAGAATCATCTCAATTGGTCATCAAAATGGTGGATCATTCCAACAGTGCATCGTTCCAGTGTAGGATCAAAACAATAGTAAATCATTCCATTGGTGGCTCATTCAAATATTGGACTACTCCAATGGTGGTGATTCCATTGGTATCTTTTCATGCAATGGCTTTTCATATGGTGTCTTATCCAATCATGGCTTTTCCATTGGTGAATTGATAAATGATTTCTTATCCAATGATGGATCCTCAAAGACTAAAAACTAAAATAAATTGATCATTCTAAATTCATGTTGTATGTAGATAAATATCTCATAATACAGGAAAATATTAAAAATATAAACTTGATGATGTTTAATTACAATTTATTCAAGAATTATATCATTATTTTTGAAATGTGCACTAAAAAAGTGTTGTCTTTTATCAATATACGTTCTCTAGAACAAGACATGAGATTCATAGAAATGTTTCCAACACATTAATTTTAACAATTTATATAGAAATTTAAGAATTCATATCTATATTATATTAATGTGCATTTCATATATAATATTTGGACAGAAAAACTCCAGGAATCTATTTATTCAAATACAATAGTAGATAGTTCAACATTATATTTATTCATACTACCCCATGATACTATAGGATTTACCAAAACATGAGATGTTTTCGATATTCTTTTTCAATAAAATATTAAATAATAAAAATATACATGTAAATTACTGAATAAGTTAAATTATTTTCCTCTAGGGTTTAAGAGTCCTAAATTGGATGTACATTTGAGGTATTTTAAGGTCAGATTTAACATAATTTAGATGATATTCATTATGTTTTTCATGAAAATAAGCACATAGATACAATAAATATAACATCGACTTGGATTCTAGTTATTTATAACAAAATTCCATTTATAAACATGTAACTTGATAGATCCATTGGTTTTCTATCTTCATCAAGATCCAATATACTGGTTGTGCTCATGGGAGAATCGCTGATTATAGTTATATGCAAAAAAAAATTGTTTTAAATGATA
Source organism: Viscum album (assembly GCA_963277665.1). Classification (NCBI taxonomy): domain Eukaryota; kingdom Viridiplantae; phylum Streptophyta; class Magnoliopsida; order Santalales; family Viscaceae; genus Viscum; species Viscum album. Next base: position 1,757,976,618 of record OY728123.1, read on the forward strand.
TTTAATATACATACCTTCATTTTAAATAAATCCATGTTTATTTTTAAAATTTTAATACCAATAATGAATTTATCTTCACCCAATAAACTTATATAAAATTAATTTTTATTATCTATAACAAATATGTAAAAAATATATTTTTTGAGGATCTAAAAAATGTAATCAACATTGATTTCAAATACTCATAAATCCATGGAAATGTTTTTAGAAAAAGGGTAGGATCAACAATGACTTTTGAAAAACCATTATAAATTAAAAAAATATAATCATATCCTAACAAGATCAACAATCCTATTTTAAAACATACAATTACATTGTGTTTCTAGAAACATTATTTGTAATATTAAAATTTTTAAATCCTAGGGGTTGTTCCACAAACACATCTCCAAAAATTTAACCATTTTAGAATTCACATTTTACATCCATTTATATAATTTGAAATTAAAATATCCTGCATATGCAAGAAGTATTCGAATTTATCCATGTGTATGTATTGGTGAAATGGTTTCCTTTTAGTAAATACCTTCTTCTTGACTATATATATATATGTACCCAACCTACCATTATTCATTAAAATTTTTTCTAACTCATCAAATTTTGTTTCAAAACACGGACATAGTGCCAATAATCAGAGTGTATTTAGGTGTTAGTACATGTTCACAATCATTACTCCTCACTAACAGTTAAAGATCATTATGAAATTCGGTTACCTTGAATTCATAATTAGTTATATCATTGGTGTTCTAAAGTTCACTTTGTGATAATAATTAATATTGTTCATCCTGATTGAAAATATAAGATCTAGTTTTTGTACCTAAATATAGGTCTCCATATTAATAAACTGTAATATGATATATACAAGTTCTAAAAACATTAGTTAAAGATGGAATGGTAATATAATTGTCTTAAATAGGATCAGGTTCGGGTTGATCCGCATAAATAGATTATTATTCAATTTATTTCAAAACATATTCAGAATTGTTTTCATTGATTATTAGAGTTTAAAAATCATCTATGAGGTTTAATAAAGGAGTATTAGGATTTTGTGGATCAGTTTTATTAAATTTTACGTGGACATACTATTCAACAATCATTCTTATTTTATTAAACACCATATATTATTTACATGACATTAAATAACTAAGGGAAGTTATTTCATGAAACCTAGAAGGAATTTTTTTTGTATAAATTGTAATCTTGAGGATAAATAATTTTCATCCAAAAACCCATAATTAATTATCCCTTGTCTCTGTAATATTTCACAATTTAAAAGGGTTTTTATTTATGATAGGTGTAACATAAACTCTCTTGAGTATATAATTGGTTACATTCATATCTTCTATACAAAAATATTAAGGAAGGTCATAATCATTGAGAATTTTCTGGATAATTTCTAGAAGGATCATATTTATTCTTTCTAAAACACTATTCAATTATTGGGTCTATGGAGAAGAAAATATTTGATTATATCCATATTACAAGAAAAATGATTCAAATTATTATTTTTAAAACACACTTCCATGATCTATTCTTATGGTCTTAATCCTTAGTTCACTGTGATTGTATATAGATTTAGTATATATTATAATACAACAGGAAGACACATTTGTGGGATAAAAATTATAACCATGTATATCTAAAAAATTCATCTACATAGTATAAAAAAAGTCTTTTTCGTTAATAATAGTAAATATAATAGGTGGAAACAAATTAGGTGATTTAATTATTCAGTTTGATAAAATGAACTATATTTCCATGATTTGGATATGATCTTGTATTCTTTCTGTTTTTCACAAGGGTTATAGCTGTATTCATTTGGAAATTCTAGTTTTGGTAGGTCATCGAATAACCTTGGAATTATTTTCATTCTATGTGAGTGATTATTTCAATGGAATAATCTTCTATTAAAGTGATATGGTTTATTTATATATACACTAAGGCAATAAATATTTTGATGAAATAAATATTCAAAATTAATAGCATGAACATTTTTATTTATTATTATATAAAATAACATATGTATTTTTATATTCAAAACAATGAAAGTAATATATTAAAAATTCACATGAAACCAACATAACATAACTATGATATTCTACGAAAATTATACTTTATGCCACGTAAAAATAATACATATGAAATTTAGACTGTATAATAATTTCCAATTTAAAAAAGAAGATCAATTTTTTCTTTGGAATTTTCATAAAATATTACATGACCATCATCCACATTGATCACTTTATTGAAACAAGAATAATATATATTTATATGTCTAGAATATCATCTATCTAGGTAACTTATTTTTTTTACTAGAGATCTTCTAGTATGTTTCAATCAAAACAATTTTTACACCCAAATGATTTTGGTAACACAATATTCTAAAGTCCATTAATTCTATTTGTCAATCCTCCAAGAATCCATATTTTTATAATAGGTTTCAAATAATAATATTTTAAACATTTAGAATCAATGTCTTTGTTGTGTCCGAATGAGTAAGAACCAGTATTCTTTCTAATACAACGAATGAGTTTATTTTTAATGTTTCCCCTCTATCCCAATTGGTGTTCTATTCCTATAGTGATTGAGATCGATTTATTTTCCATGAGTTTAAGTAAGATAATTTTTACCATTACCAAATATTTGAAAACATTTCTTTACTTTCCCACTAAAAATCTTCAATATATTGTTATATATTCATATTGGTCCATTTCTACATTTTTTAATAGTAAGGTCAGATATAAAACTAGCCATTAAGGAATGTTGTTACTTAAAAGCATTATATTTACCCTTAAGTTCATTAAATGTACTTGAAATATTGATAAAATATTTTAAAAAATTATTACACTTTTTTCCACCAATATTTTATTCTCTATAATGATTATAAATATGATCAAGAGAAATAGTTATGGAATTGGATACCATAGATGTGTTTTCTAGGTAACAGATATTAGCTCTTTCATAAATATCCTCTTGGGGTTTGACTGAATCACTTAGGTTTTCCTCAAAATTACTCCATGTTTCTATTATCATTTTTAAATGTATATATATATATATTATTCATATATTCATATTTATTTTCTTTTATTTTAGAATTGAAAAATCATATTTTACATGCCCTTTTATTCTAAACACATATAAGATGATTTATTTGAAGCATAATATCTCTTAAAATTATTCATAAATTTTTCTATATTATCATATATTAAATTTTATTTTGGATTCATAAAGACATTCATCTTATTATTAAACCTTTTGAATATTTTGGCTGGATGGGAATGAAGTGTCAACCTGATTTTTCTCTATTTATGGTAGATTATTTTATGTATACTAACATTATCTTTGTTTCATCCTGATATTCTATATGGAATTTTTGGTCTTTATCATACATCATCTATTTCAAAATAATATTCTTAATATGTTGCGGAAAAACATCACACAATTCCCTAATTGATACGGAGGATCATCTCCAACTATTTTGTACGTATCCTAGTACTCGTATCACTTGGTCTTTATCAGAAATAGGTTTACCTAATGAGTGAATTGGATTCACGATCTCATTGAACCTAAGATACATGTCAATATTAGGCTCTTTAATATTTATTTTAAATGTATAATATTTAATATCATAGGTAATTGAAAACATTTCATTGGGATTAAATTTTTCCTCTTGAGAATCATCAAAAGTGTCCCAAATTTAAAAATCAGTTTTCCAAGAAGAAATTCTATTGAATTCATCATCACTTAAAATAATTATAAAACTGATACATGGATCTAAAATTATTAATATAACTATATTTTATAGAAACATTTCATGTATTTCAATCTATTTTTTGAATTACATATTTTTCTACTATAGAAGTCCATTTTTCAAAATCATCGCTCTCAATATGTATTTTAATCGTGATTTTCCACTAAGAAAAGATAGTTCCATTAAAAAAGTGGCATATTGTTTTTAGAAACTTCTTTTATATTATCCATAATGAACATAATACCAATATGTAATAATTTTATTACCATTTAAACATTTATAGAATCTTATTTGATAGAAATATAAAAACTACCACTAATCAAAATATTGGGTGGAGTGAGTATCTCATGAGTTGGGGGATTGGTTTCTCAATAAATGTTATGTAAAAACACATTAAAACCTTAAAAGAGAAGTAATTCACACAGTTAATCAAAATATTGGTTGGAAATATGTTTTATCGTTAAACACATTTATCAATGATTAATTAACGACTAGTTAAAACATGTAAGAAAATAATTAAAATTGATTATTTATATTTACTCATTAAATTATATATCTAAACACTAGTCATGATTGAATATAGATGTACAAATTTAGTTTTCATTTAAAACAAAACAAGGTTAAAATATTTGAAATGAATAAAAACGCAATCACATAATGAAATAATCAAGGGGTTTAGTCTACATCCATGACCTAATCCCCACCAATAGAAAATCACCCATTTAATGGAAGATTATATAACTATAATCTGATCCAGAAACATGATCAAGTATACCAAAATATCTATGTTATCCAATAAGATTTATTCATCCATTCATATAAACCGGATATAAAACAACACATGCCACAAAGGGACCACTTCTATCAATATAATTGGTATAAATGTAAAAAGTGATAGAAGAGAATATCGACTATTCTACAGTTCATGCATTGGGGTCAGTGTGTTATAAAAAAAGGGAAAACCATGGAGACATATTGTAAAGATATATAGAAAATGTATTGCTTCTTGGTATGTAGTTCTCTTGATCTCAAGATTTGTTATATTTTTCTCGGTGATGAGGTGAAGTTATTTTTGGATATTTTTTGTAAAATAAAGTATCATAATGTCGAATTTTCTATTTACAGTAAAAGATATTGATCTTTGGGGTACACCACTCATTCACAGTATATTTTGTAACCAAATAATGAATCACATGATGATCACTTTTAGTATTCAACAATTCAATACATTCCAAATATGAACATGACTCATGCATTAGCGAGACATCAATTGAAATACATTGCACTGGCTGAACACATTGAATAATAATATTAATGATATTTTGGGTTATTATAATGAGTCTTTTTATTATCACCATTTCATCCTTGTAATATTTTAGGTGTAATAAAAAAATTTAATTGCCCTAAATCCAAAATTATATCTATTAGAATTATTTTTTCTTAAATGTACAATAGAAATGGGGGAAAGGCTTATGGTGACACAATATTTTTATCAGAAATGATCTATGGAGTCAAGATGATGGTTCTATGACTAGAAATGTGACATTTGGTGGTAGTATGAGACTAGTGGTAGAACTACTAGCGATATTTGATTTTTGTGGTAGCACGGTCTAGTGGAATCACACCTCTATCAGTACCATTATTGGGTTGTCTCTAATTTTGGAGGAAGAAAATCCTAGTCATGGAAAGTAATACAATATCATGATTTTCATGGTAGGAAGACTCTTGTGTTTCCAAGACTCTAACTATATTGCGTAATTAGAGTAGGAATGTCCAGATGATGGAAAGAGTGGTAGGTAATCTTGATGATGGCTATGTCTTGACAATGGAAGGATCCTATAGTAGATAATCATGGTAGTGTCAATGTTTAGTGGTGGAAAAATTTGATCTAATGGTGATACAATTCAATAATTATCCAAATTTTCTTCAAAATATGGTATACTTTCATAAAATAAAAAATTCATTAGAAACAAAATAAACAAGATTTGGGAGAATTAAACAATGGAGGTTCCAACATAACTAAATAATAATCACATTAAATTTAATGTTAATGTGGAAAATATATGACGGAATTTTTTGAAAAGAAATGATAGTATTAATTTTTTTTATTATTTTCACTATTTATAGAAAAATTGAACTTTTCAAAAATATCACATAATTTCCCATCATGTTAGCATCTATACGATTATTTAGATAACAGAATTTAATTTTATAAAATAAAAATTAAAATATCTCTATAAATTAATTATAATTTTTTCACCTGATAATTAATAAAAATAAATATTCAAGAGGGTAATTTTATTACTAAATATTGATTAATTATATAAAAACAATTAGTAAATGTATTTATACTGGATAGGAAATTTATATATATGTTTATATTTCCTAATTTGTTTAGTAATATTCATCCCCACACATTTAATATCTATGCTATAATTTTTATATTAAAAATATTAATATTTCATGGTTCTCTGATGCTTAGAGTCACGAGTCATGAAAAAAACATTAATAAATTATTTATTAAATGTAATTTAATATAAACATGGAATTGTGTATAAAAACACTATATTAAAATATTTGATTTAATTTTTATAAATAAATAATAAAATATCCTCATGTTACAAATATGTGTAACAAATTCAATAGTATGTCATCCAGTTTATAATGATGGAAAAAATATAATGGGATGATGAAATCATTTTTCATACCTACATAGAACATTGAAAAACCCCATATAGGATTTATTCTGGGGATACAAAATAATTGAAGGTGAAATAAAGTCATATAGGGAGTGATAGATCATCTTAAAAAGATTACTAACATTATTATAATTTAATATGAATTTTCAATTGATCAACATTTAGGGATATATATTAGATAGTTTTTTAGGCTCCACAAAACCGCACTAAAATTACCCAATCATTTCATACATAAATATCACATCTATTTAAATTACTATTTAATACATTTAAAAATTAATAACTCATAAGTACCATTATGTTTTTTATTTTTGCTATAGTTTAAAAAATAATATTATTTAATTAAATATATTCTTCATCTCACATTATGATCATCTACCATTATAATATTAATAAAAATAACTTACATACAATATTTTTATAAATCGTGGGAAAAGGAAACCAATGATATGGTGATCTCATATTTTATAATGTGATAATCAGGGGTGGTATCAATATTTGATCATATCAAATCATAAGATAAACATATGGGTATGATATCATCATTATAAATTACGTGGTTCATAACCAAAATGTAATAGACAATAACAATAAGTTATGGAATAAATGACTTTTTTCCAAATGAATTGATTCATAAGTGTGTGAAATGATCATAATTCATGAACCATAACATCATATATATATATCATGTGGTACTAACATAAGTATATAAAACATTTCAATTTTCAAAGGACAACAAAGAATACGATCAAGCATCGTGTAGAAGGCCTCGCCCCAATTTTCCTATTATTGAACAAGCTCATAAGAATGGTTCCCATTGTGGAAAAATCATATTTAATTGTTTCAAAATTTTAACTCATAGGATATAAAAGAGTAGAAAATTAATATAAGAGAGATATACAACCTTCCCATAATTGTATACAAAAATTTTCCCCTAGAATCAATACAATTTAATCATATCAACATATAATGATATCATAACATGTGCAATGAAATTGGTTTTCATATAAATTTAACCAATCCATAATAGAATAAACCATGGAAAATAGGTGTGAATCTTATTTATCCCATCGTCAGAATCATAATGATTAAAAACAAGGATGCTATCATTGGATCATATTCCTCATTAAAAATGTAACTATATATAAGGTAGTATTTCCTTTTTTCTCATCGTCAGAATCATAATGTATAGAAATTCCTCAAAACAATCATTAATTTTATTTATGAAATAATTCATTACATTTTCAAATAAATTCATTAAAATCAGAAAATTTCACAAATATTTTTCAAATTTATGTCATTGAAATGTACCAAGAATCATTTTTATAAAATATTAAAATAATTTATTATTCAAAGTGGTTGGATATTTTATTCATGTTGAACATGTTTATATGTCGATTCTATTTATATGTTTTTTAGAAAAAAGGAAAGACTACATTATTTAGAAAATGACCATAATTATTTATTTTAATAATTTGGTAAAAAAGTAGAACATTCCTATAATATATATATATATATAAAATCATTTTATTATAGTAAAAATATTTACTACATCATTTCTATAAAACATCAATATAGATGAAAAAAATTTGGTATATAAGGTAAAAATAAAATCTATTCTATTAAAAACATTATATTGTTCTCTTTAAATTTAAAAGAGTGTAAAATGAAAAAATAATATATATCTACATGAAATTAATAGATTTTAATAAATTACATGTTTTCAGGAGAAATTGTCCAGTATATTTCATCACTGTTAAAATAATCATAATCAACCCTCATAAAGAATAAAATTATAACATAATAAACATAACACATAAGTATATTTCGATTCATATTCCCTATGAATGAAATAACCATAAATATATACGTAATTACCCATTATTAATATAATGAACCATTAAATAAATTCATGGAATTTATATAAACCACATAAAAGAAACAATTTTTGAATATTGAATGTCTCTTATAAAAATAATGGTTAGAATAAATTTTTACACTTTATGTCTCGAATATCCACATAAACATTTGAAATGAAACTGTAATAAAAAAATGAAAATTAAAAATCCATTACAAAATCATGATCACATATAACATTGCTTATATTTATTATTTGTTACTTTTTATCAACTAGTTATTAAGAATTATTTCCTAAAAACTATTTTTCATGTAATAATTACATTTTTTCTACTATTTTATCATTTCATATCATCTTTACATTTACAATGATGATGGTTCCATTATAACCATAATGTCAAAACATGAGATAAATATCATATATACTCATAATATTTTTATTTGGATTAATCCTTTATATATAGATATAAGGAATTAATTAAACCATATATGGAGATGGTAAACTATTTGTAGGAATGATTGATGAATCCATTTACATGTAAAATAGAACCAATGATAGGTAAATTTTAATAAAAATATGAAAAATATCATATGATTTTATTAATTATACGATTATTACGATCCATATCTAAATAAAATGAATAACATATAACATCACATTGCTGAATCAGAAGTCTACATTTACACTTGGGTAATATTATATTTTTCCAAAAGTATTGAATGTAATTAAGTAAATTTTAAATTATAAATAAAAGGAAATAATTATTTCATAAATATAATTTAAAATTTAAAATCTATCATTATCTTCATCCATGGGTGCATATGATGGAAAACGAAAAGATTCAATTTGTGAGACTGTAGTCTGCCATACACACCATCAAATGTTTTATTTCCCATTTGATGGAGATAGAGGTAGATACATTTTATAAAATTAATTTAATAAAATATAATTATATGTGAAATAAATATGTTAATATTTTACCATAATAGTATAATATTTTATTGAGTAAGAAGAGGGAATAAAATTAAAATTATCTGAAAATGACTATACATCTTCTTCATAGACCCCCTTTAGGATTCAACCTAATTCTTTATTAGGATGTTTTCCTAAAAATATTTGGAATATATGTCATGTGGAGGTATAAAATTAATCGGTGTAGTTAATTATTCTATAATTCAAATTGATCCTAGTGTTTGGAGAGGATATAATATGATATTTCCAGTTATAAGTTGGGAATATAACCCTCTAAGAAACAACTTCAGAATTTCTCAAATGAATCCAAAATGATAGTCATTCCCAATAAAAATTAATAGATATTACCTTATATTATAAATATGGTTTTTATAAGGTTGAAATATGGAAAGAAAATATGATTTATATATGTTTTATTGTCAATAATTCCCTTATATTTTGGTTTAACCCCCAGTAATCCAATTTTATCCTTAACTAGAGTAATATCTTTTTGTATAATTTCAATTTTAAATTAGAAAAAATATTAATATGATGTTCTCATATAATATTAATTTATGTGGTTCCAAATAAGTAAACCATTTTTAAAAATTCCATTCTTAGATGTGTAAAATTGTAATTTAAAATTATACTCACACACTTGAGGAAAATGAGGTCTTCTAGTGAGGAAATTTTCATTTGTGTATATTGTTTTTACATAAATTCGAAACATGAAATTTATTACAAAGACCTAATTTGTTAATAATAACATCATTAAAATACGCTTAATTTTATATTTTAGAAAAATGTGTATCATTGTGAATTCATTAATGGAAATTGAATGTTTTAATAATAATCATTAAATTTTATTATTAACTAAAAATTATCCATTTCCATAAATTATAAAATAATTTCCCTATATTAATTTTTACCTGATGATTTTAAAAATGGAGATAATTTATTTAAATAATTTTTCAAAATGATTCAAAAAAATAATTTTTTTTAATTTTAGAACAAAATGAAATAATATTAATATTCTTAGAAGAAATGAGTTTCTTGTAGCATTTAGAAATATTACTAAAATTGAAGTGCTTATTTATAAATAAATATTCTTAATCTAATACCTTTATAAATAATTTTGAAAATATTGTTATTTCTTTTCATAAATATAAGATTATTTGATATTTTATAATAGTAATTTTTAAATAAAAATAACAATAATGTTTTTGGGGAATTTAAAACTTTTTATTCAATGTTACAAAACATATCAAATAAATTGATATTTATTTTGAAAATGAAAATTTCATAAATCATAATTTTTTTCATAAAAAATCACATAATATTAATTTCTCCCTTGAAATTACTCAACATTTATAGAAAAAAATAAGGATTATCTCACCTCACTATATACTGAATTTACTATGTAATTTCTTCAAGTTGGTGGTATCTCTGTGAATTTTTAACCATGTGAGCAGTCTAATTTAATGGTAAATTCTATCAAAAAATAAATAATCTTCACCATATTCGCCTAATAAGAGTTATATTTTCCCTTAATGGTACGAACATCGAGTTAATTTCATGTTAAGGGTTATCTATATACATCTTTATTATAGAAACATGGAATACATTTTGAACTTGAGAGGGGTTTGGTGGAATGTACATGTGATAAGACACCCTAACAACTAGATCAAGAATATCAAAAGTGGAAATATACGTAGGGATTATATTTATATTCTTCCCAATGCACAAAAACATCTTCTAGAGTGAAATATTTATTAACAACATATCAGTAACATTAAATTGAATAAGACTACTATGATTATGAGTATATTTTTGTTGTAAATTTTTTTATTCTTATACATGTTGATGAATGAATCTAAATTTCTCTACAATTTGATCGGAAATCATAGTTACCATAAAATTAATTATGAATCTTCTTTATATTACCTGGGATATCTACTTTTATTTTCATAGAGTACATTATAAATATCCCTTTGAATGATCAAGTGGAAGTTATTGTTGTGGGCAATATCAACTATATGATGACTTTGATCATATAAACCTTTTGAATCCATATAAAAATTATGAAAATATTCCAGAGGCTCATAAAGTTTATCTAATATTTGCCATCTATCTATGGATTATACATGGCACTATAAAACTACTCTATATCAAGTGATTAATGAGGATTTTTTCACAGATTAATGGTAAAACTCATACATCGATCAAATATAAAAGATATGAAGTGCCATAACATGGTATAGAAGTAAACTACAACCCATATAACATTATTCCCTTTCTATTTATTGTGCAATCCAACAACAAAATCCATTGAGATGTTTTATTATTTCGATTATGGTGTGGAAAATGGTTGTAAGATCCCCCAAGAACTTTCTTCCTCTTACTTATCTTACTAACATATAATCCAATGAGATAAAAACACTTCGATATATCTTTTCAATATATTGCATCAGATACACACATTAAAATATATATTTACATTGTTTTACATAAAGGATGAATGGAGAATGAAGAACATGGATCATCCTTCAATATATCTATCTTGAAATCATGTATTAAGGGGAGACACACATGGTTCATGACCATTATTAGTATACCATAATCAAGATTTACCAAAATCTCATTTTCAACCTTCTTCTATAGCTCTATGTTATCTTTTTTGCCTCATTAATTTCAACTTGAATAAATTGATGAACAATTATTGGGGAAAGATAAGATTTTAAAAATTTAGTTTATATTTCTAGATCCATACATTGAAAATCTAGAAATATTGGATCATTTGAGAACCACATCGTAGATTTGATACATTGATCTTTTTAACACAAAGAATCTACCACCTTGTTCTTTTTCCCTTTGTGATAATGTATTGAGTAGTTATAATCTATACTCATTTCCAACTATATTCACTATCAAATATTCAAGTCGTTCTATGTGTTTCAGGACCCACCTTCTCCAAGATGATGGGAGGGACAGAATAGTACCCAACCTTTCCTTCCTTACGTTAAAAGAGAGATAATAACCCCCCCGAGTCCCACCTTTGCTAGGGACTTAAATAGAGATGAGAACCAAGGGTATAGATTTTCATATAATATAGAAGAAGTTAACCTTTTTATAGAACAATATTATAAGATAAGATGGTAAATCCCAAGCAAATCCAAAAACCAAAAGTAAAAGTAAATACAAAATCTATTTCCGACATGCATGCTTAGTAGTAAGGTTGTTACAAGGTAAAACACTAATGTTAGGATCCAAAAAAATACTATGCCACAACCCCAACTAATCCTAGAACTTGATCTAGTATTGCCCAACATGGTCCTCAATTTCCCCCTAGAAACTTGAAAACAATTTTATATACATAGCATGATTATACAAGTATAGCATTTATTTTAACTAAATCCCCCCATGCAAAAGTAAGAAAAACATACTAACATCCCAAAGATAAAGCAGTGGAACCTCTAATAACCTTGCAAGGAATACAATCAAGCCAATCCTCAATAAGGAACACTCACCAAAAACACAAGCCAAGCAACATCGTTGTATAAGAACATCGATATTTGTGTATCTGGAACCACATTCCCACTAGTTTACAACTCATCTCAAATATCTAACATCTTGATGAAAAATATATTTCCATATGCAGTCCCACTATCCCAACCCACCCATACACACCAAGGCCGGAAACCATGCACAATCCCACCTGCAGACACATGGGCCACAACAACCTCATCTCTCGCATAAGGGTACATGGGCCCGATCTCAAAGTTACACGGGAAAACATACTTGTCCTGCAAAGACCTAGGCCTCTCATCCACAATATAACTTTTCCTAATGGATCTTGGTCTATGGTAAGCCTTAACTCATAATAGCCTGACCAGATACAATCAAGTTGTAAGAAACTGAAATAGGGTGAGAGATAGAATGTCAGTAACCTTCCATATATCCTTCCACCAGGAAGGTAGGATTAACCCTCCCCTCCATGATATGGGGGTTTCCATTAAATAGTGCTCACAAAGTGGTGGGGGTAAATATATAAATTTTTAGGAACAATAATTTATTTATTTATAGGTAACAAAACACTCATCCCAGCCTCTAGGTCTCTACAACCGATAACCAACTCATACAGAACAACGTTTTATGTTACAATTATATGAACAACCTTATAAAATCACCTTCCATGTTATAACCCAACCCCTTTTTAACATAACCATATTCCAATTATTTATTAAGGGATTCCCATTAATTTATTACATCACTACTGGTCAACCACAAACCAGAACCATATCAAAACAACAAACAAAACCAGAATTGCAGTCCCACTGCACGCCACCATTCAAAAAATACTAATAATCATTCTCAAATTTTATATCTCACAATACTTATCTAAAAAACTATTCCCATAGACCTGGTTCCCAAAAATTACTAGATTCAGTCATAATGAATATAAGTACATAACCTCCCAACCATACCATTGGATACAATTCCATATCCACATCGCATTCCCACTGCCCAACATAATTTCGCGACAACAACGCAACAATGGCAGATAAACTTCCCACAAGTACATCCATTACACAATCAATCACTCACTCAGAATAAGAATCAATCACACCACCTATAACACCCCATGTATAATACCCTTAGTATCTATCATTAACCATAGCCCCACTACACACTCATACCTAACCCTTCTCAAAGAACCAGATCTATTTTCCAACATTGTACCCACAACTTTGCTCCCAACAGTCACACCACACAACTCACACAATGTCAAAAAACCTAAAATAACATATCACTCAGCCACAACTATCAAAAAATATATATTTGTATTTGGTAAACACTATTCATTGTGTCCACCTGAAAAATAGGGATGACCACACAAGGGTTTTAATATTGGGCCATTCATATCATTTATCCTTGTATACATGATTAATTATATTAGGAATTACACTAATTATTCACGAGGAAACTAAAATAGTTATAAAGGTTCACTAATGAAAAGAAAAAGAAAAAACGTCAAGTATTTTCATAAGGCATTATAGACAAAAAAAATTATAATATCAACATGGATAACAAACTAAAATAAATGATTTAAGATCAATCTAATCCCATCTTGTTATTTCATTAACTCTATTATCATTTCATATTATTACATACATTTTTATTTCTTGTTTTAATAAAATTATTAATCTTCTCATCAAAAAGAATCCTTACTATCCCCACCCTGAATGATGCATAATTGATGGGAGGTATAAGAAATCACTACCAGATGATCGATGTATCGAAGTTCCTCCTTGCACCATGAACAATGGTTACAGAATTAGTAGAGAAGAAAACCAATTAAAGGGAGAAAGGGATCTCTAGATTAGGCTCATAACTCATTTATGGAAGAAGGTTCTACACATACCAAGAAGAAATGGAAATCATAGACTTATGGTAAGATCATAGATTTGAAGAGTCGGATACAATTTTAAAGGAATAACTTCTTTAAAAGGCATTAATGTGGTATCATGGTTATGAACACGTAGTTGGGGTATCTCAAATCAACCAATAAATTGGGATATTTAATGATATAATTAATACCCATTGATACACCCTTTAAAACACCAAATGAAGTCATTAAAATCTATTTATTTCAAATACAAGGTTACAAGGGCGAAACTAGAAAACTTGGAAAAACATGGAAAACTGCAAATGAGTCACCAATGGGTGAGTCACTAGCATTTACCCACTAATGGGTGAGCTACTGAAATGACCCATTATTGTTGGGCCCCCAAATCCAAACCCTATGGACACATCGGCCTACATACACCGTGACCTACCAGCGCAATGTCAAACTGACACCAAGACCTACCGACGCCACAACCTACCGACACCTTAACTCATCGATGAAAACGCCTCTGACTCAAAGACACACTGACTTGTCGATGTACTGACATTTGGATGCACTAACATGCCAACACACTGACTTTTTGATGCACTGAAATGTCGATGGAAGAATGAAGATTTGGAAACTCCTGAAATGCGCCACTAAAATAACCTAGAACACCTCAAACACAAAAGTTTCACTAAGGAATGACCGAGGAAATCAAGGTCACCACATCCACTACCTCCCAAACTATTATATTCTCTAGAATTAAAAATTAAAACAGAAGGGATAAGGTCCAAAAAACCATCCCATATGATACCTATTAGGAGGAAACAACATTGTGTTACTCTAAAGCATCATTGAAATCATTTTAATCCAATAACACCTCACTTTTATCTATCCAATGAAAAACTATAGACACACTGAGACCCCCACTACCAATAACAGCTACACAGAAACAACGTCACACAATCAAGTCACATGGATTAGGGATAACCTTTATCCATTTCAAGACACTATCTACTTTGGCCATAAATTTCTCACACACATGGGTATAATAGAATCTACAATAATGAATATTGATTGGGGATCAAGTCCTCACCTCTAAATAGCTAGGAATTTTCACATGCATTCAGAGGACATAGAAAAACTCATCTGATAACAAACATAGTCAATCATTTCATAATTGAATGAAACAAATAATTAAAACATAGAAAGAAATCTCAAAATTCCTCTTTGTATAAGGCATGCCTCTGTGCTTCTCATTCCTATGTACTCCCCTCAAGGCCGCTATGCATCCACAACACATGAACCAAATGAAAGATCAATCCTCTTAGACCCTTCTCCTACAATACTCTAATATTGTTGCTTACTCCAAAAACATCTTGCCATCCTTCATATCCAACTCTCCCCAATAAAGGAAGAGGGAGTCGTCGTGTAGATAACAATAGAACTGAGAGACATAGAAGATTTCATAGATCTTATCAAATCGAATTGGCAATGCCAGCTGATGTTCCACCTCACCAACTCATCCCATCCCATATATAGATTTGATGAACCTGGGAGAATTTTTTCTTTCTCTTCCAAACATCCACTATCCACGCCGATGGGAGAATATCAAGAAAACATGATCCCTAACCTCAAACCCAAAAGGCCTCCTCCTATGATTGGCATATGAATTTTACCGGTTTGAAGCTACCTTTATCCTCTCACGCATAAGATGAACATTCATTATTGATCATTTAACTAACTTTAATCCAAGAACGGATGATTCCATAATATATGTTCATCGTATGGGTGAATGATACAGTCCATCACACAAGGATTCAAATGGTTACATTCCAATTGTAGAGTGATAGATATTGTTTTTTGAAAAATATAACTGAGGCATGTTTTGTACCTATAACACTCCATAGTCTAGAATACATTGTCATAGAATATCCTCTATCATATGGATGGTCCATTCTGTTTCCCCATTCATTAGAGGGTAAAATGTAGTTCTAAGGTGTAAATGGGTGCTAAAGGAATATTGTAATCCCCTCCAGACTCGCGAAGTGAAACATATATCCCAATCCGAGAAAATGGGACTTGGATATCCATGAAGATGCACCACCTCATCCACATACCACCTCACTATGTAATTTACTATGCATGGATCTTTAATTTCCAGGATGTGATCTGTCTTCATCAATTGGTCCACAACTACCAGAATAACATAAAATTCTCCCCGATTCTTGGTTAATCTTATGGTGAAATCCATTGATATGTTATTACACTTTCCTTTGGAACATTCAAGGGATACGATAGATATCGGGGAATACGGTTCTCTACCATCACCTACTAACACACGAGGAAGCCTGCCACAAACTCCACCACATCCAACTTCACCTCGGTCCACCAAAACTATTACCTATATCCTCAATACATATTAGAAAATTTTCGATGCACCACTATAGTTGATTTATGGAACTCATGGAGAACTACCTCACATATTTCAACTAGGAAAAACAACATCTCATGGAACAACATTAGATTTGTGCTACCCTATGACCATCCCTCTAAAGCATAACCCTAGACAATGTGATCCTACATTACGTCAGCTTCTGAGTCCCCCCAATGAGACTACAATACTTTTCACACCAAGGATGACTTGAAATAGATAACCTCTTCCACTATCCTCACAAACATCTAGGCACAATGCAACCAACTATTCTATTTCCTTCCATGAATTTGTGGATTCCCTAACTGTCTCATTTTTCAACATCTTGCTCATGTCATCGGCCACCAATTTTCCATTCCATGGGTTGTAGGAGATTTCAGAGTCATAATCCTGGAGGAACTATATCTAACTTTACTACCACAAGATTAGGTCTCATTGGGATAATATATACATCTAACTCATGTGATATGTAATGATCAAAATGTTTTCTCAAATTTGGTAATGCCTCCACCACATCAGCACGAACACAACCGCTACAAGATCTAGATCATGGGTGACATATAAATGTTCAGGAGGACATAACCTCCTAGACCCATAATATATTACTCTTCACTACTTCATCTATACACATCTGAAACCTAGGTTGGAAGCGTTATAGAACACCTTGAACTCCACCCCTTCCTTCGACAACCTATGCACATGGGAAGTGACCAACTTCCCATTTAGATAGCTGAATGCTTACTGAAACTGCTCACAGTACATTAAGACCTGGTCCTTCTTGGTCAAAGCTATCAATGGAGATGAAACTAGAGATATTTCAGGTAGAACAGCCAGTAATAGCATTCTAGATCTAGGAAACTACGAACCCACACCATATTCATAGGTGATAACCAAGAAAAATCTTCTTCAACCATTGACAGGTCCACTTTTATCCCTTTCTAATATACTACAGGTTAGAGGAAGTGGGCTTCTCATGTCAATAACATGCACATGGACAACATTCTATAGAGATAGTGGTGTTGAAGGACCTTCATGATAGTTTTCAGATGCCTGATGTTCTCCTCCTTTGGCCTTGAGTAGATTAGGATAGTGTTGAAGAATATAACGACGAACCAGTCCATGTACTAGAGGGAATTGAGTTTATGAGTACAATAGACACTACTAGTGAATTGGTGACACCGAAGGGAATGACAACAAATTCAATGTTCTCATACCTTCACCCGAAATCTTTAATCGGAATTTCACCTCCTTTACCATTAAATGGTGATATCAATACTGTAGGTTGATCTTAGAGAATCATCCTTCCCTCTTTAACTCGTCGAAAAGATCATAAATATTCAGAAGGCAGTAATGGTTCGTGATCGCCAGCAGATTCAGCCTCTATTATTCTATGAATAGTATATTACCTCAATTTTTCTTCTTCATGAACAATACTGGGGTACCCCACAATGACAGACATGGATAGATAATACCATTCTTCATTAGGTCATCAACCTAAATTCGCAACTCCAGCAACACATAAGGCACCATCCGATAGGGATCCCTCGAAATCAGACAAGTATAGGGTTGAAAGTCTATCCAAAACACAACAGCATGTAAATGGGGTAGAGTAACAACCACTTCAAGGAAGATATCTAGAAACTCACTGAAAACCCCAAGACCATCAACAATATCATTATCTGCAAATTTTTTTGATAGATCAGTAAACATGGAATGAATAGGCTCTACATGCTCGTTTCCCTCCTAAAAACAATACTCGCTAATGAATGCAACGTGTGGGCCACCCAAATATTAGAACAAAACCCTTAAAAGGATGCAGGTTATAATATAATGAATATAAAAGAACTAGTGAACTATTAGGATGAAAATTTATGGATGAATTTATATCATAAGAACATACCCGCTGAAATTATGTGGCCCCAACATCAGTCTACATCCTCGACAAAAATCAAACATATTATTTTTCCCTCCAACTGTCATACACAACAATAGGGTATTGCGATGTATCTCTACCTCTAGTCCTAGATCATGGGCTAGGATTGGTTCAAAAAAGAGTGAGAATCTACTAAATCAAAAAAGGCAAATGAATGTGTACTAAATAGACTGATCGTACCTCGAACAACAAATGGACCTATTGGAACTGGTACCTATGTGGCGTGAAACTGCCCACACCCAAATCCTTTTCACCTCTGATGTTGTTCACCTCCCTGACCATGCCCCGGTCGAGGTCCCGGAGGATCTCTCTAAGGTTGGCCTCCCTCAAAAACGTCTACCCATAGCAGAGGGGGAGATCCTTGGTCCTGATGCTGGAATGGCATGACTGGATATTGATGCTGTGGAGGAGGGCGCTGAACCTACCCACCCCCACTATATGGAAATCAAACTGGGCATTGGTTCTAATGTGGACCACTACATCCATTGACAATGAAACGTTTCCCTAGGCACATGGGGAATGTTTGAGGACCATGAGATCAAAAGAGGAAAAACTAAGGCATACCACCCACTGGCCAAATACAGGAAGGCCCTGATGCCAGAGACCTACTACTGATGGCTTTCCTCTTCGACGAACTTAGTTAGTTCCCCTCTTGAAGAACACCTCCCTACAAGTGCACCCGTTTTTACTACCTCGACCTAATTATGATACTCTATGAATGTCTTTAGAGTGAATGGAGTAACAACAAACAAATGAAAAGCTCAGAGTGCCTCCTCAAAGCATCTCACTGATGATTCCTCATCTGGAAAGAGATATAGAGAAAATCATAGGACATCATTGAAATTGATCCCCAGTTCCCTTGACAACAAACTCCCATGCAGGAGGGAGAGTAGTCCATGCCTCTTCTCAGCCTTCATTGTGGAAGAAAGGAATTCCGACCATCACTCCTTCTCAAAGTCATCATAGAAAATATTAGTTTCCATCCTCTACAAAAGCTAATGATTCCACCACTAACATGTGGTTCCTCGTATCTGGATCACTTCTAGAGGGACCCAGTACTCAATCGGATCCTGGAACAAGTTGGAAGCGAACACCAGCTCCATGATCCAAAATTCCATCCCCATGTTTGAGATGCTACCTTCATTCTTCCCCAGAGTCTACTTCTGGAATCCAAGAAGCATCTTCTGTCACTAGTCATCGTCCTCCTCTCGATCATCCGACTGTTGATCAATTGGGTCAACCTATCGGGCCTCATCTTGTCATGCCACAAAGGTGTGATGTTCGGGTGGTATAGCTGAAAACATATACATGGAACTCCTTATCCTGAGTAGTGTGTAAAATTTCATTATATTTTCATTATGATATATTTATTTTAATTTCTCAAAAAAACCAATACACATAAGAACCCATGTATTTTTTATTCATGTACCATTCCTAGGGTATGAGCCATGCCATCAGTGTGGCCTCACTTGGTCATTTAGTAGGTCCAGTGTTATTGCATCTGATCATGGGGGCCCCAAAAATCCCATGTCTTAGCCAGTCTTCCGAGTCCTATCTCACATACCAAGATTTCATATCACTATTACCCAACAATATAATGCAATCCAAACTTTTCAAAACTCCAAATTCCATCATACATATTATACTCACAAAAAATACCTTTCCCCTAATCCCATTTTTTCATGACACACGTTCTCCAATATGACAGAATGGATAGCAATGTGCCACACCCTTCCTTCCTCGAGTAGAAGTTGATAGAGTGACTCGTGATTCCAACCCTTGGTAGGCCATGGATTGGAGAATATACTTAAGGGTATAAAATCTCTCATAATATAGAATTAATTACCTTTTATTATAAAACAAGATCGATAGATATGATGGTAAATCCCAAGAAACTCATAACTCAAAATGAAAAAGTAAATCCCTAATCCATTTCCACCATGCATGCTCAATAACAAAGATGGTACAATGTATAAAAAATTAAAAAGTAGCGAACAAAAAGAAAAGAGACTATGAACCAACAACAACTAATCCTAGAGCCTGAGCTAGTGAAGTCTAGCACAATCCTCAATATCCTCTGGGAAACAAAATAACAGTTTTTTATATGTTGGGTGAGTATACAAGTATACCCAGTATGAGAACTAAACCCACCCATGAACATGTGAGGGAATCATACTAACATCCCTGTGAGAAATAAGTACAACCTCAAAGCACCAACCAGGGAATACTAACCATCACAGCCTCACCAAGACACACACACAACAAACAACGCGATTCAAGTAAAGTAGTAATATAAGCACATCGATATTTGGGTAACCCACACAACTTTACAACATGTTGACTTCTCATCCCTAATGGATAACATATTTATGCTATCTATATTCCCATACATAGTCCCACTTCCAAAAACATCTCAGACACAACTAATCCTCAATTCATACGCAATCCTATATGCAGACACATGGGCCACACCAACCACGTCTCTCACCCGAAGACACATAGGCCTTATCCTGAAGAATCATGGGGAAAAACCTAGCCCAAACACACCAATTCATCTCATCCACAACATCCCTTTCTTGATGGATCATGAGATATGGTAAGACTCAAGATATTACATCCTATTTGGATACGCTCTATAGGTAAGAAGCTGAAAGATGGAGGGATGAAGAATATCAGTAACCAAACATCCATCCCCCCTCCAGGATGATTGGAAGGACAACCTCTCCCATGAGAGGGGTTTGTTCAGAACATAGTTCTCAACAACGGTGGGTGCATATATAATTTAAAAGAAACAATAATTTATATATATATATATATATATGTATGAAAACATTATGTCCAACCTACATGTCCCTACAACGGAAAACAACCTCATACATAACCACATTTGTTGCTACCCCTATATGCTCAACCACATAACAACCACTACCAAAGAATAACCTAATACCTTTTTAACTTAAACACTTTCCATTTATTGATTAATGGATTAATAATGATTTATTTCAGCACTACCATGAAACTGCTAACTGCAACCATATCAGATTAAAAATCAACATCGGATTTGCAGTCCGACTGCATGCACCCATTTAACCACTGCTTACTGTTGTTCTTCAAAGTTATACAACTAAATCCATATATCACTTCTCATTCGTGAATCCCCTATTTAGAAAAATTCTATGATGTAGTCCTATAACATATAAGTTGATAACCACCCCATATTTCTACAACATTTATGTCCATATCCACACTGCTGTCCAATTATCCAACGTCTCCCTACAACCACCACACAAAAAAGGATGTTCTGATTCGTACAAGTTCATCCACCCAAAAATCAATTAATCTCTCACACATGGAATCATGATCACTACCTATACCATCCCACGACAAAAACCATAGTAACTACTAATATCCAAAACCCTATTATATACTCATGACACACCCTTCTCACAAAACCCACTCCTATATACAACCTTGAACCCACAATCGTTCACCCAACAGTAGCACTACAAAACTCACACAAGCTCACAAAACCTAATAGAACAAATCCATCAGCCATACCTATCAAATATAAGATATTCATATTTGTTAAAAATTATTCTTTAAGTTCACATGATATATAGGGGTGATCACATATGTGTTTTCATCATGTTGAATTCATTTAATCTAACCAGGTATAAGTGATTCACCAAATTAGGATTTATACGAATTATTCATGTGAAAACAATAATATTTATAAAGTTCACCCTAGAAAACAAAAAGAATCTAAATAAACATGGTTTTTTAGCTTTATAGCCACAACAGATCATAATATCAACAATGATATGAATATAAAGTGGTGATCTGACATCAATCCACTCCTATCCTGTTATTTCATAGGCTTCGTTATATTTTTATCATATTACATTTTTTATTTATTTATTTAATAAAAGGATTCATCCATTAATATAAAATAATAATTTTTTATCCCACCACACATTATATGAGTTCTGTGATTTTTCTAGAGCTCACCTGCTCTGTTTCATTGGAGTTCATTCCTTCTGTACATATGATCTCTCTTGTTGGCGCAAAGTGGAACCTCGATCCATCGATCATCTAGTAGGAATTTATTCCTCCTCTCTTAAATTTTTCATTAATAATCATCTCTTAAATACATGGGTTCTTATGTGTATTTTTTGTTTTGAGAAATTAAAATATATATATCACAAAAGGAAAACCCACACAGAAGGAAATATCCCGACATTTAAGAGTTAGAACTAATTTTAAAGGAATAATAATTTTAAAATACACTAACATGGGATCATGGTTAAGAGAACACTATTGAGGGTATCTCAAATCGATGGGGATATTAGTATATTTTAAGATACAATTAATACCCACTGAAATTCCCCTAAAAATGAAAAAATAAGGCATTAAAAATTGTTTTCATGAAATAATACCTAAGAGGGGTGAAACTGGAAAATTGGGAAAAAAATGAAATCCTAAAATGAGACACTGATGTGAAAGTCAACGATGATGTTCCATCGACAGGTGAGCTACCAATGTGAACCAATTATGATGATCCATAGATGCCATGACCTACCAACGCCATGGCCTACCAATGCCATGAAACAGTGACGCCAAGACCTACAAACGCGACGAACATCTCATGAAACATCCTACTGACACCATAACCAACTGTTACTGAAACCACTATCTCACTGACACACTATCATTCCCATGCAATGACATGTCAACACACTAACATGTTGATGTACTGACATGTTGACACACTAACTAACAGATGCAAAACATTTAATTTTGAAAATTTTTGAAATGAGAAACCAAAATTTCTTAGAACACCTCAATCAATGGATTTTCACAAAGGTAAGCATGGGGATATATGGGTCATCACAATGTGTTTATTTCCTTTACATATTTATGATAATTATATATATTAAACATTTAATTGAAATGATAATTCCTACATATCATTTATATAAAATTACCATTACTGACTATAAATCATTTGTTGGGTAGTTTTTCCCATAAACCTTAAATTATTCTCAGATAGAAGCTATAATTATTTCATTTTCAAATTCCATGGTTATGTCTACGATAATCCATATGTAAAAAATATTAATAGTATATTTATCAATCACCTCCTTCATACTAACCTAGAAATCATGTACATTAATAGAAGGTTTTCATGCTTATCACTAATCAATTATGGGTTCAACACTAACAACCTTTTTGGATGTCAATGGTTTTCATTTTAAAAAAATAATATTAATATAATTCATATAGAATACTTGGAAACATTATGAACATCCTTAAAAATAACACTAATCTAAAATGTTTGATCTACATCATCACCCGCACATACCAAGAAGCTAACCGCCTCACTGATGGTCTTGCAAATAAATGTGTTAATGAAGAAGGATATACTTCTTATACTTCTCCACTATATGAAATGGGTGCAGCCTAATTTTGTAGTAAATGTAAAATTCCCAGTTTCTAGCTCCGATACTCTTTCTTTTTCATCAATAAATAGCCTATGTACTCACTTTTCCACAAAAAAATTCATTCAATATTGGAATATTCTATTCTTATACAAATAATATTTCATGTAGGACTTGAGAGTCTTATATAAATTATTAAAATATAAATTCTACCAAAATAAAATTATTCACATTAAAATCCAATAAATATAGAATATAAAAATGGTGTATAATAATTTGAACATACAATCAAACATAAAATCATAAACTGCCACTGGTATCCCTAAATAAAATGATTATCTTACATAAGGAGATATAATCATAAAAAATTAACACAATCCATATATATTTATGAGATTCTTAAAACTATAATTTCTATGTTAAAATTAATTATATAAAATAATTATTGAATCCCAATACATAAATACTTCAATAATTCAACATAATTGTTAAATAATTAACATATAGTTATCATGGTATATCCTAATACATCATTCCTTTAATATTTCGTTTGTAGTCTCTTCATTAGAAATATAAAAATTATTACTCGTGGAAACTAATTAAACCACTTCCTGATATTTCCCCACATTGACTTACATTTAACAAATTACCATTCATTCTAGATTTAAAAATATATAATGTTTTTTTTCTTAAGGAAAACAATATTCTCAAATATTGCGTAAATTGAACTATTAAATTTTCCATAGAAATTAATTAATATATTCACTTATTTTACCCAAAAAACATTTTTTCATCCATTTTAGACATTCTGATGGGTGATTATTCCAAAATTTATAATATATCGGAAACAAATATTCATTCCACATAGTCTTCACAAAGAGATATCTCAGTAAACTCTACCCTTATGTTTTTTTGAGTCCAATATTTAGTTAAGGTTAATGATATAGATCTTTATCATTACATCTTATTTAAGTTAATCCCAATATCCTTTACTCAAGACATCACCCAAATTACCATATAATCAACACATTTTCTATCAAATTCAATGTTATCCTAGATCCGTCTAGTTCTTTCATTGGGAAAAAAATCATAATGTGTTAAACAAAAATCATAATGGGACACTATATAATAATGAAAAAATCTATAAGCTATCTAAATCAGGACGTCATATATTCAATCTTTGATACCATGGTGTTAACCATGTTTTATCATGGTCATCATCAATTTAAATCCTTCATGATGGTTTATAAAAAGAATATGAATTGAATAAACCATATCGCTAGAGTGTGTTACAATAGGTGTGTAGTAAGGATTCTTTTAATATACCAGGTAACACATGAGTCAAGATGAATACAACTTTTTTTCATAAACTATGCCAATGTAAATGTGTGATAGAACCCTATCCCATTTTATTATCCAGAATAGGATTGATTGGTAGGCCAATCGTATAATATTTTCATTACCTAAATAGTATTTTTTTATCTTACGACTAATCTTATATGAATGGTTATCACATATGATTTCTAATCCTAGTTTCAACATGATATATAATCCATAATAGGATACAAAATAAAATGTCTCGGGATTTTCATACATAAATATCACATATTTTTAGATGAATATTCAATTCATTTCACAATTATATTTTTGAGGACCATAATGGATTAGTGTATTTAGAGATATGGAACACAATCTTCTTATTTAATTAATGATATGTGACATTCCCCATAAAAATATTACAATTTTTCAGTTTCTATAAATACAACCTACAAAAAATTAATATTTATAACTGAGGTAAAGGAGTTATAATCAAGGGTGATCAGTAATTCTTAGTAAGAGTAAAAATTAGAGATATCATTCTACGAACATATAAAAGAACAAAATTTTCATTAGGTTATGATATCATGAATATATATTACAATGTTCTAATCCCACTTATAATAGATTATTAACATGGGTCATGGAATAAAATATTATCATTCCTAACCTATGATTCATATGTGTGTGAAATCAGCATAATTTATGATCCATAAGCTCCAATTACAGAATTTTTTCACCTACATAAGTATATAAACTATTTCACTTTCATGTTTAACTACTAATACTGTCAAGCATAGCTGATTGAACCTCATATCATGTTTTCCATTTTGGATCAATCCCACCAGTCTATTTTCTATTGTGGAGCAATAAAAATGAATTGTTTCCCCATTTTTTCTTATGAGATATAAATATTTAGTTAAATCATAATAGGTAGATATATGTCCCACCCATCATATAATCCATAATGTTATATTCCATAAAATCCTTGAACATTTATCAAATCATTATATCACAACCCATGAAAATAAATCTGTTTTCTTGAACATTTAATCAATAAAAATTGGTTTCATAATAATATCTCCATAAAAATTGATAAAAATAATTAGTCTTATACAATTGAATCGTATATTGAATAAAAAAAGCATTATAATATTTTGTTTTTAATGAATATAAATTGCATTAAATAACCATTAACAAATTCATATTCAAAATATTTATGAAATTTGAAAATCAATTTTATAAAATATATAAATTTAACAAATAATAAAAATAGAATTATATTTGAAATGAACAACGAAAAAATATAACATTAATTGAATTTTTTTAGGTGTTGTAATTTTTTTTCTTGTTGTACATGTTAAAATAAATATTTATTTCACATTTTTTGTAATAATTTAGGACAAACTAATTCATACAACTACATGAAGATTAAATTGAAATCAATTTTTCATATAATAAAAAATTGGGAAATTCTTTTAAAACAATAATTAGATATTATTAGAAAATTCTATTAAAATATAATTTAAAAACACAAATAAGTAAAAATTAATTATTAGTGAAAGAGAGAAATGAAGAAATTTTTCTTAAAAATATTATTTTGGTCTATTTATTATTTAAAGAGAATAAAATGAAATTAAAACATCTACTATACATAAATAACTATAAGAAAACAAATTAAATGAGTTTAAGGATGATTACACTATAATATTTCTAGATCGAATACTTAATCATAAATAGTCTAAATAAATAATGATATTTTTACATAATACATTATATAATTTTGATTCATTTGATTTAGAAGACCAATGGAAAAATACCCAAAATTGGTTATTTAAATATTTACAATTTAGATATTAATCATCATAAATAAATTCAAGGAAATTATTTAATATAGATGGAGGAAATTAGTGGTGAATATAACACGAGTCTCATAGAAATATATGTGTGGTGAAAATCCCTTATAAGAATTATCGACTCCATTCATATATATTTGATCATAATGGATAATAAATTTAGTTTTATTATATGTATATTCTAGAAAAATAATAATATATATCATACTATATATAAATTTCAAACAAACCTTTTTAACCAGATTATTAATAATTCTCAATTAAAATCATTATTTCCAGAAAAAACTTCAATGTTTTATCTAATATGTTATTATTTGGTATGTTATATCCTTTTACATTGATCATGATTCCAAAATCTAAAAAATTATGACCATGATATAAATATGAAATATATTCATTAAATATTTATTTTATTAAATCCTCTAAATTTAATGTTAGATAATAAATTACACTATTCACATCGATTGTAATCCAAATGGGCGTGTGAATGTTGTTTCCATTTTCTTGTTGTATGAATCAAATGATTGGTATATTAGTTCACCTTTGTAAAAAAAATTCATAACATTGATGTAATATGTATTAATAAAACATATACTGATTAACAATCATGTATAAATAAAATGAAAAATGTATCACTTCAGTTTTTGGAGGAGACGATCAACGTTTACACACATGGAATGTTATCATATCCAAATAGATTAAACTTTTACAATTAATTTATGATTTTATAATTCCAGATGAATAATATTTTCAGAAATATCATATAAATATATGAAATACATAATTATCTCCCACTATAGGAGGTGGTGTTGGAAAATGAATTTAATATTTTTGTGCGGCGAAAGTGCACCACACAAAAGATCAATGATTTCATTTCCCATTTGATGGAGGAAGAGATAGATATAGTTTGTTTGAATAATTTACTAAAAAATATGTAAATAAGATAACCTTATGTTATTATTCCAGAAATATTTAATGAAATTTTATCGAGTTAAGAGAAGAAAGAATACAAAAACAATTTGTAAATAAATGTACATCTTATTCAAAGAGACTCTATAAAATTACACATAAATCCTTTATTGGAGTCCATAATAGTGAATCTATGTTTTGAATGATGTGGCAAGGGATTTTAGTAAATGTTTTAGGGATGTTTTGTCAAATAAAAAAGGATCATAGGGTCTGTAGAGTATTGGAGAAGAAAATACATTTTATATGATGGTAAAGGAACCAAATTTTATATTTCATGGAAATTCCCAAAAAAAGTGAAATGGTAAATTCATTTCAATTAAAAAGAAAAATGATTATAGGATATTCCATCTGATTATATGATAATGATGAAATAGAAATATAAAATATAATTTAGTTATGTTTAATTGAATAACATAGAAAAATGTTTTGGTATAACCATGGTAACCCCGTTCTAACCTTTATAGTGAAAATCATTTGTTTACTCTTTTCTCAATTTATTTTGAATTTTTTTTATTATATTATATATTATAAATTTCAATATGTTTAAATATGGAATACATTTTTCTATACTAAATTCATATATGTAACTAAATTTAATTTTAAAATTTCACTCACTATTACATGGAAAAATTATTTGTCTATGAGAAAATCTATATAACTACAAAAAAATTAATATTAGAGGTCAGCATAAAAATGATTCAAATTTAATGAATTCTATATCGATAAAATAATTAAATTATTTTTACTTTTATAATTTTGTAAAATAATATCGATGTTTTTAAATTCTATAATTAATTAGGAAGATCTAGTATGTAAATTAATATATTTCACTATTTATAGAGAAAATTTAAAATATTAGATAATTATAAAATAATTAAACTAAAAATATTTTCAAATGATCATTTCAAAATTAAAGTCAATTTTTGGAAAATATTTTTTTTAAAATTTTCAATAATTATGATTTTTATTTCATTTCAAAAATCGTGAAAAATAATTTTTTTTACAAAAATACATATTTTCAATGATTTTATGAAATTACAAATAATTATATACTTATTATTTGTATTTTTTTATTTATATAAAATATTTATACATAATATTTAATAAATTTTCAATCCTATTCAAATTGATAGGCCTGTTCTATGACATAATTGTAATTTTTAAATAATAACACTTATAATGTCTCATTTGTAGTTAAAACTCAGAGTTCCATGTAATTAAGGCTACCAATGAAATTTTTGTTTATTCAAAAAAACTATTTCATTAAATATCATGCTATTACAACCACTGTATATTGTATTGCACCAATATCTGAGATTTAAATCCTAGTTTAGCAAGCATCTCCAACATTCTCTATATATTCATTTTAACTACAATATGTCTTATCACAGACAAACTAATTGCCGATATGAATGAAAACATTATACACCAGAAGACATGTTGGGAGAAAAAAACACTGGATATCAAATAATGATAGGATCATCTTATTCAATGGGTTGAGTTCTTGTACCATTATTTCTATCACGCAATAATATAAATGGATCCTTGTAAATCTATTTTGGGGAATAGATTTAGAACAATAATTTTTTGAATTTTTTTGTGAATGAAATGTGTTGGGACCCAAAATGGCTGGTGATATGGTAAATACGTCGATGTAAATTTAGAAAAATAGCATGGATGACCAGATTTGAGAAATTATTTATAAAACAAATAATTGAAAAAACCTGGAGTTTTTAGTTGGGGTATAATATTTTCTCAGCATATGTCCATGGAAGAGAGTTTTTAGATTTTAGACAAATGGAATCCAAATCCATAGGCACATTTAATCACATTATATTTTCAACCACATAATATCCATAGATTGTCAAATATCACTCCCAAAACCTAGTTATGAAGTACATGGTGTGATCCATGAATTCCCCTTTTGGTTGAAAACACCAAATCCCTCACATGTTTTGAATCAAGTGGTTGTACAATAAAAAAATTTGTCTCTTAGGAGTAGAATCCAGTAATTATCACAGAACATACATATAAATTTATATTAAACAAGACATCTCAAATAGTAAAAGTTCAATGGCTACCCCATAAATACAAAGAGGCATCCTCAGAGCTTGAGGTAGCCCAGAAGAAAAAGTATCATCACTTATTCTTATCCTTAGAATTTATTTTGATATCATGATAGTTAATTTTAATAAGGGGTGAATATTACTACATATTTTATAAAAAACAATACTATGTTCGATTAAAGATACAACAGACAATACGAAGAATAAAAAACCATGAAAATTTTAGGAACGATAACCCTAATAGTATGAACTAGATTCATTATTTACTACATTGGATTATGATATAAGTAATATCAACCTGAAGTACATTTTTTTGAAATCATAGTGAATTATATATATAGATGAGTCTCACAGGAAATTTGAATACACAAATTCCGAGAATTAGTTTTCAAGAAATATATTTTTCCCTATATAATATCATTGCATATCAAGAATAGTAAAATACATGGATTCTAGATAAAGTAAACATAATAAGGGTGAGCTCAAAAGATTAGTAAGAGTTATGTATAATAGAAATACATAATGATTTCATAAGCATAGTGATTATGAAAAGTTAAATAAAATAAAACACATAAAATTTAATCAATATAAATATAAGTTTGTTCATCTAAAGATAATTTCAATGCGAAAAAATCATATAAATTAATATGTATGAAATGGTAAATAACATAAAATTATTGAAATATTATCATTAAAATGACTATCATTAAGAGTTAAGGAATAATAACTATGGAATAGTAAATAATTGAACCAATATCCCATTTAGTAAATTATCATAGAGTGAAATGAATCAATATAAAATAATAGTTAGAAAATTTCATGGATAATGATAACTAATACTCGAATAGAATAAATGACTAGTTATTAAATTCCATAAATTCGGCACATGAAACCTATACTGTCATAGACTCTCATAAGAATGTTTAAAACTGATGGGTACAATCAAATTTATCTAAGGCATTCAAAAAATATTTTGTCTCATGAGACATTCAATGCATCTAAGGGATATCATAAATAGGCCCCACTCGAGACTTTATTCTCCAAAACTATCCTCATATATTGAATAAACATTTTAATCTATATATAATGTTCATTATCATCAAATGAATGTATTTAGTAAATAATTTATATTTATCATTATTTCCCTAGAAGATATAATGACATTAAATGTAGAGCATTCTATGTATAAATGATAGTTTTTTCAAAAAATAAACACATCCCTAATAAAAAACATATATGGTTAGGATAAATTTAATGTATAATGGCCACAATAATGTGAAAATTAACCGGGAATGTTATCAACTACAAAAATATAATAAGGAAGAGAATTTAAATAATATCCTTGGTCAAAATAATTATAATTCATTCAATGTGAGAATATGGATGGTATGAGTAAAAAATATAAAATAATTTTTTATATAAAATTAAAGTGTTTTTTCATTGATGAATATTAATATAATATATATATCACTAATACATTGTTAAAGTAAATATACATTTTAATTTTAAGTATTCAATTAAAAAAATAAAATATTATCAAAATACTATTTGTTGAAAATATATTTTAAAAACTAAGAATTAAAAAAAATATTTTAAATAATGATTGAAACATATCAAAATGAGTATTTTATAAAATTTTAGTGCATAGGAAGGATTGAAATTTCATAAATTCAGAGTATATTAAAATAAATATTTTTTTCACATTAATAGTAAAATCCAAACATATATTTTGTTTTTGAAAAATACATGAATATTCCTTAAAAAATATTTTTTTTTTCAAAGTAAAAATATGTAAATACTCCATTATTAAATAATTTATAATGGGTTTTAATTTTTTTTAAATGGTTTCAGAATAAAATCAATTTTCTACTGAAGAGTTAAATGAAGTCAAATTTTATTAAGAACATTTTTTAAAACATTATAATTACTGAGGAGCTGAATTTTTTTACAATTATTTGAATATATTTACATTAAATATATTATATAAATATTGAATAGTTTTATTATATAGTGATTTAATATATTCATTCAACTAAAATTCCAGAAAAAAATCTAAATTAGAATGATGTTATGAAATAAACCATTACAATCATCATTACATAGAAGTGAGATTTAATCAATAAATCAATTATTTGTACCAAATGTAAATCCACATAATACATGTTCAAATAATACATCAAAAAAATATAATTCATTATAAAAATAATTTTATAATATCAATGGAAAACATGAATTAATATATCTTAGTAAAATGAAATTGATTTATGAAAATAATATCCACTGGGATATTTTCTAGTAAAATTACCTTTATTGAAATATTTCAAAAATAAACATATGATTTTATGATTTTATAATGTATAATATAATAACTTGATAAAGGTTTAATATAAAAAAATATAAATTAATTTAGCTACATAACATTATAATACGCATAGATATAGGCAAATATGGACAATGTCCCTTCCCTCACACTTCCTTATCATTGAACATGCATAAACTATATGTATATATGTGTTACAAATGTTATTAACAATTTTTAGAACAATATAAATATTAAAAATATAATAAATGATCATATTATATCATCTTATAACCCATTTTCAGAATCATTCATTATTTTCTTTGTTTCTTGTGTAAATTGCCTTCTGTTCTAATCTGTTTCTTCATCTTGAAATTTTAAGATCTTGCACAATTAATATAGATGTATCATCTCTAAATTAATAATGATGATATAATTTAAAATTTTAAACCCATAGTACCATTATAACTATTAATGACTGATATTTATTAAAATTGAACTATATTTCACTGAGGGATGTTGTAAGTTGTATCTATGCATGAGTAACGATTATATTTTTTAGTGGTCATTTTTATAAGTAATATTATATCTATCCATAATTGTCATAAAATAAAATATTACATATTATTTAGTTAAGTATACTTATTTTTATCATCCATGTGTTGTAGTGATGAATAGAGAGACATATTTTTTTGAAGGTGGTGGTCTACACGTACATGAATGTTGTAATCATCTTTAATTTAGTGAAAAGGTCAGAAAAAGTTGTTATATATTATCTTTCCAAAATGATCGAAATTCCACTAATATCATAAATATGTCTTCTATATCACATATAATAACTATCTTAGTCTTTATCTCCTTCCATATAATTCCTTATTAAAAAAATTATCACATCATTTCCCAATGAGTTAGTCCAATGTAAACACAAGCAATGTTATCACATCCATTATGGAATTGAATGAGAATCAGGTATATATGACATAATGACTTAATTGAAATAATTTTGATATAAATAATATATATATGAATTATATTAATAATCATAGTGATCCTTAAAAAGTGGAGGATAAAAAATTACTGGAATATAATAAATTTATTATATCATCATGGTTTAATAATAAATTATGGAGTTGTTGAATGAAATAATCTAAAAACTCTTATTGAATAACATTACACCTTCTTATGTTATCCTCCATTGCTTTTAAATGAAATGATTTCTATGATGGATTTATGGACAACTTATGGCATCTAGGATGAGATGTTGGAGGTTTTAAAAAAATTTAAAGGATTTTATAAACCAAATAGTTTTTATGGTGTTTTGTTAAAAGGAAAGGGGTTGTCCTTTTTTTACGTGAGTTGAGTGGAGTACTTCTATGTTTTTGAAAATAATCAGTAATATCAATGTTTGATCGTGAAACAACCTAAAAATATTTCAGTTTCAAACACATATGATATGACGTCAATATACTTCCAACCAATGGGTCTTACATGGGTTAAGTTCATTTTTAAATATTATCATTTTTCTTTATCCCCCAGTCTATTTTTACCATTACAGTGGTATTTTTTACTACATTGAATATTAATTATGGTAAAAAAGGTTGATACCATAAGAATTAGTAAATTTAAATATTTACAATATTCGATACATGTTTCCAAATTCAGTTCACAAATTTTTAACAATTTAATTTAAAATTAATCCCATAGACGTGATAATAAATCATCTTTTTGACGATAAAATATTCAAAATATTAAATGTTATTATATAAAAATTAAATTAATAAATGATTCCAATTACCTATGTTGGGTTTTTTATTAAATAATGGAAATAATTTTACAATAAAAAAAATATGAAAAATAATTTCCCATTAAAAATAATTTAATCTAAAAGGTTGTTTTTTATTTAAATTTAGTATTATTCATTACTCAACGAAAAAGGAACCATTTCATAAGAAATAAAAAAAAAATAAACCTAAGATAATTTTGATATTATAATTTGAAAAATATAGTTCATTATTTCAAATTAAATTTCTAAATTTTTTAAAAATTAATATATATTATTTGTGTAAATACCGAATAAATAATTTTTTCAAGAAAATAAAATTGTTCAAAAAACAATAAATTTTCATAAAAATAATTCTTATTTTCTTACTAATCAATAGATAATCATATATTTCATAATTTTTTTAGTAATTTTCAAACACAAAAATTTGACATCTACATTATACATTTTATATTAAAGGTTATTATTTTCACAATATTTCATATTTTTTTAACACAATGTTGGGTGTAGTGTCAGCTAAATATAGTGTTGTGTGTAATAAAAGATAAACATAGTGTTTCATGTTACATAATCTTTTGATGATATTTTATTTATTTAAAAGTAAGTACATCATGATGTCTAGGGGTATTATGTTTTATTATATTAATGTTGTTTCATATCATATATTCTATCAAATAAAATGTATTTATTTTAAAGTTATATTTTTTTATATTTTCCGCTTATAAAATATGTTACATCCCAGAAATTTGTACTTAATATCAAAAATCTTGTTATTGAAATATTTGAGAAACTAGTGTTTAAAAAACACCATCATAAAACAAATAAATTAAATATCTTTTTAGTAATATAGAATTAGAATGACAAAGACCATATATAAAATTACAAGGTTTCTATATAGTGGAACCTTTAGGGAAAGTGATGAAAAGAATGTGAATGATCAATGAAATAAGAAGGGATTGAAACCTTAAATATGTGACGATTTAAGAAAAATATGATTAATTAGATATGATTAAAATAGGATAATATTTCATGAGATCCTCTTCCTATTCTTGAGAAACACTATTACTCTAAAAAAATATAAGGAATATACTTACTTAATAAATTTCTATTACATAAGAATAATTTCATACATTTCATATGATTCGATCAATTTCCAATTCATCCCTTACTCAATGAAATGATTTTACAAAAATCAATTTTTCATTCTTGAAGCAGTAATATTCTATTTTAATGGATTGTAAGATCAATATAAGAGTAAAAAATCATTTTTTCTATCTCCACCTACTTTCCAAAACAAATATTGTTAGAAAAAGTTATCCAATGAAGTAAATTATTCTCTAAACCTCAAATGTTACATCCCATGTTTATCATTAATATATATTTTTCAACTCGTTAAACTAAAAATATTGGAATATTGATAAGGAAATCACATAGGCGAGTTGCAGGCACAAAACCCTTATCATCATTTGGTTGTGGGTTTGAGCCCCACAGTCTTTCCAGATGTGACAGGTTTTCAACTAGAATGTGGGTCTTCAATTTTATAAAATATATTTATATATATCATATCAAAATCAAAAAAAATATGATGGACATCTTATAAATATAAAAAATCATAAAATAATTTTTTTAAGAATTCTTTATGCAGAACGTATTTTTTCAATAAAGTAAAATATTTTTATTTCAATAATATCACAATTTCATTAATGATCTTATTATCAATAAAGGATTACAATAAATGTAAAATTTTTCCTATTAAATGTAATTTCATTATTGCACTAAAAAATTTACACAATAAAAGTCTTCTCCTAAATTTCAACTATGATATCTTAATCTCGGAAGAATCCCCATCAAATACAACCTAAAAAAGAGATCATTATGGATTTGATCTTATGCTAAATCTGAAACGCGATAACCAATTATGGTATCCATTAATCTTATGTTAATAAAGACACATTAGCTTATAAAATTCAACCCTATCTGTATATTTTTCATTATTATTATCATAAAATTATCATTGGTAAAAAATTGTACAATTTAATTCATAAACCCCAATAAAAAAATATTTCATCCATTTCATTACCATAGAGTCCCTCATATGGTCATGAGTTAATCTAGTATAAGTGAAACCTAACATGGATAATGCACAGGTCCCCCACATTTAGGACTAAAAACTATAAATGGACCCATATTGTGACATTTATTTCCTTTAATTATTGTCTAGGTTTTCCCCTACGATATTCACATCTTTATGGAATTTTTTACACATATTATTCATTTCATAAAAACTAGGATATTTTTTCTTTGTAATCTAATACACCTTATGTTTATACTTGGTCATTTACTTTCACCATCTATTCAAATCATTCATAATGTATTGTAATGAAAATGTGAATTATCATAGGCATATGTCATGAGAGTATCAAAATACATTATAGTAAGGCACATTTTCATATACAAGTGTATGATAATGCCAATCCCAACATTCTATTTTCAGATTTATTACCACTAGGTATGTCTTTTCCAAAACAACACCCACTTTTATTATCTATACAAGGATTTAATTAAAATAAAAACCAAACAATCTCTACCCTACCAAAACATAAGGTTGATCATATATAAATATTCTTAAATATTATCACAGTATTATTTTACCTAATCGATTCCTTACAAAATCTAGTTCCCATGGTTACTACTAAACATCAATTTATACTAAATGTTTTTACCACAACCCTAGTATCCAAAATCTAGTGTCTAATTTATTACATTGAGATAATATACTTGGAATCACATCACAGGTGACCAAATAGTTTACATATAATGGTAAAAAGGATACATAAGTGATCCTATCATTAAATTTTATACCCAAATTATAAAATATTTTTTTAGAATACAATTTTTACATATATAAGACTCTTTCATACCACATATTTTACAATTCATGTATCTATAAGAAAGTAAACAAAACCAGAGTGATATAATATAAGAATTACGGTGTAATCACAATAGACTCATTCATGAATCAATAATAATAACAGTCAATATAGTAATGTAAATAAATGAAAACACATTCAATTAAATCAATAAATTGATATGGTAGTGCATCCTAAGATAATATCAACGAAAAAAAGTATATATAGAATATTCAATATATAAAATAAAATAATAAAAAACATATTCATTTTAATAAATAATATTAATAT
This sequence comes from Viscum album, assembly GCA_963277665.1. Classification (NCBI taxonomy): domain Eukaryota; kingdom Viridiplantae; phylum Streptophyta; class Magnoliopsida; order Santalales; family Viscaceae; genus Viscum; species Viscum album. The sequence goes on from OY728123.1 coordinate 1,758,014,555, forward strand.
CATAAAATGAAATGGAATAATCAATTTGTAATGGTAAATAATGGAACAGTTTTTTTCATTTAATCGATAAATAGTGAGTGAAATGAATATTGAGATAACATCATTGTGCTAATATTATCAAAATTAATAATTAAATTTTGAATGAATGAAATTATTAATTATTACGTTTCATGTTTAAGGAACATGATTCACCAAGAATAATGTATTTTTATAATAAATATTGAACTACTTATTAAACCACCATTTAATTGTTGATATCCATAACCTTTGTCTCTTGAGACCATCATTGCATTCATGGGATATCTATAACTAGAATCCACCAATGTCTTTCATGTCCAATAAATATTTATATATATAATGATTTATTTAATTTATAAAAAATGTTCGTTATCATAAAATATTTTAATTGAGTAAATAATATTGATTCATTAATTTTTATATAGATAATCAAATAAATTTCAATGTAAAACATTCTATGTAGAATTGATATATGATTTAAAATATAATAATATAAATTATTGGTTAATATTATCATATAGGGGATTATTAATTTTAAATGATCACAGGAATGTGTCCACTTAATGGATATGTTATAGAATACAAAAATTATTTAGGTATGTAAATTTCGAAAATATCCTTGGTAAAAATAACCACAAATAATCTGGATGGGGAATAAGATTGATATTTTTATGGCCCTAGACTTAGATATTATATAAATGTGAGGTTCAGTCAAGGAATTACATTATTTGAAATTGGAGATATTTTAATGTTTATATTTTTATAGACAAATGATAAAACATATATATAAATAAACCATAATAATACAATGCAGAGTCTTCCAAATAGTATCCATTTTTTCTATATGCTAAACCATTTATAAATAATGCATGATATCTTTTATGAAAACTCTTCATGTCATTCATTAAGAATTCTTATAATACTATAATCACCATTAGGACTTCTGAAAAAATATAATTACATTTTAGAGTTGAATATGATTCTCTATAAGGGAAATAGAAATTTGAAAATCATTAGTCTACTGAAAAAATATAAAAATCAGGAAAACACATATTAGAAAAAGAAATATTTTTTCCAAAGAGGGAAATATCATTGTTTAAAATGTATCATTTACATTACCTTTCCAAAATGAATTATTTACATGAAAAATCATTATAAAATATAGAAAATTTATGTAGGTACCTTGGGACATCATTACATTGAACCATTACAGATTCCTTAATCATTGGAATAACCCTACATCTAATGACAAATATAATTATATAGGGAATAAAATAATTACCAAATTCATTAGATCACTATCTCGGTGCACCCATATTTTAACATATAAAGGCCTCACCCAATACTATATAGTTACACCCAACATATATAAAACCCTATAACTACAGTATGAAATAAAATATTACATCATTTGAAATAATATTTTATACTTTTATGAAAACACTTTAAAATAGTAATATACATTAGTTTTTCAAGAAGATTTTAAATGAAAAATAAACCTTTATTTTGAGAATCCTCTTTTAATAAAAAAATTAACCAAGAAAAAAGATAATTATATTAATTTAAAAATAATGAAAATATTTCAATGGAATCCAAAAATAAAATAATTTCCATTATGGTGGAAAAGTCATTGTCCCTTTGTACGAGAAGAATAAAATGTGCCTTTTTCTATTTGTCAAATAGTACCTTATAAAACAAGTAAAAATATTCATGTTTAAATAAATTTCAATGGAATTAATAGTAGAAATAAATATCCTTTATACCCAATTTATACTTATATGAATAATTATTGAAAATAATATCATGAAAATTGTTAGGAAATGATTAAATCATTAGACCTTCATAGAAACTCATACAAACTTGAACATTTAAATAATAATAACCTTGAAAGAATAACATTTTAATAAACATTAAAACCTTATGGTATATAATATATTAATATATAATGTAAAAGGGGTTGTTTATATACCTTATAAATGAATGATCATGCATATAATTATGAAATGTCTCAATGAAAGGACACTGAGATGAAATCCCATACCTTGAGTACGACAAGTATCATCAGTATTTATCAACATGAATAATAATCCTATGTTAATTAAATATTCTCTTCATAAAATTAATCATTTTTATTGATAATTTATTTTTATTATTAAAATGAATCAAATAACTACATAAACATTTTTGTTTACATCACATGTTTTGAAAATATTTATTTTATGTGTCAAAAATGAAATTGGTAGGTCAAATATTGTAAATTGTTTCATTATATAAACAAATAAAGAATATTAATCATGAAATAATTATCATATTTATACATATATACTATTTTTAAAACTAATCATTAAACTTGGGTATAAAAATTAATGGATGTAACAATCATAGAGATGGTAGGTCGTACATATGCGTAAGAAACATTCTAATTCTTCAATAATCATTATTGAAAGATGGTAAGTAAAACATATATTTATAGAATTATAATTACATTTCAAATACCATAATATTTATTTATATATACTTACATATATAATTCCTGTTATGTTAACGGAATATCACCGTGTCGAGGAAGTTGTAGTTCACACATCCTTAAACAACATTATTTTATTCACAAAAAATTGGAAGAAGGGATGTATCTGTTATATATAAATTAAATAAATTTAAGAAATAATAAATATCTTATATATAAAATAAAATAAAGATTACATATAAATTCCCAACCATGAGTGGTTTTAATAAAAACCGAGCAACATCATTGGTGGGGCGGTAGTTCGCTGTAAAAATTAATGGAATGTTCGTTACCCATTAGATGGAAGATTGTGAATGTATTTTTAGAACCATAACAAAAAAAATTATAATTATATTTTGGATAATAATTGAATAATTGAAGAACAAAATATGATGTGTTCAGGTGTTGGATAATAAAAATAACACAAAAGAGAAAAAGGATGTTACCTCTTATGTTGGTAAATCTTTCTCGCTTGCACCAAAGGGCTTTCATAGGTGGGTTTCTACCCAATGGGAGACTAATATTATTAAGGGATAGATTATGGATGCTTATTTTATCTGACATTGGGTGACCAAAAGTTAATGAGAGGTTTTTGGAAATGGTAATAGTGAGTAGCGTTATATATTGGTGGAGGATAGACTTTTTGGTAAATATTTGAATAGAGGATTTCACTCACATTTTTCCCATGAATAGTTGATACAATAATGGTCTAAATTATAACAAGCTGATTATATTGTATAAAAACAAATTATTAATGTATATTTTAAAAGTGTATAAGTCATTTTAGATACCATTTTTACTGATCAGTTCGTTGTTAATCTAATATTCCTCTTAATCGTGGAAATTAATTTTAACTAAATTCACTATTTTTAATGTCAGAAAATAAGATAAAATTATTATAAATTATAAATTATTCAAATTTAAAATATAATCCATACTTGAATATTAAAATTATAGATGTAGCATAAATTAATTTAAATTCAATTCTATAATAGGGACGATTGTGAGGGTTTTTTTTGTAAAACATTTTAATGTTTCATAGGTTCTTATATCTAAATTAAATTTGAAATCATTTGAAATGAAATAAATTATCGTAAAAGATATAAAATTAATTTAATTAAACATAAAAAACATTGTTTTACTATATAAAAAAATATTGGAAAATAGTTTGTCTCCAAAATTTAGTATTATTCATTATTTGTAAAAATGTGAATGTTTACAAAGAAATAACAAAAATAAAAATAATGAAAATTTTTACATCACAAATTCAAGAATTAATTTTATTTTCTCATATAAATATTATGAAGGTTCCATAAGTTATCTTTAATATCCGTTCACTTTTAAATGGTTATACAACTCCCTTTGAAAAATATAGAGTTATTTATTCTTAAAATAAGACCTATTTTTATTTTATGCCTAAAAACTTATTGGATAAATTTAAAAACATTTAATAAAAATATGTAGAAAAATATTTTTTATCAAATTCATTCCCAACAACATAATGGCTAGGTGATGACTACCACATTAAATAACAATATTATAATCTTTTATTTTTTGATATAATTATATCTTGTATTAAATGTAATATATTTGAGAAAATCATTGTTGTATGTTAGGTATGCTATTAGACATAGGGTTACTTTTATAGTAAAATAACAATTTAATTGTTTAATATTAATAAATATTTAAAATTCTCATTTTTTCATTACCTTTGATGTTACATGATTCAACCCTTTTTTGAAAATGTGTTCTCAAAATTTTATTCACTTATCAATTACGTGCGGATATTTATCACTCATAAATTTTTCAGATTACTATGTTTCCTCTTAAACAATATGGTTTTCCCATATTTCTATAACATGATGAATCCATATATTCGAAAACAATTCAATACAATGTTCATGAACCAGATCTAGTAATTCCTTATAAGACAGATTCACAACCACCTAAACAACTTCCGGACTCTAAACATTTCAAGATCTAGTACATACATCCATAACATTGAAACATTATTTGTGAAAATATTTAGGTCAAATCATGAAGTTAAATCCAATTTAATGAATACTGATCCACCATTATCAAGTATTTCATATCATCCAATGATGTGGACTCATCTTCCCCTCCTTATAAAGAGACGTCCCACTTTCCCATGGAGAATAATTTTAAATGGCATTATCACATTCCATGAAAACAATTAATTTTTATATGGTTATTTGCATAACTTTTCTGCCTAAATTATTATACCCTCAACTGTCAATGGATCATATAACCTTCCCTTTGTCCTTCATCAACCATGGCTAGTCCCATAAACTTACTTTCTCAAAGAAAATATGAAATATTTGGGTTGGTACCTCGAGATTTGTTGTTTGGACAAGCGGGCTATGCCAATGAATTAGTCAGTTAGGGTGGCCAATTAGTTATGGACTTAGCAGCCTCACCATACACCGGTAGGTGGTTCTGAAACTGAGTACACACCATGGTCTTCTATGGATTCTTATGTTTACTGTATTATTTTCATTTCTTTATTACTTTCCGTGTAGTAGATTATTTTCAATTTTCACTCTTACTAGTTTTACTCTATCACAACACCGGTATAATCTATTTTTTATTTTATTTATAAAATGACAAATGATTTTAGAAAATTGAATGTAGTGTTTTTTTTGGGTTTTAAATAATGAAAACATGTTTCTTATTCTCAAATGTGAAAATCATACTTTTATAATTGTATTTCAAACTTGAGTTGGTCGTTTTTTTCTAGAAAGGAGACATCAGATTCTGTGGTTTACCTTGGAAACCATGCTGAGAATTTTCAATGATCATTCCTATTAATATTTTTCATTGAATGTTTAATATCCTTTTTGGGTTATCTTGGATGTGTTTTTCATTATAGGAGAATGGTCGACCTTTAGTTGAGAGGTAACCGTAAAGATCACCTGGAGGTATGTTCGGTCATACCTTTGTTCCGCTGCTAGTACTTTTTTTGTTATCAATTTTTATTTGTCTATCTGTCTTTTGTTCATGGGAGAAATCATTCCTAATGATACAATTTTGATTCCCGACACTGGTTTACATCCCATGTGTATCAGGAATTCTTTTCATTCCATCCTGCGGACAAGCTCGGGTGACCGGTTCAGGGTTGACCTGTGTTGGTTTGTGACATAGCTTTTATGTATCTTATAGGGAATCCAATTTTCAGTGAATGTTTTAAATGACGAATCATGGTAATATTAAAATGATATAATATTTTAAATTCTAAATAAATTAGAATATTTCATGTGAAAGTTATTAATATTTACCTAACAACTATTGTTATCTAAAAACTCCACTGATACCAACTATAATGCCCCATACATAAACATTACGAAATATTTAGTTTTCATACAAAATTTAATTTCCTTCACATTTCCAGACATTTCTATTTTAGTGAATTAGATAATTTAGACAATAATTATACCTAAAAAACCATAAAAATACAGAGTGGACACTCCAAATAGTATCCATTTTTCTATAATTTAAAACATTTATAATAACGTAGGATTAATTTTATGAAAACTCTTCACAACAATTATCCTGAATTATTAAAATACCACAATCACTATTATATATTGTAAAAAACATTAAAAAACTTGGTATGACCATAAAATGATAAATAAGTGACATTATATGATTTAAACATTTATTACATTGATAAAAATTAAAACTCATCATAAACAGTACGTGAAAATATAAGACTTTACCCAATGGGGTGAATATCCGTGATTAGGAAATATCATATAATTTAACATTTGAAATACTATGTTTTTTTAAACTCATTAGAAATCATCTAAAATTCATCTTGGTACCTTGGTTAATCAACATATTGAACCCTTATAGAATCCTTATAGAACACATACAGATTGGAAAACCCATATTACGAACTTTTAGAATAATTTTCTATATAATATAATCCTTACCCAATGCATTAGAGTGTTATATGCGTACATCCATAATTATTCTATAATGGGTCCACGTGATTCTATATTATTGAACCTATCATTTATAATGTCCAAGAACTAGACAAAAAAAAATTATATCATTTAAAATTTTTTGTTTCAACTCTTATGAAACACCCTTTCATATTTAAATTTACAATATTTATTTAGAAATCCTAAATTCAATACAAAACTAACCTTTTCGTTAACAAACCATTTTCAATAACAAAATACTAAAAAAAGTGATTATTTTTAATTTTATAAAACATTAAATATGTCAATGGATTCTAAAAATAATATACTATCCATAAGGGTGGAAAATTTATTTTTGATATATTTGTTATGAGTAAAACATTCCATTTTTCATTTTTAGAAGATGGTATATAAAAAACTAAGTAAAATGATTCCTTTTTGAAAATTTTTATGCAATTAAAAATAGCCATAAAATATCTATTTTATCCATTATATATATATATAAATAATTATTTAAAAGAATATGATGAATATTTAGGGGAAATAATTAAATCATTAATCATTCAATGAATCCACATCCTACATTAATAACATTTGCATAATAAGAACCATGAACGAATGCCATTTAAAAGACATTAAAATAAGATTATCATAGATATAATATTGCTATATATTGTTAAAGGGGATGTATATAAACTATATTAAATAACAAAGGTTCATATCATTATGAAATGTCTAAATGAAAGTATATAGAGTTGAAATCCCTTACCTTGAGTATATCTTTTCACATGGGTCTTTATCTTCATAAATAATAAACATGTGTTAATAATATAAATTCATGAGAAACTTTTTCAGGTTTATTCTCACTCTTATTAATATTATTACAATTTTTTAATCAACTAAATAAACAATTTTGTTTACATCATGGATTTTGACTATATTTGAATTATGTGTTAAAAATTAGATTGGTAGGAAAAATATTGTCAAAGGGGTAATTATATAAACCTCTATAGAATTATTATCATGAAATAATTATCAGATTTATACTTAAATAATATTTTTAAAACTAATCATCAACGATTTTTATAAAAAATGAACCAACGTTACAATCACTAAGATGGTAGTCCATACATACACATGAGTAATGTATCTAATTTTAAATGACCAGAAGGGGGAAATGGTAGGAAAAACATCATTATAGGATGAATATTATATCATAAATACCATATTAATTAATCATATAAAATTACACAAATAATTCTTGTGATGTAAAATGAATCACATCGGGTCTAGGAGGCGGTAGTTCCCACATCCATGAAAATCATTATCACACTCCCACAAAATAGAGATCATATAGGTTTGAATTATATAAATATTATAGAAGCATAATATAATAATAAATATATAAATATCATATAAAAAATCGTTTCCATCACAATACACAACAATGAATGGTGGTGAAGAAAAATGAATGACATGATTTTTCAAGGTGGTTGATTTCCACACATAGAAATGTTTAGTTCATTTCCCATCAGATGGAATTTCTTTCATGTGTATATATAACACTTAAAATAAAAAAATATCATTATATTAGGAATAAATATTTTATTATGATTGAATTGAATAAAAATATTTTCTGTAGTATGGAATTAAATTAAAACATAAGTGCTTTAGGAAGGATTAAACCTCTTCTCTAGTAACCAATATAGGTTTCCACCAAAGGGATTATTTGTATTGAATTATACAAAATGGGACGATTAAAAGATTAATTTAGGGATTAAGAAGAATTATTTGGAATGTTTTATGGAGATAAACAGGTCCTATGAGGTGTGAAAAAATATGAAGGGTGAGTACCATCTTATAGTAGAGGTGTGGAATTCATGTAAGTATTTGAATGTAGAATTCCACTCATTTTTTTCATGTCATGTTGCTCGAAAAATGAATAATATTATATAAAAGGGAGGATATGGTTGACATATAAATAGAAAATATTTTTAGAAATGTTTCTACGTCATTTTGGATCAAAATTATAAGGTTACTTCGTTGTTAAACTAATATTCCTCTTAATCGCCTTAGTTAATTTTTATTATTAAAAATGTAAAAAATTATTTTGACCTTATTATAAATTATAATTTTTTTGATTCGAAATAATGAATCGTTTTTTCCAAATTCCATCATAAAATTGGTATAAATTATTTTAAATTTAATATTTTATATTATATGAGAAAGTAATTTTTTAAAGTAAAAATGTTTAAAAAATTTCCATGTTTTTATGTCCAATTCAATGTGAACTTTTTTTCAATAACATAACATAGATAAAAAATTATAATGTCCATCTAATTATACATTAAAACTAAATTAATTTATAAATTAACTATATAATCAAATTAGATGAAAATATAGTTTGAACTAAAATTCGGTATTAATTAGTATCCATCAACATCTATGTGTTCTATAAAAAATTCTAGAAAATGAACCCAATGTAAATTGTGAAATCCATATTTCATAAATTAAGAGTATTTTTTAAAATAAAAATTATAAGTGTCAATAATTATACATAAAATTGGTTCTCCATTTAAGGTTATACGACTAGATTTTAAAAAATATAGATCTCAATATTCATATAATTAGATCGATTCTTATTTTATAATGATTACATTTACTGAATTAATCTAAAAAAATATAATAAAAATATGTAAATATAATATAGTTATTTATTTTCATTCTCACCAACACAATTTTTAGGAGATAAATTCAACCTAGAATAATAATATTAACAATATATTAATTTTTGGTAGAACTCAATATTGCGTGCAATTTGAGATTTCAATGAAACTAATTGTTGCGTGTGAGGCACTCAATGGGATATAACATCCACATTGAGGTAAATTTACATGTTATTTCATAAATTTTCATAAATTATAAAAATAATTATTCTATCATTACATGAGATGTTTTATTATAAATAAAACATATCCCCAATGAAGCATATATCAAATTAAGTATTGTTCCCATTTATGAATATAATGAAAATAAAATTATATTTAAATAATTCTTGATCAAAACACACTTTTCATTTTGAAAATAATTATTTTTAAAATAAAGTATTTTTAATATCATTTTCATTCAGAATAAAATATCTAAATTTTGAATTAACAAAACATTTTGAAAATATATTTTTTAAATTATATTTAACTATTAATATGGAATATTTTAAAACATATATATGGTCATGACTACTATAAATTCTACGATAACTATGTTAAATAAAATATTAATTTCTTATTTTAATTAAAATCCTAATAGTTAACAATTTGAAAATAAACCAAATATTCATTTATTTTGTATTAAGAAAATTATAAAATGGGATAAATCTATTTCTTAACTATTAGTGGAAGGTGAAAATAATTTTTTGGGATTTTTTAAAAAACATGGGTTTATAAGAAAATAGATTCATTACCTTTGTTAGAAATACTGTAGGATTTTTATAAAAAACATTCAAAACCTATTTCATGTACCATTGAGTAGAAACTTTGATCTGTTATTATAAAAAAGATAGACTAAAAAGTGAAATAAACTTTTAAATTGGATTATTAGGAAAATATCCAATAATATCATTCACCTAAAAACTAAAAATACATAATCTGAATTAGAATTAAATTGTGAAATAAAACCTTAAAATGATTAAACATTAATGTCAGAATTAATTAAAACAAAAATTAAGTATATAATGTGTAAAACCAGATTAAAAATTCGATACAAAACATTTGATAATAATGTTACACTATGCCGATAATTTTTTAATTATAGTGACAAAGATGGAAAAATACAACCCAATGAAAAAAATTTAGTTATGAAATTAATTACCAAATGGAAATTTTCAAGTCAACACCGCTTCGTTGAAACAATTATAATATAAAATTAAAATACCATGAAACATAAATTAATCATGACATTACATATCAATGTGTAGTTATACACACCATATAAAAAAGAAAGTCCATAAAATTACCATATTCATCAATAAAGGCATATTAAGGCAAAGTCCCTTACCTAACACTACATTTATGTGGATTTTGTTTTAACCTCATGTATAGTGGTTTAATCATTTTCTTAATTAATTACAGAACTGTTTTAATTTTTATAATATCATAAAATATCATTTTATAACGACTTATCATATTTTCATTAATAACCATTCATTGTCTCCATTATTTGTTGTGTTTATTTCCAGGTTCTTATAATCAGGATTCTTAATTAATTATCCAGTTATTGTACATTTTATACAGTCATTTCATCTCTATAATAATAATCATGGTATTTTTTCGTATTTGTAAATGAAATTTACTTTTAAAACAAATCATTAATGATTATTATAAAAAAACAATGTTACAATAATGGAGACGATAGGTTGTACATACCCATGAGTAACATTTCCATTTGTCATTGATAATTATGGAATGTATTATTTTACCACTCCAGAAAGATAATAATATCAAATATAACATGTTATTCAATTTAATATAATTATATATATAATCCATTTGTACTGATTATGTAAAGTGATTCACATCATTTCATAAAGTATATAGTCTATTAGTACCCAAATGATGTTATTACCTACCATTGAGTTTAAAGGTAGGAATTAAATATATATATATATATATTATAATTTAAAAATAATAAATACCAAAAATTTCAGAAACATGAAAAAATACTATTCCTAGAAAAGTTTATTAAAAATAAAATTCAGCAAAAAATGTGAAACATGAGGGAAAAAAACCGCGTGTACACATCATCACGTGCATCCGCATTCACAAACTCACAACAGAAAGTTGGTGTGTCAAAAGACCAAAAAGAACTAAACTCCTCAATGGCATGTTTAGAGAGAGAGTCATCGACCCGATTCACCTCTCCATAAGCATGAATGACAACCATACAAAACTTCCCCACAATCTTGAGATAATAATCCCAATTCGAAATCATTCTCCATGGAACGTTCCTTGAACAGTTTCGAAAGATATCAACCGCCATAGTAGAGTCAGATTCCAACCATAAAAATGTCATTCAATGAAAAGAAGAATACCATATAGCCTTGATCATAGCCCATGGCTCAACCTCAATTTCCAATCCATTCCAAAGAAATTGATAGAAGAAACCTTTCACAAAACCTCAATAAGTGTGAAAAACACCACCACAACCTGAAGGTTCGGGAGCACCCGATGCATCCCCATCAACATTAATTTTCAGAAACTAAAAAATTTGGGGTATCCACAGAATAATCTTCATCACACAAGGTTTTTTACATCTACCAGAAATCCCAGGAGCTCTCAGAATCACTAGATCAGAAACAACATTCCACATAACACCAATATTAGCCCGAGCAGTCGATAAAACACAAATATGAAGCTTCTGAAAGCCAACAGAATTTGGGAGAATGTTGTCCTCAAAAAACAAGGGCATTCCGAGCTCTCCAAATAAAAGAGACAATCACTGAAACAGCAGAGAGAAGCAAAGTATTCACATAAGTGCTAAAATCATCATGATATACAGACTCCATAAACTGACCAAAACCTTCCAAGTGCAACTGGGTTCTAAAAATTTCCTTCAAATATCTCCATAGACAGGATGAAAATTTACATTAGTTGAATAAATGATCAGCAGTTTCATATTTAGCGAGAAAAAAGAGACAAACATGAGCAAGTGAAAACCCATCCTTCTGCAAAGTTCATTGCAAAGGAAGAATGAACTTCCAAATCCTCCATATTAGAAAATATTGATCTGGTAGAATAAAGGCAGTGTTAAACATCAGCAACCAAGAGGGGACCAGCAAATAAGAGGCACACATAGATTTGTTATCCTCCTTAGTTTTAATGGAGCCAAGAACATTAGGCATCCAAACCAGAGTATCTATATCGGAGAAATGATAATAGTGCAATTTAGTCTTGAATAGACCTGGGAGAAGCTCCTGAGCATTGCTAGTATGTAAAAAATAATAAATAGAGAGATTCTTAAACAAAGGGGGAATGTCAATGACATCAGCAATAGTATAGGAAAGCCAAACAGTTTGCCAACAATTCAAGGTGGAATTTTTACAAACCACCCATTTCGAGTAAAGGGAGATACTGAAATAAGCATGCTTGATGGTAGACCAAATGGAAGAGGGTACATAAAGAGAATACCCCCTGAAAAGCATGGACCCAAGTTTATTGCACAAGAATTCCAAAGTGAAATCATTAGAATTTAAAAGGGACCAGGTAAACCTCTTAATGAGAGATTCATTAAAAAATTTATGAACATTGATCCCCATACCTCCAATGTCAATAGTCCTTATACAGTCACTCCAAGCAACCGTAATACGCTTTCTATCATAAATTGAGCCATTCCAAATGAAATTATGAATCAATCTCTTCAAATATTTGAGAAGACATATATGCCATCTGTAAAGAGAGAAGACATAAACACACATTGAGGTAATCACAGAGTTTAACAGACATACCCACCCTGCCTCTGACATAGATTTCCCTTTCAAGGTAGCAAACTGATTAATAATTTTGAGATAAATCATTCCAAAATAGCATCTGTAAACTGCAACCCAAAAAAGTGGAACCTCAAGATAATTAAAAGGAAGATATCCCCTCTTATCCCCAAGCTCTCGAGCTATTTTTTTTCTTGGAAATGATCACACCCTCTCCAAAAAACACAGAGGATTTCCCCCAGCTGATAACTTAACCACATACCTCCTCATAATGATGAAAAGTATCCATGATATATCAAATGGTGATCCTATTAGCATTCCCAAACAATAGAATATCATCAGCATAAAAATGATGCGAATGAGAAAAAAGGCATCTTTCGAATATCATCTGTTGAAACAAACCAGCCTGCCCAAGATCGGAAAAACAACAACTCAGGTAATCCTCAACAATGGAAAAGAGTATACCAGACAACAGATCACCTTATCTCACTCCCCATGAGCACCCAAAAAATACTCATGGAGTACCATTAATAAGAACAGAGAGCATAAATATTTAATGAATACAGCTAATTAACCTAATACACCCATTAGAGAACCCATGAATTCTCAAGACCTAAAGAATTAAATCCCACTTCATTGTATCAAAAGCCTTAGAAATATCAACATTAAGAGCCATATTACCATACCTCCCTATTCTCCTCATAATGTTGAGCCATTCAGAAGACGTAAACAAGAAGATTTGAATGTTTCTACTAGGCATGAACCCAAACTGATTGATGTAGATAATATCTTTACCAATGGTTCCCAATATATTATCCAAAATTTTAATGATAACCATTGGGAGAGTATTACCAATAGCCACAGGCCTGAAATCACAAATATCAATAGCATTATTCTTCTTTGGAATCATGGAAATAAAAAAATAATTAGCACCAAAAGGGAAGTAGACATGATAAATGAAATATCAAACAGCATTAACAAACTCAGTATGAGTAATATCCCAATAAGGCATGAAAAACTTATTGGAGAAACCATCCGGCCCTTCCACACTATCAGCATTCATAAATAAAATAGCTTTCCAGACCACTTCCTCAGTGGGGATACTACTGATCATGTTAGTCTGAGAATCCTGAACCATAGAAGGAATATTCGAAAAAAATTTCTGAGTATTGTTAGTACCTGAATCCTTGTAGAGATTTTCAAAGTATTTGCAAACAGCACTATAAATATCATTATCAGAACTGAAAATCACTCCATCCACCATGATGGAATTCATGCCACTTTTCACCTTCTTTTCTCTATACAAACAGTGATAGAATTTTGTGTTCCTATCACCATCCTTCAACCATATGACATTAAATTGGTTCCGGGAGATATTTTCATTTAATGCCCGAAGTTAATTAAATTTTGAAAGGTCAAGAAGCTCATCCCTAGAGATCACATATTGAACCTTATTAAGAATTTGAAACTGCAGAAGAGTAGCCTCTGTATTTTGAATATCCTGATCAAAACCTGAGAAAGATTGATTACTCTAAACATTAAGCTTAGCCTTCACAACCTTAAGTTTCAAAATCATAATGTAAAAATGACTTCCAATGATAGATGTCTCCCATGAATCAATAACAAGCTGCCTACAACCTTGGATAGGTAACCAGGCATTATTAAACTCAAAAGGAAAGGGAGATGATCTAACACTATCAAAGCACAAATCCACCAGGAGAGGATTATGATCAGAATGAACTCTTGGAAGAGTGATACAAGAAAGAGAAAAATTCAGACTTCCCTCATCCAAAAGAAAAAAACATCTATCAATTATGATAGAATGAATCCCATTTAGAGTGTATCTTCTCCAAGTAATATCAGATCCCGTAATTGGAACCTTAATCAAATTACAGGTGCCAATACAGTAGAAGAATTTAGTAGCAGCAAGCCTGTTGAATCTATTTCCTATCTTATCCTTAGGCCTGAGCACCGAGTTTAAATCACGAATAATAATCCAAATCTTCCTCATTTCATATGCTAAATTTTATAGAGATGACCATCAAGAACGTCTTCCAATATATTGATTCTAAGCATAAAAAAAGGTGAAGGACATAACATTACCATCAATATCAGCAGACAAGGTGATTGATTACTTATCATAATGAGATGAAATCAATGAGATGATTTCTGCTTCAAAACCCAAAGCAACTCTAAAGAGAGATGCGATACATTATGGGTAACCAGAGAGTACCCATGATTCAACCATTTAAATGATTTCCATTTCCAGAATGGCATGCAAGAATCCAAAATTCCAATAAGGCAAGGTTTGTTGGCCACAAATAAAGTTCCTATGGGCCGTGACCGTGGGAGAATTCCCAAGCCCCTGACAATTCCAAATAAAAATCGTCATGGAAGGGAATATTTAGACCTAGTTTTAGGCCCACCATCCTGATGCATCATCACTTTCTTGATATTTTCCTCAGTTTTATTCTTTTTTCCTTTGTCTCGAACAGATGAGGTAGGATATGATACAACAATAGGGGATCACAAAGATTGGGGTAACTATTCAGCAAAAGAATAATCATTGTAATCACACCAAAATGAGCCACTCAATGGAGTGAATTTGTTAAGTAATTGAACCTATTCCTGGACTCCCGCTGAAGGGGTCTTCCTTGCAGCCTTTGACCGTGGGAACTGAGAAAAAGCACCCTCAACTTCACCAGATCATGTAACCATCACAACCGGCTGATCCAAATTATGGAAAGTATCCTCATTTTTATCTGTCTCTGACACCTGCAGAGGAACTATGCTCATTGATTCAGAAACCTCACTAAAATCAGGAACCCTGTTCACAGACTCAGAAACAGCAGTGCCAACATTTTCCAGACCAGAAACCATACTAGAACCAGGGGCATCCTGTATTGTAACTTGTTCTATGTCATGAGAAACCATCTCAGAATGAGAGGTAATCAATTTATCAGAGACCTGCACTAGAACCAACTCATCTGAAACCTTCACAGGCACTGATGAATCAGGGACCTTCCCCGGGACTAGTATAGGGACCTGTACTAAAGCCAGCCCGGCTGAGACCTGCAATGGGACCGAGGCTCACACTAGAGCCAATGAATAAGATGAGACTTGCAACGGAACCAATCCGGCTGAGACCTACACCGGGGATGACACCTACACTGGATCCAAACAATCATATGAGACCTGCATTGAAATAGAACCTGCTGAAACCTGCAGTAGAGCTTACACAGCTAGGACCTGTACTAAAGCCTGGAAACCAGACTCGATCTCTCCTTATACTGATGCATGATCAGCATGACCAAACTCATAGGTAGGATCAGCAGATAACTGCTCTATAAGAACATACTGAGTAGAACTAGGCTGTGAAGGAGGCTGCACTGCGCCCATAATAGTGACCTCTGCAGCCTGACTGGTGCTGTTGATCGGGTCACCAGAAGACCGAGAATCCATCGGCTTTTTCCTCCTATAGAAAGCATCAGTGTGCACATTAATTTTTCAAAAACCATATACCTTATTCATGGTACAATCATAGTCCATATGGACAAAAAATGACAATTTAAACAGAATCATGGTTTCCTCTCATACTGGATCTCCGTGTTGAACCAATCATCCCTAGTTGTCAAAAAAACCTCCTCAACCAAAGTAGCAGCCATATCCACCTGAACTAGAACCCTTAAAAAGTGACCAAAACATGGATTTTCAGTTTGTTTATCCATACGAATTGGATTTCCAACTGATGAGGAAATATCCCATAAAAGTCGAGGGTGCCAATATAGCCAATTTAGATTCCGAATGTGAATTCATACCTGAGCATGAGTGTCCTTGACATTAGCCGGATCAAAATTTCTATCCCACTCCTAGATTCGAAGAAGTACTGTCTTCAAAGAAACAGATCCAAAAATCCATCCCTTGCGCTTGGATTCTTCATAAGAAAAGCGAACGTGGTAATACCCATAGCCCATAGAAATCATCTTCCAATCGGAAAACCCCCATATATGTGATATGTGTTGCGCAGGATCATATAATTTCCAAAGACTCCCCCATTTCGGGAGGAGAACACGAGTGATGACAGAGAACTTACACAAATTGACATGCTCTTCAATATCACCCTGATCAGTGGAAATATAAGAAACATGCCCCTTCTTTATGATCCTACTAGTAGGAGGACACTCAAACTACGTGAAGCTGCCTGAGGATTTAAGGACGTCCTCAAATTTTTGCATCAAACCCAATGACTCGGAGACAGGAACCACCACAGGTCTCTTCTTAATCGCAACACCAAAAATCTCCCGATGAATAACACAATCAAATTTCGTAGCCGATGATGGATCAACCTTGTGCGGATCAGAATCATCCTTTGCAATCGGTTCAGAAACTCCAGGGCTATGTTTTTCACCCTGCACCCCGACCTGCAACTCCATCATTAAAAATAATAAATAATACATTACTAAAATTATTATTTCTAGGGTATCACATACAATCATTTACTTTAACCTTACCAGCTTCTATATATAGTGTTAGGGAAAAAACAATTCTTATCACTTCGCTAGGTTGTAGTCCACCGTACAGAGAGGCAGATTTATCATATCTAATATGTAATTGAAAATACAGATGTTATATATATCATATAAATAGTAACTAAAAATTATTTTTTCAATTTAAATTAAAATATAAATAAATCGTACAAAAACCCAAAACATAGAGAGAATGTAATAGATCATTAATGCATGTAGTGATCAATACATTGGAAATTTAATTGGATAATTTTCATGAATTCACTAGGAATGTTACCCACACTATAGTAAAAAATTTGATCCTCATCTTCCATTAGTACCTATTCAAACCCTTCAACCACAAATATTATCTCTTTGTAAACATGTACCAAAAAACTATCATGATTGACTGATTATTCTCAGTAACTAACATAATATTACAAATCCCATGGAGGGTCATCTTTTTCCTTGAATAGTCCAAACTAGATTATTACAATCAAATTCAACCTCATCATCCATTATTTTGAACATTCTAAAAAAATAAACGCCATTATGCATGGCTCATATCATCGAACCAATAGAGTTAAATGATCTATAAAAGGAACAGAAACAAAAAATAATTGATAATCTTTCATCTCTCATAATCCTACCCAACCTCATTTCCCTATCCAATAATGAACCATAATAATTTACATTGAGACCCCTATAATGAATAATTCATCATACCCATCATCCCTATAAGGCATGAAGTTGATTCACGACCTCTAAGACTATTTGAAGGAACTTTCACAACAAATAATATTTCCTCCAACCCTTGATAAGTGACCCAAACTCCCCTACATTATATTTTTTATGAACCTAGAGATAGATAAGGGGCCATATTGATATCACCCTCACCATATTTCTAGCATCCCAAAGAATCCACTAGACCATTTCTAAAATAAGGGAACATAAATGTTTTCCAGTTCGTGAGACCCCACACCATGAAACCAATTAGGGGGGATATCATGAACTGAAAACTAATAATTGAATCTATTAATCCTGACTAAATACCATAACCCCCATTCCCATTCACTTTGAATAAAAAAATGAACATTAGATTCCATAAGGGTACTGTTGCAACAAATGAACCGAGAGGCCATTCTAACACCATTACACTACATGTTTTCAGCCATTGGAACTTCTTGGTTCATGGTCCATGAGATGAGGAAATTCATTTTAGTACAAATTTATTTAAACTAGGGTTTCAAATACCCCTCATATTCCACACTCTATTCATGAAAAATGATTCTATAGGAATCGATGTTAAAACATCCATAATTATAACCTATAAAAAGGAATCGATTTGTGACATCAACCATGCATATATATTAGAAATCACATATTGATCATCATTAACGATGTCCTCCTTAAAGAATAGATTATTTCTTGCCTCCTTCAATGAAATGTCTATAGATTTACACCCCATAAAGAATAATTCTCCCCCCCCCCATTTGTCATTCAATAGGATAATATATCCATTATCAATCACCCAGTGAGTATGATCATTCAACAATTCCGAAAGGTTCAATAGGAATTTGGATAGAATGTATAACACCGTATTTATTGTCAGATCCTACCATATTTTCCAATTTCAATCCCACATAAATCATTCCAATACTTTTTTACATTAAACAAATACCAGCCAAGTCATGCATGTATGGGGTACAAGGGTTTCAGACATAATACAAATGTCGACACCTCCTTTTTCAATAGGTTTATCCATATGTTTCCATGAGGACTAATTATGTTATCCCACCAGATTTGAGTCCCAATGAAATTAATTCATGATATTTTAAATCCAAGAGATTTCCCATTAGGTGGGTTGTTGATTGATAAAACCTACATTAGTATTGATGTTAAAAAACATTTTATGAAAAAACAAATGGCATCAATTACCAAGTGGACAACCCTAAATTCACATGAATGGTGATTTTGTAACTCATTTGATGGATGGGGATATAGTTACAATTCATAATCATATTATAATATATTTTAGTGTGTTGAACATATAATTTTTTATATTATCATGGTATAATAATTATTCAATGATTTTAATTAATTAATTAATTAAAATGGATTATTGATGAACATCACATCTTATTTAAGTATCCTCCTATGTTTTTCAGAAATTTTTTATTTGGGTAGTTTTATTTCCAAAAAATGATTGTAGTATGATAGGGGGAAGAAGGTAATTTATTTTTAGGTCTTGTAAGAACAAAAAGGGGTTTATAATATGAATCGGAGAGGATAGTGAGTGGCCTTTTATAAGATAAGAGAGTGGGAAAATTGAAATTTTGAAATTATATTATATCATAATCAATTTTTGGTCATCCCAAAAGCCTCAAAAAAAGAAAATTATAAAAACAATTATGATATAAGGTTGAAATATTCTCTTCAAATAGGTTTTGGAAAACCTTGTTGGTCAACATTAATTTTTATCATCATAGTTTAATGACCAGTAAATCATTTTTACCTTATTCACGTATGAATTTTTACTGATCGATATTAATTTAGGAAAAAATAATGTTTAACTTATTAAAAATGATATATTATTCTTATAAAAAATATTGATTCCATTTTTTGAAATCATATTCCATAAAAAAATTTATATTAAACTTATAGATGCGATAAGAAAATGATATTTAAAGAGAATGTTTCAAATGTTTACAACATTTTTTTTTCAAAATTAAATATCAATTTTTTTTAATTCATACAAATTGTATTATTAGATATATAATAAAGCTAATTTCAATTGTAGGTAAATTTAAAATATAATTTATCATTCTGAATAATTTAAATGAAAAAATAATTTTTAAATTAAAATTCAATATTATCCAAAGTTATCATAGAATGAACTCTTTTATTAAAATCTTAAAAATTCACCATAAGATAATATTTAAATTATTATTTCAAATATATTTTTTTTGAATAAACTATAAAATTGTTTTAAAATTAATTTATATTAAATGCCTTCAGCATGACTAAACTGTTTTTTAGGAAGAATAGCGATTTATAAGGAATTTTTGTACTATAAATAATTCTCACTTTTTTAGAAATGAATTGATAACTATATTTTCTATAATTTACTTATATCTGTTCATATAATCAATTTTAGCATCTTATTTATAAATATTATACGAAATAATAATATTTGAATAACATTTCCCATTTTCATTGAAGTCAATGTGGAGTATAATAAAATCTAATCCTAGTTTAGTATGGAATAAAAGAAATTAAATAAATTGAATTTATTTTTGAAACACATATCATAGAGTCTTGCGGTGTTATAATTTATTCTAATAATGGTGTTTTATTTTTTACATACTATCTAATAAGATGTTTTATTTTACAATTTCATAAAGTTACAAAAGACAATAATTTAAATATGACATGTATAACCAAGACACTAAATTGGTATGTTTGAATTGGATTAAATTATTTATAGGTTTATATGTAGTTCATAATTTATATTGATAACATCTAACTAGATAATGACTTAATGTTTTGTAATGCTGATTTTTTCTTCAAAACTAATTTTTCCTGAAAAATTATTTTTATTGATCTATTCAAATTAATAACATATATTATTTTAAAAAATATAGAAATGGTATTTCAAATTTTTTTATCATATATGACATCATCATATAAATATATTCAAATGTATAAATTTTGATATTTTTCTTAAACGTATGATTACTCTTTTAATTGTGAATTTTTTTTTGTAAAACTATGATTTCTATAAAATAATTTCTATAATTTAATATTCATTTAATGATTTTAATTTTATTTAAATGTAAAATAATTTTAATTTAGTTTAATATAATATAATTAATAATAATTAATTATACTTTATTTATTTTTTTGGTTTAAATAACTTTCTTGGTTTATAACCTTAGTTTCTTGAAACCCCATTTTCCATTATATTTATCATATTTAATTGTAAATTATATTTTTCTGCTTATATAAATTGAATTTTATAAAATATATTACTTAGTTTTCATTTTTATAGTAAATACCAGTTAATAAGTTCAACTTAATTTTTCCTATAATTTATAATAAAACCATTAAAACATTATTTACATTCTTATGTTTAAAATGGGTTTACAAATAGGATATACTAAATAGATAAGTATAAAAATGATTAAAAACATATAATATTTATATTATCTATACATATTTTGACCACGTATCATCTAACCATCAAGAAAAAACTATGAGATATTTCATTGGTGTGAATACAACATTAATGAATTTTATTATTTTCATGAAATCAATGTTGTTCCTCTCACCCTCTTAAAATATGATACCCCATTTATAATCATAAAGAAAATTAAATATTCTTTTTTATATCAAAAAAATTCCCAAATACCTATATTACATAACTCATTATTACATATGTCTCGTTTATTATCATAAAAACATTGTTGGAAGGATTTATTTGTAAACCAAAAGCGGTTATCCGTAGAAGATGTACAATTCATTTCAAGACATTTTTGATTTATTTAATCTTCCACAATCCACATATAATATTAATTCCGAGTTATAAAATAACATTAATATCACTAATTTGATATGTTTCTATTATATTAATTTCAAAAGATACAAACACCTCTTCTTCTATAAAATAGAAAACGATATAATTTTTTATAAGTATGTAGGTAAAAAACCTTGTAAACATATGTAATTTTTTACCCATAATATTATCTCATTTTTATTTATGGAGTTGAATATATTAGATATTTATATATATATATAGTTATTTAAATATTTTTAAATCAAAATATTTTATGTAATAAATATTTTATTACGATTCGATTCATTGAAACATGATAATATAGTTCATGGGTTGGTATGGATTACAAAATCCATGTAATGATGTGATTCAATTTTGTGATTTTATCACATTTAAGGTATATATTAGTTTATTTAAGGAAATAATGTTATATTCATGATATAATTATAATTATGTGAATATCTAATAATTCTTATATTGATTCCAAAATTACTGGTGAAAATGGAAATTTTAAACTTGCCTATGTATTACATTACGTTTTCATGAAAATTATACAATTAATTTTTCATGAAAATATGTCATGATTGGTTTTGAAAATAAAATTATGTTTAATAATTATGATTACATCATGATTATTATTCTATATATGATTGAATCATGACCTGGTAGACCATAGAGAATCCACTGATGTCATTTTGGATATATGGGTAGAATATTATCAAAACGGCTAGAGTGAAATGTATTGATTAATTAATTGACTTTCAAATGATAGTAGATAAAATAAAAATTATAATATACATGAAAATTGTTATTTGTAAATTAAATAATTGAAATAATTTAACTATTTTTGATTCTAAGGAATGAACATGACTAGTCAGCCTCAATGTAAGTGATCTATTTTAACTTCCCATTTCATTAGGAAATGACCATTTTCTCTCTAACTCAATATATATATCTTGTTATGGATATTTATATATTATTAATTATGTATTTATTTAACTCACATATATTTATATCATATTATCCCTCTCATTTTTGGGTTAGTACATTCCTTACGATCATTTTTCAACTTACTTCATTAATAAATATCATTTTTTAGGATTTGAGGTATGATTAAGCATCCGATTTTATTCATTTGGGTAACTCATAAAAATAATAATAGTGATTAGTTAAAAAATTTATGTCACAAGTAATAATGTACATTTTATAATTGCTAAACCCATATATCACTCCTATGCAATATTTTTTTTATTTTTCAAATGAGACATTATGTATCAGATAAAGAAGGTAACCTAATACATGATTGTTTTCTATCTACAATGTGATATTTTACTAGTGGATATTTATTACATAATATTTTTTCATGTTTTTTATATTTACTAAATTTCCTATCGTTTAATCATATTTTGATATAATTGTGATTATTTTATGCCACCATTTGATTACTCATGAGCCATTGCTTCCTTGATATAACATTATAAAATCGACTCAAATGTCATTATTATTTATTATATTTGTTAAGTAAATATGATTTTTTAATATCCCATTTTTCATATTGATTTTATTGAGTTTTTATACAATTTTAGGGTCTCAAATAGATATATGTTCTTAATATTGAAAAAAATAAATGATTTTTTATCACATTGATGATTTCCCCAAGTAGTATTCCAAATAAAATATGTTTTTAACTACATATTTCACTAATTGAAAAAATGTAAAAATCATGTTATAATATTTTAAAAAACACTTTAGTCAGTATAACCACATTTTAGTAATACAACAGTATTAGAAATGGTGGTACAATATATCCTTTATTATTTAATTGAAGATATGAGCTATCACTCCAGAGGTTCTTTATATTCTATCCCAAAATATTTATTCCTCTTAACTATGTGGTGGTATTTTTTTCTCTTAGCCCTAATAGTTTTTAGGGTTAATATTAAACTAACTACATAAAAAATATATTTTTAGGCTATGGATATCAATTCACCAAATATGATCAGATATTCATCTAAAAAGAACAAGTCATTGACTAGAAAATTAACTCCTCCCAATATAATTTTCACATTGTCCATTTAGTATTCTACTCAATATTAGATGTTTCTTAACATATAGATATCATGATACATTGAACATTATTATTTGTTAAAAACAATTTTCTTGAATAATGGATGTTCTTTAATATGTAGGAGTCTCGATATTGTGATCATTAACGATATAAATCATGTAAATTTTTTTCAGCATCTATGTTCGTTGAATATTATAAAAATTATATTTATTTATTTTATTTTCAACTAATAGAATATCCACAATATCATTGGATGAGTATTCTCCTATTCATTTTCTTATATTTCTGAAAACATTATCGATTTCTAGTAAATGTCATTGAAATCTCCTTTGATAAAAAGTATTATTGGTAGAGATATAGTTGTATCGGGTTAATCCACACTTCAAAATTCTTATTTACATCTTAAATTTTATATATAATATCAAATAAAGTATTTAATTGATGTAAAAACATATTAGTTTATTTCTAGAAAAACATTCTGAAATTTTAAACTAGTAAATAAGATAAAAAACATACCACTAATTTATCAAAGATAAATATCTCCCAATATAATCATGATATTATTTATATATTATATCATATTAATATTTGGGGAATCCATCCAACCAACAAAACTTTTGATTAAACATCCATAACATTTCATGTTCATGTACGTATGGTTCTTTAATAGAAGATAACCACCATTTAATGTGAAAATTAACTCAATCTTCTAGAAGGATTCCCTATTCAATGTGTAAAAGAATAATAAATTCACCATATTTTATTTTTGTACCTCACTATCATAGATGGGTTAAATGACAAAAAACACTCAATCAGGTTTCTAAATATATCATTTAATTAATGAAATTGTTTTATATTTATAATTATTTTCAAAATGTTCCTAGGCTAAACTTGGGATCAAGAGGCATGATAAGATCTTATTTGATGTCACATTAATTATGAATTATAAAAGGTTTGGTAGGATGGTATTTAATATACAATAGGTGTGTGATAGAATGTAAGTTCAATTTTGAGTCGATAGGAATGTTGCTCGACCACACTGGTAAACATGTTGTGTTTTTACACTAGTGTGGTTCTATCCAGGTGCCACTGGCCTTTTGGTGACATACACTAGAAATATGGTGGTATTCCAGAAAATAAAATAATTCTTATATAAGGGGAACCGTATTCCTAAATCTATGATCAATTTACCAGATAGAACCCTCAAAGGCTCTATAATGACCCCTAAGTTACTAAAGTGTATTCATTCTTCA
Source organism: Viscum album (assembly GCA_963277665.1). Classification (NCBI taxonomy): domain Eukaryota; kingdom Viridiplantae; phylum Streptophyta; class Magnoliopsida; order Santalales; family Viscaceae; genus Viscum; species Viscum album. Next base: position 1,758,039,882 of record OY728123.1, read on the forward strand.
AACTAACACTCATATGATAGTAGATAAAATGATGATCATTTTTGAAATTTATTTTTTCACATTGTTTCAGTCTATATATCCATTTCCACAATTTATCCTTCATACCATGTCTTTTTTTATTCCTTGATGATTTAGAGTGTTCTTCAATGGGTTTGTTCTAGGAACGACCCTACATTTATTTCTGTTCTCATTACAAATATGAGTGAGGGGAAATGTGATCACTACCTTTATAGATAAGGATATTGGATGAACATTACAATATATAGTGACGATGAAAGGTGAGAACTACCTTAAATGTGGGGGATATATGGTTTTTATCAACATCCACTAACGAAATTTTGGATTTTTCACTATCATTGGAAAAAACTAGGTTTCGTGATTTATTAAATATTTTTCTATATACTTCAGAATAATATAAATTATTTAAATGAAATACTCTCCAAGAATCATGAGGGAGGAGATATGGGGATCTTGTTGCATATTAATTATAAACTTGTTTATTATTATCTTTAAATATCAAATTTAAATTTATAAATCTACATTGATATAAAACACATGATTCTAAATATCAGATTAATTTTTTTAATTCTATCAAATCCAACCCTAATTTAAAATCATTAACTAGTTTTAATAAATGATAAATTATATATGGTATCAAACTCAAATACAAATTGTTCTCCAAAATAAAACTCAATGGGAAACACTCTAAAATATGAACTATTAGAAAAAAGTTTGTGGAAAACATGAATGTAAACTTTTCATAAAAATATTGGATAATGATTTTGTTAAATTTTAATTCATGGATATACATTATTCATATAAATGGAGAAATAACAGACTCAATATGATATAGCAAAAATAAACAAGATGGAAAAGAATAAAATCTATAACATTTATGGAAAAATATTATTTAATTTTAATGATTTTCAATCTGTAATACTTCCCATGAAATTTGGAAATTATTAGATGTTACACTATAGGGTAAAAATAAATATAAGTAAAATAGTCAGGATATATACCTCCAATATTTCTGAAATTTTTTTATTCCTCTAGATTACTATATTAATAAATTTTATACAAGAATTTCTTGCACTTTTCATAGAGATAAGTTCATTTTCAATGATATTAGAAAAACTATAAAAAGATAAATCGGTCCTTTATAGGATCATAGGCAAAAAATATACAAATTTTTATGAAGTGAAGAACGTCAGAAATATTCTATTTGGAGTTCTCATTTTGTCACTTATAATCCTTGGGATCAAAATAGATATGGTATCTAATAAGCAGCTCGAGGTGGTCAATGTGAAAATAAAGGACATTGCCATAATGGAAATTAATTTGGATTCATCTAGAACTGATTCTAATCTTGAAAACATTAACATGATACTATGAAAGAATCTAATAATGATAAAACAAACATACCACTCCAATCCGGAGACTAAAATGAGTAAACTAGAGGTATAATTATTTGGTTTCCAAAAAAAGAGTCACATATAGCCAATGTTTCCATAAAACATCAATAAAATAATGGGGAAGAAATAATTTTAGATTATTATCAAGCATTAAACATGGAGTGATATAGATGAATTTTAATGCTAATATAACTGATGTAATCAATTATCCATGTCTCACGTGGACATAATTTAAGTACATTAATTAGTAAATTCATCATATTCTATATGTTCTTTTATCCATTTTAATTATAACTATATTTGATACTCTAGAGGGAAATTAAAAGATGTTTCTTTATGATCCTAAATTCATATTAAAGTATCTTAAAAAGAAATTTAGTGACGCTGTTATCAAAATAATATAAATTCATAAAATAATTAGATTATCTAACAATTTGGGAAAGACACATCCTAAAAATATAATTTACATATATGATGACAATAATGAAATAAGATTATTGTATTTCATGAAGGAAAATCATTTAAAATAAAGTAATTACATAAATTTAAATATAAATGGTAATTTTTAAAGGATTACACAATAATGAAATATTTGAAAAATTAGTTAAAGGGCATAAAAAATCATTTTTTTAGTTCATCCATGTTACTAGAAATTTTTTTCTGGGATTATAAAGTCATGGGAAAGGTAATTATTGTCCGTTTTATGATAAATAATTAAATATCTAATTGAATTATCTAAAAGTATACAAATATAAGATGTAAACAATAATATAAATTTCTTTATATTTATATAAAAAACTGAGTTCTTTTTTTGAGTTTGAGTGAAACAATAATTATTTTTGTTGAAACAAATATATTCTCATAAATTGAAATATTTTTACTATAAAATATATGTCTTATTGAAGTTATATTCCCATGAAAATATAGGATCCATAATCATAGAAATATATCTTCTATGGACACATATTCTGGGTTCCAAAATCTATAGTTACATAAATTTTTTGAAATCATTTCTTAATATAAATTACCAAGGAAGAACATATTATTTGAATAATGGGTCTCGATAGAATTATGTGGTTAGTTATTTATCATTTTTTTCTCTTTAAATTATTTTAAAAACAAATTTTTAATCTTCACATCCAATTTTTTTAAACCCCTTATCGATGTTTTTATTACGGGGGGTGTTCATATTTTTTCCATGCATATTTGTTGAAGAAAAATCAATTAATTTTTTATTTATATCATTTTGAAAAATATTTTATACTTTTTGTAATATTATTGATCATTCTTGCCAATTATATTATGTTCACTAGATTTTAACCCTGACATTTTCTCACATTGAAATAATTATTTGAACATGGAAATTAAGTCTTTATTCATATGTAAAATAATTCTTTTCACCACACTTATTGAATCATTTTTATCTCAAACACACCTTTATAGATAATATAAATTATTCAGAGTGTTAAATACAACCTTCATATGATTCGCCCCAAAATATCTAGATATAATGATGGGTTTACCATCTTTTATATATTTTATATCTATAGTTTCATTAATATATTATTGTTAAAATAATTATTTATATCGATAGAAATTTAAATTTTAAAATCCAAAGACTATTGATTCATTTTCCCAATTTGGTTAAATCAAGAGGATATGGATCTATATAATTCAATTTATTCGATTTTTTTATTTTTATTTATCTCTTTATATAATCATTTTTAGTTTCCTTATATACTTTTAAATGTATGAATGAATTTAGGGGGATCTATCATTGTTCAAATATGAAATACTCTAAGGCAGATAAATGCATTAAATTTACATAAATGATTTTTAATGTCTATAATTAATATTTTAATTCAAAAAAAATTGGTGTGGATATTTTTTTCATAAATAATATTTTAAAATTTATAATCAAATTTTCTAGTTAGATTTTATTTTAAAATATTGTTTTTTTTCGGAATCTTTGATTAAAATAATTTTCTACAATAAACCATTTCTCAAATAGTTTGTGTAATTTTGTGATTTCTATGATCTAATTATGGGGGATCAAAATATCATTTAATATATAAATAGGCTCATTGAAATTTAAAATATTAATAAAACAATATTTATTTCAATTTTTTATTATACAATCTCCGGTGTTTATTTTAATGAATGGATTTTTTATGTTTGAACATAAGGAATGTGTAGTTTTTAATTTTAAAAATATTATTGGTAATTTTGAATGTTTTATTGACTTCAATTTTTTATTATTATTTAACTCACTTAATGGAACATTATGGGGTATGATACATTAATTTTAATTTTGTCTCCCTTTTGATTAAAAAATATCATATAATTAATGAATTAATAATTTTCTTATAAACTTTGTAATTGATATTTACGAAACATAAAATGTTATAGAAGGTGATAATGTTAAATATATATATTTTATAACAACATGAGTGAACGTATTTTGGGAGATAATGTTATAGATTGAAATTCATGGTTATATTATAATATCTTAACAAATCTATTAAATTGGTTTCAAATTATTCAAAATTTCCTTTGTTTTAATTATAACCAAAATTATGTTTTCATAAACTAAAAGGGGTAGGTAGATTATATATATAATTATATTTTTAATATTACATTTGAAAATGAAATTGTTTAAAATGTGTCATGAATTGTTTAAATTATATTAAAATTTTTTCATCTTTAAAATTAATTAGTCATGAACTATGATAATTTCTTGACTTTTAATTTTTGATAATAAAAAAGTGGATATAATATATTTTTGATTAAATAAATTTTGAAATAATTTTACCATGAAACTACAACATTTCATTTTTATGTAATCAAAATGATTCAATGAATTCCATTATAAAATATCAATATTTTTTTTACGTGTAAATAATTAATTCATATTATTTCAATAATTATTTTTTTAATTATTTATGGTGATAAAAAAGGAGTAGAACGTTTTACTTCAATATCATTTGTAGTTTTTATTATCACACACACCCAACCATGTTTTCAACCATTTAATTTAAAAAAGATTACCCTTTCTATTTTCTAAAACATTCCTAATGTTTTTGGACTGAACATGCGAAATAAGAATCCTGAGAAGGACCTATTTGAAGTCATAGGACAGATGGAAGTAGTAGTAGACTAGTAATAGGTAACTCTATTATAGGAAGGTTTTTTATAGATCCACATTTCTATCTAGATAGTTCTTGGATGGATATGGACACCCCCAACCTATCAAGTGGCATTCAAAAAAACACATCTTTAGAGAGGACCCTTCATGCCTTCTTTCTGACCCCATTGGCCATATAAGACACTAACATGATTTAGAATGACCGTAAATCCATTCCACGTTATAAATACACCCCAAATGTTATTTCATGACAATTTATATCAAAAATAAAATTTTAGATCTGGTTTTTCCAAATTTTCAATCCTATCATCTCATTCAAAATTTTTCATCTTCCTCTCATATCTTCCTTCTATTTTCATAACAAATTTTTGAGAGTGTGCATCAAATGGATTGTTCTGAAGTCAATTCTTCTTTTATATTTAATTGGTTATCACAACTATTTAGTGTGGGTGGATTTTTGATATCTAAATTTAATGTGAGTGGGTAAGTGAACATTATGTAAAAAAGTGATGGGGTTGAGTTCCTATCCACAACCACTAAAAGAGTATTTAGTTTCATTATTATATCCCTCAAAATAATCTATCAAACTTTTTGTAACTGTTTTTTTGTGAAACCCATAAAAATGGTTAAAACATTATCACCCAAGAAATATTGATTTTTGGAGATTTATGTATCCATTTCTTGATATTTACTGAACACCATTATCATATAATATTTATCTATCTTCTAAATTTCTATTTCTGTTGCGATTTATAATATTTAGTTATTTTTATCATGTTATTTTTTTATTTTTATAATATTATTAATTAATTTAGAAATTGTTATTAAATGTAAATTAACACATGTCATACCATAATTAATCAAATAAATACTTCTCACAAATTGTTTTAAAAAATACACTAGAAGAATAAAAAATGGAAACCAAAGAACATGACTAAAGAATTACATGATACTAAAATTGGTCAATATGTTCGTGGTTGAAAACCCATTTTGAACATACCCAAAAGTACAAGTGATTACAAAAAGGTCTTACTATGAAGAAGTAATATAAATAATATTTTTAACCCCCTAGAGTTACTTCTCCTTGATTCAAATTATATAATTCCTTTCATTGACGTATTACATACATATATGGTAAGTTACCTTGAATCATCTAGTTAAACACACTCATGTGAAATCATGGATCAGACACCATGACTATCAAAGATGGAAAATTTTTATTTCCATTCATATTTGGTGAAATTATCAACCAAAAACAGTCTATGATAATTCCCTCAATATATGTGAACTTCTCAAGGAAATACATCCCCATCAGATATCATATTTTCATTTTCTACACACTATCCCACTCCACCTCTCTATCACCAAAATACTAGAGACATGGATATGATGAACTCAGAACATTGAATAGAAACATGTTTCTCCTCCCAACAATTTCCTAAATAAATTATTGTTCCATTAAAAAAATTATGAACCCACCTACACAAAAATTTTTTTTATTTCATTATACTAAAAGCAACTCTTCAACACACCCTCCATTCCCCGGGCTCCCCTGGAAGTGTAATGTTTCCTAATCCATTCTTGAAAAATAAAATTAGTTAACAAGTGAAATATATTTTGGACTGTAGATTTCATATTGATACCCATATCACTCTATATGATCATGTTATAGATGGAATTATATTTAATATCAATATACCATTTCCATTCATTTAAAATAGTGTTTTTATCTATAAGGATCACATAGTTATTATCATAGAGTAAACCTCAACCTTTATGACTTCTTCAAATATCAATCTATAACTAAAAAAACTATATTATTTCCTTACAAAATATAACAATAGCGAAATACTACACCTTCATTACATACAATTAAAAAATTACATTTCTTATGTGATATCCAACTGGTCATTTTTCATATAATGTAAAACCCTAATCCTATTGTAATAATTCGAGTATCTAAATCGATGATGAAGTTATCACCAACTTATCAATTCTAATGATTATCTTCTAGAAGAAGAAAAATATATTTCTTTTTTGAAACTTATGAAGTGGATGAAAAATTTAATATTCTCAATGTATTCCCACTTATACTATGTACTACATAAATTAATCATTTTTAAAAAATATTTACGGGTAATTTTTCAAACTCATGATAAAAGAGATACAATTTAAGAATGTGAATTTGCATTGGAATGTGGTATATATCTATTGAATAATTATCAGATTTTCTTTTATTCAGTATGGATACTATGTGATATTTTCTTTTTCAATAGTTGAATCATATTTTATCACACATATTAGACAGGTAAATGATTTTTATATGTTTATGAGTTGTTAGAATCAATTTGAAGGTTTTTTGAAGAAACTATTTACTCATTTAAAATAAATCTATATTGATGGATATCATGATAGTAAATGTATAATTATTTCATATAGAACAATTTTATTTTTCATATTTAGGTAATTTATTCAATTTTATAAGAATTTTTTCACATATAGTATTTTGGATTTGTTTGTAAGAAAAAATTTCTACGTTGAAATCATTTGACATTTGAATTATTTGAAATATATTTCTAATACATAACCATCATTTGACCTTTATTTTATGTGGATGATATTTCAATTATATGATCACCATAATATATTCCTTTTATGAATATGAAAATTATGTTACATGGGAACAATAGTAAATTTATTTTTTCAGATATTCAAATCATGTATTCTATTTTCCTCAGGTGGTGAAATATAGTTACAAATTAATTGTATGTTATATAAAAATGAAAAAACATGATTTAGATAATATGATTATTATAATTATTATACATATTATGGATTTATGTAAGATGAATGATAAAATTTTCAAATTGGATGATTTCTCAAATAATGTTTTTAACCTGTGATAATATAATATGAAGAATTTGTAACTGCATTGTGTCACGAAATAATGACCCATGAACACCAGTAGATCATAATTTTTTCTTGAACACATGGAATATGTTTTATAAATTTTTTTGTTGTAGTGGACTTCTTGGATATTAAATAACTGGTTTTTGGAAGTTTTATAAAGAGTCTATTATTAGAAATATTATTACATATTATACATTAAATATTTTAAATACATACATGTGAAAAGAGGGAGAATGTTTAATTAATTATTTTAATGGATTTTAAAGCAGTTGATTATGTATAAATTAAAAAAACAAATAAGGAAAATAATATTAATTTAATTTATTAAATAAAAAAACATAGACATGATTAAATTTTATAGATTAAATGATATCCTATTGCACTGAATATATAATTTATCAAATACATTTAGTGATATAGATTGTAGGATAATAAACAGTTCTTGTTTTATGGTGAATGAGATATAAAAAATGAAGAAGATCATACATTAATGATTTTATGTGAGAAGAATTAATGTATCATAATGAAAAAAAATTAAGGAATATTTTTTATAAACTCTCTTTTTTTGAATAAATTTCTATTCTATAAAAGTGGAATGCACATATATTTTTAGAAGAGAAATATTTAATCCTAGTTATGGATATATCATACATATTGTAACTAAATTTTTTTTCTAGTTGATTGTGTGATCTAAGATCATTTCCACGTATCAGTAATGATTTTCTAATATTTCTATGGAGTGAAAATTATAATATTTTTATGTTTCATTGAGTATTTTTTATGTGATTTAGGTAAAAGATAAGTGAAATATCATTAAAATGATTCAAATATTTTTGAAAAACAAAAAAACTATTGATTAATGATTCCCCACACCATATAAGAGCCATCATACACATATTATTGGTGGACATTGAGGTTGTGTCAAATAAATGATTCTTTGTTGATTCAAGGCTATTTGATAATTGTAAGGATGAATGTTTTCTGTAAACATTTTCAATATATAAAAAATATTATAAAGGCTAATTGAGAAAAATGGAATCCCCTATTTAATAAAAAGAGATATGATATCTTGAAGGATAATATGTTTTTTCATTTCTTATTAGTTTTATATAATGTTCTAGAAGTATATGATGATGGTTTCTTCTACCACACTACTGATACTAGTAATATATCAATAGTGAAGAATTATCTACATAGTGATATATTTTAATTAAATGATATTAAATCCCATATTTCCAAGTGTGGATAAAAAATAATGAATCAAATGAACTAATGGAAATTTTTAAAATCCATAGAATATTTAGGAACGAGACACCAAAGTGAAGAAAAAATGTTATATATTTGGAAACTATTTAAAAATTTGAAATTAGAATAATGAAGTCTTCATACGGGAATTATTGATAAGGTTAAATGATATAATGAGCTCCATCAAGATCATAGTTAAAAATTTTGATGACCCCATAGGGGCCTAGAATATTTTTTGTACAAAAATAACTGATTTATAATTTTTTCCATCAATGATAAAAGTCATGAAACATTTCATTTAGATGAAATAAATATATTTATTATTTTATATGGGATGGTGATAGAAAATGATACAGGAACAATGTGTAATTAGGAATATGTTATTTCATTTAATTAAAAAAATAACAAATTGTGAATGAATTTGGATGTTGAAGATGAAATCAATTGGTCTGATTCAGAATAATATATAAGTAAAAATTTTGATGAATAAATGTATCATATATATATAAGTGTTATGATTAATTAGAAATTATAATATAAATATTCATTTAATAAATATTAATGATATGATATTTGTAATTTTGAATACAATTCCATGATTAGAAGATGGATCCACTGATGAAGAGGTTTCCACATGAAAATGTTCCGTAAAAAAGATGGTAGAAAGTAAAAGTCCATTTTTAAAGGGAATGGTATGATGTTCACTATCTAATGAAATTAAAACCTATTTTTTATATACTAATTAATAGATTATAATAAATAATAATTGGAATTGATTAATATTAGGGATGAAGACTGTGGAAAGCTACATAATTTATTAGAGAATGATCTAAATTAAAATAGTTATTAAAATAATGATTTTAGATGAGAAAATGAACAAAAAATGAATTAATTTATATTAATGTTGTAGTTAAATTAATAACTATAAAAAATTCCATATATTGAAATGGAAAATTAGAAGTTTATGAATGATGGAAACTCCCCCAATTTAATTGATTCATAATATGATAATGAATAAATACCCCGTGAGAAATAATAATTGAGATCTAAAAAATTCATTATCAGTTAGAATACTATGTAAATTAAGATGGAATAATAGATAATGGAAAAGTAAAATAATATTTACCTTACTCAGTAGAAATAGGTAACTATAAATAAGGAATTGGATAAAGATAGAATTAGTTTCCATAACACTACCAATGAAATATGTGAAATATTATAGAATTTTGACACCTTGGAAGAATCTAAAAATAAACGTAAAAAATATTTTAATAACACTAAAAATTTAAAATAAAAATATTCAGATGAATAATTTTGTTAATATGAACAAGAATGTAAAAACCCACTATTATAATTCAAAATAATGAAATTATACGAGAACCAAAAATAAATAAAAAACAAGAAAAAATAGTGATGTTCAAATTTGTAAAACTTTTCCCAATATTAAGAAGAACTAATTATAGTGTTAAAGAAATATCCTAATAAAGGATAATGTTAATGTACATAATATCGTTCATTATGATGTATATTAATCTAGACAACAAGACACATAAAATAGAAAATATTCATTGCGGATATTTATTTTGATGATGATTCAATAATAATACAGCTATAACATGTTAGTTTAAATACCAATATCAATGTTTATCATGAAAAAATAGGGAGATATAATGGTGATTCAGGCCACTCAATATAGAACGGACTAGTTGAAACGTGAAAATTTTGGACTATATAATGAAAAAGGATTTCAACCATTATATTTTTTATGAATCTTCTGGAAAAATTGGTCACCTTCTTAATGTTTGACTCACCGTATTACTAGTCTATTAGAGTACGAATTTTATAACACCAAATACATAAATAATATTATATAGTGATGATATGTCTCCAATTTTGGAAACTTCTTTTAATGTTACAAAATGAAAATTTCAATATATATTTCAAAATTTATTCCATTCATATATAAATTGATCCGAAATTATAATGAATAATATTAATGTTTAAAATGAAGTGATGGAGGAATTTTGGAATGAAGAGGAACTAAAATTAATAGTTTTATGAATGATAGTGACTAGGAAAGAGAAGCTAAATAATAATATTACCTTATTTGATTAATGATTGAAACCAAAATTATTTACTATTTATTAACTCTATGAATAATGGAATTATATGATCCTTATGAATGATGTATTTTAATTAAAATTAATAATGATGGAGGAAATTTTGTTATTAGTAAAATAACCCATGATTATCAAATTTATGGTACCATATTCACTAAATTCATACTAAATATACGTGAAAGAATAAATCGGTTGTGACATCAGGAAATTGACATATTTTAGAAAGAAACAAAAGAATGATTAAATAAATAAAATGTTTCTATGATGTTCTTGAGATTATTTTATGTAGGGACTGTATAAGTTTCATATGATTGAATGGTATTATAAAAAAATATTCATACAATTTTTCATATATTAATATACATCTTCCCATTATTTACATGATTTTTTATGAATCATAAATCATTGGTAATTAAAATGAATATGATTTTCAATAGTTGGGATGAATATTTATGTTGTTACTCTTAAATAATGTTCATTATAGAAAAATTATAAAAATATAAAAATTATATACATGAATATTACCATTATATTCATGGTATTATACAACAAATTATCTCATCTTACAATGTAATAATAATTTTTGGATAAAGCAATTAATTGAATCATGGTGGTGATTGATCAAATAATGTAGATTGATGATGATTCTTATCAATAATATTAGAGACATGGAATTTTAGAATTAATTAACATAAAAAACTAATTATTATATAGAATAGTTTTTGATTGGTTTTCATATAATAATTTTTACAAGAATAATCCATGTATGAAATTCTATTGGTTGTTTGGAAAGCTCTGCATTATCAATGTTAATGGAGAATCATATATTAGGTGTTGATAGAATTTATTTTTTACTATACAAATTGAATAGTATATCGAAGCTATAATAAATAATCCTGAAATTTCAATCATTCAATTGATATAAATGATGATCATAAGGAATTAAAAGAATATACAAATGAAATAAAACATTATATAAGTTTCTATGATGGATTATTATTATTTAAAAGATTGATGAAGTTATATAAAATATGATATTATCCTAAAAATATATATCCAAAGTTATTTATTAATCCAACTCAGATAATGAGAAGAAACGCAAAACATATCGACTATGGATTAAAAGATATTTCACGGTGAAAAACTATATTGTATTTCATGGAAAAATAGTATTTATATTGATAATTTCATGGACAATGTCACATAACTAAATATTTTTTTAAAAATAATCCCAGATATTAAGAATAACAATTAGAGAAACATATATAGGATTGACATCATGAATTATGAATTGTACATGAAAGATAATAACGATTCAAGGGGAACAGTTCTCAAAATTGATGAAAAAAACATCGTTGAAACTAAATGGTTATTAAAAAATTAGTTTAATTAAAAGGTTTTGTCATTATAAAATAGTTAAATGTTTTTTGTATGGGGTATTACTATTATGAATAGTTAATTTTTTGAGAACCTTTCAATAATATCTTTCATTGAATCCATAAGAATAATTATTGATATATGATTCCCAAATGTAATATACGATTTTTCAGATGGATTTCAAGTCATTACTCACCAATAGTGAGATACAAAATGTTGGTTATATTGTAAAACATTGTGGTTTCTTTCTTATAAATATTAAGAACATGTTTTCATGTAAAATAAGACTCTATATGTATTAAAACAACCCAAAATAACATCATATTAGATGTTTTACAATTACTTTAAGAGGATGAAATATAGAGACAGAAGCATGGATGTTAACATTTTTATCAAATTTGAATACAATATATCTATTAATGTTATTTTATATGAATAACATATTTTATTTCCTAGAAATTAAAAAAAGTTATATTCAATTTTTACGAGGAGATTATTTTATTATCTGTAATGTAACTGCATAAATATATGATGTACTTCCATGGTGTATAAATTTATAAATATAAATATAAAATAATTTTTTATCAATGCGGAACATGTAAAAAAAATTGAAGATTTTTAACATTTATAAATATTTTAATGGAATTCATTGTGTTTTTATTCAATATCAATGTTTGAAACACAATGTTCACTAATATAGGAATAGGGTTATTGGTTTGTGATTCATTGCTTCGATTTTTTCATTTAATGGTAATTCATGTTCCATTGTTGAAATAATACCGAATGAGGTAACTATTTAGACCATGTAATCTGTTACATGATTTTTGAGAGAATTATAATCATATGGGATTATTTTTAAGACTTATGAAATTGGTTTTTTTATTTTAGATTAGAGATGTCCATCTAAAATGCAGTATTCATATATGGTGTAATGAATAGTTAATGTTCATGTTGCTATGATTGTTGTGTAAAATTTTTCATTCAATATATAAATCAAATTTAATATCACTTAATTTTTTATGTTAATTATTAATGTATGGTTCATGGTGGTTTGAATTAGTCTAACAATGTTTTGAAAAAATATGTAATTATTTGAATTAAATATGTGTTGTTAGAGATTATGTTATAAAACTAACTATGTATTTCATATAAAATATTTTACTCTTTTAGACATTAGATAATTTATCATTAGGATGAAAAGACAATTTTTTCTTCCCATATAATATTTTCGGTATACATTTATTAAATCTTATTAACAAGGGTATCACAATAAGTTACTATTATACATAAAATAATCTAGTTACATAGGCACTGGATTCAATTTCTTTTAAGAGAATGATATTCAGTTATATGATCTTCGTAATACATATTATTATACATAAGTGAATTAATATTTCTAACCCGTTTTATATTTTACTTTCAAATTTTATTTACATATGATAAAAAAAATTCGTTCTCTTGGAACATTAATATATTATACATTTTCTAAAAACTGATATTTCTAGAATTATATTTTTCTGATGATTTTAAATATAATGACTCCATATAAGTAATTGTTTTCTCAATATACAATTATTCTAAAAATTAAGACTCTATTATGTAATAATAAAAATAGGATAATGTTGATGTTATTTTTTCTTGGAAACAATGATCCAAAAACACAACCAAATCATTTCAACTTATATGCATACATGGAGGAAATTTTAAAAGACATTAAATTTAGTATTCATCATTGAACATTGAGGCTATCATTTATTATTATTTAAGAAGTGAATATAATCTAATATAATGGTTAGAATTTTATATGAATATTTTAAATTAATATCTATGGTAAATATAGATATTTTTTCATGAATGTTTGATTAGAATAATAATTATGTCAATTATGAAATTAATTTTATGAATTTATTTGTGAATTATTATTAATATAATACAATGAATATAAAATTATATAATATTAAGTGAATATTTGAGAATATAGAATATGATAGAGAACTAAATATATGATGTATTGACGAGAGGGATAGAAAATCAGTGACTTAAAAGATAATAATATTACCCACTATTGTGAATAAAATCAAAGATAAAGATGATAAAACTAGTATGAGTGAAAGTGATACCGAATAAAAGTTGAACAATGAGCACTTTTTGAAGAATTTTTTAGAAACAAATTCTCATGTAGTAATGATTTATATCATATGGTATTCACAAACACTATCTAAAGTGTAAAGTGTAGTACAAGTTATGTATATACCAAATTATCTATAACAACATGTTTTTTTTCAAGTAAACTATTAACTCATAGATTTTCCCTTTTCCATGCAAAAGATTATGTATTAATTTTGATTATATTACATTATAAATATGTTGTGTTCTATTGGGTGTGATTATTTTTTTACACTAACAATAATTCCACATATCTCAAATTGGAGAAATGTTTTGTTAAAACCTAAAACAATGGATTAGATATTCTAGCACAGTATTATTGATCTCCTAGACGATATGGGTTTCCTTATAGATCCTTTTATGTATTAATCATTAATTCACAATAATATCCTACTACAAAAAACATTTTCTATATATGTAAAATTGATTGCATTCGTCAGTTTTTAAACTGTTGATCAATATGAATATTTCAGAATATACATGTACACTTTATTTATTGTTGTTGGAATCGGAACACCCAAACATGTAATTTACTAATTGATTCCATAAATGATCATGGAGCATTGATCATTCCACAGTCTTTGATTTGACTGGTCGTGGATCCCGAATTGATTTATGGATCAGATGTCATGGTGGTTCGATGTCTGACTGCTTGAATTTTACATCGAGAACGATTTTGGGGCAATGTATGGATTTGTGAACAAGAATTGAAATCATGGGTTCTAGATTCGATATTTTGAAAACAAGAATGGAATGTTGTGTGCAACAGTAAATTCTTGCACGCCACATGTCGTGCGAAACTTTTACGCATCCAACGACAAGTCATCTTCTTCTCAGGCCACTCAGAAAATGTCTAAGGGAGGTTCACACAATTTTTGGGAGGTGCATACAAGATTATCATCTGTGTGCGTGATTCTTCCACACATAATGAGACGTCAAATGCTAATTTGCGAACGCACTCTCTACAGGGTGCGTGTAAGATCACATCCGCGCCCGGAATCTTACGCGTAAGTGCTCCTGAGTTCGCCTATAAATACAACTGCAGCCCCGACCAATCGTGATAGGTATCTGGAGGTCGATCGATGCTCTGTTGCGTGTAAGACCACCTCTTCCAGGAATGCGTGGATGAATGGAATCCTCCATGTGAGATCTTGTGTGAGAGGTCCCACATGTGCCAACTTTTATGTGGATCTCTAGTGGTTTGACCCTCACCCGAACCCTTTTCCACCAAAGGTTTGTGCGTGCAATATTCCAATCATACGTGCAAAGCTCCCAATCTTCTGAGTAAACCATAAATCATGAGCACAACAGTACCAAGGTGATAAAACATGCACATACATTTACTTCATAGTTCAATATTTCATGTAGCCCATACTATGTGTAGGCCATCTTAGATGAACTTTTTAGGCCATAACGTCAGCAATTTCCATTGCGCCCTTATGCGCAGTCATCTTTCACCCCTAGGATAGCATGATTTGAGATACTCCTCTTCACACTAGGAAACACCTTTTGTCATCATATTTTTCTTGGTCTGGTTACCATGATGTGAGTTGAGATTATCTTCATCAATTCCCTGATGTACCTTGACTTGAACAATTTCTTATGTAACACATCCACACCCCATCACCTGGCTTCTATACTGGGTTGAACTAGAAAGGGCTGCAGTTATGTAAGTCCCAACACCAACCATTTCTAGACACCTTATGCCTAATAGACATATCTACAAGACTATAAACTATTTTTAACCCAATGTTCCAAACATAGGATGCCTCTTTCTCCAAACAAGAGATGCCTTATTCTCTCAGCACGAGAATCCAACAATCATATATACTTGATTATAAATTATAGTGAACCCTATGTTCCAAACATAGGATTCCTCTTATTCCTCTCTACATATGCATCATTCTCCATGCATGAGATGCCAACAGTTTTATCAACATGAATATAAACATTAGTTCTCCTTATATTCCATACATTGGATACATCTTTTTCCAAACAATAGATTCTTCATGCACTAATCATGAGATGCCATCTAGCCTATCTACATGACTATAAACGTTAGTATTCTCGATTTTTCAATTATATGATGCATCTTGTTCCAAATAAGAGATACCTTATGCTCCAAGAATAAGATTCTAACTATCGTCTCCACATGACATTAAACTTGTACCATGCCCTATGTTTCCTCATGTTCCGTGATTATAGTGGAATAATTTCAAGAGCATTGGAATCTGTTAAAGCATTCCACCACTCCACCCATGCTGTGTGAGTCCTTCATTCATATCGTTATTCTATTTGATGTATTATGGACCCCCCCCCCCCCCCCCCCCCAACGTCTTGGTCCCATGCCTCATAGGCTCACATAACATCCTTGTCTAATGCCCCAGAAGACATTGGACGACACTTCGAGTGAGGTCCTGTTTTCCGAACACGGTAAACAGTCGACCCTCATTCGTTTTTTCCAATTTCAGGAAACACGATAGGGATGATGTGTTTCGAACATGGTCAGTAGTTATCCTCCATCATCAAACCACCCTCACCATGTTCAAAATACCAGTCATGTGATTCAAAAAATTTATCTTCCTTTGTTCCGATTGATTCCATTTCCCATGGTGTTATCCAATTAATTCACTTTTATATAGGTGTAGGCCTCCATTATATATCGTGAACCACCAATGCATTGGGATGCCCTCATGGATAGAAATTAGGAAGATTAAATTCATCTTCTTTGCGTAATCCCCATGAACTGTTTGCGCTCTATAATGGCATGCAAGCAGCTTCCGTGCATAAGCCCCATGCACTGTTATTGCTTCATAACAGCACCCGGGCAGCATCCTTGGGTAAACCCCATGCACCGTTAGAGCTCCATAGCAGCAACCAGGTATCTTCCATTCATTATCCCCATTTACCATTCAATATCAATAGTGGCACCTAGGAAACATCCATGTGTACACTCTAACCATCATTGTCTCTCCATAGCGGCACCAGGGTAGCTTCCATGCATAAACCCCATGCATCGTTTTCACTCCATAGCGGCACCCGAGAAGCTTCTATGAATATGCCCAATGCACAATTGTCACTCCATAATAGAACCTAGGAAGATTCCTTGCATAATCCTCATGCACCATTGCTGCTCCATAGCGGCACCATGGAAACATCCTTCTGTAAGCCTCCTTCACCATTGTCACTCCATAGCGGCACATGGGTAGCATCCATGGATGAACCCCATTCATCATTGTATCTCCACAGCAGCACCCAGGAAGCTTCTATTCACAAGCCACAATGATCATTCACACTCCTTTGTGGCACTCAAGATGCTTCCAGGCCTATTCTCCATTCATCACCCTTCATGGAGAAACCATTGCGTATGGATCGTTAGGTCCTTTCCACCTCTTATTTCACACACCAACCATGAATTGCATGGGATTATGGTGGTAAGAATCGACCATGAAATCCTCTACGGTCATCCTAGAGTGTAAGAATCGCACCATTTTAACGATGTGGTCTATGATCCTTTCTAAGGAAAGGTACATAGGAAGCCTCCATGAGGTACATTCCCACCATCCATTGGTTCCGACTCCCTTCACGTCGGCTCACAAAACGCCTCCCGAACTACATGGACTTTGATACATTCCAAGGTAATGAATGTAAAACACCTCCATGAGGTTCGAGCCCATAAACCATTGGTTCTAGCCCTCTTCATGTCGGTTCCCACCATTTTAATATATTCATACATTGATCCTTGTCATCGAAAAGTATGAGGAAGCCTCCCTAAGGATCAAGTCCAACTATTATCGGTCCTGGCCACTCCACACTAGACCACTACCATCCTACATGACATTAAATTGTACGCCCCTTTTTGTCCGGCATGACACTAAACTGTCCCCCATTCAGTAGTAAACTTTTATCAACCCCATTCAGCGTTATGTTATTGTCAACCCCATTCATTGGTAAGCTGTTGAATTCCCCCAATCGACTGTAAACTTTTGAAGTATTCAATCAATGGTAATCCATATTCAGATGAACTACGTGGAATTTTATTCCCTGCCATGAGGATACGTAGTTGCCTCATTAATGTTCAAGCCCGTCACTCATGACTCGTCCTAGTCTATCGCTCGATTTCATGTGTTCCGGGAAGATCATTCCCCAACCTAGAGGTTTTATTTATTCTAGATCCCATACATGAGTCCATTCTCATGGGCCGCCTCCTTAGGTTTCCCATCGTCCCACCAAACTATGAGGACTTTCATTTCCCTCCACTGGGATACATAGGATGTCTCATAGAGACTCTATCCCAACAATACCATCACCTTAATGTGGATCTATCTCATTCTCCCTCTACTTCATTCAACTATCCATCATCCATCTTAATTCTTACCTGGGTTGTCACTTTACGGTGAGATCAAGCCATTCATCCTAGCACTGGTCATTGCGGCACCATGGAAGCTAACCATGCATATTCCCCACAACATCCATAACCATCCACCCAATAGTATCCCTTTTATGATGGGCAACTTTCCAGGCATAATCCCCATCATATATCTAGGTCATTGTTCATTGTGTAGAGACTGATTCATCACCCCTTCAATCTACAAAGGATTTGATCACTGTCTTCTACAAAGGGTGCGTAGGAAACCACTTTGAGGATCAATCTCTAAAAATGGTACAACTTGTTGCTCCCCCATGCAGGGGTGCAAACTCTCGGATCCGAGCTCAGTGGTGTCCAGATCGGCCTTTACAGTGTGACATATTCCCTTTATGGGACACACAATCATGGGTCTGTTGTTATTGAGTTTTTTGATCCATCCACCAGGTAAACACTCCTGACACTCCCTCTTAGGGATACACCAATCTGATCCATCTCGATGGTATGTTATAATCACCATAATTCAATATCTGAATGACATTAAACTCATTTCCAACCTTCTGGTAAACATGATTTACATGAGGAAATCCTCAGAAGACACGCCTTTGGTGTAACCATCTCCGCAAGATGTAAAACTCGTGGCCTACCACCTGTTAAACTTGAGAAGCATGTTTAAAACCTCCAAAAACACGCCTTTGGTGTAACCATCTCTTCTAGAAAATAAACTCATGGCATACCCTTTGTTAAACTCGAGAAGCTAAGGAAATCGTCTAAGAAATTCCTCCATCCTAAGATACCCTGCGACTGGCGTGGGATGCCTCGAGTTTGGTGCCCTTGAGATTCCCTTTTATGAAGAAGAATACAAATTCCCCAATTTCTGCACTTCCAAATAAGTCCAGACATTCACGATGTTGTCATCCACTCCAACCAAAGGTTTATACAAGTCATGAACCCATGGAATTTCCTTACTGAAGTAGTGTAATTAACCGGCACCCACAAATATATGGCACCAAGAATGAGATTCACCAACCATGAAATAATATTTACGGTTGACCCGAACTATGTAACAATTTCTAAGGAGGAATCCACTAAAGGATTTACCGAATTCCCATCATCTCATTTCGATCTTTGAGAATAAATCCCTATGTATAGAAAATATGATGCCTGCACTTGAAAAGAAGGAATGCGGGGTAACAACTGCATGTCCTCTATAGACGATTTAGTGCGCCCCGACGAATGAGTCCAAAACAATTTATTTTGATTTTTCTTTTCAAAACATTATTTTTCTGGAAAGATAAGTAGAGATTTTCCTATTTTCGATAATCTCAAATCACTCAATAATTACGAAATCCCGAAACCTAAGATCACAAAATCAGTTCCACATTTAGGGTCATCATATTACCTAAGGCACACCTACATTTAAGCAATAGGATTCCTACTAGTAGTGGGGATATAATAGTTCATGTGGGGGTAATCGTACCATAATTATAAGCGAAATACACAATAGATAAAATATTATATTGAGGAAAAGATAAATAATAAACTCCCATTAACAACCATTTTCCGAAATTATGTATTAGTGCACAAAAAATTAGTACATATTCTATTTCATGTAATATATTTTCAAGTGTAAGGATGATCCAAAATGAACACAAAAAGAAGAATCCCCAAATTCTAGTCATGACTCGAAGTCTAATCCCTCATCAACGAACATACCATGCCATAATCTACCCTCTTACTTATGGCCTTTTTCTTTTTCCTGAATTACATCCATTAATTCTTTTTGTGTACCCTGTAGCAGCCTGAACAAGGTGTGAGTAAAACGTAGTAGGCCCCCAACCATAGTATGTAAAAAAATATACAGTCTAAACAGAGTGTGTATGCATGTACTAATTTATGTAAATGAAAATCTAAAGATAAACCGGTAGTCATTTTTTATAAATATTAACATCATACACTTTCACTAAATCAACCAATGTATGAAATTTTCATTTATTACACAATAAACTATGTCATTCAAATAATATGAATAAGTGAAAAATGAAGGTTCTCTACATCACTAGGAAACACATTTTATGAAAATCTCATCACACATACCTAGGAACCTCTGTAATGGTAGTCTCTTGAAATGAAATCTTTAGGGGTATATAGCATTAGTCTAACTCCATAACCAATTAATTATAGTGGCATGGTTTAGAGCCATATTTTATACTAAAACGTGGGCATATAACCTTTGTGAATACCATGTATTCCACCAATACATGTGCACATGCTTTTTAATCACAACACATTTTTTTTAACATAACCACTAGCAGTTAAAAATTTCCTCAATTCAATAAACCATACACATTAAACACATATAACATTAATAATTAACTCAATACATAAACCATATTCATGAAATAATTAAATAACCCACTTACCATTTACAATTAATGACCCACTACACTATTAACATTATAAAAAATTCCCCCTTATTCCATGATATCAACTAAATTATATTAACATCAATTTTATTTATATGCCAATTAGAAAACTAAACTGAAGTCTCATATATAATATTCAAAAACTGGGGTTAACATGATAAACATAACATAAATAGGTTTATCCCATTAAACCCTACAATTTCATATGTGATAATGCAAATCAATGTCCATGAATACGCAACACCCCATCTGTACCCTCTATCCTAGTTTTGTCATCCTCAATGAATCCCACATGGATCATTAGGGGTTCAATCGAACATTTAACCAATAAATTTATCATTTATACCAAGTAAACCAAAATTGGAAACACAATTATAATAATGAACAACCACATATACAAATATATTCAACAATACAATGGGATGTATCTTTTAGACCACATACCTGTATTGAGAATACTTACTCTCACTTAAGAATATCACTTAGCCTTAATTTGAAAACCCCTCAAAGATAAAACCTACAATATTCTACAAAAAAGTGTCATATGGATTTAGATGAAGAAGAGAAATTCTACAAACCATAATCTGAATAAAATAAATAAAGAGTAGTGGAAGACTCACCCAATGATTTGATCCACACCTAACGATGCTCCCAATGTCATAAAAATGTTAGAGAATTTCCCATGGGATGTTTAGGTAGATTTTTCATATCATCCATTATTTTTGATGAAGAATAGTGGAGAAAATTGGGTTATTGTTATTCAATAATGAGGGGTAAAATTTTTTAAATATCCCCAACTTTAATGAGGCACCCAATTTGGTAGCACAATTTTACAAACCATATATTTACCATGTACCACCCTCTGTCCAAGAGGGGGCCAAACCGCAAGGTTTCCTGGGGATCCATAATTCATTGATATGCAATTTGGAATGTATTTAACCAATCCTACATGTATTTGATCCTCCCCATGCTTTTTATCCAACCATGTTCTACCTCTCACTACAAGGATGGTTTAGGGGCATGGATACTACTAACCTTACGCGAACCATGAAAGATGAACTATATGGACCCGTTTCCCCTTCTTTTATGTCTCAACCCCCCATAAAACACTAGAGACTCCTCAAAAACTCTGGAAGCATATATTTAGAATAGTTAAGTAGGATTAATCCAAAAAACAGATCATGTTAGTACTGAAAAAGTTGTATGGGACCTCACAACCTACCACCATATAATGAAACCTCCTCAATCTATACTCCAAATAACCATAGTGTATCCATGGTAATAATTGGGTCACTATGCTCATATATCATTCACCATATCCCATGTTTTCTCCAGTATGTTATTTTTCTACCACTACACTCTGAATAGCGGTACAAACACACCCCATAAAACCTTCTCATTGTGATCCATAATACGGACCAGATACTCTACAAGGATGAAATACACTCAAGATCAAATTAATCCCATTTCCTATTAAATAAGTTAAGCTGATGCCATGTATATTTATACAAAAAAAACATAATTGATAGATTCATAACATCACTGATTTTCCAATTACCCCTCTATCAGCATGATTATCTCCATGTCACATTGCCCAAATGTCATTGTTCCATCTTACCACCATTTAAAATTCCAATGTGACACAAACTTAGAATCACCCACTAATCATATGATTTTTTAACAATATTACTGACCAAAACCTATCACCAAGTCAAGGTTCTACTAACATTATTCACATCGGAACACCCAAAATGTTGTTCTGGAAGAACATTCAACCCAATACACCAAACTAGTCAAAACCCCAGAGAATGATTATCACCAAATAGAAACTCCCATCTGGGACATACCAAATCCCATCCATCCTGGATCATTTGTGACATCATAAAAACATTCACATTCCTTCAATGGAGTACCCCACAATATGATTTATCTCCCCACTCCCCACACCCAAGGATCCAAAAGAACTCTAACTGACATTGGCATCCATCGTTTCTATAAAATCCTATACGAATTAAAATTTGTCCATCATAAATATGTGGCCAAGAATAACATGAAATCTCAAATGTTTTCCATCATATCGATTGTTCACATTCCATTGAAAAAATCAAAATGGTGGTGTATTTTAACATATCATGTATGTTCCATTTTTACCATGTTGTGTTAAACCATCAACAATTGTCTTGTCCCAAAATACCCATCTTCTACAATTTCCATCCTACTTCCTACACCTGACCATGGTGCATCCTCGCATAAGGAATACTACCATCATACAATGAACCTACATGAGTTATTTACCAACCTCGTGAAAACATTACCATAAAGGAATCCAGAACATTAGAAGTAATATTCAATATTTACAACACCCATAAACATTACAAACACAAGAACCTACACAATCCATAAATTTTCTTAATAAAACGTGGAGCTTACTCAAGGTCCATTTTCAATTTTGAAACAAAAATTTCCCTCCAATAGCATACAGTAATGTTTTTTACAACTCCCAAATTTCATTTGTTTTTTAGTCGAGTCAAGCTATGCATGATAGACTCATTTACAATACACCTAGATTCAGTATTATCCTATCAGTCCATAACATTTTCAAAATGAATTCATAGTAAAAGAAATCTGATTATCACCACAAACAAGCCTTCTAGAGTATATGTCTAACTTCCAATATGGGTTTTCTCACCAATCCTCCATTTCCAAAAATTGTTTCCAAGATTTATCATTCCCATAATTGACTCAAAAAAGGAATCTCAGATTTCATTTAGAATCATTCCATGACTGAATACATTGCATGGCTCGATAGACCACCTCATATAAGGGAAAACTGGCACTCCCAAAAGAACTAAAATGTGTACATCATTAGTTTCTCATTGATATCTCGATAACAATGTATCCAATCCATGGTATTCTCCACACCATCCATGGTTGACAATACACCACCCACTATAGGTGTTTATTTTCACAAACTATACATAAAAAAATTACAACCACCAAAACTGACACATTGATGACAAGATAAACACCAAAACAATGGCATGGATGACTAGATTTTCCTAGAACAAGAAAAAAAATCAACTACTAACCATTCCCATATTTTTTGAATGACACCAATGGCATTTTTCAACATTATGTTTGTCCCAAGGACCTCATCCATGACTGTAAAATTGTGTACATTCCACCGTATAGCTATACATACACTACTCTGAGAACTAATATCCAAGATGCCTCTATTTCAAAACACTTATAGGCATCTAGATGTAAAACAGAACCCTCTATAATTATACCCCAGATGATATGAATATTATGGGACCGATCATCACTGTATAAGAATATACCATGTAGTCATAGACCAACACAACCTAAATACATATCTTACATGTATCACCTCCCTCTATATAGAACATCAACCAGTTGACGCTCTCAACCTTGCCTTTCTATACACTTCACACCAACAATTATCTGACATCAATCAGGCACGATTTCATATCAAGAACCACCACGATTATATGACCCTCTTACAAGAATTTGTGAACTAATTTTTACTTTGGAACGAATAACACCATACCACTCATGTTCATCCAGCAAGTCCCTAATTTTTAACAATCAAAACACAAGGGTATACCGAACCAACCAAAAACCAACAGTACCTTACAAACCAATTCTTCACACATTGGTTTTGTAGTGAATGATATAATCTTCTCCTAAGACACCTATTCACCCATCTTAATAGGCACCATTCCTTACCAATGCATTCCCACAACAGGGCATCATCAGAGCCCTCATGGTCTTAAATTTCAGTCACCCACACACTTCTTCAACTCAATACATCATGATTCCAACATATCCAAACCCAAATAATCCTCCCACATGATTATCCATGTATCTAGGTCCATCAGACTCATCTGAATCAAGTCATTATCAACATTCTAATCCAACAACCAATCCTTTTATGTAATTTCCACAACCAAAGACTCCCACTAAAACCAGGCACCATTCCTATATCAAACATGTCCATCGAAGACTCATCCATCCTTGGATCATGCACAGAATGCTACATGATTCCTCATTCAAATGTTATCAACCACCTTTTTGGCACCGTAAAGATCCATCCACATGAAACCAACCTCAAACACTCACATTCTTTCTTAAGAGATAAATCACGGAATGACCATTATATTTTTATTTAATCTCAATGAAACCCATTAGGAATTGATTCTATCTCTGAAGTACCCACCCATTATTAACATTCCATATCAAAAAAACATTGGGTTGACCTCCATTATTGAGTCACCTCTCCATGACCACCAACTTTCCCACATAGCAAATTTGAGTAAATCTACACTTGGAATCACTCTCTATTGGATGCTACTGTGATCCAAAATTTATACGTGTGACATGTGAACGTCAAAAACACATGAATCATAGCCGACCCCTCTCACTGGTAACCTTCAAAGTCAAATGTTGTCAACTAGTTAAACATGAGGCACCTCAAGGAAAGGTCATTGGCTCCCCATCTCTTATCCATGAACATCCAACTTCAAAAAACTACATCATCAAGATAAGAAATCCTTCCCCAAATATAAGACACAATGCATCTAATGCACCCTTTAAAAGATTTACTCTATGTTTCTAACAAATTATACTCATAGTAATACATTGGATCTATGAGCCAAAAACCCCACTAGTTGGTTAAATAAAAAACACTAAAGTTATAAAAAAACATGGTTAATAACACCCATGAAAGCACGACCACCACTAATATAACTACAGACAAGACACGCATTATCATGTCTAATGTTCAACATGAAAATTAAACACCACAAAGATTACCACATTCACATTATCAGGAAACACCTCTACAACTCATGGTAACAACACTACCAAAATTTAAAAAAGGAGATTTATCTATCCACACATATGGAATAACCATTATCTCACAAATTAAAATCAAGTTATAATCATATCGAACTCTCTTAACAAAAACTACCGATGTAAAGGGCCAAATAAAAAATACAACAGATATTCACTACCCAGTTCACCAAATGTTCTTTCACCACACATTATTATGAAATAATGATATCCTTTTTAAAGTATATGAATTCACATAATAAAACATCACATATTACAGTTTCCTTGAAAACCACTACTTTTTTCAAATTCATATTTCAAAACATTATTTTTCCAAAACCCATTTCAAATAATGGAAATTAGTTGTAAAACAAAATACGTAAAATACACTACCATCCATAAAAATTAAACTCTGCATGAACTATACAAATGAGTAAGACAACCTCTATCATTATCCATTAATGTACCTACCATGGGGCATGGCCAACATGGGTAAACCAAAATATATAGTCACAATTATTTTTTTAGATACCCTTTACAACCCTATCAACTCCCCAACATAAACATTCATGGTGAAGCCCATTTATATCTTTTCATCATATTAAGAATAATATTTTATGTAACACCCCGACCCCAGTTACCCAGAGTCTATGCATTATTACGAAACATTGGCATGTCCACAAAGATCAAGTCTCAAAAGACAGATTCATTTAGTATCCTTGAAACACTAGATACATTCATAAGTTTTACATTACATCATAAAGTAATTCAAAACTACAACAAAATCTTGTCTTCATATCTCCTCATATTATCCCTTCAGGTCATTAATAAAATACTTCTTCACATCCTGGAAAAATTATAACATTGAAAGGGATGAGCTCAGATGCTCAGTAAAGATAAAGATATAGGGGAAGCTTTCATAAATAAACATAAACATTTAAGGCATTGTATAACTGAAACAAAAGACTTTTAATCTTGAACTTCAACATAATATAGAAAAATAAAATGAAATAATGCCATTTACTTATTCACAAGGATATTCTACCAGTCGAATAATCACATGCAATATCAATAACCACATTCATAATGATGGAATGCATAATGCCAGACTATCATATCCATATACCCAGGGCCTCATGCCAAGTCTACAAATAATATTTTCTCAAGGCCTCGTGCCAAGACACTAGTTTGTCTCATGAGACCTTCCGATGCATCGAGGAGCTATAGCGGGCTCCACCCGTCACTTATTAAGTTCAATGCATTCCTCATATGAACAGGTTTAAACATATCATAAACCATAACATACTCGTATCACATAAAACATGCCTAAAGGAAACATAACATTTCCACATTTTAATCACAAGATATCAATAAAACACATTGATGTAATAAAAACACTTTCAAAACAATTTTCAATACCAAAATAAAAGAAAATTAAAACTTGGTATCTATTTTTCAATTAAAAAAGTTATGGCTTGTAGAGGAAGTCGAAACTCAAATAATGGTCACGGCGGAAGAGAAGTCATTATTTCTGCACACGTACGAGAAAACATTTCTTTTTTTGTCCTGTAAAAATGCGTTTATAAAAATATTCCTTTTTAATAAAAGTAAAAGTCAAATGTGTTTATACACCGTATAATGGAACGTTATGTATAAAACAAAATATACCTCAATGAAAGGAGATTGAGACGAAGTCCTTACAAAGATCATTTTTTAAATAAAATAGATCTATTATGTGTATTCACTATAATTACACATAAAGAAATTACAAACACAAGATAGGATATAATAATATCATGGCATAATTTGAATGTAGGAGATTAACCCAAAAAACGGAAATTGGGTTAAGAAGTTCCCTTACCTTGTGTCCGACTTGACTCGATGGTTCTTTAAACTCCTAAATAATAAAATAGAGTTAATTTATACTTGAATAGGAACCTTTTTCAAGTTCATTATTCCTTTTATATCACTTATTTCCATGTTATTAACATTATGTATTTGTTTAAGTTAATAATGGTCATTTTGTCGATCTTTGGTACTTGAGTTAGAAATTAACTTCTTATAATTACAAGTTGTTCATGTGGTAAAATATCCATTATATCCAGAATTTTATTCATGATTTAGATATCATATATATCATATATATCTAGTAGATACATTCATTTATAATATTACATAACATTTAGAGGTAAGAAATGAAATGCACCGTTCATGGAGACGGTAAGCCGTACGTACGCATGAATGCTACTTTCATTTCTATTTTGTTTTCAATGGAATAAAATTATAATTATATAAAGTTATACTATAATTCCAGTATAATATCATCTATAATATTATTTACTCAATCCTTTATACATCCCACATATGAAATTAATGATTAAAATCACATTGAGGGGGTGGTAGTCCGCACTTCCTAAAATGAAATCATTGCGTTTACCCATAATGAAAATCATAAAGGTGTGCCATAAATGAAAAATACAGAAGAATAAGGAAAAAAATAAACATAATATATATCATATTTAAAAAATAGTGTCATCTTAATGTCCACCATTAGAGGTGTTAAAATTAGATTGAACAATCATCGTTTCGTGGGGCAGTAATTCGCCACCCACAGAAACTGTATGTTATTTAGCCATTAGACGATGGTTTGTGTAAGTTTAAATAAAATATTTCTCATAAAAACATCCAAGTATATATAGGATACTGATTTTGTTACAAAAAAAATGAATAAAAATATTTTAGTGGGTTGGAGAAGCAAAATAAAACAAAACAATGTAAGAGAAGACATTGCCTTTAAATCGGGTAACTCCCCTCGGTTTGAACCAATATGGTTTATAGAAGAGATTTATGCCTAATATAAGGCTTCTAGGATGAAGGGAGAATTTTTGAGAGAGTATTTTGGGAGATGTTGGCCGTGCCAAATGGATTTTATGGTGTGAGTAAGGTGGTATAGGTGGGGGCCTTTTATAAGAGGAGAGGAGGGGCACTCTTGGAATGTCATGAAATATTACATTATTATGAAATGATTTTCGGATTTTAGAGGTTCCAAAATTATATATTTCGAGTATAAGGTGATAAGGGTTAGAAATATACTCATCCAATAGGTTTTTGGCAAGTTGATGGCTTATATTTTACATTATCTTTTCATTTTATTAAAATCGTTAATTGATGATGTAATCACTGCATCATCATGGTGTCATAAATATTTTAATTTATTTAATGTCTAAAAATTATATAAAAACTATCATGATGTAGGAAATAGTTTCATCTTTCTAATGAATATTTATAGTCGAAATATTAACTTATATAACCCCATGAAATAATTGTTTTAGTAAAATAAGACATGTTTGTGATAATTTTATTTTTTACTTTAAATAAAAAGTTATTAATGTCATTTTCTTACCCAAGTGGATCCATGGGGTCCCTAAGATGACCCACAGATTTTCTTGGTCGTCCATGACTCACCAAATAAGGGTAGGACAAGTGTAAAGGTAATTTAATATTATTATAACATTATATTTACCTTAAGTTACACTAATTACCTTTAATCACGATTAATAAAACATAAAAGTTACTATTCACAAAAAAATATTTTAATCCAATTGAACAACATATTACATAATAATGACAATGATGTTTGTCGGATTCTGAAAATTTAAATCACAGAGGTGGTAAAATTTCATTTAAATAAAAATTAGTTTTTTAACTACCACTTAATGGTTTCACTATTCATCACAAATCGAAGTTTTTCAGAACAACACCAAAAATTAACCCTAATCTATATTTGATATTCCTAATTAAAAAATGATTAATATTTTAAAAAATTCCAAATATATAATTTTCATTAATTAATTTTATAAATAATTCCCGCTGTGACAACAAATAGGGTGTTTTTATGAAACAATATATATTAAAATATTGACAATTGTTTATGTCCAATTTCAAAGTTAAATTAATTATAATGACCACCATTGGATAAAATGGTAAAAATATATTCTAATTATTCTTTAAAACAACTCAATAGTATAATTTATCACTATAAATTATTTTGATTAAAAAAGTTATTTTTAAGTATTTTCACTATTCATAAAAAATGGGAAGTTCTTAGAAACATTCAAATAATTCAACATAGGCTAATTTTGATATTCCGAATCCAAAACTGAAGTCCATTTTGAAATAAAAAATATATATATTTTCAAAAAGTGGGTATTTCAATTCATAATGGCTATTTTGATTGGTGCGGTGTGTTAGAATCTTGAACCTCCGTACAACGCAAGCTATTGCATTATTGAAAGAGAAGTGTATCGTGGAAGCTCGGGGTGTTATATTCTACCCTCCTTCAATAAATTGCGTCCCCAAAATTTTAAATTTTTCTTTGGAAATAAAAGGTTGAAAATAGAAAATACCTTTGTGTAAAACCCACATCGGAAATAAGGTTAATGAAATTTAGCTATAATAACAGGGAAAGGGAAATGAAAAAGTCACCACAAAATTATGATCTCGATAAGGAGAACATTGGTGGCAGTTAGAAACATATAATTGGAGGAAAAACATAAATATTTGTAGGGAGTGATTGAGGTCATCAATCAAAAACATGTGTAAAATTGAGGGCCTCAAAGCCTTCAATCTATGTTGATTTCAAATATTATCAGTTCAACAAGACCTAAGGTATTAGGACATCACATTTTTTGTTTTAATATCCCTTTACTAAAGTTTAAGAATTAATTTATTTATAGAATAAGAGATGGTTATATACATATTTATGCTTGAAAAGTAGAGTTTCATCTTTCAACTAATTTCTACCACAAACTCATCTTTCACTCAAAAAGATAATAGAACTCAAAAATATTATATTTATCCTAATCGTACAAGGTTAATAATATTAACACATACCATTTATATTAGGAAAACTATTTTGTAATAATAAGGGACTTCCTGTAGGCTAGTGGTAGGTAATAATGGCCTGTCACACAATGGTTGTGGGTTCGATTCCTACAACTTTGTCTGACGCGACGGGTTATCCCTTGACCTACAAGTTGTCCTTTTCCTAAAACTTTAGTATTATAATATTCCAAAAATAATATTCAGAAATGTTTTATCCTTAAACAATACTATACAAGGTTCAACATAATCCATTCCAACCTTTATATTTATCCAAAATACTTCTGTCCAACTCACAGTCCAAATTTTATAAGGAAGGTAAACATAATTAAGATCCATTTTTCCATGTAACAACATGTGAACACCATCATCATATATTCTTTTAAAACACTACAACATACTGAATCACCATAAGTCCTTATTGATTACATTGATGATCCCTTATTCCTTATAGAATAATAGATATAATCCTTCTATACAAAAATGTGTACAAATCATTAACCAATTTCAAGGAAGTTAAGAATATCCAATATAATTTATCCAAATCAATCATGTATTATTCAAAAATCGGTATCTCGATATCAGAACCATATTATGGTTTATCTTTCTCTCAAACATATATTTTCCAAAAATGTAACCTGCTGTGGAGTCAATTTTCTTGGTTCCACACATTCTCATGTCCTTTATGAAATAGTACTGCAGTACAATCCTTATATACTCCAAAATTATTATAACTAATACATCATTGATACAATACACAAATGACAAAATTCGTTAATAACAACATAAGAACTCTAATCATTCATCCTCGTCTGTGGTAGTATCATGAATTCATTATTATCCAATAACATCATTTGGGGCATACTCTGAAAATTAGGACATTGGTTTGCGTAGTGTCCCCAATCCTTGCAGATAAAGCATTGTACATTTGAAACCTTTTTCATACCCTTTAAGTCACGCACTTGGTGTCCTTTTTCTCCACACATATAACAAACTCACATTCCCTTCTGGAAAGTTCCAAGGTGTTTCTTCCCACAGTTATCACATATTGGAAAAATCTTCTTTTCCCTCGTCTCTTTATCCATCATTCTCTCTTCCATCCTTTTCTTATCTTTATTCCCTTCAAATCCATATGACTCAAAGAATTCTTTACTTATCATATTAAAACATGATACTATTTATTTATATGTTGAGAACATATGGGAGACTATTTCCCTTCTAAATGATGGCTTAATACCGTGATAGATATGATCCTTATGACTCCTTGGATCATACGTATTGATGGAGTTCACAATCCTTCTACTCGGCTCCTCTTCTATACAATGGCATAAACTAGGTTAGTTTATCAATTGCAATGAATAATTACAAACTTGTAAAATACATAATTTAAATAGAATGGTTTATGGATATAATCCATAATCATAAAAAATGTTTTCTTTATGTAAGTATATACTCATAAACCCTTCATAATGGTTTGTAAAAAAATGAGAATTATCCAAAGCATATCCCCCGGGAGTATCGTAACCAAGAGTGCAGCAAGGCCCATTGTCGTGCACCAGTTCCTGTTTGAGTCTAGCTCAAAGTAGTGTTTTCGGGTTTTACCCCTAGGTACATCTATGCCAGATCCTCCTCTACCTTCTCTTATCCAGACAAGGATTTATTTCTCGGAAAACTCACAAAATCTCAAAAATACCAAAATTCTAGGAAGTTATTCTATACTAATCCTCAAAGTATATCATAGTGATATGTGCACTAATCAGTGTTTATCTAAATCTAGCTTCCAATGTTAGTACTAAGCTGCCTCTGATACCAACTGTAACGCTCCGACCCCATTTACCCAGAGTCGGTGCATTATTGCATAACATTGGCATGATCACAAAGATCAAGTCTCGAAAGACCGATTAGTTCAGTAACTTTGAAACACTAGATACATTCATATGTTATACATTACATCATAAAGTAATACAAAACTACAACAACATCTTGTCTTCATATCCCTTAATTTTATCCCTTCAGGTCATTCATAAAATATTTTTTCACATCCTGCAAAAATTAAAACATTGAAAGGGTTGAGCTCAGATGCTCAGTAAGGATAACAATATAGTAGAAGCATTCATAAATAAACAGAAACAATTAAGGAATTGTATAACTAAAACAAATGCCGTGTAATATTTAACTTCAGCATAATATGGAAAAATGAAATGAAATAATTCTATTTACGTATTCACATGGATATTCTACTAGTCGAATAATCACATGTAATATCAATAACGACATTCATAATGATGAAATTCATAATGCCAGACTATCATAACCACGTAGCCATGACCTCGTGCCAAGACTACAAATAATATTTTTTCAAGGACTCATGCCAAGACACTAGTGTCTCTCATGAGACCTTCTGATTCATCAAGGAGTTATAGCGGGCTCCACCTGTCACTTATTAAGTCCAATGAATTTCTCATAAGAATAGGATTAAACATATCATAAACCATAACATAATTGTGTCATATAAAACATGCATAAAGGAAACATAACATTTCCACATTTCAATCATAAGATATCAATAAAACACATTGATGCAATAAAGACACTTTCAAAACCATTTTCAATACGAAAATAAAAGTAAATTAAAACATGATATCTATTATTATTTTAAAAAATGTTATGGTTTGTAGAGGAAGTCGAAACTCAAATAATGGTCACGACGGCAGAGAAGTCGTTGTCGCCGCATAAATACAACAAAACATTCCTTTTTTTGTTTTTTATAAATGCTTCGTATAAAAATATTTCTTTTGAATAAGAGTAAATGTCAAATGCGTTTATACACCATGTAAAGGAAAGTTGCGTGTAAAACAAAATATGCCTCAATGAAAGGAAATTGAGACAAAGTCTTTACAAAGATAATTTTTTAAATAAAATAGATCTATTATGTGTATTCACTAAAATTACACATAAATAATGTACAAATACAAGATAGGACCTAATAATATCATGAAATAATTTTAATGTAGGAGATTAACCCAATGAACGGAAATTGGGATAAGAAGTTCCCTTACCTCATGTCTAACTTGACTCGATCTTTCTTTAAACTCCGGAATAAAAAAATGGAGTTAATTTAAACTTTCTTATAAACCTTTTTCAATTTCATTATTCCTTTTATATCACTTATTACCATGTTATAAACATTATGTATTTGTTTAAGTTAATAACGGTTGTTTTGTCGATCTTTGGTACTTGAGTTAGAAATAAACTTCTTATAATTACATGTTGTTCATGTGGTGAAATATCCATTATATCCAGAATTATATTCATGATGTAGATATCATATATATCATATATATCCAGTAGATATATGAATTTATAATATTACATAACATTTAGAGGTAAGAAATGAAATGCACCGTTCATGGAGACGGTAAGTCGTACGTACGGATGAACGCCACTTTCATTTCTATTTCATATTAAATGGAATGAAATTATAATAATATAAAGGTATAATATAATTAAAGTATAATATCATGTATAATATTATTTACTCCATCCTTTATACATCCCACATATGGCATTAACGATTCAAATCACTTTGAGGTGGCGGTAAGCCGCACTTCCTAAAATGAAATCGCCGCATTAACCCATAATGGAAATCATAAAGGTGTGCAATAAATGAAAAATAAATAAGCATAAGGAAAACATAAAAATAATTTATATAATATATAAAAAATAGTCTCATCATAATGGCCACCATGAGTGGTGTTAAAAGAATATTGAACAATCATCATTTCGTGAGGCAGTAATTCGCCACCCACAGAAACAGTATGTTCTTTAGCCATTAGATGAAGGTGTGTGTAATTGTAAATAAAATCCATCTCATAATAACATCTAAGTATATTGAGGATACTGGTGTTGTTACAAAATAAAATAATAAAAAGAGTTTAGGGGGTTGGAGAAGCAAAATAAAACAAAACAACGTAAGAGAAGACATTACCTTTAAATCGGGTAACTCACTTCGGTTTGAACCAAAATGGTTTCTTGAAGAGATTTCTGCATAATGTAAGGATTCTAGGATGAAGTGAGGAATTTTGAGAGATTATTGGGGTAGAGGTTGGCCGAGATAAATGGATTTGATGGTGTGAGTAAGGTGGAAGACGTGGGGGCCTTTTATAAGAGGAGAGGAGGGGCACTCTTGGAATGTCATGAAATATTACATTATTATGAATTGATTTTCAGATTTTAGAGGTCCCACAATTATATATTTCTAGGATTAGATGATAAGGGTTCTAAATATACTCATCCAATATGATTTTGACAAGTGTATGTCTTAGATTTTACATTATCTTTTCATTTTATTAAAATCGTTAATTAATGATGTAATCACTGCATCATCATGGTGTCATAAATATGTTAATTTATTTAATGTCAAAAAATTATATAAAAAATATCATGATGTAGGAAATCTTCTTATATTTCAAACTAATATTTATAGTCTAAATGTTAACTTATATAACCCCATGTAATAATTTTTTTAGTAAAACAACACATCTTTGTGACAATTTTATTTTTTACATTAAATAAAATGTTATTAATGACATTTTCTAACCCATGTGGCTCCATGGGGTCCCCAAGCTGACCCATGAATTGTATCAGTCTAACATGACTCACCCAATAGGGTTAGGAAAAGTGTAAAGGTAATTTCATATTATTATAACATTATATTTACCTTAAGTTACACTAATTACCTTTAATCACGATTAATAAAACTTAAAAATTACTATTCACCAAAACATATTTGAATCCCATTGAAACACATTTTACTTCCTAATGACAATGATGTATTTAATATTTTGGAAATTCAAATCACATAGGTGGTAAAATTTCATTTAAACGAAAAATCAGTTTTTTAACTACCACTCAGCGGTTTCACTATTCATCAAAAATCGAAATTTTTCAGAACAACACCAAAAATTTACCCTAATCTATATTTAATATTCCTAATTCATAAATGATGTCTATTTTAAAAAATTACAAACAAATAAGTTTCATTAAATAATTTTATAATTAATTCCCACTTTCACAACAAATAGCGTGTTTTTAAGAAATAATATATATCAAAAGATTGACAATTGTTTATGTCCAATTTCAAAGTGAAATTAATTATAATAACCACCATTGGATAAAATGGTAAAAATATATTCTAATTATAACATAAAACTACTCAATAGTATAATTTATCACTATAAATTATTTTGATTAAAAATGTTATTTTTAAGTATTTTTCACTATTCATAAAAAATTTGAAGTTCTCAGAAAAATACCAAAAATTCAACATAGGCTAATTTCGATATTCTGAATCCAAAAATGAAGTACATTTTGAAATATAAAATATATATAATTTCAAAAAGTGGGTATTAATATTCATAATGTCTATTTTGATTGGTTGCGGTGTGTTAGAATCTCGAACTTGCGTACAATGCAAGATATTACATTATTGATAGAGAAGCGTATCGTGGAAGCTCGTGGTGTTACATTTTAAACCATTTATAATTATTCAATAAAAAATGTTCCATAATAATTCTTTAAAATCCCTTCCATTTACCCATTTAAGTTATCATTATTAAACACCATTTCATTGAAATTTTAAATGAATCATGATATTCATTCTATCCAACATGTCCCACAAATAATCCCCTTGTATTCCTATAATTATGAATGCCACTAATATATCTAGGTTCCAAAATTTAAGAATTAATGAAAAAACTAATACCATTTAGGAAATGAGAATAATGTCA
Organism: Viscum album; assembly: GCA_963277665.1. Classification (NCBI taxonomy): domain Eukaryota; kingdom Viridiplantae; phylum Streptophyta; class Magnoliopsida; order Santalales; family Viscaceae; genus Viscum; species Viscum album. The sequence continues at coordinate 1,758,076,573 of OY728123.1, forward strand.
AAAAAATAGTCATATAATACATAAACTGTATCACCCCACAGTGAAATGCCATTCAATTGTATCAACACACATCAAGAACAAAACTCCCACCATGGGTACTTGTGTTTTACCTCATACATGGGTTAGATACTCCAATTCATGAGAATATTGAAGAGTACTAACATATCTCTTTATCCCAAAAACAATTCATATATAGTTATAAATTCAAAAATAAACCCATTCTGATAACACTTTTTATCACCCACATCCGGGACGCCACAAAGATGATGCCCCATGGTGGGTAAACACATTACATCAGGAGTGGATTCCTGTATTATAGTCGTTGATTACTAGAAACAATGGTATAATAATTCACATGGGTAGAATATAACTACATTTTCATTGTAATCCACGACAAATAAAAAAAATAAAGGAAATGATAAAAAATAAACATGAATTACCAACAATTTCCCTAATCTAGGTACAAGACCACAACAAAACGATATATATTCCATGTCATTTTAGACTATTCATTCTTTTATGAATCAAAACAATGACTAAAAAATAAAGAATCCCCAAATGCAGGTCCTAAATCCATGTAAATATCCCTCATCCATGCACATTCCATGCCCAAATCATCCCTCTAGCATATGTACATTTCCCGTATCATGACATGGAAACATGAAATATTATTGTGTTCCAAAAAGCGGCCCGAGTAGTGTGGGATTAGAACACAGTAGGCCACCACAAAAAGTGTGTAAGAAAATATCCAGTCTACATAGATAGAGTATGAATGTAATTAATGAATAAAAACATAAAAATGATAAAATGGATTCCATTGGTTTTAAATATTCACTTAATCCAAATTCATAAATTTTAAAATGGGTTAGAATTTTCATTTATCACACAACAACCTATGTTAGTAAACTAATATGCACAATGATATAAGTCAACATCGTTATCTCTATAGAAAAAAAATTTCACAACATTCACATCATACGTACATTGCAGCCACAGTCCAAGCACTCTCATCTAATGAAATTGTGTGGGTCATAGAGCCCCAATCCAACTCCCTATACCATTCTTTCTATGGAATGGGTTTATGACATCTATCCATCTCGACCTATGGATGTATAAACAAATTCTATCACACAGATAAAACCAAGCCATTTTCACATTATTCTATTATAATAACATATTTATCAGAAATAATTGTAACAATTTAACATATTCTTAATTTCAATAAAAAATATAATATTAAAACAAAGAAAACTAAAAGTACATAATTTATTAAAAAAATTAAAAAAATGAATCTACAACCCATTAACCAATTTACCATTTATAATTCATGACTCACTAAGCAATTAAAATTATACAAAACTCCCCCTTATTCTATGTTTTAAATTAAATGAAATTTATTTCAATTTCATTTAAAATCAATCATAACTAAATAGTCAAAATTCTTATGTATTCATTTCCTAATCCTCGGTTGACATGTTAACCAGTAAAATACTATGTTTACCCCCATAAACCCTCACATTTAACATGTTATAAAACAAATCCATGTTAATCAATATAAAACACCTGATTGGTAACCTCCTTCAATGTATAGTTATCCCAAATACATACCCCAAGGACATAAGGGGTTTAATTTATCATTTTCCCAATAAATTTATCATTTCTAACATGGAAACCCATATTGGAAACACATCCACAAAAATTAAAACCACATTCACATAAATAATAAAAATGACTTTTTGATATAAATTGTATAACACAGACATCGATTCCAAATATGAATGATCACATAGTCATAGCACATGAATCAGATTCAAACACCCCCAAATCCCCAACCATTGATCATATTGAAAAATAGTGTTTTAGAGATATTGATAAAGAAGAACAATTATACAATCCCTAATATAAAAAATGTATGATAGTGGTAGTGTTATAATCACCTATAGATCCAATACAGACAAAACAGTGTTTCAAATGGGTTATACATGATGAATATTGACCCACAGAGGTTTCGGGATATTTGGTCCATCACCCATGCTACTAGACGGAGAATAGGGTTGAAAGTTGTTAGGTTTTTTAGTGCCTGAGGGGAAAATTGATACATTTAACCCCACATTAATGAGGTGTATGGTTTGGCTCCAATTTTTTACAAGCTATAAGCCTACCATTATTCACCCTCTATCCAAGATGGGAATATGTTGCACGGTTTCCTGGGGATCTCATAGGGGTGGAAAAACCATGCGGTAACTATGCAGGATGGCTTCATCCAAGAACACATGACATAGATTCTCTTGAGGATGTTTTTTACCAACCATGCTCCACCACACATGTAAATCAATTTTAAGGTGAAAATTTAATCTTAACAATTCTCCAACCATGAAACATGAACTTTATGGAATTGATGTTTCCATACTTGGTGGCCAGATCCTCTGGAAACACCCTTAAACCTCCATAATAACATGGGAAACAAATTATTAACCAATTTCATGTGGTTTAAACCAATAACATCCTCATGTAATTTCCTTATGTTAGGAACATGATCTTAGAATAATCAATAATTTATGATGACTCCAATATTGAAACAATGGTAATAAATTAAAATCCCCATCAATCTGCATCTATAATATTTTAATGGCATTCATAATACCACTTAAGAACACATAGTCTAGGAAGGCCTTATGGATAACCATATTTCTTTTTCGATTTTATAATTTTCTTATTCCAATTTGTAACCTCTACTATTTTAAGAGAAGATCATATTTTGGTTTTCTAAAAATCATAGGAAAATTGATTGAATTTAAAATCATTCAATTAGTGTATAATTATATGAATATAAGTGGTTTTTATCTCAAAAAATTCTATTGGTATCATCTTATTTATAAAATATGAGTTGTAAATATTATAATTCAAAATAATATCATGTAGGTTTTTATGTGTTACATCAATTTCCAACAAGGAACATTATTTACTACACTATAAATTAACATCATATTATGTACTAATCATGAATCCAAACACTATTTGTGATAGTTTTTCCCTAATGAATAGTTAATGGATATTCTAGATTAATTATACTACAATATAAAATTATATCACAATTATCCTTATTTTCTTTCTTAGATATTTTATAGAATCATAAACATCTTCATTTTGATTTTTAATACACTAAAGAACAACACTTCCATTATCCATTTTCAATTTAACAATTCATAAAAAAATATTAAATTTCGGCAATCATTAGAATCATTTTTCATTTATATAATATCATAGACATAACCAGGAGATGCTAAATTATTTTCTCCATGCCTATGAACTTCATATTCATCATCCCATTATTTATTTAATATGTTACAAAATTATCCCTTATTATAAATGAAACATATTTATTATAATTTCATATTTTCATTATAAATGGTAAAACTTCACCTTTCCCTAATTTCTATATATAAAAATTCACACACAGATAAAAATAATATTAAATTGATTATAAAAAATATTTTTGAGTTAACATATATAGTTTTTTCTTTGGAAAATACCATGCCCATCATTAAAATTTCTTACATATCAATTTAATTCTTCATATTTTCTAAATACCTAATTTAAATATCATTCTAACCATATATTTATACATGTTTTTTTCTTATGCAACCAATATGAATATTAAAAAATCAATATTTCTATGAGAAAACTACAGTATCCCATTCCTTTACTGAATTTTGGTAAATTTAATCAAAGTTATTACCTTTGCACAAATATATTAAGTAAGAACATGCTATCCTTGATAATTACTTTCCTTTTTAAATTATCTATATTAAAATAATAATATATATTAATTGTATCAGAAATAACAATCCTTTACAAATTTTATTGAAAATAAAATATATCATATATCTTAGAATTAATGAAGTTTTAATGACCTTTTATTCTTGACTACATCTTTAAATCATGGAACATTAATAAAACCCTACATTGTTTTTTTATCTAACACAAAAATAATTCATAGGATATTGTTCAACTAGTTAAAATAATACATTAAAAATACAATATATATGGAATCTCCAAACATTAAGTAATACTTTTATTCATTAATGACAACTTCAAAATCTGTTTTAGTATCTATTTTATAGCTATTGAATATTTTTCAATATAATACTTATTTTTCCATATTTTTATAACTACTTTTTCAAATTTCCATTTTATACATCAAAAAATATTCATAATTTATATGAATATCATCAAAATGGCCATAAAAATTTAAATTTTATTTAATTGAATTTGACCGTCAATGTATTAATATTAGTACCATAACTTGTTATTCACATCAATGTATTGGGATAATCATCCATTATTTTAATTTTACACAACCCATAATCAATAAAATACATAACATTTATTATTTATAGAAATTTTGAAAGAAACACAACTAATGAATCTATTTAGAACAATCTCTTTATTTTCATCAATCTCCCCATTTGGATTTTTTTCAATACACAATTTTCATTTAAAAAATTAAATTTTCTTCTCATTGCTGAAAAAATTGAAAAGCTAAGTGTATGAAGATTGATCCCATAAAAATATATTTTTGCATTGAGAAAGGGTTTCATTAAATAATACACTTGTATTGTACAAAAAATAACGAACTCAAAGTATGTGTGATTAATGCCCGATATAAAAAATATGCTTGATTAAGAATAACATCAACTCTATCTAAAACATTTTTGACATGTGACACCAAATATGAATTTTCTACCTTTGAGCTATTTAATCAAAGTTCCCATAAATTGTTTCACTTAAAAATTGATCACTAAACACATTAACAATATATCATCTCTAAGCCCTATTATACCATATTTGTTTTCTCAACAAATTTTCAACATTTAATAAATTTAAATATTGTATTCATCATCGAGTAGGAAAATTGATTACCGTATCAAATAACTGATTTTTATTTAATATTAACTATAAAAATATTATTCCCATGAAATATTATATCATTGGTAGCTTCATTATACGTTCCATCTCTATCTCAACTAATGCATCCAACATTTCATCACAATGATTGAGAAAGTACTAAATGATAGTTAAATTATATTAGATTAGAAATTACAATATTAAACCACTCTCCCACATTATAAATTTCTCATATTTTTTAATATATAATTACACATAAAATGGTATTAGAATATTTTTGAAAACCCTAATAACCACAATGAGATAAGTATTATTTTAGGGACAATTTTATTTCAAACAAAACTATCGAAAAAGTTTTTAGATAAACAACATAACAGTGCTACAAACCCAAGATACAAAGAATTTTTATATTAAGAAAATTAAGTAAATACAAATAATTAAAATTAATAAAACATAAATATTAATGAATAAACATCTTCTTTATCTATTTAATGTTCATATTCATGTTTGTACCTGTAGTCAAATGGGGATATACATAAAATTATGGGTTTAGCTAAAACTGTTTTTAGAGGATAAATAATGAAAAGAATAAATATTAAATGGTTGATAATAATATTAATAATTGTATAATAATCATAGTTTTATAACCAAAATCCTATGTGAAATCATTTGATAAATTCACAAAATGTGGCGATGTATAAAAATTAATCATAGTTCCTTAGTGGTTAAATACCACATATATTTGTAAACAAATATAGAATCATTTTCATGCATAACATTTGTTCATAATCATAAAATAAACATTGTGAAAAAATAAAACATCATTTTCACAAAAAATTTACATTTTCTCATGATATATATATCATTACTCAATTCAATGGAGTTTTATATTTTTTCGGGTTCACCTATATCATCAAAACATTTACATTACCATGCTTGCCACATAGAAAGTATATCAATAAAAAAATTATCAATGGAAAGGAATTTGTTTATTTCATCAAGAACACATCCAAGAATAAACATTAGTATTCCCAAATGAGAAAGGTAAAAACATATCTACAATAATAATTCTCATACATGAGTGAATAAGAAAAAATCTCTACACGAGTCGTGATGTGTTTTGGAATGATGAGTTTTTTTTGGAAAATCATTGTATTTATAATAAATTTCTATTAGAAGAATTTATATCCCAAAAAATAAATTTTAAGGAAAATGAAATTATATTTTATTAATATTAAAATAATATCCATGCTGAAATCTGTCATAATAGTTGAATAACCTAGAGAAAAAGAGTTGGGTTTGTGAATCCCCTTATATGATGTCAGAAGATTATTATCACATTAATATCCCAGATTAACAAATTAGATAGATTAATTAATAATTATACAACCTCAAATATTTATATTATATTTGTGAAAATTTTATTATGTTATTTTATATATATTGTTATGAGTTATAGTGTTAAATTTAATCGTTTTAGGTGTGTTAGATTTCTTTGTTTTTTTGATTGATTCAATAGAATAAAAGTTTGAAAGATCATGTAAAATGGGATTAATTATCCAGAATTAAAATTATAGGATAATAATGAACAAATAATAGTAAAAATGGTCTTATATATCATTAGGTTATATGGTATGAGTATGATTCATCGTATAATTCATTAATAAAAATGGATTAATTAAATTTGGCAGGTTTTATGACCATCAACTGCTTATACCGTTTTATTTAAAAATGTGTTGGTATACATTCTTAGAAGATCATGTAACTAATAATAATTATAATAAAAACTCAATTAACCTTAATAAATTTTTTATGTTTATCGTTGGAGGCTATAATGTATATTGAAAAAATATTTTCCATAAAGGTGGTGAATCGACTCATCCCAGATGATGTTTACATTTTTAGTATAAAAGGAGTTGAAAAGTGCTTTGACGAGGATTAATTCCACTAATAAAATAAATTAAAAATATATATATGATATAAAAATTATCATGCCACATTGATAGAGGTATGTCATGAGAGGATAATAAAAGAAATTTAATAAAAAAAAGAGGATATTACATCTTGAATTTATTCTCCTTCATAACATCATTATGGAATGTGGTTTTGAAATCGTGTGGAGACCAAAAGATAATGGAAAAGAGGGAGATTTATTGGAATATAATTGGTTATAATATATAAATTATTAATGTCTTATAACGTGTGATGAGAATAGGTGGTGAGGGGTGGCATTTATAAGGGTGGAGAGGTATTTTTTTATTCTTACTTTTTTTTGAGGGTAATGACTCTAAATAGTTTTGATTCCATTGATTAAATATATTATATGGTTCATGATAGTTCAAATTAAATTGGTTCTTACTACATCCATACAACCTTCATGGCTCAGTAATTCATTTATTTTTTAAATGTTGTAAATTATGACATGTCACTATTCACCAAAATTCAACTATTTGACAAAAAAATCTTTGAAAATCATCCAATTTTTTCAAATTTTTGATTTAAAAAATAGACTCAATTTTATGAATGAAATTTTAAAAGTTATGGGAAATTACATTTTTAATAAAAATCATCATTTATTAATAAAATTATGATTTTATTATTATAATAGATTTTAGGAAAAAACGAAAAACAAATTATGGGATCATACAATTATCTTATAACTATGACATATAGAAATAATAATTTATTGATATATTTAATCACAATTTATTTTCATTTAAAATATTAAAAAATTTATAAAATTTGAAATAAATATTTACAACTAAAAAATACCAACACTTTATTTATCATTTTTTAGACATTTATAAAGTTATGAAATGATAAATATGTCATATTTTCATTAAAAGATACTAAAATTTTATTTCTATTTTCATCTTTGTGATTAATTTTCAATTTATTGGGTTGTTGTTTCAAATGGACACATTATTATTTTAACGTTCAGTTTACTATTCCATGGTATATGTTCCAAAATCTCAATAAATAGAACTTATTAATCCTTAATTTATGATTATATTGTATTTATAGGGTTTTATATGATGTGTATGTGTTTTATACTATATAACATTATTATAACAATGAATATTCCATTGATAAAATTATGGGTCATTACATTCTTCCCCCTTAGAAAATTTAACTCACACAATTATCGTTTTACATAAACATGTGAGGGTATTTATCCTTCATTTCTTTCTATGGTTCCCAAAAAACTTCTTCATAGTTATTATTAATTTTATACAGCTTCAAAATTTGAGTTTTTTGTTGTGTACGACATTGTTTCTTCAGACCATTTGTTTTACCAGCCTGTCTTTATTTGATAAATCATTCTCTATTTGTACTACCTATGGGTTCAATACATGTGAGGGGTTATGTATCTAATTCCTCAAGAGTGATAAATATAACACATAAAGAACATGATCTATATTTGGTGGAAGTGCAATCTGATAGGCCATTAATCATATGTGATCATGAATCTCAAAGGGGCTAACATACATTGGCATATTCTTCCATTTGATTCAAAACTACATGTCCCTCATCCACAATGATATTCGTTGTAGTATTTATCACTATCATCAAACATGAAGTCCCTGCAATGGTTTTCCATTTATCTCTATTCTAACTCTTGTTGCATTTGATATAATATTATATGGCTTGAACATTATCTATCGTCTCTTAAAAAAGATAACGTCCCAGTAGCTCTCATTCACCCACATCATTCTAATAGCATTGAATTCCGCATCACATCCCATGTAATACTTCATATGGATCCATATGAAGACTCTCAAGAAATCATTTTTTTATTATAACCAACCAATGTGTGAGGTTGATCCTACCCACCATTAAATTTGATTATGCAGGCTCTCCGCAAATCCTCACGTGTCTGAATTTTCCTTTGATATTGATCATCAGTTGGGGTGTGATATTCCATGATGAAATTCAATTCATTACTCAAATCTTATTTAAGACTCCACCAATATTAATATTTAAAACTTTGGTCATTATTAGAGATGATCAAACATGTATCCACATACAACATCACCAATTCCTTTACATATACCCTGGAAAGCTATTCAATAGAGAAATATTCTTGAATGGATATAATGTTTTAATTCTTGGTCTGTCGATTCACCAGAACCCATATTACATTGTTTCTATTAAATGTTTTTTGGAGATTAGTGAAAAAATACTGAAATAAATACTCCCATTTCAATTTAGATATTGGAAATGCTTGCATTATCCCTTTTCACTTTTATCAATATTTTATAACTTGCTGGCATATTTATAAAATGATATAATCTTCGCTACAACCATCTTAATTTTGACCCACTAGAAGTGTTCTCAATGTTCATGGTATGTATTGGTACTTCTAGGATTGATAGAGAAAGGTGATATAAGTTCAATATCCAATTACTTCGTCATTATATCAGGTGATGAAGGCACAAACAACCTCATTCCAAACTAAAACACACCATCATCATTGAAATGAAACTCTTATTTATTTCCTTAAATTACTTATTTCATCTTCATTTAATGAATTTAATCGTCCCTCAAAACCTCTGTAATATTCTCTTTGGTATATGGTTAGAATATCAGTTGGGAAATATATAATTTTTTACATACCCTTATGATTTCAATATAAATCCTTTACATATCCATGAAGATATGGTATCTCAATATGCATCATAGATATAATAGTGTGTAATTTTCATCCAAGTGCATTACGTACCTTTTTTTGACTTCTCTAGATTGTAATGAACAATTAAATCTATGTATTTTGTTATATCTAACCATATTAATTGATTCATATTGATTTTCTTTTGTGTGAATATATACTTTGGACACTTGTGATCGATATATTTGTCATACATATCACCATGGAGATAGTGATGCCAAATATGTAGAGAAAAGATAAAATATGCTAATTCTATATCATGTGCTTGATATTTATTATCATGTTTAATTAACTTCCATAAGGTGTAGGTGATCACCTTATCGAGTATTATGAGTACAAAACCATGCCTCCCATTGAAGCAGCACTGTATATTAGAATACATTATCAACATGTTGGTAATGTGATTACATGTGTAGTCGTCAACCTTGTCAATAGTTCCATTAATATTTCTGAATATTATTCCATCTAGAAATAATTTTACACTTCCATAATTTACTTAGTTAACATGCAAGACAATCATGATAAATTTATCATAAAAAGTTTGTTGTACTAATCAAATCTAATAGTAATTCATATTCTATTATATTAGTTTGTCTGGGAAATTTGTCAATTTCATTTAATTATAAATGGTACACTGTAATGTCCAAGAATTTCAATATTTTTTAATTATCTAGAATTATTTCTATGCCATGCACTAAGACAACATGTGATTCGGTGGCTTGGAGTGACTAGAATGATCCATCGAAAAATGTTATGATTTAAATTGTGCACATGATCTGGTTTCTAGAAAAAGTGGAATAACTCATAAATTAAAGCCCTAATCAGATATCTGAGGGAATTTTTTCATTTAGGATGGTGTTTTCAACTTAGGTGTGACTTGTGATTAGTTGGTCCATTCCTCTATTGAGAAAACCTGTAAATTCCATAACAGTATATAAAAAAATTAAATTAAATTATTTTATTTTTCAAATGCTTATAACTCTCGAACAGTGACAGAGAATAAAAATATGAGACCTCCATTGATCTCGTGAGGGTATGATTTATTAAGGAAGAACCTAACATTAGCCACCAGGGTCCAATAGCGGATGTTTGTTTTTGGATGTAAATAAAATAATTAAAAATCATTTGTTTTATTATTAAATCATTATTAGTAATAAACGGAAACTCTGATTGAAAATCTGAGACCACCATCGGGCTCATGGTGGTGTGTTCCCATTAAGAGAAGCCTAGGAACAACTGGTGAGGGTCGAGGGTGAATGATTATTTTTGAACTTTGTTAATGTATATTCAGTAAATGTGAAAATAGATTTTTCTATCTTTTGATCTGGTGCTCAGATTTGAAATCAATGGGAACCATTGAACTCATAACACATATAATCGCATAGTCGAAGAATAAGATTGACCAATAAGGGTTTCATGGAATAGTCAATTTTAAGACATTTTAACAAAAATAAATAAAACTTTTCCAATACTATTTTATTTTTCAATCAGTTGAGTGGCGACATTGATGTTAAATGAGACTCTTTAATGAATGTATTTAAATCGTTCCCTTAATGAGGTCCATGAATGAGCTTCGTTAAGGACACAACCTCACCAGTAATTAAAACAATGTGATGTTTTTCCTTTATTAATAATTTTATCCATTTGAGAGTGGAGGAGGAATCCATGTAAAATCACAGAACAACCGCTGGCAGTTTACCTCTCCAATGAAGAACAAATAACAAAGCAGTGGACTTTGGAGTATTGGATGTAAAGATTTCCAAACAGCAATGAACACCGATAATTGCGGCTTGACGATGACGCGAATCGCATACTTTGTCATCAATGGATCCAACTAATCGAGGTTAGGGATTTATTTTCTCTAAGTTTTAAATAATTTAACTTATCACATTTTGGAAAAATATGTCAAACACAGACCAACTATTTAATGTCTTGATCCTTGAAACATTTTATTGTGTGGGTGCTTGTTGCAGGGTCCTGACTTGGGGGTTTTAATAATCTATATGATGATTTTAATTACCCCATAATAAAAAGCTAACGCAGAGGTAATGGCCAATCCGAACAAGGATGAGACCCATTGATGATCTTGGTTGTTGTGTTTTCTTCATGGGCGATTGAGAAACATGACGAAAAGTTGATTTTGTGGGTTTTTCATTGAAGGCGGTGACCCAATAGCCCTGTTAGTGCAAACGAGATAGAAAACAAACCACTATAGAATATCTAGTGACCCACAGATGGTTCCTTTGGCATGACACCACTGGCAGGGCTGCCATTACCTGTCGGCCATGTAGAGGAGGTTGTTCCAACAGGCAGCACGACAACAAGAGGTGGAAAAATATTGCAAACCACATGGTAGTGGAGAGGCCCTCTATGGACACTCAGTAAGAGAAAAAAACTACATTCCTACATCTATCCGTTACAGATAGATGAGGTTGAGCATGTTGGAACTGGAAGCTTGAAAAAATGGACGTCCCAGGTCTGGTCCAGCAGATATGTCCACACCTCGCGGGATGGGTCCCTCAAGTGGGTCACGCCCAAATGGTTGAGCTGGCCCCGATGGTCGTTCTGAACCCGCACAGGCTGGGCCAGACCTGACACCGGGATGAACCTATGTACCCTACTGGCTTGTTGGGCCTAACCCTTGTTGGACCCATGCCGAACCCTCGGGTCACGTGGGGTCCGTCATACTGGGTCAGGCCAGACATGGCCTCGACTGGTCCTGTTTCAATAAAAATACTAAAACTCACCAACTGGTCATCCGTTTTACATGACATCTGTGGAGTGAGTAGCCTTGATAGAAGGTGTTCCCTTAGAGATACATCACATGAGTTTTGGAAGATGTTGGAGTATGACCGGGTGGGACTGGACCCAAATCCAATCATGCCCAATTTACCGTTTCAGATATATCTTATAGACCGGGCATCTAATTGATGCACCCTGTATTGTATTGGAGTACTTATGACAAGAATGTCCTTTGGGTTACTTTTAAGTGGGCCATTTTAGTGGTTGAGACACAACTTGTTCCATGGGGATTGAATCCTTTAGAAATCAAGCATGGGGATTGAGGGGATTGAGTGGGTGGCCTTGACATTATGAAATAACAAAGATTCTATATGGGTTAGAACATAGAGATCCTATGTGGGAAATCACAATGGGATCCATTTTGGGACATCACCTAGATAACATCAGTGGGTTTGCAACAAGAAATCCCCTGTGGGACAGCATTTATTGACGCTCAATGGGTCAGGATCTAGCGATCCTCTACGGGTCAACATCTAGTGATCCTTTGTGGGTCATCTCCTAGTGATCAATTGTGGGTCAAGACCATGTGACCCCTTTGTGGACCATAATCAAGGCTTATTGACTGAATAATATGATCTAGATTTATGACTAATCATCTTTATTCATGTTATTTATGTTGTATACATATTGTGAGATCCATCTTTTAGTTCGCGCTATGTGGATGAGGTCTGGCTTGGTGGTTTACCTATGGTGTATTTTATTTTTTGTGTTTTCATTTATGAATTACCAAGATATATTTTGGGGTATCGGGGTACCTACATAATATTTTTATACTCACCCCTACATGGGCTTCACCCACACATTTTGTGTCTACTATTGACGATTGAAGTTTCAACATAGGTCCTCAAGGGGAAGAGAGTAATGGATGCTAAAAAGGTGGAATTTGTAGCATAGTATTAGGTGGGGCCTAGTAGGACTTGTCATGTAGAACATACTTGTCTGGCTTCTAGTAGCTTCACAACTCTCAAGATCTTGTGGGGTTTCTCATGGATGTCCATCCTAGATTCGTTTTTTACTTTACTATTTATAGTTCCTTGTTGGGATTGTATTAAAGCCCACATTCTATCCATTGTACATGCACTCATATTTGTTTTAGTGATATAATTGGGTTCCCATTTCAGTGTTTTTGGATGTGTTTGGACATGTGTGTATACAGGGTTATGGGAAATTCCTTCCCATTCTCGGATACTCCTTTTTGGTGCTAGTCACCATCCCCTGGCCTCTAGATGGAGGGCTTGGGATAGTCATAACATGGCCCTTGAGGGATGGGTTAGGAAATATGGAATCAGATCACGGTCGGTTCTACCTCCATAAATAATGGTCTGTATTTTCTATGTTGTCAATAGTTTTATTTGTCTAGAGTTCAAATATCAGTCCATATAGTCCAGTGTTGGTTTTGTGGCCAAAATATCCATTCACCATGATCATGAATTCTGTTTTTTGACACAATAAATGAAAAAACAAGTTGTATGGGTTTTGAAAATGTTTTTCTATTGATCTTTTTGAGTCATCTCACCAGGTATGAATTTTTGACTGTGATTCATCATGATTCATTTTCAAGAAGCCTCCATGTAGATAGCCATCCATCATTCCTATGCATGACCATAGGGATGGTCGGTAGAGTGATGAGGCTTTATAATAGGGATCGTTTCCCGAGATACAACCTTTGGGATGTGTCCCAACAATACCACTTCTTGTTGGTCAGCAGTTACAACTGGCACTATCAATAAAGGACATGTTTAGGCTCAGTGCCTTACACAAGTTTCAGTGATAGTTCCCCCTCATGTTATGAGGTATCCCTACTCAAATGCATTGACATACTAAGATGAGGTAGTGATTGAGTTTCCATATAGCTAGGGAATCATTACATCAAATGGTAGTCACAGCAGCATGCCTTCTACGTGGCTCAGTAGGGTGATGACAGGTGTTAGATTACTCAGATCTTATGATGAGGTGATTTTTCGGTTGAAAAATCATGATAACCTTTATCATAGAAGGGGTCTCCTTCCATAAAATTCTAAGGGGTATGTGTTCCCAAGATCTAATGCATCCTCATTAGGATGACATATCAGTATATGAGTATTCGTTGAGGCATACCGACCATTCCAGGTTCTCGATGAATATAATATGACAAATGCTTTAGGGATCAGACCTCCGAGAGAGATTTTTTTAGGGACATCTGAGAAAACACTATTCCACTATGCATTCCTACTTATAATAGGGTGCTAGAGAGAACCATTGTGGTTGAAAATTAATAGGCAGATCAGATACCTCCATTGAATGCCATTAGTGGGAATGAATGAAATCAGCATTAGTCTCAGAGTATCAGATGTGTAAAATTTTTTGAGGAGAGGAAATGATAGGTTCATATTAATTTGTAGGACAACAAACATAGAAGGGGTGCTTGGAGAGTAGCAGGAGGTGGTATACAATTCGACATGTTACAACTAGCACCCCAATGTGGTCCCCATGAGGCTCAAGGAGCTGAAGGATAGGGGAATGGAGTAGATGCTCGTGGTCAAGGAGTATGACCCAAGGGCTCAAGAAATAATTAGAGGTGCAGAATGTGTCTACTACTAGCTATCGTATTAATTGACATGAGTAATAATCATTCCTTCATGTCACGAATCTTGTTCAAGACCAATAGTTTCTGGTTAAACCATTGACATGATACATATGTATAGAGATACCTATGGGAGGAGACTCGATAATAAAAATTATGCAGATGGTGTGATCAAAAACTTGAGGGGAGTGTTTCGGTTGGAGCATCATGGTGGAAATTTCGAGGCATAACAATTTTAGTTTGGGTGTGAAATTTTCATTCATAGTTCATGCTCATATTGACTATATTAGGATAAAGGATGTGGTTTATCTGAAGTGTTGGAATTGTGTTTTCCTTGGTCGGTGAAAAGGGTAACCCATGAAGCAGGGGATAAACTCATGCATAGGAGGGTGATGTTGATCACTCTAGAGTTGACGAGACATTCCTTCGAGGTAGTAGGTGTTTCGATTTTTTAGTTCCAAACAGTAATGGTAGAGTGAAAGAAAATCTTTTCAAAAGATTTATCCAGGATTACCAGCCCATAGGGGAGGGACTTTTATATAATTATACACCCCAATATGGAACCAATATCTTCATCTGTATATCAGGGGGATTTTATTGATAATCATAAGCATGGGAATAGTTAATGGACATGCAGATAAATGGCTTAGTAAGATCCAGTGTTCGTCGTTATGTGTAGATTACATGTACCATAACCATGTGGTCATGGAATGCGAGTACCCAATACCAATGGTTCAACGGGAACATAAATCACACAAAGGGGATTTGGTTTCAACTAGATGAGAGAGTTCCCATAAGATTTTTATTAGTTGATAAAGAAGATATGGTTGTAGTTCCTCTAGGGAAATGAATTTGATATATTCTATACTCATGGGAAGGGGGACATGGGGGTAGACGTGCTCAGTATGAGGTTTGGTTTACAGCTGCTGAGTGAGGCGATAGAGAAACTAGCCTTGATGTCAATAACTATCATGGATGATGGTGGAGAAGCTTATCTATATTCTATGACATCCACTCCCCCACAACATCAGTGTGTTAGGGGGGGTAAAACTTGTGGATGATGATTGAGAGGCTCGACATGCTCAAATATTATAAGGACCGTCTCATGATAAATTTCCGGTAGGTGGGGTGAATGTTACCCGATTTAGAGGACGCACTATGGTACCATTTACATTACATGGATGGTTATGAAGGAATTCCACACACCCCTATTGCGGTAAATTGTGGTGTGGTGTAGATGTACTAGGACCTCTGGAATATGGACTTATTACCAGGGATGAAGAAAGTGGTGCAAGATTTCATTTCATGATACCTCACTTGTAATCATGTAAAAGATGAGCATCAGGTTCCAGCATGCTTGAGCAGGGATTGTACCCCCAGACAGATGGTCATTTGGAGTAGACCATAAAGACATAGGCGAACATGATTTATTCTTGTGTCAGGGATTTTGGTCACTATTGGGAGAAAAACATACCACTAGTGGAGTTTGCGTACAACAATATCAATCACTACACTATTGGAATTAATCATTTGAGGCCTTGTACAGGTGGCCATACAGGTCACCTCTAGGCTGGACAGACCCAAGAGAGTCCGCACTCAGGGGTTCATAGTTCATACAGGCTACCACAGAGAAGGTTCAGATCATCCACAAGCATATGAGGACTGCACAGATGAGATGTAAGTCTTATGTCAATTGGAGAGAGAGACCCTTAATGTCTATGGACGGAGACCATGTTTTCTGTAGGGTCTCACCCTAAATGGGATTACAGAGATTTGGATGGAATGAAATGTTATCTATAAGGTTTATTGGACCTTTTTAGATTCTGAGTGGTGTTGGTGAGGGGGCGTACTATGTAGCTCTTCTCCCAATGATGCACTGGGTGCACAATGTTTTTCATGGGTTGCGTCTAAGGAGGTACATGCATGATCCATCGCACATCATCAACATGTGAGAGCCAAAAATTGACGACGTTGCAAAATTTGTGGAGTTCCCAGTGGAGAAATAAGATCAACTGGAGTGGGTCCCTCATGGACAGTTGATTCTTCTGGTGCATGTTCGATGGCATCATTGGAACCTCCAGAAGGAGACCTGGGAGGGGGAGGCTCAGATTCGTGCTCAGTACCCCCAATTGTTTGATTAGCCTTTGTTTTGACTTCCAGGGACATAAACCCCTATCGTGGGGTGAATGTAATGTCCTATAATTTCTGTATATATTTTTTATTATATGGAATTAATTCAAGACCAGTCACTAAGATGGTGTGCGATTCTGAGGCCATGAGTTCCCAGAATGTTCCGTCAGAAATGTTAAGCATTAAATAGAAAACATGAGAGGTTGTACTAAAATATTGAAATAACTAATAAATGGATTCCTAGATCACAAATACGAGGGAACTGTTGCATTGAGGATGTTGGTTTTACCATAGGCGCGACTTATGTTTAGTCGGTACTTGCCTCTAGTGATAAAAAATGAAAATGTAATAATCGTAAATAAAATAAATAAATAATGTTAATTTACATGATAAATTCTTATCACTAATGTAAGGTGACTCGGATAAAAAATAAGATACCACCACTGTGTTCATGAGGGTATTTTTTCCTTAGGCAGAACCAAACATTGGCCGATGCAGGCCAACAGTGAAGTCAGTTTTTGGGCACAAATAAAATAATAAATTAATAATTATTTTTTTGTAATATCATTATAACTTTTAAACTATAACATAGATTGAATATATGGTAGTCTCTTTGAGCTCTTGGGGACATGTTCTACTTAGATAGAGTAGAATATCGACCGGCGTTGGTCGAGGGTGAAAGACAATTTTTGAAAATTTTTATGGTTTGATCAGTAAAAAAGCGAGTAATTTTTTTATATTTTGAACCAGTGCTCAAATTTAAAAAATGAGGGGGCCATTGAACTCACAAAGCTGGGATTCTCTTTGGGGAATCTTAGTTTCGACGGGCTAGGATTATATGAAATTTTTAATTTTCTGACTTTTTAGAAAAAATAATATTATAAATATTCTAATGTTATATTATTTTTCAATATGATGAGCGATGACACTTCGGTGCTACCAGACTCTTTAATTACGAATGTTATATGGTTTTGTTAATAAGGTTCTTTAATGAGAGTCATTAATGTAGCAAAGTCATAAAGTAATTAAAATGTAGCGACAAGTTTATTTTATTAAAATTATAATCTGTTAAATAACATAAGAGGAATCATTATGAAATCTTTGAAAACCCACCTATAGTTTTCCACTCCAATGTAGAACAAATAAAAAACCCATAGAATTTGGAGGACCAGATCTGGAGGTTGAAAATAGAGATGAATAACAATGATCACGACAAAATGATAACGTGAATCACATCCTTTATCATTAGTAGATCCAATGAATCCAGGTAGGGGATTTATTTTATCTATGTGTTTATTGATTCATCTTAGATTATTCATGAAATATACAATGAATGATGATCAACCGAATAATAGGTTGATCCATGACTCATTCAACCTTGCAGGTGGTTTGTCTCGAGGACTTCATTTTGGATTTCTCAAAATGTATATGAGTATTGTTATCACCCCCACAATAAAACGGTAACACAGAGGGCACATGCCGATCCAAACAATGCCCGGACCCTCCACCTATCCTAGATGTTGTGTATTCTTCATGGGTGATGGGACAACGTTGTTCCATGGCCATTCGGTGAGCATTGTAGTGTAGGAGGTGACCCAAGAGGCCCGTAGGCATATATGAGATGGAAAACGGACTACCGATGCATATCTGGTGGCCGACAAAAGGAGTGTAACACCCCAAACTTCTATAGTACCTTTCTCTTTAAATAATGTAATAGCATGCATTCTATGAAACATAGAGATCTAGCACACCACGACCAATCAAACTAGCCGTTTAAAAAGCGTGTAATGAATAGTAATACCGACTTTTTAAATTTTATAAATTTTATTATTCAAAATGGACTTCAATATTGAATTCGTAATATCAATATTATCTGAGGGTGAATTATTGGTATATTTTGATATCATTCAATTTTTTATTAATAGTTAATAACACTACATTATTTTATAAAATCGAAATATAATTTAGATAATTATTTATATTATTTAAATTTATTTTATATTTAAATAGATACATAATACCTATAAAAGTTCAATGTAATTCATTGGGGACATTTTTAAATAAAATTAGATGTATATATTTCTATTGAACTTTTTAACCTATTCTACCCACCATTTGGGAACATTTCCATATTTTCATACAACATTATTTTACCACTTCTGTGAATTGAATTTCAAAAATCTGAGAGACATGGCTTAAATCAGTAAGTAAAATGTGGTTTAATAGGATGAAAATTATTTTGTGAATAGTAACTTTTGCATTTTATTTACATGGTAAAAGTAAATAGGGTCTTTGACGATAAAAATGATATTATAATTACCAAAAAAATGGTCATATTTCTTTTGGATAAATTATTTTTGACCGAAATCAGTGTTATAAACTAAATATGATCCTTTTTGATCCTCTTGAATTAGATTATGACATTTATTATTATTTTATTTAATGAAGAGTTGGAAATGTAAAATTGAATGTTTAATAAAAAACCAATTTTAATATATGTATATACATAAGATAAATTTGACTGTAAATAATAATTCAAAATAAAAAAATATTTCCAACATCACGGTATTTTATATAAAAATTGTATACATTAATTAATAAAATTTATTTATGACACAATGATGATGCAATAATTACCTAATTAATGAAAGATTAAAATATTTGATATTATAAATATGGATATATATTTAAATTGAGACTTTTGATGGATTCAACTAATTTAAATGTTTAATATATAATTATTGGGTTGATTTAATGTATTTTTTTGATGTAATTATGTTTTTTTTGACTTTCACAAAAACCAAATACTAAATAGTTTCAAAATTGACATAAATGAGTTTTTAGAATAAATACTATATTATTAAATGATATAAATATTTTTAAAATAAAATGTTCTTCAAAAATAATTATATAATGATATATATGTCATTAATGAACCACATGCAGTTCTCTTGGCATTTTATAGTGTGTTTATTAACCATGTAATATATTAATACAAAAAGACATGGTAAAAGTTAGACTATTTTACTAAGAAATAAATCTAAAAGAAAAGGTTAATATGATGACCTAATCTTGTATAAAACATATGGGTTGAGAATATTTCTACCCATATACATCCTATATTCTAAATAAATCATTTTGGAGCCATTAGAAACCGAAACTAATATTATAATAAAATAATAATTCAAGATTTTATAAAATTCACCACACAACTCTTATAAATTGGTACACCCCCTTCTCTTAATTTCACACCTCCAAAGCCTTTTACCTCAGTGATCCCCTACTAAAATTGCCTCCCAACTACCCTCACTTCAGTCTAGAGGCCATACCATGATTAGAAAGCTATCCTACATATCCCTTTTGTTCAAATCAAAATGAAGAACCCGGAGAAGAGGTAATAAATTCATCACATTTTTGAATGTTCTTTTCACCTT
This sequence comes from Viscum album, assembly GCA_963277665.1. Lineage (NCBI taxonomy): Eukaryota > Viridiplantae > Streptophyta > Magnoliopsida > Santalales > Viscaceae > Viscum > Viscum album. Next base: position 1,758,097,079 of record OY728123.1, read on the forward strand.
ACACTTCCTCTTTCTTTGTGTTTTCCATACTAAAATAAAAACTCCAATACCATTTACATACTATAATGTTATTATAAATATGGTATAACCATATTCATTATTCTATCCATCATATGAATGAAAATGTTACCATATGTGTATATGCATAGCTTACGTATCCATGTCGTGATGTTGTCTGTTATTCCACATGTCATTATATGAATGGGAATAATAAGTATTATAACATATGTAAATAATAAATATAACCTATTAATTATTCATTATATAAAAAATAACATCCAATTACATACTATTTCACCACTAATAGAATGATTGTGTCACTCGTGCGTACGTATGGATTACCGTCTCCACAACAGGTTAAGATTTATTTACCCATCGCACCCATTCAAGAATAATTATCAATTTATAATTAAAAATAATTTTTAAAAACTTAATATCATTATGCATTTTAATCAAATATATCATAAACATAACATAAATGACTTACGTAAAAAAATTAAAACGAAATCAGATTAGTTAGCATCCAAAAATATTATACTTCTGATAAATCATTAATAATGCTACATTAGAAGATCATATATGTTATCATATTTATGTATGTGGTTATTTTATAATCTAATAACATTCATTTCCCCATTATAAAGTTGGTTAACCAACCCTTGACTAAGAAAAAGTATAAGGTTTGGATTAATTTTACAATCTCTTATTTTATATGAGGTGTCTTATACATATGTAACTTTTGGGAATTCTTTATCATCCCCATCCGTGTTTCTTAAAAATGAGTTTCAAAATAGTTATACTATTTCCTAAAAAGGTATTAAAGTCATATATAAACTTTTTTGAATTTTTTTAAATTGTTTTAACTGAATTTTTCCATCATTTTCTAAACAAGGTACTTTATGATCTTATCGACAAATTAAGGTATGAATGATTTTTTAACATTTATGGGGGATGAAGCTATTTTCCATCATTATAATTCCTTAAAAACTTCCCTAACAATATTATAATAATATTTTCAAAAATAATATTTTCATAATTATGTGACTTTTAAATGATTTAAAAATAGATATAGATATTTATCTAAATTAGTTATGATTTCATCTATGTCAACATCCATTGATGGATTTTATAGTTGTTTGAAGTTGATTTATTATGATACTATCTTCCATATTGTATTTAATGTTTCAGGATATTTTTTACTATGGATGTGTTTTTTATATAATATTCATTCTTTGTGGTTAAATTATTATCATTTCGTTTACTAGTTTTAATATGAAATTTTATTTTATGATTCAAAATTTTCAAATGACGAATGAATTGGAAATATTATGTGACAGGTGGATCCCTCCATTGCTACTCGAGGCATCGGTAGGTCTCATGATGAAAAATATTTTCTTGGTACAGGTCCATGAAAAAATATTATTTGTAGTCATTACACGAGGCCTTGACAATGTGGTTATGATTTCATACATTATGTATTCTATCATTATTAAATATGTTATTGATATTATATGTTAGAATTTTACTAGTAGAATATCCACGTGAATCAGTAAATGGAATTATTGGATTTATATTTTCAATATTATGCTGATGTTTATGTTTAAAATAATTGTGTTTTTCACTTATACAATGCCTTAAATTTTTAGGATTATTTATAAATGTTTCTGAAATATTGTTATCCTTACTCAACATCTGAGGTCACCCCTTTCATATGTATTATTTTTTCCATGATGTGAAAAAGTATATTATGATTGATCTACAGGAATAGGCTAAGGGATATGAGTGTGTTAAAAGGAGACGCAATGTTTTTTTATTTCATAATCTAATATAGAACTTATGAATGTATTTATTTCTTCCAAGGCTACTAAACTGATTGATCTTTTGGGATTTGATCCCTTCTGATCATCCTAATGATATGTAATAATGCATTGACTCTGGGAAACTAGGTTCGGGGTGTTATAGTTGGTATTAGAAAATGTTTAGTACAAACCATGGAAACTAGATTAAAAAATAATTTGATTAGAGAACATTTCCCTATGATAGACTATGAGGCTTTTGGTTGAATAACATCCTATAATTTTTGTAATGTTTATATTTTGAGATTTTCTATGAAATATATCCCTTTCTAGATACGCTGAGATAGAGGTGGCTCTGGAATAGATGTATCTCATGGTGAAACCCATAAACACCACTTTGAGATAGACTTGAATGAGAATCGGTGCACAAGAACATGACTTGATACACTATTGGTTACGAAATTCTTGGAAGATATTCTTAGGATAATTCAAATTTTAATTACAAGCACTTCTGATGGATTTAGGTATAAATTCTTCCTCAATGATTTTTATTATTAATACGGATTTTATGCATAAACTATTAAATGTATGTTAGGTATTTTACAAGGTTCGAATTAGGTATTTTGATTCATAAACGTTTCTAGTGTATGCCATTGTTTAGAAATGGAATATAGTGGAAGGAATGGAAACCATATCAATTCAGATAATCCATGTAGGGATTTCCCTACTACTCAAGATAATTATGGCGGAGCTGGTGATGCAATTGTTTTTGAAAAACATTGAACCATACTGGGATAACTAAAATAAGATATGAATAATAACAATACATGTATGGAGCTCCCTAATCCAAAATTTGAATGAGTAATGTTAGATAGAATCATGAGGCAACAACCACCAACATTCAGAGGGACTAAAAATCCATTTTTATCTAAAAAATGGATATGTTACTAGGAGAAAATATTTCATGCTTTGGGGAGTAGCGAATGGAAAAAAGTTTTCATTGTTATTTTTCGCCTCATAGGAGATGTAGATCAATGGTTTTCATCAATTAAAACAAAAAGAATAATTAAGAATTATCAAATATGGAATGGAGAGAGATATAGATCATTTTTAAAAAAAATACTTTCCTCGTGATCATCGAGCAGATATGTAATGAAAATTAATTAGTCTGAGGAAAAAAGAGGATGAGAATGTCACAATGATTGAGGCTAACATTATAAGGTAATCTAGGTATGCTTCATATTATACACGTAACCCAAGATTTAATAGTAGTCAATTTTTTGATGGGTTAAAACCATTTCCCCATTGATCATTAGTCTCACAATCCTTCTCATCATACGCAGATATAATATCTTTTCCTATCAATATAGAAAAGGAATCTATATGTCTTGCTACATTAAAGAAAAGAAAGAGAAGAAGAAGTCTGATGAACTCTATAGAAATGTAAATAAGGGGAAGAATTAAAATATGAATTTCAATCATGCAGTAAATGTAGGAAGAAACACCACAGTGCTTGTTTGATGTGAATGGGATACTACTACAATGGTGGAGAAAAAGGCCACCATTCTTGTGATTTCAAGGATAAGGATGAGGATGTCAATGATAAATTATATAGTTGTAAAGAAATGGGGATTTACGACAATTATTTTATAAGAGTCAAGGAAACTTACCTCTAAAATAGATAATAGAGAAACACCAAGATTATGCAATCACTACTACTAAGGTTTTAGATCTTAATGAAATGGTGAAAAGTACATTAATTGTTTTCTAAAATTTTTACAATCATTTATTTGATTCTTGGTCATCAAATTATTTCATTTCTTACCAGTTTTCCAATAAAATTTAATATTTACAATTTTATTATAGAAAGGAGTAGTAAGTCAACACTCATAAGGAAATTATAATTGCAACAATGTTTTGTCAATGAGTTACCATTATGGAATAAAAAATTTCTTTACCTACTGATATTATTGTCATATATTTGATTGAATTTGATATAATCCTCGATATGGATTAGCTTTCAAACCATGTTGTGAAAATCTATTTTAAGAAGTGGGAGGTTTCAATTTTTGATGATGATATGGAATCCCATATCCCTAGAGCATAAAAATCACAATTTTCTTCTCATCTATATCCACCACTATAGCTCTACTAAATTCAATTATTGTGGATGAAGATAGAGAAATAAAAATGGCTTAGGAATGGAATGTTCACATATAGGATGTACATGTTGTGCAAGAATATGTTGTTGTGTTTCTAGAGGATTTACTTGCACATCGTCCAAAATGAGAAAATGAATATTCCATTGACTTAATTATTAGTTTAATACCCATATTTAAGACCCCTTATAGAATGTACACAATATAATTAGTGGAACTAAACAATCAAATTGAATAATTTACTTATAAAGGATTTATTCGCACTAGACATTCACCATGGGGAGCCAATATTCTTTTTGTAAAGAAGAAAGATAGATCTCTGAGGTTGTCTATTGACTATAGGGAGATCAATGCCAAAAAAAATATAGAATAAGTGTCACCTACAACACAATGATGATTTATTTGATTTTTTTTCAAGGATCTCAAAATTTTTCAATGGTTGACCTTCGATCTGGATATCATAATTTGTTCGTGAAGAATGAATACATTCCATGGACAACATTTTGTACCAGGTATAGGCTATACAAGTTTACAGTAATGCCTTTGGTATGACTAATGAAATATATATCTTCTTGGATGTAATGAATATAGTTTTCATGGAATATCGTGATGACCTTTTAGAGGTATTTATTGATGATATCTTGGTATAATCCAAAAGCTAAGAATATCATGAAAATCAATTACGTGTTATTCTAAAGACTCTTAGATGAAATGAATGATATGGGAAGTTTACCAAATGTGAATTCTTAATTCACGAGAATTCATTTCATGGAAATTTTTTTTCTATGGATAAAACCTCCATTGATCCCATGAATGGCCATCACTGAAGAGTATAAATGAGGTATGAAGTTTTATTTGTTTAGCAGGTTATTATTGATGTTTCATTCATAATTTGTCCTGATTGGTGAACCCATTAACCAAACTCACACGTAAAGTGGATAGACTTTTTTGGACAAAAGTGTGTGAAGAATGTTATAAATAAATGAAGGGAATATTAGTCAATGATTTTATCTTGACTCTACCGTTAGGGAATTATGGGGTTTTTATTTTTAGTGATGCTTTATAGAAAGGACTAGCCTGTGTCCTTACGAAGAATGATAGAGTCATGTCTTTTGCCACAAGGTAACTAGGAAATCACACACAAAAATATCCTACTGATGATGTTGAGGTAGCAGCTGTAATAGTTTCCTTGAAGATATGGAGACACTCTCTCTGTGGTGAAAAAATGATATATATATATAACGATCACAAGAGTTTGAAGTTGTTTAAGGAATAACATACAATCAATAATTTTATTCCATCTATGTGTCAAGTGTCAAATTTAAAAACCAAAATGAAGACAAAAATAAACTTATATGTAAGTTCCCACAACATGTTTGTTTCCCTCATCAATTCTCTATCCCAGTCACACTATCTTACATAGGTACCTTTCTAGTATATTATACTATAATAACAGAGTCTATTTTCTACATATCAGGTAGCCCAAATACGGTGTGAGTAAAATACAGTAGGCCACCACCAATGGGGTCTATAAAAATATTCATCTTATAATTGTTTAAGGTGTTTTTTACGGAATAAATTACAATAAATAATGTAATCAATTATTTCATTTTAGTACACAATAATTAACCATATAAATTTCCAACATGAGTATTAAACCCAAACCATCAATACCTAATTCATCCCATGTTGGATTCTAAACCATATCACTTGGAGAATCACCATTCAATATCACATGGTCATTAATTATCTATTTAGATTTAATTTCATAATTATGAATACATGGAAACATATTCAAATGCTATCATTTTGGGTATTGAATTCCCTGAATAGCCCCCTATGGGTAATTGAAATTATAGTTCATGTCCCACAGCCTGTATATCATTCAATCACATGTTGGATTTTGATGCATCATTCACTGTCCCACAATTATATATCACATGCATTCATTCCTGACTAGAATTCCATGGATAACATCTTGTGGGTATTTGAATAACTAGTCAATGGCCCACAACCCATTTATCAAACCATCACACATTTCACATATATAACATTTGACATGGTCAAACATGATTAACACTCTCATCAATGGGACACATCAAGTTACATGATTTCAATTGTCAAAACGACCATTGTTGAATACTTTAAACACATCAAATAATATGCACCGTTCACCATTAAACCATTCCTCAACATCTAAAATTTTAATCCATTAACACATTATGGTTAATCCAACCATACCTTAATTACCATAATTAATTAATTCAATAGTTTACATTATCAATCAAATATAGAAACTCATTAATTCACTAATTTCATAACCCGAATATCCTATAAATTTCATAATCACATCATTCCATTAATAAATTCCTTGATTAATTAATTCAATTCAATGTACATTTTCCAAGAATGTAAATTAAAATTAAATAAATTCATACACATAATTATAATCAAGACTATGGGAGTTGGAAATTAGGTCACTTACCACAATATTATTGGCATACACTCTCTAATGTAAATCTCTCAATTCAAACATAACATTTAATTTCACAATAAATAATGGTATCTATATCCAAAACCATGATCCATGATCAATCCAAGTTACATGAAAAAATGTATTACCAAAAACAGGCTAATAGATGAAAACTATCTCATCTTCATCGGGAATGAGAATCGAGAGAGAGAGATAAATATAATCAATAACAAATCACATAATAGTATACATGTACATACATCAATACAGTCACAAATATTGTTAATAACATAGTTTTAAATTACTGGGAATTCTTACAAGATACTAAAAAATATATAGGAAATATTTTATTTGTGATATAGTGTGGTTGAGGGAAATAATGGGGGGATATGAATTTTTTTTAAAAAAATTAGAGGATTTAAATCCCAATAAAAAGGTTTCTTGGGATAGGGAATATGGGTTTCCAAACCACCATTCATAAAAATGGGCCACTCTTTTGGGGGTTAATGGTTACTCTTATGAGGGATCAAAATTTCAGTCACTTTTATCTTATGTTGTATTCTCTCTTTCTATGGATGCACTATTTGCTGGGGTGGAGTACACAGTTTGAGAAAAAGAGTATGCCAACTATGCACTTCCCAAAATCCCTCCCAAAATATCTAAATTTATCCTAAAATTGCTGAAAACATTAATAAAAAATATATATTGAAAAAAGGAAAAAATGTACCATTAAATGAGTTTGGGAAATCACTAGAACAGATATGGATCTTACGTTCTCCCCACCCAATAAAATATCATCCTAATGGTTTAATACTATGATTATATATAATTTTGAGGTAAAATATACATATATATATATCCCACATATCTACATATCTCACATATGTTTCCTCATTAACATTAAAATGATTCAATAGAACCCAGACTATTAGTATCATCTATCTTGCAACAATTTCTCACCCTGATCAAACACAAATATTAGATAATCCCAAAAGGATTCATCTTCTTCAAAATCATCCACATTCATGAAATGAGATGGGGAAGGGTGATAACATAGACAATTTGACACATGAAAAACATCATGCATAGAATTGTACCTCTATAAAGGATACAATCATTACAACATTGGCTCAATTGTCTTCACAACATCAAAATGTTCAAAAATAGTGGGAAGAACATACCCTTCTAATGAATCGTATTGTTACCCAAAAAATGTTCAATACGATGGAACACAATATCACCATATGTAAACTCAATGGGTCATCAATTTATATTAGCATATGATTTCATTCTACTCTTAGATGTATCCATACTTTTTGGAATAACTAGAACCTCTTCTAATGTCTCCTTCAAAACATTCAGTTCAAATATAACTTACTCAGTGGCCTCTATCAATCATAGGTGTGATCTTCATGGACTACCATAAAGAGATATAAATGGTTACATGTGATAAGACTTATGATATCTATTATTCTATGAGAACTCAATCCCCAATAACTAATTTTAAAAATACATATACAAGTCTAGAAAACCCACTCATAGTGTATCCTATAATACCTATATTATACACTCTCAATACCAATCATTATTTTGGTGAAAAGATCTACTAAAAAATAAATGACTACAAAGTAAATTATATAAGAGATGATATAAATGCATGGTAACACATGAGTCACTATCTGAAACTATACTCCCAGACTACCCATGTAGATGGAATACCTCCCAAAAATACAAATATCTTAATTTATCCATTGATAACATTTTCCTAATAGGAATGCGATGTGATACATTAGTCAGTCAATGTACAGTGACCCAATTATCATCATCCTTCGGTGGATTCCATGGGACACCTACCATTATTTCCATAGTAACATCATCCCACATACATTTTAGAATGTTCTAGGGCTTTAGTAAACTTTCATGACATTGATACTCATCCTTCCCCTGTTGGCAGGTGTAGCATGGTGATAAAAATGTAGCTACATATTTTTTCATTCCCACCCATCATTATTGTTGACTTAGGTCACATTACATATTCATCAAACCTAGATACACTAACAACATCGATGCATAAAATTCACTCATAATCCTATCATGTATACACATAGGTGCAGCTATATGGCCCCAAATATAGATGATATATTCCCAATCTATGGCCCTATCGGAAGGTGACTCCCCACCTTCATGGGTTTCCCTCAATACCTAACATTACATATCCAGATAATACCTTAAATTAATTAAAATCCAAATTGTAGAATACACTAATATAGATACGAGAGTCATCTTGTACTGGCTCACCAAAACTATAACATTCATCTTTAATAGAAATTTCATCATCCTCTACATATATATAGCCTCTAAAACTATCTGAAATTGTGTTTTCCTTCATATAGAGGCATCCAAAGTATTTCCATTAAAATGAATATATTATATATCAATGTCGAATTAATATATATATTCAACCAATACCCTCTTCCAGAAACTCAAATCTCTATGAGAAATTATTTACATTGTGATATTTTTATGTATATACACAATAAACTTCTTTCCCAACAAAACATTACATTATCAATTCAAATCATAAACCACTATAACCAATTCAATGATGTTCAAAGGGAAATTATTTTCATTTGGACTCAATATATATAAAAAAAATTCCATAAATCAATATCCATACATCATCATTGATCCAATTAATACCCATGAAGTATCAAAAAACACCATATACTCCATCCCTAAACTAGGTTGGATGAAGATCGATTTGTCTGTCAATCAGTTTATCACCACTTAGAAACCATTATCAAATTCTCTAGACCAATCAAATGTTAATCCCTTATTGGATAAACCCAAATGTTGTAGTTCTATGATGAAATATACCTTAATGAACAAATGATAATATCCCATTAACCCTAGAAATCGTAAAATATCAAAATCATTCATTAGATGATCCAAAGAGACATCTAATTGAACCTACTCGTGGTCTACTAATACACCTTCATATGAAATGATGTTATCTAGTAAATGTAAACTATAAATTCATTATTGATACTTTGATATCTTTTCAAATTGCTAATGCTCAATCACTGTACCATAAACAATGTAAATATGTTGGGTTTGATAATCATAATTTTAGAGTTCAAAATGATTTTTTCAATAAGAACTATAGCAAACTGATCCCAATACCGTTGGAAGAATCAGTTCATCGAATCCATGAACATAGCGGTAACATTATTCCATCCAAAAGACATCATGAAGAACTCATAAAGTGCATACATTATTCTAAAATCTATCACTTGTATATCATATTATATAACTCTCTATTATGGATACCATGATCTCAAGTAAATTTTTGATTAAAAAATATCCTCTCAACTAGTCATAGAGATTATTGATACATGTAAGAGGATACATATTCTTCACTTCCATTTGATTATGCATCTGGTAATCAACACAAATGCACAATGTTCCCACACAGTTGTCAGAAAATAGTAATGGTGAACCCCATGGGGATGTACTCATAGAGACGAATTCTATATCCATCAACCCCTCCAGTTCAGTATCAAGATCTGGAATCACTATTGGTTCCATCATATTAGGTGGAATAGAAACTATCTCATCCCCCAACATTATCATCTTTGTAGATTCCACATATCACTAAAGTGGAATTCCTAAGATATGATAAGGAAACATATAATGGATCCTATACACAATGATTGGTATGAAATCATGCTTTACACCCCCATCCCGTAGAAAAATAATTGTAACCGAGGCACCGAGATCCCCCAGTTGCAGATGAACTGGCTTTTTACATCCCACAATGGAATCCCACGATACGTTATGAACATAATTTTCACCATCAAGAGAAGTAAAAGTCACAATACTATAGAAAAATCAATATGGTATTTTTATTATACTAACTAATATATACACAAAATTATTTTAATGACTGATATCTCATTGATATAATGATCCCATCATAATAGATACCCCCAACCTCGAGATAAAATCCCTTTAATGAATTGATGTCACTCTAACAAACTCCAAATAATATGTTGATTTTCATAATACCACTCACAAAATTGACCACCAGACATAAACAATTCACTAGTTGTGTATATATAATTTAATTTGAGGCACTCATATCAAATAAGGAACTAAAAAGTTTAGAATATACATGAAAAATAACACTAACTATCTATGGTATGACCTCCCCATCCACAAGTGTAGGTTGAAATACATGAAACTGTCATACCCGTCTTCCCAATGTTGTGGTATGATTCCCCTAAGACACATCATTCTGCTGATATGGGTACTCTCTACTAGTTGTAATATATCAACTACCTCAACCTCCATAGCTTTTATAACTACAAATTCTAGACTGATATGGGGTATAATACCCCTTCCAACATTATTATTTTTCATCACCCCCTATTACTGCCCATATGTTGAGGGTTCCAGAAGGACCATTACATATTTACCATCATTATACACGTTCAAAACTCTAGTGGTGGTTGGGTAAGATGTATATGAATGTGACATGACCAACCACATTGGTCTTATTTCACTCGGTTTGGGTCCTGAGTAACTGGCCCTTCCCCCTGAACACCCGTTTTTCTATCAGTCTAGTTGTCATGCACATTGTCATGCTTCCAACCTAGTTGAAGATGTACCTCCTAGTAATATTAAAGAATCCACATATCCCCTACTAGAATCTTCCTTTAGGTTCCACCAAAAAATGAGATAATGACACACTACATAAAAAAATCCTTTTAGACCAAATATATTTACATGGGACACTAATTTCATATTAAAGTACCTCATGAATCCACTTCATCACAGTAGCCTCGTCCCCTTTCATCATCGATAAAAGGAATTTTAAATCTATAAAGAGACTACCATAGTTAGTCACAAAAATATTCCCCTTGGTTAGCCTCATAAACTCGACTGCCCTCTCATACATGAGTATCTTAGTGTAAAAGTGCTCCATGAAATTCTCCTAAATTTTCATCTACTTCATATTATTCACAATTCCATCACTTCTCTAGTTTTCCGACAAACACTAAACATTACCCCATATAATAGAAGAATACATATTGGCTCACTTTTCTATAGGAGTCTCCATGTTGTCACTATTCATCTGGATTGATTTAATCCATAATTAAAATTCATCAGGTTCACACACTATCATAAATGTGGGGGGGTGTAATTGAAACTCCCATGTTAGGTCTGACATAGTCATCACAACCATTCCTATGCCTTTATCTAAAATCATTTTTATGTTAGGAAATTTATTATAGAAATTCTCTCAGTCTACCTCACCCATGACAATTGTTTCCTCAGGTTCCAGTACTGGAGGAACATTTCTAATCATTTACTCTCGCCTTCCTATACACAACCATTGTTCTATAATCATATCACTATAATTAAAAATGCACTTATTAAGAAATATAACATATAATTAACAAATCGTCAAAAGAGGTATTACCATAAGTCATAAAAAGACCTTCCCCATAACCCACTACATGGTCAAAACTAATGTTCTCTCACAATACTCAATCATCAACAATCTAGGTCATTATTTAGGAAGTGTAAATCATTTTCAGAACTCAATTTTCTTATTAAACATCCATTATATTAATATCTTTATCATCTTAAAATCTTCCATTCCATATTTGGAGAAATTTTTTGATCAATTACATAAACAATGATAAAAATTTAATATCAATAACAAACCCAATACATTATTTTCCATTTCATGCCCAAATAGACTAATGCCACAAATAATCATGATTACCTAATATTAAGAATATATTTTAAAATATCATGTCATACTAGGCCATAGGTCAAATCATGGAATATTTTTTAAACAATATTATCATCAAACTACAATTTCATCACTGAAGATGAATTAACATCAAACTGTTATAAGAAACATTAATAAAAATAATACCACCCTAGTAATTGGATTTTCCCCACAACATGGGAAAATAATCTCACAAATAATATCATTTCCAAGGTCTTAATATTCATATTCTTTTTTCAACCATTCCCATGTAGTAAAAAAAGAAAAGAAAAGAAAATACCCCAAATAATACCACCTTGTAACTTCCCGACCAAAGTGCCAGACAGTAGTTCCCCAAGCCGATCCTTGGCATTACCTCATGCATACATCTCCAATTTCCATAGTCAACGGAATAGCAGCAAGGGTTACCTATATAACATGGGGAGACTATACAATATTTATCAAATAATCACAACAAAAAAATAAAAAAGATTTCAAAAGGATTCTTATAAGAACCCGAATAATACCAGTATCACGCGATATTGAATGTATGAATAAGATATCCAAATTAAAAACATAAAATATGCCATTATATAAATAATTTATGTGTATAAATTCAAAACTAATATAAATGCACATTAAAACTCACTAGATGTCTCTGACACCACATCTAGTTCCCTCACCCATGCTCCATCCAAAATAAACTATCTACCATATGACTATTTCCATTATATTGTCCAGCTACAATAATGTATATCTGGGTAATGATAAAAAATACTAGGTAGGGTGTGAGTATAATGCAATAGGAAATCACCAATGATATCTAAGATGATATCCATTCTATAATAGTGTTTGCATTTCTATATGGAATAAACTACGATCAATAAATTAAATAGTTATCAAATTTCATTATAGTTTAATTAACTACATAAATTTTTTAGGGACATGATAAAACACAAACCATAAATAACTACTTTTTGACATTCTAGGTTCAGAACCATATCACATGGTGAATCATTATTCACTATCAGATGGGCATTCAATATCCATTTAATTAAAATTTCATATGTCTGGGATTTTGTAACCATATTTTAATGCCAACATTTTTGTTTTTGATTCCCATTGATGAAACCCAATGGGTATTTTAAGTATTATTTAAATTTGAAAAACCTATATATTAATCAATAACAACTGGGTTTGGAATCATGAGTCTATGTCCCACAATTATTTATCACATGTATGTATTTGGGTGTATAACACCATGTCTAACACCATGTGGGTATTTAAAAAATCATTTAGTGTCCCACAACCTTTTTTTTGAAATAATCCATAATTTAACATATATCTTATATAACAAGGTTAATAATCATTAACCCAATAAATAATATTTTTTAACACGTTAGACCATATTAATTATGAAAAAAATCTTTGTTAATAACTTTAATAAAAAATGAATATTATAAGTAATTAACCATTAAACCATTTCTAAACATTTAATTATATTACCCATTACCCTTTTAATACAATACAAACCTCCCTTGATTCCAATAATTAATCAGTTTAAAACCATATTTCTTAACAAAATAAATGAACCCATTAATTCACCAATTTCATTACAACAATATCGCATCAATTTCAAAATAAAATCATTCTGTAAATAAATTAATTGGATAATTAATTCAATCCAAGACAAGAATTCCAAATAGGAAATATCCATTTCCTAATTCCATAAAAACCTTTAAAATCATGATTATGGAATTTATCAATTTATGTCACCGACCTCAAGATTGTTTCTAAATGCTCACCAATTGAAATCCCCATCTAGAAGTGGAATGTTGAATTGCATAATGAAGAATGAGATCTAGTTTTAAAACATAGATCCAAGATAAATATATTTTATTTCTATCAAATTCTATATCAAAAACCACATAACTAGTGGAAAATTATTTCATTTTTACCACAAATGATATATGAGTGATAGGGAAATACCAATATGAATAAATTTCATTTTTGGAGAGGTAAAATTTTGTCAACCAGATCACTGATTCATCAAGAATGGAGTATTTAATTCCATAAAAAACATTCAATAACCTATCAAAAATGTATCAAATAGGTTTATACTATTCTAAAATATTTAAGGATAATTAAAGGGTGATTATGGTATTTAAAACAAATTTTTGAGGATTAAAATCTCATGTGCACAGCTTTCTGAACTGTGGTGCACGATATTCCAAACCATTACACATAATTATTCCCCTCCCCTGTGGGGGTGAAAATTTACTAAGAAGATGGAGAATTATTTGATAAACCATGCACTAACCATAATATCCCTCTTTATCTAGGGTTTTACTATTTGCTGGTGATGGGATAATGGATTAAGAAATCGTCACCCCAACCATTCACTAACCAAAATCCTCTTTAAACATCTAAATATAACACAAATAAAACCAAGACATGAATTTTCCAAATAATAACCTGAAAATTAAGAAACAATAAATGTAATAGAGATTCATGAAATCACTATAAAAGAATATGATCATACACTTTTTCGTCTAAAATTTTTCTAATACAAAGATCATGTATAATAATGATTCCTATATAATTATATTATTTTCAAAGGATAATTATATTAATGAGGACTCTAACAATAAACATTATTATTAATTTTATTTGAAAATTAATGTTTTAACAATAAAAGTAATTTTTATCTAAGATATTAAAACTATATCTCATGTGAAAAACTCCAAAATTACACCCCTTCAAAATTTAGATATGATTATTTCAAAATTAATATTTAATAATGAAAATTAAATATATAAAATTTTATAATATATGTTTGAATGGAATTATAGAATAAAAATAGGAATTTTTTCCATTAGTTATATTGAATGAAATTAATTGAAAAAATTATTTATAAGTGATACATATATACATCCTAAAAAAAATTTATCCTATACTCTTCAAGAATGTAACTACATTAAAAATATGGATAGATTATGGTAATAACTTATTTAGGATCCCACATTAGCTCTTATATAATATTATTTCTCCAATGTGCCTTTATTAATTGATTCATTAGATTCATCAACACTTCTTCACCAATGTCCACAATTTGCATAATTTATTCATTGGATGATAAATCCTGATATAATTCTATTAACTCATACGTGAGAACATGTGTGTGCTTCAGAATAAAAATAGATAATAAATATTTATGGAACAAATCATGTTCATTATATAGGCTAGGTAGAATTACCAAATGATAGTCCATAGAACCAATTATCTATTGAATTTAAAATTGTCTTACATGCCTGGTAATGAGTTTACATTTCATACTAACTCTTATAACACCAATTAAAAAAGATAGATTCTTGAAAAAATAATCCCCAGATGAAATTTCAATCCATTTATTTTATTATCAACATATGTATTTTCATTATTTATTATTAGATAATATGTGTTTGTATATAATTAATTTTCACCACTGTCTTAATGAAACGCAATCATACTACCTGATTTATTTCACCAACATCATCCCAAAATGTTAGAGTACAATGTAACATACATTATAAAAATACATATGATTTTAATTGGATAATAGAATATAAGAAATTGTTTTATGAAATATATTTCAATAGTAAATAAAGATCAATCATACAAAATCGGAAGATAACTTCTAATTTTAGAATAATATTCCCATGCATTCTATAAGTCTGAGGATGATAATGTGTACTCAAAAATAAATCAGTGTTAAGATAATTATATATACATTATAATTTTTTATTTACATCATGGGTCACAATTGGAAAAAATTGAATGAGGTGAACTAGGATGTCCTACAACATCATTAATACAGAATCATGTAAGATAAACGAATTTAAATTCTTCTTTTATAATAAAAAATGTTATGAATTGGTAATATGATTTATAATAACATTTATGGTATGATTTTGTAGATTATTATATTTTAATATAGTGAAAACGTCAATAATAATTTCATTACATTACTATATAGGAATTGTGTGAGGTTCCATGACTCCTCCAGGTTGTTTTCAGTTATCCTTCACAATGGAAACATTAATAATAATAATGATACCTAGTCAACAATTTATTTCTTCATATCATCCAACAAAAATGATTCCTTAAAATACCAAAACATATAGGTGATTTTTGGAAGGGTATTAAATATAGGCTTATGAGTGTCATATAATAATTATCATTTAATCTCATGAATAGATGGAACACTTAACCACTTTCAAAATATAAGAACACCACCTTCGTAAATGATTTATTCCAACATCCAATCATTCATGGATTTAGATTTATTATGAAAATTATCATTATTAATATGAGAACATTATTATATTTCCAATAAATGTTGTTAAGAAATCACTTAAAAATGGTTTGATGTTTCCCGCTAATTAATTATTTCCTCATCCATCATTACTAAATACATAAATATATGATCCCCATCAATACCTTTTTTGGTTTGGACTCATGTCCTTCCTAGCTCAATGTATATGGTATATTATTTGCTAGGTTATGATTGTATTCTATAGAAAAATAAAAATCATTTAGTTTCTTGAGATCTTACATTTACCTCTAGTTGAGCACCTTCTATGAAAATATGAATTTCAAACTCATTGAATCCCTAGATATATCCCACATTTTCACCGTAAAGATAATGAATTTGAATATTGATGGAAAATATTAGGGTTATCAATTGAGTACCGTGGGTTTAATATATGTTTTTGAATCAATAACATACATGATTCACTATAAATAGCATTATTATTCTTCTTAAGGGCATTCCCATATCATTAAATTCAAATTTTACTATATATGAAAATTTTAACCACTACCTATGGTAGTGTTATCAATGACACATTGATTAAACTACTATTTAATTAATCAAATCATTAATTAAATTCCTTAGTCAATATGTACATAACCCTATTAAATTAAAACATGCATAATGGTTTTTCTAATAAAAGATAATTTTGGTTAAATCACTAACAGAAGCATTATAATTTAATGAAACTATATACCATTGTTATGTTTGTTAGTGTGTGAAATTCATGGAATTACTTTTATTTTGATGGGTTAAATTATATTTGTTCCATGGAGACAATATACATAACAATAAGAGTTCTTAAAATCCATAATTCAAACTTTAAAAATATCACTTATAAATCCTTTATTTAAACGAGTCTCAAGAATTATTCGTAAACAACTCCAATCCTCTTTCTAAATTTTGGTCTATACCGAGATATAATCAACAATAACTATAATGAAATTTTCAAAATATAACATGAATACTCTATTTATTTGTTTGGAAAGTTAGATGTTGCATTATTCAATCAAAAAATGAATTATTATAAAATCCTAATTTTCATACAAATTATGGATTTATTATTTTAATTATATTCCATCCATACACACAATAGGTAACACCCATCAAAAAATCACTAATTGTAATATATTGTGTTCCTTTTTGCTGACCAAATTTGTCACCAACACGGGTTAGATGATAATTTTAAATCCCAATAATGGAACTAATTTCCCAATAATAAATGTAAAATATAATTCAACCATAATTCTATTTCATAAAAAGAACATGATCTATTTATGGAAACCCACTTGGTTATATGAATCCCATGTCACACATCTCATGTTTTTTACTTCATTATATCCAATGTCTATAGAGTATCTATCCATTAGTCAGTATTATATATTGGGTATTCATTAGTATTGAGTTCGATATAAAAATTAACATATTGATTAGGTGGATTTCTAATCCATTTTAAAGAAAAAACGTTAATATATTCTTGAAAACTTATAACATCTTCTATTTTTGGGATTACATTCCATTTTATAGGTTATACATTCTAATTTTCATAAAGAAATTATTAATGATACCAACAGGGTCAAGATATAGATATGATTCTGATGATTTAGTCTCAACTATTACAATGATGGGTTATATTCTTTCATCACAAAGTATAATCTCATTTACCTAAAAATCTATTTCTTCACTATAATATTAAATCCAAATTACAAAAACAATTAATTAAATTTTACCCATACATAAAATTATCATGGGTAAAAATAGGGAAATTCTATGTGTCATAATGGAAACTAACTAACATATAATTATTTTAGAAATTTTTCTACTAACATTCATGAATGAAAATTTATTTCTTATATATATAAGGAAATTTCGAATTTTCATTGAAATAATTGATTATTAAAAATAGTTCGATGATCTAGAATCAAATATTGAATTTTATAATTTTTAGTTCATGATAAATATACTATATTCTAGATATTATTTAACTTAAACCATAGTTATAGTGATCACATAATCATATCCTTTCTCCATTTCACATTTCCTAGTCTCATTCCCTTGACGCATTATACATTCAAACACATATTTCCCCATATTATTGAGAGTGAAAAAATAAAAAATTGGTATCTTCTTTCATTCCCTTACAATCACAATCCTGATTTCATTTCTCACTAAACTTGAAAAAACATAAAATCCAAGAATGTATGATCCTTTGTGACACTTTAGAAATTTATTAAATGTGATAAAATAAACCCTTACCATATTCAATGTTGTTATATTTTATTTTGTGGAGTGATCTACCAAACTATTCTTATATTTCAATAATTTAATTTAGATCTACATTTATATATATTTATATATCTTGATATATTATAATTATATCATTGTATGATATATTATTTTTGAGTACTAGGCCTATTAAATTGACAAGATTTCTCCCATATATGAAATTGTCAATAATAAATATTTGATTACATATGTACTCTATTATTAGGCTTCATAAACATCTAAATTAGTCAATAAAAATTGAGATATTATAGGCTCCCTTCATTTATATCCCAATATATTCACACTTTATATCTACCTATTACTTGTGATGAACATATTTTCCCATAAAAGTCCCAAAACTTATAACAACTCCAAGTTTTATATTTCCTCCTCATTCATAAGGATATTAATCAATTACCAATATTGTTATAAATCCATCATGAGTTAGTAACCTACCCAAAAATCTTGTACCCATTCTTTTATATAGGAGGAAATATATGTATTCTCAATGGATCAATTCCAACACCTAGATTACAATTAATTAGTAGACAAATTTAATGAATGAGGTTACTAATTCCAGATGTGGTCCTGTATTTTTTCAAATTGTTTCTAATCACTAGGATACATCATACAAGATACATTACTGGCCAAAACCAGATTCAGATTACACAATATAGTTAAAATATATTTCACTCTAACTCTATCTCAAATTCCAAATCCATTATTATAGTTCTGTACAAAAGGGAAATCCCTAAAATCATTATATACCTTTATACATTTTTCATTCCTTCTATTGTGTTTCATTTCTATGGAATAATATACAATATATTAGATCATAAAATTGTAAAACATAATGTATAATTCAAAAACTGGTGAACCAGTTGACATATCCTAAAATTTTATTATTAGTTAATTTTAGAATCAAATTAATAATATTTATTGGGAAATTCAAAAATCATAAAAAAAATTTCATTTAATTCATATTATTGTTTATAGAAATACAAAATGTTCCCAATAATATCCCATAAGAATGTAAAACTAGGTTAATAGTAAGGTACATCTACTATACACTATAATGATAAATAAAATAGACCCAAAAATGATTTTTTGTGTTATTAACCCAAGATGCATCTCTATCAAAACTAAATCCTCTTATAGTATATATATAATAATGTATGTACTAGAAAAAATTTAATAAATACAATTCCAATGATATTATGATATTATTTTTTATTTACACATATCATTCTATTTTTTCATTGGGTAATATTCCTAGATATATGTTTTCCTTTATCAAGTTCCCAAGGATTCTACTAAACATCATTTTATCTAAATAATAAAACCTCAACTCGAGAACCCCATAAACAGTGGTTATCAATCATAGTTGATAAATATACTAGAGATTATATCCAAAATAATTTTATCCCAAAGGATTGACTATGTTTTTAATATTTAGTTACAAGTTACAATCATGATTATCCCATGAAATATGATAATATTAAATGGAATGAAACAATTAATTTGAAAACATAATTATTTATTATTCCAAATCCCCAAATTCAATCATAGATCCCTACTGTGTGACTTGTCAAAAAGAAAATATATTAAAGTGTGGTCTATTTTTCTCACTAAGGGGATATATATATAAAAATCTATAATAAAATAAATAAAACATTAATAAAATGGATGAGACCATTAATAATAAAAAATTCCATATAACTAGAACCATAAAAAGTGAATAAAAACATGGAAATTTCCACATAAATAAGCACAGGGATTATAATGTTTTTTATAAATATGGAGTAAAAAATTTAAGACTTTATAAAGGTAATATTAATGCCTTATTCAAATACAATATATAGAAATATGTAAGATGTATTTCAAATACCTAAACATGTTTGCCTAATGAGTCCTAATAATTCATCATGTGGGTATAACTAGTTCCATCTATTATATACCATGTCTAATTCATTCAACCTATGAATGAGGTGAATTAAATTAAATATAATATCAAGAATAATATTTATATTGAAAAACTATAATGGGAAATTATAATATTTCCCCCAATAAAATATAACCTAACCATATTCCATATCGACTAATATGGTGAATTTAATCAAAAATATTACATCCCTATTTAATAATAATACTCACGAATGTTTTTTTTGATATAGATGAAAATGAATTAGAAACACTAGAACATTTATTAAAGAAAAATAATCTTTTCACTTTGGAAGAAATTATTTAAATTCAATATAATTGTCAACTACAACGGAAAAATTTTCCATTAAAATATGATTAGAATATTTTAATTTAAAATTATAATCATTTAGTATTATTTATAATGGGATATTATATTCGTGTCTCTTATGTAATAAATCATGATTACTTTCCCACTATATGTAAAATATCCAAAATACCGTATTCAAAAAAATATTAGAAGCATTACTTTTAAAAAAATACTAAAAAAACATTGTTATAAATTTCATTAATCAATGATTCTACAATAGTATATTTATGCTTAAAACCATTTTAATTAAAATATTTACCAGAATTAGAAAACGTCATGCCTAAATATAAAAAATTGTTGATTTATGAAAAAAATTATTCAGTATCATCTATATATAAATAGTGGAAAATAAAATTAAAACTCTAAATTTCTAAAAATTATATACGGGGATAAAATTGATTAATTTTAAAATATTAATATCATATATTTCCCCAAATAGTTACGTAAACATAATAAATCCCAAATAATGTTGAGATTGTGAAATAAACACATAACGAAGGTGTATCAATCTCTAAATGATATTTTGGCCTCATGTGTAATGAAATTAAATTTATTAAATTTATAATACAAAACCATAATCATTATCATAATAAGATTTATGATACACTTATAAAACCTCAAAACCTTTTTATTAATAAATCATTTCTAAACTCTTTATTTGTGGATCCTAACTACTTCATTTTTTTACGTATGTTTTGGTTTAATAGATTTTTCCCATATATATTGATCAACGTTTCATAGTGTTTAGGATGTAAATAATGATATAAATATCATTTATATAAATTATATAAATTCTTTAAATGTTATTTATATTTTATAGATTGAATAATTATTTACACAATTCATGGAGATAGTTAGATATATGAATGCATAAATATATTCTTTCATTTTTCAATGGATGGAAACAATGATGGTAAATAAAACCTCAAAAATTAGGAATTATTGTTATTTCATTTATATAACATATATTTATTAAATCCATCTTTATTATCATCAACTTAAAATATAAGTCAAGAAATAATCCCATTTCAATATGGAGGTGGTGGTCCAAAAATATGTGTGAATGATGTTTTTTATTTCCACCATGTTGTAACGAAAAAATTAGAAATGATATTATAGTTAAATAATAAAAATAATGTCATAATTATAATATATATTCATTATTTACAACTTTCTTACCATTCACGTAATTTAGTGATTAAAACATATTTCACCACCACATGGATAAGGTATGTCTTACATAGGCATGCATAATGTTTTTCTATTTTGGTAGGACAAAGGAATTATAAAAAGGTTATCCCATAATCATAATAGAATATAATTATATTTATGATAGTTGATTGATTTATTTTCTTATATTTAAAATAGTTGTATAGGATATATAATAATTAATAAATTAGTATGAGTTGAAAAGATGATTATCTTATCTTAGTGAAACCTCCCTTAGATAACTTCTTACAAATCATTGAGATGAGATTATGGGAAGGAAAACACACCTTGAATGTACATATAAAAAATATGGAGAGATTTATTCTTATAATAGTAAATCTAGATGTCTCATGATATCTAAATAAATGATGGGAGGCGGTTACCATTTATAATTGAGCTGAGTGACACACATGGATGTTTTCAATGCTTTAGGATATTACCAGGTCACGTTCATGGAAACCATAGTTCACAATTATTCATATTAAATACTAATAATATTTAGGGAGAAACAAAACTAACATATGAATTTTAAGAACAAATTAGGTTATTTTTACACTTTTCATTCAGTTTATCACCTTCATGAACTAATTTTAACCATAAATATTGTAACAACGGTTTCAATCGTAAAGGGTCATAATTTTACAAATAATGTGACAATTATCACAAAAAATGGAAATGGGATAATTTTATTTACAATTTATCATCCTAATTTTCATATTTCAATATTATTTTTTTATTAACCAATTTAATATATATTAATTAAAAAAATAAATAACATTTTTACAATATTTATTTAATTTGTCATTAATTAAATGTAAATTGAAATAAAATTATAATATAAATATTTGAAATCCCAATAATACTATATATTAATCTATTAATTTCATTAGGAAGCATATCTATCCAAATATAAATAATTGTTTAGCATTTTTTGAATAATTTCATTGATTCTTCTACTTATGGAAGAAACATTGTGTCATTGTTGTATAAGAATGAATGTTAATTATTTCAAAAGTAAATATTAAAAGGAAATCTCTATGATAATTAAATTTATTAATATTTAAATTAAATTTTTATGAACACACCTATTCTCTTTAATTCATATTGAAAATATATTTGAATTATGAAATTTTGTATTGTGATATTTTGGAACTTTCATTACATAGAATATTATATAGGTCATTTTTGTGGGAAATTATACCATTAAAATTTTAATATTAAAAATAAAGTGTAAAGGGTCAAATGAATTTTTCCTGGTATTCATAGCATGTATTTAAAATCTGTTTGTATACATTATATTCCGAATCCAAATGTAATTTAAATTAATTTATTTTTCCTCATGTTTTTCAACATTCCAACTTATTATTAAGTAATTTGTACCTTTAATACAAACAAACGATTCCTCTCTTGGATTAATTACTCATTTTTTCATCTTTCTTCCAGAAACAATGATTTTTATTTCCTATTAAAAATATTATATTTTTTACCCTCCTCAACCATAATAAAAAGACCTTCAATATTTTGGATTAAAATCATTCTTGTATTCCTCATTAATAGTTCGCTATTCAATTTTATTCTATTGAATGCACAATAAGGTAGATTCAAGTAATTATTTTTGTTTTTTTATTTTCTATGATCTTATTCCCACTTCGACAGTGGAATTATTCTAGGTAGGCCTTTATGTAAACTATTCCTCACTATGACCACTTTTGTTTCAATAATATCATTTATTCCAAAATGAGTTATGTTTATTTAATGTAAATGAATTTACATCATTATATGATGTCTTATTCATATTTTCAAGTCACCTGACATCATTTAATATATTATCAATATTAATTCTAAAATATATAATCCCTATGACCTGACATATTGTTCCAAATATTAATATCCTTTTTCAAAATTATTTAAAAAAAGGTAAAATTAACATTTTCTCATCAATTTATTAGTAATTTGGAAAGATTT
Source organism: Viscum album (assembly GCA_963277665.1). Classification (NCBI taxonomy): domain Eukaryota; kingdom Viridiplantae; phylum Streptophyta; class Magnoliopsida; order Santalales; family Viscaceae; genus Viscum; species Viscum album. The sequence goes on from OY728123.1 coordinate 1,758,121,369, forward strand.
TATAGCTTGATGTATTATGGAATTTTTTTGTTGGGATATTTATAGTGATATATGATCTTAGATATTAAATCATCAACCTATTATGATGTTTTATGTTATTCATTTTATTTATCCACATTTATATTCAATTTTTTTATTTGAAATGTATTCTATTAATTTTGAAAACATACTTAGTGTAATTAATTATTTAATATGGGTTATGATTCCGGAATAGAATATTTTTGATGAATCATTATATATAAGAAAACTACCATTTCACTTATATCTACCTTTTATATGATATAAATCATTTAACATATTTTTGTGTTTGAACATCTTATTTAATTAAATGTGAGATTTCAACTTGTGTGTTCTCAAGATTTCCCATCTAAATACCCATAAAAATACATTTTATTTTTATTTATATCTTATGATAAATAATTTTTGAGTAGCTTAGACATCCATGATGTATTTTTTCGAATATTCTAGTGAATGATTCATTTCCTTAAATGCATTCATAACCAAAACAATCACAAAAAAATTTATTTTCAAATAGTCATTAGCTTGGGAAAATGATATTTGTAAATTAAAACATGTTTTTCATAGATTAAAAAATTCAAATGATATTGTTTTCATTTTCTATATTATTTTCATATTGATGATCCATCTCATTATCTAGAAACTATACATATTCCCTTTCATCTTATAGTCCTATCATGATCCCATGAAATTAGATGGAAATCTCAATAGGTACATTATTTTATAGAATTTAATATCCTAATAATGGATATTAAATAATTAAATAGACCCTCTCATGTCATACACATTACATATGTATGTTAATTATTTATTATGATTATGGTTATATAATTTAAAATATAAAAAATCTACACTATGATAATATTATATTATTTTTATATCTTATATCACTATTACTGATTTTATCATCTTCTTAGCCCCTTTTGTATTCCCTTTATTCAAGGTTAATACCATGATATCCTTGGTTTCATGAAAAATGATGGGAATCGTATTCTACAAAAAATGATGAGATAAACATTAGTCACTTATCTTATTTATGTAATTTTTGTTTTAAAAGACATAGAAATAAATCGATCTAATTAGTGGAACCTAGATGAGCACTATTAGAAATGTATGTTCTCAATAGATCGTTCTTGAACACCAAGGGGATAGTTAATTAGTGCAATCCAATTTTTTGAAATTTAAATATCTATTTAAAATTATCACTTCATGTTATTCGATCAAAAGTCATTGTTAATAAATATGGATTTTTAATTATTTCTCAACACCTGTCACAAGATGAAATGAAAAATTTAAACAAGAGATAATAAAACATATGTATTATTATAAGGTTTGTTCAGAATTTAGTTACAAAATGCATGATATTTTTAATGAGTTCAATGAAAAATATTTTCACAGTATGATTTAAGTGCATATAATAAGATGAGGGAAATGTTCGTCATGACACTATAAATCTATCCACTGTTATTATACATTAAGGATAATATATATCCTCGTATAGTTTTATAGTAACAACATGTATCTCCAAATAGGCTCTTCATTTAGAACTCTAAAAGTCTTCATCACTCTAAATTGATGTAGATATATGTTTTCAACAGCCCTTGGGTCAGCCTCTACTTGAATTAAATCCTTCAAAAAGATATTTTTTATAATTTGGATGTCAACACATATAATATGATTAGATATTGTTCCTTAAAAATTCATGCCATTAAATACTAATAATCATTTGAAATAATAGAATACCTGTTATCCTTGATATAATTTTCCCATTAACATAATAATCATAACAATTAGATATTATGATTAATAATGATTTCCTTTTTCTTAAAAATTGTTCTATTAAACCATATCAAATCATTAATATATTGGAGTCATGAAATATCCATCCTAAATAAATATAAAATTATTAACCACTCTCATTCACCTTTTACGATATCATAATGTCATTAGGATTATACATATTTCTTACCATATCAAATTTTATGATATTTGGGAAATGCTAAAAATGTATCATTACAAGATAATTATTATACATCATCATACATGATCAGTTCTTTCTAAATATCTTTATTATCTTCACCTTTGATACAAATATATCATATAAGATTAATTTTTTATTACATTCTTACTCTCATAAAAATCATCATAGTATTCTTTATTATTAATAATGAAATTTCAAGAAATAATATTTTTAATAATTGACAATTAAAACTCATTATTTTTTAAAACAAAAACCTTCTGATTTTTAAAACAATAAAAAAAACTTTTATTTTATTTAAAATTAATATATTTTATTATAAACCAATATTTCAATTATTTCATTCTATATGAAATATTATATTATATAATAATAATTTTTTAAAAATAATCCATTAACTAATTTTTTCAGGGTAGTATGGAACCTCGTAATATTGTGATATTCCACAAATCATTGTTCTGTGGTGCCTTCTTCTCTACAAAGTGACTTCACATGACTGAATGGAAATTAAATTTTTTATTACTAAAACACATTTGAGGAAAAAGTGAGAAACCAAACATGGATTTATGTCTTAAAAACCACCAAAACACCATGGTTAAATTGTTTATGGATAAACAACATCAAGCCAAAATAATGGTGCCACTACCCTGTATAAAAATTGATAATATCAGTTTCATCCTACTCCTCGTTCTCGATAATATGTCTCGTTCATGACTGCACGGGCATAGAACCATTGGAAAATCAACACCCCTCAAACATCTGAATCTAAAGCAATGACCAGGAGAAAACCCTCTACTCTAAACCACATATGATGAAAACCTATGTGTAAACGATGCTGGTACTGACAAACCATGAACTGTAGGGAAATACGTATTTACAATACCATGAAAACATTCCAACAATTCAATGAAATCAACCAACAACCTCACCCTAAACCAGAGGTCCGCACAGATTCCCAATGTGATGAAAAAAATTTCTCCCATATAAAGAAACCAACCAACATCCCCACAAAAATGGAATCATCTCCTCCAACCATACCTCATAATCTTCACAAAACTGATTAAACACCTTTCACACTGAAACCACAAAACCGTTGCTACCTCTAAAACCACACACTGCCCCAAGATCTTCCCAATGCTACCAGACCATTGTATCAAGACAACATCCACACCGTAGCAGCTGAAAACACTATCCTGGGACCTACACTGCTCCCCCATGAAAGCCCGTGCCAACATGAAGGGAAGGGTGTGAGGAATGCCAGAGAAAGATTAAATCTCCAATTTTTTCATTATGATAGCGTTTTAAGATAAGTAGAATGCCATGAACCCACCACCACAAAGCATTCATGGGAATCCGAGCCACATCAGTGGAGAAGTAGATGGAGGCAGTGGAAAAAACCCTAGCATGAATCCCTTTACGGGCACATCTCACACATCTGATGTGACTCAACTAAATATTTTATAATCATAATGTATCAAAAAAATAAATATAGATGGGGTTCCACATAAAAAAATTCACAAATTGTTTAAATTAGTTATCTAAAATTTTAATATTTTTATTGATTTTTGATTGACTTGATTCTATTTTCAAAAATCATCAAGAATCAAAATAATCATCCATGTGATCATTAATACAATAAATACAAAAAGTAGAGTGATCTAATTTACATTTCGAAATTCTACATGAAATATAATATTGTCTAAAAATATATAATCATAAATAATATAAATAAAATCATATGTATTTATTTATGAGATTAAATTATATTACTCATTTCATTGAACATTATATACACCAACATAATATTTTATACATTTAAAATCTTTAATTCCTCAGATAAATGACTCTTAATTAAGAAAATTTTAATATTATGTGACTACGCGTAAAAAATACCCTTTCTTATTTCTATAATAAAAGCACTCATAAATTATATTTTTTTAACTTTTTTATTCACTGTTTGATTTTGAAAATATCCACTTTAGAACATTATCTATAAAATATCATACTATTTTTCTAAATATATAATGTATCCCATTAATTTATAATTTTTTCATTTATACCATACAATGTAAACTAATATACTATGTAAAAATGTTATGTACCACATGTAACCTCTAAGAACAGTAACAAATCTTCTTTCTTAATAAAACTATGAACATCCTAGGCCTTCACATAATTTTAGAGACACTTAAATTAATATTATACTTGTACACATATTTCATAGTTTGGAAACTCAAATCCTATATCAGTACTTTTATTTTTAAATTACTATAATTAAGATCATCATATAAGTTACATATTGTTTTCAGATATTTCCATTAAATAATTTTTAAGACATGTAAATAGCTTTTCTATCATGAACATATATATATATTACTGTCAAATAATTCAAAAATTTATATCCATTTGTGGAATATAATCTAAAATACCTAATAGAACATTTTATAACACAAAAAATATATAAAGGGTGCTAATAAAATTAAATTTAAATCTACACTATTATAAATATGTAGTTTGATTTCCTGAATATAAAGCAATTATATTCCTCGTTAATTAAAACAACTAAATTTTTTCAGTATATACATCCCCAATTCTTATGTTGTTTCATTGATTTCAATGATGATGTACTCAACAATAATAACTTATAAATGGTTTCTCCCATGATTTTAGTGGTCTATGTATTCCATGATAAAACTAAAATTCCTTTTTCTATCTATGAATAAGTAAAATAATATTTTTGTTATGATCATCCACATTAAAAAATATTCACTATAAATTAAGATTGATTATTATATATATATGCATTTATAATAATAATACGTTTAACTACTACTTATATTCTTCATCATCAAATTGGGATCTTAAAAAAAATAACTTAGTTTATATAAAATTATTATTTATGAATTACAATCCAAAATATATAATTTATATTTCGATGAATCAAGAGAAATTTTGAGTTTCATCCATTTATAATAGTTCTAGGTCATTAGGAATAGATGATAGGAGTTGAAACCACATGAGAATTACAATCATTTAAAAAATATTTATTAGAAATGTATGTTTAACCATGACGGAGTAGTACTATTTACCAATTCATTAGAAAAGGTAATTTAATATACTTATTATAATAATTTTACAATACAGTTTAAAATTTTTCCTTCTTTTTTTTATAATTAATTAGGGTATAATGTCTTTAATCTAGTTATCATTAATATTAATCTACAATAGTAATGGGAAATATTATAGTCAATACTATGAGTTAGAGATCTTAACATGATGTTATTGAAGAAGATAATGAGTTGTGGTATCATATGATTGTGTTATATAATTTTTATTTTGGTGTAGAAAACACTCACTATGTTTATTTTCATTCTATTTAATTTAAAATTTTCAAATTTAAAAAAATTTGAAAGAGTCACACCAACCTGATAACATGCTTATGGGAATAAGGGACACAATTTATAATGGTAGACCACAAATGGTTAGATCATGGAATTAATATAATGTTTTTTTGATATAATGTGTGTTTTAATCAATTATAAAGTGGAAAGAGTTAAAGGAGGGATTTATTCATTCAAATTCAAATGAACATAAAAGAGGTTGAATAATATACAATAACATTAAGATGTTGTCATGTTGACCAAATATAAAAATTGAAGTTAATAAATCTATTAATAGTGTTTCTCTATTCAACATGTTATGTCACATCAAACCCAATATATTGAATTATTTTTTATGCATCTTTTACCATGCTATTTTCTTTTTTTAATAAATTTGAATGTAGGGTGAAGAGAATTTGACACGGTGGTACCAACTGGTATCCAAGAACATATTGGTATGGGACACCAGCTAGATAGTTCAGGGGATCAAAAATCTTGTAGGTTTATAGGTGACACTTGAAAGACTTTGTAATTCATCAGTCAATCTTGTGGTAGTCTTATAGGTACACATTCACTTTATTTACCACCAACTAGCCATTAGACAATTTGATCCCCAGTGGATGTGTAACATCTAGATAGCGATCCCACGTGATGTAAATTTAATTTGGTTATTTTTTTCCTTCTATAAGAAAAAATTATTTTTATCTTATAATCATCTTCCATTAACTCTAAAATGATTTAATTGAATTTATATTCTCATTATTATTGATTTTTTATATCTCCATCCTCTATGTGGTTGATCTTTTATATGAATGAAATTTTAGATCTGTATAGTTATTATCTATTGAGTTTATTGAATTCAAATTTATATTAATATATTATTCTAAATTAATTTGAAAATTTTTGTGACTATTTAACTAAATATATCATCGATAAGGTTAAGTGACATTATTTACTTTAGGACTATATTTTTTGTGATCTGATCTCTTTATCTCTCATCAATGGTCTAGATGGAAATGATTTTTATATCATTCAATATGTGGGAATCTATATAAAATGGACTATTCAATGGAAATAATTTAGTTATTGTATTTACCTTATTTATTATGATTAAGAAACCCACTTTTTTGATATGGAAATGATATTTGGTTTTAGTAAAAAATTAAAAATGGGTTATACAGAAAACAAGATTCATTCCCATGATGTGTTTGATAACATGTCTCAAAGACTACATTTAATTGAAAAAGATTGTTCTATTATGAATGTAGTGATGAATCCCTATAGATTTTTTTAAAATGTGATCTTCTTTATCCCAAAAATATTATGATATTATATAACACATTGAGATTCCATGGGTTATAATCAAAAATTATACATATGTAAAAAAGGGGAGTAATATATCACTATTATATGTTATAATTATTTTAGGTTTACTAGTCTGTAGTATTTTTCAAAGGTATAGGTTCTATGAATTTTTGATTCAATGATGTCATTAATTTTTTCATTGTGTGTATTTTTTTTATACATCCTTGTTTTTTGGATTGTCATTTGGTGCCTTATGGATACATTACATGGATGTTAATTGTACATGTTCACTTTCACAATAATTATAGATATTGAATCTTGAAAATATGTTTTTTTATATTCTTACACCTCATTGGAATTTTTTATTTTATATTATTTTATTTATTATAATTTTATGTATTTATAATTGAAAACCAAAAATAGGATTTTTTATGGAATCAAATTTTTTTCTAAATTTTGTTTCAAAATATATTTTATACCAAATCTAAATGATTCTCATGTATATAAATTGTATATATTATCTGGTGGTATAATATTGTGATCTAATTCATACAACCAAAAATTTCACTAAGGAATTTTAGGCAATGTATTTCAGGATACATGTAAAGGGAAGAGTATCATATAGAGGATGGCTCTCAGAGATCACGCTACCTTTATATAGGTTTTAATAATGTTGAAATATGGTCATTTGGAGATAGAAATATGGGTTTATCATCGTTCCATAATGATGGTTTGTCGTTTTTTCTTCCTATATTTTTATATAAATGGTGGATAATACTGTAATGGTTAGGATTTTTGGAAGTATTATTATTTTTGGATATCAGCAGTGATACCAATATTGTTTTCTATATAAGTAAATGTATTTTTGAGGTTTAAATAATTCCAACATCATTTTTTTTGAAAAAACATAGATTTTAATTTTCCAATGTTGATCATATACACACTTTAGGGATTTTTGTATGATAATTAAGTTGACATTGTAGGTTGACCTTGGTTGGTCATTTTCAAATTTGAATCAGAACCATGTAGACATTAAAGCATGAACTCAGGCTTTTGTATGAACATCTTGTGGGTGGTGGACATTAATAGTTAATATATAGGACCATCAGATATCAAGATTAATTATTTCATCACTCATATAAAGATGACATTAATAAGAAACCTCAATTTTTAATGTTAATTATGGGATTTTGTTAATTTTTCTAGTTTCTCTATACATTATGGATTGATCTTTTTTTACTAAGTTTCTGATAAACGAATTTAAATACATTCTAAATTGTCTTTTTAATCATTATTATATATATTATCTATCCTATATTATTACCATATATGAATATTAGAGTGGATGATGTGTACTAATCCCCATTGGTGGATCATCTGGTTGGGTTTTCTTTGGAGGAAAATATTTACTAAAGAACCTATTATATAGAACAGGTAGATGGAGTTGAATGTGGATTGAAGCTGGACCATTATTATAAATTTAGTAAGTAGGATCTACTTATTATTCATATTAAAAAGGGACTACATGAATCAAACTTATGCATCATGATGTTTGATACAATTTTCAAAATTCTAAAAACTATAGATAACTCGAATAATGGGTGTTCAAAGTACATGCTTCTGGGGTTGGGAAGAAAGTAGTTGGAATATATTAGGCAATCTATGTTATATAATGAGCTCACCTAGTATACCATTGAGAAATAGATTATCTAATAGTTCTATCAAAAGAAATTCAATGTGGTGATATAACGATATAATATTACAATGGGTTTGGGAGATCATTCTATAATGGAATATGAAACTCATTTTTACTATATAGTGAATATATATAAATAGATTGTTTCCATACATTATATCCTTGTATGGATTTTAATAATTGGATTGATTCCATATATTCAGACTATAACAATACATATTTTCATACACACCTTCAATGAGATTGGGGAAAATGATGTCTTGCATGAAGCATATATAAATAGGATGACAATTTGCATCATAGAATCAATGATTGTAGGAGGTAGAATGTGTTTGTATTCACAAAAAAAAGTGGTTATGTGGTGCCCAGTTCCACTAAAGTCATAGGAGTGAGCAAATACAATCTGGGTAGGGACATGTTGATTATTTCTATTGTAAGAGAATATCACTTGTCAGTGTAGGACCCCAGGACACCCTGAGAGGGGAGCGGTGAATCAGGTTGACAATGTTTTCTTTTAATGTGATTGATCTTCTTTCCACATTGTTAGTAACTTTTTAAACCTGTATAACCAGAAAGAAAGCATTCACATGCAGATAGATGAAATATCACTTTTTTCTTGGTTCACCACTAAGGGCTATGTCCAAGGAGCATATGCCGACAGGTTGTCGGCCATACCAAATTCAACTATTCATCACTAGTTTTGGATTACATAGGTTTGGGAAAAGTCACTCTATCCTAGGCTCACTTCCCTTAGAAAAGATTAGGGATATCTCACTGCCTCCCTCAGGTCACTCCCGTTGACCCCCCTGGATCACTACCTTTGGTAAAGTATCATTCAGTTTATAGACGGGAAGGTCTCTTCAATAGATTTTCATTAAAGTATTTGTCTCCTGTTCATCATGAGACAATTCGTACATTATAGTCATGAGTTGATGCTATTTTGTATTCAATCTTCTACTTTGGTGCAATAACTGAATGTAATACTTGTTAATTTTCTCTTCCTTTCACTCATAGAAAGATCTCACTTTTGCACTGAATGTGTCGGGCAATCTTCTAGCTTTCGTGAGGCTCCAAAAAGATGGGCGTTCTGCAACAACACTTGAGGCTTTTCTCCATGCTCGGCCTGCAAGTCCCAATAAGGGGCACAAGTCTTCTGCGCGCAGGTCCAAACTGGCCCAAAGGTTTCACTAAACCACCTACATGACACAGCCTTCTTCAACTAAAAACTTGTGCGACTCACTTCCATTCTCACCCAAACATCCTTGGGTGTGCAGCCAACAACTAGAGCTCAACATATACATGCGCGACCAGAACTCTACTTGCGTGACGGACACACTTGCACGATGGGATCTCTAAAAATTTCCAAGTCTTTAACTTCATTACAAATGAGGAGGTGTGGTCCAGTTTTTATAGGAAAACTGGACTCCCTTCGCGGTGGGACGCAAACCTCCTCTCGGCGCACAAGTTTCGGCACGCAGCTCCATCCGTCCTAGCTTATGTCACGCAACACACTTGTGCGAACCAACCAATACTTGAACGAACCTCTTCTCTTTGCCATATTTTAACGATCTGGTCATGAAAAACATCTGATGTGAAACTTTCCAAACCTCCTAGGTACCATCACGCAAGTCTCTTCATTGGTTGCAAGTCACTTGCACGTCCAAACCAATACTTGCACGAACATATTCCCATAGCCATATTTTGAAGATCTGTTCTTAAAAAATAGGTGCGCAAGTTCTCAAGCCTCCATGTAGTCAGTGTGCAAGTACCATTTCCAAACAACAATGTTTTCCCCTTTTGTAAATTTTGAGGTCTAGAAATTTGGTAAACACTGGAAAACAGTGCCAACTTCAATACTCTGATCAGCGTGACATGTATGAGCACTTTGCTGGAAAACATTATGAACATCCTCTGAGGGTTGACAACAAACACAAACCATTCTCCAAATCATTCATAGATGACCATGATTCCAAAAATCACCCCCTTTTGGATTGTTGGAAATTAGTAAATAGATTCAAATAGATCACCACAATCCACATGCAAACCAAAAACGATATAATCAACACAGCCAACACTTTAAGTCTACGTGAGCAATGATGGGTATAGAAAACAAGAGAGAGAGCTTGAATTCGGTGCTCATCCAATGTATTACTTCCCATCCTATAACAGATACTAAATTATCAATTTGCCATAAAATCATTACATGTTTGAATTTATTTCTTTATCCCCCGTTGACAATATACCCAAAGTCCGGTAATTGTACATTGTTCAGCTCAAAACACACTCCCCTAGATAGTATCTCCCCCACAAACCTGCATCGCATCCAAAAACAGATTAAAATTAATCAACAAAACAGGGGAGAGGGGATTTTCGTGACATCCTTAAGCATTAGTATGTGGCTGAACACCAGGTTCAACCGATGCTTCTTAAACAGATCTGTTGACAGTGGCTTGGTCAGGATATCAGCCACTTGCTCATCAGTTCCCACATGACCAATTCTAATCACCCCTTGTTCAACATTCTCTTCGATAAAGTGATACCTAATTTCAATATGCTTTGTACGAGAATGATGAACTAGATTCTTCGTAAGATTAATTGCGCTCTAGTTATCAAATTAAATCACTATTGGTTGCTTCACCTCATCACCAATATCTTTTAATTATAGCTTCATCCATAGTAGTTGAATTCATGCCTTGGTGGCGGAGATATACTCAGCTTCAATAGTACTAAGAGAAGTACTTTCTTGTTTTTTGATCAACCAAGAAACACATTTATTCCCAATATAGAATGCTCCACCACTGGTGGACATTCTGTCCACAACATCGCCATCCCATTAAGCATTTGAAAACGCTGACAATTCACTATTCCTTCATGCATCAAAGTATAATCCACAATTGTGAGTACATTGAATATACCTCATGATTCTTTTTACTGCATCCATATGTTCCTCCATTGGATTACTCTGAAATTTGTCCGTTAGACAGGTTGCAAAGACAATATCTGGCCGTGTCGCTGTCAGGTACAGTAGGCTCCCAATTATCCTCTTGTATATAGTGGGATCTAAAGAGGTCCCATCTTCATGCTTTCTAAGTTTAGTTCCAAATACAATCGTGGTTTTCATTGGTTTGGATTCTTGCATATTAAACTTCTTCAGCAGCTATCTTGCATACATTTCCTGAGAAAAGAATGTGTAATCCTTCTTTTGAATCACCTACTGCCCTAAGAAATATGTGAGCTCCCCAATAATAGACAATTTGAATTATGATTTCATGTTATTGGAAAATTAATCCAATGATTTCTGCCTACTTCCACCAAATATGATATCATTAACATAGTCTAGAACCATGAATTGATCTTTTGGAGAATTCTTCACATATAAATTGTGATCAACTCCACCTCTTTTAAATTTCATCTTCGTGAGATAAGAGTCCAGCCGGGAGTACCATGCCCGTGGTGCCTGCATCAAGCCATAAAGTGCTTTCTTTATTTTGCAGACCTTTGTATCATCATTACCAAGAATAAAACCCATTGTTTGTTCAATGTAGACTTCTTCTTTGAGTACACTATTTATGAATGTTGTCTCGAAATCCATTTTATATACATTATATCCTCTTTGGAGAGACATGGCAAGGAACAGCTTGATTGACTCTAGTCTAGCTACAGGATAAAAGTTCTCTTTAACATTAACACTTTCAATATGGGAATATCCCATACATACAGGTAGATCCTTGTTTCTAATAACACTTCTATGCTCATCAAACTTGTTCATGAAGATCAATTTTGTACCAATCACGTTATGACCTTCGGGCCTCTGTAAAAGATCCCAATTCTGATTATTTTCAATCTGATCTAGCTCTTCATTAATGGATTCTAATAAGCTTCATCCTTTGTAGCTTCTTAGAATGAGGATGGACCCACAACAGACAGAAATGCATATTTTGTGTTATTCTCCATCCTCCATGTTTGAGTGGGCGCACTCATGTCCCCAATTATGTAAGATGGATCAATCTTTGCACTATGATTTCTGATGTGCAGTTCAGTTGCATTATCTCCAGCCATAGATTCGTCTTCAGATTCTTCTTATAAGTCAACATCATGATGTGACTGCTGAGATTTTTGTACATATTCTTCTATTTATGTAGTTTTATTTTCTCCACATTCACTTTCTTCCTCACTTTCTATCTCATCAGCATATGACATCCTTGAAACATTTTCGGTTTTCTATTCAATTATCTTAACATCACTTTTTACCACAATCAATCCTAATTAGTTGTTGAAACACTTGTAGGCTTTGCTATTCATTGGATATCCAAGAAAAATTCTTTCATCAACATTATCACCAAACATCCCTTGATTTCATTCTTTGTTCCGGATGAAACATTTGCTTCCAAAAACACAAAATTATTTCAACGATGTCTTCCTTCCACGAACAATACATATGGTGTCTTCATTTATCCTATATAAATCCTTGTTCGATTCTGAATGTGCACTACATCTTCAAAAGCTTTCTTCCAGAAATAAAGAGAGATTCCACTCTTAATCAATATAGTCCTGGCCATATTGTTAGCCTATCAATTTCTGCGCTCAACAACATCATTTTTATGTGGTGTTCTCATGGAAGCTACCTCATGTTATATCCCATACTTCTCTAGGTAGATTTAAAATTCAATGGATGTGTTTTCCCCTCCATTGTCTGATCGCAACACATTTATTGTTCGTCCAGTATCATTCCCAGCTATTCGACAATACGTTTTCATGCAGTCAAGCACTTGTCATTTCCTATGTATAACCATTACACATTCCATTCTTCTATAATCATCTATAAAAGGGATGAAGTTCATTTATCCATGAGTTCCAGCAACATTTACCTGGCCACATACGTCTGTATGAATGAGATCAAGAAGATGCGATGCCCTTTTATTCTTTGGATGATATGAACTACAGACCAGCTTCCCACGAATGAAAGCATCACAAGATTTTTCACGTTCACATTTCACAATGGGGATATCCATGACTATCTTTAGCTTAGATATCATTTCCATGTCTTTTTGGTTAATGTTCCCCTGCCTTCGATGCTCCAAATTGTTTTCTTCATCAACAGAAAAATATCAGGAGTTCACTTTGTTTTCGACTTGATATATTTTTCCATATGTTATACAGCCTTTCATAATAGAATTCCATCTTTTTTTCCTTTATAGTGCAGACTTTTGGATTGAATGTTACTATGAGCCCTGAGTCCTAGAGTTGACTCACACTAAGGAGATTGTGACGTAGACCGTCCACATAATGAACTCCAATCTACTTTAGCTCTCCATTGGTGAGAGAAGTATTCCCACCTCCTTAAAAATTTAAAGCACCACAATTACCAAACCTTAATGTTCCACCAACCTTATTTTTAATGTTATTCATAAGGTCAGCATTTCCCGTCATATGGGAAGATCATCCACTCTCAAGAATCTAGGTGTTGTTGCTCTCTGTAGCTTTGTGTGCTACTTCTACAAGATTGGATTTCTCGATCTTAATTTTTTCGTTCCATGAAATGTTGGTTTTAGTAAAGGATACTAATGGCATTATAACACATTCCGACAGAAAATCTAATTCTTCACACCCATAATCTTCTTCCAGAGGAGAGAAACTGTTTGTTTGAACAACACCATCAGGAGGGTGAAAACTGTCTCATCTCTGGGAGTTGTATGAATTTCTCCTGTCGTACATCTGCCTCCAATACATAGATTTACGGAATAACATAGAATAATGAAAACAGTAACCATAGAATCTATTTCTTCTATAAGATGGAAGATATGAAATTAGTATCCTTTGTTGTCTTCCCAGATCATTCCCATTCATGTAGCTTCTTGACTCTTTGCAATATGACATGGTGTGACCCAGATAGCCATAGAACTGACACTTCATGAGGGGAAATGTCTTCTCACATAAATTTCTCCTCCTGACTTCATCCATGGGAGAATGGTTGGACTTCCTATTATTTCTGAAAGTATGAGGATAATATTTAGTTCTTATTTTAGTTTGGATTGAGGGTTTCTTTTATAGTACATCAGGAAACATTTTAACATGTCCAACTTTCATCTTGTATTTCTTTTGGCTCTCTTCACTTCCAGCATTTGAAGGCCCAGCTTCACAGCCAATTCCACTCTTTCCCATGAATGTGGGTCATTGATCACTCAATATGTTTCCAACCCTATCTGAACCACTCTTGGCTATTTCCAGTAAATTTACATATGGGAATCATCCTAATTTAATTTTATTCTTACCCTCATTTATGGTCGATCAACACTCATGTTTTCTACTAAGAATAACAACTTCTTCCTCAAGACCCTCAACAGTATTGGTCTTCTCTTCCAGTTTGGATGTAAGGTCATTTATGACCTTTGCTAGTTCTTCAATTCTAAGCTTCAATTCTGCAATGTCTTCTGTTCTTTCAAGGATTGAAGATTGAACTCCCACTAGTTCTTCTAGTCGTTCAATTTCAGCTTCATGCCCATCCATATATTTTGACGATTCTTTTACCCTTTATTTCCACTTACAAGATTTCTTGCATTTTTTCCTATGCTTTGAAAAGGCATCCTTAATTTTCGAATTGGGATCACAATTATGAGTCATATGAATGTATCTATCTTTTTTGATAGAGGGTAATAACTTTTCAACAGTAGCCATCATGGAAGCATAGTTTCCCGTTTTTAATACTAGTTCTTCTTCTTCACAGAATTCAAAATCATCCACTTCCTCTAAATAGACTAATCTCTTATTCTGTATCTTCTTTCTAGATTTAATGTCTCCCTTTTTGAAAAACCTTTTCCGAGGCATCTCAATGTCTTCTACTACACTTTCTTCATCATTGAACCTTCTTTGGCACTTAAAGGCAATGTACCCAACTCTTCCACAAAAAAGCATGGCAGAGGTAACTTACCTTTAAATTTCCCTTTTCCCTTCTTCAACATCCTGGAAATAAGAGAAATAATTTCTTTTTCCTTATCATCTTCATCACCACTATATTCTAAAATATTCATTTTTTCCATGGATTTGAATTCCATTTCCTTTCTCACACGAGTCATAGAGTCTTCGGGTTTGACTCTCATATCATATGCCACTATACTACATAGTAGATCATCCAGAGATAGTTTAGATATATATCTTTCTTCAAGGGATGATACCTTTTCATTGTACATAGTAGGAAGTCTTCACAAGATTTTCATTACGATATCAATGTCTTTGATTTCCCCTCCAAGCCCTCGAATTTCTTCCACTACATCAGTGATTTGATTGAAGAATGAATCTGCATTCTCATCAGGATGCATCTTTAGATCATCAAACATGTTGTGTAGGACTTGATGTTTTGCCTCTTTCACATTTTTGTCTCCTTCATAGATGTTTTAAAGTTTATCACACATAGACTTTGCTGAGGTAAAACTCATCACCTTTGGATAAATTTGATCAGAAAGTGCTGTAGTGATAGCACTCTGAATGTTAGCATCTGTACCAAGAACTTTCTTATATGTATCCGTCACAGCCAGAACTGTTGGATCAGTAACATGTATACCTTGCACAGTAGAAAAGTGGACTTCTATTCCTAGAGATATTAAATGAGATCTCATTCTATTCTTCTATATATAGAAATTAATTTCACTGAAGATAGGGACTCCCATGACATTGACTTCATTCTCCATGATGTCAAATGACAGATTCAACACTAGAAACCTCCCTCTGATACCACTTCCAGTACCCCGGGACACCCTGAGAGGGGAGGGGTGAATCAGGGTGACAACTTATTTTTAATGTGATGGATCTTGTTCCCACGTTGGTAGAAACATGTTAAACATGTATATTCAGAAAGAAAATATTCACATGCAGATAGATGACACATCGATTTTTACATCGTTCACCACTAAGGGCTACATCCAAGGATCATACGACAACATGTTTTCTGTCATACAAATTCCACTATTCTTCACTAATTTTGGATTACAACGGTTTGGGAACAATAACTATGTCCTAGGCTCACATACTTTACAAAATATCAGGGATAACTCACTGCCTCCCTCGGGGCACACCTGTTTACTCCCCCTAGCTCTGTGCCTTCAGTAAAGTCTCACTCAGTTTATATACATGAATGTCTCTTCAAATAGATTTGTATTGAAGTCTTTTTATCCTGTTCAGCATGATACAATTCAAGAATCAAGGTCCTGAGTTGATGATCTTTTGTATTCAATCTTCTACTTTGGTGGAATAACTGAATGCACTAAATGTTCTTCTTATCTTCCTTTCACTTGTAGAAATATCTCACTTTTGCACCGATGGTGTCAGGTAATCTTCTAGATTTTGTGGATCTCCAAAAAGATGGGTGTGCTGCAACAACACTTGACACTTTTCTCCAAGCTCGGCGTGCATGTCCCAATACATCGCACAAGTCTTCGGCGCACAGGTCCAAACAGGTGCACATGGATCACTAAACCACCCACGCGACACCACCTTCATCAACTTCAAACTTGCGCGACTCACTTCCTTTCTCGCCCAAACTACCTTCGGAGCACATCCAACAAATGGCGTGCAACTTCTACCTGTGCGACCAAACCTCAACTTGCATGATGGAAACACTTGCGTGATGGGATCTCTGAAAATCTCCACATCATGAAGTTCATTACCAATGAGGATGGGCGGTCCACTATTTATAGGAAAACTGGATACCCTGTGTGGTGGCACGCAAGCCTCCTCTCAGCGCGCATGTTTCGGCATGTATCTCGATCCGCCCTAGCATCTATCACGCAACTCACTTGCGTGACCCAACCAATATTTGTGCGACCCTCATCCCTTTTCCATATTTTGAAGATATAATCATGAAAAACATATGGCACGCAGTTTTCCAAACCTCCTATGTACCGGTGCGAAAGACCCTTCATTGTGCGCAAGTCACTTGCATGACCAATGCAATACATTCACAACCCTCTTCCCTTTTCCATATTTTGAAGATATGATCCTGAAAAACAATAGGCACGCATGTTCCCAACCATCCATGTAGTCAGCACAAATGTCCCTTTTCCAAACAACATATTTTTTCCCTTTTGTCAATTTTGAGGTCCAGAAATTTGGTAAACACTGGAAATCGGTGCCACCTACAATACTGTGATCAGCATGACCTGTATGAGCACATTAAGGGCCCACATTCTGAACATCTCCTGAGTATTGAAAACAAACACAATCCATTCTCCAAATAATTCATAGATGACCACGGTTCCAATAGTCAGATCTATTTTTAAGGATTTTAACCATTTTATGTGACACATGGGTGAAATATTTCCAACTATATCTCTATGGTAAGACAATATCCCATGGAACTAGATATATATATCAACCTTCTTCAAGTTTTCTCATTATAGAAATTTTGTATTGAAATGGATAGGATATCAACATCATTATAAGGGTGACGGTTTTGATGTGAACAATGGTCATAATGATTTTTGACGTATTTATACAATGTATTTTTCACTATTGGATTCAATGATAGGACTGTTGACCATGGGTGATATGTTGTTTACATCATCATCTATGTTTATGGGATTTTTAGACACTGGTAAAATAATTTTTGTATATCATTGATGTGTTGATATATTGATATGAGATAAATACTTTCTTGATGAATCCATCATCTTCTTTTGAAATGATATCAGAGTAAGGTTTCAAATGTCTTGAATATCGAGTGATGATAATTGATCCCAAAACCATATAGGGTTTTATTATGGACCATTATAAAAAATTTATTATCCTTATTAGATTGTATTTTATTATTTTTTATAATTTCTAGATCTATTTTTTTTATTATTTGGAAAAGTTACATTACACAGATAAAGACATTGATGTCATTTAGTTTTAGTGAGATCTTACATATGGGTGTGTAGGTCCCATATCCCCTAGTAATGTGAATTTTTTTCAATTTAAAATATATTTTTATTGAGGTTTTTTTTCAAAACTGTACAGGACCTCTTTATATGGTTAGGAATGAGTATCAATAAGATATTATAGATGATTTATCTGATCCATCAACCTAATGAAAAGGCGATTTTACTATATACATTCTTCTGTTGATGAGTCTAATTTCATTAACATCATATGATAATAAACCTACTAAATAGATGGAATTAATTATTATTATGAATATCATAAGGATAATGGATTTATTCTTGATTGAATTTCACTAGAGAAATAGCTATTTATCTTTTCAAAGAAAGTGGGTTGGAGTATATAATGGATAATAAATTTTGGGAAACTCCATCAGTAGACTATTAGAAAACATTACCCTCAGCCAAGGACAGGTGGATGTTCTGATCATCCTATAAGATCCTGATGGTTTATAAATATTGATATCCAAATTGAGTACCATTAGATAATGGTCTAAAAAGATGATATTTCTATGACGAAGTTCATGACAAGGTATTAGAATTATGAATATATGGTTAGGTTTTTTGACATTAATAACACATTTATAGTGTTTATGGATATTATATGTTGAATATCTATTTATTTTATATATTATTTTGTTTTTTAGTGTAAAATATATCCTTATTTATTCTATATCTGGGTAGGATAATGATTATCATTAAAATATTATCCTTGGAATCATATTATAAAATTATATATAGAAGAATCTACCTAAATTCTAGTTTTTGATACAATGTGTGAAATGTATTGGATTTATAATGCAATTATTATGGATTCATTATAGATTCTGAGATGATTGGGGGAGTGGTGTCTTTATTTTATCCAATTTTTTAGATCTTGAGATAGTATTGATTAGAATGTTATAACAAAAACATTGTTTGGGATATCCCCATTCCTATATTTCCTATAAAAGTGTTAAATCATAAGGGTGTGATGTTTCATAGGATCAATCATTTCTATGAATATTTTTACGATTTGAAATTGATATTTATTGTAGCTCCACACTTAATCCTTCTTGGGGCATTGTTGGGATACGTTGCCTTCTTCATTACAATTTGTATGGGTTTGGCTTATGATATGATACTGAGAAGATACATGGTATATTAGGACTCCTATAAATTATATCTTCATTAGAAGAACTACCCATTTATGATATTTATTGGGTGACGGTGATTCATGATATTATAAAATATCAGCACAAAATCTTCAAGGAGTGGTTTAAATTGTATTTATACCAAGATATCTAACGTATATCTTCACTCAGATGGGTCCTAAAATGTGAAAACACTCTTAGTAGTGTATCATAAGACCCTTTCAGTTTATTTTGTATAAAACTAATGAAAAGGGAATGCTTTAAATATTCATTTAAAATACACATTCTAACACATATATTTATTAAATTTGTATAAGATTTGTAACATCATTATATTTTCAAAGGAAACACAATGATAAATAGTGTACACAATATACCACATTGGGCATAATCAAACAACTAGATGTTGTCATTAAGTGAACTTTATAACCTAGCTGTTGAATTGGTGTGAATAAATATTATTTGTAGAATTATTAAATATAAAATTTTCTACTTAATTAAAAATGTATCAAACAATTATTAACATATTTAAGACCTTCATTATGAGAAAATTTATTTTATTCGTCTAATACACTTTCTTCAATAATGAATTTTATTCCTTTTTAGTGAAAAATGTAATTAGTTTTTGGAACATTATGAAATTTTATTTAATTTAATTAATATGAATTTTTAAATAATAATAAAAATATTATCTTATTGTTATATTTTGATAATTTTTTGAAAAGTATTATTTTTCAACAAATAATGAAAAATTCCAATTCTTAGTGGAAATTGTCTGTTCATTACAAGTTTATACTAATGAAAATTATATTTTAGTTTTTTAATGATTTAGGTTTTTTAATTAAAATAATCCTATTATGTTTTTGGAAATCTATTTTGAAATATATTAATATAAAAATATTTTATATTTTAAAAGGGAATTTATCAGAATTTGTTTTTCATTCCATTTTCCATGTATTATTATAAATTAAATTCTGAAAAATTGGGGTTTTGGATTTTAAAAAATTGATTCTATATTTTGAATTAGGATGTCCAAGTTTATTAAAAGGGTGAAATTTATTTTTTTCCCAACCCTGAATATTATCTTGTCATTATTTTTTCTATAATAAAGGGTAAATTTGTTAAAAATTGAGTAATTAAGTGTAAAATTGACATCATAAGTAATATAACATGAACCATGCACTTGATATAAATTTTATGGATGAGTAAATAATTCCCATAATCATTAAATATATGAATATATTTCCATTGGTTTCCCTATATATGTGATTGTGACATTTTTTATATGTTATTTAATTAAAATACATATATGTCACAATATTTTAATTAAATATTAAAATATTTTTAATATGCTTTCATCAAGATGTTATGTTGGAATATAAATAGGCATTATAAATTTTAAATAATTTTTTAATTCTTGGTAATTTATTCTTATTTTTTAATGATGAAATAATAACATTCAATTATTTCATAATATCGATGGTGTGATTACTTTTCTAATAAAAATATCAAATAATTTTATTAAAGATATTAAAATAAATATAATTTGATATATATAATGTGATATAAAACTATACATGAATTTGGAATTTTGTGATGTATTTAAATATTTGGTTTTAATTAATATTTTTTTCCATATTATTAGAAATGAATGAAATGGAAAAAATAGAAAATTGTGATTCATACTATTTTAAAATAAATAATTCATTATTAAATGATATAAAACTCTTAAAAGTAATAAATTCTAAAAAAGTATTTTTATGAGGATTAACTTGTCATTCATTATCCATTAATGTTTATTTTAAAATTTTATATTACAGAGACCCAGGATTAACTTATATGAATATTATAACATTTTATATGAATATTAAATACATTTAAATAGTTAAGGTCTATGGACTGTAATAATATAGTGTATTTGGAAAATTGGGAATAAAAATCTTCTATCCTGGTGAAATATATTCATCCTCACCAATTAATATATTAACCATTAGTAATTTTTTTGAAAACCCTTCTTCCTGACCTGGGGAAACGAAACATGAGAAGGGGTGACCTCGGATACTCGGTAAGGGTAAATAACAGAAATTTGTAAGCATAACATGAACAAATGAAATGGAATGTGAGAATAAAATTTGAAGATTATACCCAATATATTTGATATCAAAATAAATATTAGAAAATTCATAATACATAGATCTTTATAGAATCAAGAGAATAAGTCATGAATGCACCACATAAGAATAAAACATCTAATTATAGCAAATGCATAAGCAAATAATATTATTTCTATTATAATTAAGTAATCTATACCAAGATCAAATATATTGTATAGGTTTATTCTTTATTCCATATTTGTCATCATGGTTCACTCCCATGACCATCTTAGTATCTAGATTTCACTCATCATACCATTTTTTAGTCATTGTTCACTCCCAAGACCATCATAATCTATATCACGAGATATAATTCTTTTACAAATGCATTGCCGGGAGAAATATCTCCCACCCATATCATAATGAAATCATGCATACGATTTCCACTAGTTTATAAACAAGAGTATCATAACACAAGAAATTAAATGCATATTGTAAATTTTTAATCATATCATAACTTTTTGAAAAAACATTTTCCATAATCATTTCTTCAAAATAATTACTCATGGAAGAGAAATGGATTTCATAAATATATAACAATTGAAATAGAAATGGATTTCATAATGATCATGACCCTAGCACAACCCATTCATAGAATTAATATGAATTGAACCATTGGATCATTTACTATAAGGGCATTAGTAACATCAACATATGACATTATAGATGGAAATTAATTTTGAAATATCATTGAAAAACAGTTATTGAACAAAATGTCCCTTACTCTATGAAAAATTATTTTAAATACAAAATACTATATGAAAATCATTTTCTTAAAAACACTTATAAATCATAAAAATAAGACATGATATCATTTTGAAATACTTTTTCCTTGAAAACATATAATATAAGTTTCATAATATTATAAATACATTTTTTTAAAAATAATTTTAAAATATATATATCCTAAAAGTGTTTTGAAACCGTTTTTACGTGAAAATATATGCTAGATGATTGATTTTTTTAAAACCATTTTATTAAATATACTTGGAAAACATAAAAATAATAATTTTTTAATACACTATTACATGAAAACCTATGAAAGGATTTTGAAATTATTTTGAAATCAAATTAATTTAAAATAATTTTAAAACACATATATAAATATTGACAATATATTCTAAAGAATTTCACATGAAAACTTATAAAAAAGTGGTTTACAATATTTTGAAAACTAATTTCCTGGAAAATAACATTAAAAAACATTTTATTAAAAATTATTCTTTTAAAATTAAAAGGAATAATTAAAGAAATGAAAATAGGTAAATTAATATATTACTTATGAGGTAAAAAGGAAATTCCTTTTTCAATGTAATAAGTGTAGAAAAATTCATTGTTCGGAATGAAACGATAATATTCCATTAACGATATACCTAAAAGACAAATGTTTTAATAATTTATTTTAATGATTAACCGATATTGGTAAAATATTCTAGTAAACACTATTTGGAAAACATGTTTTTGGAGGAACATAGATTTTTGACCGAAGAGAAGGTAAGGTTGGACATTATAAAAAAAACATTTTTAACAATATTATGTACCAAATAGTGGAATAAATAATAACAATCCACGACTATACCATTATTTTCTAGAGTATAATAAAATTCATTTATGTAATTGGAATATTTATAATAATATATAATCAATGTAAGCATAAATATAAACCATCATGAAAAGTGATGAGATTGTCTCAATTATTGATTATAGCTTCGTAACATGTGATAATACACTCCATTTTTTAAAATGAAATTGTGTGAGAACTATAATATAATTCAAATAAACAGATTCATGATAGATCATGTAAAATGGAAGTATATACACCTCTTATGTGAACTTAGGTGCGTAACAAAACATGAGTGTTAATGAAAATATATATACATAAATATTTCATTGACTTCATAACACTGTAAACATAGTAACCATGAGTAAAATATCACAAAATAGACATGTCAATAACCATAAATATTATCATAACATATATATAATACAATCATTGTAATTACATACACCATATAAAAGGAAAGGGTGGTGAAGATAGCATGTATCTCAGGAAAATAAAATACAAGATGAAATCCCCTAACCATGTGTCTTGAATCTCATTTTACTCATTCTAAATACATTTATAATGAATATAAATTGGACATAAATCATTTACAGAACCATATTATAATATATAATACAATATATTTTTTATTATGACATTATATTACCTTCTTGTTATCTATCCGATGTTATGTTTTCACTTAGGATAATATTCGTTTTGTATTTCGCATGTTTCTTAATTTATTATATCATTGGTCCGTATACATATTTCATGATTCTAGAGACAAAACCATTATAAAAAAACATTTATATCCAAAATAAATGTATTATAATAATAAATATGGTATAAATGTTTTTAATTGAATACACCATTCATGGATATTCTACGTTGAATGAATATGTGAACGATGTTTCTATTGTTATTGTCATATTACAAGAAAGAATGAAAATGACATATATGTATATATTTTTACAATTTTAATACAGTATAATTATAATGTTTTATATATCATATACATTCAGTAATTCATAATACATTTCAGGTTTCTTTTGAATTAATCAAATCACATCGATGACATTTTAGTCAAAACTTCCTCAAATGAAATTATAGTATTTACACCAAATTGAATGTAATAATATTATGTGTTTTAAAAATAATACATAATCATAATAAAATAATAAATATAAGATATAAGATATATAAAAACGTATTCATCATAATTTATTCCATGAGAGGTGGTATGAAAAATTGAACAATCGTCATTTTGTGAGGGGGAAGTTCTCCATACACATAAATAATATTTATGTTACCCATTAAATGGAGGTGTGTGTATGTGTAATTCGAACCATTTAATAAAGCATCCCATTATATTTATGATAATGGTGTTGTTAAAAAATCACATAAGAATGATAGTTGAGGTTTGTATAAAGAAAATTAAGGAAATGATCATGAGAGAAGGGGTTACCTCTTAATCAGGTAACTCATAGTTTGTTCCAAAAAAATGAAACCATTCAAATATAAAAAAAATATCATATTTTATTATGATTAGTTTCAGATGATATAGTAAAATGTTACATATTAAATCTATTAATGTTCCAAAAACTTTAATTAAAACGTGTTCTCTATTAAAAGGTGGTGAACTACGATTCATAAATTGCAGTTTTTATCCATAAAATTATTGTTGTTCTTATCTTATCTCTATCACATATTTTGGATGAATAAAAAATATTTTATTAAATATAATATATATATATATATATATATATATCATATTATTATTACGTAATAATTATATTTAATTTAAATGATTTGGGCAAAACATATTTGTGACTGTAAATATCTTAGTCTTGTCATTTACATTCAATCCGTATTCATATTCCTTTCTAATAAATTAATAAACAATGAATTAATCATATATTTTTCTAAACCATATGTTTTCATAAATTAGGTAGTAATATTGATAAAAACCAATTTAACTTATATGTTATATCTTATTATATTATGTAATAATATTTTTATAATATATTATAGTTTAGTAAAACTCAGTCATGAATGTTATGCAAGCCATCAAGGAAAATCCTTGTTGTCTTTAACATAAGATAACATAAGTATTATTTGAATAGAATGATGTGATTTAAATTTTTTTTCAGTGCATGATTAATTTGGTGTTGTTTAAAATTCAATAAAAAAATAGTTATTTAATAGAAAATAAAATACATTCACTATCATGTTAAATGAAATTATTTACAAAGATAATATTGATTTGAAAAACAAAATTCACTTAATATTAGGTTGTTACATTATACCCTGCTTAAAATGAATTTCACCGTTGAAATTATTATAGGTTATCAATGTTTTAACACATTAATGATTCATTCATAGAAACCAACTTTGTAAAAATGGATACTAAAACATCACATTAAAATGAAATGTTGGATCCATAACATCTACTAAAAGTTCCATATAACTAGGATTCCATATAGGATAATATTCTTTGGTAGTAATGATTAGATATGGAGGAAAACCATAAATATTGTGAGGGAGTGATTTAGTTCATAAATCACAAATAATTGAATTATCAAGTAAAAATTGAGGGCCTCAAAGTCATAAATCATTGATGATTTAAAGGGCAATCAGGTTAAAAAAATTAACGTGTAAGGACAAAAAATTCTCTTTTTCTTTATTATCCAAAGTTGATTATTTATTTTATTGACCAAGAATATATGGAAATATACATACATTGTATGTTCTAATAAAATATATTACATTATTTAGGTGTTTCTAAATAAAATTTGTATTTTTCTATTACATCATTTAATGGTCATCAAGAAGTTAACATTTATGCATAAAGTGATAAATAGAATTTTTATTCATTCATAAGGGCCATAAATGAATGATGATTATAACTATTTTTCTGTAACTATTATTAATGAATCAATATGGTTAATAAATGATTCTCAAAACTTAATGTTACAATTCTGTATCATCATTAATATATATTCATTAAAGATAATTATACATTAACCAGGACATAGTATAGGAAAATGGTAGGAATAAAGCCCTTATCTTCCTTTGATCATGGGTTTAAGACCCACATACATTATGGACATGATTGGTTTTCACAGAATATTCATGATTTCCTTTTAAAAAAACATTCTAATATAAATTACAGACTTTTATGGAGATCCTTGAAATAGTGTTAATTACTAGATATCATTTTAACCTTGGTTTTCAATATAAAAATAGTTCAAAAATACTTCCTCTTAAGAAAAAATTTATCATTTTATTGAAGGTTAACCTTATTTCCCTATTGATTGATGAAGATACAAAACTTTTAAAATAAATCCATGAAATCATCTTAACATTGATTCCCCTATACATCAAAATGTTGTATCTGATTTCCACATTCCATACAATTGAATACCTTCATGATAAATTCTCTTAGAACATCGTAATAACTTGAATTACAATAATTCTTCTAGAAAACATGAATTATTCCATATTATTTATATTAAACTGTATATTCCATAATTCTAATAAGTTGTAAACATCTCCCATGATAGGATAAACTACTTGTCAATATGCATGTAATTAGTTCCATGGCAATAAGTACCGTTGAATATACTTATTCATATCCAACATATATTTATAAAATCAACATCATAATAATATAAGGGACACATTAAGGTTATTAGTTCCCTTAATAATGTGTTTTAAACGTACATCACCATGATATTACACAAATTTTCTCTATGGATAGATATATTCATTGTGTTCTCGTAAATCTATAGGAAAACACATAAAATGAACAATCCTTAAATATTTTACCATTAATATAACATAAATCATGAATAAAATTACATAAATATATTTATTACATTATCATTAATTCATTGAAACAGATATATCATTATAATACCTCTTTCAACTCACATTTCATCTATAGTCTCTTCATCATTAGAAATGTTATCGTTACTCGTACCAGCATGTTGATCCTCTTCATGATATTTTCACATGGTATATTGAGATTCATAATGACCATTTATTCCACAAATAAAATACTTAACCTTAGACAATTACATAGGGGGGCCAATAATAATATCTATTATATTCACCAAACTCATCATTTTTCCCTAGCAGTGACTTTTTTTGTGTGCTTCTCGTCCACAGTCAAAATATCTTCATTTCCTTCTAAGACATTAACTTAGGTTATTATTTCCTCATTATTAACACAAGTTATCCCAAATATTTATTCCTCCATAGTCTCCATTTCATAAAAACTCACTATATTTAACTTCATTGTTAAGTCTGAGAGTTCGTTAACGTATACGTTGTTAATCATGGTCAATGAAAAGTGATTAGGCATTATCAAACCATATTTAAGGATGGTGATCATCTCATATGAATTCTTATCAAAAAATAATCTATCAATTTCAACATTAATCATGGTCTTTCCAATTCCCACCATTGACTAAAACCACATGAATTTTGTGACAATTACTAATCACATTGGAAAACCACATAGTCATGAAATGAATTACATATAGGATGTCTAAATCATGAAACCATTATTAATATATGACACACTAGGTTCATACTATGTTATTCATATCTAACTTAAATTTAAATACATCATGATGATTTATTAATATTTTTTGAATTTTCAAAATATATCCCCTAGGACTGTGAAACCAGGTAGGAAATATAGTTATTTTCGTGTACCAGATTAGCTCGAGTTTGGCCTTGGATATCATTAGTAATTTTAACCCAATGTACATCTGTTAGAGAGTCAAATCCACTTGTAGTATCCATAACATGATTTTTTTCTTGGAAACCACTCACATTATCATTTTAATAAATTCTAGGTCTTTTTCCAAAATGTTATCTCATCATTATACTTATACATAGTTACATCCCAAGATTTATCCTTTAAAAAATGTCTTGGGATGTCCCTAAATGTTTTATAATTCCTGATTACAACGGATGAATAAAAAATTCTTTTTATATAAAATATACCGATCTAGGATTACCCTAGATGGATATTACACCATTTTAGATGAATATTTTGTACATTACAATAATACCGTCCAAAGGACCATAATAGATTTGTGCATTTGGAAAAATTAAAACAAAATCATCCACCACGGTGAAATATTTTCAATATCTCCCATAATAATC
Organism: Viscum album; assembly: GCA_963277665.1. Classification (NCBI taxonomy): domain Eukaryota; kingdom Viridiplantae; phylum Streptophyta; class Magnoliopsida; order Santalales; family Viscaceae; genus Viscum; species Viscum album. The sequence continues at coordinate 1,758,149,664 of OY728123.1, forward strand.
TCCAATTTTAGTACATCTACATGAAATCATTCGTTATATCATTGGTAATGGAAACATAATTAGGGGTGAGATCAGATGTTCAAAAAGGTTAAACAAAATAAATTTTTAAGAATTACTTCAAAAATGGATATGGAACATGGGAATATCATTTTAAGATCATTCCATGTATATTTAATATCATAATAATGTATGGAAATAGATAATACATGGATCATAATACAATTAATCACATTAGACTTAAAATCACATCATTGGAATAAATTAGGGAATTATGGTAGGCAAGTAAGCATATAATATGATTTTCATAGTTGTAAAGGAATTTATTCCCACAAAATATTGGTAGTATGCGTTCACTCACCATTACATCTTGGTTATCAAGGTTCACTCCTATGACTATATTAGTACATCATTTGTGAAATAAATCTGTACCCAATTCATTACAAGGAGATTTTGGTCCCACCCATCTCATAATATAATCCTACATACTTATGCCACGTGTTATAAATAATAATATAATATCCCATGAAATAACATGGGTATTATAAAAAAGGTATTCATATCATAACCTTTGAAAAAAGTAGTTTTCAAATCATTTCATCAAATGTATAACTCGTGGAAGAGAAATATATTTCATAACAGAAAACATGTGAAAGAGAAACCGGATTTATAAAGACCATGATATTATGAATAAACCATTCATTGAAAGAATGTGGGTGGAAACTTTAGAAAATTTCCTAGATGTGAAATATTAATTCAAAATATGTCGTATTATATGGAAAATAATTCATAAATATTTGGAGAAAAAAATTCACGAATAAAATATCATTTTCTCATTAAAAATAATTTTTAATACATAAAATCATTTAGAAATAATATTAATAAAGAAATTACTTGAAAATATAAAAATAATACATGAAATTATTCTGAAATCTATTTTCAATGAATAAATAAATAATATGATTCAAAAAAAATTTAAATCATTTGCCTTTGTAAGAACAATGGAAATATATAAAGAAATCTAGAAAATAGTTTGAAAGCCATTTTAGATGAACAAATATGAAAGGATATTGAAAATGTTTTGAAACCCATTTCATTGAAAATACATTTAAATCATTTAATGAAATATTTAATATGTTTTGAAAACATTCTGACATGAAAACATTTGAAATGGTATTGAAATTTTATTGAAATAAATTTATTATAAAATACATTGAAAACATATAAATATGGATTCAAATTTTTTTTTGAACAATCATACATGAAAACATACAGAAGATGATTGAAAACATTTTGAAATATTTTTTATTGGAAAATAACATTTAAAAATATTTCCACTAAAACTATCCATTTAAAAATGAATCGAAAGCATCAATGAGATGATGGTGGGTAAATCGAAACATATTGTTTGATGTAAAAGATAATATTCCTTTTTTCATATTGAAAAGTTAATATAATTTAATTTTTCAGAAAGGGATAATAATATTCCATTCTAGATATTTATAAAATAAAATAAGGGTAAATATTTTTTTAACAATTAATAGATAATGTTACAATATTTTTGGAACCCCTATTTGGGAAACATAGATTTTAAGGAAACCAGTTTTTAGACCGAATAATGGGTAAAGTTAGGATTTATTATAAAATATTCTCATAAATATATTATATTCCAAATAGTTAGAGAAATGGTTCCATTATGTGAATAAATAATTTATAAACAGAGGCTAGGGAATTTAATGAATTTTATTGAGATACGGATCATAATATTTTATCAAAGGAAGAATCAACCTAAACAATCATGAAAAGCGATGAGATTGTATCAATAAAAACTTATAATATGGTAACAAGTGATTATAGAATCAATGTAATATGAGTTATATTACGTCAATCATAAATATCAAGAAAGTAATTGTATTTATGATATAATTTTCAAACTATATGCATATTCACCGCTAAAGAGAATTTTGGAGCGTATCAAAACTTGAGTCTTAAAGAATTGAAATTTGGACAAAACTTTTTCAAAGGTCTGGTATCTTTGGAAACATAATCCCCATGAAATAATTATGATAAATGGATAGGTTAATACCAATAAATTTGAGAACAATATACCTAGAATACAAAAATGGGAAGTAAAAACCCCACACTATCGGAATGAGTGGATAACGAATTATTTATCTCAGAGAAAAAAACTGACATGAAATCCCCTTAACTTGTGTCTTGACTCTCAATTTACTCCTTCAACCCACCTATATAATAATAAAAAAATTTATAAGTATTATATAGAACCATATTCTTCTATTTGTTACTATATATGGATTTATTACAAAATTATATTACACTCTTTGTAACCATCCAATTGTATGGTTTCACTTTTGATAACGTTGTCTTTATTGGTCACATGTGTCTTGATTTTTTTATCATTGGAACTTATATTTATAAAATGATTTTAGAATCTAGAAAAAGTTATTAATATCATTTATATCTATTGTATTTTGACTTTAATAATCTATATAATATAAAAGTTTTAAATGTAATACACCATTCATGGAGATGATAAGCTGTACATAGGCATGAACTATGTTTCTATTTTCATTATTGTACTGACGGAATGAAATAAAATAAAATATATGTAAATATGTATATAATATCATTATATTTCAGTTAAAATTTTATATATATCATATAAATTTACTAAACCCATCATTAATATATTCCATGTAGTGTATTCAAGCATCACATTACTTTGAGGGGGTGGTAGTCTACACTTCCGCAAACGTAATTATCATATTTAGGCTAAAGGGAAATTTGAAAAGATATGTGTTGTAAAAGGAATACATAATATTAAATAAATAGTAAATATAATATAATATATATATATAATTCATCATAATTTCCACCTTGTGAAGTGATGTGGTAAATATAACAATCATCATTTTGTGAGGGAGAAGTTCCCCAAACACAAAAACATTATGTTCATTTCCCATTAGATGGAGGTGTTAGTAACTATAGGTTGAACACTAGTTATAAAAACTACATAGTATATTTAGTATTCTTTTTGTTTTTATAAAATCATGGAATAAATAGAGTGGAGGGTGGAGAATGAAAATAAAATAATGGGGCTTGAGAGAGGGTGTTACAACTTAATTAGGTAAATCCTTCATGTTTGTGCCAAAAGGATTCATTGGAATAATTGATGCCCCAATGGAGTATTCAGGGATATTTGGTGAGATATTTTGAATTTTATTATAATGAAATTTTCTGGAAATTAGTTTTTTATATCTTTGAAGAATATGGTGATTTAGTTGCCTTTTATTGGGATGGGAAAGGACTCACATTCTATTTTTGAAAATAAATTAGGTGTACCCACTTTTATACAAACAGAATAATGAAAACTATAAAAACTAAATAATGGATGTTTCACGGCCAAATAATGGCCATAAAATAGGTGTTATAAAAGTTTCTATGTCATTTTGGTGCTTAAATTATTAGTTTATTCCGTACTTAAGATTTCTTTTTTCTTAACAAGTGTAATAAATTGTAATTACAATTACAAAAAAATTGTTAAAAAATTATGTTTACATTATTAGATATTAGATATTATGATGATTCAAAATATGGAATATATTTTTTGAATTATAATGAATGTATTGGAAGAAATTAATTTAAAATTAATCTCGTTGATGGGGTGACATTGTGTGTTTTTAATGTAAAACATAATTTAACGTTTGTTAGATTTTGATGCCCAATTTCAATTTCATATTTGTTTCAGTGATGTAAATTAGATTAATTGATTTAATATTATATAATAAAAAAATTTACAACAATTTTAAATATAATTTAACTTTATATATTAATTACATAAAAACTTAGTTATAAATTAACAATAGTATTTTTAGTTATTCATTAAAAAATGGAACCGTATTGAATAATATATCATTACCGAGTTATTATTTTTCCCTTCAAAAGATAAATATTATTTTGACACATTAAATCTATAAAAGTCTAAAACATTTTATTTAATATTGGTTCCCCATTAAAATGCATTAAAAATACCTATATAAAATTATAGGTTTTATGCATACATTTTGGTTTGTTCATATCTTATGTTTGTCAAATATATTGGATGAATATGAATAATATTTGATTAAATATATATGATATATATTACATTAATTTTACCAGGTAATTGAAGTTAAATTAATTTATTAATGTAAAACATCATTATGGAAATAAAAATATTAATAATTTCTATTATATTCAATAAATTATAATATTCATATTTAATTAATTGATATCCAATAAATTCATATTATATTTTTTTAAACCATATATTTTCATGAATTAGGTAATATTGTTTATAATATCTAATTTAACTTCAATGTTATATCATATTATATTAAATAATAATATTTTAAAAATATATTATTTTTTTAAAAAAATTGGTGATATATGTTATGAAATCCATCATGGAATGTAAATTCTTGTTTAAGTCATTATTTTATGTATATCATGTTAAAAAATATTTTGTGCACAATGCATGATTAACATGGTGTCACATATAACGCAAGGGAATCATAGTGATTAAATATAAAATAAACTATTTTGTTGTGTTGTCTGGAAATAATAATATAAAAATATAAAATTAATTTGAAAAAAATTGTTTCCAAAATCATTTAATGTTACAAATATTAAAAAAAATAAACTCGTAAATAGTAAAAAAAATCTATGTTGTCATTGCAAGAGTTAAAACTGTTAAATAACGGTTGTAACCTAAGGATAAGGGTAGAAATTAAGTCAAGTTTATATAAAGTGTATTTCATGAGTGTATTTCAACCAAGAATAATATTATCTTTGAAATTTATATGTTTGGAACCATTTAAAATTGGAAATTATATTATATTAATTCAATATTTTTATAATTTTTTATAGTTCTTCACCGATCTATTCTAAAATAAATCCCCTTATTCTGTATTAATTAGACTATGAACTGTATTTTTATCATAAAATAACTATCAAAATAACATTATATAATAACTATCCACATTATAGAGGCCTTCTTTTAGTGAAACTCCATCCTTAGTTGCCTTAAGGTATTAAAAAAGAGATGGTCTTAAGAAAAGATGTCATTTTTTATCTGGTGTCTCTATTTTATTTATCCTTACACACCCTGGAAACATTCTAAAACAATGATGAAAATAATATATCCATTATCCTCCATACACTTCTATGTTATTATGTTAACTTAATTTCCTATATTCCCCTACAATTCCATCAAATTCAAAAATATTTAATTGGTCATATGTCTGGCAGTCTACAGATTTGAGAACCACTATAAATATTTTTTTATAAATTTTTTTAAATACATGTTATATTGAGTTAATTAATGTTTATATATATCAATAATTATATATTAATCATTAATAAAATAAAAAAATTTATTTTATTTTTTTACCTTTATATGAACTTTAAAATTATAACGTCGTTTGCGTGTACGTGTGAATTATCACCTCCCCACAACCATATTATTTGTTATTCATCAACATATAAAAGTTATTATAAATATATTATTTTTAAAATATTTAATATGTTATATATGATATTTTGATCTTTTTTGATGTATAATATAATAATTACCTTTTTACTAAAAATATTGGAAAAATGAAAAGATTATGCATACATACGTACAACCTACTGTCTCCATTATATAAACATAGTTTATATTTCATAACATTATTTTATTGTTGATTTTAAAATTAAAATTAATGTTGATAAGTGACCATTATTTTAGATTTATTATTCCATATATGATTAATAATGAAAACAATCTCCATAGTCAACCTACCAATGTCATTTTGGACTTCCGTGCCGAATATCCTCAAAACAACCAATGTGAACTTCAATGATAAAGTAATTTTTATAAAATAGAAATATTTTATATGAAATAAATATATAACTTGATACATTTAACAATGAATGTAAACAAATAATATATTTTTATTATTTTGGATGACAAAGGTTATTCGTGACTAATCCGACTCAAATTAATGGAATTCTGATCCCCATTTTTAATTTTTTGGGTTATACATCAACATTATTAATAATGTTCTAAAATTATTATGTGTTAAATGAATATTTATTTTCATATGTTTTATTTAAAATTTATTATGTGGATTTATAGTTGATACAAAAAATTAGTTCAAATTTCAAGGCTTTTATTCATGTTATGATATTTATATGAGACATTACTTTAAAAACATCCATTAATATTAATTTTTAGAAAATTTCAAATATATGATTTATTTAAAAATACTGAGTGTATTGAATTTACATATATCATGTTGAATTAGTATTTTTAATTTTAAATCATAATTTTATATGGTTACAATCAAATAAATTTATTTCCATTATATAAGAGTTATTTTTCAAAATGACTTATTTCAAAATGGATTGTTTATTTTCACCAATTATTGATTTGTGATGTAATTTTTTAATTATTTATGTTTATGTTATTAATATTAATAATTGATAATGATAACAAGTTGTTTCATTATAATCCAATGAGTTTTTGTTCTATGATAAACTAAGGAAATATGGTTCTGTTATTTACCAATGATTTGTGGTTACATTTAACATCCAATGCATTGAGTACTCTATATAGTTAAGAAAAAATTATTTTTAATACCATATGGTTTTAAGATCCAATGGATTCACATTTTCAGTTGTACTGACGAAGCCCCCACCTTTATCTACCATCCTTTTTTTTGGCATGGGTTACGGGACATTGCATTCTAGATTCCCATGCATCCCTCCTCCAGTGTTGATTATCCTCAGGTTTTCTGGGGGTTTATCTTTTCACATGCTCAGATCTTCTATTTTTTTCTATCATCTCCCATTTTTTCACTTTTCCACCATGAATGACTCCATATATGTTTGTATCGATGGATTCATGCTGTTTTGGGATGATGACAGTGGTTCTAGCGGTAGTAGACTAATCTTGGGTGTTGCAGTCTAATTATTCTTGTTTGGTTTTCATAGAGGCATAAAGTGTTGGACCCACATGTTTTGTGTTTCTTTTTTGGTAGTTATGTTCATAGAGAGGGTTTTTTTTCAACCCATCAATGTCTTCATGTGATGTAATTCTAGTTATTAGATGCATCAAAATGATTTTGTACTGGTGGGTTCTCACATAACCAAAATATGGTTTCCAAAAATTCAAAAAGGATTTTCTGTCAGACTATAATAAAATCTATGTGTGTGATATGTAAAATGGTGTACCAAGTTACCAACATATATTTTATATTAAATCAAATTATTTTTCATTTTTTTTATTTTTAATTTGTATGATAATGTACAGTTTGAAATAATGATTCATTTTTTGGGGGAAAATATTATTTATATTAAGAAACACTTTTTTATATTTCACTCAACTCATGGTTTTGCTATTTATGTCCCATATTGGGATTTTTGTTCTCATCCGATGTTTTAAAATTTTTGTCATTGGTTTTATGGTTGGGTTGAGTCAAGGATGAGATCAAGGGGAGAATTGCGATGAAATCTCATGAAGAGAATTATTATTTTATGAAAACATGGATATTTTTATTAAGTGTATAATTTTATTGTATGGGATTAAAATAAATGATTTTTTCTTATTTATAATTAAATATAAAACTGTAATATATTATGTTAAATAATGTGATTTCAATTTATAAATGAACAAGAATATGTAATATTTAAGGATGGCTCCTTAGTGTTGGAATTAGAGCTACATTTAGATAAATATGGATATTCAGATTTTTTAGATGAGTTTATCTTTAGAGTTATGTCTACCATCAAGGTTATAAAATTTTAAGGATTGATTATAACATGAATTTATTTCCAATCCGTTTATAGTCATTATGTTTTCAAATTTTATGTTGGCTAATGGTATTTTTGTAGATATTTATTTTTCATCTAATTATGGGTTATTGAATTTTGATATGCATAATGAAATCCTAGAGATAATAATTAAGGATAAAACATTTATTTAATGATTAATATTTTAATGTTATTTATATTATTTTAACATATTTGTGAGAATTTCATAATAATTATATAGTTTTGGATAATGAAAACCCAAATACCATGAGACAACACATTATTTCTAGAAAGTCTGTATATATTGAAACGACGATAGAAAGGAAACAACAGTGTATCAAATCCCACTATCCTATTTTATGTCCCAGTTAGTATGATAATGGTAGTTTTAGTTTAATATGAGATCTGGAAATTTTCTAATGTTTAATGCTGATTGTTTTCATGTACACGTTTTTACTTATTTGAGTATTTTTTAATTGGGATATAACATAGGGTGATTTTTGGGTTCAATTTTGGGGAAATAAAAAAGAAAAAAAGGGTTTTAATGGTAGGAACATGTTTATGTAAAACCATTTTCCATATCCCAACAAACCATATACCATAATTAATTATGACTAAAAATTAAATTAATAATTCATTGAACCCCTGAAACTCTCCTATTTTGACCCCCATTCAACCATTGGAGGTCTTTCACATTTTTAGAACTCTCCAAAAGAATTCAAAGCCATAATGACCACAATTCATAAAAAATTCATGTTTAGATCAATGTTCTACTACTCTCTCAATTATTGAATACTCTCCAAATTTTTCTCTCATGAGTCCCCCAATATTTTCACTTTCCCTCAATGATGTAATCCACTATTTTGGGTAGATCTATATCTATTTATGGATATATAGATCTGTGGTTCTATATCAAAATCTTGATTTTCAAGATCCTGATTTTCTTTAATCATAATTTAGTGGCTTATGATTTGGATCGATCTATGTATTTGAGTCATTCAATTTTTATTTGATTTCAATTGGTTTATTATTCTATAAAAAACCGACGTAGGTGGTCCAATATTCACTTCCCACAGTCCTTATTTTGATAAATGTATTAATATATTAGAATTTCTTTAATTCTATAGAAATTCTAATTTCAAAATTTAATTAGTTAATGTGTCTAGCTTTATAATTGGGTTTGTTATTGAAATAGATAATTAATCAGGGAGTTAATTTTTAGAATAAGGGGATATCCATTTGATTAATTAATCGGGGATTTAATTATGAGTTTTAGGGGAATTCTATATCAATAATTAATTGGATGATTAATTTTTAGATTTACATATTTAGGATTATGATAATTGATAGGGGAATTAATTATCAGATATTAACAAATATGATTTGAGATATTAAATTTTAGAATAATTGTGAGATATGAATCTCATAATTTAAGATAATTAATAGTATAATTAATTACCATATATTGGGGTTTTTTCATTGATATATCTAATTGTATAATTAATAATTTGATATTGGAATGGTTAAATTGAGATAATAAATTGATGAATTAATTAATGGCCAAAGAGTCTATTAAAACACATCAATATTGCTATTGAATTTTTTTTTGGACTAGTAGTACGTTGGAGAGAAAACTTGTGACAGTCCTTTGGACCTCTTGTTTCAATCATATTGATAAAGGGGGGATAAGGTTTAAAAATCTCTCTAACATCAATGAACCTCTTCAGGATAAGCTTACATGGAATCTCATTCATAATAACTCTCCTTCTACGGATTTTCGTAGGGCTCGTTTTTTTGATAAACTTAGAAATAATCACTCTCACTTCCTTACCTCCTCTATATAGCCCCCCATTAGAAACACTTTTAATTATATTATGATGAACTATAGATGTATGGATAATAAGGATTATAATCTAAAATTTTGGATTGATAACTACATTGGTGTTCTTTTGACCTCTTTTATGGACAACAACTTATCTCTTCCCTAGTCTCAGGACTCTTTTAAAATGGTCATGCATATGCAAAACCGCAGTCTCCCTGAGCATGTTAATCAAATTGTCGAAAACTACCACTTCATTACTACGAATGATTTCCTTATTTGGGATCCTAACCATAATGGGTTTCTTGATTAAAAAATTACTACAAATATTTTTACAATAATGCTGAGAAAAGATTTTCTTGGTTACATAATTTCAATAAAGCTTGGTTAAAACCTTCGAGATTTACACTTTTCTGGCGGATTTCTCATAATATAATTCCCACAGATAATTGTCTACAAACTTTTGGGACCATTATATGTTCAAAATTCCGCATGTGCAATTAGAATCGCGAGGATATTAATCATATTTTTCTTTCTTGTGACACGGAAACTGCTCTTTGGTATTACATTCTTGACATTTTTGAGTGCAGATGGCTGTTTTGAGATTCCGTTATTATTCAGATTCAAAGATTCTTGGACTTATCTATTTCCCAACAACTCAAAAAGATTTTGGTTGCTACTGTTGCAGAGTTTAATTTTGTATTCTGACATAGAAGAAATGATTTGATTTTTCGTAATAACTCATTTAGAATTAATGCAGGAAAAGCGAGAATCCTCCTGGCCATTCGAGAGGCAGCTTCGATCCAAAAAGTCCATTGCAACAACTCGGTTCACGTCTTTGAGATCCTCAGGCGTGTGGGCGTGGAAGGGAAATATCCCTGCCCTAAGTTTACTCTTGAAGTGTTTTGGCTCTCACCCCCTAGGCTAGATTGAAGTCAATGTGGATGCAGCCTCCAAAGTAAACCCTGGTCCAGCGGGCTGTGGTGCAATATACAAAAATCATTTAGACCAGATGCTTGGCTGCTTCTATGGCTCCTGCGGTTTTTCCACATCCCTGGAATCCGAGATGATGGTCGTTATTATGCAATTTGTTTTGCGAGGCTTCACAACTAAAACTACATATGGATCGAAAGCGACTCCACTAACATCATTCAGGCTATTAGGAATGGTACCATCCACCTTGATTGGACTCTCACTTCACGTTGTATGGATTACTTCAACTCTCTGTCTAGTCTCATCTTCATCACCACCCACACGAACCATGAAGCTAATAGGATTGCTGATGGGCTTGCAAATTTAGGTGTTACCCATGATCTATATTGGAGGGATGATCTTCCTCCAGAGTTACTCCTACTTTATTTTAGGGATGTTCACAAAATTCCAAATTTTAGACTTGTGTAACCTTTTTTCTCAATAATATTTCGAGTTTTGGTCTTTGTCCAGAACATTAACTTTTAAAAAAAATTCGTAATATTTTATTGATGAATTAATTATTTGTATAATGACGGGAACATGGTCATTCTATATCAGGAATTAGAAATGGTCACATTATCATTGTACTTGTGAGTAATGTAATGGGAACACATACATTGTATTTATGAGTAAAGGAATGAGAGGATGGTCATTCTATTTATAATTAATAATGGTAAAAGGAAAAACATATTTGTGAATTTGATAAGGGTAACATGGGAAATAAATTATGAATTAAATAATTATACCAAAGGTTCTCCACGATATGGCCTCACATTAAAATTCTTTAGTCACCATCATGAGCCAAAATAACTAAAGATAGATGACATAAAAATTGAATAAATTGGTTTTTGGCATGATTAATAGTTTGTCTTAATATTTTATATTTCTTATAAACACGTTGGTGTCCTTCATGAGCTGAAGGAGATGATGGGGCATGGGTCTCCTCAAGAACCCTAGTGTTTTTGTTTTTAAATAATGATTAATTGTATAATTTGAGAGGAGTTTATTGATGAATTATATTTATTTATTTATATAACATAATAAAGTATTAATTAAATTATTTTATTTACAAACCATTTGTGGTGGCCTACTGAACTATACTCACACCCAACCCAGGCTGCCTAATTGGTACCCAAATATGATTTCTTGTTGTAGGTCAAGTTATGAGAAAATTCCATGTGTTTGATAGATGATTTTTGGATAAATATTTAATGAGGGAGTTTTATGTGGTTTGAAATCCACATTGGATTCATCAGTGTATTTATATTATTTTTTATTTTAGACACATGACACATAAATTAGTTTGAATATATTATGCTTTTATTGGATACTGTATTTCCCTCTTTGATTATCTTGAGATATTATTATTTTCTCTGGTTTTTTATTCTTGCATTTGCCTTTATTAAATTTCCCCTAGTTTAAAAATATTATAACAGATGGTATAGTCTCTCCATGATTGTCTTATCTAACCCTTGATGGTTTTTTCCGGGCTTTGGAGTCTAGGGATGCGTTTTTGAGGTAATGTTACCACCATGATTGGGGAATCTGTCTGTGGAAGCCAGGTCAAGACATTACAATGTGGTTTCAATGGTCCGGAGTTATTATTTTTTTCATTATCATACTATTTGGTAAAGGTAAACATGTTACAAGGAATATTTTGGTCCTGTTTATGATCTTGTTCTTTGCAGTTGCAAACCCATATACAGGGGAAAACCCCTGAACTCTGGGTGGGATCAATGTAGTTTTTTTATATTTTAAAACGATTTCACCTTGAGTTATACACTTGTTGAATGATGTGAATATTGTATCTAAAAATTGTTAAAAATTTGCATGTGGTAATGTATGTAATGATATTTTAGTCTGTAAGGATCATTCAAGGAACTGAAGAATATTTGGTGGCATTGTTCGTTTTATGCATGCATAGGAAAATTGGGTTTGGTTATGTAAATGAACATAGAATATACATTCTTTCTTCTGAAATTTAACTGAATATAGTGTCTAATTGGAGTTGATAATGTTAAAATTATGTTGTGATGTAAATAAATGGGTGTATATTGGAATGTGAAAAATGATAATGAGAATACCGATTAATAACTATGTTATAGGTTTAATATGTTCAATTATATTGATAGTGCCTCAATTCGACCACATGGAGAGATTTCATAAAATTATTGGTGTTTCCTATTAATATCAATCTTTTTACATAAATTTTATATGTTTTTCTTGAGTCGAAATATGTCTTTTTAGAATTATAGAGAATATTCATTCCTAACAATGATTGTTGAATGGATGATCGAGGGTCATGGAAATGAATGATCCTCTATTGATGGAAAAAAGGCACTAAACGTTCTGGGTGAGGAATCATGGGATAAATTCTAATGGAACATTAATGGCATCATAAAATTTATGGAATGAAAGTCATGGTGGGTTGAGAAGAGTAGGACTGACATGAAGAGGTAGATTCTGTTGCTGCACCCTCTGACTGTTATAGGAGAGGGTAGACCTGAAATAGATTAGTTCTTGGTTGAGTCCATTGTGATGATAATTATCTATTTTGAGTCTCCTACAAAGTGGAGGGTCAAGGTGGATTATTATATTTTACATGTATCAAAGAATCGTCATTTGGATTTTCACATGTGGATTGGATATAATAACGATATGTTATGGAATGACTTCTTGGAGATGTTCTTAGCGAACATCAATCCAAAGGCACTGAGGAAAGAGAGAGAGAGGAAGAGTTCATGTGGCTCCCTTATGGGATCCTATTCAGGATGTATTATGTTGAACTCTTTACATAAATGTATCTCTTTTCTTTATATTTGACAGTGGATTATGAAACAATGACCTGACATTTTTAGGATGGACATAAGTGAAAGGTTAAGTCCCAAGGTAAACACTTTAGATTACATATGTTTCTTGAGGTGGTGGATCATCATAAAATTTATTAGGGAAAATTTAAAGATGATTACAATTCATTATAGAAATATGTGACTAGATCATTAGGATGTGCAATTTCTAAGAGGTGGAGGAACTATTATTAGAACATTAGTTATGGAAGTACAATGCTAGGTGGTTAGGTAGGAGAGTTACTTGTACATAACCAAACTTGATTGATATACCATTAGTGTTTTCATCTAGGCCAATATGTGTGATATTATTCTTAACCACTAGTGTAGTACATATCATGTAGAAATATTAGACATTTACAAAATTTATAAAGGACAGAACAATTGATGGTAAGTGAGGGTGTAGCTAGATAGAGCCAGAGTGTGAGAAGGTGGTATTCTACCCCTTATCATTCTAGCTACTGGAGTTGTGATGGAATATGAGGTAGAGTTGGTGGACATAATGAGTATGGGAAAGACCACCCTTATCAACATAATTATGAATGTTTGGGGAGATAGATTACATCACATGGATGAACAAAAAAATCCATATAGTGTATCCAACACTTGTGGAGAATGAGGAATGACTGTCGACAATTAGTTTTTATATTCCTAAAGATTCTATATTACCTAGTGCAATATTTAATATTAGTAACATTCATTTATTTATATCTACAAATTATTTAAATGGTTAGATCCTGGTGGGGATATTTCTGAGAGGGTTCATGACTATAGATACACTAATGAGAGTGAGTTCAATAGTTTTTTGTGTGTGCAAGGTATATTCTCTAGAAATTTGTGGGTTTTTTTTGGTGGGATCTATAAATTCTTAATATGTTAGGATTCATGCTAATTATGGGTATGGACTAGATATTCTAATATCGATCCCACAATTATTGATACTGTAGGAGAGTGAAGTGTATGTTTCTTATGTGTTACAATCACAATCAATATGTGGAGTGAGATACCTAGGAAGGTTGAGCGAGGACAGTCACCCAACATATAAGAGAGATCATATCCCATGTTTCTAGTCTATTCCCATATAATTAAGGTGTGAAACCTGAAATTTTTTTCACCAAATGTGGAGCTATTCTAGAATGTAATTTTGAATACATATTAGGGATTCCACTTGGGAGAGATGTGTAATTCACTATTGATCTTGTGATGGGGGATTCTATAGTATCAATACCACAATGAAAAATGGAACTAATATAGATTAAAGTCGCAAGACTCAGCTAGGGGAGTTGGATTATGATGGATTTATCCATTTGAATATGTCACCGTAGGGATCACCCCTATTTTTTATAGAAATGATGAAAATTCTTTGTAATCATGTGTTGATTACCGAATGTTGAACTGGATGACTATAGTGAACCTGTACCCACTTCCATATATCGATGATATTTTTGACCAATTGAGAAGAGCTTGTGTGTTCTTGATGTCTGACATGAGGTTAAAGTATCATCAGTTGAGTGTTCAGACATATAATATACCAAGGACATCTTTTAAAAGATATTATAAACATTATGAGTTATTCATAACTCTATTTGGGTTGATTGTCACACCTGTTGTTTTTATGGCCTTGATCAACATGATATTTTATTCACACTAGATTATTTTGTGGTACTCTTTATAGAGGACATCTTGGTATACTCTAATATTCCTGATGATCATGCAAAAACATCCTGAAATCATCATGAGTACACAGAGTTAGAATATTCATTACACCAAAATATCAATGTTTCAATATTTTATTGATCATTTAAACTTACTAGGACATATAATCTCAATGTATGGTGTCCCAATAGACATGGAGAATGTTAAATAAGTGATTTCTTGTGAGGATCCAATGAATATATTCAATATGCGTAGATTTTGGGGGATAAATTGATATTATATGACATTAATAAAGGACATTTTGAATTTTTTAGTAATGTATTCAGTCTTGAACAATAAAGGGAAATGGTTTTAATGGATAAATGATTGTGATAATTACTTCTGGGAGGTGAATAATAATTTGTCATTAAAACCAGTCTTGATCATAACAGAGTTAGGAGAATAGTATAAATTGTATTGGGAAGCTTATGTGACCAAACTCATAAGATTGTTGACATAGGGAGATCGATTCATAGGGTATGCATATTGGATGATGTGGCCAAATGAACAAAACTTGCCTGTGCATGACCTTAAGATATATGAATTTGTTCCTCATATGATGTGTTTGAGTGATTATCAACTGGTTTTGATGTTTATTTTTTTTACAGATCACAATAAAATAAAATAAATTTTTTCATATAGATACATGACTCTACGAAAACATTGAAGGGTTTAATATATAGTGTCATTTGATTTTGAGATGGCATATACACTAAAAAAGTTAAAAACTAAATCTGATTCATTAAACAAAAAACTAAAAATCATGATGTTAATGAGTTTATAGATGAGTGGAAGATGATGAATGTTTTGTCTGGGATACATGTGGTGGTTCAAGAGAATCAAGAGAAGATGAATCTAATATTATTTTTAGTAGAATCTATAATGTTGATATGGATCTGAGACAAGAAATGATAGGATTCAGAGTGTTTTACCTTTAGGGTATGACTTGATGGTGGTGTCTTACCATCAAATTTTATACGTTTTGCAAACAAGATCACTTATTCCTAAAATCAGGTTGTTCCTAGGAGCACATGAGAGTTTATTATGCGGTATTTTTATGCCACAAAGTGGTTGGTACATCTATGTGAGACCAAAATTTAGAGTTAACATCGATGACACTTTTAGCGTCCATATGTGAAAATGTAGATATCATGATTTATGAAATGATGAATCTCATTTTTTGATGTAAAGGTGGAGCTTCAATGATCTGGTGGTTTTCTATAGACATTATTTATTATAGATTAGAAGTACGATAATGTGAAAATGTAAATTGTGATCTGTCATCCAAATATTCAAAGGAATAATGACTATATCATCGTTCGTGTGGATTAATTTTTGAAAGTAGTTCATTTATTGCATATATGGTAAACATTATTATTAGAGTAGCTGTATGATTTGTTTGTGTACCAGATTTTCAATCCGTATGGGGTACCATAAAACATAGTTCCATATCATGGCTCGTGATTCACATCATGATTTTGGAAGGGCTTTCAAAAGGCGCTTAGAATATTGAAATTATATAGTATAATAGTCTACCAATACAAATTTTTGAATTGAATTGTTTAATATACATGTATTTGTGGATATGTTGTTGACATGTGTTATTGAATTCATTTGGTTTCTTGAAAATAGCCTGTATTTAGTTGAGTTTTCATATTGTAATTATTACCAGGAAACTTCTCATATAACCCATAAGTTGTTTTTTATGGTAGGAAATTCTAATAAAATAACTTTTTTATTGTTTTAGTTGAGTTAATTTTTTATGAAAATGATTTGGGTAGGAGACAGTAGATCAGGCTCACATAATTAAGAAACCTATGGTTATGAATCAATGTTGGAAGAAGTCATATGCTGGAAGATGAAGATGACCCCTAGATTTTAAATTGGGTGATCATGTATTCTTTCATGTTTCACATAGGTTGGGTCACAACATGAAACAGATACAGGGAAAGTTTT
Organism: Viscum album; assembly: GCA_963277665.1. NCBI lineage: Eukaryota > Viridiplantae > Streptophyta > Magnoliopsida > Santalales > Viscaceae > Viscum > Viscum album. Next base: position 1,758,166,803 of record OY728123.1, read on the forward strand.
CAACTATGTTCGTTGGACCATTGGAGATAACAAAGATAATCTGGCCAATTTCTTACTGATTGGCTCTAACAAAGTATTATAGTTCTATTCATTATTTATTTTATGTTTCACTACTATGGATATACCACCCTTACCCATATCATGTTGTTGATGAAGATTATGTTTAGCTGGAGATAGATTCATCCTTTGAGTAGTATCTGATACATGTGTTATATCTTATTGAGAACATGTTGCGGGGAAAGACCGTACTGATAGTACGTGCATTGTGGTTACATGTGTATGTGATTGAAAAATAATATGAAGGGAAACTAGATATATATGCACAATGGACCCCACTTTTTGACATGGAATATTAGAGAAACATGGGAGTGTAACTCGAGGATGAGCTTTTATAAGGTTGGGAGACTGTGAGATCCATACCTTTTCTATAGTTGACTTAGGCTTGTATTTAGTTATAATTTTTCATATGTTTGGGTACTTTTTATTTGAATTTTAAATTTTCATAATTTTGAGTGTATTTTTTTGGATATTTGAAGAAAAATAGGAATCCATGGTTGGTACATGGTTAAGAAAACTATGTGTACTAACCTAAAAAACTAAGAAAATGATTTAGTTAAGGCCAAATATATATTAAAAATTCCCCGAACTTGCAAAAATCATCTATTTCACCCCCATTAGACTATTGGAGTCCTTTAATATTCTTGGAGCCCTGTGGATGATTTATATGCCCTCCAAACCACCATTCTTCACAAATCAAATGCTGAATCAAATGTTTAATCCCCTCCAAGTTAGAGAATCCTTCCTCAGTTCTTCTATCAAAATTACCCCATCCATTCCACATTAACTCAGAGTTGTAATACACTTTTTGGGAAGATATATACCTATTTATAAATATATAGACCCATGAATCAATATCTAGATCTATATTTTTAAGATATTGATTTTCATTATTCTATATATATGGTTTTCAGATTCGGATCGAGATCTATATCATTGTACCGCTCACTTTCTAGGATTTCACTTTGGGCAATGATTATTTTAAAAAATTAGGTACATGGTCTAATATTCAATAAGAATTTTCTTGATTTTGACATGTGCATTTATATTTTATGATTCATAGTATTTTTTATAAATTCAAATATTTAAATTTATGAAGTAAATGTGGGTAATTGATAAATTGGATTTATTATTGAAATTAACAGTTAATTTTGGAGATAATTATGATACAAAGTGGATTTCTCTTAGATAATTAATTATTGATTTATTTCTGATATTTAGGGGCTATAAATTTAGATAATCAATTGGATGTTTTGTTTTTTGATTTACATCACTAATCATGGAATTAATTATAAAATATTATGATATATGATTTGATATAATTAGTGGTGGATAAATTATGTGATATTGATTTCATGGATTTACATAATTAATGTTATAATCAATTGTGATATAATGGGGTTATTTATTTGAGAAAATTAATTATATAATTAATTATCTAATATTTTGATGACAGACATGAAAAAATTCGTTGATAAATTTTTTAATGGATTCCACATACATTATTAAATGAGGAATTAATTATATGTATTAATGTCAAAAAATAGATTATTATTTAGTAAGGATATTAATGTTTAATAATTAATTTACTAATTAGTTGTGTTTAATATAATGGGAACATGTTTATTCTAAATTGATAAGTATAGATGTTAACATAGTTATTATGAATGTGAGTAATGGAATACAAACATTGTCATTCAATTGAGAACTATAATTGGTAACATGGTTATTGTACTATTTAGTAATTGAATGGGAACATGGTCATTTTACTAGGATGTTAAAATTGTAATTTCTCCATCTTACTTGTGACTTTGATATGGGTGACATTTGAAATGATGTAAGAATTAATGAATGGTAGAAATGTTACAATGAGATATCACCTAATTTGAGAATTCTTCATGATTCATTCTTAGCCGAAGAAGGTATTTAGATATGATATCACCTTTTAATACATCAAACACCTTCATAACCCATAGTAGGTATAAAGATATGATATTACCTAAAGACACTTCGGGCTCCAATATGAGACGACGTAGATATTGAGGTATAGGTGTCCTTGGGAACCCTGTAGTTTTGAGGTTAAATAATCTTTAATTATATAATGTGATAACTATTTAATTATGTGTTATTTTTCCTTATTTATATTAATAAAAAACTATTATTTATTACATTTTATATACACCATTGTGGGTGGTCTACTGAGATAGACTCACGCCCATGGGTTGTCTTATCGGTGTCCAAATTGACTTTTCTGATGAATGACACATTAATAGAAATGGCCCTATGATAGATGGCTAATTTGGGTATGATATTTGGATAATGGAACCATATTTGGTTAATTACCTTATTAGGATTCATCACATCCATTTTTGTAGTTTTCATTTTCCACAGATGACACATAAATTAACATCGAATGTTTTACACACTAAATTGATATTATTTTTCTAACAGTTATTTTCTTGAGATATTGGTATTTTCTATGGTTATGTAATATTTTAAATTATTTTTTCCCATTTGTGTATTAATAAACTATTAGTGGGTATATTATCCCCATGATCGGCTTATCACACCCTAACTACTACTCTGTGGCCTTTTGGATATGGGGAGGTGTGCATGAGGTCATGAAACCGATTGACTTAGGGAAATGAAGTGTGGACCTCGGGTAGATAGGTTGCGTTAAAATATTTGATCATTAAAAATAATAATATTCTTGGAGAAAAAGATCAATCATATAGATAACAAACCGATTGTGAAATGTAACTTGTAATTAAGTGATTAATTTTATTTCGATGTACATTCACTATTTTGGGATATTTATATGATTAACGTAAACATAATACTATTATATTTAATTTGAGAAATAACGAAAAAATTATATTTCAGAAACATATTTGATTTTTAAAAATTCATGTAATGTGTTTAATGAATATTGTATCATGAAGATTATGTGATTATGAAAATTAAATTTAGAAATTAGACATTATAATTTATTGATATTATTAGAAGATACATATTAAATTTAAATTGGGTGACTTTGTTATCAAATCCTTCAAATTTTGGTTTTCAAATTAATCTAGCATTATTTGAGTAATTTTAATGATAATAATTTTTTAAATAGTCAAAGTTGAACATTTCATATTACTATTTAAATTTATGGAATAATTTATTTTTTCATATAATGTTTTATTCATTTTGGATATTTATATTATATTTTAATAACAATTTTTCGTTAATTACTAATGGAAGGAGTGATTTTTATACTTTTGTGGATTTTTTGATCGGTAGAAGTTGATTATTATGCATTAGGAAAGAAAATTCCATCATAAATACTCATCATTTGTAGAAAATAAAAGGGCAGAATTAAAATTATAAAAAATTTATATTCATTTATGTTCTTAGATTAGGTAGTAAAACATTTCTTCAAATATAGAAAAAATATTTCTGAATCAATGGCATTATTTTCCAACATTTCATTACAAGAAATCAATGGCCATTTAACATATCACATACTTATAGTTTTGTGTTGGTTTTCTATTCCCATGATTATTTTTCATCACTCTCTCTTAGTCATTATTAATTATTGGTATATTAATTTTTCATGTTATCCTAAAAGGATTCCTATTATGTGTTATATAATTTTCCCATCATACTTCCCATTCATTGTTTTTAAGCGGATGTTTTATTAATGTATTACTCGATTTGGTATTTCAATAATGGTATTTGGAAAAGGAAAACCCATGTTAAATAGTCGAATTTAACAATTTTGAGGATGTTGTATCCAAAATGGTGGCAGGTTGAAACCTCTATATATTATACAAGGAAACACAATGTTCAATAGGATGCAAAATAGGCAACATTGATTATGAATGAACAACTAAATATTTTTATTAAGATAGTGTTATAACATAACCATTAAATTTTTGGGAATGAATATTATTAACTAAATTATTAAACACAAAATGATTCTTTTATTATTAATATAATAATGTATTATTATAAAATTGTGAATTTAATTTTAGTAGTGAAATTTTATTCATCAAATAAAACTTATTCATGAATTATTTTTGTTTCTTTGTGAGAAAAAAATATATTCAAATTTTTAAAATTTTATAAATTATATTTCAAAAAATAAATATAATTTTTAAAATAATAAAATCCAAATTCTCTTACATGGAAAAATTTATAGTTTTCTGAAAAGAATGATTTTTCAATGAATTATGATTATGTTGATTTTTATAGAGGATTGTATTTTCTTCTCATGTATTTATGAAATTAATTTATATTTTCTATTGGTTTTAAATTTAATAAGATAATTTAAATTTAATATAATTAATATATGGTTTATTAAATTATTTTATAAATTTACTTATTATAAAAAAATTCTATATTTTAAAAGGAAAATTTCCAAAAAATTGTTTTCATTTCATTTTTATGATATAATTTTAAATTAAATTACAAAAATTTTATATTTTAAATTTTGAAAAATTGATTTGATATTTAGAATAATGAGGTAATAATGTAATTAATATATAATTTTATTATTTTGGGCTAATATGAATAGTATCCTAGGGAATTTTTGTTACCATAATAATATATAAATCAATTAATAATGGAGTAATTAATGAAAAACATAATTAGATGATAACTATAAAATGACTGTTAAACTTACTCTTATTTTAATAGATGAGTAAATTTCTACCATAATAATTAAAAATTTTAATATATAGACTTTTCCATTTATATTTTTTTTACATTTATAATATTTTATTTAATGAAAACATAAAGATACCGGAATCATATTCTTAACAACTTACATATTTCTAATATAGGGTTTTCTTGAGGCAATGTGTGACTATAAATATAAATTTCAATTCTCAAATATTTCTATACATCATGTTAATTTATTTTTAATTTTTAATGAATATATAATTACCTATTATTCTTATAAAAATTTTATGTAGTAATAATTTTATTTAAGGAAATATCATATAAAAGTAATTAAAAATATTTATGTAAATATAATTCTATATATCTTATTTTATTAAAAAAAATTAATTTATGAATTAATAATTTCATGAATATGCTTAAATATTTGGTTAATTTTTTTATTTATATTTTTAAAAATCAATTTAATAAATAGTCTCAAAATCGACGTTGATAATATTTTATTATAAATAATATTTAGTTAAACATTTTAAAATTATTAAAAATAATAATTTTAGTAAAATGATTTTGATAATGTTGAAAATTTTAACAATGGACCATTTATTTTTCATTTGGTATTTTATAGATATTTAAATAACCCTCACATTGTATAAGTTCATGTTATAATAATAAGAGTTAAATGTGTTAAATATGTATTGAAACCAAAGGATAAGGGTATACATTTGTTCAAAAACTAAAAACTTTTTTGTTATATGAGTGTATTGACACCAAAAAACATATTATATTCTAACTTAACATGGTTTTATCAATTTATAATTGAAAATATATTTATATTAATTTAATATTTTGAGAAATTCAATGAGTGTGCATCCCCTCACTTATAAAATGGAACATCTTATTCTCTTTTTATCACACTTCATTCCCTATTTGGTTCTGCCAATAAAAATTCAAATACCATCCCATAAACGTGAAAATAATATTGAGGTATTATGTTATTAAAAACTCCATCCATAGTGGTCGTAAGCTGTTAAAAAAAGAGGATGTATGAAGAAAAGATATCATGTTTAATCACGTGTTTCCTTTTTGTTTATTATTAAACATAATTAAAACCTTATTCAGCTATTATAAAATAATAAATTCAGTATCTATCATATACTAAGGTGTTTCTATGTTAGTGTAATGACTAATAATTTTTTTTAATTATATGAAATGTCAAAAGAATTAATCATTCTCATGTGCAAAGGACTACCACTTCGCTAACTGAAATAATTCATTTTCTATCAAAAAAGTTTGGGACTGATTATAATGGTGAAATTAATATATATAAATATGTATATATATATATAAATATGTATATATATATATATTAATTTTATTTCATATTAATCATTTATAAAATATAATATAACATTTAGGCTTTTACCTATCCATACACAGAAAAAGGAAAATTTCATTCATGTGTATATATAACATATCACCTTTATGAAGCGATATGATTAATTTTTCATCTCCCAAAAATAAAATATATATTTAAATAATTATTAATAATTAATATGATCTATATTATAATATCTTCACAATTGGAAGATAAAATAATAATGACCTTATTTCCATAATGGTGTTTGAAAAATGAAATCATTATGCATGCGTATGTACGGAATAACTTCTCCAGGACTACAATGTAGTGCATTTTTCATAAAAACTTTTAATGTACGTATTTAAAATTAAAATTAACAAATATAAGATTTATTTATTTAATCTATATTACAATATAGATGATTCAATTATGAACACTTTTACTATAGATGACCTATAAATGTTGTTTTGGAATTTGGTATTGAATATCATCAAAACATCCGACATGTACATCACTAATTATGTAATTGTAATTAAATTGTATTAAGTTACATAAGATGAATTATATACATGAAAAATGACTTCAATAATTCAAATAGTTAACATGGGTTTGTTATTTAATATTTTAAAATATATCTGTTACATATCAGAATTGAGGTAAGGGAATTCTTAACCCAATTTCTGATCAATGGGTTAAATTTCTACATCATTGATCTTCTATTTCAAATATATCGTGTGATATTATTTTTAATTTTTTTATGGTGAATATAATTTATTTTATATTTTTTTATATTGGGTACCCATATTCAAATCATTTTATTATTTCTGACTTCAATGATGTAATATTTTTTATAGACAATCCTTTAAAATCATGTTGTAATTTTTTTAGAAAAGACCAATTGAATTATTTCACAAATATATGTAATGAATTGAAACTAAAAAATTTAATTTTTCCGTAATATTCTACTTAATACGTTATAAGATTATTTTTTATCTTTAAAATCATTTATTTTCCATTTCACATGTACAATTTTCAAAAATTAGTGGTCTCAAAATGGTGATCATAATTTCGTCAATCGGTGTTTTTGATGAATTGTTTCAGGATTTATGTTGATTTAATAGTAATTGGGTATTTTTTATGATGATTGGTAGGTTAGTTATAAGACAATTAAGGGTAGTCTTTAGATAAAATAAGTCTGTATGGTACTTATTGATCCAATGAATGGTTGTTTTGTGATTAACCAAGGACTAGTAGTCACTTTATAACATCCAATGCTTTGGGTAATTTGGAGAAAGAAGTTATCATTTTTGGTAATTATATTTTAATGTGGGATAAATATTTTTATGTCCCTGGATAACTACATATATAATATTTTATTGATTATGTTTTTCATGAAAACCATTTGCTTATCATGATATTAGATAATGATATTTTTGAAATGATGATAAATTTTTATGGTGAAAATGTTTGGTTTTATTAAATGTTTTATAATATTTAACGTGCCTTATGGTTTTGTTTTTTTATATCCCATTCTCATTTATTAGTTCCCCTAAATTTTTTTATAAAATTTATATAGCTTTAATGAGAGTGTAGTGAAATGGATGATATCAATGAATAAATTGTGATTATTTATCATGAAATTAATTCTTGTTTTATGAATAACTTGATAGAAAGAATTACTGTCCACATGTAATATATTGGTTTACTATGTTAAACAATGTCCTGATTCTCTATAACAATTAGCCTAAAAGTTATTTGGGATAATGAATATATTTCATGTTTTATATTAAATGTTATATTTATTTATTATGGTCGTTTCCATACATGAGTGGTGCGTGATTGGACTATTATTTGAGAAGATATTTCATGATGGGAGAGATAACATATTGGATATGAAATATTCTTTATAGGATTGATAATCTATTTCTAGTCATGTTTTATTCGTATAGACTCAAGATTCAGACTGTCAGTGCGTAATTATGAATCCCTTTTGTGGGGAGAGCTCATGTTAGTGGTCGGTGTTTCTTGATGGGTTATTCACATTAGAGGAATGATGGTTGTTATGATAGACATGAGGTTAAAATATTGGGCAATTGAAGCATAAATAATTTTTATACTTACCCAAGTGCATTGATGTTGCATCTTGATCTTAGATAACATTTTTGGTAGGAGGGAATAAAATCATAGGTTCTCAGTTTTGTTTCCCAATGAATTCTATATACAATATATAATTTGAAACATCAATGTCTTGTTGGGTTTCTACAGTACATACCAATTTTATTTCTGATGTGGGTTAAAATATCTATGGTATTCATGATATGGTTACCATGAATCCTATTTTTAAATATGTAAAAATGTGACTATTGAGTGACTTGAGAAAGAAACACATTTTCTAACATTCAATTAAATAATGCCAGTAGAGGGTCATGGGAAACTGTATTCATTTGATATTATCAGACACCAAAATATTCCATTAGAAATAATTTCATTTGAGGGACCTCTCTTAACAACATATTTTAATGTTTATTTCCAAAAGTGATGGGGTTTTAAATGTATTTGACATTTCTTATCATCCATAGGTGGATTTAGGAAAGAAGTATGCCATCCATATTCATGAAGACATACTTTGAGCACATGTGTTGGACATCATTAAGGCATGGGGGAGTCATTTTACTAGTGAATATTTTTAATATAGCAGTTGTAATGATTGATTGATTGGCATAGTTTTGTTTGAGGTGTTGTATGGGAGGCTATGAAGATTGAGTATTTTGGGGTAATGATTAAAGAATGATTCTAAGATATATTAAGTATCTTTTAGGAGGTGGTATATATAATCATGTTTATTGGGATATGATTAGTGATATATTTGAATTTATAAAAATCATATGATAATAAAAAAATCATCTGTTGGATTTTGAGGTGAGATATTAGGTTTTCATGAGATTTTTACCATAGATGGGACATAGAAATTTCAGAAGACAAGGAATGTATAAACATCATTACGTTATTCCAATAAAGATAAGTGGAGGAAAAAAGGTGGCTTATAAATTTGGAATATAAAATCACATTAATTAAATCCATAATTTGTTCTTTGTTTCACAACATAAGAATTATCTTGTGGATCCACCACACATGTATTAGAGGAAGGATGTTGAGATTGATTTGGACACCTCAGTTATTTAAAATTGTATTTAGAAAGTGTTTTGATAAGAAAACATGGTTCTTGTAGTGATGTTTCCATATGAAAACATGACGTGAAAGTGTGATATAGACTAGCATGTGACATTGTTGTCTGAGGTCATGATGATATTAAAATGGACTAATCTCTTTTATAGTATGTGATCATGTTCAATTCAAGGGAAAGAAAAATTTTATGGTGGGGATAATTTTCACACCATGATATATAAAATCATTTATGTATCCTATTTTTTCATCATCTTTTTTGTTTATATATTTCTCAATTATTGGGAAAAGGCAATATGCCATGTTGATTATAAAAGATCCACTGGATTGATGATGAGGGCTACCGACTTGCTGGTGAAGATGAATTGACTACGTGTAGATGAATAGGACCCAAAATAATTTCAGTTGACTTAAAAAATCCATATAGAGGAAGACATATAAGTAACTCCACACTTACTATACGCACTTACTTGTTAGATTTCCACTATCCCACTAATGTATGTCAATCATCTCACCAATGATGCCTGATGACATAATAGTTTTTAGGGTCTTATTGGTATTTTCAACAAGAAATAATTATTTAAGTGCAATAATCATCCTCTACAAAACATAGTATTATTTCCCTTAATTAAGGGACCCCATGGTGTATATTTTTCCCTCTTCTACCTTCCAAATTTTGATCTTTCTACATATTGAAATATATGATCTCAGTGATAGTAATCTGGTTAGAAAAATCCTTCCAAACCTGTATTATTCAATCATTCTCAATGATTTTGCTTCATTATGGGAATAGATCACATTATATAGAATATTAAGGTATTATTTTTGTTGTTTTCAAGAGTTTTAGGTTCTCTAGGATTCAATATCTTCCTCTACAATAAGTATTCTATAAGAAAATGTATTTTTCCAAAAAAATTAAAGGTTTCACTATCATAGTGTTTATACCTTTAAAATTGTTTTAGTTTTATGATGATTTAATTTCATTTGATTTAGTAAATTTAATAATTGATATGGATTAGATATTTCATTACAATTAAATTATATTTCATGTTTTGTTTTATTAAAAATTCAAATTATTGATAGGGTGTTTTGCTAAAATTACTGAAGGATGATAGTGAATTGAAGAAGGTTTTCCTTTCTTGGAAGCTGTGTTATATTTCAAAAAAAATTCTGTCATGTAGGATTGTCTTCTAGTTAAATATATTGTTGATATAAATGAAATTTCAATCCGTTATTATATGGGGAAATAATAAAAATTTAAAACCATAGTATTATAATCTCTCAATGTGGAAGTTATCCTTGGTTATATTGTTTTTAGTCAGTATATTTTTTTGGTTAGTGAGATTGTTAGAAATTAATATTAACATATGTTATATAGTGTTCCTTTCATTTTCATACTTGTATGCACCCTTATGTCATGGGTTTCACTTTGGTTATCTGTGGATACAATAGTATTATGTTAATTTTATTTTTTATTAGAAAACTCACTGTGGTTATTGATGATTCAAAATATTTATTACTTTATTCATATTCCCCACGGGGGTTAGATATATTAAATAGATATAAACACCTTAGATACATTGGGTTCCATGTTTGGGACATTTAATTGTTATTCTAAAAATCTTATCCCATATTTTGGATGATACCTTAATGATCTGGTTCTTTTGAGATATGAATTATTCTGGATATTTAATGTTAAACTCTAATTACTTTCTATTTTATCAAATCTATTTCAAGAGTTTAATAACAAACACTTATTTTTTATGACACCTCGGTGTGTTTATTAATATTTTCATGATAGAGAATGTGGTTTTGTTTTTCTGTTCTTCCATGTTGGGGGGTATAACAAGATAACCAGTGTCTGTCTATTACAAGGTGAAACATTAAAATAAATTTGAGATGATACCTTATTTATATATTTGAAAATAATTTTGAAAACAATTACTACAAAATTTGTGAAGGTGTTCTCAAGATCACTCCACAAACAAGATGGTAATATTTTAGTAGTGGAATGGGCAGTGAAGACATCAAAATTAGAACTGATCCCTGAAAGATTTACAACTGAGGTACTTGAAAACTTATTTAATAATAAGGGTTATAAACATCATGGAGTACCAAATTATATTATTTATAAAATAAATACGTATTTTATGCATATTGTTTACAAGGTATGTAAATATGATATGATTACTATGTTCAAAATGCATATGAATTAATTAAAATATATGGATTGGAAAAAATGGAATTTTGATTTTTGAGGATATATATTGTGATTTCATACAATTATATGGATAATCAAGATAAGAATGTTGAATAATAGGATATTTTATACAAAATATATATTTCAAATATTCTATTCATAATGAATGTCATGTAGAATTATATAGAAGGCCTTTATTACCACCATGATGTAATGTGAAAATATGTGAAAATCCATATATTGGTACTAGTTTTGTGTAAAATATAATATATCATACTACTGTAATAAATAAGTTAATGGGGATAGAAAAATATTTGAAAATTTTATATACTGGTTGATGGTTATGACTATTACAGTTCAATGTTAGTGACCATGCCTTCTTTTGGGAGTTGCATCAGTAGTACATTAATGATTTGGGATGAAGGGGAAATTAGCCATATAATTTTTTAGGGTATTTGAAATTGTTGAATGTATTTTCTAGATAGAATACTAGTTGTAGTTAAATATTATAAATAAATTAATATATAATTTCATTATTGTATCCCTATTTAGGAAAAAACTACTTGATTCTTAATATGCTCAAAACTATAACTAACTATGCTTGAAACCAATGAAAAACCTCAATTAAGTATCAGTAAATATTTTTCATTAGAAAAAAATATTTTCAGGGGAATGTATATTTATCTATTTGATGTATTTTAGAATTACTATAATATACAATAATAAATTTTAATATTAGAAGATAACATGTAAAATAAATGACCAAAGATTCCATGAATATACATTAAAATTCATTGGATAAAACTGTTTTTGGAGGGGAAAAGTTTAAGATTCATATTTTTATGTTTAATAATTTTTTGTGAAGAATATCTTAATTTTAATTATATAAGTATAATTAAAATATGATATGAGAAAAATTTCTTATTACATTATTTTAATTAAATTCATATTTTTTATATGTGATTGATAAAGGGTTATTTTATTATTTCTGTTCTTGGAATTTTAGGATTTTATATTTGATATGTAGTTATTAAAAATTAATTTTATTAAACGTGAATTTTGAGACGTTATAGAGATATTGAAAATATGATTTATAATTTTCCACCATGAAAATTATAATTGATAATTATATATACTGACCCGCTACAGTTGCACATATGATGTCATTACTCTGAAACATAAATATACAATAATTAAAACAGAAGCATAATAAAGGCCTAATGTATTTAAAAGACTATGATCATAATTCCTGAACACACTAATACCTAACATCAGTAATTTACTTTTCCATAGTAGGATCAAAAATTCTATCTATATTCCTAAGTCTCCATTTGCAGACCAATGTAATATAAAATGAATGGCGTTAAATAAAAATCCAAATGATGGAATTAAAATTATAAACTAGAAAATCATATTATATAAATGAATAACACGATATCATATAATATAATTATCCTGAGTAATTTTACTTTATCAAATCATAATGAACAGGGTATAATAAGGTCAGGATTGGAATTTTGAAGTAACATAAAACCTTATATATTCATAATTCAATATTATCTTCCAAATCAACATCACATGGTATATAGAGTACCGTAAAAGATTACAATAACTCTCTATACTCATATATGACATCACAATATACTATAAACATTACCTACATAATTATAGCGAAACATAATTTCATATTAATCTGTCACTTTCATTTCATATACATAAATATATGTTCTGTATAAGGATATAAATAATATGGTAGAAAAACCAAATTACACATGATATGAAATTGGTTACATAACCAAGTTTAATAAATTATTGAAAAGTGATTTACTGAATCAATAATTTTATAAATGGTCATAAGGAATGAAATACCCAAAAAACGAAGAGATAATAAGGAAGGTATATATGTGAGAGACAAATATACATAATTCAGGATAAATATATAAAATTAATTTTTTTTGTTGTTGATTAAAATATTTTTAAAATGAATAAAAAAATTCTTGAGTAAAATAAAAATATCACCTTTAGTGACATTTGTCATTGATTAAAAATTATTTCAAACGAACAAGTAGAACAATTATTGAGAAAAGTACACAATCCATTTGAAAATCAATAACTTCAAATCTAATATTTTTTAAAACGTTAATGAATTTTGTTTCATAATAAAATTAAAATCCAATAATTGATTCATCAAAACACAGAGCGGTCATAAGAGAAGAAAATTTCTATTCAGACTATATTTGTCATTATCAATGGATCACTTTACATGTTTATAAGAAAACTCATAATGTAAATTATGTTTAAATCAATGGCTCTCTTCAAATTTTTATAGGAAAAGTCATAATGTAATTTTTTGGAAATAATATGAAGATTAATTTTTCAATGTTTTAAAAAAATATAATAATGTGTAAAAGTTGTTATAGACATTCATAAATAAAATTTATATTTAAAAATATTTTTACAAAACATTTATTTTTAACCAAAACGATTTTCATGTGAGGAGATAAATGATGTCATGTTATCATTGAATAATTTTATATATAATTTGATGTACCAAATGGAAGGAAATTTTACTATTAATTGAACTCATTTTTTATAATCATATTATATGAAAGATAAAGGGTTTTATTATATAAGGACCAATTAATTTCAATTAGTGGAAATTCAATAATAATAAATTGTGATTAAAATTTATTTGAAATATAAAAACAAGCCACTTTTTTATAATTTGAATAATAAATTACCAAGAATGAAGTAAAATATTTATGGATGATAATATATTTATGTTATTGGGATTTATTATAAAATTTTTAAAGTGGTATTTTAGTCACTAATAAAAATAAATTATCTTTATATATGAAAATTTTTCTCAAATAAGAAGGTTTGTGGTGAAACTATAATAAAGTTTGTATAATTGACGTGAGAGTTATTCCATTGCATGATTTTTTAAAACCAACATAGATAAAAATACATCAAGTGGACATACATATTATTAAAATTAAAAGTCATTTCACACATAATGTTTTCAAAATTTACTCCACAATGTAGGCATATGACCTAATGAATGTTAATTGAGTCAAGAAAACCCCTTACCTCATGCTTCCCTTCAGTTGGGAGCTCATTAAGATCATGTATAGTTGTTTTATTCATGTTATTAACTTATTCTAGAAATTTTTTGATATTTATAATATCATATATTATCCTTTATGATCATTATATTACCCATTCATTAATAATCAATCATTAACTAATTTTGTTTATTTTACTTTTCTTCTCATGTTCATTTTGACATCAATGATTGAGATCCATAGAATATAATTTAAATCTATCATATCCAAAATGATATTAATGTTATAAAAATAATTTTTTAATTATATAAATATTTTTAATCATTATTCATTTTTGAGCATGGATAATGAATATCCTTTCATTGTTCAGATGGTAAGTCATACTTACATATGGGCGACACAATAATTTCTATAATGGGTTAAAGGTTAACGAATTTCAATATAAAATAAAATAAAATAATAAATAAAACATCATATATATAACATATATTTATGAATTTTATACATTTTACCTTCTGTGTACTGAGTTACTAAGAATCAAATCAGATTGCTTCACAGAAGCATCTGTCCGCCATACCAACAAACGTTTTTAGCAGTTAAAAAATCCTTTGTAGTGAAATAAATTATATGATAAATTTTTTAACATAATGATTAAAATTTCATTAATACTGTATATCAAAATAAAATTAATCCTTTTCTACATTAATTCTCTGTGTATTTTATAAAGGAATCAAACTGCATTGCGAGGTGGTAGTCCCATTGTACAGATGAGAATATTTTTCATATTTCCCATGCGATGGAATGTATGAAGTTATAAGTTATTCTATAAATATAGAATTATAATAAATATAATATAATATATATATATATTATCTATATCATTATATCCATCCATGAGAAGCGGTGATGGAAATTGAATTATGTCGCTTCTTGAGGGGGTAGTCCATCGTACACACGATCAATGAATTCATTTCCAATTTGAGGGATGAATATATGGTCATAGGTAATTAGATTAACATAAAAAATCATATAATATATTTTATTCTGAGGTTATTATATCAGGATTATCTAAAAATATTTTAATTTTGTGTAGGACCAAATAAAATAAAATTATCGTTTTAAGAAATTACATCTTATTTAGCTAAATTATTTTTTTAATCAAAATAATTACTACTATCTAATTAATACCCTCAAAAGACAACTAGTGTGAGGATATAAAATTAGAAAAGTTATTTGGAGTAATATTTTTTATCCAAATCGTTTCATATATTGGTAATGAAAATTAGAGTAGTGCCCTTTTCTAATTTAGGGAGAGGACACAATTGAAATATTTTAAAAGAATAAATTAAATACACATTATTATAATTACATTAGGAAACAATGGATAATTTTTTTAAGTTGGAAGTTATATGGAAAAACATTACCATCAAATGAAATTTTAACATGATTTGGTTCATCTTTAACACATATCATTATAGCTTACGTTGTCGATAAACCAGTTATACCATAACCATGGGATTTTATTTAATTTTTTTCACTATTAATTATATAAGATAATTTTTTTGACAATTTTAGTTAATATAAATTATAATTATAAAAATTAATTTATCAAATTTCCTAAATTCAACTTACAGATGAGGCCAAATTTAATTTAATATAAAACATGCAGAGTAGTTGAAAAACATTATCATAATAAATAGTTTTATTATTTACAATATTATATCATATTTAGAATATTTAGAATATATATTTAATTTAGTTACATCCTTATTTGATGTTCTTTTAATTATTTAAATTAATGAACTGTATACAAAATTAAATAGTTTTCATAAAATAGTTCTTTTATTGAAAGAAAATAAAACTATATGAAAATATAATATAAATATAATATAAATTTAAAAAAATAAATTTAATAATACTAAATAAAAAATAATTTAATTTAAAGTAATATAAAAATATTAATTTCCCTTAATTCCTTTATAATAAATGTCAATAGTATAAAAATAGTATTTTTATAAATCATTTAAAATACAACAATTTCTAAAAAATAAAAAAACACCACCATTAATTTATATCAATATAATGATTTCAAAAAATATGATTTTTTACAAATAAATATTATAAATTTGGTTATTATATTTTGAAATTATTTTTTCAAATAGACATTAAACCTCATTTGTGGAAAAATATTGTTTTTTAGAAAACATTTTATTTTTATTCATATGGGTCTTATTGTATTTCTAGTCAATAGAACACCATTAAATTTATATTACACATATTTGGAACATATAATATTAATTATTTATTTATTCTTATTCAAACTCTCAATATATAAAATCATGGTTGTAAATATCATGTTAATATTAAAATATTTTAACAAAGTATCATGTTTCATTTAAACATGGAGTTGAATTCATTGATTGCTACTGAAATAATTTCATTATTTATAAATAAAAATATCATATATAATCATATAGTTTCATTTTCAAATAATCAAAGTGTTTAGCATCATATATTCTATATAACATGGTGTTTCTCATTTTGGAATATCTGGTCTTATACTATACCATTTTAAATAAACTGCACACTAATAATTTAATATTGATCTTGGAAATCATGTGCTTCGAAAGTCCATTATTGAAGAACCCACATCATAAAAATGGATAGTTAAAATTGAATTTATAGTGAGTAATTGGTAATTATTTATGTCACCAAGAATAAAACATAACTACCATTACATTTTGGAAATTATATGTGGGATGTGGAAATATTGACCTGTAGGAAAAGTTTTAATAATTATGGAGAGTGGTAGAGATCATTGATCATAAGAAAGTTAATGACCAAGGGAATGTGATCAACCATATAACTATAAATATATGATTAATTTAAATACCATTGATTCATATTATTTTAATGTGATAGATTATGTTTTTTTTCATGTTCATTTCTTTAGAAATGATAGATTCTCTTACTATTAAGATATAGAATAGTAGAACAAATAATTGTGCGATATCATTTTATTTTATAAACAATATTTCATCATTTTAGTGTTCCTTATTCAATTTTTAATTCATCTCTTAATATATTGAATTAATATAAAATAATAAATATTACACCTAAAACACCAATTATAAATTTTAACATATCATAAGATTCATAAATGAGTGATTAGATATTCATCCAATCTATATTAAAACCAATATCATGAGAACATGTTATGATAAAAACCAAATTTAATTTGAATAAATTAATCCCAGAATATAAAATATAAAACAAAGAATATATATTTATCATTCTTTAAATAAATATCCATATATTGAAAAAACTCTAAATAATCATAACATGGATTAAGGTCTTATCATCAAAGGTCATCTCATACCCTTGACGTTAAATCTCAAAAAAACATAATATCCATCTTTGAAAATCATCATTTTTATTATACTTAATGGTCGTATACATATAAAAATAAAATATTCACCAAATTATGATGCACATTTGAAAATAATATTTTGCATTAAACCCGTTTGTAACCACTATTTTTGAAACATATTATTTTTTATAAAAAATATTATAATTTAATTAGGATAAAAACAATCATTTACCAAAACCATTAGACCCATGAACACTAAATATAAATAAATTTCTCCTCAAAAAAATCAATTTTTATCTAAAACACATATTAATCCCTAGGGTGATATTACCATAAATATATCACAAAATACACCTAATTATATAATACTCCCATAATGTAAAACCCTTTAAGGGGTTTTGTCCATTTATAATTATGATGAAAATTGGAATTTTCAACTCATGAAACAATGGTTTTAACCTAGGCCATCCCGAATTATTGAATATTCATGTACTTCCTGATGGTTTTTAAAGTGTCAATAAATATCCAAAATAAATCCCAGATGAGTGACAAACTTGGCACAAAGTAACTTCCATTTTCATATACTAGGTAATCCATGAGTCATGATTGATGTTATTTATTCAATTATATTAATATTAGGCACGTCTCTAAAATAACCACATCATCTTGTAATATCTAGATAGGGATTTAATTACTCATAAATTTCACTTTTTATAATTAACTAAAATTATAGGACATTTCACTATACATCAACTTATCCTTACACTTATAAAAATAATAACCCCTATGATTCTGACTAGTTTTTTCTTATACTAGTTCTAAATCATAACTATGTATTTACTCTGATACCATCTATAGAAACCCAAGCCAATTATACATATTATTAAATAAATTTTGAACAAAAATATCATGTAATTTCAACACAAGGATCATAAAGGGATAGTGTCTTTGGAAGACGATATTTATTTTGAATGAAACCTAACTAAAACATGATATCATTAATTTATTCTCCCTAGTGAGCTCTGAAACTCAACTAAATTTCCTAAAACATCATTGGATAACCTATGAAATACTTAATTAAATGTTTATGAAAGAATTACAGTAAGGTAGTAAACATGATAAGGAATTATAGTATGTGATCAATGATAATACATTATATAATTTCTGAACATGATCATTAGTAATTAAATAGAATCATATCATAAGGGACATATAATCATTGTAAAATAGAATAATTAGAAATGATGAATGGTCATAAAAAATGACATAGAAATAATTCAACAAAAAAACCATGACAAAGTCACTATGTTGAATGATTTTAATAATTTATTAGGTTCAATCTCTAATCCTATACTGCTGTATTATGTAAAAAAATAGATATTACCAATACATTAAATGGATATAAAATATTGAGACCACCCATAAAATTAATTTTATGATTAATAAAATGTTTTCCATAAAAGGGTATCAATTATAATTAATAAACATTATAATTACTTATGAAAAGAAAACGGTTGCACAATATTTCCTTATAACCCAATCAAAAGTTATTTCTTAGACAAGTTATTTGAGAAATGGTCATAAGGTATGCATTACTATTTTGTAATAAGATAAAATAATTTATTCATTTATATGATTTAGTGACATATTATATTATTTATAATAAATAACTAACATAAATTGTTATTAACATTGATAAAAATGATAATCAAAATATTAATTGTTTTGGAAAATAACATTTTAAATTTGAGAGACATCAATAAATTTCATCATAAAGGGAATATTATTTTCAATTATCATTATTAACATTTATTGGGGATTTTTTTATATTTTTGATTAAAATATTTTAAACATAATATGGTATCTAAAACTGAAAATATTTTATAAGAAATATCCTATAAAAAATAAATATGTATCATTAAAACATTGTGTATTCACGATGAAAGAAATGTTATGTTCTTTCTGAATATGCTAAAAAAGATTTCATTATCTTTTTTTGTAACAAAATCCAAAAATTACTTCTTCAAAAAATGATATGATGATTACATATATTTTTTTAAATCATTCTAATTGATGTTAAAAAATAATTTTGAAAATCACAAAAAAAAATTAAACCTTTTTAGAAAGCATCGATTTATAAGGAAAATGATTTTCGAACGAAGAGAGATATGATGTCATATTTTCCAAAAATCATTTTCCAAATAATATTATGTAAAATAATAGATAAAATATATATATTACATGACATATTAAAAAATAACTATTTTATAATAAAATGAATTTTTTTATTAGATAATAATTAAGTAATTCTCTTCAATTTAAATTGATGAATATAAAATCCCAATTAAAATCAGATTGATACATAAATCCTTATTGAATTGATAAAATTTGAATCATAAAATCCAATAAATAAATTATATATATTTTAAATTAAAATCTCATTATGTATTATGGAATCATGATATTTTATTTAAAGGGGGATTATATTCACTGTTAAAAATAATTTACATGATTAAAGGACATTGTGTCTCAAAGAAGGAGGTTTGAGATGAAAAACATTGAAAGATCATATAATTGAGCTAAGATATACTTAAATGGGTTAATATTATTAACATATTTAGATCCCAAAAAATATTAAAGGCATTATTATGTAATAAAAAAATTAATTTCATACATAATTTTGGCATAATTTAATCAATGAAGTATATGTATAAACCATTGAATCAAAATTGCATTTTGAAAACAACATACCTCATTTTTCAATGTAATTGAGAACTTAGAAACCTTATGTATATTACTCTTAAACACATTACTAACTTAGTTCATAACCATATTGATATTTATAATATCACATCTAACTCTATTATAACATCTTATTACCTTTTTCATTATAAATTTATCCTTGTCAATATCGTTTCATGTTTTAGTTTCATCAGTTTCTTATGGATGTTTCTTCAAGATTTTTTAGATCCAGAACATAGGATATAGTTCTATAAAATAAAAAAATTATATAAATGTAATAAATACAAATTTTTTCTTTATATAAGTCATTATAATCATTATTGAATTTTAAACATGGATAATGAGTCACGTCAATTTTTTGAGATAGTAGGTCATACATACACATGAGTAACATTATAATGTACATAACATGTGGTAGGTTAATTAAGGGAATATTATATTTATTTTATAGAATAAATATAATTTCATATATATCACTCATATTCATTAAATATTTACATAAATTCATTAAATGTAAATAATTTCAGAAAAATGAATCACATCACTCTAAATGGTAGTATTATTATATACACACGAAGGATGTTATATTATATTCAATGTATGGTGTATTAGGAATATATATGAAATATTTTTTATCTTGAATTTTTAAAATTTATTCAATATCATTTATAATAATAAAATTAATCTGTATTTCCTTAAATGTAAATTATATGTGAAAAATTACATAGAACGATTTTAGAGGAGGTAGTATGAAGTACACATAAGAACAATTGTAGTATTTCTTAGGGAGTGGAACATATGAATATAGTACCCTTGGTTTCTATTTTCTGATATCCTTTTATCTTGATTGGGTATTTTTTCTACCTTTTCAAAATCACCTTTCAGTTAAAAATCTTTTAAGTGATTATTCTGGGATTACTACAGACTACAAATCAGGTACGTGTCATGTACCTGATGTACACAGCGTGTACATAGAGCTCGTTTTGTGTCATGATTTGGGAGATCACACTATGATCTAGTACACATCGTTTTCATAATGTACATGTCATGTAGGGGATAAATATCATTTTTTCACCCCATTCGGTGATTGTTTTGGCGTACTTATCCAATGTGGACATCACGTCATGACCGGTGGGTACACATCATGTGCCAGCCCGCACCCAGATTAAAGTTACACATTTGGATTTTTCTCTCACTCTATTATTTCTATACCTCTTGTCTCTCGACCCTTGACTCTCCCTAGGATATTATTAGAGGAATCCCTTCTTCCGGGTAGATCTGATCCCCTGTGGATCTTCATCTCATATGAAGTGTGTATCTTTGAGTAAGTGTTCTATTATATATATTATAATAACCTCTTTATTGTAATATATATTTTTGTTAAGGGTTTATCAGAGAATTATGTTTTCAATATAATTTATGATTTAGTTTTTTAGTTGATATGAGAAGAGATTTAAGAACATTTCTTTCAATAATCAACCCATATTTTGTAAGAGTTCTTCAGATTTTGTTGTTTTACGTCAAAAACCTTTAAATTAGGTGGCTTCAATATTGACTCCACTTAATAGAACTACTTTGAATGATTTAAAGATTAATGTATTATGCTGATTTTTTATGACTTTTTTGTTGAAAACTTGTTGGAATCCTCATTGAGTGCATGGTTCTAAATTATGTAAAATTAATGATTTTGAATTAGTTCTTTGGTTCTTGGTTTTAAAATATGTATTTTAATATGGGGATATTCATGGATTTTTAGAAGATGAATTTTAATGGATGTCTTTCATAAAATAGAATGATTTCTTGAAATAGATTTTCTACTTTTAAATTGGTTGTGTTTTTTTAATAAAAGATCAGTTCTATTGGAATGGTTTAATTTGATAATGGAAATATATGGAATACATGGTATTGGTGTGATTTTAAGCTTAATAGGCCCTAAATAAGGGATGTGTTCCTTGTGGGTACAAGTTAAGTGACCCTGGATCAGGGGAAGGTGTTAGTGGGACACAATGTGATTGGATAGGAGACTACTCAGGAGTATGGAACTGTCAGATGAAGCAAACATGAGTGGGTGTATTGTTAACTCTGGAATGGGTATGCCAATATAATTAACATAACTATTTTATAAACCCTCGTTAGAATTTTCATGGAAATTATATTTTTGGAAATTGGTTTCATATAATTTTTTTTTGAACGTGGATGTAATTTAAATATGAACATGTTTTATTTTTGGTTATAAAATGTTTGAGTAAATTGATTTATATAAACAATTTTATACAATTTTATAACTATCCTATCATAGTGATATGAGTTGGGATGTCATTGGAAAAACATATTGGGTTTTGTACACACCCCTTATTTGGAACAATGGTGATTTTCCGAATGCTATCTTCTGGGACTTAGGGATAGATAAATTATCACACTTCTTTAGCACCATGTCGTGATTCTATGGACTACATGGTGATGTTGGAAAATGGAGCTTGTGGAGCATGGAGTGTTGTTTTAATCATTGAGTTTATTCTTTTTGTTTTTGTTGTTTACTTTGATAATGGTTTTTCTTCCATTGATGCATACCTTGGTTGGTATTTTAAAAGAAAATTATTTGAAATGACTTAGTTTATTTCATTCCTCATATATTGAGTTGTTTGTTAATGGTTTGTTGGGTTTTTATTTTTATGCATAAAAGGGTAAATTATCTCCCATATTCTTTGAAACCCTTAGGTATATTTTTCCAACCATTTTAATATTAGGGATATAACTTAATGTCTAGTAATAAATCATCGTACACTCAATCCATTGGGAAATAGATGTTCATTACAGATGGTATCAGCCTGTTTTGTCCATTCTTGACAAGTATCCCTCAGTGTTCATTATCTTGGAATTAGAATTAAATATTTTTTATACCATGGGATGAAGTATTAAAATGGAGAATGATTTGTGGAGCATGAAATGTATATAATAAATGGATATAGTTATCCTGTTTATGTGGATCTTCATGTTACCAGGGTTTTGGGTACATAAGTGTTTTCGAGACACTTCAAGAATTTTGAAAATTTCATTCTCTTGGGTCTATTAAATGAGATTAGAATTAATATGGTTTTATAAGAATTAATTCATACAAGGATTTTATACATCATTTTGAGTAATGATTCAAGCTATGTAAAAAATATTGGATTTTTGAAAATGTATGAAACTGTTTTCCAAAAAATGACATTGAAAAATCTTGTTTGATATTTTTTTAAAATGTTTTGATTTTCGAAAGCATGAATGAGATTTTTTAAATATAGTTAAACATGGAAAAATAGTGTTTTTCATAAAAAAGCTATTATAGTTGAGTTGATATAATTGGAAATGATAATCCATCAGTTTCTAGATAGTGATATTAGCGGAGTGTGTTGGTTGTTTTGAAATTGGAACCTTGTAGGTGTTATCAAAACCAAACCGAAGAAGATACAAAAAATGATGTTTCACCGGAACCGTGGGTAAACCAAGTGGTAGTCCAGAGTATTGACCATGAATTTCAAGCAATAAAAATTAGGAACTTGATAAATAACCTAGTGCATGTGAATCGTACCATCTAGTTAATGATGAAAATACACCTAACATATGAAGTGATTATGAATCCAAATAAGTGTTGGTATGGGAGAGTAGGATGAATCATATATTGGATTTCATCGGTACACCAGCAGATCTCAATTTCATGTTAGTAACTTATATTCATGAGGATCATGGACACTACTGGTGTGATTAGAGGTGAAAGAAAAATTGGATGATGTCCTTACATGGGAGAATTTTGATGATTTTCTTAACAAATAGTTCTATCCCCAAATGCTCAAGATCATAAAAATGAAGGATTTCTTCATCCGGATACAAGAGACTCTTTCTATGATAGAGTATAAAGCAAAATTCATGAATTTTGTGAGATTTTACCTAGATGTTTTGGAATGTGCGTCTTCAAATCACACATCTTCAAATCAAGTCTACGGAAGGATATTAGATCAAAGATTGTAGTGATCTATATTATTGACTGTATAGTGATGGGGGAATAGAGAAACTGTGGATTAAATGTTTATACAGGGATCTATGAGAGGAGGAATGATGATACCAACAAGGAATGATGGGAACTAAAATGCTGGGAGAAAGAAGAAAAGGGACACATATTTCCAAGGTGGAAGTAAAAATTAGAATCTGAACGCCAGATCAGTGAACCTTCCTCTACGACCCAAGATATAATCAGGCTGTTTACAATGAGTTTCACTTGGACACATAACGAGAGACTGTATGCCCAAAAATAAAACATGACATGACTGAAAGAATATGGGGCATATTTAGCTCTATTTTCATATTTCTCCACGGTCTTTTGATCAAGACAGTTTTCAGGCATCGCAAGAATTGTATGCTTCGACAGGGAGAGGAAAGAAGAATCAGTCACATCAACACAACAATGCTATCCATGGTTATTCTAGAAATACCATGACTCCTCATCCAGAGAAATCTCAATAATAGAACATGGTGAATAGTGTATGAAAAAATCAATTGTATCTAGCTGAAAAGATTATTATCAATGATCAAGATGTACCAGCTACAGTGAAAGGTGTGATTCTTCTTAATTATACTACTGTTCAAGTGTTATTTGATACTAATTCTTCACAGTCTTTCATTTATTCTCGTGCTGTTGATTTTCTATGCCTAATGTCGGAAATGATTACTTCTGTTTTAAAAAATAAAACTATTCTCGGGGAAACGGAATGGAAAACCATTGTGTGTAGAGCATGTGGTATAAACGTTGATGGATCTGAGCTAAAATGGGACATCATGGTGTTGGTCAAGAATGTCTATGACGTTATCTTTGTTATGTATTGGTTGAAAATATTCTAGGCTCACAAGTACTGATGTGGATGAACTATTAGTTTCGTAACTGATGATGGCAGTGGGTATCTCTTTAGAGGAAAACGTGTTATAAATACACGAACAATGAGCTTGTTTGATCCAATGGTGGGTATGATCTCTTATCATTTTGCTTCATTGACTTTGGAATCATTGGTAGAGATTAATGAGGTTATTTTTCCTATAGTTTTATATCAATTTTTAGATGTCTTTCCAAATATCTTCATAGGTTTACCACTTCTTTGGGATGTGGATTTTACAATTACTATTTTTATAGGGACCAGTTCTATTTCCATTTTGTCTTATAGTATGGTGTCAAAAGAATTATTGGGATTGAACGATTAGTTGGAGGAGATGGAAAGAAAGGGTTTCATTCTTCAAAGAACTTCTTTGTGGGAAGAACTAGTCTTGTTCATGAGTAAAGTGGAAGGAACACTTCGGTGGTGCATTGATTATCGTACGCTGAACCAAGTTACAATAAAGAGATAGTTCCCACTTCCATGAACTGATGTTTTATTCAATAAATTAAGGGGAGCTCAGTGGTTCTAAAAAGTTTACTTGTGATCATGATATTACCGATTGAATGTTCAGAAGGAAGATATTCCAAAGGCAACACTCAGAAGAATATATGGAAATTATTAATATATAGTAATTCCATTAGATATAACAATTTCTATAGTGGTCTTCATGGCTTTGATGAGTCATAAATTTTAGTGATATCTATATTCCTTTATTAGGGTGTTAGTGGAAAAATTATTTGAATGTATTAAAATACAAATGATGAACATGAGAAACACCTAGAAATAATGTTACAAATTTGTGCAGATCGTCATTTTTATGCCAAATTTTCAATGTGTGTTTTCTAGAAATAGGTTTTATGTTTTCGTTTCTATGTAACTTCTGAGAAAGGTGTTACTATTGATTTCGAAAAGATAGAAGACATTATCTCATGGAAACCACTAAATAATGAATTTTATATATGAATTTTTCTTAGTCTAGAATGTTACAACCGTCACTTTTGGCATGATATCTCATGACTATAATCGCCAATGAAAACTCTAAAACGGAATAATTCTCCATTCCATTGGATAGAAAAAGGTCAAAAGGAGTTGAATGTTCATCTCACATCATAAGAAATACAGATTTTTCCAGAATCGGGACATGGTTATGTTGTGTACCTTTAAAATTTTGGATTATTGTTGGGATGTTTTCTCATGTAAGGAGAGAATATTGTTTCTTATGGTTCAAGGCAGTTGAGGGTGAATTAGATGAATTACAAAACATTTTATTTGGAGTTAGTTGTAGTCATCCATTCTTTAATACATAGAGACATTTTCTCTTTGGCGATACATTCAATTTGTTTATGGATCCTAAATTCCTGATACACATCTTTTCATAGAGAGTTTTGTATTGGTGGAAAAGGATATGGATGGAGTATCTGTAGATTTTTAACTTTTACTTGATGTATACACCGAGAAAAGTGAATTTTGTTGTGGATGCAATTAGTAGAAAGTCATATGATCAGTTGGCGAAAAAAGATTCATATGAATGGATGTTGATGTCGGTCTGAGCAAACATGACTGAGGAATATGACGAACGATGTGGTGTGGTGGTTTTATTTTCACCTTTGTGTGTTCCTGGTTTGGTATTTATTGTAAAAGTGGCACAAATATTTGATGGATAAAGCTTAATTATTAGTTCAAAATTCAATGGTGGGGAGACCATTGAAGTATATAAACTTGATGGAGGTTTAGTTTTTTGTTTTAGAGATCAGATGGGTTTTTTAATGTCTTGTTAGAAAAAAATCCTTCAATCTTACCACCATTCTAGATGGGTTGTAAAATCGGTCACACAATTAATTTATATTGCATTGAAGGTGCTATTTTGGGGGAGCGTCGTGAAAAGGAAGGTTCTCAGGTTAGTCTCGCGATGTTTAACTTGTTAGAAGGTTAAAGTTGAGCATCAGATACCTATAGGTATGTTGTAGTCATTACATATTCCAGTATATAAATTGGATAAGATAGTGATAGATTTTATTATATGTATTCCATGAATGGTTCCGAAACATGATGCTATTTGGGGGATATTGGACCATCTTACCAATTCGGCCCATTTCATCCCTATTTGTGAAACTCTTATTGTGAAGGACCTATCTAGAATTTATATCAATAAATTGGTGAAGAGGAATGGTGTTCTAGTTTAAATCATGTCATATAGAGATCCGAGGTCCATATCTCATTTCGGAAAATCCTTATAAAATTCCCTTGAGGCTCAATTGACTGTTAGAATGACATATAATC
Source organism: Viscum album (assembly GCA_963277665.1). Classification (NCBI taxonomy): domain Eukaryota; kingdom Viridiplantae; phylum Streptophyta; class Magnoliopsida; order Santalales; family Viscaceae; genus Viscum; species Viscum album. The sequence continues at coordinate 1,758,194,626 of OY728123.1, forward strand.
CACAGACAGAAGACCAGTCTAAGACGATGGTACAAACAATGGATGATATATTGAAGGATTGTGTAAGGGATTTAAGTGGCTCCAGATAGGATAATATAACCTTAGTTGAGTTTTTATATAGTAACAAAATCATGCCACGATATATATGGTTCAGTTTGAATCTTCGTATAAGCATCCTTGTCATTCTCCATTGTGTTGGGATAAAACATGTGAGACTTCATTAGTCAGGTCATGCCTTGTCCAATTATCACCAATGAAGATATTTTTTATCAGAAAAATATTGGAGATAGATCACTGTCATCATAAATATTATGTGGATCATCATCGATGATCATTGTCCTTTACAGTAAGTGGTCATGTGTTGTTGCAGATATATCCAAATCATGGAAATCATCTTTTTTGGATGTATAGAAAGTTATCTCCATGAGTCATAGGCCCTTTTGATATAATGTAATGGGTCAGAGATGTGAAATATCACTTGTAATTACCACCTTTGTTAATTTTAGTGTATAATGTTTTCAATGTATACTACTTGAAAATGTATCAGCCTGATCCCCACCATGTGATCAGATGGGATCATGTTAACCTAGATCCATATAATTCATTGGTACATATCCTGATACATATTATGGATAGAAAATTGAATGTATTGAGTGGAAAAAACATTTTTCATGTGGGTATTCTATTACGATATGGTCAGATATAGGATGTTACATGGGAACACTAAAAGGAAATGAAAGAGAAATGGTCAGAATGAATTCAGGGAAGCTAATGTTTTCTACTTTATGTAGATTAAAATTACAATGGTGGGGTGAATACGATACCCCTGATTTCTATTTTGGGTCAACATGTTGCATTGATCGAGTATTTTTTCCACATTTTCTATGTCCTCATTCTGTTAAAAATCATTTTATGTGATTTTTTAGGTCTTTTGATAGACATCATAATAGGTACACACCGTTTACAAGGACCGGGTTTCATGTCATGAATACAAATATCATGTTCTGAACTAGTAGTCATTGTGTACATGAGGTATCCATTATTTATTGGACAAATGACATTTGTTTCATTTGAGGAGATGAGTTTTTTTGGCAATCATATCCATCATGGATGTCATGTCATGACTAGGGGTACACAATGTGATCTGACCCACAACTTGAATAAATTCATGAAATTAGATGTTTTGATTTGTGTATTCTTTAATAACTCTCTGATCTAGACCACAGACTCTCCATTGGTGATTTTCAATGGAACCCCTTCTACAAAATCTACCAGGTCATCTTTGGATCTTCATTTTATATGTAGTAAGTCTCTTTGAGTTAGTGTTCTTTTTTGGTATACTTCTCCTCCCTTCTTGGTTCTATGATCTCTCCATGTTATGGGTATATCAATATTTCTATGTCAAAATAGCTTGGGAGATAGATTATTTGTTTATAGAAGATGACATATAGGGTTGTTTCTTTGAAGAATCAATAAGGTTTTTATGAGAGTGCTTCATTTATTCTCATTTTTCATCAAATCCTTCAAGGTATGTGGCTTAACACTTGATTCCTATTAATATAACTAATTGGAATTATTTCAAATTTAATGTGTTCTTTTGAATTTATTGTCAGTTAGTTGTTGAAAACTTTTTGGAAACCATCCTGGGTAATAGTTTGTGGAATCCTAAAAATTGGGGATTTTGAATGAGTGCTTTCATTCGTGTTTTTTAAATATGGATTTTAAAATGGGTATTTTTCTGGAATGTTGGAACTTGAATTGTACTCGATGTTTTCAACAAAATGTAATGTTTTAATGAAATAGAATGGCTACTATGAAATTGTTTATTCTTTGTTTTTTTAGTTAAAGAATATTTTTATTGAAATGGTTTATTTTGGTATTGGAAATACTTGGAAAACATTGTGTTGGTGTGAGTTCATGTTTAATCGGTCCTGAATATTTGACGACTACCATTGGGGTACAAGGTAAGTGACCTTCGACCAGGGGTGGATGCTAATGAAACAAAAATTGGTTGGACAAGAGACTGGTAATGAGTATGGAACTGTCCGATAAGGCATGTATGTGTGGGTGTGTTGTGGACTATATATTGTGTCTGATAAAATAATAATAATAATTTGATTATAATCCTTTATTAATTATTTTATTAAAAAATGTGTTGGAAATTTGTTTCATTTAATTTTTTTTCTCCTGGTTATAATTAGTTTTCAAACATATTTTATATTTGGTTAAAATAGTTTTGGTTAAAAAAATTATATAAAATGTTTTATATAATATGATAATTGTTCTATCCTAGTGGTGTGAGTAGGGAAGTCATTGGGAAAACAAACTAATTTATATACTCACACGTTCCTTTTCACTTCAGTTCTTTTGTTGATGCTTCCTTCTGGGACATGGGTTAAGGTAATGTATAAAACTTCTTATGAACCATGTTGTGATACATTGGACAATATGGTGAAGTTAGATCAATGAGATTTTGAAGCATTTATTCTTATTGTCATCAAGGAATTTATTTGTTTTCATTCTTCTATTTACATTGATGTTGGTTTTTCTTATGCTGTAGTATACCATGGTTGGTTAATTTAAAGTGAATGATTAGAAATGTATTAGTTTATTTCATGAAACATATAGTTATCTAATTGTGGATGGTTTTTCAGGTTGTTCTTTTGAAACATTAAAGGTTAAATCATAATCTCATTTCTTTAAAACCCTTCAATATTAATTTCTAGCCATTTGTGTCTTGGGGATTTCATTTATGGTCTAGTAATGAGTTGTTGTACTCTCAAAAAAATTGGAACTAGCAGGTCATTACAAAAAAGGTAGATGTTATATTATAATTACATAAGTCTATATATGTCATAAATATATTAAATAATTATTAAATTAATTTTTATAATAATCCACTAGGAGTTGTATTGGGAAATGAACTACATTGGCTCGTGAGGCAGTAGTATGCCATACATATGACCAACGATTTCATTTCCCAAATGAAAGGAAGGGATTTGGTTTTATGGCATTATATAAGAATAAAAACATATAATTATATGTAATAAATATAGGTTATTATATAAAATGTTTTGTAGTATTTTTCAGATTTTTCGAATTAAATAACATTAAATGCATGAATAAGGACATTTCAATTTCCTCAGACAACATAATATGGATTACAAAAAAATCCTTCCTAGGTTATTATTATGACCAAACTAGGGTTTTTATGAATAGGGGAGGGATTTATGAAATTTATTTTCGTTTATTTTCTTAAACATAGATTCTATTAAAGAGTTTGTTGAATACGAGATGTGGTTTCCTTTTAGAATTGGGGAATATAACAGACATGGAATATTAGATAAAAACGTATTCCACACAAATGTTTATAATGAAACATGTATCTTTAAATGATAATTTATAACTTTTAAATATATATGGTCGAAATATGGAAAAAAATATATTAATTTTACATGTTTTGGGAAAATTTTAAACCTTTTTTTGTTTAACTACATTGGTACTAGTTTTTACAGTTGCATAATAAATAATAATTTCTATTTTTCACTATTCATTATAGTAAAAAACTATGAAAAAATTAATAGATAACATAAATTATCATGATTAAAAATATGGAATCCATTTTTTCAATTTCATCTAATATAATTGGAAGGATCTAATTTAACATTAGACTCGTATATGTATTGATAAAATTGATCTGTTAATACATTTTATATGGAAAAAAATGTCTCCTAATTAACTATATTATATGAAAATAGAATTAGATGACTTTAAATTCATATATATATATATATATATTATTCTAATTTAACATATATTATACCTTATTAGGAGATATTTATATTATTTAAAATGTTAAAACAATATACAATTTAAAATAGGTTTTTTGAAAATTATTATTTTAAATCCTAAATAAGAACATATAATAAAATCTAGTTTTATAATCCATTAAATTTAATAAATTAAATTTAATACAACTACATAATATTTTTTAAAATTTAAATATAATTTAAAAAGGAATTTCATATAGTTTATTAAAAATAATATTTAATTAAAAAAATTCTAAATCCCATTGTTCACTAAATATGTTATATTTTCATAAAACTGAAAAAATTACACTATATGTTAATATAGATTTTATTTTTTAACAAATTATGTTTTTTTAAATTAATATTTAAAATTGGTAAATATTAATCTTAACTATTGTATGAAATGCATGAGTATAAAAAATTTTAGATAAAATACTATTTTTCAGAAGACATTATTGTTTCTATCACATAAGGTGACATCATGTTTTTGAAGACTACATGAGTGCCCCATACATGCACACCACATAAAAGAGTAACCTTTCATGATGTTTAGGATACCTTTTATCTTTCATGAGCCATCCATTATACCTCTCTCAATGTCACTTATGGAAAGGCCTTTTATTCTCTAGGTCTCTTATCTGAAAGAGACAATGTTGAAACCTCCACCAAGACCTCTTGATTTATCAAACCATTTTTTGAGGGAACATCGGCGTGTATCCCAGTTGGATTTTGATACTATGGTATGATTTTTCCAATACATGTCTTACCAGATGGTAAGTATCTTAATGGTGTTCTTATATTTGTATATATATGGTAATATAGACCCATACCCTAGAGAAAGTGTTGTGGAGTTCCCGGCCTCAGATTTTGGGGAAAGGAATCCATCCACCCATTCTCATCTCAAGGACCTGAAGCATCTAGTCCTTGGTAGGGAGGGTAAGGAACACACTTCCTTTACCTTTTTATCATTGAATAAGTCTCCCTATCTAATAAGTGACCTGTTTTAAGGCATCCATCCTAGTGAAATACCTAGTATTTCATGTATGATGTTTTAGCCTTTCTCCTCTCTACACCCTTCACCTTCAGTACTTCCATAGATTACACCAATGTTCAACATAAAATAATGAAAGGGAATCACTATAGCCCTGTAATCTTCTATTTCGGCCCCGACATCATCCAATATAGGTCTGGCCTCTTCTACTAGAGAATGATGGAATGTGTGTTTGGTTTTTTGAATCATTCACATCCTCTTTTTCCTAACACCAAGCATGAATCACATGGGTTAGAGGTTTATAGTGATCACAACATCCACACAATACACCTAACTGAATGAATGAAGTGAACTTTGATTCCCACTAGAATTGGGAATCATAGGAAGCCTTTAGCTAGGGCCCGAGATCAGTGGACATCTTTTTCAAGAGTACAATGCTAAATCCTTAATCTGGGCATCCTCCATAAAAGTAATACCTTAATTAATCCACCCCTTAAATCTCTATGAGTTATGACATATCTTGTGGACCCTCTTACAAGGGAATCCTCTTTTAGTGTAAGCACCAACCTATTTCAATCAAAGGTTCTTATTCCACTTTGATACATTCTGATCTATGTGGGCTTTGACACCCATCCAAATGGGATATGTAAGAATCACAGTTGAGGTTTAAATCCAACACTCCAAATCAACCATGTCCTATTCAGGTCAAATTCGTGGCATGGTCTAATTCATCATGGGAGTTCATATTCCTTCCATGTTCCTTGGGATTTATAGGCATAAGTCCCACAATAGGCTTTGACTAGACACTATCCTCCTATAATTCCTTACCACATGATGTTAAACTATATGATTGGGTCCTTATAACACAACCTAAAATTGTATGATGTGTCCCATTAAGAGGTATCGAACTACGTGGGTTCTTGTAACATTCAAAAATATTTGTTGGAATCACATCCATGAGTTCAATCCCAACACCAAAAGAACATATGTCTCCCAGGATGATGAAAAACCACATTGTAACCTCTGTATAATTAGATGAAAATAAAATCTATAGAAAATTTTAGTCCCCTTGGATGAAAATAAATTCTAGAGTGAAATTCATTTACATGGATGACCATAAAATTCTAGAGGACCACAATGATTGGATTAACAAAAAACATTATAGTGATAATAAACTAATAATCTCTATGTAGTATATAATTGGATACCATCAATGTATAACCTCATATACAAAAAGATATCACCACAGACCAAGAACCTAAAATACATACAAATGATTCTGAATTCCGCACATGCTAATTATTGATTGAAAATTTCGTGGGAACCCTAAATTATAGAATATAGATTAATAAGTATTTGTGACCATATATTAATATACAAGAGAGTCCCAACGCAAGAAATAATTTCCCTAAAATGGGGTTTATGTGCCCGGATGCCCACCCTCTCATCCTTTGTGAGATCTTATGCATCGAAGGTCAAAAAACCTAATGAACAACATCATTTGGAAGGTAGGTCCATTTTTATTCAAAACTGTAGGGTGTATCATGTTCTATAAACAATCAAAGTGAACTCTATTCAGAAATATAGATTCTTATCTAGAATAGATGTTATGGGGGAATTAAAAAAAAGGTGAACCCATCATGATTCCATAATCAAGATGGTAGTGTTACCCATCGGTTCAGACTATATCAATTTAAAAATGAAGGTCAAATAGGGTTGTCAATCACACATATGTCCAACCTAAAATATTATACATTAATTGAAATCATTGTTTTTATTTTTCATAAATAACTGAGACTTGCTTCCTATAACTACCTTCAATCAAAATGGATTACTCAGGTTTACATCTGTGAATTCCCTAGCCGGTACTGAAGCCAGATCATCATTTCATTGAATGATTACATCTCTGACCCAGTGTCTTCATCAATGGGTATATAACAAATCGTTTGAGAGTGCACTCAACACAGGGATATTACAATCTTGGAAAGTTACTGACAGGGCCTCTAGATCAAGAATATCCCCCGATCGTCCGGTCTGTGTGGACTGGTTTTCCAGAAGTAAAAAATTCCAAACAACATCTTCAAAAGTTTTGGGAGAATGTAACTATAAAACATTCCCTATACTTACCAATTTTCAATGAGGTTAACCGTAATTCAACCTATGACATCATCTTGGAGACACATGGTTTCTTCCCAAGGGCTATTACCATCAAACACTACCGCTAGTTCCGGGCTATAGTAAACCCTCCACTTGATGAGGGTGTTGCCTTCAGCTATCCATTACAAGTATATAAGAACCTAGAATGCAACAATAACATCTAGGGGAAATAACCGGACATCTAGGAGTAGGTTATAATGTCTTATCCCTATAGAGAACTCCACCAATCCATTTTTGTGGAAAATAGTGACTGCTCATATACATTCGTCCGATATTATTCTGATGGTGATCAGACTCGTCTTGCAGAACCTATCAAATCCTTCCACACAAATCCGATGGAGAGAAATGAGAAGGAATATACACCTAATAGAAATATCTCATCCGGTTATTAGACTCCTCTAGAATAATTCAGTGAATCCTACTAATTAAATGTGGGAGAAATTTTCAATCATTAACATACTACTGCCTGCACCTACCAATTATACCAACAATCTCATCTAGAAGCATTTATAGAAGTCTTACATTTATGTTTTGTATAAAACAAAAATAATGAACATAAAAATTATAGAATACGTCATGTCTACCAAAATCCTTTTTTGTAGCACCCTGAGAAGTCTATCAGAAAGCTCTGACGAAAAAGAGAGGGCATGCTCAAATCTCTTCTTCAACACAGAAGATCTATTGTTATTAATTGACAAGAAATTTAGGGAATGTGTAGGTACGCAAAATATGTTCCAGATCAGGAATTAATTCATATTCCCATTCTGACCAATAATGTCACCAATTATATTCTGAATATGGTAAAATGGATGGAAAAATCCATTGACATATCGTTGAATCTTGCCAGAATATCATCACGACAACAACATCATAACCCGAGGGACTAAACCAAAACATTATCACCACTAGTAGGGTGTCTCATAAAAATGTCACCCTAGAGCACATGCATACCACTCTTCCTATTGAGGAGGGTTATTCAGAATGTTATCCCTATTAATTGGACAATCAGATTGGAAAAATACAAGCATTCCAAGTGGATATAGTTGGTTTTTTATGGTCTCTCAATGTTTGGAACATACACATGCCCATGATAACCACATTTCCCATAAAGTGTCCCTACATCATGTTACCAGACCTCCAAAAATAATTCATATCAAACATTGTTGGGAAATTAAGAGCTAGATTGTGATTTGGCTCCACTTAATGATGGGGTTCTTGAAGCCCTTGATCATTTATCTATTGAAGCTCAAGATCCTACCCTCCCATTACCTACTTATGGAAGCAGTAGCAGTAACATTGAAGGTCCAATTTCTTTCACATCCACATGAAGACTTCCTTTATGAAAATTCAGTCAATTAGGAGAACATTTCTCTTGATGAGTTCCACGGAAACCCTCCTTGGGGATATAAGGCTAATGCATTAGATGATTTTTCGCTTGCTACAATCCACTATGGTATTCCTCCCCGAGATGAAAATCACACTGTATGTACACTAGGTAGTAGTATTTTACCTTTTCAATAGAATTATTATATGATAATTTAGTAATAGGAAATCCTTCTTTTCTTGAGGCTTTTGCAAAAACATGGCTAGTCATGTCTAATACTATTTAATTAGTGGGTGAAATTCTTTCTCAACTGAAGGATATACCAAGGTGATGCTCATTTATTGAACCAACGATGGGCCATTTATCATCCAATGCATCAATGAAACTATATTATATTATAGATGATTCAGATAATTTGGTTGGAATATTTCATCTTTGGTCCCACAAAGTAGAGAAACATATAGAAAAATACCAAGAGGATATGTTGAACATAGGGAAACCACTAACATATGGTAAATTATCCATCATGTTATGGATGATGGATAATTGTTAATACCACAATCCAAATTTGATTGTTGATGATTGTATTCATGATATCTATCTCAACATATATTAGACTATTCAACAGCTAAAATCAAATGTATTACCATATGAAAAATATCAAAGTCATGTCATGGTAATAAGAAGTATTGTATTTCCAAATTGACTTGGCATCAGTCCTGGATTCCCAACATCCAATGATAGAGAAATAATAAAAAACCCTTCAATTTGAATGTCTTGATGCATTAAATAGTTTTAAAAAAATCTTCAAAAAAATCTCATCTGCTGTTCTTATCAAAGGATGGTGTAAACATGAGGAATTTCAATTCACTATGCTTCAAATCATGAAAATTCTTCCAAAAGTGGTCTAATGAATTTTTATTTCCACGTTTTAGATAAAACATGACAATTATGTTCCTGAATGAAGATATTATTATCAAGAATATGCCTCTACTGGCTTCCCCAAAATCAGTTCAAAATAGAGAAAGCTACTGAGAAACAATTGCTTCAAGAATATGAAAACAACGACTAAGGCTCATACATAGCGGATATCTACCATCAGATTGTGCAAATGTTTAAAATATAAAAATTGTATTCAAAAAGAGGAGATTTATTTTATCGTCATACAATTCTCAAAACTATCATTCAGTATATAATTTGTAAAATCAGAAGAGATATGCACTGATATTAACTTATTAGTTTAGTAGCCACGCAGCCCGTAGGGCTGGGGTTTTTAAATTGAACACTCAGAGTTAACAAATAGTGTATGAATGGTTGAGAAAGAAGAATAAAAAAATACCAATCAAAAAGGCTATGAGCCATTTCTATATTCACAATTTCATCCTCTTCAAAAATAATACTCCTCTAAATTAGAGATGACGTAGGAAAATGAACCCACGACTAAACTATATAAAAATTATCATCATGTTACTATGTGCCAAATAGTTCTCAAGGGACAAAAAATTGGTAAACAAAGTATATAGGATGATGTTCAAGAAGACGATCTGGATAAGATATTGATAAAATTCCAAAAATTCATTATGTTTTATTAAATTTCATTAATTATATTATGGATGAACCTTTATAAATTGATTATAGTTTTGAAGAGTTTGAGGATGAATTTGTGGTTCATAACATAGTCCGCACTAAATAAAATGAAGGAGGTATGTCTTAACAAAATCATAGGATTATACAAAATTTCTATATCCCTCAAATAATCAAAATCCCTATATTCAAATTTTACATAATAATGGAATAGGTAAAGTTCATACCATGTCTCATCATTTTACAAGTGAAGGTCATTCCATTTTTCTTGACGAAAGTGTTTCTTATCAAGAGGTGGATAAGAACTAGTTTTGAGTTACTCTATGGAAGCATTGCTATCAGATATACACCACAAGCAATTCCTCATCATGTAGTTCCAGTAGAATAACCTCCTCAAAGATGGTTTTTTTCATCTACAAATATATATAATTAATTTCCTCCTTTGGGAATAAAAATCGAATCCGGTGAATCACAACCTTACAGGCCTGTCCCCATGGGTTATCCAAGGATGTTAAATGTGGTTCCACCACCAGTGGTATCACTAATTTCTGCACCAATTAATTCTCCAGATGATTCACCCATTCAGGCCTGGTCTCATCCAAATATTCCTCGAATTCTCATGAACACCACTCAGTCACTGACGACTTGATTGGAAGTTGTGGAAGGATTTATTCCATTAAAAATAGAAAAGAAGGTTCTTACAAAATGGGGGTATTCAAACCCACATCCTCAATACTTTTGGAATCCTAGATTTTCCGTCATCGATGGATTCTGAGATCTGGAGTAGAACTTGATGAATTTCATCTCACTCTATGATCTTGTGATGGGGAACCCTAAGAAAATGGAGTAGTGAAACTCATATTCTTCATTAATTCAATATGAGGCAAACCATTTGTATGGTACACAAGCTATAAATCTCAATTGATCAAAGGATGGGAAGATCTCCTTCAGAAGATCCTTTTCCAGTTTAGATCAACACTGCATAAGACAATAACATTCAATCATGAAAACTTCTTTGCAAAGGGATAATGAAAGTGTTTCAGATTTGATCACTCTAAATAATATATTAACATAGACCACCATTATGCCACCCCATTAAGAATAATTGATCACCATTTGTGTTTAAAATCTATGTGAGGAGTTTCACAGACCATTAATCATTGTGAAATACAAAAGTTGGTTTATGGATCTAGATTTTATTTTGTAATACATAGAAAACTCCATAAAAGAGACTAGATCGAAATCTGGACTAATCCCACTAGTTTTGGGAAGAATAATAGAAATAAAATATATCTTGATATTCACACTTACATAGGCCCTTGTACTAACTCATACATCAAATCCCTCATTATACAATAGGGATACTCCCCCATAGTATCATTAATAACATCTGCCTCATCAAGAAGATCAATAAGATCTAAGTGGGAGGCTATTTCAGGAGTTGAGGTAAAGGACTATTATTTTCTAAATGACCATGTCCCTTGTAAAATCATCATATTTTTTAAAAACAACATAGTTTAGTTTCCAGTGATGAAGAAATCTTAGAAATAAGGAGATGAGGACCTCCAAAAGTATATCCCCTCCCATCAAATGTTGGGTCACCCCACCCTGGAGTATATTGATATTGACGACCTCCTAAGAAGATTGTGGACTCCAGGTATGTGAAACTAAAATACTCCCCATCCGGGTATCTTGTGTTATTGCAACTGATATGGAGGAGCAAGATTAGTGGAACGAATTAAAAAAAAATAGAATTATCATAAATTTTATTGTGGGATGGTTTGTAAAACAATCAAAAAATATTGTCATTCTATGAATATAATTAAAACCACCTTCTATGTCTTCTGCCACATCCACTACAACAATGTCATCTTCATTCAAATTCTATTCCTCTAAAGGTTAGTCATCAATGAAGTAGCATGGGCATAAAAATTAGAAGGAAGTGAAAGAAGAAGATTGCGTGACAAGTCCAATTTTTTCTTTGACCACATCAGATTTCATACCAACTACCTCCAAATCAGAGGAACTGCCTCACCAAATGGCAAAACAAAATTCAACTGTCTAGAAGAATCATCATCAGATGAGGAGACAACCTTTGGTTTCATTATCATTATTCAGTTATCATGTACCTAATCATATGAGGATTATGAATATGTACATGAGTTCCCCAAACCTGATTGGGGATCTTGAGGAAGATATCTTCATGTTCAAGGATACATGGGAAGACATGGGTATTCAAGAAGCCCCTACACTAACCACACCCATGGTCAATCATTTAATTCAGAATATAATATTGGGAGAGACCTATAGTTGGAACAACAAGAATGAGGATTTCTCCTAAACATGACCTAGTATGCCATGAAATGATCATATTTGTATACTAATTAGAGATTATTCTACCACCTTCGTAGTGAGTAAGAAGACCTTGACATCCTAATCCACTATGGGACAAAGTATTTATATCTTCTACCCCGACAAATGGTACATCCAAATAAATAGAATTAACTTCATAGGCACATAAAAAAGTGAATAACCATACTATAAAATGATGAACATTAGATCAATAGTATGAAATTTTGAAGCAACATTACTATGAACTGAAGAAGCTATCAATCCTTGATACTGTGAATATAAAACATATTCTATGTGAAGCACTTATTTAGGCATTTTTGAGCCCTCAAGAGTTGTAAACTGAGGTTCTTTCTATATAGGGATACCTTATAGAGAATAACCCAGCACAATTCCATACAATCATATCATTTATGGATCAGGATGAGTATTTATTCATAAATTGACACATAAAACTATTATATATGTTTAGTAAGATCAATGATACTAATATATGATGATCCTTCATTTATAATGGATTAATAATTAATCCCATTCCCATTTGGAATCTTTTTTAATTGGGCCTCTCTAAATCCCATCTCTCTCCCTCCACTTTGGTGTTATTGGGTTGCAATAAGAATGATCAAGAACATCTCGATGAGATTATGCTGATAACTCGGTTTGGGGATCTCAAATATTATTCATTGTAAATCATTTCCTAGAAGGACACATCATTAAAAAAATTTCTTGAGAGACCTTGGCTACATTAGGATGTAGAGATTCTATCTCCATACCACTAGTGCCTAAAATATTTTTTCAATGGTAAAATTGGCACATTTCATGTTGATAATGAATCGTTCAGAACAAGTGAATCTAAGCACATTGATGCATAGTTCTATCACATGAATGAAAAATATTGCTTGGTGAATAATGTGACTAAAAAAATGCACTATATGGTCTGGAAAAGATCAAATTTATCCCATTCCATCATCTCAGTAATGATTACATGCTTCCCACAAATAATAAATAAAGTGTTACTTAAAATTCAAACTCTCGTTCAGTGGCTTCCATAATGTTATATATAAAAACAATGCCTGACAGCACAACAGAAGTCATTTATTGACTATAATATTTGAAAGTGTAAATGGGTATGTATTATTTCTATTCACTAATTTTCAATATGTCTTCACCACCTCATCCAAGATAAAATAAGTTATTTAACTCATCAAAAAATATTGGGATGCATATTCCCACCACATTATCTTCACTTCAGAGCATCAAAAATACCCTATACCATTAGTTGGGCTAGATATGTTTTCCTTCTCTTTGATATGTTGAAATACTATCTACTACCCTATAATTAATGTTATTTATTCATCACATACCCTCCATGAATAGGCTTTGGAAGCAACATTTGAAGTAGTGGAATATGTGGAAGATCATTAGGATTCCCCTCCTTCATTTGAGGAATGAATATCCACCACTGTATATAAACACATAGAAATAATTTTAGGTATATAGGAGGATCGACACCCCGCTATGATTAGTGATGCCAGGAATTAAAAAGATAAAGAGATGTGTACATTCCTTTTTAATAATAAATCAGATGTTTTTTTGTAGAATTATACAAAAATTCTGGGTCATAACCCTAAGGTGGCCACACATCATTTGGGATTCCCAAAAGGGCATCAGGGTAATATGCATGTAGTAAGAATAACACAACCAACTATGAAATACAAAATTGAGGATGCAGCTGAAAAGATTCTCAATGTTGAATATTTCTGATAGGTGTAATATACAACGTTGTTAGATGATATTTTCATGGTGAAAACTAAGAATGGGAAAATTAGGGTTTTCAATGATTTTAGAGGACTTAATAAGTGTTTTACCCAATATAACATCTTTTTTTTGATCATAGAACACTTGATTGATACAACTGTTGGATACATAGAACTCTCATTCATGGATGGATACAATGGGTATAAAAAAACTAGATGGAACTATAAGATTAGTAATCTATATGTTTTATATCCCCTAAAGGCATATTGTTTTATTAGGTAATGTCGTTTTACTTAATGAATGTGGATGTGACATATCGACATGAAATGAAATACATATTCTAACCCATCATGGAGAAATTTATTGAATTTTATGTTGATGATATTATGGTAAAATCTATAAAAAATTATGATCACATGACTAACTTAGATATCATATTAAACATGCTTTGTTACCCTATTCTAAAGATGAATCCCTTGAAATTTGCATTCAGGGTATCCTTGGGAAAATTAATTGTCATTGTTTAATGCCATCATGGAATCGAAGTCGATCATGATATGTCTAAATATATCATTGTAGTTTCACCTCTTCAAAACATGAAATAACTGAGAGTAATTCATGGAAACCTAGCTTACATCAGACATTTCATAGCTAATCTTAATGGAAAGTATTTTCCCTTCACCAAATTGATGAAGAAGGGGTTCATATATCAATAGACCAATGACATCCAAGAGGAATTTTATACCATAAAGGAATAACTCTTGATTACAACATTATCAATTCCTCCCGTGGAAGGAAAACGTTTCATTATTTATGTTACAACCTTAGATCGATCACTGGCCAACATCCAAGAAAAAAAGAATGATAAAAGGATAAAAAACAATTATTATCTCAGAATAACCACGCACAACAAAGATGCGTGATATTTGAATATTGATAAATGTTGAATAGAATAAATATATGACGTTTAGAAGCAGAAGCACTACCTACATCATCATGAGGCACACTTAGTCTATCTCAATAACCAAAAAAATTTACCCTCAGTCTCCCTATGTTGACATGATGTCTATCATGGTTGGCCGTTATTTTGATGAAATTAGATATATAGTTTGTGACTCAAAATGATGTAAATGGACATGACTTGGAATACTTCTTTTTTTAACACCCATTAATGGATGAAACATCATTGACTACCTAACATCAGGATGAATAAATATTCTTTATCCCAGACAGACATTGAACATCGGAAATGTACTTGTACTATGCTTTGGAATGTCTGATAGGGAAGAGAATGTAAGATCCTTAACTCAATAATGTTTTGGTTGGTGTAGTACTTATCTCCCCATAAAAACATGTGTAACAAATATTACATCTTTTAATTAGAAGGTGGTACCAACAATGAGGTAGAATATCAAGCTATCATTGTAGGTCTAGAATTGGCACTCCATGTATCAGTGAATCACCTAAAGGTAAAATGAGATTTAGAATTCTCAAAAAAAATATAAAAATGGGGATTATTCAATCGGTAAAGAATAACTAACACCCCTATGGGAACTTGAATTAGGGTTAATGGTAGAATTTCCAATAGAAAAAATGTCTTTTGATCGGAGACATAAAATTCTCAACATGATGTATTTGAAAATTTAGCTACAGGCCTGGTAAATACAATCTAGCAATAGACATTCATCAATGTCTCTCATCATCGTCTAGTTACATATTTTGATCAAATATGGATTGATGAAATCATTGAAATTAGTCCCATTCCCAAAAAATATGGTCCAATAATAAGATGGAGGACACATATCATGGTGTATCTCCATGATGGAGTACATCCCCTGGATAGAGCTAGAAAAGAAAACGTTTGACGATGAGTTTTTAATTTCAATATTTATGGGGGCCCAAATTACAAACAGATACTCTATATATATGGATTCAATAGAATTCCCCTCATTTACATTGATGGTGATGAAATAAAGGCTTTCATGAAAAAATTATATGCAGGAACTTGTGGGTCCCACTAGTCTGGTCACAGACATTCTAATCAAATCCGAAGGCATGGATACTTTATTCCTTCAATGAAATAGGAATGCACAGATTTCACTTAGAAGTCCCATCCCTACCATGTCATGATAACTTCATTCGTCAACCCCTAGAGTTGTTTTATACAGATATGTATTCCTAGATTTTTTCTATAGGGGGAATGGATGAAGTGGGACATTATCCTCCAAATATGGTTATCATGTTTAATTAAAACAATATTAGTTTCTATTTATACTCTAAATGGGTTAATTCAATGCAACATAACGAATTAAAAGCCAAAGGAACTATTTGGTTCGTCAAAGATAATACCATTACCAGATTTTGTGTCCCTCAAACCATATAGATGGAAAACAACACCAATTTATATTCAACCCAAGATGGGAAGCTATATCAAGAATATAATAACAAATCCAACCATTCATCCCACTCTCATGAAGCCGAAAATTGAATGATAGAGCCTTTTAACAAAACATTATACGAATGAATCGAAATGATGGTGGATGAAGGTAATAGGTCTTGGACTGATAAAATCATTAATTCCTTATGATATTACCAAACTACTACCCATACTACAACATGGTCAACCCCGTCCACGTTGGTATATGGAACATAATCAGTCCTACCCAATGATGTACAATTCCCTTCACTATAAGTTGTTGTTTGTGATTAACTATCAACAAATGACCAGTATCAGGAGTGACTAGATAATTTGGGGTGATTGGATGAAATTATTTTTAATACCTTGAATCACATGAAAGTCTATCTAAACTGAATATCATGAGAATTCAACCTAAATGTTCTCCTGCATTTATTTCTACAACGAGATATGGTTTTAGTCGTTACGAATCCGATGATATGTGGAAAAAATCCTCCGAAGCATGGTCCAATTTTTGAAAGACCTTAATCTAATCCTTAGGTCAATTTTAATGGAGAATATTACATAATATTAATGTATGGAGAACATATAACATCTCTAACAAAATCATGGTTCCTAAATAGAAACTATGTTTAATCACAAATATTATATCATGCTTGGAAGACATTAAATTGTGTAACAACCAATGTCCTAGTTTCATGATGTTAATCTACATAGCACCATATACATCCATACTATATGGAATCAAACTACGTATCATATTCATATTTTTTGCATGATGATAAAATGCATTTCATGTTGTCATAGTCACTATAATTGAAACTAAAAAACACTATTTATCCTCACCACATGACATTAAAATGTATGGTTATTGTCTCTGTCATTTGAAATTAATAAATCTCACAAGATACAAAAAATTGAAATTCTACTTGATTATTTAAAGGATGATTATTTTTAATTCATAACTGTTTCTCACATAATTTCCACTCTCTAGTACCACAGGTACCTCATTTTTTCTTATGTTCAATTCAGATCGGCATAGGGACCCCTTTTCAAGAACTATGTGTGGATTGATTCACATTTCAACGAGATACGTAGGGACACATAGATATCCTATCTTGGTCCCATACTCAACCATAAAAGAAAAAATTTCCCATTTTCCTATATATGAGTTAATTTTATACTAGGAACCATTCCATAAAATATGGACAGATTCTCATGCAATATTGTATTTTGGCAATGGCCTTCATTCTGGAATGTATTAAAAACCCTGTTTCTCAAATAAAAATTCAATTTTTGAGGGCAACCATCCCCAATAACCACATGTAGCTTGATTTTTGTTTTATTGAAATACATAGTGACCCATCGGTCATATCCAATGGTCCATCTGTAGTATTTCTATCTTTTCACATTAGTTTATCATCATCTATACAACATGATATTAAATGAAGATGAAAATTTCATGAAATACATGTGGCTTGATTTTTGCCCATGAATGATATGTAGTGAACACAAGATATCCTATCACGGGTCCAGCAGTACTACTGAAAAATTCCCTTCACCTACATTTGTATGTATCAAACCTGCATAGGGAGAACTTTCATGAACAATGTGTGGAATAATTCATGTCCCAGTAAGATATATAGTGATTATCAGATCACTAATTTAGGGACTATCTATAATTAATCATTGGAAATTATAACTTCTTATGTATGAATCAGATCTACATTGGGATCCTATGGAATTACAGAGGTTCCTAGATTATTTCCCTAGAAAGATATATACTAATGTCTATGTCTTATCCCCTAGTAAATACGTAATATTTCTTTAACTTCATGGCCACCCGCTTCTTTGTCGCATGATGATAAACTACATTTAAAAAACTAAATATAGCTCGATTCTCATTAAAATGAGATATGTATAGACATCTACATATCTAATCTCTGGTACAACCACGACTAAAAAAACACATTCCTCACAATAAAATCTACATTTTGCGGGGAATAATCATTGAGAACTATGTATCACATGATTCATATCCTAATGAAATACTTAGTGAAACAGTAATCTACAATCATGGGTCCAATCAAATTAAACAAAAGAGATCCTTAATTCTTTCTGTGTATGAATGAAACCAGAACATATATAATTTCAAGAACTACGTGTGGATTTATTCTCATTCCAATAATATAGGTAGTGAAAACAAGGTCTTCTATCTCGGTTCCGGCCATAAGTAAAAAAGTATCCCCTTTTCACTATGTATCTGAATCAAACATGCATAAAGAACATTTCAAGAAAAATATGTGGAATGAATTTCATAACAATGAGATATGTAGTGATGCATTTATCTTAGAATTTGAGCTCAACATTGATTTTTGAAGAGAAATACATGTATATTTTCCCCATGCATTAGTCATATCTTTGTAGGGATCTCCGACAGGTTTTCTTAGTTGATTGCTATTATAATGAGATATAAGGAGATTATTAGATTTCCTAATTTAGGCCCAACCATCATCCACCAAATTATTAATACCAATCTTACCCATGACAAAATATGATTTATATGTGGATTAATTTCATGAACTACATGTAGCTTGATTGTTTCTATAGTAAAATAAGTAATGACACCTGAAAAACACACCTTGGCTTAACCAGTGTTCAATCATCATATCATATACTTGAATTGTGTAACACTTTGTGTCATGAAATATGCCTTTCTAGCTCCTTGTTTCCCTCGTTGAGTGCATCTCATGTGGGATTAGAAACAGGGTATAAAGATTCTCTATATAAATAAGGTGTCCCAATTCCAATGGATGTTGCCATTGGTTCTATCTAAATATCCATAAAATGCATATTGTCTATCATTTATTCATGATGATAAACTACATTGGCCTTCATTCAAGAACTATGTGTGGATTTATTCGAACCCTTGTGATATGTGTAGTGACATTTAGATTTTCACACTTAGGACCATCCACATCCCAACATAAAAAATAATTTACCCTCCAATGTATGAGTCAGATGTACAAAAGGAATTTTAGTAGGATTTTTCACATTACACATGAGCTCATTTTTTTCAGAAATATATACAGCTTGATTACTTATTTGACAAGATACATTGTGACTCTTGGAGCCCATGCCATGTATCAGAATCATTTTATTTAGACATTTCATATGAAGAAACCTGAATCCTTACCACAAGATGATAAGTTTCACAACCGATGTCCTTAGTCCAAACATAAAACATCATGGATCAACCGTTTACATTCATATTAGGCAATTCATAATCCTCATTGTATGACATTAAAATTCATGGTATTCAAAGAAATATTTATGGATTTTTTCTCATCTCATTGGAGTTACATAGTTAATGAAAGACCTCCAATCCTAGTCCCATAGAAACTGTAAATGAAAATTCCCCCTCTCCTTCATATGATCAGAATCAGTACAACATATTTATTTTAGGTCCTCCATTTAGAGAACCCATCAAGGAAAAATGATATGTCCCATTTTATACATATGATTCGGATCTATTTACGAGAATCAAAATTCTTGTCCAGTATCATTTAGAACACATCATTCATGATTTTTTCAATTCCACCATCAAAAGTTATGTTGTTAATCATTACATATGTTCATATCTTAATAATATTTGTTTGGTTTCTAGTCAATGAATATATGATGTTAGAGACCTCTTTTCCCTTACTATGCAGTACGTGCAGTAGGTGGACTTGCGTAGAATTCATCTATATAATGGAAATACCATTAACAAGATTCAACTGATTCCATATGCCTTACATGCTTTATTTTTCCCCATATAATACAACCTACATAACTAGTTTTTTAAATAGCGGTAAAAATATTCTTGGGAGAAGACTATTATGTCCCTTTAATGATTAATGTTGGTATGCAAGAACCCCAAAATTTAAAGTGGCCATCCTTGCTATATTTGTCTCATTTCCTCTCTCCTGGCATAAAAGTATACAATTCCATGGTTTACATTTTCCATCTCCATATGTTCAAATCCTATTCAAATGACCTTGGGCCATTCCACCACATATCATCCATTATTTCTATAATATTATTTTTGTAGTTATTTGTCCTAAAACTATAGGCACCATTCTTCTTATGTTTGGGTTAGACCTTCATAAAGAGCATATTTCAAGAGTTATTTCCAAATCATGACTGGAATTACCATTTCTCTACTCAATTAATTTTCTCCATAAACCATACCCTTTACATTGGAAGATCCGAATCTCCATAAAAAATCAACATCATTCAGAAAATTGAACATCATAATTATGAAGAGATCCAATACCATATGGTATTGAATGTGATGAAGAACACAAATTTTTAAACATCATATTTTTGTTGTAATCATTTTCAATACAATTTTTTTAAAATTAAATTTGTCTATTTGATAAAAATTTAATGTGATGTTTGATAAAAATTCAACATGACATCAATTGTAGGTTGATGTTATATCATGGAATCAGTATAGATAATTATGGACCTGGAAATGATATATAAATTTGAATAATTTGATTAAGATGAAGTGAAATTAAATGAGATGATTGTTGAGCTGGGCATAAGTTCGTAAAACAGGATTATTACCTATTCTTAATTGACATAACGTTTACAACAATGAATAGAGTTAGAAGACTATTCCATGAAAAATTTGTAAACATATCATTAGGAGGTTTTGTGGTTATGATTAATTTTTTTAGTGAATATTTTTATGGTTTTATAGATCTTATAGAACATTTCATAATGGTATTTATACAAAAAACTGGGCTAGCCAACCAGGTAAGCTAATGAAGCATAACACATTAGTGATCGACTGAGATCGACCAAAACCCATTCAAGAATAGATGGCATAGTGCATAGTGCACCCCTAAAAGGGGTGAATTGGTGTGATAGTGGAGTGACACCATGTGGATAGGCACCGCATCGAAGGTGGGTTTAGGAAAATGCCCAATGAAAACCAGTATGTGGTGGTACCAGGGAGGGGGAGAAGAATCTTGAGCACTATCTATCATGGTTTATATTATAAATAGGGAGAGAGACTAAGCACATCTTGATATGAGATAAATATTTTCATTACTGATGTAATAACCTCCATCAAATTATTTTGATCATTTTATCATGGTATATTGATCCCATTTCAATGATCTCATGTGTGTGATCTTCATAATTAGGTTATCTAAGCTGTGTGATCATCAATCCATGTTATCTTCTCCAGGAATCTCTTCTCGCCAGTACTATACATAGGTTCCCCCTTGATGAGGAATAGAAACAAGACAGTTTCTCGATATAAAACATCCAAACATCGTCTTGTTTTATTTATGATCTATTCATGGTCTAGATCACTAAGAAATTACATTTTCCTATTGTTATAAAAAACAAACAGAGTATCATTGACGTGAAGAATATTTAGTTTTACATGACAGTGGTATTCATAGTTTCTAAATCTGGCAGTGAGTTAATGAGATGATCATCAACGATTTTCAAAGCCTCTATGTTAATGAGAATCATCTATAAATACTTGATGATGGGTTCATTTGTTTTTTATATATCTCATTTTAGTGTATTTGATGACATTTGAGAGAGAAAAATATGCCTGTCGAAGTTGTGTTTCGTGTGGAGAAGGATCCTCAATGATTAAGCTTAAACAAATAAGGCCACATATAGATAACCTATTATTTTCAAAATATTTTATCTCCCAAAAACCCTTGTTACACGAAATAATTCAATAAGCATTATACAATTAAGTATCTACTTTTTATTTCACAAAGAATAGTAACAACCACATGGTAGTGAATTATTCTAAAAAATACTAATTTTTACTGAATGTATGATTTACATGAACTTTTTGAGAATTCCTCATAAACTCCTAGTGACAGTTAGAGGCATCAAGGATAAGTGTGCAAGGGATTGATTGAATTATGTGAAAATGCATTTTATATAAGTGGAAGTGTGATATTCTATCATAAAAAGTTTGAACACACAATGAAATTTTGTCTTTCATGATAGTATAATGAGAGAAAGGGAATGTATGAATCATTATACATGAACAATGTAGTATAAATTCTAGAATATTACTTGAAGATTGTGTATGAATGAGAAGTGTACATAAGGTTAGTGTGTTTTTTTGTCATAATTCAAGTTGTATTTCCAATGAGTGTGTGGATATAAATTGAATGGGATTTAAAACAAGTGTTTCGTGTGTGTGCAAGAATCATTGAACAATGAAGATGGAGTATGTGAAATACATGAAAGAAGGAAGTGTAGTAAAAACCAATTAAGTGCATTTATTCACATGAAATAACGGAAAAAATAACAGGACTATGCATTGAATTATACATGTTTGAGACACATGAAATATATTATACATTACAATTGTGAATTATGTTTTTTTTATTGTATCTAAATCATTATATTATAATTCAACTTATTGTGTATGGAATAATATTATGTTGTACCTTATGATATTATAGTGAGTTGAATTAGAAGTATTGTTATCTACCATTCAAGAGTCTAGGGAACATACATTCATACAATGTTAAGGATTATGTTCAGTATAATTTTTTGAGCATAAGTTGATGATATCTATTGGAGAATAAGTTTATATTTATTGGTTTGAAGTGGAAGATAAACTTTTGTGCTGGAGTGGAAGATTGAATATATTGTGATCATGCACATTGTGTTAGTGTTTTAGTTTTGAAAAAATTGCAGGAGTCGGAAAAAAGAACATTCCTGGGATGCCAATATATTTTTGAACGCATTCTCACCAACCCACCTAGGTTTCGGGGTGATAACAAACCTTCCCAAATTTAATTTGTGATTGATTCATAGTATACAATCGATGTCTCTAATCATCACAAACACAATAAGGACATCGTCACCCACATCATAGGAAAAGCATGTAAAAATATGATGTGTTTTGCTTCATTTATAGTCTATCATTAAAGTATTTTAAAGTGTATTGTTAAATAGGAAGTATCAATTCACTCTTACAAGTGAAGATGTTCAATTTAAAAAGGGGATAGGGAAAACAAAATACAATTTAAAAAAAATTCAATAACACTAATTCACCACCAACCATCTTAATATACTAGTATAATTCAATGGGTATTTCAATTGGTATGAGGGAACATTTTTCACCTATTATTCAATCTATATTATTATCCTTGTGCTTTTTATTTGACATAAATGAAGTGAATATTTGAATTTGATGAACTGATTAGGAGAGAAATTTTAGTACCGATCTTTTTAAGTGTCATCAAAGAGGTTTCTTAAAAATACTAGGATGAACAAACAAATGAACTAAGAGAAAAATATTTGATAAATAATTTGAATAATAAAAATTGTTCATCAAAAAATTAATATAGTCAGAGAGGAATCCTATCAATAGTATCATTGACATCTGTTGATAATGATCATTCTGATGAGTATGGTTCATGCAGTGATGAGGAAGAGTATACTGAATCACATGGTGATTTTTATTCATAAATCAAAATTTATTTAAATAATGTTCCTATA
Source organism: Viscum album (assembly GCA_963277665.1). Classification (NCBI taxonomy): domain Eukaryota; kingdom Viridiplantae; phylum Streptophyta; class Magnoliopsida; order Santalales; family Viscaceae; genus Viscum; species Viscum album. The sequence goes on from OY728123.1 coordinate 1,758,218,556, forward strand.
TATATAGTCACTAACATATTTTCTTTAATAGAGGAACAATATGATAAAAAGAGTAAAATTGAAAAGGTAGATAACGATTTGGTTCATTATTTTGAAAAGATGTTTTAGAGATGTAAACTTCTCTCCCAAATTATTGATGCCAAAGAAGAAAATATATCACTCCTCAGTGAACATTTATCTTATGTCGAAGAACAATTTCAGTGAAATGTGTGTCAGAAAGATGTTACAGAGAAGGTTCATACAGATATAATTCTTAAGTGTGAACCATATCATAAATCTACCATGAATATTAAGGATTCTTAGTTGGAAATCATAATAAATGATGAGGCATTCAACCCAGCTAATGAATCAAAAGAACATTCTATATTATATTGTAATTAAATACTTAACATTTCTTCAAAATCCATTACAAAGGACTATTTGTGAGAAGGATGTGACTAAAAAAAAATATATAAGTTATTTCTGTATTAAATAAACAATACCTAAATGTGAGGGATTTTAATGAATGGCACCAAGAGGTTATGAAAAATAAAATTTATGATCTGAATAAATCAATACCAGATGTTAGTAAAATGCTTTATGATCATGTTTAGAAAATAATGAATCAATTTAAATATAAAATGAAAATAATTGAAGACTATAAAACATTCCTCCCGTTGAAGTGTCATGAAATTGTGGATAATTTAAAAATTAGGAATGAAAATAATTAAAGACTTTCTAGAAAGACCTTGAAGATATAGTTAAATATATAGGAGATCATAAGAATTCTATGAATCTAAAATATCTTTAGTTGGAGGTCATGTTCAGAAATGTTTAGAACATTCAGGTTGAATCTTCACATAATGACGGGATAAGAAAATAATAAAAGAATAATTATTAGAAGATTTTTACATCTAAAATGACCGATTTAGGTGGAAATAATTGATTCAGATCATCAAAAGTTTAATCTGATATAGGCTCATTGAAATATCTAACACATTATTTAGAAGATATTTTTTTAATAATGTCGTTTCATATGCTTGTAGAGGTTTCAAAAGAAAATCTATTCAAGCATGGGTAAATAAGATTAATTATTAATAAACCATATAATCAATGATGTATATGAAGATTAATGTGAATTATGTTTTCCACAAAGAGCTCAGATAAATAATTATATAATCTTAAACCAATCAGAAGTAAAAACTAGCAACATTGGAATACAAATAATAATAATAATTATATATTGACTATTGTTGGCTTTGTTTGAATTTTTTTCATCGTTCTATTTACAATTTGAATAATTTTCATAATCATTATATTTAAAAAGGACAATGTTTTGGGGGGATAAGATCTAATGTGAAGAGAATTCCTACAAACTATAAGCATAATTTATAGTTGAAGAAGATTCATTCTATAATGAATATATTTCCGTGTTTTGAAGACTTCTTTGATTATTGCATCCGATGTTTTCATAGTAATTATGAGTTCTAGTATGTATAAATTAGTCTCCATAAAAATAAAAATATGTATATTATATCACATCAAATAAATAAGAAAAATATAAATGATGATAAAACATTCATATGATGTTAGAATAATAAGAATGTTGTGAAAAATTGTTATACAGGCTACATCCATGAATAACGTTGAAATCAACGTCACACCAATAAAGATATCAATATATTATAAAATAAATGTTCATATCATGTAAATTATTGATTATTTTATAAACACCAATTCCAGTGGAAGAAATATAGTGTATAAAAAGAAATTAATCTCAGAATCAAATGAAATGGATGATTTCGTGCTTACAGACAATGAAAAAAAACTCCAATTTCATGAGAGGTTCTATAAAAAGGAAAATCATATGATTAATAGATATTTGTTTGGTAGGTGAAAAATGATAGTGAATATTGTTTATAAATTCATATCATGGTTTCCATGACAAAAGATCTATTAAAAAAAAGGAAAAACATTAGTGGCTAAAAATGTTAAAAATTTTACTATCAAGGAGTCTACATACAATAATAATATGGATAATATAATAAAAGAATGCTTTGTCATATGGACATTGTAATTATAGTTGGCTACAATTTGGATCAAGATCAGAATAAACTTATTGAACTACGTGATAATTTGAAGAATCTCATTCAAGTTGAGATGACCATTGACGGAATTAAGAAGAAAATGCTGCCCCTAAATGGTAATATTTGGAATATACAAGTAGAATAAATCTTGATTAAGTTTTCATAATTCTAGAATTTAATTAAAAGAAGTTTTTGGGTTGAGATATAAATCTATTTCCTATTATATTAACTAAAAAATTTCATATTAGAACCACCTTGTTCCCATGGATATTTTTTGTATGATTCTATTGTGTAGGTAATTGAATGTGACACATATATTTAAGGGAGTCCTGATGATATGATTTTTTTGATTTTATACATTATTCAGAAGTATATATGTCGTTAATATCATTATATCAATTGAAATTATCTTGGTTCTTAATGATCACTATTGATAAAAATCAGTCATGATCACGATCGATGAATCTCATCACTCTATTTTAAGAAAAGATGAAAAACTATAATAGTTGAATATCTCAACTAGTATCAAATGAATTTTGATTTTCTACTATGAAATTTAGCTGATGATTTCAAATTCTGTAAATTGAATTATTCTATTAAAGAGTTATCTTCCCTTATATATATATGAAAAATAAATCTGAATAGAAAAAGAGAATCTTATAATTTGATGACCAAAGTAAATTGGATTTATAAAGGGGAAGTTTATTCATGTAATTAAATTATTTTAATATCTCTTAAAAATGAATAATGAATATTTTTTGGATATTTTTTTGAACATCCAGTAAAATAATGTTTTAGTGTTGGTATCACACTATAAAACATTTATTGACACCATTTATGACTAGATTGATTTATCTTATTTTCTATACAAGTTTATGTCACAAAGACATAGAGATGATTAATTAATATCTCATTTAATTAAGAAATGTGATTCATTCCTTTTCTCAAAAAATCATTTTGAATTTTTTATAAGTGTCATATAATAAGAAATGAAGATATTAAAGGAGAGAAGAATAAAAATTCATCATTTCCAGAAAGGGATGAGATAAATTATTTCACATACTATTATCTTTGGTTATATTATCAATTAATGGGAGATGAAAACATTGATGTTGAAAGTGAAATTCTTATTGACAACATATCCATTCTGGGAGATTTAATAACATTATTTTTTTAATGTTATATTTTATTTTTAATTTTTTTCAATAAAGTAATTAAATAAAAAATCAATTAGATGTTTGATAAAAATTCATTTTGATGTTTTAAAAAAATTCATCATGAAATTAATTGATGGTTTCAGTTATTTCAATGAATATGTATTGTGAATTATTAAATTGTAAATATTATTTTAATCATAACTAGTTGTTTTAGACGAAGCGACCTTAAACGTGGCAATTTTTTAGCTTGTTAATTTTTTTTAAAACTATGTAATTTTTAGTTCTCGATTGCCATAGTGTTTACAATAGCGATTGGAGTAATAAAATGATTACATAAAAATATTGTTTGATTTTCAATAGAGTTTTTCTGGATGTGTTTCATTATCATAATAATTAGTTTGTTTGTTATGTCGATTTTGGAAAACATGTTTTAATGGATTATACAAAATTTGGGCTTTCCCACAAGCTATGAAGATGAAGCACATCACACAGATGTGGGAATCTGAGCTTGATACCAAATCAGACCAGAATTAGCTGTAGAATACTTGGTGCATGCCCATAGGGGGTGCATGTGAAAGCTAGTGAAAGAACTTCATGATGGGCGGAAGGGCGGAAGGGTTGGGAGTAGGATATTTCCCACAAGAGATCTGCTACATGGTAGTACCATGGCGGGGGAGGATAGTTTCGAGTGATGGATGTCATGGTTTGTAATTTAAAGAGGTGGTGAAACAAACTGCGTCTCAATGATGGGTGAATATTTTTATCTCCAAATGAATCTCCATCATATGATTAGTTTGAATATTTTTTCATGGTATTCAAATAATTTTACTATGATCTAAACATTTCAATATTATTGATTGGTTTGTCTATGTCTTTCTATCAATGATCCATGTTATCTCCTATTGAAATATCCTCTTGGTAGTTGTGTACATTAGTTCTACATGGATGATGAATAGAAACTCGATAGTTTCTGAATCTGACATCTCCAAACAACATCATATTTTTTTATGATCCAATAATGATTGAAATCATTATGAAATTACATTTTCATCATTCTATGAAGATGGAACCGAGGATTGTGAATGTGTATAAGATTTTTTTTACGGGACGATGATAATAATATTCATGGACACCAGTGGTAAATGAATGAGTTGATCATCTATGATTATTGGAGCCTCTATATTGATGAGAATCGTCAACAAATACCCACGTATGGGTTCATTTTTTGTTATATCTCATCTAAGAGTATCTGTGGGAGTTTTAGTGATAAACATAGGTCTGAAAAACCCATGTTTCTTAAGGAGAAGGATTCCTGAAGCTTCTGCTTACACAGAGAAGGTCCTGAGAAGAAAACATGTGACTTTCACACATGTTGGATTCATGACGAACTTGGTTCCCCAAAATCATTCAATAACAATTATATAATCATCCATCTCCATGTTACTTTATAAAGTATATTAATAACTACAATGGAGTGTATTATACTATTCCACGAAAATTATAAAAGCATATCTTATTTGTGAATGTTTTTTTAGAATACCTCACAACATCATTGAGGAAATATATTTCGTTAATGATAAGTTTACAAAATATATTCTGTATTATGTGAAAATACTATGAATCCTATAGGAAGTGTGAAATTATAGTGTGGCAAGGAAGAACACATTATGACATTGTGTCTAGCATGATAGAAAAAGTTTCTCAAGGGTATGTATGAAGCATGATAAATGAAGAATTAAATATGAATTCATGAATTTTACATGAATATTTTGTATTAATGAGATGTTAAAAAATGAATTTTATGTTTTCTTGGTCTGCATGTAATTTGGATGGATAGCTAGTTCATGAAAAAAATTATCATGTGATGTTGAGAAAGGTATCTTTGGGAGTTCATCCATCACACAACAATGAAGAGAATGTATGTGACATATGTAATTGAAGGAAGTTTAGTGGAAACATATGACATGATTTTATATAAATGAAATAATGAATTAAAAAATTACTATGCATTGAAATTTACATTCATGAGATACATGCAATATTCAATGAATGAAAAGTTTGACTTTTTTGATACTTAGGCTAGAGAATTATAAAATACATCAAAATTCACTATATTAAAGAATCATCAGTTATACATTCATATATTATAGTGATTTGAATTTGAAGTATTAACTTTTATTATTCAATAATATACTAAACTGTCTTTCATACATTTTTTTTGTTTTTTTCGGTGGATGACTTTGAGATTAAGTTTAAGTGAGAGGAAATAGAAATATATTATATTTAGTGGATCGAAGATGAAGATAAAAATTTTTGTTGCAATTGAAGCTTGAATATATTTTAATCTTACTCACTAGGTTATTGTTATAATTGGAAAACACTGGAAGGATTCATAAAATATAACACTGGTGAGGTGCTAATATAATTTGGGAAACGGTTCATAACTACACACCATGGTTTTTGTGTGATACCTGAATGTCCCACTATTAAATTTTTATTGATTCATAGTGGAAAATATTTTTCTCAGATCATCCTGAACACAACAAAGACATAGTCACAAACATCTTGGGTGAACCTTGTAAAAATACCAAGGGATATTCTAATTTTACTTTTTGACTTTTAAGTTTTTCAATTGTGATTGTGAAAAGTGAATATACATTCACTATGACACTTCCATAGGTTAGATTTAAAATGTTGATAGAGAAAAAAAATATTGCTTAAAAAACGTGTATAGTAATTCACCCCCACCCCCTCAGTGTACATGCATTATCCATAGGAAACTTAATGTTCCAGAGTACAACATTCATAAATTTCTCTTTCATAATGGTCTTATGATCATAAGGATGCCACTATATGGCTATGTAGAACATTCCCACCTTGTCCATTCCTAATATAACCCCCCATAAGTATTTTTTTTTAAATTTATGTTATATTATTCTTAGAGGACACTTCATCTAAATTCCATTAGAACTTTTTCCTATGTCATTCTTTATATTCTAAAATACATAAAACAGAGCATAAAATTTTATCTTTCCATACCATAATATAGTAGAACATTTCCAAAAAAAAATTACCAAGAATTGGAAAGCTATATGTTTTGTTATAGAGATAAATACCTTAAATTGATTTCCCATAATGTCCTTACTACATGACATAAAATTTCGCATCCCTATAATGTCCCTTCAGCATGAATTTTAACCAAATATCCCCCCAATGTCCTTTTTACAAAACATTTAACTACGTAACATATTATAAAAATCTGTTAATGTCCTTGCTACATGACATAGAACATCACAAAAAAATATCCACCCATCATGAATTTAATCTAAATATAAAAATATCATAATGTCCATTTCTGAAAAATAACCCTCCTTCATATACTAAATTCATATTAGTGTGGTTTCTCATTCAAGTCCTATATTAGCTCAAATGGTCACCTTTAATTTTAGACACATTTCCATGGATAATCCACCCTATGTGGTCTTCAAACATTCAGATCGTAAAAACCGTATTTTTTTAGTAGTAGAATGTTAGAATTAATGGGAACTCCATTACCTGATTATATAGTATATTCCCCCATTGTCCATGCATAGTCATTTTATACATATCATGCCTTTCATATCAAGGATTATACTTTTTGGCTATTCAATAAATACCCCAATTATCCATGTATAATAAAACCCCCAAACCAGGTTCGTCAAATAGCGGTATCTTAATTAATGGAAGACACCTCCTCTATTTAATATTTCAAATATTATATTTAGTTCAATAAAAATCATAACTTGTGATTCCATTTGGAATTATCTAAAGTATATGATATTGGGACATTACATGCCATCAATATTTTTTTGGGTTCCAATTAAAAAATCCATGGTCATAGCTATTTGAACAAATAACATAGCTTTATTAGTTCTACATACATGAAATTAAACTGCTCATAGAATAATAGACATAGTACTAACCAGGATAAAAACCCAAAAAGGGATCTGTAGAAAAAACTAGTGTCCCATCTCGCTGGACCAACACTACATACCATTTAGGCAATATCAGTAGATAAAAAGATAAAAGGAAAACTAGTTTAGCTAAAAACATAAAAAGGGAAGCATATGAAAAATCCATGTTTCTCCTTTTAAGTTCCCTTTATATTGGGCTTAGTCACAAATTAGTATAATAACACCATAGACAAAAATACATTAGGGTTGTCCCTATGACCCAATAATAGTCAAACTAGACTCACTAGTACCACTGGATTAGGCAATCATTTTGAGGTCATTCGAGGGTTATCATTGTAATTATGATTATCCAAAATGAAAAGTCATGTTATAGAAATTATCATCAACATTGATATTATGAAATTAATGAACACATAGATGAATAGAAATAATATTATTTTCATTTATGAGGGAAACAATTCCCCCAGTAGAACATCCAAAAATTGTAGTCTCTCTGTTATAATCTCAAGTGGCCATCAGTATAGGCTTTTATTGGTTTAAATGCCTCCTTTTCCTCGTTAACCAGCCATTGAAGTTCTGTTAGTTGACCAACTTCTGTGTTTTATTCCCAATGAAGCACTTCCTTATCATCTTCAATGGAATTACCACTTTATTTTTGGGATTCTTCTATCGATAAATGATGTTTTTCATGGTCAATTATAGAAATATCCAACTCTTGTTGAATATGGGTCACCATAACAACCTTCTCATTACTTTTTTTCCTAAATATTTCCATCATTGTTGTATGAGAGGCCTTATCATGAGATAATTCATGTCAAAATTCATCAATATTATCATAAAGTATGTATTTTATTATATCCATTTGATTTTTGAGCTCATTATCCCACCTCTGACTGGTCCCTTTTACTATAGTATGGATTACCCAATAATAGAAACCACAAAATCATAAAATGTTGAATAAAAATGAGTGTCGTGAGATTCAAAAAGGCATTTTATTGAAGGTAGTTTCTTAGATAATCTTCCATATATCTATCCAAGAATTACTACATGAATATAAAAGAGTGTTTTATATCTCCGGATACAATTCAAAATCACAGTCATAAGGAGGTATGTACTTAGGGACTAATGCAACAAAATATGTTCCATATTCTGCTCCCTTATGAATAGTGGCTTATTGGCATCCCGATACTAGTCAAGCTAATGTAGAATCTTCATCTTCATTACTACCCATAAAACATGATAATAGCACTTGATAAATCAAAATCATGGTTAGGCTCAAAATAATGGATAGGAGAGACATAATAACAACGGTCAAAAAATCGTACCTAACAACAGGTTAGTAGCTTGAGAAGAATCCTCCCAAAAAATACTATCCCCAATAGTTTTGTGTTATATATCTTTGTGGGGGATGATTTCTTGAACCCACACATGATTATCTTGATGAACCTGAGGATGATTTTCTATTTCAAGGTTCACCTGATCTAGCTCATCCACAACATTGGGATTGATAGTCAAATGAATGTCACTTTAGGAACCACCAATGTTATAGAATATGTAGATAGATGACACATCCAAAACAATTATGGATATAAAATCAGGCATAAGAAGATTGATTGGATGGAAAATATATTAGTATCCATTTTAATATGTTTTAATACATTTTAAAAAGACATTGCATGATTCATCAAAACTTCCAATGACATTCCAACATCAATGTTTGTCACACCAAGGGAGTACATTGAACGATTGGTATAGGACCCACCTTGGATGACATTAGACCCTGAAAAACATTCTTTATTAACAGCCATAGAGTCAGTATCATTCACCACATAATTTTTTGGTGCATGTGATGAACCTAAAATATTTCAGAAATGAAAGTCATTTTTGTTATATAGCCTCACAAGAAGTATTTATAATATAAAAATTACATCCTCTCTCCCTATATTAGATATATGAGAACTTCCAAGAGTATATGTTGTTTTCTATAGCCTAGATTCATCTTTTTTCAAAGAATACGCTTCATTAGTAAGGATATTCACATGATAGAAGGTTCCCTCCACGGTTCATATAGGCTTGTTCATAACATACCAAATTGAAGAAATAGAAGAAGTTCAAGAAATTTGAAGAATATTATTTACATTCTATTGATGAATCTGAAATTAAAAATGATCGGAATATTTTACAATGTTGTTAAAGCATTTAGTCATAGATTTCATTCTTCAATGACTCTTATTATTCTCCTTCTTTGAGAGACTTTCATCGTTATCTACAAATACTGTTACTGGATACATCATGCCACTCACCATCTCATCCTCCATGACCTGTCATCTAGGAGATATTGTTCCCAACTCATTCTGGGTCATAGCATCCCCAATCATGGTACTATAGGGACATATCATGGTGATTGAACATCAGTAGATTTTCTAATAACCAATTTTAATTTAAGATTTCATTTCCATCTAAGTGATAATTCTAATAAAAATTTAGTTTATAAAATACAAAAATATTACGATTAAATGAAACATACATCTTCAGGATCGACAAAATAAAAATATTCTTCAAGAGATAAAGGTTATCCCTTCAGTGGAACCACAATCAATCATTTCATTAAATCGGATTATTCTTAATGTGAATATCAGATGAGGATAAAAGATATAATACTCCTGGAATAAGAAAGCTCTCACATAAAAGCTCCTTCATAGTTTAATCATCACAAAACAAATACTTCCATGCTAGAATCACTACGGGCTATATGTATTCAGAATACATTCTAGATTTCTATGAAGATGATCCTAGAGCCTTAGACCTAATGGGCTTCCCAATCGCAATTTTCACACATCGTGGATGAGAAAAAGGGACCCGAATATATTCTGGTTGATGACGACTGGACCGCCTAGGTGAAACATCAATCTGTGATGATGGTGTTCCCACTTGATTCTAATGTGTGGAATGTATCATTCATGAGGTCACTTTAGTAATCATGTAGCCTCGTTATCCTTTCCCTACAACTCTGAGGAATCATCATCTGAATGTGAGGATTAACCTTATAAATAAATGGATTTCCTCCATACCTTTCTCTTTACTATGAAACGAGGGGAAACATTATTTAGCACAACTTACAGAGATGATGAAATACAAGATTCATTATTCCAAATAGTCAATCTACTCTAAATATCAACTAGCGAATGATTATACATTGCATCTATCATCTCCATGGTTGTCTACAACCATAGTTGTCAAGCCACAATCGGAAGTTGTTCCAGTCTAACATGCACCAGATGAGTTAAATTGATATGTTGAAGTCAATTGAAGTGGAATAATAATATAAAATGACTATAATACTCCTATATTATTTATCCATCAGTCCTGGTGGCCAATAGATCATCATTGGATGCTATCATATACACTCTTATTTATGAATTAGTTATTCTATCAACAACCAAATTCCCCTGTAGGTGGATTCTCATAAGGAAAAAAGTGGAATTAAATTATAATAAACAACCATGTCATAATATAACTGGGATTGATGGAAAGGGGGGAAATACTAGTGAAAGATTTAAAAACTGGTCAGAAAAGACATTAGAACACCTTGATCCCACTCTACATATCATAGGTTTTAAAATGTGTCATGATCGATCCTTATAAAACATTGAATGTTCCTGGTATTCTTAAAGGAGAATTAACTCCATTGATATATAAAAATCTTTTATGAATATTATATAGAATCGGGGTAGCCTTCCCCCATCCTTCTCTCTTCCATTATAGCCTCTAAAAAAATGTTACAGAACCTAAAATACCCATGGAATCTAGGATAGGAAACAGATATACAGTATTACACATGGCCAAGAATCTTGCAAGACACCTCTTATCGTAAATTTTAGAGTTGACATCATACCCCCACATTTCATACTCTGATTCCAATAGTGTGGTCTACAAGGTTACTGGTTCAACACTGATTTCCATGACATAATAGCTTGTTGAATTCTTTTAGGTGGTACATTTATCCTTTTTTCATTAGAAATATTTCAATATAATCTTTTGGATGAATATCCTCTCTTGTGTGGGGCTTTCCATTCATGATCTTAAGAACTATCTTTAGTTGTTCATCTTCAAAAGATGGTGTCTTTTCAACCTAATTCCATTTTACTATTGTTGGACTGAATTCATCATATATATAAGGATCATAGCTCTAGAGGTCTTATAAAAATCCCAAAAGTAGATTCCCACTTCTCTATGAATCAAATGGAACAAATTCGTCTCTAAAATCCATCGGCTCAGCAACTCTGGCCCAAAATAATAATTTCTATGTACATAGGATTTCACTGCAGACACAACTTTGTAAATTATGTAACCTTTCATATCATCTTTAAGTGGAACACACATTTTTACCAACTACTATGCCAACATCTACGCGGGATTAACACACCCTCCTTGGCATGTGTCCCAACTTTTCATCCACCCCTTGGAATGTTCTATCTAAGAATCTCAGAATATTGATGAATAACTCTGTGGATTCAATTAGAATCTGTGTGATTACAAATCTAGAGCACACATGTTGGGATACATAACATATGCTTTGGATGCCATTCCATTATTGATATATGTGCTTTCATATGAAACAATGGTAGATGAAATGTTCTTGTAGTCTTGTAACCAAGAGATTATGTGATATTACTTTTGATCTAGTATGTTGGATTCCCGATGATGACCATAAACATAAATTATAAGATAAATACACTTTATAAGTATTTAGTGATGCTACTTAAGATAAATTTCTAGATCAAAATGATTATTTTTACAGACATAATAGTAATCATTCATTATGATCTCAGTCATGGTTTCTATAATCATACTATAAAATTAATTAGCAGGTGTGATTATTTTTGGGATCTATTTGATCCTAAAAAAGAAATATCATATTCATTTTATATTCGGAACCATTTTAAATTCTTTTGAAAATAAAAGAAATTTGACTCAAGAGTTCTAGTGAAAATACAACGCGCAAGTTTGTCGCTCTAGCTTGGGCGTGCAAATATCATACCTAATGTAAATGTGTGAACAAATAAATCATCAAAAAATAAATGTTGGTTCACTATAATTAATTGTGAATAGATATTTCTTCTGAATAATTTATTAATTTAATTGATGTGAATCCTCTATATATAGATTTGAAATCATACATTCACTCGACCATCTTACCCAAAACCCCAAAACTACCTTGACCCATTTACTTTTTATCACATTTTCCCACACCATTAGTCCTTATATTCATTCTGATCCAATCATGTTGGGGGATTTGTGGACTATCCATTCAATCCCATTGCTGAAAGGTGACCAATGTAAATGAATTAGAAAAATGGGAAGAAAATATATGGAGAATTTCAAGATGTGGAATGGATTAAATTTGAGTTATCCTAAGGTATATCGAATCACTAGCAGCACACAAGTAATTGTTCTCACCTAACTTATGACCCATCTCATCACTTGCGCACAAATTCACCATTACTGAGGTTACAATATTTTACGACAAATAGTCCCTTCATTATATCATTTGTGTTGAGTAATTTCCCTAAAGCCTGATTTCTGCTCTTCCCACCCTAGTTTTCACTCAAGTCCTCCAGAACATCTAAGGTTATTATTAATACCTAAAGGACAGAATTAAAGGGGGAAAATGATACTTAGTTTGTCCGTATTTTAAATATTAACAATACTTGCACAAAACATTCTCCCAACCACCCTATTTTAAGAACACCTGTGTGAACACCATTCCTCAACCTGGACGTTGCACGCCTCACTTTTGGGAATACTTATGAAGACTCTTGAAGGCTTTAGCAAAGCCTCTCCCATGTCTAGTAATACATGGTTTTCACCAATTAAGGTAACATTTATTCACCAAATCCTACTTCAAGACCCCATACCTACATGACACATATGTGAACACCCTACCCTAGTCTTCACACTACATTTCAGCTAGCTCGAGCCATCCATTATGACTCTCCCATAACCACTTATGGAAAGTCCTATTATTCTCTAGCAATATTTTATAAAAGTGACCATGTTGGGACTTCCACCAAGACCTCCATATTTATTAGACCATTGGAAAAGGCACATTAGCATGTCTGTATTTTAGATTTTAATATTTATGGATAGTGGTTTCCCACAATTGTCGTACCAGATGGAATGTATATTTAGGGTTTCCATAGATATAGATATATATGGATACAAATACCCTTACCATAGAGGTTGTTTTGACGTGTTACTGATCTTAGATTATATGGATAAGACATTATCCTCCCCTTCCCATATTTGAGACTCGGATCCTCTAATCTCTAGTAGGGAGGGTCAGTATCACACATATTTTTCCTTATGGATGAAGGATATGTATCCCTCTCCAATATTTGACCCAATTTAGGGTAGCCATCCTGGTTTAAACTAATAGAATTTCATGTAGATGGTTTCAATATTGCTCCTCTATAAACCCTTCACCTTTAATAGTACCATACATTGGTCTCACGTTCAATATAAATTGATGACAGGGAAGCACTATAGCCATTAAATCATCTGTCGTAACAAGTACATCTTCTGTCAAAGGCCTATCCTCTTCCACTATCAATGGATGAAACATTTTTTTTGTTGAATCTCTCACATCTAAATATTTCTCTCACCGATCATGACTAACATGGGATTGGAGGTTGGTAAAGATCTAAAAATTCCCACCATCCACATGAGGGAATGAAATATGAGAACCTTAATTCCCCCCATAATTGGGATATGTAAGAATCCTTCTCATATGTCATGAGATCACTGCACATCCTCCTTAGCAGTGGAACCCTGATTCCATAATATGGGAATCCTCTATAGTAGTATGCCCAAAATAAACCCCCCCCCCTTAAATATCCATGAGATTATACATATCTCATGGACCATTTTATAAGAGAATAATCTTTTTGAGTAACTCCACTCATTTTTCTACTAATGGTCATACTCCCCTACGAGATGTATTGAAATATCTGTGCTTTGATTCCCATCCTAATGGTATATGTGGGGAGCCTCCCCAATGTTCAAACAAAAAATTCAAAATCATCCATGTTCTGTTCAGGTAAAGTTCATAGAAGGTTTTAATTCAGAATGGGAGTTCATATTCCATACTAGTTCCATGGGATGCTTACTCATAAGACAAAAACCCAGATTTTACTAGGATCCTTCCGCCTAGATTTCCTTACCACATGACAATAAACTGTATGGTTGGGTCCAAATCACATGAATATAAAAGGATGATGTGTCCCATTCATCCATACTAAACTATGTTGTATCAAAATACATTCAAATGGATACATATGTATCCCACCAATGGATTTGATCCCAACAGCAAAACAACTTTTGGCTTCCTGGATGGAGATACACTATACAATAACCCATGTCTACCTAAATGAAAATAAACTCCTGAGTAAATTGCTATCTCCCTAATGATGACATAATTGTATAGTGACATTCTTATACATTGATAACCATAATATAATGAGTTCCCCAGTTAGTATCTAAAAATTTAGAATCATCATTATAATGAACAATGAATATCTATGTAGTATATATGTGGAAACTATAAATAGAGAATCTTTTATACACACAGATATCATTATTGACGAAGAACCATTGATAAATATGGATGATTATGAAATCAAAAAATTATAAAAATAGATTTCAAATGTCATTGGAAATATACAATAATCTTGGAAAATTAATAAGGATTCTTGGACATATATTAAATATATAAGAGGGTTCTATAGTAGGAAATAATTCCCCTCAAAAAAGTTCTATGAGATATTAATCAAATCCTCTCAACCAATGGGAGTTCTTATTAATAATAAGTCAACAATACTAAAAAATTCCGGCATTTTAAATGAATTTCCCTTTGAATATAGAACTATTAATTGTTTCCTGTTCTATAAACAAACCTATTAGAAACCATTCAGAACATGGGATTCCTAACAAGAACACATGTTCCAATGGAAACAATGGGGTTGAAATCATCAACAGGAAAATAGGATGTGATTACACAAATAATGGAGGCCCATTTTAATAAAGACAATTGAATGGAAACATTATCTATGTTGTTGAAATTATTTTAGGATAGACCACTCGGACAGCTTTTTTATTTGGACCCTCATTTTAAAGGGAATCCATTCTTTTAATTTTCAAAAGGATTCCATCGATAGTGGAAGGAAATTTTCAATATTTATATTATAAAGATAACATTTGTTTAATGGTGTTCACATTGGTAAGCATGCCTAGATTGTGTTTATTAGGTTGATAAAGGGTGTACTATAACACACCAATTTTGGGGAGTTATTTTTGTAGGATTAATTTAAATTATTTGAAATTTATCATTTCATGTTACACTGAAGAGAGTTTATTTTATATTAAATAAATATTTTTTGATTGAGTTTTATGCAACACCATTATAATCATGAACTACATACATTTAAAATTTTAGCATTCTCTACACATAACAATGAGGTTATCTTGAAACATTGTGGTCTTAACTTGCAATACTGGATTGGATTATGTTACACACAACATTGTGTTTCTATTAAAAATAATTTTATTGTTATCATTATATAAACCGGTATATTATAAATCATACATCATGTATTAGTAATATTAATATTAAGGACTAATTTTAAAATATTATTATATTGGTTTTGAATCGATAAAACATATTCATAACGAAAACAATAATTTTTAAAGCCTCCATTTATTTAAAAATATTATTTTCTGGAATGAATGTCGTTTTGTGTCATTCTATGAAGAATAATAAAATTACATTTAGATATAACTAGAAGTTTAATATTATAAAATAAAATTATTTTTTTATTTTTTATTTCAAAAATTAAATTCTGGTAATTTGTTTTGGAATTTTCCAAAAAGCAACATTTTTTTGAATAAGGAAAAATACTACATTTTAGTTAGTAGCTACGTTTTTTAATAATTATTAAACTTAAATTATAATATAATATTTAAGGTAAATTAATATAAATTATAAATATATTAATACAATTTCTGTCATCTTAATCAATTTCAATTTGAAATTTATTATAAAAACATAAAATACATTTGAACATTTTCTACTTTAAAAACCCATTGTTAAATCTCACCTTCAGAATTTTCATTTATATTATTTAATCCACATCAATGAATTTAATTCTTAAAAATGTAAAGATACTATTTTAATCATCATAATTTTTTTTTTCTAATTAGATAATGCAAATTTTTTATACAAAATATTAGTAAATGTTATAGAAATTAATCACAACGATTGATGTCAAATTAAGCTTAATTAAAGATTAAACATTATTCTAAGGGGTTTTAATGACTGTGATTTATTTCCAACACAAATTTTATATTCATATTTCGTCCATAAACTATCCATTATAAAGTTTTTCTTGGGTTTTAATGACTCTTGTTAGGTAATAACTTGTGTGCACCTAACTCCTTTTAATAAATTCAAAGTGCATACTTTTGATTCCATATAAAATTCAACCACATATCCCTCTTCATTAAACCTCTATAAACTCATAGGTTTGGAAAATATGTAACCAATAATAATTAAAATATCCCTCCACTACTACAATATGGGTATACTTTGAATGAAATTAATCAAATGAAGCCTTTTGGCACAATCCAAAAGGAGTTACTCAATTAATAGTCAACCCCTTTTCTCAAAAAACATTCATTTTGTTCCTTTATCCACCCTCCACTCTTTTAATTCTAATATTTGTTAAAAAAAAATTCCTCAATGAAATATTTTTTATGATAATTTTTTGACATAAACATTCACAAATATACATGTAATGGGTAACAAACTCACTATCTATGTGAACAGAGAACAACTGCCTCACTAAATAATGATTATTCATTTTTATTTAGAACCTCCCATAGTTGAAATTGTGATTGAATATCTTTTTTATATTTTTCCAAAAATATATTTATTATGACTTTAATATTCTTTATTCAGTTCACTGCACCTGTCCCTTTACTTTCCATTTGGTGTAAATATGATAATTTTGTTTCCAGATATGTCGACTACCTCCCCTTTAAAGTGATGTGATTCATTCACACAATGTATAAAAAGTATTATGTTTGGATTCAGTGAAAATATATTATATATGTTATATAATAATTCTACTGGAAGATATATATACACATATATGTCTTGTTCTCTATTTATTTCAATAAGATAATAAATACAGAAATAATGTTCATGCATACGTAAGACTTAATGTCTCCTAGAATCATGAATTTTATTTCTTTATTTCATATAATGTACATTAGTATATGACACATATATTGAATATAAATATTATTTATATCAAGGATCACATTCTGAAAATTGTGATATAAGTATATGTACTAATGATATAGAAAATTAAATCACATGTGAAAAAGAATGAAATATTTCCAAAAGCTTAATCATAACAAGAAATTTAAAACAAGAAGATAATATAAAGACATAATAAAAACATAAATTGTATTTTATATAAAAATATGTTTCTATAAAATATTAATAGTAAGTATATATTTATGAACCATGATTTTTGAATAAGGAATGAGTGAGTTAGGATAAAAGGTAAGGGTATTTCATCTCACATTTTATTTCTATCAGATACATGCTTTATTCACCACTCATTTATTTTCTGTGGTGTGTATACTACGCATGGATGAATTCCATTGTTATTATAGATAAATTTATGTGTATATTTTTATACAGTCTAATATCATTATTTCATAAGGTTTATGTTTCAAAACATACCGAATATGTAAAATATGTTTGTCTCAATATGCCTTTTTTGAGACACAAGGTTTTTTATGCACCAAATTTATTTTCAAGGTATATATACCTCAATTTTAAATTTTATGTAATTAATAAACTTATTTTCATTGTATTTTATGATTCATGTAACTTCATTTTCTAACCGAGATAGAATGATAATACATTACCATGTTTTAATAGTTTATTGAAATATTCTCATCGATTTTAAAGATTGTTTATGTTTATGATTAATTTGATGAAGGATTATTATTCACATGGCATGAACCCTCATGAATGTTCATATACACTTATTATTAATAAAATATTAACATATTTGTTTCATTTTCCACTTCTTTGGCATATAATAACTGTAAATGTTTTTTTTTATAATTATACATTTTACACTTTCATTGGTTGAAAAACTATGTTCATTCAGACACATGTTTTCTAGAAGTGTTTTCCAAAAATGTTAAATTAATATCCTATAGTCATTAAAAAATTTCCCACATTTTCTACATTAAAAATGATTTCAAATAAATATTTTTATTGATTTCAAAATGATGTATTTTTATATATTTTTTACCCTTCAAATGGAATGTTCATTTTACCTCGTACAACATGTATGAATATATCCACCGTCAATCCTTTGAATCATTCTTTGCATGATTAATAGTAATTTTAAAAACAATATGACCAAAATATGTTTTCAAAATAATGGTTTTCAACACATTTTCATTCAACTATTATTAGTATTCAAGGAAAATGGTATTCTAAATTATTTTGATTCACCATTTATATGTTTTGATGGAAAATTGTATTCAATATGTTTTCAAGAAATTTTAATATGTTTTCATTGAAATTTTATTTCAATTGGAATTAAAGATTATTTTATATTTAAATGAAAATGTAATTCAAAATGATTTTAAGACTATTTTCTAAGTTTTCACATGAATTTTTTTTCAATGTGGGTTGAATGTTATTTAATATGTTTTTAGGGAAATATATTTTCAGTTTCTTGAAATCATATTACCGTGTATTGAATGAATTTCAAACAGAAAAGGTTTTCAAATGGTATTGTGATTTAAAACGATTTTTCAATAAATAGAAGACATTATTTTTAAGAAATGTCTTCAAAATATTAACCCAACATAGTTTCCTGCTAATATGACATCTGTTGATGTTACTGATTCCCTACTATAAAGTGATAAAAACATTACATTCTGAATCATTGTTTAATGGTTTCTGTATTTTGGAATCATTCTCAGGACACCCATTTCTCTTCTATTTGTTTTATTCTTTTAAAAACGTCTTATTTTTATTGGTTATTAATTTTATGAAATGATTATGAAACCTGTATTTTTAAAAATTTTATGATAAGACAACAATTTTATGACACATGTTTGATTATATGGGATATGATATTATTTTTTATTATTTTTTGGAACATGTATGTATGATTTCATTATGATATGGGAGATACCTATATCTTCATCCAATGCATTGGTTATTGAAAAATTATTTACAAGATTAGAGGGTTCATGGGTTGGCATCCCATTCTCAAAAATTAAGTTTATATAGGAGGAAATCTCATGACCTAAATAAGAGAGTAAATGAGTGGTAATCCCGAGAATAAATCAAGAGGGTATACTGGAGGACATCCCAAGCCCAAATTATGAGGGTAAAAGTGAGGACATGTCATGACGAAAACATAAGGGTACAGATGGGGATATACCAAGCCAAAAATAATAGGATACATAGGAGGTCATCCAAATCTAGAAGCAGGTACACGAGTGATTAAACCAAGCCTAGCATGTTACAAAGTATTTGAATGGCCACAAGGACATTGGATTTTTATATTCTTATTATATTTCCACAAATTCATGTTATATTCCTATTTTACAATTTCATGGATTATGTTCATTAGTTCCTTATGATACATTTATTATGAATTTCCCATAATAATTATTATCTCTAATATACATGGTATAGTCTTAAAATTTTATTCTCACCTCCCTTAGCCTTTTCTTCATGTCATGATTAGACATTTTTTTATTTACCCTTACTGAGCATATAATATAATCTCTTTCTTATGTTTCCTTCCATGGGTTTTGAATAATGATTTTTATTATAAGTACTAAATATGGATATCTTTTATGGGATATTTTGTATGTATTTTACTAGGAAAGAACATTTATCTCCCATGTTTACAAATACACTAAAATTTTATGGTCCTTAGTCATGTATTTTTGTAATATTAAAAATATTCATCTAAAAATATGAAATATCTATGTCTATTTAGACTAGGTCATTATAGATGGTATAAAATGAACGTTCTAGTTAACCATTGGAATCTAGGATGTTGAATAATTAGTGATATCCCTAGGTATATTTTGAAGGATGTTTATAGGGATTTCTTTAGGTATATGTTTAATGATGAGTTTAGATTTATGAAAATTACTTCTAATTTTGGTAAGGAATAGAGTTTCTAGTTTCCTAAAAATAAATCCCGGATTGGATTATACAAGAGGATTTACCTCTGGCACTTATGAAACTCGTAGTAAAAACTCTAACATGATGTTATGGACCTGACTAAAGGTAATCTGGTACATGAAAATTGGCCTTACTACACACCGGGTTTGACACTCTCAGGGGGTTTTCTTTAGAAATTCACTAATTCCACTCAACCCATCATGACAGAATTAAATAGATGTTTTCTCTGAGTATCCTTGGATAAACCAAAGGTGTATTTTAATAATGTTATGTGTCGGGATTTAGACATTAGATTTGTAACTTTTCATGATTATGTGGTTTTCATATATGGTATGTGTTTCTCACGATGTGATTTCTGGTCATAGTCAATAGAGATAACTAGAAGAATCATGGTTAAAATTTACTGCTTCACATGTGGAATGTATGGTCATTATGAAAAATGATTCCTAAAGTGGAAATATCATAAACAAGATCCTGAAGGTTCTATTAGTATTTTTTATACTCTTGAAGACAATAACATAAGAAATGATTTATTAAATGAATGCAATCTTATTCGATTATTTCATACAATAATCATACATAGAATGTTTCGATTTAGCTTGAGAAACCTTATGAAATTACTCATATTTAATATTCATGGGAATATGTATTGAAGAATACATTTAGGAAGCCAGAGTAATGCATTAAGGATAATGTTGGATAATTAATGTAATTTTGATTTGGAATTTATGGATAATGTATTATGAATTCGGAAATATATAAATGTAATTTCTGTATTTTTCATCATTATGGATTGAAAAGTTTGAGTATAATGTTGATAAAGACATATAAAATTGATTTTATAGAACGACGATATTTTTATTATGGGAATGAAAAAATTAATTAATTCACATAGTTAAGATAATGATTTTTTGATAAAGATATGTGGGATATGAATAAGTAAATAGGAAGGTACTGATTAACATATACTAATTATGGACTTATTAACAGATTTTTATGCTTTAATTGATGAAGTTGACACCATTTTTTGATTAATGTTATAAGTCCAATATACTTTGAATAACGAATCATGGGTGTTTTCAAAAAAATATTTATGGTAATTCATGTCACTTATATGTTTTAATAGAATATATGAAGAGGGTATTCACTTGTAGGGAGTTTAAAAACTATGATTTACTTTGTGATATATTGGGGAATCAATATTAATATTATTTCATTACATTCTTTCAGTTGCATGGGATTTTCATCTTTCAGAAGAATTATACAGTTAACAATTCATGGAATGATTAAGAAGAACATTAGAAGAATTTTCTAAGATAAATGTGTTATATCACCTCATGATGATTTTTTATTATTTTATAACATAATAAAACAACATTTTCATGATGATAACTAACAAAAAATGGGGTGGAATATCGTGGATCTCTTCATCTGTTGGAAATTCTGGAAGGAAAATTTCATATTTTGTTTTGGAGAGATAGGTGATATAGATTAATGATCAACAAAGATATAGGTTGTCCTAAAATCATGAAAGTGTATCTTTCCTGGAAGAATCTATAACTTTAGTAAAATTATTGAGATTTAAATGTTTTCATAATACCTTAATTTGGAAAAACCAATAGTTTTTAAAATCATCATTTATAACTTTAAGTCCCTCAACATTCCATTGATAATACACTTCTTTGTGATTTATGTCCTCAATAACTCCATAAGAGTATTTAAACCTTTCCTCCAAGTCAAAATTTCACGTCCCACCAATATTCTCATATGTAGTACTCTTATTATGATTAATTTTGGGAAACTATTATAGTTCCAACATTTCCTTTTTATTGGATGTTTTTTTTCATTTTTACAGTGTGGGTTTGTATGAATGAATCATTTAAGTATTAAACCATCGATAAAATATCAATGGTAAATTTAATTTTAATGGGTTACAGTGTAACACCAAGAGATTTTTTAAAATATTTTTTTCAATTTAATTTAACCTTTGAAATATTTTTGATTTCATGTCACAATGAAAATTGTATATTTTATATTGAAGCACTATTTTAGGATTGTGTTTTATGAAACATAATTTTAATAGTGAAAAATGAACAAAATTAAATTTATATTCCCTACAAAAAACTCTATGTTGATATTGTGAAGTGGCGTACACAACATGCTACAACGACATGGTGTTTGCTACACATATCACTATCTTTCTACAAAATATCATTTTATTATTATAATTATTTAAATGTGTTAGTTGTAACATATATGTTAAAACATATTAATATAAAAATTAATTACTACTTTTCATTTATTTTCATAATATTTTAATATAGATAAAAAAATTTAATGAAAAATATAATTTTTTTGTAAAGTCTACATATGATTACAAATAGTATTTTCTTGAAATAACTACTTAACATGTCCTCCTACTAAGAATTAAAAAATTCATTTTGCACACATATAAAAATTTAATTTGATATAAAAAATATCATTTTTGAATTGAGTATGATGAAATTAGCTTATTGTATTTTTCGTGATTTTTTTGATAAATATAATTTTTGATGAAAAGGGAATAATACTGCATTTTAGATAATAACTCTCTTTTTTATTGCATAATTATTTATTTTATTATTATAATAAAAAAATTTGGGTCTAATTTGACCAATTATATGTCATTTGATATAATTTAGGTCAATATAATCAATTTCAATTTTAAATTTAATATAAATACATAACATTTGTTCGAGGATTTTTCTACTTCAAAAAACACATTATTTCGTCATGTCTAGGGGATTAACATTCACTATATTATTTTCTATTTCTATTAACATAATTAAAAAAGAAATTAAAAATACATTTTAATAAGTATAATATTAATATTCTAATTAGCTCAAGTTAATTTTGTACTAAAAATATTAATAAAGGTGATTAAAATTTATCAATCTAATAAGGTCAAATTAACCTTAATTAAATACTAAACAATAATATAATGTGAAAAATGACAAAAAAATATGTAAAAACCCAACTATGTGACCATATTTATTACATAAAACTTCTATAATTTTTTTGGATTTGTTATGACATTATTTAGGTAAAAACATGTGTACACCTAACATGTTGTCAAATATTACAATTGAATCATTTACTTCCCTATAAAAGTCATCCATATCTCCAACTTTTAAGACCTATCAAACCTATTAAGATTGGCCAATATCTGCCCAACACACCTCCCAAAATACAGCCCTTCCTCTTAGAATCCACTCTCTAGAAGAATGAAATCCATGTAATCTTTTGGCATAACCCAAAAGGAGTTACCCTATTAATAGGTAACAACATCTCTCTATCTCCTTTCATTTATTTCCCTCATCGACCCCTAAGATATCGTTATTACCTAATATTATAATATAATAGGAATCATAAATTTACTATAATATTTTTTCTGTGGGTTTGAACTACACTTAGACACTCATCCTTATTATGGGTAATGAACTTATTGTTTATGTGTACGGTGAACTATCACCTCGCTAAACAATGATTGTTCATTTTTCCATTGACGTCTCTCATGGTGAAAATTATTATGGAAACCCTATTTCTATATGACCAATGTTATTTGTATTATGTCTTTATGATTATTTAATCCTTTTAAAACACATATCTTTATTCATTCCATTTGGAGATAATATAATAATTTATTTTGAGGTAGTGTGGACTATCACCCCATTAATGAGATGTGATTCATTCACACACTGTATGGATTATATTAATGATGGGTTTAGTAAAAATATGTGATATATTTTATATAATAATTATACTTAAATATATATATATATATACAAAATTAATTTACCTTATTTCTTTTAATATGATAATAAAAAGAGAAACACCAGTCATCTGTACGTAAGACTTACACTCTCCAAGAACGGTGTATTCCATTTCATGATTCTGTATTATATATGTTTTTATAATAAAAATATAATTAATATAAATTATATTTATATCATGGATTATATTATATAAATAATGATATAATTATAAATACCAATGATATAACCAATTAAAACACAATCAAAAAACAAAGCAAATATTACCATATGCGTAACCATAACATGTAATTAATAACAAAAGTGTAATATAATTTCATAAACAATGAATATATTTAATTAGATATAATAATTTTTTAAATACAATTTTTTATTATAAATCAATATTTATGATATAAGAGGTTTTAATAAGTATGAATAGAGTAAAGACACAAGGTATGTGAATTTCATCTCATTTTCAATTTATATGAGAAACATTCTTTGTTCACCACTCATTCCTTTTTTTTGTGTGTATAATTACCATGGTATTATTAAATGATTCATATAATTGAATTATTTGGTATTTACATATCCCTTTTATGATATTTATTTCATGCGGTTTATGTTTCAATATATAGTAATTCAGTAAAAAAAATTGTATCAATTTTTATACTTTGAGACTCATCATTTGTTATGCTCCTAAATTGATTTAATGAAGTATATACATAAATTTTAATTATTATATAATGAATTTTATTATATGAATTATATTTTATGCTTCATGTAATTTCCTTTTCATACATGGAGTGCATGACCCCAATTCACTAATGTATATGATTTTATCAAAACAATCTCATCACTTTTCATGATTATTTATATTTATGCTTCTAACGATTAAATATTATGATCCATCTCATAAGAAACCTCATTAGTTTTTATATCCTTTGGTTATTTATTATACTTTCATGTATTGGAACAATTTTTATAATATTTGTTACATAATATAGTTAAAAAGAGTTTTTATGAATGCCTGATACTACACATTCTTTGGATAAAAAACTATGTTCTTTCAAAACCATTTTTATTGAAATGTGTTTCTATGAATATTATAATAATATAGTATTATTTTTACCATATTTTCTTTTAGAAATTATTACAATTTAATCTTTTTTCCACACTATGAATGAGATATTTTTTTATCCTTTTTACTGTGAAAAATGAATGATCATTTTACCTTATATGACATTTATATATTTATCCATCATTAATCTATTTAAGTTTTATTTTCATTTATTGTAGTTAATTTAAGGAAATAAAAATGATTTTTTTAAATAAATTGTTATTTTAGTTTTTTTAGGGCCCATTAATTGGTTTTTATGGAAAATTGTTTTAAAAATTATTTCATTCTATATTTATAGGTTTTATTGAAAAAGGTATTCAAAATGTTTTCATGCTCCAGTTCTATTTTTTCAAGGAAGATATCTATCAAATGATTTTCAAGATTATTATTAATTTCAGAAAACGTGTCTTCCAAAATTATTTCATGATTATTTTTTATGTTTTCATGTAAAATGTTTTTGAAAAAAATTTCAATCTTTTTTTATATATTTTCAACGAAAAAGTATTTCAAGTGGTTTTAAAACATTACTTATATTTTTTAAATGTATTTTTAGTGTAAATGGTTTTCAATTCATTTTATGATTTAAAAATAAATTTTCAATGAAAAAATTATATTTATCTCAAGAAATGCTTTCCAATTTTATTTGAAAGTTATTTTCCTTCTAATATGACATACTTTGATGTTACTAAAGCCCTTATAAGATATAAAGGTTATATTAACTATCATTATTCAATGGTTGATTATTTGATTTAATGTTGTCTATGAGATCAGTTTCTCTTCTATGTGTTATATGACTATGAAACCCTCTTCTTTTAATAGGTTATGCTTCAGAAGAATGGATTTTAAAACATATCTTTATAATATATTTTAAGATACGATCACATATTTGTAACACCCATTTCATTTCATGTGCTATAATATGATTGTTTTTGATTTGGTGGTATATGTATGTGTGATTTCATTATGATATGCATGAGACCTATATCTCCTTCTAATTCATTAGGTAATGATAAACGTTTTATGTGATCAAAGGGTAAATGAGAGGAAATACCAATGCCAAAAAAGATGATATAGGGTACGACATCCCACCCCCAATACAAGAGGGTACACTAGAGGGCATACCAAGCCTAGAACAATAGTGTATATGGGAAGACATTTAATGCTCGAAACAAAAGGGTAAATGGATGGACATCCCAAGACCAACACAAGAGGGTAAACTAGTGTAAATCCCATGAACATAAAAAGTGGGTACATGGGGTGAAATCCCAAGCCTATTGTAGTTACATAGGTGATTAACCCAAACATAATATGTTAAATGGCCATGTTAGGCCACCTTTGCATTGGAGTTTTATATACTTATGTGTTTTGGTGAAGTCCATCTTCTATTCCTATGTCTTGTTTGCATGGATTATGATAATTATTTAAATATGATTCATATATTGTGAAATTAAAATATTTATTATGTTATCTTATATGCATGGTAATAAATTAAAATTTTATGATCATGTTCCATACCATTGCTTTCATGTTTTGCTTACACATTTAACTTATTTACCCTTACTGAGCATCTAGGCTCAACCATAACTTATGTTTCCATTTACATTTTTATTAATAATGGTTTTAGATTGAATTACTAAAGGTGGAGAACATTATATAGAATATTTAAGATCATTAACTAGGATATAATATTTTATATTCTTTTTCCAATGACAGTATAATATTTCATTCCACGGTCATGTATTTTTATAATGTATAGAATATTCATCTAAAATGATGTAATATCCATGTATGTTATTCCTTGGTCATTATATCTAACATCAAAATATAACACCTATGAAGGAAAAATTCATATATGGAATGTATTTTATGATAAATATATTATTCATGCTGCCTCAATGATAAAATATTGTAAGATGTTTCATTATAGGGGATGCATATTAAAATACTAATCACATATTTTGGGCTAGTAGTTTTCATTTCCACAGTAGAGGTTTGGTAGGATTTCATGAACTTATTGGTTGATGAAGGATTCATCATACTATAATAGGTATAAGATGCAGATTCCCTTATATGTGAATGAATAGATAGTCACCCTTTTATGTCTCACGATAGATGGTCACCCATTAATGAGAAAAAGAAGATGGCTTCACTTGCATTGTTACGGATGATGTTATCACCATTATATGGTTAAGAGGTAAGTTATTTCCCATATATTGGTATAGGTGAATTGGTCACCCTTATATGGGAAATTGAATAATGGTTTCTCTTATAATGGTATTGGTGGTTACTCCGCCTTTTAAGAGTATGGGTTGATGGTCACCCATGTATAGGTAAGGGAAAGGACCCCCCCATATGAATATGATTATATGGTATCTCGTACATTTATATGTGTGGGTGGTCACCCTCATATAGGTTAGAGTGTATTTTTACAAAAATATAGGAAATAGAAAATTGTTTCCCCATATTGGGTGCTGGTGGATAATAACTAATATTTGAAAAAGGGTAAATAGTATCCCATATATGTGTAAGGGTAGAGGTTATCCCTTATATGTGTTCAGGTTGCTGGTCACCCTTATATGATGCTTAATCAAAGACTATGGTCATATTACTTTGTAATATGGTGACCAAAGTGGGATTTATTTTCCATAGAGTATGAAAACATGGGGTGAAATGGCCTCCCATAGAGGTTTCACCATCATATGACTAAGTCACCAACCCCTTTGATTAAATATAAATGGTTTTATGCTTCATAGCCTAAACCGAGTTGAAATGGAGACATGTTAATGGATTTTTTGGAAATCTATTTAACATCATGTGTGTTTAAAATGTGGAACATAATGGAAATTTGTATGATAAACCAAGAACCATGGCCCATGATATTTGAGTATGTGAAGTAATGAATAATCATTATGTCAGGGTGCACTTATAGGGACATACACAGGGGACCAAAACCATAGATGGTGAGAAATAAGGTTTAATAGAATATAATTGAGTACATGTAGGATGAGTACCCAGTATAAGGATCTTGGGGGATAATAACCACAAATTATATGACAATATATGGAATTCGTATCATTTTAACCCCACAAAATATTTTAAATGGTGTTTTAAAAAATTTCACCTCATAATTTTTTTAGATCGTGATTAATAAGATATAATATGGATGTTTAGGTGACTCGGGTGATAAATATTTTTTATGATGAAAAAATCATTGTTTTCTATTTAGAATAAAGTTTATTTTCATGTTGGTTTAATGCACTACTATACACAATTGGGATATACTATCTTAGTTTCATGGTTGATTAATGGATGATTGAAGAAATATGTGGTCCCTTCATCTATAATTAGTGAAGGGATTTATCATTTTGTAAAGTCTATATCTAGTGCGATTTTTAATATAAATTCTTGATCGCTTTTCACTTAATTCCACTTTTTGGATAAGGATTGGGAAATATACCTTATATTTATTATTATCATGTTTTTTGGATTCTGATATACTGGAAATGTTACCTTGACATCCATGAACTAGCATCAGTAAAAAGTGTCACATAAATTTGATTATATGAATCCCATTGATGAGGAACTATGGTTGGGAACTATTTAATGTTATTTACTTTTCTAGATTTTCATAAAAATACCACTATATTAATCACATTATGCATGTAATTTTCATCATTGTAATTTTATTCATACCCAATCTAACTTATTCCATAAAATATTTAATGGTAAAATATCTATGAATTGTATCCAACCCCAATTATTTTTATTTCACATTATTAAATTTTAAATATTATACATATCTAGTCTAGGAAAAGCCTTTAAAAATCCTAAAACAAATTATTGAAAATTATATTTTTTTCCCATATTGTAAAAGGAAATTATATCTTATCTGAAAGTACCAATATACATTTATATGATTTTAATATACTAAATTTATCAGTATACTAATATAGTTGTGTTAATGAATCCACAATATGATTTTCCACCAATATATAACAAGTTTCCCTTTGAAACATCTTACACAACCCCAAAACTACTTCTAATGATCGAGAATAAATATTTGACCTCAATAAAAACAACTAATCTTTATTATCTTTCAATAATATTGGGACTACGATAAGGGTATTGTGGAAGAAATTGGTAAATTCCATGGGGGATGCATACAACCTGAATAGATGTGGGAATTTTTGTTTTTCGTAACATTTTCATATTTTTAGAGGGATTTGAATATTTTAGAAAACCAAAAGGCCATATCAATTGAGTAAAATTTTATACGAAAGTGTTTGTCTAATCCCAACATGATTTTTACTTTGAATACACGAGTCACATATTTTAAACCTCCTTCATATGGAGGTGTAAATCATACATTTAGGATGCGTTAAACAACCCTATAGATCTTATTCCCCAATTTATGTATTATGAGTCAACCATCCAAAAATAGCATGGGAATATAATTTCAAAAATTCTGACATTAACTCAAACTCTCATTTATATATCTAATAACATTGAGAATGATGATCCCTTCCAATGAGTGTGCATCTGTTTCAATGAATATTTTTTTTATTGGAACCTTGAGTGTAAGATTTGTGAATTTGATAGAATGTTTGGATTTATGCTCATTAATTCAATATAATGCCTCTCCCATGAGGCTCAACAATGAAAATAACATATATATCATTGGTCGATACCCCATCACTGGGAGTACTAAATTAATGAAGTTAAATAACCTCATACTTCACTCAAATTTATGCTACCATAGTGTTGAATATTCAAAAAAAACACAATGTATCATATGTACATTCAATGGTAGTACATGCCCCAAAAAATTAATAAACATGCAATGAGAAAAGTGTTTTAGGATCATTAAAATATATCATTGATTCATAGAAGAAACATGTTTCTATATTATTTTATTATAAATCAAATATTACAAGTGATTATAGTAAACTAAAAAATAATGAAAACCACACAAAATTCATAGTTCTATATTAAATTTGTAGTTGATCACAAAAAATTGATCTAAAGGTCGTACACTATTTTACTTTGGTGTCACGGCTTGACCCACTGGAGAACACATGAATGATTGAATGCTATGTGTGACACCCAAAGCCTACCTCAAATAAGATATGGTATGGTGAAAAGAAGCATGTATACATATCACACACATGGTTGTCCTTATCTAGAGGTACCTTCACACATGCACATATCTCCAATCTTCTAAATCAATGATAGAACATAAAATTCATCCGATACCGAAGGAATGTTTACTTTATTTTCCTGGATGAGAGTTTTAGAAACTTACTAGAATGAATAATTTGTGAAATATAATCCCCCTAAAACATGTCTAACGTTTTATAATGAGAGAAATGATATCGAATTCATCACATGGTACAAACGGAAATATTGACACCTCAACTATGATCTGTCTACTTTTATTACACCTCAATCAACATAAAAAAATCATATTCTTAATATATGAAATGTTTTATAAGATGCCATATAGGTTTGAGTATTATAATACCCATTTAAATTCCCATAAATAACCAAACATAAAGCATCAAGAGTTTTGATAAATTAATACATCCTCATAGAGATTTATCAACTGAAACATGATATATAATGGTAATTTGAATAACAATATATACTCACAATATACACTCTGTATAAGGTATATGTCACAACCATTGTACAAACCTCGGATCCTACATAATGATTAAAAATAAACCTCTTCAACGTTAACTCACTACATTATTTTGATCAATCTAATGGTACTCATTTGAGAGGTTTCGTTCATAGAGCATCATCGGGAAGAAGTATATGCTACTACATAGAAGTGATATTTATAATGATATTAGTCCTCCACCATGGATTATTTGGTATACTAGACCCTAACTATAATAAACCCAAATATAGGGGTTCGATTCATGTGTATGTCAGTCACATAGATTACTATAAAATATCACCTATGGAAAGTGATATTGGATTCCACTCCAAGCCTTATGGAGGGATTCCTAAAACTCAATCTAAGAATAATCTTATAGAGGATATAAATCATTCATGGATGAAGTTGTTCCACATTATACACTCATCAAGATTGTCAAACAAAACATACGCTAAGGATGTTAATTGAAATTAAACGTAATAATGTCCTCATGAAACAAAAGATAAATTTCACTACATTTAATTATAGTACTCAATCCGTCATTAATGAGCCGACAGTGTGTTGAACACTAATTTTTTTCCCATCTACATCAGTATATTCTTATGTATATTGGTTATGACCATGTACCAGGACATTCTCGAGTACCTATTCATGAATGAGCTCCTAGTCATGCCCATATAATTTGGTTATTCATGTTACATACTCATGTGTGTTCATGTGTACCCCCTGAGTAAAGAATGATCTACCATCCTTGGGTTACACTGTGTGTGATATATTTCTCAATGCATAAATCATATCAATTCTACAGTGGACCACATGTTCTGTGATAATCTGAACTACACAACATGATGTCATGATTTTCATAGAAAATACATATTGTTTTACTCATCTCACTTGTTCCAACTCCATCGTGGATTCTTCTGCTATACATAATGGCAAATTATGATCTTGAATTAACACTACATGCTTGTTTTTTGAGACCAGATGTTGGATTTCAATTATTATTGGTAATCAACCATATGTCACCATGATATAAAAACACTAAAAACCATTAACTAATGATATCAAAATATGAAACTGATCTTATATCATCTACATGAACCAAAATAATGTTGTTAACATCTATTCTGACCCTGCAGAAATGGTTCACTATTCTAAACAAATATCGTGAAATTGTCATGTACTCTTCCTTTGTCAAACATATATTAAATGGAAGACTGATTATAGATGAATGAAGGATTTTGTGAGAAAAAAAATGAATAAATATATGATATATAGAATCTCCATTATGGTTATTGTTCTCAATATATCAAAATTTAATCAATGAATAAATTAGAATTTTAGAAATTCATCATCCAAAATCATCAACGCCTTGCCCTAGGAAGTTAATGAAATACCAGAAAAAATTTTCAACACCTGAATAAATATATTTTAATAGTTGATATATGATAAGAAATGGATTAAAAATGATTACCAAGACAGGTGATCTATCCTACGTTAGGTATGGATCAACTATTGAGGGATAATGGTTGCACATCATTGTCAATTTAATGATCTATATCCCTTATTGCTGCAATGATTTCCAAATCATTATATATCATCATTCCCCCATGAAATATATTCGAGTAGTTACTCTATTAATAACTATGGTTCTGTAGATCAACCTAAGGATTTTTAATAAATTGTTTATATTATAAGACTAGGTTTCTGAATTAAAATTGAAAAAAATTAATTTATTTTATTTTTTATGTTTGAGATGTCACATTACCAACA
This sequence comes from Viscum album, assembly GCA_963277665.1. Classification (NCBI taxonomy): domain Eukaryota; kingdom Viridiplantae; phylum Streptophyta; class Magnoliopsida; order Santalales; family Viscaceae; genus Viscum; species Viscum album. Next base: position 1,758,251,378 of record OY728123.1, read on the forward strand.
GACACAATGATTAAAAATATTACTCCACTACATGGGTAAAAATCAAATTATTGGTTTAATAGTAGTATTAAATTTATTATCAAAGGCACTGTTATTTGTTTAATCCATTAATCAAGAAAGACATTGCTCAACTGATATAATATATTTAATATGTTATTCATATCAATACCAATCTCCTCTAAGCTCTGAAATCCATTACTAACTCATATCCTATGTAATAATACAATCCTTAAAATAATAAAATCATTCCATTGAAAAATAAATTCTTTACATTATCCACACAATATGGTGAATTTTTGTGAAATGATAAAATCAAACTCAAAATGATTTTGGTAATGTGCTCATTTCTCATCGTCCCAATCTATAGTGCTCTTCAAAATAATAGCAGGATACCACTAAAAGAAGACCATGGGAATCACTCATACATGGAAGAACTTAGCATATCAATCCTCCATATCTAATGGTAGACAAAAAAAATTAGTCCCATCATCGATGTCCAACTCACCCATGTAGATTACTTTTGGTCGGTCGTGGACATAGCACATTATATACAACACAAGGAATAAATCAACTACTCGGTATAAATATTTGTAATGACTCATCAATTCTCATTGGCTTGAGGGTACAATGAGTAATTACTTTTCCTTATGACACATCCACAAGATGCCAAAGGCTTGAAATAAACGACAAAGGTTTTCAAATACAATTTGGGGGTCTATTTACCCTTTATTAAATAACCTATAAACCAACCCATCATAAACAAACATTCACTATATGATGCATGAAAAAATGAATGACAACAAAAAAACATCACTTATTTCAAACCACATCAAGTACACAACAGCGGATGACCAAACCACACATCAAAGTACCCAGTGGATGAACAACTCAAGACTCTCAAAAGACACCATGCCTCCTTGCTCCATAAGCTCCAAGATCCACAACATATCCCAATCATCACCACGAGCCACTAACAATAAAATGCTTTACCATTAAATGCATCCCGGAACATGATATCTATAATAGAACCCATGTTCCAATGCATGGGTGAGTATAAAACTCAGTAGGTTTCCCCAATGAATTCCCTACTCATGCCACTAGGATAGAAGGGTTATAAACATTTATAAAAAACATTTTATAAATTTTTTTTCCCAAAAGAAGTTTATAACTAAATATAATCAACTTTCCCAAACCACTTATAACCAAAAGCATTCAATGAAAAAGAAACCAATTTTCCAAAAAATGTTATTTTTCTAGAAAAATAATTATACAATCATTAAAACCATTTTACAAACATCCCATTTTGGCATACCCAACCATTTCCATACCCGTGTAACCAACCATGCATGCTTCTTTATGAGAGTTCCAAACTCATGAGGGGTTTCTGGTCGATCTACCAAGTCATCATAAGGTAAATGTTTCACATGTGCCATTACACCTTTGGAACTGAGCACAAGGTCATATTTTAACCAATCCTTGTATATATAGTTACCATTTTTCCGTTAAACATTCGACACTGATCACAATGTCATATTCCAACCGAGCCTCGTACATATAGTTACCATGTGCCATTACACCTTTGGCACTGATTAAAAGGTCATATTTCAACCAAGTCTCAAACATGCAACATGAACACAAACCACATAGGCCCATAAATCATGCAAAGAAACACTTTCAATAAAAATACATTTTTTCTTGAAAACCTTTTTCATCATAACCCTTTCTGTGCCAAACAATTTAAATTCTACACCATTTTAGGAAACCACTATTTTTATTGAAAACAATGTCCATCAAGAAAAATTCAATCACAAACCATTTCAATAAAATTCTATTTTTATTGAAAATCCATTTTTCATCAAACCATTTACATTTTCTAAATATCCATAATTTAAAATCAACATTTTAAATTCAAGAAGCCTAATCACTTTCACACCAATTCAACAAGAATTCACATTCCACTAAAACCAGAAATCATCACTATAAAAGATTTATTCTATGAATTTCAAAATCATATCCATTCAAATATCCTAATATGAAACTAAAGAAAACAATTCAAACAGGAGGAGTCGAGAGTGAATCCTCCTACATTTAGGGTTTTGACGAAAATTGCAACGAACGAAGAACTCACAAGAAAACCTTGTTTCTTTTTCAAAAACCTACCCTAAATCTACTCTCATAGAAATACCAAGACAAAAACTCATCATATTTGGAATCCACACAATTACATCTACCAATAAAGTGCGTATATCTAAGAAACCAAGAGAAGAGGAGAAGTATATCTAAGTAGATCTATGAAACCGATCAAGAATGGAGAAGAACGATCACATACCTCAATAATCCGGTTTTGATTCGCCAAGAGAAGCCATCAGATCGCCTCTAGAATGATGGGAGAACCGTATTTTACCTTAGTAGAAGAAAAAACCAGAGTTATGGCCTCTTATGAGCTTAAAAGTGGCACATAGAGGAAAAAACAAGCGAGATCCACTTTTATAGAATCTCATTTAAGTGGCCACATGGTTTTCTCACACAATTAGAAAAACCATGCGCTAATAATGCGTTAGCCACTACCTCAGTAGACCCTCCATGCACGGCTTGGCCACATGGTTAGACAAATCATATGCTGCCTATGCAGATGCTACTGCCTCCAAGACAAACTACACCTAGTTTTTCCGCACAGTTTAGACAAATAGTGCATCGTCTATGCGACTTCCCCTATGCCTCAAAACATCATTCAATGTTCTCCCAATTGTCCCATTCATCATCCTTAACATTAAAACCATGATAAGCATAAAGTAGGGTTTATATACTAGAAACCGGGGGTATTACACTATAGATGTTGGCCCAAGAGGTACACCACCATTCCAAACCAAAATATTATCATAAAAAAACAATAAATCTCACAGATATCATTCTACACTATTCAAATCACCACAACACTCACCAAGGTGAGACAATAAAAAACCCTTGGTCCCCCTTTTCAAACTACCAAGGCCACCCAAGTGTATCGGAGTAGGACATATGATTTACATTGGTAGTATTTATTATATCATTATGAATTTGACCTTCTATTTCATCACATACACAAACTATAAGACCATATGTGTAGACTCCCATAGTATTCTCTTTTATATTGGTGACATATACGTTTTCCCATAAAATTATTAAAATGGATCCATACTAGAAGTTGAGTTATAATTTTTTATCTTCTAAAACTCCAGGAAGCGTAGGTGATCCCACTAAATAAGGCCAGAATATAAGAATACATTTGGAATCATGAACCATATATCCTTAATTTTCTTCACTTAATAACCATTAATATAGGGATTAAAATCTATTATCAAACACAACTGTGTCCCGAAGGCATCATAAAATACCATCCATTACTATATTTGATGTGAGCATCATAGTATGAAATGGAAATCGATGAAACTATATGATGCTAAACTATATCTAAATTGTAAAGGTTTTCTAATATCTCAATTGAAGTTTTCTCATGGATTACTAAAAATCTAGATGATTTTGTGAATCCTTCATTGGTCACTCAAATGGAATCTTATTATCAAGATGATCATAGGATCCGTGACATGAATTCTACAGAGATAATATCTTACTCCCACTACAAAAACCAAATCGGGTTTATCTATACCCACAAGATCATGGCCATCTTCATTCACCTATAGATAAATGAGGCATCTATTGAAAAAAATACAACCAAACAATATTTAAGCATATATTTCTTAAATTACTATTACATAATTTTAAAGATATACAACATAAAAGAATTAAAAACCCAAGATATAAAGTTATAATATCATGGGAAAGATAGAAAAAAATATCATTTACATAATAATGAATAAATATTATTTAATTACATATTCTCTAGATTCTTATTTTCCATCATGTACTCCTTAGTATATATAGTCTCATGAGGCTATACATTAAAAAAAGGGTGAGATAAAAGAAAATTAACTGTGTCTATAAGAACATGAATCAATGTGACATGGGTGATAATATAATCATAATCATAAAATAATAATATGATCATTAGAAAAATCAGGTTTTATGTATTTGATAATGTAATAGAATGTAATTCATAGAAATGATCCATCATGTATTATTTTTCAACCATCACACATCATTTTGAACATAGCTAGAATCATGTTCATGCATTACATATGTGAATATTCAAAACATCCTCATTATTTGTTTTAAAAAAATCATCTTGTTCAAACACATTTCAAATTATCTCATGAGATACATCAAATAAACCAAGGCATTTTAGCACTATAAAATTATGGTCACACCCATCACATCATTACATTTACATAATAATTCTTTCTGTATGTAAAGTATATTAATCATGGATATAAAATAACCCATGTAATGGAATGTGTTTTAAGCGGATTTCAGAAACCATAGTTTCATGAATAAATATTCAGCTTCCCTAAATAAAAAGATAATAACATACATGTTATAAGAATAAAAAATCGTTAGTAAAGGATAAACAATATCAAGGGAAGTAAAATATTTTTCTCAAAAGAGTATTTATTTTTGTAAAATACTATAATTTTTTATGAAGTCATATAGTAAACATATATAACCACAAAAAGAAAATGGAAATGAAATTTTAATAAATTAATTTATACATTTACACAATGGAAGAGATAATACCCCAAATAATGGACATGGGTTAGTGAATCCCTTTAATTTAAGTACAACTACATTATTCAATTTAATATATTGGATAATAAAAATATATACATTAATAAATAAATAATTAAAATAGTATACATGTATTTTATTTATTTCAAATTTATTAATTTCATTTATGGACATTATGATGTGTTAAAGAGATTAGTTCGATAATTTAGACTATATCCATTTTAGTGGTTATCATGATAAATTTTTTTGTATACGGAAGAGGAAGTTAGTGTAAAATAAATATAATTATTAAAAAAGACAGTATTTCTTATTAATGAAATTAAAAAATATTAAATGACCTTATATATCATTTGGTTTTATGGTATAAGGATGAATCATTAGATAAATAGGTAAATATAATCGTTTAGATTCATATGGCGGTTTTTAACACAATGAACTCATGTTTTTATAAATAAAATATAAATAAGTTAGTTTCAGAACATAAATAATGGTATAACGAAAATTTTGCAATATTTTTCCCCCTTTATAATTTTTTATTTCCAGTCTTAAAGGTTGTAAAATAAAAGGAAAACACATCGTCCACGTTGGATGTAAAATAACAAGCCACGAACATTGTTTTCTTTTTTAGAATAAAAGAGAAAATAAAATATTTATGATAATGTATTATTTAATTAACAAAATAATATTATAGAATATATATATGATATTGGTGATATCATTCTACTTTGATAATGGTAGATGATGATAGAAAATAAAATAAGAGAAAAATGAAATGAAATTAGAAGAAAAGACTATGGATTTTACCTATAGAATATTATACTTGAGAACGTATTAAGGTAAATTAGTTTTTGAATTTTAAAGATTAAAATTTTTAATTGTAGAAGGTAGAGTATTTGGAAGAGGATTTGGCTAAAATTACAAATGCATCAATTATTTGGAAGTGTGAGGAGAAGAGGTGATGATGTATAGTATTTGTATGGGACCAGAGGGGAGTTTGTTTTTTATTTTATTCACTAGTTTATTATTTTGGATCATATCTATCAATAGTACGAACATTATAACTATATATATTATAACAAAGAAGGATAGATTGAAATTAAGGGATTACCTCATTCATACATCATATGTGAATCCAAAAAATCATGTATTTGTTAAATTCTTTAAATTTTTGTATTTTTTCCTTCACCACCAAATTCATCAACTTTAGGAAAATCTAAAATAATTAATCGTAACCATTTTTCGATGTTTAGAATTAAAAAATTATATCCAATTTATGAGAATAATTTTTTAAATATGTGAAATATAATTAATATTTATAATCCACATTTACATGGATGATAAAAATTGTATATTATAACTAATTTTATAACATTTCTATAAATTAATTAAGGTCCCTTAAATATATACTATAATCATAAGTAATGAAATATTAATTTATGAATCTATTTTTTTAAATAAATTTATATTAAATCATTATATTATTTTTCTAAATTTCAAATAGATGTTTATGTTCTATAAATATGTCAATACTTAATTAATAATTATAAATGATTTATTTACTTATACTATGATATAATTATATCATATTATCATTCATATGAAACGTAATATTTTTATTTGTTAATATATATGTTTATTGTTATATAGGCTAAGTTTATATTCCTAATGGCCACAATAATATTCCAAAGGTTATGTTATTATTCCATCATTATAGGTTCCTTAATTAAATAAATTAGTTATTATTTCAGTCATTATATATTTTTAATGACTTTACTGTGTTCATGATGTGATTTTTTGAAATATTTATTATAATATAATTCCCATTGACAATATTTTGGGTCATATCATTCTTCCCCCTATATTAAATTTCTACCTCTATTTTTTAAAATTTTATTTTTAAAATAATTCAGCATACTTCACCTTCATCAATTCCTCTTATTCCTATTATGTCTCTTCATTGTTAGGGGTTTTCTATAATACATTGGCTAGGTGAGTATTGTTGCTGAATAGAACAATGTTTATATAGTCTATGATCTTCACTTGATTATTCTCTTGAAGGAAATAATTTTAGAACTATACCACCATTTTTTTGTGCATGTTCATTATCTTTTGTTTTATTACATTTTTGATTGCATGGGGAGAATGTTTTTTCAGGCATATGTTTTCTTTTGTTTGATTAATTGTGAAATTTTATTTAATAACCATTTTGTATTTTAATAATATCATGAAATAAAGTGAATTTTTTATTCTTATTATTGTTGATATAAAATAGATACATCTACATTTCATTAGTTTATGATGATGTCTAATAACGAATTTCTATTACTCAAAATATTTAATATGTTTTTACGAAAATTATGGAAACACTACTGCTAACAGTTTTAAAATGTTTTCATATTTATATTACTGAAACATCTAAGGAAATCAAATTCTCCTGAAACATTATTATTTAGAAATACAATAATATTTTCTTCATTTCATTAGCGTCCATAAAATTCCAGAAAGGTCGTTTGAATGGTGATAATATTTATTGATGTTCTACATTGATTTTTTAAACTACAATTTTCAATAATGATGTCGGTTCTATTTTTGATGATATTAGGAATAGTAGATAAATATTTATTTGATTCTTGACTTGTTGAAAGGCTAGTAAGTCATTTACATATACATCTCCCTGACCAATGTCTGAATTTTTTGTTTATAGCCCTTAAAATTTTGTCATTGGTTGTAAACTTGTGATGTCTAGTATTTCTTGAATAGTTCACTGTATGATTCATCAAGCCTAAATTGTTTTTAATGATCCATACACTATAATACTACTCATTAAAATTAAAAATAATTGTTCATCATCCATAAATTACTATTCATTTTCGATGTTAATGTTCATTATATGGATTTCATTTAAATTTAAATTTTCCTTATATATGGATTATTTTTATGTATTTTCTATTATATAAATTACAATTAAATATAAAAATTATATTTGAGGAGTTTTTTTATATTTTTTGTGGAATCATTAAGGGGAAAATGAATAATTTTCGATGTCTATTCCCCATTAATTTGAATGTTTCAACATTGTTTCAATTGAAATTTTTGAATTTACTTACAGATTATGATTATAGTTTTCAAGAAACATTTAGCCTAAATTTATAGATGTTTGAATGAATATAAATCAGTGTTTTAAATAATTAAACATTATTATATTTCTAGATATATTTTTCTAATTGTTATGAAATATTATTTTTTATTATGTTTATGATTTATTGTATCGGATTAAAGAGGAAATAGTGCTACTATTTTTCATGGAGATATTTATGAATTCTCTTGACTCAAATAAATTTAAATTTTTAGACAAACTAGAGATAGTATATGTACTGAATATTTATTATATATATATATATCAATATAACTTATAAAATATAATCACAAATTATAAATAAAAATGAACCACGTTGTCATTTTTCCTACAAAATGTTTTCACCATGCATTGTGAACTTTGAACCTATTATGCAATCTACAACGGCCTATGACACTCTATTTCAGCAAATGAATGATTTCCATTAATAAATGATCTAATATAATATTCAACAACCTCTACATGTACTTCAATTCATTATCTTATCATTCATCTTTTTGTTATTCTGTAACATAATTTTCTACTTCTCAGATTCACTATATTGTTATGTTTAATACTTTAAACATAAAAGTATTGATTTTATTCTTTTCATTGTGTTTCAACTCCGATATTATCAAGTCCGAATGTAATGGTTATGTCTCTCATTATCTAATGTCAGTATTGTTCGGGTTGTGACTCCATGTGTCTAATATCAGGTTTTAAGAACTGTGACTGCGCACAAAAAATTTAGTGTCATGGTTGTCCTTCCACAAGGAATGGATTTTGTAATTGGGTTATGATTCCCCTATAAAAAGTATTTTATTGAACACATATCTTCTTTTCATGTAGAGACATATAAGAGTATAAGTAAGCTCTCATTGGACCAAACTACTCTAAAAACATCGTTTTAATTTTTAATATTTCCACTACAAATTATCCTTTATAATTTACATTGATAATTAATATAATTAATCAATTTAGTTGATTATATTTTTTAGTTTTTTATTTTCATACCCCTCTAGACCATCCTCTATTACCCATTCCACCCTAACAAATTGAATTATAGGTAAATATTAATTATAATTGATTAGATTAGTTATTTTTATTCTTATACCTTCATTCTATTTCATGATATTGTTCATTTTGGAATTATCCAGTCATTATCTAGAGTCTTTTTTAATTATATTTGTGATAACATCTTCAGAGACCTCACAGATTATGGAAGAGATTTTATAAGACGGTAGGAATGAATTTGAATGAGGCTTCCATACTTAAAAAGTCACCTCACATTGACAGAAATGATTATGGATACTGGAGATCCCGAATTGAGGTTTACGTCAAAGAGTCGAGCATTGAAATCTTGTCAATCATGTCAAAATAATACACACTATCTGATGAGGACCCATAAACTATTACTATAATTGAAGATACTAGATATGTTTTAAATTATAAATATTTTTTATTTTATATTTCTCTATTAACAGAATTGTTTTTAGTCATGTGTCTACTAGTAAGACACCTCAAGAAATGATGATGAATTTACATGTTACTCACATTGGCCTAGAAAAACTAATCAGTATGAGACATGTAAGGACTCATGCTGAGTACCAATACTTCAAAAAAAGTGAATATGACAGAGTAAACTAAATTTTCTATAGATAGAAATCATTTTCAGTTGAATATATTCACATATATAAGCTCTGTAAGACACAATAATGGTTGTACAAGTCATATTAGCATTCCTAATGAAGTGGCATGGAAAAATTGTTTCCGTTGATGAAATCAAGTTATTTGAATAATAAAAACATGATGAATCGATATGATCACACATTCAATATGAATGAGAATAGAACAACGTAGCTTCCAATGAGACAAAAAAAAAGTTTTAACATTTAAATTAGTGAAAGTTGTTTTTACTAACTCTTCATGTTATAATCTACAACATTTTGAAAAAGACGATATGGCTCTGATTGTTACTAGAGTTTAAATAATTATGAAAAACATATTATTCATGATTCAATTTAGATTAAAACCAAAAAAATAAAAATAAATTGGAGGTGAGAATGGTAAAATGAATTATAATTCTTATGATGTAACTTATTATGAGTGCAGGATGAAAGGGAATACCAAACCCGATTATCCTAAACTACAAAATAAAGGTAGAAAAAACAAGAAGATAAAAATTGAATTGATAACGAGTTGGATTTGTACGAATGATTCTGATTCTTGTGAACAATATTGAGATTAAAATGAATCTACTATCTTCTGCATTGTGGTATCTCTATATATGGATAATAATTCATGTTTTTTTTCCGAGTATTCGTATTCAGAATGAGATTCAAAAACACTAATGTATTATAATTATGTAATGAAATTTGATGATTAATATTATTTTAAATATGATGATATATATTACAATAATAACAAAACAAATAAAAACATGTTTCTAAAAAAATACTTTTGAAGTAGAATGAAAAACTATGTAACAAACCTTCTTATTATTCAAATTCAAATGTTAATTTAAATTTAAATTTTGCTAAATATATGAATGCAAATAGGAAAAAGGAATTTCAATGTATTAAAAAATTACAATTTTCTAATGTTTAGGGTCATGAAAAATATCATGAGATTATTTATTTGAAAGAAAAAAACAAAAATAATGATGGTTTTGGTTATGATAAGAAACTTCCAGAATGTCTTGAAGGACATCATATTTTATTTATTTTCATAATACCATTATCGAGGATTTAAGGGGAACCCTAAAATTATATTTCAAGCATTCTTGTATATGTTACATGACCTGTATGTCATAACAAATTTATACAATCTATTACTACTTGAAAATGACACTCCCTATCAACTACATCATGATCAACTCTCCACCTTAGATTAGGTGTTCATATAGCTTTCATGTGCAAAGATGAATAGTCCAGATACCTATGAAAATTCCATACCCTCTCATTCTTCCAAATATGACAACACTGCTCTGGTTAATGCACCCTACTGTTGAATGCACCCTACTGTTGAATGATCATATGGGGCTTGTTCCGTGAAGAATTTTTCTGGGCATCTGCACATCCGGTGGCATAAAGGACATGATGTTACTCGAATGGCATATAGGTTTCATGAAATCCTTATTTACCTAATGTCTTGAGTGTCCCGATGTCCATAAGGACTCCAATCCCAACTCAGTGGCCCAAGGTGACTAGTTTCTGTTTCTACAGTACCGAAAAGTCCCTACTACAATACACAGGAATTATCCCTCCTCCTGGTTTCGAAGCTGGGTCTCGTAGATTCACATAGAATGAAATCACCAACACGGCTGAGGCACATTAGAGGCTATGACTTGAGATTACAGAAAATTTATAAAACTCATTTTCATAAAAGAAAAAATGGTATTACTTCATATGTTACTAGTATTTAATGTAGCATGAAAGATCATAATAAAAATTATTTTTCTCTTACATTTAATCAATCCTTGGGATTAACAAAAACTAATATTTTGAAATTCTTGTTATATATTGTACCTTAAAAAACATGTTTAAATTTTATATGGGTACCTCAAAATTGGGTATCTAATAATATTAGACCAAATGTAAATTGGGTACCAAAAATGTCATGTAATTAATTTTTTAGGAATAATTCATTTAATATATCAAGAATGATGTATAGTTCCTCGAAAGTGTATTCTCTAGTAATATGACCAAAGACCCATCAGAAGCTACCATATAAAACACATGTTATGGAGGAATTATTACTTTTGGAGACAATTGAAAAGTCAATGTAAAAGGTTTTGGTAAAAATCTTATATAAATTATACTTTTATTTCTAATGTTGTATATGTTGAAGGTTTAAAACATATTTTCAAATGTATAACAATAATATGTGATGATGGAATGTAAGATAAATTTCAAAATGATAAATGATTATTTTTTAATTGAAATTTATTATTATTTTATTCTTATTGAAAAGATAATATTTATAATAATGATTTTACTGAACCAAATATTCAACACGTAAAGTGTTTGATTGCTCTACAGAATGAAAACATCTATGAAAATAAACTCTCATGCCATGTTAATTTCTGATTATTGTATAAACTATCAAAAAGAGAGAAGGTTTAATAGTTTCCTTCCTTGAAGAAATAATTTCACCATTTCTGTATTGCTTTCATGAAAGGGAAGCGACACAAAATATCTTTTTGACCCATCAATAAGATAAAAATTAATAGACATTTTCAGTTAGTACATGTTGATTAATTTGGTCCCAGTAAAATTTCCAACCCTTAGTAGAATGAATTATACCATATTTGTTATTGATGATTATAGTATACTGACTTGGGAATTCTTTCTTTTTCATAAAAATTATACTTTAAATAGAATTTATAATTTCTTTAAATTAGTTCAAAATGAAAAAGTATACATGATTATTTATATTAATAGTGAAAATGTTTTTTATTTTATTAAATATAATATGATATATTTTTTTGAAAATAATGGCTATTAACATTATATTTCTTCTCCTAGAACACCATAACAAAATCGAGTAGTATAACGGAAAAATTTAAACCTTATTTAAATGCCTCGAACTATTCTAAGTGAATTAAATTTGCTAATATATTTTTGGGATGATGCTGTTTTTTATTCATGTTATATTTAAAATAGAATTCTTATTAGACCTTTATTAAAGATAAATCCTTATGAATTATTAATAGAATAAAATTCCTAATGCTTGTTACACTAATGTTTTTGGTTGTGTGGTTTTTATTTTGAATTACATTGATAATTTTTTAAAATTCGATGTTATGAGACATGAAAAAATCAATCAAACTTAGTATAATAATAATAAAACTTATTTTGTTTATAATAATGGAACTATGGTTGTTGGTGAATATATCCAAGGTATGTTAGATGATAATAATAATAAATTAAATTTTAATTTTAATTTTTAGGATACCGATATTAGATAATTTACTTTTTGGGAAGAAGTTCCCCAAGATAAGAATGAATCAATATAGGGGGGAATACTCCTTCCCAGCCAGTTCCAATATTCATGGAAGATTCACATTGACAATAATGTTCAAAATTTCATTGGGAATCCCATTTCTATTGTTAATACTCAAAATTCAATTTTATTGTTTTACCAACTCTTCATTTGTTTATAATATTGTTTATTTTAATGTAAATGATGCTTTAAAAGATGAAAACTGGATTATTAATATTGAAGATGAATTAAATCTGTTTCATAAAAAAATGTTTGGTCATTATGTGAATTGTATGAGGACAAATATGATATTGGAACTAAGTGGACATTTCCAAACTAGATTTATGATTCAAAAAATATTGTTAAAAATAAATTTTGTCTTGTAACGAAAGGATAATCTCATGAAGAAGGTAAATACATTGAATATTCTTCATCACATGTTCACATGATAAGGGAAATTATAATGTTAATGTATTTGTCTTGTATTCAAGGTATTAAATTATATCAAATGGATGTAAAATGTACTATCATAAATGGTTTTATAACTAAATATGTTTTTGTTTCTTAAACCCCTAGATTTAAAAGTTAAAAATTTTCAAACAATGTTTTGAAATTATATAATGCATTTTATGGTCTCAAACAAGAACCGTGTTCTCGGTATGAATTTATTTAATTGTTTTTATTAAATACTTCTTTTGAGAAATGGAATATTGATCTTACTATTTTTATTAAACAAATTGATGATATTTTAGTTGTTCCAATTTATGTAAGAGGTATTCTTTTTGAATCATCTAATGAATATTCTTCATTGATGTATTTTGAATTTGACATGTGTTTAATGATAGAATTAAAATTATTTCTTGGACTTCTAATTTTCCCTCCTAAAAGATGTCATTTTTATTATTCAATATAAGTATGAAAAATAGTTAGAAAAATGATTTTTCCATGATTCTACTAAATTTTATAAAACTAAAACGGTTCTTAATTTTAAATTAGATATTGATGAATTTGGTAAATATGTTGACTATAAATTATATAAAGGCATGATATGTAGCTTTCTCTATTTGACTGCATCTTTAAAAAATATCATTTTCAGTGTTTGTGTATGTTTCATATTTCATGAAGATCTGAGTGAAATTAATATTAAAGACGTAAAAAAATTAGATTTGTTAAGGTAAATATTGATTCTGGTTCATTTTATCCCATACATAACATTTTTGATTTAACATCTTATTCTGATTCTGATTTTGTGGAATATCGAATTGATATGAAAGAACATCATGTATGTTTCATTTACCGTAAAAAACATCAATTTCTTATTCTTCTATTTAACAAATATCAGTTTCATTATCTACTCTATATGCTGATTATATCTTTGATGATAGTAGTTGACGTCAATGATTTTGGATTAATGAAATGTTTTTTGATATTAGTTCTTATCTTGTTAAATTTCCAGTTTATTCTGATAATACATATTTTATTTCCATTTATAAAAACCCCTTAAAAATTTTTATAACAAATTATAATAAACATATATTTTATTTTATTAGAAATAATGTAAATAAGGGTGATTTGTTTTTCAATTTATTCCTTCTGAAAAGTTGATTGATTATATTTTCACAATTCCTTTTGACTCTTCTCAGTTTGAGAAAAATTAAATTTTAACTTTCTATGTTTGAATTTGATATTCTTATTATTAAATTTTATAGCTATATTTTTCTTTCATATTTTCAACTTAGAAAAACGAGAGAGATATTTTGGGTAGATATATCATGGGGAGATATATATTTGGAGAATATTTGGAGAAATAAAATGGGAGAAATAAACTAGTTCAAATGATATTAAAATTGGTTATAATTTTTTCAAATGTTTTGGTTTTGTAATAAAAAAAGTGGGGAGATTGTTTGTGGCTGTGCATTCTGTTTTGTTTGATTACTTATTTGTTTATATAGGGTGATTTGTTTTCATATTAATGTTTTCTTTTGTTTGATTATATGTGATTTTTCATTTAATAACCTCTCTGTGTATTAATTATTTCATAAACAACAGTGTATTTATTTCTATGATTTATATTGCATTTAATAATTAAGAGATTTATCTTCATTTCATCATTTCTTGAGGAATCCTAAAAATAATTATTAATTAATCTAAAAATTCATTTGAGTTTCTACTACAGATTCAGAAACACTACATCTAAAATTTTAAAAAAGTTTCTGTATTTATGTTAATCAAACATATACATATATCATATTCTCATTAAACTTGATTTTTTAGAAATAAAACTTGTTTATATTGATTTCATTAGTTTACATCGAAGTATAAAAAGGTCATCTGAGTAGTGATTAAAATGTTTGATGTTTTATATTTATTTTATGAATTGTGTTTTCAATAATTTACTCCATTCTTATTTTCAATGATATTTGTAATAGTTAGTTTATGATTTATTTTTTTCCTGATTCGTGGAAATGATAATATGTTTTTTCTAAAAATAATTCCTCTAGACCAATCCATAATTATATTCTTTAGAGAAATTAAAAAAAAATTATGTTTGTTAAAGAATGATATCAAATTTTTCATGAATAGTGCACTATATAGAAAACCAAACAAATGTTACTATTAATCATCCAGAAGATATATTGATTTTCATGAATAAATAAAATTATATTTCATCATTTATATGTTACTGTTCATTTCCAAATTTAATGATCTTTTATTGCATTTTTTTAAAATAGATATATGGATTTTTTATAAAGGAGTCTCTGTTGGAAACATTTTCTTTAAATTTAAAAATTATTATAAAAAATATTTTTAATTATTTTTGTATAATATTTATTGAGGAAAATTAATAATTTTCAATTCCCTTTTAACATTAATTACAAGGTTTATAAAATTCAGATTCAAAATTTGGAATTTACATACAGATTGTGCTGTTAGTTTTTAAGAACTATGCTTCCAGTATTTAAAGAAGGTTGAGTGGATTTAAATCAATGTATTAAATCATTAAAAACAAATATATTTCAGGATATGTTTTGGAAGGAGTTAATTAAAATATTTCAAATTATTTTTTAAATTTAGTATTTCGGATTAAAGAGGCCATAATGCTGCTATTTTTCATGGAGATATGTAGGAACTATCTTGAATCAATTCATTTGGAAGCCTTTATGGATTCAGAGCTACCAAAACAATGGAATATTTATTATATATATATCATTCTCTATTATAAGAAAATAAACACTAAATACGAATAAATAAGGCTCAGGATAATGTTTTCATACATTGTTTTTTCACCAATAATCTGTTGAGAACATTGAAACTGCTTTCCAATATTCAATGCCCTATGACACCCTATTTCATCACCATCATGATATCTCTAGGTCTGAATTAATTATTCTTGGACAAAATTTTCTTTGATGAGATGAGTTGAATACTCACCAACATGTACCTATACATTAACTATTTTGCTTTTTATTCATATGGTTTTGAGTCTATAACAATATTTCATATCTCACACAAAAAAACTATTTATATTTATATGATTTTAAACATAAAATAAAGTGAATCAGGTGTTATAATGTCTGGTTCTAAGTGTTGTGACTCTATGTGTCTCACGTAAGGACTATTCTGGTTGTGACTCCCAATGTCTATAGTCAGGTTGTAAGGGTTGTGACTCCCCACAAAAAATTTAGTGTCATGGTTATCGCTCCACTATAAGAAGATTTGTTTTAGTGGGTTATGATTTCCCCATATAAATAATCATTAATGATCATGTATATCTTACCAAGTGGAGAGGTAAAGAAGTATTTGTAGGCTATATTTGGACCGAACTAGTATAAAAAACTTTGTTTTCAGTTTTTCCATTAGTAATTATCCTTTATAATTAACATTGAAAATAAATTAAATTAAAAACTTTATTAGATAAAATTATTTAATGTGATATATCCACCCCCCTCTAGACCATCTTCCATTACACTTTCTGACTTAACAATCCCAAGATAGTATCTGTGAGGGATCAAGTATGTAATTCTCAAAAAGGGATACAAGGAAGGTATTTTATAATTTAGACATGGTTGGTGGAAGTGCTAGTTTATATGCAATAACTCTGACACAATAAATAATCATAAATGGGAATATCTACTTAGTTCATGGATTCCCTTCTTCTAAAATCGTAAGATCCTTTACCACAGTGATATGTAGAAGAGTACCATGTCTCCAACCTCAAACTCATGTTATCATTGATGATTTTCTAAATAGATTTTTAGTCAACTTAGGTCTTCCAAGCTATGCAACTGAATGATTTTAACCTTTCCACCATTTCATTAACCATTTCATGTCCTAGTATCTTGCTTTCACAAAATTCATCACATCATGTCAGTGTTCTACATATTTTCCAATAAAGAAAAACATATGGATCAACTTTGGTAATTGATTTGAAACTATTATTTTATGAGAACTCGACCAGATGTAGATGTTGGTCACATACTCCTTAAAATTCCATAGAACATACTCTCAACATTTCTTCCAAGTTATAAATTATCAACTATGATTGGAAATGAGTTTGAGAATGAAATGTCATACTGATGTCCAGTTCACTATTTATAGTATTTTGGAGACTTTTCAAGAACAAAGAGGTGAATCTAGGATCTCCATCAGATACAACTGATAGTGTAACTCCAATAATCCTTTCCACTTTTTTAATTTATATCAATTCATGATGATATAGTGAGAGGATATATTTAATTTCGATAAAAGGATCTGTCATTGTAAGATAACCCACAACAACCCATATAATATTGTTTCCTCTTAATGTCATTGGAATTTTGGTGAAAAAGCCCATTGGGATTTTTTCTATTTATATGTTTTTATGGTTAGTGGTTTTATCATCCCATTATAATTTTCCATTACATACTTAACATATAGAAATACCAATAACATTGAGGTATATTTTGTTATCTCCTTCATATCATCCCACCAATAGTTATCTTGGACATATCGATACATCTTTGGGATACTTGGGTGAAAATAGATAGTTGTGCTATCTGTGCCACTAAAAATCTCTTGTTTTGTCTATGGATTTTGTGGTATGTAATGTCCTGAATAAATAATAAAACTCATTATTTTTGGATTCTGAACTCTGAGGAGTTCCCATTTCTCGTATATTTCACCTTATTTGGGATTATCACATCATTTTTTATAGAATCTATTTCTTTCTCCATATTTAATGGTGGATAAGTCATTTAAGAACACAATGATTATGTTCCTTATATAATGATTCCATTTTCCATCCTTTTAAAATCATTAAATATTGGATCCTTATTAGTTCTTATCATAAATAATTCTATGGGATCCTTTCAACTTATAGTTCTTCTACATTATCTATCTAACTAGTATGTTAGAAGATTGAGTATAAAAAATTCTTGAGGATATATAATCATGTTCATAGGAACATACTAATAGCATTATATTTAAATATAAAATTTCAGTTATTATCTTTATTATATATTTAACACTTCCCCCCAAATATATACTTCTTCCATATTTTCAAGGTCAACATCATAGCTTCCAACTCTAAATTCTATGTGTGATAGTTTTTCTCATCAATTTTATACTACCTTGAGGTGTAGGGTATCACATTATCATTTTTGATGAGTACACAACCTAATAAATTATTCTAATAACCAATCTATACCACAAAGTGATCCATAGTTTTTGTATGTTTGAGTAATGACTTGGGGTTCACCGGTGCTAAATTTACGTGGTGTAATAATCGTAGAGGTTCAGATTGTATTTAGAGTAGATTGGACCACTGCCTTATCAACATGCAGGGTCTTGATTTATTTTCAAAATCTTTGGTCACACATCTCTCCCGTATACTTTCAGATCATGCCCCTATTCTTGTAGACATAAGACGTGAAGTGGTGGTGAGCAGAACCTTCAGATATTCTGGGGAGTGGCACTGTGACCCGGGTTTTTTATCAGTTCTGGAAACGTCATGGCTCAAGGACGAGGGAGAGTGTTCATGGGATTGGTTGGTGAATCACCTCAAGCGTTTGAAACTGGACATCAGGAACTGGTTGAACAACCAGTAAGTCTATTCTAACCGGGTTATCAGTATGTAGGCGGATATTGAGAGGTTGTAAGAAGTTTTCCAGGTGGCATGGGATGATAACATCTTTATTGATCTTTGTGACAAGAAGGTACCTCTTACAGAGAAGCTTCTCGAGTTGGAAAGAATTTCCAAGGAAAGGTCTCGTGTGAGATGGCTTAGAGAAGGAGATCATAATTTTGATTTCTTTCAAGATTGTATTAAGGAAAAGATAAGCACGAAGATTAATATTAAAATGGAGAATGGTTCTTTCATGTCCGATGTGAACGTGGCTAGCGAGTTAGCATTGAAGCATTTCGAGAGCCTTATGGTGGGAGATCCTTCATCCGGTTTTGTGAGAGATGATACTGATGCCTCTGGGTTCTTAGTTGGACTTCCCATTTTGTTGGATGAGAATGATAATGAATATCAATCCTCTCTTCCTCAGGAAAAAGAGATTAGAGAGGCCCTGATGAGCATGCCCACAGGAAGTGCTCCTGGTCCAGACGGGTTTCCAGCTTCCTTTTATATGTTTTCATGGAATATTATAGGTACTGTCATGGTGCATGCTATTCAAGACTTTTTTAGGGGGGTTCTTTAAACAGGGGTGTAATGGCATCAAGGGTGGTTCTTTTTCCCAAGGTGAAAGATCCCCATCTTATCAGTCAATTCCGCCCCATTTGCCTCTGTAATGTGTCTTATAAGATCATAGCCACATTGATTGGGAGGAGACTCGCAAAACTCTTACCCCAAGTGGTCTCGGCTAAGCAACATGGGTTTATTCAGGGCTGCAATATACAGGGGGTGGTGGGTATTGCAAGTGAAATGGTTCAGGACGTCAACAAGCGGACTGTTGGTTCTAATATCATCATTCAAGTCGACATGAAAAAAGCTTATGATCAATTGGAATGGAGCTTCATTATCAGGGTAATGAGGGGTTTCGGTTTCCCGGAACGTTTCTGTGATTTATGTTTCAGGTGCTACTCCTCACCATGTCTCTTGGTGGCAATGATGGGGAGGAGTTTTGGTTTCTTCAAAACTGTCTGGGGCGTGAGACATGGTGACCCTTTATCCCCATCCTTGTTTGTCATTTCACAGGATGCACTTTCTAGGAATCTGAAGAAGAGTCTGTTAGAAGGAAAACTAATTCCTTACGTGGGCAAGGGGAACACAGGGAATATCACTCATTTGATGTTTGCTGATGGTATTCTGTTTTTCATGAATGGTCGGAGTAGTTCCTTAAATCATTTTAGAGGCTTAATGGCTAGTTATAATCATCTCAGTGGCCAATCTATCAATTTTGAGAAGAGTAATGTGTTTATCTCTTCGAAGTGATCAAGACCACGCTGTAGAGTTATTCAGAGGATTACTGCATGCAATCAGAAGCAATTTCCTATTCTCTACCTTGGGGTTCCACTGTCATATGGACGGGTCAGGAAGCAACTATTTTCTGGAATTATGGATCATTTATTGGGAAGGATCATGAACTGGAAGAACCAACTCCTTTAGTTTGGAGGTCAGATCATGTTGATCAATAGTGTGCTCTTCTCTATACCCATGCATGTGTTTTCTGTTGTGAAGCCACCGAAGGGCACAATTCAGAAAATGGAAAGTATACTGACTACGTTTCATTGGGATGCCATGACAGAAGGGCGTCGTCATTGGGCCTCATGGAGAAGGATAGCACATCCAGTTGATGAAGGAGGTCTTGGTTTGCATGATATTCGAGATACTATTCTCGGGCTACAAGCACGGCTTGCATGGGAGGTTATCGCGGGAGAGTCACTTTGGGAAACTGTTTTCAAGGGGAGATACGGCTGGGGTGAGGAATGCAACATGCAGGGGGCGACGAGGCTGGCCAAATGTATGTTCGATCATATGGGGGTGCTTAGGGGCTATTCCAGGTGGATTATAGGTAACGAGGATATTAGTTTCTAGCATGATAATTGGGCGGGTGAGATTCTGGCCTTTGAAGGTTGTCCATTTCCTGAAGTGTCCTTCAGGGAAGCATGTAATCAGTATAATGTTATACAGGCGGTGTTGAGTCCCACTCAGTTGGATGTGTTTACGGATATCGTCCTGAGTAGAGAATCGGATACACGCTGCTTTACGGAGGCTGTTTCGGGCAGATTCAACACCTGCGACTACATGAAGATACTCTAGAGAGAGAGATCCTCAGTGGAAGTGGGACAGTTCTTTTGGTGTAAACAGATTCCGACAAGGATGAATTTCTTGTTGTGGAGAGTTATCAACATTGCATTACCAACAGAAGAGAATATGCAGAGGAAGGGAATATGTTTGGCATCGCGGTGTTTCTGATGTGATTTTCCAAGGACTAAATCGGAGGTACATCTTTTATTCCAGGGACAATAGGCCTATATTCTTTGGTCTTCTTTCTCCAACTCACCAGTAAACGATGGAATGCTTGGACATGTTCAGAGTTTGTGGCTGCATGGTTCTTGGGAACTCAAGACAGGACTAGGGAAAGGTCCATCAGGGCCGTTGTCTTGGTGGCTGTTTGTTGGGTCCTGTGGGAGGCACACAATCAGGTTAGATTGGGATCTGAAAAGTATATCTTATCCCTATTTATCAGACTAAGAACTCTCATTGCAGAGTTGGAATCCTTGATTAAAGGGGGGAGGGAGTCGGTGGAGGTTTGTAACTTCCTTGGGAAACCTTGCAGTCTTCAAAAGAATCTTGGTTGTTGGATAAAATTGAAGCCACCTAAACATGGGTTGAAACTCAATATTGATGGTTCTTGCATGGATGGAGTAATGAGGGGTGGAGGCTTGCTGCGAGACTGTTGGGGATCAGTGTACGTTTCCTTTAGTTATTTTTATGGACAGAGAAATTCCTTGAAGGTAGAGGCTCAAGCCCTTCTCTCAGGCCTTTTGATCTGCAAGGAGAAGGGATTGGCAGTTTCAGAAATTGAATCTAATTCAGAGGACCTGGTTAAGGCGGTACAAGGATGGTTTGGGATTCTTTGGGACTTGACTTACATTATTCGAAGGTGCAAGGCCGAATCCAATCATGGAAGGCTTATCCATCATAGCTGGAGAGAAGCTAACTTCGCAGCCGATTTGCTGGCCCGCCAGGGCAGTCCGGAGGATCCTCTTGTGGTTTTTGATAGCCTCCTCTCTCTTACCCTAGAATGTCAGTGTGTGGTTAGAGGGGATGCCCTGGGTCTGCACCATTTTCATCCCCCTTGAAGGGTTTTCTTATTTGTTTCTCGTTTTTGTTAAATATTAATAAAAAATAACTTTCAGTCATAAAAATAATATATCCATTGTTGGTTAGCATGGTTAGTGGGTTTTAATGTCATGAAATGATATTCACAAATTTCTGGTAATACCTGGATAGACCAATGAATATATAGATCTCTATTATAAATGTTTTTATATGAAACTTTTCGATTTACTTTTTCATTGAAGGTTTTTATATATTCCTTTTATGGTGATAAAATTAACCAATAATGACACATCCCATTCCCAAAACACATGCTTAATATGATTTTACTAAATGTTATCTATTCTCAATGTCTTCAGAACTGTATTAAAATTCTCATAATGTCCCACTTTCTCATAGATTACATCAGAATATCAATATTGAATACTGTAAAAACATTATTTTGGGAATATATAAAGAAACTATTAATTATGTCATTGAATATTTTTGGATAATTACTTATTTTCAGATGCATATCTAAGACCTCATAATGTTCTTACATTAATTGAATGGTAGTATTAGGAATATATTTCATCATTACATATAATTGGTGATATCTTAATCGAAGGACCTGTCAGTTAAATATATTGACCCATACATTTTGATTGAACATGTCATCTTTCTGTGGAAGGTGATATACATGCTTATTACCATTATTTTATTTAGTATTTTATAATTAATGAAGTGGAACATTGATAAATAATTATTTTTTATAAATAGTATAAGCTCATCCCATGGTGAATCACTTGGGTGTGAAAACCCCTTGTCCATGATCACATTTAACTCCATATTCAACTCCTCCAACACAATGGTTCCTATTTTATGAGTTGTCATTGATATTGGCAGTGGTCAAGGAATATGTTCGACAGAGAACTCAACCTCTTGGTCAAGAAGAAGTCCAGAAAATTCTTTAGGTAAAACATTAGTGTAGTAACTCACAATTGGAATGTTCTCGAACATGATTCATTCAATTTTCCCAATCATTTTAACTAGATATGAATTACTCTAAAAAATATCCACAATTGAGATAATAATTAAAAAAGAGATCCCTCTTCTTCCATACACTTGTACATAATTGGTGGATTCCGGATGATGTGATGTTTGATCGTCTTTTCCCAATAGTAGATGTTGTAATTGTAAATATATAGTCAATCCATGTCCAATTTATCATTAGACACCACTGAAAATGTAATAACAGATTTTATGTGTGTTTTAGTCAACAAACATTAACTATGGAGTAGTAATATACTTTGGATGTAATAATTACAAAATTTTCTATTCTAACATATAAATCATCATCTTTATATGAATGTAGTCTTCAAATATTTCTACAAAACATGAAATATTTAAAAGAATCCATATAAAAAAAATCAAATTGTTCATTTTCTATTCTTAAATAAAAAACATACTTAATTGTCTCCCAGTCATTATCAATTTCAACATTAAATGTAGGGATGACATCACAATTACCATGATCCTTTGGCTTTAGTGGCTATTAATTCTGATTACCATCAAATACTCATAGAGTGGTGATCTAAATTGTATAGTTCCCTTTCTACTTATAGTTGAATAATTTGACCATGACTATTTCACTCCATTCGTACATCACATTTTTCATCTTTATCATTTCTCTTCAATATTCATGATCTTGGTCGACTTCTCTCCCAAACATGAGTCATTTACCCATCCCTTTAAGGCAATTCACATAAGGATTATTCCCACTTTTGTGACATGTGAGTGGTAGTGTTTTCCTTTCACATTCATAATTATATCCCCCATATTGAAACTCAAACTTTTGTTTCTTATCTACATAGCCATGGAACCATTTTAAAAACTAAATATCCACATTGATAGAACATCAAAAAATTTATTCATAACTACCAAAGACACAAATTTATTGATCCTTTCAATGGAGGTATTTTAAATCTCTAAAGAATCTATACATTTTTATATCCTTATTGATAATAAAATCTTATGTCCATCTTCTAAGACTTGTGAGTTTTTTTTCATAAGCCTGGAAAGATTCACCTTTTTTTACATCAGCAATATGCAATATTTCTATATGTTTGTATAATGAGTTCAAGTGAAATACTGGTAAGAAATATATTCATATTCTCTTCCCACTCTATCTCATCATTTTTTTCCATTGGTGTGGTGTCCTTTATAAAACCCAACCACTGATCAGCCTCCATATATAAATGATAAATGGCTAGAGTAACATTATATATATTAAAATAGTGATGCAAAAAAATATTTTCCCCAAAGATTTGACCCACAATTCTATGACTACTGTATCATAATATCCACTAAACATTAGTTTTCATGAACATATAAAATACATGGTATCTAGTTCTTCTATCCTAGGGGAAAGAGTACAATCAACATTATTTAGCCCAAGGTTGATAGAATGAGATATCTATGTAAGTATAGCGGCAAATGTTTTGACCCCACCTCCCATGGTAGTCAAAATGTCACTTAGACAATCTTTGCACTATTAATTACAAGTTTTGTTGGATGTTATCTCTAGGTTAATGTTGTTTTCCCAAATTGAAAATGTTTTAACAAAACATATGTCAGGTAGTCATGAATAATTAACTACATTGTGAAATTAAATCTATAGGAATATCTTGTGAGATTTTTATGTTTACATTTTTTATAAAACAATGTTTCAGTGGTGATGTCAGAAACATAGTCTCATAGTATTGGTTTTCACTAATGTTGTCTAATAATAATTCTGAAATTAAATAAACCATTCTCTAATAGAAACATTGTAGACAATACATTGATTAAATTTTTAATACATCATTTTAATTATAAAAAAATAGAAGAGTTACAAAAAAGGATCGAATGGTTTACCATCATGGAAAATTATGACCAAACATTAAATTTACATCATAAAACAAAAACATTATTTAATTACATATTCTGTATCTTCGAAGTGGAACTCATATAATCCATATTATATGTTTTCACTAAATGATTTAAATTAATGAAACAGGTGAGCTAAATGTTTAGTAAGAGGACATTTAATACATTAATCTATATAAGAAAGATGATACTAGCATCTTTATCATAACATAAAAATGGGATAATCAACAAAATCATGAGGAGAAGTATATGATAAAGACATTGAATGTGGAAATGCATAAAAATGAACATCATGTCTTCGTGTTCAAATACCACACATAGTTGTGGAAAAATATAGTATCATGTTCATACCTATCATACGTGCATAATCATAAAGTCATCATCATTTTCAAAAACTATATCATCATGTTCATGAAAATTACAAAATATTTCATGCGATACATCATATTGCTGACTGCATTGCATCATTGTTCAATTCTAGGAGCATAAGTTACATCCTAACATTTATATAATCATGTTTTCCCCATGAACTGTATATTAATCATGGACACAATATAACTAATGGAAATGAATTTTTTTTATGAGTATTTAATGTTGAATACATATAATAATTAAAATTGGGTTTCCAGAAATAAAAATTTAATAACATACATTGTATAAGAATCATTAATATTGAGTGGACAATTAAAAATTCTCCAAAGATGTATAATATGTGTTTTTGGAAAGAATAGTTTTTTATTTAAAATATATGAAATTTTATTAAAATAATATTGGAAACATCAATGTTCTATATAAAAAAAATTTATAGAAATTAATGAACATGATATGAAAATTCAAACCATGGATGATAGAATAAACCAAAGAAATAAATTGGGTTTGAGAACCCCCTTAACTTATGTCAGGATGCTTTCTTCACATTTATATCACAAATAATAAAAATATAATCATAAATTAACAAATCTAGAACCTCTAATACATGTATTTTATTTATTATAATTTTAGTATGTTCATTTATTTCTATTTTGACGAGTTATAGAGTTAAATTCGAACGTTCTTAGAGTGTTCTGTTTCATGATTTTAATGATTGGTTCATTAGTATACATGTATGGACGTTAATGTAAAACTAATATAATTTTCCACAATTTATATTATATCTAATTATTGAAATTAAGGAAGATAAAATCATATTGTATATCATTTTTTTGTATTGCGATGAATAATTCGAAAAATAGTTCATGGTAATTGTTTAGAGTATTTATGTGGTCTTCGATAAAAATGAACTTGTTTGGTTGTATTACTTATTATTATATATATATATGTAACTTCTAGAACATAAAAAATGATACAAAAAATGAAAAATATTTATCAACCATTATAATGGTTTTATGGCTAACCTTGATGGTGGATAATGAAAATGAAAACAAATCATCCACTATGGTAATAAAATAACACAACACAAATAATGTTTTCATTTTTAAATAAAAGGGATAGAAGAAGAGGTTTGATGATGGATTATTCCATTGACATAATAAAATTAAAATTGATATAATATTATATAGTTATCATGTCACTTGTATATGGTTATATGAATTGATATTTAGAATATAAAAGAAAAAATGAATGGAAATTAAGAGAAAATAAAGGAGATTTTACCTTATTAAATAGTCTCATTTAGAACATCATTATGCATAATTTTTTTGTTATTTTATTGAGACCAAAGGATCATTGGCATGGGAAAGAGGATTGGGTATAGTGTTGGGTAAAAATTGGAAAATCATCAAGGCAATGGAGATGTGAGGAGAAGAGGTGGAATTAATGGTATTTATAGTGGTGGAGATGGGTTTTTTGATAATTGTATTCATTAGAATATTATTTTAACCAAATAATATGAATATTTTGAAGCTTGTAAAGAAATAAAAAAATATTTAATGAATAGTTTGAAATTATGGGCCTATATCATCCATTCATCATCAATGACACAATAATCCAAGTATTTCGTAAATACTATAAATTATCATATTTACTATACACAAAGAAATATATTATTTTAGAAAAATTTCCAAAAAATCACTACAACCATTTCACGACATGTAGAATTGAAAAATGATCTCCACATTATGAAAATAGTTGTCTGTATATGGGAGTTTAAGTTTTTAATTAAAAACATCATTTACTTGAGAAATTCTGATTATTAAAAGTATAACTAATTTTTTAACATATAGAAAAAGGTAATTATAGTTTCATAAATGCATCTTATAATCATAAGAAAAAAATATAATAATTTATGAATCATTTTATGTGACTATAAAGCTTTTATTATGTCATTATATTAATTATAGAATTATAAACAATCAAATTTTTATAAAAATATAAACACATAAATAATAAATTTTTAAAATATTATTTACATAAACTATGATATAATTATTACTTATTATAATTTCTAATATGCCTAAATTTTATTTATTCTTTCTTATATGAGGTTATTATTTTATTGGGTGAATTACTACTTCTAATGGCCACAAAAATATTACAATGGTCATGTTATTATTCTATCTGTATGTGTACCATAATTTCAATAAAAACCTATTATTTTAATAATTCTTCATTTATAAAGTTCTTATTGCGTACATAAATTAATATTATTACATAATTAAAATAATAGATTTTACATTGATAAATTTCTAGGCTGTTTCAAAAAAAATCATCGCTAACCACATGGTTTTATGACTATAGCCCTAGTACATCAATGTTATAAAAATATGTACCACCAAAGGGTATTTATGAAAATCATTTCAAACCTCCTCTTACAACTACATGGGAACCATAATCTTCCCATAGAAAATAATTCTATTTTACCAACATTGACAATGTCCATCAGGAGAAAATATATTGGATATCTAATTATGAATGGAATCACGGATGGTATCACAATGTTGAGCCTCCCTAACATAGTGTAGAACTGGATGGGTAATGACCATAAACATGGGGTAACCCCCAAAATTTTCATAAAATGAGGAAAATTTAAATGTGGTTAGCTACAATGATTCATTGCTAAAAAATTATGATCATGGTCTCTTATTGGGAGAAAAGTCCACCATTTGGCACTTATCAGGAGTATATAATATCATCAAATCCTAAACCTAGAGGAATTATAACCATATGTTTCATGTAACATTTAGATACTTATATGGGAGGGTATATATGAGACTCATATGGATATAATATAAGAAGAATTTCTCCATATCCAATCATGTCTCCACATATTAATGCAAAAGACTACCACATCCAACTCTAGATCTTCTGCCACATAGCTATACTCATGTTGAATCAACTACGTGGAACCCCTGGTGATCAGATCATACTTCTAAATTTAATCACAAGAATCCCTATTTTGGTGGTACAATAGAACAAAACGTAATCATAATCCTCCCATGAAAGCCCTACTTGGGGGGGCGCAAATAAAACACTTCCACAAATCCTAAAGAGCCTGCGGATAGCTCATAGTATATATGAATGGATTCACCATTGATTTATAAGTAGTAATGGGTGTAATAATCTATATGAAATTGAATATCAATATTTATAGTAGCCTAAAATTACATCGAATATCATTAATTCATACATGATATTTGTTTTCTTACAAACTAGAACTACATTATCTTTTACAATGTCCAGTACTAATCCATCTTATTATATTAAATGTCCCATAAAATATATATCTAGAATCCAAAACATGCATATCAATATAATCTAATAACTATGGTCCATTCATGGGATGTCTAAGATCATCCTCAATGGTATCGCATGCTCCTCCTTAGATTCCAAATACACTAAAATATTATCATTAGACACCACGATAATCAGGTATAAAAATGGATGAATTATCATGTTCATAAGTTCCATGATCACATATTTGGTATTCATTAAGATTAAATACATTAATAAGGACACATAATAACTGTATAGACAATGTAATATCATATTTGGTATGTACTCATCCAACACTCGGAGCTAGTGATATCATGATCTGAGTTCAATATTTTGGAAACATCATTCGACCTTCCTCTAGTCAAACATTTCATCAGTCTATGGAAGTGATTACTTAATTTCATGACCACTTGGCTATGGAAAAGGTAATCCACACACAACCTCAAAACCCAATCAACATTATTATCTGAAAAATATTGGGATACTCATGGTGACATAATGGGTATGATAAAGGCTTTCACATGAATATCCCCAAACACTTCCATCATCTTGTGATGATATATAGAGAACATTTGATGTACTAACACAAATATATGGTATTTCGCTAGAAAATTTTTTATATTGATGTTTAAGATTTGGTGTTTTGGGGTGTCTGACTTGTAAACAAGTAATACATCCACATACTCTTCAACCATGTATGGAATCTAAAATATCATAAAATCTGTTTATACTAGCGAAATACTAGACAAAGGGTAATTAATCAACCATATCCTCATTTTTACATACCTATTCTTATATAATTGGAAATCCTTATCAACAGTGAACTAAATCATCATTCTCTTTATATGGACACACCACATCCTCCACTCACTGAAATAATTATATTGAGGAAATGTGTATAAATAGTCAATACCTAGTAGAAGACATAGTTCCTCATCAGAAGTAGATAATGATCTGATTTATATTTATATCCTCCTAGAGTTAGGTCCCAAATTAATAACAAGTGTGAGGGAACTATATCCCCTCTAGCATAAGTCTCCAAGTGCAATGGTCAAGCCAATGGATCAATTGGAATCACTAAATACCAACCAATGATGTGGCAAGAAAAAATGGCTCACCTATACTTCAATCAATAAGAGGGATAATTTAAATAAAACATTGGTCATACATCCATAATTATTTGAGCCAATGGGTCCCAGTCCACCACCATCTACAAATTTATTTATTCCAAACCCCTATCTCCATGATTCATGAATAAATCACATGTGGGTGACTATGGAAATAGGTAAAAACATCTCCCACCTCCATCTAATATAGCTTTTTCTATGTTTCAAAAACTCACTACAGACCTCATATAGATAGATAGTACCTCATCCCAGGTGATATGTCAACCATATCTCTATCATCCACTTGTTGGGTAAGTCAATAATAGTTAGATACCCCTGAATGTCACAATAGTCGCAATACCTCTCCCGAGGATGACAAGAACCGTATAGATGTGTGACAACGAAAATTTATGTGCATATTTTGACCAATTAATGAGTATTTTTTAAGGATTTTAAATGATAAAACATATTTATTTAATTTTTTTAAAAAATTAATATGTAATATGAATTTTATAATGAAAATGAAAAGAATGGAAAAAATGCATGTTTCTGTGTTTTGGACATATTTTAACCAAATTGGTATGTTTATTCATTTAAAAAAATATGTAATTCCATATTTAGTTAATTATTTTTTTAGGAATCCGAATATTATATCCTCCAACATTCTATTCAGTAACTAGTGCTCATCAAAATATTAAGTAGTTCAAATAATTCATTGAAGTTGGGAACTTTTTCCGGCAGACAACATGGACCCCACCGACATAACAGAGCCACAACTCGGCCTTAATACATCCAATTATGGTTCTTCCACCTTGGATAGAATGAGGAAACATATGGCTGGCTCAAAATAAATTTCAGGGGGACAATTGAAGTAATTAAAGATACCATTGGAGAATATATTTTTGACGGAAGCTTCCTAGAACCTGCGTCCAGAAAAAAACGCAAATGAAAAATTCATAACACATTATCTGCTGTCCAAATAAGATTACATTGTTTGGGTGGATGTCCGACAAATTTATGAAATAATCTTAAGAAGGTTTCCATGTGAAAATCGACCATTTAATGTACCAACAATTCAAAATCATTCAGAGGACATAATTCTGCCTATAAAAGGAAGCCCAAACATCCTTTTAAAATCATCAACTCAACACCCACAGCGAAGGAGTTATCCCACCAGGGAACATGCTACCACAACTCCTCCCTTCCGCCCTCATTACTCATTTTTTATTTTTTTAGCTTTGTTTTAGTTTAAATTTAAATTTATTTTAAATAAATCATTACATCTTTTAAATTTTGGTTTCCCCAATTTCATTTCACATATAAAAAAATTATGAATAATTGAAAACTATTATTATTATTATTAGTACTATTATAATAATTATTTAAAATATCTACATCCTAATTTAAAATTATTTTATATCACTTTAATTCTCCTATTTCAGTAAAACTATATTCATATATAATAATAATAAGTAATAATATTATTTTATTTTTATTCTCACATTTTTTATAAATTATTTCTCTCTACATAACTTATCTCTCTCTCTCCTCCCATCCAAACACCATTTTCATCTCATACTCTCAGAAATGAGAGGCTAACCAAGAGACTTGGCTCGAGGGGAGGTCAAAGAAATTCATAATTTTTTTAAAGGTTATTCTAAATTTGTAAAATACTTGATTAGTATGCTTAGGCGAGGAGAATGTCCCTGATTGGGTGACGATCCCCATTATCATGCAACTCATGAAATTTCTATTATATAAATGTATAGTGATTCAAACATGAGATTTCATGTTTGACTTATAAGACTAGAATCAAACATATAAAGTAGAATAATGACTGAATTCCAAAGAGAACCCCAAAACCATGTCCTTTCTTGCATACTTCATTCTGTTTAGACCTGCATCTAAGTATAAATTTAGAATTCTAGCATTTCATGTCATTGTTTTAAATAATTAAAAAACCACAAAAATAGATAGAATAATTTAATTTGATAATGTTAGTGAATTATGTTGAAAAGGATCCTCAAGAAAGATGAACATGGTCAGCAGCTCTGATGCTCTAAGAAAAATTTTATTGTTTTTGTCCATGCCCCGCGATAGGAATTTATCAAAACTGGTGCAGTTTCTGGAGAGACAATCATTAGTTCATTTATTTATTTATTTCACATCTTAGATATATTTCATTTATTTCTATTTAAAAAAATAATTCATGATATATTAAAATTCATAATATTAATCATGGAAAAATTACTCATAGGTGTAACAACAACAACAAAATGATGATGATTTTAGATGGTCTCAAGAGAAAGAACTTAGAGAAATCATTGGACAACTGATGAGGAAATTTGAAAGATAATTTTACTATGTTCTTGGGTTAGTGGAGAAACCCCACCCTGGGAATGATCAAGAACCTGAGGTATAAAAGGGGGAAGACAAGCTTCCTGAACTACAAGTGGGAGATCAAAAAAGATAAATGAATCCTTAATTAAATCCGAGGAACTGCCAGATCTCCCAATATAATACAAAGAAAAAGATCCATGACCACTAAAGGAAGAAACCACCCAAGTAGTGGAATTTCATGTTAATATGGTAAAGACCATATACATTCCTACATACTGAAAGAGTATACTCCAAGATACACTTACCATTGAGTCAAAGATTGATGTTGAACCGACTCATGGAGTTGAACAATTATTTGACTCAATATCCTATATTTTTTTGGATCTTAATTCTACATCACACATTGTGGTTTTTATTATACAAAATCAGAAAATATCATCTACACCTCAGAGGATAAAAATAACGTTTATGTGTGAATTCTAAGGGAAGTATAGAGCTCCCTGGACTTATTGAATATTTGTTGAAGAATGTTGATGATGATACAATAGTGTCTTTTCCTAAGGAATCCATGAGAAATGGTACTTAAATTTATAGGGAATAAAATGATCTTGATACGTCATGTTTTAATTTCATGAAAATAGAATTACACTCATCCTTTCCCACTGACTATTCTTTTGAAGCATCAAACCTTGAGGATCCACTGGACAGAGAATAATAGGTTGCACATGTAGTAACCAAAAAAGATGGTGATTCATACTTCATATAACACCCTCCATGCAAGTTATACCTCATTGTGAAGTGTGATGATATGGTTTACCCTATACATGGATCATCCATCAAGAACATGGATGAAGCAAAATCTGGGAAAATCCGCATGTGGTGGTTCAAATCAATGATGCTACATCCACACTTAGTCTTTGGATAACAACAGGTACAACCCTCTTGAGGGAGTAATAATTTAGTGCCCAATTGGGGGATCAAACCAATATTAATGTTTACTTACTATATATGAATTTAGATATCAATTTATTTTCATAAATGTAGTACATCATTAAGCCCACTTCCTCTATTTTTTTAGCTTAAATGACATGATCCTTATGCTTAAATGAGTTTTTTCATTTAAAGGATCCTAATGGTAGAAGGAATCCCCTCATATTGAATGGGAAGGACTTTGTTTCATTGTAAAATGGAGTTAAATTTTATTATTTTATCTTTTAATGTATCTCAATTTTTTCCAACCACATGTTTTGAGATTTGAATATAAAATTTCATTCCCACACATGAAGTCATGTTTTACTCGACTTATCTAGGATAAAAACGTTTCATAGAAATCATTTGATGCCATGTTTTAGATTTTAATGTTAATTTAATTAAATTATTTAAATGAAGAATTGAAATTTTAAAATAAATCATAGATATTTAAATAATGACTCATGATTTGAAATAATCAACCGATTCATTAAAATGAAATTTCCCTACCATCTTTCATGCTTTGAATTTTTGAACTTCATTTGAATTGATTTTTTATTATTAGTCATGCTATGAGTGACTTCCAATATTATATTTCTCATTCTTGAAAGTATTTCTAGACCAAGTTAATATTATTTATTCTTGATAATATTTCTTGAGTGATCTTGGGACATGTAACTGACCAGAACATGTATTAAAACATGTCAATGGAATTACTCTTCAAAAAAATTAATTTATTAAGGCATCCTTTGAGAAGCTACATTTCCATAAAATACGTCCATTACACAAATCCTTTATTTATCCCATAGTGACCATGAATACCTTTTATAGTAATGAGCCATATTTCATGCCATTTTTATCCATTCATACCCTACTCAGAGTATTTGTATGATATTTTGATGTTGAAGTGTTGGTGAAAATGAAATCATGGTGGATGGGATGCTATACATTTTAAGAAAGTTGGGCA
The DNA here is from genome assembly GCA_963277665.1 of Viscum album. Lineage (NCBI taxonomy): Eukaryota > Viridiplantae > Streptophyta > Magnoliopsida > Santalales > Viscaceae > Viscum > Viscum album. Next base: position 1,758,285,406 of record OY728123.1, read on the forward strand.
GGGGTGTTATTGTTTGAATTGTAAAATGTTGTGGAATAATTCCTTATATTCTATTGTTTTCCACTATTTAATTGTAAAAAATTGAAAAAATGGCTAGAATATCCAAAAAATAGTAAAATGGGTTGTAATTTTTGGGAACCGAAAATCACCAATTTCCAGAACAATGACCTTCTGATCATATGGGGTTAGATTATGTATGTGAGGTTTGATATAATCATAACATTCTAGAAAATTAAAAACATGTAAAAAAAGAAACAAAATATTCAAGAGGGAGCACAAGCCATTCATCATGAAAAATTTCTTAATAACCTATACATTGAGTTTTTGGATGAGGGTGTTGCTACTTTGAATGGGGAAATTTTATTACAATTATTGATATCATGCATTATACTTAAGAGATAAAACTCCTCCTTGAGCCTAAATTTTTAAACCATCAAATCCTACCATCCTTGAGCATTAGAGTCATTTGAACCTTTATTGCATGTCCTCATGATTTTATGTGTTTTTTGTATTAACAAAGTGGAGAATGTAGTGCATTTAAATGATTATGTATAAGTTATCATGTTATCATGATATGTGCTTAAATATAATGGAATTGTATCATGAGTGAAGAAAGAAATAATCAAATGTGATGTAAATCATGGATTTTCATGTTTAATAAAAATGAATCAAGGATATTGAATGAATGGAAGGATATGTTCCATCAATTTTCAATGAGGAAAAGTGAAATGTGTGAATTATTATTTACATTAATAAATGGGAAATTTAAATTTATATTTTATTCATATTTTTTAATTTGTGATTTCTCATTGTAAATTTTTTGATGTTATTGCATTGGAATTTCAATATTTGTAACAATGGTGTCATATGATTTCTGTGTAGAGATTTTTTCCCTGAGGATAAGCATGGTTTAAGTGCGTGGGTATTTGATAGAGAAACATTGTGTGCATAATTTTTATAAAATACTGAGTATTTTTTAATTTTTATTAATGATAAAACTTATGTATATAATTTTTTTATAAAAATATTGGGTATTTTTAATTTTAGAATGAAAATGAGCTAATTTGTGAATATGCATAATTCTGTATTTTGGACAGATTTTGACCACAAGGTTATGGTTTTCATTTAATAAAATGCATAATTCTTAATTTAGTGATTAGGTTTTTTAGAAACCGAATCTTATTACCTTCAAATTTCTCTTCAGGACTGAGTGATGATTCGAATATCACGCACTCATAAAAAATCATTGATGTCGGAAACCATTTTGGGCGGACATTATTGACCACACCATCATAATAGAATGACAACATGGACTTCACACATCCCATTATATTCATCCACCTGTGATATCACTAAGAAACATAGGTATAGATCTAAATATATTTTAGGGGATTTTTGAAGAAATTACAGCTACTATTGGTGGTTTTATTGTTGAAGGAAGCTTCCTAGAACTAGTGTCCAAAAAAAGAAACCACCAATGAAAATTTTATAACTCACTCATCAATTATCTAAATAAGCTGAAATATGGAGGGTGAATTTAAAAAAATATATATGAACAACTTTAAGAAGGGTTCCATGCATGAACCGACCATGTAATGGACCAACAACGTGCAATCTTTTTTAAGACAGAATTTTGCCTATAAAAGAGGCCCTCACCTCCTTCTCAATCATCTGCTCGACAACCAAAACCAAGGTAGGATCCTATAGGGGCACGGGCGACTACATCTCCACTATTCCCCCATAATATTTTTATTTTATTTTTAGTTTTGTTTTAGTTTTAATTTAAATAGAAATTGAACTTTATTTTATATAAATCCATGCATTATTTTATTTTTTTCCACCATTTAAATTCTTCTATAATAATAATAACAATAATTTAAAAGTATTATTTTTATTATTATTATAGTTTTTATTAATAATATATCAATTCTAATTTTAAATTATTTTACTTTCCTTCTTTTTCCTATTTATAATAATCTATTTTGTTAATAAATAATAATTATAATAAAATTTTTTATTTTTATTTTTATTCTCACCTTGTTTATAAATTATTTATCTCTATCAACCTCCTCTATCTCTATGTCGTCCCATACATATACCATTGTTATCTTAGACTTTCATAAATGATCATCTGTCCTTGAATCTTGGGCCAAGGGGAGGTTAAGATATTCTTGAATTTTATTTAATGGTTATTATAAAATTGGTATTGACTTGTGTAGTATGCTTGGGCGAGTCAAATGTCCCTTATTGGGTGATGGTCCCCATTATCATGCTACTGAAGATATTTATATTCATGAAAAGAATAATGATTTAATCCTGAGATTTCATGTTTCAGTTATCAAACTAGAATCAAACAAATAAAGGAGAATAATGATTGAATATATAATTGAACCAAAAAACAAAGTCCTTTCTTCCTAACACCATTTTTTATATTTGAATATATGTACAAATTTAAAATTCTTGATTTTCATGTCATTCTATTAAATAATATAAAAACACAAAAAGGTGTAGAATATGTGACTTAGATAATGTAACTAAACTACATAGAGTAGGCTACTCAAGAAAGATGACCTTGGTCAGCCAGTATACTGCACTCAAAAACATATAATTGTTTTTTTCCATGCCCCATGATAGGCGTGCATAAAAACTGGCATCGTTTTTGGGGAGACAATCCTTAGTTCATTTATATCTTCTATTTTAACATCATTGTAAGATTTAATTTATTTAAAAAAACAAAAACTTTTATTATGTATTCAAATTTAGAATATTATTAATGGAAAAATTACTCACCAGTGCCACCGCAACTACAACATTAATATGAATATTTTTGAAGGGATCAGGTACAAGAACATAGAGAATTCTTTGAACATGTGATGAAAAAATATTACAAATAATTTGACTATGTTTGTGCATTAATGGAGTATCCCAACCCTGAGAAGTTTTAAGAACCTAATATGGCAAAGGAGGAAGACATTCCTGCTGAGCTACAAGTGGGAGATCAAAAAAATATTGGATAATTCTTCATTAAATGTGAGGAACTTCCTGATCTCCATATACTATTCAAAGAAGATGATCCATAACCACATAAATGAAGAAACCACCCATGTGGTGGAATTTAAAGTTATGATGGTGGTTCCCGACTAACTGCCTACATCCTCAAAGAGTCTACTCCAAGAGGAACTTACCACTGAGGCAGAGATTATAGATAAACCGACATAAGAAGTTTAACAATTATTTGGCACTAGCTATTATAATTTTATTGAATTTAAATTCTATATAACTACTTGTGGTATTGATTATACAAAATCATAAATTCTCAACTATTCCTTTGAGGATGAAGAAGAACCATGAAGTGCTCCTCTTGAGGAACATATAGATCTCCAAGGACATGTTGAATATTTGTTGAAGAAAGTTAATGGGGAGATGCTGGTGGATTTTCCTAAGGAAACCATGACTAAAGATTATTATTTTTATAGGGAAAATTTTTATCTTGATACTTCATGTTTTAATTTTTTTTAAATAAAATTAATCTCTTACATTCCCATTTACTATTCTTTTGATGCATCATTACTTGAGGAATAATTGGACAGAGAAGAAGGGATGCACAAGTAGCAACCCAGAAGGAGGATGATTCATACTTCATCCTACCCCACAATTAAAGTTATACCTATTTATGAATGGGGATGATATGGTTTAATCTATCCATGGATCAACCCTCAAATACAAATATGAAGCACAAGGTGGGAAAATACACATGTGGTGCTTCAAATCAATGAAGCTTCATCCACCATCAGACTTTGGATATTAAGTGGTACTGCCCTCTAGTGGATATAAACATTCATGTCTCACATGGGGGATTATTACATGATTTATCATTACTTACTTTCTAATAATTTAGATGACCATTTCTTTTCATAGATGTAGTACAACATGCATGCCACTCCCTCTATTTTTTAGAATAAATGACATGAACCTTATGTTTAATTGAGTATTTTCTTTTAAATGATCATGATGGTAGAAGGAAGAAAAAAATTGTGAAGTGGAAGGACCAACATTGATGTAAAAATTGAGTTTAATTTTATCATTTTATCTTTTAAACTCTCCACAATTTTTTCCACTGCATATTTTGAGCTTTAAATATAAAATTTCCTTCCGACACTTGAATTCATGATTTACTCGACTTACCAAGGATACATGTGTTTCTAAGAAATCCTATGATGCCATGATTTATATTTAAATGTTTATATGATTAAATAATTTAATTTAAGAATTGATTTTTTAAAATGAATCATGGATATTGAAATAATGAGTCAGGTTTTGAAAGAATTCATTCATTCATGAAATTGAAATTTCCCTACCATCTTTCATGCTATGAATTTCTAATGTTCATGTGAAATAATTTTTTATTATTAGTCCTAAAAAGTGTAATTTCCAAAGATATATTTCCTATTCCAATGATGATTTATATTCCATGTATTTCTTATTTATTCTTGATCATATTTCGGGAGTGATCTTGGGACATGTAATCGACCAGTACATGTATGGAAACCTGTCCAAGCTATAGCTATGCAAAAACACATTTTAAATGACTGGTAAATCCTTTGAATATATAATTTTCCATAAAATAACACCTTTAAATAAATTTTTCTTTTATCCTACAGAGACCACTAATGATCTTTATATGAATGAGCCATGTTTCAAGCCCTTTTTATCCATTCCTACCCTCCTTTGAGTATTTGCATGATATTTTAAAGCTGTAGTTTGGAGGAAAAGGTAATCATAGTGGAAGGGATGCTATAAATTTTTAATAAGATGTGTGGGGGTGTAATTTTAAGAATTGTAAAATATTGTCGAATCATTTATTATACTATATTTTTGCCTCTTGAATTTAAAAAAAATGACAAAAATGACAAAAAGATCTAAAAAATTGAAAAATGAGTTGTGATTTGGGAGAACCAAAAATCAACATTTTCCAGACATATGATCTTCTAATAATATGTTTTTACGTGATGGATGTGATTTTTGATCTAATCATAACTTTCAAAAAAAGTAAAAATGTAAAAAAGTTAAAAAATTCAAGAGGTTTCACAAATAATTCATTACGCACAATTTGATCAAAAAAATTTCCTTGGGTTTTGGGATGTGTATTGTTCTACTTTGAAGGGGGTAAGAGTATTACTCTTTTTGAAATAATGCATTTTAATTAAGAGATAAACCACCTCCTTGATCAATAATTTTTAAATCCCCAAATCCTTCCAACCTTAAGCCTTAGATTCATTTGAAACTTTATTCTAAGTGCTAAAGGTTTTATGTGCCTTTTTTCTATAAAAAGTGAAGAAAGTAGTTCATTTATGAGACTATGGATTAAAATCATCTAATCATGATATGGGCATAACTATAATTTAATTGTATCATGATTGATGAGATAAAAGAATCAAAATTTAATTATTTGTTTGAAAAATGTGAAATAAAATTGATATATTATTAATTTTTTTAATGTTTGATTTCACTTTGAAAAGAATTTGATCTTATTGAATTGGAATTTGAATATTGTTAACATAGGTGTCCTCTAATTTCCATGTTGATATTTTATGCTTTATGATAAGCAGGGTTTATGTGTGGGGGTATTTGACCGAGAAAATTTATGTGCATAATTATGATCAAATAATGAGTACTTTTTATTCCTTTTCAATGATGAAACCGATGTATTTAAATTTTTTATAAAAATATTGGGAAATTTGAATTTTATAATAAAAATGAGAAAAATTATGAAAATTGCATAATTTTGTGTTTGGGACGGATTTTCCCCACAGTGGTATGTTTTTCATTTCATATAATATATAATTCCAAATTTAGTGAATCATTTTTATAGAATCCCGATTTTATTTCATCCAACATTCTCTTTAGGACCAAAATATGATTCGAATATCTAGTAGTCCTAAATATTCATTGAAGGTGGAAACTTTATCGGGTGGACTGAGTGGACCCCACCACCGTAATAAAACCACAACCTAACCTTCACACATCTAATTGAGGGGATTATAAATTTTATAGCATGAGGAAATACATGTCCTTACCTACATCAATTATGGGGCTGTTTTGTAGTCATTAAAGCTACTATTAGAGGTTATATTGTTGGAGGAAACTTCGAGGAACATGTGTCTTGAAAAAGAAGCCGCCAATGAAAATTTCATAACTCAGTTATCTGTTGTCCAAATAAGCTTAACTACGGAGGTTGGATGGAAAACATATTTATGAAGAAATTTTAAGTAGGGGTCCATAGTTGAATCGACCATTTAATGGACTAACAACTTGAAAACATTTAGAGGACATAATTCTGCATAAAAAAGGAGGATCTTGCCTCCTTCTCAAATCATCAGCTTGATACCCTTTGTCAAGGAGAGATCCCACCGGGGAACAGGCCGCTGCTTATCCTCTCCTCCCCCCTAATTTCTTCATTTTTTTAGTTTTGTTTTATTTCTAATATAAATTGTAACCTGATTTTATTTTAAATATATCAATTCATTTTTTTATTTTTGTTTCCTCCATTTGATTTATCATATAATAATTATAATAATTAAAATCTATTATAATAATAATTATTATTATTATTATTATTATTTATAAAATCTCAATCCAAATTTTATATTAATTTATTTTATTTCATTCTCTTCTTTCAAAAAAACAATTTTATGAATTAATAATAATAATTAATATTAAAAAAATTATTTTTATTTTCACATTCTTTATAAATTTTTATCTCTATCTACCACCCCTCCTTCTCTCCTCCCATAAATACACCATTGTTGTCTCATACTCTAATAAATGAGAGGCTAACCTCAAGTCTTGGCATGGGGGGAGTCAAGGTATTTTTGAATTTTCATTAATGCTTATTCTAAATTTGTGATAGGCAAGTGTAGTTTTCTTGGTCGTGGAAAATGTCCCCGATTGGGTTATGGACACCATTGTCATGGAACTCATGTTGTTTCTATTCGGTAAAAGAATATTAATTCAAACATATTTTTTATGGTTTGAGTTATCAAACTAGAATAAAACTTATAAAGGATAATAATGATTGAATCTCAAACCGAACCCCGAAACCAAGCCCTTTCATCCTAACATCACTCTTTTTGGACTTGCGTCTTTGTTTAAATTTATAATACCTTCTTTTCATGGCATTGTTTTAAATAATTAAAAACCAAAACAATTTATTGAACAAGTGAATTAGATAATTTAAGTGAACTACTTTGAGAAGGCTCCATAAGAGAGATGACCCTGGTCAGAAACAATGTTGCACTCGGAAAAATGTAATTATTTTTTTCCATGCCCCGTGATATGTATGCATCATAGAAGGCATCATTTCGGAGGTTCCAATACTTAGATAATTTTTTTTATATTTTCACATCGTATGAAGATTTATTTTATTTAAAAAAACTAAAACAATATTCATGATGTATTTAAATTCAGAATATTATTCATTGAAAAGTTACTCACTAGTGAAACAACAACAACAACAAGAATATGTTAGAAGGGATCGGGTGCATGAACATAGAGAAATCATTGAACAACTGAGAATAAAATATGAATGAGAATTTGACTATGTTCATTCCTTATGGGAGTTACCCAACCCTGAGTAGGTTTATGAACCTGAGATGGAAAAGGAGGAAACGATGTGTTTTAAACAACAAGTGGGAGATCAAAAAAAGATTAGATGAATTCTAATTTTTTTTGAAGAACTTGCTGATCTCCATATACAATACAAAGTATAAGAGTAATCACCATTAAAGGAAGAAACCACCCAAGTGGTGGAATTTGATTTTATGATGTTGGAGCTAGACTACCTGCCTCCATCCTCAATGCGTCTACTCCAAGAGGTAGCTAAAACTGAGGTGGAGATTATAGATGAACCACCTTAGGGAGTTTAACCATCTTTTGACTCTATCTCTTCTAATTTAATTTAATCTTAATTCTAAATCACTCCTTATGGTATTGATTTTACAAAATCATAAAATCTCAATTACTCCATGGAGGAAAAAGAATAACTGGGATGTGCACCTCTTGAGGTACATATAGAGCTCTTATGATGTGTATAAAATTTTTTGAAGGAAGTTCATGACAAGAAGTCGGTGGATTTTCCTAACAAAACAATGAAAAAAGATTCTTACTTTTATGGGGAAGATTTTGATCTTGATACTTAATGTATTAGCTTTATTCAAATAGATGAACACTCTGACATTCCCATTGACAATTCTTTTAATGCAGTAATCCTTGATGAACCATGGGATAGATAAGAAGGGTTTCACAAGTAGCAACCAAGAAGAAGGATGATTAATACTTCATCCTAACCCACAATTAATGATATGACTAATTATGAAGGGGGAGGATATGGTGTAATCTATCCATGGATCATCCATCAAGTACAAAGATAAAGCACAAGATGGGAAAATCCACCTGTGGTGGTTCAAATCAATGAAGCTTCATCTAATATTAGACTTTGGATATCAACTGGTAATAACCTATGGAGGTCATAAAAATTCATGTCCCACATGGTGGATCAAACCAAGATTTATCATTAATTGATTTATAATAATTTAGATGTCAATTTATTTTCACAGAAGAAGTACGGCATGCAGCCCACTCCTTCTATTTTTGTGAGAATAAATGACATGAACCTAATGCTTAATTGAGTTGTTTTCTTTTAAATGATCATGATTGTAGAAGGACGCCCCAGATTATGATGGGGAATTCCCATGATTCCTGGAAAAATTGACTTCAATTTTATTATTTTATCTTTTAAACTGTCAACATTTTTTTCCATAACATGTTTTGAGAATTATACATAAAATTGCATTCCCACACATGAATTCTTGTTCTACATGACATATCAAGGATAGATGTGTTTCTTAGGAATCCAGTGATTCCATGGTTTAGATTTCAATGTTTATATGATTAACTCATTTAAATGAGGAATTGAATTTTAAAAATGTAGCATGGATATTGAAATAATGACTCATGATTTGAAGTAATTCATTGATTCATGTAAATGATATTTCCCTATAATCATTCATTCTTTTAATTTTTGAAGATCATGTGAAATGAATTTTTATTATTAGTATTTCCATGTTTCTTTTCTAAATATATATTTCCCATTATATAGAGTATTTATAGACCAAATAATTTTTATTTTTTCTTGAGCATATTTCTTTAGTGACCTTGGGACATGTAGTCGACCAAAACATATAATGAAACTTGTCCAAGCTATGACTATGAAAAAACACATTTAAAATGATTGAGGAATCCTTTAAAAAGGTACTTTTCCTTAAACAACAACCTTTACATAAATCCTTATTTTATACCATAGAGACCATGAATGATCTTTATATGAATGTTCCATGTTTCAAGACATTTTTATCCATTCTTACCCTCCTCTAAGTATTTTCATGATATTTTAAAGCTGTGGTTTGGGGGAAAATGGAATCATGGTGGATGGGATGCTATAAATATTTTAGAAGAAGTGTGGGGGTGTAATTATGGGAATAATAAAAGATTGTGGAATCATTCATTAAAATCTATTATTTTATCCTCTTGAACTGAAAGAAATGAAAAAATGACCAAAAGAACAAAGAAATAGAAAAATGGGTTATGATTTGGGAGAACAAAAAATTGTCTATTTTCCAGATGTATGATCATTTGGTCATATGTAGTTAGGTTCTAGATGTATTTTTTGATCTAATAATAACTTTCAAAAAAATTAAAAATGTAAAATAAATATTCCATCGGTTGCACAAATCATATATTATGCATAGTTTAATCATAACATTTACTTTGGTTTTTGGGATGTGTGTTTTGCTACTTTGAAGGGGAAAATTTTGTTATGATTTTTGATAACATACATTTTACTAAGAGATAAACCTCATCCTTGATCCATACTTTTTGAAAGCCTCAAATCCTAGAAACATTATACCTTAGAGTCATTTGATAATTTATTTCATGTCCTTATGAATTTATGTGTCTTTTTCCTTTTCAAAGTGCACAATGTAGTTCATTTACAAGAATATGGATTAAGAGATTGTTCTCATGACATGTGCATAACTATACTTGAATAGTATCATGAGTGGTGAGAGAAAAGAATCAAAAGTGGGAAGAATCATGACTTGGCATGTATAATAATAATGAATCAAGCTACATTAATGAATGAAATTATAAGTTCCATCAATTTTCAAAAGAGAAAAGAAAAATATTTTAGTTATTGGTTTATTTGAAAAATGGAAAATTAAATTGATATTGTATTCAAATTTTTTAATGATTGGTTTGGCTTTGAATTTTTTTTATTGCATTGGAATTTGAAAATTGGTAACAAAGGTGTCCTATGATTTCCATATTGAGATTTTATGCTTTAGGATAAGAATGGTTTATGTTTGGGGGTATTTGACAGAGAAAATTTATTTGCATATTTTTGATAAAATAATGAGTAACTTTTATTGTTTTTCAATTATTAAAACTATGTATTTAATATTTTTAGAATAATATAGGGTAATTTTTATTTTATAATGAAAATTAGAAAAAATAGGAAAATTGCATATTTTTGTGTTTAGGACAGATTATGACCATAGGGTTATGTTTTTCATTTCATGAAATATATAAGTAACAATTTAGTGATTAGATTTTCAGAATCTTATTTGCATTCCATAAAACATTCCCTTTAGAAGCTAAATCTGATTCAAATATCTAGTAGTCCTAAAAATTCATTGAGGTTGGAAACATTTTCAGGAGGACATCATGGACCCCACCATCATAACAAAACCACAACTCGACCTTCACACATCCAATTGAGGTGATTCAACATGGGATAGCACAAGGAAACATAGGGCCAGATCTACATCCAATATGGGGGAGTTTTCAAGTCATTAAGGATACTGTTGTAGGTTATATTGTTGAAGGAAGCTTCGAGGAACCTCCGTCAAGAAAATGAAATCGCCAATGAAAGTTTCATAACTCAATAATCCTGTGTCCAAATAAGATGAACTATGGAGGGTGAACAAACAACCTATTTATGAACAACATTTATTTCGGGGTACATAGGTGAATCGACCATTTAATGGACTAACAACGCGCAAATGATCATAGGACATAATTTTGTATACAAAAGGAGGCTCTCGCCTTCTTCTCAAATCATCAGCTCGACACCCACTACCTAGGAGAGATCACACCGGGGTGTGATCCACTAAAACTCCTCTTCATTCCCCTCATTTCTTCATTTATTTTAATTTTTTTAGATATGATTTATTTTTAATTTAAATTTAAATTTGAATTTATTTTAAAGAATTCTATTCATTTTTAAATTTTTGTTTCCACCATATAATTTATTTTATAATTAATATATTAATTTAAAACTATTATTATTATTGTTATTAGTATTATAATAATTTTTATTTAAAATATCGCAATCCAAATATTAAATTAATTTATTTTCTTTCTTTCATCTATTTAAAAAACCCTAATTTCTAAATTAATAATCATAATACTTAATATTTTTATTTTTATTTTTTTTTCACAGACATTATAAATTGTTTATCTCTATCTACCTCCTCACTCTCTATCTCCTTCCATCCACACACCCTTGTGATCTTATACACTCTAAAATGATAGGCTAACCTCGAGTCTTGGCCTGTGGGGAGGTAAAGGTATTTTTGAATTTTCATTAATGTTTATTCTAAATTTGTGATAGGTATGAATAGTATGCTTGGGCAAGGCGAATGCCCCATATTGGGTGATGGTCCCAATTGACATGGAACTCAAGTTATATCTATTATGTAAAAGAATAGTGAATCAAACATAAGATTTCATGTTTGGGTTATCAAACTAGAATCAAACATATAATGTTGAATAATAATTGAATCTATAACTGAACCCCGAAACGAAGTACTTTCATCCTAACATCATCTTTTTAAATGTGCATCTATGTATAAATTTATAATTCCTTCAATTCATGACATTGTTTTAAATAATTAAAAAAAAGATAGATCATGTGAATTATATAAAGTAAGTGAAATACATTGAGAATGATCCTCAATAGAGATGACCCCGGTCAGACACTAAGCTACACTAGAAAAACAAAATTGTAAATGCCCCTCGATAGGCGTGCTATAATGTAACAATCCAAAGGAACCTCTATCTGTTATCTAACTACTAAATCATCTCACCTACCTTTATCATTACGAATACCATTGGTTATTATCTATAAAAGTCTCATATCTCATGATTCCACTGAAAACACTAGCTATCGGTGATTGAACCACTAAGAATCTCTCAACTAATAATGTTATAATGAGAACATCATAATATGTAAGAATTTTAGGATATATCGCAATTGCTCAAATATTAACAAATAGTCCTCACTTAATGTTTTGTTCCCCGAGGAATGCATCTCAATTAATACCCATAGAGTATCAAACGATGTCCATGAGACTCATTGAATAATTATCCATTGTAATTTAAAAATACATAAGTTGTATAGTATCATAAATTCACACATCCTACAATGTATTAGTATCGAACACATGACTAAATTGATTATAAAACCATCTCATTGATTGTGTCATCTCATTATATGATAGAGTCATCACACTCTCCCATTACATTGAAGAGTCCTGAATAACACTCATCGCCAAGACCAACATATGATATTTTGGTGTACTAATGAGGTGGATAATTCATGTAGCTTCCTAATTCTAGTCATAACCTATATATAAGTCTATATATCCTAAATACCTAAGTGGTATCTGACTTAGAATATTATGAATTGATGATAACCTACATGCCCCATCATAAGGTATTGTATGTGAAGCCACTACTCAATTGGTGGTTGTAAGACTAGAGAACATGCCAGATGTAGAAAATTTATAATTGTCCATGTATTTAATCCTCATAAATAGGTGGAACATATTCAAGATATTTCAAAATAATCCATTCTAGTAATCACTATGGTGGATTCCTAAAATAGACACGATTTACCATGGTCGTGATTATATTTGGGGTGATCTGTTATGAAAAACATAGAAACCGAAACCAATTTCTATATGATAAATGTACCAATGTCTCCACTTAACCAGTATCAACATGTACCTATTAACAATGAATTTTGTCATATTACTAGGTAATTTATATGTCGGTTTCTGCTCCAACACTGGATTCTCAGTCCATCGGGACAAACTCGATGCACTTCATCATTGATAACCAAATTAAAAAACCAACATCAAATATAAATAGTATCTAAACACTGGTCCAAGGATGATTCATATATAATAAATAATAACACTAACTAACCACATGGGGTCACCTTGAAAATGGATAGATTAGTGTGACATCCCTGGACCACCTTCAATTGGACTTGTGCTAATAAAAATCTAAATGTAGGAATATCAAATACATTGAAGGTATAATAGTAAGCTACTGATAGAGAAAATATTTTCAATTTTTATATTTTTTATTTGAATTATTTAAACAACAAAAATTTTATATTTTGATATGAGTTTCATTTATTTGGATTTTAGGGAAGTTTTGTGCATGAAATTGAAAATTACACAATTCATGAATTTTAATTGTTTTAAATACCAACTTAATTTGGGGGTATATATTTGTTAATAATGATCCAAATATTGTTATTATTTTTAGGTTTCCAATTCTCACAGGATACATGCTTTTCAACCAGTCCATGTCATTATTAAACCATCGAGAGGCCCAATTAAATTAGACTTTGTGGACTGCTGATCTGTCTAGCAGTGAGTGCCCCCACATCATTTAATGAGGTATATCAATGTCTAATGGTGTCCTAAATCATTATTTCTAACATTATGTTAATTAGGACTCAAATACTCACGTTTATGATTAGTTTCATGTGAAACATCGATCATTTTGGAACCCTATGAAAGAGACAAAGAGAATGAAGATGAAGGGTCCCTTTGTGTGGAAATGGTTTTCTTGATTAATAAATTTATATCCTTTTAACCACATATCCAAATCATATAAAACATTTATGGTCTATTGAATAATTAATTTTTAACATTGAAATATAAGAGACTACATGGACAATATTCAAGGAAGAGGCATCAAATAGATCCAAAATTTTGGGAACAGATTCTAGAAAGTAGATTCTCCCCCTTTATTTCATTCTATTAACATCTCCACTTCATTTTAAGGGATGGTTGGATTTATTATGTGGGACATGTTGGAGTAGATATAACAAAATATAATATTATTATATTAAGTGATTATTCCAGGATGGTATAAAATACAAGTGTTAATCGGATGTGGAGATCCAATGATTCATGTGTTTTGAGTTTGTGTTAATCATTGTCAACTCTTCTCTTTTAAATTTTTGCGAATGTTAATTTATTATAAGAAGAAGGAATCCTTATTTACTGATTGGAAATTATTATATTTTTTATTTATTATTTATAATATTTTGATTATAAAATTCATTCTTCTAGTTTAATGTTTATTGGGATAGGCCTCCACATATAGCACATCAAGTTCAATTACTTTTGATTTCGCAGAGGTCTTTATGTAAACGAATCACCTTTATAAGATGATTGCTACCCAAAATTGAGTTATAATTGTGGATTCTTTATTAATATAAATTTATAAACAGAGGTATTGAGGTATAAATTTGATTATTCAGTTTGTAATCCTTTTATGAGAATGAAAAATTGAGTTTCTGACTATCGATGTTTACCTGCAGCTGCCTTTATTAGTTTATTTTATTAGTCCAGATAAATTATTATTACAAGTAAAAAATATAGAAATATTTTATTAAAATTATTCACAATAATATAAATTTTTTCAACTAATTTATAATCCCCATTTTTTTATTTAATTTTAAATAATTAACAATATTACAGTTTGACAACTTAATCTGCAACCTCCTCAGAAGGTAGCCTCATGGAAACCACTGTGCTTCATTTTAAAGGGAAATTTATTGGATGTGGTTTAACGAATAAAAATACAAGTTTTAATTTTTAAATATTCAAATATAGGTTTCCTATTTGGTTTTTATTTTTTAAATTTATTTTTTTCTACCACAAATATAGTGTTTTAGAAAACAAAAAATGATTTTCATAGGGAGTGCTCGTACGCTTGGCCTTTTTATCAACAATATGTGGTGTCTAAAAATTATTAATTGTTTAAATTAAACACCAAAAAGTTGATTTAAATTTTCAACAAACTGATTATAAGATTTAAGATAGATATTCTATGTTTCTTGAATTATGAAAAAATTGGATAATTTTAAATTATTATATATAAGAGTAAAAAAAATAAGCTTAAAAAGAATCAAAATAAATGGAGAATCATATCCCACCAACTTGTGATGATGATTTGAATTTTTTGGATAGGAAGATAACTAGTTTGGAATATTCTATTTAAAATTCATTGTAATAAATTAGAACTCATTAAGCAATTGATGTATCTTTTATGAATGAAAAAACATTGGAAAATAAATGGGATGAATTTGATAAAAAATAAATTTCATTCGAATCCCCATATTTCAATAATTAAAACTCAAATCCATTGTATAAATACATGGATAAATAAGAAGATAATCACTAACCATTAATTTTTGAAGAGAATATGGAGTATTCATAGTGATTTCCTGCATTCCATAAAACATTTCTGGACTCCTAGAATGATTTTGAACTTGATTGTCCATTGGGAGATGTCTGAAATACTGATATATTATTGCCTTATTATTTTTTACCTAAATTGTTATCTTTCTTCCATATAGATATTTATTTACAACAACTATTGAATGGAATAATCCTTCTGATAAAGATGTTATCAAGGATGAAATAGAATATCAAACGGTTTTCCCATTTGAGTATATTGTTATAGATAAATATGTAATTAAAATTATTATTTTAAAATAAGACATAAATTATTATGCTAAAATTGAAGATGCAAAACATCCTAGAATTAATCATTAAAATCCAGTGTTGTTCGTTCATGAGGATAAATCCATGGGAGCATTCCCTTATATTTTTTTCCCTTATTCCACTCAATCATTGGAATAAAAATTTCATGGATGGAAATATGAATATATCATATTTTTGGTACATATAAAAAATTTGGTATTAGAATAAGATTAGAGATTTTTTTTGTTGTTCATTATGATGAAACTATAACCACTATCAGATTTGGGAAGAACATGTAAAACATGCTGCCTGGGGGCAGTTAAATTCAAGGTCCCACTTGGGGTTTCATTGTGATGGTTAGATTATATTACTCAAAAGGTGGTGGGGGTGAATATAGTCTCTTTAAAAATTTCTTTTAAAATGGTTCATTACACAAAAAATCCCCCTATTAAAATAAACACAATGTCAGTTTGTATTGAATTCATAAATGTCTTGATGGTTTAATTTGATTCCTAGAAGATTGATTAGTTCTCAATTTTACTACTCTATCGATTAAAGAAACATTCTAAGAAAACCAACTAATTCAAAAAAATGTAAACACATTCTAAACTAACCATCAAAGTTCAGGTTATCTTAATGCAGGAAATATATATCACATAAGAAATATAAGATAATTAACACACCAGATAAAATAATAGGTTCAGTCTCATGGATAGACTTAGTCTTCTCCCCTTGGTGATCACCTGCCACCAAGCAGTTTATATTCATAAAAATTTGATCCACACCCTGGATCGGGGTTTACAACAACACACAGTACAGTTCAGGTCACAGATAGACCTCTTCCACAATTCATCATGGGTACAAAATACCAGGCCACATAGGGACCTCTTCCACACATATCAGTGGGAATACAAAAGAGTAAAAGAATGGTTGAGTAAGGATATCTTGTATACATCAGTTTAATGCCGGAGACATAGTGTGTTATTCAATAGACACACAATATTCTTTAATGTTAATAATAGATACACAACAGAGCTAAGAAATAGAATAGAGTTATGAATTCTTTGTGTGCTGCGAAGTAATGTAATAGACTAAAAGGATGTTGTGAAAATGGTATTTGAGTCATCTTCTAGAAGTTGTCTTCAGAAAAGAGTATCATAGTCTCTTTAATACCTCTTTGATAAGTGAAAAGGTTCAGCTCTTCTAGGTCATGATGTATACTATGTTTTTTGATAATTTTTCTTGTTACAATCTTCTTGTAATCTCAAGCACTTAGTTCCTCTCTTTTTGTATTCACACAGTCTGTGTCTCAGCTTGTCTCAATGTGTAATATTTCGTGTAATTCCATTCATTAAAGTGAAAGATGCGGTCCTTTTATACTCAAGGATCTTCTTGGCATTATGTTCTTTGAACCTCCATATACCTCGTACTATCAACAAATTATCCTACAGACAATATTAAAAAAATTTCAGAAACATTAATTTTTCCAAATGTGACTGTTAGAAATAAATTTGAATTAATAAACTTGAAAAATATATTTATAACAAATCGGTGAGTCATATTTGGTCTATTTTCTCCGATTTGATAACATTGTTCTATCATCATCGATGTGTCATATTTTCTGTGTCGACTTCAGTCATTCAAACTTTGGTGTTTCGACTTCAGTGTGTCATACTTCGGTCTGTCGAACTTTGGTGTGTCATCTTTAGTGTGTCATACATCGGTATGTCGAACTTCATTGTGATGTAATTCTGCTTGTCGAACATCAGTGTGTCGACATCGTTCTATCGAACATCAGTGTGTCAACTTCGTTGTTTCAAATTTTGGTCTATCAAACATTAGTGGGTTGACTTCAGTCAATCTAACATCGGTGTGTCAAATTTGGTGTGTCGAACTTCGGTGTGTCGGCTTCGGTGTGTTGTACTTCGGTCTGTCGAAAGTCGGTGTGTCGTACTTCAGTTTTAGTGTGTCGTCTTCGGTTTTTTGAACTATCCATCAGTGCCAGGGAATCTAGAACGATTGTGAAGAGTCTTTTTTAGCAGACTAAGTCTCTTGCGAAAGTTTATATATAATTTTTTTAAACATATTCATTCATTAATATAAGAGATTGACTTATTAAAGTGTATTTTGTTGTATGATATAATTGATTTATTGAGAGATATTAAACTGGAATGAAGATTAAGAATCTGAATGTTGACATTATTTTTGATTATGAAAACTACAATATCATGGAAGGTCCAACAATCTCCCCCCTTTTGATAATAAAAAATTATGGCATACCTGAAAATATATAGAATAATGTTTCCTTTGACATAGGTGAATGTAATTTTCCAACATAACTAATGTTTGTCATTGCTATATTTAATTTAAAACAAATATCCCCCTCACTAAATGGATTATGGAGAGTATATTACCTACTTATATGCCATCATTAACTTCTTCACCTTTTGGGATAAAAAATTAGTATGGGGAAATAATATAAAAGAAGATATCATAATAATTTCAATTAAAATGCATAAGAGTACAAGAAAAAAAAAAGATCAAATCCCTATCAAAAGATACAATCTATCATTATGGATATAGATGCGGAGGAGCTTTTCATTTTTCAAAAGGATCCAAAAAAGAAGGAGAGGGTTTGGGAGTTGTAGAAGAAGGAGTTTTGAGGATAACACTAGGTAGGGAAACACCAGTAGGGACAGTGGCTACATGGCTAGGCCTTCTCTCTAACAACACATGACTAAAAGACTGATCGGTAATGATCGGTATAATCTGAGTAAGAGCTGAGAGATAGTCATTGGAGCATGAGGCCGAGATGTAGTGCCAATTGATGGTCGTGTAAATTGTTCCATATGAATTTCGTTAGATTAAATATATGGAATATTTGGTAAAATTCTAGGGCTTTTTTAATGTATCTTCCTTAAAAATATCAAACTATCCACAAGAAATAATATTTTTCTCTATGCATGATATACACAGATCATTTTTACTTCCATGAATCTTGTGCTCATAATCTAGATATTGATTAATACTTTTACATTTACTTACAGAGATTCACCATCCTCCAGATGACCATTCATAGAATTACCTGGGATAAAATTGATTAAGGATCAAATATATGTAGATAAATATTAATATTTCATAGATTCAACCACCAAATCTTGTGCACGTGTATTAGAACAGAAAAAATAATAGTTGTTATCATCCATTATCTAAATAGAATTTGAACTAACCTACATTGATGAAATTTCATCTTCCTTAATGGTACATTATAAATCATGTATGATGTTTCTATTATTTCTATACATAAAAAATGGTTGACTAATACAAACCAAATATCCTTTTATGTAATGATACTTCTATCAATTGATGGAATGTTATGATAATTGTGATTCTGATTATAGTAGCATCCTCACCCATCATCTTTGAGAGAATTATCGAATGATTCATGAACTTACATCCACCATATTTGAGTAAAATTTTTATTCATATTTCAAATCATCAATTCTTTTTTCATTGAATAATTACTCAATGTAGTTACCATTGTATCTCAACTCACTTGTATTGTTTATTGTTTTATTTCTGATTATGACTCATCTTCAATCATATACTTCACTAAATTTTCATACCCATATATCATTTGGAAATAATTCATGTGATCATTCATTAGTATTACTACATATAACCTTATGTAAAATTTACTCTTCATCATGAACACTTTGTTGAATGATGTAGGTTTTTTGTACATGTCTATAACATCCTTTATAAAATTTTCAAAAGATTTCATTTATCAAATCTTGCATAAAATATATCATTATACACACATTCATTACAGTTCTAGTTCATTCTGAAAAATTTAAACCCAATATTTTATTCCCATAAACATCTGATATTTTATGTATAATAGAACATGCATTAAATATTCAATCAGATGGTCCTCAATCTATATTCTCTATAAAAAATTTCAATATTCCAATTATGATTTTCTTTCTTACAATGTCGTGACTAAGATATTGTAATTATTTAGATCTATAGGCACTAAAAATTGACAATAATTGTAATTCTATATTACTAAACTATGAATGCATGATTCATGCTTTTGATAAAAACTTCAGCATATTTCATGTCAATGCACCGGAATATCACATATAGGAGGCTCTATGTAGATAAAACCCTAATCAATAAATTTTTTCCTCACCATAATTCTATGTATGAAATGCAGGAAGTCAATGAAATTTAAAATCCATATAAAGTCATACTCTTACACATAAGAAGACTCAAAATCATTAATATGTAATGAAATACATTATTTTTTTAATATTCAATATTAATGTACATAAATAGTAAATGAGAGAGTATTTTAACATGATTTATATTATCTTATACATGAACCAATGAAATATACTAGTATTTTATTTTATTATAATATGAAATTATCAAAGATCCTAAATTAGTAAAATATCAAGTAATCCTCAAAAAACAAATATCTACTATATAACCAATTCTCATTTTAATAACAATAAATTGAATGGAACATCTCATTCAATTATATAATATTAAACCTCATGTATTTAGGAAGCATATTTATTCCTTAAAAAATTTGTTTATAATTCAGAACATTTCTTCCAATATGATCAATGGAATTGAAATATAGTTATCGAAAATTTATGTAAGATAGATATTAAAATACAATGAATTTTTAATTTCATAATTTTTTTTAAATAAATATCACATGAAAGTAAGTAGTATACATCATGGATGATTACATCTATTTAAAATTAAAATTTTAAAAAGGGGGATTTAAACTGAAAAGACTAATATATTTAGAACTATAATATCTTTTAGACTATCATATCCGTTATGATCCAAATTGTTTTCTAAAAAATAAAATAACGTTATAAAATGCCCTAAAAGGATAAATCATGTTGTGAGATCTAAGATGATACTTATAGAAATAGAATGTATGAATTGTGTAAGATTACTATGTTTTTTATATGGGAATAAAATTTTGCGATTATAAATTTAGTCATTTTAAATATGTTAAAACAAAATATGTTCATTATATTTTGTTATGATGTGTATACTGATGTCATTTATTTCTTATTAATATTTTTAAAATAATATAACACACAATGAAATAAAAATATGATATTAAAATTGTATAAATTTATATATTAATGTTTTTAAATATAAGTATTAATAGTACTATAAAAATATGATTTTATGTACATGTAAAATTGAAATAAAAATTTCAATATCAACGGTGATGAAAAATTACATTTTAAGATATAAATAATTATTTTTTGTATAATTTTTCAAATTTTACTAAGTATATAACTAATATTTCATTTCAATCAAAGAACCAATTTTTAAAGTGTTTTATATTTTATCAAATAATTTTTCATTAAAAAAATAAAAGAATTTTATTTTCAAACTTAGATAGTAAGATATTCTTAATAATAAATTTATTTGATATAATATTAAGGACCCCTACTGTTTATAATTGAATATTTTTCAATATAAAAAACATTTTTTTATAAACTTTTGGATTTGATAGTATAATATATAAATTTTTTGTCAATAAATTTTAAAAATGAAGATACATTCATCCGTATGATAATAATATCAACTTTTGAATACATTTTCTTATATTTATAAAAATATATTTATATGTGAAAGGTGTAAAATACTATTTTTATTAATATCTTTTATTTTTATTCCATTTTATTATGTAAATAAATGATTGAAATTTACGAAACCATTTTCTATAAAAAAAATATTATAATTGAAATTATATATGTGAAATTATAACTTCTTTAAATGAAGAAGATTGATATTTTAAAACTCATGTGATATGTTCCACATGAATTATTTTTATATAACACACATTTATTATATTAAAATTGAATTTTTCAAAATATTAGAATTTAAACTAGTCTAAATGATTTTAAAAATTAGAATTAGTAGATCCTAGTTATGTTAATATGACTATTTAATTTTTAGGAAATATATAATATTACAAAGATTAATGTTAAATACTATAATATTGGTGAAACTATATCTCCCAAAGAATAGTTTTTTTGACATTGGGTAATATTTTTCTAATCAAATAACATATTCATTTTTCAATGGTTCATAGAAATATCTATAAATATAATAAAACTAATTCATTTAGTAATAATTAATAAATATTTTTTTGTA
The DNA here is from genome assembly GCA_963277665.1 of Viscum album. Lineage (NCBI taxonomy): Eukaryota > Viridiplantae > Streptophyta > Magnoliopsida > Santalales > Viscaceae > Viscum > Viscum album. Next base: position 1,758,307,512 of record OY728123.1, read on the forward strand.
ACACTAAATTCTAAAAACAATGTATTATACAAAAAACAGATTGCCAATATGTTATATGATTTTATTAAAAGCGTATATTTATTATATTTAGATTTTGAATTGTATTGAATATATGATAATTTTATGATTATGAAATAAAAATTTATTGATATGGGTCACATTAAATTCATAATTAAATATAGATTATTTAATTAAAAACCTATTACCATGTAAAAAAAAGTAAAATATAATGGTTAATAGCTAATAAAATGTTTTAAAAAATGATTAAACTTATAAATGTAGCTTTATCGACCCATGTACACCCCATAATACATTATTCCATTGATTTAGAGTTATTTAAATGTTAATATTTTAAGGATTTCATTGAAAAATAAAGATTATTCACTAAAGATAACTTTAGTTCACATATTAATGGGACTTTGTAACACAATGAGTTTTTACGAGAAGAAAAATATTTTTGGTAGTGTATACAAAATGACAGAACAAGAATTGAAGATAATGATAGACCCTAAGAAACTGTGATGTATTTCATTTTGAAAATGTTTAATCACTACAATATCTTGCAATATAGGCAACCTACATATTTTTATTGTCGATAGTGTACAAGACACACAACACCTAGACTATACAAAATGAGAAATACATTCAAAAATAACATATATATTAAATTTATAGGTATAAATAGCATTAACTAATTTTTTAAATAAATAATTTTATATTATAATAGTTCCAACACAATCAATTGTTTTCATAAATGCTTGGAAAACATTCAATCAATATTTATTAAAGTCATATTAATTTTCAAAAACATTTTTTATAAAAAAATATTTTGTTTTCTTGTATATAAATATTATAATATGTTATATTAAATTTTAAAAACTATAATTCATAAAATAAATATAATTTTTTATATTTTCATATCATTGATATATTAGTGTTCTTTTTTGGGATTTTTGTTTCAGTATATAATGAATTTTTTGTGAATAATGAAAATAAAGATTTTTTGAAAAAAAAAATTCCTTATTTTCTATAATTATATTATTTTAAAATACCCATTATGTTTTGATTTCTATTTTAAAGACAAAAAGAATTTTTATATAAATATTTAATAAAATTAATTATTTCTAATATAATTTATATTGAATTTTAGAAGATGTATATTTGTAAGACTAAAACATAGATTTTACTAAAAACATCTTTGAAATGAAAGATGATGATTCTATATAAATAATTAATATAATACCTAACTTGGAAAATTTTATTTTATATTAATATATTATATATGAAAAAATATTAATTTTGTTTCATTTAATTAATATTTTTAGTGTTAAAATAATAATAAAATCATCATTTCCTTCAAATATACTCTCTATGGAAACCAACTTTTCATCAGTTCTAGGGAATTTGTTTTAAATTAAATTCAACGCCTCATATGAGTAGAATTTAATAAAATATATTCTTATTATAATTATAATATTTTATATCATATAAAAATTTCAAACTATTTTTTTACCTTTTCATTAGTGATAAATTTTAAAAATATTTACCATGAATACGAAAAAATGGTGTTTTCCAAAGTGTATGCCTTTTTGTAAAAAACAATTTTCCAAACCCATATGATTTTTATTAAATAACATATATTTAATATTTATTGTAATTATTTATAAATTATATAATTAAACTCAATTTAATTTTATTCTGAATGTATAAATTATATATGTTTAAATGAAGATACATGTTACCATGGTGTAAACTATAAGAGAAAAATTTATAAACAAAATAATGCCTGAGGAATAATGTTATAAAAATGTTTCTATTTTTGTGTAATAGATGTATTTAAGGACCAAATCACCCCTACCATCCTTTTCAATAAATTTCTATTCCACATGAGGTGATAGAGACGGCCCTTTATATAATACTTTAGAGTATTTACAAAACATACACACCCTAATAATTATATAAGGACACAATTATAATCATTTATACTCATAGTGAAACCTCTTTGGTTATTCAAATACCATGTAAAATCCCATAACAACACCCATAATCACATCCATTAACCCCTAGTTTGGACCTAAATACATCTTTGTTTTTCATTCTTCAAACCTAAGGAGAATACCTAAAAAATATGATACAATACTCAATGAGAATTTCAATTTTATGTTCTCCATCACCTCCATTAATTCATAGTATACCATACTTGTTTAAAAAATTCGGTATATTACATATAATAATTTTTTTAAAAAAATAATAACCACAAACATTCATTACTTCCATAAAATGGGTTAAAAAATCATTATAAATGTGTATGTTGGACTACCACATTGGGAATTGATGTCATTCTTCACTCCATTACGACCTCCCATGGATGGTTATGATGATAGATATTTTAAAGACCCATAAATTTCAAGGAAATTTTTTTCTAAAATTCATTGGGATTTTACGAGTACACAGCTTATGATGACACCTAATTCCGAGTCCCGGTGTGCCCAGAATAATTTTCTAAAGTTTAGCACGGGTACGTTCAGTGAACGAACGAGCATGATTTTCTATCTTTTAAACTGGTGCTCAGAATTGAAATCTGGGGGCGCCGATGAACTCGCAACGCCGGTTATTGCTTAAGGGGACCATTACCGCAATTGCGTTTTCTTGGGATGAGACGTTAAAAATTGTGGATTAAATAAGAAGTGGATAAAAATTTTGGAACAGTTTTTACTTTATATCTTAAGTGGTCATATCCTACATGGGGGATTAAGGATGGGACCCACAAGCTCCTAACTACCCATGTATAAATATTTGTTAGGTGGTTCCCACATGAGCACCAACCTTTCTCATTCCCATAACTCACTCTTAACTCTCATAAAACTACCCCTTTAAACTTGACAACTTCCATAATTTAATGTGGACCCTTCCTCTCTCCCTCTTACTTCATTAAAACATGCCAACACACACAACTTAATTAATTAATTGAAACACTTTCATTAATTAATTAAGTGTTTGAAATTTGTATTTTGAAATTCATGGAAAATTAAATAAAATAAAGATAAGCCATATTTTATTGTGGGTTGGCTTGTTGTGTTGAGATTTTGGGGAGAAATATCTTGAGTTTCGAAGAACGCTTCATCTCCTTTGTCGAAGTATGCCAACTCTCTGACAAAGAACATCGACACAATGACCCTGGATTCTCTATCCCCTTCTATCTCAATGAAATGGGAGGAGACACTGATACGGGATCTCGCCATCAACATCTCGCCTTATAATATTCTCTCCGAGACAGAAGGGGAGATGCCGCTTCCTCCTCGGGCGCACTACATTGTCACTTACAGAACTTCACGCCGTGAAGACGTATACCGCAATTCCCGTTGTTTGATATCTTTTGATAAGGTAGCGGTTTATTCTTGAATGTGGATGTTTACGTACCTCGTTCATGTAAGAAATCATTGTTAAATATGGCTGATTGCTATCGTTTTATGCACAGAGTGCGGGCCGAACAAACACGGCCCGAAAACCCTCATTTGTTCTTGTTTATTATTTTAGAAATGGAAAATGTTTGCAGAGGAAGCATGACGCCATCAAACCGTGCAGGGAATGTGGTGAAGGGAACCGGAACCATCGCGCCAGTTGGGTGGGAAGAACCGCGGCCCGCTACACGGGCCGCTTCAGCGGAAGAACCGGCCGGCCCATCTGCTGGTCAGGGCGGAGTGGGACCGTGGTGGAGGGAGGGCTCCATGATGGAAGACCGGTGGCCCTCCCATGCGGGCCGCGTGCGCAAAATAGCGGCCGGTATAGCTGGCTGGTTTGGGAAAGGCAGCACCGCCGGTGTGGAAAACCGGGCCCCCCTAGAACCTAATCGGCCTTCGGCCGAGCCAGCCGGGCCGCACAGGGTCGGGCCGCACCCCGCCGGGCCGGGCCGTGCCACTTCGGGCAAGGTAATGAAACTCACTGTGTGGGTCCAACACTTTTACCGGATTGAACCCACAAAAACCGAGTTGACACGATCCCTCAGCCCATCGGGCCTAACGGATCGGGCCTGTTATTCACTTAAACATGAATAACTTAAGGACCACGTGTCCGATCGACGCGTCGTCTGAGGAACTGGGACTCTTTAGATTAGAAGGTCCTTTTGAGATAAACAAAGTGAGTTTCAGATGAATTTTGATATCAGTCGGGTTAGAAATGAGCGCATTTCTATCCGGGCCCGAGGGAAGGAAAGGCCAATATCTATCAGATCGGGCATGTGATTGACGCACCGTCTGTTGCTTTGTGTTCCTTTTGATGAGATGGATCTTCTGGATACATCAACTCTAGACTTCATGATAGTTGATGTATCGAACCCCCTTGGATCATGAAGCGGACCCTCCCAAAATCGAGCGTGCTGTGTACGGGAAGCCTAGAGCTGGCTGCGACTGTGACAACGATGATGACTATACTTGGATCCTACATGGGTTCAGCAGCGAGGACAACTATACATGGATCCAATGTGGGTTCGGTAGCAATGATGACTGTAATTGGATCCTACGTGGGTTCAGCAGTGATGATTACTGTACTTGGATCCTAATTGTGTTCGACAGCGACGACATCTGTACTTGCATCTTATGTGGGTTCAGCAGGGGAGTTGATTCTGAGGCTACATCTATCATCTCCACCCCTCTTCGTGAGTAATATACCTGTGTGATATGAGTCTTGACATTCTGTCATTATCATCGATATGATTGAATTGCTTTCCTGTGTGGACTCGGTTGTGCATTCCTGTGTGGACTAGGTTGTTCGTGGGCTCGTGAGTTGGAGCCAAACTGGAATGATGACTTAGGTATATGTATGGGCATATACCTAAGTATAGGTGGATTATACTTTTTGTTTGTATCGTTCCTTGTTGTTTATCCTTTGTTGATTCTGGGAGACCATCAGGGGTCTTGGTGTCCCTACTGAGTATCGTATACTCACCCCTGCACGGGCTATGCCCGTACTACGTTGTGTTGGATGCAGATGACAGACAACACTGATCGAGGTGGAGACTTGTGGAGCTAGATGGTACCTGGAGGTGGACCACTTTGCAAGAATACACGGAGCGGACGACCGGACCCGAGGAGCTGATGAGACCATTTGTACCCACCATTCAGGTGGGATATACGGAGGACGACTTAGTGGTTGCTGGTTTACTTTACTGCAGCTGTTCTTACCTTACTATTGTAATGTACTTTCAGTTGGGTTTGTATTCTGGCCCATTTACTTTCAGCACTTACTTTTGTACCTAGTTTTTACATAGTGTTACTTCATCTTGTGTACTCTATTGTGTTTTTTTACTTATATAAAGGCAATGCCTTCCATTTATAAAGGTATTTATGCCTTTGGTTCTAGTCGCCAGCCCCTAGCCTATGCAGGGCGAGCATGGGGTAGTCATTGAATGGGCCCCGAGTATGGGTCGTGACAGATATAATGTTTATATATTATATTTACAACATAATAAAACCCTTATACTGATTATATATTTTATATTTATTTATATTCCATCCTGCCGGGGATATGATAAGGTAGATCTTGTCTGTTGCGAACTACCACCTTGTTGAGCATTGTGATTCATTTTTCACTAATGAATTTCATGGAAGGTATAAAGGATAATGAAAATGATTAAATGTAATATAAATGAAATATTAATAAATATTTTAATTTTTTTCATTCTAAAAATAATTATTTCATTTTCTTTCTTATACATTCACTCTCAAAAAAAGTTATGCTTTCATTTTTGTATGTGAGGTCTACCACCTTCAGGAAGCTACCTCAGTCTCTTTTCATCCCCACACCACATAGAGGATATATATATATATATATATATATCTAAGTACTATTTATTTTATATATTATTTTATTATATAACATTAATTATACAATAATATTCATGCCTCACTTCCATAGTGATTTTCAAGAAATGGATATGTTATTCATGTGTATGTATTGCCTTACATATCCTTGATCATGATGTACTTAATTTTATTAATCCTACATTATTTATAGGTCGTATGTAACACCCCAAGATTTCATGATACGCTTCTCTTTCAATAATGCAATAGCTTGCATTGTACGCAAGTTCGAGATTCTAACACACTACGACCAATCAAAATGGCCATTATGAATAGTAATACCCACTTTTGGAAATTATATATATTTTATATTTCAAAATGGACTTCATTTTTTGATTAGGAATATCGAAATTAGCCTATGTTGAATTTTTGGTATTTTTCTGAGAACTTCCAATTTTTTATGAATAGTGAAAAATACTTAAAACAACTTTTTTAATTAAAATAATTTATATTGATAAATTATACTATTTAGTGGTTTTAAAGTATAATTAGAATATATATTTACCATTTTATCCAGTGGTGGTGATTTGAATTAATTTAACATTGAAATTGGACATAAACAATTGTTAATCATTTGATATATATTGTTTCTTAAAAACACGCTATTTGTTGTGACAGCGGGGATTAATTATAAAAATAATTAATGAAACATATATTTTTTGAATTTTGTAAAATAGACATCATTTTTTAATTCAGAATATCAATTATAGCTTAGAGTGAAATTTTGGCACTGTTCTGAAAAACATTAATTTTTGATGATTAGAGAAACCACTAAGTGGTAGTTAAAAAACTGATTTTTCGTTTAAATGAATCATTACAACTACTTTTATTTGATTTTAAAAAATCCAACATACATTGTTTTCATTAGGGTGTAAAATGTGGTTCAATGGGATTAAAATAATTTTTTGATGAATAGTAACTTTTATGTTTAATTAATCGCGATTAAAGGTAATTAGTGATATTTATGGTAAAAATGTTACTATTAAAATATGAAAATACCTTTACACTTGTCCTACCCTTATTGGATGAGTCTTTTCCGACCAAGAAAATCCATGGGTAAACTTGGGGATCCCATGGAGCCACTTTGGTAGGAGAATGTCATTAAAAACTTTTTATTTAATGTTCAAATAAAAAAGTCACAAACATGAGTTGTTCTACTAAAAAAACATTTAAATGGGGTTATACAAGTCACAGTTTTGACTATAAATATTCATTAGAAATATAAAAATATTTCCTACATCATGATATTTGTTTTAAAATTTTTATACATTAAATAAATTAATGTTTTTATGACACCATGACGATGCAGCGATTACATCATTAATTAACAATTTAAATAAAATGAAAAGATAATGTAAAATATAAGACATAAACTTGTCAAAAACCAATTGGATGAGTATATTTCGAACCCGTATCACCTTATCCTAGAAATATATATGTGTGGGACCTTTAAAATCCGAAACTCATTATATAATAAAGTGACATTTCAATCTTTCTAAAAGTGCCCCTTCTCTCCTCTTATAAAAGCCCCCCACCTCTACCACTATATTCACACCTTCAAGCAATTTGACTCGGCCAAAATCTACCCAAATACTCTCCCAACTTCCATCTCTTACTGCTAGAAGCCTCACTTTGGGAAGAATTTTTCCCAAGGAAGCCTTTGGCTCAAATCAAAAAAGAGTTACCCGATTTTAATGTAATGTCTTCTCTTTTGTTATTTTGTTTTATTTTTCTTATCCAACCCCTAAAACTCTTTTTATTCCTTTATTTTGTAACAAAACCAGTATCTTAAATATACTAGTATGTTTCTATGAGAAGTATTTGATTTACACTTACACACACCTACATCTAATGGTTAATGAACATACTGTTTCTGTGTATGGCGAATTTCTGCCTCACGAAATGATGATTGTTCAACACTCATATAACACCTTAAAAGGTGGCCATTAAGATGTCACTATATTTATATATGATATATAATATGTTTATGTTTTACTTATGCTTCTTTATTTTTCATTTATGGCATACCTTTATGGTTTCCATTATGGGTAAACACGATATCTTCATTTTAGGAAGTGCGGACTACCGCCCCCTCAAAGTGATTTGAATCGTTAATGACATATGTGGGATGTATAAAGGATGGAGTTAATGGTATTATACAATATATTATACTGGAATTATTTTATACCTTTATATAATTATAACTTCATTCCATTAAATATGAAATATAAATGAAAGTAGCGTTCATGCGTACGTACGGCTTACCGTCTCCATGAATGGTGCATTTTATTTCTTACCTCTAAATGTTATGTAATATTATAAATGAATTTATATAATGTATATATATGATTTATATGATATCTACATCATGAGTATAATTATGGATATAATGTATATTTTACCACATGATGAACTTGTAATATTAAGAAGTTTATTTTTGACTCAAGTACCAAAGATCAACAAAACGACCGTCATTAACATAAATAATTACATAATGTTCATAACATGGTAATAAGTGATATAAAAGGAATAATAAACTTGAAAAGGGTTCTTAAGAAACTATAAATTAACTCTAGTTTATTATTTAGGATCATAAAGAACAGTCTAGTCAATTCGGACACGATGTAAGGGAACTTCTTAACCCAATTTCCATTCTTTGGGTTAATCTCTTACTTTCAAATTATGTCATGATATTATTATGTCCTATCCTGTATTTATAATTTCTTTATGTGTACTTATAGTGAATACACATAATATATCTATTTTATTTTAAAAATTATCTTTGTAAGGACTTCGTCTCAATCTCTTTTCATTGAGGCATATTTGGTTTTATACACAACTTTCATTTATACGGTGTATAAACCCCTTTGAATTTCACTTTTATTCAAAAGGAATCTTTTTATACGAAGCTTTTTTACTAAAAGACAAAAGGAATGTTTTTTCTTATGTATGTGGAGACAATGACTTCTCTGCCGCCATGACTATTATTTGAGTTTCGGCTTCCTCTATAAGCCATAAATTTGTTTAAAAGAAAAATAATTACCATGTTTTACTTTTATTTTATTTTGGTATTGAAAATGGTTTTGATAAAGTTTTTATTATATCAATGTGTTGTATTGATATCTTGTGATTGAAGTGTGGAATTCTTATGTTTCCTTTATGAATATTTTATGTGATACAATTATGTTATGGTTTATGATATGTTTAAACTAGTTCATATGAGGAATGCATTGGACTTAATAAGTGACGGGTGGAGCCCGCTATAGCTCCTTGATGCATCGGCATGTCTCATGAGACAAACTAGTGTCTTGGCATGAGGCCTTGACAACATCTTATTTGTAGTCTTGGCACGAGGCCTTGGCTACGTGGTTATGATATTCTGGGATTATGCATTCCATCATTATGAAAAACCTATTTTATTTAGGAAATTATTTTATATCTAGATATTCCATTTTAATTGTTCATGTTTTATTCCATGAAAAACCTATTTTATTTTAGTTTGGTATATTATAATTGAAAATGGGTTTTTATAATAAAAGAGTAATTTGACATCCAAAAGTTATTTACTAACTATTTTAAAATATATTTTTTTTCAAATGGTTTTATAATGAAAAAGTACAAGAATATAAATTTTATAAATCATATTGTACTTCAGAATTATACTTGAGAAATGTGTGTTTTGAAATGGCATTGGGTGATCCTGTTAGGGCTTATCTGATGGGATGGCCTTGATTTCTCCAGGTTATGACATTATATCATATATGATGGGGTGACCTAGAATACGATGACTGATCCAATTAAAACATATTTAAAGGGGGGCCTAGATAGCTTTGGGTGATCTCGTTATAGGTGAAATGATGAGTGTTTCCCAATATATATATAATTCATTAGGGATTTATTATAATAAAAATTTACCATATGTTTATTATAATTAATAGGGTTTTATATTTTTTATGAATATGAAGCTATAATTCTTCATGAATGGGTTTTTATTTTATTTTAATGGGTTTTAATGTCTTTCTATTAAATAGACTTATGTGCTTATTTCATGGAAAAATGTTTTATTTCATACAATCAATAAAAACATAAGGTAATAATATATTTTATTTGAATTAACAATTTTTAAAATAGACAAATGTATTTTTCAATTTCCTGTCCCTTACTGAAATATTATTGCTCATAATACATTTTAAAATTTTTTGTATATTATTTAAGGATGGTAAAATGAAATGAATAATTCAAGTGGACATTCATGAATATTTCCTAGGAAAATAAATCATGATTTAATTTAAATGTTTTATATTTTGGTAATAAGATATACCAATGGTAAGGGTCTAATTTTTATTATAAGGTATTAAATATTTGTGTTCTAAATTAAATTTCTAAAACCATAATCCTAAAAAGATCCTCAATGTGATAGAAATAAAATTCATGAAAAAAACTAAAAGGTATATAATGTTTAATAATGGGTCCCCATAATTGGTATTTAATGAAGGATTAAAAATTTTAATTGGAATGGATAATCTTAATATCACTCCATTGAGATGTTTTACATTAAGATAAGTTAAAATGATAGAGTATACCCAGATTACTATTTATCTTCATGAAAACCAATTTTTTCAGAATAGATTTCAATAAAAAACAAATTGGAGGATATAGTGGTAATGCAATGAGCATATAATATACTTCCGAAAAAGCATTCCGAAATTGATGGAATTGGAATAAAATAATTATTTACAGTGATGTCTCATCTGAAACGACACTTGATTTGTGTGGGTAACCATGATAGTGGGGATCCCAATCTACAATAATAGAAAATGTAAATAGTAGAGAAATTTATGAGATAACATATTTCATTATTCAATAGATCATCTTAACCTATAGTATCCAAAGGAAGGGTTAATTCCTTGGAGATGGTATTTGATGTAATAGAATATTATTTAAAAAAAGATGTGAAATTATATTTATCATTTTGAATGCGAGGCTAATCAACAGTGGTCATTAGTTAATAATACAAGATCGAAATATGATATAGATTTTATGAAATTGGGTAAATTTAATAATATATTTCATGAGGAATATTTCCAAAAGTTTTTTATACTTTCGATTGTGAAAAAATTCTTGGAAATAATTAAATATGGGAATGATTTAGTGGATTCAAATGAAGAAACCATTAAATTATTGACCTTTTATGTTCTAGATATTATTCTAGATATTGATTTTACAATTATTTGATTTTACTATGTACTGAAACCATGTGTACGATTTCTATTGGAATCATGGGAATTAAAATTATATGATAAATTTGTTTTTTCTGTGAATGTTCAGACACAATTTTATAACAATTATATTCCACAAGGTGATTGGAGAAAAACAAAAAAAAGGTGGCAGGAAATGTAGATGGTACCAACATTGTATTCTGTAGGTGAGGATAGAACATAATCCTTATGTTATAATGGGAAATCTGTTGAATATATGAATGGATCTATAAATTATTATTAGTGTGGTTAGTTTGATCATATGGATCATGATTTTAAAGGGATAATATTGAAAAAAATGAATTGGGTCACAGATATCCATCCAATGGTAATGTGTTTTAGATTAAATGAGTTTCTTTATTATTATCATATGTTTATAATGATTCCTAATTATGGTGGAAATCATCATTATTATAAACTGAAAGGTGTGGAAAAACCATTTTCTAGTACTGTAGTTGGTGGTGGGTTTTCTGGTAATTTAGTGGAAGCTTGAGGTTGATTGTTTTATTCAAAGGTTAACCATATGGTCAATGTTTTAGACATTAATTTTGAGGTTTTATGTTTTGTGATATCAACACTACATGATTTTTACTCTATACCCATGGTTATAAACAAATGGTATAGGTAAAATACCACGAGTATAGGTTATACACATGGTTCATTGACCCATGGGTTCTAAAGCTCTCAGTTTAGGGATACACCCATTATTTTTATAGAAATTGAGTTTATCTCCTATAAAGATATGTTAATACACATTGTTCACAAGAAAAAATTGGGTATATTTTTATACCCATGGTTCCTAAAATAGTGGGTATAGATGGGTTTCTAGAATTATCTTATAGCCATAGTTTTGTGCATCATGTGTATAGAGTCCTACCCCCCTTGGAAAACAACAATTCCATAGAAGACCTCTCAATGAACATAAAAATAAATTACATACCACGAGAAATATTTAATATTGTACAATTATTAAATATTATTCATCCATCCATACTATTATAACTATTTTATAGACGATTTATAATACTATAACATATATATACAATTCAAATCATCAATTACTTTTATTCATCCACACATGTGTCTTTAACTAAACTCAAAAAAATTTGGAGATTAATATCCCCATCATCAAAAGTGGTTCAATCATAATCATTATAAGAATCAGAACCTAGATCACTAGCATCATCATCAGAATCTTCATCATCACCACCAATACCAACACCACCCAAGTACCATCAGCTCGAATGCCACTAATACCAGCATTGACTTCACATAGAGAGCACATAAAAAGAACATTCATTCTATAAGTGATTGAAAAATAGTATTATAATATAATTTATGTGAAGAAAAATAGCATAAAAAGCTTTTAGGATGTTTTCAGTTATTATTTTACATCTTTTAGACTCATATATATCTATTTTCTCCTCAACTACATTATCGTGATCGTTTTGTTTCAAGGTTGTGTTAGTGGTTTGAGGGGCACCTGATGAGGTCTAATACCTAGTGGGAATGATGTTTTTAGAGATCAAAATTTGACCCTCCTCTAGTACTCCTCACATAATACCTCTCTCGAATGATCATTTTGCATGAATTTTTTATCTTCCATCTCGTCAAGGACCTATACAACCCATTATTTATAATATACAAATGATATTTACCTAGCAATTTCATATAAAAAATTAAAATATCAATACAAAGACTTAAAATATTTTTATGTTTCTATGCATTTTTAGTGCTTCCATTCATTTTCTTCTTAATATAGAGAAAATAATTTCTTCTAAAGCTAAATAGTCTTTGATACCTAGTCTCAATTTCTATAACTGGAATTAATTAATATTATTTTATATTATTTATTAATATAATATTTTAAAACCTTTTCTGAATTAATATTTATATAATTAATGAAATTCATAAAATGAAGAATCTTGTTAATATACAATCAATTAAAAATAATATGTTGGTGTTAAAATGTAATCTATACTTTATAATTACCATGTTATTCATGGGTATGATATGCATTTCTCTAATATGTTCATTTTTATAAAATTTTGTTTTTGTAACATTATTTGTCTACTCAATTCACATGATAAATTTGATAATTTGGTATTTAAGTTCATTTTATAGTTTTTTTTTGGGAAATTTGGTCACTGGGTCAATTTTCTATTTGGATATTTGGCAATTTGGTCCATATTCAATTTTCTCATTTTCTTATTTGGTCAATTGGTCAATTGGTCGTTTGGGCTTTCATTCATTATTTGAGATGTTATTTTTAATATTGGGCAATTTCTCAATTTTCAAATTATTTCAGTTGTCCAATCGGAAATTTTTTCATTGGTAATTTTTCCTATCTTTTAATTTATCAAGTTAGGTAGTTGTGAACTTGGCCATTTTTGAAATTTTCCATCTTTCTAATTTTACAATTTCCCATTTTTCTAATTTTATAATTTTCTAATTTCCCATTTTCTAAGATTCCCAACTACCCATTTTCATATTTGGTCATTTAGATTAATGTTCTTTTGGACATTTGAAAATTATATTATTTTCCAATTTTTATAAATTTTGATGATTATAATTTCTCATTTTACAAATTTCTTGCATTCACATTTTTTCATTTAAACAATTTGGGTAATTGGTAATTGTTTTTCATTTTTTCATTTGAGCCTTCTGGAATTTCAAAATTGGTCCATATGTCCAGTTTTACATTTATCCATTTGGCCAGTTGGCCATTTGGGAATTTTTGAATTTGGTAAATTTACCAATTTATCATTTTCCCATTTTGTAATTTGGCTATTGGGATATTTTCGCATTCGAATACTTTTTTATTTTCCAATTTCCCTATTTTTCAATTTATCAATTTTCCCTTTTGACCATTTAGATATTTTTCATTTAATATAATTGTAAATTTGGCTATTTAGTCATTTTATCATTTAATTATTTTGGTTTTTTGGTCTTTTGGAATTTTTTTAATTGGTCACATGGCTATTTGTCCCTTTTCTCACCTGAATAAAAGTCCATTTTTTCATTTGTAAATTTGGCCATTTGGCCAGTTTTCCATTTTGAAAATTTGGCCATTTTTTAATTTATAAAAGTGGGTAATTGGGAATTCATTAATTTGGTCAATTGTACAATTTTACAACTGGTCATTTGGTTATTTTATCTCTTGTTTGTTTGTCCATTTGTTCAGTTGTACACATCGACACTTTGCCACATGGTATCATTAAATTTCTATTTTTACATTAGTGTTATTGAAAGATTGGGAAATTAGGTAGTTGGAAAATTGGAAAATTTGTAAATTCTCTATTTTACTTTTTTTCCATTAGTAAATTAGAACAATTATGTAGTTTTCTATTTGTAATTTATCAAATTTAAAATTTGGTAAATATAGAATTTGGGATTTTATGAATTTGGCCAATATATCGATTCCTCAAGTGTCTATTTTGGCCAATTTTCCCTATGGCCATTTGCCTAATTAGAAATTTGTCCATTTTAGACATTGGTCTATTGACCAATTTTCTTTATCTAAAATAGTCCATGTGCCTATTTGAGAATTTGGTAATTGGGAATTTTTTGATTTTTTCACTAATCCAATTTTCAACTTGACCACATCACCACATAGTGACTAGTTATGTTGCATATTTGGCTAGTTACTCTGTTATCAACTTGACAATTTTAAATTTTGTCATTTTCTCATTTTTTATTTGGAAGATTCCCCATTTGGCCACCGACAAAATTGGCCACATGGAATCTTCTCCATATGGACACGTCAACACTTGTCCACATTTCGAACTGCCCACTTTGACACTTTAAATAATGAAATTTTAATTTTTTAATTTGTTTATTTGGTTATTTATATTCATATAGCTTTATCGATCTTGTCTCATGATCATGAATTTCGGTCCACCAAACTAGTTTCATATACAATATAATATATTATTTTCCCATTCCTGGTAAAAATATTAACTAAAATTCATAAGAATAAAATCTTCAATGGAACGATTAATTATTTGGAATAACATAAACTCGTTAATCTTAAAATATTAAATCATTTCTTGATGTAACGTTCATGGAAATTTCTGGAATATTAATAAAACCACTAAATAAAAACAGAATTCATTATTTCAACTCACATATAACTCATGAATATATGGTCTCTAATTCTCCCTAATATCCAACAATCGTGTGACCTTATTAACTTCACCACGTAGAATGTAAAATTGATGTTGTAAAAAATGTTAATAAATATATATACATAAGTAGTACGAATATATATTTAACAAATTTTTACCCATATCTACACCAATACATTGTCATTGATTTCATTACCAATAATCCACTTTGATACTGGTTTCACGATATTGATATTGATGTACTTAGATAAAGTTACCATAATATTAATACATTGCCAAAATAAATTACCCAATATCTAATTTTCTTAATTTTAACCAACTAAATTTTATCCTTGGTGATTCCAGGCATCATGCATATAGGTGAGCCCATGTACCATATTATTATATCTCATTTTTGTAGTTAAAAGAAAAAAAACTAATTTAGTAACAAAATAACCAGAAAAAATGACATGGAATAATTTTCAACACTTATAATTAAAACCAAATGTATTATACTAATTTATCACCGATGAATATGTGGGTTGTCGTGAGTTGGTCACCTCACGAGGAAGTGCATATTCCAATCCATACACTAGTTAACCTTCATTAATAAAAATATAAGATGAATGAATAGAATAATTAGATACATAATTATAGTATGAAATATTTGTGTCATAAATAGGGAATGATAAGGATAGAATAGAAGCTGATACATCCTAGGATATAGATATAGCATAGGTGGGACATCCCAGTATGTGGTGTAGTCACTGTATAAGAAGAAGATTTTAAATTACATGATGATGGATCCAAGGTTTGGAACATCCCTAGAGGATCAACTGGAGGATGAAAATGTGTGGTAGATGCAGTGTATACTGGGGGTCGGGGTGTGAATGGGTATGGATGGTTAGTTATTATCTCTAGGAGTACCCCCACATGGACCCATACTAATATGTTTTGTATATATTTTCACTCATTTAAATGGATATACCAATTATTTCATAAATAATTTGAACATTACAGTAAATGTATTGCAGACATAAAATATTATAATTTTTATACTCGTAATTAAAACTAGAGTAGGAATCCTCAGCTCATACATCTATTGATTATTATCAAATAAACACATTATTTAAACTACTTCAATATATTTGAAATTTTTCATAAAAATAATATCGTTTGTTTTATAATTAGTTGTTATTAATTCATTATACCACTTAGGAGTCAATGAAGTAACAAACAATATGATAACATCATTCGGTAACTAGAATTTTATTTTATGTTATAAATTTATTTAAAACCGATATAAATTTAAGTTTTCATAATTGAAATAAATATAATATAAAGTTACCAAAAGACAAATCAGTTCAAACTAAAATTAGAAAACACATTTAATTACATTAGTACTAACATGATAAACTAATGGATAGGCAAACATAATGAATTGTGAACATATATGGTTGCTTATATATATTATGGACCATATATTTTTTTTCCAATATCAATTATCAGAATGAGATAATTTGATACGTCAAATACATCATTTTTTTCGACACTAATGGGGCCCCAAATTGTGTCAATTTGTTCTCCACCATCCGGAAATATATATCTTGGTATTATATCAATAATTACACTTTAATCATGTCTTATATGATCTTTCATATAATTAACTTTTTAACCATTGAAACTAAAATATATTTTTCATCAGTAACTAGGAATCGAGTCATATCAATAACTCTGAATCTATAGTCATAAATAAATTTATTATCACATGTGATTGAATCAAAACATTTACATTTAAACATTGTGAATTGACCATGAGTATAGTAATCAAAAAATTTTATTGAGTCATCGTGTGTATAAAAGGATTAAAATTCATATCGCAAGCTATTATTTTATTCCCTTATATAATAATGTGTTGTAAAAATTAACATAATGATATCATGTTGGTTTCTCATTTTCACCACTCGATGAGTTATAACATATTTATAACCATTTATTAATAATGATTTTTCATTACAAAAACGAATTTTGACTAAATCATATTGATATAAATTGTTGATAGACATATTCAATTGGTAAACTAATTACCTAAAATATATATAAATAGATAAATTAAAGTAATTTCTTCATTTTAATTTAATTAATTTAATGTCCATTAAATTGAATTCCCCCATGTAAGTAACAATTTGTTATGAAAAGAATGTGTCCCTCTCAATGGAATAGATTGATGAGATAAAAATATAATATAGATATATTCCCAACATAAAATGATAATAAATATTTATGGTATATGTGAAATGGCAGGGTTTGAGATAACATATAAATATTCAAATTACTTATATGAACTAGTCAATTCAAAAAATCACAATTAATAAAGGTTATATGATGTTTCATATCCATATCTTCAAGAATCAATTTAGCCAATGTATATGACCTAGTAATTCAAAATTTATTGGGATGTGGTTGAGAAGAGTGCTCAATTTCAACTTACATATCATCTTCATATATCATTATTTGTTTATGTGTTGTTATAAAACAAGAAAAAAATGAAACAAAAATCCATACTTTATTGAGCTAGATAACCACTAAAAAGGATCAGTCCAGATGATTATTATTTCAGACATACGATTTCATTGTGAAGATATTTAATTTAATAGGATATATACCTAAAAAATATAGGTACCACAAAAGGATTTTATTGTTGAATTATGACCTTTTAAATGCAACATACATGTTAAAAATGATGGAGGAATTTTTTTCTAACTCACAAAATACTAATGGTTCCTCTAACATCATTTTTATTTATAATGACAATGATTCAATTTTGGCATAATTATCTCTAAAATAATTGGGCAAGAGAAACACTGTCACCGTTACACTATTGAAAAGAAATTAATTTATTTCTATTTTAATCAATTCATCGAGAAGGGTATAATAATAATAAGTTTTTAGGGATTTCATTATCAACTAAATTATATTGAACAATATATATATGTCTTTGAATGTCTATGAGAATGGTTGACATTATCCAATACATCCAAAAATAATAATTTTTATCTAATGGTATCATCACATAAAATACATGAGAAACTTTTCATTTATTTTCAATTATCCAAAAATGATGATGTTATGGTCAAATAGCCTAATAAAATAATTCTTGATAATATCATAATTTATATTTGATATTCCCCATTATATACAGATTAATGAAAAGAAAATTTTTTCATGTTGATTTCTCAATGTGAATTAATCCTAATCAATGATGTAACAAATTGGTAGACCATTATAGAATCTAAAAAATACATTTATTTTTCAAAGTATAAGAGGATTCATGGTAATAATTCTTCCTATTTCGTGATTTCATTTTACCATTCCATAATATGAAAATGAAATATAACACTTTATTAAGAACATCAGTCCTCGACATCCATTGTGGTGGATCCTCTATATCCAATAAATTACCAACCACCAGCAATTTTTCATGTATTAATTATCCTAAAGAAATTATAGTCAATTCTCCATGAAATAAAAACTACAACAATATTATTGACTTATAAATCATGAGATGATAAAAAAATTAGGACATGAGTGTTTTCCCTTCATAATCCAAATAGATATAATTTTTAGAGTATTAAAATCATTTTTATTTCATAGATGTGTAATACACAACTAAAATATTTTATTGAAGATGAATAGATTTTGAAGACACACATATCCTATTTCTGAATAGAATATCTTATTAATGGTTTCCTGTATATTTTTATGTCATTAAAATGACCATATATCATATATATTATTATTCCTAAAAAAGTGAATGTTTTTTAATACACTCATATAGATGAAGATTATACTATGTAATAAAAACTAACAACATTCAATGAGATATAATCGTCTAACCAAATGGATAAAACCCAATACAGGATAAACCCCACACTAAAAAATAGACCAATAATGGAAAATCAGGATATTATACTTTAGTATGTCACATTGATAATATAGTTGTAGGATGAACCTACTCATCATTATAATTAATTTTATCAACATAATGTAATCTTATTTTGGTTGAAATTTATACAGTCATGAATATGTTTAAAATCACAATAATCAGTGGAATGTTCCACATTATTCTAAGTGGATCATGATATTGTGTTACATATTAATTATTCATTTATTGAGGTATACAAAATTATTCACAATCATTATGATATATTGTTTCGTATCAACATAAACTTCAATCATTGAAACTATCATAAATTTTATTAGTAGAAAATATGAGATGCATAATTGA
This sequence comes from Viscum album, assembly GCA_963277665.1. Lineage (NCBI taxonomy): Eukaryota > Viridiplantae > Streptophyta > Magnoliopsida > Santalales > Viscaceae > Viscum > Viscum album. Next base: position 1,758,327,022 of record OY728123.1, read on the forward strand.
CTTCCATGCCTTGAAAATATTTGAGTGAATATCTATAGTATTTTAAATAACATCTATAAAAATTTAACAATATAATCAATGGTTGTATTAGAAATTCCATACATCAATATTATTTTTTATAAACACTTTAAAAATATATCATTTTCATTTTATCACATACATGATATATAGTAGTTTTGGAATCATCAATTTATTTCCTGAAATCTCTCACCATCATCATATTAGTTATGTTTAACATGTGGTTTGATATCATCATCATTATGCACTAGAATAATATCTCTCTAGATATAAGGAAAAAAAGTATCCAACCAAATATCAAATTACAAAAACAATTTCATTCTTTTAATTCATGAGAAGTAAAATATTTCTTATCTCATAATTGAGTTATCCACCATAACCATTTTTTTGAAATACATCATGTGTTATATGAAAGCTAACTTATTTCAGTTTTTCCCATGGTTTTGCACCACAACGTAACTTAAAACTGTATACAAACTCAAATCGAAAGAATAATTATATAAAAAATATAAAAAATACTAAAATTATTTTAGAATTATGTTCAAAACTAATCTTTATTATAAAAAAACAAATACCCATTCTATTATAAGGAATAAATTTTAAATTCAATCCAAAAATATAAACCATGCTTACAAAATTTAAAATAGCCATTTCTAATATGAAATTATTCAATTCATGGTCATATCTATAAAAAAAATGAATAAGATAAAAATATATATGCTATAATAGATTCCAATAAATAATAAACCTAAAATTTTATAAGGCATAGAATAAATAAAAACTATTACACAATCTAATTAAATACATATGTCTTTATAATAAATTTTTTATAACATCCACATTTGAAAAATGAAATTATTAAAATTAAATACACTATCCTTTATGAAGAAAACATTAATGAATTATAACAATAATTTTCCAACTAACATGAAAACCAAAAAAACATTGTATAAAAATACAAAGAATTTTTACCATAATTAATTAAATTTTATATAATAGTCGAATTGTAATATCATAAAAAAAATAGTATACTTAAAATAACAAAAATATGTCCAAAATTTAATAATTTTGATAGATGCTCAAAGTTTTATGATATATGAAATGTGATAGTTTATAGGGATTTAACACACATATAATCTAATCATGTTGGGAAATGGGATATTGGGAATAGTTAGAGCACCATGATTCTATCCCATATAGAGTCAGCTCTTCCAAATATGATCCACTTCCATGAAAACATATTCATCACTATATACTATGACAAGTGAAGGGATATATCATACTATTATAACCCCTTTAATACATTTAATAATAGGTAAATAAACAGGAAAATTTATACTACACTAACTATAATGCTAGAATAATATCCAAATTCAGTGACAAATTATAAGTATAGTGTATTGTAAATTAAATAATACGAATAGATACCAAATTGAATATAATATATGAAACATGTGATCATTATAGAATAATATTATCTATACAAACAAACAAAAACGTATATCAAATCGGAAAACTAAATACTCATAGAAATCCTTAACATGTGCATGTAACAAATTAAATAATAACTAAGTAATACTTATAGAAAAATTATTATTTCCAATATAGAGAGTCTTTATTATTTTAAAACATAATTTATGATGAAATTTATTCCTGAATAGATTTTATTTAAGGTTATCATTTCTTATATTATTGAATCTTAATGAAAATAGATTTTATTTTATTTCATATTTTATTTTTGGATGTATTTAATTTTTGGAAGATCCATTAGGACTAAATAAACAATCCATTCCATCCTACATTATGAAACCTATACACTACATCCCCATGGGAGAAACATATTAATATAAGTAATCTGTTGTTACATGTTTTTTAATTCATGTCACATTTAGTGAAAATAATGGGACAACTAGTCAATGTGTGATATATAAACATATGATGCATTCTTAAAAAAGAACTATGCTATACTCTATATTTATTCATAATTAGTGAATCTAAGTCTTCTAACAATATTTTTTTCCTAAATAAATCAATTCCTATATAAATATTTATCAATCGAAACCATGTTTTATATAATAAATATGATCAAATTTTATTTTCTATCGAACTTATATAATTATTTTAAGAAATATTTTAAAGGAATCTATGAATATTTTTACATTATAACATTTTTATTATTATTAATAATTTAAAAGATAAAATTTTATTTATTTTAATGATTTTTTTATCAACCATTCATTTATAAAAAATAATAACTATGTATGATAAACATGTTTGACAATTAATATTAGTAAAATATTCGATTTTTTATTATTCAGACATCCTAGAAAAATAAATATTTTATTTTTACATAAAATATTATAACTGTTTACATCATTTTAAAACTATTTATTTTTTGGTGAAAACAATTAAATAAATAACTTTACCATGATTCATGATATATAAAATTAAATTTCAATAATTAAATACCATAACTCAATGATAATAAATGAAAACATTAACCCCATGCATTTAACATAAATATTATTCCCAACACCAATAATATCTAAATCACGGAAATATTCCACCAAAAGAATCTCCATTTTTTGTTAAATTCATAAGAATCCATATGATCTTTTTCTAAATGAATAAATTTTAATCAAAATAGTACTCATAAGAATTTAACAGACTGTATATGATCTCAATTAGAAGATATATTAAAATTTGGATTATAGAATTGATTCAAACATACTCCATTAGAATCGGATGAATTTAAAAAAATGATAATAAAATCACATTGGATACAAAAAAGATTCATAACTAACTAATATGAATTCAAAGAATATCAAAATAAAAGACCTTATATAAGGGTAGAATACAAGAGAAAAAATTTGTACATTTCTTGGGTGATGATAAATGAATGTAAATGTTGTAAGGAATGATTGCCACCCAAATATCATAAAAAATTCCAATAGTAGAGAATGAAGAGCTTCCTAGTAGTGGTAGCATAGGTATGGAGAGGAGGGGGAGGCCAAGGATCATTATAGGGGATGAGATATTATGGCTAATTGAAGAGGAGGGGAGGGGGATCCTGATATTTTAATGAGATATACCCATTGTTTTTGAAAAACTATTGTTATTCGTCCACCTATAAAATTTGTTTTTAAAACATTGGTATAACTTCTTCAAGGACCACTATATCCACCACATCTGTAAACCTTGTGTATATATGTGCTGGGATATCCCAAATTTATAGTATAGTAAAGTGATAACAGAAATTATCAATGTTTATTTGTTGGTTTCAAGTTTATATAAGTCTTTTGATTACTTTTAATTATGTACATAATTTTTTGACTTGAGTTTAAATGTATTGATAGCATTTAGATTCTATATTACATGAAATGATAAAGGTTGTTATTAATGATTTTGATTGTATTTTATTCATTTTATAACTAATAATGTTAATGAATATGGTGGATCAAGAATTTAGTAAAAATCCATAACCTCCGATAAGGCCTTGGGTCTTGAGAATATAACCCAATGTATACTGTGATTAAGCACCTACCACTGGCCTACAAAATTTCCTGGATAATGATATTTTTAGTATAATTTCTTCAAAATTAAATATTAGTGATAAACCTATGATGATAGTTTGGAGAATTAGAGATTAATTTTTTATCATTTATTTCTTATGATAACAGAAATAGAATTTTAAAATAGTTTGAGACATAGGTAATTATTTATCACTATTTTATGAATATAATGAGCTTCTAAACATGAACATCGTTTCATCAGTCATAAAAATTTCGTTTTGGATTATCAATTCCAGAAATATGGGATGATGTTTAAATGGATTTAAAAAAATCCAAAAGATTCAATTTTTTGTGTGAAATAGAAATATACCGATTAAATATATTTATGTATATTCTTATATGGTAATGTAATTCCACCAAAATTACAAAAAGATATTCAAAAATAAAATGTATTTTTATTATTTCCATTTAGATGAATAAAATTTCCCTTTAAATAATTTTATGTTCATGGGTTTGAGTCAATTATCATTCTATTTACCAGTCACCTACTTGTGATAAATAACCTCAATCACTTACAATAATAATTTATATATTTTTACCATTTCCATATCTTCACTTAACTCCTATGTTATCTTAAATTGTAATCTTGTTATGTGATATAATATATTGCCTATGTATTTCATTTTATATTAAACTATGTGGTTGTTTTTCTAAAAAATCTATGCGGGTTTCCAACAATGTTATTATTTAATATACCAGGAAAGATCATCTTGACGAAAACCTATGACCATTTATTAACATAAAAGAAAAGTACAACAAGCAAGTAACACACACCAATGATGAAACTACATTTCAAAAAATCATCCCCATTATCATATTCATGATCTAATGTTTCATTCATAGTAGCATATTCACACTCTGAGCTTTCATATTTCTTCATGATCTTAGCATATTTCCTTCTTAGATTCAACCTCTCCTATGAGAGAAACTCCTTAGATGATTGTAATCCCTTTTTCAAACCCCTGAATGTCCTAGAAAGATGATCTCTCTTGGAGGATGATATGGTAGTCATTGTGTTTGCCAGGAAAGAGTAGTCATTCCTTGGACATATTCTTAGAGAAGAAGGCACATCGCCTTCACTTGTAGACAGTTTATTTTGTCCACCTTAAACAACATCACTATAAGATAGTCTGGCTACATCACTAGAATTTTTTTTCCACTATCAGAGACATTTCCCCATTTTACAAAGATGTGAACAGAGTCAAAATTTTGGTATCCATCAGTCCCTCCAAAAAAATTCCCTCTGATATAGTGAAACACCCTCCTCCCTCTGACTGCAATTGCATGTTATCATCAATCAGCTTGAGGCATTGTAGGGGAACCTCATTGCCATGACCATCATGAGATTTTGTTCCAAGTGTATCATCAGTAACTGCAAGCATAGAAGAGGGAACATTATAAAATAGGAAATGAAGTATTTTATTCTAAGGTGGGATATAACACTGTGAGGATTTAAAAGAATAATGGTGAATATTTGATAAAACATAAAAATACAGTTGAATAAAATTTAATACCCAAATAATTTATATAATTATTTTTGAAGAAATTTTATCTCTTAAATACCTTACGATACACATATCCCCAGATATTTTATTCCAGATATCAAGGAAGACACATAACACTAAGCTTAAATGTCATGAGAAATACATTAATGTTACAACCATGATGATAAATTAGAGCGTATGAATTGGTTTAATAAAGTAAATATATATATATATATATATAATGTTCCTACATAATTTAAATTTTTAAAAACATATAAGTACACAAATAAATAATTTTTTTTAAATTATGGTTAATTTTCAAAAATAAGTTTTTATCAAAAATTATTTTATTTATTTTTTCAGATATATTATAATTAATTGTAAAAAAAACCTTGATTTTTCAATGAATAGTGACAATACTGATTTTTGGACAAACAAAATACTTCATTTCAATAATTTATTTAATTTAAAAGGTAAATTAAGATTTGAATCTTATTTTAACTAATATATGTATTATTTGTATATGTTTTATCAACTAAAATACAATTGAATTAAATTTAAGAAGTATATTAGACAAAAACTGGTTGTAGGATAAAAATGAGGAAATCTGTACAACCTGTTAAAAAATGCATGACGTTTCTCCATTATAAATAATTTAAATAATAGATAAAGGTGAATGATTTGAATTAAATATAAATATTATATATCTATAAATACTCATTTTTTCATAAAATGATTATTTTCTGTCATAGATCTAATTTAAAACCATCTATTTCATAAAACAATCATCCATAAAACCCCGCTTTTCCATTGCGATCAATGTTTTTGTTTCAAATTAAAATATTTAAATTATATGAATTTAATATCCTAAAATGGAATAATTTTTTTGAATTAAAATATTTAATATTATCAAATTATTTCAATAGAATAATTTACTATAATGATTACTGTAAACTGTTAAAATTAACTACCACGATTAAGGTAAAAATGTGGTTTTGTGCAATACATGCGGTTGTTTTAAAACTAAACTTCCAATCATAATTGAATTTTAATTAATATTTTTTATTTAAAATTTATATTAATTTGGTATATATTATCTAATTTATAAAAAATAATTATTCAAATTAGATAAATTACATTGTAAATAAAAAAACACATGTTACTATTTTATAAACTAAAAGGACAAAATTGAGTAATTTAAAGAATAAAAAAATAAATTAAAAAAATGTTATACTATTCTTGAGGTGGAGGTAATTATTTACCACTTAAACCCCAACTTACATTTATTATAATTTTCAGGGGCACATTGTCTAAAGGTGGCCTCCCATTATTGGATAATTATGAGTATTTACAACAATAGAAACTACTTTACAATCATATAAGGCACCCCTCTCCTTTATTCTTAACCACTTGAAACTTCTTGTTATCTATAAATAAATACCTGAAAACCTTTAAAAATTCCAAATTATCATCTTATAATACATATTTTGGATGAAACTAAAACCTAGTATAGATTTTGTTGTAAACCTAAGGATGATCCACGAAGAAGAGGAATGCTCATAATTGATTGTTTCTGTATTATATCCACATTCACCTCTTTAAATTCTTATTATAACATATTATTATAATATCCATAGTTTCATAAATACAATGTGATGTCTTTATTTTACTGTGTCTACCATAAATCATCTCAACACTGCTCAAATGGGTACTAAAATCACCATTCATGTGTACAATGTACTACCGCCTCATTAACCAATTTAATTGTTTTTTCAATTACCATCTCTAAAGATTGGTTAAGATGATGGTTATTAAGTTTATATGTGAAACTTTTAAAATAATAAAACATATATATTAATTATATCTTATATGCATGTTTTTACATTCCATTACATACGGGATACAATAACATCATTCATGTGTACGTAGGACTACCGCCTTGCGAAGCGATGAAATAAGTTATTCCAAAATTCATTACATGAATGGTAATAATGATAATAATAATGAATATATAAGATATAATTGACATAATTTTGATATTAATGGATTTTTTATTATTCTAAATTTATAATATATCATTTATTTCTAACCTATACACACATTAAAAGAGTGACAACATCCTTTATATATTTGTTTACTATCAACATCAAGAAGTAATGTTACCCAATTTTAATCAACTCATCAAATAGTTGATATATATATATATAAGAATATTTAATCCACACATTATGTATATATGTTATTATTATAATTATTTAAAGTTAAAATATTTTATACTTCTTTTCAATAATTATTTTCATAAAATAGAAATTTTACTCAATCGTATGCATGAACTACCCTCTCTATTATCATGAGATACATAATTTATCCAATCCAAAATTCATGAGTTTCCCATAAAAGTAATATTTATTTATAAATATGATAATTATTTTGAGATAATTATTCTTAGGTTTTTTTAATGTTTTAAAACATTACCATTGTCAACCTACCCGAGTCTTTTTCAGCACAAAAGCCTAATATGGTCAATACATCAAATATAAACACAATAGAATGGTTTATTGTATATAACATGTTAATAAGCGAAATAAAATTAACAAAAAACATGATAATAGTTATCAAGACAATAAGAAACACAATAATTTTATTATATAATATAAACACAAACAAGACATGTTGGACTCAATGTAAGTCACTTCATCTAAATTTCCTTTAATTAAGAAATATTTTAATTTTATGCACCTAAATTAATTTTTGAGGTGAATATATTTCCTTTTAGAGATGTTATATCATGATTGTATCTATTTTCATGGTATATAATGTTTTCTTAATAATATTCATCCATGTTGATTATTATTCAAATATTTAAAATGTGATTAGTGGCATATATTTTTAAGATTTTGTTTTAATGATTCCCCAACAACTATTTATTTTCCTTGTCAATGTTTTTAAAAGTATTTTACATTTTGTTTTATTGAAATAATATATTTTTAATCTATATTTTTTTATATTTTTAATTTATAAAATTTCTTTTGCGAATAAAGCATTTTACAAGTTTTCCTCAGAACATTTTTGACAAACAATAGATGAAATTTTTTATTCAGAACATACATAGTTATAATGATGTTGATATGTATTTGAATATTATTTAATATCTATAAATCTTTTCATGCACTCATGTTTAAATAACCACTTTTAAAATTTATGAGTATTTTGTAATTGAAAATTTGTTTTTTAATAAATAGTTAATTTTATATCAAAATGTATTTTTCTTATGTGTTTAAAAAGTTTTATTCAAATCGGTTTTTTATGAAAATGTATAAGATTAATTTGTTTATTAATCATATGGTTCATTATAATTACAGATGAGTAATGTTTTTGTAGATATGGTGTCAGTTGAGCCTGTGACAGCTTATACGATCGGTTTTCCCAAAAAAAATTCAATTATTCTGTTATATCTCATATGATGGGGTGGCACATATTGAATTGTGTGTGAATTTTATAAAATAAATCATGGGTTCACTTTGAATGAAATCCCATCCATTATGTATTGATTTTTTTTAATTTGGATTTCTGAGTTTCCCATATAAATGTTATTTGAATGGTTATTGGGAATATGAGGCTATATGTCACCATGTATGTGTTTTTAATTTTTTTTATATGGTTTCTAAAGTAATTATTTATGAAATAAATGAGACTATTTTTCATGAGAAAATTATTTAATTCATACTGTCAAATAAAAATAAATATAATGGAAATGTTATAAGGTTTTCACTATTTTTTAATAGATTAATGGAATTTTTTTCTGTCCCTTCTAATATTTTCAGGCTAAGACCTTATTTTAAATTTATTCATAGGGTTTACAGGTAGGTAATGGAAATATAGAAGTCAGGTTGAATGTTTTAATGATTTTCTTTAAAAATAAGTCATGCATTATATCAAAAGTTTTATATATAATTAAAAGGATTCTATTCATAATTTTACACTTTTTATTATATGTTCTTGTAATTAATATTTGTGATAAAATTCTCTAAAATACTATACATAAAATGATCCTCAAATTTAATGAATATATATTCCTAAAAAACTCAATATTATATAATTTTTAGGTATGAATCATTATTGTTGGTATCCGAGAATGGTCTCTTTAACATTAATGTTTGGGATATTTTTTATATCAACCCATTAATTCATTTTTCCACATGGATATATTGACAAGATAAATATTTTAAAATATACATATTTCTTCATTAAACAAGGTCCATTCATAATAGTTTCTCATATAATGTGATGTTGTATTAGGAATTCCCCGAGAGAATAATATCTTTACAAATCATCATCTTGAGATGGTTGGAATTGGAACATAAAAGTCTTATCATATATATATAAGATAACAAAAGCTATTTATTTTTTGGATATCAATGATATATATAAATATTATATACCTTGATGTAAAAAAAATTGTGGATAATTTAATTAGAAAGTATCCCCCCATTAAACAGTGGATCATCTAACCTTGTGGAATCCAATGGATGGATCAACTCCTTTGGGATGATATTTGAAGTCAAGTGATATTTGAAATGTCAAAATTTATCCCATTCCATTTATAATTTTGAATGTTAATTTAATCAATGGTGGTATTTTGTTATGAATACAATAGAGAAATATGATCATGGAATAAGGAATGGGGAAATTTCAGAATACCCTCCTCTAGAAATATATCAATAAGGTTGTTTATATTAGGATCATGAGATAGTTCATTTAATTAAAATTAATGGATTATGATACAGTGGTCATGTGTGATGAAAAATTCCTAATATTGGAAAGGTATGTTTTATATTTTATTCGGGCCAGTGATAGAAAAATTAATTTGCTTACTCATCATTGAAACCATTTTTTGAAGAGTGTTTCTGTCAGATAAATCATATTCTTTTGAGAAAAGGTTTTGTTGTGAAAATAAAGATGAGATAGAGAATTCTTACTTATATGTTCCGCGATATGAAATTATTAGAAAATTTAAAATGTTTTAGGAAATGGATAATCCACAAACTAGGAACTATGGATGAAATCCCAAAACCAGTTCGATGTTTGGTAAAATGAATTTTATTGAATTGATGATAGGATTAGAATGTTTTTTGGTGTGATCAGTTTGGTCACATGGAATGTGATTTTAATTAAGATTCAAAAATAACCAATATATGGGGTAACATATATCTATATAATTGGGAAGAGTTTTAGTTGTAATTTGTTTTGTCATTATGATAATATTTGTCTAATGTTTCTTACCCAGGGTGAAAATCATCATCATAAGGAACATAATAGTTGATAAATATCATCATCAACTACTATTTTTTTGATTATTGGTAATTTGGTGATGTTTTGTAAGCTTCGGGGATCTATCTATTTTTAAAATGTTAATTATAAGTACAATGTTTTTAATAAAGTTTTTAATGTTTTATGTAATGAGATAATAATTTCATTATTGATATTTTAAGAGATGATTTTTTGGGTTTATAAATTTATAAGGATTTGTATTAATATTAAATATGACTTTATAATTTGGAGATGATTTTTATGATATTAAGAACCCTAAGGAATTATATTATCATTGATAATTAATGTTATTTTTATAGATGAACGAAAATTTATAATAATGTTACAATGATGAAACTGTATTTAAGTGGACAACTATTTTTTAGGGGAACATCCCTTAAAAACTAGAAATTTCAGGGGAATGAACCCCCAACTGATGGTCTAATGGTTTTAAATTCCCCCCAATATTCCATGTTATCTCCTTGTTAATCTGAAATTGTGTTTTACTTTAATATTTAGACAAATAAATATTAATAATGACCCACTAGTGTCACTTTTGATGTTTAGAGATCAATTTATTATTTTGAATATTTTGTTTTAACATATTAATATTTTTTAAAATATTTATATGAATAAATAATTACATTTAACTCTTTTATGGATCTTATTATCCATTGAAGGTAAAACATAGTTCATTAACAATAAAAAAATCGTTTTTGGACATTCATTTCATTGAATAAGAGATGCATTAGAAATTTAATAAGGTAAAACAAATGTATGAATGTGTTCAAATTAAAAAGAAATGTATCAAGAAAGTATATGTCATTATATTCCAATATGATGAAAAAAATTCTCAACTCTAGGAAAAATATCATTAAAATTAAAATGTTATTATATTGTATTCATCTTGATGAGTCAAATAGTACTTTATATAATAAATGTTTTTTGGATTTCACCCCCTTGAAATTCCATTTTTTATTTTGATTCTTATTATAAATTAACTGAATAAATCCATATAATTATTTATTCTTTTCATTCACCCTCGTATCTTCATTTCCCACCTATGATCGCTTACTTAGAAATAAATTTATGCTGTATTCACGAGGACATTTATACTCCATTTTATCGCTTTTTACGAGTGTTATTTATTATCTATTTGTAAAATGTGGTATTTAAATTATGGTATTTTAAAATTCACATATATTTATTACCATGATAATGTTGAAATTGTGAATTTGAATGTTAATAAAGGGTGAGTGTATAACACCTTCTAAATTTTGGAGAAGAAAAATATAGTTTATAACATATATGACAAGAAACAAAATTATTAGAAGTGAATGTAACACCAAAATAAATTTGAAAATAGTTATTTTTGGATAAATTTAATATCTTCATTATCTTGTGGTATAGAAAACCCCAAGATTTTATTATTCTCTATTTCTTGGAAGACACACTAATCGAGCTTAAACAAAATTTGAAGGATAAAAAATTTATAACCCAGCTGTTAAAATGAAATATACATTTATTATTAAATAAGATGATAAAAATAATATATGTTTATGTCTAAATGTATATAATAATTATTATTATATTATTCATGAAAAATCATTCAATTTCCAGTAACGTAATGTTTAATGAAAAATTGGCATTTAAAATAATATTTTCTTTTTTATAAGTAATTATTTTAAATAATTTTAGTAACATTTAGTTAAATTATTAAATAAATTAAAATTAATTTCTTCAATATGGTTTTCAATTTTATGTTATGGTGAATAGTTTGTATATATTATTAATATATTTCTTTCTTTTGTGAATAGTGTAAATTTAGTTTTTTCGATAAAGTAATAAAATTTCCAATAATTAAAGTAAATTAAATATACCATTATGTAAGTAATTTTTTTATGTATGTTATTTATTTGTAGATAAATTTTAATATAGTTAAATTATATTGAAACTACATTAAATTTTTTATAAAAAATTAGGCTTAAAATTTATTTTTTTTCAAAAACCTATATTAAAATTCTTGTTGTTATCCTATATAATTATTTAGTATAATACCTCATGGAGAATGATTCAAATTAATTTTATAGAATATATGTCATTATATATTACTTTATTTTCATTAAATTAAGTTTTTTATTCCTTGATTAAATATAAAACAAAATTTTTTTCTCAAAAAATAATCTTCTTGAAAACATGTTTATTCATACAGTATCAGGGTTTCATTTTAAATTAAATATCACCATATCAAATTTTTTATTTTGATAAAATTTATTAAATTACTGTAATTACAATAATGTTTATTATCTATTAATTTAAACTTAATTATTGAACATAATTAATATTTCAAACAATTAAAATTAATTTCCATGATTAATGATAAAATTGGTATTTTCATAATTCAAGTATTTGTCTCAAAATAAATTTTCCACACAAATAGAATTTTTATTTAATAAATTCTACTAATTATTTTGAATCATTATTTCAAAGATATATAATAATAATTTATTTAATTTTATTATTATCTTATATATTACATATGTAAACAAAACTTTAAAAGTACCCATTTTAAAAAATAAATGTGTAAAATTGGGTAAATTTAATAAAAAATGAATAACATGATAAAAACATAATTATATTTTTGGTAGTGTTTATCACCTTAATAAACACTATCCTCAATTTTAAACTTTTTTTATCCACCTTATATAAGAGTGACCACTAATTATTGTATACATTTGAGTATTTACAAAAATTACACTCCTCCTCAATTATAAATGTCTACCATATCTCCTCCCATCTTCACTACATGAAAATAATTTCATCCATTCCCCATAAAAAATCCCTCCCCAAAATCCCTCATATAATCCTAGATTCCTTATTTGTTTCCAAAAATCCATCCATGGAATAAATTTTGGTTAAACCGAAAGAGGATATTGGAAAAAGACTCAACCTTCATAAATGAGCATTTTTATTTAATTTCTACTTTCGCATACTTCTGTTATTATTATAAAATATTGTTATAGTATACTTAGTATCCTCAATATTCTAATATATTATTTATTTTATGTTAATTTCCTAATATAATCTTCATTTCCATAATAAAGTTTATAAAAACACAATTTATGTGTATAGTATACTACAACATCATGAAACTAAGAAATTTGTTTTTTCCATTTGCACATGTCATGGTTGGGTATTATGAGGGATATAATTTATATATAATATTTTTATAAAACAATGAAACCTCATTAATTATCATATCTTATATACCATTTTACATTCCATTCTATAAGGGATATTATAAAATTGTACATATATACATAGAATTATTTCCTCATAAAGAGATGATATTCATTCTTCACTAATGATTTAAATAGAAGGTGAAAACTATAATGAGAATGAATATATTTTTTATGTAATATCAGTTTATTGATCTGATGCACTACTATACACCTATTTTTTATCATTATTTGGATGGTATTTGTTATGGATATCATTAGAGAAATGATTGATTTTTTTTAAAATTCTAGGATGTGAATTGTTGGTGCAGGATTTACCCAAACCCTACACCCAACCTGGTTAATCCAAACTGTGAATTCCATGACCGGGGTGCAGTTTTAGGGAACATAATTTGATAAGTCGTGTAATCCTACCAACCTAATCATGGTCATTTTAAATGTTTATACAAAAAAGTAATAAAAAATTATTTATCCACCATATAACCACATAATAAACCATAACATGATATATCTGTACTTCCAATCTATAGAAGGATCTAAAAGACATATTTGGGCTCCACTAAACATATTACAATGACGATCAAATCTATTCAAAACATGTTCGATACCTCTCCCATAATAGATCTTATCATGTTCCTTCTCAATAGGTATATTTTTCATTCTACCATAGGGTTTGATAGATTATAAATTTTTTAATGTATTAAAACTTTGTTGTTTTGGATCATTAGTCATGTTTTGATTTCTAGATCCCCATTTTCAACATTCCTAATTGGATATTCATGTTGCATGTGTTGTGATACATGAATTTAGTTTTAAATGATGGTGGTTTTGTTGAGGTTTTACATGATGTAAACCGTTAAATTTATTTATTTAAATTAAATTTATCCCAATTGACTTTTGTAAACATAGTTTCATGTGAATTGTGTTGTGAATATATTTGGTATGGATTTTTGTCAAAACAACTATTTCAAAATAAATTTGGAATTTGGGGTTTGATTTGAAATTCAAGGAATTTTGAGAAATTGGATTGTTAATTTATTTTGAGAAGAAATACATAAAAAATTTATAAGAACAATTTATTGGTTTTATCATTAGAAATTAAATAATTTATAAAAAAATCATGATTATTAAGGAAAATTGGAATATTAAGACTATAAATGGGGATATTTTATTATAACTATTTGAAATTATATTCACATTGTTGGGTTATTGTTTCGGAACGTGATATCCTAAGTTGCTAGTAGGTTATTTAGATAGAACACGATAGGATGATAAATCCTTATAAATGGATTTATTCTTTACACATCTAAAAAACTCATAGTTCTAGATATATTATCCCTAATGGGATGTAGTGAGTCCTCTTTGGGTATGGTATAATGGAATTGTGTACACATTTTCCTGTAGAAAAATTAACTGGTCTTCATTTCAACCTATTTTCCTTGAAATGTTTTAGATTTCAAAATCCAATGGTTTTAATGGAGAACGAAGGGACTGCAAGAAAAATCCACGGGGCATGGGTCAGATGAAACCCCCCAAGAGAGGGTCTATAATTAAATGTATATGGGTCCTATGTTAATAGAGATATGAGAGTTGTATGTATTGTTCGAGAAGTAATATAATCATGTTTTGTTGTGGTAATCTATTTTTATGGTTCAGGTACCTCTTTGGGATCAATAGCGATAGCAATGTCCTTTTGTATTGTGATGTGTTGTCTATTTATCATTAATATATTGGAGGAGAAATCTGAATCCAATGTTCTAGTGAGATTCTATCAAGGGAGATCCAATCCTACTTGGGACATTATATATTTGATCAGAAAGAGAATGAATTTTATCAAACATTACATGGAGTTGAAATACATAAAGAGAGAAGGTGGTTTTCTGCTGACATGTTGAAAAAAATGGGAATCCAAAAGATCATACTGTTATTTATTTTAATATTGGCACTTTGAAATAATATTTTATGTTTTTAAGGTGGATTATTTTTCTCTACATCATTTCCATCCCCCATGATGTGTTTTTATATTATTTTTCATAATAAAAATTTAATTATCCAATTGTATTATATAAATCGTTATTTTTTCATTGTTGAAAGGATTTCTACTTTTCAAATAAAAATCAATATTGGTTTTAAATACTATATTGTAATATGATTCCTATTTTTTAAAAACAAATTAATTAATTACATGTTTTATTTATTATCGGATCTTATTATATAAAATTAGTGATATCGTACTTGGATTTTATCAAACACACTATATTTTCATTCAAGATTTTCATATTTTGTTTTGGTAGGTTTAAGGAAAGAGAAATCACCACATTGAGGTGGTGGTTATTGTGGATTCCTTAGCCCTAAATTTTTTTCCCTTAGGAAATGGTATGTTTTATCGTTCATATTTTTTGAGTACATTGAGGATGTTCTGTTTAAGGTTTATTATGATTTAGTCATTTGTTACTATCTCTTTTGGGAGTTCTATTTTAGCATAGTTATATATATTTTATTATTCTACTGTTTTAGTAGAAAAATCATTCCCTATTTTATTTTTTATGATTATATTTATATTAGGAAACCCTTTGGGATTGGGAATTCCCTTTATTCTATGTTAGTGTTGGCTTGAGAATTGGGGTAGCACGATTCTCGGTATAGTTCCAAATAATGAGATTTTAAAGATCTGGGTACGTATTCTTTATTTAATGTAAGTATATAAATTTGAATCTTTCCCGGATTTAGCAGACTGTTGAGTGTTATTTACTAGCTTCCTTTTATCATCAATACACTTAAGTCATCAAGGGTTATATAGAAAATGAATATTTATGATTTTTCTAGTTTTTTTCCCTCACCTGAATTGGATATATGGAAATGAATATATATTATTCTATATGAAGGGATAATTTCTATGTTTCACCTACTTGATTTTAGTTATTAGAAATATTCTAATGTATTAAATATTTTTTCCAATGATTATTGGAATCATGAATCTAATAAGACAATAGAATATGATCTAGGAGGAATCTTTTAATGAACCATAGTGAGAAGATCCTCCCCTGGACAAGAATCTGGTTGAGGTTATTGTGCATTCTACCCAATCATTTAGGAATAAACTGGAAATGATTCCCTACAGTCTATAGTTATGGAAACCCATAGTAATATATTATAGATTAATTATCAGGAGTTACATCACTAATATCCTCTTTCTTTTTAGGGTTTTAATTGTCCCCAAGAGGTCGAGGAATTTTTGAGAAGGATTTTACTTTTTTTTAGATATACGATACTCATGAGGTGATTAAGGTGAAATTTAAAACCATTTAGATAGAGAGATCATGTAAGATATGTGTGTAAAAATTATGAGTTAAATTAAGAAAATGTTCTTTTGGTTAAAGGAATTTAAATTTCATTTCACCAATCAGATGTATAAAGAGTCTATGATACTAGATATATCTGTGGAGTTTTTCAAACACAAGTAGGATGACATGTCTATGATAGAATGTTGAAACTAATTCTATGATATTTTTATTTTTTTACTTGAGATTTTATTAAATTATAAGATAATGACTCTATGTTTTGATAAAGACCATATATTTGATATTAATTATTTTGTTTTGTTATTGAAAATCTCTTCTTAAACTGTTGTGTTATATAGAAAGATGATTTTCGAGACATATCTTGCTGGGAAGATAAGGTTGATGGGAGTTTTTTTTTCTCCTAAAGAGAGTTATATGAGTTTGCATAATGTGATGAAAATGTATGATACATATAGTGGTGTATGTAGATAGTAGGGTTCTTCTATACCACCTAAAATTACAAGAAAATACACTTTTTCTACCCTTATGATGGGCCAGGGAACTTAAAATAGATCTTCACTAAGGCACCCATGATATGCAGTTCATATAGATTCTCAATATAAATTCATAAGTTATTTCACCACAATTATTCTCCACATAGTGTCACACGATCATTAATATCAAACCATACTATGTTGTAATCCTTTTATTAATGACCTAAGGGGATCTAGACACATATATCTAGATGGAGTCTTCTTCAAAAAGTGGAATTTACTCTAGGTGATATAGAAATGATTAAAGTTAATGTGAGAGGTACCATCGCTATGGATTAATATTTAGTGAATACTTTAGTTTATAACATTTTATCACATTCATTCATTTCGAAATATACTATAAATATGCTTAATCTTCAAATGAACGTTTTTTCTTATGTGTTGGATATTACTACTCCCCTCAGAATAAAGAGAGAAATGTGTCATATTTATCATAATTGTGTTTATTAATTATCACATATTGATGTCATTTTGGATTTTTTAGTTTCATATATGAAACATAATTATTACATACTTGGGATAGATTATCCCAATTATAAGGAATCCCAAATTGAGTAATATATTTTACGGGTCTCCATTACCACACCCAATAGTGTGTGTCTTGTATTTTTGGCAGAATGGGTTCTATGGTAGCACAGATCCATACCATCTAATGAAGAGTTTATAACATAAATATAAGGGTAATATTTTCATATGAAATGACAATCCTCAAGTGATGATCTCCCTACAGTTGTTGTCGATATTTATGGGACTTCCCCTTCGGGCTTATTTTGTTTTCCACTAGTAAGGGAGGTACAATTATCTATTAATGATGTTCATAGTACAAAAATTGTATTTATTCCTTCTTGAAAAATGGGACCATATAAGATGGATTATTTTAATACTTAGTTGGATTGAATTTTAGAGAAATAATGTATATGACCAAGTGTGTCAAATTTTGTGGGTCTGGGTCTCTTTGTTACCAAATCATCTAGGTCACTTCACCTTTTTGTTGATTACTATAAACCCTATAAATTTCTACTAAACGAAAATTATCCCATTGCATTGATTCATTTTTTATTAGACCAATTTAAGGGTAATGTTTTATCTATAATATTAATGATTGATCATGTTACCAGTAGTTGATTATAAAAGAATCTGACATTCATAAAACTACATTCTAGACTATGGAAGTCCATTATGTATACCTTTTCACTCCATTTTGTCTAAAAATGCTACATTATTATTTTAGTATATGACGAACATGATTCTCAATGATAGTATAGATACGTTCATTTAGACATTTTGTATGAAATCCTTTTTATTCAAATTCTTATGGGGATTGTGAGCATTATTCGAGAGCAGTTTTGGAATTTTAGAGAAATCACCAATTTTATGCCAATCTATTGAATTGTAATTTATAGATTCAGGAAGTGATTTTATTTGGGTCACATGATGTAAAAACATATTATATCACTTGATACTGATATGGTGATAGATTCTATGACATGGAAGAATAGTCAAAATGATTTCACAATTAATAGATTCTTTAGTCTAGATGGATACTACCACTATTCATAAAGTATTAGTCATGGTTGAATTTTCCCATGAATTCTCTAACTTGAATGACTGTGGTGTTTACCATGGATTAATATTTTTAGTGTTATATTATTTTTAGGAATTCTTTTTGGCATATACATTGATTTTGACACTTTTAGAGGTTTTTCCTGCAAATGTGGTCTATTTTTATGCATCAAGATCTTGTTTGGGTTGTGATTTATGTTGGGTGATCATGTTCTTTCTTATATATCATGATTTCATATTCCAAATGAGAATAATGAAAAAACCCATGACATTGACCTAACATATATGATGCATGATTCTAGTGTTTTTTATGTGAATCTCAATTCATAATTTTATCCATTAAAAATGTATTGTATTGGTGACCACAATGTTGTCTCATGAAGAGGTTTCCGACTAAGTTGTCAAACATTCAACATGTAAATTATTTTAGTAAGAAATTGAAATAGGGACGGTATATGATTTTTCCTATGATAAATTATAGAAAATATTATAACAATAGGGAATCTATATATTTTATTAGAAATATTAAGAACACTAGACTGAAAAAGGCAAGCTAATAAAAGTTGTAGTGGGAAAAAATTGATCCTCAAACACCCCATTTATACATGCGTAGTTTAATTATAAAATTATATTTCTTAATGATCACGAAATGACCTCAATGTGGACATATAAATTCTTGAGAAACCAGATCTGGACAAAAATTATGGTTGTCACTATTCTTATAAAAGTTATCTGATTACCCAAAATCCATCGAGCATCCAAAGCATATTAAAATCATTGTTTATAATAGGGAGTCCTCACCCCATGAAATTTCATAAAAGAGAATAATAAATATACCTTAATTAATTTAAAAACATTATAAATCAATATAGAAGAAAAAAATTCATGAATTAATTGACACCTCTTATAATCATACACAAATGTTTCCAAAAAAATATAAAAACCAAAAAATTATGTACCAAATTCAAAAGGGAAAAACCAAGGATCTATGCTTCCAACCACACCTGGAGTTTATACATTCATTAAAACATTATCATTAATTTAAACTATATTCTAATGAATATTTTCTCCAAAAAATACCCCTCTTTCAATCAAACCCCATTTAAATTAAATTACAATTAGAATGTACATGAAAGGGGTCTGGATATATTCTATCCAGAATCTATCCCCTAATTGTTTTATCATTTTGGTTATCATTTTTAAATAACGTTACTTTAGTTTCTTATATAAATTTATTCCAAATTTATGTATATTTAAAACCTCAATATATAATATATATTTGACATATGGTATAAAATATATGAATTAATTATCAATCTTATTTTTCTCTATCTGAAATTATCTTTCATCTTCTAAATTTTTGACAAAGTCAAAGGATAAAATATTGAATGAATTTTTCATAGAAAATAATAAATAAAAATAAAAATTGTGTACTAAATAATATTCATTTTGAAACATGTTTTACACTCAATTTTGGGTACATAACACTTTACTCATGTTTTTATGTTAAAGATGGGTTTTTTCTGAATTGTGTGCCTTTTATTGGGATCCATATAATATAGAGTTTCTATAAAATAGAGACAATCAATAAAATATATAGATTACATAAAATATATAGTTTCCATATAATATAGAGTTTCCATAATATAGACTGTTTCCATGTAGTGGTATTTTTCCATAAATTTGTTTGATTCCATAAAGTGGGGTTTTTCCATAAAGTTGTGTGTTTCAATAAAGTGGAGAGTTTCCATTAAAATTTGTTTCAATAAAATGGGTAATGTTGAATGATTTATGTGTTTTGGGATTTTATAAAGAGTGTTATGATCAAAATTTGGGTCATGCATTCAATAAAAAGTTTCCACAAACCATGCGGTCAAACCTTGCTCAGAGGTCAAATCCAGATCTTATTTTCTATGAGCATACTCGTTTTTTGATATATATATTTATTTTTGGATTAAAAACGTTATTATTTTTAGATTACTCTCCTTAATGGATGTAGAACCATCCCCACACTAGTGCGAGCCAACCTAGAGCCTTCCCTTGGTGATTCCAAGCTCAATTCGTAGGGTAAGTGCCGATCTTCTTAGTTCTTTTCTGTTTTCTAAAAACTCCCCCTTCTCTCATTCTTGTTTTCATAGTTCTACAACTATTATTGGAGGATATAAGTTTTTTAATTCCATTTAAGGATAATTATAGTGTTTTTCATGATAAAGGAAGATATATAAGCTCCTTTCTATGAATCTTGATCTAATTCATGAGGTATGTCAACATTCATTCCTGATTTGTAATGTTTTCTTATATCTGTTTAAATCTAATTCCCTAATATCCTTCAATTATATGATTTGAAACTATAGTGGGTATATCTACTTTTTTGGATTCCAAATAAATCAATTTTGAGTTTTGATCTTGCTATGATAAGAGAATTGAGGTCGTTATTGGAGAATTTGTCTACCTACTTGTTTATTCTTCATTTGTTATTGAGATTCTTCAAAACCATCAATGTAAGAGGATTCTCTCTAATATCCTCTTTCTAAAATCGATTGTGTTGGATTATAATTTTGTTTATTTAAATAAAATTTATTGTGAATGTCATGGAAAATTCTTCTGTAGTTATGATTTTTAGTTTTTGTGAAATTGCGTGATCTTCGAGAATAATTTTGCAAAGGGGGTTTAGTTTCATGAATTTAAAATAGTGATTTTGAAATATGGATTTTCTAGAATTTATAAATGTTTAATGAATAAGGAGTTTTCAATATAAATGGTTTTCAATAAAAGTAGAGTTTAATTTAAATGTATTGTAATTGAAATGGATAGGCATTGAAATGGTTTTAAAGGATGTGGATTTTAATAAAAAGGTGTTTTTATTAAAAGGGTTGTTTCTGCATGATAGTTGGGAATATATGGGTTGTTTTCCTATTTTATATAAGTGTATTGGTTGAAATATTACCTTTTTCTTAGTGCTATAAGGGTAATGGCACATGTGAATTGCATATATGAGGCTTGGTTGAAATATGACCTTGTTATCGGTATGAAATGGTTAATGTCACATGGGAAACATTTACTTTGTTGTGAATTGGTATATCAATGAGAAACCAGTCAAGAGTATGGAACTATCATAATGTACCATCCATGGTTTTTTTCATTGGTTTGTGGAAGGGATGGGTATGCCAAAAGGGATATTGTGAAATGGTTTTGAAGCATGATTAGGTATTCTTATGGAACAATATCTTGCGGGGAAAATTAGATTCAATTTCACTTATGTGCGTTTGGTAATGAATGGTTATGTAGGCATGTTTATATATAGTTATAAACTATTTTTTGTAAAATTTCCTTATATAAAATATTTTATATAATTATTTTTAACACTTCAATATTAGTAGCGGGAGTAGGGAAGTCATTAGGGAGAACCTACTGAGGTTTATAATAACCCTTGCTTTGGAACTTTGGTTCTTTTGCAGATTCTATCTTCTAAGACAAGAATAGAGGTAATGTTTCACACTAGTTTAGCACTACCTTATTACATTTGGGGTTTTCGGAGATTGTGGAGCTTGGAGCTTTTGGAGCATGGATTCATGAGGTATTTGGGGAGTCTTGTGTAGTTTATCAACTATTTACATTGATATTTTGTTATTCTTCTTTTGTATCATACTTTGATGTGGTTTGAGATACATGAAGATATTGAGTTGCCTTTAATTTGTTTATATATCATATAGTGAATGATTAGATATGGTTCGTTGGATTATTGGTTTATTTATTAATGGGTAAATAGTTCCCCACTTGTATTTAAAACCCTTCAGTATTTATTGCTAGCCTTTTCCGTCTTGGCGATGTGTTTTAAGGTTGAGTAATGTCTCATTGTTCTATCAAGACAATGATAATTTTTGGGTCATTACAAATGGTATCGGTCTGGTCCTTCCTTTGCAGTACAAAGGGTATCAGATTTTCCGTTCCTTTCCTAACAAGTAGTAATCAATGATCCATTTTTTTGGAGTTGAAATCCCTTCCAGTCTATTCCTTGGGTGGGAATCATAGAATGTAGAAGGATTGTCATAACTTGAATTTTATATCATAAAAATACATAGCTAAACCTTCTGTGATGAACTTCAAGTTAAGAGGGAGTTGGGTATTTAAGTGTTTGGAGGAAATTATAGGATTTTAAAATATCATTGTCATGGGTTTAGCCAATGAGACGAGAATGACATGAATTTTAGGGGAATTAATTTCCATTAAGATTAAATATTTCATTTGGAGTAATGACTTTTGATTGGCATAGAAGGGTTTTTTTTTAAAAATGCATAATTTTATTAAAAATTAATGATTATGAAAAGAAGAAATTTATAGTATTTTGAAAATGTTTTGATTTTCAAAAGCATGAATTGATTTTATTTTCAAAAACAGGTGAACATGGATAAAGTTTGTTATTGGAAAACAATGTTGTGATAGTTGATATTATAGAATTTTAAATGCCAAGACATCAGTTTCTAGAGAGTGAGACTTATAGACATTGTTGTTGGTTTATGAATTGTCACATGATAGGAGCCATAAGAAATAGTTAGAAGAGGATTTTGAAAATTTGGTTTCCCGTGAGCCATAGGTGAACGAACAGTTATCCCATTGCATCACTCAAGATTTTCAATCTTTTGAGTTGGGACTGAAACCAGATACTTCATATATAATAAATGTCACTGCTGAAAATCAAGAGTGAGGATGTATGGTTATCTTCATTAGAGGAGTTGAGATCTCTAGAACTAAGATTAAGAAGAAGTGGGGAGCCAATTTTCTATGTTTAAAACATGAAATGATGCCTTCTATGATAGAAAAAAATGTTCATTTTTATAGAGAATTTATATCCTTCATGTGTTGAGTTTGTGCCCTAATTATTGAGGGAGTTTAGTATAAATGTGACTTCTCGATGTCAGAGTTGGATGTCTATGTTGTAATACCATGTATGAATTGGATGACAACATTCAAGTCACACATAGACTATTATTAGGGAACATTTAGTTTCATGATTGAGGATGATGTTAAGAATCTCTTTAGAGGAGAGAGGATTTTAAACAAATGTGAAAATTGTAAGTTGGCACCAACAATGGGAATGATCTTTTATCAGTTGACAATGTTGACATTGGCATCAATGGAATAGATCGAGGAAAATAGATTTCTAGTATTTGTGTATAATTTTCAAGATATCTTTTTGAATAACTTCTTAGGGTTACCACCTCTAAGGGAATTAGAGTTTACGATTGATCACAATCCAGGGACCAGCCTATTTCCCATCAATATTATACGATGAAACCAATAGAGATAAGGGATTTGAATATTAAGTTAGAAGAGTTGTAAAGTCGGGGTTTCATTCAACCATGTATGTCTCTATGGGCAGCACTGGTTTCGTTTGTGAAGAAGCAAGATGGGACTCTTCTGCCATTTTTTTGATTATCGTAATATTATAAAAGTTACGATAAAGAAAACATATCCTCTTGAAATCAGTGATGATATGTTCGATCAATTAAGGGGAGCTCAGTGGGTCTCCCTGATTGACTTGCGATTAGGATATTACCAATTGAGAGTACAAAAAGAGGATATTTCAAAGACAACTTTTTCAAGTAGATATAACCACTATGAATATGAAAGAATGCCTTTCAGTCTAATGAATGCACTCGTGGTCATCATGTCATTGATGAATTGAATATTTCAACAATTTATGGATTCTTTTGTTTTAGTGTTTGTGGACATCATTTTTTTCAATTCAAGGACAATATATTATCATGAGGATCACCTAGAATCATTTTTAAAAATAATGAGAGATGACTATTTGTATGCTAAGTTATCAATGTTTGATTTTGGGATAAAGGAAGTACATTTTCATGGCTATGTCAACTCTGAGAAAGACATTTTTGTTGATCCAAAGATGAAAGAAGCCATTATCTCATGGAAACCTCTGAAGAATTATTTCAAGATACAAAATTTTCTTGGTCTAGCATGTGACTACCAACACATTGTGTGTGATTTCTCTTGAATAGCATCGCCAATGACAACTCTGACAACGAATAATGCTCCATTAAAATGGAAAAAGGAATGCTAGATTTCATTATAGGAACTCAATGTTCATATTACATTGGCACCTATCATGATATTTTCAAAATTAGGACAGAGGAATGTGGTGTATTTTGATGCTTCAAGATCAGGGTTGGGTTGTGTTCTCTAGAAATGAGATAATATGGTTTCTTATGGTTCAAGGTAGCTGAGTGTTCATGAGAAGAATTACCCAACACATGATTTAGAGTAATTTTAAGTCATCCATGCATTGAGAACATGGAGACAAAATCACTTTGGGGACAAATTAACTTTGTTTATGGATCAAAAAATCTTGAAAAAGATTTTCTCAAAATGAGATTTGAATATTAAGAAAAGGTTATGGATATGGTATCTTCAAATGTTTGAAATTGAATTAATCTACACACCTGTAAAAGAAAATTTTGTGGAAGATGTAGTATGTAAGAATCCATATGCTTAATTAGAGAAAGATGATTTAAATGAATTGAAATTGATGTCAGTTGTAGCCAACATGCATGTGGAATGTCAGGACCGAGGTGATATTGCAATTTTCAATTCATCCACACCAGTTCATTATTTGGTAAATATGGTCAAAGAGGAAAAACATTTGATGAAGAATATCTCATTATGAGTTCAACACTCAAAGGTGGGGAGACAATTGAGGTATGGAAACATGATGTATTTTCTGTTTTTTCTTTTAGTGATCAGATGGTTTTACTTATGTATTGTCAAGAACAACTCCTTCATGCATACCTCTATTTGAGATGGGATTTACATCCAGGTATACAAAATATGTATATGAAGTTGAAGGTGCCAAATTGGAGGAGCGTCATGAAAAGGAAGTAGTCTGAGTTTGTCTTGCGGTGTTAAACTTGTTTAGAGGTTAATGTAGAGCATTATAGACTAGCTGGTATGTTACAATTTTTCCCATCCGAATGGGGAAATGAGATCAAATAGAAATGGATATTGTTATAGGTCTTCCAATAGTAGTTCAGAAACCCAAATCCATTTGGGTGATGGTGGATAATATAACCAGGTTGACCCATTTCATTTCTATTCATGAAACTCTTACGGTGTAGGATATTTCAATAATCTATATCCAAGAAGTGGTAAAGAGGCATTGTGTACCAGTGTCAATAGTATCATATTGAGATATGAGGTTCACATCCCATTTCCTGAAATCCTTAAAGCATGCCCTTAGGATATAGTCAACTATGAGTATGGTGTATCATCCTCTGATGGATGGGAAATCTAAGCAGACAATACAAAAGTTTGGAGACATTTTTCGGGATTGTGTACTGGATTTTGGTGGCTCATGGGAGGAGCACATACCATTAGTGGATTTCTCATACAATAAAAACTATCATTCCTTGATACACATGGATTTATTTGAATAATTATATTGGCATCCTCGTTATTCTCCACTATTCACGGTGGAAACGAGTGAAAAGGAACTAGTCTTGAAAATAATTGTCTATGAATCAACGAATATGAACTAGTTAATTAGAATGACAATGGAGATGGATCAGTGTCATTAGAAATCTTATGCAGATCGCCATCGAAGGCCATTTTCATTCTCTATGGGTGAACATGCCTTCTTCTGGATATATCTAAGACTAGGACATCATCATTTCAAGAAGCGGGGAATGTTATCTCCTAGATACAATGGCCCTTTTGAGATACTACAACTGGTTGGAGAGGTGGCATATTAGTTGGCATTACCATCATGGTTAAGCTCAGTGCATAATTTGTTCCATGTATCTCAGTTGAAGAAGTATTAGCACAATCCTGACCACGTGATCATATAGGATCTCATAGAACATGAACCAGATGGTTCATTGTTACATATCTCGATAAGGATTGTGGATGGATAAGAGAAAGTCTTGCATGGGAAAAGCATCGGCCTAGTGCGGATTTAATGGAAACATGGTTATTTTTAGGAAGAGACATGGGATTTGATAAGGAAATGATATTGCAGTGGTTGGAACTGTTTTTGGCCAAAGAGGGTTTCTAATTTCTATGTTTAGAAAGGCTAATGGTGGGGAGAATTTAGTACCACCTGTTTTGGGTATATAACCCTTTCTTCATATTTTTTGTTTAAAAGATGCTTTTTTTCTAAATCATGTATCATTGATTGGGTTTCCATAAAATACACAGTTTTTATAAAATATAGAGATTCCATAAAATTGATAGTTTCAAAAAAATATAGACTTTCTATAATATATAGATTTTAAATAATATATAGAATTTCTATAAAGTGGGTTGTTTCTATAAAGTTGAGTGTTTCCATAAAGTGTGATGTTTCAATAAAGTGGGGTGTTTCCATTAAATATTTCATTCCATAAAAGAGTAAAGTTAATAGATGGGAGAGTATATATGTTTTATGAGGTGTGTTGGGACTGAAAAGTAGGTTGCACGATCTATACATGGTTGGCCTAAACCATGTGGTCAAACCACGCTCAGAAGACAAATCTATATCCTATTTTCTAGGAGCTTACTCAATTTTTCACTATATTTTTAATTTTGGCTTCTAAACATTGCTATTTCAAGATTACTGTCCCTAGAAGTCTGGAAAACCCTCCCCACATTAGTTGGATCCAACAATGAGCCTTCCCTTGGGGATGTCAAGCCTAATTCTTTGGGTAAGTGCAGATCTTCTTGGTTCTTTTCCGTTTTCTGCAAACTCCTCCTTATCTCCATATAGTTTTCATTGATATACACCTCATGCAGGTATATATAAGATTTTTAACATCTTTTAATAATAAATATGATTCTTCTGAAGATAGGGGAAGAGATCTAATAATTATTCATGGAATCAAGATCCGATTCTGTAGGTATGTCACCAGTCTTTCTTGATTTTTCACGTTTTCTTAAATCTACTTAGACATACTTCTATGATTTCTGTTCTTACTCATATATGAACCTACATTGGGTAGATCTACATTTTAGGATGCCAAATAATTCATTGTTGAGTTGTGATGTTGCTAAGATAAGAGAAATAAGGACATTCTTGTAGAATCAACCAACCTTCATGTGTGATCTTCATCTATTGTCGAGTTTCATAAAAAACTTCGAGGTACGTTATTTCTATCAAAACACCTCTTTCAAGAGATGAAGAAATTATATTAATTTTTTTTATTTAAAATAAATTTATTTGTAAACGAATTGGACATTCTTCCTTAGTGATGATTTATGTATTTTGTGAAATTGCGTGTTCTTATTGAATAGTTATGGAAATGGGATTTAGTTTCATGAAATTCAAGTGATGATTTTAAATTATTAAATTTCTGGAATTACTAAATGGTTGATGAAAAAAGGGTTTTTTCTATAGAATTTTTTTAAAAGAAAATGAGGTTTTATTGAAATGGGTTGGAATTAGAAAGGATTGGCATTGAAATGGATTTGGCGTAAATTGTTTTTAATAAAAAAGGTTTTTTATTGTAAGGGTTGTTTTGGAATGATCATTGGGGATATGTGGTGTGTTTTCATTTTACATATATGGTACATGGTTGAAATATGATCTGGTTCTTTGTGCCAAAGGTTTAATGGAACATGTTAATTTCATATATATTGGTTTTTTGAAATATGACATTGTGCTCAGTTCCAAAGGGTTAATGGAACATGAGAATTAATTACTTTGTGATGACTTGGTAGATCAGCGAGAAACCAATCATGAGTATTGAAATGTCATAATATAGCATGCATGGTTCGATTCAATGGTTTGAGAAAGGGTTGGGTATGTTGAAAATTGATATTGTGAAGTGGTTTTAAAGACTGTTTAAGTTTTTTTCTGGAAAGAAATATCCTGCGGGGAAAAATGGTTTCAATTTCACTTTTATGGATTTTGTAATGAATGGTTTTGGAAACATCGTTATATTTAGTAACAAACTATTTTTGAGAAATTTTTCAATATAAATTGTCTTATATAATTTTTTCTAACTCTTCTATCCTAGTGGCTGGAGTTGGGAAGTCATTTGGTAAAACATAATGAGTTTTATACTCAACCCTAATTTTGTCACATTTCTTCTTTTGCAGATGCTATCATTTGGGAAAATGGAAAATGTAATGTTTCACATGTGTTTAGCACTACATCGTGATGTTTGCGATGTTTGAAAATTGAGGAGCTTGGAGCTTGTGGAGCATGGAGTCTTGAGGTATTTTTAGAATCTTGTGTAGTTTATCTATTTTGTAGTTTGATACTTGGTTATTCTTCCAATGTTGTGTAATTTGATTTGGTTTTGAGATACACGAGGTTGTGGAGTTGTCTTTCATTCGTTAGTGCATCATATTGTAAATGATTGGTTATTGTTGTTTGGTTTATTGGTTTATTTGTTAAAGGTTAAATCTTCCCCCACTAGTATTTGAAACCCTTCGGAATCTATTTACATCATTTGGCATCTGGGGGATGTCACTATATGCTTATTAATGACTCTTTGTACTCTCCCACCAATGAGAATTGCCCAGATATTAAAAATCATTTATTTTTTAGTCTTGTAGATCACACAATATCCCAATCAGTTAGGTGATTCCCATCATGTCCGCAATAAACCGTTGAGATGATTGATGATTTTTTTGGGTCTCTATATCATTAAATAATCTCTTGGTCTATTATAAATATATGTATCCCATGACAATATAAATAATAGAAAAAACATCAGTCGATTAGGATCAATATTGAAAATTATCTTCCAAAATATAGAATTGATTGAGGGATGATAAAATTAAATAATTATTGAATTTTAAATTTGATTCCCAAAACAACTATAAAATAAAAAAATGCAATTCTCCTCAAAATGATAAATTGATATTGTTTATATAATTTAATAATAAATGAAAAACAATGTAAATATTAGCTCTATTAATGTACCAGATTAAGATTTAGTGGAATTACCATTTAGGAGAATGTTTCCCTATGTAATCTGACCATAAGTGCATGAGTTATAACTTCTATAAAAAAGATTTTAATTTCAACCAGAGCCATTGGGTGGAATGCCTCCAATATATTTAAATTTACACTGCATATACCATGGGGAAAGTTGATGTCTTCGTAGATGTATGGAGTATGAAACTTGTGACCCATGTCACGAATGAATCATCTGATTAGTGGAACATGATGGGACTTTTTTCCCAATTTCATTTTTGTGTTAGCGAATTTGGGTCAGAGGTTTTCATGGGATGTATTCAGATTAAATATAGTCATCTACAGGAAATTCTTTAGGAACAACATATTGGTGATGAATTCTGTATCATTTGAGACTCCCTTTATCATAAAAACACTAATGTGGAGTGGGTGTTCACGAAAAAGTGTATTATAGGTTTCCAGAACTGTTAAATTGTACATTTTCCAAAGAAGAAATATGTAATGGTGTGTTGGGAGAAAATCCCTCAAGGTAACATTGAAGTATTTTTGGGTTGATTGTGTTTGTTGACAAAGCAGGTTTTCATGGATATTTGACGAGTTCCCAAAAATTTGTCGACAATACTTGTTGACAAAGAATGATGACAAAGGAATGGATGATCTGGAGGCGGTACAAAAGAGCAGTACAAGGTGGCACCGTTTCCCAGTGTATGCCAAATTTTTGGGGTCCAAAATTTGGAGTTTGGTGAGCATCACAAAAAAGTGGATTTCCATGAAGAGCATAATTTAATATGGAAAAGGCATGAATTTTGCGAAGATAGGATGTATGGAATGGATTTCGCGAAGACCAGAAGAATAGAGGTGGTGAGTATTCGCGATTACGTCAAACTTCGCGAACGACAGAGGCTGAAGCGCATCGCGGCGGTGAAGGGCTTCGCGAGGGAGCTTCGCGGCGAAGGCGCGAAGGAATGTTGGGCTTCGCGAGGGGAGCTTCGCGGAGAAGTCGCGAAAGTATGTTGACGGTGATTCTTCACGACTACGTCTAGCTTCGCGAACAGAAAATTTCCGTGGTGCTTCGCGATTTGGACAGAATTCCGGTAGAATCTTTGGAGCTTCGCGATTTGAGATGACGTGGCGTTGACTTCGCGTGGAAGGGATGAGGGTCAGTGGAACCGCCTATAAATAGAGGCTGACCCCCTCGAGAGAAGTAGAAAAAATTTTCAGAGAAAATCCATTGCTCTTGGTTCGCGGAGGTGGTTCGCGAAGGCAGAGTGCTTCGCGAAAGGGGAGCTTCACGGCGGCTATTGTAGCTCCGCGAAAGTTGTGTGCTCTGCGTTGGCTCAGTGAGCTTCGCGAGAGAAATTGCTTTGAAACGAGTTGAGCTTCGTGGGAGTTCTTTGTGAGAGAGCATCGCGAAAAGCCAGGATTATCGCGAAGGCTTGTTGAGCTTCGCGAAATTGGGAGCCTAGCGAAGTTGAGTGCTTTGCGGAGGTCATTCCAAAGGTAGTTTACCCAGTGTTCAGAGACAAAGAGGTATTCATCTATGGATGAAAGTTGAACTTCAACAGAGCATCTACATACAGAGAAAGATGCATTCCTAAATGGAAATGATGAGACCTATAGGTCTATAAACTGTGATTGGATTCCCTTCCAAGAGTAGTGAGCTTAGGAAGAGGAAGAAGGTGATCCTCTCCACCGGTAGTGAGCCAGAGAGAGAGAGAAACAGGGAGTGACCCTTGGGAAAGCAGTGAGCAGACCCTAAACATTGTATAGGCAGTGATACTGGGCATAGAAGTGATCTAGCCCGAACATTGTAATCCACAGCTAGTGAAGTTTAGTGTACTTGGTACGACCGGAAACCTGTCGGTGTATGCTCCTTGGACGTAGCCCTTAGCGGTGAACCATGTAAAATTGTTGTGTCATGTGCTTGCTTTACTTTCTATTTATATTGTGCAGCAGGAAAGAGAGAGAAG
Organism: Viscum album; assembly: GCA_963277665.1. Lineage (NCBI taxonomy): Eukaryota > Viridiplantae > Streptophyta > Magnoliopsida > Santalales > Viscaceae > Viscum > Viscum album. The sequence continues at coordinate 1,758,358,928 of OY728123.1, forward strand.
AGTGTTTTTCTTAACAGCGAAACAAGATCAGAACGGGCTTTAATTTTAAATTCGTCATACCCTGATTCACCCCCCCTCTCAGCGTATTCAGCCCAGTGGACCTAACAAGTGGTATCAGAGCGAAAGTTTGATATTAGTTCTTCTCTCAATGGAGGTCACTAATCATAGAGGGATTCTGATCTTCGACGGATGTAATTTTCAGATATGGAAGAATCGAATGCAACACTATTTCCGATCTTTGGGAATGGATGTGTTTTCAGCAGCTATGCATGGTATCACAGCTGATATTACTAGTGGTGCATTATCAGAAGCGGAGCATAAAGAGTTGGATGCTGACTCCAAAGCAATCAATGTCTTAGGGGGAGCCCTTTCCAATCCCATATATACAAAGGTGATGTCATGCAAAACATCACATGCCATGTGGGAAAAGCTTTTGAATATTTATGAAGGGGGCACAAAAGTCAGAGAGGCCAAGCTGCAAGTGTTGTGGAACAAGTATGAAGATCTGAGAATGAACCCGAATGAGTCTGTTGATACATTCTTTGACAGGGTAAATGTTGTGGTAGAAGACATGCGAGTCCTTAGTGAGATTATTGAAGACATTAAAATTGTAAAGCGCATCTTGAGAAAGCATCCACCTCTGTTCAATCTGAAAGTTTCTATTTTGGAAGATAAATATCCAAAAGAGCTGACATTGGATAACCTACACAGAACTCTTGTTGCATATGAAAAGAGAAATGATGACAACGATTCTATGGAAAGGGGGAAATCCAAAGAGGTGGCATTTAAGGCCATGAAGAGGATCACTATTGAAGATTCTCAGGAGGAAGAAGAGTCAGATGTGGTCATGTCGTTCCTTTCTTCAAATATGCAAAGAGGAAAAGGAAAGTTTAAAGGGAAACATCCACTAGCATGCTTCCGATGTGGAAATGTTGGTCATCTTGCTGCAAGATGCCCCAAAAAGATTCAAGGAGAAAGCGATGAAGATAAAGTTGAGATTCCCATGAAAAAAATTTCAGCCTATGTGAAAGGGAAGAAACAGTTCAAGAGAAATTTCTTTAAGAAGAAGAATCTTCATTCACAAGAAATAGACAGTTCAGCTGAGTCTGAGGGTGAAGAAGTTGAAGAGATAGAAAACTGCTAAGATCATGGACAAAATGCGATGGTGGTTTTTTCCAGTAGTTCTATAGAAAAGAAATAAACCGAAACTGATGAAGAAGAAGAAGAAATTGAAGGGAGAGTTGACATGAAAGCTGAATTAGAAGCAGCTCTTGAAGAGATAGATGTTTGGCGAGAAAAAAAAAAGAAATCCAACAAGATAGTACATGATTCCAAACTTTACATGCAACAACATGAAGAAGAGAAGTCTGAGCTTGAGAAAGAAATTTAAAATCTTAAGTCTTCCAGGCCAGAGTGCACAAAAAAGGTTGATGAGCATAAGCTCAAGATTGAAGAGCAGAAAAGGGAGATCGATTTCTTGAGTCGAAAAGTGAAAGATCACGTCAAGCGTATTGAAGAGCTTGAAGAGGAAGTTGTCGGTCTGCGGAGAAAAGTTAAAGACCAGGAAAAACCTTTGAATCCCAACACATTCTTGGGAAATCAGGTCGTTACGAGGACTGAAAAGAAGAAAGAAGTGCCTAGTAGTTCAGCAGGAAAGAAGCAGCAATTGAACTCAGAAGTTAAGGCTGATTCTGGGCTTAATCAGAAACAAAAATCCGTGGCATTTGATGTTAGACCACAAGCACATGTCCCAAGATTGAAAGTGAATTTGAGCACAAATCAGAATCGGAATACTCAGAGATCCCAATGGGAAACTCATTGTGCTGAAGTAACACGAAGGAATGCACCTTATATCAGGTGTTATTGTTGTGGATAGATGGGACATTCATAGTATGTGTGTTCCATAGCCAAAAGATATCGAAGGGAAGAAGAACAGAGATGGCAGCCAAACAGAGAACGGTTTTCCAGAACATATTTTGAAGGACACTATTTTTGGTGTGGAGTATTTGGACACATGGCTAGGTACTTCACTCTGACCATTTAGAAAAATGTGCTAAAGCAGAATCAAAATGTCCGCAAGCAGCAGATCAGTAAACCAACAAGTGAATTAAAAGTTCAGAACTTATTTGCAGTTTTTCAAGATGAAGCTGGTCCATCATACTCTGAGGAAGAACAGAAGCCTCCATCCATGTCGAGTATGAAAGAAAAATTATGGACCAGGAAGAAGAAAATTGAGAAGGTCGTTGTTGCTGAAATTGCCCTTAAAGCATCAAAGCGTTCTGGTGTGCGGACCCTTGATAGTGGTTGCACATCCCACATGACAGGAAACAAGGATCTGGTTATAGGCATAAAATATGACAAAGAAGGAGTTGTCAAGTTTGGAAATGATGAAGGCCTGAAGATTGTTGGCTCAGGAAAACCCAAGTTTGGGGGAAATGAAATGAGACATGCTGATGTCTTGGTGGTAGAGGGTCTCAGTCATAATTTGCTTAGATTCAGTCAACTATGCGACTCTGGGCACTTTATCCTATTTACCAAGAAGATGGGTATTGTTAAAGGAAAAGATGGAATAGTCATTCTACAGGGAAAACGAACCAAGGAGAATCATTACCTGGTAGGTGGGGAAGATGATTAATGCCTTTTATCCAGAGAAGAAGAAAATCAGCTGTGGCATAAGCGACTTAGTCTTCTATGTCAACCATCTATGGAAGATCTGGTAAAGTGTGATGCTGCTATAAACCTTCCCAAACTATCACGTGATCGCACTCATATGTGTGATGCTTGTCAACAAGGGAAGATCATCTGGAAGACATACAGGCCAAAGGAACAAAAAGCAACCGGAGTGCTCGAATTGGTGCATGCTGATGTTTGTGGACCTATCTCACCACGAGATATAGATGGGAAAAGGTACTATGTTATTTTCATTGATGACTATAGCAGAATGGCCTGGGTATTCATCATTACCCATAAGACAGAGGTGTTCAGTTGCATAAAGTAGTACAGGAGGGAATCGGAAAAGATGCTTGGGCAGAAAATTCTGAAGTTTCTTACTGATAATGGTACAGAATTTACAAACAGTCAGGTCAAAAACTATCTCGAGAAACATGGGATAAGGCATCAATTTTCATCCGTAAGAACTCCCCAACAGAATGGAGTGGTTTAAAGGAGAAATCGTATCATCAACAACATGGCCAGAACAATTCTTATTGATAAGGACCTATCAGAGAAATTTTGGAAGGAATCAGTTTTGACATCGGTCTATATTTCAAACAGGTCCCTGTTATGTCCGAAGAAAGGGAAGACTCCGTATGAACTATGGTACGAAAATAATCCAATGTTGAAATACTTTCGAATCATTGGAAGTAAGTGTTTCATTCTCAACAAAGAACATCATAGGAAGTTTGAGGCATGAGGAGATGAAGGGATACTCCTTGGCTATTCAGGGAAAAGAAAACCATATAAACACTTCAGCAAGAGGCTGGGAAAAAATGTTGAGAGCAATGATGTCACTATAGTTGAAAATGAACAGACTGTTCAACGACCCAGTGAACAGTTTCTTGATGAAAGTGATGATGAGGTAAGCAACACAGGGGGAGTAGAAGTGGCAGAGGCTGACTCAGAAGAAGATATTGACGATGACCAAGAAAGTGTCAAGTCTGTATCTGCAAGGAAGCCAAAGAGTTGAGCTGAAATTGATAGGAAAAATATCATTGGTGATCAGACAGCTCCAGTTCAGACTCGATGAATGAAATCATTATGGCAAACATCGTTTTAATCTCAGGTGGAGCCGAAATGTTTTTCCAATGCAGCTAAAGATGATAACTGGGTTCAGGTTATGAATGAAGAGCTTGATCAAATTGAGAAGAACCAAGCATGGGAGATTGTTTCGAGGACAGTAGACAAGAATGTCATTGGTACCAAATGGGTCTATCGCAACAAGATGAATGAAGATGGCACAGTGATTCGGAACAAAGCACGTCTAGTGTGGAAGGGGTACTCCCAGATCGAGGGAACAGATGTTGATGAGACATTTGCACCGGTTGCAAGGCTGGAGACAATAAGATTATTCCTAGCCATCGCAGTGGAAAGGATGTTCAAAGTGTTCCAATGGATGTCAAATCCGCATTCTTGAATGGTGTTCTGGAAGAGGAGGTTTATATTGAGCAGCCAGATGGTTTTCTCATTCATGAGGATGAGAACAAAGTTTCCAGGCTGAAGAAGGCGTTGTATGGGCTGAAACAAGCACCAAGGGCATGGTACTCAAGGCTTGATCAGTACTTGAAGAAACTTGGTTTCCAGCGTGGAGGAGTTGATTACAATCCTTATTTTAGCAACGACAGTAATCAAAGGATGATGGTGCTAGTGTATGTCGATGAAATAATCTTTGGCGGATCAGATGAAGCTCAGTGCAGATAGTTTTCCGAATTCATGAAAAATGAGTTTGAAATGTCAATGATTGGAGAGCTAACGTTTTTGCCTGGTCTACAGGTGACACAAGGAAGGAATGAATCTTTTATTTCTCAATCCAATTATGCCAAGGTGGTTTTAAGAAGGTTTGGAATGGATAATTCCAAGGAGATGAAGACTCCGGTTGCCACCCGGATGAAATTATCGAAAGATGAAGATGGAAAGGCAGTAAATATCACAGAATACAGGCAAATTATTGGAAGTTTGTTGTACTTGACTGCAACAAGGCCTGATATTGTTTTCTCCACATGCCAAGCTGCGAGATATCAGACCAATCCCAAGGAATGCCACATTCTTGCAGGGAAAAGAATACTTTGGTATATCTAGGGCACAATGGATTTCGGCTTGACATATACTGATAAATATCAGACAGAGTTATTGGGCTATACTGATGCAGACTGGGCCGGTTCAGCGGATGATAGGAAATCAACGTCTGGTGGTGCTTTCTATCTTGGTGGATTGTGTATTTCTTGGCATAGCAAGATGCAAGATTTCATTTCATTGAGCACCGCCGAAGCTGAGTATATTGTGGCCACTCAAGCATGCACACAGTTATTGTGGATGAAGCAGCAGCTTGAAGATATGGGAGTTGAAGTGAAGTCTCCAATCGGAATCCAGTGTGACAACTCAAGTGCTATAAATCTTAGCAAAAATCCCGTCCATCATTCAAGGACAAAGAACATTGATATTAAGTATCATTTTATCAAGGAGAAGGTTGAGCAGGGAATTGTGAAGTTGGAGTACGTGCCTACAGAGCTTCAGGTTGCAGACATTCTGACAAAGGCCTTACCCAAGGAAGCTTTTGAGAGGCATCGACTGTCTCTGGGAGTTCATTCGATTCCCCGCACTTGAAATATTGTGGATGTGGGACCCCCCCCCCCCCACCCCCTCTCCCCGAGGTACGAGGTGTTTTTCCCTAATGTGGTGATATGTGTTCTCTACTATGTTACAGACTACAAAGAGGTGACCTTTGGGTTCGTGGACAAAGGGGGATAAAATAGTGATTGTTAAAGGGGGAGACAATGTGGAGATTTGAAAAATCATGAATGATACGGGGATAAGCTAACCAGTGGAGCAGCCAGATAGGGGGAGAAATGAGAAAGGGGGAGAGTATGAAATCCGACGATACAAGAAGTGATTGATCAAAGCATAGAAATCACGACAGCTGAGGATCGTGATAAAAGCAGAATAGTGGTGTTGGAATGGTGTGAGACGGTGTCCAACTATCACCAATTGGTATCAGTGTGGTTCAACAATTGGTATCAATTTAGGAATTGGTATCAGGGTGGAATCAATAACTGGGGTCTGACATGAAGTGATTCATTGATAATCATTTCATACTACTCTTGTTTCTCATGTCGAGCATTGCTCATGTGGGCTTAGACTACGTGTTAAGTGAATCGTTGAACGCTATCAGAATCACAAGAGGCGAATGGTGGTAGTGACTGGAAGAAGACTCAGTGAGGTATCAAAGTGCATAAAATCAATCTGAGCAGAGTCGTGAAGAGTTGTCAACAAACCCAAAGGGGGAGATTGTTGGGAAAAAATCCCTCAAGGTAACATTGAAGTATTTTTGGGTTGATTTTGTTTGTTGACAAAGCAGGTTTTCATGGAAATTTGTCGAGTTTCCAAGAAGTTTTTTGACAATACTTGTAGACAAAGAACGATAACAAAGGAATGGACGATCTGGAGGTGGTACAAAAGAGTAGTACAAGGTGGCGCCGTTTCCCAGTGTTTGCCAAATTTTTGGGGTCAATAATTTGGAGTTTGGTGAGCATCGCGAAAAGTGGATTTCCATGAAGAGCATAATTTAATACAGGAAAGGTATGAATTTAACGAAGATAGGATGTATGGAATGGATTTCACGAAGACCAAAAGAATGGAGGTGGTGAGTCTTCACGATTACGTCAAGCTTCGCGAACGGCATAGGCTGAAGCGCATTGCGGCGGGGAAGGGATTTGCGAGGGAGCTTCGTGGCGAAGGCGCGAAGGAAGGTTGGGCTTCGCGAGGGGAGATTCGTGGCGAATTCGCAAAGGTATGTTGATGGTGATTCTTCACAACTACGTCAAGCTTCGCGAACAGAAAATTACCGTGGTGCTTCGTGATTTGGACAGAATTCTGGTAGAATCATTGGAGCATCACGATTTGAGATGACGTGGTGTTGACTTCATGCGGAAGGGAAGAGGGTTGGTGGAATCGCCTATAAATAGAGGCTGACCCCCTCGAGAGAAGTAGAGAAAATTTTCAGAGAAAATACATTGCTCTCGGTTCATGGAGGTGGTTCGCGAAGGCAGTGTGCTTCGCGAAAGAGGAGCTTTGCGGCGGCTATTGTAGCTCCGAGAAAGTTGTGTGCTCCGCGTTGGCTCAGTGAGCTTCGTGAGAGAAGTTGCTTTGCAACGAGTTGAGCTTCACGGGAGTTCTTTGTGAGAGAGCTTCGCGAAAAGGCAGGAGCTTCACGAAGGCTTGTTGAGCTTCGTGAAATTCGGAGCCTAGCGAAGTTGAGTGCTTTCCCGAGGTCTTTCCAAAGGTAGTTTGCCCAGTGTTCAGAGGGAAAGAGGTATTCATCTACGGATGAAAGTTGAACTTCAACAGAGCATCTACATACAGAGAAAGATGCATTCTTTAATGGAAATGAAGAGACCTATAGGTCTATAAACTGTGATTGGATTCCCTTCCAAGAGCAGTGAGATTTGGAAGAGGAAGAAGGTGATCCTCTCCACCGGCAGTGAGCTAGAGAGAGAGAAACAGGGAGTGACCCTTGGGAAAGCAGTGAGCTGACCCTAAACATTGTACAGCCAGTGAGCCTGTGCATATAAGTGATCTAGCCTAAACATTGTAATCCACATCTAGTGATGTTTAGTGGACTTGGTACAACTGGAAACCTGTCGGAGTATGCTCCTTGGACGTAGCCCTTAGCGGTGAACCAAGTAAAATTGATGTGTCATGTTCTTGCTTTACTTTCTATTTATATTGTGTAGCAGGAAAGAGAGAGAAGAGTGTATTGCTTAACAGCGAAACAAGATCAGAACGGGATTTAATTTTTAATTAGTCATACCATGATTCACCCCCCCCCCCTCTCAGGGTATTCATCCTAGTGGACCTAACATGGTGGTTTTCCATAAATACTAGGGGTATTTCTTCTTGGATCCACAATGATGTTCTATGACCTAGGGTGATGATTCAAGTGTCCAAGTATGAGACTATGAATTATTGATTTTGTCTGTCATTGTTATACATTATAGTTGATCAAGGCTATGCACCAGAGTCCTTTGGGGTTTTATATAACCTGTACTTTCAAATTGGATTTCGAATGTGATCTATATATGTTTTTTGGTTGGGTTTTCCGTATACCTAGAGAATGAGTAATTTGATTTGATTTTAGATAGATTGGTCGACTAAATCCACTCACTTTTAGCCCATTCATGATACAACCGAATTTTAAGATATGGGAAATATATATATATGTGAATCATGTTGTTAATTTTCACTTTGTTCTATCAACTATATAGCATATAGGGATCATACGTTTACATCACTCTATTGGATATTCCATTAAGAGGTATTGGGATATCAGTTCCATTTCAAAATGGCATATCGTCTGCCTATGAGTACCCAAATAGAGAGTTATATTCTGATTCTTGAGGATTTGATTCCTGTATAAATTAATAGATTTGGTGGAGAATGAGATAACCATTTCATATTTTTTGAGTATTATTATATGAATAGTTATCAATTCATGATCAGAATAGATCTATTTGAGGAATTTTATAGTTATCCACTCATATCCTAGTAGTGTTGGTAAGATATTGTGGAGGGTAACATAATTGTATTGTGATTGGTTGAAGATATTATTGTAATTAATCATTTGTGTTTTCAAATAATTTTGACTACATTGATCTAGTATTAATCTTATGATGATCATTTTCATAGACTGTTGGGGTTTTCAATTTGTGATTAGGTGTTCTGGAATGTATGATATCATTTGGGTCATCGATGGCTAGGTGGAAAGAAAATACCACACCATGTTTTTTGTAACATTTAAGATTTTTTATTGCGGTGGAGAAATTGGAATAATATTTATCGCATCCTCCATGTTTGACATCGATACATAACATGTTCTATGTATCATAGTTACAAAAATATTTATCTGATCCATGTCATGATCTGAGCTGTAGTGATCTTGATATTGAACCTAATTTATTTGTGACTATGAATGTTGTCAGAAATATTTATTTAGAAACAAAGGTATATAACTGAAAGATGATACATATGGTTCAAGTTATATGGAGGCACTGTTTTGATACACATGAGACATGGGATATGGAGGCACTGATGAGAGAGCATCGACCTCATTTTTTTGACATGTATTCTTGTTGACAAGATTTCTGGGGATACACATTTTTTAAGTTGGGTAGGTTGAAACATCAAAATAAAAATTTCAGGAACCCCTTGACCCTTACTTTTTTCCAATAAATGGTTGAGGGTCTTTTAATGTTTCTTGAAGGGAAAATATTGAATATTTTGGGAACATCTAGGATGTACATGGTTGGTTCATGATTTTCGAAAATCGTTAAACCACCAAAGTTAAATCATGGAAACCCAACTAGTAGGGGTACTCATTATTGGATCATGGTATGAAAAAACATTCACCCACTTAGTAGGAACCATAAACCCCATCTTATGTGTTCATGGGTTGGGATGATATTTTGTCAAACATTTTGACCCTTCCTAGCTAACCGTACGTGAATGAATTTTTTAATATGATAGTTATTATAAAAATCATGAACCCCCTATATAACCACCCACCCATACCGATCTCACCAAATCCTGATTTACCAGGTTAATATATATTTCAAGGAACCATGTTTCCTCTGCCAAACATATTCCAAGGTAGATAAAAGATTGAAGAAACTCATTTGATTCCTATTTGGTAATAGATCATCTCGTTTTCCTTGTTTCATTATCTATTCTATTTTACATGATAGGGTTTATAGATCATATAGTTGTTTATGGATTTTATAATATATTATTGGGTATTGAATTTTGGTTTGATTTGTAATTTTTTTTCCTTCTTTGTTCATTGTACATTCCTTCGAAGAGTGTTGTACTATGAGAACTTCATGTTAATGGTTTGTGTTTTCTTAGAGATTTTCAATGCTATAAACACTTAAATTTCATTATTTAAAAATATTTCATTTCATTAAATTATGATAACAAAATTAGAGAAAACATGGATTTTAATTGATTTGGAATGAATTTCTAGGAAAACCAATAAATCTATTTTAAATGAATAATTTGGATGTGATTTGAATTTGATGGAATTTATAGAAATTTTATTGTGAATTGATTTTGAGATTAATGGTTTAATATTTTTTATAATAACCTATGATTGTTTTTATCCTGAAAATTAAATAAATTGAATACAAAATCATATTATGGTTTTTAAAAGGAAATTGAAATATTGAAAATATAATTGGGCTAATTATATTTTATAATATTTGGAATTAATTTTCACATTATTGTTTAACTATTTAGAAACATTAAGTCATGGGTAGTTTGTGTGTTATAAGGGACAAAGATTTTAGGATTTTATTTCCCAAGAAGCATATTGACAAATTAAAACATTACTAAAAATCGGGTTTGGAAGATCGTACCTATGATGATATTTCTATAAGTTCTCTTTTTTCAGTGTTTGAGGGAATGTATACATATATTCTAGGGATCACTGATATAAAATGAGGGAATACATTGATATTCCATGTTGATTTAACACATTGAGTGAATACATGGATATGTTTCTATGAGATTACTGTGTTGTTTTTGGTGAATACATTGATATATATGAAATTTTTTGTGAAGAAACATTAATAAACATATTGATTTATATAAAATATTTTATATAAAATGATTATTATGTAATTGGTGCAATTTTTCATATTTTTAAATGATAATAATTATTTTAAAATATAAAATTTTACAACATTTGTTTTATTAAAAATGATAGAATTATTTGGTTTATTTATTATGGTATCTTATTATAGAACAATTATAGAGACATTGTTTGTTTGTTAACTCAAACACTAACATTTCCATTACGTGTTTGTAGATTTAATTATTCCATGTTCAAGAGATGGAAAATAACAACATGCAGCTGGTGTTTTTTGTTGACTCATTATACCATTAGTGCAATGTGCATTAGTCCATGTGTAGTTTTGTCTTGTCATTTTTTCGATGTTTTATGAGGATATCTTATTTTTGTTTTTCTTCATGTTTGAAAAATTTTACTGTCTCCGTTTCATGATTCCTTTCATAATAATAATATTTATCTCTTTATTCTACTATGTATTAAAAAAATCATCCACCCTTTTATTCTGTATGATTTCAGGTGCTAGTCACCAACCTGTGAGGATCGAGAATGCCCTTCGGGAAATATCAATGTCGGTTCAATTATCTGGATAACAAGGTATCTATTATTGTTTGATAAGTGATATATATGAAAAAATTATTATATTAATTAAAAATTTATCATTATGATAATATAATATATCATTTCTATTTTTACCATTTCAGTCAAACAAAAAGAGATAACATCTTTCGTGTACCTTTGGACTATCATCTCTAAGAACTGTTGTGACTCACTTTTCTTCAATAAAGCACCTAGAAGATAAATATAAGTATATTTAATGACCCATTATGGTATATATGATATTTTTATGATAATATATATAGATATATAATATTACATACTTCCTTTATATAATCAACGTCTATTAATTGAAAAGTTATTCATGCGTACATATGACCATCCATCTCCACAATCGTAGGGTGATTCATTTATCAAATATAAAAATAATTATATTTCATAAAAGTATAATTGATTAATAAATATGATTATTATTACATGATTATTATTATATATATATTTTAAAAATGATTTCTTTGACCACATTTAACCTAACAAATCCTTTTTTTTCATATAAGAATAATAAAATAAAAATCTACTCACATAAACATAATTGATTACATGACTGTATATAAAATGGTAATAAATGAAATAAAATTATCATTAAAATTGAAAAACATTTTCAAGAAACTAAATAATTTACATAGGATTATTATTTATGAAAATTAAGACACACATTACATGTTAAACTCAAGGTGAGGGGCATGACCTCATTTTTATTTCACTATGGCATAATATGATGTTATGAACATATATTATTTAATGAGGTATATATAAATCTCATTTGGAATTTTTTACCATGAATTTACATATTCTAATGATATATAATTAATTTTTTAAAGTTACTCTTCACTTGGGGTTATGATTCAAATATTTACAAAGTGTTAAGTGACATTTCCATACAAAATATCTTTTCATTTTTCCTTCCAAACATCTGCTTACAGTGTCTATGATTTTTAAAATGATGTTATTAACGATTTTTTGGATATAAATGAATTATAATTTTTCATTTATGTGTCATTTTTATTTATTTATAAATTTTATCAGAAGGAATATTTTAATTTTTAATTTTTTTAATTTTGTGGAAAACAAAAAATAAAATATTCTATTATTAATGTGGATGGTGAAAATAAATTGTCATCAATGGTGACCATTATTAGTTTCCTATATTCCTTTATAAGAATAAATAATTTTCTAAACTAAAAAACCTTTTCTTTTTTTAGGTTTTTGGGTATTGAAATTTTTTTTACAAACAAAAGGTTGGTTGTATTCAAAATTGATTTTCTTATGAGTTTATAAGAATATTTTACAATTGCATTTATAATGAAAAAGATAAAGAGTGGAAATATTTTATTCAAGATATGGTACATGAAAAGTATACATGAGAAATGGGAGCACCATGATATAACTAGATAATATTGATATAGCTTATACAATAGTGTATCCCAAATAACACAAGGTGGGGCACTTACCACTTATATGGTAGGGAGACCCAGAAAGTGATGGGTAATACCATTTAAAATGAAAAAATGGGTGCTTCTAGGTGGTATTCCAATTTATTATTTAATGATTATATTGTAATTCAGCCCTATGGTTATTACAATTAAAATGGTTATGAAGGGTTTTAATGAATATGATCATCTAAGTCACGAAAAACAGTTTTTAATTCCTATTTATGGGTTTTAAAGGATTAAAATTAGAAACAATTTTTCCTGGTTTTCATGTGAAAATATTTTATTTGATACACTCAATAACCATTAAAGGTAAATGTTTCTGTTAGATGACCTTTCCAGTCTTCTATATAACAGTTGTTTACATTCTTTTCATTGTTACTTTTTGATATTTTTTCTCATCCCATTTTTAAACAAATTTACATGGTTTAGGGATGGGAATGGAAACATTTATGTTTAAATTTCTATAAATTTTACCTGAAGTTAAATCCAAAATTATTTTAAAGTAATAATATTTTTTGGAAATTTGATAATAACATGATGTTTCAACATTCTATTATATTATTTTTTTAATATATGTCTTATGACTTAAGTCTCTAAAACTTGAAACCTAAAATGTATCTCAAAGTGAATGAATTTAAATTCTTAAATAAAACCAAATATTATGTACTGATTAATTTCAGGTCTTGTACAATCACATAATTGTCTCCATAAACCAACCACTTCTTCTTTTTTATTCTATAATGCTTCAATTCTTGTTATCATGTAAGAATATATCATATTTAAATCCTTATTTTTTCAATTATAGTTCCAAATTTAGTCATTTAATGGAATACTTTCATGATAATTTCAAAAAAACTGAAAATATTTGTCACTTATGCCGAATGAATCTAGAATATGGTAAGGTATTTTCACATCATAGATATATTACATGGGTCATATTCACACTTTGTTGTAAAATAAATTTCAAGATTGATCAAATAGAACCTATAATTATATGATATTTTATTTCAACATTATTTATAATGGGAATTAGGGTTATAACCAATTCCCTCTTATATGATTATTATATCATTTCACAAAAATTATTTTCTGTTAATAATAATTCCTATTTCATATAACGTGTTTTTCTTACATATGTATTTTTTTTATTTACACAAATTTTATCCATTAACTAATAAAATATACTTTTTAACTCCAATGATTCCCTTATAATACTTTAATAATTTAAAAAAGAGTTTCATTATTTATTTAGTGATGTTGGTTTTCAATAAAAAAATTAAATATATTAAAATTATTTTACTTTAATTTATTTTATATTATTCCCTCATGTAGTAAATTTTTTATGTTTCTTTATTTATTATAAGGATCTCTTTATTGGAATTTATTTTTATATAATGTTTAAATAAGTTTCCTCTTAATGTTATAATGTTTTACATTTTAGAATCGAAATAAAAATAAAATATTTTAAAGATAAAATTAAAAAATTCATGTTATGTAAAATATATTTATCGATTTGTCTTTTTAATTCAAATGATTACTATACAGTGACATGATGGTACGTAAGTCAGCCTAGATGTGGTATTTTTAAATAATACTCTTCATGATCATCTTATTGGTTACAAGTGATCCTGGTTTTTTCCATTATGTTATACTAATTATAAGTTTTATGAAACCAATATTATTTGAATTGGTTATTTATGATATAATGACTGGTTAGATTTTAAGAGAATGGCATATGCATGGATGACAGTGGGTGGGGTTCTGTATCTCCCTCCAATGCATTGAATCATGTTTTATATATCATTAAATAACAACAGTAATTGTTAAATTAATTCTATATACAGGATAGTGATAAAGTAGGGATGCATGCCCAAATATGGGAATAAGGTTGTTATTTATACAACACTATAGAAATCTATCATTTTTTATTTTACCTTTATGGGAATCATGAAGTGGTGTGTACTATAATCTATTATTAAAAATAAGTGGTGAAACCTAGAATGCTATGATATTTATGTATATTATACTATTTGAGACACTTCAATTTCATATGTTATTACCCAATTACTATCTATTAAAGATGTTTAGAAAATTATATTTTATATTTATTTCCACTTGATTATTTCACAATTCCATGTTTATTATTTTCATTATTTATTTTGAAAGGATATTTTGATGAAAATTCTATCATATCATGTGTATATTCCAAGATCAACAATGTTAAATAATGTTTTACAATTCTCACCAATAATACCATGATAATTTTACATCATATTTCTCTATATCCTATATTTTAACTCAGGTTAATGATTGAATGGTTGTGACTATTTGATATGATTCCCTAAACGAGAACATATAATAACCTCATTATTATGTATCTATTCTCTAGACTATAAATATTTTTATATCATATGATATGTCTATTAGAGGGTCCATTGAACATTATATATAAAAAATGATCATAACGGTTCTAAAATAAGAATTTTATGTAGCTAGTTTCCACGAAGAGAATTTGGTACATGGGTGGTAAGACTATATGTGAGAGGTAATAAAGTTAAGATGCAACCAATTTAGTATTTATTTATCATTTGTTTGGATATCCATATTTTCTATATTTCATATGGTTAGTGAGTAATACATACACCACCGAAAACATGTATCAATAAACAATAATCCTTGATATTTATTACAAACCAAGTTACCATTCATCCTAGGTAAAATTATATACTCAAATAATCAATAAAAGGAAAATCAGTAGTTAAATAATTTTATGGGTCATGTTCTAATTAGATAATTGATGCATTCATTTTCATCATGATATGTCTAACCCATCATTTGATGATCATAATTTCATTGAATAATCTTTTGGAAAACCAACAATATATGAGGGACCTTCCCATTTCCCATGGTTATGATCCTTCATATTTGTTCCCAATAGTATGTCCCTCAAAATAGAAAAGACTGGTTTGAATACATTAATTTCTAGATATATAAAGGGAGCGATTTGAGGAATGAGGGTATAATACTAACCCCAATATCCCAACATGGAATTGAAATGATTGGTTCATAACTACGCAATTGAGTGTATACCTATATGTTATTAGATTTTATCCAAAAAAAAACCACCAAATAACATTTTTGACATTGATAAAACATGATAAAGGGGAACCCATTTGAATAACATTGATGATACTTGAGAGAATATATTTTTTCTACAAATCCAAAATTGGAAGGAATTTTTTTTATTTTGATATTATTCATACTATTTTCTATTTGTTTAGAGATTTATTTTAATGTATATGAAATTATCATTGAATTAGGAGTTGCCCTATGTTGATTCAGACCATTTATCAAAGAATTATCCCTCATT
Source organism: Viscum album (assembly GCA_963277665.1). Classification (NCBI taxonomy): domain Eukaryota; kingdom Viridiplantae; phylum Streptophyta; class Magnoliopsida; order Santalales; family Viscaceae; genus Viscum; species Viscum album. Next base: position 1,758,374,682 of record OY728123.1, read on the forward strand.
ATACCGATATCATTAAGGGGTGATATGGTCAGGATACTTCTTTTTGTTATCCATAGTTTACATTTTAACCATACTATGATCCCACCATAAGTGAAATTATCAATGATAGTTATGGAGACCAAAATATTATTCCATATTAAATTGTTTTGTGATATTGTTTTTGAGGAAATTAAAGGATACATCATTTTTTTAAAATCAGATTATTTATATTAGTTCACCTAAACTTATTTATATTTCATAATAATGTGGATCCACAAGAAATAGATGTTCAAATGGTATATGATCTAATGGTTACAATTCAATTGTGGGTAATGATGACCTATAATAACAATAGATTTAAATTTTAACTAACCATATTAATGATTTTGAGTTTTTAAACATAAGTTATTCTCATTCTAACATATCATTATATCTCAATAGTATATTTGAGACTAATGTAGTAGTGATCATTACGACTTTTTTTATTGAGAGGGGTAGAGAGACTATGAAACCTGAAAAAAAATGAATAGAAGAAAATTTAGATCCAGGAAGTAATCCAAAAGAGGGGGTTTTAAATATTTAATGTTTGATGAAATAGAAGAAAAAAAATTTGCTTTAGGAATTCAAGACAAAAAAATATAGTGAGAACCTAGATGATTAGGAAATGAATAGGAGGAAACTAAAATGGATGGATCATCATCATCATTAGAAAATAAATAAAATCATTCTAGTGATCAACGGGAAAATTTATATCCTTATTATCTCTAGTTTTCAAAATAGGCGTTTTCAATGACTAATATATTGTCATAAATTGTGAAAAAAAATCAATTTTCATCAACCTAAAAATTCTAATGGTAACATATATTTCTTATGTTATCAATAACCATATATAGATTGTGATGCTAATGTTAGAGTTTAAAATTTCAATCTTCACCACCGAATTTAGAGTCTTGATCACCAACTGAGTGAATGTTTTCATAGAATGGGGAACCCATGATGTGATTATCATGGAATCTCAATATGAGGAATGGGATGGTATCTTCATTTAATGAAGTGTATAATTAATTATTTGTAGTGTGTACATCCCATAGATCCTAAATGACTTATAACATGTCATAATGAACTATTTACATAGAACATAAGTACCAAAATGTCACTGATTTATCCAATGTAAACTAGTATAACACTAGTGGAACTAAAGATAAAATCCCTATAGAGAATGGGAATCATAAGGATGTTAATTATATTTCCCCCAGATAGAAGGAAATATAGAAATTTAACATGGAAGGATATTTTGTCATTTTACTCCCTTGAGACTGAGCAATCATGTTATAAAGAAAATTCATTCCCATTGGATATTTGAAAATGATGAAAAATATCATGTTTTAAAAATGTACGAATTATCAAGAAATAAGTCAGTTTATATTCTTATATTTGACCTTAATTAGTAGAAATCCATTCATAGAATATCATGATTAATTTATATTATAATTTATAACATTTGAATGGTGTGTTTTTTGGTTTTGAGGACATAGAAATGGAAAATATAAACTTGTAAATGTTCATACGGAATAAGGAAATATAGAAAAGGCTTCCACATCCCATTTTAATTATTAGGGACCAGGTAATTGATATAATAACCTAAAGTATGATAACATTATTGTTAGATGATTTTGTTAATATATATCTCAACGTATATATTTATTTATTGTAAGATATCATCACATTTTTTGGTTCTTAAATAACAATGAAGGAGATAATAAGACATATATAATCACCCAAAAGCTAGAACAAACAATAGAGAATGAAGTAATAAGTAAAGTCCTTTCCATAATTTCATTATTTCACAATTTCAATACATTGTTACATGATTTAAATTGTTTAATCCCCTAAAATCTATAGTGGATTGGCGTGTTTAATTATTCCTTAGTGGGGATGTATGGTTGTCTTATCCATCTAGGTGTAAACATCGCATATTAGTGGTTCAAAAAATGTATGGAAATTTTGGGGTACAATGGAAAATCAGTAGGATTCTAAAAAACCTTTTAATTATGAATTATATAATTTAAAATTTGTGAGGGAATTAATGATCGAAAAATGATTGTTTATATATTTACCCTACCATATTGCTTTAGGGTTACACATCCATAGTTTCATATGATTATATATATTTTACTATTGATGTTTATACAAATGAAATTATTATATAGTGGAAACTCATGACACACCCCATCAAGTGGGGGTTACTAACTTGGAAACCCCTTCATTATAAATTAGTGAGTTTCTTTAGCACCCATGATATATTTATTACCATATATTTGAATCATATAGAGTAATATGTGATTTTGGAAAGCACAATATTAAATTAAAGAGCTTATGGGGATGGTCCTACAATTTAAAATTTGACCCCCAAATAATTTAGAGCGTTATATCACCCACAGAGCAACAGATGAAATGTGTAAAGTGTATGAAACACCATTATAATACATAATGATATTATAAATTTTCTATTATGAGAGTGTATCTTAGTAAAATAATGAGGATCAATCCAATCATTTAGAGACTAGTCAATACAAATGGGAGACATTTGGAGATTAATTAAGAAATTTCTTATAAGAACCTTGGAGACAATATCACTGAAGATTTAAAAATTATATAAGGAAATAGGATATAGAGGGTTAAACTATCACATAATAAAATATATTTTAAAACATGATTTTATGTTATGGTTTCATGATTAACTATTTCAATATATTATTATTAAGAATCATTAAAAATTATGATTAGTTGAACATCGAAGTGATGTAAACCTATATAAATCCCGTTAAATTGATGATGATGAATAGAAAAAAATTTATCTTATGATGTAGATATCATTTTAGATCATATCAATTAAGAAGTAAATTTTTTAATTGAAATTCTAGATTAAATATAGATTCTATTTAAGTAATCCATATTGGGAAAATAGAGTATAGATGTTGAAGTTGATGGATTTCATAGTACTAATGTAAAGGAGTTTGTCAGATTAGTCTATCAATCATGATGTATATGGATGCTATAAATAATTTCTCAAACTCTAGATTTATATAGAAGGAGTATTTTGTTGATTTATCGTAAAAAATAGAAACACCGACTTGTGGATGCTTCTTCATTTTTTGTCTATTTGTAAAAAAATAATTATTTTTATCATTTTATATCAATATATAGATTACCCATCTTATTGGATTATTATGTAAAAATAACCATTGAAATAATAATTGTAATTCTCAATTTCAGATTATATCATTTGAACATTCATTTTAAAAGGTAAAATTCAATAATTTTCCCCAATAACATGATTCATAAATTTTTCTACTTCTTCGGCCTAGCTCAAAAATTGTTCTTTGTATTGAACCATCAATATATAGTAAATATACTCCTCTTGGATTTTCATTATTTCCTCTTAGACATGGTTCAGAAATGGGTGTAGGCATAACACCATCACCATGAACAATAGTTAGACTAATTTATATGTGGATGGTATACTCTTTGGAGTGGTTCATATTTGGGTATAAGTATAAAAACAACATCATACATTAGATTTGTCCCATGTGGATGTGGATGATATTTTCTTGTGAATTTCTCACTTATGTTGTAGTTAAAAAGCCATCCCTAAATATTAGAATTTTTCTATTGTGATATGTGATAATGTTACTCAACATGATTATTATAATGAAGGGGAATATTTGACTGAGGATTCAAATTATCAAAAGGGTTTAAGAAACCAGATTATACATTATCATTCATTTCATATGAGTATCTATAACGATATATCAGATGAATGTTCAATAGTTTCTCTAGTTTTATGGACCTAAAAATACAATGATATATTTTTATAGATATATATAGTGTAATATATTATCATTGTGTTTTTTTTGTTCTTTTAAGCCCTATATATTTTTTAAATGTCATTTAGTTATACTTTTAATGTAGTAACATACATTTTTTTGTGATCATCCATATAATTGCTTTAGATCAAACATGTTTTTAATGATTTTCTTATTTAATTTGAATACTCAATACTTTTTTAGTATATTTATTTTTCATGAAAAGTGAAGCAAGACTAAACATTTAGAAAAGATTCACATTGAGGGATTTCATATGACTGAGTTTGATGTATCCTTTCATAGTATGTTTTAGTTCATTCATGATACACTGATTTGTAGTATTGTTTTTCAAAAATATATTAGAATAATATTTCAATATCATTGAATAATAATGTGGAGAAAAAATATAGAATGAGTAGAAGTATTTTTTATATTATATTATATTCCAATAATGGGGTGATTTAATTTTATGCTTCTGATGATCGAACCATCCTATTGTGTGGTTTATGGCAGAACAGTAAAGAACAACCAAATGGTCATGGTTGAGATATCATATATCATGTTTTAGAATCCGTAAAATGAAAATAGTTATAACAATGGGTGAATAAAACCATAATGATTAGAGAAATTATTGGTTATATAAATAATTACTCAACAAGATTAAAAAAATGATGATATAGAACATATATATGGGGAATGATTGTAGCCTATATTCATATGATGGGATCTACATGAATTGTGTCATGGAATGTGGATATCATAGTACATTTCCATTTGATGGAATCATGCATCTAGATAGATGACCATATTTAGTGAATGTATGGAAATATATATTTTTGAATATATAAATATGTTATCATATGTGTTCATTGATTCAAGATGCACTCATTACTAATAGTCAGGGAAGGATTTTGAGAACATAGGAATTTAAGAAATGATGAATATTTATGTATGATAAAATATTCTAGGAGGGTTTTAGTAACCAAAAAGTTGCGTCTATATGTATTTATAATATTATTTATGTGAAGGTAAATATAGCATGATTTTTCTCTAAATTTACCTAGACAAAAGTGTCGATTTTTCACATTTTCACATTCTCTAGGGCAAAATTGTTCACATTTTGACATTCTCTAAATTCACCATGACACATTTTTAATGAAGAATTATGATATTTTATATCATGGATCAGGATTTTTGGAATAGGAATGATGATAATGGATAGATATTAAGTGGATTACTACTTCACACATTAGAATTGTTGGTATACATACAATTTTTATGGTAATAGAAATATCAGATGTCCTACCCCTTATGTTAAATATTGTTTTTAATTAGTAGGATAAATTAGGAGGTGTGTATGTGGAGCCATATTGTCTGAATACATACATATGAAGTAATAGTTTTACATTATAATCATATACACTCAGTAATAATATACATGACCAAATTACAGTAATCTGTGACCCTTATAGAATAAAGGGTTTTTTATTGAATTATATTTTTAGTAGAGGGAATTTAGATATCTTGAACCAGAGTTTTCTACCACTATGACTTTTCAATCAAATAAACATTGAATTAGGGATGAGTCCCCAATATATGGTCAAAATATTGCTAAATATTTTGAAATAATAGGAATCAATAAAAATGTATTTATTAAATAATACATTCCCCTTATGCTGATTTGGGTCAAATATAGGGGGATCGTATTCAATATTTTGGTATGTGATTGGAAATGAAAGGAAACCAAGAGTTACATCCATTGTAATGTGTCGAGATATGATTACATAAGGATGATGGGGACCCAATCACCACAAACTATAGTGATAATATGAGAATTATATCCCATTATAGGGTCTCATATGGCCATTTCTTCTAAATGAATAAGAATTCTGGATAAGGTGATTTCCTCATATGGAATGAATTACTTTGAGTAGTTTATGGTCATGAATGGTGGATCATATTTCATGCATTTTAATAAAATGTGATAAGGTCAATGATATTATATAGTTTATGTTCATGATATGGGATCTCATTCATTTTATGATCCGGAGAAAAGTAATAATATTGAACACTTATAACAAGATGTTATATATTCATTTCATAGGTTTATGGATATATATCCAAATTCTAGAAGGCTTAATTGTGGATGTATTTAATATAAAACAGATTAAAATTTCCTTAATGAAAAATGATTAATGAAATCCAAATTAAAAAATATGTGGTGGTTTATGTAATTATTGAAATTTTTTAGATTTCCCAAGGTAAATGATCGCAGATTCACCATATTCAATTAAATAATGAATACCAATCTATAAAATATTCTTATGAAACCTCAACACAAATCAGTCTCAAGAATAAACTAATAGGGTTTTTTCATCATACTATACTGTCATGTGATTACAATATATTAAATATGAATGGGGAGAAACATAACAATGAAGCACAAGACTCATTAGGTGTATTTTTACACTTATGTAAATATATATATTAGTCTATATGTATCTAGTAATAAATGAAATTAATAATTTAAACATTCACAAATGAGGTAGTCCTTAGAATAAGACCAATGATAGAAAAATCCATGCTGAGGGATCCCAGATATACCAAGATCATACATAAAAAACTTGATTTTTGCTTTTCGTGGAATTCACAGCTAGGATAAAGATCAATATTTTTGGGATAACTATGTATCCAATATTAATAGGAATCAATGTAAATATAGTAATTGAATACAAAAATTTCATCTAAAGGAGTTCAATATGACAAATAGATTTCAAAATGATATTTATCTCATGTAAGGGAACCATTCTGACCAAAAATTCTCCTAACATGTTATATGGGGTAATGTAGGGAAGATCATGTGTCATAATGTTTAACATCATGAAACCAAGATAGGTTTCACTAAAATAAAATATATTTCATCTCAATTATTCTAATCAACGATTTTTTTCACAAAATCTAAAATCAGATAAGTCATTCATGGTGTTAGATAAAATATATGAAAGACATATTGTCCAAATTGTATGAGAGTGCATGATAGAGAACATATGGGGAAAATTTTAATATTGATGCAAGGATGACCTATTAAGATAACTTTTCTCCCAATTAAATAGAATTTTCTTTGAGGGTAAAATTTTTATAGTTTTACTTGAGATAATGGATTCATGAATGATAATATATCACTAAATGAACATATAGTTTTTATAATATTAAATATTATTTATACCTGGGTAGAGAATGATACAAATGTATATCCCTTAGTATAGGATGCTTAAAAATATTTTTATCTTGTGAAATGGATACAGGATACAAGAAGTTCACCTCCTTAGTCAGTTAATGGTCTCTCGTGATCAAAACACATGTTATATAGTTTAATGTAATATCACCAAGTCAAAATATGGAACATTTTCCTTGACAATAGCATATTTATGTGGACATAAGGTGATTCAGTACTACCATATAGTTATAAATCTCTTGTGGGGAAATAATAATTTTCATTTTATTAATTTCAGTTAAATAGAGAAATGATGGACCAAAGAATATATTATTGGTCAATCATGATTTCTTGAAATAAACAATATAATTATTAACAAATTGAGTAATTTAACTTCATAAGTGGAGTAAACTTCATGTAGTCTGACATAATTATAAACAGCACAAATATGAGAAGTTTGTTGTCACATCTGGTGGATATGTTGTGTAATGCCTTTTACAGTCATGATACATTCACTAATGTGCCCTGAAATATTGGTTATGTGATGATAACTTTGACTATGTAGTTAAATGTCATAAATTGAGGTCATTTTTTGAAATATTATTTCACAAATTAAGATAAATGGTGGGTAGTTTGATATATTGAGTATGTACAGGACCAGAAAGACCATTAAAAATGTATCTAGATTGATCTCCAACTAGCCTCAAGTGTTCTCCCTCTTACACTACTGTCAGAAAACTAATGGAAAAGGTCTAATGGTGGTATGTTGGGGTATCAGTAACCTCTTGTTCAGTGTCCCACCATAATTTATTTGGTATGAATGAATGGAAAATAGTGTATGTGGTAATAATAAATGGATAAAAGAGAATATAAAAAAAATTAATGAAACAAATTAAACAAAAATTGTAATATATAAAATATAATTCATTCATGACCATCTATTGGTCAAGATAAAATAAATAGGTATGATAGGTAATACGAAACAATAAAAAGAGAAGGATCCTAAAGGCTAACTGCATGATCATCCTATGTACCAGCTCACGATTGTTCTCCCTATCTCTTATATACCCAACTTTACACAAGCAATAAATAAATGGATCAACTACATGATGATCTTTTCATGTACCTCAATTAATTATATGCATGAGAGGGGTGTAAAATATAATCCCTGAAAGCCATCATAAATGGTGTATTGATTAATTCAGTTCATACATTATAAATTAACAATGAACCATCATATGTGAATACAATGTTGTAATCAATTAAAATAAATGGAACATCTTTCTTGGTTACTAAATGGACACCTTGACATCTATACATTCATTAGTCTAAAAATTTGTGTGAACAAAAGGAACCTGTATATGTGATATAGTATATACATTGGAATCAAATAAGAATAAAATGAAGTGAGTGAACCCCATACCTGTGTTTTAGCATAGTGGTCACACCCATTTTACATTATCCAATAATTCACATATTGTAGTAAAAACCACGATAGTATTAAGGGACCATAATTATTCTATAAAAATTGATCCATCTAATCCAGTAATGGAATCTTTATCTTAACCAAGGTGATATATAATGAAATCCTAAGTGTTTTTATAGGATCCCAAGATATAACCCATTCTATATAGTCCTTCTACGTTAACCCATAATGGAGTCCCTTGTATCACTCTTTGTATAGTAATCACTTAGTTTATACAATGTATCACACATAGGGTACCAAGTATCAATCGAGGCTTGGGGTAGCCATGTTTCCGACAACTCCCTCCATCATTTATCCCTTAGGGAAACATTATCACCTATCCTTATAAAAAATCTCCTAGAGAACATGTGAATGGATATCTATGTATTTCTCTTAGCAGGACATGCATTACTAAGCCATGGACGACATGATCATGGATAGAATCCTTATGTCAGGACCTTTGTTATACCCCATCTTGAAATAAGACGAGGAATATCAACCAAGATCACATATCGTTTCCAAGGTCATTCACGTACATCATCATAATAATTACAATCTAAGAATTTAATCCAATACAAATAAATATGGAATATGAAAATGATCACAATTTACTAAGAATTATCACATTGAAATGACAAAAAAATGTTAATATAAAGAACCTAGTATAACATTAGTATAATGAATAACTATTGAGGTATAATGAAGAAACACAATGTAATAAAAAACTCCCATTATTTATAAATTAAATGGTATAGGTACAAGAAATATATAGAAACCCATCCTTTTCATACATTACTATTACATCATTTAAAAGATAATCAACATAATAATATTAATCATAGAGGATCCAAAAGTTTATTCTCTTTGGAAAACTAGGAAAAATACAACATCAAGCATAAAAATTTATTTAATTTCTTCTTCTCTAGCTTCATATTGGAACTTTTCCTCTCCTTAGTACATGTAGGCACCTCAGGATATTCATCAAAATGGGTGAGCTAGAAGCCCAGTAAGAGGATAGATAAGAACAATATATCATGGGGTGAGCATTATCATAACATAGGCAAAAGATCATGAACATGAGAGGAGCATAAATAAAATACATCAAATGTGTCAATGCATAAAAATGTAACATGATGTCTTAGTGTTTAATTACCACACATACTTGTGAACGAAGAAAGCATATTGTTCACACATAATTTCACATTTACTCATGACATTAATTACTTTACCCAATGCATTGGAGCATTGTATAATTCTGGGCGCACCCGTCACATTCAAACATTCATATTGCGCTAAATAATTTCGGGTGCACCTATCACATCATAACATTATCATTAACATGCATGCCACATAGAACATATATCAATAATGTGAAGGACCCCGGGAAACCCTGAGAGGGGAGGGGTGAATTAGGGTTTCAACTTTTTATTTTAATGTTATAGATCTTGTTCCCACATTGGTAGGAACTTGTTAAACCTGTATGATGGATATGAACAGAAAGAAAGCATTCACATTCAGAGAGATGACACAACACTTTTTACTTGGTTCACCACTAAGGGCTAAGTCCTAGGAGCATACGCCGACAGGTTGTCGGTCATACCAAATTCCACTAATCTTCACTAGCTGTGGATTACAATGGTTCGGGAACAGTCACTCTGTCCCAGGCTCACTGCCTTTACAAAAGTTCAGGGATAGCTCACTACATCCCTCGGGTCAATCATGTTGACTCCCCATGGCTCTCTTCCTTTGGTGAAGTCCCTCTCTGTTTATATACGTGTAGGTCTCTTCAATAGATTTGCATTGAAGTCTTTGTATCTACTTAGCATGAGACTTTGCTAGCATCAAAGACCAGAATTGATGCACAAGAACACATAGAACCACTAAACTAGATAAGAAGAACGTACAGACAAACATCACTGACAATTGTGTGCAACAGCCACCCTTTGCGCCCAAAACCTTTCTATTGTGCACATAATTTACTTTTCCCAAGGAAAAATATTTTGAGCAAAAACTCCACGTTTTCACACAACTGAATCTTTTATGTGAAACCCCAATTTTTACATGCATCTCTTCCTTTTTCGCGCATCCCGTAATTTTCTGCACAATCCAGAATATTTCACGCAAGCCCCTTTATGAAATCCTTTTTCGTGCATCAGACCTTGGATATTCTCTAAGTCTTAAACCATACAGAATGAGGGGGTCACCTCATATTTATAGGTGTCTGAGACCCCCGCGTGAAAAATCCCCTTTGGCATGTAAAACATCTCATCTGGCATGTAATCTTTCATGATGGTATCGTTTTTATCCCACATTTCCAGATTTTTCGGGCAACCCATGCCTTTTCCATTTTTCGACGTTCTGATTCTGAAACACTATTTGCGCAAAAACCCTTGATCCTCTATTTCTCACGCCATGCTGTTTTTCGTGAAAATTCACTCTTTTTCGCGCAAACCCACTGTTTTTCGCGTAGACCATGATTTTTCATGCAGGCCTCCCGAAATTCTTCACACCAGATAGAAGAGCCATTGTTCCAACAATATCCCCCTTTGGGTTTTTTGTCAATCACCAAATAAATTCAAAAGAGCACCAGCCACATGCAAACCAAAAATGAAAGAATCATCCCAGCCAACTCTCTAAGTCTACGTGAGCAATGCTCGGTGTATAAAACAAGAGAGGAAGTTTGAATTGGGTTCCTGTGTTTTGGAATTCTCAATGAAGACCATGAATTTTTCTTACAGTGTCACAGACGATTTACATGTCAATGACATGCCTGAACATGCCTGAATTTTTTCATTTCTCCCCTACTGAACATGCCTGAACATACCTGAATTTATTCTTTTCTCCCCCATTGACAATAACACAAAGACTGGTAATTGTTTATTGTTCATCTCAAAACTCACCCCCTGGATAGTATCTCCCCCACAAACCTGCATCATAGCCATAAATAGTTAAAAAGTAGTTAACAAAACTGGGGAGAGGGGTTTTTGTAACCTCCATAGGCACTGGGAGGTGGCTGAACACCGAGGTTCGACCGATTATTCTTAAACACAGCCGTTGACCGTGCCTTGGTCAGGATATCAGCTACTTGCTCATCAGTTCCCTCATGATCCATTCTAATCACTCCTTGTTCAACATTCTCGTTGATAAAGTGATACCTAATTTCAATATGTTTTGTACGAGAATGTTGTATGATATTTTCGTAAGATCAATTGCGATCTTGTTGTCATAGTAAATATACATTGGTTGCTTCACCTCATCAACAATATCTATTAATTATTGCTTCATCCATAATAGTTGAGTGCATGCCTTTGTGGTGGAGATATTCTCAGCTTCAGCAGTACTAAGAGAAGTACTTTCTTTTTTCTTGCTCAACCAGCCAACACATTTCTTCCCAATATATAAGGCTCCACCACTAGTGGACTATCTGTCTACTGCATCACCAGCCCAATCAGCATCAGTAGACGCTGATAATTCACTATCCCCATCGGCATCAAAATATAATCCAAATTTATGTGTTCAATGAATGTACCTCATGATTCTTTTGCCTGCCGCCATATGTTCCTCCTTTGGATTACTCTGAAAGTGGGCCGCAATACACGTTGCAAAGACAATATCGGGTCGTGTCGCTGTCAGGTACAGTTGGTTCCCAATGATCCTCATATACATGGTGGGATCTACAGATGTACCATATTAATTCGTTACAAGATTGGTTCAAACTACAATTGGAGTTGACATTGGTTTAGATTCGTGCATATTAAACATCATCAGTAGCTCTCTTGCATATTTTTCCTGATAAATTAAAGTGTAATCATTATTTTGAATCACCTGTAGCCCCATGAAATACGTGAGCTTTACAATCATAGACATATCAATCTATGATTTCATGTCATTGGAAAATTCATCCACTGATTTCTGCCTGCTGCCACCAAAGATGATATCATCATCATAGAATAGAGCCATGAATTGATCTTTTGGATAATTCTTCACATATAAGTTGTGATCCACTCCTCCTCTTTTGAACTCCAGCTTCTTGGGATACGCGTCTAGGCGGGAATACCATGCTCGTGGTTCCTGCATCAAACCATTTAGGGATTTCTTCAGTTTGCAGACCTTTGTTTCATTGGTACCAAGAACAAAACCCACTGGTTGTTCAATGTAGACTTCTTCTTCGAGTACACCATTCAAGAATGATGTCTTGACATCCATTTGATATACTTTATATCCACTTTGGATTGACATGGTAAGGAAAAGTCTGATTGACTCCAGTCTAGACACTGGAGCAATGGTTTCTTCAACATCAACACGTTCGATCTGGGAATATCCATTACATACCAGTCGAGCCTTGTTTCAAATAACACTTCCATGCCCATCAAAATTGTTCTTGAAGACCCATATAGTACCAATCACATTGTGACCTTCATGTCTATGGACAAGATCCCATGTCTGATTCTTGTCAATCTGATCTAGCTCTTCATTCATGGAATTCACCCAAGATTTATCCTCTGCAGCTTCTTCGAATGAGGATGGCTCTACAATTGACAGAAATTCAGATTGTGTGTTATTCCTCATCCTCCTTTTTTGAGTGGGTGCACTCATATCTCCAATTTTGTTAGATGGATCAATCTCATCTCTACGATTTCTTCTATGTGGTTCAGTTGCATTCTCTCCAGCCACAGCTTCATCTTCAGATTATTCTTCCAAGTCAACATCATGATGCGACTGCTGAATGTTTTGTATAGCTTCCTCTGTTTCTCTATTTGTGTTTCCTCAACATTCACTTTCTTCTTCACTGTCTATCACATCGGCATATGACGTCCTTGAATCATTTTTGGTTTTCTCTTCAATTATTTTAACATAACTGCTTCCAAAAATCCTTTTTAATCGCTTTTTGAAACACTTGTAGGCTTTGTTGTTCATTGGATATCCAAGAAAAATTCCTTCATCAGCATTGTCACCAATCTTCCCCTGATTTTCTTCCTTGTTCCGGATGAAACATTTTTTCCGAAAACTTGAAAGTATTCCAATGAAGGCTTCCTTTCATGAAACAATTCATATGGTGTCTTCGTTTCTTCCATATAAAGCCCTGTTCGATTATGAATGTGCACTATAGCTTCAACAGCTTCCTTCCAGTAATGGAGAGAGATACCACTCTCAATCAGCATAGTCCTGGCCATATTGTTAACCTGTCGATTTCTGAGCTCAACAAATCCATTTTTTTGTGGAGTTCTCAAAAAAGCAACCACATATTGTTTCCAATGCTTCTCTAGGTAGTTTTCAAATTCAATAGATGTGTATTCCTCTCCATTTTATGATCGAAACACTTTGATTGTTCGTCCAGTATCATTCTAGGTGATACGGCGATACGTCTTCACGCAATCAAGCACTTTTCATTTACTATGTATAACCATTACACATGTCATTATGTAGTAATCTTCTATGAAAAGAACGAAGTACCTTTCTCCATGAGTTCCAACAAAATTTATCGGGCCAAAATTGTCTATATTAATTAGATCTAGAAGATGAGATTCCCTTATCTTCTTTGGCCGATATGAACTGCATACCAGCTTTCCACAAATGCAAGCATCACTAGAATTTTCACGCTCACACTTCAGGTTAGAAATTTCCATGACGATCCTCAATTTTGATATTTTTTCCATGTATTGTTGATTGATGTGACCCAGTCTCCTATTCCACAAATTGTTTTCTTCTTCAACAGTCATGTAGCATACATTTTCATTACTATAAACCTGATACAAGTTTCCTTCTGTTCTGCATCCTTTCATAAGTGAATTTGATGTCTTTACCATGATAGTGTAGCCTTTCTGATTGAAAGTAACAATAATTCCTGAGTCATAGAGTTGACTCACGCTGAGAATATTATAACGTAACACATCTATGTAAAGGATTTCATTCTTATTTAGCTATCCATTAGCTAATTCAGTACTTCCACTGCCTTTGATTTTCCGATCTCCATCATTTCCAAATCGAACTGTTCCATCAACCTTCCTTTTGATATCTATTAACTGGCTAGCATTACCTGACTTATAGGATGAACAACCGCTATCAAGAATTCAGGTACTGTTTCTTTTTGTAGCTTTGAGGGCCACCTATGCCTGGTTGGATTTCACAATTTTCTTCCTTTCATTCCATGAGACATTGGAATGAGTATAGAGCACTAATGGCCTTTCAATTATCTCATCTGTGTACATTGGTTCTTCATAGTTGAAGTCTTCTTCGAGAGATGAAAACATGTTTGAAAGAGAAACGATATCTTGTCGATGAGATATGACTTGTATTGAATTCTAGTATGAGGTGTCCATGTCCCTTATCTGCCTGCAATTAACAGCCTTATGACAAAAGTTAGAGCAATGAAATCAGTATCTATAGAAACTATTTCTTCTATAAGATGGAGGACATGAAGTCAATATCCTTTTTTGATGTCCCTGATCTTCTCCATTCAGGTAGCTCCTTGCCTCTTCGCAATATGACATGTTATGGCCCAGAAAGCCACCGAACTGACACTTCATGGGAGGAAATGACTTCTCACATGAATCTCCCCATATACTTTCTTCCTTGGGAGAATAGTTGGACTGCCTGTCATTTCTGAATGTTTGAGGATAATTTTCAGTTCTCCTTTTAGCTTGGATTGAGGGTTACTTTTTCAGCACTTCAGGAAATGTTTCAATATGTACAGCTTTTATCTTGTATTTCCTTTGGCTCTCTTTACTTCCAGTAGTTTAAGTATCGGCTTCACAGCCAATCACACTCTTTCCCATGAAAGTGGGTCTTTGATAACTCAATATTTTTCCAACCCCATCTCAACCACACTTGGATCTTTCAAGTAATTCATCATATGAGAATCTTACAAATATTATTTTCTTCTTTGATTCTTTGGAGATTGATTCAGTCTCAAGTTTACACTTGAGAGTAACAACTTACTCCTCAAGACACTCAACAGTCTTGGATTTTTCTTCTAGTCTGGAGGTGAGGTCATTGATGAACTTTTCCTGCCCTTTAATTATCAGCTTCATATCCACTATGTCATCTTTACTTTCAAGAAGTCTAGACTATACTTTCACAAATTCTTCCAGTAGTTCAATTTCAGCTTCAATTTGACCATCATATTCAGTTGATTATTCTACCATTTACATCCACTTATTTCAACTCTTACATTTAATCTTGAGCATTCTAACAACATCCTAATGTTTCAAATCAAGATCTACCTTAGTTTTTAACAAATTTTCTCCACTAGTATCTTCTGATTTTTCAACAGTGGCTATCATAGAAGAATGTTTCTCAGTTTTAAATTCTGGTTCTTCTTCATCACAGAATTCAGTATCATCATCTTTCTCTTCAAAGAAAAAACGATTATTCAGAACATTATTTCTCGATTCGAAGTATTATTTCATGAAAAACCATTTCTGAGTCTTCTCAACTTTTTCAGCATCGCTATCATCATCATCGATCTTTCTTAAGCACTGCGAAGCAATGTTCCCGACTTTTCCACAACGAAAGCAAGCTAGAGGTAACTTCCCTTTGAATTTCCCTTTTCCCTTCTAGAACTTCTTGGAAATGAGAGGAAGAATTTATTTTTCCTCTTCATCTTCACCACTACTATCTTTTTAGATTTTCAGTTTCTCTATGGATTTGAATGCCATTTATTTGCTTACTCGTGTAGTAGAATCTTCTGGTTTGTCCCTCATTTCATATGCCCCAAGCTGCTCAACAGATCATCCAAAGACAGTTTGGAAAGATCTCATTCCTCAATGGCTGTGACTTTTTCGTTGAAGAGGGGTGGTAGTCTTATCATTATTGTATTCACAATGTCAATGTCTCTGATTTCTTCTCCTAGGCCCCGAATTACTCCAACCACTTCAGTAATTCGATTGAAGAAGGAGTCTGCATTCTCATCAGGTCGCATCTTCAGATCATCAAACCTATTGCGCAGGACTTGATGTTTTGTCTCCTTTACATTGTTGTCTCCTTCATAGATATTTTCAAGTTTATCCCACATTGAATTTTCTAAGGCACAACTCATCACCTTTAGATCAATTTGATGAGAAAGAGTTGTAGTGATAGCATTATGAGATTTTGCATCTGCATCAAGAACTTTCTTATCTATATCAGTCATAGTTAGACATTTTCGATGAGTAATATGTATTCCTTGCATAGTAGCAAAGAGGGAATCCATTCCTATAGATCTTAAATGAGATCTCATTCTTTTCTTCCAGATCTGGAAATCACCTCCATCGAAGAGAGGGACTCCCCTGACATTGACTGCATTCTACATGACGTCAAAGGAATGATTCGACACCAGAAACCTGGCTCTGATACCACTTGAAGCATCTCGGGACACCATGAGAGGGGAGGTGTGAATCAGGGTGTCAACTTTTTCATTTAATGTTATGGATCTTGTTCCCACGTTGGTATGAACTTGTTAAAACTATATGATGGATATGAATAGAAATCAAGAATTCAGATGTACAGAGACGACACGTCGCTTTTTTCTTGGTTCACCACTAAGGGCTACATCCAAGGAGCATACGCTGACAGGTTTTCGGTCGAACCCAATTACACTAATCTTAACTAGATGTGGATTACAAAGTTTTGGGAACAATCACTCTGTCCCAGGCTCACTGCCTTTAAAAAAGTTCAGGGATACCTCACTACATCCCTCGGGTCACTCCGGTTGACTCCCCCTGGCTCACTGCCTTTGGTGATGTCCCACTCAGTTTATAGACGTGAAGGTATCTTCAAAAGATTTGCATTGAAGTTTTTGACTCTACTTAGCATGAGACTCTTCTTGCATCAATGTCCGGAATTGATGCACTAGAACACATAGAACCACTGAACTGGATAAGAAGAACGTGCATACAAACTCAACTGACAATTGCGCGCAACAGACACCCTTTTCAAGCAAAACATTACTATTGTGTGCAAAATATACTTTTCACACAGAAAAAATTTTCGCACAAAACCCCCCTTTTTTCGCAACTAAATCTTTTATGCGCTACCCCAATTTTTTCTCGCAGCTCTTCCTTTATCGCGCATCCCGGAATTTCCATGAAATACCGAATATTTCGTGCAAGCCCCTTTACGTGATCGTTTTTCACGCATCAGACCTCAGATCTTCTATAAGTCTTCAACCATATAGAATGAGGGGGGTCACATCATATTTACTGGCATCTGAAACCCCCACATGCAAAATCCCCTTTGGCGTGTAAAACTTCTCATATGGAGCACAATCGTTCGCGTAGGTATCATTTTTTTTGCACATTTCCAGATTTTTCGCGCAACCCATGCCTTTTCCATTTTTTGACGTTCTGATTACGAAACACTATTTTCGTGAAAACTCTCAATCCTCTATTTCACGCACCATGTTGTTTTTCATGCAAACACGCTGTATTTCCACTGCCGATTGACAATAAACACAAACCATACTCCAAATATTGCATAGAACAGCCACGGTTCCAACATAATGAACATATCTAAACCATGTTACGGAATGGGTTTCATCTCATAAGAATAAAATCGTAAGATTTGGGTTCCAAAAAGAAATTGGGAACAACATACTTGATATAAGAACCATCAACCATGAATGAGAGGTAAAACTATAGTTATTAAAATAAGAGTTATTTTATAAAACATTTGGATTGACATAAACATCATTAGAAAAAATTTATATCCTCGAAAAGGAATTACAATGATGAATAGATTATCTTTAAGGAGTTACCATATCAGAAATGGAGTGAAAGAGGTAAAACCAGAAGGATGAAAGCTAGGTTTGAGAATTTCCCCTTACCTTGTACCTGAATGCTTCATTCTCTTTAATGTCATGTATAATGACATTATAATCATTAATAAGATATCCAAAACCATGTGTAAATTAATAGGGTTCATTCTGGTTTCATTATGTCATATAATGTTCTTTTTGATGACTTATAGAGTTTAAAAATATTGTTTGTGGATGTTTGTTTGTATGTTTTTTATTGGGTGGTTCACTTGTATTCTTAATTTGATGTTTGGGTAGACCATGAATAAATATCCAGAAATGATATTACATGTCATTAATGATATTAAAGTAGATTGAATGATTTTATAAACAATTATATTAGATCCATGTGGATGAATCATTTGATATGAATTAAATGATGGTTATTTGGGTCAAGTTGGGCGGTTTTTGGATCACAACGAATTTGATTTAACTTATCACTTAGTAATATGTCCATAGGTTATTTACAGAACTTTAAATATAACATAATACATATAAAATATTCTGGTTCAACAATAAAAATTGTTTCATGACCAGATCTGAAGGTAGAAATGGAAGAAGAAAGCATGTCGTTCTTGAAGGTGATAAATTAACACCTCACGAACAACATTCTCTTTAATAAAATAAAAGGAAGAGGGAAAGTGGGTTGGATGATATAATATCCCATTAGAATAATAAAATACATTATATGTATAATACTGTATTTACAATACAAATTTGATGAAGATAGGGGGGCGAGATCAAGAAATGAACATGAACATGAAAAGAAATTAAAGGAGAAGAGGTGGGGAAATTACCTCTTCATTCCTTCCCTTGAGAACCTTTTTAAGAGCCTAAGCATGGTATTCTGATGAGACCATAAGCTCTTGGACATGGGGGAGGGGCTAGAGAAGGTTTTGGGTAGTGTTTAGAGAAGGCATGGAGCTTGAGAGGTGTGAGGAAATGATGCTGTGAAGGGAGTCTTTTATAGTGGAGGGGATATGGGTTTCCTTAATATAAAATTCATTAGTTTATAAATTTCCCCTAAGACAAGGAATAATGAATATTGAATGGCCAAGAATAATAATTTTATTATGTGATCACAAAACAAGTGGGCTTACATCAGGAGAGCCTCATCGATGACTCAATTAATCCATTATTTAGCATTTCTTGTAAATTATCGGATTCTACTATTCATTAAAAATTCAACTATCTCAGAAAAATCCCAAATATTAACCCCAATAACTTATCGACGCGTAGAATCCAAAAACAAAGTCCATTTTTCAAAAATAATTTTCTAATTATTATTAATTTATTATTTAATTAAAATCATAATTTACTTAAAAACGGTTTTTAAGATTAAAACTGATTTTATTGTGCTTTCAAAAATTACGTATGGTATTATAAAATTATCTAAAAACTATAATACATTGATTAAATAATTTATGAATACATTTTACAGAAATAAATATTATTTTAAATTAATTATTTAATTATAATTAGTTATTTATGACTTACAAAATACCGAAACGTTTACTAAGGTCAAATTGTCACTTTCTAAGATGTCGAAATATTATTTCATTATTCATAGGTAATGTTTTATTATGTTGGATGATTTACTATTTTTAAGGGTTATATTACTATCCATAAGTTTATGTTACTATTCATAAGGGTAGGTCACTATTCACCAAAAATTATTTTTGTTTCATTAGACTCCAAAAATCATCTTGAACACAATCGTGTATGCCAGATTTCCAAAATTCCTAACAAATAAGTGACAAACATATGTTTATAGATCACTTATCACTTAGTAGTTCATTATGTTGTAATTTCATGTTATTTTATGACATAACTATAAGAAGGTAATTTCCATTGAAAAACTTTGGGTCGTTCATTCTTCCCCCTTAATAAATTTCTCCCATGAAATTTCATTTTACACAAAAAGGTGAGGGTACTTCTCCTTCATTGCCTCATCTGGTTCTCAAGTTTCTTCCTCAAACTTATGGTTCCTCCACAACACATTAAAAAGATGGGATGTATTGTTGTGTAGAACCTTATCCCTCCGATCCAGAATCTTTACTGGTTGCTCCTCATAGGAGAGATCATCTTCGAGCTGCACCGCCCCTCAGTTTAGTACATGTGAGGGGTCTGGTATGTAGTTTCTCAGTAGTGATACTTGAAACACATCATGTACTTGAGCCATATTCGGTGTAAGTGAAAGATGATAGGCCACGACTCCTATGCAGTCGAGGATCTTAGAGGGGCCAATATACCTTGGGCATTGCTTCCCATTCATCCCGAATAGCATGACTCTGTTCCATGGTGATATTTGAAGGAAGACTTTATCTTCAATGTCGAACTCCAAGTCCCTTCAACGGTTGTCATCATAACACTTTTGCCGACTTTGAGCCTCTTTTATGTGTTTTTGGATGACTTTAACCTTCTCTGTCATCTCTTGAACAAGATCAGGTCCAGGTAGCTTTCATTCTCCAACTTCATCCCAACAGGTTGGATTTCTACATCGCTTTCCATATAGATCTTCATATTGAGCCATCTGAATACTCTAGTGGAAGCTATTTTTGTATGAGAACTCAACCAATGGGAGATTCTGACCCCAACCACCATTGAATTCAAAAGAGTAGGTTCTTAGAATATCTCCATGCATCTGAATAGTCCTTTCCTATTGGCCATCGGTTTGGGGTGATAGGTCGTGCTGAAATTTAATTCAGTACTCAAAGCATGTTGAAGGCTCCTCCAGAATTTAGATGTGAACCTTGGATCACTGTCAGAGAAAATTGAGAGTGGAACATCGTGAAGTCTCACCACTTCCTTCACATATATCTTTTCATGTTTTTCAAGAGAGAGGTCTTTCCAAATAGCGATAAAATGGGCAGTCTTGGTGAGTCGGTCAACTAAAACCCATATCGCATTATTTCCGTTTGACGTCTTCGGGAGACCTATGAAAAAGTCCATAGTATCATTTTCCAATTTCCACATGGGTATAGGTAATGTCTGCATCATACCTTTGGACTTTTCTTGCTCATTTTTAACTTTATGACAAAGCAAGCACCATGATAGATATTTGGCAATCTCCTTCTTCATGTTATCCTAGAAGAAGTGTTCTCGGAGATCACGATTCATCTTGGTACTCCCAAGATGGATTGAGAATGTTGAGTTATGTGCATTATCAAATAGCTCCTTCTTTATCTCTGGTGATGAAGGCACACAAATCCACATTCCAAAATGAATCACACCATCATCGTCGATATGGAACTCTTGCAGCTTCCCTTCCTTTACTGCATTCAACCTCTTTTGTTTCTCTACATCATCCCTTTGTGCTTCCTTAATCTTTTCCCGGATGGATTGTTGTGAAATAATTTGGGCAAGGTAGGATGTATCCCCTGCCATTATGATTTCCAAAACCATTCATTTCATATCCAAGAAGATATGGTCTTTCTCAATCTGCAACATGGATAGATTAGCAGGTTATTTTCTGCGTAGAGCATCAGCTTCCTTGTTCGCCTTTCGAGGATGATAGTGAATAGAGATATCGTAATCCTTGATTAGCTCTAACCATCTCATTTGACGCATGTTGATCTCCTTTTGTGTGAAAATATACTTTAGGGTCTTTTGGTCGGTGTATATATCACACTTCTCTCCATAAAGGTAGTGCTGCCAGATTTTCAAGGAAAAAATCACTGCTGCCAGCTCTAGATCATGTGTCAGGTAGTTCCGCTCATGGATCTTCAACTATCCTAAGGCATAAACTATCACATTATCATTTTTCATGAGTACACAACCCAAGCCTTTCATTAAGCATCAATTTATATCACAAAACATTCTCCACTTTTCGGTAGTGTGAGTACAGGTGCAGTGATCAGCCTTCCCTTTAGCTCCTTGTAACTACCCTCACATTCTTCTGTCCAGAAATACATTACCCCTTTCATTGTTAACTTATTTAGTGTGCTTGACAATCGTGTGATGTTTCTCACAAAACGTCGGTATTACCCAGCTAATCCTAGAAAACTACGGATTTCTGTGACACTAGAGGGCCTGGTCCATTCTGTAATGGCCTTTGTTTATGAAGGATCCAATGAAATTCTCTCAGTTGTGATCACATGTCCCAAGAACGTGACTTGATTCATTCAAAAGTAACACTTGCTGAACTTGGCGTACAACTTCTCCTTTCTCAATGTCTCCACCACAAGTCTTAGATGTTCTTCATGATCATCCTTTCTCTTGGAGTATATGAGAATATTATCAATAAACACTACCACAAATTTGTCTAGGTAATGTCTAAAGACTCTATTAATCAAATCCATGAAGATTTCAGGGGCATTAGTAAGTCCAAAGGGCATCACAAAAAACTCATAGTGCCCATACCTTGTACGGAAGGGAGTCTTATGAATTATCTTCCATATTCGCCTTTACCTTATGATATTCAGAACAAAGATCCACATTTTAGAAGTATTGAGCTCATCTTTACTGGTCAAACAAGTCATAAATCCTTGGGTGAGGATACTTGTTCTTTATGGTGATCTTGTTGAGTTTCCGATAATTGATACACAGCCGCATGGTTCCATCCTTCTTCTCCACAAAGAGCACTGGTGCACCCCAAGGTGATGCACTAAGGTGTATGAACCCTTTGTCCAGATTCCCTTGATTGTGATCCATTAACTCTTCCAGTTCGATAGGAGCCATCCTATAGGGGCACTTTGAGATAGGACTAGCTCTGGGTATGAGTTCAATTGAAAATCTACCTCATGATCTGGGGGAATTCCAGTTAACTCTACGGGAAATACATCGTCATATTCCCTCACAATGGGCATTTCCTCAAGGTTTGAACTTTTCTTTGACTCAACCATTTGGGTGAGGTAAGCCTTTTCATAGGGAATCAGCACCCACACCACTGAAGGATTTTTCAATGAGATTCTTGATATTCCTTGTATTTGTAGAGGAGCATGGGATGGTTCAGAATATGAAAAAAATATTTCCTTTTCCCAATAGTTGATATACGCTCTATATAATGAGAGCTAGTCCATTCCCATTATAGAGTTGAATTACACCAAGGGAAGTATTACGTGATTTTCCGGAAGAATCATCCCAAATACACTAATAGGAGAAGAGTCAAAAAGTTGGGTTTCGATGATTCCACCACTTGGTGTTTTTATTGATATATCTACATCAATGTTTCAGTGCTTCAATTCTATTGTTCTAGAAATCTTTCCGGATATAAAAGAATACGTAGAACCAGAACAAATAAGACTTTTTCCATTTTTTAGTTAATAGGATGTGTACCTTGTACGACTTCATTATCATGATCCACCTCTGCAGTAGTGATGGAATAATCCTTCCCTTGTTCCTTTGGATTTGGTGGATGCTGACGCTGATTACCCTTGAGAACTCGAGGTTTAGTGCACTGGTTTTCATAGTGCCCTAGCTCCTTACAGTTGTAGCATTGAAACATGAGTGGTTCTCTCCTTTCATTGGCTACAATCTCCTTCCTTTTTGTGTTTTTCCGACACTCTTGTGCATGGTTTCCTTTCCCACACTTGAATCATTTTCCCGTCCCTTTGAGGTAGTTCCCATGGTTCAACTTCCCACATTTTTGGCATGTGAGTTGTCGATTTATCTTCCCACTTTTGTCACTAGATCCACCGGCTTGAAGCTCCATATTTCGTTTCTTATCCCCATAGCCATAGTACCATTCTCCAAACTCCATATCCACTGTGTGAGAACACCAAACAACTTCTTCATAACTCCCAAAGTCTCGAATTGCAAGAGCCATTTGAGGGTGTGGTTTTAATCCACTAAATTATCTATCAATTTTTCTATCATTTTTGACAACAAAACATGAAGAATACCTTGGGATCATTGTGAAATTCACTTCATAGGTTGTGACATATTCTCCTTCTTTTTTCATGAGCCCTATGAATTCACTCTCTATCTCCGTGCAAAGAGTTCATGGGAAATACTTATTAAGAAACATTATCCTAAAGTCTTCCCATTCCATCTCTTCAATTTCCTCCCTTGGAATGGTTTTCTTAATAAAATCCCACCATTGATCAGCTTCTCCATCTAGACGATAAATGGATTGAGTCACCTTCTCCATCTCTTAACAATGAAGCACAGAAAATATCTTCTCCATGGATTTGACCCACTATTCGGCAACTAGTGGATCGGAAGATCCACAAAATGTCGATGGTCGTTGCCGCATGAAACATTATATTTCCAATGGCTTCCTCTATGGTGATAGAGGATGTTACCCATTATTATGTTTATTATTCATAACCTGAGATAATTGGGTAAGCATCGCAATGATGTTTTGAACTCCACCTCCCAAATCATTGGCGATGTCGTTCGGGCAATCGTTGCATTGGCCCTCACATGAGTTGTTGGCCAGATTTCTCCTTGTTTCCACCATTTTCTAAAATAGAAAAGGAAATAACAAAATCTAACTAAACAAGTCATGAATAACTTATACATTTAAACAATTAAACAAAAAACATAACATATGGGATCCCTTGGTAAATATTAATTTGTGTATATTTGTACATAGTTTCATGCTGTAGTTTTTCCCAATAGTTCACAAATCCTAATTCCCAAATTAACTAAACCTTGCCTCTGATACCAACTATAGAGACCAATACATTTCATAAATTACTACTCAATCATTTCAATGATAAAAACATAATACTATTACTCATAGGGGATCCAAAGGTTTAGTGTCTTGGGAAAACAAGGAAGAATACAACATCAAGCATAAACATTTATTTAATTTCTTCTTCTATAGCTTATTATTTCACTTGTCCTCTCCTTATTACATATAGGAACCTGAGGATATACATTAAAAGGGTTGATCTATAAGCACAATAAGAGGATAGATAAGAACAATATATCATTGGGTGAGTATAATCATAACAAAGGCAAAAGATCATGAACATGAGAGGAGTATAAATAAAAGACTTGAAATGTGGCAATGCATAAAAATGTAACATCATGTCTTAGTGGTTAACTACCACACAAAATTTTGAACGAAGCTAGCATCCTGTTCACACATCATTTCACATATAATCATGATATTAATCACTTTACCCAATGCATTGGAGCTCTGTATAATTCTGGGCACACCCATCACATTCAAACATTCATATTGAGCTATATAATTCTTGGCGCACCTGTCACATCATAACATTAACATTAACATGAATTCCACATAGAACATATAACCATAATGAACATAACATACCCATGTCAACGAATGGGTTTCTTCTCATAATAATACATTAATAATCTTTGGCTTCCCAAAAGAAAGATGGATCAACATAATTGATACAAGAACCATCAACCATGAATGAGAGGTAATAGTAGAGTTCATTAAAGAAGAGTTCATTAAAAACATTTGGATTGACATAAACTTCATTAGAAAACATTTAAATCCAAGAAAAGTAATGAAAATGATGAAATAATGATCTTTAAGGAGTGACCGTATTAGAAATGTAGTGAAAGAGGTAAAACCCGAAGGATGAAAGATGGGTTCGAGAATTTCCCCCAACCTTGTACCCGAATGCTTCCTTATCTTTAATGTCCTATATAATGAAATTATATTCATTAATTGAAAATCCAGAACCATGTGTAAATTAATAGGGTTAATTATGTTTTCATTATGTCATATTATGTTCTTTTGGATGACTTATAGAGTTTAAAAACATTGCTCGGGGATGTTCGTTTTTATGTTTTTTCTTGGGTGGTTCACTTGTATTCTTAAATAGATGATTGGGTAGAACATTAGTAAACATCCAGAAATGATATTACATGTCATTAATTATATTACATTAGATTTAATGATTTTATAATGAATTATATTAGATCCATGTGGATGAATCATTATATAAGAAATAAATGATGGTTATTTGGGTCAATTTGGGCGGTTTTTGGATCACAACCAACTTGTTTTCACTTATCACTTAGTAATACATCCATAAGTTATTTCCATAACTTTAAATAGAGAATAATACACCTAAATGATTCTGTATAAATCATAAAAATGGTTTCATGACCTGATCTGAAGGTAGAAATGGAAGAAGAAAGCAGTTCGTTCTTGAAGGTGATAAATTAACACCTCACAAACAACGTTCTCTTTAATAAAATAAAAGGAAGATGGAAAGTGGGTTTGATGATATAGAATCCCATTAGAATCATAAAAGTAAATTATATTTATAATACTAGTGTTACAATACAATTTGGATGAAGATAGGTTGGGAGAGATCAATAAATGAACTTGAACATGAAAGGAAATTAAAGGAGAAGAGGGAGGGAAATTACCTCTTGAATCCTTCTTATAGAACCTCCTTCGGGGCCTAATCATGGTCTTTTGATGAGAAAATCAGCTCTTGGACGTGGGTTAGGGGATAGGGAAGGTTTTTGGGCACATTTTAGAGATGTATTGGAGCTGGATAGGTGTGAGGATATGAGGGTGTGAAGGGTGGCTTTTATAGTGGAGGGGAGAGGGGTTTCTTTAATATAAAATTCATTAGTTTATTAATTTCCCCTAAGAGAAGGAATAGTTAGTCATGAATGAAAAATACTAGTAATTTTATCATGTGATCCCGAACCAAGTGACCTTACATCAGTACAACATCATCGATGACTCAATTAATCCATTATTTAGCATTTATTGAAAATTATCAGATTCTACTATTCATAAAAAATTCATGTATCTCAAAAAAAGCACAAAAATTTACCCCAAAAATTTTTATACATGTAGAATCCAAATATGAATTCCATTTTTCAAAAATATTTTTCTTAATATTATTCATTTAATATTTAATTAAAATCATAATTTACTTAAAAAATAGTTTTTGTGATTAAAACTGATTTTATAGTGGTTTCAAAAATTCTGTAGGGCCTTATAAAATTATCTAAAAACTATAAGACATTGATTCATTAATTTATGAATACATTTTAATGAAATAAATATAATTTTAAATTAATTAACTAATTATAATTAATTATTTATGACGTACAAAATACCAAAACCTTTACTAAGGTCAAATTGTCAATTTCTAAGCTGTCTAAATTTTATTTTATTATTCATAGGTAATGTTAATCTTATGTTGGATGATTTACTATTAATAAGGTTCATATTAATATTCATAATGGTATGTTACTATTCATAAGGGTAGGTAAATATTCACTAAAAATTATTTTTGTTTCATTAGACTCCAAACATCATTTTGAACACAATCCTGTATGTCAAATTTTTATAATTCCTAACACAAAAGTGGAAAACATATGTTTAAAGGTTACTTATCAATTAGTAGTTCATTATGTTTTTATTTCATGTTATTTTATGACATAAATATAATAAGGGTATTTTCATTGAAAAACATTGGGGCGTTGCAAACTATGTGTGAGTAGTGATGTATCAAAACTATGAAAATGGAATAAGACATAAGCATAATGCATAAGGCATTTCATAGTTTGTATTCACTGAATTTAATTTAATTCATTTCATTAAAAGTGTTAAAACATGGAATGGATAATGGTCATTAAGATCATTTACATAACTGATTTCCAACAATACATGTTAATTTTATTCTTCCATTCATAGAATTTATTAATAGTGAAATACACCTTCAAAGCGTATTAAAAAAATAAAGCAAACAAGGAAATTTTGAACCAATAGAGGAACCATGACAATAGATTTTTTAATAGTCAATGCATTTAACAAAAGGGTAGATTCTCCAATAAGGAGGGTCATTCCCAAAATTTTAATTGGTTAAATTTATTTTAATTTGAAAAATGAGTCATCATCAGAAGAGTCATTGATGTTGCACAATAGTTTTCAATACAAAACACAACTAAACATTGATAAAGTAGATATACCACATATCTTATTAAATTTAAATTTCACTTATTTTATAACAAGCTTTTATTTTCTATTATTCAAGGTAAATTCAAGAAACAAATGAACTCCCTAAAAATAGCTTCTATCTGGTTGCTCAAAACATAGAACAATGGTCAAGATGATAAATGAAGAATAGAATAATGATGGGTCATTTACTTACTGAGGGATATATAAGGCACTTGACTTCACTCAAAAAAGATACCAAACATGGGATATCTAGCCAACCATAGAAGATAAGTAATGGTTGATCTTGGGTAGGACATGTTGTGTGTGTGGAGAAGGGTAAGGAATATAGGGAAAACAAATAGAGTCATTAAGTGAAAAAATGCAATTTCTCCTTAAAAAGAAGGGTACACCGTTTGGACACACTGTTTATCCCAACAGACAAAAAACATTGTGAACCACTCACCAAAAAAACTATGCCCTACACTATTCTCTTACAAGTTCATACCAATCGTGCACCAAACACACTAAAAATAGTTCACATATACTACGTATATATGACTATGTGTATGGGATTAGCCATATGGTAAGAGAAACTATTCAATACCATTTCACACCCTTTACTAAAAACAATAGACACCCTATATAGTAATGAACCTCCTTTCCCATGATTAGATCAGTACATGTCTTATCTCCGACCCCATTCGATTAGGATTCATGGTTTCTTTTAGGGGTTTTATGGTTTCAGAGATAGAACGTGCCCTACCCGATTTGTCTGTAAAATGAGCTTTCAGGACCTGGATGCTCTCAAAACATGATGGAGCATCTAAGGGACACCTAATACATTAAACCTAAACTAAAATAATAATATTTATGTGTTACAACTCCCATTATTATATTTTGATTCCGAGTTTATAAAATGGATTTTCCACCAATGATAAAATTATAAATCCTTTATAATATATTTTGGTTCAAAATAAATATATTATATAATCTCCCAACCATTAAATGTCACAAACCTATTGAGACAAGGTTAAATGAAGATAAAACCAATTAACCTATATGTTCTATGAAATATTGTTCAAATGGTCTCTTGGTGTTTCTTAATTATTGATGTGCCTCTTACTGAAACATTTACCTATAGTACAGAAGTCATAAAATGTCTAGACAATGCCTACTTTTTTAAGATATTAATCATTGAGATAGTGCCAACCCAATATTTTCATAGTCATGATATGTTAAAATCATCATCTACTTATCACTAGGTTCTATCATTTATAATGAAAAAATCGGGTTAAGATATTCCATTGAAAGGAAAACCCATTTTAAGCATTCCCTTAGCTCCCTAATAACACTCTCAACATGATTCCCAGATTTAATGAACTATCAATCCCAATCATACTGAAATGTATAGTTTAGTAGAATATTAATGAAGGGTCATTGATAAAATCACTAATAATTCCATAACCCATCAATATTACATTAATTTTTTCCTCACTGACTGCATATGAAATGAGATACAGATAAATAGTCAGATAGCCTTTTGTCGACTACTATGAAAAAACTCGTGTTAGAAGGGGGGTAGAAAACAAAATCTCGATGTTATAAAGTTTAATGGAGGAACCACAATCTTTTTTCCATAAATTCTATCTAATTAAAATACTCTTCTACCAGTGATTCCTCTTGATAAAATTTATATTTACATTTTTGTGCCTCTGTATGACCATGGGGGAATACCCAATTTGACACACATGGATAAATAACATTTTATTAAAACACATCCATACGGTACTAGGGTTTAAGTAGTCTTGTAATTTCTAATAAGAGTATAATGAAATAATATATGAAAAATCATAAATGAAATAAATAATGGAGATATCCTTACAATGATTAATTTGTATATTTGAAGAGCATACACCATTCATAAAGATTACTCCCTTGAAAGATCATGTCTAATAAATTGTTTGGCATCCATGAGAATGACTATGTAATTTCTACTTGGGAAACTAGGAAAAACTCAATAATAACTATGAATCTATGATAAAACATTCTTCCGATGCACACACAGATAGGGAACACATATCAATCCCAACAACATTTACATAAGCTCAATGTATAACTCATTCTCTGTCAATTTACCAATATGATGTCAAGATAGGGGGACTAATAATAATTTATAGAATATTACACTAAGAGGATTTGAATAGTTTCTAAAAAGAACCTAAAACACTGCCTCTACCAAATTGAGAAGTTCTCTATATATTTTAAAACCAACAGTGTCATCTACGACACAAAAAATAGATCACACCAATAAAGGGAAACTTATTTTAGTGGGATATAAACATCACTTGTAAACACATCTCTATCATCTTACAATAATGCATTTACCACCAGATTCCTCCATGGGATGGTCATGAAAATCCACCATGGACCATCCATGAGCCAAGGTTTCTTTAAACTATTTTTTTACATCCAAGAAATATATTGATGGGATCTCGAGCAAGAACCAACTAAAAAATAAACTACCAACCACAAGGAAATTTTAATAATGACATGCCATTTTAAAATTGTCATTCCATGTTTTTCCCCTCTATAAAGAGGGAACACTATTATACTTCTAACATGATTCTCCTAACAAAAGGAGTTTCATAGTAATTATATTTGTTAGGGAAGGGATATCATTCTATGGAACACACTCCATTGACCATCGATCAGGAGTCCTAGAGGCACTACAACAAAAGCCGGTCCTAGCGGCGGTTTTTTTCCTGTTTAGCGGCGGTTTAAACCGCCGCTATATTGTGTGGCGGCAGTTTACAAAAACCGCCGCTAAGTTTGGCGTCGGCAATCTATTAGCGGTGGTTTTTTCGATTCCGCGGCGGTTTTAGAAATGTGTCGTAGATCCGTCATTTAGAGGCGGTTTCTCTTGATTTAGCGGCGGTTATATGGGTATCTGATATTTTTTATTCGCGACGGTTTTAACCGCCGCTAAATTCAGGCGTTTGATGCGCCTATACTGCGGCAGTGAAAACCGCCGCTACATATCAACATAATATATTTAGCGGCAGTTAAAAGCACCGCTAAATGCTGCCCAGTTCATCATTTAGCGGCGGTTTTAGCCTCCGCTAAATGCTCACAGGTATGGCATTAGCGGCGGTTAAAACCGCCGCTAAATGTTGAACTGGAAAAAAAATTGTTGGATCTGCTCCACCACTGCCCTAAATTTTACAAATCCCTGCAAACAAATTAAGCACAGTCGATGCCTCAAAAGGATATCTAAACAAGTGTAAGTGAATACTGAATCCAAGATTGAGCTATGGCTTGGTAGACGCATCATAATTCATTAAATTTCAATATTTAATTATAATTAAATGTCAAATCATGACATATAAATGGTTTCCAATAGAGACCATCTTTGGTGTCCCTCATTGGAATCAAGATTCTCTCGGAATTTAATAGTCTTCATGATCCCAACCACCCTGTCCTCATATTTCTTGGGCATGTTATTCGTCGAATTAAGGGGTGGGTTTCTTTCCATCTAAGAAAAACGAAGCTAATGCCTAATTTTAAAAAAAGTACACGGTGTGTACTTGAAACTACTTTTCGTGTAGTGTATGTTTCTATACAGTTTCTAGCCAGAACACTATATGGTGTGTATTAAGATTATAGTCATGTAAACCCAATTACACAACATGCAACTAGGTTACATGGCATTTAGACCTCTTTTTCCTCCACTTACTTAATAATAACCTTAAAAAGGAAATATTCATACCTCAAATGAAGAATCATGTTCTTATAGTTTCTTAGTTTTCACAGACCCATATGCCCTTCACTAATGATTGGAATTTTATAAATTATCCATTTTTAAGGATTTCATACTCTAGGAGAGATAAACCTTGGACCATTCCAGATCTATATAATAGAATTGATCATCGATGGGGTATTCAAGGATGGAGAATGATTCTAAGAGGAATATGTCTTTTCATCTTCTTGTGAGATGGAACGAGGACAAGTATTTGGTGTGAAGAATTAGAATCATTAACTTGAAACTAGTCACTCTTCAAATTTATGAATGGGATATAAATTTAAATCCCGTAAACCAATGCAACTCCACCACTCATGTCTAGGTAAGACTACATGGTTTAAACTGGGTATACTAGAAACTAAAAAATCTTTGTGATATGTCATCCTGTATTGGTATACTGATGAAGTTAGATTATATGAATATATCTAGGGAGTGTGGTATATATTCTATAATTCTAGTTGATTCTATCACTGAATATATGTTCCTATAAATGATTAATTTTAATGTCAATTATCATAACATTTAAGTTAAAAATAATTATGAATATACTCCACCTTTTTGGGAGTTATACAGGATTTTGGGACACTCTGTTTCAAACTGAAGAGTAATTCACAAGTGCAAAAATACACCCATTGATTGTAGCTCTTTGAAAGAGGTTAAAACATAAAATAAAATAAAATCACTTCCATTGATATAGGTGAGCCCTCAAAGAATAATGATTCAACCAAATTGGTTAGGAAGCATTCTAATTCCCTTAACTTCAAAACAATGAAGGGTAAAACATGGGTTTCCCTTGTTGATGAATAAGAAAGGGAATGTGAAATGGAAATTCAATCTTCATGATACCAAAATTTTTATATCCCCACTATAGATGGAACAAGTCATAATCCAATATGTGTGGATGATACAATCACAACTGATCTTACCCAGGAGATAACCTTGCTTTTTATCTCTTTGAAAATAAACTCCTCTATGCATGCACCTGATATGAATAAGGAATCCCTCTCGTCTCTCTTGAATGGAAGAAAATCATCCACCCCCCCCCCCCCTCATTAACATGAAATCATAAAAAATAATATATGAATGGGTCCTACTATGTTTCTTATGAATGACACATGAATTTCCATCATAGTCCTATAGAAAATATCCCAACATGATAACATAAATCTTGGGTTATTTAGAGACTAATATATACATGTAATCATTAAGAATATTCTACACACCCCACTCGAGTTGGATTAAAATCCAACTCTTAGATAACCATAGAATGTGTTCATTAAAATCAAGGATGGGGAGGATATGTATTGAAGACCACCACATCTCTTATACTCCCCCTATATTAGTATCTTTCATTGATACAAGTAGAGGATGATTACATAAGGATTGATATAACGCATTGAGGGATGGTTTTATTAGGTGGATATCCTATGAATTAATTATATCATACTTCCCTAGTTCCCTAATACATGATTTTTTGTTTGTTCTAAAATATATGATAATATGTTGGTGTATTTATTGGTGGATTTGGGAGGGATGGGATATGATGTTGTATTCTTATTGGGATATAGTTGAAAACTAAGTTTCATGTGGTCAAAGTGAATCAATAACTAAATTCATATAATATTAAATTAATTCCCACAAATGGATTATTTCATGACAGATCTTTGAAGAGGATGGGGGATTTGTTTACATTTATAGTGGTTTGTTATTACTGATACAAGTTAACTAGGTTATTGATAAACTCTTTACAGTTTTCTATGAGTCACATTGGTGATGATCATATGGATAGTACATGATATATTTAATATTTATAAATATACTATATTTAAGGCTTTGAGGTAGTATTGGTTGAGTGAAATAGTAATTAAGAGCTCTAACATTGGGTTATTGTTATTTCCTCCACATGATTAACATTTTGAACAATTTTATATTTATTTATTTCATTTTATTTTAACCCATGGGGGATTTTTTATGTATAGTTTAATGGATAATTTATATTATATTGTAGTTGATTCGATGGTGTTTTTATTCTGTGCTCTTGAAATATATGGGGAAATGATTCAAAATTTTATTTTTTATATCCCTGATACTAGTATCCATCCCAGTGGCACATAGAGGTGGGATTTGGGTTCACTATTTATCTCCTCTAGTTTTAAATGGTATTTTTAAATAAATATTCATTTATTAAAATAGAATGTTGTAACCGGAAGAACAAAATGTTATGAAAAATTATTTTAGTCCCCAATATGATATGGGATCATCACATGCATATTTCATTAAGATTCTTTTTGTCAACACATGAGGAATCCAGAACACAATAAATAAAATGCATAGAAGGAAACATGAGAAATCAAGAAAATGTTAGGACATGGAAATGTTTGGTGGCAACTATGTGCCATAAATGTTACATATACAAACCAACTGATATCATACTTGTTCAACACATCAACAATACTACTACTCATCATATGATGCTGCATCGTCACCCTCTCCACTTCATGTGTTCGACGGTTTTTGATGACATGAATAATCTTTGCAATCGAGGCTTCAAAGGAAAGTAACGCAAAACTTTTGCAGGTGTGTTCTTTTTCTTCTTCTCCGTGAAATTATGTTCAGTCATACTTCCAACATCACCCTTTGACTGCCATCTAGAAGAAGAACATTTCTTACAATTCTGTCTACTTGAATCCTCTCCCCAGTAAAGCATACAATCATTGGGACACGCATGTATTTTTGTATAATTCAGACCAAGCTTGTTAACAACTTTTTCATATCATAAAACGATTCTGGGATTTTTGCTTCAGGAAATGCATCACGAATCAATTCCAATAACATGGAAATTTCCTTATTTGTAATTCCACATAGACATTTGATATGGTACAACTTCAGTAGAAATGAAAGCTTTGAATATTTCAAACACCCACTATACAACTCTTGATTCCCATCGTCAACTAAATCATGAAATGCATTTTCCTCACTGAAGTTTTCCCTTACATTTGGATCCACAGAATCAAGAGGATCCAATGATATGTTACAATCTTGATATGCTTGTGTTACAGTCTCAGAAATATCACTTGTCACGTTGCAATTTGTAGCACCCTTTTCTGGTTGTTCTGATATGTTTTGATGCTCATAGTGGTGTCTTGCAGTGCCGAATGCATCATTTATGAGGTTTTGCATTTCATTTTCCATTGTCGAAGAACTGGGGACCTCATTCTGTGGATTAACATCAGTCCTCAATCTTTCTGTATTGTTTGATTCTCCATGCCAAATCCAACACAAATATTGCTCAGGGAATTGCTTCAGTATTAAATGTTCATAAACTTCATCTCTCTTCAACCATGTTCTAAATTTACATTTAGGACATGGACATCTTATTCTCCCTTCAACGGATCGATTAGAAATTACAAAATCTAAAAACCCATTCAAACCCTTAACATATTGAGGTGTGTTCCTCGGTAATGTGATCCAGCTTTTATCCATGTATATCACAATGTGCCTACACAAAATATACAATAGTGTAAGATTACAGAAACATAATATATTAAAGATGAACCATTGACCATAAAGTATTCATAATATAATAAAGATGATTCATTGACCACATTTACCATTTCAGACCAACTGAACAAGTCTGTTCCATAGGAGACAGCGTCAACACCTCATTGAGGAGCAATAAGAATATCGGGATACACACTTATCATAACACCATCGATCACACATTTATGTTGCCTCAAACAACACCCCATTGATGTGTGATCGAAACTGATCATAATGCATTTTAAATCAAGTTAACTACATTCACTGAAACCATTTTCACAATGGGTAATGTTTGTTTTATTGTTCTAGGGAAATCTAAATGGCCACATTTAAGTTTTGGGGTTCATCTTGTGATGGAAGCATGAGACATGGTGTTTGAATTTCTTGAATAAATTAGTGATAATGACCCTCCTAAGGTGGAGAGAATTATGTTAGTCATGGAAATTTGGAGAAAACTGTAGAGTGGATGTGGAGGAATCAAGGTTCCAAATAGAAACCTATAAGGGACATGTTTGGGGGTTCTTAGGGAAGGCCAGGTGGAACTTGGATATGGTGTGTGTAGGTGATGGAGGTATACCTTAAGTGAGAAGGCTTCGTGTTTGGGTAGAGGGGCGACATGCCAATAGGGGAAGTTGGGAACCAACGGAGTGAGTCAGCAGGAATGGAAAGACATAGTTGGATAGAAAGGGAATGAATGTGGTGGGCTGCGAGGCACCTCAAGTTAATGTTGAAATGATAAGTTTATCCTAGTAATGTGAATGAGTTTTGAAGAAGAACCAAGTAGTCCTTGGTTGAGATATGGATGGTGAAAGTGTGACAAATCTGGGTACTTTTGGCAGAAATAATGAATGCTAGAATTGGGTGGAGTTTTCATGGATGTTGTGAGTTGGAAAACATGTTAGGGAAGTTTTGAAGGTTGAGTTGAGGTTCTGTTGACCTCTTTTATGATGAGTGAAGTTCTCAAAACTAGAAAATTGTGGTGAAGAAGTAAGTAATATGGTGTTGAGAACCATGGAAGGAAAGTAATCTATTAATGGTGTGGCTAGAGTTTCTAGTTGGATGGTCTCAGGTAGGAACCATATTAGTGTATTAGTTTTGGTCAACAAGGTTAGACATCTGAACATTACTACCTATCAAACTTAGTCTAAAAAAATAAGAACCCTAAGTGTTTTATTAGAAAAGAAAGAAATCAACCTACCTATATCGCAAAAACACAAGTATCTCCCATACATCGATCTCAAAACGAGTATACAATAAGCTCACCAACTAAAAATAAATCCATAAACCTGGGGCAACCCCTCTCACAGGTTTCCCTAGATCAATAAAATACTGACTAATAAGGGTATGAGTCACAACTAAGGACCTCTAAGTCTCCTACCTATCCCTGCCAATCAAGTCTCATATGATGTTTACTAGGTATGACCACCTAACCCATAGGTCAAACTCTCACTAAGGTCTTATCTCATGAGGCATCATATATGAACCCATATCAATGTAGGGCTTCTAAAATGCATGAAAAATATCACTAAAAGAGGTAAAAATAAGTTAGGTAAAAAGAACATTGACCTACAAGGGTAAAAAACCTATCAAATTAGCCTACCATGTCCCAATCCTCTCTAAGAATTCAGATAAGGGACTTCTCCCTATAGGGTAATGACATCAAGTAAAAAGATAATGAATAGATCTTCACCAAGAATCTGTATATGATAATACCCCCTTGAGGTTTCTATTTACTATAAATGTATATGTACCTATCAGAATTACACTAGATGACCTGACTAGATAACCATAAATAAAGGCTAGTTATGTAAAACACTTGTGTATCATGATCTATCAGCATACTAGGGTCACTTCACCTCCCATACATGAGGACGGAGTCATCATCCTCATCATCAAACATATCACTATAGATCAAAAAAGGCCTACCATAAGAAGGAAATATATATAAAAGTTGGCCCAATTGAGTGTAATTCCATATAGAAACAATATGGGAAAAAAACACTTATGTTTTTGTTGAATCTTTTAAAAAATAGCCTATGTTGTCAATAAAATCACACACTAAATGGCTTAAAACATATGTACCCTGTGTGAAAAATATGATTCCTAAATACCTCTAACCTCTACCATCCAAGAGTCAAAATCAATCATTGGCCTCTCACCAATGGGAAAAGATCCAAAAATCTAAAATAAATCATAAAATATACATCACATATGCATTTCTAAAGGAAGAAAACCATATAAAACTATGACATCGCATATCAAGAAAAACAATACCATACCCCTAACAGCCTGAAATTCATACCAGAAAAGGTATTCTCGATGTAACAGTATTATATCCATCCCAAATTATAACACATTATATATAATCCTATCTATCATGTCCTAAATAGCAAAACAACAGGAATAGAACAACCTCTTATACCACTTAGTTACATCCCTACACGTTTCACTCTATGAAAAGTAACCGAACTGGTTGGTGATAAGGCCTCAAGTGTGCCTACCCATATCTAAGAGGCTACTGAATAAGAGTGATGGCCTATGGTGTGATAGTGGGGATAATATTCCCTCACATTAGAGTAAATGTAATATTGGAAATAACCAAACATCATCCATATTAGTAAATAAATAGAGTGTGGAAGCAATAAATATAAACATGGATGTAATAAAATGGAATGAAATAAAGGCTATAAATGTCATGTAATACATAAAACATTGATCCCCCACCAATCCAACCACACATACATGAGAAAATAAAATTAAAAAAAAATACAAGGATTTACTGCTAAGTTCATGTTGAACCACATACATTATCTCCACACACACATTCTTGTTTTACCACCTGATCAGTCTCAAGCCTTAGCCCTACCTGTGATTGCAACCAAGTGAATTTCTGATCAGGTACCCTATTACAATGGTGGCCTAATCTGGGTGTGAGTAAAAAACATAGTAGGGTACCTCCAATGCAGTCCTATACACAATTTGTAAATTCATTATATGTATACGTGAGCTACTCATCAAGATAAAAATAATAATCATATATTACTGCTGAAAATATTTGAATAAAAAAGGTTGTATCAAGGTATGTTTCCATAAGGCATGCTCAAGGTAAGCGGTCATCCTAGCCGAGATACAATTAGAAATAAAATAAAAAAGTGAATCCATAGTTGATACTTGTATTCATGATCCTGATCACTTAGACATCCCATGAATATGGGGATTGGGTTGGATATCATACAACTAAATCTGTATAAACCTATAAATCCTTGGGTCCATGATCCCAATCTACAATACCTACTCATCCAGCACCAAAATCTATTTTGATCATGTTACATCACCAAATGTGGATATATGAAAAAAACTTTAATCATCTGTACTCACCTCCAATAAATATGATGAAGGATTCTAGGTATCAAATAAATATCCTATGAATATGGAATTGATATAGATTTCATACTAGTCATTTCATGCATAATCCATTTTGATGTCTAATTACTAGGTCTAGTCCATATACAATCATGAAATCCAAAATTAGATAATCCCTAAGGGGGATGACCCTTAGGTAATCTGTAATGAATTATCTTTGGATCTTGGATACCACTCAGAATCCATTCAATAAATTGCTCAACATCCCACTCTCAGACTAGTTTGGTGAGTACTATAATGGTGAATCCACCTGATACTAGGTACCATTCTAGGAATAAAATGAGAAGATCATCGTTAATCCTTAGGGAGATCATCAATATCCCAATACTCAGGGGAAGTGCACCCACCTCACAACCTTTATCATCCCTTGGGTTCTAGTGAGCTATCCATACTTAGATTGACCCAGTATAAGAGGGGTTTTGTGAAACTGTCATCGATATAATTTTCTAATCCCTCAATAAAAAGGAATCCCAGTAAAAATTTGTACTTTTGGTAATAGTAATAGTATTATTAAATCAAAGCGGCTTATAAGATAGATCCCAGGAAGCACCTTTGGGCATAACTGTCATAACATCACATCATGTTAGGCCCTATGGTCCAAATTCTAGAAATAATGTATGGAAATCATAGTTTCATCAATAGTAAACGAGTGAAATCATAAATAAAAGAGTGAGTATGGTTGAATGCCTAAAACCACCACCACTACCTCATCCCATTCAGATTATATGTTATGTGTGGGTTATAAGCCTGGACCCCTATATTATCTCTACTTAAACCCATTATGCACTAGCTCAGGGTTTGTCAACTATTAGAGAACCCACTAAGGTCCCCAAGCCTAATACACTGGAGAGGTACCCATATTCGAATCCTCCAAATTAGATTAATGGTCTTAGGTGAATAACCAATGCACCAATACATTACATCCTAAAACATAATGAGTATGGTAGAACAACCTTGTTAGCTACATGGCACCTTTCCACTATGGAAATAATTAGAAGATGGTTTATGATCTAATTTTAGTGCCAAGATCTCTCTGGGATAGTTAAAACATTAAACCAAATCATGGTTGCCTAAGGTCTATCTACCTAGTCTTGTACAAGGCTGATATGCCTAAAAAAGTGTAGTATCACCACCTCAATGTTTTGAAGGATACTTGGTTTCTTAATAAACTAAGTCCCAACCATGTAGGTACAAGGTGTGAGACTAGTGCACTGGTGTTGTTAGTGACCCCTAACATTCATCCATTACAATAAGAATCCAATTTAATTAATTAAACAACCATTGGTATAAAATAAACAGGTTGCGTTCCCCATAGGTGAGATCTTAAGAATACATATACTAAATAAACATGCGTAAATAAAAAAGGGAAGGTATGACATACCACCTACCTTTAGTAAGTTTCCCATATAATTCTACAGGGGTTAGCAGCAGCCACCAAGGCCAGTCCAAGATCAAACAAGATATGAAAGGACCCATCTTAATCAAAAAAATAAAAATTAATTAATTATAACAACATAATAGTTAAATTATAAAACCCAAAAATTTATAATTAAAAGAGAACATATTATTTAAATAGGAATAATCCACAAAACCTCCCCTATATATCTCGTCGCACCTAAACTGCAACCTAAAGCTTTCCAAAGACTAGTGGAACATCCTCAACCATGAACTAATCCTAATCCCTAAACAACATTGTTAAAAAAATACCCTAGTGATCACCGGGGGAGGTCGCGGGCACCGCCGGAGGAGGTCGCGGGGTCGCCGGAGGAGGTCGCAGGGTCGCCGGAGGAGGTCGCGGGATCGCCGGGGGGTCGCGGGGGGCTGCGGGCGAGGGTTGCAGCACGCGGGGTCGGGGGAAATGGGGGTCGGGGTAAGGAAGGGTCGGGGTTTTTTAAAAAAAACAAAGGTTTAGCGGCGGTCTATTAAAAACCGCCGCGAAATGTATTTCGGAAAATGTTTATCGGCGGTTTTGTGAACCGCCGCCACAAAACCGCCGCTAAACACTGTTTATTTTGTAGTGAGGTGGCCATAATGCTTTAATTTTTTTTTAATTTGATCAGATAGAAATACATCCTCCATTGAGATATATATTATATTCACATTTTAATGTACACATCACTCTCCACCTGAGTTTCATCTACGTGTGGCCCAACATTTGTTGTAAAAGCTACAGTGGCTGGCCAATAGGTCAAAACACGTAATCCTCATAGAAATTCATTCTCATTATTATAGGATTTTTGATATCATTAATTTCCGAGAAGCTCAACCTCAAGTGATGTTTAAAGGAAAATTATAACTCAATAATTATTCAACGTCAAAAAAACTAAAACATTTTTATACCAATCATCAAATTGATGGTATCATGTATGCCTATGCATAAAACACGATGATTTTTTGAGAAAATGGAAAATCCTAAATAATATCCATTGAATTACAATCCAATGATTCCAATACCTAATTTCCGACATAAGATCTTTAACCCAACTTCATATTTCACAATACAACTATTAGCTCAGATGATGATGTTCTTGGTCATCGATCACTAAGAAAGAAGAAATTTCACATGATATACTAATTTTCCAATAATTCCCATGTCCTATCTATCCATTTAGAGATGAGAATTCCATATTCATCAGACTCCTAGAAAGGGACAAAAATTTGAACTACCACTCAGCAACCCTTGAGATTCATTTATATACTAATAACACAACAATAGAAAGATTATACCTGTATAGTACTATGTGTATGAAAGCTCATAAGTAATGAGAAAGTGAATTATGTTTTGGATGATGCTCATATTATAGTCCATATCATTAATTAAACAAAAATATTTGACCTTATCTGTGTATTAATCCATAAAATATCACTTGGATGATGATCCTATTACAAAGGTTTGAGCTATAAGATAAGAGGTCTATGAAAAATATTCATGTTCCCCATTCAAGGATGATACATAAGTGAAAATGCTGAAATGATTTAAGCTACCCTTGTCAAATGGTTAAAAATAAAAATAGACCATATAGTTTCATTGAGCATATTCATTTTTTTACATTTAATACCAAAATATTTTAAAGGACGAGTTTAAAAGAACATATATCATTTATAAGACAATGTGAGTTGGAACTCTATTTTGATAAGGCCAAAAATAAAAATAGGACAGTTATATTTACATCCTTTAAAACATTATATTTTATTGAAATATCATTATTTTATGATCATTCCATCAGAAAATCCAATATAAATAGCTATTATTTATTTATATTTACCCCCATAATAAAATGTAAAAGTAGATTAAAAGGTCTTCTATTAATTAAATATGGACTAGAAAAAAAGGATTCCACCTAGATTTTACCAAAAAACTATATTGGTGGATACAAATTCATTAAATTCCACCCAACACATAAAATAAATAGGACATGTGGGGTTTAACACTGAGAAAGAAAAGATAATTCATGGGTAGCCTACATTGCTCATTATTATACATCAAAGGTTCATTTGAATACAACCCCATTTTATTAAACAGTAATGATTTTAAAATGGGTTTATCTCATATGAACAGGAACCATGAATGATAAAATTGTGTCAATTCATGTCTATATCATAATCAACATTCTCCATTATAACTACATATATCATGATTTATATTAGATATGTTTCCATGTTTGTTATCATTCACATGTAGTATAGTTACATGACTTAATAAGGAAACCAAATTTATTTTTTTCTATCAAAATATTTTATATTATTTAACATTTTATATATGTAAGACTCGTAAAATATGGATTGGTTATAAGGGTATCCACTATTTAATTTATAATTCTCTTATACACATAAAAAACTATAGGCATATGTCATCAAAACACAACCATTTTATGTAGGAATAAATAAAAATTTAATTCCAAAACATTTATTCAAATGACTTTATGTATATATAGTTTAGTTATAATGGTTCAAATATATGGGTCACTCTATTGCATTTCAAAAATTTCCAATAAACATTTCAAATTATAAATTTACTCTAATTTAATAATTATCGTCATGTTTTGGCCCATCCTATGAAATCATTGAATCATTGAATATGAATGAAACACATATTAATTAGTCACCGAAAATGGAAAGAAATTATCCATGATAAACTAATCAATTTGAAAAATAATTATGGATAATAATATAAATTAAGCATGGAATGATACTATGTAATCAACAAACACTCAATCGTAGAATATAATAAAAGAATGAAAATTAAATCAGATAATCATGTTACTGTGGAAAACACACTAAATTAAACATAGATCTTATTATAAAAACATCCATGTTAATAAAATACCATTTTTGGAGGAAACATAAAATGTTATTGAAATTTATAACATGGAATAATAAATACAAAATGGAACATAATGAAATATGTAATTCACATCACAAATTTCATATTTCCTAACTATGCAATCTTCATGGCATGGTATATTCCAGGAATATGAATTCCTATGTTTCAATCATGATGTATGAAATAAGAATTTCTTATCAATAGTGTC
This sequence comes from Viscum album, assembly GCA_963277665.1. Taxonomy (NCBI): domain Eukaryota; kingdom Viridiplantae; phylum Streptophyta; class Magnoliopsida; order Santalales; family Viscaceae; genus Viscum; species Viscum album. Next base: position 1,758,418,107 of record OY728123.1, read on the forward strand.
CAAAGGTAAATACTATTAATCACATAAACGAGTAAGAAATGGAAAATATTCCCATAAATATAGATTAAAACAAAATAAATTGTCATAATGTATAACATGATTAACAATCTCATCACTTGCCACATGAAAGTTTCCATATATGTGGGACAATAACACCAAGACACATTTGTTTTCTGAGTTCTGAAATGTTTTATTCTCTCACTATGAGTCCCAAAACAGTAGTATAATGGATAAATGAGGCTCGAACACCTCTTTGTAATGTACCAACCCAACTGACCATTACACATGCAGAAGGAAATGTCACCGCATGTCCTCAAGTACACCTCCCCATACACTAGTGGCTACAGACTAGAAGTGAGTTTCAATTGGTTGTATGGTGGGAAGACTATACCATCATGCTCATAATTTTCACATGGTATATAAGATTTAAATAAATGGAAAATAGTGGAATACATAATAATAAATTAAAAAAATTGGCGATGATAAATTCAATTACTATATAATACTAAATGGCCAACGGAATCTATGTATAATAATTCTTGCATTTCTATATAAGTATATAACATATGAGAGGAAGGTATAATATGTAGTATGATAAAATAAAAATAAATTAACCCGAAAGGATAACTACTTGAGAATAATGATTACTAGATCAGTTATGTTCTCTCTAGATACCATGTACACAGAATAACACATGCAATAAATCCATTGAATGGAAAAATGAATATTTACCTAGGTACTCTAGTGCAATAGAGGCCTGACCAGGGTTTGAATGTATTCCCCATATGCCACCACCAATGGTATCGAGATAAATCTATTTCATGCACAAGAAGATGAACAATATTCAAAAACAGGTTAATTGAGTGTGATATGAAAAAACTATAAATGAAACTTCAATGTAGTTTCGTAAATGGATACCCGATCAATTCTACCTACATCACCCATACATAGAATTATAAAGATAGGGGACCTATAGAACTCTTATGGTATAATCATGTAATCATATAAAAATCCTTAGCAGTGGGTAACCTAATTATTGTCATTTTACATGGTGGTCACACCCTTAGGAAATCATCCATGATTACACATACGGTAAAAATAACTAAATATAATAATAAGGAACCACATATTCCATGAAAATTCATCTGTCAAATCCAATAACTGAATCCTAACCTCTTACCAGGTAATCCATAATGAAATCACAACGCTGACAAAAAGATTCCTTCATATAACCAATAACACAAATTCTATCCAATTAAACCCATACCGATATCCCATAAACAATTCTGGGTATGGTAAACTCAAAGATTGTGCCATTTATCTTTCATGGGGGACTAAGAATAACCTAAAATATGATTTATATACCATTCTAATGAGCCCATTCATTAATAATCCCATAGGTAACCACTGACACTCAACTGTATAATAAACATCCCAGAGATCACGTACAAGGAATTCCAACTATCACTCCCAGAACATCCAGTTTCACATAGCCACGCATTATGAGTCAATCCACATAGTACTTAAATCAGGTCCCATTTTCTTTCCCATCACTTTGGAGTTAATGGAATAAAATCCAATATCACACATCATTCCAATGGAATATCATGTATAAGAAGAGAAGAAATATTTTTTGGAATTTAAAACAAGGAAAATAACTATTTCATAAATAAAATGTCTCAAGGAACTAATTGTAAGTACATAGAAATAAAAAGCATTCATTGAATATAAATCACATCATAACAAAGAATATAAAATCACCCTAAATGAGGTATAAATCATAATAATAAAGAAATAAACAACAAATATTAAATATAAAAGAAATTATATATATATAATAAATAAGTGTTGTAAAGGAATCATAAGAAAAATTAAAGGGTACAAAGAAAAATAATAAAGAATAAGGAATTACATAAATGTCGTTTAACAAATTTAAACAAATTAATTTCACTAAATTATTCCAATAATGGCATGAAGCATTGGAATTTAGATCTATGACCGAAATCATGGCCAATCATCTATATTAATTCCATTCATTATTGTAATGAATTACTTAACGGTGCATCTCACATTCAATGGGTGTTCAAAAGGCCGGTAATCATGGGAATTTGGCCCCAAAGGTGGATCCATTCCCATCTAAGTAGAAAGTGTCAAGGAAATCAAATCAGTGGGTTTATTTTTTCCTCCAAAGTTTTATACTATACATGGTAACAAGTTAAATTAAATTCATTTTACACAAATTGGTGTCTCTAGATGATTCAGTATTTCGGCACAATGGAGAACCATATAAATATAACAAAACAACATGATAAAATATAGATCACCTACATATTCAAACGATGCTTCAGTAATCTGTTAACATGTTTTGATTATTTTAGGTTCGAGAGAAATAGAATTAATGGGAAAATTCCCAAAAAAATAAGGCGAATCAGGTGACACCAAAAATAGCACAGAGGGAGAGAAAAAGAATATATAAGAGAATAAAGATGGGGCATTGAGACACTGATGGATATCAAGTTCCATGATGGTACTAAAATCATCAAAAAGACGAGGGAAATATTTTCAACCCTAGAAGATATGTAGAGGAGTCCCTCAAACAGTATTGGTTGTGCACATGAAGGAGGATAAGGAAACAATGAGAAATTATATTGATTCATTAATGGAAAAAAATTTATTTCCCATTCACAATATAGGATGTATGGTTATGCTGCACTATTTCACTAAACTGTGTGCCAATCATGATACTCCCACAACTAAAGAACCGCTCCTCGCATAGTTTTCCTATAGTGATTGACCAACTATGTTCCAACTGTGACCCAAAAATTGCACAAATACTACCTAAATTTATCTAATAGTGTTGGAATTGCCACATAGATTGAAAAACTAAGTGAAACCCATGTTAGTCCTCTACAAAAAACTATATAAATCTCTCATGACCGTGCCTCCTTCCACCAGACTAGATTAAAATGTGTGGCACCTCGTGGTCCACTAGACATAGATGAAGTTTTTATTATAAGATAATCATGTTATAAAGAAATATTTATGCCCTAAAAACTTCTTCCATAAAATAAGATTTCAGGCCGCTAGTGCTCCCAAAACACTATAGAACACCCGAGGGATCCCTAGGGACATATTCCAAGAATAAAACACATTTATTTCTTCCAAGTCTCACAATTCCTTTTTCAAAATCAGTTTATAAAATAGACCATCACCAAATAAAAAAATAAAAACACAAATTTAATGTAATCGAGTAAAGAATCATGAGATGCTATATGTCATGATCCTGATATTAGGGATATACGGTATATGGTATTACAGTTTGTACATTCACTATGTAGTTAAACATCATTTGGTGTAGATGTTAATTATGTATATAGTCATCATCTATTATTGATGAATTATCTAGGATGAAAATATTAAAATATTTCCCATAGAAAACATTCAATGGTTCATGGTGTGAAAAACATCCCATCAATGGTGGCCAAAAATTAAAATTGTTGGACTTGAATTTTTTATCATGTATCAACCCCCATTATTTTGATTCACGAATTGGAGGGCTTTTTCAAGTGTTTATAAGAGTTATAATAGATAGAAACAAATCGTATTTAAAAAATTAGGACGTCCCGAACCTAGGTATCACTCAATTGTTCCCCTAACCTAATTGACCTCGTTGCCTCAGGAGAAACTGCATGACAGCCATAGTCTTACAACTTGTAGAGAGTGCCATAGATGTGTCTGTGGGAAAAATATTCCCCAATATCATAAATGTATCAAAGTAGGTAAATAAAATAATAGGTAAATTGGTGACAAAATATAAGTAATAATATGGAAGAAATGAAATTATATAATAAATATAAAAATAGTAATCAACTAAATAAACTGATAATAATACAGAAATATGATAAATGAATCAAATAAAAAATATTATTATAATGTATTTCAGTTTTCTATAATACTATAAAACATGGATACAAGGTATTAGTCAGTACATACTATACAATCTAAGAAAAAATATTCTAAAAATTATTCAAGTGTATTGAGCTCCTGCATAGTTATATACAATAAAGACATATCATATGCAAGAAATAAACATCAAGTGTTCAAAATGAGATTCTTCCCATTATAAAAACATCAATATTTTTAAATTTATTGTTTACGAATGGAATTACATATATATTATGAGATACAATATCTATATTCCACAAAAAATGGTGTCTGTAACATCCATTATATGTAATAAAAATTGAAATAGTGTGTCAAAATGCATTTATAAAAGTAATATAATATAAAAATTTAAATAACCAAGTAACTGCTTCAGCCTCATTTGTTTTCTAAAAATGTAATCATTTCATTAATCAATTATGTTATAGTTTATATAAAAATTCATGTGAGGTTTTAATATAGAAAATTAGTATCTTGTTAATAATAATGATTAATGATCCACTATATAACAACACATACATTGTATTTATGATAATATAAAATAGGATTAATGGTGATCACTAAGTAATCCCAGACCATAGGGGTCATGTAAACTCCATAGTAATATGTAGCTTGAATATAAGTGTAAGGGTGTGTTCTATATAGAATCAACCATGGAATTATACATTAACAAAAATATAACTAACTCTAAGGAATCCATCCAATGTAAAACGAGATATGCAATGAATGGGCCCAAGGTTGAATTCAAGGAACCTAATGTATATAGACATCCCGATGGATCAAATGAGTATATTAAATGATTATTGTAACGATAATAGTGGGGTCTTACAATATTATATATAGAACCCACTAGTTGACAATGATCATGTTCCAAGGTGGGTATCTCCCTTGGTAGTGGGTATCCCTGAATCAAAATGTCATGCATGAGACATTAAGAAATTCCTTCTGGAATTCCAGGTTTTTGTTGAGTCTGAACACTCCAACATAGATTACCGAGTCCATATATAATAGTTAAAATATAATTGATTCATTATATAATATTAGTCCATATAATATTCATTCCATTTAATAGGTTATTTGGTTCAAGAACATTCCATTTATCTGTGTGATAAGAATAATAGGGAATGAGAACATTTAGTTCATTGAAAACATTTAATTTTTTTGGTTCACTATATTACCATTCAATAAAATAACTAATTGGGATATGGATGTCAAACCAATTATAAGTTATTCATAATAAACTAGGATAACTGATAACCATAATATACATTCCAATTATCCATTTAAACATTAATAAATTTATAATAACACATGACATTGAATGGTAAAGTCATAAATTCACATGTAATATACATTAGAAATTAATAAATTTAATTAACATAATGGTAAAGTCAAATCACACCATAATGATGGAAAAGAATGACTTAATAATCTATGAAAAGAATAATTAATGAAAAAAAACTACATGGGGAGGTCAATGTTGAGTTTGTAACTTATAATGATTGATAAAAAAATAAAAAGGGTCATAGAAAAATGTTCTAAAATAAACTGTTAAAGAAAAAAGAACTTAATATTTCATTCCCAATGAAATCAGTACCCACACATTGACATTTTATAAAATTTTGAAACATTAAGGGATGAGTTATAAAATGCCAACCTTAACCTCCCATGGCTATCCTTGTCCACTATTAGCCTTTAGTTTGTATTGGATTAGAAGGGATCTCTGTAACGGAGCAACAACCTTAAAATGGGGCATGTCATACCACATCATTGTAGTGTCATTGAGTTGAATAATAATAAATAATAATTTAAAAGTAATTAATAATGTACTAAGATGAATCCATTGGAATGAATAGAAGCTTGATCATACATCACATGGACAATTTCACTCGATATAAATCCTTGAATTGAAGAGGGATAAAAAATAGAAGTATAATCTATCCATTTCTAGAGGAAATAAGAAAAACTGTAGTTGGTTCAATATTAAAACTTATTAAGGGTGAAATGTTAATTTCACGCAAAATATGTATCTCGCATAGTTTGGTTGCATGGTTGGAAAAATAGTGTTCCACCTATTTGTCTCTCAGTGATTAAGGAGGAAACCCTCATGATTAGGTCCCACTACTGGGGAAAGCATATGAAAACCCTAAAAACTAACTATAATTATTACTACATAAATTTCCTATGGGTGTAAAACCCATAGAACATAGTTAGGGATAATTATTCTCCATGCTTCACCCTATTGTCAACAACTACAAGGTTAGGATAGAATATGTGGGATATGATGAACATATTATAGTAACTATGATTCCCAAATCATTTCGTCACTGGTCGGGGTTGTGTGCTTCTAATAAGACCCATAAATGCCTAAAAAGTATTTAACCGATTATTAATCTAGTGTAGTGCCAGAGTAAATAATTAGATTGAAATTAAAATGATGTATACATTAGTTAATTACAATTATCATACAATATTCTCCCTTAATGTAGCTCATACCTTAGTTCAACTTACAAGGGTAAAAAAACTATTTCTGAGAATAACGACGGCTATGGGGAATGTATATAGTACTCTTGTTCCAAAGTCTCATCCTATAAGTAGACCCACATCCATAGCATCCACACTAAAGTGACTGATTAACAATTGAGATCCTTTATGCTTCGATCAACTATGGGTATATTATTTCTATTTATTATATCATCCACATAATACTTAACATAAATGGGATCAAAAGTATGAGATAATCTATTATTATAATGCTAAATTTGTGAAATAGTGAAGATATTGTTCATGGAATGGTACTGCTGATGTAGAAATAACTAATTTGATACTAGGATGAATTTCCACATGTTGTAAAATAAAAAATATATATAACAAGATTAAACCTTCCCATGACTCTGTATCCATATATTCCCATCCTCGGGCGATACTGACTGAAATGATGGGTCTTTGACCCTAAACTCTATATTTCATCGATGGTGAATAATATAAGATTTCTATCTAGACTATGTAGTATACATTTTCATCCTCATTAGATGAACATTCTATGAAGTCTCAGGCAACATACAGGGACCTATTAAGGCTTCTTATCCTACCTCTGAAAATCATAAGGGTGAACAACTTGTCATACAATATATGACCTTAGAAAATGAACATCTAAATCATCTATTAAAATCTAATATTTTAGGATAAATCGACAATCGGGATCTTCATATCCATTTAATCCTAGAATTTAGGGATGCATGGAAAGATCATTTCATCAAGAACCTATATTGTTTGTTCTGATAGGAAATCAGTCTATGGGTGAACCATTAAGGTTAGAAGAACATATTTTCCCATAGGGATTTGTAACACCTACCAGAACTATCATCTAAAATGAGCATCCATATCTTAAATGATAGTATGATGTACCATGTGTAGTCATATGATCTCTCATACTAACAATCGTCCCAAATCATCTACTGATAATTTCTACTAGATTTGAAGGTATTGGAATACCTTCATCATTATGTTAGTGAAAACCCAAACTATATCTCTACCATAGGGTCACCTCATTAAGCAATATAAAAAGAACATGTAAACATCTCCCCATTTATATTAATGCAATTCAAGTGGTTATAATAGGACATTAGGCCACTATTGAACTACCTTTACCTATTGAAATGTTAGAGAACTGGTGATAAATCCTTATACCAAAATGGTTCATCCTAGGACACAAAAAAATGGTGTCTCATTTTTCAATACATCATCGAGGGTCCAGGATGATCTGCTAACTGAGAATCATGAGACTCACGTACCAATTCCTCTATTGTATTTGTAGTAACCTAGACACATCCACATATACATCGGGTGATGTCTCTATCCTTAGGCCAATCTGGAGGTGGTTCATCTCCTGAAATTCTATCATTGAGAATAAATCCTTTAGGTTCTAAAAAAGGAATTGTCCTCTACTTCTAATGAAGGACAAAGGTAACTTGAAAGTCTAGTATATTAGGCTTCTCCGGACTACGACGAAACTACAGATGGATCCAAAAATTGATGACCATCAATTTTCATTCATCAATAGCTTACCATCTTTCATGTTCTTGAATTTTCTGACTCATGGAATCTTCTACCTCATATACCGTTCTAGGTCTATTGGAAATATCATAATAAATGGACTAAATATTTTAAACCCACATTATCTATATAGGTTTTGGGTCTCATTTTTAAAAGATATATTTTATTCTCTCATGTTACTTATTCACCACAAGTTTCTAACCCTAATGATAGTTTCTCTAGCAATGTAAATATTGGAAAACTGCTACTGGATCAAGGTCAGGTGTCATGTGCTTCTCTCAAAAGGAATCACCTACATAGATTGGTATGAAATGAATCTATACTCCTAAATCATAAATTCACCCAAGACAAAATTTAGGGCATTTTATAACTTTATATAAGATGTTCTAGGTACTATTAGATTCAAAATGGTTATTGATACAATCCCCCCATTGAGCTTCTGAAAATGATTTTTGGTATACTTCTAACCATTGGAACATAACACCCTTATTTTAAGACTCGTAAGAGGTGAAAATTTTGTAATATTCCATGTATGAAACTCATTTAATATAATATCATTCCCAAGAAGATTCACATATTAATCCCATTCATGGGTTTATCCTGATAAATTATAACACTCACCATCTATAGGTCAACTGATATTGGTGGTTTTGAGATAATATGCCCCTGAATGTGAGCGTTTTCATTAATAAAATGGAACACATCAGTCTTTGCATAAAGATAATTCACCCTAATTGTATTCAAAATGACCACGAGATGTATATCACAGGTTCTACAAGTGGGAGATTACACAAAGACTTTTTCCAAAAAGACAATGATAAAATATTCTAGATATGGAATGAAAATGTTATTAAGAAAATTGACTAAAATGGGGGTGAAATTCACAAGACAAAATGAAATAATGAAATACTCTTACCAACCATACCTACAATGAAAATTTTACAATACATGAGTGGTACTATTATGTAATTATTATACAACATTAGAGTAAAATTGATTAACACTCTAGTGTCCTTAAACCAAGTCTCTGAAAGGAAATAGGTATAAGGTACTTAAATATCTAGGAGGAAATTGTTCAATGAGAATCAAGGTTAATATATAGATTAGGGTTACCCATTAGTCCTAGGGGTTTGATATGAATTGAAAAAATGATTTTGAGGGAAAATCTAAACACCACACTAAATAGAAGATGTGTTTCTCTTATGCTCAATGTGTGGAACGAAACACGGACAAAATTGTATTACAAGGACTATAAAATGTTTAAAGTGTGAGAGATAAGTTCAATGGGTAGATGAATGTTTAATTGATGGAAAAAATATTTCTAATTATTTTAATAGTAAATAGGATACATAGATTGAACCATATACATGTCAACGCTACTAGTTCATGGAAATAGGGAATTATGCCCACCAAATACCTATTCTATTGTTTATCGATAATGATCGATGTGAGAACAATATTAAGGCCAAAGGAAATGTAAGTCACATGTGATCACTATTGGTGATGTGGAATATGAAACTTAAGTGTTGAATAGTACACGTACCACAAATTATAAAGTAGTTTATGTTTTATTTTATTCTAAATCCACCCAATTTTTTATTTTTGAATAATTTTTGAATGGTATCAACGTATTTTCTAAACAATTAGATGATAATTTAGTAGTGAATACTCTTAATGGTTGTCGGCGTTATCAAAAGGTTATAATTATTCTCCTGTTGATTTTTGTGGGAAAGTGTTTCCTTCAAATCTTGTGATCCTTATTTTATTGGAATTTGACGTGATTTTTGGCATAGACTTCCTTTCTCTATTGAGATCTCAAATCAATTTCTATATATGGGAAGTCATATTTCATATTCCCGATCAGTCTATAATGTTCATTCATTACAAGGATGTGTATAACCTTCCAGTTTAAATTTCTTCCATATAATGGGTTCGTATTACTATAAATGAAGGTTATCTATCTCAATGTCCTTGATGAAACTCACCATTAATAGTACACCTACTGTACGAGATTTTTTTGATGTATTTTCAGTATAATTTACTAGTCATCACCAAATCAGGATGTTGAGTTTTCAATAGAACTCATACTGGGTTCTATTCTTATTTAAGGAAACCTTATAGAATGGCCACAATTGATCTATAGGAATTCCAGAAGAAACCCTAGAGAATATTGACAAGGGATTCATTTACCCTAGTGTTCCACCATGGGGTGCACATGTTATATTTGATATGAAAAAATATTTTCATTAAGAATCTTCATTGATTATCAATAACATAACAATATCACTATCGAGAAGACATATATTCTTCCCTTCATTGATTACTTATTGAACTTAGTATGTGGAGCTCAACACTTTTCCATGATTGATCTTCATGCATGATATCATCAATTAATGGTCAAGGGGGATAAACCAATGATGAAATTCCTTACCAGGTATGGACATGATGAATTTATAGTGATTCCATTTGGACTTACTATTTCCCCCACAATCTTCATCGATCATATAAATATATTCTTTAGAGACTATATTGATCATTTTTTTTCTCTTTTTAGAAAATATTCTTTTTTATTCAAAGAGTAATGAAAAAAATGGTGATTAATTGATAACTATATAAAGGACTCTGAGAAATGATAATATTTATTCAAAATTTTCCATTGGTAAATTTTGGATTCATAAAAATTTATTTTTTTATAACATAATCACAAAACCTGGGATATTATTAAATCCATCAATAACCTAATTTATTGAATGTTATCCTTGACCAAAAATGGTAATTGAAATATTATTTTTAATGATTTGGCGGGATATTATCGATGTTTTGTGAATTAATTTTCCAATTATTCTAATCCCCTCACCACACTGACTAAGAATGGAGTTATGGTTTTGTGGAATGGGGAATTTCAATCGAATTTTAATGAGATAAATATGAAGTTATGCAGTGCACTTTTTCTCACACTGCCTTGTAGTGGAGAAAGGATTGTGATCTATAGTGATTTATCAAATAAGGGGATGGGATGTGTTCTAATGAAAATTGATTTAGTGATTGATTACACCTCACAACAATTGAAAATCAATGAAAATTTTTACCTGACTCATGATTTGAAGTTAGCATCGGTAATATTTTCATTAATGACATAGAGGGCTTATCTTTATAGGTAAATGAGTGATATTTATACCGATCATAAATGTTTAAGATATATTTTCAAACAAACGTAGATTAATATTCACCGAGATGATATTGGGAGATGATTAATGATTACGGATTCCCAATACATTACCTCTATGGGAAGGAAATCACAGTCTACGATACATCGAGTCAAATGGACCATGCTGTCATACCCTTGATGAGGACCACAGTAGATGTAATATCTATGGATTTGAAATGTATGGATCCTAAAATTTTAATAGAAGGGGAGAAATATTATCTTTCTCAATTAAATGATCTAAAATATAGAAAATTGAAGATTAAAGAGGCATATAAGGAAGTTGTAGCGCTACAAAAAAGGAGAGAAATGTTATTGTAATCAACCTTGATAGTTATGGAATAATAAGGATATCGAAAAACGTTTATATTACTCCCATACCCAAATTAGGGGATTTATTGTATGTGTCTCATAGTTCTTCATTCTTTATTCATCCTAGAAGCAGAAACAGGTAAAATTATATGAAGGAGTATTTATAGTGGTATAGAATGAAACTATATGTTTTTAAATATTTCTCTCACTGCATTCTTTTTTCTGTATGTTATAGTTGTTAAATACAAGTATAGGGAGTTTTTACAACCATTAGTCATTCGATAATAGAAATGGGAAAACATCACTATAGTCATTGTACTTAGAAATCCCGAAAAATAAAAACGCAAAAATACAAGATTGGTTTTAGTTGATCACATTAAACTATTGGAACACTTTATTTTTGTTAGATAGGATTTCCCTCTTAATCAGGTAATTAAGAAATATTCACAGTAAGTGGTAAGATTGTATAGAGTACCATATTCCATTATATCTAATAAAGATCTAAAGAATACATCGATGTTCTGGGGAATTATTCAATAATATCTCGATATAGATATAATTTGTATCAGTATATATCATACTATGATAGATGGCCAATCTATAAGGATAATTTAATCTCTAAAATACACATTTATATAATTCTTTTTTGTTTTCATAGGTGGTTGGGATCAAAACATATCTTTGCTATAATTTTCCAACAATAATAGCTTTCACTATAGTATTATGTTGGATCCTTATAAAGACCTCTATGGAATGATTATAATAATGCCAACTTCCTAGTATTAATTTTGGAAAATAATGTAATTAGGACATGATCTTGTGGATGTAATTGAAAAACAAACTACATCTATTCAACAAAAAATAATAGAAGCTTAGGTTTGAAAAAGAAATTAATGCTGACAACCATAAATAATAAAAAGAGTTTGAAGTTGGCGACAAATAGTTTCTACAAATATCTCCCTTAAAGAGGAAAATGATATTTACAAATAAAGGAAAACTCAGCCCTAGGTATATCAGTTTATTTGAAATTTTGGATCATGTTCGGAATGTAGATTACCTATTTGTGCTTCTACTAAACCTCTCGCTAGTTAATTATAAGTTCCATGTATCTCACTTGAAAAGGGACATACCATATTCTTCCCACGTACTAAACTCAAATTTCATATGATAGAAGAGTGATAATTCTTTTTAAGAACAACTAATATATATTCTCAATCATAGTGAAAATGTTATAAAAAACAAGACCACTAACTTTTTTAATGATTTATGGAAGAGCCACCAATTTGAGAATGCTTTTTCGGGAACATCGTGATGTGATGATATAGAGTTATCCCCATCTGTTTTCATCCAGGTGATAAATTTTGACAAAACAAATATGTTTAATGGTGGTATAATGTGACACCATAATTTTTTTATAAAATATTATATTTAAAAAAATTTAATCCGTAAATAACATGAATTGCAGACAATCGCAAGTCTAAATGAACCCTGAGACGCCATTAATAGAAACTGAAAATTAAATCCTAGTTTTTATGTTTTTGTAAATAAATATTACAAAATTTTGAAAATATGGGGTGAATTCATTATCTACCAGATATTTATGAAAAATAAAAATCAACAATATATTTGTATTTTTTGTAATAATGATGAAGGAAATTATAATTACTGATTAAAATTTAAAAAATATGTATTTATTATTTTTAATGAATTATTTTTTCTATTGATACAATAGATATTTCAGTAATTGGATATAAATAAATAGTATTTGATGTATAAAAAACAATAATTTTCAACATGGTAATTTTAGCGCCTTTTAATGGAGATCTATATTTAAATTTAAAATTTGATACATTAGTATTTTTATGAAAAATTAAACTTCTTATTTAAAAGAATTATATAAAAATTTACTTTGAATTAATTTTTGAAATTTTTATGATAACTTTCTAGTTTTGATGAATAATAAAAGTATAATAAATTTTAGTTGAAAACGACTTTTTATAAAAAATAATTATATAGCTAAGATATATTATTGAATTTCTTTAATGTATACATATATTTTATTTTTTAATGGTCATTTAATATAGGTCACTAGAATTAATTTTACATTGACTTCAAATGTAAAATCACTTTACTATTGTGTAGTGTTTTATCTTTTAGAACATGTTTTCCCATTCTGAAGAAAATATTATTTTTAACTTAATTATTGAAAATTATATATTTTGAAATTAGAGAAATTGATTCAATATTTGAAATTATTAGTTCTAGGTTGGGTAAATATATTTATTTTATTTTATGTCATTATGAATATTAACTTCGCTAAATTTTTTATTAATACAGTAAAAGGATAATTCATTTAATTTAGCGTAAAACTAGTACTATATAATTACCCAAAAACATCTACTAAAATCATTAGATTAGTGGGTTTTAACCTAAGTCATATTTGGGATGAAATTTTATCCTTTGGAAGCCACTTGGATGTGATTATGATATTTAATATATTTTATTAAAAAAAAGGTGAAATACGTCTAACTCAAATTTTAATAACAATATCATTTTTAATATTAGGTTACATAGAAAATAAATTTTAAATTGATAGTTATTATAAATCTAAAATTCTTTTCTTTATAATTTTAATATATTTATATTTTTTAGGAAATAAATAATTATCCTAAAGGATTATTCACTCATGATGTATAAATTATATAATTGATGTAATAACAATAAACTAATCTTTATTAAAATTATAATAACCATTAAAGGTCAAAAAACATGACAAAATATTATTGGATGAATCTATCTCGACCATAATCATCCAACATTCATGTTATTTACCATTTTATACCATATATAATATATTAGGACAACTAAAAATATTTCATTTCTAGTGATGTTAAATTAGTCCCATTAATGTTTTAATAATTCTTTCAATTTTATTGTAGGGTTTTACATAAGATATATTCAATTATTAGAATTATTACGATATATATCGTATTTAACTTTGTCATAATATTTTATTTTCATTTTTAATAAACCAAAAAATTATATAAAATAATTACAAAAATTGATATATTAATTATTTTATTATTGGAGATTATAAGTAAATGTTTTAAAAATATTAAAATAAAAATAATTTTCCATAATTAATTTTTCTGATGAATTTTTTATAAGGCCATGACCTCTCTTGAATATAATTAAATAGTTTTTTTTTTGTAAACTTGTAATTTTCATAATTGTACAAATAAATCAATTGAGTAGTGTTAAAATTGACACTATTGATTATTTATTAAAATAAATTTTTTTAAATTATTTATAAAATCATAATGGTTTTTTAGTATAGTATAATTATTATATGTTTTAAATTTTTTAATTTATTTATTTAAGTTATAATTTACATTAAATAATTAAACGTTCCACATTTTTAATATTGAAATAATTGTTACTCGAGGTAATAATTAAATAGAATATCTAAGTGTTAATTAATATTATTAAGTATAAATTGATAGAAAAACATGTCTAAAATTTATTGTTTGATTATATTACTACCTTATATGATATCATCTTATAAATTGGGTCATTTTTGTTTTATATATGTTGTTTTTGTTTATTCTAAATTATAATGTTTGAAGATTCCATAAGTTCCCCCACCATAATTATAAATGGGAACCTCATGACACACCTATTCACATAATTTTCATCCTTCAAGCTCATCTATACCCTTCAAATTTCCTATATCAACTTTAATATTTATATTATAGTGGAATGATATTATCTAAATACCAACTATAGTTCCATAAGAAGAGATCTTTAGAGAGCTCATCGAAGACGAGGTAATCCCCTCGACCAATTATTTCATATTTATTTATTCTTATACATCCTTTCCTTAAGTTTCTTCCATTATCATGCAATAATAAAAGTATCACATATATACTACGAATTTATTTTGATTATGTAATAATTGTATTCCACCTTATATCCATCCTATGAAATATGAAATCATTACGCATGCATATGTATCACTTACTGTCTCCCCGCTGTGGTTTAATATTTTTTTCACCACCACCATATTAGGAAAGGTATAATGAAGTAAATAATAACAATATGTGATTATATATATTCTTAAACAATATATATACCATAAAAATCGATGCCTTTTCACAATAATGAGAATGATATCGTCAGTCGTTCTTATATATGGATTACCATCTCTATGAAGCGGTGGTTGTATTGTAGTGGGTAATGTACCAACGCAGGTACTGTAGCAGTACTGTTCACCGATGGGTCCTTTAGGACAAATAATGGGCTTTCAAGCCTTGTATTCAGGCCACATGGCCTTGGGCCTTCAGGATATGTAATGGGTCAACCTCTATGTAGTTTAGAGAGGTATTTTCTTTAAAATAATAAATTGAGGCTTTGGCCCCAAACTTTAAAACAAATTAAAAAATGGAAGGTAATATAATCATATATGATATCATAAAAATGAGTGTGATTTTCAAATAATTCAATGAAATTTCTTACATAATTATATTGGAAAATCATATGAATACAAATGATATCTGACCTAAGGTAAGAGATAATTTTTCAACATAATTATTATCTAAGATCTTTAATAGATAAGTATTTAGTACGGTATAATCATAATTCATGTCCTTGATTCCATAATATGTATATTAAAATATTATTTCTATTCTTCTATAGTTATATAAATTCAATTTTACACATTTTTTATTATTAATGAAATGGTATGAACATTATATTTTTTCATTTTTAATATGATGTACATTTTGATTTTCCAAAAAAAGTAAGAGAATAAAGTTTTGTTTTGAATTATACAGAATGATCAGTTTTTTATTCTTTCATATTGGTTTATTTTCATGAAAAAACTATAAAATATTTAAACAATATTTTCAAATAAAGTATTTTATTTTAAAATTTCATGAAATTTTGTGAAAAAATCATTGTGAAGAGAAATGTATATATTCCCAGAGGATTAATTTCAAGTCTTCTATAAAAATGATATTCTATCTATGAAGAAATTATTAAATAGGGTTTTGTTTCGATTTTTCAATCCATATTGTGCCTATTTTATGAAATTCTTTTGTTTATTTCTTTTTATGAATTATATGTTTTACTAGTTTTTTCTATAGTGGAATTATGTTTAAAGAATACAACATAATTTCATAGGATATGATGAGTGATTTATGTTTTATTTGGAACACATAATAATTATTTCATTATGATATGGGAGGGACCAATATATCCCTCCAATTCATTGTGTAAGGATTTATATTTCATTATGTAGAGAGGGGTTTAATGGGAAATAATATCGGTATAATAATACAGGGCTATAACATGGAGTTAATTTGGTTCATTAATGGATATTTCACGCTATGGTGATCCTAGGGATGAATCTCGAATAATATGAAATGAATTATTACTATTATGTATATGAAAAAAAATTATGTCTTATGTTATGAATTTTAGGAATACCTTAATTGATAATTATAAAATTCTATGATTTATCACATTAGAGGATATCGTGATCATTCATATACAGGATATGATTTTCAAATGTAATGTTCTGAAATCTTATGATTATGATACGATTTATTTCTTAATTTTTAAACCTTATTAAGAATATGAGCTTAACCCTTCTTAGTTTTCTTTCCTCAGGTCATGAATATAGATATTATGTATGATATTTCAATAGGGTTCTAGTTATTATGTAATAAGTAGTAGACAATTTAGATGTCTTATGAAGCAATTTTTTGGCTTCTATGTTTCGAAAGAAACTAAAACTAAATGTCCAATCATGGTTCTTTTATGTTTTGTAATGACAATTCATTGATTTTGAAAAAATATTTTTTTTAAGGTATGGTAGTTATAAGAATCATCAAAGGGTCATTTCCTATATCATTCAAAAAAACCTAATTCTAACAGTGTCATAGAAATTCATCCATGGTAAAAGAAGATAACAAATGATTGAACCCAAGGGTGTATCCAAAGTCCCCCATGTCTTTAGGCTTCAAACTAGATCAAATGAGTTTATACAAGGTACCACATGATGATAATTTAGGTATTTCATAGTTCACATTTTGTTACCACAAGTATATAGAGATTGGGCGCTAAGTTGGGTATCATCCATGGAAATAGGGATCCCAGCATCAGAATGGTGTCCATGATAGCTCAAGGAATTCCATCAGGAATACATGGCTTGCTCGAGTGTGATCACTGAAATTTATATTCGATGTTTTACATATAATTGAAGATTATAATTGATCTATTATATAAAATTAGTTCAAGTAATACTTGTTCCATTCAATAAGTTTTTTGGTTCATGTTGTCTTATTTAATTTGTGTGACTAGGCTAATAGGGCATGATAAAATTTAGTTTGTTAATAAAATTTAATTAGTTTAGTTTAATCCCTCTCCTTTAAATAACATGAACATTTGGTCTATGGATATAAAAACATCTATATTTTATTTATAATAAACTATTCCATATGATATCCATAAAATAAATTCCAATTAACCATTTAAACATTCATTAAATAATAAGAATAATGACGATAGAAGGGTCATGTGATATATTAACATGTAAAAACAATTAATATTTAATACATTTAATTAAAAACACATCTTCATAATTTCACATAAAATCCCTCACAAACTGTGGAATATATATTATTATTAATCTAATAAAATCAAATTTTAGAAAAACACCCTTCATGGGGTGGTCAGTGTTGATGTAATTACATTAGATGATGGATAAAATATAAAATATATTTCCTAAATATTATTCTTAAAACCATAAGGAATGAACTCTAATTATATATTACACGCTGGAAAGAATCAGTGTGCAAACCATATAAGAATTTTATAAAATTGTGAAACTTAATGGATGAGGTATAAACCACCTAAAATAAACTCGTACAACTCATATAATCTATTATTTGCCTTTAGTTTTGCAGTGATCAAAAAAATTTAATAACATAAAAATTACATGAAAATAGGAAATTTTATCCAGCATCTAAAGAGTATTATTTTTCAGAAGAATGACAATGAATGGATAAAATTTAATTAAGGATGTATTAATATGAATCCAATGAAAATAACTGAAGCTCAATTAATCTCTGGACATGGGGTTCACTCAAACCCTATATTAAGCATTAAGAGGGATCACTGACGGGAGGAGAAGCTATACACAATATTAGTAAATAAGAAATAAACAAGGTTGTTCAAAATTTAAACTCTTTAGGGGAAATGGTCATTCAACACAAAATATCATGTTTTCTGGGTTTTCCTATTTTTATGGAAACATATGTTCCATCCATGCACCTCCCACTACATTAGGAGGTCAACCATCGCACAGTTAAAGAAACCATTTTCCAATAGTGTGGACTTCCTCTCCAATAATCTATTGTAATTTTTCATTGGGTTGAATAACATAGAGCACTGTTATGGAAAACCATTCTCCCTCCATCATGTCTTTGTGTATCCCCTCATAGTTTGGATTTTCCTTGTAGTTTGGGTTTAATGGTTTCTATTAACCATGCAACCAAGCGTTCTTCTCCACTAACTTGGTTTATTAGCTCTAAATAAGCCCCATAAAACGCTAAAACCTTGGTCAAATCATTAATAATACATAATCTCTCCAAAATAAATAATTATACTAAATCTAAAAAGATCCATACATGAGGTAAACACCAGGTTCTTCAAGGAAAGTTTGGAGATGATAACTTTTAATAAAGTCTTGAGTGACTCAATTCTAATAGACCATACGGTTTTTTATTTAAAAACGCATGTATATTTTATTAAAAAGAAAACATTTAGTCAATTTTAGGGATATTAATATTTGTAAAAATTATTTTAGATAGAAACAAAATTATAGGGTAGATATACATTAAAGGGTAACACTAACTTCATTATTTAAATTATAAAATATGTGTTTAATATTATAGTAATACTGGTTATTGTGGGATATGACCCCAACTCATTCATAATTTCATTTATCCCAAAATTCTTGTCCATTTTATCAACCTTTTGAATGATATTTAATAGGGTATTATTGATATAATTTGTCTACATGTTTACAAGTTCCTGGTTGGAGGACAAGTGAATAAACTAGAAGTTTTTCATCAAACAACCTTTTCAACTGGGATGAAATTAAATTGGTATAATTAAAAATTAATATTATACAAGGTAAATAAATGTTAAAGATAAATTTTGATATCAAAAATTTGATATTTCCCATTGTTAAAACTTCCATGTAGGGTATAGGGTTTTTCAATTTTGTTGAATGTGTTGGGGATAGTGATTGTATACTTGAACTTTAATTCTATGGATTTGGGACATGTTACCATGGAAACCACTCATAATAATTATATCAATCAATAATATCATATGGTATATAATATTTAAAGATGTTTTTGACTGAAACATGTGTGTATCTAGAATGAATTAAATTCTTTCTTGAACTTTATTTTCTCGTTCATAATCAAATGAAATTAGTATCTAATCCTCTTAATATTATAAGAGATATTGGTTTTTGAATGAAATAATCCTAAAGTAATGATTTGGGTATCCTACATAATTTTATGGAAAACTCATTAAATCCATTAATATTTGGGGAACCCTATAATTTCATCATTTATAGTGTTCTTTTTATGAATTTGGGCCATCACAAGTTGAAAATTTTAAAAATTGACATCACATCTACTCCTTATTTTTTCAATCTAGAAAAGGGTTCAATTTTAATCATATTCAGATATTTTATATATAAATCCATTTATTAAATTCATTTTTGGTATAGTAAATCACCTTTTTCTCAGGAATAATTTATTTCTCTGATTTCCTTAATTTCAAAGCTAATAAATAGTGGTACAACCCCTAATGTGAAAAACATATAATATTTTCACAATATTCATAATGATAAATGGATATAAATATATTAGAAAATTCATCAACAAAAGATTTATACTAATGTATAGTATGGGAAAATATTTTTTTTGAGTGTAATCATGACATAAATCTTCATACAATTTGAATAAATACAATATGATCTTACTTCTTACTAGACTATTTAGAATTGATTTTCATATTCCCCGATTATGATTATCCATCATGCATATGTAGGATAAGAATACATTAATAACAAATTCTTATTTTTGAATATGGTCTTGATATTATTCTTATTTATTAATACACCATTCTGATAGAAATATGAAATTTGGAAGAATATATATTGATTGGGAGATAAGCATTATCCAAAAGATAAACAAGTAAAGATATATATTTTCTATTATTATACTAATCATGTTCCTAAAGGGACTATAAAAATAAATATCCCAAATATGGGTAGTGTCATGCATAGAATATAAATCTTCTTTGGGGAGAACCAGTTTTACCATTCCATTTTATGGTCAAGAATACTCTTTGATGAAATTTTCAAGTCCCTTCAATTATAAAATTTAATAATGTAAAAAATAAATGTTAATATATTAAAGGATGATCTCCCACCATGTTATTTATATAGTTTTAATTTCATGAACAATAATGTACTTTATTGGGTCAATATGAGATATTATGTGATACTTGAGTTGTGGTAGGGCATGCATCCACTATAGGACTATAAGTATTATCACAATGAAATTATTATAGATATCAGACTACGTAGTCTATGTATCATATATGGTTCCACTGAGATACTAATGAATATTCTAGTCACCTAATTTAATCTTCAATGTAATTTGAATACTAAGAGATAAATCTATGATCTATATATATATATGATGATTGTGTTTCCGTCAACATGTTGAATTAAAAATAATGATATTATAAAATACAACATGATATTGTTGAATTATTCTTGAGAAGATTCATACCACATTTAATCTAATCCCATCATTATCATATTTTCGAATTTAAATCATTATCTAATGATTTTTTAAATGATTCTTAGGATATTTGGATGATATCCTTGTCCTCCCTTCATCAATTTGAGATTTTATATAGGTTCCATTGATTGTTCTTCTATAGAACTATCTAGGTCAAATTATATATTTTGATCAAACACTATTAAGATGATATATATATACATGACATTACCCTTAAATCATACATCATGGAATAAATTTGGATGATATGATACTAATTTTTTTTAAACTATATGTGGATAGGAATGATGATAAAATTTCTAATTTTATATTACCAATATATTATAAAGGTAATAATCCATCATCATCCCCATAATGGGATGAATTTTTTTTCCTGGAATGTTTATGTCTGGTTCTAAAATATTAAAAGAAAAAAGATATCACATCATAACATATTAACCATTTATGTTCTCTAAATGATTCTAGCACTTCATTTTGAGAGAATAATAAGAATTATATATAAAAAACACATTCCAATGAATGATAGGGAATGGTTGATAGGTGTATAATTAAATAAAAGTTCAATAATAGTTTTTTGGAAATCAGTCTCCACAAAAGTATTTATGAGATGCCACAAATTGATATAGACCCAAACATTCTGTTTATTATTTTTAATTAGAATGATGTTGGAGAGCCATATATGATTTTAGTCCATTCAAATAATGATATAATTATTGTGACTATTTAATTTAACTTATAATTTACTATATGAGTATGATACGTTCTTCTTGTATCTTGTTTATAAAAATTGTAGTTCTATGGTATGACTTGATGAACAATCGCCATATTAGGATAATTTCAAGGAATCACTATATTGTTCATTGAAAATACTTCATGGTATTGTTTTTGGGAGGTGTTATTTTACTGTACATCAGAGTCATGAAATAACCAACTAATATAGGCTGAGATTCTTCATAAATTACCAAATTGACTCCCTTAAGATTTTCAACAGTGGTTTAGACACCTTCCTTAATCATTGGAAGATCTTCTTTGAGATCACAATGGATATATTTCATTCATTCTAATTCAACGTGGTGAAATGTGATTAACTAGGTGGAATCATTGTATGTGATATAGAAATATGGATATCATTTTCTTTTTTTATTAACAAGGGGGGATGTCCAAATTCATTTGTCCATTTAAAAATTAATTGTAATCATGTACATAATGATTATTCAGCCTCTCATATATACTAGAATTACGAAGAAGGATGTACTGATGCACTGAGACATGGGATGTGATATTGGGTTATTCATGGAATCTGATGATGGGGAGATAAATTGTTATACTAAATCCTCAATTGATTTTGGATATAATAATAATCCACTGTCATTAAAGATATGATGGTTTATATTCATAATATCTCAACAATATGGGTTATATTTCTTAAACCATGGGTGCACCTCTACTTTTAATGGTTAAATATTTTTCAGAGGACCCTAGTTGTATGATATACTCATCAGTATAACCTATCCACAAATATAGGTTCATTAGGTAAACAAAAAAGTATAACTACAGCTATTGAATATTTCTTATCTTTTTTGTTAGGCTGTGTGTGTACTTTTCTATTTATCTAATGGATTGTAAATATTTATACTATTATGGTTGTGAGATGGAAAATACTATCTATATACTATTTTCTCCTCTCTATCTAATATTATTCATAATCCATATACTAGAATTGTCATGGTTAATATTGTATATTATCTATAGATAAAAATAAAAACATACCATTTAAAATATTCAAAAGGAATTGATATAATCGAGATTGTAGGACCACATTAATACAAATCCACAACCACCAAATAAGGATATGGACATAAATATCCTAGAAGAATAATCATATTAAGAATCATACATGACCTCTTTGAAATATTCGTTGAGAATAATCTAAATAATATATTCAAGTTTATTATTTCCATATGGATGAATTGTTATGTTTTTTGAAAACAATCAACCTTAAATTTATCTTTTTAATTGGATGTTCAATATATATATAATATTTATTAAGGAACAATTATCTATTTATCATTATTGAATGTCATCTCATTCAATTTTATTAATACATAAAAATGTACGATACATTATTACATAGTGATCCCCTATTTTGGTTACACTAGTAGTTAATTTTTTGACATTTGAATGATCTAGTTGATGTAGGAAATTCTTTTGATACCTTGATCTCATCATCATATTCTTTAGTGATTTAGAGGACTAAATTGATATACTATATATATTCATTGAGATTTTAATTGAATCAGGAATTTAATTCATAATTCGAAAAATTAATAGATTCATCAGGGTTTAATATTTCTTAGGAAAGGGTTTGTGCATATTATACAAAGGATACTCTAAAATTGGGGTTTGTAGGTCAACGGTTATTTTATTACTGGCTCATTTACCTATCCTTTTTTTTGTGAAGTATGATGGTTTTTGGTTATATGAAGCCATGCTACCCTGATTTTTATTATAAAACATCAAATATTCATATAAATCATACAATATTATTGGACATGAACTTATTTTGGAGGATTATAGAATGAAACAGTGTTTTAAGTGTTCCATTTTCTATGATTTGTTTCATGTAAATATATCAAATGTGTTCTGCATGAGGTGGTTTTTTAAAGAAATGCTTTGTTCAAGCCTCATCTCTCTTAAATTACATCACACCTACATCCTTTTAACCAATATTAAATTATAGATCATGGTATGTATATATATACCTTTACTGAGAGGGTATCTAAAAATTTAATAACAACTATAGGCACATTATGTGACTCATATAATGATGACTGTTATATCTTAAAATATTGTTATATTAATCTTAATTTTTTGGGTCAGTTTCCATCTTCCCAGTGTCACGATCATACTGGAAATGAGGGCATGAACCAGTTTAGGTAACAATGAGTTACTTCCCAGTGAAATATTCATTTTTAATAGTTGTTTTTTCTATAATTTATCCAAATATAAAGAATAAAATTCTTATTAAATTAACTGGGGTTGGGGAATATCTGGTTGGTTTATTTTTTCCTTTGGGACAACATGTCCTCGATTGGCTGATTAACTTATCATCCAACCATCGAACATTATATTGTATTTCTCTATGAATTGCTTACATTTTTTCTATTAATTAGATATGATAGTAGAGAATAATATTACATGCAATATATGGATTCCATGTTTTACCTTCCCCAAGTAATTTTTTTTAAATTTCATCCCTTTATGACTGGATTATCCAAGATGTTGTATCATATTATCTAATTGTAGGGAAAGTAATCAGGATGAATAATAAGGATAATCATATTAAGTATACATGGATTAAATAATATAATATAATTATATCCAAATTGATAATGAAATTACTATTGACTATATCATTTATAAAATAATATGTATTTTTCATTCTGTTAGTAGTTAATGGTTACCTTTGATCTATATTTTAATTATAACAGGGGAACTATTGTGGTAGATGCTTTATAGAAGGGAAAAATTAATTATGATAGTTCATCCTTGTGGCCTAATTATTACCAAATTATATTTTTATCATTCCAAAATTAGATTATACTTTTACTATTTTATTTACATGAGTTGATTGAATTAGCTGATAAATTTCATTAATATTATAGATAGCAATTTTCTTCATACTACAACCATGGTGATGTCAGAAAATCCTTGTAGATATATTAATAGAATTTATAATGTTTGAAAATCATCTTATATATTTACTATATATATTTCCAAAAATAACTCTCGAGGGAGTTTCATATTAACAAAATATGTCATGAATTTCTATCTAGAAATAATATTTGGGACCCTATATTTATAATTCTGTTTTAACTGCGAGAGATTTTGGGAATTTTCCAAACTCAGTCAAGAGATTAATTGATCGAGTATGTGTGAAAACATATCCTCCAAGAAAATTAAAACACCTAATGGTATTTTTTTTATACAAGAATAATGTTCGTCCCTTTTGATATTCCATGAAACGCCTTATCATGGATAGATATTACTACTCTTGTGTTATTATAAATGATTTACAACAAGATATGAAGAATATTGGTTTATTTTTATGGACCATAGTGTCATTAAATGCTTGAATTGTTCAATTTCTAATGGTTGGCATACATATAGGCACATCCAAACATTATGGAATCGTTTTACACTTTTGATTCAATGGTTTTGAAAAAATTACAAGGATTATATCATATTGTCCTAGGAATTAGTGGGGGATAGAATTCATTTAGGGATTATTGATTGTGTAGACACTCTAGTATATGTGATGGGTGATGACATATAAATTCAGCAAACTAGTTTCTATTAAAGTTATCCCGTACGATTTTTCATGTTGCAACCAAAAAAAGGATTTAGTTCCCTCCCCAATAGAGATGATTATCAATAGTTCTAAAATCATCGTCTTTGATATATTAAATTTAGGGTTCCATACACTGTGAAATGGATATACTCTATTTACATAGATTGAGATTCTTTATCTTATTAGGTATTCACCATGGATAAAGAATTACCTTCCACATGGGAGTTCTAGTTTGTATAAATATTTCACCCCAAATTTATATATATTATGTTGACTAAATATATTGAACTCGTCATCATTTGGATGAATCATTTCCTAAATAGAGATACATTCATTATCCTCATTTGGTGTGTGGGGGTTATTCATACTATTTCCATTTTCATTGGTTAATTCTTTCTAAGTGAGTTATAACTAAAATATTAAAGGAACACCTAGACTATGGGTTGAACACCATTGACAGAAATAGAAACCTTCCTCAAATGATTCAATGTGTACAATATTTCGTACCATTGTATCCTAATAATTCCCTTCAATTTCAACATAATTTTCTGACTTAACAATAGCTATATCATTAATGAAATTTAATAATCTGAAATATATTTTATGGATGATTTCACCTTCTTATAGATAATGTTATTCATTTTCTATTGGGTGTTTTTAGATCTATATAGAAAACTTATCTATGGAATTTTTCTTAATGATGCACTACCATGTATTATGAACCATGAAGGTTCTATATTATTCTTCTCAGTACTCCACCATATGTGTGTCTTATATAATGTTCCCATTGGTGTCCCAGTGGGGGTGTGTCATGTTAATTCCTATTGATTAATATGGATATTCCCATAGGAGTATCAATGAAGTCTTTATTTGGTTGTATTTCCACATTTATTAATAATTCATATCTATATGTTGAAGGAGGGGATGGTGATATTTGTTCCCCTATAATATAGGATGATATTTTCATGAATCTTCCTCATTTGGATCGTAGACCCATTGGGTTTTCATGTTCCAATGGGAGACAGTGTAGGAATAAATGTTGAGACGTCCCAAAGTGTTTTGGTTTACGGAGAATCAAGTATTATTGTCATTTCGCCTATTATAGAAACATTTTTTATTATCATGTTTGGGGTCTATGTATGATACAGTTTAAATATTTACTTCATCTATGAGAAAATATTTCTCTTTGTTGGGGTGTATTCATATAATTATAATTTTTTAAGAAATATAACTCTTCAATATTCTTGGATTATTTATGTTGAAATCATTCAATGTCCTTATTTAATGAAGTTATTCATAAATGATCCATGTTAATAATGGAATCATAATAGATAAATCATATACTATATAGAGATCCCAGGCCTCTGGGGATGATTTATCATGGAGAAATTCTATGAAGAATCTAATTTTTATATATATTTGTATAAATTTAGAGATCCATGGACAACCCAACATAGGATATATACATTGAAAGGGGTATTTGTGTAAAATTTGTTTAGATTATTCAAAATGATGCCCAATTCGTACTAGAGATCCATGTTCTTATTTTTCAACATTGGAATTCATTCAATTGAATTAAATCCAATTAAGTTTGGAAGTATAGAACATAATGATTCTTTGTATTATTTAAATAGTCCATATAAGAAAATGTTTCTTCAAGAAATTATAGATAGTTCTTTATAGGGATAGGAATAGATAATTTAGTCATTCCACATTTAATGCCTATAGAATTTCATTCTCTAGTGTGGTTATGGGCCAAAACATAACCAATATGTTGATTTTTTCCCTTTAATCATAAAACCATTACATTATCTTCATCTTATAAAAAATATTCTTCCACAAATTTTACTAGAGTGGTCACATTCAATCCACCTTA
The DNA here is from genome assembly GCA_963277665.1 of Viscum album. NCBI lineage: Eukaryota > Viridiplantae > Streptophyta > Magnoliopsida > Santalales > Viscaceae > Viscum > Viscum album. The sequence goes on from OY728123.1 coordinate 1,758,445,742, forward strand.
TTTATGGAAGATACAATAGTCCAAATATATATTATTATATCCAAGGAGAGAAAATTAAGAGAAATAGAACTGGATAAATACATTCTATTATCCATTTTCTATGTGGATATATCATTATTTAGAGATGAATAACTTGTTTTATAAATCCTCAATCCTTAGTGTTCTACTAAGATTGTTGGATTTCCCAAAAGATCTATAGTGATAGAAAGATCATCATTCTGATTGATCTTTTGGACATGGGAAGTATATTCTTTGATCATATCATTAAATTTTTTCTAATTATGTATCTTGAAAATTTTATTAGGATGGAATTCATTTTTTATAGTCATGGTAGGGCCTCAAGTAATATTGATCATAATTCACCAAGAAGAGTCTATTTGATCACATTTCCATTTTCATTGGGAAAACAAACAAGAATATTTTACTGATTCAATAAAATTATTTTATGGTCATTAATAATTTAAATGTTTATTTAGGGGAAAATATATGATTACTTATAGATATTATGTATCCTTTTATGATGATATCATAATCTTTATGGTCGAGTATTTAGTGTTTGGAAAAAAATATTGATAATATTTGTATATTGTGAAAAAATACTCATAAATCTGAATCATTCAATGTGACGTCCTACCATCAATTACAACGTAATGATTAATTTTCATTTAATATTTTGGGTCACGTTGACATGCCTCATAAGTAATAGTCCTAATTTGAATATGATCCAATTACTGATATTTTGGGGAATCTATGATACACTAATAGGCCTCTATGTTGGGGAAACAATTTGAATTTATCACAAGGAGAAATCTAATCATGATATCCTGATGGAATACATATATGTGATAGAAGAAACATTCTATCCCTTATATTTTTCTATAGTATTCCATATATCTAATTTAGTGATAGATGGGCTATTATCCTTCTCAAAAGTGATTTCCTATTTATAGTAATGAACATTTGAATTATTATGAGAAATATGAGCCTTCCCTGAAGTGTCTATATTAATATATTTAAAATCACCAGATGAAATATGGATATGTACCAAATATAATTCATTATTAGTCACTATTAGAAGTTAAAAATATTATAGAATATATATTGGAATGGGATCTAATAATAGGTTTCACCCACATTATTCATCATATTTCTTATTCTATTTATAGTAGTAATATATTCCTTTACCCTATTGTTCATTGGGATATTCCGATATAGATATTATGATGCTTTTTTAAGATATGAAAAAAAACTATGCAGGGCATGAGTAGGGATATGATCCTACCACTCCAAAACTTCCGTGATATAATAGTTGGATGCTATAGAGGTAATGGTAATATCATCACATTCCTTGGTGAGAGATAGAATATGAGTCCACTTTAATCCTTCATTCATAATTATGTTATGATAAATAGATTCATATTTGGGATTATAGATTTTAACCTTCCCATGGGTAGATTCCTAGATATTCCATCTTTGTCCTACAGAATATAGATAAAATTTATGGTTGATTTTTTTAGTGAGAGAGATAGAGTGATCTGTATCTACCATAGTTTATAGAATATGAATATTAAATTCATCGCATGGAATTAAGATATCTTCCTAGTTGAAGTGATGGTGGTTTCATGACGCCATATTGGAACTCCTTTTACAATCTAAGGACAATGGTACTGATGATCTGGTCCCCAACATAACCATCTATGTATGCTAATGAGTTTTTTAGGATGTGATCTATTTTGTGTGATGGTAGCTTATAGAATGAGTCTTCTTGGATGATTCTTGTTTGAGAGTATTTTAGAAGATACCTTTTCCACCACTTCCCAATAATAAATGATGTAAAAAATTTCATTCTCTTATAAGAGTATTCAATGTGGTTGAATATAGAAATATGTACAATTTTTATGTATGTTTTGTTTTCCCGTTATTGATGGGGATATTTTAACACTTGATACCATAAAAATACTCAACTTCCATCTTTATTTTTTTTGGAAATTACCATTGAAGAGCAAAAACAATTTTGGTATCATTGTAAATTACCTTTAATGATGTTGTGTTGGATATGAATCTCCATTAGTCATAGCGAATAACATTGAAATATTTTTTTTTCATAATTTTATCTCCGAGTTGAGGCTATAAACTTTTGTCCACGTGGGTCAAATTATTAAAAATTATATTTGGGAACAATAAATAATGAAAGTAAAACACATTAGTGGAACATATATTTTAAATGTATATTTGGTCAATTAAATTAATATTTAACATATTCACATTATATTCCAATTTTTAATTCTGATGGAAAACACCTAATATGATTCAATTTCCATTACTCTTTCGCCTGAATTTCATTATGAACCTTATTTACAAAGTCATCATGTCACGTATTTATCTTACCATAAGATATTTATATTATATATCTATTTGTGAGGATGAGAGTATTGAATCATCTATTTTTTTGGGCTAATTATTTCCCACTAAAATACTCTTAAAGAGATTTATGTCATATATGTCAATCCTTACAACATCCCAGTGAATGAAATGATACCTTAATGATAGAAATTGATCACCATATTTTTTAAATGAAAATATATATACAAATCAAAGGTTCTTAATATATATAAACATTATTATAGGTATGTGGTACTACACTAGTGGTACCATCATTAGGTATCATATCCTCCCCATATTACAATTATTAACTAGTAATAATACAGTGTTATAACATCACATTTGAAGGAACTCTAATGTTATCTTATTCTATGTATGTGGTAGTTGTTCATAGAGTTGTTATATGGCCCACAGGTGGGGCTTTCTACATTCCCATATGAATTGAATTTGATTCTACATAGTTCAGTTCAATATAGAATGAAATATAATACCATTTATGTCCTTGTGAAAATGATTTAAATTGAACCTCTTAGGTGTTTGTAATTACTACCAATTGGCTCCTATAATAAGGGTATCTGGAAATAGTTATTGAGGGGATTGTGGTTGAGATACCCTTTCGGGATAATCTTTAAGAGAATATATCAAAACATGGATTATTTTAGTTTGTGTGGAATGTTTCAATGGGAAGTATGTAGTCTATTGTTGTAGTGGGGATATGTCCCAATAATAATTTCATTGGGAATATAGCCTAGTTTTTTGTGATTTTATGATTAACTAGAGGGAATATGTCCCCCGTGGGTGGGATAATGGAATCCTTGAGAATGTGACCTAATTATAAGAAGATTATTTATATATTTGATATTGGGTAATTGGATAAAACATAAAGAAGGTATCATATGTATTCTATTTAACATTAATCAACGACCAAGTTGTTAAGATTTCACATTTTTAGTAATTATGATAGATGTATACAATGATGTATAATGTTATGTCGTAAAGTGATTTTCATATAGTTTTACATCATATGAATTCAAAAAACCGATCAATGAGGAATAAAAATATAATTGAGTGGCAGTTAATCATTGAGGGTTCCCTTATAATAGTATCCTGGGATCATTGATATTCCCCAATGATAATGTTTTAATTGCGAATAAGGCTAGGGTAAACCTCAAAATGATGTCCTTATAAACTATTCTCATTTTCTAAAGTCAAGAGATGAGATGAAGTTTTTTATTTGATTAATTCCACTTCACTTTTCATTTGATAGGAATCATTATTATCATGGAAATAACTATTCTGGATCTCTATGGGGGTTCATCCTTTTTTGTGTAAAAATCCTACATCTATCTCTTATTAATGGTAAAAATGATTGGTGGGGTTTTCATTTTGGTAAATTAAATTATTCTATTATTCAGGTGTCTTTTAAGGAGGAATTACTAATTGGAAACCAATATAGGAACATTTCGTGAAGGGATAACAAACCGTGGAAAATCTGGTTCACATGTATCCCTAATATTTAAACATAGAAATATTTTTCAACCTATAATATTGTTGTAGATTTATTGTCACTTAGCATGGAAAGTATAAAGTTTCACCACAGTGTATGGTTTGTAAGATACCTCTCCCTTGTCAATTTTTATGATTTTTTAATCCATATATAAGAGATAGAATAAGGTCTCCCTTGTATTGGTATGGGTGGATGGTCTCCCTTCTATTTGTATAGGTGTATGGTCCCCAATTCATGTGTTAGGGGTAATAGTTTCACTTATAGGGGTACAGGAAATGTGGTCACCTTTATATGGTTAGGGTTATATTGAGTTCCCTTATATGGGTGAGGGAGGAGTGTTCTGTATTTTATGATTATGTTTTGATGATCTCCCTATTATGTGTTAAGGTCGATAGATACAATTGTATGGGTAAGGTAAAATTGTTTCCTTCTAGGGGTAATGGATGATTTTAACCATTGTATGGGTAAGGGTTAATGGCTTATCATTATTGGGTAATGTTGGATGTTCTCTCTTATATGGATAAGGGTGGAAAATCAACCTTTTATGTGTTATGGGAGGATAGTCTTCCCTAATGTTTAGGATTGATTATTTCCCAAATATGCTTAATGGTGGATGGTCTCCCTTCAATGGGTATGGTAAACTCTTTAAACTTTTATGGAGGTTCTATAAAGGGGTATGCATACAATTCTGTAATATGGATTCCTTGGGTGGTATCATTTTACCATGTGTTTTAAAAGAATTGGGGATTTGGCCTTCTATAATGGATTTACCTTGAGATTATTCAATCACCCCTACCTCGATTAAGTCTTATAGGATATAATCATCCTAGTATATAGGGAGGAAAAAGGGAGAACTAGGAAATTAGATATTTGACCATCACATAAATTGATAGAACTTCTCAAATTATGACTTTTAGGGGTCTCTTTATATATAAAAAAGTAAAACAATAGTGCATGAGAGTTGATTCTGTGGGGTTATAGACACAAGTTGTACTACAGAATATGGATAATGATTATAACATGGATCCAATACGATGGAGTTTGGGTACTAGGATATGATAATTCTTACCAGTGTGCATGAGTGAAATGTTTTATGAATATGGTACATATTGGCAGAGTTCCATGTCTTGGGTTCCAATGTTGGGGATTCATAGCTTTTTTTTATCATCACAATTTTGAAAATTGAGAGTTGATATCGAGAAAATTGTTTATGAACAATTTATTATATCTAAAATCAATATTGGACCATCTATAAATTTTCACACAGATAAATCTAAGAGATGGTTTATGGATAAGTGATTACATCATCCATGTGATTTTACGAGTGGGTGATGGTTTGTCCAGTATAGGACTAAACATTGATCGATTTTATACTGTTATTTCAAATGATGATTGGGAAAATATATTATAAATACTCATTGTAACATGGCTTAAAGATTTATAATATTGCAGAAATAAATTTATCTATTTTAGGTATTTTTTCTAAAATTTATTATTTATTAATAACTGAAATTTATTTTTTTTAACCTGATTTAATATTTTTTTATATAAGTATATTTTTCAATAAAATAAAATGATAATATAAATATTTATGACAAATTTTATATACCATTCATTGAAATTTATCATTCTTATTTCTCATTTAAGAGATTATATTTCATTCATGAGGGAAGGCATGCTGAGTTTATACCGATTACCTAAATTTCACCTTGGTAATAATATTGAATTTTTTTGTGAGAGTGCATGGACACATAAGTGTTTGTTCATTATCATTAGTGAGTGATAGATCCACATTTGATAAATGGAATTATATGTTTGTGACATTTAGATTTATTCACACCATTTTTTAGACTAATAAGTTGAATATTTTAAATATAATTTTACCAAAATTAATTTATTTCCACTGTGAGTATTATTTTTTTTCAAAAAAAATAACATAAATTATTTTTACATCTCAAAAAAAAATTTCCTCTTAGGTTACAAATATAGATATGAAATTAATCAAAATATAAATTATTTATAATTCCATATCTTACTAATTACATAAATTGTTTTCACAAATATTTCTCTCAATTAGTTGAATATAGCTCTTCTCTGATTATTTTAAAAAACAAGTCTATTATATGGATGAACAAAATTTAGTATAAATTTCATTTTGGATTTATATTCCATTTAAATCCCACATTTTTATTGATGGAAAATTTTAATTGAGGAATCACTTTTACTCTTATTAAAATATTTTATATCAACTTCTATATCATAATCTAGAATCCACGTATGAATTATTCAGTTAACATGTCATATTATCTCCCTTATGTTTTCATTTTTATAAATATACATTCACATTATATACCACATGTATTGATCTTAAATCTCGTGTTATGAAAAATTAAATGTTTTTCTTACAAAATAGCTCTATATTATTTTACTAAATTTTATAATAATGAGACATCATTTGTATATACTATTTAAAAATTTTATATCCAACCAATTAATTTATATTAACATTGTTAGCATTATTTTGAGTTATTATAATTCATTTAAAAATATACTTCATTTACTATTGCCTCATGGAAAAATATATTTTTCAAACATAATTATCCATTACCATGTATTTTCAATTTAATTCTTATTTATTTCATTGTGATTCATTCAATCCATTTATATTTATATATAATTCAATATCATTCCAATATAATGATGTGATTGTGGGTTCTGTAATTATACCTTCGCCCAAATGAATTATGTAAATCTTTTATCAAATGGTCTACTCAATATGGGGAATAAGAGAAAACCATAACCAAATATAGTTACATTTTAATTTTAGTATTCCTTGATGTATACAAAGGATGTTTGATTATTTTTACACACATACATTTCAGAATAAAATATTATTAAGGTTAATCACATGTATTATTCTAATAAGTTTATACTTTGAAGATTAAAAATGTAATCTTGTTTTTAATAAGGTTGGTTTATGTCCCAATTTCATCCCTATTATTAAATCCCTTTCAACTATTTTATCTCAATATTTGATGGATTTATATCCCATGGTGAGATATCGTGTATTATGATATGAATGACATAATGATAGGAGACCTATGGAAAATAATTTGATTAAATTATTATGGTTTTATATACGATTATTTTGAATTAGATAACTAGTTCTAAAGTACAAAGAAACTATAAATCTTGGAATGGTTGAGCTTATTTAATCTCCCAATCATTTATATAATGTATGTAATTATTAAATCATGGTTGAATAGTTATTATTCTATAATACATCATATGTGCTGATTCCGTTAAAATAAAAATGTTTTATTGTTAGTGAATTTTAATTGGGTAGGTTACATGTTATTTTTATTAATAAAATACATGTTCAATTATATGATGATTATTATTATTTATATTTTTTTAGAAAATCATACAACAATAATATCATATATGATGCTTTGTTATTCATTATACAGATTTTTTTTGATTTAATCATAAAAAAAGATTTTTCTAATGAGTAAATTTATATAAATATATGTTATTCTTATAAAACTATGGGATTTATGGTTTATTCTTACCAAAATGAATAATATTCTATGTATCATATGTTATATTGAATTGTTTTATTCATATGTGATCAAAAGCAGTTTTAACTTATTTATATGTAAATATAATTATATAACATAATATTTTACACATCTCTTGTCACATTCATGGTTTATTATTGTAAATATATTTTATTATTCATTTGTGTAGATATACTCTCTCTATTCAAACATGGACTTCAAAAAAATAATGTTATTATATTATATAATATATCGTTTAAAAAATTATCATACTTGAAATCTAAATTTTTTAATTAATAGTTAAATTTTTATATCTTTTTAATTAATATTTTTTTTGTTGAAATAAATGATAAATATTTTCTTATTTCTTATGGTGTTTCAAAAAAATAATTATTTTTATATATTATAAAAAAATCTATTTTTTCATTCATTTTCTAAATTCCCAACATAGTTTCAAACTTATGTGATATTACACATTATTTTTGTATATTATTAATGAATACCCAAGTATTTTTTTTCTTTCACTAGAAGTATATTTTGATGATTTTAGATATTATATAGGGTGATTTTCCTTTTATTATGAAACATTAAAATTTTATAAAACTACCAATTTTTACAATATAATATTGCTATTGAGAGTTTTGAAAATATTTCCCCACGTATTATCCTCTTGTTTGATATATATGATTTACAATTTAAATATTGAATGAACTAACACATTTTTAACTTTAGTGTATCTTTGATGAAAAATTAATGAATTACGGATCACATAATTATTAATACTATTTAGAATCATACATCCTATTTGATATTTATCTTCTATATATTATGTTTTTGAAGAATTTCGATATTAATAATTTTAATCATATTCCATATAATTCTTTATCATCAAGTATAATATTCTGATAGTGAGTGTGAGTATGCTTTTTGGGATCTATCTTGTTTTGAAGGAATCTAATTGAAATATTTTATATTTGGTAAAGAATATCTATTATCATCCTTCACTTAGTTGATAATATACATAGGAAATGTATTTTTTTATAATCACAATGCATGTGTTAAGGGGCGGTGAAGTGGAGTTGGGGATGATTAGGAGACACTAAGACACTGTAAAAGACTTATTTGAGATGAAATTATATTTCATCAACATTTAGTACACATTATATATAAGTAAATTAGCTTAAAAATTACATATTATAATTAATTGAAAATTAGAATACCCATTATTTTCCCAAATATCATTACTATCTATATTTTTAGAGAATTTAGATATTCTATTACATAGTAAACACTTACATTACATGTGGAAACTTATACTAAGTATCCATTTTCTCCATAAAACAATAATATTTAAACAAAAACGTGATTTTTATGTGGGTATATCTTAACAATTATACTTTTATCTCATCATTGAAACAAATTATCCTTAAACTATATGAATAAAATTTTGAAACACATTCTGATCACAAAACCTAGTAATAAACATAATGGGAATGAAATCATTAATATAGTGAAAATCCATAGTTTATTTCCCTCAAAACGTAAATTTTTACCCTAAAAACGTGATCATCATTTGAAAAATATCATTATCTTTCCTTTTGAAAATAAATAGATTTTCATAAAAATTAATATCAAAGCATATAAAAGATATTTTTTTAACTTGGGACATAATTATTCTATGATTTAAAAACCATGCAGTCGAATTCCATACAGGTCACTTTTACAAATGAAAAAACCATAAGGCCAAATTCCTTACATTTTACTCTTACAAACAGAATAGTCATATGGATGAAATCCATACATAATGAGTTTGTGGAAATAACATAACCAGACATCCTTTTATTATCACTTAACCACCAATAAAATGTCCAAATACAATTATATAATCACATCATATAAAATACTTCATGTGTTTAACATGTCACTTATAATATTATATTTACACTAATAAAAATACATTACATGTTATTAACATAACCATTTAAATTTTAAAACTCCATTATTATGATTATTTAATTTTTATATCACATACTCCATCATGGTTACCAATTTTGGGAATACGGTAACACCATTCCTGTGTATGGTGGACTACCATCTCACAATGTGATATGATTCATTTATACTATACATAAGATCTATTAAGTATAGTTTTAATAATATCACGTGACATATATGTCATTAAAATGATTATAGAATGATAATATCTCATACAATTTTCTTTAATTTAATCTGAAACAATGAAAACCACTTTCGTGCATATGTATGGCTTATCGTATCCATGAACAATGTATTTCATATCAAAAATATATGTTTTATATAATATATATATATATATATAATGAATACATATATGTTTTTTATTTTATGTTTTTTCATATATAAAGGTGGAAATGATAATATAATTAAGTGGATCATGTATAGTAAGGCAAAACATTTACAAAAGACATACTGGTTATTATACGAAGCGTACCATTATCATTGTGTTGTTACCAAAACTGTAATTAATGACATAAGTAAATACTGTATTTTTTTATATATACGAATATGGTTCCCTTATAAATGTATACTATACTTACTTTTATTTTATAATATGATTGAATTTTTACAAACAATGTCAAGACTTTAAGTAAGGGATATATGTCTCACTTTTTACCTTTTTAAGAAAAATGTTATATTTATCACATATTTCTTGTATGCAGAGATTATACCTAAAATATAATAAAATTATTAATATTATAATGATAAATATTGAGATGTAAATATATAATTTTGGATCTTTTATTCATGGGGTTTTTGATTAATTTTAGTAATTCTATAAGGGGATTGTTGCCTCAATTTCCCTTCATTGAGGTGTATATTATGATATGCAACAATATTAGTTCAATGGGTGTATATAAATACCATTTTAAATTCAATATCCGTATTTTTTTAGACTCATTAAATTTTAAGATTCACTTTAGGTTATTCCATCATGTAGATTCCAATTAAATGTTACTAATTTGGTAAGAGTTTATTGCTACAATCTAATTGTTAATCATCATTAATTATAGTTATGATTCCCATGGTGAAATATTTTCACCCATAGATTAATAATTATCAATAAATTAATTATCATTTAGTTATTCATGTTATCATCATATAATGGTATTATTATTTGACCCTTTAGAACTTAATATAGTTAGTAAACTCATATATAATAAATACGACCTTATTAAGCTCTTCGGTTGAATATAGGTTTTCTTAAAAAACCATGTTTTTTAAAACAAATTAAAATAATTTTTAACTAGTATTTTTAATTAATTATGTAGTAAAATTATCTGGGTTTTTACTTTTAAGAGGTGTTTCAAATGGTTTTTTATGATTCTATTACATGTCATTAAGGATATTTTGAATGAAAAATGTTTTAAAAATGTTTTATGATTTAAATAGAATTTTCAATGCTGAAAGTGTATTTTAAAAATAAAATTTTCTAAATTATTTTTATAACTCAATTGACATGTATTTAAAATAAATTTTTAAATAAAATTATTTGGAAAATGTTTTATATCATAAAAAGTGGGTTTCAATGAAATATTTTACTCCTTAAGAAATTTTTGAAGTGATGAATCAAAATACATTACCATATAAGATGAAATAATTTGATATTTTCTCTTCATTACTTTTGATAGGATCCAATTACACCATTATTATTATTTATTTTAATTTTATGTGTTTAATAAGAAATGTCTTTTTTGAAACATTTTTCTATTAAATTGGTTGAAATATTTAATGTTCTAATGAAAATCACTTCCTTTCATAGATTATTTAATGAAATAAATGATTATGAAACCTATATATTTTCCACAAGATAGGATATGATGAAAAATTTAAGACACCAATTTAATTTCATTTGTTATGATATGATGATTGTTTATGTTCTTCTAGAATACATAGGTATTATTTATTATGTAAAGGGTGGTACATATATCTCTATATAATTTATTGTGTAATGATTTATATCTCATGAGATAGACATGAATATAATTCTAATTGAACTCAGTTCCATAGTACATGGTGGATTGAGTTGTGAACTCTGTTCAACAAAACATGGATTTGATGAGGTGTCAACCTAGTTCATGAAATGAATTTTTCCACTATAATGGTCATGGTAGTGATCCATGACTAATATATAATTGATTTTATATAAACATGTTTATTCATAAAAAATTCATTTTCGTATGATCTCATGGATTATATTTATTGATTGCCCAAATATTCATGTCTTATGAATATCCAATCATTATGAAATGTCATCTTATTACAATATTTGGTATGAAAGGTATGATCTTATAATATGAGGATCATGTTATAATAACCTTATGCTCAAAATTATGCTTATATGTCTCCCTTGGTTTCCTTTAATGATTATTTTAACTCCCCAGTTATTTTTTCCTCTTCATAGGTTATAAAGACATTTATTATGTATTATGTTTATAAGAAGGGTTATTGTCATGTAGAACCTAGGGATAAATAATGTAGCTCAATTATATAATAGTTTTATATTTACAAGTTTTGAATGGAACTGAAGTAATATGTTTTTTTCTAAATGTGATTGTTTAATGTAATGAATATTCATGAAATTTTTTTAATATCTCTGCATAAGAATCCTATGTCGCTATAAAATCTCACATTCTCAATATATATATTAAATTTTTTGTATCATTGTTTCTTTTCTATATTTCTTTTCTAAATCGAAATTTTCAAATAATATATGATTAATACAATATGTATTATATAATAAGCATTTTGATATTTTGGTAATAAATATTTTCCACCATTCCCATCATCTCTTAATGGAATATAAAATGAAATTCCTAAAATACATGAAGACTACAACTTCCACAAAGTGTTGTGATGTTTTTTCCACCACCACCTAACTTGACTACTCATAATGGAACATTTAATTGATAATTATAAAATTTTATTAAAATGTTATTATTCTATTAAAAATTTCATAACATACACATAAAATTGGGAAAAAATGAACATTGTAATTTCCACGCTCTTAAAAAAACATACTAAGAGGAAGAAATTATTATTATTTTATAACAGTTTTGTATTTATTACCTATTTTAAAACGTATCTTAAATTGTGATATATCAATTTAAAAAAACCATAATCTATATTCTTATTCCCCTTGAATAATAATATTACCCCAAAATAAATTCATAACTATATATTTATTATTTTATGTTTATGCTTGGTTCAGTTAAACCAATTAATTGAAAAATGATATAAAATATTTTCAATAGTGACTAAAAGAACACTATTTTAGATAATCTCTGATATAAATATTTAAATAATGATTTTATTTTGGTTCTATAATGCTGAAAAGTAATACAAAATTCATTTATTAAGGATTAAATTTTAATTCATTCAAAATCACCGAAACATGCCCGTAGTAAAATTAATAATTATAGGTAGTTATAAATAATTATATAGTTTGAAAATAAAAAATCATATATATTATTAAATATTCAATTTATGTTCTTTGAATGAATGATTATTATTAACATTGTAAAAAGCAGAAATTAAAAAATCACTTTTATAGAGGATATGAAAAATTATCTTCATTATTCAAAATAAATATTATAAATAATTAATAAATAAATAAAGTGCATTTAAAGAATTATTATAATATAATTATATAAAATATTCTAAATGTCATTTTTTTTATAAAATATGTTATTTAGATATAATTTTTTATACATGGGACTTTAGAGATTTAGTGAAATTCTACAACTAAAGTACAATGTTCATTATCTCAAATTTAATTTCATCAGACCAATTTTATATTATAAACCATAATATCTATGATATGGTGTTATAACTACTTAATGAATTTATTTAAAAAATAAAAATTAATCCATGTAATTTTATGATTTATTTAATTTTATTTTATAAAATAAAATTTAATTCAGGGGATACCATTTTTGTTATGTTTTTTGGGTGTCAATTTTTCTTCATTGAGATATGACGTGTATTCAATAAATTTTCAAAGTTTTTTCATAAAATTTAGATCAATTTCAATTATTATAATTTTCCTCAAAATCCTTTTGATTTAAAAATATATATTGGAAATTATATGTTAGGCTTTTTTAATTTAATAACCTAAATTATAAGTGTATGTGTTAATTAAGATCCCTTCATTGATTCAAAATGATTCATTATGGGATTTTATATTCTAATGATGGTTTACATCAACATTGAATTCAATTTTAGGAAAACCTTTCCCCCAATTTGGGATGAAATATTTGTAAATGAAAATATTTTACATAAATAATTAATTACATAAAATAATATATCATTATTTTGAGAAAATAATATACACTTTAATTACAATTTCCAAAATACTGAATAATTTAATTTCCATCAAATATTTTTCTTTATTATTATGAACCCTAATTATGTTTTATCTCATGTGAAATAATATGTATCATTTCATATTTTCAAAATTATATTTTTTTAAACATTATATTATGTGGAGTTTCGAAAAATTATTTTATATTATTAATTTTTTCATTCCATGATCCAATAATTTAAATTTCATTCCACATTTACTATAGGAAAATATATATTCTTTTAGAGGATTAATTATTTATGATAATTTTTTATGTTAAATTATTTCATATTTTTAGATGAAAATTTATTAATATTTATATTTAATGTTACCTAAATATCATTCATCTATGAAAATGGTAAAAAAAACTTACAAAGAAACCTATATGATTCTTAACAATAAATGATAATTTTTATTTTTATATATTAAATTCCTTGTTTATAAATATTTTTTAAAAAATTTATTTTATTTATATATTGTTTGGAAAAGGAATGGAAATACTATTATTTTTTTGAAAATAGAAATTTTTATATTTAAATGAATTGATGTTTTTAAAGGTGTATCTATATGATTTTTAAATAAAGAACTTGTCACTATATTTGAAATCAACTTTATTTTTCCAAATATATAATATTATTTACCTCTTTGTTTTAATGGTCATTAAATAATTTTTTTCTACATAAATGAATTTTATAATTCAAATTATATTATATGGAGTTTTAATGAATTAAAAAATTGTTTTTAGTCAATTTTCAATATGATCATTATGATTACCTCAAAATGGTGTTTTTAATCATTTTTTACATTTTTGGGAATATATTTTGTTACACATGGTATATATAATTATTCCGAAATCCATTATCTTCCTCTATATGGGTTATGGAATGTACTAGGGATATTTTTCAGGAAACACATCACTTTTATCAAGTTTAATTATGATATGATTGAAGTAAAAACATTTAGTCTTATTGTTGCCTAAAAATCTGTAGATTATTACTATTGTGATGAATATAATCCTATTTTTTCTTATAATATGACGATTAATGATTTTTATACCATGATATAATTGTTGTAATTGAGTATCAAATCTTTCTTCATTTGGTGATTAGGTACTGTTTCATACTACACTTTGGGAATCAACATTTAATTCTTGGTGACCATGTTAGGGAAAATAGGTATTGATTCTTACTCAATTATTTTATGATTTTTTCTTCAATGTCAGTTCCATAGTTTATCATTATGATTTATTTCCATAACCATCCATATCTTTATGTGCATCATTATTCTCCATGTCTCATTTTTTTCATTAATCTATCATATTGTCATACAGTCTATTTCTTCTATTTTTATATTAAAAATATTTTTATCATGGAATATGGTAAACAAATATTGGTCAATTACATTTTAATAATATATTTCTCCCTTTTATGTTTGAACCCGGATCATCGCATAAGGTAGTGATCCTTATTTTGGTATGTTTTTTTGAAAAAGGGAAGAAATGTAATTTTTCTATGTTCATGACATGTACATATCAGTACCCTCCATGTACATGGGTACTGTGTATAGCTGCATACTGGCCATCTAATGAGTAGTTACATGGTTGTGTGGTGACACGACCGACCGCTTAAGGAGGTGGTAAGATAAGGTTACTACACGTTGTGTACATTGAACTAACACACCATGTAGTTTAATTTTTATTTGATAAATCATAGTTCTATCACATATCATCCTCAGAAACATCTTCTTCTCCCCTTGGTTCGTACAAGAGAGCGATACAAGGGCCGACAAACTCTGAAACCCTCCTGATTCTTTGTCCTACATCCAATTGGGACGTCATCGGGTGTGTTGGAATGCCAAAATTTAGTTCTCCATTCCTTTAGAGGAACTATTATTAATACCACTTATCTTTTGATTTATTCAATATTGAACTGTTTTCATATTTTTGTAGATCAACGCCGTTCTGGGCTGATTCAATGGCAGACGTTTAATTGATTTTATCGTACGACATACAATGTAGGTGGTTCCGGTCGTTTTTTATTTTATTTATATTATATATGATAGATGATCTATATAACCACGTTTTGGGTATTTTTTTAATGAGACCTTTTTATTACCTTTTATGGTTTGGAAGATTGATTAAGGGCAGTTTCATATGAGTGAGAATAAAAACCTTGTTTATGCGACACCCCATGGGTGTGTATCCCTTGTTTGATTGATTATGGTCATTTGATCAAGGATGACTATTATTTTTTCCTTGTATTATATGACTTGTGTTTTTAGGATAGAGTTACTAATTGTTTGAAATGCATGCTATATGAATTTTGGATGTATAACAAATGGGAATTTGACTATGTGATATTACTGAGGTAGGGTTATTTATGGATGAACTGTCATTATGAAATACTAGTGGGGTTAGGCCATGAGTGCTACCTAGAGGGTTGTTATTAAATGAATAGATGTTTTCATGACCAAGGGGTACTGACCGTGATAGCTTTTAGTTGGTCAGTTATAATTTATTAATATTTTGTTGACCAAGGGGTATTTACTGGGTCAGCTTTCCAGGTTGTCATTTGTAAATTATTAGTTCTACGTTTGACCAGAGGGGTTATACCATGAGATCTAGATAGAGGGTCATTATTAAATGAATTATTTTTTTTAGACCAAGGGTTTATACCATGAGAACAGTACAAAAAGGGTTGTTATTTGAATAGTTGAATGATTGTGATGAGTCTGCATATTCATAGCCCAAGCTTGGATTCAGTCTTACTGTTTCATTAGATGGTCTTTTGAGTTGTCTTTTGTCACTATGACACATGGTATATAGATATTAGGTAATGACCCAAGGATTAAATTATCCAACAAATTGAATAATAAATGTAAATAAATGTAATTGAAAAATGTAGGATTGTTTACATGCTGAGTACTTTGTAGTTTATTTCTAAATTTATGTATATTACCTTATATATATATTCACTGATAGTTAGGAATATATATTTTGTGTTTTCCTACTAGGATTCATATCACACCTACTATGAGTCATCTTTTGGACCCAAACTAATTATATGGCGGTAGGTATAGATAAGGTCTTGTTGCCTTCGTCATCGAGTACTTCATTGATGTGGGTGCTGGAGAGGGTGAGACTGGGATGAGGCTTGTGATGTTGTTGGAGTTTAATGTTATTATGCACTGTGATTTTATTATTATATTTCTAGCATTGTGACGTTTTTGGATGAACTCATAGACACATGTGACATGCATCATTTTTATATTGCCCAATTGTTATATTATTGTCAGTCTTCCACTGTTTACTTTTGTTTTATTGTATTATTGCTTCAGTTATTGTTTAATATTTTCATTTTTATGTGTATTCTCTTAAAATGAGTGAATATTTTCCCCATTTTAACATAGTGACCATCAATGCGAGTCATGAGCCTCATTTGTTGAGGGAAATGTGCTTGAGGTCATATGAACAACAGTGTTCGGTTAACCTTTGGGAAGCACTCGTAACAAGGCTGTTACAAAGTGGTATCAGTGGAGTATTATTTTCTTCATTTCTATAATCATTAGAGCCAATAAAACCGTATAATAAGGAATATGTTGTGGTTAAAAAGCTCTTACTAGGAGTAGTGGACCCATGTATAGGGAAAAAATCAAGTTACCCCATATATTTCAACTTGCTGGTTTTTCAATTGTTATAGATGATTTGATTGCACTGTTGGGTGATTCATTTGTTTGGTGTTATTATGATTATCATTGGTGTTTTATTTCAATTTCAACCTGATGAGGTGAGGGTATTCCATCTCATGCATCATATATTCACTTTTTAGAGATCACGTGTCATGTATTCTTTTTATGCCATTTAGGAAGCATTAATGATTGCATGTTATTGTGATAGATGTTATGATATATATTCATGCAGTTTTAATAGATTCCATGATAGAATAACATATATTTTTGAAAGGGTATTTTTATATGTAGAGTTTCATTTGGTTAGATGCCAATATTATTTTTATAGAGGTGTTATGTCCCATCTGGTATCAGATTTTGGAAGATCATGTTTGATCATTAAATTAATTATATTAATATATGACATGGATAAGGATGCCAAACATTTATTTTCCGGGAGTATTTTCTATCACTGATCGTAACACAGCATGCGTTGGAAAGATTTTATGTTTTTATGGTTTCTCAATGAGGTTCAGAGTGTTACTATCTCAAAAACCTAGATTATATGGATTGTGATGTTATGAACACATTCCATGTGTTCTTCTATTCTGAAATTAATAACCTTTATTAAGTACAAGTTGTGTACCGCATGTATATACCAGGTAATCGTTGAACGTGAGACCTGATTATGTGTGAAGAGGAATAAGGTTAATAAATGTTTGGTAGAAGATTCCTTTTATTGGAGGATCATGTCATTCTATAGAGACCATGTGTCCATCTATGTGAGTAATGTAACTGGTGGATGAAACAGAAGATGAGCATGCCATGTCAATCAATTACATGTCATGTAGAAATAAACTACGGATTCGACCATGTGATTAACAACATGGGTGGATGAAACCTTTGAAAAAAATTTGTGTCTAGGGTGAACATGTTGTATAGTGTTACACTAGGATAGAACTGTGAAGTTCTTTCCGTGTAAAAGAATCGAGGAAGGATGAAAAAATCACGTAAAAGCTGTTTTACAGGATGAACACGCTGTGTGTATGGGGAGTTACATGACATAGTTGGAAGAGGTACAGGCCCATGTTAAGGATTTAATGGAACACTCTGTGCAGTTGTTCTACACACCGTGTAAAATTATTTTGAAAAACATGAATGTTTTCTTCTCATATTCCATTTCTTTCACTTGTACGTTGAAGTCTTTGATAATCATGTACGATGGTGTGTGCTTGAACAACAAAAGTTGTCACACCAAGATGTCCTATGGTTGTATGCTAGGTGCAGGGTGATGATCAGACATTAGAACTGGTAGGTCAGGGACTACTAGTATGTCCTCCCATCATTTCTGTATTGGAACTAGCAATTATATTGGATTCACGTGATGATTGAAAATTTATTGATTTCTTTTTGAAGATGATGTAGACTTTTTAGGGAGCACCACATCCTGCCTTGACTATGGAAGAGTTGAAAAAGGTAACCCAATAGTAGAATTCTCCATCTTTTTTAGGATATGGAGGACCAAAAGCTGCAGATTTAGGGTTGGAGGCCATTCGTTCTATTTTTGAGCATTTGGAGATGCTTATGGATAGGAGGGAGAATCTTGTGTCGTACTAGATACATTATTCCACATATAGATGGTGGGAATTTATCTCAAAAGTGGGACATCATCAGGATATGTCTTTGGACAAGTTTAAGAGGACCCTCTGTGATTAATTCCCCCCTCATACGTTGAGGAATGATCAAGTCTAGGAGCTCATTCAGATGGATTAGGGTTCCCTTTCAATGATAGATTATTCTTATCACATTATAGAGTTCCTTATTGATTTAGGGGTTTAGTTCTTTTGGGACCCTTATGTATTAGAGATGACATGATTTTATTTCAATCTCTAAATGTACTAGTTTCGGGACTTTATTAACTGGTATCTCATCATGATGAGTTTCACATCACCATAGGTTGGGTGTTTTATGAAAAAGGGAGAATGAGATGTCCCGGAGAGCATAGAAGGACCTAATCATCATGGGTTGGGAGGAATTAATCCCCAAACTGAAAATCAACATTTATAAGAACATGGGACTTCGGATATGGACTTTCCTCAAGTGGTGGATCATTTAAAAGTTATCAATCCTGATAAATTTTCAGCTGTACCTCCAGAGCGAGAGGTGGAGTTTTCTATTGAGCTTGTGCCAGGAGCGGTAATAGTGTCAATTCCTCTTTATAGGATGGCTACATCAATGTTATAGGATCTCAATAAGTAGATAAAGGATATGCATGAAAAGGGTTTCATCCAAACTAGTACTTACCTTTAGGGTTAGTCAGTCCTTTTTACGAAGAAAGGGGTGCTACCCTAAGACTTTGTGTTGATAATCATAAGTTGAACCCATTGAGGGTCAGGAATTTATATCCCTGGCTGAGGATTTGTAATCTCTTTGATAAGATTTGATGATCCCAAGTTTTATTGTAGATATAATTGAGATCCGTAAATCACTAGTCGCACGTTGGAACATAAGATATACCACTTATATCCTTTGAGAGAAGGTATTGTCTATATGATTATTTGGTTATATAATTCAGTCTCATGAAGGTGCCAACGGTTTTTATGGCACCGATGAATCTAGTTTTCCACGATTACTTGGATTCATTTGTTTTACTTTTAATGGACAATATCTTTGTGTATTATCACACTCGAAACGACCATTCCATACATCATGAAATCGTAATGAGTACACTAAGAGAGAATTCGTTATTGGATGAGATCACAAAATTTAACTTTTGGGTGGACTATATTCATATCTACGGTCATGTCATCCAAAAGACTGAAATATCAGTAGACGTAGAGAATGTGAGAGAAGTAGTTTTCTAGGAGCAGCTGAAAAGCATAGTAATAAGGAGTTTTCTGGGGCAGGACAGTTATTACAAATACATTATACCCGACATTTCAAACACAGTAGTGACCCAGATGGGCCTTACTAAGAACGGTGTGAAGTAATTTTGGAATGAATCATGCGATTCCAAAATTCATGATCTAAAAGGGATATTGACATCATCACTGATATAGATTTATCCATAAATGTGCAAGAGATACAGTGTTTACTATGATTCTTCAGATATTAGGTTGGGAGAAGTTCTTATGAAGTGGGAAGGAGTCTTTGTCTATGGGTCCAGGAAGTCGAGTCCACATGAGAATAATTACCCGACACACGATCTCGAGTTGGATGCAGTTGTGAATGCCTTCCATTTGAGAAATTATCTTTTTGGAGAGTATTTTGGTGTATACACTGATCACAAAAGTCTCAAGAATATCATTACTCAATGAGATCTTAATTAATTATAATATATGATATAAATATGAAAATTATGATTTCTTTTCAGTTATTTAATGGTATAAGTACTTATTAAAAAATTATTAATGAGCTTAATGCATGCTCATTTAAATTTACTGAAACATGCACCTCATCAATTTCATTAGTAGTTACCATAACCATAAAAACTCATAAAATATAAATTTATGTATCTCTTATTTTCTCATAATGATTGGAATTTGGAGTGGATTGAATAAAATCACTTCTTTTATAGAACAACTTAAAAATAATCAAATGGACTCCCTCCCAATGATAAAAATAAATCTTAACGAAAAATATATTCCTTGAATGAAATATAATAATTGATTAATTAAAAATTTATAGTTATTAAAAATATCATAAAATTTCTAATTAAGATATTTATATTTTCATGTAAATTAAAGTAATTTTTTGGAAGTTATGAATAAAGGTATGGGGTTCTTTGTCTAAACATAATATATTGAGATGTATTTCATATTGGAATCCATATTGTCTTAAATACTATATGATTAATGTAAGATGGTTTTCAGTCAACAATAAAAATTACTTTATATAATTTTTATGAGCCATGCCATTCTATTCTTTTTAAAGGATATTGAATGAAATAATACCCATTTTTCCTTTTTTTAGGGTGTATATATTAGCCAAGGACTAATATTATGAAGCATTGTTCTGAAATATATGAAAATTAAAATTACATCTTGTAATATTTAATTCATGGTATTTTGATATTATAAACAACCAATGTATTATTGGTCTTTGGTAACTCAACTCCCTATATTGAGTTATAATTTTACTTCAATAACCTATCTTTTCCATTAATTATTTATTACACTACTAATATTATTTCATTGTACCATTGTTTCCTCTATTGGGAAAATTAATTATTAATTAATATAATTTTTTAAAATGAATTTATTCCACCAAAGGTATATCATTTGTTATAATAATTCTTATCAACATTAATGGTCATTTCCACTAATAGTATATATTACCCATTCATAAAATTGTATCCTTAACAATTGAAAACATGCTTTTTATTTACCGCATGTCAACATTACATTTCACATTTCCACTTATCAAACATAAGATTCAATATCACGTTTTATGGAGTGCGATATAAAAAAATTATTTTATAATGTCAATATTTTTTCATTTCTAGATTGTATGTTTTAAATTTAACTCCAAATATCACCTAAAAAGTTTATTTACAAGTCAAGGATCGATTATAGAAGAATATTTTTAAATTTATCATTTTCAAAAGATTACATTTTTTTGAAAATAATTTTTGAATGTGACATGTAACATGGTATTTTATAAGAATATTAAAATAATTATTCAAACATTTATTTATGGTTTTAATAAATATAAAACTATTGTTCCATCTAATTATTCATTTCAATATTTAAAAAAAATCAATTTCAATGATGATGATTTTAAAAATAAAATAAATATTTTTTATATTTTTCAAAAGTGAAACATTAATTTCTAATCATATTTTATATTTTTTTAAATGGGTTTAAAATACATATGTTTTTAAGAAATAATGATTAGTTCTATTTTAAAGAGAACATATTTTATAAAACTTTTCCTATCAGAAAAAGTTTTTTATAAATTGTATTCATTAAAATGATCTATCTTGATCAATTTATTTCATATCAAATACAAATATTTGTTGAATATTCATGAATTTGAGAGGGGGATGGTTAACTTCTTTGTTGGACTTTATTTTTCATTCTTTTAAGATGTTGCTAATCTATGTCCCATCCTTTTTCATTCCTCACATTACGTCACTGATAAGTATTTATATGAAATTTTTTAATTATTCTATGGATGGCTTGAGGAATCTTTTGGGAATTAATTTCCTTGAAACATGTGTCATTTTAGTTGGTTAATTATGTGATGTTTGAAATGTAAATATTTTCATATTATAATGGAAAAAATATGCATACATAATTATTATTATAATGGTAGGGTAAATATAACTCTAACCAACTAATTGATTACGGATTAATATCTATTAAGATAATTCTTCTAATCATGTATTGAATATCACCGCACTATAATAGTTAAGAATTGATGTTCGGTCCAGTATGCTATATTAATCAATTAGTGATACATGTTTCACTATTTTTATGGGAATATTGTAATAATATCTACCCCACTTTGGTATTCAGGCAAAGATTCCTACTCCACCACAGTATGTAAAATGTGTGCGGGTTTTTACAATATTATTTTTATATTTGAGATCTTTTATTAGTTACATATTTTTCTTTTATGATTCATTACCTTTAAATTTATTAACATTATATCAATTATTATGTTCCATTTATCATATATATTAACTCTTTTTTCTGCACACAAGCACCATGGTACACTTATAATCCTTTGAGAGAACATTTATTTCGTCCATTCTATACGGAAAAATATTATTTTTCTATATCATTTAAATATGATATTTCTCCCCAAATATTATTTTCACTATTTTTTGTGATCTAACAGAAGATTAAATATTGATTATATATCCCTTACTGAGCATTCGGGACCAACCATTTCATAATTTTCCATTACATTGTTTATAAGTTTAAGTGTGACTTATTATAATCCTAACGATAAATTTTATGGCTATATTATAGTGGAATATTAATAATTGTTTTAAAATAGAGTTCTAATGTGGTTAGTCAATAAAGACACTAATGATTTACATTTTGTAATGGTTTATTATTAAGATATTTAATACTCAAATTATATGAATATATGTAAATTTTTATTGGTTCACCACACCATTTATCAAGGACAGTGTTTCATGAATGTTTTTAGCAGAATACATAATAATATGGGTTTCTGTTGCCTATTTTCACTTGTCCTCCCTCACATTGGTTAAACTATTTTATCCCGCTTATCTCCCCTTTATTAGTGGTCAGTTATAGGTTCATTCAAAACAATATATAGATGACAGCCTTTTATGTCTTCTTCTTATCATTAGAATAATATTATCATTTATATTGTAAATGATTTTTTATATACATTATGATTTTATTCCCCATATCATGGTGGAGTCTTTAAAAATTTGAGGGGTTATTGGTTTGATAGATAGAGGGAACATATGGTTGTTGAATACTATATTTTCTCTCAATATCAGTAGAGTAAATGTTCAATGAAATTATTCTAGGAATTTCAACAAATTTATTTTTAAGTTGGTTATTATTTTGGTATAGATCCATGGTAGTTTTTTATTATGGGATCTAATTAAATGGAATAACCCATCTACATGTCATTGGTCATTGTTACATTTTTGTGTTTATTCTATAAGACTTTCCATTGATTTTACATATTGGAATAAGTTCAGTAAAAATTTATACATCGTTATAAACGGTTAGTATAGGATTTTATTAATACATATTTGCTTAAAAATTATTTTATAATTTTCCATGAATAAAAAATGATGTAATTTTTATATAATGGTGTAATAACAATGACATCAAGGAAGTTGGTCTATTTTTCTATAAAACATATATGGTGTATTGTTCTTTTTTATATATTAGGAAATAAATATAATTTCAATCACTTTTTTTAAGGTGTTTTATAACAGTTTATTCTAAATAAGACCCTTTAAATAATCTCAATTAAAGTAATGTGATATCGGTGGAATAATATTATAATCAATGGTTTATGTAAAGTAATCCTTAGTGGGTGCATCTCTAGGTAGTGGTTTATGATAATATGTAAGCCTTGTAGTTTTTAGGATTGGGTAGTGAGCATTAACCATGAGCTTTTAATTCCCTCGAGATGAATATATATTGATAAATAGGGATCAAATAGTATAAATAACAAAAGGAGGTTAATATATTTAATCATTGAGTTTATTATACTGATCAAATAATTAAATAAACAATATATCAGAGGCCATTCAGCACTCATAGAGAAATTAGGAAGGATTTTACTCTTTGATATTTCTCTCTCATATGAGACATGCATGGTATATGCTAATCATGGGCTCATAGAAAAATTATTAGGTGGAATGTATTTTATGGTGAAAATACAACATTATAGAATTTTTAGTGTTTAGTTATGGATTTTTTTCATATATTATTAGAGAATGTATGTATGGGAAAATTTTAAAAGTGTTTTTATCACTAATTATTGGTTACTATGAGTCTCTTGTAATGATGTCGATACATCGGATTTTACCTAGGACTAAATGGATTTTTATAGTTATGGAAATCATTATTTATTGGTTCAAAAAATCATAAGCAACTTTTTGGTATTTGGTTATAAATGATGGAGTAATAAATTAATCATTATCATGTTTTAAGGTTTTAGAAAATAGTTACATTGAGATACGATAGTTTATTGATTTCATTAGGGATCATGTTTAATTTTTTTTAACCAGTATTGCCTTCATGGTATAGATTGGTTTATTGAAAAAGATATGATATAGGATATGCTTCATTGTTTTTTTCATATAGAAAACATTATTATCCTATGTCTATGGGAAATATGAGTTTCGGTAAGTATCCATGGATCCTAATATTCTGGATATTATGACACACCCTTACATGTCAATGCTGTGATTTTATCTTCTTAATGTCTCTTCAATATGGATTATCTTTATTATATGAGACTAGTATACCCAACTATTTTCTTTGTCTTTAATTTTCTTAAATGGATTTTCTCTACACGAGTTTACATAAGTAAAACATTTTCCATATGAATTTATGATATATTGTGATACTCATATAACAACGTTTGGCATTATTAAATATTTCTATGGATGGCTAATTTTTTTATTATGAGGTTAGTATTATAAGGTATTAATATATTTAAATTTCTCAGATTAGTTTCTAATCATTGGGATTGTCTATGTCACATATTTTATTGTTATGTTTCCATTATGTGATGATGCTGGTGTATAAGGATGTGGGTATTTTATTCCTCTCCGATTTGAATTTCTAATATGGAAGGACTATGATAGATGGAATTCATAATACTTGTCTTTATTATTATGGTTGCGTCTTATGGTATCATTTATATCACATAATAACATAATGTGATTGGTTGTTTCATTTATGTTAGTATTTTATTTTTAATCTACACAAACATATAGTGGATAATATTCAATAAATATTGGGACAAAGTAGTGGGGCCCTACTAATATATATTTCATACACCCTATTTTTACACCATTATGGATCTTTATCGATCACATATTTCATTCACGACTATGAATATGTTATATGTGAGATTAGGGTGGAGTTGATTGATTGAATTAGAAACATCATTTGACAGATACATTAGTTATTTAGTTTCTATCTATTATTATAGTTATGTTGGTCGTATGTGAACTATGTTCCAATGGGAGATAATTAAATCTTTTTGTGATTTTATTATTTTCTGATATTGTTTCACAACATTACATGAAGCTATGTAGTATCTATATATTTTATTTTTCTATAAATCATTACATTTATTCAAATATCATATGATAACTGAATAATTTATATATTTTTTATATTAATGCAAAAAATATTGTCTCCCCAAATATTTTTCTAATATTTAATCACATGTTAAAATAATCTAGCATAATATGAGATGTAGCTAGGGTCTTGGGGTTCCACCAGCTTGGTTGATGTTCTGGAAAACCATGGTTGTGGTAATTAAAAATACTGATAAAGGATTATTATAGTAATTTTAATCATTGTGTACATGTTATAAGTAGTTAGTAATTTTTATTATTTTTTAGACACTGAATTAGTACATAATGGATGCAAGTTGAGTAGAAACCCATATTAACTATATTATACAGCAATTGTTCCTTATTTTAAATTATTTATTAGGATTTTAAAATAGTTAAGCAGGAATGGTGTATGTATTTTATTAACTACTTTAATCTTCACTAGATGTGGAAAGTGGATGGGATACTAATTATCATAATGGGAATCTTTTGGTATCATAAATAGGCAAGAATTTTCATTTATGATGAATAAATGATGATAATATAAAATAATTTTGAAAATAAATTATAGGAAATAAATTTCATGATATAATTATAAAGATTAATATTTTTATAATAAATTAATTAATAATTATTTTAGCTTCTTACAGAATAACATATTAGTCATTATTTAATTATCTATAATATACATTGTGCTTTTTCATGTAATTATTTCAACATGATTGTATTGAAAATATTAAATATTTTACTTTTATAACTATATTGTGGGTAGGTTAGGATATGTGGATTTATAAGTATGGTCTATAGTGAAATATTTTTATATATGGTTTGGATACTTTCAATTTTGATGTGGTAGATGGTCGGATATACAATAGTGGGTCATGTTAAAATGTGGTTCTTTTATGGTATAGTAAGATATGACTCTCATGCTGTGTATTGATATATTTAAAAAGTTGGCTTGTGTGTCATTCCTCATTATAAGGTTTATTGATGCCACTCCTAGGTGGGATAGATTAAAATCTCACAACATAGTGTAATGTTAGATTGTTTTTCTTCCTCCCTTTAGAGTTCACCATTAAGTGTTTATTCATAGTATGATGAGTTATATATTTTTCGACTAGGTTTCGGATAATATTGTATATATAAATATTATATTTAAATTTTTCTCGATCTATGTAAGATCATGAATTTTCATTTTCAAGGGTATTTATATGGTGTACATGGAAACTGGATAACTCTATGTGGACTGTGAGGAATGTGTAATGTGAATTGTTTTTCATGTAATTTTATATGAAAACATTTTATATCTGTCGATGGGTATGAATTTGATTAATATGATGTGAAATATGAAAACCAATTCAAAAATATTTGATTAATGGTGAATAATTATATGAATTCCAATAAATTTTTATGATTTATGGGTTCTATAAACATTATAGATATAGTAGGTGTTATAACCAAACTTAATTTCATTTATAATTTATGTCTATCATTAGAACCAAAGGATTTGAGTATTTTATCTCGGGGTAGAAATCACTAATATAGGTATAATTTCCGTGGATGATTTAGAAAATGGTTGTGCATGTATGAACGTTTTTTGAATAGTATAATGAAACTTTAATATTTTGATAGTTCATATTCATGGTCTAAAAAATAGTGATTTTTAATTGTTAATGATTACTTTTGATGAATAGATTAATCCATTAGAAAAATGATGGATATAAGTTGCTAATTCATATTCTAGAAGTAAAAATATCATAATATTTCCCTAATATTCACTCTATGAATGGAATTGATGTTAGAAAATATATTAAATTATTCTTTTATAAGAATCACTGGAGGATTTTCTATACGTTTTTTGAAGGATCACATAAGATTCCCTCTTTGGATTGACATAGAAAATTGGTGATGTAACTATCCTCATCCTGAAATATATTGCCACCTAAACACGTATAATGTTTTAAAAATAGGTTTATATTTTATGTGAATAATATATCAAAATATCGTTAATTAAGATCTCACAAAACTGTCAAAATTTTAAAAAGTAGAAAAATAACACCATCAGATCATGTTTTATATAATGAAAATAGGATAAATATTTTTGTTTAGTCCCACATAACGATCAATATAAATGATTAATCATGGATTACAAATATTAATTTATTAATTAAAATGAAATACACTTTAATTTAAAATATTTTCTGTTTTCAGCACATTCCATGATAGAAATGTGGTTTCCTGAAGAAGACTCAGACAGATAAATGTGATTATGGAGCTATTGTGAGCATTCCTTGAAATATAGTTTCTTTCAGTATAGTTTTCATTAGAAAATTTTATACAAGAGGATATCCTAAAATGATCAGAAATATAAAATAAATAGTTTCATGATTTTTGATTCTTAATATATTTTTCAATGGAATCATTATTCACAACATCAATTAATAAGCCTCACTACATTATGATTGAATGATGAAAACATTCTATAAACAACACATTGAAATTTGATGATTTGAAATAGAGTTAAAGATAAGATTTTATGGATATAATGGGTGTCTGTAAAATTATTTTTTGGTGGAGAAAACTAATCATGAATTGGATGGATATGATGAATTATTTTTATGATGGAATATTTCATGCCATTATATGTTCATTTATGGATTATTTGTGATTTTTTATGTGAATTCCATATTAGGAATTTTTTGTCATGATTTTAAGAATTCAATATGATTTATTATAAAGTAATTAATATTATAAATTCATATGGTGGACCTATAATGATATCCATTGAAAGGAAAATAAATAATCAATATAAATTTTCCTATTAAAGGTTGTATATTATTAAAACGATAAAAATTATAATATTAGTTCTAGAAAAGGAAGAGGAATTGATTTTAATATAATATCACATGAGAATAAAATTATTGTGCCATAAAATAATGTTATATCAACTACTGATTAATGAATACTAAGAAATGTTGTTTTATCTTTTTGTTAGGGACATAATGAAATTGGGAAATTCCATTTTGGAATTTTCCTCATCTATAAAAAAAATATTTATAGCTTGGATATTGATAAACACAAATATTCGACCATCACATCGAGGTGTTATTCTCATATTATGTAAATGATGGATGAGTGAATAGATGTGGAGATCAAATTATTATAAATTCAAAATTTATGATACCAGAGGAGTCTCATACTAAATAAAGAAAGGAAATATTGTTCCTAAAAAAGATGACCCTTAAGACTATAAACAGTCTTGTCCACCCCTAAAGTTTTTCATCGACACCAAAAAAGGGGTGACCCATATATTGTTAGTGTGACTTTCCAGAACCTGTATAGTATGTGTAACATGTAATAGAGTAACTATAACTTAAATAAATACTTCTAATGAAATTAAATATATTGGGTTCTAGTATATGTTCACAATGCTATGTAAATACTCCATGGTAAATCCATTATTGAGGAATGAGATGAAATATTTCTATTTAGTGTGATTTACTTTTAATTATTTTCCATTTACTAGGATAATTGATATTATGAATGAGATATTGGAGGGTATCATACTAAATTTATAAAAAGATTCATATTGATAAACGGTCCAATTTAAAATGAGAATATTTTTATAATTATAACACATTGATATTTTTCAACCTTTTTAGTGTACATTAGGTTAATCTACTCCAAACATGTTTAATCAAAGCTAAGATGTTTTGATTGATCCATCAATCTATATAACAATTTTTTTTCACATGTAATAAATGTTTAAATATCTATGTTTAATATGAAATTACTAAGATTGAAGGATGATAAAAATCTAATATTCCTACTTCATTATGATAATTCAGTTATGAAAAAGTTCCTTCAATTTGTTGAGATTAGACATCACTATGAAAAAATATTTTATTCAAGGACTAAGATGATCATTACATTATCAATTTGATTTTAGGTTTATAATGAAATATTTCATTACCCTAGTACATTTTAAAAATTAATGTTGTAGGACTATTTTTATAGAAAATCACGAGAGTATAATAAGAATAAGGAATAATATTTTAATGATAATGAATAATGACATCTGTTATAATAAAAAATATTGGGAGTGATCCTAAAATGATTAAATAACAAAAACAGTGATATGTTATGTGTTTATTAATACATCTGATATTAACACTATTTTAGAAGACACCTGAAAGCCTGTAAATCAATGATTCTTAAAGAATGTTTTAGTGGGTAATGGTTTTATATAATAATGGGTGATTATATAAAGTTATTAGTCTAGTGAATATAAAGGTAGTGACCATGAAAATATCTAATCCATATATGAGAAGGTGTGTCAATAAGAAATAATTCACCTAGTGGATCTATATTATTTTTAGTATTGTTATATGTATTATAAAAGGATTAAGAGAGTATAGGTGTACTTTAATGTGTATATAATGAATCTGGGTGCATATATGATGATTTCAAGATACACACATGATGATATTTGATATGAAATTAAAAATATATTTCCATGTAGATTGAGATAAAAGAATTTATTCTACCTCCCAATAAAGAACATGAATAGCATAAATGATTTGGAATTGATTCAGTTAATGGTTCAAAAAGATGGATTCCCTATTAGAGTTGAAATATGATAAAATATAAGATCTCTATGGGAGTCTAAAATCCTCTTATATAAATAATAATGTCTCCCACAATTTATTAATATATTGAGATGTATGAATAATTTTAAAACTAGTATTCAAAAATATGAGGATGATTCTAGAAAAACAATGATATGTAGTTTCTCAGGTGATGGAATCTTTGATATTCATTTACTATTGAAGAATATTGTAGAACAGAAGTGTGTGTATTGAATCATAAGGGATCAATTTTTGATGAAAAAATAGTTAGTTAATGAACATGAAAAAATGGGTATAAAATAAGTTATTATTTATATTTTTGATGATTAACTTTTTCATACCATGACCATATATAAAAAATCATAGTATGTAGGATTAAAAGTTGGTCATGGGGAAATCTGTCATTCTAATTAAATACAAGGAGATGAATTATATAGAATGAAATTAGTTATGAATGAAAATATTTATTTTTTTATAGGAAAATGATATAGATTTATGAATTTTTCACTATAAACCATATATGATTATCTCATAGTAACCATGTTGGAATGATTGAAAAAAACATAAAGTGGATAAAATAATACGATTTACCTATAATGAAGATGAATGATATTTAAAAAAACTCACTAAAAATAAATGGCTAAAGTAAATATTATTGAAATAGGATGGTATAAGCAAATGTAATTTCATAGATGATTTATATTTTATACCACAATGTAAGTGGTATAGGATGGTAGATGATCCTTATTCTGGAGAAGGTATCATAATAAATGACATAGGAAAAAATATATCATCGAATGCTTTTTATATAAGACATGTTAGACTCATTACATAAATTTATAAATATCCCTAGACAAGAAAAAGATGAAACATGGAGGGATCATCTAGAATATAAAATGTAAAAATGGTTTTGGATGAGTAATCAATAACAAATTTTAAAAGGATGTAAGAAGAAATGGTTTGGTTATTTATGAAAAAAGACATTCTAAATCCTGAGCATATCAAAGGAACCCATCTCACCATACAATAACTATTATTAATATTATTTTATTTGATGGAAAATGGAATGAAAGCCTTGATCTTACTTAGAAAGTGGGAAAAAGAAAATAAATCATTTCCAAGATGAATTTTGATGTTTCATTTTATGATTAATTAAAAATGATACCGATAATTATTCAGAGAAATAATGTTGTCAATGATATCTTTCAATGATCTTGTGGTATCAAACAATCATTGTATATAATCAAGAAACTATATATCATTTTTATGGAATTTGAAATCATATGAATAACTATACATCTGTAATAGAATAACCAAAATATTTATTATTCCATATATATTTATATTTATTAATTAATTTGATATCAGTTAAATGTTTTTTGGATATTAACAAACATAGGGAGAAATACAAACTATCAATTAATATTTTGACATGGTAAAAACATATCAATATAAGTGGTAAAGAATCAATTATATTCATAGAGAGTAACATATGTGAACTCAAAAGTAGTTTATTCATATATAATAAATAGAAGCAATGTGATTTATATAATAAAATAGATATCAAGTGGTATCACACATTTACAAAAACTAATAATATAAATTGATTCAATAATTGGCATCCCTTATATAATTGTGCTTTATTCCTTATTTTTTTCGTATTTATGAATAATATCAATGATGACTTGAAAAATATAAAGGCACATGTATTATACATTAATTCAAGAATGTGAGTGACATATACGACATCGATATTGTGATAATAAACTTTTTTTCTCTATACTATATTCTAAATTAGACGGCATAGAGGTTTTTATAATGACTAACATTTCTAGTTCTACACTCACTAAATAATAATTGGGTTTACTATATATAAGAAATAGATAGTTTTTCATTTATTTGAAAGTTATAAATAATTA
Organism: Viscum album; assembly: GCA_963277665.1. Taxonomy (NCBI): domain Eukaryota; kingdom Viridiplantae; phylum Streptophyta; class Magnoliopsida; order Santalales; family Viscaceae; genus Viscum; species Viscum album. The sequence continues at coordinate 1,758,478,580 of OY728123.1, forward strand.
TTTATCATATTTAGTAAATGGATAAACAAGTAAATGAATACAGATAAATGCCTCTAGCAACCCAATATTTTGAAGGTACATATCATTATTAGTTAAATGATATAGTGAATAATTATATGTAATGATAAGATATTTATTACGCTGAGAACTATTGAATAGGCAATGGGGTAGAACAATATCTCTTTATCTATATTTCATGATCTGAGGAGTGATATCTTTCCCCATTGAGACATTAATAGATATTTAAAAAAATCTTGTGAAGTGGGTAGAGAAACAAATGAATATACCTTTATGGGGTTTATAGATATATGGTAATATATCATAAATATGAAAACCCAAAGGGTGGAGTAAAAAAAATAGTGTCATGGATCAAGAATCCATTTGAATCCTTAGTGTCAAAAATGGACTATGGATTTGGTCATGGAAATAGTATTTCATTTTTACATTAATGGGGAAATAAATCCAGAGATTAGAAATCCATAGAATGAGTTGTAATTGATTTATTTTCTACGGTTTGGATATATTGTACTATTATAACAAATATATAAAATGGTTTCATAGTTGGAACCGAATATATTTAGTGTTTTATTTTTTAATCAATGGAAGAAAAAGTGATTGCTGTTATATTTTAGGACTTACAACACTGATGCAATAATTATTTTCATGTAATATTAGAGAAATGTTGAACATAGTTTTTCTTAGAGACAAATATAGTGAGATATCGTTATATCTCTATAAATCAATGTTATGGTTCATGGAATTGTGAAGTTGAAATAGGAAGGGAAAAAAGGCAATAAGATATAATGTCATTTGGAAATGTTTGGGGGTGTGTAAATAATTCATATTATGGAACCAATGAGGTCATCTATTGAATTTTACCATCACACCATTAATTTAATCCGGCATTGAAAATATTGGAATGTTTTTTTATAGGTTCAGTATTGGACTTGATTATCAAAACTGTTGAATGAAAATTTTGATTCATCGAATATAAGGCCCCTCCATGATTTATAATGTTTTATAAATATAATTATGATCTCATGATAAAAAATGATAATACAAATTCACATAGTATATTGTGAGATTTTTATTATTCATGTGAAGTGCCAAACCATACTGAGAAAACATGTATTGTGAAGATACATACAGCTCAAAAAATAGGCTATGTCCCTCATAAGAGAATGTTCATAGGATTCATTGTTGGAAAATTTTATAAATTTTCAGGTTAAATACTAAGATAGTTTACTTTAAAATATTTAGGATTTTTTGGTAAATGATTTGATACAAACATCGCATCATAAAGAATACTCTCATATATTTAATTGATCATAATGATTTAGATCCCATGATGAAAATGAACTCCACACCATGGTAGGTTCAATCCAAATATATGCTATAGAAGACCACACTGTTAATAATTTTCATGAAAACCCATAGTTTCATGTATTTGTATACATTGGGATATTTTTTTTCATAAAATAGTGCAAACCACGAAGCAATAAAACATGTAACAACATGTTAAAAGAATAAAAATATTTCTAAGAATCTAAACATGATATTTAATTATATAAATGATTTTTGTGAAGTTTAATTTTTAGAACTATTACATTATTTACAATTTAATTTATTGAGGGTAATTTCATGTAGTTAAGTGGAATATATAGGAAACCATTCCATAAATGAAGCATTCAAATCATGAACATGTAATTCCTAGACAATTTTGATTAATTTATTGGAATCCAATACAGGGTACTGTCACTACAGATTTCTATTAATATCATATATTTAAATATCTTAATGTCCTCATTAAATAAATGATGCACATACATAATTATTAGAGTTTAATATAGAAATCACAACAATACAGACAATATATCATGGTTTGGAAACTTATTGGCATGTTAAAAGTCATGCAGTGGTCTTGGAAATCAAATTTGAAATGAGTTTCTTATTTAATTTTATGAGAATAAAATAATATAGGATTATTAAAATTAATATATAATGTAAAGGTAGTAAAATAGAATTATAATTTTAAATTATGTTGATGGATGGTGAACTAAATGAATTATGTTATATATGAATTATCCCTATATGGAGGAATAAATATCTATTACTATGAAAATATTAATGATAGACTCAACCATAACATTGTGGTGTGGTTCCCATCAAAATATACAGATACAGTAAAAAAGATTGTGAATGTCGAGGGACCTTAAAACAATAATTTATATGGAATGTTCATTCCCCTGTTGAATATAGACAAAATACCATGAAACTAAATTTATAATTATATACTAATGTATATAAACTGACAAAGATATCATAGAAGTGATGCATTTAGGGTACGAAGAGGTAGTGATCCTTGGATCATTAGTGAGACTTTGATCATCCTATATGTGTTTTGTACCTTAACATTGAGTGATCATGAACTAAAAATACGAATCCACTAAAACATTCTACAAAGGATTATGACATACAAGAACAATTTTGTATGTATGATCCAAGGATTAGATCATAGTGGTTATCTAGATGAAATTAATTTTTTATAGTTGATTTCAATCTGTATTTTATATTATCATTCATTGGAAAAAGTGCCTTTAATGGGTAGTTCCTTGGGGAAACTACATGTGAAGAGATTATGTATAAGATGTTTTAGATATCAGTAATGGGTTTGATAAGTGTTATTGAAGGTAATTTTATTGGTTTGGTTTCTATTGTAATCTTATAAAATTAACAAAGTATTTATGGATGATTTTATAAACACATTGTAATTAATCTATAGTAGAGAATATATGTAGCATATAGGAAATTATATGAGTGTGGGATTTTAGGAAAATATAATGTGGCTCTATCAGAAATTAAAATATCACTAGGATATAATATAAAACAATTATGACACAATGGGAAAATGAGCTATTGTTCCATCTATAAATGTATCATTATAGGTAGGTGTAATGTCAGAAATGGGTATTATATGAGAATTATTAGATAGAAACTGGGGGTCTTAGAGATAATACTATTTCAGTTTTATTATGAGGGAAATATCAATATAGACTATAGCAAGTTTATAGTATAAAACTATGTCCAAGGGTCAGTAAAAGTAAGTGGATTTGTGATAGAATATGATAATATAACTATAGAGTTGGGAGAAAGGGTTTAGATTTGTTAAATTTTGGAAAGAAATTATATTATGTGGAAAACGTAATGAAATGTTGGAATTCATTTGGAATTGTATTAGTGTGATTGTGATATGGTAAATCTATAGTGGTTTGATCCCAATAAATTATTTGAAGTATTAATCTAATGATTTATTTTTAGACCTTTAATATGTTTTTCATTTATAATTTCAATCGGGATTACGTGATTAATGTGGCCCTAAGGTATTAGGAATAAATTATTTAAAATAATTCCATTTTCATGATAATTATACACTATTATTGGAATCAATATGTACAATATTGGTATCACTTTTTTTTGGAGGATGATTTGTTACATCATTTGTGGGATAACTTTAGAAAGAGTAAGTGTTGGTAAAGATCAATACTATAGTAGAAGAGTAAGAATCCTAATTATTAGACTAACCTAATGTAAATCATATTCGATAGGGATACATGGTTGAATTTAATGGTTTTGTCATGTTATTATCCCTAATATAACATAAATTGTAAAATTATGGATTATTTAGTTGAATTTGGTGTCAAAGTAGTTTGGTCACATAGATTCCAGTAATAGTTTGTATGAAGGAGGACCAAAATATGATTCTCATGTAAAATTAGATAATATATGTTTTTTGTGATACCAAATATGTCAGAAAAAGGGTGAATATAATTTTTAATGTGTGTATTTAATGTTTTTAGTGAAATAATGTTTTGATAGATTAAATTAGATGATGGGATGATGTAATGAATCTTAGAATTAGGATTGGCTAGTTGAATTGGATCCCAATGGGTGTTTTGGTAATTTTGGAACATTTATATTTTAATTTTTATAATAATAATCCTTATGTTTTGGTTTTTTTATAGACCCTTGTCATTATGGGAAATATGTTTATTTGGACATATATATTTTAATGCGAATAATATAGATCAAATATATTTCATTTATTTTGTTTTTTCCTTATGTGGTTTGATTATTTAACTGACATCTTTTTGGAAGGGTTTTGGTTTTTGGAGTTAGTGGGGGAAGAAAAAATATGGTTATGGTTTAAATCTTATTTAATTGTGTATTATTGAGCCACATGGAATTTAGTGAAGGCTCTCTAGTTACCCGATGATTTGTCATGGGAATTTTCTTCTGGATTTATACTACATAGATGGTTGGTATCTATAACATTGTAATAGAAGACCCATTTACTTATTCTTTCTATGGATATTATTTGTAGCGCTAGAAACAATATTATAGGGGTTTTAATATTTAGAACACATTTATGGAGGGAAATATGGTGAATTGGTTTTATATAACAATCCACTTTTTGTTTCCCTCATGTATCTTCCTTTTAACAATGAATATTAGTTATTTAATTGAGGTTGTTTCATTATAATAGACTAATATAATCCCTTTAATTAAACCCCTTACCATTCACTTATTCATTGTTCAATAATTTTAAATAGTTCTATCATTATATTTCAATAAGTTTCTATATTATAATATTGGAATAATCTCTAAAATATGACTATCCCAGGAGAGATGAATTCTGGTAACAAAATATGAAGAATGATTATTTTTTCATTTTTTTCAATAGAGAATGTCATATAAGATATTTTATATAGATTTTCCCAAATTGGTATCATTCTGCAACCATTTGGGTATTTATTCATGGAGATTTTTCAATTAGTGGTAAAAAGGAATGATGTGGGAATGATATCAATTTTAGCAATGGTATTTGTGTCATGATGACTCTATGTGAGATTTTATAGATTATTACACTTTTACTAAATTGATAAATGATTTTTAAATGATTATAAATTTATAATATTTTCTTTTGTTGTGATATATGTGATAAATAATTTGATAATGATTATCCTTATCATGGGTTTTGTTGTAATGTATTACTATTGGAGGAGTAATTATGATATAAATGAATGTTGTCCCATATGTAAATAATAAAATGTGATGAATGAGTTTTCTTATATATTAATTTTAGGGGTTCTTTTTTGGGATACATTAGTTTTTTGATTATATATATATATATAAGATATTTTAAATTATAATTTCTAATGAATATGGAGTTATTATTCCACATATGAATCATGATCACAAGGGATTCTTGAAAAATATTAATCTAATGGGAACTGAAATTAGATATGCATGATGAACCCTTGACATATTCTTTGTTCACGTAATAGTATATTAGTGGAATGGGATGAGCCTCAATGGAATGTGTAAATGAATCTCAAATGAAAAAATCCAAAATACGCTTTATTGGTTAATGTGTATCCTTGATGTTTTGTAGAATGGGAAATGGGAAAATTCATTGAATATGGAATTACATTAAATATAATGGGTTTAGAGTTAGAATATTGATATATTTTTATAATCACGAAAGGATTTATAAGTTGGATGAGTGATTTTAAAAGATTGGTTTGAGGTTGTAAACACATATAATTAATTTTAAAATTTTATCTATATAGATATGGTGGGAATAATAATCTCCTTTTATAATTTTATTTCTTATGCGATATTTTTTTTATATGGAATTTACTGTATGTTATAATAAAAAAATTTATCCTGGAATATATTTTTAAAATATCTCTTTAGGATTTATTATGTGATTAATTTTGGATGGATTCATATATGATTATGTAATAATATAATGGGATAAGTGATTAAACAGTAGAAACATTATAGAATTATGGATAAATTTGTAGAGACAAAAATGTGAAGCTTCATCATATTTACCCAGATTCTCTGAAAGTCTCTAATTATGAAACTATTATTGTTTATAGTTTAACAAATTTATAACTAGTGACTCAGTGATGGTGGAATAATAATATCTAGATGGGATCTTGTATTATCCTGTAATATAGTATTACCTATGTGTTTTGATGAGAGGATCGAGTTTGATGATTTTCGTTTCGATATGGTTTGTTGTTTTTATCCTCTTATGGGATTCAAGGTATGAATGTGTTGTTATGAAGGGTACATGTAACATGATATGTTTCCACACAACATTATTCCAAATTTATTTGTATGTTATTCCTATACCATATGGGTTTCACGTCTAATACTATACTACTAATCCTATGTCATTCTTGTTACACCTTTCCTTTGTGGTTTCATACATATGGGGTTTGTTTTGTTTCTCTATACCGAGATCGATTTTTGATATGTGATGTTGTATATATGCCATGTTTTTTCTAACCCTTCATAATTTATGATATTTACTTCTTATAAAAAATTATTTCATTGGTATATTTTTAAACAAGAAAAAACATATTCAAACATACTATTTTATACTATTGAAATATTATTGTTTAATATAGTGTTATATATTTTATTTTTTATGGGTGGTTATTAATAGGAAGCATTAAATTATATAAGTTGCAATTTTTTCATAATCTAAAAAATGAAATCATTGCATATCAACTGATTAGAAATGAAAATAAGGACCATTTGAAAGATAAAGAAATGTTTATCTAGAAGAACTAATTTTTGGGCACAATGTAATTTTATCTTAATGAATTAAATTTATCACTTTTAGAGAATTATTTTAATTAATCAATCTATTATATATTGATTTTTTTTTAAAATTCCTATAATGTATTTTCAACCCATTATATATTAATAAATGTTATTTTATTCTTCAAAATTCAAAATTCTAAAAAAGATCATCTGCATTTTGAAACTAATTATAAAATTAATTAATTCAACTTATGTTAATTGATTTAAAAAATATATATAATATTCATAATTAAGAGGGTAAAATGTGGATAATGGGTCCCTTTTATTTTTGGTCAATATGAATTAATACCTAGGTTAATATTTTCCACCTCATTAAGAGTAATGTGGGTGAAATAACAGTAGATTAATTAGATATTGTCCGAAAAACAACCCAAAACATGAATTTATCCAATTTATTGGTTGTAAATTTTCATTTACATGACTACCGCAAATATGAGGCCACATGGTATAATTTATCATTGTTCATGACCTTTAAATTATTTAGGTAATTGATTAAATATATAATATATGTTTTTTTAATTTAATATCTCTAAAAATATTATAGATGGATAAAATGTCAATAATTTTTGTTATAAAATTTTATTTTAAATATAAATTAATATTTCATCATTTTAATTTTTATTTTATTTTTTATTTATTAATTAATCACCTGAAATGTTTTAAACTTTGTTGTTATAATTTTATGAAATCTGTAGAAAACCCCATATTATTTTTCAAAATTAAATCTAACAGTAATATTTTTTTGGTTAGTTAGTTCCCCGTTATTATTATTTATTAATATAACATATTAGATATTTTTTATTTTTTTATTGTGAATAATTTTCAATAATGTTTTTTTAAATGAAAATTTATTAGAAATGTTCTTTAAATAACATTAAATGTTTTTACTGATTGAAATATTTAATTAACATACATAAAAATTATACTAATATTTTAATGGGAAAATTGTCATGCTAAATTGAATAAATTATCACCCACATTTAATTTATGATCCTATTTTTATTATATAACTAAAATTATAACCATTTAATATTAAATTTCACCACAGTAATTAAGATTAAAATTGGTTTACCAAGAGGTTAAACAGAAAAATATTTATTAAAATGACCTCAAACCCATTATACTTTTCATTTAATGACAATATATAAACATTATCATATATGTTCTTTATATATATTCATATCAAATAATTATTATTTATAATGACTTAATTATATTTTATTTTTTCTTGTAATTACATTTGAGTGATTTCTTTTTGTTATAAAAGGAAACCCAAAGACTTTTACCTACAAAAATTTGAGATATATTTCATGAAAAAAATACCTAATTATCTTATAATAATCTCTATCTAAGAGTTAGTTTTTCATTCTTGAAATACAATTTCTGATATCTATAAGAAGGGGCCTAATTGATGCCCATAAAAGAAGATGCAATCATCATACCTTACCATATTCAATAAATTTATTCCTCTAACTCCTCTAAATCTATGGTATTTGTCATGAAATAAATTATTTTATTAACTAAATACATTAAAATGTTTTTATGTTTATATATACACCAATAACCAATATCTATTAAATCAAATGGTATATGAATGTGAGGCTTGTGTATATGTGTGGACTACCACATCTATATAGTTATAAGATTTATTTTCCATTACCATATTACAGTATGGTTATAATTATAGATTAAATTTTTATATATTATTTATGTTATTGTTATGATTATGTAATTTTAATCTCATACCATCATTTTTATCACCGCATCTATCGGAAAAACTTAATGTCACTTATTGATATGTGTAGACTAGCACCTCCATGAAGCGATGTGATTCATTTTTCATATTCATGGAAGGTAATATTAATATATTGAATAAATATATATGAAAATATGATATGAAAATGATAAAATAAAAGTGAATTATTTTTTTACCATTCTTTCATTCAATCAATCAAAAAGTGAAAACAACCTTCATGCTTACGTACGACCTATTGTCTCCATTAATAGTGAAATTTATTTTTCTATTTCTACAATGAATGAAAGATTATAAAGATATACATAAAGAATTTATGTGACATTTATATCTTAATTTAAACTAAAAAAGATGATGTAACCATGATCAATGTGTCGGTTTGTTACCTAAAATTTATAAAATCAATAGAAAAAATGAAAAAATGATACTTTTAACAAATAGAAATGATGATATTAATAAATAATTATTGATAAATGGGAAGTAAAATGAAATAAATGGATATTAAATGATATTTTATTAAAATGTATTAATGTGTTATATAAGTATAAAAATTTTATATTAATATATAAGAAGTAAAATCACTTTTGAACAAATTTGAACATGATGTAATGTACATTCGTTATACATTAATTTATTTAAAAAATGCCATATTTTCTACTTATTTCAATTATTTGGTATGTATAAATCCATTAAATGTATATTATGATAATTATTCTAAAATTATTTGGATTTAAATGTACACATAAGGCTATTACATTCACATGGTTTTCATTCAAATGATTCTAATGTGGTATGTGGATAAAATTAAAATATAATTGTTAATCGGGATTTGATATAATTAAGTTTCCACATATAAAAAACATGTTCTATCTCTCAATGACCTTATTATTTTCCTATTATTTGGTTATTTTTAGATAATTATGGGTTTCTCTTTATTAGGACTTTAAATAATTAAGTATCCACATATGAAAATCTTGTTCTATCTATCAATAAACTCATTATTTTACTATTATTTGGTCATTTATATATAATGAAGTGTTTCCCTTAAATATCATCCCTTTAAGTACCAATGTCATCGAACAAAAATTTATATGGAAAAATGAATTTAGTTATATCTTTGGTTGAAAATATATTTTCTTTACTAAATATTATTTAAAAAAGTTAAAAATGTTTTAATTCAACAATTATTATATAAATTCATTTCTAACAATTATTAAATTCTTAAACATTTTTTTAAATGATTTTTTTGTCATTTTCCAAACAATATATATATATTTTTTTTAAAAGTAAATAGAAACATTATGTTAATTTACAGATCATGGAAACGATTTCCTACAACTATGATTGATCCATGCATTTACGAATTCATTACATAATTACAATGTTATTTTTAATATTTTTTCCTACATATTTGCGAAATTTCTAGATTTTAATATCAGATTTAAAATGGGAATGTTCATTACTAAATATTCCGAAGATTGTGTGAAGAAAATTTTCCTTCAATGATAACATCCTTCAATGTCACATAATAATTACAAGGTATATGAACTATAGATATTGTACTTATTTTTTTCAAGATGATTTAGGTTTATTATGTTGAGATGTTGTTAAAACTAAATCTCTTTTCTACAATTTACGTTGTTGTGATGGTTACATGATATTTCCACACACACATGAATGAATTTATGTCTATATAATGGGTGGGCCTAGAAAAATATACCATTATAGTTAATTGGGAAAATAAAATTGATTGATGGTCTCAATGGATACACATGTGTTTCTTCCAAGACTGAAATAGGTTACACAAGAGGTTATTTTAACCCAAAAGAGAGATCATGGGAGGTTATCCCAGGATAGAAGCAGGTACATTGATGTTTATACCTAGCATATCAAGTTATGAATGTCATCGTGGGTATCCTTGACATATGATATCTATTATTATTATTGTTATTCAAAAAATTGGGCCACTATTTTACGACATGATATAATAAAAATGGTATTTTCTAATGGAACATGTTTTATGATCCATTTAATATTCATGTCTTATTTATTTCAATGATTTAGGTCGTGACTCATGTTTAGGTTTTAATAATTCATATACATGATTTTTAATTTCAATTATCTTGTTATTGTTCCATTGATGATAAAATTATGTTTACATTATCATTTATATCTAAAATTGAACCCTTACTAGGAATAGACACTCAACTTTTCTGGTTTTTTTACCATGATATGGAATAATGTATGAAGTGTTTTTTGATATAAAATGGTGATAATTATATAGAAAAAAGTGGGAGATGATTTATATCTCTTATGAACTAATTATTTTTGTATCAATGTTTATAAATATAGGAAACCATTATAGTTCTACCATGGTTCGTAAATTTATTGGAAGAATATTCATCAAATGAGAAGTAATATTTATGTATGAAGAAAATTTATTTCAATAGTTGATATTTGAGAAATACTTAGCATCCATAATAATTTAGTATTGTGAACCCTTCTTGAGACACCTTCTGAAAATAATTTTTTAGATAACATCATAATTTTTGGAAGATATTTTATTTATATTTTCCAAGAAAAAGTTTTCTGTCAAGATAGTATAAGTTGGCGTGGTATTAGAGTAGATGAATCTATCATTAATGACCTTAAAAGTGTTTTGCGAGTATATATTTAACAATATTATAGTATATCAGAAGGTTTCCCTTTCTGTGCACTACGCAAGACACTCTTAAGGGACATTCATGGGATAATTCACATTAACATTATGATTTATTATGATGGAATTAAATAACAGACCATGGATGACCATATAAAAATTGACGGTGTCATAGATTAAAATTTGTTAATTATTAAGACATTGTGTAAATTGTTCCCATGATTTGGTGGTTTTAGCATACAATTATGCCTTCCAAAAAATTTATTTGGGGTTTAGTTCATGGTTAAAACTTAAAATTATCATGTTATAAATATATTTGATGGAAAATGTAATGATTATTAGAAATATAATGGTATAATGAAAATAATGGATGATATTATAATTATATGTAATCATTTATTATTATATTTTTTTCAATAATCATATTCTATAATCAATTATTAGACTCAATCAATGAAAATAATAGTGTACTTTTCATTGAGATTTGTTGTTGGAGACTATGAGGGAATTAAGGCCCAATTTAATTAATGTCAAAAATGTGGATAGCGATACCCAATAAAATGTATCAATAGAATAAGAGAATATTTTATGTCTATAATAGAAGGTCATGCTGAAATTTTTTTCCAAGGAAATATATGGAGATAGATGTAGGGATAAAGACCTTATATATGAAGTGTTTTATAAGACATTTTCTACTAATGCTCGTGAAAAATATACACACATGATGAAACACTACCGATTATTTTTGAACATTTTCACCTCATTTGGCATTGTTGGCCTGACAATTCCCACAACTTCGTTAGCCTCAAGTCTTATGGGGAGGCCTCTAGAGTCACCTTCAGTGGTATATTTGTTTTCCAATTTCACATAGGTATTGGGTCTCTCTCAACTGATCTTCGTTATGATGTTCCCTTTCAAGATACTCTCTACCACTCTCCTTAGAGTCATCAGACCTTATTTCTAGATATTTCATTGAGTATTGCAGTAAATAAATTAGTTTCCTCATGTTTGTAATTTATTTTTCATATTGTGGCCTTCAAAAAATCATTTATTAATCTCAAATGAAATTTTCTGGATTGGATTTGCATGAAAAGGCCACCACTCCTTCTGTTTTGGGACTTATTTGTGTCATAGGGACGGATAACTCTATCTAATGTATCTCCCTTGAATAATAAGTATTTTTATTTTATATTGGAATCAAAGGAGGAACATGTCTATGAATGGTGTGTGGATACTAGATCTATTAGTAGATGGTGGTTTTCCCTTTCTTATAGTACTATGTTTTGTCCAAATGAATTGGATTATTCTAGAATTGTTGTCTGGATAAATATTCTAGGATTTTCACTCATATTTTAGAATATCTCTCTTCTGAGATCCATCAGGGATATATTAAGAGGGTTTCATTGTGAAAGTGACTGTACTATTCTCCTAAGGGAATATTCTATATAATATATTTGTATAGATATGGTTGTATCTATGTCGATTCCATATTGGAACAAACTTCATGTGTAAGGAGTGTTAGATTTTTCTAAATTGACTTTCTATCTTTTAGGCCCAGATATTACATGGTTTTCATCTTCATGGGAACTAGATTCTAAATTAAAGCAACTAAAGGTGACTAGTCTCCCATTTGTTATCATCCCCACCCCACAAATCGTTAAGTACCACCTTAATTTCATGGATCTAGTGAAACCCGCATGTCTAACCACTTCAAATTGAATAAGGATCATGTTTCTGTGTTGGGAATGTTCCATCTAGTTCATATCAGGACAATGGGATCCTACATAATCCATAGTTGTAGGAAATCATTTTTGTGGATTGTGTTGCATTTATTTATCTTTCCCTTGTTTCTTATCAAGAAGTGGAAAAACCTTATCATATCAATGGATCCTCAAATAAAATATATATTTTCCATGGGGATATGTTATTTGGCAAGGAACTGACTATCTCCAAGTGTTCTCTTTCCTTCTTGGTCACTACAGATTCTATATAGGCGAAGGGTATTCATGTCTCTCACCTTGTAAACAAGGAATATAAATACTTTTTTTCATGTATGAGAAATATAATGTGAATTTTTTCAATGATAACAAAGTCATAAATACAACTATCACATAGAAGAAGGGAATCCCATCCTTTTCATCCCTTCTAGAATTGAATTTGGTAACAGTTATGCAAACTCAGTAAAATATAGACTAGAAAAATTTGGACCTCCTCTCCAATCAATGAAACTAATGATACCTTTGATGTTAGGAACATTCCCAATACATCCTATCCATTACTATTATAATTATAAATATGGAACATCTGTGGATTGGTTACATGGGTGAGAACATTTTTCTCGCCAATGATGTCCAAAACAATGGTATTTCCATGGTATCTATCTTAGAAAAAAATGAGTATAAGATATTTTTTTGAAAATAGAATGACATTATTAAATTTTATGTATAGAAATCAATAAAATATAAATGTTTGGATTTTATGTTATTTTAATATTTTGATAGTACTAAAAAAAGATTCATATCAGTTCCTCACCACCAAAATCTATGTGTTACAAAATTTCTCTATTGAGGTTGGTTATCCAAGGAGTATAGAAATTTTATTGATTTTATCCTTAAATTGGAAACTAAGTAGAACAATCTTATTCTTGGTTCTATTCCCATGGGGAAAGGAATATGAAATATTGTTTTTGGTCTCAACTCTGAGAGTGCTTCATGGTCAGACCACTTCCCTAGAACCTACTATGTTTAATGATGGAATACAGTGAGGAATGGTCTTATTGAGGCCACAAAAGATTTCAAACATGGTGGAAATCATCCAATGGAGGTTTCCGAAAAAACCATAATTCCAATTTAAAAGGATAATGACCCCTCTTAACTACGTCAATTCTCATTGATAAAAATGTGAAAATCCTCATATAATGTTTTTTCTAGTGTGATAAATATCATTATATCAAGTAACCTCCCCTCTTGGGTGTAAAAGTATACAAATGGATTAGTGAGTGGAATGTCTATTTTGGGTACTATAGGGTTGGCATAAGAGATGATTTAGGGAATTATAAGTGAACCCAATATTCAGACATCATCATCAATGGTGAAAGAGAGAATAAATATGAAATGATATAAGTGAGGATTTATCTTAAATGTTTTTAAAATAAATGCATATTTCATCTTCGTATATAAACCATTTATTCATATGTTTTTTTATCCATGGTACATTATCTATTTCATTGGAATATGGAAATATTTTTTCATTTCATTATGACAGTTTAGGTATGGAGATTCATTGAATAGAAGTTTATTTATCTATTCTTATGATGCTCATGGTAGATTGATAAATTTCAAGATGCAAGAAGGGTTACTATAATACTTATGGTGAAGTGAACCTTTTTGTAGAGTTTCCTATTTAATGATTTCTGATGACATGGTTATCTTTATTATTGGAAGATCTAAATCAATCTATGGAATCATAAATTCTATAAGAGATTTCTGAATATACATTTTGAAACACATAAATCATGGAAAATTAATTCTTTACATATCTAGTTATTTCACGGACAGTAGAGAGAACATAATGGAATCCATAATTGGAATCAAAACAAATCACCCCAATGAAATATTTTGGTGCTCCAATCATGGATATACTGTCATGACCCGTCCCTGGGGCCCGTGCTGTGACTACCCCAAGCCCGCCTTCCACAGGCCAGGGGCTGGCGATTAGCACCAAGGCGTAATTCCCGATAAAAAGGGAAGGCATTGCCTTTATAAAATAAACAAACACACAGAGTGAGCAAGCATAAGTAAACACTAAGTAAAACTGGGTACAATAGTAAGTGTAGAAAAGTAAGTGGGACAGAATACAAACCCAAACTGAAAGTAATATACAAATGGAAAAGGAAGTACAAAAACTGAAAAGTAAAGCTGCAACGTTGAGCCTTCCACTAGAAGACCCACCTGAAGGGTGGGTACAGATAGCCTCCTCAGCTCCTCGGGTCTAGCCGTCCAATCCGAGTATGTCCCGCCCAGTGGTCCACCTCTAGGTACCAACATTCTCCGCAAGACTCAACCATGATCAGCGATGTCCGTCGTCTGCAACCAACACAACGTCGTGCGGGCGTAGCCCGTGCAGGGTTGAGTATACGCTACTCAGTAGGGACCCCGAGACCCCGGAAGAACTCCCAGAATCGACAAAGGAAAGATACAATCACGATGTAACATCCGAAACTACTTAGATGTATGCCCATACATATACCTAAGTCATCAATTCCCATTCATCTCCAATATTCGAGCCCAAGTACAACCCAAACCACACAGGAAAACATAACCCAATCCACACAGGAAAGAAAAATTTAATCCACACAGGATAACAAGTCAATCTTATCGAAGATAAGGATTGAAAGTCAAGACTCATCTCACACATGAATAATTCTTCGTAAGACGATAGAGATTATCAGATGTAGCCACTGATTCATCTAATCCATCAGACCCACACAGGATCGACAGGTACTAACCCCCGCAATGACCCACACAGGATCGATATATACTAACCCCCGCAATGTCCCACATAGGATTTAACCCACATAGGATCGGTATGCTCCTTCCCACAAAGGACTGCTGAGCGCCGACCCACACAGGATCTGATCCACACAGGATCAGTAAGAACTGATCCACACAGGATCGCTGAGTGTTGTAGTCATCGCTATCGAACCCATGGAGGATTCCCATCCAGTCTTCATCGTCGTTGCAGTCGCAGCCAGCTCTAGGGTTGCCGCACACGACAGGCTCGTTTCGGGAGGGTCCGCTCCATGATCTGAGGGGCTGATACGTCAACTGACATGAATTTTGGAGTTGATGTATCCAAATGATCAGTAACGTCAAAAGGAACTCAACGTGATAGACGGCGCGTCAATCGGACGCCCGGTCTGAGAGTTATTGGCTTTTTCGTTCTAGGGGCCCGGTTGGTTTTTAAGTAAAAACCAACCCAGCCATACATCAACTATTTCCAATCCTCGAGTGGAGTAATCCAAAAGGTCTGTCTCACTAATAGGAATCCAACAAAGTCGACGGCATGTCAATCGGACGTCCGGAGCTCAAGTTATAAGTGTTTCCGCTCTGAGGGCCCAGTTGGTTTTGTGTTCGAACCAACTCGCACATAACCAAAGTTCTCTGAAACCTTGAGTTTAATATACTGAAACGACCGTCTCAATCCATGTATTTCATCGCAGCTGACTTTGCATCGATCGGAGGTCTTAAGCCCAAGTTAAGGGCATTTAAACTGATCTTTACGAAAATAGGGGGTTTGGGCCCGGTCCGACCCGGCCCGATACCCCCCCCCCCCTGGGTCGCCCCGAACCAGGTCAGGGAGTGGCCCATTAGTGCGCGCCCCGGACAGGTGGGCATAGCCCGGCCCAGCCGGCGCGACCCGACCTGCCCTGGGTGCGGCCCGACTCAGCCTGGGCGGCCCGGCTGGTCTGGCGCTGGGGTGGCGCACGCTTGACCAAGCGGCTCGGCCGAAATGGCTGAGCGGAAGGGTGGGCGGGGGTGTTGCCCCCTGTTTGACAACCCCCCCCCCCCCCACTTGGGGGCCTCTCTCCTTCCAGCCGAGGGTTAGGAACCCTCGGTCTCCCACTGAAACGATCGGCCCGGTCCGGCAGGCCGGTTGCTGCCGCCGCGGGACCTTCGTGGTCCCCTTACCACCGTGACCATAGGCCGCGGCCTGTCCGAATGACACGGTGCACCGGCGTCGCGCCCCTCCACCGCGGCCCCGCTCCGGTTGCAGCCTCTTCGATATTATTCGGTGCGGCGCGTCGGCGCCGTGACCTTGTTCGACTTCAATGGAACGGCATGACGACGACGTGCTTTTCCGCCCATATTTCATTATTTCTGTGTGGTGCAACGACACCGCACTGCCTTTCTCGTGCCGCAACAAAATCAAGCATCAAGGGGGGAGGAGGGTCGGCTGTGTTCATGCGGTCCGACCTCCTCCCGTTATTATGATAATAGGCGGCTCAATTAGGAAATGATGAACGATGACAAAATTATTCACGAACAACAAATTAACCCCCACCTCAGGCGTTTTTGATTCGTCACGAAAAAGAACGTCGCGGAAGAAAGCGTCATGGAAAATAGAATCATAGGCATCGCGGTACATGGCGTCGTTTCGTCGTTCTCTAAGGATGGTGTCTCTCACCGGCTGCAGAGAGGGAAGAAGAGGGTACGACAAACATCCCTTTGCGGTGAAGGAGTTCTTCATAGAAGGTTCGGTGTTCTTCGCATTCTTCGATGAGGAAGAAGGTGTTCTTCAAGATTTAGATAAAATCCTATCCAAAATCATCTCGCACAACAAAAAACACAATAATAAAATAAGTGTTGCCTTATTTTATTACTCATGCCATGCTTTTCAAAAATACAAATTTCAAAACCTAACATACTTAATTAATTGATCTTAAGTTATCATATTAATTAGTCTTTAGGTGGCAAGAATAAATGTGGGAGGTGAGGAGTTAGGGAATTTGGAAGATGGGGGATCGTGTGGGCCCCACCGCCCTCATAACCTCGCATGGGATGTTGGGTGGTTGCGGGCCCCACCAATAACTTCCCATGAGAGATTTAAACTACCATGGATAAAATAAATTGCACAAAATTTATTTTACCTAACATTTAATTCCCTAATATTTTAACAACTCCTCCTGAGAAAACGCAACTCCAGTAAAGGTCTTCTAATGAAATTACCAGCACTGCGGTTCCATCGATGTCCTCAGATTTTGATTCCGACCACTAGTTCAAATGTTAGGAAATCCCACTCGTTCGTTAACTGAATGTACGAGAGCTAAACTTTGGAAAATTATTTCGGGCTCACCGGACCTCAGAATCAGGTGCTGTCAGAAACTGCGTTCTTGTAAAATCCCAAAGAAAATTAAGAAAAAAATTTCCCTTGAATTTTACGGTGATTTACATTACTCCCACCTCCGGGCTTTAATTCCCCGTAAAGATACATCATAAACTAGGGGAACAAATGTGGGTACTGAGCACGCATCTGAGCCTCCCGCTCCCATGTGCTCTCCGGGAGGTTTTTGTGCTGCCATCTGATGCGCACTAGAGGAATCGACCATCCACGTAGGACCCGCTCCTGTCGATCATCGATCTCCATTGGGACCTCCACAAATGTCTCCCCATCATCAATGTCCAGCTCCCCATGGTCGATGATATGCGTCGGGTCGTGCACGTATCTTCTCAGCTGAGATACGTGGAAGACGTCGTGCACCCGGTGAAACTGAGGTGGTAGAGCTAGGCGATAAGACACCTCACCAATCCTACTGAGGACCTGGAATGGTGCAATGAAGCACAGAGATAACTTGCCGCCTCATCCAAATCTCTTTAATCCACGTTGAGGTGATACCCGCAAGAAGACGTGGTTGCCATCCTCGAACTCTAGTGTCCTCCGCCTCCTGTTAGCATAAGACGTCTATCGGCTCTGAGCTGTCCTCATCTGATCCTGGATGACCTAGACCTTCTCCGTCGTGGCCTAGACCAACTCTGGTCCCACAATTACTGACTCCCCAAGGTCTGTCCAGCATAGCGGTGATATGTAAGGTCGGCCATACAATGCCTCGTATGGTGCCATCCCGATGGAGTAGTGGTAGCAGTTGTTGTACACGAACTCTACTGAGGGTAGGTGATCCTCCCATCTACGACCAAAGTCGAGGACAGATGCACGGAGCATGTCCTCGAGAGTATGAATGGTCTTCTATGTCTGACCATCCTTCTGAGGGTGAAAGGCGGTGCTCAGACATTGCTGCATCCCGAATGCCTCCACCAACCGCTTCCAAAGTCGGTAAATAAATCGAGCATCTCGATCTGAGACGAAAGATGATGAAACACCATGAAGCCGTACAATCTCCTGAACATAGAGGTGTCCCAATCTCTCCACTGAGCCCTGCTCTCTCACGGGTAAGAAGTGGTCCGACTTGGTGAGTCGGTCGACAATCACCCAAATAGATTCATGAACTCTAGAAGTGTGTGGTAGTCGAGTCACGAAGTCCATAGATATCCCATCCCACTTCCACTCCGGGACCTCCAAGGGCTATACCAAGACTGCTGGTACCTGGTGCTCTGCCTTCACCTACTAATAGGTGAGGCATCGAGAAACGAACTCTGCCAAAACCTTCTTCATACCCAACTACAAGTGCTGTCGTCTGAGGTCCTGGTACATCTTCGCCACTCCTGGATGTACCGCTAAAGGGGAAGTGTGAAACTCCCTCAGCACCTCCTCCTATAAAGCAGCTAGTACCATGGTACAGCCTCTGAAAAGGATGATGTGCTCTACTCCCACAGAGAATCCATCAGGTGCCTGTCCAGAGGATATCTGTGCATGCCACGTCTCACATTCATCATCCCCACGATGTGCCTATCTGACCCACTGTAGAAGTGGATGAGTGACTGTGAGTGACTGTAGAAAGGCTACACCATCACTATCCACTAAGGATATATGTAAAGCGGCTAGCTACTCTGTCGCCTCCCCAAGTAGCTGAATGCTTGTCCTCCTGCTGAGAGCATCGGCTACTACGTTCCCCTTTCTAGGAGTGTATAATATCTCATAGCCATATTCCTGGAGGAACTCGAGCCATCGCCACTGTCTCAGGTTCAGCTCCTTCTGCCAGAAGATGTACATAAGACTCTAGTGGTCAGAAAATAATGTAAAGCGCTCGCACATCAGATAGTGTCGCCACATCTTCATAACGAAGACCACTGATTCTAACTCCAGGTCATGGGTAGTGTAGTTCTGCTCATGCTGCCTCAACTAACCTGATCCATAGGTGATCACTGCACGTTCCTGCATCAGGACAGACCCAAGTCCGGTCCCTGATGCATCGCATTAGACTACGTACCCTACTCTCTCCTCCGGTAGCCTCAAGATAGGTGCACTAGTCAATCCCTATCTTAGCTCATGGATGCTATGCCGACATCTATCTGACCACACGAAGGGTTTCCCCTTCTTCGTAAATGCTGAAAGTGGTGCTGCAACTATGGAGAAGTCTGGAAAAAATCTCCGGTAGTTCCCAGCTAGTCCCAAGAAACTCCGCACCTCCGTCACGCTCCGAGGTGGATCCCAAGCTAGCACTTCCTCGATCTTCGCTGGATCCACCGCAACTCCCACCTCAGAGATGACGTGTCCCAAGAAGTGGACCTAACCTATCCTGAACTGACACTTCGAGAGCTTACCATAAAGCTGGTCCTCTCGGAGTGTGTCCAGTACAACCAGTAAGTGGTAGGCCTGCTCCTCTTCAGTCGTCGATTATATTAGTATGTCGTCAATGAAGACCATGTAAAATAGATCAAGGTAAGGCTGAAAGATCCTGTTCATGAGGCCCATGAACACTGCTGGAGAATTGGTTACGCCAAATGGCATGACCATGAACTCTTAGTGGCCATACCGACATATGAAGTTCGTCTTCTGCACGTCCTCGTTCCGAACACTGAGCTGATGATAGCCTGACCTGAGGTCTATCTTCGAGAACCACCGTGCTCCCATGAGCTGATCAAAGAGGTATTAAATCCTCGGTAGCGTATACGTGTTCCTCATGGTCACCTAGTTCAGGCGAAGATAGTCGACACAAAGTTTCAAGCTCCCATCCGCCTTCTTGGTGAACAATATCAGGGATGTTGAGGGTGAAACACTGGGTCGGATGAATCCCTTTCCCTGCAAGTCCTCCAACTATACACGTAACTCTCGAAGCTCAGCGGGGGCCATCCGATATGTTGGAGTGGATATTGGGTCTATTCCGGGGTATAGGTCAATATAAAATTCTACCTATCTGTGAGGAGGTAGTCCTGGAACGTCGTCGGGAAAAATGTCTGCATACTGATCCACCACTGCAGCTAAGCTCGGACTCCGCACGTCAACTGCTCCTAGGATGAGGCTAGCCAACTGATGAGTGATGGCTTGTCCTATCCTCTGTGAGAGTCCATTCAATGCTGCGAAGGCTCTCTTCTCTCCGGTGAAGGTGAACCTTCTCCTATCGGTGCAAACACATCGCACCTTGCGCCTAATGAAGTCGATCTGAGCATGGACTGTAGATAACCAATCCATGCCCTAGATGACTTCATAAGGTCTCGACGCCCCTACAAGAAGATCCCAGCCGAATCTCTCACCTCCTAGAGTAAGATCACACTGCCGGCACTAGTGCGTAGTAATCGAGTCTGCTCCCATAGGATTCTCTAACCGTAAGGATCGAGCCAACGACTCTGTCGGAATCTCCGATCTCTGAACAAGGGCAGCGGCAATAAAGGAATGACTCGCTCTTGTGTCTATAAGAACTGTAGCAGGGGTGGAGTAGACACAGATAATACCTCGAATCATCTCGGGAGCGCCTTGGATGTAGACCTCTGCTGCCTGAAGTTGTGCCTGTCTCTGGCCGCCAGCTCCCTATGGTCAGGGTGGACCTCCTAGGGTGGTAGTGGTAGAGCCTCAAAGCGTCGCCCACCACCTGCTGCTCGGTCATCTCCTCTGCCTCATCCGCCTGCTCCCTACGGAACACCACGGTCGACCCTCTGCCTCTGCCTGGGTGATCCCTCAACAGTCTTCTGCTCCTCTACACGGCGGGTCGGGCAGTCACGAGCCATGTGGCCCTGCCCGCCGCATGCGTAGCACTGTCTGCCTCTCGGAAGGCTGGATCTGCGCCCTGTTCCCCGTACCTCTCATCTGGTGTCCTAAGGTCATCTTCCTGATGGTCTGGTCCACCTGGACCCCTGGGACATCCATCGACTGCCAGCTGCAGACGACTCTGCTACGTGCCGCACTGCGGGAGGTCCCGCTGCTGGCGTAGGTTCGGAAAGAAATCTCTCGATGATAAGGGCTCGCTCCAATACCCGTGCCTATGTTGGAATGCTGAGGTAGATCAGAGATGCCCTGATCTCAGGCCTCAATCCCTGCTCGATGGTCCAGGACCAGAAGAATGGGTCCCGTACAATGTCTGTCGAATAGATCAAGAGATCGGTAAATCTCGCCAAGTACTGGGGGACCGTCTTTCTGCCCTGCCACAGCTGTAGAAGCTCTTGGATGCGCATCGCACGAAGGGTGGTTGGGACGATCTCCGAGCGTAATAGGCTCTCAAAGTCCGTCTAGAGGATTGATGCCTCGTCATGCACCTTGAGCATCATGCTCCACCATCTGCCTGCTGTCGCGTGCAGGAGGCTCGCTGCGAGGATCACCATGAGGTCAACTGGTGTCCCCACTAACTTGAAAACACCCACAACCACCTCCACCCATTCCTCGGCTGCCTGAGGGTCCGTCTCCCCCCGGAACCTGGGAAGTCTCTAATGCTAAAACTCGTGTTGTGCACCAAGGCGACGTTCACTCTCAGCGGCTGGAGCTGGTAGCAATGGTGGCTCAGCGGGTAGTGGTACCACTGGTGCCTCCGCAGTAATAGGGCCCTGCATCGAGGCCTCGTCGCTCGGTGGGCTGTCATCATGTACAAAACTCGGAACCCTAGATGGCTGTCATCATGGGGACATCCTAAAAATAGATAGGTGCACCACGGTCAATACAGTATTCCTGGTGAGCTGACACAAAGTAATCATAAAGAAAACTTGAATCACACATGCAATCAACGTTTTCGTGCAATAAGTCGGAAATCAGAAGTCAGGGTCCTGATGTACAGATATGTCGGCCGCCGCACCAACACTAGACTCCTAGGACTGATAACCACACACAATACCCTTAACACTATTTCTTCTCATACAAAAAATATCAGAGTCAGAGTTCTGCGGTAGAAAGGAACTCCACTGATACCAATTTTTCATGACCCATCCTCGGGGCCCCTGCCGTGACAACCCCAAGCCCGCCTTCCATAGGCCAGGGGCTGGCGATTATCACCAAGGCGTAATTCCCAATAAAAATGGAAGGAATTGCCTTTATAAAGTAAACAAACATACAGAGTGAGCAAGCAGAAGTCAATAGTAAGTAAAAATGGGTACAATAGTAAGGGCAGAAAAGTAATTGGGCTAGAATACAAACCCAAACTGAATGTAAAGTACAACTGGAAAAGGAAGTACAACAACTGAAAAGTGAAGCCACAACGTCGATCCATCCACTAGAATTCCCACCTGAAGGGTGGGTTTAGATAGCCTCCTCATCTCCTCGGGTCCAGCCATCCGTTCAGAGTACGTCCCGCCCAGTGGTCCAACTCTAGGTATCGACCTGCTCCGCAAGCCACAACCACGATCAGTGTTGTCTGTCGTCTGCAACCAACACAATGTAGTGCTGGGATAGCCCGTGTAGGGGTGAGTATACGCTACTCAGTAGGGACCCCACGACCCCCGAAGGTCTCCCAGAATCCATAAATATAATCCACAAAGGAATGATTCAATCACGAAGTAACATCCGATACTACTTAGGTATCTGCCCATATATATACCTAAGTCATCAATTCCTGTTTGGCTCCCACATCCGAGCCCAAGTACAACCCACACCACACAGGAAAACATAACCCAGTCTACAGAGGAAAGCATAACGTAATCTACACAGGATAACAAGTAAATCTTATAAAAGATAAGGATTGAAAGTTAAGACTCATATCACACAGGAATAATTCTTTGTAAGACGATTGAGATGACTAGATGTAGCCACTGATTCATCTAAGACGTCGGACCCACACAAGATTGATAGGTACTAACCCCCGCAATGACCCACACATGATCGATAGGTACTAACCCCCGCAATGACCCACATAGGATCTAACCCACACAGGATCGGTATGCACGGGCCCACATAGGACCACTGAGCGCTGACCCACACAGGATCTGATCCACACAGGATTGGTAGGCACTGATCCACACAGGATCGCTTAGTGTTGTAGTCATCACTGTCGAACCCACGGAGGATTCCCGTGCAGTCTTCATCGTCATCGTAGTCGCATCCAGCTCTAAAGTTCCCAGACACAGCAGACTCATTTCTGGAGGGTCCGCTCCATGAGCCAAGGGGATGATACATCAAATAACACTAAGTCCAGAGTTGATGTATCCAAAAGTTCCATAATGTCAAAAGGAACTCAACATGACAGACGGCGCGTCAATCAGACGCCCGGTCTTAGTGTTATTGGCTTTTTCGTTCCAGGGGCCGGTTGGTTTTTAAGTCAAAACCAACATGACCGTACATCAACTACATCCAAACCTTGATCAGAGTAATCCAAAACGTCCATCTCACTACGAGGAATCCAACAAAGTCGACAGCACGTCAATCAGACGTCCGGAGCTCAAGTTATAAGTGTTTTCGCTCCGAGGGCCCCGTTGGTTTCGTGTTCGAACCAACCCAGCTGTACCTAAAGATCTCCAAAACCATGAGTGTAATATACCATAACGACTATCCCGACCCAAGGATCTCATCGCAGCTAATGGTGCATCGATCAGAGGTCTGTAGCCCAAGTAATGGGCGTTTAAATGAATCTGTCCGAAAATAGGGGGTTCGAGCCCGGTCCGACCCGGCCCAATCCCCCCCCCCGGGTCGTCCCGAACTGGGTTGGTGTCCGGCCCATTAGGGTGTGGCCTGGCACAGTGGGCGCGGCCTGGCCTTGCTGACGCGGACCGAACCACCCTGGGCGCGGCCCGAATGGCCTGGCGCTGGGGTGGCGCCCGCGTGACCATGCGGCTCGACCGAAACGGCCGAGCGGAAGGCGGGGCACTACCCCCCTGTTTGACAACCAGCGGCCCCCCCACGCGGTGGTCGTTCTCCTTCAATTTGGGGGTTACGAACCCCCGGTCTCCCCCTGAAACGGTCAGCCCGGTCCAGCCAACCGGTTGCTGCCACCGTGGGACCGCCACAGTCCCACCCTCCTACTCCGGCGGACCGCGGTTCCGGCCACTACTCCCCGCACCACCGCGGCCCTAGGTCGCGACCTGTCCGAATGTCGCGGCACGACGGCGCCGCGCCCCTCCGTTGTGGCCCCGCTCCAGCCGTGGCCTCTTCGAGGTTCTCCGCTGCGGCGCCACGGCCTTGTTCGACTTCAATGGTGTGGCACGACGACACCGCGCTTCTCCTCCCATATATCATTATTTCCGCGGGGTGCAACAGTACTGCACTGCCTTGCTTGTGCCGCAACAAAATCAAGCATCATGGGGGGAGGAGGGTCGGCCGTGTTTGTGAGGTCCGACCTCCTCCCCTTATTATGATAACAGGCGGCTCAATTAGGAAATGATGAACGGTGATGAAAGTATTCACGAAGAAGAAATTAACCCCCACCTCATGCATTGTTGATTCGTCACGGAAAAGAACGTCGCGGAAGAAGCCGTCGTGGAAAAGAGAATCTTCAGCGTCGCGGTACACGGTGTCGCTTCGTCGATCTCCAAGGATGGCATCTCACACAGGCTCTGGAGAAGTAAGAAGACGGTACGACGAACTTCCCTTTGCGGTGACATAGTTCTTCGTCGAAGGCTCGGTGTTCTTCGCGTTCTTCGATGAGGAACAAGGTGTTCTTCAAGAGATAGATCAAACCTCTACAAAATCCTGTCGTACAACCAAACCCATGATAATAAAATAAGCATTTCCTTATTTTATTACTCATTCCATGCATTTCAAAAATACAAAATTCAAAACCTAACATACTTAAATAATTAATCTTAAGTTATCATATAAATTCGTCTTTAGGTGGCATGAATAAATGTGGGAGGTGAGGAGTAAGGGAATTTGGAAGATGGTGGCTCGTGTGGGCCCCACCGCCCTCATAAACTCACATGGGATGTTGGGTGGTTGTGGGCCCCACCAATAACTTCCCATTAGAGAATTAAACTACCATAGATAAAATAAATTTACACAATTTATTTTACCTAACATTTAATTCGCTATTTTTTATCAACTCCTCCCGAGCAAACACATCTCCAATAAAGGTCTTCCTAAGCAATTACCGGTGCTACGGTTCCATCAGTGCCCTCAGATTTCGATTCTGAGCACTGGTTCAAAAGATAGGAAATCTCACACATCCGTTCACTGAACGTACCCGAGCTAATCATCTTAAAATTATTTCGGGCTCACCGGGCCTCGAAACCAGGTGCCGTTAGAAACTGCGTTCTTGTAAAATCATAAAAAAAATTAGGAAAAACAATTACCTTGTAATTTAAGGGTCTTTACATATACGATGCTTCATCTGTAATATAGAAAAGTTAGTGAAGAAAATGTCTTGTCATATTAGAATATAGATGAATAACTTTTCATCATTCAGACATAGGATAACTCTTTTTAAAAACATTATATCCTATAAAATAATGAGTGCTCAATTCATCCTTAAAGAACCAAAGTTAGTGATTAAAAATATTGAGAACATATTTAAATATTTTATTTTGTACTATCATTCGGAAGGAAGGTTCCTTTGGGAATCATTGTCGATAATGGTGTTTCATATTGAATTGGGGAGTATTGGATTGATGAATTTTTTTTGAAAGATGAAATGCCTTCATTAAATACTATCTTAGAAGACTCTTGAAAGACGCTCTGTCGGGGATAGATTCATTAAAATTATATGTGGGGTAAACCTGGAAGAGGTAGACTATAATTTTTCAAGACAATGGGAGAATATCTAAATCCATACCTCTCATTTATATTATAACTCATACTAGATAGTTGAGAGGGGAGACATTAATATATCTCATGATAATTTGATGGGTATTCTGGTTGGTTTTCATGGATTCCCTCAGAAGGTATAGCATTCCACCAAGATAGCGATCACTTGACATTGAATAAGAATATGCTCGATAAAGAGAAATATAAAATCTTCAAGATGATTAATGTCTCTGAATATTACTACTAATTTATATTTAATGCTTCTTATTATGGTTATATTTCAGTTTAGGAAATCATGTTATTGTTTATGGATTCTAATGCTCATGATGAATGGGGACAAACACATTGGTGTAAAGATGTGTCTCTAAAATTCAATTTTATTATTTGGTTTTTATGGGATTGTACGATCCAAATAGATGCAGTGGTTAGATGGAAAGACATTTATATCATATCTAAATTTCATTTTTTCCCAGGACCCATGGGTTGAATCAACTACTCACATATTTTTTTAAGGGAGATTTAGAATGGCTGGTGTGTAAATCAGTGGTGATTTTAAGGGCTTGTCTTACAAGTATAAAAATGATGTAGTGTCTATCCAGAGGTGGTTCAATGGGGTGAGAAGAAATATTAATGAGGAGAATTAAATAGTTGTATTCATACCTTCTGGTTAGAAGTATATTAGGGTGTCTAGGAACAATGACCTACATAAGGGAATTTCATCCTCTGTGAAGGTGTTGATATCTATAACATGCTGGTTCTTTACTTGCATGGGTTGGCATATCAAAAATTGTTAAGAGGTTCCTTCAATAAGAAATCTAATCGTATATAAAAATATTTAATCTGCTATATATAGTATTAATAATGTTGAGTAGTGTATTTTTTGGAATCCCCTAGCTTTGGGGATGAAGCTCAATTCTTATGGTTCTTGCATATTGGGAGTTATGATTTGGGATGTGTTTTTTAGAAACCCAAAAGGGGATTTCTTTATAGTGTTCAGTTCATGATTTGGGTGTGGGGACTCTCCTCAAGTGAAGGAATTGGCTCTTCATTAAGGAATTCAATTATTGAATACAAAGAATATTATTCTCATGCCTATAGATATGGATTCAATATTTTTTTCAATTCTTGTAATTACAATAACACTACTCCATGAAAAATATTCTTTCGCGTACAGATATGAAAATATCTCATTGATAACTGGATTAGACATATCTACATCCGGTGATAAGGTAACAAGGTGGATGATTATCTTGAATCAAGGTACTCTCACGAGGATGAAATTCACTCAGTATACATCATGGATTACATCTATTTGAGTGTATGAACATTGAAAGATGATACTCACTAGGCCTCAATTACATTAGACCCGAGTGATATCATATGTATTTTAGCTTCTCTATTTAATTAAATAATTATATTTTGTGAGAATATAATGCAAACAAACACCATATTAAGGATTCATTTTTTTTAATATTCAGGGAACCATTGTATTATCTAAGTCAATTTCCTATTCTAAAGGGTACCACTTAGTCTATTTAAGGACTATTACCATGTTTCAGATTGTATAAATATTCCATATGAAAAAATTTATAATTTTGAATTTGAAATAACTTTTTGAATGGATTAGATTTCTTTATATAACTCTAGTATCAATTATTTCAGAAGGAAATATATATATTAAATTCTAAAACAACTTATGATAGTTTATTTGTGTAATGATAAATAATAACATCCAATGAAAATTAAATCCATTATCTATGTCAGGAATTCATTTTAAAAAAGTGTTTATATACTAGGGTTTGGGAGAAACTCAACATAGAAGATAATCCCACATTATTATAGTTTATTAATGTTTCCTCAAAATGGATTCCTAATCTTTCATTCGATCATGATGTTCAGTTTTTTATGTAAATTTTACATAGTGATGTATATCTCAATGAAAACAAATAAAATGGAACCAATTGTGTTGATAGAATTTAAGAAGATTGTCTAGGAAAATCAAGATAAGGGATTCATTTAGCTATGTGTGTCATCTTGGTGAGGAAATTTTGTTTTGTTTTGAAGAAATATGGATCAATGTGACTCTTAATTGATTATCATGAACTTGACAAGATCATAATAAATAATAAATATCATATTCCATGTATTGAATAACTTTTTTTTTCAATTGCAAAGTTAAAAATATTTTTCCTAAGATAAATATTGATATCCATACTAATATTTGATGATAAAATGTGTAGTCATTCTGAAAACATTTATTAGTACGATTTAGGGAAACTATATATTTTTATTGATTTCATATCTCCTTAATAGTACCCCTTTTATCTTCATGTATTTAATAAATATTATTTAGATATTACCTTGATCATTTTTTGTAATCATTATTTATTATATTCGTTTTATTTAATGGATAATATAAAATCATGAGGATCATTTCATGATTGTTCTAAATACCACCAGGTAGAATAACTTGTATAAATAATGTACTAAGTAGTGAATTTTGGATACAAAATGATTCATTTTTTGGTTATATATTATCATTTGAGTTTAACTCAATGAATCCATCAAATAAAAATTTTATTGAGAGATTGACTAAACCAAAAACTATGAATGTTCTCTTGTTTTTTCATATTTTATATTGACATTATTGATGATTTGGGGATACATTATCACTATTATATTATCCAATCTACATGGAAGCATAAAAAGGGACAAATTTACTTAGATAGATTAATGTGTTGACATTTTCAATGAACTTATGAGAACATTAGACAGCACAACTATGATTAAGGTGTCCTATAGTGGATAAGGGGTTTTATATATAGTAACTCATTAAATTAGGTATTGGGATGATTTATCATGAAAATTAAAAGTTGATAGCGTATCCATTACTCCTATGGACGATTTTGATAAAAAAATAACCAAATCCAGACATTGAGTTAGATTTAGAATTGTTTATGAATAAATATTTAGAGGAATTCTCATTACGGAGAAAGGTAGATATATATATATATATTCTATTTAGAAAATATTTTTGGAAAATATTGACTCAAAGAGATATCGATTTTCACTAGAGATAATGGTTGTTGTTAATTTAGGATAATGATCACTCAATTCTTTGTCACCCATGAAATTAGAAATAGTTGGCCAATACTCTATGTCAAAAGGATCACATTATATTATCTATTATAGGACCATATAATATCCAATTTTTATGCAATTACAAAGGATATATATATAAATCATTATGTTTTTGTAGATATTATATACCTGTCAAATGAACTCTTAAAGAGACTCATCCTCCTCATACATTACTATTACATCATTTCAAAGATAAACAACATAATAGTATTACTCATAGAGGAT
Organism: Viscum album; assembly: GCA_963277665.1. NCBI lineage: Eukaryota > Viridiplantae > Streptophyta > Magnoliopsida > Santalales > Viscaceae > Viscum > Viscum album. The sequence continues at coordinate 1,758,508,585 of OY728123.1, forward strand.
CCAAAGGTATAGTGTCTTGGGAAAACTAGGAAAAATACAATATCAAGCATAAACATTTATTTAATTTCTTCTTCTCTAGCTTCTTATTGGAACTTGTCCTCTCCTTAGTACACATAGGAACATAAGGATATAAATCAAAAGGGGTTATCTAGAAGCCTGGTAAGAGAATAGATAAGAACAATATATCATGGGGTGAGCATTATCATAACATAGGCAAAAGATCATGAACATGATAGGAGCATAAATAAATTACTTGAAATGTGGCAATGCATAAAAATGTAACATCGTGTCTTAGTGGTTAAATACCACACAATCTTGTGAACCAAGCTAGAATCTTGTTCACACATCATTTCACATTTAATCATGAGATTCATCACTTTACCCAATGCATTGGAGCCCTGTATAATTCTGGGCGCACCCGTCACATTCTAACATTCATATTGCGCTATATAATTCTGGGTGCACCCGTCACATCATAAAATTATCATTAACATGCATTCCACATAGAACATATATCAATAATGAAAATAACTATCCCATGGTAAGTAATCAGTTTCATCTCATAAGAATACACTCATAAGATTTGGGTTCCCAAAATAAAGAGGTAAAACCATAATTGATACAAGAACCATCAACCATGAATGAGAGGTAAATGTATAGTTCTTAAAATAAGAGTTCTTTTGGAAAAAACTTTTATTGACATAAGCTTTATTAGAAAACATTTATATACCATAAAAGGAAATAAAATTATGAAAAAATGATCTTTAAGGAGTGAACATATCAGAAATGGAGTGTAAGATGTAAAACCTGAAGGATGAATGTTGGGTTTGAGAATTTCCCCTTACCTTGTACCCCAATGCTTCTTTCTCTTTAATGTTCTGTATAATGAAATTATATTCATTAATTAGAAATCCAGAACCATTTTTACATTAATAGGGTTCATTATGGTTTCATTATTTCATATTATGTTCTTTTGGATGACTTATAGAGTTTAAAAACATTGTTCGGGGATATTCATTTTTATATTTTTTTCTTGGGTGGTTCACTTGTATTCTTAAATTGAAATTTGGGTAGAACATGAGTAAACATCCATAAATGATATTACATGTCATTAATGATATTACAGGAGCTTTAATGATTTTATAATTAATTATATGAGATCCATGTGGATGAATCATTAGATAATAATTAAATGATGGTTATTTGGGTCAATTTGGGCGGTTTTTGGATCACAACGAACTGGTTTTAACTTATCACTTTGTAATATGTCCATAGGTTATATCCAGAACTTTAAATAGAACATAATACACATAAACTATTCTAGTTCAACCATAAAAATGGTTTCATGTCCAGATCTGAAAGTATAAATGGAATATGAAAGCATGTGGTTCTTGAAGGTGATAAATTAACACCTCACGAACAACGTTATTTTTAACAAAATAAAAGGAAGAGGGGATGGGGGATGAATGATATATTATCCCATTATAATCATAAAATTACATTATATGTATAATACTAGAGTTACAATACAATTTTAATGAATATAGGTGGGGCGAGATCAAGAAATAAACATGAAATTGAAAGGAAATTAAAGGAGAAGAGGGAGGGAAAATAACTCTTGAATCCTTCTCTTGAGAACCTCCTTAAGGGCCTAACCATGGTCCTTTTATGAGACAAGAAGCTCTTGGACGTGGTGGAGGGGCTAGGGAAGGTTTTGGGAAGAGAATATAGAAGGCTTGGAGCTTTAGAGGTGTGAGGAAATGAGGGTGTGAAGGGTGGCTTTTATAGTGGAGGGGAGAGGGGTTTCCTTAATATAAAATTCATTACTTTATTAATTTCCCCTAGGATAGAGAATAGTGATTCTTAAATGACCAATAATAGTAAGTTTATCATGTGATCCTGAACCATGTGGGATTACCTCAGCAGAGCATCATCGATGACTCAATTAATCCATTATTTGACATTTATTGTAAATTATCGGATTCTACAATTCATAAAAAATTCAAGTTTCTCAGAAAAATCCAAAAAATTTACTCCAGCCATTTTTCGACGTGTAGAATCAAAAAATGAAGTTCGTTTTTTCAAAAATAATTTTTTAAATATTATTAATTTAATATTTATTTAAAATCATAATTAAATTAAAAAACTGTTTTTATGATTAAAACTAATTTTATAGTGCTTTCAAAAATTACGTAGGGTGTTATAAAATTATCTGAAAACTATAAGACATTAATTAAATAATTTATGGATACATTTTAGGGAAATAATTTTTTTTAAAATTAATTTATTAATTATAATTATTTATTTTCAACTTACAGAATACCCAATCGTTTACTAAGGTCAAATGTCACTTTCTAAGATGTCTAAATTTTATATAATTATTCATCGGAAATTTTATTCTTATGTTGGATGATTTACTATTCATAAGGGTCATATTTCTATTCATAAGGGTATGTTACTATTCATAAGGATATGTCACTATTCACCAAAAAATATTTTTGTTTCATTAGACTCCAAAATTCATCTTGAACACAACCGTGTATGTCAGATTTTCAAAATTCCTAACACTGAAGTGAAAAACTTATGATTAAAGGTCACTTATCGCATAGTAGTTCATTATGTTGGGATTTCATGTTATTTTATAAGATAAATCTAAGAAGGGAATTTCCATTGATGAACTTTGGGTCTTTACAATCTTTTCCCCTTAAGAAATTTCGCCCCCGAAATTTCAATTTACACAAAAAGGTCAGAGTACTTCTCCTTCATTGCATCTTCTGGTTTCCAAGTTGCTTCTTCAAACTTATGGTTCCTCCACAAAACATAGACACGATGGGTTGTCTTGTTGCATAGAACCTTATCCCTCTGATCCAGAATATTTACTGGCTGCTCATCATTGGAGAGATCATCTTCCAGCTGCACCACCTCTGAGTTTAGTACATGTGAGGGGTCTAGTATGTACATTCTCAGTAGTGATACATGAAACACATCATGAACATGATCCATATTTGGGTAATGTGCAAGATGATAGGTCATGGCTCCTATGTGGTCAATGATCTCAAAGGGGCCAATATTCCTTGGTCTTAGCTTCCATTTCTTCCCGAATCACATGACTCTCTTCCATGGGGATATTCAAAGAATGACTTTATCACCAACGTCGAACTCCAAGTCCCTTCGATGGTTGTCAACATAGCTATTTTTCTGACATTGAGCATCTATGATGTGTTTTAGGATGACTTGAACCTTCTCTGTCGTCTCTTGAACAGGATCGGGTCCAAGTAGCTTTCTTTCTCCAACTTCATCCCAATAGGTTGGAGTTCTCCATCGCTTTCCATATAAAGCTTTATATAGAGCCATCTAAATACTATAGTGGAATCTGTTGATGTATGAGAACTTAACCAATGGGAGATGTTGATCCCAACCACATTTTAATTCAAGAGAATAGGTTCTTAGCGTATCATTAAGTGTTTGAATAGTCCTTTCATATTGGACATCGGTTTGGGGGTGTTAGGCCATGCAGAAACATAATTCGATACTCAAAGCAAGTTGTAGGCTCCTCCAGAATTTATATGTTAACCTTGGATCACGGTCAGAGAAAATTGAGATTGGAACACCGTGAAGTCTCACCACTTACTTCACATATATCTTTTCAAGTTGTTCAAGCGAGAGGTCTTCCCAAATAGCGAAAAAATGGGTAGTCTGGGTGAGTCGGTCAACCACAAACCATATCTCATTATTTCCCTTTGACGTCTTCGGGAGAGCTGTGACAAAGTCCATAGAAACATTTTCCCATTTCCATATGGGTATAGGAAATGGTTGCATCATGCCTTTGGACTTTTTTTCGCTCAGCTTTAACTTGTTGACATACCAAGCACCATGATATATATTATGCAATCTCATTCTTCATGTTATCCCACAAAAAGTGTTCTCTGAGATCATGATACATCTTGGTACTCCTAGGATGGATTCAGAATGTTGAGCTATGTGCATTATCCAATAGCTCCTTCTTTATCTTGGGTGATGAAGGCACACAAATCCATGTTCCAAACCGAATCACACCATCATCATCGATATGGAACTCCTAAATATTCCCTTCCTTTACTGAATTCACCCTCTTTTGTATCTCCACATCATCCCTTTGTGCTTCCTTAATCTTTTTCTGGATGGATGGTTCTTCAATTATTTTGGAATGGTAGGATGTATCCCCTGCCATTATGATTTACAAATCCATTCATTGCATATCCATGAAGATATGGTATTTCTCAATCTGAAGCATGGATAGAGTAGCAGGTTCTTTTATGCTTAGAGCATCAGCTACCTTTTTCACCTTTCCAGGATGATTGTGAATAGAGAAATCGTAATCCTTGATTAGCTCTAACCATATCCTTTGACGCAGGTTGAGATCCTTTTGTGTGAATATATACTTTAGGCTCTTGTGGTCGGTGTTTATGTAAAACTTCTCACCATAAAGGTAGTGCCGCCAAATTTTCAAGGCAAAAATCACGGCGTCCATCTCTAGATCATGCGTCTGGTAGTTCTGCTCATGGATCTTCAACTTTCATGAGGTGTAGGCTATCACATTATCATTTTTCATGATTACACAACCCAAGCCTTTATTTGAAGCAACACTCTATATCACAATACATACTACACTTTTCGGTAGTGTGATTACAGGTACAGTGATCAACTTTCTCTTTATCTCCTTGATGCTTCCCTCACATTCTTCTGTCCAGACATACTTTACCCCTTTCCTTGTTAACTTAGTAAGTGGGATTGACAATCGTGAGAAGTTTCTCAAAAAATGTCAGTAGTACCCAGCTAATCCATGAAAACTACGGATTTTTGTGACACTAGAGGGCCTAGGCCATTCCTCAATCGCCTTTTTCTTTGAAGGATCCACTGAAATTCCCTCACTTGTGATCACATGTCCCTTGAACGTGACTTGATTCATCCAAAAGTCACACTTGCTGAAATTGGTGTAATACTACTCCTTTCTCAATGTCGCCAACAAAAGTCATAGATGTTCTTCATTTTCCTCCTTGCTCTTGGAGTAGATGAGAATATGGTCGATAAACACTACCAAAAATTTGTCGAGTTAATGTATAAAGACTCTATCCATCAAATCCATGGAGATTGCAGGGGCATGAGTAAGTCCAAAGGGAATCACAAAAAACTCATAGTGCCCATACCATGTACGGAAGGCAGTCTTCTGAATATCATCCTCCTTCCCCTTTAGTTGATGATATTCAGAATGAAGATCCACCTTTGAGAAGTATTGAGCTCGTCTTAACTGGTCGAACATGTCATCAATACATGGGAGAGGATACTTGTTCTTTATGGTGATCGTGTTGAGTTCTTGATAATCGATACACAACCGCATGGTTCCATCGTTCTTCTTCACAAAGAGCATTAGCGCACCCCAAGGTGATGAACTATGGCGTATGAACCATTTGTCCATATGCTCTTGCAACAGCTTCTTTAAATCCTCCAGTTCGATAGGAGCCATCCTATAGGGTCAATTTGAGATAGGAGTAGGTTCGGGTATGAGTTCAATTGAGAACTCTACCTCACGATCCGGGGGAATTCCAGGTAACACTTTGGGAAATACATCATTGTATTCCCTCACGATGGGAATTTCCTCAAGGTTGGAACTTTCCTTTGACTGGACCATTTGGGCAAGGTATGCTTCTTCATAAGGAATCAGCACCCACACCACTGAAGTATTTTTCAAAGGAGATTCATGATCTTCCTTGAATTTGTATAGGAGCATGGGATGGTTTGGAATATGAAAAGATATTTCATTTTCCCTATAGTTGATATGTGCTCTATATAACAAGAGCCAGTCCATTCCCATTATAGCATTGAATTCAACTAAGGTAAGTATTACAAGATTTGCAGGAAGAATCTTCCCACATACGCCAATAGGAGAAGATTCAAACACTTGGGTTGCAATTATTTCACCACTTGGTATTTTTATAGATATCTCTACTTAAAGGTTTCAAGGATTCTATTCTATAGTTCTAGCAAACTTGCAGGATATAAAGGAATGTGTAGAACCAAAATCAAATTATACTTTTTCCATTACTGAGTGGATAGGAACTGTACTTTGTATGAATTCATTATCACGCTCCACCTCCGCATTAGTGGTGGCATAATCCTTCCTTTGTTCATTTGGAATTGGTGGCTGTTGATGCTGAATACCCATGAGAACTCGAGGTTTAGTGCACTGGTTTGCATAGTGACTTAGCTCATAAAAGTTGTTGCATTGAACCATGAGTTGTTCTATCCTTTCATCAGCTACATTCTCCTTCAATTTTATGACTTTTTTACACTCTTTTTCATGATGTCCTTCTTTCCCACACTTGAAGCATTTCCCTATCCCATGGAGGCAGTTCCCATGGTGCAACGTCCCACATTTTCGGAATGTGGGTCGTTGATTTTTCTTCCCACCTTTGTCAATAGATCCACCATCAAGAAACTCTATCTTTCGTTTCTTATCCTCATTGCCATGGGACCATTCTCCAAACATCATCTCCCCTTTGAGAGCACACCAAACAAATTCTTCATAACTCCCAATGTTTTGAATTGGAAGAGCCTTTCAAAGGTGTGGTTTTATCCACAAACGAATCTATCAATTTTTCCTATCATTGTTGATAAAAAGACATGAAGCATACCTTGCCAGCCTTGTGAAAATTTCTTCATGGGTTGTGACAGATTCTCCTTATTTTTTCTTGAGCTCGATGAATTCCCTCTACATCTTCGTGCGAAGATTTCATGGGAAATACTTATTAAGAAATATTATCTTAAAGTATTCTCATTCCATCTCTTCAATTTCCTCCCGTAGCTTGGTGTTCTTAATCAAAGCCCACCATTGATCAGCTTCTCCATCTAGACGATAAATAGCTAGAGTCAACTTCTCTGTCTTGGAATAGTGAAGCACAGAAAAGATCTTCTCCATGGAGTTGACCCACTGTTCCGCAACTGGTGGATCAGAAGTCCCACGAAATGTCGGTGGTCGTTGCCGCATTAAACATTCGATAGCCAGTTGCTCCCTCTTTGGTGAAGGAGGACGTTCCCTATTATTATGGTTATTATTCATAACCTCAGATAATTGGGTAAGAATTTTCATGATGTTTTGAACTCCACCTCCCAAATCATTGGGGATGTCGTTCGGGAAATCGTTGCATTGGCCCTCACATGAGTTGTTGGCCTGATTTTTCCTGGTTCCCACCATTTTCTAAAATAGAAAAGTATAGAACAAAAAATAACTAAACAAGTCATGAATGACTTATTCATTTAAATGATTATACCAAAAAAATAACATATGGGATCCCTAGGTAAATATTCTTGTGTGCATATTTGTACTTAGTCTCATGTTGTAGGTTTTTCCTAGGGTTCAATAATCCTAATTCCCAAATTATCTAAACCTTGCCTCTGATACCATCTATAGAGAACCATACATTTCATACATTACTATTACATACTTTAATATATAAACAACATAATATTATTACTCGTTGAGGATCTAACGGTTTAGTTTCTTGGAGAAACTAGGAAAAATACAACATCAATCATAAACATTAATTTAATTTCTTCTTCTATAGCTTCTTATTGGAAGTTTTCCTCTCCTTAGTACATGTAGGAACCTAAGGATATACATCAAAATGGATGAGATAGAAGCCCAGTAATAGGATAGATAAGAACTAAATATCATTGGGTGAGCATAATCATAACATAGGCAAAAGATCATGAACATGAGAGGAACATAAATAAAAGAATTGAAATGTGGCAATGCATTAAAATGTAACATCATGTCTCAGTGGTTAACTGCCACAAAATATTTCAAACCAAGTTATCATCTTGTTCACACATTAATTCAAAATTAATCATGAGACTCATCACTTTACCCAATGCATTGGAGCGCTGTATAATTCCAGGCGCACCCATCACATTCAAACATTCATATTGCGCTATATAATTCCGGGTGCACCCGTCACATCATAAAATTATCATAAACATGCATGACACATAGAACATATATCAATATTGACCACAAATAACACATTGAAAGGAATGGGTTTCATCTCATAAAATTACATTGATAAGCTTTGGGTTCCCAAAAGAAAGAGGGAACAACATACTTGATACAATAACCATCGACCATGAATGAGAGGTATAAGTAGAGTTCTTAAAAGAATAGTTATTTTGGAAAGAATTTGTATTGACATAAACTTCATTAGAAAACAATTATATCATAGAAAGGGAAATTCAATTATGAAAAAATTATCTTTAAGGAGTGACCATATTAGAAATGGATTGAAAGAGGTAAAACCTGAAGGTGAAAGTTGGGTTCGAGAATTTCCCCTTACCTTATGCCCGAATGCTTCCTTCCCATTAATGTCATGTATAACGAAATTATATTCATTAATTAGAAATACAAAACCATGGTTACATTAATAGGGTCCATCATGGTTTCATTATATCATATTATGTTCTTTTTTATGAATTATAGAGTTTAAAAACATTGTTCGGGGATGTTCATTTTTATGTTTTTTGTTGGGTGGTTCAATTGTATTATTAAATTGAAATTTGGTTAGAACATGAGTAACCATCCAGAAATGATATTAAATGTCATTAATGATATTACATGATCGTGAATGATTCTATAATTAATTATATTAGATACATGTGGATGAATCATTATAGAAAAATTAAATGAGGGTTATTTGGGTCAATTTGGGCGGTTTTTTGATCACACCGAACTTGTTTTAACTTATAACTTAGTAATGTGTCTATATGTTATTTACAGAACTTTATATAGAACATAATTCACATATAATATTCTGGTTCTACCAAAAAAATGGTTTCATGACCAGATCTGAAGGTATAAATGGAAGAAGAAAGCATGTCATTCTTGAAGGTGATAAATTAACACCTCACGAACAACGTTTTCTTTAATAAAATAAAAGGAAGAGGGAAAGGGATTGGATGATATAATATCCCATTAGAATCATAAAATTACAGTATATGTATAATAATGGAGTTAAAATAAAATTTTGATGATGATAGGTGGGGAGATGTCAAGAAAGGAACATGAACATTAAACGAAATTAAAGGAGAAGAGGGAGGGAAATTACCTCTTGAATCATTCTCTTGAGAACCTCCTTGAGGGCCTATGCCTGGTCTTTTGATGAGACCAGAAGATCTGGGATGTGGGGGAGGGTCTAGGGAAGGTTTTTGGGAGGAGAATAGATAAGGCTTGGAGCTTGAGAGGTTTGAGAAAATGAGGGTGTGAAGGGTGGCTTTTATAGTGGAGGGAGAGGGGTTTCCTTAATATAAAATTCATTAGTTTATTAATTACCCATAAGACAAGGAATAGAGATTATTTAATGACCAAGAATAGTAATTGTATCATGTGATCTAGAACCAAGTGGTCTTACATCAGCAGAGCATCATCGATGACTCAATTAATCCATTATTTAGCATTTATTTTAAATTATCGGATTCTACTATTCATAAAAAATTCAAGTATCTCAGAAAAATCACAAAAATTTACCGCAACCATTTCTGACATGTAGAATAAAAAAATGAAGTCCATTTTTTCAAAATAATTTTCTAAATATTATTAATTTAATATTTAATTAAAATCATAATTTACCTAAAAACAGTTGTTAAGATTAAAACTGATTTTATATTGCTTTTAAAAATTACGTAGGGTCAAAATAAATTATGTAAAAACTATAAGACATTGATGAAATAATTTACGAATAAATTTTAGAGAAAAAAATATTCTTTTAAATTAATTAAATAATTATAATTAATTATTTATGACATAAAAAATACCAAAACGTTTACTAAGGTCAAATTGTCACTTTCTAAGATGTCTAAATTTTATTTAATTATTCATAGGTAATGTTACTCTTATGTTGGATGGTTTACTATTCATAAGGGTCATATTACTATTCATAAGGGTATGTTACTATTCATAAGGGTAGGTCACTATTCACCAAAAATTATTTTTGTTTCATTAGACTCCAAAAATCATCTTGACCACAACCGTATTTGTCGGATTTTCAAAATTCCTTACACTGAAGTGAAAAACTTCTGTTTAAAGGTAACTTATCCCTTAATAGTTAATTATGTTGTGATTTCATGTTATTTTATGACATAAATATAAGAAGGGAATATCCATTGAAAAACTTTGGGTCATTACACCTCTTTTCCATTTATCCATGGATGGAAGAATGAGGTGGGTACAATAGAAGTTGAGATAAAAATGAAGGATAGAAATAATATTGATTTTGATCCTGATATTGATCGAATTATAAGGTTAAGGAACCATGAATGTGTCTGATCATTACAAAACATTTATAAATAGAAGTTTGATGAACCTCATAGTTCACCATTATCTATTCATGTTGAATGTACAAATATTTATTTATTTTAGAATGATTATTTCCTAGGGGATAACATTAAAATAAATATTGTAGAGTATATTTCCTACTTTTTGGAATTTCAGAATGATAATTATAATATATAAGAGTCTATGGGGATTTCACAACTCGTAAATATATAAAAATAGAAATTGGAAAAAATCTGCATCGATTATTTCCTCTAAATCCCCAAAACATCTTAATTCTATAATGTTATCTGTGTTTTAGTCGATATGCATAATAATTTATTATACTTCATTATTATATTAGATTATATCAATATTGATAAAATTTCTATAATATAAAATATTATTGTTTTAAGCTTTCATGTAGTGACACATTTTATTGCATCTGATATTGATATAAGGTTTCTCATGAAATTTCAGAGAATAAATCAGTAGGATTTGGATACAAAGTGGACTATCAGTACTATATCTAGAAATCCGATAAATGGAATGTATGATAGATCTCGTTTAACAGTTGAAAATATATTGATATATTGTTTAATGTATTTCAAAAAGGATGTGCATTTATCTTACATAACAGGATGAAACTAGAGAATTATGGATATTTTTACTTGAAATAACTAAATAAATGTATGGAAATATTTTATCCATTCATCAGCATTTATGAGTGGTTTAGATTCTATATAATAGTCATTCTGAAAATCACCAAATAGGTCTGTATTATGAGTTTATTTTTAAAGTATTCCATCAAATTTATAAATGGAATAAGGTTTTGAGATTCAATAAAAAAGGAATTCTGTGTGATATAAATATTATCCCCTTCTAAATTATCGATCAAGTAATGATGGAGTCTTATAAGTTTCAAATTCTACTAAACTACTCTCAAATTCACATTGTGTTTAATTTTTCTCTCTTAAAGATGTACATACATGATCCATCACATCTACAGAACTCTGAAATCATACCACTAATGTGTGATCCTTGGAATGGAGAAAAAACCATTATAAATCTCTGTGCACAGAGATAGTATTCTACAGATTAAGAATACTCACCTTGTTAAGGATCTCATGATGTATTTGAAATTCAAATAACATACTTCAAAACATGTGGATTTGATGAAATAGAGATATAAACAATTGCTTGTAATGAGGTGATAAAATTTCAATGGTGAAATTATATTTAATGGGTGACTGGATGTAAAACCCCCTGATTTTATGATATAATTTTATTTAAATAAATATGATTCCGTTAATTGATTTCTTTACACACAACCCCATGATTAAAAAAAAGAAATTATACTATTGAAATGTTAATAATTAACAGGAACTTTATCGCATAGTCGTTGGATTATAATATATGAATATGAAGAATTAAATAATTATCTGATAAAACATATATAATATTAAATCATTAATTGTTTATTGATTGTAAATTAATAAAAATTTCATTTTAAATTAATGGTGATGTTTTTACAAAAACTAATTTTTATGCATATAACATATGATTTTTTCTTAATAAATAAAATTAATAACAAGTAATTAATGAATTTTATAAATCTAATAAATTATATATTAAATAAAGAATAAAACATTATTTTTCTCTTTGGTATCGGATATGGAAAAAATCATATTTCATGCTTGAAAATGGGCATGTCTAAAAAAAATTATCACATTTTTCGCACATATTTTAAAATGTATTATGTCTACCTATAAATATTGATTCATGAAATATCGATATTATATTATGAATTTGTTGTTTTAAATTTTCGAAATTAATCCCTCTTTTTTATAATCATGGTTAATAGTAACCTCAGATTATATATGTAACATCGGTAGTGGAGAAATGGGTATAATATGTTTAAAACACTGAGATAAGGTATAATATTCAACACAAAACTTTATTCATTATATTTCTTTGAGAGTATATCATCAATATACTTCCGTTTTTATATTATTTGTAAATATGGTTCATTTCTCTATTGATTGTGACATTTAAAAAAATTTATGAAAATAATAAATATTAAATGTCACTCACTTCAATTTAATAAATATAAATTTTTTTCATAAGGGTAAGAATAGGTTATGATCATGTATAAATGAAAAATGGAAATAAAAATTAATTTTGTATGATGTTATTTTATTTTTATATTAAAGTGAATAAATAATTACCTTAAATTTATACATAATGCATATATTGTGCCTGTGCTATAAATAAAAAAAATTAATGTTTGTGTTGAAAAAAATATAATAATAATATTGTTTAATTCATTTACAGTTCCTCACTTGTTTTATATATTAACTTTATTAATATATGCATTTTAAATAAAATTATTAGATTTTGATAATTTCATGTAGTTTAAAAATCAAAATTATGTTAATATTTCATAATATTAGTTTACAAGTATTTTATTATAAAAAAATTTATAAAATAAATGAAAAATATTAAAATTGTTATATAAATATTATTAATAATAGAAATTATATAAAATGGAATTAATTTATCTTTTAGGATAAAAAAATAACTTCAAATTAAAATATTGTTCTATTAATAAAAAAATCATTACCACTATTAAGAATGGAATTTATTAATGATGGTGTTAAACCAATGCATAAGCATTCAATTGAAAATAAAACACTTTTAAAATTATTTTTAAATTGATATTTATACCTTTTACTCTTAATTGAGGGCTTTATCCACACGTTGAATTTTTTAAAAAACTAACAATGTAATTTTATTTATATTATATTTATAATTACTTATGTTTACATTCACTACCTTATAAAAGGGTACCCTTTACATCTCCTTGTTTATAACATATTTCCTAACATAGATTATATATCCCCTATAAATTGTCATCTAATCATCCATATCTATCCATTTTAGGTTTTAATTCTTTAAACACATTTATAATTTTCCATATAAAGGGATTTAAATGAGTCCTACCAAATAAAATGTAATAATCTTACCCCACCATATTCAATATGATTATTTCTCTAACATCCCAAAATATAAGGTATCAATTATAAAATAAGAAAATTATTTTCGATGATATAATTAAATATTGTTATGATTATGGAACCACCATTTCCCTCCCTCTATTCCATTAATTGGGAATTGAAGATATCACATGGGTGTAGTGTGGAAAACCAACACCATGTCGCAACATGATTTGTTTTCCATATCATCCTTTCATGGATGATTATTATAATGATTTTAATATTTATATATTATATTAATTATATAATTTTCTTCTATAATTATAAAATTGAATATAAATTTATACATTTCCATCTATTGGTAAATGACAACATTGCTCGAGCCTGTTTGTAGACTACAACCTCCAAAAAGTGGCTTGATTATTTTTTTGTTCCCATGGATTGTAATAAAGAAATTTATGATGAAAATATATGATAAATATGATATAAAAATTATCCTTTAAATTTGTTTTATTATTGTAATATAGTTTATTTTTTCTTTCATGAAGTGTGAAAAAATAATTCATCAGTATGTACAAACTACCAACATATTGAATAATTTAATTTAATTTTTATACATAATTTTAATGGAAGATTGTAAATATTCTTATAATGAAAAAATTTGTTATTCATATTGTAAATAATAATCTAGATATGAATTAACTATGATCATTTTACAAGTATAAGAAATATTTATTGAAATTTTTTAATGAAAAAAATATTAAGCCAATAATAAAGTTTTTTTAATAATGAATTATTAATCAATGGGCATTACAATGTTTTATATGGATATAATATTATACAAATAATATTAACATGAATATTTTATATAATTATATTATATTTATAATTATTCTACATATGGTTTGACTTTTTCATTGGAATTTGAACTCTAGCTAAGGCATTTTCTTCTCACTTGTAGTTTGATGAGACACATTCCATATATAATATTTTTTAAATTATGTAGTTTATATACATAAAATCAATTTCTTCTAAGATAATTATAAAAAAATTATACGGAATTAAATATTAATCTATTTTTCCCTATTTCATGATTTTTTTGAATGATACCAAATAGGTATGTTATTTATAATACAATACAATTGATTATGAGGATTTTTTATGATTAATTTTTTAATGTTGAGCATTCATGATCTTTCAGTCAATAATCTGTTGATTTTCTTATAATATTTTTATTTCATAGGAATATGTTTTTTACTATAATTGTCTTCAATTTATGTACCCATCAGACCAAACTAATAATTTTAGGGAAAACATACATTGAATCCCTATACGATCTTAAATTATTTTTTTACACAACCATGTTTCTGAAAAAAAAATGATGTTTTTTTTTATATTTTTCAATGATTTTTTAATAAATTTTTTATTGATTATTTATTTATATTATAAAACATTAAATGATATTTTATTCCAATTTTACGAACTAGGCACTTTTGAACATTAATAAAAATATGAAAGGAACTGTTAGATAAAAATTACAAAGATGATTAGAATTTCCCAAATTCATGAATGAACAATGAATTGAATCATAAGTTACAAGTTTCCAAGGCTCTATTTAATGAAAAAATATCCACTATATTTTGGTAATTTTTTGTTTTGATATGTTAAAGAAAAACATTATTTCCCTGATAGAATATTCGAGTGACCATTGAATGGAAAATTGTAAACCCTGATAACATCCATTTCTATTACAAAGGATTTACATAATATATGATCCATTTATTGAATAATTATATATTATATGGTTGTTTTATTGCTCAAATGATTAAATATTTATGAAAAATAGTTTTTTTTCAACATGTTAAGTTATGATGAAATTTTTTACAAAACAATTGAATAAATAATAAAGGATTTATGAATATGTGATGGGTTGTAATGGAATTATATTGGCATAAAATTAATTTGGAAAAGAATAATTTTATATACGCACAAAGGGCACACAAAATGTTATTTTCTTTCTGAAATACTATTTTTTAGAGGTTTTTTCATGGTCAAAATAAGATAAAAGAGTGGTAATACAGAGATCAATCAAGTTACATTGGTAGTTATCCCAAGATTAACATTCTATAAATTACATAGTGGATAACCATAGTAAAAAATATTCCTTATTAAAATTATAAAACAATTTTATTTAATATTTTATGGAAATATTTTATTCAATTGATTTTTTCCCATGAATCATGTCCTTTGATATCTTTATTTTATTTCTCATATGAAATTAAATGATTTTTTCATTAACCAATATTTAAAAACAATGAATTGTTGGGTATGAATTTAAAAGGTTTACATTAGATCCTCATACCCATTATGGTAATGTTTTTTTATTGTTCATTTATATCTCACTTTTTTACCCTTTCTAGGTATTTGATCCCACCCATTATTAATTTTACATTTCCATATGATGTGTAAAAAAGTAATAATTATGATTTCTCTATTAATCAATATAGTTATAGAAAAAATGAATGAAAACTATGATGTTATTTTATAAAATAAGTTTTTTATATATTAAAATTTCCCATTACACTGAAAATTCATGATTATATAATGTATGGTAATGTTATGTTACTAATATTAATCAAATAACATAAAAACTATATATATGAAATTCTTGGTTAACTATTTTTTGGTTTTGTTATTCCTCTCCTAAATGGTTTTTCTATATGTTATAATGTTTTAATCCTAGTATGGTTTATTTTATACCTTTACCAAATGGGTTTTTTACAGGTGGTTTGGGTTATGTAATTTGTTTCCTATATCGATTTAAAATGTAGTTTTATATTGTTTTACATTATTTTTACAATCTTATTCCCCATCCAGATTTAATTTATTGTGGTATAACAATAATAGATTTTATTTCAATATTTTGGTGCAAGGTGTGGGGTTATATGTTTTTTTTGGAGTGTTTTATATGATATGTCCAAATGAGATTAATATTTTTAGGAATATGGGTTGTTTATTAATTTTATATGCATAAATATAATAAAAAATATGGAATTTATAAGGGAATACATTAGTGGTTATCTATGAATATGTTCTTATCACACATTTAATGTGAAAACTAATATATTTTTAGGCATTATGTCTATCATAAAATATAATTCATAGGTAGTATAAAATATTATACATTTTTACCAGAATAGATTTTGGAGAAATTACAAAGGAGAGACTCCAGTTATCTATATTGTTTGTAGTACCACTAAAAATGATCAACCTAGTAGAAATTAATTTGATATAGGTATATATTCCATTGAAAAGGACATTTTTATAGTATCATTACTTGTGGTTTTGTATAATTTATGAATGGAATTAAGCTGAAATACATTTCACATTCACGGATATTATATGGTTACATTTTTATATTTCTATTTTTTATGGTTTGATACAAACATTATATTATGTTTATGATAGTCCTTAAATATCATGACTAGTTGACAACCTATAACAAATGAGGTGGTGTACTTAAGGTTTTGTTTCATAATAAGTGTAAATTTGGTTCAGAAAGAACAATACTTGATAATTACAATCATCCTATAATTTTTCTTAAATCTATGTATATACAAGAATGATAAACCTAATGTAATATACCATTCAAAAAAAATATTTCATGTTTATTTTCATTAACAAAATCATGTTATTAATGATTTAGAGTAATAATGAAGTCAATTTCATTGATGAAGACTCATGATCATAGATAGTAACTAACAATTGTACTGAATATATTTGTTTCTTCAATTAGTGGATCAGAACTAATGGTCATTATTTATTTTGATAATACATATATAACTTCACGATTAGAATTATCCATTCTTAGGGACACAAATCAACTGATAGTATCACTTAATATGTGTCATATCTTGTTGATATTTCTAGTCCCTATGATTTCTTATGATTAATTTCATTATATCCCAATTTGACCATTATATATAGGTACTTCGATAATATTTTCATAAAACATGTTATCTAAGAAAAACATGTATACTATACAATTATAATTATTATTAATTTAAGTGTCAAAATATATCACCGATATATTATAAAATATTGATATTATTGTAATCAATAAATACTAGAAGAATCTTGGTGGAGGGAAATAACTCTCATTACACCCCCACTGTCACTAGAAATAGACATTATTATTTCACTATATTTCAACTCTCTTATACAAACATACTTTAATAGAGATATTGATTTTATTTCAACGTCCTCTAAATTTTCTATTATGGATACATTTTTCAAAATGACTAATTAATTTTTATTCTAATATCTAAATATATTACATTCAAAATATCTATATCTTATTCATTTATCATAACCATTAATTAATTGTAAGTACAACAAATACTATATTACAAAATCAATCATTTTATTAATAATGTTATTTCTTGGAAGAAAATATTGATTTTGAAAAAATGTTAATATTTATACCTCATATTTAGAAATATTAGAAGCCATAACATGAAATAAATCTATATAATTATATAACAGAGTCTATCATAAAATTATCTTTATTATTTTCATAACATTACTGCAATAAAATATTATATTCAAATGTTTTAAGGCTAGTTTTATATGCATTTCATAAAAAAATATCTATCTTAATGTATTCAAAATACATATATCTTGTGACACTAATTTACTTCATTGTAGTTATGATACTAACAAGTGTTGATCTCTAGAATTTACATGGTAATCCCCCACCATTATCAATGAATAACAAACATATAATCATAAACATAACATTTCATAAAAAATATATATCACAATTTAACTGTTATGAGACCACTAATATATTAATAATACAATTGAATTTAAACATATTATCTTAGAGAGGTTTGTTCCATGTTAAATTGTAAAGAAATCCACATAGGGGTCTCTCCATATTATAGTATTTATTTTATTTTCATTCAAATAAATTGATAGTCTCCAAAGATTGATGCATCTTTATTATACGCCTTTTTTTATTGGATATTAATTTTAAAATTAATATAATTTTATTGAATTTATAATAATTTTTAAAATATTATGTGAAATTGATTTTTGGAAATTAATTTAGGATATTTGGAAGTAAATGATTGAAAATTCATTAAACTAGGATTTGGTGTTCTTCTCGACATATTATAGTTATATTGATGTGAAGCGAACTGTGTGATCTGAATCACTTATATGATAAATGTGTTATTAATGAAACATAAGAATTTCATATATGATGAACAAGTATAATAATGTGGTATAATTTCCCATGCTTCATTAAACTTGTAGGATATTAAATAATAACACCATAGAACATGATTTGATAGAATATTGGTTATTGTTGGGAAACTATGATGACTTATTCTGTGATGGATATGTTGTGAAATCCATTTCTATTATTGTATGGAATCATAATAGAATATAAGAGTTAATTACAAGGATATATCAATTTATCTTCCTAGTTATTTTTAAATTAAAATACAATGGGGATATATTCGGAGATTACAGTGTTGTTAGGGATTGTTTCTGAGATTATATAAGAAGGCACTAAATAAATAGAGAACCATGGGTGAAAAAAATACTCATTTTCAAAAAGATATGATCAATATTCCATGGAAAAGTATAATAAAATCATATTTCACATTGACTTATAAATATTAGGTGATTCAATTATATTTGAAAATCATTTATTATTAAAATTCCATTATTATCATAGGTTCAAAGAAGTACATTTTCTTTCAAAAAATATAAATTTGTAAAAATACTCACCTAGAATAAAATTTTCAATTTGTTTTAATTTAATTTTAATTACATTTTCATCTCATTATAATTCAAATATATTATTTCATTATTAAAAATTATTCATAAGATAAAAAAAAATTTTAGGACTACATTTACCTTTATCATTAATTGTAATTAACTTATGGAGTAAGAGAAAAAGTTATATATATAGCTACCAAATTTTGTTATGAATTTATATATTAAAAAATTTCCTTGATTAAGAATAAAATTTATCCATGATCTTTAATTTTATTCCTTTTTGGGACATCATTAATTATAAATATTAATATATTATCTTTAGTATGATTAATAGGAAAAAATTGTGAGTATTAATTTTTATTTATATTTTTAATTTAAATGTTATAATTATTGATATTTTAGTGTATTTCACATATAAAAACATTAATAAAATAATATGAAAAATGATGGACATGGCTATAATTAAATTGATTAAACATGTATATCCATTCAATTAATAAACATATTTTTTTTATAATAGAAGGATATAAGTTACATTATGAAAAAATGATACATAAAAATAAGCTTCATGTTTCATTCCAACAATTGATTGTATTAATAAATTTAAGTTTTAGATCTTATCAATTTTAATCTCTATTTTTATTGATATTAATGGTTACTAATAAATCAAAAATAAACATTTCATATTCACGTTTTTTCTATATGGGAAGGATTGAAAAAATACAATATTTTATGATACCATAGATTATTTAATGATCAAGAGTATGAAAACTATAAAAATTTAAAACACTTTTTAAGAAATTATTCATGTCGTGTTGTCATGTTTTTTAATAAAATTATGTGGATCATTAGTGAAAATAAATTTTCAAAAATAACATATTTATCAAACCAAAATACTTATCACCGAATTTATATATAAATTTATATTATTAATCTATGAGTGTTTTATATTTTCATTTATAGTAGATTCGGTGCATGACTGGGAGACCATTCACTAGATCATATGTAATTTGTTTCAGAGACGTATTTGAATATAATAAATATATTCGTAGATTCATTTAATGTACATCATGATAAATTACCTTTGAACTCAATCACCATAGTGCACCTAAGGATTTGTTTATAACATTAATCATGGATGAAAATTAAAAACGTAGAAAAAAATCTATAAAACTAGTTACTGTTGTAAACAATCAATGATCAGGAAGCTTCTAGTATTTATTGAACCCCAATTCTGTAGGGAAACATATATATTAATTATATTTCTCTTCAAATGATATAAAATATTTGATAATTAAAAAAAGAAATTTCAGTATCCACAATTTCAAATGACTAGTTTCTTTGATATAAGAGACACATTTAACAATAATATTTTTTTAAAATGTAAAATTTATTTAGGGATTATATAATTTCAATCAGGGAAAATTTTAATGTTTTTAGGAATTGTTTTTGAAAAATAACATCATATCATGGTATATTTTTTAATGAAATGATCCTTTAGAATTAATTCAAATAGTTAGAATGGTCATTCAATTAATTGAAATTAAAAAATTCATTCAGTATGATTGAGAATCCATTTTCAAAGAATGACATATATTTTTGTAATTTTTTATAATAGTTTTCCAATATATATTTGATAAAAAAATTCAACTGAAAACACTCTGATATGGATAATAATTTTAGTCTCAAAAATTTAATTGTGGTTTATCTTATGGATAACATATTCTAAAATCTCAGAATGTTTAACGTGATCTCCCAAATAAAATTATTCATAATTCATTCCATTGGGAATGTGATCAAGGAACACTGAGGAGATCAATACACAACATGTTAGAGATATCTTATTTAGTTTCCCAATTAGACTCATTATCTAAAAAGATATATTTTCTTCATGTAGTTGACCATATTAAAATTTACACAACCATAAGAATGCCCAATTCAAATTATTTTGAGTAATGTAGAGTGACAAATGTTTATCAATTTTTTTTGATAATGTATCCTACAGCAAACAACGAAAATATGAAGTAAATGTTTCTTGTATATTAGTTTCAGAATACATGGAAAAGGTATAACTATAAATTAACTCTATAAAATATTCTAGAAAATAATTAATATAATTTAAGAAATTGTCTAAAGATAAATAAAATACAAAATAGATAGCATCGTATTCTATTATGAAATAGAATATTTTAACATTGAGTCGCACTCCTAGAACATAAATCAGTCAACATCTATATAAATTTCACTAATAATCATCATCACAATGCCAATCTACAAAACCCTTTCATAATGATATTCCCACTACATAAATTCAAAATTCATATTCAAAAATGATAAACTGATAAAATTTTATGATTATCCTATAATTCTATACACAAATACATTTTCTATATTTTAGAAAAATTAACCAACCCTTATTAGAGTTATTCAATGGTACACTGAGATATAATATAGACGAAACCCATGAGAAGATAATAGAACCATGATACATAAAAATAAGTAATAATTAGGGGAAATTCTATTGATAATTGGAGTAAATTTATATATATATAAATAAATCATATATTGATGATAATATAGATTAGGAAAAAGGATAAACAAATGAGAAATCCATAAAAATATTATTCCAGATGAATGAGATGAGGAATATAATATATCTGTTACATAAAATCACATTCTACCATTTCTTATGTGAATGTGGCCTTTAAATGTTTCCGAAAATACAAAATTTTCCATGATATATTTATGAAACTTAACAAAAATATTAACATCACTACTAGAATCTATCCAACAATATAGTATATGAATTTCAAGAAGAGTAATTTTCCAAAAAAAAAAACTTTATCAGATGATAGTGTAATTTCCAAGAGTGAGGAGAGTTCACCTATTATAAAATGGAATTCAATCCTTGTAAAAGATATCAAAAAATATTTTCTACCGTATAGAAAATAGGATATTGAATAATTGTGTATTCATTACTAAACATTACATCATGTGAAATAAATTTGGACTTTATATGTTATTAAATATAAAAACGGATAGATCTAATATAAAATAAGTTACTCCTAAACTCATTTCCATTGAGTGATGTATTTGTTATAAAGTCATTAATGGGTTACTATTTTGGTGGGGTTGTTTTATTTTTCCAATTTCCTTTGTATTAGGTAGATTAATAAAGAATGATATTTTCCCATTGTACCTTGGAGGCTATAGTGAGGTATAGAAAATTATTATATGACACAAATCATGTTATAATGATTCATATAGTTAGTGATTAACAAATATGAATATATATCATAAAATATTTAGATTGTGTAGAAAAATGTGATGTTATCCATTGCATTTTTCACATAATGAGAATTAAAACATCTTTCATTTTAAGAAAGAAGGTTTGAAGAACCCCCTGATTCCCATCGATTACATGGTGGATAATAAAGGATAATGTTAAAAATATATGGATTAATAATAATATATAAAAATTTATTTTATAGAACATAGATCATTATAATTCAAATAATATTTTACCTCACTAATCATCAACCCACTATATTACCAATTTAAACATAATCCAAAAATGATTGGGGACTCTTTATTTAGTTGATTGTGAGAATCTAATAGATGAAGATAAAAACATAAAAGTGAAGAGAAAATATAATGAATAATTTTATTTTTATTTTCAATCATCTATGTTATAATTCTGATTATTTATGCACATGAGTTATTGTTATAATAAGGAAATAATCCATGATGATAACTATAAGGATGACTAACAATGTTGATGATTGAGGAACTGAAAAATTTATTCTGAAACACCATGATTTGGGAATTGTATTTTTGATTTTTGGAATGTAAATAGGTTAATTGAATATATAAGATTCTAAAAATTAGATGAATATAAGTCATTAATATTGAGGATAACGAATTAATCACAATGAAAAATTTCATTGGATGGAAAGTGTTTTTTTATAACATAATGATTGAATAATAAAAATGATATATGAATTTTTACTCCCATTTATGGAGTTAATTCTTGAAATGTTATCCAAACTAATATTTTATTTCTTTTTAGTAGTCATATATAATTACTAGTAAATTTAAATGGAATAATATAACCAATATAATAATATTTTAACTTTTATATGTATAATAATATATAATAGACATGTCAATGAAAATGATCAATTTTATTAATACACATAAAAGGTGATGGTAAAATATTTTTCTTATCATAATGGATAATTTCATATGGATTTTCATATATGATTTAAAAATAGACGCGACATCATTTGAAGTATGTATTAATAATCATGAATTGGTACACAAAAGATAATAGGAAAATTTTTATTTCCTTGTTGAGAGTGGAACCATATCATAATGAAAGTGGGAAAATACTGAATCACCTAATAGACTTGTGAGAATAAATATGTGTGGTACATTTTTTCCCTAATAATAGTGAATATGATACAATTCCCTCTCATAAATATTTAATTATACCTCCACTTTATGAATATTGTTTCATGGATACCTATAATACTCATTGATCCACCTGAATTTTGTATACATTTCCACAAACATTATCAAAAATAAGAACATGTCTTCAGCAAAAACCTACCACTTAGTGGAAAAATACTTCTATTTCGCTGATCTTGTTTATTTTCAGGTGATTTCTTGCTAATCACACAAAAAGAGAGAATACTGAGCCAAATTTACAACTTCATGGCATGTACAAATATAGATGTTGTTTATAGTAAGACTCAGATACAGATTTTCTTGGAAAAGTGCATTCCCATGTTACTAGAATCATGCACATACCGTGTACTAAAACTACATGTCGTGTATAGTATTCTAGAGGCAATTGGTGGTTGAGAATAAGTTTACACACTGATGGGGCTGGAGGACATTAGCACGCCATGTACATCATTTATACATCACTTATTCCCTTTTAGAAGCGGTTGGTGGCTAATAAAAGAGATTACACATTGTGTTTGGTGGCACTACATGCTGTGTATATCCACCAACCTTGTGACGCCATGTTCTGAGTCAAAGACAATGTGTTAGGACACCTACTGTCAGAAAAAAAAGTTGAAAAATGCACATTGAAAAAAATACATGACATCTACTTCATCTGCACGTTGTGTAGTTTTATTTTCTATAAATAGAGTCATTGGCCTCCGGTTCAAGGTGGAGGAAGTGGGGGGATGATCTGACGGAATGAAGCTCTACTATCATGCTACCATCATTCAACAACTTCATTATTCTACCATCATATGATACTGCCAATCTCCCCACTATATTTCAGCAATAATCACATTAGGTATCGAGGGTTTGATTTTCATCTTTTTGTAAATGTGTAAAAAAATTCCAACTATGTTGGTGTTATGGGAGATGAAAGAGTTGTCAATTTTATCAGTTGTTATGAATTCGTATTTTCCATTGACCTCTTTTTATTCTACTTTAATCACTTCATTTTATCACTTAATATTCTAAGCCAGACTAAGAGCAGAATTTGTTGGGATTCAAAAGAAGAATGACGATGAATTCGTCCATGATACTTGGATGTATTCATCCACTTAAAAATAGAATAATCCAAATAATGAACTTTGAAACATTGACTACCGGACCACAGAGTTGATTTTCTAATCACATGACATAAGTTTACCATTCCATGTAAACCTTGTTACAAATTGAATCCCAGGCTATTGGGTTATTATGAACAACACAACTTCATAAGAAATTGTATTTAATAAATAACCTCTAAAGAATCCACAACCCCAATGCATTTTCCTCAATATTTGCATCTAAACAAATTTCTTGTATTTTCCTTTATCCGTTATGTAATTTTCTAATACAATTTATATCCAATTAACATTATATCAAAACATTATGAATCGATTATAAATTCAGTACACTTCTCTAAGAAAAAAATACAAACTGGATAGGCTAGAAAAAAATAACATCTGTTTCCAAGTGGATTGACCCCTTACTAGTAATATACTTGTTAGGGAAAAAAAATTTGGGACACTGATAACATGCCTTCTGTAAAACGGCCTGCCAAATTTTGGAGTCGTTGATAGGGATTATGAAAAGTCAATTTTGTCATTATTTTTATCATATTTGTATCAAATTTTAGTGGAACAAAATCATAAATTCTTAAAAATATCATTTCTAATCTCAATTAGGTTTATCATTATTTTTCGTGGTTTATGCATTGTGTGTTTAGTATTGCGTAGGTCCATATTGGTATGAGAGGCTACATCACTCGTTCCAAGAATACTGAGTCCTTAGGGTTTTCCAAAATTGACCTAGAAATCTAACGGACTCTCTTGAGGCGATGATAAGAACTCATGGAGAGCCCAACCAATACAATCAAATAGAGAAGAATGAAGAAGGAAATTTAGTTTTTGTCCATGGTTCTAGATAATATTTTGTTCTGGATGATAACCGAAACAAGCAAGATCCCATTTCTCTTAGATATGGCCCATAGTAGCTCTAACTGTTCCAACTAGAGCTGATTCCATTTTTACAGCCAAGTTAGGGGTCGTACTTCACCCCCACAGGAGTAATAATATATTCCACCTCCACTCCCTCAATAGCTACCTCCACATCATACTCTTATGAATCAAGGTGTGCTGTCTATTCAGGGAGATGAAACAGGCATCATCCGTCCACCGGTACAGGCCCAACTCTTTGAGATAATTCCTGCATTATGAAACTAATTCAAAATATCATTCAGTTCAGTGCCCTGCCCAGCGAGGGCCCAAATTCCCATCACTCAAATTGTTTTGAGGTCTGACACACGTTGTACTACCACGGAGTGTCCATAGACTCCATTTGTCTTCACCTCATTCCCTTATCTCTAAGGGGTACGATTAATGACTATATTAACGGGTTTCCACAAAGATCTATCCTCACCTGGGAGGAGCTTGCCCAGGCGTTCCTGTCTAAATACATCCCACCCTCCAAGACAGAGACATTGCGGAACATAATACACAACATCATGCAGAACGACATGAAGTCATTGTAATAATCATCGGTGCACATCAATGGCATGTTTCCAGAATTCCCACACCATGGACTCCCACATTGGATGAAGGTGAAAACCTTTTTTGCGGACTGATGATAAATAAATAGTTCATGGTGGATGCTGATGTTGGTGGTATAGTTATAAGGATGTCTCCCAATGAGATTTTCAAACTACTAGAAGACATGTTCGCAAACAGAATTCAGTGGAATTCTGAGCCGCACACAAAAAAAATGAATGCATAATATTGATGCCACAACATTTCTAGATACCTAGTTGCATGTTGTGTCCAAAAAGATCGACGCATTCAATCCAAAGGGCATGTCCCAAGTATATGAGGAAAATCATCAGGAATTCAGCAAATGTGGTGACAACCACATCATGGCAGAATGACCAGGACCTACATTTAGCTCTTCGATGAGCGAGGTGAGCTATGTTTCAAAAAACCGAGGGCCAAACAAGTACCAACAGTTCCCAAACCCGACATGGGGTGATCAACAGAACTCAGGCTGGGGCCAACAATAGGAGAATCATTTTCCATGGTGACAGCTCGACTATGGTCAAACTTCTTATCAGAACTAGTAATCATGGAAACAATGGCCCTAGAAAGAGTCTTATCAGCAACAAGGGTATTAAAACCCTCACCCACAATAGTTGTGACATCCAAAACCTCCACCAACCGCACTACCACCATAGAAGAAGAATACATCTATGTTAGAAGATCTCATGAAAATATTTATATCTACTATAGAGACCAGATTCCAGAATTAAGAGACATCCATTCAAGGCCTGGAGAACCAAATTGGCTAGCTGGAAAACCAACACTCAGGGAGACAACTCGGTAAACCACCGGGCAACACTGAGATGAACCCGAGGGAGGAGGCCCATGTCGTCACACTACATAGTGGAAGAGAGCTAAAATAGAACCTACCAGAAAATCGTGGTGCACCTACACACCCTACTAATGAAGAAGGTATTGTTACAGTCCCCTCCTCATCTAAAATCCCACCAATGCATGATACACAGTCTAAAGGAAATACGGTTTTCAACCCCTTCGTTCCTAACATACCCTTCCCAGAGAGGATGAAGTAGAGAAAACTGGACAACCAGTTCAGCCTATTCATGGACATGTTCAAGAAGCTACACGTCAATATTCAATTTACAGAGGAACTAGCACAGATGCCCACCTATAATAAATTCATGAATGAGATCCTCTCCATCAAAAGAAACATGGAGGATATTTGCACTATTTCAATGAATAAGGAGTGTTTTACGGTCGTCCAAAATTCGATTCCTCACAAACTCCAGGATCCATGTACCTAAACTATTCCATGCACTATTAGACCATGCGAGTTTGGGAAGGCCCTATGTGACTTAGGGGACAGTGTCAACCTCATGACCCTCAGAGTTTTTAAGAATCCAGGGCTCAACGATCTAAATTCTACCCAAGTAACCCTTCAGTTTTCCGACCCATCAATCAAATATCTGAAGGGTCTACTACAGGACGTGTGGGTCAAGGTGCGTAAGAAAATCTTCCCCACAGATTTCATCATCCTCGACCTGGAGGAAGTCCAAGAGGAACCTCTCAATTTGGGAAGTCCCTTCTGGGACACTGGAAAGGTAATGATCGACATGCACCAGGGGGAAATAATTCTCCAGGTAGGAGATGAGAGAGTCTCCTACAATGTCCTCAAAGCTATCAGGCATGCATCATTGTCAGAGCATGTGGGTTGCTATGTTGTGACCACCGTGGATGAACACTTAAGCGAAGAAGGGGACGACCTTCTATGTTTGGTTACTACATATGACATGAATATTCCATAAATTCAACTAGACAAAGCACCACAGGACCTAAAATTCCTAGAATTCCATGGTGGATACTACCAGCACCCTGTAGTTATAATCGATATTTTGGAGCAGGAAATGGTGCAACCACTTGTACCTTCAACTCTAAAGGCTCCTTACCTTGAACTAAATGCTCTTCTGTCTACTCTGAATTATGGGTATTTGGGAAACAATTACATATTTCATGTCATACATAGTGAAAAATTGTCACATAAGTATGAGGATGAACTTCTGTTGATTTTTAAACAACACAAGCACGCTATTGTGTGGACAGTTGCATATTTGACAGGAATCTGCCGTAATTCACCCACAAGGTGTTACTTGATAAAGGTGTGAAGCAATAGAGGCTACAATAGCATTGATTTATCCCCACCCCTACCATAAAGGATGTTGTGAAGAAATACGTATTTATATTTTTGTATAAATGCATCATTTTTCCCATCTCAGATAGTTCGTGGGTGAGTCCTCTTCAAGTGGTACCAAAAAAGGTGGTATCACCGTAATTTGAAATGATAAGAATGAGCTCATACCCCCACACACTGTCTTGTGATAGAGAATCTATGTGGATTACAAGTTGATGAATGATTCCATGAGGAAGGTTCATTTCCCTTGTCCTTCATGGATCAGATGGTAGAGAGACTAGTGGGGCACAACTTTTACTCCTTTCTCAACAGAAAATCTGGCTACAATAAAGTTTCCATTTTTTATGTGGGTCATGATAATAACACATTTACTTACCCCTATGGTACGATTTCTTTCTGAAGGAGGTACGTTGGACATTGAAATTCCCCCGACACATTACGACACGCTTTCTTAGATATCTTACATGACATGGAAGAACAGATCCTGAAGATATTAAAGGATGTTTTTTTTCATTTAAGGAAAATCATTCACCACTTTCTTACATCTACTAGAGATAGTTCTGTAACAATTTGAGAACACTCACCTTGTTTTGAATAGTGAAAAGTATATTTTCATGCTGCAAATTGGCATTGTCCATGGCCACAAAAATCATTGAGAAGGGGATATAGGTGGACCTGATAATGATATAATTCATTTCATGACTTCCTATTCCAATATCAGTCAGGTCCATTCAAGGCTTCTAGGGGATTGCAGGTTTCTATAGGAATTTAGTTCGAGACTTCTCAAAGATAACCCATCCCCTCGCAAACCTTCCAACCAAGGAAGCCGTATGTGAGCTTTATGAACCATGCACCATAGATTTTGAGAATCGGAACCAGCTCCTGGTGTATGATCCAATAATGGTTTCTACCAACTGGGAAGAAAAATTTAAAGTTATGTGTGATGCCAGTAAATACATAGTAGGATAAGTCTTGGGCTAGCAGCTTGAACGAATTTTCCGACCTATCTATTATGCCAGCATGATTCTCAACGATACATAGATAAACTACACCACCACAGAAAAGAATATTATTGTAGTGTTGTTTTCATTTGTCAGGTTCTGTTCACACTTAGTGATATCTAATGTTTTTTACACTAACCATGAAGCAGTAAAGTACCTTCTAATCAGGAAATATGAAAATCCATGACTGATTAGATGGATACTCCTCCTACAAGAATTTGATATGGAGGTCTGAGACAAGAGAGGGATCAATAATGTAGTAGTTGACCATAACACCCTCCTTGAGATGCCGCATTTGGAGAAGTATCAATATCGGGAGGTCAAAAAGGATATCCCTGAGGAGAAATTATTTTTAGTCAATGAATCACATAGACCTTGGTATGCTGATATTGCTAATTTTATGGTTACGTGTGACATTTACCCTGACCTCTCCTTACAGTAAAGGAAGAGATTTCTCCCTAATGTAATGAGGTACTTCTGGTAAGATCCTTTTCTATTCTGATCCTGTGGAGATGGGGTAATCTGTTGTTGATCTCAGAAACTAAAGTTCACGGAGTCCAGGAATTATTTCATGCCACGCCAGTTAGGGGACATCATGGGCATGACCTAACTATAGAAAATATCTTACAGTCTTGTTTTTTGGCCTACCATGCATAGAGATGCCCGTAAATTTTTCACCAGTGGCAATCGATGCCATGGAATAGGTAATGTTAGACGTCTTTCAGATATTCCCTTGTACCCCATCCCATAGGTCAAGTTATTCGATGTCTGGCATAGATTTTATGGGACATTTTCACCCCTATTTTGGGAACACATACATCCTATAATGCTTCAACCACATCTCCAAATGGGTAGAAGTCGCTACTACAACACACGACATGACCACAATAGTCATGGGCTTTAAGAAACATATTTTCTGTAGGTTCGGTGTTCCTTGTGTACTAATCAATGATAGAGGGACACACTTCGACAACACATTGATGAATGGAGCACTGTCGATGTTCAGAATAAAGCATTGTATGGGGAAGCCATATCATACCTAGACTAGTGGAAATGTGGATCTCTCAAATTGTGATCTCAAGAAGATTATATAAAAAATAGTGAACAATTCGGGGAAATACTAGTCAAATAATCTAGATGATTATTTGTGGGCATATCCGACAAATTTCATAATACAACTTGGGATGTCCCCATAATGCCTCATCTATTGAAAGCCATGCCATCTACCAGAAGAGTTGGATCATAAAGCCTAATGGGTCGTCAAGGCCCTGAATATTGATCTGAAGGTAGCTGATGAGAAGCGTATGTTCCAACTATCAGAACATGATGAAATATGATTAGATGTGTATGAGAATTCCAAAATGTACAAGGAGAAGACAAGAGAATTCCATGACGAGATGCATTCAAAAAAATGTTCCAAGCCTGGGATCAAGTACTCTTTTTTAACTCTCTTCTTCGATTACTCCCAAGTAAGTTAATGTCAAAATGATTGGGACCATTACGGGTCATATGAGTATTCCATTATGTGGCGGTGGAAATTTATGGAGAGGGTGTTCAACTATTCAATGTGAATAGATAGTGGCCGAGGATTTACCATCATATGGATGAAATGGCGGGATGGTTTGCATCATACATCTCAGGTACACATAAGTTAGTTGGTCGAGCCAACAACAAAAAACAAAGGTGCTTCATGGGAGGAAACCCAGCGAATACATGTCGTCTACCATTTATCCATATGGCATGTATTGATTTCATTTCAATTATAATCATTCTATTATAAATATATAGGATGGAAAAGTAATAAACTGGGATGATGTGGGTGCCGATGGTAAGTTCAATAGAGTTTATCTCAGTCATCACCGATTCGAATCCCTCCAGACCAACCTTCGGTACGAGGTTCATCCATTTTATCATTGTGTTTTTTACACGGTGTGTGTTTTATTTTTCATATATTTATACATATATATATATATATATATTATACAAAAACCCATTATGGAGATGGAGTAGATGTCAAGGGTCATAATCCGGCTCCAAAAAGTCCCGGGA
Source organism: Viscum album (assembly GCA_963277665.1). NCBI lineage: Eukaryota > Viridiplantae > Streptophyta > Magnoliopsida > Santalales > Viscaceae > Viscum > Viscum album. Next base: position 1,758,539,985 of record OY728123.1, read on the forward strand.
TCAAATTCTGACAACCGCCACATTTCTATCATTTGTCATTTTTATAAAACCACATGGTGTGCCTTTCTATATACGTCATGTAAACCATGTTTTATTTACTTTATTGAATGGGATTTCTACATAATGAAATACATTCTGGTGAAGTTGGAAGATTGGCAGAGTCTAGGCCCTGGATCCAAATGACCCATGTTCGAACTCTACTAATCTCCCTACATCATCCCTTTTAGTATAATTAAAAACCACAATCCATGCATTCCCTTCCTCTAGTGTATTATACACCATATACATTTAATATATTTAATTAATAAATAGGTGCAGTAGTACAACCATTTCTCCAGTGGTTGAGGGCCTCTGTTCGGAACAGCCGATCACCGGTTCAAATCTCGCCCCAACCACCAGACCAAATTCTGTACTTATCTTTTATAATTTTAGAACACATGACGTGTATTTACCAATACATTACATGTATAGTTTTATTTGTAATATATATATATATATATATATATATCTTTTAATTTCATTATTTATATTAATTATTATATAGTTAGCTATAATATATATATATATATATATGTATATCCTAAAACAATTGAGGTACATGGCATGTAGGACACTGATAAAAGTCGTGTACTATGGATTTAAAATCCACACACCACCTGGCTGGGCATGTGTCTCGCGGAATCCCACATCTCCATATTTCTTCTCCCATACGACGTTTAGGCTCCCCAATTCAAAATCCAAAAATTTCGTATTTTTTGTCTTCTGATTTCTTCTGTACTATGATCCTCGGTCTAGGTACAGAATTATACATCCTTTATTTCAATATTTCATTGGAGTTTAGGGTGATATTTTGATCGTACAACCGTTTGGATTCCATGATACATGATGAAAATTTGATGAACACAAAAATTGTACTTCTATACACGACCACACAATTAATACTTCACAATTTGTGAATACACAGTGAGTTTATTAGGTACACACCGTATACCAGCCCACATCATGCCCGGCTACCTTATTCACATAACCACAGACACCATTTCATGTACACGGTGTGTCTTTTTGGTACACACCATGTATTCCATTTCTCTCGGCTTGTTCGTGTCTGGAACTTCACACTGATGTATGACATATGTTCTTACATACACTGTGTTGTTCCTTCACAAAGTGTGTACTGTATTATTTGCTCTATGCATACGGTGGTCGTGTATTTGGACCACAAGACTAGGAGCACATTTCATATACACAACATTTATGTTCATTACAAACCGTTTAGCCTACCCTTTTCCATGTTCACTCAGCATGTCTATCCAGAGAATACGGGATGCAAACTCGCTTCTACTATACGTCGTGGGCTATGGTTATACACGCCATGTACATTTTTTTCATTTTTCTCACATTTAATTCATTTATTTTTTTATTTGGTTTTTTATTTATTTCTCAGGATATTGTAGACAGAGACCCTTTGTGTGGTAAGTGGCCCACCTCTGCCACTGAGGGTGAGAGGCCCACTTTTCATTGGATCTGACTCTGGCCAGCGACAACACCAACTCCCAACTATCCTATGCACCAACCCCCTCCGCAAGAAATTCTTCCACCACTCACCATCTCCTTTGATGATGGTCCATGTACCGCCTCACATCTACCATCCACCATAGAGCCTTCGTGAACCACCCTTTCTTCCGCACCAGCTGCCACACCACATGTTCCCTCCTTTATCGCACCCAATCCCTTATCACCCGCCCCATCCGGTAGGCCTCTATCTACTACGGCCGCTCTACCACTAGCCAGCCCCCACTACTGTACCACCTAGGATGGCCATTACCGGTGTTCCCTACCCATTTATGGTGTTCCCGGTCATAGACTTGGCACATGATAGAGTTCTACATTTCTATCGCCGTCCAATACCATTTAGTAGTAGTTATCTTGACACCAATGTCCCATAGCAGCTTGGTATCTAGGGAGAGATGGAGGATCTCATCAGGTAGACACCATTACTCATGATCTTCCAAGCCAGCACACTTATTTTCTGAGATTTATCATTGGTGTTTTCTATATTTTTCAAGTTCGATGGGCCCGAGTACCGAGAGACGCCTGGCGATATGGTCTCGCTGGTCTGGTTTCGGCAAGGTGGATGACCCTTCTCCCTTCCTATGATTGAGTTTGGCCATGGATGTGGTTTCTATCCTCATCACGTCACCCCACCCCTTGTCTCCAGCCGAACCTGCCGTATGCCTCTATGAACTTTTCCATGTGGCAGGATATTACTGGTTCAGACCACCAATACACCTCCTCTTCCCATAAGAGTAGCCTTATTTCTGACCCAATCCTATACTTCACCCACCAGTGCTTTAGCACCATCCTTTTCCCCCTCCATGGGGATATGGAATGTTGTGACTGTCCTTTATATTGAGCTCCTCACTTGTGTCATCCCACAAGACTACTCGAACCTCCCTTACCTTGCCGCCTCCTACTTCCACACTATGATTACCGGCCTTCAAGGAAACCTGGACAGTGGGGTTTACACCACCCGCCTTGCCTACCCCCTCAGAGATTTTGAGCCTTCCCTTCCCCATGACCGGTTAGGTTCCCCCCTATGGATGTACATTCTCATGCTTATTCACATGGGATTGGTTCCGATGTTGGGGCACTTACATTCTTGCTCACACACCACCCTGACCACCAGCCGACCCTCCTTCCCCTACCAATGTAAATGCTACTCCTTCCCCACCCCTTCTGTCTTCCCCACCCCACATGCCTTATTATAACCTCCCTGATTCTTTTGCATCTACTTAATCCATATATCATCACCCTTGGTCGATCTCTCCTTTTAACTCCACCTAGCCGTGGTGCAGCAGCACTTGGTTTGTCTCAATCGATGTCATGACCGACACGTGCAGATGTTGGGGCTTCTTCTTCAGCATCATGGTATTCCATTAACCCCGCCACCTGCCACTACCTCCACTACTTTCTTTCTTCCACAGCTCCACTGCCATTTAGTGCACTGGCCAAAAATTTATTTCTCATCTCCACTACAAGACCAACTACAGCCACTACTACTTCCAGTCCAGGGATTGCTGTCGAGCCTTATCTTCCGACTCAAGTTCCTACGACTCCAACTCCTGTGGCTACTCTTCTATGTATGGATTCTAAGCCTCTAGCTTCCATGGCTCATGAAACTTCTCTCCCTACTGTTTCTGTACAGAATGATGCCTGTTATGAGGTGACCCTCTGACTAGTTTTTGGACACATGTCTTCCATTATATATATAATTGTGATATCTTGTTCATGTGTATATTCTGTATGATTGCAGTTTTATACCTCCACAACTGTCACAGGTACACTGCAATGCGTTGGGCTCTACATATCCACCACTTCCCATTATTCTTCACCTAGAAACGAGCGGAGTATTGTTTTTTACATATTCTATTATTTTCATTTTCTTTCTCAATTTACATCATTTCTTACTTCCCCTCATTCTGTCCTCTATTTTGTCCTCACATTCCTTTTTCAACCTTTATAGGGCATTTGGTGGACCATGTGTGATATTAAATATGGGGGAGTGTCTCTTGATCACCGTTGTATTTGCCTTTACCATCAGCTAGGTCAAATCAATATTGGAATATATATTTGAAAACATGAAGAAATTTTGGATAATCTTATTTTTAAATAATAAAGATAAAAGTGAGTTTTTTTAAAAAGATTCATGCTTATTTTGGCTCTTATGTGTTTTAAAATGATTGTGGATATAGTTTAAATTGCGACTTATAATCCTTGTATAATTACATTGATTGAGATAACAATTTATATGCATTTCACAACCTGACTGTCTCTTTATTTGTTTTTCCCACTTCTGAGAGGTATTCTAAACCCTTAATCATATTATTTATAATACCCTCTTTCCTGATAGATTCATTGGATATACATAAATTCCAGAATTTTCATGTTTATTTTCAAAACCTGATGTATTTTTGAATTAAATTAAAAATATAGATGCATTAGATTGTTTCAATACCTTTATCATGAGACCTACGCTACATCGGATCTTCATGAAGCCCCTTAAAACCATGAACAACCATTATTGGAAGCCATATTACAAGCTTATTTCCCTTACTAACTGAATTCTTTTATAATTTCGCATGATTATTCACATGAGCTAAAGAGAACCAATTGGTAGTACATTGCATATTTTTGTGAATCGTCAAGAAATTAGGAATATGGGAAAGCCTCTAGATCATTTTAGGAAAAAAAGGTTCCCAAAACCATATTTGTGGAATTTATAAAAATTTCCCCTTAGTTATAAAAAAATATACAGAAAAAGCAACCTTATACTTACTTATTGGTTTGTAAACCCTCCCAAACTAAAGGAGATGGTGGTGATGAAATCATTAGACATAGATTGTTGAGGATGCATTTACACTAAGCTTAATTTTGAATATAATGCATTGTTAATTAAATAATTTAGCATTTTTTCATGGCTCTGTGTTATTTTTCACATCTTCACCTACCAACCATTAGCAACAGAGACTACTAATCCTCATTAAAAATTCCTCATGAATTATTTAAATCGGTTTTATAAAGTAGAGATATAGATTTCTATAAAACCTACGGATAGAGTGTATATATCCTTGATCAAGCATAACATTGATTTAAAACATATTGAGTGTTGAGTGTATTACTGGGAAGGTAGATCATCATGTGGCTTGATTATTTTTGAATCATTGAAATGTGTCTTTAAAAGAGGATGAACGTAGATAATTGAAATATATATGTGGTGTGATTTTGAATATTTTATGAATTGACATAGTTTTGTACCTTTATAGAATTTTTCCTATGACTGTATCATTTAAATTTATGATTAACTAAATTCCTTTATGTTAAAAATATATTCTCTTTTAAATAGATGTTGAGAATTGCTTGAGGGAAATACAATGACTATGTATGGGGGATTTTGATTCACCCGATTTGAGTATACATTTCCACATAGTTTTTTGAAAATAAAAACATGTCTCCATCAAAAACCTACTACTTTGTGGAAAATACATTGATTTTGGTGATGGAGTTCATTTTCAGGTGATTTTTGGCCAAACAAAAACATTGGGGGAAAGCTGAGAAAAAATTATGACTACATAGTATGTAGATATATATATACACTGTGTATAATCAGACTCAAACCAGGATTGGAATGGACATATAGAATCCCAAGTTACCAAAAGCATTTACACACCGTGTATAAAAACTGCATGTTGTATATAGTATTCTAGAGGCGGTTGGTGGTTGAGAAGAAGTCTACACGCCGATGGGGCCGGAGGACATTGGCATGCCATGTACATCATTTATACATCACTTCTTCCCGTTTATAAGCGGTTGGTGGCTAATAAAAGAGAGTACACATTGTGTTTGGTGGCACTACATGCTGTGTATACACACCTACAAAGAAGCACCATGTTCCATGTCAAATACAGCGTGTTGGGCCACCTACTGCTGAAGAAAATGATGAAAAAACCTGAATTACAAAATTATACGACATTTACTTTTACCACTCATTGTGTACTTTTATTTTCTTTATATAGAGGCCTTTGAATCCGTTTCAAGGAGGAGGATGAGGGGGTGAAGTTCCAATGGAACGAATTTCTATTATCATTCAACCATCATTCAACTACATAAATATTATATCATTCTATCAATGATCCAATCTCCCATCAACGTTTCATGGATGATCACATCACTTATCAAGGGTTGTTTTATTCTTTTCTTCTATATGTAATGAAATAATTAGTGTGTTGGGGTTATGGGAGATGAAAGAGTTGTAATTTTGATTAGTCTTTATGAATGAATTTGTTCTACTAACCTTTTCTTATTTTTATTTAATTACTTCATTTTATCACTGATATTCTGAACCTGGCCAAGGAATGAATTTTTAGGGATTCAATAGATGAATAATGATGAATACATTTACGATCATTGGATGTAGTCATTGACTCAAAAATGGAATTAGAAAAATAAATAACTGTGAAACACTGACTACCGAACCAAGGAGTTTGCTTCCTCAGCTCAAGATATTAGTTTACCCGACCAATGAATCCTTGTTAAAAATTGAATCCCATTGTATTGGGTTATTATAAAAAACACAAAATCATAAATAAAATTTAACTAACAACATCTTATAAATCCACCACCCCAACTCATTTTCGTCCATATTTTCATTAAAAAAATTCTTTTATTTTCCATTTTTTGTTAAGAAATTTACTAAATAAATTTAAATCCAAATACCATTCTATTAAAATATTAATAATCGGCTCTAAATTCAGTACACTTCACTAAGACAAAGATACAGTCTGGATAAGTAATATAAAAATAACATCTTTTTCCATGTGGCTCGACCCCAAACTCATACTATACTCGTAAGGGTATAATAATTTGGGACACTGATAACATACCTTTGGTAAAACAACACGCCACTCATAAAACAAATGTTAATTTATGTTATATTTGAATTTGATAAATCAGGTTATACATTCTTTAATACACAAAAAATAATCTAGTATCTTCGATGATCATGATCAAGAACAACTACGATAACTAATATGTGATAAATGATATTTGGATATGGGATATTGACGCACGCCTATTATAGGGCATGGAAAAACAATTATTTCCTAAGTTAAAATGTAGTAATGTGGTTCAACTAGGATGTGTTCTGAAGAGATGTTCACACCAAACGGGTTGTCACTTTAAAACGGGGGTTAAAATGTTGTGATTTTGAAAGGAAATTTGAAATTCAAATGCTTGAAAAACTATGAAATTAAAAAGGTGATTAGGTTGGTGTAAGTTTCCTAATTATAATGCGATCCTTGTTCAATTTAATTCAAACATTTTCTTCATAGTTGATTAAAGTGTGTTTCCACAATCATTTCCTCTCACTTCCTTGGTGAAATTATTATTGTGAGAGAAAACCTTACAAAGACCTTGGTTTGGTCAACTCTCCTTCCATTGGTAAAATATTTTTATTGAATATCATTAATTGAAATGGGCAATACCCGATCAGGTTTTGTTTATCCCAAACAATCAAGAACGTTCACTACACCTTTTACACATATTGACGATCATCGAGTACTTCACCACTAATTCCTGGTTCATTCCATCGTATATAAACCAGAAATTAGTGGAGGGAGATTATGATTATTTTACCAAGGAAAAAATCAATAACAGAATTAATATTAAAGAATGATTGCACTTGATTATAAAATCTGCAATAAGAAATTGAAAACAACTTTGAAAAAGAAAGAAATTTATTCAATTGCGTCCAAAAACTCAAGCATTACAATGTAGAAAACCAACCCTTCCCCAATCACTCCAAATGTTTACACCACCATGGTAAGAGTAATCGAGTTGAATGAGGAAGTATAAAGAATTAAAAAACTATGAAAAAGAAAAGAAATAAAAGAGAAATCAGAAACGTTCTCATTCTTGGTGTCCTGGAAGAATGGGGTGGAGAATCGGATGATTTGAGAGGGTGGCGCTCTCCTCCTTTTATATCCAGAATTTGTCTCCCAAATGTTGATGAATTTTATCCCCATTAAATGACATCTTAACGTGTTGATCCTGTAAAGACCCGTAAATTTCAAGGAAATTTTTTTTCTTAATTTTCTTTGGAATTTTAAAAGAATGCAGTTTCTGACGGCACCTGATTCCGAGGCCTGGTGTGCCCGGAATCATTTTCCGAAGTTTGGCTTGGGTACGTTCAGTGAACAGACGAGCGGGTTTTTCTAACTTTTGAATCCGTGCCCGGAATCGAATTTTGAGGGCACCGATGGAATCGCAGCGCTGGTATTTTCTTAGAAACGCCTCTTCCGGAGTCGCGTTTGCTTGGGTGTGGTTTCTAATTTTTTTTCGGGATTAAGGTCAAGAAATAAAATAATTGTACGAAAAACATTATTTTATTTCACTTAAGCCACTTGGAAGTCACTTGAAGCCACTTAAAGCTGCTTAAGCTGAGTTGATCCGGATAGGATGATATCAAAAATATCCTACCCCCTTGGTAGAATATTTGTGGGGTGGGGCCCGTACGAGCCCCACCATTTCTTTTCCGCTAAGTAACGCACCCGCGAAAACCCGTCATTATGAAAGTCAACTGATGCGTTTTCTTAAATTCTTAACACACTATTTAATTGGGCAGTTTTGTTCGTAAAGTAATGGGTTGTTTCATTCGTTAAATTAATTCTGCGAATTAATGGGTCGTTACTTACCTCTTATTCGTTTGTTGGCGTAATAATAAAATAAGACCAACACTGACTTTGGAGGATTACACCTTGAGAGGTTTTTGACCGAAGTTCTTGTGCCTTCACCCTTCTTCACGAAGAACCCGAAGAACGCGAAGAACGCGAAGAACGCCGGCCTCCGATGAAGAACGCCCAACCCACAGAAATCGACGACACGACGCCTTGTGCCGCGACGCCGACGTTTCCTCTCCCGCAACGTTCTTCGGCGACGTTCCTTCCTCCACGACAAAAACCTTCGATAATCCGTTGAGGTGAGAGTTTCGGATTTCTTTAAATTCCTTTTTGGATTTAACTCAAGATGGATTTAATTATTAAAATTAAATCTGTTGTTCTTGAACCTCGGAGTTCGTCAACGTGGCGCCGGATACCGTGACGATCTCCTCCTTCCGCGACAAACCCCTCCTTCCGCGATGATCATATCCGCGAAGAACCCGCGCGTGCAACTTGACGAGGTAGGGGTTGTTGTGAATATTTTATATTCCCGTGAACGTTTCTTTAAAAATTAAAGAACCGGATTCATTTGAACAATTTTAATTTATTAAAATTGTTGTTTCAAGTGTTGCATAATTCTCCCGTTGTTATTATTCTAACACGGAGGGTGCAGGCCAAACGAACACGGCCCGACAACCCTCCGTCGTTCTTCGTGGTTGTGCGGATTTGGCGGGTGACGGAAAATCGTGATGCAAGGGAGATTTGGTGATCCCGCAGTGAAGAATGGAACCCGGGAGGAACAATGGCGCAGACGGGAAGGAAAACGGACCACCGGAGCAACTCCGGTGGCCCGCAGAAGCGGCCGGCGGCGCGGCAGCGCCGGCAGCCGGAGGCGGCGGCGGCAGCTCGCGGACTCGCAGCCGTGCGGGTCTGGCTCGCCCGCACGGGACGCTGTGACATGTTGCGTCTGTTCAATCAGCGTGGCCCCACGCAGGGCCACGACACTTCAAATCCACGGGGGCAGCGCCCCGCGGCACCCGAGCGCTCTGCCGCTCGGCCGACCCGAGCCAGGCCGGTCCGACCGGCCGGGCCGCGCCCTGGCCTGGCCGGACCGGGTCGGGTCGACCCGGGTCGGCCCGGGCCCGGACCCCCCGTCTTCGGACCATTTTCGGTCTATTTCCCGTAACATGAGCTACGGGCCTCCGAACGACGCGCCATCAGCAGAAACGCGATCCTTGGATCGAGACGGTCATTTCGGTATATCGCACTCAAGGTTTCGGAATACTTTGGGTTCGGCCGGGTTGGTTCGTACACGAAACCAACCTGGCCCTCGGAGCGGAAACACTCATATCTTGAGCTACGGACGTCCGATTGACGTGCCGTCGACTTCGTTGAATTCCTCTAAGTATGACGGATCTTTTGGCTCACTCCGCCCGAGGTTTGGATGTAGGTGGAGTACGGTCGGGTTGGTTTGGCCTTAAAAACCAACCGGGCCCCTGGGATGAAAAAGCCAATAACTCTTAGACCGAGCGTCCGATTGACGCGCTGTCTGCGACGTTGAGTTCCTGTTGACGAGACGGAACTTTTGGATACATCAACTTCGGACCTTGTGTCAGTTGATGTATCAGCCTCTCGGCTCGTGGAGCGAACCCTCCCGAATGAGCTTGCTGTGTGCGGGAACCCTAGTGCTAGCTGCGACTTCGATGACGATTGTGCAGAGATCCTCAGTGGACTGCGACGATGAAGAGAGCTGGTCTTGTATCATATGTGGGTCCTAGCTGTGCTGGTCTGGTATCCTATGTGGGTCCCAGCTTAGATGATTCAATACTGGTCTTGTATCCTATGTGGGTCCTAGTATAGATGAATCAATGAAGACAGCTGGTCTTGTATCCTATGTGGGTCCTAGCTGTGCTGGTCATGTATCCTATGTGGGTCTCAGCTTAGATGATTCAATACTGGTCTTGTATCCTATGTGGGTCCCAGTATAAATGAATCAATGAATACAGCTGGTCTTGTATCCTATGTGGGTCCTAGTTGTGCTGGTCTTGTATCCTATGTGGGACCCAGCATAGATGATTCAATACTGGTCTGGTATCATATGTGGGTCCCAGTATAGATGAATCAATGAAGACAATTGGTCTTGTATCCTATGTGGGTCCTAGCTGTGCTGGTCTTGTATCCTATGTGGGTCCTAGCTTTGATGATTCAGTGATGGTCTTGTATCCTATGTGGGTCCTAGCATAAATGTAACAATGAAGACGACTGGTCTTGTATCCTATGTGGGTCCCAGCTTAGATGATTCAGTACCTATGCCTGATCATGTCTTTCACCCTTTTCGATGATTTATACCTGTTTGAGCTGAATCCTGTGTTATTCTCCTTTGTGGATTGTGTTGAACTATCCTGTGTGGATTTACTGTTTACTCTCCTTTGTGGATTGTGTTGAACTATCCTGTGTGGATTTACTGTTTACTTTCCTTTGTGGATTGTGTTGAGCTATCCTGTGTGGGTATATGTTTTCTTTCCTGTGTGGACTGGGTTGTTCTTAGGCTCAGACGTTGGAGCCGAACGGGGATTAATGACTTAGGTATATGTATGGGCATATACCTAAGCAGTGTCGGTTGTTATTTCGTGATTGTATCCTTCCGTTGTGGTTTATCCATTGTGGATTTTGGAAGACCTTCGGGGGGTCTCGGGGGTCCCTACTAAGTAGCTTATACTCACCCCTGCACGGGCTATGCCCGCACTTCGTTGTGTTGGTTGCAGACGATGGACAACGCTGATCATGGTGGACGCTTGCGGAGCAGGACGGTACCTGGAGGAGTACCACTGGGCGGGACGTACTCGTAGCGGTCAGGTGGACCCGAGGAGCAGTGGAGGCTATCTGTACCCACCCTTCAGGTGGGACTTCCACAGGACGGCTCGACGCTGTAGCTTTTCTTTTCAGTTGTTGTTTTTCCCTTTAGTTGTACTTTACAGTTTGGATTGTATTTCAGGCCCCTTTTACTTTCAGCACACCTTATTACAGTTTTTACATAGTGTTTACTTTTCCTCTTGCTTACTCTGTGGTGCTTGTTTACTTTTCAAAGGCAATTTATTCCCTTTTTACTGGGATTTATGCCTTGGTGCTAGTCGCCAGCCCCTGGCCTATGGAAGGTGGGCTTGGGGTAGTCACGGCACGGGCCCCGAGGACGGGTCGTGACAGATCCCTTCATCAATGTTGTTAATAATCACCTTGGTCATGTCCCCTAAAAATCTCAATGGGTTTGGACATGTCTTTCGAGGGTTATGACCGTTTTACTCTGAACATTTATTCTGTCTAGTCAGACTCTCCAAAACGCCATCCTCCGGATTAGAGTGATTTAATTACCCCATAATCGGCCAATTCACATGGCCCTTCCTTAATAAAAGATGCTCCAAAACCCTTTTTTCTTCCACCCACCAAATATCACATTATCTAGGCCCACCATGGATGCGTTATGGATCCCACACCAAAACTATGCAGAACTGCAAACAGTTTTCTTTCTCCCACTTGTGAACTTCTTTTGAGCTTCCATATGGCCGATTCAGCTTTCAGTCCAAAAATAGTAAATGAATCCCTGGATGTTTAGAATCTGAAAAAAAACGAATGTTTCAATTTGGATCAGTGTAGCTAATGTTATGGCCAAACTACATAAATAATTTAAAACTGTTAAAAATCCAAAATGGCCAATTTTTACTATTCAGCTCAAAATAACATCATTATCAAAAAAATGAAATAATTCAAATTAGAGAAACACTTTTTTGGGCTTAAAACAATTATATTCAATATAAATTAATTGAAAATATTTTCTCTATAAATTCCCCCACACATAGCACTTGGACTCCTAGACAAGTAAAAATCATATCAAATCAAATCCAAAACACATATCAATGAGATCTATCAAATCAATTCCAAGAAACAAAAAGATATCATGCCTCGTCAAAAACAGTTATTTCAAGTTCTCCATTTAAGATTTTAATATATTTCCACTTTATTTCTTATCCCATGCACAAAAAACACCTACCTCGCATGAATTTTCTCTATTCTCACAAATGTAAATGCGGAACAAAGCTTTTATCATCCAAAACTAACACAAGAGTCACCATAGGCTTGATAAATTCCTACTTCTCCACCCGATTTGAGTCAAGGACATGTGTTTTTCATGAGGACTTTTCAGGGTTGTTATGTGGCTTCCAGTTGGTAGGATTTAGATGTTAAACATTATGAGGTTGAAAAAGGAGGGCTTGGAACTTTTTGAAGCAAAATTGAATGATTCCAATTTTTACTCAAGTATGGTCTCCTTCACTGCCCCTTTGTAGAAAATAGGCTCCATCATCATTAAATTAGGTCAGAAGAAAAAATTTCTATCCATTCAAACATGATTTTTATTGAATGCTCCAGATATGCACATCTTTCTTTTTTTACATTGGAAGCTCGAGAAAGGCACAACTTCTCTGATAATAAAAACTCCAGAAAAGGCACATCATTCAACAGAATAATTTTTCAGCATCACACACATCTCTTCCACAGTTTATTTTCCACCCAAAGTATCACCAAATGAGGTAGTACACCACAATACATCTTCCCCACACTTATGTTCAACTAGATCATGCAATTTCACTTCAATAGCAGGTAGGATAGGGAAAATTGGTTGGTAATGTGGCTATCCTAACAGGAAATTAATGGATACTAGGGGATACAATGAAGGATAAATGTAAAGGTGGGCCATAATGAAAATGATTATTTTGAAAAGGGGGCTTCAAACCAAATAAATGCCTCAATCATTTAAGACACACGTACCCCAATCCCTCAAGTTTTGAAAGGAATAAATCAAATTATGGTTAAAGAAATCATGGTCTGGTTCTCTCAAGAAATGAGGTAAATGAAAAGAATATGAAAAAAATGGTTCAGAAGCCTCACAGTAAAGTGATTTCAAAGATATAGACAGTGAAATATGGAAAGGGTTTCAAAAATCGGTGTACTTTGCATGAAATTCTAAAATATTTGAACTTGAAAAGAAGTAATTTCAGCATTCATTTAAGCTCGGTTTCATGATATAGATTGGTTCACTCATTGATATGAGTTTCAAAAATGGTATTGATAATTATTTCATCTCAAAAGGTTCAAAAACACACCAAAAATTGAAAAAATAAACACACAAAAATTTCAAAAAACACAAATTTTTTATTTTTTTGTGAAAACAAACATCAAATGAAAATCCTGTACTACAAAGGTTCCCTCCCCCACACTTAAGTGATGTAGCTTCCTAGATTCATTCATGTGGATTTAACATGTAAGACAATTTTAAAATGAATCACAATATCAAGAAAGTGTGAAGGAGAGGTACAACCTGATTTATTTGTAGTGCAACATTGAGTTAACCTCCTAAGTGTCCCCAGAAACGGTGCCAATTTTGACACACGCCTGTTGTAGGGCATTGAAAAACAATTATTTCCTATGTTAAAATGTAGTAATGTGGTTGACCTAGGATGTCTCCCGAAGAGGAGTGCACACAAAACGGGTTTTCACATTAAAACATGGGTAAAAATGTTGTGCTTTTGAAAGGAAATTTGAAATTCAAATGATTGAAAACTATGAAATTAAAAGGTTGATTAGGTCGGGGTCGTTTTACTAATTATAATTCTATCCTTGTTAAATTTAATTCAAACCTATTTATCTTAGTTGATTATAGTGAGTTTCCACAATCGATTCCTCTCACTTACTTGATGAAATTATTATTGTGAGAGAAAACATTACCAAGATCTTGGTTTGGTCAACTCTCCTTCCATGTGTGAAATATTTTTATTGAATATCCTTAATCGAAATGGGAAATACCCGATCAAGTTTTGTTTATCCCAAATAATCAAGAATATTTACAACACTGTTTACACGTACTGAAGATCGTCGAGTACTTAACCACTAATTCCCGGTTTATTCCATCGTATATAAACCAGAAATTAGTGGAGGGAGATTATGATGATTTTACCAAGGAAAAAATAAATAACGGAATTAATATTCAATAATGATCTCACTTTATTATAAAATCTTCTATAAGAAATTTAAAACAACTTTGAAAAAAATGAAATTTATTCAATTGCGTCCAAGAACTCAAGCATTACAATGTAGAAAACCTACCCTTCCCAAATCACTCCAAATGTTTACCCCAATATGGTAAGGGTAATTGAGTTGAATGGGGAAGAGTAATTCATTAACAAACTATGAAAAAGAAAATAAATAAAAGAGAAATCTGAAAATTTCCCCTTCTTGGTGTCCCAGAAGGAATGGGGTGGAGAATGGGATGAATTGAGAGGGTAGAGCTCTCCTCCTTCTATATCCAGAATTTGTCCCCCAACTTATGACGCATTGTTTCCCCATTATATGACATCTTCACACGTGTATCCCTTATTAAATTTTATTCATAATTATCTTGGCCGTGTCCCCTCAAAAACTCAGTGGATTTGGACATGTACTCCAAGAGTTATGGTCATTTTACTCTAAGAATATATTATGTCTAGTCGGACTCTCCAAAACGCAATCCTTCGGATTATAGTGATTTAATTATCCCATAAATGGCCAATTCACGCATCCCTTCCTTAATAAAAGATATTACAAAACTGGTTTCGCGTCCATCAACAGAATATCACAACCTTTGGGCCACCCATTGATGAGTTATAGATCCCACACCAAAACTAGGCAGAACTGCAAACAGTTTTCTTTTTCCCACTTGTGAGCTTCTTTTGAGCTTCCATATGGACGATTCAGCTTTTAATCCAAAAATAATAAATGAATTCCTAGATGTTTATAATCTAGAAAAGAAATAATTTGGAAATTTGGATTAGTTTAGATAATGTTATGGACAAACTATGGAAATACATTAAAACTGTTAAAAATCCAAAATGGCCAATTTTTAATATTCAACTCAAAATAACACCATTATCAAAAAAAATGAAACAATTAATCTTAAAGGAACACATTTGTGGGTTTAAAACACTAATATTAAATATAAATTAATTTAAAATATTTTCTCTATCAGATAATCATTAGGATGGAATATTTATTATTTTAATATATTCTTTTTTTATTTTTCTCCACCAAAACTTTTTCCCAAATAGATAACATTAAAATGGAGTAAGGGATTCTACTGTTAGGTATTTTTTAAAAATTTAAAACAAATTAATTATACTTTACTTTTTTATTAAATGTTGATCATGATATAGTAATGTAATTTTCAGTAAAAAATATTGAAACTCATTTTGGGATTCATTGGATTTAGTAGTTATAAGATTGTTATATCATCATTAAGGATAAAAAGCTCAGAGTGTATTGTGATTGAACTTTAATTAAGGGTAATAAGATAAAATATGGAAGATTAAAAGGAGATATACAATGATGATTAATTCATGGAATAAAATCTCCTTAATATTAGTTTAATATCACTTCAATATTTTATCTATATGTATTAATTGTTACAAAAAACCAACATTTACCCACACATCAGTTACAAAAAATAGAGGAGATTATTCCACAACGTATCACTAAAATTTTAGGGTGATCCAATGTTATTTATGAAATTTGGATCAATACTCATTAAATGGTGTTTTTTAAGTCCAAAATGACAATAATATTTTTTTATTCATACTAAATTACAAGACACTATATTCTTAAGAGTGTAGTGTCAATGATATTTAAAACTGGAAATTTTTAGCCCAATATCCATATAAATGAAAGATATTTTCTCCATGGAAGTGATTAATTACAAGTTATGAGAAGTATAAAAATGTTAAAGTAGATTCATTAAAACCAAAATTTTAACATAGACTTTTTTTATTTACATAGAATCATTTATATGGGACATATCAATTACACTTTCCATAATATATATAAACATTTATATATCGAATAATCATCCAAATATAAAGAATTATAGATGATATCATCAAATAGCATGAAATTTTTTAAACATATTTTCCTCAATGAATATATATTATCATTCTAGAACCCATGAATTACAAATTAGTTTTTATGTAACTTATGTCATCATATACATGTTGTGTGGTGATTTCCATACTCGGAGTGAAAACGTTATATTGTCCAAATATGTTGAGAAAAAAATATTAGATATCCTCAAGATATATATTTTCAGTATTATTTTCCCATAAAAATAAAACTAAATGAATCAGAGTCATCATGATCCCCTCTTTGTTCCCATTTCAAATAGAGAAAAGAAACACATTACCCCTGAGGGGAAACTCTTTCAAACCCTGGAACATTTCTAATTTCGTAATAACATATTTAAATTATATCTCATTAACAAAATAATCCCCACTTCCTCCCTCATTTTTATCAACCTATCTATCCAAAAAGAGAAATCTCACCATAATATTTCATAATAGAATTAATAAATATATGAAATTATTTTTTAGAAATATGACCATCATCATGATGTATCCTATCCCATATGCACACTTCACCATAACCCCAAACCAAAAAATCCATAAAATTAAGATACTTTTGTGTTCCCTTTTCCCAAAAAAGAATCTAAACCCTAAAATCATGAACAACCCTAATAAAAACCATAATGAGACCGTATTGTTCATGATTAATCTTCCAACCTTTCCAAAACCTTCAAAAAATAGATTTTTAGAGTTCCATATTTGAAACATTTTCATGAATTATAAAATGTAAAAATGTGTAACACTAAATCAACATTACTTTTTCTCTCCAATGAAAACCCAAACCTTATATACTATTATTCCTCTATTGATTAATAACCACATACATATTATAAATACATCAAAACATAGATCCAATATTTATAAATGACATCATTCAATTTGAACTATTTTCAAACAAGATTATCTATATTTTATTGTCATTTTAAACAATTATTGTCAACAAAATATTTTGAACCAAATTATTTAACTATCCAAATATGATGAACATATGAAATCATTAATAATCAATATTCTCAATAAACCTATGAATTATCTATGGAAATAATATTTTCCCTAAAAAATTCTACTGAAAATTATAGGTATTCACAAACTAGTGAACTTGAACTTTCTCCCAAAACCCCCATAACACCAAAACATTTTATTTTTGAAATCGCCAAACAAATAGGTTACCTGTACCGAATACCTTAAACTAAACATAGTACCAAAAAACATCGGTTCTTCATCACCAAGGGAAGATTCCAGCAGCTTAGTTATATTAAAGAAATAAAAAATTTCAAAATCAATTGTTTACCATATAAAAAATAAAATAAGGACATATAAGTGTT
Organism: Viscum album; assembly: GCA_963277665.1. Taxonomy (NCBI): domain Eukaryota; kingdom Viridiplantae; phylum Streptophyta; class Magnoliopsida; order Santalales; family Viscaceae; genus Viscum; species Viscum album. Next base: position 1,758,557,499 of record OY728123.1, read on the forward strand.
GATAAAATGGAAGGTGGAATAAATATATAATTAAACCCTTCTTTACATTGTATTATTGGTATAAAACTAGTAATCATGAAAAATATATATAAATTTAATATATATGATATTTTTAAAACATGGGAGGAAATAAATTGATAACTAATATATTGTTTTCATAAAATCATATCCTCAAAAAAAATTATTTATAGGACAATGACATAATAAATAGATGATCAATTCTAGGTTGAATTAAAAACTATTCATTTTGAGATTACACTTTCTAGAAGAATACATGAGGATAGATCTTTCTAAATTTAAAAACACCTCCTTTATTAAATATAAATGATTGAAAAGATACCAAAATACTATTCATTCTATTACCAAATAATTGATTTCACTCTTGGATTTCGTTGTTAGGTGAGTGATTCATAGAAAAATCACCACATTATGGATACCCAAAAAGGATTACTATATCAGGTTCCTCAAATGAATACAATTTCCATATTTTCAATTCAATATATATGAAGAACTCGGTATAGATGATATATTATGGATTCTAGAATTTTTATTGTTTTGTAATGATTTAAATGACTATAACTGTGGAAGTTATCAGATCATAAGATACTGGTCAGAACATGGAAATTAAAATTTCTTCCTAAAAAGTCTAAACGATGAATTTTAGAGGCAAAATTGAATTTCTTATATTCATCAATAATTGTAATTAAGTTTTTTTTATTTATATTTATGGTATATTAATTACACAAGATTATTGATTATATTATGTAATGCTAATCAGGTGAGGTGTTTGGAGAAAAAAAATTATACATTGGAGGATTGTTTTAAGTTAATTGAAGTCATTAACCATGTTATAGTAGAATAATAATGATTAGACAAAATTTGTGCCTCTGTTTATACATATAAGATCATTGGTGCAGCTCATTAACTTTTTATTTACTAATATATTACCTATGGTAGATTAATTTTTTAAATCATGAAAATTATAATCATATATAATTCCTAGGTAAAAGTGATTTTTCTATTCCAATCATTGATTAGGACAATTTGTGAATAAAAAAATATATTTTTATTATATCCATTTATTACATTATTTAATTTTCATTTCAACTAATATTTTCATCGGTATTATAATATTTTTGTTGTGATTCATTAACTTTTGTATAATTTTTCTGCAATGTTTTGGTAAATGCCTAGGAAGTGTCTATTATTCATGTTAATTTCTAGCATGTATTTATAGATTATAAAAACTATATATTGATTGTTATATGGACCCAACATGGAGAATTAGTTCTTCCATTTTAGTGTTTTATTTTTCTATTCCTCGAACAAGGTGTTACACATCATAATTTCACTGTGACATTATACCAGTGGACCATTTTAACAATTATTATAAAATTATTATAATCCCTCTTATATCTAATGAATTTTGGTTGGAGTATCCATATTTCAATGTTATAACATCCGTGGAGTGAAATACTCATGATGCAAATTTTATGGAAATGATATTGGATTATGGAATACATTTATAGAATATTTTCTATTTTAGAAGGATCAGGAGCATCTATTTACTTGTAACAAACCAAATTTGAATATGAGGGAATAGTGATAAAAGTAGGATAAGATTGGAATTAATGTGATATAGATGTCACTATACTAAAATATGGCTTATTACATCTATTAGGGGATTACAATATCAAAACATATGAAGGAAATAATAGATATTCTATATTATATGATTGATGTGAAACATTTGATTATATTATCATGATTATTTGAAATTATAATGATTAAAGGGAATATTATTGATTATAACACTAATTAATTCCACATCCAATGATGTATACTATAATTATTGTAGGTGATTTCTAGAAATTCAAAGTGGCCAATGATAGAACATTCATCACACCTAGAATCATGTGATGTGATGGTTACCCTAATTATTAACTACATATGTATGAAAATTTATTTGATGTTGTGGGTTAAATTCGTAATGGAGAGTTTCAAAAGATAATAATCCATGAATATACAATAAAAACCGATAGAGCGAAAGGTGACATTCTGGTACATGGACAATCATAATAATGGAAATTGATGAATTAGTTGGTGAGATAGTATCTCAGCTTATGTTGGTTTCCTATATTTTTATTATGGTATGAAATGATATTGATAAAAGAGTTGTAGTGAATAATAACCCAATTCTAGACCATATTCATCGAAATGTACATTGACAAATCACATATCTTAATATACATGATTTATTATATAGAGTATATAATGTATACTCAAGATTTTTAATATGGAATCTAGAGAAATTTTTTACAATATAGTGGAGAAATGAAGAATGTGGATATATACTTCTATAATATATTGTAAATTATATCCTAAAAATCATAGACCTTGCAAGTGTGTTGCAATGGGTGAGGTTTCCATATCGAAAATGGATGAATTCCTTCTTCATTTGTAGTGAGTGTAGCATATACATTATAAATCAATGTTGTTAACAAAACATTGAAATAATGGTAGATATTATTTCTATTAATAAAAATAAAAGATTCCAATATTTATATTGTGATCTTACCATTATAGTTAAAACAAAAAATGTTATACTAAAAATATATATATCTATTTATATTAACCATATCATACAATCAAATTTTATTTTTTAAAAATAAATACATTATTTATCATTTTAATACCAATAAATAAATTACAAAAAAATATGTTACTATTAATTACAATTACCAACATGTACATGGACATTAAAATATATAGTTAAAAAAAATAATATTTTTACTAAATTCTGAAGAATCATTTTTTGTCCCACACGCATTTATCAATCAATCACCTAATTTGTCTATATACGAACCAGTTATTTTCCCACATTCATTTGCATATCCATCACACATGTGAAATTATGGAGAAATAGTCGTTGTCCCACACTCAATTATCAACATGGGATTCTGATGCATGAGACCATGACCCGCTGATTTATTTTACAATTTTTATCATTATTGTCTTTATATGTTGTAGACAATGTCCCACACATGAATATCACACAATCAAAAGTGTCATAGCATCACATTATTCATGGATTTGAACATTAATATTAATTCACTTTTCATAATCACAACATACAATTAATGTTTTCAAAAAGTAATTAATCAAATTCATCTAATTTATTAATCATAAAAATTCAAATGATTTTTTCACTATTTAATTAATACAATTCTATCAATTTAATAAATAAAAAATCTATTATTTATTTCATCACAAAATTAAATAGATCACCAAATCACTGCAATACATTAATAAATTCAGTAATTAATTAATCAAATCCAACAATACCAATATCTCATTAATTAATTCATCAATTAATTAAATCATTTAGATAATTACATTTCCCTAATTTATCCATAACCGTTAAAACTTGGAAATTAAAATAAATTAACACATTTATTAATTCAATTTTCTAATCAGTGATGTTTCAATTTCACAGTTATATTCATGTCTTTTAATCTATAGTATGGGTTTTAAATATAGAACACATACATCAAATTCATTGACAAATGCATTCTAGGGGAAATCCCCTAAATTGAAATGGAAAGGTCAAACACATGATGAAGAAGGTGATATTTAATGAAATACTTGAAAAAATATCAAATTAATCACGATCAATAAATAATATATCTAGATATAATACCTATATGGGAAACCATCCCTTCAAGTGGTTAGAGAACAATGTAATAGAGGTCATAACCCACATGTGATAAGATTCAATTTCTAGAAGTGATATGTATCTTAAATCCGAGCATTGAATAGTCATGGAAAGATGTCAGAATGTTTTGGAATCCTTTCTCGATGCTTAAAAGTGATAGAAAACATTTTCCAATGTGTCAGGTTTTTGGGTGAATCCTATGGGTATGGGTATTTTTAATCCAATTTTCAGGTGCTTTAAATATTGTCGACAGTATTTCATGTACATGGTCCATGATTTCCACTAACCATTAGACACCCTGGGGGTGTCACATGGTTACAACTAAAAAATTTCATCACATTAAAAAATGAATTTGGTATTAAAATTTCATCTACTTTTTTTCACACGGTTTGTTGTATTGGGAACACTATTTTTAGAAACCATGATCCAACTTCCCACTGGCCATCCTCCTTCAAAATCAAAAAATATTTATCCCAGATACAATAAAGATAATTTTCAAAAAAAAAATATACTATAAAATATGGAAAAATAGTACCTCATATGGGCATGATATATTTCACGAAAATGTCAAAATATTACAACGATAGATTTACTAATGAATTTTTTTCATCTAAGATAAACTAAAGCTGTGATGTACCTCATTTGGGACGGTGTAATAAATTTAATTTTGGGGGAATCATTTTTTGTAAAAAAAATTAGTGTGTTGAGAATGGTTTTATAAAACAAATAAATTACTTACTGGTAAATCCGTAAAATGATTCTGTGTTGATAGATTTCATGGTTAGGGTGGTAAACATATTTCCTAGATAGTTTATAAAAACTATCCAAAGGACTAAAAAAATATTTTCAGTAATAATTTAGGAATATTGATAGTTTATTTGTGACGACAATGTTCTATGTTCAAAATTATTGTAGAATATATTTTAATTTTTTTACTTAGGACATCATAATTATCCTTTAATAAGTCCTAAGGTGGAATTTTGGATTCATAAACTACATGAATATATTTTTCAATATTCATTACTACTAAGTATAAACCGTATAATGTACATTTTTATGTTTGTTTTGAGCATATATAAAGCATTCAGTGGTGTGGAATATATTAATGATACTATTAATAATCATTTATTAATACCATGAGTGAGGACATTGTATAAAAAATTTATAATAATTTTTCTAGTACTTTAAGAAGTAAATAAATGGGAATTGGAACTGTCTTTACTGATGAATATAAATCTACTAAAATTCCTTTTAATATTTCAATAATTACACTATAAGGATTCTGGTATTGAATACATCTACCGGTTACCCACATGTGATCCAATGGTCTCCAAGAAACACTATGAAATATCTATGTGCTATCTTGGTGAATCCAATGTCTTGTATTTTTCATTCTTGATCCCTAAATATTTGTTATTAATTAGATAACTCTTCTATATATCATTTTATATAGGGGGAGGGAAGGAAATGTCGATAGATAATTCATTGTTCAAAAAAATCTCTATTCTTATTTTTTTTATACAATATACAATCAACATTACTGCTTATTTTTAGAGTTATGGTTTTTGTTAAAATAATTATGAACAACATGTAGTAACTTAAATAAAATTTAGAACCCTAAATAAACCCCTTTCCACATATTAATATTATTATTATTATTTTTTGATACAGCTAAGGAAAATTGATAAATAATTTTTACCATCTTATAAATTATTATTTTGTCCAAATATGTAGTCTTTGTTCATTCCAAATCCTCATTATTTATTGAATACTCGAATACATGTGTTATTCAAAAATAATTATTTCATCAACATACTAGAAGAAAATTTATTAAATATTAAATATATAAAAAATATATTTCAATTCACATTATTTTGAATAAATATTTATTTAATTAACAAGTTCAATATGGAATAAATTATATAATTCCTCCCACTTGAGAATAATTTTTTCCCATTAATTAAATTCATATATATTTTAATTGAGATCAATGAAAAAATATTGTGTTTTACCATCTTTGATTATTTGTATTTGGAATTATGAGGGGTTTCATAATGTCCAAGATTATTTTCTAGTAACAAATTGAGACTTCTAAGAGAATGAGTTTAATGTCTCTATGATGAAAACCACAGACAAACACTCACTATGTAAGATAATTCCTCTTTTCACAATATCTGATCAAGTGGGTTTCATGAACGTTTCATTAAAATATTTCCTCGATATGTCTTTATTCAAATTTATTAAATAAATATGTCATTAGACAATGTCCTTGTAATTTAGGTTATTAATATTTTAAAATCAATGGTTCGATATATTGAATCACATAAATATTGATGTGAGAATTTCTACCTTGATATATATATTAATTACATGTCAATCATGATGCACCCATCATACCATTATTCTAGTCTAACTATGGCATGGTGATTTATGATAATAAATATAAGTGTATGAGTAAATATTTGAATTGATTATAATCGTAAAATCTAAGGGGCATTTAACATACTTGTAAATAGAAATAATAGATAACTCTAAAAAATGTGGAATTCATTCTAAAATTATTGTTGACACTATAAGTATTGTTGTCAAAATATCATGTCCTCAAGTTTACATATTGGGAACTTCATGAGATGAATACCCATCTACATATGAGTAGTATTACCTAGTATTCAAAATATTATGTTCCTCATTATAGTAGATTATCTAACCACATAAACATATTAAGAATGATGTTATAGTACTTCAAAGTTCTCATCATAGTGGGGAACCATAATGACTTTATCAATGCATCAAATACTCTAAGAAATTATTAAATTAAATCCATGCAGAACTATTAACAATATGAAATAAGATGTATAATTAATATTATATTTATCGAATATACAAGTAATCAATGTACAATCTGTTGGTTATAAGACACAAAGTCTACCAAACCCCCACCCAATCTATAGCTAGCTACCTTTTTCATTCAGTATTCAAAACCATACATGATAATCATGTTTATGGTGATTCAAGACATTATTCAAGGGGTCTACTATGTTTCCCTATATAGATATACTATGCACTACAACCTCACCTCTATTTGAAAAATACATCCAGAGATGGTACATCCAATGTATTTTCTTCATCAATTAATGTGATCGAGGGTCGTTCATGATATCCACTATTGTAGTATTATCATAATTGTGTGTGATATGATAATTACTTATAGATCACACTTCATGATCTTGGTAGAAGTTATACATATATATGGATTATTTAGTTACTTTGATGATTCCATGTACATGGTAACCACCATAGAATCTATAAATATATCCTCATTTGAGACTAACTAAATCATAAAACCTATATTAAAGGATAATAGGGATTACTTTTTTGACATTATGCCATATTAATCATTTTTGAAACTAGAATCTACAAAACCTATAATAATAAGATCCCCATATAACACATATACTATGAACATAACCTTAGTATTCTTTGAATACATAATGATTGTTCTAAATACCATCAAATTTTTGTTTCCAAGATCATCAATATGTCTACCTACTATAGTCAATGCATATGTAACATCTTCCACAGTACATAACATATCAATCATGGTGGCCTCAATCGAGCATTCATATAGACTCCATTGCATTATAATTATTTCATAATGTTTTTGTGGTCTTGTTTTTTTGGAAATATGAATTACGTGTAATGTGTGAGTCAATACCCTCATGTATTGTTTCTTAATAAAATGGTTTAGTATCTTTTCAATGCATGTACATTGAAATAGGGTAATAAACATATTGGATCTATCACAATGGATCTTTATCCCAATAATATATGTTTTTTCCCATGAACATAAAACAGATGTATTTATTCATCCCCTAATTAACCAATAAAAATATTGATATTTTTTTCCACTGATTAATAGGTCATCAAAAAATTTGATAATAAATATAAGCACCCATCCATTAAACCCTTTCTAGCCACAATCATTCATTTGTTCATTATGAATCAAATTTTATATATGACCTAATCAAAATGATTATTCTAAAAATAGGATGATTTCTTCAATATAATAAATGATCACTTAAACTTAAATATCATGTTTCCATCCTTAGTAGTAGAAAATACTTATATAATTTTTTTTTGAAGTTTCTCATTACAGATGACTATTTGTTTAATTCATTTTAAAAAATTTGTAATCATGTAAGGATACAATGGTATATATAATTCTGTTGGTTTTCAAAATTGAAACAACTAAAAAGGTTTTATCCTTGTCTATCCATTATATTCTTTTAAACACATTTAAAAATAGTTATTCCTTATAGGTACTATCATTTCCTTTAATGTGTTTTTTCATCTTGAATACCCATTTTAATCTAACATGAAAAACATCAACTAGAGGGTCTACCAACATTCAGTATTGGTTTTGGAACCTGGAATCTATTTTAAAATTCATGGTTTCTTTCTACTTGGAAACATATATTCCAGTTACACATTACTTTTCTTTTAGATAATTATTATTATAAAACAATAATGATTCACCATCCTATGTTACTATAAAACCATTACATTATTGTTCTGTAACATTTCTTATATGCCTACAAAGTATATAAGTCTCTAGAACATTAACATCATCCACAAGGCTTAATGGAATATGATCTTGTAAAAACTCTTTGACGCTTTGGGGCTTGACATCATGGAATTCTTTGTCACTACCACTACCATTTTCTCATACATTATCCACCTCAAAAAATATGGTGTGTCTTTCCACTATAACATTTTTTTTGGAGGACTCGTAGAAGAAATGACCACTTATTTCCATGGGGTATCTTATTATGTAAAAATTATTCTTCATAGTGAACTTCTCTTACCTTAAGTGGCCTTAAAAATGATTCACTTCTCCAAACATGTATATTCGATTGCATGGTTCTCCATCCATTCCAATATTCGTATAGATTACAACTTAAAATTTTATATGGAACTTGTATTACTATATTTGATACTTTCTATATTGAATACCCCTAATGGATAATTTTTTACTCCCATGAATCATCATTGATCTCACCATGTCCAAGAAGGTACGGTTATTCCATTTATTTACATCATTCCACATTGGTGTGTAATAGGGATTGAGATGGGATAGTTTCCCAAACTCCCATAAGTAATAAATACTTTATTGATTAATATAATCTCCACCATGGTCTTAGTGTGGTTTTCTAATATTATATACAATCACTTTATGTACTTAGATCCTGTATTCCTTGAATTTATAAAAATTATCTATCTTATACCTCATCAAGTATAAATATACATATCTACTCAAATATTTTATAACATGTATGAAATATTTTTACCCTCCATGTGATTCAATAGGATACGGTCCATAGACATTTGTATGGAAAAAAAATCAAGAATCACTTTATCCATTTCATGATACCAACTGAATTGGACATCAGTCATTTTCCCTGTAATCATTCATGGCATACAAAAAGTGGTTTTACTTTAAAATAATACAAATATCCATATTTATATAATATATTCAGGTTCATATCATTTAAATAACCATTTTAGTAATTCCAAATTTTGGTTGGGATGAGTAATGTAATTTAACATCATTATGAAAAACCATTAATTTTTGGTTGTAATAAAACACATAAATTCCATTATTTAAATGGACCTTTCAAAAACATCTTTATAAATAAAGCCACATTTATTCCAAAATATGAAAACAAATCCATCTATATCATGTATTGATTCAAAAATAATATTATTTGTAAAATATAGAGCATAATAACAACCCTTCAAAAACAATATAATTTTGGTTATCCACTTGAGGTGGTGGTCTATAGTAGATATATACAATTTTTTCTTTATCCGAAGCTCATTTATCTAGTTCCCCTTGGTCATTATTTTTTAATATACATTATTACTATATTTTAATAATTATTTGATCACCACATATTTTATATAATAACCAATTTGTAGGAAAACATAAATTTCACTTCATAACAAAAGCACATAATGATTCCGCTTATTTATTTTCTTCAGTGTAGTTTTCCTTCAATAAGTCTTTCTTTCCACATTCTGAAATAGAAAGAATAAAATTCTCTTTCTTTATGCATTGGAACCCCCTTCTTTGAAGGCTATGAAGAATCGTTGGGCTTAATTTTATTTACTCTACCTTTCTATTTTTCTAATAAGTACTGATGGTTTTCAAACTTCATATCCTTATTTACTTTTGAATGAATTATAATAAGATCTCGAATACATTTGTAAATATTTATCATTTTAAAATTAACCAATAACCTTTATATGATCGGGAGGAGTGATGAAAAAATGTAATTAGTGCCCAGTTATTTGGTAATTCTATAACCTAGAACCTCTAGGTTCTCAAGGTTGTCAATGATTATAACTTTGTGAGGCCCATATGGGGTACCCTCTCCATGATTTTTGTTAAATGGGACATTGTAATTCTCAAAACCATTTTTATTTATATATCTCATTGTATGGATCAGAATGGTTTTAAATCACTCTATATACTTATCTGTTTTCCTGAGATATCATCATTTCAATACACATAGAAAAAAGAATAAAAAATTGTACATCAACCCTTTTTTCATGTTTTTGTCATAGATAAGATAGTCTTCAACACATTCCTCCATAGAAAGTAGATATTGAAATGAGTATTCTAGAATATAAGTTTTATATTTATGGAACCGGAAAAATCAAACACTTAAATACTATAACTATAAGTTAGTTCCATTTAGGATGTCACATTATCCAATATTGTTAGTATGGATACTGTTTACTATGGGAATTCAAATTTTTTATAAAATTTTAAAATAATTAATACTCTTCCTGATACCCATTGGGAGAGATTAATTGATTTTAATAAATTTCTCACTATTTTATCATATTACAATTTCCATAATCATTAAACATGGAGTGTATAGTTCCACAAGCATTATAGTGGTAAGGATCCATATTCCCCTTCATTTAACCCCAACAATGGTTGGTCAATTAACATGATAGTAAGTAGGTATGCTTGTCTTTTCCAAATATGGGCTTGTAGCATCTTGATCCATTGAGTGGACTCCCCTATGATGAAATCGTTACTTGTAATACCATAGAACGTGCCTCTAATTAGAGCACTATAGAAATGGGTATTAATCTTTATGTGAAATGGTTATTTCAACACAAAAACATCTTATTAACTCCCCTTATAAATGTAAGTGTACATGGAAGGGTTGTAATAACACATTATTCTATCAAGTTTCATTACCAAGCATATAAAATGAAGTCCAATTCATATGTAATATTTAATTGAGTGAAATTTTATTTATTATGAAATAATTTTATCATATTTAATTCATTACATTATTTTATTTTATATGAATGTTATTTAATTATTTAATCATGTTGTACAAATTTTTCTTGCATATCTCATTAATATATTTTCTTTATTTTCACAATAATTAAATTATTTATGTTATCTCACTCTTTCATCTAGAAAATAAATGATTACATGAAGATAATAAAATTAATAACTTAACTACCCATTCATGATATTTTTTAACTGGTTTATTTAGTGAAATGACATTAAATCAACCAATTACATAGGTTAAATAACAATTATTTCCACTTTAATCATTAGTTACAAACATTTATCTTCCCAAGCTAAGTATCGCCTGAGATGGAATCATAAGGATTTTGACTTGAACGATCTCCCTGAGACATGAGATACTCCATTAATTACATGTATTTATGACTCACACACAGGTGATGAAAAAAAATATTGGTTTAAAGGGGGTTGTATAAATATACTTTGGAACAATGGAGATATATAATATTATAGGGAGGGATCAATCAGATGATATCAATTAATTTAATATTACATAATTGAAAACAAAAGAAATAGATTAAATTACAATTTCAGGAACATATATAGGTCTTGGAAATGATTATGAAAAATTATATATGAAGTTAATACACAAAATTAACAGGATATCATCCTTTTTTAATCGATTAATTATTATAAATCTTAATTTTCATGCATTAACTAATTATTCATTTAATATATTCCATTTCCTCTTAAGGATAATCGAATATTATTATGGAGAGACCTATGATTTATGGAATTTATGGAAAATAAGTAGTATAACTAATAATGGAATAATTATTACAATAAATTTATTTAGTATTTAATATTCAATATAACCAGTATTAAATTTTCATAAACAAATAAAATATCCAATCGATAAAATATGGATCTAATACTATAATTTTCAAATTTATTATAATATTTGTTATGTCTATTAATAGAGGGATACAAAGTCTTTATATCTACCTAAACAACATGTATCTTGATTTCCACATATCCATGTCACATGACTGGGTCTCTAGTGTTTACAATGACCAGACTAAATGAGGTATAAAGACCAAAAAAAACACTATTTTTTAATTGTTGTGCATCAGGGAATTACGATTGGTTTCTTAGTGTGTTTGTATGTTCAACACACTGTTTGTACATTCCATCTACATGCCATGTATCTATCTCAAATTTCTGTCTATTTATCTTGATGTTCTTCTTAGTGTGTTCTTCATATGCAAGAATTAATGAACTACATGCCATGTACACAACCTATACATCATCATTATAAAAATTTATCTACCATTTCATCATTACGTGGAATTTTTTCTTGAATAATGAGCATAGGAATATCACGATTTATCCCACCAACCCATGTAGAATACAGGTCATGTACACCGATACACATTGTGTAATCTGATACCACTCATTCCACCCTTCCTAGTTTGCACAACACGTACACCATGTGCAATAACGATGAGTCAGATATCCCTCAACACATCCAGATGATGTGCACTAGGGTGCAACCTCACGGGCTTATGATTACACGTTGGGTAAAAATATCTTTCAAGAAAAAATTGGTAGTTTCTTGATAACATATATTGTTGTTCATTATCTATTCCGAAACCATTATTAAAAATTATAACAGTTGAATGATTATGATTATTGTTTTTAGTAATTATAATTAAAATAGGACTTAAATATTGAATAATAAAAATTGATAATATTATCACATTTGTGCATATATCAAAAATAAAAAAAAATTAAATTTAAATGTGGAAACTGTGATAAAATATGTAAGATTCAGTAGTTATGAATGTGTTTTTTGGTGGAATATATATTGATGTTTTTTTTAAAATAATTTTGGAATCCCTGATTGAGGATCTTTCTCATCAAATTTATGGTTAATTATTTTAATATATGATGAAATAAATTCCTGGTCTTAGGTACATTTTTCTTTGATGAATATTGATCAACCAAAAAGGTCCTTTAATATTACCATGGTTTAAATATTAGTATCGAAGTATTGAATTACTTTAGTGACTATCCACACATGCTCCTAGGATCTCCAAGAAATACCACATGATCTATGGGTGCTAGAATATATAATATAATATCATACTTTGTTCATTCATGATCAGTGATTTTTTTGTCTTAAGGAAATCAATATTATGTATCTCAATCTTCAGACGGACATAGAAGGAGGTGTCGAGAGACAATTAATTATGAAAAAAAATCCAATATTATCAATTTTTTATGTAACATACAATATAAATGACCATCTTTTAATATACTTCAGTTTTAGGATAAAATATTATTTAATTTAATCCAGTCCATTAAACAACAATTGAAAACATTAATAAAACCCAATACCCATATTATATTAGTATTTTTCTATTCTGTAAGAAAATTTCAAAAGAATTAAATAATATTTAGCGGCCTAAAAATAATAATTTTATCACTGGAAATCGTTTGGTTCCTTCAAAACTTATAGTTATTTATTGAATAACTAAATAAATATTTAAATTATAAATAAATATTTCATTCCCATACTTGAAAATAATTATTTATTAAATATTAAGTAAAATAAAAATAAATATTTTTATTCACGTAACAGTGAAAAAATATTTATTTTATTTTAGTTTATCAATATAACAAAGAAAATTTTATTTCACACTCATTTTTACGGGTTTCATTCCCATGATGACACAATGAAATTTATTAATATATATACATATTAAATAAGTCTAAGTCAAGGTATTTTATTATAGTATTTTTCATGAGAATGTATTAGATCAGATGAAAAATCATAAAACCATGTGAGATTCCTGTTGATTCCTTTATTAGAAATCACATCTACCATGTAGTTGGCCTCCCGATAGACATGAAAGATGTTGTAGTTAGAGGCCGAGAGGGATGTGAGAACATCCATCCATCTTGTATTGAACCTCCAAGATATATGTATCACGCCATTTCAGATATATTTCACTACCATAGTGGATTCACTTTCTATATATAGGTTCACCATACCATTAAGTCATGAAATGCAAATCACATGAATGACACTAATAACTTCATCCTCGATAGAGGAGGTAATATTTCAAGTTCCAAAAAAATCATTTGTGGACTTTATTATTGTGGTCCTTATAGTCAATAACATACTTCTTTAAGATGTTATAATTTTGAAATTAACATTTAATACAAAAGATATGTTCCTAAATAACTGTGATAGTATATTATGTGTTGAGAATAAATATAGTTATCTAACCAATTCAGGAAGAAAACAAACAGAATACAATAACATTAAGTGACACTCAAATATATACTAAATTTTTTAAGGTGATTCCCAATATACCATCAAATATTTCCATTTATGTGATATCATTAATATTTTCATATAATTTTCTTACATGATTATACTGGAAACGAAAAATAATAATGATATAATATTTTTTCATGATAAGGTTATTATGAAGTTACCCCATGTCTTATTTTTCATCGCTCGCTAGGAAATATTGAGAAGTACCATAGATCATTAAACATGTTTTGTTATATTACTAACTTATTTCATCAATAAAATTGTATCCCCTTATCTTTGATAATTGATTCCCAGTACCATCCCCCAAATTCACTTATGGTATCACTGAGACATCACACGGATGCCTAATCATCTCAAGAAATATTCTCCCTAGTTGATCTGAAATACAATCAATTAATGTTTCTATAGGTAATAAATAACAAGTGGTGGAAACAAGATGATTATTTTATTGAGATACCACATCATAATTACTCAATACACCATCTCATTTAATTATAATGATGCACCATATATGAAGAATATTTATAGTAATGAAAATTATAAATCGGTATTCATTAAATGATATATAATTGAAGATTACAAGATGAATGAATAAATGAAAAATATATAAGAATCCTAGTTGAAATGAAATATTATAATTCAATTTAGAATAAAAACCATATATTGAATTTTTTATTCAGCATAAAATCAATATAAATCATGAAATAGTTTTTGGTAGAATACTCCCTTAACAATAATTGATACACAACCTATAGTGGATTTCAATTCAATGACAACGAGTATAGATCATGTGTCATTTACTATTGAGCATAAATCCACATATGTAAATCACTTCACACAACTTATAACAATATAAATAGACTTATTTAATTTTAAATTATATCTGTATCCTACTACAATGGGAGAGAGTATCTCATCATACCTTTTTATTACAAAATGATGCATTACACATGTCAAAATAGAGTATCATTTAATGTTTAGTTTCTTGAATATAAGGTACATAATAGATGAAATCATAAACCAATATTCTAAATAAACATTATGAAATATATATGGTATCATCCTTGATTACATTTACTACATCTCATATCATGGGGATATAAATTCAAGGAAAGGGGTGATAATAAATCCCAATAAGATAAAGAGAATAAGAGACAAGAATAATGTCAATATGAGACATAAGAATTAGAACATATTTTTTAAGAATAAGTTATAAATATGAGGAATAAAATAATAATATGTATATAAATTATAACATTTAAATGTCTCTAAAAAATTTAATATAGATGTTTATAGGCATATCACCATGGTTTATCTCCAAGGTATCGTAAATTAAAATTACCAAGGTTATTCACCATAGTATCAGAAAACCTATAATCTCTGCAGATTATGTTAATTACCCAATTTTCTCGAGCTCTATCATGGTATAAAATTCAAATATATTAATTTATATTCCACCACATAGATCATAATTAATCATTTCGTTAATTACAATTGTATAATAAAGAACCAGTTTCTTAACAAAACAATAATATGTTGAAGAGCTTAAAAACATGATCATTGTGGCAATTTCAATACACAAAAGGAAATTGTAGTTTCATTTATGTAAATACCCAAATAAATAATTTAATATATATATATATTTGAAATACCATTTAGAAAAATAATTTTTCGTATTAAAATAAAAATGATATGATAATTTCTCATGTAAATGTGAAAATTTCAGAACTAAATTCATCAACATGACAGTTTTAAAGCATAGATTTATAAAAGTGTAAAAATGAGAGAGAATTAACAAACCAAACAAGTAAAAGAATATTATCATTTTAGTGGGATAATATAATATGAAAAAAAGAAATTAGTTTTGAAATTATAAGATATACTATATAAAAAGGTAACATGAATGGAAGGAGAAGTGGTCATTTCTCTTACCTTGAAGAATCATTCCAAAAACATGAGGATGAAACATTGAGGGTATGAAGATACTTGGTGGGGAATCATATGGAAAAATATCACCATACATTTGTGTAGGATTGATTTATAGTGGCGGGTAATTGTTAAATTGATGGGTATTTAGTGCACAATTTAAGGAATTATTAAATAATTCCCAAATATAGTTATTGTAAATCTAAGTGGTGTAAAATGGAAAAATATTGGATTTCCCACAGTTGTTTCCCATGTTTTTTTTAAATTAGGGTAAATTTTAATGATATTTTAATCCAACATAATTGAAAACCTTTTTTAATAACTATTTTGTAATGAAATATCCAATGTTCGATAATTTAATGGTTTTAAAATAGAAATTTTCATTTTAAGAATTGTGAAAGATGATTATAATTGATGAAATATATTAAAATATATTTAAATAGTCGATATTAATAAAATTAATTTTTTTCATGGATTTTTTTTAATTAAATATTACATCACTATGAAAATATTATGATTTCAGAAAATATACTGAAAATCAAAAACATTATTTTTTTACTATTAACAAAAAAATAATGTATTTTAGAAAATTATCATAAATTCACTGTAACCTAATTTAAATATGGGGATTTAGAATATAATTTTATTCTTATATAATATTCCCTTATATATGATAATTATAAATTTTAAATATAATTATCCTAATTTAATTAAAAAATTATATTTTTACAATGCTGTCAAATTTCAGACACTTATGAAAAATTTTCTATTCAATTAAAAATTATTCTATAATTTATATTAAGGTTAGAGTGTTTTAAAATAATATATGATTAAAGAAACTACTCATAATATCGATACCCATGCTTGATGTAAAAGGAAATTACAATACTTTTTTGAAATACTTAATATATAACAAAAACCGACACGCAAGGACTGTAATAGTTTAGTGTCTTTGGAAACATGGAACACAATCTTCTAATCATGTTGAAAGATCTTCAACATCTCCCCTAAAGATAATTAAATTATGTTTTATTACCTAAAAACTATCTTTATATCCTAGGTAAAAGAAAACATAAAAATGGTGAGCTCAAATGCTCAGTAAGGGTACACCTGGAGAACATATATAAATCCATAAACATTTGAACATAAAAACATGAACATTATACATCAAAATCATGAGTAATGACATAAATCATGGAAGTACATAAGGAATAGACCCAAAATTAACATTAATCATGATAACATAGCATGGTAATAAAACATGTAATTGTGGAAAACCATTATGCACCTGATATGATTTTCATAGTATCCAATGCATTGATGCCAAGACCATCATATTGGACAAGGTACATTAGTTAACCGGGTTTACATACCGTTCTAGCCCTGTATTATTGAACCAGATTTTACATGTTGTTCTAGCCATGTATATCTCATGAGATATAAATATTTACCCAATTCATTGGAGGGAGATATATGTCACCCCCATCCCATAATGAAACCATTCTTATGTGTGCTATAAAATAAAACATCATACATCATAGCATAACTCATGTAATAAAAATTGGATTCTTAAACATCATTCCATCCTAAAATAATCCATATAAGATACAAGGACTTCATAAAAATAATTACATTATAACATAATAAAATAAATATAAAAATAGGGATATAAACAAAACCCTATATTATCTTAGATGGAAAATAATTTTGACAAAACACTTTAACTCAATTCTTGGGGAAAATATCCTTTCTACTTAAAAAACATTTTTCCTTTCTAAACACTATATAAAATTTTAAACAAAAATTTGTTAATTGAAAATAAACATTAAAACTTTAATAGGATGATTCGTGGAAATAATGTTCTATGAAATCATAAAAAAACTATTCATGAAGTATAATTTAAAAAAACATTCTCCTCGTACTTTTAACAGAAAAGTACAAAAGTACCATGTAAGGTAAAAAAAAGAAAGATTCCTTCCATAACACAAAGTAATATTTAAAATAGGGGTAAAAATGACATTAATAATTCATGGAATAATAATAAACACTTAATGAAAACATTTTTATAGACATGGATAAAAAATATAACCCAGAAAATACTTACGTGTAACCAATCTCGTATAAATTTGAGAGAGCAAAATTATCCCTTACCTTAGGTCCACTTTCTTCTGCATGTGTCCAAAACACCTGTATAGTTGGTTTAAACATACTATTAACTTATAACATATACATAATAATATTTATGATATCATATATGATTCACATATGACTTTATATTACCTGTTCCTTTTTCAATTCCATGTTGGAGGAGCGTTTTGGGTAAAATAATTTCATTTATCGTACATGTTTGGACTTGTTGTTCTTTATATTATTACATATATCCTTATATGATTAATTACAGAATGTACAACATGATTTTTATATAATATATATTAATAATATAAATAAATATCATAGATCGATAAATGGAATGAAATACACCATTCATGGAGATGGTAGGTCGTACGTACAGAAGAACAATGTTTCCGTTTCATTATTGAATTGAATCGAATTAATTAAGTGAAACTCATATGTACATAAATCCAGTATAATTATTACGTCATATCATTCATGATTATTTATTATATATACATTATAATCATTCATGGTTGGATAACATGGAGAATGAATCTCATCTCGTCGTGGAGACGGTAATCTGTACGTACGCATGAGCGATGATATCATTTTCATAATTATTGAATGGAATTGGAGTTGATGATATAATATATCAGAATCAATATGATGTTATAATAATCATATATAGTTATTATTTACAACATTATACCCATCCATGTAAGGTAGTAGTGGAAAACAGATTACACCAAGGCGTGGAGACGATATTCTGTACATACGCATGCGCAGTGATTTCATTTTCCCTATAACAGATAGAAGGTGAAATGGGGTTTTTTCATATTTATAATAACATAACATTATATAATATATACTAATGTTATTATTTTATAATGAAACAACTATAGAAGAGGAAGTAGAAGAATAATGAAACTTGAAAGAATCAGTAGAAGAGATTACCTCTTTCTCGAGGCACCTCCTTTAAGCTTCCTCTAAAGGTACTATAGTTGGCTTTCTCAGAGGAATAAAGCCTCCCGAATTTGTCTAGGGAATTTTAGAAGAGTAATGGGCTGAGGTTGATCGATATTGAATGCTAAAAATTGTGTGAAGAGGAGAGGGATGAGGAATCCTTTTATAAGAGAAGATAGGGGAACTTTTGGAAATCTCAAAAATATTAATTAATAATAAAATCAAACCCAACATAAAACCCACAAAAAATCACTCCATTAGAAGATTTGATGAGATAGTGTTTTTATCACATTAACCAATAAAATTTAGACATGTTTTATGTTTATTTTAAACCTTATAATTTTGATTTATCTTTTATTTAATCTATTTAATTTTATTTGCGGTAATAATATTCTAATTTTTAAATTGATATAAACACTTACATATGTGTTGTGAATTTTCCATAATTAGATAAATTATTGCATTTTCGACCATATAATATTAAATTTTTAATTTTTAAATATTTTTGTGATTTATAAACAATTAAATAATATGTTTTTTTTTATATTAGTAGTGTCAATTTTAATACTATTCAATTATTTGAATTTTAATAAAATCCACACATAATATATATTCGAACAAAAATATTTAATAGATTCCTAATGTGTAATATTCATATAAAACAATAATGATGAATATTAATTAGATAATTTTTTATTTATTTTAATTTTTTTAAAAACATTTATTTGATATTCGTCTTAATAAAATAATTACTACAACATTTTTTTATAATTATTTAATAAACATATTTTTTCATAAAAATTACAAATAAAATAATTTGATGTAGATTAATCAAATATATTCCAAAATAATACTTTTACTAGAATTTAGCATCTTAAAATCACTACATATAAATTGTCATATTTATTAAAGTATGAAGGGGACAACTTTGACATCATTTAAAATAAAATAATACAAGTGTCATAATACCATTTATAAGGCTTCAAATGGTCAAAAAATTGGACCATTGGATTCTTAGTGTTTACATGTACATGACCAATAAGATTTGGTCAGATTATATTGCCTTTAATGAGCATTATTAGTTTAATGAAAACTGTATTATTGATTCTTCACTTAATAAATAATTTTTGCATCATTAATGTATATTCTATTAATGTAATTATATATTTATTAAAAAATACAGATTAATTACCATAATAATGAAAAAAAATTATATTTTAAATTGGTATTTATAATCGAATTTATATTCTATATGTCCTTATATTAAAAATACATTAATTATTAAAGTTTCAATGAGACATATTTCACATTCATTTAAATTAAATAAATTAAAGGACTTAATCACATTCAAGTGGGTTCAAATATATTCTATTTCGACTCAAGTATGTTTTATAGAGAAAAATAATCAACCAATTATATCAGGAAAAATTTTATTATAATTTTATAATATTATTTTTAACCTTGATTTCATTATTTACATTTAACTATGGTAAAAACAATTTACCGTAGTTACTATTAATATTTCCCAAAAATAAAAATTAGTCTATTAACATAATTTGTACCTACTGATTCCAAATATGGAATCCATTTTTCCAAATTCAAAACACATAATTTTCAGTATTTAATTTAAAATTAATCCTGATGTTAATAAAGAAAGGTTCTGAATGTTAAAACATTGCAAAAGATTGATATGTTTTTATCTATGAATTCTATGTAAAATTAATGATAATGGAATACATAATCATAAAAGGCAAAAATATATTCTATCTATAATATAAAAAAATTGAATATTAATATTTAACCATATAAATTATCTTGATGAAAAAAAAAATTCAAGAAAAATGTAGCGTATTTTTACTATTCATCAAAATACGAAAGTTAACTGAAAAATATAAAAAATTTATCCAAAATAAATTATTATATCCTTATTTGAATAAATAAGTTTATTTTGTCAAATTTATATTATAAACGTGTCAAAAACTAGATTTAAAGTGGGTGCTCCATCAAAAATCAGCAAAACTGCATTTTTTTTAAAATGCCTATTTTAAATGAAATTTTTATTTTTTTAATCATACCATGTACTAGAATATGTATAAGATGAATGATAATGTTATAAAATTAAAAATGTGGTTATTACTATTCATGATGACTATTTCATAAGTACAATATATTGTTCATTAGTGAAACTCGGTATTGTGTACAACACACCCTATTGAGGAAGGTCGCATCTTGCGTGCAACATAAGCCAAGAATAGTGTTTGTGTTTACTACAAGATAATACAGTGTTGTGTATAGTGAAATCTAATCTTGGTGTAGTGTAAAACACAAAACATAAAAGAAATTAAAAATGATATTTCTCATAAAATCTCGGGGTGTTACATTCTAACCCCCTTAAAATTAATTTTTCCCTTGAAATTCGTCGGGGTTATAAATGGTTTATTACTTGAAATTTTCTTTCATAGAAGCCCACATTGTAAAAGAATACAAAAACTTAATTTTAAAAAATAATGTATGAAATGAAACTGTTACCCAAAATATCTCATCATTGGGTTTCTACATAGGAGAACGTAGGTGAAAATATGGATATGGAAGAGAAATATAACCATAAAGTTATGATGGAGAGTGGTAGAGGACATGGCTATGAAAAATCCAACAATAACAATGCCATAAATTTTTTATGATCTAAGGTACCATCTTAATCATCGGGTGTATGTGTAATAGGACATCATTTTTGGTTTTCAAATCACTTCCCTGATGTTGATGAATTTATTCATAAGGAGGAATACTTACTTTATTTCAGTGTAATATTATAAGGACCTGACCTTAATCATTACATAATATTGAATTAAATTATTAATTCACCTTGAGGATCTTTTCTGGTTTAGTGTTTTAGAAATTATGACATAAATATTACATCCCAAAAGATCACAAGGTAGACCTATCTATATAGTTTTCATTTTTTTAAAAAATAAAAACTCTTAAAAAAAGGGTCATGTCTAGTTCCAGGTTTTACACATCAAGACTTTTCCTTGATCCCATAAATTACCTTATTCATCTTCAAGTCATGTGAAAACATTTCAAAACATGGGATGACAATAAAAAGCTCAGTAAGGGTTATAAAACAATGAATGAAAACATTTGTTAATAAATATATAAAAAACATGAACTCTTTTAGGTACCTCATGATATCACAATATTTATGATAGACACATAGAAATCATAAATCATAAAGGTAACTTGCAGCATCCATACCACACTTACATTATAGCTATCACAACTACATAGGGAGTTACATTGGAATACCAATCACAGTATATTCCCTAAATCTCTTAGGAGAAACATTCGTGTTTACCTCTGTCATGTTACCCAATTAATTGGAGAGCTATCTTGGGCTCACCCACCCTAGGTTTATCACGGAACCACCCGTATACGTAAATAATGCCCAAGAACCATAACATGATCATAACACATAACATAAGCATAAATGAAAGATAAAATTTCCACATTGCGATAATAAAATATCATTTAAATATATTGAAATAATATATACATTCTCAAAATCATTTTCAATACCAAATACATAAAATGAATATATGTTATTTATTTTTCGTTTTAAAAACATTCTGACTTGTTAAGGAAGCCAAAGATCAAATAATACTCACGATGGTGGAAAGGTCATTGTCACCGTTTAAATTAAAAAAAATTAATTTTTGTCATTTAGTAAAACAGTTCATGTAAAAATATTCCCTTTGAATTAAAAGAAAATTCAAAGGGGGTTTATACACCATATAAAAGAAAGTCGTGTATTAAAACAAAATATGCCTCAATGAAAAGAGACTGAGACGAAGTCCCTTACCTCGCGTCTGAATTGACTCGATCATTCTTTAATCTCATGAATAATAAACTAAAGTTAGTTTCTACGTGATTAATAACATTTTTCATGTTTATTATTCCTTTTATATCACTTACTACCATGTTATAAACATAACTTAATCAATTAAGTTAATAATGTTCATTTTGTCGATATTTGGTACTTGAGTCAAAATGGACTCCTTATAATTACAAGTTGTCCATGAGGTCAATAGTTCATTATATCCGGAATGATATTCATGATTCGGATATCATATATATAACATATATCTAGTAGATACACTTTTTTATAATAGTACATAACATTTATAGGTAATAAATGAAATGCACCGTTCATGGAGACGGTAGGCCATACGTACGCATGAACGATACTTTCATTTCTATTTCTTATTTTAATAGAAATAAAACATAATGAAAAAAAGTTATATTATAATGAAAATATAATATCATATATAATATCGTTAACTCCATCCTTTATACATCCCAGATAAGGCATTGACGAATAAAATCACTTTGAGGGGGCGGTAGTCCGCACTTTATCAAATGGGATTATCGTATTTTCCCACTATGGAAACCATAAAGGCATGATATAAATGGGATTTACAGAAGAATAAAGAAATAATTAACACAATTTATATCATATATAAATACATTTCAATTAAAATGGCCACCATGAGAGGTGGTAATATTTAATTGGACAATCATCGTTTCGTGAGGCATTAGTTTTCCATCCACAGAAACACTATGTTCTTCATCAATTAGATGGAGTTGTGTGTAAGTGTAGTTAGAATATTTCTCATAAAAACAACCTACTATATTGAGGATACTGGTGTTGTTACAAAATAAAGGAAATAAAAAGAGTTTAGGGGTTGGAGAAGTAAAAAAAAGAAAACAATTTATGAGAAATTGTTACCTTTAATTTGGGTAAATCAGTTTGGATTGAAACAAAGGACTTCTTAAGTGCCTTATGCCTAAGGTAAGGCTTCTATTAAGACTATATGGATGTAGGGAGTGTAATTGGGAAGAGTTTGGATGAGAAAAATGACTTGATAGGTGTGAATAATTGGTTAGAAGTAGTCTCCTTTTATAAGGGAGAGGAGGGGCTCTTTATGAAAGTGTGAAACTATTATTTTATAATATAATGCTATTCGGTTTCTTATGGTCCAAAAATCATTATGGTCATATAATCTAAATAAAGTCATCTAATCAGAAATGGAAATTTTTTAGATAATATTTTAATCATTATAATCTTATTTATTTAAATCAATTATTAATGAGGTAAATACTCCATCATTATTGTGTCTTAAATAATTTAATTTATTTGATGTCTAAAAATTATAAAAAAATACCATGATGTAGGAAATATATTTCTCTTTCCAAATAATACTTATAGTCAAAAATAGGACATATATAACAACATATAAAATTAATTACTAAACGATTTTTCTTTATGCCTATTTTGCCTTTACTTTAAATTAATTGGTCAAAATTGTCATTACCACTCCCATGTGGATAAAAGGGGTCCAAAAATCAACCCAAAGATGCCCCTGGTTGGCCATGACTCATCCAATAAGGTTTGGACAAGTGTTATGGTAATTTTGAATTATTATAATATTCTTTTAACCTTAAATTGCCCTATTTACCATTAACTGCGGTAAATAAAAGTCAAAAGTTACTATTCCCAAAATTATTTTCATCTTAATGAAAAAAATTTTACTCCCTGATAAAAACCATGTATGTAGGATTTTTGAAATTCAATTCACAGAAGTGGTAAAATGTCATTTAAATGAAAAATTCAGTTTTTTAACTACCACTATGTGGTTTCACTATTAATCAAAAATTGATGTTTTTCAGAAAAATACCAAAAATTCTGCCTAAGATTTATTTGATATTCCAAATTCAAAATTGATGTCTTTTTTTAAAATTCAAAACATAGAAGTGGAATTAATTAAGTTAAAAATTAATTCCCGTTGTTAAAACAAATAGCATGTTTTTAAGAAACAATAACTATCAAAAGAGTGATACTTGTTTATGTCCAATTTCACAGTGAAATTACTACCAATGACCAACATTGAATTAAATGGTAAAAATGTATTTTAATTTAACTTTAAAACCAATTAAAAAGATAATCTAACCATGTAAATAAATAAGTTTAAAAGACAAGTTTGAATTAAAATACAATACTTTTCTCTAATCATTATAAAATGAACTTTATCTGAAAAATTCCAGAAAATTACCCAAAGTTAAATTTGATTTCCCCATTATAAAGAAGGATTTTATTTGGTCAATTAGAATTTATTAAAGTGACCAAAACTAGATTAAAAAGGGTTCTCCATTAAAAGGTGGTAAATCGGCCTTTTTTTTTAAATTATGCTTAAAATTAGATTCATTCACATTTTAAGCCTCTAACGTTTATTGGATAAATGTAAATATTTTTAAAAAACATGTATAATCTTATTTTAGTTAGTTTTGTTCATTCTCTCCACTACAATGGCTAGGAGTTAACTATAAATTAAAATTATAATATTTTATTATCAGTGTGCAATGTAAGATTCCAAAGAAACTCGTTGTTGCGTATCGAATATGATATCGAACATAGAAACCCTTTTAAAGAAAAATTAATATTTAATTCAAAAATATTAATAAATATTAAATATGTCTTATTCATTATTTACCTGGTATGTTACATCCTTACCCCTTTTGGGAATTGCATCCTCACATTTTTTATTCACTTATAAAAAAAGTTGGGGTATTTATCACTCATAGCATTTTCAGATTCCCATGCTGCCTCTTCAACCATATGATTTTTCCACAAAACCATTACCTAGTGAATTACCTTATTCAACAACACCTTCTCTCTATGGTTAATAATCTGAACTGGTTGTTCTTCATAAGAGATATTCTCTTCCAACTGAACTACCTTTGGGCTCAAAACATGAGATAGATCTGGCATACACATTCTCAACATCGAAACATGATAAACATTGTGTACCTAGGATAAAATTGGAGGTAAATCCACTCTATACACAACTAATCCAACTTTCCCCATAATTTTTTAAGATTCAATGAACCTCAGACTCAACTTTCCCTTCTTACCAAAATGCATCACAGTTTTCCATGGAGAAACTCTGAGATAAACATGATCACCTACCTCAAAGGAAAATTCCTTCCTCCGGTTATCGACATAACTTTTCTGCCTGCTCTGAGATGTTATGATGTTCTTCTGAATCAACTGAACTTTCTCTGCCATCTCTTCTACCAATTCTGGTCCCATAAGCTTCCTTTCACCTACTTTATCCTAAAAATCTGGAGTTCGACAACGATATCCATATAATGCCATAAATGGAGCAATCTGTATACTGGAATAAAAACTGTTATTATAAAAAAATTCAACCAAAGAAAGATGTTGGTCCCAACTTCCCTGATAATCCATCGAGCAAGCACATAGAATATCCTCTATGGTCTGAATTGTTTATTCTGACTGCCCATATCATTAAGGATGAAAAGTTGTACTAATGTTTAATTTAGTATGCAATGAGTTCTGAAGGCCATTCCAAATTTAGAAGTGAACTTGAGATCACGATCAGATACAATGGAGAGGGGAACACCATGCAACCTGACTATCTCTTTAACATACAACTGAACAAGTTGATCTAGACATAAAGTATATCTAATAGGAATGAAATGAGAAGATTTATTCAATCAATCAACTATAACCCAGATTTCAATATTACCTAGATATTTCTTTGGTAATCCCACAACAAAGTCCACGGATATATTTTCCCATTTCCATTCTGGCACCGGTAAAGGATCAAGCATTCCTCTTGGTAATTGTCGCTCTACTTTAACCTACTGAAAATTGAAACACTTCACAGTAAAATTAGCAATATTGCTTTTCATTCCATCCCACCATTAATACTCCCGAAGATCTCGGTACATGTTAGTACTTCTAGGATGAACTTAAAACCGAGAACTATGAGCTTCACATAACAACTCATTCTTCAACTGTGAATCACAAGGTATACATAATCTTTTTCCATATCTCAGAAAAAAACCATTATCAA
This sequence comes from Viscum album, assembly GCA_963277665.1. Classification (NCBI taxonomy): domain Eukaryota; kingdom Viridiplantae; phylum Streptophyta; class Magnoliopsida; order Santalales; family Viscaceae; genus Viscum; species Viscum album. The sequence goes on from OY728123.1 coordinate 1,758,584,834, forward strand.
CGTTAAAATCAAGCAACATACCCTTTTGAACCAACAAAACCTTTTTCTGCAACTCATTGTCTTCCTTCTGTGCTTGCTTAATTCTGTCTGCTAGAGATGATTTCACTAACACCTAAAACAAAACAGAAGAATTTTCTGCACCAAAAACTTTTATGCCATAATTAATCAAATCAAAAACAAAAGGTTCTTCTTCCAAACGTAACATGGTTAACGAATCATTACTTTTTCCACTCAAAGCATCAGCCACTTTATTTTCAATTCCCAGATGGTAAAGTATCGTGCAGTCATAATCCTTGATTAATTCTAGCCTTATCCTCTGTCTTATGTTCAATTATTTTTGAGTGAATATATACTTTAATCTTTTGTGATCAGTATATATTTCACATTTTACTCCATACAAATGAAGCCTCCTAATTTTTTAATAAAAAACAACATGAGATAATTCCAAATCGTGTGCAGGGTAATTTAACTCATGAGGTTTCAACTTACGTGAAGCATAAGAAATTACCTGATCATTCTGCATTAGGACACAACCCAGTCCTTTCAACAAAGCATCACGGTAGATAACAAACTCACCATTTCTGGAAGGCAGTTCCAAAACTGGAGAATTCACCAATCTTCTTGTCAATTAGTGAAAACAATCATCACATTCTTTTGTCCAGATGGACTTAACAACTTTTCGAGTTAACATAGTCATTTTACTAGATAACCATTTAAAAAGTGTCCACAAACCATCAGTAAATACCTGAAAAACCAATAAAACCACAAATCTTGGTTATATTTGATGGTTTTGGCCATTATTAAACAACTTTTGTTTTAGAAGGATCAAAAGTTATGCCATTTTTTGAAACAATGTGACCAAGGAATGAGATTTGTTGTAACCAAAACTCACACTTTCTAAATTTCCCGTCAAGTTTATTTTCTTTTAAGGTTTTCAAGACTACCCTTAAATGACTTTCATGTTCCTCCTTACTTTTGGAATAAACCCAAAATATCATCAATGAACACAACCACAAACATATCCAAGAACTCATAGAAAATTATATTAATAAGATTCATGAATACAGCAGGTGCATTGGCTAACCCAAAAGGCATAACTACAAATTCATAATGGCCATATCTAGTACAAAAGGCGGTCCTCGAAACGTCTGATTCCTTTACTTTCAACTGATGGTACCCCTATCTCAATCGAATCATCGAAAAATACTGAGCTCCCTGGAGCTGCTCAAACAAATCATCGATATGAGGCAAAGTATACTTATTCTTAATAGTGATGTTATTCAATGCTCTGTAATCAATACAATGTCTCATTGAAAAATCATTCTTTTTAACAAACAATACAGGAGCACCCCATGGTGATGTGCAAGGTCGAATGAAACCTTTATCTAATAACTTCTCTAATTTCTTCTTTAACTATAAAAGTTCAATTCGAGCCATTAGATAAGGGGTTTTTGAAATTGGATTAGCATCAGAAACTAAGTCAACAGTAAATTCAACTTCCCGATCAGGTATAATAACAGGAAACTCGTCGTGAGAAACATCAAGGAACTTTTTTTCCACTGGCACATCCTTAACCTGAACAGTTCCTTTGTTTTAAACAATATGTGCAAGGTAATATTCATTTCCATCTTTTACTAGTTTCTCAGCTTCCTGATAGGTTATCAACAGCAAGGTTGTTTTTTTTACAAATTGAAAATCATTATGAAAAGAAACATCTTTATATCTGAAATCAATCATAGCATGATAAACATAAATCCAATCCATGCCCAAAATAACATCAAACTCTACTAGAGACAAAAAAATATGGTTTGTAGGTAGATTCTTTCCACACATAAGGACATGAATGTTCTTATGTGTTCTTTTTGTCTCAACAATTCCTCTATGTGTTTTTACCATCAGTTCAGTATTCATATCATGATATGGAATTCCCAATTTACTAGAAAACATCTCATAAATGAATGAATGTGTAGACCCTGAATCAAACAACACATTGTAATAATCTGAACAAACAAACAGTGTACCTGATACAACTTCGTTTGATGGCCCAACATCTGCTGAAGTAGTTGCAAAGGATTTCACCACCCCTTTCTACTTATAGTCTGGATGCTTTCCTTCATTTGAGTTCTTTTTTGGACACTCATATGCATAATGACCTATTTCATTGCACTTAGAACATTTTACTGACTGTAAATCAGATTTCATCCTACCATTTCCCTGATCTTTTTCAGTGCAATTATGAGCCTTATGTCCCATTTTACCACATCGATAGCACTTACTAGAATTCAAAAGACATTCCACAGCATGCTTTTACCACAATTTTCACAAACTATAAACATAAGTTTCTTACCATCATACTTTTTTGAAGAGTTCTTCCCTTTCGCCTACCACCTCGACCACTTATTCTGTTGTTTGTCAAAGAATACCTGATCATCGGAAAACTCCATTTCCATCATCTCCGCATAAAGAATAAGTTTTTTCATAACTTTTGAAATCACGAGAAGCTAAAGCCCTTTGCTTTAATCGTGAGTATAAAATGGTTGATTTTTCTATCAAAATCTCATATGAAATTTGGAGCATACCTTGACCTTCGAGTGAAGTTTTCTTCATAAGTAGCCACTAAGTCATCCTCCTGCCTCAATTCTAGGAACTGTTTTTCCATCCTAAGAAAAACCACCTTAGGAAAATATTTATCAAGAAACATACCTTTGAATTCATCCCATTAGAGAGCATCAATCTCTTCATTATCCCTGATATTTTTCACCATCGACCACCACTGATCAGCTTCACCTTCAAAACGGTAATCTACAAGACTAACCTTTTGAGGTTCTGAACAACCCATGACATCAAAAATATTCTCCAATGATTTAATCCACCCTTCAGCTAGCACAAGGTCAGATGATCCTATAAATGATGGGGGATGTTGCCTAATGATGTTTTCCACTACTAACATGTCCCTCGGTGGTTGATATGGCTGATCTCATACATGGATACCACCACCATTTATCTTTTGAGTCAACTATTCCATCACTACAAAAACCAGTTCACTTCTGATTCCAACCATCTCAGGATGTTGATTTAGAAGGTTGTCTTCCTTCTGATGTTTTCCCAACATAGCTGTTATGTTTCCTTTGCGGAAAACCATTATGAACAAAGAAATATCTTAGGAAAAGCAATATAGTAATCTGTAAATGATATATGATATCAATATTACTTTATGGATATTAATTTAACAATACCCTAACTCCTAAAGTTATCTAAAACTCACATTGATACCAACTATAAGGACCTGACCTTAATCATTACAAAATATTGAATTAAACTAATAATTCACCTTGAAGATCTTTTCAGGTTTAGAGTTTTAGAGAATTAGGACATAAATATTACATCTCAAAATATCAAAAGGTAGACCTATCTACATAGTTTCTATTTTTTTCTTAAAATAAAAACTCTTTGAAAAAAGTGAAAGGTCTAGATCCATGTTTTAGACAACATGACTTTTCCTTGATCCCATCCTTGGCCTTATTCATCATTATGCCCTGTGTTAGCATAAAAACTCAGTAAGGGTTATAAAACAATGAATGAAAACATTTGGTCATAAATACATACAAAACATGGCCTCTTTTACTTACCACAAGAAATCACAAGATTTATGAAAGACACATAGAAATCATAAATCATAAAGGTAACTTGCAGCATCCATACCATAATTACATTGTAGCTATCACAACTACATAGGGAGTTACTTTGGAATACCCATCACAGTATATTCCCTAAATCTCTTAGGAGAAAAATTCATGTTTACCTTGATCGCATTACCCAATGCATTGGAGAGCTATATCAGCCTCACCTGCCCTAGGTTTATCATGGAACCACCTGTATATGTAAATAATGCCCAGGAACCATAACCGGATCATAACACATAACATAAGCATAAATGAAAGATAACATTTCCACATTTCAATAATAAAATATCATTTAAAGATATTGAAATAATAAATCCATTCTCAAAATCATTTTCAATACCAAATACATAAAAAGAGTATATGGTATTTATTTTTCCTTTTAAAAACATTCCGTCTTGATAAGGAATCAAAACATCAAATAATACTCATGGTGGGGGAAAGGTCGTTGTCACCGCTTACGTTAAAAAAACAATAATTTTTTTCATTTAGTAAAACGATTCATATAAAAATATTCCTTTTTTAATAAAAATAAAAGTCAAAGGGGTTTATACAGCATATAAAAGAAATTCGTGTATTGAAACAAAAAATGCCTCAATGAAAGGAGATTGAGACGAAGTCCCTTACCTCGCATCCGACTTGACTCGATCGTTCTTTAATCTACTGAATAATAAACTAATGTTAATTTATACTTGATTAAGAATTTTTTTAAAGTTTTTTATTTCTTTTATATCACTTATTACCATGTTATAAATATTATGTAATCATTTAAGTTAATAACGTTCAATTTTTCGATATTTGGTACTTGAGTCAAAATGGACACATTATATTTACAAGTTGTCCATTTGGTCAATACTTAATTATATCCAGAATGATATTAATGATTTGGATATCATATATATCATATATATCTAGTGGATACATGTTTTTATAATAGTACATAACATTTATAGTTAAGAAATGAAATAAACTGTTCATGGAGATGGTATGTTGTACGTACACATGAACACTACTTTCATTTCTATTTATTATTTTAATAGAAATAAAACATAGTGATGCACAGGTATATTATAATTCCATTATAATGTCAAATATAATATCGTTAACTCCATCCTTTATACATCCCACGTATGGCATTAACGAATCAAATCACTTTGAGGGGGCGGTACTCTGCACTTCCTCAAATGAGATTATCTTATTTAACCACTATGGAAACCATAAAGGCATGATATAAATGGTACGTACAGAATCATAAAGAAATCATAAACATAATTTATATCATATATAAATACAGTTACATCATAATGGACACCATCATAGGTGGTAAGATGTAATTGAACAATCATCATTTCGTGAGGCATTAGTTTTCCATCCACATAAACATTATGTTCATCATCCATTAGATTGATTTGTGTGTAAGTGTAGTTTGAATAATTCACATAACAACATCCTAGAATAGTTATGATACTTGTGTTGTTTCAAAAGAAAGGAAATAAAAAGATTTTAGGAGTTGGAGAAGTAAAATAAAAGAAAAAATTTTCAAAGAAACTGTTACATTTAATTTGGGTAACTCACTTTGGTTTGATCCAAAAGACTTATTATGTGCCTTCTGCCTATGTTAAGGCTTCTAGAAGTAGGAGAGGGATGTAGGGAGTGTAATTGGGCAGATTTTGGATGAGAAAAATGGCTTGATAGGTGTGAAGAATTGGCTAGAAGTGGTCTCCTTTTATAAGGGAGAGGAGGGGCTCTTTATGAAAGTGTGAAACTATTATTTTATAATATAATTCTATTCGGTTTCTTATGGTCCAAAAATCATTAAGGTCAAAGATAAGGTGACTCATAATCTAAATAATGTCATCCAATCAGAATTGGACATTTTTTGGATAATAGTTTAATCATTATAATCTTATTTATTTAAATCAGTTATTAATGAGATAAATACTCCATCATTATTGTGTCATAAATAATTTAATTTATTTGATGTCTAAAAATTATAAAAAAAATACCATGATGTTGGAAATTTTTTTATATTTCCAAATAATATTTATAGTCGAAAATAGGACTTATATAACAGCATATAAAATTAATTACTAAACAATTTTTCTTTATGTCTATTTTTCCTTTACTTTAAATTAATTGATCTAAATTGTCATTATCACTCCCAAGTGGATCAAAGGGGTCCAAAAATCGACCCAAAGATGCCCCTGGTTGTCCATGACTCATAAAATAAGGTTCGGAAAAGTGATAAGGTAATTTTGAATTATTATAATATTCTTTTAACCATGAATTACCCTATTTACCTTTAACCGTAGTAAATAAATGTCAAATGTTACTATTCACCAAAAATTATTTTCATCTTAATGAACAAAATTTTACTCCATGATAACAACCATGTATGTCAAATTTTCGAAATTCAATTCACAGAAGTGGTAAAATTTTATTTAAATGAAAAAGTCATTTTATTAAACTACCACTAAGTGGTTTCACAATTCCTAAAAAATTGATGTTTTTCAGAAAAATACAAAAAATTCAGCCTAAGAATTATTTGATATTCCAAATTCAAAATTGGTGCCTATTTTTCCAAATTCAAAACATATAAGAGGCATTAATTAATTTAAAAAATAATTCCCGTTGTTAAAACAAATAGTGTGTTTTTATGAAACAATAACTATCAAAAGATTGATACTTGTTTATGTCCTATTTCAAAGTGAAATTAGTTCCAATGACAAATATTGAATTAAATATTAAAAATATATTTTAATTTCACTTTAAAAACAATTAATAAGATAATCTAACCATATAAATAAATTATATTAAAAGGCACTTTTGAATTAAAATACAATATTTTTCACTATTCATTAAAAATGAACTTTATGAGAAAAATACCAAAAAATTACCGAAAGTAAAATTTGATGTCCCCATTATAAAGAAGGATTTTATTTGCTCAATTAGAATATATTAAAGTGACCTAAACTAGATTTAATAAGGGTTCTCCATTAAAAGGTGGCAAATCAGTCTTTTAATGTAAATTATGCTTAAAATTAGATTCATTCACATTTTAAACCTATATCGTTAATTGGATAAATGTAAATATATTTAACAAACATGTATAATCATATTGTAGTTTGTTTTGTTCATTCCGGACACTACAACTTCTAGGAGTTATCTACCATTTAAAATAATATTACTATTTTATCAGTGTGTAACGTAAGATTCCAAAGAAACCCGTTGTTGCGTATTGGGTACGCTATCAAACATAGCAACCCATATAAAGTAAAATTAATATTTACTTCACAAATATCAATAAATTTGAAAAATGCCTTATTATTTATTTACATGGGATGTTACAAATATCATCGTTGGTCATTCCATGAACAATTTCCACTTCATCTCTTATTTAATAAAATGAAGTTGAATTTTTCATTTTTGAAGTTTTAGCAGATCATGAGATAGAATGATAGGTCATTTCATCTGTCTCATAAATAAGGTTAGAAAAGGATATTATATATAAATAAGTCCATCTATGGTGAGATTAATCATATATGGTTCTAATAATGGACTTATACTTCATCTATCATACCGGTTAATAAAACAAAACTAGTTTTTACTAACCAGGGACTTCTTTTAAGCCAGTGGTAGGCGAAAAAGGCATGTTGCACTTCAGTTGGGGGTTTGATTCCCGAAACCGTGTCTGATGTGATAGGTTGTCCTTCATCCTGTAGGTTTTCCTTTTTCTAAAACTATAATATTATAACATTTCAGAAATAATATCAAAATGTTCTATTCTTAAACAATACTATATGACGTCTAACTTAATCAATTCCATTCTTTAGGCTTATCGAAAATACTTCTGTCTAATATCATAGAATAAAGATACATATTACTAGAGAGGTCATCTAACAAGCATGTGAATACCATCATTTATCCCCCATATTTCATAATATATATATTGATGGTCATATTCCAAACATGTGAGGACCTTAATCATCTAATCTCCTGAAACATGAATTACTATAGAATCTTGGTGAAAACATGAAAGGTCTAAAAATTTAATTATTTCCACATACCAAAATACCAAAATTTCAATATACTCAATCCATGCTGTCAAATTGTCTTTATATCAGTCATGAGCTCATTAATACTATCAAAAATATTATTTTCTTCATATCCATTCATTATGCGCATATCATCTTCTTCCCAAAAATATCTGAATAACCATTCATGGTTATCAGTACCATTCAACATATACATTCAAATACTTTAGGAAAAAAATAGTGTTACAATCCTTAGATGTTACTTTATTCCATAGTACCATTAAATTACCTATACAACATAACTCTTGATAAAAATTCAATCATTCCACTACCTTCTTAAGCCATTGTCTGAGCTTCATCATTTTATTCCTCAACACTTCGTTCATGTCATATATCATTTTTAGTATCTTCATCATCATCAACATAAATACTACCAATATGACCATGCTGATTCTCTTAATGAGATTTTCCCTTAGGGCATTAGTTTGCGTAATTCCAGTACATTCCACATTTAAAATATTTAACTATTGTTGATATCTTAGGAATACCATTATCCTTGTACATAGTGTTAACTAAACCATTTTCTTTGCAATTAATGGCATTGTGTCCTTATTTTCTACACCTAAAACATCTTCCAGTTCCTTTAGAACATTCTACTTGATGTCTCTTCCCACAGGATTTACATGAGTAAAATTGAATCTGCTTATCTCTATGATCAACATGGAACTCCATCTTTCTTTTATTAGCTGAGTTAGGAAACATACCACATTTGAGATTATTGATCATATTATGAGATTTTTTTATTATACATAATAACTATGTTTCACCTTCCAAATCCCATTTCATTTGCTTCATCATGAATAATATAATTCCATTCTCCATTATATTCTCCATTAACATGAATCTTCCTATTTCTAGCCATTTTATAAATCCCAAAATAATAGTGTGATAGGAAAAAATCAATATAGGAAAACAACATAATAAAGGTTGAGTACCTTCAATATATAACACCTTAGGTTTAATTCTTATATCGTTAGCGTAATTATAGGACTATAACCTATACTTATATTTAACCTTAGGGACCTCACTACACATACCTTAGAAACATCTCTAGTGATCTCAGTAAAGATTTCGCATCCCTATTTCCAAAGGATAACTAAACCTTTTCTCTTATACAAACTATAGTGACATAAGATTGACTTACATGGATATTACATTTAGTTTGAAGAATATTTAATACAAAACATAAACAGACACGAAAGGATCATAATAGTTTATTGTGTTTGGAAACATGGAACACAATATACTAATCATGGTGAAATATCTTCAGCATCTCAAACAAAGATCTTTCCCTATTTTTTTCTTACCTAAAACATTTATTTATAACCTAGGGAATAGTAAACATGAAAATGGGTGACCTCAAATGATCATTAACGGTAAACATGGAGAAAAAAAAACAATCCATAAATATTTTAACATAAAAACATGAACATAAAACATCAAAATCCTGAGTAATGACATAAATCGTGGAAGTACATAAGGCATAGATCACAAAGGAACAATAATCATGATAAAATAGCATGTGAATAAAACATTTAATTGTGGAAAACCATTATGCACATGATATGATTTTCATTTTATCCAAGGAATTCCTTCCAAGACAATCATAGTGGACAAGGTCCATTACTAAACCGGGTTTACTTACCGTTCCAACCCTGTATTACTGAACCAAATTTTACTTGTCATTCTAGCCATGAAAATCTCATGAGATATAAATCCTTACCCAATTAATTGGAGGGAGATATAGGTCACAACCATCTCATAATGAAACCACTCTTATGTGTTCTACAAAATCATAAATCATACATCATAGCATAACCCATGTAATAAAAATGGGATTCTTAATCCTCATGCCATCATAACATAATCCATATAAGATGAAATGACTTCATAAAAATAATTCCATCATAACATAATAAAATAAATTTAATAATAGGGATACAAACAGAACCATATATTATCTTAGATGGAAAATAATTTTGATAAAACACTTAAACTCCATTCTGGTGGAAAATATCCATTCATATTAAAAAAATTCCTTTCTCAACATGTGATACAATTTTAAATTAAAAGAAGTTAATAAAAAATAGACATGAAAACATGTAAAGGGAGCATCATGGAAATTATGTTCTATGAAATCATAAAAAAAACATTCATGTTGTATATGTTAAAAAAACATTCTCCTCGTACTTTTAACGGAAAAGTCAAAAGCACCATGTATGGTAAACAAAAGAATGATTCTTTCCATAACACATAGTAAAAGTAAAAAACCCGTAAAAATGATGTTTAAATTTCATGGAAAAATATTAAACACTTTATGAAAACATTTTTAAGGACATGGATGAAAAATATAACACCAGAAAATACTTACGTATAAGTAATCTCTGATAAAAATGAGTTTGGAAAATTCTCCCTTACCATAGGTCCATTTTATTCCATACGTGTCTATAACTCCTATATAGTGGGAGTAAACTTATTATTAACTTCTAAAAGAACCCTAATAATATTTATTATATCATATAGGATTCACTTATGACTTTATATTACCCGTTATTTTGTCAATTCCATGCTAAAGTAGTGTTTTGGGTAAAATCGTTTCATTTATCATAAGTTTGTTGGACTTTTTGTTCTTGATATGTTTACTTATATACTGATTTATATAATTCCAGAATGTACAAAATGGTTTATATATAATATATATTCATCATATAATTATACATGTAAGATCGATAAATGGAATGAAATACACTGTTCATGGAGACGGTAGGCCGTACGTACGCATGCACACTGTTTTCATTTCCTTATTTAATTGAATGGAATTAAGTAAATGAAACATATATGTAAATAAATCTAGTATCATTATTATGTCATATCTTTCATTATTATCTATTATATACAATTTATAATCATTTTTTAATGGATAACATTGATAATGAATCTCATCGCTTCGTGGAGACGGTAATCTGTACATACACATGAGCGATGATATCGTTCTCCTAATTATTGAATGGAATTGGAGTTGATGATATAATATATCATAATTGGTATGATGTTATAATAATAATATATAGTTATTATTTACACCATTATACCCATCCATGTAATGTGGTGGTGGAAAACAGATTACAACACGGCGTGGAGACAGTATTCCGTACGTACGCACGCATGATGATTTCGTTTTCTGTAGGATGGATAGAAGGTGAAATGAGGTTGTTTCACATTTATAACAAAATAATAGTATATTATTTATACTGATGTTATTAATTTATAATTAAACTACTAAAGAAGATGATGTAGAAGAATAAAGAAAATTGAAAGATTTAGTAGAAGAGATTACCTCTTCCTCGACACACCTCCTTTATGCTTCCTCTTAAGGAACTAGAGTTGGACTTTTGAGAAGACCAGAACCTAGAGAATGTGACTAGGGAAGTTAATAAGTGTAATGTTAAGGGGTTTCTTGAGCTTGAAGTTTCAAAATTGTGTGAATAGGGGAGGGATGAGGTACCCTTTTATATGAGAGGAGAGGGGCATTTTTTGAATCCTCAAAAATATTAAATAATAATAAAATCAAACCCCACATAAAAAACTCCGAAAATCTCTCAATTCGAGTATGATATGAGATAGGGTTTTAGTCTCATAAACCAATAAAATGTAGACATGTTTTATGTTTATTTTAATCCTTATCATTTTGATTTATCCTTATTTAATCTATTTAATTTTATTTGCGGTAATAATATTCGAATTTTTAAATTGTTATAAATACTTAATTTTATGTTGTTAATTTTCTATAATTAGATACATTATTACATTTTCTCCCATATAATTTTAAATTTTAAATTTTAAATTTTAAAATATTTTTGTGTTTTTTAAACAATTCAATAATATGTTATTTTTATAACATATCAATAGTGTCAATTTTGACACTATTCAATTATTTGAATTTCAATAAACTCCACACAGAAGATATATTCGAAAAAAAATATTTAATAGATTCCTAGAATGTCTTATTAATCTAAAAAATTAATGTAGTATTTTAATTAGTTCATATAAAATTTATTTTAATATTTTTAAAACCATTTATTTGATATTTGTCTTAATAAAATAATTACTACAACATTTTTTATAATAATTAATATAATAATTTGTTGCATTAAAATTAAATATAAAATACAATAATGTAGATTAATCTAATATATTCCATATTAATTTTTATACTCTAATTTATCATCTTAAATCACAACATTTAAATTGTTATATTATTAATGTATGAAGGTTTCAACTTTGAAATCATTTAAATTAAAATAATATATGTGTCATAATAGCTTTTATAAGGCTCAAAATGCTCAAATATTTGACCATTGGATGATTGGGGTTTACATGTACACGACCAAGAAGTTTGGGTAAGATATATATGCCTTTAATGAGGATTATTAGTTTCATAAAAACGGTATTATTTATTTTTCACTTAATAATTAATTTTCTCAACATTAATGTATAAGCTATTAAAGTAATTATATATTTATTAAAAATTAAGAATAAATTTCCATAATAAATAAAAACATTTTATCTTTAAAATTTGTATTTATAATCAAATTTATATTTTGTATTACCTTATATTAAAAATACTCTAATTTTTAAAGTTTGAGTGAGACATATTTCACTTTCATTTAAATAAAATAAATTAAATCTCTTAATAACATCCAACTGTGTTCCAATAGATTATATTTTGACCCAATTATGTTATAAAGAGAAATATAATCAATCAATGCTATCAGGACAAATGTTAGTGTAATTTTATAATATTATTTTTACCCTTAATTACCTGATTTACATTTAACTATGGTAAATAAAATTTACCATATTTACTATTCATAATACCCAAAATTAAAAAGCATCCTATTAACATAATTTATACCTAATTATTCCAAATATGTAATCCATTTTCCAAATTCAAAACATATAATTTACAGTGCTTAATTGTAAATTAATCCGGCTGTTGAGAAAATGGGTTCTAAAAGTTAAAACATTGCAAAAGATTGAAATGTTTTTACATATGAATTCTATGTAAAATTAATGATAATGACATACATAATATGAAATCGTAAAAATATATTCTATTTATACTTAAAAACCATTATATAATATAATTTATCCATATAAATTATCTTGATGAAAAAAGTTGTTTTTAAGAAAAAATTAGCTTATTTTTACTATTCATCAAAATATGAAAGATAACAGAAAAATATAAAAAATGTATCCAAAATAAATTTTTATAACCTTATTTCAATGAATAAGATTATTTCGCCTATTTTAATTTAAAAATACATTAGAAACTAGATTTAATGTTGGTGTGCCATCAAAAGGTGGCGAAACTGCATTTTTTTAAAAATTCATATTTTACCCGAAAATTTTATTTTGTTCTCATTCCAAATTCTAGAATATGAGTAAGATGAATGATAATGTTATAAAATTCAAAATGTGGATAATACTATGAATAAAGGCTTGATCATAAGAACAATATATCCTTCTTTTGTAAAACTCGGTACTGCGTACAACAAACGTTGTTAAGGTAGGTCGCATCATTTGTGCGACACAAACCAAGAATATTGTTTTAGTATACTACATTATAATACAGTGTTGCGTATAGCACAAAATAATCTTGGTGTAGCATACGACAAAAGACACCAAAGAAATTAAAAATGATATTTCTCATAAAATCTCAGGGTGTTACATATAATAAATTTTTTATAAAAGTATATATATTTTTCTAGATAAAAGAAAAATATGTTTCATTTGAAACAAAAATTCAAATTATAAAATTCATCTCAACTAAAAATATATTTCATATTATTCATAAATGGAATTAATAGGATAATGAGTTTATTTATAAACAGTAATTTACTCTTTTTGAAAAAAAAATTACTATTCACATTTCCCATTATTAATCTTATGTATGGCTTAATTGTGAGGTGTACGATGGTCATAGTTTGATAGGATGGAATAGATTACATCGACCGAGTGGTAATCTCCACTAACATGAACTTCTCTTATTGGAAATTTCATTCAACATACACTTGTTGAATCTCAGCTTGGTATTGGTCTATGAAAAGACCTACTGATGAAACATCCCTCTAATGTTCTAAAAATGGAAATCAAACAGAATGAGTATACTAGTTGAGGCCATAAATTCTCCTTTCTATATCAATTATCCATTTTCATTACTACTTACAAACAGAAATTATAAAGTTAAAGTTACCTCCCACGCATATATTTTTCAATGGTCAAATTGAACAATGGATATATTTAATATTAATATTATTTGACATATAGTTAAATATTAGTTATATCATGATGGATACATTTCCATTTATATCTTATAAATAACACTTCATTCCTTAAATCATAATTCACTAAAATTTTCCTCTACGGTTTTATTTTCATTTATTTAAATATTTATTGGAAAATATATATATTTTTTATTTCAATTGATGTTTTTTGGGGGAGATGAATCAAGATGATAGTTTTATCTATAAATTCCTATTTTAGCTATTCTATTTTATTCTTTTCACATTTTTAATGTTTTTTTAATTAGTTTCATAAACGACTAATGTTGTGATTATTATTAATGAGATAACTTTTTTGGTTTCTCATTATTTTTTATGTTTATAATTTTATATAATATGTAACAAAAATGTATTCAATAGTCTAATATCATTTCAAATGTTTGGGTCATTATAGTGATGATAGTCCCTCCTACGCCCATCTAATATATATCTTTTCTCCAACACAATTTCCATCACTGTTATGGATTACCAATAATCTTCTGGAGTTGGTTACATAGAACCAACTAATGGTAGAATACTAGAATATACCTTATGATAAACATTTTTTAATATTTCTCAAGTGATTAGTTTTCTTATGTGTGGCATTTATACAATGTTTTTCAAAGGGTTCCAATGAAACTTGAAGGTTACTGATGATCGATTAATGTATTCTCAAATAAATGTTCTATGATCAGATGATGTTATTGGAGAGTATGTTGGTAATATAAGTTATGAATGTTTTGGGTCTCATAAAACACAAAGTCTACCTCTCATGAAGTTTCTCCCTAATAATCTCCTTGTAATGGAGGTTATGTGAACTTATTGAACTAGTAGTAAATACTCAATTATATATTCCATTAGATATTAAAATATTCTAATGTTGGAAATGGTACTTTAACATTATGGTTATTTTTAATTCAAATCATGAGTTGTGTACCTCGATATATTTCCTCAAACCATGATTACATATATTCAAGGTTATGTGGGATGCGTTGGATGGGTCATGATTGATATTGCAATATGGAATAATGCATGATATAAAATTCCCATTTTATGATTATATGAAATTTTATATTTTATTCCCTTGGATAGAAATAAAATATCCTTGTAATGTACATTTCAAAAATGATCTCTCATCAAGTGCATTTTTATAATGATAAATAAGGTTACATAAGTTATATTTTCTTATTAATCGATAATAAAACCGTCTTGAATAGAATCGTATATATCAAGGAATTAAATTACACAATATATATTTACATTATTTTCTATATCATTTTAACATCTAATTATATCTCTATTAGTACATTGTAATTTTGATAGATCTTATGCTTTGACTTGGGATCCTTTCATCTAATTCTATATAAAAAGGGGACAAGATGGTGACACACTTTGTGTATCTAGAACCACAATAAAATTATCTAAGAATATAACAAGTTGTAAAAATAGTATTCTCATAAATTTATTAATAATAATTAATGTTTTATTGACTTAAAATATAAAATCACAAATCTTTTGAGAGAATATTTTTTATTTGAATATTTAATAAATTTTTATTTTCTAATTTAGTGAATACAATATTTTTTTATTTATTACTAAATAATTAATTGATATTTTAAATATATATAAGTTTTCGTTATTTTTGGAGACATAAATGTTGAGTTGTATTGGTTCCCAATATAATGTCCTTGCGATAAATGACACAGTAAATATTTTTTGAATAAATATATACATATTAATTCATGTAAAAAATATTTATTTTTCAGTGAGTTTGTTGCAAGTCACTCGAATTCTAATAATTTTTTTTAAAATAAGTTGGGTATTTGGTTATTATAGGATTAAGTGTTATATATGTAAATATGTGTAATTATTACATTCTCCCAATAGATATATTCAAACAATGTTATGAAAAAATTGTATCATATCTAACAATTTTGAAAAATTAAATCCCTAGAATCCTCGCAATCATAGATAACTATTCAAATGAATGGAGAGTGATCATCCTCCTCTAACCTATAATATCTATTATGATCATAAAGATTCCTTCCACATTTTTATATTCCTTTGATAATATTTATGACAGACCCAATCATCATAATGTTCAATGATAGAATTAGGTGAATCCTATGATGATGTTTAGAGGTTCATGGTACATGTGTAAATCACAGCAAGAGGGATTCTACCCTTCATTCTTATAACTGTCATGATTTTATTCCAATACTATGTATAAAAATCATCAAAATTAAATTCATTTCAATGTTTAGTAACTCAATATTAAATCAATTAAATTATCAATTATATATGTAAATCCCTCTCTTATTGGTTGTTATGTTTATGTCAATTGATCTTGGATAAAATTTTGATAACAATGATATTATTCATCATGTATAGATGGATTTATTTATTGGTTGGGGAACAAATTCATGATTATTATTTCCAAATTGAATAATACCCTTTTGTTGGAACCCTGATGTTGTATCGGAGTAGTCACATATAAATTTATAGTTATCTATTATATAATTAAATGTTTTGGCTTATTTATAATTAGTATTTCATTTATTATTTTTTATTCATTAATATGAACATCTATTAAACTGTATATAAAATATAATTTTATTGGTTCATATTCCATATGATCTCAAATTGGTTTAGAATGCTTGATGAATGATTTTAGATTTCATTTATAGGACCAAGATTGAATGGTTTTTAGAAATTAAGACACGATGCCTAACTGAAATATATAGGTCATATATTAAATGAAACTACACAAGGACATTTTGTAGGATACATGATATGAATACCATTATATAAATTGAATTGTGTGTTAAATTTACTAAATACACTTCATTTTCGTTGGGATATCATACATCATTTTTTTGCAGATAACACAATATGATGATGTATTACATATAGTGTAATCTATATGCATTTTTAGAGAAATTCATTTATTAAATGTGATGAAAGGAATGATATATATTTTTTAAAAAACCTGCAGGACTAGAGGACGAATTCAATATCGATCATACTAAGTGTATCCGTTGTACATTCCATATTCGTTGTTAATATCTATGGAAAATATAGACACCAATTTCCAATGTATGTTAAATGAAAGCTATTACACAGTGTGCTGATAATTTTACACATCATGTAACACATACCCATTAACATGCATTACAATTCCTCTGAGCTGTAAACTGGGTATTAATTATTTAGAAGAATAATTATTTATGGAATTACATTTATCTACATGATGTGTAGCTACTGTATATGCCATGTAATTAAATTTTCTAATTTTTACAATCCAGAGTAGTTACTTTTAGTATTAGTAACAGCTTACCATTTAATATTTCTATTTATATCTTATTTAATATAATCATTAATTATTTTCAAAATTCATATATTAAATTCTACATATGTCCTAAATTTGATGACATTATTTTTCCTAAAATAGTAAACACAAATTAAAATGCGACACGTTGTGTATGTTACATGCTTTATTAAATACATATTAAATTCCCGTAAATTTAGCACATAGTTATGAATGTTATTTATCATTTTGAATCATAATATAAATAAATTTTACTTTTTTAATATTAACTATTATGGGACCTCTAAAAAACATCATTTGGACATTAAGATAAACTATTTAATCAATTCATTATTTAGTTGAATTATTTCATGTATGTTTATCATTATAATAAAAAACCAATTGATGTGAATTCATTATAAATTAATAATCTATATTAGTTTAATTTATATGTACGATCATGCGATTAGACGAAACCATATTTCTTATTAGTTTCTTTAATGTTTATAATATTGTTATTTTTTAAAAATAAATTGTTAAATTAAATTGAATCCTAATGTAGAAACCCATCCATCTCAATATATATGGATATTAATTCCCATGGTTTTATTTATATAAATCCCCAAATCAATCCATTAGTTCATGTCACCTGTATATGAGTTAATATTTTTCAATGAACTAATATTCCATGTCATTGGAGATAGTTCGTGCTCAAAAATGAGGTGAAACTAATGTAGTTGATACAAGAGAGAACATGAGTAATGATAAAAATCAAATATGGAATTTTTGTAAGAGTTTAAACTATATAATGAATAGTTTGTTCCCTTTTTCCTGATAAAAAACTATTAGGAATGTTCATGAACATTAAAAATTATTAATTTTAATTTTTCTAATTTCATGGTGAATTATATATGGATGTTTTGTAATAAAACAAATTAATTAAAAAGAACACAATATTGAATTAAAATAACTTTAATAAATTACGTTTATATTTTATCTATACTTATTTAATCATATATGTAAAATCATGTATGATTTATAAAGAATATAATAATACAAAATAGGTTGTTTAAACAAAATTTATTATAGAAAAAAATAAATCCAATCAATTATTTTGTTTATTAGGAATATCATTACGATAATAACAATACTATAATGATTGAAGTGTTTTCATGGAATGATTATAGAAAAGATCCCATATTGAGGGACTATAATTAGGTAATTGGGTTAAGTTTATCAAATTTGTATTGGGTGTAATGGAAAATGAACATTCAATTCAATTTAAAATGCAATTGTTGGTTAAATCCATTTGAGACATCTTATGATAGGGTATTAAATTAAAAGGATTAAAAAGTAGTGATTTACTATAGTTGAAAAGTTATGATAACTTGAACATACATTCCATGTAATTAATAACACATATTTCTAAGGGTGGGAGGTCTGTTTGATATACTATACTTCCAAATGAAAATTTATACAATGTTTTAGATGTCTTTATAAATTTTTAGACACTTAATTAATCAACCAAATGTGAGTATAAATCCTAAATGTGGTACATTAGATGATAGAATTTATTTTTAATCAATATATTAGTTATTCCTTTAAAACTTACTTTGAATAATAAAAAAATGAATGTATATACAATGACATATATTATTCTTCCTCTTGATAATTATGGATATAATTATTATATGTATAATAATATCATTATAATATAGATATATAAATATGAATTATGCACTTAGTTAATGATATTTTCATAAATTTTATAAATTACATTAATTAGTATGAAATGTTTGAGTTTCATATGTATAACAAGTTATCCCTTAATCTATTAAAATCATACTTATCTTCTTGTTTCTCATTTTTCAATTTTAATTATTAGTTGAACAAATTCATATGAAAAGCTTCGTAATATTATGACATTGATTCACTAGATAAATAATATGTGGGGGGAACTAGGATTGATATCACATACAGTGCTTGAGATGAAAATTGAAAGGTTTAATAACAAAGGATTTAGTATAGGTTAATGTTCTTTTTACAAATTTCATTCAATATAAAAAATATTCTATATTAGTAAAGGGAATGTGATTTTTTTTACATTCATTTGTTGATAGATATATCATACAAAAGTAAAGTGCAATAAATTTTATACATGGAATTTAACTATTGCATCAAATTCATGAAAATTTTCATCATAGTATACAACGATTATATCTACATTTATTGGTATTTAATACATTTTAATTATTATATAATATACAAATAACAATGAATTCTTCTCCTATTGTCTTATAAAGTGTGATTACCATATCAGAAATAACAATAATACTTAAACATTACCAGAAACAATTATATATAATGGAATGAAATAAATCTTCTGAATATGGTTTAAGAATAATGGAATTAAGTATACCATGTTGAAGGATGAGGTAAAATGATTTATTCAATTGGATTCCTTTAAGAATGTTTAGTAATTCTCAATGATGTAGTGAATATAGTTCAGAAAGTATATAGGGTCCTCTGTGATGGAATGTAAATTTATGACTTAATATAGTATTTTCATACCATTTAATTCATATTGATGGTTTTCGTATTCTCAGATAAACATATCCATTTATTAGAGATAATAATGTTATAAGGTATTATAAATAATGAATATTATATTAAACTCTATCATGATTCCTTTTTGGATACGTTTAGGATGTAGATGATTAACAACTGGTCATATGATAACTAAATTTACTAATGTAGGTCATATGAGTAGTTATATGATGAAATATAATTATTTTATAGACTTGGGTATTTTTTAATGGAATGGATTTATAAGTTTATTTCATATGTTAAATGGTCCTCATGAATAATAAATGGTTATTAATTGTTAATGATCTTATAAATACAACATCTATTTACATCTCCAATAAAAAAATTGTATTATTCACATCATATATATTTATATGTGAGAATAATATATATTCAAATGTAGTAGGAAAAATAAATATTTAAATTGAATCTTGACTCTAGATTCCCATCAAGTAATATGAATATTAAAACTCCAGAACCATTTTTTGGAGGAATTGATCCAATGTCCCTATTATATATAAAGTTCAAAAACACATTTCTAGTTTTGTATTCACCATGTAGGGTGATAAGTGTTTTGATAATAATAATAAATCTTTTATATATGGGTAAATGTTAACTATATATGATTTTTATATTCTTATTAATTCCATGATGTCGATTCCATGTACATAAATTCATTATGTAATTTAATGCTAAGAATAATTTTTCTGATATTTAAAAGAAAAAAATTGATGGTATAGTTGAGGAATTGATAATGATATAGAAGTTATAACAACATATCATAAATAGTTACATTCATATTATACTTTTAATTTTCATTTATGAACATTATATTTGGTAATTGATTACTAGGGAAACTCTATAGGGAGACCCTTTATAGATCAATTCTATATAACATGATTTAAAATGATAGCGACATCAATGAAATATCATTTCTTATGCATTTTTACAGAATCCATTAAAATGTAAAAATAAGAATAATAAATATAATATATTCTATTAAAATGAAAATTTTATATATTTCAAAAAGGATTAAATGAGATTCATTTCATTTTTTGAGATAGAAATGTTTGAAAGCATATTAAAAACATGTGATTAATCTTATGATTATATATGAATAATTGAATTATCAAATTAAGATAATAATATGATACAATGTTCCAGGGAATATGATATAGTAAATTTTTATGAAGAGGTTTTTTAATCGAACTCATTATATATTGATATCATGATATTGTATTTTACAAGATGGAACAACACACTTTATTTCATTCAAATTTAAAATCGTTATATCGTGATGAAATATATGTATCCATCATATTATATAGGAAATGTTTCTAAAACTAGATGATATTTACATATTTTTAATCATTCATATTTGTAATGAATAAATTTATTAAATCTAATAATATATATAGATATTCAAAGGTTGTATATTTGAACTATTATATGGGGATTGAGAAAGAAAATAAAGAAAACATTCTAGTAATTAGAGAAATTGTGATTCTATTTTTCAGGTGATATAAGAGAAGTTTTCATTAGATTTATTTAATATAATGTCATATAATGGATAACGTAATATTAAATGGTAAATCATATTCTAACCATTATGTTCTGTATGTATATTTTAATGAGTACATCAGGGTTTGTGATGTATCATAAAAAGAGTTTTTTGAAATGATTTAATTTTGTTTTGAATAAATCCAAAAAATATTATTCAATCATATAATGATGAATTAAAATATGGTGCTCGCTAATATTTTTGGAATTATAGAGTAAATAAATGCTTATACTCATTGATATCACCTCTGGATGGATTTTCTAATATATTTGATGTCTTAGTATGAGAAAAAAACCATCTTCTGTTTGGATCAACTAATATAGTAATATATCGGAAGGGGGATTTTTATCAAGTGAGGATAACCAATTATATTGTTATATATTTTTTCTAGTTAATGTCCCATTATGTTGTTTTCAGTTCACTATAACCATACCAAGAAAGCGTGGGAGACGACGAAAGTTGGACACATAAAAATATATAAGAAAAATAGAGAAAAATAGAGCCAGAGTTACAAGGGGTAATTACATATCCGATAGTGAATCACACCACACATATCAGCATTCACCATTCCTTAACACCAATTAGGAATTGTAAAAGACCAAAACATACCTGTCTCACTGACAGCCTTCTTGGACAGCACATCTGCAACTTGATTTGCTTCTCGATATGTGTAGGAGACTTCCAAATTGAGATGAGCGCTCCTGTTGAGACAATCAACCCAAAGAGGGAGAATTTTCCATAGTACATCCCGTGTCCTTGCCTTCAAAGATTTCACAGCAACCTCAGAGTCAGATTCAAGCCACAATGGTGTCCAGTTGTACCGATCAGCATAATCAATTGCATATATCATGGCCAATAACTCAGCTTCATACACCGTTTTAATTCCAGTGGAGTGATAAAAACACCCCTTGACGAATCCACGATGAGTACAAAAGACACCTCCACATCCCGAGGGGTCGGGCATTCCTATCGCATCCCCATCTACATTAACTTTTAACCATTATGCAATTGGAGGAATCCACCAAATGTATTTAACCATTCTGGGTTTCCTCGGTCGACCTGCAACACCCAATAGTCTACGAATGTTCAACTCTCAGATCATGTTAAACATACCTCCAGGTTGCACAACTAATGCAGATAGACCTCCTTGTGTAGCACAATCATCCCTGCATAAATAGAAGGCTTCAGTTAGTTGAGCAACAGCATATTGCGGGCATTCAAGATGTGAGATACCACTACCGCAGCTACTGCAAGTAGCAGGTGGAAAACCTGCTCACTATAACTGCCCATACAAAGTGCCTTCATTCACTCTTCAAACTGGTTGTTTCTATCTAATTAAATATCAAACAACATTCCAATATATTCCCAAAGTGTATGCGCAAAGTCCCATGCAATGAACAAATGATTTGTTCCCTCTTCAGCATGTTGGCAGAGACAGAAAATGGAGGGCATATTAAATCCAACCTTCTTAAGTAGATCCTGAGTGGCCAGCCTTCCATTCCAAATTTTCCAGAGCAGCACAAACCTTGAAGGCTGAATTAACGATTTATTAAACTACATTATCCACACTGGGGGTTGGGCAGCAGCACCACATTCAAGTTTGTAATACTATTTTGCATTAAAATTCCCCTGCTGATTGTGCTTCCGTATGATAGTATCATAGTCCATGAAGTTATAATTATGAATTTCCAGACTGATCTGATGAGGAATTGTGTCAAACCTAGAAATATGTGTTAGCAGGCTTGCAATTGACATGTTAGTGTCTTCTATAGGGACATCAATGATCTCCTGTAATGGTGTATCCAACCATACAGTAGTCCAGCAGTTAAGTTGTGAGTTCCTACTCACAATCCACTTGGTGTCATGTGTGATTTTCCTGAAAGAAGACTTATGAGATGTCCAGACAGAGGATGTGAGGGGATATCTGTATCCATTGAAGAGCCGCCCCTTGAATCTTTTCAGCAAGAACTCAGTATAATTATCACTCGATATAATATTCCAAATGAATTTCCCAATCAGTTTATCATTAAAAATTCTGAGATCTTTGATTCCAAGGCCTCCCATTTTGATAGGTTTAATGCACTCAGACCGTGCAACAGTGACCAGCTTCCTCTCATGAACAGAGCATGTCCATATAAAATTTCTGATCATTCCTTGAATCTCCTTCACAAGACCTCTAGGCAATTTGTAGAGTGAGAAAGTGTAGAAAAACTTAGAAGTGATCACATAGTTAACTAGACACACACTTGTCGCCTGGGACATGGATTTTCCTTTCCATTGTGCCATTTGATTGATAATTCCTATTTTTATGATTTCAAGGTATTGCCTCTTTACCTTTCCATAAAATGAAGGCACTCCAAGATAATTAAAATGAAGTGAGGCCCTCTTAATTCCAAACCTCCTAGTTATCCTTTTTTGTTTATTGATGCTCACACGATCACCAAATACAATGAAGGATTTATCCTAATTTATGACCTGCACATCAACTTTATCATGACATATATAGTAGTGGTAAATATTATTTTATTTATTTCAATATGATTATCTTCCTCCTATATGACATATATATGACTATGCCTAACGTGTACTTATTTCACTATAATGTTAATTTAGTTCCCCAATTTGATGAGTACCAATAAATTCCTTGAAAAAATTATTATGTAAACATTCTACGATCAGATGATATTTTATGAGGGGTTATATATTTTTTAGGCTCTTTGGATTTTGAGTCTTATAATACATTACGATTTATTCTCAAAAAAATCATTAGTAATCTACATTATAAAGACCATATGAGAACATGTCCTAGTAGTAGAAACCCAACTTGTATATTCCACTAGAAATTCATTTTTATGGATGTGTTCTATATACATTAAATGTATTATTAATTTATATCACAAGTCATGTAATTTTATAAATAATTATCAAACAAGAAGGAATATGGTCATAGAGAATTTGGTTGTCTAGGGTAGGTCACGATTGACATTGTATTAATTATTAATAAATCATAGAGGTGTTTCCATATATCGAGCATATAGGTAGCTGATATGAGTATTCAACATGAGTAATTAGAGATATTGATATTAAGGGATTATATTACATTGTTTACATTTGTATGTGGTCCCATTTCATTCTAAATTTCGTTCTTTAACTATGGTCCTTTATTTTGCTGTTAGACTCTATCCTTTGACTTTATGTTATTTTGAATAATGCTTCTAAGAAAGGGCCTAGTGGGTATTAGATTAACTATATATAACAAATTAGTTAAATTATATAATAATTTATAAGGTTTTATTTATATTAATAATACCATTATTTTCATATTATTTAATTTTTGGGTGTTCTCAAAATGATAATCCCAAGATATTTGAGAATATATATTCGAATTGAATGTTTCAAAAATATTTATTTTTTAATTTTCTGAATATAATAATTATTTATTTACTAACTATCAATAAAATAAAATTTATTTAAATTAATAAATATTCATTATCCAAGGATTGATATGTTTTGAGGAGGACTATAGGAATAATTTTTATTTTCCAGTGATAAATTTTATATTAAATATTATTTCAATAATTATTTATTTACTAATTCCATGAGATGATATTTTCCTTTCCTTGTGATTAGTGCATGACATGTAAAAATATATTATTATTATTACATAGAAAGGTGTTTTCATTGTATTAAGATATTCACAATGGTTTATGTTTAAATTATATTCATGATCCCCAAATCTATTTGAACCTAGGGGATACAAACCCTATCAAATATTATTATTCTGTGCGAAAATAACCAGAGAATCCTCTCAATCCTTATAGAGATATTATAGTCTAATTATATCATGAATAGATGAAAATAATCATAATCCATCCTCAAATATCTATAGAGGCCAAGAGGATTTCATCCACCAATTGAGATTCTTATTGCGATCATTGATGAGTAATGGAAGAACAATACGTTTACATTATATGACCGTATAATTTCTATTGAATATTTTGATGGTTCATGGTGAATTTCTTCATCCCCACTAGAGGGATTTTACCCATGAGAACTCTTGTTACATTGATACTAAATAAGATGTTTTTTAATGATAATTCAAAGGATAAATATATTTTTACATATGGAAATTATTTCGCAAATAAATTTAAAATATTGTATATGGGACAATATCCTATATTCTTAATTTATAGTCATGTATAAATTATTATATGAATTTATTTCATTAGACATGATATTATTTATTATTTATATAATGAATTTTAAATTAATAATGAATAAAATAACATGTTGGACACCACCGTCTAGGAACTTTTGAAATTCTAGGAACCACCACTATTAATACATTCCTATCAAATCGAATTTCCACTTGTTTGACTTTCCTGACCTGTTGGGTAATTTTTTAAATATTCTTTGAAAGTTGTAGAGTGATAAAAATAAATCCCTATCATTTTAGTCTATATTTCAATTTAAATAAATATTATACCTTTGATAAAAATTTATTTATTATAAGGTAAATGAAAATTATCAATGCATTATTTCAAAGTGGCAGAATATTAAGATATAAAATGAAATACATTACCGAACAAATCAATAAAATATAGTAGTTAAAATATATAAAGGAATTAAAAAAAACATATATTAAAAATTCCACAATTTAGAACTTATCTATATCTAGATTCTATAAGATGATCATTACACTGATGATAACTATACATATAATTATACATATTATACATATGATAGGCATTATAGAGAATGAAATGAATAATTTTAGGTATGTATGTACGTAAAATCTATATTTTTGTATTTATCTTAAAAATAATTATTGTCTAGTGGGAACATAAAAATTTAAGAATACAAATTTTAATACACTAGAATCAAACAATTTTTTTTAAGAAAACACATTCCAACATAACCGGTTGATACTCCTCCAAATTCAATGTTCAAACAATGATTCTGCATGGAAACCTCGAGCTGCAAACCATTAGCTGATAGCTTTCACATGGCACGAACATGAATGCACCCAATCACCCATCTTCATTAAATGAAATGGAAAGAATCATCCATCAAAAATCATGTCTTCCTCGTCACTAGACCTACTACATCCATGTTTTCCAAAAACATTAGTCATGAACCAAAAAAAATCCAATCAGCTCTAGAATCCATTAATGGAAAAGGATTTATAAATTCTGGGTATAATTATTTCCAATATGTACATTGATGTATTGAATATTCCGGATTTGGAAAAAATTACGAAAAAATATAATTAATATAAAATATAATATTCTGGAATGAAATATAATATTATTAATTAGATAAAATATTTTTTTATAAAAATATGCATATATTAACACATTACATATTATTATTATTATTTTAAGGAATGATTTGATGTGTTGAAAAAATTCAATGATGTATTCTAATTTTATTTCATTGATAAAATGAATTTTTAGTAAATAATTATTTCATTTGAATGATATGTAAATAAAATCATTTAATATTGAAAAAACAATTTCCTCAAAGATTTATTTTTTGAATTTTTTATTATTTTTGGATTGATAAATTAAATTATCCAATTTTGATGAACAGATAAAGTAAATTTATTGTTTCTATGTTAGAAAAAAAAATTAATTCCTGTTTAATTAGTAATAGATATGACATAATAATTGACACATACAATATTTAAATAATTAAATAATCGATAGATAAATTTTTTTTCAATGTACTTAATGTATATAGATTAAAGTTATATTATTTATAAAGATAAAAATAATTATATTTAATATAATATGATTTTTTTATCATACTGAAATTACATAAGAGGTTTAATGTTATATATTTAGTAAAATATATTACCATAAACAATAATTATGTATTGTAAAACGAGATAATTTTACATTTCATGAATTTTGATTAATTAACATTCAATTTAAATACTCAAGAAGTAATTTATTGTTTTGGGTGATAAGAATAAGATTTTCATAGATATATCCTAACCTAGCTATCCTGACTCTAGTGTTCTTCCCTCTTGAACCTTCTACAAACCCATTTTTTCAAAGCAATAACTGTATTCTTTACAAATAAAAGGATCTCTACACCACTCATTTCAAAATATTCATATCCCTTTCCTCAATAATTAATTCATACCCATTTAACACTCTTAAATTATTCTTAGATATTATATAACTTTTTATAAATTATAAGAATAAATTTCTTCATCCTATATGAACCCATTACAAATAAGTACGATTCCATCTACGTAAAGATCTAATTATTCTAAAAAATATTCAGTTACTAATTCACTAGAAATCAATATAATCATCATTATCCCATAAATTGATATTTAAATAAAATCATTAAACCTATTTTCAAATGATATTAATATTTTATTACTCAAAACTCAAACACATTCATTAGTACATAATGTTATTTTTTATCGATTCGACCACCAATATAAATGATGTTAATCCAACATCATTATATTCTTCAAGAATAAGTATCAGTGTGATAATATTTGAAAAATATGATATTAAATATTGATAATTTTAATAATATGATTCTATAAATGTTGAAAAAATTAATTATCATATAAATTAAATCATTAAAATTGGTAAATTACTAGAATCGTATTCTTCATGTTTTTCATTCTCACTAACCATGCTTATAGAATACATAAAATGAAAATGGGAATATATAAATAACTAAAATAATATGAATCAAATATCATGATAAATTATAAATGATAATCATTTTATTCAATAATGAGGATTTATATCTCCATTATATATCTTTAACGAAACAACATAAATTACTAAAATTTAATAGTGAACAAATAATAAATTAAAATATTAATAAATTAATATAATATTATTTTATAAAAGGTAATATATAAACCAAAGGATTTTAAATATGGGATTAATATGGATAATAATATTTTATATGAAGATAAAGAGTATTTTTAGAAATTAGGATTAATGACTAGGGTATATCATCTCAATTTTCATTTCACTGACATACGATCCTTGATCACCACAAATGATATGACTTATGGTTGATAAATTCCAATTTTAGTTATGAATTTAACAATTTTAATTTATTGAATATATTAAAATATACATGTCAAAATTTAATGTTCAATGTCCTTTTATTCTACTATTTTTGATATAGTAATACTTTATTTTCTAATCGTAATTTTAAATCATGATTTTCATTGTTTAAAATATCAAAAGGGAAATCAAAGTTCTTTTACTCTTAATCAACATCTATTTTCATCTCCTCATTCTATTTTTGTGATTTCATTCATTTTTTCAATAATTAACCAATTGGTCTATAATATAACCAAAATGATTCTTGTAATTTAAACTAGCCTTTTCACTTCAATTCTGTTTGGAATATTTTCATTATGCATTCATGTTTTTAAAAATAAATATGAATTTTCTTATCCCTAATTCTATTATTTCATATGGTATATTTATGTTGACTTTGAATTTTTTTACTATTGATGGAATAAAATCTTTTTTTAAGTCTATTCAATATAATTTTCCAAAAACATTATTTTTTCTATAATTTTAACCCATATTTATATATATATTATGATTTTCATTTTAATGTAGGGAATTTTGAATTAAAATTTTTTTATCAATATTTCATGAATCCATGTTCTCATAGTCATTAGTAATAATGTGTAAATTGAAAAATAAAGGAATTTATTTATTAATATAATTTATTTTCTGTAATCCTCTAATGGTTATTCATTAATATCCATTGATAATAATTTAAAAGTTTTTATGAATCACTAAGGATATGTTTTAATGAAATTATACACTTTTTACTCTATATAATTTATATATGTATTGTGGAAATTATTATGAACTAGGTATTTTTAAAAAAAATTATTTTATTATAAATGTATTTTATTTTCTTTCAGCTGGAACACATATGTAATTTTTTCATTATGATATGGGTTTGGTTGAATGATATAAGAATTTAATACATTAGTTAAATATATTTAACTCCTTATCTAGACATTGTTAGATTATTTAATGAACTCAATATATTATTTTTATGGAAAGAGGTGGGGAATATCATAAAATACATTTTTTCACTTTGTCATCATTGTGATAAATGTATTTTATGTGATCCTTGAATAATAAATTATTTTTAATTGATAGTTATGTTCTATTTTTGTATGTTATGAAACCTTGATATGTCATCATTTAGTGATAATTATTATTGTACTATGTTTCCACATTAATATAAATCATTCCGATTTGGTTTCAATGTCCTTATTTAATGCTTAATGTATTATATTCTTGGATTTATCTGGATTTATTTCATTATGTCTTTACCATATTATTTGATTTTGATGCATTACTCACATATTCATGTTATTCTCAATTAAGATATTTCTTATTTTCACTTATACTTACTAGATATATATCTCTACTAATTACTTCTATAGAGTATATGAGATCACCCGTTTCTAATCATTCTATTCACCATGATAAGAAAAAACAATATGAACTATGATTTGGAAAAACGTGGTCTAATACGATGAACATATATTTAAATGTTCACATTACTATATAATAATTATTTTATATATTTATTATCTATATTCATAGAAACTATGGGTTATGGGGTTTAATTTAAATATGAGATTTCATTTTTATTCGACTAAAATGTTATATTATATATTTATATATGTTATTTTTGGGTCATCATAGTTGGTATGAGAGTGAGTTTTAGTTATTTCTGATGATTGTTTTAAGGAGATTATAATAAAAAATAATAAAGAAAATGAGGTCGAATAGAATGATTTATATATGTGTATTGAATGTGATATAGGTTATGCCAAATGTTTCTTATGTTGAAATCATGTTATAATGTGTTATGAAATGTTAGGATTGATTTTAATCATGAAATTTTATTAATGTGGATATGAGTGTTTTAATAATAAAACTATAAATTTTTTTATGAAAATTATTAGAATTCGAATCAGGCATTGGTTTAGACACTTATTATCTATTATGTGATTAAATTTTATTAATTTGTAATTTATGTTCACACTTATTTGTATATAGATGAATTTTTAATACATAAATATACCACACCAGCAATTATATATTAAAAAATCACTGAAATTTCCATGTTATGAGACATATTCTCCCAATCCTACAACTCATCCCTAACTAAGTTATATATTAATGTTATTACTTAAAATATTATTATCCTCTATTTAGTAGAATTTAATTTCTTTTGGTCATGAATTTGTTATATCTACCTAGAGATTATATGTATCTGTATTATAGGTATATTCAATTTCATATAATAACCATCATAGGATCATCTATCAATGAATGTATAATTATAAACATGTAATATTCTAGGACAAGATCATATGATGATGGGTTTAGTAAGAGTTTAAAGATAATTATTCATTTCCTTACTTTTCAAATCACTTCTTCAGGATCATTTTTTCTTGTTATAAGCAACATTATTAGAAATATATATTCCTTACATAAATCCATATATCACATGAATCACACGTTCCATATGTAAATCATGTATAAACATTATGATTTTTCATGGATCACATATAAAATGATATAATAATGAGAACATGTCAATAATGGATTGATTTACCTGAACGACCACTATGTCACTAATATGAGGTTATAAATTTTAGAATATGTATTTAATCTAGCATGGTCCATGGTCACTTTATCTATACCACTCACATCATTAATAGGGATATTAATATCATTTATGTATATTTATGTTTCGTTATTAGTTAATTAATAAGCACAATAACTCATTATAAGTAAAAGGAATTGATATTCCATTCATCTTCTTTTCCAAATTTATTTCATAATAATAAAAAAGGGAGGCTTCATTCCCTAAAACAAGATATGTCTGAATCCTTTCCAGAAGATAGGTAAAATTGATAATTAATAAATACCCACACAATAGAACTAATCAAAAAAATTATATTATGATAAATAGAATTATCCTTCAATATATTTTATTTACCAATATTCAATAGTTTTGATATATGTTTGTGAAACCACTACAAATATTATCTATTTAGTAAATCCTAAATATTCATCAAAGTATTATTTTATAAAAATTCATCCAAATCCATGATATTCTTTCCAACACCACTTCATAGAAGATAAATGTAAATTTTATTTAGATTAATTTAAAACAAAACCTCTTATAAATTAAAAATTAGTTAGATAACCTTTTTTTATTCTATTTCATAATTCTAAGAACACTCAGTTCATTTATTTTTATATCTTCTTCAAATTCCACATCACTACATTATTTTTCTGATCGACATTTTAGGTTCTCATATATTATTGGATCCAAATTATTTTTTAATTAAAATTTTAAATCTCTATGTAGAATCAAACTAATTTTTATAAAAAACATCTACTGATTGGTCTTTTAGTCAATCTCAACAAATTATATCTAAAATATTGTATTATAGATGTCATAAAAACAACAATTATTTTTTTTAATCTAATTCAAAATTATATTTAAAAAATATAAAAAACTTTTTTTGGACATATCACTATTTTTTCCTCATTTGTGGATAATATTATCAAAATTGGTTTAAGAATTACTGTACATTAACTATAGTATATTACACTAATGTTAATGATTCTACACAATTCCTTGGTCACCAAAATCTTCAATTCCATTGTTGAGGTGTTTTATTTTGATATATATGTAATGGAATACATTATGTACATGTGTATAATTGATTTACTGTAATTGCTACCAATTTATGTTACCCATGACATAAACTGCATCAAAACACCAGGTGTATGAAAAGAAATACATATTTTGTAACAGAATAAAAATTCTGGATGTGTGTACCAAAAAGACATTAGTTTCACAAAAAAAATTATTAACTCTATCTTATTAAATACTCTCCCATTAATATAACAATAATCTCATACCAAATACAAACTTCATTTGTAATCATTCATTTATACTAACTAATCTCAAATAATATAACTCCTCTCATATATCTTTACCATTTATATGAA
Organism: Viscum album; assembly: GCA_963277665.1. Classification (NCBI taxonomy): domain Eukaryota; kingdom Viridiplantae; phylum Streptophyta; class Magnoliopsida; order Santalales; family Viscaceae; genus Viscum; species Viscum album. The sequence continues at coordinate 1,758,617,445 of OY728123.1, forward strand.
TTATTATATCATATAAACTCCTAAATTTCAAAGAAATTATCATATAAACTACACATTAATATGAAAAGAAAAATTTATATGATATGTGATCTCACACACATATTTCATACATACTAATAATACCATTTCTAATAAATAGTTATCTCGTCTAAATAAAACACAACCCCTATAGCCTTAATGAATTTGATTCCAAGGAGAATAAATAATTAAAAACTTTATTACATTAATGAATATAAAAAATAACACAAAATATTCTTATCATATAGAATAACTATTAGATATAACATAAAAAAATACATTCTTCATAAAATTGGGATGGTAAACATAACAAATGGTGATCATAGGTTCTTAGTGAGGGTATACATAATGGATTTCTATCAATGATAACAAGTGAGTATATCATAAGAAAATTTCTATGAGAACATGATAAAAATATATAGTTGTAACACCCAATTATAAAAAAATCAATAATCGTAAATCATGGTATGACATTATAATAACTAATTACAGGGGTCATAAGATTTTAGAATCAGTAGTTTTAATATATTATTTGTGAGAACACAACATTAACATAAGTCATATGATATCAAAATAGAAATAATAGTATAAAAGTATTTCTTTATTCATGTCCCACTACCAAGAATAAAATAGTAAAATGGGTTTATCCCATCCAATATTTCGTTATTCAAGGATCACTCCCAAAATGATCATACTGGACAATGTCCCTTACTATACATGGTTCATTACAAATTATAATTTTTATTATCTAAAAGATTATCAATGACTAACCAATGTATAAGAGGGATATATAATTCTAAAACCACCCATAATATATTGAATACCAAAAATATGTGTTCCAAAAGATCAAAAAAATTATCTTATCCCGATATCATTACCCATGGAATGTAAATGAGTTTTACTAGATTTTCTTATATCTTCATTAATAACTGATGTAAAATAAATAGGTTTTATAAAAATATCAATATAATAATAATAAAACATATTAATAAAGAATAATTATACAATAATTGGATCATATCCCTAGTAAATATTATGTAATATAAATAGAAAATATAATAGATATAAAATTCCATTAAATTATCATGATGATATTTCATTAAGAAAATTCAATTTTCAATTTTGGAAAAACAAATTTAAAATCCAAATTTTATGAAAATGTTATTATAATTATATCATTTTTAATAAACCATGGAAATATTTAAATTGGTTATATAAACCCTTAGTGGTATTTATGGTGAGAAAATACATTCATGTAATATAAATTAAATTAAAATATTATTTTCACACCATTATAGATGGTAGAAAAACTAACTCTGAAATTTTTTTGAAACATTATTTATAATAAATTTTTAAAAAAATATTAGAAGGTTGTAAAATTTACCCTCTTAAATTATTTCAATTAAATGTAGGAACATAAATAAATCATGATTATTATAGATACATAAGAAAATTTTCAAAAACCAAAGATGAAATAAGGATAACACATATTTACAAACATTTATTTAAAAATTTATAGTACTGAAGAGAAGAAATTGTTAATTATATATAAAACTATAAAAATAAAAATAAGTGAAAAATTTTATTTTTATTATATAATAAGATCCATACAGATTTTATAATTGGAAATTTCTCATATAAAATTTGAAAAGAAATGATTTTTAATCATAAACCCCATACCACATGTCTCATCTTTCAACTTATGTCTTAAAATATCAAATTTTATAAATATATATTTATTATACATATATTAAAAAATTATATATATCATACAATATATAATTTACCTATAATATCTTATCATAATTTTTAACAATTCATTATTATAATTATTTCTCCATGTGAAAACTGATTCATTTTCATTAATGTTTTTGTCTGATGGTCCCAGTTCTCAATCCCTAGTCATGGATTCTTCATCTCTAGAATTGTAATCATCAAAGAAGTATCATATTTATTCATAACATACACATTTATAATTATTCATATAAATAAGTGATAAAAAATTGAATTTGTTTGTGGGGAAGGTGGTATATACCCATGCACTAGTGATGTTTCCACTTTTTGATGGTGGGAATGAAAGAAATGTAAATAATAATTCACCATTATTTAATTATTACTATTTCATATATATCACATATATTAATTATATATATCATTATTAACATAAATATAAATTGAAAATAAAAAATATGATTCTCTTAGCATTGATGATTTTTTTTCAACACATACATGTGAGCGATGTTAATAATATTTTATGAAAGCAAAATACAGAAGGTAAATGATATATTATATTTTAAAAGTATAATTATTTTATAAAAATAATATATAAATAATGATTCAAAAATAGTAAATCATAATTAATTATGCAAATAAAAAATGAATCGTTTCATTAGGTGGAGGTGATGGTCCCCACATACATAGAAGAAATTATTTTCATTTCCCATTTGATTGAATAAATGATGGAAATGGTTTATATATCATAAAAATTAAGACAAAAATATTTAAGATAAAAATGTAAATATTTTATTATGGATTTGATATATTTATAACATGTATAATAATATATAAAATTGAATGTACTCAGCTAAGATAAATACATACTCATTTGGAAACCTTTTTAGGATTACACAATAATCCTTCAAAATATAGAAGTATGATCATACCAAAACCTATAATATGTGGGAATTTTTTTAAATAGTTAATATGGTTGGTATTATATGATATGTGAAGCTAATGATGTATGATGATTTGTGGGGAGGGGTATAATTTTATATGGGAGGGAGAGGACAGAATTGGACTTTCTTGAATGACCAAAACATAATAATGTCATAGTCAACTCAAATGGCTCCAAAAATACAAAATAAGAAACTATAAATTAGAATTTCTAATATTAAAATAAAGTCAAAAAATTAAAAAAATGTTACTATATTTTATATATAATCACAACGTTTGACCCCCCTCAATAATCCCATTTTATCCATTACCATGGAAACATAATTTTATTATTTTTACTATTCATTTTAAATTTTTGCTAAAAATTATTACATAGAATGATTTTTCTTTGATAAAAAATATTTAAAAACAATTATCAAATTAAATTGAAATATTCTGAATAAATTACATTAGAAATTAACCCACATTAACTGATGTAAAATACTTATAAAAACATAGTAGAGAATTGGTTTTTTACAAAATTAAGAATAAAACTAATTTAAATTATGTTATTATGATTATTTATAAAAACCTAAAATATTATTTTTTTTATTATCTAAAAATTGTAAAATGGTACACTTTAAAGAAATTAATTGAAATTATAGCTTTTTCTAGAATCAAAATTTAAATTATTCTGTTAAATATTATTCCTCCTAGTAAAATCCCAAAATTTCACCTTAATATAAATTTGATATACTGGTTTCATGAATTATATTTATTTGTAAAATTTAATTTCAATTTTTTAATGATAGTGATTATAATTTCCATGAATAATGTGTATGAATTTTTTTTAACAAAATAATTTTTTTAGAATAATATTATATTACTGAAAATTGAGATCATAGTTATTATGCATTAATCTATACCATTTCATTATATAAAAACATCGTAAAAATTATTCATATTGTTTTTATTACTATTTATACCCTCCCCCCCAATTTATTTCCCATTTTATAACAGTATACAATATTATTGTTCATTTTGAATTTGGGTTGTGTATACGACTTATTGTTGAATAAAATAAAATTAATTAAAGAGACATATATTAGAAAATATCAGGGTGTTGAATTCGACCCCCCCAACATTATAAATAAATCACTCCTACTTTTTACAATTTAATAAAATATACTAAGGATGCATCATCCATATAACATCTTCAATTTCACCCATTATTTTTCAAATTCATGGAAAAAATAGGGGTGGCCTTTTGGTAGAGTATATTGAATCATCGATAATAAAATATCCACCAGTTGTTCTTTACAAGATACATTATCATATATTTTTATGTTCATCGAGCTCAATACATTTAAAGAATCAGTTATATACCATATCAGAGAGAAATAAAAGGACCGGATCATGAACATGTGAGAGAATATGAGGAATGATAATAAGATAAGACACCATCCTAATATGAGTCATAATTTTGGAGGGATCAATTTATATAGGGATCAACTTTCCCTTAATCTTGAATATCATAAACTTATTTTAATTTAGATATTAATTGGAAAAACATTCCATCAATTGTGAAATCTATAACTCATATAAAATTGTTAGTATAAATTTTCTTCAATGTTTTTCTACCCTAATATGTTGTCTAATAGCTATAACCTTCTCCACCATTATCTTTTCAACCTTATATACCAAATATATTTTTTCCACTAAATTCATCATGTTTTATTTTATTTTTTAATTTTGTTTTATATAGGTCATCATAATGGTTCATTTTAATTAGATATTGGAATATATTGTTGTATCCAAATTAGAATCTACATTAACGTTCATCCCAACAACCATTGTAATCCTTAAATAATCTATCAACTTACCTTATCAGTTTTTAAAGGTCATATTAGACTAGCCAAATATATATGGATGATATGATGTCCATAACTTCTACTCCTTGTCTAGATGCATCTAAATACATATTTGGAAAAATTATGTAATATTTGGATCCGGATCTGATACAATAGACTGTGGTACTCCATGGATATCTCCAAAACTCCTTAATATAAATAATGTTAAACTAATTAAGTTGGAAATATTATCTTATGGAAATAATGTTTTATAATTTTATAATTCAATTTAATGAAATCCAAATTGAACTATTCAATTTATATTTAATGAAGATTCTTATGAATAAATCCATATATATGTTTTTATATTTATATTCTAGTAAGTGTAGTCATTGTAACATAATATTATACATATTTAACTAAACTATAGCATGATAAAATACAATTAATAGACTTACATACATTTCGATATCAGTTTTATTAATATCACAAAAAAATAATATTTCAAATCTCTATACATCTTCATGCTTTTGGGCTGAATATAGATTACTAAACAATGATCAATAATAAGTAGATATTTCTTTATGTCGAGTATTGACAGAAAACATAATCTATTCTTAAAATTATCATTCCATCATTATCATGGTTTAACATTGGATAATATCTCAAATTATTCAGTATTTCTTCGATAACCATCTATTCCTTTTTGAACCTCACTTTCTTTATTATTGAACATTCATTAAATAAATATTTAACCTATCCCCATTACTCATGATTTTAAGATACATATTATAAAAATATATTATTATTAAATATCTTCCAATACACATAACGGAATAAAAGAGTAGCATTCGATCAAATATAAACATGTTCTCTATCAAATATTCATTCTTTTAATATAAATATTTTTTAATATATATATATCACATTGTTCACAAAAAATTTATGGACACCATATTTATAATGTAAATATTAATTCCACCAACTCAAAATAATTAGAAGGGCTATTTTCCTTATTATTTTTCAATTAGAGAGAGGGATAAGACATAACTATATAATTCTACATGAGGGCGCATCACTATTACATTTTAGGTAAGACAAAAACCAAAAACCCTTCTCCTCTTTAGGGATGTGTAAGATATAGATCATCATATAGCCTTATTTTTATCTCATACTTATTTTAATCACATTTATATCTCCATAAAAACATGGTCACCTATTGAGAAAACATGGTTATAATATTATATATCCTTGTTAGTTCCATCAAAATAAAATGATGATATCTATCTGACCAAGGAAAAATATAGTTTTTAATTACCATGGATGGTCTCATCTATTTCTCAACAACAACCATAACTGATATATTAGACTTTATAACCACACATAGTGCTATATAACACATGAATGTGACATTATATAGAGAACATGCATTCATGGTAAATTTTTCAAAATGATTATATTTCCTATTTGTCATTAGAAAAATCCCAAAATATTCTTATGATAATAATTAATCATTAATTATATATGATTTTCATCTATAAATACTACTTAAAACTAATCAAGGTAATATCTAAAGACTCTATTAAATAGATCTATGATGATAAAGGCATAGTTAATAAGTCCAAATTGAATCACAATAAATTAATATTGAGCATAACTTTTATAGAAGGTTTTATTTTATATATATTTACATTAAACTAAGTTGATGATATAAAAAAGATTGTATTTTCATGGAAATTTATTGAGAAAAACTCAAATGATTGGGAGTGTTATTAATAAATGGTTTATGATACCAGTTCATGATAATGTTCATGTTAATTTCTCAATAATAAATGTGAAGATATATTACCCATAAAATATTCTAATGAAAGTGAATAGATTCACCATATAAAATGCACTAGGGTGTATAAATATCTTTCAAAATTTTTTGTATTTTCTTATTTAATTACCGAAATTAAATGAGGGATATATAATAATAGTATTTAACATAATTGTTTTCCCAGTTATTAGTTCTACTGCAAAAACAAATTCATTGTTTAGAGAATGACTACTATTTTCTTCAGGAAATAAATCTATATAATTGTAATAGTAGGAATAAATTCAATATTGACATTATATAAAAACATATGAGACAAATACCCCTCTTTTATTTGATGTAAAAAATATTCTATATAAGTAACAAGAATTGTATGTTCATATACATTTTTTCACAATGATATGGTCATAGTTTTGAACGATATAAAAAATCATATTTTCTTACATTGAAACATATATGGGATATATATAGAAAACCAATCCATAAACAAAATCACATTAAATTCACATACCCATGGGATTAAAGGATTTATATGATGTATATTCTGAAAAAAAAAATCTAATGAAGAGGATCGATCGACACTATATGAAATCATCATATGATATTTTTTACTAATAACCCAACATCAAAATAATGAGGTTGGGATGAGATACCCATTTAAGATTCTTCGTAAATTATTTATTGAGTATTTTTGGAATCAAATTAAAAAAATCAATTTTTCTGTGGATGTTATGTACACATTTCAGCACACTATACTTATGGCCCACTTAATCTATTTTAATTGTATGATATTTCCATTTTTCTATAAGAAAAATTTGTTTCTGATATAAATTTAATTATTAAATCTCAGATTAATGAAAATATTATTGAAATTTGTTACCTAATATAAATAAATTACTAGAGCGTTGGTGGATCATTCAGTTGAATTTTATTAATATTTCAATCATTTATTGGCCACTTCACATCCCTTAATCATTGTATTTATAAAGGTATCATCAATTACATATATATAAATTTATAATTTTTTTCATTGATCACTTTTCACATTGTTGGAATAAATAACAACTTTCCATTCACATTATTTCAAAATTAATGATGTGATATTATCATAGAAAAAACTAGAGTTTAAGTATAATATTATATCTATGACTGATGGAGATGATAATATCATTTCAAAATATAGTAACATGTATCACACACTAAGGTGTATATATTACAAAGAAATGGTACACAGTCCTTAGACATAGTATTTTGAACTACTCTATATGATCAAGACATAGATTTCACCAAATTCAAGAAAAAGGTTTTTGATTACATAAGACACATTATTGACATTTTTATAGTCACCTTTCAAAACCAATGAAAAATCATTCTAGGGAGTATAAAATGTATTCAATACTGTAGTGTACTTCATTAGTATTGGTTTTAGTGATTCTAGATCCTAAATGAACTTCTTATAAAATATTTATCAAATTTCAATGTTGGGAAGATTCTTTACTTTCTTTCACTATGCCTACCTCGTCCAGGTCATCTTGGGAAACTAGTCCAATATTTCACATGTCATCAAAAGAATGTAATACTATATATTACGAGTCTCGTTTGTCACAACATCCAATATTTTCTAGGAAAATAACATGAACCTTCAACTCTCCTCATTCCCTATATTCCCTTTCCATTGTTTTTTTGTTCAAAAATACACACTCACCTCTATATATGGTTTTATCAGTCTCACGTAGACATATGACTAATATGTGAGAGATAAGATCCAACTTTCCTATTATGAAACCACTACTACATAATCCTACACTAGAGTGATCCAAACTAATTAGTCCACTCATAGGGAGCCACCATAATATGGAATAACTTATATAACATTAGGTTTGGGAGCCTCCACCTTATTGGGACACCACATACTGAACATCGTAAGGACATTAATTAATTGAATGACTCTTAGGTCCTTTATCCTATGTGATTGTCCACCATAATGATTTATAACATATGGATATTCATTTGGTCAATCGGTTACTCAAGGTCATTCACATGAGTGATTAGTCACATGAGGAACTTTGCAATGCCAACCCTTTTCCCATCCCTCTTCTAGGGTGAAATATAAGGGATAAGTGGTTCCTTTAAATCTTGGTCTTCTCATATCCCACAAATAGGGTTAAATATGGTGATTCACCACCCTATCACATATTTTATTACTAGGGTGATGTGTGTCCATTTACTAGACATCATTGTGGAAAATAATTATAAATAAAAACTCACACGGATAATAACCTTAGATAAACCCTCACCAGTTCTTATCATCTTAGCCAATCCAAATCTACTAATGATCACCTTAATTTTTTCCTTACTTAGGCTAATAACATTATCAAAGACCTCAATAAGCATAGAAACTTTTTCTAAGCACTTACTATTGATAATCATATTTGGGAATCCCCCAATATAGATATTATGATTATTTAATCAATATATATATGTATAAATATTTTATCCCTTTTAGGGATATGGAATAATTCACCTTGGTCTCATACCATGTCCCTTATTCATGCTATTTACATATATATTTGACATAATACTCAAGTTTGTAGGAATCATAAAAGGTCTAACCCAAAATTGCTTCTATTAATTGGAATCCACCTATGTGTAATTCTAACCCTCATTCATACATTATCCAACTCTAAAATGTATAAAAACAACATTCCATAAAATAATATAATTATGTATTATTCCATCCATTTTTATCATTTAAATCATGTCATGATTCCTCCATTTGGATTTCCTATCAAACTACAACATATTTAGATGTCTCAAAATATATCTACTTTTATGTCGTAAGTAAATATTACACCTTTTATATTAATAATAAATCATGTATACAAAATAATATTTTTTTCATCAAATTAATCCATATGGACCTATTCCTTAGGTTAAATACCCATCCATAATAATCTATCCTCATCATCATGTAACCTATATATGGAAAGTATGAAATAATAAAAGGTAATACTCATAGTATGAATACATTTTTGTTCAAATACTCTCCATGGTTAGCATTATTCACATCATGGTGAGATACAACTCATAATTTTAGATACAAAGGAATCGTGTGGGTTTTAAACACTAACCAAACAATCAATTACCAATTATTTTTATTACTCTCCATTGTTATCCTTATTCACCGTGAATCAAGATACTCCGCTTATAAGATTGAAAAACACATGTATCATCCTAAGCATATACCACATCAAAACATTCAATTACCACAATATTTAGAAACACCTCATGGTAAAAATTTATTACATTTTGGTGATATAATCATTACCATTGTTTTAGATACATGAAAATACTCTTAGTTGTAATCACCATGAAAATCAGAAATTACCATTTAGTAGAGATACTACTCATTATTATCATTATTCACCTCAGGTAAAAATATTCATATAGGAAATCAAATATCCATCTAAATTAGTGTTTTACCTGAATGTCCATTAATATACCATGAGTTACTATTTTCCTCCAGTTTTTCATTTATGGGCCTCATCTGGGTGTATTCCTAAAAATATACCCACATCTAATCCACTTCTGGGATAGGTATATATGGGATTGTCTTGTAAAACCCCACATTTCCTACTATTATCAACACTTTTATAGAAAAAATATTCTCCTCAAGGAGGACTTAGTTTCTAACCTCAATTATATTATATTGTTGTGGTTTCATTAAATTTGACTAATTTTATTTGGAGTATTATTTATCAACCCAAGGATAAATCTAGTGGGATTATATATTTTTGATGATATTGACTAAATATGATGAATATAAATCATTTTAGTCCTCATTTTATCATATTATCAATGACCATATTATCAAACTTCATTGGTTGTTATTTTTTTCTTATTAGATATATAGAATCCCTCTTTGAGGTAGAATCCCAACTCAAAGAAACAATTCAAATCCTACGATGGTGGAAAACTCTAGATTATCGAATTGCGACTGTAATCCAATCTATCATGAATTTATAACAATAATATGTTTAAATTATAATACATATAGAAGTTTATATAAAATACATGGTTTTAATCAAATCATTAGAGTTGGGGTAGCCAATATTTTTTTGGGATTGGTGAAGGATTAATGAATATGACTTAAATATATTAGAGTTCTATGTAGTATGAAATAATTCCCCCAAAAAAGGGTTTGATGATATAGAAATCTTATTAACATGACCACTATTTATCTAATAAGTAACTAGTAAGTTCTTATAGAATGGATACCTTTTCAAAGTAAATTCACATTGACATGTAAAGAGTGTGGGTATAAAAACCATTCTAGATTATGTTTGTAAGAAATAGAAAACCCAATGTGAATGATTATGTAACTATACTGAAAACACCATATTCCATCATAAGATGATATTTTTTCCAGAAATATCTATGAAGGAAAATTAATTTTCATTTCCCCATGGGTTTCACTATTATAATTTTCGCAAAAGTCTATGCTATCATTTTTTAACAAAAATAAAAATAAAACCATGACTCTAGAATTTCTAATTTCAACTTAATATAAAATAGAATATTTATTTATACGTATCAATGTATCTTATTCCATATAACTTTCGAAAACATATATTAAATACAGTAGAAATGTATTCAAAATTTTTTTCGAATAGATGAGAAATAAAATATTATACATTAAATTCTTGTGAAATTTCACTCATATTTATGAATGGTTTCATCATCCATATAAATTTGTTCTAGGAATACATATAATATTTTAATGTTATGTGCTCAAGGAAAATAATTATTGAAAATTTACATTTCAAAATCATTCAATTTTTGGGAATCAATTTCCTCTTCTAACACTCGATTATTAATAATTGTCTACCATTGACAAACTTTTCCTTATAAACAATATAAAATCAGGTAGAATTAATATTATTTTAACACTAGATAATGGAAAATATATTTTTAGTGGTACTAACCCATTGATCAATAATTAGTGTATCAAATGAAACATTTCAGGAATTCTAAAATTTCAATATAAAAATCACAATTATTATAAGTTGGTTCTATTTTCATCTTGGATTATTTTTATTACTCATGTTACCATTATTATCTAGAGAGATTTGGGTGAGAATACTTTTATGGTTTTCACCCATTATTTCATTTCATTTGGTAGCTGAACTTGAAAATAATTTCATTTCAATTCAGATTTTCTATTAATAGCATTCCTCATATATCTATCCATTTATATCAAATAACAAAATTAGTGTGAGAAATAATGATCATATAAATAAATAATGAAACATAATTTATTGGAATCCTAAATTAGGACATCTAATATCACCCTATAAAGTCATATTTTCATCTTAGGCCATTCATATCAATAATATATTCAAATGATTAATAATTTTTCAAAATTTAATTATATTTTACACTAACATATTCCATAGGATTGTCATCCATGGTGTGCAGTGTGGTCTCATTCAGCATGCAATGGAATAATGGTTATTATATACTCAACCAACCATTTTTAGGGTTATAACCTGTAGATTCATCTGATTCAAACCCATATCAACTTTTTGAGGGATATATTTTTAGTAAAACAAAAAAATAATTACCTTACAAAAACATTATGTTGTTATCCTAGTAAGTAACATATACCCAAAGTTCTTATAATAGATATATAATATTAATAATTAGATATTAGTTAAACCATTCTCTAGTATGAATAGATGTGTCCTAATTATTTCATAAAATATATAGTAAATTCTTTTTGATGGTTATTCAATTTATCTCATAACAATACATTCCATATAATATTAAGGGTTTATAGTCATTGGAGACTAGATTCTGGATCATCTTAATTTATGAACTTTTATAATATCTCCCAAAAATATCATTTCACATTGTACACTTTATATAAATTACCTATATAAAACTATTCATCATAACCTAGGAAAAGGAATCATAAGAAATGGTTTTATCAAATACTGTGTAAGGGAAAATATAAGAGATATCAAGAAATTATCATATATGGGGATAAGTTTCGTATAAGGGAATGTTAGAACAATAATATGTAGAATATTTATACCCAATCTTTCTAATATCATTAATCATAAATCATGGAATAAATATTTTTCAAAAAAAATGACATAAGACATAATTTTATTGTGTCTTTAATAATGAATCATAAACCATCGTAACTCATTCTAAGCATACGACATTTGTTTTTGGAATACACGTAACTATATAAAATTATTTCTTTAGTATATAATCACATACAAGACTATTATAGTGGATTATGTTCACTCACCATTCCATTGTATCCTTATTCGATATTCATATTTAATAATATCATATTTGAAACATTACCTTACAAAACAAGTTCACCTCTATACTCTTATCCTTGTTATATCATTACATATCCATCTTTATCAAATTAATTGGTGGACTATATAAATTTTATTCCAACAAATCAAAAAAATGAAAACAAATTATTTATGTTCTGGAATATCATAAAACATTGATCATCTCATCATAACATAAACCATGTAAATGAAATTTGTTTTATTAATTCGTCCCCGCTCCTCATAGAATAACCTATTTAAATTAAATAGGAATCAAAAAATTTACCATAATAATTTTAAAATAAGTATAGAAAATGAATATAGATGGTATCAAAGGATTATATCCTTAGATAATCATAAGTAACATTAAAACATTTTATTCGAGATAAATTATGTATTTAAAATACTATTAAAAACCATTAATAAAATTCCCTTTTTATTTTAAAATTTTTAATTTAGAATATCAAATTTTTAAAATTAAAATAGAAAAATAATTATTTGAAAATATCCATTTAAAATTTTCATGGAATATTAATATAAATGATAATCGATGATTTTCAAAAAAAATTGTTCATACAGTAGAAGTTAAAATAAATCATTATTTTCACACCTTTCTAAACTGTCAATAAAATATCCTATTTTGAAAAATTATAGAAAAATTCATCAAAATACATTAAATATAAACTAAATGGTAGTGAAAATGAATAGTTTTAATATATTCAATTATATGTTTGGCCATTATACATAATAATTTTTCACAACATTTATATGGATGAAAATTTATGACGACAAAATAGGAAACATGGTTGAATTGGAATTCAAAAAAAATATGAAAATTTCTATTAAAAGTGGAAGTAAAATAGTAATAACATATAATAATAAAGAAATAAAAAATCGATTAAAAAATTAATATAACATATAATAATATTCATATTACTTCCATCATCTTAAATATGGCATGGTCATTGTAGAAAATGAAATGTGACTATAAAATACCCATTACCTCTAATTTTATTATGCTTCACAGTCTTTAAAATACCCAAAAAAATAAATATATATTTAATATTAATTTAATCTAAAATGTTATCATTATATAATTCCATATTTGATTAAATTATATCATTTTAGCACCATTTTATTTACTAGTCTTTATTAAAATCTCAATTTTGGGTGATACCTTCTTCATTATTCATATACGTTTTGGTTCGATAGTTGAGGTACATTCACTATGGTAAGATTATAATAATATCTAGAATAAAAATCATGAAATATTTAACCTATTTATTAATCATATAATTTTTTTAATCATATAATGTGGTGATAAAAGATGAATTATATCATTTCATGGAGACAATAGTCTATATATACTCATGATTAATATTACCACTATCCAGTTATTATAATAAAAAAAAGATAAATAGTAATTCATCATTTCATATTCAATATAATATATTATATTTAATAGATACTCATAAATTATATCATTATTTCTATTGGTGTGAAGAAAAATAAAAAATGAATATCATAACTTTATGGTGGTTGTATTCAACACATAAACCTTAGCGAATATATCAATTTTCAATGCATAGAGAGCTATGAATTTAGATGAGATATTATAATTGAAGAAGTATAATTGATTAATAATTATAATATAAAATAATTAATTATATCATAATGTCTTAATATGAATTATAGTGATATAAAATGAATCATATATCTATATAGACGTACTAATCCATAAGATCACACAAGTGATATTATTCATTGTCGTTCTTATATAAATAATATATACAATTACCAATCAATAATCATAATAACATTTATATATATTTACTATTGGAAATATAACTATTATATAATTTATAAAATGAATTTTGTGGTACATGGGAATGAAATATAATTAAATTTAAATGGATAATATTTGTACCTATTCACTGAAAAACAAATTTGGCATTCACCATAAGCTATGAAAGGATGGTGTTATGATAAAATGAAAACCTCTATGATATTTTAGATATCTTTGATAGGTATTGGGGTAGGTATGATCTAATATATATAGTTCATGAATCAATAACATTCCTCCATGAAACGTCACATTTTTTAAAAGATTACTTATCAAGCGAGATATGAAATTCTACTTACTAATTCTATGAAAAAATTATTTTTTTTTCTATTTTTGGCTATATTTTAAAAAACCATATCATAATCATATGGTTTTAAAAATCACTATATTTGGATTTTTTGGAAAATTTCCAATAATATAATATTCATTATAATGAATTATTTTTATAGAGTTGTATTTCTATAAATTTTCAATAAAATGGAAATGGAATTTCCCACATTAATATAGGGATGTAAATTGAAAATTTGTATTTTATATTTACAAATATTTTTCAATTTACATATTGGGGATAAACATTTCATGATAAATGGAAAACATTAACAGATCTATAGTAATTTCACATTTAGGAATACTATTATCCTTTAAATACATTTATCTGTCCCGTTATATGGAAACAATAAATACTTTGAAATTTTATTGCTCATAATTTCATTATCACTTCATTTAGTATAATACATTCATATCTTAGTTTATTTTTCTACACTCAAATTTTAATTATTATATTACATCACATGGATATCATACATCAATGAATATTATAAGATAAAAATTCCATTAATTGGTATTTGTAAATAATATTTTTGGTTAATAAATTCACATTTTTCAATATCCCTCACTTGGATTCTATAAAAAAGAATCTTTTCTAAATATAAAAAATCCTCATGTTATATTAATCAGAAACATACAAAACAGTTAGTGAAAAAAATTTAACATAACTCTTATATATATTAAAATTTTCAAATCAATGTATTCTTATATATCATAGGGAATCCCTATTTTTATGTATATTGGTTTATCCTTCAAATATCCAAAATTATTCTCCATGAATTTTGAAATCACATTTTCAACCAATCATTAGCTTAGGGATACCGCATATTATGTATATCTCTTATCTAATAGCTCATCGTTACCCTTTCAATGATCATAGATAATAGAAATTGATAGTTTATATAAAAATAGACATGGAAAAATATTCACAAAACATCATTATTCGTTAATATATCCTCACCTTCCATGTGGACTAATTCCACTAGCCCCTAGATTTTTTTTCAAAATTAAACTCAAAACAATTATTTGTTTTAGGTTTTCCTTAAAACTAAAAATATCATCTGATATGACTCTTAACCATACATACAACAAAACATATACCTAATATCTACTAAACATAATTATTCTAGTGTTTTTTGGTCGATTACATCACTAATTTATTCATTCAGACATCTTTATCTAATTATAAAACTAATTTTTCTATTGGATTACAATATACATTGTATTTTTATATATTTCATAGTTCATACTAATTCTTCTTCAATTAACAAATATATCATTCTAAATATATATTAAATTACACTTATTTCATTTTTAGTTTCACTATTCATCAGTCCAATTTTAATTAATATACGCCATGGATTGTATGTCCCACTTATAATTGAATCACTACAATTATCTAGAAAATGAATTAAGTCAATTAGAAAAGGTGATTACTTTGTCATTCTAAAGTGAATTAGTGTGGCAGGCATTGAAAATTGAATACATGGAATTAGTATTTCACATAAGTCTTCTTGATTTTTTCCTTTTTACTTTCTATAATTGTATATAATATAGTTTTTATATTTTATCTCACATTATCTATTATATCCAGCAAAGATTTTTTCATTAATAAATGGATAAAAATTATGCATTTTAATTCAATGTATAAACAATCTAATACAATTCCATTATAATTTATTATTTCATAGTGTTATTTATTTTAATGAAACTACTGAAGAAATTCCCCCTTGACCGGGTTCTTATTCATAATCCTTCCCTATTCCCTTCTTGTTGATTCCCTATGTGAAATTAATTATGATGACTCTAATTATTTAATATTTATTTCATTAAATCAAAAAATCATCCCCTTTCTCTCAAATTATTTAATGATATTTTAATTTATTTTTTTTATGAGATGCAATTTTAATTTCTTCTTCATTATTTTCCTGGTGAATATATTCTTCTTTATATTAGGATTCCATGAATTATTATTTTCCATCCATGAATTTTGTTGTTTTATAGTAGCCTTTGATCGATTATATGAATCAATTTGGTAGAATCATTTTTCTTTTTAAAATTACAAGAATTTTTTAATTACTATAATAGATTCAATTTTCAATCCATCTTTATTTCATTTGGTAATGTATGTTGTGTATTTTATCATCTTTCCCCTATTCTAATTATATTTCATTTTTTGAAAATATGCCTGCGGTAAACACATTCATAACATATTATTTGAGTTGAATAAAAATTTATTTGTATTCATGGTTTCTATACCATATATATATTTTCAAATTTAGTCATTATGGGAGTATGATTTACAAAATTAATACTAGTACATCTAAATGTATTTTTTGAACTCTGTTGGCCTTGAATGGTTCTTCTCAAAATATTGAATCTATTAGTAAATTCAAGTAAATTATGATAAAAAGGTTAATAATTATTTGAGTATGGATAGTCAATAATAAAGTATGGATTAGAAGTCATTGATCTTATATTCCATTAAAAATCTACAATTAGTCTAATTGTATCAAAAATATCATTTTATTTTAAAGGTTCCCTAAAACTCCCGGTCGGAGAAAGTAGTGGTGCCCAAGGGCTTTACCATGGATAAAGAAATTATAATAATGTTTTATAGAACAAGTATATTCATATCGAAATATACCTCACTATAACTTCATTTGAAAACATGAATATCATCCTGAAACCCCTTCCTTACATGTGTGGCTAACTTTCATGACTTTTTAAAAAACCATCATTCATATCCAAATGTAGTATGCAAATTCCCATGCGATGTACAAATTTTTTTAAATGAATACAAATATAAAATAAAACATTGTATCTCGGAACCCCACAATAGAAAAAAAAAATCTTATTTTTCTCATAGTATCCACATGTTTTATTTGAGTAAATTCATCAAATTCTAACATGATTCCCTTAATGAATGTTTAATAACAATTATTATTTCCTTTTTTAAAATTTCCATCATATTTCTTGATTTCATTGTTTGTAAATGTAGGTATATTTAAATGTCCTTTCAAATAATTGTTGATATTTCAATATCAAGGGATTCATCTTTCCTTAATAATTTCTCATAAAACCATTAATGTATTTCATTATTTTTTTCTAATTATTTTTAATCATTATTTAAAATTATCTCTAAACCGAGGTACTTCATGTTTAGTTGATATCTCTCATCTACTAAATATATTACATTGTAATCAAATTCTATTTTAAATATAATCACATATTTTTTATACTATTTCTATAAAGATATTAAATAATATACTATTTCCAAATTTCATTGTTCTACTTACACCGAATTAGTAATTCTTAATTTCCATTCTAAATTTCAATTCACTTTCCATAGATTTATTTTTTTCCTTAAATAGTTTGATCGACTATCAGGATTTAAATCCATCCTTTCATTCCATAGATATATTAAAGAAACATAATCCTTGATATAATTTCCAAATTTCTTCATTTTAAATTCTTATTATGGTATTTTCATTATATTGTGAATTTTTTTTCTATGATTCAATATATTAATGAAAATATTCTTCAAATTCCATTATTACCACCTATATCATCACATCTCAATCCATAAACTCATTATACTAATGTGACACTTCATAAAAACTAAATCCTTTGATGTGATTAATTTCAAATTAAACCCAATAAGGATAATCCTATGAAGTGTTATTTTCAAATATTAAAATTTCATCTTTATCTCTCATAATTCTTTCGTTTCCCAATATAAAAAATTTATACTTTCAAATATATATGATTTTTTATAAAGATTTTTATTTAAAACCCTACGTGTTTTTTATTCTTTATGAATTTAATAAAAAACATTCAATAACATATTCAAGAAGGTTCATGCAATCAATAATTATTCTATATAATCATAGGACTCATTCAACAGTAATCCAATATTCCAGTTTTTATTCCATAAAATATTGTATTCTACTACAGAACATATAATATCTACATTAAGATCAATAAATTCATATTCGACATTCTAAAAATAAAAAATCATTTTATCCATTTAATAAATAAAATATATACAAATTTAATGTTCTATCAGTAAGGTTTAATCAACAAAATATACTGTTATATATAATATAATATATATGAACTCAATTCCCCTATCGGTGGTCAATCAATGTATAAGTAAATTTAATATGTCCTATTTCCTTCCAACTTATCCAAGATATTGTTCTTAATTATAAGGAAAATTATTGAACCAACCATATCCGTATGTGATTTCACATTTATCAGAAAACATATTTCCAAAAAGTTAACCCATATATTGAAGAATTATTTCACTTGGATCAACATTTGAATGAAACTCTAAGGAACCGATATTGACAATATGTTGCTTTTCATGATTAACCACTACATTATTAATATAGGGTTACAACATAAGGAAGGTATATTTACTTCCCCATTGTCACATACATAGCTTATTTTAAATTTATTTTTATTTTAATTTCAATTAATGCTTTGTTTTGTGGGATTTCCAAAGTTTTTATGGAAAATATGTGAGTTTTCATGAACTGGGTCAAACCGTGAACCCAATTCCAAATTTAAAAATAAATTTTGTTTCTCTTATAACTTATTCAATTTTTAATATTTTTTACTCATTATAACTCCTAAATGTCCTACACTGATATATTAACACCACAATTAAAATTTGGAGCCTTTGGAAATCCATAACCAAGGTGTATATGGGTTTTTATTTAAGGGATTGGGCCTGTCCGAAAACCCAATTCCGGTTATAAAAATAAAAGTTTATTAATGAATAACTTATTCAATTTTAAGGTTTGTTCGGTGATTCCAAGCCCCAAACACGCCCCTTGAACCGAGCAGTGCGTCCAATATCCTCCCACACTCTTTTCAGCTCATTTGCATTGCGGTTTAGGTCGAAACTTCTAAAGAACTCAAATTTCGGGCGGATTCATAAAGGTAATTTGTTTCCTTCATAACTCCTTCGATTCTTACTCTTTTTCCCCCATTAAAATTCCTAAATGATCTAACTATTCTTGTTCGAACCTCCCTTGAAGTTTTGAGTAATTTTGAAATCAGCTACTGGTATTTTGGGGGGCGAGTTCTACAAGATAATTTAAGTAAGTTGTTCTCCTCCTTTCTTCTTTCAATTTGTTTTGGGTTACATCCAATTTACTTAGGGTTTCTTCCATTATCATTGAGGTTCCTTATGTCCAAGAAGTAAGGTTTAAAAATTAAGGTTTTATCTTGTGTTGTATGGTCTGAAATTCTGGTTTTAGGTCTGGTTTACCTTCCTTGTGGTGCGGCGGTGGTGCGTTTGAGTTTTCGCACAAAGGATTCAAGGGTTTCCTTGGTTTTGGTAGGTGATTCCTTTGTGTATGAAATCTTTGTGAATTGGATACTGATTTTATGGTATTTTCATGCTTATTGAATTTTATAATTTCTGAAAAATATAGTTTTAGTGGTGTTTGTATTTAAAATGAATCCTAAAGGCCAATTTCATGTGAAATTGGGGGTTTTTCATAGAAATGTTTTATTAGTTTAATTGGGGCTACCCTAAAAGTAACTAGTTGATTTTATTGAAATATAATAGGGATAAAAATACTGTTTTTAATGATTTTACCTTGTGTTTGTTACTGAAAAATCTGGTTTTAATGGTGTTTGTGAACCACATGAAATTCTAAGAGTTGTGTTGTGTAAAAATGGAGACTTTGCAATGATGTCGTTTCTTGAACCATATGGGGTTTCCCTAAAAATGATTTTGGGTTTTCACTGAAATGTATTAGTATTACCTTTATGTTTTGGAAGCTTAAATATGTGCACATAGTATGAAAGTGAGGTCTATAAGGAGTTTTGTGTCTGAAACACTATGAGATTTTGAGGAATTGTTTTATGAAAAATCTAAGTGTTTTGTTGCGTGTTCTAAGTGGTATAAAATGTGATATCTACTGTATTGGTTGGGTTTGACCAGTAATGGTGTTTTATATGAAAATTTATTTATTATGCATGCTACAATTGATTGAGCACAAAAGGGGAAGCCTGGGTACCTAGGTGGGCGGATTTGTACTAGTACGGCTAGTGAACCGGATGGGTTTTGTAGCTGTTTCACCTAGTATGTGGATAAGGACAACTCTAACTAAAATATGTAGATGATTATTGGGGACCACTAGGTTATGTGTGTGTTCCCTACTAGTGGCTTGTGCACGAGAAAGGATTTTTCTATGGTTACTTTACACCGAGGTACGAGGTACATAGGGCCCAAGACAACCTAGTGCCTAGGGGTGTTCCGAATGTTGTTGCTCATTGGATGTGTAGTATCTACCCATGTCATAGGGTGTGTTTAGAAGTAAATTACAGTATCTAACATTTCTATTTTAATGTTTTAATATTCTGAAAATTTTGTATTGAAAACTATTTTCAATTAGAGGTTTCATTTCGTGAAATTTTAACACTACTTTTCCTTGCGTTTGAAAACTGCTTGCTTTTTCACATTGTATTTCTTACTCTTTGGAATCATTGGGTGGTATCCTACTGGGCTTAGGCTCACACCCTACTTAAACCCCTTGGGTGTAAGTAGACTTGGTTATGTTTGATTCAGGTAAAGGAAAGGCTAAGGGTGATGGCGGTTCATGGTGTTAGTTCTCATCATTAATGTGGAGTTGTGGAGATAGCTTGGGGGCGTTGACCCCTAGTCGTGTGGAGTCCTTGGGGCTGTCTTGATGCTATAATTATTTTTATTTGGACCACTTTTATTATCTTTAAACCAATGTACTCAGTTCTGGTTTTTACTTAAGTCTTGTTTGACTCAAAAATTTCAGATTTATATTATGGATTTTTTTTAATGTTTTATGCTTTCATACTCAGGTAAATCGTTCCCAAACCTAAATTAATGATACCTGGGCACTTGTGCTAGCCCGTGGGGATAGGGAACTCCCTTCGGGTCATGTCACGGGCTGGGTTTGGTGCCGGTTTTGGCGGTGACCAGATTTGGTTTGTGACAAAATGGTATCAAAGGAGGTTCGCTCGTTGGGTCATGTTATTTGGGGAAGAGTCAGCATAGTCTGGAGCTAGGATTTCTGGGACATGAAATTTCAGTCATGGGTAGTGTGCCTAGCCAGCACACCTCATGAAGGGATTCAAGTCACCATGGGAAGTATGGATTTATCTGAGTCCTTTGGTTTTCTTGGTTTAATGATGACTATGGGAAATGAAAAGTGAGTTGGGAGAAAAATATCAGTGAGCTCGCAGGGCCTGGAAAGCCATGTGGAGCCATGGATATTTCCCTAGAATACTCTCTGTGATGGCGAAGTGATTGGAATATGGCTGCCAACCATATGTACAAGTCACCCACCAAAACTAGTTTCCTCTTGCATTGTTTTGTGCTTTAGTTTTGAAATCTTAGCACTTTGGTTTTAAGGTGACTTGGTTTTAAGAAGCGTAAAGTTTTTATGAAATGATTTTCAAATAAAGAGGGAAGTGTTTGGTTTATGAAATGGAAGAACTGAATTTTCAGAATTGTTTTGAAATGTAAAATGGTGTGCTTACCCTTTTTTTGAAAGCATGAACTATATTGAATTTGGTTTTGAAAAGTGTTTCCAATAGAGGTTTATAAACAATTAGAGTGTGTTTTAATGGGATGATATGTTTCGAAATTGATGTGAATAACTCGAAAGTGAGTTCTTTTCTAAATGGTTGTGTCCTTAGGAAATGTTTTGTAGGATGTGAATTAGTATTTCGATCTCCTTGTTAGTAGTTGTGAGAAAAAGGTTTGGTTGGTTGACCATTTGGTTTTTGAAAAGTGGAAGGAAGTTTTGTTTTACTCTTTGGTATTTCCATGAGTGACCACATGCATGGGGTTATATGGGATACTGGATGGTTGATGGCATGACTAGATGAGTGCTGGGATAGATATGAGGAGGGTGCCAGGTGTGGCACAAAAACATGCATGTGTGAGGCCCATGGGGTACTATTGGTGGATACTCTTACTGCTAAACCGTCTATTTTCAAAGAATTGGTTTTAAAGAAAAACATGATGTCTTGATGAATAGTTTGGTATGGTTTGTATTATGGGTTTTTGAAAACGTTGATGTTGAGGGAGGTTTTGAGTTCAAGAACCCCTTCTGTTTGAACTATGTTTTGGGTTTGTGTTTGGTCGGTAAGCTGTGTTGTAGGGACGGTTAGTGGTCTCTTTTGAAAAAAAAATTGGGATGCCTTTACGGTGGTTCCCTTAATGTGTTTGGATCTGTTTTGTGGCATGTTTTGACTAATGGACCAGCTTGTTTGGGTCCTTGGGTTCTCTCATTGGATAAGGTACGCCCCCATTAAGGGTTAATGCACAACTGAAGTGAAACCCGTTTTGTTTCGCCATTGGAAAATCCTCCAGTTGACCAATATAAAGAATATTTTATCGAACATTTTTTTTATTGAGTCTACACCCATTCATTTCGCTTATTTGTGGATCCTCTTGTAGTGGGATAGTGCTTGTGGAAGGTTGAAAGAGACCATAGTTTCATAAGTTTCCTGATTCATCAAAGGAGGGAGTCTTCTTTCGTTGTTAGTACGGATGAGTGTCTTAATGGTGTCTAAGAGGGCCTCTGGGTTCTTTATAGTTTCTTTGAAGAAAGATTTATTATTAAACCACCAATTTTGAGATTTAGGTTGCGATATGATATTGTGTCCACTTTTTGGGCTTATCTGTTGTTTAGGGACTTTGAATATGGTCCCGTTCCATGTATTGTTTCTATCAATCGCCAGGGTCATGTTCGGTGGCGCATTGTGATGTTGTGTGCTCTTTTGACCATAAAGGTGAAGGTCACACAATCCTCTAAGGTTCTATGTTATGTTGGGATTGTGTCTCCCTTGGAAAAAACATCAAATCCTCTATCTTAGAGGAAGGTGTTTATACATGTCTTTCGCTTATATTGTTTCTCACCCAAAGAAACAAGGTGTGATGTGTGTGCATCTTCTGATCCCTTGTTTCAATGAAATGTCTGGTTTTGGTAAAGTGGGTTATAGAGTGTGTTATGTCTTGATAAACCCATCGGGGTATGCAGTGTAGTTGTTTGTGTCACCAAAAGAAGAAGTTCCACATAGGGGTTTCAACAGCCTAACTGCGTGGCTGAAGATGCTTCAATATTTTGAGCTCCAGCCATATGTCCCGGAGAGAAGCTGGCGCGTAGTCAGGGGAAACACCAGTGTCGTTTAAACACTTTTACAAAGTCCTATCCTCTGTATGAAAGATAGGAACAGTTTAAACCTATGGTGTCATCATATTTCTTCTATTGTTCCCATTTGGTGGAAAGAGGTTGAGGGTCTTGTACCCATGTCATCACACAATGTTATTCCCTCCCCCTTTGGTTTCCATTGAGTCTTTGGAGAATGGTTGGAAATTTTTCTAGACAAGTTGAGCACACATTTTTCACATGGTTAGTTCTAACCATGAACAAAAAAATAACCATGTAGATATAAGGATCCACATAGTATCGCACAGTTTTCCAAACTGTGCAGACTAACCGTGCAACCGTCCCAACTCCATAATTTTGGGGTCTTTTTGTGTCGGCCCACGCCAGTCGGTTAAGATGGTTGGTTCTTGTGGTGGGAAGACCCACTGTGGGTATCATGTAGATTATTTTGTAAATTTCTAATTTATGTATACCCCTTTTACTAGGGAGTCTGTTTGGGCCTCCCCCTATTAGTGTCTTGATTCTGTCTCGGGAAAAAAAATTAAGTTGTTTCTTACGGTGGGGAGCCCATTTGTGTTTCTTCATACGAGTAACTCATATATTTCCATGTTTTTGTATGGGAAGTAGGTATTATCATTTGGAGATATATAACTACCTACATCTTGCTTTCGTAAAAATTGATATTGGAGAGTGACCAATGGTTTAGTTATAGTAGGGCATGTGTAACCTTGTTCGATGTTGTTGTTTATTTGGTTAAATTGATTGAGTGTTGTTCAGATTGTATTAGAGGAGTTTTCATTTGGGATAAAGCCGGAATGTGATTGATTCTTTCAGGAAAGTGGTGTAAGTCAGGTTTGTGAGATTATTCCTTCATTCATTGATCACTGGAGGTTTTATGGCCTTTGGGGTAGAAACCTGGCAAGAGAGTACCTCTTGGTTTCTCAGTTGGGTTTGGTTGTTGCTTTGGCCTTACTGTGACTTTCATGGGCGGAAAGTTTTCATGGTGGGGAAAATTTTCACATACATAGCTTATTTTAAATTTATTTTTATTTTATTTTCTATTAATGCTTTGTTTTGGGGGGTTTCCATAGTTTTTATGGAAAATAGGCGAGTTTTCATGAATTGGGCCAAACCGTGAGCCCAATTCCAGATTTAAAAATAAAATTTGTTTCTCTTATAAAATATTCAATTTTTACTATTTTTCACTCATTCCAACTCCTAAATGTCCTAACCTGATATATTAACACCAAAATTTAAATTTGGAGCCTTTGGAAATCTATAACCAAGGTGTATATGGGTTTTTATTTAAAGGATTGGGCCTGCCCGAAAGCCCAATTCCGGTTTTAAAAATAAATATTTATTAATTAATAACATATTCATTTCTAAGGTTTCTTAGGTGATTACAAGCCCCACACACGCCCCTTAAACCGAGCCGTGCGTCCAATATCCTCCCACACTATTTTCAGCTCATTTGCATTGCGGTTTAGGTCAAAACTTCTGAAGAACTCAAATTTCGGGCAGATTCATAAAGGTAATTTGTTTCCTTCATAACTCCTTCGATTCTTACTCTTTTTCCCCCATTAAAATTTCTAAATGATATACCTATTCTTGTTCTAACCTCCCTTGAAGGTTTGAGTATTTTTGAAATCAGATACTGGTATTTTGGGGGGAGATTTCTACAAGATATTTTAACTAAGTTGTTCTCCTCCTCTCTTCTTTCAATTTTTTTAAGGTTACATCCAATTTACTTAGGGTTTCTTCCATTATCATTGAGGTTCCTTAATTCCAGGAAGTAGAGTTTAAAAATTAATGTTTTATCTTGTGTTTTATGGTCTGAAATTCTGGTTTTAGTTCTGTTTTACCTTCCTTGAGGTGCGGTGGTAGTGCGTTTGAGTTTGCGCACAAAGGATTCAAGGGTTTCCTTGGTTTTGGTAGTTGATTCCATTGTGTATGAAATCATTGTGAATTGGATACTGTTTTATGGTATTTTCATGCTTATTAAATTTTATTATTTCTGAAAAATATAGTTTTAGTTTTGTTTGTATTTAAAATGAATCCTAAAGGCCAATTTCATGTGAAATTGGGGGGTTTTTCATAGAAATGTTTTATTAGTTTAATTGGGGCTACCCAAAAAGTAACTAGTTGATTTTATTGAACTATAATAGGGATACAAATACTGTTTTTAATGATTTCACCTTGTGTTTGTTACTAAAAAATCTGGTTTTAATGGTGTTTGTGAACCACATGAAATTCTAAGAGTTGTGTTGTGTAAAAATAGAGACTTTGCAATGATGTCATTTCTTGAACCATATGGGGTTGCCCTAAAAATGATTTTGTGTTTTCAATGAAATGTAGTAGGATTCCCTTTATGTTTTGGAAGCTTAATTATGTGCACATAGTATGCATGTGAGGTCTATAAAGAGTTTTGTGTCCGAAACACTATGATATTTTGAGGAATTGTTTTATGAAAAATCTAAGTGATTTGTTGCTTGTCTTAAGTGGTATAAAATGTGATAGCTACTGTATTGGTTGTGTTTTACCAGTAATGGTGTTTTATATGAAAATTTATTTATGATGAATGCTGTAATTGATTGAGCACAAAAGGGGAAGCTCGGGTACCTTGGTGGGGAGGATTTGTACTAGTACGGCTAGTGGACCGGATGGGTTTTGTCCCTGTTTCACCTAGTATTTGGATAACGATAACTCTAACTAAACTATGTGGATGATTATTGGGGACCACTAGGTTATGGGTGTGTTCCCTACTAGTGGCTCGTGTGCGAGAAAATATTTTTCTATGGTTACTTTACATCGAGGTACAAGGTACATAGGGCCCAAGACAACCTAGTGCCTTGGGGTGTTCCCAATGTTGTTGCTCATTGGATTTGTAGTTTTTGAGCAATGTATTGTTTTCAAACAATTCAAAATAATGTTTTTTAAAGGGGGAGATTATTTCAAATAATACTCTGTCTCTTTATGATGATTTTGATGCTCACAAATACCCTTAATTATTTACTAATTATTTCGTTGAGTATTTTGCAGGAATTTATTTTATTTATTTCATACAACGAGATTTCATACTTCATTTATTCCAAGATCAATTTTAGCGTGTTCTGGAATCACTGTAGCGCAAGATCAATTTTAGCGTGTTCTGGAATCACTGTAGCGCGAGATCAATTTTAGCGCGTACTGGAATCACTGTTCATACCCTACGTTGATGAACCTAACGTATGGATGAAAAGTTTACTTTTTATGTTAAAAGAAACGTATGGTTAAGGAACCTTACGATATTTTGAAACGTATGGTTAATGAATCTTACGTTGTTAAAAAGTATGGAAGACGAACATTACATTTGGAAGGAACCTTACGTTTTCGTTGTTGGACAAGTATGGAAGAGAAACCGTACGTTAGTTTTCAGTGTTGAGTTTGTTTCTCAAAAGTATGGATCATCAGCCTTACTTTTATAATCAACCGTACGTTCTTTGGAGAGTTGAAGCGAGAAAAAGTATGGATGATCAACCCTACGTTTGAATGATGAAGAAAAAGTATGTACGTTCTGAACCTTACGTTTGTGATCCTTATGTTTGTGAACCCTACGTTTGGAGCCACGTCATCAACCCTACGTTTGGCGTCGGGATATTTTTGACAGACGATATTTCCTTTTGCATTGGTCAAACAAGCGGATTATTAAGAGGATTTCGAGCCGATTCTTAAGTACGGCTTTGACTGAATCAAAGACGATTTTCAACGGATTACTGATTGATTTAAACGGAGCTTTTTATGCCGATTCCTCAGGGGAGTTACAACGGCTCTGTTATTTCATTTAATATCGCGAATCTAAAGGAGATTTTCATGGATCTATTTATGCGGAAGATTTTCTCAAATTTGAATATATATGTTCTATGTTGGAAACTTCGGATATATATATACACAGGAAAGTGTGTGAAATATATAGATTGATCTTTTAACGAGCATGAAACAGAGACTGTGAAAAGGCGTTATTTTCTGGTGATCGAGAAGAAGTGTAAAACCTTTATTACCGAAGGAAGATCTTGATAGCAGATTCACGTGTTCTACATCGACTATCTGTTGTGAATCTATTGCTGCTGAAGTTGTGAAGTTTCTGGTAATATCTATTGCAACTGTATCGACTCAGAACTGTTTTGATTACAGATCTTTATTTTCTGAAGACAACGATCTATCTACTGTCAATTGCATTCTGTTGCAATTGTGAAGAACAACTGGAGAAGTGTTTTCTTTATCGAAACCCTTTTTTATTTTTGAGTGATCAGCTTCTCGTTCTAAGCTGTGTGGGTTCGTGTTTGAACCAGGAAGGTTGTGTTTGCCTGAATCTTGTAAAGGTGTCAACTGCCTGTACTCAGTTGTGAATAGGTCTGTGGAAACGAGGACCAGATAGTGAAAATCGCCAAGCTCGTGGATTTGAGCGTTGGTGGAGTGGACTAGGGGCCTTCTGTTCCCTGAACCACTATACATCCGTGTGTTCATGCTTTTACTTTTTCCGCTGCATATTTAATCGTGAAAAAGCATAGTGGACAGAATTTGTCTAAATTGAAGAGATTGTAATAATTTTGAAAAGACACAATTCACCCCCCCCCCCCTCTTGTGTGTAATCCATAGATTCAGATCCAACAATTGGTATCAGAGGAGGAGCTTCTTATTTTTAAAGTCTTATCAAGCTAGAAGTATTTAAAGATTATACATAGTGTATCATGGCTGATATGAGAGAGGGAATGTCAATGGTCAGAGCACCTTACTTTAATGGAGATAATTATGGCTGCTGGAAATCACGTATGATTATTTATCTGAAAAATCTTGGTTACAAAGTCTATTCAAAGATTCTGACTCCCTATGAAATTCCTGAAAATCCCGATACATGGAGTGCTGCTACAGAGGCTGAGTATGACATAAATTCAAAAGCTATGAATGCAATCATCTATGGTCTAGGACCAGATGAATTTAACAGAGTATCTCAATGCCCGACTGCATATGAAATGTGGCAAACAATAGCTGTTGCTTATGAAGGAACAGATAATGTAAGACAGATGAGATATGCAACTGCTAAGTTAAAATTCGACACTTTCAGAATGATTGAAGGAGAGAGCATCACTCAGATGAATGGAAGATTGATAGAAATTGTCAATAATATAACAGCTCTAGGAGAACCAATCAAGCAGGCTGATCAAGCGTTGAAGGTACTGAGAGTACTTCCTACTCGATGGAATGGAATCTCTGCAGCAATCAGACAATCAACTTCTATTAAAGATCTAACTATGAGAGAACGGATTGGTACATTGATGATGTACGAAGCTGAAATGCAAGATGAGGTGAATGAGCATAAAATCTACATAAAAAGGGAAAATACTGCTTTGAATGTGACTTCTCAACAAAAGGATAGAAAGATGAAGAACAGAGAAGTAAGTGCTAAATCAGAAAGCTCTGATTCTTAAAATTCGGATGAAGAACTGGCTCAGCTAGCCAGAAAATTCAGAAAGTTCTACAGTAAGAAGAAAGACTTCAAGAAATCCTTCAAAAAGGATAGCAAGGAAGTGAGATGTTATGAATGCAAAAATATGGGACATATCAGACCGGATTGCCCAAAATTGAAAGATGCAAAGAAGAAGAAATTCTTCAAAAGAGATGATTATGAACAGAAAGACAAGAAAGCTATGAAAGCTACTTGGAGTGTTTCTGAAGACTCAAGTAATTCTTCTGAATCAAGCTCAGAGAAGGAGGAAGCCAATTTAAAAGCAAATATGTGTTTCATGGCTGAAACTGATGAGGGACACTCATATTACTCCTCTGACTCAAATAATGAATCAAACTCTGAAACAAGCTTCTCAAATAAAAAACTTGCAGCTTACTGCAATATGCTTGAAGAAAGGTATGACTCATTATTTAAAAAATATAAATCTATAAAGAACTTGCACAAAGCTATTTCAGATGAGAGAAATACATTGCTAAAACAACATAAGGAATTAATTGACAAATACAACTCTGCTGACTCAAATAAAATTAATTTTGAATCAAAAATAAAAACACTACAGGATGAAGTAGAATCTTATAAAAAGGCTGCATTAGTTTTTACAAAAGGAGAAAACACCTTAAATGAGATACTTGGAAAAACTGTAATTAAAAAGGAAGGGTTTGGAATTGGAAGTAAAGGAGAAAAACCTAAGTTATACAAAAAATATTTTGTTCCTAGCACTAAACAGGTTATTTGTAACTTCTGTGGAACAAAAGGTCATATAGCTAAAAACTTTTTTCTAAGACAACCTCAAATATGTGGAATTAAGAAAGCTTATATTTCCAACAATCTATATGATTCAATCAATTTTAAGGAAACAAAGCAAATCTGGATACCCAGATCACTGCTTGCTAACACTCCTGGACCCAACAAAATATGGGTACCAAAGCAATTTGTTTGAATGTCTTTGCAGGTAGCAGGTCACCAAAGAAAGAAAGAAATATGGTATATGGACAGTGGCTGCTCAAGACACATGAGTGGAACTTCAGCTAATTTCTCTTCTCTTACTCGAAAGGAAGGAGGACTTGTCACCTTTGGTGACAATGCCAAAGGAAATATTATTGGTATTGGAACAGTTGGAGATCCAGAGACAGTCTCAATCAACAAAGTACTTTATGTACAAGGGTTAAAACACAATCTGATAAGTATCTCTCAACTCTGTGATGATGGATACACTGTTGATTTTACTAACAATAGTTGTACTGTTTCTAAAGATAAACTGTTTAAGTTTAGAGCACCCAGAACTGATAATGTTTATACTTTGGATTTGTATTCCTTGTGTAAACAACAAGTAAACTGCTTAACTGCTAATATAAGTGAATCCTGGATCTGGCATAGAAGACTTGGTCATTGCAATATATATGCTTTAGATAAATTATCTAAGAAACATCTAGTTTCTGATTTTCCTAGTCTCAAATTTGAAAATGACAGATTCTGTGATGCATGTCAGCTTGGAAAGCAACACAAATCATCATTCAAATCTGTTAATAAAGTTGCTACAACTAAACCTCTAGAACTTATCCATATGGATTTGTTTGGACCTTCAAGAGTAGCAAGTTTAGCTGGTAAATTATATGTTTATGTATTAGTTGATGATTATTCTAGATTTACTTGGATTTTCATTTTGAAATTTAAAAGTGAAGCTTTTAGTTTATTTGAAGGTTTTTGTAAATCTATTTAAAATGAAAAAGGTTATAATATAATCTCATTGAGAAGTGATCATGGTGGAGAATTTGAGAACCAGGAATTTAATTCCTTTTGCTCAAACATGGGTATTAAACACACCTTCTCTGCTCCAAGAACACCTCAACAGAATGGGATTGTAGAAAGAAGAAATAGAACTATTCAAGAAATGGCTAGAACTATGTTAAATGAATATAGCCTACGTATATATTTCTGGGCAGAAGCTGTTAATACAGCTTGTTATATAATGAATAGAATTTTAATAAGACCTATTTTGAAAAATACACCCTATGAACTATGGAATAATAGAAAACCTATAGTAAATTACTTTAAAGTTTTTGGATGCAAGGTTTACATCTTGAATACCAAAGATAATATTGGTAAATTTGATCCAAAATCTGATTAAGGTATTTTCTTAGGATATTCTGAAACCTCCAAAGCTTATAGAGTCTATAATAAAAAGTCAAGGATTGTTGAAGAATCAGTTCATGTGAAATTTGATGAATCTGATCCTTTTGAGAAAAGGATAGAACAAATAGATGAACCTGATTCTAATGAAAACATGAGACTTGAGAATTTAAAGAATGATTTTGAAAATGATATAAAAGAAATTCAGTCCAGTTCAGAAGAAGATGACACTGAAGAACCTTTGAATGTAATGCCTAGACAGTCTAGAACCTTAAAGAATCACCCTTTAGAATCTGTGATAGGTGACTTAGAGACTGGTATTCAAACTAGAAGAAACTTTGGAAACATAGTTGAATTCTTTGCTTTCCTATCCCAACAAGAACCTAAGACCATAGAAGAAGCCTTAGATGATGAGAGCTGGGTAATAGCAATGCAGGATGAATTGAACCAGTTCAAGAGAAATAAGGTTTGGGAATTAGTTGAAAGACCACATGATTATCCAGTAATAGGAACTAAATGGGTCTTTAGGAATAAACAGGATGATCAAGGGATAATAACTAGAAATAAAGCAAGATTAGTAGCTAAAGGATATAATCAAGAAGAAGGAATAGATTATGATGAGACCTTTGCACCTGTAGCCAGGTTAGAAGCCATTAGAATCCTTTTAGTCTATGCATCTTATATGAATTTTAAATTATTTCAGATGGATGTTAAATCTGCCTTTTTAAATGGTTATTTAATGGAGGAAGTTTATGTTGAGCAACCTCCTGGTTTTGAAAATTCTCAAAAACCAGATTCTGTTTTCAAACTTACTAAAGCTCTTTGTGGCCTTAAACAATCACCTAGAGCTTGGTATGAAAGACTAAGTTCTTTTCTTTTGAAAAATGATTTTACTGTTGGACTAGCAGATCCAACACTCTTTAAGAAAACTGTGAAAAATAATGTTTTGTTGGTTCAAATTTATGTTGATGATGTAATTTTTGGATCAACCAATAAAATTCTTTGTCATGAATTTTCAGAATTAATGCAAAAAGAATTTGAAATGAGTATGATGGGAGAATTAAATTTCTTTTTGGTTCTTCAAATATTTCAAAAAGATTTTGGAAATGTTTTAAATCAATGCAAATACATTACTGATTTACTTAAGAAATTTGGACTTGAAAACAACAAGACATTTACAACTCCTATGTGTACTAATATAAAACTTGATTTGGATGAAACTGGAAAATCAGTGGACAACAAGTTATATAGAGGTATGATTGGTAGTTTGTTATATCTTACTGCTAGTAGACCAGATATAATGTATTCAGTATGTCTTTGTGCTCGATTTCAATCAAATCCCAAAGAATCCCACTTAACTGCTGTTAAAAGAATTTTTAGATATTTAAAAGGTGCTATTTATCAATCTCTGCTTTATCCAAAAACCTCTGATTTTAATTTAATTTCATATTCAGATGCTGACTTTGGAAGCTGTAGATTAGATAGGAAGAGTACTTCAGGAACATGTCACTTTTTAGGAAAGTCTTTAGTATCATGGTCTAGTAAGAAACAACACTCAGTTGCCCTGTCAACAGCCAAGGCAGAATATGTGTCTGTAGGTAGTTGTTGTGCACAGGTGTTGTGGATGAAAAACACTCTTATGGACTTTGGATTAAATTTCAATAATACACCTATTTTATGTGATAATACTAGTGCAATTAATATTTCAAAAAATCCTATTAGTCATTCTAGAACTAAACACATTGATATAAGACATCACTTTTTAAGAGATCATGTGTTTAAAAAGGATATATTTTTAGAATTTTTAAATACAGAAAATCAATTAGCAGATATTTTTACTAAACCACTTCCCACGGCAAGGTTTGAATTTATTAAGGGGGAGTTAGGTTTATTTAATTTTAAATAATTTTTTTTTAAATCTTATTCTGTTTTCGAACTCTGCCTAATTTCTGTTTCCCGCTATAAGTAATTTTATTTTGTTTTAAATAAAAGTAATGATTAGTGATTACACGGGAATCAAGGCTGTCAGAACCGTTTCACCTTCTAAACTGTTTCACCTTTTTCGGAAACCCTTTCGAAAACCTAAAACCGCACATCTGCTCCAAAACCCTTTTCTGAATCTTCAAACCCTAAACTTACGAACCTTCAGAAATCGTTGTTGAAATGGCAAAGACTAAGCGTCCAGATGAAGCTGAGAGCAGTGCTGAAAAGAAACCTAAAGTAGTTGGTCGGAAAATACTGCAAGGTAAAGTCATAGATTTAGAATGGCTGTTTGAAACTAATTTACTGTTGAAGCAAGCGTTGTCATTTCAAAGCCTTGAGCAAGCTTTTAATAGTGAAAATTCTGAGTTTCTATATGAGGCAGAAATGAGACATTTCTTTAGAACTGTTCAGTTTAGCCTTGGAGATACGGAGGATAGTTTATTGGCTCAAATAGAGGATAAGGACTTTTACATATCATCTGTAGAGATAAGTCAAATTCTTAACTTCCCTCATGAAGGAGTTTTTCATTTCTATTTACGGAATATTGGAGATTCTGTACATAAGTCTGCAGACATTATGTCTTTTCTGTTTGGAACCAGAGTGATAAAGAAAATGTTTATTAAAGATTTGGAGCCCGATCAGAAAATCTTGGTAAAATTTGTTCAGACTGGTTTAGCACCAAGGATGGCTGAGATGGAGAAAATCCTATACCCTGACATGTACATAATGTATCTTCTGATGTGTGATATTAAGTTTAATTTTCCTTGGTTTATGATAAGATATCTGAGATACTGCTGTTAGAGTGAAGCAAGAATGACCTTTTTCCCTTATGGAAGGTTCGTTTCTTTGTTTTTGTTTAAAAGAGGAATGATCAGATTGGTAGATGCTGGGGTGAAATGTCACCACAGTAATGTTTTTAATGCTGGAACTTTAAGGAAAGTAGGATACTTATGGAGCACAATTAAAGGAAAACTCTTACCTGTTGGAGCTGAGGAAGACTCGGAGAGTGCTCAGGCTCAACCGGCTAAGTCCAAGGAGGGACAAGCAGAATCAAGGGTTAGTACAGTGGCAATGAGAATTCGCTTTGAGATGGAGGAAGTTGAGGAAGAGAGAAGTCAAGAAGGACTTCAATCTATAAGGAAGAGGTCAATTGATGAAGAAATTATCTCTCCTGCCTTGAAATCCTCTGAACTGGTAATTTCTTATTCATTTGTGAGAGAAGCTGTTGTGGAGCAGACTGCACCGATAGAGGAACCAGCAGCTCAACCGGAAATCCAAAAAGAACCTCAATCTGCTGTTGTGGCTGTTGAAAAAGTAATTCCACAAGAACAACTTATGGAGGCAGTGCCTGGTGAAGAAGTGGCCCGACCTCAAGATTTACATGAAAATATTGTTCTTGACCATTCAGTAGAAGTCAGAGAGACTACTATTCGTGATGAACATACTTCTGAAGCTCATACAGAGGTACTTCAGGAAGATTTTTCAGTGGAAGAGTTTCAGGCTTCAAAAGCTAGTTCAGTGGATCAACCTTGTCAGGACAGGGACAAAGAACAGTCAGATGCAGATTCTTTACCACTTGCCCTGCCTCATCAACCTATTTCTGGACATGAGAATAGAGCACAGGGTGCCACTGATTCGAGAAAAGAAGAAGTTGTTGAATTGTACAAGCGTATCTCTCAATTAGAATCTGAGAATGTTAGTCTTAGAAATTCTCTGAACTTAGAGCAGTTGAAGTTTCAGAAGCTGAAAGAATCTACTGTTTCAAGGCAGGAAGTAGATTTGTTTAAGACTGATATGCTTCATGCTGTTGATCAGTTAAAATAAGAGATGGTAAAGAAAGATGATTTGTCTGAGATGAAGATTTACATGGAGAATAAATTTGAGTCTGTTGCAAACAATGCTGTAAGTGGATCAGACTCTTCACCTGATTTGATTTGGAGATTTCAAGCAATTACTACAGCAATGAGCAATATGAGTGACAGATTACACGATCTTCAGTGTAATAGTTCCCCTTTGTCAGTTTTGCTAGATAATCAGAAATTTTTTGTGGATCAGTTGACATCTGGAGAGCAACCGATTAGGATTCTGTTGAATCAGTTATCAGAGAAAATGGCTCTTTTTGTTGAAAAAGAAGAATGAATGCATGAGTTTTTCAGAGTTAATTTGATTGAAGATATTCATATGACTCAAGAGAACATAGATCTTATCATCAAGTTAGGAGATGGGATGATGAAGAGGCTCAGAGAACAGTTTACAGAGATCAAGACCGCAATTCAAAGGAGATAGACACCTTTTTTTCCCTGTCTTATCCATGAACCTTGATTCCTCTGTATATCACAATCGTTTATATATATAACAGCTTGTGAATGAAATTTTTTTTTGTTTTTTTTGTTTTGTTGTTTATTGATTTATGTTTAAGTTAGCCAGTATAAAAAATTCACTTATTCATACACAGTTAATTATAGCATTTACTTATAGTTCAGTGCAATATTGAATGTGTTCAAATTCGTAATTTTTCATTCTTTTTGATATCACAAAAAGGGGGAGAATTTGGATAAACACAACATTTAAATTCATTTGTTTCCTATGAAGAAATTTGGATATATGGGAGAAGACATTTATCTTTTATTTATTTTTTAGCTGAAATTTTATTTTTATGGGGGAGAAATTTTATTATAGTTAAATATTGTTTTAATCCTTTCAGAATTCTAAAATTTTATAAAACTATTTTTTTTCAATAAAGATTGCAATTAAATTAGTTCTATTATTTTATGGGTTTTGTGATCATTAAAAAGGGGGAGATTGTTGAGCAATGTATTGTTTTCAAACAATTCAAAATAATGTTTTTTAAAGGGGGAGATTATTTCAAATAATACTCTGTCTCTTTATGATGATTTTGATGCTCACAAATACCATTAATTATTTACTAATTATTTCGTTGAGTATTTTGCAGGAATTTATTTTATTTATTTCATACAACGAGATTTCATACTTCATTTATTCCAAGATCAATTTTAGCGTGTTCTGGAATCACTGTAGCGCAAGATCAATTTTAGCATGTTCTGGAATCACTGTAGCGCGAGATCAATTTTAGCGCGTACTGGAATCACTGTTCATACCCTACGTTGATGAACGTAACGTATGGATGAAAAGTTTACTTTTTATGTTAAAATAAACGTATGGTTAAGGAACCTTACTTTATTTTGAAACGTATGGTTAATGAATCTTACGTTGTTAAAAAGTATGGAAGAAGAACATTACATTTGGAAGGAACCTTACGTTTTCGTTGTTGGACAAGTATGGAAGAGAAACCGTACGTTAGTTTTCAGTGTTGAGTTTGTTTCTCAAAAGTATGGATCATCAACCTTACTTTTATAATCAACCGTACGTTCTTTGGAGAGTTGAAGCGAGACAAAGTATGGATGATCAACCCTACGTTTGAATGCTGAAGAGAAAGTATGTACGTTCTGAACCTTACGTTTGTGAACCTTACGTTTGTGAACCCTACATTTGGAGCCACGTCATCAACCCTACGTTTGGCATCGGGATATTTTTGACAGACGATATTTCCTTTTGCATTGGTCAAACAAGCGGATTATTAAGCGGATTTCGAGCCGATTCTTAAGTAGGACTTTGACTGAATCAAAGACGATTTTCAACGGATTACTGATTGATTTAAACGGAGCTTTTTATGCCGATTCCTCAGGGGAGTTACAACGGCTCTGTTATTTCATTTAATATCGTGAATCTAAAGGAGATTTTCATGGATCTATTTATGCGGAAGATTTTCTCAGATTGGAATATATATGTTCTATCTTGGAAACTTCGGATATATATATATACACAGGAAAGTGTGTGAAATATATAGATTGGTCTTTTAACAAGCAAGAAACAGAGACTGTGAAAAGGCGTTCTTTTCTGGTGATCGAGAAGAAGTGTAAAACTTTTATTACCGAAGGAAGATCTTGATAGCAGATTCACGTGTTCTACATCGACTATCTGTTGTGAATCTATTGCTGCTGAAGTTGTGAAGTTTCTGGTAATATCTATTGCAACTGGATCGACTCAGAACTGTTTTGATTACAGATCTTTATTTTCTGAAGACAACGATCTATCTACTGTCAATTGTATTCTGTTGCAATTGTGAAGAACAACTGGAGAAGTGTTTTCTTTATCGAAACCCTTTTTTATTTTTGAGTGATCAGCTTCTCGTTCTAAGCTGTGTGGGTTCGTGTTTGAACCAGGAAGGCTGTGTTTGCCTGAATCTTGTAAAGGTGTCAACTGCTTGTACTCAGTTGTGAACAGGTCTGTGGAAACGAGGACCAGATAGTGAAAATCTCCAAGCTCGTGGATTTGAGCGTTGGTGGAGTGGACTAGGGGCCTTCTGTTCCCCGAACCACTATACATCCGTGTGTTCATGCTTTTACTTTTTCTGCTGCATATTTAATCGTGCAAAAGCATAGTGGACAGAATTTGTCTAAATTGAAGAGATTGTAATAATTTTGAAAAGACACAATTCACCCCCCCTCTTGTGTGTAATTCGTAGATTCAGATCCAACAGTAGTATCTACCCATGTCTTAGGGTGTGTTTGGAAGTAAATTACAGTATCTAACAATTATTTTTTAATGTTTTAATATTCTGAAATTTTTGGATTGAAAACTATTTTCAATTAGAGGTTTCATTTCTTGAAATTTTAACACTACTTTTCCTTGCGTTTGAAAACTGCTTGCTTTTTCACATTGTATTTCTTACTCTTTGGAATCATTGGGTGGTATCCTAATGGGATTAGGCTCACACCCTACTTACACCCCTTGGGTGTAATTAGACTTGGTTATGTTTGATTCAGGTAAAGGAAGGCTAAGGGTGATGGCGGTTTATGGTGTTAGTTCTCATCCTTAGTGCGGAGTTCTGGAGATAGCTTGGGGGCGATGACCCCTAGTCGTGTGGAGTCCTTGGGGCTGTCTTGATGCTATAATTATTTTTATATGGACCACTTTTATTATCTTTAAACCAATGTACTCAGTTCTGGTTTTTACTTATGTCTTGTTTGACTCAAAAATTTCAGATTTATATTATGGATTTTTTTATTGTTATATGCTTTCATACTCGGGTAAATCGTTCCCAAACCTAAATTAATGATACTCGGGCACTTGTGCCAGCCCGTGGGGATAGGGAAAGCCCTTCGGGTCTTGTCATGGGCTGGGTTTGGTGCCAGTTTTGGCAGTGACCAGATTAGGTTTGTGACACCCATGGTCAGTGGAAGGTTTTAATCTTCAAATATACTATTAAAGTGGTATATAAATGTTAATTAATATATATAAATTTAACCTTCTCAATTTATTATGTTGATTTTCTCTCCATGATCAGTATAATGATATGATATTGTATGCACCATTAATTCCAAATATATAATTTGAAAATATCCATGTGTTTCATAAAACTCCACTATGATATATATCCAACTATTCGTAGGGATATTTCATTAACATTTATCTTAAATTAATCACTACAACTCCATATTACTCTAACTATAATAATTCCTTCAATGAACTTTTATATCAATATAATTCGCATCTTTTCATAAATAATTCAGCTGTATCTACGAGAAACAACTATAATTTTTGATACCTAACAAACTAGATATAATTTTTAATGTATTACCTATTTAACATATTTATTCAATATCAATATGCTCTTTAACTATACATAATCAAATCATATATTTAATTTTATTTATTTTCAAAAACAAAACATTCGTTGTAAATCATATATGAATTAAATCATGAATTTTTTATTCATTTTCATTAATCTAGGAAGACATATATTATTTTATTATTATATATTATTTTTAATTATATTATTTTTATTTCAGTCGAATCTGTACTATTAGTCATCATATATCTATAAATCTACAAAAGACGTACATTTGAATTTTTCAAATCCAATTAATATCAATGTAGATTGCATAAAAATTTTCCCATGATTGATCTATGAATCATTAAAGAAAATTAAGAACGAAAATATATATATTATTTTATATAAGAATAAAAAATAACATTATTAGGTTAAAACAAGTTATAATTGTTTTTTTGAAATTAAAAAAAATATTTTTCATTTTAACACTACGCTTCATATCATGGTATTAAAATGATGAAACAATTGACTTCAACTGCTATTGATGTTAGAACATGGAATAACACCTCATGTTGATATAATATATTATATACTAGTTATAGTAAGTTCTGACATACAAGTGTGTGTTGTCTTATAATATTATAACTAGAATCAAATTATTCCAATGTGAAGTCCATCGAATAAATCATTTTGTGGGTCTCATATACCATATCACAATCATCACAAAAACTATTGTTTAATTAAAAAAAATAAATGCATTATATGTGGTGAATTGAATAACTTTTTGGTTTGTCACATTAAATATTATCTTTTAAAAATACCCAATGTTTCATAAAAGATTCACTTTATTTATTCAAATAAATAATATTATATGATATCCATCATTTACAGATAATCTTCCTC
The DNA here is from genome assembly GCA_963277665.1 of Viscum album. Lineage (NCBI taxonomy): Eukaryota > Viridiplantae > Streptophyta > Magnoliopsida > Santalales > Viscaceae > Viscum > Viscum album. Next base: position 1,758,657,631 of record OY728123.1, read on the forward strand.
TAATATGAACTGATATCCTATTGGAAAAAAACCTCTTATAGTTCATTCTTGTTCATATAAAATATTCATTCATGTGATATATTAGAATTAAACTGATTTTTCTCATAAAAACATGCCATTTAGAAGAAAAAAATCATTTATACACTGTGATTCAACTATTATGAACTATTCTTAGTTTCATATAATCATCTATTGACCAAATCACCATTACGAAAAATATTTTTATGAAACACTAATGTTAAATTCAAACTAAAATACATCTTTATAAACTAAAACATTTGGAAAATTAATCATATTGAAACCCATGATTAAATATATGTTTATTCACAGTATTATACATCAAAAAGATCCATTAGGCCATAACATATCTTCTGGGTCATCGTGCCACCATGTACGGTTCTATCATCAATGTACTACCATGTTCATCCCTATATAATATTTTCTAGTGGTGACACAAAGAATTTAACATTTTCATTGTTAATTGTTGAGTAGAATCTTTATCAATCATGGTTATATAATTTTTTAACAAAATTCATTATTGTTTTAGCCTATTAGCTAGCTCATCTATTTATATACTCTATCAAGACATATCTAATCTATAATATTCAATATAAGTAAATATGAATACACACATATGTCTATTAGAAATTACCTATCCTTGGACTTCTTTGTATAAAATGATTTTTTAATAGAAACAGCTATAACATAACAACCTAAATATATGACCATCCATGCATCAAATTACACAATGTTCATTAGTTATGAGGTTTCAGTATAATCTACTACGAATCACCAATTTAAATAATGATGAATCCATTAAAATCATAAATAATTCACCATATATCCATATTAATCCACCATTCATCACAAAGAATATATAACAACCCTAAAATAATCTCCACTTAAATCAATATATTACTTATAGGGAATGGAATCCAATGTTATCAAACTAATTCTATAAAACACATTTAAATCCAATCTATATTATATTGTAAACAAATAAAACATAAAATTACTATTACAGTAATATTTAAAAGGGATATTAAATTCCATATAAGGTTATTATCACCCAGCCATGATTTGTATTTACATCTTATGGTTTGTGTGAGAATTACACTATCATATTTTCATAGAACAATATGTTTCAAAGATTTTACTACACACAACACCCATCCTAAAGAACAACATACTATTGTTACAAAAAATATATAATCATAACATAGACATTTCATTTTCTTGTATAAATATGTATAAACATGTTATGAATGTATTTATAATGATTTTATATATTTTATTAATTTAAAATAAATGAGAACATAATTTTCCGAAAAATAATTTTACAGATGTAATATACATATTCTTCAAAAAGAGTCTTATTTTTCATTTCTTATGTTGGAATTATAATAATCTGTTACAGTTTTATAAAAAAAATTCCTAAATTTATATCATCTTATAATTCAAAATATCAAAATTAAATTAGGTATAATTTTTTTCGATAATGATTTATATTTTAGTGAATAATCCAAAAATTTAAATAATATCATTCTTTGATTAAAAAAGTAAATTAAATTGAAATTATATTTTTATACGGTACTAAGTTAATATGTTATTCATTTTATTTAGAATAATTTTCTTTCAATAATTAATTTTCCGGATTTTGATATAAGTATATTTTGATGATAAAAAATAACATTTTCTGAAAACAATTTTTTGTTATGTTCGAATATTTCTTAGTAAAAATAATTTCTAAAATTTAAATATAATAAATATTCAATCATGAAAAAAATATGTGAAATTTTTATGTTTTAGTTTTAAAAATATTCCACATTATTGTTTTCTTATAAATACTAAACACTGTAAACATTACAATGTCTGTAAAGCATGAATTGTGTAAATAATGTTAATAATAATATAATAAGGCCTATAAATATACAAAAAACAAATAATTATGTAATTAGATATTAGATTCTAGAAATTGAATATTAATAATTTTAAAATACATCTTTTTGCTTCCACATTAAATTTATTTTGATAGTTAAATTATTTTCAATCAATATAAATTAAAAAATTTCACTCTCTTACTTTTAATGACTATAATATTTTGAGATATGGATAAAATTAATTTATAGGATTTGAAAATGTTAATTGAGGAAAATTTATTATTTTTTCTATGTCATTTTTTTAAATTTTTATTGAGATATAATTTCGATATTTTCTTATAAAAACCCAACATATTATTTATTAAATAAATTTTAGAAAAGAATAAATTAATTTTAAAAAACTAAAAGTATTTTTTTTATGTATGATTTACAGCGAACCAAGAATTTTACATATATATATATGACATATTATATATGTGTTAATGATCTATATTATAATTACATATTTTTGTATATATTTAAAGAAATATTAAATTATTAGTGTCAAGAATAATATAATTCAAATTTATAAAAAAATTGTGAAATTATTTAAAAATCATAAAAATGTTTCAATCGGACAAGTAAGATAATATATAGTTAATAAATTTGTTCATTTTGAATATAGAAGAAAATTATTAACTTATAGGTCAAATTATAACCCATTAAGATATCAAAATTCATTATTATGGTATAGAATTAAACTGTTTAATAAAGGGGTTAAAGAAAAAGATATTGATTAAAACTCTAGAAAATATAATCAAAAAAATTACTAAAATAAGGGATTTAATCCAAATCATATCATATATTAATAAATATGTCAACATTATGAAACATTCACATTATAATTAATTAGATATATATATATGATTTTTTATAAATTGCATTTATGTTCTTTTAGTCACTCTAAAAGATTGTCTCTCCTCTCTTTTATTCAATAAAAAGATCCACTTGGAACAACACCTCCCTAATAAAACCCTTACCAACTTACTTATACTTGTTTGGAATAGAATTTTGTTCCTAACTGTCCTACCCTAGGCACCTTAAGACAATATCTAAAGGATATCATTTAAAAAATTTGTAATTTCCTATACCAACAATTTCAAATTTACATCTACTTCCATTCCAAACAAAATTATTTTTATAATAATAAAATAACAACTAAAATTAGTTATATATAGAGATATATTATAAATATTACTATGGAAATGGATTAAATTTATTTATAATCTAATAAAAAAAATTAACATTGCTCATGTGTAAGTATATCTTTTCATCTAAACATAAAATTGTAATTATATTTTCCTCTCCACATTACATGGATGGTGATAAATATGGAGCTAATGAATAATATGATATTTATGAAGAATCTACGATTCTATAATTAAAATGTTATATATAATTTCTTATCTTCTAATCAATTGTAAAACAATAACGTCACATGATAGTATTATACAGTACCACTTTCATGAAGCGACGTGATCAATTTTCCAACATGTCTTAACATAGAAACCAATTTGTATGCATTTAATGGATATATATTATAATTATATCATGATTAAAATTATTATTTTTATGGAACCATTATAAAATTTCAAGTACTAAAACATTATTGAGGAAACATGAATCTGAAAATAAAACAATTAACATGCAAATCAAGGATTGTAATTAATGATTATCGATAAATTTGCAATAATAAGTTACAATGGGACAATATATGATATTAAAGATACTATTATGGTTATAATAAAATTTTATAACATGGTAAAAAATTAATACATGAGGTTAACGTATATTAAAATAATTATAAACAAATGGTAAGGGGTTTCATGCCCCAATTTATTTTCATTCAGATATTCTACATCTTTATTGAATAGTTTATGCAAAGATAATTTTTTGAAGTTTGTAGGATTATTTTATGTCTAATTTCCAATTTTTTATTTGTTTCTTAATTTTAACACATTATCATTTCATAGATTAATTCTCCCTTAATTGATGCAATATTTGTATAGTATTTTATCTTAATTTCTACTCCTCAAATAAACATTTGGTATAACGCCACTATTTAAATTTATGTTGTGTATATATTTTACATTTTATGAATTTGAAATATTAATATAATTTTTAATGATGTGAAATGATTCATTTTAATTTACACATTCATTGAGAAATTTTAATGGAGATGCGAATCTTATTTAAATTTTAAATCAAATATATTTTTCCACAATGTCCATTTTAAAAAAAATTAAAAGGGTGTTTTTTTCTAAACTGACTAATAAAAGATTTATTATGTTATCCATTAATTATAAAATGGCATTAAAGGAATATTTATAATTGTAATCTGATATAATCTTTTTTATATTTCTCTATAAATATTCATTTTTAAAAAAAATTAATGTATTAGGAATTAACATATTTTACCACTACCATAAATTTTATTTACAAATAACATCTTAGATAATATTTGAAAGGTTTAAAAATAATTTTGTGAAAAATAATTTTACAGGTTACTGTTACTATATATTTTATTCTTAATTGACATGATATTACTAAAATCTACTTTTATAATGAATTGATGGACATTTATAATCTATTGATTTATTTTTTGTATTTATATTTAAACTAAAAAATAAAATTTATTTTTATTATTATACATTGAATTTATCAGAAATATATAAATTATTTTTATCATGGATATGATAATATCCTAAACAATATACCACATCTACATGCATTTTTTTACTTTTATATTTATTTGACTAATTGAGAAGATAATTATATTAGATATTCTTTCATTAATCAGAATATTTCTGGATAATGAATATTATTATCAATTCAATTAAACATAGATTATAATTTGAAAGTGTTTTGTATTCCATAATATATTCAGTATACAATTATATAAACCCTATATCCGTCTACAGGTCTCATAAGATAAATAAGATGACAAAAATTATTATGCTGTTTTTTCATGTATTCGTATCCCTAGTTAAACATTTTCTTCATATGCTTTACCATTAGATATATAATGAAATTGGAGATCCTGACAACCTATATTATTCATTCCCTTCATTAATTATCTTGTTATTTTTTTAAATGATATTTAATTGTTTATATTATCCATGGATTCATTTTTTCCTCATATAAATGAATAAATTGCATGTGTGTCTAGTTATTTACTATTCCCTACTGATTATTACTATTTTAATCATATTAGTTTCTATTGTAAAATAAGCTTATTGACTAATTTATCTCACCTTTATTTTGTTTTCATTTAATAGTGACATTAAAAAAATAATTAAATGAGTTTCAAGGAATTAAAAAAAATTATTTTACATTACTTATATGTAAAGATAAAAGGATAATGGTTTTTGTGTGTATATATGGAACTCTATAACAATTAAAATATTTAGTTCCATGAAATTTCATCCCTTCTACATATGATAAAGTAATATATTTGACATTATCTATGGGTTAATATAGTCATGATCATTACTATAGAAATCATATAAAATTTATGTGAAATATTGGGAATTGGATTTAATAAAAAATAAATTAGATATCTTAACACATGGAATGACTTTTAGGATAACTCTATATATGAGATAATAACCTAAAATTTTGGTAAGGTGCAGAATATGTTTTCTTGAAAAAATTATTATTGTAACTCATATTATGGTGGTTTTTTGTAGTCCGTGGATGGAGGCATTACTCATGCTAAAATAAAATATGATGGAATATTGAGTGATTATAAGGACCCAAGTTGGACTACAGTGTAGGATATTGTGATTATACCTCATATGTCATCAATATATGTGATTAACATCAAACAACATAACCATATCTTAGGGCCCCCAAATTAGAGAATAATATCATTTTCTAATATCATGAGTGGTCGAGAAAATAGTTGAAAGAAATCTTAATTTTCTATAGGTTTTAAATGTGGAAGGATACACTACATATAATATCATAATTGAAATGGAAAATTTACTATGTGTTTCAAATAAGGACATATGTAAATAAATTTTTGATGAATGATTTGTTAATTGATATAGGTATATGAAGTTCATCCTAATGTAACTTTTATAGTTCAATATCTTATATATGGGTAATTAGTGAACAATCACATCCAAATCCATAATCTGAGGGTCATGTCCTAAACAAAATGATGTGCATATTCAAATTCAACAATTACAGTCTAAGGATTAAAGTAAAAAATAACATAAAAAAGGGATGATTGATATTGATGATATAAAGGGCAGAGTATTCATGTATATGAGATTGGTAAGTTATTTTATGGGAAAGGTATTTATATCATCTTTGATGATATTTCTTTCTTTTGGATTTATGGAAATATTTTATTATTTTATTTGAGGATTTATTATTATGTTAATTATTTATAGAATATTATATTTCTAGTGTCATTAATATAATATTTATTTATATCATAATTATTTTATATTTTTATAGTTTTTATATATTCAAAGGAATCTATAAACATTTACAGGTTTTAAGTGGAGATATTTTATGTGATTGTAAAATATTATTTGATATTTTAGAATACTAATATATTATGGTTTATATTACATATATATTACTTTTTATGGTCTATTGGTTAATTGGATATACATAATCATGATATTTTAAAATTTATTCTTTGATAATGAGATATGTTAACAAATATTTACATTCAATCTAAGAATTACATTTCATTTCATTATATAAATTTTATTATTTATATTCTGGGGTAGATCCTTACATTATAATATTATATTGTGATTTATCATTGTGATTAATGATATTTTTTGTAATCATGATTACAGTTGATTATATGTTACCTTAGGTCTGATATGTGATTTAAAATGAAATATTATTTGGGAAGATATTAATTTTTTTGTATTATTTAAAAACGAAACACATAGAAATTGAGGTTAAAATAATTTTTAATGATTTGATTATTGAGATTCATTGGGATGTATGGTTAATTATTAGTTGAATAAACTATATTCTACATTTGGTAATATTGAATGATTTTTTAGGTAAAATTTATTATTTGTTTATTTGATGTGTTATACATTTTGGATATATTGTATCTTTTTGTAATCATTTAAGTCTTTGGAAAAAATTATTGATAAAGGAAATTGCCTATAATCATTTTTTGTCTTATGTCATCCATTATAAAATTATTTTTGTACATAAATCATGAAATATTAATCATGAATACTCATCATCTAGAGAAATTTTAAGATTATTGAAATTCCCCGACACACCATAGCCCACATGGCCATCATAAGTTTAAGCCATAATTTCCCCATGACAACCTCCAATAAGAAAGGGGATAATGACCTTCACCGAGTAGTTATATTAAACACATAAGATGTCTTATCCAATTATACCTCTATTATCTCACACCCATATATCTCTAAGAAATATTAAAGTGATTATAATAAAACAGAAATGATAATGTATGTATTCTTATATCGTGAAATTATTTTAAAAAAATTAATTAATGATTGAAAAATAAAAATAAAATCCCACTAGAAACTGTTAATAGAATTAAAACTACACTGTCATAGGGGAATATAATAAAATGATACCACTAGTGCAAACCACAATCTATATTTTTCTCCTTGTTTTGCTATCATTGGGTCTTCCATGGACTCCAATGAATGGAATGTTGTCTACATAAGAAATAAAATTTTTGGTAGATCCAATGTATGATTGAGTATAATAATTGTTAGGTCCACAATGTTGAATACCCTGAGAGGGGGGGTGAATCAGGGTATGACTAATTTGAAATTAATGCCCGTTATGATTTTTTTTCACTGATAAGAAAAACACTATTCTCTCTCTCATGTTGCACGATGTAAACAGAATGTAAAGAAAGCACATGACACAACAATTTTACTTGGTTCAACGCTAAGGGAAACGTCCAAGGAGCATATGGAGACAGGTTTTTAGTCGTTCCAAAATCCACTAAACTTCATTAGCTGTGGATTACACGGTTTGGGCACAGTCACTCTATCCCAAGGTCACTTCCTTTACAATGTTTAGCATCATCTCACTACTTTCCCAAGGATCACCCCCTGTTTCTCTCTCTCTCTGGCTCACTGTCAGTGGAGAGAATCACCTACTTTCTCTTCCTTCACTCACTACTCTAGAAAGGATCCACTCACAGTTTATAGACCTGTAGGTTACCTTATTTGCCTAAAAGAATGCATCTTCCTCTGTATGTAGATGCTCTGTTGAAGTCCAACTTTCACCCGTAGATGAATATATCATTGCACCGAAGGTATCGGGAAAACTTCCAGCTTCCACACAACTTGAAAACACTGCATAAAAATTGACCTTACTTGGCACGCAAGTCTATCTCGACACACAAGTATCGGCATTCAGGTCACAACTGGCACACAAGCCTTCCTCAACCACTTGCGCGACACACAATTTTGCAACTCCAAACTAGCATGACTCACTTCCTTTCTTGCCTAAACCACCTGAGGCATGCGTCTAACACTTAGCGTACAACTTCCAACACTGGCATGTAAGTCCAACTTGCATGACACAGACCACCACTTCTGCGACCACCACACCTGCACAACGGGATCTCTGAATCTTCAAAGTGTTGAACTTTAGTGAAGAATGAGGAGGGGTGGTCTAGAATATATAGGCAATTTGACCACCCTGCATGACGGCACGCAAGTCTACCCCTGGCACGCAAGTCTCGGTTCATAGGTCTCTTCCCCTACAAGTCACTTGTGCGACCCAATTCCAAACTTGAACGATTATCTTTCCTTTTCCATATTTTGATCTTCTAATCTTGAAAAACCACAGGCGCGCAAGTTCATATGCTTCCAATGCATCTACGTGCAAGTCTCTTTCACGGTGCGCAAGTCACCTGCACGACACCACCAATACCTGCACGACATTATCCATTAGCCATATATTGAGGATCTGATCTTGAAAAACATATGGCGCGCAAGTTTCCAAGACTTCAAGTACATGGCGCGTAATTCCCTTTTCCAAAAACCACTTTTCATCATTCGAAGATTTTCAGGCCCAAAAATTTGGCAAGCACTAGAAAACGGCGCCACCTTGTATATGTTCTTTTTATGCCACCTACATATCATCCATTCTTTTTTTGGAGTTCTTGAATAAAACATGGATCATTGATCACGTCTCTTGAACTCAACATTCTTCCATGAAATCCCCTTTGTCAACAAATTTGTATGTCCTGGTTTTCTTTGTCAACAATCACTGCACAATTGTCTACATTGTCAACAAACCTAATCACCTCAAAAATGCTTCAATAATACCTTGAGGGATTTTTTCCCAACAATCTCTTCCTTTGGTTTTGTTGAAAACTCTTCAAAAAATAGATACTTCATTTATTCTTTAGCCACTATTCGCCTATCGTGATTCTGAGAGCGATCAAGGATTTACTCAACACATACTCTAAGCCCACATGAGAAATGCTCTGCGTAAGAAACAAGTGTAAATGAACAGTTCATCAATGAATCACTTCAACTCTAACGCCCTCTTTTTAGACCGTAACTAATACCAATTGTTTCCAAACTGATTCCAATTTTTGGAAATATTCTTAACACTCTTTAACACCACTCTTACGCTTTTATCATGATCCTCAGCTATCGTGATATATATTTTTTGATCGATAACTTATAGCATTTTTAGATTTAATAATCTCCCCCTTTTTCATTTCTCCCCCTATCTTGCTGCTCCACTTGTTAGCTTCCCCCATATCATTCATGATTTATCAAATTTCCACATTGTCTCCGCCTTAAACAAATCACTATTTTCTCCCCCTTTGACAGCGAACCCAAAGGTTACTCCTTTGCAGTATGTAACAGAGCAGAGAACACATATTACAAAATTAGAGGAAAACACATCATACCTCGTGGAGAAGGGGGGTTCCACATCCACACTCTTTTAAGTACGGGGAGTCGACTGAACTCCCAGATCCAGTCGATGCCTCTCAAAAGATTCTTTTGGTAAGGCCTTTGTCAGAATGTCTTCAACCTGTAGCTCTGTAGGCACATACTCTAACTTCATTATTTTCTGCTCAACCTTCTCCTTGATAAAATTATACATTATCTCAATGTATTTTTCCCTTGAGTGATGGACAGGATATTTGCTGAGATTTTTATCACTTGAGTTATCACATAGGATTACGATCGGAGGCTTCACTTCAACTCCCATATCTTCAAGCTACTAATTCATCCACAATAACTGTTTGCATGCTTGAGTGGCCGCAATATTCTCAGCTCCCGTAGTTCTCAATGAAATGAAATCCTGCTTCTTGCTAATCCAAGAAATACACAATCCACTAAGATATAAAGCACCACCGGACGTTGATTTTCTATCATCTGTTGAACCGGCCCAGTCTGCATCAGTATATCCCAAAAACTCTGTCAGAGATTAGTCATTATATGTCATGCCGAAATCCACTGTGCCTTGGATATAACGAAGTATTCTTTTCACTACAAGCATATGGCTTTCCTTGGGATTACTCTGATATCTAACTACTTGGCATTTGGAGAAAAAAATATCAAGCCTTGTCGCGGTCAAGTGCTGCAAACTTCCAATTATTTTCCTGTATTATGTGATATTAACAACCTTGACATCCTCATATTTTGATAATATCATCCGGGTAGCAACCAGAGTTTTCATCTCCTTGGAATTATCCATGCCAAACCTTCTTAATAACTCCTTGGCATATTTGGATTGAGAAATTAATGTTACATTCCTTCCTTGTGTCACCTTTAGACCAAAGAAAAACGTTAGCTCTCCAATCATTGACATGACAGACTCATTTTTCATGAATTCGGAAAATTTTCTGCACTGAGCTTTATCTGAACCACCAAATATTATGTCATCGACATAGACCAGCACCATCATCCTTTGATTACTATTGTTTTTGAAATAGATATTGTAATCAACTCCACCATGCTGGAAACCATGCTTCTTCAAGTACTGATCAAGCCTTGAGTGCCATGCTCTTGGTACTTGTTTCAGCCCATACAACGCCTTCTTCAGTCTACAAACTTTGTTCTCATCCTCATGAATGAAAAAACCATCTGGATTCTCAATGTAAACCTCTTCTTCCAGAACCCCATTTATAAATGATGATTTGACATCCATCTGGAACACTTTTAACTTTTTGTTCACTACTATGGCCAAAAATAATCTGATTGTCTCCAGACATGCAACTGGTGAAAATGTCTCATCAACATCTATTCCCTCTATCTGGGAGTTTCCCTTGTACACTAACCGCGCTTTATTCTGAATCACTATACCATCATCATTCATCTTGTTGCGATAGACCCATTTAGTCCCGATGACATTCTTGTCTGCTGGCCTCGAAACAATATCTCATGTCTGGTTCTTCTCAATCTGATCAAGCTCTTCATTCATAGCCTGAACCCAGTTTTCATCTTCAGTTGCATAGGAAATACATTTCAGATCCACCCGAGACAAAAACAATGTTTGCTGTAATGATTTTATTCTTCGAGTCTGAACTAGAACTGTCTGATCACCAATGATATTATACCTATAGATTTCAGCTCGACAATTTTGCTTCCTTGCAGACACAGACCTGATACTTTCTTGTTCATCATCAGTATCTTCTTCTGAATCAGCCTCTGCCACATCTACTCCCCCTTTGTTTCTTACCTCATCATCACTTTCATCCAGGAACTGTTCACTGGGTCGTTGAGTATTCTATTCATTTTCAACTATAGAGACATCATTGCTCTCAACAATTTTTTCCAGCCTTTTGTTGAAACATTTATATGCATTTCTTTTCCCGTAGTAGCCAAAAAATATCCCCTCGTCTCCTCGTGAGTCAAACTTTCTATGATTTTATTTTTTGAGAATCAAACACTTACTTCCAATGATTCGAAATTATTTCAAAGTTGGATTCTTTACATACCACAATTCATACAGAGTCTTCCCTTGCTTTGGACACAATAGAGACCTATTCTAAATATAGACAGATGTCAAAACTGTTTCCCTCCAAAATTTCTCTGGTAGGTCCTTTTCAATAAGCATTGTTCTGGACATGTTGTTGATGATCTGATTTCTCCTTTCAACAACTCAATTCTGTTGGGGAGTTATCACTGATGAAACTTGATGCCTTATCCCGCGTTTCTCGAGATATTATTCCACTTGACTGTTTGTGAATTATGTACCATTATATGTACGAAACTTCAGAATTTTCATCCCAAGAATCCTTTCTGATTCCCTCCTATACTGCTTGATACAACTGAACAACTCTATATTATGGGTAATGAAAAAAACCCAAGCCATTCTTCTATAATTATCAATGAAAAGATCATATTACCTTTTACCATTTATGGCACGTGGTGAGATAGGTCCACATACATCAGCATGAACCAATTCAATCACTCTGGTTGATTTCTGTTCCTTTGGCATATATGTCTTTCTGATGATCTCCCCTTATTGACAAGCATTTCATGTATGAGTAATATCACATGATAGTTTGGGAAGTTCTCCAGAAGCATCACATTTTACCACATCTTCCATGGATGGTTGACATAGGTGACCAAGTCGCTTATGACAGAGCTGGTTTCTTCCTCTCTAGATAAAAGGCAAATATCTTCTTCCCCACATAATAGGTAATGATTTCCCTTTGTCCATTTTCCTTGTAGAACAACTTCTCCATATTTTTCTTTCACAACAAACATCTTCTCGGTAAATCGGAATAGATTGCCCAAAGTCACATAATTTACTGACACTGAGTATGTTATGACTAAGCCCCTCTACTACCAAGACATCAACACATCTCATTTCATTTCCCCAAAATTTGGCCTTTCCAGAACCAATAAACTTGAGCCCTTCATCATCCCCAAACATGACAACTCCTTCTTTTTCATATTTTATGTCTGTAATGAGATCTTTTTTCCATGTCATATGGGATGTGCAACCACTGTCAAGGATCCATATTCCTGAATGATCTGAAGCTTTAAGGGCAATTTCTGCAACTACTTCCTTTTCTTCATTCTTCTTCTTGGTCCATAATTTTTCCTTCACACTCGGCATAGATTGAGACTTCTGTTCTCTCTCAGAGTATGATGCACCAGCTTCATCTTGCAATGCCAAAAATCTATTCTTCATTTTTAACTCACCTGTGGGATTATTGATCTACTGCTTGCATACACTTTTATTTTTATTTGGCACATTTCTCTGAATGGTTGAAGTGTAGTACCTAGCCATGTGCCCAAATCCTCTACACCAAAAACATTGTCCTTCGAAATATGTTCTGGAAAACTGTTCTCTGTTTGTCTACCACCTCTGTTCTTATTGCTTTATATATCTCTTGGCTATGGAACACACATACAGTGAATGTCACATCTTCCCACAATAATAACACCTGATATAAGGTTCATTACTTCGTGTTACTTCAGCACAACGATTTTCCCTTTGGGATCTTTTTATATTATCATTTTTATTTGTGCCCAAATAAACCATCAATTTCGGGATAGGTGCTTGCAGTATGACCTCAATTGTCAAAGATGTTTTTCTGATTAAGCCCTGAAACAGCCTTAACTTCTGAGCTCAATTGTTGCTTCTTTCCTGTTGAACTACTAGGATCCTCTTTCATCTTTTCAATCTTCATAACAACCTGCCTTCCCAAAAATATGTGAGGAATCAATGGTTTTTCTTGGTCTTTGAATTTTCTCCGCAGACCGACAACATCCTCTTCAAGTTCTACGATACGCTTGACTCGATCTTTCAATTTTCAGTTCAAGCCATCGATATCACTTTTCTGTTCTTCAATCTTGAGCTTATTCTCATCAAACATTTCTATGCTCTCTGGCCTTGAAGGCTTAAGGTTTTCTATTTCTGTTACAAGCTCATACTTCTTGTCTTCCTGCTGTGGCCTATAAAGTTTAGCATCATGTACCACCTTGTTAGCTGTAATTTTTTTTTCTCTCAAAATATATATATATTAAATATCTTCTTATAATTCTACTTCCATGTCAAATCTACCTTCAATTTCTTCTTCTTCTTCAACAGTATCAGTTTCTTCCTTTTCTTGAGCACTACCGACAATTCCCACCATTGAATTTTGTCCATGATCTTTACAATTTTCGAACTCCTCAACCTCTTCATCTTCAGACTCAACTGGACTGTCTATATCTTGTGAAAAAAGATTCTTCTTCTTGAAGAAACTTCTCTTGAATTGTTTCTCCCATTTCATAAATGCTAAAGACTTAGTCTTGGGAATTTCGACTTCGTCATCATCATTATCGTTATCTTGAGACTTTTCGGGGCACCTTGCCGCAAGATGACCAACCTTTCCACATCGAAAGCATGCTAGTGGAAGTTTCCCTTTAAACTTTCCCTTTCCTCTTTGTAGATTTGAATAAAGGAATGACATCACCTCATCTGTCACTTCTTCATCCTGAGAATCATCAATAGTGTGCTTCTTCATGGCCTTAAATGCCATATATTTAGATTTATCCTTCTCCAAAACCTCTTTATCATCATTCTTCATCTCATATGCAACCAAGGTACTGTGCCAATTGTCCAATGTCAGCACTTTGGGATCTTTATCTACTAGTACTGAAACTTTCGGATTGAACCGAGGTGGAAGCTTCCTCAAGATGCGCTTTATGATCTTTATGCCTTCAATAACTTCACCAAGTCCTCACATATCTTCCACAACAATATTTACCCTATCAAAGAATGAATCAACAGACTCATTTGGGTTCTTCTTCAGATCTTCATACTTATTTCACAGCACTTGCAGCTTTTCCTTTCTGACCTTTGTATCTCCTTCATATATATTCAATATTTATTACCACATGGAATGTGAATTTTTTCATGACATCAGCTTTTTGTAGATGGTATTGGAAAGGGCTCCCCCTAAGGCATTGATTTCTTTTTCATCAGCATCCAACTCTCTATGCTAAGCTTTTGATAATGCAGCACTATTAATATCAGCTGTGATACCATGCATAGCAGCTGAAAACACATCCATTCCCAAAGATCAGAAATAGTGTTCCATTTGATTCTTCCATATCTGAAAATTACATCCGTCGAAGATCGGAATCCCTTTATGAATAGTGACCTCCATTGAGAGAAGAACAAATATCAACATTTCCCTTTGATACCAATTGTTAGGTCCACAAGGCTGAATACCATGAGCGGGGGGTGAATCAGGGTATGACTAATTTAAAATTAAAGCCCATTCTGATCTTGTTTCGCTGATAAGAAAAACACTCTTATCTCTCTCTCTCTCTCTCTCCTATTTCATGATATAAACAGAAAGTAATGAAATCACAGGACACAAAAATTTTACTTGGTTCAACGCTAAGGGATGCGTCCAAGGAGCATACATCGACAGGTTGTTTGTCGTACCAAATTATACTAAACTTCACTAGCTGTGGATTACAATGTTTGGGCATAGTCACTCTGTCCCAGTCTCGCTGCCTTTACAATGTTTAGGGTCAGCTCACTACTTTCCCAAGGGTCCCTCCATGTTTCTATCTCTCTCTCTGGCTCACTACCGGTGGAGAGGATCACCTTATTCCTCTTCATTCGCTCACTGCTCTGGAAAAGATCCACTAATAGTTTATAGACTTGTAGGAAACTTCATTTTCATGAATGAATGCATATTCCTCTTTATGTAGATGCTCTGTTGATGTCCAACTTTCACCCATAGAAGAATATCTCTTTGCAGCGAAGTTATCGAGCAAACTTCCAGCTTCCACGCAGCTTGAAAACACTGCCGGAAAATCAACCATACTTGGCGCACAAGTCTATATCGGCGCGCAAGTATCAGAATGCAAGTCAAAACTGGCACGCAAGTCTTCCTCAACCACTTGTGCGACACAATATTCTGCAACTCCAAACCTGCACGACTCACTTCCTTCCTCTCCTAAACCAACTGAGGCGTGTGACTAGCACTTAGCGCGCAACTTCCAACACTAGCGTGCAAGTCCCACATGCGCAACACACACCACCATTTGTGCGACCACCACACCTGGGCGACAGGAGCTATAATTCTTCAAATTGTTGAACTCCGGTGAAGAATGAGGAGGGGTGGTCAAGTATTTATAGGCAATTTGACCACCCTGCGTGACGGCATGCAAGTCTACCCTCGAAGCGCAGGTCTCTTCCCATGTAAGTCACTTGCACGACCTAATTCCAAACATGTGAAAACCTCTTTCCTTTGCGATATTTTGATCTTATAATCTTGAAAAACCATAGGCGCGCATGTTCTTAAGCTTCCAAGGAATCGGCGTGCAAGCCTCTTTCATGGCGCGCAAGTAACCTATGCGACACCAAAAATACCTACGCGACCCTTATCATTTTGCCATATCTTGATGATCTGATGTTGAAAAACATATGGTCAGCAAGTTTCCAAGCATTCAAGTACACTATGTGCAAGTCCCCTTTCCAAAAACCACTTTTCTTCATTTGACTATTTTCAGGCCCAACAATTTGGAAAACACTAGAAAATGGAGCCACCTTGTATCTGTTCTTTTTATGCCACCTCCTGATCATCCATTCCTATATTGACGTTCATGAATCAAACATGGATTCTTGATCACAGCTCATGAACTCAATATTCCACCATGAAATCCCCATTTTCAACAAATTTGTATGTCATGGTTTTCTTTGTCAAAGATCACAGCACAGTTGTCTACTTTGTCAACAAACTCATTCACCTAAAAAAAGCTTCAATGATACCTTGAGGGATTTTTTCCCAACAATAATAAATTGTAGGAACATAAAACCAAAAAATTAATGGTATGACTAAAAAGAATCAATCCAATCAACCAAAATCCAATGTATAAAACCACTAAAAAGGACAAATAAAAAATCCATCTCAATAGTTCGTTGACAGAAAATGACTAGTCATGTTATCTTCAAATTGTGTGTCTACAATGATTTGTGACATAACCTCAAGGGATCTGATAACATCCTCGACATAATCATATCACTTTACAAGGCTCATGATGTCACAAACTCACAAGCAGCCATATGATTATACCCAATGATTAATGGTAATTCATTTCTTAGAGATTGCACTTCACAATCCCAATAATCTTAGATGGAACCCATTAGATAGATCTCACTCATAGGGTGTCTCTATGATGATGAAACATCCTTACAATCCCTAGAGGTAATATCTAAGATATCACGCTCATATGGTCTATCCATGACAGATGTCATGCTAGAAGCGAGTGGATAGTGATACCCAGATATGGGATCTCACCTATCCATGATGTGGGAATCTAGCTACCCTACTAGAAAAAAGTGAAAATCATACTAATTTTGGGGGCTAATACAATAATTGTTGACGTACACCATGATCCTAATGTGGAACTCTAATGATCATTATTTTTAGATAGGGGATAACCCTAAAGTCTAATAGGGGAGTCTGAAATGCTGTTGAGGCTCATAGACTCAATAAACATATATGAATATTAAACTTGGGGATCACACCTTAGACCACTATGTTATAACATAAATAATACTGATGTATCCCACCAAGACCTCAATTCAATGTTTAGGGATCATAGCTTAGACCAATAGGGGAATCCATGAAACATACTAGGGTAAACTATAATGTGAGGGGATCATATATCTATGATACTAAAAACATTCTAAAATAACCTATTATATGGTCGATTGGAACCCTATATCATGATGGTCATGCAAATTCTAGTAATCCCATCCAGGGTACTAGAGTGATAGAGTATCACAGCATGGGACACTTA
This sequence comes from Viscum album, assembly GCA_963277665.1. Lineage (NCBI taxonomy): Eukaryota > Viridiplantae > Streptophyta > Magnoliopsida > Santalales > Viscaceae > Viscum > Viscum album. The sequence goes on from OY728123.1 coordinate 1,758,675,317, forward strand.
TATGGATACCACAAACTCTATAATAAACAAGCTATAGAGGGGTAAAATTCAATGATAAGTATGTGATGGCACATAGTACCATAATAGGAATAGACCAAGGAAGCTTAGTTAATCGAAAGTGGTCTGTACATCCCCAAAATATGTGAACCGTGTATATTATCATGTGTATCATATATAATTCCAACACTAATGGCACTATCACATACAATGTTCATATTAAATTAGGATATGATACATACAAGCATCCATCATTTTCTTTTAGATGATTATGTGGGAGTTATAAATCTCTTATAAGAATTATGTGTCATGTATCATCATTACATGGCTTGGATACTGAAACCGGAGCCTTCTCTTGTCACCTCTTTGTAATAATCATGTATATGTAATAAAAAGTGTGTATCCCAATCCACATTGCATGTGACCTCATCGTAACCTATCGTTGTGTCCTATCATACACATGTGCTAACTAGCCTTGTCTCCACACATGGTGTGTATGCTTAGTACATGGAATATTCCTCTTAGCCTGGTCGTATCCCATGACCCTAGTCATTACCATATTAAATGGATAATTTTTATACATTGTTTCTTTTTCTTGTGTACCTGGACCATTCCTCTAGGACATGTACAAATGGTGTCTGGTTGTGTACTTCCTCATGATCATGTCCACTTACATGGTGCTCTATTTAGTTCCCTCGATGGTAGAACCTAGGATAAATACAATTTCTTTAACCCTATTACATATAATGTAATCCCCCAAATATCATATTACCTAAATTGGATGAATAAATGACATGTACTCCTACAGAACATGCCATGTGATCATTATTTTTGAATATGAAATCTTATTGCTCTTTTAAATCTATTTATTTTAACTTGAAACCCAAATATATTCTAATAGTAAATATCTAGTAGTTATAATAAGGATACCAATCCAAAAAATCCTAAATGTATACTGTAATGTTATTATTGTAAATATCAATATATTACAGTGAAATTATTATGATTCAAGACTAAAATAATGACCACATCCCCTTACACCATGATAATGTGACAATCTGTAGAAAAAATATGATTTGGAAGCTTCTCCTCGAATTTTTTCATCCTCAGGTTGTCCATCACCAAGGTGGAACCTTCACATTTTCTTTTGATCCTGAAACATATGGGATGATATTACAATTTATTATATTAAATAAAATAATATATCATCCAACAGTTTGCTTCGACCATGTGTCATGTACTGACAAAAATTAGGTTGCACCTATGGTATGCCCCATGTTCCAAACTAAACCATTTTCTAATATTTCTGATCTGAGTCTACGATGGGGTGTTATCATTAAAATTTACAAAAAAACAAATCCATGTGATAAAATATATATAATATCACCACATCAAGGAACCATATTCCATTAAATTCTATAGCAAAAGTATTGCAGTGAAAACCCATAGTTATTACACTCTCCCAATCTTTTGGGATTTCTATACAAAAAAATTAAAATCATACATACATGGTTGATGTATAGTCTATCAAATGGGTCCCCAAAACTAGTGATATCTCTAAAGGGTTCCCATGTTGTTAATAAAAAAATATATGGAAACCACATACCCACAACTAGGTACCAGAAAAGGAAAATCCATACTGAAATCACATGCCACCCAGGTCGATATCTTTGAAATAGGTTCACACATTAATTACCTAATATGATAGGTGGAATGAAAATGAAAATCCAGTCTGACTATTGTCTTAGGGCCTAGTGGTTCACCACCTCACTTTCCCGAAATTGAATCTTATGTTTCAAGAAAGTCTTCATGTTCCCTAATATGAACTAAAACACAAACATATAACTATAGAACCAACTCTATGCCCAAAATGGTACCCCTTCTAGATTCATCTAGGGTAGTAGTGTCTTGCATGGCCTCCCGAATGTAGCCTCAAAGGTGATATATTGATGATGGAGAAACAAATAGGCCACACCAATAGGAAAACCTGAATCATGTTCTACAAAAACCCAAATATATCTATCAACATGGAAAAACACACAATTTATAGGTTTACTAATTAAGGAAAGGATCCTCCACCATCACTAATATATATGTGTGACTAGTGTCATTATTAACCCTTGTAATTTCAAGGTATTAATCACCATTGTAAATCCCATCAGAAATTACAATGGATATCCAATCACCCAATACCTTGTGAATATCATCTCCATGTCTTCCCACCATACCTCACTACGAAATTGAGGGATAAAAACCATTATGTTATGAATTGTTGTGACATTATCACCCAAAATGATCAACTAAAAGATATTAACTCCTCCACTTCTGTACCTCGAAATAGCATATAGAACCCATTATTGTGGGCATCAGCTGCAATGACCACACATATTGGTGGATTCAAAGAATAAATGGCACTATGAAACTACTACTCCCAAATCATGTATAACATCCATCCGCAATTGTACTAAATTCATCACTAATACTAACTATGTGATTGTAATAGTGAACACAACTATCATGAACATATCAAAAATGGATGAATTATATATTTCCCAAGTATCTCGTCCACCTCCAAGGTGAACAACATACTTCTTCCAATGTTAAAACACTGGGAATTACAAATCCTTAAATATAAAAACCACTAATGGAACCTCTAAAACAAAAATAAAATGGTAGAATACATATATGTAGTAAACAATATTGACATAGTCCCTGGGTTCTTGTATATAATGATGATTGACTCTCAGTGTGTTCGTAAACCTATAACATGTTATAGAAGAGGTACATTACTCAACCACTTCATCAGGGGACCAAATTCACCTAGAACCACTTCTCCAAAATTAATTCTATTAACATAATAAAGTTTACATGTACTCACCCACACATGAACTTATTCCTCTCATACTAGGAGAATTCCTCTTTAGAGGAGGTAAAATCCTCTATATAAGATGAAGAAATTTCAACCTCTACAGGTGGAATCTATTAGAAGATGTATGGTAGGAAACCAATATATATTAAATAAGGACATTTGTTGGTATCTATATACCACTAGGTGAAGATTCTATGTCAAGATATCCCTTCACTTGAGTTGGGTTATAATATAGATATGGATGTATGACCTCCGAACTTCCCTTCTGAGCATCTATGATTAAAGTGATGAGTTATAATATACATTTTCATTGTTAGCCATCCAACATGGGATAAACTCATTAAAAACTCTCTTTTAATTTTTTTAAACTATTGATGGAAGAGTATAGACACACGTAGTACCATGAACCACACTTGAGCCACCTATCCAATCCTCTTTGTACCTAAATATCATTATTTATCTAGACTTCCTATTCTCCCAAACATGGTCCTCATCTGAATCCTCAACATACCCACCCTCACCTAACAAAATAATCAAAGGAACTCATCTGAAACATGTTCAAATTATCATAATTTTGTGGCTCTATCTAGACCGCTTGGTTTTATATTTAATGTCAATAACGCCTCTCAAAGGGGGAAGTGTTCCTATGAATTTTGAGTCTGAATTTACATCAAATAACATCATTGAGCTCCATTGATTCCTCAGGTCACCCTAGATCAATGTCAAGAAAGGTGTGTGAAGAAAAGGGTGTATCAAATAAGTATCTTACTATAATAAATCAAAATATAGAATTGGTAAAAATCATACCTCAAATCATCATCAAATTCCCCATGTCATTTTCCTCTACGTCATGTGGAAATATTCTACCTCGTTATACTACTCCCTTATCCTATAACATACCACCATGGTGTGGTGGTAGAAACATATCGAATCATATGCCAACTTATACTTCTTTACCCACTACCCTTTCATGTTTTAGGCATGTATAACTCAATGTTCATTTCATTTTATATGCTAGGGTGGTCTATTGAATGTTCCCTAATAGCATCATAATGATTTGGAAAAACATACACGATATCTCCATAACATTTACAGTAATAACACATCATCTACCATGGATGACTATTACAATCTGTGGTTCCCTATGGATCAGTCACTCCATCTTGCAATCATATCATAAGGTTTCTTGGACACCAATGTCCATAATATTTATATTGGATAAAAACTGTTATAGTCTCAGATACTATGTTTGTAGTACTAATATTTTGAGTCTTCTCATCCAAAATTATCTCCATAACCATGGCCTTATTGATCATTATAGCACAAGAGATGACTCATAGCAATATAACGAACTCTATAATTTCCTATTTTAATCCCCAATTGAGGTTTTTTTCCTATAAAAATTAATTTCAAAACATGTGTAGTGAATATATTGAGAGGTATGTTGGAGATGAAATAATGGATAAGGACACTGACAGAACCATTTCATGCATATAACTTTTATTATAAAATGGTGTTTTTATGAATTAATTGATGAATTGTTTAAAAATGTAATTGTATTTATATATCATTTTATTATAATGAGTTTTATATAAAATTATTCAATTGGGTTTAGATGTTTTATGTCAAAACCCCGTTATTATGTGAAATGAAATGACAGGGAACGACATTATATTAATGATGAATTAGTGAAGAAGAATCATAGCCAAGGACCAATCCCAGAGCTCAGAAATATTGTACAATACTAACTTGGGTGAATCCTATTGGAAATTAAAATTAAATATCATGTTACTAATTTACATGAAGTATAACTAGATATATATGTAGTACATGAATAATTGTATAAAGAAATAAAAACTAAAATCCCCTCACATTACCCATCATGTAAACCTATTACACAATATGTAATTTCAAGGATAGAAATATGAAATGAAAATATATGCTGATATTTTGATGGAAAATGGTGTAAAATATCTTTTAACGACCCATAATAAGGATAGACCCATTAATTTGTAATTTTGACATCCAACATCATCTTATTTGAATAAAAATTAGAGGATAAATGTTGATTGAAAATGATTGGATGATGAGGGAAGATCAGGTTGATGTCCTACTAGAGATATACATTCCTGGTTTTGTTTTATTTTATTTTCATTATTCCATTCTCTCTCCCCTATCCAAAATCAAATCAACAACCCCATACATGTAGGGGTAGTTCCTTTGAGTTATTACGAAATGGAGAGGGTGGAATGTTGAGATTTTTTTATATTTTCCCAGTAATTGAATTAAATCGTTTCTTTTATTTTCCATCTAGTATCAATTAATAATTTTTTTAACAATAAATTATTCATTGGTGGATTTAGACAATTTTTTGACTTAATTGTTTAATGATAAAAAAATATCTCTCCACCTAATCTCAATGTGTATAACATAAGAACATTTACGGTTTGGTGATGAGTATGAAGAAATCTCTAAAACCTGTGTGTAATTTTGATGGGAAATATAGTTAATTAAGGAATAATAAATCCCAATTTGGAATTATTTTGATTTATCAAAAAAATGTTAAAATAAAATATTTATTGGATTAAGGACAGACTTAATGACACTATAATTGGTATACCATCAACATACCCATCTACTTAGGGGTATTGTGGAATGGAAAGAGGACTCACTCTATTAATAGTTTGGTAAATTGAAAAAAAGGAATCATGTTTAAGAAATTATAAAATTTATTAAGGTCTAGTAAAACCCACTTTGAAAACTCAATCCATCATTTTTTGGTCAATCAATTTCCATTTCTTTTTTTTTCATTTTCTCAATCAAATCAAAATCTTTTTCCATAAATTGAATGAATAGTGAAAACCATATTATTGTGTGAACTCCTCTCCAAGAGACTATCTTAGTCAAAATCTATACAATAATTGTAAATAATAAATATCTGTTTTCCATTATCCATGATAGTTTTGTATCAAGCATGGAATCATTACTACGGATAAAGTTCCTTACAACACTAATAACTATAAAGATAACATTTCCTAACACATTGTTATAATAACACGTTATTTTATTTTCATCCTGAAAATTAATGAACACATAATCAATTAAGAGAACTAAATTTGAATAATTACATAGATGAAATAAATCTATAAATGTGACACGTGTACTATTGAGTCTAAACCTAAAAAATGAATTGAAATCCTAGCCAATACATACGTTATCTATTTGCAGCACAAATATATAATCAATATAATTAACATAGTTCACCTACTACCCAAAATAATTTCAAATTTCATGTTAGTATAATTCTTGTGATTTAATGATTTCATGGTCTTGCTAGCGATGAACCATATCTACACATTTAAGAATTCGGCTCCACTTTATTAACATTCATGCTGAGAGATGCACCTAGAGACTAATATTAGTGGATGGAATTCCCCATCACATTTAAAGGAGAAGTTAATGAATTATATTATAGTTTAAAACAAGGGGAGATCATAAATTGTTAAAAACACAAAATATTATTTTCTCATAGATTATTCCTTAAATCGAGGAATGCAAAAATAAACATGTAGATTTAAATAATACAGAAATCCAGTAGATAAACTATATACAAATACCAGGAATAGTTCATGAAAATCATTGCCTAGTGCCCACCCCATGTAATGTAAGGGTACTAATTCCTTATGATATTCAATCGATAATTTTAAAATAATGATACAAATTTTCTAGACACATCTTATTGATTATATGTAATTAAAAATTATCATGTAGATATCTGAGTTATAATTGAAATAATTGTGAAAAACTCATAATAGATTGGAACAAGATGTTTGTAAGCAAAAGAAATCCTTGAGGTCTGTGTTTGTGATTCAATAGATTTAATCAGAAGAGAAATGAGTGAACTCAATAGGTTAGTATGACAAATGGATTTGAACCAAGTGAAGCAAAACCAATCTCGATCTCATGATTTTGGTTTATTCTCTTTAAACTAACATCTCATAGAATAATTTATAGAAGTGAATGGGACAAAAAGTTTTGATGCAGCCGAAATAACAACACAATTTTATCTGAATCGACCATGTCAACCCCAAACTTAACCAGTGTATGGGTTCAAATGGAACTAGAATAGAACTCCATTATATAATCAATACTAGTACCCAGCTCCAATCCAATAAGCCTACAAAATATTCTACCAATATAATGTACATCTTCCACCACCATTCATGTGACATACTTATGTGAAACCCTCCACAGTGCACCCACAAATGATGAGAAGATACTAAATAAGTGATTTGAATATTATAATGAAACATTATAAACCAATTGAGAATATTTCTGGATATAATGACCAAAATCCATAGAATGTTACCAGATCAAACAATTTCAAATCTCATGGAATGTGTGGTCATTATTTCATCACAATATAGAAAATAGCTCAGGCCACCAAAACAATGTTTGTAAAATGATTCTGAGAAACCATCAGAATCTCAACCCATCCATCCAAATAAAGGGGACCAAAATAGTGATGGAAAATGAACTAGAATTAGGATATAATCACCCGAAACACCTTTTTAGAAAAAAATGGGAAAAATGGTCATCCAAAAACCACTGCATTTTTTCTTGGGTAATTTGATGAATGATGATGAAGATTTACATATGGGGGAAAATTATGAATCCATCCGGAATATTGATATCAATATCCCATTCCTAGAATCAATCTAGAAATCCATAAATAGGAAAAATCTCATAATGTTCCTAAAAATATATACATCGGGTGGATGGAAATGTGAAAATATTCTTTCTTATAACTCTGTCTGTATTGATCAAACCCACAATACCATTAAACTATTATGATACAAGGATATTACCTATTCTCTAACTATTTCCTCTTTGATATTTACTGATTTATTATGGGATATGGATTCTTAAATAAATTTTATGACTCTTGAAGTATTTTAATCCATGTTTATTAGATAATTAAAGCATACTTAAGTGGTGGTATATTTATCCAACATATACACTATCTTTCCAGCATGAGTCATATAAGATGTACTTATAGATGTATGAGGAATGATGTTTCTGGATGACTTTTATTTCCACATGTTGGATCTAGATAGATCATCATACTACTCTCTAATCATCCTTGTGATAAATTGCATAAAAATATCATATAACATCACCAATATCCATAATGTTACACCGGTAATACAATATAGAGATAGTACATTAATCATAAACATTCATAATGTGTTGAAACATCCTTCTAGTAGTCACTCAATTCATGTGATCCCCCATAAAAATTGTATACATAAAATTGATAATTCAATTATATTTCATGAATTACTATCTTTAGGATTGTATATTTTAATTGATAATTCCAATTCCCAAGAACCTAAAAATCCTGAATCATAGTTTTATGAAGAGGTAAAAAATGAATTTTTAGATTATTGATTAATAGAATATGAAATGATACCATATAATCGTGCCTTAAAATAATGAAACCATAATTTAATATTATTTATTAAATAACCCCCATACCTGGAATTAAATACATCTACAATTGATTTGATTTATGCTTAACATATGGATGGAGATAAATTACCTGTGATTATTTCGAATAACCATTCCCATTCCAATGAACAATCTGTGATTGAAAATATCAATTGTAATGTCCTTGAAATTGGATAGATCATAGATGATATACATGAAATCAACACCAATGTTTTATCTCAAATAATATTTTTAGAAATTGATTTCTAACAACGTTTTCAACCATATATAAGGATTAATCCAACCATTTTGGTGGTTATCAAGAATGAAATATATAAATTTTATGCATTTTTCATAATTTACCCAATTTTTTATTATAAATATATAATCCAAATTAATGTAATCCCAATTGAAGCCTTCCAACCACTATTAAAATTTCCATAATGAAATGATCCCCATGAGAGTGAAAAATAGATGAAGAGTGTGTATGGATTAAATAAAATCTAAATAATGATTCTTGAAAAGATCACTTTTCAATCCTATTAATTGATCAAATGATACAAATATTAGTTGGAAAAAACCCCATTAAAAGTTTTATACGGTTTCTTAGGATACATTAGGGTACCAATTTCACTAAAATATCACGAAAAAGAGACATTCATTTATCCCTCTAGAACTATTTCCTTTAAAAATATTTCTTTTGGGCTATGAAATTCCCCAGGTAAATTTCAACTAAGTATGGTGAATATTTTCAAAGATCATATTGAGGACTTCCTGGATGTATTTCCTAATGATTTAATTATTTTTTGTAATTCATTTGACCATTCCATAAGATATTTAGAAAATGTGTTGAACATTTGAATTGAGATGAATATTGACGTAAATTTTCAAAAATGCAATTTTGTGGTTGAACAAGGAATCGGGATAGGGAACATAATTTAATAGAAAGGTATAGAGGGTTATAAATAAAAATTTGATGTATTTTTTTTATTTCCATATCAAATCCATTTTAAAACCTATTAGATCATTTTTAGGATATACCTGATTTTACAGAGGGTTAATCAAGTAATTCATTATTATTTTTATCCCTCTCTCATGATTACTATTAAAGGATGATTAATTTTATTTTATTTTTGAATAAATTAAATCATTTGATCAATTGAAGTAAAATGTTGATTACATCTCACGTAATGTAACCATCAAAATGGGACTTCCATTTGTAGTTTCTCTATGATTCTTGATAAAATGTTGTGGGAGCTACACTCAATGAATAATTGAATGTAGGACTCAAGTAATTGCATAAGAATTTATTTCAATGGATTCGGCATAGATTAGATACATGACTGTGGAGAAAAAGTTCCTTTCAGTAATATTGTCACCAAAAAAATTCAGATCAAATATTCTAGGATGTATTGTTGTTTTTTTATATTACATTGACTATGTATCTAATGAAGAAGGATGAAGTTAAACCATGACTTGTGATATTTATTTTTCTATTATAGTAGTTCTACCTAGAGATCATTGCAAAAAAGGTACAAAATATATTGTGGCTAATAATTTCAATATACTGCCTCACAACACTAAATTATATGTTCCCTATATGGGACCACTTAATGAATAACTTCTAGGAAAACAATTTTCATCATATTAGAAAATGTTTTATGTTACACCAACATAGTAAATTATATGGTGACTTCTTAGGTGTCATCTTTCTAGAAAACTCATAAACAGCAGAAAATTAAATCTGAGTCAATTTTTCATTCTTGGGATTAGCCAATCCTCTTGAGGATTAGTTCTAATCATGTACTTAGTGGGTGATTACATAAAAGTGAGATACATATTGTTTTGAAATTCTATAATACATTATTATGTGGGGGATATATTGGACCCCATAAGAAATCTTGAAAATTATTATATACTGTAATTTATTTTCCAACATTATTTATAGATGAACACGAGTTTTATATAATTTATAAATAATGAAATTTTTTTAGAAATATTTCTTTGAGACAAAAATTTCTCAAACAATTATTAACTTTTATGAAATTATTTAACTATGGGGGAAAGACTTCACTGGTCCACTTCCAATTCCATTTGGTTATTCTGACATTATACATGATGTATATTTTGTTTTAAACTGGGTAGAAACAAAGTGCAGTATGATTGATGATAACAAATGTGTTTGTAGTTTTGTCTAGACTAACCTATTATGTAGGTATAGAGTACCATGGCCCATCATTAGTGGCCAAGGGACATACATCTACAACTAGAAAATGTAATAATTACTAGAATGGTATGGGGTTCACCATAAAACATCAACCCCATATCATCCATTAAAAAATTCTCAAGAAAAAGTTACTAATATATAAATCAAGCTAATTATATAAAAGTAGATTAAACATAATTAGATTGACTTGATGAAAAAAATAGATGATACCATATGGGAATATAGGATTGTAAATAAGATACCCATATGAATGATCCCACATAGAATGACTTATCGGAAGAGCTACCACCTCCCAATGGAATTGGAACACAAAGCCTACTAGCCTATGGAATAGATAAATATAAACCTTGATAGGGATATGCAGGATATGAAATTATAGATAAAAGACTTTTATTAAATAATTTGTTAATATTTTTAAAATACAATAATATACAATGAGAGAACAAGGATAGCCCATTATGAAATAATTCTACCAAGAATCTTCAACCCTAAAGATGAAGTGTTTTTATAAAACTCGAGACTTAAATTGTTGTAAGGTAAATTTGATTCTAGTTGGGAATTACCTTTTACTATTATTTATATATACACTATGGGGGTAGTGAATTTTACAATACAAGGATGGGGAAACCCATTGACTATAAATGGATAGATGCTGAAACAATTTTATGGGAACATACCGTAATAACCGTCTTCAGAGATTACACTTCTTCACCATGATTACCGATGAATACCCACTAGGTTTCATCTTCACAATAGACTTGATTTAATAAAGATATTCCATTGTTAATATATTTATACTAAAATAATTTTGAATGAATTTTTGTAAAATACTTAAATTATTTGTGGGGGAGAGAATATTTTAGGTTATGAGTTTTATAAATCTATTTTTGATCCCACATAAAAATGTAAAAAAAGTACTTTTGGGAGGAAATAACAATTTGTAACATTTTTCCCATAATCCACTCTTCCCCAGAATCCTACTATATCTTCATTAAATTGGAATAAACTATAATTTTGTTGTTTTTATTTGGAACTTCCATTAATGAACATGATTAATGGTTTGAAATAGAGAAACTGAATAGAATATCCATCACAATAATGTATACACACCTTTGGGTGACACAAAATTGAAGTAACTGGAGATGAAAACCCCAATTGAAGAATAATTACTAATGGAATTTTTTTATATTAAATATTATTTAAATTCACTATATTTTCTTAAAAAATATATTCATTAGTGTTCAATGAAAATATCTTGCATGTAACATGCTTCAATTCATTACATGACTGATCTAGAAGACTTGAATTTATTAGAAATATCCTTATTCAATATTTGAGATTTCACGGTAAATGATATTTAGTAAATATAATTTTATTTCATTAATTTGGGTGAATCATGGATATTGAATTAATGACTCATGATTTGATGGAATTAGTTTAAACATGATAACAAAATTTTCCTATCATTTATGTACTATGAAATTATTGAATTAATTGGATTGATTTCATATGGATATTTATTTCCAAGGGTGATTGTCTCGTATTTTATGTTAAATTTCTAAGATGATTTCAATACCACATACAACTAATTCTTATCTTGAAAATATTTCTTCAGTTGTCTTGGTGTATGGAAACTTCAATAACATGAATTGGAACTTTTCAAAGTTATGCCTATGAAAAAACACATTTGAAATGATGATGTAATTTTTTTGTTCCCTTATCCTTGGACCCATTGTGAAAAATAAAAAAAAATTATATCATAGAATAAATTAATGTCCCCAATAGGAATGATCCAGAATATAATCCGTTTTTTCTATTCTTACACATCTCTATTCTCATTGCATGATGTTTTAGGATTTCAGTGTGTGGGTGTGGGAGTTCATGTATGATGAAATGCATTAGATTTTTTTGAAAAATTGTGGGGGTTATATTTTGGGTAATGGTATGGTATTTTTTATCTATTGTAATTATTTCATTACTTTATTAAAAATAACAACCAATAATTTAAAAAAATCAGTGATGTTTTGGAAAAATCAGGAATCACTATTACAAGAATGACGATCAATAAGTCATATGTGGTTACGGGTGGATATGTTATTTGTTATAAGGATACACAATGGAATAAAGAATGAAATCCCCAAATATTGTGTAACTCCTTCATCATACATGTACTAATCATGATTGTACTCTATGATTTATAAAGTGTTTGTTTTCATTGTATAGAGTATATTTCCATTGCACATTACTTTTGATACAATGTAATATTATTTACAGATAAACCTCATATATAATCCTTGATGTTTTGAATATTAATCCAACAAACATTTTTCCTCATAATCATCATAACGTTTTTTCAAACCCATCATGATTTAATGGGATTTTTCTCTTCAAAGGTGGAGATTGTAGATCCATTGAAAGCCTGTGGAAAAGTAGTATATACTAATGAAAATACCATAAATATACATGAATCGTTATCATTATTGATGAGATACAGAAACCAATTTTTAGTAATGTTGGGATATGGAATATGTGATAATAAATAACTGTGATATATAAATCACATAGAGGATAATACCCAGCAGTTCCCATGGTGAAAATGTAAAATACTATGATTTATTAGTTTATTCTATGTGTTTAAAGATGAATTTTTTTATTTTAATATTTAAATATTGGCCCCATTGATGATAATTTAATTTTATTTCCGGGTAATTTGAATACTGGTGACATGTTGTTCCAATATTATTAATGTTTTTATTACATGCTTATGGAACATACCGTTGTAAGTGTGGTGTAATTGATAGGACCATTATATCCATATATTTTTTGGATTTAAAATATAATTTTTCTATTAGTAAATTGGTGAAACATTCCAAATTTTTATTTTATTTATATTTTATTGTAGGATACATAGTTTGATAGAAAATAAAGAAATAGTTTATGAATATTGTTTACCAAAACAACTTCTCTCTTCCCCGCTTCTTGGTGTCACATATCATGAGATTTTTCAGTATTTATTGATGATTCTTCATAGTGAATGGTCAAAACCTATGCTCAGAAATAATGAAATAGGCTAAATATGGTAAATTCCTGCTAGAAATCAAAATTCCACATAGTCTAAGTCATTTATGAAATGTGTAACTAGAAAGATTTGTAGGTTGGTAGTAATTTCATTGCATGGAGAAAACTCATGGCCCCTCACATTACATGTCCTGTAAACCTATAAAACGAATGTAAATTATTATAAATAAACTAGAAACACAAATTTATAATGGAATTATGATGGCAACTGATAAAAATTCCATGTAATGTCCCATTATGGGAGGAAAACATTTAATATACTACAATCATACCCTAATTCAATATCATACCTATATTTAATAGTATAGTGGGGTGTTTAAGATGATCGATCCAAGAGGGAATATTTGGAAAATGGAATACATCATATTAATTAACATCTTTATTTTTCATTTCATTCATATACTATGTTATGGCTCCCTGATCTCATCTGGAATTGGGGATAATCTCATTGATTTAAGATTCAAACATTCCAAGCGGTTTCTAACAGGTTTGTTCGTAGAACTGGAAACATCAATGATTCCATATCCATTTGAACCTACTTTCCAAAGGTAGGCACTCATTAGTTGTGGACTGATGAGGCTTAGGAATTCGCATTTGTCTAGAGGATGGGAGGTCGGACTCATCACACCTTTTTGAAGGGAATTATTGTCTACTCTGGGACTCTCTTTATAGATTTAAGTTATGTTCGTGAATCCTTATTACATTACCAAGTATAAAATGATCTTTCCTTTAGATCTGAAAATCAATGATTGATATGTAGTAAATTTATAAAATCTTTTATATGTATTCGAGGTTCTTCATCGATAGATAATCATCTGTATTTGTTAGAGATTCTTAGTGAATGGTATCCTTGGATACATAAAATTATCTTGGCCATTATGATGACCATACTGGTTTCATAGCCACTCAGTGGGGCACTTGATGTTTATTGTCATTCAGAAGGAAATTGATTATTTAAGAGTTCAGATCATACCCGCAGATGGGCTACCTATGTATCCTTTGATTTGGAAAAGGAATCAGAACACATGTAGTTCGAGTAAGGGGATATTATGTTTATGATTGATGGCTCAAAGAAGGATGTGATAATTACATTTACTCTCTATGCTCATGTGAGTCATGCTTGGTGTGAGAAATAAGAGTAATTGGTAAAACCATATAGTTGCTCCATGAAAGATGCAATCATAAGAAATTATGTGGGGCTTATATATGTATGACTTCCCAAATAGATGAAGATTATGATTTACTTCAGGGGAAAAATCCAGGAATAGGGTCCATAAAGGTATATGTACTTTATGGAGATTTGGATACTCTAATTTGGGGCTTACTCCTAAAAAGGAGGCCCAAATTAGGAGGGTACTTATGATTGGGTTTTACTCCTGAGAAGGAGATCCAGATCAAATGTAAATTAGCACTGGTTAAGAGAAAATAAAGGGACCTGGTGCTTCCTCCTAAGGAGGATTCCCATATATGAGACTAGGGCCTACTCCTGAAAAGGAGGCCCAGGTTAATGAGGACTTGTGTCTTACTCCTAAGGAGGATGCCTAGATTTGGGAATTTTACGATTGGGGCTTACTCTTGAAAAAGATGCCCAGATTAGGGGACTTGGGGATTAATCCTAAGGAGGATTCCTAGAATTGAGAATTACGACTGGGGCTTATTCCTGAAAAGGAGGCCCAGGCTAAGGGGTTCTCTCATCATTAAAGGATGAGGTTGAATGAATGAAATCTAAATCTTTAGTGAAAAAAATATGTGTAAATCACTAGGTTTTGAGAAATGTTCCACAGAGTTCCTTTCATATAAGGAATCCAAATCAAGAAATCATGCCATAAATGGCTTTGAAGAGTGTCTTGAAGACTGAATCTTGAATAGGAGAGGTGGAACGACATAAGAGGGGTTAAATGGGCAACAAAGGCACCCAAAAAGGTAGGTGTGCGCAATCCATGGCAGGCGCGCAAGTACTGCATGGGCGCGCAAATCCTAGTCGCGCATTTATACCTACGCGACACATGGGTACTTGCACGTTTGTAAACCAGCATGGAAATACTTGGGCGATCCTTGACCAATGCCTTTAGAATTATCCTGAGGTACTTCCAAAAGAGAGGCGCGCAAGTTTTGGTGAGGAAGTAGGGCGGCACACTAGTGTGTTCATTTCCCTTAAGGGTAAAACACCTTAGGCGCGCAAGTGTTAGTGAATTCTAACACATAGACCTAACTCCGATTGTTTAGACCTTCCATTCTAGGAAAATAATTACCTTAGAAGTGTTCGAAAGACCTGAAGAGGAGACTTGGGCGTTCAGAGCTCTAAATATGAATTCTGGAAAAAATTCCCCCTTAAAATGGGGGTCCTATAGGGTCTATTTATAGGCTGGAGAAGACCCCGGGCGGTTAGCACTTAGGGTGCGCAAGTCACTTGCGCGACCATTAGGCATCTCATAGGACACTTGTGCGACCATTAGGCATCACGCAAGTGGAAGTGCACGATAGTGAGGTAACATGCGCCACTCTTGTGCATTTGAAGCCTTGTTCATGCCTCTTTCAATTTTTGATGTTTTCTTCAAATGCTGAATCAATTTGTGCTAAGTCATTTCTCATTACATTCCTTTGCACTCTATGATGAAAGGGAGCATCAACAAAAGTCCCCCCTCAGAGTTGAATCTGAATGAAATGAGGATGTTACTCTGAGGAAAAGAAGAAAACCAAAGGAAAGGCGGCGCGCAACACGCGTCGTGCAAGTGTGAGTCGCGTAGGGCTGGAGCGCGCCGGCTGTAGGCGCGCAAGTGGGTAGCCTGGCCTACAAATATGCGATCATTTATCACGCATAGCACCTGAATTTCATATTTTCGAGCTCTTGCCGTTCAAGTTGCCTTCACCATGAAAGTTTCTTTGTCTTCCAATGTTTCTTTGCTATCGTGCTGCAGTATAGGTATTTGGACATGCACGGCACATCCATACATTCACGTTAAAATTAGACTTGCATTCCTTAATGCCTTAGCCATTTTTTATCAAATTCCTTCACAAATTTTATGAAAAATTAACTTACATTAAGAGTTAATTTCTCAACTTTTGTGCAGATCCAATGGCTCCCAAGATAATTGGAATCGCTGATGAATTGGCTAGCAAGTTGATAGATGACATAATGAATATTTTTTTCCATGATTATTATGATATCTGTGACAGCACTCTTCCAGGTTTGCCTAAGTACTTGAAAAAATATCATCTTAACTTACCATAGAGCATCTATCTGCCCATTTATGGTCATGGTCATCTGCAAGGAGTCAATGTTCTAGATAAAAAGATCTATATGCCTGAGATGCAGCTGCACTACTATTCCTCTATTTCGTTTATGCTGTGCATTAAGAGCAACAACAGTGGAATGAACTTTCAAATTTTTCATGCATGCCATTTCCTTGAAGATATGAAAATGGAAAACCCATGGGATGAAATGTTTTCCTATGCCGGTTGGTGGAAAGAAGACAAATATGGTATTAGAACAATATCTGAAAAGATTACTCTCTCCAAATGGATCTTTACTTCCAATTATTCATTCTAAAATCCATGTTTCTATATTCTAAGTCTCTTGGACAGAAACACAGTCACTGTTTCATCAGCAGAAAATTTTCTCAAACCGCACTCAAGAACATTCTTTTACAATTGTTCCAAGAAGAGGTGGTATCACCGCATCTCTTATGGTATCCAGTTGAATGAATGAATTCAAGGTGGCTGCTGATGAAGCTCGAGATGACGTAAATCAAATGAATAGTTATGTTGAAAGTATTTTGTAATTCTTGAAAAAGAGAAGAGACTCCAGTATGTGGATGTCTTTATAACTCTTGTGCATCAATGAAAAAAACTTTCACCTTCAATAATTTGTACATGCATTCTCTTTTTCTATCTGCTTTAAATTTTACCCAAGCCAATGGGCCTATTAATCATAGATTGATTTTTTAATAGGATTATTATTAATAACCCGACAAACATTGAATCTTTTAATTGCTCAATATTACCTAAATCATACAAAATATATGTTTAGTGAGCTAGAACTTGACTTTTATTCAGAGTTCCTTTTTCTTTTGTGTGTGGTTTAAAGTCATGCACGTCGGATATAAAGAGGCTAATGTTTAAGGTCGAAATATCTTTTACCGAATTAATTATAATTGACTCAATTCCTTGAAAATTCATCTGAAAACATATTACCATACTCAATTATGTGTGAAAATATGTAAACTATGACTTAAGAATATTTGAATCTGAGGAATGATATTAAAAAGATCTAAAAGGAAATAGAAGAAGTAGTTCCCAAGAATGAAGTTACCATTATTTAACAAACCCATTATGGGGTTGAATTATGCAGGGACACCTAAGGACATTGGCTGCATAGTCAAATTGATAGCATCTTTTGTCTGATAGGTCCGTTATGTAGACTACTTATTCAAGGCCACCTAAGGGCATGTGCTACATAGTCAGGAAAAAGAACT
This sequence comes from Viscum album, assembly GCA_963277665.1. Taxonomy (NCBI): domain Eukaryota; kingdom Viridiplantae; phylum Streptophyta; class Magnoliopsida; order Santalales; family Viscaceae; genus Viscum; species Viscum album. The sequence goes on from OY728123.1 coordinate 1,758,693,453, forward strand.
CTTAGAAATTTACTTTCTTAGTGCTAGAAGCCAGTTAAAGTTTATGGAGATTCAAATTTTCCAAAGTATAGAGTTTGCTGTATGGAAAGCGGTACTTGAATATGGAGAAGATATTTCCAAACGATATTATCGATAAACTGGATGGATATCACTCCTATGAAGGTATGACCCAAATGTAGGGAAGGATAACATTAGACATAGAGTTGAATATTTTCATATCATAAAAAAGGATATGGGACATTTATGTTAAGGATGGCTATTTTTTTGAATCCCTACATATTGTCATTAAGACAAATAAGGACAAAAGAGGCTTTCCTCCCAAGAATGAAGTTACCACTATTTAACAAACCTGTTAGGTAGTTGAATTATGCTGGGCCACCTATGGGAATTGGCTGTATAGTCAAATAATTGTATCTTTTGGCTGACAGGTCCGTTATGTAGACTGTTTATGCTAGGCCGCCTAAGGGCACATGCTGTATGGTAAGGTAAAAGAACTCTCTGAATTTTGACATTTTTGTGACTAGAAGTCAAGAAAAGGGTTATAATGATCTAAAATATTTAAGGTTAGGATTATGACACATAAATATGGGTTTTGTCCATTGTATGAAAAGATACACAGATCAATGCTAACCATAATCATGTTGTGGCTGGGTCCTGATTTAGACTTCACTACGTATCCCATAAGGATGGGAATCAATCCATACAAAGTATTGAACTACTGTTTAATGTCATGCGGGACAAAAGGATTAGAGATCATAGTTTAGGGTCATAGAGCTTGGACCATTATAAGAAATGCACAGTGTGTGTTTTCATGGGGACTTTTCAGCCAAGGGAAGGAAAGTGGAATTTGGGGTTAGGGCCAAAGACTTGGGGCTGGATTCAAGGGACACTCGAATGTTCCTACGTATCACATAAGGATGGTAATAAAGCCCATGTAGTTCTAGAAATACCCTCTGTACAAATTTGGTTCTTACATGTGAAGGGTGAAAGGGGAGTTTAGTGCAATGATGGTTTAACCCAAGATAAAAGGTTCGGGAATTGCCATGTATGCATGTAGTCTTTGGAATAAAATATGATTGAAAATCAATGTAAATAATGACTCCCTCTCAAGAGAGGGTATCAAAGAATATTGTAGTTTATTATCATACTGGACAAAATTGTTGTATAGTTTAACGTCATATAGCAAGGACAAATGTGGACCAATGTAAAGATATTGATTCTAGAGGTCGTTTCACGAATCAACATCGTATGAGATGGAGGTGAACAGATGTGAAGAGATTGGTTTTGGTCTTGATCCTTGGGAGGTGTCCTACGTACCCAGCTTAGAAGGAAAGGATAAAAGTCCACGTAGTTCAATTTAATGAATGAATTAATGATCAAGTTTTTCTTGGGGACAATGACCTAAAAAAAGTGTTGGGACTTACACATGGTTAGTAGCCCAGAGAGAGTGTTATGGTTGATGTTTTCTCTAAGCTCACGTGAGTCATACTTGGTGTGAGAAACAAGAGGTAGTAACAACCCTAACGATGCACAGTTTAATGTCATGTAGGACCTATAAAGGGACTACACAGTTTAAAGTCTTGCAGTTAGGACTATTGGTGTTGCAAAGTTTAATGTCATGTAGTAGGGACAAAGTACAGTTTAATGTCATGTAGGACATATTAAAGGAATTTCTGTAAAGTTTGTCATCATGTAGTTAGGACGATGGGGACAATATAGTTTAATGTCATGTTGGAAAAAAGGAGGATTGTGCAGTTTAATGTCATGCAGTGAAGACAAAAGAGTATACCATTTAACATCATGTTGGATGTATTAGAGACTTTTTCACAGTTTAACGTCATATTGGACGAAAAAGGGATGTTACAGTTTAGCATCATGTTGGATGAAAGTTCCAATAGTTTAAGGTCATATGCATGGACCGTTGGTTATGTAGTATAACATCTTTCCAGACATAAGAGACTTCTGTATAGTTTAGCGTCATGTAGTTAGGACGTCACAGTTTAACGTTGTGTGGGACGAAAGGATACAAACAGTTTATGGTCATATGTATGGACCGTGGATGATGCAGTTTAACGTCTTGCTGAACTTAAGGGACTTGCAAATAGTTTAGGGTCATATGCTGGACTGTGGTGCAGTTTAAGGTCATACTGGACCGAGGTGCAGTTTAAGGTAATACTGGAGCGACGTGCTGAATTTTTTGTTCGTACAAAATATTTCTTCAAAAATCTGGCATTGGTTGGAGTAGTGAGGAGTTTTCCATCCATTGAGATTAATGAATAATCTCCATTGGAGTAGACCTTATGTATTGAGTAAGGTCCTTCCAGATTTTGCTCAAGCATGGGAGGTATCATTCATGGTATCATTGGAGTTTTGAGAACTAATACCAATTCTCCCTGAGTGAATGAACGAAGACGAACATTTTTGTTGAAATCTCATGCTATTCTATTCTGATAGACTTCTAAGTGGTGCAAAGTGCACAATCTTTTCTCATCTAACCATTCCAATTCGTTCAATCGCTTTTGAGATTTCTCATCTGTAGATGACTGATCACAAATGGATACTCTGATCGAGGGTAGTTGAACTTCAATGGGCAGGATGACTTTCATTCCATATACTAGTGAATATGGAGTTGACCGCGTTGTAGTGCGGGTGGTGGTTCGATAAGCCCATAAAGCATGAAAGAGTTTATCAGGACATGTCTTCTTATCTTTATCCACCAACTTTTGCAGTATATTTGATAGAGTCTTGTTGGAGGCTTCTATTTGGCCATTGCCTGCTGCATGATACCGAGATAAATGGTTGTATTTGATGTTGTATTCTTGATACAAATTCTTCACCTCGGACGAACAGAAGTTGGTGCCATTTTCCGTCAATATGGTATGAGGGACACCAAATCTGGTAATGATGTTAGACTTGATGAAGCTAACAATGCATTGAGAACTGACTTCCTTGAGATGTACTGCCTCTGGCCATTTGGAAAAGAAATCAGTAGTAGTAAGAATATTCTTAAACTTCTTGGCTGTAGCTGAAGGGTATGGTCTCACAAAATCTATTCCCCATGTGACAAATGGCCACGAGTATTTAGTTGTATGACACAACTCTGGAGGTTGATGAATTAATTTTCCATGTACTTGTCATTAATGACACTTCTTTTTTAAATTAACACAATCTTGTATCATTGAAGGCCAAAACTATCCAAGCCTTCGAATCTGATCAGACAATCTATGTCCAGACTGGTGGGCACCATAGATTCCTGCAACACTTCTTTAATGACAGCCATTCTCTCACCATCAATACATCTGAAGAGAACTCCATCAAAACCACATTTGTAGAGAATTTTCTCTATGTGATCTGGGCTATCATAAAGAGTAAGATTGACCACACGTCGCCAGATTTGTTCTTTCTTGGCTCTATCAGGTGGAAGAGTTCTATTTTGAATGTATTCCCTGATACGTGACATCCATCCTGTAGTATGACCATACGGTTCAAGAATGGGACTAATTTCATTAATTTCCTTTGTTCTGATTAGAACATAAGGTGAAATTCCACAACGGTGGGCAATACTGATGGTTGTCTCGTCCCGATTTGGATATGCTAGAGTTGTGGCTATATTAGCCAGTGCATCAGCTTGAGCATTTTGTGATCACGGGGAAAAAGAAAATGTCGGTTCTGAATGGAATTCCGCCTTTAAATCTCTGACATAATCATACAAAGTGATTAGTTCTTATTTTCTGATGGCATAATCCCCATTGACTTGTTTGATTACCAATTTTGAATCACCTTTCACCATTAAATGATTCACTTGTACTTGAAGTTCTAATTCCAATCCTACGATGAGAGCTTGGTATTCTGCTTCATTATTGGTACCACCTTCCCAAAATAAGAAGGAATAAGGTAACACTGCCTTTTCTAGAGAAATGAGCACAATTCATAAGCCAACTCTGTTGAATTTAGGATTTTCCATTTTCCTCCCTATTGGACTTCTGGAAGCACCATCAAAATACATTTCCCATGCCTGAGGACTTTCTTGAATAAAGAAGACTTCCTCGTCAGGGAGTTCAGTATCTGAAGATGTTTCTTCCACTGAAGGGTGTTCAGCCAGGAAATCAGCCAGAGCTTGGCCCTTTATTGCCTTTTGAGACACATACTGAATGTCGAATTGCTGCAAAATAACTTCCAAACATTCCAGATATCCTAGAAGCATTGGACAACTAATGATGAATTTGAGCGGGTTATTGCGAGATACCAATTTGACCTCGTGATGTTACAGGTAGTGTCTCAACTTCTGAACTGCAAAGATTAATGCCAGGAAGCACTTCTCAATACTTGAATATCGAGTTTCTGCTTCAAGCATAGTCCGACTGAGGTAGTAGAGATTGTTTTCATTCCCAACATCATTATTTTGAGCAAGAAAGGCACCCAATGATTGCTCTAAGGCTGTCACATAAAGGATAAGTGGCATTCCTTCAATAGGTGGCATAAGTACCAGTGGACTCAAGAGATACTTCTTGAGAATATCGAATGCTTCTTGACATTCTTCAGTCCACTGGTAAGTGACTCCCTTCTTCATTAATTTGTTGAAGGGTAAACTTTTGCCTGCTAAATTGGCGATGAAATGCCGAATATAGGCTATGTGTCCTTGAATTACTCTTAATTATTTCAAATTTGGAGGAGGTGACATTCCAGGGATTGACTTTGTCTTCTCAGGATCGACTTCAATACCACGATGGTGTACAAAAAATCCGAGAAATTTTCCTGAGGTTACCCCAAAAGCACATTATAAGGGGTTCATACTCAAATTTTGTTGTCAAAGCTTGCAGAATATGACTTCCAAATCATCCATGTGATTAGAAAGTTGTTTGGATTGGACCACCAAATCTTCCACATAGCATTCAACAATCTTCCCTAAAAAGGGTTTGAAGATACGATGCATGGCACGGTGATATGTTGCACCAACATTCTTTAAGCCAATGGGCATTACCCGGTAGCAAAAAACACCCTGAGGGGCCATGAAGGATGTGGATTCCTCGTCTTTTGGGGCCATTCGGATTTGATTATATCCATAATATCCATTCATGAAGGAAAGTGCTTCATAGCCAACTGTTGCATCAATTAATAGTTCTGTAATCGGAACTGGGAAATCATCCTTAAAGATATTCCGATTAAGATCTATGAAATCGATGAAAACTATAATTTGTCTGTTCTTCTTATTTACATAGACAATATTATCCAACCACTTGGGATATTGAACATCTCTGATGAAGTTAGCTTTGATAATCTTATCCACTTTAGCTTCAATTTTGGAAGCATAAGTTTGGTGTGTTCTTCTCACGGCTTTCTCAAATCCTTGATGCTCTTCTGGTAAACCCAAATGATGAGTAGAAACATCAGGACCAAGCCCGGGAATCTCTGTATAGTTCCAAGCAAATATGTCTCGATTTTTCTTTAGAAAGGAAATATATATCTCATGTTCTTCAATAGTCATGGCCGCACTAATTAAAGTGGGGCTGGATCTTCTTTTGTACCCAGATTTATTTCTCTATGTTCATCCATGGTAGTAGAGATACCCTCTTCAAATGCTAGAGGATCATCTCTGTGAACTTCCTCTTCTTCTTCAATATGTGTTATTTCTTTCGTTTCTACTTTCATAGCGGACGATGAAGGAAAATTTCCATGATCAAAAGAGATGTTAAAATTTGAACATCTTGAAGAAGAGGCTTCCATTTTTGACCCAATTTTTGATTAAGGGTCTTACTTGGGAAATAAAGAGGAGATGATGGATTGAAAATTGACATCACTGTTCACCTCTGATGTCGTTATCACTTCTTATGGCCTGGTTGGAGAAGTATAGACTTGCTGGATTTCAGCAGATGAAATGAAGACATATCCATTTGAGCATTCATCATTGCCTGGTGGGTTACCAGTTTCTCCCATGTTGTCTGGATCTATTGTCATAATTGACATTATGGATCTTTCCATATGAGTATTTTGATTTTGGTCTACCCTGTCAATTTGACTGATATGCAACACATAATAAGTACTCACATGCGCAAATGGATTTACAAGAATCTTTTCCAACCATATAGAGCATTAACTTTGGTAATCTCCCTGGTTGTGGATTTATCCTTTCCCTTCATGTGATAGAATTTCACCTAAATGTATTGAGACTCACATGTCTTGAACAGGGCCTTATCACCATACAATGTCTCAACAAGACCATCAAAACAATATTTGAGACATTGATGGTATGATGAAGGGATAGCAGCATGTTGATGTAACCAGGGTCTTCCAAGAAAGATGTTGAAAGCGAAGTCTTGATCAACAACCATGAAATCTGAATTGGATACAAGATCTCCAAACTGAGTTCTGAGTGTAACTTCTCCCAGTGGTTCTTGTTCATTTTTATCATATCCTTGTAACATCATGGTAAAAGGAGATAAATCAGATTCTCTGAGGCCCAATCGATGAAGTGTACGAACATCATCTTCATCTTCCTTAGTGAAATATATCACTGCACGACATTCCGCAGGATTATTCTCTACGTGACAGACTTCAACTACAGCAATTTCAGTTTCAAACTCTTAAGGACTTGACAAATACATGATGAGTGCCTCCCAAAGATCCTTTGACATATTCAAAGCATCCAAAATTGATAACTTGGCCGGTACATGGTCCAGGTGTTTCAATACATCATACTTTTGATCCAAAGTTCTGCGTTTCCCAACAGGAACATGTGGTTTAGCTGGTTCCTTGGAAGTTGATTCTTTGAAATTTGATTCATCTTTTATCGGGATAGGAGTTGGAAATATTCCTGGTTTTGGAAGATTAGACCGATTAGACCCATTTACATACTGAGAGGAAGAAGATGGAACATTGAACCGGTCTTTCAGAATAACTGTGCAAGGAATGAATTTTATCTTGGTGGAATAACTTGATTGTTCATGTTGAGCTCACTAAAGGGCTCTACCACGAGTTTCTGCTGCATACACAGTTCTAGAAGGGGTAGAATTGGAATAGTGTCTTTTGAAAGATCCACGTCTTCCCCTGTATCCTGAGCCTCTGGAACTTCCACTGATTCCTCTATTTGATATAGGGAATTCGGGCTCATCATAATTGAAACTACAACTGGCATATGGATCTGTTAATTCAATCATATTAACAGAACCGAAAATCAATTCGTCATCCGATGAAGACTCTGCCTGACTAGACAATTTAGTTTGTGACTTTTGATGGGGCGGTGCCCGTTGCTTCTAAATATATGGAATGAAATCTACAAGAGTCAAAGACAGCTTAGGCTTTGATATATACTCATCTTCTTCTGATTGTTCTTCTTTCTTGTAATTGTGCCGTTTCTTTAGGTATTTTCTCTCTGATGAAGAGGGTTTTGTTGCGGCATTCATGGCAGAAGGAACAATTTGTTTCTTTAATTGTGTTCACTAAATAGCACGAGTTCAGTTGATCGTCTTTTTGACCATCCAATCATCATATTTCTGCGTAATTTTTCTTTTGACTTCTTGCCACTCACCTTCCTCCTCTGGAACTGTAGCAGTAACATATGCTACCTAAGCTGAAGAACCTTTCAGTTTGAATTGTCCTGATTTGACCATATTTTTCAGGAGGTCTTTGATGACAAAACACTCTTGGATGGGATGCCCCAACATTTGATGAAATGGGCAATAATCGGGACGGTCTACATCTCTTTTCTAGTTTGGCCTCTTGGGAATTGGAAATTGAACCAAATTATTTTCCAGAGCCGAAATGAAATAACCAGTAACTTTTTCATTTTAAAAGAGTATGTTTTGCTCTTAAAATCCTCAAATTTTTTTATATTTGATCACTTTGATTGTCTTGACAAAACGACCTCTACTGTTGGCACTCATGATGTGGAGCCCTTCGAGAATATGAAGGTTTTGAAGTAGAAGCAGGTACATGTGATTTCTTAAGCACAAGTGTAGCAGTCTTTGCTTTACCCATTCTCCTTCCTGGAGCTGATGGAATTACATGAGATTTAACCTTAGTCTATATAAGAGAATCTTCAATCTGTTGAGCGATTGATGTAATGTCTCGAAACCGTCTTGTGTATTTCACAAGAATCAGCGGTGTGCGTAATTCATCACGCAGATTTTCCACACATATTGGCAACAATTCTTCCTGAGGGAGTGCTAAGCTCAAGGAATATGTTAATCCCTTCTAGCGAGCAATGAAATCAGAGACCCTTTTATTCTCCCTTTTCATACAGTTTGTAAGATTGAAAACTGTTGCCTTTGGAAAAGTTGAGCTGAATTGAAGAAGAAATCATTGACGGAGATCTTCCCATCTGGTAATTGCCCGGGATTGCAAGATTGTGTACCATACAAAGGCTAGTTCTTGCATGTTTCACACAAAACATCTGAGTTTCACTGCTTCTTACTGCTCTGGAGTTCCCATCATAGGATCACAACAAGACATGTAATGTGTCAAATGCTGTTCAGGGTCGCCTGATCCATTGAAAATAGGAAATACAGGGTTCCCAAAACTTGATGGGGGAGAGACTGAATCTACCCATTCAGGGTAAGCTCTCTTTTCTGGTTGAACCTGTGCACGCTTCCCTTCTATAGTTTCCAAATGAGATGTTAATGACTCAATGGTAGTTATTAACTTTTTAGAAACATCCGGTTGAGCTTGGACCTGAACAGCTGCACTGACTGGAGCTTGGAAAGGTATGGGAGCTGGTACTGCAACTGATGGCAACACTGCAAATTGTTGTTGCACTTGACCCATAAGAATAGACCTGTGAGGGTGTACTGATAGAGGAGGATATTCTTGATCCATCTCATTAGCTGCAACAAACTCCCTTGACTGTCTGGCTACAGCACGTTTAGGAGTAATACTACCCTGAATTAGTTTTGCGTTCAACCTCCTTAATACCTTCATTTCATCCTCCTATTGGGCAAATATTTTCTCTAGTGAGAGTGATTGGACTTCTCTAGAAGAAGGATATGTAACCTGATTCTTACCCTTTCCCTTGTTTGATCCCTTTCAGAGAGGGGGAAGTGGGTTATTTGAAGGAAGACCCAGATTTTTGGTAAACCTTTGATTTCGTGTACGCACACCTTCTTCATTTGTGTATGTGCGTACAACTTCCTGAACAGGAACCTATTCATCTGATCCCTCTGAGTGAGCCTCATCTGGTGGATCAGCAACAATGACATTGATGACATTGATTGATTCATAATGAATCCCATTCCTTCTATCAGCATTTCTGTGATATTTTCTCCTTCCATGTCTTTGATGAGACATTGCCTTTTGTTGATTCGACCCCTGAGGAACATCTTGATGAACCGTAATTTGGAGAGAATCTCCTAATAATTTGACTCTTCATTCCTCTTGTTACTTCTTCCCAAATCATGAAAAGACCAACTTTCTCTGAGGAGGGGGTTGATGATTTGAAAAATTCCCCAGTCCGGTGGACTGGGGCTGTTCCTGCTGTCTTTTCTCAACTCCTCGAATCCTATTTGTTGATTTCAAGGGTTGGTTTAAAAGAGTCCCCAGCCTGGCGAGCTGGGTGGATCTTGACATGCTATGTCTGATAATTTCTTAAAATCTCTCCTGATCTTGCGGACCTTGGTTCAAAAATTAGCTGGATGCATCAACCGATATCCACTTTTATCACCTGTTTCAAAAGATCATTAGATGATTTCTGACACTTATGTAACTTTGTGATGTGCTTGCTCCAAACCAGAGGCCTGTTCAATATTCTCGTTTTCTTGATTTAGGAGTAATTAAACAACTTGTTCTCTATATTCTTGATTTTGAGAGGAACTAGTTGAAGCATGTTCTTGGGAAAGCTTTTGATTACAAACAAAGCCAGGTATCTGTGGCCGGCCATGGGAAATAACATTACATGAGACCATTTTCGGTGGGCTTTGCTGACTGGAGAGCACCGTGAAATGCATTGCTCCATGAACACCCCATCCTCTAACATGAATACCAGATAAGGCATTGGCAATTAACTGGTGCAACATTCTTAGTGAGCCAAGGCATGAATGTTGAAGGGCTCTCTGCTGCTTTTCAGCCTTCGGATATCGAGAGACTGATAGAGATGCCAAGTCAATTTTTCGTTGTAACCCTTCTATTATATTAACATGATTTTCATATTCATCATATGATAATACTTTCTTTTTCAACTGACAAAGAGTTTTCTATATGTTGAGATGAATATCATGAATTCCATCTTCCTTCAACATTTCTGGAATGTCATACTGAGAGTCAGCCAGAGGCCAAAACATGACTGGCACTTCACCTTTCTCCAGTTGTTTTCTCATGTTCATCATTTCCTCTTTATCATTTGATGAAGATTATTCTACCTGTTTTGACTAGAGTTGGTGATTCCTTGATGCTTCATTGGATTCAATGGGATTGGTAGAGAAACCACTGATTAAAAAAGAAGATGTATGACTTGGGGGTGGTTTGGAGAATGACCTACACCCTAGGCTATCTTCCGATTGAGAAAGTTTTTCACCTGTCAGCGATGAAACATCAGATATGGCTGGTTTCGCATTTTCAAGTTCCTCAAGATAAGAGGGCTTTCTCAGAACTACATTTTCCACTGAGCATTTTTCAGCCAATGTGTATCACTACTGCGGAGAGGACTTTCGCAGCGAAATTCATCATCATGGGGAGGACCACCATGGTGGGTTACAACAAAAGATGAGATCACTTGCTCCTTGGACTTCTGGCCACACAGAGGGTTCCAATGGCTTGCATATGAAGACGAAACATCGAGATCGACCGAATTGTCATGAAGAAAGCCTTCATGAAGAAGCCTCAATTGAAGACCTTCAGAATTAATGGTCCCACTATTGGGAAATGAGGGATTAGAATCTTGAATTCCAACAGATAACTGTTTGAGGGCTTCAAGAACTCCAGCATCGAGCATGGCCTTGTTACAAATTGGCTCTTGATCTCTTGACTGTATTGGGTGGGTCTTTTTCTTAGACGCCTTCTTACTCTCCTTGGAAACCACTTGTTGAAGAAATTGGTGGCTCTGAGCAGGTGAATGTGCCTGATCAGGAGAGATGGCCAGGTTAGGCTGACAATCTCTACTCAAATCATGTGTATGTGCCTGACTTGGTTGTCCGTATGATATGGGGGAGTATGCCTCACAACTCTTGTGGACTGGAACATGTATGTGTGCCTGTTTCGGAGTGAACTGTTGATGTGTCACTCCATTGGTAGGGATAGATTTTTGTGTCTTTCCCTGAGATGCTGCTGAAGCTGTTATAATATCCTGACAGGCATCCAGGATATGAGTAGAATTTTCATCTGCTCTTTCACCATTAATAGAATATGCTTGGTGACTTCAGCTGCCAGAACAGGTATATACGTCCATTCCATGCTTGGAGTAGGTGTATGTGCCTGCTTATGTCCTCCTTTTCCTGTCAGTGAATCCTGACAGTACTTAAGTGTAGGGGTAGAGAGTTGAGTCTGCCTCCTGTTTGTCGCTGGAGCATTTCGACTGACTTCTCCGAATTCTACCAAGCGAGACTGTTGGTAGGATTGATCAATACTACTAGGTGTATGTGGGAAACTTACTTGAGGTTCCATATTGACTAACTATAAACCTAGGTGCTCCATCTTTGTTAATTACATATTGGGTGCATTTCGAGGGGTTTTATAATCTATCAATCCCAAATGATTCTCAGGGGAAATTGTGGTGCATACCTCTAGGATCCATATAAAGGTGGTTCTTGATCCATCCATTACAGATTCACCTCATGGGGTGTTCTATTCCATTCAACACTAATCAACCTAAATGGGAATTCCCACCAAACGTTAATGTGTATGTTATATTGGTCATTCTAATCCATCAATTTCCTAAACAATATACAATAACCTTCTCCTCATATCCAAAAGAAATTATTCTTATATACCAATCCCTCTCTACCAGATGTTACAATCCACCTCCATATGACAGAACATTTCACATACCCCAAATTACACACTCCTTGAAAAATATGGGGATTCTTTAGATTAAAGCTTATGCCGACTTGAAATTCTAGGGTTGTTACCTCATTCTTGATATGGGATTCATTTGGTTATGTTCCTTATGATGCCTCACATGACATCCCCCCCAGGAGGAATACAGGTGTCCAATGCACCCCATTTCCTGACATGCTAATGATATCTAATGTGACTACTCTCCAAAACAAAGGCTTATACCATATCATGATGAAGAATAATTTCTATAAATAAGTTGTGTAAATTACTAGGGTCCAAAAAATATGGCAATGGGAATGAGCTTCATGAAATTGACCTAACACTATTATGAAGACCCAGACTAGATGAGGAGTTCCATGGAAGAATCCCTGGATGCTGAAACTAACATACCATTATCCCATATAGATAAATGATAAGTCATTACAATTGAATTTCAAAAAATACACCCTCCTATCAGAACTTTTATTATAGTTCTACAATCCAAAAAAATGTGTGCTAGTATCATTACTACACACATTCTAGGGACCTTTTGAATACCTCAGAAACTGAAATAGGGAACCTAATCTAAATTCTTCTCTATAGCATATTGGACTATTAGAATTTGAGGCATCGGAACATTATCATGTCAATAGATCCCTTTATCTTGTGCTAGGCCCAACCAATAAAATGATGGGCCTAGAGTTGAACTCACACGAAATTAGAGAAATTCAAATTTGGGGATCTTTATTCTGTGACATTGTTAGTGTTTATTCCTCTCTATTTTCAATATATTAGATGAAACTGGGGCTCTATACATCATTTTCTTTTAAATTTAATGATGAATGAACTCAATTTCATTTTAGGACCCCAACCATTGCAAATCCACATCCCAATGCCCATTGTAATAACAGTACGAGAAATATTAATTGATAAATCCAACCAAACAACACTTCTTCCAGGACATTAACTATAACCTCAGCTACTTGCTACATATTCCACATCTCACCCTCACAGATCCTCCAATAGAGGGCCATTGATAGCTGTGTATTCCAAAATGATCATGAGGAGGGTATTATCATAAGGGATATGGCCCTCCAAGACCTATAGGCATCTATAACCCAACAACATCACCACCCCCTGGGGCATCACAAGAAGAAACCACTCCACATTCCAATGATATACCGGTTTGTGAGTCTCTCCAAATAGAGATCCTATTATTTTTTTCTCTACACCAAGGAGGTAAGGGATTACCAAGTCACACTAGCCATAACTATAGTCTAGGATCCAACAACAGGGGATCAAACCACATGTCATCAACGTTCGGAATGATCAATCACATTGTCTAATGAATAAGTTTCTTTTACCCATGCTCAACAACACATTTTCCAAACCACCCAATGAAAACATAGGTGGATGGAGTAAGACAATTCCTTACTAGGGGAATCATCATAAGATAATCTAGTGGATCAATCCACCTATAAACCATTCCACCTGATCCTTGACAACAATGAATAGTGATTAAGTTTTACCTGGTTGGAATCAATATCCCAGCTACCTCATTGGCTACTCAGGCTCACTCTCTCAATCTCCCTCCACATTGACAATCACTAAGGTACAACGATTAAGGAATTTATGTTTTACGAAGGATTACCACATGCCATCATGTTCCATGACATAGTCATTCATCTCTCATTCACTATACATCATTCATAACTTTGGATTTTCATCCCAAACTCAAACGAAGCCCCTACTCTAGAACCAACTCAGGGGGAGGTCCACCATGAACTATAAAAAATCATTACGGAGGCCTTCACTATTCTCTCAATAATTTACAAAATTTTCCTACCAATGTATAATTAAATAATTATTTTTATTATTTTCACGATTAAAATATCCTGCATAGAGCTCCTCCCTATGCCGAAGTGGTACCCTACCCAAAAGAACCATCATGGGGAAGAAGGGAGGACAATTTCCTCCAAATGAAAAATCATGATAAATACAAGTTAGTCATGAGATCATTGAACATTTTAATCTAAGGATAAAATATGATCAACGATGATTTTACACCCTAACTGGAAGAGTCTAGGTTTGTATCCTACTAGGTGATTCTCTCAATCACAAAATCATAAATCCATAGGATTCCCATATCCCTCCATATGTACATATAGATTAAGGAAGATATTGATATATTGTAGGGAATCATGGTGTAGTCATATCCATCTTTTCAGGTTTACCTCATAGCCTCTACCCATGATAATGGTAAGATATTCTTTTCTGAGATGACTCCATCAGATAGTGAGCTTCCTGATGATCAACTAATGAGTGTCACAACCCTCAAAAATGTTGTTTCGGTAGATACTCATTCTTAAGAGGAAGGGATGGTTCATTTGGTACCACCCGCAGGATATGAACCAACATATAGTTTGTATATAAGTTATGTGGTGAATCTTATTCCATACAATAATATGATCAACTGATCCAAATTGGTGCATACACCATTATATTGATTTGTGTTGATTGGATCCTGGGACGACCAATAATAGGTCCCTCCCCCATAGAAAGATATCATCTAGAAGACTCCAGTTGAAGAAAATATTTCTATATAGTTCTATCATACTTAAAATTATAGCTTCATCATCCCATCTTCTCCCACTGAGTTATAAGATGCATGTTTCTACCATACTATCCGGTGATGCTTTACTCCCTCTATGTCTATATGTTGATATACCTCAGATGCCTGGGGAACCTCAAGAACATCGATCATCAATGAAGAATGGTTGAATTATCATTACACCATGGGGATAATCACCCTGGATCTTCTAGATACATCCATTCCCTCTAATATGTATTTTTTTAGATCCTTATATTTATTCATTTAAATAAGAATGATACATCTCTAAATGTACATGTTAGGGGATGGGGACTGTATGCTCCTCTACATCATCTCTATCTTTTGGAAACCATACATACCCATTTTTAGTGAGGAGTATTCCCCTCCAGGTATCATTACTATGAACATGGTTTCTAATGATATGTTTGGAATCAAGGATTCCACAACAAGATTTCATTAGGAAAACCATCCCCCATCAGCACCACATCAAAAGGTAGACCCTTAGACATGTATCGTCACTAATTGGAAAAGGAAGTAACATTGATTAGAGGACCCCACAAAGACATTTCCCACACATCACTACTTTGGAATGGGTATGAATAATGTAGGACCCTATGAACCACCAAATTTTGTAACTAATACAAAGATAGATCCCATAGTGTCTTTCATTCTCCAGGTTCCAACAGTACAAAATAATATCCTTACAAATATCATGATGTTAACCATCATGATGACGATGCATCTTAAAAGACACAGTTTTTCATCTTGAAGGGTACAACCAAGGCATACATTTCCATTTTACCATATTCTATCTTAGTGAAATCGGGCGTCTAGATAATGATGAGGCTGGAGTTTATGGTAAGAGACTACAAGATTTGTTATTTAACTGAGTAGACAGTCATAACTACCCGACATGAGTCCCATATCATTATGATATACAATATCCCAAACAAAATATTAATATTATGGGTGTATCAACACATATATCTATAGTTTTCATCATATTGAAGTGGATCCACAATATGATGATCAGATTTCAACTCGCATCACTCACCTTGGGGACATTCTAAACACATTAAGTGGCGATACCACCTAACAGAATTTTATACTCATCATGGATGGACAAAATGTTATCATCCATGAATTTTCCAAACCCTATATTTTAAAATTTAAATGAAATGGGAGATCCTTGTAGCATTTTTCCCATTTTATCTCAAGTTGAAGACCCGTGTTTAGAACCCCTTAAAAGTAGGATGCCACCAAAATCAAATGAATCATTGAGAAATTGGAAGGGAATGATTTAATGTGGTATAGAATTTTATTTATAACTTCTATCATAGGTTGGTGTGATTTTCACATGTAGTTACTTTAACATTAAATCTCTACCACACATATCAAAAGCATTGAAGACCTATTCACATGTAGAAAACATCATGATGAGTGCCTTAAGTATTTTGATTCCATGTCGAAATGCCTTATGTAATCTCTCAAAAATCCAATTAATTAAGAGAAAAACATTACAATGTTTTTTGGTATCATTAAGACTAAGATTTTCTGTACCGAAATCACTCATAAATTCATAGGGGGGTTCTCTTATATTTTCAATAAAGCCCCATTCTTGGAGGAATCATTGTAGTAGGCCGAGAAATCATGTGTGTTTCCTCATCTATGAAATTAAATTAGATCTTCCCAAATAGTACATACTGAATGGATATATGTATATTTGTTTGATATTATTTGTTTATTATCACATTTTCTTAATGATCCTCTTTGATAGGGGACTTAATAAGGAAAAACGTGCTAGTTGCAGAAAAGAATAGACCCTCATCATCATAAAAAACTCCCTATATGAGATAATGTGCCTCTATTACCTCATCCCGATCCATCGCCATGTTTGGATATAGCCCCTCAAAAAGGTTTGGGCCATAGAGTTTACGTTTCTAGAAATTTAAAACTCAACCTATTTCATCAATGATTCAAAATTTCACGGTTATTTCATCTTTTCCATAGAGAAGTGGATTCTATATCTTCTGAAGTGTTGAATGACCCAAGAAACTGAATGCACTGATCTTCCTCAGCGTTTCCATTACCCAAAGATCCTCAAACATAACATATATAAATTCTCCATGTTTATGGTTTGGTCTTAGGTCCAAATGGATACGGGTCGTACAGGTAGGGAAACATATTGACGTAGTAATCACATTTCCATGTCAATATTGATATTGATAGAGAGGGATAAGGTGATTTTTTTTATGTTTCCAAATATCATACACAGTTTTCTGATGATTGGTTTCCTCACAGAGAAGTTTCTCCCAACCAATGTGTTAGTCATTCCCACTTAAGCAAGCTCGAACCACTGATAGTCACCATGTGTTCCCACTAATGCTTATGAATCTCCATTATATCCTTCTAAATTCTAGAAGTGAAGGCGCTGAAATGAAAAGGGATGTCAAAGTCCCCAACGATGTTCATGTTATCTAAAACACTTGCTGTTTTCATGCATACAAATCTAGGAATCCCCTATAGGGTTCACTCTCCATTAGAACACCCCTCCAATGATGATTAGTAGTATGATTCCCTAAATATTTTCAAATTTAAGGATCTATTAAGGGTCCCTATAGATAAAATGTTTTAATTAAACCTGTCAAGTGACATTGACTAACAATATCAAAGGAATGGAAAATGTAGTGTGAGCCACTTGAATTCCCATGACAAGGTGTTAAACCAATATATACATGTTGGAAATCCCTGGTAGTAGATTCTACATTGATAATAGCAGGAACAGTCATCCAATCCTTCTCTATAAGATACCCCTCTGTAGGAGGCTATGTTGACTGATAATGCAGACCATTTTATGATCAAACCATGATTGACCATGCCCATTAAGTGTCATGTCACAACCAACCAACAGTCAGCCAATTGTTGTTATAGGTGAGTTATATAGATAGATTTAAGATATCAATAGAATCAACAATGATCCCATGGAATATCTGACATCACCTATCATGCCTCCCACAAAGGATAAAACAGCTATGAGTAAAAATATTCCTTTGTGCAAGATGTACGACATGGTAAAGCACCTCACCATAATTACAAAAATGCTCTCAATCCATGATTCCCTCCACATTTCTAAATAATGGTTCCATGCCCTTAAATAATCATTAATGATACTCTTCCATTTAGAAGCCAATGTAGAAACTGTAGTGACCTACAATGCACAATAGGTAGGCACATGCTTCATCAACATGTTGTAGTTTCTTGTACCATCAGGTCATTAAATACTCCCTTAATGGACATATAGGGGTCCTTCATGGGGATGTTATCCCATTTGACTATTCTAAATAATATTACCTTGACCCCACCTTTTACACGGGGTAGGGGAAGAAATTTCAGGCAATGAGGATGAACACAGAACTACTAAGGACATCCCATGGGAAAACTAGATGATTCCTTCATTCTGCCAATTCATCAGTAAGAGGCCACAATCACAAACATGTGATGATATTTCATTGATACCCAAATAAAGCTATTTATAATTCCTAAATTTAACTAGATCCCTAATATTACCTTGCATAACTACACAAGACATACCCGGGTGAAACAAAAATCCCCTACCCTTCTGAAGTACTGAGATCCACGCCCCATGCCCATCATTCCATGGATCACCCACTATTGTCTAGATCATTATTGAAACGCTGGGTGAATACCTACCACTGTGTGATTTCCAACCATTCGATGAAGTGTATTTGGATGATTCTTCTATCATATTGAAAGAGGTCAATTTCATCACCATTGGTGAGTTGATTCAAGTAAATATTGGTACCGAGGAAGACCTAAGGCTAATGATAATCAGTGAAGTTATGTCCCTAGGGAGAAGAAATATTATGTGGATTTACTGATGTATAATCATAATTTATTCACCTTTAGATATGATCAGATGCTAGGACTAGATCCTCAAGCCACCATCCCCCATTTGGCCCCCCAGTGAGTCATTACAGATTCAATAGTACTCAAATAATAATGCATCCCTCTCAAGGTTCCACTATCGAGGCATAGGTTTATAATATTATCAAATAAATAATAATCAGATAATTTTAGTACCATATGTTTCTATCCATTATCTTCTATGTAAGTAAGATGAATCAGATGAATAGGGTCTTTACCGACACCAGAAATCCCAACCAGCATTTCGTAAATGATGATTTTCCGCTTATGATGATAGAGATGTTGATTGATGATATAGCTGGGTCCTAGGACCTCTCAATTATGCATTTATACTTTGGGTACAACCAGATCTTGATTTAATTTTTGGGTGAAGATTATACTAAATTTATTGATCAACAAGGGAATGTTTTTTTAGTAGGTGATTCCATTTATCATGATGAATGTAAGACCCACAAATCAATAGACCATGCACTACATCCTAAAACTGATCCTGAGGAAGTTTTTTGAATGTTATGGGAATGAATTGGAATTAATTCTGGAAATCTTGATAACTATATCAGAGCCCTTAAGAAAGTGTTCATATTCCAATGCTCCCATTATTTGAAGATGAAAACCTTGATGTGTGTATTCATGGTCCAGTATGTGAATTTTTTCTTGCATCATCATTAGATATAAAGTCATTTAGATAAACCTAGAGAAGATAAAGTACATCATCTATATTTTACCATAGAGAATGCTAAATAAACTCTGAGACATGTTCTATGATCTTGAATAATGTCACATAGATGTAGCGAGACCATGAGTTAAAAGCCTGTTTTGAATAAATTATGTAGTATCAACTACACCATCCGATTCTGATTCCACCCATATAGAGAAATCCTCTATTCATCTATGTGACCATCATGGAATAGTCCATTTCTTCTCTTCATTATATGAAAAACTATAATGGTAGATATAATTGATAAACTATCATAGTCATATTCTCCTTGAAGAGGAGTCTAGGTACATCCCAATTTATATGGTCTACCTTCCACTAGTTTCTGTAACGAATAATTTGTGGCATTATCTACATCACAACATTTGATAAAAATTTTCCTGAGTTGATCACATAATGTATATCCTATATCACCCATTGTTTATAGGATGATTGGAACTCTAGGTAGTGATAATTCTATAGTTATATATGAGGTTTATTCTGTAGAAAGTTATAAAGGGTTAGGCACAAGAAGACTTTCTATCCACTCATTCAACACATGGAGAACTGCCCTTGGTTTTTGAATTCCTAGATGTTTTGATCCTCTCAAATGAACAATCTATTCGATGACGTAATGTAACGCCCCAACCGCAGCTACCCAGAGTCGGTGCATTACTTCGTAACAATGGCATGATCACAAAAGATCAAGTCTCGAAAGACCGATTAGTTTAGTAGCCTTGGAAACACTAGATACATTCGTAAACGTTACATTACATCATAGAGTGAAAAACTACAATAACAAAGTCTCCATAGACCACACTCATATCCTCTTCTGAAAATCCCTGCAGGTCATTCATAAAATACTTCTTCACATCCTAGAAAATATTAAAACATTGAAAGGGGTGAGCTCAGATGCTCAGTAAGGAATACAATATTGCGGAAGCTTTCATAAATAAACATAAAAATTTAAGGCAATGTATAACTAAAACAAAATCCTTTTAAACTTGAACATCATCATAATATGGAAAAAATAAAATGAGATAATGCCATTCAATTATTCACATGGATATTCTGCTGGTCGAATAATCACATGAAATATCAATAACCACTTTCATAATGAGGGAATGTATAATGCCGGACATTCTAAAACATTTTGTCAAGGCCTCAGCCAAGACGTCTAAAATGATTAAGGCCTCGGCCAAAACCATAAATCAAATTGGGAAAGGGCCCCGACCAATTCCACGTCTAGCTGTCTCATGATACCTACCGATGCATCGAGGAGCTATAGCGGGCTCCACCCGTCACTTATTAAGTCCAATACATTCCTCATATGAATAGGTTTAAACATATCATAAACGATAACATAATTGTATCACATAAAACATGCATAAAGAAAACATAACATTTCCACATTTAAATCACAAGATATCAATACAACACATTTATATAATAAAAATTCTTTCAAAAACATTTTCAATACCAAAATAAATGAAAGTTAAAACTTTGTATTTATTTTTCATTAAAAAATGATTGCTTGTAGAGGAAGCCGAAACTCAAATAATGGTCACGGTGGCGGAGAAGTCATTGTCGCTGCATAAGTACGGAAAGAAAAACATTCCCTTTTTGTCGTTTAGTATAATTCTTCATATAAAAAAGATTCCTTTTTAATAAACGTAAAATTCAAAGGGGTTTATACATCGTATAAAAGAAAGTTATGTATAAAACCAAATATGCCTCAATGAATGGGGATTGAGTCGAAGTCCTTAAAAAGATCATTTTTAAATTAAAAGAGATCTATTATGTGTATTCACTATAGGTACACATATAGAATGTAAATATACAAAATAGGACATAATAATATCATGACATAATTTAAAAGTAGGAGATTAACCCAAAGAATGGAAGTTGGGTTAAGAAATTCCCTTACCCCGTGTCTGACTTGACTCAACCGTTCTTTAACCTCCTGAATAATAAACTAGAGTTAATATATACCTTATTAAGAACCATTTTCAATTTCATTATCCTTTTTATATCACTTATTACAATTTTATGAACATTATGTAATTATTTAAGTTAATAACGGTCGTTTTGTCGATCTTTGGTACTTGAGTCAACAATAAACTTCTTATAATTTCAAGTTGTTCATGTGGTAAAATATCCATTATATCCAGAATTATATTCATGATGTAGATATCATATATATCATATATATACAGTATATACATTCATTCATAATGTCACGTAACATTTAGAGGTAAGAAATGAAATGCACCGTTCATGGAGACGGTAAGCCGTACGTACGCATGAACACTAATTTCATTTCTATTTCGTATTTAATGGAATGGAATCATAATGATATAAATTTATAATATAATTACACTATAATATATTGTATAATACCATTTAATCCATCCTTTATACATCCCACATATGGCATTAACGATTCAAATCACTTTGAGGGGGCGGTAGTCCGCACTTCCTAAAATGAAATTATCGCGTTTTACCCATAATGGAAATCATAAAGTATGCCATAAATGAGAAATACAGAAGCATAAGTAAAACATAAACACATTATATATCATATATAAATATAGTGACATCTTAATGGTCACCTTTGAAGGTGTTATATGAGTGTTGAACAATCATCGTTTCGTGAGGCAGAAATTCGCCATCCACAGAAACCGTATGTTCTTTAACCATTAGATGTAGGTGTGTGTAAGTGTAGCTAGAATACTTCTTATAAAAACATCCTAGTATATTGAGGATACTGGTGTTGTTACAAAAGAAATGAATAAAAAGAGTTTAGGGGGTTGGAGAAGAAAAATAAAACAAAACAACATTTGAGAAGACATTACCTCAAAATCGGGTAACTCTTTTTGATTTGAGCCAAAGGATTCCTTGGGAAGAGTTCATCCCAAAGTGAGGCTTCTAGGAGTAAGACGGGGAAGTTGGGAGAGTATTTGGGCAGAGTTTGGCCGAGCCAAATGGCTTGAAGGTTTGAATAAGGTGGGAGAGGTGGGGGCCTTTTATAAGTGGAGAGGAGGGGAACTCTTGGAAAGTAAAGAAACGTCACTTTATTATAAAATGAGTTTCGGATTTTAGAGGTCCCACACTTATATAATTCTAGGGTAAGATGATAAGGGTTCGAAATATACTCATCCAATAGGTTTTTTACATGTGTACGCTTTGGAGTTTACATTATCTTTCCATTTTATTTAAATCGTTAAATAATGAGGTCATCGCTGCATCATCATGATGTCATAAATAATTTAATTTATTTAATGTCTAAAAATTATAAAAAAAATCCTATGATGTATGAAATCTTTTTAGATTTCTAATTAATATTTATAATCAAAATTTGGACTTGTGTAACCCCACTTAAAAACTATTTTAGTAAAACAACTCATGTTTGTGTCAATTTAAATTTAACATTAAATAAATATATATTAATGTCATTTTCCATCCAAAGTGGCTCCATGGGGTCCCCAAGATGACCCATGGGTTGTCTTGGTCGGCCATGACTCATCCAATAGGAGTAGGACAAGTGTCAATCTCATATCATATTATTAAAACATTGTTTTTACCTTAAACTACACTAATTACCTCTAACCGCGATTAAGAACTTAAAAGTTACTATTCACCAAAAAATTATTTTAATCTCATTGAACCACATTTTACTTCTTAATGATAACCATGTATGTCGGATTTTTGAAAATCAAATCACAGAAGTGGTAATATTTCATTTAAACGAAAAATCAGTTATTTAACTACCACTTAGTGGTTTCACTATTCATCAAAAATTGAAGTTTTTCAGAACAATGCCAAAATTTCACCCTAAGCTATAATTGATATTCCGAATTCAAAAATGATGTCTATTTTAAAAAATTCCATACATATAAGTTGCAATAATTAATTTTATAATTAATTCCTGCTGTCACAACAAATAGCGTGTTTTTAAGAAACAATTTATATCAAAAGATTGGCAATTGTTTATGTCCAATTTCAATGTTAAATTAATTCTAATGGCCACCATTGGATAAAATGGTAAAAATATATTATAATTATACTTTAAAACCACTAAATAGTATAATTTATCACTATAAATTATTTTGATTAAAAAAGTTGTTTTTAAGTATTTTTCACTATTCATAAAAATAGAAGTTCTCAGAAAAATACCAAAAATTCAACATAGGCTAATTTCGATATTCCGAATCCAAAAATGAAGTACATTTTGATAAATAAAATTTATAAAATTTCAAAAAGTAGGTATTACTATTCACAACGGCTAGTTTAATTCGTTGTGGTGTGTGTTAGAGCTCGAGGTTGCGTACAACACACGCTATTGCATTATTCGAAGTGAAACGTACCGTGGAAGCTTGGTGTGTTACATTCTCCCCTCCTTCAATAAATTGCGCCCTCACAATTTGAAATTTTTCTTTGAAAATAAAAGGTTGAAAAGAGAAAATACCTTTGAGGAAAACCCACATCGGAAATAAGGTTAATAAATATATAACATTAAAAGAAAGCAAGATAAGTACAAAGGTCACCCGATATAGCCCATTCTAGGAATCTATGAAAATATGGATATGGAGGAGAAACAAACCATCAAGGTCTGATGGAGAGTTATAGAAAACAGGATTAAGAGAAAGTTTAACCACAAGAAAATCACAAACTTGTGATTGGTTAAACGGTCATTGAATCCCCAGTTGGAAACGTTAACCGACAACATTTTTGTTTTAAGTTACCTTTTATAATGTTGAGGAATTTATTTAGGAGATTTACTAAGAACGTAAGGGAATATACATACTTGTTATGTATACTTTCATTCGTTAATAAATTTTTACCACAAACCCAACTTTTACTCTAAAAGGTAATACAACTCAAAAATATTATACTTATCCTAATTGTATAAGGTTCCAAATGTTAACACATACCATTTAGATTAGTAAAATTATTTTGTAATAACCAGGGACTTCCTGTAGGCTAGTGGTAGGAAATAAAGGCCTGTCGCACTATGATTGTGGGTTCGATTCCTGTAGCTTTGTCCGATGCGACGGGTTATGCCCCACCCTGCAGGTTGTCCTTTTCCTAAAACTATAGTATCATAATATTCCAAAAATAATCTTCATAAATTTTTTAACCATAAAAAATACTATCCAAAGATCAACTTAATCCACTCCAACCTTTATAGTTATCCAAAATACCTCTGTCCAGACTTTCTCTAAAAGGTCTCTTAATTCCAAAATCAATTTATCAGATTCTCCAAACAAAGTAAAGTTTCTCTAATTGTCACATAATAAAAATATAATTACCTTCATCATATTAAAACCTTACTGAAATCAACAAGTACTGCAGTACAATCCTTATATATATATATCACATTATTCTAATAACCAGAATATAATCCATGAGTCCAAAAGCACCAATACATTAGTTATTCTGCTTCAACTGTAGTAACAGCATAAGATTGTCCTTGATCCCTTGGCCTTTTCTGAGGTAAGTTTCCCTGACGCTTAGGACATTCATTTGCATAATGACCCATTTCTATACAATTGTAGCATTCAACTTTGATAGCCTCTTTCTTTCCCTTGCAATCACGAGCCTGGTGACCCTTTTCTCCACATTTATAACAAACTCCCATTCCTTTTAGGCAAGTAACAGGGTGATTCTTCCCACAATTATCACATAATGGAAAATCCTTCTTTCCCTTTTTCCCTTTATATGTCTCTTGTTCCACAGTTCTCTTCTTCTCTTGCTTTAATTTGTTGTCATAAGACTTCGAGAATTCCTTTTCTGTCTTGATAGCACACGAGACAATATCTTTGTATGATGAGAAGGATTGTGATACTAAAGTTCGATGGAGAAATGGTTTTAACCCATCAAAGAAACGATCAATTTTACTCCTTGGGTTACGTATATAATCGGCAGCATGCCTCACTAACCTTGTAATGTTAGCCTCATACTTTGCGACATTCTCATCCTCCTTCTGCCTCAGACTCAGAAATTGTCTTTCCATATCTGCTCGATGGTCACGAGGAAAGTATTTTTCTAAGAAAATCTCTTTGAACTCCCTCCATTCCATATTCGATACGTCATCATCTTCCTTTGTGTTTTGAATCAGCGACCACCACTGATCGACATCTCCAGTGATGCGGTAAACTGCCATGACAACCTTCTCCCTTTCACTACTCCCCAAGGCATGGAATATTTTCTCTAAGGAATTTATCCATTGCTCAGCTACTATAGGATTTGTACTCCCATTGAAGGTTGGTGGTTGTTGCCTCATGAAACGGTCTAGCATTGATCCTCCACGTTGCGGATCAAGGTGCTCCATACGAGTAAGGTTATTATTCATAACCAGAGTGACTTGTCCCAGTATGGTAATAAGTTGATCAGCACCAGTTGTATCTCCAGATCCACAATAATTATCTTGAGCAGGAGGGCAATCCCTACACGGAGTTCGTGCATTGATACGGTTTCCATTCCTTCCACTAGGCGCCATTTCTAAACAATGGCATAAACTAGATTAGTTTATGAATCAAAATACATAATTCCATACTTGTAAAACAATTTACATAAATCGAACTATTTATGGATATAATCCATAATCATAAAAAGAAATTTTTTCTTTGAGGAAGTATATACTCATAACCCTTCATAGTGGTTTGTTAATAAAATGAGAATTATCCTAAGCATATCCCCCGGGAGTGCCGTAACCAAGAGTGCAGCAAGGCCCGTTGTCGTGCACCAGTTCCCGTTCGAGTCTAGCTCAAAGCGGTGTTTTTGGGTTTTACCCCTAGGTACATCTGCGCCAGAGCCGCCTCTACCTGCTCGTATCCAGACAGGGATGTATTTCTTGGAAAACTCACAAAATCTCTACAATAACAAAATTCTAGGAAGTTCTTCTATACTAATCCTCAAAGTCTATCTTTGAGCTATGTGCTCTAAACAGAGTTTATCTAAATCTAGCTTCCAAGGTTAGTACTAAACTGCCTCTGATACCAACTGTAACACCCCAACCGCAGCTACCCAGAGTCGGTACATTACTTCGTAACATTGGCATGATCACAAAAGATCATGTCTCGAAAGACCGATTAGTTTAGTAGCCTTGGAAACACTAGATACATTCGTAAACGTTACATTACATCATAAAGTGAAAAACTACAATAACAAAGTCTCCATAGACCACACTCATATCCTCTTCTGACAATCCCTGCAGGTCATTCATAAAATACTTCTTCACATCCTTGAAAATATTAAAACATTGAAAGGGGTGAGCTCAGATGCTCAGTAAGGAATACAATATTGCGGAAGCTTTCATAAATAAACATAAAAATTTAAGGCAATGTATAAATAAAACAAAAGCCTTTTAAACTTGAACATCATCATAATATGGAAACAATAAAATGAGATAATGCCATTCAATTATTCACATGGATATTCTACTGGTCGAATAATCACATGAAATATCAATAACCACATTCATAATGAGGGAATGTATAATGCCGGACATTCTGAAACATTTTGTCAAGGCCCCGGCCAAGACGTCTAAAATGATTAAGGCCTCGGCCAAAACCATAAATCAAATTGGGAAAGGGCCTCGGCCAATTCCACGTCTAGCTGTCTCATGAGACCTACCGATGCAACGAGGAGCTATAGCGGGCTCCACCCGTCACTTATTAAGTCCAATACATTCCTCATATGAATAGGTTTAAACATATCATAAACGATAACATAATCGTATCACATAAAACATGCATAAAGGAAACATAACATTTCCACATTTAAAACACAAGATATCAATACAACACATTGATATAATAAAAATTCTTTTAAAACCATTTTCAATACCAAAATAAAAGAAAGTTAAAACTTTGTATTTATTTTTCATTAAAAAAATGATTGCTTGTAGAGGAAGCCGAAACTCAAATAATGGTCACGGCGGCAGAGAAGTCATTGTCGCTGCATAAGTATGGAAAGAAAAGCATTCCCTTTTTGTCGTTTAGTAAAATGCTTCGTATAAAAAAGATTCCTTTTTAATAAACGTAAAAGTCAAAGGGGTTTATACACCGTATAAAAGAAAGTTCTGTATAAAACCAAATATGCCTCAATGAATGGGGATTGAGACGAAGTCCTTAAAAAGATCATTTTTAAAATAAAAGAGATCTATTATGTGTATTCACTATAGGTACACATATAGAAAGTAAATATAAAAAATAAGACATAATAATATGATGACATAATTTGAAAGTAGGCGATTAACCCAAAGAATGGAAGTTGGGTTAAGAAATTCCCTTACCTCGTGTCTGACTTGACTCAACCGTTCTTTAACCTCCTGAATAATAAACTAGAGTTAATATATACCTTATTAAGAACCATTTTCAATTTCATTATTCTTTTTATATCACTTATTACAATGTTATGAACATTATGCAATTATTTAAGTTAATAACGGTCGTTTTGTCGATCTTTGGTACTTGAGTCAACAATAAACTTCTTATAATTACAAGTTGTTCATGTGGTGAAATATCCATTATATCCAGAATTATATTAATGATGTAGATATCATATATATCATATATATACAGTATATACATTCATTCATAATGTCACGTAACATTTAGAGGTAAGAAATGAAATGCACCGTTCATGGAGACGGTAAGCCGTACGTACGCATGAACGCTAATTTAATTTCTATTTCGTATTTAATGGAATGGAATCATAATGATATAAATTTATAATATAATTACCGTATAGTATAGTGTATAATACCATTTAATCCATCCTTTATACATCCCACATATGGCATTAACGATTCAAATCACTTTGAGGGGGCGGTAGTCCGCACTTCCTAAAATGAAATTATCGCGTTTTACCCATAATGGAAATCATAAAGTATGCCATAAATGAGAAATAAAGAAGCATAAGTAAAACATAAACACATTATATATCATATATAAATATAGTGACATCTTAATGGCCACCTTTGAAGGTGTTATATGAGTGTTGAACAATCATCGTTTCGTGAGGCAGAAATTCGACATCCACCGAAACCGTATGTTCTTTAACCATTATATGTAGGTGTGTGTAATTGTAGCTCGAATCCTTCTTATAAAAACATCCTAGTATATTGATGATACTGGTGTTGTTACAAAAGAAATGAATAAAAAGAGTTCAGGGGGTTGGAGAAGAAAAATAAAACAAAACAACATTAGAAAAGACATTACCTCAAAATCGGGTATCTCTTTTTGATTTGAGCCAAAGGCTTCCTTGGGAAGAGTTCTAACCAAATTGAGGCTTCTAGGAGTAAGAGGGGGAAGTTGGGAGAGTATTTGGGCAGAGGTTGGCCGAGCCAAATGGCTTGAAGGTGTGAATAAGGTGGGAGAGGTGGGGGCCTTTTATAAGTGGAGAAGAGGGGCACTCTTGGAAAGTAAAGAAAAGTCACTTTATTATAAAATGAGTTTCGGATTTTAGAGGTCCCAAACTTATATAATTCTAGGATAAGATGATAAGGGTTAGAAATATACTCATCCAATAGGTTTTTGAAAAGTGTACGCTTTGGAGTTTACATTATCTTTCCATTTTATTTAAATCGTTAAATAATGAGGTCATCGCTGCATCATCATGATGTCATAAATAATTTAATTTATTTAATGTCTAAAAATTATAAAAAAAATACTATGATGTAGGAAATCTTTTTATCTTTCTAATTAATATTTATAATCATAATTTGGACTTGTGTAACCTCACTTAAAAACTGTTTTAGTAAAACAACTCATGTTTGTGTCAATTTAATTTTAACATTAAATAAATATATATTAATGTCATTTTCCAACCAAAGTGGCTCCATGGGGTCCCCAAGTTGACCCATGGGTTGTCTTGGTCGGACATGACTCATCCAATAGGATTAGGACAAGTGTCAATATCATATCATATTATTAAAAAATTGTTTTTACCATAAACTACACTAATTACCTCTAACCGCGATTAAGAACTTAAAAGTTACTATTCACCAAAAAATTATTCTAATCTCATTGAACCACTTTTACTTATTAATGACAACCATGTATGTCGGATTTTTGAAAATCAAATCACATAAGTGGTAATATTTAATTTAAACGAAAAATCAGTTATTTAACTACCACTTAGTGGTTTCACTATTCATCAAAAATTGAAGTTTTTCAGAACAATGCCAAAATTTCACCCTAAGCTATAATTGATATTCCGAATTCATAAATGATGTCTGTTTTACAAAATTACAAACATATAAGTTGCAATAATTAATTTTATAATTAATTCCCGCTGTCACAACAAATAGCGTGTTTTTAAGAAACAATTTATATCAAAAGATTGGCAATTGTTTATGTCCAATTTCAATGTTAAGTTAATTCTAATGACCACCATTGGATAAAATGGTAAAAATATATTCTAATTATACTTTAAAACCACTAAATAGTATAATTTATCACTATAAATTATTTTGATTTAAAAAGTTGTTTTTAAGTATTTTTCACTATTCATAAAAATAGAAGTTCTCAGAAAAATACCAAAAATTCAACATAGGATAATTTCGATATTACAAATCCAAAAATGAAGTCCATTTTGATAAATAAAATTTATAAAATTTCAAAAAGTAGGTATTACTATTCACAACGGCTAGTTTAATTCATTGTGGTGTGTGTTAGAGCTCGAGGTTGCGTACAACACACGCTATTGCATTATTCGAAGTGAAACGTACCGTGGAAGCTTGGGGTGTTACATGTAAAAAATATTTAAATGTTTCTTCACCTATCCCCATAGGTAAATGGATCAACGATCCCGTGATAAATAGTGCAGGACCGAGGAACATCTTCATCAACCCAACAAAAGATTTTTCATGTACCAATTCCTACTTTTAGAATGTTGTGCCAACATTGAGGCAGAGTTTCAAGCTCTCATCACTAGTCCCGATCCGGTCCCGAGATTTATTTACCCTATATTCACATGAAGGGATACTCATAGCTAGTAATAAAATATATTAATGATGATTAGATTTTCATTATCCCAGAGCTCGTTCCCCTATTTGACAACACTTTCAATAAAATATATTAATTCACTTTTCATCTAGATGTGACTAATGTTCCTCAATCATAGAATGGTAAAGATCATTCCCCTACCAGTTTTACCACCACTCTCATAGATCTTGATTAGGATGACTAATTTATTCATGTCTCACATCATTTATTCAACACTCCCTTCATTTCAAAAAAATAAAGATATTTAGTAGGTGGAATAGCTAGATATCAGTGCAACAACACAAGGAACCTATGAATACCCCATTTCAGAGAAACCTCAATGTGGGAAAATCATTTCATTGAGTACCTCCAAGTTGATATCCTACTACCAGACCAAGATAATCATGAATGAATTTTCCAGTGCATAGTGATGTTTTACCTCCAAATAGGTCGTAACCAATAATAAACTCTCTAGATACCAGTATTTGAGGGAAATAACCTAAATTTTATAAAAGTATATGATATTACCTTGGTTATGTAGGATATATTTTGTGGTTCGTTCCATTCCTAATGAAGAGGATTGAAGTTCTCTCACCAGATTTAAAGGCTATGTTTCTTCGATCACAACATGATCCATAACTACATCAAGTTTTCCAATATGTATCAATCATTTCAAATCCAAGATAACATTTCATGTCGACCATTAGATCCCCTCCACCCCATAATTTATTTTTGGATGTTTTTAGTGTGGGAAACAATAATATATAGATGGGTTCCTCGATAACATCATGTGAGGTGACTAAGAGACCACACCAAACCCTAGCTTGTCTCGTGGATTTTTCCTAAGTTTCATTCATGGATGGATTTTATCCACAGTGGGAATTTGTTCCTCATGATACTCATGAGACTTTGGATGCTGGATCTTCAAAAATATATGCTTGTAATCATAAAGCACTGAATCAGGCGTTTCCTATCTCCTTCAGTGATGTACTCCAAGGATTGGATATGAGCGGTGTGAAGGAGTACTGACCTCCACTCATCCAAAAGCTTGATGATGGTGGATTTACAGTGGATGCAGATCCGGATTCACTATGACAAATAGCATCAATGTGTAAGTACTCAGTTCTTGGCTGTGTTTCTTACAACTCAGGAGATCTCCGTTGGCCTCGAATAGAACTCAAAACCAGAATATCGCATTGTTGGGAAATGGCAAGGTGGAAGATGGTTCCTATTGGAAAAAGATGATATCACATGATCTTCAACTCACAGGAATAACAAGAATAGGTCTGGAGATCGGGTAACATCCAACTTAAACCAGGTTTTCTTAGAATTTCAGACTGGGATGTCTCCTTTTACACACACAAATAGAGATATTCTATGACAAAAGTATAGGTGAGACTCCATAGACTGAATTGGTTCTACTGGAATCCAAAAATGTATAATGATTTGGCTTCCTGTATTGTAATTACTGTCAATATTGATCATCGAACCTTAAATTGTGACCGAGGACTATTTTCAAGAACCATGGTTGATGTTAACCTTGCCAAAGATTTCCCATCTGTTATTAACTTCAATGGCCCTAATTATGGAACTGAAATCAAAGTTGAATATGAAAAAAAAACATCCCTTTTGTGAGGTTTTCAAATTAATAGTGCATAACCTCTCTAATTTTAGAGTGGTTAGAAATCTGGTTGATCCTCCAATCAATAATTATTGGAAGGAGGCTAAACAAACAAGAAAGGAAAGGTTGCACTTGAAAACCCTGAACCCCCTGGAAAAAACTAGATATTTTGGTTAAGAAATCTAAGACCTTTTCCCCCTTGATGGAAAATCATGGGGTTAATTGTTGATGAGGAGGAATCCCTTCTCATGGAAGGCAAATTAGCCACTGAAATTGATAATATGGTTTCTAGAACTTCCATAGTTTTCAGGATCATGGTAAAATAGTGGATAACAACAACCTATCAACTACTCTCCTTTTGGAAATTAATGAATCTATTCCATGTGAACCAGCTAGAAATGAGTTTGAGTGTAGGGATAAAGGGAGAAACAACCCTGTTGCTTCTTTGGAAGGATCAGGTATCATGCATGACCCACTGATGAATACTTTGGGCCCCCTGATTGAGTCCCCCTCCCTCGGATTCGAGGGAAATCCTTCTATTGATCCATTTAACATACAAGGCTGTTGGTCGGAGTGGACACTCAAGAGGGGGGGTAAATTGAGTTCCAATTAAAATTTCTGTTAAAAATGTTCATATTAAAAATCCCACAAATTGAATAACAAGCTAAACTATAGTGAATTTGTAATACAGAGTGTTAGTTAGGTTCTCAAGAGATTGACTAGTTCTCATTTAATCTAATCTAAAGATTAATTAACTTTTTAAACTGATGTAATTCGTTACAATAAATACAAACACTTTCTAGTTTGACTATCAGAGTTAATTTAAAATAGTTTTATATCTAATGTACATAGTAGTGAAATATTAAATATAGTATAAAAAAACACATAATCACAACAGTTTTAACCAAGAGGTTCAGTCTCAAGGTGAGACATAGTCCTCTCAACCAATTTATAAAAATTTTGATCGACACACTTGATCGAGGTAAACAACAGTACATAGACTGTCCAGGTACTAAGACCCCTACCACAATTCTTCATGGGAAAAAATAAAAACAATAGCACACAGGCTATCCAGGTCACACTTGACCTCTACCACTATCCAAAATGTGATACAAGAGGGTTATATAAGTTTTGTGTTATGATTTAGAAATCCTCCTGTTTAGCACAGGAGACAGTGTGTGTCTAAAAATATAGATCCCACACATTGCTAAAAATATAAATAAAAGAATCACTCAGAGATATTAGATATGAGTTTATAATGATCTAGTGATTTGAAATGCAACTCTGGACTTCTTTTGATTTAACAGAAGTGCTTCTGAGTCCTTCTCTGGTTTTTGTCTTCAAAACAGAATGTCATTTGCTTCCTTAATTTTCAGGTTCAGTTTGATCAGTTTGAGTGTATGAAGAGATCATTGTAGTTCTTCACTCCTTGACTAAGATTCAGATTGTGTTCACTTCTTGTATGAATGTCCTCATATATGTCTAGTGTTATTCAAGTATACGAGTATATGGATGTCACCTCTCTCTATTGTGTATATGCACAACACTCTTCTCTGCAGCTTGTTCTTCCTTTTACACCCTAATCTCCAGCAATAGGAATTATTACCTTTTCATAGGCACGAGGTATGGTTCCCTGACATTCCAACAACCCACATTAATTAATAGTAGTTTCATTAAATCAATAAAATATGACTGTTAGAATTCTATTAATAATATTGTCAATGTATATAGTTTTAGTAGCAGTGACTGGTTAATAGTCATCTTCCATCAGTATCTCTCTGCCGGTAGACTTGTAACTGTGGATTATGTATCAGTAGATGCCCTATATCAGTAGTTGTTACGTTGTGTAACAGTAGAACTATGTAACGGTAACTCCTTCCATCGATAGAGTTAGTCGATCAATAACTTTCTTGTTCTGTTTTCTACTTATATCAGTGGATCGGTCTGTATCGGTGGACTTCATATCGGTAGCAGTTTGTCTGTCTGTTTGTATCGGTAGGTCTTCCTGTATCGGTATCTATGGTTATCAGTAGACTTGATCTATCGGAGACATTTTCTAACCGGTGACATTGGTTTATTGGTGGCCATTGTCTATTAGTAGACTAAGTACCAGTAGGTCTGTATCATTCAACTTGTACATACCGGTGAACTTGTTCTATCGGTAGCTGTTATGGGCACCATTAACTACTTAACCATATCTGCACACTTCTATACTGGTGTACATAGCCTTATTAGTTGTTGTGTATCTGTTTGTATCAGTGATCTTCATATTGGTAGCACTTGATAAAAAGTAGGTCTGTCTGTTTGTCTATATCAGTAGCTATGTGCATAACAGTAGACTTATGCATACCAGTGGACTTAACACTTATCTGTTCTATGAAAAACATGACCATATTGAGTAAGAATTATTTTAAAGTATGTATAAACATAGAATAACATAGATTAACATATTCCAATGATTAATTTTATATTTTGGTCAATATAATTTAGCCTAAATATATAGGATTATAAACACATATTAAAACATGATTGAGATTATCAAAAATATTAAAAAATAATTTGGATTATCAAAATAGGTGAGGTCAACAAAGGTAACAAGGATGAAAGCTCATTACTCGGTAACTCGATACACCTTCTTCAAAAGGCTGCTAAAAATAGTTCGGATCCTGCTTCTGGAATTAGCATTATGCATGCTTTTGTTGATATTTCTGTTCTTAGAAAGCAAGCAATTAATGGTAATATTTCTTCTGATCCATCTTTAGCGCATCCACCTGTATTGGGTTTAGCTGTGGATCAATCATAGGGCAGCATCACCTTGCCCTCAACACCTAGAAATACTACTATTTCTGTTCAGATTTTAGATAATGCAAAGACTAGTACTATTTCACCTAGCTCAAATGTCAAATCCTATGAGGATAAATTCAAATCTAATTCCACTCAAAATTTTAAGAGATCTCAGAGGAAGAAAGGTTCTGGAAAATTCAAAAAATGGGGTTCTAATCCCAAACACAAATCGAAATGAATTTTTTCTTTTGGAATTGTCAAGGTATTGAAAATAATGATACCTCCACCGTTCTCAGGACATTTTTGACCACTCATAAATGCCATATGTTTGCTATTTCAATGCCTAAAGTCAACATTAATTTGAATCTCATTAGGATTGGATCTCTCAATTATAGTTTCTTAGGTTCATGTGTGAATGATCTCCAAACTGACTTTATGTGGATTTTATATCACAATTCTATCCAAAACATCAACATTGTTAAAACCTATGAACAACAACTGACATGTTCCTTCTCCAGGTATGGGAAACATATTTACTATACGATGATATATGACAATAATAGATATCAAGATATAAGGTCTCTTTGCCAAGACATGTTTGGTATGGCCAATTCTATTCATGAACATTGGATTGTTTTGGGAGACTTTAATGTATTAATTAATTCTTGTGAAAAATGGGTCCCTCACACCTCTCTATATCCTCAAGATAATTTAGATCCTCCATTGAGGATTGAAATATTGTTGATGTAAATCTCACTGGTGAAAAATATACTTGGTAAAGAAGGAATTATAATAAAATGTTTTTCAGTAAACATGATAGATCCTTTGTCAACATGAGAGCTCTTGAAATTTGGGAAAATGTCTCCAGTATTACTCTCCTAAGGCTTAAATCTGATCACCATCCCATATTGGTCAGTTCCTTCATTAACAAGTGTAAACCTATCCTTCCCTTTAGATACAATAATTCCTAGTCTACGGATCCCAACCGTGTCACCATTATTAAGAATATTTCGTATTCTATGAAGCATCAACATGACCCATTTGCCTATATTTTCAAGTTGAAAACCTTAAAGGATGCCATCAAAGGTTGGAGTAAATCTAGAAGTTCACAAAAGGACTTGGATATTTCAGCACATGAAAAAGAGAGAATCCAAATTCAAACACTCAATAAAAAATCAGATTATAATGTTGGCCCTCAATCTAATTTTAATCTCTTATTAAAATATAATTCTTTTCTCACTTTAAATGATAATATGCATAAAAAAATGTTTAAAACCAAATGGATTTCTGATGGTGATAGAAATACTAAATTTTATAACACACTACAAAGCTTTATGAAATCCACTCGCCCTCTTACTAAACTTTTACACAATGATATGATCATTGATACTGAAGAGTCCATATCGAGCCATGTTTACTCTTACTTTCATATCATGTCGAATGGTTATGATATAAATGTATATCTTAGATATGATATTATACCATTGATGGTTGATGAAAAATATAATGAATCTCTTTTAATAATTCATCTGGATCATGAAATTAGAGACACCATTTTTAGTCTAAAACCGGAGAGTTCTCCTAGTCCAGATTGTTTCAACAACAGTTTCTTCCAATAGAATCTGGATGTCATACATTTTGATGTTTGTAATCTGGTGAAATCTTTTTTTCCAATGGATCTCTCCCTCATCGAATTAAAGCACGATTCCTTAATTTAATTCCTAATGTTGATAATGCTTCAGAGATTTTTCAATTTCTAGATATTTCCCTTATAAACATTATTTTATATATTATCACTAAATTTATTGCTAATAGAATTGTTCCTATATGTAATAAAATCGTTTCATGGAATCAGTTTCATTTCATTAAAGGAAGGTCTATTCAAGATTGTATATGTCTCAACTTTGAATGTACCAATAGCTTAAACATGAGTATGAAGGGAGGTAGTATTGATAGTAAACATGATATATGAAAATCTTTTGATACTATTGATTGGACTTTCATCATAAAATATTTAAAAGAACATTGCTTTCAATTAGACTTTTGTCGGGAGAAATAAAAAATTGTTTCAATCTGCCTCTATCACCATCTTGATCAATGAAACCCCTTGGGGATATTTCAAATGCACTAAAGGAGTTAGGCAGGGAGCCCCTCCTTCGGCCCTCCTCATTGTCATTGCTCAAGATTACTTCAGCAGGCTCCTTACAAATCTGGTTGATCAAAATAAGCTCAAGCCTATCCAAGCTCCCAGAAACCATAATTTCCCCACTCACTTTCAATATGCGGATGATATCATCTTGTTTCTAAAAGGGGATCAACGAAATATTCAAGTCCTCAAGCATGATATTGCTCATTATGAGTATATCTCAGTTCAATCCATTTATTGGAACAAATCACATATTTTCTTTGGAATAATAATTTCTGCTCGAAAAAAATATATTATTACCAATAATCGTAAAATTAAAGAAGGACAGTTACCTTTCACTTATCTGGGTATTCCAATAATTTGGGGGAGACTTAAATCTAGTTTCTTCTCTAATATAATTGATCAAAATATTAATCAACTCTCTACTTGGAAGGGAAAATCCCTTTCCATGGCTAGTAGAATTTGCATGGTCCAATCCCCAATCGTCTCTAAAATGGTTTATTCACTCATGATTTATAAGTGGAATATAGGTACCTTTAAGAAAATTAATACCCTTATAAAAAATTTCATTTGTATGGGAAGTATTTTCTAAATAAAACTTGTTACTATTCCATGGACAACCTGCTTTAAACCTCTTGAAAAATGAGGAATTGGTATTAAAATTTTAAAATTGTTTAATGATACCCTTCAAGCTAGACACACATGGTGTTTAATCAACACTACCTATAAGATTACTAATTTTCTAAATCATTGATTCCTTAATTAACTTTCGAAGGAGAATTTTAATTTCATAAATTCCTAAATTTGGCCATCCATTAGGAACTCTTATCATAAGATTATGGAAAACTCTAGATGGATGGTTAGCGCAGCTTCTTGCATCAATTTCTGGCTTTATAATTTGACGGGTACCCCCTTGATAACTATGTTACCTCCTAATAATACCCCTAAGGATACTAGTCACTCTATCAATGATGTTCTGCAACTTCATAGGCAGGATCTTCTTAACAACATGACCCAGATCATTGATAAGTACCCTTTTTCTAATTCTGTGGATTTCCTTGGTTGGGAACCCACTCCAAATGGCATTCTTGATTCAATAAAATTTTTCAATCATAATTTCTCTAGAATTGACTCAAATTTTCAATGGTTGATCTATTTTAATAAGCCTTGGATAAAACCTTCATGGATCACACTTATTTGGAGTATCACGCATAATAGATTACCCACTGATGTTGGTCTGCAAACATTTGGCATTCAACTCTGTTCTAAATGCCAATTGTGCAATGAACACAGGGAGGATTCTGATCATATTTTCTTGTCATGGGCTACGACCTCTAGATTATGGAATTTAATTTTTGACTTATTTACCTACAGATGTCCCTCTTCTGACGCGATCTGTATGCTTTTGAAAAATTTTCCTAACCATGAAGACTCACAAAAAATTAAAAACATCTTTCTTGCGGATGTGGAAGAACTCTTACATGAGATATGGTACGTCAGAAATGATATTATTTATAATAAACACTCATTAAGTCTCAATGTATTAAAATATTTAATTCTTATAGTGATTCAAGATGCTGCTTCAATCAAAAAAGACTACTGCAAAAATTCTATTGTTGATTTGGAGATTCTTCTATATATTCGTGTTGTGGGAATTTATCCTCAGCCCATACATACCTTTGAAGTATTCTGGAAATCCCCAATTCCAGGGTGGATCCAAGTGAACGTTGATGGTGCCTCATTGGGAAATCTCAGTCATGCCAGCTATGGAGTGATTTATAGAGACTCTACTTGTTATTGCCAAGGATGTTTCTACAGTGGATGTGGTTTTGCTTCATCTTTGGAAGCATGAATTTTGGGGGTCATCCAAGCTATTGATTACTCTCTCCAAAAAAGATGGAGAAATATTTGGATTGAAAGTGATTCTAGAACCATTTTCCAAGATATTTGGAATGGTTTGGTTCATCTAGACATACCACTTACTAGTCTTTGGATGAACTTCCTGAATTCGCTTCGTGGGATTGACTACATTGCTACTCATTCCTTCCATGAAGATAATGTTTTTTCTGATTCCCTTGTCAACAAAGGTGTTCACTAAAACGGGACTTGGCTGGATGCCCTTCCAGCTAACTTAATTCATCTTTTTGGTAGAGATTGTAAGAAAATCCCACCTTTTCATATTTTGTAACTTTTTTTCTTTATTATTCAATAAATAGTTCTTTGGTCTTTGACCAAGGCACTACCTTTTTTTAAAAACAATAATATAGACCTTTAATCACTGATGATATTTCAAAAATATAGGAAAATTCCGAAAGTGACATATTTCATCTCCACATGGGAAGAAGAAATTAACAACAAATAGGTTATGTCTTGATTCATGATAAAATTTTTAAGATCCTTCATTAACCATTGATTTAGATTCACTCACACAATTCACAAAAAATACAACACACATCTAGGATGATGAGCTAAAAATGATTTACCACAAGAATGTCATATTATACAAACATACGTATCACTACCTTGCAAAGGAAATTTAATACATTGAGGTGTTCAAAAATATCCCCCATAATATTATACAAATGATGTTGGGATAGAAAAAAATAATTTTATAGAAATGAACCCCAAAATCATCTTGTCCTATCTAAAAAATCTGAAAATTCCACCAAGGTGACTCCATAATCTCGGGTGTATAGAACATATGTGGTCCTACCCATTAATGTTTATTTTACGTCACTCCAAAAGTATTTATAAAATTAATAAAGACCATATATAATATCATATGTCAATCATGATGATCTATACCCCCTAAATGAAAATAGGCTCTTGGAATTTCCTAATCAAGATAGACAATCGAATGGGAAAGAGATAGAATTCCATAATTATTTTATTCATTCACTCCTTCATTTAGGGTGATATAGAGTTATAACATATAATGGAAATTATACCTTAAAATAATTCATAAAATTTAGAGCCTAAGGGGGGGACCATACATCATTTCGAAGGTTTTTTTAAAATGGATCATACTCTTCATCACCATGGAAAAATAGTATATAACTCCTCCCACCAATTTATATTTCTTCAAGAAGTACATTTCATGAAGGGCAATAGGGGACCAATCTCCATGACCATAAACAATGATATGGGGTCTAATGATTATGACTATAAACCAATTAACCATTTTCAAAACTCTATGAACCTTTTCAAGGAGTTACAAGTCCTTGAAACATGCCTTTAAACTATTTTTGAGTCTCTCTCATGAATTTATTTTTTTTTTGTTTTGGTCCTCCTTACCCCTTATTCATGTAGGGATATCAATTCCAAACCTCTACATATATCAACTCTAGATAAACAATTCTTTTTTCTAGACATTATATTCTTAAATTAAATGCCTCAAGTGTTAGAATCATGTCTTTAAACTTTATGAAAATATTATTAAGAATATACAGTGTGGTGTTGTTCCTCCTTTATCCTCATTCACATCTAGTTTGTCACTCCAAAACCCTACATATTTATTCTTGATAATTCCCCATTCCATGGTTGTTTTGGGTAGCATCAGGTGTTCTTCTAGACCCCTTCATTCATGGAAGGTGGTTTCTATATTGTTTCATATATCCCTTATAGTCAAGTTACCCACCCATATTATGAACTATATGCATTTAAACTAATATCCTCACTAGTAAAAAATCTCCGACATTTAACAAGGATCATTATCTCTGAGAATCATTACATTAAAA
This sequence comes from Viscum album, assembly GCA_963277665.1. Classification (NCBI taxonomy): domain Eukaryota; kingdom Viridiplantae; phylum Streptophyta; class Magnoliopsida; order Santalales; family Viscaceae; genus Viscum; species Viscum album. Next base: position 1,758,733,943 of record OY728123.1, read on the forward strand.
TTTATTCCTGTCTTTTTATGAATGTGCAGTGTGAAAATGGTCCTCATCAATCCTCATCCATGTAGAGTTCATAAATCTTTTACAACACACATATCTATTTGAGACACCCAACTATGTTTCATGATCTAAGACCATAAACTAATATCACTCTTATGGTCCATGAAAAAAAATGATAAAATGTATACCCCAAGTCCATAAATTATGACCTTAAAATATTTTCAATCCTTAGTGTCTAGGTAATATGAATTTAAACTATAAATGTTAAATGTACTCAAAGAATGACGTCAAAATTTGACTCTACATCATTCAAAATAATGATACCTCATAATAAGAGATTATATTTAACCATTCTCAAATTAGGATGAATCGTATGATAAGTATGATATGTGGAATAGATCAGACCGTATTTCCTGAACATGGTATTCTCCATAGTTACTTTTGGATGCCTCAAATTTCCTTCTCCATATAGGATCAACCCTACTAGTGTTGCATTATACCACCTCCTATTTTAAAAACCTCATGTTTCTTGATTCACATGGTCATTATATGTATAGAAATTCCATGATGACTTATCTCCAGAAACAAATAAAATTTCACCAACACTTCATCCTGTTGGCCTTAATCATGGACCAAAAATTACAATCATAAACTATGTGATTTTTTTTCATGCTAGGTGTGGGGTACATGAGACTCCTAAGGATCATTCATTACTGGATTTATCTCTTCCATATTGAAAGAGTGCTGTTTCGCAAGGAATCTGAGGATGACCTCCTGGATGGGAGATTCAAACGTTCTGATCGGTTTCTAACGGGTTTATTCATAGAACCGGAAACATCCAATGATTCCACATCCTTTTGGACTTACTTTCCAAAGGTAGGCGCTAATTATTTTGTGGGCTAATGAGGCTTAGAAATTTTCATTGGTCGGGAGGATGGGAGGTCGGACTCATCACACCTTTTTGAGGGGAATTATTGTCTACTCCGGGACTCTCTTTATAGATTTAAGTTATGTTCGTGAATCCTTATTACATTACCAAGTATAAAATGAGCTTTCCTTAAGCTTAACAATCAATGATTAAATATGTAAGAATTTTAGAGAATATTTTACATGTATTCGAGGTTCTTCATCAATAGAGAATCATATATATCTATTTAGAGATTTTGGTCAATGGTATTCTTCAAAATATTTATATAAAAGTCTCTTGGTCATTATGATGACCAGGATGATTTTAAAGCCACTCAGTGGGGCCACTTGAAGTTTATCATCATTCAGAAGGACAATGAATTACTTCAGAGTTGGGATCGAACCCATAGATGGGCTACCTACGTATCCTTTGTTTTGAAAAAGGAATCAGAACCCACATAGTTCGAATAAGGGTATGATGTTTATGATTGATGGCTCAAAGCAGGATGTCACAATTACTTTTACACTCTAAGATCACGTGATTCATGCTCGGTGTGAGAAACAAGAGGTATTAGTAAAATTTAGACAATTGTGCCATGAAAGATGCAATCATAAGAAATGGTTTGGGGCTTATGTATGTATGACTGCCCAGATAGATGAAGGTTTAGGATTCATTTTTAGGGAGAAAATCCATGTACAGGGTCCATAAAGGTATATGTGCTCCATGTAGATTTGAATACTCTAATCTTGGGGCTAACTCCTAAGGAGGATACCCAAGTTAGGACGGGACTTATGATTGGGTTTTACTTCTGAAAAGGAAACCCAAATCAAGGGTAAATTAGGACTGGTTAAAGAGAAATTAGGGGACTTGGGGCTTATTCCTAAAAAGGAAGCCCAAGATTATAACTGGGTTTTATACTTGAAAAAGGAGACCCTGGTTAGGGATTTAGGTTTGGGTCTTATTCCTAAGGAGGATGCCCAAGTTACAGGACTCGGGACTTACTCCTGAGGAGGATGCCCATATTTGAGATTGGGGCTTATTCCTGAGGAGGATGCCCAAGTTAAGGAATTAAGGTTTGGGGCTTACTCCTGAGGAGGATGCCCAAGTTTGGGAACTTTAAGAATTTGGGACTTACTCCTGAGGAAGATGCCCAAGTTAAAGGACTTATAACTGGGGATTATTCCTGAAAAGGAGACCCATGTTAAGGATTCTCTCATCTTAAAGGATGAGGTTGAATTAATGAACTCTCCATATTTAGTGACATAAGGATATTTAAATCACTAGGTTTTGAGAGATATTCCACAGAATTCCTTTCAGATAAGGAAGTCAAATCAAGAAATCATGCCATAAATGACTTTGAAGAGTGTCTTGAAGACTGAATCTTGAAAAGGAAAGGTGTGATGGCTTTATAGGGGTAAAATGGGAAAGATGGGCACCCAAAAAGGTAGGGGCGCGCAAGTCTTGAAAGGCGCGCAAGTATTGCGGTGGCGCGCAAGTGTTGGTCGCGCAAGTATACTTGCGCGACATGAGGGTTACTTGCGCGATTCTCAAACATCATTAGAATATTTGAGCAGCTATTTATAAATCCCTTTAGAATCCTCTTGAGGTTCTTCCAGAAAAGGGACGCGCGAGTTCTATTGAAGTAATAAGGCGGCGCACAAGTGTTAATGAGTTTCAACACTTAGGCCTTCCTTCTTCTCATTAAATCTTCTGTTATGGGTAAAACATTACCTTTAGAAGTGTTCCGGAAGCTTTGAGAAGAGACTTGGGCATTGGAAGCTTCAATCCGAGTTTCTGGAAAAAGATCCCCTTGAATGGGGGGCCCACAGGGTCTATTTATAGGCAGGAGAAGACCCCGGGCGGTTACCGGGCGGTTATCACTTAAGTCGCGCAAGTCGCTTGCGCGACCAAGGGCGTCGCGCAAGTGTACTTGCGCGACAGTGATATAACTTGCCCGGTGTTGTTGCTTTTGATCCTTTGTTCATGCCTTTGTCGATTTTTGATGTTTTTTTCAAAGGTTGAATCACTTTGAGCTCAGATATTCACCTTTTCCTATCTTTAGATTCTATGAGGAAAGGAGCGTCAACAAAAGTCCCCCCTCAGAGTTGGATCCGGAGAGAAATGAGGATTTGACTCTGAGGAAATCGAATCCATCCAAAGGAAAAGGGGCGTGCAGGTCTTCAGGACATAGAGGGCGGCGCACATGTTTGTGTCGCGCAGGCCTTGAGCGCATGGGGTACGGCGCGCAGATAAGCCTCCTGGCCTATAAATACATGGCCTCACCTCCGTACAAGCATCCGGATTTCCGGACTTCATACCTTCTCGAGCTCTCATCGCACAGATTATCTTAGTCGCGCAAGGTGCTCTGTTTTTCCAATTTTTTTTTCATTTCCCGCTATTGTAAAGGTATTTGTACTTGCGCGGTTTACACTTGCGCGTCAAAAACTAGCGCGACACACGAATACTTGCGCGCCATGTTTTAGACTTGCGCACCATAATTCCTTAGCCATTTTTTTTGAATTCTTTCACAAATTTTATGAAAAATAAAACCCATTTAAGAGTTTAATTTATTCAACTTTTGGACAGATTCAATGGCTACTAATGGAATTAAAACGTCTGATGAACTGGCTAGCAAGCAGATTGATGATATGATGAACATCATTGGCCATGATTAATATGATATCTGCAACAACACTCTCCCAGATTTGGCTATCTAATTGAAGAAATATCATCCTAATTTTCCATAGAGCATCCATTTGCCTCTGTGTGTTCATGGTCATCTTCAAGGAGTCAATGTTCCAAATGCAAACAATTATAAACCTGAGATGCAGCTGCACTGCTACTCCTCTATTTCGGTTATGTTGTGCATTAAGAGTAACAACAATGGTGTGAACTTTCAAATTCTTCCTCCATGTCATTTCCTTGCAGATATGAAAATGGCAAACCCATGGGCTAAAATGTTTTCCTCTTCCGGTTGGTGGAGAGAAGAAAAACATGGTATTAGAGCAATATCTGAAAAGAGTACTCTCTCCAAATGGCTCTTTACTTCCAATGCTCCATTCTCAAATCCATGTATCCATCTTCAAAGTCTCTTGGACAGAAACAGAGTCATTGTTTGATCAGCAGAAAATTTTCTCAAACCGCACTCAAGAACATCCTTCTACAATTGTTCCAAGAAGAGCTGGTATCACTGCGTCTCTTATTGTATCCAGTTGAATGAATGAATTCCAGGTGGTTGCTGATGAATCTCGGGATTCCATAAATCAAATGAAGTGTTATGTTGAAAGCCTATTGTAATTCTTGAAAAAGAGAAGAGACTCCAGTCTGTGGATGTCCTTCTAACTCATGTATATCAATGAAAAACACTTTCATCTTCAATCATTTGTACCTGCATTCTTTCATTACCTGCTTCAAATTTACTTAAGCCAATGGGCCCAGTAAGCATAGTTTGATTTTTACAAGGATTATTACAAATAATCCTACAAACATTGAATATTTTAATTGCTCAATATTACCTAAATCATACAGAATGTATGTTTAGTGAGCTGGAACTTGACTTTTATTCAGAGTTCCTTTGTCTTTTTGTGGGTATTTTAAAGTCATGCACACCGGACATAAAGGGGATAATGTTTAAGGTCGAAATAGATTTGACCAAAATGGATTAAAATTGATTCAATTCCTTGACAATTTATCTGAAAACATATTACCATACTCAAGTATGAGAGAAAATATGTAAACTATGGCTTAAGAATATTTGAATCTGAGGAATGATATGAAAAAGAGCTAAAAGGCATTAGAAGAAGTAGTTTCCAAGAATGAAGTTACAATTATTTAACAAAACCCGTTAGGGGGTTGAAATATGCAGGGCCACCTATGGGCATTGGTTGCATGGTCAAATAAATAGTATCTTTCGGCTGACAAGTCTGTTATGTAGACTGTTTATGCAAGGCCACCTATGGGCACGTGCTGCATAGTTAGGCGAAAAGAACTCTCAAAAATTTACTTTCCTAGTGCTAAAATCCAGTGAAAGTTTATGGAGATTCAAATTTTCTAAATTATAGAGTTTTTTGTATGGAAAGAGGTACTTGAATATGGAGAAGATATTTCCGAACAAGAATATCGAAGAACTGGATGAATATCACTCCTACGAAGGTCTGAACCAAACGTAGGGAAGAAGAATAAACTGTAGACTTGAATACTTTCAGATCATGAAAAAGGATATGGGACAAATATGTTAAGGATGGATATATTTTTTTGCGGATCCCTACATACTGTCGTTTAAGAAAAATAAGGAAAAAAGAGGCATTCTTCCCAAGAATGAAGTTACCATCATTTAACAAACCCGTTAGGGGGTTGAATTATGCAGGGCTACCTAAGGGCATTGGCTGCATTGTTAAATAAAATAGTATATTTTGGCTAACAAGTCTATTATGTGGACTGTTTATGCAAGGCCACCTATGGGCACGTGCTGCATAGTTAGGCAAAAGAATTCTCAGAAGTTTGACATTTTTGTGACTAGAAGTCATGAAAAGGGTTATGAAGATCTGAAAATATTTAAGGTTAGGTTTATAACACATAAAGATGGGTATTGTCTAATGTATATAGAGATACATAGGTCAATGATAACCATAATCATGTTGTGGCAGGGTCCTGAATTGAAATTTTGGACTTCGCTGCATATCTCATATGAATGAGAATCAATCCATATGTAGTTCTTGAAATGCAGTTTAACATCATGCAGGATGAATGTATGAGTGATCTTAGTTTAGGGTCATAGAATTCGGACCATAATAAAGAATACACAGTGTGTGTTTTCATGAGGGCTTTTCAGCCAAGGGACTGAAAGTGAAATTTGGGGTTAGGCCCAAAAGACTTGGGACTGGATTCGAGGGATACTCGAATGTTCCTACGTATCCCATAGGGATGGGAATCAAGTCCACATAGTTCTAGAACTACCCTTTGTAAAAATTTGGTTCGTACATGTGAAGGGTGAAAGGGGACTTTAGTGCAATGATGGTTTAACCTAAGTTAAAAAGTTTAGGCATTACCATGTATGCACGTAGTCTTTTGAAAATGAAAACCATGATTGAAAAATTAATTTCAATAATAGTTCTCTCTCAAATGATGAAATCAAAGAATATTGTAGTTTATTATCGTACCGGACAAAAGTGTTTCATAGTTTAATGTCATATAATAAGGACAAAATTTAATCAATGTAAAGATATTGATTCTAGGTGCGGTTTCACGAATCAACATCATATGAGATGGTGGTGAACCGATCTGAAGAGATTGTTTTGGGCTTGAACCCTGGGAGGTTGCCTACATACCCATCCTGGAGGGCAAGGATCAAAGTCTGTGTAGTTCAATTAAAGAATGAATTAATGATCAAGTTGTTCTTGGGGACAATGATCTAATAAAAAATGTTGTTGGTACTTACACATGGTTAGGGGCCCAAAGAGAGTGTTATGGTTGAGGTTTGCTCTAAGCTCACGTGAGTCATACTCGGTGTGAGAAACAAGAGGTAATAACAACCTTAACGATGCACAGTTTAATGTCATGTAGGACATATTCAGGGACTATGTAGTTTAAAGTCTTGCAGTTAGGACTATTGGTGCTGCACAGTTTAGTGTCATGTAGCAGGGAGAAAATAACAGTTTAATGTCATGTTGGACATATCAAGGATTTTCTGTACAGTTTAGCGTCATGTAGTTAGGACGATGGGGACAATACAGTTTAACGTCATATTGGATGAAAGGGGGATTGTGCAGTTTAATGTCATGCAGTAAGGAAAAAAGAGTGTACCATTTTAACGTCATGTCAGACGAAAGTGCAAATAGTTTAAGGTCATATGCATGGACCGGGAATGTTGAAGTTTAATGTCATACTGGACCTTTGAGATTATATAGTTTAACGTCTTTCCGGACGTAAGGGACTTTTATACAGTTTAGCGTCATGTAGTTTGGACGTCACAGTTTAACGTCTTGCTGGACATAAGGGAGTTGCAAATAGTTTATGGCCATATGCATGGACCAAGGATGATGCAGTTTAAGGTCATGCTGGACTGTTTAGGGAACAGTTTCACAGTTTAACATCATGTTGGACGAAGTTGCAGTTTAAGGTCATACTGGACCGTTGCTGTATAGTTTAACGTCATATAACAAGGACGAGCTGGTGCTGCACAGTTTAGTGTCATGTTGCGGGGACATCTTGTTGCTTTTATACAGTTTAACGTCATGTTGGACGAAAGTTGCAGTTTAAGTTCATACTGGACCATGGATGATGATGTAGTTTAAAGTCATACTGGACTGTTTAGGGATCTTTTTCACAGTTTAACGTCATGTTGGAAGAAGTTGCAGTTTAAGGTCATACTGCACCATTGCTGTATAGTTTAACGTCATATAGCAAGGATGAGCTGGTGTCGCACAGTTTAGTGTCATGTTGCGGGGACATCTTTGTGCTTTTATACAATTTAACGTCATGTTGGACGAAAGTTGCAGTTTAAGGTCATACTGGACCATGGATGATGATGCAGTTTGAAGTCATACTGGACTGTTTAGGGAACTTTTTCACAGTTTAACGTCATGTTGGACGATGTTGCAGTTTAAGGTCATACTGGACCATTGCTGTATAGTTTAATGTCATATAGCAAGGACGAGCTGGTGCCGCATAGTTTAGTGTCATGTTGCGGGGACATCTTGGTGATTTTATACAGTTTAACGTCATGTTGGACGAAAGTTGCAGTTTAAGGTCATACTGGACCATGGATGATGATGCAGTTTAAAGTCATGCTGGACTGTTTAGGGAACTTTTTCACAGTTTAACGTCATGTTGGACGAAGTTTCAGTTTAAGGTCATACTAGACCATTAATGTATGAACCAATTGTAAGAGTCTTTGTTCTGGGGACCATATTTTGTGTTTATAAAAAATATTTCTTCAGAAATCTGGCATTGGTTGGAGTCGTGATGAGTTCTCCATCCATTGATATTAATGAATAACCTCCATTAGAGTAGACCCTATGTATTGAATAAGGTCCTTCCCATTTTGGCTCATTCTTGGGAGGTTTCTTTCCTGGTATCATTGGAGTTTTGAGAACTAATACCAATTCTCCCTGAACGAATGAACGAAGACGAACTTTTTTGTTAAAAGCTCGTGCTATTCGATTCTGATAGATTTCCAAGTGGTGCAAAGTGCACAATCTTTTCTCATCTAATTGTTCCAATTCATTCAATCACTTTTGGGATTGCTCATCTGTAGATAACTGATCACAAATTTCTACACTGAGTGAGGGAAATTGAACTTCAATTGGCAAGACTGCTTCTGTTTCATATACCAATGAATATGGAGTTGACCGCGTTGCATTGCGGGTGGTAGTCCGATAAGCCCATAAAGCATGAAAGAGTTTATCAGGCCATGACCTCTTATCTTTATCCACAATCATTTGCAGTATATTTGAAAGATTATTGTTAAAGGCTTCTATTTGGCCATTAGCTGCCGCATGATACCTAGATGAATGGTTGGATTTAATGTTGTATTCTTGATACAATTTCTTCACCTCAGAAGAACAAAAGTTGGTGCTGTTGTCTGTCAATATGGTATGAGGGACACCAAATCTAGTAATGGTGTTAGACTTGATGAAGCTAACAATTCATTTAGAACTGACATCTTTGAGAGGTACTACTTCCGCCCATTTGGAAAATAAATCAGTAGCAGTAAGAATGTACTTAAACTGATTGGCCGTAGCTGAAGGGTAAGGTCCCACCACATCCATTCTCCATGTAGAAAATGGCCAAGAGTATTTAGCTGTATGAAGCAACTCTGGAGGTTGATGAATGAAGTTGGCATATACTTGACATGAATGACACTTCTTTGTGAAATCAACACAGTCTTGTATCATTGAAGGCCAAAAGTATCCAAGTCTTCGAATTTGATCAGACAATCTATGTCCAGACTGGTGGGCACCACATACTCCTGCATGCACTTCTTTCATGACAGCCATTGTCTCTTCACCATCAATGCATCTGAAGAGAACTCCATCAAAACCACGTTTGTAGAGAATTTTTTCTAGGTGGTTTGGGCTATCATAAAGAGTAAAATTGACCACACGTCGCCGGATTTTTTCTTTCTCGACTCTATCAGGTGGAAGTGTTCTATTTTAAAGGTATTCCCTGATAGGTGTCATCCATCCGGTAGTATGACTATACGGTTCAGGAATGGGACTAATTTCATTAATTTCCGCTGTTCTGGCTTGAACATAATGTGAAATTGCATGACAGTGGGCAATACTGATGGTTGTCTCGTCCCGATTTGGACCTGCTAGAGCTGTGGCTATATTAGCCAGTGCATCAGCTTGAGCATTTTGTGATCTTGGGACAAAAGAAAATGTCGGTTCTGAAGGGAATTCCGCCATTAACTCTCTGACGTAATCATACAAAGGGATTAATTCTTCTTTTCTGATGGCATAATCCCCATTGACTTGTTTGATTACCAGGTCTGAATCACCTTTCACCTTTAAGTGATTCACTTCTTCTTGGAGCACTAACTCCAAGCATATAATGAGAGCTTGGTATTCGGATTCATTATTAGTACCACCTTCCCACAATAGAAAGGAATAAGGTAACAATGCCTTATTTGGAGAAATGAGTACAATTCCTAAACCAACTTTGTTGAATTTAGGATTTTCCATTTTCTTCCCTGTTGGACTTTTGGAAGCACCATCAAAATACATTTCCCATGTTTGAGGATTCTCTTGAATAGAGAAAACTTCCTCATTAGGGAGTTCAATATCTGAAGACGTGTCTTCCATGGAAGGATGTTCAGCCAGGAAATCAGCCAGAGCATGACCCTTTATTGCCTTTTGAGACACATACTGAATGTCGAACTGTTGCAAAATAACTGCCCACCTTGCTAGACGTCTTGTAAGCTTTGGACGACTAAGGATGAATTTGAGCGGATTATTACGAGATACCAATTGGACCTCGTGATGTTGCAAGTAGTGTCTCAGTTTCTGAACTGCAAAGATTAATGCCAGGCAGCACTTCTCGATACTTGAATACCGCGTTTCTGCTTCAAGCATAGTTCTACTGAGATAGTAGAGGCTATTTTCATTCCCAGCATCATTCTTTTGAGCAAGAAAGGCCCCCAATGATCGCTCTAGAGCTGTCACATAGAGGATAAGTGGTCTTCCTTCAACAGGTGGCATGAGTGCTGGTGGACTCAAGAGGTATTTCTTGAGAACATCAAATGCTTCTTGACATTCTTCAGTCCACTGGTAAGTGACTCCTTTCATCAATAATTTGGTAAAGGGTAAACTTTTACCCGCCAAATTGGCAATGAAACGCCGAATATAGGCTAAGTGTCCTTGAAGTCCTCTTAATTCTTTCAAATTCTGAGGAGGTGACATACCAAGGATTGATTTGGTCTTCTCAGGATCGACTTCAATACCACGATGGCGTACAACAAAGCTGAGGAATTTTCCTGAGGTTACCCCAAAAGCACATTTTAAGGGGTTCATCTTCAAATTATGTGGTCGAAGCTTGGGGAATATGACTTCCAAATCAGCCAAGTGATTTGAACGTTGTTTGGATTTAACCACCAAATCTTCTACATAGTATTCAACAAATTTCCCTAAGAAAGGTTTGAAGATACGATGCATGGCGCGTTGATATGTTGCACCTGCATTCTTTAAACCAAAGGGCATCACACGGTAACAAAACAAACCTTGAGGGGCTCTGAAAGCTGTAGATTCCTCATCTTCTGGGGCCATTCGGATCTGATTATATCCGGAATATCCATCCATGAAGGAAAGTACTTCATAACCAGTCGTCGCTTCAATCAAGAGTTCTGTAATCGGAACTGGGAAATCATCTTTAGGAAAATACCGATTAAGATCTCTGAAATCGATGCAAACCCTAATTTGTCCGTTCTTTTTCTTTACAGGGACAATATTATCCAACCACATGGGATATTGAACTTCTCTGACGAAGTTATCTTTGATCAGCTTATCCACTTCAACTTCAATTTTGGAAGCATAGGTTGGGTGTGTTCTTCTCGCGGCATGCTTAAATCCTCGAAGTTCTTTTGGTAATCCCAAATGATGAGTAGCAATATCAGGATCAAGCCCAGGCATTTATGTATAATTCCAAGCAAAAATATCTTTATTTTTTTTAGAAAAGAAATATACATCTCTTGCTCTTCAAGGGTCATGGACGCACTAATTAAAGTGGGGCGTGGATCTTTCTCTGTACCCAGATTTAGTTCTCTGAGTTCATCCATAGTGGTAGAGATACCCTCTTCAAATGCTGGAGGAGCATCTCTAAGATCTTCCTCTTCCTCTTCATCATGTGCTATTTCTTCCGTTTCTACTTGCATAGTAGATGACAAAACGAAATTTTCATAAACATAAGAGATATCAAAATTTTCACATTTTAAAGAAGAAGCTTCCATTTCTGACCATATTGATGATAAAGGGCCTTCTTTGGGAAATAAATAGGAGATGATGGATTGAGAATCGACATCATTATTCACCTCTGGTGTTGCTATAACTTCTTCTGGCCTGATTGGCGAAGTATAGACTTGTTGGATTTCAGCAGATGAAATGAAGACGTCACCACTTAGGCTTTCATCACTGTTTGGTAGGTTACCAATTTCTCCCATGTTGTCTGGCGCGATTGCCGTAACTGACATTATGGATCGTTCCATAAGAGTATTTTGATTTGGGCCTATTTTGTTAATTTTACTGATAGGTAACACATAATCTGTACTCACATGTGTAAATGGATTTATTGGAATTTTCTCCAAACCATATAGAGCATTAACTTTGGTAATTTCCTTCATTGTAGATTTTTCTCTTCCCTTCATGTGATAAAATTCTGCCACAATGTATTGAGACTCACATGTCTTGAACGGGGCCTTATCACCATACAATGTTCCAACTTGACCATTGAAACAGTATTTGAGACATTGATGGTATGATGAAGGAACAGCTGCATGCTGATGTAGCCAGGGTCTTCCAAGAAAGACGTTGAAAGCTGAGTCTTGATCAACAATCATGAAATCCAAATTGGATACAAGATCTCCAAACTGGGTTCTGAGTGTAACTTCGCCCAGTGTCTCTTGTTCATTTTTTTCATAACCTTGTAACATCATGGTAGAAGGAGATAAATCAGATTCCGTGAGGCCCAATAGACGAAGTGTACGAATGGGCATGAGGTTGACTCCTGAACCATTGTCAATGAAAACTCTTCGGATATCTACACCATTGACTTTGCCAAATAAGTAGAGAGGTTTTATGTGCCCATGAACAACATCATCTTCATCTTTATCGGTAAAAGATATCACTGCATGGCATTCTGTAGGATTATTCTCTATGTGATAGACTTCAGCTGTAGCAATTTCAACTTCAAACTCCTGAGGACTTGACAAAGCTTCTATGAGTGCTTCCCGAAAATCTTTTGACAGATTCAAAGCATCCGAAATTGATAACTTGGCTGGTACTTGGGCCAAGTGTTTCAATATATCATATTTTTTATCTAGAGGATTGCGTTTCCCAACAGGAATATGAGGTTTAGCAGGTACCTTGGAAGCAGATGCTTTGGAAGCTGATGCATCTTATATTGGGATAGAAGTTTGCAACATCCTTGGTTTTGGAATATTAGACTGATTAGATCCATTTACTTGCTATGATAAAGAAGATGGAACCTTTAATCGGTCTTCCAAAATAACTGTGCCAAAACTGAGTTGGCCATTGGCAGAAGAACTTGCTTGTTCTTTTTGAGCTCGGTGAAGGGCTCTACCACGAGTTTCTGCTGCATACACAGTGCTAGCAGGGGTAGAATTGGAGTAGTGGCTTCGGAAAGATCCACGTCTTCCTCTGTATCCTGAACCTCTGGAACTTCTCGGATTCCCTTATTTGATACAGGGAATTCAGGCTCCTCAAGACTGGAATATGGATCTGTTAATTGAATCATATTAACAGAACCGAAGATTAACTCTTCGTCTGATAAAGACCCTGCCTGACTAGCCAGTTTAGGCTGTGCCGTTTGATGGGGCGGTTCCCGTTGCTTTGTAGTAGATGACATAAAATCTTCCAGAGTCAAAGACAACTTAGGCCTCGATACATACTCATCTTCTTCCGATTCCTCTTTCTTCTTTGAATTGCGCTGCCCTTTTGAGGATTTGTCTTTTGATGGAGGCTTCACTGTAGATTTTGTAGGAGACACAACTGGATTCTTCAATTGTGTTTTCAAAATGGCATGGGTCCGATTGATTGTCTTTCTGACCATCCAATCATCATATTTTTGCGCAGTTTTGCTTCTGACTTCCTGCCACTCACCTCCTTCCTCTGGACCTGTAGCGGTAACACACGCTACATGAGCTGAAGAACCCTTCAATTTGACTTGTCCCAAGTCGACCATCTTTTGCAGGAGGTCTTTAAAGACAAAACACTCCTTGATGGGATGACCCAACATTTGATGAAAGGGACAATAATTGGGACGGTCTTCATCTCCTTCCTTGTTTGGCCTCTTGGGCACTGGTAATTGAACCAAATTATTTTCCAGAGCTGAAATGAAGTAACCAGGAACTTGCTCATTTCGGAAAGAGTATGTTTTACTCTTAATATCCTCAAATTGTTTTCGTCGTTGATCTCTTTGATCATTTGGACGAAACGACCTTTGTTGTTGGCGTTCAGGAGGTGGATTCCTTCGAGAAGATGAAGGTTTTGAAGTAGATATAGGTACAGGTGCTTGTTTAAGCATAACAGTAGCAGTTTCTACTTTACCCATTCTTCTTCCTGGAGCTGATGGAATTACACGAGATTTAACCTTATCCTGTATAAGAGAATCTTCAATCTGCTGAGCAATTGAAGTAAGGTCTCGAAACCCTCCTGTGTATTTCACAGGGATCAATGGCGAGCGTAATTCATCACGCAAATTTGCCACACAGATTGGCAACAGCTCTTCCTGAGGGAGTGCTAAACTCAGGGAATACGTTAATCCCTTCCAGAGAGCAATGAAATCAGAGACTCTTTCATTCTCCCTTTGCATGCAGTTTGTAAGATCGAAAACTGTCGTTTTTGGCAAAGTTGAGCTGAACTGAAGAAGGAATTTTTGATGAAGATCCTCCCATCTGATGATTGACCGGGATTGCAAGCTTGTATACCAGACAAAAGCTGGTCCTTGCAAGGTTCGCACGAAGCATCTGAGTTTCACTGCTTCTTGCTGCTCTGGAGTTCCCATCATAGGATCACAACAAGACACGTAATGCGTCAAATGTTGTTCAGGGTCGCTTGATCCATTGAAAGTAGGGAAAACAGGGTTTCCAAAACTGGATGGAGGAGAAATTGAATCTACCCATTCAGGGTAAACTTTCTTTTCAGGTTGAACTTGCGCCCGTTTCCCTTCCATAGTTTCTAACCGAGCTGTTAATGACTCAATTGTAGTTATTAACTTTTGAGAAACATCAGGTTGAACTTGGTTTTGGGTAGGTGCAATGAATGGAGCTTGGACAGACGTGGTGGTTGGTGCTCCAACTAATGGTAGCACTGCAAACCGTTGTTGCGCTTAACCCACGGGATTAGACCTCTGAGGATGTACTGATAATGGAGGATATTCTTGATCCATCTCAGTAACTGCAACAAATTCCTTCGGTTGTTGAACTTTAGCATTCTTAAGAAGAAGACTACTCTGAAGTAGTTCTGCATTCAACCTTCTTAATTATTTCATTTCTTCCTCTTATTGTGCAAACCTTTGCTCTAGTGAGAGAAATTGACCTTCTCCAGAGAAAGGATATGTAACCTGATTCTTTCACTTCCCTTTGTTGGATACCTTTTGGAGGGAGGGAAGTGGATTACCTAGGATCTGAGTAATCTTTTGACTTCGTGTACGTACACCTTCTTCATTTGTATCAGTGCGTACATTTTCTTGAGCAGGATACTCTTCATCTGAGTCCCCTGAGTGAGTCTCCTCTGGTGGATTAACAACAACGGCATTGATGACATTGATTGATGCATAATTCATCGCATCCCTTCTATCAACATTTCTGTGATATTGTCTTCTTTCATGTCTTTGATGAGGCATTGCCTTTTGTTGATTCAATCCTTTAGGAATTTCATGACGAGCTATAATTTGGAGGGAATCTATTGATAATTTGGCTCTTCATTCCTCTTGGGGATTCTTCCCCAATCGAGAAAAGACCGATATTCTCTGAGAAGGTTATTGATGATTTGAAAGAGTCCACAGTCTCGTGAACTGAGGATGTTCCTGCTGATTCCGCTCAACTCCTCGAATCCCATTTGTTGACTCTGAGGGTTGGGTTAGAGAAGTCCCCAGTCTGACAAGCTGGGGTGGCTCTTGACATGCTACGTCTGAGATCTTTTTAAAAGATCTATTGATCTTGCGAATCTTAGTTCGGAAATTAGATGGATGCATTAACCTATATCCACATTTATCACCTGGTTCAACAGACCGTTGGATTATTTCCGAGACTTCTGTCATTTGATGACGTGTTTGCTCCATACGAGAGGCTTGTGCAATATTCTCGCCTGCTTGACATAGGAGCAATTCAACAACATGTTCTCTATATGCTTGATTTTGAGAGGAACTAGTTGAATCATGTTCTTGATCAAGCTTTTTATTATGAACAAAGCCCATTGACTGTGGCCGGCCATGGGCAATAACATTTCCTGAGACCATTTTCGGCGGGCTTTGCTGACTGGAAAGCACTGTGAAATGTAGTGCTCCGTGAACACCCCATCCTCTGATATGAACATCAGATGGAGCATTGGCAATTAACTGACACAATTTTCTTAGTGCGCCAAGGCATGAACGTTGAAGGGTTCTCTGTTGTTTTTCAGCCTTCGGATACCGAGAGACTGATAGAGATGCCAAATCAATCTGACGTTGTAGCCCTTCTATTATCTTAAGATGATTTTCATATTCATCATAAGATAATACCTTCTTCTTTAATTGACAAAGAGTTTTCCATATGTTGAGACGAATATCATTGATTCCATCATCCGTTAACATCTTTGGAATGTCGTACTGGGAGTCAGCCAAAGGCCAAAACATGACTGGTACTTCACCTTTTTCCAGTTTTTTCCTCATGTTCAGCATTTCCTCTTTATCATTAAATGAAGATTCTACTACCTGTTTTGACCAGAGTTGGTGTTTTCTTGTTACTTCATCAGATTCAACAAGAATGGTAGAGAGATCATTGGTCAAACTAGAAGATTCATGACTTAGGGGTGTTTCGGAGAATGACCTATACCCTGTGCTATCTTCTGATTGAGAAAGTATTTCACTTGTTAGCGATAAAGCATCAGACATGACTGGTTTCGCATTTGCAAGTGCCTCAAGATAAGAGGGCTTTCTCGGCACTACATTGTCCACTGGAGTATTTTCCAGGCAATGTGAATCACTACTGCGGAGATGACTTTCGCAGGGAAATTCATCATCATGGGGAAGACCACCATAATGGGTTAGAGAAAAAGATGAGATCTCTTGCTCATTGGTCTTCTGACCACACAGAGGGTTCCTGTGGCTCTCATATGAAGAAGAAACTTCAAGATTGACCGAATTTTCATGAAGCAAGTCTTCATGAGGAAGTGTCTGTTGAAGACCTTCAGAATTAATGTTCCCGTTATTGGGAACTGAGGGAGTAGAATCTTGAATTCCGACAGATAAATGTCTGAGGGCTTCGAGAACTCCAGCATCGAGAAAGGCCTTGTTATAGATTGGCCTTTGATCTCCTGACTGTGCTGGGCGGATCTTTTTCTTAGATGCCTTCTTACTCACTTTGGAAACTACTTGTTGACGAAAGTGGTTACTATGAGAAGGTGTATGTTCCTGATCAGGAAAGATGGTCAGGTTAGGCTGACGATCTCCACTCAAATCAGGTGTATGTGCCTGACTTGGTTGTCCGTATGATATGGGGGAGTATGCCCCATGACCCTCTTGGACTGGAACAAATGTGTGTGTCTGTTCCGGAGTGAATCGTTGATGTGTCACTCCACTGCTAGGGATAGATTTATGTGTCTGTCCCTGAGATGATGCTGAAGCTGTTATGATATCTTGGAAAGCATCCAGAATATGAGTAGGAATTTTCTTCTGCTCTTTCACCATTGATAAAATATGTTTGGTGACTTCAGGCACCAGAACGGGGATATACGTCCATTCCGGGTTTGGAGTAGGTGTATGTGCCTGCTCTTGTCTTCCATTTCCTGTCAGTGAATCCTGACAGTACTCAAGTGTGGGGGCAGAGAGTTGAGTCTGCCTCCTGTTTGTCGTCGGGGCTTTCCGACTGACTTCTCAGTGCGCTACCAAGCGAGACTGTTGGTAGGCTTGATTAGTATTAGCAGGTGTATGTTCCTGCTGATTACACTTCGCCAAACGCGGTTGCCGAGATCCATCATATGTAGTCAGATGAGCCTGCTGACTAACTGGTGATTCATAAGCAGCTGTATCTTCCTACCTATAGTACTCCGCCGGAATAGCCTGGCGGGATTGGCTTGATGCTGCCAGACGAGTCTGCTGGATAGCGGAATTAAAACAGGCAGGTGTGTGTGACTGCTCGTTAATTGTCACCAAGTTATGTTGGTGGAATCCATCATATGTAGTCAGGCGAGCCTGCTGACTAACTAATGATGCATAAGCAGGTGCATGTTCCTGCCTATAGTACTCCGCCGGATTTGCCTGGCGGGATTGGCTTGATGCTGCCAGACGAGTCTGCTGGACAGCGGAATTAAAACAGGCAGGTGTGTGTGCCTGCTCATTGTTTGCCACCATGTTAGGTTGGTGGACTTCTCCGGAGATGGCAGGGATGACAACCTGCCTATTGTTAACCGGATTCCGTCTCTGGCGGTTCATCTTGCCTGCTCGGGTTTGAGGAACCTGAGCTGAATGCCTGGAGTCGGTACCCTCATAATGTTGAGGGTGCACTACCACACGAGTCTGGCGGCGATTGTTGATGGGAGCCCTCGGGAAGGACTCCTGTATTTTTGAATTAAGTCCCTATGGGACCTGCTCATTTACTTCCTCAGAGTAAGGGAGTGAATGGAAATTGCGTTCCAGGGAGAACGACCTGATACGGTTGGAGACGGTAGTTAGCACCGTCTGCTTCTTGATCGCTGGCCGCCGTTGTCCGGATGACCAGGTAGAGTTGTTAACTTGGAGGGCTTGACGAGTGGCCTCCAGAGTTGGGATAGTACCGTTGCGACGGTACTCCTTAACCAGTGCATTAGAAACCCATCTTTTAAGATGCTGAGTCGGTGATGTCATCCTCAGAGCGGACGACGTTCTAGCAGGAGTAGCAGCATTGTTTTTCACAGTAGTAGACCTCATAGTAGAGGTGTTTACAGCAGTAGTATTCACAGGGGTGAATTTAAGGAAAGCCATTTTGCAGAAGAACTTGTGAAAAGAGTGTCTGTTCCATATAATAGATATAATCAAGATGAATCCAGCCACTGCATCTTTTGGATGAGCATATGTCAATGATTGCTTTGTTGGCCCAAGGGGACTAATAAATAAGAAGAACATCACTTTAACTTGGTTAAGGATTCACGTCGGGTTCACCATTTTTTGTTTCGCACGGAATCCGGGGATGACCTCCTGGATGGGAGATTCAAACGTTCCGATCGGTTTCTAACGGGTTTATTCGTAGAACCGGAAACATCCAATGATTCCACATCTGTTTGGACCTACATTCCAAAGGTAGGCGCTCATTAGTTTGTGGGCTAATGAGGCTTAGGAATTTGCATTGGTCGAGAGGATGGGAGGTCGGACTCATCACACCTTTTTGAGGGGAATTATTGTCTACTCTGGGACTCTCTTTATATATTTAAGTTATGTTCGTGAATCCTTATTACATTACCAAGTATAAAATGATCTTTCCTTCAGTTTAACAATAAATGATTAAATATGTAAGAATTTTAGAGAATCTTTTATATGTATTCGAGGTTCTTCATCAATAGAGAATCATCTGTATCTATTTAGAGATTCTTGGTCAATGGTATTCTTAAAAATATTTATATAAAAGTCTCTTGGTCATTATGATGACCAGGCTGGTTTTAAAGCCACTCAGTGGGGCACTTGAAGTTTATCGTCATTCAGAAGGACAATGAATTACTTCAGAGTTGGGATCGAACCCATAGATGGGCTACCTATATATCCTTTGTTCTGAAAAAGGAATCAGAACCGACGAAGTTCGAATAAGGGTATGATGTTTATGATTGATGGCTCCAAGCAGGATGTCACAATTACTTTTACACTCTAATCTCACGTGAGTCATGCTCGGTGTGAGAAACAAGAGGTATTAGTAAAATTTAGACAATTGTGCCATGAATGATGCAATCATAAGAAATGGTTTGGGGCTTATGTATGTATGACTGCCCAGATAGATGAAGGTTTAGGATTCACTTTTAAGGAGAAAATCCATGAACATGGTCCATAAAGGTATATGTGCTTCATGGAGATTTGAATACTCTAATCTTGGGGCTTACTCCTAAGGAGGATACCCAAGTTAGGAGGGGACTTATGATTGGGTTTTACTCCTGAAAAGGAAATCCAAATCAAGGGTAAATTAGGACTGGTTAAAGAGAAATTAGGGGACTTGGGGCTTATTCCTGAAAAGGAAGCCCAAGATTATAACTGGGTTTTATACTTGAAAAAGGAGACCCAGGTTAGGGATTAAGGTTTGGGGCTTATTCCT
The DNA here is from genome assembly GCA_963277665.1 of Viscum album. Classification (NCBI taxonomy): domain Eukaryota; kingdom Viridiplantae; phylum Streptophyta; class Magnoliopsida; order Santalales; family Viscaceae; genus Viscum; species Viscum album. The sequence continues at coordinate 1,758,753,550 of OY728123.1, forward strand.
GAGGAGGATTCCCAAGTTACGGGACTCGGGGCTTACTCCTGAGGAGGATGCCCATATTTGAGATTGGGGCTTATTCCTGAGGAGGATGCCCAAGTTAAGGAATTAAGGTTTGGGGCTTACTCCTGAGGAGGATTCCCAAGTTTGGGAACTTTAAGTATTTGGGACTTACTCCTAAGGAAGATGCCCAAGTTAAAGGACTTATAACTGGGGATTATTCCTGAAAAGGAGACCCAAGTTAAGGATTCTCTCATCTTAAAGGATGAGGTTGAATGAATGAAATCTCCATATTTAGTGACATAAGGATAATTAAATCAATAGGTTTTGAGAGATATTCCACAGAATTCCTTTCAGATAAGGAAGTCAAATCAAGAAATCATGCCATAAATGGCTTTGAAGAGTGTCTTGAAGACTGAATCTTGAAAAGGAAAGGTGTGATGGCTTAAGAAGGGTAAAATGGGAAAGATGGGAACCCAAAAAGGTAGGGGCGCACAAGTCTTGAAAGGCGTGCAAGTATTGCGGCGACGCACAAGTATTGGTCGTGCAAGTATACTTGCGCGACATGAGGGGTACTTGCGCGATTCTCAAACATCATTAGAATATTTGAGCGTGTAACACCCCGAGATTTTATGAAAAATATTCTTTTTAATTTCACTAATGTCTCGTGTCGTACACCAAAAGGAGCTTGCACAACACACATCCTTGATTTGCCTTTCATTACACGCAATCGCTACCTTCCTCTATAGCGTGCGTAGTACGCAATAACGAGTTTCACTAAACAACAATATGCTTTTAAAATATTATTAAAACTATCCATTATGAATAGTAATAACCACTTTTTGAAATTTTGTAATTTTATTTTTCAAAATGGAATTCATTTTTGGATTCGTAATATCGAAATTATCTTAGGGTGAAATTTTGGTGATTTTCAGATAACTTTCATATTTTGATGAATAGTGAAAATTGCTAAATTTTAATTAAAAACAACTTTTTCAATCGAAATAATTAATAGTGAGAAATTATTAATTTGAGTGGTTTTAAAGTATATTTAGAATATATTTTTACAATTTAATACAATGTTGGTCATTGGATGTAATTTCACATTTAAACCAGTTATAAACTAGTGTCAATCTTTTGATAGTTATTATCTCTTAAAAACACGCTATTTGTTTTGACGACGAGAATTAATTTTTAAATTAGTTAATGAAACTGATATGTTTTGAATTTGGTAAAATAGACATCATTTTTGAGTTCATAATATCAAATATATCTTAGGCCTAATTTTTGGTATTTTTCTGAAAACTCTCAATTTTCGATGAATAGTGAAACCACTAAGTGGTAGTTAAAAAAACTGAATTGTTCATAAAACTTAATTTTACCGCTTCTGTGAGTGGAATTTCGAAAATCCAAGAGACACGGTTAATATCAAGGACTAAAATGTGGTTCAATGAGATGAAAATAAGTTTTCGTGAATAGTAACTTTTTAGTTTTATTTACCACGGTTAAATGTAAATAGGGAAATTAAGGGTAGAAATGATATTATTATTACACTAACACATGTCCTAATTCTATTGGAAAAGTGTAATTCGACCAAAAACAAACTTAGGAATAAAATATGACCATTTAGGCCCACTTGGATTAGATTAGGACATTTATTATTAATTTATTTAAAGAAGGGTTAAAAGAGTTAAAATCAAAGTTTATTTACTAAAACATTTTTAATATGGGGTTATACATAAGATAAACTCGACTATAAATATTCATTAGAAAGATAAAATGATTTAATAAATAATGGTATTTTATTTGTAATTTTTAGACATTAAATAATTTAATTTATTTATGACACAATGATGATGCGGTAATTATCTTATTAATGAAATATTGACATAATTGATGTTATAAACACCAAAATAAATGTAATTTGAGACTTTTTATGAATTCCAATAATTTTATAGGTTACTATGATATATTAGTGTTGATTTAATCAAATTGGTTCGAACATATAATTCTGTTATGACTTTCACAAAAATCATATATCAAATAGTGTCAAAATTGACACAAAATAGATTTTAAATAAAATATTATATTATTAATTGTTATTTTATTCCTAAAAATATAAGGTTCGGCCAAATAACTTAGATAAGGATATATATATTAATAATAAATAATTTGGGGTTCGTTTGGCATGTTATAGTAAGTCTATTAACCATATAGTGTAAGAAAACAAAAAGACACGGTAAAAGGTAAATTATTTAACTTAGAGTTAAATCTAATTGATAAGGTTAAAATAATAACCTAAACTTGTCTAAATCCTATTGGTTGATAGAATTTCGACCCATCAACACTTTAGCTTCGAAATATTACCCTTTGAAACCATTATAAACCGATTTTAACTTTAATATAAAATAATATTTTGAGATATTCCTAAAGTGCCTCTCTCCTCCCTTATAAAAGGACACCTCCTCCCCCTCCTCCTCACACCAATTTGAGCACTCAAGCTCGGCCAAACCCTGCCAAAATCCCTTCTCCACTTCCCTAGAATAATCCTAGAGGTCCTGGTCTTCTTCAAAGACCAATCTTAGTTCCCTATGTGAAGGATTCAAGGAGGCGTTTCAAAGAAGAGGTAATATCCATTACCGATCTTTTCAATTTCTTTCTTCTTCAACTTCTTCTTCTTTAGTTGTTTCATGAAAAAGTAATAACATCAGTATTACTTACATACTGATATGTTATTATAAATATGAAACAACCCTAATTCACCTTCTATCCATCCTACGGAAAAATGAAATCACCGCGCGTGCGTATGTACGGAATACCGTCTCCACGACGGGATGAGATTCATTCTCAATGTTTAACCATTCATGAATGATTATAAATTATATATAATAAGTAATAATGAAATATATGACATAATAATGATACTGGATTTATGTAAATTTATATGTATGTCATCTACTTAATTCCATTCACTTCAATAAGGAAACGAAAACAGCGTTCATGCGTACGTACGGACTACCGTCTCCATGAACGGTGTATTTCATTCCATTTATCGCTATTATATATATATATATATATATATTCTGAATATATATTATATATAAATCATGTTTTAAATTCTGGATATAAGTAATCATGATCCAGTAATCATATTAATAATTACAAGTTCAAAACACGAACGACAAATGAGACGATTTTACCCAAAACTCTACTTTAACATGAATTTACAAAAGAACAGGTAATATAAAGTCATAAGTGAACCATATATGATATCATAACAATGAATATGATTCTGTAATAAGTTAATCACATTATTTAAATCATTATACAGGAGGTTCGGACACTTAAGAAGGAAATCGGACCTAATGTAAGGGGAATATCACAATCTCATTTTTATCCGAGATTGTTTATACTTTGGTATTTACTGGGGTGTATTTTATCATCCAAATCCATGTTCTCTCAATATGTAATATTATTTCCATCCACCTACAATTTTTTATATCCAATTTTACCCTTTGGTGAGTTTTTAGTAAAAGATATGAAAAGAATCTTTTGTCGTTTTTCGTATGAGGTACTTTTTGACTTTTTCGACAAAAGTACGAAGAATGTTTTTTTTTAACTTATACGGCACGAACGGATTTTTACAGTTTTATAAAGCCTTATTTTCATGAAGCTTCCTACAAAATATTTCATGACTATTTTCAATAAAATCTCTTTCTTTTAAAATTCCATGACGTTTTGTGAAAAAAAATTGATTTTGAAGAAGAAAGGATATTTTTCATCAAGAATTCATTTCAAGTATTTTATCAAAATTATTTTCCATCTAAGATAACATAGGGTTCTGTTTCTATCCCTATTATTACATTGATTTGGTTATGTTGTGATGGAATTATTTTTATGAATTCCTTTATCTTATATGAATTGTTTTATGATGTCACGATGTTTACGAATCCCATTTTTACTACATGGGTTATGAAATGATGTATGATTTATGATTTTGTGGCACACATAAGAATGGTATCATTATGAGAAGGGTGGGACCTATATCTCCCTCCAATGCATTGGGTAAAGATTTTATATCTCATGAGATAGACATGGCTGGAATGGTAGGTTATACCGGTTCAGTGAAACAGGACTGAAACGAGGGTTACTCGATTCAGAAAGGGACTTTGTCCACTAAGATAGACTTGGCAATGAGTCTTGACTAACAAGAAATGATTCTCTATGATTATGTGTGAATTCCACAAAGTTTCATGTTTTAGGTTATGATTATTGTGATTACATTTCACTACCATGATTTATCCCATGTTATGAAATTATGCTCTCTTTTGCAGGTTAGGATTTCCAAAATGTTATGTTCTTATGAATATGATGTGATTGATATTTCTTTTTTTACCCTTACTGAGCATTTGAGCTCACCCTTTTATGTTTTTTTTCCCCAGGATATAAAGAAAGGTTTTAGGTAAAAAAAAGGAAGATCTTTATGGGAGATGTTGAAGATCTTTCACCACGATTAGAAGATTATATTCCGAGTTTCCAAAGACACTAAACTATTACGGTCCTTGTGTGTGTGTTTTTGTAATGTACTAAGTATTCCGCAAAATTAATGTAATGTACATGTACGTCAGGCTCCGGGTCTCTACAGTTGGTATCAGAGGAAAGGTTTAGTCAACTTTTGGAAACTAGGATGCTAGAACTTTAGTGAGATCCCTAGAGATATTTATAAGGTTTTTCTAGGGATGTCCCTAAGGATAAGTATACGTATAGGATATAGTCCTATAACTACGGTAACGATCTTAGAATTTAACCTAAGAAGTTAGATATTGAGGATACTCCCCCTTTATTATGTTGTTTTACCTAGCATGATTTTTGTCTCTCACACTATTCTTTTTGGGTTTTAGATGATGGCTGGAACCCGAAGGAACCGTGTTGATCAATGCAATGGACAATGCAATGATTTCCCTCCTGAACAAACAAATGTTATGGGAGATGGAGTGAAAAATCTTATTGTTATACTTACACAAGCTATGAATCATTCTGGACTTCCAAATGAGCAGGGAAGGGAACAATATTCTTTTGAGTCCTTCATGAGGCAATGTCCACCTTCTTTCAGTGGGTCTTCCGATCCACTTGTTGCTGAACAATGGATCAGTACCACTGAAAAGATATTTTCAGTTCTTCAATGTTCTGAACATGATAAAGTCATCTTAGCAGTATATCGTTTGGAAGGTGAAGCTGATCAATGGTGGAATCTTATAAAGAATACGAGGCCAAGAGATGAAATTGAGTCCATGGAATGGGACGAGTTCAAGAACTTGTTTTTCAGTAAGTACTTCCCTCGTATTCTTCGAACAAAGATGGAAAAGGAGTTTCTTGAGCTGAAGCAGAAGGATGATGAATCTGTTGGTATATACGAAGCGAATTTTACAAGACTTTCAAGGTATGCATCTGGCATTATCATCCAACCTGAAAGTAAAGTTGATCTATTTTTCAGTGGCTTAAAACCAAGTCTTCGAAGGGCATTAGCTATAAGAGATTTCAGTAGCTATGAAGAAATTGTGCGTTGTGCTATCAAGGTAGAAATGGAAGTTGGTGTTACATATCCATCTCATGGTTTTGACAAGAAATGAAAGATGGAGTTCAAGGAGAAATCTCAGAATAATGGTGAAAAGAAGATGAATGTTTCCTTATGCACAAAGTGTGGAAAGAAGCATAGTGGAGATTGTATTAAAGGGACTAGAAAATGTTTTAAGTGTGGAAAAGAAGGTCATCGAGCAGCTGAGTGTCGAAGTAATGGAAAAAGGGTTTATAATGATGTGAATAAAGCAAACACTGCAGAGAACGCACCACCAACACTTCAATGCTTCAAGTGCAAGGAAATGGGGCATTATGCTAATAAATGCCCTAATCCAAGGGTTAGTGATGATCGTCATGAGCAACCGCTTAAGGCAAAGGATAAAGGGAAGTCACTTGCGATCACTATTGGCGATGTTGAATATGACAACGATGTGGTGGAATGATTAAGTGTTTATGTAATGGGATTCCAAAATAATGTTTTATCATGGAGTATTGGAATATTTATGTATTGGTCTAATGTGGTATTCAAAGTGATTGAGATATTTTTGGAAATAAGACGATATGCGCATAACGAAGGGAAAATGAGAAAATGAAATGTTTAACAGTATTCATGAGCTCATGATTGATATAAGGACTAAGTGATATCATGGTTTGATTATAAAGAATTTTGAGGATTTTGGTATGTGGAAAGTGTTAACGTTTAACTGCATTCATGTTTTCACTAAGGTTCAATGGGTATTCAAGAGAATACATGATTAAGGACTTTGAATGTTTAGAATGTGACCAACAAGACATATCTTATGATATATGGGGATCAACGATGGTATTAAATCTCTGGTAATTGTTTTCACTATATTATGAGAGTGGACTGCAGTATTATGGGTAAGCCTAAAGATTGGAATGGATTATGTTGGACATAAGTTAGTATTGTTTAAGGATTGAAGTTTTTTTTTGATATTATTGATGGGATGTTATAGTAATATAGTTTTAGAAAAAGGAAAACCTGCAGGACGGGCGACAGCCCATCGCGTCGGACAAGGCTGTGGGAATCGAACCCACAACCGAAATGCGACTGGCCATTATCGCCGACCACTGGCCTACATGAAGTCCTTGTTTAGTAGAAACTAGTTTTATTTTATTAAGCGGTATGATATATGAAGTATAAGTTCATTTTTGGAACCATATACGATTAATCTAACCATAAGATGAACTTATAACTTTTCAAACCTTTTGTTTGAGACAGATAGAATGACCCATCATTCTATTACATGATCTGCTAACACATCACGAATGACAAATTCAACTTCATTTCTTTAAGAGATGAAGTGGAAATTGTCCAAAGAACGGCCAATGGTGATACTATACCGAAATCACGAAAGTATTTCTTCTAATTCCAATTTCATCAACTTTAGGGAAACGATCTTGAAAACCAAAAATGTCATCCTAGTGCTCTTATATCTAATTAATCAGATGGTACCTTAGATCGTCACAAATTTATGGATTTGTGATTGTTGGCTTTTCCATAGCCATGTTCTCTACCACTCTCCATCAGAACATGATGGTTAGATTTTTCTTCCATATCCATATTTTCACCTATGTGGAAACCCAGTGATTATTTTATTTGGGTAATCGTTACATTTCATACTTTAGTTTTTAAAGCCATGTTTTGGTATTCCTTTTTACGATGTGGGTTTCTATCAACGAAAATTTTGAATAGTAAACCATTTATAACCCCGATGAATTTCGAGGGCGAAATTCATTTTAAGGGGGGTAGAATGTAACACCCCGAGATTTTATGAAAAATATTCTTTTTAATTTCACTAATGTCTTGTGTCGTACACCAAAATGAGCTTTCACAACACACATCCTTGATTTTCCTTTCATTACATGCAATCGCGACCTTCCTCGATAGCGTGTGTAGTACGCAATAACGAGTTTCACTAAACAACAATATGCTATTAAAATATTATTAAAACTATCCGTTATGAATAGTAATAACCACTTTTTGAAATTTTGTAATTTTATTTTTCAAAATGGAATTCATTTTTGGATTCGTAATATCGAAATTAGCTTAGGGTGAAATTTTGGTGATTTTCGGATAACTTTCATATTTTGATGAATAGTGAAAATTGCTAAATTTTAATTAAAAACATCTTTTTCAATAGAAATAATTAATAGTGATAAATTATTAATTTGAATGTTTTTAACGAATATTTAGAATATATTTTTACAATTTAATACAATGTTGGTCATTGGATGTAATTTCACATTTAAACCAGTTATAAACTAGTGTCAATCTTTTGATAGTTATTATCTCTTAAAAACACGCTATTTGTTTTGACGACGAGAATTAATTTTTAAATTAGTTAATGCAACTGATATGTTTTGAATTTGGTAAAATAGACATCATTTTTGAGTTCATAATATCAAATATAGCTTAGGCCTAATTTTTGGTATTTTTCGGAAAACTCTCAATTTTCGATAAATAGTGAAACCACTAAGTGGTAGTTAAAAAAACTGAATTGTTCATAAAATTTAATTTTACCGCTTCTGTGAGTGGAATTTCAAAAATCCGAGAGACACGGTTAATATCAAGGACTAAAATGTGGTTCAATGAGATGAAAATAATTTTTGGTGAATAGTAACTTTTTAGTTTTATTTACCACGGTTAAAAGTAAATTGGGTAATTAAGGGTAGAAATGATATTATTATTACCCTAACACATGTCCTAATTCTATTGGACAAGTGTAATTCGACCAAAAACAAACTTAGGAATAAAATATGACCATTTAGACCCACTTGGATTAGATTAGGACATTTATTATTAATTTATTTAAAGAAGGGTTAAAAGAGTTAAAATCAATGTTTATTTACTAAAACATTTTTAATATGGGGTTATACATAAGATAAACTCGACTATATATATTCATTAGAAAGGTAAAAAAGATTTACTAAATAATGGTATTTTATTTGTAATTTTTAGACATTAAATAATTTAATTTATTTATGACACAATGATGATGCAGTAATTATCTTATTAATGAAATATTGACATAATTGATGTTATAAACACCAAAATAAATGTAATTTGAGACTTTTTATGAATTCCACTAATTTTCTAGGTTACTATGATATATTAGTGTTGATTTAATCAAATTGTTTCGAACATATAATTCTGTTATGACTTTCACAAAAATCATATATCAAATAGTGTCAAAATTGACACAAAATAGTTTTTAAATAAAATATTATATTATTAATTGTTATTTTATTCCTAAAAATCTAAGGTTCGGCAAAATGACTTAGATAAGGATATATATATTAATAATAAATAATTTGGGGTTCGTTTGTCATGTTATAATAAGTGTATTAACCATATAGTGTAAGAAAACAAAAAGACACGGTAAAAGTTAAATTATTTAACTTAGAGTTAAATCTAATTGATAAGGTTAAAATAATAACTTAAACTTGTCTAAATCCTATTGGTTGATAGGATTTCGACCCATCCCCACTTTAGCTTCGAAATAAGACCCTTTGGAACCATTATAAACCGATTTTGACTTTAATGTAAAATAATATTTTGAGATAATCCTAAAGTGCCCCTCTCCTCCCTTATAAAAGGACACCTCCTCCCCCTCCTCCTCACACCAATTTGAGCACTCAAGCCCGGCCAAACCCTGCCAAAATCCCTTCTCCACTTCCCTAGAATAATCCTAGAGGTCCTGGTCTTCTTCAAAGACCAATCTCAGTTCCCTAAGTGGAGGATTCAAGGAGGCGTTTCAAAGAAGATGTAATATCCATTACCGATCTTTTCAATTTCTTTCTTCTTCAACTTCTTCTTCTTTAGTTGTTTCATGACAAAGTAATAACATCAGTATTACTTACATACTGATATGTTATTATAAATATGAAACAACCCTAATTCACCTTCTATCCATCCTACGGAAAAATGAAATCACCACGCGTGCGTATGTACGGAATACCGTCTCCACGACGCGATGAGATTCATTCTCAATGAGTAACCATTCATGAATGATTATAAATTATATATAATAAGTACTAATGAAATATATGACATAATAATGATACTGGATTTATATAAATTTATATGTATGTCATATGCTTAATTCCATTCACTTCAATAAGGAAACGAAAACAGCGTTCATGCGTACGTACGGACTACCGTCTCCATGAACGGTGTATTTCATTCCATTTATCGATATTATATATATATATATATATTCTGAATATATATTATATATAAATAATGTTTTACATTCTGGATATAATTAATCATGATCTAAGTAATCATATTAATAATTACAAGTTAAAAACACGAACGACAAATGAGACGATTTTACCCAAAACGCTACTTTAACATTAATTTACAAAAGAACCGGTAATATAAAGTCATAAGTGAACCATATATGATATCATAACAATGAATATGATTCTGTAATAAGTTAATGACATTATTTAAATCATTATACAGGAGGTTCAGACACTTACGAAGCAAATCGGACCTAACGTAACGGGAATATCACAATCTCATTTTTATCCGAGATTGTTTATACTTTGGTATTTACTGGGGTGTATTTTATCATCCAAATCCATGTTCCCTCAATATGTAATATTATTTCCATCCACCTACAATTGTTTAAATCCAATTTTACACTTTGGTGAGTTTTTAGTAAAAGATATGAAAGGAATATTTTGTCGTTTTTCATACGAGGTACTTTTTGACTTTTTCGACAAAAGTACGAAGAATGTTTTTTTTAACTTATACGACACGAACAGATTTTTACGGTTTTATAAAGCCTTATTTTCATGAAGCTTCCTCCAAAATATTTCATGACTATTTTCAGTAAAATCTCTTTCTTTTAAAATTTCATGACGTTTTGTGAAAAGAAATTGATTTTGAAGAAGAAAGGAAATTTTCCTCAAGAATTCATTTCAAGTATTTTATCAAAATTATTTTCCATCTAAGATAACATAGGGTTCTATTTCTATCCCTATTATTACATTGATTTGGTTATGTCGTGATGGAATTATTTTTATGAATTCCTATATCTTATATGAATTGTTTTATGATGTCATGATGTTTACGAATCCCATTTTTACTACATGGGTTATGAAATGATGTATGATTTATGATTTTGTGGCACACATAAGAATGGTATCATTATGAGATGGGTGGGACCTATATCTCCATACAATGCATTGGGTAAAGATTTTATATCTCATGAGATAGACATGGCTGGAATGGTAGGTTATACCGGTTCAGTGAAACAGGACTGAAACGAGGGTTACTCGATTCAGAAAGGGACTTTGTCCACTAAGATAGTCTTGGCAATGAGTCTTGACTAAAAAGAAATGATTCTCTATGATTATGTGTGAATTCCACAAAGTTTCATGTTTTACGTTATGATTATTGTGATTACATTTCACTACCATGATTTATCCCATGTTATGAAATTATGCTCTCTTTTGCAGGTTAAGATTTCCAAAATGTTATGTTCTTATGAATATGATGCGATTGATATTTCTTTTGTTTACCCTTACTGAGCATTTGAGCTCACCCTTTTATGTTTTCTTTTCCCCAGGTTATAAAGAAAGGTTTTAGGTATAAAAAAAGGAAGATCTTTATGGGAGATGTTGAAGATATTTCACCACGATTAGAATATTATATTCTGAGTTTCCAAAGACACTAAACTATTACGGTCCTTGTGTGTGTGTTTTTGTAATGTAATAAGTATTCCGCAAAATTAATGTAATGTACATGTACGTCAGGCTCCGGGTCTCTACAGAGCGACTCTTTATAAATCCCTTTAGAATCCTCTTGAGGTTCTTCCAGAAAAGGGACGCGCGAGTTCTATTGAAGGAATAAGGCGGCGCGCATGTGTTGATGAGTTTCAACACTAAGGCCTTCCTTCTTCTCTTTAAATCTTCCTTTCTAGGTAAAAAAATTACCTTTAGAAGTGTTCCAGAAGCATTGAGAAGAGACTTGGGCATCGGGAGCTTCAATCCGAGTTTCTGGAAAAAGATCCCCTTGAATGGGGGGGCCCACAGGGTCTATTTATAGGCAGGAGAAGACCCCGGGCGGTTACCGGGCGGTTATCACTTAAGTCGCGCAAGTCGCTTGCGCGACCATTGGCTTCGGGCAAGTGTACTTGCGCGACAGTGATATAACTTTCACAGTGCAGTTGCTTTTGATCCTTTGTTCATGCCTTTGTCGATTTTTGATGTTTTCTTCAAAGGTTGAATCACCTTGAGCTCAGATATTCCCTTTTTCCGATCTTTAGATTCTGTGATGAAAGGAGCGTCAACAAGTGCCCATGAAGTAGCTGATTTTATAGCATACACATCATATCATTAAACGGATTCCCTATCGTCCAAAAAATCATATTCTAAACTGGTTTCCATTGTGTAGACCACACGACCTCAATCTATGTGATGTTGGCTTCAATATCACCTCAAATGTTGCAATGCCTCCTTGTCTCTATTTTGATATGTTTTTAACTCTTTCACAATGTCAACATCCTTGAATGTTTATTTTGTAAGAAGTCCAAATGATATGAATATAAACAGTGTAAATCCTCTTCCAAAATTATGTATTGCATAATCTCCATCCTTATGGGACACATATCAATTCTAAATATTTTCTTCTCTAGTACCATTCACATAATCACTGGAATCCTAGATATCCTCTATAGTTTTATCACCCAAATATCTCCTATAATCATCTTCCATTTATAATCAACATTCAATTTCTACAACCCATCAGTATGATAAGATCCCATCATAGCCAGATATGATAAGGAATCACATATTCTTTTTACATTAACAATGTTCATATCAAAGACAAGTTTGGGTGGTATGAATATTTGATAATCTACTCTGTATCAACTTAGGATTCAATTTATGAAAAATATAAGATGAGCAACCACTGACATCCTTGGAACCTGAAAATAAACTATGGCCATAACTCAAATCATTTTTGGATTTGTCAAATAAATACATGATATGATCCAATACCATCATTAGATATCATATTTCCACACCATAGTCTATCTTAATCGATGTTCGGAGTAAATCTAAGGTTTGGTTTTCTAGGAATTTGGGTGGAAGAGTAATCCTCAGTTCCTCATTCATGTTGGGTCTTAATTTTTTGTAACCAAAAATCCTTTTTACATACCATCATTTTCCACCTATGGACCAATAAGTAGATGTTAAACTATTTAAAATCTATGACATACATTTCACATAGCATGCATGACTACATGTATTTCATTCATATTGTGTTAACACTCATCTATAGCACATAAACATCTTTAAGGAACCCCATGGTCCATACTCTATGACCTAGATGTAAATGAAAAGTCAAATTATGAACATAATTTCTTTGATCTATATGTTATTTGTCTCAAATGATTTTATGTTGCATCGAGTGGCCACCTGGGATCCACTATTCAAGTCAGGTAACCTTCTTTTAGTGTCTCATATCTCACTTGATACACATCAAATTTAGTATATGAAATATGACTCTAAATTATTTCCAAAGGTCTAGTTCATATGAACATAAATTGTATGCATTGTATCATTCATATAACATTAAGCTATGATATATCTCTTGTTTACAAGATGTTAAATGGTCGAGTGAACCGTCTTCGCCAAATGATGTAAAACTACATGACTATTATCCTCATTGCATGACATAAATACAAAATTAATCCTAGAACCATTCATTAAATTTCATAAATTGAGATCTTATTCCACGGCCACAATGTACATATTATTTGACTCTCACTTAGTATCTGAGATGACGCTCCCCTAAAAAGAGTTTTTGAACTTTTTAGACTAACGTTCCCACACTAATGTTATATATGCCTCAGAGGAATAATTTTTAGAGTGTCGTAAAACATTTTATCATTCAATCAATTCATCTCCATACATTTTATTACCCCTATTTGGATCATTATCCTCTTCCCCATCTAACTACCCCCCCCCCCCCCCCCCCGCAACAAAATTGTGTGTGGCCATGGTTAACCTACATTCCTAGGTACACTCCTATAAAGATATTTCCCAAATTTATGAGATATGCTTCGTGTTTTAATTGTGTTAATTGGTCAACCATTTTTGGTTTTTCCAAATTCCATGCTAACAGTGTGGGTGTTGTGTTTTGAACATGGTCAACAGTTATCCCATATCTCTATATCATCCTACATATGTTAGAAATTGTTTGAATCAGGTTTAAAACACTTTATCCCACTTGGAACTGGTTTGATTAAATTCATATTCTGTTGTCCCTTTTATATACTAGAGCTTATTGAAAAAAATTCTTTAGTTTTGTTAAGCATGTTCTCCAGGCCCAACCACTCTTAACCCATGAACTCCTGGTTGTCATTCCAAAATATTAGACAATAAAGGTTTTATGTTAATGTGGAACATTAATACAAATAAGAATCAACCTGGTCATCTTTTTTTATCACGTCGATAATGAATCGTCTGGTCATAGATATTTATCATTACTTGTTTCAAAACTATGATTGAGATTCTATAACTAAGATATAAAAAATTAAATTTGTCCATGCATGAGGAAATATTTTATAATGGAAGATATGGTGTTTATCAATGGTCATCCATATGCTAGATCATCTATCTATCATTTAAAAATTTTCCCATATTACATTGATATAGTAATTGAGTAGTGTAGCTCAACCGAACTCTAGTGTGGGTCATCCATGTCATAATTTCACCTCTTGACTTCCTCACCAACTTCCACATGAATAATAGCATCATCCCCAATATTTAGATATATCTCCAAAACCTAAAACCTAAATTTCAAAGATATTACCTACCTCATATTCTTAATGTGATCCTAAAGTTGTTTTGCCTTTTGGGTGACCACCTCTTATCGAGAATTGAGAAAGGTAGAACACTAATTCTTTTTTTCTCTAGATGGTGGATTTCGTGATTGATATCCTGGAGAATCCTATTACTCTCTAAACACTATTGGTTCCTTGAAAAATCAATATTTTTGTCGACATGGTGTATTTAATGATTGAATTACATGAGAATTTGATTACTCTCAAAAACAATATTGGTTCATAGAAACCATTAATATTTATATTTTTTCACACGCTCACTCTGAATGTATGTCCCAAGATAGTGTCTGGAGACTGCATGTGACCACCCCACCAATGCTCTGGTTCGCAACTAGTGGTAGAAAGACCCCATATAACTAATTAGTACTGGTTCAAAGGTATGGGTAATGAAACTGTGTTCATTACTCTATTCCCTATTATGGACTATGGGTATTTCTTCAGTAGCCTCAGACCCATAGTATTTTATCTCGTATAGAGGCATTAGATCATACAAAGAGAAATCAGAAATAACGGTGGTAGAAATGACATCCTCGATAATATTCTATAATTTTCTAGGATCCAGATAATTTTCTTTCACTTCCTCACTCAACCCTTCTTCAATACCTTCTCAAAATATATCATTGTGCTTTGCACTAACCATGACGTCATTCAAATCCTCAATAGATTGTTCACCTGATATCAAGTATTGATAATCATAAATTAATTTCACCACATAGATCAGTGAATATATTTAGAAAGGGTTCTCGGATGATCGAGAGGTATATAATTTCAATCCACACAAACTTTTGAGCACTATATGGGAATGAGAAAATATCATTCAATACAATCTACAAAATGGCTAGTGGAAAATACAGGAGAGAAATATAATTATAGAGGCTCATCATCAGTAGATTGAGCACATGATTCCTAGTAGGGATAACTAAAATAAGATATCGATTATCAATATTTGGTACATAAATTAAGAGATAATTATCTTCATTCATCTTATGGGTAGAAGATACATGAGATAAAAACAAACACACTCACAACAAATCTCCCTGGAAAATCTAACAAGGGACGAGTGAGTCAAAATGTGATATTTCTTTGGGTGAGGGGGATTATAATGATGTTATACCCCAGGAATGTAGATTTATTAATAGTGGGTACTGATATTGAAAAACCTTGGCATAGTCATCCAATGATTATATAGATGTCACAAGGCTCCGAAGTCGCCAACCTAACCTCCTTAACTGGACCACTTTCTTCCACATAATCGAGCACATGATTCTGAGTGTGATCTTCATCAACCAGTGGTTCACCATCACCCCCTCCATCATGGGACCTATATAAAACACTATTTTAATGAATATTTTATTGATACTAAATGATATAATTCCCTCACATTGTGTTAAATATGTTTAATTAAAATGTATTTGGGATTAGATCATTCATTTGATTATTTGTGGAAAATTCCAGTTTTACCCTTTCGAAATCACTGTAGTATTTCAATCATAAATATTTTTATTTGAATTATTTGAACATAATATATTGTAACTATGTTTCCTACTTCATGGGATAAAATTTCTATTCAGCACACTAGATAAAACGAATGCATTTGGATGGAGTAATTGGGCCATAAAATTTAAGGTGGGTTGGACACGCCAGCATGGAAAAGCTTTTGTACATAGGACATAACTCTTTAATCTGGTCCTAGATTGAGCCCAAATTCTGAAAGGAAATAGAGGAACCATATCCTCACATATGATACTTCTGGAAGGCCAGCAAATTCACGCGTTTTGGTGGCCAAATGGGCGGTGTAGGTTGGCATAAAATATTTGGCCGAGATTCCCCATTCACACTTGAAACCACTTTAAACCTGGCCTCCCCAACACTCTAAAAATTAGTGTTTTTCTTATTTGGTGGGGTTGGGACGTGCATTGGGAAGATGAGGTAATAGGAGATGTGGATATACTCCAATTATCCAATCATTTAAATAAGGGTAGCTCTTGAATCATGGATCCCTTCGACGAAGCCTTCTTCTTCTCCTTCGTGTTGTAATGCTTTTGTTTGTGTAATAAACCTCATTGTTAATATTTTATTTCTTCTCTTTTCTTCTATTTTGTTAAAATTTATTCTTCTCTTAATCTTCCTTTTTGTGATGGAATTCTTGAGTAGAAGAGTTATTTGGTTATACCCATTATTAACCTTTTCACATGCAAAAACGCTTCTACGATGACTACACCACCCATGGAAGAGTAGTCTTTTAGTAATCGATCTATCTTATACCCTCTTCATTTATGTATTTTGAATCATTGAGCTACATTAATTAACATAATATGATCCATGAATTGTTTTTTTTAAATTGTAAGAAACTAAGGAAGTAATTGAATAATTAACACAAAAACACGCGAGGTCGAGATTTTGTGTAAATTGTGAGAGCGTGATCTTAATCAGTAATACAAGACCACACGTGATAAATTTGAAAAATCAATTTTAATCCCTAAACACAATTCATATTAATTTCCAGAATTGATATGTTCTCTAATTATCCACCGATCATAAGCTAACCATAGAACAACAGTCAAACCAGGGTGTTGCGATTGCGTGTTCCGAAGCTAGCCTAGGGTTTAAGTAATTCCATATTTGTGGTTAAGTTAACCCTTGTAGGGTTCGAGGGTTAACAAATTAAGGGATAATAATTAAGTGGATATTGATTTAAATGATAATTTTTAATAAGTAAATGAAGATTTAGAGTTATATCGATTATTATTTTTAAAATATTTTCTAAAATAACATATTCTTGTTGTGTCTTTTTAATCAAAATTCATTTATAAATTAAAAAAATTGCAATCTTCTTCCAAGAAAATTCTTCAATTTTTATAAATGATAAACAACCACCCCCACCCATTCAAGTAGTTTTTTAATTATATTATATTTTATTTTTATAATACCTCTAGAAAGTGGTTTTAAATTACTTCCTCTGTTGAGGGACGACCTAGGTCATCCACTCTGATGCACCTAAGTACCAGAAAATCACATTAATCATTTGAGGGTGCCCAAAAAAATGCTTTTCCAGACCCTTTTCCCATCACCATTATTCCCTAATATTAAATAATATTCTAATATTACTTCTTGATAATGAGTCTGACTAATCCTGGTAAGTAGTTTAGTCAAGGCAAACCAAAATAAACTTGACCAAATATTTTTTTTACCCCACTATTTCATCAGTTTCTTTCGAACTCCATTGATGAGAGACTGATCCATATGATTCTTCATTTATGGAAACCTATGCACCTTAATTTGTATAATCCTCCTCAGACAATTCATTAGCACGTTTTGTCTCTACCTACATTGGTTCATCACCAACCACCACCCGAACTAGGGTTGATGGAGGGTTGTAATCCTCCCTAATGACAAGAAAAGGTGGCCATGGATGTCATATACATGTGTTTATCAAGGATGATCAACTTTTTATTGATTTAAATAGGCCCAAATTCTAGATTTTTGGCACCTTTTCAGGTCATCATTCACCACAATTCCTCTAATGACTTTGACGATCGTAGAGTCCTCTAGGCCATCCAGATTGATGGAAACATTGAATTGGAATCCTGTTGGGTTTGATACATTTTATTATTCATATGAGACTCCATGGGACTACTTTTATTATCCAGGGAGCCACCGGATTTCCCCCAAGATCTATTTTAGGATCCTTATCCTCTATGTGGTGGGGTTGTGATAACACCTTACACCATCACTATTGAAAATCTAGATTGATATTCCCAAGATGCAAGGATTATTCCATGAATTATATCCCACTGACCACCTTGTTTCTATAGTACTTCAATAATTGGCTCGATCCATTGAATTAGATTCCATAATATTCACTCTAGATATGATTCATCTGAGTTTCTGGCATACATCAACACCACGGCTGAATCAATATTTGTTAGCGGATGCACAATGTCCTCACTCAAACCTACTCACATCGATATCCTCCACATATAAAGATTGTTCTAGGGATTACACTCCTCAAAACCCACATGAAAACACTACTCATTTCTCACTAGAGGCAACTAAACCTTTTAGAAAATTGTGACTACTTATATCGCTCACAATAGATGTGGTCGTTGGTCCTAAACAACATATATCTATCCTTATGGATATACAGGCAATCCTTATTATTTAAATGTTCCCTACAGGTAATAAAGAAAAAAAAAACTAGGGTTGATGTGGAATGAAAATGAAATTTCTCATGAATGTTTATCTGAATTGTCACCACATCCTTGTCAAGAATCACTGGCCATATCTTGACAATATTTAGTAGTTATAGCAATAAACCTGCATTTACTGAGCTGATGGGAATAAATAATTCATAACCCATGAACAATGAAGTGATATAGACATGTAAGAAATTTAATGGACGAAAAATAATCCTTAGTGATATTCCCCAATTCATGTGGTCGAGTATTCTATAGATTCTAACCAACATAGGTATACTAGGTTGAATCTATTTTTAGCAGCTATCGTCATCTTCACATGGAGCACACCCATTCATGTGTTCTTAACTAGCGATAACCAGCTGCGTAGAAATGTGGTGAGAAATGTTGTGTAAGGTTATAGTGGATCCCATCCACACACTATGTTGTAAACTATTTCTCAAACATCCCTTCCTCCATGATCAACATGTATGATTTTGTCCCCCTCCTCTCCAATATTGTCAATCACTACTTTCCCCACCCCTACATCCTCACTATCTATTTTGTAGTACAAGACATGTTAAAAAATTCCTTTAATTCCATTTCCCAATTGAATATTGGTGAATGTATCACATTTTTCATCCACATCTTCAAAAGGTGTTTCACTAAGAGAGGATTCCGCTGTATGTTTTACAAGTGTCCTTTAAATGGAGGAACACATCATAAAGAACCCCTTATAGTGTTTCACAACCAATGTTGTGGAAATCCCACAAAAATATTTTTACCACCCCATGATGAATATGGAGGATATTTTGATTTGGGATCCTCGATTAATGGTCTTAAGAACCATCTCTCATTAAAATAATAAGTTGAAGTGTGACATCCACACCACCTCATATAGTCTGACATGGTGTAGCTATTCCCTATACTCCATGAATGTACAACATACCCATTACACCAATTTCCATTAAATGTTATACTTTCTATATAATATCATCTCATAGTCCTTATTCCAACCCATATATTATCTCACATTCTTCATTCAATGATATTTTCGAAGTGGGGAGGTAATTCTTCAGCATCCGGCTCCAACCCCAAGCCAATCTCGGTCCATCCATTCATCACATAGATGTCCATAACAATATATTTCCTACTAGGGTTGTTACGATTAGTTTTCTCATAAATGGATATGCACATCCACGTGCATGAACTAAAATCATAAAATTTTGGAATCCATGACTACGGTATTCACATCACTGCCAGCTAAAAATTCTATAATAGAATGTATTTCCTCACTGGATATTTTTTCTACGCCACTGGCAGCAGTTACAAAATATCCTAATTTTTCCATGATACCAATATTAGATTGAGGTAATGAAGGATTTTAATCAATTTCATCTATATATGTGATGGAATCAACCCTAATCTCATCATTGTTATTTTATGGTACGTTATAAATAGTGTTGGATTGTTTAATGGTTGTGAGAAAAGGAATGGGGAGTCACCATGAAAATGTCATATTTTTAGTAATTTTTTTAAAAAAATTCAATAAATTACTATTTAGTCAATGAAATGGATTAATTGAAATATATTTCATAAATTAAATGGCCATAGATCATTTATTATATACAATGGGATACTTACATACAAAACAGAATGGAGTCAATCACAAAAAAAAATCAGATTCTATACATAGGTCCCCATCTACTCATTTATTGGTGTGGACCATCATCATGTTCCCATACCCAAGCCTCTTGTATTACCAATGGACCATGATTCTCATACCCTCAAGAATGGACCACACTCATCCATGTTTCCCATATCACCTGACCATTTGGTTCCCATTCACCATAAATTCTGAGGGGGTATTTGTTGTAAATGAACTCACATATGAGGACACACATGCCCAGTTTTTGATTCACTCAACTTACACCACACTAAAATTGAATATTACAAAATAAGGATGTTTGGGGAATCCAAGTAATAAAAATTCTTTGAAATATTTCCATCTACATGAAATTTTCATGAGCACCGAATTTAAAGGTATTTAACATGTATTTAACACATGAAACCTGAATCATTAATTCATCTACATGAAACAAAAAATAGATATGTGAAGAAAAAATATGTTTTGTGAAACTTATGGATGCATGCACAACAACATTACCTGACCAAAGCACCATCAAGGAATTTGGGATTCCTGATCGAGTTATGGAAATCGGGGATGGTCCATGGGAAAACACCTCTTTCACACTGAGATTTTTATGAACCCAATAATAAATATATCCCATATTAATTTAGTCTGACCACATATAATGGAGAGGCCCTTTGAAAGATGAATAATTTCTCTTCTACATGTAAAACAAATCTCAATGATAAACAGAGACATGGAATCCCCAAGGTAGAGCATCATGAGAGACATTCTTCTTATGGTACCAATCATAAGTTATGTTTCATTCAAGAATCCCTTTCATAAAACCTCGAAATATATCTTTGGTACATGAAATATATGCAACATTTGTGAAACCCTAATCTACGTAAAACCCAAATATTTTGTGCACATAATTTGTTAGGATCCACGACATGACCTTCATATTGAGCCCCTATCTAAAGATATTGTAGATAGAAGCACTCCAACCATGAATGAAACAACTTCCAAGTCCATTACATTACATCCCCTATTTGGAAATAAGACCTTCTTCTCTGAATGGGTACACTATCCCAAGTTAGATCTGTGCACGAGGACTCTAATTTGGAACTCGTGACAAGCCACTCCTCATGTAGTTATACCTTGGAAGTAAAAAATATGTTACATTACCAAAGGTACATGATATATGGTCTCGTAATCCTAGGGGTATGGTTTGAGTTTACCCATGTTGTATTATCAAGACATAAAACTATCTATATTAAATTCCTTGTCATATGATACTAAAATACTTGACAAAATACTCAATAAATGATGTAAAATTGTAGTCTCAAACTATTCAACAATCACATGATTATTGGGGAATGAGTGGTGTGGGATTTTCTCCAAATAGCCTACTCTCACATATAATAATATCTTCTAGGAATACCTCCTCGAGTAAGCCATAATCTTTCATGTGGGTGGTAGCACTCTTTCATCTATTTTTCTACCTAGTTCCAAGCTACTTAGATCCCCATATGTGAGTTTCCTGATAAAATAAAATCAGGATACATGAACATTTAAATCATGATCAATTACAATTTTGACATCAGTATCCATCCACCCATTGAAAAGGTTTTTCATGTGATCATCAATCAAATGATTCCCCTTTTGTATCATATCGATCATCACTCACATCTTCTTAGAGTTTAGTGGTGATGATGACATCTACAGGACCTCAAACATACATGATGGAGAAAAATTTGGCATAATCCAAAATTTTAATATCACTATATTTTCCTTCTCCTTAGATTTAATCCTCAAACATCATAAAAAATGGACTTTATCAAATGGTGTAAGCCCCATCCCATTTAGAACTACGCGTGCTTTTATTCCTAACTTATTGGGACATTGTGGAATCCTCTATGAAGAACAAACTCACTATCTAAATTATATGTGATGTTTTCTAGTCCACATTACAATTAAGATCATGACCCCACCATGATACCATATCCCCTCCTGGTCCCTTGGGCCACCTCTATATCTGTCACAAACCAAACCTTGAACAAGCCTCTATTTCCTAAGTGTACATCATCATGATGTTAAAAATCAAGGATCCATTGTTTCACACGACCTTAGACTATGAAAATGGTCTATGTGGGTTTTGAACCCTTTATTCTAATTAGGTCATGTAGGTTACCTATCTGAGGTTCGTTTTCAACCAATGACAAAACCATGTGTTCCCTACTTTGGATGTAACTCTTTGATCCAACTCATCAAAAAATTTGATCAATGTCATGGATTCATCCCAAAATATGTTCTGATCTATCCAACATGGGGTTTCCTCTAATGGGAGTTCCCACTCATTGGTAAACATTCCATAATATCCCTGGAAAGACCATACATCATGGCTCCATTTCATGAGGTGTTCTGTGTAAAAACCCATATCTTCATTTCAGGTATGTCTTTCCTTTTTCTGGAGTTTTTAAGAAAAATGGAGTTCCTGGAAATTATTGAAGTACACGCCGTGTAAATTTTGAGTACACGTCGTGTACTCTTTTCCAGCTCGAAGTCGTGTGATGGCTGTGTCCGGGCCATACACATGGTGTGTAGGGGTGAGGTGGAGGTCGGTTAAAGAGGAGTACGGAAAAACCAAGTACATGTAGTGTAATCTAAAAGTACACGCCTTATACTTTCTTTTTTTCATTAAATGCACTTGGGTCGCGCCTAATCGACAGAAAGGTCTTCTTCTCAAGATTCTTCGTCTAAGAGCGTCAGGAATCTGTATCTTCGACGAGCCCACATTCCTCCGTCCATTTTCAGAATCGATCGTCGTCGATTGCGTTTAAATTGTAGAGGTGAGTTCTCCCTTATCCTCTAGCATTGTTTTCCAATTCCTCCTTTTTCTCAAGTTATCATGGGTTGAGCATTTTTGACGTTTTCTTAGATCTTTGTCATTTTTAAGAGAATCTATCATCGTAGTACACAAATGTCGATCTCCTAGGATCAAGGTAGGTGGTTTGTATCTTTCTGTAGAAAGTCTTCAAATATTTATGTGCAAATTCCACCAATATCCTTGAACGGGGTATTGCATGTTCCCGTTTTTACCTTGTTGTTTTCCCAATTTTCTTGATTACTTGAGTAGAGGTAATTACTTGTGAATATGGTAGTTTTTACAGTACTATAGATGTTTTTCCTTGCCTGTTATGTTTGTTTGGCGTTTTTCAAGTTTCCATGCCTAGTAATAGGATAGTGGAACTGTTGTACTGTTACACTGTTGTTCCTTAGAATGATAGCCAAGTAGTTTTTGAGGTTTACTTGGGATGATACACGCACAATGCATGGTAGTGATGCACAGGGCTGTGAGAACCTAGTTTAGTGGACAATAGGGAGAATGGATGGAAGAGATTCTCCTGAGTGTCCTTAATTTACGATGCGAGACCACAGGGGGAATTGGTGTTGAGTGCTTCCTCAGAGAGTCTATAGTTCCTCGACGCGGGCCACATGGGTAATTGATGTAGAGTGCTTCCCCAGAGATAATTTAGCGTGATACGAGAATATAGGGGGAATTAACGGTGACTGCTTCCCCTGAGAGTCTATTAATTATTTAGCTAAACCATAGGGGTGAGACTGGGTGTGTGCTTCCCAGAGGGTGGCTACTACTTGTAGGTTGAACCATACAGGTTAGGCTGTGAGAACTGTCCAGCGGTTACCTTTTTTTCTTGCTTTAGTGGTTGTTTATCTTTTTAGATTATATGATGGAAAATGTGGATTGTTACAACTGAGTATTATCATGTTTACTTGCTTGTTGTTTACTACTTAAAGTAATGTACCTTCCATATATTCACTGACTGTTAGACCCACATCTTTGGGTGGTTTCCTATTGGGACTTAGTCTCACACCCTTTTTGGGTCATGCTTTTGGTCCCAAACAGATCATGTTGTTGTAGGTATAGATAAAGTCCAACGCCCTTCTACTTCAGGTTCTTGATTGCACTGGAGATGGAGAGCGTGGGACCAAGCCGAGGCATGCAATGCTGAGGAGTTAGTCATCTGTTTTTCTTTTGCACTTTGGTTTAGTATTGTATTCAGCATTGTGACATGTCTGTCTATTTTCCTAGACACATATGTATCATGCATCATTTATATATATTTCATCTCCAGTTGTTTATTTATCAGTCTTTCGTTTTTTACTCTTGTATGGGTGTCTAATGTTTCCTCTATTGTTTTCATTTCCTTTATCTTCCGCTATGTACTCTGCCAATGAGGGAATTGTTTCCCCACTATCACACCCAAGGCCCTCACTTCTAGTTGGAAGCCTCTGGCATTTGGGGAAATGACCTTGAGGCCATGTGACCAACCGGGTACGGGGTACCTCTAGGTGGCTCCCGGAACCGGGACGTTACAAAGTGGTATCATAGGTGTTTCTTTTCTCTTGATTTACTGTTTGGAGCCTTTTTCCAGGGATAGGATGGATTCGGTACTTGGTATTAAGCTGTTCTCAGGAGTAGCTAACCTGTGTACAGAGAAATTCCATACTACCTCGAAAATTACAGTTTTCTAGTTTTGAGATTTTACGGTTGATATGATTTCACCTAGAGTGGTTCACATTTTTGTGTTGTTATTGCCTTGACTATTGTGGTTCTATTTATTTCGCAACCTGATGGGATGATGGTATGTCGTCTCATGAATCATATAGGCACTTGTAGAAATCACATTCCATGCATTCTTTCCAAGCCATCAAGGGTGAATTAGCGATGGAATGTTGTTGTGATAGACTTTGTGTAGATTATGCATGTTGTTGTGATAGATGCTTGAAAGAATCTCTGCTGCCATGTAAAAGGATTGTTTGTATTCTACTATGCTTAAATGAACACCAATTATGATACATGAGGTGTTACGGGCCCTCTTGAATCAGAAATTGGTTGATCATGATCCCGTTTTCACTTGTCTATGACTGTATGAGATTTCATGCTTTGATTCATAGGGAGTATGGGCCCTCACGAATCAGAATTTGGCACCTCTTTGCCTTGTTTTTTGGGTTTTCTAGGTTTCTGTGCAGCTTCTGAGCAACTGCCCAGAAAAACCCAGAATACATAGCGTGTACTTTATATATAAACATCGTGTAGTTTTAAACCGTGTCACGGACTGTGTGAGAAAAAACACGGGTTGTAAAAAATCTCCAGGAACACACCGTGTACAATAGATACACGCGATGTAGTAGTGAGCATATACGCGACCATGTAACTAACAACACAGGTCGGGGAAGCTTGTGTCATACACACCGTGTTTTTTATGAACACACCGTGTATCCTTGTTCTCAGTACCCAGCTGTGTCACGAACAACACGGGACGATGTTCTCTCCTCCTATACACGCCGTGTTTGTTCGAAACACACCATGTAAGGGTCATCCGTGTACATGGTTGTGTCGCCAACTACACACGTCATAAAAAATCTTTAAGTACATGCTGTGTTTGGTCAGAACATGCCATGTGGTCTCAGCCATGTAGTCAGATGAGTAACTAACAACACGGGACGTTGAAACCATGCCTAATACATGTCGTTTCCACTTGGAACATTCCGCGTAGTCTCGGTTTAGGAATACCATGTGGGTTAGCCGTGCAAGGAGACACATGCAGGGGAGTAGAGTTAAGTACACACCGTGTATAGTTTATACACACTATGTATTCAAGTTTTGTAAATCTTGTGTCTTTCCTTCTCCTGTTTTCATTTTGTACCACTTGGTTCTCTGTCCTTGTTTTCCTAATCTAAGGTATGCTTTTGATCTTCCGGAGCTATGAATCTGAGACATCCTCCAGTTGTATGTCAGTTGTCAGGCAGCGATCAGACACTAGATATGGTTGATCAGGGACTCCCTGTCGATCCTCCAGTCGTGCCTCCTTGACATCGGCCGTTATACCAGTTGCATGTGGTGATGCACAGTTCAGGGAAGGTTTTATGAGGATGATGCTGACCTTTCCTAGAGCACTGCCTCTTTCCATGTCTATGGAAGACTTGACACAGGTTTTCTAGCAGCATCATCCTCCTACTTTCTCGGGGGAAGGATGACCACAGGTTGCAGAGTCATGGCTAGAAGTCATGCTAACTATCTTCGAGCATCTGGAGACACCTCCATAGGGCTGGGTCAATATTGCTACCTACATGCTCTGAGACTCCGCCAAGAGGTGGTGGTATGTGATCTCACAGGCGGGTCATTAGCAGGTTATGGCTTGGGAGGAGTTCCACCACGTGTTCTACGACTATGTCTACCCGGAGACCCTGAATGGACGATCGAGCCTGGTAGTTCATGAGTCTTGAGCAGGGTACTCTTTCTTTCATGGAGTATTCCTCTCATATCACCGATCTACAGAAATTCACACCCCTCTGGGATTGAAGTGGGGTGTTCTTAGCAAGGAAGTTTGAGGATGGTCTCAGGCGGGAGATCCGCTCGTAGGTGAATATCTTCCAGTTGACTTCCATCACTTCCATCGTCAACTAGGCACTTATTGCGGAGCAAATCTGAGAGAATCTGGAGCTGCGAGCCAGGGCAGTTCTACTTCCAGAGCTAGTGTTCCTCTAGTTGACACCAGGAAGCATTGTAGGGACCCTACGTGCAGTGATCCGAGGAGTCGAGATACATCTTCAGGTAGCCAGGTCTTATGCTACCAGTGCGGAAGGGCAGGGCACACGTGGCCGCAGCGCTAGAGAGTGTCACGACCCGCCCTCGGGGCCCATGCCGTGACTACCCCAAGCCCGCCTTCCATAGGCCAGGGGCTGGAGACTAGCACCAAGGCGTAAATCCCGGTAAAAAGGGATGGCATTGCCTTTGTAATGTAAACAAACACCACAGAGCAAGCAAGAAGTAGAATTAAACACTATGTTAAAACTGGGTACAACAGTAAGTGCGGAAAAGTAAGTGGGACAGTATACAAACCCAAACTAAAAGTAAAGTACAACTGGAAGGGAAAATAACAACTGAAAAGTAAAGCCGCAACGTCGAGCTATCCACTAGAAATCCCACCTGAAGGGTGAGTACAGATAGCCTCCACAGCTCCTCGGGTCCAGCCGTCCGCTCCGAGAACGTCCTGCCCAGTGGTCTACCTCCAGGTACCGTCCTGCACTGCAAGCCTCAACCATGATCAGCGCTATCTGTCGTCTGCAACCAACACAATGTAGTGCGGCCATAGCCTGTGCAGGGGTGAGTATAAGCTACTCAGTAGGGACCATGAGACCCCCGTAGGTCTCCCAGAATCCATAAAGGATAATCCACAAAGGAAAAAAATAATCACGAATTAACATTCGAAATTGCTTAGGTATATGCCCATACATATACCTAAGTCACCAATTCCAGTACGCTCCAACCTCCGAGCCCAAGTGCAACCTAGTCCACAGAGGAAAACACAACCCAATCCACACAGGAAAGAAAAACGTAATCCACACAGGATAGCACATCACAATCCACAAAGGAAAGAAAAACAGGATTCAGCTCACACAGGTATACTTCTTCGTATGACGATAGAGATGATCATATATATCCACTGATTCATCTAAGTCGTCTGACCCAAAAAGGATCGAAAGGTACTAACCCCCGCAATGACCCACAAACGATCTGACCCACAAAGGATCGATAGGTAACTAACCCCCGCAAAGACCCACACAGGATCAGAACCACACACGATCTATAGGCGCTGGCTCACACAGAACCGCTGAGCGCTGACCCACGCAGGATCAGACCCACAGCGGATCGGTAGCACGGATCCACGTAGGATCGCTGAGTGCTGTAATCGTCATCGTCGAATCCACTGAGGATCTCTGAACAGTTGTCGTTGTCGTCACATTCGCCAACGCAGCCAGCTCTAGGGTTCCTGCACACAGCAAGCTTGTTCGGGAGGGTCCGATCCACGAGCCAAGAGGCTGATACATCAACTGACACAATGTCCAGAGTTGATGTATCCAAAAGTTCCGTATCGACAACAGGAACTCAACATCGCAGACGGCGCGTCAATCGGACGCCCGGTCTGAGAGTTATTGGCATTTTCGTCTCAGGGGCCCGGTTGGTTTTTAAGGCAAAACCAACCCGACCGTACTCCCCCTGCGTCCAAACCTCAGGCGGAGTAAGTCAAATGATCCGTCTCACTAAGAGGAATCCAACAAAGTCAACTGAACGTCAATCGGACATCCGGAGCTCAAGTTACGAGCGTTTCCTCTCCGAGGGCTCGGTTGGTTCTGTGTACGAACCAACTCGGCTGAACCCAAAGTATTCCAAAACCTTGAGTGCGATATGTCTAAAAGACCATCTTGGTCCAAGGATCGCATCGCTGCTGAAGGTGCATCGATCGGAGGTCCGTATCCCATGATATGGGCAAAAGACTGACGAGGGTCCGAAAACAGGGATTTCGGGCCCGGACCGACCCGGCCCAAGACCCCCTGGGTCGGCCCGGCCCTGCGCACTGGCGCGTGGCGCCAGGGTGCTCGGCCGAACGACCGAGCTGTTCGGATAGCGGGGGGGGGGGGGGGGGGTGGTGGTTTGTAACCGCGGCCCCCCTTAATGGGGGCCGCTCAGCTGGCCGGTCGGGGGTTTGAACCCCCGGCTTTCCCCTGTTCGGTAGGCTCGCCCCAGCCGGCCGGTTTCTGCCACCACGGGACTGGCGACAGCCGGTCCCCTCCTTGCTCTGACACCGGCGGCCCGCTTCAGGCCGCCGGTTCCCACGCTCCACCGCGGCCCGGTACCGACTGTGGCCTTCATTCATCCGGTGCGGCGCGACGGCGCCGCACCCCTCCGTCGCGGCCCCACTCCGGCCGCAGTGCTTTTGCGGTTCTCCGGTGCGGCACGACGGCACCGTGACTTGGTTCAATTTCTCGGCGTGGCACGACGGTTCCGCGCATTCCTTGCCACAGGATCCTGTGCGATACGACGGCACCGCGTCACTTCCCTTCGTATCGCAACAACAAGAAAAATGATAAGGGAGGGGGTCGGTCGTGTTTGTGCGGTCCGGCCTCCTCATGTAAATCGGTAGCATGCGGTCCAAATGTAAGTGGATAACGAACGAGAGTAAAACACGAAAAGAAAAAAAAAACATAAACCCCTACCTCGAGCGTAGCTTGAACGGAGGTTCGTCGAATGAGGATTCTTCGTGGATTATCCATCGCGGAAAGAGACGTCGCGGAAGAAGATATCATCGGCGTCATGGTATACGGCCTCGCATAGTCGGTTTTTGAGGACTCAACGTTCTTCATCAGAGATCGATGTGTTCTTCGCGTTCTTCGTTGAAGATGAAGAAGTTCCTCAAGTTCCTTATCCTTTTCTCCCAAAGAGTTCACAACAAGAAATCCAACCCTTAAAAAATAAGCACACGCTTATTTTATTAACTTGACATGAGTTTGAATTTCAAATACTCACATTAAACTCACTTCATTAATATCATAAGTTATTAAAACTTAAGTTATCAAATTTAATTGTGAGTTGAGGGAGTTAAGGAAAGTGAAGGGGTGGGGTTTGTGTGGGCCCCACCACCCTCATAACCTCCCATGGGAAGTTGGTTTGTTACCCAACTTCCACCCAAAGCTTAAATCCACTTAGAGAAAATAAAAATTGTAGTTAAATTTTTATTTTAACTTCCACAATTTTTATCAACATCTCTCGTGAAAACGCACCTCCGGAAAAGGTGTTTCTAAGCAATTATCGGCATTGCGATTCCATCGGTGCCCTCGAAATTCGATTCCGAGCACCGGTTCAAATGTTAGAAATTCCCGCTCGTTCGTTCACTGAACGTACCCGAGCGAAACTTCGGATAGAAATTCCGGGCACACCGGGCCTCGGAATCAAGTGCCGTCAGAAACTTCATTCTTGTAAAATCCCAAAGAAAATTAAGAAAAAAATTTCCTTGAATTTTACGGGTCTTTACATTACTCCCACCTCAGGGCTTTACGTCCTCGTAAAGATACATCAAAACTAGGGAAACAAATGTGGGTACTGAGCACGCATCTAAGCCTCCCGCTCTCAAGTGCTCTCCTAGAGATTCTCGTTCTGCCATCTGATGCGCACTAGAGGAATCGATCGTCCACGTAGGACCCACTCCTGTCGATACTCGATCTCCACTGGGACCTCCGTAAAAGTCACCCCATCATCAATGTCCAACTCCCCATGGTCAATGATATGTGTCGGGTCACGCACGTATCTCCTCAACTGAGATATGTGGAAGACGTCGTGCACCCGGTGCAACTGAGGTGGTAGAGTCAGGCGATAACCCACCTCACCAATCCTGCTGATGACCTACAATGGTCCGATGAATCATGGAGACAACTTTCCACCTCGGCCAAATCTCCATAACCCACGTCGAGGTGAGACCCGCAAGAAGACGTGGTCGCCATCCTCAAACTCTAGTGGTCTCCGCCTCCTATCAGCATAGGACTTCTGTTGGCTCTGAGCTGTCCTCATCCGCTCCTGGATGACCTGGACCTTCTCTATCGTGGCCTGGACCATCTCCGGTCCCACAAGTGCTAACTCCTCAGGGTCTGTCCAGCACAAAGGAGATCTGCAAGGTCGGTCGTACAACGCCTCGTATGGTGCCATCCTGATGGTGGAGTGGTAGTTTTTGTTGTACGCAAAATCCACCAAGGGTAGGTGGTCCTCCCGGCTATGACCAAGGTCGAGAACACATGCACGGATCATGTCCTCAAGAGTCTGAATGGTCCTCTCTGTCTGACCATCTGTCTGAGGGTGAAAGGCGGTGCTCAGACGTAGCTGCGTCCAGAACGCCTCCTGCAACCCCTTCCAAAGCCGGGAAGTAAAGCGAGCATCTTGATCGGAGATGATAGATGATGGAACACCGTGAAGCCATACAATCTCATGATCGTAGAGACGCCCCAATCTCTCCACTGAGCCATGTTCTCTGATGGGTAAGAAGTGAGCCGACTTGGTGAGTCGGTTGAAAATCGCCCAAATGGAGTCGTGACCTTTGGAAGTGTGTGGAAGTCCAGTCACGAAGTCCATAGATATCCCGTCCCACTTCCACTCCGGGACCTCCAAGGGCTGTACCAGGCCTGCTGGTACCTGGTGCTCTGCCTTCACCTGCTGGCAGGTGAGGCATCGAGAAATGAACTCTACCACAACCTTCTTTATGCCCGGCCACTAGTGCTGTCGTCTGAGGTCCTGGTACTTCTTTGCCACTCCGGGATGTACCGCCAAGGGAGAAGTGTGAAACTCTCTCAGCACCTCCTCTCGTAATGCAACTGGTACCAAGGTACATCCTCTGAAAAGGACGTCATTCTCTTCTCCAAAGGAGAAACCATCAGGTGCATGTCCTGAGGATATCTGCTTACGCCGCGTCTCACAGTTAGCGTCCCCACGATGTGCCTCTCTGACCCACTGTAGTAGTGGAGGAGTGACTGTGAGAGACTGAAGTAAGGCTTCGCCATCACTATCCACGAAGGATATCTGCAAAGTGTCTAGATGCTCTGTCTCCTCCTCAAGTAGCTGAATGCCCGTCCTCCTGCTGAAATCATCGGCTACTACGTTCCCCTTCCCAGGAGTATAGACTATCTCAAAGTCATAGTCCTGGAGGAACTCAAGCCATCGATGCTATCTCAAGTTCAAGTCCTTCTGAGAGAATATGTACCTGAGACTCTGATGGTCAGAAAAGACTGTAAAGCGCTCACCCATCAGGTAGTGTCGCAATGTCTTCAGAGCGAAGACCACTACTGCTAACTCCAGGTCATGGGTAGCATAGTTCTGATCATGCGGCCTCAATTGATGTGATCCATAAGCGATCACAGCCCGCTCCTTCCTCCGGACACATCCGAGTCCGGTCCCTGATACATTGCAGTAGACTAAGTACCCTACTCCCTCCTCCAGAAGCCTCATGATAGGGGCGCTGGTCAATCTCGTTCTCAGCTCCTGGAAGCTCTGCTGACATCTATCTGACCACAGAAAGGGTTTCCCCATCTTTGTAAGATATAAGAGTTGTGCCACATCTCTGGAGAAGTCTGGCACAAATCTCTGATAGTATCCAGCTAGACCCAAGAATCTTGGCACCTCAGTCACACTCCTAGGTGGCTCCCAAACCAACACTGCCTCGATCTTCGCAGTATCCACCGCAACTCCCGCCTCAGAGATGACGTGTCCCAAGAAGTGGACCTCACGTATCCAGAACTGAAACTTCGAGAGCTTTCAATAAATATGATGCTCTCGGAGTGTTTCTAGTACAACTCGCAAGTGGTAGGCGTGCTCCTCCTCAGTCGTCGAGTAAATCAAAATGTCGTCGATGAAGACCACGACAAATTGATTGAGGTATGGCTGCAAGATCCTGTTCATGAGGGCCATGAACACTGATGGAGCATTAGTTACGCCGAATGGTATAACTAAGAACTCATTGTGTCCATACCGACACCTCAAGGCCGTCTACTGCACGTCCTCCTCTCGAACACTGAGCTGATGATAGCCTGACCTGAGGTCTATCTTCGATAACCACCGTGCTCCCTTGATCTGATCGAAGAGGTCATCAATCCTCAGTAGCAGATACTTTTTCCTCACTGTCACCTGGTTCAGGCGACGATAGTCGACACAAAGTCGCAAGCTCCCTTCTGCCTTCTTTGGGAACAAAATCGGGGAAGCCCAGGGTGAAACACTGGGTTGGATGAAACCCTTGCCCTGTGAGTCCTCCAACTGTACCCGTAGCTCTCGAAGCTCAGCGGGGGCCATCCGATACGCTGGAGTCGATATTGGGGCTGACTCGGGGTACAGGTCAATATAAAATTCTACCTCTCTTCGAGGAGGTAGCCCTAGAGAGTCGTTGGGAAAGACGTCCGCATACTGATCCACCACTATAGGAAAACTAGGACTCCGCACGTCAACTGCTCCTAGGATGAGGCTAGCCAACTGATGGATGATGGGCTGTCCTCTCCTCTGCGAGAGTCCGTCCTGTGCTACAAAGGCTCCCTTCTCGCTGGTGAAGGTGAACCTACTCCTGTCGGTGCATACACATCGCACCTTGCGCCTAATACAATCGATATGATCATGGACTGTAGATAACAAATCCATGCCCAAGATGACGTCGTAAGGCCTCGACGCCACTACAAGAAGATCTCAACCGAAGCTCTCACCTCCTAGAGTAAGCTCACACTGCCGGCACCAGTGCGTAATCGTTGAGTCTGCTTCCGTAGGAGTCTCTAGCCGTAAGGATCGAGCCAACAGCTCTGTCGTAATCTCTGAGCTCCGAACAAGGGCAGCGGCTATGAAAGAATGACTCACTCTTGTTTTTATATGTACTACATCAATGGTGTATTAGACACATATAGTACCTCGAATAATCTCGGGCGTCCCGTGGTCATAGGCCTCCGCTGCCAGGAGTTGTGCCTATCTCTGCCCGCCATCTCTCTATGTCCGGGGTGGACCTCCTGGTGGTGGTGGTGGTAGAGCCTCAAAGTGTCTCCCACCATCTGCTGCTCGGCCATCTCCTCTGTCACATCCTCCTGCTCCCTGCGGACCACCACGGTCGACCCTTTGCCTCTTCCTGGGTGGACCCTCAACCGTCTGCTGCTCCTCGGCATGGTGGGTCGGGCAGTCACAAGCCATGTGACCCCGCCCGCCGCATGTGTATCACTGTCTGCCTCTCGAAAGACTGGCTTCACGCTGTGTGCCCCGCACTGCTGAGCCAGTGTCCTAAGGTCGTCTGCCTGAGGGTCTAGTCTTCCTGGACCCATGAGTCATCCGCCGGCTGCCTACTGCAGAAGACTCTGCTACGTGTCGCCCCGCGGTAGGTCTCGCTGCTGATGAAGGCTCAGCAAGGAAGCTCTCGATCAAAAGGGATCGCTCTAGTATTCATGCCTGAGTCGGAATGCTGAGGGAGATCAGCAATGCCCTGATCTCATGTCTCAATCCCTGCTCAAAGGTCTGGGCCTGGAAGAATGGGTCTCGTACCATGTCTTTCAAGTAGCACAAGAGATCGGTAAATCTCGCAGAGTACTGGGTGACCGTCAAGCTGCCCTGCCGCAGCTGAAAAACTCCGGGATGTGCACCACATGGAGGGTGGCTGGGACAAACTCGGAGCGGAAGAGGCTCTCAAAGTATATCCAGAGAAGAGATTCCTCATCGTGAACCTGGAGGATCAAGCTCCACCATCGGCCCGCTGCCAAGTGCAGTAGGCTCGCTGTGAGGATCACCATGAGGTCTGATAGTGTCCTCACTAACCTGAAAACTCACACCACTACCTCCAGCCAGTCCTCGGCTGCCTATGGATCCATCTCCCCGTGGAACCTCGGCGGTCGCTGACGCTGGAACTCGTGCAGTGCACTAAGGTGACGTGCATCGTCAGCGGCTGGGGCTGGAAGCATCGGTGGTTCGGCGGGTAGAGGTACCGCCGGTGCCTCAGCTGTCAAAGGGTCTTGTACCGAGGCCTCGTCGCTCAGTGGGTTGTCGTCACGCTCAACTCGCGGAACCCTAGCTGGATGCCGTTGTAGGGTCATCCTGAAAAGAAACAGGTGTGCTACGGTCAAACAGTATACCTGGTGAACTGACATAGAGTAATCACATAGAAAACTTGAAACACACATGCAATCAATGTTTTCGTGCATTAAGTAGGAAATCAGAAATCAGGGTCTTGGAGTACGAATACGTCAGCCGCCGCACCAACACTGGAATCCCTGGACTGATTACCACACTCAATATGCTTAACAGTATTGCTTCACTTAGAAAAAAGATCAGAGTCCAAAGTTCTGCGGTAGAAGCGAACTCCTCTGATACCAATTTGTCACGACCCGTCCTCGGGGCCCGTGCCGTGACTACCCCAAACTCGCCTTCCATAGGCCAGGGGCTGGCGACTAGCACCAAGGCGTAAATCCTGGTATAAAGGGAAGGTATAGCCTTTTTAAAGTAAATAAACACCACAGAGCAAGTAAGCAGTAGAATTAAACACTAAGTAAAAACTGGGTACAACAGTAAGTGCAAAAAAGTAAGCGGGCTAGGATACAAACCCAAACTGAAAGTAACGTACAACTGGAAGGGAAAACAACAACTGAAAGGTAAATCCGCAACGTCGATATATCCACTGGAAATCCCACCTGAAGGGTGAGTACAGATAGCCTCCACAGCCCCTCGGGTCCAGCCATCCACTCCGATAACGTCCCACCCAGTGGTCTGCCTCCAGGTACCGTCCTGCTCTGCAATCCTCAACCACGATCAGTGTTGTCCATCGTCTGCAACCAACACAACGTAGTGCGGGCATAGCCAGTGCAGGGGTGAGTATAAGCTACTCAGTAGGGACCCCGAGACCCCCGAAGCTCTCCCAAAATCCACAAAGGATAATCCACAAAGGAAAAATACAATCACGAAGTAACATTCGACACTGCTTAGGTATATCCCATATATATACCTAAGTCACCAATTCAAGTACGCTCCAACCTCCGAGCCCAAGTACAACCCAGTCCACAGAGGAAAACACAACCCAATCCACACAAGAAAACATAACGTAATCCACATAGGATAGCAAATCACAACCCACAAAGGAAAGAAAAACAGGATTCAGCTCACACAGGTATACTTCTTCGTATGATGATAGAGATGATCAGATATATCCACTGATTCGTCTAAGTGATCAGACCCACAATAGATCGAAAGGTACTAACCCCCGCAATGACCCATAAAGGATCTGATCCAAAAAGGATCGATAGTTAACTAACCCCCGCAAAGACCCACACAGGATCGGACCCACACAGGATCTGTAGGCGCTGGCTCACACAGAACCGCTGAGCACTGACCCACACAGGATCAGACCCACACATGATCAGTAGCACTAATCCACGTAGGATCACTGAGTTTTGTAATCGTCATCGTCGAATCCACTGAGGATCTCTGAACAGTCGTCGTCGTCATCACAGTCGCAACCGCAGCCAGCTCTAGGGTTCCCGCACAGAGCAAGATCATTCGGGAGGGTCCGCTCCACGAGCCGAGAGGCTGATACATCAACTGACACAAATTCCGGAGTTGATGTATCCAAAACATCCGTATTGACAACAGGAACTCAACGTCGCAGACGGCACGTCAATCGGACGCCCGGTTTGAAATTTATTGGCATTTTCGTCCCAATGGCCCAGTAGGTTTTTAAGAAAAAACCAACCCGACCGTACTCCACCTGCATCCAAAACTCGGGCGGAGTAAGCCAAAAGATCCGTCTCACTAAGAGGAATCCAACAAAGTCGATGTCACGTCAATCGGACGTCTGGAGCTCAAGTTACGAGTGTTTCCGCTCCTAGGGCCCGGTTGGTTTCGTGTACGAACCAACTCGGCCAAAACCAAAGTATTCTGAAACCTTCAGTGAGATATTTCAAAACGACCGTCTCGATCCAAGGATCGCATCGTCGCTGACGGTGCGTCGATCGGAGGTCCGTAGCCTAGGATATGGGCAAAAGACCGAAGAGGGCCCGAAAACGGGGGTTTCTGGCCCAGACCGACCCGGGTCCGGGCTGGCCAGGCGGGGTGCGGCGCGGCCCGGCTGGGCACGGCGCGGCCCAACCCGACTGGCGGGGCCCGGCCTGGCCTGGGCGCGGCCTGGCCCGGCATGCTGGCGCGCGGTGCCAGGTGGCTTGGTCGAACGGCCGAGCCGGTCGGATAGCGGGGGGGGGGGGGGGGGGCTGCCCCCTGCTGTTTGTAACCCTGGCCCCCATTAATGAGGGCCGCTCAGCTGGCCGACCAAGGGTTTGAACCCCCGGCTTTGCCTAGTCTGGCCAGCCGGCCCCGACCCGCCAGTTTCTGCCGCCACGGGACCGGCGACAGCTGGTCCTCCCCCTGCTCTGACACCGCCGGTTCCCACGCTCCACCGCGGCCCGGTACCGGCTACGTCCTTCATTCATCTGGTGCGGTGCGACGGCGTTGCACCCCTCCGCCGCGGCCCCGCAACGGCCGCGGTGCTTTTACGGTTCTCCGGCGCGGCGTGACGGTGCCGTGAATTGGTTCAATTTCTCGGCGCGACGGCGCTGCGCATTCCTTTCCGCAAGATCCCGCGCGGTGCGACGACACCGCATCACTTCCCTTTGTATCGCAACAACAAGAAAAATGATAAGGGAGGGGGTTGGTCGTGTTTGTGCGGTCCGGCCTCCTCCTGTAAATCGATAGCATGTGGTCCAAATATACATGGATAATGAACGGGAGTAAAACACAAAAAGAAAATAAACATAAACCCCTACCTCGAGCGTAGCTTGAACGGAGGTTCTTTGAACGAGTTTTCTTCGCGGATTATCCTTCGTGGAAAGAGATGTCGTGGAAAGAGATGTCGCGGAAGAATACGTCGTCTGCGTCGCGGTATACGGTGTCACATAGTCGGTTTCCGAGGACTCGACGTTCTTCATCAGAGATTGATGCGTTCTTCGCGTTCTTCGTCGAAGATGAAGAAGTTCCTCAAGTTCCTTAGCCTTTTCTCCCAAAGACTCCACAACAAGAAATCCAACCCTTAATAAAATAAGCCCACACTTATTTTATTAACTTGACATGAGTTTGAATTTCAAATACTCACATTAAACTCACTTCATTAATATCATAAGTTATTAAAACCTAAGTTATCAAATTTAATTGTGAGTCGAGGGAGTTATGGAAAGTGAAGAGGTGGGGTTCGTGTGGGCCCCAACACCCTTATAACCTCCCATGGGATGTTGGGTAGTTACCCAACTTCCACCGAAAGCTTAAATCCACTTAGAGAAAATAAAAATTGTAGGTAAATTTTTATTTTAACTTCCACAATTTTTATCAACCTCTCTCGGGAAAACGCAACTCCAGAAAACGTGTTTCTAAGCAATTACCGGCGTTGCAGTTCCATCGGTGCCCTCGGAATTCGATTCCAAGCACCGGTTCAAAAGTTAGAAATTGTCACTCGTTTGTTCACTGAACGTACCCGAGATAAACTTCGGATAAAAATTATGGGCACACCGGGCCTCAGAATCATGTGCCGTCAGAAACTGCGTTCTTGTAAAATCCCAAAGAAAATTAAGAAAACAATTTCCTTGAATTTTACGGGTCTTTATAGAGAGACCCAGTGCAGAGCCGATCTTGCGGGAATATGGGTCATCTTTAGTGTTTCTGCCAGTTTTTCTCACCAGTTACTACTGACGAGGGTTCTTCTATGACTCCTCGTTCAGGAGTAGAACCACCAGTTTCACACAAGTTGGGGAACTGGAGTTCTTCCAGCCATTCGGGGCCGAGGAAGAGGTCGAGGTCATGGAAGTCAGTCACCAGTCCCTCAGCGCCAGCATGGAAGTTCAGCTTAGAGTGGCCATGCATGGTAACAGGGCCGTGGGGCAGGCCAGACTTTTGTGGTAGAGTAGACCTATCAGGAGTAGGATCCTGGACCTTCTACAGTTCGAGGTACGATTTTAGTAGCCTCAAGTTTATGTTCAACTCTTTTCGATACTGGTGCTATGAACAGCTTTATCTTTGTTGCTATTGTGGATATCCTTGGTCTCTTTATCCTTTCTTCTGCTAGCTTGTTGACACGGGACACACCTTTGGGGACGAGGGCATCTAGTGTACGTGAGTGTAGAGAGTTCCCTCTCGAGATTGTAGGGTATCGTTTCTTATGGGATCTCTATGTCCTATAGATGAGATGTTATGATGTCTTCCTTGGGATAGAATGGTTGGTTACTTTCCAAGAATTCGTCGATTTTTATCACCGCAGAGTGAGTTTTGTTTCCCTAGAGGGTGAGTCTTTTCTTCATAGAGGTGAATGGGATTTTTGGGCGAGTCGAGAAAGACTCGAGCATCATGGGATAGGAAGGGTGACATCCCAGATTCTGGTCTTTATCTGGATGAATATGGTACTTTAGAGATGGGAATTCCTCCAATAGAGGATCATTTCAGGGATGTCTTTCCATAGGACTTTTCAGGTTTTCCTCTAGAGCATGTGGTGGACTTCTGTATTGAGCTCATTCCAGGAGCGGCACAAGTGTCCATTTCCTCCCTATACGATGGCTACACATGAGTTGCAGGAGCTCAAGAAGCAGTTGGAGGAGTTGCCGGAAAAGGGATTCATCTGACCCAGTACTTCTCCTTGGGTTTTTCCAATCCTGTTTGTGAAGAAGACATACGATACCCTTAGGTTATGTCTGGATTATCATAAGCTGATCCATTTTACGGTCAAGAACCGGTATACCTTTCCTAGGATAGATGACCTTTTCGATCAATTTCGGGGAGTCCAGTTGTTCTCGAAGATTGATTTGAGATCTGGTTATCATCATTTGAGCGTTATACCATTAGATATACATCTAACAGCCATCAGGAGTAGGTATGATCTCTACAAGTATACGGTTATGCCATTCAGTCTCACGAATGAACCTGCATTTTTCATGGCACTGATGAGCCAAGTGTTCCATCCTTACTTGGACTCCTTCGTCGTGGTCTTCGTGGATGATATCTTGGTGTACTATCACACTCTACACAACCATGTCACACATCTTGTGATCGTTCTGAGTACATTGAGGGAGCATCAGCTTTATGCTAAACTCTCGAAGTGACACTTTTGGATGGAAAAGATTCACTTCTTTAGTTACGTCATCTCAGAGGAAGGAGAATCTGTGGACCTAAAGAAAGTGAGATTTGTAGTCTCCTGGGAGCATATGAAAAACATTTTTGAGGTACGAAGTTTCCTAGGGCTGGCTGGATATTACAGACGCTTCATTTAGGACTTTTCACGCCTAGTAGAACCTTTGATAGGTCTTCCCTAGAAGGGGGTGAAGTTCTTATGGTCAGATTCTTGTGAGTCTTCCTTTCATGTGCTGAAGTTAAGGTTTACGTCGTCACCGATACTAGTCTTTCCAAATCTAGGAATGAACTATACAGTCTATTATGATGCTTCAGGTATCAGTCTGGGTGATGTACTTATGCTGGGAGATGGAGTCGTTGTGTACGGGTCTCAGCAGTTGAGGCCACATGAGAGGAACTACCTGACACATGATCTGGAGTTGGCGGCTATTGTTCAAGCCTTACGCTGTTGGAGACACTATCACCCGAGAGAGCACTTTGTGGTATTCACCGACCACAAGAGTCTCAAGTATATCTTCACTCAGCGTGATCTGAATCTGAGCAGCGCAGCTGGGTCGAGTATATTCAGTCTTTCGATTTTGAGCATGCCTATATGCAAGGAAAGGGCAACGCAGTGGCAGATGCGTTGAGAAGGAGAACTCAGATTCAGGCAGTTCAGGAGGCCAGAAGTGAGTGGAAACTTATGGCTCTGTTCTCTGAGATGCATTTGGAGTTGCACGATAGACAGGGACAGACTTTCCTATCTTCTGTAGTTGTTACCACTACACTACTTGATCGGGTACTGATGAGGAAGATATCAGACTCAGAAGGATTAGTCATTCGGGAGAGTGTGTTAGGAGAGGACTGTCTTCCTGGATGGACAGTGGGTGAGAATGAGATCTTGAGTTTCTAGAGATGTGTATGGGTGCCACCAGACATACGTGAGGAGTTGATGCAGGACTTTCATTCCTCAGTTTGGGAAGTTTTTCCTGGTGTCACCAAGATGTATCGGAGTCTTCATCTCTAGTACTGGTTTCCAGTATGAAGAGAGATGTTGCTGGTTTCATCTTGAGGTGTTTTACTTGTCAGCAGGTAAAGGTAGAGCATCAGCATCCAGTAGGGATTTTAAAGCAGCTACCCATTCCGGAGTGGAAATTGAACAATGTCGCGATGGACTTCGTGACCAGAGTACCGAGGTCGCCTCGAGGGAGTGATGTTGTTTGGGTGGTCGTCGACAGACTTACTAAGGTCAGTCACATCTTTCCGATCAAGGATACCTTCAGTGTCAATGATCTGGGACGGCTTTACATCCGAGTGATTGTGCGTCTACATGGAGTTCCACACTCCATTGTTTTTTACAGGGATGTGCGCTTTACTTATCGGTCTGGTAGGGACTTCAGAAGGCTTTGGGTACCAAGTTACTTCTGAGTAGGGCATTCCATCCCCAGACAGATGGCCAGTCTGAGCATAAGATCCAGGTGCTTGAGGATATGCTCCAAGCTTGCATTCTGGATATTGTTGGTTCTTGGGAGAAGCATATTATTCTGGTGGAGTTCACCTACAACAACTGTATTCAGGAAACTATACAGATGGAACCTTACAAGGCTTTATATGGTAGACCATGTTGATCACCCTTATGCTAGCTGGAGGCAAGAGAGGCATCCTTACTAGGACCTCGTCTTGTTCAGGAGACTTCGGAGCAGATAGAGTTGATTCAGAAGAGAATGCCTACAGCACAGTCTCGACAGAAGTCTTATGCTGATCAGCGGAGACATCCTATAGAGTTCGAGGTCAGGGATCAAGTTTTTTTGTGTGTCGCACCGAGGTTGGGACACAAGAGGATTTAGATACATGGTAAGCTTTCACCAAGGTACTTCAGGCCGTTTGAGCTATTGGAGAGAGTTGGGACGGTTGCCTATCAGTTTCAGTTAAATCATAGGTATCGGTCCATGCACGATGCCTTCCACATCTCTCAGCTTCGATGTTACTTTTTAGACCCATATCTTGTCTTTTAGCCTCATGAAGTTGAGCTCGAAGAGGATGCATCATTTGAGGAGAATCCCATCTGGATCGTTGATCGTAGTACGAAGGTTCTCCATGGGCGGTCTGTTCCTATGGTACGGGTGCTATGACTGCACGGGCGAGTATAGGACAAGACCTGGGAGAGGGAGGCCGATGTACGATTGCAATGGCTAGAGCTATTCTGGGTTTCTCCTTCTTCACCTTGTTAGGGAAATTCGGGGGCGTATTTCTTTAAGGGGGGATGTTTGTAAGAACCGGGATCTTCGTTTCAGGTATGTCTTTCCTTTTTCTGTAGTTTTTAAGAAAATTTGAGTTTCTGGAAATTTTTGAAGTACAAGCCGTGCACTTTCTGAGTACACGCCGTGTACGCTTTTCCAGATCGAAGTCATGTGTTGGCCGTGTCCGGGTCACACACATGGTTTCTAGGGGTGAGGTGGAGTCCAGTTAAAGCCGAGTGTGGAAAAACCTAGTACACGCCGTGTACTCTACAATTACACGCCGTGTACTTTCATTTTTTCATTAAACGGACCGAGGTCATGCCTAATCGATAGAAAGGTCTTCTTATCCAGCTTCTTCGTCCGAGAGTGCCAGGAATCCGCGGATCTTCGACAATCCCACGTTCCTCCATCCCTTCTACAAATCGATCTCCGTTTATTACGTTGCAATCGCAGCGGTGAGTTCTCTCTTATCCTTGAGCCTTGTCTTCCAATTCCTCCTTTTCTCAAGTTATCGTGGGTTGAGGGTTTTTGAGATTTTAAGAACCCAATCTTTACTGAGAAATACTTTGGAATATTCTTGATAATATTCCAGAGCAGCGCCTTCAGAGGTCGTGCGATTCCGAGCCCCGGAGTGGCCGGAATTAAATTTCCAGTGTGT
This sequence comes from Viscum album, assembly GCA_963277665.1. Classification (NCBI taxonomy): domain Eukaryota; kingdom Viridiplantae; phylum Streptophyta; class Magnoliopsida; order Santalales; family Viscaceae; genus Viscum; species Viscum album. The sequence continues at coordinate 1,758,796,204 of OY728123.1, forward strand.
TCACACTGGAAACGCCAAATAAATATGGTACCTCCTAAACGGAGTTCCGGATCAGATATCCGAGTGTATGGATGGGTCCGAAATGGGGTGTTTACCCTAGGAACGACATAAAACTTGTCGGCACGGGACGTTTGGACCCCTCGCCCGCTTCTGGAACGTTAAACGGATTAATTAATTAATTAATTAATTCGTTTAGCGTTGAAACACAAGTATCTTTTAAATGGTGGCTCGGATCGGAAAACTGAGGGCACCGCTGAGTTCAAAATGTGCCGTTTACCCTAGGAGGGGTGTATGTTTTGCGGGCGCGGGCTGTTTGTGAAAAATGGCCCCAGGGGCATTTTCGTAATTTGGCAGCTTTGGGCGTTCAGTTTTATAACTTTTGAACGGGGTATCGGATTAAAATTCTGAGACCTCCGTTGCGCTCGGAGTGTGGTTTTTATCCTAGGGGAGTCTTAATCCCGACCCCGCCAAAATTTCGGGTTCGGGGCTATCGGGCGGCGTTTAAGTATTTTCTACTTAAATGCATCCCCTCCCCTCTTCTTCTTCTTCTTCCTCAAACCCTACCCTCTCCTCCAGCTCCGGAGAGGTAGCTCTGGTGAGGCGAACTCCGGCGAGGCGCAGCGGTTTCGACGGTCCGCACACGAAGCGTCGAGCTACGCCCTTCGAGGTAGGTGGTGTTTGTTTGCATTTTAAATTCCAAACCCCTCTTTGAATCCTAATTTTTGTGTCTAATTACTGCCCGATCTTCGATCCAAGCCCATAGTTGTGTATAGTATGTTCAAAGGTTTCCGACCCTCTTCTCGGATCAAAATTCTGAGTCCCAGGGTGCCCGGGGTAGTCCCGGGATGTTCCGGCCGAAATTCTGGATTTCCGGCGGGTTTCCTTTTTCTGGCGAGATCCAGCGGCGGCGGCGGCAGTTTCGGCGGCGGTTTCTCTCCCTGGCGGCAGCTTCCCTCCCTGGCGGCGGCGCACTTCGGCGCGGCGGCGAGCTCCGGCCGTGGCGGATTCACGCGGCGCGGAGTGGAAGGATCGGCCAGATGTGCCCGGCGCCGGGCCGCGGGGCTGAGCCACGGGCCGGGCCCTGTCAGGCGGACCAGTCGGGCCCGGTTGGGCGGACCGGCCGGTCCAGCCCCAGGGGATGGTCCCCTTTGTGTTCGGACACCCGTATCATCCACTACGGGTGTCCGATTTGCATGTCGTCTGCGGCAGAGCCTTCCTGCCGTCGAGGTGAAGCTTTTGAGATGGTTTCGGGAAATTATAATTCAGGAAACGAGGGTCCGCGGAGACACGACGTGACCGTTATGTGGACGGGCGTTTATCCGGGAACCTTGTTTTGAGCGGCGCGGACGCATCCGACGTCTGCTTTGAGTGTCGTCAGTTGCGTTGGAACCCTGTCACCGGGATGAAGGTTTCCAAGGCAGTTTTGGGCATTGAGACTGGATATGAGGCGTGGGCCCCACTGCCCGTCTTTTGAGCTGCGTGCAGCTTTTAGCGAGTTTTTCCTCGGACGTCCGTTCGGGGCGTGCGAGCAGTCAATACTGGGTGTTTTTCCAAGGGCATCGCGTTGGCGCAGTCTGCCCGCTGTAATTCCCCACGATGGTGTGGGCCCTAGGAGGGTCGTTTCGGGATTTGATGGTGATTTCCAGCTTTATCACCGGGTGTCCGTTTTGGACAAGTGAATAGTCCATTTCGTGTACTTTTTTGAGAGGATCGCAACAGTGTGATCCGTCCGTTGAGATTCGGGACCGGGATGCGGGTCCTGCATAGTACCGCTCATGTGCGGTGTGCCGGAATGCACATTTTTCTCCGGATATCCGTTGCACTAATGTGGGTAGTGCTTTGGATGTGTTTTCCTGAGGGGGTCGCATTGGTACAACGCGCCCGACTGTTTTCGGGGCCGAGGATTGGGATCACGGGACGCCGTTCGTGCGTGAGGCGGTGTTGGTGACTTTTCCGTCGGATATCTGTTGGAGGCGAGTAAGTAGTCTATCTCGCATGTTTTTCCGCGAGGATCACAACGGTGCAATCTGTTTGGTTGTACGGAGCCTCTCGCGCGATCTTGTTAAACGTGAAAGGCGCTCTGATGGCAGTTCTTCTCGCCGTGTTTGCAGAGAACCCTTGGCGTGTGATCTCATGCACTCCCGTGTGAGTGAAGAGATGTGGTTGGTTGTGACTTAGCCAATGAGGTGGCAAGTTGTAGATGTTACGTCACGCCTTCGCGTTGACGTTGGGTGTCGTGTGCACGATGGCCCTTGGGCTGAGAATGTGGTATACTCTATAGTATATGGAAATTCTTGGAGGTACATGTGGTTGTTCATACCTGAGAAAGTTTGTGAGCTTGGTTGGGGTTGTGATGGGTCCACACGTTGTGTGGGCCCCACATGCGTGTCGCTTTGTACTTAATGTACTTTGACCTCTCGCGACGTAGAGGGTCCCTCTGTGATCTTTTGTTTGACTGGAAGGGTGGAGTTATTCCACTGGCTCTGTGCTCGTTTGTTTGACTAGCAGGGTTGAGTGGTCTCCCCCTGGTTTCGTTCTCAATGGATCGGCCGGTAGCGGTGTTAGTGACACCTAGTGATGGAACAGGCACTAAACCCCTTTGGGTGAGTTGTGATGGAGTTGGGTGGTTGCGCGATACCCACTCCGTGTTCAGTTGGCCAGTTTTGTACCCTCTAGTAGAGATGGCCAGAGCAGTTCTGAGTTTTACCCTCCAGCGAGGCTGGGCAGTGGGTTACTCATTGACTTCTTCGGGTTTAACCTCTAGCATGGCATGGCAGTGGGTTGCTCACTGACTTCTAGGGTTTAACCTCCAGTAGAGACTAGGCAGTGGGTCACCTGACACTCTTAGGGTCTACCCTCCAGTAGAGACTGGGCAGTGGGTCACCCGACCCACTTAGGGTCTACCCTCCAGCAGAGACTGGGCAATGGGTCGCCCGACGCACTTATGGTTTACCCTCCAGCAGAGACTGGGCAGAGGGTCACCCGACGACCTCTTAGGGTCTACCCTCCAGTAGGGTTGGGCAGTGGGTCGCCTGTCATCTAGTCCCAGGTCTACCCTCCAGCAAGGCTGGGCAGTGGGTCACATGTTGACTTATACTAGGTCTACCATCCAGCGAGGCTGGGTAGTGGGTCGCCTGATGATGCATTAAGGTCTACCCTCTAGCGGGGCTGGGCAGTGGGTCTCCTGAGGATGTATTAGGGTTTACCCTCCAACGGGGCTGGGCAGTGGGTCACCTGATATCTAGTTATGAATTACCCTCCAGTATGGCTGGGCAGTGGGACGCCTGTTGGCATTCCTAGATCAGTCCTTTCTACTAGGCTAGCATGTGGCTTTCCTCTGTGATTACAGGAGCAAGACCCTTGGTTGTATGGGTCGGTGATGGAATGGCTTCACTTTGAGGAGACCTCTCGACTACAGGGCAGTGACGATGTGTGGTTTGACTTTCCGTAGAACTCTCAAGTACGAGGGGCGATTTCCCAACCAAGACGCGTTATTGTGACGCGATCTAAAACCATGTGTGCGAGTCAGTGCCGCCCAGAGCGGATAGTGTCTAGGTATGGTGATTGAGCACTTGACTTGTACTTCGGGGCAGACCTGTGGGATGATGGGCATCGATGGCGTTTTTTCTGGGACTGTTGGTGACTCATTTTCTTGGGCTGAGCTACGGGATGGAGATCCCCTTCTGATGTTGTTCGGGATTCTTTATTGAGTGTAAGGATATGTATATACCTTGTTCTAGTACCCACTTCTCGGGTTTGGTTACTTTCCTTCCAGGAGAGGAGAAGATGCGCGGGGTATGCCACGTAATTTCCGTGTCTAGCTTTTTGTGGTTGGATGAGTCTACTCTCCTGCTATAGGTAGCGAAGACTCGACGGGAAGTTCATCTTCTCACCATTCCTAGCTCCTTGTGTTAGGACGATTCTTCTACCTTTCTCTTGTTGGGTTGAGATGTTACTCTTTACTGCACCCTTGGTTGTACTCATCTACTTTTCCTGTTCGCTCTACTGCTCAACCTTTGGTACCTCTTTTGCTTCTCCCTCGAGCCTTGGGGGTATCCTACTGAGTATTTGTATACTCACCCTGCTTGGGCTTTGCCCGCACTTGGTGTGTCCTTGCAGACGATTTACAGGTGGACCGTGACTTCAGTGGAGCGTAGGAGCTTGGGAGCTTGGACCGCGTGCGGTGGTCGTAGTCGGGTTCTAGGTGGGAGACTCGTCAGCTGTTTGTTTTGTTTACCTATTGCCGGGTTGTGGCACTTTTCTGGTGGGTGCATATTTTTCCCCTTTTTCCTTTTCAGCACTTTACTTGTACTGTTTAGAGGACGGTGCACATTTGTGGTATTTATATACTAGTTGCCCTTTTCTTTTCTTGTCTTTTGTTTTTACTCTACACTTTTTCATTGAGTGTGATGTGTGTATGTGTACAGGTGCTTAGGAAAAGGCCTCCTCGTGTTGTTGTGCCTTCGGCGCTAGTCGCCAGCCCCTGGCCTATGGAGGCGGGCTTGGGGTAGTTGTGGCTCGAGCCCGGGTAGGGTCGGGTCGTGACAAAGTGGTATCAGAGGTGGTTCTTTCCTTGGGACATTGTTCGGACATCCCTAAAAAGGAATTGGTTGGGAATTAGGGAAACAATGTTAACATGTCTCGAGAGAGGCTCTCAGGCCAGGGAGTCCAGTGATGGTGCGACGACCAACATATCCATTTACCAGGACCGTGATAACCCACTTGTCGACTCGGCATGCTGAGACACTAGTTGCAGGGAAATTTGTTTGTGCATCACATAGGATTGAGTCTCTAATTGTCCTTCTTGAGTCATCTCCCCATCGTTCTCTTTATTGGTATATACACATATGCTCATCTGACTGCGACACTCATTGATAACATTCAGGATGTCTCCGCGAAGACAGCCATCCAAGATACTAGCTTTGGTTCATGATGATGACCCTGTGAGCTATGAGGCTATAGTCCAGGACCCATCATGCGAGCCCCTTTCTCCAAATGGGCCGGTAGAAACACCCCCACTTGTTGAGCAGCAGGAAGTTTCAGCAGAGCAGGCTGAGCTTGAGCGCAGGTTGAGCGTGCTCCGTGAGTTCCAGCGGTGGAGACCGCTGAGGTTCAGTGGTGAGCCAGACCCTCAGGCAGCAGAGGTGTGGCTCGAGGCAGTGGTTCGCCTTTTCAGGCTTGTGCAGACGCTGACATATTAGTGAGTGGCTTTGGCAGCCACACTTTTTCATGGAGCAGTTTGGCGTTGGCGGTGTCTGGTGACTCAGCTTCTTGACGAGTCGTCGCTTTCGTGGGGTGACTTCTAGTTCTAGTTTTTTGAGGAGTTTTTCCCTCTGCTTGCACTTCGTTCGCATTCAGGAGCTTATGCAGTTTCTTCAGGGAGGGATGACGGTGCCTGAGAACGCGGCTAGTTTCACAGACCGTGCACGGTTTTACCCAGACATGCTCCATGATAACAACATCTGAGCGCAGAAGTTTGAGTAGGGTCTCCGCCGAGAGATTTGTGCTGTCATAGTACCCTTGGGCATTTCCTTATCTGCCTGGGTGCCAGAGCAGGCGTGGGTGACAGAGAGCTTCCTGTCATGTTTTGTGGTTTGTAGTGGCAGTGGGCATGATGGAGCCGGGAAGTCTGCCATAGCTAGCAGGTGTCGGAGGACAGCACCTCGACGCAGGTGGCCTTTCCATTGCCAGTTTCGGAGACGTGGTCGTATACCATTATGGCTAAAAGGCGCAGGGCCTTAGCCGAGGATTCCCTTCCGAGAGTGGATCCCGGGCCGTGGTCGTACACCACAGTGGTTCCAGGGGGCACAAGGGTAGCCCAGAGAGATTCGGTTCTATGCTTGTGACGGGAGAGGTCACTTGGCATGAGACTGCCCGACCCAAGTTGTGGAGAGCTTCGAATAGGCAGCAGGTGCACCACCACGACAGAGGCAGCACCGTGATCGGAGTAGCGCCGAGAGAGGTGGTGCTAGCAGAGGAGCGAGAGGAGCTCGTAGTGGGGACGAATTTGCGAGATCTCCCCATCACAACTAGGCGGTCCACGTCAGGTTCCGGGAGATGACGGTTGGGACCACGGACAACCGTGAGCTTTGGGTGTCTACGATCCTGCAGAGCATGGGATGGTGAGAGGTACCCCTTGCGACTATTATACTTCTTGTAGTAGAATTTTTAGGCTCTACGTGGGAAAGGGTTTTCTCCATGCTCCTTGTTTGAGGTGTTACCAGGGTGACGCATGGCGTCGGGTGTAACCCTGTGTTGGTAAAGAAAAAGGCGTGAGACCTTTTTCTTTAGTCGACGGTGTTGACTCCTTCACTTCCGAGAGTGTAAGAGAGTCTTGGTTGAGAGATAATCAACTGTGAAATCTTGTGTGACCAGATATCCTTGGGTGCTTCACCATATGGATATTCTGAAGGAGGGAATCACTAGGCCATGTTCCAGGTGCGGGCGGTGATTCCAGTCGCGGCGTGCAATGTGGAGGTTCGGTCGGGGAGGTGAGCTACCCCCGAGGGCCTTCGGGTCGTTTGAGACCGTGCAAAGGGAAGGAAAGGTACCCAACTGCCTTGCCCTAACCCCAAAGTCTGTAGTGGGTTCACAATGTCGTCAAGGGCCGACCTTGCATGAATAGATCAACCCCTTGGCCTGTGTGCGGTGACGCAGAGCTGTGTGTGGGTTCTTCTGGGTATGGGAAAGACAGGTGAGGGCTTAGTACCCTGTGTTGCTCCCTAGTTTTTCTTTTCAGGGACGCAAATATTGAAGGAGGGAATGATTTAAGAACCCGGTTTTTGCTGAAAAATACTTTGGAATGTTTTTGATAATATTCCAGAGCAGCGCCTTCAGACGACGTGCGATTCCGAGCCCCGAAGAGGCCGAAATTAAATTTTCAGTGCGTTCACACTAGAAACGCCAAATAAATGGGATAGCTACTAAACAGAGTTCCGGATCAGATATTCGAGTGTACGGATGGGTCCGAAATTGGGTTTTACCTTAGGAACGACATAAAACTTGTCGGCACGGGACGTTTGGACCCCTCGCCCGCTTATGGAACGTTAAACAGATTAATTAATTAATTAATTAATTCGTCTAGCGTTGAAACTCGAGTATCTTTTAAACGGTGGCTCGGATTGGAAAACCAAGGTCACTGTTGAGTTCGGAATGTGCCGTTTACCCTAGGAGGGGTGTAAGTTTTGCGGGTGCGGGCTGTCTGTGAAAAATGGCCCTAGGGGCGTTTTCGTAAATTGGCAGCTTTCGGCGTTCAGTTTTATAACATTTGAACGGGGTCTCGGATTAAAATTATGAGACCGCCGTTGCGCTCGGAGCGTGGTTTTTAGCCTAGGGGAGTCTTAATCCCGACCCCGCCGAAATTTCAGGTTCGGGGCTATCGGGCGACGTTTAAGTATTTTCTACTTAAACGCATCTCCTCCCCTCTTCTTCTTATTCTACGTCAAACCCTACCCTCTCCTCCAGCTCCGGTGAGGTAGCTTCGGCGAGGTGAACTCCGGCGAGGAATAGCGGTTCTGACGGTCCGCACACGAAGCTTCGGGCTACGCCCTTCGAGGTAGGCGGTGTTCGTTTGCGTTTTAAATTCCGAACCCCTCTTTGAATCCTAATTTTAGTGTCTAATTGCATCCTGATCTTTGATCCAAGACCATAGTCGCATAGAGTATGTTCTATGGTTTCTGACTCTCTTTTCGGATCGAATATCCGAGTCCCCGGGTGCCCGGGGAAATCCCGGGAAGTTCCAGCCAAAATTCTGGATTTCCGGCGGGTTTCCTTTTTCCGGCGAGATCCAGTGGCGGCGGTAGGGGTTTTGACGGCGGCGGCTGGCAACGACTTCCCTCCCTGGCGGCGGCGAACTTCGGTGCAGCGGCGTGCTCTGGCCGTGGCGGCTTCGAGCGGCGCGGAGCTACAGGACCGGCCGGCTGTGCCGGCCGGTTGACCCGGGAGACAGGGGTCGCGCGCCGCGACCCCGCGGGGGAAGCAAAGACCCGCGCCAGGTGGGTCTTCACGCGACGAGGCGACCAACCCTCGTGGTCGGATTGCAGGCGGACCGCGAACCGGCGACGGGGCGCGCGGCTGAGCCGCGGGCCGGGCCAGGTCGGGCGGACCGGCCGGTCCAGGCCGGTCAGCCCCAGGGGATGGTCCCCTTTGTGTTCGGACACCCGTATCTTCCACTACGGGTGTCCGATTTGCATGCCGTCTGCTGCAGAGCCTTCCTGGAATCGAGGTGATGCTTTTGAGTAGGTTTTGGAAAATTTTAATTCCCGAAATGAGGGGCCTCGGAGACCCGAAATGACCGATAAGTGGACGAGCGTTTATTCGAGAACCTTGGTTTGAGCGGCACGGACGCATCCTACGTCCGCTTTGAGTGTCGTCATTTGCGTTGGAACCCTGGCGCTCGGGCGAAGGTTTCTAGGGCGGTTTCGAGCATTGAGACTGGATTTGAGGTGTGGGCCCCATGGCCCGTCTTTTGAGCTGCGTGCAGCTTTTAGCGACTTTTTCCTCGGACGTCCGTTCGGGACGTGCGAGCAGTCAATGCTGGGTGTTTTTCTGAGGGCATCGCGTTGGCGCAATCTGCCCGCTGTAATTCCGCACGATGGTGCGGGCCCCGTGATGGCCATTTCGGGATTTGACGGTGATTTCCAGCTTTATCAACGGGTGTCCGTTTTGGACAAGTGAATAGACCATTTCGTGTTCTTTTTCGAGAGGATCACAACGGTGTGATCCGTCCGTTGAGTTTCAGGACCGGGATGCGGGTCCCGCGTAGTACCGCTCATGTGCGGTGTGCCGGAATGCACCTTTTTCTCCGGATATCCATTGCACTCATGTGGGTAGTGCTTTGGATGCGTTTTCCCAAGGGGATCACATTGGTACGATGTGCCCGAATGTTTTTGGGGCCGAGGCTCGGGATCACGGGACGCCGTTCGGGCATGAGCCGGTGTTGGTGACTTTTCCGTCGGATATCTGTTGGAGGCGAGTTAGTAGTCGATCTCACGTGTTTTTCCGCGAGGATCACAACGGTTCGATCCGTTTGGTTGTGTGGAGCTTCTCGCGTGATCTTGTTAAATGTGAAAGGCGCTCTGATGGCAGTTCTTCTCGCCGTGTTTGCAGAGAACCCTTGGAATGTGATCGCATGCACTCCCGTGTGAGTGAAGAGATGTGGTTGGTTGTGCCTCAGCTGATGAGGTGGCATGTTGGAGATGTTATGTCACGCCTTCGCGTTGACATTGGGTGTCGTGTGCATGATGGCCCTTGGGCTGAGAATGTGGTATACTTAGAGAGTATAAGGGAATTCTTGGTGGTACATGTGGTTGTTCGTACTTGAGAACGTTTGTGAGCTTTTTTGGGGTTGAGATGGGGCCACAAGTTGTGTGGGCCCCACAAGCGTGCCAGGTTCTACATTACGTACTTTGACCTCTCGTGACGTAGAGGGTCCCTCTGTGCTTGTTTTTTTGACTGGCAGGGTGGAGTTATTCCCCTAGCTCTGTGCTCGTTTGTTTGACCAGTAGGGTTGAGTGGTCTCCCCCTAGTTTCGTTCTCGATGGATCGGCTGGTAGTGGTGTTAGTGACACCTAGTGATGGAACAGGCGCTGAACCCCTTTGGGTGAGTTGTGCTAGAGTTGGGTGGTTGCACGATACCCACTCCATGTTCGGTTGACCAGTGTTGTACCCTCCAATAGAGTGTTCCAGAGCAGTTCTGAGTTTTACCCTCCAGCGGGGCTGGGAAGTGGGTTAGTCATCGACTTCTTTGGGTTTACCCTCTAGCTGGGCTGGGTAGTGGGTTGCTCACTTACTTCTAGGGTTTACCCTCCAGCAGAGACTGGACAGTGGGTCACCCGATCCTCTTAGTGTCTACCCTCCAGTAGAGACTGGGCAATGGGTCACCCGACGCAATTAGGGTCTACCCTCCAGTAGAGACTGGGTAGTGGGTCGCCTGATGCACTTATGGTTTACCCTCTAGCAGAGACTGGGCAGTGGTTCACCCGACGACCTCTTAGGGTATACCCTCCAGTAGGGCTGGGCAGTGGGTCACCCGTCATCTAGTCCTTGGTCTACCCTCCAACATGGCTGGGCAGTGGGTCGCCTATCGACTTATTCCAGGTCTACCCTCCAGCGGGGCTGGGCAGTGGGTCTCCTGATGATTCATTAAGGTCTACCCTCTAGTGGGGCTGGACAGTGGGTCGCCTGAGGATGTATTAGGGTTTTCCCTCCAGCAGGGCTGGGCAGTGGGTCACCCGATATCTGGTTATGAATTACCCTCCAGCAGGGCTAGGCAATGGGACACCTGTTGGCATTCCAGGCTCAGTCCTTTCTACTAGGCTAGCCTGTGGCTTTCCTCCGTGATTACCTGAGCGGGACCCTTGGTTGTACGGGTCGGTGATGGAATGGCTTGACTTTGAGGAGACCTCTCGACTGTAGGGCAGTGATGAGGTGTGGTTTGAATTTCCCTAGAACTCTCAAGTACGAGGGGCGCACTCCCCACCGAGACGTGTTCTTGTGACGCGATCTAAAACTGTGAGGGAGAGTCAGTGCCGCCCAGAGCGGATAGTGTCGAGGTGCAGTGACTGAGCACTTGATTTGTAGTTCGGGGCAGACGTGTGGGATGCTGGGCATCGATGGAGTTTCTTCTGGGACTGTTGGAGACTCATTTTCTTGGGCTGAGCTATGGGACGGAGATCCCCTTACGACGTTGTTTGAGCTTCTTGATTGAGAGTAAGGATATCTATATACCTTGTTCTAGTACCCACTTCTCAGGTTTGGTTACTTTCCTTCCCGGAGAGGCGAAGACGCGCGAGGTATGCCACGTGATTTCCGTGTCTAGATTCTCGTGGTTGGATGATTCTACTCTCCTTCTATAGGTAGTGAAGACTCCACGGGAGTTCATCTTCTCACCATTCCTAGCTCCTTGTGTAAGGACGAGTCTTGTACCTTTCTCTTGTTGGGTTGAGCTGTTACTCTTTATTTCACCCTTGGTTGTACTCCTCTACTTTTCCTGCTCGCTCTACTGATCACCCTTTGGTACCTCTTTTGTTGCTCCCTCGAGCCTTCTGGGTATCCTACTCAGTATTTTTATACTCACCCCTTCTTGGGATTTTCCAGCACATGGTGTGACCTTGCAGACGACGGACAGGTGGAGCGTGACTTCAGTGGAGCATAGGAGCTTGGGAGCTTGGACCGCATGCGGTGGTCATATCCAGGTTCCAGGTGGGAGACCCGTCAGCTGTTTGTTTTTTTTACCTGTTGCCGGGTTGTGGCACTTTTCAGGTGGGGCACGTGTTTTCTCCTTTTTCCTTTTCATCACTTTACTGGTATTGTTTAGAGGTCGGTGCACATTTGTGGTATTTATATAGAAGTTTCCCTTTTCATTGCTTGTCTTTTCTTTTTACTCTGCACTTTTGCATTGAGTGTGCTGCGTGTATGTGTACTGGTGCTTAGGCAAAGGCCTCCCTAAGTTGTTTTGCCTTCGGCACTGGTCTCCAGCCCCTGGCCTATGGAGGCGGGCTTGGGGTAGTTGCGGCTCAAGCCCGGGTAGGGTCGGGTCGTGACGAACATTTTCTCAGATATTCGTCGTTCTAAGGAGAAATTTTCGTCGTGGTTCGCTTATATCGATATCCTAGGATCGAGGTAGGTGGATTGTTCCTTTCTGTAGAATTTCATTGAATATTTTTGTGAAAATTCCCCCAATACCCTTGAATGGGGTATTGCATGTTCCCGTTTTCCACTTGTTGTATGCCTTCTTTGCTTGATTGTTTGATTATAGGTAATTACTTGTGAATAGGATAGATTTTACTATACTCTGGATGTTTTTCCATTCTTGTTATGCTTGTTTGGAATTTTTCCAATTGCCATGCCTAGTAGTAGGATAGTGGGACTATTGTACTGTTATACTGTTGTGCCTTAGAATGATATCCAAGTAGTTCTTGAGGTTTAATTGGGCCGATACGCGCACTATGAATGTTTGTGATACACGGGGCTATGAGAACCTAGTGTAGTGGACCATAGACAGAATAGACGGAAGGGCTTCTCTAGAGTGTCCTTAATTTATGATTCGAGACCACATGAGGGAATTGACATTTAGTGCTTCCTCAGAGAGTCGGTAGTTCCTCGATGTGGGCCACAAGGGGAATTGACGTTGAGTGCTTCCCCAGAGAGCCTTTAGCATGAGACGAGACTATATGGGAAATTGACAGTGAGTGCTTCCCCAGAGGGTCTATTAATTATTTGGTTGAACTAGCGGGGCGAGCCTGTTTGTGCTTCCCAGAGGGTGGCCATTACTTAGAGGCTGAACCTTAGGGGTTAGCCTGTGAGAACTAACCAGTGGTTACCTTTTTTTTTTGCTTGCTTGAGTGGTTGTTTGTTGTTTGTAGATTATATGCTGGAAATTGTGGATTGTTACTGTTGTGTATTATCCTGTCTGTTTCTTTCTGTTTACTCTTACTTTACATTACCTTCCATATATTTACTGACTATTAGGCACATATATTTGGGTGGATTCCTATTTGGACTTTGTCTCACACCCTATTTGGGTCATGATTTTGGGCCCAAAAAGATTATGTTGTTGCAGGTATAGATAAGGGCAAGCACTCTTTTACAACAGGTTCTTGATTGCACTAGAGTTGGAGAGCATGAGACCGAGCTGAGGCTTGCGATGCAGAGGAGTTTCTCATCTGTTTTTCTTTTTCACTTTGGTTTAGTATTGTATGCAGCATTGTGACTTGATTGGATGTTTTTTATACACATATGTATCATGCATCATTTACATATATTTCAGCTCTAGTTATTTATTTATCAGTCTTCCGTTGTTTACTCATGTGTGGATGTCTACTGTTTCCGATATTGTTGTCATTACCTTTCTCTTCCACTGTGTACTCTGCCAATGAGGGCATAGTTTCCCCACTATCACACCCAAGGCCCTCTCTGCTAGTCGGCAGCCTCTGACGTTTGGGGAAATGTGCTTGTGGCCATGTGGCCAACCAGGTATGGGGCACCTCTGGGTGGCTCCCAGAACCAGGACAATACATTCTGATCCATCCATCTCACATTTCCATCAATGAGGATTATAGTTCCTACCTCTTAGTTCCATCTCAAGGGGAATCAGGATATATCCCTTCGAGAATCACATCAAGGGGTGTTCTAATCAATTCGCAACTAATCGTACTTATTGGGTATTTCCCTATAACATATTTGGTTCGTCTCCTGTGGCACTGGGATCCAACCATCATTTCCCCACAATACATTAACCAAATGCCCATATCCATATGACGTTAAAATTTCATCCAATCTAACTCAACTAGCTGTTCTGATCAGCCTCCATAGAATGTATATCTTGTGAAATAACCCAAAATACATACTCCATAATTAACAAGGTGATACCTCAAGTGAACAACATGGAATACTAGTTCGCATAAAAGTATTACCTTGTGATCAACATAGGATTCCATGGGTTCTTTAGCTTATGATTCATCACATGATATTCACTCCCAAATGGATACATATAGGTGAACAATGCACCCAGAATCAAGGCAATGAAGTTATTCATTATGTTATTACTCTCCTAATCAAAGGTTGTTTCCCTGTCATCATGATGAATAATGATAAAATAGGTGCAGGGTAATTAAGAATCATCCACAATGATATGGTAGAAAGAATAAGTTTCACTGACATATGTTAAACTCTATGAGAGATACTTGAACTACGCAATGAGTTCATGGTGAAATCCAATGAAAGAGAAACCAATTTCCAATCACTATGTTTCAATCAAGGAGAATACATTTCTATTGAATGTGATGAATTTCTCCCGCTAATTCAAAGATGAAATGTGGTGCTATAGTATAGTTAGTGTGTATATGAATCATGTCAACACACAACAGGACCCTCCGAAGAAAGAATTGGAAACAAGGTCAATAAACCATGATGAGTATTCTTCCACAGTCATATTACCCTAATGATGATGTAGAAACTTGTGGATTTGCAACAATCTCAACATGGATAAATAAAATTCTTTTCTATGATCAATAAAACTCTGTCTAATAGGAATTTCTCTCATATTGGGCCTACATCAACATACTAACCCATCACATATATGATACCTATCAAAGAATTGTAATTAGAACCACCATATTTTTAGAAGGAGTCCTAAATAGATAGAAAATGCATGTGACTTCCTCCATATAGTAATCAGATCCCAGGGGATCCTGGTAACTCCAATAAAATGGAGGTCACTATATCTAAAATTATTACAGGCCACTAATAATTTTTGCATTCATGGCCTGAACTACTATCACAACCAAGTACTCAACATGTTGTGGATTGTCTGGAAAACTACAGAGAGATACCACTTCATGTGCATACCTCTACACCAAATCCTCATCAACTGGAAGTTCACCATAACGAACCCATTATGGATCCCAAATTTTATTTCATCATTGTGGTGTAATAAGATAATATCTAGACATAGTACTTCAAAATTATTATATCTAGGGAAGATACTCAAGAATAATATAGAAACCATAACCCACTTCTATACAATGCATCTACCAAAGTCTCAATGCATCCGTTTTCATTATAATCCAAATCCAAAAAATGAAATATAGATTTATGGTGGATGGATACCTCAACCACAACACCAACTCTGGTATCCTAAACCAAAAACTCATAGATGAAACATATTAACACCATCCCGTTAAATAACAATCCATGATCATTAACAAAAACAATCTTCAATCTTATGGAATGACCTCCATTGATATACCTCTATAATGAACCAATTTGTTCGGTTCGACCTAGCTAGTTGAATACCTAGAAACCACTACCCCATGCCATCCTCTAGTATGTTATTGGATGGTGACCGGGGACATGTAATGCAAGAACGCATTTTTTAGGTATTAGCCTTTGGAACCTATAGGCATTAACACACATACATATCGATGAAACATTACTGATATATTAATAAAACTTATATTAAAATACAACTATTAAAAAAATGCATGATTACATATACGATGCCATCACAGTACAACAAATTACTAAAATCATAGTAAAGGGAAAATAACACACCACCAAAAATGATAAATTAATCTAACATGATCCTTTGGAGGGGAGTAATATCAAATGAATCCACATCTACATAAATTTTTATATCTGTCTCTCTATGCTCCACCTACTTTAGATACATGAGAGACACAATAAAAATAATAGTATTCTAAATAATTAATGACATAAGAAGGAAGAGTTCATGGATGGATGAATAAAATGATACCGAACATGCACCCCAAAATATGAAATAATATCTATAAACAGAATGCAAACAGTTCTCTTGACCCAGATCTAGAATTTAAAACCCAATTGTTAGAAAAATAGAAACTCTATATCGACCACTCTTCACCTATACAAAACTATTCATTTCATATCCACATGGTGTGATAATCATGATATGTTACATCACCTCATGGACTCCCCAAACATTCTATATGTACACATCATTGAATCAATGTACGATGGGGTCCCATTCTCATAGCCATTCAAAGAATTATACTCAAGGATCAAAGGTAATGCTCATCTAGGATATCTCACTGAATGATCCTAATCATCCAAGAAGAAACTCATCTATAAGATATCACCCATCATGTATTTCTATGATAATAGAACATCCCTTTCATCCAAGATGAAATACATCTGGGGGATCAATCTTATTGAGTGTCACCCTGATGAAATTTCCGCCAGATCTTGTAACATCTCGACACTCAGACAATGGATCACACCCACCCCCAACAGGGTATTCTAATAATACTAATATAATTCAATAACAACTAACTATTATATGGGATCACTTCCATAAATACTATGGGACACCACTATCCCAATATGGATCATCATTTACCATAACACTCAGATACGGTCTCACGCATAGGTCTGTAGGGGGATTTCAAAAGTCCTAAAAGGGTTAGAAGCATGATACATAGATCACAATAATCTATTAAAGAATCACACATAGACCAATTTTTTGATACCACAAATCATACTGACATAGTTAATTGATACCTCGACACAAAGATACGGGGTGAATCCTATGATTGATGGGGGACACTTTTAACCTTACTAGAGTAACCGAAAACGTTTTAGGATCATATTTATATGATACCAAGAACCCTATTAAAATGACCAAAAAGATATGGGACCTAATTCTTATGATATAGAGATCATGATATTACTATGAAATCCATTTGTGTTAATATAATGATAGAGTATCACATCATGAGACACTTTGCGAGACACCATGAAATGATTCTAAAACAATGAATAAAGGGTTAACAATTAAATTTTAAATATGTGACATTGCTTAGTACCATCATAGGAATAGACCAAGGGAGATCACTTAAATAATAACGGTCTAAATGTCTCCAAGAGATTCATTTCACAAACATCACCTTACATCATATATATAATGCAGAAACCAAGGCCCCACCATGTCAAATGTGAGAACCAACTATGGAGAGGATACTCTCATGCCTCTATCTAAGTTATAAAGATGTATATGTGTGATGGAGAAGTATCCAAGGTGTATTACATGACTTTTACCCTTAGTAAAGGACATGTATCTTAAATAAAACCTTGGTGGTGTCACATCTCGGTACTCGATGTATATAAGTAATGTAAGGGATGTGCCCCATGTCAAATGGTGGGTGACCACATCCAAACTTCTACGCATGTACTCACCCATAAACAACTTGAATCTGCATGTCTCTATACATAGTGTTTACTCGCATTACACGATATGCTATTCTTAGACAAGACCAATCACATCTCATTGGTTGTTCAAGTGTACAAATTTTTATTTCCATGTACAATGACCTGTGCCTATGTATATGGCCATGTACCCTTTCCTATATACAACTGATGTATGGATATACACATCCCAAAGACCATGTCCCCAAACATGATGTACCATCCCATTCCCTTATCCACACATCATAGGATAAATATACGACACGTGCCCCCCATAAATGATATATATCCCTTACAAGATAATCTTCTCCTAACAGGAAGAAAACATAGAGTTTTCTCCCACACATCATAATTTGGGATCAAGATTTATGAATAATAAATTCTTATTTTCTCTTAAAACCCCTAATTTCCAACTAAAACCCGCCTATATACCTACAATGGATCTATAGCAGGCCTTACAGGGATACGGAAGCACAAAACAATACATAAATTAGGATTCAGACATAATGTTCATTAATCCACCTACCTCAATGATAAATTTAGATTCTTATCGTTCAAAATGATTCCCAAAACCTGGTGGACCTTGATCTGGTGATGATAGTTGTAAACAACAAGACTTTCTATAACCAAATATCCTTGGTTCATCCATGGTACATCCATTGTTATGGGTGAATATACCCCTTTCCTTCTGTTGGAGTTGGTGGTCTAAAACCAACTACTTTGTACTTTATTCATTAAATAAAAGACTAACCACATCTTGAATGTTCTTTTGCGTGACATGTCATGGGATAATGTCCTAAGGACAGCTGTTTCATTAAAGGGTCGTAGCGGATCCCTGCTATGATGAGAACCCGAAAGTGCCATAACACTATTCTTGAATGTATGTTCTATGGCTGGATGATATTATTTGAGGGACACAAATAATACAGGACATTAGGGGTGAGGACTCATAAAACATTGAGGCACCTTCTCATGGTGTGCGCCCTTGGTAATATCCAGGAGGATATTTTGAGAACGAGACCCGCCAGTAGGAAATCCACATTTCATAGTGTCGTTGGATGTTCCTATATACGGACGTGTGTATTGATCCTTAGACTTTAAGATTATTATTAATGGGTATTACAACTCGTGCAATTAGATGTATTGACGAAAACTGTGATGACACACTCTTCACAGCGAGGTAGGATACGTTGGGTGCGTCATGAGTAATACCGCATTAATAGATAATGCGAGAAAGGATTTGTCCCTTCCGTTCCATAACAGAAGTATATATCTTAGGCCCTTTGATGGAATTGATATAGCCTAAATAAATCCATGGCCATGGTAAGGTATGGGTAAGTTCAATTCCAGGAAGTCAAAGAAAGAATAATCAAGCACAAGGGTTGATGGCACTAGCATGCAACCCGCTTGATTGGAGATTTCAAGACAAAGGGATTATATTACACGGTAAGCATTCGTAGGAGGTGACACGTCATTGCGGCGTTAACTTCTTTCTCTATGGGTGCCTTGGCATGTTGCTAGACGCTATACTTGGACTTTAGGCAGGCTCAGCCTAATGCCACTGAGAAAGAGGCCTAGTGGTTCACACACTAAGTGTGTCCATGTATCTCAGTTAAATATTAATTTAACAAGTTAAATAAATATTATTTCCGACTGTGGTTTAATAATTATTTAAGGATGTCTGATCGCATTTTTTTTGACATTAGTTATTTGAGAGAATATACTGTGGATAAAATAATATATTTATTCGTGAGTAATGCAGTTACATTTATTTAAGAAATAAATAGTCATTACTCAAGGTCTAATAAATGTGGTGGAGAAAAATGGAAAATAAAAGTACACGCCGTGTATATTAAATATACATGCTGTGTAGTTTTATGGAAAACAAGTATACGCCGTGTATTAATTATTACACGCCGTGTAGTTTTTCTAATTGGGATTTTGATGATTTAATATTGTTTTATAAAATGATATTTATTATAATTAGCGTGGGCGCATGTCAAGGAATTAATAATTCGACATGGGGGTTTTCAATAAGAGTTAATGAAATAAATAAAACTCGTAACACGTTTATTTATTGTCATAACTCTATTAACCTCAAACCTGATTATAAATATCCTTGCAACCCCAACATTTTTTGGAGAGCCATTGTTGTGCACAACGGATTTGGAAATACTCTCAAGCCAAGAGAGAATTCCCTTTCCACCAAGAACGCCCTCAAGTTACGAGAGCAAGATCCTCCACCGGATCAAGGCGGTCGAAGGCGGACATCGCAAGCGAAGGTTCTTCTACGCTAGCACCCGGAGATCTCTTCGGTGATGTCTGGAAATACGTGACACACGTGTGGATCACCGCTAGAGGAATCCTACACTTGGATTCTACGACACAAGGATAGATCACCGAATCGTGATCGGACACATCAACGAAGAAAGAATTCCAACAAGGTAATTCTTATGCATTAATTAAATTAATTATAATCAACATATGATGATCCTCCTCAAGGGTTCCGGGACTCTTATTTTCTTTTCTTTCTTCGTTCTATTCCGAAGATTCGGCGTTTTATATCGTGATGGATCTCGGATTGAACATTGTTTAACGTTAAAATTAAAGTTGGGCAAACCCACCAACGCGCTTTCGCTGTGCCCGGAACCTACAAGTGGTATCAGAGGGGTCATATCGTTGGTTATAATTATTTAATTTTTTGTTGGTTATTTATGCATTTAATAATTTAGTTATTTCAATTCATGTTTAATCGTTATGGAAATCTGAATATCGAGATCTGTTCCTCCTCTCTAGTTTCTCGTTCACCTCACAGAAACGTATTTTTCTTTTAATTTTGATTAAAATAAAATAGAGGAACTCATCCGGAGGAGCCAAATGTTTCTGGCCGTATAACACCAGAATACACGGCGTGTATTCGGAAGTACACACCGTGCAGTCTAGGTTCAATGCATTGACTGATCTGCCAAATCAGGCCGTGTATTGGATTCTTTCTAAGAATTTAAGACACCGTGTGTAGACCAGAAACAGGTGGCACACGGTTTCCGGAATACATGCCGTGTGGTCCAATGAACATGGCGTGTAGTCCCTTCGGGTTAGGGTTGGGTCGTGTACTCCGTACATAGCATGCCCGGCTAGAAACCGTGTAACGCGGAAACTACACGGCGTGTGTCCCACTGTACACGCCGTGTACTCTGAAAATTTCCGGAAGTACATTAACACACCTTATCCCCGGGCGTGTACTTCGGATGGACGGTGAAGAAAAAGTACACGCCGTGTAGTCGGAACTACACGCCGTGTACTCACCCAAATTACGCAGATATATTAAAATTTATTATTATATTATACAAACCCTTGAGACGTGTACCATGGTGCAGGAGTAAAGCTGAGGCACAAAACGTGATTGGTGTTTTATATATATATGTTTAATTTAAAATCTGCATAATAAATGGGAATTCATCGGGTTGCCTCCAAGGTACAAGTTGTGTACAAGGATAATTTTAAATGAATTTATTTGTTTAAAATTATGATGGATGAGAATCTCAAGGAAATTCATAAAATGGATTTAAGACAAAAGGATTTATTAATTAAAGATAATTAATTGATTCGAGCGTGATTTATCTTAAACAAGAACGATTAAAGAATTGAATACTAGTTTTATTTATGTGTAAATATCATTGCATGTATGGATGTTCATGAGATAGACCGAGACCTTTGTATGTGAATGGTTTCTTTTAATTTATTTATTTAAATTAAATTTGTTGGCCTGCGAGCCATCTCCTCATTAATATGTAGGGCCTGCACGCCCAAGGATTCTTTTATGTAAAAACCCCTTTTTTCCCCTCACCTGCGTGTGAGATAAATGCATATGTAATTGATGGAGCTCCCAAGCTAGTGGAGGCGGCTCAAGTCAGGAGCCAATATGAAACCAATCCAAGGAGATACAAAGGTGGACAGGTGGAAAGCTATAAACACGAACCCGAAAGGTTCAAGGTGTTTCTCCCCTAGGTCTTGGGTTAGTTTATCAGCCGCTAGATAAACTAACCAATTGAAAAGCTCATGATCATACCATTTATTTTATTTCTGTCAGTTGCATGGTTTATTTATTGTGGGTGTGTTATCACGATCACACAATTAATGAATTAAACGAGCATGCATGATGGAACTAAAATAAAATTGGCTTATACGTAAATATTATCTTAGACATGGTTAATCACTTAAGTATATCCCACTTAATATTAACAAGCATGTAATCAAAGATAATAAAATGACAATTTACGTATAAGGATAAAATCCCTCAAAATAAATATTAAGTCGGCATATCCTTCCATAATCTTGGTTAGAATCGAACCATAGTTCAAAGTGCTTGACCAACCCTAGTTGGGGTGCTTTTAATTATCGGGGAATTTTAATTCAAGGTTTTGGGTTGACTTGAATTGGTTCGCATCAAGGGTTGACTGCCACAGCAGGACTTGGTGTGACCAAGAGGCAATGGTTGGGGAAATCCAAAAAGGATTTCAGGATTGGGGAGTCCACTCAGCGGATCAAGGAACTGCGAGTTAATGCAGTTGGCATTTGGAATGCCTACCTAAAACCCTTCAAGTTGCTTGACCAACCCTAGTTGGGGTAATGCGAAGGGAAATATGGATCCTTGCCACTAGAATATTCACACAATAAAATATTCTGAAGTCAATGGTGAGGGCTATTGGATTTCGATAAAATAGTGGGAGACTAATAAGTATTAATTTATTTATTTGTCTCAATTTTTATAATAAAGTACTAAACCTTTGCTCATCTTAAATAATAGAAATGGAAAGAAAATGACTTCAAACATATCATTGCGCACCATACTCGAAAAAGAAAACCTTCTCACTGACACCAATTTCTAAGAGTGGTAGAGGCGTTTACGCGTCGTCCTTCGCCACGAAAGGAAATTATATGTGCTGGAAGAGCCTATTCCAGTTGCACCTAGGAAAGAGGCTAGTGATGAGGGATTATCTCTCTACATGAAACACATGGATGATGCCACAGATGTCCAGTGATTCATGCTATCGGCCATGTCTAATGAGCTCTTGAAGCAACATGAAAACATGGATGTGTATAGCATGATGTCTCACCTTAAAGATCTCTACCAAGAGAAGGCAAGACGGGAGAGGTATGAGATCTCCAATGCTTTGTTTACCACGACGCTTGGAGAGTCTGCGCCAGCTAGGCCTCATGTGGTCAAGCTTATTGGATACATTGAACGCTTGGACATCTTAGGGATTAAATTCCCAGATGAGTTGCGTACAGATCTCATCCAATCATCATTGCCCAAGACCTTCTCTAGCTTCATTGTCAACTATAACATGAGCGGCAATGAGAAAAGTCTATCGGAGCTTCTGACCTTGATTCGGCAGGTAGATAAGGACATGGGGCATGATAAACCCATGGTCCTTATGGTGAACAAGAAAAGGAAGGACAAGGAAAAGGGGCCAAAGACTTATAAACGGTCTGAAGCCCCCGAGCACCGTCCCTCCAAGAAGGGGAAGATCCAGAGGCAGGGCAAGGAATGGGAAGCAGTGTGTTTTTCATGTGGCAAGTAGGGCCACTAGAAGAGTAACTGCACCCAGAAGCGTGGGGATGCTAATGGTGCATTCGTTATCGAGTGCATTCTTTCTATTTCTACACATTGGGTATTAGATACAGCTTGTGGGGCTCACATATGTATTCAAATTCAATAACCTAGTAGATTTAGAAAGATCGCCAGAGGAGAGGTGGATCTTCGAGCTGCCAATGGCGCAAGGCTGGCTGCGTTGGCTATTGGAGACTATCACCTCTCATTGCCAACTGGCATGATTTTGGTTTTAAAAAACTGTTATTTTGTGCCAAGTGTTACCAAGAACATAATTTCTGTATCTTGTTTGGATATGGATGGATTTATTTTCAAGTTTGGAAATAAGGGTTGTCTCTTTTATAAGAACAACGTATGTTATGGTATGTCACATTTGAATAATGGTTTGTATGTATTAAATTACTAAAACCAAGTGTTGGCAATCGATAACGAAAAAAACTCACATGACTCATACATCACCCAGTTATGGCATCACCGCCTTGGTCATGTGAATGAGAAGTGCTTGACAAAGCTCTGCCAAGATGGCTATTTAGACTATACTAAGCTAAAACCACTTGATAGATGTCACGCTTGTTTACAAGGAAAAATGACCAAGCCGCCTTTTGGTGGACAAGGTGAAAGGGCCACAGAGCTTCTAGGATTGGTACACACAGATGTGTGTGGACCATTTCTAGTAGAAGCTAGAGGTGGATATTCTGTCTTTATTACTTTTACTGATGATTTGAGTAGATATGGCTATGTCTAATGAATGAGGTATAAGTCAGAGTCCTTAGAGAAATTTAAGGAATTCAAGAATGAAGTAGAGAATCAACTTGGTAAGAAGATAAAGAAGCTTCGATCGGATCGAGGTGGTGAATATCTGAACCAAGAGTTCATCGATCTTCTATGGGATTCTGGGATTCTATCTCAGCTCACTCCTCCTTATACACCACAGTGGAATGGTGTTAGTGAAAGGAGGAACCGCACCTTGTTGGACATGGTGAGGCCGATGATGAGTCATGCGGATCTTCCATTATCCTTTTGGGGATATGAATTACAAACTGCAGCATACACATTAAACCGAGTACCAACTAAGGCGGAAAATGGAATTCCATCCGAGTTATGGAATGGAAGGAAACCCACTTTGTCGCACACACGTGTATGGGGATGTGAGGCGTTTGTTAAGGCCTTCTCTGGAAACAAACTAGCACCCCGGGGCACGAAGTGTATCTTTATAGGATATCCCACGGAAACAAAAGAATATTACCTATATAACCCCCAAGAAAAGAAAGTGACTGTCGCCAGACAAGCCGTCTTTCTTGATAGGGAGCACATCCTCAAGAAGGATAGTGGGAGCAAGATTGACTTCGACGATGTTGATGCTCAAGATACACAAGAGTTGGTACAGGAACAAGTTCCACGGGTCCCCGTGGAAGAGGTTCCAGAAACACAAGTACTGTGTAGGAGCTCAAGAGAGGTAAGGGAACCAGAGAGATTTGGTTTCCTAGTCACCGAGGATGGTGAATCATTATTGTTGGACAATGATGAACCTATCTCCTACAAGGAAGCAGTAGAAAGCTCAGAAGCTGCAAGATGGCTAGAAGCTATGAATTCTGAGATGGATTCCATGTATCAGAACCATGTTTGGGTTCTGGTCGATGAGCTAGTTGATGTAAAGCCTGTTGGATGCAAATGGGTATTCAAAAGAAAGCTGTACATGGAAGGTCAAGTTAGCACCTATAAAGAAAGGCTAGTGGCTAAAGGATTCAGACAGCATCAAGGAATTGACTATGATGAAACCTTCTCGCCAGTTTCCATGTTTAAATCCATAAGAATAATACCTGCCATAGCAGCTTACCATGACTACGAGATTTGGCAGATGGATGTCAAAACAGAATTTCTTAATGAGAACCTTCAGGAAGATGTCTATATGACACAACCAGAAGGGTTTGTGACACCAGGTGAAGCCAAATGGGTTTTCAAGTTGCAAAAATCCATTTACGGATTAAAGCAAGCATCCAGGTCATGGAACATTCGATTTGATGAATCCATAAAGGAATTTGGTTTCATTAAGAACGAATGTGAGCCATGTGTTTATAAGCGGTTTAATGGGAATGTGGTCGTCATCCTAGTGGTATATGTTGATGACATATTGCTTATTAGAAACGACGTACCAGCCTTACAGTCAGTTAAGGACTAGTTTAACAAGTGTTTCTCCATGAATGACTTAGGAGAAGTAGCCTACATTCTAGGGATCAAGATCATTCGTGATAGATCCAAGAGGCTGCTTGGACTAAGTCAGGGTACATACATTGACCAGATACTAAAGAGATTTAGTATGGAAAAATTCAAGAGGGCATTGGTTCCAGTGTCACATGGATTACATCTTTCTAAAAAAATGTGTCCCCAGACACAACAGGAGAAATATAGGATGAGAAAGATCCCATACGGTTCGGCTATAGGATCCATCATGTATGCCATGTTATGTACCAGGCTTGATGTTTCCTATACACTGATCATGGTTGGCAGATATCAAGCAGATCCAGGAGAACAACATTGTACTGCTGTTAAGACAATCCTTAAGTATCTGAGAAGAACTAAGGATTTGTTCCTGGTGTATGGAGGAGACGATGAGCTTGTCATCAGAGGGTATGCTGATTCTGGTTTTCAAACAGATCAGAATGATCTGAAGTCACAATCTGGATATGTTTTTTGTCTCAATGGAGGAGCTGTGAGCTGGAAGAGTTCAAAGCAGCCAGTTGTCGCCGATTCTACAGTGGAGTCTGAGTATATAGCAGCTTCTGATGCAGCCAAAGAAGCCGTTTGGATTCGGAACATTTTCAAGGAGCTTGATGTGGTGCCTAGCAGCATAGATCCCATTACATTGTATTGTGATAATACTACAGCGGTGTCTCTTGCAAAAGAACCAAGGTCACATCAACGGACAAAGCACATACTCCGGAAGTATCACCTCTTGAGGGATTTCTATCAAAGGGGTGAAGTTGCAGTGAGCAGAGTGTCCACGGAAGAGAACGTGGTGGACCCCATGACTAAAGGCCTATCTCAGCAGAAGCATGAATATCATGTGAGAGCTAGCGGGTTAAAGGTTGTTAGCAGTTGGCTCTAGTCCAAGTGGGAGTCTGTTGGAGTTGGTGGTCTAGAACCAACTACTTTGTACTTTATTCATTAAATAAAATCCTTATCACATCTTGATTGTTCTTCTGCGTGACATGTCATGTGATAATGTCCTAAGGATAGCTGTTGAATTAAAGGGTCGTAGCGGATCCCTGCTATGATGAGAACTCGAAAGTTCCATAACACTGTTCATGATTGTATGTTCTATGGCCGGATGATATTATTTGAGGGACACAAATAATACAGGTCATTAGGGGTGAGGACTCATAAAACTTTGAGGCACCTTCTCAAGGTGTGCGCCCTTCGTAATATCCAGGAGGATATTATGAGAACGAGACCCGCCCGTAGGAAATCCACATTTCATAGTGTCATTGGATGTTCCTATATACAGACGTGTGTATTGATCCTTAGACTTTAAGATTATTATTAATGGTTATTACAACTCACGAACTTAGATGTATTGACAAAAACTGTGACGACACACTGTTCGCAGCGAGGTAGGATACGTTGGGTCCGTCACGAGTAATACCGCATTAATAGATAATGCGAGAAAGGATTTTTCCCTTCCGTTCCATAATGGAAGTAGATATCTCAGGCCCTTTTATGGAATTGATATAGCCTAAATAAATCCATGGCCATGGTAAGGTATGGGCAAGTTCAATTCGGGGAAGTCAATGAAAGAATAATCAAGCACATGGGTTGATGGCACTAGCATGAAACCCGCTTGATTGGAGATATCGAGACAAAGGGATTATATTACATGGTAAGCGTTCGTAGGAGGTGACACGTCATTGCGGCGTTAACTTATTTCTCTATGGGTGCCTTGGCATGTTGCTAGACGCTAACCATGGACTTTAGGCAGGCTCAACCTAATGCCACTGAGAAAGAGGCCTAGAGGGTCACACACTAAGTGTGTCCTTGTATCTGAGTTAAATATTAATTTAACAAGTTAAATAAATATTATTCCCGACTGTGGTTTACTAATTATTTAAGGATGTCTGATCGCATTTATTTTGACACTAGTTATTTGAGGGAATATACTGTGGATAAAATAATATATTTATTAGCGAGTAATGCAGTTACATTTATTTAAGAAATAAATAGTCATTACTCAAGGTCTAATAAATGTGGTGGAGAAAAATTGAAAATAAAAGTACACGCCGTGTATTAATTATTACACGCCGTGTAGTTTTTCCAATTGGGATTTTGAGGATTTAATATTGTTTTATTAAATGATATTTATTATAATCAGTGTGGGCGCATGTCAAGGAATTAATAATTCGACATGGGGGTTTTCAATAAGAGTTAATGAAATAAATAAAATGCGTAACACGTTTATTTATTGTCAAAACACTATTAACCTCAAACCTGATTATAAATATCCTCCCAACCCCAAAATTTTTTGGAGATCCATTGTTGTGCACAATGGATTTGGAAATACTCTCAATCCAAGAGAGAATTCCCTTTCCACCAAGAATTCCATCAAGTTACGAGAGCAAGATCCTCCTCCGGATCAAGGCGGTCGAAGGCGGACATCGCAAGCGAAGGTTCTTCCGTGCTAGCACCCGGAGATCTCTTCGGTGATGTCCGAAGATACGTGACACACGTGTGGATCACCGCTAGAGGAATCCTACACTTGGATTCTACGACGCAACGACGGATCACCGAATCGTGACCGGACATATCAAAGAAGAAAGAATTCCAACAAGGTAATTCTTATGCATTAATTAAATTAATTATAATCAACATATGATGATCCTCCTCAAGGGTTCCGGGACTCTTCTTTTCTTTTCGTTCTTCGTTCTATTCCGAAGATTCGGCGTTTTATATCATGACAGATCTCGGATTGAACGTTATTTAACATTAAAATTAAAGTTGGGCAAACCCACCAACGCGCTTCCGCTACGCCCGGAACCCACACCTTCTATATGTGAAACCCATGGATTGATATATTAGTATAATATATTATATAATCTAAAATATCATCACCACAACAACTAAGAGATTCATCTGACTAGGATTCCAATATAGAAAAAATATATGTTATGGCTATGTTAATCCCTTCATATTAAACTCAACAATTATCGCACATTTCAGATCTGAGACTCAAATTATGTGTTATTCCACATTTACATACAAATTATTCCCCATAATGAAATATATTTATTATATTTAATATCACTAATTGAATATATCTGAGCCTAATAATCATGTTCCATATTAGTATTTGGATTCAAAAATATTCCTATAAATATTTTAAATAATATAAGGGTAAAAATATATTCTTCGTAATTGGTCTGGAAATTGAAAGAAGGATGAATTTATTCATTCTAAGTAAGTATGCGTAGTTATATTTTTAGTCTATATGGTAAATTAATTTCTAATCTATATTTAAATGACCATGTTCTATAAAAATAACAAATCATTATCATTTCCATTTAATTGAAGGTATCTTAAAAAATTACATATTTATAGTTTTTCTGTTGAAACTTTTCCCCAGAAAAAATTCCCTATTTGTCAGAAGGTATAATTTTTTCCACCATATTAATATTTTTACATACCAATAATTATCTCCATATCTATAAATCTAGTTTCATGATTTTTCATATGACCATTTCATTTCTAAATACCTCTTTTTAAAAGGATGTGTTATTTAGCCTTTTTACAAATTTTGTTTTATTTGTGAATGAACAAATATTAAACCGACGATTACTGTGACCATTTTAAAATTTCAAAATTCAAAATTATTTCTAGGGTATAATGTAATACATCGTGAGATTAAGATATCAATATTCTCCATAACCCATACATAACACAACACTAATCATTAAAGAACCATTAAGTATTTTTATTTAAATATATTGTTCTAACCTAGTCGTTGAATTTGTCAGTTTGAATCTGGTAAATAAAACTATTAAAGCATTTTTAGTGGTTTTATATAATTTACTTATTTTTAATAAATAAGTACATAATATTTATTAAAATGATTATATACTTTAAAAATATTACCTTAAAAATGGATCTATTTGGGATTTTGTGAGTAAGGATTATAATTAATTTCAACAAAATTAGGAAATTCATTTTTATAAAATGAGTATTATTTTCTAATGACCATATTAAAATTCACATACTCTGAAATTATTATATTTTTTCGAAAAAATTATCTTTTAGTAAATAGTGAAAAATACAGATTTTTCCAATAATATCACATCTTTTTAAATAAATTAATTAATTAAATAGACAAATTATATTTTCTATTAATAATTAATGAATACAATTATCCATTTCATTTATTATTATTTATTTTTAATAAAATAATTTCCTTTATTTTGATCAAAGATAAAATTTATGATTTAAAAATTCATTTAAAACAGATTTTCAATGACTTTTATGCATTTAATTTAATTTTTTTAATAATTTCAAGATAATTAAATGTTAAAATTAATTAGATATATGAAATTATTTTAGTTAAAATTTTTAAATACACAATATTTATTTTTGGCCTTATTATTAGTAATTGTGGTAAAACATTATATCATCGGCTAGTTGTATATTATGTAAATATGGATAAAAATATTGTGATAAGGTGTAAAACTAGTCCTAACAAATTCCATCATCTTATTATGTAATTGTGTTTCAAACATTCCAATTAATTATTAGAAAATGTGTCAATTTATTGTCAATAAGAAATGATTATAAAAATTATATGTAATGGCCTGGACCTCTCCAACCCATTCCTTTGTCAAAAAGAAGGTCATGAAGTGTTATGGAGGGTAGAATGGACTTTGCCCACAGTTTTCAGAATTTTGCAACTACACGCCGTGTAGTATGAGTACACACCGTGTACCACCTTGCCTAGTATACCCCGTGTTGATGTCGGGTCCTTTCCGCGTGATATAATTAAGTATAGGCCATGTAGCCCATCCTACATGCTGTGTAGTTTCTCCCCGCGTACGCGTTACCCTGAAACCATGTATTGACCAATCAATGGTCGTGTGCCGCGTTGAATGCTGTGTTGGAAGCCACGTGGTGACCGTGTGGAATGACCGAGTACACGTCGTGTACTAGGAAGTACACTCCGTGTAATTTTGTTTTTCTCACCTATAAAAGGAGGGGGCCTCTCCTCCTTTTTAGATCATTCCTCGCCTCCCCTTTCCTTCGAGCAGAGCCCTCCCAAGAGACTCCAAAGGTCCTTTCTTCTATAACTTCTTCTTCCGAGCTCCGATTTACGATTCGTCCACGACCATGAGATCGTAACGACGAGGCGGAACTTCTGAGCTAGGAAATGTTGTTTTCCCTTGGGCCTTTCGGTCCTAGATTCCACTGGGTGAGGTTTTTGCTGGGTTTTGACAGAAATGACGGATGCCGACAGATGTCTTCTGATGTTGATCTGGGGGAGCGTTTTGATCAGAACCTGTTGATGTAGGGATTTTACCTTTGTCTCTCTAATTTGTGCATCATGAGGGATGGATGTCCTCTTGATTTCACGAGACATAGTTGAACCAGTTTTATGAAGATAATAACTGGCATAAAGAATGGTGATGGGAAAGTTGTTATGTTTATCTTTGTTTATCCTATTGTTACGTTTTGAATTGAATAGGATTATTCCTACTGAAAATCACGATTGTTGGGGGCCTTTTCTTGCACAATCAAATGTTTCCCTATCTTTCTAGACTGTTTTGTGGGTGGAAACTTTGTGGAATATGGAAATTTGTTAATCACGTAAAGTTGGATGATTAAATGAATATCTGAAACCCTTGTGTGATCACCCCGGTTAAACAAAATGGAATAATGATAATGTGGGTGTTGGTTTCATTATGTGGTGTGTGAGAGGGGGGGGGGGGGTCTGAGGTTATTACAAATAGGATGGGAAGCGGGGCTGTGGAAAATGATATTAAAGGGGAAATGATGTGGCACATGCCTGGTTTTGTGATACGATTGTGGAGATGTGGTTATAGTGGCCGCAGGGCTGCAGTAATGAGTTGCGATATTAAAAGAAAGTTGATAAATCAATTGTGGGGAAAAATAATGAATTAATCGCGGGAACAATCAATGTGGATTTATTGATGATAAAAATGTTGGTTTTGTGTTTCTTGTGTTCTATCTAACTTGATTTTTGGCTGGCAGGGTTTTTCTACGAAACTCTTGATCTGGTTTGATAATTGCCTAGTAGTTAAGGAACTAATAAACTAATACTGTTGAAACCTGAAAACATAAATGGGGTTGGGATTGTTTGTTGTATGCACACTTCGTAGTAGCAGTGTCGAGGAACGTGCTCAGTTTCACTGTTTAGAGGCCATAGGTTGGGTTGTGTGTTTGGTATACATATATGTATGTGAGGCGAGTCGGTGAGGTGACGTATGAGCTGGCCCTGCCACCTCAGTTGGAGAAGGTTCATGACGTCTTCCATGTCTCCCAACTTCATCGGTACTTACACGACGACTCTAACGTTATCGACTGGGGACAGTTAGATATGGGTGATGACGCGACCTTCGAGGAACGACCAGTCAGAATCGAGGATCGTGAAGAGAAGGTTCTATGTGAATGAACCATTGACTTGGTTCGTGTGTTGGGGAGGCATGATGGCCTCGAGGAGAGAACATGGGAGTGGGAGGCTCAGATGCACGCTCAGTACCCAGAGTTGGTTTGACTTGTGTTTTTCTTTGTTCTTTTGATCTTTGTTTTGATGTTATACTCTGTACCTTTGATGTATGGAATGCTTGGCTTGTTGGTTGTGAGACGTTTTGTTTACATGTTCTATGGAAGCGTGTAACGTGTCTGGATGTGTGGGGAAATGGAAAAACTAGATCCTTAATCGAGATGCATTAATACGGATGCGATTGAACCCATGCGGGCTAGTCAGTGCCGCCTAAAGCAGATAATATCTCAACATGGGAGAGGGAATTCCCCAAGCCGTGTGTTCGGGTAGTGTGTTAGTTGTACAGTGTTGGGGGCAGCATACATTGGAAAAATCCTAATATATGGATGTGGGAAGAAAGAATTATTAATTGAGATGCATTAATGCAGATGCGATTAAACCCGTGCAGGCGAGTTAGTGCCACATAAAGAGGATAATATCTCGACATAGGAGAAGGAATTCCTAACACATATGATTAGGGTTGTTGGTTCGGTTCCTGTTATAATGAGAGACCTAAGAGGTATCTTGTTGGGTTTCTCTAGGTTGGTTTTTGAATTCTCGGGGACGAGAATGTTTTAAGAGGTACCTGGTGTAATGGCTCGGACCTCTCCGGCCCATTCCATTGTCGAAATGAAGGTCATGAAGTGTTCTGGAGGGTAGAATGGGATTTTCCCACGCTTTTTAGAATTTTGTTACTACACACCGTCTAGTATGAGTACACGTCATTTAGAACCTTGCCATCTATACCACTTTTTGATGTTGTGTCATTTCCGCGTGAAATAAATATGTACACACCATGTAGCCCATCCTACACACCGTGTAGTTTTTCCCCGAGTACGCGTTGCCCTCAAATCGTGTGATGACCAGTCAACGACCATGTGCCGCGTTGAATGCCGTGTTGGAAGCCGCAAGGAGACCATGTGGAATGATCGAGTACACACCCTGTACTAGAATGTATACGTACTATACTTTAGTTTTTCTCACCTATAAAAGGTGGGGGCCTCTCTTCCTTTTCAGATCATTCCCCACCTACACTTTCCATTGAGCAGAGCCCTCCCGAGAGACTCTAAAGCTCCTTTATTCCATTACTTCTTCATCTGGGCTCCGATTTACGATCTGTCAGTGGCCATGAGATTGTAACGATGAGGCAGAACTTCAGATCTTGGTTCTGTTTTTTTACCTTCAGCCTTTCCTTCCTAGATTCCAACCGAGGAGGTTTTTTCTAGGTTTTGACAGAATCGACGGATGCCGACAGACATCTTCTAAAGTTGATCTGTGGGGAGCGTTGTGATCAGAACCTGTTGAGGTAGAGATTTTACCTTCGTCTCTCTAATTTTTGCATCATGCTGGATGGGTGTCCTCTTGCCTTCACAAGACATAGTTGAACCAGTTTAATGAAGACAATAACTGGATTAATGAACGAGGATGGGAATGTTGTTATGTTTATCTTTGTTTATCCTATTGTTATGTTGTGAAATAAATAGGCTTGTGCCTACTGAAAATCACGGTAATTGGGGGACTTTGCATGTGCAATGAAATGTTTCCCTATCATTGTAGACCGTTTTGTGGGTGGAAGCTTTGTGGAATATGGAAATTGTTTAATCACGTAAAGTTGGATGATTAAATGAATATCTAGAACACTTTTTTGATCACCTCGGTTGAACAAAATAGAATAATTAACATGTGTGTGTTGGTTTGGATACGTGTTGTGTGTAAAGGGGTGGGGGTGAATACTGGTTTATTACGAATAGGATGGGAAGAGGGGCTGTGGTAAATGATATTAAAGGGGAAATTATGTGGCATGAGCCTGGTTTTGTGATACGGTTGTGGAGATGTGGTTATAGTGGCAGCAGGGCTACATTAATGGGTTGTGATATTAATTGAAAGTTGATAAATTAACTTTAGGGAATGATAATGAATTAATCTCAAGAAAAATCAATGGGGATTTATTGATGATAAAAAGGTTGGTTTTGTGTTGCTTGTGTTCTATATAATTTGATTGGGGGTTGGCAGGGTTTTTCTACGAAACGCTTGATGTGGTTTGATAATTTCCCAATATCTAAAGAACTAATAACCTAATACTGTTAAAACATGAAAAACTAACTAGGGTCGGGATTTTTTGTTGTATGCACGCTTCATTGTAGCAGTGCTGAGGCACGTGCTCAGTTTCACTGTTTAGAGGCCTTAGGTTGGGCTGTGTGTTTAGTATACATATATGTATCTGTATCTTTGTGTTTTGTCGCACCCCACCAATGTTGAGCACCTAATGTCGAATACTCTAATTTCATGGGAGAGGGTGTTTCCCACATAGTTAGTAGCTCCTTCCTACACCTTCTTCCTTAGGCCGTGATGGCTTGAGGCAACCTTACACCTAAAACTCTTCGGGTAGGTTTCGATTGGTGTGATATTTAGCCCAAGACTCTTCGGGAAGGTTTACTATTCCCAAGAATCTTTAGGATGAGGCCTAGGTGTGTTCGGGCAGGGATGTGATTGTGGTTTTTGAGATGAGGGTGTGTGCGGGTGGGATATTTGGTTTGTGAGGCCCAGGTGTCTGCGGGCGGAATATGTGGTTTTTGAGGCCCAGGTGTGTGTGGGCAGGAAGAGTGTGGTAGCGTCAGGACATTCGACGTCAGGAAGAGCTGCTAACTAGTGGGGGAAAATGGTGCGGGGTACCCAATACTCTTGTTCTTATATATTACTACCTATTGTTTAGTGTTTTTGGTGAGCGTGGATGGTGAGGTTGGGTGGATAGAATTTATTGCTAGGTTTTGGTTACTTCTGTTGTTCTCACGGGACATTAGGATGTCTCCCCACCTGTGCATGAGAGCTTTAGGTTTCCCTATGGATTATACTTGTATGATCACCCTATGTTTACTTTCAGGTTTCCAGGAGGACTACCAGGGTCGTACGGTACCCTACTAGTCTATACAGTTGGAGTTGTTTCCGTTTCCTGTACTCTTGTTTCTTTTGGTATTGTACTTTTGATTTTTATTATACTTTTACTTTGTTTAAGAATTGTTTAAACATGCATATGGGATTTGTTTGGGTTTATTTTAATTTACTTGTTCCTTTTACTTTTGGTGTTTGACTCATCCTATTTCTCGATCTTAAATAATAAAAAGGTTAATGTCTCCCATATTTATGAAAACTCATTCCCATGGTGCTAGTCTCCACTCCGGGGCATACTGGAGGCGGGACTTGAGGGTCATTATCTCCCTTTCCCCATTGCCAGATCAGAAGGGGCATCATTGGTGTGAGGGGTCATGACATTATATTATTTTAGGTAAATATAACCTAAAAAACATCACTCACTTGTATCTAATGATAAAAATATTTTATAAAATAAATAAAAACAAATTTTCTTTTTTATAAAACTTTTAATGTGAAAATATTTTTTCATCATAATTTATTTTTTTCATGAACTTATCAAGTAATTACATTAATCATTTATGAAAAATTAAAACAATATTTATTCAATTAATAGATATATAAAATAAAATGTCTTAAAATCACATCTAGTAATTTTTCATCTGATTCATAGTGAAAATGTATTTTATTGATAAATATTGAATATTAGATATGTTTTCAATGTTTATGTTTTATTATATATTATTCTATATTTATTTAATATCAGATTAAATAAATACAATGAAAAATGAAATTATTGATATTATTTGAAAAATATTATTATATTATGTTTCTTAGAAACCATAAAAATTATCCATGGGGAATGGAATATAAAATATTATCTAAAACTATAAATATTGTCAATTTGTTTTCAAATAAATACCTTAAAAGTAAAATTATAACCGTTTATGATTGAAAAAGTTGATAATATGTTTAAGGATAAATTTATTTAACGAAGGGGTTAAACTAAATAAATGTAATAAAAGTAACCCATAAACAAATCAAAATGGTTTTGGATAATGGTATTTCCTCCACA
The DNA here is from genome assembly GCA_963277665.1 of Viscum album. Classification (NCBI taxonomy): domain Eukaryota; kingdom Viridiplantae; phylum Streptophyta; class Magnoliopsida; order Santalales; family Viscaceae; genus Viscum; species Viscum album. The sequence goes on from OY728123.1 coordinate 1,758,831,235, forward strand.
GACCATATTATATTCAAAATTATAACAACATTGTACCACATTAACTTGAAAATGAATTTATTATATTTAATCATTTTTTTAAATTTCATTTGAATTCTCTCCATCAATATAAAAAAGGACACACCTATCCACTCTTCAATACAAAAACTAGAGACTATTAACTCAATAAATCCATTACAATATTACTTATCAATATCATTATCCATTTTTTTGGGTTTCTTTTATTTAAAATCCTTGATTTCATAAAATGATATCTAAATGTATGCTTTCAAAAAAGAGGTTATCATCTTTACTAACTCCTTAATGTTTAATTCTTATTAAAATTTTTCTAAATATGTTATAACCATCTATAATAAACATTCTTGAGATGTTATTATTATAATGGGACAACCATTTTTCATCCCTTTCTCATCCTGTTAAATTTTAAAACATCGATGTTGCGTACGTATGGCCTGAGGTTTCAATGTAGTGATATAATTTATTTTTCATCATCACATTAGATGAATGATAATAAATATGTAATAAATTATTAATAATAATATTTATTACATACATTTGATTCTATAATTATAATATACTCTATACCCTCTTACCTTATAATCCACTGGAAATGATAAATTCACTTATGCAATGGTTTAGATTACCATCTCCATGAAGCGATGTGATAACTTTTTAATTTCCACTTTACGAGGTAGGTAAAATGGAAAAATAAAATGGATATATATGGTATTTTTATGAGGATTAAAATTATATAGTTTATTAAACCAAAATCAATGTAGCGGGACCAAAACTTCTTTGAAAAACATGAATTGAAAAAACAAACTGACACAAAAAAGATAACATTGAATGATAAGTAATTAATGGTTCATAATATGTCATAAGAGGTTTTTATATATCATCAAAAAACATTTTTATGGTTCTTATATAAGTTAATAAAATTTTTATATCCATTATAATGTTTTCAAAATCATTTTAATCATAGAGGATATGTGATGTTAGTGGTTTCATAACCCAATGTTTTTTCATATGGTAATATTAATTATTTTTTGATAGTGTTATTCCCTGATTAGTTGTGGAAGTACCTATGATTATTTTAAATGTATATAAATTTTTCTTTTTGGGATTGTTTTTTTGAACATAATAAATATTTTATTAATTATTTCACTAATGATATGATCATTATAATGGATTGTTTCTCAATATCTAGTCAATTGAAATACTTTTGGTTTTATTCACTTATTTACTTCTATGTGGTGTATATACTACACATTTTATGTTTTTTAAATGAATATACATTTATTTTTAATTTGTAATTTTTTAATTCTACTTACTCTGACATGAAGATTTTATAAATTAAAAACAAATCGTATTTCTCTTCTTAAATGGGTAAATTTTTTTGTAGTGACCATTGTTTCAATGAAAAATTAAAAGTTCCATTTTTACTATTCTAATAAATTTTATAGATATTTCAAGATATACTTGAAATTTATAATGATTTTGATTGAATATTTCATCTTTTTTTATAAAAGGTTCATTTTGAAATGTCTATATAAAATTTCACATGTATTGATTTTCTAATTAATATGGTATTAAAGGGTTTTTTTGCTAACATAACCATTTTATTCTCTTAACTACTTCTATAATTTTTCAATGGTTTAAAAATTATTATTATTATTTAATGTATTATTTTTAATTTTTTTCTTTTATTTTTTTATTCATAAAATAAATTATTCCACTAAAATATACATTTCTAATTATTTAATAATAATTTCTCATTTCTATATTAGATTTATAGTCATTAACAATCTCTTGAAATATTCACATTCATGGGTTCATTGACCAATACATATGTCTTACACATTATGATTTTATTATCATTGATATAAATATTTCCTAAACCATATACCATGTCTAAATATTGTTATTTTTACATGGAATGTTATTAGTTAAATGAGGAAATATTTTCATGACATATTCATTACCCATGACATGTACTTTTTCGTCAGGAAAATTATCTATGAATTATTTTGACCATTCAATTAAATTTAATTCTTTAGACACAGAGTGACATGTGAACCATATAATTATTTATCCTATAAAATCATCAACATGTATCATGAGACAAATCAGTTGGAACATGTTATTAAAAGGATTTCTTTGTGTATTAATACCCAAAATTTAAAAAATCTATGACAAATGCTATTGTAGTATATATATCTTGATGGATGGTCTCATGAAATGGAAAATTATAATTTATATCATTTTGAATTATATTTATAGTATCCATGATTTCACTATATTGGTATTATCTAGGAATATAATTCATTATCTCTTTATTTATTTAATGACATGAGTGCTCTGTTATTTAACATTCCATATTGGTTGTGCCTTATTTACTTATAATAGAATCCATTATACATAACCCTTACAAATAATTTTAGACTAAAATTATTATTTTTATGTTGCAAATGATATTAATATAAATTAATTGAATAAATTTATAGTATTATGAATATTTAATTTAGTTGAGATTTATATTTTATTCCTAAACTAAAATGGTCAACCTTCATGAATATGGTTCTCAAAGACAACTAAACTAATCAATCCTTTTATATTGTATATATTTTATCTATTCAAAATTAAAAAAATTAATAACTAGAAATGGGATACATGATATTTGGCCATTTCAATGAAATTAAATATTATTGACTTTCATCTTGTATAGTATAATGTTGGTGTATTTCTTGAAGGGTTTCCTAGACATCCCTTATGTCATAATGTTGAGTTTTCTGTTTAACCACTAATTCCTTCCATCTAATATTGAACACTCCTAAATGAATTTTAGCTGTTATATTGGAGTAATAATTATGAAACTGAAATAGAATCTTGATAAAGGTTTCATTTGTTAATGTGCTTCAAATGGTGTTCACAAATCATATTTGATAATAAGAATGATGGATCAATGAGTCTCAATATGTGCAATCTAGAATAAACAAATATCAAGATCAATATAAAATATATTATACCCCATATTAATGAATTATTTGATCAACATTTATAAGATAAATACATTATGGAAATATAAATCCAATCTAGAGGTCATTAATTAATGGTGAAAATAAGATATACCTATGATTTCATTTAAACAAATACATGAACACAAGAAATTCATATTGATTCCATTTTTACTCACAAATTATTTTACAACCATAATATATCATATCATGTGATTCATTGCATATTAACTTGATAATAGTTTCTTATTATTTATAGTAGATATGTACATATATTTGATGAGAATGAAAGGTAATGTATTTTTTATCTATTATTTTGATGATTATATGAATGAAAAAAAATTATATAGATTTATAACATGTGAATTTATTCTAAATGCAGCATCATTATAATTTCATTCCATCACAAGTGATGACATGTCTTTGGATATATAAAAATTTGTCATTAATGTAGAATGAACTAGACTAGCCACTATAACAGATAGGGATTTATTTCTTAAAAAAACATAATCACAACTTTCCAAATCTATAAGATATTATACTATACATATGATAATCCATTATATTTTCAAAAAATTATTACAAACCTTATTCTTAATGATTGTAGAAACCAAACAATTAAAAAACATATAATTAACCATACCTTTATTATATATATATTTTCTATTATTACATACATATCTTTCATATAACATTACAAACCATGATCAAACCATAACGGGTTATTGTATTTAGAATCATATATATATATATAATCGTAATATATAAAAAGGAAAATCATATACTACTGACTATAACACATCTACTAAACTTCATAGTTGTAATATTATTATAACATTTCATCATAAATTGGGGAATAATTTCATATGAAAGGGTGGGATCTAATGCACTGTATGGGTAAGAATTAAAGACATCAATCATAAGAAATAATTAGAAGATAATATGTGTGTGTTATGATAATAATGTGATTGTTCTCAACATAAGAAATTTATAACTAGAAAAAACATTTATCATAAACTCCAAAAAACATGTCATATAATGAATCGTTATAAATAATGATGTTAGTGAAATAATCACCATTCAAAAGTCATACAATACAATGTCACATCCCAATAATAAGATATAATAATCATGTGAAAAATTAAATTCAAAATCATTTCTACATGAAATAATATGAAAGATATATTAAATATAATACCCATACATCAAAAAGTGAATAAATATACTCACAATAATGTCCACACATATTCCAATGAGCATAGCTTTATGAAATCTTACTGTTGATTCTAAATGTTACTATAGATATCAAAAATAGCCTTCAGACTTGTCATCATCATCTCAAGAAGTATAATTATCACTTTACCTTATGCATTATGGAGATATAGAAATATAGTAAAATAATTAAAATAATTTTAATCTATTCATATATGCTTAAAAAGATCACAATTTTTTCATATATACAAATCATAAAATGTGTACAGAAAAAATGTTTCAAAAAAATAAAAAATTTCATAATAGTTTTGTATGTGGAAAATAAATGGGCTTCAAAAATATATTATCCAAATATTAAAAAATAATATATAAAAATAATAAGTATTATATTATTTCATCGTATCAATAGTAAAAAATAATTAACGTCAAAATATATTATCCTAGATTACAATATTATTTTAAATAACTATGGATTATATCTTAAGAAAAAAAATATATCATTTTAATATCACTTACTGAAAAACCATTTAAAATCTATTTGTGGAATAAAATTCCCTTGAAAATAATTATTTAAAACTCTTATTAAATATTCAAATAATTGATAATCCATGATGTTGGAAAATTCTATTCATGCCGACTACATTATGACAAATATACCTTTCAAATTTATGATAAAAAGTAAATAGTCACTTATTAAAAATGTAAGGTATATTTTTTTGATAAATAATTATTCTAATTGTAAAATTAGATTTCAATAATTTAAACCATCATATGAGAATATTGAAAACATTATTGAAATCATTTTAACGAAAATATAGACAACAAAAGTATATTCTTGACCAAATATAAAATAATATTTTATTTTCATTGAAACGTTTCATGATCATTTTATGAATGAAAGATAATAAAATGGTATAATTTCATAATAATTCCATAAATAAATAGAAGATAAGAATCATAACATGGTTTTTTCATATAAGGATCATATATTTTCTTCAATTGAAATTCTACCAAAAAATACCTTTAAATTTTGATTGCATCATAAATCACTAACAACATTAGAATCTATTGAATACTAATAACAAGGAAAGAATAGATTAAAATGAAACATATAATTATATGATTATAGTTATATTAATAAGAAATAATAGGAAATGATAAGTATATACACCTCATAAACAAAAATACGTGTATATTATCAAATACATATCAATGAAACGAATGTGATATAAATAACAGTTACCTCAAGTAAAACATTGTTTGTATGAACTGTAACATACTATATAATTAGAATTGTTTCATAATAAATCTATAATATAACCATTCACATTCTAATAATATCATAAATTATCTACATATTACACTTCCACACACCACTAATTCATTATTTGTTTTTAAAATTGTATCTTCCAGTTGATAAATGATTCATTTCTCATGAAAGATTCATTTTGAATGTTCTAATCATTTCACATTGATCAGTATTATATCAAAAAAAATTGACTTACTAATGATATCAGTATCATATTTAATCTTCATATAAACGGTATAAATATTCATATATACCATTGATGAAAAATGAATTACATCACATCCTGGAGATGGTAGTAAGCATATACACACGAGTTGTGTTTCCGCATTTCGATTAAAATAATGAATGGATGGTAAATAATAAGTCACCCTTGAAAAATAATTATTATAACCTATATATAAAATATATTCAATTAATATATACTAATAAAAATCAATGTAATGAGAAAACAAAAAAATAACAAATTGCTTCAGGGAGTTCATTGTTCATAGGTACATATGAATCACATAGTCATTTCACAAAGGTTGTAAAGGCAAGAATATATATACTATATTATAAATTAAAAATTTTAATTAACTCATAAATGTCATATATGAGCATTAATCCCATCATAACATCCTTATGTGAAATATTTTTCAGTAAAATGAATTGTATCGCTACAGGAATGTTGTAGGTTTTTATATAAGCACGTGTTATGATATAAACTCCCATTTGATGGAATATGTGGATGTTAATTCTGGTAATATAAAAATAATTAAATTTCTATCATTTAATGAATTTTTAATTATTATTTTAGGATGTTCACTATAGATAACCATTATATAGAATAATAAATAAATTGAAATTTTTTGTGATGGATAATTATATATTCATTGGTATGGTTCCTTTAGATCCATTCTTAAGGACCTTTGGAATAATATTTTATGAAGCTAATGACCTATAATTAATTGATAGGAGAGATTAGAAGAAAAATGGCCATGGTTTGGTTAATCAATATGGTAAAATGTTTCTTATTGAATTGAAATGATAGGGTTTCATTTATAAGGGAGGGATGGGTTATTGTTATAATTTTATAAAATTATAAATAAATTAAAGTTAGATTCATGGATTAGTGGTTACAAACTGATAATGATTATAAGATAAATATCATATGGTTTTTATATAATTATATAAATATATTTATATTGAATAAGATAATTTTTAACCTTTACATTTTTTATTAACCTATTCATAATTTTTTTACCTTAATTAGTGTAACATCCTTTTCAATATTAGATAGATATAAATTAATATATATGGTAAAAAATTAAATAAATGTTCAATAGTTGAATTTTTTATTATATCCTATATACCAGATCTTATTTAATTATTAATATTCATTAATAATTAATTAATTAGATATTATTTATCATTAAAAATTAATATTTAAATATCCAATTAGATCTAAAAATCTTAATTTTAAATTGATCATCGAAATTATGTCTATTTTATTTTTATATCTATATTTACTTCTATTTGTCCTCTACTTAAACATGACACCTGTTAGTTTTGAATAAGTTTTTCTGGTAAATATATACTAATTGAAAATTTATAAATTAGATACCATCAAGAATATAATTGTATTTTTCTTTAAATAACCATTTATATTAATTAAAAAAAATTATACTCTTTGTTAACATATATGAAATATCTAAATAGAAGAGAGTTAAAATTTGAATTTTTATTTCTAAAAAATATTATATAGGCCGTAATAAATGTTTCATGGATGAAAATGATAACAACTTAAATATTTGGTTGATTATGTATGAAATACACTCATTATATGAAATATTTGAATTTTTTGGGATAATTTTTATTCAATATATTATATACTTAACCTTTTTATCAATTTCCCCATATTTGAGGTGACAATTATTTACCACAGTAACTATTAATAATGAAAAAGTAACATATTAAAAATATTAGACATCATGTATTTAAATTTAGAAACAATTTTTCAAAAAAAATTCTTTTTGTTAGTGTCATATATTAATTTAAAATAAAAATGAACAACACAACGAAAAATAGTCTTTTGGAAAAAATCATTACAATACTGAAAATGAACTCATATAGATATACGGTATAATAATCCTTAATATGAAATTTGTTATATTATTTATAATTGAGTGATAATTCTATTATTCTACGTTCATATTGGACTTTGGTATTACATTAATTGATGAATTGAAATTATAGTTTTATAAGAACATTTTTTCAACTCTTTCAGGAAAAAATAAATCAATTTATAAAAATCAAAAAATTTACCCTTAGTGAAATTTTATATAATGATTTTATAAATGGTTCCATTTTATCAAAAAATAAATAAAATTGTGGTAAAAATTCATTATAAAATTCACTCATAAATATATATATATATAACCATTGTTGAAGGAAACTTTTTTTTGATTAATTAAATAACATTGCTAAAAATTGATAACTTATTTCTTTAGAATTAGTAAATATTTATTTATTTTATAATATATATATATATATTATGGTTGTTAATATTGATTCAATCAAATTAAATAATCTACTATTTTTCTAAAATTAATATATTTTTATTTTTATTGTATTTCCAGAATCACAATACTCTTGGTGTAGTGTGTTAAATAATATATCAAGATTAATATTATTTTAACTATACTTTTGTTGTGTTACATTTTAAAAAATCATTCATGAATAATATATCCTATATTCAATCACATGAAATTCATCATACTTATAACATCCTCTATTTTTTGAGCGGTCAAATTACTCACCCATTTGGAAAATTTCAATGACTTATATGTAGAAAAACTATTTTATCGATCAATGGAACATAATTATCAGTTTCAGTTTTTATAATTATTTTTATTGATTTATTAGAATTTTATCACAGGTTTGGTTGGGATTCCAATGCTTCAGAGTCCAAAACCCCATGTTTTCAATTAGTGATGACTTCGTTGAATGGTTTCGAGTAACCATGTGTCCTGGATGAAGTAACCATTTTACCCTCCTAGTATACTAGGCATAGATTTGAAAATAATGTTATTGAGCAATAACATCTATATAGAACCTCGTCATTTTTTAGCATATGTTAATTGCACAGTTTTCGAAATGTTTGGTAAATATTGTCAGAAAACTATGTGAGGTACACCATTAGAAAATGGGTTTCAAGTGGTTTTGGAAAATGCATTCAAACTATATGGTCCATCCATGAAACTCATTTAATGAAGATAAATTACATTATGAACCTCCCCTTGTATTCTATGTTTCCTCCTTTTTTTATCCTCTGCATGGGATTCCTCCAAGTGTCATGGGAGGTCTATCCTCCTCCCAAAGGGTGTGAGCATGATTCCACAGCTAGGATCAAATTAATTATCCATCTATGGTGTTAGATACATATAGTTAATCCCATGAATCCCATTTCCTATTTTAATCATTTATCCTCACCTTATAGATACTAAATATTTTTTGAGTTGTTCTACAGTATTTTCAAGACATTCATCATAAAAACAGATTTTTTCTAAATCTGCTTGAGCTCGAAGAAATGAATATATAAGAATATATGACAAAAAAAGTATGTGGTGATCATCATTCTACGCGATTTTTAAATTTTATTGCAGCTGAGGAATTGATTCAGTCGTGATCTTTACCAAGCGATACCATATAGAACAAATGGATGCCTTCTAAATTAATTAACTTCTGTTATGATATTTATATAAGAGTGATCCCATAATTCCAAAACTGGTTTAAACTTGTGAGATAGTTTGGAACTTTGGAATATTATGATGTAGTGTTGATTTTTATGTATTAAATTATTTTTAAAAATGTAATTTTTATTATTATGGTTATATGCATTAGTAGGTTCCATGGGAAAGTGATTGTGACTGCTCGAGTACAAAGATGTTTAAATCCATCTGGTTTGAGGTGATACAATCATCAGGATTGGCTTGGATCAAGGAATTTTGGTTATTTTGATTACTTGTTGGGTGAAATGGTTGTTGGGATGGGGTTAAGAAGTCATCAATTTAAAAGTATGTATTGTGTGATATTGAATCTATATGGCCCACAATTTCACGTAAATGGTCTAGTGCGTACAAGGGGTTGGATGATGTGGATTTGGAATATAATTTTCAATTTTTTTCACCTATTTTTCCAAATTCACTTTTTGGATTAATGTGAAAACATAATAAATCATATGAGGTGTTGGTAGTGACCAATAGTTGGGGTAGGAATCCTTTATTTGATTATGGGGATTATGGTTGGATGTTTATGTCGTAGAAAACAATGGGAATGGTGATGATCAATCATTTGATAATGTTGAGACCATTAGTTAGGGGTTGTTATAGTGACCATATAATGAAACACGATGATAGGAAAACATTTTAGATGAATATTTAGTTCATAAAAAAATACATTCCCAATGACATTAATAGTTTTTTAATTGTAAATAAATTTCAATCCTGGGGAAATATCTTCAATATCTCCCATAATGATCTTTACCTTTAGTACATCAACCTAAAACCATCCTTCATAACCTGGGGAAAGGGAACATAAGAGAGTGTGGAGTTCAAATGCACAATAAGTGTAATCATGGGAGATATGTTATCATAATCAAGAGAATAAGGGCATGATATCATTATCATGAAAATAGAATATCACACCCTTAATATCAAATATCATATACCTGAATAATGGAATAAATATTAGGAGTTCATAAGGAATGAATCTTAATGAAAAATAGAACATAATCCATGAAATCATAACATAGGAATAAAACATGGAATTTTATCAATCAAAAAAATATATAATATGACTTTTATATTATCCAATGCATCACTGGGAAGACCATCTTGATAGTATAGGTTCACTCGCCATATTGTATTAGTAGTAATGGTACACTCACATGACCATATTAGAATCAAGATCATGAGGTGTGAACTCATGATTCAAATGCATGGCCATCATGTATGTATTCAAAAACAAAGAATTCAATTTTAAATACAAGGTTTTAGAAAACAACAAACTTCCAAATGGAGAGAGTGATTATTATATTGTACTTAACAACATTATCATAACTAACATATAGTGTAAAAATTATACTAAAACATGTATATATCTTCAATAAATAGATTATAAGTAAAATCATAAGTGTTTTTGAGATGTGGATCATAAGATTTCATCAAAGGAAGCATAAACACAAACAATATAAAAAAGTGATCACATTGTTACAATAAACTCATATAACAAGGAAATGAGGGAACATATTCTACATGTGAGAAATTGAAATTACATGAATCCTTAAATAACATGAAAATAAGTAAATTTATTATACAACATGAAAAAACTAATTATATAATCCTTTAAATAGTGTTTTGGAAAATAACAAAACATTAGTCTCAAAGAAGGTAATTAGAGACAAAACATCTTTTATGTTTTGGTAAATTTTGAAATGTAGACCCTATTAAATAAGGGGAATAAAATGAAAATGTGAATACTGATATATTTATGTATAATTAACATATAATATATACATTCTAAGTGCATAACCAATAAAAAATCAAATAGTGGTGAACGTAGCATGTATCTCATGGAAATAAAAAATGATATGAAATGCACTTACCATGTGTCTTCACACTCATCGTACTCATTAAAACCACCATTATAATAATAATAAATTTATTTTACATATTTTGAGGAACTATATTAGTATATCTAAGAACATATGTGGTTTTATTATGACTTTATAGTACCATCTTGTTGACAAGCATATGTTAAGGTTACACATCAAGTAATATTCTGTTTGTTTTTCATATAAATCTTAATTTTTTATGTTGTTTTTCCTTATACATATATAATGATTCCAGAATGTAAAAAAGGATCTAATTATCATTTATATACATTATAGTTTTTTTATTATAAAATATTTATTATATCTGTATTAAATGGAGTACACCGTTCTTGGAGACGGTAAGTTATATGTACTCGTGAACGTTGTTCCCGTTGTTATTATCGATTTAAAATAAGGAAAGAAAATGAAATATATATGTATTTGAATATAATTATTAAAATAGATTTATATTATCAAATATATCTTATATAATCACTAATTTTTTTTATAAATTTCATATTGTCCATGAATGATGTAGATTTCTTTGAGGGGAAAGTAGTCCACACTTCCACAAATGAAATTATCAAATTAACACACAATATAAATTAAAAATTAATGTGTTGTAAAATGAATAAAAATACATAATGAAATAATAATAATATATATATTTACATTATATAAATACATTTTCCATCATAATTTCCACCATGATTTGAGTAAGGAAAATTGAACAATCATTATTTAATGAGCCTGTAGTGTGTCGTACACACAAACAGTATGTTCATTATCTGTTAAATGGAGATGTGTGTATGTGTAGGTTGAAAACATATAATAATAAAATAATATTATATTTATTATATTTATTATATTTATTTTTTAAAAATCATGAAAAAATGTGTTTGGTGTGGAAATAAAAAATAAATTAAAGGACTTGGGAGAAGAAGTTAACTCTTTATCGCATACCTTTTTTCGGTTTTATTCAAATGGATTACCTAGATTTACATCTTCTCAAGCGATGGATTTTATGAGTAATGATGGGTTTCTGGAAAGTGTATTGGGTAGGTATTGGACGAAATTATGAGGTTTTATTGGTTTGATGAATTTGGTGAGGATGTAGCCATTCATAGAGAAGGAAAAGGACTCAGATTGATTTTTTTAAAACAAGTTATGTGTACACATATTCTTACCTAACAAAATTATTTCCAAAATGTGGTAAATAATTAATCTAAGGCTTATGGATGATTCTTCCCCATATAATTGTTTTTTGGACATGTGGATAGGTTATTTGGCCTCCTAAAATTAATGTTTAGTCACTAATTAAGCATAACAATACTTTTATCATTGTGAATAATTTTATTCATTTTCACTAATATTTTTGGTAAAACATTAAGTAGATATTATAAGAATATAAATATTATACTTATTTAATTGTGTAATTATTTTTTAAAATCAATTCATTGATGTAGTGAAATTTATATTAAATTTAATTCCACGTACGAGTTGAAATTACAGGTGTTTAATGTATAATGATGTTGAAAACTATATTATGTTTTTATATTTAATTTGAAAGTAAATTTGATTATAATGTCCTGAATTTTATTAATAGATTTATAATTTATCAAATTCGACCATAAAACTAATTTAAAATATAATTTATCAATTATTATTAATTAAACAAAATGAAAGTTTTTAAAATAAAAGATGTAGTATTCACTATTCATAATAAAATGTGGATTCTAAAAAAATTATAATAAATTAACCTTATTATATTTTAATCATTATAAATTAAAAAATAAGGTCTATTTTAACAAATAAAATTTATTAAAATGTCAAAAAATCGTTTTTATTATTAAATGTTGTTCATTTGAGAAACGAAATTTTAAAACATAAAAGGACTCTACCAACAATCATATATTTCATTAAAAATATGTTTTATATAATAAACCAATTATAAAAAAATATTTGAGAAGAAGTTATTAATATTCATATTATATTGTATAGTGGTTATGTTATAGTTATATCATTTCAAAGGAAATGAATCATTGTAGAATCCTGGTGTTGTGTGTAAAGTATGCCTAGTCAGTGTTGTGGGTAGAACAAGCCAAGTTATTATTACAAGTAAAATAGTCCAAGTCATTATTTTTTGCATCACAAGTGATGTTGATTTTTTTAAAGTATTTTTTGAAATAGTGTTTTAACATATTTATATATAAAGAACTATTTCTATAATCACATGGAATTGAAAATTATAAAATGATAATATAATTCAAAAAATAATTTCAGTCAATCTTGGGGTGTTACATTCTACTAACCAAAAATGAATTTTTCCATTGAAATTCATTTTAAATATTAAAGGGTTAAAAATTTAAAGATTAATTCATTCAAACCCACATCATAAAAATTAATAATAAAACATACCTTAAAAGGTAATTTGGGGACAATAATGGTTACAGAATTTAACATATAACTGGGTTTCCACATATGAGAACATATATTGGGAGTGAATATTAGACATCTAGGAGAAGCATAATTTTTTTAAGGAGTGGTTTTGGTCATCAATCACAAAAAAATTGAATGATAAATGAAACTTCAAGGTCCTCAAATTAATAAATATGTGATGATTTATAAGGCCATTGGGTCAACGAAATTATTTTATTAGTACAACACATTTTCATTTTAATTTTATCATAACATTGAGTAATTCATTTATTAACCAATAATAAAAGGAAATACACTTACACGATATATTTCTAGAAACCAAATTTCATTCATTAGTTGTGATTTTTTTTTAATTTTAAATTCATCCATTACTTCTTGTAATGGATGTCCAAAAATTAACATTGATCCCTGAAGTACAAAAATACAATTTTAGAAGAACAAGAGACCAATTTTATAACAAGACGACTTACTATTTATCTATAACTATTATTAAAAATCTTTATGGTTAATACCTTTATCTATAAATATAAAAATCAACGATACTCTTTCATCATAAAATATTATTCATTAAATATAATTATACATTAAATAGGACATCATGTAGGCCAGTGGTATGCCTAAAACCCTCATCATTCGTTAGTCATGGGATAAAGACCATGATCATGTCCTACATGATTGTTTTTCACCTAACATTCATGATGTTGTTTTCTTAAAAAAATCTTATATAATTTTGAAAATACATATGGATGAAATATTTGAAATATGTCTATTCACTAAATAGCCTTTTATCCAAGGTTTTTAATATAAAATAAGTGAATAAATGTTTTATCTATTTTTTAACTTATAATTCTCATTAATTTTTACCCTTATAACCCTTATAAAATATTAAAATCCAAAAACCTAGAAACAATTTCAGGAAATTAGGTTAGAAATGATGCCCCCATATTCACTATGTATCTCTTTGTTGTCATATTAGAAACATGTCAGTACCCACATCATATATTTTCTTAAAAAATGATAACAACTTAAATTACCATAAATACTTAAGGAAAACATGTATTATTTATTATTCCATAGAATACTGGATATATTCCATAAATCTAAAAAGTTGTAAACATAATCCATGATATCATGAACTACTTGTCATCATGTCCAAAAATAGTTCCAAGATAATATGTAACTTACAATTTACATATTTCTAATAGAGTAACCTTAATAGAAATTAATTATTAAAGGTTTTCCTTCCCATGGACAAAATATCACAATTTTATTAAATCACATCACCAATCCATCAAGAACATTCAATAAAAACATGAAAATACTGGACAAATTAAATAAATATATCAATCCTTTTATATTTCATTATTCCTATAACATAATGTTTAAATCAAAACACATAATAACATTTATTTTTTCCATGACATCCTTATTCCATTAACAAGGCTACCTCATCCTATTGAGAAATACCTATTTCCTTTCTCATTTCATTTGTATTATTTTCATCATCTGTAGTGTAACCATTACTCAAACCACCGTATCAGTTCCCTTTATCAGTATTCTTCTTGGAACAATTTGTTTCATAATGAACATTTACTCGAAACTTAAAACACTTAACCTATAATTATGTCTTACGTAGACTATCATTCTCATTCATCTCGTTAACCAACCCCTTCATTTTTCCCTTCCTATCGCTTTATTTGTGTCCATGTTTATCACAATCAAAACATATTCTTAATCCTATAATAAATTCCCTTGGGAGATTAATTCCACGCAAAGGAATCTAGATATTCTGTCATCAATGGTCTCAATTACCTGAACAAATAGTGAATTCGTTATTCTCTTCCTTGGTGAGTATGAGAGTAGGTTAAGGTACACATTATCAATCATGTTCCATGAAAATGTATTAGGCATTATAACATCATATTTCTCTGTAGTGATCATCCCAATTGAATTCTCGTAATCAAATCAAACATGACATTCAACGTTATCAAACATGATATTCAACGTTTATCTAGTTCTATATAGTTCCCAACATTATCTAAAACCATAAGCATAATGTGGTAATTACTTATCAAAGAAGAAACCCAGAGAGTCAAGAAAATTATCACATAAATAATTTCTAAATCATTTCACCATCCATATTCTATGTCACCAAAGGTTCTTCATAGGAAATTCATAGGCAACATAAATTTAAATCTTTCATGATTTTTGGTGAAGTGTTTGTGAAATCCAAAAGCATATTCCCCATGAGTGTTCATCTAGCTGTCCAGCAAGGCCCATTGTTATGTACCAAATTACCCCAAGTTAGGACCAAAACATCTTCTCAATGTTATCACCCATATGTAAATATGTACTCGATCAACATCCACATATCATGTCATGATATGTATCTTTTTTTAGGAAACCACTAACTACATCCTTTAGAAAAAATCATATACAATTTCTAAAATGTTAAATCATCCTGACACTTAATCTTATAGACATTCTTATACATATCCTTATAAATATAACTTGGGATCTCACTAAATGTATCTCATACAAGTTTACAATTTTTGACTAAACCTATCCATTGATACCAACTATAGTTACCCAAGATTGAAACACATGGATATTACCTAATTTTTTATGAATATTCAATACTTTGAAGAAATACCTACCCAAGGACCATAATATTTTATTGTCATTGGAAACATGGAAGCAAAATATTATATTGTATTGAAATGTCTTCAACATATCCCATAAATATATCCACCTTTTGTATTTATACCTAAACCATCTTCCATAACCTAGGGATAGAAAATATATGAATGGGGTGTGCTCAAATGCTTAATAAGGGTAACAATTGGAGATACATAAGCATAATCAAGATAATTATAGTATGATAATATGATCACAAAAATAAAATATCACACCTTTAATATAAAAGTTCATATATATAAATCATGGAAAAAAATATTGACAGTTCACATGGAAAGAATTATATTGGATTAAAAAACATAAGCAATGATGGAATAACATAGGAATAAAATATTGAATTATGGAAGACACATAAGAATATATAATATTATTTCCAATATATACCAGGAATCACAGAAAAGACCATCTTGTGAGTATTGGTTCAGTAACCATGCAATTCTTTAGTATTGGTTCACTCCCATGTCCATCTAGGTAGCATGAGTTCACTCTTCATGCCATCCTTATAGTCATGTTTCACTCCCATGGCCATCATGGAAGTCAACGTTCATTCCCAAGACTATCTTAGTCTTTCTCATGAGATAATAATATTTACCAAAAGCATTGGAAGATGATATATTTCTAAACCATAACATAGTGAAATAATACTAACATGTTCTAAATGATCATTAATAATCATATCATAACCCATGAAATGAAATGGGTATTATAAACCTATAATCATATAATAACCTACGGTATGAGAAATATTTCACAATAATTTAATCATAAACATAACCCATTGAAACATGTGGGTTTCAAAAGAATACAATCAATGAAAACAAAAAGGCTTCCATAAACATCATTCCATAAAACATGATCCATTCATAAAAAAAGTATATGAATGAAAACATTGAATGACTTCCCCAAAAAGGAATTAGTAACACAACTGGATATTAACATATATGGGGAATAATTTTTAATGATATTTTAAAAACATTTATTGATTAAAATATCCATTCTTCATTGAAAACTCTTTATAAAACCTAAAATCCTTTTGGAAAACTTTTTATTTGAAAATAGATTTTAAATATTATAATGGAAGATTATAAAAATTATATTAAATTATATATCCATGAATATGGTCATGAAATATATTTTGAGAACATTTTTAATTAATTTTTGATATCATTGTTTTTAAATGTAAAATATTTCCAACTAGAGAGAGAGGATCATATTTTACATAAAAATTTAATCATAAGTTCCAACGAGTTGGAAAATTTTACTAATACATGGATATATCATAAACAAGTAGAGAAATAAACTCATTATTGTACTTTAAAGATGGATCATAATCATTTATCAAAGGAAGAATAATAATAAAACATCACCTAAAAAAATAAATGATATTGTTTCAATAATCTCTTATAACCTGGTAAATTTTGTTCATATTCATCATGTATAAAAATAAAAATTAAATGAATATTGAAATAACATGAAAACAATTAAATTAATTTCAAAAATGTTAAATGGAATTATATACAGCTTGAAATAGAGTTTAGGATTATAAAAACATGAGTCTCAAATAAGGAAAAGTGAGACCAAACACTCTTACTCATTTGGTTACATTTTAAATATAGACCACAAATAATAAGGGTCATAAAATAGATATGTGAATACCAATAAATGAAAATATAAAACAAATTTAATATAGTCATGGGTAGTATAAACACCGCCCAAAAGGAAATAATACCGAATATAGCATGTATCTCACTGAAATAAAAATTGAGAAGAAATCCCCTAACATTATGTATTTACTCTCATCCTACTTATTCAAATTGCCGATAAAATAAAATATATCTATTATACATGTTGAAAAGAACCATAGTATAATATTTAATACCATATATGGTTTCATTAGGACCTTATATTACTTATTTTATCACCATCCTATGTTAATGGTTCACTTCGCGTAATATTCACATATTTATGTGTTTCTTAAATTTTTATATTATTGGTCCTTATACTTATATATTGATTACAAAATGTAAACCATAATAGAAATATAATTTATATCAATTATATTTGTATTATAATATTCTATTTATTATATAATAATTAAATTGAGTGCATCATTCATTGAGACGATAAGTTATACATACTCATGATCATTGTTTCTATTTTTTGTTATCGTATTGAAAGAAAGACGTCAATTGAAATATATATATATAATTATATAATTATTAAATTATAATTATGATATAATTTATATTATATATAATCAATAAACCCATATTTTATAAATTACAAGTAGTGTATTAACAAATCATAACACTATGAGGGGGGTAGTCCACACCAATTCAAAAACAATTTTTCTATTAACAGACAATAGTATGTAAAAGGATATGTTTTTTAAAAGTAATATAAAAAATTAAATATATAAAAAATATACTATATACCATATATAAACTCCATTTTAATCATAATTTATACCATGGTAGGCGGTAAGGAATGTTGAAACTCATCATTTAGTGAGTTCATAGTATGTCATACACATAAACAGTATGATCATTATCCATTAGATAATAGTGTGGGTAAATTTTGTTTGAAACCATATGATAAATAAATGAAATTATAATTAGAATACTACTTTTTTTACATTGATGTAAAAAATAAAGAGGAGGTTTAGAGAAAGGAAATAAATTAAAGGACTTGAGAGAAAATATTACCACTTAATCAAGTAACTCCTTTTGGTTTATACAAAAAGGCTCCTTTTGATTTGCTTATTCCCAAGATAATAATTATATGGGGATGTTATGAATTATGTGAATTTTATTTTATACGGACGGGCTGAACTTAATAGTTTTTAGTGTTGTGAATAAGTGGGATTGGTGGTGGCCTTTTTTGACATGGAAATGGACTCACTTCGAATATATTAATACTTGTTAGGTGTACAGAGGTTATTAGATAAAAAGGTCATAAAAACCCAAAATAAATCATTAATGTAACATTTAGGTACGATTAATATCCATGAAATGTGTTTTTTACAAGTTAATAGGTCATTCTCCCCCTAATATTTAGGTTTAGTCTCAAATTAATATTAATTTTACTCTAATCGATGTGATGAATTCTAATCACTTTTACAAAAAAAATTTGTAAAAAATTCAGTTGATATTTTTATAATATAAATATTTTATATATTCCAATGGTGTATATTTGTTTTATGAAATTAAAATCACCGTAGTGAAAAAGGATATATTAACGTTAATCCCACGGACAAGATGAAATTACTAATTATTATACTATGAAAACGTTCGAAATATTATTGTGATTTTATATTAAATTTCAATGTTAAATTAATTATAATTACCTAAATAGTATTAATATATTTATATGTTATTTAATATGACCATAAAACAAATTTAAAATATAATTTAACTTCATTAATTAGTTAAAAGAAAAGACATTTTTAAACCTAAATGCTGTATTTTTCCGTATTCATGAAATATTTTAGTTTATTAAAAAATATATATAAAATTCACCCTAATGTAATTTCCAAATTATAAATTATAAATTTTGGTTCATTTTATAAAATTAAAATTCTAAATTTTTCTATAATTAATTAAATTATTAAAATTGGTTCCATGGAGAAAACAATACTTTTAATCATAAAAGGGCATTTCTAAAAATCATATCTTTCATTTGCAATATGTTTTATTTATATAAAACAATTATAATTTTTTTAAAGTATTTATTGATATTTATATTAATATGCTTAATGGATATGTTACAATTATAATGTTTCAATAAAAAATAATAAAACGATGCTTCGTAGAAAGTTGGCATTTTGTGTAACATGCACCTGGTTGGTGTTGTGGGTAGAGCAGGACAAGTGGGTATTGTGTGTTGCACAAGACATGTCAATATTGCATGTGGAAAAATAAAAGTTTGTTCTATTTGAAATAAATGTTTAACATAGAGTTTAATATACATATATATATATATATATATATATATAACTATTTATAGTGTCACATGCAATACAAAATATTAAAATGGTAAATTAATTCAAAAAATAATAATTCACAAAATCTCTGGATATTACAGATAAACCTCATCGAACTAATTGTTATTGGCCTAAGGATATTTTGGATGATTGAAATCAAAATTACTCATGATTTATATTATTGATCTGATGCTATTATTATATTGATGAAATACATTTTTATGCTTCAGGACATCAGGCATTGATCTAATGGGTGCTTTTGGGTATGGGTCTGACGTACCAGATACTTATTTCTTGGGAATTCCATAAATACATAGTTAGATTTACATGGACATGATTTTTCTATTTTCACTTTCTTCCATGTTATTTTATTAGAGGAGGAACATAATAATTCACCTAGGTAAATTTACATCAGTGGATGCCTAGGGATGAGGCTAAGGTTCCACTCCACTACAATTTAACGGTATCGACTAAAGAACGTGGTCAATTCCCTGTATCTATTGAGAACTAGGAAAGATGTTTATTAACATTCATGGGTACAAATATATTTTATTTTATTTTAATAAATATGTTCTTAATCATCAATATAGTATAGGAACATGTTGGTGGAGTGCTACTATGATTGTTTCTCAAACCGTAAAAGGGTTCTTCATGATGCATGTATATTTTTTGGAATTTTAATATATAAGTGTTTGGGATCTAGTGGTAGAACATGGTGTTGGTATGTTTAGAATGGGATGGATGGAGGGTTACCATAAGGTTCATGTATTAACTGCATTTCCTCTTTTTTGCATTTTGTATCATCATGATATTATATGTGTACATACTAACGATAGATATTAGTGACCCTTCTTCTTATTGTATGTATGACATAGTTTATATGTGTTTTTCATTTAGTAGATACAAAAGATATGTTGTTATTTTTAATTATAAAAATGGAATTGATCATGTTTATTATTTTTAGTTCTTCTATATATTTGGCCTTTTCCATGGGTGGGCTACTAGTCCACTTACTATTGGTATTTATTCTTTTCTTCATATTATATATATTAGATCAATATTTAATCATTACTAGAGGGTTTAGTCTATTAAATATCACCCATTTACTCCCTTTCGACTAGTTTTATTGCATTAGGTTAAGGGGAGGTAGACCTTCAGCTAGTGTCACTTTCCCATTGCACCATACACGTAGCTAATCAGGTAGAGGTTCTAAAAATGGTATTGGAGCAGCTCTAGTACGAGAATTAGTAGTGTTGTTTGGGTGGAATATAAGGTTTTAAATTTTTTATTTAATATTTTTTATCCTTACAAATTGGTCCATATTAAATCAGCGATTAGTATATTGTCAATGTAGGGTTTATAACTCCTGTTTTGGTTCTTGAATCCCCATGCGTGACGGATGGTCCATGTTTCTAGTGGAATGAATTAAAATTATATTATCCCATTATAATATTGGTATTGTTTTTACCTCAATTTGTGAACATGTTTATGGTTTTTACCTTTTATTTTAGGTGTCTCATGGCATGGAATGGAATGGTAGGATATATAGGACCAATGTACTATGGGGTAAAGTGGTGTTTGTTTTGATTGATTATGATTTTTCAACTAGTTTAAGATGTTTATATATTTATATTCTGTTGTATTGAATTTATCATGTTATGTGGTAACTATATTTATATGGAAATTGGTCTTATAGTATTATGTTGTGAAGATTTCATGGGGAAACGTTGTTTACCAGATTAGGTGAGGTGGTCAACGAATTTATGTGACATGATTTTTTAAGAAGGGAATGGCCCGAGGTATATATATCATACATGGATCTAATATGGGAGGGTTAGGGGCCATGAGTCCAGATTTCATAATACTTGGTTGCAATGGAGACAAGTAAGGAACGTGATATTGTGCTTCTCATTACATCATTCAAAATATCTATTATAAAAAGGTATATGTGTTGTTTGACAATAGTATTGGTATTTTGTATGTTTCCATGCAGACAGTCTCCAATGCATCATCATGCTGGTAGTGGTTTGGTACTTCTTGAGAAACCACTTGTTGATACCCCTAAGGGAAGGACTAAGGTACCAAAGGTTTTGAAACATATCCATCCTCATTTACAAGATTAGGTACAAACTCTAATGTAGGAAGGGTATATTCTAGATTTAGTAGCTTTTGGGTTGTGTTTTGATAAGAAGATCTAAATGATTCTGGTACATTTTTACTAGTGTACTCATAGGGTTGATCAGGGATTGGTTCTTATGTGGAATATTTAACTCAAGGGATCCAGTCACAACACCAACAATTATTTAAGAGTGATGGAGTACTACATTTTATAGATAACTAGATCATGTTGATGCAGATGATCTGTTAGCATATTGAGACACCTGCAAGGTGGATGGTGTAGCTGGAGATGTACATTCAAAGGGGATAGAAAAATCACGAGTTTGATGTGAAGGTTTATGTTGGAAGACATAAGGCACTAGACTACATGTTATTTGAGTATGTGTTCTTTGAGCAGTTCTTTATGGATTTTATAAGGATGGAGAGTTCTTAAGAGTTATTGCTTTTACAATTGAAGAAATGTCTCTCATGAACTATAAAGTAATGTTCAATAAGAATTATTATTTTTCACTAATTATCAAGGTTGAAGACACATTGAGAGTGAGGAACTTCAAGTATATTTTACGACATGATTCGGGTACAAGGAATCATTATTAATTGAAATTATTCTCAAATCCAGCAGATCTTGTGCTTGCAACGATGTAAAATATGACAAATCAATCTTATTCAAGTTGGGTTATGGCATCATGTGAATTCAGTGGTATTTACTAATATTGTATTATGTGAGGAATATATTAGTATCACTATGGTGTTTAGGAATTGGACTTGAGAAATCCACCTCAGATGGGATCATCGATGGTCTATTTTTAGGGTAGGCAGTTGGGTCATATGTGGACTAAGTGTGTTTGGGAATCTGCTGAGTGTATATCTTTTGGTATGGTATGGAATCTCACGATTTTATATAGGAATACTTTTCTGATATAAAATATTCATGGACTAGGGAATATTAAGGGTTCAGAGATCAGACTGGGATCCATACTAGGAGATAGTAGTCGAGAGTCGGTTTCATGCATATGTTGTGGCTAATACAGGGGGACCCAGTAGTGGGTTCAGGGGCATGTGGATGGCACAGTACTATAGGTAGGTTAGGCCTCAAACTATTAGGCTTCAAGATATGTAAAATTTATTGAGGTAATAGGTGTAGAGGAGTTTAGGGAGATCTTTACTATTATATGTAAACCATGGGAACGAATTGCGTTTTGTTTTATTTTGAAACGGACTTCTTAGGGGAATGCTTTTTTGGGTGAATAGGTTGAACATGATGAATTCATAGACTAAATTACACTGGTTTATTGGTTGGAACCGATTCATTAAATACACAGACACACACACACAAACGAGGATTGTGACACAAAGATTTATATGTCAAAATTAATGTGTGTGTGGAGTGCATAAGGTGCATTAGATTTTAGGAATTAATGTGATGCGGGATTTCATGAGGTGAGATGACATGTGGGAATAAGTGTGATTTGATATTTTGTTAATGTGGATGTTACAATGACTAATTAGATATTTTAATGAGATGTAAGACCTCGTGGGTTTCATTCGTGACTTGTTCATGATGTAGACATATGCTGAGATGTTGTACATAATTGGTGTTAGAGGAAACACAAGTATGATTTGAGAACCCGATGAGGTGAATGATAGATAATGAATCATAGGAGGACTATTGAGTTTGACAATTCTCATTAGAACATCAGTTATGTTTGAGTTTGGATTTTCGACGCAACCGAGGTAGGTAAATCCTAAGATGGGGATCCTTTGAGGTAGTGGAGCAATATCATTTAGAGAAGGGTAGTCCAGGTTAGTTTTATTGGTATGGGTACGTTTTGTACCATATTTTGATTTTTAATATCTTCCGGGAATGCTATATTACTGCGGTGGACATTTAAACCTCCCAGTTCTTTGGAAAGGGTCTAATTCCTAGACCTTTTTTTATTTTTTGAGTTCAGTGGGAAGACCTTCTATTTTCAAGATTTATAAGACATAGTTATAATTTTTCCTTTAAGTGAAGTCTTGTATATTGGATTGTTATTGATAATATTCAGGTGTATCGATGGTTTTCTTGGGTATTTGGTGAATAAAAGGCTGAAAAATTATGTTTTCAATGTGCACAAACTATGGAGAATGGATTGTACATACCATGTGACCATATAAGATTAAACATGCGGCCCACCGTGTCTACTAGACATGGTTTTGAAAATTGTTCTAGAGGGAGTGAAAAGTTGTGTGAATCATCTATAGTATTTAGAATATGAGAATCATATGGTTGCCTCATGGTATGGAATACCTTTTGGGACAACAGTTGAAAGATACCCCTTTGGATAGTGACTGTTAGACAATTGGTGCATAGTTAACCAATCTGTGTGATCTAACATTCTACATCATTTAAAGAGGTGAAATTTCCATTATACTACTCTCCCCTTATTTATTAATTCTTTATTTTTATTCTCCCTCATGTGGGATATATCCAGGCTTTAAGGGATCTATTTCCCCCTTGATTTGGGTGTGACAAAAATTTCTCATTTGAGATTAGTTTATTAATTCATCTATGGGAATTGATTCATATTAGTAATCCATTTAACCCCCTTGCCTCTTTTCTTCTCTTCTCTAACCACACAGATTTATAAATATCTATGAGCTCTTTTTACCTATTTTTATGGTGATCATATAAAATATAGATTATTACAAATATTCTCTAGTTAGATGATATGATCAACCGAACAAAAATCTACCAATAAAATTTTGATGGTTTGAATCTTTTTGAGTGGTTTTGTAGTTATTTTTGGGATGCATCTCTGAGCATGATATTAGGTTGACTGAGTGATAACTTATTAAATTAAGTGATTATTTTAAATTAATTATATGATGTTATGAGATGCCTATGGGAATGATCCTAAAATACTAAAAAATGTTTATATTTGTGAAAGGGATAAATCATTGGAAAAATTGGCCAACATGTTGAATTGTTTGAATGAAATTATTTTTACAAACCAAAATTGTATTATGGTGCTACTATGCAAAACTGCTTTCAATTGGATCGTGATGAGAACTATTTAAGGATTGATTTGGTATTGTCTATTCATATTTTGGTGACAAGATCATCCAAATGGGGTGGGCCTGAGGCATTTGGGTGGTGTTTTTGAATAGTTTTTTTAATTCGTCATCTAGATAAGGTGATCATGTCAGCCTGTTATAGGCACGGCACACATGATGCTAGATAGTGATGTCCACCATTTTAAGTGAAATGGTATTTGGGTATTGAAGATCCAAATTATTTGACTTAGTAATTTATTATGTTAATTTCACTCATTAGAGATGACTAATGCTCCATTTAGAGTCATGTAAACATACTAATACTCAGATGATGATGTGGTGCTGAAGACATGTCTTGGTAGAGGAATCAATTATTTGTGTGTTATGATGATGTCTGGAGTTTATTTCCGTTGAAATCCAATCAGATAGTGAGGAAAAATTAGTTTATGGGGATGCGATTTTTGTTTAGGGATGAGGCTCACCGTATTTTATGCCATTAGGATAAACCCATTGGGTTGGAAAACATCACCAATAATCAGGACTTCAGAGATTGAGATGATGGTTTTTTTAATTAGAGTAAATAAATCATTTTAAATTAGTAAATTGATCTTCATGTAGATATGTAATATTTAGAAGGTGTCTGAGGGACCAGATTCATATTTCATGGATGTGCCTTTAGGATTGTGGTGAAATTATATGGACATAATGTGTTTGTTGGCACATGGTTTCAGGTGATTTTGATAGAGGTAGAACCCAAGGTTTCACGTGGTCCATTTTACATCACGGGATGAATTGGGTTTAGTCTACGGATCCTCTCCTCTATGGATTACTAATGTTGGGTGAAGAAGGTGACCAATTTGTTTTCGATGTTGAGAATAAGGGAAGAGGGATATTATTATTCATGTGTGACATACTGTTTTATTTAATTTATATATACAACATATTATTAACAGATATATGATAGTAAAATGTTGGTGGGAGACTACTGAGATTCTTTCTCACACCCTAAAAATGACCTTTGAGACCTATGTATAATTTATGGATTTGGTATCGTGTAAGAGTATGGGATAAGGAGATGTATCTTAGTGTTGGGATGTTTAGTGTCAGATGGATGGTAAGAGATCCGGAGGTTCTTATCTCGCCTAATTTTTCTCTTCAGTTTTATTGTTGAACTAGCATGTTATTATATATGTATGTATTGAAGTCATCCATTTTAGAAAATTTTAATTATTACAATTAATATTTTGATAATATTCATGTTTTTATTTTGTATCTTCAATGGAATGTGTTGAGGTCTAATTCTAAAAATGTTATTGACATTGTTTATTATTATTTCTTATGTTTCCTAATGTGATTCATCCATGAGCGGGTTAATAGTGCAGTTTTAGTATTTCATTCATTTACACTATATATTATTTATATATATAAACATTATTATATCATTACCAGAGTGTATTTTATCCCCAAAATCAGATATTTACACCCTTGATGCTATTGGGATGGATTTGGCATGTAGGGAGCTACACCTAATGC
This sequence comes from Viscum album, assembly GCA_963277665.1. Classification (NCBI taxonomy): domain Eukaryota; kingdom Viridiplantae; phylum Streptophyta; class Magnoliopsida; order Santalales; family Viscaceae; genus Viscum; species Viscum album. Next base: position 1,758,858,207 of record OY728123.1, read on the forward strand.
TAGTTGTAGTCAGTTTTGATGCACTGTTTTGGATGGCTATTTGGGTCATGATGCTATAATAATATGTACCTTTTCCCACAACTAAATACTTTTCATATACCATAATTATGTAAATATGATCACCCACCCTTTAGGGGAAGTCATACTCATGACTCTTAATTACCTAATCGCTTATGATGGTAAACAAACATAGAATGTATGAAAAAATGACATCTCCACTCATATATGTAAATCATAAATGTATTATACCATCATATATAGAACCTCTCCCAATGTCCTTTGATAGTACCCTATACCTAAAAATTTCCTTGATCATGAATTAAAAATCCTATTTGGGTCAAAATTTAAGGATTCTTTTCATCTATCTTTTCCATCTAAGGGGTCAGTGATGTCTTGTTGGGACACCATCAAAGCTAAACACTGAAATATAGATTTCAAAAACCATGAACACATTCAAATGAATTACATAACAGTGTAATGAAACATTTTTCATAATAAACAATCCCCTGACTAGAAACAGAAAAAAAAATTACAACATAATATTTATCACCCATGTTATTTAAATCATTCAACGAGAGTAGAAAATATATGAAAAGTAATACTCTACATAAAAATTAACATGAAATTATTATAATTAAATGACTCATAGATGCCATGTATTCATCAAATGAACCTATCATGAATGGGTATCTATAATAGACATATAGAAACAAGAAAAAAACAAAACTATTTCAGACAAAGTCCTACAATTGTATGGTCTTCATTATAATAATCTGTCGATTCCAAAATATGAGATTCTCAACAGAACAACAGTTGAACAACACCCACACACTATCATTCACTAGAAAATGATATTGTCTCTCAGTAATGAACCTATAGGATTAGAATTAAAGGAATTAATCAATACATGGGATGAACGCCACAAAATATTTATATAACATATTCTCTACCAATAGAAGAAATAAGATTAATCACATAGAGTACATCTAAACATGTGATATGACACTGATCTATCAATTATGCATGAATTATCCATTAGATAAATATTTCTATCAATATATATAGAAAAAAATTATTTTATATATGAATAAATCTATATAAATAAGAATAATTTTCCTAATTATAGATAATTATATCACTAATTGACTCCCCAAATGTATCTACAATTTAGAAACCCTGTGGGAGAGGAAAGGGACACCAAGAAAACAAATCGATGTATCTAATATGGGATCTATTCATAAAACAATATAGATATTGGCGATGTTTAGTGTAATGAAAAGATAATAAAAAAAGATATGAATTTTGTTAATGATTCCTGATTCATTTGTCCAACATATAGCCTGTAGAATCTGTAGAAATGAAAATCCCATAAGGTGTACCACCAGTTAGTTGGTGGACCAAAACTACTATTCAGTGGACCCCAATGTGTAGCCTGTGGAATTTTCCGACAATAGAATATTATACTGAGAAATCCAACTTCTAAACACTATCTTACAACCCCTTTTACTAATAATACATATAAAAAATGGATTGCAAAAAAAATTTATTTATGAAAGTGAGTATGACTCTCAATGCAATGAATTAACGTCTGTGAAATAATGTTTCATTAAATATGATCATTATAACATGTTTATTGATTAGAATATATGATTAGGAATAATATAATAATATATATATGTTTGTGTGTAAATGAATAATAGAAATTATTTATTAATGTTTACAAAATATGCCTTCATTTTTCAGTAAAGTTGTTTTCAGCTTGAAAAATATATTTTCTTCAAAAAATCTCTTTATATAGTATTTTTTGATGATAACATATTTAATTTATTAAAATGTTAGAAATTTTATTGTTGGATATTATTTTTTTAAATCATAATTTCAAAATTATATTTGTAGAAATTTCGATATTTTTCTAAAATATTTATTTTTTGGGAATAACATACAATAGCAATGTTATTATAAAACTATCATTTAATTTCACAAGATAATTTAATTTAAAATTATTAATATGTTTTTAATTTTATCATAAAAATAAATAATTCTCCATAAATTATAAATAAAGAAATATATCACATAAAAATTTTCATTACACCTAACATTGGTAAAAGATAATATTTGGGTTTAAAAAACAATTTCAAAGAAACTATTTTCATCATGTTTTGTAGAATATTTTATTAAAATAAATAATACAACTATAGAATTAATAATGATAAAATAGAATAAAAAATTTTAATTATCTTAAAATTTTATAATGATCAACTTTATTAATTTTTGAATAGGATTAATGGTAAAATTAAAATAACATGATAATGGTTGAAATGGATTAAGAAAGAAATAATCTAAAAATATAAGGTATAGTTTTTTTAAAGTATAAAAATGATTTTATAGTAATATATAATCCATAAATAAAATAATATTCTGAAATTAGTCATTTTAAAACCATTTTTATTTAGTAACACATTATTATCTTTTGATCTTTCGAAATATTCTATTTTTGTCATTTCCCTCCCTAATAAATTTATTCCACCTCCACTCTATTATTCACACATAATGAGACATATAGATAGACCTATAGATACTAAAATAACATTAAAACATCACTCCATATGATATGTGGAATTTTTTTGGCCAAAATTTAGTCTTTGTTGGGCTTTAATTGTAAGCCAAAAAAGGATGTCCAAATAATTCGTGTATCTCTTAACCATGTTTTTTCATTTTAATTATTCTTATACCTCCTAAAATATTTTTCTAAATAAGATTATATAATAACATTTTAATCTACCATATAATAATATTTTACCATGTCTATGGTGAAAACATTATTAATCTCATTCTCCTTGAAATGGGAAATGATATTAATTTTTATGAATACGCGTGGATACCCACCATACGAAGCAATTTATTACATTTTCATCAAAATTATTCATGTATAGTTAATATGATTGATAAAATGGATAGATATATTATATTTATGAAATAAATATTATCCTTGAAATATAATATATCATTTACTTTATTATCCTTCGACCCATTAAGAAATGTTAATTTCATTGTGCATAACTATGGACTACCACATCCATAGAGTATTTTAATTTTTTTTATAATGCCTAAAATTAATGGATGATTTTAACATTTTTATGTAATGAATATATATTGTATATGTATAATGTCTAAAGTTGTGGATATTATTGAACAATGATCATTATTAAAGAATTATAACTACTGAAACAAAATATTCTGGAAAAATGATGATGTTAAACCTAGAAATGATGATGAAAAGAATGATTTCAAATGAACAAGTGATAAGATGTTATAATAAAATGATTCATGGATTTATAATTATGAAAATGAGTCTATTGTTTAATTATAATAATTTAAATTTATTATACAATTTGTATTAAACAACATACAAAGCCAATCGGTCTTTTGGAAAGGGGTTTCATAACTCAATTTCCATTCATTGGGTTATAAAACTTCTTCATCGAATTTGTTTTATGAAATTATGTTGTGTTAAATTATCACTAAATAATTTTATGTTGAATTAAAAATTTTATATATGGATTTTAATATATGAATATTTTAACATTAGGTATTTTGTATCACCCCAAATATAATGATCTTTATAGTGGAGTTCATTGTCTCAATCTCATTTTCATGAGATATGTTTCAAGTGGATAGACATGATTTCAATTTCTGGTGGACATATATATATATAAATTAATTAATACATATTAATTCATTTAAATCTTTTGATTTATATACCAATAATATATTCTTTCTTCAATTTTCTTTTTATGTAGATGATATAAAATTGGTAAAGTCTTTATATTACATTATCATTTCTTTTTTCATGTGTTTATTCTTGGTGTAATTTAGGGTGAAATATTATAATATTAATATATTAAACACTATATATTTTATTATATTCTATTAATTTTATAGTGTTTAAAAATATTTATTCCATTTTTAAGTTCATTTCACTCAAAATCTCAGAAGGATTTCATTTAAGGAAACCATTATTATTTCTATTCGATTGGAATATATATATATTTCATGTGCATATTTAAAATAAAAAAATTAATCCTTTTTATATTATTCTAAAATAGTTGACTAATGTCATTTTCACTCTTGTTATATTTTCTATAAAAAATTAAAAAGAGAACATACTATAATTTTCTAGATAATGTACATTTTAGAAAATCTGTGAATAATATCATTGTTTTAATATACACCATTTGAATGGATTTTCCCACCATAATCAATAAAATACACATTGAGTATTACATTACACTGTTTTTTGGTAATTTTACATGATAGTTATCTTTCTAATTGTCCTGATATTTTTTGATTTTAATATAAGGGATTTTGAAATAAAAATATTATTTTCCTCAAGATATCTTCTAGTAAATTTTGTAAAAGTATTTTCATTTTTTAAATAACATTTGATGAATATTATTTTTAAATGGGGATATAATATCATGATTCTCGGCACGATATTAATCTAGAAGGATTATGATCATGATTATCTATTTTTTAATGTGCTAAAATATCGACATTACATATTCTAGTTTATAATATGTATACATAGGTAGATTTTGTATTTTATTGATTAGTAACCCATTTTATATTATTAATCATTTAGAAATAGTAAGTAATGGTTGTTGCTGGTTTTTTCTGATACTTTCTCCGGGGAAGACATCTTCCTGTTGAGGACGTGCTGATTGTGGACCTACATTCTTTCATTCCAATGGTGGGTGGAATCAGTCAATTATTCAGGGACATTTCCTCTGTGCTCAAAACAAGATGATGTGATATAATTTTCTCCTTTAATAGATTCATCCTCAGAACTCATTTTCTAGTACACTTATCACTTTTAAACTTAACACATTGTTCGTAAATCTCTTCCCAATGCTATGTCTTCACAGACACTGTTTAATATCACTGCTTATGTCTGGACATTCCAAGGAGTCCAATCAGGGTAGCAACCTTTGATCAGGGGAGTAGTTACGTTGGACATTGCAAGTGTGTCTGTACACTGGAACACTGCTGCATATGAATTTTTTCCCTTATAATAGGGCATAACGAGGGTAATGAAGCCTAAGGAATCCCATGTAGAGTGAAGTGAATTATATTCCATATACAAGCCTATGTGGTTTCCCTAAACTTCCCATGTTTAACAAAAGGTATGCCATAAGTTTCACGTCTATCATCGATGGATTAGACTGATCAGAACACTAATAAGAGTAGATCAGAATGGTGAAACCCTACGAAGAGACATTGATGCTGGGGATAACACATTGTTAGTTACAAGATTTCTGTTAAGATCATCTACCAAGTGGGTGAGATGATCTTATCCAGATGTGGTGGTCCAAGTATGAATCAGGATGGATATGGACAATTGAGAGTGGATGGAGAATTATGTGGAACTTTCTCGAGGATGACAGGGATGTTGGGATTGTTCCTCAAATATACATATTACGTTTGCCTATGCCATGGAATCAAGGTCCATGTAGATCAGTAGGGATATTGGACACCTGAGATGGTGAGCCATGATAATGGACACATTTATGGAATCTTGAGGGAGTAGAACCTCTAGTTTGGGGAATGACCTTCCCGATGCACATAGGCTTAGGGGAGAGACAACTATGGGTAATGATTGATGGGATTGATCTTCAATTTTGTTTCTTATGTATCCATGTGGAAATGAATTAATGTATATGTAGTTCATAGTGGGGCATGGAACCAGGGTGTACTCATATGACAATGACCCAATGTTATATTGGGGCTTACGAGTGGTTACAATCCCGAGCTGTTCTAACGCCATTGTGGCGGACCAGAGATGGTGGTCCCAGCAAAGGGGACTACAATGCCATAATATTGATTGTAAACTACAATGGATTAAAAATGGATGGGGAATCAATGGATTAACATTGACTAGGGTTCCAACATCTTACCATTAGTTGGGGATCACAATTGTATATTGTTGATTGGGATTCAACTTCAGGGATGATTTATTTGTACAATTTCTAGGAGACAAGGGACAAACCCCACGTAGTTCGAATGGGTACATTTTAAATTCTTGTGGTACGAAAAGGGGAGTATAGTTTAACATCATGCAGGACAATGGTTGACCAACATGGAGTGGTCAGGATCAATGGGTGTGGGGGTTGAACCTTAAAGAGTTTTCCTACGTACCTTTCCTTGGAAACAAGGATCAAATTCCACATAGTTCAGAATCAGGGATACAACTTAACATCATTTGGAAGGAATGTGAATCGACATGAAGGGGTCAAGACAAGTAGGTGTTGGGATTGGAAATTTTGGAGGCTTTCTACATACCTTGCATAGGAGACAAGGATCAAAGTCCACATAGTTCTGGATTCGGGATACAGTTTAATGTCATGCGGGACGAAAATGTGCACCGATATGAAGGGGTCATGACATGTAGGTTCTGGGCTTGAACCACAACAAGAATTCATACATACCTCGACAAGGAGACAGGGATCAATGTTAATGTAGGTCAAGATGAGGGATACAGTTTAATGTCATCCAGGAAGAAAAGGTGAAACGATGTGTAGGGGTCGGGAAAAGTAGCGGTTGGGCTTGAACCACAAAGAGGCTTCCTACATACCTTTCCTATGAGACAAGGATCAAAGTACAAGTTTTTCAAAATTGATTTTGGAATTACATGTTAAGGAGGCCCATGATGGATTCAATGTTCAATTCTTACTCTATGCCCATATGACTCATGCTCGGTGTGAGGAACAAGTGGCAGTAAAGACCTAACAATCACCTCGTGCATGGTGCATCCACGAGAAGTGGAGTGGGGATTACATGTGGTTAGTAGACTAAATAGGGAACATGGGCTTATACATGGTTAGCGGGCCTAAGAGTAAACACTGTCTTATGCATGGTTCATGGCCCTGAGAGATAGATATTGGTAATTAGTCCATGATGAAGGCTCGATGGAGACAAATCCCAAGGGGAGAGGTATGGGGTAACCAATGTCCTGGTGCCCATCATTCCTCTAGTATTTGGAACAGAGTAAGAGAGGAGTATATATGCTACATATGGAAATAATTCCTTGGGGATTACCCCATGATGGTTTCCCTACCATAGGTAATGATGATGGCCCAACAAAAAAGATCTCATTCTATATGAGGAAGATCTCACTATCGTGGAGACGATAAGGCATGGAGATTATCCGAGGTGGGGAACTCTATCTATATTCCATGGCACAAGGCCAAAATTAGACATCATTTATTGTGGATGATGGTTCATGGCATTTTAAAGTCTCGTAGCTCGTATGAGGAGGGTACACATTGCAACTATAGGACATACATGATGGATACCTGCACACCCTTGGGTATGGTAAAGCATAAGTAAGGTCATGGAATATGGGTGTGGTGAAGTGATCCATTGAGGGTCCCATGTTAATTTGGATATGAAAAAAACATAATATCTTTTAGTGTGCCTTTTTCAGAGAAGGATATGGCTATGAAATGAAATTTAAAGCACCTCCCAAGGGACATTGAAAACACTTAGTATGAACCTGTAGGTTCGTATGAGAGATGGGTGTGTAACATAGGGGTCTTTCATGTAAGAATATAAATAAGATGGTGTTCGGGAAAAAGACATTGGAGACATCCACATGGATGCACACAAGTAGAGAAGAATTCACATAAAATAAGGGGTTTGACTACAATAAGGGCACAAATGGGAACTATTGTGCACAATAATCTGGGTGGCGTGGATAGAGGAGGTGTGTGTGAAATTGGATGGTGTTTTCTCGCAACTGGAAGAGTGTTGCACGCAAGTGGTAGAGGATTGAATGCAAGCGGAGGGGTTCGCATGCAACTGGACAATCAATAAAGTACCTGGGTGAGGGTCAAGCCCTAGTTATCCCGCGCGTAGGCCGACATTAACTAGACCTATCGCAGAAAACAATTTCCATGAATGTATTCTTTTTCATCCTGAAGTGGTGTATCACACGCAGGGGAGAACAATTGAATTCTTCAGTCCTCGAATGTGAGGGGGTTCCCTTCTATTTATAGGCGATCATGGGTAGCGAGTGCGGGAAGAAAAAGGCCTGCATGGAATACTCGGCCCAAGTGTCAGTCATGTGGTACTTTCGAGGCTGCCATGAAAAATTCATCTGGACAATGATAGCTTTGCGCGATGAGAAGAGGTTTTACACCCTTCCCTTGGTTTTTCCACTTAGCCTTTTGGCTTATCTCAGAATTGATTGCTGAGTTAAAATATGCCTTTGGTTTTTCCAAGGATGAAATCATCTGGCCTTCAGCAGATTTCAGTGTCTAAAAATGCCCCCGCACTCATAATCTGATTTGTGAGGGGGTGTGGAGGTCGGATTCTGAGGGAAATGTCAGGAAGAAAGGACTCTTTGAGGCGGTGCGTGGAAAATGGCTTATATGGAATGTAAATTTTTTTCACCCCCAGAATACCCTATTATTTATTATAAAACCCCTTGGGGTCCCATTGAACATAGAGGATTTATCATGTGATAATATTCTGAGCTATCATGCACGTAAATCTCACCTTCCTTTACATGGAATCTAATCGGATTTGTGCATAATTTCTGGAATTTGGTCGCAATTTTGCGCACAACTCTCATTTTCAACGCCGATTCCTTGGTTTTACACATAGCCTTTGGGTTTTTCACGCAACATAATTGTTTTTCATGAAATCTCTAGGTTTTTTATACATTACAAAAAATGGTAGCAGATCATAGTGACATAGGGAGAGAAGCTATGTATGCCCCTCAGAGGGCCGAGATGACTACGAACATTGTGGTTTACGGGCCCTAGAATGTTTTATCTGATAACTAAGCTCTCTTTTATATGCCGACCCAAGCCCATACGTATTATTTTCTTTCTGACATCCTATTGATAGGGGATATTGTTATTTTATAGGAGGAAATGGTGCTAAATTTTGATGTCGATACACCACGATCATGAGTGACACGTGATGAGGATCATCCATGATACAAAATTACAAAAAGGCCATATTTCCATGGAAACTAGTAACATGGCTATATATGTTCTGAATATAAAGACCATAACCATATAGGGAGGCAAGACGATTACCAAGGATTCTCTGGCCCATTATGCGAGTTCCTTCTGATAGATAATCACTGACAAGACCAAGGGATGGCTATATGATTGGGACCTGAGGTTAGAACGAAATTTAACCAAAGAGTGTGCTTGATTATATTGGGTATTCCAATCATGCCACTGGTTCGGTGTTGAATTGTGGAACATAGGGATATTCAAGATGGTGGGGATGTTGCATTTCTGTTTCTTCCACCACATAGAAATCAGACTCGAGTTGTTCATTCACCAGTCCCCTGATGCCAACACCTTCTATCTCTATCATAGGGTGGTTGGAATCAATATTTAGTATGTTCATTACATTAGGGGTAACCATTTTTATGAGCTCCAGTATTCCGTGTTTCTTCTAATAGAGATTATCTGGGGGACATGTCGCAGACTCCCTTTTGACACATATTCTGTTATAACTAGCCAAGAAGAAGCTGTGGGCACATAATTTCTGAAGTATAATTTCTTATTCAAAGTGTTTTATCATGATTCTATATAATGAACCAAACAAAATGACGATGAGGAGAGGAAAGAAGTGTCCATCTGCGGTGCAAAGGAGAAAAAGAGTGTCATATTGTAGGATCATAGAGACATGCGAATATCAATCCTTGTGAATTCATGTTGATGAAATCTGACACCCTAATTTCTAAAATTCCATATTTCTTGGAACTTTCATGAGTGGGTGTCTACTGCTAGTACATGATTCAAATAAGGAAGTCCGCCCAAGATCATTGATTATGACCAACATCAGGGTTTCCAATTAGAGGTCTAACCAGGCGATCCTTGTGTTGGCCTGACTGTATTCCATTATGTGGAGAATTTCAAGAGGAGGCACACTGAGGAGGATATGTGTCCCTTTTCAAATAAATCATGGTTTTACCGCGGATCACTACGGTGGGTACTCTTCTAAAAATTCAATTCTTCCTCTAGGTAACGGTTTGTGGCTGCCTTTGTTAAATATTGATGGGACCGTCTCATTGATGTGAAATGAAGAGGTGATAGTGATCATGATCGTTAATCACAAAATTTTTACCTTTAATATTTTCCCCAACTCTGTAGGGTTGATGATAGATGATGAGCAAGGCTCAGTGGAGAAAATGTAATACATTAAATGAATTAGTGGTGGAGTGCTTGTGTCCCGGTTTGATGGGAAGATCCATTGTAAGCCCTATGTGTAATCAAGATTTTCCATGTAGTTTAGAGGAACCCAATAGATGATAAATAATGTTTATATAGATTTTCGAGGAGATAATCATGTTTGTCTTCATCAAAAAATATTGATGTTGTTTATAACATACAAATCTGGTGAGGTAATTACCTTTCCCCCACTGGTGTTGATGCTGGCCTCATAACAATGTATTCCAAAAAAATGGGTGGAGGAATATCCTAAGGGGATCTTACGGAAGCGTGTTCGGAAGCTCAAGGTATCCAGTTTGGAACATGTTCATTGAGAGAGGAGACTAGGTGCCACTAAGGAGGAGAGGATGGGAACACATCAGGGAGATGGGTTAATACAGACCGTGACTTCAGTAGTGGGAATGTCACATGGTGTTTCCATGCCCTCCACATCTGGTAGGAGAGGGGATGATGAACAATCTATCATTGGGGCTAGGGGTCTACTAATAAGTAGATAAGTTATATGCATCCACAATCTAAGGATGTAATATTCCTTGTGTTTTGATCAGTATAGTTGATCCAACGATTGTTAATGAGCTCGAATCCCATTGGAAAAAAATGGTAGGATATGGGATCCAATGGCTAGATATAAGACCTAAAATTATTGATGCCAATGTCAACATTCATCATTGGAATGAATTTATGAAGGATATATTCATATATGCATGCTTGTGGGGGACGCACAAGAAACCACCTCTCTTGGTAAATGTGATGCTTGACCAGCTGCATGATTTGAAATGAATGGAATCTAATGATGAAAACAATGATGTAGAGAGATAGGAATGTGAATCAAAAGAAGGAGAAGAAGAAGAGGATGAAGAAACATGGGATGCTAAATTGGATCTTGGAGGTGAAGGGTCTCATTAGACGACCCACAAAGGGAGTACTCAGGAGAGTGGCGAGATTGTTGGCACTAAAATGGAAAAGGATGAGCAACTCATGTAATTCCTAATTTGTTATCCTAACCATTCATCTATTCATCATTTGTAATAACCAATAGAACATTAATTCTATTTAGGCACATATACTGGATGATCCATTCATGGGGGGTGAAGGACCACGGATAGAACAAGGTGGGAAGACGAAACCAATTATTGAATTGGAAAGTGATGAAGGATCTCCAATAGTGATAGCTGTTGTAGCAACTGAAACTCCCAATGTTGATGCACTAAGATCTTGTAAGTTTAATTACACAGATTCCCCTACCCATAATCAAAGAACTCAGAAGATGAGGTAATTCATTGTTTTTGTCATAATCATTATATTGGAGGCTCGATATGCCGCTAAATGTAGACCATCTGTAGAGTATCCAATGGCGAATTCACCAACCCACTCTAATACCGCTTATCAAACCAAGACAACTTCGGAACCTGGATAGAAAAGGGTTATGGCCACCAGGGATATCATTGTCAGGGCGAGGTCTTAATATGGTAGGGGAGAAATTACTGAAATAGAGAAAATTGGTAAATGTCTCCCACATTTTTAAGAGACAAAACCAAGGAATGAATACCATATAAAGACCCTTCGACATATCTTTTTGCTACTTTCCCTTATCAACGGCCTACAGACCATGAGGAAATAGATAAATCAGACCCAAAAGTATCCAACGAGAGATGTATGATGCAACACAAGGGGTTAATGTGCATCGGGCACCTCCTCAATCATCCAATAGTTGACTGGGGCCCCCTAACGGGATCATTACACACCTGGTAGAGCCTTATCTGTGTCGGAGGGGTTGATTCTCATCATCTTCACATGATGATCCAAGATTACATGGCGGAGTATATGTGGTTGAGAATTGAATGTATTATCATTAAACAATTCGGGAGTTTTATTTTAAATTTTGATAAGTTCCTTGAGGCTAAGTGAGAATTTCAGCATCGTGAAGAGAAATCCAATGAGCAAGCCATATTCATCGCAAACCAATATGAGTTCATAGAGTGGTTGAAGGCCCACCAGGATGAATCCTAGGACAAAGAAACACAAGAAAATGGTCAAATAGATGGGTTTCATGCTGAGCGAGAGAGAAATCATATTAGATCTAATGAGCTTTTCTCCACAACAAACAACGAAGAGAGGGAGCTAGAGGATCAGGAAAAAGTTCTGGAGGATAATATCCCAATGGTGGTAGCACTAAAGTGATCCATCATAGGGGTTGATCAATAAGGGCCCTATTGTGGCTGAACTCATAACCCTATCACACTTTGTTTACTTTTATTCATAACTACGTGCATAAAAGGATCATGTGTCTTCTCATTTATTTTTGTTCATTTTGACCACAACTGTGATGTGATTAACTATCAATCCCAATGCTCACATGTGTCGTGCAGGATGTGAGAAAAAATGGATGACTACATTTTAACATGGTTTTAATGTTGGATTACTAACCAATATTTGGGCATCTGGGGTATAAATGGCATATCCAGACTTCATGGGAGAAAGAGGGAGGTCTGACTGGAGAATTATGTTCATTAAACAGTCGAATTGATGCTCTCTCAACATGCCTCTATTTCATGAGTGGGGTATATCAATGGGAATTAGAATCAAATCTGAACATAGGATAGTGCAAAGTGTTAATAAGGATACCCAAAATTCAGAACATTGTAGGGGTGGTATGACAATGGAGGATAACTATTGACTATGTTCAAGACACAGAATACATATTTTGGTAGCCTAGAATGGGGATATAAAATGAGGTCCAAGCACTGACCATGTTCAAAACATTGGGACTGACACAAAATGACATCCATTAGCATTCTAGAACGTTATCCCAGGATAGTAGGCGATCCATAGGCCAAGCATCAATACTGTTAGGGGGTTCTGTCAGGCATGATGAAGTATTAGGATCTAAATGAAGGGCATGAAAAGCATGGTGGGTGGAGTGATGGGTTATTCTAATGGAGTCCAACATTCTTGAAATAAATCCACCATGGGGGAAACACAGTAGGTGAGCACATCAGTTGGATTAGGGATCATACCTACTTACAGACATGACCACTCAAGCGAAGTCCTAGAATGACTTGTAATTTTATGTCAATCCAATAATGATGATAGACACTTAGTTTAACATTATATAGTGTGGACGTATCACATTGATGTAAGACCATAATGCCCAGACTGTGATCTAGCTGAGGGGCCTAAAGTGTTAATGACCCTGGGGATGGGCCCTAGGTGAAATGCAAGTGTGTCTCCATGAATCTCATAAGGGAGAGAACTGAGTGAAATGTAGTTCTCAAGAACATTTTTGTTATAGGACAATGTTGTTTTGGAAAACATCATTGTCAATGACGATGAAACATCCCATAGTTATCATGGGGAATTCTAAACTTATTCAGGGTAGAACCGCAGCTTAAAGTCATGCGTTGAGAACATTGTTATCAAAAAAAGAAATGTACGGCGTGGTACATATCATGAAGTGAATGAGATTCCAAGAGTTAATCGCCACACCAAAGGTTCCCAAAATAGTTCAGGCCAATGTACCAAAAAAGGGTGCATGATTGAACATTTCTTGGGATGGACCCGCAGATTGAATATCCAAGCGTTCCTACATATTCCATGACTCTGGGATTCAAGCAACACATAGTTCTAGAACATGTTCTGTAGTTTTACGTCTTGCAGCAAGGATGCAGAGAGATCTTATTTTTAAGGTCTTTGACCATAGAAAATATATTGAAAGGAATTAGTGATACACATGGTGCGATTATTATATTACCTGACGTGAAAGAGGATAGTAGGACCTCATATCACCATGTTCTCGTTGGGGATATTTTAGGATGAGGGAATAGAAATAAATGTTTGGATGGGCCCAAGTAAAAGTGTGTGGGAGTTCCTAAATATCCCATGATGACGGGGATCAATCCATACATAGTTCTGGAAGATTCATTGTTGTTAACCAATGCTAGGGTCAACACTGTCTTGCGGGTCTGACCCATGATCCAGAAGAAGCTGCATTAGATAGATCTTGTTTCTCCATTAGGATAGATGTGTGTGTTTTTTTGTTATGTGATAAACATAGGATAGAGAATCCATGTGTCGCTACAGGAATCAATCCACTTACAAGAATTGAAAAATGTTATGGTGGATAACTGATACCCAGCATGATGTCCCCTCATGTGAGGACATCACTATGCGTTGTCTTTTTTCATCATACGACTAGGGAGATAATGTCATAGATTAAGATCGTATGATAGGAATAACCCCTAAATTTTAATGGTGTGCAATAAATACATTATAATTTAATGTCATGTAGGAGTAAGAATTGTTTAGAGTCATATGTCTTAGAAACATAAAAAATAAATGATGTTTTAGGGGGGAATGTGAATGGCGTGATATAGAATACCTGATGAAAATGATGGCGAGGTCCACAACACACCATGCATTATTCCAAGGAATAATCCTCAAGAATTGGAACTGAAAAGGTTATAGAATATGGGGTTGGACCTTTGGAACAAATCTCTAGGTGTTCCTACGAATCTCGTGATGTTGGTAATCAATCCATACGTAGTTATGGGAGTCCAATTTAATATCATACAGGACACGAGACTGGAGAGACTAGATCCTAGAAGAGGAGTACCTGTTTCAACTACTGCAATCCTAATGTGAATGAGGATATAATCCCACACATGCTACACCATGAAATCCTATGATTTTAAATTCCAAAAGGCCGAACAGAAGAGGTAATTAGTTGAAACAGAGCTGTATATAAATACATGACGCTCGGGAATTCTTATGTATCCCCTGAGGATGGTAATAAATACATATGCAGTTATATTAGTGTCATTCATTTTAACATATTTCATAAAGGACGCCGAGAGATCATAGTTTTATGGTCTTAGAGCTCAGACCATAGAGAATTGTGACTCTTCCAAAAGGGAAGAACATCAACCAAATCCTTAAGCCCACGTGATCTATGAATGATGTGGGAAACAAGGGTGGAGAAGGCCTTTGTATCACATTTAATACATGAAAATGGGAAAATAGTTTGGATCCCCTAATGACGCATCACCATTGCATTTTCTTCCTAACATGAAAATGCGAAAAAAGGGATAGCACCAAGAGTGTAAAAATTATACTTGGACATGATTGAGTGGAAAATGATTTGAATCCAAAAAACACTATTTTGGACCTGATGGGGGTGGTGTGATGATGGAGGATAACTATTTACTATTTTGGAAACACATCTTCCACATAATGTGACCTGAAATTGGAATGACAAATGAGCATCAAATGCTGACAATTTTTACAATCTGGGACTTATATCAATTTTCATTTGAAATTCTTAGGGATGTTTTACCATGGTGGTAGGAGAGCCCTGAGGCCTAACATCCATGCTGTATAGGGGTCCTTTCGAATGAGAAATATGATAAATCCCCAATGAAGGGGAACATGAAACAAGAAAATAGGAGATAACAAGTCTTTGTTGAATCCAACACTCTATGTTCTGAACCATTGTTATACTAGGCACATTGGTGAACTTCCAAAGAGGACTGAGGGGCCCATCTCAAGAGTAGATTACTCGAATATTGAGTGTAGAATAGGGGGACAAAGATCCCACAGGAGGGAGTGGTACGTGGCATTGCTATTACAAACATGGCGTGAATGAGGACATTGGGTCCATAACACACCGTATACCTCCTCCCAAGTACATGATCAGGACAAGGGACCAGGAAGATAAGGAGGTTTCTATGAAATAAAGGTGTAACCAAGGAATAAATGTATGGGGTCATATATATCCCATAAGGAAGATAATCAAGCCAAACATAGTTCTGGAAGGTGTTGTGCAGTTTGACATCATGTGAAAGGTTATAGAAAGAAAGAGGGATGTATCAAGGGGATATGTGTGGCATGAAAAAATTAACCCCACGTGAATGAAGAAATGGAGTCCACACCACACCACAAAATCCAAAATTAGGACTTGGGCCAAGGGGGCGAAATGGTTGAGGGACCTGAGAAGGGAAGTCCCATCCATTTTGCAGTTTAACATCTTGAGGTGAGGATGAGAAATGTACTTAGTTTAAGGTTATAAGGGCTAGACCATAGAGAGATGACCCTTTATGTGGGTATCGGCTAACCAAATCTTCTAATTGCACGTAATAAATGCACAATGTGGGATATAAGGAATATGATTAGGTTCTCCCCAACATATAAGGGCGCGACAATGAGGGAAGGATATCATGTAGGGTCTATCCCAACAAAATAAATACTTTTTCCAAAAGAAAACATATGTATGAAGTGATAACAAGTCAAAATGAACCACTGAATCCAATATTTGGGACATAGGGGGTGGTGTTAACGATGTGGGATGGTTTCTTACTATGTTTGAAACAAATCATTTACATCGTGTGACCAAAAATAGGAACAAAAAATTATTGTCTACCACTGACCATATTCGTAATGTAGGACTTGTATCAATTTGTCACTCGAGATCCTCGAGGATGTTGTCCTAGAATGGTATGAGATCCCTAGGGTCTAACATCCATGATGTTTGGTGGTCTTTTTGGATGTGAAAGATGATTATGACCCAAATAATAGGAATGTGAGAAACATGAATATGCTTGTGTAGTTTTAACATCATGGAGGATGATGAAATTTGAGGATATCTCAAAGGATAGGGAAACATGGTGTGGTAATGAGGAACACAACATGAAAGAAATACAAATCATACACCACAACATTTATTTCAACCCATAAGGAGTTCTTAATTTTTGAGGTTAGTCCCACAGACTAAATATCTAAAAGTTCTGATGTATCACATGAGGATGGGAATCAAGCTATACATAGTTCTGAAAGGGCCATGCAGTTTAACATCATGCGGTTAAGATGTTGTAGGATAGAAGATCGAGGGGGTGGGGGAATATACTGTGACCTTTGTAACCCCTATGTGGGTGGGGCCATAGAAACCTATAATAAAACAGGTGGGATCTTCCAAGAGAACTACACCTAGGGGATATTCAAAGGGAAGAATTTGGGTTATAGATTCTAAGAAAATGAATTATAGAGTACCTACATATCCTATGAGTATGAAAATCAATCCATAGAATTTTCTTGAAGATATTGTTTAACATCTTCTAGGACAATGGGTACGGGGATATCATAGATTAAGGTTGTAAAGATCCGACTATCATACAGTTTATTTTCATGCATGATGACTGCAGGGCAATTTTACATACATCAGCACTGACAGATCACACATTTTAACATCATTTGTTGAAGTGGTCACAGTTTATGTTCATGAGGTACCATTTACATAGGCCTTTTATGTCTTATAGAATTTGGCATCTAGGGGTGGAGTTATTCGGTCACTATCAATGGTAACCATGAAGTATGATCCATTAGGGTAATTCTTGTTGATTATTTAAGGTCCTTCCCATTTAAAAAACATATTGGGTAGTTTCCTACAAGGTATCATCGACATTCTCAGAGCCAAAACCATGTCACCTTACAAGAAAGAGGAGATGAGAAAATTATCATTGAATGCTATAGTTATATAGTTTTGATTCCTTTCTAGATAGTGCTGCTCCAAAATCATGTTCTCGTCGAGTGCTTCCAGTCCAAGCACACCAAATTTCTCTACCTTATCTGGTTCTTGCTGATTGTTGACAAATTTGAATAATGAAGGAAACTGAATCTCAATGGGAAAGACTATCTATTTTTTATAAAATATGGAATTTCGGGTCACATGGGTAGAATTACGGGTCGCTGTCAGATAATCCCCAAGGTTGTTGGGGAGTTTTTTCAGCCCATGCTTCTTGTTTTGAACAAACATTTTCAATATGATGTTAGAGAGGGTTTTGTTGAACGCCCCAATCTACCTATTTTTTTCTCATGAAATGGGTGTTATGGTTAGAAAGGATATTGTACTTGGCGTAATACCTCTTCATCTCGACTTCCTGGATTTTGGTTCCATTAACAGTGAGGAAATTTTGAGGGACACCAAATCTTTTGATGTCATTGTGACTCACAAAATCAAATATTGAATGGGGCTTGGCCTCATTGAGAAGAACCACCTCTTCCCAGTTAGAAAAGAAATATGTATTGGTCCAGATGAACCTGCACTAGCTTGCGGTTTCCAGTGGATGTGGTCCCACGACATCGAGTTCCCAGACCACAGAGGGATGATAATACCTGGTAGTGTAGAGAGGCTCTAGCGGATGATGCCCAAAATTATCTTGGATTTTTTAATAATTGTACATCCTGGAAAACTCAATATAGTCATTGATCATGGAGGGAAAAATAACCTTGTCTCATTATCTGGTGAGATAGCTTTGGCCCAATCAGATATCCCTATCAGAACATGCATTAATATAATGAATGACCATAGAAATCTCATCTGCTTGAATGCTAGAAATGAGAACATCATAAAACTCATTTCTTTATTGGTTATTCTAAATACAAGGACCACACTAGTGGGTAATGTGTAATGCATGATGCCAGATTCACTCATGCTCAGCACGCTTTTCCGGGAGATTTCTATGTTGGAGAAACATGATAAAGGGGGTACTCATGTGTGGATTCACTTCTAAAACTATGTTAGGGGGGCCTTGGGACCCTGATTTGGCGGCACCGATGGTAAGATTTCTTACCAACGAGCTATCATTATATTTTGGAGGGACTGTGGAGATAACTTTACAGTGTTCCATGTAACTAATAAAATCATCCCGATCATGATATATATGATATGAATCTAGGGTGGCCATGGTGTATGCTCATCTATTCTGGGATCATGGAAAATGCGTAACTTCTAGCCAATAATTTTACTGGGCCATAAACTAGAGGGTACGTTCCAAAAGTGGTACGAGCTCTGGATTCCTGGCGACATTGTCACTATTGATCTATTTGATGACTATTTTAGGGTCCTCTTTCACATGTAAATTGGGATCATCAATCTCAAGGGCTAGATCACAACCAATAAAGAGGTCCTGATACATTGTCACATTATTGTTACTACTATATGAGAACAAGAATAAATATGGAAGAACATATTTTTTTAGTGTGATGAAGAAGATACCCAAGACAACCCTACTGTGTATGAGATCATACATTCTTCTACTGGTAGGACTTCGGTAAACACCATCAATGTGCATTTGTTGACTTCAAATGGCATGGTCTACCAAGAGGATTGCCTCATCCTATAAATCAATATCCAGAGACTGGTCCACATGAGTTGTATGGGAGATAATAATGTATTCCAATTCATATCCCTTGATGCCCTTCTATGGGACAAACCTCAGGTCTATTTATTGGAGGATCATGGCCCACTAAGCTAGACGACCAGTCAACATGGGTTTGTTAATGATGATCTTCAGAGGATCTACTCTGGACACTAGATGTATCTCATGATCCTATATGTAATGTCACTATTTCGATACTGTGAATACCCGCACAAGGTAGCTCTTCTCTATGGAGGAGTACATGGTCTTCGTATCAAGGATCATGTAGTTAAGATATTAGAGACTATTCTCCATTCCCAATTTTTCTTATGGGTGAGAATAAAACCAAGATATTTTTCTAGGGCGGTCAAATAAAGGACCAACGGATTCTTGGAAATGGTTGGCATCAGGACTGGAGGTTGTAACAGGTTCTTCATGATTTCCTCAAAAGAAGTCAAACAGTTCTCATCCCACTAATTGGCAGTTCCATTATTCATGATCTGATAAAAGGGATTACACATACTAGCCAAATTCATGATGAATCGGCATATGTAGGCCAAGTGTCCTTGAAATAATTTTAGATACATAATGTTTTTTAGTGGATACAGTTGATTGATGGCCTGAATCATCTATAGATCGATCGTGATACCTCTATATCTGAAAACTATGTTGAAATACTCTTCGGTGGACACCCCAATGCCACATTTCAATTTGTTCATCATTATATGTTGAGAACATAGGATAATGAATACATTCTCAATGTCTTTGAGATGGTCCTAACATAGGAAATATTTTACCACCGAGTTTTCCACATATCATTGGACCAATGTCTCTAGGATCAACATAAATATGTGATACATGGAACGCTGATAGATGGAACCTTTATTATATAGACCGAATGGAATTACATAGTAGTAAAAGGTACATTGTGGTCCCTTGAAGGCTGTAGAATATTCATCCTCAGGGGAAATTCAAATTTGGTTATACCTATAATGCGCTTCCATGAAGAAGATATCCTAGTAGCTAGAGGTGGTACAAATTAATAGTTCTATTAGAGGAAGGGGAAAATCATCCTTCAGATAGTGACAATTAAGATCATGAAACTCAATGCATACCCCGATCTATCTATAATTCTTCTTGAAATCCTTAATTCTGGCTAACCACATTTGGTATTGGTCCTCCTTGACAAAATTGGCTCTTATGATCTTATAAACCTTGGCCGTGACCATAGCCATGTGAGAAGGATATGACTTTCTAGAAGGCTTTTTTAACCCACTGTGATTTGTGGGGAGATAGAGTTAGTGGATGGAGAACTGAGAATATAGTTTTGGAATCGGGTTATAAATCCTATAAAACACATCACAGTGTTTCTTCATGAAGCCCACATACTGTTGTTTCTCTTTCAAAGGCATAGAAACACTGATCAATGTGGGTTTCAGATCTGTCTCGCTACTGAGGTTCCCCTGTACCAATTCATCTACCATGATGGAGAAACCCACTTCGAATGTCAGAGGTTAATATTCTCATTCCTCTTATTCACTATTGGTTGAGGGATTCTCAGATAAATGAGATTCCTCGGAGTCAAAAGATCCTGATGGGAAACTGTTGCCAGCCTGAAAAGTGATAGACACTTTATCGGGGGGGCTCAATTGCTGCGAAAACCATAGCGAGGAATGTTGTCGATCTAATCCCATACAGTATTTGGCCAAATGGGACACACAAAGTGATATCAATGAAATATTTGTGCATCTTATTTTTCCGGTTTAACCCATCCCAATGATACAAGCATGTATGAAATATTTTCATTTCCATGGGGTGGACCTCCTGATTCCTTTTAGGAGTATGGGGCTCTGGGATTAGCAAATCCTGATTTGTGTTAGAATACGAGGTGATATTCCAGTGTCCCCTACACATGGAAATGTTCATCCCCTTTTTTCCAGAAACAAAAAATATTTTCCCTAGATATGGGTTATTTTCCTCTACTTAGTGGATCAGACAAATGTAGTCATCATCAAGGTCATTCCACAGGTCGGTTGTAGTTGTAGCGTGTTCGACCATGTTATACATAATCTTCTTTTACATTGCCTTTTACTTGTTGAAATCTAGGTAACAGTCTTCAGATGAGGAAAAGGGAGAATTGTCACCCTGGATCATTCCCACTCAACCATTAAGTTAGTACATAAGGCACTAGTGATATGATCAAGAGACCTTCCAATGCAGGTGATGCCATGGCCTACCCATCAACGCATTGTAAACGAGGTCCTATGAGACAACCATGAACTCTGTGCTAGCTACTAGACCATTGAACAATGTCTTCAGGTGGATCATTCCAATATGTTTTTATTTTTTCCTTTTATAACCATGAAATTTCATGTTAGAGGGACTCGTATCATCCTCGAACAACGCAATTTTTTGAAGTTTCTTGGTTGGGATTAGGTTTATCCCAAAGCCTCTGTCGACATGACAAAGATGTACCTCCAGGGAATTGAAGTGGATGGTGATGTACAGTGGTAAGTTGTTCCCTTGTATGGGAGATTCTTCATCTTATCCAGAGAAAGAGATAATGGCATGACATTCAGTACGATCAACTGCCTTAGCATGGAAGGCTTCCATAGGAGCTACCTCTATATCAATCTAGAGGGGGCTTCTTAATGGATCGACAATGGATTCAAGAATATCAGCTGATAAGATAAGATCCTCAAGTTTATATAGCCTCATAGGAATGCTATAAATATGCTTAAGGATATCATAATTCCATTTCAAGTGTGAACTTCATCTTATAGGAGGTCGTTTACTATAGGGGGAATGATGGGCCCTTCCAACTGAACCTGCTGATGACTGGTCGTATGAATGTCCACCTATACAGTAGTCAAGACATAGGGAGGGACTATCAGATACAGGCTAAATGACTGAAGGTGGTCCGCAACAGAGCATGGTGGACCATGGCATGGCTCGGGTGGCTATTCCTGATCAAGTAACACAAACAACGTTGAATGGAAGACCTGATGACTCTAGATGAGAAGGTAGTCCATGTTGAGTGTTGTATTGGGCATATTGTCTGGTTTTGGTGGTATGCATATCCGGACTGAACGTACAAACTGATGCATTCTAACAGCTCATATATTCATGGATTCAGTAAACCCCGGAATCATTTGGGGACCTTGGGAGGATCCAGCAGGTGCTCCTCGTCGTTAGGAATCATGTTGGGGTTTACTATCTCCATTGTGCCAACTGATTTGTACCCATGATCGTCACATGAAAAATACCCCACCACGAGATGGATTCTGGGGGGAGTCTCCATCTATGGAGGCATGAAGTCACCAATAGTATGAGATCAGGATTACATTGGCGAGGGACTTTGCTTTTGATTGCAATGTTGATTCTATCTCTTTTGAGAAGAGTGAGGATGAGACGTCGATGTAGAAGTTGTGACTATGGGTGACGGTTCATCTTCTGATGTCTCAAGTAGATTCATACATGCATGGATAATACCATGGGCACAAGATACTTCCTTCTGAGCCATCCATTCATCATAATTTTCGGAGATGTGGTTAGGATCTTGATGCCACTCACCTATGCATTCACTACCACTTTCTCGAATCAAAAATCCACTTGCCACATATGCCGGAGTTGGGACAAACCTGAAAATGTAGTTATCATCATTTTCTTGAATCCAATATTAAAAAACCTACCATTGTTGGAGGGTGTTCCCCAAGATCTGATGATATGGGAATTAATTGGTGTGATCAGTGAGATCTGCCTCTTCAGGCCTCCTCATTCAGGTAACTATATAATTCCATATTCCCAGGCACTTCAGAAAAAAATGGGGACCTATATAGGAATGAATGAGTAGGTTTGATTCCTCCTTTCTGGGAAGGGGGTTATAAGAACCTGGTCCTAATGATGGAATGGAGGGGAATGTTGGGGATGTGGAACCTAGTTATCTCACCAATTTGGTGGTGTCTCGTTACGTGGGGGTGCTTGCAGATTCGGAGGTGGGTGCTGATGGGCCGGAGGCTACGCCTAAGGTGGAGGGCCACTGCGAGGTTGTGGAGGTTGCTCTACTTGTAACAACTATAGATACCTGGGGGCATCTATCTATGCTCCCATGGTGGTGTTAGCTTAAGTGGCTCTTCGCACAGGAATTGCAGGGGGCACGGGATGTGACTTCTTAGCTTGATGCAAGGCTTCCACTAGATGTTATTCTTTTTCAGATAAATTCATGAATCCAAAAGTGCAATTCAACATAATGATGGTGGGGACCAGTTCAGATTTTAAATTCCCACGCACATTTTAAGCAGGTTTTCTTCAGTCAGTGGCATATCCTATTAATAGGCAAGGTCTATCCACCTTGCAATAAAGTATGCAACGCACTCGTCAGGCCTCTGTTTAGACATGAATAGGTATGCAATACTCATCTTCTATGTGGTGGAGTTAAAATGGTAAAGAAATTGTCTACAGAGATCTTCCCAGTCCGAGACCGACCCAATGGGAAGCTGGTTATACATGAGAAACGTAGGACCTTCAAATGTTGGTACAAAACATCGGTGTTTGGCTGCCTGATGCTGCGCCAGAGTTCCCAACATGGCTTAATTCAATGAGATGAAGTGGTAAAGATGCTTAAATTGGTCAGTTGTTCCATTAAAATGGGAAATAGTGGGGTTTCCAAAACCTGGGGGTGATGGCATATCATCGACCTATGCCGTATACGGCTTCCCATCAAGCGAAATTGCCACCAGTCGAGTTTACAATGCCTTGAGGCGATCAATGAGAACTTCGTTTGGGTCATTTGGGAGGGGATTCCTATCTTGATGAGGATCCCATACAACCAGTGCATTTTCAGGTTCTTCGACATGATAAGAAGGCCCACTGTCCTGTGGAGCGGATGGTGGGATGACCTACGGAGTAGTTGGGGGAACCAGAGTCAGGTCCGAAGGTTTTTTTCATTGTTCAGGTGGAGTTGGTGATACATATAACTCCCCCTTTCCATAATCATCAGCTTCTATACTATCTATGTGGGAAGGATATTTAGGGTCACCTAGAAGCAACTTGTTTTGGGACTGTTGTACTTGCCCTTTCTTCCTCGGCTGAGGATCACCATAGTCCAGTTACCGCTCAATGGTGTATTCAGCAAGGAGGTCATTGACCATTGCATGTTCTCTATGAGCTATTGAAGCAACACGGCTTTCTAGGGTCATATTTCAATTTCTAAACTAATCCAAATGGGTCACATGGATTGGAGGCCCTAGGATCTTCTTTTCCTTTATTGGTATTTTAGCAGAGGACTAATGACTTAGTAGGCATAAGTAGATCCAATATATTTCGTTGCTGGAGAGTAACCCTTCCTAATGGACCCAATAGGTGCGGCACTCCCCCATGGGATATGTTCTATAAGTGTAGCTATGTCTCCGGCTCTTCCTCTAAGAGATCATGCATGTTATTCATGACTCTACATAGTGGCATATTCTCAATATCCCTTAAAAATTTGTTCTAGAACTAGATAGATATAACGACCCATACTTTACATACATTGTTAATACTTCAAAATTGAAGCACACTTATTACAACATATGACAAAACCACAAAGGACCGTATAGGTATAGTGTCTTTAGAAACTGGGAAACATAAACAACTGGTTCATAAATATTCTACAGTGTCTCCCATTTATTTCATCATATCTAGGGTCCCTTTTAGCATATTCTACTTAATATCCATCTTCCTGACCTGGGGAAAAGAAAACATAAAAGGGTGAGCTCAAATGCTCAGCAAGGGCAAATAAAGGAAATAAAAATCATATCATATCTTTTTGAAAATCAAAACCTGCAAAAGAGATCATAATATCTTAACATGGAATAAATCATAGAAGTGAAAATGAGATCACCATAATCATAACATAAAACTTGAAACTTTGTGGCATGCACACATAATCATGGAAATCATTTCTTGTTAGTCATGACTCATTGCCAAGACTATCTTAGTGGACAAAGTCCCTTTCTGAACCGAGTTCACTCCTCGTTTCAGTCCTGTATCACTGAACCGAAATAACCTTCCGTTCCAGCCATGTCTATCTCATGAGATATAAAATCTTTACCCAATGCATTGGAGGGAGATATAGGTCCCACCCATCTTATAATGAATCTTTTCTTATGTGTGCCACATAATCATAAAACATACATCATCGCATAACACATGTAAAAAAAATGGGATTCTTGAAACATCATGACATCATAAATCAATTCATATAAGATAAAGGAATTCATAAAAATAATTCCATTACAACATGATCAAATCAAATTAATAATAGGGATAAAAACAGAACCCTTTATTATCTTAGATGGAAAAATAATTTTGATAAAACACTTGAACTCCATTCTTGAGGAAAATATCCTTTCTTCTTCAAAATCATTTTTCATTTCATAACATGTCATACGACTTTAAAATAAAAGAAGTTGATTAAAAATAAACTTGAAAACTTGTAAAGGAAGCTTCTTGGAAATAATGTTTTAAAAATCCATTCATGCCGTATAAGTTAAAAAAAACATTCTTCGAACTTTTGTCGGAAAAGTCAAAAAGTACCTCGTACGAAAAACGACAAAAGATTCCTTCCATATTCTTTACTAAAAACTCACCTAAGGGTAAAATTGTATTTAAAATATTGCAAGTGGATGGAAACAATATTACATATTGAGGGAAAATGGATGTGGATGATAAAATACACCCCAGTAGATACTTACGAATAAACAATCTCGAATAAAAATGAGATTGTGATATTTCCCTTACCTTAGGTCCGATTTGCTTTGTTCGTGTCCGAAGCTCCTGTATAATGGTTTAAATAATGTTATTGACTTATTCCAGAATCATACATATTTATATGATATCATATATGGTCATATTATTAGCTTCTTGTTAGTAATATTTCATTGTTACTTGTTACTCGGGTCTTTATAACTTTTTGTTCTTATACGTGTTTTGTCGAATAAGTTCTTATTCTTATCTTTAGGTTATAGATAATTCATTTCCAGAATGGTATTAGTGTATTATATACCATATTCATTCATTCAATTCATTTATATAATTATTATGAAATGAAGATCATGTAGAACGAGTCGCATCACATCGTGGAGACGGTATTCCGTACGTACGCACGAGTGATGATATCGTTCCTATGATCGTGGAATTGTATTGGAGTATATATATATTATTTCAGTATCAAAATTACTTCATAATAATCATATATAGTTACTCATTACACCATTATACCCATCCTTGTAAGGTGATGGTGGAAAATAGATTACACCACGGCGTGGAGACGGTATTCCGTACGTACGCACGCGCGGTGATTTCATTTTTCCGTAGGATGGATAGAAGGTGAATTAGGGTTGTTTCATATTTATAATAACATATCAGTATGTAAGTAATACTGATGTTATTACTTTGTCATGAAACAACTAATGAAGAAGAAGTTGAAGACGAAAGAAATTGAAAAGATCGGTAATGGATATTACCTCTTCTTTGGAACGCCTCTTTGAATCCTCCACTTAGGGAACTAAGAGTGGTCTTTGGAGAAGACCAGGACCTATAGGACTATTCTATGGAAGTGGAGAGGGGAAAATGGCATGGGTTGGCCGAGCTTGAGTGCTCAATTTGGTGTGAGGAGGAGGGGGAGGAGGTGCCCTTTTATAAGGGAGGAGAGGGGCACCTTAGGAATATCTCAAAATATTATTTTATATTAAAGTCAAAATCGGTTTATAATGGTTCCAAAGGGTCTTATTTCGAAGCTAAAGTGGGTATGGGTCTAAATCCTATCAACCAATAGGATTTAGACAAGTTTAGGGTATTATTTTAACCTTATCAATTAGGTTTAACTCTAAGTTAATTAATTTAACTTTTACCGTGTCTTTTTGTTTTCTTTCACTATATGGTTAATACACTTACTATAACATGCCAAACGAACCCCAAATTGTTTATTATTAATATATATATCCTTATCTAAGTCATTTTGCCGAACCATAGATTTTTAGGAATAAAATAACAATTAATAATATAATATTTGATTTAAAAACTATTTTGTGTCAATTTTGACACTATTTGATATATGATTTTTGTGAAAGTCATAAAAGAATTATATGTTCGAACCAAGTTGATTAAATCAACAATAATATATCATAGTAACCTAGAAAATTAGTGTAATTCATAAAAAGTCTTAAATTACATTTATTTTGGTATTTATATTATCACTTTTGTCAATATTTCATTAATAAGATAATTACTGCATCATCTTTGTGTCATAAATAAATAAAATTATTTGATGTCTAAAAATTACAAATAAAATACCATCATGTAGTAAATCTTTTTAGCTTTCTAATGAATATTTACAATCGAATTTATCTTATGTATAACCCCATATTAAAAATGATTTACTTATTAAACTTTGATTTTAACTATTTTAACCCTTCTTTAAATTAAATAATAATAAATGTCCTAATCTAATCCAAGTGGGCCTAAATGGTCATATTTTAATCCTAAATTTGTTTTTGGTCGAATTACACTTGTCCAATATAATTAGGACATGTGTTAGGGTAATAGTAATATCATATTTACCCTTAGTTACCCTATTTACTATTAACCGCGGTAAAAAAAGTAAAAAGTTACTATTCACCAAAAAATTATTTTCATCTCATTGAACCACATTTTAGTCCTTGATATTAACCGTGTCTCTCGGATTTTCGAAATTCCATTCACAAAAGCGGTAAAATTAAGTTTTATGCAAAATTCAGTTTTTAACCTACCACTTAGTGGTTTCACTATTCATCAAAAATTGAAAGTTTTCAGAAAAATACCAAAATTTCACCCTAGGCTAATTTCGATATTCTGAGTCCAAAAATGAAGTCCATTTTGAAAAATAAAATTTATAAATTTTCAAAAAGTGGTTATTACTATTCATAACGGCTAGTTTTAATAGCATGTTGTTGTTTAGTGAAACTCGGTATTGCGTACGACGCAAGCTATCGAGGAAGGTCGCGATTGCGTGTAAAGCAAGCCAAGCAAGTGTTGTGTAGAAAAAGATTCCTTTGATGATTTATATAACATAAAAGTCTCGGGTGTTACATTCTACCCCCCTTAAAAAGAATTTCGCCCTCGAAATTCGTCACTTGTAACAAACAGATGAGGATACTTCTCCCTCATCATATCCTCGAGCTCCCATGTAGCTTCTTCAAGTTGGTGGTTCCTCCATAAAACTTTCACCAAGCGAGTGGTCTTGTTTCGTAGGACTTTTTCGCTACGATCCAGAATCTCTATCAGCTGTTCTTCATAAGAAAGATCTTGCTCCAGCGGTACAAATTCTGAGCTGAGTACATGTGAAGGATCTGGTATGTACTTTCTCAGGAGAGATACGTGGAACACATCGTGAACTTGAGAGAGATTCGGTGGAAGCGCCAATCGGTAAGCTACCTTCCCAACACGATCCAGTATTTCAAAAGGACCGATATATCTAGGGCTCAACTTCCCCTTCTTTCCAAATCTCATAACCCTCTTCTAGGGAGATATTCGTAAGAACACTTTATCGCCCACTTCAAACTCTAGGTCTTTTCTTCGGTTGTCGGCATAACTTTTCTGTCGACTTTGAGCTGCTCTTATGTGTTGTTGAATAGATCTAACCTTTTCTGCCATTTCATCAACGAGATCAGGTCCTAATAGCTTTCTTTCCCCAACTTCATCCCAGCAAGTTGGAGTCCTGCATTTCTTTCCATAGAGAGCTTCATAAGGAGCCATCTGAATACTGGAGTGAAAGCTATTATTATAAGAAAATTACACCAAAGGTAGGTGTTGATCCCAACCTCCTTTGAAATCCATAGAGCAAGCTCTCAACATATCTTCTAGGGTTTGAATTGTTCTCTCAGACTGACCGTCTGTCTGGGGATGATAAGCAGTGCTGAAACTCAACTCTGTATCCAGAGTATGCTGAAGACTTCGCCAGAACTTCGAGGTAAATCTCGGATCTCGATCAGATATAATAGAAAGTGGTACTTCATGCAATCTTACCACTTCCTTTACATATATCCTGGAAAGCTGATCTAGAGAGAAATCCTCTCTAATAGCAATGAAGTGTGCAGACTTTGTAAGACGATCAACTATGACCCAGATAGCATTATTGCCTTTGGATGTTTTAGGAAGTCCTGTGACAAAGTCCATAGTGATGTTTTCCCATTTCCATTCGGGTATGGGTAATGGTTGTAACATCCCCTTAGACTTCTGTCTCTCAGCTTTAACTTGTTGACAAACCAAGCATCGAGAGACATATTCAGCAACATCTCTTTTCATGCCATCCCACCAGAAGTACTCTTTCAGGTCCCTATACATCTTCGTGCTTCCAGGATGAATAGAAAATGATGAACTATGAGCCTCATCCAGCAGCTCATTCTTTAATTCGGGGATGGGAGGAACGCAAACACGATTCCTGAACTTTATTATCCCATCACAATCAAGGTTGAATTCAGGAACATTTCTCACCTTCTTTTGTAACTCGACATCTTCTTTCTGTGCCTCTTTAATCTTCACATGTATAGATGGTTGAACATTCATTTGAGAAAGATAAGATTTTTCCCCTTCCATTATAATTCCAAGATCCATCCTTTGTAAATCCATAAATATTGGATCTTCTGTGATCCTCATCATGGATAAACTAGCATGGTCTTGTCGACTTAATGCATCTGCCACCTTGTTTTCTTTCCCAGGGTGGTAATGGATTGAGCAGTCATAATCCTTAATCAGCTCCAACCATCTTCTTTGATGCATATTCAACTCCTTTTGTGTGAAAATATACTTAAAACTTTTATGATCAGTATAAATATCACACCTTTCACCATAAAGGTAATTCCTCCAAATCTTTAATGCAAAGATTACCGCAGCCAACTCCAAATCATGTGTTGGGTAATTTTGTTCATGGATTTTCAACTGTCGTGAGGCATAAGCTATCACCATAAAGGTAATTCCTCCCTTCTTGGATGCATCACTGTAGATCACAAACCTTTATCCACTATAAGGCAGTGTGAGCACAGGTGCACTGGATAACCTTATTTTCAACTCCTTGAAATTCTCTTCACATTCCTCTGTCCAGACAAACTTAACTCCTTTCCGAGTCAACTTGGTGAGTGGATTAGATAATCGTGAAAAATCTTTTACAAAACGTCGATAGTATCCAGCCAAACCAAGAAAACTTCGGATCTCAGTTACTGTTGTTGGTCTTGACCATCTTTCGATAACCTCTGTTTTTGCTGGATCCACAGATATCCCCTCTTTTGAGATTATATGACCCAAAAATGCAACTTTTTGAAGCCAAAATTCACACTTGGTAAATTTGGCATAAAGCTTCTCCTTTCTCAGGGTCTTCAATATAATTCTCAAGTGATCTTCATGTTCTTCCTTGCTCTTTGAATAGACAAGAATATCGTCTATAAAGACTACCACAAATTGATCAAGATAGTCTCTAAAGACTCTATTCATTAGATCCATGAAGATAGCAGGGGCATTAGTAAGACCAAATGGCATCACTATAAATTCATAGTGTCCATACCTTGTACGGAAAGCCGTCTTTGGTATATCCTCCCTTTTGACCCTTAATTGATGATACCCTGAACGAAGATCAATCTTGGAAAAGTATTGAGCTCCGCGTAGTTGGTCAAATAAGTCATCAATGCGTGGGAGAGGATATTTGTTCTTGATAGTGATCTTGTTAAGTTCTCGATAATCAATGCAGAGTCTCATTGATCCATCTTTCTTCTTAACAAATAGAACAGGTGCTCCCCAAGGTGACGCACTAGGGCGTATGAATCCCTTATCAAGATTCTCTTGGAGTTGCTTCTTCAATTCCTGCAACTCAATTGGGGCCATTCTATAAGGTGTCTTTGAAATAGGCAAAGCACCCGGTACGAGTTCTATTGAAAACTCAACTTCACGATTTGGTGGAAGACCCGGTAATTCTTCCGGAAAGACATCATCAAACTCCCGTACAATGGGCATATTCTTAATCGTGAGTTTCTCACCAACCATTTGAGATAAATAACCTTCATTTAGTGGAATCAATACCCATAAGATGGAAGAAATTTCCACTGGAAGGTTATGTTCATCCTTGCATTGGTATACAATCGTAGATTGATCTGGAATATGAAATGTGACTTCCCTTCTTTGGCAATTGATATGAGCTCCATGTAGAGAAAGCCAATCCATGCCAAGAATCACATCAAATTCCTCTAAAGGAAGGATCACAAGATTTGCAGGAAGCACTTTCCCACAAACTTCGATCGGAGAAGAATTATAAACTTCTGATGCGATTGATGTGCCATTAGGTGTTGTCACAGCTAACTCAACATCTAATTGTTGAGGTAATACGGTGATACCCTTAGAAAATTTTTCAGAAATAAAAGAGTGGGTGGATCCAGAATCAAATAAAACATTTGCTACTTTAGAGTGGATGGTAAGTGTACCTTTCACCACATCGTTATCGTACTCCACCTCGCTGATAGAAATTGCATGTGACTTTCCTTTGTCTTTAGCCTTAAGAGTTTGTTGACATCGACCATCATCATCAACCCTTGGATTTGGGCATTGATTGGCATAATGCCCCATCTCCTTGCACTTGAAACATTGAAGTGTAGCAGGTTCATTCTGTGTATCCCTTCCTTTGTTTGCATCATTAGACATCTTCTTCCCATTATCACGGCATTCAAATGCCCGATGACCTTCCTTTCCACATTTAAAACATTTACTTGTCCCTTTAAGACAACTCCCTCCATATTTCTTTCCACACTTTGAGCATAAGGGAAAGTTCATCTTCTTTTCCGTGTGCTCTTTAGATTTTTCTTTGAATTCCATCTTCCTCTTCTTATCAAACCCATGTGACTGATGGGTTACTCCAATCTCCATCTCGACTTTGAGAGCACATCGAACGATTTCCTCGTAGCTATTGAAGTCCCTTATGGCTAACGCCCTTCGAAGACTTGGTTTTAATCCACTAAAGAATCGATCAATCTTGCTCTCAGGTTGGATAATAATACCAGAAGCGTACCTTGCAAGTCTTGTAAAATTTGCTTCATAGGTACTAACAGATTCATTATCCCTTTGCTTCAGTTCAAGAAACTCTTTCTCCATCATTGTTCGGAGAATACGAGGGAAGTACTTATTGAAAAATAAGTTCTTGAACTCGTCCCATTCCATAGACTCAATTTCATCCCTTTGCCTCGTATTCTTAACAAGATTCCACCATTGATCCGCATCTCCTTCCAAACTATACACTGCTAGGATGACTTTATCATGTTCAGAACATTGAAGAACTGAAAATATCTTTTCAGTAGTACTAATCCATTGTTCAGAAACTAATGGATCAGTAGACCCGCTGAAAGAAGGTGGACGCTGCCTCATGAAGGATTCAACAGAATGTTGCTCCCTCCTTTGTTCGTTTGGAAATCCTGCATGATTCATAGCTTGAGAAAGTTGTGTGAGCATGGCTACAAGATTTTACATTCTAGCTCCCATATCGTTTGGTTGCTCAGGGGGACAATCATTGCATTGCCCATCGCATTCCGCATTAACACGGTTCCTTCGGGTTCCAGCCATTGACTAAAACCAAGAAGAATAGTGTGAGCAACACTAATTATAATAGGAAACCACATAATTCAAGAATAAAATTTTCATGCTTAAGGACTTATCCTAGGTTATTCAAGGCCATTTCTAAAACACTAAGATTGTGTTCTATGCTTAGACTTATCCTTAGGGTTCTTACTAAGGCTTTCACATCCTAGTTTCCAAAGGTTGACTATACCTTTCCTCTGATACCAACTATAACGACCCATACTTTACATACATTGTTAATACTTCAAAATTGAAGCACACTTATTACAACATATGACAAGACCACAAAGGACCGTATAGGTATAGTGTCTTTAGAAACTGGGAAACATAAACAACTGGTTCATAAATCTTCTACAGTGTCTCCCATTTATTTCATCATATCTAGGGTCCCTTTTAGCATATTCTACTTAATATCCATCTTCCTGACCTAGGGAAAAGAAAACATAAAAGGGTGAGCTCAAATGCTCAGCAAGGGCAAATAAAGGAAATAAAAATCATATCATATCTTTTTGAAAATCAAAACCTGCAAAAGAGATCATAATATCTTAACATGGAATAAATCATAGAAGTGAAAATGAGATCCCCATAATCATAACATAAAACTTGAAACTTTGTGGCATGCACACATAATCATGGAAATCATTTCTTGTTAGTCATGACTCATTGCCAAGACTATCTTAGTGGACAAAGTCCCTTTCTGAACCGAGTTCACTCCTCGTTTCAGTCCTGTATCACTGAACCGAAATAACCTTCCGTTCCAGCCATGTCTATCTCATGAGATATAAAATCTTTATCCAATGCATTGGAGGGAGATATAGGTCCCACCCATCTTATAATGAATCCTTTCTTATGTGTGCCACATAATCATAAAACATACATCATCGCATAACACATGTAACAAAAATGGGATTCTTGAAACATCATGACATCATAAATCAATTCATATAAGATAAAGGAATTCATAAAAATAATTCCATTACAACATGATCAAATCAAATTAATAATAGGGATAAAAACATAACCCTTTATTATCTTAGATGGAAAAATAATTTTGATAAAACACTTGAACTCCATTCTTGAGGAAAATATCCTTTCTTCTTCAAAATCATTTTTCCAATCATAACATGTCATACGACTTTAAAATAAAAGAATTTGATTAAAAATAAACTTGAAAACTTGTAAAGGAAGCTTCTTGGAAATAATGTTTTAAAAATCCATTCATGTCGTATAAGTTAAAAAAAACATTCTTCGTAATTTTGTCGGAAAAGTCAAAAAGTACCTCGTACGAAAAACGACAAAAGATTCCTTTCATATTCTTTACTAAAAACTCACCTAAGGGTAAAATTGTATTTAAACTATTGCAAGTGGATGGAAACAATATTACATATTGAGGGAACATGGATGTCGATGATAAAATACACCCCAGTAGATACTTACGAATAAACAATCTCGAATAAAAATGAGATTGTGATTTTTCCCTTACCTTAGGTCCGATTTGCTTTGTTCGTGTCCGAAGCTCCTGTATAATGGTTTAAATAATGTTATTGACTTATTCCAGAATCATACATATTGATATGATATCATATATGGTCATATTATTAGCTTCTTGTTAGTAATATTTCATTGTTACTTGTTACTCGGGTCTTTATAACTTTTTGTTCTTATACGTGTTTTGTCGAATAAGTTCTTATTCTTATCTTTAGGTTATAGATAATTCATTTCCAGAATGGTATTAGTGTAGTATATACCATATTCATTCATTCAATTCATTTATATAATTATTATGAAATGAAGATCATGTAGAACGAGTCGCATCACATCGTGGAGACGGTATTCCGTACGTACGCACGAGTGATGATATCGTTCCTATGATCGTGGAATTGTATTGGAGTATATATATATTATTTCAGTATCAAAATTACTTCATAATAATCATATATAGTTACTCATTACACCATTATACCCATCCTTGTAAGGTGATGGTGGAAAATAGATTACACCACGGCGTGGAGACGGTATTCCGTACGTACGCACGCGCGGTGATTTCATTTTTCCGTAGGATGGATAGAAAGGTGAATTAGGGTTGTTTCATATTTATAATAACATATCAGTATGTAAGTAATACTGATGTTATTACTTTGTCATGAAACAACTAAAGAAGAAGAAGTTGAAGACGAAAGAAATTGAAAAGATCGGTAATGGATATTACCTCTTCTTTGGAACGCCTCTTTGAATCCTCCACTTAGGGAACTAAGAGTGGTCTTTGGAGAAGACCAGGACCTCTAGGACTATTCTAGGGAAGTGGAGAGGGTAAAATGGCATGGGTTGGCCGAGCTTGAGTGCTCAATTTGGTGTGAGGAGGAGGGGGAGGAGGTGCCCTTTTATAAGGGAGGAGAGGGGCACCTTAGGAATATCTCAAAATATTATTTTATATTAAAGTAAAAATCGGTTTATAATGGTTCCAAAGGGTCTTATTTCGAAGCTAAAGTGGGGATGGGTCGAAATCCTATCAACCAATAGGATTTAGACAAGTTTAGGGTATTATTTTAAACTTATCAATTAGATTTAACTCTAAGTTAATTAATTTAACTTTTACCGTGTCTTTTTGTTTTCTTTCACTATATGGTTAATACACTTACTATAACATGCCACACGAACCCCAAATTGTTTATTATTAATATATATATCCTTATATAAGTCATTTTGCCGATCCTTAGATTTTTAGGAATAAAATAACAATTAATAATATAATATTTGATTTAAAAACTATTTTGTGTCAATTTTGACACTATTTGATATATGATTTTTGTGAAAGTCATAACAGAATTATATGTTCGAACCAAGTTGATTAAATCAACAATAATATATCATAGTAACCTAGAAAATTAGTGTAATTCATAAAAAGTCTTAAATTACATTTATTTTGGTATTTATATTATCAATTTTGTCAATATTTCATTAATAAGATAATTACTGCATCATCTTTGTGTCATAAATAAATTAAATTATTTGATGTCTAAAAATTACAAATAAAATACCATCATGTAGGAAATCTTTTTATCTTTCTAATGAAGATTTACAATCGAATTTATCTTATGTATAACCCCATATTAAAAATGATTTACTTATTAAACTTTGATTTTAACTATTTTAACCCTTCTTTAAATTAAATAATAATAAATGTCCTAATCTAATCCAAGTGGGCCTAAATGGTCATATTTTATTCCTAAGTTTGTTTTTGGTCGAATTACACTTGTCCATTAGAATTAAGACATGTGTTAGGGTAATAGTAATATCATATTTACCCTTAGTTACCCTATTTACTATTAACCGCGGTAAAAAAAGTAAAAAGTTACTATTCACCAAAAAATTATTTTCATCTCATTGAACCACATTTTAGTCCTTGATATTAACCGTGTCTCTCGGATTTTCGAAATTCCATTCACAAAAGCGGTAAAATTAAGTTTTATGCAAAATTCAGTTTTTAACCTACCACTTAGTGGTTTCACTATTCATCAAAAATTGAAAGTTTTCAGAAACATACCAAAATTTCACCCTAGGCTAATTTCGATATTCTGAGTCCAAAAATGAAGTCCATTTTGAAAAATAAAATTTATAAATTTTCAAAAAGTGGTTATTACTATTCATAACGGCTAGTTTTAATAGCATGTTGTTGTTTAGTGAAACTCGATATTGCGCACGACGCAAGCTATCGAGGAAGGTCGCGATTGCGTGTAAAGCAAGCCAAGCAAGTGTTGTGTAGAAAAAGATTCCTTTGATGATTTATATAACATAAAAGTCTCGGGTGTTACAATAGAACTAAAATAGAGGACATCATACTTCCCCCCACCACAGACCTGAACATGGGAGGAGGCCTCCTTTATAATACTGTAGAGCATGTTAATGCTCTGAATGCATTGTTGCTGGAGGGTCCAGTGGTGACCGGGAGACTCAGGGCGCTAGGCCACGGGGATTGTATCTAAGTCACACGTATGAAATTGCTATTAAATATCTAAAAAATGTGCATGAATATTGGGGTAAGAAACTCTTGGATAACCAAGAAAGAAGTGCATCACCCATAGGGTTTCAATAAATAAGGTGACTTGCTCTTGAGTAAGTGATTCTGGCACACTGATGTTCGTGGTGGAGATTGGCCAAACCATATCTGGTAAAAATGATCCACTACTAGGATTTATGAAAATCTAAATGAATCATACTTGGGATCTGGGCCTTGCTTTCCACACTCATATGATGGGGGGGGCTGGAGGACTGATAATGGAACAAAATCAGAAGGATGAGATAATAGATCGGCCAGTGGAGAATAAAACTTATGAGGTGACAAGATGCCGCACCACGGGATGTCATGCGATGAATGTAATCACTAAGCCACCACATCCTTGTAATATAGAATGGAGACCACGGATTCTGATGTAGGGGATGCAGTTACTTGTGATGGGCCATGTTTTTATCCTTCCTCTACCGGTCCCTAAAATAACACTCCATGATCTTTGTCTAGGTTATAGAATAAACATGTCAATGATAGGGAGGATTGCATGACCAAGCCAAAGAAAGAGGATAAATCTTCCTCCTCTTAGCTGTATCTGTAGAGGGAGTTGGGAATCTGATGGACCTCATTTTCTGAAAGGATGAGGCTAATGCACATTATTCTTACACCATCCAACGACATAGATGATCGAGGTGAGGGTTCCATTTCAAAATTGCATTCTACCTCAAAATAAGAGAAGGATACATGTTTAATTTTGGTTTGAATCTTCTTGGAATTATTTTTATGGTTTAGGTGACCACTCTATTTCCCTAGGATGGCCCTTTGGGACAAGGTAGAGTTTTCTATCAAGGTGGACCTTCTCCCGAATTGATTATAGGGAGAAGAGGACTTCGTCTTGGGTGAGCTGGGGTGCGAGGAATACCTAGAGAAATGTTAAAGGGAACACAGGGAGGAACATCATGTACATTGTGTGACACATGAAGAGATTCTCTGTAGATAGTAAAAAACTAGGTAAGAACTCTGTCTAATCTAGTAAGAGAATGGGCAGGGCATCCATGCCTATTTCCGTTTGTAGTGTCAGTATGAGGAGGGTACTTATACTAGTCGATCTGAACATGGGTAGACATCCACATTCAGTGCCAATAAATAGTAGAAAACCTATGCTTCTCTGATTTTGAGGATGAGGAGAACCATTAGTAGTTACTATAAGAAAATGGGAAAGACCCCACACTAACAGTTGACTGGAAGAGTAGAATATTCAAATCGGTGACCGGTAACAGGAGGAAATACTCCATACCAGAGGCCACAGGTGAAGAAAAGTCTTCTATAGAAGCTTCCAATGTCGTTGGGATGACCCTTTCTCGGATTGGTGATCATACAGGGAGGACCTTTGTACTAGATGTCATTCTTATGGGTTGGCCCGCGATAGACACCACCAATTTAAGTGACCAAGAGAGTTGAC
This sequence comes from Viscum album, assembly GCA_963277665.1. Lineage (NCBI taxonomy): Eukaryota > Viridiplantae > Streptophyta > Magnoliopsida > Santalales > Viscaceae > Viscum > Viscum album. Next base: position 1,758,896,745 of record OY728123.1, read on the forward strand.
CCTTCATGTCTGTGGGGTGGTTGGGGCCATGATACGGGTAGGGAATATGAATGCCCCTACTCAGCATAAACAAGGTATTGAAGGTATGTATCAGTGGTGGAATTCACCAAAGGATCCATTGATGTTGGATCCCCTTAGCGGTCATCCTCCTCATCCTGCACCTGATGTTGGCGTTGGGTTAACCGAACTGGGGCTAGTGGTGCAGGTGCATAACTCACCTTCCCCTCAGCATATGGGGCTGGATGGATGCACTGACGCAGCCTGCTAGGATCCCTCCATGGGGTCCCTTGGAATGTGAATCCAGTTGGGCTATCCCATATGTTCCTCTTCTCATTGGCGTAGGGGAGGGTTTTATTTAAGCGTTCCAGGGAGAGGCTCCTAAAAAAATTATACGTCGAAGTGGTGAGTAGTGGCTCCCTATGTGGCCCTTGGGGTGGTTGTGATGAAGAGGCGTAGAATCCTCTAGGTCAAGTTGGGCCATATCCTAGGTTGGGATAATCTAATACTACTTGTATCTTCAAACGATATTATTAATTACGCTACACTGAATTAATTTAAATGGAAAGAAGGGGCGTGGGTACCCAGAAGTTGTTGATGTGGTGGCTTCCGTGAGAGATATGAGGCTGCATTGGATTTTCACATAGAAGTTTCCCCTGCCCCTGTGTCAGTTGGTGGGTGGTGATTTGTTTCTTGTCATGATAGATTTGGTCCTGAAAGCATGTAGATTTATCCATTATAGCTAAATAAAGGAAAGGAGTGTCTAGTGCCCCAGTTCAATTCTACATTCTATTATTAGTAAGAAGAAACCACACTAATAATGTCACAGACTAGGATTTCCATCGTTCAATTGCCCTAATATCTGATGATTTTTATTCCATGCCCAACATATTCTTGGTGGGACCTGGCGCTGAATAAAAGGATACAGTGACATGTTAATCCACTGATATCATGAAAGCTTCTAATCCCCCCTTTGAAGAAAATAATTTCACGTCAGTATCACCATTTCTGTTTCTAAGGCTTTCATTGCAGCACGCATCCGCCTATGGAGGATGCACTGATTTTTTCCCCGCATTCCTGCTTTCAAAGGCATGAGGCATCCATCACTTATTTAGGGATGTTTTCTCTTTGATCAGAACTAGATGATGGGATTTCAGTTCCTCCTTCAATGGATTCCTCTTTGGAACTAACTGCCTAGTCCGGGTCTCCCTCAAAGACATAAGACGTTGTTCATGAAACTCTTCCATGTTCCATGTCTTCATGTATTATGTTTAATTACACTGCTTTTTTCTCTAAATTTTAAGGGGTCATGTCAGGGAAGAAACTATGGATCGTGGGAGTAGTCATGTTGGACATTGTTGGCATGTCTGGATGCCAGAACACTGATACATTTGGGTTTCTTCCCCTTATTATAGAGATTATAGAGGGACCGAAACCCTGAGTCATCCCACATTGACCGTGGGGAATTATTTTCCATAGGCATTTCTCTGAGGTTTTCCTTAGCTTCTCATGATTTACCCAAGGTATTCTGCAAGTTTAATATCTAGAGGAGATGGACCAAAGTGGTCAGAACACTGATAAGAGAGGATCAAATGGGTGAAACCCCATAAAGAAATATTGATGATGTGTTTAATGTGTGGTATGTTAGATGATTGTGGCTAGAAGAAGTAAGAATGTGGGTGGCATGATTTCATCCGGATCTGGAGGCCTGGGTAAGAATCAGGATGGATATTGAAGGTTAAAGTAGATAGATAATTGGATGGAACCGTCGTCATGACGATGGTGATGTTGGGATTGATCCTTGAAAAGGCTTCCTACTTATCCCTTTGTAAGGGAATAAAAGTCCACCTAGTTCAGTAGGGTGATTGGACACCTGAGAAGGAGACCCGTGATAATGGATGCATATATACGATCTTGAGGGAGTATAACCTCTTGGTTGAGGCATGAACATCCCAAATCACATTTTCTAGAGGGGGATACCAGGATGTGACATTAGTAATGGGATTGAATCATATAGAGGTTTCATATGTATCCATGTGGTATGGAATCAAAGTCCAAGTAGTTCACAGTGGGTCATGGAATCGTGGTATAGACATTGGACACTGACCCGAAGATATACTGATGCATAGGCTTGGTTAAAAGTTGGGGTTTGTCTAAGACCACTAGGATGGACCGGAGATAGGGGTACCAATATAGGGGACAACAACTTATTACAATATATTGCAGACTACAACGGATTACGGTTGGATAAGGCTACAACGGCTAACCGCTGGTCGACATCGAAAAAATCTTACGGATTACATGGTTTCCAATGTCTTACCATTGGTTAGAGATCACAATTGTTTACCGTCGATTGGGATTTTCCCTCATGGAGGCTTCCTATATACCCTGTCTAAGAGACAAGGATCAAAACCCACAAGGTTTGAATGGGTACAGTTTAACGTCCTATAGTACGAAAAGGTGTGTATTTTTTAACATCATGTAGGAAGAGTGTGGACCAACATGTAGTGGTTGGGACCAATGGGTGTTGGGAATAAACCGATTTTAAGATTACTACATACATTTTCTAGGTGACAAGGATCAATGTCCATGTAGTTTGGAATGTGGGATACAGTTTGAAATCATGAAGGATAATGGTGAACCGACTTGGTGGGGTTGGGACATGTAGGTTTGGGGCTTGAACCTCAGATAATCTTCATACATACCATGCCTAGGAGACAGGGATCAAATTCCAGATAGTTTAGGATGATTGATACAATTTAACGTCATGCAAGACGAAATGGTGAACCGACATGAATGGGTCAGGACAAGATTGTTTTTTGATTGATCCTCAGGGAGTCTTCCTATGTACCATTCCTAGTAGATAGGCAACACATTCCACATAGTTATGGAAGTGAGATACAATTAAATGTCATAAGGGATGAAAAGGTGATCAGATGCAGAGTGGTTGGGATAAGTAGGTGATGATTTTTAAACACAGGGAGGCGTCATATGTACCTTCACATGGAGACAGGGGTCAAAGTCCATGTTGTTCAGAATGGATTTGGGGAATAAATTCTAAGGCAACAGAGGAATGATGCATTGATCTATTATTACTCTAATCCCACCTGATTGATACTCGGTGTGAGAAACAAGAGGCAAAAAAGACCTAAAGATCACATTGAAGAAGATGCATCCACAAGTAATGGAGTGGCGCTTACAGGTGTTTACCTTTCCAAATAGTGAACATGGTCTTATTCGTGGTTAGAGGTCAAAAGAAGAAGCATGGGCTTATGTGTGGTTAGCGACCCAGGGATAAGGAGATTGGGACTTACTCCAAGATGGAGGCCCAATAGTGTCAAATCCCAGAGGGGAGGGATAGAGTAACGAATGTACTTATTCCCATATATCCTCTAGTCTTTGGCACAGTTGAAGAGAGGGGGAGTAGTGATCGTACATCCCACAAGAAAGGCTATGGGATTACACAAATTTGGTTACCCTTACCCACAGACATATGTCGGTCCAACAAAGTGGGTCTTAATATTTATGAGTAATATCTCACTCTTTTGGTGACAACCAGGCATAGAGAATGTCTTAGGTTGGGTGCTCCATGTATGTTTCATTAGGTGATGCTATAGTTAGACGTCATGTGCTGAGGATGATGGTGTTTGGTAGTTTAACATCCCGCAACTCGAACGATGCGAGTTCACTCTGTAGCCCTAGGACATACAAGATTGATACTTGTAGAGACCCGAAGCCTGACGTACATGGACATTACATTACTTTTGTGGAATACTTAGTACATAACAAAAACACACCCACAAGGACCGTAATAGTTTAGTGTCTTTGGAAACTTGGAATATAATCGTCTAATCATGGTGAAAAATATTCAACATCTCCCATAAAGATATTCCTTTTTTTTACCTAAAACCTTTATCTATATCCTGGGGAAAAGAAAACATAAAAGGGGGAGCTCAAATGCTCAGTAAGGGTAAAAAAAGAAATATCAATCACATCATATTCATAAGGACATAATATTTTGGAAAATCTTAACCTGCAAAAGAGATCATAATATCATAACATGGGATAAATCATAGTAGTGAAATGTAATCCCAATAATCATAACCTAAAACATCTATCTTTGTGGCATACCCACATAATCATAGAGGATCATTTCTTATTAGTCAAGACTCATTTCCAAGACTATCTTAGTGGACAAAGTCCATTTCTGAACCGAGTTCACTCCTTGTTTCAGTCCTGTTTCACTGAACCGGTATAACCTGTCGTTCCAGCCATGTCTATCTCATGATATATAAAATATTTAACCAATGCACTGGAGGGAGATATAGGTCCCACCCATCTCATAATGATACCATTATTATGTGTGCCACAAAATCAAAAAAATCATACATCACTGCATAACCCATGTAATAAAAATGGGAATCTTAAACATCGTGACATCATAAAACAATTCATATAAGATAAAATAATTCATAAAAATATTTCCATCACAACAAAATCAAATCCATGTAATAATAGTAATATAAACAGAACCCTATATTATCATAGATGGAAAATAATTTTGATAAAACTCTTGAACTCCATTCTTGAGGAAAATATCCTTTATACTTCAAAAAAACATTTTTCCTTTCTTAACATGTCATACAATTTTAATTTAAAAGAAGTTGATTAAAAATAATATTGAAAACTTATAAAGTAATATTCTTGGAAATAATGTTTTTAAAAATCCATTCATGCCGTATAAGTTAAAAAAACATTTTTCTCGTACTTTTGCCGGAAAAGTCAAAAAAAGTACCTCGTAACGTAAAAAAAAGAAAGATTTATTACATACCATGTAGTAAAAGTAAAAAAATGGGTAAAAAGGACTTTAAACATTCATGAAAACATTTTTATAAAATTTGGACATGGATGATAAATATAACCCCAGTAAATACTTACGAATAAGCAATCTCGGATAAAAATGAGATTTGCAAAATTATCCCTTACCTTAAGTCTGATTTGCTTCGTAAGTGTCCCAACCTCCTGTATAATGATTTAAATAATGTCATTGACTTATTCCAGAATCATAATCATTTTTATTATATCATATATGGTTCACTTATGACTTTATATTACCTATTCTTTTGTAAATTCCATGTTAAAGAGCGTTTTGGGTAAAATTGTTTCATTTGTCGTCCGTGTTTTGAATTGTAATTATTCATATGATTACTTAGATCATGATTAATTAATTCCAAAATATAAAACATGATTTATATATAATATATATTCAGAATATACATATATATAATAAATCATTAAATGGAAAGAAATGCACCGTTCATGGAGACGGTACGCCGTACATACGCATGAACGTTGTTTTCGTTTCCTTATTGAGTTGAATAGAATTAAGTAGATGACATACATATATATACAAATAATCCAGTATCATTATTATGTCATATAATTCATGATTACTTATTATACATACTTTATAATCATTCATGAATGGTTAATGTTTAGAATGAATCTCATCGCGTCGTGGAGATGGTAGTCCGTACGTACACACGAGCGATGATATCGTTATCATGATCGTGGGAATGTATTGGAGTGTATGTATACTATTTCAGAATCAATATCACTTTAACATAATCATATATATTTATTATTACACCATTATACCCATCCAAGTAAGGTGGTGATGGAAAATAGATTACACCACGGCGTGGAGACGGTATTCCGTACGTACGCACGCGCGGTGATTTCGTTTTCCGTAGGATGGATATATGGTGAAATAGGGTTGTTTCATACTTATAATAACATATCAGTATATGAGTGATACTTATGTTATTACTTAATAATGAAACAACCTAAGAAGAGGAAGTGGAAGAAGAAATAAAGTTGAAAGAGTCGGTAATGGACATTACCTCTTCTTTGAATTGCCTCTTTGAGACCTCCTTTTAGGGAACTAAAATTGGTCTTTGAAGAAGCCCAGGACCTATAGGATGTCTCTAGGGAAGTGGAGAGAAGAAATTTGCAGGGGTTGGCCGAGATTGATGGCTCAATGTGGTGTGAGGAAGAGAGGGAGGAGGTGCCCTTTTATAAGGGAGGAGATGGGCTCCTTTGGAAAACTAAAAATATTATTTTATTATAAAGTCATATTCGGTTTTAAATAGATCCAAATTAATTTATTTCGAAGCTAAGATGGGGATGGGTCGAAATAATATAATCCAGTATAATTTAGACAAGTTTAGGTTCCTATTTTAACCTTATCATTTAGATTTAACATTAAGTTAAATAATTTTACTTTTACCGTGTCTTCTTGTGTTCTTACACTATAAGGTTAATAAACTTACTATAACAATCCAAATGAACCCCAAGTTGTTTATTATTAATATATATAACATTATCTAAGTCATTTGGACGAAACATAGATTTTTAGGAATAAAATAACAATTAATAATATAGTATTTTTTTTAAAACTACTTTATGTCAATTTTGACACTATTTAGTAATTGATTTTTTTAAAACTCATAACAGAATTATTAGTTCGAAAAACGTTAATGAAATCAATAATAACATGTCATATTAACCTAGAAAATTAGTGGAATTCATAAAAAGTCTTAAATTACAGTTATTTGGGTATTTATAACATCAATTATGTCAATATTTCATTAATAAGATAATTACTACATCATCATTGTGTCATAAATAAATTAAATTATTTAATGTCTAAAAATTACAAATAAAATACCATTATGTAGGAAATAGTTTTATCTTTCTAATGAATATTTATAGTCGAATTTATCTTATTTATAACCCTATATGAAAAAAGGTTTTCTTATTAAACTTTGATTTTAACTATTTTAACCCTTCTTTAAATAAATTAATAATAAATGTCCTAATCTAATATAAGTGGGCCTAAATGGTCATATTTTATTCCTAAGGTTGTTTTTGGTAGAATTACACTTATCCAATAGAATTATGACAAGTGTTAGGGTAATAATAATATCATTTTTACCCTTAATTACCCTATTTACTTTTAACCGTGGTAAAAAAAGTAAAAAGTTACTATTCACCAAAAACTATTTTCATCTCATTGAACCACATTTTACTTACTGACATCAACCGTGTCTCTTGGATGTTTGAAATTCCACTCACAGAAGTGGTAAAATTATGTTTTATGAAAAATTCATTTTTTTAACTACCACTTAGTGGTTTCACTATTCCTCAAAAAATGAAAGTTTCTAGAAAAATACCAAAAATTAGGCCTAAGATATATTTGATATTATAAATTCAAAAATTATGTCTATTTTACCAAATTCAAAACATATCAGTTGCATTAATTAATTTAAAAACTAATTCCCGTCGTCAAAACAAATAGCGTGTTCTTAAGAGATAATAACTATCAAAAGATTGACACTTGTTTATGTGTGGTTTAAATGTGAAATTACATCCAATGACCAAAGTTGTATTAAATTGTAAAAATATATTCTAAATATACTTTAAAACCACTCAAATTAATAACTTACCACTATTTATTATTTCGATTAAAAAAGTTGTTTTTAATTAAAATTTAGTAATTTTCACTATTAATCAGAATATGAAAGTTATCCAAAAAGTACCAAAATTTCACCCTAAGCTAATTCTGATATTCCAAATCAAAAAATGAAGTCCATTTTGAAAAATAAAATTCAAAAAATTTCAAAATGTGGTTATTAATATTCATAACGGCTAGTTTTAATAATATTTTAATAGCATATCGTTGTTTAGTGAAACTCAGTATTGCATACTACACACGCTATCGAGGAAGGTCGTGATTGCGTGTAATGTAAGGAAATTCAAGGATGCATGTTGTGCAAGATCCTTTTGGTGTAGCGTACAACACAAGACATTAATGAAATTAAAAATAATATTTTTCATAAAATCTCGGGGTGTTACATTCTACCCCCATTAAAATGAATTTCACCCTCGAAATTCGTCGTGGTTATAAATGGTTTACTATTCGAATTTTTTTTAATAGAAACCCACATCGTATAAAGGAATTCCAAAACAAATCTTTAAAAACAAAAGTATGAAACGTAACGGTTACCCAAATAAACTAATAACTGGGTTTCCACATAGGTGAAAATATGGATATGGAAGAGAAATTTAACCATCATGTTCTGATAGAGAGTGGTAGAGAACATGGCTATGGAAAATCCTGCAATCACAAAGCCATAAATTTGTGACGATCTAAGGTACCATCTGATTCATCAGATATAAGAGCACTAGGACAACATTTTTGGTTTTCAAGATCATTTCCCTAAAGTTGATGAAATTGGAATTAGAATAAATACTTTCGTGATTTTGGAATAGTCTCACCGTTGGTCGTTCTTTGGACAATTTCCACTTCATCTCTTAAAGAAATGAAGTTTAATTTGTCATTCGTGATGTGTTAGAAGATCATGTGATAGAATGATGGGTCATTCCATCTGTCTCAAACAAAAGGTTAGAAAAGTTATCAAAAAATACATAAGTCCATATATAGTGAGATTAATCATATATGGTTCCTAAAATGGACTTATACTTCATATATCATACTGCTTAATATAATAATACTAGTTTCTACTAAACAGGGACTTCCTGTAGGCCAGTGGTAGGCGATAAAATCCAGTCACACTTCGGTCGTGGGTTCGATTCCCACAGCCTTGTCCGACGCGATGGGATGTCGCTCATCCTACAGGTTGTCCTTTTTCTAAAACTACATTACTATAACATCCCATCAATAATATCGAATAAAGTTCTATCCTTAAACAATACTAACTTATGTCCAACATAATCCTTTCCAATCTTTAGGCTTTTCCAAAATACTGTTGTCCAATCTCATATTATAGTGAAATCGATCACCAAAGAGGTCATATAATAAGCATGTCAATACCATCGTTGATCCCCGTATATCATGAGATATGTCTTGTTGGTCACATTCCAAACATTCGAAGTCCTTAATCATGTATTCTCTTGAAAAATGAATACCCATTGAATCTTAGCGAAAACATGAGTGCTGTTAAAAGTTAACTCTTTCTATATACCAAAATCCTCAAATTCTATATACTCAAACCATGATATCACTTATTCATTATATCAATCATGAGCTCATGAATACTGTCAAACATTTCATTTTTTCCTTATCCCTTCATTATGTGCATATCATCTTTTTTCCAAAAATATCTCAATCACTTCCCATGGTTACCGGTACCATAAAATTATTGAAAACCACAATTGACCAATACATAAATATTCTAATATTCCACGATACTATATACAACATTATTTTGGAATCCCATTACATAAACACTTAATCATTCCACCACATCGTTGTCATATTCAACATCGCCAATGGTGATCGCATCTGACTTCCCTTTGTCCTTTGCCTCAAGTGGTTGCTTATGTCGATCATCACTAACCCTTGGATTAGGGCATTTATTAGCATAATGCCCCATTTCCTTACACTTGAAGCATTGAAGTGTAGTAGGTTCATTCTGTGTATCCCTTCCTTTGTTTGCATCATTAGACATCTTCTTCCCATAATTGCGGCATTCAAATGCCTGATGAACTTCCTTTCCACATTTGAAACATGTACTTGTCCCTTTAAGATAATCTCCACCATGCTTCTTTCCACACTTTGAGTATAAGGAAACATTCATATTCTTTTCACCATTATTCTGAGATTTCTCCTTGAACTCCATATTCCGTTTCTTGTCAAAACTATGAGATTGATAAGTAACACCAACTTCCATTTCTACCTTGATAGCACAACGCACAATTTCTTCATAGCTACTGAAGTCTCTTATAGCTAATGCCCTTCGAAGATTTGGTTTTAAGCCACTGAAGAATCGATCAACTTTACATTCAGGTTGGATGATAAATCCAGAGGCATACCTTTCAAGCCTTGTAAAATTAGCTTCGTATATACCATCAGATTCATCATCCTTTTGCTTTAGTTCAAGAAACTCCTTCTCCATCTTTGTTTGAAGAATACGAGGTAAGTACTTATTGAAAAATAAGTTCTTGAACTCGTCCCATTCCATGGACTCAATTTAATCTCGTGGCCTCATATTCTTGATAAGATTCCACCATTGAACAGCATCAACTTCCAAATGATACACTTCTAATATGACTTTATCATGTTCAGGACATTGAAGAACTGAAAATATCTTTTCAGTAGTACTGATCCATTGTTCGGCAACAAGTGGATCAGAAGTCCCACTGAAAGAAGGTGGATGTTGCCTCATGAAGGACTCAATAGAATATTGTTTCCTTCTCTGCTAATTTGGAAGTCCAGAATGATTCATATCTTGTGTAAGTATAGAAATAAGATTTTTCACTCCATCTCCCATAACATTTGTTTTTTTAGGAGTACAATCATTGCATTGTCCATTACATTGATCAACACGGTTATTTCGGGATCCAGCCATCGTTTAAAACCCAAAAAGAATAGTGTGAGAGGAAAACATCATGCTAGGGAAAACAACACAATAAAGGAGGAGTACCTTCAATATCTATCATCTTGGGTTACCATAATTCTAGTATGATAACCTATACTTATACTTAACCTTAGGGACATCCCTAGACATACCTTAGAAATATCTCTAGGGATCTCACTAATGTTCTCGTATCCTAGTTTCCAAAGGTTGACTAAACCTTTCCTCTGATACCAACTGCAGAGACCCGAAGCTTTACGTACATGGACATTAAATTAATTTTGCGGAATACTTTGTACATAACAAAAACACACACACAATGACCGTAATAGTTTAGTGTCTTTGGAAACACAGAATATAATCTTCTAATCATGGTAAAAAAATCTTCAACATCTCCCTTAAAGATTTTCCTTTTTTTACCTAAAACCATTCTTTATATCCAGGGGAAAATAAAACATAAAAGGGTGAGCTCAAATGCTCAGTAAGGGTAAAAAAAAGAAATATCAATCACATCATATTCATAATGACATAACATTTTGGAAAATCATAACCTGCAAAAGAGATCATAATATCATAACATGGGATAAATAATAGTAGTGAAATGTAATCCCAATAATCATAACATAAAACATGTAACTTTGTGGAATACACACATAATCATAGAGGATCATTTCTTATTAGTCAAGACTCATTGCCAAGACTATCTTAGTGGAAAAAGTCCATTTTTGATCCTAGTTTACTCCTCGTTTCAGTCCTGTTTCACTAAACCGGTATAACCTGCCGTTCCATCCATGTCTATCTCATGAGATATAAAATCTTTACCCAATGCATTGGAGGGAGATATAGTTCCCACCCATCTCATAATGATACCATTCTTGTGTGCCAAAAAATCAAAAAAAAATCATACATCACTGCATAACCCATGTAATAAAAATGGGAATCTTAAACATCGTGACATCATAAAACAATTCATATAAGATAAAATAATTCATAAAAATATTTCCATCACAACATAATCAAATCCATGTAATAATAGGAGTAGAAACAGAACCCTATATTATCTTAGATGGAAAATAATTTTGATAAAACTCTTGAACTCCATTCTTGAGGAAAATATACCTTATACTTAAAAAAAACATTTTTCCTTTCTTAACATGTCATACAATTTTAATCTAAAAGAAGTTGATTAAAATTAATCTTGAAAACTTGTAAAGGAAAATTCTTGGAAATAATGTTTTTAAAAATCCATTCATGCCGTATAAGTTAAAAAAACATTCTTCTCGTACTTTTGCTAGAAAAGTCAAAAAAAGTACCTCGTAACGTAAACAAAAGAAAGATTCCTTACATACCATGTAGTAAAAGTCAAAAATGGGTAAAAAGGACATTAAACATTCATGAAAACATTTTTATAAAATTTGTACATGGATGATAAATATAACCCCAATAAATACTTACGAATAAGCAATCTCGGATAAAAATGAGATTTACAAAATTATCCCTTACCTTAGGTCCGATTTGCTTCGTAAGTGTCCGAACCTCATGTATAATGATTTAAATAATGTCATTGACTTATTACAGAATCATACGCATTTTTATGATATCATATATGGTTCACTTATGACTTTATATTACCCGTTCTTTTGTAAATTCCATGTTAAAGAGCATTTTGGTTAAAATTGTTTCATTTGTCGTCCGTGTTTTGACTTGTAATTATTCATATGATTACTTAGATCATGGTTACATAATTCCAGAATATAAAAAATGATTTATATATAATATATATTCAGAATATACATATCTATAATAAATCAGTAAATGGAAAGAAATGCACCGTTCATGGAGACGGTAGGCCGTACGTACGCATGAATGCTGTTTTCGTTTCCTTATTGAGTTGAATGGAATTAAGTAAATGACATACATATATATACACATAAATACAGTATCATTATTATGTCATATAATTCATGATTATTTATTATATATACTTTATAATCATTCATGAATGGTTAATGTGGAGAATGAATCTCATCGCATCGTGGAGACGGTAGTCCATACGTACGCACGAGTGATGATATCGTTCTCATGATCGTGGGACTGTATTGGAGTGTATGTATACTATTTCAGAATCAATATCACTTTAAAATAATCATATTTTGTTATTCTTTACACCATTATACCCATCCAAGTAAGGTGGTGGTGGAAAATAGATTACACCACGGCGTGGAGACGATATTCTGTACGTACGCACGCGCGGTGATTTCATTTTACGTAGGATGGATAGATGATGAAATAGGGTTGTTTCATACTTATAATAACATATCAGTATATGAGTGATACTTATGTTATTACTTCATAATGAAACAACCTAATAAGAATAAGTGGAAGAAGAAATAAAGTTGAAAGAGTCGGTAAAAGACATTACCTGTTCTTTGAAGCGCCTCTTTGAGACCTCCTTTTAGGGCACTAAAATTGGTCTTTGAAGAAGACCAGTACCTCTAGGATGTCTCTTGTGAAGTGGAGAGAATAAATTGGCAGGGGTTTGCCGATCTTGAAGGCTCATAGTGGTGTGAGGAAGAGAGTGAGGAGGTGCCCTTTTATAAGGGAGGAGAGGGGCTCCTTTGGAAAACTAAAAATATTATTTCATTATAAAGTCATATTCGGCTTTAAATAGATCCAAATTGATTTATTTAGAATCTAAGGCGGGGATGGGTCCCAATCCTCTCATCCAATAGAATTTAGACAAGTTTAGGTTCCTATTTTAACCTTATCATTTAGATTTAACATTAAGTTAAATAATTTACTTTTACCGTGTCTTCTGGTGTTCTTACACTATAAGGTTAATAAACTTACTATAACAAGCCAAACGAACCCCAAGTTGTTTATTATCAATATGTATTACCTTATATAAGTCATTTTTCAGAACCTTAGATTTTTAGGAATAAAATAACAATTAATAATATAGTATTTGTTTTAAAAACTATTTTATGTCAATTTTGACACTATTTAGTAATTGATTTTTGTAAAAATCATAACAAAATTATTAGTTCTAAAAAAGTTAATTACATCAATAATAACATGTCATATTAACCTATAAAATTAGTGGAATTCATAAAAAGTCTCAAATTACATTTATTTGGGTATTTATAACATCAATTATGTCAATATTTCATTAATAAGATAACTACTGCATCATCTTTGTGTCATAAATAAATTAAATTATATAATGTCTAAAAATTAAAAATAAACTACCATTATGTAGGAAATATTTTTATATTTCTACTGAATATTTATAGTCGAAATTATCTTATGTATAACCCTATATAAAAAACGGTTTTCTTATTAAACTTTGATTTTAACTATTTTAACCCTTCTTTAAATAAATTAATAATAAATGTCCTAATCTAATACATGTGGGCCTAAATGGTAATATTTTATTCCTAAGGTTGTTTTTGGTCGAATTACACTTATCCAATAGAATTAGTACATGTGTTAGGGTAATAACAATATCATTTTTACCCTTAGTTACCATATTTACTTTTAACCGTGGTAAAAAAAAGTAAAAAGTTACTATTCACCAAAAAATATTTTCATCTCATTGAACCACATATTACATACTGACATCCACTGTGTCTCTAGAATTTTTGAAATTCCTCTCACAGAAGCAGTCAAATTAAGTTTTATGAAAAATTCATTTTTTTAACTACCACTTAGTGGTTTCACTAGTCATCAAAAAATGAAAGTTTCTAGAAAAATACCAAAAATTAGGCCTAAGCTATATTAGATATTATAAATTCAAAAAATATGTCTATTTTACCAAATTCAAAACATATCAGTTGCATTAATTAATTTAAAAAATAATTCCCGTCATCAAAACAAATAGCGTGTTCTTAAAATGATAATAACTATGAAAAGATTGACACTTGTTTATGTCTAGTTTAAATGTGAAATTACATCCAATGACCAACATTGTATTAAATTGTAAAAATATATTCTAAATATACTTTAAAACCACTCAAATTAATAATTTAACATTATTAATTATTTCGATTAAAAAACTTGTTTTTAATTAAAATTTATTAATTTTCACTATTCATCAGAATATGAAAGTTATCCAAAAAGTACCAAAATTTCACCCTAAGCTGATTTTGATATTTTGAATCCAAAAATGAAGTCCATTTTGAAAAATAAAATTTACAATATTTCAAAAAGTGGTTATCACTATTCATAATGGCTAGTTTTAATAATATTTTAATAGCATATCGTTGTTTAGTGAAACTCGGTATTGCGTACTACACACGCTATCGAGGAAGGTCGTGATTGTGTGTAATGAAAGGCAAGTCAAGGATGCGTGTTGTGCAAGATCCTTTTGGTTTAGCGTACAAAACAATAAATTAATGAAATTAAAAATAATATTTTTCATAAAATTTCGGGGTGTTACAATACCTACCCATCATTGGGGAAGGGATGTCATCAGTAATTTCGTGGCATGGGGGTATTATCGAGTGATTCACTAGGGCCCATGATAGAGTGGCTCTACAATGAAGTAGTATCCATTAGTATGCCTATGTGTAGAAGCATAAGGCTAATCAATGAAACATAAAGTACCTCCCAAGTGACCATAAATTTACATTCTATGAACCTGGTGGGTCGTATGACTGACGGTTGTGTAACATAGGTATCTTGTGCATAAGAAGTGCCCAAATATGGTGTCCAGGAATGAGACATTGAAGACATGCTAAATGTCGCACACAAAAAGAGAGGATTGAAAATAAAAGAAGGGGTTTGCACGCAGTATGAGCCAAAATTGGAACTGTAGCTAGCAATATGCCAGGTTGCCCAGATAATGTAGGTGTGTGAACCGTTGGAGGGGGTTTATGTGCAATTGGATGAGCATTGTGCACAAGGGGGAGAGGATTGTGTGCAAGTGGTGTAGTTTGCATGAAAATTGAAAATCAATAAAGGATATAGCTGAGAGTCAAGCCGTAGTAGTCCCACGTGAAGGAGGATCCCTAGGAAAACTTCACAGAAAATCCTATACCTGAAAGGAATATTTTGTTCGTGGAAGATGTGTGTTATGAGTAGGGGCGGTTCAAATATTTTAGACACTGGAAATGAAGGGGGTTTCTGTCTATTAATAGGCGATTGGGGGCCGCGGGCGCGTAAATAAAACTCAGTCCAAGCGTCGACTGAATGGGACATTCCACTCTGGTGCACAAAATTCAACCAGACAGCAATAGATTTGCATAGAGAGAAGTGGTATTATGTGAACCCCTCGGTTATTCTGAGTAGCCTTTTGGCCCATCCTAGAATCGCTTGTGGAGTGAAAATATGCCTTCTATTTTTCCAAGGATGTCTTCTTGAGGCCTATATCAGATTTTAATTTCTACATTGTTATATCTCCTTCATGCATCAATATCTATATAGAGATAATCTTTTTTGGGTATTTTGTAATGCAAAAAAATAAAATAGAATAACATTGTTTTAAACATAGTATGTGATTTCAAAACCAAAGCATTGAAGAGGATATAAACCCCCAAGATCATAAAATATTTTCATTTTTTAATAAATTTATTTTCAAAAATATCCTATGATACATTCATTAATGATATTTTTGATATCTTGTATTACATGCAAGATTGCGTTTTAGCAAACTACAATATACTATTAATTTTATTATTTAATACGATAGATATCGCCTACATATTCGAATAATAAGAATTAACATGATAAAATAACTTATGAAAATATATATTTTTACACATTTTAAATAATTAACAATTTATTAGTAATAAAATTAATATCGTTCAAAATAAAAAAAATGTTTTTAGAAAAGTTGTATTTTTTAAATAACGGATTAGTTGAAAATTGCACATATTATTTAACATTTAGTTTTAACAGTTTTTGAAAATTACAAGGAAAACAATAAATGTAAATTATGAAATCGTAATATCAAAATTATATTTTGCGTAAATTTTTTATTTTTTTGATGTGTTTCATTTTTTATGAATGTTGAAAATATTGAAGTTTATTTGAAAACTGTAATTTGTTTGATTAATTTAAACAGTTAAATAATTTTTTGAATTGTTTTTAAAATAAAAATAGTTAATATTTATATATATTAATCAAATTTAGTTCATTTTATTAATTTTAATTTGGAATATAGATATAGTAACATTGAAAACATTTCAACATTTTCAGATTAAAAACATGCTTTCTTATCACGTATGAGTGACTAATTTTGAATTATATTTTACCACTTTTGTGAATTTATTTTTGAAAATTCTATTTAGTATTTAGAATCATAATAATTAAATATTTATAATAATAATAAATTAATTTTTGGCCAAGGTTATTAGTTAAAACTATTAAAATTGATTACAATGATTATGGTATAACCGATTTTACCAATAGATTAATCTTTAAACATTAGGGACCAAATAACCTAGAAACATGTAAATAATCATTCCATGGATACATGTAAACAATATAAATTATCATATAGATAATTTTCCATTTTTAGGGGATTATGAAATTAAAAACACATGTGTGAAATTTACTCTTCCAAAATAATTAGTAATTTGACACCCATGGAACTAATAAATGCCCCCTCCCTTTCCTACATCACATCATCAAACCACATTATTTTGGAAAATATCATCAAAAAATTATTCAAATCATAAAATATTATTCATTTAATCTTTATCATTGGTATAAATTCAACCTTTTATGGATTTAGTGGAATCCTAAAGGGGATACATGATGAAGGGGTAATGTTCTTCAATGAGATTCTTTGTTTTATTTCATTATCCACACCACCCAATTTATAATATTCTAAGATGATATAATAAACTCTTTATCATCTATATAGTAGTAATTTTTATAATACCTTAATGACCTAACACCGTCTACTGTTCCGTAAAATAAATAATGAAATCATTGTTCTTATTTATCAAAAAAAACAACAGTGTGTACTGATGTCGATACTTTTTCCATCACCACATATCATGGTTGGTTATGATGATATATTTAAATTAAATATATGATATTTATAACATATATATACCTGTAGAGTCAATATATCATATATATTATTTCAAATTCTAGTTAACAAGAGATACAATAACTTCTCTCTTATGTACGGAAGACTACAGCCTCACAAAGCGATAAATAGATTCCTTCACTAACATTTTAAATTGAATGTGAAGAAGATAATTTAAATTATTATGTGTGATATAAATGAAATAATTGTGATATAAATTAAACATTTTCATTTTAAATGATAATATATATTAAATCCATTGTTTCATTTTCACTCACTTTATGATGATATTGTTGTTCCAATATATGCATAGTACCCGCTTCACAATGCGATGTAACTATATTTTCCTAACAACACAAAATGATAGATTTTATAAATATTTAATTTTATATTAATGATGATTTTATCATTATATATTGGTAAAATATTCCATATATTATTTCCATAATGATCCGTGAAAAATGGAGATATTACACCTGCACATGTACAATCTACCATCTCCACGTTCGTAACATACATCCTTTTTCATACCCATTATTAATGATTAGTTTATAAAGTATAATTGATGTAAAAATATGATAATTATTTATTAATTATTATTATATATATTTTGAAATAATATAATATGCGTATGAATCACAATATTCACTAAAAAACAGACATGAGAAAAAAAGTCATGTAACACCCGAAACATTGAAAATAATAAAATATAATTAAGGAGTGGACAATAAAATTTCATAAAAAGATAATATATGATATAATAAATAATAATATGGTTATTTAAATAGATACTGACATATTTTATACCCCTACACATGAGTTTAATGCATGTTTAACCAAAAGGTAGTTTAAGATTTGGGATTTTGTCTCAATTATCATTCCCTTTAGGATTCTTTGTTATTATGAACCAATTAAATTTCATGGGGTTCATATACTACCCCATTAACATTTAATATCAAAATAAATAATTATTAATGGTATTTAATGACTAAAATTTTATAACTAAATCCAATTGGATTTGAATTGAAATTTACCAGGTTGTAAAAGTTAATGTGAAATCTCACTTTCTTTGTTGATTGTTAACTTTCACTCAAAACAGTCACTTTATTGTAATAATTATTCTATAAAATTTTATTTCTTGAAAACATGCGTATTATTTTGTGATTTATAGTATTATTTAATAAACTATATTCCAATTTATCATATGATGTTTACTTTGAAAATTATTTAATGAACTAGTGAAAATTGATAAATCCATATTCTTTACTCAATACCGATATTTGATAAGGGTTTTTGATTCGTAAATTAAATAAAATATTTAATATATGATGAACTATTTTGATATGTTTGATATGGGGGTATATTTTATAAAAATACCCAAAATTAATGGATAGTCTCATGAGATGAATCAGTTGGCCAAAGTAGATGGGTTTTTAACAAGTATGTTTTAAATCATACACTAAAAGGTATTAATGGTAAAGGTATAATGTAAAATGGTAACACGATGACAAAATATTAATCATTTAATTAATTAATAATTCAGTTATTATTATTATTTATGAGTTTTTATATATGAAGTTATCTATTGATGTATTTCACTATAAATTTACTTGTTAAATGGGAAGTGTGTTTGTAACTACACAGGTAATTATAAAACAATACCTTTTTAATTTATATTTATATTTATGAATAAGTGATTAATTTTATGTTAAATAGGACTCTACTTCTCATAGAATACTCAACATGCATAAATTGGTTTCCCTGAAATATTGTGTTGCACACAATGTTGAGTTATACCGAAAAATAAAATAATAATAGTATTATTTTATTTGGTAGTTAACACATAGTCATTGTATTCATGGGAATGAACATAACTAACTAGATTATGATTACACATTATTGGTAATCATTTTTTCATTTATCAAATAAATTTTAGAGACTTAAAATAACAATGAATTTGATTTTAAGCATAAAATACTTTAATATTCTTTTAATGGCTGATTTAATGCCTTTTTATGGAGAACACATTTTATATCTAGTTTTTTTACTTTTATATGCTTTATTTTATAAATTAATCATATTATTTAGAATAGGGACATCCAAATTTACATTTGATGAAACTTTGTTATTTTTAGGATAAAGTTCATTTTTAATGAATAGTGAAAATTATTATATTTTAATTCAAACCCGCCTTTTAATCTAATTTATATATATAATTATATTTTAAATTTAAATGATTTTACAGTTTAATTAGATTATAGTTTTATCATGTAATCAAATTTTGTTCATTGTATGAAATTTCACATTGAAATTGGACATAATCACAAGTTAGTCATTTGGTAGTTTCTACTTCTTAAAAACACACTTTTTTGGTTTTAATAATGAAAATTAATTTTACATTAATATATTCAACTTCTATGTTTCAAATTTTTAAAAATGGATTCCATATTTGAAATCAGGTGGTCTAAATATTTTAAATATGTATTTTCTATTTTTAGACATTATGACTTGTAACTTCATCACATATTTTATTTATGGTGGTTAAGAGGAAAATGTTGAAAATATGGGTAAAAAATAATAATATGATAATATTAAATTACCCTAAAACGTGTTTGAATCCAATTTGATGAAATATTTATGATTACGGACATCATTTTGTCAATTTTAGGACCCCATGTAGCCAATTGTGTCTGAACATTACATTTAATTACATTTAAGTTAAAGATTAGGAAAATATAAGATAGACATATATCTTTTACTAAAAACAATTTATGTATGGTTATATAAGTGATCTCTTCAAATATTAATAGTCATTATGAAGATAAAATTATTTCATACATAATGTTAATTTATTTATAATTTTTATACATCCAATAAATAAATTTATTTATGACACAATGATGATGTAGTGATTACTTTGTTAATGAATGTATAAAATAAATGAGATTATAAAAATTAAAATAAATTTATTTTGAAACTATTCATTCCATCCTAGAATTTTAGTGATATATATGACTTGTTATCCATGAATAAATTATGTTTTTTCGAATGAATCATGATGTTATGGGTTTTTTAAATCTCTTGATATGAATTGTATTTAAATTGATATAAATGAGTTTAAAACAAATACAATTTAATTAAATGATGTAATAGTCATAAAAACTAGGATTCATCCAAATAACTTATATATGTTTTAAAATGTCATTAATATACCACTTTAGGTTCTATTGGAATTTTATAGTAACTATATTAACTATATAGTACTAATATACATGAATACATGTTTAGAGTAAAATATGTTTTCTAAGGGTTAAAGCTAAATAATAAGGTTAAATTTGGAACCAAAACATGTCTAAAAACGATTGGTTAGGAGGATTTAGAACAATAATCATCTTATATTCTAATTAATTGAGTTTTGGTCCATTTGAAAATCTAAATTATGTTTATAATATAATAATCATTCAAACTATCCTAATTTACCCGTCATCCCTCTTATAAAAGGGCATCACCTCTTACCCTTACTGACACTTTTCAGGCCCCATTGGGTCATCCAAACTCTGTCCAAATAATCATCCAGCAACCCTATATTACTCCTAAAAGACTTACCTTGGGAATCAGGAAATTAAAGAAGGCATTTTAACAAAAATCAAATTGAGTTACCTGATTTGAAGCAATGTCTTATCTCAAGCATCATCCTTTCATTTCCATTTTCCAACACCATAAAATCCCGTTACTACATTATTTTATAACATATATAGTATATTATGTACACTATGATGTTTCTAGGAGATGTATTTGACCGAAACTCCCACAAAACACCATCTAGTTTATTTTGAAAATACTATTTCTATGGACGGTGAACTATTGCCTCACGAAAAGTTGATTGATCGATTATCTCATACTGCCTCTCATGGTGGAAATTATGATAGAAATATATTTATATATGATATATTTTATATTTATATTGTCTCTATTATTAATTATTCTAATTTACATAATATCTATATGATTTCCATAACATGTAATTACAAAAATTTTAATTTGAGGAAGTTCAGACTACCTCCCCCTCAAAGTGATATGACTCATTCATGTTATACATTGAGTGTATAAAGGATGGAATTAATGAAATTATGTAAAAAAATATTTGTTAGATATTATACTAGAATAACAATATACCTATTTAACATTTATTTTTCATTCTATTTAATATGAAATAAAAATAAAAGTAGCGTTCATGTGTACGTACAACTTACCTTCTTCATGAACGGTGCATTTTCATTTCTGATATCCAAATGTTCTGGAATATTCTAAATACATATTTACCGGTTCTAAATACATATATACTGGATATATATGATATATAAATGATGAATACAATTATTGAGATTAGGGAATTTTGACCACATTGACAATTTGTAATTATTACAACTTTATTTTTTACTCATGTACTGACCATCAGCAAAATGAATGATATGAACATGAATAATTATAAAGTATTTTTTGAAAAATAATTAGTGATATAAAAATAGTAATAAACATGAAAATGGATTTTAATCTTTTAAAATAAAACTAAATTTATTATTTAGGACAATCAAGGAACATACGTGATGAGTAAGACTCAAGTTAAGGGGTCCTTTCAACCAAATATTTTAGTCAAACAGTTCTTTGATGTTTTTTATTTAAATTTGCATGTTATTATTTAGCAATATGATCTTCTATATCCTTATTTCTTTACATGTGATGAGTGACCCTTTTTCTCTCAACTCATTTTCTGAATTTTTATGTGATGTCGTTAGACTGCCAAATTTTTTTAAGGGAATTCTTAACCTCAATTTACTCTCATTGGGTTTTATGCATACTTTTTTGATTATATAATACAATGATTTTGTATGGAATAACTATTTTTTATTTATGTTTTAATTTAATCTTTTTTTGTTTGGATATATTATTTCCAATTATAATCACCCAATTGCCTAATTATTACATCATTGATACAATCTATGTAAAGGACTACGTCTCAATCTCCATTCAATGAGAAATATATTGATATTATGCACCATTAATGGTGTATACACAACCCTTTAGACATTTTATATCATGAATATCTATATTCTCATGATATTATATTTTTGGTTTGTTGTTATTAATTAATTAATTTTAGTCAAGTGTTTCTCTAGTGTTACGAGACTCTTTCACTCCAACATCGTCAGAAAAGTTTTAATGATTTATTTCTCTTAATATTTGTAATTAGTGTTCATGTTTTTAAAAAAAATTTAAAGATTTATTTATATGGTTCTTAAAATTTTAAAATTATATTTCCTTAATATTTTAAATGTTTTATGGTATCTTTTGATTCAAATATGGCTTTATTAAATGTTTTAAATTATATTTGCAATGGATTGAATATTTCAATATTCTTAAATTCATTCACTATTGATGATGAGTAAAATGATTGAATTTTCAATCTTCTATGTGTTATCATTACGTATAAGTACTTATATATTTGATGGGTAGATGTGGGATAAACTCTTATGGGTGGTTCCTTGATAATCCTTGGTAGGGTGATCCCGATATAGTTGTCCAATGCCTTGGGTAACATTATGGAGGTTGAAATTATTGTTTCCCTACGAGATTTAGTGAATATACATTGATGGGTATTCCAAACGTAACTACCTATGTAGTTGTTAATGCAACAATATAATTATGTTATGGATTCCACAAGTTAACTTTAGGATATATTATTTCAATGTGTTATTCATAAATCATATTATTTACTAATGTGTGTTAATGATAATTTGTTTTATGATTATGAAGTTTTATTTCATTGATATGTATGTGTTTATGGACTAATATTTTATTTCGTCATTTTATAACCCTTGCTAATCTTTTTGTGGTCATCCCATGAGTCTGAAATGTATTTCATAGGGTATATTTTAGGGGTAAGAGAATGGATGTATTCAAGAGGATTTATATCATGAAAAAAACTCTATTATTATTTGATGTTTATTATTATTTTGAAGTAATTTGGACAGATTAGAAGTTTTTACTTGGTAATTTTTGAGATATAATGTAATTATTTGTGCCGAATTAAATTAAACTCTAAATCTTAATATATCCTCAATGTGAATTATAAAAATAACTCATTATTACGTATTGTTTAAGGCTAGGGCCATATAATTGGTATCAGAGGTCGGTTTCGATAACTTTAGATGTTAGGGTGTTATTTAAGCATAAGTGACATAACCAAAATGGTTAGAATATTAGAAAAAATAATAGTCATTTTAGATATAATGAATGATTTTAAGATAACATGAATAAGTTTATCATATTTCTTACCCTCCTCATTAGATATTATATGATGATTTTTCTGATATACTCACACTGACCTTTTTGTTTTTAGTAAATTGCTTGATCTTGTAGGTAGAAAAGTTACAATGGATGTGAAGAAAACTATGATGGTTCTCAGAATGAGAAATAAAATAAAATGGGAGATGTAATGAGAACTCTTGTGATTATTCATAACTAACAATATTGAGTCATGATTGACCACTTGATCCTTGGGAACTTTTCGAAGGAATCATATATGCGAGAAACAAATCCGTATGAATTTTCAGGTAATAATCATAATCCAAAGTATATTAAAAAACCTTTGTGTGAAGGATGTAGAAAGAAACACAAAGGAAAATTCTTCAATGGGATGGGAAGATGTTATATATGTAGTAAAAAATGTCATAAATCAATAAATTTCCCCTATAAAAGGAAGCGTCTAGTTTCGTTTAGGAAAAAGAAAATAACTTCTTTCTGAGGGATCAATTGAATGTTTTATATGTGGTGTACATGGTCATTATAAAAATAGATGTCCTGTGACAAATGTTCAAGAATGAGATCAGTAGTACTATAAAAATATATTTTTTCCAATTTTCAATGCCATTCCAATTCAGGTTGAGGAAACTGGAAATTACCCTTGAAATGTATGGATTATTTCTTAGTTAATGCTTTTGATATTATCGAATCTTAGGATGTGATTCATTTTTTTTATTTTAAAAAACAATTATTACAGAATAAGTTGAAAAACATGTTAATGGATAATGGATAATTATAGATTATTATGATGAATACATTAAAGAAATTCAAGAGTTACGTTAGTTATCTATGCGATGAAGTGTTTAAATGTATTCATGATCTTTGTTTATGGGATTACATTGGAAGACTTTTCTATTGTATGTGAAACCCTATAGTTATTGTTTGAAAATTATATATGAAGAAGATTTATCTTTTCTGTTTTTGATATATTTATAAAGAACAATTTGGGTTTATATGATCCATGAATTTTGGGTAATTACAGGTTATTACATTTTGGGATAAAAATGTGAGGTATGATTTAGCATTTCTGGTTGTAATATGTTATTGTTATTTTCTAAGAATTTATATTACATTTTGGAATGCTGTGATATTATACAGTTTTTGAAAAATGACAACACGTGTACCATGTGATAACATACTAGGTTAGATAAAGATATTAGAATCGAACCCACAACCAATGTACGACTCAGATTTATCACCTACCACTAGATTACGTGAATTCCCTTGTTAGTATGACTAATTATATTTAGTTAATTTATTTTATGGATCATGAATATAATGATTTTGAGAAATTATTATTAATCAAATGTCTATACTTAGTATCAGAAAATGATTTGGTGATTATGTGATACATGTTATTATGGAATACATTAGATCATTTGGGAACACTATATGTCTAAGGGAAATATAATACTATGGGATTTCATTTGAGGCTTAATGATGGAATTTTATTCTGTATAAATACATTTTTTTATTGCTGACTTGAAGAGATATGTTTTATTTATGGGAATGATTAACCTATCCTATAGAATATGTGATTTGGTTAACTACTTTTATGTTTGTGACTTTAAGAGTAGTCGATTTGTTTTGGAGATTACTATTATGATTTATCATGGAAGTCTATGTGTTCAAATCCTTCTAAATTTTATTGTTCATACATAGTTTGGATTATTTAGAATATTTTTAATGACGATTGTTTGTTAAATGGTTTTTGTTCAACATTGGATATTTTATGTTTAATTTTTGAGATTAAAAGTAGTATTTTTTATTTACATGATTATAGTTTATGGGGATCATCTAATCTTATAATAACCATTTTGGTTTGTTTAATGTCTAAGGGAAATGGAAATATATAGTTCATCTTCTATGGATAATGTGACTCTATAGTAGTTTATTCTACATCTTTAGGTGTGACCATGTCATCTTGAATAATCATCATTTGGAGAAAAGTTGATTGTGTGGTAGAAATTTAATAAAGGATGAAACACTACTTGAAAAGTAAATATATCTCTTTAGGTTCTTATTCAATCTCATAAATAAATTTCTCAACTTTATGAAAATGAACATAAAACAAAAACATTCTCTATTTACACTTCCTATTGGGTAATCAAAAACCATTTAACCCATCACAATTTGTTTGGCTTTTTGTATTTTACTTTCTACTGATCATGTTTTCTAACACTCTCCATCAGAACATCGTGGATTTTTTCTCTTGCATATCTATGTTTTTCCAACGCAAAACCCTAGTATGGGTTATCTTGGGTGAACATTGTACTTATCATTCTTTATTTTAAATTTAAATTTCTACAGACTCTTTTTTAGATGTGGGTCTTTAAAAGTAGTTTCCATACCCAATCAATAAGTTTCCAAGACACAATTTCCAAAAAGGGGGAAGGATGTAACAACCCATTCATATATATAATAATACATTTTTTTTAATTTCTATTAATATTTATTAATAATATAATAATTTTATGTTAAATAGTACAATTGTTCTAATACCATACTCAACAAACCACAACGGGATTCCTTGAAATCTTATACTACAAAAAACATTGAGTTATACTAAAAAATAAAATTGTTATATTATTATATTAAATGGTAGTTAACACATAGCCGTTGTATTTCTAGAAATGAAAATAACTAACTACATTATTATTACACATGTTTTCTTAATGTTTCTAAATGTTTCCAATAAATTATATTGTTTTCAAATAATAATGAATCTGATTTTAATAATGAAATACTTTAATATTTTTTTAAAGGATGATTTACTACCTTTTGAGTGAGAACCCATTTTAAATTTTTTTGACCCTATTATATGTTCTATTTGAAAAACTAAAATTATTATTTATAAGTGTGACATTAAAATTTACCTAATATTTAATTTTTGTATTTTTCTGACAAAATTCATTTTGTAATGAATAATGAAAAAGTATACATTTTAATTCCAAACTGCCTTCTAATCAATTTTTTGTAGTTAGATTGTATATATAATTCTTTTTAATGTTTAATTGGAATAATTTTTGTATCATTTAATCTAATTTTGGTAATTTTAAAAATTTTTACTTTGAAATTGGACATAAACATGTGCTAATATTTCGGTAGTTTGTACACTTCAAAAACTCATTTTTTTGTTTTAACAATGGGAATTAATTTTAAATAAATTTTCACAAATTATGTGTTTTGAATTTGGAAAAATGGATTTTATAATTGGAATTAGGATGTTCAAATTGTGTAAATATAAAACTTTTATATTTAGACATTATGAATAATAAAATCAGTAAATATTTTATTCACCATGGTTTAAGGGGGAATCTCAATAAATATGGGTAATAAATTAATTTTTTTTTAATAATATCTTAGCCTAACTCATATTATAATCCTATAATATGAGATATTTCCTACCATGCGAATCCTTGGGAGGATTATAGGACATCATAGAGCCACTTTTTCTTGAAAATGACATCTAATTAATTTTAATTTAATGATAAGGAAAATATAATAGAAACATATATCATTTAGTAAAACAAATTTTATAAGTTGTTATATAAGTGATATCTTAGACTATAAATAGTAGTTTGAAATATATTAATATTTTATATATCATTGTATTTCATTTATAATTTTTAGACATCATATAAATAAATTTATTTGTGACAGAATGATGATGTAGTGATTACCTTATTAATGAATGTTTTAAATAAATGAGATTATAAAAATTAAAATAAATATATTTTGAACCTTTTTATGCCATCCACTAATTTTAGGTGTATTTATGTCTTTTTATATTTTAATTAATTTATTTTTTTCAATGAATCATGTTTTTATGGTTTTTTTAAAATTTATGATATAAATAGTATATAAATTGACATGAATGAGTTTTTAAAACAAATACTATTTTATTAAATGATAAAAAATTAATAAAAATCTAATATTTTTCCAAATTACTTAGATATGGTTGAACATATCATTAAGGAACCACTTTATTTTATATTTCATTTTATAGTAACTATATAGACCATATAGAATGAGTTTATAAGAAGTGATGGTCAGAGTCAAATAAGTTAACTAAGGGTTAATGCTAAATGATACAGTTAAATTTGAAAGAAACAATAATATACAAACTATTGGTTTAGATCATTTCAAAAAAAAAAATCAACATAACATTGAATTTAACGAGTTTTGGACCTTTTGAAAATCTAAATTCAGTTTATAATAAAATAATCAATCAATTTTTCATAAAGTACCCCTCCTACCTCTTATAAAAGGCCACCATCTTTAACACTTAATAACACCTCTCATGCCACATTGTCTCATACAACATCAGAAAAAATAATCTCCCAACATACCTCTCTTACTACTAGAAGCCTTACAGTGGGTATATTGCAATTCAAAAAATTCATTTAACATAATTCAAAATGAGTAACCCAATTTGTGGTAACGTATTCTCTCAATCTTCTTCCATTTATATTCTTTGTCCAACCCTTTAAAATATCATTATATAATTATTTTATAATAACATCAGTATCTTATGTATTGTAGGATTTTTATGATGATTGTTAGAACTAAACTCAAACAAAACAACATCTAATGTATTTAGAACAAACTTTTTTTTTTGTGGATGGTGAACTATTTCCTCACAAAACGATGATTGTTCAATTATCTCCTACAACATCTCATGGTGTCAATTATAATAGAAGTATATTTATATATAATATTTTTTATATTTATATTGTCTCTATGATGATATATTTCTCTTTTACAGCATACCTTTATGCTTTACATAATGCGGAAATTTGATAATTTTATTTGAGGATGTGCGGACTACCGGCCCCTTACAGTGATATGACTCATTAATGCTAGAAATGGAATGTATAAAGAATAAAATTAATGAACTTATTTAAATATATAACAAAACTATAATTAAAATATACCTATTCATCATTTTTTTATTCTTTTAAATATTAAAAATAAATTAATGTTGTGTTCATGCGTACGTACGACTTTCCTTCTAAAATGAATGATTCATTTCATTTGTAATATCCAAATGTTATGGACTATTATAAATACATATATAATGGATGTAAATACAAATATAATGGATATTTAAGATATTTAAATCATGAATACAATTATAGAGATAATGGACTTTTGACCACACAGAGAGCTTGAACTTATAACAAGTTCATTTTTGACTCAAGTACCGAACATCAAAAAAATGACTGATAAGAACATGAATAATTATATGATTGTTATATAATGTTAATAAATTGATATAAAAGTAATAATAAACTTGGAAAATGATCTGAATAAATTATAAATTAATGAATGTTTATTATTCATATAGATTAAGTAACATATGTGACGAGTCAGACTCAAGGTAAGGGAACCTTTCACCCTAATCATTTAGTCAAATAATTTTTTTGTATTTTATTTATGATTTTATTATATTTGAATATGTTCTTCTATATAAATATTTTTGTACATGTGATGATATATTCTTTTTTCTCTCATCAAATCATTTTCTGAATTTTTACGTGATGCCATTAGACTGTCGAATTTTTTAAGTAAATTCCAAAACTAAATGTCCTATCATTTGGTTTTACACATACAGAGTTGATTATATTAGGTCCATATTATTTGTGGAATAACATTGTAAGAACTCGGTTCTTAGTTTTGAGGTACGAGATTCTTCTTTCCCTTTTCCTAAAGTGTTTTTGAGAAAATATGGAAAATGGGAAAAAATGCCAAATTTTGGAAGTACACGTCGTGTACTTTTCCACACGCCATGTACTTTTGGCTGTGTGGGATGAGTACACAGGGTGTGTAGCCATGTCCGCAACAAAGGGTGTAAGGACCAACTACACTCCGTGTAGTGGTCCCTTACACGCCTTGTAGTCAGTCGACATGAAAAAAGTAAGGTGGTGGCCAGCTGTGGGGCAGTACATGCCATGTACTCATGAAGACACGCTGTGTAGTCATGTTAGTAGGTGAACAGTGTTGCACTGGTGGGAAGCTGTCAGACTAACAGTTAAAAAATGGGAATTACACACTGTGTACTTGGAAATACATGCCGTGTAAATTGTTTTTTTTTTCAATTGAAATGGGAAGTAGCCTCTCCTATTCACTGAGAGGGTTTAGAATGTGAAGAATGAACATGGGAGGGATTACATAGCTTTGGATATCCGCCGAGCGCACGTCGGGAAGCCGTTTCCGCCTCGGACGATCTCGTTGGAACCACACGGGTAAGCCCTCCACTATTCTTTAATGGTTCTTTCCAATTCTTCCCCTAACGGGAGTTATTTGAGTTTAAGAGAGTAATTTTTACCTAAGACCTATGGTGTTCTAGGACGTCTTAGAAGGCGTCATTCGCGTATGACGTTCGTTGGTGATTAAGGTAGGTAGCTTACTATTTATTTTCCAAATGTCATGCGTTTTTGGCTGTTTTTGAGCCACGCACCCATATTTGGGGTATCGTGTGGATGACTTCGTGGCTATATTGAATACCTAGAATTGTATAGGTAATTAATAAAATTGCAAAAATGATGTTTGGGGTCGCTACTTGGATACAGGACCACCCCGGGGGTGCGTTCCTCTGTTTAGCCATTTGGCCAGGATACCCAAGGGTATTCCATGTTTAACTTTATGCATTACTTTTGCCTTGAGAAGAATTGTATGTAAAGTGGATGTTTATTTGTTGGGCATGGCCCGGTTACGTATGCCAGAGGAAGGTGTTTTACAATTGCCTGAGTGTGTGACTGTATTATTCTGAGGGAAACATACTATTTCACCTGAGGGGAACCGTTCGTGCCTAAGGGCTTGACTTATGTGATTGAGGGCGACACTTCGTACGCCTGAGGGAAACTTCTCTTATGCCTGAGGGAAATACCTGTGGGTTGGATTCTGATTACCTGAGGGTAAGGTTTTTCTTGTCTGGGGATGCTGACTGTTTACATAGAAATGCATTGTGGTGTTTCTTATATTAAATGGATTAAATGAATAATTAAATGGAAATATAACTATTATGTAAGTTACTTTTGTGTTCTGCTTAGTTTATTGCATTTTACTACTGCATACTGTTGTTGCATGTTTACACACAGTTGGGCACGGACCTTTGGTGGGTGTCTACTAAGATATATTTCTCACACCCTGTTTGGGCAATGCTTTTCGGCCCAAACAGATTATGTTTCTACAGGTGTAGATAAGGGAAAGGGTCCTTATATAGGTACTTGATTGCTTTTGCGGTGTAGGAGAGCATGGGACAGAGCATTGGCTCGAGATACCGCAGACTGTTCTGTTTTGCTTTTCTGTTCTTGTACTTTAGTTGTATTGTATTGATCATGTACCATGTTATGACTGTTTTATAGAATAGTGACATGCTGCATCTTCTCATATATATATGAATGTTGGTTCCCTTTTTATCTGTTATCCCTTTCAATTATATATGAACTGTTATTTCTTCCACTATTTTTGTATGTTTAATTTCGTGTTCTGCTATGCTACACATTGACAAATGAGGGCATAGTTTCCCCACTATCATACATAGGCCCTTGCTTCTAGTCGGAAGCCACTAGAGTTTGGGGAAATTTGCATGAGGTCTTGTGGCGAACCGGGTTCGGGGCACCTGTTGAGTGGCACCCGAGTCCGGGACGTTACAAAGTGGTATCAAAGGGGTTCTTTTCTTTAACATTCTATTTGGAGCCGTAGTGAGGGATATAACGAACGGTAGTTCGTAATATGTTGTGCCCGGGCATAGCTAACCCGCGTACAGGGAAAAGCCAATTTACCTCATGATTGAAATTTTACTAATTTTTCAATTTACAGTAGATTTGATTTAACTGTTTGGTGACACACCTGAGATTGTGCTGGTTATATTTTATTTATGGGTTCTATTTATTTGCAACCCGATGAGATGAGGGTATGCCATCTCATGCATCATTTAGAAACATTCTAGAAATCACATTCCATGCATAGTATCCATGACATGTAGGGGCATTAGAATTTTGCATGTTGTTGTGATAGTATTAGTGTTAGTAAAGCATGTAGTTGTGATAGCTGCTCGGATAAAATACCTACATCATGATAGAGTAATTTTATTTGATGTCGTTTAATAAAATTAATGCCAACCATTGGTCTTTGGGGTGTGTGGGCCCTCATTGACCGGAATTTTTTGTCTCATTGACTGTTTATTTTGTTATAACACAGATAAGATGACATACTTTGATTCTTGGGGAGTATAGGCCCTCACTGGTCAGAATTTGACACTTAGGTGTTGTTTTTCGGTATTTTCTGCGTTCCGGGGAAGTTTCTGAGGCATAATGTCTGGAAATACAGTATACATGTCATGTAGTATCTTTAAACATGCCATGTATGGCCTTTTTTTCTAGAAGAAAAATAAACTTTTTAAGTACACATCGTGTTCCCTGAGTACACGCCGTGTAGTAGCTTCCCATGTCACAAACAGTGTGGGCGGCGACACGGGGTAGGGAAAGGCTTGGGTAAAACACGCAGTGTACATGATGTACACACCGTGTAATGTTGACCCGGAGTCCACCCGTGTGACTAACAACACGGATGGAGGAGACCATAAGACATACATGTCGTGTCCACAATGGTACACACCGTGTGGTCTGACCTAGGGACCCAACCATGTAACAAACAACACGGGTCGTTGTGATCCTTTCGGATACACGCCGTGTGTCTATAAAACACACCTTGTAGTGTGAGCCGTGTGTATGGCCGTGTAACTCACAACACGGGTCGGTGAAGCTTGTCTAGTACACTCTGTATACCAGTAGGACATGCCGTGTAGTCTTGATCGGTGACAGACCATGTAGCCCTAGCCGTGTGGCTGGGAAACGGGCTGGTGTACATGCCATGTGCGGGTGTAACATGTCGTGTTGTTGCAAACCGAGTAGTCGGCCATGTCACAAACAACACGCGTAGTTGGAAAATAACACCGTACATGCCATGTAGATATTATACACACCGTGTAGTTTTTGTTCAACGGGAGCCGTGTGGCTTAGCCGTGTGCAAGGACCCAGGCAGGGGAATAGCAGTCAAGTACACACCGTGTAATCATTGTACACGATGTGTAGTCCTGTTTTGAAAATATTTAAATTCCATCTTCCCCTTGTTCCCTTTGTGGTTCCTTCGCTTTCAGTATTGATAAATCTTGAATCTAAGGCATGTTTTTGACATTGTAGTGTCATGACGCCTAGACAACCACACGTTGCTCGCCAGGAGAGGGCAACGATTATACTCCAGAGATGGTGGGCCATGGGCTACCAGTGGATCATCCAGTAGAGCCAGATGCAGCACCAGCTGTTATACCGGACACAGGCGTGGTGGCGCAGTTCCATGAAGGCTTTATGTGGATCATGCAGACCTTTCAGGGGGCACCACATGCCGCTACATCTATGTTCGAGCTGACAAATATCTTCTAACAGCAGCATCCGCCTACGTTTTCAAGGGATGGCATACCACAGGCTGCAGAGTCATGACTGGGGTTGATGCAGACTATTTTCGAGAATCTTGAGATGCCTCCAGGGTGGATGGTCAAGTTCGCGACATATATGCAGCGTGATTCCTCCATGAGGTGGTGGGATGTTACCTCCTAGTCAGATCATCACAGGGAATAGGTGTGGGAAGATTTTCAGGAAATCTTCTATGAATTCTTTTTCCCAGAGACGCTGAGGGTAGATAAAGCTCGAGAGTTCATGAATCTGCAGTAGGGCGCTATGTCGGTGATGGACTATTCTGCTCGTTTTACTGAGCTTCAGCACTTTTTACCCGTTCGGGTGGGTGATGAGACGTTGAGGGACAGGCGCATTGAGGATGGTCTCCGTTATGACATTCGAGCGTCGGTGAATGTTTTTAGGTTTCCTTCAGTACATGCTATTGTGAACCAGGCGCAGATTACTGGGAGGAACCTACGGGAATCTAGAGGTGTGGTCTAGAGCGGTTCAGCACCAGTTAATGGTACTATTTATTCTGGAAAGAGGAAGAGATAGATAGACTTCTCTCATGGAGACAGTACCAGCCAGGAAGCCTCATCAGGTGGCCTGATCAGGTGCAACCAGTGTGTTAGAGAGGGGCACAAGAGGCCATAGTGTCCACGTGATCCAGTGGAGTGTCGAGCTTGCGGCAAGGTGGGTCATCTACAGCGCTTTTGTAGGGCGTTTCTACCAGCGGCTACTGAGAGGGGTGTTATGGAGACTCTGCGTGTGGGAGAAAGACCAACAGCTTCTTACCGGTTAGGATGCTGGAATACGTCAGTGCGGGTAGGTAGAGATGGTGGCCGTGGTCGAGGTAGCCAGACACCAGCATCTCAGAGGCAGTAGGGTGGGACATTTCAGGGTAGCCAGGTTATGTCGTAGGGCCGCGACACTGGGCAGGCATATGCAGTGCAACAGACCCAGCAGGAGCAGGATCTCGGACCTTCTACCGTCATAGTTACTATTCTACTAGTTTTTGTCTTATCTTCAGTACTTTTTGATACAGGTGCTACACATAGTTTCATAACTGTTCACTTTTTGGGGAGCCTTGGGCTCTATGTTTCTACTTTTCCTGATATGATGATGTTGGACACTCCCTTGGGGACTAGAACGGTTGGTGTGCATCAATGGAAGGAGTGCCCCCTAGTGGTTGGTGGGTGTCACCTTCATTGGGACCTCTATGTCTTAGATATGACAACTTATTATGTCATTCTCGGGATGGAATGGTTGGTTCCCTTTCGATCCTTTTTAGACTGCTATCATCGTAGGGTGAGTTTCATGTCACCAGAGGGTGGATAGTTTCTATACAAGGGTGAATTGGATGTTCAGGCGAGTCGAGCTGGAGCAGAGCATCATGGGCGAGGTGGAGTACCAGCCCAGATTTCTAGCTTATACCTAGATGATCAGGGGACTTTCCAGACATATTTTACCCCAGTGGTTGATCATTTTAGGGATGTCTTCCCAGATGACTTTTCAAGTCTACCTCTAGAGAGAGAGGTGGATTTGTCTATTGATCTTGTGCTAGGGGCGTCACCGGTGACCATTCCTCCTTATAGGATTGCTACACCTAAGTTTCAAGAGCACAAGAGGTTGTTAGAGGAGTTACATGCGAAGGGTTTCATCCAACCCAATACTTCTCTATGGGGTTCTCTGGTCCTTTTGCGAAGAAGGTCGATGGTACCCTCTGACTATGTGTGGATGATCAGAAAATGAACCAGTGGACAGTTAAGAACTGATATCCCTTACCAATGATTGATGATCTTTTTGATCAACTTCGTGGATCACGAGTGATCTTGAAGATTGACTTGAGGTCTGGATATCATCAGCTATGCATGAGACCATCAGATATACCGCTTATAGATTTTCGAAGCAGATATGGTCTGTATGAGTATTTGGTTATGCCATTCGGACTCACAAATGTGCCAACAGTTTTCATGGCTCTGATGAATCGTGTTTTCTATCTATATCTGGATTATTTTGTGGTTGTATTATTGGATGACATCTCGGTGTACTCTCACACTAGACACGACCATGCCACCCATATTGAAATCATATTGAGTAAAATGAGAGAGAATCGTCTATATTTTAAGCTCTCAAAGTGCCACTTTTGGATTGACCAGATTCACTTCCTGGGTCATATTATCTCAGAAGCCGGAGTTGCAAAAGACCCAGAGAAGGTGAGATAAGTAGTTTCATGGGATCATCCTAAGAACGTGTTTGAGATACGGAGTTTCTTAGGGGTGGCTGGTTACTACAGACGCTTCATACAAGACTTCTCCCGCTTAGTAGTGCCGTTGACTGGTCTGACCAAGAAGGGTGCGATGTTTGTTTAGTTAGAAGCTTATGATACATCCTTTCAGGACCTAAAAGGAATGTTGACATCACCACCGATCCTGATACTCACAGAGCAGGGGAAGAGCTATACAGTTTACTATGATGCATCAGGTATTGGCCTGGGAGCAGTGTCGATGCAGGATGATCGAGTTGTTTCATACAGTTCTTAGCAGTTGAGGCCACATGATAGGAATTACCCGACGCATGATCTCGAGTTTGCTGTTGTTGTGCATTCATTGCACTACTAGAGACATTATCTATTGGGAGAGCATTTTGTGGTTTTCACTGACCAAAAAAGCCTCAAGTATATCTTTACTCAACGTGACTTGAATCTAAGGCAACGAAGGTGGGTCGAATACCTACAGTCCTTCGATTTTGAGCTTGCCTATACACCTGGTAAGGGTAATGCAGTACCTAATGCATAGATCTAGAATACATAGATACAAGTAGTGTAGGAGGCCAGTGGTGAGTGGTATCTTATGGCCTTGTTCTATGAGATGTATCTGGAGGTGCACGATAGTCAGGGGAAGATCTATCTTTCATCTCTAGTTGTGAATTCTACCATCCTGGATAGAGTTAGGATGAGATAGATATCTGATTCAGAAGGCCTAGTTCTACGGGAGTCGGTAGAAAGTGAGGACCCTCCTCCTGGTTGGACAATAGGCGATGATGAGGATCTGCATTTCCATGGATGAGTGTGGGTTCTAGGGGTTATATGCGAGGACCACATGCGGGAGTTTCATGCTTTATCTTGGGTAGTTCATCTCGGGGTTACCAAGATGTGTAGTGACTTGAGATGTCAGTACTGGTGGCCGGGTATGAAGAGAGATGTAGCTGGTTTTGTTATGAGATGTTCCACCTGTCAGCAGGTGAAGGCGGAGCACCAGAGACCAGCTAGGATATTACAGAAGTTACCCATTCCAGAGTGGAAATGGGATGATGTCATGATGGATTTTGTGACGGGGTTTCCGAGTTCACCTTGATCCAATGATGTCGTGTGGGTTGTTGTGGACAGACTCACAAAGGTAGCTCACTTTTTCCCGATCAAGGAGTCCTTCGGTGTTGACGAGCTCGGTAAGTTGTATATCTGAGATATCTTACGTCTTCATGGGGTCCCACATTCTATCGTTTCAGATTGGGACGCCCACTTTATGTCTCCTTTCTGGAAGAGTTTTCAGAAGGCACTGGGTATACAAGAGCTTCTGAGCACAGTTTACCACCCTCAGACCAATGGACAGTCAGAGCGTAAGATACAAGTGCTAGAGGACATGCTGCATGCATACGTCCTGGACTTTGGGGGCTCTTGGGAGAATCATATACCTCTAGTCGAGTTTTCCTATAATAACAGTTTTCAGGCAACTATCAAGATGGAAAATTATGAGGCTTTATATGGTAGGTCAAGTCGATCACCCTTGTGCTTGATAGAGGCAGGTGAGACAGCTTTACTAGGACCACGTCTTGTGAAGGAGACTTCTGAGCAGGTCCAGTTGATTCAGAAGAGGATGGCTACCACATAGTCTCATCAAAAGTCTTATGCTGATCACCGCAGACGACCATTGGATTTCGTGGTCGGTGATCAGGTTTTATTGTGTATTTCGCCGAGGCTGGGACACAGGAAGATCAAGATAAATTCTAAACATTCACTGAGGTATGTGGTGCCATTTGAGGTTATAGAGAGAGTCGGGTTGGTTGCCTATCGGTTTCAGTTACCGCAGAAGTACTTAGCCATGCACGACGTCTTCCTTGTGTCTCAGTTGCGTCGGTATCATTCAGACCCGTCTCACACCTTTCATCTAGAGGAGGTTGAGCTTCAGATGGATGCGTCCTTTAAGGAGCATCCGATTCAAATCTTTTATAGGAGCACGGAGGTTTTTCGAGGCCAGTCAGTTCCTCTGGTACGAGTGATATGGTAGCATGGCCAAGTGCAGGATGAAACCTGGGAGCAGGAGACCGACATA
This sequence comes from Viscum album, assembly GCA_963277665.1. Lineage (NCBI taxonomy): Eukaryota > Viridiplantae > Streptophyta > Magnoliopsida > Santalales > Viscaceae > Viscum > Viscum album. The sequence goes on from OY728123.1 coordinate 1,758,934,375, forward strand.
TGTGCTCAGTGGCCAGAGCTGTTCTGAGCTATATCTTCACCACCATTGGAAGAGAAATTCAGGGACGAATTTCTTTAAGGGGGGGGGGGATTTTTTAATAACCCGGTTCTTATTTTTTAGGTACGGGCTTCTTATTTACCTTTTCCTTAAGTGTTTTTGAGAAAATATTGAAAATGGGGAAAAATCCAAAATTTTTGAAGTACACACCGGGTACTTTTCCACATTCTGTGTACTTTTGTTCGTGTGGAATGAGTACATAGGGTGTGTAGCCATGTCGGCGGCGAAGGGTGTAAAGACCGACTACACGACATGTAGTGGTTCCTTACAGGTCGTGTAGTCATTCGGCAGGAAAAAAGTAAGGCAGTGGCCAGCTGTGGGGTAGGACACGCCGTTTACTCATGAAGACATGTCGTGCAGTCATGTCGGCAGGCGAACAGTGTCGCGCTGGCCGGAAGCTATCATGGGAAGAGTTTAAAAATGGGAACTACATGCCATGTACTTGGAAATACACGCCGTATACATTGTTTGTTTCGCATAAAATGGGCAGTTGCCTCCCCTATTCACAGGGAAGTTTTAGAATGGGAAGAAGGAACTGCAGAGGGAGGCCGGTGCTTCGTAGATCTGCCGAGTGCACGTCGGGAATCCGTTTCCGCCTCGGATGATCTCGTTGGAACCGCACGGGTAATCCCTCCACTCTTCTTTAATGGTTATGGCTAATTCTTCCCCAAACATGAGTTATTTTCATTTAATCAAGAAATCTTTTACCTCATAACTACAACGTTCTTGGACATTTCAGAACGTGTCATTCGCGTATAAAGTTCATTGGTGATTAAGGTAGGTGGCTTGGTGTTTATTTGCCAACGGTCGTGCGTTTTTGCGTGTTTTTGAGCTACGAACCCATATATGGGGTGTCATGTGGCAGAGGACGTGGCTATATTGAATACCTAGAATTGTATAGGTAATTAATAAAATTGTAAAAATATTGTTTGGGGTCACTGCTTAGATCCAGGACCACCCCGGGGGTGTGTTCCTATGTTTAGCCATTTGGCCAGGATACCCAAGGGAATGCCATGTTTAAATTTATGCATTAATTTTTCCATGATAACAATTGTATGTAAAGTGCATCTTTATATGTTGGGCATGGCCTGGTTACTTATGCCTGAGGGTGGTGTTTTACTATAGCCTGAGGGTGTGACTGTATTAGCATGGGGGCAATATACTATTTCCCCTCTGGGAAACCTTCTGTGCCTGAGGGCATGACTCTTGTTCCCGAGGGAGACACTTCGTACGCCTGAGGACAACTTCTGTTACGCCTGAGGGCAATACCTGGATGTTGGATTCTGATTACCGGGGGGTAAGGTTTTGCTTATCTGAGGACGCTGACTGTTTACTTAGAAATGCACTAGGGTGTTTTCATATATTAAATGGATTAAATTAATAATTAAATGGAAATATAAATGTTAGGTTAGTTACTTTTGAGTACTGCTTAGTTTATTGCATTTTACTACTGCACACTGTTCTTCCATGTTTACACATAGTTGGCCACGGGCCTTTGGTGGGTGCCTACAGAGATATATTTCTCACACCCTGTTTGGGCCATGCTTTTCGGCCCAAACATATTACTTTTCTGAAGGTGTAGATAAGGGCAAGGGTCCTTATACAGGTACTTGATTGCTTCTATGGTGTAGGAGATCATGGGACCAAGAATTGGCTCGTGATGTCGCAGACTGTTCTATTTTGCTTTTATGTCCTTGTACTTCAGTTGTATTGTAGTGATCATGTACCATGTTCTGGCTGTTTTATAAAATAGTGACATGCTGCATCTTCTCTTATATATATGACTGATGGTTCCCTTTTTATCAGTTATCCCTTTCAGTTATATATGAATGGTTATTTCTTCTGCTGTTGTTGTATGATTAATTTCGTATTCCGCTGCGCTACAATATTTCAAATGAGGGCATAGTTTCCCCACTATCAGACCTGGGCCCTCGCTGCTAGTCGGCGACCTCTGGGATTTGGGGAAATGCGCTTGAGGTCTTCTGGATAATTGGGTTCGGGGCACCCATTGAGTTTCACCCGGATCTGGGACGTTACAAACTTTTTGTTTATTTATGTGGTAATTTCTACTTCTCTTTGTGTGATTATAATATTTCTACACATAATCAACCCATTGATAAATTCATACATCATTGATACAATCTTCGTAAAGGACTACATCTCAATCTCCTTCCTTGAGGCATATCTTGATATTGTGCACCATTAAAGGTGTATATATAACCCTATTGAAATATTATATAACGGATTTCTATATTCACATGACATTTTATGTATTTTTGATGTTACTCATTTTTTTTATTTATGTGTTTTTCATGTGTTACCAGAGTCATATACTAAAAATATGTTCTTAAAGTTTTGAATATTTAGTTTCTTAACTAATTATCATTAATGTATATGTTTTTATAATCATTTTATGGATTAATTGTGGTTTATGAGTTAAATTTTGAATGTTTAAATCTATTATATATTTTATTTATGTAATGGTACTTGGAAATTTTATGGCTGGTTATGTGGTAAACCATATATGGGTAGTTTCGCGATAAACCTTTTGCAAGTGAGCATGATATATCTCTCTAATGGATTTGGTAACGTGACGGAGGTAAACATTAATGACACTCTTAAGAGATTAAGAGAATATATTTTGATGGGAATTCCAAACGTAACTCCCTTAGTAGATGTGAAAACTAATATGTTTCTATGTTATGGATTCTAGAATACACCTTTATGATTTATGATTTCTATATGTTATTCATAAATATTATGATTTTAGGGGAAATGTAAAATAAATCACGTTTTATGATAGACAAGTATGATTTAATTGATTATTATGTATTGATGGACTAATGTTTTATCCCCGTATTTTATAAGCCTTGATGATCTTCTTATAACCATCCCACGTTTTCATGTTTTTTCAAATTTCATAAGGAAGGGTAAGAGAATGGAAGTATTCAAGAAGATTAATATTAGAAAAACAACTCTTTTTTTATTAAATACTTTTATTATTGTGAAAACATTTGGATTGTGTAGAAGTGTCTACTATGTATTTTTTAGATATAATGTAATAGTTACAGCCCAATTTGCTAAAACACTAAGCCTGAAAAGATCCTCAATGTTAATTCATAACATAACTCATGACTAGGTAATGTATATGGATGGTTCCTTATATTATTATTTTATCTACAATGCCATAATTATTAATATTATTGATTCATGTATAATTTTACTATAGTTATACATTTTTGTGTTTTAAATTAGATATATTTATTTTCCCTTACCCATGATGTGAAGATGTATTGATTGAATGAGTATCAAGGTGGTTGATATTTTAATTTTGTTATTATTTATTTTATTTTTTAATATAATATTTGTATCATTTATTTATCTAGTTTTATAAAACTACTAAACTAATTGGTCCATTTGGATTCAACCCATTGAATCGATTCCAATGCAATAAATTATAGAATTAGATTTGGGATATTGGGGTCTGTTTTTTATATTTAGTATATGAATAGATTTAGTAGAAACCATGTGAACTATATTTATTAAAATATGGATTAGGAAAATATCCCTATAATATAATATATGGTTATGTATGTAATAACATTCTAACGATTTTGAATGGAAGCGATTATTAGGTTTTATAAGAAAATAATATTAGTCTGGATTATATAAGGGGATGTGGTTCTTATATAGATTTTCCTGGTGAAAATAACTCTAAAAGAGATACATCGAGCTCGACATGAGCATTACGTGCTACAAAAAAATGATACTTACTGTGAACATGGGTTGATAATATTTTTGGATTTACATTGTATAATTCATATTATCATTAAAAACCATTATGAATGATTTGAAGTAAAATATCCCAAAATAATCCATGTTTATGATTTCATGATTAATTAGGAATAACTTTTACTTTATCCTATGTGTTTCACCATATTTTTAATTATAAATTATTAATAATCTCATAAGATAATCAATTATATTGTATTTTTTAGAGACGGATCGTGGAATGATGAATTGTATGAATACTCGTGTAGAAGATAGCGGAATACTTATTAAAGAAGAAGATATAATATGTATTGGAAATGATCATGTTATATATATATATTATTGTTAGTTTAATCATGTTATGACACATATCATTTCACATATGGGGAAATATATTTCGTAGTGAGATTATATGATGTTGGATAACATTATCCGAAGAGGGAGCCATCATTTAGTGGGAATAATGATCCAATTTTAGATGAATAAATGGTTATTCCATTGGAAAAGATGTTTATTGCATTGGGATGTGGTGAAAAGTAAAAGGATATACTTTTATTGTAGTATCAAAGGTGATATTGATCAATGGAAATATTTTATTGATAATACTAGTGATGAACAACTAATAGAACTCACGGAATAGAGATCATTTAATGATATATTCAATAAAAAATATTTCCCTCATGATAAATACATGTAGATAAAGATAAATACCTTATTATAAAGAAAAAGGATAAATAAATAATTATTGAGTTTGAATCTAACCTTATAATTATATGAAGGTATAATACAAATTATATATGAAACAAGGAGTGGAAAATTTACCATTTATTTAAAGGGATTAATCTAAATCTCTAATTGGTGATGATATCTCCAATTTTTTTATCAAATGATGAAATGGTTTTGTGTGATATCCTGATAGAGAAATAATTATCCATGATTAATTGTATTAATGGAAGAAACAGAATAATATAACTACAAAAAAATTAACATATAAAGGGAATATGTTAAGGAAGGATTCCCCACATGTGATAACTATTCAAAGAATCACCCTGGGTAATGTTTGAAGGGACATGGAGTTTCTTATATGTTCATATGAAAGGGTCCGGAAGAAAAATAATTTAAAGGGGGGAATGAAAACACAAAAATTATGTGTTTTACCAATTAAGATATGGGGCACTATAAAAATTAACTCCCCATTTATCAATAGAATTTTCCATAAAAGAATCTATGGGATCATAGTTTATCGTTTAGTATTGTTACAGTAAAAGATGGATCATTAATTTTTTTATGTATTTGAATCCATATAATATTTTTTTAAAGTATTTTATTTACTAATTTCTTTGGATAAGTGTAAGGAAATGTATAAGGATTTTACTATAGAATAATTCATTAATGGATTTGAAATCCTGTATTGAATTGTACTAAGATAATTGAATTAGTGGAATGTATATCTTCTAACAAAACACATGACTGAGGAACCGTAATATATTCCTAATGTAAATATAATGATGTTGGGACAATTAAATGATGGATTTGTATAAATTTAATTGTATAGTACTAACTATCTTGGGAATACTAAATTATTATTCAATAAACTTATTTTTTCTATATTTGATGCAGTGAACAAAATGTTTTGGATTTAAAGATTATATATAATACAATATTTTATTATTTAAATATTAATGACTCATGAATGTTTTCAAAATGGTTTTAAGGTAATTCATGTAATAATAGTGTTTCATGTGAGTTAAAGATGGTGAAATTCACATGTATGGTTTGTGATGATTAAGATCAAATTCATTTTATAGGATGATTAATGAAAGGTTCATTCTATGACTTTCTTTCCAATTTGTTTTATACTAATCAATTGGAATGTTTATCCATTTATGAAATTTGTTTGTGAATATTTTGATGAGGTTTAATAGATTAACATGTTAAATAATCTTATATATATTTATGAATATTCGATAATTGTTTCTAACCCCATTTGGTTTGAATTTTTTTGAGAAATGCAGAATTAATTCCCACTATTTTATGGATCATATGATAAATTAAAAGAGAATTTTAGTCCTTCAGGAATAAAAATACATTTTTTGATATTCATTTTTTCTAGTATGGGATTAATTGAAAATTTATTTAAGGAAAAAAAGTATAAAATTACACATATGATAAAAAAATATAAAGTATGTATATTTATTTATATTCATAGACCAGAAAATAATTCATCAACTCTTGGGAACAGATCTTGAAACAAAAATGTTGTCATATTATCACTATTTTTTTATAATATCAAAGAACCTTTTATCCTATTTGGTTTATGGATTTGTGGTCACTAACTTTCTATCAATCACCCAAATTCATATATCTAATTTTTTCTATAACTATCTATCTATATTTGGGTGTTAAATTTCAATTTCATGTCCATCTTTTCGTTTCCAACAATTGTTCTCGTACTCAAAATCTTTATTATGAGATTATTTCATATGAAATATTTATGTACCATTATATACTAATTATAGGATGTTTTACAATCCATTATAATGACTTGGGATTTCAAAATATGTAATTTAAAATAAAAAACGTTTGACTACAATGATGGCATTTAAATTATGGGGATGTAATTTATTAAAGATAGGGAAAATGTAACACCACTAAATTCTAAAAGAATAACATGTTTTTAAATAGCTTTCATGACACAAAACCCATGATTAAATGAATACATAAAACTCCCAGAATTTAGAATATATTAATTTTATAATAAATTTAATTTGTTATATTGTTAATGATACCCAACATAATTAGTTTTTTGATAGCTTTGGTTACACAAAAGAACGATTTTACCAAAAAACAATACATATTTAATATTATTATATGACATAATAGTTATTACCTAGAAATTGGAATTTTATGAACGAATAAGATTAACTAAATTAGAAATATATGTAATTTTTAAATGTTTATAAACTATTAATTTAATAGTAATTAAATAAGTATCATTTAACTAGAAAAAATGATTTCTATACAACGATATTTTTTCTAAAATACCAATCAGTATATATATTTGAACATAATTTAATTTAATTTTTTAAATAATATGGAAAAATTATATTACATCTTATATTTCAGTTTTGAAATATGAATTTCAAAATTATAATAGGGCGATTTTTGTGATTTTTTAGAAGTGTTTTTCGTTAATAGTAAAAAAATACTACATTTTAATTGAAAACATAATTTTTAGTTTAAATAATTTATAGTGCTAGATTATATTTTAAAGTGGTTTTATAGTAAATATATTAAAATTATCTATTAATTAATCTAATTTATGTAATTTTATAGTTTTTCATATTGGATTTAAATATAAAAAATCGATATACTTCTGATGATTTTCACAGTTAAAACCTGATTTATCATCATGCCAACTGGAATAATTTAAATTAAATATAGTAAAATCGATTATATATTTCCAATAAACAATAATTTAAATTTTCTAACCAGGAAAAATTAATTCGTACCAATATTATTTGTGAACAAAATTAAAATTAATTATAGTGATTGATTTAAAAATGAGTTTACAAAAGGGATTAAATAGTAAATATAATGGTCCAAATGACCTTTAAAAATATAAAACTATCATTAGATGAATTTATTTATACATTATACATTATTTTATCAATTAGGGACCCCTATTGGGGAATGCAACATGAAAACAAACACAGGTGGAATTAACTCATTCAAAAAATTTGAACTGTGCCTCAAACAGCACTCATAAAAGGCCTCCCACACTTGTCTCCCCATCATAAAATAAACCACTTTGGATATGGTAAGACCTTAATAAATGAATACCCAAATTACATTCAATAATTATATAATTTTTATTTTGGATAGAAATCCATCCATGTAACTCTTAAGTTCAATAATCAAAAGGATACCCAAAAGTGAGGTAATGTTCATCAATGATCTTCATTATTTAATTTATTTCTCTGCATCATCCCATTTATTTAAAACATGTAAAAATAAATCTCATAGTTATTATAAATATTATGGGATGTTTTCATAAAAATTAAATGATAAAACCATCCCCATTTCAATTAAATGTGTTATAAAATCATAATACCTGTGTATGGTGAACTACCACCTCACAAACCAATGTCAGTAATTTATCCATTTCCTCCAATAATTAATGGGTTTAATGATTAATATAATATAAATATATGTTATTTATAATATATTTATACCTTTTCTTCATTTTATTAGATATATTTATTACCATCCATTCCATATGACATATGACAACATTTCTCATGTTTTGGCGAACTACAATTGTAACATCCCAGGTAAATGAAGAATAAGACATATTTCGTATTTATAAATATTTGTGAATTAAATACTTATTTTACTTTAAAAGGGTTTCTATGTTCGATAGCGTACCCGATACGCAACAATGGGTTTCTTTGGAATCTTACGTTGCACAATGATAATATAATATTATTATTTTAAATGGTAGTTAACTCCTAGCCATTGTAGTGGCGGTAATGAAAAAAACATAATACAATATGATTATATATTTTTCATAAATGTATTTACATTTATCCAATAAATGTTTGAGGCTTAAAATGTGAATGAATCTAATTTTAAGCATAATTTACATTAAAAGGTCGATTTATCATCTTTTAATGGAGAACAATTTTTAAATCTAGTTTTTGTTACTTTAATACATTCTATATGACCAAATGAAATCCTTTATTAGAATGGGGACATCAAAATTTACTTTGTGCAATTTTTTGGAATTTTTATGATAAATTTCATTTTTTAATGAATGGTGAAAAATATTGTAATTTAGTTCAAAAGTCCCATTTAATATAATTTATTTATATGGTTATATTAACATTTTTATTGGTTTTAAATTTAAATTAATATATATGGTTACCATTTAATCCAATGTTGGTGATTGGAATTAATTTCACTTTGAAATTGGACATAAACAAGTATCGATGTTTTGATAGTTATTATTTTTTACAAACAGGCTATTTGTTTTAACAGCGGGAATTATTTTTTAAATTAATTAATGTCACTTATATGTTTTTAATTTGAAAAAATAGACATAAATTTTGATTTCAGAATATCAAATAATTCTTAGGCTGAATTTTTGGTATCTTTCTGAAAAACATCAATTTTTGATGAATAGTGACACCACATAGTAGTAGATAAAAAACTGATTTTTTCATTTAAATGAAATTTTACCACTTCTGTGAATTGAATTTTGAAAATCCGACATACATGGTTGTTATAAAGAAGTAAAATGTGGTTCATTAAGATGAAAATAATTTTTGGTGAATAGTAACTTTTGACTTTTATTTACCGCGGTTAAAGGTAAAAAGGGTAATTCAAGGTTAAAAGAATTTTATAAAAATTTCAAAATACCTTAACACTTGTCGAAACCTTATTGGATGAGTCATGGCCGACCATGAGAATCTATGGGTCGATTTTGGGACACATTTGATCCACTTGGGAGTGAAAATGAAAATTTAGAACAATTAATTTAATGTAAAGGAAAAATAGGCATAATCAAATTTGTTTTAGTAAATAATTTTTATATGGTGTTATATAAGTCCTATTTTCGACTATAAATATTATTTGGAAAGATAAAACAATTTCCTATATGATGGTATTTTTTTATAATTTTTAGACATCAAATAAATAATATTATTTATGAAACAATAATGATGTATTATTTATATCATTAATAAATGAATAAAATAAATAATATTATAATGATTAAAATATTATCGAAAACATGTCCAATTCTGATTGGATGATTTTATTTAGACCATGAGTCATATTATCTTCGACCTTAATGATTTTTGGTCCATTAGAAACTGAATATCATTATATTAAAAAATAATAGTTTCACACATTCCTAAAGAGCCCTTCTCCCCCATATAAAAGGAGACCACTTATAACCAATTCCTCACACCACTAAAGTGATTTGGCTCATCCAAAATCTTCCCAATTACACTACATACATCCCTCTTCTCCTCATATAAGCCTTGCCTTAGGAAGAATTCCCTTCAATAAGTCTTTTTGGTTCAAACCAAAGCAAGTTACCCAAATTAAAGGTAACAGTTTCTCTTAAATTGTTTTCTTTTATTTTACTTCTCTAACCCATAAACTCTTTCTATTTCCTTTATTTTGTAACAACACCAGTATCCTCAATACAATAGGATGTTGTTATGAGAAGTATTTGAACTACACTTACACACACCTCCATCTAATGGATGAATATCATAATGTTTCTGTGGATGGAAAACTAAGGCCTCACAAAACGATGATTGTTCAATTACATCTTACCGCCTCTCATGGTGGCCATTATGATGGAACTATATTTATATATGATATATATTATGTTTAGGATTTCCTTATTTATCTGTACTTCCCATTTATTTCATGCCTTTATGGTTTCCATAGTGGGTAAATACGATAATCTTATTTGAGGATGTGCGGACTACCGCCCCCTCAAAGTGATTTGATTCGTTAATGCCTTATATGGGATGTATAAAAGATGGAGTTAAAGATATTATATATGAAATTATACTGAATTATAATATACATATGTATCATTATGTTTTATTTCCATTAAAATAAGAAATAGAAATTAAAGTAGCGTTCATGCGTACGTACGGCTTACCGTCTCCATGAACGGTGCATTTCATTTCTTACCTCTAAATGTTATGTACTATTATAAAAACATGCATATAATGGATATATATGATATATATGATATCCAAATCATGAATATCATTCTGGATATAATGAACCTTTGACCACATGGACAACTTGTAAATATAAGTTGTCCATTTTGACTCAAGTACCAAATATCGACAAAATGAACGTTATTAACTTAAATGATTACATAATGATTATAACATGGTAATAAGTGATATAAAAGGAATAATAAATTTGAAAAAAGTTATTGAGAAAGTAGAAATAAACTTTAGTTTATTATTAAGCAGATTACATAACAATCGAGTCAAGTCGGATCTGAGGTAAGAGACTTCGTCTCAATCTCCTATCATTGAGGCATACTTTGTTTTAATAGACCACTTTCTTTTTTATGTTGTATAAACCCCTTTTAATTTTTTTTTCAAAGGGAATATTTTTATATTAAACATTTTACTAAACTACAAAAAAATTATTGTTTTTTTAACGTAAGTGGTGACAATGACCTTTCCACCGCCGCGAGTAGTATTTGATCTTTGGCTTCCTTAACAAGCTGGGATGTTTTTAAAAGGAAAGATAAATACCATATACTCTTTTTACGTATTTGGTATTGAAATGAATTTTGAGAATGGATTTATTATTTCAATATCTTTAAATGATATTTTATGGTTACAATGTGGAGATGTTATCTTTCCTTTATGCTTATGTTTTGTGTTATGATCATGTTATGGTTATTGGGAATTATTTACGTATAAGGGTGGATCTGTGATAAACCTAGGGTGTGTGAGACCGAGATAGCTCTCCAATGCATTGGGTACTGTGGCAGAGGTAAATGTGAATGCTTCTCCAAAGATATTTAGGGAATATACTGTGATGGGTATTCCAAAGTAACTCCCTATGTAGTTGTGATAACTACAATGTAAGTATGGTATGGATGCCTCAAGTTACATTTATGATTAATGATTTCTATGTGTCTTTCATAAATCTTATGATTTCATGAGGTAAGTAAAAGAGATCATGTTTTGTATGTATTTTTGAACAAATGTTTTCATTCATTGTTTTATAACCCTTACGGGACTTTTTCATGCTCATCCCATGTTTTGAAATGTTTTCACATGACATAAAGATGAATAAAGTCAAGGATGGGATCAAGGAAAACTCATGATGTCTAAAACATAGAACTAGACTTGAAAATTTTTTTAAGAGTTTTTATTTTATGAAAAAAATTGGAAACTATTTAGATAGGTCAACCTTGTGATCTTTTGAGATGTAATAGTTATGTCCTAATTCTCTAAAACTCTAAACCTGAAAAGATCCTCAAGGTGAATTATCCATTTAATTCAATTTTATGTAATGATTAAAGTTGGGTCCTTATAGCTGGTATCAGAGGTCGGTTTAGATAACATTAGGAGTTAGGGTATTGTTAAATTAATATCCATAAACTAATATTGATATCACATAGCATTTACAGATTACTATATTTCTTCGCCTAAGATATTACCTTGTTCAGAATGGTTTTCCGCAAAGGAAACATTGCAGCAATGTTGGGACATCATCAAGAAGAAGACATCCTTCCAAATCAGCAACCTGAGATGGTCGGAATCAGAACTTAATAGTTTTTTGCAGTGATGGCACAATTTACTCAGGCAATAAACGGTGGTGGTATCCATGTACGAGATCATCCAGATCAACCACAGAGGAACAAGTCAGTTGTAGAGCATTTAATGAGGCAACACACCCCATCATTCAGAGGATCATCTGACCATGTACTAGCTAAAGGGTGGATTAAAGCACTGGAGAATATTTTTGATGTCACGTGTTGTTTAGAACATAATAAGGTTAGTCTTGCAGTTTACCGTTTTGAAGGTGAAGCTAATCAGTGGTGGTCAATGGTGAAAAATATCAGGGATAGTGAAGAGATTGATGATCTTGATTGGGATGAATTCAAAGGTATGTTTCTTGAGAAATATTTTCCTAAGGTGGTGCATCTTAGGATGGAAAAACATTTCATGGAATTGAGGTAGGAGGATGACTCAGTGGATACTTATGAAGAAAAATTCACTCGACTGGCAAGGTATTCTCCAAATTTCATTTGAGATCTTGATAGCAAAATCAACAATTTTTACTCAGGATTAAAGCCAAAATATCAAAGGGCTTTAGCTTCTTGTGAGAAAAAAAGTTAGGAAAAACTTGTTTTTTGTGCAGAGAAGGTGGAAAAGAAGTTTGATGATGATCATGTAATCATTGACAAACAATAGAATAAGATGTCGAGGTGGCAGGCGAAAGGGAAGAACTCTTCAAAAAAGTCTGATGGTAAGAAACCTAAGTTTACAGTTTGTGAAAATTGTTGTAAAAAGCATGCTGGGGAATGTATTTTGAATTCTGGTAATTGCTATCGATGTGGTAAAATGGGACATAAGGCTCATAATTTCACTAAAAAAGATCAGGGTAATGGTAGGACATAATCTGATTTACTGTCAGTGAAATGTTTTATGTTCAATGAAACGGGTCATTATGCAAATGAGTGTCCAACAAAGAACTCAACCGAAGGAAAGCAACCAGACTACACACAGAAAGGGGTGGAGAAATCCTTTGCAACTACTTCTGCAGATGTTGGTCCATCAAATGAAGTAGTATCAGCTCCGGGGAGCTCAGTATTTTTTGAAGATTGACTTGAGGTCAGGGTACCATCAGTTAAATGTAAAGGAATCAAACATTCCGAAGACCGCATTTCATACTAGATATGGCCATTATGAATTTGTAGTTATGCCTTTTGGGCTAACTAATGCACCTACTGTATTCATGGATCTTATGAATATAATTTTCCACGAGTTCTTGGATAAGTTTGTTATTCTGTTCATTGATGATATTTTGGATTATTCCAAAAATAAGGAGGAACATGAAAGTTATTTAAGGGCAGTCTTTCACGCCTTAAAAGAAAAGAAACATTATGGGGAATTCAGTAAGTGTGAGTTTTGGTTGCATCAAATTTCTTTCCTTGGTCACATTGTTTAAAAAAATGGAATAACTGTTGATCCTGATAAAACAAAAGTTGTTGAAGAATGGCCAAGTCCCACAAATATAACCGAGATACATAGTTTTCTTGGTTTGGAAGGTTATTACAGGAGGTTTGTTGAATATTTTTCATGGATATCTAGTCCAATGACTAAGTTAACTCGAAAAGCGGTTAAGTTCATCTGGACATAAGAATGTGATGATTGTTTTCAGGAATTGAAAAGAAGGTTGATGAATTCTCTAGTTTTGGCGCTGCCTTCCAGAAATGGTGAGTTTGTTATCAACAGTGATTCTTTGTTGAAATGAATTGGTTATGTCCAAATGAAAAATGATTAGGTAATTGCTTATGCTTCACGTCAGTGGAAACCAAATGAGTTAAGTTACCCTACACATGATTTTGAATTAACTGCTGTTGTTTTTTGATTTAAAAATTTGGAGGCATCATTTGTATGGAGTGAAGTGTGAAATATATATTGATCAAAAAAGTTTGAATTGTATATTCACTCAGAAATAATAGAACATGAGACAGTGGAGATGGTTGGAATTAATCATGCATTATGATTGCACGATCCATTACCATCTGGGAAACGAAAATAATGTGGATGATGCTTTGAGTTGAAAAAGTAATGTCTCATTAGGCATGCTACGTTTGGAAAAAGATCCTTTGGTTTTTGATTTGATGAAATTTGGAATAGAAGTTGTTGGTGAAGGAAATTATTCTGTTTTGTTTTAGGTGTCAGTGAGATCATCTCTATCAGACAGAATAAAGAAAGCACAGAAGGAAGACAGTGAGTTACTGAAAAAGGTAGAGTTGGTTTAAAAGGGTAAGTTTCCTGAATTTTACATTGATAATGATAATGTTTTGTGGTTAGGAACGAGATTATGTGTGCCTTGTGATTCATAGTTGAAGAATTAGTTGTTATGTGAAGCTCATAGTTCCCCGTTTTTAGTGCGTCCTGGTATTACTAAGACGTACATATATCTCCGTGAGTATTACTGGAAGGATGGAATGAAAAGGGATATTGCTGATTTTACTATGAAGTGTTTGACATGTCAGCAGGTTAAAGCAAAGTGATAGTTACCGAAAGGAATGCTTCAACCTTTACCGGTGCCAGAATGGAATTGGGAAAATATATCCATGGACTTTGATGTGGGATTACCCAATACATCTCAATGTAATAATGTAATCTGGGTTATAGTTGATCGATTGACTAAATATTCTCATTTCCTTCCTATTAGAGAAACTTTGTCTCTAGATCAACTTGTTCAGTTGTATGTTAAAGGGATAGTCAGGTTGCATGGTGTTCCCCTCTCCATTGTATCTGATCGTGATCCCAGGTTCACTTCTAAATTTTTCAATGGCCTTCAGAAGTCATTGGTAACTGAATTAAACTTTAGTACAGCTTTTTATCTTCAATCAGATGGGCAGTCAGAACGAACAATTCAGACCTTGGAGGATTTTCTACGTGGTTTCTGGATGGATTATCAGGGAAGTTGGGACGAACAACATTATTTGGATGAATTTTCTTATAATAACAGTTTTCATTCTAGTATATAGATGGCTCCATTTGAGGAATTATGAAGAATGAATTGTTGAACTCCACCTTTTTGGGATGAAGTAGGTGAAAGCAAGCTGATGGGACCAGAATTGGTATAAGAGGTGGTAGAGAAACTTCATTTGGTTCAGAAGCACATGAGAACAACTCAGAGTAGATAGAAAAGTTATGTCGATAACCGGAGGATGGATCATTCCTTTTAGGTAGGTAATCATTTCTTTCTCAAAGTTTATCCATTTAAAAGTGTGATGTGTTTTGGTAAGAAGGGAAAGTTGAGTCCGAGGTTCATTGGAACTTATGAAATTCTTGGATAAAGTTGGATCAGTTGCGTATAGAGTGGCTTTACCTCCAATTTTATCCCAGGTGCAAAATGTTTTTCATGTTTCGATGTTGAGAAAGTATATGCCAGATCCATCTCATGGTTTGAGGCCAAAGGTAGTTCAGTTGGAAGAGAATCTCTCTTACGATGAACAACCAGTTCAGATTATTGACCGTAGAGAGAAGGTGTTGTTGAATAAGGTAATTCACTAGGTAAAGGTTTTTTGGAAAAACCATATAGTTGAAGAGGCAGTGTGGGAATCTGAAAATGCTATGAGGGATAAATACCCCCACTTATTTTTATAAGTGAATAAAAATTGCGAGGATGCAATTCTCAAAAGGGGGGAAGGATGTAACATCCCAGGTAAATGAAGAATAAGAAATATTTTATTTTTATTAATATTTGTGAAATAAATATTAATTTTACTTTAAAATGGTTTTTATATTCGATAGCGTACCAGATATGCAACAACAGGTTTCTTTTGAATCTGACATTGCAACCTGATAATATAATATTATTATTTTAAATGCTGGTTAACTCATTGTCATTGTAGTGGCGTGAATGAAAAAAACTAACTAAAATATTATTATATCTGTTTGTTAAATGTATTTTCATTTATTCAATAAAAGTTTAAGGCTTAAAATTTGAATGAATCTAAATTTAAGCATAATTTACATTAAAAAGCTGATTTATCGCCTTTTAATGGAGAACCCTTTTTAAATCTATTTTTGGTCACTTTAATACATTCTATATGAGCAAATAAAATCCATCATTAGAATGGGGACATCAAAATTTATTTTGTTCAATTTTTTTTATTTTTTTTGATAAAGTTTATTTTTAATGGATAGTGAAAAATATTATATATTAATTCAAAGGTGCCTTTTAATCTAAATTATTTATATGGTTATATTATCTTTTTAATTGGTTTTAAAGTTAAATTAATATATATTTTTACCATTTAATCCAATCTTGGTCATTAGATTTAATTTCACTTTGAAATTGGACATAAATAAGTATCAACAATTTGATAGTTATTGTTTCTTAAAAACACGCTATTTGTTTTAACAACAAGAATTACTTTTTAAATTAATTAATGCAACTTCTATGATTTGATTTTGGAAAAATAGACATCAATTTTGAATTCGGAATGTCAAATAATGCTTAAGATAAAGTTATGGTATTTTTCTGAAGAACTTCAATTTTTTATGAATAGTGACACCACTTAGTGGTAGTTAAAAAAGATGACTTTTTCATTTAAATGAAATTTTACCACTTCATTGAATTAAATTTCAAAAATCCAACATACATGGTTGTTATGAAGAAGTAAAATGTGGTTAATTAAGATGAAAATAATTTTTGGTGAATAGTAACTTTTGACTTTTATTTACTCCGGTTAAAGGTAAATAGGGTAATTCAATTTTAAAAGAATATTATAATAATTCAAAATTTCCTTAAAACTTGTCCAAACCTTATTTTATTAGTCATGTCCGACCATTGTCATCTTGGGGTCGATTTTGGGACCCCTTTGATGCACTTGGGAGTGAAAATGACAATTTAGATCAATTAATTTAAAGTAAAGGAAAAATATACATAAACAAAAATCATTTAGTAATTAATTTTTATATGGTGTTATATAAGTCATATTTTCGACTATATATATTCTTTATAAAGATAAAACGATTTAATATATCATGGTATTTTTTTTAATTTGTAGACATCAAATAAATTAAATTATATATGACACAATAATGATGAAGTATTTACATCATTAATAAATGATTAAAATAAATAAGACTATAATGAGTAAAATATTATCCACAACACGTCAAATTATGATTGGATGAATTTATTTCGACCATGAGTCATCTTATCTTAGACCTTAATGATTTTTGGACCATTAGAAACCGAATATAATTATATTGTAAAATAATTGTTTCACAATTTCCTAAAGAGCCCCTCCTCCCCCTTATAAAAGGAGAACAATTATAACCAATTCCTCACACCTCTCAAGCCATTTGGCTCGTCCAAACTCTGACCAATTACACTAACTACATCCCTATCCTCCTCCTAGAAGCCTTAACATATGAATAATGCCCTTCAAGAAGTCCTTTGGGTTCAAACCAAAAGACGGTACCTAAATTAAAGGTAACAGTTTCTCTTAAATTGTTTTCACTTATTTTACTTCTCCAAACCCTAAAATCTTTTTATTTCCTATATTTTTTAACAACACCAGTATCCTCAATATACTAGGATGTTGTTATGAGAAGTATTTTGACTACACTTGCACACACCTCCATCCAATGGATGACGAACATAATGATTCTCTGGATGGAAAACTAAGGCCTCACGAAACGATGATTGTTCAATTAAATCTTACCGCCTCTCATGGTGGCCATTATTATGGAAATGTATTTATATATGATATATATTATGTTTATTATTTCCTTATTCTTCTATAATTCCCATTTATATCATGTCTTTATGGTCTCCATAGTGGGTAAATACGATAATCTCATTTGAGGAAGTGCGGACTATCGCCCCCTCAAAGTAATTTGATTCGTTAATGCCTTATGTGGGATGTATAAAGGATGGAGTTAACAATATTATATATGATATTATACTGGAATTAAAATATACCTATTCATAATTATGTTTTATTTCCATTAAAATAATAAATAGAAATGAAAGTAGCGTTCATGTGTCCGTACGGCTTACCGTCTCCATGAACGGTGCATTTCATTTCTTACCTCTAAATGTTATGTACTGTTATTAAAACATGTACATACAAGATATATATGATATATATGATATCCAAATCATGAATATCATTCTGGATATAATGAACCTTTGACCACATGGACAACTTGTAAATATAAGTTTTCCATTTTGACTCAAGTACCGAATATCGACAAAATGAATGTTATTAACTTAAATGATTACATAATGTTTATAACATGGTAATAAGTTATATAAAAGGAATAATAAACATGAAAAAAGTTCTTAAGAAAGTAGAAATTAAATTTATTTTATTATTTAGGAGATTAAAGAATGATTAAGTCAAGTCGGACGTGAGGTAAGGGACTTCGTCTCAATCTCCTTTCTTTGAGGCATACTTTTTTTAATACATGACATTCTTTTATACCCTACATAAACCCCTTTTATTTTTCTTTTTATTCAAAGAGAATATTTTTATATGAATCATTTTATGAAATGACAATAAATTAATGTTTTTTTACTTAAGAAGTGACAACAACCTTTCCGCCACAACGAGTATTATTTCATCATTGGCTTCCTTAACAAGCGGGAATGTTTTTAAAAGGAAAAATAAATACCATATACTCTTTTTACGTATTTGGTATTGAAATTGATTTTTAGAATGTATTTATTATTTCAATATCTTTATATTATATTTTATTATTTCAATTTGGAAATGATATCTTTCCTTTATTCTTATGTTATGTCTTATGATCATGTTATGGTTCTTGGGCATTATTTAAGTATACGGGTGGTTCTGTGATAAACCTAGGGCGGGGGAGCCTGAGATAGCTCTTCAATGATTCGGGTAATGTGACAGAGTTAAACATGAATGTTTCTCCTAAAATATTTAGAGAATATACTGTGATGGGTATTCCAATGTAACTCCCTATATAGCTGTGATAGCTACAATGTATGTATGGTATGGATGCCGCAAGTTACCTTTATGATTTATGATTTCTATGTGTCTTTCATAAATCTTATGATTTCATGAGGTAACTAATGGAGTTCATGTTTTGTATATATTTATGAAAAAATGTTTTCATTCATTGTTTTATAACCCCTACTGATCTTTTTATGCTATCCCAACTTTTGAAATGTTTTCACAGGACTTAAAGATGAATAAGGTCAAGGATGGGATCAAGGAAAAGTCATGTTGTCTAAAACATGGAACTAGACATGACTCTTTTTAAGTGTTTTTTATATGAAAAAATGGAAACTATGTATATAGGTCTACCTTGTGATCTTTTGAGATGTAATAGTTATGTCTTAATTCTCTAAAACTCTAAACCGGAAACGATCCTCAAGGTGAATTATACATTTAATTAAATATTATGTAATGATTAAGGAAGGGTCCTCATAACAACCTCAAAAAGCGATGTTATTTGTCTTTTACAAATGCTTCACATGGAATATGATAAATAAAATGTTAAAATTATTATTAATATACCTTAAATAATTATTTTTTTGATTAAATATTTATTTTTCTATAAATATTATTTTTGATAATTTTCTTTTTTTCTCATTCACTCATATAAATATTCTAAGATTGTTCTTGTATATGTGGATAAATACCATAAAAAAGTAATGTGAGTATACTTGCATCACCACAAAGGATAAATAATATATATTTTTATAATATTAAATTAATTATAATATTTTCATTAATTACATGGAAAATCGTACTTACCTCATTTCTATAATGATCTTTGAAAAATGGAAATGTTACTCATTTGTATCTATGACCTACCGTCTCCATGATCCTAACATACTTCATTTTTCATAAAAAAACATTCATCATTGGTTAAAAAAATTGATTTAAAAATATGATAATTATTACATTTTTATTATTGTATAGATGATTAAAATATATTATAATTGAAATAATTGGAACATTCATAACAAAACATCCTTCTGAAAATAAGGCAATGAATACCTAATACAATGTAATTAATGAATTCTTATTAATGAACATATATTAATATGTTATAAAAAATCATATATGATATCTTAAATATTTGTAATTTAATTTTTAAGTAAATGACTTTTTAAAAACACTATACGTGTGGTTATAGTACGTTCAATAAAAAAGAAGCATCGGGTATGAGATATCATCTCAATTTACATTACATTAATACATATTATTAATTATCCAACAGTTTACATTACAATAGTGTATATAATACCGTTTTTAAGTCTAATATACTGAATAATTCATTATTCATGGTATTTTAAGTTTCAATTTGAATTATTTCATTCATGGTGATTCGACATGAAAAATACCATGTGGTAAAAGTAATTTCATTATCGAACTATATTTAATGATTTTAAATATTCATTTGAAACAATAAATTTATTGTAATAATTTTTCATTGGATAATAAATTTCCTATAAATATACATAATCTATTTTTATGGATAACATTGTTTCAAAAAACATATTCCATTTTAATATGAGGTGATTACTTTGAAAGGTATTTCATCAACTGAGTAAATACTGTTAAATCAATATTTATTAATCAATATAGATATTTGATAAGGATATTGATACATAAATTAAATTAAATATTTGATATGTGAGTAATTATTTTTATAGGTATGACATGGTTGGGCCCTATTTATAGTAATACCCTTGATACATCAATATTATTATGAGGTGAATTAGTAAGAAAGATTTGTATCATTTTTACATATTATGTTTTAAAACGTATTATGAAATGTCATGATGGGAAAGGTAAAATGTACATAGGATGCATTAAATAAAAAAGTAGGAACTTCCTCCAATATGAATTTAATTTATTATTTTTATGCCACATAATTTCTCTATAACTATATCTATAGATTAATTTCATTCTTGAATTATTGAAAAAATGGAATAAGTTTTAGTTATTAACCTTTCTATATTGATTATGACTTATCATGATATTTATTTGGCATGATTATTAAATTTTATACCTTTCCATGTTGATTTGGATTATCTATACATGGTAGCATCAACTGCACTTATCACATAATGATTATTTAATATCATTCTAGTTTTTATTTCATTCTCCATGACATGAAGTTGAATTCTTGGAATGATTTTCAAGGATGGAGATATTTTTTCTGTTTTATCATTTTTTTCATAATGTTAAAAGGGTATCATATATGTATCAGGTTTTAGAATCCCACTAAATGGATCATTGATCTTTTATTTAACCCATTGTAAAAATATAAATTTAGTAATGTAGGGAATCAACATCGTGAAACTAGGGTCGAGGTTATTAAATATTTCAGGTTTTATTTCCTAATTATTTATGATGTCTTATAACAAGTCCTTTATTATATGATTATGATTGTGTAGAATAAGGCCTTTAGATTTTCATTATTGTGTTTCAAATTATTCATTTCATATTTTTTAAATTATTTATTTATCACCATGTGAATATTTATATTTTTCTATCGTCAATGGATATATTCCACATTTTTTATATTAGTTGTAAGGAATATTTTATTATTGTTTATTTATTTATTAATCTTGATATATTTATTCAATGATATTATCTATTGCAATCTTTCCCAAACTAAGAATATTATGTAATCCATAATAAATTATTTCTTTCCCCAATATAACATGAATGGATTTATAACTGAATCAAGGGACTGACTAGTATAATTTGAAATGCCATCACATGAATTTTAGTTTCCATTTCATGAATTAAAATGTAATGTCAGAATCAAGTGTGTATCTATTCCACCAATACAAAAAAACTATTTGATCTGATATTATGTGATCTCTTTATTTTTTCATAATGTTTTAAAATAACATCCATATTAAGGTTACTATAGTCGGAGTGATGCAGTTTGTATCAATGTTTTTTAATATAAAACATGGAAAATATATTTGGGAAAAAATAGATTAGTGGACACAATTTAATAATTAAATATATGGATAAGTCTCATTATAAGATAATTTGTTGATTTTTTCTTAAGGTAGTGAATTTTTAGTTATATATCAGTTATATCCCTCAATGAATAATTAAAATTAGATTCATCAATATCATTATTGCAGTTTTGGGTAACAACTGAGTATGCGTAGGATTTCTTTTTAACACGATCGTCAAATGTATAATATGAGTGGGCCTAATCTGATACACCAATATAGGAACTCATGGAAGATATAACTGGTTAATTTATTTTTTCTTTTCGAACCATTATGATGGTAGAGAAGGTAGAACATATGGATTGAAATAGTTATATGGGAAAAATAAAATGCATCTTGCATTAATATGTCTAAGGATGATCATTTGTTTAAAAGAATATATAAGAGATTTTAGATTATATGTGATGATATTTTAAGAGGAAAATAGTTATTTTAGAGAAGTTTATTTAATACAACTTTTTGGTTTAGTATGTTATTTAGATAAAAGGTTATTTCCGGAAGAATGATTTGATATTTTCAAGACATAATTGGTATATTGTGGATATCTTTTATGTTTAATATGATATTGTATGGAAATAGGATTAATAGTGATAAAAGTATAATTTCATTTTGGGTAAATAGGTTTTTTCATATAGATATCCTTGTGACATATAACATATTTTATGACTAATTGATCAATGTTTTATAGATGAATTTCACTATATTTTATAAACAAATTTTATTTTTAAGGTAAACAATATATTATTTCCTATTATTAGATTTTATTTGAGAAATATTGATTATGTTATCTAGTGGAAGCATATATGTTTGTATAGTGTTTTGGGTAGTTCTAGATATTTATGGAAAATGTTAGCTTAATTTTTAGAATAGTTTTTAGGATATTTATTTATAGATTTATTTAATTTGAACATTGGGTGTTATTGATGGGGATTTGGAGGTTACTGTGGTTTTTATATATGACAGGTATTATTAATATTGGAATGTAAATTCTCATATTATAAATATTATTATTTTTTAGTCTATATATAGGAATAACAGATATTTATCCCGTAATAAAAATTATAATTCATTTAATTTTATTTTTAATTTTTTATGCATGAAAATTATTCCTCAATATTAATTTTAGGGTGTAAGAAATATTTTTGAAGAGGAAATCAGTCAAAGGAGATCCAAAATAGGAAATTATTTAGATGAAATGAAATAAGATCATGTATGTATATTTTTTCCTAGTTAGATGGTAATAGAAAACTTCGAATATATTAAAATCATATTTAAGTAATGACGTTATTATATTGAATCGATTTCTAATTTATTTATATATCATTAAATGCATTATACATTTATGGATTTTTGGTCATTAACTTTTTCATAACCATGTTCATTACCATTCTGTACATTTTACTTGTAAATTGTTTTTGTCAAAGACATACATACATCCACATCCAACAAATTTAATCCTTTTATGAATTGTTGTTATATTTTATTCAAGATAACTATCATACATCCCACTCCCACCTTTAAAAATATTTTTAATACCAATATTTATTATGTGGTTTGATAAAACTAATTTTGGAAAACAAATAACTAAATTAGTGAGATCATTATTGAATGATGGTGATTTAAATTATTTTAGGGGTGAATAATGCAATACACTAGAATTTTAAAAGAAAAATATGTTTTATAGTGTATAGGGAACAAAACATCGACCATTATTGACATAAAAATATTTTTTTAAGTATGAAAGTAATATAATTTCCATTGAAGTGGTGGATATGAATATTCATAGAAACTTTATGATATTTATATATATATAAGTCATAATAAAAAAATATTTTGATGAAGGATAATAAAATTTTAATCAATTTAAAAATAATGGGATTTTATGGATCGAATATTTGTTTTCTTTAAAAATGGTTTTTATTATTTTTTATATGTGGAAATTGATAATAATTTTTATCTTTATTTAAAAAAAATCTGGAAGTAATTTTAATTTTTAAATCATAATTTCATTATTATATAATTTTAATTAAAAATAAATTTCTAAAAAAAATATTTTTTTAGATTATAGTGAATCATATAGATTTTTTAGAATATCATTTATATACATTATGCAAGTAATTTAATAACCAAATTATTTTATAAATTTTATTTTTAAATAACATATTTCACATTATATTATAATGAATATAATTAATTATATATGAATTATCACTATATGTTATCTTATTATAAGTACATTTTTTTTAAAAACAAAATTTTCAAAATAAAAATTTTCATTTTCATATCCATGGGTGTTATTAAATTTATACCCTTAAAATTGAAATTGAATTTAATAAAATTGATCCCATACATTTAATAAGAATTTATATATATTTAATAATTTTAATTTATACTATAAATATTAATAATAAATTACTTAAGAAATGTCAATATATAGTTGTAAGAATAGATTTCCACCATATGATTTTTCCTATTTGAAGATGTGTAATTTTTTTAATTTTCCTATGGATAACATTAATATAGTTTATTATTTTTTTAAAAATCCATGTATTCTATTTCCCTAATTTTTAAAAGTATTCTGCCTATCCTAACCTCCTGACACGTCAAGAGACTTCTATGTCGTATAATTAAAACCCAATTCCTTTCTTAAAATCGCTTCCCTTATCTAGATGTCTATGTTTGAACAAAATAACAACATCAAAGGCATTAGGTGTTTCCAAAGGTGGTTGTAGAAAGAAGGGGTATAGCTCTTAACCATGGTACATCATTTAATTTGTTTATATAAATATTCTTATTTTATGATAACCATAGAGATAAACTAACATTAGTATGTATCCTATACTGAGATGTTATCATGTAAATCGTGTAGCCATTAATCGTCTAATTCCCTATCAAGTATGAAATGAAACCATCTTTTTTAAAAGTACAAACTACCATTTTGCATGTCCTATTACCATTGATGATTCTAAATATGTATATAGTGAATATATATGATTTTAAATAATGATAAAAATTATGAATATTATCTAACCATGATTAATATTGAAGGAACATAACTAGAAAATCAAATAAAATACCTTAAAACAAAGCATTTAACAATATAAATAATGATGATAACGAATTGTTATTAATGAATGAGTGAAAAAATGTTATAAAAAAAACTATTCTCACATTTTGTGTATCAAAAATATTCTACTATATAATTTTAATAAATATTATATTTATTATATAAGAGGTTGAAATAACATTTGAAAATAGTGAACCTAATGCTAGGGGATTCATAACTCGATTTCCATTCATTGGGTTTGAAATATTTTTTTATTATATTTATTATGATATTATTATAAGTGAATTGATCGGTATGTTTTTTATGAATTATTTTTAAAAAATAAATCTTATTTACATAATTTACATAATCACTTCATCGATCAATTATCGCTTACAATGTTGTGATCCTTACAATGGTTTTGTTTCTCTATTTCAATTTCTTGGGACATGTTTCTTGTCATGAACCATGAAAGACACAAATGGTATAAAATCTACGCCATGAATAATTTTTGGAAAATTGATTCACATAAATAATGAAATTTAATTATTAGTATCATATTTTTTCGTTTATTGACTTTATATTTGAATTATACTAATAAAGTAGATTCATTATTCTATAATAACATTTTTTTTGGAATTATTATTTTATCAATGTTCCTTTGGGGAAATTATATGATATTACTATAATAATATGTATAACATTTCATCACATGTATTCATTTATATTGTTTTAAATTATTATTTTCATTTTTCATTTATTAGGCACTTGAAAAGACCACTTAAACATTTTTATTGTAAAACATTATTGTATTTATATTCAGATATAATCCTTTTATGCTATGTCTATATTTTGTCAACTGTTTTTATGAATATATCGTATCATATCAAATTATTTATTAAATTTAATTTTACACATGTTTGAAAAAAGAATTAAAATGAATATTCTTCTAATTTTATAAATTTGGAATTTTTTTCAAATGTTTTTTTTGAATAATTTTTTTAACAATGTATAAAAATTATTTCAATATACTATGACTACTCTAGTTAATTCATCTATAAAATTATTCCATTGTAATTTTGAAAAAAAAATATTCATCTCATATTTTATAAATTTTAAGACTTTAATTTATTTTCTTTCAAATAAAATTACTTTTCTATGATGAAAACATGTAGTGGACTTTTTAAAATTATTTTTATCTATATCAAAATCTATTGATGGAACATCTGCATTATATAGGATAAAATCAAAGGAAAATATACACAAATTTAATTTAAAATGATTTTGATTAGTATGATTTGTTTCAAAATGGGTTAAAATATGTATATTAATTTATTTATTTATCATAAATAGATATTTATATTGATTTTGAATTTTATTAATTACTCAACGTCTTCATTTGATGAATGTATCTGACAAATTAATTGTTGGAAAGAGAATTTTATAGCCTTTTGATAACTCAGATTATTTATTGAGATTTATAACATTTGTATTTGGTGTATGAATTCCAATATATTTATGATTTCATACAGTTAAATATTTATTTTATGTTTAGGATTTCTTGAAAAAGTCAATTAAAGTAGGTTTCTAAATTTTAAAATTATGTATTCCATGATTATTTTATTAACCATTGATATGAATTTGATTTATTATGATTTTATGTAACCACTGATATTTTCCCATTTTATGATTTTTTATATGGTATAAAGAATTATTGATTATCTCCACCTTAATATTCATCATTTATATATTCTATGATAGGTTTTGTTGTAAGATTTCCCTTACCTCAAATATGTTCTCACCAAAAATATGTGTTGTTTCCCTGGGATACCATGAATATAACTATAAATGATTATATGGATATAAAATTAAAATTAACCAAGATTTAACTAGAATTTATGTTTTAATTCATTTTATAAAATGTAATTTAATAATCATGTTTGTATCAATTCTCCCATGAATATTAAAAAAATCAAACCTTTGGAATGTTATCCTTTATATTTTGTGCCAATATAGTAAAATAAACTCCAACACTAGTTTACTAGTTTTGGGGTGTAGCATGAAAACCTTCATGGGATAAATATAAAATTTGATACATCGAAAAAATTAAATCAAATGTACATTGGAAATAATTATATTTCAATTCTACCCATCTAACATCTTCTCTTCTAAGAGAAGTACTTCTAGTAGTCTCAATCAAGCATCCCAGGATTTCATGACCAAACATCATGAAAACAATCCCATGAAATTTATATAATCTATATATGATTCAAAAGACACTATAATATGGCATCATCTTCCCTCAAAAATAGTTCTTTATGAAATTCAAGATCTGCACTAGGAACTCAAAAAATGATGTATCTTCACCCATTTCATTATCCTCAAAGAAGACCATAGAAGTAGAATAGGGATGTACCTCAAAATATGATTTGCATGGAAAAAATAATCAATACATTTGATTTAACAACTTTCTTTTAGAAAATAATAATATAATAGTTACTTTATTCGGTGTTTTTTTACTAAATTTTTATAATTCTTAGTGACAAGGGAAAAATACTTATTCCTTTGTAAAACTATAAATTCATTTCATTTTATTATTTAATTCAAATGAATCGATATTTTTTTAATTTTATAATTATGTAACATAAGTATCCTTTAATTATAATTAATATAAAAAATTTCATTTTAATAAGCATTATAATTGACTCTATAATAAGTTAATTTTTTGGATTATAAATTTATTTTAATAAACTCTATTTGTCATATTGATTTGCCACTTGTTTTGAAATTTAAATAAAATTCATATAGATATTTAATTTGATAAAATTAAATCCATAAATTGAATTTATATTTAGAAATTTTGAATTTATAAAACAATACTATTTTCATTACAAAAAGTAACAAAGGTAAAATTCGTGTACTATAATAATGGTTAAAATTGATTAATGGGGGTAAATTTAAAGAGACAATAAATAAAATTTATAAAACATGTATAAATCCAATTTTTGGAATAATGAAACATCATATAATATCATATTCCATGATGATTCATTTTGGGACAATTTTTCCTTATTAAGAGATTAATATTTTTTATCGTTTGTAAAATTTCCAAGAGATTATTTTACATCCCTTATAAAATTATACCTTAGCTCCACTCTCCCCCAAACATCATTATCATTATATACCATCCATGAAAAGACTTAATACCTTCCAAAAATCCCTACCCCTAATCTATAATTTATTGTTTGATCAAATAACATTCCATTGAAGGCTTACGGTGTTTAGAAAACAATGTTGTTGAAAGATGTGTTATAACACTAAACTGGGTGTTTTTGTTTAATTTATTCTTGTACATCATTCGACAATAGTATTAATATGATGTCAGATAGTATAATTATATCACATACACTTATTTATTATTATGATTATGGTTTAAACATCATTTTTATTCAGATACATAAAATGTGAATCAGATGTGTTATAAGTGTGTAAATGAAAAATATTACCTAGTGATGCATTGTATTTCTTTTTCAATAAAAACTATTAATGGATGGTCATTATCAAT
The DNA here is from genome assembly GCA_963277665.1 of Viscum album. Lineage (NCBI taxonomy): Eukaryota > Viridiplantae > Streptophyta > Magnoliopsida > Santalales > Viscaceae > Viscum > Viscum album. Next base: position 1,758,963,096 of record OY728123.1, read on the forward strand.
ACTATAATTTTTATCTGTTATATTTTATTAAATAATTAAAATTCATGAAAATATTATAACATATTCATTCTTACCCATCTATCTCTTAAAATTAATAATATCGCTTGTTCAATGAACACATTTGCTGAATGGAAACATAAATGAAAAACGATGTAGATAACACTCGTTATATCAATATAATGTGTCTGTTAATCTTTTGAGAAAATCAATCTTAAATAATTGTGAATGACGATGAAGTTTTTTATAATGTATTTTTATGAGGATGTTTTTATATTTTTATAATATATTTTAATGAAGCCTTTATGAAATGATTATTATTTTTTTATTTTGCATTATATCATTATGAAATTAGTTTTTAATATGTTTTTCATTATTTATAAACTTATATCATCCATGGTTATATTCCACATTTTTATATTATCAATATAGAAAAATTAATTATTGAATAAATCTTTTTATATTGATCATTTTTTATTTATTATGTGATATATTGTTTTGTATATTTTCCCATTCTAAGTATCATAGATCAAACTTTATTATGTTTTAATTTCCTTGTGATACCAAAAAGGGTTAGGGAATTATTTTAGGTTTCTTCAAGATGTGTTTGTAAATTAATCACTATAATTTTAGGATTCTTTTCATATTTTAAGATGAAATATAAAAATTGAGTATATATCTTGTCACCAGAATGGATAATCAATTAAATACTTCGGGATGATATCCCATGTATTTTTTTCCTATTTTTTGAAATATCAAAAGGTATCAGGTTACTAGAATTGTGGATTAAAATTTTTTTATCAATGAATATTTATTATAATAATTGGAGACCATATTTATGGAAAAATATATTAGATATGGTAATATAATTAAAAAATCTAGATATGTTTCTATATGTAAGATATTATAAACAATTTTTATAGGGTCGAGAATGTGTGGATTATAGAGAAATACATTACTATTTGGAATCTGGAAAGAAGATGCAGTAGTGGAATGGATGGACCAAGGGGTAATAACTCTTAATGGATAACATTGGGTTTTAAATCAATCATCAATAATGCCTTATCAATGATATTTAGACTACAGACATGTCTTGGAATTCTAGTAGATTTTCAAGGGTAAATTAAAAGTTTCATTATAAACTATTATAATGAATGTGAGGATACAACCTAGGGATTTCTATAGTGATGTGGGAGATACCTAATATCTCATGGTTAAATAATTACTTGGTACATAATATATTCAATGTAATAGATAAACAATTTAATGATTTATGTTATTGAAGTTTAAAATCATTGATGATATTTTTAGTGCCATTTAAAGACTAAATCCCATTGATTTTATATGTGTTTTATTGAAAATTTTATCTAAGGAAGAATGGTTTTATATTTTATAGACCTAATTTGGAAAGTATTTATAACCATTATGTCCAACGTGATATTGGATGTCAATATAGGTAAAGCATAAAAATGGGGTTTCTACATTATGGGAAAAAATATAGTATAGATAAACATGAGATTGGGAAGTGATTTTGTGACCAAGTGATCAAAGTTATTTTGGAATAATTTGTGTATTGTTTTGGGAAATTTTATATCATTTTGTTGAATAGAATATTATTTTTTATTATGGTTTTTCGTATAAGTAAGGAATCATGATTTAACTTGTGGAAGGATATATGTTTTCGAGCATTTTTTCTTTTATTTTGATTATATATGTAAAACATTATTTTATTTTAGAGATTTTAATATTTCTTTATATAAATTTTCATATTTGAATAATTTTATATAGTGATAAATATTGAGTTAATATTAGTATAATATGTTATTTGATCATTATATTTTTTCGTACTCAAATATTTTAGAAATATTTTAAATAGTATTAAAGATAGTAATATTGGAAATGAATTATGTTGACATTGGGTGTTAATCTTGAAGAATTTGATATTAATCCATTATTGATCCATGTTATTCTTTAATCATGTTTTATATTACATTATTATTTCTAAACATTTTCGGTTTTTCATTATAAAGAATAATATTCTATCCTTCAATTGAAATGATAATTAATAACATGTTTATTTTAGTGAATCAAACATGGAATCGAAAAATTGTATATTTATTTATTTGAGTTATAGATAAGGTATGATTTTAAATTTATTGATGAACAGTCGTATGAATAAAATTTTTATTATTAAATATAAATATATAATATATTTTTTCTTCTTCTCTATGTTGATGGTAATGAAATGTATCAATTCTGGAAAAATGAAATTCAAATACTAATTTTATTATTCTACCTTCATTTCCATCAAATTGATATTCCACTTTAATCTCATACATATTTATGGTTTTATAGATATTAACATTATCATGATCATGTTTTCTACCAGTATTTATTATTTCATGTAAATTAATTTAATACATTATGTATCTAATTTTCTAATTATAATAATTTCAAACAATTTTAAAACTAATTTTTAATTTATTCCGAATAAAATCCATAATTAAATTTCCATATTTTCAAAATAATGATTCATTAATTTAAAATAAAGTTATTTTCAAATATTAAACTCTTGGATTATAAATATCACGATCAAAATATGGGGAAACAATTTATTTATGGTTAAATAATTTAAAACCGATTAATTTTAAAATTATACTGTGTTTAATAATGTACAGGTCAATCAACACTAGGCATTAAAAATAAAGAAGATAATTATATTAATATAAATATTATAACCAATCCTCTGTAATTGATAAAATGAATAGTAATAAACATATTATAAAATATAAACTTCAAATAACTATTAAATAAATATTTATCTATTAATTCATAGTATCTATATACTCAATTTTCTCTAAATCCATTTTGCAACTCAGACATATTTTTTCAACAAAATTCATTTTTATTGTATTTCTATGCATGGAAATCATCAATAAATATCAACAATTATAATATGTTATATTTTTGGATATTATTTTAATTTTTGAAATCATACACTAAATATTATCATATAGATTATTTCTAGAATTATCATAAAAAGATTTTTTTTCAGTGAATCTTGGAAAACATCAATTTCATTATAAAATTTTAACCCTTTTGCATTACAGGAATTATTTAAAATATAATAATTGTATTAATTAAATCATAAATTCAAATAATTCTCATCAAATTAGAAATAGTGTAATTATTTACCCCATAAGTTTCCTTACACGTGGTTTTGGGTATACATTCCTTTCCTAGTTCAAAAACACATGTTTCAAAATATTGTTTTTCATCATGATTAGGTGTTTTATATTCAATTTTATGTCAACCAGATATAAAAATTGAATTCTGTAAAATTATTCAAAAAATATTATTCATCATGTACACATTTTATGAACCCCTATATTCAAGTATATATCAATTTTTTATACTATTTACATATACAAAGTGTTTGGGTGATGTTTGGGAGTGTTTGGAAAAAAATTGTATAGCTTTTATTGATTTTATATAGGCGAACAATTTGAAAAGTGTTTTTGGAATCTCTGAAAGTCTTGTGGGCAAACAATGAACAATGAAACAAATGATATGTTGATGGCACATAGTATAGTGCACATTATACCAAAATGGTGTTATTGCCTAGGAGAAAGTGCGAAAAGTAGGATAGAGAGATTATGCATTGTTGGTGCACAATTAATCTACCCATACAAGACAACCATGTGAGGTCCTCCTTGAGGTAGTGGCTATTATATAGTTAGTGCATGATTTTATGAACCTTTTGACTAAACGTGGACAGATTAAAATGAAGATCCTAAGAAAGATGATCTGGATCTGGATTTTGTTTTAACCCCTCATTTTTCAACAAATTTTCCACTACTCAATATTTCACCACATATATGGTTTTAGGACCCTTCCGCATTTAATTAGAATAGATTTGGAAGATTTTCTTGGTGCATTGAACCCTAATTCCCATTGTAAGTCTTGTTTTATGATAGGTCTACTTTGATTTTGTAGATCTACCTCAATCTATCTCCCTTTCTCACTCTTAAATTCTTATATGTTGTGCACTATGAATTTTTCTATATTTTTTATGTGAATCAAGGTAATATTTTTCATTCTTGACTATAGTGAAAGATATCTAAAGTGGACTTTTTGGACATTGAACCTAGTTTCATGGGAATTTTCCTATTGTTCTTCATTTTTACCATAAATCCCATGTTAGGTGGCTTCCCTCTAGACAATTATACTAAGAAATTGATGTCTTGATTTCAAATTTATTTATTTTATTGATATTGGCTGTGAAATATTTGTGAATATCATTGTAAAAATCCTCTATAATGACGGTTTGTGGAATCCTTTAAAATTGTGGAATTGTTGTAAAATTTTCATAGATAAATGATTCCAATTGTTTATTTCAAAACTGTTAATTTTTTTTCTATCATTGAAAATTTTTTACCATAAAATTTTGTTTTTATTAAATTTCATTGTTGTTATAGTTTTCAAAAAATTTATTGTTTTATTGAAATTATTGAATTGGTTTATAAAATATGGTTTTGGAATTTGTTTTTGTATAAAGATTTAGTTTATGTTAATGGTCATTCAATGTAGAAAAGGGTAAGATGTTTCAAAATCATTTATGGGATTAATAATGGTATGAACATTCTCCCATCAAAATGGATAATTATGTGATTTCATAGTTAAAGGATTAATCAATATTCGCAGGTATGGGGTTTCCATATTCAATGGATGGATGGATGTGTAGATATATGGAATGGAATGGAGTATGAAAAATGGAATTTTAAAAATGTTTATATAGTATTGTTTTGTTCATTTATTGGATACTATTTTAGTATGGAAATATGTTTTAGTATTGAAATTCATATATTTTTTATAAACTATATTCAACTGTTAATATAAGTAGTTTTATATAAATTTTATGTCTCTTTATATCACTATGGAATGAGTATGTAATTCTTTTTTGGAAAGACTACTGAGTTTCATCACCCACCCTTTCTTTTTCACTTTTGGTCTTTTGCAGTAATCATTTAATTGAAAACCAACTAATGTAAAGTATAACTCTTTATTAGAGGTTCATCATGATACTTGGGTTAATTTTTGGACTTGGATCATATATAATGTTTGATAATAGGAGTTATTTGGGTTTCGTAATGTTTTGTTGGCATTTCCTTCCACAGTGTACTTAGATATCAGTTTTCTTCCAATGTGGTACTCAATTGTTTTTAGGTGTTGATATCAATGGTATTAATTTGAGTTTTTTAAAATTATTGACATGCATCATGTCATGGTTTATTTATATGGAATGTTTATTTATCTTGATCTATATGTCCAAGGCTAAATATTTACCCAATTTTATCGACTATATTGAAATTTATTTCCAGACTTTCGAACATTGGGGATGCCACTGAAGGCCAATTAATGATCTTCTTAACTTCTCAAGACAATGTGGAGGGGCATGAAATTAAAAACAATTGGGAAACATTTATTTTTGTTCATTATGAATAACATCCATTATACAATTCAAAATACTACAATAATGGTTTAAGTGGATTGACATGGGTTAAACAATACCCATATGGTTTATAAAAAATTAAAAAATACCCTAAATCCTATTGTATAAAAAAATAAAACCCTATATCATATAATATTTGAATATCATACTTTTTGTGCCATTTTCTTGGTGTAATATAGAAATTAAATAAAAATATTTTGAAAATTTACAAGGGTGTCCTTTCCCTCCCTTTCAAGAAGACACCACCTCCATTCCCCTACTCAAACTAAATTATCCCACAATATCATAAGAAAGATACCCAAATAACTTCTTATATTCTGTACACATGATATATATGTCCTTCTTAGTTCTAAATACCAACAATATAATGAATAGAGTTCAATTAAAATGAGTTTTTTCTTCAAATATGAGGTATAGATCTTCACTTTGTGTATTCATTATATTTACAAGTATACCTCTTTCAATTCAATGATTACAATGGAGATATAAAAATCAGTATCTAAAATTTTATAAGTGAATAATTTTCAAAAATTCCAACTTATTTTCATCTCATTATCTATAAAATGTTAAATGAAAGCATTGTTCATTCATACAAGCATACAACTATCATGTAAAGTGATTTATATTATTTTTCATTATCATAATTAATTATTGGTTTTCATGTAAGATATAAGGTTTATGTATGATATTTTCAGACATTATTATTATTTTTAAAATATAATATATCATTTACCTTCTTACCCATTTACCCATTAATCATAAATAATGTCCCCCGTGTGTACATGTGGATTACAACATTCATAAATCAATGCGATAATTATTTTCATATTTAGTTTCATTGAATGATTATAAATATTGATATTTTTACTATAAGTGATAACTCAATAATGATTAGTTTTTAAAATATTGTGGATCAAAGTTAAAGATACAAGAACCAAAACTTCCAAAATAAAATATACATGAAAAAGAAGCACTTAACAATCAAAATAATTAAGACAATGAATGATTGTTACTAAATGTGTGATTAATATTTTATAATAAAACATAATATTGTATTATAAGTATGAATATAATTTTTTTTAAAGATGTATAATTAATTTAATTTTAATATATACTATGATAAAATAACTTATAATGAAATTTGGGCATGAGGCTAAGGGTTTCTTAAATCAATTTCCTATAATTGGGTTATAACACATCTTAATTGACATTGTTAAAGGATTATTTTATGGGAATTGATACATAAATTCATTATACTATATTTAAATTTTTTATGTTTATTTTGATATTTTACCAAAATGAATTTACGTATTAATTATCTCATTAATTATTATGACCTCTAAGAAGGTTCTATTTGCCACAATATCATCTTATAGAGATAGGTTTCATATGATTCATCGTGATTTCTTTTTAATATCTACCTACATCAAAATGATTTGTTTTAAAATAGTATATCATTTAATTAATATCAATTATATATCCTTATAATATTCATTCATTTAATGACTTTTTTTTTCTAAAATTACCAAATAAGGAACAATTGTATGTTATAATATCATTTATTTTCTATATTATTTATGTTTACGGTTAATTTTGATATTTTAGGACCAAAATATAAAAAATCCCATATTTAATATATAATATGGTTATTTATTTGGTTTTCAATTTATAGTTCCAATTTTACTATCTATTTTAGTAAAAAAGTCAAAATGAACATGATTATATAAAATAATATTTTTTCTATTCTATCAGAATCATTTTGATCTTTCACTATATTTTATTTTAAATTATTTAAAGAATTATTTTACAATTCTACAATTACTTATTTAATCCATTTTTCCAATATTATAATTTCTATTAAAATATTTTAATTGAATTTTAAATACCTTTACCAAATGATTCACTTTTTACTGATGGTTTTGATTAACACATTTATTTAATATAGACCACACATGTGAAATTTCCTTCTTATCTATCCGCATTTTTCTTTGAATATTCGATTACATGATTTTGTTCTTCTTTTCATGGATTTTTTTCCAATATTTAAGTAATTTTCCTAATTTTAATTTAATTTATTTCAAACTGATGATTGTACATTCCCTAAAAAATATTATGTTTTTATTTTTTGATATTATATTTATCTATTTCAAAATCAATTAAAGTATCTTATGTTTTAGAAGTCAAATAATCTTTTGATAACATCCCCCATATTACTCATGATGACTTATGATTATGGTGTTCAATTTTTTACTTGTGGGAAATGTTGACATTATGTATATTGAAATTCAAATATTGTTATTTATTTTGATTATATATTGTTTATTTTAGTCAACCAAATATTATGATGAACAAAATAGACATATTATAGACATGTGGGGGTCGTTATATCTACTCGATACATTAGTAGGTCTCCTAAGAAAAACTAGAATTGTTATTTGGGGTATCCCACTACAATTATATATGAATTATTACAATAAGTACTTGGTTGTATGTTTATGATGTATACGAATAAGAAATTAATGATATGATTTTGATGATCACCATTATTTATTCAGACATTACGAAGTTAGATATTTATTTTCATATGATTATATATGTTTTTAACTCGTCAATTTATATATTTCCCATTTATGATAACATTTTTAGGCATATTTGTCTTTTGTTAATCTATTCCATAATTTTCCTGTATTATTTATTCTGAGACAACATCAATTGTAAGAATTCAATTACTAAATATCGAGGCTCATATATTATTTTATTTTTCATTACCTAGGATACCAATAATCAATCTATGAATAATTACAGTGATATACTATTATAAATAATAATTTTTTTGAAAGAATGGATTTATTACATGTTTTGAAATGTAATATGAAAATCATGAATGTATCTCGTGTCCCACGTCTAGTCAAATATTCAATATATTGAAATGATACCCCTTTTATTTTTTGAAAATGTAGTAATACAACCCCTGGTTTTGGTTTAATAGATTTTAAGTGTTGGAAAATTTTAAAATATAGATGAAAAATAAACAAAGATACATCATAACTGTATAACAAACATACCTTATAAAATGTTGACGTTATAATTCCTACCATCTAAAAAATTATCACACACATTAAGTTCTTATAGTGTTCTATATATATAATAGATAAAAATATTTTTCTTATAAATAATACTAATGATACCACATCTCCTCTTGAATATATCCATTCCAATGAAGGAATTTGACTAGTGGCACCATCATTCATCGTAAATCTTTTTCACTCTTTAATATGATTTTTATATTGTAGTTTATAAATGAGGCATCATTCTCTGGATCAATGTATTGAATGTTTATAATATGTGTAGGAATAGAAATGGAACTTTGAGTATGAGATACATTTAACAAGTCATGAATATCCTTATATCATAGAGGAATATCCTATTGTTAGTCTAGTATCCCAACAGGCTCGGTAATATCAAATTATCTTAAAAATTTCAGTTATAGCATCCCTTACTTTCTTAATCATGGATACCCTAGTCAATGATTGATCAATAAGGTATATTGGTAACCCATTGATAATTTTTCGGGTTACCTCTTCCCATAGGAATACAACTGTTATCCACTTTGAGTGGTGTCTCACTGATTTTGGATCAATTACACCCTCTCTATGGTCTCATATAAAAGTATCAATCCAACAAATGTTGCCTCACCATCCTTGTTACATCAACATAGTGGTTAACCCAGAAATCCATAATGAGTCATAAATAACCCTTATTAATTTTTCCTGGAAGGTGTAGGTTTACGAAAATTCTACCAAGGGTATATGATTATCACATAATCAACATAATCATGGAATACATGCCTATAGTAACCCCCAAACATTTTAATATATAAACATCATATTCGATGCGTGTATATGAAACCAATTCTAATAGGTAATATGAAGACTCTAGACATTATAAAATATATTATGTTTTATATATATTCAATATCTCCAATAGTTTTCTTTACTAGAAACACTAGGATTCCCTTTCCTTACACACAACATAGAGTCTAGCATATGTTATACACAACACCGAGTCTAAACAAAATCCGAAATATTATAAACATATAATTATTTAAAATAAGGGTTGTAAACTATATTGTTAAATTGTATGTTATTAATAGTACTAACTAACTAAATAAAATTATAGTTATTTATTTTTTATAAATAATAGAAGGATTATTTAAAATTAAAATAAATGTTCTCGGAAAAATAGTATTTTTTTCTAAAAGATGGGTTAGTCATGGATTGATCACATAAGTTTATATAAATTCTTTAAAATTGTATAAATATTATTACTCCAAATATAATTCCATTATTAAATAAAAATACAAAACTTTTCTTAATTTTATAGTTTTGGTATTTTTCTAAAAAGATGATTTTAATGATTAATAATGAAAAATATAGAATTTTAATTGACAACTACCTATTAATTTTAATAATTTATAATTATAGAATATATTTATAATTGGTTTAAAAATTAAAATTATTTAAATTTTAATTATTTTAATCCAATTTTGAAAATTTTAATCATTTTCATAAAGAATTTTGATTTTAAAACATTGTTAATCATTGAACATTTAAACATTAGAAACTTTCTCTCCCATCTCGTTTGTGGGATTAATTTAAAAATACATTTTTTCACTAATGTGAATTGAAATTATAAACATTGATTGAATATTTTAAATCACATAAATTTATAATTTCTAATATGTAAAACATATTTTTTACCAAAATTATGTATGAATGTATTAATAATTAATTTCCACGGATAAGGTAAATCTTCATTTATCAGGGGCTAAACTAGGAGGAGAAAGCATGAAAATGGCCTACCAAGATTCCCAACAGAAAATTTACATAAATATTTAGATATTATATTTAACAATTTATACAATTGAAAATTTTGGATGATTTTATAAAGATAAAAATGTGAGTTTTATTGAATAATCATAAAAATTATAAATGTGTCGTTCACCTCACTTATAAAAGTCCTCCCCTCCCCTCTCCACATCATAAAATAAAATCACTTTGGTTATCCCAATAACATACCAAATCACATAACAACATCCAAACCCTCATCCTATAATCATTTTTTCATTATAAATCCTTATAATAAGGGATTTACGGAAAACCAAAGGATGATAGTTGAAGATGATTTAATGTTCTTCAATGAGAATTGTATTTTATTTCATTACCCAACTCCATCACTATTTATTAAACCATGATGATATAATTAAATAATTATATTCCATATAATGGGTTATTTTAATATTATAATAATTCAATCAAAATATCTCCACATCCATAAAATGGATAACGAAATCATATTTTGGGTCTACAGTAGACTACCACCTTGTGAACCAATGTCATTCGTTTTAGAATTTCTAACATGAAATGTTTGATATGATAATTTATATAATATATATATATATATTATTTTTATGACATAGTTATATCTCTATATTAATAATATCATAAATATAATTGTAGAATCCATTTTGTAAGAGATACATTAATGTCACACATGTGTATGGTGGAATACTACCTCACAAAACAATTAGATTCATCAGTCACTAACTCGTCAAATAGAACGTGATATGGATAAATATAATGATTTGTTTTTATATAAATATCATAATTGTGTTATTAATTACATATTTATCGTTCTTTATATAAAATTTATATAATTTATTTCATTCATTTTCACTCATGTAAAGTTCAAAACATCATTCATGTATGTGTATACTACATCCTTTAAGAAGAAATGTGACTCTATTATCATCACCACACCAAATGGATTATTTATATAATTATATAATATTGTATATATGATATTATTAAAAAAATGGAATAGTAAAATATTAATCAATTCTTTTATATGGTGATCATTGAAAACTGGAAATGATATGATGCGTACGTATATCCTATCATTCCTATGACCACAAGGTACTTAATCATTCATAACTATTATTCATGATATATTTCAAAAGTAAAAATGATGTACAAATATACTAAATATATATTTTTTATTAATATTTAGAATTAAAAAATTTATAATATGTCATAGAACATGATCTTTCATGATGAAACATGCATGAGAAAAAAAGGAAATTAAGACAAAAAATAAGGAATATAGTGAAAGATGATTAATGAATAGTTTATAAGTTGTTTTAAAAGGAAAATATATAATATAATAAATATTAATATCCTGATGTAATAAGTTATTTAAATATTTAAATCAACTATTTAATATATTAATGAATGTTTAACAAAAACAGTTTGTGGGGTAAGGGGTTTAGTCTCAATTTCACATCATTATGGTATATTGTAATCATTATGAACATAATTTATTTTTATAGTGTATATAATACCTCTTTGAAATTTTATATAATGATTAAAAAATTAATCATTGTATTCTTAGTTTCAATATGAAACATTACATCTAAGTGTATTTGAGATAATAGTTTCCATGCCGTAAAGAAATCCATAACTCAATTTCTTTTTGTTGGGGTCATATTACTTATTCATTGTATTTGATCTTATAAAAGTATGTGTATAATTAATTATGACTATATTATTCTCTATTGAAAATAATTTTATGTTGATTTATAGTTGATAAAAAGATATATTCCCTAACTAATTATCACTTCAACGTTATGATCTTTTTAAGGGTTTTTTTAACAACCCCATTCTAATAAACATTGTTTATCCTTAAATTTTAGTTGAATGGAATTATATTATCACTATATAATAATGGGTTTTATTTTTCCTTTTAATATTATTATTAATTGTGATGTATTGTAATAGTGTCATATTCCCAATCATTGTAACATAAAATAGTTGATACTGTTTTTAATGAAAATTCTACATCATTTCTCTCTACTGTCAAAATATATTTTTTTTCAAAACACATTTCCTAAAACATATCTCAAAACGTTATTTTCCATTTCAAAGGGACTAATTATATAAATGTTATACACTTTTACTATTTAAAAATAAATTTCAAAGGAATCTATGTCATTTTCAAAACAATTACTATTTAATTAATACAAAAAATTGGAATGAAATATTTTTGTTATGTTTTTGAACAATGATATTTAAAAACATAGTTAAAATGAAAATGAGTGTTATTTTTAACCTTTATCGTAGTTATGGAATTACAAACCATCATAAAATTCATTTCATCAATTGATCCTTTTCAATTTTTTCATAATATTTTTATTGATGTTTTTTTTGAATACTGATTTTCAATGAAAAAGATTTTAAAGTTTTTAAATTTTTAAAGGATATTTTCCTCGAGATTGTTTTTATAGATATTATATTGGTTAAATTAGTCAATAATAATACCATTTATTTTTACTCAAATGGATGTATGTAAATACTATTGGACTCAACTTTTTTGATAATCCCAAATCATGTTTTCATAATCCCAAATAATGTTTTCATTATCCCAAATCATGTTTACGTAATCCTAAATCGTGTTTATGTAATCCTAAATCATGTTTTGATAATCCGAAATCATGTTTTCATTTAATTGGGAACCATTTTTACATTCTATGCTAATTATATTTCATTAATATTTCTTGTTTCTATAGAAAAATATTCATATATTCTCAATCTCACTGCTTGATTAGTTATGGTTACCTTTAAAAAATTTATTAAAGTAAAAAGGTTACTGATTAAAGGTGACAGGCACAAAGGATACCATTACAAGGTGACATCTAAAAAGCTTATCATTACAAGGTGACAACTGCAAAGGTTACCCTTACAAGGTGACATTTACAAAGGTTAACGTTACAAGGTCACAACAATAGAAGTCACTATTACAAGGTCACCGATACAAGCCTACTGCAGAAGGTTACCACTGAAGGGTACTGCTAAATGTTACCGATAAAAGGTTATAGTTGTTTTTCGATATGCACCTACCTACCGATATGAAATCTATCGTTACCACTCTATTGACACTTATCCTTCCACACTCTTTCAATTTCTCAATATTATCCTATTGGTTACATTTGATACATTAAATGCTTATGATATAAGCTAATGCTGATTGTAAACGTTTCAGGGGACAATATCAGGGACAATACGAGTTATGAGAAAGAATGCTTGTGATCTACTCATTCTTATTGTCTTACCTAAAATATGAAAGAATGATTCCAAATAAAATTTATATATATAGTGATGAACCGAGATAAAAAAATACATGGAGTAAATCATACAAATAAAATACATAAGGAAGAAACTACTGAAGAACGAGATAAAGAAATACTCTAGTGCACATACTAAAAATCCAAAAGCTTCATGAAGAGATTTTTGAAGAACATATTCAAGGCTATCATATTATGCTTCGTCAACTCCATCGTACCAAGAAGATTAACATCTCATTACCAGGAAGCTAGTACATGGATGTTGCAATAACTTATTTTGGAGAAAACCTTTAGAGAAATAATCCAACATTAAATTCTTCAATCTGTGGAGACAAGAGATGAACTGCCAGTCACATAGAGATCTGTAAACTCAAGGTTATTGTTTTAACTCCATTGCTTTCTTTACATTTATATCATTTGGAAGTGTGTGTGTCTATCTATATCACACATTGTCTCATATGCTTTAACTGGGGGATACTGAAAATCTCCACTCAAAACACTCTCACCTTGTTTCCCACGCATATTTGTGGAAGAAGCCTTGTGTGGCTTGGTTTCATGTTTTCCCACATAGAACTGTTGTAGAGGTCGTATAACCTAGATAATGTAAATATTATAGTAAAAATATGTTTATGTTTTGTATCATGTTTAATTATATGAACTTATTTGTGGAAGGTGATCACCAAGTGGAGTGGATTATGTCTCGGCTTGAGACTGATCCTCTTTTTTACAGTGTTTTGCTAATCTTCAAATACTCTGTTTTATTTTTTCCACTGCTTATATTTTTCAAAAACAAAAAACTATTATTACATTCACACTGATAGTTAGTTTTGTTTGGTGTGTATATATGATTAATTCAGTAAACTTGTTTCAAGAGATGAATTAGTGATTTCATTGACTCAACCGTGGACTGTTCAACCATAGAGAAAATTGTTGAGCTATTAAACATTTATATCTTTATTGCCTTAATTGACTAAGCTGTTTTGAATTTGGGTATTTTTATCATTAGTTTTTTAACATAAATTTTAATTGGAACTCAATTCACCCCCCCTCTTGAGTATCCACTCTTACCAAGATTTGGTATCATAAGGACGTTTTGTATTTATCATGTTTTCAAAATATTTTCAACTGTGATTTTAGTTGTTTCTTAAAGATCCTAAAATTTCTGTCATATATAAATTTTCAGTTAATTAAATATTATGTAACGATGGAATCTATAGTTAAGGGTCCTGCTACTTAGAGGACACTTTTCTTTAATGGTAAAAACTATGCTCAATGGAAATTAAAAATGAAAATGTATCGAGAGAGCATTGGACCTAAAATATGAGATACAATTGAAGAACAAAAAGTATTTCCTGCTACTTCTAGGGGAACATGATCTTATTTGACAAAAGCTACATATAATAATTAATGTAAAGTAATGAATGCCTTGTACTATTCTCTAGGTGATGAAGAATTCAATAGAATAACTGGTTGTAAAACTACATATAAAATTTGGGATACCTTAGTTGTTTCTCACGAGGGAACAACCAATGTTAATGAAATGAGACTAAATACACACACTATTAAATATGATAATGTTAAAATGATGTTTGAGTAACCTATGTCAGAAATTTATCTCAGGTTCAATGAAATAGTGAACACTATGAGTCTGCAAGGAAAACCAGTGGACAATAAGGACCAAATCCTGAGACTGCTTCTTTGCCTACCTGACAAATGTCAGGGAACTTATATTTCTATCCAAGAAATTGTGACATAATCAAGATACCAGTAATAGAAATAATTGGACAGATTATGATGTATGAAGAAGATCTAGAGGTAAATCCAGAAGTAGATGAAGAACCATGGAAGAAATCTATTGCATTCAAGACTACTCCCTCAATGAAAAAAGACAAGGAAAAAGATCAATCTCCTAGAGATACTTCCGTAATTGAAGACTCATACTCTGATAGTGACTAAGTGATGGCTCATCATGAAAGGATATTCACAAAAGTTCTTCCAAAAGAAAAAATTCTTCAGGAAGTCAAACTAAAATGGAAAGTATGATAGCAAAGGACAATAGTAGAATGACAAAAAATAGAATGACAACTCAAATAAATTAATCTCTTATGAGTGAAAATGAAAAGGTCATGTGAAGGTAGACTGCCCTAAGCTGAAATTGAATAAAAAATATAAAGATAAGGGCAAGGGTTATAAAAAGGCAATGAAATCCACATTGAGTTCTTCAGAAGATAGCTCCAGTGGATCTGATTCTTCTGATAGTGAATAGAACAATCATGCCAACTTATGTTTTCTGAAATAAACATCTAAGGTAACACTTAACTATCCTATACATAATTCCTATGATTTTGGGAATAAGAGTGAGTCACATAATGATGATGTAATGAATATGTATGAATTATTTGAATATTTTGAAATGCACGAGGCTACCATTATTGAGCTCAAGGAAAAATATAAATAATTAAAGACACATCATGATTTAAATGAAAATTATAAGTCAAATCTAGATATTGAAATACAAATACTCTCCCAACTGTTAAAATAAAACACTGAACTGAAAATATCTAATTAACAATTAAGAAGATATCTTGATAAGTTTACTGGAGGTAGAGATACCTTGACTCTATTTATAGGATAAGAGATTTCCCCAAAATATACAACTGGTCTAGGATATCAACCAAAATAGAGAAGGATCATTAAAACTAAATTTATTCCGAAATCTAGACAAATCACAGCTAGTTCATGTTATGGACCATTTGATTAAAACAATTCTCTAAAGAACCAAAAAATGTGTTTATGTCTCAAAATATATCTGCTGATTATAAGAAATATGTGAGACATGTATGGGTTCCCAAATTTTTACTTGCTATCCTCTTAGGACCCATGAAAATCTGGGTACCAAAGTTACCCCTTGTCTAATTTGTTTTTTATGGATGTTGCCTAATGATTTCTCTTATGACTTTGTGGTACTTGGACAATGGATGTTCAAGACATATGACATAAGATTATTCTTTCTTCAAGAGCCTAATAAAAGTTGATGGTGGACACATAACTTTTGGTGACAATGCAAAGGAAAAAATCACCGGCTTAGGCCAAATTGTAACCCTAATACAATATCAATTTGCAATGTACTTTTCATTGATGGGTTAAAATACAATCATTTAAGAATCTCTTTGTTGTGTGATGATGGTTTTAATGTCATGTTTGAAAATTATCCATGTAATGTTTTTAATTCAAAAAATGATTAAATATTTACTAATTTTAGAAATGAGAATGTGTATGTTGTTGATTTAGATTCTTTAGCTTAGAAAAATGTTTCTTGCATAAGTTATTTTTATAAGGAATCCTAGCTATGGCACAGAAGATTAGGAAACAATAATGTGCACCCTCTTAGAAACTGACTAGGAAATGATTATTTAGAGACTTACCAAAATTATAATTTCAACTTAACAATGTGTGCAATCCCTATCAAAAGGGAAAATAACACAAAGTTTCTTTCAAACCAAAGATAGAAGTTTATACTTCTCAACAAAGTTAATGGGTTCACATGGATTTGTTTGGACCATGAAATGTTTCAAGTATAAATGGGAATAAATATGTTTATGTTATTGTAGATGATTTTTCTAGATACACCTGGGTATACTTTCTAGCTCACAAAATGGAATCTTGTTCTAACATTATCATATTTTTCATGTCCATAGAAAAACTTTCTAGACTTAGAAATTAGGCCTTCAGAAGTGATCATGGTCGTGAATTTTAAAATTAAGAGATTGAATCCTACAGCTCACATAATGTCTATAGTCACAATTTCTCTGCACCTAGAAGACATCAACACAATGGAGTCATGGAAAGAAGAAATAAGACCCTTCAAGAAATTGCTAGGACAATGCACAATGAGTATGATTTGCCAATTTATTTTTGGGCTAAGCTGAAAATACATCTTTTTATACCATTAATATATTCTCAATTAGACCTATTCTTAAGAAGAACCCTTATGAACTTTGGAACAATAGGAAGCCTAAGGTTAATTACTATAGAGGTTTTGGTTTCAAAGTATTTATCTTCAATACTAAGGACAATATTTATGAGTTTTCCTCCAAAAGTGATGAATGAATTTTCCTAGGTTCCTCAATGTCGACTAAAGCCTATAGAATTTTCAATAAGAAGACCAAATGTGTGGAAGAATCTGTTTGTGTAAAATATCACGAGGCTGATCCACATGAACCCAAAACCTCTCTTGAACACCACGAGGAAGATAGGTCAATTATGGACCGTAATGATAATGATAGTGAATCCCCTGAAAAAGTAACCAGTTTTGGAAATCTTCCAGAATCTTTACCTATTGAGTCAGAACCAATAAACAATCACGATGAGTCTAGTTCAACTCTTTTTAGAGGTATTATCAATCTCAAGAATCATCCATTATATGTTGTAGTAGTTTATTTAAATCGAGCGACACAAACTAGAGCTTCTTTAAGAAACCATGGTGAAAATCAATTTTTTAGTTCACGGCTTAAACCCAAAATTATTAACGATTCTATCAATGATGAATTGTGGGTTATGGATATGAAAGAAGAATTAAATCAATTTGAATGAAATAATTCTTGGTAACTAGTTGAAAGACCAAAGGACACCATGACAATAGGCACTAAATGAGTTTTTAGGATCAATGTTGATGAGTTTTGAAATATAGTTAGAAACAAAGCTAGGTTAGTTGGACAAGGCTACAGTGAAGAGGAAGGGATACAATATGAGGAGACCTTTTCACCTGTCTCTAGGTTAGAGGCAATTAGGATAATACTTTCTTATACAGCTCATATGAATTTTAAACATTATCAAATGGATGCTAAATGTGCCTTTCTAAATGGGTATATATTTGAGGATGTGTTTGTTGAACAATGCCCTAGTATTACAAATCCACATTTTTTAAACCATGTTTTTATACATTTTAATGATTTATTTGGTTTAAAGAAAGCTCTAAGAGGTTGGTATGAAAGACATAGTTCCTTTCTTATTACAAAAGGTTTTTCTAAAGGAATATAATATCCTACTTTTTTTATTAAAAGGACTTACAAAGATGGTTTGATAATACAAATTTATTTAGATGATATAATTTTTGGATCTTCAAAAATTCTTTATGTACTGATTTTTCAAAAGTAATGAAAAATTAATTTAAATGAGTTTAATTGGAGACCATAAATTTTTCCTTGGATTTCATATTTTTCAAAACAAAAATGGTTTTATTCTAAATCAAAGTAATTCTACAAATGATCATTGAAAACGTTTTGGTTTTGATGTAGTAAAGGTAGTGATACACATATGATAACCACTTATAAGTTAGATGCTAATTAAGATGGAGTACCAATGGATCAAACCAACTACAGAGGTATGATAGGGAGTATGCTCTATCTTACTGCTACCAGACCTGATATTATGTTCAGTGTATTCATGTTTGCTCACTTTCAAGATAATCCCAAATAATCACATTTAAATGTTGTTAAAAAGATTTTCAAAAATCTCAAATATACCCCCAACACAAGACTATTTTTCCTAAGAGGAAAACTGTTTGATTTAATAAGTTATTCAAATCCTGACTTTGCTGGTTGTAAGTTAGATTGAAAAAGAACCTCTAGAACATGTCACATGTTAGGCAAGTCACTAGTATCATGGTGAATTATGAAACAAAATAATGTTGCATTATCAACTGTCGAAGCTGAATATATAGCTGCTGGTAGTAGTTGTTCTCAAATTCTGTGGATGAAAGATGCTTTACTTGACTATGGATATCAATTCAAACATGTCTGTATAATCATTGACAACACAAGTGCTATTAACATTTCTAAAAATCCAGTATCCCATTCTAGGACAAATAATATTGATGTAAGACATCAATTCATGAGAGATCATTATCAAAGAGGTGATATCACTATTGAATTCATTAGTACTGAACATTAGTTGGTGGATATATTCACAAAGCCTTTTAATTCTGAGAGGTTAAATTATTTCAAACATGATTTAGGTATGATAAATTGAAAGGACCATACCAATATGAACTTACCATTATACCTTACTGATTGGACCAAACCATTGGAACTTACATTTAGACATTACTGATAAGACCATACCGTTAGACCTTACCGAAAAGACCTTACCGATAGAACCTTACCATTGGACCATACCACTAGACCATACCATTAGTCCTTACTGATAGGACCTCACTGTTAGACCTTACGGATGCGTCGTTACTGATAGACGACTTAAATATAGGACTTTATGTTTTTGTGCCTTCAGCCAGAATCGGAAATGTTTTTTGCATATTTCTTATTCATTTTATCTGTTTTATTTTAATTTATTTACCTTTTTGATCCCTAAATGATAAAATTAAAACACATATCACTTCTCAATCCACATAAAACCCTTTCCTGAACCTTTTTCTATCCATTTTTAGAACCTATACCTCTACTGAAACCTTTATCCTTTCCTGACCGATTTCATGTGTCAAATGTTTTCCAATTACTGATGAAGGTGACATGCCAAATCCTAAGATTCCTAGAGATGAGTCGAGTAGTGGAAGGCAGAAAATGGAAAAGGTGATGACCCTCATTTATCAAAGAAGGAAATTGTAGTTGAGAAGGATTTATGTTTAGAGTGGCTGCTGTCGAGCCGTTTTTTAGAATTTAAAGCACTAGAAGCTCAGGGCTGGGTTGAATGTTTTGAAAACAATAGTGTATCCTATAACCCAAAGATAGTAAAAGAATTTTATGAGTACCTGAAATTTGAGCAGTCTGAGGATGAGCACCAAGTGATTTCTCGAGTAAATGGAGTAAGTGTGAGATTCTCCTCTGATGAATGGGATGAATGCTTGAGGGTTCCACATGAAGGGGTTTTAGATTTTTACTCAAAAGTGATGCCTCCCACTAGTGAGTTCTTCTGGTATGAAGAATCATTAGCTGAACTGACAAATAATGGAATTCATAGAAAATTCATCACTGCTGAGATGAAAGGAGAAAAGAAGATGCTATTTAAGTTTGTCAGTTGGTGTTGAGTCCCAGGAGAGGGGTCTTTGCGACTTTAAAGTATCAGGATGTCTTTTTCTTGTTTTTTTAAAGCATGAAAATTATATCAACTTATATAGGATGTTGATGGTTCAAATAGAATATATGACCAAGCCTAGTTCAAAATCCAATTTCATATTCATTGCGATGTTGATATCCCTTCTATTGAAAGTGAAAGGAGTTTCTGGAGATAAAGAAGAACATGTATTTGTGATAGATAACCACTACATCACCAATGTAATCTGCAAGTGGATGAAGATCAACTAGAATCCATGGCTGCAGAGATGGGTGGATGATGAGGGTATGTTATATGATGAGTTTAATCATGTGAATCATCCCATTAGGCCTAATAATAAGAGAGACCCCAGTCTTATGACTGATGAAGTTGAGCCTACCTATTTAGATGAAGAAGGATAAGCAGTTTCTGTTGTGTATGAAAGAGAGGATTCTCATATAGATGAAAGGAGTGACCCTGACCTTCCCTCAAATCCCTGTGATAATACTGTATCCTTTGGTGAGCCTGGCCCAGCAAATATATTGCCTAGAAGGGAGACTTTCCTAATGGACAGTGATAATAAAACCAATGAAGAAGAAGGGGCTGAAATTATCTTAAGAAAAGATAGAGATACCTCATATGAGGATGAGGACTCTGAATCAGGTCATGTTGACTTGGAGATAGATTCTTCTGAAAATGAATAGGAATGTCTATGTATTTTTCCATTAATAGGACATACAGAAATGGTAGAAATTATAGATGATGATGTTTCTGATTCATTCGAAGCTGGACATGTTCTGGTAGTTGTTGACGATTCTATGGAGGAAGTGGTTGTGATCCTTCTTGTTGATGAAGTTTGACAAGGAGGTCATATGGAGACAGATGTGGTTGTTCAAGAGAATTATCCAAGTGAGGGGGAGGAACCTATTGCTACATGATCATTTGTTGTTGCTAATGAGATAGAGGACTGGGCAGATGCTCTTGATTTTGTGGTTTTAGGCCTAGATTATGTAGTCTATTAAGATGACCAGCCTATCAGAAGCCCTCCAAATCCTACTATCTCAGAAACTACCATTGTGAAGCATGAGGTTTTGTTACCTCGAGAATATGTAAATAAGGATGAGTTGGATCATTTAAAATCAGATCTTTAGAGGTATATATTTGAGAAAAACACTGAGATCGCGAGAAAAATAGCTGACAATAAAGAACTCAGGACATCTACTGTGGAAATAATAGTCTCTACCCCTCACTCGGCTGTGTTACATGAGGTAAAGGAATATTAGAATCAGGTACGAGATTTGGAAGAGTCTATGGAATCAGTGAAACAGTCTATTGTCAACACAGATGTATATATGGCTTCAAGAGCTCAGGTGGACAGAGACCTTTAATATGTTAAAAGTTTGGTTCAACAAATGGTCATAGTGTTTTAGAAGATAATGAAGTCTATGGAAACACATGTGAAAGGCCAAGATGATGATGTAAAATGGATGATTAGTGGGCTAAACAAATCATTTAAGGAGACTATGGATTTTACTCTAGCACCTTAGGGTGCATCTACATCTTCTTCAGCTTCTCCTCTAGTTCACATTGAAGCATTTGGGATTGTTCTTAGAGAAGAAGTGGAAAAGCTCTCTAGTACTAGTACATCAGATTCATAGGTCATTTCCATAACTATGAAAATTTATTTTCTTGTGGGAAATTATTTAAGGGAAGCTGCACAAATCAAAAGGACAACAAATAACATGTTGAATTCAATTGGAAAATGGTCTATGCTACGAATCAAATGGATGGTCACTTGAATTTGATGTTAGAGAACTTGTGGATTCCACTTGTCACTCAATCATTTAAGGATGAAGTGAGAAAACATCGAGATCTGACTCTTTGATTAGAGAAATTTAGGGAAATATGGATGTTTTTATTTCGACTATGGAAAGATGAGGCACTATCATTATAGACTTTTTGAATATTCTCTTACCTTTCATCCATGTGGACTATACACCCATCATTATCCCTCTATCCTTGACCTCTACCTCCGGTGCCTCAGGATCTACTAGTACAGCTCCTATGATGTCTCTTGCTTAAGACATCAGAAGCTTGAACCCTACCATTCCTCAGAAATCATCTCACTATAGATCTACTTATTCCTCATTTGGAGCTCCTCTTAACCTGCTAACAACCATCCCTCGGCCTATCCCTCCTCCTTCAGAACCTGCATCCACAGCTACCTAGGGAAATGCCTCAATGGACATATCTTATGTGGATTTAGTGAGGAATATTTTAGTTGATAGGGATTGGTGTATTTCTTTTTATACATTGTACTACTGTGACAATAATAAAAACTCTATTTTCACTATTTTTTTATCTATGCTTTTTGTCAATCACACAGGGGGAGAAGATGACCATATTCAAACCATATTCAATACATGACTTTTCTCTGAGAATTAAGTATTTCTATTTGTGTATATGTTCGGACCAAAATGTAGTATTCTCCATAATATTTGTGTATGCTCAAATTAGTGATGATATTAGCAGGTGTGTTTAACCATGATTCAAAAATCATAAATCTAAAGATTCAATGACATAATTTGTTACTATAAAAAAGGGTGAGATTTTTGGACTCACCTATTTTGATAATCCCACATCAGGTTTTTATAATCCCATGTAATGTTTTCATTATCCCGAATCATGTATTCATAATCCAAAATATTTTTTGCATAATCATGAACTATGTTTTGATAATCCCCGATCTTGTTTTCATTTAAGTGAGAACTATGTTTTCATTCAATGATAATTTTATTTCATTAATATTTCCTGTTTCTATAGATTAAAATTCATATACTCTCAATCTCAATTCTTGATTGGTTAAGCATACATTATATAATTTATTAATGTAAAAATGTTACCATTACAAGGTGACAGCTACAAAGGTTACTATTACATGGTGACAGCTACAAAGGTTACCTTTATAAGGTGACAGCTACAATGGTTACTGTTACAAGGTGATAGCTACAAAGGATACTGTTACAAGGTCACAGCTACAGAATTCACTATTACAAGGTCACTGATACAAGCCTACTGCTGAAGATTACTGCTGAATGTTACCAATAAGAAGTTACATTTGTTTGCTTATATGCACCTACCAACCTATATAAAGGCTACCATTACCAGTCTACTGATTCTTAATCTTCCACACAGTGTCAATTTCTCAATATTATTCTAACGGTCATATTTGATAAATTAATTTCTTTTGACATTAATTAATGCTGATTGTAAATGTTTCTGGAGACAATACCGTAGACAGTACGAGGTACGAGAAAGAATGCACATCATCTAATAATTCCTATTGTCGGACCTCAAATACGAAATAAAAATTCCGAAGAAAGTGAAGATATATATAGTGGAACCGATAGAAAAAAAATACTTGGAGTAAAGAATACAATTCGAATACATAAGGATGAAACTACTAAAGAACAAGAAAAATAACCACAATAGTGCACATACTGAAAATCCAAAAGCTATAGGAAGATATTTTTGAAGAACATATTCCAGGCTGTCCGGTTGTGCTTCAACAACTACCTTGTAACAAGAAGTAGACCATCTCAGTACCTGGATGCTTGTACCTGGAAGTTTCGACACTCTGTTTTGGAGACAACTTTCATAGAAATACACCAACATCAAATTCTTCACTCTGATGAGTCATGAGCTAATCTTCCAATCACATAGATCTCTCTAGACTTAATCTTATTATTTCAGCTTCATTGTGTTCTTTCTTTTTACCTCTATGTGAAGTGTGTGTGTCTTTATATATCATACACTATCTCCTATGCTTTAACAGGGGGATACTAGAAATCTCAACTCAAAACTATCTCACCTTGTTTCCCATGCATAATTGTAGAAGAAGCCTTGTGTGGTTTGGTTGGTTGTTTTCCCACGTAGAACTGTGGTAGATGTTGTAGAACCTGGACAGTGTAAAAACTATTGTAACACTCGATATAGGTTGTTGATCATGTTTATTTATACAATCTACATGGTGGTAGGTGATCACCATGCAAAGAGGATTAGGTCTCAGATTGAGACTAAACCACTTGTTTACGGTGTTGTGCTCATTTTCAAATACTCTATTTTATTTTATCTGCTGCTTATATTTTTCAATGGCAGAAAATAGTTTTTACTTTCTTTCTGATAGTTAGTTTTGGTTAGTGTGTATATATTCATCATTCAGTAAACCATTTTCAAAATTTTAATTAGTTATTGCATTTATTCAACTAAGGACTAACCAAACATAGAGAAACTTTTTGAGCAATTAAATATTTCTATCTCTACTACCTTAATTTACTGGGATGTTTTGAATTGTAGGATTTTTATCATAATGTTTTTAACAGAAGTTTTAATTGGAACACAATTCACCCCCCAACTTGATTATCCACTCCGACCAAAAAATACCATCCTCATTCATCCTCTAGATGGTTTATGATAATTTTGACAATGGATTGTATTGATATTCACTTTTTAAATCATTTTGTAGTCATTATCATCCCCTTTAAATATTCAAATTCATGTGAACCTTAGACATTAAATTTCCCCTAAATATACATATTTTTTTCATTGGTATGTCATTTTATTAAATCCTATATCATTATTACATGTGGTTTTCTACATTGGAATAAATTTTTGGTCAAGATAAATATTGATAAATTTGTATTATTTACAAAATAAATTTATTTCATGATGATACCTATTGATTTAGTAATTGAATTAATAAGTAGATATATGACATATGATTTTAACATATAGTGATCAGTGGGACCCAGTATACTACATCCCAATCATGAATCAATAGGTCTCATGAGATAAACAAATTGAGATATCATTAAATTGGTTTATATATGTATTTTTATATTTTATGATGGAATATGTCAATATAATATTTATCATGATGTATACTATTATTTAATAAAATAATTAAGCATTTACTCCATTAAGAACTCAGTTATCATTATCCATGATATTTTAACAATGATGTTATCATTGGATTCATTTGATTCATGTTTTTTATTTAAATTGAATGCGTTTTCAAATATTTACCATCACATATTGATTATTCATTATATAGATTACTAAATAGAATGGGTGTTTTTAGCCAAATTTTCATGTTTATTATGGTTTATGATTCATGATATATTATGCTTTACTTAAACCTACATGAGAATTCTATCTTACACAAGTTTTTTTCCTTTCTCTAGAATACATGGTGCATAATATGTTTGATATCAAAGGATATGCTATATGTAATAAATTTATTACCAAAAAAAATTATGTTTGTATTTTTTTTAAAATGTAATGAAAGGCTCATGTATGTATATAGTTTTCAAATACTACTAAACTATTTATTCCTTCAAGATACAATTCCTTGTATCTTGTGCCAATATAATACATTAGGAACGTACTATGGTCTATTTGGTTTTGTGTCACTATAGATAGTATTAACATAAGCTTAGTTGAGTCTTTGGAAACTATATTTAGTATAAAATAGATTAAGGAACAAAACCCTCTTGATAGAATTTGAGGATAACTATATAATAACATCTAGATATTATTGATCTGGAAGTGATTGTGTTGTTTTACTAGTAATATATATTTTTTTGGATACTATATGTTGATGTGGTTCAATAAAAGTTGTACCAAGGGGTAATAATTCCAATGTGGGTGCATTATTCTTGGACCAATCGTCATCAAATTCAGGATAGTTAGCCTTACTGGGAACCATGTTTGATAATCTCAGGAGACATTCTTAGGATAATTCACATTTTATTTTGACATCATTATGAAATATTTGAGTAGATGATGATAGTGAATGAACTAATATAGACCAAATGTATCTGATATTTAAATGAACATGTCTCAATATAATGGGAAAAATATTTTTTTTGAAATGAAGCTAATAATGCAATGAATTATGAGGAAAAAAGAAGAGTATGAGGGAAGAAAAAAATACCATCTTAGGGACACATTTATAATTTATAGTCATATATGTTGAGAAAAATGGAATTATTTTAGTCAATAAAATATTATAAAGGTTAACACAAGGACCATAGAAGGATCTATATGTAAATAAAATGGACAAAGTTTTTCTATATTTTTACTAAATAAATAATTTATTGAAGTATTTTACTAATGGTATTATTGTTATAAGAGTCATGAAACATGTAATAATTGTGTTAAATTTTATAATCATATTTGAATTTATTAACATAAAAGTTATGACTACCATCATGGAATAAAGCATTTAACACTGATCATAAGGTCAAATTCCTAAACACCCATTTTTTAAATTATTATGAATGCAATATCACAAGATTAAGGATATTTTGGGGGGAATTTATGGAAATTATATGTTTTACTAGAAAAGATATTTCACAGATAATGTATTTGTATTTTATAGAAATATTTAAAAGTAATTTACAACTATTAGCATTCAAGTGATCATCATTAACACTAAAAATGTCTTAAAATAAGACTTTTTTTTATTTTTGGAAGAAATATATGTTTTATTTAAAAACACAAAAAAAATAATTTATTGATTTCTTTTATTTCATTTAATTCCATCGTATTTTTTTAAAATTTTATAAAAATTATATTAATATAGATTAGAAATAAGGAAACTCATATTCTAGTAGAAACCCCCTTACATTCGATAAGTCGGTGGGGATCAAAACCCTAATTGAAGGATGATAAGGGTTTAGTGCCCTCTAATGGAAAACACAATATCCTAGCTAAAATGCCTTTACTTTTAGTTAAAAACATGACAAATATTTATTAATGATGAACCAGTACTGTTAATTTAGATGTTTGGATAATAATTTATTATATTCGATATCATGTTCTAACAAAATTATTTTTTGGAAAATAGTTATAGATAGATGGAAATGATTTTCACTCATTTAGTGACAATGTAATCTATTTTAATCAAATTTTAGTACATGATGCATAAAAAATAAATTTTAGATATTCATTCAAATGATTAAGGGATGATTTTTAAATTGACTAAAGCACAACCAGTGAATGAAATTTTTTATAAAATAACAATATTCTAATTATATAATTTTCAAACCATTATTTGACAGAAAATTGTAATAAATTTGACCTTATGATGGTATAGACACCACACATTAACAATTTCATTGGTTCCTGGATCACCAGGAAGTACCAATTACCCTGCAGACACATGGTCACCTCCTTGGGGTCCACCGATATGCCCAAATGGGTTTTCAAACTAATGAATATCCATATAGGCTAACACAACTTCTTTTCATGGTTATTTTTCCTCACTCTATCACAGCATAGGATGCTTCCTAGATGATCGTTGTTCTTAATCACTACCATATGTCATTAATGCATAACTATGGATTTACAATATTTTAGGATAACGAAAATAAAGGTTCACATTGTTGACATGATTCATAGAATTTAGTCATTTAATTATTTATCATAATGTGGTGTTACATTCACCCTCACACCATTTAGATAAAAATGAAGTTTTGGGGGAAACTATAACAAAAACTAAAATATTACACCACACTAAAGGGTGGATTCATCCATGATACCAAATGTAACATTTTTTCCCCATTGATAGGATATACACCCATCCTTAACAAGGATTTCAGGTCCTAGCCTACCAGGTACCTCCAGTTTCCCCAAAGACTCATGGTCTCATCCATGTGGTCCACCCACATGCCAAATGGGTAATCGGAATAATGAATTTCCCCAATAGAAAACACATGTTCTTTTCAGTGTGCTTTGTCCTCACTCACACACACCTTGGGAAACTTCCCGTAAGCTCACCCATCCTGATTACTACTAAAGGACAAACATATTTTACAATGGAGTTCTAAAAATGTATGATTTTGAATAGAAAGGTGGTACATTTTAACATGTGTCCTATCATTTAGTGATTTAATCATTTTTTAATCTGGTGTGTTATAAAAATAAATACACATCTTTAGAAAAGATAACGTGGAAAAATCTATTCTATTGCCTTCAAATATGATAAATCACATGGTATTTTAAATCCCAAAAAATTTATGGTATTCAAGGCCTTAACATTCCAATGATTATTCACTTTATTGGGATCAATGGCCTCATTATCTGCCTATTATTATTTATAATTTTAATCCAATGTCATTATATTCATTTCACAACTCTGTTCTCTTACTTTGAAACCTAGTTATGTTTGATTCTATATGACTTCAATACTCTCTTCCCCCTAATATTTAGAGGATACTGTAGTAACTATTCTTAAAAAATGTTGTATTTTTGTAATAAAATTTTCAAATATCAAACCCATGATTACAGATATAAAATTTAAATAATGAGGACCACAAACAATTTTTTGGGGAGAATGTGGAACATTATGATTTTAAAAAATGGACTTCAAAATTGATATCATGCATGACCCGCAACACCAAGTGTAAAACAGAGAATAAAATATCAATAATTTATGATATTTTTTTAATATAAATTCAATTTATTCATTATCATGTTTTACATGAAATACTATGTATAGCTTATGTTACATGATACATTGGGTTTTTTCATGGGTTACACAAAACACCGTTATTAAATAAAAACTATAAAATTATTAATATATTATTATTCGATATATTTGTTGTAACATAACCATTAAATTGGTGGGTAATAATATTAAAAACATTATTATGAACATTTTTTATCTATTTGTTATAAATAAAATATGAATCATTTAATATGAAAAAATGTTTTTAAACTATATTTCTCTAAAATAATGTATAGTCACGCTTCGCACACATTTTTAGAGATTAATTTTTAATAATTTTATATAAATTTTTTTAGAAAGTAAAATTAATTTGTGAAATTAAAACCTTGAAATTATATTATGGGGAATGTTTTTTATTTTTCTAAAAGTTTCATTTTTAATTAATATTGAAAAATAATTACTTTTAATAAAAAAACTACATTTTCTTGTAAATAAATTATAATGTTAAAATTTATTTTGAATTGGTTATAAAGTCAAATTGTTTTAACTTAATATCAATTAATATAGTTTATTTCACTGTAATTATTTTAACATTGAATTTAAATATAAAAACAGTTTACAATATTTACCATTTCCTCCCTAAAAACCTTCTTTCTTATAGCGTCTACCAGATTAATTAAAAATAAAAGTTTACCACTTGTGTTAAAATATATTCAATAAATGGATTGCATATTTTTATTAAGAATAATTTATACTTTCATATAAGTTTTAATTAATGTTATAAAAGAATTAGTATTTCATACAGTAAATATTAATTAATGTGGTTAATGTAAATATTGATATACTGGAGGTTAAACTAAGAAGATAAATTATATAATTACCTAATAACTTTTCAAAAAAAAAAACAGTTGATTTCCATATTTATACCTTATATCTTATTATTTATAAAATGGACCATTTTGGAATATTAAATCATGTTAAAAACATTTTTATTATTAAATCATTCAAAAATTAACAGGTTTTATGAACTCGTTAATTTTAAAAGGAAACCCCTCCCGTCTATACTACACACCTTCAAATCCCTATGGCTCATAAAAGATATTGAAAAATAAATTGAAACATCCATCCAATAGTCCAATAATTCTTATTATGGGTATAATGATATCATTTGAAGGATTTAGTAAAAACCTTAGAGGATACCTGAAAAAGAGGTAATATTATTCAATAAGTGTCTTTGTATTAATTCTTTCCCCACCTATATCAGTTCTTGTTAAACTGTGATTATGTGTCAACTATTTTACAATAAATATACTAGGATGTTTTTATATTGAGTAAATTACCTACAACCATATCCACTTACTTTATATGGGTTATGAAATCATCGTTCATTTGTACGGATGACTACATCTTCAAAAACCAATGTCATTTATTTTTCCATTTCCACCCATAAAGGTTATGAATGATGATTAATATAAAGTAGATATATTATAGTTATGAAATATTTATACATCATGAGTCTCTATATCATATTTATTTTTTCCTTCCATTTAGTAGGTGATATGATAATGTTATAGGTGTGTACAACAGATTACCATATCATAAAGAAATGTGATTTTTAATTAACTAACGCATCACATGGAAGGTGATAAATTTTAATTTATTGATAATATGTGTTATAAATTATAAAAGTTTGGTAATTAGTACATATATATAATAATTGAAATATAATATATATAATTTTCTTTATTTCCTATCACTGATGTGAGGATGATAAGATTTTTTTATACCTGTGGACAACCTCGTTCACAATATGATGTGACACTATTCTCATCAACATACCCCATGAATGAAATATATCAGTAGATAATGTGGAATATATGATATCATTAACATTTTTAATGGTAAATTATTTCTTACCTATTTTCCATAATGGTCATTGAACAATGGAAATGTTACTCATGTGTATGTACAATTTCTGTCTCCATGATTATTATGTCCCTCATTTTTCATAACCATTATTAGTGATTGTATTTAAAAATAAAATTTATGTAAATATATTGTTATATATTCATTTATAATATTATAGGGATAATATATATTAATAAAATGGGCATGAACCAACTCATTCATGATCAAAGACACATAAGGAAATAAGGAATTAATAACTAAAATAATGAAAAAAATGAAATATTATTAAGTAAAAGGTAATAAGTGGTTATAAAATCTTAAAATATGATATTATAAATATTAATATTGTATTATAATAAATAAATAAAATGTTTAAAATCACTATATAGTAGTTAAAATAACGTTCAATCAAAATGAAGCGTAATGTGAGGGATTTATTCTTAGTTTAATTTCATTAAGTAATATTATAATTTTATCCTCATAATATATTTATATGATGAATATAATTACCCATTAACATTTAATTTCATGAATAATTAATAATTTATTGTATTTTAAGAATAAATTTTAATTAATTCATATAATGGGATTTGTCTTAAAATATTTAATGCTTAAAACATTCCATAACTAAATTTCATTTTTTGGAGATTATATTAATACTTTTTTTTCATTAATATTATAAAATGATGTGTATATTGACTTAATATTATCTGATGTAGTATTTCCACTTCTGAAATATGGACTTAATGTTTATAATCAATATTTAGTCATTGATTAATTCCTACATCAACATTGAGATAATTGTAATGGTTTATTTCACTACCTCATTCGAATAAACCATTCTCATTTTATTATCCTATGGTTATTCATGATATTTTTATTTAATATTATATTTTATCAATTATTTATTACATAATATAATAGTTTAAATGATTAAACTAAAATCATAATTCAATTCTCCATCCAATCAGTAATTAATTTTATTCAAAAACCAAAATTTAAAAATGTTTTCAAAAATGTTTTTATCCATTTTAAAATTATTTTTTATATATATTTACACATTTTTAATATTTATAATAATTTTTCAATGTAATCTTAATTAATTTCTAATACAATTCATGTTTTTATTTGACTGCAAATTTGAATTTAATGTTCTTGACATATTCTAAACATTGAAATCCCCGAACATTTTTATAGTCTAAACAGAATGATATTTTTAAGTTTTATAGTATATATGAAATTAAGCATAATCATTGATATTATTTTAATAAATATTCCAATTTCAATTTTATGAAAAAAATTTGTAATGAAAATATTTTTTAAAGGTACTTTCTTTGAAAATTATTTTTCAACGTGTTTTCCTAAATCAAAATAATATTTCTTCCAGGATGTATTTAATTATATTTTTTTAGTATTTATATTCATAATTGAAAAATAATATTTTATTATAACTCCAATGCATATATGATAATACTATCCTTATTCATCCTCTTGATGTTTGATGATTTTTTTGACCATGTATTGTATTGACATTCACATCAATATATAATTTTGTATTCATTGTCTATGGATTGGAATATTAACTTTTATGTGATCATATGGAATTAAATTACCAATAAATTGCCTAATTATTTATCAAGGATATGTTAATTTACTGAACTTTATAACATTTTTCATATAATATACTATATTTAGAGGTATTTTTTATCTATAGAAATATTGATAAATCAATATTCATTTCCCAAAATATATTTTTATGATAAATAAAATTGCTTTATAAATTAAGTGAAGTATTTGATATATAAAGAATTGTTTTGAATTGAATTGATGGATGAGGATCGGTATAATATAGGCCCTTGATGAAACAAAATGTATCATTTGAAAAAATAATTTATGCTTGTATTAAAGAGGTTTTAACATATAGTTTCAAATTTTCTTTTGACTGGTCTTGATATTAGAGTTATAATTATTCCTGAGATCATAGAGTCCAATTATTAAGAATTACCATCATTAAGAACATTATTATTATCACACAATGATTTTTTTATATTATTTGAAGATCCACTTTATGGGTAAGTGGAAACCATACATAGAGACAAACGTCCATTCATATTCCACATCAAAAACCACTAGACACTGCATTCTACATTAAAATTTCAAAATGCCAAATTCACCTTCCAGATCCACCTTGATCCACAGGTTAACCCACCTCGACCCACAGACTATCATAATTCACATCCCCAAACCAAGAGAGCCGAAAAAGTCACGTAACAGCCATCTACGATCAGTTACCTCGAAATCGTCATTCTCACTACCGGATAAGAAAATCACCACCATCAGCATCGTCCTGACCGTCGTCGTTATCACCGTTCCAACATTGCACCAGTTTCCTTAAATCAAAAGAGTCCTTCATAACCACGATTAAACAAAAACACCATGTCGATGCTAACCATAAACATCCAGTACACCAGTACATTTCGAACTCACTTCAACAAAACTCGAAAAGAAATAATCCTTAACTAGAAAAAAACTGTCAAGAACCACCGACAGCTTCTTCCATAACCAAAACAGAAAAAATATATTCAAATAACCACCATCAAAACCTTAATTGAGCTGGTCTCGAGTAGATCTCCC
Source organism: Viscum album (assembly GCA_963277665.1). Taxonomy (NCBI): domain Eukaryota; kingdom Viridiplantae; phylum Streptophyta; class Magnoliopsida; order Santalales; family Viscaceae; genus Viscum; species Viscum album. Next base: position 1,758,996,885 of record OY728123.1, read on the forward strand.
TCTTAAGAAAAGGAAAAAAACAGAGAACCGCTAAAAACTAAAACATAAAATGGGAGGGGCATCATCTTCCGTCGAACCCCACCTCCCAAGACCATTGAGGAACCACTACTCTAGATCAAACAAGGAGAGAAGTAGAAAAGCTTGATGTTATGGTAAGGATAAGAGTGGATGAGGTCTCTGAATGGAGGTAGCAAGGCAAGACTGAAACCAGAAGACAACACCATGGTTGAGCTGAAACAGAAGCGCTTGAAGAAACGATGATCACTAAACCCAATAACCCAAAACCCCTATTTTACCACCACTCCATGTTCGACCTAGATAGTAGCGCTGGAATGCAAGATTAGGGTAGGGTTTTAGCAGTTGGAGGCTTTGACAGTGACTTAAATCAGTAGAACCAAAGTAAAAACCCCAGAAGGAGAAGAACAAGAAAGCCACACCATCAAGAAAGAGCAAAAGGCCGACATCGACCAAATGAAAGGACCACAGTGGATGAAGGAGACTGAAAGAGTATAAGGTGGAGATGAAAAGAAGAAATGGAAGTGGTGCTCAGATTCACCGTTGACCCCAAGTGGAGGGCTTCATCAGGAAACCATAGGGAGAATGAGCAGGAGAGGGGGAGAGTCGTGAGAGAATGGTGCCAACCACCAACAATCTTATTACAGTCCATGATAATTTCACAATGATAAGGATGAATTTTATTATTAGTTTACTATTTTAATTTAATCTGTTTCCTATTATATAAATTAACTTCTTGATTATTCTTTATATAGTTAGTTAAATGAAAGGTGTGTTTAGTTATTTACCATTCCATATTTATTATTTATATTGAATTTTTACTTCATTCATCATACATGTAACATACAGAGAATTTGATCTCACCCTTATTTTTTCTTTTCACAGGAAACCAAGAAGTGTAAAATACTTTATATAGAAGGATATTTTCGATGTAATATTGTATTTCAAAATAATAATAACATGTAATTCTTGTTTTAAAATATATTTCAATACAAATGTACGTATCTAGTTTACCAGAGACTATAATATTTTATCCTTCTTTATATAATTATGTATATCATATGATGTTGTAATCATGTAGGACCTATCCATTCACTACTAGGGTTGGGGTCTCTACACATATAGCATATCAAATAAATTATAGATCATCCTCTCTGACTATACATCATTGTATGAATGATAAAACAAACTCATTTTCAACTGGGTATGTAGGTCCAATTGTAAGACCTAGTATATCCATGGAATTAAGAATGTGTCCCATTCCAATAAGATTCTCAACATATCTCCAGGAAGATTTAATATATCTCATACATATACCATTCCAATATCATCGATTTGATCAGTCACTCGAATCGACATGGAATGCACCTCTTATGCTTATTCATCTTCTATCACTGAAAAACTCCATGAATTATTATGGTCCATAAATACCCCATCATGAACTTAATCATCACATCTTCTCTAATTCACACCTTGATGGTAATTCTATGATGAATTCCACTTGGTAAATGTTGATTCGTTACTTTACACAAGTAGGTATGGCATCATGAAATGAAATAAGTAATTTATCTCTTCCTATATAGCCAAAAAATCTAAATGGGTATTCCATTTTCCATCCTCAGGGATCCTGGATTTATCTACCATTTGAATTCATGAGGTTCGTTCATTATCTCCCCTTAAAGTAAAGTAAACCCAATACCCTCCTAGAAATATAAATCTCATAACCATCATCTTTGAACCACCCTTTGTAATAAATAAAATGTTTTCAGAAACTATCTTGAGTGTGTCTAAGTACTATATTCATCTCCCACCCCAAAGATCCTCAAAAACTAAAATAATGGTGTTTGATCCCTTCTATTTCTAGGTACATCCAAATTTTAGTTTTTTAAAAAATATTTATTTTTTCCCTTTTACATTTTTCTATGGTGACTTAGTAATGTTTGAATACAAAGATGGTATTGGGGGGAAATTTACCTAATGTTCATATATGTATGCCTAATTGAATTAAAATTTAACGTTATAAACATGTTAAATGGTTTTATATGAGTTTTTAGGGTATGTATGTATTTGGAGTCTGTTCGGAGCTTTATGTAGAAAATATTATTAAAATTATTTCCTGAACAATTACATGTTCTGTACGTGTTACTATACATGAAACTGGAACCCTACATAGTTCCTGAGATGTTCATGATGTGAAGTGGTTACACATCATGAACCTAATTCCCCTCCTATAAGTGTTATTCAGGATAAATATTAACCAATGATAATTTTATTTATTGTATCAAAATTCTCGATAAATACACTATGTTAAATGGTTACATGTTGTGAAAGCCTCAGACCTATAGGTTTTATGTGTGTTCTGTGCTTTTTTTTCTCACACATTCTTGTATAGCCTCACCCATTTCAACCATATGATGTTCCCATGTGATTTTAAATCCTCTTACTCCATTTTGGACATCCTGATTTAACACATGATCCCATGTGAGGGTTTAAACATAGGTTCCCATTCTCTGCCTTTGTTATCCATCATATTAGTGGAATATTTTTTTTTCATATGATGAACAAAAAAACCATCTAATCTAATAATCAAGATGATGATACACTAATAATATGATCATTATAAATATCCACTGTATGGGTTTAAGTACTTAGGAATCAATAAATAAATACTTGTAATGAATTCTCATTCAAAATCCTAAAATTACAGAGTTTACTATAGAAACATCATCAGAAACATACATCAATATAATTATATCATATTCAAGTAAATGATAAAAAATTTGAAATTAAACAAAACTATGAACAAACATTATCTTGGTGGTCCCTGATCGCCCAACATGCCTCAATTCACCCTCCCTTAGTCACCATAACAAGAACCAACAATGTAATATGAGAGGACTAACACTTGTTATATGATCGTTGATAGTTTTAATCACCAATAGGTAAAATTATGGTTTGATATAAATATCCCGGTAGGATTCCACCAATGTTTCGATATAGTTACTTCATATAGAAATTCCAATATTCTAAGATCCAATTACAATAATGAGAGTATGTTATTAACATTGAAAATATAGTTTTAATGATTTAAATATCATCTACCAAACCAAACATGTAAAAAATGTAATGTCACCATTTAAAACCTAAATATTTCCTACAAAATAATTGGATACAATTTCATTATAGATATATGTATATGATTAAAAGAAGATAATAATTTACACATCATTTTAGAAGTTGAATAATAAAAAATACAATAGATTGAATGTGAATAATAACCATAAAAAAGGAATTAGGAAAATAAACTCCAATGCCAGGAGGTGACAATGAATGAAATATTGTATCCATGTGTTACATATATATATATATATCATGTGTAAAAACTGGGTATTTTATTTATCCCACTATTAAATATATAATTAAAATGAAATATTACTATCTTTCGGGATTACATCTAGTCTAACGGGTCTTAATCAAACAAACTCTTTAAAGGCCTGCATTCCTATCCCACATCAATAGCTTGAGACATTCATGATCAATATGGATCCACTAAATGGGGTGTTAGTCCACAAATGATGAATATATGAAGGTCATCCCATCTAAAAGTCTAGGCTCCCCTAACTAGACAAAAAATTTGAGTGCGAAGGTCATGTTATAAGGATCTTGATGGGGACCCTTATCAATATCAATCCCGGGAACGGGTCATCAAATCACATCTCACTGTCACCTCAAAACACTTATAATGTTAATAATACCTTTTGAAACACCCAAAAATGGGATGTTTACTAATCTATAATGTTACATTAAGGTATTTTAAAAATAATGGACCATCATATAGTGATAATATAGATGTCAGTAATCATACATTAAATTAAAATCCTTTTATACAATTTAATATTCATAATGGTAATCAAACCCACTTCCATTCACAAATAATCATAATAATCCCAAACAGACCTTTTAAACAATCATTTATATCAAACAAAACCTAAATAATTCAGAGAAATTATTTTAATTTTAAAAAGGTCTAATACATTTAAAAACATGGGTTTACACCATCTTTCCAAGAAAAAAAATCATTTATTACAAAAACTCCAGAACAATAATTTCAAAACATGAGTAAAATAAATTAAATATGTTTCTTTTTTAATTATGAAATGAATTTATTTGAATGTATATTGAAAAACTCAAATAACTCACCACAATATATTCAAATCAAGGTGTTCCAATTTAAGAACAAAAAAACCAAATCCAACAATTCTCCCAAACATCATTTATATATTATTTGAAAATAAAAAAAACCATATTGAATTTAAACAATTCTTAAAATGTTGGAACAGGTCAAGATCATATCCATTTAAAACATACCATGTTCATTTTAGTGAGAAATTTTTTAAAAAATATATTATATGTAATCTAAAGAAAGAATTTCATTGTACATTTTTTTGAAATTAGAGAACATGTACCTTAGAATTCTCAAGTAGAAATTAAATAAAAAATAAAGGGAAATAATTTAACCACCTACTTGGAATATTTGGAATATAGATAAAACGAATAAAACATTTTTATCCATTGATGTAGAACACCATATTTAAGGTGATATATCTAAAAAAGAGAGAGAACAAATCCTTGATCCACAATTCAATAGATATTAAATAATATCCAATTAATAATAAAGGTTACATGGAAATTATGATGAAATAATCAATAGAATATGATATATTGAACACAAGGGGAAGAAAATATATTAAATATAAAATATTTACACATTGATTGGCCCCACAATATGCAATAAAATGAGATATAGAGATCCAAAATGGTACTTAGATTCTACCAAAAATAAGAAGAGTTGTATTTCAGTTCGATGTAGAGGTGGTTATAGAATATTGTGTGGGTTTTGAGAATTTAATTATGTTTTAGGGGCTTCAATTTCCATTGACACAATTTTGTGGGTTAGGTTATTGGTTAGTGTTAATCATGTGCCAAACCATGTGCCCAAAATAGGTCTAATGGATGAGTTACAAAATTATGTTTAACACTTTGATTCACGTTTCTCAACCTAGGACACCCCATTCTGTTAAGGGTTTTCACTTTTTCAATGCATGTGAAAATTATGTGAAAATGATCCCATGTCCTATAAACCATCAAAAAACTCTAGAATTTTTTTTTAAATAACTAATGAAAATATCTAATCATTGTATACAAAAATAAATGGTTGAAAACATATAAAATTAAGTAACAAGATGTTATAAATTCCCCACTATAGAAATTTCTATCCATAGAAATCATTTAGTAAAAAATATAGTACACAGTGACATAAGAAGAAATCCATCACTCATATTTTGAGGGTGATTGTAGTCAGTCCAGAAGAGAGACATTCTTGATGGCTAAGAACTCATAGTTCACCCCATGTTCAATACAACAATATCATCACACATATCCAAAACAAAAAATTATTGGTGACCGATCATATGTATCCCCACTATTTAAATCTTTGCAAAATGTTCTGACGGAATAGAAACACATCCCATAGAACAATATAGGATAATTAAACCACTCAACATCAAGAAATATCGATGATTAACCCTCCAAATTTTAGTGAGTTACTGACAAGGATTTCTACATTGGATAAGTACATGATAATAATATATCATTTTCAAATCTAAGCTTCATAAATTTCTGAGCATGTCAAGTAAAATTCCATAACCATAGGGTTCTTGGTCTATCCAAAATCCACATCATCCAAATTACCAAATTATATTCCCAACGTCTATAAAATTACAATCATATAGTTTAGTTCACAAAAGGGAACCACACATTCACATGGAATATCATCGAATAAATTAAAGTTGACCTTTAACCATCATGTCAAAATATGATGAACACCAGGAGACAAAATGTTTTATACTAATAAAAGGAAATTATTTTAACATCTTTTATCTGCAAATGACCGAAACTAACACATACACGATGTAATTCAAAAACATCACAATACAAAAGGTTTCCATAACATAAAATCCATAAGAATGAATAACTCAAATAGTTTCCACCCTAGCATCAAAAATGAATATCAGAAATAACATGCACCACCACTGGAAACACAAATCTCATCGACTACATGTAAATATTCACTACATGGCCTATAGATATAGTCATATAATATTGATTAATCATGTACACATTAGTTAGGAGTTCATTAACCCCAATCGAAATAACCATTTATGGTCTCCTAATATAAATCACATCATAAGGTGGCCAAAACAACCACACCAATTAAAAACCCTTGGAGATTTCAATCATAATATACAAGAATGACTACATTATCTACACTAGAAACACACAACATGCATCCAATTACTATGACATGAAATTAAATTCTCAACCATGAATGATGCACTCTTACCATAATTTTCATTTATTTCTATGCATTGGCATAAATTTTCCTATAGATTACCTCATGTAAATAAATCAAAACATTCATAGTCATGGAAGTCAAAACATATGTGTGATTTATTTTTCTATAATATATAGACATAATTTTACAAACTGAAAATTTCATAAAAATCACATTATGGTAATTGAAAATAAATTCCAAATATCCAAAAAACGTTTCTTACACAAAAATTTTGGTTTTCACAAAGGATTTAAAATCATAAACAAGGGATTAAAGCTGAAAAAACTATACAAGTGAATGAAACATACCATATCTATAATTCCTCATACTAACCTTCCTCATCTAAATACACCTTGAGTAAAATAGACAAGGTGTCAAGTTTGAACTAGAGTAGAACCTTGCATGTCTTAGTATCATTGGCTGGTAAACACCACACCAATATAACAATTGTTATAGGATTTAAATCAAGATAAATCAAACCAATACCTCACATTTTAACAGACTGTTAAGGGATAGTGAAAATCTATTCATCATTCGATTCCAACCCAAAACACAAAATAGACCACCCAAATGAAACAAAATATCATCCAGAATCTAAACATGATTTTTCATTAGGAAACCAATAACTAAAAATAATGATTCATGTCCCAACATTTTAGGTGACTCGTGTCTCATCATGAGGATGCGGTGATCAAGAACCAGCTCATGAACTATCTCTTGAGGCCCAACACATTCTTAATCTCTTTTCAATAATGTACCACTATAAATAATATGAAGTATTTAAACATCAACTAATTCCATTTATGTAATGTCCACCTCTTATGGAATTTATGATGAACAAACACAAAATACCTTCTAAATCGACATTAGTTCCAATTCTGAACTATCTTTTACATAATTCCTAATCTCCATGGTTCAATGACAAGAACAATTTATAAAATATAACCACTATGAATGATTTTCCTTCAAAAAAATACCAATATAGAGTACACTGTTGAATCATCACTTAATTCATACATTAACATATTAATAACATCTACAACAAGATGATGCAAAAGTGGAAATAAAAAAACCTTCAAAACCCATTTCATGGGGGTCCTTGACAACCCACCATATTCGAATTCACCATCCATAAGTCACACAAAATCAAAACCGCAATGTAAGATGATATCAAAAACACATTCTATATGACAATAAATGGATACAGACAACAAAAATCACAATACGGGTGTAAGCTAATGTTCGTAGTAGGATTACACCCAATATTATATGTAGCTACATCATAAGTTTAGTCAAATATCCTAAAATAAGAGTAAAATAATGAGATTTTGGGTATTATATTACAAATATAGTTTTAATCATTAAAAAACATTCATCAAACAAAACCTATAAAACATACAATTTCACCATTCAAAAAGTAAACATTTTCCTCAAAAAACAATTAAAACCATTTCACAAGTTAGAGTCATACAATCAAGTGAAGATATGAATATTATCCTGATATCAAAAGTTGAATAAATTTCAATACAATAGATCCATGGTTTGTAATGACAACAATCCTACGAATCATGCAAAGCAATTTTGTTGTAATGTGGAGAAAATAAACACTGTCATGTATCAAGTGTCAATTATATAGATGTAATGGGTATAACCTAGGTATAATAGTGATTCCAATATATAATATCTATTCAAATTACAACATTACTAATTTTTGGGATTTCATCTAGTCTTAGAGGTATCATGAAAACTACTTCCACACAGACACAGTAACCTACCCACACATCTATAGCTCGATCCTTTCATGTTCTCTTTGGATCCACGACATAGGGTTTGAGTCCAATAATGAATAATATATCTATTTCAACCTATATAACTCTTCAAGATACCTTTACTAGTTAAAATAGGCGATTGAGATAATCTTGTTATGATGATCACAATAGGGATCAATAATAATATCATTCATTTTAATGGGCCCTCAAATCATTTATCACTCTCACCCAAACTACATCAATGTAAATAATCTATTTCTGACACCAGTAAAATCGAATTAAAATAATCAATAAAGTTACATGAGGGAATTATTACATTATAAGATCATCATAATGTTCCAATTGGTCCATATATAATCATTCATTAAATTTAATTCCATTTATATAACATAATATTGAAAATTTTAATAATACTTAATTACTTTCAAAAATAAAAATAACAATTACCAAAGGGGCTTTAAAATAAAAATTTATTTCAATGAAACCATAATGAATTCAATGTGTTGTATTTTTTTAAAGGGTTGAAGAGATTTCAAAACATGGTTTTACAACCTCGTTCAATGTGAGTAAATATTTTTTTAAATATGCCCAAAACACACATTTGAATGAAGGGTAAAATCAATCATAGGGGATTCTTGGTCATTTCATAAATTCAACCATTTGAAACTATTTTGAAAAAATAAATGTTTTATATTATTCTAATCAAATCAGTCAATTTCATTTTAAAAAATAAAACATAATCAAATTCCCTCAATTTCACCAAAACATCATTTAATAGTTCATTGAAAATTGAACAAAACTATACTAATATTTAAAACATTCATAAAATGGTGTGATGGGTCAGGATAATTTAAATGTAAATCATACCATGTTCAATTTAAATAAACTTTTTTAAATGATTGTTTTGCATAAAATTTCATTGAAAAATTAATAGATCATGTGTTAGAAATTAAGAGTCTAATATCATTGAAATTTAAAGAATCAATGAATTTAATATGAAGGAATAGAATATAATAACCTAATTAAATATTTTAATGCCAAACATAATGAAACTTATATGTGTATCATTCGATGGTGATCAACAGATCTAAGATGACAGATCCTGAATATAGATAGAAGAGACTCGAGGAAAAAAATCAAACATCAATCAACCAAGATCCTATGAATTCCAAGGATTTTAAATCCTTATAGAGTAAAAATCAATTCAACTAATGATATTGACCCCTAAGGAAATAATAACATACCAAAATAGAATATATCCACTTCAATTAGCACTTCATTATATTAAAAATTAATAATTGGAGAGTCCAAATTGCTCCAGGATTCTCTCAAAATAAAAATGATTGTATTTATGTTCTTGTGGGACGTATTTATGGATAATTATGTGTGTTTCAATAAATCATTTATGAATTTAAGGGTTTTAATTTCCATTCACATGGTTTCCGGGGATATGTAAAATGGTTAGTACTAACTATTACCCTAACTGTCTACCTAAAATAGATACAATAGAAGAGATAAAAACCTAGGCTCAACATATTTTTTAACTATGCTCAAACTATGTTACTCCTATAATGAAATCTTCCCACATTGTATACTTTTTTCCAAACCATGTGAAAATAGGTAATATGCCTATAAACATTAAAGAACTCCTAAAAACTAATGAAAAACCCTATAAAGTTATCCAATAATTTTACACTCAAATCAACGCGTCAAAACACACAAAACCAATTAATTAGATGTATCACTTCTCTTGGAAGTAGATTTAAATAGATTATGAGTGATCTTGGAATCCTTTTATGATCATTTCCTCTTATCGTTCCATTGGAATTACAAATTATTGGGGATTCGTAATCATTGTTCAGAGTTATGGAGTGTGAACCTTACTGTATAGTCATCTAAATTTTCAAGTATCTGAAATATTTCCTATATTCTAATATAATGTAAAGATATATTAAATTATTAATTGATTAATTCTAAATTATGGGATAGAATATTTTTTGGATTCCATTGGATTCAGTTGATGATGCTATCTGGCTTATGGATATCCTTTGGGTGAGAGAACCTTTGACAAATATGAATTTGAGAATTCATTATTGTGTGTTTATCATGAAAAGATAGATTTATTTTTTACATGATTTAGAATTGATAGGTAATTTAAGTATTTCTTATTGATATGTATATTGATAAATGGATATATAATTAAAATTTTAGTTTAATGTCAAATGAAAATTTTCATAATTAACCATTGTTGATTATAATGTGATATTTTTAAAACCATGCTATTTGACTTGTTGATTGATTCATTGTTAAAAGATTATATTGAGCAGGTTCTTCTATGTCCCATTCTATATTACCCTTACACAGTCCCATGATGTAATGCTTATATTGATCGGTCTCTTCCAATTCCCATGTTGTAATTCTTATATTGAGACGGATCTTCTAAAATACAGGTTATAATTTTTATATTCAGTTGTCTCTACCCATTCACAAGTTTAAATTATTATATTGAGTGGGATTTTCTCAATCTAATTCTATAATGATTATATTTATGGGTTTCCTTCAATCCCATAATGTAATGATTATATTGAGATTTATTTTTATTGTCCTGTGTTGAAATGATTTTGTCACGACTTTCACCGTGATTTGTATGACAATTCCCTTTTTATGGTTACGGGAGATTTTACCCTGGATATATGGTTTCAGGTTAGCATGGTTTTTCTACAAGCTCAAAGTAATTTCATCAGGGTTTTGAAACATGTTTTTTTGTTATATTTTATTAGTTGATTAATTAATACACATATTATTCTCATTATGGATTGGTCTTGTTATCAAATAGGTTATATTTATATGTGGTTTTGTCGACCTACTGAGTTTTATTCAATCCATTTTCAAGCTACCATTTGGAACCCAAACAGAATAATTTGATTCAGGTTTTTACAAGGTCAAGGAATGATGTGGTTGATATGTTTACCTATAGTATGAGCTAGATATTGGATATGTTTCTGATGTGGGGTTTGAGAATCATGAATTTTGGGAATTTTTTGTCATCTTAATGTATATTTACATTCAACTCAGTTTGAAATATATATACATCCCATCATTTCATTACATGATTTATCATTATTGGTTTATTAGTTTTTCCTTCCCTATTCACTTGTATGATATAATAATTTACATGTCCTTCATTTACTCTAATATTTTTATGGTTTGTTTGTTACAATGTACTCTATACCGAGGGTATATTATCCCCATAATACATATCAGGACCACATTGCTTGTTGGAAGACTCTCACACACGGGGAGGAGCACTATGGGTCTCATAAAAATCCCATTTTTGCCACATAAGGGAGTTCTAGATCGAGGTATGAAAAAAATGGTATTAGAGGATAGTTTATTAATTTTCTTTTTATGGAATCCGTGCATTTATTACAAACATAAACATGATTTATTACATAAAAATTCACTTGATTCAACAAAGTATATCAAGAGGTTTAATGTCTTTGGGGCTTAGGATCATTACATAAAAACTTACAACATGAAATTAAACATCTTTATTGAATACTTCTTTTACATGACCACTTCATTCCCTCGTACTTAGCATTGCATGGGATAACCTGAGGAAATTCATAAGAAAAGGGTGAGCTATAAATCTAAGTAAGGGAATACACATGGAATAACATGAAGAGTACAATACATGTTAGAAAATAGGCATATCAATAGAGAACAAGAGAAACATTAACAGAAATGCATGATAAATCATGATAATCATAACATGGGAATGGGGCAACAACACTTAACATGGAATTAGCATGATCCAAGGATCTTTGCACATAGAGCATGAGTAAATCCTCATTGCACATGAAGCACGAGTAAACCCTCATTTTACTTTAATTATCATGATTAAACACTCATTTCACATGACATATCATGATACTATACTTTACCCAATGCATTGGAGCGCTATAAGGGCGCACCCTTCTTAAACATTTCATTTCATCCACAAGTGTGCCACATGGATCATAAAACATGGATTAATAAAACATAATCATTTATTCCATGATAAAGGAATGTGTAATTCATACATGAATCTTTATAATCAATAAGTAAATGTGCATAAAGGTGAATACCCTTGATGGAGAAATGGGCATGGTATTCACTACACAATGACATTGGCTTAGAAAATCGGTGCGATTTCGGCAGCGTAACAGCGTGACATAAGAATTAATAAAAATGGTTGATGAGAGAGAAATTGGTTCCTCATCATATTTACATGTAATGGACAGTATGGTGTTCATATAGATACATTTATCACCAATTGTAATGGAATTTATAATCATGATTCAAAATTATTGCTTGAATGTAAAAGAAGAGAGAGAAGTTCCTTTCGGAATTTCGACATAGTAACGGGTGTACATGGGAGGCATTTAATGAGAGAGAAAGGGGTCTCCCATCATTCATACAATAAGAGGAAAGTATGGGGAAGGTGAGAAACTATACCCCAACAGTCATAATTCAAATTAATAGGGAAAATAACTTAAAGAAAATTGGACAAAAATGAGAAAGGAAGAAAAAAACCCTTACTTGAAAGTGTGCTTCCAAAGGCTAGAGAGAGGCTTGTGAGAGTCTTATTGGGAGCTTGGGGCACCATGGGAGGATTCTAGAGAGAGTAGGTCAGAGGTTGGACGAACTCCAAGGGATTTGAGTGAGGAGGAAGTGGGAGCTTGGGTGGGTTTATATAGGAAAGGTGAGGGAATTCTTTATTATTTAGGTTTGGGACCCCTTATATTAAATTAATCCAAACCACAAACAATCCCATGGTTTTTGCCCATGTTTTTTAGAAAAGGGAATAGGAAAACAACAATTTATAAGGCCAAAGTCCGAACTTCTTAAAATAATAAGGCTTCTTATGTGGAGGTGAGTTACACTCCCATGGAAATTAATTTAAAAAGACAAGGTGTTTAATAAGTCTTGAGGGGTTCATTAATGCTTTGAAAAGTAAGTAAAACAAACCCAAAATCACATTAATTTAATGGTAAAACATATATTGCAGAACATAAAGATTATAGTATTTTATTACATCACTATTGGGTCATTCTGATGTCATAAAACACATTATATATTTAAACGGTCTTTAATTTTTACCAAAAAATTTGATTGACTCAGAAAATTATGAAAAATTCACCATTGGATAATTTCGACGTCCTGATTCTATAAATAAAATTTATTTTATCTAAATAATTTTCTAAATATTTTAATTTTCCCTTTGAAAATAAAAACTGACATTTATAAAAAAAATCACGTGATTTGACAGAAATTGCTTTCAAACCTTAATAAAAATTATAATTGCATTTATAAAATTATAATATCATTTATATATAATAAAAATTAATTTAATAATAATATTTTTTTAAAATATTATTTAATTCAAAAATCCCTTAATTTAATAAAATATAATTCTTAATTAAATAATAACTAAAAACACTATTTTTACTTTAAAAACTATTTACAATGAATCAAAAATAACAAGGAGGTATTTTCATTATTATATACAAAAATAATATATATGAAAATAGTACTAGTGATTTGTTACATAACCCCTTAAAACAGAGGCATAAGACCTAAGGGTAAGGTGTGCGATGATGAAAGACTCTTGGCGTGGCTCAGATAACATCGCTCGAGTGGTAATTTCAATCAACTTCCACTTTTCCTGTAGTTGGTCACGTTCCAGCTTGACATGATGAAGCTCAGCTTGGACTTGGTCAAGAGAGAAGCCCAAAGACACCACCTCTATTCTGAGCTCCGACAAATGGGCTTTATATGGGGCAATTCTACTGGATGAGGCCATCACTTCCTTTTTCTGAGTAAATTGGATTTGTTATATTCCTATATTTATACTAATCGTGTGATCACTGGTCAACATCTATATTAGAAACGGTCAAAATTCCTAACATTAAACCAAGGAAGATGACATATTATATATAAACATAAAGAGAAATTTAATTAGATCAAGAGGGATTCCCATTAATGAAACTTTGGGTCATTACAATATTCCCCCCTTAATAAATTTCACCCCAGAAAGTTTCCTTTTCCCACACTAAAACAGATGTGGTTAACTTAGCTTCATCATTTCCTCCGATTCCCAAGTCACTTCTTCAAACTTTTGGTTTCTCCACAACACCTTGATGAGGGGTATTGTCTTATTTCATAGATCTTTTTCTCTATGATCTAATATCTTCACCGTTTTCTCCTCATAAGAAAGATAATCTTCCAATTGTACCACCTCAGAAGAGAGTACATGTGAAGTGTCGGGTATGTACTTCCTTGAGAGGGATACATGAAAGACATCATGTACTTTGGCCATGGTAGGTAAAAGTGCTAGTCGATACGCCACGGCCCCGACATGATCAAGAATCTCGAAGGTGATGATGTACCTTGGAGTTAACTTCCCTTTATTTCCAAACCTCATGACCTTCTTCCACGGAGATATGCATAGAAAAACCATTTCTCCAACATTAAACTCAAGTTCTCGTCGACATTTATCTACATAACTCTTCTGTCGACTCTGGGCTTCCTTGATATGCTTCTGAATGGTTTTCACATTCTCAACCATTTTCTTGACCATTTCTGGTCCAAGCAGCTTACGTTCACCGACCTTATCCCAACATGCCGGTGTTCTGCACCTTTTCCCATATAGGGCTTCATATGGTTCCATTTGGATACTTGAGTGGAAACTATTATTATAAGATAACTCAACCAGAGGAAGATGTTGATCCCATCCTCCTTTAAAGTCTATTGAGCATGCTCTCAAAATGTCCTCAAGTGTTTGGATAGTCCGCTCGGATTGGCCATTAGTTTGAGGATCATAGGCCGTACTGAAGTTCAGTTCAGTATTCAGAGCATGTTGAAGACTCTTCCAATACATAGAGGTGAATCTTGGATCTTGGTCAGACACAATAGATAGTGGTACTCCATGCAGCCTTACCACTTCCCTGATATATATCTGTGCCAGTTGATCCAAAGATAAAACCTCCCGAATAGCAATGAAGTGTGCAGTCTTTGTAAGATGATCCACAACAACCCAGATTGCACTATTTCCTTTGGATGTCCTCGGAAGTCTGGTGACAAAGTCCATGGTGATGTTCTCCCATTTCCATTATGGTATGGGAAATGGTTGCATAATCCCCTTAGACTTCTGCCTCCCTGCCTTCACATGCTGACACACCAGGCACTTTGATGTATATTCAGCGATCTCCTTCTTCATATTATCCCACTAAAAGTGCTCTCAGAGATCTCGATACAGCTTTGTGCTCCCTGGATGAATAGAGAAATTCGAACTATGTGTGTCATCCAAAAGATCCTTCTTCAGCTCCAGACTTGATGGAACACATAGTCTTTTCCCAAACCGCACAATTCCTTCTTCATTAACATTAAACTCCAAGGATTTACCCTTTTTGATAGCTTCCACTTTTTCTTGAATTACCACATCATCCTTTGAGAATCCTTTACCCTTTCCAAAAGCGACGGTTGACCAATCATTTGTGAACGGATTGATGATGTTCCCTTCTCTATGATTCCCATGTCCAGCTTCATCAAGTATAAGAAGATTGGATCCTTCTCAATTCTCATCAATGATAGAATTGTTGGATCCTTTCTACATAGGGCATCTGCCACCTTGTTCGCTTTCCCAGGGTGGTAATGTATTGAACAATCATAATCCTTGATGAGCTCTATCCATCTTCTCTAGTGCATATTAAGCTCTTTCTGTGTGAATATATATCTAAGACTCTTGTGGTCAGTATATATCTCACATTTCTCTCCATAGAGATAATTCCACCAGATTTTCAAGGCAAAGATCACAGCTTCCAACTCCAGATCAAGCGTTGGATAGTTTCGCTCATGGATTTTCAACTGCCTTGAGGCATAGGATATCACTTTATCATTCTGCATTAGCACACAGCCTAATCCCTTCTTCTAAGCATCACTGAATACCACAAAAAGTTCCCCACTTGCGGTTAAAGTGAGCACGGGCGTAGTGGTAAGCCTCCTTTTCAACTCCTTGAAGCTATCTTCGCATTCATCACTCCAAGAAAACTTTACTCCCATCTGAGTTAGCTTGGTAAGAGGGTTGGACAATCGTGAGAAATTCCTCACAAATCGTCGATAGTATCCAGATAACCCCAAGAATCTACGAATATCTGTTACCGATGTTTGCCTCTACCACCCCTCAATTGCATCTGTTTGGGAGGGGTCCATAGATATCACATTGCTTGTGATGATATGGACCAAGAATGAGACATCCTTCAACTAGAACTCACTCTTTTTGTACTTTGCATAGAGCTTCTCCCTGCGCAAAGTTTATAGTACAGTTCTTAAATGCTCTTCATGATCCTCCTTGGTTTTGGAGTATATTAGAATGTCATCTATAAAGACTACCACAAATTTGTCAAGGTTATCTCTAAAGACTCTATTTATCAATTCCATGAATATTTTTGGAGCATTAGTGAGTTTAAAAGGCATTACTATTAATTCATAGTGCCCGTACCTTGTACGAAAAGCAGTCTTGGGGACATCTTCCTTATTCACCCTTACATGATAATATCCCGACCGCAAATCCAACTTGGAGAAGTATTGTGCTCCACACAGCTGATCGAACAAGTCATCAATTTGTGGGAGAGGATATTTTTTCTTTATCATGATTTTGTTAAGTTCATGATAATCGATGAAAATCCGCATTGACCCATCCTTCTTCTTGACGAAGAGGACTGGTGCACCCCATGGTGAATCACTTTGACGTATAAACCCTTTATCCAGATTCTCCTGTAGTTGGTTCTTCAGATCTTGAAGCTCAACAACAACCATTCTATATGGAGTCTTGGATATTGGTAATGCCTCGGGTATAAGTTCAATTGAGAACTCAACATCTCTTCTAGGAGGAAGAGCAGGCAGTTCCTCGGGAAACACTTTAGCGAATTCCCCCACAATAGGAATTTCTTCAAAGATGGTTTCTTCCTTGGACTCAATCATCTGAGCCAGATACGCATGCTCATAGGTTAGTAATATCCATGCTTGAGTTGATGGAGCTAATGGAGATTCATCTTCCTCTTGACACTTGTAATGAATCGGGGGTCGATTCTCCATATAGAGTGTGATTTCCCTCTCCTGACAATTTATGTTGGATCTAAATAAAGAAAGAAAATTCATGCCAATAATTGCATCAAATTCCCCCAGAGAGAGTATGACGAGGTTCACTGGGAAATTCAATCCACAGATTATAATAGGGGAGGACCTATATTCATGGGATGCAATGATTGCCCCATTTTCCATACTCACCGACATCTTAACTTCCATGATTTTTGGTGGTGCTGGGATTGTTCGACTAAACGTTCGACATATAAAAGAATGCGTAGAACCTGAATCAAAAAGTACGTTCACTATTCATGAATGAATAACTAGCGTACCTATCACTACTTCATTTTCGGGGTTCACTTCTGCAGAAGTGATGGTAAAAACTCTTCCTTGCTTCCTTGGAGGTTGTTGGTCGCCTCTGAAAACCCTTGGATTAGGGCACTGATTTGCAAAATGACCTGGTTCTTTGCATTTGAAGTATTGAACAATGCGTTGAGGTTTTAACGGAGCGTTCTTCTCCTCTGTCGTAGCTGCGGGTCTTTCTTGCCGATAGTTAACAGCTAGGTACCTTTCTCTTCCACACCTGAAGCATTTTCTCATCCCCTTAAGGCAATTTCTAGGGTGCTTCTTTCCGCAATATTGGCAAGTGGGGTGCTGGATCTTCTTAGCACCATTGGATTTATCCATCGGACCACCAGCATTGAATTCCACCTTACGCTTCTTATCCCCTTGATACCCCAATGATTCCCTGATCACCATTTTGACATTGAGGGCACATCTTACAATCTCCTCATAGCTATCAAAGTCACGGATCACTAATGATTTCCGTCGGCTAGTCATCATCCCACCAAAGAAGCAGTCAACTTTGCATTCAGGGGTAACGACAAATATGGAAGCGTAACATGTAATCCTTGTGAAGTTTGCCTCATACGCTCCAACAGATTTTTCATCTTTTTTCTTGAGGGAAAGGAAGTCTCTTTCCATCTTAAGCCGGAGGGTGCGCGAAAAATATTTATCGAAAAAATCTTCCAAAAATACTTCCATTCCAACGCCTCGATCTCCTCCTCAGGCTTCATATTTTTTTTCAATGTCCACCATTGATCAGCTTCACCCTCCATACAACAAGCTTCCAAGACAACCTTCTCTTGTTCAGAACATTGAATGATGGAGAAGACCTTTTCAATGTAGTTGATCCATTGTTCAGCGATCGTGGGATCAGATGATCCACTAAAATTAAGAGGCCTTTGTCTCGTGAAGCTCTCGATAGCGGCTTTTTATTTCTTAGGGGGTGCTTAACGTTCCTCTTGACACATGTTTCTATTCAAAAATTGAGTTAGCTGAGAGAGAACTATGACAAAGTTCACGATTCCTGCTCCCATTGGATTTGGCATCTCATTAGTACAGTCATCACACTGATCATCACAATGGTTGTTAGCCCGAGTCCTCCTATTACCGGCTATTGGCTGGAATAAAAGGAAAGTTAGGGGTAACACATAAAGGGTAATCCAAAGATAAAAGTTGATGACTTATAAATAAACTTTCATTTCATTAACTCATGAGTCTATAGGTTTCAATCTAGGCTTTTCATGATCTACTTTCTAACATATATTCTTAGGGGAATTTTTTTAATTCCCTTAATAAGGGTTAATACTATGCTTTTGAATTTATCAAAACATATCCCATGTAAGTTTCGTAACCAAGAGTGCAGCAAGGCCTGTTGTCGTGCACCAGTTCCCGTTCGAGTCTCGCTCAAAGCGTTGTTTTTGAGTTTTACCCCTAGGATACATCTGTGCTAGAGCCGCCTCTACCTACTCGTATCCAGACATGGATGTATTTGTTTGATAAACTACTTACTCAGTACTTACCAAAACTTAGGGATGTTTTTATTATACTTAGTCTTGAATCTATGGCTTTACTAGGGTTTCCTAATCCGAAAAATAACTAAACCTATCCTTTGATACCAACTATGACAACCCTGCTTTTATTACAAACTTAAACATGATTTATTACATAAAACTTCACTTGATTCAACAAAGAAGATCAAGAGGTTTAGTGTCTTTGGGGATTAGGATAATTACATAAAAACTTAAAACATTAAATACAACATCTTCATTGAAAACTTCCTTTACATGACCACTACATTCCCTCATACTTAGCATTGCATGGGATAACCTGAGGACATGCATAAGAAAAGGGTGAGCTATAAATCCCAGTAAGGGAATACTTATGGAATAAAATGAGGAGTATAATACATGTTAGAAAATAGGAATATCAATATAGCACAAGAGAAACATTAACAAAAAGGCATGATAAATCATGATAATCATAACATGGGAATGTGGCAACAACACTTTACATGGAATTAGCATGAGCCAAGGCTCATTGCACATAGAACAAGAGTAAATCCTCATTGCACATGGAGCATGAGTAAACCCTTGTTTTACTTGAATTAGCATGAGTCAACACTCATTGCACATGACATATAATGATACTATACTTTACCCAATGCATTGGAGCGCTATAAGGGCACACTCTTCTTAAACATTTCATTTCATGCATAAGTGTGTCACATGGATCATAAAACATGGATTTATAAAACATAATAATTTATTCCACGATAAAGGAATGTGGAATTCATACATGAATCATTATAATCAATATGTAATTGTGCATAAAGGTGAATACCATTGATGGAGAAATGGGCATGGTATTCACTACACATGACATTGGCTTAGAAAATCGGTGCGATTTCGGCAGCATAAGGGTGTGACATAAGAATTCATAAAAATGGTTGATGAGAGAGAAAGTGGTTCTTAATCATATTTACATGTAATATAAAGTATGGAGGTCATATAGATACATGTCCCAATAATTTTAATGGAATTTATATTCATGATACAAAATTATTGCTTGAATGTAAAAGATGAGAGAGAAGTTCCTTTCAGAATTTCGGCATAGTAACTGGTGTACATGGGAGGCATTTAATGAGATAGAAAGGGGTCTCCCATCATTCAAACAATAATACGACAGTATGGGGAAGGTGTGAAACCATACCCCAACATTCATAATTGAAATTAAAAGGGAAAAAAACTTAACTAAAATTGGACAAAAAATGAGAAAGGAAGAAAAAAACCCTTACTTGAATGTGTGCTTCCAAAGGCTAGAGAGAGGCTTGTGAGAGGATTATTGGGAGCTTAGGGCACCTTGGGAGGATTCTAGAGAGAGTATGTCAGAGGTTGGACGAACTCCAAGGGCTTTGAGTGAGGAGGAAGTGGGATATTGGGTGGGTTTATATAGGAAAGGTGAGGGAATTCTTTATTATTTAGGTTTGGGACCCCTTATATTAAATTAATCCAAAACACAAACCAACCCATTGTTTTTTCCCATGGTTATTGGAAATGGGAAGAGGAAAAGAATATTATATAATACAAAAGTCCAAACCTCTAAAAATAATAAGGATTCTTATGTGGAGGTGAGTCACACTTCCATGGAAATTAATCTAAAAAGACAAGGTGTTTAATAAGTCTTGAGGGGTCCATTAATGCTTTGAAAAGTAAATAAAACAAACCCAAAATCAAATTATTTTAATGGTAAAACATATATTGGCTGAACATAAAGATTATAGTATTTTATTACATCACTATTGGGTCATTATGATGTCATAAAACACATTATATATTTAAACGGTATTTATTTTTTACCCAAAAATTTGACTGTCTCAGAAAATTATGAAAAATTCACCATTGGATAATTTCGACATCCTGATTCCTGAAATAAAATTTATTTTATCAAAATAATTTTCTAAATTTTTTAATTTTCACTTTGAAAATAAAAACTGACATTTATCGAAAATTCAAGGGTTTTGACAGAAATGGGTTTCAAACCATAATAAAAATTATAATTGAATTTATAAAATTATAAGATCATTTATATTTAATAAAAATTAATTAATAATAATAATTTATTAAAATATTATTTAATTCAAAAATCCCTTAATTAAATAAAATCGATTTTTTAATTAAATAATAACTAAAAACACTATTCTAACTTTAAAATCTATTTACAATGAATCAAAAATGAAAAGGAGGTATTTTAATTATTATATAAAAAAATAATATACATGAACATATTACTATTGATCTGTTACATAACCCCTTAAAACAGTCTCATAAGACCTAAGGGTAAGGCGTGTGATGGTTACCGACTCTTGGGGTGGCTCAGATAACATCGCTCGAGTGGTAATTTCAATCAACTTCCACTTTTCCCGTAGACATTCACGTTCGAGCTTGACATGATGAAGCTCTGCTTGGGCTTGGTCAAGAGAGAAGCCCAAAGATGTACCCTCTTTTCTGAGCTCCAATAAATGGGCTTCGTATGGGTCAATTCTACTAGATGAGTCCATCACTTCCTTTGTCTATGTAGATTGGATCAGTTAAAGTCTTATATTTATACTAATCGTGTGATCACTGTTCAACGGCTATATTAGCAACGGTCAAAATTCTTAACATAAAACCAAGGAAGTTGAAATTTTATATATAAACATAAAGAGACATTTAATTAGATCAAGAGGGATTTCCATTAATGAATCATTGGGTCGTTACACTTTTGATTTAGTATTTAGTGAATGTTAGAAAGGAGACAAGGTTGCGTTGTTAATTTTGTAATGATCCTTTTCATGGGAGTAGCTAACCCATGTATGGAGGAAATTAGAGTGCCCGGGGATATGATTTCTTTTAATGTTTTTCATCATTCATAGTTAATGTTAATTTACATTAGGTGAATCCCACATTATGTAATGTTATAATTTCCTGTTGATATTGTTTCATGGTATTTCTAATTGTGGCCTGGTAGGGAATGAGATGATTATTCAAGAACAATGATATGCATGTAGAGTTATATATTTATTTCCACTAGTGATGAAATGAACATGTTTATTTCATGTGTTATATATATTACCATATGAAAAATGGTATGATATACTAGGTATTTAATGTGGAGAAGATGTATGGCACTTTTACTTCTAAGAAGGCACTCTATGTGCCAATTTTGTTACGAAATAAAATGTTCATTTCTTTGGAAAAGGGTCCAAACCTTTAATGTCAAGGGTTCTTTCAACATCCCTACACTAGACACTATATGGAGTTTATCTCCCATATGATGGACCACTTCAATATTCATCATCGAGCTATCATACCCGTAGACCATGCTGAAAATATTTCCTCTTTCGGAAATAGTTATCTCATTTATCATCATTCCATCCATTCCATGAGATATTCATGGATATATCTAATTAATAAATGGAGAGGACTATCAGGATCATTCTTCTCCCTCAGATTATATCTTTAAAGCCTCGTCATTAATTTAGTGTACTCTAGTAGCAATTATATGAATCAAAAGGCCACCTCTTCTTTGGATTCAATCATTCGGGTTGTCCTAGGGCTTGTAAATTATCAACATGGTTCTCCATCCAAAACTGAAAATCCTTCTATGTAGTGATTAATTATAAGACATACATTATGAATATGTGCTCTTTTTATCCCCAAATATGTGGAAAATATAAATTTAATCTTTTTAGATGGTCATTGGAAGTTCTTTTTGGTCATGAACCTCCCCTGGTTATAGTCTAAGTCAATCTCTCTAGTATTTTCATTTCCTAAATCAAAGTTTCATTCATCCGTTCCATACTCAGTGATAGGATTTCATTTATGTGCATGTAATATCATTGCTTTATGATGTTTTATGCCTTGTTGTTATGGATTTTTTTTGTAGGTGGATATCCCTCATTCGATTCTCAAGTGGTTCTTTATTTAGGCCAGTGCTTCACTTTCTTAGTTGCAGAAGCTATTTTACCCTAGTATGGTTCATTTAATCTCATTCCTTCATTTCCATGGTAATTCAAAAAATTATTTCTAAATGGAGAACTATGATTTCCATCCTAATGATTCTTCTACTTCTCGTACCCAGGGTCCTCTTACAGGATCTGAATTCAAAGTCACCCCACCTTTTTCTGTTCGACTTCCTTCTATCTGACCATCATTCCCTTATTTTACCACATGCATTTCTAATTCAATATTACACTAAATGTTATTGATTAATACTCATCCTCAATGTCATCTAATCTCTAATTTCCACTCTTTTACCTCTTCTTGTTTAGATGTGATGGTTTTTAAGAAACCGGTTCTGTCTTGTTTCTCAAATTTGGTCATCTTGAAGTCTCATCCATCTCAATGTAAGGTGGTTGTTTCTTTGTCTTCAATTTTTTAATCTTTTTAAGGGTCATTTATGGGATCTCCACAAATCAATACTATTCACCTTCATAATTTTTATGAGGAGTTATCTTCTACTCTACAATGTATTACTATGTTGACGATTTTTTTATTTTCTCAATGTTCTCCATATATTGGTGCTCGCAAAAGATATCAAAAAATACTATCTAACCAATGGTCCTCTTATAACTTTTCAAAATTTAGTGTATTTATCCAATTAAGATAATTCTATTAATCCATGATCACCTTCACAGTATCAAATTCTATGGGGTTGGGTGCCTAATTAATGATAGATTTCATCAATAATCAGTTTTGAAAAAAAAAAAATTCTCTTATATTATGGTCCATGAAATAAGGCTTTTATTAAGAAGGAGGCTTATGTCCACCCTAGACTCATGGATTACATTCTTAAAGGGGACCAGTTTCAGTCTTTTAAGGAAATTATCCTCTCATAGGTGGAGGATTGACTATTTTTTTCTAAGGCAAAGTAGGGGTTATTCAATGGGAGAGATTTTCGCCTATTGATCCACCAAGACAGTGTTCAGGATGAACTGGGGGATATTTTGAGGTGAAAATAGATTCAAAATAAGTTTGGTTTTTTGGTTTGGCGCGCCAGAAATTCTGCTCTTCCTACTGACGACAACGTCCAGGAGAAGGGGGTTCAGATGGCTTCGAGATATTACTGTTGTGTATCTCCTCATGTGGAGTTGGTTACTCACCTGTTTTTTCAGAGTGAATGGGTTAATGAACTATGGTCTATCATTTCTAGGGGGGTCTTGGTAGGGACATGCAATTATTTTTAGGAACTCCATTTGGTCTGGTTCTCAGGTACATAATATGAACAGATGGAAGCAAAGATTAGGTGCATCGCATCTATGACTGTTTTTTGGATGATCTGGGAAGCTAGGAAAACAGCTCGTATTAAGAACCGGCCTTCGTTTTTCCTGCTCCAACTGAGGCTGCGAAATCGGTTCTAGGATTTTGGCTCCCTGTTAAAGAAAGTCCATTATTCCCCAACCCTCTACAGTTTCCTCAACATGCTGGTTGGGTCTCCAAATTCTATTGGTTCCTGGATTAAATGGAAACCTCTGGAGAATGATTTTAAACTCAACGTGGACGGGTCCCTTATTCATAGAGAGATGCACGGAGGAGGGATGGTCTATGATGGGAATGGCTCTGTGGTTCTAGCCTTCAGAAGCTACCACGGGTTGGGCTGCTCGCTCGAAGTACAAATTCGGGCTTTTCTCACAGGTATAACACTATGCAGCAGATTTTCCCTAGATTGCGCTGAAATGGAATCAGAATCGGTGGTTATGGTTCAGGTGATCACGGATAAGTGTGAGATAACGTGGTCTTTGATCTATCTGATCCGTAAATGCATTTTAATTGTTCCCAGAGAATGCGTGCTCCAGAATGTCCCAAGGGAAGCCAACTTTGTTGCGGATTCCCTTTCCAGATGCGGTAGGCCGGAGGAACCCCTGCGATCTACTATCGTTTTGGATCATTACCCTAGGAATGTAATTTTTTTGTGCAAGGTGATGCTTTAGGCCTTCACCACTACAGGCCACCGTGACATATTGGTTCCGTGTAAGGCTTATGCCTTTATTTTATAATAAAAAAACATTTTCAGTAGTGGTCCATAAACCTAAAGAAACACAATTCACTTATTATAATTTTTTCACACAATGTTGGGTTTGGATGAATACATGAATTGATATAACCATAATCATCACATTTGTGAATTATAGAATAATATTATTTTTATAGAAATTATTATTATTCCCAATCAGTTTTCCATTGATAAATTTAATTAAAAAGTGAATAGTTTCTTTATTTTATTATATTTTAAATTTGATGAAAATGAGTGGGAGTAGTTATTTTAGGATCTCAATAAATTTATTCTTATTGATTATTCGATGATATTTTCTGTAGAATTCATAGATATTTTGGAAATCTTAGAAAAACATGGGACATAATCCTACATTAGCAAAGCCCTGTGGGACTTCACCTCGTTATTATATCATTCAGGCCTTTTGAATTTGGGATTTGGGGGTGATAAGATCAACTATTTTAATAATCAGAGATTTAATATCCTTATATGTTGTCATCTGTGTTTTTTCCCAACTTCAAGGCTATATATTTTTTTTTCAATTGAAATTTGAACTTTCTAGTTAATTCTCTCTCCAATCATTCTATAATTAAGGTTTAGCTGGTGGGAGGAAGGAAATACAATGCTCATTTCTTCTTCTCTAATAATTTTACTTTTGATCCTGACAACCACTATGTGGTTCATGTACCCTAGACAAACCCGAATGACAATAATGATAGCATTTCTCCCTAATACAAATGGAATCTTCTCAAAAGTAATTCAAATCCCTAAGTTAACAATATTTATATATGTGTTATTGACTTTTACAATATGGCCTCAAAACATAAGAAAGTAAAAAACTAATCAGGAAAATTATTAGGATAATGATCTAATTGTCAATATCTTCTAAATGTAAATTTTATAGAATATATGTTTTTTATATAAGAATACATGGTTTGTGTTGTCTCCAAATATAATTGACTAAAAGAAGGAAATAAAAACACTATATATGTTCATTGTATGTATCAAGGAGTGTAAGGGAATCTATCATCCAAAATTTCTGTTGGATATTGGGTCCACCATTAATGATATTTATGATATGGGATGAGTGGATAAAAAATACCTAATATATATCTTTACTGATCATAACCCTCACATGTAGGTTTGATATGAAAGTTGTAATGTGGATATTTTCATTGTTATTCCTCATTTTTTCACTGATTATGATAATCCTATTATTGTATCCATACCTAAGGGAAAATTATTAAGGATACATTTCATAGTATGAGTCAAGATAACTCTATTATCATAGATTGGTTTCCAAGATAATTCTATATGGCTTCATGCGGAATTATTAAAGAGATTCATCTCAACTATGTCCAAGTATTCTTTTATGATTTCTATCTTAATTTTGATTCCATTGCCTCCATCATTTCTCTCATTCCAAAATTTAGTAATCCAACTCCACAGAAATAGATCATACTGAAAATAATGGGGAAGTTTCGTTAAATGGAACACACTAACATCATTAGTATAAGACATGACCATTATATCTATTCTTATATTTCATAAGTATAGTATGGTTTGATCAAGAACAGTTCTATACCATGTGATATCACTATTTTTCAAGAAATGATCACATAAATCAATAAAAAGATTCGGGTTATATATATTAAAATTAAACTAGTTTGGAATAAATATATACATAGGTTGGAATGTAATATTATTCTGATTATCCTGAATTGAATGGGATTTTTACACATAGATCTGTGAATTATAATTTTAGTGCTTAAATTCCCTTTGGCCATGTATATATATTATGGGGTGGAGATATGGTTCTTCACATCTATCTTTGGTCTTTACTAGGGAAAACTTCTATCTTTATGTTTGTTTCCGACGCTTTCACTGAGGCGCGCACGTCCATCCATGGAGGTTGTGCAGCTGTTTCCCCATAGTCACGCTTTCCAAAGGCGGGCGACATCGATCGCATATTCATGGATGTCTTCTCCTTGATCGAAACAGGATGATGGGATGTTGTTTCTTCATTCCATGGATTCCTCCTTGGAACTTGTCACCTAGTCCGGGTATCCCTTAATGATTAAGTCGTGGTTCATGAATCTTGTTCCTGGTGCCATATCTTTGTGGATGTTGGTATATTACACTACTTCCTTTAGAACATTCCATGGGGTCTTGACCAGGTATCATCCTTCAGTTAGAGAAGATGGTAAAATCATGCATGTTGGGGCATATTTTGATGAGTGGACATTGGGTATCTTATATTCTTCCTCATAAGAGGGAATCTTAAGATAACAGAACCTGAAGCACCATAGAGACAGATCAGATTAGTACATCCCAAGGATGGAACCCCTGGAAGATGGATGGATCATAACACCCAATGTGGACGGATCTGAGGTGGTGCGCCCCATAGAGGGGAGATGTCACACCGTAATGGATGATCTGAACACCACTGAAGGCGGATCAGCGAGAGTGCACCCCAAGAATGGGGGACACCACTGTTTACCATTGGCTGGGATTGAACCTCGTAGAGGTTTCTTACGAGGTGTATGACATGATCCCACCGGGATGTGGCATCTCGGATAAGAATAAATATGGATGATGGAGAGTTTATTGAAGTGGAGGGGTAATGATATGGGATCGACATGAGGATGATTGTGATGTTGGGATTGAGCATTGAAGAGACTTTCTACATATCCCGGTGGCAGGGAATCAAGGTCCGCGTAGTTCGGTGGGACGATGGGACACCTGAGGATGCGACCCACTAGAATGGACGCATGGATGGTATCTGAAATAAATATAACCTCCAGGTTGGGGAATGGTCTTCCCGAAAAACAATGGTTCGAGAGAGAGATTAGAATGACAGATTGGTGATGGCCTTGAACTTCATGGAGGCTTCCTACGTATCATTGTGGCAGGGAATCAAGGTTCACATAGTTTATTTGGCAATGAATTACCATCTATTAGGGACTTCAAAAACTTATCATCAATTTGGGGACTTCAATGATTACCGTTGAATGGGGTTGACAACGTCTTACTAAAGAATAGGGTACAATGGCTTACCACTAAGTGGGTCTAAACATCAGGGAGGCCTCATACGTACTATGTCTAGGAGACAAGGATCAATCCCATGTTTTTCTTGTGGGATGGGGGTCGGTGAACTGACCTGGAGAAGGACCTGGGGTCCAATGGTTGTTGGGCTTGATCCTCGTGGAGTATTCCTACGTACCTTGCCTTGGAAAGGAACAAAGACCATGTAGCTCAGAAGGAGTGGGTGCCGACGTGAAGGGGAGTCTAACCTAATGGTTTTCAGGATTGATCCTGAGAGAGGTTTCCTACGTACCATTCCTTGGCAAGTTTCAAAGAACAAATAGATTAGAAAGGTGAAACGGCTTACCGTGGATTGGGGAAACAACATCTTACCACTGATTGAGGTCCACAGTTTAACATCATGTTGGACGGGGGTGAACTGATGTGAAAGAGGACCTGAGGCCCAAATAGTTGTTGGGATTGACCCTTAGGGAGACTTCCTACATATGTTTCCTTAACAAGGATCAAATACACTGTAGTTCAGGTGGTGGGAACCGACGTGAAGGATGTCAGAACCAATGGATGTTGGTCTTGAACCTCAGGAGGGAATCCTAACTACCCTGCCTCGGAAAAGATCAAAGACCACGTAGTTCAGGTATGGGTGCGGGGCTTGCACTCTAGGCTTCCCATGGTATTGGTGAACTGATGTGAAAGAGGTCATAATGACAAGGGTGGTGGGATTGAACCTCATGGGGGAATCCTAAATACCCTGCCTTGGCAAGGATCATAGTCCTTGTAGTTCAGCATGGGGTGTGTGGGGCTTACACTCTGGGCTGCCTGAGGTATTGGGGAACCGACGAGAAGGAGGTCGGAACGACCGGGGTGGTGGGATGGAACCTCGTGGAGGCTTCCTACATAACCTAACATGGAAAGGATCAATGTCCTCATATTTTAGGTTGGGGGTTTGGCGCTCACACTCTAGGCTGACCAAGGTGTTGGTGAACGGATGATATGGAGGTCGGAATGACCTACTGCTGAGATTGAACCTCAAGGAGCCTTCCTACATACCCTACCTTGGAAAGGATCATTGTCCTCGTAGTTATGGTTGGTTGAGGGGCTTGCACTCTAGGCTATCTGTAGAGGATTTCATGGATGATGCCTACTACTCTAAGCCCACATGAGTCACGGTCGATGTGAGAAACAAAAGGTAGCAAGGACTTGATGATCAAAGCGTAAAGGTGTGCCCATGAATGGTGCTGAATGGGGCTTACGTAACTAAGCTACCCGGGTGCCACTATGGAGCGACTAAGGTGGATGGGGATTACGCTAGATAGCTGCCCAAGTGCCGCAATAGAGAGGAAATGGTGAATGGGGATTACGTGTAGAAGTTACGTGGTTGCTGCTAAAGAGCATTAATGGTGGATGGGGTTTACGCAAGGATAATGCCCTGGTGCCGCTATGGAGTGGTAATGGTGGATGGGGCTTACACAATGAAGCCACCTTGGTGCCGCTATGGAGCGGCAATGGTGGATTGGGATTATGCAAGGAAAGTACATGGGTGCCACTATGGAGCGGAAATGGTGGATAGAGATTACGCGAGGAAGCTGACTGGGTACCCCTATGGGGCAACAATGGTGGATGGGGATTATGCTAGGAAGCTTCCCTGGTGTCGCTATGGCGCGACAATGGAGGATGAGGATTATGCGAGGAAGTTACCTGGGAGCCACTATGGAGCTACAATAGTGAATGTGGCTTATGCAAGAGAGATGTCTGGGGGCCACAATGGAGTGGAAATGGTTCTTGGGACTTACGCAAAGAAGATGCTCGGGTGCAGCTATGTAGCGACAATAGTGGATGGTGCTTACATGTGGAAGCTTCCTGGGTGCCTCTATGGAGCGACAATGGTGCATGAGGCTTATGCGAGGAAGTTTTCCAGGTGCCACTATGGAATGACAATAGTGAAAGGGGCTTATGCAAGGAAGCTGCCTGGGTGCCGCTATGGAGCGGAAATGGTGGATGAGACTTATGCAAGGAACTTGTTCGGGTGCCGCTATGGAGGGTAAATTAGGGATGGAGCTTTCACATGGAAGTTTCCCGGGTGTTGCTATGGAGTGGCAATAGTGAATGGGGCTTACGCAAGGAAGATTCCTGAGAGCCGCTAGGGAGCGTCAATAGTGGATGGGGATTATGCAAGTAACCTTCCTGTAATGTCTTTATCATGTCTGGCCATAAGGGCATCCCAACCCACATGTGGGTTGTGGCCTTCTCCTTTACGCTGGTGCAGAAAAGGGATAATGCCAAGGGCGTTGGAATCATCCAAACAAAGGGATATGAAAAGTGTGAATCACATTCCCAACATTTGGAACACAATGAGGGTGGCGTGGAGATGGAGGATAACTATTTCCCATGTTCAAAACACAGGATCCATATCACGTTAGCCTGAAATGGGGAAAACAAACGAGGGTTGACTTCTGACCGTGTTTGGGACACAGGACCTGGCACGATGTGTTATCCAAAGCAATAAGGGGCATTGGCCTAAGACGGTAGGTGAACCGATGCGGCATGGGAACAGGTCGTTAGGGGGTACCTTTAGACATGGAAGTGCATGAAGATCCAAATGAAGGACATGCAATGCGTGTGGTGGATTGATCGAATCTTTGAATGGATTCCATCGCTCTTGAAATTACACCACTGTAATCATGAAATTATGAATCATATGATTGGAGCATAAGGAATATCTCATTTGGAACAAGAGGAGTCATATTATTGAATAATATGGTGTACTACAATATATAGTATTGTTAAAATAACTATTGGCATCTAATGCTATGATCATAAGGAATATCTTGTTTGGAGTAAGAGGCATCCTATGTTTAGAACATTGGGTGCACTTCAGTTTATAGTCATGTAGATAGGACTGTTGGGCATAAGGAAACTAGTAAAGGTTGATGAAGGGACTTACGTAAGGGCAGCCCTTTCTGGTTGGACCTGGCATAAGAGTCAGGTAATGGGGGTTTGGATGAGTAGATTGAAGAATGGTTCAACTCAATGTACTCATGGTTAATTGATGATGAGAATATCAACTCACGAAAAATGAAAAACACTAAGAGGAATATGTCAAATCAAGGTGTTTAATTGTGTGTGTAGTAGTATCTGATATCATGATATTCCATAGGTGGAAGGTGGGTGCGCATAAGGGCACAGTGGAAAATCATGATGTCCCGACCAGAAAAGTTGGTGGTGCGACTCTTCATTTTTCATGGGGGAGAGTGATGGTAACGAAGGGAGTGGCCCGAAGGGCCAGGAATGGTGTGCGGTACTAATCCTGAGCAAGGGTGCAGGGGTGCGGACCCCTTGGATCATGGGGTATTGCGATGCATGGACTCGCGGAGCATGGACTAGTAGAGCATGGACTTGCGGAGTAGCCATGGAAAGAAAGCCGCTCACAGAGCATGGGATCACAGAGTTACTTTGTAAAGGAATGAGGAGATTTGCGAACATGGTCTCGTGGAGACGTTTCGCGATGGAAAGTGGAGATCCGCGAACTAGGCTCACGGAGCCACTTTCTGAAGGAAAGCGGAGCTCCACAGGCATGGGATCACTGAGCCGCATTGTGAAGGAAAGTGAAGCTCCACGAACTGGGAGATCGGCCACCCAAGGGGCGGAGTGACCCCCCTGGAAAATGGGGTAAATCTGGGTATTTATAGACAAGGGGCGTCTGGATGTAAAGCCCGCATGGCGTGAAGACAGAGCTCACTCCACGGTGGATCGAGAATGTAAATGGGGTTCATGGAGCCATCCCGCCTCCTTGATTCGTGGTGGGTCATGAACTTAGAAGGGGTTCGTGGAGCCATCTTGCCTCCTTGCTTCACAGCGGGGCTCTGCGATCGCAGAGGGGGCTTCACAAATGGGCATCACGAACTAGTTTTACAGCACAACCTCAAGTGTCCATAACACCTAATCCATAACTCCGTTCGGGCCCTATGACCTACCAAATCGAAGATTATGAAATTGGAATTGATCATAGATCATGAATAGAAGCATTTGAAAATTTTTGGGGATTCATTTTCTGGTGCCAACAAT
Organism: Viscum album; assembly: GCA_963277665.1. Lineage (NCBI taxonomy): Eukaryota > Viridiplantae > Streptophyta > Magnoliopsida > Santalales > Viscaceae > Viscum > Viscum album. The sequence goes on from OY728123.1 coordinate 1,759,029,171, forward strand.
TTTTTTTCATAATGGTTCAATATTCTATTAGAAAACACATCAACATTTATATTGAGGTTGACCATGTGTGCACCTACTATTGTCGGTATTCATTTAATGAAATTTCCCATATAATATGTGAGGATAATGTGATTTCATTTTTAATCAAAATATGATATCCTTAAGAAGAATTAATAAAGTCTTGGATGAGTAATGTAAGTGGAGGAGGTAGCTAATTAAACATGTTATGAATTTTATTTGGACATCAAATCATTTTGCATAAATAAAGTATATATCAAGTAAACCAATCCAAGGAATGTATTGGAGGTATTTCCCCATGGGTTTTATGGGTACTCCTATTTTATCACGAATAAATGGAATTCAAAATCTTGACCTATAATTTGTAAAACAATTTGAACTACATTAATAGTTCTATGAACCATATTATATCTTTTTTTTATAATATTATCTTTTTTAATTGTGTTATATCCTACATTATTTTTCACATTTTTGGATCATCAAGGTACATCTAGATGATATAAAATATATTAATGTTCTAATTAACACTATCATCTGGGATGTGTTTTCAGATTGGAAGTGTTGTAGATCATTTTGTTTTAGGATGTCTTGTCCATTTATGTATAGTGGAATCAACATGCTATACTCCATTAATATTAGTAAAATTGTGCATTTTATGATAGAGATGGATGTTTTTTGGGGTCATCACACTCCAAGTTTCTATCATTGCATATTGGTATGGGATAGATCTCATTAATAAGATTATTAATGATTCATAAATATAGTGAGCTCTCTAGAGTCAAATCTCGATGCTCAAGACCATGCGTGAATTATTTTTAGCCGAAAAGATATCAACTACTATGGCACCCTCAGGGTTGGACTCAAACATAGCTTCATTTTCTTCCCAATGTGGTATCACATAGTAAATCATGAATTCCATAATACTAAATTCATCAATGCTATCCTAAATGAATAATATCTTGAAATTTTTAATCTCATTTCAATGACCACATACATGGATCAGCTCATATTTATGTGAAATGTTTTCATTGTATTCTCTTCCAATGAGTATTATTGGCCAATGAATGTTTCCATCCCTGACCATAACTTGGTATACCATCTCTGGTTCAAGTATACTCTTTCAAGGTTCAACTTCATAGTCTAGCATGACCAAAAAACTTTTCTCCATAGATGATGTATTTTAGAACATGGTTATTATTTTAGTATCTAGGTGTTTTCCTTTTATAAATTGTCCAAAAGAATCAATGTCTTTCTTGCTGCTGGAAATCCTTTATTTTGATTTTCAAAAGACGGTTTAATGGGTTCCGGTGCCCAAGCATACAACCACAACATAAACCCAGAAACAGAAATCAACACACTAAAAACATCATTAAAAATCATCAAATGTGTACTCCTCTCCGCATCCCCTGCCAGACTCATCTTCTCCAGTGGCCGAGGCTATTTCCCAACCTGGTGTCCTCCAATACTGAGGACTTTGCACCCGATTCCTGAGCAGTTCTAGAACAGGGTCTGGTGAAATCCTCTCAACCACAATGTTGTTCGCAAAAGACACAGCGACCTTGCCTTTCTTCCTAGATCCAAATGGGAATGGGATTCATCTCTATGGAATTAAATTGTAAATTTTTCGTTTATAGTTAATTATACTTTTGAAGTTGGTAATTTTCCTTGCATTGGTTCAATAGATTAGAGAAAACACCCATTGACACTAAGGAGAGAGTGATCCTATTGGAATCCAGGTGTTGTATATATGTACAATTAGAAATAAGGCACTCTTTAATGGTCACTAGTTCTCTTTAAGGGATCTAGTGAACAAAAAATGAATCTAGCCATTTAACATTGCGAAAATTATAAAAATCTATGATATGGCTCAATCCCATACACCCATTATTTCAAATATATCCACTTTCTTTCATATACTCATAGATAATTACCAGGGCTTGCGGGTTTTCTGGAATCCCTTTATCTTTATCTACAAACTCAATGGGGATTGATGCTATATACCATGTGTTATGAATGGATGTGTCGTTGTCTATGAATTTAGAGGTTTAATATCCATTACATTCAATTGTTTTTTCCCAAATGTGTTGACTACATCAATGTAGAGACATTACTAATTAGAAAGGCCCTATAAATTTGAACAATTAGGAATGTGGAGTTACATTCTATAAAAATTACACCATGTTTATTTTTTATTCAATTGTATGTAAAATACCTAACAGTTGCTCCATTAATTATCATATTTATCATTTTATATTCTACATCTCTTTCCAAATTAAACATTTCCATACTTTTATTTAGGGAAATCAACTGGGTGATTTTCTCACCACCATGGTTTCTCAAGGTAACATGCAATGATTATATAACATTGTGGGTTATATTCCCAAATATTTCATGAACATTGATTGGTGGTGCACTCTTTGGAATTATTTCTTCATACCACTTTGACTCTCTCTCATTATATATTCCATTCATAGAATTTTCGTGAAATAATAATAAAATTTTGGTGAAATAAATAAACAAGTCTTACATTATAACGAATTTGTAATCCATATTTAGAGATCCCTAGGGATGTGGGTTTCTATTATTGTCACGTAGTGAGGTTGACCTTTTTTATACATTGTTCTAATGAGTGTGTTTTTTCATGTAGATAAAATTCAGCCTTTTCACCTTTGAGATGAGCATCAGGATATTGGAAATCATCATTATCCTAACGCAACTGAAAATATGATTACTATTGATCCTGAGGATTGAATAGTTTTTTTCATTATAAAATCATCCACAGGGTCATGTGGTCCAAGTAATGGGAGACAATTCAAAATGTTTCTTTGACTTCTATGATGTCGAGTTCTCCAACTACATCATATACCTACATTTACTGAGGAGAGAGGATACGATGAAAACATGTTCTGGATTGGGTGTATCTAAAACATCATTAATAATATTGAGACCCCATCATACAACAGGTTGATAATTTGTTTATTTAGTATATTTAGACCTACCATGTGTTAGTGGGAAATTATAGAGTATGATGGGAAGTGTAAGGAGTTATCTCAGATGTAATTTGACAGGAAGTTCATCTTCCACATATGTCAAGACACATTGATGGATGGGAATAATCAAATGTTTATACGTCTAAGTAGGGAGGGAATGTCCATGATAGAATAAGTTTATATTTTCTCTTAAAGGAAATGAATTATTCAATTTTTAGCTGCTGATGAGATATCTATGGTTAGACATTTTATGGAAGGATATTTCATTGGGATCAGGTAACAGGTGAACATAATTCACCTATACATATTTTTGGATGTGATAAATCATGCACTCATCTTGGAAGGTAATATGAATGATTCCCCATTTAGTGGTCAAACTATATCCTAATAAATAACTCTTTACTCCTCTTTGGGTATAATGAATCACCATAAGGATTTTTTTCAGCATTGAAAAACTGGAGAGAATATTCTGGGTAATGGTAATTCATCTCATGGACATTTTCATTTGTAGTGCTTTCAGTATGGAATGTTGGTCCACAAGTGGCCTTAGTGTATGTTACATAGTTTAGAGTATCATGCATGAGGAAGAATAAGACACCTGAATTTTTTAGCGGAATACAAAATAATAATATTGGAAGGGGATCCGTACTAGTACAAAAGTCTAGGAAGGACTTCACTACTACTTAGAAGATATGTAGTTTGAGTTCCTTATGATGTTCATGTTGAGTAAGGCAATGTTTAATACCAGTGATGGAATTGTAGTAACATATAGAAGGAATAACTTAGGGGTCATATTGAACCCCAAAGAAGAGGATAAAGTCAGATCCACACAATAATGAAAACTCTAGCTACTAGGGATATAAGACCTTCTACTCTCAGAGTTACCATTCTTATATAATTTAATGTTTCTTATGTTCTATTTTATATAAAATAATCAACAACCTTTTTTATCTTTAATATTTATAAATGGTTTTAGATTAGTTTTGGAAATCATGAATGTTGTTTTGAGCATCAAAAACTATTGACAGATAAGTAAGATAATATTTAAGGTTGATTTCTGTTTTCTCTATATTTAAGTGGAAATCATTTCTTTTGGGATCTGGTTATGCTGGAAATGATAGTATTATATTTAACTCAATGTATGGATTTGTTAGTCCAATATCAAGGTCATATAAATTATTATCAGTGGATAATTACTTTTATATCGTCAAATGGAATTATCTATTCTGACTAGGGTTGGTGGGATATTTATTCTTATCATGCAGAAAAAATTCAATATAGATTGGATTGTATCACTTAATTTTAGATTTCATATTCTAGATGATGGTGGAATGTAGTTGGATTATTTTCATCTATTTTTACACCATTAATTTATATATATTGATGGGTTTTATGTATTTCATCCAATGTGGGATATAGAGTTCCCAATCTAGTTGGTATGGTGAGAAAGGCCAGTTTCTATCGCTCCATATAAAATTGAACCATCCAAGCTACATTATTTAAAAGATTAGTTGTATTATCTAGGGGATAAATGTTTCATATGGACTAGTATGTCTCCATGGGGTTCTACCATTCATTTCTCTAAATATTTTGATTATAAATTGTGCCTGTATATGGTTTTTCAGAGATCGAACCATAGGGTAGTGGAGAACTGATATAACTTTCAAATAATTAATGATCTATTTGATCAGATGAGTAGAGGTATGATCTTCTCAATGATAAATTAGATATCAGAATACCTCTAGTTTATGGTGAGACCTTTTTAAAAACATTGGAATTATTTTTGGAGGAGGTATGGCTTATATGAGTTCACAATGACAACAATTTAAAAAAAAATGATCCAGTGATATTCATAGACTCGATGAATTAGATCATTCATCCAATTATAGACTAGTTATTGGTTGGGGTTTTAAAAAATATATTTATATAATCTATTTCTATAGATAGTCATGCTCATTAACATGAAATAATATAGAGAACATTAAGAGAGCATTATCATTACTCCGTTCTAACAAAATATAGTTTCTAAATTTATAAAGAGAACTTATTAGATCATGTCATCCCAGAGGTAAGAGTGTTCGTCGAAAAAAATAATGTTACACCCATGGTGTATTGTGATGTATCCCATCATTTCGGTGAGGTTCACAGATTTCTATGTTAAGCAAGTTATTATCATATCTTTATTCCAGACTTCAATCATATATAATCACCTTGGTCTAGGAACATAATGAAGGGGTGAAGTTGTTTTTGTGAGATGCTTATGAGTGAGAGTTTACAGAGCTAAAAAATAGAATGACCTCAACACCTATCCCCCGTTTAACTATTCTGGTTAAATCTTCAACCATGTACTATAATTACTATAGAGATTTAATCGAATCCTTTATTATGTAGGAGGATCAAGGGGTTTCTTATTATCCCAGATAGTTGAGGCTACCTGATATAAGTTATGCTACTTAGGATTTCAAGTTATATGTGATAGGAAAATTCAGAATATTACAAAGAAACTATCTTATGGTTGAGAATTTTATGGTATTCATGGACCATATGATCCATATGTATTTATTTCATTAGCTGGAATCGAACCATCATCATTGGACGTTGGAGAATTATCTTATTTCTTTTGAAATTGTTTTAGATTATACATTGTGAATGGGAAACATTGTTCTTGGGTTTTCCTTTGTATTTATGCCTCGATGGATGAGAATTATTTTGATAGAAATAGCCTTTGTTTTGGAAAATGAGATAAATTTCAGGGATTTGCGTTTAATTTAATTGTTGAGTTTAATTATATACTTTTAAAATGGGTTGAAGAGGGTTTTCCATGGTTTTAAAGTGTTTTTAGTTGGTTTATATCCTTATTTAGAAAATAAACTGAAGGATTTTGTTTTATAATTACATTCCTTATTCATATTACATGATGTATAAGTATTTCTAGACATATGATATTTAATATTTTATGATGATATTTGGTTTCACCTCAGGAACCAAATTCTCCTCAAGTAAGTGTCTATTGAGATAAATATTAACCACTTGGGATGAATTTTCTGACATATTTATTAACAGAGAAACACAAATTGTGAAGGGGTTAAAAATCATGAAAGTATATCATCAAATTGTTTTATATGTGTTGTGTTATTTTGTTTAAATCCTAGTATAAACTACAATATATCAACCCCATGCAGCTTCAAGGAAATTTTGGACCCACTTCGTAAAATTTTTATGTCCCGATTACAGATCCTATCAGTAGTAAGAGTTTCTGCTTAGTTTTCCCTTATCTTCATTCAATTTCATCCTAGTAGTGGAATAATTGGACAACCAATGGATATAGTTTAATAGATTTTTCTGGTGATCTATGTTTCGTTCGTCGATCTTAACCACCTTTATTTCCATTAGTGTTACCCATTTTTTTGGTTCTTTAATCACTGGTTAAATGTAGGGATTCTAAACAAGACCCTAAGAAAAAAATAATTTTAAAGTCATTGAAATATATCATTTCTTTCAATGTAATGTGAACTCTAATTTATCTTTTCATTGATATAATATTAAATCATTTAGTGGAATATTGTTTGAATTCATTTTTGGTAATTTCTTTACAAAACTTATCCTATGGGTTCCCTTGGGGCGACTGAACCCCATATTAATATGAATTGGTTAATATTTTAAAATGAGTTTCGAATGCCATGAGACCTTAGGAATCTATTTTTATATTATCCATATGTAATTGGATTATTTAATATTTATATGGAAATTGATAAATTGATATATTATTGAAAGTGTAATTTACATTAAAATGGTATTTTTTTATAAATAACCATTGTGGCATATGATGTGATATTGCGATATCCATTTTCTTCAGACTTGTTGAGTGATTCGTGCTCAGATTAATATATTTAACTTTATCTAGACATACCCATTCTGTAATTCTTACAATTTGTAGGCTCTGCACCATCACATGTTTTAATGTTAATATTGGGTTTTCTCTACCTAGTCCCATGTTGTAATGCTTATATTGTGTATGATCTACCTATTTACATGTTGTAATGCTTATATTGAGTAGTCTCTACCTAGTCCCATGATATAATAATTATATTGAGTAGAATTTTACCAATCCATATTTTTAATTCTTATACTGAGTGGGATTTTTCCAGTCCTATCATGTAATACTTATATAGTGCATAATTCATCTAGTTCAATGATAAAATGCATATATAACAATCATGGTCCAAATTTGTGTGATTATGTCATGTTTGTTGATATTTGTGATTTTTTCATGGATGTCTGGTTGTTATTTGTCATATTTGTGATATTTGTAAAGAGATATCATAGAATTATGTTGATATATGTTAGTGTTCAAATGGTATTAATTGATTAATTAATAATCATTTGTTTGGAATTATTCCAGGAACTAAATATCAGAACGGTTTTGTTTCAATAAGGTTGTATCAAAATATAGAAATATTTTTCAAAACCAACATAGGCTTCCATTTGACACCTGAGTAGATCATTTGGAAGTAGGTTTGGGAAAGTGCAAGGGACCTTGTAGTGGGTTTGATACAATGAAGGATGTGTTGGAATTGGGAGATGGGTTGGATGTGGGGTTCTATACCAATACATTTTGAGATTATTATTTGGTAAATGGTTATTCTATTTTTATTTCTTTCATGTTGACATTTATATATATCTCATATTTCGATTTCATTGTTAATAATTATTAGTTTACTTGTCTCGCCTTCAGTTTCCTATTGTTAGATATACTATTTATGTTGTTTTTGTTTTAGCCTAATATTTTTTATTGTGTATTATCCCTATGTAAGTTACTTTATACCAGGGGGTATTTGCGACCCACAATACATATTACACCCCACTACATGTTGAATGCCTCTAGGATATTGGTGGTAATGCTTGAGATCTCATAACCAACCTAAATATTCCATGTTAGAGATTGTTGAGTCAATAGACATTACACATTTAATTTTCCCATCTCCAGATCCTTGATCATGATGTCTACACATACACCAAGATGGTCGTTCATGGTGTTTGTATAAACCTAGTAGGAAACAACCAATACATCTTTAATATGACTAAAAATATACACAGAAGTGTATTTCATGACAGAAAGGTAACTGTGAATAGAATTAAACTTCCAATAATGTAAAGAGTTGTCATGCACTAGCCAAGCTTCAATGAACCCCAATCATACATTTCTCATGATCATGATAGATGATATTAGTAGTACTCAATCAAATGAGTTAGATCATGATATGTCACATCATATAACCTTTTGGAAATTTTATATTCCACCGTTAAGGAAAAAATACAATCATTCCATTATGGGAATGCCATACCAATAAATAATGGTTACCTTATCCTCTACAATGGTAGGAATGCTTAGAAGGCCCAATCTTATCAACATCACTTCAACAGAAATACATTCCCCATCAGTAGATCAAAAAATAATAAATGGACTCTATTATAATGGTGTATTGTGATATCATGGGATTAAAAAAAATGCAAATACGAAGACTTTATAATCCCACCCAAAGACACCATAAAAGAGTCATGTCATTTATTCTTCCCCAATAAGGGGTCGACTATGTCTGGCAGGGACAACTACCAACCTAAACAATGAATTACAGATTCCACCAGCTATGTATAAATCCACATAAAAAAACATAACATGGTACCATATATCACAATAAATCACCCCGAAACTAGGTATAACATATATGTAATCTGCAAAAAAAATGATTAATCATGGAATATATGTCATTCCATATTTTAGGAAAATATTATACAAACAATAACCAAATTAGAATGGAACAGACCGTCTATATATAAATACCCTGACTGCAGTAGCCAAAATTTTGTGGTTACATTATTAAATTGGATCTAGATATAAGAAACCTCCTCTTAAAGGGATGAATAATTTAGAAGTCATGTTTTAATTTATATATAATTGATTCCTTCATTATCTATTATCACATGAAATAAAACATAGTTAATGTGTTGATTCTATATTTTTGAACACACTCAGTGATTCCTTCTTCATATCCATTGGAAGGGAAAAAAATTACGGTGTTGTCAGATTCTCACGAAGAGTTCATCATAAAAAAAATCATATTCGATAAGGAAAAAACAATATGGAATGTTAGAAATATAGAGACACATACCATTTAATATTTAACATTTCAATCATGATTAGATAATGAAAAAACAATATGTTAATGTATATAACTAGACATACATTCCATTTAACCAATAACTTGAGTCTAAAATGAATACATTGGAAATGTTTTTGTAATAATCTAAAGGAAAATAATAACCGAATTATTAATGAAGGAAATTATTAATATTAGATTCCATGATATCAGACATCATGATATCAATACAGTCAAAACCTTTCAGAATATAGTTAAACACTGTGTGTATAAACCAATTTAATTCTCTGTTAGTAATTATCTTTATAAGAATATTAATTCATTGAGGGGATCTATAATTTCAAGGGCCATAGGTCACTATAAGTGAAACACATTCATTATATATCTACTGATATATTTAATACAATAAAAAAAATTATTTATCAATAATTGTATATATTAGTAAAAAGATTGTAAATATAGTAATATCCCTAGAGAATAAAATAAATTATAAAATAGATTACCATATACAGAAATGATTTATGGTTTAGGAAATAGTCGTATCCTTGTTAAATTATATATATATTTAGGGGAACTGTAATTTCCAATGACCACAAGGATGATAATATTTCAATGAAATATTAATGATAAAAAATAAATAAATAAAGGGAGTGGTAATACTATTCCAAGTCAAACTGATCCTAATCCACCTTGAGAAATAATAATTAATGTAACATTACAATATATATAAAATTCATTTTATGTAAAATATATGATTTTTAATAATAATCAATGGAAACACCATAAAAATATCATTAAAAATTATTTGGAATATACACTTTTCCAATTGAAAATAAATTTTAGAAACTATAATTCTCATGAATTTGAAGGAAAATATTATTATTAAAAATAACCGTTTAAACATGTAATGTATGCTTCGATGGAATGAGTGATCATGATAATGGAAGAGTTCATTTCAAATCAATTACATAGAAATACTAATTTTATTCACATTTTGGTATTAAAACCCAAAATTTACTTGTTTAAACAATGATAGAAACACTCATGATAATTTTTTTTAAAAGATTATTATTATAACATTGACATAAAAAATCAAATTAATTTTTTTTCAAATCTTTTTTATAAAAAATGTATTTGGATTAAATATGACATTCGATTGAAGATAGAAATGGTATAGGATTTTATCAGAAATATTTTCTCAATCATTTTAAAAAAATAGTAGAAAATGGAAGTCTTACAAGAAACTACAAGCACAATAGGTGGTGAATAAAATTAAATTTTTTATTATAAAATGATCAATAAATTTAATTCTTTGGAAATTAAAGAATAAATACATTACAATTGTATTGAAACATAAATCGCATACCACTTTTGTAATGCTTGAATCACAATCCCCATGAATAGAATAGAATATAATGAAATATTAAATTCCATGAATATAAATTGTTTCATGAATATAACATATAAATTGGAAAGTAGATACACCTTATTAAAATATATTAGTGTATAACATAACATATGTCACACGGAAGAGAAATGGAGATAACATACACTTACAATGATTATAACAATGAATTAAGAATTAATCAATGAATTGATTAAGTTTATCAAATTTAAATCCAATTAAAAATGAAAAATGAAAATAATATAATTAACACTCATTACAAACATAATCCTTGAATATTGAAGACAATGAAGAAGTATTTTTACCAATTGAAAAGATATTGAGTTACGAAATTCATTACCCCATGGAAATTTTTAATTCCAATAAACATAGGGGAAATAATTAAAATTTATGATAAAATATCCTGAATTATTATTTATTCTTGATATTACAAAAATAAACAGAATTATATATTCCATATTAATGGAATTATTCTAATAACATTATATTATTCCTTAATGAATGGAAATAGAGACAAAATTCCTTACCATACACTTCCATTTAGTTGAACACACATTAACCAAAAATATAATAGTTTCAATCATTTAATTAATTTATTTATGGAAAATATTAATGTTTATAATATCATATATTATCCTATTATATTATCTTACCTCCCGTTAACTATTAATCTTTTATTATTATTGTTATTGTTTTGGGTGTTGATTTCCTTATTTTCTCATTGGTGTTTTGTCATATATGTTATAGTTCTTATTGATAGGATATATTTACATCATAAACATAATGATATTAATTGTATAAATTTCATATTAAATTATTGTATTCATTTTTAAAACAATTATTTGATGGTGTTAAGGAAAATTGAGTCTCATATCTTTTTAGAGATGGTAAGCTGTATGTACACATGAGTAATGTTATAAATCCATTAATGGGTTAAATGATAAGAAAATTTATTGTATATTAATTTTAAATAATTAATAAAATGACTTATTTATTATATAAATTCATATTTTTTATCATTATAACTATGTGTGTGAGTCATTGATGGAGAAAAATTTTGTCTGTTGTGAGGTGGTAGTATGTTGTACACACAAGCGATGGATTTGTTTCGAATTTAATGTAGGTTAATATCGATATATATATATTATTCTTTAAAAGAATATAATCCTAGTATATTTCATATACCAATTTTTTTTATATTTTTAGTTTTAATAAAAAATTTAAATTGGAAAATATAATGATTAAAAATAAATATCTTAGTGGATAGAATTGCATCTTCTTTGAAGAACCTCATTTGGATATCATATAATGGATGATAGGGTTTATAATTTGGGAAGATGATGACCTATAAAATTTTTATAATGAAGTTGGGGTTATATTTTTTATGTGTTTGGTCTATAAAAATGATCTGATAGGTGAGAATAAGTAAGGGGAGGGAGTTCTCTTTTATAATTGAATAGGAAAGACATTTAATTACTGAAAAGAATAAATCATACCAACATTTTTCACATTCCAAAAGTACTAGAAATAGATTATTATAGAACGATAGATATTCTAATTTGCAAATATGGTTAAAAATATTATTTATACAAGTATTAAGGTAATTTTTAGCATTATCTTCCTTTCTTAACCCATAATAATAAAAATTCACATTAACCATTGTAAAATTTGTTTATTGTTTTCTTTATTAATTATGACCGAAGAATAGGTTGACTATATTAAATAATATAAACTATTATGATCCCAAATAATAAATTCATTATTCCAAAATAAATTAATAGATGATGGAAAATATATTTCCATTGAAAACCCACAATGGTGGAAAAAACACATTTTTAGGAAATTCAATTTGATATAAAAATATGATCATATATTTTATATATGGGTAGTAACCATAATGATATGGATTTAAATTTATATATATATATTTATATATAAATTCATTTAAATAAATCAAAATTAACTATTATTTTAATTAAAACAAAATGGTTGAAAATTATGAATTTAAAAACAATATTTAGAAAGAACAATTTCTGTTTTTATGCCTCTGAATAATTTAATATGATCATATTTTATAAAGATTATTCATATTTAATTAATATATATAAATCTAAGTATATAATATTTTTTATATATAAATCATATTATATGATTTTTATTTGATAAAATGACATAATTTAATGAAAAATAATAAAATAATTTGATAATGATTTATTTTCAACTATTCACTAAAAAGTCAAAACATTTAGTGAAATAAAAAATTTTCACCCTATGATAATATTTCCATGGTGATTCCAAAATTGTTAATATTTTTATAAAAAATTTTTTTATTAGATTTATATAATTCCAAATGTAAACTAAATATAGAAACCATTTTTTGGAAAATATGTATCCTTAAGCATAACATGATGATAAAAACTAATCTGGTCACTATTTACATTGAATTTATCATTAAATTTTAATTGATTATGACATATATATATATATATATCCTGAATATATTAATCATATTCCTAAAAACCAATTAAATTCACAGGATAATATGTTTATATTGAAATTATATATTTCATGGGTCTTTTATACCCGATGTTGCATGTATTATACACTATAAATAACAATGTTCTTATTTTATGACCCTGTGGATTATTGTAAGATATTATAGTGAAGAGATTAAATATATTTATAATAAATATACTATTAAATCATGGAATGTTTCATTATTCCTTACTACAAATAATTTCATCCCTATAATTTGAACATGCACATGAAATTATGGTGTTTAATATTTTAAAAATCATTTACTGAAAACCCGCAATGTAAAAAAGGATTAATGGAACATCATTATAAAATGAGTAGTGGGTATTAGAAACGTCATTATAAATAATCCATATATATTATTACTTGTAGAAAAAATTGGAGGTATTTTAAAATATGGACATTGAAGAAACGCATAAATAATTATGTAAATTAGATTTTAATGACCACAAGATCATAAATCTGTGATGGATTAATAAAAAAATGATTCATAATATATGAAAGAAATATGGTAACATTTTTTTCATGAAACTTTCATTTAGATGAGGAATTAATTTACTATCCTAGAAAAAAAAGACATATAATTACTTGATATGGTTTTATTTTATAAGCTCAATTTATTTCATTGGGTGTGCTTTGATCAATTTTCACGTAATCTATTACTCAATGAAACAAATATCCCTAATTTCATTAGCTGATCATTAAATCCATAAATGAGTGACAATACATTACTCATATTTCAAAATTTATTCCAAAACAGAAATAGCTATCACAAGTTAATGTAAAAAAATTACCACTATACTTAAATAGTAACAAAATAATGTGAAATTAATACCAATACATAAATTAATTTATTTAAATAAAATTCAAATTAACTAATAGATCATAAATTATATTAGTTGGTTATTCAACCTTATTAATATTTAGTTTGGGGTTCAAGCCCTATGGCCTCACCAAATGCCACTAGTTGTCACCCGGTATACGAGATGTCCTTTTCACAAATAAAATTTAATTGAATTTCAATAACATTATTAAAATGTGATAACTAATAATTACTACAATGTAAAATATAATATAAATAATGATTTTTATCATTTATTTTAATATTATGTCCTAAAAATCTATTCCATTCTTCCTTATATATATTTCTTCATATACAAAAATAATTAGTTTTATTTCTACTAACGAATCTAAAAATATCATTAGTCATGATAGGTTCCCCTAACATAAAACCTCAAAAAGGCCATTAATATATTTCACTTATGATTAACTATATGTTAATAAACCAAAGACGGTATCTATAATATCATGCTAACTCATTGATGAAGACATATATGATTTCAAAAAATAAAAAAAATCCACAAAGGTTTCATTATTTTTATAACAAAAATAATATTAATAAAATCAATTCTGATATTTTAATTTTTAATCACAATACATATATACTTCAACAATTTTACATTAATAAATCACCACCCATTGTATATTATTTAAACATTAAAAGATATAATTTACTAAGATAATACCTTAGATATCAACATTCAATAAAATAAAAAAATGTATTCATATGATGATTTTTTTTCTCTACACTAAACTCTACAATTTTGAATAGAAATATATCACTCTATGATGTTTTTTTATAAAACATTTCACTATTCCTTGAAATATTATCATAGGGGTATCATTCAATATTTATATCATAATACAAATCATTACATTTTTCCTCTATGGACTCCACCTCTCGTGTTCCTAGCACACTTCATCAATCACATGTTTAGTGTGTCAATGATTTAGTTAAGGTATTGATTTTTAATGATATATGATGGTAAAACATTAGGAATAATTATGATATATTTTATTGAACTCATTATAACATGTGGTTTCTCATAATAAAATCACTTTCTATTTTATTAATTGATAAAATAATTACTCCAAGTATCAGCCATTAACTAAAACAAAAAAACATATTATTAGATGTAATAATAAATGTAGGTAAACCATATAATAATTTATAAGAAATATAAATCTAGAATCATTTTCAATCTAAGACACCGTATGTTTCATAGAGCTTGTAATATCCATACATGAATTTATTTCCTAGAAAACCACTTAATATCTTCATCACTAAATCCTTAAGACGTTCCTCCCTACTTATCCTAAAAAAATATGATAGGGTTATGTTACATAATATTTGTGTTCCAAAATCTAATTCTTAAGGTATCTATTAAACTTTATCATATACCTAATATAATGATGTTCACCCCAGTATCCTAGAGTTAATCATTACTTTTTTAAGTAGGAACAAGATGATATCAATCACATCCCAAAGGACTGAATTTGTTTAGAAGTATTGAAAAATTATATACATAATAGAGTATAACATTATATTTTAAACCATGAAATGAAATATAGTTTTAGTAAAATAAATTACTTCATTGAATGCATTTAGGGATTCCTTCATCATATCTAAGTTAAATGAACCAAAATATGGATGAGTTAAGTTGCTTACTAGGTGTTCTATAATTAAA
Source organism: Viscum album (assembly GCA_963277665.1). Lineage (NCBI taxonomy): Eukaryota > Viridiplantae > Streptophyta > Magnoliopsida > Santalales > Viscaceae > Viscum > Viscum album. The sequence continues at coordinate 1,759,044,805 of OY728123.1, forward strand.
AACATATCATTAATAATTATAGAATAATAAATTGGGCATAATATGTATGGAAAGCTAAATATATTAATAAAAATTCAATTTAATTTACTACATTAATATCAAGATTTGATAATGAATAATAAATATGTAATGTTAAATAACTAAATAAACATTCCATTTAATCAAGAACATGAGTAAATAATACATCTTGAGACAATATCTATATAATAATTTTAGGGATAATAATAAAAGAATTTTTAATGGAGTAAATTTATAATATTATATGTCTTGTTCTCATACATCATGATATTTATAAAATCAAAGCGTTTCAGAATATAGTTTTAAACTATGGGTAAGAAAATATTTAATACTATATTTCTTATTCCCATAATGATGCTATTAATATATTAATGGGATATATAACCGTGAGCTCCACCAATTACTATATTTCTAAACACTACATATATATTTGATGTCTAATTTAATTAATGAACAATATGGATTATAAATAAATATCAATAGTGAAAAAATATGGAATATCAAAATATCCCTACCCAAAAAATAACATTCAATGAAAATTAAATACATGTAGAAATGATATATTATTTAGGAAATAGTAGAATACGTGGTAAATAATATGGATATTTATGAAAAAACTAATGTTTAATGATCACAATATATTTAACTTTTTAAAGGAATTCCAATGATCAAAAAATATTAATCAAGATCTAGAATATACATACATAACATATTCAAACAAATCATATGTTATGAAATAAATGAATAAAGATATTGTAATTTCAATATATCCCTAGTTTTATACTTGCAAAATAATCAGTAGTTCTCGTTGATGAATTTAAATACCATAGAAATATCATTAAAAACCATTTTCCAGAAGATACCATTTTAAAATGTTATTTTCTTTTATGAACTAAATAAATTATAGAATATTAGGAATACACTTTTTTTCTAAAAATAAAAAATTAAACTTCTAAAGTAAAAATTAATGTAATGAGTGGTTATAATGATGAGAATGTTATGTTCTTGTGGAGTAAATAAAATAAAATCTTTATTTGAAATTTTAATAAAAATAGTAAAAAGTCATTTTTTATATCCATATGATGATTTGTTTTAGTAATTTTATTAAAATATTATTTTTTTGAATAATGACATTAATAAAGTATGGAAAAAATTAATTTGAAATAGTTTATTGAATAAATTAATTTGGAAAAAAGGATTTCAAATTTGAGAGATAAATGAAGTAATTTTTTATTAAAAACATATTCATTATCATATTAATTAAAAAGAATTAGTCGACGCAATGATTACATGAAATCATTACGAATAACTAGTAGACAGAAAAATTAAATTCTTTTATTAGAAAATTGTTAAATAATTACCTTTAAGGGAAATATATGTATAAACAATCCTTATTTAATTATGATTGAAACATAAATCTCGACCAATTTTTTACTAGTTAATAATAAGAAACATGAAATGAATAACATAAAATGAAATATTAAATACCATTTATTTAAAGATAATAAATATATACTATATCAAAGGGGTTGTAAACACACTTCATAAAAATATACAGGCAGATTAACAAACATATTTCTTAAAGAAGAATATTTTAGATGATGAATCTTTTTAGTTATCATAATGTTGGTGTTGTAATTAATCAATGATTTTTTTGTTTATCAAATGTAAATCCAGAATAATAAAGAAGAAATACAATAGAAGATAATGAAAATTCACAAATGAATGAATCATAGAATATCAAATACAATGAATAATTATTATTTCCAAATGAAAAGAAATTGAGATACAAAATTATTTACCATATGGAAAATTTCGAATCAAATCCCCTTGGTTGATATAAATAAAATAAAAACACGAAATAAAATTAATTGACAAGGACTCATGGAAATGGATAAATAAAGTGGTTTTATAAACCATATATAAACTTATATTTATAACCTATAATATAGAGCAATTTAATGATAAGTGGATTGTGTGAATAATAATAATAAGGGAACACCATTTTTTATCATATAATCCATGAAAATAAGGACCTATTATCAGAATCCAGAGAATTAACAGGTAGACTACAATTACTCATTCTTTTCTTTTAAATTTCTATAAGGACTCCTGAATATGGGCATACTTTTGAGTTCAATAGTATGTTGTAGACTCATGCTTATACCTGTCAATATTGTAAATATGTAAAACTTTAGGAAACAACATGTCACAGAGTTTCAGATACATCAAAACACAACATATTACTATAAAAACAATGGAAATTAAAATAGTTGGTCTCCACTACTCTTTCAATGATTCAATGAAAATGATATTATTTATATTAATTTTTTGTAAGAAATTTTTTTTTCTTAAATAATAATTTGGTTTTTTTAATGGGTAAAATATGGGTAATTGAAGTAGGTTAATATTTATAATACCATATCATATCATATTATAAAATCTTACCACATATTTGTTAACGATCTTTTATTATTACTATAATTTCAGTTGTGAGTTTCCTTGTTTTCTCATGCATGTATTTTCATGGAAGTTATTATTCTTGGGTATAGAATCTGGTTTGATAATATAAAAATTGATATTAATATTATAAAAATAATATTACATTGTTTTATTCTTTTCTAAAACTATTAATGTATTTTTCACATGAATAATGATTTCCACCACATCGTGGCTACGACAGGTCATACGTATGCATTAGCGATGATATCATTAGAATAATTGGATAAAGGGTTATGTATTTGATTTTATATTAATATCCATAAATTAATATCATTTCATATATTATATATATAATTATTATTTCCATCATTATTAATTTTCATGTGAATTGGTGAAGGAAACAAATTACATCCGTTCTCAAGGAGGTAGTTCGGTGTACACATGAGTGATGGATTTGATTACAATTTTATGGAGGAGGAGATGGATAAATATTAAGAAATATACACATAATACTATTAGTATCTAGGATACAGTAGTTTTATTATATTATTACTATTAATATATATTTGAAGATGTAAAATAGTAATTAAAAAATAGATCTTTGGGTAGATAATTGCATTTTCATTGAATACCCTCTTAAGATCTGTTATTAAGGGCCCATTTCATTCATAATTTTAGAATAAAAAATTTTATAATGTTTATAATTATTATTTAGCGATAAAATTTATTTTTTTGATGATAAAAATGATTTTATAGGATTATAAAAGATAGGGATTGGGAGTTACCTTTTATAATTGATATGGAGGAAAAACATTGAAATTTTTAAAAGAATAAATCACACCCCAATTATTCAAATTTAAAAGGTTAAAACATTGATAAATACACATCCTAAGATGTTATTAGAACCGAAATTTACATAATATATTATTTATACAAATTTTATGTAATTTCAAATCTATATTTTTTATTTATGCCACCAGTGATCTAATTTTCACCTTAATAGGGGTCAACTTTTTATACTATTTTTACTAGTATTATGAGGAAAACATATATTGAAAATACTATAAACTATAAATTATTATGCTCAAAAATATTTAATCCATTTTTTAAAATCAATTGATGGAGGTGGCATAATTTAATTTAAAAAATCATGCAGACATGTCATAAAATGGGTTTTTAATAAATGTGATTTCGAAACATAACATGATATTATATTAACTATATAAATTTTAATCATAATAATATTTAATTAAATTAATATAATATGACATAAATTCAATATGTTTCATTAGAATCATTAAAAATGAAATATTAGCTTAATTATGATTAATGAATGACCATTCTGCATTTTTAAAACACTTTTCTAAAATTGATATTTAAGGAATAAAAATATATTAATATCATAATAAGGTGAATATATTAATCAAATTTAATTAATTATTTTAATTTTAAGTGAAATTAAACAAATAATGTGACATGTAAATTAATTAATTTATGTATAATACATAATTGTTTTTAAAAAATCAGAATTTTTCAATATTAATGTAAAATTCATCCTTTTTATAAAGATCAAAAACATTCACTATAATATAATTTTAATATCCTAATTTAAAAAATTATATTAATTTTTAAAAATAAAATTTCATAAAGTGCATTATATTTATTATAATTACACACCTAAATTGAAAAAACCCCATTTTTAATGAACATGTATTGTTTAATCATATATTCACTATATATAATCATTCGGTGATTAGCCACTAAAATTTTCAATAATTATTTCTTAATCATGACATATCTATATATATTTCATAATTTTGTCAACCATATTCATACCCAAAAATTCGATAATGAATTATAAAAGTCATATTTTAATAATATATTATCGTGGATGTTTAATCTAAGAATTTAGGGTCGTATATGCTATCGAACATATTATTATTATTTTTTGATCTTGAGGATTCATTTAATTAATGATATCATATAGATTAGATGCACCTAAAATAAATATAATTTAAAATATTGTGGTGTTACACCATAACTAGATAAGGTCTCATTACCACTATGAATATTTCAAACATACCTATCATTCATGGGTACCTACAAAAGACAAATAAACCCCTTAAATTCATTACAAATAATCAATATAATGTCCCATTTTTGTATATCCTCCATACCATAAATCCATAAAATAAAAATTCCAAGATACATTATGGATGAACCCCAAGATTATGCCCAAAAATCAAGTTTCACATGAACAATATAAAATCAATCAATATAAAACCTCACAGATTGGAAATTGTAGTAAGTATAATTCCAATGGATTTAATTAACAACATGTTACCTAAAGGGATAGCTGGTCAATGGAAGATCATTGATCATTCAATGCATGGAAATGAAATAACATGATCAATGACTAATATATCAATTGAAGAAAAATTATCCATTTATTTAGGCGGATAAACATAATTATATGGAAAACGGTTTAAATAGATGTCTAATTCTATATAATGATTGAGAATTTGGATTAGAACATATAGACCATGAATCTTGTGATTCAAAAAATTGATATAGACTTTAAGAAACCGTGAAGATGGAAGGGGATCCTTATGCACCATTGGAGAGATCCATGGGAGATTATGGTCAAAATGGATTTAATTTGGTAATGGGTAGGTATAATAAAAATAATATATTAGAAATATGGAAACATTAGGAATGATTCTGAAATATTGGTTCCACCCTCGCGTAAGTGGGCCTTACTGGTCAGAGGATGAGACTAGGAAAAATATGGGTATTCCTCCTCATCCAATGGAATGTTGATGGCCTTATATGAGAAAAAATTAATCCCAATGAGGCATGAGAACAATAAACTAAACTCTAGGACCTATTCTACCCAAAATAAATAACTACACTATAGAATATATGATAAGATATGAACAAATAAAAAAATGTACTACATAAATAGAGGATCTTATATATTTATTAATAAATAACATCCTAAAATCAAAAAAAAACTTCAATATCATCTTCAATAATTATAGTATTTACTAATTTAAAATATTTATCTATATCTTCTTCAAGTTGATAAATAACATGAATGATATTATTTTTTAGAGCATTGCAACATTGTATATATATTCACTAATGATTATATCCACCATTCTACACCTTGTGGGAACATGAACTAACTAAAATATATATGTCATTTCAATATGAATATATAAAATTTTAAAGTTCAACAATATTTGGATGAATTATACTATTTATGTTTATGGTTTTCATCTATAATAAATATCATATTTTGTAATATACCCTTGATGTTTTCAACATTATCACTGAAGATGTTTTTTCATGTTGCGATAATATTTGACATATTTATTGTGTCCACACTGTGCATTCATATTAGTATATCAACTTCCTCTTTCCATCACATAAATTTAACACAAAACAATTAGTATAATATGAATAATATAATGTTTTGTATAAAATTTTAACACTATATGGTTAAGTTGGTTCATTGGAACTATATGTTTTATTCTACGGTTATCATACCAATTGTCAAAAATAACTAATCTCATATCTAATAAAAATTGAGATACCCATGACTTATACTCATTCAATTTTATTTCAATTCAACATTCATTACATAATAACATATTTTAAACATTAAAGTGAATCTTAGAAATCATTATGTGTATTGTATTTTGGAAATATTACATAATACATTAAAAGTATTTCATAAATATTTTTAGAAATCATAATGTTGATATATATGAATAAATTAACTCATTATCCTTTAAATATATATTTATGTAGTGTATTTGGTATAAATAAGAAATAATAGAGCTCAAATTTATAGTAAGTCTAATAATAAGTGTTGTGGAGTGTGAATAAATATACGTCCATAATGTATTTCATAATAAAAATATATTTCTTCATATATAATGAAATAATAATTATTAAAAAACTAATACCCAAAAATAGTGATACATAAGAAAATCTTATAAACTATAATCTCATAAATATGTTGTTAAATAACCACATATACAAATCCTTCCAAATTTATTGGGATCATTGTGGCACAAAATTCAAGTTAACACTCCATGTTATTGTAATATAATTATTATATTTAAATTTTATCTTGTAAGAAATTATTATAAGGATACCCACTTTTAATAATTCATGATTTTATTGAGTTTCCATCATTAAAAATATATTTTGTTAAATATCATGATACGTAGACAATATTGAACCAAAATGAAATGTGACACTTTTTATTAAGATTAATATATCCATTGTAAAGTAATAATTAAATCGGAAGATATAAATAGAATTATTTTCAACATGATATATATGGAGTATAATAAAGAACACTTTTAATAAAAATTCAATGATGAAATTTAATTTTTATAGCTAAACATCTAATATATCCATTTTTTGCATAACAATTAACTTTTCCAAAAATATCTCCCAATGTGTGATGAATTATTATTTCATGAAACTTTGTATCTTATGGTTAAATAATGATTATATATATATATATATATATTTATATATGATTCCTTGGTAAATTATGATTTAATTATTAAAAAGAATTTTGGTAAAAGAAAAATTAATATTTTGAAATTTGTTTCCCTAAAATATTGAATTCCATTATATTTGAGGTTTCCATTCAATCTTTAAATTACTATATTGTAGAAATATAATATTAAAAAATGAATATTATTTTATTTAGTGATTAAAATATAATAGTATGATTAATTGTTTATATTTTATTCAAAACTTTGTTATAGGTGAATAATCATAAATACCATTTTTAAAAATACAATTTATTTTATCAAAATCATTAGGATATAACATAGAAGAAAAATTTATGATTCAATTTTCTTAAATATGTAAAAAAATTGTTATTGAATTTATACATTTAAAAATATTAATTTTAATTTACAAATTTTTTTTTGACATTTTAGAATTTAATTTAGATTTTTCTCAAATACTATTTATATTATTTGTACATTATTTATTTTAAAAACTTATTTTCATAACATAAACAAATTTAATATAATATTATATAGATATATTTAATCATCATATCCAAATTAGTTAAAAAGCGTAATTTTATTTATAGCCAAAAAATAAATGACTGATGAGAGAAAATGTGTTATTATACTAAAGATAAATTCTGCTAAAAAGTAAGAAAATAGTATAAATGAAAAAAAAAATTATAAAATATATCCCAATGGGATTATTGTTTCCTTCTCAACCATTATATACCCCCTCTCTATTATGTTACTCTTTTCGAACCACCTTCCATGAATAGTGATCCTCTTATCAAAAAAACATTTAATCCTCTCAATTATAAACATTTTCCTACAGAACCTTAATTATCCACCCACCATAAGACTATTTTGAGACATAACAAAATATTTTTTGAAAAAAAAAATTCCACATATAATAGGTACTTATATCCACAAAAGAATACTTATCGATAACTTACTCATTCTTTCTATGGTGTTTTTCAAAAACTATAATAAAAATTTCTAATCAATCCTTTTTTATTTTTATTCTTTTATTTCCACTTATACATCCAAAAAATGTATTATTTTACTGAAAATGTAATTAAATAAGTATAATATTTTTTCTAAAATTACAATAGCCTAATTTAGAAATCATTTTCAACCATTCCCATTACCTTTTAAAAAAAATTCCGTTCATGGTATATGTGGACTACACCTCATTGAGAAATGTGTCATAATTTTTATCACGAATTTACAAGGATTGTTAAAACAATTATTTAATGAATAAATATAATATTTTCAAATGTATTTGTATAATTAAAATGAATAATAATTTTTAACTTACTTTCATTCTGTAGAAAATGAATGTGTTTTTCTTGGTGTATGTGTTGACTATCGCCTCTATGAAACGATATAATATATTTTTCATTAAAACCATGATTCATTGATTAAATAAATGTATATATTGAGCTAATATTATATTTATGTAACTAGTATGGTTTGGGATTGTTTATATAAATATTTAAGACATGATCAAGAAACCATCTTTTTTTATGTCAAAATTATTGAAAAAATAATATCCTCGATTAGATCTTCATGAATCGTGACTCTAATTTTCAAGAAATTAAATTAGAAATGTATCATTAATTATATGGAATATATTACATTAACATTTATATTCTTGGTATAATTAACATGGTATTATTTAATTTGGAAGAACATCTACATGTTAAAGCATATATAAAACAATCAAAATCCCTAGCATTCGATGACGGGAATAAATTTCAACTAATTAATGATAAATGATTATAACTACTGAGTATATCATTTAATTTATATGAAAAAATATAAAATAAATTTTTTATGTTTTTATGTTTATTGTAAATGATTAACAATGGTTTACGGAAACAATTTTCTTCTTTTAAGACATGAACAATCTTTCTCGACTTTGATATATTAAGATTCACCTACACCCATATAACTAAATTCCAAATGGTATTTATTATTTTCCATGGTGATAGAGATAGTAGTCATTATATTCTCCTCAAATTTAGGAATTTCATTCTATATGAAAATATGATATTTTATTGTACAATTATCTTCCTATCTAAATAATCAATTTCAATTTTTTTTATCAAAATGTAATATTTCTAAAAATTATTTTCATTATTTTTTTGAAATCATAAATCCTATTTATTTGAATTGATAATTAATTATCACATTATATATCATTAAATTAAATATTTATTACTATTTTAACGGAACGAGGATTAATAATTTTTTTTCTAAATGAAAAATATAATGGCTGTTATCCTTTTGTGGTCTTACATTTTATTACCCACTAAATTATTTATACAACATTTATGACATTTTTATTGTGTAATAATAGGAATTTATAGAAATATTTTAATGTAGAAATCACTATGATATACGCAAAAAAATATTTTCATATGTGACTCTTAGCCTATTCTATTTATGATAATATTATGTAATATTTCCTAAATAAACTTTTACATTTTTCATATATTTTCCTATTTAACTCCACATGATCAAACTCCTATGGAATATTTATAAACCACATTATAAAAGGATTTATGAAATATACTTTTTAGTTGATTGAATTTTGGGTATGAACCAATGTAATGTCGATATCACGTTATACAATACTATTTCAAAATGATATGAATCCCTTTTACCTTCCATGAGTTTTAATGATATGATGAATAATACAGATCATATGGAACACATATGTGTTGAACATGAGAAGTGGGGTTCAATATCAAGAAATGATGTATTCTTTATGGATTTTATCTCTTGATATAATAATGTGTTACAATCATTATTTTATCAATAATATAATTTGTAGTTGAATAAATTTAAATTACCACCTATGATTCTATGAACATTTAATCAAATATTTATCCATTATAAATGATTTATTACATGGTTATTATTTATTGATAGGGTATCCCTTACATAGAATTTTTGATCACCAATTTTTTATGATTCCATTTTCAAGGTTATGATGATGAGTGTGTTTTGATTACGGAGAAATGTTCCAAAGAATTATAAAATAAGCTGCATATCTACCTAATACTCATTGAAACAAATACATAAATTCTAGATATTTTTATATTATTTGTGAGTTTTTATTTTTAACATATAAAAATAATTTAAATTAAATATATGTCTATCTTGGGACTTCGTAGTTTTATCAGAGAAAGGTGGACCTATTTTGGGGATTTAGAATGGTAAATGTATTGAAAACCATAGTCATGATCATATATATTTCATGAAAACAAGTAATTTTTTGAAAATTATAGATTTTAGTTTCCAAGAAATTAATCATATACATGGATTAAAAAATATATGTCATCTTTGACACTAATTCCCCATAGTTGTAAGAACCCTGAAATAGAATGAATTTTTTAATGCAGTCATTATAGGGTCCATGACCAATTGGTATTAATTCCCATTTCATTTGATAGTCAATTGGGATATAGTTTGGAAATTTACATTTAATTTATAATCCATTGTTTGGAATATATGTTATTTATGATAGAAAACCTATTAGTAAAATGACATTGGATAAAGTTGAATTAATCGTTGGAACTCATATGTTCAGGTATACACAATTTTCATTAGATATTTCATATTTGTATATATTTTAATTAATATAAATTCAATTTTATTATTCTCGCCAATAAACATTACATTATTTACGTGATGGTGATAAACATAATTCTTTGATTTAATGATGACTATGATGGGAAATTCAGTTAGTGTACTAAAGAACAACCAAATTGGATGGGATCTAGAGTATAAAATAATTATTTCAATGCTTTCTCAACTATCAAAAGATACCAACAAAAATGAAAGTCAAGTTGATCTCTAAAAAACCTCCAATTAAGGAGACACATTATATTAATATATTCATGAAGCAATTCCCTCGCTCATACAGTTGATCTACCAATCCATTTATTTTCAATAAATTGAAAATTTTAGGGGTAAATATATTTTCTATTCCCATGTGTTCAGAACCTATGAATGTTTTTAGGTTTATTTATTGCTTATAGGGATAATATGGATAATGGTGGACTACAGTTAATAATTAATAGAAAAATTATGAATTAAACTATTTTGAATTCTATAATCTTTGTAATATCATAGAAATCCAGGATTTTATTATAAAAAAATTAATAGGGAATATTTTGAGTCCAGGAGCTGAGAAGACAAGAAATTTAGATGCTCGTAGTGCCCGGAATGATCCATCAAAAAACTTTATGTTTCAAATAGCTGGAGAGAGTAGTTTTCATGGAAATGTGGAATAACTCTTAAACAGGTTCTGAGATCAGAAATCTAAGTCCACCGTTGGGTTCAGGATGACGGTTTCACCCTAGGCATGACTTATGTTTATCAGAGCGGGCCACCAATGAGAACCCATGACAACATTAATGGAAAAGGGAAAACACTTCATGTGGATAGAAATATTCTAGAAAATATTTTAGTAGTTGTTTCGGTGCTTGACGACTGCTCTGATCTTGAGGTTGGCAATGGAGGGTGTCGACTATGTGGTGTACTTCGATGCATCCGGAAATGGGTCTGGTTGTGTCTTGAGACTGAGGAAATTAGTGAGTTCTTGTGGACCATGATAGTTGATAACACATGGGACAGAATATGCAACTCATGACATTGGGTTGGCACTAGTAGTCTATGCATTGAAGATGTGGCTAAACAGTCTTATTTGCAAATGATTTATCATATACTATGGACAAAAGAGTCTCAAGATTATATTATCCCAAATAAATCAGAATATGAAAAACTGATTTTGGCTACAGTTCTTCTAGGACTATGACTCTAAGAAATTCTATACTCCTGGGAAGGGGAATATGGTGGTAGATGCTCTCAGTAGGAAATCGAGATCATAGATAATGAACTGGGCCTCAACATAGTTTGCCTTGCTTCTGATATCATTTTTGGATACATATGATGTTGTATTTCTTTAGTTGATGATAGTTTCCCATTCACACTATAAGAATGTTAGGAATCCATATCTCGGAGATTACATCCTTTAGGATACACATTCCTTGATGTACATAGGGAATTCCACTAATGGATATTCAAACGGTAGGGAACAAGTCCTGCACTTTTATAGGATTCATTATTGTACCAGTGTCATTGCATGAGGAGGAGTCAATGAAGTTCCATAAATCCTCATTGGCGGTACATCCAAGTGAGGTGAAGATGTACTAGCACATCCAACATCAGTATTGGTAGTCGGGGTGAATAATGAAATGGTAGAGTTTGTCTCGAGATGTCTCACTTTTCAACATGTGAAGTCTAAGAACCATGTTAAAGTGGGTTTCACACATCCCCTCAGGGTAACATAGTGGTTGTTTTTTAAGATATTGATTAGATTTATGAGGGGATTACCATGTATGTCCAAGGGTCATGATACCATATGAGTGATCGTAGAACGACTCACCAGTCATCCCACTTCCTACCCATTCAAGAACATGGCTCATTAGGGAGATTGGGATGCCTCTTTGCGTAGATGATTGTTTAATTACATGTATTCCTATCTATGATGTTATCATATCGTGATGCATGCTTTATATCTTCATTGTGGAAGGGATAAAAAGAGGCATTTGGGACTCAGATACATTTTAGGACACTCATTGACCCACAGATGGATGGTTAGATGGATTGAACCATAAAGACTATGAAGGACATGCTTCATGCTTTCATTGTTGATTTTTGTCATAGTTGGGAGGACCAACTACCACTGGTGGATTTTGGGTACAAATATAGCTACCACTCCACCCTCAGCATTTTACCATTCAATGAACTATACCGAAGACCATGGAGGTCACTGTTATGCTCGACAGACCTAGGGGAGTCAGCACTCATGAGACTAGAGATGGTACAATCTACCATTGAGATGTTGAAGGTCATCCAAGAGATGATGAAGACTACACAGAGGTGAAAAAATACATATTCTAATAGGTCATAGAGACCCTTCAAATATGAATAGGGGGGCCACGTATTCATAATGGAATCTCCTAAATGAGGGATAGTGATATTTGGCTGGGGAGGTATGTTATCTCCGAGGTTCATCAGACCATTTCTGACATTTCATAGACTGGTTGAGGTGGTGTACTGCTTGACCCTACCAATGTAGTTAGAGAGGGTGCATGATGTCATCCAAATATCTCAGATGGGGAGATATGTTCATCACACTTCTTGTGTCATCAATCATGGCGAGCTATATATTGATGAAGGGCATACTTTCACGGAGTACCATATGGAGATTGAATATCAACTGACGGGGATCCTTCATGGACGGTCGATACCTCTAGTGTGTGTTCGTTTGTAGAATGGGAATCTCCAGGAGAGCGCATAGGAGCGGGAGGATCAGATTCGTGCTTTGTACCCCCATTTGTTTAATTAAGAATTGTTTTTATTTATGGGAATATAAATCCAGAAAGGGTTTGTAATGTAAAACCTGAGAATTCCATGATTATTTTGGAAATAAAATGTGAGTATTTCGAGTATAGGTGCTGAGACATAATGTGATTATGATGATTATAGAGCATGAAATGATCTGTAAACAAATATTATGTTTTAAATGGTACACATGAGTATTTTTACTGAAAATTTGGAAGTTCTCATAATTGTGTTCGTGGATCATAAATCGGAGGGCACTGTTTCATTTAGGATGGCATGTTTATTGTAGTCATGACTTAATTTTAGTCGTAGTGGGCTCTAGTGAGTAAACCCAAAAATGGAACAATCGTAAATATAATAAATAAATAAAATTATTATTTATTCAAATCCTTATAATTCATGAATGGTGAATAAAATTGAAAATATGAGACCTCCTTTAAATTTATGAGGGTATGATTTCCTTAGGTAGAACCTAACATTGGCCAGTTCTGCTCAAAAGTGGAATGTTGATTTTTCAAATAAATAAAATTATTGAATAAAGATATTTTATTTTAAAATCCTTATAAATAATAAAGAGAAACTCAGATTGGAAATATGTGAGTACAATCGAGTTCAATAGGGTATGATACTCTTAGGAAGAACCTAACATTGGCTAGTGAGGGTCAGTTGTGAATGTTGTATTTCGGGAAATGACCATAAGTAAATTAATTTAAATAAAAGTTATTTTATTTTCAAATCCTTATAAATAACAAACAGTAACTAGGATTTTAAATTATGAGACAACTGTTGAGTTCATAATGATATGTTCTCCGTAAGGAGGACGTAACCTCGACCAGTGTGGGATGAGGAAAAAAGTTATTTTTCATAAGTTTTAAGAAAAAATAAAATAAACATGAAAAGTTTATTTTATTCAAATTATTTGTTGCATTCTAATGATGAGGTGATGATAAATATCATTAATGATCCTCATTAATGAGTTAGTGTAACGAGGATGCAATACAGTATAATTGAAATGTTTATTTACATCTTTACAATTAACTGACTATATAGAAATGATGGATTGTGGGCACAATCCTGCAATTACATTGAGGTTTTGTAGGTGGAAACAATGAACAATTAAGGACAACCTCTACAATGATTAACACCATAGAATCTAATGCAGAAGAAACACATAGAGAGTGGGTTTGGGATTAGAGATCGACGATAGAAGGTGAAAAATCTCCTTGATAAATGTTTTTTCCATGTGTAGACATTTAAATTATTAATGAATTGTTTTCCCTGATCTCCCCATTTAAATAGAGAATGAAGCTCAACTCTACAAAAAGTTGATCTTGGTATGGATTTTCTTTATGGGGTTGGGAAATATAAACGACAGTTGATATGGTGATTAAATATTTGTGATTTAGAATTTATACATCAGGATACTGATAACATGAACAAATCTGGACTAACATGATCCAAGGTCCGTTGTTCATTTGGGTGTTCTTTGTGATCCAATCTCTCACTCTCCCCATTCTTCAGGGAGTAACAGAAAGCGGTGCATCAACCATATTGGTGCCTTGGTGAATGGACACGATGGTGGACAATTTCTATGGAACCCCATCCCCGGAAGCCATTGGGATGTGTCATAGAGGCCGATAGCTAGCAGCAGGCAGACGTGACCACTCGACCGTGTTAGAGGCACACATGTCACAAATTCATGGTCTTTAGACTTTGGTGGCGACATGGACTCAAGAAAGAAAAACAGATCATGCGGAAGGTCTGCTTTGCTTGAGTGGACTGGTGCTAGAGGGTGGTGCTTCTTGGGCGCCACGTAGGAGGAGTGTCCCATATAGGTGTGCCATGACATTAAGAAAACATGTGACCAAACTACTTCTGGCTGCATGTGGCATGAAACGGATTCCCAATGGGTGTTCGGGAAAGGGGAGGACTGGCCTACCATTCGAGTTGGTTCGGTGGCACGAACCTGCCCCCAAGGTGGCCCATGCTATAAAAGAACCAGACCGCCGATGAAAACTGTGCAGACAGGACAAATAAGGACACTAAATTGCCCGAAATAGGAAAGAACCTCCCCCAAGTTGTAGGGAGGTCAGATGAAATTGGGTCGCGTCTGACAAGGCGCAATGGGAATGGCCCACTGGCCAGGCTGGACCAACTGTGCCCCGACCCCATCGTGTTAGTTCAGGATGACCAACCATGGATTGGTCCCGTGTAAACCCCAGTCCAGGTGGCTTAGGTCAGTCCGACCAGGTCAAAATGGGATAGAGCACATCCGGGCTCTATTTATAAAAATTCCAATATCATTCTGATCGGGTATCAGATTGACGCACTGTATACATCATTGGGACACTTGTGATGAGATGGTCTTTGGGAATGCCTTATGTGAGTTTTTATGGAATTTTAGATGTGAAAAATGGATTTAGGTGTGTATAATCCTGAAATCAAGTGTGCTAAGAGAAGGAATCTTGTGGTTGGATGATACCTAAAGACCGCTGAAGAGCCAGTCTATGTGACCCTGAAGGCCAAGATGATAAGTGACCCTAAGTGGACCGGCTTGAATTGGATCCATGTGAACCCGCTATAAGATGATCTATGGGATTCAGCTATATGTATACCTGTTTAGACCACCTCTATGAGGTCTTGTGTGGACTAGATATGCTTGCCTAAGTGGGGAGAGGCTCTTTGTGATCCTGCAGACCAATGGTGGGGAGTTACTCTATTTGACCTAGAAGACCCATGGTAATCTACATAGATGAGTATCTCAGCAGTCCATGGTGTTCATTATTATGAATCATAGACTTTATTTCCATAGAATTTATTATACAAGCGTGAGTTGATAGTATCTTGGTAATTTCTTCTTTTGTGGTCTTTCCCATATGTTTCGGGGTCCCTAATGGGTATTGTGTTACTCATCCCAATACAGGCTTTTCCCAAACGTTTCGTGTCCCGTGCATGTGATGAACTCTTCGATGGAGACATTGGTAGTTCGAGACCAGGTGGTACTCAGTGAGAGGGAAATGAATAATTCTTCGATGAAGACAATGGTGGTATTGGACTAGGTGGTGCGTAGTGAAACATGACGGCCTTTCATACTTCTATGGATAAAGATAGAAACCCTTCACCTACCGATCAGGTGGGGTCTCAAGCGAACTATCTGTGGAAGTTGTACTTTCTGTTGTGGGTTTGGGCTTCTGTTCTAGTACCTTGTACATTTATGTTGTACATTACTTTCAGTATTTCTCTTAT
Organism: Viscum album; assembly: GCA_963277665.1. Lineage (NCBI taxonomy): Eukaryota > Viridiplantae > Streptophyta > Magnoliopsida > Santalales > Viscaceae > Viscum > Viscum album. The sequence continues at coordinate 1,759,061,475 of OY728123.1, forward strand.
GAAAATTGTGGTTTACATACTGTTTACTTTTCCACTATTTGGGTTGTGTTCATGTGTATCGGTATAAAGGAACATGTGTTCCCTTTTTCAGATAGACCTTTTCAATGCTTGTCTCCAGCCTCTCGCATGTGGATGGAGGGCTTGGGGTAGTCATGACATGAGCCCTGGGAGAGAGTTCATGACTATTGTAATAAATTATTCATCATAAATATTTCCCACAATTGTTTTCATGAAGATATAGATGGAAATAATGTATTTGAAACAATTTTTTTAAGAATATATTGGAACAAAGGATATATTATTTATGAGTCATGGGTCTATTAAAATTGGTTTTATCTCTTAGCTTAACAGTACAATCAATCATATCATTTTATTTCATAATGGCAAGTCATTGAAATCAAATAACCATATGTCAATTTAGAATCTAGAAAGTAAATTTTCATTATGAAAAAAATGTGGAGATGAAAAATAGAGACATTCATTATTATGAATAGAAAAAAGGAATATGAAGTATCATAGATTCTATGATGATATGCCACATGTGGGAAAATTAAATATTCTTAAAATTTAAAAAATTTCGGGGAATAACTATTGAAATTACCTCAGAGTAATATTATATTATTATATGTGAGTTAATGTAGGCCACCAGGCCCAAAACTGCTGATGTAATGCTAGGAGGCTATTTAATATAAATGAGGATAAAAGGCCCCAACAAATGCACTATCCACACCTCATCACATCAAATAAAAGGATATTCGAATTTATATAGATCAAAGTCCTATCCCCTAGAATGTGAAGATAATAATAAAATAAGTCAAAAATAAGATAATATCATATCTATGTAATGAAAGGTACTCTTATTCTATTATCTTTTTTTATGAATCATTCATTAGAATAAATTTTATCGTAGTAATTTAAATCCTGTAATTTTTCTGTTAATAATTATTCCCCAACTAAATCCTTAAATATTAAACTATTTTTGAAAACACGTGGTGGGAAAATGATCTATTATATGTTATATAACTCGTCATTAATCAAAATTCATGAAAATTGTTTTCTAATAGATCTAGTTCGCATTCCCTTTATTTAATTTCATATAATATCATGTATGGTTTTTTTCGTACATGTACCACATATCAATTTATATGATAAAGAAATCCCATTTTAAATCAAGAAAAATCATGTTATAAATTATTTAATTAATGATGGTAATGAGTTCACAATGGAATAACATTAGATAATATGGATCTGGATAGAAAAATGTGATATATAGTTCAAATGATTAAGTATTATGTCAACCATTATGACATTCATATTTTATATATTTATAATTATTTATTTATAGAAAAAATTCCTAGTCTTCCCCCAAAGTGTAATGAGGAGTTTTGGATTGAATGCATGTAGGGTCCTGGAAAATCCACATAGAGGAATGGGAATTCCACTTAATTTGAGAAAGTATTCTACCCAATTTCCCTTAGAGGATTGGGAAAAAACATGAAGAATACTAAAAAATTGATAATGGACCGACCGGCCCGCATTTCTGTTCAACATCGATGGTACGCGGCCGATTCAGCGAGCTGCCCCCCTCTGCGGACCAGCATTGTCTGCGAAACGGAGGCGGGAACCCCTATGCGGGTGTGAAGTAGGACAGACGCCAGGCCGGTCCCCCACTGCAAACCGCACCAACGGGCCCATGTAGCGTGCATCATCATTTGCGAAATGGAGGCAGAAGCCGTATGGGACCGCAGACCTTGTCATTTTACAAATAGAGGCAGAGTGTTGCACAGCCGCGGAGCAATTCCGCGAAACTCAGTTCCATAAATATTGGTTGACCGAGTCATATGCGGGCGAGGCTTTCTTCATGGGATTCCTTAAAAAGTGCAGTGTGCCCCGTCGATACAACATCTTCATTACTCTATAAATAGACCCTGAGGGGAGTCAAAAATGGTGGGATGAAAGGACAGGTAAAAAGCTGTGGGGAGACGCTGGAGAAATTTCTCTCAGCAGTAATGTTCTGTGACCATCTGTGGACCCCATATCATCCGTGGATGCACTCTTCCACATAGAGGAGAAACCAAAACGCAAACAACATGCGACCATCTCTTCCGTGGCCAGCCCTAGGCGGCCATTTTCTTCATGGACGTCCTAGGCGACCCGCCTCCTCCGTGGCTATCTCATCTGCAGACACCCTTTGTAGACAACCTCTTCATGGCTGCTCTTACGTAGCCAGCTCCTCCGCGAATAGCCTCTATGACCATCTCCTATGCGGCCAGCTCCTACACAGCCCACCCCATTCGGAAAACCCCATTCACTCGATGGTCCATACCGCAGGGGGGTGTGCCCCCACACCCCCGCTCGGGTTTACTGACGGGAAATGGCCCCAACCCTTTGGGTCGGTCCCTTTTCTACCGTCAATGAGCCCCATGAAAAATGGAGAGTCGCACCGTGGACTTTTTGAGGTGGGTCAACAATATTTTCTACTTCACCCTTATGCCACTGCAACATCCGTCCTATACATGCCATGTGTCGAGATACTCCTCATGACTCTCCTATAAACCCATTACATAACTCCTTTTTCTAGGTTCATCCAGAAAGGGAAACCCTTGCGTAATTCCCACACCAACCATTTCTAGGTATCTCCTACCTAGTCATCCTGACCACATGCAGTTAAACTGTATGGCCCCCATCCTATCTAGAAGACGTTAAAAATAAGGAAATAGTTGTTGCAACATGGCCATAAATTGTGATGTGCTTATCCAAGAAATATGACTTTAAACTATAGCACGGCTAAATCTCATATAAAATTTTGGGCATCCCTCTTGGGGTAAGCCCGACAACATCCTCGCCGGAAGCCAATGGCCCTTCCCCTCTCATCATGGAAGGTTCATTGCTCCACTGCGTGACTCCTACCTTTCTCTAATATCAGGGAGAAGGAGATTTTAGTTGTCCCGACCTTCTCCTCTTTTTGTTTTCTTCCTCCCCTTCCATCGATAGGGAGAATGTGTGAGGCTTGCCGAGTCTGTTGCATTCTCTTATTTCTCACATCGAGCATGACTCACGTGGTCTTGGAGATTAGTGATTGTCACGGCGCCCGCATAGCGATGCCTCCCAAAACAAACTACGTGGGTTTTGATCCATGTTTCCTAAATAGGGTATATAGGAAGCCTCCCCGAGGTTCAATCTCAATTCGGTCCACTAACCATGTGTAAGTCCCAACCATGCCTCTCAAAACAAACTTCGTGGGTTTTGATCCCTGTCTCTTAAACATGGTGCGTAGGAAGCCTCCCCGAGGTGCAATACCAATTTGGGCCACTAACCATGTGTAAGTCCCAATCATGCCTCTCAAAATGATCTACGTGGGTTTCGATCCCGGTCCCCTAATTATGGTACGTAATAAGCCTCCCTGAGGTTCAATACCAACAACAGAAAACTCTCACGTAAGCCCATATCACAGGTTTGATCCAAATAATCAAGTCGTTATCTGTCCTCGTTGGATGACAATAAACACAAGAGTGACCAATTATGAGGTTTTAAAATAGTTTCGTCTCAATGAGTCCAAACTCCTCATAGTCATTAATCCGATGAGGAATGGTAAACCTTGAGCCTAAATAATTCTGAATCCCTGTGTTCGGCTGACCATTTTCAACCTAGAGTAATCCATCGATACAATGCTTGGGTATAAACCAAAGATTCGCGAAAATATGAATATGACTTAAATCTGTAAGAGATTCCCGGAACAAGAAATAATTCACCCCAAAAGTGTGTGATGAGCCCGACTTCCCATCCTCTCGACTAATGTGAGTTCATAAGTGTCGCTGGCCAAATATCCAAGAGAACGCCTGCCTTTGGAAAGCAGGTCCACTAATCGATGGATATGGAACTGTTGGGAATTTCGAAAAGAAAATGGTGTACATGATATGAATGATTAATAAGAATCTAACCTTCTCTAATCAACCGTCGGGCAGTACACGTTTTTACCATCAGTTGAAACAAAAATGGGGAACCTGATGTGAATCTTTAACAAAGCCTGACTGATTTAACCTAATCCCACTATGTACCAACTTATACTCATAAAGAGGGATACGCAAGGTCATTAATTATGCATGGGACCATGAGATGCTCTTTGACGTGTTCTTTGTTGTTATTTGTTAAAATATTTTATAGGTACCAATTTGAACTCCCTTCGATCCAATGGCATCACAGGGGAACTCACAGATGCATACTTCAAGAAATGAAATTACCGGACATCCTCACCAATGATGGACCCCATCACCTACACAACAACTTCAACATTGGGTCTCGGATGCTCTGATCCGATAGTACCACTTGAACGGTACTCTCCCGATGGTGGAGGCGGCCATGCATGCCCTCCAATCCGCCAAGACCCGCCAGTCGCCTCCCCAGCAGTGGCTGCAAATGCAGATCCAGATGGCTCCTATTGACATCTCAAACTGTTTTGGGAGTCTATCCCCAGAACGAGACAATGTGTACCTCCCTTATCTTAGGGGGGCAGATGAGGTCGAAACTAAGGACTTCATCCCCACAGAACGAGGGTTCCACTCTAAGGCCCCTGCTAGAAGATATCACTGCAGTTACGTCGCGACTCAATATCCTCACGTTATGGACGATGTCGCTCCAAGGATCCAGGAACACGCTCTCCACGCTCCGGCCCCTTGGACTGCCTGACGAGGGTGGAAAACATACAACCAGGGACCAGTCATCACCCTTGTCCCTGAGGAGGAGCTCTGCTGCCCAGTCACGGAGACATATTTTGAGCAGTCACATACACCAATCCGCTCCTCCAAAGTTTTCCATCCAGACATGGAGGCTTCATACGGGAAAACACACATCCCTGCTGAGCTCCATCAAGCCCATCACTCACACAGGATGACACCTACCTGGAATGCACCTCTCCCTGCACAGGGTCATAAATCCCACCAACCAGACGTGGTGTCACCCTAGCGCATGCAGGACCAACTCCTAGTAGATGCTCTTGATGACTACCATCCCATTGTGGTGGTGATCAACAATGCCTGCCATCCAGATGTGGTGACAATTAATAGGTAGGCTTTTCTCCCTACCCACAAAATCCACCGACTAGATACAGTTGGGAACCAACATATGCAGGGACAGCTCCCTACAGATGCAAGTAAAGTCCTCCATCCCGATGTGGCGGAGAACAGAGAGATAAACCGGCATATCCTCGACCAGGGGCAGACTCGATCACCTGCCCCGACATAGGAGAATTGTCCATGCCCACTGACCACCGGAGGACGAGAGTAGGATATTCCTACTTCGATACTAGAATGGGCCTTTATAACCTTTCCATCCATAGATGTCTCTCTGCGTATCCTGGAAATGATTGAAGAGCAGGTATCGATCCCAGATCATATCTTTCAGTCTTTCCAGAATGTGATTGCATCAGTAGCAACAACAAGGACTCAGGCCCGTGATCCTATCTTCCCAACTGATTTGACTAATCTAAGAGACAAGATAGCCGCCTCGAAGCAGATCTGCTTCCCTGCTTCCTCCTAGAAGGGTCGTCAGCCATATTCTGCGATACAAGGGAAACCGAATCGAGCAGCCTCACTCGTTCCAACTGGGGGACACCTGTACATCATGGGGGATGCTCCAGAGCAGGAATATATCCCTGCTAAAAGTCAAGATGTTTGTTGGAAAATCCCGGCAGCATCATGAGACCCAATTTGAATGGGACCCAAAGGTGATGGTCGTTATCAACAGCAGACGGTCCCTCCTGCCCGCAAGAAAGCACCCAGAACGTGCCAAACACAGAATGAAAATAAAGAGAAGGTTCATGACTCCGCTCTTCGGGAAGTTGGGGTTCCCAATGCTGCTAATCACATATTTAAGGCTCAAGACCCTTCCCACCCATTACCATATTATGAGAGGGGCAGTAGTAGTTGAAAAGGTCCTCCACGCAATTCTACTACCAGCAGCTTTGAAGGTCCTCCCAAGATCACCCACGGGGGCCTCCCCTACGGGAATATAATGATAGATAATGAGAGCTTCTCTTTTGATACGAGTCACATATTCCCTCAGTGTGACCAAAATATCGACCAGTAAGAAGGACCTCCCCTTGTTTCGGTCCACCCATAAGGTTCCCCCTGGGGAATACACTGTAGACACTCTCTGTGCAGTGGGACCACAGATTATAATAGTAGTCCTCTCTATCGTAGTCGAAGCTGCGGAGGCCCTCCCAATAGTGACGTCTCATCATGACTAGAAGGGCGTCCTGTTATCATGGCCAACCCTAAACTTCCTCCACGGGGGTTACATTGCAACATCACTACGCACAACCAGGAATCAGATCACGATGGTAGTCCTCGCCACTCTGATAATGGAGGTCCTCCCCATAGAGACATCAAGCAACGAGAAGGCCCTACCCACATTGTGGTACATTATGAAGGCCCACCCTAGGGTGTACCCAAGAGAAATTTTCCCTACGACAGCTGTGATGGTAGTCCTCTCCATTGTGGTAGTTTTGATGGTAGTCCTCGCCAACACGACCGCCATTGAAAAGGTCCTCTCCGCAATGGCCCCAAGAAACAAGAAGGTCCCCCCTTGTCATAGTGTGTCTTGAAGGTTCTCCTCATAATACACAATGAACGTCAAACCATGATGTTCATCCTCACCATAATGGCATTTTTTGCAAAGGCCCTCCCCGTAACAATGTTACACAACCAGAAGGTCCTCCCCTTGCTACAACATGCCTTAGAGGTCCTCCCCAGGGTATGCACTGGAAACGTCTTCTATGCAATGAGGCATAAAGAAGTAATGGTAGCCCACTCCATTACGACATGGATAGTGGAGGCCATCCTCACCTAGATTCCGATCAACGAGATGGCCCTCCCCTCATTGTTATACATTCTGAAGGCCCTCCCCAAGGTGTACCCCGCATATTCTCTCCCTACGGTAGCTGTAATGGTAGTCCTAGCCATTGCGGTCTCCATTGTGAAGGTCCTCCCCACAGTGACATATCATATCTACAGGAAGGTCCTCCCCATACTTACTCATGCAAAGAAAATCCCTCATATGCCGAGGCACTCAGAAGGATGGGATCAAGAATGTCAGATTCCTAGCTAGTCGCCAACGACAACCTTCTTCAGTCAAGAGACGGTCCGGGGCCACGTTCATCTTCTGAACCTCCTCGGATTCGACCACATTAGAAGTCAATACTTACCTGCCACACTACCACCGACCACACTATCATTGAGAATTTCAGTTTGTCTGACCAGGTAGAGGAATCACTAGCGGAGGAGTATGCGGACATGTTTCACCTGAGGAAACAACTGGCCATAGATTATGTACCAGTTATGTTTTGGCAGACGACCACATTACAATTTTGCATTCCCAGAAATTTTCAGAAGAATGCATGAACAAAATCCACTCCAATATATAGACAACCATCCACTAGCTAAAATCAAGCTTCCAGCCATGCAATGGGTATATAGACCATGTCAAGACAATAAGAGACCTCATGTGTCACATCGACCTGGAAGCTCTTCATTCGGCATGGAAACCACAACCTGAGAGGCGTAAAGGAAACCTTGAGTTAGCGTGCCTCTGTCTACTATACTAGTTGCTCTGCCTCATTGGTGACGATCTGAGGGGAGTCCATATCAGACGATGGGGAGAACTTGGAGCTCTGCATTTCACTCCGCTCCCAACCAAGAAGAACCCATTCGGCATGATGTCTTCCAATGTCATCACATTAAAAAATAAATCAAGTGGGGTCCCTATTCAGGAAAGGCGACACACCCAACAGAGACAATCCTTGAGTAAGTATCAAAAGCATTAAGGCCGACAGGAAAAAACCATTCATGAACTCCTGAATCAAGCCACCGAAATCATAAAATATGTCTATCACCTAAGAGAGGACACTCAGCAGTTATTTCCTGCCTCCCTAGTTGGGATTGATTCACAGGTGAACTCGGCATCAGTTCTAGTTCGCCCCTGAATTGGGGCACGCAAGATCATATAGGTAGTGATAGCAGCATCCACCGCCGCAATCCAGGGTGAAACCCAACCTGTAGGTTTGGGGGAATTTTTAACAACAAATGCCTCAGTATGAACAAAAAAGACGGGAAGAGACTCGAAGTCCAAGGAACTGAGCCAACCCCAGCCCTCAGGGCAGGGGGTATTTTTCCACCTCAACAACTACCTCCCCCACGACAATCAATAATCTCTTGTCTAGGGAGGATAATCAGAATGGGAGGTTCTTACCTTATCCCATCCATTGAATCATAATCCCCTTAAATAAGGTGGGGTACTGTAAGGTCACATCAATGATCTCTCTGCATCACCCTTCATCAAGGCTTCTGAAAGAAATCCTGGTTCAGGAATGGGAAGAATAGTAAAAGGCACGAGATATCCTCTTCTTATTTGGAAGATGAAATCTCCTCCACCACGTGATATGCATCCATCAACACCCTAGAGGTTAACCCCATGAGTGACACCGATGATGATGAAAATCTGGAAGGGTCAGGAGATGACGGTTCAGATTAGGCTGTGATTCAAAACGAACCATCAGTTGTGCACACCCAGAACAAGTGGGCCTCCTTAAATATTTCCACCCCTCCAGCTAACCCTCCTCCGATTACCCTGCGAGCTTACAACAAGGATAAAAACAAAGTAATGTTTACCCTTAACCCATCTCCTTCCCTAAATAAAAACGATCCACTTACGCTCGAAGAGTGATTCGCTTGACAAGAAGAGGAAATGAAATAATTGAGGTTTCTTAACGTCGAGCTACTTCACAGGAACCATCTTATTGAAAGCGCATCCCAAGAAGAGACACAACTTGCACTCCTAGCTGATGAACCTCAAAGACCATGGTTTTCCCCAGCAAATGAAGCACAATCGGGTCCCCCGCCCAATGCGGTGCCCGACCCGTCCAACTACTTGAACATGTATTCTGATGAATACCAAGACTTCCCTCAACTCAGGAAGAAACCTGAGTGAGTACGTAAGAACCCTCTAAAGGTTTCAAAAATGGCATATACACCATTGCTATCGGCTGAGCCGGTTCCACAAGCAATGCCTCATTCTACACCGGCCCAAGACCGGGCCCAATAGGATGTAAACCTGGGTCTCGCCATCACCAAAGAGGCACTGATAGCTCGATTGGATGTAGTGAATGGTCGGCGTGATCCGGTAAAGCCATAGTGAAAGCCCTACCCAAATTGGGTGAGCAACAGCCTCCTCCACCCAATTTTGGGAGCCCTGTATTCCCTATTTTCAATGGACCATGTCATCTGGAATAGAATTTTATGCACTATGCGTCTTATTGCGACCCTATGATGGGAACTCCAGAACAATAAGAAGCAGTGAAACTCAGATGCTTCGTGTGGTCCTTGCAAGGATCTGCCTTCATCTGGTATACGAGTCTGCCAGCTCAGTCAACAGAAATCTAGGAAGACCATCGGTAGCAGTTCATGTTCCACATCAGCTCAACACTACCTAAAACAACAGTCATCAACCTCATGAATTGTAAACAGAGGGACAACAGGAGGGTCTCAGATTTCATCGACATATGGAAGGGTCTGACCTATCTCTCATTAGGTCAATGTCACAAGATGAGATACTTTCCATATGCATCGATAACCTTCGACATGATCTGCGAACACCACTCATAATAGTGGAGTGCACCACTGGCTTCCGCAATCTATCTTCAATTTCCCATAGAATTGACGACTCCCTACAACGGACTAATCTAAAGTCCCGAATAGCCTCACAGGCTCTTTAAAATAGAGCATTTAGAGCTGAAGCATCTTCTGTCACACTCAAGCCAGCCCCTACGCCTGCTCCACAAACTAGGCCTCCACCAAATCGTCTAGGGACCACTTTATATTAGCGACCGCCTTTACCCATGGGGGACGATCGGAGAGGATCGAAGTGGGACCAATTCGACAAACATAGACACAATGTATACTCATTCTGAGAGGACCAAGTCCGCAGCTACTTAATTGCATCCATGATTTAAAATTTGCTCCACCTCATAGATCCAAGGAAGCACGAAGAAGTCGGTCACGATGACAGGATAGATTACTGTCCCTGCCATCAAATGTTGGGGCAAAATATCCAAAATTCTTTGTCTTCAAAGTCCTCCGGCCAAGGATGGTAGACTCCGGGTAGGTCGAGCTGGGGCCACCCCCATCACATGTGATGTATATTTCTACCACCGACTCCTACAAAAGGGAGGGGTGGCAGGAAATCACTAGCAAGAAGGGGCTGAAATTTGATGACTTGATGACTCGGAACACTATCAATCGAGCTCATGGCATACTCCAAGCTCAAATACAGCAGACGGTGTTATCACCAACAACCCCTAATGTCGCATAACAGACAATATCGGCCCCACAACCCTCCACGAGCAAGTCATCCAGGTGTAATCAGAAATGGAGGAGACAAGTGCAAGAGGAGAAATCCGCAACGAGGTAAATGTTAGCCCTAACACTGTCTAATTTTATGCCCTCAAACATGGAGCCATGGGAACCGACCCACAAAACGGCACCATCTAGGACAACCGACCATGTTGACCTGTCATGGGACGAGGAGCTAATATTTGGTTCCATCAACGTCGTCCATCTAATGGAATAATTATCAAATGAAGGTTATGGTTACGAACCCGAGTTCCCAACATAAGGGGCTCGGAGAAGGAATCATAGGATCTTGGGATACCAGGGGAGGCACTGTCATGGCTGAAACCAACCCTTTGGTATTACTCCAGCCCAAACCATTAATATCGCAGAAACTGATGGGAGAACCCTTTAACGGACTCAGCAGGAGAAAGAATATCTCTCCAACTCCACAAGCAGCCACTCAGGCCCCTGTCATTCAGCGGTAACCATCAGAGGAGAAACAAGTGTCTAGCCTCCTAGTACGCACAAACAGACTGGCCGGGCCGAGTCCCCAGAATGTGGGAACATCGTCGACATCCGACCTCGCTATCGGTCCATCCTCATCAGATACTCCATCTCCAAAAGTGCCTGCTAAAACTCTCCCACCAACAGAGAAGCGTCGGTAGCTGGAGAAAAAATACGATGTTATTAAGTAGATGGCATTAGTACCAGCAAAACATTCAATCCCAGATGCCCTTTGTTTGTCAACAGATCTTAGGGAGGATCTTATAGAAGCCTTGCTCAGCCCCCATGTGTTTCAGGCTGAGGTAGCCGCCACCGAGATTTACCGGACGGAGACTGTCCTGACTGAATGCAATGAGGTTATTTCCTTCATCGGTCAGGATGAAGATGCCACCATGCAAAGACACATCAAACCACTATATGTGTCTGGTTCACTAAATGATGTTGAGATCCGGAAAGTCTTTATTGATAACGACTATGGAGTTCACCTCATTCCCCTATGAACACTTCGTAAGTTGGGCTACAGTGAGGATGATCTAATAACCTTAGCCACAACTCGATTGGGTTAGGAAAAGAGTGAACAAAATACAATGGAAAAAATAGAGCTAAAACCCATTTTGGCGACCTTGTGGCCTACTCGGAATTCCTGGTGGCCCGGAAGAACACAACATTCAATGCCCGGTTGGGAAGGCCCTGGCTCCATAAGCACATGGCCATTCCTTCATCCTACCACAAGTGTATTACGTATTGCATCAATGGAAAAGGTGGAACATTTCACACTGACAAGGCACCTTTCTACCTCTCCGAGTCCCACTACATTGACGCTGGGTTTTATGAGAAAATGTAGAAAAATACTTGGATCGATTGTATCGAATGGATCCCCGCTCCAAAAGGATTGGAAATGGTTCCTAATTACCACCTCAAGCAGCTCGGTGAAGACTACGTACTTCCCATCAACCATGATGAGAGTATGATTTCATGTCCGGACATGTACTCTGCTATCCTCATGACTTCATCCATGACTCCCGAGAGTAGAAATACAGAAATGACTGTTAACCCTCAATTTGGGGGAGAATACTTGAGAAAGTGTCCCCACAATGCATCGACCCCAGACTTTGAAGATCCCTTGCAGAGAACTCTCCCACCTTCAGATCAAGAAGATAAAAATGTGGGGGAATAAGATGAGGAAGATCTACGGGATGCACCTCTCGCATTTGAGGAAGGTATCTCCACCACTGTGGACGTGCTATGGGAAATAACCCTAGGAACCGAGGAAGAACCGAGGCCCGCTCTCATTAGTACAACCATGTCTCCAGAGGAGCACGATGTATATACCTCTTTCCTGAGGAAACATCGAGATTTTTTGCCCTGGATTTACATAGAAATTCCGAGACTCGATCCCGAAGTGGTGACGCACCACTTAGGCTTGCCAGAAGACCCCTGGGGCTATAAAAAAGCTGCCAGAAGGGCGCACCCCACACATGCACCCAAAATAGAGGCTATAGTCGATATGGTTATTAATTCAGGCTTCATTCGGGAAGTCCAATAGCCCATCTGGCTATCCAACATTGTCCCCATCAAGGAAAAGAATGGAAAAATCTGCGTCTGCATCTATTTCAGAGATCTCAATCGACATTTCCCGAAAGATGATTTCCTAGTCCCGATCACCGAGTTATTAATCGACGAAACGGCCGGGTATGAGGCTCTCTCCTTCATGAACGGTTATTTTGGGTATAATCAAATCCAGATGGCCAGAGAAGACGATGAATACCTTACCTTCAGGGCCCCTCAAGGATTATTCTGTTACAGGGTCATGCCCTTTGGTCTCAATAAAGTTGGCGCCACATATCAACGCACCATGAATTGTATCATTAAACCATTCCAGGGGAGATTCGACAAATGCTATGTGGATGACGTGTTGGTCATGTCAAGGCACCACTCAGATAACCTGTTAGACCTTGAAACCGTCTTCAACAAACTTCAACAACATATCCTGAAGATGAACCCCTTGAAATGCTCCTTCAGGGTTACCTTAGGGAAATTTGTTGGATTCGTCGTATAACATCATGGAATCAAAGTCAACCATGAAAAGAAAAATACTATCCTTTGTTTACCACATCCCCACAATCTCACAGAGTTGAGAGGATTCCAAGGACACTGGGTCTACATTAGGCAGTTCATATCCAACCTGACGGGTAAATGATTACCCTTCACCAGGTTGTTGAAAAAGGGGGTTACGTACCAAAGAAAAGATGAGTGCCAAGAGGCATTCGATAGCCTAAATAAGTACCTATTAATCCCACCAGTGCTCATGCCTTCGGTTGAAGGAAGACCTCTTATCATATACTTGACTGCCCTAGAGTGGTCACTGGGAGCCATACTCGCACCGAAAAATGATGCCGGCAGTGAAAACAGTCTCTTTTACCTCAGCTGAACCATGATCGATGCTAAAACTTGATACTCAAACATTGAGAAGAGTTTTTCTGCCTTGGTCTTCGTAGTTCAAAAATTGCGACATGATCTGAAGTATCATGATGTCCATTTGGTCTTGCGTAGTAACCCACTCAAATATATCCTCAGTCACCTGATGCTGACCAGGCGCGTTCTCCGATGGGCAGTCATCCTGTAACAGTTTGACATCTAGTTTGTGCCTCAGAAATCCATTAAAGGCCAGTCATTATCAGATTAACTAGAAGACCACCCCAAGACTGGGACCACTACACTGTACATCGAGCTACCTGATGAAGACATCTTTTTGTTTCAAGAGGAGTTCCCAACATTGGAAATGTATTTCGACAGTGCATCCTAAAGCACGATAGGGATGAGGACAGAGGATCCCAAATTTAACAAGCTGGGTTTCGGGATCATACTCATGTCCCTAGAAAAGGCAGCGATGCTATATTATTTCCTCCTATCAGAAGGATGTACGAACAATGAGTTAGAGTATCAAGCTATCATTGCAGGCCTAGAGCTCACACTCTATGAACAAGTATAGAACTTTAAGGTAAAAGGTGACTCAGAATTGGTCCTCAAAGATTTCAATGGTGATTATGATTTTAAAAAGGAGGAACTGATTCCCCTGTTTGACCATGTATGAGGGTTATTGGAAAAATTCACCAGAGAACCAACATTGACCTATATTCCCTGGTCTCAGAATTCCCAGGCTGATGCATTAGCTATGGTGGCCACAACCCTAACTAACCCAGAAAGGGATGAAACAATTATCAGTATTGTTAATCGTTGAATGGTCTTGACGTTTGTTCAGACTATGATGGAAGAAATCAATGAAGTCAGTCCTGTCCCAAAGCCATATGCTCCTGCCACCAGCTGGATGACCCCCATTGCAAACTACCTTCATAGGGGAGAACATCCATCAGACAGGGCTGAACGAGGGAAAATACGGAGAAAGGAAATCTACTTTTTTCTATATGGTAGTATGGGTTAGCAAGAGGTCCTCTACAAATGAGGCCTCAATGGAGTTCTCTTAAGATGTGTTGATGGGGAAGAAACCACTGCCGTCATGACTGAAGTGCATGGCAGAGTATGTGGAGCACAACAGTCAGGGTCTAAGCTTTCCCATCAGATTCGAAAGCCTGGGTACTATTGGCCCACCATGGCACAAGATTGCGAGATCTTTACAGAAAAATTCCACTCCTTCCAAATTCATACCAACTCCATTCACCAATCCCCAGAGTAACTTTATCAGGAAAAGTACTCCTGGCCATTTTCCATCGGGGGAATGGACGTCATGGGACCATATCCTCCCACCATGGCCTAACAACTGAAGTATATCCTCACATCAACTAATTTGTTTTCCAAATGGGTTGAAGCTGTACACCTCAAGGAAGTCGGTCATATAAACATTTTCAGATTTTTGAAAGACAATATCATCACCAGCTTTTTCGTCCTTCATACAATACTAACGGATAACGGTACCAACTTCTGCTCTGCAGAATTGAAGAAACTGTACCAAGAATATGGTATCAGGGTTAACCACTCATCCCGCTACCATGCAGCGGCCAACAGATAGATTGAGGCTTTGAACAATTCCATGTCCAACATTCTCTAGAAAATGGTGGACAATGACAAGAAATCATGGCCGGATAAACTCCTTCATGCATTGTGGGCTTATCGAACAACAATTCACACTGCTACTCAGGCTACTCCGTACTCATTAGTATACGGAACAAAAGCGGTCCAACCCATTGAGCTCCAATTTCCCTCACTCTTTGTTTCTATTTGTGATAAGTCATCAAACGATGAGAAATCAGAAAAATGGCTAGGTGAATTGGAACAGCTGGATGAGAAGCGGTTGCACACTTGCACCATCTAGAAGTATATCAGAACCTAATAACACAAGCCTTCAATATAAAGGTTTGTCTTCAGTCATTCTTGGAAGGTGAATTAGTGTTGGTACTCCAGACCCCAATGATACCTAGAAAGAAACCTCCAAGGCTGGAGCCCAAGTGGGAGGGACCATAAGTTATACACAAGGTCTACATCAATGGAGCATATGCCCTGATCTCCATGGATAGGCAGTTCACTACCGGTCTTACGAATGTGAGATTTCTGATGAAGTATTTTGCATAACCAACAGATGTTATCATTCGAGCTATGGGATGTTAAACTGCTAAGCGCCCATCATCAGAGCTGCAGGACATTAAACTGTCATGTGCCTATCATCCGAGCTCCAGGACATTAAACTTCCAAGCACCTATCATCTGAGCTGCATGACATTAAACTCCCAAGCCCCAATTTTCCAAACTCTATGAACCTAAACTATGATTATTTTTTCCTCACCGCATGACGTTAAACTGCATGGACTTCAGAGAAATATGTATGGATTGATTTCTTCTCTCACTTGATACGTAGCGATGCCAGGATTCTATATCCTGGCCCAGCCATCCCCAAATAAAGTTAAAAGTGACCTTTTTCCCTCGTGTAGGGACCAACCCTGCTCGATATGTGTCCATTTCATAGAACTACTTATGAAGTGATTCCTTCCTTTTTAGGATACGTAGCGACGCCATGCCCCCCATCCTGGCCCAGCCACCCCCGAATGAAAATTAAAAATACCCTTTTCTTCGGTGTATGGACCAGACCTGCATGGGGTGTATTATCTTCTAAAGAAATACGTATAGATTTATTCCTGCCCTCATAGGATACATAGTGATGCTAGAATTCCACACCCTGGACCATCCACTCTAAATGAATTATAAAAATACCCCCTTTCCCCTGCATAAAGACCAGACCTACATGAGGAGTATTCCTCGTCCTTACCGCACGACGTTAAACTGCACGAATAAGAATGAAAAAATCAATTTCCTCTTTCCCTCGTACGGACCAGACCTGGAGGGGGTTTCTTCCCCAAAAGAACTACGTGTGGCTTGATTCCTGCCCTCATAGGATACGTAGCGATGCCAGGATCTTATCTCATAGCCCAGCCACCGATAAATTAAAACACATGTATATATACCCCTCATCCTTACCACATGATGTTAAACTACACGGAATCCCCTTCTCATGTCAGTTCATCTTCATCCACAATTCACGACGTTAAAACTGCATGGACTTCATCCTCACCGCACGACGTTAAAATGTATGGATTTAATTGTGACCCACCCAAGATATATGTAGAAACGGGATGAGAATACTCTGTGCACATATGGATGCATCATCTTCACACATCAAACTCCACAACCTAGATAATTTTGGATCTTCATAACCACCCATGGCCATGAGAAGTGGAATGTTATCAACCAGTGGAAACCATTGTATGACTATACATACCATGCCCTCAGAGGATATGCATATTGATAGCCCCGGGACCGTCTACCAATGTCCTGATTTCCTCAGGCGATACTCTTCCTATCTCTGTATGCTTACTGGCCTCAGAGCCCCCATATCATATCTCTTGATCCAAAAATTTATGTAGCAGTGGTTTGCAAGTTTGTTTCCCTCTCACATCCTAACGTTTATAGGGTATCCCAAACTTGTTAGCCTATGTATACGCACGTGGTTCACATGACGATATTCATCTACAAACATCAACCCAGGGCTAGGCTACATTGACTCAACGGGAAATTGAGGTGGAGATGTTTCTTGTATGCTTGGACACCATTATCCACATATGCCGAACTCTGTGCTATGTGCAATCCCAAATTTTCATAATCATCCATGGCCATTGGAAGTGGAAAGTCATCGACCCATGGACACCTTTGCATGAATATGAATATTATGACCTTAGTGATTCTGCATATTGATCTCCCCTAGCCTTTCAACCGAAGACAACATTTCCTCGTGCAATACCCTTCCCATCTCCATAAGAATAGAGGCCTCATAGCCCCACACCATATCTTCTAATCCGGGAAACCCCAGAATTAAAATTTACACCCTCATTCCCCCACACTTGTTCTGAGTATACAAGAGCATCCTAACTCAATTTCCCTCTAGGTTATTATAGCAATAGTCACCCAATGGTCCGAACACTATGACCATTAAATTAAGAGTACTTCCCCCTTACCGCACAATGTTAAACTGCATGGAGTAAAGGTGCACCCAATGCCCAAGATAAATCAGCGCAGTGAACACTTCGGGTTTTAACAACAACTAGGGACGAACATCCCCGACATGTCTAGATATTTCCATACCAAAGGATAGAATTTGTGGTCCAGACAATCGCGGATCCTCATAATAATTAATGGCCATCGGAAGAGGAAATTCATCGACTCATGGATACCTTTGCACGACTATTCATACCTTGCCCTGAGTGGATCTGCATATTGATAGCCCCTAACCCATCTACCAAAGGAAATCTTTCCTCAGGCGATACTCTTCCTAGCCCCGTACGCTTACCGGCCTCAGAGCCCCCATATTATCTCTCCTGATCCTAGAAGCCCTGAAACCACAATTTACACCATCAACCCCACTCCACATCTTGGACATTCCGAGATATTTGAGCACAGTTACATTCTAATCAAGAGTGGCCTTTCCAACCACGTCCTTACCGCATGACGATTAAAACTGCATGGAACATGTCTTTGCCGCTTGGCATGAAGTTGCAAAGAACAAGCATTAAACATCCAGGTAAATTCCGCCAACTATAAGAATTTTCACAGATTTAAAAATTCCCCTCGTCCTCGCTTCACAACGATAAACTACACAGTATCTTTAATAATGATCCTCATCTTTACTGTATGATGTTAAACTGCATAGAATCCATCCTTAACGCATGACGTTAAAATGCACTGAAGCCGTCCTTGCCTTCTGACGATAAACTATAAATAATTTAAAATGCCCACTGTACTCGCCACATGACGTTAAACTGCACAGATTTAGTAATAATAACAATGCCCTTAGACCTTTCCGCATGACGTTAAACTGTATGGTCGAACTCTTCAGGAGTTCAATTAGGAATAAAGGTTTTCCTCCTTCCCTCGATGCATGGGCCCGACCTGCACAAACCACTGTCTTACACTAGTGTGAGAATGGATGAATTCACTCTTTCCAAGGACATTTAGCCTAAATTTTTCTCCTGTATCCTGGCACCTTCTCCTCATAAATTACAATTTCTACCCAGAAAGAGTCGAACCCTTGCAAGCCACCCCTGGTTGCCCCGAATCTCATCTTCCTTGAATTTTCTAGGCTATTGAGAGAATAAAATCATTTACCTAAGGAAACCTTGGAATGACTATGCATTCCATGCCCTCAGCGGTCAGCATATTGATCGCCCCTGGATCGTCTATCGAAGGCAATATTTCTTTAGGCAATGATTCTCTATATACGCCTCTTGTCCACTGATCCCCTATGTCTACCCTGGGATTTGGAAACCCTCTGAGATGTAGTTTACCAACCTCTTACACAACACAGCTTGAATATGGTGGAACGTCTCGGACGAGATAACCGAGAACTAGGAGAAGTCGTTCCATTTTAAGGAATGACCCATCTGCATGACTTTAAACCGCGCCATGCTCTAACCGTACATCATGCTAGCTAAATGCATAGGAAAGTGGCCTCCCGACCACACTCTTGATTAAATTAGATTTTCCAAACCCTTTCAGACATCACATTCCCTTTCCGAGACACCCCTGGTGGTTTTCATAATTCTCCAAGCCACCCTTGGGGGTTTCTATAATCCGGACTTCCATGAAGTCATCATGCCATCGGAAATGGAAAGTCATTGACTTAAGGACACCTTTGCATGACTATGCATACATTTCCCACAGCAGATCTGCATATTGATCGCCCCTGGCCTGTTTAACAAAGGAAAGTCTTCCTTAGGTGATTCTTTTCCTACCTCTGCACGCCGATACAGCTCCCATGCCCTGTGACATTCCCTAAATGTTGTTCACATCTAAACATGTTCCCCCCACGTGCATCTGAAAGGTATTAAGACATCTTTTAATCAACCAAACCTTGTTGGGGCCCGCACCCCACCATATCTGGTCAAATTTGTTTAGCCTAAAACATCAGTAATGATAGCCTTGGTGGTGGGACTTCAAACCGCTCACAAAAAGAGGCGCAAAACCTGTTATGACGAAAACTCAAAAAGGGAGACCTAGGAAAAAGTCGGGCTATACCCGCTGGGTCTACACAAAATGGGCCCAGGAAAAATTAGGATATTGAAGGAAAAGGAAAAAAATTTCTAGGGTTTTTCTACAAAACCCTAGGAATAGTCAAACTGTGCTCGCTTGGCCCCTTGTCTCATGAAATATTTAGAGCATTGTCCAATCACTCATCGATTTTCAAGAACACTCTACATCGAAATAGCCTCCTCTTTGTTCTGATCAGACCCCATTCCGATGGGGGGAATTTGTAGGGTCCTGAAAAATCCGTAATGAGCAATGGTAATTCCAATTAATTTGAGAAATGATTCTACCCAATTTCCCTTAGAGGTTCGGGAAAAAACATGAAGAATACTCAAAAATTGACAAAGGACCGACCGACCCACGTACCGGTTCAACACTGTTGATAAACGACCAGTTCATCGAGCTTCCCCCACCACAGACCAGTGTCATCCGCGAAATGGAGGCGGGAACCCCTACGCGGGGGCGATGTAGGACGGACGCCATGCCAGTCCACCGCTGCGAAATGCGCCAACCGGCCCATGCCGTGTGCGCCATCATTCTTGAAATGGAGGCAGAAGTCGTATCCGACTGCAGACCATGTCATTTGCCAAATAATGATGGAGTGGTGCATGGCTGTGGGGGATTTGCATGAAACACGATTCCATAAATATCGTTTGACCAAGTAATACGTGGGAGAGGATTTCTTCACGTGTTTCCTAAAAAAGCATCGTGTGCCCCGTCGATACAGAATCTTCATTACTCTATAAATAGGGCCCGATGGGGGGTCAAAAATGGAGGGATGAAAGGACAGGTGAAAACCAGTGGGGAGACGCTGGAGTAATCCTTCCCAGCAGTAATTTTCTGCGATCATCTATGGACCCCATTTCATATGTGGATGTACTCGTCCGCATATAGGAGAAACAAAACTGCGAACCACATGCGACAATATTCTACGCGACCAGCCCTAGGAGGGAATTTCCTTCACGGACATCCTAGGTGGTCTTCCTCCTCTGCGGCCATCTCATCCTCAGACACCCTCCGTGGACAGCCTCTCCGCGGCTTCTCCTGTGTGGCTAGATCATCATCGGATACCCTCCATGGCCATCTCCTATGTGGCCAACTCCTACGCGGCCCGCCGGATGCGAAAAACCCCATGCACTCGCTGGTCCATACCGTGGGGGTGTTTCCCCACACCCCCACTCGGGTTCAGTGTCAGGCTGCATCCCTGGCCCTCCGGGATGGTCCCTTCGCTTCCATCACTAACCACCATGAAAAATGGAGAGTTGCACCTAGGAAATTTCTGGGTGGGTCAAAAATATTTTCTATTGCACACTTATGCCACAACTACATCCTTCTTATACATTCCACGAGTCGATCTACTCCTCATGACTCTCCAATAACCCAATTACCTAGCTCTTTTTTCAGTGTTCATCCACAATGGGCCGCCCTTCTGTAAGTCCCACATCAACCATTGCTATGTATCTCCTACATAGTCATCCTGACCACATGACATTAAACATTATGGCCCTCTTCCTATCCATATGACATTAAACTATATTGAAATAGTACCTGCAACATGTAAATAAACTGTGATGTCCTTATACAAGCTATATGAATTTAAAATGTAGCACACCTAAACCACATATAAAATTCTGCGCATCCCTCCTAGAGTAATCCCTACACCATCCTCACCAAAAGCCAATGGCCCTTCCCCTCTCATCATGGAAGTTTCATTGCTCTGCTGTGTGACTCCTACCTTTCTCCAACATCATGGAGAAGAAGAGTCTAGTTGTCCCGACCTTCTCCTCTGCTCATCGTCTTCCTCCCCTTCCCATGGTAGGGGAACTGTGTGAGGCGTACGAGTCTGTGGCGTTCTCTTGTTTCTCACACTAAGCATGACTCACATGGGTTTAGAGATTTTTCATGGTCACGACGTCAGCACAATGATGCCTCTCAAAACGAAATACATGGGGGTTGATACCTATTTCCTAAATAGGGATCATAGGAAGCCTCCCCGAGGTTCAATCCCAATTTGGGCCACCGACCTTGTGTAATTCCCAATCATGCCTCTCAAAACAAACTACATGGTTTTTGATCCCTGTCTCCTAAACATGGTACGTAAGAATCCTCCCCGATGTTCAATCCCAATTCATGCCACTAACCATTTTTAAGTCCCAATAATGCCTCTCAAAACAAACTTCATTGGTTTTGATCCCAGACACTGAACCATGGTACGTAGGAAGACTCCCTGGGGTTCAATCCCAAAAACTGGCAACACTCATGTAAGCTCATATCACGGGTTAAATCCAAACACTCAAGTCGTTATATGTCCCCCATGGATGATGATAAACTCCAGAGTGACCAGTTATGAGGCTTCAAACAAGTGTCGTCTCAATGAGTCCAAACTCCTCAGAGTCATTAATCCGATGAGGGATGGTAAACCTCGGGACGAAATTATTCTGAATCCATACATTCAATTGACCATTGCCAACCAGGAGTAATCCGTGGATACTATTGTTTGTTATAAACCAAAGATTCATGAACATATGAATACGTCTTAAATCAATAAGAGAGTCCTAAAACATGAAATAATTCCCCCAAAAGGGTGTGATGAGCCCAACTTCCCATCCTCTCGACCAATATGAGTTCTTGATTTCCACTGACCAAATCTCTCATCGAACGCCTGCATTCGGAAAGCAGGTCCACGTATTGTTGGATATGGAACCATTGGGCATTTTGATATGAAAATGATTCACCTGATATGAGTGATTAAGCAGAACCCATCCTTCTCTAATCAACTTTCGGGAAGCACATGTTTTCCCCCTCGGTTGAATCAATTCATGACTGAGCATATTTGTATCTCAATGAGTTTTTATAGATGAGATTAATATTATTTTTTAAATTAAAAAATATTCTACTATAGAATCAATATTACAATTTTATATGAAATCATGATTCACCGGGGGAGATCAAGATAACTTTGGAAAAAATTACAACGGATTAATAAATCTTCCCTTTAATTATTATGATCTTAACACATTCATAGTCATTAAAAATTATCCTTCTTCATGTATCAAGGTTCAGTTCAATCAACTCAATGGTCATTAATTATTACCCAAAATGGAGTATATTCCCATTGAATATTTCTATTAGTGTTATGGATGCTACGAATATATTATAACTCCATTCTTATATATAAATTCTACCACCATCTTCATAAATCTAATGAATATAGTATTTGGAGAAAACATGGAACATTCTTTTTGATATTATCATATATGATACTATCATGTAATATGAAATAAAGGAATATGATGATGATAATTTTCAAATTTGGTTGATAACCTTAAGCAATGTGATTTTGTATAAAAAACAACTCTAGATTTTGGTTGAAGAATGTATCATTCATGGGTAATATAATCATTATAAACATAATATGTATTGATACTCCACAAAAAGATGTTAGTGGACATTGTTGGAGGTTGTCTTTAGTAACTGAGATCAAATTTTTTCTTAGTATACATTTATATTGCTGATTTTTCTATTAAATTTCTCATGGACATAAAATATACCATCCATGTTAATGTAGAAGGTAGTGATGTTCCTTTTGATAAAAGAATATGAATAACGGTTCAATGGGAAAATGAAGAGGATTTCCACTACACATATACATAAAATAATATATAGTGAAAAATGGTTTTTTATATACAATCAATTTTTAATGAATGTCTAGGGATGCATCATTTGGGAGAATTATAAGGAAATTTATTATGCCTCATTTCAATGGAAGTGTATGAGAACAATTACCCACTATTTTATTTGGAGCTTGGAGAAGTGACCCTTACATTAATGGTTTGTGAAAAATAATGTATATAGTAAAATTTTTGATATCTACGGTGGAAACAATATTATGAAATATATATTCATACAGAATGAGTTAAATATATTCTGAACGATAAGGTTGAAATTGATCAATGTCTATGACTGGTAAATACATTACCATGGGAGAAGAAAAAATGTGGATTATGTTCTAATAAAGTAAAATCTATAAACATTTTACATGATGGGGTTAGAAAAATACCTAATGCTCATAGATTTTAAAATGATGATTCCTAAAAAAATAAAATAATGTGATATATCATTTCTTATACAAATTAATTCTAAACCATTCATACATTTGTTGATAAAATAATACAAGGAAGATGATATAGAGCTACATATAATGATATATAATATTTCAATGTTTAATTCTAAAAAATCTAGAGTGATAAGGGATGTAAATGATATATAGGTCCCTTGAAAACCAGATATAAGTACTGTAATTTTAGATGTTGTGTGTTGCTCTTCCTTACATATTAATCCTTGTTTCATAATTATTTATTAATATCTAAAAAACAATGTAAAACATGAATAGGGGATTATATAACACATATCTTTAATAATGGATTACAAAAAAGTAATATTTAGATAAAAAATGTCTAAGGGGGTGATGCAACCATTCACCATACCAGTATAAAAAAGTAAAACAAATCTTAGTATTGATTTTATTATAAGTCACCCCAAGAAATCTAAATGTAATAATTGATTTTGGTTAGTTGTTAATCGGCTCATGAAGTCAAGTCATTTTATTACCATTAATGAATATTTTAATATTGTCAACTCGGCAAGATATAGATAATGTAAGTGTTATGTATTAATGGAATATCACTCTACAGTTTGACTTATTTTTATTTGAGGTTTACCTCAATGTTCTAGAGATGTATTCCACAAGAACTCGAGATAGATCTAAGCATCAACCTTTATTATCACCATCAAATTGAGTGTTTGTTGGAATGTAAAATTTAATCTCTGTATAATATATTGATGTCATGTATAATGTATATCTAAGGTTCTATAATCACAATCACCCCGCTTAGAGGTTTAATATAATAATAAGTTAAATTCTAAAACTCATATAGAACTATATGATCATATGTATGTGAAGAGATATAGGACACCAAGATTCTCGGACGAAGTTAGATAGAGGAAGACGTAGGTCCAATCTTCATACAAAAAATGACAGAGATGGTTCAAACTAATCAGTGGAATAAGAATGCATCACAAAGTGGAATGAAGAGTGTTGTATATAATCATATGTTATATATAGTGTCTATAGTTTGTTACTTGGGTATCCACATGACATCTCCTTTGACTTTGTTCATAATATTTGGCATGAAAGTGATGTTGAACCCACTTTTTGGGATATAAACACCAGAACCATTGCATATACTAATATCACAATATATGTTTCTAGAAATTGTTATATAATATCTTGAATTTATTGTAGAGATCTTAGGTTGAATATATAATGTTATTAGATGAATTCAACCCATTTTTTATATTTTATATGACAGAATCATAGGTTCAAGGAATCTACATATGAAAATAAAGATGAAATGAGATAAAAATATTGTGAGTTTTTTCCAAATATTGAAAAAAAATTCAAGGAATAAATCCTTTTATGTTGATTTTGTAAGGGGGAGAATGTAATTAACCCTAATATTAGGGAATATTATACATTAAAAAAATCATTTTTGTTAAATATCATGTTTCACATGTTATTCTAAAACAAAAGGAACCTTGACAATTTTACTATTATAAATTTAAGAACTGTAATGTAGTCATTGAATTATTAGTTAAAAATAGAGGTTAAATGCTATAAAATATATTTTTAATTGAAAATAATAGTAACTTCAAAATATATTCACATAATAACTTAAATTAGTTCACTTAAAAACATAAGAAGATAATTTTATGCTTAAAAGTTTGTTTTTTAATTGACATTTTCACTCCTATGCATTTTTATTTGTATACTACATTTATATAATTATGATGTAATGGTAAAATATATTGGTGATATTCATAATAGTTTGTATTAAAATATTTATTAATTGGTAGGATTCACTAATAATAACACATAATATTTTCAAAAACACTTTTTCTTACAAATTTTTTTTTTATTTATATTTTATGATCCCATTTAAATTTAAAATTCCATCATCTAAGAAGTTGAATGTAAAAAATGGAAGTATTTTTTGGACATATCATAAATATATCCACTTATTATTATATTATGGGATTATTTTAAATAATTATAATTTTAATTGAATAGTATGAAATAATGTTTTCACAAATACGGTGTCTTTTATGACATCATAGGGATATTACCATCACATAAAAATTTATGAAAACATTTTCCTGATAAAAATATAATTTATTAGGTAAAAGTATTCATTGAAAATATTATTTTTCTCGTTACAAACCTCTATTTTAAATTTCAAAAACTCAATTAAAATATTTCATTAATTATTTTTATAACATAAAAAATAATTATTTTATTATTCTTTTTCAACACTTCAAATAAATAAAAATAAATTAATTTTAATATTTTTTTCAACATAATATCTATATTTTCTCAAATCAAGACTTTTATATTTATAAAAATAACTATTTAAAAAATTAAAACATGTGTTCCAAAAGAAATAAAATTTTGTTAAATAGGAAAAATAATGATAAAGAGATATAAAATTTTAAAAATATTTCTCCAATGAATAGGTTTAGTAATTCATTGATGACAATATACCCCTTCTCTTTTAATTTTAACTTTTAGATAAAATTTCAATTAATATCACACCTCTTGTTATGAAAATATAACACCTATCACTTATATAAGGAGCCCTTCACCACCACATATCTCCTCACACAGTAAGATTGTAGCTTGACCGAAAACTACAATATTACCTCCCCAACACTCTCAGAAATTTACTATAGTTTTTTTATAAAACATTCAGATTATATATTTATATATGTTCACATGAAATTAAATTGATATATATTATGGCTATCTAACTAAATTATAGTCTCAATGATTCAATGTATAGTTTGCATTAATAACCAAGATGTTAAATTATTATTATGTATATGAATAGGAAAAATTATAAACATATAGGTAAAAATATTTTATAATATTTTTTTATTAATTTATATTAAAATTGTACTCAATTTTTAGTAAAAATTTTTCATCTATAAAAATTTATTTTCCCTGAAAACGATATTTATTTCCTTTTTAAAAGGATATTATAAATAATAAAATAATATTTTTTAAAAAAAAATTAAAAAGGTTAATTTTTATAAATCCTCTTGTCAGAATTATTATAAGTTAAAAAGTTGGGATTATTTGGAATATATTAGTCAGTTAGTGAAATCTGTAAAAATAATAATATTATAAAAATCTGTCATTTCCAATCTTGTATATAAAAACAACACTTTTTAAATTTTTTTTAAAGTTTTATTAAACAATTTGGATAAAATTATTCTAAATAACATCATTTTAATCTAAAATACAATTAATATTTTTAATAAAACATTAATATACATAAAAATTGATTTATCTAAAAAAATCATTTAGTTGAATTTCATATGTTTTAATAATTAATCTCTTCAATTTATATAAATTGAATTATTAAAATATTATATCTATTCATAATCATTATTTACAAAAAAAAATTCTCCCCATTCACTTTTGTTCATTACGAAATTTAACACTGGTAAAAAGTCAGTTACCATGGTAAGATTTGAAAAGAGATAAATGATAAAAAAATGAATAAGGTTAAAATATCATAAAAACTTGTCTAAATATAAAAATATAGAAATATATTTAACTTATATAATCATATCTTTAATTATGATTCAATATTGATGCATTTAACTTGTATAAGAAATTTATATATTTTAATTTTTTGAAAATTCGAATTGGGTCGTCTACCACAATTATAAAAGGACACACAATCTCTTATCTTATCCACACATTATGATAGTCTTATCTGACCCAATCCATAATAAAATAGTTCCCTAAAATCCAACCCCACATCATAGATGGTATATTTTTCTCATAATAGAATCATTTAAAAATTAAAGGTGTAAACCAGAGTTGATTTCTCAATAACGTCTAATAACTCCTAACCGAGTAAATTCCATATTATTTCATCAATATAATTCTAAAAATATTTTGTATAATTAAAAAATTAAGAATAAACTATTATAAATATATTTATTTGTCATTTTTTCAATGAATCGTCTTTTATTAGTTTATTTCTCTATCAAATGGTTAAGGAAGTCGTTGTTTCTACGTACACACGGACTATCACATTGTATGATAGTGTCTTCCATTAATAATCTCCATCATTCATAGTTGGTTATTAGGAGGAATATAACATTTATATATTATATTTTATACACAATAATAAATCAGAAATTTTATTTTATTATATATCTTCTTACCTTTCCCTCGTTAGAAAATGATAACATCAGTCATGTGGACTTGTTGAATTCAACCTCGACGAAGCGATGTGATTAGTTTTTCATCAATGATTTCTATGAATATATAAAAACAGTATATTATGAATAATTAGTATATATATTTTATGATTAATATTATGTGGAATTTAAAACGATGACCAAGGTTCCAGTACAAAATCCATAAATCTATATCATGTTTGGACAATGGAGCAATGATCACCAAAATTTTCGTTTTAGTTATCAACTATTAATTAAATAAAAATATTAAATTATAATAGAATAATAAATAGTTATTAATATTTTGATATAATGGCATAATATATTTATAATTGATATATTTTTATTATATATTATATTTTAATTCATATTAAGAAACAGATGGCTTGAGGTAAGGGATTCTTTTATAGTCATACTTCTTTTCGGGATTGCCTATGATAAATTGAAATTGAGGGAAATTAAAATGATACTATCCATTTAAACCAATTTATTTTCTTATCCTAGGGTTATTAATTAAATTTTTATATATTAATACAATTTTTCTTACCTTTCATTGATAATATTATTGTGAAAGCAGTTTTAAATAAAATTCAACCTCATTTCTTCTTTGGTCATCGAATGTTATTTTCAGTATAAATTAACTTATAAATAATTTATTGACAGTTTTAACAATATATTCTTTTCAAAATAAATTAATATCTATAATTTTTCTGTTATTTTTAATGGTACAAAATAAAATTTTTTATAAGATAATTTTTATATAAAAAAAAATTTATTTACATTCTTCAAATGTTCAAAAAGAATGTACTCTTTTAATGTATACATTATGAACTGATTTTTGTAATGTCATTTTTGTAAATTTCATTGAAAAATACGTTGCATGTTTCGATGATTATTTCAAAATAAAATAATAACCTTAATATTTTTATAATTTTTTGTTAATGTTTTTCCAAATTAAATTATATTTTTCTAATGTTTACAAAGATTGGCTTGAATATTCATTTTAAGTTATTATTAATAAATTTAAAAATAGTTCTTGTGTTTATACTTCTCCAGTGATTTGATCTTATGATATTTCATTCTATAGGTTTTATTGATCCTATTTATTTATTTATGATTCTATTAAACCAAATTCATTCTCATTAGTTAATTAAGTATGATGACTAATTCATTAAAATTATCTATTTTCGATGATTTTTTTGTGTCGAAATGGGGAAATATTTATGAAACCCCAAACAATTACATGGGTTATGATTTGATTAATGCGTTTTGGTCATATTCTTCACATTTTGATTTTTTCATTACTAGATGAGATGGCCCAAAATAATATACCCTTTAATTCAGGGGTAAACAATGTTATCTAAAATCTATTAATGAATATTCTGGGTAGTGATCATAGTTCGATATGACACTCTATCCACTATTATATTCATGGGAGGTATCAATTATTATATAAATTATAGAATGGGGAGTGAACCCAATCCACCATTATACTCATGGAAGTAGGGCTTGACTAAGGAAATTATTTTATATCCTTATTTATAGCTTAAAAAATTTAGTCATATACCTATGATATATTCTCATGGATTATAAAATGTTTATTAATGATTTTACATCCTTATTAATTGTATACTTTGATTGAAAATATCGCATTCCATTAATCATGATAAAATATTATTTAGTTATTTGAAAATAATTTATTACATTTTGATCATGTTCTCATACCCTTCCACATATTCTCACTTATGATCATCGATTTATTTCTCCTATATTTTCTTATATTGATAATATTTTATCACCCTTCCTTATGTACCATTATTCTGAAATTTTTTAGGGATGTTATCAAGTAAAAAGTGACTATGATAAATAGAATGATAAAATAAATCTATGAGAGATGTTGATGATATATTTTGAAAAAAGTGGATTATTTATCTACTATTTGAAAATACTATACATTTCCATTCATTTATAATGTTTTATTGTAAAATGTGTTGAATACTAATAAACAGTATTGTAATAAATATTTATCCAATTATTAGGTTTCCTCAACTATCTCATAAAATTATAACCCTTCAATAGATTACAGTATTTTACAAAGGAGTTAATTTAATGTGTAATGAAAAAATTCATAAACACTTGATTCTCATTGGAATTTATTTATTTTAACCCATTCATAATAAAATGTTTTTCCATATTTAATATATTTAAATTAATATCATAAATTTTCTATAATATTATTATTTTAATTGAATAGTCATTTCCTGCTAATTCCATTTTAATAAAAAATTGTCAATTGTGTTACCTTCAGACTATAACCACTATGAATGATGTTTTTTACAATACATCATTATATTACATGCACATTTAAAAAAATATTAAATGAATAAATATGATATAAATAACATTATTAATATCAATAAAATATAAATCGATTAAAACATTCATTTTAATCTAGGTAAAATGAAAATTTCATCATTGTTTTTGTGCGGATTTCCATCATTAAGAAACAACATATTTAAATTTTAGTCACAAGAAGACATGTATAATTCTATGAATATATATTTTGAATTAAAATTATTATGATTTTATTTATATGGTTCTAAAAATATTATATTAATAGTAAATTTTTTTAATAATAATATCATTGAGTCATTAAAATTACTAACACAAGACCAACTCCAATTATATCATAACGAATCAGGATAAAAAATCTCATGAAATTAAATATTAATTTCCACATAATTATTAAGAATCCACTTCCATGGATTTAAGAATCTGTTAATAATTATATTTTTATCAAATAATGTGTGTAAACATCGACATTTTAAAATATGTATAAAAGAATCAAAATATGTCCAGACCTATCCCAGAGGGACCCCAATCATTATTACACCAGGCCCGCCTACCATTAGCCAGGGGATGCCGACTGGAACCACATAAGAATATACTAAAAATTCAAGGCATTTTCCTAAGTACAAGTACACCTTCATAGGTCTCCAAGTAATGGTTTTGAATTTCAAAACACTCTGTAATGCAACTGTCATACCACCAAGATACCAACATAGAGTACAATAATATAATGATGAAATTTTAAAAAGGGATAGAATACTAACACAAAAAAATGAAAAGTAAAATGGTACAGGTCCATGGAAATCCTATATAGAAAACCCTACCAGAATGGTAAGTACAAAATAACCGTCTGAAGCCATAGAAGTTCACCTTGTCTATCAGGTCTCTATAAGAACCACCTAGCCCCGATCCACCAGTAACTATGTCAAAGAATTAATCATCAAAACCTTACCTGACATGTGTGGGAAAATCCTATAAAGGGGTGAGTAAAAAATACTCAGTAGGAAACCCCAAAACATGAAGTAAATTATGAAAAAGGAAAAATCACTAAGATAATACAGTTACCTGAATGCTGAAATATGACTGAAACAAAAATAACAAGAA
Organism: Viscum album; assembly: GCA_963277665.1. NCBI lineage: Eukaryota > Viridiplantae > Streptophyta > Magnoliopsida > Santalales > Viscaceae > Viscum > Viscum album. The sequence goes on from OY728123.1 coordinate 1,759,092,712, forward strand.
AATATTGGTATTCTAGTAAAGGATTTAAAAACCCAAGGTTTCTTCTACTGCCAGCCCAATGGTTCCACTCATAGCAGGCTCATACTGGGGGATCTCACTCCATGATCCATCTAATAATAAGCATGTAGAATAGGTCTACCAGAAGTATGTGAGAGTACACCTAGTCTCAATATAGCATTATGTTTCCCTGAGAGGTTTGGTCTCTCTAAGACATGGAGTATCTATATTAAGACTAAACATTAACCATAGGATTATTGTTTAGGTGCTCTCATTCTAAGAGAACAAAGTCCCAAAGATATGATGTCATCAAAGACACTTATTATTAGGTCCGACAAATTTGGGCCCCATCCAAATTGAAATATACAGGTCAAGATCAAGATATACAGAGAAGGTATTCTTTCAAGGGAATACTGAAACTGAATCTATATTAATCCGCAACATTGGAGATACTTATAAAAGGATACCATCAATCCTAACGATGTGGATTTTATGGTTGGGGATTCTTCACCAAGAATACTGAGAACCCTAACATTACGGCACACAAGGTGGATGATTAATTCCACACACATGCAGGTTATATGAATTCCCACAAAACTCCGTCCGTGGTGATACCAAATCGCTCCAATCCAACAGAGGGATTCCAAAACGCTATCCGATACTTTTCCTCTCGAGGGGATTGATGTCCATTAATGTGGAAGAAATTCCACATTATACCGTTGAGGAAGGAACCAATAGAAAGTCCTCAACTACAGTGATCCATATATAATATACCAAAAGCCATATGAAAAGTTATTCCTTGTCACAAGGGTCCCAATTTCTTAGACGACTCATGAAACAAACCATTCATTTAAATGTTATAACCATTTTTGTAAAAAGTTATCAGCTAGCTCCTGGTCCACCGAACTCAGCCATGCCTGCCCAAACTGACCAGGTCTAGACTAGTTCGAACCAGTAATCCTTCAATGTTGTTGGAGTGGCTCAGTTCATCTAGCCTGACCCATGTATGCATGACAATTTCTTCCCACTAGGCATGGAAACCCCTGGTCGCACGCCATCCGACTGATGTAGTCACTAACTACATTATTTCGATGTCATTTGGGGTTACAAGGTGTTAGTCTGCATCTGCATGCCCAGACCACCTCCTCACAATAGGATCTGAAACTGTGTGCATCCACCTGGCCGACATGGCACTGCTGCTGAAGGTCCATCTTCCTTGGGTTTCCATTATCTCCATATTTCTCATTTTTTTAAGAGGGATGTATTGTTGAAATCATTGGGTCACAACCTTCACTACATTTTCATCTGATCAATCTCATCATCACATCAAGTGTTTGACTACATTTAGAACCCCATGAAAAATTCATTGTGACAATGAAGGTTAATAAGTGAAGAACACAAGGACGAGGATAAAAAAATTATCTAAGAATGCCTAAAGAATGAATTTAGGCCTTGATTATTTCTTCCATCTTTTATCCAGATACAAAATTGATGTAAATTTTATTTACATAGATTACTCTCCCTTTAGAATCCCACAACATAATACCCATCACACAAGAATGATATTCTTGCAGATCAAATAGTATGTGGGTGGGTTCATTTTCATCGTTAGAATGTATGAATGGAAAAAACCCAATATAATTAACCCACACCCTTTAGTTTCGATCAACCAATGAAGAACATTCCACATTATTGGAAATCCTTCCATGATAGTTCTCGATCTGTCATCACGTTTTTGTTCATTGTTTTCCAATGAGAGTGTTTTTCCACAATTTTCTTCTCCAAATATTCTATGGAATTTCACCCAGAATGTGAATTTAATCTTGTATCCATGTCAAAAAGATAAATAAAGAAAATTAATTTCAACATCTTCACATATTTTTAATTATGAGGGAAATGGGTGGCCATATTGTGGAATTGCGGCATCGTTGTGTCACTGTGAAATGTCAAAGAGAAATAAAATAATATTTTTATGATAATTTTATTCCCATTCAAAAAATCTAAAAATTATCTATCACATTCAAGCCATGTCGGTTGATGTTTGTCCCCACCTAAGGAAAACAGCCGATTAAGTACTCAATGGGGTTCTTGGATTTCCATTCCTAGTTACCGTTTATGAGTTATTATTATTTCAAAATAAATTAATCTTTATTTAATTATTTATTTTATGGTTACAACCCTATTGATTTTTTATATTTATGTCCCACGCAGACCATTGTTAGATCGCATATAGGGTAGAGACACTACTCTGAGCACAACGGTGCCCTTGGATTTCTAATCTACAAACTCATTTAAGATTTATTTCTGTTTTTTCAGAAAATTTTCATATGTTTTATATTAAAAACATTAATTTTTTTGAAAAATCATTTTGGGATCCCCATGAATCGGAATAACATTAATTCATACTGATTGGTCTTGTAATATTCCCAAATAATTTCTAAAAAAATCTGGATGTTTCGAGTTATTACATTATCCTTCCCATAGGGATTGATGTCCCAAAAACCGAAAACAAATTCTACTTGAAATTATTATGGCAATGAGAACAAATATGAGCACCCCACTACCATGTTCTCTCTAGAATATTCTCGTACTACCACACACACACACTAGAGGAATGGACCAACCAAAAAGGATCCACTCTAGTCGATCCTTGATTTCCACCTAGTATTCTGTAATGGTCTCTCCATTATCAATTTCCATTTTACATTGTAGTTGACATGTGACGGATCATACATGTATCACCACTATTGCGACACATGTAAGACATTATGAACTCTATGCATCAATGGGGGTTGGGTTAGGTGTTACTCTACCTCTCTATCTCTGTTCATAATCTAAAAAGGGATGACATATCTTGGATAAAATATTCCATCCTGGACAAATATCTACAATCCTTGATGAGGTGAGACCTGAAGGAACACATGGTCTCCCTTCCCAAACCCATGAGGACTCTATCTCCTATTAGATTATTATTTCTATTGGATTTGTACAATTCACATCATCTCTAGGATGATCAGTACCTTCTCACTAGTAGGATTCACCAACTATGGACCCATGAGTGTTGATTCTCCCGGGTCCATCTAGCATAACATTTATTTTTATGGTCCCTCATATAATTCATCAAATGGTTTCATACCAATGTTGGAGTGGTACCTATTATTTTTTGAAAACTCCACTATATTTTTGTTATCCTCCAAACTATAGCCACTACCATGTGTCCAAGCACAACCAATGCACCCTAGAACTGAAATGATCCTCTTTGTCTGGGGATGAAACATCATGCTCAAGTGAAAATGAGTCCCAAATTCCCCTTGAAATCCCTTACATACCATGGATGTGAAATGAGCGTCACGGTTTGAAACAATCATTGAGGGAACCCTATGAATCCGAACAATCACCTCCATGTAGAGGCATCCAATGCTCTATACTGAACACTTATCTCAGATTGGTTAGATTTTTTATGATACGGTGATAAGGTCAATGATCATCCATATGGTATCGCGCCCCTGGAAATGCATATTATACATGTCAATGTGTCCATGGATATCCCATACCACATCCACTTTACCACCATGAGGGGTTGGGTTAAGCCTACTCAAACCTGGTGCTCTGGATTCACTTGATGATATGTGAGTTATTATGAAATGAACTATACCACTTCCTTCTTAATATGGGGCCACTAGAACTGATGTTAGAGGTCCTGGTACATCACAAAAACTCCTGGTTGTACCACCATGGGGGTGTGTGGAACTCTATCAGAATCTCCTCCCATAACGCCAGGCATAAAACTATGTGACATCTGAAGAGAATGATGTGCCCCCACCATAAATATATACATCATGGGCCTTCCCTATTATCAACTATTCCCATTGGTAAAAACAATTGATATACCCAATATGTGTTTCCCTAACGCACTGTAATAGTGGTTGGGTGACAATCCTTATCTGATGGTATGCTTGTCCTACATCATCCATGAAGGATATATGTAGCATGTCCAACTGATCGGATGCCTCACTCAGAAACTACAAGATGTATCTTCTAATGAGATCATCTACCATAACATTCCCCATCACAAGAATATAGAAAATATCAAATTCATAATCTTAGAGGAACTCTAGCCATTGCCTCGGTCTCAAGATCTGATCCCTCTACGAAAAGATATACATGAGACTCTTATTGATAGAGTAGAAAAAATATTGTTTCCCCCATCAATTAGTGTCTCCACATCTACAATGAAAATACTAATGCTGCTACCTCAATATCATGGGTTATATAGTTTTTCTCATGTTGTATCAACTGGTGAGAACTGTAGAAAATAATTAATTTCCCCTACATATGGACACAACAATGAATAATCACAGTCGCATCACAGAAAACATCATATCTAATACCCTCATTTGGTATTCTTAGGATTGGATCACTCACTAATTTCTGCCTCCGCTGATCGAAAGGGTCATAAATCCTTGGTAGTGGATACTATCTCTCCATGGTCACTTGGTTAAAGAGATGATAATCAACACATTAACTCACACATTGGGTCCTACTACGGCCTTCCTCACCATGTCCTCCAACTATACCCTCATCTCATGATGCTCTGTAGAATCTATAGAATATGTTGATGCTGATATTAGTGTCATCCTGGGGTGTAAAACAATGAAATTTTCAATCTCCCGATGAGGAGTTAATCCTAGAAAATTTTTAGAGATGATGTCCTTATAATCTTCCACTACTTCTAGGAACCTGAAAACTCATAACATTTACATCTATGAGGGTAGGTATATCCAACTCATGCATTTTCAGCTGTAACCACCTATGAATGAGTCAATCATGTGATTCATGGTTTTTCTTTTTCGCCGACCATGGAAAAACTCGTTCAATCACTATAGTCACAATGCACCCTTTTGCTAAAATAGTCTATCTGAGTGTCAACTGTCAATAATAAATAGTTACCTAGAATTAATCCATATGGCCACGATGTCATCAAAAAGAGGTTCTAACCTAATCTCCCATATCAAGGATCCTATCACTCTATTGGCACTAGTTTTATTATTGAGACTCATCTGGTAGGTATCCCCAGACATAAGGGTTCGGTCTATGGTTTAACGGGAAAATTTAGTTCTCAAACAAGATTAGTGATAAAAAAAATAATTAAAACATTTTTCTATCAATATGTAAGCTAGTATTAGACACCGATCGTACCAATAATAATCATTAGAGCCATTAGGTCATATGCCTCGACAGCGTGTAACTATCCCCTCCCTATTATTTTAGCCCCATGAGCCTATTTGGATGACATGGGGGGTTTGTGGAAACTTCATGAATTTTTTACCACCCCCTGCTTCTCTCCAATATCCTCTACCATGTATACCACCCATGATATCCATCTATTACTGTCAATTCTTCTTCCACAGTGGCCCATCCACCAATTTTTTCCAATAGTAATACGAGTTAGACAATTTATAGTGACATGTCCCCAAAAGTCGCATGAAAATATTTACCTCTATCGAGGCTAAATAAACACACCCTATGAGACATGGGTTATAGATCCCCAATATATGGACCTCATCTTGGAATGTTTCACACATCTAGTGTCGAAGACAAATGTTGCTTTCCTACTCCCGAGGCCTCTACCCCTTCTTTCCCTCTACTGACATTCACGAGTTTAATCCGATATGAAAAGGGACATTCAAGCACAATGATTTTTTATAAAACCCAAGAATAAGTAGAAATTAATCAAGGAATAATGATGGATGGGATGTCCCTAAAAACAAATTTCTCAAAATTTCGTGCCCTGAATCACTTGTCGTGAAACATATTCATCGATCCCATAGAAATACTTATATCCCTCAATGAATTTTATGATACTGACACATTGTCATGGAAAAGCTATAGAATGTATTGGGAATGCATTTCCAATAGATTATAATGTGATAACTCCTTCTCTATCAATGGGTCTCCAAATTTTTTCACAAAAGAGTCACCTCATCATATGATCGGGAAATATAAACCCCACCATCTCCCTACTAAAAAACATAGATGGCTCACTGCTAGGACCACCATATGACCTTATGGTTCCCTTACATGATGGAAAACTCAGTGAAATCCTCAATCTATTCTTCAGCCACCTTAGAGTCGAGCTCACTTCAAAACACGAGGGTTCTATATCACTACAACTCATGAAGTGTGATACACTTGCGCATCTCATCCACGACTTCTACTAGTACCAAGTGATAATTTAAATGTGGTGTTATAGCTGGTGCACCACTTGGAGGTGTTGTCCCTGGTAAAAACAATTATACCGATATCTCATCACCCTATGAATCATTCTTGTGATCATGTGGTTGAATCCTAGATGCCATTCTATGTGGAATAGTCCTGAAGTAAGAAAAGTTGTAGAATTCTTAATAGAGTATTCCAAGAGACTTAACTAAAGCAGGACTTAAAAAAACACATTCATATATGATGAATGAACAATCATTTTCCCCTATATCTAGTGTTTCTATATACCACATCAAACATAATAATTCATCGTCCTTGTGTATGAATTCATTGGCCACAGTTCCAATAATGAATTTCATGACTTGAAATCCCAACATGAAACATTTAACACAATTACCCCAAACCCGAACACACAGACTCCTTATCCTTAAGATAGAACCAACACACATTGATACCACTTTGTCACGACCCATCCCATAGGGGGATATTCCAGGACTACCATAATACTACCTCCCATAGGCTAGGATATAGTGAAAATCAATGAATAGGCATATACAACAAATGGGATGAATTTTCATATGTGATGTTACACATGAACATGGTTCTATGAAAACGTATGAAAACTAAAAACACCATGTAAGAAAATATCAATACCAATGACATACCAACACAGACTACGACAATAGAATGATGAAAATACACCAGGCCATAATTCAAGCCCAACAAAAAGGAAATGTGAAAGGGTACAAGTACCTTAAAATATTCCATAGAAAACCCTACCTGAATGGTAAGTACAGAACAATTTTTTGAAGCTACAGAAGTACACCTCATCTATTAGGTTTCTCTAAGAACCATCTGGCCAGGATCCGCAAAGGACTCCACCATAGAGTTGATCATTTTCAATGATAATGACACATTTGGGCATTGTTCGTGCATGGTAGATTAAAATTGTACTCAGTAGGAGTCCCAAGACATGAAGTAAACGACAAAAAATGAAACATCACAATGAGGATATAGTCATCTCAATGCAGGATTATATCTAGAACACATATAACAAAAGCATCTAGGTATACTCATAAAATATTCCATGAATCAATGTATGCTCCACTTAAAACAATATGGTTCTGCCCGTACCATGGTTTTTTGGATATCTCACTCTTTGATTCATCTAATAGTAAGAATGTATAAATGTAACGTCCCAGATCTGGGTGCCACACAATGGGTTCCTCGAACCTGGTTGGTCTCATAACCTCAAGTGCATTTTTTGAAATGCTAGATACTGCCGACTAGCAGCGAGGGCCTCGGACTGATAGTGGGTAAACTATGCCTTCATTTGTCAAAGTGTAGTGCAACAAAACTAAATATAATCATACAAAAGAAGAAGTAGTAAACAATATATACCTGAAATTGAAAACATAACTGAAGTAAAAGATAATCAATAGTCACATATATATGATGATACAATATGTCCCTATGTCTAAGAAATCATACAAAACATGGTACACTACATTGTAAAACAATACATTACAAGGGAAAAGTACAAAAAAACAATAAAAAATAGTGCAGCAAGAACTCAACAGCATCGCAAGCCTATTCTTGGTCACATGCGCTCTTACTTCTATGCAACAGTCACATACCGATTTAGGGACCCTTACCCTTATCAACACCTGCAGAAATATAATCTTTTTGGGCCCAAAGCATGACCCAAACAGGGTGTGAGAAATAAATCCCAGAAGTCATCCACCGAAGGCCTGTGCCCAACTGTCAGTGAATATGTGCAACAGAAGAGTGCAATAATGAAATGCAGTAAGATGGGAAGTACTCAAAAGAAGCCACAACAATCCATATAACATGTAGAAGGAAAAACAATACCAGGCCTGTGATTTAGCTTGGATGGTATAACATGTGAAATTACATCACTGAATATTCAAGTAAACAGAGTCTTTAGACACACTAAACCCTACCATTAGGCAATTAGAATCGAAACCCTCAGGTGATTTACCTCATGAATAATGAATATTTCCCTTAGGAGTACGAGAAATTTCCCATAGGCATGGAAACTATTTCCAACAGGCAGATAAAAAGTTACCCTCCGGCCAAATGAAACACTACCCTCAGGCTAAGAAAAACACCGCCCTCAGGCTAACAAGTTACTAGGCCAAGACCAACACATAAGCGTGCAATTTATATAAATTTTCCCTCATGAAAACTTAGAGCATAATAAAATTCAGGGCATACCCATGGGTATCCTTTCCAAATGGCTAAATAAGGGAAACGCACCCACGGGGTGGCCTTGGTTCAAGGAAATGGTCCCAAATAACAGTTATTAAATATTTATTAAATTACCTATGAAATTGTAATTATTTAATTAGTCATGGCCTCAACCATACGACACCCCAATCATGGGCGTGTAGCACAACAGTGCACAAAAACACTCAACTATTGGAATTAAACACCAGACCACCTACCTCAATATCCACTGATCGATATACGTGAACAAAGCCTCCCGAATAGTCTGTGAATGACATAGATCTGGGATAAACGTTCATCCATTAAAACAAAAATAACATCCCCTTAGGAAATAATTGTAAAGAAACACACAAGGAGAGGGGAGGGATTACCTGCGCGGTCCAAACATGATCTTCGACAAAGGAATTAGAGTCTCAGTGTTTGGTCGGAACTCTTCCAAGGTCCGTCCATCTCTCCTATAACTTCCTGGAATTATATGCTTCCTCTGTTGAATGAGGAGAATACTTCTGGTTATTAACAAAAAAACACAACTACACGGCGTGTACTCTCATGTTCATTACGTGTCTATTTCTTTTTTAACTATTACTCAGGAGGCTACTTTCCACTACCTCACTGTTCATCTGTCGACATGATTACACGGTGTGTATTTCTATGTACACAGTGTGTACTATCGTTCTTCTAGTAACTACTCTCACCACATTACTATTCATCGGCCTACTGATTACACGACATGTAAATACCATGTACACGGAATGTAGTCAGTTTTTACACCCTTTATCACCGACAGGTCTACACACCTTGTGTACTCATCCCACAAGGCCAAAGTACACGGCGTGTACCCAAAAATTTTGGGATTTGTCCACATTTTCCTTATTTTCTCAAATACACTTAAGGAAAAGGAAAATAAGAAACATGTACCCCAAGAATAAGAACAAGGTTATTACAATAATAGATATACCAAAATTATCGTAGAGAACTCTTGGTCTAAATACATCATGACATTTCCTTTAGATATTTGTTCTCTATAACACAAAAAGTCTAGATATCACAACCAAACATTAACCATAGCATTCTTCTCGAGTCATGCTCATTTAGGGAGAATGTAGTCCATGTGCTATGATATAATCAGAAAATATCATAAAAAGGTCCTACTAATTTGGCCCCACACAAATTGAAATATCCTAGTAATGATCATTATATATAGAGGGTGTATTTTTCTATGAGAATATTGACATCCCACTCTGTATTAATCTGCAATATATAGGATTCTTCCAAAATTATATCGATAACCCTACCGAAGCGGCTTGAAATGTATGGGATTCTCTCTTGAGAATAAGTAAAATAATATCATTACAGTCCAATAGATGGAGAATGAACACCCTATACTCAATGGTCACATCAATTTTATCAAACGCCATCTAGGGTGATATAGGATCACTGAATTAACAAGGCGGTAATTGAAAATGCATTCATGCCATGGCCTCTAGATGGTATTTTTTTCTAGTGGTGTGGATGCAATGTCGAAATGAACAATTGAGGAAAGAAAAAATTGAAGCTATGCACTATCATTTTCCCATAATAAAAACCAACCATGTCATATAAAAAGTACGTACTCATCGTAAGGGTCCTAACATAGTATATGGCTTGTCATATAGCCCTTTTTTGTTAAAGATAAGGACCATTTGTAATGACGGAACACATGGGGTCGGGGTCTAACGTGAATCGACCTAGTTCGACTGACCTGACCAAACCCATTCAAGGATGGTCTAAACTGGACCATAGGGATTTTTGAGCCATGGCCTTGTTACTACAGCCTAGTATGCACGTTTGGGACAATTTTGGAATCTCCCCATCTGGCTGACATTGTCTCCAACCAACACACCGCTAGGTAGCCTAGGGACATGCAGTGTTGGTATGCATCAATGCAATTGGCCCACTGCCTCTCAGACAGTCCTAAAATGTGTTCTTCCACCTAGAACATGTGTCCCTATCTTGTTTCTGGATTGCTACCACTTGTCGATCCTCCACCACATGGTGTCTATCTGGCGTATTCTTGCTGATTCCTGGCCGTGCCGCCGTGCACCGTTGCTGGTGTCGCATCTAGGATCGCAACATCATTGGGTTTCCACCATCACCCTAGTACTATGTTATTGGAAACAAAGGCGTCATTGTGATCATAGGGTTGCAAAATTCACTACAATGAAATTCTATCCTTCTCACCATCACTTCGGGGGTCCAACCGCGCTTAGAACCCCCCTCCCCCGACACAATATGTCGTGACAACAGAGTTTCGCGAAGGAAGAACACAATGATGAGGATATAATAGCTCACCAAGAACACCAGATGAATGAACATCGACCATATTTGTTTCAGCCATCACTCATACTGTTAGAAAATTGTCGAATAACAATAAAATAATATAAATAGAAAAATATGCCTTTAAATCACTACATAGAATTACCCATCCCATAAGAACAATCGACGAGTGGATCAACCTATTAATGGGATGGTCTGCAGTTTCCATTGGAAATTAAGAATGGTAAATAAATCACATAGAGTTAACCCCTACCTAGATTATAGATTAGTCGGTGAAGAACAATAATCAAAGACAGAAATATATCCTAAGGTTATATTGATCCACCATCTGGATGTCATTCATCATTTTCCAACAAGAGGTTTCGCCATAGTTTTTCTTCTCAAATGATTTCATTGAATTTCTCCATGATTGTGAATCTAATTTTATATCCATTTTAAGATTTTAATTGAGGAAAACATGTTTCAATTTCATCGCGCTGGTTTAATTTTGATAGAAAATGGGTGGCCCCATTGTGGAATCTCAACATCACTAAAAAATTTCATAAATAATTAAAATAAACTTTATATTTTTATTTTATCCTACTTTAAAACATCCCAAAAAAATCATTCAAATATGACCCACATCAATCAGTGTTATGTCCCGTATAAGGAAAACACCCCCTTAAAAAATCAAATGCAGTCTTGGATTTCATATTAAATATACCATTTACGATTTATTAGGAATTCAAAACCAAATATTTGTTATTTAATTGTTTTATTTACTATTAGACCCCAAGTGACTTTTTCTAACGATGACACACACAGACCAATGCTAGGTCCAACAATTGTAAAGATACAACTATAAGAACAATGGTGCCCTCGTATTTCTGATTTGTACAATTGTTTAAGCTTAATTTCACTTCTTTAAAAATATTACCTAAACGTGCAATTAAAACATATCATTTTTCAAACAATCATTTCTAGAACCTTGAGCCACGGAATTTTACACTGTCTCAGCATTTGGTCTCAGAATTTTCACAAATATTTTCTAAAAATTAAATCAGTAATATCCAAATCCTTACAATATCAATAATATTTGATGGTGGAAATAAACCATAACTATCAAATATATAATAAATTATTTTAATTAATGTGAATACTGATTAATATAATTTAATAAATTTTAAAAATTAATTGTTATTTAGTTTATGTTTGTAATTCATGGTCAACATTGTTAAATGTTTGTTATACATGTGGTTAACGTTTCTACCTAGATGTCGAGATTTATGGTTTGAGATTTTTTACTTGATTTCATCTTATAAGTTCTCGGAGTATCATTTTTTAGTATAATACAATATTTTTTTCTTATATATTCATTTTACAACTCAAAATGTGAGTTTTTATTTGCTGGGGGAAACACTTATTTAATTTTAATTCTACTTATCATTAAAAATTCCATTCTCTTTTGAAATATGGCATTGTTAATAATAATTCTCATACTCTAAATATAATCCCTTTATATTCCAAAATGATATTCACATTTTGCACAAATTCACTCCATAATTGTTTTGAAATAAAAATATGTTTCATTTCAAGTTATCTTAATATCATTATTTACCTATTTTCAAATTGAAGATTTATCGCTCATTTTAGGAAGTGGGATTAAAAATATTTTTATTATACAAATTTTGAAAAGGGGTATTTCTCTGTTAAATTATATAGTATATCATCCATAAGATATTTCCTTGAGAATAAATTTATATATTTTTCAAGGATTATTATTAATATATATTTGTAATTATGTTTTGACATTGAATTCAATAAATGATCCTAAAATATTTATATTTTAAAAAGTGTCTCATAAGATCTTCTCTTTAATGGAATATTAGGATATAATTTTTATAAACTCTACTGTATTTCAATTACATTTTACCCTATTAAAATATATGTAAATCATAAGAATTAATATTTTTAAAAAATATATATATTATTTTATTAAAAATAGCCATTAGATGATTAGATTACCAGTGTTGTCACGACCTGTCCCCCGGGGCCAGTATTGTGACAACACCAAGCCCGCCTTCCATAGGCTAGGGGCTGGAGACTAGCACCAAAGGCGTAAATCCCTAATCTGGGAAGGCATTGCCTTTATAAAATGTAAACAAACACAACCAGAGTAAAAAACTGGAAGGAAACACTAAGAAACATTGTATAGAGAAGAATTGTTGAAAGTAATAGGGGCCAGAAATACAAACCCAACAGTAAAGTATAGGTACAATTTAAAGCAAGTAAAACTGAATGAAAGTAAAGCATCCACGGGGTCGTCCTCCGAGAATCCTACCTAAAGGGTATGTACATATGGCCTTCTCAGCACTCCACGTCCATCCGTCCACCCCGCGCACCGTCACTCTGAGTGGTCCACCTCCAAGTACCATCCAGTCCTGCTACTCTCTACCTCAGTCAGTGCTTTCTGTAATCTGAAACCTACACAACGAGTTGCGGGCATAGACAGTGTAGGGGTGAGTATAATGATACTAAGTAGGGACCCCGAGACCCTCAAGGTATCACAAAATCCAACTAGGATAAATCAAAATGTATGAAATCAACAAATAACCATTACTTAGGTATATGCCCATACATATACCTTATTTTTCTAGTAACCCATATCAATAATGAGGAAAACAGAAAATTCATTGCCTCAGCTCAAAAACAAGATTCTGTTCTAAGGGTGGTAACATCTAACATGCCCAGTAAAACTGTCAAAAATCCGGCTGGTGGTGTACGCTTCCTCTAAAGAGTACTGTGGGTCTGCCGCATCCCAAAGAGGTTCTTCCCACTATCTTGGACTGCTGTGGTACTCCTCTTGTTGAGTACCATGTCTATCTTGCGTCACATAGAGGTGCTCTCCACTGTGGGTCTGCCACATCACACAGAGGCGCTCCTCCTCATAGCTTGATGAGTTACTACTCCTGTCGAGTGCCATGGGTCTGTTGTGTCACACAGAGGAACTCCCCACTGTGGTTCTGCCGGGTCACACAGAGGCTCTTCACACTGGGCTAGTCGGAACACTTTGTGTCGAATAGTCACCAGTCGTCTGGTCTCAGCCATCTACTAGGTCTCCGTACACCTCTCACTCCTCTCCATGATTATCCTCTCCATGAGCTATAGTTTGATACTCCAACTGTCACTTTGTCCTGTGAAACAATTATCTCAATGTCTGCCTTGTCATTGGGATCTCAAGTCAACAGACGGTGTGTCAATCGGATTGACGGTCTGTGAGTTATTGGAATTTCCGTCCTGAGGGCCTAGTTGGATTTTACGTTCAATCCAACCCAACCGTACCAAAATTTTTTCCAAACCTCATGTGGGGTATGGAAAAAGAACCGTATATCTCTATGATTTCCATCACTATAGATGGTTCATCGATCGGACACTGGTAGCCCAAGATATGGTTGAACATGTGAAAACATGCTAAAGTGGGTCCGGGTCCAGTCCGACCCAGTCGGACTTACCCGGACCGTCCCGAGGGCGTGGACCGGCCCGAGGGCGGCCCAGCCTAATGGCGGCCTGGTAGGCTAGCGGCCCGCGTGGCCTGGCTGGCTGTCCTGGTGGCCAGGCTGGCCATGCGTGGGGGGGGGGGTGTCGTGCCCCAGCCTTTTGAACAGAACTGGCGCTAGGTGCAGGTTCAGGTATCCCGCGGGACCCGAGGGGTCCCGCACTGCCCGGCTGGCCAAGCAGCCAGCTGGTTCCACACCACCGGTGGCTGGCCTGATGCCGGCCGCCCCTTCTCGTCCTCCATGGCCCACCCTGGTCGCGACTCTCCTCCACTGCGCTGCGCGAAGGCGCCATGGCACCTCCGTCGCGGCTCGCCCTGGCCGCGGTTATGCACCACCGGCGCGGCGCGACGGCACCGCTCCCCACTGTTATAACCTTCCCTGGTTGCGGCTCTCCTATTCCATGTGGCACGACGACCCCACACCCATCCACTGTGGCCCGGCCTGGCTGCAGTACCCTTCTCATCCGCAGGGCACGACGGTGATGCGCCCTTTCTGCTACTTAGCGGCCTTGTGCTGCCAGTTTCCTTGCAGTCGGCCCGACGCCAGCCATTGTACCTCCGCCTCCATTATCAACAAACAATAACAATCAATGGGGGAGGGTTGGGCAGTGTTCGTGTGGTCCGAGCCCTCCACTTTTTGTCAATATCAATTGGAAAATCTGAATCCATAAATTGAACGACGTAGAAATGGGAAGAAATTCAACTCAAACCTCTACCTCCCTTGATGATTGATGATAGTAGAAGGAATGGAATGGCAGACGTCGATTCATTAATGTCAGGAAGCGGTCATGGTAGAATACCAAGGAAGAAGCGTCATTGGATTTCATCATAGTTGACTCCTTCCATTTTGGTTCGGTCGAAGATCGAAGAAAGAGGTTTATCATTATGCAGTGGTGAGTGGCATTCTTCGTTGGAAGGATGATGTTCTCCATGTTCTTCCAATCCCTCTCTCAAGCTCCACCAAATGAATTGCCATCCAAATATAATAGACTAACTATTATTTTAATGGTTGGCATGAATTCAAATGTCTTGAAAATGAGTTTAATTAAATTGTAAAAATCAACCAAATAAATGAGAAGGTTTGGCTCAAATAAATGGTTGGGAAGGTGAAGTGTTTTCTCCCACATAAATGGGGGGTTAAAGGGGGTTTAAATCCCATGTGGGCCCCACCAAGGATATCCTCCCAAGGGAGGTTATGTGCATGTGGGCCCCACCACCAAAACCTCTCATGGGAGGTTATGGTGTGGTGGACCCCCCCACTAACCTCCTCAGGGAGGTTTTAACCACCACAAAATAAAAATAAGTTATCACCTTATTTAAATTTAATTTAAATTAAAAACCCCAAAACTAACTTTCATTATCGACCGACTACCGTCAAGGTGAAATTCCTCTTAAGCTAATACTAGCGCTACCAATTCAATGGTTCCCTCAGATTTCAATTCCGTGCACTAGTAAAAAAGTTATAAAATCCTACTCGTACGTTTACTGTACGTACTCAAGCAAAACATCTTAAATTGATTCCGGGCTCACCAGGCCTCAGAATCAAATGCCGTAAAATTTCACAGACTCGTAAAATTTCCATTTATTTAAAAAAAAATATCCACGGAATTTTTGGGTCTTTATATTCTCCCTACATCAGGGATTTACATCCCTGTAAGCTTCAACTCAAAATAAGGGAACAAATGAGGGTACTGAGCATGCATCTGAGCCTCCTGCACCTATGTGCTCTCATGGAGGTTTTTGTGATGCCAGCGTACGCGCACCAGAGTTATCTCCCATCCATAAAAAACCCACTCATGTCGATCCTCAATCTTCACTAGAACCACTATGAATGTCACCATGTCATCGATGTCCAACTCCCCAAGGCCGATGATGTGGGAAGGGTTATGCACGTATCTCCTCAGCTAAGACACGTGGAAGATGTCGTGAACCCGGTGCAATTGAGGTGGTAGAGCAAAGAGATAAGATACCTCACCTACTCTGCTAAGGACTTGTATTAGTTTGATGAACCGTGGAGATGATTTTCCACCTTGGCCAAATATCCATAGACATCGTCGAGGTGAGACCCCTAAAAAGACGTGGTCGCCATCCTGGAACTCTAGGGCTCTCCGCCTCCTATCAGAATATGACTTCTGCCTGCTCTGTGTAGTCTTCATCTGCTCCTAGATGATCTTCACCTTCTCCATGGTAGCCCATACCATCTCTGTTCCCACTAGTGATGACTCCCCTGGTTCGGTCTAGCATAGTGTCGATCTGTAAGGATGACCATACAAGGCCTTGAAAGGTTATATCTCTATAGTGGAGTGATAACTATTGTTGTATGCAAACTCCACCAAAGGTATGTGATCCACCCAACTATGACCAAAGTCGAGGAAACATGCGCCGAGAATGTCCTCGAGTGTCTGGATGGTCTGCTAGGTTTGACCATCTGTCTGAGGATGGAAGGAGGTGCTCATGCGAAGCTGTGTCCCCAAAGAATCCTTCAACCCCTTCCATAGCCGAGAAGTAAACCATGCATCACAGTCGGAGACAATAGTAGAAGGTACTACAGGTAAACACACAATCTCCTACACATAGATGCGTCCCAACCACTCTATTGAGCCCTGCTCTCTGATTGGTATGAAGTGGTCCGACATGGAGAGTCGGTCAATGATCACACATATAGAGTCATGACTTCTGGATGTATGTGGAAGACACGTCACAAAGTACATGGATATTACATATCACTTCAACTATGGTACCTCTAAGAGCTGATCCAAACATGATGGTACTTGGTGCTCTGCCTTCAATAGCTGACAAGTGAGGCACCGTGAGACAAACTCTTCTATTTCTTTCTTCATACCTCACCACCAGTTCTTTCGTCTGAGGTCCTGATACATCTTTGCCACTTCTGGATGTACCGCTAATGGAGAAGTGTGAAAATCCCTCAACACATCCTCCTGAATTGCTAATGGTACCATGGTATGCCCTCTAAAGAGGATAACGTGCTCCCTAACTTCAGAAAATCCATCAGGTACCGACCCTGTTCATATTTTAGCACGTCGGGTCTCGCAGTTAGCATCCCCATGATGTGCCTCCCTGATTTTCTGAAGAATTCGAGCTGTCAATATAAGAGATAGTAGATATGCTTCTCCCTCCCTATCCAAAAAGGAAATCTGCAAGGAAGCCAGCTACTCTGTCGCCTCTCCTACCAGCTATATACCAGTCCTCCTACTGAGTGCATCCGCAACAATGTTACTCTTCCTAGGAATATAGGCTATCTCACAGTCATAGTCCTGGATGAAATCAATCCATATCTACTGTATCAGGTTCATGGCATTTTGAGAGAAGATATACCTGAGACTCTTGGGATCAGATTACATGATAAAACATTCACTCATCAGATAGAACTGCCACATCATCAAGGTGAAGACCACTACTGCAAATCTAGGTCATGGGTAGATTAGTTCTGCTCGTGTTGTATTAGCTTCTAAGAAGATTACGCAATCACAACTCGCACCTGTATCTGGACACACCCGAGTCTGGTCCCTCATGTGTCACAGTAGACTTCTTACCCTACGCCTTCCTCTGGAAGCCTCATGATGGGGGCACTAGTCAGCCTATGCCTCCTCTCTTGATTTCTATTCTGGCATCTATCCGACCACACAAAGTCTTGCCTCATCTTTGTCAAGGCTGATAGTGGTGCTACAAATCTGGAAAAGTCTAGGATGAACATCTCGTAGTATCCAGCCTTGCATAGGAAACTTCATACCTCTATCACACTCCTTGGTGGCTCCAAAGCAAGTAACGCCTCAATTATCACTGGATCCACTACAACTACAGCCTCCGAGATGATGTGTCCCAAGTAGTACACCTCTCAGATCCAGAATTGGAACATTGAGAGCTTAACATAAATATGGTGCTCTCAGAGTGTGTCCAGTACTACCTATAAATCATAGGCATGCTCCTCCACAGTAGTCGAGTAGATCTGTATTTTATCGATGAAGACTACGAGAAAGCGATCGAGGTAAGGCTGGAAGATCATGTTCATGAGACTCATTTACACTTCTGGAGTGTTGGTTACTCTGAAGGGCATAACCAAGAACCCGTATTGGCCATAACGACACCTGAAAGCTGTCTTCTGCACATCCTCATCTCAAACTCTGAGGTGGTGATAGCCTGATCTAAGGTCTATCTTCGAGAACCACCATGCTTTATTCAGCTGATCAAAGAGGTAGTCAATACCCAAGAGTGGGTACTTGTTCTTTACGGAAACCTGGTTTAGGCGACGGTAGTCAACACAGAGCCTCAAGCTCCCATCTGCTTTCCTGGTGAACAAAATTGGGCCTACCCAGGGAGAAACATTGGGTCAGTTGAATCCCATTCCATACAAGTCCTCCAGCTCTACCCGCTGCTCATGAATCTTAGGGGAAGCCATCCAATATGATGTATTTGATATAGGTGCCATCTCGAGGTACATGTCAATGTATAATTCTACCTCTCTGTGAGGAGGTAGTCCTGGAACATCGTGAGGGAAAACATACGCGTACTGGTCCACCACTACAGGATAAGTTGGACTCTCCACATCAACTGCTCTGAGGGTAAGGCAAGCCAACTGCTGAGTGATCGACTGCACCCTCCTCCGAGTAAATCCATCCTATGCTACAATTGTTCCCTTGTCAATGGGGAAGGTGAACCCAGTCCCATCCATGCAGACACACCACAATTTTCACCTAATACAGTCAATGTGAGTATGGACTGTAGATAACCAGTCCATCCCAAGATGACGTCATAAGGTCTTGACGCCGATACGAGGAGATCCCAGTCGAAGCTCTCACCTCCATGAGTAAGGTCACCCTACCGACACCAGTGCATAATCATCGATTCTTCTCCTGTAGGAGTCTCTAGCCATAATGATTGAGCCAACCGCTCTGTCAGAATATCTATGCTCCGAATGAGGGCTATGGCATTGAAAGAATGAGTGGGACCTGTGTTTATAAGAACTACAACTAAGGTGTATTAGACACATATCGTATCTTGAATCATCTTCGAAGTTCCATGGTCATAGGCCTCAGATTTCTGAATCTAAGATCTCCCATATCCACCTGCTCCCTATTGATCGGTTGGACCACCAGGGGGTGGTTGTGGAAACACCTCGTAACATCGTCCACCTCCAGATCCTCGACCAGCTCCACTGCCACATCCGCCTGCACCCTGAGGACCGCCTCAATCGAACCTATGCCTCTATCTAGGTGGTCCCTCAACTGTCTGATGATCATCTGAAAGGCGCGTTGGACAGTCATGAGTGATGTGTCCCTGCCCACCGCATGAGTAGCACGGTCTGCTCCTGGAATATATATCACTGCCCCGGGTGGCCAGAACAACTAATCATGTGTCATGCGGTCATCCACTCATTGGTCTGGTCCTCTTGGACCTCTACATCATATGTCTCCTACTAGATATAGAAAAATCCACTACAAGTCAACTAGTGGTGGGTCTCGCTGCTGGTGATTGATCATCAAGGAACCACTCCACTAGGAGGGCTCTCTCTAACACCCCTTCCTGCGTCGAGATGCTGAGGGAGATCATCGATGCCCGGATCTCTCGCCTTATCCCCTGCTCAATGGTCCGGGCCTTGATGAATGTGTCTCACACCATATCTGTGGTGTAGTGTGAGAGGTCAATGAACATTGATGAGTACTGTGATACTGTCAGGATGCCCTACTGCAGATGATGTATCTCCCGTCTCCGTACTGGTTGTAGGGTCCCTGGAACAAACTCCTCCTAGAACAGGCTCTTGAAGTCTGTCAATAGTAGTGTCACCTCTTCATGCACCTGGAGCATCAGGATCCACCATCTTACTAATGTTTCCTAATGGAGACTCTCATCAAGGATCACCATAAGGTCTGCTGGATTCCCTAAAAGCCTAAAGACTCTCACCATAGCCTCCAACCAATCCTCATTCACTCGTGGGTTCGTCTCTCCCAGGATCCTGGGTGGCCTCTGGTGCTGAAACTCATGCAACACACTCAATCGGTGTGCATCGTCTGCTTCTAGGGCTGGTGGAATGCGTGGCCCAATGAGAAGAAGTATTGCTGGTGCCTCTGCTAGTAAAGTGACCAAAAATGAGTCCTCGTTGCTTGGTGGGATGTTAGAGTGTAAGACTCTCACAGCTCTGCGGGGAGGAATCCTTAATGAAAAAGATGCGGCACAGTCAGACTATTATACATGGTGAGATAACCTGGTTGAGCTGACTTCAGAAAACCATTAAAGACACACACGCAATAAGTGTGTTCGTGCACTAAGTCAGAAATCAGTAGTCATGGTCCTATTTTATGGATATGTTGTCCGCCTGCACCAAAAATGGACTCCATGAACTAAAAACCACACTTAGTACCCTTAACACTATTGCTTCATAGAAAAGAATGATCATAGTCCTATGTTCTATGGTAGAACTGACTCCTTTGATACCAATTTGTCACGACCCGTCCCCCGAGCCCTGTGTCGTGACTACCCCAAGCCCGAATTCCATAGGCAAGGGGTTGGAGACTAGCACCAAAGGCATAAATCCCTACTCTGGGAAGGCATTGCCTTTATAAAAAGTAAACACACACAATCAGAGTACACAACAGGAAGCAAAACACTAAGCAACACTGTATATAGAAGAAGTGATGGAAAGTAAAATGGGCCAGAAATACAAGGCCAACAGTAATGTATAGGTACAACTAAAATCTAGTACAACTGAAAGCAAGTAGATCAGCTACTAGGTCATCCTCTGGGGTTCCTAACTAAAGGGTAGGTACAAATCGCCTCCTCAGCACTCCACGTCCGTCCGCCCGCCCCGAGCACCGTCACTCCGAGTGGTCCACCGCAGGGTACCGTCCGGTGCAGCTACTCTCTACGTCAGTCAGCACTGTCCGTCATCTGTAACCAACACAACGAGTTGTGGGCACAGCCCGTGCAGGGGTGAATATAACGATACTCAGTTGGGACCCCAAGACCCTCAAGGTCATACAAAATCCGACAAGGGTAAATAAAAATGTATGAAATCAACGAATAACCATTACATAGGTATATGCTCATACATATAACTAAGTTATCTAGTAACCCATCTTAATCATGATGAAAACACAAAAGTCATTCACTCAGCTCAAAACCAGGATTTTGTTCTTGGGGTGGTAACATTTAACACTCCCAGTCAAACTGTCGAAACCTCGACTGGTGGTGTACTCTTCCTCTAAAGAGTACTGTGGGCCTTCCTCTTCACACATAGGTGCTTCCCACTATTCTGGACTACTGTCGTACTCTTCCTATCGAGTATCGTGGGTCCGTTGTGTCACACAGAGGCGCTCCCCACTATGGGTCTGTCGCGTCACACATAGGCACTCCCCCTCGAAGCCCACTGAGGTACTCCTCCTGTCAAGTACCATGGGTCTGCTACGTCGCATGGAGGTGCTCCCCACTATGTTTTTTCCTTGTTACACATAGATTCTTCCCACTGGGCAAGTCGAAACACTTCGAGTTGAATGGTCAGCAGTCATCAGGTTTTAGCCAGCTATGAGGTCTCTGTACACTGCTCACTCCTCTCTTGGAGGATCCCCTACACAACATATAGGATGATACTACAACTGTCACTTAGTCGTGAAAAAAATTATCGCAAATGTCTGCCTCGTCATTGGGATCTCTACGCAATAGACGACACGTCAATCGGACGCCTGATCTGTGAGGTATTGGAATTTCCATCCCGGTGGCCCGACTGGATTTTAGGTTCCATCCAACATGACCATACCCCAACTATGTCCAAAACTCATGTGAGTTAATCCAAAAGATCATTATATCTCTATTATTTCTGTTGTTGTAAACGGTTCATCAACTGGACACCCGTAGCCCAAGATATGGGCGAAAAGGCGAAAACATGCCAAATCGAGTCTGGGTCCGATCCTACCCAGTCAGACTGAACCGGCCCGACCCGGTTATGGATCTGGAGACCGACCCGGTCTGAGGTGCCACCCGGCTCGATGGGATGGCCCGGACTCAGGGCAGCCCGCGTGGCACGGCTGGGTGGCCCTCGTGGCCGGGAAGGCGGGCCCGCGTGGCCCGGCCGACAACACGTTGGGGTGGGGGGGTGCCGCGCCCCTTGACATTCGAACAGAACTGGAGCTAGGCGCCAGTTCATGTATCCCGCAGGACCCGAGGGGTCCCGCCTTGTCCGGCTAGCCGAGCAGCCAACAGGTTCCGCACTACTAGTGGCCGGCCTGACGCTGGCCTCCCCTTCTCATCCGTCATGGACCGCCCTGGCAAGGGCTCACCTCCACCGCGCGGTGCGACGACGCCGCACCTGTCCGCCGAGGCTCGCCCTTGATGTGCCTCTCCTCTTCCACGCGGTACAATGGCGCCGCACCCTTCCACCGTGGCCTGGCCTGGCCACAACCCCCTTCTCATCCTTGTGGCATTGCGCTGCCACACTCTATCAGCTACCTGGAAGCCTTGCGCCACCGGTTTCTTTGTGGCCAGCCCGTTGCCAGCCGTCGTTGCTCCGCCACCATCATCAGAAAATGAGAAAAATCAAAGGGGGAGGGTCGGGCTGTGTTCGTGTGGTCTGATCCCTCCACGTTATGTTGATATCAATCGGAAAATCTCAATTCCTAAATTGAATGACGTGGAAATGGGAAAAAATTCAACTCAAACCCCTACCTCGAATTTTGATCGATGACGGTGGAAGGAGAGGAATGGGGGACGTCAATTCATTTATGTCAGGAAGATTCTGAGGTATAAGACTGAAGAAGAAGCGTCGTCGGCATTCTTCGTGGTCGACTTCATCTCTTTTGGTTTGGTCACATATCAAAGAAATAGGTTCGTCGTTCTTCAGTGGTGAATGGAATTCTTCGTTGGAAGTATGATGTTCTCCAAGTTCTTCCATTCCCTCTCTCAAGTTCCCCCAAAGGAATTTCCAACCAAAAATAATAGACAAACTATTATTTTATTTGTTGGAAATAATTCCAATAGATTCAAAAAGAGTTTAATTAAATTTCAAAAATTTAACAAATAAATGAGATGGGTTGGCTCAAATAAATGGTGGGGAAGGTGATGAGTTTTCTCCCACATAAATGGTGGGTTAATGGGGGTTTAAAGCCCGTGTGGGCCCCACCAAGGATATACTCCCAATTGAGGTTATCTGCTAGTGGGAAACACCACCATAAACTCTCATGGGACTTTATGGTGTGGTGGCCCCCACTTATAACCTCCTCATGGAGGGTTTAACAACCAAAAAATAAAAATAATTTATCACCTTATTTTTATTTAATTTAATTTAAAAACCCAAAATATTAACATTAATTATCCACTGACTGTCGTCGAGGTAAATGTCCTCTTAAGCGAATACCGGCACTACGATTTCAATAGTGCCATAGGGTTTCAATTCTAAGCACCGGTTTAAATGTTATAAAATCCCACTCGTACGTTTACTGAAATTACCTGAACAAAATTTCAGAAATTGATTTCGGGCACAACGGGCCTCGAAATCAAGCGCCGTAAATTTTCACTAACTCGTAAAATTCCCAGGTATTTTAAAAAATATTCCATAGAATTTTAGGGTCTTTAAAAGTGTCATCTAATTTAATTTTGATATCATGTTATGTGATGCCATTTAGAAATGATATGAATCACATTTTCTATCTAATGGTTTTCATGATTCGGTAAATGATTTATATCTTCTGAAACACACAAAAAATACACACACACACACACACAGATATATATATATATATAATTTTAGGGTCCCATGTCACCCTTCAATGCATTGATAAAATATTTTCTCAAATGCGATAATTATGATTGGGGATGATCGTGTTTTCTCACATATAATGCTTACACATCATGGGTTTTTTCAGAGCATAATGGTTGGATATAATGTGTTTGATCATAGATTATAATGTGTGTATGATTAAATTCTATAACAATGTTTTGATTACATATTATTATGTTTATTCTATAATTATATGATATTCCACTTTTTCATATTGTTCTCCCTTAATTGAATAATGTTATTATACACTTATATTCCATGAAATAACAGACATTCATCATCGATGATATTTATGACAAATTATGAATATATATCGTGAATAATAAAGAATGAAAAACTTATATTATTACAACATATGATCCCATGATCATCAAAATAGATATTTCTCTTGTATCAATGTTTTTTCATAATTTAAGATCCATTTTTAATTGTTAATAGACTACGATTTAAAGATCACTCTATTCTTATATATCCATTTCATAGGATTTGATGAAAATTATTATATAAAAGAATATAATTTGGGGATGTTTTTTTGTTATATTTCAAAGTTATTTTCAATTTTATTGTAGAATAATTTTCTAATATAGATATTCAAAAAAGTTATTAATCTTTCAGTTCATGGGCTTGTAATATTATTTTGAATATTTTTTTTATCATATGAAAATAATATTAAACAAATATATATTTGTGATTGGTTGGAATCACTACACAATGTAATAGTAACACAGTAACGTCATTTTAAAAAAATTCATAGCCCTTAAAATAATGCTACCCACTAATCATATAGTAACATAATCCTTCCATTTATATAGTATATATGTAAATGAAACCTTACACAATGAATTTGTTTTATTTTTAACTAATCCGAACAATATATTATCATTTCTAGTGTACATTTCATAACATAATTTATGTGAACTCATTATATAATTCTCATAAAATAATATTAATGTATTTTCACATTTGATAATAACCCACGAGTCAAGAATTTCAATCACTGAAATACCTACTCAATCAATTTAAATTTTTTATATGTGAATACCAATCAATAAGAATGTTAGACTACTTGGAATTCATACCAATGATTATATGTTAATGGTAACCTCTATATCAATGTTCTCAAAATATTAAAATGAATTTAGTTTTTACATAAAATTTTACTACTTCACAATCGAAATAGAATCCAATTTCATGATTCTAATATGGACATGATATAGAATATATTGAATATTCAGTATTTTATTATAAATGAATATGGGTCTAGTGAGCCCCTCACTAAACCTAAATTATTATACCAATCTACATTCCCTATACATCCCCTCACAGGGACACATAAGGATGTCAATGGTAAGTATTTTTTTATAATATAATTACAATAAAAGTTATTTTTATAAATCTTTATTTTCTTAATAGATGATATGAGGAAAAGAAAATTTCTATGATGGATCAATCCTTTCAATGATATTTCATTTCATATTAATCAAATATGTAAAGGAATTCGGGGATATAAAGACAATTATTAGGATCATTTCGAATTTGTAATGGTTTATGAGAAAGGATGACATGAAAGTAGGATAATATAGCATTTATTATTGAAAAACTAGTAAATAATATTCTATATAAAGGTCTATATAATTTTATTAAATAAATAATAAAAATTTTTGTCAAAAAAATAATCACAAAATGAGTTTTCAGGAAAAAAAATTGAGTATAAATATTTTTTCATTGACCTAGTAGAGCTTATGAAAAGGTTTTAAACTACAAGTTGGCTAATAAATCAGAGTGAAATTAAAAAAAGGGTGATAATTATAGAGAATAAATATAATGTAATAATATGTTGTAATATTTTAAATTAGTTTCAACTAACATGTTTTTATGGAAAGAAAATGATTTAGAATTCCTTACATTAGCACAATAGTTGCCCATGAAATGGGAATAACTAGGTGAACTAATTTAGTATAATGATCGATGATTTAATGGAATCATAATATATCAGAGAATGATATATCATATCAATTGATAAGGAATTTTAATATATATTTTAAAAATAATAACAATTTTAAATAAGAGAAATAAATAAGAATCCTTTCCTTATATAAGCTTCTACTAACAGAGATGACCCTTCCAACAACCAAAATTTAAAATCGATAAAGAAAACACAATTAATGAAAATATTTTATAGATAATTAATTGTGGAAGTAATTTTTTGTTGGAATAATTAATAAATGTGTGTTGGTATATATAGATTTGGTCAGTAGAATGCCATGGAATTAATTTTCAAAAAATTTCTAATTACATTATCTTAGGTGTTATACTACAACTATTACTCCACATTCTCTCCTGTAATGAAAAATTTCATTTTTTTGGGATAAAAGTAATCTATTTGAACTAAATAAATCATATTTTTTCATGAAAAAAAAATTTATGATGTCATATTGACTATATTTAATTGCATTACGATATTTTTTATCGTATTTTTCAATTTTTACTCAATGATAAAATATTTCATCATTAACAAAATTGAATATCATGGATCAAAATATATAATAAATCTTATAAAATTTATATTTACTATATATTAAATGATTAATTAAAGTAAAATATCCAAACATAACATAAAAATTTATATATAGATTAGTGATATTTCAATACTAAAATATTTTACATGTTAGGGCCACCATCACCCCACGATACATAACCCCTTATAAAATATAATATTCTATCATTATAAGGATTGAAATTGTTGTACTTTTATAAGGTGGTTTAAAATCCATTTATCTAGTTGTGATTTCCAATAAAATTCACTTTGTCAAATTATGATTTGTCTCAAATGTAATTTTTTTATGATTAACATGATCGTGAACATTAGACAACCTTAGCGATGCTACCATCATCCAAATGTTTTATAAAATTTCCATCATATGGGATGTTCCTACTATTTGAAAGCATGAATTCGATAAATAACCCTCCTTAAACATTACATAATATTATGTTTTATTTCTTGAGTTCATTAACGTATATTTCAAGATCTTCCCAAGAATAGAGGTTTACATAAATATGTGATAACTCATATATAAAAAAACCATTAAAAATTGATAAAAACTATTTAGTATCCATTATTAATAGAATATAAATGTTTTCAAATAAACAATAGTAAAATTTCATGAAATCCCTTTAGAAATTTTATCTTGACCTTTTCATTTCACTTACCCCTCTTAAAAATCATGTGAAATCATTTTTAAAAAATTAGATAAGCACAAAAATAAAAGAAATTGAAATAAATGTAAGAAAACTGTAAATTCATAGAAAACCTTAAAAACCCATAAAAACTATCATTATTATATACCAATTATCCCATAATGGGAAATATAATTCTTTGAAAATATCATTTATTTTATATTTTGAAAAAAATATTTCTACGAAAAAGAATTAACAAGCATTGAAAATTAATATAGCTACACTGGGAATTAATCGCATAGAACCCTTGCGTAACACTAATATAATCGAAACAAAACAATTTGAAATTTTAATGACATTATAGAAAATACAGAGTATAATAATTCAGATAAAATTATCATTACTAAATTTAGTAGAGTTATATAGTCACACCCATAATTTATGATATACGAAGATAATATGGTATTATCTTAGCTCTCCCATATAATATAATTCATTTAAATGAAATGTGAAAAAATCATTTTAGGATTTTCAAACTCTATTAAACTAGTATTAAAATCAATTTTATTTAGTAACATGGAATTTTTTTCTTCAAAATATCAATTTCAATAAAGAATACACTTTTGTTTTGAAAAAACATTTTCAATAGAAAAGTACCCAAAATGGATACAATTATATTCATTTATTAAAACATTTAGTACATTAATGTAATTTATAAATAAATTTCATTGAAGTAGGAAAGGTCATTGTTTACATACAATAAAATATTGAATATTTAATTTATAGTTTTTCAAAACACTCTACTAAAGAATGTAAAAAGATTCATTTCAAAACAACTAAAATATTGTAAAAGTGTCCTTGGTTAAAAATTTTAAAATTTTAATGTCCATATAAAACCATTCAAGAATAATAATTTTAAAACATTTTCGCAAAAGGGAATGATATTTTGATAGAATAAATTTAAATTGGATTTATTTAGAAGAAAAGTTTTTTTCACCATATAAGTATTCTAATAATATTCTATATTAAATAACGACATTAAAAATACTTAATACTTTTTTAAATGATTAATTCATGATATAACATGTCAATTGGTCTATTTATACATCTCATAAAATAATTAAGGTTCATAATATCATGATATTTAGACAATGTCACTAAATATGATTCTGACCTGTCACATGTGCCACTAGATTTCTGAATAATAACCTTATAATAAATAATTGAATTATTCATAAAGTTTTTTAGGTTTATTCATGATTCTATTTAACTTATTGACAATTTATATATAATTATTTAATCAATTAATGTCAGGTTGGATGTTTTATCTATATTTGTCTACTATCTTAAAAATGAATTTGGTCGGTGGACTATGAACAGAGTTTTCATTGTTGAAAAATGTATAAAATAAATATTTAATTAATTAACATTTTCATACATATATTATTAATTTAAAAATAATTATTAATATGGTTATGAAAAATGATGCACTGTTACGAACATAGAGATGGTAGGTTGTCTATAAGCATGAGTATCATTTCGATTTTCCATTGACCATTGTGTTAAGATGGTAAGTAATATTTTCTTCTATTTAGAATGAAAATAATATCACAAATAAAATTATATATATTTATATAAAATTATATATATCATAATTTTTATGTGGTGACAATAATATTACAATCTCTTTGAAGAGGAGGTAACCCACACGTCCAAGAATGTTGTATTCACTTTCATAATAGTGTAATGGTAAAAGGAAAATGAAATACTATTACTATATAATTATAAATATATCATTAATAAACTATTTAGTTTATTTATTTAACATAAATTCATTATATATACACTTATTTCCATCTCTTTAATGAGATAAAGAAAACGAATCACATCACTTCATGAGGCAGTAGACTGCAGTACACATGAGCGATAGTATCGTACCACATAAGTGATGTATTAAAAAAATGGTAAATATTATATATGGACTCAACAGGAATAAATAATTTCAAAATATATTATTTAAAATTTCTATACATAATTATACCAAATAAAGAGAAGTGGTAATATAAAAAATGAACAACCTCATTTCAGGAATACAAGCCCAACAGTAATTTATAGGTACAAATAAAATCTAGTACAACTGAAAGCAAGTAGATCAGCTACTAGGTCATCCTCTAGGGTTCCTAACTAAAGGGTAGGTACAGATCGCCTCCTCAGCACTCCACGTCCGTCCGCCCGCCCCGTGCACCGTCACTCCGAGTGGTCCACCGCCGGGTACCGTCCGGTCCAGCTACTCTCTACGTTAGTCAGCACTGTCCGTCATCTATAACCAACACAACGAGTTGTGGGCACAGCCCGTGCAGGGGTGAATATAACGATACTCAGTTGGGACCCCAAGACCCTCAAGGTCATACAAAATCTGACAAGGGTAAATAAAAATGTATGAAATCAACGAATAACCATTACATAGGTATATGCTCATACATATAACTAAGTTATCTAGTAACCCATCTTAATCTGGGTGAAAACACAAAAGTCATTCACTCAGCTCAAAACCAGGATT
Organism: Viscum album; assembly: GCA_963277665.1. Classification (NCBI taxonomy): domain Eukaryota; kingdom Viridiplantae; phylum Streptophyta; class Magnoliopsida; order Santalales; family Viscaceae; genus Viscum; species Viscum album. The sequence goes on from OY728123.1 coordinate 1,759,122,550, forward strand.
TTGTTCTTGGGGTGGTAACATTTAACACTCCCAGTCAAACTGTCGAAACCTCGACTGGTGGTGTACTCTTCCTCTAAAGAGTACTGTTGGCCTGCCTCTTCATACATAGGTGCTTCCCACTATTCTGGACTACTGTCGTACTCTTCCTATCGAGTATCGTGGGTCTGTTGTGTCACACAGAGGCGCTCCCCACTATGGGTCTGTCGCGTCACACAGAGGCACTCCCCCTCGAAGCCCACTAAGGTACTCCTCCTATCAAGTACCATGGGTCTGCTACGTCGCATGGAGGCGCTCCCCACTATGTGTCTTCCACGTTACACATAAGTTCTTCCCACTGGGCTAGTCGAAACACTTCGAGTTGAATGGTCAGCAATCATCAGGTTTCAGCCAGCTATGAGGTCTCCGTACACCGCTCACTCCTCTCTTGGAGGATCCCCTACACAAGCTATAGGATGATACTACAACTGTCACTTAGTCCTGAAAAAAATTATCGCAAATGTCTGCCTCGTCATTGGGATCTCTACGCAACAGACGACACGTCAATCGGACGCCTGATCTGTGAGGTATTGGAATTTCCATCCCGGTGGCCCGGCTGGATTTTAGGTTCTATCCAACATGACCATACCCCAACTATGTCCAAAACTCATGTGAGTTAATCCAAAAGATCATTATATCTCTATTATTTCTGTTGTTGTAAACGGTTCATCAACCGGACACCCATAGCCCAAGATATGGGCGAAAAGGCGAAAACATGCCAAATCGAGTCTGGGTCCGATCCTACCCAGTCAGACTGAACCGGCCGGACCCGGTTATGGATCTAGAGACCGACCCGGTCTGAGGTGTCACCCGGCTCGATGGGATGGCCCGGACTCAGGGCAGCCCGCGTGGCACGGCTGGGTGGCCCTCGTGGCCGGGAAGGCGGGCCCGCGTGGCCCGGCCGACAACACGTTGGGGTGGGGGGGTGCCGCGCCCCTTGACTTTCGAATAGAACTGGAGCTAGGCGCCAGTTCATGTATCCCGAAGGTCCCGAGGGGTCCCGCCTTGTCCGGCTAGCCGAGCAGCCAACAGGTTCTGCACTACTAGTGGCCGGCCTGACGCTGGCCTCCCCTTCTCATCCGTCATGGACCGCCCTGGCAAGGGCTCACCTCCAACGCGCGGTGAGACGACGCCGCACCCGTCCGCCGAGGCTCGCCCTTGCTGTGCCTCTCCTCTTCCATGTGGTACAATGGCGCCGCACCCTCCCACCATGGCCCGGCCTGGCCACAACCCCCTTCTCATCCTTGTAGCATTGCGCTGCCACACTATATCAGCTACCTGGCAGCCTTGCGCCACCGGTTTCCTTGTGGCCAGCCCGTTGCCAGCCGTCGTTGCTCCGCCAACATCATCAGCAAACGAGAAAAATCAAAGGGGGAGGGTCGGGCTGTTTTCGTGTGGTCTGAGCCCTCCACATTATGTTGATATCAATCGGAAAATCTCAATTCATAAATTGAATTACGTGGAAATGGGAAAAAATTCAACTCAAACCCCTACCTCGAATTTTGATCGATGACGGTGAAAGGAGAGGAATGGGGGACGTCGATTCGTTTATGTCAGGAAGATTCCGAGGTATAAGACTGAAGAAGAAGCGTCGTTGGCATTCTTCGTGGTCGACTTCGTCTCTTTTGGTTTGGTCAAATATCAAAGAAATATGATCGTCGTTCTTCAGTGGTGAATGGAATTCTTCGTTGGAAGTATGATGTTCTCCATGTTCTTCCATTCCCTCTCTCAAGTTCCCCCAAAGGAATTTCCAACCAAAAATAATAGACAAACTATTATTTTATTGGTTGGAAAGAATTCCAATGGATTCAAAAAGATTTTAATTAAATTTCGAAAATTTAACAAATAAATGAGATGGGTTGGCTCAAATAAATGATGGGGAAGGTGATGAGTTTTCTCCCACATAAATGGTGGGTTAATGGGGGTTTAAAACCCGTGTGGGCCCCACCAAGGATATACTCCCAATTGAGGCTATCTCCTAGTGGGAAACACCACCATAAACTCTCATGGGAGTTTATGGTGTGGTGGCCCCCACATATAACCTCCTCTTGGAGGTTTTAACAACCAAAAAATAAAAATAATATATCACCTTATTTTTATTTAATTTAATTTAAAAACCCCAAATATTAACATTAATTATCCACTGACTGTCGTCGAGGTAAAAGTCCTCTTAAGCGAATACCGGCACTACGATTTCAATAGTGCCCTAGGGTTTCAATTCTTAGCACCGGTTTAAATGTTATAAAATCCCACTCGTACGTTTACTGAAATTACCTGAACAAAATTTTAGAAATTGATTTCGGGCACAGTGGGCCTCAAAATCAAGCGCAGTAAATTTTCACTAACTCGTAAAATTCCCAGGTATTTTAAAAAATATTCCATAGAATTTTAGGGTCTTTAAAAGTTTCATCTAATTTAATTTTGATATCATGTTATGTGATGCCATTTAGAAATGATATGAATCTCATTTTCTATCTAATGGTTTTCATGATTCGGTAAATGATTTATATCTTCTGAAACACACAAAAATACACGCACACACACACACACACAGATATATATATATATATATATATATATATATATAATTTTAGGGTCCCATGTCACCCTTCAATGCATTGATAAAATAGTTTCTCAAATGCGATAATTATGATTGGGGATGATCGTGTTTTCTCAAATATAATGCTTACACATCATGGGTTTTTTCAGAGCATAATGGTTGGATATAATGTGTTTGATCATAGATTATAATGTGTGTATGATTAAATTCTATAACAATGTTTTGATTACATATTATTATGTTTATTCTATAATTATATGATATTCCACTTTTTCATATTGTTCTCCCTTAATTGAATAATGTTATTATACACTTATATTCCATGAAATAACAGACATTCATCATCGATGATATTTGTGACAAATTATGAATATATATCATGAATAATAAAGAATGAAAAACTTATATTATTACAACATATGATCCCATGATCAGCAAAATAGATATTTCTCTTGTATCAATGTTTTTTCATAATTTAAGATCCATTTTTAATTGTTAACAGACTACGATTTAAAGATCACTCCATTCTTATATATCCATTTCATAGGATTTGAAGAAAATTATTATATAAAAGAATATAATTTGGGGATGTTTTTTTGTTATATTTCAAAGTTATTTTCAATTTTATTGTAAAATAATTTTCTAATATAGATATTCAAAAAAGTTATTAATCTTTCATTTCATGGGCTTGTAATATTATTTTGAATATTTTTTTAACATATGAAAATAATATTAAACAAATATATTTTGTGATTGGTTGGAATCACTACACAATGTAATAGTAACACAGTAACGTCATTTTAAAAAAATTCATAGCCCTTAAAATAATGCTACCCACTAATCATATAGTAACATAATCCTTCCATTTATATAGTATATATGTAAATGAAACATTACACAGTGAATTTGTTTTATTTTTAACTAATCCGAACAATATATTATCATTTCTAGTGTACATTTCATAACATAATTTATGTGCACTCATTATATAATTCTCTTAAAATAATATTAATGTATTTTCACATTTGATAATAACCCACGAGTCAAGAATTTCAATCACTGAAATACCTACTCAATAAATTTAAATTTTTTATATGTGAGTACCAATCAATAAGAATGTTAGACTACTTGGAATTCATACCAATGATTATATGTTAATGGTAACCTCTATATCAATGTTCTCAAAATATTAAAATGAATTTAGTTTTTACATAAAATTTTACTACTTCACAATCGAAATAGAATCCAATTTCATGATTCTAATATGGACATGATATAAAATATATTGAATATTCAGTATTTTATTATAAATGAAAATAGGTCTAGTGAGCCCCTCACTAAACCTAAATTATTATACCAATCTACATTCCCTATACATCCCCTCATAGGGACACATAAGTATGTCAATGGTAAGTATTTTTTTTAATATAATTACCATAAAAGTTATTTTTATAAATCTTTATTTTCTTAATAGATGATATGAGGAAAAGAAAATTTCTATGATGGATCAATCCTTTCAATGATATTTCATTTCATATTAATCAAATATGTAAAGGAATTCGGGGATATAAAGACAATTATTAGGATTATTTTGAATTTGTAATGGTTTATGATAAAGGATGACATGAAAGTAGGATAATATAGAATTTATTATTGAAAAACTAGTAAATAATATTCTATATAAAGGTCTATATAATTTTATTAAATAAATAATAAAAATGTTTTTCAAAAAAATAATCACAAAATGAGTTTTCAGGAAAAAAAATGAGTATAAATATTTTTTTATTGACCTAGTAGAGCTTATGAAAAGGTTTTAAACTACAAGTTGGATAATCAATCAGAGTGAAATTAAAAAAAGGGTGATAATTATAGAGAAAAAATATAATGTAATAATATGTTGTAATATTTTAAATTAGTTTCAACTAACATGTTTTTATGGAAAGAAAATGATTTAGAATTCCTTACATTAGCACAATAGTTTCCCATGAAATGGGAATAACTAGGTGAACTAATTTAGTATAATGATCGATGATTTAATGGAATCATAATATATCAGAGAATGATATATCACATCAATTGATAAGGAATTTTAATATATATTTTAAAAATAATAACAATTTTAAATAAGAGAAATAAATAAGAATCCTTTCCTTATATAAGCTTCTACTAACAGATATGACCCTTCCAACAACCAAAATTTAAAATCGATAAAGAAAACACAATTAATGAAAATATTTTATAGATAATTAATTGTGGAAGTAATTTTTTGTGGGAATAATTAATAAATGTGTGTTGGTATATATAGATTTGGTCAATATAATTCCATGGAATTAATTTTCAAAAAATTTCTAATTACATTATCTTAAGTGTTATACTACAACTATTACTCCACATTCTCTCCTGTAATGAAAAATTTCATTTTTTTGTGATAAAAGTAATCTATTTTAACTAAATAAATCATATTTTTTCATGAAAAAAATATTTATGATGTCATATTTACTATATTTAATTGCATTACGATATTTTTTATCGTATTTTGCAATTTTTTACTCAATGATAAAATATTTCATCATTAACAAAATTCGAATATCATGGATCAAAATATATAATAAATCTTATAAAATTTATATTTACTATATATTAAATGATTAATTAAAGTAAAATATCCAAACATAACATAAAAATTTATATATAGATTAGTGATATTTCAATACTAAAATATTTTACATGTTAGGGCCACCATCACCCCACGATACATAACCCCTTATAAAATATAATATTCTATCATTATAAGGATTGAAATTGTTGTACTTTTATAAGGTGGTTTAAAATCCATTTATCTAGTTGTGATTTCCAATAAAATTCACTTCGTCAACTTATGATTTGTCTCAAATGTAATTTTTTATGATTAACATGATCGTGAACAATAGACAACCTTAGCGATGCTACCATCATCCAATTGTTTTATAAAATTTCCATCATATGGGATGTTTCTACTATTTGAAATCATGAATTCGATAAATAACCCTCCTTAAACATTACATAATATTATGTTTTATTTCTTGAGTTCATTAACGTATATTTCAGGATCTTCCCAAGAATATAGGTTTACATAATTATGTGATAACTCATATATAAAAAAACCATTAAAAATTGATAAAAACTATTTAGTATCCATTATTAATAGAATATAAATGTTTTCAAATAAACAATAGTAAAATTTCATGAAATCCCTTTAGTAATTTTATCTTGACCTTTTCATTTCACTTACCCCTCTTAAAAATCATGTGAAATCATTTTTCAAAAATTAGATAAGCACAAAAATAAATGAAATTGAAATAAATGTAAGAAAACTATAAATTCATAGAAAACCATAAAAACCCATAAAAACTATCATTATTATATACCAATTATACTATAATGGGGAATATAATTCTTTTAAAATATCATTTATTTTATATTTTGAAAAAAATATTTCTACGAAAAAGAATTAACAAGCATTGAAAATTAATATAGCTACACTGGGAATTAATCGCATAGAACCCTTGCGTAACACTTATATAATCGAAACAAAACAATTTGAAATTTTAATGACATTATAGAAAATACGGAGTATAATAATTCAGATAAAATTATCATTACTAAATTTAGTAGAGTTATATAGTCACACCCATAATTTATGATATACGAAGATAATATGGTATTATCTTAGCTCTCCCATATAATATAATTCATTTAAATGAAATGTGAATAAATCATTTTAGGATTTTAAAACTCTATTAAACTTGTATTCAAATCAATTTTATTTAGTAACATGCAATTTTTTTCTTGAAAATATCAATTTCAATAAAGAATACACTTTTCTTTTGAAAAAACATTTTCAATAGAAAAGTACCCAAAATGGATACAATTATATTCATTTATTAAAACATTTAGTACTTTAATGTAATTTATAAATAAATTTCATTTAAGTAGGAAAGTCATTGTTTACATACAATAAATTATTGAATATTTAATTTATAGTTTTTCAAAACACTCTACTAAAAAATGTAAAAAGATTCATTTGAAAACAACTAAAATATTGTAAAAGTGTCCTTGGTTAAAAATTTTAAAATTTTAATGTCCATATAAAACCATTAAAGAATAATAATTTTAAAACATTTTTGCAAAAGGGAATTATATTTTGACAGAATAAATTTAAATGGGATTTATTTAGAAGAAAAGTTTTTTTTCACCATATATGTATTCTAATAATATTCTATATTAAATAACAACATTAAAAATACTTAATACTTTTTTAAATGATTAATTCATGATATAACATGTCAAATGGTCTATTTATACATCTCATAAAATAATTAAGGTTCATAATATCATGATATTTAGACAATGTCACTAAATATGATTATGACCTGTCACATGTGCCACTAGATTTCTGAATAATAACCTTATGATAAATAATTGAATTATTCATAACGTTTATTAGGTTTATTCATGATTCTATTTAACTTATTGACAATTTATATATAATTATTTAATCAATTAATGTCAGGTTGGATGTTTTTTCTATATTTGTCTTCTATCTTAAAAATGAATTTGGTCGGTGGAATATGAACAGAGTTTTCATTGTTGAAAAATGTATAAAATAAATATTTAATTAATTAACATATTTATACATATATTATTAATTTAAAAAAAATTATTAATATGGTTATGAAAAATGATGCACTGTTACGAACATATAGATGGTAGGTTGTCTATAAGCATGAGTATCATTTCTATTTTCCATTGACCATTGTGTTAAGATGGTAAGTAATTTTTTATTCTATTTAGAATTAAAATAATATCACAAATAAAATTCTATATATTTATATAAAATTATATATATCATAATTTTTATGTGGTGACAATAATATTACAATCTCTTTGAAGAGGAGGTAACCCACACGTCCAAGAATGTTGTATTCATTTTCAAAATAGTGTAATGGTAAAAGGAAAATGAAATACTATTACTATATAATTATAAATATATCATTAATAAACTATTTAGTTTATTTATTTAACATAAATTCATTATATATACACTTATTTCCATCTCTTTAATGAGATAAAGAAAACGAATCACATCACATCATGAGGCAGTAGACTGCAGTACACATGAGCGATAGTATCGTACCACATAAGTGATGTATTATAAAAATGGTAAATATTATATATGGACTCAACAGGTATAAATAATTTCAAAATATATTATTTAAAATTTCTATACATAATTATACCAAAGAAAGAGAAGTGGTAATATAAAAAATGAACAACCTCATTTCAGGAAGTTGTAGTCTTCCATACACACGAATGATGATTCAGTAACCAATTTGATGGAAGTGTTTAGGCTTGTATGATGTAACATTAACATTAAAAGATCTAATTATATAGTAAATACTGATTATATAATACCATCAAGTTATAAAAATATTTTATGGGGTGGAGGAAGAAATAAAATGAAACGCTTGTGGATGAACGTTACCATTTTAACAAGTATCATGATTTGGTTTGCAACAAAGGCCTTCCATGGATAGATTTCATCCAAAAGGAGTTTAGGATGAGAGGAAGAAATTAGATAAGTAATTTTTGAAGTAAATCACCAAACCAATTGTCTTGTATGGTGTGATGATAGGGGTAGTGGTGTGGCCTTTATATATGTGGTGAGTGGTACACTAGTAATATTTTTGATAAAGTGAATTCTATTAAGGTTATTTTATATAACAAGGCCCCCAATAATAGACCATTACCATGAATATAAAGAACCAGTTCCTAATATGTCCAAAAAATGGGTTTTGGACAATATTGGTTTGATTTTTACACACTATATACTATGTATAGCAACTAAGTAAACTTGTTTTTTAATTCAGTTGATGTAATTAATATCAATTGTTATTGAATATTCATGTTTAAAAAAAAATTAGTTGACCTTATTAAACAATAAAATTTAGGCTAATTCCAAATATTTAAACCATATTTCCAAATTAAAAACTTAAAAATGGTATGATTTAATTTAATATTAATCTTATAGACAATGTTGGAAAACTTGTTTTTAAAATGATTTTTTTTATAAAAGGATGATTTTATATTATCTCTATGATTAATCATAATCTATATATAAAATAGAAACAATATTTTATGACATAAAACTTATATATTTATTTTAACATAAATTAACCATTTTTGATTACTTTAATTAATTAAAAATGATCATAATTATTCATTTTTAAAATGTTTTTATAAAACCCCATTTTTAGAACCCCAAAAAAATAAATAATAAAAAGAAAAATGAAGATGCTTCAATATTAATTATATTGATTAAATATATCTAAACATAAGCAGGTTACATGAAATACTATTCAATATATATCAACGCTTTAATATTATATAATTTATTAAAACCAATAACATTTTATAATCATTGATATTTATAACTAATCATTGAAACATCAATATTTTTCAAAAAATCTCAAAATATGACCAAATTAAAATTTGGATATGTTGATTCCAAAATATGATATATATTTTATAAATTTTAAATTATAAAATTAATAAATTATTCTTTTAAAAAAATATTTTTATTAGAATTATATAATTAAAACATTTTGTTTTAGAATAAAAATTTCTTAGTATTTTTATAACGAACTAACTATCTAATTCATTATAATAACTATGGAAAATTATTTATTCATTCATTTTTGGGTTTTTCGGATCCTCCCATATATTATAAATTGTGTCCCCATAATTTTATTCACATATTAATCAAGTGGGGATATCATTTCATTATGGAATTTTCATATTCACATCTTCACACTTCAGAAATATGTATTTTCATAACACATTATCCTAGTGAATCAACTTATTATAAAGCGAATGATTTATATGATCAATAACCTGCTCATTTTATTAAACAAAAGAATGATTTTTGTCTAATAGAACTACTCTAGGGATCGAACCACGAGATGAATTTTTCATATATTTCGTTAACAATAAAGCGTGCAATATGTTGTGTTCCTGACATAAACATGGAGGTAAGGCCAGTAGGTAGAAAACTGATCCAAAATTTTCTATGATTTTATATGGTCTAATGAGTTGTGGTCTTAGCTTCGCATTCGGACTGACAATCATCAATCTTTTTAAAGTAAAATATTTGAGAATGATGTGATCAACTACTTGAAAAGTATGATATTTCCTATAGATATACACACATTTTTCCTTACTCGAAGTTGTCCTTAGGTGTCCCTAAATGAACTAAAATTTATATATCATCTTCTATAACAAATTTATAAAAATTGACATCCATTCTCCTATTACATCCCAAAATTCTACATTCCGAAACAACTTTCTTTATAATGCTTCATATTGTTACATATGTATACTAGAATAAAAACTATTTAAATTATTAAACTAAAACAAAGAATGATGTTGATCACAACATCACTAGTAATCAATTGAATGTGATCAAACCACAACATACATAGCCTAAATTGTCTACTATGATTTTCCATCAAATATACGATGAATGGTTTTACATGAATTTAATTTAGTTACCAATGACTATTGAGGATGTTTCAAAAAATTATATGTGACCCTAGGATCAACGTCTGATATATTGAAGATAACCCCATGATTTAAACTGACTATATGCTTTAGATATAGTCAATAATGAAGATATAAACATATTTTATCTTGACTGGGAAGGAATGTGCAAATTTTTTTATTTGTTCAATAATAACACAATTTAGATTATTACCATGAGATGTCATTGGGAATCTTACCATGAAATCCTTTAAGATATTCTACCATTTCCAAACCCGAATTGGAAATGGATGAAGCATAATATTAAATAATTTTCATTTTTCAGTAATCTTTTGATAAGTAAATAACTTCATGTTAAGTTTAGAAATAACTATTTTCATTACAACCCACCAATAATGCTACTAAATATTTCTATTCACCTTGGTACTACCTAGATTAATAGAAAATGGAAAACTAATATCCTCACTGAAAATCTCATTCATTTATTAGGAATCAAATGAAACAAATAATATTTCACCAAATCATAAAACAGATTCTTCATGAGTATTAAAATCTATAATATTAACCTTCTTAACATTATATAACTTTTCCAACAAATGTTTATCCACCTTCACAACACTCTTAACTCATTCTATAAAAATCGACTAAAAAAATTCGGAAGAAAAAAAGTGGTTGTCAATGCATCCACATCATCTATAAAGGTAAACATAAAACTTTTATCCAAGGGGTCATATTTCAATAATATCTTAGTTAATGTGGAATTACATTTTTTAAATCAATGTTTCATCTTTTTTTTTGATAGTAAGGAACTCTGAAATCATAGTCCTTTATTAGTTCAACCAAATTTATTTACCTCATTTTCAATACATTATACCTAAATATAATCATAAATCACTATTTATTATTATATATTTCTTAGATTACCACATACATTATCCAAAGGGGTATATTCAAATAGTATCATAGATAATATAGCCTTACATTTCTTGACTCAAAGTATGAGCCATTTTATTATTTTCTAGGATGGAATGAAACTGTGAAATAATAATAATTTATTTGTTCTATCTTCCTATCTGTATCATTTTATATACATTCTACATGATTATAAATTTCAAAAAAAAATTATATATCAAGATTTCACACAATTCCCCATACAAATGATGCCTACAAGATTTCAATGTGAAAATTACACCATCTAACTCCAAAGCACATGAAGAGTAATTTAACTCATGAGGGTTTAACTAACAAAAATCACAATAAATTACCTATTAATTTTTCATTATGATAAAACCAAGTCCATTTATTTAAGAAAAACTGTAGACGATGAATTCACTATTTTTAGAAGGTGAATCCAAAACTAGGGTGTTCAGCATTCTACATTTCAATTCCTGGATAAATAATTCATCACATTCATTATTCTAGATGAACATAACATCTTTTCTTGTTATCATAGTTAATTTTCTAAAAAACCTATCAAATATTTCAACTAACCACCATTAGTAACATTCTAATAAAAGACAAATATGAATCTATGTGATATTTATCGGACATAACCATTCATCAACTGATATTTTCATCTATGTAAATTATTATGAAATATTTAGAAACAATATGAACATGGAATAAAATATATTGATGCCAAATTTAAGACTTTCAAAATTTCTAATAATGATTCTTATATTTTATTGTTTGAAAAACCCCCTTATATTTATTTTATGTTTCTATTATCATTTATAATATACCTAAATATCATTAAAAAACACAATAATAAACTTTTCAAGTAACTCAGGAAAAATACTATTATTATGGTATATAAAAATAGAAGGTGTGTTAGATAACACAAATATAATGACTAAAAACCCATAGTTCTTATATGTTTTAAAAAACATCTTATAAATATATGATTCCTTATCCTTAAATGAACAGTACCTTGAACTCATGTGAACATTCAAAATATTCTATGCTCCTTGGAGATGATCAAGAAAAACAATGATTCCGGGAAAATGATACTTATTCATAACATTGATGTTATTCAAGTCACTATAATTAATGAAAAGAATAAATTATCTATGTCTATTTTTAAAAAACATGACAAGATCTCCCTTTGAGATATCCTAGGCCTGGTGAATCCTTTATCTAATAACTCATATAAATTATTTTTCAATTCTAAATCTTCCACATGAGGCTTTGAGAAAAATGGTTTATAAATTGGATTAACATTAGATAAAAATTATTAAGTAAACTCAACCACCATATCAATAATAGTACCAGGAAAATATTCAATAAGAAAATTTATGTATCCATTTACAACTAGAACATCACTAATTTTAATTTTTTATTTATTTTTAAAAATATGATCTTGGAAACATTAACATTAATATATTATAAATTTATCTTCTTCTTGGTATGATATATAGGGCATAAATTCATTTAAAAAAACTGTATTATCACAACACTCTATCATATAATGATAAACTAAGAGACAATCCATAAAAAGAATCATTTCATACTCTATAATGTCCATTTTAAAATGATTTGCTGGAAATACAATCCAAATGATTATAATGGGAATATTTTTATAAATATATGTTTTGTTAATACCTCCAATTAGTGTCTTCACCAAAAGTAATATATTACTTCCTTGATGTTTTATTCCCAATTTATGTGGAAATTCTATCTAAATGAAAGAATAAAATGATCCATAGTCAAATAGTGAATTGGAATAATTCTAATATACATGTAACAAGCCATTCACAACATATATTGAGTGACCAACACCATTACTAGTAGAATAAAATTACCTTGCTACTCCTTTTTATCTTCGATCATGAAGATCATATCTATAGTATCATACTTCATACATACATTATCATAATGACCCAACTCGTTATAAATAAAACATATTTACAATGCAATTATTTAAGTTACTCCATTCATTAATTCTACAGGATTATTATCCATTCATTCATGGGCAATGGGGCCAAACATTCCATATTGTTAACATTTCCCCAATTTCATAATATATTTTCCCAGTGTCCTTTTTCCACACATACCATAAGATGGGAACAAAATTTTAATACCTTGAAATTTCATTATTTTATGTTTCCCCATTCCTAACATATTTAAATCTACTTACATTCAACATCACGATGCACATATGAGTCAGAAAATTCCATACCAACCTTTTTAGAACAATTATAAATGTTCTCATCTATTTTCAACAATATTGTGTCTAAATCACTTCATATAAATGGTTTTAATCTAGAGATAAACATATTAAATTTGAAATTAGTGTCACGAATAAAACATGGAACCAAGATGGACAATCTTGTGAATTTTTATTATTATGTTGCTTTAGAATATTCATATTTTTTAGTTCTATGAGTGTTTTCCTTTTAGAGTCAAAAAACCTTAGTAAATATTTTTAATGAAATGTAAACTCTAATACTTTCCCTTACATGATAGGAAGATCATATTTAAATATAGTATTCTTAACCCAATTTGAAAATAAATCAACTTCACTAAAAAAATAATAAACATAAATAGTTTGTTTTTGTTGGTCAAAACATCCCATGAAATCATATGTCTTCCTTAGAGAATTGATCTATCCTTTTCTTACCACTATGTGAGATGTTACTCTAAATTATGAGGGATATTTTTTCCTGAATTTCCACACTATAGACATGTTCATTCATGGTAGATTGGGTTTTCCTCGAGAATGGACACCACCACTGTTTACAACCAATCTCAATTGAGCCATCACTATAAATAATTTCAATTTTCAAATTCCACCAATATTGGGAAGCTAAATTGGAATGATATTTTCTTCATTCAACATTTCCACTATAGATTCCCTATTGCCTTGGCCAATTACCATTCGGAATAGAAATATTGTAGGTTATGAAATATGGTAATCTTTAGATGTTATACCATTTTAAATTAACCATAATGTAAAATCCATTAAGGGTATATTCTCAACAAAATCCAGGCCAATAATTTTATCTAAACTATCCTTTCATTTGAAAAATATGTACACTATCTAAAATATTTAATAATATTTCTTTGTTAGTCATAAAATCATTCTCTTATATTTGATAATCATTTTTTGTTTATAGTCTAATCAAATTACATAATAACTCATACATAAAAACCCATATAAGAAAAAGTGGAAACATACAATTAGTATCCCTTTTTTATAATAGTATGAATCAATTAAAATAAATCAGGATCTTAGTTCATGAAAACACATCACTAAATTTAACCTGTCCATTTATATTCCCTTACTCATTCTTAAAATCTTTTGAAAAAATTTTAAAAAATGATGGTAATAAAAAATTCTATGCCAGTGATGTAAAAAATAAGAACACGAATAGTATATTGTAAATTATTAAAACCCATAAAAAACTATTTCATGAAATCCTATAATTTAACCCATAATGGTAAATATCATTCATTTAAAATATTGTTTAATTTACCTAGCTCATAGGATCACTATCTATGCACACCAATAATTTAATCTATAATGACCTCATCTGACACTATTTTCGTGCACCCATCAAATATAATTTCCAAAAACCATAACATGACTAAAATATTTTACAAATTGGAAAAAACATAGTATAAACTCATGATTAAATAACAATTTGGTGTCAAAATTGTTTTTTCATTAAAAATAATATTTTCCAAACAAAATGGACTTTAATTCTGATAAAAATATCAGTTATGAAATATAAGAAGAAATTAATAGGGGTTTTAGTTTTATAAACTATTTACCAATAAATTGAAACAATAAATAATTTTCATGGTGATATGAAGGGTATTTCTTGATGTATATTAAAAATAGAACATTTCCTTTACCATCCTCAAAACATTCCATTTAAAATAGTTTAAAAAATTCCATTGAAATCATTTGATATATAATAAAATTGAAATAATATGAACATAATAAATATTTTATTTTGATACATTATATTCAGAAAAAATAAATTGAAAACATGGATGCATAAGGGTAATAGAGTTTGGAAGAAAACATTAAAAGTAGATTTATATATAAGAAGCGTCCCTCATCGCAATGACAATATAAAAATTATATTCGACATGCAAGAATAACATTAAAATAATAAAAAAGATAATAATTGATAAATTCATGATGTAATGTGTGAAATGGGATTTGTGTAATCATTACAAAAGAATAAAGGTGTAATACATCATGATATTATACAATGAGATGAAATTAAGATAAAGTCCCTTACCTTGAGTATGAATTTTCATGTGTGTATTTATCTTCCCAAATAATAAACATTTTCTAATTATTTATTTTTTTGAGAAAAATATTCAGGTTTATAATTAATTTTGATTTCTTTTTTATAAATTATATTTAATTATTAATTTGTTAAGATTTATTAAGATGTTTGGACAATATTCGGCTTGTGTATCAAAATTATCTTTGGTAGGATAAATGTGGTAAAAGTGGTAAGTATTTAAACATCTCATAAACAATAATCATGAAATAACTGTCAAATTAACATGATGATTACAGTTTTATAACCAATCAATAAATATGGTTAAAAACATGATTTAAAGTTATAATCCTTGAGTTGGTGGGCCTTATGTACGCATGAGTAATGTTTATATTTTTCAATTACTATTATTGAAAGTAGGTATGTAATATTTTATCATTCCAAAATGATCATTATATCATTAATAGAATGTGAATTATATATATATATATATATATATATATATATCATTCTTGTGATATGGGGAAAAAATATATTTTCTTTGCTTCGAGGATGCTGTAGTCTACCCAGCTGAGAACGACATTATGCTTTATTCATGTGAGTGAAAAGTTAAAAATTATTAGTTATATAATATTTTTTGAATGATAAAGATTTCATAAATATAATAATTACTTCATTGATATCATAAATATTCATTATCCTTAAAGTTATTACCTTTCTCGTAATGTGTTATTGAAAATGAATTACATCACTTCACGACGCGGTATTCTATCGTACACACTAGTGATGTTTTAATACCCCATATGGAATGGAATGATTTTGGGTCGAAAAAATGATCCATGGAAAATATAAAAAAAAGCATTGACAAAGTCACAACCAATTTAATGTTCTTTTGGGCCAAATGGCCTATGAAATCCCAAAACAATAATAAAATGGGACTTTTTTGTGAAGCTCCTCCACAACGTCCCATTTCTTTTTTGGAGAACAATTCGAGAATCCACCCTCTAGTACCTATAAAAACGTAGGTCATTACCAATATCCCATTATTTCTGTGGCGAGAAACACTAGCATCTTTCATAAACTACCATGAAAACATATGTCATTTTTGGTGTTATTTTTCTTAACATATATCCTCGTGACCCTTGAAAACCCCAATTTCCTATAAATTGATGACTCACTCCCTTCGTAACCATTATTTCCCGGACATTTCACTATTTGAGAAGCCATTTAAGGATTCTCTTAAGAATTATGAACCTTATACAGAAAATGGATCTCCCACTATACCATTGCATCATGAACCATTATTTCCTATGTTCTCCTGGACCTTCACTTGTAGGGATTCCATTAAAAATGAATTCTCACATTATGGAGGGATCCCATTCATGTTACTCGAGGCTCCATGAATCATTAATCCTTCCCAAATAACTCTTCTAATATGGAGATATTTTCTAAGGTAATGTTATGCTATACAACGAACTATCCTACACAAATCCCCCTTCCTTTATGGAGGACCTTTTCATCATGAAGTTCCTCTTTTCCTGCCACTAGCTTCACGAACCCCTTTCTCGCACAGACCTACAAGAAACTGTGATGTGATTTTAGGACCCCATTTGCATTTTTTCATTGTAAATTTTTCTACATTATGCTTCTTTAAATAGGTATGATAATAGATATTTCTTCTTCTCCTAACTACGATTACATGGACTCCGCAATTGACCACTCCTCCACCTCACTCTTTTCGAGAATTTCTTGTGCCTTACCTTCCCCAAGTGTGGGTAGGTATAATTTATGTCAGAATAAGGTATGGGGATTGTGTCTTAAACAACTGAGATGTAGTACAATGAAATAACAAGAACCTGTGTCTTTAATACATGAAATTAAACTCTAATCACCGCATGTGTAACATGTCAAAGAAGACTGTAAAAGGAATTGGCACTAGCCACTGTCCCCTCTCCCTCTTTGGGGTTTGTCTCAACGTGCACCTTAGGTTTTCTCCACATAAGCCCCCAAAAATAATTCTTAGGAAACCCCCCAAGAGTTAGTCCCAATCTCTATCTTCTTGGGCTGGTATCCATGTGTATGCCCCACATTATCCATCAAGGCCACATCATTAAAAAATCGGTCATCAGTTCTGATATTACCTTTCATTTATAACATATATCATGAATCATTTGGGATTAGAGTATAAGTTACCATGAAAAATCCTTTAGTAATATAACCACGAATAATCTCCCCAGTTCACCATAATCCTCTACACAAGAGTGACTCTCTTGCGAAGGACTGCTAACATGGCATAATCCCATGGTGAATCTTCGATTTATTTTTCCTTTTGTATGCCCCGAATATATTCCCACATCCTTAACTTTGTATAAATTGATCCATGTCTTCTACATAATGTGTTCAGGAATCCTCTTTTATTTTCTTGGCCATCAATCATATCCCATCACAATCTATCCATCATGCCATTGTGTCTCTAAATGATCAGGCCCCAAACTGGATGTCCTACATCATTTGGGTCCTTATCCTTGTGCTAAATTCTCATGGGCCTCCTCCTCAGGTGTCTCATCACACTATAATTAACTATGTGAACTTTGATCCCTACCTTCTATACATTGTATGTAGGGAGATAATTCAAGGTTCAATCTCATACCTAATTTCTCATCATGATATCCCCATAGTGGTTTTTTGACTTTGGAAGATCATGACCCATCCCAAAGCTTCTATATTATTCCGATCCTTATCCATGTGATCTATTCTCATGGGCCTCCACCATAGGTGTCTCATAACCCCATCCCAAACTATGTGGTATTTGATTCATAGCCACTAGGATCTCTATGAATACTCTATAAGGTAAATCCTTACAACTGCATTCTTTACATCGGTCCCATATCATACGTCCCCCCACCACTTTATCAATACCTCCATCATCTATACTGATTCTTACGTGGGCCACCACATCTGGGTAGGATCACATTATCCACATAGGAATCTCTCCATGCGTATTCCACACATATCTTATCCATCTAACCAAGAGTCCCCCTCTGACGATGGGTATCAAACAATGTGTAATCCCTAAATAACCCCGTTGAAATATGTGGTTTTTGAATAATATATTTTAAACATGGTACATAGGGAGCCTCCTCATTGTATAATCGCAGCAAATAGAAACACAGGGTGTTCCTTATTATACAGTGTGCTTCCCTAATATTTTCTTTATTTTTCCATCTTATCCTTCACGGTAAAGCTTTCAATTTTTGGGCAATCCATCCCAGGTACATCATCATTCGGTGTTTTGATCTATCCATATAGAAAACCACCAAGTTCTCCCTCCTTGGGATGTATCTAAATAATCAACTAGGCTATGTTTTCTTCTTAGTCTAATACATCTCATCCAGATGTTAATCTCATTTTATACTCTATGTTAAATATGAGATGTCGAGGATAACCTCATAGACATTCCTAAGGAATAAGTACCCCAAAATCATTGGGGGATTCCTTAAGATTCTATGCCCTCGAGAAGCCCTATAAAAAGGTACAATTCATGTGTACCAATTTTCCTCAATCTAAACATGCCATCGATTCCCAACATGACTACTCTTCGGACCAATGGTTACTACCCTAACTCGATAATTTTGAAAGTCTTAACAGAAGCAACATAATAAATTGGTCTCCACCAAGATATGGAACATGAAAGAATATAACAAATATTATCTTATTATCTAAGGGAAACAAAGACAATGTGATAAATTATGAGGGGGGGGGGGGGAAATATATAAGTATTGATACACATCACATTATCCTGTTTCAATCAAGGAGAAATCATTACTGAAGAAGTGATAAATGTCACCCACATTTGGAAAGGTGGAACATTGGCCAATAGTTGGTGCATCCCTAGGATAGTGTGCACCCCAGTGGAAAGTGTAATAAATAGAAAATGTATAACCCAATGTGAATCATTTCCCATAAAACCATAGAGACTAATAGAATTAGATAAATCCAATTGTAAGAATGTTTTTAGATCCAGATATCATGCTATAGGTCCCTCCATGAAAAATGTGGGCCTAGTGTGAAACTCACTAGAATCTGTGGCAGTTAATAATTTGGAATTCTAGTCTGTAATACTATCCATCATGGATCTATCTCTCCAAACATGCAAGAAGGAGTGACGATGGGGAACTAGGTATGAATTTCTTACTATCCATAATGATGGCTGAATCATCCAACATCGTAGGACCCATGATATTGAAAATAAGTTAAGTCCTGCCCGTAGAGATATGTGACGATCAAATGTGAGTGGGAAAATTCAATGTGGATAAACCTCCACCATTACTTCTGTAGAGACCCGAAGCTTGATGTACATGAACATTACATTACTTTTGCGAAACACATAGTACATAACAAAAAATACACACACAAGGATCGTAATAGTTTAGTGTCTTTGGAAACTCGGAACGTAATCTTCTAATCGTGGTGAAAGATCTCCAATATCTCCCATAAATATCTTCCCTTTTTTTACCTAAAACCTTTCTTTATATCATGGGGAAAAGAAAACATAAAAGGGTGAGCTCAAATGCTCAGTAAGGGAAAACAAAAGAAATATAAATCTCATCGTATACACAAGCACATAACTTTTGGAAATCTTAACCTGCAAAAGAGATCATAATTTCATAACATGGGATAAATCATGGAAGTGAAATGTAATGACAATAATCATAACTTAAAACGTGAAACTTTTTGGAATACACAAATAATCATAGAGAATCATTTATTGTTAGTAAAGACTCATTTCCAAGACTATCTTAGTGGACAAAGTCCCTTTCTGAACCGAGTCACCCTCGTTTCAGTCCTGTTTCACTGAACCAGTATAACCTACCGTTCCAGCCCTGTCTATCTCATGAGATATAAAATCATTACCCAATGCATTGGAGGGAGATATAGGTCCCACCCATCGCATAATGATACCATTCTTATGTGTGCCACAAAATCATAAACCATACATCATTGCATAACCCATGTAATACAAATGGGAATCTTAAACATCATGACATCATAAAACAATTAATATAAGATAAAGGAATTCATAAAAATAATTCCATCACAACATAATCAAATCAATGTAATAATAGGGATAAAAACAGAACTATTTATTATCTTAGATGGAAAATAATTTTGATAAAACACTTGAACTTCATTCGTGAGGAAAATATCCTTTCTACTTAAAAAACATTTTTCCTTTATTAACATGTCATACAATTTTAAACTAAAAGAAGTTGATTAAAAATAAACTTCAAATTTTTTAAAGGAAGCTTCTTGGAAATAATGTTTTAAAAATCCAGTCATGCCGTATAAGTTAAAAAAACATTCTTTTCGTACTTTTGTCGGAAAAGTCAAAAAGTACCTCGTACGAAAAACGACAAAATATTCCTTTCATATCCTTTACTAAAAACTCACTGAAGGGTAAAAATGGATTTAAACAATTGTAGGTGTATGGAAATAATATTACATATTTATGAAACATGGATGTGGATGATAAAATACACCCCAGTAAATACTTACGAATAAACAATCTCGGATAAAAATGAGATTGTAATATTTCCCTTACCTTAGGTCCGATTTGCTTTGTATGTGTCCGAACCTCCTGTATAATGATTTAAATAATGTTATTGAGTTATTCCAGAATCATATTCATTGTTATTATATCATATATGGTCCACTTATGACTTTATATGACCCGTTCTCTTGTAAATTCCATGTTGAAGAGCGTTTTGGGTAAAATTGTTTCATTTGCCGTCCGTGTTTGGACTTGTAATTATTCATATGATTACTTAGATCATGATTACTTAATTCCAGAATATAAAACATGATTTATATATAATATATATTCAGAATATACATATATATAATGGATCGATATATGGAAAGAAATACACCGTTCATGGAGACGGTAGGCCGTACGTATGCAAGAACGCTGTTTTCGTTTCCTTATTGAATTGAGTGGAATTAAGTAGATGACATACATATATATACACATAAATCCAGTAGCTTCATAATGTCATATATTTCATTATTATTGCTTATATATACTTTATAATCATTCTTCAATGGTTAACATGCATAATGAATCTCATCGCGTCGTGGAGACGGTAGTCCGTACGTACTCACGAGCGATGATAACGTTCCCATGGTCGTGGAATTTTGTTTAAGTGTATGTATACAATTTCAGTATCAATATCACTTTATAATAATCATATATAGTTACTCATTACACCATTATACCCATCCTATTAAGGTGGTGGTGGAAAATAGATTACACCACGGCGTGGAGACGGTATTCTGTACGTACGCACGCGCGGTGATTTCATTTTTCCGTAGGATGGATAGAAGGTGAATTAGGGTTGTTTCATATTTATAATAACATATCAGTATGTAAGTAATACTTATGTTATTACTTTGTAATGAAACAATTTAAGAAAAAGAAGTTGAAGAAAAGGAAATTGAAAAGATCGGTAATGGATATTACCTCTTCTTTGAAATGCCTCTTTGAATCCTCCACTTAGGGAACTAAGATTGGTCTTTGAAGAAGACCAGGACCTCTAGGATTATTATAGGGAAGTGGAGAAGGGATTTTGGAAGGGGTTGGCCGAGCTTGAGTTCTCAAATTGGTGTGAGGATGAGGGGGAGGAGGTGTCCTTTTATAAGGGAGGAGAGGGGCACCTTAGGAATATCTCAAAATATTATTTTATATTAAAGTCAAAATCGGTTTATAATGGTTTCAAAGGGTCTTATTTCGAAGCTAAAGTGGGGATGGGTCGAAATAATATCAACCAATAGTATTTAGACAAGTTTAGGTTATTATTTTAACCTTATCAATTAGATTTAACTCTAAGTTAAATAATTTAACTTTTACCGTGTCTTTTTGTTTTCTTACACTATATGGTTAATACAGTTTCTATAACATGCCAAACGAACCCCAAATTGTTTATTATTAATATATATATCCTTATCTACGTCATTTTGCCGAACCTTAGATTTTGAAGAATAAAATAACAATTAATAATATAATATTTTATTTAAAAACGATTTTGTGTCAATTTTGACACTATTTGATATGTGATTTTTGTGAAAGTCATAATAGAATGCTAAGTTCGTAAAAAGTTAATTAAATCAATACTAACATGTCATATTAATCTATAAAATTAGTGGAATTCATAAAAAGTCTCAAATTATATTTAGTTTGGTATTTATAACATCAATTATGTCAATATTTCATTAATAAGATAATTTATGCATCATCGTTGTGTCATAAATAAATTAACTTATTTATTGTCTAAAAATTACAAATAAAATACCATTATGTTGGAAATCGTTTTAGCTTTCTAATGAATATTTATAGTCGAATTTATCTTATGTATACCCCTATATTAAAAATGATTTATTTATTAAACTTTGATTTTTACTATTTTAACCCTTCTTTAAATAAATTAATAATAAATGTCCTAATCTAATCCAAGTGGGCCTAAATGGTCATATTTTATTCCTAAGTTTGTTTTTGGTCGAATTACACTTGTCCAATAGAATTAGGACATGTGTTAGGGTAATAATAATATCATTTCTACCCTTAATTACCCTATTTACTTTTAACCGCGGTAAAAAAAGTAAAAAATTACTATTCATCAAAAATTACTTTCATCTCATTGAACCACATTTTAGTCCTTGATATTAACCGTGTCTCTAGGATTTTCGAAATTCCACTCAAAAAAGAGGTAAAATTAAGTTTTATGAAAATTTTAGTTTTTTTAACTACCACTTAGTGGTTTCACTATTCATCAAAAATTGAAAGTTTTCAGAAAAATACCAAAAATTAGGCCTAAGCTATATTTGATATTATGAACTCAAAAATGATGTCTATTTTACCAAATTCAAAACATATCAGTTTCATTAACTAATTTAAAAATTAATTCTCATCGTCAAAACAAATAGCGTGTTTTTAAGAGATAATAACTATCAAAAGATTGACACTTGTTTATAACTGGTTTAAATGTGAAATTACATCCAATAACCAATATTGTATTAAATTGTAAAACCATAATCTAAATATACTTTAAAACCACTCAAATTAATAATTTATCACTGTTAATTATTTTGATTGAAAAAGTTTTTTTTAATAAAATTTAGTAATTTTCACTATTCATCAAAATATGAAAGTTATCCGAAAATCACCAAAATTTCACCCTAAGCCAATTTCGATATTCTGAATCCAAAAATGAAGTCCATTTTGAAAAATATAATTTACAAAATTTCAAAAAGTGGTTATTACTATTCATAACGGCTAGTTTTAATAATATTTTAATAGCATATCGTTGTTTAGTGAAACTTGGTATTGCGCACTACACACACTATCGAGGAAGGTCGCGATTGCGTGTAATGCAAGGCAAGTCAAGGATGTGTGTTGTGAAAGCTCCTTTTGGTGTAGCGTAAAACACAAGACATTAACGAAATTAAAAAGAATATTTTTCAGAAAATCTCGGGTGTTACATTCTACCCCCCTTAAAATGAATTTCGCCCTTGAAATTCGTCGGGGTTATGAATGGTTTACTATTCGAAAGTTTCTTTAATCGAAACACACATCGTAAAAAGGAATACCAAAACCAATCTTTAAAAACGAATGTATGAAACGTAACGGTTACCCAAATAAACTAATCAATGGGTTTCCACATAGGTGAAAATATGGATATGGAAGAAAAATCTAACCATCATGTTCTGATGGAGAGTGGTAGAGAACATGGCTATGGAAAAGCCAAAAATCAAAAATCCATAAATTTGTGACGATCTAAGGTACCATCTGATTAATCAGGTATAAGAGCACTAGGACGACATTTTTGGTTTTCAAGATCATTTCCCTAAAGTTGATGTAATTGGAATTAGAAGAAATACCTTCGTGATTTCGGTATAGTCTCACCGTTGGTAGTTCTTTGGACAATTTCCACTTCATCTCTTAAAGAAATGAAGTTGAATTTGTCATTCGTGATGTGTTAGCAGATCATGTAATAGAATGATGGGTCATTCCATCTGTCTGAAACAAAAGGTTTGAAAAGATATAAGTTCATCTTATGGTTAGATTAATCGTATATGGTTCCAAAAATGAACTTATACTTCATATATCATACCGCTTAATAAAATAAAACTAGTTCTCTACTAAATAGGGACTTCCTGTAGGCTAGTGGTAGGAGATAAAGGCCAGTCGCACTTCGGTTGTGGGCTCGATTCCCACAGCCTTGTCCGATGTGATGGGCTGTCGCCCGTCCTACAGGTTGTCCTTTTTCTAAAACTACATTACTATAACATTCCATCAATAATATCAAAAATCATCTATCCTTAAACAATACTAACTTATGTCCAACATAATCCATTCTAATCTTTAGGCTTATCCAGAATACTGCAGTCCACTCTCATAATATAATGAAAACGATTACCAGAGATTTAATACCATCGTTGATCCCTGTATATCATAAGATATGTCTTGTTGGTCACATTCCAAACATTCAAAGGCCTTAATCAAGTATTTTCTTGAATACCCATTGAACCTTAGTGAAAACATGATTGCAGTTAAAAGTTAACACCTTCCACATACCAAAATCCTCAAAATTCTATATACTCAAACCATGATATCACTTAGTCCTTATATCAATCATGAGCTCATGAATACTGTCAAATATTTCATTCTCTCATTTTACCTTTATTATGCGCATATCATTCTTTTTCCAAAAATATCTCAATCACATTCCATGGTTACTAGTACCACAATAGACCAATACATAAATATTCCAATATTCCATGATACTATATACAACACTATTTTGGAATCCCATTACATAAACACTTAATCATTCGACCACATCGTTGTCATATTCAACATCGCCAATAGTGATCTCATGTGACTTCCCTTTATCCTTTGGCTTAAGTGGTTGCTTATGTCGATCATCACTAACCCTTGGATTAGGGCATTTATTAGCATAATGCCCCATTTCCTTGCACTTGAAGCACTGAAGTGTTGGTGGTGCGTTCTCTGCAGTCTTTTCTTTATTCACATCATTAGAAACCCTTTTTCCATTAATTCGACGCTCAGATGCTCGATGACCTTCTTTTCCACACTTAAAACATTTTCTAGTCCCTTTAAGACAATCTCCACCATTCTTCTTTCCACACTTTGTGCATAAGGAAACATTCATCTTCTTTTCACCATTATTCTGAGATTTCTCCTTGAACTCCATCTTTCGTTTCTTGTCAAACCCATGAGATGGATATGTAACACCAACTTCCATTTCTACCTTGATAGCACAACACACAATTTCTTCATAGCTACTGAAGTCTCTTATAGCTAATGCCCTTCGAAGACTTGGTTTTAAGCCACTGAAAAATCGATCAACTTTACTTTCAGGTTGGATGATAATGCCAGATGAATACCTTGCATGTCTTGTAAAATTTTCTTCGTATATACCAACAGATTCATCATCCTTCTGCTTCAGCTCAAGAAACTCCTTTTCCATCTTTGTTCGAAGAATACGAGGGAAGTACTTACTGAAAAACAATTTCTTGAACTCGTCCCATTCCATGGACTCAATTTCATCTCTTGGCCTCGTATTCTTGATAAGATTCCACCATTGATCAGCTTCACCTTCCAAACGATATACTGCTAAGATGACTTTATCATGTTCAGAACATTGAAGAACTGAAAATATCGTTTCAGTGGTACTGATCCATTGTTCAGCAACAAGTGGATCGGAAGACCCATTGAAAGAAGGTGGACGTTGCCTCATGAAGGACTCAATAGAATATTTTTCCCTTCTCTGTTCATTTGGAAGTCCAGAATGATTCATAGCTTGTGTAAGTATAGGAATAAGATTTTGCACTCCATCTCCCATAACATTTGTTTGTTCAAGAGGGCAATCATTGCATTGTCCACTACATTGATCAACATGGTTCCTTTGGGTTCCAGCCATCATCTAAAACCCAAAAAGAATAGTGTGAGAGGCAAAAATCATGCTAGGGAAAACAATATAATAAAGTGGGAGTACCTTCAATATCTAACATCTTAGGTTTAATTATATGATCATTAGCGTAATTATAGTACTATAACCTATATGTATACTTAACCTTAGAGACATCCCTAGACACACCATAGAAATATCTCTAGGGATCTCACTAAAGTTCTCGCATCCTAGTTTCCAAAGGTTGACTAAACCTTTCCTCTGATACCAACTGTAGAGACCCGAAACTTGACGTACATGAACATTACATTAATTTTGCGGAATACATAGTATATAACAAAAAATACAAACACAAGGATCGTAATAGTTTAGTGTCTTTGGAAACTCGGAATGTAATCTTCTAATCGTGGTGAAAGATCTCCAATATCTCCCATAAAGATGTTCCCTTTTTTACCTAAAACCCTTCTTTATATCCTGGGGAAAAGAAAACATAAAAGGGTGAGCTCAAATTCTCAGTAAGGGTAAACAAAAGAAATAGAAATCTCATCGTATACACAAGAACATAACTTTTGGAAATCTTATCCTGCAAAAGAGATCATAATTTCACAACATGGGATAAATCATGGAAGTGAAATGTAATCACAATAATCATAACTTAAAACATGAAACTTTGTGGCATACACACATAATCATAGAGAATCATTTCTTGTTAGTCAAGACTCATTTCCAAGACTATCTTAGTGGACAAAGTCCTTTTCTGAACCGAGTCACCCTCGTTTCAGTCCTGTTTCACTGAACCGGTATAACCTACCGTTCCAGCCCTGTCTATCTCATGAGATATAAAATATTTACCCAATGCATTGGAGGGAGATATAGGTCCCACCCATCTCATAATGATACCATTCTTATGTGTGCCACAAAATCATAAACCATACATATTGCATAACCCATGTAATACAAATGGGAATCATAAACATCATGACATCATAAAACAATTCATATAAGATAAAGGAATTCATAAAAATAATTCCATCACAACATAATCAAATCAATGTAATAATAGGGATAAAAACAGAACTATTTATTATCTTAGATGGAAAATAATTTTGATAAAACACTTGAACTTCATTCTTGAGGAAAAAATCCTTTCTACTTAAAAAACATTTTTCCTTTCTTAACATGTCATACAATTTTAAACTAAAAGAAGTTGATTAAAAATAAACTTGAAAATTTTTAAAGGAAGCTTCTTGGAAATAATGTTTTAAAAATCCATTCATGCCATATAAGTTATAAAAAACATTCTTTTCGTACTTTTGTCGGAAAAGTCAAAAAGTACCTTGTACGAAAAACGACAAAAGATTCCTATCATATCCTTTACTAAAAACTCGCCGAAGGGTAAAAATGGAATTAAAAAATTGTAGGTTTATGGAAATAATATTACATATTTATGAAACATGGATGTGGATGATAAAATACACCCCAGTAAATACTTACGAATAAACAATCTCGGATAAAAATGAGATTGTAATATTTCCCTTACCTTAGGTCTGATTTGCTTCGTATGTGTCCGAACCTCCTGTATAATGATTTAAATAATGTTATTGAGTTATTACAGAATCATATTCATTGTTATTATATCATATATGGTCCACTTATGACTATATATTTCCCGTTCTCTTGTAAATTCCATGTTGAAGAGCGTTTTGGGTAAAATTGTTTCATTTGTCATCCGTGTTTTGACATGTAATTATTCATATGATTACTTAGATCATGATTACTTAATTCCAGAATATAAAACATGATTTATATATAATAAATATTCAGAATATACATATATATAATGGATCGATAAATGTAAAGAAATACACCGTTCATGGAGACGGTAGGCCGTACGTACTCATTAACGCTGTTTTCGTTTCCTTATTAAATTGAGTGGAATTAAGTAGATGACATACATATATATACCCATAAATCCAGTAGCTTTATAATGTCATATATTTCATTATTATTTCTTATATATACATTATAATCATTCTTCAATGGTTAACATGGAGAATGAATCTCATCGCGTTGTGGAGACGGTAGTCCGTACGTACGCACGAGCGATGATATCGTTCCCATGGCCGTGGAATTGTGTTGAAGTGTATGTATATTATTTCAGTATCAATATCAATTTATAATAATAATATATAGTTACTCATTACACCATTATACCGATCCTATTAAGGTGGTGGTGGAAAATAGATTACACCACGGCGTGGAGACGGTATTCCGTACGTACGCACGCGCGGTGATTTTATTTTTCCGTAGGATGGATAGAAGGTGAATTAGGGTTGTTTAATATTTATAATAACAAATCAGTATGTAAGTAATACTTATTTTATTACTTTTTAATGAAACAACTAAAGAAGAAGAAGTTGAAGAAGAAAGAAATTGAAAATATCGGTAATGGATATTACCTCTTCTTTGAAACGCCTCTTTGAATCCTCCACTTAGGGAACTAAGATTGGTCTTTAAAGAAGACCAGGACCTCTAGGATTATTATAGGAAAGTGGATAAGGGATATTGGCAGGGGTTGGCCGATCTTGAGTGCTCAAATTGGTGTGAGGAGGAGGGGGAGGAGGTGTCCTTTTATAAGGGAGGAGAGGGGCACCTTTGGAATATCTCAAAATATTATTTTATATTAAAGTCAAAATAGGTTTATAATGGTTCCAAAGGGTCTTATTTCGAATCTAAAGTGGGGATGGGTCGAAAGCCTATCAACCAATAGGATTTAGACAAGTTTAGGTTATTATTTAAACCTTATCAATTAGATTTAACTCTAAGTTAAACAATTTAACTTTTACCGTGTCTTTTTGTTTTCTTACACAATATGGTTAATACACTTACTATAACATGCCAAACGAACCCCAAATTGTTTATTATTAATATATATATCCTTAGCTAAGTCATTTGTCCGAACCATAGATTTTTAGGAATAAAATAACAATTAATAATATAATATTTGATTTAAAAACTATTTTGTGTCAATTTTGACACTATTTGATATGTGATTTTTGTGAAAGTCATAAAAGAATGATAAGTTTGAAAAATGTTAATTAAATCAATACTAACATGTCATATTAACCTATAAAATTAGTGTAATTCATAAAAAGTCTCAAATTATATTTATTTGGGTATTTATAACATCAATTATGTCAATATTTCATTAATAAGATAATTTCTGCATCATCGTTGTATCATAAATAAATTAAATTATTTATTGTCTAAAAATTACAAATAAAATACCATTATGTAGGAAATCTTTTTATATTTCTAATGAATATTTATAGTCTAATTTATCTTATGTATAACCCTATATTAAAAATGATTTAGTTATTAAACTTTGATTTTAACTATTTTACCCCTTCTTTAAATAAATTAATAATAAATGTCCTAATCTAATCCAAGTGGGCCTAAATGGTCATATTTTATTCCTAAGTTTGTTTTTGGTCGAATTACACTTGTCCAATATAATTAGGACATGTGTTAGGGTAATAATAATATCATTTCAACCCTTAATTACCCTATTTACTTTTAACCGCGGTAAAAAAAGTAAAAAGTTACTATTCACCTAAAATTATTTTCATCTCATTGAACCACATTTTAGTCCTTGATATTAACCGTGTATCTCAGATTTTCGAAATTCCACTCACAGAAGCAGTAAAATTAAGTTTTATGAAAAATTTAGTTTTTTTAACTACCACTTAGTGGTTTCACTATTCATAAAAAATTGAAAGTTTTCAGAAAAATACCAAAAATTAGGCCTATGCTATATTTGATATTATGAACTCAAAAATGATGTCTATTTTACCAAATTCAAAACATATCAGTTTCATTAACTAATTTAAAAATTAATTTTCATCGTCAAAACAAATAGCGTGTTTTTAAGAGATAATAACTATCAAAAGATTGACACTTGTTTATAACTGGTTTAAATGTGAAATTACATCCAATGACCAATATTGTATTAAATTGTAAAAATATATTCTAAATATATTTTAAAACCACTCAAATTAATACTTTATCACTATTAATTATTTCGATTGAAAAAGTTTTTTTTAATAAAATTTAGTAATTTTCACTATTCATCAAAATATGAAAGTTATCCGAAAATCACCAAAATTTCACCCTAAGCCAATTTCGATATTCTGAATCCAAAAATGAAGTCCATTTTGAAAAATAAAATTTACAAAATTTCAAAAATTGGTTATTATTATTCATAACGACTAGTTTTAATAATATTTTAATAGCATATCGTTGTTTAGTGAAACTCGGTATTGCGCACTACACACGCAATCGAGGAAGGTCGTGATTGCGTGTAATGCAAGGCAAGTCAAGGATGTGTATTGTGAAAGCTCATTTTGGTGTAGCGTACAACACAAGACATTAACGAAATTAAAAAGAATATTTTTCATAAAATCTCGGGGTGTTACAACTTAATCCACAACCATGGATTTCATGCACCCATTCCCCATCTCACCATTAGAATTTATCCATAGAAGGGTGATTGATACTCTTATCCAACGGTATAAGTAGGAGGGCGTCATCCAAATGAGGGATATGACCCGCTAGTATTCCATGGAATTTTTGCCTCTCCATCACTACCACCCCAAAGGGAATTATCGGAATCAACTAAACCCCACTCTGATATTAATCCATTTTTAGAGGCTTTATATGGAATGATCCCAAGATTCACTACCATTCGAAAATGAGGTGAGTAAAGTCTGAGTTATCTCAGCTACGCCAAACACCCATGAGCTGCCAAGGACAGATCCCACCAAGACATGTCAATGCCACAATCTACTCCCTTGAGCCGAGGAATAGGTTATCTATTCTCATTCACCACTAGCCTCTGTTTAACTATCCTAATTCCAAACTCAAGAGCATGTTTATGAGGACGCCCATCAGGGGGAATTATCTTGTACTATTTCAGTGGCCCATTCCACATCAGACATAATTTGTTAGGTCCATGACACTAAATGTATATGATTCACCATCACCCAATTGGTATTGAGGCCCCATCATCCCCATGGGAAGCCTAGGGTGACTCTTCTTGTCACTAACATGATCATTAGCAGTCATGAGATAACACATTACATAGATTTCTCGTACATAGGAACTCCCCGTATCATCCCCAATATATTTAGAGACCATCCTCACGCCTTAGATGGTTGACATAAATGTCATCCTTATGCTGCAACTTCCAACTACTATGGATGTCCTCCCAATACCACAGGAGGCTGACATAGAGTTCCGTCCCAAGTTATCACAAGCTCCATTGTAGGTCCTCCTCGTATTACTGGTGACCAATATGGAGGTCCTCTCCATAACCAATATTCTCAAATTAGAGGTCCTCTACATGTCATATTTCACGTCTACATATGTGGTCCTAACACTATATATCACTAGAGTGGATGTCCTCCCCACTATTATACCCAACAAGCATGTCCTGCCCATGTTCTCATTATCACCCATAGTAGACGTCCTCCTCGCCTTCACCACAGTCGCAGTGGAGGTCCTCCCTGCCATAACGACAACAAATGTAAACATGGAATATATAAAATAATGTATATAGAGATATAATTATGTCATAAATATCATATATAATGTTTCAATCCATCATTTTTCAAAAACATGAGACATGGGAATGAAAAAATAAAATACATCATTTTGTGAGGTGGTGGACCATCGTACACACGAAGGATGATTTCATAACCCATTTGATTGTAATTTTTATTATTTTATGGAATACAAATAAACTGAAAAAACATATATATATATATATATAACGAAAATATAGAGGTTATTATAAATTCTTGGTAATAGAATCATTTAAGGGGTTGTAGGAAGATATAACATAAAACCCTCGATGATGAATGTTACCTCTTCTTTGGGTATCACCTTTTGGTTTGCAGCACATGCCTTCCTTGGATTGATTTTAACAAAAATTATAGATTCTAGTTTAAGGTAAGGGAATTTTATATGTGATTTGGTTGGGATTTTAAGAACCAATTTATTTTATAGGGATGAGGAAAGGAGGATAGTCGGTGATATTTTATAAGTGAAGTGAGTGGAACATTTCTAATTATTTTGAAATAGTGAATTCCACCATCATTTTTTTGTGTCTCCCAACCCTAATAATGATCCATTATTTTTTATCGAATGGATATTATACTAATAAGAAAAAAACAGAGTTATGAACAAGTTTTTTTCATTTTTACTCCTTTCAATATATGTCTAACCACTAAGTAAACTAGTTCGTACCATAATGGTTTTAATTAATTTTAATTATCTTAAATAATCACATTAGAAAAACATTTAGATGTCTTTCTTAGATATTAAAAATACAATAAATTCAAATACTAGATCCATTTTTCCAAATTCAAATTATAGAAGTGCAAAAATTTAAAATAAAATAAATAATGAAAATGCGGTGAGAAATCCGGTTTTTAAGAAGAATTCCTTTTAGAAAAAGACAGCTCCATAACTCTATGAACTATAATAATAATTTTATGAAACCCAATTTAAAAATAATGATAAAAAATATATACATTTAATTTTAATAAAAAATCCCCAATGGGGATCATTTTAGTTAATTAAAGAGGATAAACCTTGTGCATTTTAAAATAGTTTTTAAAAAACAAATTTCATAAACCCATGAACAGAATAATATGAAAACCAAAATAAAGATGATTAAAATTTACTTAAGACAATTAACTATATAAAAATAATACTTATTTTACATTAAATAAAATTTAAAATATTTTTATACCATTAATCTACAAAACTTTTTTAAATAATTTACTTTTCACCAAAAAATCGGTATTTTTATCTATTCATTGAAATATAACTATTTTCTAAATAATCTCAAAAATTCACCCAACGTAAATTTTTGTATACTGAATTAAAAAAATGATATCTATTTTATAAAATTAATAAAATAAAATTTAAAAACGAATATTTCAAAATAAATCCATATTTTAGAAGTGTTTAATTAAAATAATATCATTTTTATAAAAAGTTATTAAATATTTTTTAACTAATATAATTATATAATTCATAAAAATAAATATGGGATATTTCTTCCCTTTCATTACATGATTTTATAGAGATTATATTTTCAATGTAAATTTACAGAAACCATTACCAACATAACATGAACAAATATAACATTTTTGTATCAGGGGTTACAACTTATAATGGTCATAATTATCAATGGACATATTGAAATCTAATAAAATCATTACGTAAAAAATTTATTTTTTATTAGAAAAATAATTTTTTCCTAATTTTTAATAAATGACTAGTTTTATTAGATATATATATATATATATCAATTATTCATTCTATGATGTTTCATATATTATAGGTTCTAGGAGACAGTTACATTATACATGCTTTATTATTTCATTTTTTTATTAATAGCTATAAAATATCTAATTTATATGTGTCATGGATTATTATAATTCATTATTAAAATGGATATAATATATATAATTAAATTATTACATGTAATTGATAATGATAAAATTAATATAATAAAAACATTGGGTTAAAAAACAAGGCATATATTCGAGATATTAGAGATGATACCTAAGGGAGAATATATGTATCTATGAAACCCCATAACTTTTTTGTAAAATAGGATGTATAAGCTTATAATATATGTATGGTGTTATGAAATGAATTAAAAAAAGTGAATTATAATTTTTTAAATATAAAATTCTATTTCAAAAATATATGCAATGGAATGTAGACCATCGATAAAGAATACATGAACATGTTGAGATTTGAAATGAAATCCAAAATTTCTTATCATATATAGCTTCATATGTCAACTAAATATCAGAATAATAAAATTATATTTATTAACTCTTTCTTAAAAATATTATTCATTTTTTTACATTATATATAATTATGATGTAGTAACTAGTTACATAATTTTTGTGTCGATCGTTAAGATATTATTAGTCCTTAGTTTCGTAAAAACATTTTTACAACGGTAACATTCAAAGTTAATCCTCCCAATGATTCATATTGCCTTTAAGTTAAGATGAATAGTTTCTATGTTAACAAAAGATTAAAATAGTTTAATATTATAATATTTTCTCCAAAATATTTACAAATATATAAGCATTTCAGGTAATACTTGTTTTTTATTTTAAAAAAGAACATTAATATTTATTTTGAAAAAATTACAATAATTATTTTTATATAATTACATGAAAAAAACATATTAAGTGGATATTAATTTATTTTTAAAATAAAATCATTATTTAAAAAATATAGGAAAGGAATATGTTAAAAATAAAACATCATTAGTTAATTATGTAGTATAAAACATAATTTAATGATTGATATTTTAAATATAGTTTGAAGAAAGATAACCTATAATATAATAAATATTTATAAATATGTTAATTTATAATTTTAATACTATTTTAATTTATAATTATTTATTTTTGATGCTATAGAATGGTCAATAGGTTATTTAAAATGAAAAGGTTTGGGTTTTTAATCCCATAGATTTCCCTTTGACATTCCTCCATGAAATGTGTTATAATCCTTCAGATGAGGTTCTTTTTGTTAGATTCCATAATAATGAAAACTTCGGTGTGAGTTGGGAGGGGTGAATTTTTTATATATTTTTCAGAGGAAGAAGTTTAATAAGTGATAAAATATGGATGAAATGGTTTTTTTATATGAAAAATAAATTTTTTTCATTGAATTATATATTGATTAGTTTTGTTCAACACTATTAATATTTTTTTATTATTATAACTATTAATACTGATTGATCAAAGATATTTTTTAAAAATTAAACACATACCAGATGATTGGGATTATATTATTCTTAATAACAAACCAGAAAAAGTATTTTTATTACAATTACGTATAATTTAGGTTTTGGAAATTGATTAATATTTTAATAAATTTCATTAATTATGTTGAAATATATAATTTTTAAATTTATTAATTTTATTTCCTATGTAATATTTTTTGAGTTATTTATATCAAAAGTATTTCATAAAACATAACACATTTCAAAAAACTATATTTCATATTATACATGTAAAATTCAACATTTCTATAAAAAGTCATAAAATAATCCCTTGGATAATTTGGGAATTATTATTCGAAATATGAATTTGATTTACATATAATTAGACATTTTTAGGCAATATTTCAATTAAATAAAAATCCAATAAATCATTGAAAATAAATTCATATAATCTATTCAAATACTCATAAAGATTACATTACTATTTTTAGTACTAAATAATTATTATATGAATAATAAATAATTATTTATACATTTAAATAATAATATTTTGATTATATAATATATCTTATAATCTGTTCACTTTTATTACTATAAAAATGTTATGTAATTTTTTTAATAATTATTATATTTTTATGGTCACCATTGATGATTTCTATATTTGGGAATCTCATAAATAGTCATATTTATTACATTTAAAAATAATTATTTCTTTTCTTTTTATCATTTTTCAATGAACATATTTCTCAATGAAATAATATATTCCATGATTTATACTAATTTTGACATTATATATGCTTGAGTGTTATTCCAGGAATTAAATAATAAAATTAATTTTAAAATATTATTTATCTACATAATATTTATTTTTCACAATTATTATATGAATTTTATATGTATATGATTTTTTGTTAACTCTAAAAAAATAAATTCATACTCTGTGTAATTATAATTATTTAATTTCTAACTATTAATCATAAAAAAAATTATTTTGAATGTACACACACAAACACACAAATATATATATATAAATATATATAATTTTCTATAACTGATATTATATTTTATTAATGAGAAATAAATTTATCATAATACAAAGCAATTTATTATTAATTTTTTAAATATATTTTAAATATTAACTTCATAAGGAAAGGAATGAAAAAAGTCATATAATGGGGGAATTTTTTTACAAAATTATTTGATTTCACATAACCTACTAAATAAAATAAATTTCATCTTTCAAATCATACTCACTAAAAAACCATTATCAATGACTTCTCTAATTTTCATAAACCACAATAATAATAACTATTTTTATCTAAAATATTTACTAAGAAAATTTAATTAAATGACTCAATATATGTTCATTATAAATGTTTAACCTATCTGATCATTCTAGTAATTCATGACCTAGTAGTCTGAGTAAAATTACTAACTATCAAAAAACTCAAACATTGTTATTTCATAATCCAAATTTAGAAAAATGAAGATACATTTATTTGATACCATGTTCCACTATGAAATAATGTTTAGATATATTCTTATATACACAGTTTTAACATAAATAAATTGCATCCATATCCTTGATTTAAAATTTTATTATATTTTTGAACTATATATATAATACATCATGACTATATATTTATATTGTAAAATTAAAAACACTTCGTTGTATTCATCGCATTATATTTCTATAAACTCTTTTATAACAACGATCACATAAAAAATTAGAGAAACAAAATAATGAAATGAGATTAAATACACATTAAGTGAAAACATATATCAATGATAAATATAATTTTTATAAATAGATCCTAAATTGATGAGTGATGTGATTAGGAGACAAATTAGTATTGAAATCGTCATAGGTTATCATGAGGCATCAAAGTAAAATCATGGAAACTAAAATGAAATCCATAAATTGACAATCTTGAAAAAAACAAATACCATGGTATATCATTATAAAATAATAATAAAATAACCTCAAACCATAGTAAAATAAAATTTAAATTTGGAACACAAATAAGAATATAAGATCAGAAAGAATTATAATGATCTCTACCATGAACATGAAAACACATTGTGTTAGGTTTTCTCCATAATCCCATAATCATAGAGGATTGGGCTCACTCTCTTCCTACATATGAATTATGTATTTGGTTTACTCTACATTCCTATAAACATGTTTATCTCATCAGACATAATTATTTATCCAATTCATTGGAGGGATTTATATGTCATATCATAACCACCATAAAATCATATATGCATATATTTTAGTGTTTTAGTTTCAACAATAAAATCATTTTTTCATCAATAGTTATAATATTATCTACAAAAATTAATAAATCTTCTTATAAAAAAATTATTAATAAATCTAATATTTTTAAATAAAATGGATATCATTGTAAATACAATTGAAATAGAATAGTGAAATCCACTGTATTCACACCTTATAAAATAAAGGGGTATATGAAAAAATCAA
This sequence comes from Viscum album, assembly GCA_963277665.1. NCBI lineage: Eukaryota > Viridiplantae > Streptophyta > Magnoliopsida > Santalales > Viscaceae > Viscum > Viscum album. The sequence goes on from OY728123.1 coordinate 1,759,160,261, forward strand.
TAGTTTTCCATAGTTAATAGAATGGAATGAGTATATATATAAATACCCAACAATAAAAAGGAGGAGGTAAATGTTATTAAAAATGGAAATTTATTGTTATATAGGATACATATAATTATTATTGATATTAATTAATTAGAATAGTTGTGATCGATAAATAAAAATAAATAATGGAAATTTTAATAGAATCTATATAAGGACCCGAACTTAAACATTAAATAATCTACTAAATTTCGTTATAATTAAATTAATTACATTCCCAAAGATCTGTTTAGTTTAGAGTTTTATAAATTGAGGACATAATTCAAACATATCATCCAAAAATCATAAAAAGTTTGTAGAACTTAAAAAATATTTTATTCTTTTCATAATACAAATGGTTATAACCAAAACATTAAATACTTTCCTAAAAATTATTCACAACATTAAAATTGGCTTCTCTATTTCTCTTACCCATCCATTAATCCTGTGAAATAAATTTTAAATAGTGGAAGAGCACAAAAATATAAATAATGGATATAAAAATAATGAGAGAAACTATTATTAAATTAATACTAATAAACACATTAAATCATTCTCACAAAGACACACATCTCAACCAATAAGAATCATATACATCTTTTCGATAAAATTAGATTTCCATAAAACATAGAAAGACATAAATAAGACATATATGTAACCTCAAGAATTACTTATTAAATATTTCAACCCTCACAGCTACCTTATGATTTGTAACCCTCACGATTACCTCACAATGGAACCCTCACATCTACCTTATGGTGTAACATTCAATGTTACACTTGGAATAAACATATAACTGATATCTATCATAAAACATCCCAATGAATAAGAGGGAGATATTGGTATGAATCTTCATCATAAAAACATCCCATGAACTATAACATACTCATAATCCATGAACACAAGAGTAAAACATTTCTTTTTAATTTTTTAAAAACATTAATTTAAATGTGTATTTTAAAGAGTATAACCTTAGATATAAAATGTCATTGAAGTGATGGTAAATAAAATTAAAGTAATATGCATACTCACTGTAAATATATAAAATAAAAAAACAATCTATTAAACACTTATATCACAAATAATATTAGCTTTAAAAAATCAATGTCATATATGTTTAACACAAAGAATGGAAATTTAATTACGTATTATTTTACCATAGGTTGTTCTAAAATAAATCTGTTGAAACATAATGTATAATAGTTAAAAAGTTGTTATTAATATTTTATTGAAAATTTTATTTCTATAACATGTTATATTATAATTTACTAACAACATTCCACCAATTTATTAATAATACTTTGTTATTTATATTTGTTTCAAGTGTGTTCTTTAATTGGTTTCCATGGTCGGTTCATAATGGATTTTGTCGATGAATGGATGAAAAACTCCAAAAGATTAATGAAGTAGTATGAATAAGTTTCCAGAGTCATAAATAATACCATAATTATTTTTATCAGATATTAGGATGAACCATTAGATAAAATGTTAATTATATAATTTTAGCTCACTATGGCGGTTCTTCGATAAACTCAAACTACTTTAATTATGTAATTTAATATTATATGTATAGATGTTAATTACAGATAATCATAGTTTTTATATCATACACTTTACAATATGTTTAAATAATTAAAATGGTTTTATAACTATCCATGAAGGAGCTAATGTAAATTCAAAACAAATCATCCTTGATGTCTGAAATTTGACACATCACAGGGGTTGTATTTATTTTTAGAATTAATGGTAGATGAGAAAAGGTATGATGAATAATTATTCTATAAACAAGATAAAACTCATGTATATATAAGATAATGGAGTTATCATTCCTCGTAGAAAAGTGAAAATTAATATTTTATAAGAGAATAATAATATATTAAAAGAAAATAAACTAAAATGAACAAGGTTTTTGCCTCTTGAATTATTCTCTATGAGATCGTCTTAAGGAATTTGGTTTTGGACTTTTGGTGGGACTAGAAAGTCTTAGATGTGGATAAGCGGCTTGTGATGAGGATTGAAAAAAATATAGACAATCAATAAACCTTGAGGGGAGCAAGAAGAATAGGGGGTCAGGGGTTGTACTTATAGTGGAGAGGAGGGGTTTTTTTTATTATTATTTAATTCATTAGTTTATTAATTTTCCTAAAAATATTAATAGTTTTTTTATTATCATCAAATAAATTAAAATAAATAAGGGTAGTTTGAGATTATTGTTAAGAGATAATTCATGCATTATGTAGTAGTGCATTTAACTTATAATGAATATATACCATAAATTACTGAATATCAGTATTCACCAAAAAAATGTTGTAATTCAGAAAAATCTCAACAGATCAGCCCAATCATTTTTTGAAATTAATAATTCAAAATTGAACTCTATTTTATCAAAAAAATCTATATTTTTTATATATATATTTTGTAAAATAAAATCATAAATTAATCAAAAAATAAGAATATTAAAATTTTAAATAATTTTATACCACTTTTAAAACATAATAAATGTCTCATAAAATTATTATATGAACATAAGAAAATAAAATATTAATCAATGAATTTTTTTATGAAAATAATTTTTCTATCAAATCATGAAATTATTTGTAATATTATAAATAAATATTTCTATTTCACAAAAACACAAGGAATTAATTTTTCATTTTCAAAATATTTATTAATTGTTACATGATATATATGTATCAAGGTTACCCTTATATGATACACAAAAAAAATATGTATACTCTCATAGGTGAGGTTAATATTTTATTGGAAAAATTACTTTTCTCAATGGTCATGTTACAATACCTAAGGTCACGTTATAAATAAATCATTATAAATTCCTTAATTTCATTAAATATCAATTATTTAATTATAAATTTATAATGAATTTATATATTTAAATCCAGAATGAAAAAAAAATTATTATTACCTGGTTCGTTACATTCTCTATACCTTCTAGAAATTGTATCCTCATTATTTTTAGTTACCTATTAAACATTTGAGGGTACTATTCCCTCATAGAATTTTCAAATTCTCATGTCACTTCTTGCACCATGTGGTTTCTAAAAAAACCATAACATAGTAGATTACCATATTTCAAAATGATTACCCTCTTTGACAAGTAATCGAAATAGGTTTCACATCATAAGAAACATTATCTTCCAACTAAACTATGCCCGGGATAAAAATAATGGATGAATCATTATCATAATTTCTCAACATCGAAACATGAAAATCATTTTGTACCTAAGATAAACTCAGAGCATAATTAACACTATGTGCTACCAGGCTAACTATATCCATGATTTAATAAGGTCCAATGAATCATGGAAAAAATTTCATTATTACCAAAATGCATAAGACTTTTACATGGAGTTATTTGAAGAAAAGCATAATAACCTACCATGAACAAAAAGTAATTCCTCCTATTTTTTCATAACTTTTTTTTCTCGTTTTGAGATTTCCTCATGTGTTGTAGGATCATATTAACATTCTTAGCCACCTCCATTACTAATTATTGTCCCATCATCTTCCTTTCCCGGACATCATCCCAAATTTTTTGAGTTCTACAACACTTTTTATAAAAGTCATTAAAAGGATACGTATGTATACTGGAAATAAAATTTTTATTATAAGAAAACAAAATTATAGAACTAGGTTTATCGAAAATTCCTTGTTGATCTATTAAACATGATCTAAACATGTATTCCAATGTACGAATAATTTTCTTTGTTTATCCATCTGATTGAGGATGCAATGTTGTGCGGAAATTTAATCTTGTTCCCAACGAAGTTTGAAGGCCTTCCAAAATTTATAAGTAAACCTGAGATCATGCTTTGATTAAATATAATGATAAACTCTATAACACCCCTATATTACATAGTATGTTATTTCTTTAATGTATTTCAATAACATGCACTACACACAACACCGAGTTCTAGCGCACTGTGACCTATCAAACTAGCCGTTCAAAAGCTGGAATGAATAGAATTAACTGAATTTTGAACATTACATAATCCTTATAATTGTAGAATCCATATTATGAGTTTCTTAGACATAATGTAAGAACATATTCATTTTTTTCATATAAGATAATCAATTTTCAAAAAATGCAATTTTACCCACTTTTAATGGAGAACCTTTTTTAAATATAGTATTTGAAACTTATATATATTCAATTTGACAAAATAAATTTATTCTTTAGAATCGTGACACAATAATTTAATTTCAATAAATTTTTGGTGTTTTTCTGATAAATTTCACATTTGGGTGAAAAGTGAAAAATACTATATTTTAACTGAAAAAAACTTTTTTCATCAAAATAATTTATATTGTTAAGTTAATCATTTTAATTATCTGGAAATATAAATATATTATATTTTTACCATTTAATATAGTGATGGTCATTGTATGTAATTTCACTCTGAAATTTGATATAAAAAGTGTCTATCTTTTGATATTTATTATTTTATAAAAATACGCTTTTTGTTTTTGACAACAAAAATTAATTTTAAATTAATAAATCCAATTTCTATGTTTTGAATTTGGTAAAATAGACTTCATTTGTGAATTCATAAGTATCAAAATTTTCTTAGGGTGAATTTTTGGTATGTTTCTGAAAACATTCTATTTTTTATGAATACTGAAAAACACTGTGTTATTTGTTTAAACTGACTTACAATTTAAATAATTATTTATTTCATTTAAATTTATTTTAGGTCAAAGTAGATACATAATACCTATATAAGTTAAATGTAATTTATTGGAGTCATTTTATAATAATTTTAGATACATAAAAATTATATTGAAATTTTACTGCCTTTTACCAACCTCATATGAGTATTTTTAAATTTGCATAAAACATAATTTTACCACTTCTATGAATTGAATTTCAAAAACCCGAGAGACACAGTTGATATCAGTAAGAAAAATTTATTTCCATTTGATTAAAATATTTTTTGGTGAATAGTAACTTTTGAATTTTATTAACTACGGTTAAATGTAAATATGGTGATTAAGGGTAAAAATAATATTATTATTACCCTAACACGTCTTCTAATTATATTGGATAAGTGTAATTTTACCAAAAACTACTTTAGGAATAAAATATAATTCATTAGGTCTACATGGATTAGATTAATACATTTATTATTATTTAATTCAAAGAAGAGTTAAAAGTGTAAAATTTAATGTTTAATAACTAAACCATTTTTAATATAGGGTTACACAAAAGATAAATTCAACTATTAATATTCATTAGAAATATAAAAATATTTCCTATATAATGGTATTTTATTTATTATTTTTAGACATTATATAATTTAATTTATATATGACACATTGATGATGCTATAATTACCTTATTGATGAAATATTAAAATAATTGATATTATAAATTCCAAAATAAATGTAATTTGAAACTTTTTATGAATTAAGCTAATTTTATAAGTTAATATGAAATATTATGGTTGATTAAATGAATATATTTTGAATTAATAATGCTATTATGAATTTTCAAAAAACAAAATACCAAATACTGTCAAAATTGACATAAAAGAATTTTTAAAACAAATATTATATTATTAATTAGTATTCTATTCCTAAAAATAGATGGTTCGACCAAAGGGCATAAATACTTTTATATATGTAATTAATGAACCACTTGGGTTTCTCTTGGAAGTTTATAGTATGTTTATTAACAATATAATATAAAAATACAAAGAGACATAGTAAATGTCAAACTATTTAACTAGGAGTTAAATCTAACAGATAAAGTTAATATAGTGACTCAAACCTGTGAAAAACATGTTGGTTCGCTAAAAAATAATTACCTTTTTACAACAGTGATATATATGTTATTAAAAGTGCATTTTCTGTTGGTAAAACGTTTTACCAAAAAAAATTATCCTGTCACTAAACTGTTTGTAAAAAGTCTGTCACTAAATGTTATTGTGATAGATAAAATAGTTCTGTTGGAATTATTATAATACCAACAGATAACAGATGTGTTGGTCAATACGTTTAGCAACATATTTTATGACAAATTTAAATGTTGAAAATATTATTATAAACTTTCTTAACCAATACCAACAATTAATATATGTTTGTAATTTATATTTAAAATAAGATATTATGTTTTGGTATTTCAATATTTATTGCATAAATATTATATTATATTTATTAATTTATCATATATGACACACCTATTTTAATTATCAATCCGATGAAAATTTTCACTTGTTCAAACTTTGAAAAATATTAATCATATTAATAATGAATGTTAATACAAAATGAATCAATACATAGTTAAGTTGATTGATACCTAAAAAGATAATAAAAACCCGAAAATCCCATGATCCACCACCCTAACCCCCAAATGAAAAATGGCACGCTCTCTCTTGACTCCAATATTCCATCACCCATCATATTAGAAATATAGTTACTCTAGTCAATGATCTTTCATCACCATGATGTAATTCATTTGAAGAAATGAACCAAGTCACCTCCTGCACCCGTGAGTAACCTCAAGTCATTATTCCACACCCTTCAGCTCCATGATCTACTCCACAAACCAAAGATCATACCCACTAAGATATATGTATTAATTGAAAGAAAAAAAAGGAATGTATAAAAAAATGAATGGCACATAATTATGATTTTTCAATCATCATCCATGTTGACATCTCAACAAATCAAGTCGGTTACAGTACATGTGAGGGACCTCAATTCGATGTTATGTCACACCCTTCAGCTCGACGATCTACACCACACACAACCAAAGATAATAAACACAAATTAGTGAAAAATGTCTACATGAAATGAAACTAAAATATAAATAAAATAAAATATAAAAAATGATAGGAATGTAGATTTTTTTTCATTCATCATCTATATTGACATCTCCAGAAATAATGTTAGATCAAGTGTCAGTGAGGGAACTGAAATCGATGTTATGCCACACCATTCATCTCCATGATCTACACCACACATAGCCAAAGAGCATACACACAAATCTGTGAAAAAAATATACATGAATTGAAACAAAATTAGAAATAAATAAAAGTATTATAAATTGATGTATAGGTGAATAACATAATAAGAATGAAAACATTATTGAACGCTTTGAGTTTCCTAATTTAAAGTGTTTTCCATGCTAGTGGATAGAAGCATTAACTGATTTTGATCTTTATTTTCATAAGGAAATTAACCAGAAGAGGAGCAACATACCTGGCGATGCATTTCTGCTGAGAGTTCATTTTAACCGAAATAACCATCACAAGGCCCCAACAAGATTCCCCTCTGCATTCTCATATATAAGCTTCAACATGGACCTTTGAACATGGAACTAGACATACACCTTCATTCCTAGTTTCCACACTATGCTGATGTGCATTTGATCATGCCGTTTCAGATAGCTGCTTAGCATCCTGTAACCCAACAGTCCCTATTGAAACTTGATGATTAATAACCGAAACCAGAACCAACTAGGGCAGCAGTAGATAAGGGACCCTTGGTTGCTAAAATTCTATTGTTGTCTATAAAATTCAGTCTATTATTGATGGACTTGGGGCGTAATGTATGTGAAATGAAGTTGTTAGGGTTACGTTATTGAAGGCCTAATGGACCAAACATAGCCTTATGATCTTAAAACCTCTTAACCTTCACAATGAGATTCTTACCAATGAGATGACAGTCCAGAACCTCCTGCATGTCACACTTCACATTGCACAGGTCATAGATTTAAAATCTACTACAACAACATCAATGACAAAGAACATACAACACATGATTTTAAGGACCCGTAACAGGGAATTTGTAAAGAAATGACCCATTGAAAATTCATTATGTCCATGGACAGAGAAAAAAAATTAAAAACAAACCAGTGAATAAGTTTAAAATTACTGTCAGTGTTATTTGAGGTGAAACCAAAAAAATATCCGAATATGTTGATTGGTAGATTCCAAGGTCTACTACTAAAAGCATTTCTCTTTGATTACTACACCACATAAAACACACATAAATACAATTAAAATCTATTGAGCATTTACACCAAAAATAAATAACTATTAATGCAGAACAGTCATAATATGTTATTAATGACGAACAGTATAATATAATATTAAAAATATAAAACCAACTACCATTAATAAAGTACTTGAATAATTGTTTCATGTCAAAATATAAAATAGGATAGATGTTTGGACCATCAATGGAATTTTTACATTAAGAGAAGCTAAAACAACTAAACAAATGATTGAAATGTGTTTGTGTGTGAATGGAGTCTATGGTATTCATATGTCATTCCCCAAAGAGGATATATAAAAATAAAATGATGTTCTACATCTAGAGGATCACTCCTTTTTGATTTTCATTTAAGACAATCATTCTCTCTAGTTGAAGGATTATGACAAAACCACCATGAAAATAAAGGAATTCATGTTTCATACCATTCAATGCCAAAAAACACCCTTCTTTGGAATTGTTGTCAATAGATTGATGAAGTTCAACAAAAATATCATGGGATGAGAACCAATGCAAGAGGTGATTCCTAAGATTGATGCAGCACTCATCCATTTCATGAAAATATAGAACTGGTTGATCTAGGGTTCAGGTCATCTCTCTTAGGGGGTCTTGAATAGTTGTGGAGAAGATGGGAATCATATCAAACTTGAAAAGTGGATTGAATGTCATTTTTAGAGAGTTAATCAATCCAAACTGATGTTCCACCAATCCCTTTTTCTTCCAGGAGAGGACCATGTCCAAGAGATTCTTTTGAGTGCATAGTGGATTCTATTGATGCGGTGGATGATGATAAAGATGATATTCCAGATCACATTCTATGTATTACTGAAGGGATAAATAAGTAATGAAGAAGAAGTCAAATTACTCATGAAATGTATAATGGTACCAATTGGTCATATCTGGTATTTATTACTCACCCCCCAGTGATTCATTAGAGCAGTATGCTATGATATTAAAATGCAGAAAATTCTACTATGATATTAACCACGAATAGTGTACTATGATAATACAAAGTTATCTTATTCATCAAGACCATTAAATCGTATTAAAATACTATGATATTAAAAATAATGTTTTCAAAGTGTATAATAAGATTCAAGGGAAATATAGATCTGAAAAAATAAATCTTGTAATAGCATGACTATTTAAGTCACAAGATGCTGGAATTCATGGTCATACCATCGAAGTGAATCTGATATGTAATATCAGAATCCTACAAAGTTAAACTTATGTTTCCTCTAGAGATACATTCAACATTTCCAATGATGCTCAGCAAAACCCAACTAATCTCCAGCAACATCGATGCTCTAGTAGCATCAACATAATGCATCCCTATTCCACATATTTATTTCAGACCAATCAGATAACAACCCTCTACAAAAAATAATATGTCATTTTCACTAGAACTCCACCACAAAGAACCATTATAAACAAGCATGAGCAATAATGATAGAAATAAAAATAAAAATGTACTAATCATTTTGTTAACACGAGGGACCAGATGCCTTATATTTGTTCCCACATGGTGCGGATGGGTCTATTTAACCGCCTCCGTCATCTGTATTAGGTACAGAATGATGAACTGACCGAAATCCAGTGGGCAGATCCTTGGTTTCAAGGGGAAGTGATGCAAAACCATTATTGGTACTTTTTTTTACAAATACTTTAATTTCATAATTTTCCCATAATTAGAAGTTTTCCAACACAAAGCATTAGAATTTGGGAAATTATCAAGGAATGGTTTTCCTTATGAAAAAATAAAAAATCATCCAAGCATCGAACGATTCTTATTATAACCATGGAAATGACTCTTTTAATAAAAAAGGGGACATGGTTTGGTTTCCAAACCCATTCCCCTCAAAAAGTCAGTAAAGAAAGTGAAGTATACGGTGAAAAAATGAGGTGCAATGAGCTTACACCATCACAGAAATAAAAGAAATAACAAAAAACCTGAAATGAAACACACTTTAGAGAAGATACCAGTACAAGATGTTAATTCATGTCTCTCCTCAGACAATCCCCTGGTCAGCTCAGACCTCCCAGGGTTGTGACATCAGAATTAGCTGATGTATTAGGTGAACTCCAACTCTCTGAATAATGATTCCATTCCAGCTTTATTAGAATGTCATTGCAGCCCAGCTGGTCCTCAATTAAGCATATGAGAGCCAAGATTTCTGGTAATTGAAAAATGATAAGAAGACCATTATCATCAATAGAAGAAACACCATTTTCGTTTGATACCTTCAGGTAGAGTATGAAAAATATCCTTTAGGCTCTTGTAAGAATGAGAGTCATGGTGATTTTTCAGACTGCAATATGTATATCGTGAAATAGCCTAAAAAGGCACACATGTTGTGCCATTACCCTCCAAAATGAATTCAACAGCATTAGCAGTGGCATTAGAGCATAAATCCCTGCAACAAAATAACACAGATTCTATACATTTTCATCATTTGAGTCCAGTTCAATGAAATCATCAGTCAAAACCTGAAACTTGAACACAAAGCAAGAGAAAATTAGCAACCGGCCCAGAAAACATCAAAGAACCACAACCAGACTGAGTGTAACATCCCAAAAGGATAAAGGGTTAAATGAATAATTGATATGACTCATGTCAACAAGGTGCACATTCCTTTTCGGGAGACTGTCTGATTAGAACTCCACAGTTAAGTGTGCTTGCACTGGAGTAGTGATCAGGATGGGTGACCTTCTGGGAAGTTTCCCAGGGTGTGTGTGAGTGAGGACAAAGCACACTGGAAAAGACAAGTGTTGGCCTCTGGGGACTGTCATTAGTCAGATGACCCGTTCAGGCATCTTGGTGGACCCTGGTGTGGGCCCCACGTGTCTGCGGGGGCAACTGGTGGTACCTGGTAGGCCAGGACCCGACGGCCTTGTTAAGGCGCGGTGTCTGTGCTGTCACCGGGGCCCGGTTGTAACATTTGGTATCAGAGGAGGAACCCCGCCTTAATTGTGGTGCACTGCCTGGGTTGAGATGTAGGGCCCACAACGAGGGCGTTGTGCTCTAAAGGGAGGGGTGATTGTATCATCCCCAAATGATAAAGGGTTAAATGACTAATTGATATGACTCATGTCAACAAGGTGCACCTTCCTTTTCGGGAGCCTGTCTGATTAGAACTCCATAGTTAAGTGTGTTTGCCCTGGAGTAGTGATCAGGATGGGTGACCTTCTGGAAAGTTTCCCAGGGTGTGTGTGAGTGAGGACAAAGCACACTGGAAAGGACAAGTGTTGGCCTGTGGGGACTGTCATTAGTCAGATGACCCGTTGAGGCAAGTTGGTGGACCCTGGGGTGGGCCCCACGTATCTGCGGGGGGGCAACTGGTGGTACCTGGTAGGCCAAGACCCGGCGGCCTTGTTAAGGCGGGGTGTCTGTGCTGTCACCGGGGTCTGGTTGTCACACTGAGAGGCCTCTTTCAGCAATGAAAAAAGGCATGCAATCTACAAATATGGGAAAAATAAAAAGAACTCATTGCAATGGAATTTCTCTAAAATTAAAGTCATGATTTCACTTTAATTCCTCAACTAAAGGTATTAATAAATCTTATTACAATTTAATATTGATTATAAATTTAATTAAAATAGAAACTAAAACTATAAACATTCTATCATAAAAGGAAAAAAACTTAAATTGTATATTAATTTTTCATTTCTATCATACATTTTTAGGGCGACAGAAGAAATTGACAGCGTATATAAAAATTCGCTCTTGTGCAGTGGAAGCTAGGGAAAAAGAGGTACATGGTAAAGGATGATTTAATGAAATAATGAAGAGGATATAATATGAACGAAATTAAAAAACCTATGAGCCTAATATGAACTGTGTAACGATATAGGATAATTAAGTAACATCAACCAGAGCATTTAGGGTTTCCACGGTACCTTCTAGAGCACCGAAATGGATTTGATTTTTTGTCGCTGGAGCATCCTTGGAATTTATTTGGGATCACAGGGCGATTTCACATGCGTGAGAATGGATTGGAGGTGGAGACTGCATGGGGAGGACTCATCGAGGTTAGAGATGTATTGGGGTTTCCGGTCGAATGGTAAGGGATAATTTTTTAAAATTAAACTCAAATAATTAAAATTTCAAATAACAAATACCATTTAATATTTTAAATTTAAAAAATAATATGTATGTGTATGAATAATTTCAATTTTTAAAATAAAAGTACTAATATAATAATATTGTTTAATTTATTGTTACGTTTTTATTTATTAAAATTAAATAATTTATTTTTGAATTGATTTTGATTAGATTTGATTATGTTTACTGAATTTAAATATAAAAATTAAATTATCATGTATCAAGGATATGTGTAAATATACTAAATATCATAATGATTTAAATTATTATATTTATAATGTATATAATAACATTGAAAAATATAAAAACTATTAATATTTTGATAAATTTTAAAATTTAAATCAATTAATGAGATGTTTCTAATATAAATCAAGTAAATATATTTTGAATTTTTTCATAAAAATAATAAATTTTATATTTTTTTTCTTTCTTTTACTAGGTTATTGAAAAAATATTTTTTTTAATTAATGGGATGTTGTAAAAAAAATTATTGGTGGTAATTGATTTGATGGTAAATGTTAGTATTAAAAATATATTTATGTGTCACTAAAAAACGATGGTATTAGTATGATAAAGCAACAAATATAAATGTTGTTCAAAGATTCATTTCTATTAAAACATCAATATCATCATATATATCTATTAGTAAAAAATTATTTGTAGACAAATTTAATACCAATAAAAATTAATATCTGTTGGAATTACTCATTTTTACCAACAAATATATTATTTGTCATTAAATTTATGTTGGAAAAAGTCAAATATGTTGTAGTGGTTGACCCATCCCCACCTTCGGCTTTAATTATTTCTTTATGGATCCATTAGAAATTTAAAATGGATTGATTATAAATTAATATCTTATGTTTTTTCTATGGTTCCCCCACCTCTCTTATAAAAGGGAACTTCCACTTCTCTTAATTTCACACCTCCAACACCATTTGGCTCAGCCAAACCCTACCCAAATAACCTCTCAACATTCCTCACATAATCCGAGGTGCCTTCCTTTGGTCAAAAAGTCAACCTATAGAACCCTTTCGATCAAATCAAAATGAAGAACCAGAAAAAGAGGTAAATATTTCATCACATCTTTCAAGTTCCTTACTTCTTCAACTTCCTCTTACATTGTTGTTTCCTTTATAAAATAATAACTACAATATCTTATATATAATGTGATGTTTTTATTAAAATTGTAAAACCATATTCATTATTAAATCCATCCTATAAATTACAAAGTCACCATAAATGCGTACGTACAGATTATCGTCTCCACGTTGTGGTGTAGTTTGTCATTCAAACAATTCATTAATTGGGTTGTTATAACAATGAGTATAACAGTTGTAAATAATAGATATAAAATTTTAATGATTCTTTATATATGATATACCATCCAATTAAATACGATTTCTCCATCAATATAAGGATATTGTCGCTCATTCTTACGTACTGATTACCGTCTCCACGACGTGATGACATTCATTTCCATGTTCACCATTCACCGATGATTATAAAATATATATCATTAACAAGTATGTAATATATGACATAATAATACTACTGTATATATATATATATATATATTTACTTAAATATATCTTATTCACTCAGTTCCGTTAAATATGATATGAAAACAGAAACAAAGATTATGCGTACGTACAGACTACCGTCTCCATAAATGGTGTTTTCCATTTCATATATATATATTTAATAAATATTTACATTTTAAATATATATGATATATAAATAATATTTTTTATTTTGGATGTATTTAAATCTATATTTAAGTGATACAATCAAGAGTAACATGTTAAAACATGTACGATAAAGAAAGTGGTTATTACCTGAAATGTTAATTTAACTTGGAAATTATTAGTAAATGTGTAGTATGAAGTCATAACTGAATCATGTATGATATAATAAATATTAATATGGTTTTGTTATTTTTTAATAACATTATATGGTCTTCATATAGGAGGTTAAAATTACCCTCGACTAAAGGAATGTTCAAGGTTAGAGTTAATTTCATAATCTCTTTATTATCTGAGGTGGTTTATATGTAAGTATTTACTGAGAAATATTTATTATCCATATCCATGTATCCTAAAATTGTTTTCAAAGGGAATAATTTTAAGGTACTTTTTACTAAAACATCATTTTAAATGTTTTAAATATTTATTATTCAAAACCATTCTCATTAATGTCAATGTTTTCAAAATGGTTTTAAGGATTTATTTAATTGGACATGAATGTTTTAAATTTGTTAATTCGTTTCAAAAGTATCAAAGTGGTTTGGGACACATTGATTCATAAATTTCATTAAATGTCTCCCTTTATAAATTGTGTGAATTATAAATGTTTTCATGAAAAAGGGATATTTCTCTCAAAGAGTTTTAAAAATCATTTTAATCTATATCCAAATCCTTTATTGGATTTTAAACTTGTTTGAATTTGATTTATTATGATAAAAATATTTAATTTTCTATTGAAGGTTTTGTGATATGTATGAATGTACATGTGTTATTTTTGTACCATTCATGGTTTATGGATAAATATTGACAATTCGTATACCAGTTTTAATACGAATGTTTATGTTAGGATTAAACCTTTTCATATACTTAGTATGTGACAGGTGGATCCCACTATTGCTCCTTGATGCATCGGTAGGTTTCTTGAGGCAAACTAGTGTCTTGGAACAAGGCTTTGACTAAATATTATTTTTAGTCTTCGCACAAGGCCTTTACTATGTGGTTATGATGTCTGACATTATGCATTCAATCATTATGAAATTGGCTATTTATATTGGATGTGATTATTCGACGAGTAGAATATCCATGTGAATATGTAAATGAAATTATTTTAATGTATCATCGATATATTATTCTGAAGTTTATGTTCGAAAAGTCTTTTGATTTAGTCTTATACATTTCCATAAATGTTTATGCTTATTTATGAAATATTCTGCTCTATTGTTATCCTTACCGAGCATTTGAGCTCACCCATTTCTATGTATTAATTTTCTCATGATTACAAGAAGTGTATTAGGATTGATAAGTAGGGTTAAACTAGGATATTAATGGTGTTCTCAAAGGATTATT
This sequence comes from Viscum album, assembly GCA_963277665.1. Lineage (NCBI taxonomy): Eukaryota > Viridiplantae > Streptophyta > Magnoliopsida > Santalales > Viscaceae > Viscum > Viscum album. The sequence continues at coordinate 1,759,175,492 of OY728123.1, forward strand.
TATGTTGTGTTTCATTTTCTAATGTGTAACATAACATTCATGTATGTAATCTATTTTCCAAGACTACTAAACTGATCAGTTTTTGGGACTTCAATCCCTGTAGTCATGCCAATGTATTAAAATAATGCACTGACTCATGGTAACTGGGGTCAGGGCATTACAGTTGGTATCATAGGAAGTTTAGAAACTACCGTGGAAATAGATTTAGTTAAACTCTAATTAGATAACATTTCCCTAAGGTAGAATTTGAGGATTACTATAGAATAACATCCAAGAATTTTTTGTACTGTAGAGATTTTGTGAGTTTTCCAAGCAATACATCCTTTTCTGGATACGAGCAGGTAGTGGAGGCTCTGGCATAGATGTACCTAGGGGGAAAACCCCAAAACACCTCATTTATCTAGACTCAAATGGGAACCGGTGCATGAAAACAGGCTTTGTTGCACTCTTGGTTACGACACTCCTATAGGATATGCTTAGGATAATTCACATTTTCTTTACAAGACATGTTAGGGCCAATAGGAGCCTATATACCTTGAGAGGGGGGGTGAATCAGGGTATGGAGATTCTTTTTCTAAGTTCTTTCTGCCCCACTGGATCTTGACCACTTTGTTACAAGGGTCACTTTGTTTGAACTTGTGTGGTTACTGTGATCACTTGTCTCTATTACCTGATGATGATGTTTTGAATGCAATGCAGGGAAGTAAGCATGCATACACAGAGATTTTTACTTGGTTCACCGCTAAGGGCTACGTCCAAGGAGCATACGCCGACAAGTTGCCGGTTCGTACCAAATTCCACTAGACTTCACTAGCTGTGGATTACAATGTTCGGGCTAGATCACTTCTATGCCCCGGCTCACTACCTATACAATGTTTAGGGTCAGCTCACTGCTTTCCCAAGGGTCACTCCCAGTTTCTCTCTCTCTGGCTCACTGCCGGTGGAGAGGATCACCTTCTTCCTCTTCCTAAGATCACTGCTCTGTGAAGGGAATCAACTCACAGTTTATAGACCTGTAGGTCTCTTCATTTCAATTAAGGAATGCATCTTTCACTGTATGTTAGATGCTCTGTTGAAGTTCAACATTCATCCGTAGATGAATACCACTTTTCCACTGAACACTGGGTAATTCCTTTTGGAAACACCTTCGCAAAGCACACTACTATGCGAGGTTCCCTATTTCGCCAAGCTCAAACAAGCCTTCGCGAAGCTCCTGCCTTTTCACGAAGCTCTCTCGCGAAGCTCTCTCGCGAAGCTCTCTCGCGAAGCTCACTGAGCCAACGTAGAGCACACAACTTTCGCGGAGCTAGAATAGCCGCCGCGAAGCTCCCATTTCGCGAAGCACAACTGCCTTCGCGAACCACCTTTGCGAACTGAGAGCAATGGATTTTCTCTGAAAATTCTCTATGCTTCGCTCGAAGGGGTCAGCCTCTATTTATAGGAAATTCCACCGACCCTCATCCCTTCCACGCGAAGTCAACGCCACGTTATCTCAAATCGTGAAGCTTCAAAGTTTCTTCCGGAATTCTGTCCATATCGCAAAGATCCACGGCAATTATCCGTTCGCGGAGCTTGACGTAGTCACGAAGAAACACCGTCAACTTACCTTCACAGCTCGCGCCTTCGCCGTGAAGCTCCCTCGCGAAGCCCAACATTCCTTCGCGCCTTCGCCGCGAAGCTCTCTCGCAAAGCCCTTCTCCACCGCGATGCGCTTCAGCCTCTGCCGTTCGCGAAGCTTGACGTAATCGCGAAGCATCACCGCCTCCATTCTTCTGGCCTTCATAATTTCCAAACCATGCATCCCATCTTCGCGAAATTCATGCCTTTGCCATATGAAATTATGCTCTTCATGGAAATCCAATTTTCGCGATGCTCACCAAACTCCAAATTTTGGACCCCAAAAATTTGGCAAACACTGGGAAATGGCGCCACCTTGTACTGCTCTTTTGTACCGCCTCCAAATCGTCCTTTCCATTGTCATCATTCTTTGTCAACATTTATTGTCAAAAACTTCTCGAGAACATGACAAATATCCATGAAAACCTGCTTGGTCAACAAACACAACCAACCCAAAATTGCTGCAATGTTACCTTGAGGGATTTTTGCCCAACAATCTCCCCCTTTGGGTTTGTTGACAACTCTTCACAACTCTGCTCAGAAAGATTTTCTACACTTTGATACCTCACTGAGTCTTCTTCCAGCAGCAACCACCATTCGCCTCTTGCGATTCTGATAGCATTCAAGGATTCACTTAACACGTACTCTAAGCCCACATGAGCAATGCTCGGTGTGAGAAACAAGAGTAGTATGAAAAGATCATCAATGAATCACTTCATGTCAGACCCCAATTGTCGATTCCAACCTGATACCAATTCTTAAATTGATACCAATTGTTGAACCAAACTGATACTAATTGGTGAAATCTTAAGTTGATACCAATTGTTGAGAGCTGGACACCGTCTCACACCATTCCAACACCACTGTTCTGCTTTTATCACGATCCTCAGATGTTGTGATTTCTATGCTTTGATCGATCACTTCTAGCATCGTCTGATTTTAATACTCTCCCCCTTTCTCATTGCTCCCCCTTTCTGGCTGCTCCACCTATCAGCTTCTCCACGTATCAATTATGATTTATCAAATCTCCGCACTGTATCCCCCTTGAACAATCACTATTTTCTCCTCCTTTAACAAACACTTTTCTCCCCCTTTGTCAACGAACCCAAAGGACACTCCTTTGTAGTCTCTAACATAGTAAAGAACACATATCAGCATATTAGGGAAAAACACATCATACCTCAGGGAGAGGGGGGGATCCCCATGCACACTCTTCTAAGTGTGGGGAGTCAACTGAACTCCCAGAGCTAGTCGATGCCTCTCAAAAGATTCCTTGGGTAAGGCCTTTGACAGAATTTCTGCAACCTGTAGCTATGTAGGCACATACGGAAACTTCACGATCCCCAGTTCAACTTTCTCCTTTATAAAATGATATTTGATCTCAATGTGCTTTGTCCTTGAGTGATGACTTGGGTTTTTTCTCAGATTGATAGCACTTGAGTTATCACACAGGATGCAGATAAGAGACTTAACATCAATTCTCATATCTTCAAGCTACTTCTTCATTCACAATAACTGTGTGCATGCTTGAGTGGCCGCAATATACTTAGCTTCTACGGTGCTCAATGAAATGCAATCTTGATTCTTGCTTAGCCAAGAAATACATAGTCCACCAAGATAGAATGCACCTCCTAACATTGATTTTCTGTAATCTGCTGATCCGGCCCTGTCTACATCAGTATATTCCAATAACCTTGTCTGATATTTGTCATTATATGTTAATCCGAAGTTCACCGTGCCCTTGATATACTGAAGTATTCTTTTCACTACGAGCATGTGACTTTCCTTGGTATTACTCTTATATCTCTCTGCTTGGCATGTGGCGAAAACAGTATCAGGATTTGGTGCAGTCATGTACAGAAAACTGCTGATAATCTGCCTGTTTTCATTGAGATTAACTGCCCTGCCACTGTCATCTTTTGATGATTTCATCCGGGTAGTAACCGGAGTCTTCATCTCCTTGGAATTATCCATTTCAAACCTTATTAGAACCTCCTTGGCATATTTGGATTGAGAAATAAATGTGTCATTCCTGCCTTGTGTAACGCAGAAAACCAAGCTTCTTCAAATACTGATATAGCCTTCAGTACAATGCTCTTGGTGCTTGTTTCAGCCCATGTAACCCCCTCTTCAGCCTACAAATTTTGTTCTCATCCACATGAATGAGAAAACCATCTGGCTGCTCAATATACACCTTTATCTGGGAGTCTCCTTTGCACAGCAGTAGTGCTTTGTTTCGAATCAATGTCCCATATTCATTCATCTTGTATTAATAGACCCATTTAGTCCTAATGACGTTTTTATCTGGTTTCCTCGAAAAAATCTCCCACTTCTGATTCTTCTCAATCTGATTTATCTCTTCGTTTATGGATGAACCCAGTTTTCATCATCAGCTGCATCAGCAATGCATTTCAGCTCAACCTAAGATAGAAAATATGCATGCTGTAGTGATTTCATTTCCCTTGTCTGAACTAGATCTGCCTGATCACCAATGATATTCTGTCTATCAGTTTTAGCTCGACTCTTTGGCTTCCTTGCAGATACAGAATTGACACTTTCTTGTTCACCATTAGTATCTTCTTCTGAATCAGCATCAGCCACTTCTTCTCCCTCTGTGTTGCTTTCTTTCTCAACACTTTTTCAGGAAACTGTTCACTGACTCATTTTTCAGTGGCATCATTTCTTTGAACATCTTCTCTCATATTTTTGTTGACACACCTTCGATTTTCTCTCGCAGCTTCTTGGTATCCTGAAATCTGTCAGATGATACCACATTGTTAGAACAAAATATATAATCATGAAAACTTGTGTGTTGCTACTTTTCCACTAATCATTCTTCATGAGCATAAACATTCATCCTTCATATCATATTGAGATCATGCATCTGATTAGGATATAGAATGCTCCCCCTATGTTATGCAACACTTCCTGGGGTTTGACCCACTGTTTAGTCCCATAAACGTCATTCCTCTCCTGCATCATTTATTCTCATCTTCCACCTGTATGATTTATGCCAATCTAGCACTCATCATTGATCCATTAACCAAATCTCTAAGACTACTGAGTTGGAACTCGGTGTAGGAAACAAGAGACAAAGTTAATAACACAATCACATTCTATTGTGCTCTGTTGATCCCTTTCTTTTTCAACTCTATTACCTGATTGAATCAATTTAAACTGTAGAGCATATCACTTCTCCACTTCGCATCCTTAGATGCCACTTCCCCTTGGATTGTATCTCCCTAAAACCTGAAACACACAGATCATCAATTAATAGCATTTATATACATAGGGAGAGGGGAGTTTCTTCCGAACTCCTCAAGATGAGGATTGTGGTTGATCCTGATGGGTCAACCCTTTGATTCTTTCTTAGAGGGCATCACACTCCTTTCTTGCTTCCTCCAGCTTCCTAGCCAACTTCAACTATTCTGTCCATATGACTAGGCATTCATTGCCTACATTCAAAGCCTTTTTCTGATATGTAGATTTCGTAGGCTCAGCCTTTCTCGCCACTTGGGGTATAAACCCGCAAGTACACATTTCCTTCTTTGAGGTTCTATCAAAATTCCATTTTACTTGATTATTTCTCTGAGTAAAAACCTATCTGTTTGGCATCTTCCCTTTCTTCTTCTCCCATCTTAGGGGACTTCCTCTTTCGTTCACTTCTCGCTGAGAAACACGAATTGTGAATTTTTCAATGCATTCTTTATTTATCACAGTTGTAGTAGATCTCCCCTTAATCTTCCAGGTTTGTTCACAATCTCTCCTTGAGAGCAGTTGTGAGTATGACAGAGGAAGTGACTGATACACCTTTCATTCAGATCCATGTGATTTCCTCGAGGCTCGAAGCCTATTCTTCTCCTTAACACTTTGTCTCCCAGTACATGCTTCTTTCTTGTACACTTCCTGTGGTGGAGATCTCTTTTCTTGTTCCTTTCCCTTTCCTGCTTTCTTCTTACTGCAATGTCTCTCCATGTGCCCATAGTGAGAACATATAAAACATTTTCCCTCAAATGCATACCTCATTTTATCATCTCTCTGCTGAGATGTTGATACACCTTGAGTTCTTCCTCTGATATTGTTCTCCTGAGCTTCCTGACACATTCTCATGGTGTGTCCCATTCTTCCGCAGTAATAGCATCTAATATATGCATTCCTCTCAGATGCTCTTATTTCTAATTTCTCATGATGCTTCTTCCTGTTCTCATATTTATTAATGTTTCTCTTTTCACAGCCTGAAATGTACTCCAGAGCCTCTGTACAGAAGCTTGATGTGTGGCCATGAACTTCATAGAAATAGCACATGTCATCACTCGTTGAAAATATCCTCATAGGCCTATCTCCAGTACCTACAGGATTTATCTTACCTTTGGAATTTTTCACTGCATTTTCCTTATCATCCATAGGAGTGGGATTATCATATCCAATTCCAGATTTTCCCAAAAAGGTTGACCTTTGGGAAGATACAATCCTTTCATGCTTCTCCTCTAATGAAGCATATTTGGACTTCATTTTATCATCACCTGCCGAAGGATGATCAAATAATAAGTGCAGTGCATCCTATAACTTGGGCTTATCTTTGGATTTAGACTTCTCCATTACCTTATTGACTGTTTGTATCTCTTCTTCCAACTTTGGAATCTTCAAATCTCTTGATACAAGTTGATCATCAAGTTATTTTTTGAGATTCTTTCCACAAATCATCTCATCGTCCAGTTCATGCTTCAGATTATTAACCATGTCATTTTTCTCTTTTACATTCAATTTTTCTTGAGCAAGAGAATCGGAGTAACATGCATTCTCTTGTTGTAGTCTTTGATTCTTCTGAACTAACTCAGACAGCTGTGTAGCTAGATCATCATTCTTGGCTTTCAGATTCCGAACTTCATTAGACTCTTGATTCTCTTCACAATTACCAGCCTTTTGTTTTCCTTTTCCTTTAGCCATCTTCTGTAGTTCCTCACCTTGAGAATCATTCTTCTCTGTTAGGTCAGTAACTATATCAATAAGCCTTTGATTTAAGCCCCTTATGTTGTTGACCTCAGTTTCCAGAGCATGGATCTGTATGCCTTTAGATTTAATTTCCTCAGTGGATTTCTGATCCAATTCTTTAGTCCCATGGAAAACTTCCACCTTTTTGTTCCGGCCATCGATCTCTCTTTTCTGTTCTTCAACCTTCAGCTTATACTTACTATCGGATTCTGAGTTCTCTGATGTTGATAAATTAAGTTTCTCAATTTCTTCCATCAGCTCAGATTTCTCTTCTTCCTGCTGCTGCATATAGAGTTTGGCATTGAGAACTATTTTGTTAGCTTTCTTGGTTTTGGCCCTCCAAACATCTATCTCTTCAAGAGCAGCCTCCAACTCTGCTCGCATATCAATTCTTCCTTCAATTTCTTCTTCTTCATCGTCAGTGGTACCAACATCACTTGGAATGTCAGGTTCTTCACTCATTCCATCAACATCTTTGAATGAGTAAGTATTTTTGTTGTATGATTTATCCAAATCATTTTTCTGTTCACTGCATGATTCCTTCAGTAAGCTGTTTGATTCTTTTAGTTAAATCACACTTTTTCCAAAGACACTTCCACACTGAGGGATACCAGATGACTTCTGATTCTTCTTTGAAGATTTTCTTTTCCCCATGGTAGACTGAGATAAGTGTAAACAATATCTCCAACTACACAGAAAGACTACACCAAGTCCAAGAAAACAAATCTGATAAAAGAAACCTTCCCTCTGATACCAATTGTTAGGGCCAATAGGAGCCTATATAACCTGAGGGGGGGGGGGTGAATCAGGGTATAGAGATTCTTTTTCAAAGTTCTTTCTACCCCACTGGATCTTGACCACTTTGTTACAAGGGTCACTTTGTTTCCACTTATGTGGTTACTCTGATCACTTGTCTCCTTTACCTGATGATGATGTTTTGAATGCAATGCAGGGAAGTAAGCAGGAAGACAAAGAGATTTTTACTTGGTTCACTGCTAAGGGCTACGTCCAAGGATCATATGCCGACAAGTTGCCGGTTCGTACCAAATTCCACTAGACTTCACTAGTTGTGGATTAAAATGTTCGGGCTAGATCACTTCTATGCCCAGGATCACTGCCAATACAATGTTTAGGGTCGGCTCACTGCTTTCCCAAGGGTCACTTCCTGTTTCTCTCTCTCTGGCTCACTGCCGGTGGAGAGGATCACCTTCTTCCTCTTCATAAGCTCACTGCTCTGTGAAGGGAATCAACTCACAATTTATAGACCTGTAGGTCTCTTCATTTCCATTAAGGAATGCATCATTCACTGTATGTTAGATGCTCTGTTGAAGTTCAACATTCATCCGTAGATGAATACCACTTTGCCACTGAACACTGGGAAATTCCTTTTGGAAACAACTTCTCAAAGCACCCTACTATGTGAGGTTCCCAATTTCGCGAAGCTCAAACAAGCCTTCGCGAAGCTCCTGCCTTTTCGCGAAGCTCTCTCACGAAGCTCTCTCGCGAAGCTCTCTCGCGAAGCTCAACTCGTTGCAAAGCAACTTCTCTCGCGAAGCTCACTGAGCCAATGCGGAGCACACAACTTTCGCGGAGCTAGAATAGCCGCCGCAAAGCTCCCCTTTCGTGAAGCACAACTGCCTTCGCGAACCACCTTTGCGAACTAAGAGCAGTGGATTTTCTCTGAAAATTCTCTCTGCTTCGCTCGAAGGGGTCGGCCTCTATTTATAGGCAATTCCATCGACCCTCGTCCCTTCCGCGCGAAGTCAACGCCACGTCATCTCAAATCGCGAAGCTCCAAAGTTTCTGCCGGAATTCTGTCCAAATCGCGAAGCTCCATGGCATTTATCCGTTTGCGAAGCTTGACGTAGTCGCGAAGAAACACCGTCAACTTACCTTCGCGGCTTGCGCCTTTGCCTCGAAGCTCCCTCGCGAAGACCAACATTTTTTCGCGCCTTCTCCGCGAAGCTCTCTCGCAAATCCCTTCTCCGCCGCGATGCGCTTCAGCCTCTACCGTTCGCGAAGCTTGATGTAATCGCGAAGCATCACCGCCTCCATTTTTTCTGGTCTTCGCAATTTCCAAACCATGCATCCCATCTTCGCGAAATTCATTCCTTTGCCATATGAAATTATGCTCTTCATGGAAATCCACTCTTTGCGAAATTCATGCCTGGGAAACGGCGCCACCTTGTACTGCTCTTTTGTACCGCCTCCAGATCGTCCTTTCCTTTGTCATCGTTCTTTGTCAACATTGATTGTCAACAACTTCTCGAGAACTTGATAAATACCCATGAAAACCTGCTTTGTCAACAAACACAACCAACCCAAAAATTCTGCAATGTTACCTTGAGGGATTTTTTCCCAACAAGACATTATGAAGGATTTAAGAGTAAATACATTCTCAAGGAATACATTTTATGATTATATATTGTATCCATAATATATTCAATTTACATTAGGTATTTCACATGTTTTGAATTATGCATTGTGATTCAAATACTATCCTACTAAATGCCAATATTTTGAAATGGCACATAGTAGAAGGAATGAGACCTCCAGAAATACGCATGTTCCAAAGAGTATGAAAGATCATATATTTCATTTTAATAAGACAAAATTTAGAATGGAAATAGTCTCCCAAGTATTATAATAATATGATTAAATAGTATCATGTGTTAATAAGATAAATAAAGAATTCTATGAGTCCAATGGCTTTGAAGGGAAGCACGAGAAAAAATGGATGGTAGATAAAAATAGATAAAGGGAATAAGGGAAAGAAGGGTGTTCCCATATGGGTTAACTATGGAATGAATTAACTTAGTAAATGATTGAAAGGAATGATAGTTTGTTATAAGTTTGTAAAAAATGACACCAAGTACATGATTTCAAAGGTATGAAAAAGGATTTAAGTGTTCAATGCTTCATCTACAAGTAGTAGGGACACTACACGAATCAATGTTCAAATCATAAAAGTATACCCCAATGTCTACTATTGGATAATAATCAAGTTATGATACTACCGAAGATAGAGTGAAATGATTAAGAGTTATTATGTTTTTATTAATGTATTGTGTCATTTGAGTATTAATGATGTACATGTTATAATAATAATACTATATATAAGGATTTTATTGCAGTACTATTTCATTAAGGACATGATATTGTGTGGAACCAAGAAAAGTGACTCAATGGAAAGTTAATGTTTTTGGATAATAAATGGTTGAAGTAAAGGCAAAACATTAATATTGTCCTGATACTGAGGTATTTGTTTTGGAATAAGTTATAATTGATTTGGATTAATTATATTGGATATTCTTGAAAATCCTTGAATCTGATTAATGATTTGAATATTCCATCATTGTTGGAGTTTACAACATTTTTAGATATAAGGTGTATTTATAGTATTCTATAATGAATAATGGAGCATGAATGTAATCAATATGGTTTTATGGTAATTCAGGGTGATACTATGTTTGAAAAGAATACATGATGAAGGTTATTCATTGTGTTTACATTGCTTATAAATTTTGGACTGTGAATTTAGACAAAAGTATTTTTGATAAGTCTAAAGGTTGGAATCGATTATGTTTGAAATTGGATATTATTGTTAAGGTTATTTTTGGATTGTTATAAAAAGTACAACACGCAGACCATGTGACAATCTGTCACGTCAGAAAAAGCTGTAAAATCGAACCCACAACCATAGTGCGATTGAGATTTATCACCTACCACTGGACTACATGATGTCCCTGGATTGTAAAATATAGTTTTTTAAAAGTGTCTGATAGGTGAATTAAAAATTCTTCATTTCTGGAACCCTATACAATAAGGATAAATAGAATATTTTTTTGAAATATTTTGAAGTGAAAGATGAGTTCTTGGTAGGAATTAATTGAAGTATGAAACCTAATTATAAAGTATATATATATATAATGTTTCCCCCTCTTATTATATGGGTAAATTAATTCTTAATCATTTGGCAAGGGATCATAAAACCAAAAATATGTTATCCTAATAGCTTATGTTTTGTTGAACAGATGGTATTTTGAATCCTCATAGATTGATGGATTTGAGGCCCTCAATTTTACACTGGTTTGTGATTGATGACCTCAATCACTCCCTATAAATATTTATGTTTTTCCACTACTTGTGTGTCATTAATTTCCACCAATGTTCTCATAATAGAGATAATAATTTGGTGGTGATACATTCATTTCCATTCTCCAATTATTAAGACTAAATTTTATTAACCCAATTTCTGATGTGGGTTTTCCCGCAACGGTATTTTCTATATTAAACTTTTTATTTTCAAAAGACAATTTCAAATTGTGAGGGAAAAATTTATTAAAGGAGGGAAGAATGTAAAACCCCAAGATATCATAGTATATTATTTATTCAATGTAATTCAATAACATGCACTACACGCAACACAGAGTTCTAGAGCACCATGACTTACCAAAGTAATCGTTCAAAAGTGGTTATGAAGAGTATTAACTGAATTTTGAACATTATATAGTCTTTATAATTTTAGAATCTATTTTATGAGTTTCATAGACATAATTTAACAACAAATTCATTTTTTCAGATAAAAGAAGATTTTTTCAAAAAATGAAATTTTACCACCTTTTAAGGGTGAACCTTTTTTAAATCCATTATCTGAAAATTTTATATATTCAATTTGAAAAAAAAATCTTATTTAGAATCAGTAAATATGAATTTAGTTTCAATAAATTTTTGTTGTTTTTCTGAGAACTTTCATATTTAAGTGAATAGTGAAAAATACTATATTTTAACTGAAAATAACTTTTTTAATCAAAATAATCTATAGAGTTAGATTATACATTTTAATGGTTTGTAAGTATGAATAGATTATATTTTTACCATTTAATCCAATTCTGGTCAATGTAAGTAGTTTCACTTTGAAATTGGACATAAACAAATGCCAATATTTTAATAGTAATTAATTTCAAAAAATACGCTTTTTGGTTTTGACAACGGGAATTAATTTTAAATTAATAAATGAAATTTCTATGTTTTGAAATTGTTAAAATAGACTTAATTTTTGAATTCAGAATACCAAATTATCTTAGGGTGGATTTTTGGTAATGTTTATGAAAACATTCAATTTTTGATGAATAGTTAAAAACACTACATTATTGGTTAAAACTAACTTTTCATTTTAATAAATATTTATTTAATTTATATTTTTTTTAGGTAAAAATATATACATAGTACCTATATATGTTAAATGTAATTCATTGGAGTCATTTTATAAACAGTTTAGATATATAAATATTTTATTGAAATTTAACTGTCTTTTACCCACCTCATAGGAGCATTTACAAATTGTCATAAAACATAAATTTACTGCTTCTATGAACTGAATTTAAAAAATACAAGAAAAACGATTGATGTCGGTATGTAAAATGAGGTTCAATATGAGAAAAATAACATTTTTCTAAATAGTAACTTTCGACTTTTATTTACTAAGATTAAAAAATAATGAGGTTAATTAAAGGTAAAATTGATAATATTAATAACTGAACACATGTAATAATTCTATTTTATAAGTTTAATTAGACTCAAAACAACCTTAGGAATAATATATGATCATTTAGGTCCACCTGGAATAGATTAGGACATTTATTACTATTTAATTCAAAGAAGAGTTAAAAGTGTTAAATTATATGTTTAATAACTAATCCATTTTTAATATATACTTACACATAAGATAAATTAAACAATAAATATTCATTATAAAGGTAATAAAATTTACTATATAATGGCCATTTATTTATAATTTTTAGACAATAAATAATTTAATTTATATATGACACAATGATGAAGCAGTAATTACCTTATTAATGAAATATTAAAATAATTAATATCATAAATACCCAAATAAATGTAATTTGAGTCTTTTTATGAATTAATCTAATTATCTAGTCTAATATTACATATTAGGGTTTATTAACTGAATTTTTTTAGTATTAATAAAGTTTTTATGAATTTATAAATAAAAAAATACCAAATAGTGTCAAAATTGACATAAAATAGTTTTTAAAACAATTATTATATTATTAATTGGTATTCTATTCCTAAAAATCTAAGGATCCACCAAAGGGCTTAAAAACTATTATATATGTCATTATTGAACCACTTGGGGTTCTCTTGCATGTTTATCATATGTTTATTAACTATATAATATAAACACACAAAGAAACAGGGTAAATGTCAAACTATTTAACTAAGAGTTAAATCTAAAGGATAAGGTCAATATATTGACACAAACCAACCTAAAACCTATTGTTTGAGTGGTTTTCTACCCATAACCACCACATAATTTAAATATTTTATTTTAGAGCCATTAGAAACTAAAAATTAATTTATTATAAAATAATATATTAAGATTTTCCTAAGGTTACCCTCACCTCTCTTATAAAAGGGAACTTCACCTTCTCGTAATTTCACACCACCAAAGCCATTTGGATCAGCCAAACCCAGGCCAAATATCCTCCCAACATTCCTCCCTTCATCCAAGAAGCCTTAAATTTGTCATAAAGCCATTCTATGGAACCCTTTTGATCAAATCAAAATAAAGTACCTGAAAAGAGGTAAATATTTCATCACATCTTTCTAGTTGTTTTCTTCATCCACTTACTCTTTCATTGTTGTTTCTATTCTAAAATAATAACCCCAATATAGTCGATATAATTTGATGTTATTATATAAATGGTATCACCATATACATTATTCTATCTATCCTATAAATGACAATGTCACCATACGTGCGTACGTACGGATTACCGTCTCCACGTCGTGGTGTAGTTTGTCATCCAAACACATCATTAATTGGATGTGTATAATAATGATTATAACTGATGTACATAATAAATATAACATTTTAATGATTATTTATATTTGATATACCATCCAATTACATATTATTTCACCATCAATATAATGATATTTGCGCTCATCCGTACATACGGATTACCATCTCCACAGCGTGAGGAGATTCATTTCAACGTTTACCATTCAATGATGATTATAAAATATATATCATTAATAAGTATGTAATATATGAAATAATTATTCTACTGAATATATATATGTATATATATATGTACTTACATATATTTTATTCACTTAGTTCTGTTCAATACGATATGAAAATGGAAACATCATTTATGCGTACGTACGGACTACCGTCTCCATAAACGGTGTTTTGCATTTCATATATATGACTATTATTCATATTTATATTCTAAATAAATATGTAATATAAATAATTTTATATATTCTGGAAGTATTTAAATCTTTATCTATGTGATACAATCAAGAGTACAAAGTTAAAACAAGTACAATAATGAAAGCGATTATTACACGAAATGTTAATTTAACATGGAAGTCATTGTTAAATGGGTAGTATAAAGTCATAAATGAATCGTGTATGATATATTAAATATTAATTTGGTTCTGGTATAATTTAATAACATAATATAGTCTTCATACAGGAGGTTAAACGTACCCTCGACTAAAGGAAAGTTCAAGGTAAGGTGTAATTTCAAAATCACTTTATTATCAGAGGTTGTTTTTACGTAAGTATCTACTGAGAAATATTTATTATCCAGGACCATTTTTTATAAAATAGTTTTCAAAGGGATTCCTTGTAAGGGAAGAATTACTAAAACATAACTTTAAATGTTTTAATGATTTATTCTTCCAAACCAGTCTTATTAATGTCCATGTTTTCAAAATGGTTATAAGTATTTATATAAATAGAAATGAATGTTTTAAATCATAATTACATTCAAAAGTTTCAATGTGGTATGTGAAACTTTGATTCAAAAATTTCTTTAATTTTATTCCTTTCAAAATTCGGTGAATTGTAAATGTTTTCATGAAAAAAAGGAATATTTCTCTCAAAGTGTTTTAAAAATAATTTTCATCTATGTCAAATTCCATTAATGGATTTTAAAATTGTTTTATGTTGATTTATTATGATAAAAATATTCCATATTGTAATGAAGGTTTTGTGTTATTTTTGACTGTGGATTTGTTATTTTTATACCATTTATTTTTTATGGATAAAGTATTGACATTTCGTATGCCATTTTTAATAGGAATGTTTATGTTATGTTTAAACCTTTTATTATGAGGAATGAATTAGACTTAGTAAGTGATGGGTGAAGCCCGCTATAACTCCTTGATGCATCGGTAGGTCTCATAAGACAAACCAGTGTCATAGAATAAGGCCTTGACAAAATAGTATTTGTAGTCTTGGCACAAGGCCTTGACTATGTGGTTATGACGTATGGAATTATGCATTCAATAATTATGAAAGTGGCTATTGATATTGCATGTTATTATTCGACTAGTAGAATATCCATGTGAATAAGTAAATGTAATTATTTTATTTTATCTTTTCCATATTATACTAAAGTTTAAGTTTAAAGATGCTTTTGTTTTTTTCTTATAGATTTCCATAAATGTTTATGCTTATTTATGAATGTTTCCACTATATTGTTATCGTTACTGAGCATATGAGATCACCCCTTTCTATATTTTAATTTTCTCAGGATTACAAGAAGTGAATTATTATTGATTAGTAGGGTTGAGCTAGGGGATTAATGGAATTCTCAAAAGATCCTTTAATTTTTGTTTTATTTTATAATGTGTAATGTAAAGTTCATGTATGTAATCTATTTTCCATGACTGCTAAATTGATCGGTCTTTCAGCACCCGATTCTTTGTAATTATTCCATTGTCTTAAAATAATGCACCGACTCTAGGTAACTGGGGTCGGGGTGTTACAAACTCACTATAACCTGACAATCTCATTGAGGTATAGTCTAGAATACATGATGTAAAGACATTGTATCTCAAAAAAGATGTAAATATTAAGATTTTGTCATTCGAAGAACAATATCCCAAATCGAATTATCACCATGAGATGTCTTTGGTAGTCCAACCATTATGTATATGGATATATTCTCTCATTTCAACTATAGAACTAGAAATGGCTAAATAAATGCCTTTGGTAGTTTTCTCATTGCATTAACATTATGACATGTCAATCATTTCATGGTAAAATATTCTATATTTATTTTCATTACATCCCACCAGTAACAGTTCCAATGGTCTATGAATATCATAGTACTTCAAGGATGAATAAAAAATTGAGAAAGATGATCTTCAAAAAACAGTTCATTTTTCAGCTGAGAAACAAAAAGAAAATATAATATAATTCCTAATCATAAAACAAAATTTTTTCAATGTTAAATTCAATAAAATTATCCTTTTCGAAAAATCTACATTTTTTAATAACTCATTCGTTTCCTTTTGTGATTTCTTAGTTATGTCTCACAAATATTGTTTCATTGCAACTTGAAAAAATGGAGTAATTTATTGCACCAACATCTTCGATGAAATAATTAATCAAATCGTCAATCAAGATCTCATTTTCCAAACATAACACGGTTAATTTTACATGATTTTTTTGGTCAAGGAATATACCACATTTCTTTTTTAGGATGATAATTTATTGTGAAATCATAATACTTTATCAGTTCATGTCATCTTACAGGCCACATGTTAAATTCATTCTATGTAAATATATACATTATACATTTATGCTATGTATATATATCAAATTTACCACCGTATAAAATATGCCTCCTAATTTACAAATCCAAAACCAAATCTACTAATTACAAACCGTGTGTGGGATATGTTAACTCATGACGTTTCAGTTTTCCAAAAACCTAATAAATTACTGACCATTATACATCAGAACAAAACCATTTCCTTTCAAAGATACATCATTATAGATGAAGAACTCACGATTTCTAGAAGTCAGGCTCAGAACTAGAGGATTCACCCATCTTTCGTTCCTGAAAAAAAACAACACATTATTGTTTCCAAATAAATTTATCCGCTTTTCATTTTAACTTAGTCAATATTTTAGATAACCATGTATTTTTGTTTATAAATCTTTTGTAAAAACCTATAAATACTGTAACACTAAAAATATATGTGTCATTTTTTAGTCATTTTTATTCATGAACCACCTTTCTTTTTTCATTATAGACTATTATTCTATTTATATCTACAATGTTACCCAGAAAAGAAATATTTTCCAACCAAAAATCACATTTTATAAATTTTCTCTATATATGTTTTTCATTGAGAGTATTAAATAAAATACATATTGTTTTTATGAACCTCAAAACATTTTGAAAACAATAAAATATCATCAATAATAAAAAAATGAATTTATCTATATATTATGGGAATATTATATCCTTATGATCAATGAATAAATCATGGGAGTTTTCAATCCAAAGGAAATAACAACATAAACATAATTATCATATATAGTATGAAATGGTTTTTTTGTTATGTCAACCTCTTTTACCTTCATCTAATTGTACTCAGAATAGAATTCAATCACAGAAAAATACTGAGCTACCTGGATTTGATAAAATAAGTCATCAATATGAGGAAAATGATATATATTTTTAAGAGTAATTTTATTCAAAACTCTATAATAAACGAAAAGTCTCCGGGAAACATCATTCTTTGTAACAAACAAATACGTATCACCCCATGGTAATGTGATAAAAAAAATGTACACGTTTCCAAGAAACTTTAGTAAATTATTTTTTCAATTCAAGAAGTTCCACTTGATCCAATAGATTAGGGGGTTTTGATATTGGATTAGAATCATAAACCATGTTAATTGAAAATTCAACTTATTGATCAGGTATAACAATGGGAATCTCATTAGAAAAACCATCCAGTTATTCATTTATAGCTAGAACATTATTTATCATAATAGTTCCCTTCTTTCAACAATATGAGAAAAGATACCATCCATTTATTTATTTTAATAGTTATCATATTCGGGGTTGGCTATGAATTGTAGGGGTTTATTCTTTTATAAAAACTAAAACACTTTCTAAAAAATAGCTTCTTTACCTCTATAATAAATTGTAGTATGATATACAGAAAGCTAATTCATACCCAGAATAACATCAAACTCTAATATGGGAAAAACGACTTCGTTAGCAGGTAATTTCTATCCATATAAAACAACAAGAAAATTCTTATAATTCTATTTTTTTAATATTTCCCATAGTGTTTTAACAATAATTTTCAGTGTCATTTATTGACATGAAATTTTCAATTTACCAAAAAATTTCATGAAAAGAATTTAATGTGTACACCCCATATCAAACAAGACTTTTGAAATATATGAATATACAGTCAATGTACTTGATACAAATTTAGTGGATGGATTGAAATCTACTGACATAGTTACAAAGGATCTCAATGCACCTTTCAACATATTATCAGGCTAGTATCAATCATTCTGATCATTCATTATGTAGGTATTTTTGAAATAACCCAACTCAATACATTTGAATCATATTTTAGTTTTCTTATCAAAATTGATCTTAAGTTCATTTTCATAACAATATCAAGAAATATGTCCAAACATACCACATAGAGAAATCTTCCCAGTTTAGTTAAGGTATTCCCTATGATGTTTTTTACCACAATTTCCCCAAACTAGAAATTAGTTTTATTTCATTACATTTCTTTGATTGATTACTACTAATCACTTCCATCATGACCTTTAATTTTTAATGTTTTTAAAGTATACATTATCATCTAAAAAATACATTTCTACGCTCTAAACACATTTAACATGTTTCTCATAACTTTTTAGTTCATTAGATCCAAATTCCCTTCGATATATTGTCTCTAAACCTAATTAATAACGAAAGATTTTAATATCAAGATCCCGAATAAGATTTGGAGAATACCTTTCCCATATAGGGAATTTTTCCTCATACACGACCACTAAATCAACCTAAATTTTATTTAATTAATGTATTTTATTTTTAATCCAAATCCTAAATCATTTGGAAAATAATTTTTTATGAATTTTTTTTAAATTAATCTCATTCCAAGGAATCAATCTTATCACTATCATTGATATTCTTGGCCATTGAACACTACTTATGAGAATAATCATCAAAATGATAAATTGAAATTCGAACCATTTGAATATCATAACACCCCATAACATAGAATATCATTTCAATGGATTTAATCAATGCTTAATGAACCATTAATTCATATGATATACTAAATTTTTGAGGGTTTTGCCTTATAATGTGATCCAGTATCATCTTGTTCTGTTGCAACAGATCAGGTTATTCTCTTAAATTATTTAAACCATCATTAATGTCATGTTTTACTTGGTCAATTACTATCACATACTTCTCTATTCCAATCCCTATATTTCCTGGTTGTGGATTCAGTAAGATATCAACCTCCTGGTGACTTCTAACTTCATCTTCCCCGTTTCTTCTGTAGAAAAAAATTTTCAACTAACATATCATCGATGAAGAGACATGATAATCATATGTGTTATTCTATTAACATCATTTAAACCTGTAATGTCATATAAACTATGCTCGGATACCAACCATAATAACCCGACCCAAAGAATTGCATAATCTAATAAATTCTTCAAGAATTCATTTATTTACATGACCAAATATATTTTCTATTTAGAGACATATTAATTTTGTATATAATTCATACATATAAATCCAAAACCATAAAAAGAGGGTACAAATTAAAAACTATCAATTTTTTCATAATACAATTGTTTATTATAAAAAAGTGAAATATTTTCCTAAAAAGTCTTCAAAACATTCATCTAGGATTCTCCTTTTCTCTTACTTATACCTAAACCATATGAAATTATTTTTAAAACATTGTATGAGTACCAAAATCAGATTAAGGGATATTAAAATATGTATTGAAACAACAACTACTACAATACATATAAATATATTAAATTATTATCATAAAAACATACTTCCCACTTAATATGTATCTTATAGTTCTTTTTGAAAAAATGAGATTTACTTAAAAATAAAAAATACATAATTAAAATATATAGGTTATTTGGGAAATTAATTTCCTAATATTATAAATCTTGTGGCTATCTTATGATTGAAACCATCAAGGATACATTATAATGATACCCAAATGAAAACATTACGCGGTAACCATCAATGTTACACTTGGAGTAACAATATATCCAGCCTTCATCATAAAAATAACAAATTCATTGGATATATATATAGTTCCCACCATTAAATATATTCAATTCCCAAGAAACATAACATAATCATAAGATATTAACACTTACTTAAAAAAGTCCTTTTTAATTTTTTTAAAATAAAAATTTAAAAGTCGATTTTTAATGAGTAGTCCCTTATATATACCATATCCTTGAATAATAAATTAAAAAAAATGAAAGAAATATTTATAGTTAATTTAAATACTCATAAATAATATTTAAACCTTTATATCAAAAATAATATTATCATGAAAAAATTAATTAAGTAGAAGGTGGACCCAAAGAAGTGAAATTCAGTTATGAATTCCTTTACTAGGGGTTATTCTTACAAACATTTATTTAAAATTCATATAATATGGTTAAATGTGTGTTATTAATCTTTTAATGAAAAATATTAATTTTTATAAAACCTTATATGATCATTTTATGACATAGTTTCATATATTTATTAAGTATATTGTTTTATTTCTATTGTTTTGGGTGCGTTCGTTACATGGGTTCCATGGTCAGTTCTTAATGGACATTCATTCCAAATAGTTCAAAATTAAAAAAGTTGATTGAAATGGTATTAATATTTTTTTATAAAATTAAATTATACTATAAATCATTTATTTTATGTTATTATGAATTATTAGATAAAATTTTAATGAAATATTTTTAGGTTACATTGGATGTTCTTCGATAAACAATGAGAAGTTTCATTAACTAAATTAATTTTATATAAATATATTAATTATAGAACAAAAACTAATTTATATCATATGCATTGTAATATTTTTCAACAATTAAATTTGTTTTATAAACATATATAAAGTGGGTAACTAAATTTAGAACACATCATCCATGATGTTTGTAATTCAACAAATCAAGGATGATGTTTTTATTATTAGAAGAAATTTTAGAGGAGGATATGTATGATGTTAAATTTTTCCATATAATTGATAAAATTAAATTATATATAAGATCTTATATTTTTCATGAATCTTTTATAAGTGTACCAGAATACAATATTAGAAAACAAAATACTAAAATGAAAATAAAAGAAAATGAGAATGGATTTTTACCTCTTAAATTATCCTCTTTGGGAACCTCCTTAAGGAATTTGGAATTGTTCTTTTGGAGAGACAAGATGGACTTAAAAATGGGGAAGAGTATTGGGAAGTAAATTGGGTAGATTTGGAACATTATCAATAATTAATAGGTTTGAGTAGAAGATGGGGTGACAGGTTGTATTTATAGTGGATGAGAGGATGAAGATTTTATTATTTAATTCACTAGTTTATTAATTTTTCTTATTCCTATTATTAGTTTTAGAATTATCATAAAATATATTAAAATAATTATGGTATTATCATGATTTTTATTCTTACATCATTAATGATATTATTTATAGTGTATTTATCTTATAAAGTATATTTAGCATAAACTACAGTATTTCACAATTCAGCTAAAATTTATGTATTTGATAAAAACCACTACAATTCACCCCGAAAACATTATGATGTTTAGAATGAAGAAATGTACTCTATTTCATTAAATAATAATTTGATAATTTAAATATTTAAATAAAATCATAATTTATTCAAAATATAATAATTTTGAAACTATAACTAATTTTATAACACCTTGCAAAAATAATAAAGGTATCATGGAAGTTGTGTATAAACATAAGGAAATAAATTATTAATTTATAAATCTATTTTATAAAAAAAATCATTAAAATCATTAAATTATTTATAAAATTATATTTAAATTGTTATGTTTTACAAAAATACAAACAATTAATTTATAATTTTCTAAATATTTCTTAATTTCTTCCATTATATAAATATATCACGGTTACAGTTACGATATACCAAAATATTTTTATAATCTAAAGGATGTGGTTAATATTATATTTTCAAAATTACACTTCCTAATGGTCATGACAATATTTCTAAGGTCACGTTACAAATCGATGAGTATAAATTCATTAATTTCTATATATATGAATTGTTTCATTATAAATTTACAATGAATTTAAACATTTAATTCTAGAATAAAAATATTTTATACATACTTAGGCTTTTAAAACATCTAAAAATAGTTATATTTATATTATCATAACATTATAATAAAAAACTATATATATCACTCTATGAATAATTTCCAAAATGAGACAAAATTCCATATATAATAATTTTGATTATTAAATATACCAATAATAAAACCATTTATGTAAATAATGTTAATGTACATAATACTATGTGGGGACTCTATTAACATGTAATAATATTGAATGCATTATTTTTTTACCTTTATAAGGATCTAAAATTACCGTTATCTTTTCAAACTATTGAAAAAGGAATTTAAGTTCAAATATATGGAAATTTGTGTGTTAGAGGTGAAAATAATGTCATATCATTGAAAAAAATATTATATATTGGGGGTAAAAAAACAATATAGATATTGAGTGAAAAATAACCAAAATTTGGATTTTTTTTTCATTTATAAAGATGTATTACAAAAAATAAATCAAAAATGTTGACAAGATGGTTTCAATCATATAAATGGATTCATAAGAATAAAAAAAGTATAAATTAATTTTAAAATATATAAAAATATTTAGAAGATTATTATACAATGAAATATAATACCAATGGGTAGTATCAAAAGAGTGACCCCCCCAAATAACAACATAAAGAATAAACAATAATCCATAAAGGAAGAATGGATAAAATTAAAAACCATAAATTTTGGAAAAACATTAAGGTAAATATAAAGGCTTTAGATATGAAACATAGGAGTGAATATATGATATTTAAAAACAATATATAAAATTAATGGATATTTGGATGAGAACCCCCTCCAAAAAATTATTCCTAACATATAAATAAATTATATCCTTTAACTTAATTTTTTCTTATTGTTTTTTAATCGTTCGAATATGATTGATCAATTGTTCTAAAACTATATAAAAAAATTGTTAATGTAAAAGGTCATTTTTAATGGTTCCAAAATATCTATAATATTAATGGTATATTGTCTATGTAACTAAAAATATTCAATATTAAAGAATAATATATTCTACAAAATAGTTTCAAATTATTTTGTGTTTCACTGTATGATTGACTTTAATAAATAAAACATGCATGATGGTTTATATTTAATATAATTTTTATTATGACTATTTTATCATTTTGGATTTATTACAAATAACCTAATTGATTATTAATGATATATTTATATGTGAAATATTTTTTTGTTAAATCTATTAGGGGAAAAAGTGAAAATAAATCATCATGATTTACTAAGGTAATATAGACCAATAATGGAAGAATAATGTCTTGACGATAGATTATTGAAAGTGATAAACTAATAAATATTTTATCTTCATATATAAATAAGAGTTTTATTTCTTCACAATTAAAATTATAGATGTAGAACTATTTTTTTAGAATGGGTGATGGGAGAATTTAAATGAAAAGATAGGGTTTTTTAGAAACATACCATGCTCTAAGAGAAACATCTAACATAGTGAGATTGAATCCTTTTGAGGAGTGATGGTCTAAAATATAATTTCATCACAATGAAGGATATAATTTCACAGATTCAAATTTAATGTGATCTTTAGAAAATAAATAAGTATTTTATGTGAGTCTAAATTGGTGGAAAATGAGTGTTTTATAGGAATAGGGGGTGGTTTTGTTTGAAAAAATTATCTAATACTTTATTATTTTGCCTAAAGAGTATGAATAGTGTTTATTCTTATAAAAATAATTATTTTTTTAAAAAAATTGTTTTCTTGAAAATTAAACGAATTCAAAAATGACTCGTCTATTTAAATAATCATATTTTTTGTAAACAATAAAAAATAATTCGTTATTAGAATAAATTATAATATGCGATTTAAAATTTGACATAACCATTCGAAAATTAATTTTTTTATTTTATGTTACATTTTAATACACATTTTATTAATTTTAATTAATATAAAATGCCTTTCCAATTATTTATCCATTTTTAAATATTATTTATGTCATACAATTTACATATACACTAATTTGTTTTTTGTATTTTTCACTAAAACATTATGTTTTATAAAAAATAATAAACATTTATAATCATATATTATTTAAATAAATATTTTTTTCTATTTAATAAAATTATATATATATGATAAATTTGAAAATTAAAAAAAATATTTTTTTAGAAAAATAATGTTTTCAAACTATTTCCTTCCCTATTAGTTATTATATTTCTGTTTTTTATTATATCATAATTATTGAATGATTAATAATTAATTTTCTCTACATTTAAAAACTATGATTTCTAATATAATATATATAATTTATTTTGAATATATTTATTATCCATTAAAATCAATTAAATGTTCATTTTCTTAATAATGAATACATTATAATGGCCACCTTTTATGACTTCGACATTTTGTAATCCCACAACCAATCATATCAGAAAATTTTAGAAATGAGCATATGTATATAATGACTCCGATTTAAGTAAAGTAATTGGTATGATATAAAATATATTATTTGATTTATATTAAAAATTCATCTCATAAATTTCATGTTTGTTCTCAATATTAAATTACTTTATTCATAATCAATTTTATTTATAAGGATAATATTTATAATTTTTAATGAATGCATTACCATTTCATAGTTAATATTTGTAATAATATTAAATATATATTCATTCAAATAAAAATTGCATTATCATAATAGAACACTTTTATACAGAATAATATTGTGAGTAATATATATATATATACTTATATAATTATAAAATCGATATCACTATTTCCAAAATAAATAATGAAACTTCAATATTTGTTTTCCTAGAATTTTTATGAGTAAAATATAAATTTCACAAGAAGATGTATGAATAATGAAAAAATAAAAGAAGTAATACTTGATGGAAAATTGTGGGATGTTATAATAGAAATCTAATTCATATAATTAACATAGATTTAAACAAAAATGTACTAATATATCATCATATTATAAATAGAATAATTGAATGGTGGAGTAAAATAATTGTATTTTATTGAATGATTATAGCGAGATTTAAAATCTTAAAAATTAATTTGTAAGGAAGTTTTTAGAAAAATTGTTAAGATCGAATATAGATTCACATAAGGATATGATTTGATAAAACAAAACAAAATTTTGAATTATTTAGTGAAATATATTTATTTTCTGGGTGTCTTTTTTTGTTTAATATTTAAAATAAAAGTAATTGGTAAATTTTGTGAGAATTATTATAAAAATATCATTGTTAAATTATCAAATGAAAGAGGACACATGATATTAGCCATATTATTTAACAAATATTAGAAAAATATGATAAAATATTTATTGTATAACCCATGGTATAAAATTTCATGTTGAATAATAAATGAATATTGATGTTAATAAACATGCGAAGTCACTAAAATATTAATAAATAGAATATATTAATGAATTGGCTATTATTATTAATAATTAAAGTTATATTAGTGATGGTGATGATCAGGAATGTAAGTATTTAGAAACTCAAGATATTAAATGATGTTGGAGAAGGGGAGATATACCCAATATGGACTACTCCCCTTCATAGTTGGAGGGGTTCATTATTCCTCCTTCAATAAAATAGAACATTCTTTTACACCATTTACCAACACGTGTCTACATCCCCCATTTCCAAAGATAATGTTTTTCCCTATGTTTTTCAGAATTAACGATGATGCCCCATTTTTCCTAATTTAATATTTATAATTAAAGGAATCCATGGATTTCCATGATCGTTACATGATGGATTTTTTGAGTATAATATATCCCTTAGTAAAATATTTCAATATTTATGTTTCATAATATTCGTTTTCATAGTGTCGAGTGACTATCAGTCTTCTAGATTTAGGAAATTTTCTTATTTAATTTATTATTGTGGAAAATATAATATATTATTTGTATAATACTCCACGATCCTAGATTATGTTCTGATTCTCATTATTCCAATGTTCATTTGAAAAATTATCATCTTCCAATTGATTTCTGAAGAATGTTTCTAAGAATTCCTTACCACTCTAGAAAACTATAAATCCTTTTTATTATTTTCTATTTTGATTTTTAGTTCCTATATGCTAATATAAATAATCATGGACTATATCATCGCATACCCACATGTATTTGAGTTTGTGTTGATGTCTCTAAATCGATAATGTATAACCTAAGGATTGATGTTTTATGGGATGATTTGTGGAAATAATAATATAAAATGGAGTCTTGGATTGTTTAATGATCACATTATAATCATCAATGGAAATCTCAATGAAAAAGTTTATATTTTTTTAAAAAAGTTACATATCATGTTGCATCATCTATTTAGAAGTTATATATGGTTGTTGTTATCAATCACGAATCTCAATGTAACATGAGGCCTTATATCCCTTCTCCTCAATACATAATGTTTTTGGGTGTCTTTCCATGTTGTAAGATTCTGTGTTTCCAATTCTAGGAGATGTATTTATCCTCTTTTTTCTATCATGTGAGAATGGGTATTGGATATCCCAAATGTCTTTTTTATTTTATGATTACTTCATAAGAGGAATATACAAATGGATTGAATTATGAAGTTGTAAATTTTATCCATTCATACATTGACTAGAATTACGAGAAGCCTTCCAATGTATGTGTGATGTCTTCAAATCAAACCAAAGTATAATTTATCTTTTTGGTAGGTCATGTGAGTGTTTTCACTCCAACTATAGTGACTAATGAAATTCAAGAGAATTGATTAGGTATATTCTTCTCTATTTTTGGAGTATATTTAAGAAGAATCTATATTTTTTTATTTTGGATGCATTTTTGGTCTTGTTATTCTTTCCTTGTACGTTAGAGGAGATATGTAACAACTCTAAAAAATTTCACTCCTTGAAAGAGGGAATATATTATATAATTAAGATAGAGAATTTGATGTAGGATCCTCATAGTGGCTCCAATCATAGTAACAATTTTTAAGTACTATAGTGGAATTTATTTGAATAATGTAACAGATAATAGAATAAGGTTTAATATTGGATGAATTAGAAAAATAAGATTACTTTGATAGTGGGATTAGTTCTTGATCATCATTAGGAAATAATACAACTGATAAAATTTGTTATAACTTTATAGGTTGTCCCTATTAATGGGAACACCCTACTAATGTTGTCTATATAAGAGGAAACAATATAAGATAATGAAATGTATAATCAATAGAGAAATAATTAAATGAACATATGTAATATTTCCATGAGGTTTGATTAATATTCCAATTTTCCTGAACCATTAGTGAAAATATATATTTAAAAATTGCTTGTATTTTAGTGGATAGATCTAGAATCCCTTGATCCTAAACACCATATTATAAATTAGGTGTTTATTGAAACAATTGTGTCCATACATAAATAAATAAATAATTGGGACATGAGGTAATATATGTATAAAATAGAAAAATCATGAAAATATAACCCCTCGGATTGATTTACTACTTCACACTAAGGAAGCTAAATATAGAAAAATTTACACATTTGAGATTAATTACGAGGAATTAATAAGTGATATACATGAAATATTCATTTTAAAGAATATAATGCATAAAAAATGGATTTACGATCAATATAATATTTTATTACATGGTTTTCAGGAGGTATGGTTGATATAATAGATTACCTCAATATGTTTGACAATATGACATCCAATATCAAGGATATCATCCATGATGAGCTAGTATGTAATTATTTTTGTAGTGATCTGTTCTAACATAGAGATAATGGATCTATTTTTTTATGGTTCTATTATACGAATAATATTTTTTTGGAGGAATTTTGTTTTTTCTATGGTACACATTTGTTTCATTTCCCATTTAAACCTAAAAATTTATTTGACAAAAAATGAAAAATAAAAATTTCTCATTGGGTGATGATCTTGTCTTTGATGGTTCATAACAAAGATAGAATAATATAAAAAATAAAATTAATTTTTCATTCTACACTAAAGACAAATATATTTTATTTCATATTAGTAGGTTATTAACAATTATTGATTAAATAATCCTAATTTCTCAAATGAAAAACATTTTCATAATGACACAATTGAATATAAATAATGGTTAAATTTAATTAATTAATAGCTAAAATATATTGTGTAAAATATGACATATGTTGTTTCACTATTCTGATGATAAAAAATATAATTTGATC
Organism: Viscum album; assembly: GCA_963277665.1. Lineage (NCBI taxonomy): Eukaryota > Viridiplantae > Streptophyta > Magnoliopsida > Santalales > Viscaceae > Viscum > Viscum album. Next base: position 1,759,203,487 of record OY728123.1, read on the forward strand.
CATATGTGTATTTATAAAAAATTCCATGATAGAGGATCATATATGTGAAAAAAATTAACATGTATTAAATTCAATATTTATAATATTAGTGTCTTTATTTGGAAAAATATCTCCAATTTTATTGATTGAGGAAAAAGAAAAAATATTATCAATTGTCTTCAAAATAATTTACAAAATATTTTAAATATACATGATGTTTTACTTTTTCAATGGAGATATACACTAATAGGATTACAATGATATAATTTAAGTTCACATACATCAAATAATAAATTATAGTGTATAATTTTACAGATTCCCAGTTTGGTTTATAGAAATCCTTAAGTTAATATTATTCTCATTTTTTAAATTTTATTTTGTAGTTTATTTTAGAAAATAATAAATTCTTCCAAAAAAGAATTTATGAAATTTTTTTGTGTGGTGATTACTAATAATTTATGATTAGTTTTTTTCAAAATAATCATATTAAGGTCATGAATTCATTTTATAGATATTAAGGACATTGTTGTATTTTTAAGTGATTTTGGTTAATGGACCTTAAATTAATCTATAAAAAGAATCATTATGTAGTCATTTTATTAAGGACATTTCAGGATTGGATGATATGTTGTAGGGGAAACATATTTTTTATATCTCCATAATGGTTAGAAACTATATTTTAGTTATAATTCATGTGTTTTATGGATTCATTATAGCTTAAATATATTCCATATAAAGTATCTATTTTAGTGGAATAATGATAGAATGTGATGTTTCAGAGATGTGGATTCTCAAAATATCCTACTTGGGATATGCATTATCAAAAAATCGTATTCCATTTCTTATAGATGAAGTTTTTTTATAAATAATAGATTCCACATAAATTAACATGATATATGATATTAAAATATTTTTTAAACAACTAATGTTTAGGTTATGATATAATTATCCAATTATAATTCACATAACATTGTAATTTATTTTATATATTTCTTTGAAATTTGAAGAAAAATTAAATTCATGATAATTTATATATTGGAGTATGTTTTAAAATTTTTCATTATAGAACATATTACTCTATGGTATACAAAACCAATATGATTTTTTAAATGTAGATTTTTTATCAAAAATAAGATATATTGAATATAAAATCTTCATGAAAATTAAAATGAATATAATTTCACTCAATGGGATAGAATGAACAATATGATTATGATATAATATCGTTAGAATGATCATGTATAGAAAAAAAAATTTAATGAGAACTAAGATGATGAACATATCTCTAGGGGTAAGGTAAAATGATATTATGATAGCTAGAAGTGAGAACATGATGAAGATATTCATAGATCCATCATGAGATAGAGGATTTATGGAGGGAATTTTTCAAAATAAATATATATTCTAGAACACATTTATATATTTTGTTCATGAATTTTTAATTTATAGTGATGTATTTTAATGATATAATCAGCATATAGATCATCACTGTACTACAAAATGTATAATATTTATTTAAATTTCATGAAGATTGATTTATTCATTTGTTTAATAATAATTATATACTTATCCAGCATTTCCATGATATTTATATATATTGTGAAATTTAAATAAATATTTATATCTTGTCTTGTATCACATTCTATTATTCTATGAACTATGTATATTTTTGAGAATTCTCACATTTATATTTTATTTTTCATTGATATATCCAAGTGTTGGTATATAATGCATCACATGGATCATTTTTTTTTGAGTACACACTAATAGTGCGAATAGTAATATTTCTAAATAACCATTGAAATTATTTTTGAATGGAATTTTTTATATTCCTGGATTAAATACCCATCTTAGGGTATATTCCATGAAAGGCCTAATATAGTGTAGAAGAGGTAATTATCCAACAATAATGGTGTTTTTCCTCTTTTAAGGATATAGAAGTGACCAGATACCTTATGCAAATGTTGGTCATTATTGGAATATCATTGAATTATAGATGAATTACCTGTAAACTACATCAAATAACATAGAATAGATATGTAAATAATTATTATATATAATGTAGTTATAAATAGAGAATGTGGAAAACATACAAAAACAGATTAAAATAAATTAGTTGAAAACTCATAATAATAAAATTCTCATTGTAAGTCTTGTAAAAATATATGATATGTGAATGTAGTGTTTTATATTTCCAAAAAAAATGTGATAAAAATGAAATATACAAGAATGCTACATAATGGTAAAGGGTGATATGTTACATGTATGTTGTAATAATTATTTTTATTTGACAATCAACCCAATAGAATGTATTTGATTATTCTTTTATATTTTTACTAATCTTATTTAGATTATGAATGTATTTTTATTGATTCACAATTTTATCAATACTATGAAGAATATATCTTGATATTCTCTACTAAATTCAATATAATTGTATTAGTGACTGAGGAATTATATCCCAAGATGGTATCATTCAATTACATTTAATGTATCTTCATTTCATATATGATAATGATAAATGAGAGTGATTTAATGTTAATGATATATTTAATGTATGTGGAAATAAAATCGACAAATAACCCCCCATAGAGGATAAACTAAAAGGGAATTAATATTACATGGAGTTATCATTCATTTCCCATTATATAAAAAGGAGTAAATAAATAATAAATAAATTATTCATCTAAAATGATATTGATATGAAAATGATTGGAACATCACTACAATGTGGGAAAATGTATTCCTTGATAATCTGGGGGAAGGTCCTCCAATGATTATATCTATAAATGAAAATAATGTAATATATTTTATTAAAAATATTTTTTTCAAATATTTTTTTCTTTTTTTAAACGACGGTGATGGATTAAAGGAATTAAAATTTTAAGATTTTAAAAAAGATAAAGTATTCAATGAACACTTTCTTGTAATATTAATTAAAATAAAAATATGAATATTGGGTTTATATATGATTTAAAAAAAAATTTAAAACCCAAAAATTTGAGAATTTTGTTGAGATCAGCATAAAATATATATATGACCTAAATCAATTATTTGTAGACTATTATGGTGAAGGATAGCTGAAACTTAATTGAGTAATGCGATGTTTAAATTTCATTATGATGCATAATCATTATCACCCACTATGAGAAATTTCTACAAAAATAATATTAGGGATATAGACAACTCGCATTACTGAATATTTGTAAAGAAATATATATATATATATATATATATATATCCACAAATATTGAAGATTTCATCGAAAAATGATCTTCAATGAAGAGATTTTATTATCAGTACTTTTTAAAAAATAATAATCCATTAAATATTATATTAAGAAATAAGATATCCTTAAATGGAAGAATAATAATTTTTTAGATACATCCAGTTCCAATGTACCTAAAAAACACACAATATATCATTTAAACGTATGCATTATTTTTATAAAATAAATTGTAACTCCAAAAATTATTTTTACATAGAGAACATGCCTTTGATGGAATAAGGTAAATTATTTTATTTAAGAAAAAATAAATATATAATTATGTATTCCGTGACATTTTATTTTGTTCTTATTTATATGGATATAATTCCATTTATTTCTAATCATATAATAGAATGAATGTTTTAAGGAAGACTGATAGCGGTCAAAAAATACACATAAGCATTTTTAAAGTATTTTTGAAATAGGAAAACATGTTTTCATGTTTATAGTAGTGGGAGAATCCTTCAATATCATTGTATGAATATAATATAAAATATTATTATTATTATTTGTTTTTTAATACAGAAAACCATATATTAACATATTTTTAATATACTATTGACATATTATTATTTAGACGTGATCATTAAAACCTATTCCTAGATATGGTGAGTATGAATAAGAGTAATTTTTTTTCAAATTTATATATAATGGTCCTAATCAATATATTTTTCTATTTATATGATTAGGAAATAAGTAGATAATTTTTTGTGAGGACATTTTATGCTTCAAATTTACTTTTCTCTAAAAATGTTTCATTTTTTCTTTATGTGAGTAAATATTATATAAAAATTCAATAAATTTAGATATATAATTTTTATAAAATGATATCATTTTTTAAATAATCACATAAAAATGATCATATGGTGGAATGTTTGGAACTTTTCTAAAATGGTTAATGTTTAAGTGAATAATGACTCATTTGGGATTTATTGAAGAAAATAATTTTTAATAATGTATTAACAATGTCTTATTTTGGTTTTCAAATTATTCTAAAATATCATTGTATTATATTGATTAAAAATAAAACATTTATTATCATTTGAATCGACATCACTCTAAATTTTCATAAAAAATCTTTTCTATATTTAAAAATGCATTTATTTGGAATTCATTTTTCATCATATATAGAAAGATTATTTAAAAAATAGATTCTACAACTTATATATGTTTAATTTCATAAAATTTAATCAATATTGTGATTTATATTATATAAATTTGTTGTATAGTAACTTTTGTTGTCATTATGAATAATAATTGTGGTATATATCCGCCACTTTGAGAGTGGCAAATTTAGTAATTTTGGTTAAAATAATATTACAAGTATATAAACATTTATATAAAACCTAAAATATTTCAATTGGATTATTTTATTTTGTTTACCCTCATCCCATATTTACTAATAAAGATACCTCATTTCATTTTACTTTGAATATAACCATAATATTATTTTAAATATAGAATACATAAAAAATGACACTGTTTATTTATTATAAATCTAATATTATTTTCCAATGGTATTTTTTATATATTGATAAATAAACATTTTATTTGAAAAATTAATTAATTAAATTTTATATTGTTTTATAATTTAATTAGTTTTGATGAAATTATTACAAAAAATGCATACAAAACTCCTATATAATATTTGTTCAAATATTTAAGATATAATATAAATGTTTTTAAAGATATAAAATTTAAATTTATTTGGATTAATTTTTATATACTTACATATTTTTAGATAAATATAATGTAGAATTTGTTTTTAAAATGTATTTATCCATATAATATTTTAATAAGGTCTTCATTAAAGTTAATCTTTGGGAATAGTCTTGAATATGACTTTAATGATATCTTTTGTTAAATAGTATTTTATTTAATTAAATAACTTTGATAAAAATATTATCCTCATCTATGTTAATTATATATGGTCTAGAATTGAAATTCTTTTCTACATATGTGCCACATATCCAATTATAATAACATTTATGACCCCTAATGGGTAGAAAACATAGATATTGTGTTAATTATAAAAATGGATAATGGGAGTTGAAAGTTAGGTATAAGGGTTAAAACATCTATTAAACATGAATGGTGATTATTTTATGAGATTAGTTTGACTTATACTCATCCTAGATATTAAATTTATCACTTGGATACATGTGAACCTGAAAATTAATTTATATTGATATACTACATTAAGTAATTCCAAGGGTGTCCATCCCCATAATTTTTACTGGGAATATATTATTCGACATTATTCACATATTAGGATAACTATATATCATCTAATACCATCTCTAATTATATATTTTATTCCATCCCATTTTTAAGGGCATCATTTTTTCTAGAATACTATAAATTCAATGATTAATGTGTATACCATTTGATTTTTCTTAACAATGAATTATAACTTCTAAGAAATTATTTTAAATTTATTTTTTCCTCAAAATATTATAAATATTAGTATCCATTAAAAATTAAAAATTATTTTTTCTAAATATAATAAATTCTAGTTATGTAGATATAAATTTAATTATCCACCTTCATTCTATTATATGATAATGAATACCCCACTCTTATGTATGTGTTCAATACCACCTTCACGAAGAAATGTGTTTTGGTTATCATTTATGATTTACGTGAATGATTAAATATATTTTTAATTAAGATATATGAAATTTAAAATATATTTACGAATATGGAATTTTGAATCATTATATACCTTTCATTTATCAAATCATTGTAAAATTAAAAACATCACTTGTGTGTATGTATGGATTTTCATCTCCCAATGTGATGTCATCAATTTTTCATCACCAGTTTATGATAATTTCAATAAAATTTTATTTAATTTTGGAATATTATAAATTTTTAATTTATAATATTCACGATATTTTTTAATAGTGATCCATGTATAATGAATAGGACATCAAAACAAGAAATATTACAAAAATTAATGTAGTTGTGACCGAGAATAATGATTTTAATAATGAATTGATAATAAATAAGTGACCAAAATTTGTAAGTAAATAATATATAAAATGATTTATATTATTATGGTTATTTATAATATTTATAATAAGTCAATAGTTTTTCCAATTTATGTTTTGACATGTAAAAATATAGATCATATTTGTGGTAAGGGTTTCTCATCTCACTATTTTCTATTAGAAATATTACATATTCTTCAATTATTTATTTTTGTGTATATAATATCATTATCATATGTTTTATGATAAATATATTTAAATTCTATGTATTCAAATTCTAATTTTTTTATCCTCTATGGGAGTTATGATTCAAATGATACAAAAGAGGTAAGTGATTTATATTTCATTATCATTTTAGTAAGGATGGTTTATGTTTGATGTTTCATTAACGAGAATTATATGATACTTATAAGAAAACCCCCATTACAATTTTTTTCCCATTACTAATTCCATAATCTATTATGTTTTACTACTCATTTTATATCTTTGGAAGTTAAAATGCATTAGAATGTTTTTTTTGAAAATTTGACCATATATTACCACTTTTAATCTGGAAAATTTTCCTTCCAAATCCAAGCTCTATAATATTTCTCAAAAAAAAAATTTATAATTTTGAAGTTATTGTTTAAATTAAATTTTAACCGTGATTTATTTTCTATAAAAATATATAAATATAATCTTTTCCCTTTTTCTAGACTAGGTAAATTTTTCCAAAGGAGTGTGAAAATTAATTTTTTAACTACTATTAAATGAATTGAATTTCAAAGCAAAATAAACAAAAAATTCCTTAAAACATCCATTACAATTTTACTTTTAATTTTAATAAAATAGTATTTTCTCAATATTTAATCCTTTTTTAGTTTAATTGATATAAAAAAAAGATAATTTCACATGATTTCAAATAAATGATTGAATGAACGTTTAATGGTATTTATAATCATTGTCTACATCCTTAAAAATTTGTTATGAATCATTTAGGTTAAAATGTTATTATATAATCCAAATTATTTCCCGAGATGAATTATCATGATGATAAAATAAGGATGAATATATGAAACTTGTTTTCCACCTATGAGTAAATTATATTTATATTAATCATTCATAAAACCCATTTCATTTCTCTGCTTTATAAAATGTTGTAATAAATAAGTATTTTCAAAAAAACCATTCCTTTATAAGGGTTATGATATAATGAAATAATAAATATTTTATGATCATGTTGAAAATATATGTATAAATTATTATTATGTGAAAGCTATTCTGAGAATTATATATCCCTCTAATACATTTGAAAAATTATTATATCTCATGAGATAATAATGTGAAATACATTGAAGTGATCAAACAACTATATGAAAAAAAATTGGACATCTGATGTAGTATCATATGGTAAGAAGGATGCGATTCCAAATATAATAAAATATGAGAAACATGAGTTTATTCCATATTCATAATGATATCATTTCCCCAATTGTTAACATTTATAAATGATATAGTTTTCATGCCTATGACCTTTTCACACTCTTATGATATGTTTTTCTGCTAATTATTTGAACACTTGAGCCATTATTGAAATTTAATTATTCATTACAATTATTAATAATTAATTTCTAAAATATATTGTTTTATTTTATGACTCATATTTATAATCAATAATAGATAGTGTCGAAAATATCTATGTCATCATCATCATCACAAAGCCTTATTATTAAAATAAAATTTTAAATGATCATCTTCTGATTTCTCATAAGATTACCCATACTAAAAAGATATAATGTCAGCACACCTTATATTTTAATTTCTCAATGATATAATGAATGGTTTTTATTATGGTGCTTCTAATAAGTGTAATATAATAGATGAAATTTATGGTGCATATTTAATATCATTCATGGATAATTATTTTTTATGTTTCATGTTTCCAACTGAAAGAGTGGTTTTTTGAAATCTATCTTGTAATTTTATTATATATATTGAATATTAATATCAATTTATGTTTTTTCTATGTGTTGGATTTTTGGGTCATCTTATTTTTCTTATCATTCCAATGTTTATTTATTTTTTGTAAACTGGGCTATGGAAACCGTAGTTAGAACCCTTTAGATAGTATTATGTATGTGATAAAATAATAAGTTATGGTAAATAACTTATTTTTGGATCCCTGTAAAATATATCCCTGTTTAGATAGTAGAATATGGTTTCGGATTTTGAAAACAAAATCATTTAGTGTTAACAACACTAAATGAGGTGGATTTGGTATTAAATTGATCATCATTGGGATATTTTTATTGGGACTAAGGCTGGACAATTGTCTAGAGAATCATGGGGGATATTATAAGGTTAATTGAAATTTTTATATGATCTATGAAGATGTATTTGAATATATGATGAATATAGATTAACTGGTTTAATAAAAAAATTTAATATTAAAAATAAGGATTCATGATTTAGTCATCGTATAAATCATTAAAAAATTAATCATATTTGTTTATTTGAATTAATGAAAATAGGATAAAATTTTATTTTGATTAAGAAAAGAAGAGGAAGAAGATTCTGCTTCTAAAATGTTAGGAATTTTGGATGAACAACCCAAAGAAATTTCTCAATTGAAAATAAATATGTTTTAGGGTGGAAACGTAGGCCATAAAAAAATAATCATGTCAAATGAATATTTATATGGAGTTAAATAAAGAATATTAAAATTTATCATTTATGGATTAAGGAATTATGTGTTTGTAAATAACGAATTATCCTAGCCAATGACCTAACTCAAGGGTCTAATGTATCACTAATGAATGTGCTATGTTTTTTAAAATTATTAAGTGAAATGTTTAATTTTTTTATTTATTAGGACTCAATAATTATTTTTTCAAGCTGTCTTATTAATTATATTATTGGGTTATGAATCAAGAATCATCTTCATATTATATTTAGTTTTAATCATTTTTAGTATATTTTTTGTGGTATCGACAATATATATAAGGGAATTAGTGGTAAGATGATATCTTATGGAAAACATGGTGGAGGGATAAATAAACCTTAATATATACTTGATGTTGAGATAATGTTTTTCTGTTAGGTTGATGTAGTGATTAATATTGATAATAAAAATTGGATAGTTTCTATGATGCTAGAAATGATTACTGATTTTATTATAATGTGGTTAATGTTATCATTTTTGAATTTAACTAAATTTATGTATTTATAGAATTTTTTTCATAGTCATATACTACATTTAATGAATAATTATAGGGTTAATTATTTGGAATAATTTATGTTTTTTATGGTTTTATGTAGATGTATGTTATTTTGGGAAATGAGTATCATATTTTAAGAGAATATGTTATTATAGTATTCTGAGGATTAGTGCATGACATTATGAGTAACATTAAGTTATTTATGGATAAAAGATATATTTATTTTGGAAATTTAGTGACCTTCATTATATATATTTGGATTTTCAATTTTTATACATATTTTGGATGTTTCTTAAGGTTAATGATTTATAGAATGGTTTAAGTTTGAAATTAGGTGTTATTGGTAATTTTTTATATATTAATACATTATCTATTCATGTGATGAATTGTCATTAATTGATGACATATGAAAATAATCACTCTAAATATCAATATATTAGGGTAATTACATCATAATATTTTGTGGATCATGAGCATCATTAAATATAAATTTTAGTGCATCACAACTGAAAAATTTATCAGGAATATTCATTTTCGGGAGGAAGAGTTGAAATACTATTTAATAAAAGAACAACCAAAGGATTAAATTGTTATTATGAAATGTATTAAAATCATGTGATTGTATTTTATCCTTTTCTTTGTCATGAAATTAAAATAATACCTCAACAATATGAAAAGTATGATGAAATAAAAAAGTTACTATTTTATCATCATTTATGATGAATCTGTAGTCTTTTCGTCCCTATTTAAATTATCCTTTTATGGTCAATAAATTTTTTATGACTATGCTCCCAATCACTATCTATTAGTCCTCGGATGTTATTGTTTTCATCCATATCAATACCATAACATAATTTTATTTCAACCTAATTTGGGAATATAATTATAAGTGTTTTCAGGATACCTTAATCATTCACACAACCCTTTTAAAAAAGTCATTTTATTAAATCACTATACATTGTAGCTTTAAAATATGTGTATGTTCAAATATTGAAATTTTTATAAAGGATATAATATGGAGGTGATGAATTTTATTTATGTGTGGGAGAAATTAAACCCCATAACATATTATAAAATAATAATAACTATTTTGTTTCTTAAAACAAAACATCAATTTTAATCGAAATGTGTTATTTTACGAAAATATCATTATTTAAAATGATATTTATAACCTATTTATTAAAGTTTTGGGTTTGAATATTACTTGATGGGAAAAATGATTCTTTTTATTATATTGATATGATAATATGTTTTTGGGGATAAGTGGAGATTTTTGTATAATTGTTACGGATTTACTTTATGTAATTGGATGTCACAATTTGACTATAATCCTTGGAAATATGATGAATATTAAATTTTTATTGCATGATTAAAGATAAGTAAAAATATATATTGATTATTAAAAGATAAATACAACATCTAGAAGTAGGCCATGAAATATCATTTATTATTTGGAGAATTAAATGAAATAAATGTAAAATGTATTTAAATTTCATATGAAGTATTTATGAAATTGATTAACTAATAAGAAGCATGGGTTTTATATTTAAAATTTTCAATTTTTCCCATTTAATAGTCATTTATACAAAAATTATTTACTGAATCTAAAACCAAATAGGGATCCCACTACCACATATGTTGGACCCATGTTGTTTACCATGTGGGAGCGATTGACTTGGATATCCCTGGGAAGTAGGTATGAGTTTGGTTTGGTATAGACCAATAGTATCACATTCCTATATCAGTATGCATGAGGATAGGAAAATGAAACTAGTAGGGAAGGTAGGAAATAATGTGGATGTGATCAGATGAGGACTATGTGTGATTGAGTGTATTTGGGTCTTGATCCCTTCAACCATCTTGGAGTTGTGATTGGATTATTTTATTAACAATGAAGCATGCAAATTATTTGTGGGTTTATATGGGACATTGTTCCACTTCATTTGTTCACCCTCCACATAAATTATATTGACATAATGAAACTCTTCAAATATGATGCATGTGATCCATTTGACGGAGTCAATGTATTGTGCACCCTCCAATTATACTCAATGTCTATTATTATTGTTTTATATGATTATGTTCATGTCAAATAGATGATGATAATTTTTAAGTTATCTATGTGTGTTATATGAACAATTTATTAGATTATGATATGTCAAACGTACATGCATTATGTATTTTTATTACAAGATTATGAAAAAAATTAAGATAGATTTATATCTTATTGAAAATAAAGTCGTAGATTCCATTTGAAATCATAGAGAAGTTCGATATTTTTTAATGATATGATGCATGTGATCATCACATGCACTTGTGGAATTCAATGTGAACTAATATATTAACATATGAAATAATTTCTAATTTATGTTTGAGAAAATCCAAAATACTCAGGTGATATTAATGTTATAGAAACATATCATATTGGGTGGGTCCAATTTCTACTAGATAAGGAATTATTATCCAAGTAGAGGAAGTTGGTACATGCCTATAAAATGACGATAAAACATTGATAATGAGTTTTCTGAGATATTGGGAGAGGAAAATAGTTTTATAAAATAAAATGAAAATTTTGTATCACTGTACGTTCCATAAGAATTCTAAATCCTGCTTATATTCTAAAAATAAGGATAAGAGGATCATATGAGAAATTATATATTGGAAATAAAACAAAAATTTATTTATGATGAATTCAATAGGTGAATCCCAATATGATTTTACATTACTGATATGAACAATCTCACTTTTATCAGAAACATACTATGATTCCAGAAACCATTGAATCCAATACTATGTTGATTGAATAAAATAAGTGGATAGAGTGTGTTTACTATTTCATTAATTATATTTCCTGGACATCTGGATATAGTACAATACACATTCACAGAGTACATGAAAATATATATTATTTTCCCAAAGGTTGTCAAAAATTATTCTATGTGTGTAGAAACCTAGTGCGTGTCAAGGATAGTGGAATAGAGTTTGAGAAACTATAAGCATGATCACTTGAATATTTAATAACCTCATAGACATAAAATTAAAAAATAAGAAATAAAGAAAATATATTTAATGAATCTAATCCACATGTTGGAATACTTGAGCTATTAAAAAGGTAATACAATTATTTAATCCATAACTATGATAACACAGAAAATAAAAAAGAAAATTATTTTTTATACTATTCTTCTAAATGTAAAACAATGTTTAATTGTAAAAGATCATTCTTATAAGAATTAATATTGGATTTATTTTTGTGAACCATATCTATAAAAATCACCGAGAAAAAACAACATAATTTAGAAGGAATATTTTTTGGAATAATGTTTAACTAAGGAAACTAATAAGATACAATTGATCAATGATATTTGAGCAAGACTATCAGAAATGACCATAGACTACTAAAGATACTAGAATATTTTCAATAGAAATTATGATTCATTGATACCATGGAGTGGGATCAATGAGATATTCCTATAGTGGATCGAAACATGAATTATGGTGGAGTGTTCTGGTTGGTTATAGGAGTACGTAATGACTTCGGGTTTGATCCCGGAGTAAAAAAAGTTTCTTGGTTGGAGATGGAGTAGGAATTCATTATGTTGGATTTGGATGGAAAATGATTCTCTTAGTTGGATATAGAGAATAACTCATTTGGATGGAGTTCAATGTAATATTAGTCTCTCAGTTACATATAATAGAATTATAATAACATGTTTTATCATGGAGAATCTTCAACCTGAGGAATAAACAACTACAATAAGGCGTATGATTTATTTCGATCATTTTAAATCATGTCTACCAGTATCTCTAGTATTAAAACTACACAAGAGGTGATATTGAGATATATTATTGATTTGATCAAGAACCTTAACAAATTTTAACTGGTGAATTTGAAATAAAATGTAATCATAAAATGACACCACTTATTCACCCATCCCATATTATTAGTTAATATATATGTGTGAACTATGTGTGGATTCAATATAGAGCTTCCCTATATTTATTGATGAATTATTATGAAATATGTAGAACAATACTTATATCAAAACCTAATGTGTCAACACATTTTATGATTAATATTATAAAACTAGGAGGAATAATATTCAACATTATCACATATTACTAGTCTGGTATGTGAGTGATGATTAAACGGTAGGTTTTCTACCCATTTCAGAGGATACTTCCATGTAAAATTTATTAATAGAAAGATGGAGTATGATGGAGAGGCTAAAATATAAATCATTATTTTTTTCTAATAGATTTTTTACACACTAGTCATAGGTCTCTATTCTGAAAAGGTGATGTAGAAAAATATAAGAAGTTGTTATAAATGAAATGTTAAAGTCAAAAAACCAAAAATAAAAGTATAATGGAGTAATTTTTTGGATAATAGAATAAATTAAGATGATAATATTTATGAATACTTCACCAAAGTGAATGAGTTAATCAACATATTTTGGGGATTTGGTGAGAAGTTGGATTGATCTATCATTGACAAAAAAATTAATGAGGATCATTTTGATTTTTTTTTGATTCAATGATATAATCCTTGGAAGATTGATATAATATTCCACTAGTTGAATTATATTGAATTCTCATAGATTATGAGATCGGCAAATTTTCAACATTAAAGAAGAAGGAAAGAATTACAAATGACATTCATGTAATAAAAAAATTAAAAGTAATAAAAGGTGAGAGAAAACAATTTTATATTTTATATTTTAATGAGGATGATAATGAAAATAATCAAGTTGTTTCCCATGTATAAAAAGGGTTCATTAATATAAATTTATTGGGAAATAATAAATACCTAAAAATGTGATACATATGATATATCTTGTTAATATTTATTTGGGTTTCATAATGATATGTTTGGTGAATCAGAATAAGAATCCGGATCATATGATGAGAGATATCATTAAAAAAATGTGAAATAAGATAAAGAATCCCTACAACATAAAGAAGTGGAACCATTTAATCAATAATAGAAAATTTCTCATCAATTTGTTCTTAGTAAAATAATTGTAGTTCAATTTCTCAATCAATGATAATAACATATTAATTAGTTAGTAGTGATGGTGATGAAGAAATAATATAACATATGTAAAAACTAAAAAATAAATTAAAATTTAATGGTAAATACTCAATATATAAAAATGAAATAAATAATATTAAAAATTAAATCTAAAATTAATTGATTAAATTAATAAATAGGGGATTTTTCATATTAATGAAATCATTTTTGAAAAAATTTAGAACGAAGTGTTTTTAATGAGATATGTTGGCATAAAATAAAAATGTTGGAATAATATAAGATGATATGGGATACTGGATATAAATTGACTTCTAGAGAAGAATATTTATTTGACATAAAAAATATTCCTTATAGTTCAACATAAGTTGAAGTTCTCCTAATAAGATATTAATATATATATTTAGATTAAGGGATAATATTACCAACCTTTATAGAAGGATCGTTAGTGTATATCAAATCATTTAGTTATAACTAACATATATAATGGTTTAGATAGGATAATTAAAATGGGAGATATGTTGGGTGAGACTAATGTGAGGAATTCATTTACATAAAGAGAAGAGAAGAAAATTCCATGATGGTGATAAACTAGGAAGAAATGTTTTTATTTATTTTTAAGAGGAAAAAAATAAACCTGGATTAATCTAGAACCAATCTGAGTAATAAAATTTCAATGATTTGTTTTTTGTTGTGACAAAAAGTCTCCCAAGGATTATTCTTCTTGGTTTAACATGTATTTTCTAGGAATGAGTAATGAATCGAGGTTTAGTTTGAATAGTAATGTAATATACATTCCATAAAGAAAACAACTTGTGGCAAGATCAATACCAAATCATACTACACAAAACAAATTACATTTTCTGAATGATTGTTTTGAAATATGTTGTTTATAATGTCAATAGGATAAGGTATATGGGAAATAATTTGATTGTTAACATAATTTCATATGTTTTAAATAAACAATTTGAAATTCTTGTGAAAGGTCTAATGGTATTGATAATTTGAAGGGTGAATGTCAAATTGTATGGGCTGATCAGTTGAAACAAGCATAACAATAAGTGGATATTGGGAAATGTTTGAAATATAAAGTAAATAATGCGGTTCCACGGGATGAGGTGATAGTTGATATTAATTCATCCAATAGTGTAACAATGAATAACTAAATGTGTTATATTTTAATATTTAGTCAATATAAGTAAGAATAAGTGACAAAAGAAGATAGAGAATCTAATGAGACTCAAAAAATAGTTAGTATATGGAAATATTTCCATAGAGTTATTGGTTTAAATGAATGGCCCATATTGATCAGAATCATTCATTAAAAATTTATGTGATGGAGAACCAAATATTCCCTACTTATTCAACAACATTGTGTGTGTTTTTACCTACCAATGTGAGAAATTTATGGAGATATTTATGACTTTTACTTCTTGATATCATGAATAAATTATACTTCATGTAATCTAACAAACAACAAGAAATTACATATGAATAATGCATCACTTGGGGAGGAGAGAAACCTTGAGATTAATATTCCATTTTACCAAATTCGAATGAAACATGAAATTATGGGTAGATTTGAAAATAAAATATTGATTTATTATTATTACAATTTAACTCCCTATTCTTAATTTTTCTAATCATAAAAACTAAGTGAGAGATTTTGTAAATGGAATAATGATACAAAGAGAGATTTTTTTTAATTACACCAGATATTTTAGAAAGTTTATTGATGTATGTGTAGGATATTGTATGTCAATAAAAAATATTATTATTGTACACCACGTAAATGACTGTTGATAATTTCGAAGCATTATATCACATGAATGGTATTTTATTTATATATCATCCATCTATTATCATATATTACCCTTTTTTTATAAACTATACTATACCACATGGACTTAGAGTTGATAAAATATAATAAATTTTCAAAGACAACCATGTTATATTGTTCCTATCTCAGAATCACGAGAATCAGATTGCAAGCCAACCTTTTATCATTTTAATTTTATTTTCAATATGGGAGAATATTTTGAGAACATATATTGAATTTTATAATTATATGAAGAAATATTTACCCAAAAATAAATAGTGGGCGATTATTTGTCATATTGCTCCATTTGATGTCATTGATGTATCGATAGGTTATCATTATGAATTGTTTATTCTTAAATAATTGTTATGTGTTTCATATTGAGAAATTGGAAGTCACACTAAAAATAATCTCATTATAACCCTGCTTGTTTTTAACTGATATTTAATGATTAAATACATCTGAAAAAATATATTGATGTTGTGCACATAGTTACAAAATGATTAAGAATTCTATCAAATATATTTTCATCCATGAGGAATTAAAATAAATCCTTCTAAAATGATTTTACATTTTATATGAAGAAAATATTAAAATAAAGCGGAGATAATAAGATTTATTATTATATATTGGTATTTATATGTGGGTTATCTAATTGAACATTATCGAAAAATATGTCTAAATATCAAGAGAACCATGGACCCTTATACCAAACATGTGAGACCTAGGATGTTTACCGCATGGGATAGGTCATAAAAGAAAACCATGGGTGAGGTAGCATTGATTTGGTCCATGTATAGAATTTTATTAAAACTCACACTTATGAGTGTGTGTGTGTGTTTGTTTATGGGATGAATATTCCTACTTGGTAGATAGGGTAGGGTAGGATGTAGATATCCCATAAGGCACTTTTGTGAATGAATGTATACGGGTGATGATCCCCCAATGCCATCTCATAGAGGTCATCAAAGTGGTTGTTAAATAAGGTAGTGATCGACCAAATACAGAGTCTATGTGGGTTGTTGAGTCACATATACAATTCAATTTCCAAATAAATCCTACAAATAGAACAAATTTCATATGATCTGATGCACATGATCATTTTGATGGATCCAACATCAACATCCTCCTATAGTGAAACATAATGTCTCATCCAATTGTTCCAGGTTCTGGTTTCATTATGAATATCTAATGATTAGTCTTAGGGTATCAATGGTAGTTATTGGATCATGATTCTAAAATATTGATGCATCAATCCTCTATACATGAATTCTACATCTTATATGCATACACAAAAATTGAATATAGATATTTGAATGAATACAAATGAAGATGTAATTTCCATTTTCAATCATGGATGTTATTGATAAGTAAGAATTTTTTAAGCCTAAGATTATCACATGGATGTCATGAATGAAATGATAAAATAGGTAAAATAATACACCATGTTTTTAATCTTATGTTTGATAATATCTTCATGTCTCTAGTGAGATAAAATTCATAACCCAACATTGTCTTTCGAGCATTGAAGACCCACTTGATGTGTAATTTTTAACAAATAAATGATAGTGCTTATATTCCTATGAATGGAGTATAATCCCCATCATAGTGGGTTTATGATATATAGTGGAAATTGTACCAATATCCTATGAAAACAGAAGAGGCTCTCCATGCCAGATTCCTACATTAAGGATGAAAGGATCCCACAGATATTAAACGTGTGAAAATAAAACTAAAATATATTCATTGAGAATTGGTTGTTTGAATCAATTCAATTTTGAGTTGTAATAATACACATAACATCAGTAGTTTTTTCAATGCTACTATGAAAACACTTACACATTTTTTTACCACTATGTTACATGATGAATATTATTTTACATTATGTGCTTAATATTAAAAAAATGGAATTTAATTTACATGTGGACACATTGTACTAAAATTTAAAAATAAATTGAAGATCAAAAAAATTCATAATGGATTCTCCATGAATATATCCTATTAATGCACACCTCATGTATGAATTAAGGATAGTGAATAAGAGTGTAAGAAACAACATTCTTGTTCACATAATTATGTTATACCCCAAGAATATATAAGTGTGTGAAAATATAAATGGAATAAATATTAAATGAATCTAATCCAAACTCATGAATTAGTTATCTCTATAAAATATGCCCAAATTATTTTAGATATAACTATTAAATCATGTAAAATAATAAAGAGATTATTTCATTTACTTTATGGTTTTAAATGGATAACTATGTTGAATTGTAAAATATCTTTCATATATAAAATAATAATGTAATAATTCATATTTTCTACCTGATAAAATTATATTGTGTATGATACATCACAATTCCAATGGAATAATTGACCATGTAGTGTTTAACTGATAAAACTAATGAAATACAGGTGACCATATTTATTTGTTAAAGAATGAAATGCATGATTAAGGGATGTTGAGGATAAGGGAACATGTACATGTTTATGTCAGTTTTGATAATATCATAGTGTAATATTAGAGAGATTCACCTCAATCGGATCGATCTCTTATGTAAGGTAAATTTTTTTAGTGGGTTCCATAATTATGTAATGTCTTATGGGTTGATCCTCGGGATGATTGGGTTTCTTAGTTGGAGCCTAAGAAAGATGTCTTCAGCCAAACCTGGATGAAAAAGGAGACACCTAATGGGATAATGAAAATAATTATTTCAATTATTGTTGAATGAAATATAAGTATCAATGTTGGTTTTAGTAAAATTGTAATCACTTTTTTGATAGTGATGAATATATAACTAGTTGAAATAACAAGTTGTAGTATGGAGTAAGATTTATAATTAACCTTCTAAAAACTATGTGATAATATTTATCTCATTACAGCCATACATGAGGTGATATTGATGTATAATATTAATTAAAATAACACTCATAAATGGTTGTAGATATTAAAATTGAAATAAATTAAATTAATAATAACAAACTATTGATTTATCCACCTATAAACGATCAATATATAATGGTACACTAAATAACATATCAAATTAATAAATATATTTATAATGGTCCTAAGAAATAAAAATGTATTAATACTCCACTATTCAACCATTTTCTTCAGATGAGGTTGCGGGGAATTTATTGTTAGCTGACATCCTCATGAATCAAGAGGCTGTAAACTAATGCCAAGATTATAGATAATATTTACTGGTTCTTTTACCAATAAAATACAAAAACAAGACAACATAAAACATGAAAATCAAAACAAAATATAGGATACAAAAATTTGAATAATAAAACGAAATTAAGAATCCCAAATAAGAACAATATCATTATTTCAAATTATTATAGAATGTCAAAACAAAAATCTAAAATCTGAAATGACTGAAATACATATTATCTAAAGATGCCAAGTAACTCCAGAACCATCTATAAACTCAAACTCCACTTTCCATTTCAATGAAATCCAGATTCATCCCTAGAGATGCAGGATTCCATCTCCTGTCCACTATCCTATGATAAAAAAATAAACAAACAAAACAAATATCACCTAAAGGGGTGAGTATAAACACAATAGGAATTACCCAAAGGATTCTCATCAAAAATCAATAAGAAAATATCTATTTTCACCTTTAATATAAAATATTTGAAACAATGTACAATTTATATAAAGAATTAAATAAAATATATCTGAGAAATTAAAAAACATTTTATCACAAAAAATACAATTTAATAAAAATAATTATCTAAAACAACATGTCTATTTACTCCATCCCACATGGAATATATATATTATAGTAACAGAAAAACATAAACCAATTTATTCTCTTATATAGTTATATACTCTTATGCGGTTACAGATCGATGAACGATATGATCGCAATGTTATCAATATCTATGTTCTTTTGTAGAACATTCCCCTTGTATAGGGTCACATACAATGAAAATGAACATAGGAAAACCATGTATGAAAATAACATATATCACTTAAATTGGTTCCCTAGAAATCATTTATTCCATTTAATTAATTTCAAGAAACATATTTCTTGCATAATAACCATTTTATAATTTAAAAATCATATTTTTATGTAATAAATCATTTGTGTTTTCTAAATTCCATAAAATATTAAATAACTACAAAACAAAAACAAAAAATGGATTATTTTATAAAATCACACAAGTATTTTATAATATATCTAAGAAAATCAATTATGAAAATTAGGCTACAATGTTCTATAATATTGTACATGTGATAGAATCCACCTACATCTCAATGATTGAAGAAAATATATTACAAAACCTATATATTCGAGATCATAGTAAACAATAGCTTCCATAATATAGATCAAAAAATATTAATTATTAAAAACATAGAGAATAGATCTTTGTATAATAAATTAGTTAAATGGATCCTAGAGGGAGGATACAAATAGATGAAAGATGAATAAGACAAAAAATAGGGAACAAGGACTCGTTAAAAATTCTGAATCACCAACGCACATTGATTTAGCCAAAACTCAATTGCAGAATGAAGAAAATTATCTCTTATTCCCAGAGAGAGAGTGTGTATATTTGGGCCTTGGAATTTTTGATGAGTAATTTAATTCATGCACCATAATATGAATTAAAATAAAAAAATGTCAAGGATGAAAAACCACGCACCACAGAATAGCATATATCCCTACATTGTAGCAATCTATAGAATAATATAGTCCCATAAAATTATGTTGTAGACTACCTAAAAAATTACACAATCCTCCTTATAATACAATGTATTAATCCCAGTCAAACCCTCCATGAACCACTGAAACATTCACATCACAGATACACTTTATTTGAGGAGGAACTAGAGTGTATCCAAACCATTTCTCTATAGGGTTACCCATTTTGGAATACCCACCATGTTATCCCTTCTATACTCTACATAAAATCCATCCCAACCACACCATGAAACTGGACAACTGAATATTATAGCCCATATCCATGTAATAGTGTCTAAAAAGGCTATATCACAACCCTTATCCATATTTACACCATGTCTAAATGGCATGTTTCTATGAAATCCTTCTCTCATTCACCTACACCTCATGACACACCCATATACCATAGAATCCAAAATCATGTGGAACATTCCTATTATTCATTAAATTTAAAATTAAAGAGAACTCTCTGTAAATGTTTTAAAAATCCACCAAAAATCCCATACAATACGTAGGAATTATATTCACTTTGAAACATAAAAAGGAGAAATGTATTGAAAAATAGCGGTGTTTAAATATCCCCACCATTGAACATTCCATCCCCAAAACAATAAAAATACGTTTTGTTCTGGAAGAACAAGGGACATCCCTCTATCATTTCCATTTAATACTACCATTTATCTTAGAGAATGTGAGAATGTTCCATTATAAATCACAACACAAATATTATTTTCCAAGGAAATATATTCCCTTTCCCATAAACAATCAATTTCGGCATATTGAATCATGGATGACTCTGGTAAAAGGTCAACACGGTCTCATAAAATCACCAGGTATGGTTATGTTTTGTACACCAACAATTGATATACATGAAACACATTATTCAAGTATCAAAACAGTGGTGTCAAAAACAATATTTATGAAACATCACACAAAATTTAGTTATATCAATAGGGAAAATGTAATAATGATATATCATTCTGTACTTATTAAAATGTAAATTCCCATTCCCTATAGTGATTCTAAATAAAACCTGATCATATACTCAATATGATAATAATTTTTGACATTAATCTATATATGATTTATGAAAACTCTAATACACTACCATACACATTCAAATCAGTTGAATATTCTAAACCATTTCATACATAAGGCTTTGTTTAATATGATAAGTATCACATGTTCTCACCCAATAATGTTTTATATTATAAGGATGGCTTTACAATTCTTTAAAATGATCCATATAAAAAAAATAAATGATAATTAGTATTTAATGGGAACTCCAGAAATAATATTTTTTCATCCCATGATCCTCTACAATCCATCACACAGAATTTGAATTTCATCCAAATATTATATTACATGACCTTATTATACACACATTTGATAATGATATATTGCGCTAATGGTCAACTGGGGTCCAATAGATTGTTACATGGACTTCTAAAACTTAGATGTGATCACATGTCGCCAATCAGACATAGTCGAAATAGGAATTCCATGAATCTTCACAACTCCCCAAATTCATATTTTTGACAAATATTCCATATATTGGATTCAGGAATTTGAATGTTTTTAACTAAAATCATGATAATATCAAAAATCACCCTTTTGGTATCATATTTATGAACCATTTTTGGTAGACCTTTGACAAAATATATAGCTATTTTTTCCAATTTTCACATCAAAATGTGTATATAATGCAACATATTAGTTTTTTATGGGTGCGTTTCCTTATATTGTTGAAAGATATGGAATATTGAGACAAAACAATCCTTATTCTTCATAATTTCCTCCCACTAAAAATAATATCACAATTAATTATAAATATTTTGGAATCGTAGTTGAATATACCATCTTGAATGGTGGTTGGATGATAAAAATTATTCCCAATAATTTGGACATTCCATAATATGATCTATAAAAAAGATAATTGTTCTCTAATAATTCATTCATTCCTTAATTTTATACCAAACATTGAGTACTCAACTAGTGTAAAAACAAACTGGATAAAGAAATTTATCATCTCTAACCATCTCTACCAAATAGGTAATAACAAAAACAAAATTAAAAAAAAATCCAAAATTACCTTTTTCTACACATTCTATATACCTATAATATTTTCAAAACATTCGTGTGTCATGATTCTTAGGCTATAAAATATAATTGAATAATTACTTCATAATATTTTTATCTCCCATGGAATTCCCATTAATGGGTTTAAACATCACGTCAATGTCAATCATCTAAAAATATTTAATCTATTATTATTTTCATAAATTGAATTCTCATAAAGAGAAATTAATTTTCGTGAAATTATAGTAAGTAAACATGGTATATTTCTCACCACAAATAATGTGGCTATTTTTAATAATTTTATGAAATATAGAATACAATTACAATTCATTGGTCAGGTAGTTCATCAACTGCAGTAATAAATTCAACAATCTATAAGTTATGACATGATCTCCCTATATAAGAACACAATATTCCTAACAACTTGATGTATCATAATGGACCACATACCCATATCATGACTCTAGGAACATATAAATTGAGGATACTATTAAGATATAATTATGTTCTTGGATAACATTCAGGTATTAATAACTCAATTAAAATAGAGTACCATTCCTTGTTAATGATTTCATTTATGAGGAATGATGTGAAAATCCTCAAACAATTCATCGGTAGTATCCAGATAATCCAAAGAAACATTATATCTCAAAGACATTGATTGGTGGATTCCAAGAGATAACAGGTTTTTTATTTTACGGATCTATTAAACCATATTTTTTTGAAAATACATGACTATGTAAACATTTATCCTACATAGAGATATCAAACCCTAGAATCATTGAATAATGATGATGATGTCGGAAGGTACTCAATATTATAGTTAATCCTTCATTATGATCTGGTTTCATTTTAGAATACACAAGAGTATCATAAATTAAATCACTACAATGTAATAATGATTCCACTAAAATATTTAATTCATTAATTCCATGAACCTAACTAGTTAATTTGTAAGGCTAATGGTAATGACCACATTATCATAGTGATGACTATAGCTCTTGAATACTTTTCTCAGAATATCATCATTCAAAACTCAAACATAGTCCTATCCAAATCATAAACTATTTTTTCAGAACCACTGTACTCCCCTAAATTGATCAATCAAATTTTCAATTCTATGAATTGGATGTTGATTCATTATCATAACATTGTTGAGAATAAAATCATTTTTTCAAATACACTGAGTTCATAAAAGAATTGTTTAAAATGAAAAATGCTAACCATGTGTATGTTCTCTGTAGAATAAACCATTATCTTTCCAACTATTCCAAATAGACTTTTCATTACCTCATTTTATATATTCATTGCAATTATAATTGTGTGAAAATTTAAATGGTCCCTGGTAGTAAATAAATCATAAATTCTAGTTATATATTAGGTGGTAAACTGAAAAAAATAGAAACGGTCGTGATTAAATTGGTGAACGATGTGAGGAAATCATCTATGTCTAATTCTCTCAACATATTTAAATGTTACCAAGGAAAAATTATATTGTATATTAACAACCATTATTAC
The DNA here is from genome assembly GCA_963277665.1 of Viscum album. Lineage (NCBI taxonomy): Eukaryota > Viridiplantae > Streptophyta > Magnoliopsida > Santalales > Viscaceae > Viscum > Viscum album. The sequence goes on from OY728123.1 coordinate 1,759,228,069, forward strand.
CAAAGGTATTAATCTACATGCATTCATTTCTCAATGTTGTTGAAATAGATTATTAATTTTATTGTAATATATAAAACTCAATTTCAAGTCATAATAGTCAATTTCAGAGATAAAAATTTCCACCCAATCCATTCCACAAATCGCGTAATATATATAAATTTATAGAATCATGGAATCCCATTCCAATTAAACCCCATAAACATTTAATATAAAAAATATACACATAAATTCGTATCATTCCCATTACAGAAGTGGATTTTTTTATTTCACAATCAAAGACATCATTTTAGCATGAAAACTCATATGATCAATTACATAATTGTCAATAAGGGATTGGGATGCAACCATATAAAAAAATGTAGCATAATGGTTGAATTCAAAAAAATCATACCTTACATAGCTAAAGTGTATATTGAATATCCATGATCACCTATTATGCATTGCAATGCTTTATACACGATGTTCCCAGATCCTATATTAATTTTTTAGATTATAGAACCTATGGATTTAGGGGTTTCCTTAATTTTCCTGGGCTTTCATGATTTTGAGGAGAATAATTAATTTATTGATGTATCCCTATCATATTATATGATCCCGGATAAACCCGAGAAATAGATCCAACACCATATATTTTATTGCGATGAAAATAACAATGAAGGAATCACATCATATTTCATTTAAAATGTTCTCTATGCAGGTTTTTAAATTATCACTTTTTATGAGAACTAGAGCCACATTGGATAAAACCCAGATTTTTATTTAGTTATTCTATAAATTTAACAAATAATGTTGCATGATTCTATGATTCTCAAGTGATAAGAATTTATGTGTCCCACTTTTGTTTATTCCAATCTTTCTTTCCATGAAGGTGGAAAATTCTATAAGTGCACTTCATGTCAAAAAAGCATTCCATTAATATTTTTGATAAAATAAAAATATCTATATTTTGTAAAATCAATGTAATATTCAATTAAAAAAATTAATGGGTTTAAAAATGGATATAATTCATTTAATATACTTTTGAGATTATTTTAAAAAGATTTTGACTATATTTTTGGAAAACTAGGTTTTTAATGAAATGAAATTATTTACCAAAGTGATAAATAATGTCATAATTTTGAGAAAAAAAATTATTTTTACAATAATCGTTATAATGAAAGTGTGTAAAATGAATATTTCACAAGAAAAACTCAAGAATATATATATAAGAGATTACATTTAATGGGATTTATTATCCCTTTATCATCTAATTTTCTTTAATGAAAATTCAATCCTAAAAAATCCTGATTAAATTGAGATTGTAAAATAAACCCTTCCATAGATCATAACATTGATGTGAGAATAAACCAATGAATCTATTTTTTGTATTAAATTTAAATTTAAAAAATAGAAATGAAACATAATAAAGTAAAAATTATCAAAACAAAAAATATTATAATATCATAGACAATGATGAAAAAGGATAACATGATACAATGAAATTGGGATATAAAAATTCTTTACCACTTGGTATCTTTTATGTCAAATAACATTAAATTATTAAAATTTAGATATATATTACATTGAATAATTAATTAAATATTTTATTGCAGTTTAAAGGGGAATTATATACGCCATAAAAAATAAATTAGTTGGATAACATTAAAATACGCCTCAATAAACCGAATTTATTTGAAGTCCCTATCCATTTTCGTAACATTATGAATCCTAAGATCCAATAATGAATAAAATAAAATTAAAAATTTAATATTATAGTGTTAATTATATTCATTATATGAAATTTCAAATGGTTAGTATATATACCACACAAATGAAATGAGTGGTGTATTTAGAAAAAATGCTTCTAGAAATAAAAGTGAGACCAGAAATCCCTTACCTCACACATTCCTCTTATTGAAATAGAATTAACCATAAATAAAATGTTTTTAAACATTTTATTAATTTACATAATAGCCTTATTAATATTTTTAATACCATATATTGTCTTATTAAAACATTTTTCCACATGATTGGTAATAAAATTTTATTATATTCATTGTTTCAGGTGTTAATTACCTTGGTTTGTCTAGTGTGTTTTGTTATTAAAGCTATTGTTTATGTGTATAAGGTATAGATGCACAATATATATGATAATAATAATGTTATGAATATACTATTTAATCATTATATAATTTTTTATATTCATTCATGAATTTTGGAGAAGAAAAATGAATCACATCATTTCATTGAGTGGGTTGGTCATACATACCCTTGAGCGTCAATATCATTCCATTAATGAGTGAAAGGGTAGGAAAATAAGAGATATTTTAATTTTTATAGAATCCATATCGTGTCATATATATCAAATTTATTAATGGAAATTTATCCTAATTACATTTAATATAGTACTTATGTAAAAAATGTATCACATCGCTTTGTGAGGTGGTAATTAGCTGTAGACACGATCAACATTATCTTAATTTCAAATGAAATGGAATTTAAGTAGTTATAAGAGATATTATAATTCTATATGTATAATAATATCCAAAATATTATATATATATATATATATATTAAATTATTAATTTTATACAATAATTATTTTTATTGATGGATAAGGGGTTACATCGGTTCGTGAGCCTGTAGTCTGATGTACACACTATCAAAGAATTTTTTCCCATTTTATATAGAAGGGTATTGATAAATATGTTTCCTTAAACACAATAAAATACCAGTATAATTGAGGAAATAATGTTAATATATGGGATTTTTTGAGAAATAATTTACTTTTTAATGAAAAAAAATACAATTAAAGAGAATCGTTAAGACAACAATATTCAGATAGAGACACATCATACGGATCTCCTAAGGTCTCTGAGGTTGGCCTTTTAAGATGAAAATAATATCTACATTGTGGATATGGATTTCTGTAGATTATTTGGTTAGGAATTTGTTGATATAAATGGTTTTATGGGATTGAATAAGTGACATTATGTGTTTCCAATTTATATGTGGGTAGATGTGACCATCTTAGAAACCACAAAGAAACTTCCAAAACAAATTTTAAGTTATAAATAAGTTCATGAGAAAAAATATTAAAATTAAAATTGATTCTCAATATTGATAGGATATGTTTGTTCTATTTCTAAAAAATATTTTCTAAAAATGTTTCAATGGAAATCATTCCCTTATCGTTTTTGTTTAACCTCCACCCCAATAAACATATTTTAACTTTAATCAAATTAATTACTTCTTTCTATTTTCAATATTCATTGTGATGAAAAAATAAATTTACTATATAATATAATATATTTTTTATTATTCGATGTATTTGAAAATTCACTAAAATTATATTAAATGTGGTTTCAATAAATATTTTCATAAAAAACCTACATTCACGATGAAAAAACATTTTTCAATTAATATATTTTTCAGGGAAAATATGGTATTATATTAACTATATGGATATAAATATACATTATATGGATTTAAATTAAAATATTTATATATTAAATCAATATATTTCAATTAAATCATTTCTTATTCCATGTTATTTTAATTAATTTAAATGTGGAATAATTAATCATTTTAAAACCAATATCACAAAAAAATTTATACCCAAAAACAAACTTATACAAAAATAATAATATTATGATTGTTAGAATTCAACTAATAGAATTAAATGTTACTATATAATACTTAGTTATAATTTATATCCTATATATAGAAAATTGTATCTTATGAATTACACAATTTACTAATATAAATAGCAAGTTTCAAAAAACTTATATTTTCACTATTCATTAAAAATCAATATTTTCTAGAAAATTCACCAAATTGACCCTATATACATTTGTATATAATTATTTAAAAAATGAAGAAAATTTATTAATGTAATTTTTCAAAAATTGGAAAATTTTAATTTTTGGTTATGTGTGCAAATCATAAATAATATTCATTTTTAAAAAATATATTTTTTAGAAAACAAAACTTTTTATTCCAACATATTTTTATTTAAACTTATAATCAACAGTTAACAAATATTTTTTATTTTATATATTTATTAATCATATATTTTCCATAATTTAGTTATGTTTATTCATTCTTGATAATATAAGATGGCTTCTCGCTTAAGGGATGCCATTAAATATGCACTATTAATGTCTTTAGAAATATGATGTTCGCATGCAGATCTTGCATTTCAACGTGGAATTCATGAAATTGGTTGCAATAGATATATATAGTAGTTAATGTAGCAATTTTCACCACAGAATAGGATCATTCCTATCATGTGGGGTTGCATGAATTATTTTCTCTAAATTCCAAAGAATTTAACCAGAGTCCCAACAACAAAATATTGATAGAAACATCAACCTCTATGGTTATGGTGGGTTTTTACCTCAGACTTAAAATAGATGGAAATGCATATTCTCCCTTCTATGGAGAAAAAATAGAGGTAAGGTCTCACAAATCATCATGTCTCATGACCCATCTTCCCTAGAATGGAATAATATGAGTATGTGGGATAGACGTTCCCTCGGAGTCACTCTTCACCATGAAACTTGAAGTCGATCTTATAAAACAAAGGAAAAATATATAAAATTGTGCATTCAACCATCCTATAATTGTAAATAAAAATATATTCCCACTTTGTATTATGAATCATTGAACACCACAGATTTATTTCCTTCATAATAAACCAAAAATGCTGAAAACACAAAAGAGTATGTATAAGATGTTTCCACTTGGAATGGGGTCCAAAAGGATAAAATGAATGAGGTTAGTGTAACAGAAACACGAGAATCACCATACAATTGCATTCTCCTTGGACTAATATATTTATATCTCTATAGAGAAATTATAACAGAGAAAAGGGTCAATTAATGGTCACAAAAGACCCACCTAATGTGGAGGATTATCTCCTCAAACTAGAAGAAATATTCACTATTTAAGAGAAATAAATGGTTGAGTTGAGGAGACTCAAATACAAATTTATATGAGGTATCATTCTTACCAAATATTTTAAATGATAATTTCCACAATATAATCATTCAAAAATTGTACATAAAAAACATAGGTTTCATACCAATGACTAATGAATGGGATGTAAACTTTCCCAACTTAGGGATTAAATCATTCGATTACCTGGAGATGACTATCAGTGGATATCAGAATTTCCCACAATTGGGGAAACAACCCAAATGTATTCATGAAAAATCCCAAAAATTTCTCTTACCATATACCATCTATAAATAATTGAGGCACTTGTTCATAAAATAATACCAATTTCTACAACTATCCATGTTTTAGTACAACTGAATACACACTAATGGTTTGTCAACACCATCAATTCATTAGAAGACCAACAAGATACTGTGGGGGACTGATGTTTACTAATAAACCTAGAATAGTAACCATACCCTAACATGGTGACAAACACTCTACCATCATCAAATTTTTGTAGACCTATATTTCCAAAATTTAATGGATCACTTGACTCCGAACATATCTATATAACATTATTTCTCATGGGGATCCCACAAATGGAACTACAGAGTAACAATATGGAGTGGAACTCAGATTCTTCAATCGAACCATGTACACAATGACCTTTTTATGGTACCCCTATTTTCCAGCTCGTTTAATCAGAGAATGAGAAGTACACTTCTGGAAGTCCTTATTTTTGTTCATCTCAACAATATAATATATTCAATTCCATGAATTATAATATTGAAATTAGTGATAAAATGATATTATTGGTGATTTCATTGATTAATGGAATGGTATGACCTACTCCTTGAACTTATCAAATTCTAATATAGATATTCTCAATACATTCATAAATAACATACATGAAGGGATATTAACACCTCTAATCCAAATGAAATATACATGTGGGTTTTAGGATTTTTATATCAATACCCCAACAATGTAATATTTTGTAAAACTAACTATGAAATTGCTTTGAATAAATCCACCAAACTCATGGATAAGATAAGGAAAGGTATAGGTGACATCCATCAAACATTATATTGCCTCCAGGATGGATCGAGCTCCCAAGACAATATCATATTGTTTATCACCTTTTATGCATAAAACACAAGCCCAATCTCACTTGAATGAGTGGAGGGGACACAGTAGAAATCAATTTATTGATATGACGATCAAATTATACTATTTTTAGAGGATCAAGACATCATTTAGTTTATATCCATTATTTAAAATTATTTACCTCACAAGCTAGATCTCAAGCGTCCCAAAAGATTAGTTTTAAATACTATGATATATTATTTCCCCTTCCAATAGAAATTGGGTCACACAATTCAAGAATTAATCTTCTTCAAATTCATCCTACATATAATGGTGTACCTTGGGGAATGTGATGTTGAGAAAACCACCTTCACAAGTTGATTGTGATCCTGCTACTTCCCCTATAAAAGGATGTCAGTAATAATATATTTTATGTATATGGGTATATAATTATTAATGTTATATGGCTAAATAGACAATCAAACGAAAGCATGATGTTTTCAATGTTTATTTGAGGCATCAAATTTTGCCTCCAACCATTTCTACTACAATACATTCGACTCCATCGACAACAAAATCCGGTAAATTTTTGTCTTCAAAAAGTGGAATGGATATAAATAAAGGAAGATATCATATAAGGATAATCCAGTACCATTTTAAATATTTTATTTGACTTTATTAGACGGTATGACATCAAATTTGAATCAATGGGAACTGCCCCACCAAACTGTACAACCATAAATAGTCATCCAAGAAAAATCCCCATCAGATGAAGAGTTAATATACATTTCCATAATTTTCATTCATTTAATGGATACATTCTCCAATGATGAGTGTGTCTCTAACATAGAGTTTCCTACACTTAATTGTGGAGGCATAGGAAGATGTCGAAGAGGGTACAGATGCCAGGGAAGTCATTGTCACAAAGGAAAGTAGAATTCTAGCATTGTCCCTACCCAAACTGTCAATTATATGAAAAATCACTAAGGATTGCTTTAGTGGGTTTACCAGAAGCTTGAAAATCACCTTGTACGTGAAAAAATCCACCACAATACAATCACTATAGAATATCAATTATTGGGGTACCATTGTTATATATCCCTTGGTGTGTAGGTAGGCATGTTCATCCTAACCCACCATGTATATAAGCACCATAAACTACCGTTTCAAGGGTAGATACATCTACGTCAAATACTCTAGCTCCTAAATCAACTATGAATGAGAATCCCTTCATAGTGAAGAATAGTCAATTAGCTCAAAATTATAAAATCATGAAATAATTCTCTATAGTATCGGCTAAATTAATAGTCCTAGATTCTTTAATATTATGAAAATACATCAGGGAATCACTGGTATTAGTATTTCTAAGGCCCATGATTTTTATGAAGGGGATTACATTTTGAAATTCCATATAATAGATTCATACCCCTCAAAATTTTAAATTTTAATATACATTTTGAATGTGGGCTCCTGGGCTTGACCAGATTCATAAAAATCATGGGCCTTAGAACATATTGATTTCATAATTGTTGAAAATTTTTATGACTCTGTATATAGTGGCGAATTCTTGGATGAAAATTTCATCGTTCCATCATAGGATCTCCAAAAATCCTTGAATAATCTTTTGATTTAAAATATTTTAAAGTGTCACACTAAGATGATGATTACCACCTCCATCCCTCACTCCAAACCTTCTAGTTCTTTAAGATATCCAAAATTTTTATCTGGGTCAAAGGAATTTTCATTCTCTTATGAATGTCAAAAAAAATATATCGATACCCCCACTATCTTTATTGAGCTTACCCAAATACTTTCCCCCCATGTGGATCAAGATGAATAATATGAATAGGAAATAAAGAGGATGAGGAAGACCCCACTGATGCCCCCCTATCGATATTAGAGGAAGGCATCTCCTCCACCAATAATGAACATAAGGAAATAAATCTGGATACACCAGAAGACTCTTGATCCAATTTGTACATAGTAACCATTTATAAAAAGAGGGTTATACATCTTTCTTGAAGAAATATTGGTACTCGTTCACCTGAAACTGTACAAAAATGCGGGGCCTCAACACTATGGTGTCCACTCAACACTAGGGATTCCCTATTGACCACTAGGGCATCAAATAGTCTTCCAGAAGGATGAATCAGAAATACAATACAAAAATTGATCATTATTGTGAAATGATCATCATAACCAAATTCATTTGATAGGTCCAATATATGAAATGGTTGGAAAATATATTTCCCGTAATGATAAATAATGATTAAATTCATCAATTTAAATATCTCAACTAACACAACTTGAATGATGATTTCCCATTGCTGATCACTTAACGGTTAATTGATGTGAATTCCATACATCATTCCCCCTCCATTGTGGATGGATCTACAATATAAAATCAAATATGAATGTACCGATAAAAAAATTGTTAAACCACATTTCGAACCCCTGAAATAGTATTTTTCTATCGGATAATTCCATTTGGATTGAAAAAATACTACACTGGATTCCAACGCACCATGAATAAGATCATCAATTCATCCATCAGTATGCTTTTTGAATGTTGTGTTAACTATCTGGTGGTAAACAATTGGATGTTCTCTGACTACACAGACGATCTTCAAAATCTTCTTTAACAATCTATGAATGCACATCCTGAAAATTAAACAATTAAAATTTTATTTCAGTGTTACCTTAGGGATCATCCTCAACATAATCCAACGCCATCATTAAATTGAAGTTGTTCCTAAAATTCAATGGTTATCCTTTGTATGTCAGATCCTTGAATCCTAAAGGAGTCAAGGTGGATTCATGAAATCTTGGCCTATATCAATTTTTTTTAATCCATATTCTCATGAATATTCATTCCCTTCACCATGTTGATAATATAAAGGGTTTCATATAAGTGGAATAATTATTGTTAGTAAGCATTCATCAATCGCATGAAATATCTTCAGAGTATTCCTATGTTAATTTCTCTTTTCAAAAGAATGTGGATCTTTAGTTACGTGATAACCTTAGAGTTATCAATGGGTCCCTTCTTCATAAAAAAAATGATTTTGGAACTGATTTATTTTGCCTCAGCCACACAATCATTGATAATGTGACTCATGATTCATATAACAAGAAGTGTTTTTCAGTGCTTGTCTATACTATCCAAAAACTAATGAAATATCTGCGGAATCATGAGGTCCATTTGGTCTCCCATAGAACCCAACTAAACTTTATTCTCAGTTATCCTATATTTAATTATCATTTTTCATGATGGGTGGTCATCTAATATAAATTTCACATTTACTTCATGCCTCATAAAAAGGTCAAAGCATAGGAATTGGAGGATCATTTGGAAGATCACCCCTCAATATAAATGACTTCACCAGATACAGAATTACCCAGTGAAGAGGTATTTTCCTTTCAATTGGGTCCCATGACAAGGATGATTTAATTTAATGGGGCATCGAGAATACCGACATGGAAGATAATAAAAGACCATATGTCAAAAAATGTAGGGAAGGGATTTGTGATCATTCTCTAGAAACGATTGTCAGATCATACTATTTTTTGTTGTCATAAGAGTGCAAAAATAATGAGATAGACTAACTAGCTCTAATTATAGGGCTAATGTTTCCACTTCAGGTAATCACATGAAGATGAAATGAGATTCATAATTGGTCGTCTAGAATATCAATGGTGATTAAGCCATCAAAAATGAAGACCTTACTCAGCAAAAAACCCATATATGGGGCGTAATGATGGAATACCATTTGGAGTAGATATTGACTCACTTAACAAGGTCTCAAAATGACCTAGAAGATATACAAGAAAATATAGCCACTACATAATCAAATCCATACCCTGATCAAGCTATCATTAGCATTGTAGTAGACTAGATCCTCAATCATTTTGTTTTTTTTTCCAATATGGAAGTGATCAATGATGTTAGTCCCTTCCCCTAACCTTGTAGTCATACCACCAGCAAGATGACAGAAACTATAGAATACCTTCAAAATGGAGTACTTCGACTATATAGTGCTAGGTAATAATAAATGCAGAGATGAGAAATCAACACTGTTCTATATCATGGAATGAATCATCACTAGTACACTTTAATGAGGGACATGATGGGGAAATTCTCAATTTCATTCATGGTAAAAAGACATATTTTATCATGATATAATAAAATATTAAATACTATGACATCCACCACAAATGATTCTATATTCCGATTAAATATGATGGTTTGGGTACTACTGGTTCACTTTGATGTAGGTTTTAACAAAATTCAATGCAGAGTTCCATTCCAGCAAGGTTCATTGAAACATAATTCACTAACCGCCATATTTACTACACAGAACCAAATAATCCGGGCCATTTTGAATATTGGGAATATATGTAGTGGATTCATAACATCTATATATGTCTAAGTAGTTCAAGTACATTTTAATGAAAAATACTTTTTCACCAGATGTTCTAAAGCTATACCCATTAATGATGATTTGGAAATGAAATTGATCATCTTCATGAAATACAACCTCATCACAAGATTTAATACCCCTTATAAAATATGAATGAAAAACATAACCAATTTATATTTGGATGAATTAGAGAATCTGAATAAGGAGTATAATATAAAGTCCTATCATTACCTCCACTGCCATGAAGTACATAATGGACATATAGAGGAAATCTGCAAGACCTTATTCAATAAAAAACATAGGATAATATACATTAAAAGTTGTTTTTTATAAGAAAATATATTCCTTGTGGGATTACCAGTCCATGACACACCCAATCACATAAGAGAACCCAAACTCATTAATATACGGGTCAGATATCATCATGTTTATTGAAATTAAATCTCCCTTGTTCTAGGTTTCCATCTATGATTTGTTATCCAATGATAAGAAATCCTAGAAATAGCTAGATGAATTAGAATCACTATATTATTAAATACATCATACATACCATCATTGGGTAGTCTACCAAGACTGGATTTCCTGAGCATTTTAAAAACACATTCAGCTATGGTATTTCCTCTAGGGAGAGATAGTGTTAGTCTATACTACTACAATTTTACCTAGAAAAAAAACCACCAAATTGAGACAATGTGGTGGGCCGTATGTCGTACACAAGATATAACCTAATAGACCATGTTCAGTGATCTCGATGGATGATAATATCATCACAACCCCATCCAATATAATGTTCATGATGTATTATTTTGTGTAGTCATAAGACATCATTGTCCAAATCAAATAACGATAAAATTATTGGAAACCTAACTCATATAGATGATGATAAATTGTGTAGTCTATCTTTTTTGCGTGACCATTAAAAGCATGAAATATTCATCAGTGTGGCATGATAATAAATACCGTGAAACAGAATTTTTTGTTGTATGGTGATAGACTATAAAGGCACCATATTGACCTCACCACATAAAATTAAAGTATACGAGAATCATTTACTCTCCAACAATACATCACACATGATATTGATGTATGTGAAATAAATATGAAATTCCACAATACCTATGTGTGAGTCATTTATATATAGGGAATATATTCATCCCAGAAAAACATATCAGTTGATACCTACAATAGTAAGATATGTAGTGATGTTCGAACCTCTAATATTATGTTGAAATACAATTCTATTGTGTTCCCATGTATGGGTACACATGTCCTTTCATCAATCTGAAAAACATCACTTCAAATTTCCTCACAGCAAGATAATAAACTACATGGTTTCTCACAAACTATTTGTGTGTTGAATCTCATTCTAATGGGATATATAGTGATTCTATAACACTATGTCATGGGACCATTCATGAAATGATGGAAATTCCCCATCACCTATAAATGAAAAATTGATTAAAGGGAATCCAAAGCAATTCCATCTATTTATAGGTCTGTATAGAGTGAATTTCACTATTTCTACAGTTGAGTCAGACCTCTATAGAGAAGAGATACCCAATAAGTATGTGTGTACCAGTTCTTATAATCACATTATATATACTGACAACTAGATCTCTAATCCCATGTTCTTCCATAAAAATCAGTGTAAAATGTATCACCCCCCAATTTATGGATCATACCTATGTAGACAGTACTCATCAAGTACTACATATGGATTAATTCTTGTCATCACTAGATACATTGTGACATTTGAATCTCGAATTCTGGGTCTAGTAACAACCAATAAATATTATTAAATCCTATGTATGGGTCAAAACTAAATAAAAACATATTCAAAACTATGATTGGCACAATTCTTGTTATTGCAGGATATGTAGTGGAACCAAGAACTCTAATATCATGATCAGCCGCAACATGCCATAACCAATCAAAAAAATTCTTCCTCCATTTTAATTGATTACACAATAACAATAATCTACATCCAAATCCTTGTATGGATTTATTATAACTCTAATGAGATATGTTGTGGCCCAAGGATTTTAAAGCTGTGTCCAAGCATAAAAAAATGACATTTTGCTTCATTTTTTTCACCTCTATGTGGTTTACAAAATCATTTCCACCCCTTGTTCCCTCACACTGAGCACAAATCAAATAGAAATAGTAAATTAAATAGTAGATTGCCCACATTATCAAAGAATATCAATTCATATAAAATTTACTCTATTATTGGTAACAAGACCTTAAAAGGCACACCAAATTTTGATACCACATGGAATTAAACAGAACAATTGAATCCAATTTAAGAAATAACATTCTCTTAATTCATTCCATCTTGAGATACATAGTGGAAACCATTTCATTAATCTATGGTCCAACCATAATATTTACATTTTACTTTAGGGAACCAACCTCCATACCTTTTGACGTTAAACAACATTGTTGACAACCTCACTGCAATACATTAAAATAAATAGGATCTCACCAACTACATTTTTCATACTTCTTTCTTTCATTATAATTGTCGTGGCACCATGACCTAATTCTATAGTCATAGATATTTGGTAAGAAGAAAATATCCCCATGTCAATCATGAAAACAAATATTTATACAAGAGATAATAAATATGGGTTCCCTCATTCACATATCTATCAAGGAAATAAAAATGCCCCTACATATCATTCAGATCTATTTGGGAAGCTTCACACTCCATCGATAATCACAATATGAGTTTTTTTACTAACATGGAAACATTACAACCGCTTATCATACTATATGTCTATATAATTTAAGATAACCACAATATTACATTTTTCATCAAAAATAGAGGTTCAGTGTCATATGGACACTTTTTTTTGTTTTTTAACAATATTCCCTAGTAGGCTCAACATATGTCACACACAAAAATGTCTATCATCCAAAGACAAGTTATTTCCTTAGAGAGTCATATTTTGTCTCTATAATACCCAATTTAATTTTTCCCTATACCAGTTATCCTAATTTGAGATCCCCTAGATTCATTGTTTATATTCTGTTTTCCCGACAAATACAACGAATGTCATAAAATTCCAACCCAATAATCATTTTACTAATCATCTTTTCCATGTCATATGGTGTTACCTATATGACATATAACTACATGAACTTATGTCTTCCTTATTGAATGATTTTAAACTACTTGGATGATGTACAAATCACACCATAGTAATCAACATGTTATCTATAAACAAATTCCTTTCCTAATTTCTATTTTCATAGGATATTCCATGACGAATGAAAAATAAAATTTGGGTCGTTCCTAAAAAAATATCTTATCATTTAATTTTTATGTGTTAGACATGTATATTAAACATTCAAATAAGAACTAGGTATAAAATGATTCATATTTTAATGAGATACGTAGTGAATCCTAGATCATATATCCCAGTTTAGGAAAAAAGTCCCGAAACCCTCATATAAATGATCCATATGTATATTTGATGGACAAATATTAGTCTCACCCCCTCATAAGTATGTATTAAAATGAAAAAAACTACCATTACTCAAATAAGAGTTTGATCATCTTATAGGTAAACCAAAACATAACAATGTATGGTTTGATTCACATTTTGATGTGATACATAGTGACTATGGTACCTTATATCTTTGTCCAAACTATAATGAAAATTTTTCCTTTCCAATGTATGGGTTAGACTTGCGTAAGTAACATATATCTACCCATTATCATGAAATCTTGATATAACATGATCTTTCATATTCATGAACATTCTGTTAATAAGAAATTTTTTTTTGTGAAAACCCAAATCTCCATAAACCTACTTATCCATAATAAATAGTGGTCCTGTATGTTTGAAGACCCCTTTGTTTTACTATTCTCTAAATGACCCAGTAGACTCAGAAAAATTCATCCACAAAAAATTCCTTCCAACCAACGGAAAATTATTCCTCATGAGAAAAATATTATTTCTCCATACTCTGGAGTAATGTTTTTCATCTCATATCACACTTTGGATTCAAAAAAACATTTATTTTTTATCACAACATCTCCCCATCAATCTTAAAGATGATGAAATATTTTTGGATAATTACCCTGAAAATGGTAAATCGTTCATCTCTTGGTCGAAGCTATGTGAAATTAAACTGTAGCCCTTGAACATCATATCTAAAAAACAATAAAATTCATGATCCTTCTACAAGTCACATGATCTTAAAATTCAGCATTTTTAAACCATCATTTTTAGATGTCAAATTCAAGTATGTCTGGTTCCTCATTCTTAGACATTGTCGACACAAATTACCTCTCCATTCTTCTGACTTCATCCCATTGAAATACACCTGTCATGTATTAATAAGTATGAATTTTCACAATATAGAAATCCATTAGAAACGGAGGTTATGTTTTATGATGACAACATTTATTGATTATGCACAATATTCCCCTACTGGATCAACACAAGTCTTCCTAAAAAGGCTTAGTCAATCATGGTCAAATTATTCTTTAGGGGGTACTTTATTATATATATAAGTAGTGAAAACATAATTCTAGAAAGAATTTTCAAGATTAATATACATGTAATTTTTCCAATATCATACTTATGAATTTAATATCATGAATTTGGGGACTAATTATCGTTTCATATGTCTAAAAAATTATGGGACATTCTCAGTCAGTAATCTATTTATGGGGCATCACCCAAAAATTCACGGTCAATGTAGATAGACATAAACCACTAATTGCATTATACTCGTATGCAAGACAATAATATTCTAATAAAACAAGGTCTGATACTCAATGGGTTGAATGAAATCAAAGGGAAACTTGTTGAATAGTTTATCACAATATTACATATCATATTAATTGAATGGTTTTGAAAATAATAGAGTAATATAAGAAAAAAGGCACAAAACTCATTCTATAGTAAACTGGAAATGTTAAAAATAATAAAAATCCATGTTACATGAACTAATCATAAAACAAATTAGATCAAAGAAAAAAATATTATTGTAAAATAGATGTAGAATTTTATTTTAGATTTTAAATCTAATTCAAATAATTGTTGAAACTACGCACATTTATTCCCTCAACTCAAGAAAACATTATATCTTTATAAGTTTATATCAACCTGGACACCCTAAGTTGTATTTGAAAATGATATCCATTGATGAAAAAATTCAAGTCATGTGATATGTTATCTTTAAAAACACACTAATATTTTTGATTGATTGTAATTTTGATCTATTATAAATGATATAAATTTGGTGGAATTTTTTTAGCAATCCACAATTATTTGAGAATGGATGAGCATCGACATCATGGAGCCTCGTAGAATGAGTATGAAATTGTATCATAGGTCCCAATCAGTAGCTTCAAAAAGATGAAGCAGTTCCCTATTTGATTCATCTATTGTTTGGTGTGGATAAAAGACGGTTATAATCACCACATTAACTCCAGTTTATAGTGCCTCCACACTTTCAGTTGCATAAAATATTGCCTTCTCATCGACATCCACCACCAACATTCCTTCATCACCACCATCATTGATTAGATGAAATTAATTATTTAAGCGCACTTGTTATGTGATAATCCACTCCACCTATTTACGAAGCTACTCTAATGAGGTCATATAATATATAACTACACCATGTCAACTGGTGGACAACAAACCATCCTCCGTAGCATCATTTTAAATTATTTTCTTTGATATGGCTTGGTGGGACAAAGGAAATTTAGTTAAAATATAATAGTGATGAATGATTGATATCTTGTTATAAATAATCTCTAATTTTCATATTTCATCATTGGAATTATAATCAAACCCATATTCCTAAGAAATTAAAACACGTTCCATAATTTGGGCTGTTTTGTTAGAATGTTTTCTGTGGGGTCTGAGAAATTAGTGAATATATATTGTTCTAGATTTCTTGATATGAAGTGAGGAAGTCATCCATACCCCATATTAATCCATTAAATAAATATAATATATTGGAATGTATTTATTACTTAGTTCCACAAAATAGGGTCTGGAATCCGCACATTTAGAAGGAATTGACTTTGGTGACACATTCCCCCTTGAAATGATAGCATATTTAAATGTAGAAGTATTAAGTAGAAATAGAGAGGCATGTGTCCATAATCCTAGAATCAAAAAATTCAGATAGATACTACCTGAAATCCATAATATAAATGAATTTATTGTAATGTATAGGACTCATATTTAAACACTAGAACACCGGCATTCCTAACAACCATTGTTCAATCACATGGAAACTAGATGTTTCCTTCTATTACTGGAGGTTGACGTCAGGTTCTATCATAGTAACCCAATGTGTAGTATCAGGACCATTCTTGTTAGTTGTCTCTATAAGGCCACTCATTTATACAGTTCTCACATGGATAATTATCACAAAATGATTAGAAAATATCAGGTCTAACTACCTTTGAGTCCAAGTCGCCGCCTCTTGCACAACATTTCACTATGTAGGAACACGGTAAACATTCTCAAAAGAATCTACGAACTATGAAGGTTATTCTCCTAATGGGATATTGATTTTTTTGTCATGGAGATACACCCCCTTGGGGCATGGGATCTATATGATGTCCTCTGTTATCCAGTTTTACACATCTGATTCTAGTGAAATCACTGGTGATTACATGTTCATCCCTAATAAAAATGGTGTCATAGAACCCTGGTTGGGTTTTAATGTTAACTCACCTTATATAGACAATTTCATATGTGATATAATTATCCAAAACATTAATATATGTAACATAATTTCTAATTAAATATATTCAATGTTCACCAAGTATCCTTGATAGAAGATGAATCGATAGATGTGATATCTACAAACACATCGTGGTGTGCCATATATATGATCCCCAATACAGAACAAAAAATAGGGATAGATTTTTAAATGATCATATAGGATCATCAAAAACTACCTACATAAATTCCATATACATTATATGGACTTCTCTTGTATCTCCACCATTCAATGTGATGTTGTCCCCAACCACAGTTACCCATTGGGTGTACTTTAGGGAAGAAACTATGTCCTTGAACTCTATATGTTCCAAAAAGTACTAGGTGTAATGATTTAGGGTCACAATATATATAATATATTGATTTATTACATACAACCATATTACATATTCAACAGCATCATATTATAACTTCAATATTATCAACATGTCCCATAATTGGTTAAACAATTCAAATTTATCCCTATAAAATTTAATTCATGTGTCCATATCTTCCAGATATATAGCCACTCCACAAAGATCTTCTTAATAAGAGATCCATGATGTAGTGGTGATTATCCGAAGGACCTCAAACTCAATGTTCTATTTCTGAATCATTTCCTATAGCTCTTTATTAGATGTTCTTCCTCACAAGGTATCTCATACATTCCAATTCGCTATAAAGGATGTAGTGATGTGAATGGATAATGATAAAAGATTCACCCTAGGATGTGGGGTTGTCTTTAGCCACTGAAATTTATACCTTGGTTCCTTGGATTCCCCATAACCTTCTATGTATGGGCACTTATGAGAAAATACTCATAAAAAAGGAATTTCCTTGACCCCATTTGCGATTGGGGGTAGCTTCATTGGGCCCAAATATGTCCAATTACCACACCCTTCACTCTTGTTTACCTCATGCCTCACAATTGAGTGAACCCCACATGAAATATTGGTGATGTACCTATAGTGAATAGTTGGATGATTTGAGATCATGGAGATCGGATTCTGTTACCGTGAGGTCTTTATCATAAGAAACAATTTCAGGCACAAATAAGTGGCCAAACTTGTCCAATGAAAACACTTTTAGTAGGAAAATGTTCCGTAGATAGTGAATCAAATGGAAAACTCTTATTGTGTCTTATTGTCTATAAGCTAGTGTAAAGGAAACATTAGAATTGAAGAATACATGAACTTGAGAAGCTGATCTAGTATCTAGGGGATTCAAACCCCAGGCTCTCAACATTATTCATGGGGGTTTATAAACAAGGGGTTTTCTTTGATTTTTATTGGGCATAAAATGCCCAACTATATTCCTTTGATCCCCTCCTGTATCATGAACCACTTGATCCTAAACAACTGGGAATAGTTTTTAAAAATTATCTTATGGGTATGATATATTGCAGACCATTGCATAAGATTTGGTAACTAAAGACTTAAAACCCATTATAGGAATATATATAGTCTAGTTTCTTGTGTCCTCTTGAGTGACCATTAGCCAGAGCTGTCAATATATCATTATGTGTTTTTCCTAGAACACATTATTAATTGTTGGAGGAAACCAAACTTGACCATGGATGAACAATGAAAAAATCTAGAAGGATAATTCCATTGGGATATAATCACCCCATCAATATTGGACACTAATATTAATTATCTTAATGAAATGAGATAATCCTGCCTGTCATGATCCCCATAGTAATCATTTACAAAATTTATGTCTAGTGGTACATATGGTGTATAGGTAAAAGAATATTGATATTTGAGATGATCTGATACTAAATTATATTTCTTGTCTGATGGATTCGTGACAATTATAATCTAAACATATGGTCAGAAATTAGTCTCCAAGATCATTTGGATTTTCATAAATCTGTAGCCTCCCATATGTGATGCTACCCATCGACATATAACATTTAAGGGGACCACAAGCCAGTATGGAAGCCTCCCATTACCAATTCTTCCCATGAATGTTAAATAATCATCAGGACATGGATATCGAGTTTAATATTAATACATGTGGCCAACTAAGACTCTGTTATGATGGTCATTACTTTGTCACCAGAAATAGAATCACTCAAAAGAAGCCACTATATTCTCAAAAACATTGGAATAAAGGCCAAATGATGGAACAATCATTAAATTTTGGGGATAATATTCCATCCCCACTCATTAAATTGTCCCTACTTATGAATATTCCTATATGCACCAATACTATTTTGGGTCTCAGGAGGGGGAAAAGTTCATAGCCTCCTTTTAAAGGGATATTGGACGGATAAAATAGAATATGAGTTGATACAATCATCAAATAGGATACCCTACCTTGAGAGAGGGTGACCTTAAACATATCCTTTTCATTTTTGTTATGTTTCTTGGATAGAGTGTGGGGTCATTTCTTTGTCATCTCATGATGAATGTGGTTTCATGGAATTCTTCGTACATGTCACCCATTATTGGAGCACCAGAAATAATTTCGGCATCCCAATGGTGAATTCCAACATCCACATGCACCATGTGGAAGGTATTTGTGGCTGGGATCCATGTCCTAATTATCATTGGGATAAATATTTTTTCGGTCAGTGTATGTATGTGATAACCATTCCCCCTCATACACACCCATGTCATTTAACTCATTTTTTATTTTTTCACTAGTCTTGAGGACCCAGAAAGCGAACCCCTTATACAATCTGAATGATCCCTCAGGTGGTGGTACCATTTCCACCACTACCCTAGCTATTAACATTTTCTGTCCTTCTAAGAAATTATATGTTCATAATATATGTCTCTATTTAGTACGTGCACAGTTCCTTTTAGTGACTATGTATTGTAATTTAGAAGAAACTTGGAAGCATTGATATACTAGGCGTGTTGCTGAGAATGAAAAATCTGATGGTATCCCAAACCCCTAAATAGTAAGCCTATGTAATATCGTATAAATAATTTTAACTATAGGTATAATCCCCTCAGTGATTGATGGAGTGGGCTGAGGATGATTTTGACATTGTTTGAGGTGGATTAATCATTATCTTACTCCCTCTCTGTAGTAGTGAAAAGAGAATCATTAAATGAAGAAAATGTCATGTGAACTGTCCATAGTATATTCTATAAAATAATCTAGATTTTAAAGGATTAGTTTTAATAAAAATGGAATAGTAAAAATCACCACAAACAATTAGTTCATGAGGCGTTGTCCAACGAACGATCAGTTCATCAAGCATTTCCCACAAACCAACATTTTGTTACATGATGGCCAATGAACCGTCATCTGGTGAGGCTCTCAGCCCATTGAGTGCTCTAACTATGAAATATCTACCCATTAAGTGTAAATTCAATACACCTTTCATTGGTGTGGAGTTTAAATACTCTATTATTTAGACCTCAAAGGAACAACTCTATGTAGAAGTTGTAGCATCAAAGAGTCTGTATGTCATAGTTCACTAAGAAGACCCGGTGAAAGGAAAATGAGTCATGTCTACCATTTTTATATCTGTGGTCCTCTCATGTGGGTCCACATTCATACCAAAAATTATTTAAAAATTGAGCTATTTTTTCATCAATACTAACACCTCTTCATCCTGGTCATATGCCATTATTATTGGGGTATTTTTTTTCTTCCAAATAAATCCACATACAAGGAAAAAATTATTCCATGGATTTGGTAACGTGTAAATCTAATATAAATATAAATATTAAGGAAATTTTTAATGGAGCAAATGATGAGAATAATTTTTATGTTCGGTGTAGAAAATATTCACTATGAGGTCTAATTCCCTATATTATATTCTACCATCATTGAGGTTCATCATTAATTAAATTGTATTCATAGTCAAATGGTATCACTGACACCTGTAAACAAAATGATATCATTTTTATGGTCATGACTTGATTTAAGTTCCTGTGAAAAACTATCCCCAGAAATTTTATGTCATTTTTCGGTGAATACTTTTTTTTAGTCCCCTATGAATGAAATTATTAACCTATATAGGCTTTCGACATTTTCTCCAAAAAAAAGAAAACATGCGACCTAGAGCATAAAACTGGTCATCTCAAAATTATATTACTTCATTTTTCTATAAAACATCACTAAGGGGAACCATTATAAAGGATATGGAAATAGAGATAGAAAGGTGTTGAGACATAATGAATATTTTGTTTAAATCCATCCAGTCCTAGAAGGTAAACCCATTTTATAACATCAGGGAAGAAAAATAAATTTATCTTTCCATCCAAAAACCAATGTAACCTTCTTGAAAACCACTCCCCAGATTATGAATAGGTGGACCCTTTTCATTCCACAACCCACTGTATTAAAAATCTACAAGGAGGGATCCATTCCCAATGTATGGGAATTCAACATGGGATGAACTCGAGCCCGTATTGAAAAATGATATGCATGAGGAACCTGTCCCCACATAGTTAAAAATTATTTTTGTAGAACCTAATTCCATGTAGTGAAACACTACATAGATGAAATCCTCACCCACTTAAAAACATGATAGGTAGAGGTAACACAATCCCATATATGAACATTATATGTATTAAGAGGCAACCTAGGTTATTCCTATCTCTAGTTCCCCTCACCTACATCTATCAAAATATCAATCCCCCCTTCGTCCCCAACACAAGCAAATCTAATGGAATTAGGACAAGGCCCCTTCCAAAGCCACCAGACGTAAATGATCCTTTCATTTAATACATTAGAGTGTCCAATCAATTCTACAAACCCATGGTATATAGATTATTATTTTTAACATTTGTCACATGGAGGTCCCTCGAAATATATTCTTGTTTATATCGCCTTGGAAACAAGTTTCCAATCATTGGTGGTGCAAACATGGCACTCCATGTACTATGAATGGAGATATGGGATCACAAATTCCATTAAATTTTATTAATAGTGTCTTATCCTCATATCTTTCTTTAGAAAAAATGGAATCCCATTTGTGGTAAGCACCATATCTTTCTTGTGGGAGCACTATTGGCAAATTGCCTTATACCCATAGTTTCAACCCGTGGGTATAGCCCATGAAACTGTGGGTATAGGTTATATCCACTGTATCATGAACCTTGTGCTCTTGAGGCTTCAGGATAGCCCTATTCCCATGGTTCTGTAGAGGCCATGGTTATATCCTACTGAATTCTCATATTACCCACGATTCTAGTAAATCGTACGTATACATATATACCCACAGTTTACATAACCGTATGTATACATTTTTATAGCCCAAATTATATACCCACAGTTAAGTAAACTATGTGTATACATAGTTTTCCTATATCAAACATACCCATTGTTCAACATACCATTGGTACAGATAGATATTCCCTCCCTGCAGCCCCCCACTGGTCACCCCCACTGATCATGCAGCCCATCCCTTCCCCCCAGAAACCCCCCTATAGCCCCTCCCTTAACCCCTACAGCCCCCAACTAGAACTTCAACCCTCCCTTCCCCTCTATAAAGACCCCCCTTGCATCCCCTATCTTCCCCTTGAACAGACCCCCCCTTGGAGTTTCAGCCCCTCCTGGACAGACCCCCCCTATAGCCCTCACTGGATGCATCTCCCTCCTTGCAGCCCCCTCTGGACATGCATCCCCTCCCTTCCCCCATGGACATGAATCCCCTCCCCCCTGAAACCCCCCACTACACCTACAGACCCCCCCGGACCTGAATACCCACTCCCCTTGGACAAACCCCCGCTACACCCCCCCCCCCCCCCGACCTCCCGCACCCCCCTGGATAGACCCCCCGCTGCGACCCCCCCCATTGGACCTAAATCCCCCCAGGAAAGAATCCCCCCCACACACAATAGACCTACTAACCCATCCCCTCCCTTCACCCTAGACAGACCCCCCGACCTGCAGCCCCTACACATTGGACCCCCCCACCCCCGAACCCCCCAGAACCCTAGACGCCCCCACTAGACCCCCCCTAGACACCCACCTCTTTGACTTCCACTTATCCAGACCCCCCTCCTGGATAGCCCCCCTCCCCTGGACCCTACTAGACACCCCCCCATTTCCCCCCTGAATCATAGACACCCCCACTGGACCCCACCTCATGGGCATCCCCTCCCCCTGAAACCTATGATAATTCTTGTGAAGTTGTGGGAAGATGAATGATAGTGTTCAACACTGATAATTGATCAGAGATTACTGTATCATCTGGTCTATTCTATTCATGATTTTGGAAATGGAGCGGGTTTCAGTGCTGCTATGGTTAGGGAAGAGGAACCATTTCTTATAAGGGAAAATTCTGTAGAGTTCCTCTTGAAACTAACTCACACCTTCTAAGGTAATGCTGGACCCTATAAAGAATAGGAGTGTCTTGAGAAGATAGTGATAATGTTTGAATTAGATTCCAATCCAGAGGCTATCAGAGTAAAATGTGTTTTATTCTTGTTAGAGGGTCCTAATCAAAGATGTTGGGACTTAGTGGTTCAAACTAGGATGACTGTAGAGATATGTTGAAACATTTTAAGTTCATTTTAAAAGATTATAAGTGTCTTGGAGCCCTATCTTATTCCAGATCCTGGGAATATATCTATCTTTCATAAGGTGGTATATTAGTGATAGAGTATACCAATTATTATGATGAACTAGTGTCGTAAACACCCTAGATCATTTCAAATTATTAGATGAAATCTCAAAATATTGAGATGGTACTATGGATATAAAATTATTCTCAAGTATTTTTTCATGGAGAAATTTTTCAGTGAGGTAGTTGACCATTCATTCAAGGTTAAGGTCATATTGAAAGAAATGTCTAGTTACATTTGACACCCCTTTGACACCCCCTAGATAGACCCTGGACACCCCTCCCCACTCCCCATGATGCCCCTCCCTTCCCAAAGGGACAAACCCCCTGGACACCCCCTGGACACCCCTCACCACTCCCCCCACAACCACTCCCTCCCCCCCTAGACAAACACTCCTCCACCCTTTTCCAGAATAATGGCATGAAGATCTATTTCATGGAAATGTGTTGATGATGTGTTGAAAATATATATATAAAGAGTGCATTATATGTGTTAACATAAAGAATAAGTGTTGGAAGAGGACCGAGGGTGATGGTATGCATGGAAGAATTACATAATGAAATGACATTCATGATTTTGAGACATTGATATGTGTTTAGAGCATGGAAGAAGGTAGATACAGGTTGGAAATTGGATGTGGATCATGTTCACTGCTTGAACAAAAGAGGTGGAAGATATATTAAAGCTAGAATAGATCTTAATATCTAAAATCTGGAAATTATTTTAAAATACATGAATGATGGATAAATTTTTAACTGGTTTAGTTGGCTAAGGATACACAACATTTCAATGACCTACATAAATATTATTGCATAGGGAGTCAGAGGCTTCCATGAAGCTGTTATAGAATGGGAACTACGACTATAGGTGTGGAATAGCAGGCTAACAAGCAGTGTTCATGAGGGAAAACAAGCAGCATGTGAATGAAACTCTTTAATTGTTTAGATGGTTTTATGAACCAAGTTTTTTGGGACTCATTAAAGTGATTTTTTGAATGATGATTTTTGGTATTATAGATTCCATAGTTTACAGAGTGTTAAATGAATAATACAGTGTTACGATATTCTCTATGTTCTACTGGGACATAGTTTGTGATGAGCTCCTTAATTCTAGGATGGATTTCTTTAACCACACCTCAATTCCCTATGGAATAAACTCAAATTTTATTTCCCTAATCACAATGAAGGAAAATGTTGAATATGTAAAGGATTATAGAACTATTTCTATTTGTAATAACATTCCAAAAATAATTAGAAAAATTATTTATATGAGGTTAGGTCCCATTGCTTGTGGGTTTATCTATTCAAATCAGTTTGGCATTATCCCTGGTATGAATATTCAGAACTGCCTCTAAATGTGTTAGCCTCATGAAACTAAAGGTTATACATGGGATCTTTGCTTTAAATCTTCATATCTCAAAGGAATTTGATATAATAAACTGGAGTTCTATTTTTGAAATTATCAGAAGGTATGGACACCCCCTGAACCCCATGCCCCCCGGGACAGTCCCCTTGAACACCCCCATGCCCCCTGGACATCCCCCTTTCTCACTCCTAGACATCCCCCTCACACCCCCACTAGACACCCCTCCCCCTAGACATCACCCTGGACACCCCTCCAAGACAACCCCCTAGACAACCCCTCCCCCTGACAGACCCTGGACACCCCCTGCACTCCACCATCACCCTCATCATACCATGCAGACCCCCCCCCCCAGACAGCCTTTGGACTCCCCCCTGGACATCCCCCTTGACACCCCACCTGCACCCTGCCCCCTGCCCTACAGACCCCCCTCCCCCTCCCCCCCAGACAGCCGTTGGACACCCCCTGGAAAACACCTCCTAGACAACCCACCTGCTCATGATATTTTCATTGATAGAAATACAATGGTTATTGATCCACCAAACCAACAAGTTACAGTTAATCGGGATTTATATACACCAGTACATATTTTCATAACAAGTGATACCATTTTGAATCTTATGTATAGACCTAAAAATCATGGCCATGAGAACCCCCATTGTAGACTTTATGAAGACTAAACATTCAATTTAATATGATATAATAATGTTATAAAATTATTCACTTTTATGGTGGTTAAGAAAAACTTGTGTAAAATAGGGGTAACAACATGCCTTGTCAAACAAAATGTTGGGAGTCTGAAAGCTTGGAAAGCCAAGAGGGGAACCTGCCTAGTTGTCGAACCAGATGTTTATGTTTCCTTATTCCACAATCCACTGAGACTACTTCTTGAGAACCATAATGTCACCATTCAACTCCTTCGACATCCATGAGGCTTTCCCCATGGATCCTCATGTTCAGATCAATACTTTGACAGAGATGAAATTTCCCTATAGAGAACAACCTTCATGAACCTCCCAAGAAAACCTAGCTTGCAGAATGTTCATTTATCCCTCGACACTGCATTAGATAATACCTCCATCTACAACTAGTCTGGAAATCCTCATCCAAACATCCCTAAGAATGTCTTCCCACCCCATGAGAATAAAATATGAATTAAGTCATTATCTTTTCAATATTCCCCAACACCACTTTAGAATCCATTAAGACCAATAACACATGAATCATAATGGAGATAAGGATTAAAATCACCAGCATAATTCTTCCACTGAAGGATAGAAAATAAGTTCTAGGGGCTAGTGCGATGGCTGGTGCGGTGGCAGGTGCGGGCTGGAGTGGCAGGTGCGGGTGGGAAGGCAGGCGATAGGGGGATGGAAGGGGGTAGGTTCAGTCTAGAATAGGTGGTTGGGACTATTTTGCAGGTGGAAGAGGGATGGAATGAGTGTTTTCCAAGGAGCTGAGGGGGTAGGCCTGGTGTGGGATGGATTGCAGGTGGACCCGGTGTGACTACAGCATGACCGCCGTGTGACTGTGGCGTGACCGCAGCGTGACCGCGACATGACCGCGAAATGAATGAGGCGTAACTATGTCGTGACTGCGGCATGACCGTGGCGTGATAGCGGCATGACAGCGGCGTGACCGCGGTGTGTTGGCCCGGTCCTGCGACATCTGTGGGTCATCAACTTTCATCTAGGAGAGAAGGGAGTGGGAGGAAGCGGGGAAAAATTCTGGTCGTCACCCCGCCAACATAAATTGAGATTATTTAGTCTCAACATTGATCACAAGACTCATGGAATACTATCAATGAGCTGATCATCCATCAGATTCTCCATTGGTGTAGAAATATCCAACTACATTATCTAATGTGTGTGTTGTTTACTGTTCTCCCAAAGAAAAAAAATATAACGTTGAAGCATTTTTTCTACAAGGGTCAAAACACTCATCCAATAATCAGGATCATAAAAATATCAATATCTAAAGGACACATTTCCAAATACAGATAAAATTATAAATGTATTCCCATGCCTTTTTATTGTCTAACATTTACTATGATGTCTCTTGAGCACTTAGATGGTCCTTTTAGAGTACATGTATAAAGCTTCACCATCATCTCTAATGTTGTCTACATGTGACTAAATATTATCATGAGAGACTCAATCAACAGATTTTCTACCTGAGGGCATCCCTCCCCATTAACTATAGATGGGTAATGTAACTAAAACTCAATCTAGGTATCATAAATAGAATTACAATAGGACTACGAACGGCCACAGGGTGTCATCCTGGGGCAAGGCCAAATCACGGTATTATCGCGGCGTGACCACTGCGTGACCGTGGCGTGACCGCAGTGTGACTGCGGTGTGACTGTGGTGTGACCACGACATGACCGTGGCGTGACCGCAGTCAGTTGGCCCGGTCTAGTGACATCTGTGTGGCAGCACCTTCCGGCCAAGATCGAAGGAAGTGAGATGAGGCAGGGAAACATTTCGGTTGTCGCCTCGTCAGCAGAAATTGGGATTAGTCAGTCTCAACATTGATCACAAGACTCATGCAATACTATCGAAAATCTGATCATACATCATATTCCACCTTATTTTGGAGATCTCCAACTACACTATATGATGTGTGTGTTGTTTACAATTCTCACATAGAAAAAAACGTAATATAGAATAATTTTCCCTATAAGGGTCAAAACACTCATCCGATCATCGTGATCAAAAAAATATCGAACATTGAAGGACATTTTTTCAAATACAAATATCATTATAAATGTATTCTCAAGTCTTCTTATTGTCTAACATTTACTATGATTCCCCTAGAGTATATAGATGGTCCTTGTAGAATACAAGTAGCAAGCTTCACCCTCATCTCCAATTTTGTCTACAGGTGAATAAAAATTTTCATGAGAGACTCAATCAAGAGATTTTCTACCTGAGGGCCTCCCTCCCCATTAACAATGGGTGATTAATGTATCTAAATCTCTATCTAGGTATCATAATTAGAATTCCTACATGACTACGAGCATCTTCGGGGTTTCGTTATGGAGTAGGGCCAAATCATGAATTTACTATGGCGTTACCGCGGCATGACCATGGCTTGACCGCAGCGTGACCGTGGCGTGTTGGCCTAGTCTAGCGACATCCGCAAGGCAGTATCTTCTGCCCAGGAGCGAAGGGAGAAGGAGGAGGTAGGGAAACATTCCAGTCAATGCCCAGCTGGTAGAAATTATGATTACTCAGTCTCAACATTGATCACAAGTCCCATGGAATACTATCACCGAGCTGATCATCACTATTCTTTGGTTTCTAAGACAGCGCACCTCTGTTGGAGGGGTTTTATTATAAAACCAGGTATGTTTGATTAAAGAGGAATGGTATTTGTCATGAATAATGGCATGAAGATCCATTGCAAGAGAATGTGTTGAAAATTTATATATGAAGAGTTCATTTGATGTGTTAACATAAATAAGAAGTCTTAGAAGGGGACCCAGGGTGAAGGTATGCAAGGAATAATTTCATAAAGAAATTACATTCCTGATATGGATATATTGATATGTGTTTGGTGTCTCGAACAAGGGATTAAACAGATCCACAAACTATTAATTAAAATAGTAGTATAAAATGAATAATATTTTGGCCTGACCCATCCGTATATCAGACATCCATGTCAAAAGAAAAGAAAATAAACAGTATAAATACAGTAAAAGGAGAAAAAAATGAAACACATTATCAATCCTTTATGTTCCCTGATCTCCCTCCCCTGTAAATAAAACTGCATAGCCACCTCTAGTGCCCTTCTAGTCCCCTTCACAAAATACAAATACCCTATGTCTGTAGAAAGTGGTAAAAGGCCTTAGCGGCCAATGTGATAAAGAAAAGAAAAGAAAAACTCAACTAACAAATACCTGTATCCTCTTCCCCATCACCAAGGAGTGGGATGCTCATGTCATTGCAGATAGAGCTTCAGCAGGATTGTTCCCATGTTTCCCAGATTTTTCACCCATATATTTCCTAGATATATGCATTATGAATAGGTGTTTGTACATGTAATGTTGCAAAGAATTGTTCTAGTGTATGCATTGGATGTCTAAGAAATAATAATGTAAGCACAACTTCTGTAATGATGTCAGTATAATCATTGGTAGTATGAATACTACTCCTGTAATAAATTCTAGTGTATTGTTTCTACTAATGAATCCAAATGTGGAAATATGTAATATTTTCCAGTTTAAACATTTTTTTCAGTATCAGCTGCTAGTTTAAGCACTCCTAATAGAAAGATTACAGTATAAGCCATGCTAATGTAAACAATGCTACTAAACCACTGCATGTCTTAATCTAGTGATGATAATGCAAATATGTATTCGAACCTATTTTTAATGGTGTCAAACATTTGAATATTGGTATTGATCATAAATTTCCTTGCGTTTAATGCTGCTACTAAAAATAGCAGAACCTACATAATCGGATTTCGTAAATTATTAAATGTTTTATGTTATAGAAATTCAAATATTAAATAATATAGTGGTAATAACTACCTAATGTTTATGCTCTCGTAAAGAACGCACCTTCAACATCCATGTCATAAAAGGACAATAATTATGAGAGTGATTTCTTTAAATGATTTATTAGTAGAGATAAAGGTAAAATCATATGTACTCACTGTCTTATAAGAATTATCATCAAAGCTATCTGTATCGGCTTCATCAATAAATTCCTCTTTTGTTTCAGGAAGATTTTATGGTATACTTTTTATCAATTTTCCATGTGATTTCATAGGTAATTTTTCCTACAAAAACACTTCAAATGCATAATTAGTGACCAGAATTGCAAATATTATATAAAATATATCAAACTAAAAACCACTGGCACAATTTATATAATGCCTGAGAATTAGTAAGAATCCTCACATCTTCATCATAATCACATTAGATGAACCAGTGGAATCACTCTCAAAGACCATGGAAATAGATAAAATGACTATTTTAGTGAGTAGGCTACCCATTCAAAGTAGGAGAAGCTTTGGAAGGAGGCGCCAAAAATAGAACATAGATTAATAATAATTAAATGAGAATGAAATAAAAAAATGTAAATTTTATTGGTTTGTTAGAAGCATACCCTGTAATGAGAACCATAGACCACTCCTATTACTAGATGATAAATGCTCACTCCTTTGGAATCAGTTTCAAAAGAGCATGACGAATCAGAGCTGCTATTAGGCTTCACATTCTTATCAGAATAAAAAGTAATGTTTTTAGCACCAGTGTGGGATGGCTTAGTTGAAATTTCATGCTTGACAATAATATCCTATAGAAATGCATTCAAGTCCAATTAATATCTGAGATCCTCATCCAACCTTCCTTCATTGTAGTATGTTGCAATCAATGGATTAAATGAAAGAAAATTTAGTTTTTGGACCCACAGATAGATGCAGTAGGAGGAATACTGACACCACTAAAATTTGATTAAGTTTTTGAGTCATTTTATACAATTGTTACTAGTAATACTACCTAGGGTAAAGCCACTTCCATTATTCATTCTGTGGTAATTAAATTCATGTTCTTCTTTTCCTTTTTTAAGGAAAGTATGCATGACATAGTCATGAATGATGATAAAAGAACGCCCCTGTCTTCTTTTTTCCCTGCACATGTACAGAATATAATTAATATGATTCGAAGAAAAATTGAAATTTTTTTATATTGTATGAAAAATGCATTTCTGTAGTTTAAACTAGTTGTAGAGTTCATTCTGCAAACACGTTCATTTCAATATAAATTGAAAGGTGTTTCTTTTATTGTTCTATGAGCATTTTGAATGTAATAATCATTGTATTTAAAACAATATACCCACATAGATTACTAAATATAATCATAGACAGAAAACAACCATGATAATTATTTGAAAACACATGTAAAAAAGACACCTAAGTTAAACATACCTTTAGGAAAAAAAAGATCCATGAAATCCCATACCTACAAACCAGCTGCAAATATTGTCATGAAACCAAACACATTAAAATCTACAGTTATACATGAGCTTATAAAATTTTCATGAACACTATGTTTCATATCCAAAAAACACCAAGACCCCCTCCCCCCTCACCCTACACCGAGCCCCACCCCCAGCACCGAGCCCCCCCAGCACCGAGCCCCCCCCAGCACCCAGCCCTACCCCCAGCACCCAACCCCACCCCCCCTGTACCCAGCCCCCACGCACCCAACCCCAAACCCTGCACCCAGCCCTCTGGACCCAGCCCCACCACCCCACCCAGAACCCAGCCCCACCACCCTTCACCCAACCCCCATGAACCCAACCCCCTCCCCTCTACACCAAATCCAACCCCCATGCACCCAGTCCCACCCCCAAGCACCCAGCCCCCCTGCACCCTACCCCACCCCCTGCACCCAGCCACCCTCCCACCTTCACCCTACCCCTCCAGACACCAAGCCCTACCCCACCTGCACCCAGCTCCACCCCCAGCACCCACCCCCAGCACCCATCCCCACCCCAAGCTCCCATCCCCACCCCCTGCACCCAGCCCCCTCCCCACCCTACCCCCTACACCCAGCCCCACCCCAACACCCAGCCCCAACCCCCTCCCCACTACACCCTTCATAAAAAGCTAACTATAAACAAAAAAAATCTCAAGAATATACCATTTCATGCAGGGACTTGGGATCTGAAAAAACCCAACCAATTCAATCAATAGAACAACATCAGATTTTGCAATATGATAATTATAGAAATAACAACTGAGCAATAACTTCCTTTTTTACGTACATTAATTCTGACTTGACAATAAATAATTTATGAAAAATAAAGAGATAATATATGGTTCCAATATCACTATATTGGATACTATTTAGAGCTAAGTATTCTATAGTAGTAAGGGAATCGATTTCCCATATGCATGAATATGGATACTAATTTTAGATTTATGTAAATGCATGAAAAACATTATGCATAACTTTTTAGAATAAAACAAATTAACCATTCTCATCCATAAATAAATTATATTCGGGTTCTTAAAGTACATACATAAGTCTACCTACTATTTTATAAATAGAGGGGATTTATATCCCCTCAATTAGCAACCTCCTCATCCTCATGTCCATTCCAATCACCATCAACATCAACATCATCATCAGCAACATCGTCAGCAGCCTCATCACCACCAGCATCATTAGAAACATCATCACCACCAATAGCTCTATCAGCTCCACCTTCGTTGCCACTATGACACTCATTGGCATCACCTGATACAACATTTAAAAAGAACATCAAAACCATTTATGATTCAAATGTAGAAACATGATGTGATGGAAGTGACTGACTCAATCCTCCAATATCTTTCATGAAACATTCGGTCATCATCTTACTTCTTTCATGCCCCTCTATAACTATTTTCTTTGCCTCACCTACTTCAACACGAGCAATTTCCATCTCAGAGGTCTGGGAGGCTTGAGAGGAGCCCGATGACAACCAATACTTAGAGGGGATGATGTTTTTCCCTTGTCAACATCTTACTATACCCAGGTCCTCCTCAGCTAATACCTGACATAAATGATCATGTGGCATGAAGTTGTGATCTTCCATACCATCGAGGGCCTATAAGGAAGACTGATGAAATTTTAAAAATACTAAATTATGAATTTCATATAAATCTTTACAATATAAATAAAAAACCTTAAAATTTTATCTTGTGTCTGTGAATTTACTACACTTCCATCCTTTTTCGTTATACTAGAGCAAAATAATTTTGGCACGAGGTACCTGACATTCGATGCCCAATTTAGCTTGCTGCAAATGAGAAATGAAAAAATGAAGATTAGTACCATATATGAGAAATGAAAAAATCTGACCTATGTCTATTCAATAATATTATCAGTAGAAAATATTGAATAACATCACAATACCCGATTAAAGTACCTGTTTCTTTTCATGATCAGGCATTGTTGTGCACCCCAACGTGTGAAAATATGTCATTGAATCCTTATTATTTATGTTTTTCTATGAAAAATCCTAACAAATTCCAATACATGTAATAAGAGTAAAATTTTATATGTAAACCATTAAAGATTGAGATTACCTTAAACTTAGAGGTCTTCCAATTTGCAATCATGTTTTAATATTGTCTTTTTGGACAGCCGGGGAATTTTGGTACCCTGTCTATGTTACTACCAACCCTACTCTTCCAACCAACATACAAATAATTCTTGTATGAGCACAATAACTCCCCAACATCCATCAAACTTGCAGTCTTAGCAGCTTCTCCGTTGGGAAAGATTCCATGAATCTTCAATGAACATGTTATTTCATTTATATACACCAATAATATAGATATGACAATATATATTTTTCATACCCATGTTTTCTCGCATGCTTGGTTTTTAATCACTAACATATACATCTCCATGAAACCGGTTCCACCGGAATTATAACGTGATACCTGTCCAATGTGGCCATGAAACTTCAACACTGCGTTGCAGTTGGACCGACTATCTGATTTTGCCGATTGTATTCCACCATTATCTGTTTCTAGTGATTTCCAGACTTCCTTCATCTGAATGAGCCCATGTATCCTAGCATATGATCCCACTGAATAAGAAAAATAGAGGTAATAGAAGAATTATGTCACGGTACAACATGAAAAAATAACGTGATATAATTTGAAATAGTTATAATCAAAAAACCATATGTAGATTGGTCAACACAAAGATGGATCTGTGGGCTGTCCTGACTCAGAAGCCTCTTTAGGAAGTGTATGTTTCACTGCATTCTCTCAGTAACATTCATGCACTGGAGTGGAAGCTAATGTAACATATTCATTATATGTTTCCTAGAAAGTAGGAATTTGAGGCGGTGTAGACACGGTAACATATGGGTAGTACGATGGGGGATACATCATCAGATATGGATATGTTAAAGGTGGAAACATCTATGGAAGTGGTGTATTCATGGAATGTGAATAAGAAGGAAGCTGAGATGATGATGGAGGTATGGATAAAAACATCCCCAAAGACTCAAGAGGATTTAAAGGTGTGGTGGAAGGGGTGTATGATGGTAGTTTAGTCTGGAACCGAGTATGACGGGTGCTCCTTCTATGTCTAGAAGCATCCCCACTCATACCCATGCTAACTGGAATATGAGTCAAATCTGGTGGAACTGAATGTCCCTAAGAATTTTTGATAAATTATATTAACTTGAAATTATATGTAATAAAGAAAAAAAACATTACAATTATAGTATTGTCTGATGGAAGCAAAGGCAATGCATGCTCACACCATGGTCGATCTGGATAAAATAGTCCCTTCCTTCGACCTTCTATAGTATTTGGAATAATCTACATAAGAAAATCTAATTTAAGGAAATGACACCAGAAAATAAAAAAACAAAAAATTCATTTAAAACTAAAACATAATTAAAGTAATTATAGTAATAATAACATGAGAAACTCATGTTAATATAAATTTAAAGAACAATGAACATATATGGTTGATTATATATATTACCAACCACTACTTCATGTTCAAGAACAACTGTCACAATGGGACAATTTTATTCATCAAATGAAATATTTTGGACAAGGGATTACATCATTAATGACACCATAATCGGGTCTCAGATGATCTTTCACATAATAAACTTTTTTATCCATTGATGCCAAAATATATGGTTCATCTGTACATAGGAATCAACTCATATCAATAAATATGAATCCACAGTCATCAATAAATATACCATGATGTCTCATTGAATCAAACCATTTACATTTCATCATATTGACTCTACCTAGAGAGTAGTATTCTAATAACAATATTTTATTAACTGGCCCATAATAATACACATCTTCATATCGAGGCTGACTTTCTGATACACTAGCATAATAATCCTTTGTAGCGGTTAACATAACTCCATCATGTTATGTTCTCATTTTCACCGCTCGATCCATTGTAACCAATATATACACATTGATCATTAATGATTTACATTCACGAACAAAAGAATTAGGCCCAAAATCCAAAGCTCTCGATTCTTGAGAAACGGAGTCAATAGATACACTCAACACCAGAAATATATATGAATAATACAATTATATGGATATATATTTTTTAAACTAATTAATGTAATGGTAATAACTTTGATTTCAACCAAGACAGAAACTCTAGGCTATGCAAAGCCTCTCACCTTCGCAAAGACAACGATAATTGAACTCTACTTATAATTGGTTTATTTTTCCTATATAAAATTATAATAAAAGGGTAAGGTATATGTGAAATTTCATAATATGAGATAACATATAAATATCTATATTATTTACTTTATATAGTCATTGAAAAAACTATAGTTAAACAATATTGTGCGATGTGCCATTTTCTTCTCTTCAAGGCTCAATGTGGCCAATGTATAAGACCCAAAAATTGCTCCTGTTTGGGGAAGAGATAGAAATAGGGGCTCAATTTTCCCATACTGTCCATCTTCATTTCTCATTTTCTGATTATGTCTTGTGGTGACATCATACAAATACATTGAACAAAAATCCATACATTCTTGAGCTAGATAACCCCTAACAATAAAACCTTCCGGACAATACCTATTTCGAACAAATGATTTCATTGTTCACATATTTCATTCAGTAGGATACATCCACTGAAATGAAATGGGTATCCCAAGAAGTTTTTCAATTGGAATACGAACATTTAAATGAGTTATACAAGTCAAAAATAATTGAGGGAAAATATTTTCCATCTCACATAAAATTAATGGCGCCTCTTGCTGCATTTTTATCAAGAATGACTTGGATTACATTTTAGCACAAAGGTCTCTAAAAAATGGAACAAGCAAATCACTTTCACCCTTAAATAATAGGATAGAAAATGATAAGTTGTTATTGGAATCAATTCATTAAGAAGGACGTGGTAATCAAAAGATTTCAGAGATTTTAGTTTCACATCTCTTATATTGAATCGATTAGATTTGTTGCTGGAATAGCCATTGGGAACCTTGATATTATCCAATACTACTGGAAATTGATCTTTCTATGATGGTTTCATCACACTAGAAGCATAATTAACATTCCATTTGTTTTCACTGATACACACAGGATGCAGTTCTGGTAGAATACGCCAATATAACAAGTCTCGATGAGATCAGAAGTCATATTTGGAGTTCCCCTTGAAATTAAGAAGAATTGAAAGAAAAATTTCACATATATTTTTCTCAATATGCATTATGTCTAAAAAATGATGTAACAAATTGGTAGACCAATATGGAAATTCGAAAAAAATACTTCTTGTTTTCCAATTATAAGAGGTTTCAATGATAACCTTCTTCTTCTTTTTAGAGTTCAACTGACCATTACCTAATGAATAACTGAAATCTTTTAATTCATTAAGCACATCGCATCCTAACAAACGTTGAGGTGGTTGTTCAGTATCAACACTACTATCAATACTCTGATGATTCATCCTGTATTGATGATCCATTGGAAAGAATCGTTGATGCCCCATTATACGTAAACTATAATGATATTTAAGCATTCTTGATCGTGTATTCTTCATAAAATCAAGTCATTATCGTTTTCACTTCATGATCTACCCATAAATTGTTGCTTAAGATGGGAAATCATTTATGGTTCATAGAAGGGAAGAACACATCTGAACCGTATTCTTTGAAGAAGCATCGAATGAACACAAACCGAAATAACAAAGTTGTTGCAACTCTCTTATTAAAGGATGAAAGTAGAAATCTATATCAATACCGGGATCAGAAGGTCCATATACCAGTATACTAAATAATTTGAATAACTATTTCATACACATTCATATAAGAAGATTATAAACAAGAATAAAAACTGACTGCGTGCTGTGAGAAGTAAGAATCTGACCCAACTGCTTAAAACCATCATAGGATAGACCCAACCTGACATTACGCACCAAAGATGCATAATAAGGATGTTGTGCATCAAATTTCCTCCATGATAATCCATTTGTAGGATGAACCCACTCATCATTACCTTTCATGCCATCACATATTGGTTGATATTTCTGTAGACATGAATAGATTTTGAATTCTGGGAATCAATGGAAAGTACCACATGACTTTCCATGACACACGAGATGGTGTTCCATATACATTTTTCTTCCATCGAGATGTACCACATTGTTTACAATCATTAAGGTCGATTATTTCCTATGAAAATAAACTGCAATCTTTTGTAAAATCATTAACATTATTAGTATCAAATCCATGCTTCTTAATTAACATCCAAGACTTGTAATGATTTGAAGGAATATCTGCACCATCAGGATGGAAGTCCTTCAAAAATGTAAGAATTTAATCAATATCGGTATTATAAATTCCATACATGGTTTTCCAATATTATAACATTATTAAAAAATCCAACTTGTTCATTTCAGTATATTCCTGATATACTGGAGTTCTGGCATCATCCAATAAAATTTTCACTCTGTCATCATCATCTTCAGTATTTTCCTCATGTGTATTGATATCATTGTCTTCTTGCACTGGCATACTATCTCTCTTGAGATGATGATCATATGGAAACTAATCGAATATAAAATTCTCCATGCCACTTCTTTCATTTTTCTCGTGACCAGTATAACATTGACTTATCTCTCCATAGTGATTCCAAACACAATAGTTTGTTTGAAATCCAAATATCGTTATATGGTAGATAACTTCTTCCCTGCTTAACCATGGTATTCCAACACATTTAAAACATGTACACTGTATACCACCTCTATCTGAAGCATTGTAAAATAGAAAATCTAAAAATTCTCCAAATTATTTTGAAACGCGGAAGAAATCCTATCGGTATGATACATCCAGATTCTATACATTCTATAATAAGAAAAATAAATGTTATCTTACAATAAGCTATGTAATCGATAAATAAAAAAGGGATATATACTATATAAAATAAAACTACTAGAACATAAAAACCATAATTGTAAATTCTCCTTTGTATTGTTTGTGCCTTTATTTTTATAACCAATTTAAACCCTTCAAGTATCATAGGTAAAATTATTACAACCATCCTATAAAGGGATGATCAAAAAGGTAATCCATAATGGGCCTAGAAGGGATTCATGTCTATGATAGAGTGGTATGTTTCATTATAGATGTACTATGGGAGAGATAAAAAC
The DNA here is from genome assembly GCA_963277665.1 of Viscum album. Taxonomy (NCBI): domain Eukaryota; kingdom Viridiplantae; phylum Streptophyta; class Magnoliopsida; order Santalales; family Viscaceae; genus Viscum; species Viscum album. Next base: position 1,759,266,305 of record OY728123.1, read on the forward strand.
GTTTTTCATCCCTTAGGTGTAACATAAAAAACCAACTGTTTACATTAAAATACACCCTTAAACATGTGTTATTTCATTTTAAAAGCAAGGGAGAGATAACAAAATTCATCCATCATCATAAATATTTTAAATAAGCCCCATATCAATGTAATTAAATATTTTCCATGGGTAAAATTATAATTCAAGGAGGGAAAAAATATAAATAAACCCACTTCGTCTCCAAGAATTAATAAAAATTATTTATATAATTTATTTAAAACAATCATTGGTAAAAAATATTTGTATAAATATACTACAAGATGAATTTAATGAACTAAATCACTTCATGGTTATTTTTAATAAAATAATTATGTAGAAACACATAGTATATTCAAAGTGTAACAAGTCATAACAGGACTCATAAAAAGGAAAAGTTCGTTTTGGTAAAATAAATGAATTTATAATCATTTGAAAAAGGAAATACACGTTATTATATTAATATAGAACAATAAATTTTACACACATCATGATTATAGTTCTCATAAGAAATTATATATTAATATATACATATAAGAGACATAAAATAAAAAAGGGTTACAATTAAGAGATCTTACATTTCCAATATACTACATAACCTATACATCCAAATAGAAGTGATGTTTGATTAATAAATGAAGACTTCATAATTTTTTCAGTAAATAAGTAAGGTAAGATAATAATATATTTCAAACTTTCATACAAATCATATCCAAGATGATGTATTTTGAGGGTTTTCCTAATGAGTTTAACTACATTAAAATTCTTCTTTATCAGTTCAAATCAAATTTTATGTCCTTAATGTGATTGATGCATCCTAAAACCATCTATAGCAGAATCTATATGATGTTTGGGAAATCCCATTTGATTACTAAAAGTATGAATTAATATCAAACATATTTTATAGGTGGGACATCTGAATTTCATTATCGATATAGTTCACAAGTATAATATAAAAATCCTATATTTTTTTGCGATTACATATCATAAATCCATTTCCTTAATTGTACTAGGTTAGTCCTAGGACAATGAGTTTAGGGAGATACCATCTCTCAAAGATTATTTTTAAAATAATAAGGAATCCTTTTATATGTGAAAATAACAACAATGCACATGGGATACAATCTCCTTGAAATAGAGGTGAACATTACAAAAAATAATCCTAATGTTCCTTTATATTGATTTCCTATTCCATATTTATATTCTACCCAAAGGAGAGATAGAGAGAGAGAATGTGATATTCTCATTGAGTAATTAAATATGTGAGAAGGTATAAAATTTAATTTGATTAATAAAATACCAAAAATGATTCACCCCCTCTAAGTGTTCGACACATCCAAATGTGATCCTAAAAATTGTTATTATAGAATGAGTACACCTCTAACTCTATTATCAATAATCTCATGTTGAATATTTGAATTTATTTTGGAAAATTCTAAAATAATTTTACAGTATAATAAGCATATATACGCCCCTTTGAAATAAATAATGAAATATATTTATTCTATGGTGACTAAGAATAAGACAAAAAGAGATGAAAAGATGTTGAGAAAACCTTCTTAATAATAGGAGACTTGACACAATTTTAAGGTAACTTTAGTGTATGTATTTATATTACATTTATTATTTAGTATCTTCTTGAATTTGTTTAAATTATATCCCACTTAATAAAATAAGAAAAAAATAGTTCTCCTATATAAGAATTTGCATGAACAATGATTGGGCATGGAAAAAGAAGATCTGGTAGTTGAATTGACATAAATAGAAATTGACAACCATTCTACTTCATGTAGAACACAATATCTACATGAAGTAAATGTAATAGAATATCTCTCAATTTTTTTATATATAATATCAATGTTCAAGTAGACAATATCATATCTTTAATGAATTATGTGATGACTTATTTGATGAATCAAATGATTATTAAGAAAAGACCCAAAAAACCTAGAAATACATTAATTGTCATTTGTTGCTCTATGAAAATAATGGAATTAAAGATCACCCAAATTGAAGATAAATCAGATATTATAGAGAAATATTTTTAGATAATGTAGTTTATGTTCAAATATATCTCTAAGTATGTTGGATATATATATAACCTGAATGAGGATCTTGTATAAATATTGTCAAATTTTTTGAATGAATGAATCACTAAAATCAATGAGAGAGAATAAGACAATATGGGGCATTAAGAAAAGAACCAAACACTTGAAGAAGTAACTATTATCAATAATTATCTTCAAGTAGTTATGGAAAATATGATTAAATAGATTGAACATATTCTAGAAGAAATGAAAAAATGGGTGAAGATCAAACAAATGTGATGCTATTAGATTGTAATGATATAATAAAGAGAATAAAAAATGATAAATAAATTATCAATATGTCATTCTTATAACATAAAGTTGAATTTAAAAATATATAAACATGCTAATTCATGGCTTTAAGATAAGTTTAAAAAATATTCAACCATAAAAACTACTATGGAGGATTATGATTCTAAAAGGAAAGGTATTATCTAACTCAACGGTCAATGTTTGAGCTAAATCTATTTTTAAAAAGTGTGACATTTTTATGTTTAAAATTTTTAAAAACATTGAGGTAAAAAGTGATTATAAATATACCATTTTCTTAACTGTTCTCAAATGATTTTATATTAGAGATGGATACCCAAATAAAACCCAACTAATTGATGTAAATAGTAAAACAATCAGGCTATCAGTTTTTGATAAATTATACAAAATGTATATTAAATAAGGAAACAAAAGATTGATGGGTTTTTTTGCTATAAAATATTTTGGAATAAGGTTGTGGACTACTATAATAATGTGTTATAATTTAGAAGAAATAAAGAGTCTATATCAATGGGGATGAAACCTAAAAATAAGTAAAAACCATAAGTGAAATATAATAATTTGTATACATAAAACAAATTTTAAAACCTAGTTATCTATATAATATTTTTAGTAGATGTGGGAACAAGAATGATACATGAACATTTAACACAAATAATCATGATTCAAAAATTAATAGTGGAATTGGAACACAAAATTTGATATAGGAATAAAATTAATTATTGGGTAGTAGGAAGATGATGTCCCCTAAAATGAATACCTTGATTTCAAATATTTCTGGATAATTAAGGGTAGTAAGTTGCTTCTTTTTTAGAAAAATACAACATTACATGGAAAAATGAAAATAAAATATGTTTTGTAATGTTGAAGGAACAAAGAATAATAAAATAAAAAATCATTCCAAACTAAAAATAAATGGACTATCCTAGTGAATGACTCTCCTAAGAATCCATGTGGAGGAACCAAAGATGCTGAGCATATTTCTAAAGAATACTTGGAAACCATTCCATTAATTGGTTTATAGATAGAAAGATAAATACATGAATAATAAATGAAATGATCTCATGGAAAATACAATACTTCCAATTAATAATAATTCTAATTTCAAGAAAGGTTGACAAAAAAGATGACTAAATTGATTTTGAAGTGTTATGTGGGAGGTGTAAGAAGGTTTGAAAAAATTCGAATAATTTTCCTAATAGTATACCAATTGATTAAGAAATCATAAAAATATGAAATATATAAAAGGTTGTGCATGTTACTTAATGAATCACGTTGAAAATAACATCACCCACAAGTAGATTATAAAATAACCCATGACTTTATAAGAAAATTCATATTCAAAAAATAGTTGTGTAAGAATAAAGAGTCTAAATAGAATTGGGTATAAATTAGAAATGATGAAATTATTAATAATAAATTCTCAATATGATTGCAGAAATTTATAAGCTAGGAGTGATAACATATTCTCAATAATATGCATTTCATTTGTGTTCTAACCATATTGGTAATTAATGGTGATGTTGGATCTCAATAAGTAAAATATAAAGGGAAATAAATTGTAAATACTTTTCTAGTTCTGAATTATTCATCATCCTATAACATAAATCGACCCATACTAGTGCACTCTCAATAACAAAAATCTTTAAATCCCTTTATAAATTAGATCCATCTTGATGAATACCTTGTGAAGTGTCCTTGTGATGTGGAGACAATTGAATAAATATTTATAATATTCTAGAATGATTAATTACATATTAATTTAGAATGTTCTTGAAAATGTATTTTGAAATGTATTTTCATATATTATCTCAGACCTTTTTAGATATGAATTAGGTCTATTATTATGGTAGATAATTTACGTTAAAAATAACTTGAAGATTGAATAAGAATAAGGAGTTTTAGATTGATAATAGTTTTTGACTCGTGTGTTGAGAAATGGGGAAAAATAGGTTATTATTTTAGATATATATAAATTTATAAATTTTTGTCCATTGGTTTAATATTGAGAAGATTTTAGAATCCCATAAATTAGTTAATGTAATTTTAATGAGTTGGTATCATATTTTGTTGAACAATTTAAATCCTTAATGTCTAAATCAAGCACTTTAATTTTTCACACTATGTGTGAGTTACGTAGACTGATAATGGGTGAAATTGAAGTGAAATGACTAAGGGAATATCCATTGGGATTTAAGAAATGACTTATGTATCATTTTTCAACAATTATTGTTTTGGATTATTATGGTGTACCCCCATTTAATTTTGAATGATGAGTTAACTGGATTAGACTAGATCTATTTGGCTGGAATACATCGATCATAACCAATGGGTTATAATACTACCATTCTTCCAAATGTCAAGGATGGTTCCTTCAGTTTAGACTAGAATAATGGATTAGGAAGACTGGAAATACTTGCCTATGAGTTTTATTGAGAGAGAATGCTATATTTAGTATTCACATAACTTTTTTCATGTAAATTGATTTTCTAAACTTCACTCATGAAAATGTTTTCCCTTTAAAGAATTTATTTTTGGGAAGCCATGTATTTTGGTCATACGATGCTTGTGTATGTTTGAGTTTCACATAATAGTGGAAGACAACAATCTTAATTGAATCAATATTTGTCCCCATGGTTAAAACTAAACCTATTTATAAGTAATATATGAATTATATTTTCATGGGTCCCTGAATCCGAAGTATTCATTTTCATTATTATATCCTTAGAATTCTATCATTGCTTTCCACATATGATCCAATTACGAGGGTTATTATATAACCAAAAATTATAATAAGGGAAAGGAAACACATTTATTCTAAAGTGGTTTCTATATATCTAAGATAAATATGTTTTGAACACTAATAGTCCTTCAAATAATTTAATTATCAAAATACATTTCCAAACTAGGAACTTGTTTGAAATGTAAATTGAAAATATGTGCCTCAAGTATTGATTACATACACAATATCACATATTGATAACAATTCCAAGAAGACTATTATTAATTAAACTATATAGTTTGAAATAAACATACCCACAGTCTCAAATTCCGGTCAATCTCAATTATCAAACATGTATGATTCATTATCATAATCTTAGTAATCATGAAAATTATAAATTTAATGTCTAAAAATGGAATCAATAATAGTTTTCAATGATATCTTTCACAACTATAAATCATAGAACAAATAAACTGAAAGAAAAAATATATTTAAATTCACTCTAGGGAACATGATGATGAAAATGGAAACAATATTATAAATAATGGTTTAGTATTTTACCGTTTTTTTCTGTTTTCAGTTCATTAAACCCTCAACTGAATTTATATATAATATAATGAAAAACTAGGAGATGAAATTTTATTCCTTGATGCCAGATCTGGGGGTATGGAGGCGGAGTCTAGGATGGGATGCTTCCGAAGCTGGAGGAAGTTGAGGTGATGGCCAAGGCCGGGAGGAGAGTGAGAAGAGAAGGGGGGCGTTAATGGATGGGGGGTAGGGAGGTAGAGGGTTGTATGATTAGGTTGAGGTGAAGGCCGAGAGGGAGGTCGGGAGTGAAGGTGGAGACCCGGGAGGGGAGGAGATGGGCGGGATGTGGTGGTCGGAGGGCCGTGAGGCAAATGTCTGTGAGGGGATGAGAGGGCCGAGGGGCGGTGTTTGGATGGCCTGGAGGCAGTGGTCCGAAAGGGGAGGAGAGGTCCAAGAGTCAGGGAGGATTAGCATGATGGAAGTGGGCGATGGAAGCGGGGGTAAGGAGGATCCCGATGGAAGAGTAGAGGAGCATAATGGAAGAGGGAGGAGGACCCTGATGGTATGTGAGGAACTGGGTATTGGTTTTCCACAGTTTTATTAAAACCATGAAAATAGATAGTAAAAAAGATATATCCTCAAATTTTTTATAAACAGTGGGGATAGATGCATGGGGAAAGATCCCATTTGCAGCAGTGGAGGCATTACACTAGCACCTCTTTACAGGACCATGGTACAATGACGGGATAGAATGGGTATCAAATACTTCCCTCATTCCTTCTTCCTTTGGGACAATAATATATTCCCCTGTGGAGGTGGATAATGTGATATTTATATCCACTTCTTCCCCTTTATTATCATAACAAGCATAACACACTAGAGAAATGAATCTACTGGCGATCACGAAATCAACATAATCACTACATTGAAATGGACATCTATTGGTTTAACACCCAATCATATTCAGTCATGTGGGACTTATATAGGGTATAAGAACTACCCCATTCTAGATTATATGGGATTTGATTCCCATCATTCTGGGATCACTAAGAAGCCCCCTTGATTTCAAAACCCAACACCTGAATTCACTGTATTCTTATCTGCGCCACATTCCCCACAGGGTCCTATCAAATACAGAGGGCCAGAACTAGTATAGATCCCATTAATCAGAATACATATGGGGTCACATCCATAGTATTATAATTTACCTACCGGGGAGACCACATATCTTTAAGGTTCCTTGAGTTGATTGGTGTATGTCTCACAACATTCATGTCCCAAGAACCATTCACCTCCGCGTTATTTCAAGTTGAAATGAAAATAAATGATATAGTCCTCATCAAATGACCTTAAAAGAGGATTTTTCCAATAATGTGGAACTAAATTACATGGGTTCTGATTCTATTCATGAAATTATATAGAGATACCCTATTTTTTTGATCTCATTATCAAAACAACTTCCTTCTCTATGGATGACAGTAAACTCTAGATCTCATAACAGTAATAATTAATAATAACATCATAATGAGAAATAAAATTTTCAATTTAAAATACTAATGTATATTTGTACAATTGGGAGAGGACCTCAGATACATAAAAATTTATCAATTGATGGGGAACCTCATATATAAATAAATTATTCTGAAATCATGCACTCTTACAATTATACAATAATTCTTGGTGATCCACATTATATGTGGGGATGTACAAAGGATTCATGAACATGTCTTAAATCTACAAGAGTGTCCCTATATAGAAAATAATTACCTTCATGAAATTTTAATGAGACCTACCTCTGGTAAAGTTGAATCATGTGAGTCCCTAAGTGTAGTTGGGGCAAGTTCTCGACAACGACATACCCTTGGTATATAGGTCCATGATATATCTTGAATGAAGGAACCACATGGCGTTTCTAGATCCATAAAAACCCTATTATAAGATGGTTTATAATATGTAACCCTAGTTGAATGATTTTTCAATATTCATACCCCCATAATCATTCATGCTTGGGACTCCTTTTATTTTTTTTTCTTTAAAAAATGAATTTTGACTATCACGTGAAACCACATAGTTGTGACATATCCCTGAAATGTGAAAAAATATATACATCCTAGTTTTCATCAGAACAATTTGTTCCTACAAAAAAATCAAATACAAATTTTCATCATAAAAAGTAACATTATAGGATACCATCATAGATGGAAAATAATATTGAAATATCACTATTAAAAATTCATGACGGAGACATATTTTACAATATTAAAATCATATTTTTTTTGAAAAGTAAGGCAATGATAATGAAAAATAATTCTAAAAAAATAAAATATTAAAATTATATAAGAAACTTCGAATAATTAAAGATTCATGATTGAAGAAAATTTTCCCCTACGGTATAAATGAATAAAACATTCCTTATGCATATTTTTCAGAAAAGTCAAAATTAACATAAAAATGAAGAGAACAAAAAAATAATTGAAAATATTTTTATAATAATTTAAAAAAGGGTAAAAATTGTTTTAATTAAATAAAAATATAATTGAAAAATATTTTTTGTAAATTTTTTTTGAGAACACATACAATAAAAAATAAGATTGTTTTAAGAAAAATTTAAAAAATAAATTTCATAAAACAAAATTGCTTTTTTGTATTATATAATTGAAGTGAACATTGATACAATGATCATATAATGTGTATCATTTATAAATAAACATAAAAAAATGGAAATATTAAATAATATAATCAAAATCAACCTCTCAAATATTCATAATAGAACTTAATAAATGGAGAACAACTTTAACGTAAAGAATGAAAATTATATTATGAAATAACAAACAACATTGTAATCAGGGGAATTGTATGTAACAACCTGATATTTTATGGACCATGTTTTTTAATAAATTAAAATTTTCATTTTTATCTTGCAATTGACAGATTCAAACATTCCATTAATACTAAACTCACATGTTGAATGTTACACACAACACTGACTTGGTTATGATACACACACAACTGAGTATAGATTTTATTCAAATTATAAAAGAACAATTCCTATATTTTTTTATATGTGTCACCAAAGGAATCATTAAATACACGCAACACTAACTTGGTTTGCGTTACACACAAGAGTCATTTTCATCAATAACCGACATTGAACGCAATGCTGAGTTTCACTAAACAATGATATATTATTTATATATTATTATTCAATGGTATATAAACGGGAAATTATGAATATTATTAACCAAAATATTAATTTTATTTATCATTAAAATTCAACTTATTTATTATATACACATGATATAAGAACTATGTAAATTTTTCGGATAAAATAATAGTTTAAAAATATACATTCTTGGAGCCTTTTGATGGCACATAAATTTTAAATATACTTTTTAACACTTATAAATATTCTATTGGACAAGATAAATTTCCAAATTGGATGTGGGACATTAAAATTTTCTTTGCTTTAATTTTATCTATTTTGTGATAAAATTCATATTTTATTGAATAGTGAAAATACTGCATTTTAAAACAAAATAACCTTTTCATATAATTTATTTATATATTTTTGTTGTAAGTTTAATTTATTTTAGAGTTTAATTAATGCATAATTTTATTATTTAATTAAATTTTGGTCATTTATGTAATTTTACATTTAAATTGTACATAAACACATGTCAATATTTTGATAGTTTTTACTCCTTAAAAATGTGCTCTCTAGTTTTGACAAGAGGTATGAATTTAAAATTAATTAATGCTACTTATGTTTTTTAATTTTGGAAAAATGGATTCAATATTTGGAATCATATGCACTCTATTTTTTAAATTTTTACCTTTTATTTTTTTTACATTATTAATAGTAAATTAAGTAATTATTTTTGTTTTCCATGGTTAAAATCTAAATCAGGAAAATATGTGTAAAAAATAATATTATAATACTATAAAACTAACATAACACACATCCTAATAATATTTGATGAGATATAGCCGACCCTTATCTTACATGGGTCGATTTTAGGACCCCATTGAGCCACGTGGGTGTGATAATGGCCTTTTATAACTTTTAATTTAATGAAAAGTGAAATATAACATAAACATGTATCTCCTTAGTAAAAAATTTTTAATCTAGTTTATATATAGAAAATATATGAATATAAATACTCATTAAAAATATAATACTATTTCATAAATCATGGAATATTATTTATAATTTTTAAACATTAAATAAGTAAATTTATTAATGACACAATGATAATGCAATAATTAGCTTATTAATGAAATATCCAAATAAATGATTTTATAAATATTTAATTTAATTTAATTTGAATCTCCTGATGCCATACAAAAATTTTATGGATGAGTATGAAATATTATATTATATTTAATTATTTTTTTCAAATTAATCATGTTCTTAAAACTTTAACAAAAATCAATTTCTAAATATTGTCAAAACTAAAATAAATGAGTTTTTATAACAAATACTATTTATTTAAATGATATAATTATTTGAAAATACTATGATTCATAAAAATTACTTATTTAATGTTAGAAGCTTCATTAATGATCCACTTCAGGTTCTATTGGAATTCAAAAATAACTATAGTTACCATATGTTACGAAAACACAAGAAGACATCGTAAGAGTTAATGTTTTTAACCGAGGGTTAAAGCTAAACGATAATATCAATTATGTATCCTAAACATGTCTAAATACTATTTGAAGAGATTATTTAGACCTATAATCATCTTATACTCAAACTATATCAATTTTTAGCAATAATAATTATAAATTAGATCTGAAATAAAATAATATTTCCAGACATTCCTAAAGTTCCCCTCCCCCACTCTTATAAAAGGCCATCACATCTACCCACTTACTGACACCTTTCAAGACCCTAGGATCATCCATATTCTACCCAAATAAGATTCCTAATTCCATCCCTAAATCCTATATTACACACTTGGGGCATCAATATATCCTAAGGGGACATTTGTGAAAATCTAAAAAAGATACTTGAAGAGGAGGTAATTGTTTAATCACCTCTTTGAAAATTCTTTTCTTCTTATACTAACTCTTCATATGTTGTTTAAAAACTAAATTAATAATAAAAGAATCTTATACATAATTATATGTTATTATGAATATGATTCAACATTATTCCTCCTTGTAATTATCCTACGAATAACAATATCACCATGTGTGTGTGCGTACGACTTACCGTCTCTGTGTCATGGTGTAATATTTTATTCAACAATACATACTTTTTATGGGTATAATAATGATTATAATTGATTTAAATAAGGAATACAATATGGTAGTTTTTATTTATAATTAACATAATATTATATTACATACCATTTAACCATTATGTGAATGATATTGTATCTCGAGCGTACGTACGACCAACCGTCTCAAAAAATGCAATGAAATTTTTTCTCCACGTTAACCATTCAAGAATGATTATAAGGAATATAAAATAAATTATCACAAAATATATGACATAATAATTATATAGGATTTATATATATAAATATATTATATTATTTGTTCCATTCAATTCAATAAAGAAAAATAAACAGCGTTCATGCATACGTATGACCTATCATCTCCATGAATGGTGTTTTACATTTCTTTTATCTCTCTATTATATATATTCCTATACTGAATATTTTTTATATATAAATCATGTTTTAAATTTATGAATTATTTATCTCATGATATATTTTATAATATCAATAATAAGAAGTCAAAACACCTACGATAAATAAAATGATTATTACCCAATAACATTGCTTTAATGTGGAATTATTAAAAAAACGGGTAATATAAAGACATGAGTCAATCATATATATTATAATTGTTTTTTATAATCTAATAATATGATTAAAACAACTATATATTTGTTTTAGACACATATGAATGAAACCGTACCTAAGGTAAATTATAATATTGTAATGTCATTATTATCCATGCTTGTTTATTTTTATGTATTTGTTGGGGTTTTTTTATCAATGCCATCCATGTTTCCGAAATATATATTATTTTATATATTACTGTGCAATTGTTTAAAGTACGTTTACCCATCTTTTAATTTTACATAAATGGTATGGAATTAATCTTTATTTGGTTTTATATACGAGGTACTTTTTTACATTTTCAGCAAGAGTAAAAGAAGAATGTTTTTTAACATATTTGGTATGAATTGTTTGTTTACATGTTAATAATTCCATATTTCTAAGAAGATTCATATTCAATGTTTAATTTTTATTTTTAACTAAATTAGTTTCCATTAAAATTGTGTGGAATTTTATGAAAAGAATATGTTTTTTAAGACAATAGGAAATTTTATTCATGAAATAAGCTCAATTATATTATTAAAACCTTCTCCCATATAATATGAAATAGGGTCATGTTTATATCCCTATGATTACATATATTTTATTGTATTTATTATGTAATTATTTTTATGACGTCCCATTTTTTATATGGATTATGTCATGATTGAATGATGTTTAATAATCCTATTTTATTTTTGGGGTAATGAGATGATGAATGATTTATGTGTTTTTGGTACATGTAAGAATGATTTAATTATGAGATGGGTGGGACCTAAATCTCACTTCCATGGACTGGGTAAAGATTTAAATCTCATGATATATACATGACTAGAATGAAAATTAATCTGCTTTATTATTACATTTCTCTAACACCAAGTAAATCTTTTTTTGTAATACATGGATGGAATGAAAATTAAACCCAGTTCAGTAATGGACATTTTCCAGGATGAAGGTCCCGACAGAAATGCCTTATCTACTATAGAAATCATATTATATGTTTATTTTTTTTATCAAAATTCTTTGTTTTATTCCAATGCTATATTATCTTGGATAATGATCCTTTATGATCTCTGCCTTACGTACTACCAAGATTAATTTCATTATTCAGTATTTTGACATTTAAACATTATCTTCATGTTTTTATAAACACGTTTTTATGATTTTTGTATTCTTAATGTTTACCCTTACTGATCATCTGAGCTCACCCTTTTTATGTTTCCTTTTTGACAGGTTATAAAAACGTTTTTTTTGGAAAACTAATGGGGAAGATCTTTATTAGAGATGTTGAAGATATTTTCCCATCCTAGAATAATTTTTTCATTTGTTTCCAAATAAACTATACTAATATGGTCCTTGGTTGTCTATTTTCATAATGTATTATTTATTCAAAAAAATACATATAATTTCAATTTAAATAAATCTTTGGTCATTTCAGTTGTATCAATGATAATGTTTTGTCTTCCTTTTGAAACTATAATGTGAATTCATTAGTAAGATCCCTAGATATATTTCTATGTTATGACTAGGAATGCACATATGTGTAATTAAACTATAGGTCTCAGTTCTATAATTATGGTAACGATCATGAATAACCTAGGATTTAACCAATGATTCAAGATATTGAATGCACTACCCCTTGATTATATTATTCTCCTAGTATGAATTTTTCCTCTCACAATATTCTTTTTGGGTTTTTTAAAATTGTTGGAGACATGACGATTCATGTTAATGGAAAATATGATAGAAATTGAATTCTATTTTTAATGAAAATCCATATAAAATGTGATTTGGAAGGTTAAATATCATTATTATTCCTATTCAGTAATCTCATAATATGATCAATAATATAAAATTTGGTGAGTTTCCTGACCCAGATAATAAGAGAAAGATGGAGATTCATGGTTATTGTCGAAGAAAAAAAGTTCAATTTTCCACATGTAAATCATGTGTGAAGATGCATCTAGGACAATGTTTCAATTGAACTAGTAGATTCTTTGGGGTGGAAAAGAAGGAAAAAAATCCAATACATCCAATGTAAAAGGTTCAGTTAACACAATGGTTAAGGATAATGATATAGCTTAGACATCTATGATGGTTAAATGTTTTAACTATTTCATGTATGAGCATTATAGAAATTTATTCCATAAGGTAAAATCTCAAAAAGAGAATAAAGATGGTCATATGGGTAGTATATTATTTATGATGATGGAGAGACTACAAATGATATTTTAGATAAAAGATGTGTTAAGGAATAAAACAATGATGTTTGGTAATTGATTTAAGAAGACAATGTAATTATTACATGATTATAAATAATATTGATGCATAAGTAATTTTTTGGTATTATAGAATATAGAAGAATCTTGGGATTGTTAAACTATTGTTTTTCCTAATCTATTTGGAAGTATATGTTGAATGATAAGGGTATCCATTAACGAATTTTCCAATATTTTTGGAAAACAGATGATATGTGTAAAAATACGAGATAAGGAGATAATGAGATGTTTGATAATTTTAAAAACCTCAAGAATGATATAAGGATGAAATGATATCAGGGTTTGAATATATAGATATTTTGGTATTTTTAGTTTTTGGAAAGATTTAAATACGACCAAATTCATGTTTTCACTTCGTTTCTATGGTAATACATGTTATTATTAGGTTTCAAGAAATTACAATATTACGATATTAACATGTATGGAATTTCACAACCATGCACTTCCTAATTACTTACGAGAGAAAAATGTTATGTTGGTTTATTTCACCTCTTTCAAAAGTTTTATATTTTTAATTTTTGATAAGATTCTAATATTATCCATTTATGAATAGTATAAGTTATATTATGGTTTACTATTGTTAGATAAATGTATTATCTCATTGTAGTTTCACTTATGAATATTTGATAACTTCTTATAACATTTATTTAGATAGATATAATTACATATGATTATATACCATAATCTATAAACATTTCACCAATGAAAAATTCAACATGATTTCATTAAATACAAGACAAAGAGGAAATTTTTCAATTCACAAATAATGGTGAGATTGTACAAAAAAAAAGTAAGTATTTATTCTCATTAAAAATTATTCAAAATTAGGTAAATGATCTTGAAATTAAATTTTTTTATCATAGTAGAATCATATCTGATGAAACATATGGTCCCGTAAATCATCACAGATTTATGGCATTCTAGTTGTGAACCTTTTCCAAACCTTGTTCTCTATCTTTTTCCATCCGAACATGATAGTAAGAGATTTATTCCATATATGTTTTAACTTTCTACTTATGTTCTCCTTTATGGAAATCTAATGATGAGTTACTTTGGGTATCCATTATGTTTCTAACATTCTTTTTAAAATTATTTTTTAGTATACCTTTTTACGATGTCGGTTTCTATGAATAAAATATTCATGTAGTAAACATTAATAACCCCAAAAAAGTAAGAGGGTGAAAATTGGGGGGGGGGGATATAATGTATCACCCAGAGCTTTTATGGACAATTTTTTCAAATAACTTAATCATTTCATTTATAACTTTCAATCAACTAAGTCAGTCATTCCTTTCACACTAAACATACTTGTCGTATGTTACATGTAACACCGAGTTGGAATACGATATATGTAACACTGTGTATAGGTTTTGTTAAATGTGTAAAAGAACTATGTTTGGATTATGATATATGCCACACCAATGTACAATTTCACTCCACTCAACATTGAATTGGTTTGCATTACGAATAAGAGATACCTTCCTTGATAGCTAGCGTTGTACGCTATATTGAGTTTCACAATCCAATTTTATATTATTTAAAAATTATTATTTAAAGGGATATAAACTAGAATTTAGGAGTATAAATAACCATATATTTAATTTTATTTACCAATAAATTTTTTTATGTATTTTATAGACATGATATATGAACAAATTCAATTTTTCTGATAAAAGACATATTTTACAACAATCCAGTTTTGGATCCTTTTAATAAAACAAACAATTTAAATATAGTTTTTTATAATTTTACATATTATATTTCACAAAATATAATTATTATTTATAATCATGAAATTCAAATTTACATTGGATTAATTTTTGGAATTTTTATAATAAAATTCATATTATAATGAATAGTTAAAAATACTACATATTAATCAAAATTAACTTTTCATTTAATTTATTTATATAGTTAAATTGTATTTTTAATTGGTTTTAAAGAATAATTTAATTTTTTACTTTCATCCAATTTTGTTCATTGTACTTAATTTCACATTTAAATTGGTTACAAACACACTTCAATATTTTGATAGTTTATTTCATAAAACATCAATAACTAGTTTTGTCAATGACATTTAATTTTAAATTAATTAATGAAACATATATGTTATGAATATGAAAAAATGGATTCAATGTTATCAATTAGAATGTTTAAATTTTGTAATTAGTTACCATTTATTATTTGTCTTACTGAATAGTAACATTAGTAATTATTTTATTTTCCATTGTTAATTGGTAAAACAAGAAAATAAGCATAGAAAATAATATTATAATAATAGAAAACTACCTAACACGTGTCCTAAAATAGTTGGATGAGATATGGCCGACCATGTGAATCATTGGGTCTATTTTAGGACCCCATGGACAATCATGGGTGTGATAATGACCTTATATAATTTGTAATTTAAAGAAAAGGGAAATATGACATAAACATTTTCCTAGTAACTAAAGTTGTTGTAATTTGGAATATATAAATGAAATATTTGATTATAAATAGATATTATCAGGAAAAAAAATTATCCTACATCATGGTATTTTATTTAAAAAATTTATTATTAAATAAATAAATTATTTTATGACATAATGATGATGAAGTGATTACAGAAATACATAAATATTCAAATACATGATATTATAAATATTAAAATAAATACAATCGGACAGTTTTGATGCCATAAAATAATTTTATAGAAGAATATGTCATATTAATTTTGTTTTAATGATTTTTTTATTTAATTATGTTTTTTTTAATTTAACAAAAAACAATTTCTAAATAGTGTCAAAATTGACATATATGAGTTTTTCTAACAAATAATATTTTATTTAATTAAATAAATGTCTTAAAAATCTATGATTCCTAAAAATGATGTAGAAAATGTTAAAAATTTTAATAATGATACACTTGAGGTTTTATTGGCATTTTATTGTATCTATAGTAACCATATATCAGGAATCATCAAGAAGACATGGTAGGAGTTAATGTTTTCAATTAAGGGTTCAATATAAAAGACATGGTTAATTTTAAATCCTAAACTTGCCTAAAACCTATTGGTTGAGAGTATTTAGACCTATCTTCATCTTATACTACAATATATCTCTTTTAGAAATTATAATTCTAAAATCAATTTATAATAAAATAATATTTCACGACATTCATAAATTGCTTCTCCTCCATGTAATTAAAGGACATCACATCTACCCACTCACTTACACCACTGAATCCTCTTAGAAAAAACAAATTCTGATCATATAAGCTTCAAAAATCCCTACCTTACACCTATAATCCATACATTGGGCATAAATACATCTTATTGAGACTTTTTGTGCAAATCAAAATGAGATACTCAAAAAAGAGGTAATTCTTTTATCACCATATTCAAAATTATTTTTTTCTTCTACGTCCTCATATTATGTTGTATCTATAAAAAGTAATAAATATAGTATATTATACATTCTTAGATGTTATTATAATTATTGGATAACCTTATACCTCCATTTATCCATCCAACGAAAAACAATATCACCATACGTGCATACATATAGATTACCATCTCCACATCGCGGTGTAATTTGTTATTCAACAATAAATAATTTGGACTGGAATAATGATGAGTATAATAGATTTTAATTAATAATATTATAAGTTAATTATTTTTTATAACTAATATACAATCAAATTCCATACCATTAAACCATTAAGTGATTGATATCATCTCTAATGCGTACGTACGACCAACAGTCTCCACAACACAATGAGATTCATTCTCCTTGTTAAGTATTAAAGAATGATTATAAATTACATATAATAAATCATAATAAAATATATGACAAAATAATTCTACAGGAATTATGTATATATATGCCATTAATTTCTTCCATTCAATTCAATATGGAAACCTAAATAATGTTTATGCGTACGTACGACCTACCATCTCCATGAATGGTGAATTCCATTTAATTTAGTTACCAATTATATATATTTATAAACTGAATATTTATGATATATAAATCATGTGTTAAATTCAAGAAATAAATAAATCATGATTTTTTTAATAAGATCATGAATAACAATTCAAAACAGGTAAGTTAAATAAAAAGATAATAAACCAAAACGTTGATTTAACATAGATTTGATAAATAAAAGGTAAATATAAAGTTTTAAGTGAATTATATATTATATCATAGATATTATTATAGTTCTATTACTATTTTAAAATATTTTTAAACCAATAATAAAAGAGTTTCTTAAAAATATGAAATAAATCAGACATAAGGTAAGGGATAGTTTTGCAATCTCATTATTATGTGAGATTGTTTACTAATAAGTATTTACTTAGGTGTATTTATCAGTCACATCCATGTCTGTTAAATATATAATATTATTTCTATTATTCAACTATTTTCTAATGTCTATTGTTTGCATTGTTGAATTTTTACTAAACAGTATGGAAGAAATCATTATTTTTTTCTATACGATGTACATTTTTTACCATTTCAGCAAGAGTACGATAAGAATGTCTTTTTTTAACTTTTACACACTGAAAAAAAATTTATGTCTTCAAAATTTCCTATTTCCATGATTCTTGATCGACATGATTTCATGTTTATTTTAAAATAAATATTTTTATTTTGAAATTTAATGGCATTATGAGAAAATTAAATGGTTTTTTAGAAGAGTAAAGGATATTTTCTTCCAGAATTAAATTGAAGTTTTTTTATCCAAATTATTTTTTATCTATGATTACATAGTTTTATGTTTATATCCCTATTATTACATTGATTTTATTTGGTGTAAGATTGAATTTTTTTTATTAAATACAATTATTTTATATGAATTATGTTATGATGGAATGATATTTATGAAAACAATTTTATTTTAGGGGTTATGTTTTGATGAATGATTTATGCTTTTGTGGAACATGTAAGAACGATTTCATTATGAGATCAGTGGAACATTCGTCTCCCACTATAACAAACCAAAAATTATGTACATGGACATTACATTTCATTTATATAATCATTAATACATTACAAAAATATACACCCACTGACCATATTAGTTTAGTGTCTTTGTAAACATGGAACATAATATTCTAATATGGTGAAAGATATTCAATATCTAAAATAATCTTATTATAGGTTTTATTTCATACATAAAACCATTCATTATATCCTTAGAAAAAGAAAACATAAAAATAGTGATCTCAAATGCTCAGTGGGGGTAAACATTGAGAACATAAAAGATACCATAAACATAACAATGTAAAAAAATTAACATAAATGTTAAATATCAAAATCTTGAGTCATGAAATAAATAATTGATGTAAGTATGACATAGGTCATAAAAGAAAATTATCCATGATTAAATAGCACTGGAAAAAAACATGGAATTATAGTATGCAAATAAGAACCTAATATGATTTCTATAGTATCCAATGAATTTCATCCATGACCACCATAGTGGAAAAACTCCATTATTGAACTGTAGTTGCATGTTGTTCTAGCCATGTATTTCTGAACTGGATCTACTTTTCATTCCTCACCTATATTACTGAACTGGATTACTTTCCATTCCAGTCATGTCTATCTCATGAGGTATAAATATTTATCCAATTCATTTGAGGGAGATTTATGTCCCACACATCACATAATTAAATGAATCTTACATTTTCCAAAAAAAACATAAATCATTCATCAGAGCATATTCTAAAAAAATAAAATGGGTTTCATAAAAATAAATATATCATAACATATTCTTTATAAAATATAATTATTTAATTAACTTGATTAAATCATAATAATGATATAGATATAAACATAACCTTATTTAAAGAGCATCATCTTAGATGGAAAATAATTTTGATAAAATACATGAACTTATTTATTATTGAAAATATATTTTCATCATCAATAATTTTTTTCATTTCTATAAATCGTGTTTACATTTAAATGAAAAGAATTTAGTTGAAAATAATTATGAAATATTGTAGAGGAAGATTCACGGAGATATGTTGTTATGAATACATAAAAATCCATTCATGTTGTATAATTTAAAAGTACATTCTCCTCGTACTCTTGTTTGAAAAGAAAAATGGTACCTCATACAGAAAACGAAAGAGGTATTCCTTCCATACAATGTTTTAAAAGAAAAAAATGGTTAAAGATGTCATTGAAAATACATAGAAGAATAGTAAAAAAATTGAAACCCTTTTTTGAAAACATGGATATGGATGATAAATGTACCCCCAATAAATACGTATGTATAAACAATATCAAATAAAAATAGTATCCCAAATTATCCCTTAACATAGGTCAAATTTCTTACATATATGTTTGAAAATACAATATTGTGAGTTTAATAATATTATTAAATTTTAAATAATCTATAAAAATATTTACGTTATTATAAATGATTCACTTCTGAAATTATATTACCCTTTATTTATCAATTCCATGTCAATGTAACGTTTTGGGTAACGATCATTTTATTTATCAAACATATTTTGAAATTTTATTAATGATATTATAACATAGATCCGGATTTAATTATATCCATAATGTAAAACATTATTTATATATCATACATATTTAGTATAGAAATATACATATATAATATAGATAAATGAAATGGATTACACTGATAATGGAGAAGGTAGGACGTATGTATGCACGAACGTTGTTTCCATTAATATATTGAATTGTATGAATGAAAATAAATGTCTTATATATATATATATATGTATATATAAATCCATTATCATTATTTTGTCCCATATTTAATTTTTATATATTATATATAATTTATAATAATTCTTCAAAAGTTAACATGGAGAATGAATCTCATCGCTCTATGGAGATGGTAGGCCATACACACACACTAGCGATGATATCATTCAATTAGTGGTTAACTAGTATCGAATTGCATTGTATAATAATTGAAAATTAATTATACCGTTATATTAATTATTTAAATCCATTATTTTCATTGTTATACCCATTTAATTTAAGTATTGTTGAATAGAAAATTACATCATGGTGTGAATAGGGTTAGCCATACATATGCATGAATCAGGATATTATTATTTGTAGGATGGATTAGAGAAGGTATAAGGTTCTCACATAATTATAATAACATCACAGAATATATAAGATAATGTATTTATTACATTTTTTTAGAAACAAAATTATAAGATAAAGTAGAATAAAAATATAATTTAGTTAGAAGGGATAAAATGATTACCTCTTCTTCGGGTGTCTCCTTTTGATTTGACACAAAAGGACTCCGTACATTGGATTTCATCTCAATGGGTGGACTCTAAAATGGATTGAGGTAAGTTGGGAACATATTTATGAAGGTTTTTTCCAATTTAATATGTTTTGGTAGTGTGAACAAAACAAAAGGAGAAGTTCCCTTTTATACGAGAGGTGAGGGGACTTTAGAAAAGTCTTGAAATATTAATTTCTTATATTCAATTTTCAGTTTATTATAGCTAAAAAGTTATTACATTCCAGGATAAGATGAGTAGAGGTCTAAATATTTTCAACTAATAGGTTTTATACATGTTTACCTCATCAAATTAACCTCATCATTTACCATAAACCCTTTGTTAAAAAATTTAACTCGTACCACATCTTGTTGTATTTTCATAATATATGGTAACTATAGTTACAATAAAATTCCAAAACAACATGAAGTGGACCATTAATAAAATTTTTAACATTATCTATTCCATATGGGTGAATATTATATTTTTATGAATATTAAATCATTTAATAATCTAGTATATTTTTTTGAAAATCAATTATGTCAATTATGACACTATTCAGTAATTGATTTTTTTTAAAGTCAAAAAATATTAATTATTTTAGACCAATGGAATTAACTCATCCTTATATTTTCAATGTCCTCAAAAAAAATATCTTATAGAAATTTGTTTTTCAAATTACATGTATTTTAATATTTATGATATCTTTTAATTCAAAATTTCATAAAAAGGGAATCATTGCATCATCAACGTTTGATAAATAAATAAATTTATTTAATTTTGAAAAATTATGAATTAAATAAAATGATGTATAAAACCATTTTTTATTTAAAACGATTATTTATAGTAAAATAGAATAATTATATAAAAACACATTGAAATTATATTATTAAAAAGATACATGCGAATGATATATATTTTTTTATAATAAATTAATTATTATAACTTGTCATTTTCACACCCAAGTGGTTTTTAAATGCAAAATAATCAGACTAGGGGTCCTTTGGTCGCCTATGACTCATCCAATAAGACTGTGACATGTGTTAGGGTAGTTTAATATAATTATCATATTGTTTGTTACCTTTAAATACTTAATTTACCCTTTAACCATTTTAAATAAAAATAATTATTGAAGTTAATATTATAAATATAAAAAATAAAGGGTACTGATTTATACAATTTGAGCCATATGATTCAAAATATGAAATCAATTTTTCCGAATTGAAAACAAAAAATTCACAGAAATTAATTTACATTTAATTCTAATTTCAAATAAGAATGTAGGGTCTTAATAAGTAAACACTATCAAATGATTGACATGTGTTTATATCCAATAAAAATTTGAAATTACATCAAATGATCAACATTATATTAAATGATAAAAACAATATTCCAATTAAACGTTAAAATAATATAAATAAGATAATTTATCAATATTTATAAATTAGATGAAAATTATGTTTTGAATTAAAATGCAGTATTTTCACTATTTATTAAAATATGAATTTTATCATAAAAGTACCAAAATATTCATCCAAAGTAAATTTTGAGGTCCCAATTCTAGAGTATAAGTTTATTTTGACAAATATAAAATATGAAAGAGTAAAAAACTAGATTTAAATGGGTGGGCCAGGAAAAAGGTGGTGAAACTACATTTTTTAAAAAACAATTATTTTATCCGAAAAATTGAATTTATTGTTATATCATGTCTAGAAGATATATAAGATGAATGTTTATTTTATATAAAATTAACAATTCTGTCAATAATATTCATAATGGCCTATTTATATCCCATTAAATTATAATATTTTAATAATATATCATTGTTTAATGAAACTCGGTATTGCGTACAACGCAAGCTATCGGGGAAGATCACTCTCGCATGTAATGCAAGTCAATTTAGTGTTGTGTATAGTGAAAGATTCTGTTGGTGTTTTACATAACATAATCACAGCATTGTTTTTATATACATTGAATAAAATCTATACTCAGTGTTGTGTGAATCATACAATGAATCGATGTTCCATGTCACATACGACAAGTCAATTTAGGGTGAAAGTATTTTTCGAATTAATGCATTCCAATATATAAATAACGATTAAAATTTATTTCAAAATGGTCCATAAAAAGTTAGTGTGTCACATTATACAACACGTAAAATGAATTTCTCCCTAAAAATTCATCAGGGATATAAAATATTTTCTACTTGAATGTTTCTTTCATAGAAACACACATCAAAAAAATGAATACTAAAACATAATTTTAAAAAATGATTGTAACGAAAAAAAGTTACCCAAAGTTACTCATAACTAGGATTCCACAAAAGATAACATAAGTGTGTCTTGAAAACATGGATATGGAAGAAAAATCTAACAATCATGTTTTGATGGAGAGTGATAGAGAAAAAACATAGGAAAAAGTTGACAACCAGAAATACATAAATATGTGATGATTTGTGGGACTATATGATACGTCATATAAGAAGGCACTAGGATAATATTTTTGGGTTTTCAGGTTTCTATTCCTAATTTTGAATAATGTAAAAAGAAATAATTACTTGATTTCTGTAAAATATAAACATTGTTTATGCCCTGAACAATTTCAACTTCGTCTCAAAATCAATGGAATGAAGTAGAATTTGTAATTTTAGAAGTGTTAGTAGATCATGTGAACCATAAATTGAATGATTGATTATTCTATTTGTCATTATCATAAAAAAGTATAGCATATGTTATCATACACGCAAAAGTACATATATGCTAAAAGAATACTTGATTGTAAAAAATTTCATCCGATGTTTAACATAAACTTTCCAAAAATTTGATTACCATAAAATTCATCTCAAAGATAAACATCCAAAACTATAGAAAAAGGTTCAAAAAAGCATCTTAACATTTATTCCCTACATGTCATAAAATATATGTGGCTGGTTACATTCCAAAAATGTGAACACCTTCATAATGTATTATCCTGAGTCAAGGTAACAATAAGAATTATCAAATATCCATATTAAAAACATTCATGTTTCATTATTACAAAACATATTCGATATATTCCTTTTATCCCAACATGTTGTATAAATTATCCATGATTTCATAAAACTCTTTTCAAAAACAAAAAAATTAGTCCCAAGAAACTGACATTGTCTCATTTTATTATTCATATCCTAAATATCTTTATCCAACCATCATTATCCTAACATAACAGTTATCATTACCTTAATAAGGTGTCTCCATGTATATCATTATACCCTTAATAAAATTTTTGGCTCTGTAGAACTATTATAATTTCAAATCCATAATGGAAAACATATATTGTAAACACTTATATATATCACATTTTATATGAAAAAACATTGACTTCCAAAACATATACACCTCAATAATTAAACATTATTCATAAAACACTCCTCAGGATCCATCATCTACATATTTCATAAAATCTGAATCGTTTAATAGGGCTTCCAAACCTAAAGTTTCTTAGTTTTAATTTAAAAAATATTAGAAGAACCTCAGATACAATTTACAGGTTGATAAAAATCTATTTATCCTTAGCGGAATGACCAATACTCATACCATTGTCATGATTCTATTCATGATGTTTCCACATTGGAAATAGATATTCAAAATTCCCATACATTTCCCATCTAAAACATTCAATGGTATAAAATATTAAAAATAGTTATATCTATGGACTAATAAAATAATGAAAAGTGTGAGAAATACATAACATAGAATAGAAACCCATAAGTATTGTAAATTAATTATCATATTTCAATCAATGATAACATCTGTTTACCCATAGTTTAGTCTAGATTATAAAAAAACCATAGGATTGAAACATATAAATTGAATTATCCCAATGAAATCATTAGAAATATCTTTATAAATATCTCATGGGATCTCACTTGTGTTTTCACATACTAGTTTACAAATTATGACTAAACGTTCTCTCGGATACCAACTCTAACGACCCAAGAATAAAGAACATAGAAATTACATTTTTTTATAGAATACATAATAAATTACAGAAATATATGCCCTCAAGAATTTACTTGTTTAGTGTATTTTTGAACATGAAACATAATATTCTAAACTGTTGAATTATCTTCTACATCAACCATAAAGATATTCCTCTTTTTTTCATACCTAAAACAATTCTTTATATCCTAGGGAAAAGAAAACATAAAAAATGTGAGATTAAATTCTCAATAAGGTTAAACATCTAGAACATAAATAAAACCTCAAACATAATAATGTAAAAACCTGAAAATAATGTTTAAATATAAAATTCTTGAGTCATTAAATAAATCTTGGTAGTATGTTAGGCATAGATTATAAAGGAAAATTAACCAATATAAGACAAAATTGGAATAAAACATGAAATTGGGGGAAAAATAATCAAAAAATATGATTTCCATTGTATCCAAGACATTGCTTCTAAGACCATAATAGTGGAAAAAGTCTATTACTAAACTGGGATTACATTCCATTCCAACCATGTATTACTGAACCAGATATACTAATTGCTCCAGCCCAATATTACGGAACCTTATTTACTTGTAATTCTATCCTTGTATTATTGAACCAGATTTACTTTTCAATCCATTATATTATATTTCATTATGTATGAATCATTACCCAATGAATTGGAGGGAGATATAGGTCCCACCCATCTCATAATTAAATAATTCTTATATGTTCAATGAAAACAATAATAATTCATTATAGTATAACCTAATAAATATAATGGGTTTCATAGACTTCAATATATCCTTAACACAATAATATCATAGTAACAATTTTGATATAAATATAAATTTATTTAAAGATCATCATCATTAATTGTAAATAATTTTGAAAATACACTTGATCTTACTTCTTGAGGAAAGTTTCCTTTCTTCTTAGAAAATGTGTTCTTTTCTAAAACATTTGTGTAATTTTACATAAAGAAATATTATTTGTAAATAATCATGGAATATTTTATAGGATAATTCATGGAAATAAGGTAGTAAGAAGATTTGAAAATATGTTCTTTCCGTATAAGTTAAAAAACATTCTCTTCAAACTCTTGTCGGAAAAGACCAAAAGTGCATCGTATGAAAAATGAATAAAATATTCCTTCCATACCATGTAGTAAATGAAAAAAATTGCTAATAATGAATTAAAACATATATAATAATTATAATAATTTTATGAATAAATTTTTAGAAAACATGTACAGTGATGATAAATATACCACCATTAAATACTAATGTAAAAACAATGGCGGATAAAAATGAGATTGAAAATTTGTTCTTCACTTTAAGTATAATTTCATTTGTATGTGTCTCCAACTCCCATGTAGTGGTTTTAATCATAATTTCAACTAGTAAGAGAACCATAATAATTTTTATGATGTCATATATGATTCACTTATTACATTCTATTGCCCATTTATTTATAAATTCCATGTTAAAGCAACGTTTTGGGTAATAATTATTTTATTTATCATATATGTTGTGACTTATTATTAATAATATTATTACACATATCATGATTGAACTACTACCCGAATGTAAAATAATATTTATATATCATTAATATTTAGTAATGAAATATATATAATTTATATAGAAATGATATGGAAGATAACATTTATTGAAAATGTTAGGTCGTACGTATGCATAAAGATTGATTCTATTTCCTCATTGAATTTAATGGAAGCAAGTAGATGACACATAAATATATATATTTCCAGTACCTTATTATGTCAAATATATCATGTGTATTTATTATATATACTTTATAATCATTATTGAATGGTTAACATGTAGAATTAATCTCATCACATCATGGAGAGGTAGGCTCTACGTTTTCCCGAGCGAAGATATCATTCACATAATGGTAAAATGGAATGGAATTGGGTGGTATATTAAATTTTAAAAAAAATTATAATGTTATATTAATTATTTTAATCCATTATTCTCTTCATTATACCCATAAAAATTATGTATTGTTGAATAACAAGTTACACAATGTCGTGGAGACAATAAGCTGTACGTACACACACATGGTGGTATTGTTATTTGTACGATGGATAAAAGGTAGTATAAGGTAGTCCTATAATTGAAATAACATACCATAATGTATAATATATTGGGTTTATTAATTTATAATATAAATAACATAACAATAGTAAGATTAAGAAAAAAAATATTTTTGAATGATGGGATATAATGATTACTTATTTTTTGTGTGTCTCCTATTGATTTGCACAAAAAGACTACTTATGTTGGTTTTCATCCTAAAGGGTGGACTCTATGAATAATTTAGGTATGTTTTGAGGATATTTGGGCATGGTTTGGCCGAGACAAAGGGATTTGAATGTGTGAATAAAATAGAAAGAGATGTTTTTTATTATATGAGAGGTGATGGACACTTTAGGAATGTCTTGAAATATTAATTTATTTTAAAATTATATTCGGTTTCTAATGGCTCAAAAGTGACACATTTATAGGAAAATATGAGTATAGGTCGAAATACTCTCAACCAATGGGTTTTAGAAATGTTTATGTCATAAAATAAACCTTATCATTTATCTTTAACCCTTAGATAGAAACATTAACTCTTACCACGTCTTCTTGTATTGTCATAATATATTGTTACTATAGTTACTATAAAATGCCAACAGAATATAAAGTGGATCACTAATGAAATTTTTAACATTATCTATGTCAATTGGCTGAATATTATATTTTAAATAATATTAAATCATTTAATAAAATAGTATTTAAAAAAAACACATTTATGTCAATGTTTCGATTATTTAGTAATTGATTTTTAAAGTCCTAACAACATGATTACTTCAAAAAAAATTCAATCCATCACATGTCAATATCATCAAAAAACATTTATTGTATCAAAACCTTCAAATTTCAATTTTTTAATATTTATAATATTGTTTAATTTTATATCTTATTAATAGGTTCATCACTACATCATCCTTATGTCATAAATAAATTTATTAATGTAATGTATAAAAATAGTAAAAAAATACCATGATGTAGGAAATAATTATATATTTATAATGATTATATATAGTCCAATATATAAACTCTATAACCCCATGTTATTTTTTTAATAAAAATATACATGTTTTTGTTATATTTTTAAATAGATTAAATTAAATATTATAACATGTCATTTTCACACCCAAGTGGTTATAAATTACAAAAATAATCTGCCTAAGGGGTATTATGGTTGCCTATGATAGATCCAAAAGGAATCAGAAATATTATAGAGTATTATTATTTTATAATATTATTATTTGTAACTCTTATTTACCTAATATACCCTTTATCCGATAAAAATAAAAACAATTAAAGAATATATTTTTCAGAAAGACCAAAAATAAAAGTTACATATTTACACATTTTGGACATGATTATTCTTAATATGGAATCCATTTTTCCAATTTCAAAACTCTAAATTGGTATAAGTTAATTTAAAATAAATTCCTATTGATAAAACCATAAAATTGTTTTTTAAGAAATAAAATCTATCAAAAGATTGACATATGTTTATATCCAATATAAATTTGAAATTACATCTAATTACCAAAATTGGATTAAATTATTATAATAATATTCCAAATATACGTTAAAACAAATAAAAATGGTAATACATATATATAAATTATATGAAAAGGCTGTTTTGAATTAAAATGGATTATTTTTCACTATTCATTAAAATATCAATTTTAACCAAAACATACAAAAAAATTCAACAAAATTAAATGTTTTTTACAGGTTTAAATGGAGATTCTTATTTTCTTTAATAAAGAAATAAAAGTTTTAAAAATAAGATTTAAAATGGTAGCACCATTATAATGTGAAAAACTGTTTTTAAAAAAAATACATCTTTTATCTGAAAAATTGAATTTGGTTTTATATCATGTCTATAAAATATGTAAGATGAATTTTAATGTTATATAAAATAAAAAAATTTGTTTAATACTATTTATAATGGATAATTTATATCCCATAAAATAATAATATTTTAATAATATATTGTTGTTTAGGGAAACTTGATATAGGGTGAAACACAAGATATCATGGAAGGTACCTATTTTGGTTTACACAAGCCAAGTTAATGTTTCATGTAGTGTAATATTTATTTGGATGTTTTTATAACATAATGTAATCTTGGTTTTTTTATACATTGAATAAAATATATACCCAGTTATGTGGGTATCATACGCAAACTCGGTGTTGTGTATAAAATATGATAAGTCAATTTAGTGTGAAAGGAATGTATGACTTAGTGAATTGTATGATAAAAATGAAAATTTTAATTTATCCAAAAAATGGTCCATACAACTGTGGGTGTTAAACACTCAAATGAATTAGGGAAATTTTTTATCTCATTAGATAGACATGACTACAATGACAAGTAAATCTAGTTCAATAATATAGGGCTCAATAGAAAAATAAATCTAGTTCCGCAATACATGGAAAGAATGAAAAGTAATCCCAGTTCAGTAATGGAAATTTTTCATAATGGTGGTCTAAGATGAAATGCATTGGCTACTAAATAAATCATATTACATTATTATTTGTTTTTGATGTTTTTATGTTTTATTCAAATGCTATTTTATCATGGTTAATGATCCATTATGATATATGCCTTACGTACATATAATATTTATTTCAAGGCTCAATATTATTATATTTACACTATATATTCTTGTTAAAATATTCTTATGTTTATGTCTTGTTTAATGTTTTTCATGATTACCCTTACTAAACATTTTAGGTCACCATTTTTATGTTTTCTTTTAAATAGGATATAAAGAAATGTTTTAGGTAGGGAAAATGGGGATGATCTTTATGGGAGATGTTGAAGACCATTCACCAAGCTCTAAGAATGTTTTATATGTTTCCAAAGACACTAATCTACTACTATCATTGGGATTTTATTTTTGTAATGTATTATGTGTTCTTCAAATAAAATGTAATTTCAATTTAAGTAATGGTTGAGTCATTTCATTATATATCCACTAAATGTAATAAATATCAAATAAAATATAGAATAACATAAAATGTTGATATTTATTATATGATGTGTCATATGGAATAATATACACCACAGAGAAGAAATAAGTTCTAATTAAGACATATTTCTCACAAAAGTAAAAGTGAGATGAGAAACTGTTTCCTCACACTCCTCTTTAATTTTTCAAAATTTTAAACATATATTTGTTGGTTTAAATAAAAATAATAATTACTTCTAAAAACATATTAACATTTATAATACCATATATGAAACTTTTATACGAGCATTTCACTCGTTCCTTAATATTATTTCATTATATTAATTGTTTATGTTCATTTGTTTCATCGTTTTTTATTTGTCTATAATTTTGGATTTTCTTTTAAAATTGAAAATAAAAACAGTTCTGAAATGAAATGGTATTCACAAGCTTATATATTATTAAATGGTTTAATGATTCATTTTTTATTTCTATTATATGGATGAGTCATTTGATAAATTTCTAATGATGTCTTTTTTTACAATTGGATGATTTTTCTGAACATCAATATTTACATTGATTTTATTTATTTTTATGTGTTTATTATACTGAAATTACAATAAATAGGATATAATAAACCTATTAAAATCATGTTTTACAAGAATAATAATTTTATGACCATCCTTGAAAGTGTTAATTTATAAGAAAAATAATTATCCACATAGAACATTAACCAACATAATTTGGACAATTGTTTTCTTTTATTGGATAAGAGGGGAAAAGAAAAGGATGGATATATAATATTATATTATAAATATAAAATTTCATTAATTAAATAATAATATATCAAATATGACTTTTTGAAAGAAGTAGGTGAAGATTAGATAGAAATAAAAAAAATTAAGATATGTTTTCTGTGAAAGTTTCCACTTGAATATCACATCCTTGCATGAACCCTTATAGAACATGGAATTGGCCTTTTGGTGATATGAGAATCACATGTACATGGGGTGAGTGGAGATGATAGGTTTTGGTTGATATTTTAACAGATTCAAGGGTATTGAGGATAAAGGTGGTGGTGACGGGTTCTATTTATAATTGAGGGGGTGTATATAAGTAATTAAATAATGATTATATTATTTATAAAGATGACCCCATTTGGGTGGTATTAATTAAAATGAATTCAGATTATTATTTTGGTTTTAACATATCGTAAATATTGTGAAACAAATAAACCATACATTTAGTTTTGTAGTGTTGATGTATTTTAAGAATTTACATTTTATCCTTATCCCGGTCAATTATTTTACCTGTACAGATGTAAATCA
The DNA here is from genome assembly GCA_963277665.1 of Viscum album. NCBI lineage: Eukaryota > Viridiplantae > Streptophyta > Magnoliopsida > Santalales > Viscaceae > Viscum > Viscum album. The sequence goes on from OY728123.1 coordinate 1,759,297,647, forward strand.
TTATATCTACCAGGGAAAATTTCATATGATTAAAATTGAAAATGAAAATTAACCTAATATGTAGTTACTAACTCCCAATATGGAATCTATTTTTTAAGAAATCAGAAACCATTATTTCCAAAATTTCATTTAAATATAATCTTGAAAAACACAATGAAAAACTATTTTTTGGAAAATTGTGTATTGATGACCAAAAATGTAATTATACCAAAATAAAGTATAAATATTTATTAACTCTAATGAGTTATATAATATCAACTAAAAATTATTCAATTTAATTTTATATTGATCTAAAATGATAAAATTTCATTTAAATATAAGGAAAATGAGGGTTATAAAAATTGATATTTTATATTGATAGAAAAAGAAAACATTTCAAAAAATTATCAAAACATCATCCTAAGAAAATTTTGGCATGACAAATGTAAAAATGGATGTCAATTTTATAAAATAAATTTTCTAAATTCTTCAAAAAATAATTATATTTATGTTCTCATATAATGTAATAATTTAATATTTTTCAAAAAAAATCAATTGAAAATTAAAATGGAATTACTAAAAATTTAGTGCCCAAACAACAAAAATTAAGCTATAAATTAAAAAATAGTTTCAAAATTATGTATATTAAAATTTGGTTATTGTTATTCATTATTACCAATTTAATGACTATATTATAGTGGTAATATTAAAATAATAATATTTTGGAGTCCATTTAAACATGGTGTTCTATGAAATGTAAGCTATCGATGAGGATAAATTTATTTAAAAAGAGACATACTGTAGAATATAACGGTGGAAAATTATACCCCCAAAATATGAGTTTTTTCATCTATATTAGTCACTTGTGAAAAAAATATATTAGTATTCCACAACCTCATCACATCCTCATGTTCCCCCGTAACTTCCTAAAATTTTTGGTTTTACCAAAAAACATTAACCACATAGGTGATGTTGTTTCTAAAAACTATTTATATATAATCCCAAATATCTACCGATTTTTCTTCATATGAATATTATTTTAAATGATTTTTTAACATTTATTTTACTACATGTGAATGATCATTTATATAATTTCTTAATAGAGATTCTTGGAACACATCATTATCATGATATAGATTTACCGGAAGATCTAATCGATAAACTACAATCATGATATGATCAATAAATTGAAAATAAAATTTTTCTATAAACAATTTAAATTGATCTTTGAAAAATAATGGTGGATATTTGAAAAAACCATTGTTGAAAACCCACGATGTATAATGGATAAATAAAAAATCCTCCTAAAAAGAGAGAATGAAAAAGGATTATTCCACAATAACAATTGGATTCAAATTAAGAGAACATTTGTGGAAAGTGAAAATATGGAGATATAAGAGAATTATAACTATAATATTTTGTTGGATAATGATATGGAACATGGTTAAGATAAGAGAAATGACAACAAAAACAATAGACCAAATTGGTCTGAAAAGTTCATTAATATCATCCAAAATTATGATCATTTGATAAATTTTAATTTCAAAATCATTTTAGATTATATAATTATACTATTTCATTTCATAGGTGAAATATCACTCTTTGATTTGGTCTTGGTCTCTTTTCTCATCATCTCTTACTCCATGAAATGAAGTTTAAATTGTAATTTCTAATGAACTATTGGATTATAAGTCCCATAGTGGGATAAATTTTCATTCATTATATCAATACTTTTCATCATAAAATACGTTTATGACATGTTATCCAATAGGTATAATTATTTATATGGTTATATAATAATGTAACCTTTAAAACTGCATCAAATGTTTACTATAAAAATATAATAAATAGTTACCCTTATGATTCCTACAAATTATTATAATTCAAAACATTGCAAATATGTTCATTATAATTTAAAATTGATATTATCATTAATACCCAAAATTATTATTTTTAACTCATAATTGTTACACACCAAAAATGTAAAGACCATTATTATCTATTTTATAAAACATGTTAATTACATGAATTACTATAAAACCAATGAAACATGCATTATTTAAAAAATTTACACTTCATCATTCCATAAATCTAATAATTATATAAACTCGATCCATGATATTAGAAACCACCTAGTCATGATATTCAAAATCTGTTCCAAGGTCATCAATATTCTCCTATTTATTTTTTCAAAATAATATTTATATTTATAACATTGTTATCCCAACATCATGAACATATTATGTTATATATTTCCATTAAAATTTTTTTCTCCAAATATATCACTTTAAACACATAATAACTTTTACTGGATTCCCAAAATATTCTACATATGAAATCAAATACTTTTGGAAAATCTACAACAGGAAAATATATAATTTTTTCTTTATTCCATAGTACTATAAAAGAACTTCCATAAATTTATTATTTAATTCTGATACATAAACACACACTCATTACACTACCTTATCAAATAAATAACTTGAATTCATAATATTATTCATTAATATATCTTTCATATAATATTTCATTCATATTCTAGTCACTATTATCAATATAACCAATAAATATATAACATTTATAATTATATTTATGAGATTTACCCCTAGGGTATCGATTTTTTAATTCCCACACACTCAATCATTAAAAAAATTAACTGTCAAGGATTAGTTTAGAATAAAATAAATCTTGTATTTTTAGTTAGCTGAACCATTCACTTTTCTATTTAAATTATTTATTTTGTATCCTTCTTTTTCACACCGAATAATCTTCTACTTCCACTAAAACATTATACTTGATTCCTCTTCCCACATGATTTAAATGATGAAAGTAGAAATGTATTTCCTCTATGGACACCATCAAACTCCATATTTTAGATAGGTCATGAAACTCACCAATTATGATATTATTGATCATATTATTGGAGTGACAATTGGGAATAATAACAATTTTTCCTACAGAATCCTATTTCATTTGGTTACTCTTATGTAATATTATTAAATTTCCATCACTTCACCATTAACATGAATCCACCTAGTCCCATCCATTTTATAAAACCAATAAAGAAGAGTGTGAGAAATAGTAATCATGTTTTTAAACCACACAATCTTGAGATATGATGTCTAAATAATGAAACCTTATTTTTAATCAATTCCACCTATGGTTTATCCAATGTCAGTCATGGCCACTTAAAAAACACTCAGATTTTTTACTATACATATTCTTATCCCTAGGGTTTTGAGAAATCTTTTCTAGCCCTAGTATTGAAAAATTGTCAAATATGAACTTCGATACAATATATGATGGCCCACTCATTTCATAGATATATATATATATAAAGTCTAAATAAATTAATATACACTACATAATAATAATATATATTCAAGTACCATAAAGGTTTATATTATTTTAGAATTAGATATATAATATTCTAATTTTATCCAACATCATCCACATCTCCCATAAATATTTTCCCACATAGGTATCATTTTAGGAATACCATACCAAAAACATTCTTCATCGCCTAGAAAAGGTAACAAATGAAAAGGTGAGATCTAATTTTTGGAAATGGTAATCACAAGATATTTCAATCAATGGTCATATAAAATCATAATATAATAATAAGGTTTTGTGATTTTGAACATAACATACAAGTTTCACACCAAATTATAGTATATAAAAATCATGATTCATGGCACACAAATTATAAACTAAAAAAGGACCATAAGGGTGAGAAATTATCTAAAATCTGTCGCAAACCATAATATCATGTTATAAAATATGTCACCATAATTAATATAAGAAAAAATATAATAATCTGTGGTTAACTACTAAGACCATAAATATAATGTATTTGGAGAAACCTATTTATAATAGTGGATCATGATGCTCCAATTTCCCATTATGGACTAGAACGCACCTATTCACAATAGGAGATCATTCCCATAAACATTTTCCCCATTATTATCTAGTGAGATATAATGCTTTACCCAAATCATTAGAGATAGATATAGCTCCCACCCATCACATAATAAAAATGATAACTATGATTTCCACAATATCATAAATCATTCATTATATGAAACCCCATCAAAAGAAATGGTTTTTATAAAAATTTCATCTTTTCATAGCCCATGGAAAAGAGATGGGTTTCAAAAATGTCATCATATAATCACTCTGACAAAAGTAACAATATTCATAAATATCATGTGATAATAAAAATGAACCATTCAGGGAATGAAAAATCATATTATAATTAATTATTACCCTGGAAAAGAATAATTAACATCAAAGGATGTCATGCTACATAGATAATGAAATTGAATGATCACATGGAAATTTGTTTGAGGGAAGTTATTTTCCATTTTGAAAACATTATTTGTTAAATATATAAATGTTATCAAGGAAAAATTTTATATGAAATGAACCATGTAATATTTTATAGGATTCTTCATTGAATTAATGTATCATAAAAGCTGAAAAATACAGTAATGTCATATAAATTAACGAAACATTTCATTGATATTGTTTTTAAAAAATTCAGAAATTACATCATTTAGAAAATAAAAACACAAATCATATCAAACTATATGGTCAAAATTTAAAAATGAGTAAAAATATATTTAAATAAATAATTATTGAATCGTACAAACTGTTTTCAAAAAAATTAAAAAAAAGTCACAGATGAAGATATTGAAATACAGCATAATATAAAAAATATTTTTATCACACTTAATTATAATGTGGAATACTTAATGAAAAATATGTTTAACCGTTATGATGGGAAATTCAGTTAAGAAATCCCTTACCACTATATAATCAGTTGAATAATATTACCCATAAACGTAATAATTATCAAATAAAACATTACATACCATGGAAATAGTGAGATTCATTATATGATATGTCAATGGGTATAATATACACTATAGAGATGAAATAAGTGGTGAATATGTCATATATCTCAAAAAAGTGAAATTGAAATCGGAAAATCTTACCTCACACTTCCCTTTTGTTATTCATATTATAACCTCTTTCATAAAGATTTATGTTGTTTTATTATGTTATTCCATAACCATATTTATATTTATAATAATGTATATTATATTTATATAACATATTAACTCTCATTCATTAGAAATATTTAATTATTATAATTGTTTTGAGTACATTAATTTCATGGTTTCATGGTTACTTTATTTTTTATAATTATTGATTAACATGTCAAATGAAAAAAAATCAAAAAGTTAAATAAAATAGTATTCATTAATATCGAGAAATTTATATGGTCCCATGTATTATTTTTATTTCTATCATTAGGATTATTGAATTGATAAAACATTAATGAGGAAGGTTTAGTTTATTTTGGTGTTTTTTCTAACATCACAATCAAGTTTCATTTTATTTAATATCAAGGGTATATAATATATCCAAACAAATTGGTTACAAAATAAATATTAAATTATGATTTTACAAAATTAATATTCTTATAACTATCCTTGATATTTTATTGGAATATGAATAATCAATATCCATAGATATGGTTAATCACAAGAATTTAGACAAATGTTTTGTTTATTTGAATAAGTGGATATAAGAAAATGGATATATATAAGGCATTCCATTTGAAATATAACATTTTAGAAAATAAATTATACTACAGTAATTATTATTTTATAGATGAATGTTAAGAATATAGGGTATAGAAATTTAAAAATTTAAGAGAGGATATTTCTGAAAGATACCTCTTGAATAACACCTCAATGAAGGACCCATTAAGGAAATTTGAATTGTAATTTTGATGAGACAAACAAAACTTATATATGGGTAAAGATTAGAGGATTTGTTTCTTCAATGATTTATTGATCTTAAATGTATGTGAGGAAAAAATTGGTGATGAGTGGTGGTATTTATACTTGAGGATGGGTGGTTTTTTTGATTAAATTATGATTATTTTTCATTTAATGACTACCTAATTTGGGTGGCATTAATTCAAATGAATTTGGGTGATAATTATTTTATAATTTATGGTTATAGTTGAGAAACATATCAAACACCTATTTAATCTTGTATATTTTATGTATTCTATTTTAATAACATTTAACCTTTACCATTTACATTATTTTACGTATTTTGATTTAAATATTTTTTACAACAATGAAATTATTATTCATAAAAATTAAAATGATTTCATAACCAAATTTATACCTCCTAATTATAAAAATTTTATCCATATTTTTTAAAAAAGAACACTAATGTTTCAAAATAACATTTAAAATTAAACTACAAAATACAAAGGAAATGAGTTTTTATGAAAAATGTGTTTTTAAGTTCCAAAATATACTTATAACAATATATAGTTTAAATATAATTTTGATAAAAGTAATTACATTATATATAACTAAATGTAACATAATTTAATTTTATATTAGTTTAAAATAATATCATACCTTTTATATTTAATGAAATTTATAGTTTTATAAAAATATGTATTTTTTACTATTTGATAAAAATTTATACATTTCATAAAGAATAAAAAAACTATTCCTATGATAATTTTTACATTATTTATCCAAAAAATATTTTAATTTTATAATATATATTTTCTAAAAGTATCAAAATTTAATTATATTTTTTTATCAAAGTAATTAAAACATCGTGTTTTTAAGAAAACATATATTTGATGAATAAAATTACTTTAATAAAAATTCATGTGAGTCTTTAAAAAATATTAATTTATACATTAGCATTGTGTTTTATAATTATTTATTAATTTGGTTAATATGATTTATTCCGTCCAATATAATGTCTTGATTATACTGATCATGTTAAAATAATAATATTTTGGAGTCTGTTTAATCTCAGCATTCAGTGAATAAAAATATATCAAATAGATTATATTCATTTAAAAATCTACAAACCATAATGTCATGGGATGATACACTTACAATGTATATGCTAATAACCAAACCATAAACTACAAAACTAAAAAAATTCCACAGGGTACCAAACCTGAACAACAACTAAAGGATCAAACACCACAAAAAGAATAGAATAAAAGAAACTCCATAGTTTGTGTATGTCATATAAATAATATATTTATTTCATGAATAAATATTCATTATATTCAAATATCTATGTTTAGTAAAGGATGTAAATTTATCAATATTTCCCATGTTAATCAAATACATTCGATGTAGACATCTTTTGTAAAAATTGTACGGGGTATAAGAAATAATCACATCAATCACACATAAGTATATGTACTTAAGAGAAATTTAATGTTCAATGTAAAATAATCACATGAAAGTGTATGTTTCCATATTATTTTTACAATCTCAAATTGAAGTGATATTGTAAAATAAAATTTTCCAATTTGAAATTTTCAAGTGAAATCCACATATATGAAATAATTCAAATTGATACACAAAATAAATTGCTTTTAATCATGATATTACATGAATAATGGGAATTATATACACTATATAAAATAAATTAGTTTAATAAAATTACAATATGCATGTATGACAAAAAATTAAGATGGATTACTTTACCTAAATCATCTTATTGGTTAAACATGATTTAACTTCTTGTATAGTGGTTTTAAAAATGTAATTAACTTAAACATGTAACATATTAATATTAATATTCTTTATATAGTAATTATATAACATCTTATCACCCATTAGTTAATAATTATTATTATTATTCATTTTTTCATTTGTTGATTTCCTTGTTTTCTCATTCTTTTATTGTCATTAATGTCTGGATCATCAAAATATTATATATTTTCCTCATATATAGAATAAAAATCATGAAATTATTTACATATATAAATATATATATAATTGAAGAGCAATTAGGAATGATGGTTTTGATAAATTAAGTATTTTATGATCATGGGAGTAGTAGTCCATGCGTACGCATGAGTAGAGAGTATATTTTTTATTTATCATTATCGAATAGAAGAATGAAATATTATTCATTTATAAAATAATGATGAAATCATAAATACTAGATTTTTTCTTTTAATATTAAAATATATCATTCATGTTGTGTGGAGAAGAAAAGAGAGTGACATACCTTCATGAAGGTGGTTGTCTACGTGTACCCGAAAATGTAATATCATCTTTATATAAGTGAAATGATAGAAATGATAAAAGGATGTACACTATTTTTAGAATGAAAATTATTTATTTTACATAATAATTATGAACTGTATATAAGATACTTTTATGAACATTATCCTTATCACATTATATGTAAATAATTTGTTAAAATTAATTACATCACATCATGAGGTAGCAGTCCATCATACAGTCAATAAATGTTATCATATGACCAATGGTGTTGAAAATTAAAATATTAAATGCCATATAATGACTCTATTTTATAATTATATTTTATATATCATATATATACATTATATTGATCATAAATACTTTTTTTGGTATGTGGTAATGTAAAAAAAATGGCATTGTCTTCTGAGGTGGTAGTCTATTGTATACACAAATGACGATTTCGTATACCATATTTTTGAAGTAGTGGTGGTAATAGTTCATAAACAAAAAAATAACAACATCTCAGTATATGGAAGATAATAAAGATATTAGGTTATCATGTGAATTTATTCTAAAATATGATAATGTTAATTGATTTTAATTTAATATCGATATGATTCAATTTCAATAAACAATAGTTTATGTGAATTTCATAAACTAAACATCATTTCACATCACTGAGCAATTAATGTCTAATGTGTGTCAATTTGGCACAAAACAACAATCTTATTTTGGAATTAATATTTTTTAATTTTATTAATTTGATATTCTGGGATATTTTTATCACAATTTTTAGAATATTTTGTCTTTTAGGATAAATTTATAAATCGTAGGGTAATATTGTCCCTTTCCCCACAATTATAGACTATTCTAGTCAAATAATAATTGTCCTTATGCCCATCCAATAAAAGTGGCGCCCTAAATTAATTATAAGGAATCTAGAATTTTACCTCTATATATATATAATTGTGGGTGTCATTTCATTAAACTGTGGATAGAGCTAATTATGATGTTTCCAATGAGATCCATATATCCCATGTTGATGATTAATATGTGGCCCATATTTTAAGGACCAAACAAATATCCCACCATTTCGAGAATAAAATCCAAATTATTGATCGAATTAAACAAATTTTTTGGAAAAAACTATTGGAAATATGGAAGAATATATGTCTATTCAAAAACCAAACCAAAATATTTCAACATAAATTTCATATGTTACCACCAAATAGTGGAATAAATCAGGTCTAAATTTTCTACTCATCATTAAAAATTCAAATTTACATTTATTTATCACCAACCGATGAGTCATATAATTAATGGGGAATGAGTTAATTCATGAGGGAGAAAACCTAGGCTCCCAATATGGAAATTTAATGTGGTTTTGGTTATGTAATTAGGGGATCAATATTTTTCATTCAATTTTAATGTTACACTATCCTTATGTAATCTCTTCTTCAATTTCATTCATGTAATTTTTTCGAATCACTTTTGATGTTTAATAATTGTTCTTATTTTTCACAGTTTAATTTACTATTACTATCTCATTCATAAATTTTCATTATATATAGTATCTATTCACATCATATTATATTAAAATCATCTCACAATGGTTGAGTGATCATTATTTCACTTCTTTTTTTCTTGGTCTCCGCCCCCATGAGTCTACTTCCCGCTTCCATTAATAGAATTTCATAAATGGAGGGAAAACATATTATGGGTTGATACAACATATGAAAAAGCGACTAGGTTGGATTTAATTTAATTTTTTTTAATATTTTAATTATTTAATTATTTTATAATTTCCATTTCATGGGTTCTATTCTTATTCATCTTTTTTATATTTAATGATGACACATTTTGAGTGATAGTACGTTCAATTTCATTCAAGTTCTCATTTAATTGATATTGTAAATGAATTTCATATTATCCATGTAATTTTTAAGGATTAAATTGTTGAATTATGTTGGAGGTTTATTTCGTTTTATGGATACATCTTGAATTAGTGATATGAAATTTTTTAACAAAATAAATACATCTAATCTATCCTTAGAGGAAAACTTGGAATTAATTATCATAATTAATTATTTCTAATAAAATATTTATTTGTTCATTCTTAAAATCGATAAATTATATTATGTATTGTTCGTATTATTTTTTCAATCAACACCATATTATGAAAATTCACAAACAATACTTTATTGAATGTACGTCTCTCTTGGACACTTCTTTAGACTCATTAGATTCAATCCCTACCATATCAAGTATCCCTTATTATGGAATAACCATGAACTTTAATTTTGAATTTATTATTATCTTGAAACCAAAAAATTAATAATTATCATCGATGTCTTATGTAATACTATAAAAGTAACCATTTTGACCACTTATGATATTCCTTGGATTGTCATATTAAGTATAGAACAATGGATTTTAAATGATAATAATTATAAAAAAAATAATCACTCTCAATATTGAATAAGTGTAGAAATATATTTTGATTAAAACTTTTAAAGTAGATATTGCATAAGTTGGGGGGCCATTTAGTGATAACTAGTTTAAATAAAACTCTTTCTAGAGACAAACCATATTATTTATTGATTTTATTATTTATTTATGTTTATATGTTTGTTTTTGTTAGTTAAATCCCTTAGGTGTTCCAATGATAACTACTGTATCATGCGTGTGATATTTATATGATGAATAGTTTTATGATTTCTATGTTAACCCAGTCATTCTAATGATCAATCCCATCCATCAATCATCCTCAAGGAGTCTACTTATGAAATGATACAAATGTGATAATTTCATTATTGATAGTTCAACAACATTGAGATATATGGTTCTTCTCCATGATTAAATTTCAAATAAAAACTCCCTATCGTTATTTCCAATTCTATTTTATATCTTATCATTCCTATCAAAATTGTGTAATGTTTCATTCTATGTTGGGAGAGTGAAAATCCATGATTTCATGAAAAAACATTCTACTTTAATGGAAAATTTATTTATCCTAGGATATGATAATGAACATTTAAAATTTTAAAGATGAATTAAAATTAGTTTTTAATTCCATGGTTATGATTTCAATGTATGTTTAAATATATATGAATATTTTTTATAATGTGCAGTTTTCTAAAAATGATTTGTATCTACTTACATATTAATCCATTTGATCAAAATTGCACAATGCATGTCCATTTTATATTGGTTAAATATTGAGTTCATGGGTCCCTTTGATGATAACATATTTTTGAGGATGATTTTATTTTAATTTGAGTATCTCAAAAAACAATTAAAATAAAAGACCACATTGGGCAATGATTTATCCAAATATAAGGAGTTCAAGACATTGTGATCATGACTACATAGTTACATTTCCCTGAGTTGGGATTTTTATCTCAATTATAGATAATTGAATTTAAAAAATAGAGGGAATTCAACACATGGTGATCATGAATTGATGGTTGACTTTACAAGATTTAGTGTCTTCATCATTAGTGTGGTTTCAAAACAAAATATAGGTTACCAAATCAAGATAATAATGATAAAAAGAAAATAATGGATACTCATCTTAAGGACTAGTGTGATCCCCACCTATTGATTCCATATTTTTTCTATTTATACAAGAAAATATGCCCAATTTATCTTATGATGTACAAAACATAGACATGATAAATTAAAATTGGATAAAATGTGTCATGAAATATGAAAAAATGAATGAGATTGGGATTGGGATTGGGATTTTCTTCTAACCATAACTATTGTGAATTGATTTTTATTACTTTATGTATTGTTTGTAATGATGTCTTTTGGTGCTCATTGTATATTGAAATGTATTTGGAAAAGGGAAATAATTTTCGTATTTTTAAGATTCTTTTTTCATATAAATATTAAAAAAATAATTTGGGGTTTCTGATTAGAAAATAAAATAGGATAATATTAACTATTTTTATTTTAATATTAATGTGTTTCAATGTCTATAAACACCATTTTTATTGCATTTAGTAAATAGAACTTCATTTCACATAGTTGGAAAATTCATGTCTTTCTTGTTTCAATTTATCACCAATTAATCAAATAATTTTTGAATTCATTATTTTAATTATATAAATATTATAAATATCATTATGATTTACAACTTTTTTGGGAACATTTTATATTTTTCGATCACTGGTTGAATCACAATGAAAGATGTGCATTTTTTCCATGGATACAAAATGTTCTGAACAAAGAAAAATCGACCATAGTCCCAATAAGTAAATGTGGATCTCAAAAATCTAGACTAGTGAAGATAATATATTAACAAAAGATATAGTAATTTATGGGGATAATTTCATTCATATATTGGTAGATATAATTTTGAGGTTTTCAAGGATTTCCTGGGAGCCGATGTTGACATTTATTTTATGGGAATGATTTAAAGGGCAATACAATCTTCCCAAAATATTGAGCATATTGTCTTAATGGATGATCTAATTGGAATGAAAATTTGAAATATATTTTAGGACACTTGGAAGAATATATTTATTTTCTATGATAATCCCATATTCAATCATTATAAATGATATAGTTGAACATGAGGAAGGGAGATGAATCTGGTACAAATTTCCTAGTCAACATTGAAAAGTTACTTTTATTGTATTTCCCACCCACCAATATGTCTCCTTATTAATGGGTAAAGAATTAAATTATAGGTGTTCCACTGTAGTCTCCTAATATTTATATTTAAGGTGGTGATGTTTACATAATTATGGGATCCATTTTTTTCGTTCAATTTAATGTTATGATGTTCTTTTGTAATTAATACTTCCATTTCATTCATATAATTTCATCAAATAAGAAAAATTTCTTAATAAAAGTTTTTATTATTATCCATTTATATTATTATTAATATAATTTACTTACATTATCCATAGATAGTGAATGTATTCCTAACATATTTTTTAATATTCTTCACACGTTAATGGAGTGATCATTATTTCACTTCATTTCTTCTTCAACTCCACCATAATGAGCAGACATCCCACTTCCATTGATTGAATATCATAAATGGTAGGAAAAAAATCTCATGGATTTCTCCAATGTAAAATATAGGGGTAGGATCAAATGTTATTTAATTTTCGTTTATAATTTAATTAGATATTTATTTTATGATTTCCATTCAATGGAATATTTTATTCATTCTCTCTCTAATCAATAATGAAAACACATTTGGATTACTTGAATGGTCCAATTACTTTGAGTTAGAATTTATGTGACCCATTATGTGAATTGGTGACTAGCTAATGAATTTTTTAAGGATTAAATTTGTCAGTTATGTTGAAAAGTTGTCTCTTTTTATAGATAAATAATTTGTTAGTGATATGAAATTTCATATGAAAAACATATGTCAATTGTAGCCCTAGGAAAAATATAGGATCTAATTATCTTTTATAACTATTTCTGTTAAAATAATTAGTGTTTAATTCTAAAATTCAATCTATTATCATAGGTATGTTAGTATTATTTTTACAATAAAAAACTATAGTGGGGAATTTCATAGCCAAGACTCAGTAGAATTTGCATGTATCTAGGATTATATTTATGCCTTTGTATATTCAATCCATAAATGTACTACAATGAAAACTTCTACCTATAGGGTAAATTTGTATGTCACTAAATTTTGAAACCTTTTTCAAGGACTAAATTGCATTATCTTATATAATACGATCATTTTATCACCTATAAATCATTATTCACAACCTAAATTATTTTTTCTCACCATGATTTCACTCCAATAGATGAGAAATTTCAAAAAATTAAAATTTGGTATACCTCTCTCTTCTATAACTACCCACAACATGTTTTATGTGCAATTACAATCCTAGTTTCTACATGTGGGAATATAAAATTCCAAATCATCCATGATGTTGGAACTTTTTTGGTAACTAAAACAACCAAATATATAATGGGTTTCAATACTAATAGTTCCAATATGAATATCCTCCAATGCCACAATCCATTTTATTTTACTTTATAGAAGAAGCCACATTACAGGTGAGTGGGAACAAAAAAAGCCACAAAAATCCTCAACTGAAATCCAAACAATATTATTCTCTTTATGGAGTAGACCATTTTATCCAAACCCTTGTCAAGATTTATACATAACCATTACTTGAGAAACAACTTCAATAATCAGAGAGAATGAATTCTTAGGATTGATAATCAAAATTAGAAGTACAAATCATTGGAAGAGTTATGGAACTCATTCCCACACATGTTTTTCATTTCTCATCACAATAAAATTATTTTCTCCCAAAATCCTCTCATGACCATGCTCATGAACCATTATTTACAATTAGGATAGGTGAAGGAGATCGGGAAATTTTCAGAGGGTCATTAATATGGAAGAAAATGATTATTTTTATTATAAAGAGGATAAGTTGACATAATATATTGAGTTTCCTGAATATAACTCCAATGATAATTGTTTTTTAAATAAAAATAACTATTCCATTTAAAAAAAATCAAAAAAAAATGTCTATACCATTTTATGAAGTTAATCTATCCCATTTTTTTGTTGAATATTCCATTCAAAAAGAAGAAATTATATTGATAATTTTTCAAAATGAAATTGAGTTTGATTCAATGTCATGACCTTTGTCAAAATTTCCTATCCAACCCGATGTCAAAATTATTCTCTTCCATCCCCCTCTCAGGAATATCTTTATATGGTATAACCAAGAACATTCAATTGAAATTTATTCTCCTCTTCAAAGAAACAAATTAGGCATGATAATTTATATCCTTTGAAATACTGTAGATGTAACTGCATCTACTATTTATGATAATCATTATATTTTATCATTCATTTTATAATAATGGATTGTTCATGAAACATATTCTAAAAATTATTAAATTTTAATGTATTATAATTATAAAAAATGGGGTCTGGATAATTTTAATGTTTGTATTGGATATGTTGGGGTGTCCAATTAGAGCTAAATAACTTTAAAATAATTAAATTATAAGAAGAAACTCAGAATCTATGTGGATTTTATTTTCATTTTTTTTCTTCATATTTTGGTATTTTATTAAGGGAACCACTTAGGGATTCCAAAGTTGTCCAATATCTCGTTTGGGTGATATTAAGTCTCTAAAGAATTTTGATATTTCGAAATGAACATATGTATTGTAATGTTCACACCTAACCATCGATCATCCATATGGAGTCTACTTGTGTCTTAGAGAAAAAGTGATAAATATATTATTGATGCCTCATTAATCACAAACATGGAGGTATTTTACAATGATTTCATTTCAAATCACATCTTCTATACTTTATTCCCACTTGTAATCTCTATCTTCAATTGTATTTCAAAACCACGGTCGGTTACATTCTATGTTAGAAGAATGATAATCTGATACTTCCGGAAAAACAATTGGTCATTCAAAAAACATTTATTTAATAATTAACATGATAGTAAACATCTAAAAATTTGAAGATGAAAGTTAAATAAATTTTACCCTTTGGCAATGATTTTAATGAATGATTATGTACATGCTAATAGTTTTCTAAAATTACAGTTGTCTGATGTGATTTTTCACTATTATCATTTTAATCCATATAATATATATTAAACAATTACTTCTATTGGATTGTAATCTATGTTTGTGTTATTATGTCCTATTGATCATATCATAGGGTTCTAAGAGACATTAATTTTAATTTCTCTATCCCACAAAAAAACTAAAAATAATATTCCGCATAAATAATTGTTTCATACACAAACATGGCATTATGAAAATGGGGATTAAGACTCCATATTTTTCTTTCTAACTGATAATATTTAAATCTCTATTGTATAGCCTAGATTTGAAAAAAAATAGATTTTGGTTATTTTGTATCGTGATTCAATAGTTTTCTTTTCAAGAGTTATTCATTTAATCACTATTAAGGATTAAAAACAAAAAAGAAAAAAATAAAACTAATATAAAAAAATGATAAAAAATAATGAAAA
Organism: Viscum album; assembly: GCA_963277665.1. NCBI lineage: Eukaryota > Viridiplantae > Streptophyta > Magnoliopsida > Santalales > Viscaceae > Viscum > Viscum album. The sequence continues at coordinate 1,759,313,689 of OY728123.1, forward strand.
AGATTAAAAAAATTTGGTACTCATCTTACTGTCCAATCTGATTCCCATATAACATTTCCATTTTTTCACTTGAATATGAAAGTAGGTCTAATTTATATTATGATGCAAAACACATCATAATTCTTAATATAAATTTTGAAATTATTTTGATATTTTTCAAATTTTTTGGAAGGTTTTATTTTGGTGATAATTGTATATGAAAATGTAGTCGAAATAGGTAATTAAATTTCATATTTTTAGATACTTTTCTCATAGGACTAGAAAAAAAAATGTAGTGGGTTCTATTTATCCTCTAAATGAAGCTAAAATTGATTTTTATATTTTTTATATAGATGTTTTTCAATATCTATATACACTAGTTATAGTGATTTCCATAAATGGATATTCAATTCACATAATTGTTCAATTCATGTCTATTGTGTGTCAACCTGTTCCTAATTAGTCGTATCCATTTTGCATTCTTTATATTACTTATGTTAATTTTATATTTGTGGGAAATGATTGATCATGATTATGGGAAATGTTATCTTTTAGGTTCAATGGATGAATCAAAATGGATGATAGATATTTTTGGACATGGATACAGAACATTTTGATCAAAACATAATTGTCTTTAGGCTTGTAAAATTATAGTGGATCCAAAGAATAACTCCCAATGAAGATAAAATTTAAACTATAGACATATAAAATTTTTTGTATCATTTTATTGAACTATGGACATAGATATTTTTGATTCTATTATGGAGATATGGGGATCCCAAAATGACATTTAATTTGTGGGCCATCATTGAAGGGCCATAAAATTATCCCACCATTTTGAGAATAAAATCCAATATTTTTAATCCAATTGGAATGGTTTTTAATATAACTACACTACAAAAAGATAAAAATATTTCTCTTCTTTGACCTTCCAATATTTTATCATCATCAATGTTATATTTCAGCCCCAAAAGGGATATGAATCTCTTCTGATTTTTTTTGGTCAACATGGAAAAGTAAAATTTACATTTTATTCTCACTCACCATTAACTCTAATAATTAATGGGGAAAGAATTAATATATGGGTGATCACCTATTGGATCCAAATATAACAATTTAACATGGTGGTGTTGGTTGAATATTTGGATCAATGTTCTTATTTCGATTTTAATGATATGTGGTACATTCTTAATTGCATCTTCAATTTCCTCCAAGTAAGAAATTAAAATCAATGTAGTTTGTCAATTAATGTTCTTCTTATTAATATTTTATATTCAAATTTCTATCACACTACTACAATTTTGTTAAGGATTGACTTTATTCATATCATATTTGGTGAAATCCACCGCAGAATGGTGTAGTGTTCATTATTTTACTTCTTTTCTTCTTCAACACCGACAACATGAGTATAATATAAACATCCATTGATAGAATAGAATCATTATATATATAACATTATTATGGATTTATGCAAGTTAGTTTTAAGGGAATTTATTTAATGTTATTTAATTTTTTGATCTTTTTTTTTTCAGTTCATTATATTATGATTTCCATACGATGGGTTATTTTCTCCTCCATATTTTCCAACATTAATTATAATTCATATTGAATTAGAGTATAATAAAATTCCTTTTTATTATCATTAAATTGATCTTAAAAGCTAATCAGTGATTATATATCTAATTATTTAATTACTAAATTGGTGAAATACGTTAGAGAGTTATCTCATTGTATGAATATGTCATTATTAAATATCTGTAATAGTCTTTGAATAAAATAAGTCTCATATATTCTTGAAGACAACCTATGATAAACTTATCATGATTTATTATTTACATTTAAATAATTACTATTTAATTCTAAAATTTAATCTATTCTAATAGGTATTTTAGTATTCTTTTTACAATCCACACAATAGTTATCCACTTCAGAGCCAATCATCCTTTGAAAGTACATGTCTCTTGGTTTCTTCTTAGGTCTCTACGTATTCTATAAAAACCAATACAACAATGATTGATTATAACTTTAGTGTAAATATTAGTATCACTGTCATAGTTTTAAAATAATTTATGTAGGTAGAATAAGAAATAAAATAAACATCTCTATTGTAGAATATTACATCCTCTTTCTATATCCTCATAGTATTTCACAAAATCCTTCATAGGATGGATTTATTCCCAATTTAATTATTCTATGTGTATAGGAGGGACATTGGGATATTATTTGGGTATTTTTTTATTATAATAATGTGGTGTGAAGTTGTGAATAAGAGATGAGTGGGGGTGGCCTTTTATAAGTACGATGATGGCCAAACATGTTATTTTATGAAATGATTCAATCATACCCATGTTTTTACAACGAAAAAACACTCCAAATGGATTATTTTAAGGCCTTTAAAATAATAGGTTGTAAATAATTAGATTAAATATATTTTTATCATTTTTATGGATCTAAATTTCTGGTATATTTCTATTGTAATACCATGGTAAACCCCGTTTTACCATAATAGAGTTAATTAATATTCATTATTGTCACTATTAATTTTTTTAACAAATTATGTAAAAGTTAATGTAAATTTTAGGTTACATTCATTCCAAATATGGAATCTATTTTTACAAGTTCAATTCATAAAATTGGTAAGATATGTGTTAAAATTAACCATGCCAATGTGATGTCAAGACATATTGTTAAAGGGAAAATGATCAAATGTTTATATCATTTTCATATCAATAGTCAATATAAAAATGATTCAAATGAACTAAATTAGATTATTTTATAAATAATATAACTACATTTACTTTTAAATTAATTAGATATAAAATTTATCCTTATAAATAATTTAAACAAAAAGTAATTTTCAAATAAATGTTTTTATATTGTCACTATTACTCAAGAAATAAACCTATTTAAAAATTCCTTAAAATATCCATAAGATAAAGTAGATATTATAAATTTATAAAATAATTTTTTGTAAAATTAATTATCTAAAATATGTAAAAATTAATTGTTTATTATTTGTACAAACAATGACTAAATCATTCTTTATTAAAAAAAGTTAATTTTTAAAAAATATTTCATTTTATATTAATTTAATATATTTTTTATTTCTAATCAATAGATAACAATAATTTTCATATTTTTTATTATTATTCATACACACCAACTTGATAACTATATTATAATTTTCATTTTTCAATAGTATCTTGATATAGTATTTTTGTTGAAACCCAGACTATCGTGCATCACAGCCTTTTGATGAAAATAAATTTATTCTAAAAGAAATATAATATATTCATTGGTTATTATATTCATACCTTTTAAAAACTATTCATCCTAAAAATTTAATTAATATTACTTTCTATACAAATTAGGGTAGTTCTAATTCATAACATCATCTGGTTCCCATATTTATTCCTCTATTGTAAATTTTCTCCAAAATACCATTACCCGATGAACTATCAGAGACTGTAACTATTACTATCTAGTATCAAGAATCATGATGGGTTCTTCATGCTAATATTTTCAAGGTTCAAATTATATTTCTTCATAGGTGAGCTCACACGTTGGTTATTGTATGTAATTTTTAAATAATGATTTTTAGAAAACAACTGGTACTTTTTAGTTACATGGTGTCATTTCCTAACGATAAGAAAAAAAACCATTTTTTTAAATGATTTAAAATGGTGTAATATACATTGGGATAAGTTTACCTTTTATATATAACCATATAACACCCTTTGTGAGATATAAATTCAGCAGGACATGATCTCCCATATGGAATTCCAAACCAATCCTTTGATTATATACATAACTATTTTTCCTACTCATCGAATCATATATGTGAGTTTAAGGTTCCTTCACCATTGTTAATGTATCTTTATAATGTTATAGGTCTATATATTTCCTTTCAAAATATACATCCCAAAATTGTGAGAATGTTATGTATCTCCATAAAATTCATTATATGGTTCTATTTTAATACTTAAATAGAAAATTTTATTATATACAAATAGAACCATAAATAGATATTGATCTCAAATACTGTGATTCTAAAATTAACATGACCTCAACATGTATTAAATTATTCTAATAGTCCTTTTGAACTATCAATTAGTTTGAGGATGGTAGGTTGTGATAAAATGATGCTTAGTATTAAGAGACATTGGAAAACTCATAAAAAGTTTTGATGTAAAATAGTTATCATGATCAATCACAATTTATTGTGGTATAACATTATTTATTATAATTTTATTAATATATTACATTGTGAGGTACTCAAAAGGTAAATCGTTTCTTATAAAGATGAAGTGCATAGATATATTGAGCTGATCCATGATAACCTATATTACATTAATCTTTCTATTAGTCTTTGGTAGTCCCAAGAAAAAGTCGATACGATTTTCATTCATTTTCCACATAAAAATAGGAAAAGTATTCATGAATCATATAAGATATTTTCTCTCAACATTCACTTATTGAAAAATAAATCATTTCAGTACATTATCAGAAAACCCATGCTTCATGTTATCCCACAAATGATTTTCCCTCAAACCCATATAGAAATTCATTTTTTCAATTGTGTATAGAGAAATAAAATCTACGATCATCATCTAATAGTTCAATTTTTAGTTCAGGTATATATTTAACATAGAATCTCAGTTAGAATTATAGAACACCATATTTAAAAATGAGGTATGGAAATTTGTCACCATTCACAACATTAATTTTCTCTTTAATGTTTTGATCATAAGATTGAGAAAATTTTATTTTTCTTATAAATTTTGTGTTTCAATAAATTTTTATATGATTGATATATCACATTACTTAAGTAATCCCATATATATATTTATATTATCAATAAGAATATGATCCCTATCAGTCATTATTTTTTTCAGAACTCCATGATATTTCATACTCAATACATCGCATACCTCAATTTCATTCCTTGTGTGGTATTTTATTGAGAAATAATAATCCTAGAGTATCTTGAGACATCACCTTTGTCTCATGTTTATAAATTCAAATTAAAATATGTATTTTTTGATTTTTTGATCTATGTATATCAAAAATCGTTTTTCATAATATTAATGAATTTATATTACCAAAGTAATGAATATAGCATCCAACCCAATATTGTGGGTGGTGTAGTACTCTTTTGAAGTATTCAATTTCATTGATTCATAAATAATAAATTTAATATTTTTTATTAGGACACAAATAATTCATTTCTTTAATGGGTCACTATATATAATAAACCCATAAGTTTTAGACAATAGAGTCAAAATCTGAGCATTGACCAATCTTCATTTTAGTTCATCAATGAATTATTGAAACTACTATCTCCAAAACCAATTAACCACCATATGTGTATCCTCTGTTAATGGGGTTTCCATTTTGGAAAAATTATTAAAGAATCACTAATATTGACTGACCAATCAAATTAAACTACGAACCTCATCTATGTCCATTGGTATAGTGCATTTTCATACTACATTCGTCTTTACATGACCAAATGAGATTCCATCTTCAGTGAAAATATGGACATGAAATGAAGATTTATAAAACATGAAATCACTCTTAATAATTTCGAATTATATTCATTTCATTATCATTGTCTCTGAAATTATAGTCATGAAATTCTCATAGTCATTATTGGTTTTAATGAATATAATGAAATCATCAATTAGTATCATAAATTAATGATCCAAATATACCTCGAATACTCTATTTGTTATATCTATAAGAAAATAAGGTGAATTAATCTATCTGTATTAAATTATTATAAATTTTTAATGTCCATTACCCATTCAAAAAGTTATCACTCAAATGTATCCCTTATTTACTAATAAATAATGATCCCCCAAATGATGTTAAGTATTTGAAAAATGAAGTTCTCTGTGAATTTAATCAAATAAGTAATCACTCCGAGGAAGATGATAATTGTTCTTTATAGTAATTGAAATGATTTATCATAAATCATTTCATATCCACATGGACCCATTATTATTTCTATCAAATTGAATAGAGGATTCCCACATTGAAACAAAGGGGTGAATAAATAACTTATCACCCAACCATTATATATGTCTGTTCAACTCAAATAATTCATCATTGACCATTATATATATATAGTGTTTTCTATTTGTCTTTTATATGTTAATAAATAATTATAAAACATAAATTATTATTCGATGGTATGTCCATGTAATTTCTGTGTGAATACATCATTATATCCCAAAACAATAGGTACATCATCAATTTTAATGTTACCTTCTCCACCACTATATTGAGTTTTCTATTCTTTCCCAAGAATATCATTTAGACAAGATACTAGGTGTGAATATATAGATGACTCATTTTCTGTGTATTTTCTCCAAATATTAGGAATTCTAAATCTTCCCCACAAATAGTGATTATGTTCTTCATTAAAAAATCATCAAATTTTGAATCCCATTCCATAAAAAAGATTATATCAATGTGGACCTTTGGTATTATTATAAAGTCAGAATCTAATGCATGTCTATGTGTCATAATGGGGACTAAAGAATATGTAGATTTTGTGGTGGGACATCACCTAGGATATTAAATTAAAAACCCTCTTCTTTAATTAAAAGTGAAATGTCTAACCTCTAGTAAAACATGGAAGATATAAAAGAGTGTGATGATCCAGAATAAAATAATGAATTAGCTAGATTTTAATATATGATTCAATAACCTTAAAATATATCTTTGGGTAATTCCACCTCAGTTGTATTGAACGAGTAAGCATGGCCATCTTCTATTTTCATCTTTTTTTGATGGATCCTCTTATTGTATGGAATGTTTATATGAATAATTCCCCCATTGATTTATAGTTGAAACACTATAAATCATTGATTTTTATTTTTCATATATTTGTGATACATATTCAACTTATCACCCTGCTTGTAATGAAATCACATTCCCTTAATGCACTTCAAATTGTGTTCTATTTCACAGTTCATATGAGGTTAAAATTGCTTATTATATTAATTGTGATGAAATTAGCACGGGTATCCCAGAGCTAGTAATGTTGTTATTAAATTTTCATATGACACATGGAATCACATCCATTAGGAATGAATAATGTGATAGACTTAGTAAACTAGATATATAAATGATTCTTACATTGAATTTGAAAACAAGAATAACTACATAATATTTTTTGAGAACTGCATTATCTCATCGATAATATACTTGCATATCATGTTTTTTAAAATTCATGGGTTCTGGGGGAAATTAATCAAAATAAGGGTGATCATAAATACATAGTATGGGTTATGTACTATAGAATATATCAAGAATAAATAAGAATAATATACCTAGAAAGGTATATAACTAAAACACGTTAAATTTAATCAATACATCATGATCATGTTATTCCTTTTAAATAATAACATGAGATTGAAAACACAACCATGTATATTATAACTAATTCAATAGTCAGGTAGAATATTAATAAATGAATTCATAATGAAAAATGCATAATTATAGACATATAAATTGTCATGATATATCATTAAGACAGATAGTATCAAGATCTATCATCAATACAGTTGTATTCTATCGGTAGAAAACCATCAAATTTTTTCCAAAGATTTTTCTCAGGAGACATGTTGATGCATCAAGGACTTATATAAAGTATGGGCCCTAAAAAGCACATACTATGTCCATTTCATTATCCGTATGAATGGGATAAAAACACCATAAAAATTAGTATTGAAAAACTAGAATACATAATGTGAATACATTACTCAATAAATAAATATTATCCTAACCGATAAAAATTAATATGGATAATGATATCAAAATATCACAACAACATTGAAAATGATCATAATCAGTCCAAACAAAAAATAAACATGATATCAATAAAACATCTCCCCATTGGGTAATAAGAACAATAAAGGGTTTATATTGATGATTAATACAAATACCATACACAATTCATTTAAAACATATTTTATGAATATATATGTTTTTTCCATTATTAATTTTAGAAAAACACTTTCATTGAAAATAACTTTTAAAACCACTTAATGAAAAAGATCCTCATAAACATTCAAATGATAAGTAAAATAAATTAAATGAACGATGGAAGGTAATTATGTACACGTTTTAAAAGATAAAAAAATTCCTCTTTCATTATAAATGTGTTAGGAATGCTCAATGTATTAAAAATAATAAGATGATTCCTTTCATATTTTTTATAAAGGATAAACAGGATTTGTTTCGAAAAACTAATTAGATTACTCTTAAAAAATTAAAAGTAATACAAATGGGGGACTATTTATTTATAAAATAAATTTGAAATCATTAGAAACACTTTGGAAGACATATTTAGAGAAAATTCTATTGAATGAAAAAGGATTTTTATATAAGAGTTAAATGAAGTCTGGTTTTATTAGAATGATTTTCTCAATTATTTTATTTTCCAAATATTGGAAAATTGTAAATATAGAAAATAATCCTGAATAAATATATAAGAATAAAATGAAATGGAATTGTGGGAAATTTTCATATAATTTCCTTCAACAAAAAATAATAATTAATGAATCCCCATTACAAAGAAAATGTGAAATAAACATTTAAAATGATCTTAACATTTTGGTGGGATTTCATAAATGACTTGATTATAAATTTTAAAAATATATCCATATACAATAAGTGTAAGTTAAACATAAGGTAATAATACTACATTATTAAAATAAAATTAAAATGATAAAATTATTAAATAATAAGACCGACCTGCAGAAGAGAAACTATGTTAAGAAATCCTTTAACTCGTGCTTCTATTTCATTTAATATTCATTAAAATATTTTATATTTTTTAAATAGGTCATTATGTTATATAAAACATATTAATATTTAAAATATATTTTATTGTGATTTTTATAACATATTTTTTTCAATTCATTAATAATCATTCATTGATTTCATTATTTTAAGTGTTAATTTCCTTGCTTTCTTGTGAATCTATCCTTGTGAATGATATAATTCATACAAATATTATAGATTAATATCATATATAGAATAATAATTACGAAGCTATTATCAAATTTTTTTCATAAATTATACTTTTAAAACCAATAATAAAATGGGGTTATAAAAAATTAAGTATATTACTATCATGGAGATGGTATGTCATAATTACTTATTAATAACCTCTCAATTTTCCATTAATAATTTTGAAAACGTGGTATTTAATATTTTATAATTTTGTAATGATCTAAATATTGAATATAAAGTTCATTTTATTTAAATTTATTTATATATATATTTCGTCCAAGTTGTATGGTGATGAAAATAGATCCAAATCACTTCATAGATGTGGAAGTCTACACATACATGAAGGATGCTATCATCTTTATGTAAGTGAATGGTAAGAAAAAATGATATATAATACATTTATTGAAAAATAAATAATTAAGGAATATAATAACAGGTTCATGTATATCAAATATAATAATTAAATTTATCCTTATTACAATCCCTATAAATCGCTAGTTAAAGACGAATCACATCACATCACAAGGAGACATCCCATCATACACACGAGTGACATTATTATATCCACTATGGAATGGAATGCTATATGTGTGTGTGTGTGTGTGTGATATAATGACATTATTAGTCTATGTATGTTATAAAAATCATATATATATACTTTGTATCTATCATCATACCCAGCCTTGAAAGGTGGTAAGGGAATAATGAATGATATCGGTTCCCGTGGTGGTAGTCCCCCGAAAAAACTAATGATTATTTCGTAACCCATTTAATGGAAAGTGATATATTTTTATGTCATAACCTTATATGAAAAATATCCCAATATATGGAATAAATTGAGCTTTTTATATTTTCATGGTTTAAAAATAATTGAAAGAGATTGATGAGGAAATAAAATATAGATGCTCAAGAATCATTCTTATGTTTGAACTCAAGCCATCCTAAGTTGCATTTTTGCAGAAAATAAAAATAATTGGATGGGTAGTGGATTTGTTATTTTATTATGTTATGTATTTTACAAACAAAATAGGATTAAAGGTGTGAATAAGATACGAGAGGGGGAGGCCATTTATAAGTGGTAGAGATGACACACTTTTTATTTATGAGAAGAATTGAGTGCTCCCAAATTTTCCAAATGTAAAAATGATAACAAAAATTGTCCATTATTAATATGTAGATGATATATGGTAGAAATATTTCCAAAAAAAGAGTTTCATTTAGGTTAATTGGTCATTCGAACCCATATCCAAACAGTTTAACCCCCTAGTAAAACCATTTTTTTACTTCACATGATATAATTAGTTTTCTTATTTTTTAGTAATAATTATTGTTATCAAATAAAATTAAATTATTAGAAGTTATAAACTATTATTTTTAAAAATAAGGAATTATTTCTTCTAAAATCATTCATATAAGTTAATTTTTTTGAATTTAATATCAATCTTGATACATGAAGTTAAAATGGGTTTTTAATGCGAAAATGATCAAAATAGTACAAATTATTTTACATATGAAATCAATATTAAAATGATTCCAATTACATAAATTGAAATAATTGATATATAATTTATATAATTTTACATTAAAAAATTATATTTATAAATTATTTAATTTAAAAGGTAGTTTTAAATTACAATTCAATATTTCTCATTATTCATATAAAATGAAACATTTCATAAACATCCCAAATATTTAACCATAATATAATTATGGTATCTTGATTTAAAAATTGTTTTTTATTTTTTTATATAAACTTTACAACAAGAGTAAAAATAATTTTTAATTATGTTTGAATGTAATGACAAAACAGCATTTTCATAGACATATATTTTTCTAGATTTTTTTTTTATTTTTTCATTTAATTGATTTTTATATTATTTATATCGAATAGATAACTAATAAACACATGTAATATATATATTTCTATAATATAGTTAATGAAATTTATATCCACCATTCCAATGGTTTGGTGATAACTATCATAATAAATTATATTACTAATAGTATATAATTTATTGGTAAATCTTGATCTTTCATGAAACACAAAATATTAAACAAGATCATTTTTACATGTATAGAATGAAATCAAATAATTTTAATTTATTCTAAAATATTTATAATTTAATTTTTTAGGGTTCTATATAATATGGTATGTTTTTTATTTCATGTCAAATATGCTATTGAATGAAATATTATTTGTTTAGAATTTCATGGTATTTCATTCTCCCCGCCATAAATAAATTACATCCTCTATATTGAAAATTTATCTCGATAATAAAGGGATTGATATTAGAAAAACATATTATTAGAAAAACAAATCATAAATAGATTTAAAAAAATAACCTCTTAATAAGAGATAAATTTAAGTACAAATATCATATAGATTAACATATTACTAGGTTTCTATGTAGGAGAACATTAGTGGAATTTGAATGTATAGTCTTAAATGAAGGGCCTGAATATTATTAAGAATTATAGAGTTTACTGATCACATGAAATATAATGATTAATTTATTTTTTATATCCTCACATCAAAAAACATTGGAGGATTCAAATGACCATTGGTTCAATATATAATAAGGAATTTCAATGAAACATTGTTTTAATATCCTTTTCCAAGAATGAGGAATGAATATAATTTCTATTAATGTGATGAAATAAACTAAATTTATATGTATTGTTTCATAAGAAAAATTTCAAACATTAATTTTTATTTTATTAATTTCTAATTAATAAATTACACCAAAAAATTAATATCCAAAAATTAAATTTTTATACTTAAAAAAATTAATTTACTAGTAACAAATTCTATGATTCATAATAGTGTTACATTTATTTCTTTATATCTCTATATTTTCTCAATGACCAATATTTTTAGCACATGTAATGTATTATAGTTTATTAATATATAAAACATCATCCAATATTCTACCCAACCTATTTCATTAATGGTTTAACTTATGAATATTTCAATAGATTTTGATTCAAAACATTACAAGGAACTTCAATATATTTTCAAAATGAACGTATCAGTATACCCAAAAACTACCTGAAGTAGCTCTTAATCATCACATACCAAACATTCGAATTCCATATTCATTTAATCTCTGGAAATATGTTAATAGATTTCATTTCCATAAATCCTTGTTAAAAACAAAAAGGATTACCTATTCCTTAAATAACACCAAAATTGTTGTATTTATTCATTATATATTTTATTTCTGTTCCATCATTAATAATATAAAATTATTTTTCAAGAATCACTTATTCAGTTCCAATGTAGTTATTACTATCCAATATAATTTACTCATACCAGTTATCTCTTCAACCCAAAATCATTATCTCAACATCAAGAACATAAAAGAGATATATATTATTTAATAATTAGTTTTCCTAGGAGTTCAAATTTACAATGAATCATATTTATTTTTCATTTGTACTATCTATAAAATTCTCTCATATATTAAATGTCATAGTATGCAAGACTGAAAAATTAACAATTTCATAATTGTTATGATAAGAATATCATTAATAAAATACCTTTATTACATTTTTTGTGGATCCAAATATAGAATGGCATTAATCATTCAACATCAGTTGTATCAATATAATAAGCTTGAGCTTGTATCCTTAGCTTCTTCATATGTAGATTCCATTTATTATTGGGTTATTTATTTTCTTAGTTAATCATTTACATATAGTTCAGAAACTAATTGAAAATATTTTATTTCATTAATTACTAGAATTTTACTTGGTGACCATTTTCTCTGAAATTATAATAAACTCCTAGTCACATCAAGCATTTTATGGTGTGATTCCTAAAAAAGATATCATGTGTGGGAAAATCCTTCTTTGACTTATTACATTAATTTATTTTTTATCTTCCATATTCTTCTCTTGCTTCAATTTTTAGACATAAGATTTAAAGAATTATTTCTCTTACTTTATTTCACATAAAACTATTTACTCGTATGATTAAAAATATTTAGAGACTATAACGCATAGGAGACATTGATTAATCACTTCTATGAAATATTTAATCGTACACATAAGGTTTCAAATGTAATATATAGCATACCCTGATAACATAGAAAATGTAACTTTAGAATCTATAATAGTTTCTTCGTTCGTTTGATTTAATCATAATAACTTTCGTTACATGTCAATTTTTTGTTCATAAAAGAGATTTTTTTAAAATAATATATTCTTAATTTCTATTTATTACATGTGGTTAATATCATCTAACTCCATAGTATTATAGATCAAATACCACCACTAATCAGTATATATTTCAATAAAATAAACTAATATTAAATGAATTTCCATTTGTCAACATCCCAACACCATAAACATATTCGCCAAATAATCAATTTCTTAACAAAAATTGCATAATTAGACCTCAAAAATTATGGGGGCATTTGTCTATTAATGAATTCCAACATAATATAATAATTTTTTGGAATGAGTTTTTCTTTCAAGGGAAGATTGTTTATCATAACCTAATAATTCTACACTAATTTAGGTATAAAATTCTTTGTTCCAAAATAATATGTATTGGATTCCTTATTAGATAAATATCTACCGTGGCAATGAGTATTAATATCCTTCTTCCTTCTATGTTCGATGTCTGAAAAAATTTCATATAATTTATTATCTTACAAAAAAATGTATTTTAAAACATAATAAATAATTCCAAATATTGTTTAACACTTAGAGAAAAATAAAACATATTAATTATTAATATCATAAACATAGACTTTGGTTTCATTATGGATATATTTGTTTTAAAATACTGTATAATGACAAATAAAGAAAATTTGAATTATACAAGGAAAATCCATTGGGACTGTCAAAAAATTTCTAATGTAGTGACTTTTTCATACACTAGGTTGTGGTTTTGGTAATCCGATTATACCCTTTTTGGAGTAATTACACATAGGTACATCTATTAGATAACTATATCCACTTGTAATATATAGACCTGAATGTATTATAAGGAAAACCCTCGTAATCTCTTCCTTACCAAGACATTAGGATGTTATTCTATACATATCTTTAAATTCTATCATAGGGCTATGAACATGAATCTATGTTTATTTCCAAAATATAGTTCCCATTGATTTAGCCAATATCACTCTGATACTAACTGTAACAACCCAAAACATAATAGCTTGGAGATTGGTATTTCTTTATTATATTGGTATAATATATAATGAATCACATTATGAATTACTGAATAGTTTTTTTCTATTAGTAAAATATATATATATAAGAGTCTTACATTACATATTAAAACAAAATGTTCAATATAAATTTTTTTAGAGCGTAACCTTATTCACTATAACATATGTTTTTATTTAAAACATAGTACACTTCATCAGATCCGAGGGAAAGGAAGCATAATAATGAAAATCTCTAATTGTAAGAAAGGGTTGTGTACCATAGAATATAGCATGAATCATTATTATTAATCAATATGGAATGGTATATAACTAAAACAACATCCATTTAATCATTAAATTTAGTTAAATATGGTAGGAAAAAATTATGAGAAAGTAATTCCATATAAATAATCCATTTATCATGAAAGAATAACCATGGATATTTTAACTAATCGAATAATTTCCTAGAAAATGAACGTGTAAAATCATACTATTGTAATACATTATTCTTGATGTCTGAACTATCATGATCCATCCTATAGATAGTAACTACTATGAACAACCATCAATATTGTTTAAATTTGTGTGTAGAAACATATTTTATTTATCTAATTTAGTTGTATCAAGAGACCTTCTGATGAATATATTGGATAAATAATGTATGGGACACAACTGTTATATACAAATTATGTCTCATTCTTCATACAAATAAGAGAGACATAAAAACTAAAAAAATTAATATTGAAAAACTATCATACCAAATCATAATTAATTCCCCAATCAATAACAATAACCATAACCCAACTGGATTAATATGTAAAAATAGTATAAAAATTGCACATCGACAGTCAAAATGATTGTAAATCATCAGATGAAATATTAAGGATGATATAAATTCAACACGAATTTAGTGGATCATAAATACAATATAGGTTCAATTTCTTTGATAAAAAAATACCATAAACATTTCATTAATAACATTCTATAGTAAAATGACCATTTCATTTTGATTTTTTTGGACATTCCTGTTCATAAAAAAAAAAACTCTTAAAATAATTTTCTTTAAATAGAGCTTTATTAATATGGAAATTATGCTTAAAATAAATAAATTCCATGACATTGGGTAATTCCATAAATTTTGTTAAAGTTAAAAATAACCTTCCATTTTCACTGTAAAATGTCTAGGAAAGTACCTTGACTAGAAAAAAACTAGAAGATTCCATTCATAATTTTTTAAATATAAAGATTATTTTTGTAAGATTGATGTTTTTCATGACCTACAACAACCAAGGGATCATGCCACATGTACTTCTAGCCATCCTCCATAGTCCAAGGTCTATAAACCTATGTCAATGGAATAACTGATATGGGTATAACTTTGCTTAAGATCCCATACACACTAACAACCATCTTGATGTAGACATGCATAGGGAAAATAATATGAAGGAGAAATGATAGTGTAACATCCTTTCATGAAAATCATGTAGAACATACAAGAGTACAATATTGAAAACTAAAATTTAATGGGAAATAATTAAAACAAAAATATACAGATTCATGAAACTGAAAAAATAGTTGACTAAAATGTATAGAGAAACCATCATTTTATCATTAATCTAAATCTGTTGTATGTTGTCCAAAATATCATGTATCCATATGCTTATCTAATGTAACCACCAACCTATCCATAATATGTATAAGAGATGAAATGTATTGGAAAATCCAATTTCAGGATGAGTATGTACATATCTAGTAGGATTCCCCGATAGTTTAGGTGGTTGAATTATGTGATACAATAAGAATAAAGAGGCAATAGATAGTAGAGACAATACAGCTCAATCTATAAAAGGATATTTGTTTCCACCTTGAAATTAAAGGGGAAAAAATGGTGTGTATATGGACTAAACATGTAGTCATTGTTGCCTATAAAAAAGGGTAAACTCATCCAATGTTGAGAAACTAAACCTAGAATGGTGGTGTAATAACCCATGACTCTTTGCAACCCCTGGAATGTGAGTTACTAAATCCAATGCTAAGAATAAATATATATATATATATATATATATAAGATCAGTGAGAATAAGACCAAATGAGGGAGTAATAGGATCTCCATATCACTACTTCTCCCAAGAATCTGAGACACCCACAATTCTAAAAGTACATCAATGATGCCCACCAACTCACACATTTTCCCAGTAGTAACCTTGTAAAGGACAAAGCCTCTCCACTGTGCTATCCGGAACGGAGGAATAAACTCCATGTAAAGGCCCACACCATATTACATTATTGGGGTTCCACATTTTGTGTATCCTTAGAGGACCTGTGCCAAAGATGATAGGGGTTTTAATCTAGTTTCACAAGAGCCCACACCCTATTCGATAGGGGGTTCCACTTTTAAGTTAGAAGAACCACACCCACGATGTTGGGGGGTTCCACTCTATAGGTTGAAGAACTGCACCTTGTTGTGATTCCATGTTCCACTCCGGTCAATGATGATAAATTCCATATCTTATTAGGGGTCCACATGGTATGTAGAATACCCAAACCTAGACTAATGATAGTCCCACTCTAGTGAATTTTTTGATACTTTAACTAATCATTTACATCATCAGGAATCTCTAAAATAAGTGCCAATACTAAAACAATTCACAGCATAACCTAAAATCCACAACGTAGGGTAATACCAGGTTATACATGGAAAAAACTCATGATAGTATAGATATGGGCTAAAATATTAATTCAAATGAAGTAAATATTGAAGTTTGATATTTTCTCAAAAAGAGAAATAGGGTACACGATGTGTGACGTGACCCACATGGCATGTCTTCCTTCACTATCCCCTGATCATGTCCCTATAGGTACAAATATTTCCAACTATATAAGGACACATTGAATGTGGGGGATGTACATAGTGTTCCCATTCCGTTTGGGGTACCATTTGTGTGTTTGGTCATTTTCATGTATTGCATTCCATATTTGCGTACACTAGTACATGATGTTCCTCTTCACATAGGGTGTCTCACATGTTTATGGCTATACCCATGTACTTCATCTCAAGGATTTTTCATGGCTGTGTTCTCCACCACATTGCTCTTCTACTTGGGGGAGAGGTAGACTACATATAGGGAGTCTACATGGTGTTTTATCCTTATAAATTCCCAACACTCTAACCGTCGAGGTCTAGGGGATACATGTCATGGGTTCATTATGTCACACAATGTTTAGTCAATATTTGCAATGAAATATAATTCTAAAGTATGTGATTCAAATCTCGATATTCCACCATAGATATGGCCTCCACACTATCCATATTGGTAAATCAAGTCTGTATTTTTCATTTTTGGGACCCAATGGCTTTAAATCAATTTCTGTTGCCCTTCGTTGCACATCACACATGCCTCCAATCATTCTGACACAAAATATTTGATCTTTGATAATCAAAATGATCTACCATATCCCATTATCTATCTTTAGTGACACATGGTTTGTCGGTCTTTCCCTCTCACATGGACACTTCATGATTCTAAGGGTTTGATGAGGCTTTCTACCACCAAACAATGTTGAACATGGACTGTGGAGTCCAACTGCTGATGAACTCAAACTAATTGAGTTGGTAAATCATGAAACCAAATATTATTGATTGTTTCAAAGATGTTTTCTACAATGACCATGAATGATGATATCTGGGGTTATAAATCCAAATAATAATCAATTAAAAATTTACATAAACACATAAAAAGTCCATAATTAGTTCATATAAAAGGCGGGGATTGATCAAATAAATTAATTATATTAATGTGGATATTCTACATATTTTTATGAGATATACATAGTGATAAGATTTTTCATCATCTAAGAACATTCTTTCCAATTACTCCTGAATGTTTTAGCATTTTCTTTTTTAGGATATGCTCTGATTCAATGATTTATCATCATTTGATTTAATCAACCAACAAAATTAGAGTTAGAGATTCTCTTTGCATCCCAGGGATATGGGGATAACTCTCTAGAAATATATGTGATTATTTATTTATAGGAAATCAAAATTAGGTTATTAATCTAAATTATTTAAATAAAACATTCCATTAAATCACTAAACATACTACTAATGGATAGGATATCTGAACTCCTCGAGTGACAAATTTTAGGTGGCACCAAGGGTAAACACCACATTACGAACACAACTATTGTGAATGATTTTTTATTTCATCTTCCATTTTTGAATTATCATAGTTATATTAAAAACCATATGAGTGAAAATTATAACATATAATTTTATTTATAAAATTATTTGGGACACAACGGGGATTATAATAGCACGACCTCTTAGTAAATAGTTGTAAAAATAGAGGTAGAAATACTAAAATGCCATACAAGAAAAACCCAATTCACTACATCATTCCATCCATCATGATTTTCTTCCCTGAAATGAAAAACTATACAAACAACTCAAGATACTGAGACTGCATCTGAATTCCATGATCTCATTATCTCTCATGCATATTATCATGTGTCCACAACACATGAACTAAATGGGTGGTCCATCCCCACTGGTTCCTCTCATGACGATCCTTAATCATCATTGGGTTCTCCATAATGGTGGGTCCACCATCAATATATATCCCTCCCCTTTTGATGATCAGATTATGGTAATATATGTATATCCCTAGAAAATACTTATGGAATTCATTGTGTATACACTCCATATATGGGGGTAGGGTGAGGTTGTAAGAAACCACACTGACCCTATTATCCATTTCAAACGACTCAATGGTCCTCGTGGACAACTTGCCTCTCCAACAGATCATCTAAATTCCTTTCCATAGGGAGACACTCATAAAACATTTCTCTCCCTTTTCAATAACTATGGGACTACAGTGGTAATTTTCATAAGATTTTGGCATGTTATGGGTCTTCCTCATTAGCTCACGGATGACCAAGACATTCTCCATCATCACATGAAACATCTCTAGACCAACTAGATATGCCTATCTTATACCAATCTAGCATAAGGGTGACCAATAAGGTCTCTCATACATAACTATAAAAGGAGTAACATCAATATTAGATTGGTAGTTTTTATAGTACAAATATTATAAAAATGGATTTTTATCTTACCATCTATAGCCAAAGTTTAACATGAAAGACCTCAACATATCATCTAACACCTGGATAGTAAAATCATTCTACCAATCCATCTAAAAGTGAATGGTTTTCTCCTCCTCATAATGGTCATGAATGAATATTTTTGGCCTCTCTACAACCATGATGTAATCCATATGACCAAAGAGGATATATTCATTGTGGGAACCTTGTGGACATGAAGAATATCTCATATGTACAATGGAACCATATTATTTGATGAATACAACTACCTGATAGTTGGAATCGTGCGGGTTTCATGAGTTCTTCAACTATCACCAATATGGAATAATGATCCTTTTCTACTGATGGGTTCCAAGAAAAAAATTCCCTAGATATTCAATTACACATCTACTCTGGGATCTCGATGGGCTGCAATAACTACACCTACACCATATACAGATCTTTCGCATTCATACAAGTGGGGAACTGATTTATCAATTTTGAAACACACTTTATCTTTTTAGACCACTAAAAATAACACTAAAGATATCTCTACTTCTTCATAACACCGATATATACAAATAGGTGTGATGATTGGATCTCTCAAATCACATCATCTCTCACCCTGACTAAATACACTACCCATCCTTGAAAAACTATGATATCATTGCCTCCATAACAATATCCATCTTTTGAGTAACCTATAGAAATATGGTCTCATAAGACCTAAAATTAGATTTCTCTTACATCGAACACTCTCTCATTCTCTAGGAGTAGAGGAATAAACACCAATATCTAATGAAATGTTGTCCTCTCATGATTTACCACAGTCATCTGTAATGAACTCAACTGCACATAATCCTCATATTCCAAGATAGCAAGATCGTTCTTTATAAAAGAATATGATACAATTTTTCCCTTAACTAGAATATTGAATATACAAATGTCATTTTATTAAAGGTAAATTGACAAGTGCCTCTATCTCAGGTTTAATTATGTGTATGTGATAAAGAACCTGGGACTTTAATGGTCAGTGTACCCCAAAAAGTGCTCCATTAGAAGTTAGTACCCTAAAATCCCTAAGAAAAGAAAACTGTTTCTAGATCTATTTCTTCAGTCACATAGTTTATACTATGTGGTCTCAAAGTCCACATCCCATATTTCATAACATCCTACCACTACATCAACATGAATTTGGTCCCACCTCTTGAGGAATATCAATACATTACATATTCTAATCAAACATTCAATATTATAAACATATGGCCACTAGTAAGACCAATCCTCAACTCCTTGAAGGTCCTCTTTCAATACGTAGTCTTGGGAGATGACATCACTTTCCATGTCAAGACTATCAATGGGGATGAAATACCCTATATATATTCCAAAAAAACTCATGTAGTATAGTAACAGTCTAAGAAAACTCCACACCACAGAAACACCATTGGGTGGCTACAAGGAAGAACTATGTTTATTTTTTAAAAAGGTTGGGGATGAATAATCATTTATTATTAAAGAAAACAAAGACCTCTTTAACTGGGTAGAGGGAGATCCATTACATATCTTGAAGGCCCATTGGGCATTTAGCCCATTACATGGCCCATAGGCCCATTTTTTGGCCCAAATCCCATTCTGTGAATAGTACTGCTAAAGTACGATATACTGCAGTACTACATAGTTCCCACCACACTGAGATAACATGCCCTAGAAATTCAACCTCATGAACAGAGAACTGAATCATAGATATATTTCTATAACTATGGTGCTATCAGTGGAAATCTACAATCATCCTCACATGCTCTACATTCTCCAACATTGTTGTAGAGTATATGGGTATGTTTTCTATAAAGAATACCACACCCTAGTCCAGGTATGATATGATGATTCTTTTCATGAAATCCATGAAAAATAGGTAAATTATTCATACCAACGGGAATCTATAGAAATCCATAGTGTCTGTAGTGGAATCAGAATGCTAGATTCTGAATATCATCCCCATGAACCCGCATGTGGTCATAGAAAGAGGAGATGTCAATCTTCAAGAACCTTCTCACACCTAAGAACTAATAAAATTTATCATAAATCCACATCAATGTGTATTTCTATTTATTTATTTCTTTTTATGGAAATGATAATCCTTCCAAAAATGAAAGTTATTGTCTGCATGTTTTACAAACAACATTGTAGTATCCAATAGGGACACATGGGGATGGATGAATCCCATATCTCAAAGGTCCTCTAATATAAACCACAACTTCTGGATATTGGTATGGGACGTTCGGTATGATTTTGAAAATAATTAAGTGATCAGAAGATCCATGTCGATAAAAAATAAACTTCCAGCATCAGTGGTACTGTCGATATGTTTTTAGGGTATTCATCCATGAAATCATTTACATGTTAATAAATACAGATACTTGCAAAAAATTTTACACGAAGGGATACACTTTACAACTAATGGGTTATTGGATTAGGCCTCATACTTGAAAAACATTCTCTCCCTACCATGAGATTTATCACTCTCTCTCATGATAATGAGAATCGCATACCATATGTTTGAAGGCATCTGAATCAACTCTAGTGACAATAATTGTGGACTCAGACCCTGGATAACCAATCCAGGACTAATATAATTCCATAGGGTTCCATCAGGATTACCAAATGTTCCCATGTGAACCATTATCCACAAAAATATATCTCACACTAATGTTAGATAAATGATATAGAAATAGCATTCTATGCATGAATCTTATGATGAATCTATTAGGTTATAGCCTAAATAGGGATCTCTATATCTGGTACCAAGAGTATATAGATAACTGAATGATGAGAACTTATGTATACTAATAATTATGAAATATTATGAACTGAAAACATCCTAACTAGGAATATAATGTGTTTTGTGGAGTTGTAAGCCTTTTGAAATTATAGTAGTCTACAGCCCCAATCACTCGATCATTGAGCATAACATTGCCCACTTTGTGGTGATGGGGGAATGATATCATAGAGTCACCCATTTAACAAAAATCTTCCTTCTCCTCTATTGAATCTTCCCCTCTTAGGGAATCCATTCCCTCTATTGTGAGATCCCTAATCACCACAATGACACTTCTATATAGGTTAATCAGGTTCCTGTTTAGGATCCTCAACACATCTGGTTTTGTAGTCTCGTACATTGTTACCTTACCCATCACATATGTAGTACAACACTTATAAATGATTTTGTGGTCCTCTATGCTATCCCAGATGAGATGACTGGGTTTGATCATGTGGTGGTCTCCTGCATCGAGATTCTCTCATATAGAGGATGTTAGATACTATAGATGAATCATCCTTGTGTCAACCACTACAAGAACTAGTTGCCTTATATCCCTCTATTGGTTGGAGTGGATACTCAAGAGGGGGTGAATTGAGTTCCAATTAAAATTTATGTTAAAATAATGTCTATTTAAAATCCCTCGATTATTAAAATAAGTAAAATTGTAGTGAATTTATACAGATTGTAAATGTTCACATAGCTTCTAAAGTATTTATTAGGCCACAGATAATTTAACCACAAGATTAAACTAACTTTTGAAACTAACCAACTGATTTATAATAAATGTAAACACTTGCTAATTTAACTATAAAAGTAGCTTTAATATAGTTTGGTATTACAATGTAATAGCAGAGGAATAAATAATTTATATATAGTATACTCTGAACAGAAACTAAAGATGCATAGAAGATATAACAAGAGGTTTAGTCTCATGCCGAGACTTAGTCCTCTCAAATTTATATAAATTTTTTCCACACCCTAGATCATGGTTAACAATAGTTTACAAAACTATCCAGGCCACACATGGACCTCTGCCACTTTTCTTCGTGGGAAATAAAACGAAGACCAGGCCACACAAGGACCTCTTCCACAGTTGACATGGGTAAATAAGAGTAAAGAGATTTGGAGTGAGGATTTGATATCCTCCAGTTCAGTATAAGAGACAGTGTGTGTACAATAAATATAGAGTACACCACACAGCTCGAAAGTTAATAAATAAATAACTTAGAGAGAACAGATAAGAGTTTAGAAATCTCTAGTGATTATCAATGAAGCTCTGGACTCGTTGGATTTAGCAAGAATGCTTCTGAGCCCTTCTCTGGTTTTTCTGTTGAAAAACAGAGTGTCGTAGTTAATCTTGTGTTGTAAATGAGTGAGAATGATCTCTTGATTTGTTGTGTGTTCTTCAGTACTGTTGGATTGCATTCATGAGAGTTATTTGAAAGTCTTGCAATCTCCTTCTTGTTCATGATTGTTCTTATTGTTCAGCACAGTGCTCTCGGGTGTATGTATGTTCTTATTGTTGTGTCGTCACACTTTTCTCGCTTCACTGCTTGCTTCTTTTTCCCTTTTTTTCGTGTGCTGCATCTCAATCTTCCTTATATTCCTAAAATTATGGTAGTATGAATGATTCCCTTCTCATAGGTATGAGATACGGTTTCATGAAATTCAAACAACTATCATTAAATAACATTAATTGCATTAAAAACATCAAATATGACCATTAGCATTATTTAAATAATATTGACAAAAAGTTAAGAAACGGTGTCACATTGATTATGTAAATGGTTTCTTCTTCGCGGTATTTTCTTCACGGTGTGTGGTCATGGTATGTCCATGTCACGGGGTCTAGATCACGGTGTCGAGCTCACGGTGTTTGGGTCACGGTGAGTCCTTCACGGTGTCTGGTTCACGATGTCTGGGTCACGGTGTCTGGTTCACGGTGTCTGGGTCACGGTGAGTCCTTCACGCTGTGTCCATACTTAGAAAAATATCTTTATTTGGACTTAGAAAGTAATATGCAGAATATGGATTAACTTTAATCATTAGAGAGTAAATGTAACACCCCAAGATTTCATAGTGTGTTATTTCTTCAAAATAATTCAACATCTTGCACTACACGCAACACCGAGTTAAAGCACACCATGTCTTACCAAACTAGCCGTTATGAATAGTAATACCTACGTTTTGAAATTTTATAAATTCTATCTCTCAAAATGGACTTCATTTTTGGATTATTAATATCAAAATTATCCTAGGGTGATATTTCGGTACTTTTCGGATAACTTTAATATTTTGATGAATAGTGAAAATTACTAAATTTTAATCAAAAACAACTTTTTTAATCAAAATAATTAATAGTGATAAATTATGAATTTGAGTGGTTTTAAATTATATTTATAATATATTTTTACCATTTAATATAATTTCGGTCATTGGACAAAATTTTACAATTAAACCGGACATAAACAAGAGTCAATATTTTGATAGTTATTATCTCTTAAAAACACGCTTTTTGTTTTAACAACAGGAATTAATTTTAAATTAATTTCTGCCACTTCTGTGTTTTGAATTTTGAAAAATGGATTCCATATTTGGAATCAGAATTTTTATATTATGTAAATAGGTAACTTTTATTTTTAGA
Organism: Viscum album; assembly: GCA_963277665.1. Lineage (NCBI taxonomy): Eukaryota > Viridiplantae > Streptophyta > Magnoliopsida > Santalales > Viscaceae > Viscum > Viscum album. The sequence continues at coordinate 1,759,338,404 of OY728123.1, forward strand.
CATTTTGAATAATTACTTCGGTAAATATTTTATTTACCATGGTTAAGGGTAAATCTGTTAAATAAGGGTTAAGAAATAATATAATAATAATACTAAATTACCCTAAAACGTGTCCTAGACTTATTGGTTGATACATGTTCGACCATAGGAATCTTTGGGTCGATTTTGGGTCCCCATGTAGCCACTTGTAGGTGATAGAGACACTTTATTTTAATTAAGTTAAAATGAATACAAAAATGACACAAGCATATATCTTTTAGAAAAACAATTTTTACATTGGGTTATATATGTTGGATTTTAGACTATAAATATTAATTAGAAAGATAAAACGATTTTCAACATAATTATATTTTATTTATAATTTTTAGAGATTAAATAATTTAATTTATTTATGACACAATGATGATGTAGTAATTACCATAATAGTGAAAATTTAAAATAATTGATATTATAAATACCCAAATAAATATAATTTGAGACTTTTTATGAATTAAAATAATTTTATAGGATAATATGAAATATTAGGATTGATTTAATTAACTTTTTTTGAAGTAATCATTCGGTTATGAGTTTCACAAAAATCGACTATTGAATAGTGTCAAAATTGATATAAAAGAGTTTTGAAAAGAAATATTATATTATTAATTGATATTAAATTCCTAAAAATTTAAGGGTCAGCCAAGAGACTTATATAATAATAGATGTATCATTAATGGACCACTTGGGGGGTCTCTTGGATGTATATAGTAAGTTTAATAACTATATAATATAAAAATACAAACTGATATGGTAAATGTCAAACTAATTAAGTAAGAGTTAAAACTAAAAGATAAGGTTAATATAGTAACCCAAACCTGTCTAAATTCTATGGGATGAATTATTTTCGACCTATACCCACCTTAAACTTTGAAAAATAAACTTTGGATCCATTATAAACCGAATATAAATTTATTATAAATTAATATTTCTAGCTTTTCCAAAGGTGCCCCTCACCCCTCTTTTAAAAGGGCACTCCTCCTTCTCATTTCTTCACACCTTCAAAGCCATTTGGTTCGGTCAAACTCTACCCAAATACTCTCCCAACTTACCTAAATACAACCTAGAGGCCTTAGTTTGATCATAAATCCAACCTATGGAGCCCTTTTGATCAAATCAATAGGAAGAACCCGAAGAAGAGGTAATGATTTCACCACCCTTTTCCAAGTACCTTTCTTCTTCCACATCTTCTTCCTTTGTTATTAGCATTATAAAATAATAACTCCAGTATCATATATATACTGTGATGTTATTATAAATATAGTACAACCATATTCAGTATTCTATCCACCCTTTGAATAACATGTCACCATACGTGCGTACGTACGACTTACCGTCTCCACGTCGTGGTGTAATTGTTATTCAATATATTATTATTTGGATGGGTATAATAATGATGTGTAACTCATTTAAATAATAAATATAACATGTTAATGATTCTGTATATATGATATAACATCCATTTATATATTATTTTAATATCAAAAGAATGATATTTTTGCTCGTGCGTACGTACGGACTACCGTCTCCACGAACGCGATGAGATTAATTCTCCATCGTATCCATTCAAGTATAATTATCATTTGATGATTTAAAAATAATGTTTAAGGACATGATATCATTTTGTATATGAATAATATACAACCTATCAATGAAAAATATGTCTTATGTAACAGAACATATAAAAGAAAATGAGTAAGTTAACACCCGAAACGACGATAATACTAAGATATTATTAACCAAGCAATGTTAAAAGATCATATATGATATCATATGAATATATATGATTATTTTATAATTTAATAACAATTATTTCACTATTATACAGGAGGTTAACCTACCCCAACCAAGGAAAAGTACAAGGTAAGGGTTTATTTCACAATCTCTTCATTATCCGAGGTTGTTTATACGTAATTATCTACTAGGATCTCTTTATCATCGACATCCATGTTACTTAAAAATGTATTTAAAAACATTTTTACTATTTACTAGACAATGGGTTAAAGTCATTTATACCCTTATGTGTTTTGAAAGGAATCTTTCCGTCGTTTTCCAAACAAGGAACTTTTAACCTTTTGACAAATTTAAGGTAAGAATGTTTTTTTAACTTATACGACGGGTGCGGCTATTTACCGCCGTTATAAAATCGTCAAAGCTTCCCTTACAATCTTAAAAGTTTAATTTCAAAGTAAATGTTTTATTTTATAATTATGTGACTTTTAAATGATTTCAAAATGAATATTTTAAGAATTTATGAAAGGTACTCTTTATCAAAATCTGAATTTTAAATGTTTTAAATATTTATCTTTCTAAATATTTTTAATTAATATCCCTGTTTTCAAAATGATTTTAAGGATTTATTTATATGGACCTGAATGTTTTGAAATGACATTTCTTTTCAAACGTTTCAAAGTGGTATGGGACACTTTGATTCAAAAATCCCTTTTAAATTACATCCTTTATAAATGGGTGACTTTTCAATGATTTCGAGAAAAGAGATATTCCTCTCAAATGGTTTTGATTTCATCTATGTCAACATCCTTGTTGGATTTTAAGCTTATTTGAAGTTGATTTATTATGATACAAATCTTTTATATTCTATTGAAGGTTTTGTGATATGTTTTACTGTGGATGTGTTATTTTTATACCATTCATGGTTTATGAAGAAAGTATTGACATTTTGTATGCTTGTTTTAATACGAATGATTATGTTATGTTTAAACCTTTTCATATGGGAATGCATTGGACTTAGTAAGTGACAGGTGGAGCCCGCTATAGCTCCTTGATGCATCGATAGGTCTCATGAGATAAAATAGTGTCTTGGCACAAGTCCTTGGCAAAATTTTATTTGTAGTCTTGGAACGAGGCATTGGCTATGTGGTTATGATAGTCTGGCATTATGCATTCCATCATTATGAAAGTGGTTATTGATATTGCATGTGATTATTCGATTAGTAGAATATCTATGTGAATAATTAAATGGCATTATTTTATTTTACTTTTTCCATACTATGTTGAAGATCATGTTTAAAAGGGCTTTTTTTAGTTATACATTTCCTTAAATGTTTATTCTTATTTATGAAAGTTTCTATTATATTTTTATCCTTACTGGGCATTTGAGGTCGCCCCTTCTCTATGTTTTATTTTTCCCAGGAAGTGAAGAAGTAAATTATGAATGACTTTCAGGGATATTATGTGGGGATATGAGTGTGGAATATAGAGAAAATATGTTGTTGTAGTAGTTTTTCACTTTATGATGTAATGTAAGACATATGAATATATGTAGTGTTTTCAAGGCTACTAAACCAATCGGCCTTTCAAGATTTTATCTTTCTTGTCATCATGCCAATGTTTTGTAATAAGGCACCGACTCTAAGTAACTAGGGTCGGGGCGTTATAGTAGGTATCAGATAAGTTTAGTACAAACCTTGGAAGCTAGATTTAGATAAACTCTGATTAGAGCACATAGATTTATGATGGACTTTGAGGATTAGTATAGAAGAACTTCCTAGAATTTTGGTATTTTTGAGATTTTGTGAGTTTTCTAAGAAATACATCCCTGTCTGGATACGAGCAGGTAGAGGCGGCTCTGGCACAGATGTACCTAGGGGTAAAACTTGAAAACATAGCTTTGAGAAAGACTCGAACTGGAACTGGTTCACGAAAACAAGTCTTGCTGCACTCTTGGTTACGACACTCCTGGGGGATATGCTTAGGATAACTCTCATGTTATTTACAAATCATTATGAATGGTTTATGAGTATATACTTCCTCAAAGATAACATTCTTATGATTATGGATTATATCCATAAATAGTTCAATTTATGTTAAGTGTTTTGTAAGTATGGGATTATGTATTTTGATTCATAAACTGATCTAGTTTATTCCATTGTATAGAAATGGTGCCTAGTAGAATGAATGAGAACTCCAGCAATACACATGATCCAAAGAGAAAGAAAGATCCTATATTTCATGTTCCTAAGCCATAATTTATAAGAGAAATAGTCTCCAATGTATTATCATCATATGATGAAATAATATCATGTGTTGATAAGATAAGTAAAGAGTTTACTGAGTCCTATGGCTTTGAAGGGAAGCAAGAGAAGAAAAGGATGGAAGAGAGAAATATGGATAAAGGGAATTGGGAAAAGAAGAATTTTCCCATATGTGATAACTGTGGGAAGAAACACCCTGGAACTTGCCTGAAAGGAAGGGGAGTTTGTTATAAGTGTAAAGGAAAAGGGCACAAAGTACGTGACTGCAAGGGTAAGAAAATGGTTTCAAATGTACAATGATTCATTTGCAAGGAGTTTGGACACTACGAGAACCTAGGTCCCAGTCATCAGACTATGCCTTAAATGATGCTATTGGATAATAATTAAGTAATGATACTACCACAGATGAAGAGGAATGATTAGAGTTCCTAAGTTGATTATGTCATTTGAGTGTTGTATCAACCATGTACTGGTTATAATAATTATGGAGTATATAAGGATTATACTACAGTACTATTTCATTAAGGACTTGACATTGTGTGGAACAATGAAAAGTGACTCAATAACAGGATAAATTTTCGGAAAATATATGGTTGAGAGAATGATAAACCATAATATAGTTCTGATACCGAGGTAGTGATTTTGGAATAATACATGATTGATTTGGATAAATTATATTGGATATTATTGACTACCTTGAAACTGATTAATGATTTGTATATTCCATCATTGTTGGGGTTTAAAAAAATTTTGGACTGAAGGAGTATATCTATTATTCTTTATGAAATGAGGTATCATGAATGTAATCAATAAGGTTTTATGGTAATTCAGGATGTTATAGTGTTTTAAAAGAATACATGATGAAGGTGCTTACATGTTATTACACGGAAAGAAGGATCTTTATTGTGTTTACCTTCCTTATAAATTTTGGACTGAAGTATTTTGGATAGTACTATTTGGATTATTTTGGATTGACATAAAATGACAACCCGGAGGTCAGGCGGCAACCCGTCGCGTCCGACAAGGCCGCGAGACTTGAACCCACAACCGAAGGGCGACAAGGGTGTATCACCTACCACTGACCCACATGATGTCCTTGATGAAATAATGTCGTTTTTTAATGGTTCTGCTAGATGAATTATAAATTCATTTTTTAACCCTATACAAATATGATAAATAGAATATTATTTTTAAATTCTATTGTCTTTTAGAGTGAAAGATGAGTCTATGGTAGAAATTAGTTAAAGGATGGAACTCTACTTTTCAAGAATATATTTTTCTTTTTCTCTTATTATATGAAGAAATCAATTCTTATACTTTATTTAAGGAATCCTAAAACCAAAAATGTGTTATCCTAATACACTATGTTTTGTTGAACCGATGGTATTTCAAATCATCATAGATTGATGAATTTAAGGACCTCAATTTTACACTTGTTTGTGATTGATGACCTCAATCACTACCTATAAATATTTATGTTTTTCCTCCAATTATATGTCTCTAATTACCACCAATGTTATCCTAATTGAGATTATAATTTGTTGGTGATGCTTTAATTTCTCTTTTCCTCATATTAAGACTAAATTTTAGTAACCCAATTTCCGATGTGGGTTTTCCAACAAAGATATTTTTTTATTTTCAACCTTTTATTTTCGAAGAACAATTTCAAATTTAGAGGATGAAATTTATTGAATGAGGGGAGAATGTAACACCCCAAGATTTCATATTGTGTTATTTCTTCAAAATAATTCAATAACATACACTACACGCAACACCGAGTTAAAGCCCACCATGACTTACCAAACTAGCCATTATGAATAGTAATACCTACTTTTTAAAATTTTATAAATTCTATCTCTCAAAATGGACTTCATTTTTGGATTCGTAATATCAAAATTATCCTACGGTGGAATTTCGGTACTTTTTAGATATCTTTAATATTTTGATGAATAGTGAAAATTGCTAAATTTTAATTAAAAACAACTTTTTTAATCAAAATAATTAATAGTGATAAATTATAAATTTGAGTTGTTTTAAAGTATATTTAGAATATATTTTTACCATTTAATATAATGTTGGTCATTGGACATAATTTTACAATTAAACCGGAAATAAAAAGCGTCAATCTTTTGATAGTTATTATCTCTTAAAAACACGCTTTTTGTTTTAACAACGGGAATTAATTTTAAATTAATTTCTGCCACTTCTGTGTTTTGAATTGGGAAAAATGGATTCCATATTTAGAATCAGGATGTTCAAATTGTGTAAATAGGTAACTTTTATTTTTAGACATTTTGAATAATTATTTCGGTAAATATTTTATTTACCATGGTTATGGGTAAATCCGATAAATAAGGGTTAAATAATAATATTATAATAATACTAAATTACCCTAAAAAGTGTTCTAGCCTTATTGGTTGATACATGTACGACCATAGGCATCTTTGGGTCGATTTTGGGACCCCATGGAGCCACTTGTAGGTGATAGGGACACTTTATTTTAATTAAGTAAAAATGAATACAAAAATGACACAAGCATATATCTTTTAGAAAAACAATTTTTACATAGGGTTATATATGTTGTATTTTCGACTATAAATATTCATTAGAAAGATAAAAAGATTTACTACATAATTATAGTATATTTAAAAAATTTAGAGATTACATAATTTAATTTATTTATGACACAATGATGATGCAGTAATTACCATAATAGTGAAAATTTAAAATAATTGATATTACAAATACCCAAATAAATATAATTTGAGACTTTTTATGAATTACATTAATTTTATAGGATAATATAAAATATTAGGATTGATGTAATTTACTTTTCTCGAAGTAATCATTCTGTTATGAGTTTCAAAAAAATCAACTATTGAATAGTGTCAAAATTGACATAAAAGAGTTTTTAAAACAAATATTATAATATTAATTGATATTAAATTCCTATAAATATAAGGTTTGGCCAGGAGACTTATATCATGATAGTGGTATCATTAATGGACCACTTGGGGGTCTCTTGGATGTATATAGTAAGCTTATTAACTATATAATATATAAATACAAAGTGACACGGTAAATGTCAAACTAATTAACTAAGAGTTAAAACTAAAAGATAAGATTAATATAGTAACCCAAACCTGTCTAAATTCTATTGGTTGAATTTTTTTCGACCTATCCCCACCTTAACCTTTGAATAATCAACTTTGGAGCCATGAGAAACTGAATATGAATTTATTATAAATTAATATTTCTAGCTTTTCCATAGGTGCCCCTCACCCCTCTTATAAAAGGGCACTCCTCCTTCTCATTTCTTCACACCCTCAAAGCCTTTTGGTTCGTCCAAAATCTGCCCAACTACTCTCCCAACTTACCTCAATACAACTTAGTGGCCTTAGTTTGATCATAAAGCCAATCTATGGATCCCTTTTGATCAAATCAAAAGGAAGAACCCGAAGAAGAGGTAATGATTTCACCATCCTATTCCAAGTTCCTTTCTTCTCCCACTTCTTCTTCCTTTGTTATTACCATTCTAAAATAATAAATCTAGTATCATATATATACTATGATGTTATTATAAATATGGAACAACCATATTCAGTATTTTATCCACCCTTTGAATAACTTGTCACCATACGTGCATACGTACGGCTTACCGTCTCCACGTCGCGGTGTAATTGTGATTCAATATATTATTATTTGGATGGGTATTATAATGATGTGTAACTCATGTAAATAATAAATATAAAATGTTAATGATTCTTTATATATGATATACCATCCATTTATATGTTATTTTAATATCAAAAGAATGATATTGTCGCTCGTGCGTACGTACGGACTACCGTCTCCACGAACGCGATGAGATTCATTCTCCATCGTATCCATTCAAGTATAATTATCATTTAATGATTTAAAAATAACGTTTAAGGACTTGATATAATTTTTTATATGAATAATATAAAACCTATCCATGAAAAACATGGCTTATGTAACAAAACATATAAAAGAAAATGAGTAAGTTAACACCTGAAACGACGATAATACTAAGATATTATTAACAAAGAAATGTTAAAAGATCATATATGATATCATATGAATATATATGATTCTTGTATAATTTAATAAAAATTATTTCAATATTATACAGGTGGTTATCCTACCCCAACCAAGGAAAAGTACAAGGTAAGGGTTTATTTCACAATCTCTTCATTATCCGAGGTTGTTTATACGTAATTATCTACTTGGATCTCTTTATCATCGACATCCATGTTCCTTAAAAATGTATTTAATTTTTTTTTACTATTTACTAGACAATGGGTTAAAGTCATTTATACCCTTATGTGTTTTTAAAGGAATCTTTCCATCATTTTCCAAACAAGGCACTTTTAACCTTTTCGACAAATATAAGGTAAGAATGTTTTTTTAACTTATACAGCGGGTGCAGCTATTTACCACCGTTATAAAATCGTCAAAGCTTCCCTTACAAGATTAGAAGTATATTTTCAAAGTAAATGTTTTATTTTATAATTATGTGACTTTTAAATGATTTTAAAATGAATATTTTAAGAATTTATGAATGGTACTCTTTATCAAAATCAGAATTTTAAATGTTTTAAAGATTTATATTTCTAAATATTTTTAATTGATATCCTTGTTTTCAAAATGATTTTAAGGATTTATTTATATGGACATGAATGTTTTGAAATGACATTTATTTTAAAAAGTTTCAAAGTGGTATGGGACACTTTGATTCAAAAATCTCTTTTAAATTACTTCCTTTATAAATAGGTGACTTTTCAATGATTTCGGGAAAAGAGATATTCCTCTCAAATGGTTTTGATTTCATCTATGTGAACATCCTTTTTGGTTTTTATGCTTATTTGAAGTTGATTTATTATGATACAAAACTTTTATATTCTATTGAAGGTTTTGTGATATGTTTTACTTTGGATGTGTTATTTTTATACCATTCATTGTTTATGAAGAAATTATTGACATTTCGTATGCTAGTTTTAATACGAATATTTCTGTTATGTTTAAACCTTTTCATATGGGAATGCATTGGACTTAGTAAGTGATGAGTGGAGCCCGCTATAGCTCCTTGATGCATCGGTAGGTCTCATGAGACAAACTAGTGTCTTGGCACAAGGCCTTGGCAAAATCTTATTTTAGTCTTAGCACGAGGCCTTGGCTATGTGGTAATGATAGTCTGGCATTATGCATTCCATCATTATGAAAGTGGTTATTGATATTTCATGTGATTATTCGATTAGTAGAATATCTATGTGAATAAGTAAATGGCATTATTTCATTTTACTTTTTCCCTACTATGTTGAAGATCAATTTTAAAAGGGCTTTTGTTTTAGTTATACATTGCCTTAAATGTTTATTCTTTTTTATGAATGTTTACACTATATTGTTATCCTTACTGGGCATTTGAGATCACCATTTTTCTATGTTCTATTTTTTCCAGTAAGTGAAGAAGTAAATTATGAATGACCTGCAGGGATATTATGTGGGGATATGAGTGTGGAATATGGAGACAATATGTTGTTGTAGTAGTTTTTCACTTTATGATATAATGTAAGACATATAAATATATATAGTGTTTTCAAGGATACTAAACCAATTGGTCTTTCATGATTTGATCTTTCTTGTGATCATGCCAATGTTATGTAATAATGCACTGACTCTAGGTAACTGTAGTCGGGGCGTTACAGTAAAAGAGCTTGAATCATAAATATAAAGGCGTGATAATATATGTGAGATTTGTGATCATGCATAAGACTTGTAAATAATAAAGAGAGTAATTAACATCCATAAGATTTGTTATAATTAAAACATGATGTGTAGTTATTATTGAGATTGAAGAGCATTAACAAGATGTGCAATGAAGAATGAGATTAATTAATATTAATTGGATTTGTGATCATTAAAACATGATTAACACATGAGGAGTCCAAAAATCTCCCCCTTTTTGATGGTCACAAATCAGATATAGTCAGAATATAAATGGAATGTATCATTAAAGAAACTAGCATATTAGAATAGAAACAATTAGAGAAAAATAGATTCGATAATAACATATCTCATTATAGTACTAATACTTGAAGTTTTTCTCCCCCTTTTATACTTGTAGTTTTCTCCCCCTTTTGGGATTATAAAAAAGTAGAGAAAATGAAATGAAACAATGCAGTCTTCATAAAAAAATGTTCAGAATAGATCATACAAGATAAATACAAATAGGAAACAAGAAATTACATCCCATCAAAAAGAAAACAGTCCCTCGACTCTTCAGGGATCCATCTTTTCCTTTCCATTATTAGCAGTAGGAGATGGTTCTAAAATAGAAGAAGGAATAGATGCGGTAGACAAAGAGGGTAAGGGTAAACCTTCAAAAATAGATGGAGCCAATGTGGGGGCAGTAGAAGATCTAGGCTATGGTTGGTCAAGAATGACTGGCCGGATCTGAGAAGGATCTTGGATAATTGTCATGGAAGTTGAGGCTAAGGTAGGTAGACCAGGTCTAAGGGGTGCAGCAGCTGGAGCAACTATAATAGTACTCTACACATGAGGATACAACTTCAAAAGATTGATAAAATTAGTAATGATTTCACCACCATATTGCATAGCCTTTTCAAAATCATCCTTATTCTCCATAAATCTGTCCGACAATCTGGTGAAATCTGTAAGCTTCTGAACTTGAGCTTTAAAAGATCGAGTCACCGGAGGGATTCTCAAATTTTCCACAAGATATCTAAAGTGATCTGTCATATCACTTTTAGATAAAATATGGGAGAGATACAAATCTATTTTCTTGGTGATCTATTATTGAGAATCATTGGATATCTTAGAATGAATCCTAACCAAGTCCAATGCTCTATCACTGTTCTTAACCAATTCTGACAGTGAAGACATATACAAGACAGTGAAGGCACTCTGAAGTTCTTCCTTGATTATGGATTTCAGTAGAGAATCATCCATAGAAGATGTGGAGGTCTGACCAGAAGCAGGAGAAGCCTTGACATCTTCAGTTAGAACTTTGACCTATTTCAAAACTTTTTGCAGGCATCCAGTGTATTCATCTGTAAGCTTGTTCATATTTTCTACAAGCTCCCTCATGCGTTCCAGCATTTTGGTGTGTCTTTTTTCAATATTTTCATCATAAGAAAGTAGATATGGATGAACTTGAGACACAATTTCCCTTGCAAGGATCGAATCAGATGTCTCAGGTGAAGTATCAACTGGTGTAGGGGTAGAAACATGAGTAGGCACTTATCTCAAAGAAAAATCATTCTGCAAATTTGCTACCATATATTTCAGATTTGCAACATCAGCACTCAGCAACATATTTTCTACTCCGAATTCTTGAATTTCTCGGATCATCTATTGATGAATATGCAAGATAATATTTTCCAAAGATAATTGATGCATCTTCTTGACATAACTGAGTCACTGGACGAGGTTGAGTGGATAAGATCTTCTCAACTCCAGCTAATAGAGTCTCTAAAAAAAAGTTCAGATCATCTTTAGTCACAATGGAGTGATGCTCGTGTAAGGGTGCAGGTAAAGGTAGTGGTTCAGATTCTGGTTGAGGTTCAGAGTCATCTTCAGACTCAGATTCTGATTCAGAATGAGGATGGGGCTCTGGTTCTGGTTCTGGATGAGATATAGACTTCAGTTGAAACAGAGAAGAAAGATCCATTCCAGTTGTAGTCACTTGATGCGACTCATTTAAATCACAAAATCTTGGGAATTCATACTGAGTGTACACAGAGTATGAGACAGAAGGTTGAGAAGATTCAGCAGATCCAGCTTATATAATCTCAAGGTTTTGAGGTTCCTCCCCCTCAAATTGTGCTTCCCTTTCAGATTTATGAGGCTCAGGAACATGGTCAAGATGCACAGGATCATCTCAAATCTCTACAACAAACTCTTGCCTTGCTAGCTGAAAGGCAATTTCCATCCTCTCTTCAGTAGAGGGAATTATCTCAGGAACCGATTTTTTTCACTGGTTATGCTTCCAAACATGCTTCATTCTCAACAGAAAGATCCTCTTCAACAGGATCTGCCTCTAAGGATTCTTGTTGTTCTGAATCAGGAAAAACCAATTTTCTTATAACATTAGGATGAGCTTCTAGATTGACATCCATACTAGATGCAGGAGCGTCCTCTTCTCTAAAACTAACAACAACTTTCTCTCCATGAGGTATTTCAGTAGGGATAACAGTAGGGACAACAATCCTTTCTTTTTCAACAGTAGCTGTTTCCATTTGTGGTATTTCAACCTCTTCTCTAGGTGGTACTTCAGCTGTTACGTCCTCTTCTTCTTCTTGTAAAAACTCATCCACGTTATCTGGATCCAAACCAAGATCAGATAGATTCTTAGTCCTTCTTGTATATTCAACATGATAAAACTTTTTATAGAGTTGATCATTATCCCCAGCCCACTGCTTCGTCCAGGGGTTCCAGCTAATCTTTATCCTTCTGATGATCGACATGGATTGGCAGAAATCACAGTCCTCTAACATTTCTTCATTCGGTCCAACCATCCTTTTGGAAACTAACATATCTGGAATCATCCTTGAGTAAAACAAGGAGGGGGATTTGGAAGTGACTTTAATCAGCTCACAGATATTGTTAATAACATTCTTTCATAGGTTGATCTTATGGCCATTCTTTAACAGGTGAATCAAGAACACATCCTAATACTTCATCACAACAAAATCTCCTTTTCTCAGACTAATCAAATTTTGAACAAACATGAACAATAGTCTTGTCTCCCCATCTAATTTAGCAGCTATGGCCCTTTGCTTGATGCCATTTCCAGTCAGGATTTCCAAATCATTCTACAGATCAAAGATGTCGGTTGTTCGAAGAGGGTCTCTCTGTTAATTCTCACAAACTCCTTCATGTGGAATCCCTAGGCATACAACCCACAACCTCAAAGAGAAAGAGAACTTTTGTCCATTTATCTAGCTGTTTACCATAATTCTTTCTCCAAAATCAATGGAAAACATCACATATTGGTAGAATTGAGATACCAATCTCTGGTAAATCGGTCTATTTTCTATATAGAACTATTTAATCCATCCTTGTTCTCTTAAAAATTTCAAAACTAAAGATTTTCTAGACGGCAGCCACTCAGGGAAAACTTCTTTTTCAGGAAAACAGAACGACTTACTAGGTTTGGGTTTAGAGGTTCTTCGAGATCTATCCTTGGTATCTTCTACTGTTTCATAGAGCGGCACTTCTCAGATGAGTGTAAAGATGGATGCTTCATCCTTGGAATTCACTGAAGGTTCGGGCGAGAGGGAAGGGAAGGTTTAGAAGAGATTTCGGGTAAGGAATCGAATGAAGCCCTTATGTTTTATCATTTGGGACTATCAAACGTCATAAAAATAGAAACTCGGGAAAACAAATAGCGGTGAAAAAAAAAATTACAACGATACAGGTTAAAATAAGAATAAAAATAATCTTCACAGTGAGACTGTGAGAAGGCATTACAGTGTGATGAAAACTAGTCATAAAGGTGAGACAGTTTATAGTCGTCACGGTGAGACTGTGAGAATTCTGTGTAGTCACGGCGAGACAGTGAGTTGACGGACCGTGAGCATAAGGTCTTGACGATGAGACCATGAGCATAAAACAGTATCTTAGAAACAGTGACCATGAAACCGTAAATTAAAATAAAGTAAAGTATTAAATATTAAGATCATTAAGATGTCTATTTATGATTAGTCATACCAAGATCATGTATGATGTAGTTTAATCTTTCAGAATATAATGTTTTAGTGAATATATTAGCAAGTTGATATTCAGTAGCAATGAATTCCAAAGTGATATCACCTTTTTGATAATGAGCCCTCAAAATGTGATGTCTTATATCAATATGTTTTGTCCTAGAATGGGAAACTGGATTCTTAGAAATATTAATAGCACTTGTGTTGTCACAGTTTATTGGGACATGTCTGAATTGAAATCCATAGTCTAGTAATGTGTGTTTCATCCACAAAATTTGTGCACAACAACTTCCAGCTGCTATGTATTCAGCTTCTGCAGTAGATAATGCAACGGAATTTTGTTTCTTACTACACCATGATAATAGTGACTTTCCTAAAAGGCGACATGTTCCAGAGGTGCTTTTCCTATCTAACTTACATCCATAAAAATTAGCATCAGAATATCTAACTAATTCAAATGATTTTCCTTTGGGATATAACAGTCCTAAATTGGGAGTATGCTTGAGGTATTTGAAAATTCTCTTTACAGCATTTAAATGTGACTCTTTAGGGTTTGCTTGAAAACGAGCACACATACAGACAGTAAATATAATATCAGGATGACTAGCAGTCAGGTAGAGTAGACTTCCAATAATTCCTCTATAAGTGGTTTGATCAATAGATTTACCATCTTCATCAAGATCCATCTTACATGTGGTACTCATCGGAGTGTCACTAATTTTTGTGATATCCAATCCAAAATGTTTTAAAAGATCTCTAGTATATTTACTTTGAGTTAAAATAACTCCATAATCATTTTGAAAGATTTTAAATCCAAAAAGAATTTAAGTTCACCCATTAAACTCATTTCAAATTCAGTTTCCATCAATTTAGAAAAATATGTACATAATGTAGTTTCTGAAGATCCAAAAATAATATCATCTATATAAATTTGAACAACTAAAACATCTTTAGAAATTCATTTTATAAACAGAGTAGGATCAGCTATTCCTTTTGTAAAACTTTTAGAAATTAGAAATGTACTTAATCTATCATACCAATCTCTTGGAGCTTGCTTTAAACCATATAATGATTTTGATAATTTGGAAATATGATTTTGAAAATTAGGGTTTGAAAATCCAGGTGGTTGTTCAAAAAAAAATCCTCAACAATATATCTATTCATGAATGCAATCTTGACATCCATTTGATATAGTTTGAAATTTAGATGTGAAATATAAGAAAGTAAAATCTTAATACCTTCTAATATGGCTATTGGAGAAAATGTCTCCTCATAGTAAATACCTTCTTCTTAACTACAACCTTGTGCACCTAGCCTAGCTTTATTTCTAACTATGTTTCCAGATTCATCTACTTTATTTCTAATCACCCATATAGTGCCTATTCTGAAAGTGTCCTTAGGACTTTCAACAAGATTCCAATCATTATATATTTCAAATCGATTGAGTTCTTCTTGCATAGAAATTACCCAAAATTCATCATTAATAGCATCATCAATGTTTTTAGGTTCAAGATGTGACAAGAAGGCTTGATGTTCAACCTGATTTCTAAGAGAAGATCTAGTCTGTTTCCCTCTATCAAGATTTCCCACAACAGCATCTAAAGGATGATTCTTTATAATTATAGTTGATATAGTACATGTAGGGCTAGAAACATCAGGTTCTTCTCTAGGTTCGGGTTCTTTAGGATCAGATTCTGGAATAAGTCCAGAACTGTTTGTCTTTATAGCAGGTTCATTGATTTTATTATTAAGGTCCAGAACAGATAAATATTCTTTATGATTTTCAAGAGAGGTTTTAGGCTCATGTGGACCAGTTTCATCAAACATGATGTGAACAGATTCTTCCACACACTTGGTTCTTTTGTTGAAAACTCTATAAGCATTGCTGTTTAAAGAATATCCTAAAAATATTCCTTCATCACTCCTAGAAGAAAACTTATCAATATTATCTTTTGTATTATGAATAAAGAATTTGCTGCCAAAGTCTTTAAAGTAACTGACATTAGGTTTTCTATTGATCCACAACTCATATGGGGTCTTCTTAAGAACAGGCCTAATTAAGACTCTATGAATAATATAACAAGCTGTATTCACAGCTTCAGCCCAAAAGTAAATAGGCAAGTCATATTCATTAATCATAGTTCTAGAAATTTCTTGAAGGGTTCTATTTCTTATTTCTACTACACTATTTTACTGAGGTGTACTAGGAGAAGAAAAGTTATGATTATAGCCATTGTGTGAGAAATAGGATTAAAATTCATGATTTTCAAACTCACGGCCAAGATCACCTCTTAGAGTTTTAATCTTATGTCCACTAAGATTTTCTACAGACATGGAGTATTTAACAAAGTACGAACAAGCTTCGCTTTTGTGAGCTGAGAAGTATACCCAAGAATATCTAGAAAATTAATCTACTAGGACATAGACATAGTGCTTCCCATTTATGCTAGAAACTCTAGATGGTCCAAACAAACCCATGTGAACCAACTCGAGATGTTGAGAATTTGAAACTTCTTTATTTGATTTAAAATAAACTTTATATTGCATTCCCTTTTGACAGGGATTACAAACTTTGTCATTTGGAAACTCACGTTTAGGTAGGTCTCTAACTAAGATCTTCCTAGTTAGTTTTCTAAGTAAGTGTATACTGCAGTGTCCCAATCTTCAATGCCATAACCAAGACTCTTTATGAATAGCATTTAAACAGGTAACATTTTGCTTATCTAAGGAATTTAAATCAACAGCATAAACATTTTCATTTCTTAAAGCAGGAAATACTAAAACATTTTTAGAATTAAAAACATTACAAGAATCATTTTCAAATTTGACATTAAAACCATCATCACATAATTGAGAAATACATAACAGATTATATTTAAGTCCAGCAACAAATAAAACTTTAGAAAATAAAACTGAATTAGTTTTACCAATTTGGCCTAGTCTGATGATATTTTCTTTAGAATAATCACAAACGGTGACATGACCTCCATAAAACTTTATTAAACATTTGAAACATGAGTAATCCCTAGACATATGTCTTGAACATCCACTGTCCAAATAACATGCCTTCTTGTGGGAACTCTTCAAGCAGGTTTACTACAAAACAGATTTAGATAGGAAATGATTTTGGTACCCAGATCTTCTTGGTTCCAGATTGGTTATCAATCAAAGCTTTTGGTGCCCAAAATTTTCTTCTAGGTCTCATATAATTTACAGAATCAAAATATTTTTAAAGATAAAATCTATTTGATTTATAACTATGTGAATAACTAGTTGAAGAATATAAATGTCCAGAACTAGAACTAGCAGTATTTTGTCCAGATTTAGCAATAAATCTATTCCTGGTAATCTGTCTCTGTCCATGTTTGTATCCTATTCTGGTAGTTTATTTTGGTACCACTTTCTTTCCTAGCATTAGGGTTAGTGTATCCTTTCCATTTGTGAACTTCTATAAGTCTTTTCTAAGTTTCTCATTTAAAATTTTCAGCTCAGTGTTCTCCTTTAACAGTTGAGCATTTTTCCCTTTTTCAATAGTAAGTTCGGTTTTAATAGTAGTTGGTAGAGCATGCTGTTTCTTTAATGATTTGTATTTATCTATAGGTTCATTGCATGTATCTTCCAGCATATTACATTATTAAAATAATTCCGCACTAGTCATGTTTTTAAAATCAGAATCAGATTCTACATCATCTCCAGAATAATAAAAATTTAAAACAGGAGTATTTGGGGTTACCTCAGATGTATTTTTCATGAAACACATCTTCGCACGATTCTTTTCAGAATCAGACATTTTAGATTTACTTGTGTTGTCTTCAGAAGAACTCCAGGTAACCTTCATAGCTTTTTTGTACTTACTATCCTCGTAATCATATTTATTCTTGAATTTTATCTTTGGGCAGTCTACCTTAATGTGTCCTTTCCTTTTGCACTCATAGCAAACAACTTCATCACTTTTATCTGGATTTTTCAGATCCTTCTTCCAATGTACCTTATTGTCATACTTTCATTTTTAATTTGATTTTCTGAAAAATTTCTTCTTCCTATAAAATTTATAAAACCTTATGTCTATCGGAGCCATTTCAGCATCACTATCAGAGTCTGAATTTTCACTTGTTGAACTTTCAGTTTGTATTTGAGCGTTATCTTTTTCCTTACTCTTTGAATTAGTAGTCTTGAAATACATATATTTTCTCTTAGGATCATCATCTTCCTCTTTATTCACCTTGAGTTCTTCCTCATAATTCATAAGATTACCAATGAGTTCTTTGATAGGTAGAGCAGCAATGTCACAAGACTCTCTGATTGAAATAGATGTGCCTCTCCATCGGTCCAGTAAACATCTCAAGATTATCATAATTTTTTCTTTTGTTGGAACAACCTTTCTGAGTTAATTCATTGTATTGTCTATCTCATTAAACCTGATATACATATTAGAAATAGTTTCATCAGTCTTCATTTTAAAATTATCCTATTTAATAGTATAAGTATTTAATCTAATTTTGTTAACATTGGTTGTTCCTTCATGAGAAACACCCAAAGTCCCCCAAATTTTAAAAGCAGTTTTACAAGCATAAATTCTATTAAACACTTCATCTCCTAAAGCACAGTACAAGGCATTCATGGATTTACAATTATTATTGTAGGAAGTCATTTTAGGTTCATCCCATGTTATTCGTTCAGTTTCTAGAATTTTATATTGTGACTCTATAGCAGTCTAGATATCAAAACCCATGCTTTCTAAATGAATTTTCATTTTAAGTTTCAACTGAGCATAGTTTATACCATTAAACAAAGGTGGTCTGTTAGTAGCAGCACCCTCTAGTCTATTGTCCATAGTTATATTTTATAAAGATAATTTAAAGAGATAAAATTCAGAACTAATAGAAATTTAAGATCATTAAAGATGTAACTAAAATCGTAGTTGAAAAACAGAGTATTTCAAAAATCCGTAAACAAAAACAGTTCCTTTGATACAAAATGCAGGTCGGATGGATACTCAAGAAGGGGGTGAATTGAGTTCCCAATAAAATTTCTATTAAAATATTGTCTATTTAAAATCCCCTGATTTATAAAATAAGTTAAACTGCAGTGAATTTATACAGATTGTAAATGTTAACTTAGCTTCTCAAAGATTGATTATTTCTCAGTAAATTTAACCACAAGATCAAACTAACTTTTGAATCTGACCTACTGATTTACAATAAGTGTAAACACTTGATAATTTAACTATCAAAGAAGCTTTAAAAAATTTTGTATTTTAAAGTAAAAGAAGTGGAATAAATAAGATATATTTAGTTTAATTTGAACTTAAACTAAAGATGCATAACAGATATAAGAAGAGTTTCAGTCTCAGACCATGACTTAGTCCTCTCAAATTTATATAAATTTGATCCACACCCTGGATCGGGGTTAACAACAGTTTACAAAACTGTCCAGGCCACACAGGGACCTCTGACACTGTTCTTCGTGAAAAAAAAAACAAATACCAGGCCACACAAGGACTTCTTCCACAGTTGACATGGGTAAACAAGAGTTAAGTGATTTGGAGTGTGGATTTGATATCCTCCATTTCAGTACAAGAAAAAGTGGGTGTATAAGAAATATAGAGTACAACACACTGATCGAAAGATAATAAATAAATCACATAGAAAGAACAGATAAGAGTTTAGAAAGCTTACTGATTATCAATTCAGCTCTGGACTCGTTGGATTCATCAGTAATGTTTCTGAGCCCTTCTCTGGTTTTTCTGTTGAAAAACAGAGTGGCGTAGTTAAGCATAAGTTCTACAGGAGTGAGAATGATCTCTTGATTCGTCATGTGTTCTTTAGTGGTGTTGGATTGCATTCATGAGAGTTCTTTGAAAGTCTTGAAATATCTTTCTTGTTCAGGATTTTTCTTCTTGTTCAGCACAATGCTCTTGGGTGTATGTAAGTTCTTCTTGTTGTATCGTCACACTTTTCTCACTTCACTGCTTGCTTCTTTTTTTCTTTTTTTCATGTACTACATCTCAATCTTCCTTATATTCCTCAAATTCTGGTAGTAGGAATTATTCCCTTTTCATAGGTACGAGATACAGTTTCCTAACATGCCAACAACTATCATTAAATAAAATTAATTGCATTAAAACCATAAAATATGACCGTTAGCATTATTTTAATATTATTGAAAAAAAGTTAAGAAACAGTGTCACATTGATTATGTAAATGGTGTCATCTTGGCGATATAGTCTTAACGGTATGTGGTCATGGTATGTCCATTTCATGGTGTCTAGCTCACGGTGTCGAGCTCACGGTGTCTGGGTCACGGTGTCTGGGTCACGGTGTCTGGGTCACGGTGAGTCCTTCAGGGTGTCTGGTTCACGATGTCTGGGTCATAGTGTCTGGTTCACGGTGTCTGGGTCACGGTGAGTCCTTCACGGTGTTTCTATACTTAGAACAATATATGTATTTGGACACAAACAGTAATATGCAGAATATGGATTAATTTGAATCATTAGAGAGTAAAAGAGCTTGAATCATAAATATAAAGGCATGATAATATATGTGAGATTTGTGATCATGCATAAGACTTGTAAATAATTAAGAGAGTAATTAACATCCATAAGATTTGTTATCATTAAAACATGATGTGTAGTTATTATTGAGATTGAAGAGAATTATAAATTTGTGCAATGAAGATTGAGATTAATTAACATTAATAGGATTTGTGATCATTAAAACATGATTAACACATGGGGAGTCCAACAATCTCATACTTTTTTATGATCACAAATCAGATATAGTCAGAATATAAATGGAATGTCCCATTAAATAAACTAGCATATTAGAATAGAAACAATTAGAGAAAAAATAGGTTCAATAATAACATATCTCATTATAGTACTGATACTTTTAGTTTTTCTACACCTTTTATACTTGTAGTTTTCTCCCCCTTTTGGGATTATCAAAAAGTAGAGAAAATGAAATGAAACAATGTAGTCTTTATTAAAAAATGGTTCAGAATAGATCATACAAGAGAAATACAAATAGGAAACAACAATTGGCATCCCATGAAAAAGAAAACAATCCTTGGACTCTTCAGGGATCCATCTTTTCCTTTCCTTTATCAGCAGCATGAGCTGGTGCTGAAGTAGAAGAAGGCATAGATGCGGTAGACAAAGAGGGTAAGGGTAAACCTTCAAAAACAGATGGAGCCAATGTGGGAGAAGTAGAAGATATAGGATGTGGTTGGTCAAGAATGGTTTTCCAGATCTGAGAAAGAGCTTGGCTAACTGTCATTCCAGTTGAGGCTAAGGTAGGTAGACCAGGTCTAAAGGGTGTAGCAGCTGGAGCAACTATAGCAGTACTCTGCACATGAGGATACGACTTCAAAAGATTGATAAATTCAGTATTGATTTCACCACCATATTTCATGGACTTTTCAAAATCATCCTTATTCTCCATAAATATGTCTAACAATCTAGTGAACTCTTTAAGATTCTGAACTTGAGCTGTAAAATCCTGAGTCACCGAGGGATTCTCAAATTTTCCACAAGATATATAAAGTGATCTGTCATATCACTTTTAGAGAAAATCCGGGAGAGAGACAAATCTATTTTCTTGGTGATCTCTTGTTGAGAATCATTGGATATATTAGAATGAATCCTAACCAATTCCAATTCTCTATCACTGTTCTTAACCACTTCTGACAAAGAAGATAGATCCAAGACACTGAAGGCACTCTGAAGTCCTTCCTTGGTTATGGATATCAGCAGAGAATCATCCAAAGAAGGTGTGGAGGTCTGACCAGAAGAAGGAGAAGCCTTGATAACTTTGGTTAGAACTTTGAGTTGTTTCAAAACATTTTGCAGGCATCCAGTGTATTCATCTGTAAGCTTATTCATATTTTCTACAAGCTCCCTCATGCGTTCCAGCATTTTGGTGTGTCTTTTTCCAAAATTTTCATCAAAAGAAAGTAGATATTGATGATCTTGAGACACAATTTCCCTTCCAAGGATGGAATCAGATGTCTCAGGAGAAGTAGCAACTGGTGTAGGGACTGAAACAGGAGCAGAAACTGATCTCAAAGTCAACTCACTCTTCAAATTTCTACCATATTTGTCAGATTTGCAACATCAGCACTTTGAAGCTTATTTTCTACTCTGACTTCTTGAATTTTTCAGATCATCCTTGGCTGAATATGTAAGATAATATTTTCCAAGATATTTGATGCATCTTCTTGACTTAACTGAGTCACTGGACAACATGGGAATAAAGTAAAACCCTACACTGTTTCTCTTGCATCTATACAATCAAATGTGATCTAATCATGAGCATTAATTGGTTTTAAAAACCGTAAATATTTCTTAGTCGTCCGATCCACACCTCTTAAGATCTCAACCGTTCATCTTTTATAAAACTCACAGATGAACCACAACTATTGGATCAGGGCATGATCTAATCCCGACAGTCCAATCTTTTTTCCTATGCATCTTCTTCTTCCTCCCACATGCGCTTCACCAGTATCCCTTTATACTCTTATTTTCTTATTTTCCACACTCGTGACATTGGGTGGACCCCCTTTTCCCTCGTTTTCTACAAGTCCGACATGTTCAGTATTATTTTAAACCAATGAGCCTTGATATTCTAAAAAGTTACATTAAATAAATATTTTATATATGATTTTTATATAACTCAATTTTCACCTAATACCTATGGTGTTCTTCCTCTCCAGCACCTCCATCAAGCTCCTCCTAACCTATCCTCCTCCTTCGAACTAGGTAAGGGACCTAATTGTATTGCCTTTTTTATGGTTTGAATATATGTATATAAATATACATATTTTAATAAATATATATATATATACACGGTTAAGTGTAAGACCTACTTGTTTCTCCTAAGATGGTTAATGTTAGCCTTAAATGATATTCTTGATTGTTAACCTTGTATGGTCCTGAGATATTTTGGTGTTTGAATATATATATATATATATGTATATGTTGAGGTATATATAATGATATATACATGGGTTTTCATAATAAATAAAAATTTAACATTTTAAATCATGATTATAAATTAAGTATCATTTGTTAATTAATGTGCCTAATATGTTGAAGTCATATAAGTGACATTGGATTTTTGGTGCAAAACCCTTTTTTACATTATATATGTTCAGATATGTGTATATATTTATATATATATTTATACATACAAACTTTGATCCTCAATTTTATTTATATTTTCCAAGGATTGTTATGAATGAATAAAAAAAGTTGTTTTGAAAAACAATGAATGGATTATAAGGAACATTATAGAGATACACTCCTTTATATACACCCTTGGGTATAAATGGATTACAAATTACTCAGTCCTAGATAATTTTTTATTTTCAAAATATTATTTAGATATAAAATTCATGAGTACTAATATATACATATGTTTGAATCGCTTATTTTCATATGTATTAAAATGGTATTAGTTTTGTTTAATTTTCATGATTTTCAATTCTTAACATTTTGTGTAAATAATGGAGAGTACCCTGGTGATATGTTATATATAAGCATGAATGTAAATGAATGTTTTGATAATTATGTGTTTAATACCCCACATGAAATAATTTTTTTTACCTTTTAATTAGTCATTCATCCAATCCAGAATGAATTTCCATTATTCATTTTGTTTACTTTTTTAATAAGGTTATGGAATTTAAAGGGTTATCATTTTTTGGAGGAAAACCTGTATTTATTTTTGTTCATTAGTTAACATCATATGTCCTATAATATGCCTACCATACTTTCCATTTCATAAATTTCCATGAATTTGTTAGTTTTGACACTTAAGTACATGATTCACTATATATATATGTAAATACTAAGGAATAAAATTAAACTGTTATGACCAATTGTGTATTAAAGAAACTAAATTATTCAAAGTCATATGGGACAATATTAATAACATTATATGATAAAACAAGTAACATGTTACACTTGGAGTTATAAGTAAAGAGTAATTTAATAAATTAAATTAGTAGGAGGCACTTTTATCTAATGAGATGAGGAGTGCTTTGAACATAGTATGTGACGGGTGGGTCCCACTATCACCCCAAGACACATTGATAGGTCTCCTGAGACAAATAGATGTGGAATTGGCTGAGGCCTTTCCCAATTTTGATATATAGATTTTGGCCGAGGCCATAATCATTTTAGACGTCTTGGTCGAGGCCTGGACAAATGTTTCAAAATTTCTGGCATATGCACATTCCTCATTATGACTATGAAATTTAATTAACCAAGTTAATATTCAACTAGAATAATATATTTGGTTAAATATATTTTACTTATGAGAATCATAGGAAGTAAATGCTTATGAGATAATGATTACTCAGTACTCAGAGAGTTTTCATCATGATTAGGTTTTATAGTTAGGAAGGAAAGTAATTGAATTTATCATTTTGTTCCCAACTCTGATCATGTATTAATTCAATTTATAAATAATCTATTTTCACTTTCACACATCACACATATTATATTTAGAATAACTCGTGATTTATAAGCTTTTCAACATATATTTTTATGAGAATTCTTATAATTTAAACATGTTTCATTGTAACCCTCTTAGTATTCATTGAATTGTTCAGTTATCATTCTTGGAAAAAATGTTATGTTATTATGAATTTTTCATAGCTTTCCTTAATAAAATTTTTTATGACTAATTTTAATGGAATGTTTTCCAAAGGTTTTTATTTATTATATTATTTTTAAAACCAAAGAAAGTTAATGTGTAACCGCATCTAAACATAGATGGATTGACATAGTGTGTTTATGGACCACACGTCAAGTCTTTTAAACCTATAACCGGAGGGTAACCTTATTATACCATGAAACAATAATCATTTAAAGCACATGGCATACCTTATTCATATTTACTACCCATGGGAGTAGAGTAACCATATAAAAAGTTAAGAATACTTATATAAATATAAATATATATATTCATGGTCAAAATAATACTAAATGAGACAGTAATGAGATCTATATCTCACAACTTATCCTAGTATATAGTCACTAACTCTTCCACATGTACATAAATTTTAACAAAACAAACACAAAAAATTCAACCAAATTAAATATTGATATCCCGGTATAAAATGATATTTTTATTTCATAAATAAAATATATAAATTTTTTAAAAATAATATTTAATATGGGTGCACCATCAAAATGAGAGAGAAGATTATTTTTTAAAAAAACACTACTTGTATTCAAAAAAATTGAATTTTTTCTTATACCATGTCAATAAAATACATAAGTAGAATTTTAATGATTTTTAAAATTAAAAAAATTGGTTAATACTATTTATTGTGAATTATTACAATCCAATTAAATAATAATATTTGAATACTAGGTTGTAATTTAGTGAAACTCCATATAGGGTGCAACACAAGCTATCAAGGAAGCTACCTCTTATGTGTTAGACAAGCCTAATTAATATTTTCTTTAGTGTAATAATCTTTTGGTGTTGTGTATATCATAATGTAATTATATTGTTTTTATAAATTGAAAAGAAATATACCCAATGATGCATGTATCATACACCAACGCAATGATGTGTATAACATTCGACAAGTCGACTTAGTGTGAAAGGAAGGTCTGACATAATGAATTGTAAGATATAAATGAAAATATTAATTTATTCATGTATATGGACCATAAAAACTGGGGGTGTTAAACACTCCAATACATTTGGTAAAAATTTATATCTCAAAAGATAGACATGACTGGAACAACAAGTAAACCGAGTACAATAATACAGGGCAAGAAGGACATGTAAATCTGGTTCAGTAATAAATGGAAGGAATGAAAAGAAATCCGAGTTCAATAATGGAAATTGTTCACAATGATGGTCTTGGGTGTAATTCCTTATCTACTATAGAAATTATATTATTTTATTATTTGTTTTCAATATTTTCATGTTTTATTCCAATGAAAGTTTATCATGGTTAATCTTCCTTTAAGATCTATGCCTTACATACATATATGATTTATTTCATGGTTCAATATTATTATATTTACAATGTATATTCATGTGTTAACATTATTATGTTTATGTTTTGTTTAATTTTTTTCATGTTTACCCTTACTAAACATTTTAGCTCGCCCTTTTTATGTTTCCTTTTACCCAGGATATAAGCAAATGATTTAGGTAGGGAAAAAATTGGGATGATCTTTATAGGAGATGTTGAAGACCTTTCACCAATCTGTGCGAATGTTTTATATTTTTCCAAAGACACTAAACTACTAAAATCATTGGGATTCTATTTGTGTAATGTATTATTTGTTCTAAAAATAAAATGTAATTTCCATTTAAGTAATGGTTTTGTCATTTCATTGTATATCTCATAAAAGTAATAATCAAAAAATGAACTATATAATAACATAAATTATTGATATTCATTATATGATATGTCGTATGGAATTATATACACCACACCAATGAAATAAGTGCTAATTAAAACATATTTCTCACAAAAGTAAAAGTGAGAAGGGAAACTCTTTCCTCACGATCCTCTTTCCTTTTTCATAATTTAAATATATATATGTTGGTTTAAATAAGATTACTAATAACTTATAGAAACATATTATCATTTATAATAACTTATATGACACTTTATAAAATTATTTAACTCATTCCATAATATTATTTCATTATATTTATTGTTTAGGATCATTGGTCTCAAGGTTTTTTATTTGTGGATAATTCTGAATTTTCGATTAAAATTGGAAAAAAAATAGTTGTGAAATGAAATGGTATTCATGAACATATATAATATTAAATGTATTAATGTATCATTTTTTATTTCTATCATATGGATGACTCATTTGATAAATTACTAAGGATCAATATTTTATAAAAATATTTGGAGATTTTTCTAAACCTCAATATTTATAATGATTTTAATTATTATTATCTATTTATTTTATTGAAATTACAATAAATAGTATATAATAAATCTATTAAAATCTGGTTTGACCAGAATAATACTTTTATGACCATCATTGAATGTGTTTATTGACAAATAAAAATCATTATCGACACAGAAAATTGACCACCATAATATGGACAATTGTTTTTATTCATTGGATAAGTGGAGAAAAGAAAAGGATGGATATATGATATTATATTATAAATATAAATATTCATTAATTAAATAATAATATAGTTAATATGAATTTTTTGGAAGAAGGTGGTGAATATATCATTGAAATAAAAAAAATTAAGATATGTTTTCTGAGAAAGATACCACTTGAATATCACATCCATACATTACCCCTTAAGGAACATTGAATTGACCTTTTGGTGATATGAGAATCACATGTTCATGGGGAGAGTGGAGATGATAGGTTTTGGTCGATATTTTTATAGATTCTGGGGTTTTGAGGAAAAAGGGGGTGGTGAGGGGTTTTATTTATAATTGAGGGGTGTCTATAAGTAATTAAATGTTGATTAGTTTATATTTAAAGACGACCCCACTTTGGTGGTATTAATTAAAATGAATTATGATTATTTTTATGCTCTTAAAATATCTTAAATATCAAGAAACACATAACACATACATTTACTTTTGTAGTGTGGATGTATTTTATTAATTTACCTTTTATCATTTACCTGATCAATTATATTACCTGTACAGATGTAAATCCTTATATTTACCAGAAAAACTTTCATATGATTAAAAATTAAAATGAAAAATAACCTAATATATTCTTTCTAACTCCAAATATGGAATCAATTTTTTTAAAAAATAGAATTAATATTTTGAAAAATTTTATTTAAAGATAATATTAAAAACCCCAATGAAAATATATTTTTGGGAAAATTTTGTGTTGAAGCCCAAAAATGGAGGTATACCAACATAAAGAATAAATTTTGTTTAACTCTAATGATTAACAAAATATCATTCTAAAAATTTCATAATTTATATTGATATTTATTTAAAATCATAAAATTACATTTAAATATAATGAAGATGAGTGTTAAAAAAATTGGTAATTTTTATTGAATGAAAAAGTAAACATTTCATAAAATTATCAAATCAAAATACTATGATAATTTTTGCATGGAGAATCCAAAAAATGATGTAAATTTCCTTAAATAAATTATCTAAATTTTTTATAAATTAATTATATTTATGTTCTTATAGAATCTAGTAATAATATCTTTTTGAAAAAAAATAATTTGTAAATTAAAATGGATTTACTAAAAATTAAGTGCGCAAACATAAAACATTACGTTATAAATTAAAAATTAGTTTTAAAATTATATATATTAAAATTAGGTTATCATTAATCATTCTTACCAATTTAATGACAAGGTTATTGTGGTATTGTTAAAATAATTATATTTTGGAGTTCAAATAAACATGGTGTTCTATAAAATGTAATCTGTCGAAAAGGATTAATTAATTTAAAAATAGACATACTATATAATATTGGGGTGGAACATTATACCCCCATAATATGAATTTTTCCTTCTATATTAGTCACTTTTGAAGAAATATATTAGGATTCCTATTCCTCATAACATCCTCTTGTTCCTCAATAACTTCCTAAAACTGTTGGTTTCACCAAAAAAACTAACATCGTGGGTGATAATGTTTCTAATTTTTTTTACATATAATCCACAATATCTATAAATTTTTCTTCATATATATGTTATTTCAATAGACTTGCGACCTTTAATTTTAGTACATGTGAAGGATCATGTGTATAATTTCCTAATAGAGATTCATGGAACACATCATGGTCATGATATAGATTCATTGGAAGCTCTAATCGATAAACTACCATCATGATACAATCAATAATTTCAAAATAAAATTTTTCCATAAGAAATTGATATTGAATATTGAAAAATAATGGTGAATATTTGAAAATGTCATTATCTGAAACCCACAATGTAAAATGGGTAAATAAAAACTCATCTTATAAGAGGTAGTGTAAAAGGATTAGTCCACATGAACAATTAGATTCAAATTAAGTGAACATTTGTGGAAATTGAAAATATGAAGATATAAGAAAATTATAACTATAATGTTCTGTTGGATGATTATATAGAACATGGTTAAGATAAGGGAAATGCCCACAAAAACCATTCACCATATTGGTCTAAAAAGGTCATTGTTATCATCCAAAATAAGGATCATAGGATAAATTTTTATTTCAAAATTATTTTAGATTATATAATTACGTTAATTTATTTCATAAGTACAATATCACACTTTGATTTTGACTTGATCGTTTTTCCCATCATATCTTACTCCATGAAATTATGTTGAAATTTTAATTTCTAATGAAGGAATGGATTATAAGTCCCACAGTGGGATGAAAATTCATTCCTTCTATCAATATTTTTCATCATAAAAAATGGTTATGACATGTTATCAAATAGGTATAATTAGTTATATGGCTCTGTAATAAATTAACCTGAAAACCCTTATGAAATATTTACTATAATTTTTTTTATAAATGGTTACCCTTATGATCCCTACAAATTATTAATGTATAAAACATTCATAATATGATCACTATATTTTAAAATTCATATTATTATTAATTCCCAAAATTAAATTTTGGTGCTCTTAATTGCTACGCACAAAAAATGTAAAGACCAATTTCATTTGTTATAAAAAACATGGTAATAATGTGAGTTACTATAAAACCAATGAAACATGAATTATTTAAAAATTTAACACTTCATCATTCCATAAATCCAATAATTCTATAAACTCGATATATGATATCAGAAACCACCTAGTCATGATATTCATAATCTGTTCCAAGGTCATCAATATTATCCTATTTATTTTTTCAAAATAAAACATATCTTTATATCATGCTTATCCCAACTCCAATGGCCTGAAGGCCATAATTTTGTATTATAAGAATTCCCCCTTTTAAGGGAAGAAGGGGGAGAACCCAAATAGACATCATGGACTTAAAACAAATAACACCTGAAGGACAAGAGAGACAAACCAAACAGACAACATGGAGCACCCCTCCCTAGTATAGAATCATAGTAAAGCTCTCTATCGTTGCATGGATGAACAAAATCATCTATCCTGTGTCAAAGCAAAGTCCCGATCTGATGGCTGACCTCATACCCTCTCAAAAAATTGAATTCGTAAAGCACTGAAATTATCAACAACTTGCTTTGGAACCACCTCTAAGGCCTGATCCATGTGTTCAAGTCCTGGTGCATCTCTATTCCAACAGATTTAAATGACATAAAAACATCTCAAAACTCAACCTTAATGTAAAACCATTCAAAACATCACTAGAAGAAAAATGCAACCCCAAATCCAACTCACATGAACAAGAAAAACCAGCAGATCCAAAAACAATCATAGCTAACCAAACCAAATGAGAGCCTGAACAAACCTTAAAGCCTACAAAATCATCACAAAATCTCCGGAAACCGTTACCTCCCCCTCCGGCCCACTCAAAGTTGCCACCATCCATCACTGAAATCACGCCAAAGGCAGAGCTTGTCCACTCCGAAATGAACAAGAGGTGAATCCACTTTGCAAAGTCCAAACAGACCATCCATGCCGCACGCAGACCTAAGACGGTGATCCACTGTGAAATGATTTTGCGAGAGCCGAAGACACCGTCAAACCAATCTGAAACCCCCCCGCGACGCACGATCGTGAATTCGCATATTTCCGAGGCGTTCTGGTGGAATATGGCCAAGCCACATCATGTGAGGGACAACCATGCCACGTCATGCTGAGATGATCTGGAAGAAGCCGACCAGGCCGCGCCATGCCGAGACGATTCAGAGGAAGCCTGCTCGAGAGCGATTCGCGCCGGAGAGGGAAGGGGAAGCGAGGCCAAAGGGGGAAACCATAGTTGCCACAGATGGGAGAGGAGAAGCCGGTCAGAGGACAAAAAAATGTTATCCCAACATCATTAACATATTATATTAAATATTTCTATTAATAATGTGTTCTCTAAATATATCACTTTACCCACATAATCACGTGTTATGGTTTCAAGAAATATTCTACATATATATATTCAAATACTTTATGCAAATCTACAGCAGGCCAATTTATACAATTTTTATTATTCCATAATACCATAAATAAACTTACATATATTTAATCTTTATTTTGGATACATAAACACCCAGTCATTGTACTAGCTTCTTAAATCAATAATTAGACTACATCGTTTTATTCTTTACCAACAATTTGATATAATATTTCATTAATAGTCTAGTCACTATTATCAATATAACCATTACATATATAACCTTTCTTATTCTCTATAAATGAATTCCCCCTAGGGTATCGACTTCATAACGCCCATACATTCTATCATTACAAATTTTACCTGTCAACAATTTGTTTGGAATAAAATTATTCTTGTGTATTGTGTTAGATGAACCATTGACTTTTCCATTACCGTTATTTGTTTTTTATCCTTCTTTTCTACACTGAAGAACCTTTTACTTCCATTAAAACATTAACCTTGATGCGTCATCCCACATGATTTAAATGATTAAAATAAAACATTATTTCCTCTATGGATTCCATCAAACTCCATCTTTTAGATATTCCATGAAACTCACCAATGATGATATTATTGATCATATTATGAGAGTGATGATTATGAATAATTGCAATTTTTCCAACAAAATACTATTTCATTTGGTTTCTCTTATGGAATATTTTTCAATTGTCCATCACCTCACCCGTAACATTAATCCAACTTGTCCCATCCATTTTATAAAACCAATAAAGAATAGTATGAGAAATAGTAATCATGTTGTTAAACTACACATTCTAGAGATATGATGTTTAAATAATGAAACCTTATTTTTAATAAATTCCACCAATGTATTAGCCTATTTAATTCATGGACACATACAAAACATTCAAATTTTGTACTTTACTTAGTCGTATCCACTGGGTTTTGATAAATTGTTTCTAGCCATAGTATCGAAAAACTGTCGAATCTGAACTCCGATACAATCTATGATGACCCACTCATTTCATAGATATATATTATATCTAAATAAATTAATATACACTACATAACAATAATATCCAGTCAAGAACCATAATGGTTTATATTCATAGAGTATTATATGTATATATATATATATATAATATTTCTATTTTATCTAATATCATCAACATCTCTAACAAATATTTTCCCTCATAGTTCTCATTTTTAGAATACCATACCAAAACCATTCTTCATCTCCTGGAAAAGGTAACAAACAAAAAGGCGAGCTCCAATTTTTAAAAATGGTAAACATAAGATATTTCAATCCATGGTCATGTTAAATCATAATATAAAAATAAGTTTATATGATTTTGAACATAACATAAAATGTTCACACACAACTATCATATATCAAAATCACGATTCATGGAACCCAAATTATCAATTAATAAATGACCATATGAGTGAGAAATTATCTAAAATCTATCACGAACCAAAATATACTGCAGTAAATGTATTTCACCATCATTAATATAGGAAAAAATATAATAATCCATGGTTAACTACTAAGACCATCAACACAATGTATTAGGAGACACCTATTTCTCATAGTGGATCAGGATGCTCTTATTTCCCATTATAGACTATAACTCACCTATTCACCATAGTGGATCATTCCCATAAACATGTTTATTATTATTATCCAATGAGAAATAATTCTTTACCCAATTCGTTAGAGATAGATATAGGTCCCACCCATCACATAATAAAAAACGATAACTATATTTTCCACAATATTATAAATCATTCATTATATGAAAACCCATCAAAAGAAATTATTTTTATAAACATTTCATCATTTCATAGCCCATGGAAGAGAGATGGGTTTAATATATGACATCATATAATATCTCATAGAAAATTAATGAGATTAATAAATATCATGTCATAATAAACATGAACCATTCAGTGAAGGAAAAATAATAGTATACTTAAATCATAACCCTAGTAAAGTATAATTAACATCAAAGGATGTCTTATTACATAGATAATGATTTTGAAAGATCACATGGAAATTTTTCTGATGGAAATATTTAAGCATTTTTTAAAGCATTATTTTTTAAATGTTTAATAGTTACAAAAGAGAAAATTTATATGAAAAAAAACCATGTAATATTGTATAGGAATCTTCAATGAATTAATGCATCATAAAGGATTTAAAATACAGTCATGTCATATAAATTAAGAAGACATTTCATCAATATTGTTTTCAGATAATTTATAAAGTACATCATTTATAAAATGAAAACACAAATCATATCAAACTGTATGGTCGAAATTAAAAAATGAGTAAAAATATATTTAAATAAATCATTATTGAACGGTAAAAAAGTTTTTGTAAAAAAAATCAAAAAATATGGTCATTGATGAAAATATTGAATTACAACATAATATAATAAATATTTTTATCACAAATAATTTTAATATCGAGTACTTAATGAAAAAGAAGTTTAACCCAATGATGGGAAATTGAGTTAAGAAATCCCTTACCACTTTGTAATCAGTTCAATAATATTACCCATAAAAGTAATAATTATCAAATAAAACATTTGATACCATGTAAATGGTGAGATTCATTATATGATGTTTTTATGGGTACTATATACAGTACACATATGAAATAAGTGGTGAATAAGTCATATATCTGATAGATGTGAAATTAAAATGGGAAAACCTTACCTCACACTTCCCTTTATTTTTTCATATTCTAACATAT
Organism: Viscum album; assembly: GCA_963277665.1. Taxonomy (NCBI): domain Eukaryota; kingdom Viridiplantae; phylum Streptophyta; class Magnoliopsida; order Santalales; family Viscaceae; genus Viscum; species Viscum album. The sequence continues at coordinate 1,759,371,950 of OY728123.1, forward strand.
TGTATAAAGATTTAAATAATTTTATTTAGTTATTCCATAACTATATTTATATTTATAATAACATATATTATATTTTTATAACATATTTACTACATTTAATTAGAAATATCTAATTATTTTCATTGTTTTGAGTGCATTCAATTCATGGTTTCATGGTTAGTTTATTTTCTTTATAATTATTGAATTTCATGTCAAATGAAAAAAGAAATGTGATATAAAATAGTATTCATTATTATCGTGAAAATTATATGGTCCTCTGTATTATTTTTATTTCTAACGTTAGGATTATTTAATTGATAAAACATTAATCTTTAATATTTAGTTTATTTTTGAGTTTTTTAAAACATCACAAACATGTTTCTTTTTATTTAATATCATGTGTATATATTATATCGAAAAATTAAAATAGGTTATAATATACTTATTAAAATATGATTTTATGAAAATAATACTTTTATAACTATCCTTGATAATGTATTGGAACATGAATAATCTATATCCATAGAGATAGTTAATCAATATAATTTAGACAAATGTTTTGTTAATTTGAATAAGTGGATATAAGAAAATGGATGTATATAAGGAATTACATTTGAAATATATCATTTATGTGTATAAATGATACTTAAGTAATTATTCTTTTATATATTAATGTGATAAATATATGGTAGATAAATTAAAAAAAATAAGAGAGGTTGTTTGAAAAAGAGACCTCTTGAATAACACCTCAATGAAAGTCCAGTTAAAGAACTTTGAATTATTATATGGGTGATACCAACAATACATATATATGGTTAGAGATTAGAGGCATTGTTTCTTCAATTATTTATTTATCTTTAATGTATGTGAGGGAAAAATCGGTGATGAATGGTGGTATTTATACTTGAGGAAGGGTGGTTTCTTGATTAAAAATTGATTATTTTTTATTTAATGACTACTTAATTTGGGTGGAATTAATTCAAACGATTGTGGATGATACTTATTTTATAATTTATGGTTACAATCTAGAAACATATCAAACACCTATTTAATCTTTTATATTTTATGTATTTTATTCTTTTAACTTTTAATTTTTACCTTCTACGTAATTTTATTTATTTTGTTTTTTTACAACAATAACATTATTATTCAAAAAAATTAAAATAATTTCATAACCAAATTTATACCTTATACATATAAATATTTAATCCATTTTTCTTAAAAGAACACTAATGTTGCCAAATTTCATTTAAAATTAAACTACACAATACAAAGGAAATGAGTTTTTTTGAAAAATGTGTTTTTATGTCGAAAACATTACTTATAAAAATTTATAGTTAAAATATAATATGGATAAAATTAATTAAATTATATATATCTAAAGGATACTTAATTTATTTTTATATTAGTTTAAAATAACAAGATACCTTCTAAATTTAATGAGATTTGAAGTTTTATAAAAATCTATATTTTTTACAATTTGATATAGAATCATACTTTTCAAAAAGAACACAAAAATTATAACTTTGATTATTTTAACATCATTAATAAAAAAATTATTTTAAATTTATAATATATATTCTCCAAATGTATAAAAATTTATTTGTATTTATTTTATCATAGAAATAAAAAAAGTCACTTTTTGCTGAAAACATATATTTGAAGAATAAATTTACTTTAATAAAAAATTATGTGCATATTTAAAAAATATTAATCAATACATTATCATTGAGTTTTATAATTTTTTATTTAATAATTTGGTTAATATGATTTGTTTCGTCCAATATAATGACTTTCTTAATATGGTCATGCTAAAATAAAAATATTTTAGATTCTGTTTAATCTCATCAATTAGTGAATGGAAATCTACTAAATAGATTAGATTTATTTAAAAAGATAAAACCCATAATGTCATGGTATGTTACACAAACAATGGATATGCTAATAACCAAACAAAAAACTATAAAAATAAAACAAATCCACTGGGTACCGAACCTGAACATCAATTGAATGATTAAGCCCCACAAAAAGAATATAATATAAGAAAGTCCATAGTCTGGGTGTGTCATATCAAATAATATATTTATTTAATGAATAATAAATCATTATATTCAAATATCTATCTTGATAAAAGGATGTAAATTTATAATATTTCCCATGTTAATCAAATAACATTCAATGTAGACAGCTTATGTAAAAATTGTATGATATATAAGAAATAATCACATCCATCACACATAAGTATAGTTACATAAGAGAAATTTAACCTTTAATGTAAAATAATTGCATTAAAGTGATTTTTTCAATATAAATTTAACAATCACAAAAGAAATTGAGATTGAAAAATAAATCTTTCCAATTTGTAATTTTCATGTGAAATCCACATAAATGAAAAAATTCAAATTGATATATAAAATAAATTGATTTTAATCATGATATTAAATGGATAATGGGAAGTATATACACAATATAAAATAAATTAGTTTCATAGAATTACAATATGCATGTATGAGGAAAAATTATGATGATTTCCCTTACCTAAAACATCTTATTGGTTAAACATGATTTAATTTCTTGTATAGTGGATTTAAACATGTCATTAACTTAAACTTGTATAATATTAATATTAATCTAGGTTATATGGTCCGTTTATAACATCTTATCACCCATTCGTTTATAATTATTATTATTATTCATAGTTTCATGTGTTTATTTCCTTGTTTTCTATTTCGTTCATTATCATGAATGTCTAGTTCAACAAAGTGTTATATAGTTTTCTCATATCTAGAATAATAATCATGAAATTATTAACATATATATATATATATATATTTAATTAATTACCAATTAGGTAAAATGGTTTAGAAAATTTAAGTATTTTATGATCATGGGAATAGTATGCCATACGTACGCCTGATTAAAGAGTACATTTTTTAGTTACCATTATCAAATAGAGGAATGAAATATTATACATTTATAAAATTATTATGATATCATAAATACCATATTGTTTCTTTGAATATATAAATACATCATCCATGTTTTGGGGAGAACAAAAGAGAGTGATGTCACTTCATTATTTTGGTTGTCAACATGTACTCAAAAATTTGATATCATCTATAAATAAGTGAAAATGTAAAAAAGATAAAAGGATAAACTCTCTTTTTAGAATGATAATTATTTATTTTACATAATTATTATGTAGTATATATCACATATTTTTATTAACATTATCCTTATCACATTTTATGTAAATAATATGTTAAAGTGAATCACATAACATCATGAGGCAGCATTCCATCGTGCACACGATAAATGTTATCATATGTCCTATGGTGTTGAAAATTGAAATGTTATATACAATATAATTACTGTATATTTATAATTATATTAAAAATATCATATATATACTTTATATTTATCATATTTACATGTGGTGGGAGGTGGAAATGTAAACCAAAATGACATTGGCTTGTGATGTGGTAGTCTATTGTATACACGAATGATGATTTAGTAGCCCATATTTCTGAAGTGGTGGTGGTAGTAGTTCATAAACGAAAAAATAACAACATCTCACTGTATGTAATATACTAAAGATATTATATCATCATGTGATTTTCATCTAAAATAAGATCACATTAATTTATTTTATTTTAATATTGATATGATTCAATTTCCATAAACAATATTTTAAGTGCATTTCATAAATAGAACAATATTTCAAATCATTGTGCAATTCATGTCTAATGTGTGTCAATTTGGTACAAAACAATAATATTATTTTATAATTAAATTTTTTTATTATTTTAATTTGATATTTTGGGATATGTTTTATAAAACTGTTAGGAATATTTTGACTTTTAGGATCAATGTATAAATCATAGTGTAATATTGACCTTTCCCCCACCAATATATAATGTTCTAGTCAAAACATAATGGACCTTAATCCCATCCAATAAAAGTGGAGCCCAAAATAAATCTGAAGGAATCTAAAAGTTTAACTCTCTCTATATATAATTGTGGGTGTTATTTCATTAAACTATGGATAGAGCTAATTGTGATGTTTTCAAGGAGATCCATGGAGCCGAAGTTGACATTTAATATGTGGCCCATATTTGAAGGACCAAACAATCATCCCACCATTTCGAGAATAAAATCCAAATTATTGATTGAATTGGAAGGAAATTTTGAAAAATATTATAGGACATATGGAATAATATATGTCTCACAAAAAACAACCCAATAATATTTTGTCATCAATTTCATTTGTTACCACCAAATATTGGGATGAATCTGGTTTAAATTTTATGTTCAACATTAAAAAGTCAAATTTTATTTTATTTATCACCCACCCATGAGTCTCATAATTAATGTGGAATGAGTTAATTTATGGGGAGAGAACCTAAGCTCATAGTATTGATATTTAATGTGGTTTTTGTTATGTAATTAGGGGATCTATGTTTTTCATTCAATTTTAATGTTACACTATCCTTTTGTAATTTCTTTTTAAATTTAATTCAAGTAATTTGTTGGAATCACTTTTGTTTTTAAAAATTGTTCTTATTTTGCAAAACTAGTGTTACTTTTACTATATCGTTCATAGCTTTTCAATATATAGTGAATATATTCACATCATCATATATTAAAATCATCTCACAATGGTTGAGTGATCATTATTTTACTTCTTTTCTTCTTTAACTCTGCCCTCATGAGTCTACTTCCCACATCCTTTCATATAATTTCACAAATAATGGGAAAACATATTATGGGTCTATACAATAGTTGAGAAATGTATAAGGTTGGATTTAATTTAATTTCGTTTAATATTTTAATTATTTAATTATTTTATGATTTCTATTTAATGGGTTCTTTTCTTCTTTATATTTTTCATATTCAATGATGAATCATTTGGAGTGTTAGTACCTTCCAATTACTTCAAGTTTTCATTTAATTAATACTTTAAATGATTTTTAGATTATTCGTGTAATTTTTAAGGATTAAATTGGGGAATTATGTTGGATGGTTATTTTATTTTTTGTATATATATTGAATTAATGATTTGAAATTTTTTAATAAAACAAATACATCCAATCTAGCCTTAAAGAAATCTGGCTCGAATTATCTTCAATAATTGTTTCCAATAAAATATTTAGTGTTTCGTTCTTAAAATCAATAAATTTTATTATGTATTGTTAGTTTTAATTTTACAATAAATACCATAGTATAACAATTCATAGACAATCCTATATATAATGTACGTCTCTATAGGACAATTCATTAGACTTTGTAGATTTGATCCCCACCCTATCAAGTATCCCTTAATATGGAATACCCATGACCTTTAATTTTGTATTTATTTTTCTCTTGAAATAGAAATATTAAGAATGATCATTGATGTCTTAGGTAAGAATACAGAATCAATGATGTCTACCACTTCTGATATTCCATGGATTTTCATATTCATTATAGAACCAAGGATTGTAAATGATAAAAATTATAAAAAAATAATCAGTCTCAATGTAGAATAAGTGTAGAAATATTTTGTGATTAATAATTTTAAATTAGGTATTGGATATGTTGTGGGGCCATGTAGACCTAACTTGGTTAAATTAAATGTTTTCTGCAGACAAAACAGATTATATAATTATTTTTTTATTTTTTTTATATGTTTGTTTTTGATAATTAAATCCCTTAGGGTTTATAATGATATCTATTATAACGTGTTTGTAATATTTATAAGACGAATATTTTTACGATTTCTAAATTAACCCAATCATCAAAATGATAAAACCCATCCATCAATCATCCTCAAGGAGTCTACTTATGAAATGATGCTAATGTGATCAATTTGGTATTGATAGTTCACCAACATTGAGTGATATGGTTTATCTCCAAGACTAAATTTCAAATCACATCCCCCTGTCATTATTTCCAATGCTATTTTCAATCTTATCATCGCATTCAAAATTGTGTAATGTTTCATTTAATGTTGGAATGGTGAAAATCAATGATTTCATGAAATAAACATTCTTCTTTAATGGAAAATTTATTTAACCTTTGATATAATAATGAACAATTAAATTTTTTTTGGGGGATGATTTTATTTTAATTTGAGTATCTCACAAAAGAAATTAAAATAAAAGGCCGCATTGAGAAATGATTTATCCAAATACATGGAGCTCAGAACATTGGGATCTTGACTCCATAGTTACCTTTCCCTGATTTGGGATTTTCATCTCTATTAGAGATAATGTAATTTAAAATATAGTTGGAATTTGAGACATGGTGATAATGAATTTATTTTTGAAATTACAAGATTTAGCGTTTTCATCTCAATTGTGGTTTCAAAACAAATTAATGTTTAACAAATTAAGAAAAGAATGATAAAAAAATTAATAGTCTTTATAAGGTCTAATGTGATTCCCACATAGTGCTTCTATATTTTATCACTTTATACAAGAAAATATTCCCCATTACATTTTTGATGTCCCAAAAATCCGTATGATAAAAAGAAATTGGATAAAATGTTTCATGAAATAAGAAATAATGAATGGGATTGGGATTGGGATATTCTTGTGATCATAACTACTGTGAAATGATTTTTATTAAATAAAGTCCTGTTTTTAATGATATCTATTGGTGGTAATTATATATTGAAATGAATTTGGAAAATGAAAATAAGTTTCATATTTTTAAGATACTTTTTTAATATCAATATAAAAAAAATTAATTTTGGATTTATAATTATATACTAAAAGAGGAAAATATTTACTATTTATATTATAATATTTATGTGTTTCAATGTCTATAAAAACCATTTTTTGTGCATTTAGTAAATTTGACTTCATTTCACATCATTGGTAAATTAATTTATGTAGTATTTCAATTTCTCTCCAATAAATCAGCCAAATTTTTAATTATTTAAATATTATATTTTTCAACATGATTTATAACTTTTTTGGGAACATTTTATCTTTTTGGATCAGTGGATGAGTGACAAGGAAATATTTTCATTTTCTTCAATGGATACGGAATGTTATTATCAAAGAAAAGTCAACCATATTCCCACCATGTAAATGTGGATCCCAAAATGTCTGACCAATAAAGCTAAAATTTTAACAATAGATATATTAATTTATGGGTAAAATATTTTTCTTCTTTTTCTAGAGATTATTCTGATGTGTTCAAGGATATAAAGTGTGCCCAAGTTGACATTTAATTTTTTGGGAATGATTGGAAGGAAAATAAAATCCACCCACAATATTGTGCATATTTTCCGAATATATGATCTAATTGGAATGAAATTTTGAAATATTTTATAGGCACCTCGTGGAATATATATATATTCTATGATAATCCCATATCTATAATTATAAATTATATAGTTGAACACCAGAAATAGAGATGAATCTGGTTCAAATTTCATTGTCCACATTGGAAAGTATATTCTCTTGTATATCACACCCACCAATGAGTCTCCTTATTAATGGGAAGGAATTAAATTATAGGAGTTCCACTATAGTCTCCTTATATTTATATTTAAGCTCATGATGTTTATATAATTATTGGATCCATGTTTTTTGTTTAATTTAATTATACGATGTCCTTTTCTAATTACTTATTCAATTCCATTCATATAATTTCATCAAATAAAATTTTTTCTTAATAAATGTAATTATTATTAACCATTTATATTATTATTAATATAATTTTTTAACATTTTCCTTAGGAAGTGATTGTGTTCCCAGCATATTGTTTTATATTATTCACACATTGATGGAGTGATTGTTATTTCACATCATTTCTTCTACAACTCCTCCCTAATGAGCAGGCTTCCCATATCCATTGATTGAATATCATAAATGGTTTGACAAAAATCTCATGGATTTATCCAAAATAATATATAGGGTTAGGATCAGATGTTATATAATTTTCCATAATTATTTATTTAGATTATTATTTTAATATTTCCATTACACGGGTTATTTTATTTTTTGTCTTCCAATATTTAATGATGACAGATTTAGATTACAAGAATGGTCCAATTACATTGAGGTATAATTTATGTGACCCATTAAGTGAATTGGTGATTAGCCAATGAATATTTTAAGGATTAAATTGGTGAGTTATGTTGCGAAGTAGACACATTTTGTAGATACATCTTGTATTAAGGATAATAAATTTCCTATGAAAACAAATACATCCATTATAGCCCTCATAAAAATATGGGATCCAATTATCTTCTATAACTATTTCTGTTAAAATCATTAGTTTTTAATTCATAAATTAATTCTCTAATCAAAGGTATTTTATTTTTATTTTTACAATAATATACTATGGTGGGGAACTTCATATCCAATCCTCCATATAATGTGCATGTATCTAGGATTATTTTTAGGTATCTGTATATTCAATCCATACATTTACTACAATGACTGCTTCTACCTATATGGTAAATTTGTCTCTTACGAAAATTGGAACATTTTTTTAGGACCAAATTGCGTTATATTATACAAAATAGTCATTTTCTCAACTCTAATTCATTATTCATAACCTAAATTCCTTGTTCTCACCATGATTTCACTCCAATGGATGACATATTTTAACAAATCCCAATTTTTGAAAACCTCTCTCTTCTATAAATTCCCACACCATGTTTTATGTGCGATTACCATTCTATTTTCTACATGTGGGAAAATATTAATGTAAAAAATCCCTGATGTTTGAAGATTTATGATTTAAAAAACCCAATATACAATGACTTACAATCCTAATAGTGAAAATATGAATATCATCCAATGCCACAATCCTTTTTATTTTATTTCATAGAAGAAGATACATTACGCGTGAGTGGGAACCAAAAAAGCCACAAAATTCCTCTAATGAAATTCAAACAATCATATTATCAATAGGGAGTAGAAAATTTGGTCCAAACCCTTGTCTATCTTGATCTATATCCAATACCTGTGAAAAAAATTCAATAATTAGAGAGAATGACTTCTTAGTATTGATAATCAAGATTATAAGTACGAATCTTTGGATGATTTATGAAACTCGTTCCAACTCATGTTTTTCATTTCTCATCACTAATGAAAATATTTTCTCCCAAAAACCTCGCATGACCATGATAAAAAGAAAACATTTCAAATTGTGATAGGTGAAGGAGATCAAGAAATTTTTAGAGGGACTTTAAATATTGAAAAAAATGATTATGTTTATTATAAAGAGGAGAAGTTGACGTCATGTATTGAGTTTCTTGAATATAACTCCATTGATAATTTTTTTTGGAAATAATAATCACTAATCCATTTGAGTAAATCAAAATAATTTGTGTCTATACCTTTTCATGAAAATAATCTATCCCATTTTTGGTTGAATATTATATTCAAAAGGAAGAAATTTTATTGATAAATTTTGAAAATGAAATTGAGTTCAATTCAATATCACAACCTATATCAAAATATCTAATACAACCTGATGTCAAAATTATTCTCTTTATTCCCCCTCTCAGGCATCACGTTATATAGTATAATCGAGAACATTTAGTTTAAATTTATTCTCCTCTTCAAATAAACATATTACGAATGATAATATGTTTCCTTTTAAATACTATAGAATTCACTACATCAACCATTTATGATATTCCTTTTATTTTAACATTCATTTTAGAATAAATTATTGTATATGAAACATATTCCATAAAATATTAAATTTTAATGTAGAATAATTATATAAAATGGGGTCTGTATAATTTTAACATTTGTATTGGATATTTTGGGGGGTCCAAGTAGAGTTAACTACATTAAAATAATTACATTATAGGTGGAAACTCAGAATCAATGTTGATTTTATTTTTATTGTTTATTAGTATTATTTTGATTTTTTCATATGTTGGTAATTTTTAAGGGAACCACTTAGGGCTTCCATAGTTATCCAATATCTCATTTGGGTGAGATTTATTATCTAATGCATTTCGATATTTCATAATGAACACATGTATTATAATGTTCATACCTAACCATCGATCATCCCTATGTAATCTACTATTGACCTTGAGAAAAAGTGATAATTATCTTATTGATGGTTCATTAATCACAAACATATAGGTGTTTTCTAATGATTTCATTTCAAATCACATATTCTATAATTTATTCCCACTTATAATCTCTCTCTTCTATTGTGTTTCAAAACTATGGGTTGTTACATTCTATGTTAGAGGATTGATAATCCGGGACTTCATGATAAAAAATTGGTCATTCAATAAAACATTATTTAATCATTAACATAGTAGTAAACATTTAAAAAATTTAAGATGAAAGTTAAATAAATTTCTATCCTTTCACATTTATTTTAATGAAAGATTATTTACATTCTCATAGTTTTTTGAAAGTATGATTGTACGAAGAGATTTTTCACTATTATCATTTTAATATATATAATCTATATTAAACAAGAAATTCTATTGGATTTTTATTTATGTTTGTGTTATTTTTTCCTATTGATCATATCATAGTGTTCGAGGCGACATTAATTTTGATTTCTATATCAAATAAAAAAACATAAAATAATATTCAGCATTAAGATATGTTTTATCCACAACAATGGCATTCTGAAAATGGAGATCATGACTCCATATTTATCTTTCCAAATGATAAGATTTAAATCTCTATTGTATTTCCTTGAATTGAAAAACAATTATGGAGTTTGGGTATTTTGGATGATGACTCAATAATTATCATTGTAAGAGTTAGTATTGCTATCACAATTATGGATAAAAAAATTATAAAAAATGATAACAAATAAAGAAAAAAATAAAAAAAAATTGGTACTCATCTTTCTGTCTTGTCTGATTCCCATTTATCATTTTCATTTTTCACTTGAATAAGAAAGTGGGCCTCATGTGTATTGTGATACATAGCACATCATCGTGCTTAATATAATTTGGATGAGTTGTGATGATGATTTTTAAACAGAAGAATTGGAATGGTCTTGGGATATGCTTTGGAACAAAACTATTGTGTAATTATGTTGATAAGATTCAAATTTTGTTGGAAGTTTTTATTTTGGTGATAATTTTATGTGAAAATGTATTTGAAATATGTAATTAAATTTCATATATTTTCCGTACATTTTTCATGGGACTAAAAAAATAGAAGTAGGGGGTTCTATTTAGCCCCAACATGAAGCTAATATTCATTTTTTATATTTTATATATTGAAGTGTTTCAATGTCCATATACACCCGTTAGAGTGATTTCTATATATTGAAATTAATTTCACATCATTGTGCAATTCATAACTAACGTTTTTCAACCTGTTCTTAATTAATCATATCCTTTTAGAATTCATTATATTACTTATGTTAATTTTAAATTAGTCTGATATGATTGATCACGATTTTGGAAAATTTTATCTTCTAGGTTCAATGGATGAATCACAACAGATGATATACATTTTTTCCATGGATACAGAATATTCTGATTGAGACATAATTGGCCTTAGGGCTGTAAAATTATAGTGGATCGAAAGAATAACTCCCAATGAAGATAAAATTTAAACTATAGACATATAAAATCTTGGGTATCATTTTATTCAACTATGGACATAGATATTTCGGATTATTTTATGGAGATTTAGGGATCCCAAGATGACATTTAATTTATAGGACAAATTTGAAGGGTCGTAAAATTATCCCACTATTTTGAGCATAAAATAGAAATAGTTGATCTAATTTGAATAGTTTTTAAATGATATACACTACAACAAGATAAAAATATTTCTCTTTATTGACCATCCCATATTCTGTCATCACCAATGGTATATTTCAACACCAAAAGTGGGATGAATGTAATCTGAATTTTTTGGAAACATGGAAAAGTAAAATTTAAATTTATTTCTCACTCACCTTTAACTCGAAAAATTGATGGGGAATGAATTAAAATATGGTTGATCTCCCATATTATCCTTATATAACCATTTAAAATGGTGTTGTTGGTTGAATTTTGGTATTAATGTTATTATTTTAATTTTAATGTTATGTGGTACTTTTTAATTTCTTATTCAATTTCATTCATGTAAGCTATTAAAATAAATATATTTTGTTAATTAATGTTCTTATTATTAACATTTTATATTCCAATTTATATCACAGTAATAAAATTTTGTTAAGAATTGATTTTATTCATATCATATTTTGTGTAATTCATCCCACAATGGTTTACTGATTGTTATTTTACTTATTTTCTTCTTTAACTATGCCCTCATGAGTACAATTCCAACATGCATTGATAGAATAGAATCATTTTAAAGATATAATTCTTATGGATTTATCCATGTTAGTTTCAAGGAGATGTATTTCATTTTATTTAATGTTTTTAATATTTTTTCGGTTCATTCTTTTTTGATTTCCATTCGATGGGTTATTTTCTTCTCCATCTTCACCAACTTTAATGATAATGCATATTGAATTATAGTACAATAAAATTCATTTTTATTCTCATAAAAGTAATCCTAAAAGTGAATTGGTGATTATAAATCTAATTAATTAATGATTAAATTGGAGAATTATGTTTTAAGGTTATCTCATTTTATGGATATGTCATGAATTAGTTATCTGTAATAGTCTATGAAAAAAAATAAGTATCATATATCCCTGATGAAAACCTATGATAAAATTATCACGATTTATTGTTTACATTTAAATAATTAATATTTAATTCTGAAATTCAATCTATTCTAATAGGTATGATATTATTCTTTTTACAATCCACATCATTGATAGCCACTTCATAGCCAAACATCCTTTAAAAGTATATGTCTCTTGGTTTCTTCATAAGTCTCTGTGGATTCTATCAAAACAGATTCTAAAATGATTAATTATGCCTATAGTGTAAATATGGGAATCACTACCATAGTTAAGAAGTAATTTAACTAAGTATTAGAAGGAATAAAATAAGCATCTCTATTGAAGAATATTACCTCCTCTTTCGGTATCCTCCAATTATTTCACCAAATCCTTCATAGGATGGATTTATTCAAAATTTAATTATTCTATGTTGATAGGACTTAGATTGGGATATTATTTGTGTAGGTTTTGGTTAAAATAATCTGGTGTGAAGTTGTGAATAAGAGGGGAGTGCGGTGGCCTTTTAGAAATACGATGAGTTCCAAACATGTAATTTTATGAAAAGATTCAATCCTACCAATGTTTTTGTCATGAATAAACTCCAAATGGATTAGTTTAAAGCCTTTAATATAAAAGGCTGTAAATAATTCCATAAAATTTATTTTTATCATATTTATAGATTAAATTTTCTATTAAATTTCTATAGTAAAATAAAGGTAAATCCATTCTGACCATAATAGAGTTGATTAATATTAACTATTTGCACTATTAATTTTGTTTATAAATAACGTAAATGTTTCTATAAATTATAAGTTACATTCATTACAAATATAGAATCCATTTTTAAAAACTCAATTCAAAAAAATTTATGATTTATTTAAAAATTAAATACGCAAATGTGACGATAAACCATATTGTTAAAGTGAAAATGATAAAATGTTTACAATGTTTTATATCAATATTCAATATGAAAATGATTCAAATGAACTAAATTGGATTAATTTATATTTCATAAAACTAAATTTACTTTTAAATTAATTAAATATATAATTTATCATTAGAAATAATTTAAACGAAAAGTAATTTTCAAGTAATCTTTTATATTTTTTCAATATAACTCAAAAAATTAGACTTATTTGAAAAATATCAAAAACTACCATAAAAAATGATTGATTTTATAATTTGATAAAATGGTTTTTTAAACTAATTATCGAAAATTCATAATTAATAATTATTTATTGTGTGTGCAAAGAATGACTAAATCAACCATTATTACAAAATATAATTTTTTAAAAACATTTCTTTTTATATTAGTTTAATACATTTTTACTAATAAATAGATTACCATAATTTTCATATTTTTTATTATTATTCATACGCACCAACGTGACGACTATATTAAAATTTTATTTTTTGAATAATTTTTAATAATGTTTTTTTGTTGAAACGCAAAGCTGCGTGCATTAGAAGCCTTTGATGAATATAAATTTATTCTAAAATAAATATATTATATTCATTGGTTGTTACATTCATACCTCTCAATAACTATTCACATTACAAATTTAATTGATATTAACATCTATACATATTAGTGTTGTTCTAATTCATAACATTATCTGGTTCCCACATTTATTTCTCTGGTTTTTAATTTCTATGACATACCATTACTCGATGAACTACATGAATCTATAACTATTACTCTCTAGTATCAAGAATCTTGATGGGTTATTCATGATCATATTTTCATGGTTCAAATTATATTTCTCCAAAGGTGAGTAGACACATTGGTTATTGGATGTACTTTCAGAATAACTATTTGTAGAAAAAAGCTTTTACTTTTTAGTTACATGGTGTCATTTCCTAATGACATGAACAAACTCCTATTATATAAAGGATGTAAAAGGGTTTAATATACATTGGGTTCAGTTTCCCTTTCATATATAACCTTCTAACACCCTTCATTGAATATAAATTCACTAGGACATGATACCCCATATGGAATTACAAATCAATACTTTAAGTATCTACCTAACTATTTCTCCTATATAGCGAAACAATAATGTGAGTGTGAGGAGATTTTACCATTATTAATTAATATTTATAATGTTCTAGGACTACATATTTCCGTTCACAAACTACATTCCCAAAAATGGGATAATGACATTTATTTCCATAAAATTCATTATATGGTTCGATTTGAATACTTGAATAGAAAATGCTATTATATACAAATAGAACCATAAATAAATATTGATCCCAAATGATGTGATTCTAAAATGAACTTGACCTCAAAATGACATAAATTATTCTAATAGTAATTTCAAACTATCAATCATTTGGGGGGTGGTAGGTTGTGTTAAAATGATGCTTAGTATTAAGAGACATTGGAAAACTCATCTAAAATTTTGATGTAAAACTATTATCATGATACGACACAATTTTTTGAGGTATATCATTTTGTATAGTAAATTTATTAATATATTGCTCTGTGAGGTACTAAGGAGGTAAATCTTCTCTTATAGAGAATAAGTACGTAGATCTAATAAGTCTATCAATGGTAACCAATATTAGATTACTCCTTTTTGGAGTCTTTGGTGGTCCTATAAAAACGTTTATAGGAATCTCATTCAATTTACACCTAAAAATAGCAAAAGGATTTAGGAATACTATAGGATGTTTTCTCTCAACATTAAATTATGGAAAAATAAATCATTTCAGTACAATATCAAAAATGTCACGCTTCATGTTATCCCACATATGATTTTCCATCAAACCCATATAAAAATTTATTCCTTCAATGCTCTATAGAGAAACAAAATCAATGACCGCCATCCAATAGTTCCATTTTATTCTTAGGTATATATTGAACACATAATATATTTTTGAATTATAGATCACCATATTTAAAAATTAGGTATGGAAATTTGTCATCATTCACTACATTAGTTTTATTTTGAATGTTTAGATCATAAGAATGAGAATATATTGTTTTTCTAATAAATATTATCCTTCTATGATTTTAAATAAAAGTTATATATCCCAATAATTAAGGATTCACATATCCATATTTACTATATCCATTAACATATTATCCCTATCAGTCATTATTTTTATCAGAAGTCCAAGACTTTTCCTACTCAATACATCTTATACCTCATTTTCATTCCTTGTGTGGTATTGTATTGATAAATAAAAATCCGCAAGTATCTTGATCCATCACCTTTGTCTCATATTTATCACATTAAATGAAACGATATATTTTAGGCTTTATGGTATATGTATATCACATTTCATTCACCTTAAGATTAATGCCTCTATATTTCTTAATTAATTATTATAGCTTGTAACTCACGATTTTGGGTTGGGTGGTTCTCTTTTGGAGTCTTCAATTTCATTGATTCATATGTAATAAATTAATTTTTTTATTGGAACACAACCAATTCATTGCTTTGATGAGTCATTATATATAAGAAAACTATTATTTTTAGACAAAAGAGTCAAATTCTAATCATTGAACAATATTTATTTAAGTTCATCAAAGCATTATTGACACTAGTATCTCCAAAAACTATTATCCAACATATGTGTAACCTTTGTTAATGGGGTTTCCATTTTTGGGAAATTCTTAAATAATAATTGGTAGTGACTGACCAATCCAATGAAACTATGAACCTCATTTATTCCCATTGGTATAGTTAATTTTAAGACTATATTCATCTTTACACGACAAATTAAGATTCCATATTTGGTGAAAATATGGACATGCAATGAAACCTTAAAAATCATGAAATCACTAATTAAAATTTTCAAATATATTCATTTCATTATCAATGTATCTAAAATTATTTTCATGAAATTCTCATAGTCCTCATTGATTTTAGAGAATACAAAATTATCATCAAGTAATACCACAATGAAGTAATCCAGATAATACTTGAATACTCTATTTGTTATATCTATAAGAAAATAAAGTGAATTAATCCATACATATTAAATTATTATAAAATTTTAATATCCATACCCCATTCAAATATATCCCTTCTTTACTCATAATTAATGATCCCAAAGATGAAGTTAAGTCTTTGAAAAATATAGTTCTCTATGAATTTAATAGAATAAGTCATCACTCTGAGGAAGATGATAGTTGTTGTTTATAGTAATAGAAACTATTTATCTAAAATAAATGCATATCCACATGGATCCATCATTCTTTCAATCAAATTTAATAGTGGATTCCCATAGTGAAACTATAGGGTGAATACAGACATTATCACCCAACCATTATATTGGTTTTCTGAACTCAAATAATTCATAATTGAACATTATATATGGAGTCTTTTCTAATAGTCTTTTTTATGATAATATATAATTAGAAAACATAAATTATTATTCTATTCTATGTCTAGGTAATTCCTGTAAAAATACGTCATTGTATCCTAAAACGATATTTACATCATTAATTGTAATGTCACCTTCTCTACCACTAGATTTTGATTTCTCTTCATTCACAATAATTTAATTTAGATAAGATAGTATGAGTGAATCTATATATGAATCATTTTCTATGTATTTTCTCCAAATATTAGGAATTCTAAATCATCAAAAAAATAGTATTTTCATTCTTCTTTAAAAACAATTCATCTTTGTTTGTAACCCATTCCATAAAAATATTATATCAATGTTAACCATTTGTATTATACTATGGTTGTAAAATAATTCATGTCTATGTGTCATAATGGGGACTATTTAATACATATATTTTGTGGTGAGACATCCCCTAGGATATTAAATAAAAAACACTATTCTTCAATTAAATTGGAAATGTATAATTTCTAGTATAATAGGGTAGATATAAAAGAGTGTGATGATCCAAAATCAAATAATTCATTAGCTAGATTTTAATATTGGATTCAATTACCTTACACTACATATTTGTGTATTTCCACCTCAGTTATAGTGAACGAGCAAGCACGACCTTCTTCCCATTTCATCTTTTTGTAATAGATCCACTTATTGTATGGAATATTTATATGAATAATTCCCCATTGATTTATAGATGAAAAACTATAAATAATTGATTTTTTATTTTTCAGACATTAATGATACATATTCACTTTATGAACCTTATTTTAATGAAATAACATTCTCTTAAAGAACTTCAAATTGTGTTTCTTTTCATAGTTCTTACGAGGTTAAAATTGCTTTATTCTATAAATTGTGATGACCATATCCCTTGAATCTTAGAGCTAGTACATTATTTATTAAATTTTCATATGATACATGGAATGAAATCCTCGAGGATAGAATAGTTTACTAGTCTTAGTTTCTAGATACATAATTGATTCTTTCATTGAATTTCAAAAAAAAATTACAATATAATTTTTTTTGAGATTTGCATTAGCCCTCTATAATATCCTTCCATATCCTGTTTTGTAAAATTTATGGGATCCAGGGGAAATAAAACAAAATAATGGTGATCAAAAATATGTATTATGGGTTATGTACTATAGATGTTATCAAGAACAAATAAAAATAATATCCATGGAAATGAATATAACTAAAACACATTCAATATAATCAATAAATCGTGATCATGTTATTCCTTTTAAATAATAGCTTGATCTTGAAAACACAACCATGGATATTATTACTAATTGAATAGTCGTGTGGAATATTAATAAATGAACTGATAATGGAAAATTCATAATTATAGACATCTAAGTTGTCTTGATATATCATCAAAGTAGATATTATCAAGATCTATCCTCGACACAATTTAGATATATGGGTAGAAAATGATCAAATTTAGCCAAATGGTTTGTCCTAGGAGATATGTTGATGCATCAAAGAGTTATATAATGTACTGGCCCCACCCATCACATACTATATACATTTCATTATTCATATGAATGGGATAAAAACACCATGAAAATTATTATTTAAAAACTAGAATACATAATGTGAATGCATTACTCAATAAATAAAAATAATCATAAGCAATCCAAATTAATATGGAAAATGAATTCAAAGGACCACAACCACATTGAAAATGATCATAATTAGTCCAAAGAAAAAATAAGTATGATATTAATAAAACATTTCGCCATCGTATCATAAGAACAATAAAGGGTTAATATTGATGATGAATACAAATACCATACTCATTTCTTTTAAAACATTTTTTATGAATATATATTTTTCATTATTCTTTTCAGAATAACAATTTCATTTGAAAATAACTTTTAAGAAAATTTTAATGAAAATTATCTTCATAAATTTTCAAAGTATAATTAAAATAACTTAAATGCATGATGGAAGCTAATTATGTACATGTCATAAAAGATAAAAAAATATTCATCTTTCAATATAAATGTGTTTGAAATGTTCCTTGTTTGAAAATAATATGACGATTCCTTTTATATTTTTGATAAAGGATAATTTTTTTTTAAAAAAATTAATTAGTTTAATTTTATAGAATTAAAAAGATTACAAATGGGTGAAATTTTATTTACAAAATAATTTTGAAGTCATTAGAAATACTTTTGAAGTCATATTTAAGGAAAATTATATTTAAATAAAAATGTTTTCTAATTGAAGATTTAAATGAAGTCAAATTTTATTAGAAACATTTTCTAAATTATTTTATGTTCCAAAGATTGGAAAAATATAAATATGGAAAAAATAATGAATAAATATATGACAATAAAATGAAATGGGTTTATTAAGAAAGTGTAATATAATTTCGATCAACCAAAAATCAAGATTAAAGAATCTCCATTATAATGATAATGTGAAATAAACCATTACAATGATGTTAATATTTTGGTGGGATTTCATAAATAAATCAATTATTTATTTCAAAAATATATTCATATATAATAATTGTAAATAAAAAATAAGGTAATAATACTTCATTATTGATGTAATATTAAAATGATAAAATCATTAAATAATAAGATTGACCTAAAGAAGAGAGACTATGTTATGAAATCCCTTAAATCATGCTTATGTTTCATTTAATATTAATTAAATTATTTTATATTTGTTTTAAACATGTTATTGTTTTATAAAAAACATATAAATATTTATGATATATTTTATTCTGCTTTTTATAACATATTATTATCAATTCATTAATAATATTTCATTGTTTTCAATGTTTTATTTTTTATTTCCTTTCTTTCTTATGAATTTATCATTATGAATGATATGGTTCGTACAAATATTATATATTAATATCATATATAGAATAATAAATTGGAAACAATTATCGAAATTTTACATAAAATATAATTTTAAATCAATAATGAAATGGGGTTATGAAAAATTAACTATATTACAATCTTGGAAACGGTGGGTCGTAATTACTCCTTAATAACCTTTCAATTTCTCATCATCCATTTTGAAAATGTGGTATTTAATATTTTATAGTTATATAATGATCCTAATATTTTATATAAAATTTAATTTCATTAAATTTAATTATATATATATATATATATCATCCATGTATTTTGGTGATGAAAATACAGCCACATCACTTCATCGATGTAGCGGTCCACACGTAAATAAAGGATGTTTTCATCTTGATGTAAGTGAAATGGTAAGAAACAAAATGATATATATTACATTTACCGGAAAATAAATAATTAATGAATATAATAATTGGTTCATGTATATCAAATATAATCAATAAATTTATCCATATTACAATTCCTATAAAATGCTAGTTAAAGAAGAATCTCATCACATTACAAGGGGAAACCCATCATACCCACGTGTGACATTATCATATCCTATATAGAATTGAACGATATATATATATATATATCATTTTGTGTAAAATGATGACTTCATCAGTCTATATATATTATTACAATCATATATATATATATATATACTTTATATCCATCTTCTTACCCAAACTTGAAAGGTGGTAAGGGAATAATGAATGATATCAGTTCCCATAGTGGTAGTCCACCGATCAAACTAATGATTATTTCATAACTCATTTAATGAAAAAGGATATACTTGTAGGTCATTACCTTATATGAGAATTATTCCAAAAAATGGAAGACATTGATCTTTTTATTTTATCATGGTTTAATAGTAATTGAAAGATATTGATGAAGAAATAAAATAAAGATGCTCAGGTATCCTTCTTATGTTTAAACTAAAGCCATCCTAGGTTTCATTTCTGCCCAAAATAAAAATAATTGGATGGGGTATTGATGTTGTTAATTTATTTTGTTAGGTATTTTCCAAACAAAATAGTTTTGAAGGTGTGAAGAAGATACGAGAGGGGGATGCCTTTTATAAGTGGAATAGATGGAACACTTTGTATTTTTGAGAAGAATTGAGTGCTCCGAAATATGTCATATGTTAAAATTTTAATAAAAATTGACCATTTTTTAAATGTAGAGTATAAATGGTAGAAATATTTACAAACAATAGTTTTCATATATTTTCATTGGTCATTCGAACCCATATTGAAACATTTTAACCCCCAATACATCTATTTTTTACCTTATAGGATATATTTACTTTTCTTTTTTTAGAAATAATTTTTTTAATGAAAATTAAATTATTAAAAACTATAAACTATTATTGTTGAAAATATAAAAATCATTCTTCTAAATGTATTCATATAAGTTGATTTTTTAAATTTAATATCAATCTCGATACATGAAGATAAAATAGGTTTTTAATGCGTAAATGATCAAAATAGTACAAATTGGTTTATATATGAATTCAATATTAAAATGATTCCAATTTCCTAATTTAAATTAATTGATATAAAATTTATTTAATTTTACTTTAAAAAAAATCAAATTTTAAATTATAAATTATTAATTATTAATTTCAAAGGTAGTTTTAAATTAGAATTCAATATTTATCTTTATTCATAAGAAATGAATCATTTACGAAACACCAAAAAACATTAACCATAGTATAATTAGGGTATCATGATTTAATTTTTTTTAATATATACTTTATAAAAATGGTAAAATTAATGTTTAATTATGTGTAAAAGGTATGACTAAACAGTATTTTAAAAAACTTACAGTTTTTCTGATACCATTTTTATTTTCCCATTTAATGATTCTTATTTAATTTATATCAAATAGATAACTAATAAACACGTGTAAAATATATATTTTCATAATATAGTTAATCCAATTAATATTCACTATTCTAATTGTTTGGTGAAAAATATCATAATAAATATTATTATTAATATTATATTATTGATTGGTACATCTCGATCTTGCATGAAATACAATATATTAAACATGCTCATTTATTCATTTATAGAAAGAATTAAAATAATTTGAATTTATTCTAAAATAAATACATTTTAATTTATTAGGTTTCTATATACTATTATAATTTTTTTATTTCATGTCAAATATGCTATAGAATAAAATATTTTTCGTTAAGAATTTCAGGGTATTTCTTTCTCCCCACGAGAAATAAATTACGTCATCTATATTTAAAATTTATCTCGATAATAAAGGGACTGCTATTAGAAAAATATATTATTAGAAACCCAAATCAAAAATAGATTTAAAAATAACCTCTCAATCAGTGATAAATTTATGTACAAAGATCATATAGAATAATATATTACTAGGTTTCAATGTAGTAGAACATTGGTAGAATGTGAATATATGGTCTTAAAAGAAGAGCTTGAATATTATAGAGAGTTATGGAGTTTATTGATCGCATGAAAGATAATGATCGATGTAATTTTTTGAGCCTCACATTCAAAATATTACGAGGATTTAAATGACCATTGGTTCATCACACATGAAAGTTTTTCGATAAATTTTTTTATTAATATCTATTTCCTAGAGTTTAGAAAATCATTTAATGTCAATTAATGTAAAGAAATATACTAAATTGATCTGTTTTGTTTCATCAGAAAAATTTCAAACATTAATTTTTATTTTATTTATTTCCAAAAAATAAATTACACTAAAAATTTAATATCCAAAAATTAATATTTTATTCTATAAGAAAATTAATTTACAATTAAAATATCATAAGATTCATAATATAGTTACATTTATTTCTTTCTATCTATCTCTATAATTTCTCAGTTACCAATATTTTTATAACAAGTAATCAATTATAGTTCATTAGTCTCTAAAACATCATCCAATATTCGACTCAACCCATTTAATTAATGGTTATCCTTATGAATATTCCAATATATTAAGATTAAAAAAATTACAAGGAACATCACTAAATTTTCAAATTGAACTTATCATTATACCCAAAACAACATGAAGTATCTCTTAATCATCACATACCAAACATGTGAATACCATATTCATCTAATCTCTGGAAATATGGTAACAACGTTCATTACCATAAATCCTTGTTGAAAACATGAACGATTCTCAATTCCTCAAATAACACCAAAATTATTGTTTTTATTTTTAAAATAAATATTTATTCAACATAAGTATTGATAATTTAAAATTATTTATCAGTAAACCCATATTCAGTTCAAATTTTTTTATTACTATCCTTTTTACATTCTTAATATTAGTTATCTCTTCAACCCAACATCATTATCTCAACATCAGGAACATAAAAGAGCATGATATAAATTAATCATTAGTTTTCTTAGAAGATAAAATTTCCAATGAATCATATTTCTTGTTCATGTGTAATATAAATCATTTGCTCTCACATACAAAATGATATATAATAGAAGATAAATCGTTATCTATTACATAATACTTATGATAAGAATATCATTAATAAAATTATTTTATTACATTTTTCTTGTATTTAAATATATAATGACATTAATCCTTCAACACCAATTGTTTCAATAAAATAATCCTTACCTAGAACCCTTAGCTTCTTTATATATAGATTCCATTTATTATCGGGTTCTTCATTTTCATAGTTCAACATTTACCTATAGTTAAAAAACTAAATATAATTTTTTATTTCGTTCATTTCCATATTTTTACTTGGTGACCATTTTCTCTGAAATTATAATAAACTCTT
Organism: Viscum album; assembly: GCA_963277665.1. NCBI lineage: Eukaryota > Viridiplantae > Streptophyta > Magnoliopsida > Santalales > Viscaceae > Viscum > Viscum album. The sequence continues at coordinate 1,759,395,581 of OY728123.1, forward strand.
AGTCATTTCATGCATTTCATGGTGTGATTCTTAACAAAGTTATCACGTGTGGGAAAATCCTTCTTTCCCTTATTACCTTAATCACATTTTTATCATATATATTCGTCTCTTGCTTCAGTTTGAAGACATAAAATTAAAAGAATTATCTCTCTAGCTTTATTTCACATAAAACTATTTAATCCTATGATTAAAAATAATTATAGAATATAATTCATTGGAGACATTGACTTATCAGTTCCAAAAAATAGTCAATAGTACACTCGAGGTTTCAAATTTAATCTATAGAATACCTTGATAACATTGAAATGGTAACTTCATAATCTATAATTGTTTCTTCGTTCGTTTGATTTAATCATATTAACATTCGTTACATCTCAATTTTTTGTTCATATAGTAAATATTTTTAAAATAAATTATTCTTAATTTATATTTATTCCATGAGATTAATATCATCTACCTCCATACTATTATAGATCAACGACAAACATTGATCAGTATCAACTTCGATAAAATAAATTAAAATTAAAATAATGTATATTTCAAAACATCCCAATACAATAACCATATTCTCCAAATAATCATTTTCCTATCATCCATTGGATAATTAGCCCTAAATAACTATGGGGTACATTTTCTCGTAATTAATTCCAACATAGTATAATAATTTTTTGGAATGGGTATCTCTATCCAGAGAATATTATTTATCATAACCTCATAATGGTATGTTAATTTATGAATAAAAGTCTATGTTCCAATAATATATTTATTGCATTCATTATTAGTGAAATATCTACCTTGGAAATGAGTATTCATATCATTCTTAGTTATATGTTCCATGTCTAAAGAAATTTAAATAATTTATTATCTCATAAAAAAATGAATTTTAAAACAAAACGCATAATTCCAATATGGATTAACACTTAAGGAATAAATAAAACTTATGAATTATTAATATCTTAAACATAGACTTTGGTTTCATTATGGATATATTTTGTTTTAAAATACTTTATAATGACATATAAATAAAATGTGAATTATATAAGGAAAATACATGGATACATTAAAACAAGTTCTAAAGTAATGAATTTTTCATACACTAACTGATAGTTTTGGTAATCCGAATATACCCTTTTTGGATTTATTACACATAGGTATATCAATTAGATAACTATATCCACTTTTTGAATCTATACCTATAAGTATTATAAAGAAATCCCTTCAAAATATCTTCCTTACCAAGACATTAAGATGTTATTCTATACATATCTTTAAATTCTATCATATGGTTATCAGCTTTAGTCATTGTTTATTTCCAAAATCTAGTTCCCCTTGATTTAGATAATCAATCCCTGATACTAATTATAACAACGCTAAACTTAATAGCTTAGATATGGGTCTTTATTTATTATAATGGCATATGATATAATGAATCACATATTTAATTACTAAATAGTTTTTTACTATTAGTCATCTATATATATTCAAGCATCTTACATTACATATGAAAACCACACGTATAACATAAATTCTTTTAGTGAGTATCCTTATTCACTCTAACATATCTTTTCATTTAAAACATAGTACACTTCATGGGATCCAAGGGAAAGGCAATATAATAATGAAAATCTCTAATTGTAAGTAAGGGTTATGTACCATATAATCTAACATGAATCATTATTAATAATCAACATGGAATGGTATATAACTATAATAAATTCCATTTAGTCAATAACTTCAGTATAATGTGGTAGGAAAAAACGATGAGAAATTAATTCCATAAAAATAATCACATTATCATGAAAAATTATGAATGGATTTTTAAACTAATCAAATAATTTCCTAGAATATCAATATCTAAATTCATATTGATGGAATATAAAATTCATGATGTTTGAACTATCATAATCCATCCTCTAAATAGTTACTATTAAGAACAATCATAACTATAGTTTAAAAATGTGTGTCGAAAAATATTTTATTTGGCTAATTGAGTTGTCTCATTAGACCTTGTAATGAATATACTAGATAAATAATGTATGGGACACAACAATTACATAAAAATTATGTCTCATTCATCATAAAAACAGGAGAAACATAAATAATAAAAATATTTATTTGGAAAATTATCATACCAAATGATATTTCCTTCCCCAATAAATAAAGATAACCATAACCTATCTAGAGTAATATGTAAAATGGTTTACAAATTGCTCTTCTACAGTCAAAATGATTATAAATCATCGGATGAAATTTTACAGATGATATCAATTCAACCTTAACAGAGTTGATAATTAATACAATATAGGTTTGATGCCTTTGATAAAAATAAATTCCATAAAAATTTCATTAATAAAATTCTTTAGTAAAATGACCATTTCATTTTGATTTTTCTTGGAAATTCCATTTCATGAAATTATAACTCATAAAATAATTTTCCTTAAAAGGATTCTTATTTATATGAAAATTATGCTTTGAAGAAATAAAGGTCATGACATTGGGTAATTACATACATTTCATAAAAGATAAAAATATCATTCCATTTTCACTATAAAAAGTCTGGGAAGGTACTTTGATTAGAAAAAACAAGAATATTCCTTTCATATTTTTGGTAAAATATAAATTTTATTTTTGAAATAATGATGTTTTTCATGACCTACATCAACCAAGGGCTCAAGCCACACGTACTCTAAGCCTTCCTCTATAGGCCTAGGGCTACCAAACATGGTCAAATGAATAACTGATATGGGTAGAACTTTTCCTAAGATCACATACACACAAACAACCATCTTGATGTAGACATGCAGAGGGAAAATTATAAGAATGAGAAATGTTAGTGTAACAACCGTTCATGAGACAAATCTAGACCATACAAGAGTAAAATAGTGTCAACTAAAATTTAATGGGGAAACATTCACACCCAAATAGAGAGATTCAATAACCTGAAAAAATAGTTTACTGAATTGTATAGAGAACCCATCATTTGATCTCTAATATATAACCGATGTACATGGTCCAAAATACCATGTATCCCAATGTTTATCTAATGTAACATCCAACCTATCCATCATATGTAGAATATATTGAATTTATTGGAAAATACCTTTTCAATTTGAGTATGTATATATCTAGTGTAACACCCCAGGAAAAATAAAGAATATGACATTTTTATATTTATCCATATTTGTGAATAAAAATTTAATATTACTTTAAAGGGGACTCTATGCTCGATGGCGTACCCAATATGCAACAACAAGTTTCATGGGAATCTTACGTTGCACTCTAATAAAAAAATAATATTATTTTAAATGGTAGATAACGCCTAGCCGTTGTAATGGCGGGAATGAACAGAACTAACTAAAATATGATTATATATGTTTCTCAAATATTTTAACTCTTTACAATAAATGTTAGAGTATTAAAAATGCGAATGAATCCAATTTTAAGTGTAAACATTCTAATATTCATTAAAAGGTCGATTAACCGCCTTTTGATGGCGAACCTCTTTTAAATCCACTTTCTGACAATTTTATGTGTTATATTTGACAAAATAAAATTCTTCTTTAGATTCGGGACATCAAAATTTACTTTGTGTAAATTTTTGGTATTTTTACGATAAAGTTCATTTTTAATGAATTGTAAAAAATGATGTATTTTAATTCAAAAACTCTTTTTAATCTAATTTATTTATATGATTAGATTATCTTTTTAATTGGTTTTAAAGTGAAATTAGAATATATTTTTATCATTTAATCCATTGGTGGTCATTGGAATCAATTTCACTTTGAAATTGGACTTAAACTAGTGTCAATCTTTTGATACTTATTGTTTCATAAAAACACCCTATTTGTCATGACAACGAGAATTAATTATTAAATTAATTAATTTAACTTATATGATTTGAATTTTGTAAAATAGACATCATTTTTGAATTCATAATATCAAATATATCTTAGGGTGAAGTTTTGGTATTTTTCTGAAAAAACTTCTATTTTTGATGAATAGTGAAACCACTAAGTGGTACATAAAAAACTGATTTTTCATTTAAATGAAAATCTACCACCTCTGGGTTTTGAATTTAAAAAATATGACATACATGGTTGTAATTAAAATGTAAAATGTGGTTCAATGGGATTAAAATAATTTTTTTGGTGAATAGTAACTTTTATGTTCTTAATCGCGATTTGAGGTGATTAGTTTAGTTTAAGGTAAAAATAATGTTTTAATAATATCAGATGAGTTTGACACATGTCCTACACTTATTGGATGTGTCATGGCCGACCATGAAAATCCATGTGTCAACTTGGGGACCCCATGGAGCGACTTTGGAAGGAAAATGACATTATTATCTTTTTATTTAATGTAAAAGTAAAAATGACACAAACATGAGTTGTTTTACTAAAACAATTTTTAAATGGGGTTATACAATTCATAGTTTTTACTATAAATAATCATTGGAAAGCTAAATATATTTCCTAAATCATAGTATTTTTTATAATTTTTAGACATTAAATAAATTAAATTAGTTATGACATCATGATGATGCAGTGATTACCTCATTATTTAACTATTTAAATAAAATGAAACGATAATGTAAAAAATAAAACCTACACTTGTTAAAAAACTATTGGATGGGTATATTTCGAACCCTTATCAGCTTATCCTCTAATTATATCAATGTGGGTCCTTTTAAATCTGAAACTCATTTTAAAATAAAGTAACATTTCTTTACTTTCCAAGAGTGCCCCTCCTCTCCTCTTATAAAAGGCCCCCACCACTATCAACTTATCCACACCTCTAAAGCCTTTGGTTCGGCCAAGCTCTGCCCATTTTGTCTCTCCAAATCCCTCTATTACTCCTAGAAGCCTAACTATTGAAATAAGTCTTCCCAAGGAAGCCTTTGAGCTCAAATCAAAAAGAGTTACCCGATTTTAAGGTAATGTCTTCACTTGTGCTCTTTTGTTTTATTTTGGTTCTCCAACCCCTAAACTCTTTTTATTCATTTCTTTTGTAACAACTAAAGTATCTTAAATATACTAGGATGTTTTTATAATAATAATTCGAGCTACACATACACACACCTACATCAAATGGTTAAATAATATACTATTTCCGTGGATGGTGAATTTCTGCCTCACAAAATGATGATTGATCAACACTCATATAAAACCATCAAAGGTGGCCCTTAAGATGTAACTATATTTATATATGATATATAATATGTTTATGTTTTACTAAAGCTTCTTTATTTTTCTTTTGTAGAATACCTTTATGGTTTCCATTGTGGGTAAACACGATAATTTTATTTTTGGATGTGCGGACTACCGCCCCCTCAAAGTGATTTGATTCGTTAATGCAATATGTGGGATGTATAAAGAATGGATTTAAAGTTATTATATATGATTTATTTTACATATAAATGATGAAGATAATTCTGGAATTAAAATATACATACCTCTCATTTGGTTTTAATTCCATTAATATGACATAGAAATGAAAGTAGCGTTCATTTGTACGTATGGCTTACCGTCTCCATGAACGATGCATTTCATTTCTTACCTATAAATCATTATGTAATATTATAAATACATGTATATTCTCTATATATATGATATATATGATATCCAAATCATGAATATCATTCTGTATATAATGATCCTTTGACCACACGAACAACATGTAATTGTAAGAAGTCCACTTTTGACTTAAGAACCAAATATCGACAAAACAAACACTATTAACTTAAATGATTACATAATGTTTATAACATGGAAGTAATTGATATAAAATGAATAATTAACTTGAACAAGGTTCTTAAGAAATTGGAAATTAACTCAAGTTAATTATTCAGGACGTTAAATAACGATCGAGTCTAGTCGGACCCGAGGTAAGGGATCCTACCCCTCTATTTCTTTTTAAGTACACTCTTTTATGTCATTCATTTTAAGATCATTTTTCTTATGATTGGGATGTTATTTTATATTACTCTTACATTAATGTTTAGGTTCATATTATGAGAGACCCTATTCTTTCTCATCAATCCATTTTTTATGTTTTGAGTGGCGCCGTTAGGCTTCCGAATTTTCGTAAGAGATCTAACCTCTCTCTTTCTTTTCAAGTACTCTCCTTTATGTCACCTGTTTTAAGATCATCTTTGTTAGGTTGGGGAATGTTAATTTATATTTATCTTGCTGTAAACTTTATGTTAATATGATTAGAGACCCTATTTGATCTCATCAATCCATTTTTGTAAGTTTTAAGTGGCGCTGTTAGGCTACCGAGTTTTCGTAAGGGATTTTTCATCTCACTTTTATTCCCGTGATATTTATGCTACATTTGCCAAAATTTCCTTTGAGTGGTGTATGTACTGACCATTATTTTACTCATTCTGAGTATTTACACCAATTTTGTATTTTCCTTCTTTCACGGGGTGTATGTTTCGAAGGATACCCATGTCGGTAAGAGAACCGTTCACCCTCCTCTTTTTTAAAATACTTCTTTTGTTATGTATTTTAATTCACATAATATTATGTTGGGAAATGTTCTTCTATATCCTTATTGATTTAAATTTTATGTCCAAGTGATGAGATACTCTTTTTATCTCTCATAAACTCATTTTATAAATTTTGTAATGACGCCGTTAGGCTTTCAAATTTTTGCAAGGAAACTTCTTAACCCAATTGTAATTTTTGGGATAAGCTTGTAATCCTTAAATATGTTGTTCTATGAATTTGTGTGAATATCCTCTGATTGTTTTACACTTAATATCCACTTATATTTGGTGTATTAGTTTGTCACACATAATTATGTAATTTATTTATCTTTAATCCAAGGATACCGTCATTGTATGGGACTTCGTCTCAATCTCCTTTCGTTGAGGCATATTTTGTTTTATACACAACCTTCTTTGATACGGTGTATAAAACCCTTTGACATTTACGTTTATTCAAAAGGAATATTTTTTATACGAAGCGTTTACTAAACGAAAAAAGGGAATGTTTTTTTCGTACGTATGCGGCAACAACGAAATCTTCGCCGTCGTGACCATTATTTGAGTTTTGGCTTCCTCTATAAGCCATTTCGTTTTTTTAAAAGAAAAATAAATACCCTATTTTACTTTTCTTTTATTTTGGTATTGAAAATGGTTTTCATAATGTTTTTATTATATAAATGTTTTTTATTGATATCTTGTGATTGAAATGTGGAAATGTTATGTTTCCTTTATATATGTTTTATCTGATATGATTATGTTATGGTTCTTGGGGATTATTATGAATACAAGTGGTTCCGTGATAAACTAAGGGCAGGTGAGCCCGATATAGCTCTACAATGCATTGGGTAACATGAAGGGGTTAAACGTTCAGGTTTCTCCGAAGAGATTTAGGGAATATACTGTGATGGGTATTCCAAACGTAACCAAGAGGGTTACTCCCTACATAAGAATGTTATGAATGCCTCAAATTACATTTATGTCTTATGATTTATATGATTTATTCACGATTTTATGGGGTATGTTAAAGTGATTTTGTTTTATGGATAAAGTAAGATTTTATTCTTATGTATACATGTACTCATGTTTCCATTCCATATTTTTATATCCCTTAATGAGCATTTTATGTTCATACCATGTTTTTGAAATGTTTTTCATGGGTCAAGGAAAAGGTGCATGATATAATGATAGTGTCATGGATGTGTCAAGAAAAAAACCATGTTTTATTTTAAATATGTTTCCGTTGATGGGGAAAAACCAACACTATATTTTATGTAACCATTTTGTTTAAATGTGGAATATAATTCATGATTTATGATCTAATTATCTAAAACTCTAAACCTGACAAGATCCTCAATGTGAATTATTCATTTAATTCAACATTAAGTAAGGTTTAATGCTAGGTCTTTATAGTTGGTATCAAAGGTTGGTTTAGACAACATTAGGGATTATGAGTTTTTGTTAGACACATGGTTAGTCCCTATATATATTATTTCAGTTAAATCCTTATTTTATAACTTTTTTTCAGGACAAGTAAAGTCAGTTACGAATGGAAGGAGAAGGATCTCAAACGACATTCCTATCTCTTCCTGATGACATGCTTGCAATAATTATTGCTATGTCATGTTCGGATGATTGTGAAACTTTTTCAAGCATACAACTCACTTGAAATCAGTTGTTTGAGATATCAAACACCTCCACTATACCTCGTTATCATCGTGGATCATGGGTTGTTTTTAGACAAATACTATTTTTAAAATATTCCCATATTTTCAAGAAAGGTAAATATTATCAAGGTATTTTCAAATATTTTACCTTATCACAAGAATTTGAAGCATATTATGATTTTAAAAATGGTGCTGAGGAAGGAGACCCTTGTGCAACCTATTTATATTTTCTTTTAAAATATAGTCTCTCAGAACATACTTATGGTATTTTAAAAGGACCAATAATAGAAAGTTTCAACTCAAATTCTGTCCGAATATTTTATAGATATAATGTTTTATCAGATGTTTTGGAATTATATGTCATTCATGATTATTTTCCAAAACTGTTTTTCTGTGAACACCCATATGACCCATGTTGTACAAGGTGTATTTGGATGGAGGAAGGAAATGATTTTGAAGTATCTATAAATCATTGTTGTAATGCATGGGACATCTACCTACTTGAACAAGATGATGATGAAACCGAGTGGACTCCATGATCAAGGTATGCTGTTATTCATTTTGGGAATCATTTTATTTTATCTTATGGTGGTGAAATAAGACATCAAGAGTTACGATGTTGATATCATAATGAATTTGGATGAAAATGAGAGGTATAAGGAAACTATTGAGGTTAAAACATGTTAGGGTTATATTTGGAGTTTTATAAAAAGACAACACACAGACTGTGTGAAAACTCGTCGCATCGGACAAAGCTGCGGGAATCGAACCCACAACCAAAGTGCGACTGGTATTTATCACCTACCACTGGACTACGTAAAGACCCTGGTTAAGTTGACTGATTCTTTTTTGTTAGATGATTTTATGAATTAACAGTAAGTTTATTTTGGGTTATCTATGGAAATTTATTAACCTATCATGGAGGATATGTGATTAGGTTAATTAATTTTCAATACGAGACTTTAAGAGCAATTGATGTTGTTTGGAGATAAATGTTACGATTTAACTCAGAAGGTTATGTGACTAAATCCTTCAAATATTTGGGTTTCAATCTTAGTTTGGATAATTTTATGGACAAATTGTTTATCGAATGGTCCTCGTTGAACTTTGGGTTTTGTTGGACAAATTTTAGAGATTAAGAATATATTTTATTTTTATAAAGGGTTGTCCCTTTCTGGATTATCTGATCTTTTACTAACCTTTTTAGTTTTGGTTTTGGTTAAAGTCTAAAGACATGGGAAATATATATTTCTCTTTTGTGGATTAGGTGATTCTCTATAAGTTGATTATAGTACTCTTAATGTGGACAAGTCTTCCTAAATACTCGTCTTTTAGAGAAAATATGAGTTTGTGTAAGAAATCTAATAAAAGTTGAATGTCAACATGATAAGTGATTATGTTTCCTTATGAATAAATTCCCCAATAAAATGAAACTTAAATCAAAAATGATTCCTATTAACTTTTCCTACTGGGGAATCGAATACCGTTTAACCCATCAGAAGTTTGTGATTTTCTTATGGTTAACTTTATCCTAAACATGTTTTCCATTACTCCCAATCAGAACATGACCCCATGTTTTCTCCTCCATGTCCATGTTTTCCTACAGGGAATCCTAGTATGGGTTAACCCTGGTGACCTTTGTACTTCTGTTTCTTTATTTTAATGTGATTTTTTTACCGACTCTTTTTCCGATGTGGGACTTTGAATGGAGTTTCCAAGCCCAATTTTGAAATTGTGAGGACGCAATTCCCAAAGGGGGAAGGATGTAACACCCCAGGTAAATAAAGAATATGAAATTTTTATATTTATCAATATTTTTGAATAAAATATTAATATTACATTAAGGGGGATTTTATGCTCGATGGCGTACCCAATAAGCAACAACGAGTTTCTTGGGAATCATACGTTGCACTCTAATAAAAAAACAATATTATTTTAAATGGTAGTTAAAAACTAGCCGTTGTAATGGTGGGAATGAACAAAACTAACTACAAAATGATTATATATGTTTTTAAAATATTTTCACTCTTTATAATAAATGTTAGAGGATTAAAAATGCGAATGAATCCAATTTTAAGCGAAAAAATTCTAATATTCATTAAAAGGTCGATTAACTGCCTTTTGATGGAGAACCACTTTTAATTACACTATTTGATAATTTTATGTGCTATATTTGAAAAAATAAAATTCTTCTTTATAATCGGGACATCAAAATTTACTTTGTGTAAATTTTTGGTATTTTTCCAATAAAGTTCATTTTTTTAATGAATAGTGAAAAATGTTGTATTTTAATTCAAAACCTCTTTTTAATCTAATTTATTTATATTATTAGATTATATTTTGAATTGGTTTTAAAGTGAAATTATAATATATTTTTACCATTTTATCCAACGGTGGTCATTGGAATAAATTTCACTTTGAAATTGGACTTAAACTAGTGTCAATCTTTTGATAATTATTGTTTCATAAAAACACGCTATTTGTCACGACAATAGGAATTCATTATTAAATTAATTAATGTAACTTATATGATTTGAATTTTGAAAAATATACATCATTTTTGAATTCAGAATATCAAATATAGCTTAGGGTGGAGTTTTGGTATTTTTTTTGAAAAACTTAATTTTTGATGAATAGTGAAACCACTAAGTGGTACTTAAAAAACTGATTTTTCGTTTAAATGAAAATTTACCACGTCTGTGTTTTGAATTTCATAAATATTAAATACATAGTTTTTATTAAGAAGTAAAATGTGGTTCAATGGGATTAAAATAATTTTTTGGTGAATAGTAACTTTTAAGTTCTTAATCGCGATTAAAGGTAATTATTGCAGTTTAAGGTAAAATTAATATTTTAATAATATGAGATGAGCTTGACACATGTCCAACCCTTATTGGATGTGCCATGGACGGCCAATACAATCCATGGGTCAACTTGGGGACCCCATGGAGCCACATTGGAAGGAAAATGACATTATTATCTTTTTATTTAATGTAAAAGTAAAAATGACACAAACATGAGTTGTTTTACTAAATAATTTTTTAAATGGGGTTATACAGGTCATATTTTTTACTATAAATAGTCATTGTAAATATAAAATTATTTCCTACATCATAGTATTTGTTTTATAATTTTTATAAATTAAATAAATTAAATGATTTATGACATCATGATGATGCAGTGATTACCTCATTATTTAAAGATTTAAACAAAATAAAAAGATAATGTAAAAAATAAAAACTACACTTGTAAAAAAACCTATTGGATGGGTATATTTAGAACCCTTATCACATTATCCTAGAATTATATCAATGTGGGACCTTTTAAATCCGAAACACATTTTAAAATAAGGTACCATTTCTTTACTTTTTCCAAGACTGCCCTTCCTCTCCTCTTATAAAATGCCCCCACCACTATCACCTTACCAACTCCTCTCAAGCCTTGGGTTCGGCCACGCTCTGCCAATTTTGTCTCTCCAAATCCTTCTATTACTCCTAGAAGCCTCACTTTTGGCAGAAGTCTTCCCAAGGAAGCCTTTGAGCTCAAATCAAAAAGAGTTACCCGATTTTAAGGTATTGTCTTCACTTGTGTTCTTTTGTTTTATTTTGCTTCTCCAACCCCCTAAACTCATTTTATTCATTTCTTTTGTAACAAATCCAGTATCTTCAATATACTAAGATGTTTTTCTATGAATAATTCGAGCTACACCTCAAACACCTACATCAAATGGTTAAAGAACATACTGTTTCTATGGATGGCGAATTTCTACCTCATGAAACGATGATTGTTCAACACTAATATAACACCTTAAAAGGTGGCCATTAATATGTAACTATATTTATATATGACATATAATATGTTAATGTTTTACTCAATATTCTGTATTTTTCTTTTGTGGCATACCTTTATGTTTTCCATTGTGGGCAAACAAGATAATTTCATTTTAGGAAGTGCAGACTACCGCCCCCTCAAAGTGATTTGATTCGTTAATGCCATATGTGGGATGTATAAAGGATGGATTTAAAGTTATTATATATTATGTATGTTACATATAAATGATGAATATAATTCTGGAATTAAAATATACATTCCTCTCATTTGGTCTTAAATCCATTAATATGACAAAGAAATGAAAGTAGCGTTCATGCATATGTACGGCTTACCGTCTCCATGAATGGTGCATTTTATTTCTTACCTATAAATGATTATGTAATATTATAAATACATGTATATGCTGGATATATATGATATATATGATATCCAAATCATGAATATCATTCTGCATATAATGAACCTTTCACCACACGAACAACATATAATTGTAGGAAGTCCACATTCGACTTAAGAACCAAATATCGACAAAACAAACATTATTAACGTAAATGATTACATAATGTTTATAACATGGAAATAAGTGATATAAAAGGAATAATTTACTAGAAAATGGTTCTTAAGAACGTGGAAATTAACTCAAGTTTATTATTTAGGACGTTAAAGAACGATCGAGTCAAGTCGGACCTGAGGTAAGGGATCCTACCCGTCTCTTTCTTTTTAAGTACACTCTTTTATGTCATTCCTTTTAAGATCATATTTCTTATTATTGGGATGTTATTTTATATTAATCTTACTGTAATGTTTATGTTCATATGATGGGAGACCCTATTCTCTCTCATCAATCCATTTTGGATGTTTTGAGTGGCGCCGTTAGGCTGCCGAAGTTTCGTAAGAGATATAACCTCTCTCTTTATTTTCAAGTACTCTACTTTATGTCACTTATTTTAAGCTCCTTTTTGTTATGTTGGGGGGATGTTATTTTATATTCCTCTTTCTGTAAACTTTATGTTAATATGATGAGATACCCTATTTGATCTCATCAATCCATTTTTTATGTTTTAAGTGGCGCCGTTAGGCTGCCGAGTTTTCGTAAGGGATTTTTCATCTCACTCTTATTCCCGTGAGATTTATGCTATATTTTCCACAATTTCTTTGAGTGGTGTATGTACTTACCATTATTTTACTCATTGTGAGTATTTACACCAATGTTGTATTGTCCTTCTTTCACGGGGTGTATGTTTAAAAGGATACCCATGTCGGTAAGGGAACCTTTCACCCTCCTCTTTTTTAAAAGACTTCTTTTGTTATGTCTTTTAATTCACATAATATTACGTTGGGATATGTTCTTCTATATCCTTATTGATTTAAATTTTATGTCCAAGTGATGAGATACTCTTTTTATCTCTCATCAACTCATTTTCTGAATTTTTTAATAATGCCGTTAGGCTGTCAAATATTTGCAAGGGAACTTCTTAACCCAATTTTGATTCTTTGGTATAAGCTTGTACTCCTTGAATATGTCATTTTATGAATATGTGTTAATATCCTCTGATTATTTTACACTAAATATCCACTTATATTTGTAGTATTTGTTTGTCACACATAATTATGTAATTGATTTATCCTTAATCCAAGGATATTGTCTTTGTACGGGACTTCTTCTCAATCTCCTTTCATTGAGGCATATTTTGTTTTATACACAACCTTCTTTTATACGGTGTATAAAACCCTTTGAATTTTATGTTTATTAAAAAGGAATCATTTCTATATGAAGCGTTTACTAAATGATAAAAGGGAATGTTTTTCTCATATGTATGCGGCGACAACGACTTCTCCGCCGCCGTGACCATTATTTGAGATTCGGCATCCTCTACAAGGCATACCGTTTTTTATTAAAAGAAAAAAAATACCCTATTTTACTTTTCGTTTATTTTTGTATTGAAAATGGTTTTCATAATTTTTTTATTATATCAATGTGTTTTATTGATATCTTGTGATTAAAATGTGGAAAAGTTATGTTTCCTTTTTGTATGTTTTATTTGATATGATTATGTTATGGTTCTTGGGAATTATTATAATGACGGGTGGTTCCGTGATAAACAACGGGTGGGTGAGCCCGATATAGCTCTCCAATGCATTGGGTAACGTAAAGGGGTTAAACGTTCAGGATTTTCTGAAGAGATTTAGGGAATATACTGTGATGGGAATTCCAAACGTAACCAAGAGTGTTACTCCCTACGTAAGAATGTTATGAATTCCTCAAGTTACCTTTATGTCTTATGATTTCTATGATTTATTCATGATTTTATGGGGTATGTTAAAGTGCTTATGTTTTATGGGTAAATTATGATTTCATTCTTATGTATACATGTACTCATGTTTCCTTTCCAGATTTTTATATCCCCTACTGAGCTTTTTATTATCATCCCATGTTTTTGAAATTTTTTTCACAGGTCAAGGAAAAGGTGAATGATATGATTATAGTGTCAAATATGTGTCAAGAAAGAAACCATGTTTCATTTTAAATATGTTTCCGTTAATGGGGATAACCCAATATTATCTTTTATATAACCATTTTTTTCAATGTGGAATATAATTCATGATTTATGATCTAATTCTCTAAAACTCTAATCCTGAAAAGATCCTCAATGTGAATTATTCATTTAATTCAACATTAAGGAAGGTTTAAGGCTGGGGCCTTATATCTAGTAACATTCCATAATTTTTGAAGTGGTTCAAGTAGGCGATACAATAAGAATATATAAGTAATAGATAATAAAAACAATGCAACTCAATCTCTGAAAGGTAATTAGTTATATAAGGACCCAACCATAAACATTACATAATCATGAATCAAATGGATAATTAAAATTGAGGAAATTTTCAGGTTTAGAGTTTTATAGAATTAGGTCATAAAATTTATATAACAACATGAATACTTCATGTAGACAATTTTACTCAGTATCCATTTTATCATAAAATAAAAAATATTGAAAAAAGTGTTTCATGTTTAGTTACTTGTTTAAGATATCATGACTTTTTCGTTATCCCATACTTGACCCTTATTCATCTTTAATTCCAGTGCAAAACAGTTCAAAATCATTGGATGAGCATTAAAATCTCAACAGGGGATATAAAATAAATAATGAAAAAATTTTCCCATCAATAAATACAAAAGAATGAAACCATACTTTCTAATAATAACATACGTCATGAAATCTTAATATTTATGAAAAACACATAGAAATCATAAATCATAAAGGTATCTTCAGGAATAACTAACATACTTACATTGTAGCTATAACAACTACATAGGGAGTCAAATTTGAAATACCCATCACATTATATTCCATAAATCTCATAGGAGAAACACAAATATTTACCTCTGTCATGTTACCCAATGCATTGGAGACCTATCTGGAGCTCACCTGCCATAAGATTTTCACGGAACCACCCTTATATATAAACAATGACCAATAGCCATAACATATTCATAACCCATAAAACAAACATAATGTAAAGATAACATTTCCACATTGAAATCACAATATATCATTTAAAAATATTGATTAAATCAAAGCTTTTAAAAATCCATTTTCAAAACCATTAAAAATTTTAAATAAAGAGATTTTTAAATCAAAGTGTCCCATACCACATTGAAGAATTTAAAAGAAATTTCAATTTCAAAACATTAATGTTAATATGAATAAATCCTTAAAACCATTTTTAAAACATGTACATTAATGTGAATGATTTAGGGGAATAATCCTTTAAAACATTTAAAATGATATTTTAGATAAAGAGTTCTTAACATAATGAAAAACCCTAGAATACAAAAAATAGAGGTATAACAATTAATCCGAACATAATAATATCATAATAATAAAGGTATTCATGATATAATATTCCAAAGACACTATATACACCATATAAGAGTGAATTGGTGCGTATCAACAAAGAAGTCTTAATGGAAATTTTAATTGAGACGAAATCCCTTATAAAAATGGTATCCTTAGATTAAGGACAAATAAATTACATAATTATGTGTTACAAATATAAATATACTCAATATAAGTGGATATTAAGTGTAAAATAATCTTATGTTATTCACACATATTCATAGCACAACAAAATCAAGAAGTAGATGTTTAACCCAAAAATTGAAATTGGGTTAAGAATTTTTCTTACAGAAATTTGATAGACTAACAACATCACATTGAAATTCTGAAAATAAGTTGATGATGGAGTAAAGGATATATCATCACATGGAAATAAAATTTACATCAATAAGGATATATAAGAACATATCCCAACATAATAATATGTAAATTAAAAGACATAAAAAAAGATGTCTTTTAAAAAGATGAGGGTGAAAGGTTCCCTTTCCGATTTATTAACTTACGAAACATACACCGCATGAAAGAAATATCACAAAATGAATATGTAAATACCTATAAATTAATTTATATTACAAATAAAATACAATAATGGGAAGTACATCCACCACATAGAAGGAAATAGTGGCTAATATAGCATGAATCTCGCGGGAATAAAAAGTGAGATGAAAAGCATTACCATGTAGTAATCAATCGAGTCATATGAGCGAAAGGTAATAACCACCAACTGAATCCCAAGATACCATGAATATAAATGGAATCATGGTAATATATACCAAATGGTAGTACACATTACCCAACATTAAATAAATAAGTGGTGAACAATGGAAATATCACAGAATTAAAAGTCAGATAAGAAATCCCTTACCTTGTGTCCAACATGACTTGTTTGTTCCTTGTTATTCCTGAATAATAAACATAAGATAATTTCTACTTTCTTAATAACATTTTTAATGTTTAATATTACTTTTATATCACTTATTACCATTCAGTAACAATTAGTAAATTATTTGATTTCATATCAGACATTTTGTCGATGTTCAGAATTTGAGTTAAAAGGGAACTTGTTGTAATAACAATTAGTCCATGTGGTAAATACATCATTATCTACTGAATTATATTAATGATTTATATATCATATATATCCAGTATATAATTGTATTTATATTAGTACATAACATTTGGAGATAAGAAATGAAATGCACCGTTAATGGAGATGGAAAGCCGTACGTACGCATAAAAACTACTTGCATTTATATTTAATACATAATGTAATGAAAACTTAATGATAAATATGTATATTATTATTATAGAATTATATCATATATAATATCATTAACTCGGTCCTTTATACATCCCACATAAGGCATTAACGAGTCGTATCATTTTGATGGGGCGGTAGTAGGCACTTCCTAAAATGAAAATATCATGTTTACCCATTATGGAATCCTTAAAAGTATGACATAAATGAAAAATAAAGAAGAATAATGAAACCAAAAACCTAATATATATCATATATAAATATATTTCCACCATAATGGCCACCATGAGAGTTGTTAGAGGTTAATTAAACAATCATCGTTTCGTGAGGCGTTATTTTTCCATCCATAGAAACATTATGTTCGTTACCCATTAAATGGAGGTGTGTGTAAGTGTAGCTCGAATAATTCTCATACAAAAATCCTAGTATATTGAGAATTATGGTGTTGTTATAAAATAATGTAATAAATGGAGTTTAGGGAGTTAGAGAAGTAAAATAAAACAAAAGAACTTAAGAGAATATGTTACCTTTAAATCGGGTAACTACATTTGGTTTGAACCAAAAGGGTTTCATGAAGTATTTTCTGCCAAATTTAAGGCATACAGGATGAATAAGGGGATTTGGGAACTTATTGGAGAAGAGGTTTCATGAGGAAATGGCTTGAGAAGTGTGATAAATAGGTCAGAAGTGAGGGATTTTTATATAGGAAAGGAGGGGCTCTTTAGGAATGTTTTGAAACAATTATTTTATTATAAAATCATCTTCAATTTCAAAAGTTAAACTACTCATTAAAATTAAATTTAAGATGACTCATGTTCGAAATAAAATAATCCAATATTAATTGGACAGTTTTTGGATATTGGTTTAATATTTATAATCTTATATATTTAAATCGTTTATTATTGAGGTAAATATTGCATCATTATTGTGTCATAAAAAATATAATTTATCTGATGTCCAAAAATTATAAAAAAATACCATGGGGTAGGAAATCTATTAAGATTACCAAATAATATTTATAGTTCAAAATATAACTTTTATAACCCTAATGTAAATATTTATTTAGTAAAAGACATTTGATTATTTCATTTTTGTCTTAACATTAAATTAATTAATAAAAAGTGTCTTATTACATCCATGTGGATTCATGGGGTATAAAATTTAACCCAGTGATGACCATGTTCAGATATATATCATAAAATAGGATTAGGACACAATTTAGGGTAATTTAATATTATTATAATATTATATTTGACGCTAATTTACTATATTTACCCTTTAATCAGGGTAAACAAAATATTTACTAAAGTAAATATTTAAAATTTCTAAAAATAAAATTTACCTATTTACAGAATGTGAACCTACTAATTCCAAATATGGAATAAATTTTTCCATATTCAAAACACAGAACTGTCAAAAATTAATTTAAAATTAATTCCCGGTGTTAAAAAAATTAATGTGTTTTTTAGAAATAATAACAATAAAAATGATTGAAACTTGTTTATATCCAATTTCAAAATGAATTTACCTCCAATGACCAATATTAGATTAAATGGTATAAATATATTCTAATTCAACTTTGAAAAAAATTAAAAAGATAATATTAAAATTAAAATAAATTAGATTAAAACGCAGTTTTGTATTAAAATCCAGTATTTTTTACTATATATGAAAAAAATTAACATGATCCGAAAAATACCAAAATTTTATCCAATGTATATTTTGGTGTCCCGATTCTAAGGAAGAATATTATTTTTCCAAATAGAAAATATTCAAGTGTAAAAACCTATATTTAAAGAGGGTTCACCATTAAAAGGCGTTAAATCAATAATTTAATGAATATTAGAGTATTTATGCTTAAAATAGAATTCTTTACTTATTTTAAGCCTCTAACTTATTTCAGATAAATATAGAAATACTCCACAAACATGTATCATCATATTTTAGTTAGTTTTATTCATTTCTTATAATAAATGGCTATGAGTTAACTACCATTTAAAATAATAATATTATATTATTAGTGTGGAACGTATGATTTAAAAAACACCCATTGTTGTGTGTCGGATAAGAAAAGAACATAGAATCCACTTTAAAGAAGAATTAATATTAAATTCACAAATATTAATAAATATGAAAATTTTCATGCTCTTTATTTACCTGGGATGTTACATCCTTTTCCCCTTTTGGGAATTGCATCCCCGTTATTTTAAAACTGGGATTGGAAACTTAATTAAAAGACCCACATTAGGAAAATAGTTAGTAAAAATATCACTTTAAAATAATGAAAGAGAAGTTCAAAAGTCACCTGCGATAACCCACACCTGGATTCCATGTATGAAAACATGGATATGTAAGAGAGAAAAAACGGTCATGTTTTGATGGAGTGTGATAGAAAACATGATTAGGTGAATGTTAATGACCAGAAAATCATAAACTTATGATGTGTTAAACGGTATTTGATTGCACAATAGGAAACGTAAACCAACAACATTTTTGTTTTTCCTTTTCATAATTTTTTTGATTTCATTTACTACATAGAAAAAGAACATAATTAAATATAATTACCTTCAAGTACAGTTTCATCCTTCAATAAGTTTCACCCAAAACTAATCTTTTCTCCAAACAATGAGCATTCAAAAAGACTTGGTCACATCAAAACAAGAAGAATCACATTTTATAAAACCACATAATTCACAAAAGAAGAACTATATATTTCCCATAACATTAGACATCAACTAAAACTAAAATTGGTTAGTATGTTATCAGATAATCCCCAAAAGGATAATATTTTATAAAAATAATTACTACTCTTAATCTCCAAAATTAATCAAAAAGTACCCAAAGTTCAAGAAAGACCAGTAAATATACAATTGTGCTTAATGTTATTCAAAATAATTCTAAAAAATATTGAAACCCAAAACATTAAAGTATTTTATCACATAGTATTCCATAGTAAATATTAACATTTATCTCCAAATAAATTCTAGTACTCTTAATGTATCATACTGAAGTGTAATTAACCAAATCAAATATTCTCTATGATAGGTTAATCATTTCAATAAAAAACCCAAATCACCATATGTCCATAATAAAAACATAGATTATCCCAAAATAAAATTCAACCATTAATAGTGAGAAAAAAATAATTATTCCTTGAATAAAATTTTCATATATCAAACTTTAGGGTTACAAATAATATAAAAATGCATCCTTTGTAATCCCATCATTAAAAGAGCCTTAATACTTTTAGGAGTTTCACCATCCTAATATCTACCATAACTCTAAAATCCCTTATATGTTAACTTCATAATCATTTAATGTTCTTCATGATCCATTAACCATTATTTACCGACATATTATATAAAACATTGTTCCTAGAAACAAAATAATGAATCATATTCTAAAATTCAATAATGTCAAAACATATGTTATGAAATAATCCATACCTTTCATTGGTCATTGTCTGTTTCTTCATCCTCACTTGGAATGACATTAGGTATTAGTAAAAACATATTTTTACAATCTGGGTGATACCATTCATGAAACATCTTCGTAGGACAACTGTTTGCATAATGACCATGCAATCCACATTTAAAACATTCAAATGATCCCTAAAAAAACAAAGATCCCTTTCCAAGATTCAACTGGATTCTTCCTTTTTCCATTCAAGGTTCTGGCTTTATGACCTTCACTTCTATATCTATATCATCTTTTCATCCCTTTGAAACAATTTCTTATATGTTTCTTTCCACATCCTTGACACATAGGTTTTTGAATATACATTCCTTTATGATTATTATCTGAAATTCCATGGGGATTTCATTCACTGTATTTGTGATTCCTAATAAAAATCACCAAGGTTCAGGTGGTCAATCATAACTATAGATATTTGATTGAGAATAAAAACAAGAGTTCTCATTGCAGCTCCAATTCCATTCAGTTTCTCATTCAGAAAATAGTCATAGTTTTCATCACAACCACTATTACTTTGGTGACTTCTAGAACCAGCCATTTACTAAAAATATATAAGTGTGAATATATCAGTAAAATAATCATATAATATCTTATGAGGAGGGTAGATAAAATGATATACTAAGTTTTGTTATCTTAAACTCATTCACTTTATCTAAAATAACTATGACTCTTCCTAAAATACAAACCATTATGGTAATTTCACATATGCTTAAAGAATACCCTTACCTCTAATGCTATCTAAACCGACCTTTGATACCCACTATAAGGACTCAGCCTTAAACATTACATAATCTTGAATTAAAAGGATAATTCACATTCATGATCTTTTCAGTTTTAGTGTTTTAGAAAATTAGGTCATAACATTTACATAACAACATGAATATTAGATGTAGAAAATTCTACTTAGTATCTAATTTTTTAATAAAATAAAAACACAAGAAAAAAGAAACTTGTCTAGTTCCATGTTTTAGACAGCATAACTTTTCCTTGATATCATCCCTAACCCTTATTCATCTTAATTACTTGTGTAAAAAATTTCAAAAACTCGGGATGAGCATAAAAACCACAGTAAATATGGAATGAAAACATTTTCCCATAAACAAATACAAAACAATGAAACCATAATTTTCAATCATAATATACAACATGAAATCAAAATATTTATGAACAACACATAGAAATCATAAATCATAAGGGTAACTTACGCTATAAATAATAGACATACATTGTAGCAATCACAACTACAAAGGGAGTCACATTTGGAATACCGATCACAATATTTCCTAAATATCTTAGGATAAACATTAACGTTTACCTCCGTCACGTTACCCAATGCATTGGAGAGCTATCTCAGGCTCACTTGACCTAGGTTTATCACGGAACCACCCATACATGTAAACAATGCCCAATAGCCATAACGTATTCATAAACCATAAATCAAACATATTGAAAAGATAAAATTGAAAAATTGCAATCAAAATATATCATTTCAAAATATTGAAAGAAATCAAAGCATTTATCAAACCATTTTTAAAACCATTTAAAATATTAAATAAAGTGATTTTTGAATCAAATTGTCCCATACCACTTCGAAGAATTTGAAGGAAATGTAAATTTCAAAACATTCATGTCCATATGAATAAATAATTAAAACCATTTTTAAAACATGGACATTAATGTGAATGATTTATAATAATAAACCTTCAAAACATTTAAAATGATATTTTAGTTAAAGAGTGTTTAACAAAATGAGAGACACTAGAATACAAATAATTGAGGAATACCATTTATTCAAAACATAATAATATCATGATAATAAATGTATTCATGATATAATATTCCAAAATATAGTTTATACACAACAGAAGAAGGAATTGGTGCATATCAACAATGAAGACTCAATGGAAATGTAAATTGAGACCAAATCCATTATAAAAACATTATCCTTAGATTAAGGATAAATCAATTACATAATTATGTTTGACAAATATAAATACACCTAATATAAGTGGATATTAACTGTAAAATAATCCGAGTTTATTCACACAAATTCATAGCTTTAAATAATCATGAAGTATATTTTAAACCCAAAAATTGAAATTGTGTTAGGATGTTTTCATACAGAATTTCAACAGCCTAACGACGTCACAATAAATTTCCGAAAATATGTTTATGGGAGAGAAAAGGATATCTCATCACATGGAAATAAAATTTACATCAATAGGGATATATAAGAACATATCCCATCATAATAATTTTTAAATAAAAATGCATAACAAAAATAAGTCTTTTAAATAGAGGACGGTCAAATGTTCCCCTACCGATTTGGAATCATATGAAACATATATTCAATGAAAGAAATATAACACAATGACTATGTAAATACACATAAATTAAATTATATTACATAAAGAATACAATCATGGTCAATACATCCACCACACAAAAGGAAATAGTGGCCAATACAACACGAATCTCACAGGAATAAAAAGTGAGATGAAAAACCATACCACATTGTAATCAATCAAGCCGTCTGAGAAAAAGTTAATAACCACAAAATGAATCACATAATACCATGAAGATAAATATAATCATGATAATATATACCAAATGGAAGCACAAAATACACCACATGTAATAAATAATTGGTCATCAATGGAAATCTCACAGAATTAAATGTGAGATAAGAAATCCCTTACCTCGTGTCCAAATTGACTCGTATGTTCCTTTTTCTTCCTCAATAATAAAAATAAGTTAATTTATATTTGTTTAATAACCTTTTAAATTTTTACTATTACTTTTATATCACTTATTACCTTGCAATAACAGTTAGTTAATTAATTGAGTTCATATCGGAAATTTTGTCGATGTTTAGAATTTGAGTTAAAAATGAACGTGTTATAATTACAATTTTTCCATGTGGTCAATAATAAATTATCTCCATAATTATATTAATGATTTATATATCATTTATATCATTTATATATTTTATATACATGTATTAAAATTACTGCATAACATTTGGAGATATGATATGGAATGCACCGTTCATGGAGACGGTAAGCCGTACCTACGCAAGAACACTACATTCATTTATGTTTAATAATTAATGAAATAAAAACTTCATGATAAATAGTTATATTATAATTATAGTAGAATATCGTATATAATATCATTATCTCTGTCCTTTATATATCCCACATAATTCATTAATGAGTCATATCACTTTGAGGGGGCAGTAGTCCACACTTCCTAAAATGAAATTATCACGTTTACCCATTATCGAAACCATAAAAGTATTCTATAAATGAAACATACATAAGCATAAATAAAATATACACACAATATATACCTTATATAAATAAATTTCCATCATAATTTCCCCCATGAGAGGCAGTAAGAGTTAACTGAACAATCATCCTTTTGTGAGACGTTAGTTTTCCATCCACAGAAACATTATGTTCATTACCCTTTAGATGAAGGTTTGTGTAAGTGTAGTTCGAATACATATCATAAATACATCTTAGAATATTGTGGATACGGTTTTTGTTATAAAATAATGTAATAAAAAGAGTTTCAGGGTTTGGAGAAGTAATATAGAACAAAAGAATTTAAGGGAAGTTGTTACCTTTAAATTGAGTAACTCCCTTTGGTTTGAACCAAAAGGGTTCCTTGAAGTGTTTTATGCCTAAGTTAAGTCTTCTTAGAAGAATAGAAGGATCTTGGGATCTTATTGGAGCAAAGGATGCATGAGCCAATGGTTTGAGAAGTGTGAGAAATTGGATAGAACTGAGGGATTTTTATAATGGAGTGGAGGGGCGCTTTAGGAATGTTTGAAACAATTATATTATTATAACCTCATCTTCGGTTTCAAATGTTCACTATTAGTTAAAATCATATTTATGATGACTCATGGTTAAAGAAAATATTCCAATATGAATTGGACTGGTTTTGTATATTGTTTTAATATTTATAATCTTATTTATTTTAACCATTTATTAATGAGGTAAATATTTCATAATTATTGTCTCATTAATAATTTAATTTATTTTATGGCCAAAAATTATAAAACAAATAAAATGGTATAGTATATTATTTTATCTTTCCAAATAATATTTATACTCGAAAAGATATCTTATATAACCCCATGTAAAAAATTATTTACTAAAAGATATTTGTTTAAATCATTTTTTCCTTACTTTAAATTAATTAATATAAAGTGTCATTATTACTCCCATGAGGATCCATGAGTTCCCAAAATTGATCCAAGGATTCCCATGGATGGATGTGTATTAGAAAATTTTATTAGGACATATGATAGGGTAATTTAATATTATTATAATATTATATTTTACCCTTATTTACGATATTTACACTTTAATCATGGGAAATAAAATATTTACTGAAGTAAATATTTAAAATGTATATAAATAAAAGTTACCTATATACACAATTTGGACATAATGATTCCATATATAGAATCAATTTTTCTAAAATCAAAACACATAAGTTTCTGAAATTAATTTAAAATTAATTCCCGCTATTAAAAAAATAAAGTGTTTTTAAGAAATAATTATTATCAAAATATTGACACTTGTTTATGTACAATTTCAAAATGATATTACTTAAAATAACAAAAATTAGATTAAATGGTAAAAATATATTCTAATTTAACTTTAAAACCAATTAAAAAGTTAATTTAACCATATAAATAAATTAGATTAAAACTCAGTTTTGAATTAAAATACAATATTTCAACTATTCATTAGAAAATGAACATTATCTGAAAAATACCATAATTTCATCCAAAGTATATTTTGGTGTCCTAATTACAAAGAAGAATTTAATTTTGTGAAATAGAATATATAAAAGTGACAAAATCCTAGATTTAAAGAGGGTTCTCCAATAAAAGGCGGTAAATCGACCTTTTAGTGAATATTAGAGTACTTATGCTTAAAATCAAATTATTTACTTATTTTAAGCCTCTATCATTTATTGGTTAAATGTAAAAATACTATAGAAATAAGTATAATAATATAGTAGTTAGTTATATTCATTCATGACAATAGAACTGTTAGGTATTAACTACCATTTAAAATAATATTATTATATTATTAGTGTGCAACGTAAGATTTCAAAGAATCCCATTGTTGCGTATCAGGTATGCCATCGAACATAGCGCCCCCTTTAAAGTATAATTAATATTTAATTCACAAATATTAATAATTCTGATAAATATCATGTTCTTTATTTATCAGGGATGTTACATGTTTCCTCTTTCAAACTCAATGGGCTAAAATAGTGTGTGTATGGACTACACATAGAGTCTTTGTTTCCTATAGAAAATGTGTAAACTCATCCAAAAGTTGAGAAACCAAATATTGAAAGGTTGTGCAATAACCCATGACACTTTGCAACCCATGTAATGTGAGTTACTAAATCCAAATTTATGAATGAATATATATATGTATATATATATATATATATGGTCAGTGAGAATAATAAAAAATGAAGGAGTAATGGGATCTCCATCTCACAACACCTCCCAAGAATCTGAGTAACCCATAGTACTAAAAGTACATCAATGATGCCCACCAACTTACACATCTTCCTAGTAGTATT
This sequence comes from Viscum album, assembly GCA_963277665.1. Classification (NCBI taxonomy): domain Eukaryota; kingdom Viridiplantae; phylum Streptophyta; class Magnoliopsida; order Santalales; family Viscaceae; genus Viscum; species Viscum album. The sequence goes on from OY728123.1 coordinate 1,759,421,822, forward strand.
CTTGTGAATGACCAAGCCTCTCTACTATGATATCCATCCAAGGATGAGTAAACACCAAGTATAGGACCCACACCCTATTACTTTATTGGGGTTCCACATTGTATATATCCTTAGAGGAATCATTCCCTAGATGATAGAGGATTTAATCTAGTTTCATGAGGACCCACAACCTATTTTATAGGGGGTTCAACTTGTAAGTTAGAGGAACCACACCGAAGATGTTTTGGGGTTCCACTCTATAGGTTGAACAATTGCACCCGGTTATGATTATGTGTTTCACTCAGGCCATCGATGATAAAATCCATATCTTATTATGTGTCCACTTGGTATGTAGAGGACCCACACTCAAACTGATGGCGTTCCCACTTTAGTGAATTTTTTTATCCTCAACATGATCATTTTCAGCATTAGGAATCTCTAAAATATGTTCCAATAATAAAAAATTACACATCATATCTTAAAATTCATAGCGTTGGGGAATATCATGATATACGTGAAAAAACTCATGATAAGATAGATATGGGATAAAATAGGTGTTCAAATGATGTATATAATGATGATTGATGTTTCCACAAAAGGAGTCACAGGGTACACGATGTGTGAGGTGACCCACATGGCGTGTCTTCCTTCACTATCCCCTAATCATGTCCCTATAGGTACATATATTTCCAACTATATATAGACACATGGAATGTGGGGGGATCTACAAAGTGTACCCATGCCACTTGGGGTCCCATTTGTGTGTTTGGTCATGTCTATGTATTCCATTCAATATCTGTGTACACTAGTACATGATTTTCTTATTCACATATGGTGTCTCCCATGTCTATAGGCATACCCATGTACTTCGTCACATGGATATTTCCTGGCTGTGTGCTCCTCCACATTTCTCGTCCGCTAGGGGAAGTGGTAGTCTACATATAGGGTGTCTGTATGGTGTTCCATCCTTATAAATCCCAAATACACTAACTGTCATGGTATAGGGGATACATGTCATGGGTTCATTATGTCACACTATGTATAGTAAAACATTTCAATGAAATATAGTTCTAAAGTATGTGATTAAAATATAGATATTCCACCATAGATATGGCCTCCACTCCCATTATAATTGGTAAATCTAGTCTGTATTTTTTGTTTATGGGCACCCGGTGGCTCGAAATCAGTTTCTATTGGTCTTCGTTGCACGTCACACATCCCTCCAGTATTTCTGAAAAAATATATTTTATATTTGATCATAAAAATGATCTCCCATATCCTACTATCTACCATCAGTGACACATGGTTTCTCAATCATTCCTTCTCACATGGACTCTTCATGATTCTAAGGGTCTGATTAGGCTTGATACCACCAAACAATGTTGAACCTATACTATGGGGTCCAACTGTTGATGAAAGAAAACCAATTGAATTGGTAAATCATGAAACCTTTGTTTATGGATCTTTTCAAATACTTTTTCTACAATGATCATGAATGATGATATCTTGGGTTAAAAATCCAAAGAATAATCCATTAAAAATATATATAAACACATGAAAAATGCCAAAATTAGTTCATATAAAAGGAGGGGATTGATCTAATTAATGAACTATATAAATGTAGGAATTGTACAAATTTTTATGAGATATACATAGTGATAAGTTTTTTCATCACCTAAGAACATTCTTTCCAATAACAGACAAAATTTTTAGAATTTTCTTTTTCATGGTAATCTCTGATGCAGAGATTTATCATCGTTCGATATGATCCACCAACAAAATTAGAGTTAGAGAAGTTCTTTACATCCCAGGGTTATGGGGATAACCCTCTATAAATATATTTGATTATTTATTTAAAGGAAATCAAAATTATGTTATTAAACTAAATTAGTTAAATAAAACATTCAATTAAATCACTAAACATACAACTAATGGATAAGATATCAAAACTCCTAGAGTGACCAATTTTAGGTGGCACCTGGGTTAAACACCACATTACTTACTCAACTGTGGTCTATGATTTTTTATTACAGCATCCTTTAATGATTTATCACAATTCAATTACGAAACCATATGAGTGAAAATTATAACAAATTAATTATTTTTATAAAATTATTTTGGGACACACCAGGGATTATAATCACATGACCTCTTAGTGGCTTGCTGTAAAAATATAGGCTGAAAAATTAAAATGTCATACAAGAAAAACCCAATTCACTACATCATTCCCTCCATCATGATTTTCTTCCTTGAAATGAAAAACGAAACACAAAACTCAAGATACTGATACTGCATATGGATCCCAGGCTCACATTATCTCTCCTGCACATTCTCGTGTGTCCACAACACATGAACTAAATGGGTTATCCATCCCAAATAGTTCTTATCATGATGATCCCTGATCATCATTGATTTCCCCACAAAGGTGGTTCCACCCTCAATATCTAGCTCGCCCCTTTTGATGACCAGAGTTTGGTAATATATGTATATCCCCAGCTAAGTCACGTGGAATTCATTGTGTATCCACTCCATATATGTGGGTAGGGTGAGGTGGTAAGAAACCACACCGACCCTATTAATAATCTCAAAAACCCCAATGGTCCTCTTGGACAACATTCCTCTCCAGCAGATCATCTAAAATCCATTCCATGGGGAGACTATTATAAAAAATTTATCTCCCTTTTCAAAAACTATGGGGATACAGTGGTAATTGTCATATGATTTTGGCATGTTTGGAGTCATCCTCATTAGATCACAAATGACCAGGTTCTTCTCCATCATTGCATGAATCAACTCTAGACACACTAGATATTCCTCTCTCATATCAATCTAGCATATGGTGACCTATAGGGTCTCTCAAACATGACTATAAAATGTGTAATAGAAATATTATATTGGTAGTTTTTCTTGTATGAAATATCTATAAATGAAATTTTATCCTCCCACCTCTAACCAATGTCTATCATGCAAGACCTCAACAAATCCTCTAACACATATATAGTAAAATAATTCTACCCATCCAACTAGGAGTGAATGGTTGTTCTACTCATCATAAGGTACATGAATGCCTCTTGTAGGCCTCTCTACAAACATGACGCAAACCATGTGTCATGATACGAGATATTCATTGTGGTAAACTTATAGACATGGAGAATTCATCATATGTACAATACAACCAAACACTCTGCTAAAGTTTAAACCCTGATATTTGGAAGCATGTGGGCTTCATGAGTTATTCAACTGTTACATATATGGAATCATGAATCGTTTCTTCTTATGGGTTCCCTATAAAAAATTACATGGATATTCCATTAAACTTCTACTCTGGGATCTCGATGGGCTGCAACAATTATACCTAAACCACGTACTCATCCTTCACATTCATACAAGTGGGGAACTGATAGATAAGCATAGAAACAAAATTTATCTTTTTAGACCACTAGAAATATCATTGAAGATATCTATACATATTCATAAAACTGCTATGTAAAAATGGGTGGGATGTTTTGAAATCTCAATCACATCCTCTCACACCACGAATCAAAACACTACCCCTCCATGGAAAACTATGATATAATTCCCTCCTTCACAATATCCATATTTTGAGTAACCAATGGAAATACGGTCTCCTAAAACCTCAAATTATATTTCTCGTACATCAGACTCTCTCTCACGCTCAACAAGTAGAGGAATCCACACCAAAAACTAATGAAAAGAAGAATCATAATGCTTCAGTAGGGTCAGTTGTAATGATGTCAACAGCACAGAAGCCTCATAGACCAATATATCATGTGACATCCTTAGAAAATTATATGATACAATTTTCTTTAACTAGTATTTACACTATATAAAATTCATTGTCTTACAAGAATATTAACCAGTGCCTCTATCTCAGGGTTAATTATCTGTATGTGATGATGATCCTAAGACACTAATGGTCTGAGTAACCCAAAAAGCACTCCCTCAGAAGTTAGTAACAGGAAATCCCCAGGAAAATAAAATTGTATCCTGGTCTATGTATTTAGTCACATAGTTTAGATAATGGGGTCTCAAATTCCATGTCCCATATTTCATAACATCCTACCAATACATCAACATGCATTTGATCCCATCTCTTGAGGAATATCAATACAATACATATTACAATCACATATTCAATAGTATAAACATGGGATCACTAATCAGACCAATCCTCAACTCCTCAAAGGCCCTCTTTCAATAAATAGTCTAGGGAATTGACATCACTTTCCATGTCAATACTATCAATGGGGCTGAAATCCCCTATAATTCATCCACAAACCTCATGTAGTACAGTAATAGTCCAATAAAACTCCAAACCATAGAAACACCATTTGGTGCCTCCAAGGAAGCACTATATTAATATTCACTAGGTTAATGAATAAACCATGAACTAATATGACATGACCTAGAAATTCGTCCTCCTGACTATAGAAATGAATCATATATAAATTTCTATAATGATGGTGCTATAAATAGAAATCTAGAGCCATCCTCACATGCTCTACACACTTCTGCATTTATGTAGAGTATATAGGTATGTTTTATATGAAGAATACCACACACTAGTCCCTGCATGACATGATGATTCATTTCATGAAATCCAAGAAAAAAGGGGGAAATTCTTCACACTGATTGGAATCTGTAGGAATTCATAGTTTCTGTAGTGGCATCAGAATGCTAGATTCCAAACTTCAGCCACATGAACCCACATGTGGTGGTAGACGGAGGAGAGATCAATCTTCAAGAACCTTATCACACCTAAGAACTAATTAAATATTTCTTAAATATACATCAATGGGTACATTATTTTTTTATTGACTTGTTCAGGAAATGATAATCCTTCAAAATACTAAATTTGTTGACTTCATTATTCACAAGTAACATTTTAGTACCCAATAGGGACACATGGGGATGAATGAATCCCTTATCTTGAAGGTCCTCTAATTTCAACCCCATTTTTTGGATCTTGGAAGAGGAAATATGATATGATTTTGAAAATAATTAACTGATCTGAGGATGCATGTCAGTGAAAAATTATTCTCTAACATCATAGGTACTCTCGGTAAGCCCTCAAGGTGGACATCCATGAAATACTTTACTAGATAATGAATACAGATACTTGGAAACAATGTTGTACGAACGGATACACATTACAACTAATGGGTGATTGGATTAAGACTCATACTTGCAAAACTTTCTCTCCCAACCATTAGATCTCTCTTTCTCTCTCAATCTCTCCCTTCCATGATATATATCTCTCTGTCTTTGATCAAAAGGATAATCGCATTACATAAGTATAATGGCGTCTGAAACATCTCTAGTGACAATAAATATGTACTCGGACCATGGATAACCAATACATGACTAATATAATGTCATAGGGTCCCATCATGTTGACCTAATTCTCCCATGTGAACCTTTATCCACTAATAAATAGCTCACACTAATATTGGATAAATGATATAGAAAAAGCATTCCCTGCATTAACCTTATGATGAAGTTATTGTGTTATATCCTAAATAGGGATCTCCATCTCTGGTAGTAAGTATATAGAGATAACGGAATCATGAGAACTTACGTATACTAACAATTAAGAAATATTATGGACCAAAAAAATCCTAACTATGAATATATTGTGTTTTGTGGTGTTTTAAGCCTTCATAAACTGTAGTAGTCTACAGCCCCAATCACTAGCTCATTGAGCATAACATTGGCCACTTGGTGGGGGTGGGGGAATGATATCATAGATTAAACCAATTAACAAAACTCTTCCTTATCCTCTATTTGAACTTCCCCTATAGGGGAATTCATTCTCTCTCTTTGGAGATCCCTAATCATGACATTGTCTCTTCCATGGTGGTCAATCAGGTGCATGTTTATGATTCTCAGCACATTTGTTCTTGTAGGATCATACCTTGTTACATTACCCATCACATATGTAGTTCTAACCTTATATATGATTTTGTGGTCCACTATGCTATCCCAGAGGAGACGGTTGAGTTTGATATTGTGGTGGTCTACTCCATCGAGAGACTCTCATCTAGAGGTAGTTAGATACTATAGATGACTCAGGCTTGTGACAACCACTACCTACATTAGTTGCCTTATATCCATCTAACAAGAATATATCAATAACTAGTTCCCACTCAAACACCCTGTTATAGGTGGGGATACTCAATTCCACCATGCTGGAACAAATATATCCACGATGTCCATTCTCAAGCTTCTATTCTCAGATATATCCATCTCAGATCATGTAAAAGGTGTATTTTTTTATGGATTTTGAACCTCACTAGGTACTCATCCACCGTCATCCATCCCTACTATAGATACATAATATCCTATATCCAAAATGATCAAATTATGTTAGGGTAGTACACCTCATGAAAAAAAATTTGGAAGTCATGTAATGAGAGTGTAGAATCGTCTTCAATCTTGTGAAAAAGACTCCAACTATGCCCATATACTCAATGGAAATGTATAAATACAAACAGAATCAATAAATCATTGGTTGTATTGATTATCATGAATACAATGACAACAAAATATAGAAAATCCTCTCCCACCTAATGATTTGGATCTTCACAGAACCTCAATGATCTATAGCGTTGGAATTCATGATGTGCACTAAGCATGGGTGCATCCTCAGTCTTCTCTTCATGAAAGATGTACAACTAAAAAGTTATAGATTCAATATCTGTTCACATAGATTAAGAATCCCATGGGGTGGACCCTAAATAGAGGCCTCATTTCCCATCATTTTATCTTCAAGATCATGATTTTTTATCATTGATATATGTCCTTATAAATACCTCCTAAAATTTAATCATGACATACCATAGTAAGTTGAGAATATATATATCTCTGTGTGTGTGTGTGTGTATTTTAATTAACATAATAAATAAATTAAAATATTCAATCCAATATGATTCATGTTCCACTGATCCCTACAACTAATGTCTTGATATAATGAAATAAAAATGAGGTGGTCAAATTCAGGGTGATTGGATACATCAGCTTCTCATATCATCTTCTTCATCCCAATCCCATGAGCCACAATTGAGATACTCTGACACTATTCCCCTAAATCCCAATAAAATCTAATTAATGGGACAAAGACAAACATTTACACAAGGATCAAACCACATATGATACTAATATATCATGACCCAACACAAACCAAGGCTCAGTCCCTAACTTCCCCAATCCCTCATCCATAGGCCAAGGGATGGCGACCAACACCGAACGAATGACTGATATGGGTATTCTTTTTCCAAAGAACAAGTACACACACATCCATATAAATAAATAATTATAGAGGAATAATAGTAAATGTTGTGAAATACTTGTGGAACAACCATGCATGTAAAACATCATGACAGTACAACAGTACAATAGTGGAAGGTGAATATTATAGGGGAAAATACACACAAAACAAGAACTATAACTCATCCTGATAGTAAAAGAATGTCAAACTCTAAGATAGTGCATCTACAAATCACAATCATATAACCACAATACATGATCCAAAGTACTAGGTATCCCTATGCTTTAATGTAGAAAACATTGACCATTCATTCACCTATATAATACATGGAACATGAGGGAAAATCACATACTATTGTGTGTGTGTGTGTGTGTGTGTGCGTGCACCTAGTAGGATTCCCCAAAAGATGAAGTATCAGTATTAAGGGATGATACTGGAATAGAAATATTCGATATAGTAAATAGAATTCAAATCAACCAAATAATGATAATGTGTAACATCATCTAAATATAGAGGGATTGATAAAGTGTGTAGATGGACCACACGTCATGTATTTTCAACCTATAACAGGTGGGTAACCTTATTCAACCACGAAAGAATAAACATTTAAAACACATGGAATACCATATTCATATTTAAATCACATGAGAGTAGAGTAACGAAATAAAAAGATATGAATACTAATATATATATATATATATTCTCAGTCAAAAAATTACCAAATCATTGAGTAATGGGATGTAAATCTCAGAACTTATCCCAGGAGATAGTCACTAACAATTCTAAATGTACATCGATGATTCCTCGTATTTCACTCATCTATCCAAAAGTTACCATGGGAGGGTCCATCCCTGTCCATTGTGATGCAAAACTGATTGGGAACAGACTCTATGTATATGACTTTTTCATTAGTGTAACTCCCAAAGATTCTACGGTATGTTTCCCTTTGAATAATGCATTAGCATGCATTGTATGGAACTTCGAGATTCTAACACACCGTGACTAATCAAACTAGTCATTATGAATAGTAATACCTTCTATTGGAAATTTAAAAAAAATTTCATTCAAAATGGACTTCATTTTTGGATTCGGAATATCAAAATTATCCTAGGGTGAAATATTGGTATTTTTCTGAAAACTTTCAATTTTTGATGAATAGTTATAAACACTATGTCGTAGTTTAAAACCAAATTTTTATTTAAATAATTATTTATTTTATTTAAATTTTTTTAGTTCAAATAGATACATAATACCTATATATGTTCAATTTATTCATTGGATGAAGTTTATAATAATTTAATATATATAAATTTTTTTTGTTGAACTTATCCCCGTCTTTTACCAATCTCCTAGAAAAATTTTCAAATTCACATAAAACGTAATTTTACCAGTTCTGTAAGTGGAATTCATAAAATCTGAGACAAACAGTTAATATCGAGGAGTAAAATGTGGTTAAATAAGATAAAAATAATTTTCAGTGAATAGTAAGTTTTTAACATTCATTTACCACGGTTAAAAGTAAATATGGTAATTAAGGGTAAAAATGATATTAATATTACCCTATCAAATGTCTTAATTATATTTACTAAGTATAATTAAACCAGAAACAACCATATGAATAAAATATAAACCATTTTAGTATGCTAGGATAAGATTATGACATTTATTATTATTTAATTCAAAGAAGAGTTGAAAGAGTTAAAATCAATGTTTAATAAGTAAAACATTTTTAATATAGTGTTATACATAAGATAAATTAGATTATAAATATTCATTATAAAAATAAAATTCTTTCCTACATAATGGTAGTTTATTTATAATTTTTAGATATTAAATATTTGAATTTATTCATGACACAATGGCGATGCAATAATAACCAAATAAGTGAAATATTAAAATAATTGTTATTATAAATATCCATAATAATTGTAATTTTAGACTTTTTATGTATGAAACTAATTTTATAGGTTAATATGACATATTTGGGATGGTTATATGATTTTTTTTGAAGTAATAATGCTATTATGAATTTAGCAAAAACAAAATACCAAATAGTATCAAAATTGACATAAAGTATTTTTTTAAACAAATATTATATTATTAATTGATATTATATTCCTAAAAATAAATGGTTCAACCGAAAGACTTATATAATGATATTTGTATCATTAATAGACAACTAGGTGGTCTCTTGGAATCATATAGAAAGTTTACTAACAATATAATATAAAAATACAAAGAGACATGGTAAATGTCAAACTATTTAACAAAGAGTTAAATCAAACATATAATGTTAATATAGTGACCCAAACCTTTCTAAAACCTATTCGTTGAGTAGTTTTCAAAATTTCCCCACCTTAAAATTTAAATAATCCACTTTGTATCTATTAGAATTTGAATATTAATTTATTATGAAATAATATTTCTAATTTTCCTAAGGTTCCCCTCACCCATCTTATAAAAGGGTACTCCCCCCTTCTCTCTAATTCACACCATCAAAGCCTTTTGGATCGGACCACACCTGCCCAAATTTTCTCGCAACATCCCTCAATTCATCCTATATTCCTTAGTTTGATCATAAAGCCAACCTATGGAGCCCTTTTGATTAAATCAAAATTAAGAACCCGAAAACGAGGTAATGTTTTCACCACCCTCTTTCAAGTTCCTTTCTTCTTCCACATCTTATTTATTTGTTATTTCCATTCTAAATTAATAAATCAAGTATCTTATATATACTGTGATTTTATTATAAATATGGTACAACCATATTCAGTAATATATCCATCCTTTGAATGACATGTCACCATACGTGCGTACGTTCACCCTACCATCTCCACGCCGTGGTGTAATTATTATTCAATACATTATTATTTAGATGGGTATGATAATGATGTGTAATTGATGTAAATAATAAATATAACATGATAATTATTTTATATATATGATATACCATCCAATTATATATTATTTTAATATGAAAAAATGATATTGTCACTTGTGCGTATGTACGAACTACTGTCTCCATGAACGCGATGAGATTCATTCGTCATCGTATCCATTCGAGAATAATTTTCATTTGATAGGTAAAAATAATTTTTAAAGACTTAATAACACTATGGATATGAATAATATACAACCTATGCATAAAAATCAATGATTACGTAACAAAGCATATAAAGGAAAACAAATTAGTTAACACCCGAAACAACTATAATACTAAGATATTATTAACAATGAAATGTTAAAAGATCATATATGATATCATATTAATGTATCTGATTCTTGAATAATTTAATAACAATTATTTCACCATTATAAAGGATTTTAATGTACCCTCGACCAAGGAAAAGTACAAGGTTAGGGTTATTTTTACAATCTCTTCATTATCCGAGGTTGTTTATACGTAATTATCTTTTGGGACCTCTTTATCATCACATCCATGTTTCATAAAAATGTATTTCAAAAAATTCTTACTATTTTATAGGCTATGGGTTAATGTAATTTATAACCTTGTTTGACTTTTTATAATTTTTTCATAAAGGAATCTTTCCATCATTTTCCAAAAAAGGTCATTTTTATCCTTTTCAGTAGGATTAAGGTAAGAATGTCTTTTTTAACTTAGACGGCGGGTGCAGCTATTAGCATCCATTATAAATTTTTTGAATCTTCCCTTACAAGCTTGTATGAATATTTTCAAAGAAAAGCTTTTCTTTTATAATTAGGTTACTTATAAATTATTTCAAAAAAGATATATTTCTCTCAAATAGTTTTGATTTCATCTATGTCATCATCCTTTGTTGGATTTTAGGCTTATTTGAAGTTGATTTATTATGATACAAAACATCCATAATGTATTGAAGGTTTTGTGATATGTCTGACTGTGGATGTGTTATTTTTATACCATTCACGGTTTATAGATAATGTATTGACATTTCTTATGCTGGTTTTAATACGAATGTTTATGTTATGTTTAAACCTCTTCATATAAGGAATTCATTTGACTTAGTAAGTGACGGGTGGAGCCCGCTATAGCTCCTCAATGCATTGGTTGGTCTCATGAGACAAACTAGTGTCTTGGCACAAGGCCTTGAAAAAATCTTATTTGTAGTCTTGGTACAAGGCCTTGATTATGTGGTTATGATAGTCTGGCATTATGCATTCCATTACTATTAAAGTAGTTATTGATATTTCATTTGATTATTCGACTAGTAGAATATCCATGTGAATAAGTAAATAGAATTATTTCATTTCATTTCTGCCATATTATCCTGAAATTCAAGTTTATAATGATTTTGTTTTAGTTATACATTACCTTAAATCATTATTCTTATTTATGAATGATTCTGCTATATTGTTATCCTTAATGGGCATATGAGCTCACCCCTTTCAATGTTTTGTTTTTCCCATGATGTGAAAAAGTTTTTTATGAATGACCTGTAGGGATAGTATGAGGGGATATGAGTGTGGTCTATGGAGACATGATATTGTTGTAGTTTTTCACTTAATGATGTAATGTAAACATTATGAATGTATCTAGTGATTCTAAGGATACTAAACTAATCCTTATTTCGAGACATGATCTTTTTTTATCATACCAATGTTATATAATAATGCACCGACTCTGGGTAACTAGGTCGGGGCATTACATTTGGTATATGAGAGCGGTTTAATACAAACCTTGGAATCTAGAATTAGATAATGTCTAATTAGAGCACATATCCCTAAGAAAGTCTTTGGGGATTAGTATAGAAGAACATCCTAGAATTTTGGTGTTGTAGTGATTTTGGGAGGTTTCCGAGAAATACATCCCTGTCTGGATACGAGCAGGTAGAGGCGGCTCTGGCATAGATGTACCTAGGGGTAAAACCCGAAAACACCGCTTTGAGATTGAATCGAACTGGAATTGGTGCACGAAAACTGGCCTTGCTACACTCTTGGTTACGACACTCCCGGGGGATATGCTTAGGATAATTCTCATTTTATTTACAAACCATTGTGAAGGGTTTACGATTATATACTTTCTCAATGAAAACATTTTTATGATTATGGATTATATCCATAAACTGTTCAATTTATCTTCAGTGTTTTAAAAGATTGGATTTATGTATTGCGATTCATAAATTAATCTAATGTATACCATTGTTTATAAATGGCGCCTAGTGGACGGAATGGAAACAGTATCAATGAACACACTCCATGTAGGGATTTCCCTCCTTCTCAAGATAATTATAGTGGAGCTGGTGATGCAACTAGTGCTGATCAACTAATCATCATACTGGGACAACTCACTCCTCTTATGAATAATAACCTTACCCGAATAGAGCACCCCAATCCACAACGTGGAGAATCAATGTTAGATCGCTTCATGAAGCAACAACCACCAACATTCAATGGGAGTAAAAATACATTGGAGGCTAAGAAATGGATAAGTTATTTAGAGAAAATATTCCTCACCATGAGGAGTAGCAAAAGGGAAAAAGTTGTCATGGCAGTTTACCGCCTCACTGGAGAAGATGATCAATGGTGGTCATTGATTCAAAACATGAAGGAAGATGATTAAGTATCAAATATGTAAAGGAGGGAGTTTAATGATATTTTCATAGAATAATACTTTCCTCGTGACCATCGAGCAGATATGGAACGAAAATTTCTATGTCTGAGGAAAAAGGGGGATGAAAATGTTGGAAAGTATGAATCTAACTTTACAAGGTCAGCAAGGCATGCTGTAGATTATATACGTAACCCAAGAAGTAAGATTGATCATTTCGTTGATGGGTTAAAACTATTTCTCTATCAAGAATTAGTCTCACAGTCCTTCTCATTATACAATGATATTGTCTCATGTGCTATCAAGACAGAAAAAAAATAATCCAAGTCATAAGACTTTAAAGAAAAGCAAGTGAAGAAGATATCTTCTTATCACTTTGGAAATGGATATAAGGGGAAGAAGGGAAAATATGAATATCCATCATGCAGTAAATGTGGGAAGAAACACCCTGGTACATACTTTAAGGGAATGGGAGTCTATTACATGTGTAATGAAAAAGGCCACCAAGCTCATGATTGCAAGGGGAAGAAACAAGCTATCATTTTTCAATGCTACAATTTCAGGGAGATGAGACATTATACAAATGAATGTCCTAAGCATCAATGAAACCTACCTTAGAAAAGGCCAAGGGATCAAAGCCAAGCTTATGATATCAGTACTGTTGAGGTAAAAGCTCAGAACGATGTGGTGGCATGAAATTTAATGGTTTCCTCATGTTTAGCAAATGCTTTATTTGATTCTGGATCCTCACATTGTTTTATATCTTCTCTGTTTTCTATGAAAATTCAATATTTCCAATTTAATTTAACAAGGAATTTTTCAGTCAAAACTCCTTAGGGAAGTATCATTGCAACAAAGTTTTGTGAATCAGTCCCCATTAGAAGACATAAATGTTCTTTATCTGCTGATATCATCACCATACCCGTGATTGAATTTTATATAATCCTCGGTATGTATTGGATTTCAGACCATGATGTGAAGATTTATTATAAGAAGAAGGAGGTTAAAATTTTTGATGATGATGAGAAAGAACACCTTATATTTAGAGCAGAATCATCACCTCATAATTCTTATCTAGATACACCCCCAGTAGCACAACTAAATTCAATTCTTAAGGATGAATGGAATGAAATTACTATGGGTGAGGGAAGGAATGTTCAAATATAGTATGTACTTTTTATGATAGAATATGTTGATGTGTTTGAAGAGGATTTACCGGGACATCCTCCAGAACGAGAAATTGTGTTTACATTGATTTAATTCCGGGTTCATTGCCTATATCGAAGTCCCCTTAATGAATGGACACTGTGGAATTAGTTGAACTAAAGAAACAACTAGATGAATTTAGTAATAAAAGATTTACTCTCCCTAGTGTTTCTCCATGGGGTGCCCATGTCCTTTTTGTTAAGAAGAATGATGAATCAATGAGTTTATGTATCGACTACAGAGAAATCAATCCTATAACAATAAGGAAAATGTATCCCCAACCTTTCATTGATGATTTATTTGACCAACTTCTTGGAGCTCAATACTTTTCAAAGATTGAACATCGATCTGGATACCATCAGTTGTGTGTGAAGAAGAATACATTCCAAAGACAGCATTTCAAACCAGGTACGGGCATTACGAGTTTATATTAATGCCTTTTGGATTGACTAATACACACTATGTATTCATGGATCTAAAGAATATTGTTTTCAAGGAATACCTCGATAATTTTGTAGTGGTATTTCTTGCTGATATTTTGGTATTCTCCAAAAGTGACGAATATCATGAAAATCACATGCGCATTATCCTAAAGACTCATAGAATACATGAATTATATGGGATGTTTAGCAAGTGTGAATTATGCCTTCAGAAGATTTCTTTTCATAGCCATATTGTCTCCAAAGATGGAATATCCATTGATCCTTCTAAGACAAGAGCAATCCAAGATTGGCCAGCACCGACGAGTATAAATGAGAAACATAGTTTTGTTGGTTTAGAAGGATATTATCAACGTTTCATCCAGAATTTTTCTCAGTTGGGTAACCCATTAACAAAGCTCACTTGTAAATGGGTTAAATTTGGTTGGACAAAAGAGTGTAAATAATGTTTCGAATAACTATAGAGAAAATTAGTCAATGCTGTTATATTGACTCTACCATCAGAGAATGATGGGTTTGTTATTTATCGTGATGCTTCAATGAAAGGAATTGGTTATGGCCTTATTTAGAATGATAGGGTTATTGCCTATGCATCACGACAGCTAAATATTCATGAGAAAAACTATCGTACTCATGATCTTGAGTTAGATACTGTAATCATTGGTTTGAAGATATGGAGACCTTATATCTATGGTGAAAAATGTGAGATATTAACCGATCACAAGAGTTTGAAGAATATTTTCTCATAGAATGAACTCAACATGAGGCAAAGGAGATGGCTCTAACTACTCAAGGATTATGATTTCATGATACACTACCACTCGGGGAAGGAAAATAAGCTGGCAGATGCTTTGATCAGAAAAGATCATGGAGTTTTGAACAAGATGAGAGTTTAAAAGGATCTTATATACCTGGATCTAGTAAAGATGGATATGGGAATAACCATGGAAGGTGAAACATCAATACTTTTTCAAATGGATGCCAAACCATCTTTACTAGAAAGGATAAAGATTTCTAAGACCGATGATGAAGAGTTTCAAATGATGATTGAAGCAGTGAATGTTGGGAGATTGAATGTCTTTGCGTTTGAAGATGGAATTTTGAAATTTTGGAAGAGACATTGTGTTCCTGATATTCTTGATCTAAAAGGGAATTTTTGGATGATGATCATAGTTCCAATTTCTCTATACACCCTGGTATCACCAAAATTTATAGATATTTGAAGGAACATTTTTTGTGGGACAACACGAAGAGATAGATTGCTGATTTTGGGTCAAGATGTATGGTTTGTCAACAAGTGAATGCTGGAAGGAAACTGCCTGGGAGAGTCATGAAACCTTTTCCCTTACCTAAGTGGAAATTGGATTATATCACGATGGACTTTGTCATGGGGCTACCAAAGACTCCTAGAAGGAATGATGAAATATGGGTCATTGTTGATCGTCTTACCAAGTCATCACATTTTCTTGCTATAAATGATGATCTACCACTTGAACGTCTAGAAATTATATATATTATTGATGTTGTGAGAATTCATGGAGTACCCCTATCAATTGTTTTTTATCGTGATCCACATTTTAAATCAAGATTTTGGAAGAGTCTTAAGAAGGCCCTGCATACAGAACTTTGTTTGAGCCATGTCTACCACCCTCAAACAGATGGACAATCAGAACAGACTATTCAATCCTTAGATGACATGTTGAGATCTTTCTCACTTGACATTCAGGGTGTGTGGGATCAATATTATACACTGATAGAAATTTTCTATAATAATAGCTTTCATTCAAGTATTCAGATGCCACTATATGAAGAGTTATATGGAATGAGATGTCGCACACCAACCTTTTGGGATGATGTTTATGAAAAAAAACTCGTAGGCCCAGAACTAGTGGAGGAAATGATAGAAAAGTTGAAGGTAATACAAAACCACATCAAAGTATCTCAATGTAGGAAGAAGATCTATGTCGATAACCGAAGGAAGGATTTTAAATTTCAGGTAGGGGAACATGTTTTCATGAAGGTATCTCCATGGAAGGGAGTTATACGTTTGGGTAAGAACGGTAAATTGAGTCCCATGTACATATGAACATTCGAAATTCTATAATGAGTTGTGGTTTTAACTTCTCAGTTAGCAATGCCTCCAAATATCTCCAAAGTTCACGATGTGTTACACATATCAATGTTGAGTAAATACATGTCTGAACCAACACATGTACTCACCTATGAGGAAGTAGAACTGGAACCTGATCTATCTTATTGCGAAGATCCCATTAGGATTCTTTATACCAGAGAACAAGTGTTGAGAAACTGGACGACTTATCTGGTAATAGTCAATGAAAAAACCATAAGGTGGAAGAGTCAACCTGGGAACCCGAGATACTTATAATGATGAACCAGGAGAGCCTTTTCATGTGGTAGTATTCTAGAAATTTCAAGGATTAAATTATTTGATGGAGGGGACAATTTAACACCCCAATCTTTCACGTCATGTTTCCCTTTGAATAATGCAATAGCATGCATTGTACGCAACATCGAGATTCTAACACACTGTGACCAATCAAACTAGTCCTTATGTATAGTAATACCCACTTTTTGAATTTGTTTGAATTTTTTCATGCAAAATGGACTTCATTTTTGGATTCGTAATGTCTAAATTAGCCTAGGGTGAAATTTTGGTATTTTTCTGAAAACATTCAATTTTTGATGAATAGTGAAAAACACTAAGTCGTAGTTTAAAACCGAATGTTTATATAAACAAATATTGATTTTATTTAAATTTATTTTAGGTGAAAATAGAAACATAATACCTATTTAAGTTCAATTTAATTCATTGGAGTCAGTTTATAAAAATTTTAGATATATATATAAATTTTATTGAACTTTTCTCCCTCTTTTACCCATCTCCTAGGGGAATTTGGAAATTCACATAAAAATTAATTTTACCACTTCTGTGAGTGGAATTTATAAAATCCAAGAGAAACAGTTAATATGAAGTGGTAAAATGTGGTTCAATAATATAAAAATAATTTTTGATGTAAAATAACTTTTTACTTTTATTTACCATGGTTAAAAGTAAATTTGGTAATTAAGGGTAAAATGAAATTACTATTAACCTAACATATTTCCTAATTCAATTAGCTACGCATAATTATACTAAAAACAACATTAGGAACAAAATATGAACCTCTTTGGTCCACTTGGATTAGATTAGGCCATTTATTAATTTTTAATTCAAAGAAGAGTTAAAAGAGTTTAAATAAATGTTTAATAACTAAAACATTTTTAATAGAGAGCTATACATAAGATAAATTAGATTATATATATTCATTAGAAATATAATACGATTTCATACATAATGGTATTTTATTTATAATTTTCAGACATTAAATAATTTAATTTATTTATAACACAATGGTGATGTAGTTATTACCGAATTAATGAAATATTAAAATTATTGATTTAATAAAAATCCAAATAAATGTAATTTGAGACATTTTATGAATTAAACTAATTTTATAGGTTAATATGACATATTAGGGTTGGTTAGATTAATTTTGTTCAATGTAATAACGCATTTATAAATTTATCAAAAACAAAATACCAAATATTGTCAAAATTGACATAAAATAGTTTTTAAAACAAATATTATATTATTAATTGGTTTTATATTCCTAAAAATCTATGGTATGGACAAAAGACTTATATAATGATAGGTGTATCATCGATGGACCACTTAGGGGGTCTCTTGTAAGTATACACTATGTTTATTAACTATATAATATAAAAATACAAAGAGACGTGGTAAATGTCAAACTGTTTAACTAAGAGTTAAATAGAAAAGATAAAGATAATATATTGACCCAAACCATTCTAAAACATATTGTTTGAGTGGTTTTCGACCTATCACCATCGTTACATTTAAATAATCTACATTGGAGCCATTATAAACTAAATATGAATTTATTATAAAATAATATTTCTAGCTTTTCCTAAGGTGCCCCTCACTCCTCTTATAAAAGGTCACTCCACCATTCTCTCTAATGCACACCTTAAAAGCCTTTTGTCTCGGCCAACCCCTACCCAAATATTCTCTAAACTTACCTCACTTTACCCTAGAGGCCTTAGTTTGATTAGAAGGACATCCTATGGATCCCTTTTGATCAAATCAAAAGGAAGAACCCGAAGAAGAAGTAATGTTTTCATCACCCTCTTTCATGTTCCTTTCTTCTTCCACTTCTTCATTATTTGTTATTTACATTCTAAAATAATAACTCTGGTATATTCTATATACTATAATGTTATTATATATATGGTACAACCATATTCAGTATTCTATCCATCCTTTTAATGACATGTCACCATATGTGCGTACGTACGGCCTACCGTCTCCACATCGTGGTGTAATTGTTATTCAATACATTATTATTTGGATGGGTATGATAATGATGTGTAATTGATATAAATAGAAATTATAACATGATAAATATTCTCTATATATGATATAACATTCAATTATGTATTATTTTAATATCAAAAGAATGATATTGTCGCTCATGCGTACGTACAAACTACGGTCTCCACGAACGCGATGCGATTCATTTCCCATCGTATCCATTCAAGAATAATTTTCATTTGATGGTTAAAAATAATGTTTAAATACTTAATATAATTATGGATATTAATAAGATACAACCTAACCATAACAAACATGTCTTATGTTAAAATTCATATAAAGGAAAACGAATCAGTTAACACCCGAAACAATGATAATACTGAGATATTATTAACTAAGCAATGTCAAAAGATTATATATGATACCATATTAATTTATATGATTCTTGTATAATTTAATAACAATTATTCCACCACTATAAAGGAGGTTAACCTACCCTCAACAAAGGAAAAGTACAAGGTAATGGTTTATTTCACAATCTCTTCATTATCTGAGGTTTTTTATATGTAATTATCTACTAGGACCTCTTTATCATCCCCAAACATGTTTCTTAAAAAAGTATTTCAAAACATTCTTAATATTCTATAGACTATGGGTTAATTAAATTTATAACCTTGTTTGAATTTTTATAATATATTTATAAAGGAATCATTCAATCCTTTTCTAAACAAGGTCATTTTTAAACTTTTTGACAGGATTAAGGTAATAATGTCTTTTTTAACTGATACGGTGGGTGCAGATATTTTTTGCCGATATAAAATCATCGAAGCTTCCCTTAAAATAATATACTAATATTTTCAAAGTAAAGGTTTTATTTTATAATTATGTGAATTTTAAATCTTTTCAAAAAATAGATATTTCTCTCAAATAGTTTTGATTTCATCTATGTCAACATCCTTTGATGGATTTTAAGATTATATAATGTTCATTTATTAGGACACAAAACTTCCATAATGTATTGAAGGTTTTGTGATATGTTTGACTGTGGATGTGTTATTTTTATACCATTGATGGTTTATGGAAAATGTATTGACATTTCGTATTCTAGTTTTAATACGAATGATTACGTTATGTTTAAACATGTTCATATGTGGAATGCACTAGACTTAGTAAGTGATGTGTGGAGACCACTATAGATCCTCGATGAATCGGTAGGTCTCATGAGAAAAAATAGTGTCTTGGCACAAGGACTTGACAAAATATTATTTGTAGTCTTGGCACAAAGCCTTCACTATGTGATTATGATAGTCTGGCATTATGCATTCCATCACTTTGAAAGTGGTTATTGATATTTCATGTGATTATTCGACTAGTAGAATATCCATGTGAATAAGTAAATGTCATTATTTCATTTTATTTCTGCCATATTATGCTGAATTTCATGTTTAAAAGGATTTTATTTTAGTTATACAATTCCATAAATGTTTATGATTATTTATGAAAATTTCCACTATATTTTTATCTTTACTGGCAATCTGACCTCACCGCTTTTCTATGTTTTTTTCCGAGATGTGAAGAAGTATTTTGTGAATGACCTGAAGGGATAATATAAGGGGATATGAGTGTGGTCTATGGATATAATATGTTGTGGTAGTTTTTCACTTTATGATGTAATGTAAACTTTATAAATGTAACTAGTGATTCCAAGGCTACTAAAATAATCGGTCTTTCGAGACTTGATCTTTTGTGATCATGCCAATGTTATGTAATAATGCAATGACTCTGGGTAACAGGGTCGGTGCGTTACAACTATTGCATTATGTTGGTTCCATATTGTAAGTATCCATAGAGGAATCAAGCCCAAGCTGTGGGGGGTGGGGGTCCACTCTACTGTCATGAGGACTCACTCCCTATTTGATATAGGGTTCCAATCGGTATCTATAGAGAAACATATCCCTAATGTGTTAGGTGGTTTCCACTCTTGTTTCATAAGGACCCACACCATATCTGATAGGGGATTCAAATAGATAGGTATAGGACTTGAAGAAAAGTTGGGGATCTATTTTATTTGTCGAGGAACCTCACCCTTGTGTTATAGGATGGTTATACTCTATTCATTAAGGACCCATATACACATGTGGAGTACCACCCTAAGAGTTTGGGGGGTTACACTCTATAGGTTGATGAACCACAACCTTGTTTGATTTAGTGGATTCACATGGTAGCTATTGGAAATATTCCCAAGATGATGGGTGTTCTACTCTATTGTATATTGATTCTCTTCTTGATCACTTCTGTCATCAGGCATTTCCAATATATTTTCTTTGACCAAAACATATCTCATCATATCCTGAAATCCAGAAATGTGTATCTCAATAATGATCTTCATCAAACAACACTCAGGATCGGCTACTGATAAACCAAAAAACATTTATAAATGATGTAAATATATAATATTTATGTTTCCTCAATAGTATCCATGGAGTACGAGACATGTGACAGGACCCACACAACATATTGTCATGCTCCATCACCAGTACGTGTAGCTTGATGTACATGTCTCGACAAATATGTATATAGATACATAATGTGGGGAATCTATATAGTGTGCTCATTCCACTCAATGTCCCACCGATGTTCTCAATTGTGTTCATGGATTCAACCCCATGTCCATGTATATTTGTACATGATGTGCCACATCACATGGGGTTCCACCCATCCCTCGTGCCATGCTTGTGTACTCGGGCACATAGAGTGTTCCTGGATGTGTGCTCTACAACACCACTATTCCACTCAAAGATTTGGTACTCTATGTGTAGTGAATAATAATGGAATTCCATCCTTATAAATTCACAAAACACTAGACGACAAATTATAAGGGATACACCCCAGGTGATCATCATGGTACTCTGTGTGTAGTTGACTTTATTTCTTTAGAAATATTGATTTGAACTCTTTGCATTGAATTGGACATTATTCCACAGGTCTCGGCTCTACATCATATACATTCAATGGATCTAGTCATGATTTTATATTTCCAACCACCCCATTAAGGGAAATCGTTTTTTGGGTCATTGGAGGTTCGTCTCATGTCATGCATGTGTCCAGTACTTCCTCCATAAAATATTTATTCTATTATCATCAAAATTATATAAAAAATCACATTATCTGTCTATAAACACTACTTCATTATCAATTCATCCCTCTCACATGTAATCATGATGATTCTGCGGGTCCTATTGGGCTCGGAACCAGCTGACAATGTCAAACAGGGAAAGAGGATTCCAATCGTTTATGAATGCAAACCAATTATTGGAGAAAAAGAAAAAACCCAATTTTTATTCATCATTTCAAAGTATTAATTTACATAAATCATGAAAAGGGATATCCCGTGTTATGAAACAAAATATTAATTAATTAAACCTGAACACTACCACATTAAAATGTCATAGTTGGTGCATATCAAAGAAGGGGACTGATCTACTCAATCAATTCTATCAAAATGGTCATATTATACAGTTTGATGAGCTCCACCTATTGATTGGGTCATTATTAATCAAATTAAACATCATTAACAAATTATGGTAGTCATTGTGTTTTCTTCACTCTAATATACTCTGATCTAGAAAATAATCATCATTCGATATGATTTTCCAACAAATGAAAAGGAGGGGAAGATCCTAATGGTTCCATTATTATGAGGATAAACCCAGGTAAATACTCATGATAGTATATATAAAGGTACCAAGAATAAAATATATTAATTTATTTATTAAATTTAAACATATAATTAATTCACAAAACAAAACTTCAATAGTATAGATATATAAACAACCTAGGATAACAAATATTAGGTCACACTATGGGTAAACAACACATTTTAGACTCAACAACAGTCTTTGATTTCTAATATGGGAATCAGTTTAAGATATATCAAATTTTATTATAATGTATTTTCATTTAATAAACAATGTATTTATTATTTTTATAAAATTATTCATGGGAACAACGGACCTCAAAATCTCACGTGGTCTCAGTTCATTGCTCTATAATTTTATAGTGAAATATTTCTATGACTTACATGAAAACTAATGGGTCTTTACAACATAATATTCCATTGATAAAATGTTAAAATAGTAAAAATGTGTGAAAATTACATTAATGAGTCATTTTTAAATGGTTAAAAATATTTTTATGTCTTTTTTAGAAAACATTGTTTCTGAAGAAAATTTCATTCCATCTTAAGAGCGAAACGAAGTCAAATTTTATTCAAAATATTTTATAAGTTAATTTAAATACCAATTAGTGGAAAAATTGAAAGAATACATTAAAAGATCATAAATAAAAATGTGAGGAAAAACATAAAGGGTTTTTTATAAAATGGTCAAATAATTTCTTTTCAATAGAAATTCAAGTTCCAAAATCATGATTAAAATGAGATTATGAAATAAACATTTAAAATGATTTTATCATTGAGAATTGAATTTACTAATGACTAGATTATGTGTTTAAACATTAAATATGTATAAAAAAATTGAAATGAAACATAAGGTAATAATAAATAATTAAACAAATAATTATAGAATGAAAAAATCATTGAATTAGATGATAAACCCATTGAACAAAAACATTGGTTTGGAAATATCTTACCTCATGATTCCTTCTTATTGAAATTTCATTGACCATGTATAATGTTGATTTAATAATTTTAATAAATTATAAATTAACCATAATAATATTTATAATATAATATATGACCCTTTATAATATCATATTACTCATTCGTTAATAATGTCTCATTATTTTCATTGTTTTAGGTGTCAATTGCATCACCTTCTTATTCTTGTTTCATCATGAAATATAACAATATTAAACATAATGTACATTTATATAATATCAAAAATAAAAATCCTTAAATAATTTCCTATTTTTTATATAAATTAATATTTTAAAACCATAAATTAATCATGGTTATAAAAAATTTATTACCATACAACCATTAGGATGGTAGGTTGTACGTATACATGAGTAACATTTCAATTTTTCAATGAACATTATGGAAAAGAGGTTTGTAATATTTTATCATTATGAGTGATAATTATATCATATATAATATATTACAAATTTAAATGTACTTATATATATATTCCTTGTGGTGTGGAGATTAAAGAATAATCACATGACTTTATGATGTTGGAAGTCCATATGTAAATAACCGATGTTATCATCTACAAGTGAGTGAAAAGGTAATAAATAAAATGATATATATATCTAATTTAGAATGATAATTATTAAATTAATATAATATTTATTTAATTTATATCACATATAATAATTAAGTATAAACGTATTACATTCCACATAAAGCGTTAGTGAAAGATGAATCACAACACTTCAGGAGGCGGTTGTCTGTCGTACACATGGGCATCGTTATTGTATCATATAAGGAATTTAATTTAAAACACATATATAAGCTATAATGACTATATAATTATATATATATCATAAATAACATAGGTATACATTATATAAATCATCATATAGTGTATTTAATGGTGGTAATGGAATAATGATTGACATAAGTTCATTTGGATATAGTCCACCGCACACTTAAATAATTATTTCATAAATAATTTAATGAAATTGGTAATGATTATAAGTCAATAAATTATAATAAAAGCATAAAATTATTTGTAATATAATGAGTTTATTATGTCATAATTATTTAATAATAATTTAATGATGTGGACAATGAAATAAAATAAATTCACTCATTGAAGAACATTACATCTTCTTCAGGTATCCTCTTTAGGATTGCACTAAATTATTCCAACATTGAATTCATTCCAAAAATAAGGATTATATTATTATGTGAGGGATGTTTTATATTTATTGGGATATGCATTTTATAACCCTAACAAGTATTAATATATGAATAAGAGAGGATAGGGGTGGCCATTTATGTGAGTTTCAGCGAACACACTTGGTATATTCAAACATAATTGAGTTCTCCCATGTTTTTAATATGTAAATAGGTTCAAATATGATGAATTATAAAAACATAGGTGTGTAATTGTTTAAATAATTCCATAAAATATTTTTTATTCAAGTATATATGTCATTTTTAATCTTATCATTTCTGTTAAACACCAGTAATCCCATTTTTCATTTAACCACAGTAATTAATTTTTACTGTTTGCACAATTCATTTGGGATTAAAAATTTTCTCACTTTATTATATATTATAAATTATGTTGAATAAAAATTTTGTATACATTTTTCAATATTACATTCACATAAATTGTTAGTTTTTTATTTTATAATTAATTATTTGAATGTGATGAGAAGACATTTTTTTAATGTGATGATTTTAAAAATTATAAAATGTTTATATTTCTAATTTCAATATGAAAATGATTCGAATTATCAAAATTATATTAATTGTTATAAAATTGAACTAAATATAATTTAAATATTAATAAAAAATAACTATACATTGTAAATTATTTAAATAAATATGTACTATTCAATTATAATTCATATTATTCACTATTCATAAAAAATGAACCCTTTTAGAAAAATTTGGAAAATTCAACCGAAGATAATCTCAGTTTAGTTTTTTAAAATTGAAATTTCATTTGATATATATGTTTTATAAATGTGTTAAAAATTTATTTTAAATTAACTATTTAAGGTGTGAATATACTATCTTTTAGAAAAAATATTGTTTTTATAAAACATTTATATTTTTCGATTAAAAGATTCTTAGTTTATTTCTAAAAAAATAGATAACTAAAACATATGTATAAACTATGTATTTTTATAAATTAATTAAACCATATCATACTTTCCATTCCATTATCTATTCAATAACATTCCTGTTGAATAATAATATTATTTTAAAAAAAAATTTGGTTGAAACTCAGTCATGCTAAAAACAAAAGATATTGAAGAAACTAATTGTTTTGGGTATAGTAGGAAATAAAATAAATTAAATTACATACAATTGTTTTTGTATTTATCTTTTTTAATCTCTTATAAGTTTTTTTATTTCCAATCACTAATATATTGAATAGAATGTTATTATTTTAGAATTTGGGGGTATTACATTCACCTTCTCTGATACAATTTCATACTGTTTGGATATCCTATTATTTTATTTATTTCTCATTAATATGTATGACCTAATGAAATCATTAATTATATTTTCGAAACAAAAATATATTTTATCCTATAAATAAATATTTCAAGAGACATATTCCCTATGGAGACTTTTCTTGTGCCTTTAAATAAATAGTCAACTTTCACTTTGTGTTACATATGGAATCCCTAGTATAAATAAATAAAATTGTAATGGTAACATCATACTCAACAAAAATTTCATATTATTTTTTATTTAATTTTTGGAACAATCACTTCATCAAATTTCTTTCTACATGAGGGAAATATTTTTCATATAATATCTCATTAAAATATTTTAATTCCAAGAAATATAGTTTCTTCTTCATCCTTAGTATTCGGATCTATAACCACCACATATCATCATTTCCTCTATGAAAATACACTGTATCTTTAACCATTTCATTTTCACCTCTTCCAAAGCTGATAATGATCATCACATGATACTTAATCCATCAAGAAAATGAAATTGGATGATTATTCCCACTAAATGATTGTTTCTTATGATTTATTAAGGTGAACCGAATATGAGAATGTTATTACGGAATTGGTTACATCATATAGAATTTTTTTTTCATAAATTGATTATGATTCCCTAGTATATTCATAATTATCTATAATCTATTAATATATATATTAGATTCCTCATTATGTAAATTTCTACATTGTCCATGATTATTGATACCCTTTTTCCTTATAGGTTCTATTTCCAAACAAATGAATATACTATTAAATATCATTAGATTTTTAATTCTAAATCAAAATATATTACTCTAAATATGGTCTAACTGTTATCATAAATTTTAAAATTTATGCATTGTTAATATCATAATTTTGAACATTTTTTATTTCAGTATATCATTATTTTTTATTCTATGATTATGGTTTGTAAATAAAATGTGAATTACCCTTAGAATATACCCCAGGAGTGTTGATCCAAGTGCATAGTAAGGAAATGTTTTTGTTCATTATTTGATGATTATGTTTTTTCCAATGCGACCTATTCAATGTTATTACCTGTAGGTACATCTTTTATAGAACAAATTACATTTATAGTATCAATACATGGATGTATTTTAATAGGACCTCACATAATATCTTCTTTTCCAAAACATTAATAGGATCGTATATTATTTTCATCAATTTATAATATAGGTTTATTATCCTGAATCTATGTTTTTCTAAATTTATTTCTCATGGTTTCTATAAATTTTCCTCCCATAAAATCTATAACGACCCCAACCAGAGTTTCTCAAAGATAGTGCCTTACCTAATTACATTGGAATATATACAAATGGAAAATCAAGAATGAATGATCAATTTAGTAGGGTTGAAGAAATAGATACATATATAATACAAATTACATATGGCAGCTATAAAATAAAACATAATACATAAAAAATTTAAAGAACTACATACCTGAAAACTAATTTTCGGAATTATACTTCAAATCGTAGTGAATGGGAAGAAATTAAGGGAGAGCCCAAATGATCAGTAAGGAATATGTAATGAGGATTGTATCATTGATCAACAAAAATAATAATCAGGGAATGGTAAATAAATATACAGACATTTCATTTAAATAAATTGAATATCATGATAATATAATTCAGGATTAATATGTAAAGTTGAAGGAATTAAAAATTCTGTCATTGAATAAATATGTGGAAATGAATTGAATATAGAGATTTTATCATAGTTAAATTATAATGGATAATATTAATTACTAAATTATTTATTACTTGGTTCCATGATATTTGGCATCATAAAACATTCACTACCATGACCATTCCCAACATATTTTAAACTACATGTAAACATATCTTTAATTAGGCCAATTTATTTTTCTTATGAGACCTAGCGAGGGATCGAAGGGATAAATAATGTCAAGCACCACTCAAAATTGAAATTCCATGGCATTCATCAAATATTTAATTATCAATTTAATTCATGAATCAGTATACCTTATCATTAAGTATCCATATTGTGCAAATAATTCATATTTATTAAAATTTCACCAATTAATAAAATAATGTCCAATGTAAAAAACTTATGTAAAATTGGTATAATATTTAGGAAATAATTTTATCAATCATGCAAAAATATTTATAATCAAGATAATTTTAGTTTTCAATGGTAAATTATCAAAATAATGTTATTGTTTCCTATAAATATTAACAATCACAAAATAAGTGATATTGTAGAATAACATTTATCAATTTTTAATTTCCTTGTAAAATATCCTTTGATAAAATTATACAAAATATTATCTTAAAATGCAATGAATTTTTAAAGAATAATTATTTTACATTTCATATTTGATGTATATAAACCATATAATATAAAATAGGCGCACTAAATGACAATATGCCTTAATAAATTGAAATTGATATGATATCCCTTACCTCATACTTCTTTTTAGTTAATCATGATTTGAACACATGTATAGTGTCTTTGAACAGGTAACTGATTAATAAAATATGGATATGAATATTTTTTATAATCTATTTAATGCTTTTATTATAATATATCACTTATTCGTTAATAATATTAAATTATTTTCATTCCTTCAGGTGTTAATTTCCTTGTTTTATCATTCATTCATTATCATGAATGATTGGGTTCTTGTGAAAATTAAATAGTTTTGTTACCTGCATAATAATAGTAATGACAAAATTTTCATATTTATAAATAAATTATATATTTAATTAAAATTTGTAGTTATGGTTTTAATATAGGTAGTATGTTACAATCATGGAGATAGTAGGGTATTTTTACGCATGAATAAAATTTCAATTTTTCGACGATCATTATGGAATACATGAATGTAATAGTATATAGTTCCTGAAAGATAATAAAATTATATGTACCATATTATCTATTTAGACATACATGTATATCATCAATGTGATTTTGTGATGAACTGGGAGTCACATCGCTTCATGGAATCACTATTCGCCCACATACATGAATGGCGTTATCCTCATTAAGTGAGTGAAAATGTAAAAGAGAAAAAATAATGTATTTTCATTTTAGAATGATAAATAAGTTTTTAATAACATAATTACATCATGTATATAACATATATTTATTATTTTTGTCCTCATCAACATCCATGTGAAGTATTAGTACAAAATGAATCAAATCTCGTCATGATGCGGTTGTCTATTGTACACACAAATGCAGTTATCGTATATCATAATTAATGGTAATTTCAAATGATAAAAATAATATAATGAAACCATTGGTATAATAATTTTATAAATTTAATATATATATATATATACTTTATATCTATAATATTGCCAAATTTTTACATGTGGTAATAGAAAATTGAATGACATTAGTTCACGAGGTGGTAGTTTTTCATACACATGAATGCTGATATACAAACACACTTGATAGAAGTTGAGGTATATTGAGGATATTAAAATAAAAAAATATGTAATTATATTTAAGATACATAGGTTTTTCAATTCAAATAGTTTACAAATAGATGATTTCGGTGGAGGAAGAAATAAAATAAAGATGCTCATTGATGAATGTTACCTCTTTTTTAGGTATCCTCCTTATGATTAAACAAAATTATTCATAGAATGAATTTATACAAAAAATAAGTATTATAAAGTGGGAGGAAGTATTTGGGATGTAATTTGGGTAGTTATATTCCTAACCATGGTATTTTAATGTGTGAAAAATAGAGGAGAGGGGTGGCCATTTATAGGTGAGTTGAGTGGAATACTTGTAATTGTTTGAAAATATTCAATCACAACAACACTATTATCAGGGAAAAAACATAAAAAATATATTATTATAGAAAATTAGTCATTATATGTTTTCAATATTCACAAAAACTATAGTTTATTCATTTTTATTAGAAAATATAACCCTTATATTTATAATTTAACACTTTTTAATGCCATTTTTACTGTTACATGTTTATTAATTTCTACTATTTTCAAAATTCATTTTTCAAGAAAAATATTTATAACATAATATACATTATATATCATTAATATATAAAATATAGAATATAATTATTCAAATTTAATTAACAATATAATAAAGATATAATTTAAAATTAAACCCACAGACATAATGAGAAAATGATGTTTTGAAGAGAAATGTTCAATGATATATAGTGTTTTTTTATCAATATTCCATACGAAAAATATAAAAATGAAATAAATTGTATTAAATTATATTTAGTTGGAATAATTTTACATTAAATATAAATTATAATATAATTTAATCTTATAAGTAATTTAAATGAAAAAAAACTTTCAATTTAAAATTTGTGTTATTTCACTATTAATCAAAAAATAAAACATGTCCGAAAATTCCCAAATAATAACCATAAGATAATTTTGACATGAATTCTTTTTCAAAAAGTAGGTTTATTTTTTTAAATAAAATTTCTAAAAGTGTTAAAAATAAATTTATAATTGTGTGCACAAAGAATGACTTAACAATACCTAAGAAAAAAATAATGCTTTCAGAAATCATCCTTATTTCATTTAAATAATGAAAATTTTATTTATAATAAATATATAATAAATATATAATAATGATTTTCATAATTTATTTTTTATTATTAATACCCTCAAACATAAAAAATATGTTATAATGGTCACATTTAAATAATATTTCGATTGAATATTTTGGTTTGAACCCAGTGTTGCGTTCATCATAAGATGTTAACGAAAATATATTTATTATAAAACATATATTGTAAATTATTCAGATTTTACACCCTAGAACAATTCAAATACCCCTAAACTACATTGACTAGTGTGATATACTACAGACTTATGCTACACAGAGTAGGCTTACCAAAATAATTAGAACTCTCTCCAAAACCCCTTCCAAACCAGTTACAACTCATAAAACTAATTCTAGAAAGTATATAAGATGAAAAAACATAAAATAGTTGTAATTTAACTAAAACATTGGTTATTAATATTTATAGATAAATACTAATAAATACACATTTTGTGATTTTTTTAAAAGGTTCACAAATATTTTATTTTATGAATTTAATTTTTATTTTTTTAGGTGTAAATAATATAATAAATTTCTATAACATTCTGAAACTATAATTTTATTAATAATTTGTTTTCAATTTTTATAAAAAATTCAATTTATCATAGGGTTATGTTTTGGGAATTTTCTGAAATGATTTATTTGTTAATGAATTATAAACAAAATAATATTTTTTAATAATTAATTTTTTCCATTCCTGTATTTATAATTTTCATTTTATTTTTATGTGATTTTAAAATTTCAAGTGTTTATTTTCAATAAAAATAATCTATCAAATTTCATTGGAAATAAAATTATGATTATTTTTTGAATGAAAAACTTTTTATTCTAAAAAATTAATTTCAATTAAACAATTTTTCATCACAATGTGTGAGTTTATTTAACATGTAATTTTAAAAAGATATAAGGATTGAATTTTTAAAATGTATTCCATATTTTTAATCATCATGTTAAAATTTTGTATATATATTATCTATTTTTTTCATTATTAACTGTAACTATGGTAAATATTTTCCACCAATGTAAGGTCAAATAGGGTAATATAGGTTAAATATAATGTGATAAAGATTTAAAAAATCAATAAATCAATACTAGTTTCTCTTATGTCATCTATCTTTATCTGATATTAAAATATATGAGAACATGATTCTATTTTTCTTTTAATATGATATAAATAATATTTTATTTTTCGAATAATTTTAAATGTCACTCTCTTTATTTTTATATCATTAATATTTTTTCAATAAAATAAAAGGATGATATATTAAGTTATTAATGGTTATTTGGTATATTACAGATTTTTTATTCTGGATAACATATTTTTAATTTTTATATTTTGTATAAATAATGTAAAACATAATGAAACAATAACACAATATTTTCTCAAGTAATAGAAAAATAAAATAATTGATTTTTAAAATATTAAATGTCATAAAATTTGGATATTTTATATGATTGATGAATTGGAGATAAATATAACATAACATTGATATTTTTTATTTTTTATTTGACTTCCATTTCAATCATGTTCTATTTAATGTTGTACTATATTAATAATCATGATAATGACATTAATGGTATATGATGTTAATTTATATTATAGTAAATTCAATAAAATTCATAAAAATGTATCTTCATGGAAGTTAATTTTATATAGACTATAATATAAATCATTTTCAACTTATAGGTCACATTTCCTTTTATAATAATGTTATTAAACCCTAAATTGTAAAAAATATTTATATCATGTTAATTGTAAAAAGCATTAATCTTGGATTAAAATATGTGGTAAGAGAAAAAACATCACCTAATCATTTATTAATATTATTTTAGGATTTTAGTTCTAAATCTACCCATCCTATATTTTCAATATATCAATTTGAATGCACTTGAACAAGAACATAAATTTATACTAATTTAATACCCTATGTAATTCAATGGGTGACCCTACCCTCACATATAAAAGGGAACGACCTATCCTCCCTTATTAATAATGTATTGTCAATATTTATTATATAAATACATCATTAAAAAAATATTATCTTCATTCCCCATGTCTTAGAGAATCAAATCATTCCAAAATACATTTTATTCATGTTATAATTTGGAATCTAAATGGTTTTTTTCACTAAATAGGTATAAATCCTAGCCATTGGAGGTTTGTCTAGTATGTGGAAATAGTGTTCCCAGTGGTACTCTTCTTTGGTGTTTTTAGAAAGCTTTGATAGATTCTAGTCAATATTTCTAAAAATCGAGCTACTTTCGATGACTGGTTCAGTCTTCACAGATCTCTATTATTTTCAACGTAGAATTTGTTGATGATGGTATTGATGGGTTGCAGAAATTGTGTAGATGGATGTTAGGTAATTTGACCAAGGCAGCGATGTTAATGTTTTCACTATCCTCAATGCACCCAATTCATTGTAGGTGACACTGATTCTATTATATTTGAATCATGATTGTTTGAATTTCGAAAATGGATTGATGGAGTCTTTTGATGTAATCGGTTTTTTGTTTTTCTATTCCATCTAGAATTCTTGTCGGTTCCCACAAACCCATTAAAATTTATTTATTCTAAATACCAAAAAATCATATTTGTGTTATGACTCATAACCATTTAATTTGAATTCAATTTCTTCATTAAACTCATACAAATATATTTTTTAATTATATAATAATGAAATATATGTATTCAATATTTGAAATTTTATAATGTGTGTGTATCAATCAGTATCCATCGCATTTATATTATATTATAAAATCATACATCTCTTCTTTGACCATGAGGACTACAAAATCCATAATGCGATGTGAATTGAATTTAAATACTATTTTAATTTATTGGTAATAAGGTTATATTTAATAAAAATATGTGTAATATTGAATATATGTATGAATTTGGAATGGTAAATCATTATATACATTTCTTTATTTCTATATATCTAAAATTGAAAACAACAATTATGTGTACGACTGGATTATCGTCTCTAGAATATATGTATCAAAATTTCCATGAACAATTTTTAAAAATAGTGATAAATTTTATATTATTTTTTAACATATGATACTTATATCATGAATAAAATTCCAGAACTTTTGGAAACATGATAAATTAATAAGAACCGGTACGATTGAAGCCAAAAAAGCATGAAAAATGAAGCATTTTTATCTGAGCATATTAATTATAATAAAAACTATTAGTAAACTGTTGATAAGATATTTAATGTAAATAATATATTGTAGTATATATTTCTGAGTGTGGTTCTAAAATATTTTTATCACACATTTATATTTATTATACATAATACTTGTATAGGAATTAAGAAATACATGACATAGGTATGGGTTTCTCATCCCACATTTGTTTTTCTTAGAGAAATTTCATATTCATCCTTTATTTCATTCATGTGGTGTATTTACTAACCATTTAATTTATTATATAGTGAACCTATTGATATTAATTTCATTTAAATTATTATTTTAAATAATTTAAACCGTGGGGTTTATGATTCACAATTTAACAAATCTGTAAGGGATTGATGATACAAACACATTTTAATCAGGAATGTTCGTGCCTAAATTTCCATAGTAGTATATGAAATGATAATTATAAGATAAAAACCAATGTTTTTTTATTTTCCCATAATTATTTCATAATATTTTTTTTATACCTTCCAAATTGTTTCTATGTAAAATGGTTTTCAAAATACATTCAAGAAAAACAATCCCCATTTCTTCTCCTTTAGAATAGATTGTTATCTTTTAAGACCCATCTTATCATAATTGTTTTCAATTACTTTTTTTACAATTATTAAATGATTATTTAAATTTATATTTCCATTATTTATATTTCTATAATAATATTATAAAATAATTATGTTTCATTTTATAAATGGTGTATAACATACCAATAGTAATTGAAAAATATATTTGATTTTAACCATTATAACATGGATATGATTTAGAATCATCAATATCACTCACTGATTTTAAGCTTCTATTTCAAGTTACATTGTTAATTTTCATAGAAAATTATTTACATTAAACTCACATAAGTTTATGACAAAACATTGTGAAAATAAAAGGAAATTCTATTGGGTTTTAAATGATCTTTTAAAACTATTTTTAATCTATGTAAACATTATTTTTCTATCATTATTTTTGGATGAGTATATAATAATTGGATACCATTCAATTTATTTTTCTAGATGTAATATTATGATTATGAATTAAGGAAGATTACATGACACCCATTTTATTCCCCTGTGTTAATTAATTTATTATCATACATTTTTAAGCACAATTATTTTCTATGGGTAATGTTATGATAAATAGAATAAAAAATGATTCATTTCACAGGCTTATGATATGATCATATAATGAATATTTTATAAACTTATGAAATATATATTTTTCATTATGATAATTTTATTAGTGGGCATTTAATAATATATCCCTCTAATTAATTGGTTATTTCCATATATCCCAGGATATAATTATGCGAAACGTTTTAATAATATCAGTCTACTAATTGAAAGAGGTAAATATACCAAATCCTCTATTATATGGGAAAACGTGGTGATTATTTATAAAATATGATATAGGAAATAGATTTTGATGTATCATCTAGTATAATGTTATAGTATTTCTTGTTGATATTGACTTATTATGTGGTTTTAAGGAATATGATGTTTCTCCACTCTTAGGACATTTGTTTTTTCATATGATTTGAACTCAAAATTCATGACTGATTTATGATTATTTATTAATGTTATGATTCCTTTATTATGATTTTTTAAAGTTTATTCTAATACTCAAATTTTATTATCTATGACAGATTTGGTTAGAACATTATAAGTTCATATCATGATTTAATGCCCTTGTTCTAATATTATTCATTCATTTGATCATATATTGTTATATACTATGTTTAACCTTACTAAGAATCTAACATCATCCCTTTTTATTTTTTATTTAACACCCTATAATGAAGATTTTTTTTAAATAGTTATGTATATGAATTGTAAAATTGGGGAAGTACATTATTGGATATGATGATGTTATTTCCTGATATAAGATGTTTATGAATCTTGTATTCAATTAAAATAAAGATTCAGGGATTTGGGAAGTATTATGTTATTATATATATTTGTTGTTTATATTAATGGATATAATATTTATTTATAAAATATTTCAGTCACCCCTCTTACATATATATAGGATTACCATAAATGTTATTCATAAGTCAATATGTACCACAATTTATGGATCAAGAAGAATAAGGATATATAGAAAAATTGTTTTTGACATTTCAATGATTTTAGTAGAAATATGGGGATAATATTTTTTTTCTCCAGAATATTAGGTTATTGTTGACCTTAATTAAACTCAGAGACCCATGGTTTAGTGAATTGGTATACACAATTCCATTTTCCTTTGTATTTTTGGCATTGAACCATGGGTAGTGAATTATGATGTTCATTCCATTCCACAAACATGTTTTAAAGCTTCATTATATATATTCCAAATTCATGAAAATGATGGCCTTCCCTCCCACACATAAATTATTATATAATCA
The DNA here is from genome assembly GCA_963277665.1 of Viscum album. Taxonomy (NCBI): domain Eukaryota; kingdom Viridiplantae; phylum Streptophyta; class Magnoliopsida; order Santalales; family Viscaceae; genus Viscum; species Viscum album. Next base: position 1,759,457,975 of record OY728123.1, read on the forward strand.
CTTTGTTGTAATTCATATGATGCTTCTTGCCATATCATAGACATGTGGGTGGTTGGATCTGCATTCCTATATAATCATTCAATCCCACAACTTGAAACTCCGTTTTTTTTCATATCTCCATATCCAATGGACGACTCTCCAAACACTGTCTCTATATTGAGTGAAAATCATGCATGTTTATTTTAAATACAAAAGTATCATATATAAAGATTCTTTTATTGAAGTGGTTTTAAAAGACTAATTAATTAATTTATATTCTTATAATTATTAATAAAAAACTGAAGCATTTCTTAAAATTCATTAAAAAATTCCCAAATAAGTCACGAAAGAATCACTCTCCATTTTATTAATCCCTATAAATTATCTCTTTATCTTTGATTAAAGAGTTTTAAATAAATTGTTTTTATGGAATATCATTTTAAATTCTTCTAACTCTATTTTTTTCTTATAAAATTTAGTCTTTTTAATTTTTATCTATATACCCCATAGATCACCTTCTCCATTTAAATGATGGGTAGAGAAAGTATATTTCACATGCCCTCAAAATAAAAATAATCTCATGAGATATATGAAATTACATTATGAAATTGGTGGTGATATAATATATGGTCAACCCGTCACAACTTTAAATTATCACAATCATGCATGTCAAATACAAATTTTAGGTATAAAAATTATATTCTTGAAATAAATCCAAGAAAAATGATTATATTAATACATATCTCATAAAATATACATTAAGTAATAAACATTGGCGGTCAATAAATTAATAAGGTATACAATATTTTTTCATATAATATCACCCATCAAGTGTAGATAAGAAATTTTTCAACAGGAGTTGACGATATATTATCTAAAATTAAGGAAACTCTAAAAAACATGTTTAGTTCATATAAAAATCATGTTGAGAACATATGATCTTTTATATCGATATAATGAAAAGGCAAATAATAGTTATGGAGAATTTTTACATCATTATAGAATAATATATGGTGAATATAAAGGCTAAGTATAAATAATTAAAAAAAAGAGTCGGGTTCGAGATTCCCCTTAACTTATGTCCTGGGTTATTTTTTCACTTTTTGGGATACATTATAAAACAATTATGTTAAAAATAATTTTTAAACTAGAATAAATTTTGTTTATATTTTCATTCTTGATCAAATATAATCCTTTAATTCATTATAATTATATTTTTATAATTAAATTATTTTTTATATTGTAATTTATTTAAAATATCAATTCTTGTTTTAATTTCGTTATTTTTATCTATTTCTATTTACATATTGATAAAAATTAAACGTGAATTTAGGATATATATATATATATATTCATAAACGTATATATTTTCAATAATTTATTATAACCTTCTATATGGGTAGTGATATGTAGAGAGATGGAAACATCCTCGTGGGAAGTTAACTGATCGTAAAAAAAAATTGTCAAAGTTTAACATCTAGGGATTTTATGCGTTTTTTTTTCAATTCAATTTGAATTTATAGATATAATGTTTTATAAAAAACTACATTAAAATCTTTTACACTCAAAAATTTTTTTTCTCAATATTGTGCAAAACACATGACATCTGGCTTCCAAAAACCATGAAATAGTATGTTTTTTACAATTTTACTTTTATAACATATCACATAATTATAAGGGTATGCATAATATTATATAATATATTAAAATTTAACATAAATTTCTTCTCAATATATTTTTAATTAAAAATCATTAGTAATTAATAAATATATATTTAATAAAGTTATTATATTCATAATAAATATGGTTTCATTAAAAATGATCTATACTTATTTTTATGATAATTTATAATTGATATTTTAGAAAATTTATTTCATAAAATGATCTTTAATTTTGTAATAATCATATTAATATTCACAAATGTTTAAATTTTGATATTGTTCTTATAATATTAATTTTTTGGTGAATATCGAAAAAAATTATTTCTTCAAAAACTATACATTATTTTTAATAAATTATATAAGTAAAAAGTGAAATTATGGTATAAAGTAATTTAAGTTTTATTTATTTTTAATTAAAACACTTAATTAAATTTTTATCAAATTTATAGTTGATTTTAGTATAAGTCTAATTTGCGGTTTGAAAATGGTTTTTACTGAAAGTTGTTTTAATGCATACAATGATTTTCTATTTTAATTAGTTAGAATAATCCCCAATGAGGGATATTTTTAGAGACATTTATGTTTATATATCCACAAAATGTAGTTGATATTCATAATGTTATTATTATTACAAATTCACATAGTATGAAATCATATTTTTCTTCAATAAATAGATATATCAAAAAACTGTTTTGTTATCACCTTTGTGGGTTTTGATTTAGTTTTAGTTTTATTCAAATTTTATAAAATTAATTTAGAAAAAAATAATTTCATATCATAAAATTTCAAAATTATATTGACATTAATTATTCTGGGTTTTTTAAAACCATAATTAATTTAATTAATTGTGAAAATAACCGAATTTTAATTGAAAACAATATTTTCGTTTAATTTAATTATAAATTTAAATAAAATTTTGAATTTGTTTAAAAGTATAATATTGAATATATATATATTTATATATATAATTTAGGTCATTTTAATAAATTGAATTTTGAAATTGAATATAAAAATGTTGAAAACCTTGGTACATTTTCGTTCTAAAAATTGTCATTCTCATCACATCTATGAGATTAATTTTAAATCTAATATTCTAAATTTATGAAATAATTTTTTAAAAATTTATTCAATATTTCTAGTAAAAAAAATTTATATTATCAAATTAGTTAAACTTAATTTTTTATTAAAATGAATAGTGAAAATAATAAAAATTAACTATCAGGGTTAAGGAAAAATTATTTTATCTAGGAATAAAATAAATATATAATGTATAAAATAACATAAAAAATCAATAAATTTTATTGGATCGATATATTTTGACAATGGAATTTCAAGTGGCCAATAATTATTAGTTTCAAATATTTTTAGAATGATAAAGACATGGGTACACCATTTTTTTTGTTGACATTACATGTGGGTCACTCACCTCGCTTATAAAATACCAGTCTCTGTCAAATATCCTAAGCAGCTTTCAAACATTGAATATCAGCTAATTATTTTCCAAATATCTTCCAAGATTATATACTCTAATCCCAGAAACCTTTTTTATGTAATAAAAAAAATTCTAGGAAGGTTTCTAGTGAAAACCTAAGGCGGTTACCCAATGAAGTGGTAACATTCTTCGATGAATGTTATTATTTTATTTCTTCCTCTATATATTTCAATTATTATTAATCCATTATGATATAATAACTAAAAGTTCATCCATATACATAGATATTTTAATGTTATGTTCATGACATACATCAATCTTATCTCACATCAAATCGGTTACAAAATCATCATTTCTGTGTATGGAGACACTACAGGAGAACCTCAATTTAGCAATATCTTTTCATGGTGGTTTTCAAAAAACACAGTTAAATTTATTTTAAATTTATTTTAAATATTTTCTTGTTTTTTTATTTTTTTTAATATAAATAAATATTTTGCTGCGTTTTTAAAAAACCTTCGCTAAATTCATTGGATTTTTTTTAAAATAAAATATTTATTTATTTTTTATAATTATTATTTATCATTGGTTATTTATAATTTTAATTTATAATAATGTGTTAATTAATAAATACTTATAATTATTAGTTTATAACATTTTTATAATTATAAAATCAATAATAAGTTGAAAACCAGAGTTCGAAATAAAATGATCATTAGTTTTGATATAGGAACCCGTTTTAGCACCACAACAAGACATATTGAATCTTGGGAAATGATATAAACCAAAATTTTATTTATCTATTGTAATAATTAAAATAATTAATTCTATTGTGGTTTCAAGGGACGTTTAGAATTTAACTAAAACTTTAGTGCCCCATATTATTTCACCCGAGCGTTCGTTTCATCTCTTCTGCATATCAAATCGATGTCTATAATGATCTCTATAATTAAATGACTTATGGGACCCCATTCTATATATATTCAAGGTCAAAAGTGGCTCTGAAGGGCATAGAAACTGTGTTTTTAGTCATGTTACCCTGATTTTTTAGCATACGATGGAATTTCGATGTCATTTAAGGGAGTCTTATTGTATTTTTTCAGTTGGGAGTGAATTTATTCTCATGGATTACAATCATATTGATATTATTATTTTTAGTTTTTGTCTTACTCATAATACTGTTTTATTTATAATCAGATTAATTCATAATTTATTATTATTTAAAAGTAATAAACCACTTTTCTAAATACATTATGACATTGAATTGTATTTTTAATCATATAAACATATTGAACTAAATAGTTATTATTCATTTCATTTCAAATAAATAATCATCCTATTTATTTAGCCTATACATATTTCTTAATATGTATATATATACCTCTACATGTAATTTTTATATATAATCATTTGTGTGTCAATAAAAATATATATTTGTGTATATATACAAATATCTGTAAATAAAAACATATATATTTAAATATTTGTTTGTATAAATACTAAAGAAATTAATTTCCATATAAATATATCATTAGCGCTAAATAGAGTATGTAAATGAATATATAATTAAACTATATGAATATAAATATGGAAACATATATAAATAATTTTTATATATACATAAGTTTGTGTATTTATAAACAGGTATATATTTATATTTATATTATAATATATGTAAATAAATATTAATATATACTAGAGTTAATTAAATTTAAGTATATATATACACATCAAACACATTTGATGAAAATTCATCTTCATTTATGAGTGTATTTATATTCTTTTTATTTCATTTATGATTTCATTTCATTGATTTACATTCTAATAGATTCGATGGTGTTGAAATTATTTGTCTTTCACCACATTTAGATATTTATTATCAATTACATATATTTATATATATCTTTTTATATGAATTTTTGAATATTTGTGTATATTTATATAAATTTGTACATATTTATAGTTATTTTCCACTATAAGAACATAATGTAATTAATATGGGGTATTTGCAAAGGACGCTCGTCATAGAAATTCATTTGTGATGGGAGTTTGTTGCAAATACCTAGTCACTGATAGTGGCATAGAAAATGTGTTTATTTTTGACGATCTAATGAAAATAAATAAATAATAAGAATAATATTTAATTTTATTTAAAAATAAATAAATAAAAATTAATAAAACATTTATTATATATATATATATATTTTTTTAAAAAAAATATAAATATTAAATAAAAATAATAAATTTAAAAAATATATACAAAAAATAGAATAAATTATTTAAATTATTGAAATTAAATTACATATTAAATATATAAATATAGAAATAAATATTTATTTATATATTTAATAATGACTAGAAACATAAGGTTGTATAAAATATTTTAAAAACCTAAAAAATTTAAATATATTTACAAACATTTAAAAATAGATAAAGAATATTAAAAAATTTAAAACATGAATTAAAGTAATAAATCAGTTTAAAACTAACATGTATGCCAAACCAAAATAATAAAAAAATTCATAAAAACGTCATAAATCATCAACTATCATCTTGTGGAGGAGGATCACTCGAAGGGCCAGGGGGAGGAAATGTCATATCAATGCCACATGAAAGTCATAGTATACACTCCATTATATCCTTATCTCTTGGACACTACTTCCCATGTTCCTCATGCCTCTTCTTTTGCATCTACTCTGTCATCTCATCCAATGATCCCAAACTATACTCATACTATACATTAAAGAAATCCATTAGTGAAACTCTCTACATGATACCTTAATAATAATTGATTCCATCACATATGTACCATAATATCTAATAGGTTTCAGTCATAAACCAATACAAACCTATCATCCTTTCTCGACACCATATGAAGTTGCCTCTATCCATGCCCCCACATCAAAACCAAAATCAAAATGGGAATCTGGTTCATTCATAGTTTTACACTCCTATGAATGAGAATTTTTGTCTTCGTATGTTTCATTTAAATATAATAACAAATTAGAATAACAGAAAAATTTATATTCATGAAATTTTTAAACATAATCAGTAACCAAAATATGGTGTTTTCATTTGCTTATAGCTTATCCTATATGGAGATAAGAATACATCTTCTAACTAACTTCAAAATCATTGATAGATTGGTCACTCAAGGCCTGTATAATATAAAAAACATGTTATAGTTGTTATAAATATATATTATTAAATAATATCACTTACCATATGTCGTCGATGTATGAAAAATATATGACTACCAGCCCTATGGGTGACCTCTTGTGTCCCCCGGGTCAGATGTCCAGCTGATAATCATTTCCTAAAACACTCTCCTAGATTGAAAGGGCACAACCCATGACCTACCTGAGCTGATATATAGACACAATAATGGGAAAAACAAGACTGATTAAAAATGGACTTAAAAGAATTATACATTCCTCTCTTTATGATGCTATTTGAAAATAAATGAAATTTCTCCTGTATACAATTATCTCATGCCTTTTAGACAGGACCTCTCTGGCTATCAGAAATCAGATAAAATAATGTATGAAAGTAATTTAAAAAAATATGTTAGTAACATAATAAATTTGAAAAAATTATATGTTTTTTATTGACATAAAATCTAGTGGTTGATCATTTGGTCACGCATGACGATGGGTACAAGGTCCCATGACAGCCTTGGCTCAGAAAAATAATTTCCTAGGATTTCACCATCCTACACAATAAATAAATGAAAAAATAGGAAAATTAGAAAAAATATAAAATTTGGAAATTATTATCAAAATTAATAAGGTTAGTTAATATAAAATTAATATATCAAAAAATTAAACATAACTCTATAAACAATGATCAAATTTAAAATATTCTCATCTTCCAGAATAGGACCCAGAAGGAGTAATCGAGCTAGATATTTCCCTTACATAATAGGTTCACTAGCGTGGGGAGTATGAGATTAATTGGGAACATCATCAGGAATTTTTGGAATCAGTTAGTGAATATAAAGATCATCAGGATTATCTCCTGCCATCTAAAACAAACTTTCTCACTAGTAAGAGGTTATTAATACAGATATAAAATACAAAAATATAATAAATTGATGAATAAAATAACGATACAGGTAACTGATTGTTAATAAAAATATAAAAGTTTAAAAAAATTTAAATATCAGAATATAATAAGTATATTTAACTAAATACCTGAATATAATCAATTTTCATATTTATCACCATTTTCATTTCCATCAATTTCTTCGACCTCGTCATTAGTATTGTCAAAATCCATAAGAATTTTAGTTTCATAATCCTTTATTACTTCATCAACATTATCAATATAATTATCAATTAACTAGGGGTTTCATCCTTGTAATTTTTATCCTGGTGGGTAAGAGATATATTTTTGGATGTTTCATGAAAAAATTCAATATGTTTCACTTCCACAGAACTGTTTTCATATTCAATTAACTGATTTCAATGTGATTTCATTTTTATCACCCTCCATCGGTCCTTAAAATATCTCATAACATCACAGTAATTTTCATAGTAAACATTATGTTCATGATGTTCCAACATAAATGCTTCATTTTGTGCCAAAGGTTTGTTATATTTAATGTTAGGGACTCCATTTTCTGGATGTACTCATAACCCTCGATCTGTATCGAACTAATAAAATTTAAATATTGTAATATAATATGTTCTCAGATAACATTTCTCAATTATTTCATCTATATTATACCGTATTAGTCAAATTCACTTTCATTGTGATTTAATCCTTTCAAACAGAAACAACTATTCATTTTTTCACTGAGTCTCCATATATGTAGGTATGGAATCAAAATCCATTTATCACATACCCATAAAAACATTTTTACCAATTTTGATGGAGGATTATGTAGCTTATATAATCAACAAGAACTTTTTTCCCATGTTGTATTACATGAAAATAAAAATAATTTATTAATAACATATGTCATTGAAAATTTTATTTAATATTACATGAAAAAACATATCTTACAAGTCTTTGAATAAAATATATAAAATTATGCTGTCGTTGTTCTTCAAGAGGATCAGATGTAATTTGTATAAATTGTTTTTTATATGGTCATAATATTGTATATAAAAATTTTAATGTAAATATATAAAAATTTTATAAATATTTCATGAAATAATAATAAAAAGTAGTACATAATACCCAAATCGTTTCGTTTCTTCAAAATCCAGTTGAACATAAGTATGATATCTATACATTTATATATTTGTAATCCATCGCTAACGGTAACCACCAATACCAATATCAAGATGATTAAAAACTGAAAACTGATGGTTTGTGACATCATCAATATTTTTCTCATTGTGACCCATGAGATAATGTTTTGAAGGATATACCAAATCAAAATAATAATAATAGAAATTTTAAATTTCTTCATGCATGTATGTTTCTTCAATCAATCCTTTATAAAATTCTTTGTTATGTATAATCATCTATAATTTTTTCACATATTTTTAAAATGGATACATCCACTGGAATTGTAAAATACCTCCACATTTAGCTTCATATGGAATATGAAATATTAAAAATGTTCCTCGGTATCAGAGAAGCCTGGTGGGAATATTTTCTCCAATTTACATAAAATTAATTCAACATCCATTTATAGAAAAATAAATATATCATAATATGATTTTTCTAATGAAATATTAAAAAAAAATATGATATATCCATCAACACATCTTGGATGGAAGAATTAATCATCCCTTTATAACCAAGAAGAAGTAATCTTTCAATTATGACATGACAATGCTGAATTTTTAACCCACTAATATACCCATTTCTGACGTAATGAGATACATTTAAAGCATAACCATCTGGTAATATCAAATAACTAGTCAATTATTATAATAATAACTTTTTTCATTATTATATACATAAACTACATTAACCATCAATAATTTCTTTATCATTATTCGTAAAAAATTGATTTTTAGGACCGTAGAAAATATTCTCAAGATCTAACCATGAATTTACATTTTCTTTTTTCTTATCAGGTATGTCCACCACAATATAAAACATGTTATCAAAAACATTATCCTCAATATAAATTATAACCAACATGTGACAATCCAACAAATCAAACCAATATGGAAGGTCTGAAAAAATACCCAGCATTATCAAATTATGATCTCTCTCAAAACATTAATTTTGTGCTCATTTATAGTTCATTCAAAAGAAACATGATATAATGTAGAGAAAATGGATTTTACTTGATTACCTGAGATATCCACTGTAGGTACATCTATTGAAATTAAACCATTTGTAAATTTAATTTCCTTTCTTCTAAAAGGGTGATCCATAGGATAAAATCTCCAATAACAGCTAAAATAACTAGCATTTCTCTCATTATCTATAATAAATTCTTTATTCTCATCCATGCAGTATGAAAATGATTTTAGACCATTAGTTCTCCATCCAGATAACATACCATACACAGGAAAGTCACTAATCATCCATAAAAAAGAAACCATTAACATAAAATTTTGATTTTCAGTTATATAAAATGTATTCACACCATTGTTCCATAATGAAATTAACTCATCAATTAGTAGTTTCAAATGTACATAAAGGTTCTGATTTGGATTTACATTAATTAACACCATCAAATATATATTTTTTTCCTTATTCAACATCAAAGTAGGAATGTTGTAATTTTTAATGATAATAGGGAAATAAAAATATTAACTTTCGTAAGCAATAATAGGGAAAACCCATCAGTAGAAAGGCCCATCCATAGGCTAGGAGTTTTGGAAGAAAAAGAAGGATTATTCTCATCGAAATTATTCCATGTATCACCATCACAAAAATTATTTATTAATTTTGTGATAGAAATATTTTATTCATGGCACAAAATCAATCTGGTTGTGTTACAAGGCATAACTAAATGTTGTAAATAATGTGTAATTTTAAAGTATCTCAAATAATTCATCAGAACTCAGGACATTCCTTATTGTGCCTCTTTATACCTCGATTAACCGCATGTAGGATGATAAACCCATGATTTTTAATCATAATAATATAGGATGCTTTTATTTAAACATGTAAGGATATTCTAATATTGTAAACCCAAATTTTTAACAAATCCTATACATTAATTTAATCTTCTATGTAATGTATTTTGGTAGGGTAGTGATGACTAAACCAAAGATAAATTATGAAAAAAACAATTATTAGACATTCCCAAATCTTATTTAATATCAATCAATTTTTTAATCGCTTCATGTTATCTGATATAGCTACCCAAATATCAAGAATACTTAGCAGATTTCAACATATTTTAAATCTAATATGGTTATCGAATCAAGATTTGGAATAACAGTATGAGTTGTTCTTTCATGAAAATATGTATTAGTTACCTCATGTGTTAAATTCTGAAGTGATTGATCCTGGACCAAATAATTTTTATTTACTACTAACAACATTTCCACATGTTGATACCCAAAATTATAATCTTTATGAAAACTTGAATGAATTAAATGATTTCCAACATTGTCAAATGTTTCAAATGTCCTAGGATCACTATTTTGACATGGGAAGGAAATTGGTCCTTCAAAAAAATCATTTGATGATTAAAATGATATAAATGCTACAACACCTTCAATGTACACCATATTAAAATGAGATTCATTTTGATTTTTTTGAATATTTATCCCATATCAATTGTGTAATTGATACAAGTGTCTACTTACAGAGTCCACAATTATCTAAAAACTACATGAATAAGAATAATTGTTGCTAATCATTTGGACTAGTTAAAAATCATTTTTATATTTTACTATCTTGAAATATTTTAAAAAATATGATAAGAGTGAGGCACTGGGTTAACACAAGTTTATAGATCCCCTAGTGTCTCAGCACAGATGAAAATAAAAATAATAAATATGTTTTATAAGACAATTTCTATTTTTTTCAAAATTATAGAATATATATTCAATGGTGTCTCATATTATAAATTAGAGATCATTGTTGATTCAGGGATGTGGGGTTTACCATAGGAATGAAAAAATATTTGTTAGCGTCAAGCGATTCGTTAGATCGCATGTGAGGATATTTTATTTAATATTTTTATTATAATTTTTTATTAAAATTTAATGTATCTCCCATACTATATAACGTATATAAAATTCAGAGAGCACTTTTAGGTCTGTGGTGTGGGGTTTACCCTAGACGTGACATAATATTTTTAGCATCGTGATGCAGGGTTATCATTTTTAATATTTTATTAAGAATATTTATATAATTATTTATTTTTATATATAAATATATATTCAAATATTTATAAAAATACTAATATATATTATTTTTATTAATTAATCATTTATATGAAATTATTATTAATACATTAATAATTATTATATATATATCATAAATTATTATAAATTATGTAATTATTTTTATTATATATGTAATGATTTATATTATAAATAATGTAATGATTTTTATTATAAATTATGTAATAATTATTATTAATTATTATTAATTATTATAAATATTGTAAAAATTATTATGTAATGATTATTATTCATTATTTATATTATTATAAATTGTGCAATGATTATATATAAATATAAGAATTTCTAAAAGTATTATTTCAATTTTATTATTAAAATATATTATATAACGATAATTATTTTTACTATAATTTGATAAATTATATAAATTATATTAATTATTATAAATTATGTATTAATTATGATTAATTTATTTTATTTATTATTATAATTTTAATAATTACTGTATTTATATATAATTATTTCTTAATTAACATATATACATCAAATATATTCTAATTAATTTTTAAACAAATATAGAAATTTCAAATCTATATAAACACACAGACACACACATATATATATTATAAATATTTTTAATTATGGATATTATAGATTATAGATAAATTTTATTACATTGAATTTATAACTTATATAAATAATTTATAAAAAAATATATTTCATATATTGGAATTAATAAATAATTTGAATTCATAAATATTTTTAATTCATAATTCGTGAATTAATAATTTTGACCCTATATGTAATATAATAGTCATGTAAGTTAAGTGTTTTTACAACATTTATACCAAATATTAATACTAATTATTTTAATTAATACGGCATTTTATAGGATTTATTAGGAATATCTAAAAGTGTTTATATTTTTTTATATTTTTTTAAAAAATAATTATTATTTTATAACTATCATTAATATTAAAAAATAATTTCTTCTAAACAATCATTAATTATTACAAATTTATAAAATATTGATTGATTTTTACTAATAATTTAAATTAATACTACATTCTAAATAAATAATATTTTTACAAATTTTTAATAATTTTTTTATTTGCTATATTTTTTATGAGAAATCAAAAAACATTATCCTAATTATTATTAACTTAGGTTTTAATAAGAATTAAATAATTTAAATTGTCATTGTTTTTATTTAAAATAATTTTCTAACATTTTACATAAAAAAATTCTTATAAATAATGTTCTGTTAACATTTTTTTAAATTAATATTTTCATAAATATTAAAACCAAATCAATTATATTTATACATACATAGATGCATGAATGTGCGCCCAAAATTGATTATAATAAAATATTATTATATAAAATATAATTTTAAACAAATATTATGTGTGCCCGCAAATATAATTTTATACAAATATAATGTGCCGGTGAAAAAAAAATTTAAAAAATTTAATATTTTGTCATTTAAATATTTTGACATACATATTTACATTCACCTTCATTGAATAAATTATTGTAGAAAAATATTTTAATAATGAAATATTCTCCTAATCAAATATTATGTGCATGCACAATCATTATTGTAATAATTTATTATGCGTGCACTAAAATATTATTATTATAATCAAATTAAAATAGTAAATATTTAGATATACATTCACGCGCATGTAAAAAAGGGAACTAGGAAACAAATAAAATGAATGAAAACTAAAAAACAATAAGAATCAAAGAATAGGTAAAATTATAATAAACTTCCAACAACCATAAAACATCACAAAAAATAAAATAAATCTATGTATTGATGGAATCAGTATTATTTCAACCAAATACAAACATCTAATATATATCTATAATAATAATATTTCAATTAATAATATAAAATAATCAAGTTTTAGAAAACCTCGATACTAAATAAATCTATATAGATTATAAATAATACATTTTGAAAAATAAAGTAAATCAAATTTAAACAATGAGTGCATAATCAAAACACTCAAATTTTCAATAATAAATTTACTCTAACCCTACATATCAACTAAATCATCAAAATAATGTATATTTCTAAACCTATGTTTTTTCAATTTATAATCTAACCAAAATATGGATAAAAAACTGATTATTGATAGAAGAAAATTTCAAACCTTTTAGATATGGTGTGAAATCACACAAAAATAGGAAGAAACAGTGTTGTTTGGGGCATCACATAGTGGGGTGGCTAGTAGGGTTTCGTCACGTTAGGGGGAGGGGAGGAGGAAGAGTGGGGGAATACGAAAGGAGTGACACACTATGTTAAATCTCTATAATTTTTTCAACAGAGTAATCACAACAAAATTATTTATTTTGCAAAAATGTATTCGATAAAATATTATTTTTTATGGGAATTGAATTCTGTTGTAAATAATCATGGCTCAAATTGAACTTAGGAAGGATAAAGAAATTTTTCACAAATAAATGTCGTGAATGAGTTTTTCATTGGGTCATGGGAATCCCTGGGAAAACTATTTACAGTGGGGTTATAATTCATTCACAAATACATACTATTAATGATATAATTCTACCTCTATCAAAAATAGTTCCTAGGTGTGGACTATTGGTGGGGGGAAATTTATATGTTGTAAATATCCAGTCTCAAATACTTGAAATTTTAGGTTTGTTTGTTTTTAAATTTTTATATCATATATGTTCAAATATATATATATATATAAACAACTATGTATCATTGTGTGTTAATATATATTATTGTTACTTTAATGTTTGTTTATATATATTTATATAAATTCGGTTATATGGGTATATATATATATTAATATCAATTTATATTTTACTATTTTATATTTTTCTAATTTTCGTATTTAATTATTTAATTATTTTTTTTTTATTTAATTAGTTTTTCATTTATTATTTACTATTTTAAAATTAATTTATTTTTTATTTTTTTATAGATTTATATTTATTATGTATCATGTATTATTTATCATTTATTATTTATATTTCATATATATTATTTTTTTATTTGTAGTGAAAAACTGTCTCCAGCATTTCTGAGTCCCTTGATCTCACAATAAGCTATAATATTGCAGGATGTCACATCTAAAGGGGAATTCTATTCCATGTGATAAGAAAAGTGTAACACTCTATACTATCCCCACTATTTATTGTGGATTCATAAAATAGCTTTAGAGATCCACTACTGAAGCATCACGATGTAGTGGTGGCATGTTTGATGTTGGTTTCCAACGTGATTTTTTGGTTTTGGATCTCAGCCTATGGTGATAGCGTATTGGACGAGCTGGTAATAGAATATCTCAATTTTCAGAATGTGTATCTCATATATTTAATAATGTATTTATCAATCTTTTATTTGACAATGAGTAGCCCACATTTTTTCATACATTAGGAATTCATACCTTTAGTAGGCCATCATGGATTTCATAGTTTGATGTAGCATGTGGAAAGAGCATGATGAAGATGATGTTTACAAATAACTCTGTCAATATTTCAATATTGGATTCCCCTCATCATACATACATGTCTCCACCCACTCACGCCACAAAATATGGCTTTGATGGTCACCTTATGATATGAATGGAGTGTTTCTGCATGTTGATGGGGAACCATATACGGTTGACCCTGGTGTTTCGAGCAGGTCAATATAAGAAGGCATTGGTGTTTGGATCACCTCTCTATATCGAGGTGTCTTCCAAAAGAGTTTATTTACTTTCCCCTAGGAGCTATATTCATGTCGAAGTCAACCGTGGTGGATTCCAGGGATAGATTTCATCGATCCATATCCAAACTACCATGAGGACAATTATCATGGTAATGAATGTCTACTTCTTCCACTTCGATAGAATAGTAAATGAACCCTTGAAATGTGGATAATTTTTCTTGAATGAACCCCAAGAAACTGGAATTTGGAAAATAAAGATTATGGTCCACGTTCTGATTCATTGCCAGAATATACCATCCTTAATTTTTTAGTTATGCACGAGTATGTTACTATTGTCGGTTGGTTACTGGAACATGTATATAATTGTCAAGTGTTGTGGGATTATGATCACACTACTGAGTTTCTATTGGAATATTCCAACAAGAGGTATCATAAATGATATGGATATGATCATGTCCTAAGGCTTATTCCATTCTCACTCGGTGAGACACAATCAAGATGGAAGTATGAGCCCAATCTTGAGCCTTTGGGATATGATGTCGACTATTCATGGAAGAAGTATGATCTTTCCCTTAGTCATGTGTTTCTATCACCCGGTGGCCTCCTTTGGATCAAGAATATGTGGCATATCGAAATACACATTCCACTTTAGAATATGCCGATAGACCATTGTTATATGTGAGGGAATATGAGCCTCTCATTATGCTTTTTAGAAATGATGATAGTGTGGAAATTCATTGGCGGAAGCATGAATATGTTCCAAACATTGATGATCTTTTAGAAAATGTATGAGGAATCCCTTGATAGGGATTTGATCCGGTTTTGCGGCTTCGGTCATTCCCACTTTGTTAGCTTTGGATAGAATGTGGATATGAAGTTGATCTAAGGCCTTTGGAATATGCCTCCAGATATCTTCAACACATATGTGCCCATGTCACAGGGCATAGTAAATTATCACCTGGTTAGCCCCAATTGGAATGGGGATATGATCCTGATCTGATGCATCTCCCCTTTATCAGAATATGAAAATAATCCTCCCAGATGGGAGAAAGAGTGTCTGCTTTCTCCGGTACAACCCATTGTTTGGGATTGGAAAAGTATTTTGTTGCCCTATATATAGGGATAAGAATGTGGGTATGCCCATTCACAAGCAGTTGTTCCAAAATATTCCAGTGGAGTTTTTTAACAGTTGTTAAAATGTATTTTCATTTTAGAAAGGTGTGTTTGGGGATATGAGAAAACACATTTTCTGTCTCCATGATGAAAAGTAAAATTTCTTCAATTGAAGAGAGAATATTCTCCCACACCATTTCACTTTGTTCCATCGTGGTATGATGATGGGATTTGTATATGGGTTGGAATATAAGAATCCCCCATGCTTACTATGGGAATATGCTCGTCGACTTTTTCAGAGCGAGGAGTGGAATGAGCTTACTAGCTGGTCCATACATGAGTATGTATGTAGTCGTCATTGGTAGGAGCTGTGATATGTGACCTCTCCTAGATATGAGACACCTATATCCTCTAATGAGTTTTTCTTACTTACCATGTATGGGATTTAGAGGGAGTATTGTTTTGTATGGTTCCATAAGCTGGTTAATAATGGGTGCTAGTGGGATCAGGTTGATAATGGTGGATAACAGATGCCCTTTTGGGTGGCTACTGAACCCCAAGGGATGCATATCCACCTTCTTGAGACACATTAAATTGATTCAGAATTTGGTGTTTATCACGCTCTAGGGATAATCTCTTGAAGATATTGGTTGTGGCCACGAGAGCCACAGGTTTAGTAGCAGCCTTTCCCAGTTAATGTGGGATCACCGTCTATCATTTCGGATGGACTTCATGAGAAGACTCAATGGTTGAGATAGTACCATATCACTGGTACACTCAAAAAAACATATTCACTACCTTTAGATGATGTTAATTCATAGGTGGGACTGTAATTTGAGATTTGTATCTTTTAGTTGTGGATGATTTACCGGAACAATTGATGGATAATGAGACATCGTCTCAAATTGGGCTGCTGAAGAATTATCTACGATTTTGTAGAAGACAAATAAAAAGGTTACCTAATAGTGCAGAATTGTAGAAGTACTATTCTCAATTATATATTCATGGTTAACTCATTTTTTCTTTTATTCCTAACTCATCCATTCAACTCATTTGGACTCATTTATTGAGGATGAACTAATGAGAACCATGGATACATTGTATCATATTTATGATTATTCCAATATTATTCCAGTTTATGTATAGGGTTTCAAAAAAAATATGTCCAGAAACATTATTACCCAATCGTTTTATCATTGGAGATATTTACATCAGGTTCCTTGTTTTTTTATCATCAATATATTTGGATGTGGAATGGGGTTTTCCCATTGTGTAACCATTTTTACCTCTTTCTAAAACACTCTATGGTTCACCCTTTTGTAGTTGGGTACAAAACAACTTTCCAAAGGCTATTAGTCATATTATATTTGGGGCCTAGTGACTCTAAGGTCTCACATTGGTCGATAGGATGAGAGGTCTGGCTCATCAACCCCTTTTGTGGGAGAATTGTTTCCTACATTGGGATTCCATTATAGATTTAAGATATTATTTTGAATATATTCCTAATCCTGATATGGTACCCATTACCCTACCAAAAAAGCTATAGTCCAATTAACTTTTATATGGAAAATACTAATATCTATTATGTGAGTCCATCTAAATGTGTCTGAGGTTCTTCGTCAATCCTCGGTAACAGGAGGCTACGTAAATGCTAAAACCATATCCCCAAGTGCTTTAGGACATAATCCCATATAAGGAGTCGACTAATATTCTGAAGAAAAGATCGATCCTTTATTAGGAATCTTACATATCTTAGTTATTACAGGAATCAAAATTCACATTGTTAATTTAAATTGTGTGGTTTTACGACATGTGGAATGACTAATATCGGTGCCCTGGGAAACCTTTATGTTGGGGTCCTGATGGGATGTCCTATGTATCCTGAATATAAATAGCATCATATTTTTCATTGTTCATTTTTACAATACATATATGTTGGAGTTTTCTGGTTCATTATAGTGACTCGTGGTGTAGATGAAATGATTACCACAACTCCCTAAGCTCACGTGAGCCATTAACTAAGGGACAGAAAGTAACCAATGTCCTTTTGTTGAGCAAGGGACATAAATGCTGAGTTTCCCCAAACGATCATTCTGGAACATGATCCTTAGAGAGAGGTATCCTACCTATCATGGGTATGGAAGGCATTAGTGTATTCGTAGTTTCCTTGATGTCCGGGATTACCCACTGAGAGCACCTTGATGAAAGATATCTATGATGTTAGTGAAGTGTTCTTTGTATCCCCCTAATCCCATGTCAACTTTAATCAAGGTAAAAAATAAGGGGGAGTATATGATCATCCTCATGAAATATTGTTATGGGATATATATATTAAAACAGTACTTAATGTGTTTGTTATATTGCTCATTCCTTAGGGAGGCATCCTATATATCCTGATTATGGTAAGAATTAGTGTTATCATATTTCACTTTATGATGGTTCTTACACACAATTGTTTCCCTATACCATTTTAGGGGTTATTTAGGGAAGATGATAGGCCCATTGAAACTCCCCAATCCAACATAAACCATGCACTTTTGTGATAAATAATGTATAGAATACAATCAATATCATTTCATTGGACAAGGGACTCGTATGCTTGTTCCTCTATTTATGATCAACATAGAGCTAAAACCCCAGAGGGAGGTGGAGTATGTATCCTTAATATAATTGGATTCAGAGTTTTCATAGATACCATTATGTTAGGGCTTACATAGTGGGGATTCCCTATACCATTGGAGGGGTTTATAAGGGAGATGATATGACCATTGGAACTCCCTAAGCCCACATTATCCATTCTTGTTTATGTGAAACAAGGGATATAAAGTAATAAATATAATTTCATGGGACAAGGGACTCATATGATGGCCCCTCCATGGTGATAAATATGGATCTCATACCTCATAGGGTCGTGGCCTACATATCCTGAATATGAGATGAATCGGAGTTTTTGTAGTTCCCTTTATATTGTGGCTTACATGATGAGGATTCCTTATACCATTATAGGGGTTTAAAAGGTAGATGATATGACCATTTCATCTCCCTAATCACATGTTATCAATTCTAATTGGGGAGAAATAAGGGATAAAAAGTAATCAATGTAACATATTTTGACAAAGGACTCATCTACTTGTCCCTCGATGAATGATCAATATAGAGCTCATACCTCAAGGGGAGGTGGCCCAGGTATCTTAAATATTAATGTAATTATAGTCATCATAGATCATTTTTTTGTGAGGCTTACACACTATGGTTACCCTATTGATCTGTGCTTATACCTAAAATATAGACAATATTGTTTAATCCTGGGATTCCCTGGTGATCTAGCCTTCCAATGTTGATAATGTCGCATGTCCGTTTTGGCACACAGTAGGGGTTGTTGCATGACCTATCTTGACACATATGGATGGTGTTGTGAGAGTCAGTGTGACATATTCTAAGAGTAATTGAAAGTCTTGGATGATTTTTTCCGACGCTTTCTCTAGGGCGCGCATGCATCCGTCACACAGGGTTGGATGCTCGGATGGTAGCACCACATTCCCGCTTTCCAAAGGCGGGTGGCATCTGTTTCTTATTCAGGGACATCTGCTCATTGATCGAAACTAGGATGATGGGATGTCAGTTCTTCCTTCTGTGGATTACTACTCAGAGGTCGTCACCTAGTCCGGATCTCTCTCATATATCTAAGATGTATTCGTGAATCTCGTTCCCAGTGCCATATCTTCATGGAAAACAATTAATTACGCTGCTTCCATCAAGAAACTCCAAGGGGTCTGGTCAGGGCAGCAACCTTCAGTTAAGAGAATGGTCACACATAGGCGTTGTTGGCGTGTATTGACGATGGGGGATTGGCATGTCTGTCATCTGTCCCTTATTATAGGTCATCTTGAGGGCACGGAAGCCCGAGGAATCCCACATCAAACAAGGGGAATTCAATGCCATAGGCATGTATCTAAGGTTTTCCTCAGCTTCCCATGTTTAACATACGGTATTCCACATGTTTAACATCCAGTGGAGACAGATCGGGCTGATAGGAACCCTAAGAGTGGATCAGATTGAAGAACCCCCTGAAGGGAACACTGATGTTGGAGCCAACACGTGGGTGGAATCCCAGATATTGTGGAGTGTTATGAGGAGGCATGATCCCACTAGGATGTGGCGGCCTGGGTAAGAATTAGGAGGGGTGATTTAGTAAAGGTTCTTAAAACTCATGGATGCTTCCTACGTACAATTCCTTAGCACAGATCAAAGTCTTGTAGTTTAGGATGGATGGGGATTATGCTCTGAGGCGGCCCAAGGTGGATACGGGGCGTACGCTCTGAGGCAAACCACAATGATGGATATGGGGCTTACGCTCTGAGGTAGCCCGCAATGATGGATATTGGGCTTACGCTTTGAGGCGGACCACAATGATGGATATGGGTCTTACGCTCTGAATTGTCCCACAA
The DNA here is from genome assembly GCA_963277665.1 of Viscum album. Taxonomy (NCBI): domain Eukaryota; kingdom Viridiplantae; phylum Streptophyta; class Magnoliopsida; order Santalales; family Viscaceae; genus Viscum; species Viscum album. The sequence goes on from OY728123.1 coordinate 1,759,478,572, forward strand.
TGATGGATATGGGGCTTATACTCTGATCCGTCCCACAATAATGCATAAGGGGCTTACGCTCTAAGGCAGCCCACAATGATGAATATGGGGCTTATGCTTTGAGGTAGCCCATAATGATTGGTGAACCGACGTGATGGGGTCGGAACGACTGGGTGATGGGCTTGAACCTCATGGAGGCGTCCTATGTACCATGCCTTAGCACGAATCAAAATATCCGTAGTTTAGGATGGATGGGGCTTCTGCTCTGAGGCGGCCCAAGGTGGATATGGGACATACGCTCAGAGGCGACCCACAATGATGGATATGGGCCATACGCTCTAAGGTGTCCCACAATGATTGATATGAGGCTTATGCTCTGAGGCGTCCCACAATAATGGATATGGGGCTTACGCACTGAGGCGGCCCACAATGATGGATATGGGGCTTACACTCTGAGGCGGCCCACAATGATGGATAGGGGGCTTACACTCTGAGGCAGCCCACAATCTTGAATATGGGGCTTACACTCTGAGGCGGACCACAATGATGAATATGGGGCTCACTCTCTGAGTCGGCTCACAATGATTGGTGAACCGACACGAAGAGGTCGGAACAACCAGGTGATGGGCTTGATCATCATGGAGGCTTTCTACGTACCGTGCCTTAGCGCAGATCAAAGTCATCGTAGTTCACTGTGGTGCAGTTTAACGTCATGCGGGACAAAGGCATACAGTTTAACAACATGATGGTTGGGGAATACTGTTTAATGTCATGCTGGATGGGGGATACATTTTAACGCCATGTTGGATGGGGCATACAGTTTAATGTCATGATGGACGGGGCATACAGTTTAACATCATGATGGATGGGGCATACAGTTTAATGCCATGATGGATGGGGCATACAATTTAACATCATGCTTTATGGAGGCATCTGGGGCTTACACTCTGACGTAGCTGAAGGTGCTGGAAAACTGACATGAAGGGGTCGGAACGACTATGTGGTGGGATTGGACCTCGTGGAGACTTACTACGTAACATGCCTTGGCACGGATCAAAGTCCTCGTAGATCGCTGGAGGTGGGGGTTAGAGTCGGTGCTCACTCTAAGCTCATGTGAGTCATGCTCGGTGTGAGAAACAAGAGGTTTCGGGGACCTGAAGATCACGTCGCAAAAGGTGCGTCCGTGAGAATCGAAAATGGGATTATGTGTTGAGCGTCACATTGTTCCGAGTATTACTCTAGGATGGAGTCCCGAAGCGTGGAAAAGAACAGAGGGAGAGGGATTTGGGACCGAATAAAGGAGGTTCCTCCTTCCCTATCACAGCCTCCACTGGCCTTGGAAGTGGGGAAATACAGAGGTTCATGGGTTCTACCTTCCGCAAGGGAGGATAGGGGCTTACACTAAGGTGGTTGCCCTTCCCCTGTGGACAGACGTCAGTCCGAGAGGGAGGATATCATCCCATGTGAGGGTGATCCTATCCCCATGGAGACAAGCGGCGTAAAGAATGTCCGAGACGGGGGGACCCTACGTGCGAGGCACGAGGCCTAATCATAGTTTAACATCATGTGTTGAGGAAGACGTGCTTGGTAGTTTAACATCCTGAAGTGCATTGTGTTGCATTTGTTGTCAATGAGGCATGAAGTTGTCTTGGAATGAATGGAAGTCAGGGAATGTCAAGATGTGAATGCCAAAGGTTGTGATGGTGTTGGTGGTAAAGGAGAATGGCCATAGTACTAAGATGCATGTCACTTAGGAGATTCACTAAGTGACATAGGAGATGATGGTTTGAAACATTCTCTAAGAAAATCTGACGATTGTTGAGCTGCTCTTTAAGTTCGAAGAACTTGTATCCTGATGATGCAATGTCACAACATTGTTTGAAGACCATGCATTGTATTGACAATGCATGAGGAGATGAAAAGAGAGCCATCCACAACTTCTAAGTGGATGAAGTGAGCTGAAGAAGTCCATGTACTAACTCTTAGTGCATGTGAACATGAAGATGATCCAATTGATCTCTGATTAGATCAATAAAGAACATTGAAGAAATTATGTGATTAAGGAGCTCAGTTGAAGATGAAGACCCTTCGTGAATTCCATTACAAAGTGATGAATAAATGTTGAAGAGGAATGGAGGAATTCCTAAGAAGAAGAGATGAGAAGGAAGGAAGAAGGGAGAATGGCTTGGGTGATGAATGGCATTTGACATTTTATATAAATAGGATACTTTGTTTTCAAAAAAAATTGGCCAGCCAAGGCACCTTGGGGGTTCAACCCCAAGGCATGGGCACTAGGCACCACGCCCGGGGGAACCCGTGGGGTGAGCCAGGGCGGCAGGGCGCACACCCAAGACACCGCATGGGTTCCTGGGGCACGCCCAGAGGAGCGCGGCAGAGGCGCATGAGCGCACCCATGTGTGCATAGTGGGCGCTAAGCGCGCCTGCAGGAGGCATGAGTGGGCGCATAGAGCGCCCGCAGGAGCAGAGGTGGGTGCAAGAGCGCGCCCGCTAAAGAACTCGGTGCGGGGCGGCACCGAGAGGGGAGGAGATTCAACTGGCCGTCTAAGGGAGTGCTGGGGTGATAAACCGCGGAAGAACCGCACCCCGTTTCGATGTGGGACGCGCAATTTTCACCGGGAACGAATCTCGGCCGTCTGAGCGATCTCGCGCTTGATCTGCGCCGCACGATCCATCCGCGGCAAGGCGATCTGATCCAGGTCGTCCGATTTCTTTCGATCGCCTGATCCGACGGCTCCCCATCCGTCTTCTTCTCCGAGCTCGCACGAAGCCACCCGCATGCCGCCGCTGAACCAGAGCCTCCCCGACGACCTGATTTCGAGTTCCCGGCCACCTCCGAGCAAACCGAGACCTCCATGGTGATCGTCTGGCCTCTACGAACACATTCAAGCATAAATATGAGTTTGCATGCGATGAGAAGAAGAATTCAAGATTTGGCCGAAGGCAAACCGAAGGTGCCGAGGCCAGTTGGTGTTCGTGCTTTGCATGCATGAATTGGGTTTAAACAGAGGTCGTGCATGCGTTCTAAATCGCATGCACGAGGAAGAAAATAATAAAAGAACCCGCGTTGAAACAGAGGAAAGAAAATAAATATTTGAAAGATTTTAAAGATCCGAAACATTCGGGAGTTTGAATTTATATCCCACGCGGATGAACCGAGGCCCTCTGCCTATATAAAGAGAGGCCGAGACCTCTGAATTGCTTTGCTGATCCTTTGATGAAGATCCAGAGAACCGTGAGTGCACCTCTGCCTCGCGAAGACAAAGCCCCGCGCACACTTGCGTGGTGAGGTCCCTTGCGCGCACTCTGCGCGGCAGGAAGGAGGTTGGGCCGCGCATCACTTGTGCACCCCCTCTCTGACCGTGGACTTGCGTGGCAGGAGGTTACATTGCACGGCTGCCCCTTGCACCTTGGCACTGGCGCGACCTGCCTTGCACCCGTGGCTTGCGCGGCCCTTGTGGCTTGAGCCTTGCGCGGCAGGCAGTGTTGGAGTAGAGAAGGACACACCCCCTTGCGCGACTATTTTGAGTTCGGGTGTGTACAAGTAGAGGCCGAGACCACACCTTGTGTGTGTGTGCAAAGAGGAGGAAGGAAAGGCTTGCACTTTGTGTGTGCATTTAAAGAAGAAGGTCGTAGCCCTTATGTGGGTGCACACATTGAAGAACAAATTAAAGAATATTATTTCTGTGTGCTAAGTGAAGAGGAAGAGCACACTTGGCCGTGTGTGTGCAAGAAGTGGAGTGAAGGCCAAAGACACACCTACGGGTAGTGTATGTGCAAAACAAGAAGACCACACCTAAGTTGTGTGTGTGTGTCTAAGTATATGAAGAAGGCCCAGCCTTATCGGTGAACACTTTGAAGAACAAATAAAAGAACATACTTTGTGTGTGTGAAGAATTAAATAAGTCATAGTCTTGGTTGTGCATTTGAACAAAGAAGAACACACTTTAAGTGTGTGCATTTGAAGATGTCGAGGGTTGTGACCTTGTGTGTGCACCAAGTGAAGACACATTTTGTGTGTGCAAAATTTAAGAACAACCTACGGGTTAAGGGTGTGCAACAAGAAGAGGGAAGAGGCCAAAGTCAAGTGTGTGCAAAACAAAGAACAATTTATGTGTACATGAACAAGTGACAAAGAAGGCCGAACCTATGTGTGTGCTCTAAGAGGAGTATACACACTTAGAAGAAGAAGAAGATTCACAAAAAGTATAACACACTTCTATGTGTGTAATCAAAAGGAACTAAACGTGTGAAGTACAAGTGAAAAGGTGTGTGCTATAATTGATTACACCCTTTGAGGGTTTACTGCACCTAGAAGAAGAACAAGACAGTGCATGCATACATGCATTCACGTGCACACGTGAACATAGACAAATCAGTGGTGTGCATTTGAGTTGTCCAAGACCAGGAGGTTCTTGAAGAATTGAGAAGTCCATGCTATCAGTGCATGAGGATGAAGAGTTTCCATGCACTCAGTGCATGAAGTTGAAGTGAGTTGAGACTGGTCTAGACCAAAGTTAAAGATGTCAGTTGTCTGAGTATTCAGTAGTTGGAGAGAGAAGCCAGGTCATCCTGAAGAAGGAGATAAAGCCTGAGCTAGACGAGAAGCCCTGATCAACCACAAGTGATCAGAAGAGAAGAGCAAGGCCAGCAGCCTTTATCCCAGACTATTGAAGATACTTGAAGAAGCTTAAAGTGAAGAAGAGCTACTCGTGCGACCCGAGGAGCCAGGAGAAGACCCTGTGGGACTCAGGGAGAAGAAGTCTTCAGTGGGATTCTGGAGCAGGCCAGTGGGACTCTGGTAACACTGTGGGACGCAGTATAAAGACCCTCCTGTGGGACTCAGGAGAGATACAGTGGGACTCTGTATCGACCATTGTAATACTAACAGATTATAATGGGAGAATCCATGCTGGGAGAGCATGGCAAGGATGTAGGCCTTTGGTGCCGAACCTTGTAAATCCTTGTGTCCTGTGCCTTTTCATTACTGCATTAACCGGGAAAGGTTGAGAGATACAAGAAGAGTGGATCGAGGCTTTAACCAGCCATAGAGGTTTAATTGATAAGGAATCAATTAGTAAAAAGTTTTAAGGGATCACTGATTCACCCCCTCCCCCTCTCAGTGATTCACACTGATCTGGGCACTTCAATTGGTATCAGAGCGAAGGTTACCTCTAAAAGATCCAAGGGAGTCTTTATGAAGTGCAGATTTGAGGAAATGAGCAACCAGCCTCAAATGGAGATATCTGCCAAGACTCAGAAAAATAGAAAGAAGAAACAGGCCAAGAAGATGAAGAAAGCCTGTCCTAGCTGTGATGAAGTTGGAACAATGAAAGATCTTCAAAGTGCAATCGAATATCTTCAGAAGACAGTCCCCAAGGAAGTGGCAATGTGTATAGCTACAGGCATCCTTGATCTTCAAGAATAAAAATCACAGTTAGAAGAAGAAGCCAATGCAATGGAAGATCAATTGGAAAAAAGGGTTGGCATAACCAACACTCTCAGAAAGCTGGTGAAGGCTAAAGATGAGACAATATCTCTTTGCAATGAAAGATATGAAGACACTGCTGAAGAATTTCAAAGAAGCTCTTCTGAGAAAGAAATATTTATGATAATGATCAAAGAAGTTTTCCATGCACTGGAAAAGAAGCACAAAGTTTCAATGATTGTCAGAGATGCTCAAATTGAAGACAAAGTCAAAATGGTGAAGGAGCTTGACAACTCATTGCATGAAATAAAGAAGGTGCATGATGACCAGATGGAACAGCTGAAACAGAAGTGGGAAGGTAGGCTAGGATTGGTTGAGGATGAGAAGAACTCCCTCAACATGAAATGCTTTGAACTGGAGGTGATATTGAAAAATCTTCAATCACCCAAAGCTGAAGCCTCCCAGTCAGCTAAAATAAGAAATGTTGCTACTCAAGTATGCATTGAGCAGGATGATTCTAAAAGAAATACATCCTCTAATAAAAGGTCAACAACTTCTAAAAGGAAGGTACCATCCATCCCATCTTGTACTAATGCTTCTAATTGTGTTTTCACAAAAAGTGCAGGATGGAAGAATAATTCCAAACAAATATGGATGAAGACAGTGAAGAAGCAGGGCTCTCCTGAAACAACACAACTTGTCAAGAAAAGTACCCAGCAATCAGAAGTACACAAGAGGTCAAGATTTGTGGGTCAATGTTGGTGTTGTAACAAGTATGGGCATTGTGCAAAGGATTGTTGGTACAATCCACTGAATACCAAAGCACAGAGGAAGCCCATGCCTAGGGGGAGCAAGCCAGAAGAAAAGAAGCAGCATCCACAGGTCCAGAGACATCTGTTTACTGCTAACAGATTTGGATTACTTGACAACATCTGGGATGATTGCAAAAGTGGTCAAAAAGATACATGTCAATCTCCAACTGTATCCAGAGCTCAAAAGAAGAAAAGATCACAGAACCTGGCTCAGAAAGATTCCTTGGGAAGCAAGCATAAGAAATTGGAAGATGCTCCCAAGAAGATTTTGAAGAATTAAGAGAAGTCCTTGGAATTCAAATCCAAGAAGGGTGATGTATCCAGAAGGACCACCAAGACATGCTTCTACTGTGGAAAGAAAGGACACATCATGGACCTTTGTAAAGAATCCATGTAACTAAATAGAAGCAGACTGAACTCCAAAAGACAATCAATCCAGAAGAAGAAGGGATTTATTGAAAACAAGTTTCCTAAGAGAGGTAGCTTGACAGCATCAAAGGAACCATGTGGAACTTCCAGAACTGGGGCCACTCTTCCAAATGATTTACTTGTCATATGGCCAAATCAGTTGCAACTTGCCAAAGATCTACAGAGAGCTGAAGATGAAGTTCTGGCTATTGCTAAGGCAAAAGGGAAGAAGAAAATTTCACATGAAGATGTATTGAGATCCACACCAGCACAATCATCAATGAAGATCAAATGTGCAAGTGTGAAGACTGGTGAAAATGGGACATCTCGGTTGAGAGAATCTTCTCAACCTTGTTGTTCACATTGATGAACCAAGGAGGTTCCATCTTATTCCCTTATACATTGGTATTTACATGTGCTAACATTGCAGGGAATTGAAGATGATGATCATTTCTCAGCTGGAGAATGGTTTGGACAAAATGGAGTGCACCCCTTGAGGGGGAGCCAATCTGAAGAAGATGGCATTCTTAGATTAATACCATCTTGAGAAAAGTGAAGGTATTCCAATCATACTTTCATCCCTTGTTTCTTAATTGAGTTTATCTTGTCAATTAAGGGGGAGTATGGATTGAAGACAAATGGATGAAAGGGGGAGCTTTATCTTTGCACCTGAACTTTCTAATGAGTTTTGTGAAGCATGTGCAGGATTTAGCAAATTCATTGTTATATCTGAAAAATTTCAAGCCCCTAAGCATGATCTCACATGGGTAGAGAATTGTGGACAGCATTGAGTTCCTTGGTTACATCACTCTTGTTTTCTACACCGGGTTAGCCCAAGTAGACTTAGAGTTGATTTACTAAAGGTTCTTTGCTAAAGAAGAACATGTGGCATCATCCCTCTCTTAGTGATTTTCAAGAAGATGCTATTCAAAGGGAGGAAGATATTTTTGAAAGAGAACCACACCACACCTTTGCATTTGATTGCCAATAAGGGGGAGAAAATATTGGCACACATATTGACCCATTCATATGTGCTGAAGGAGTGTATTGACAACAAATACAAAGGGGGAGATTGAAGTGCATTGTGTTGCATTTGTTGTCAATGAGGCATGAAGTTGTCTTGGAATGAATGGAAGTCAGGGAATGTCAAGATGTGAATGCCAAAGGTTGTGATGGTGTTGGTGGTAAAGGAGAATGGCCATAGTACTAAGATGCATGACACTTAGGAGATTCACTAAGTGACATAGGAGATGATGGTTTGAAACATTCTCTAAGAAAATCTGACGATTGTTGAGCTGCTCTTTAAGTTCGAAGAACTTGTATCCTGATGATACAATGTCACAACATTGTTTGAAGACCATGCATTGTATTGACAATGCATGAGGAGATGAAAAGAGAGCCATCCACAACTTCTAAGTGGATGAAGTGACCTGAAGAAGTCCATGTACTAACTCTTAGTGCATGTGAACATGAAGATGATCCAATTGATCTCTGATTAGATCAATAAAGAACATTGAAGAAATTATGTGATTAAGGAGCTCAGTTGAAGATGAAGACCCTTCGTGAATTCCATTACAAAGTGATGAATAAATGTTAAAGAGGAATGGAGGAATTCCTAAGAAGAAGAGATGAGAAGGAAGGAAGAAAGGAGAATGGCTTGGGTGATGAATGGCATTTGACATTTTATATAAATAGGATACTTTGTTTTCAAAACAATTGGCCAGCCAAGGCACCTTGGGGGTTCAACCCCAAGGCATGGGCACTAGGCACCACGCCCGGGGGAACCCGTGGGGCGAGCCAGGGCGGCAGGGCGCACACCCAAGACACCGCATGGGTGCCTGGGGCACGCCCGGAGGAGCGCGGCAGAGGCGCATGAGCGCACCCATGTGTGCATAGTGGGCGCTATGCGCGCCCGCAGGAGGCATGAGTGGGCGCATAGCGCGCCCGCAGGAGCAGAGGTGGGCGCAAGAGCGCGCCCGCTAAAGAACTCGGTGCGGGGCGGCACCGAGAGGGGAGGAGATTCAACTGGCCGTCTAAGGGAGTGTTGGGGTGATAAACCATGGAAGAACTGCGCCCCGTTTCGATGTGGGACGCACAATTTTCACCGGGAACGAATCTCGGCCGTCTGAGCGATCTCGCGCTTGATCTGCGCCGCACGATCCATCAGCGGCAAGGCGATCTGATCCAGGCCGTCCGATTTCTTTCGATCGCCTGATCCGACGGCTCCCCATCCGTCTTCTTCTCCGAGCTCGCACGAAGCCACCCGCATGCCGCCGCTGAACCAGAGCCTCCCCGACGACCTGATTTCGAGTTCCCGGCCACCTCCGAGCCAACCGAGACCTCCATGGTGATCGTCTGGCCTCTACGAACACATTCAAGCATAAATATGAGTTTTCATGCGATGAGAAGAAGAATTCGAGATTTGGCCGAAGGCAAACCGAAGGTGCCGAGGCCAGTTGGTGTTCGTGCTTTGCATGCATGGATTGGGTTTAAACAGAGGTCGTGCATGCGTTCTAAATCGCATGCACGAGGAAGAAAATAATAAAAGAACCCGCGTTGAAACAGAGGAAAGAAAATAAAGATTTTAAAGATTTTAAAGATCCGAAACATTCGGGAGTTTGAATTTATATCCCACGCGGATGAACCGAGGCCCTCTGCCTATATAAAGAGAGGCCGATACCTCTGAATTGCTTTGCTGATCCTTTGATGAAGATCCGGAGAACCGTGAGTGCACCTCTGCCTCGCGAAGACAAAGCCTCGCGCACACTTGCGCGGTGAGGTCCCTTGCGCGCACTCTGCGCGGTAGGAAGGAGGTTGGGCCGCGCATCACTTGTGCACCCCCTCTCTGACCGTGGACTTGCGTGGCAGGAGGTTACATTGCGCGGCTGCCCCTTGCACCTTGGCACTGGCGCGACCTGCCTTGCACCCGTGGCTTGTGCGGCCCTTGTGGCTTGAGCCTTGCGCGGCAGGCAGTGTTGGAGTAGAGAAGGACACACCCCCTTGCGCGACTTGTTTGAGTTCGGGTGTGTACAAGTAGAGGCCGAGACCACACCTTGTGTGTGTGTGCAAAGAGGAGGAAGGAAAGGCTTGCACTTTGTGTGTGCATTTAAAGAAGAAGGCCGTAGCCCTTATGTGTGTGCACACATTGAAGAACAAATTAAAGAATATTATTTGTGTGTGCTAAGTGAAGAGGAAGAGCACACTTGGCTGTGTGTGTGCAAGAAGTGGAGTGAAGGCCAAAGACACACCTACGGGTAGTGTATGTGCAAAACAAGAAGACCACACCTAAGTTGTGTGTGTGTGTCTAAGTATATGAAGAAGGTCGAGCCTTATGGGTGAACACTTTGAAGAACAAATAAAAGAACATACGTTGTGTGTGTGAAGAATTAAATAAGTCATAGTCTTGGTTGTGCATTTGAACAAAGAAGAACACACTTTAAGTGTGTGCATTTGAAGAGGTCGAGGGTTGTGACTTTGTGTGTGCACCAAGTGAAGACACATTTTGTGTGTGCAAAATTGAAGAACAACCTACGGGTTAAGGGTGTGCAACAAGAAGAGGGAAGAGGCCAAAGTCAAGTTTGTGCAAAACAAAGAACAATTTATGTGTACATGAACAAGTGACAAAGAAGGCCGAACCTATGTGTGTGCTCTAAGAGGAGTATACACACTTAGAAGAAGAAGAAGATTCACACAAAGTATAACACACTTCTATGTGTGTAATCAAAAGGAACTAAACGTGTGAAGTACAAGTGAGAAGGTGTGTGCTATAATTGATTACACCCTTTGAGGGTTTACTGCACCTAGAAGAAGAACAAGACAGTGCATGCATACATGCATGCACGTGCACACGTGAACATAGACAAATCAGTGGTGTGCATTTGAGTTGTCCAAGACCAGGAGGTTCTTGAAGAATTGAGAAGGCCATGCTATCAGTGCATGAGGATGAAGAGTTTCCATGCACTCAGTGCATGAAGTTGAAGTGAGTTGAGACTGGGCCAGACCAAAGTTAAAGATATCAGTTGTCTGAGTATTCAGTAGTTGGAGAGAGAAGCCAGGTCATCCTGAAGAAGGAGATAAAGCCTGAGCTAGACGAGAAGCCCTGATCAACCACAAGTGATCAGAAGAGAAGAGCAAGGCCAGCAGCCTTTATCCCAGACTGCTGAAGATACTTGAAGAAGCTTAAAGTGAAGAAGAGCTACTCGTGCGACTCGAGGAGCCAGGAGAAGACCCTGTGGGACTCAGGGAGAAGAAGTCTTCAGTGGGATTCTGGAGCAGGCCAGTGGGACTCTGGTAACACTGTGGGACGCAGTATAAAGACCCTCCTGTGGGACTCAGGAGAGATACAGTGGGACTCTGTATCGACCATTGTAATACTAACAGATTATAATGGGAGAATCCATGCTGGGAGAGCATGGCAAGGATGTAGGCCTTTGGTGCCGAACCTTGTAAATCCTTGTGTCATGTGCCTTTTCATTACTGCATTAACCGGGAAAGGCTGAGAGATACAAGAAGAGTGGATCGAGGCTTTAACCAGCCATAGAGGTTTAATTGATAAGGAATCAATTAGTAAAAAGTTTTAAGGGATCACTGATTCACCCCCTCCCCCTCTCAGTGATTCACACTGATCTGGGCACTTCACATCCTTTAGCTCGAACGAGGTGGGTTCACTCCACACCCATAGGACTTACATAACATGTACCTTCTACCCCTTGGGGGAGGGAAGGGATCGGTAAGGCCGTGGTGAAGGGGGGTCTCAGAGCGAACCATCGAGGGGTCCACGTTAGCATGGCTATGCGATGAAGCAATGGTTGTTAGCATGCCTATGAGATGACGCACAAGGCAAAGAAACGCAACGGGAAACACCACCCAAGGGAACTTGAGGTTACTTAGTACGAGCCTAGAAGGCTGCACGGGAAAACAGCGCATGGTGTGCATGCCTGGTATGGAGGACATCGAGAGCCTATGAAGGGGGGTACCCGAGGGGCGTCAAGGTGAGGGGTCCCGGGGTTTGCGTGCAAAGCAAGGGTTTGCGTGAAAAACACCGGGATGGTGCGTAATTGGGGCAGAGGGATTGCACGCGGCTAGGACGATCGCACACAAAGGATGTGAATTTTATGTGGGCGGAAAAGGATGAACCCTAAGGCAAGGCCACACCTAGAAAAGGCATTGAACACAATTGTACCTTTTTGCACGAAACAGAAGAAATTGCGCGCAAGGGAGGAACATTGAAGGGGTTGGAACTCTATTTAATAAAGTGAGATTGCTTGCAAAGGCGGATCCCGTGGTGATGTGGCGCAAAAAGGATCTTTACCAGAAGGTCATCCTGCGCATGAGGAAGTCATATTTCACGCACGAGAACTGGTTCAAATTCCACAACCTAGAAATGAATGGGGTATCCTTCTATTTATAGGCCTCCGGCGTCACAGAATCCAAGCGGAAAGTGAAATTTTTCATACCAGAGATGGCGGAGTGGAATGTTAGCTGTGCGGCTATACAAATATTTCATGCCTGCATCGGGGATCCTTCTTGAATCCCGGACTCCTTATGTGTGGCACACATTTTTTTTGCGCGCATGCTCCTTTATTTGCACAACACGTTAGGGCCCTCTGGACTGAGCCTCCGGGTCCTAATATGACTTCGCTTAGTCAGTTCGAAACATTTTTTAGTAGTTTCAGACTTTTCTGCATCTACAATGATACCTTTGGGAGACACCACAAGATCTAGCGAACATGTATGGTGGGCATAATGAGTCTCATTTTATGTGAATAGAGGGTGTCACAGGGGCTTAGATTTTATTCCATGATGCCTTCACGAGACTCATATGGTGTGAAAATGAATTGTTATATGAGTCACGTGATGTGTCCGATGGATGTCCCTAGCCCTTTTTGATTTTCCCAATGGGTTTTTGAGGAAATATAGGTGTTAGTGGGGGGACCACGTGACTTGTTCTGAAAATTATGTAGTATTACATGGGTCCCATATGGCTTATCGCATGAGCATCATATGATCTGAGAGATATGACCTCGGGTTATTGCAAATCATTGGGTGAAATAAGTGAAGCATCTGAGTGTCATCAAACCTGTCTTATTCTTATTCTGTTAACATTTTATCATTTTCTTAACCCTTGTGTTAAAAATCCCTTAGATCTGTCAAGTGTCAATTTTTTTATTCTCATGTGATTGGGATGACATGCGGTTTATTATTCTCATGTCTTTCTGGAAGACCTCTGTGTGATCTATTAGTGATCATGCAAATCACATTTGGTCTAGCACATGACTACTTCAACTTTCCTCCAGTATAATACCTAATGGAATCTTATTATTGGTTTCCCAGAGTGATCTGTAAAATTCGAGAGACAAATCCAATAGATCTCATGTGTCTGTTTGATAGAAAATACTAACCTTTCAACATTTTTTGGGTGGGGAATGTATATGTATTACCAACCCTAATACTCACCTCTTTATGCGGCATATATATATAAAATCTAGTCTTGAGTTGGAAAAGGGTCCTAGCGGCACACTATTTCGTGAGTCCCCTCCCCAGACTACTTCAAGAAAATCAACTAATTTTTATAACTCTCATGTATCCTTCGTCTATGAATCCTCTAACAGATTATTTCTCTTTATCGAATAATTTTTCAATGATGTAGTTGTGTCTAAGGACCTCCATGTGGTCATGCTGACATGTTAGAGGGGCTTCAAAATATTTAAATGCTTGTGGTAAGCCAGTCGTGAGACATTGGGTGAATTGTTCTTAGGTATCATGTGACAATACTATGGGTGGACTAGATGCTTCTCATGACATTCAACATCTATGAGTACTCTCACCTCCTCCCTTTTAATCCCCTTTGTGTGATGTAAGATATTTTTTGAGTCATGTGATATTTCTAGTATGTCTCCCTGGGTTTTTCTTCTATTTTTTGTAGATGCGTCAGGTGACCTATATGGGTCTCTTGGGGGTGTGTGAGCATTTCAGGGAAAATTTGATTTGTTCATAGTTATAGTGTCACGAGGTTTCCTAGATGCTTCTTAGGATTTCTGTGCGACAAGGCTTATATACCAAAGGGCTTTCGCAAGGCAAGGGGACTTGTCTCCCAAGATTGTTGCCATCTCGCTGGTCGCTCAGGGGGTGCGTCACATGCCTTTCAGTGACTAAAACCCAAATCATTTCAATTCTTTTTGTCTTCATTGTTTTATATTAAAAATATCCGAGATCATATGAGTTTATATAGGAATTATCTATGATTTTTACTTGATTTTTGGGAGATGTCTCATTTGAACAATATGGTTCATGTGGAGAGTCTGAAAGTATGTAGTTGGATGGTCTCTCTTCCTATATGTATAGTGTTGTGGGGTTTTATGGACACTCATGAGGACTTCTATGTTGCAAGGCTGAGAAGCCATATAGATTTGGCGATGTGAGGCAGTTGTGTCACCAAGGTCTCACAACATCTCTTGGGTCGCTCATGGTGTGTGTATCATGCCTTTTAGTGATATCAAACCCCTATTTCCACTTACCCATTATCTCTATCATTTTATGTGGTGAAGGCTCATAGGTTATAATATATTGTTAACATATCAGCTTGGAATTTTGTTATTCATAAAGATGGACTTCCATATGGGATTTGTCCCCACTATGGGTATCTTCCATTAGAATTTCATCCCTCTTTATTACCGAAGGATTTGTAAAGGTTGTTTAGTCACATTCAAATGAAAATATTTGTGGCATGTGAGTGCACATTTGGTTGTTTGGGGGGGGGCTTTGCAAGAGAAGGTATGTTTGTTGAAGAGGGCTCTGCGACACTTTCCACAGGCAATACACCATGCCTGGGGCCTTCACGTGACCATGCAATGTTCAAAAGATTGCAAGTCTCTTAGAGGATGCATGATTCTTCAACCAACACATTATTCCCTGATTTGTGGGGAAAATAATACCCATAGTTAGGTATTTATTCCCATGTGATTTTATCAATGCTTATTTAGCAAGCATCAACAACTGTTATAATAGATTAAGAGTAATATAAATATCATTCACTCCATTCGTCATGCCATTTGGCTTTGCATCATCAAATTTTCCCTAACATTCATTTTTTACCCTATTCCTTTTCATTCATGAAAATGAATAAAATCAAAAAATCTTAGTTTAAGATACAATAATCATAGATGAGAACCACATAATCATGAAAAATATCTTATAGAATATCTAAATCTTGATACATTATTTTAAATCCATGAAACCTATGATTTAACATTTTTTATTCATGGTCATATTCTATGAAAATACTTCTTGTTAGTTAATAAATACAATATAAATTAACCAAAATATATCCCTAGGGATTTTCAAAACTAGTGCATATTATGGCCCATTTTCATGTACCAGGTAATTCTCATATTAATCATAACTTTTCTTTTTCAGAGATATTACCCCATTATTCATCTCTTATATACCAAAATCAATTTATAATATCTATGTATGATTTTATTTCTAGTTAAAAGATTACCAAAACTCTAGGATGTTATCCTATACTGGGGATCATTCTAAATTTTCCTACTAATTTTCTCTCATCTTGGATTCCAATGAATAACTACTCTAATCCTGTGATACCATCTTTAATGACCATGTATTTTTATACATAGTTATTACTACTTTTTTATTATCATTCATTTAATTAAAAACCAACCTAGAGATCAAAAAGGTATAATAACATTGGAAATGTGGAAAATAAAAAAATTGGATAATTAGAGTAGAACATCATCTCCCAAACAGTTCATTATAACTATCAACGTTCATATAAATATCATAAATAGTAATCGTTATAAAAACCACTAGAAAACATGCATAATAAAGGATGTCCTCTGATTATTAGTAAGGATAAAAAATAAAAATACATAAACATAATGTGAAAATATTTTTATGGGAACATGATAATAACATATTAAAACTATCCCCTACATTTTAATGATAAAAATACCTAGACTTTGAATAAATATTTGGAGTTAATAAGACATGAATCAAAAGGAAATAAAAGAGAACGGTCCATGAGATCACATAATAGACATAAGGCATGGAATTTTGGAATACAAAAAAGGAAAATGAAACCATATTTTAAGGCTACCCAATATCACATTGATAACTTGTTAGGCTTGGGATAACCTCTCATGTACCCTTTTTTAGACATTGTATTTCATCTCATGTACCCTTTGAGATCATATGACATTAATAATTTCCCAATTATCTCTATGAAGATATATATCCTACCTTTATTTGGATATAACATAACCACCTTCCTTCATTATTACATATTGACAACCATATAATGAAAAATGAAGATAGGTGTTCCCAAAGATAATAAAACATTCATCAAATCAAAACATATAAAAAGAAATGGATTTAAAAAGATACTCCATCATAGAATAACCCATATAATATAAATGGGCCTCATAATAATCTTTCTAATTCATCAAAACATAACCCACTGAAAATTAATGTGCTTCATAAATTTCCATTCATCATAAATATATAACAACTAGAGAAATAATAAACACATTATCATTGGATCATATCTCATGTAAATATTATGTATCTTAAAAGGATGTAATTTCAGATGGGAAATGATATTGGAAATCAATTGGAAGATTTATTTGGGAAAATAAAATAAATATTCAAATCATATTTTTGTAATTATAAATTAAAAACATATTTTAGATACCAAACTCAATGAAAATAAAAACAAAAACATATAAATGAAACTTTTAAAATAATTTAAAACATTTCATGAGGAAAATAACCTTTCTATATTGAATATATTTTAAAAAAACTAAAACATGTGAAAAATGATTTTACATTGAAATATAGTTTTGAATTTATAAAGTAATATTTAAAACAATCAGTGGTCATGATTGTGGAAAATGGCATATATTTAAAAAAAATCAAGATTTCCCTAATATCCAAATATGGATTCTTTTGAAAATGAAATAAAAATTTGATTCAAAACATTTTGTAAATAAATAAAACATTGTAAAAAATTAATTTAAAAATCATAAAGTAACATTAAAATATATTCTAACCTATTTTTTAGAAACATGGTTATACAAATAATGGTTTTACAATCGAAGAGATAAATAAAGAAGTTTTAAATTAAAAACAATCTTTTGGTATCATGATTACAATGGGGGAGGAAAATGAAAGGATAATATGTGTTCTTATGAAATAAAATGATAATAATAAACATAATGTGGTTATTGAGAGTTGGATTATGTTATTTAATCATCATAATATTGAATATAAACAACCACGATAAAGTATGATATTTTAACAGAAAACTATTTCCACATTGGTAACATTGAATCATAATACCCAAAAAATAGTAACAATAAATGAAACATAAAATTTAATGAGAATAATCAAATTCGTGATATTAATTGTTAAAGGGGTAATATATATGACTTATATGAAATTATAGGTGCAAAACTAACATATGTCTCAATGTGGAAATATATATACCACACAAAATAAATGACTCATGAATTTGGAATAAGTCTCCCAGAAAATATAGATAGAGTTTTAATCTCATTCCTTATGTCTTAATATCATTCATACATGTTATAACAAGAAGCGAATAAATATAATATTACTATGCATATATTACCAAACCATATATACATATACATATATAAATCATAACGTATATCATTTACTTATGACCTTTTATTACTAGATTATTAAAAAATCATTGTCAAAATAAGTTTTCAGGTAATAATTACTTTCTTTTTCTATAGGATTTGATTTTCCCTTTTTGGTCCTATTAAATTGATCTCGGATCCATAATCACTATAATTTTAACCATGATATAAATAAGATATATTTTTTTGTATAAATTTATTTATATTAATCTATAGATGTCTTATATAGAAAATGAGATAAACCATTTATTGAGATGGTAGGTCATACATAAGCAATAATTCTCTTTCTATAATATTAACAGAATAAATAAACTAATGGTAAATAATATATAAAACATAAAAGAATCATTATTTTAAAACCCCATGATTTTATGAGATAGATTATTTTTTATTTCATTGATGTAATGTGTTGTAAACTACACTAATATTAGATTTCTCTTTATGAAACATTGTTTTATTTGGCATTATACTCATCACTGACATGGCCTCTATTACACTAAAAACTGACCTTTTTGACTTCTTTTGTTGTACACAATACTGAGTTTAACTATACAACGATATATTAATAAAATATTATTATTTAAAGGAATATAAACTTTCCATTATGAATATTATTAACCAAATTTTGAATTTTATAACATTATCATTCATCTTCTATATTCTCTAGAACATGATATAAGAACAAATTAATTTTTTCGGATAAAAGTAGTATTTTTGAAAAAATACAGTTTTGCAGCCTTTCAATGGTGCATAAATTTTAAATCTAGTTATAAAACGTTCATATATTATATTTTAAACATAAATTAATCATTTTCAATAGGGAAATCAAAATTTACATTGGTTGTATTTTTGTAATTTTTCTGATAAAAACATATTGTAATGATTTCTGAAAAATACTGCATTTTCATTCAAACCTTCCTTTTCATGTAATTTATTTATATAGTTAGATCATATTTTAGGTTGGTTTTAAAGTTTATCTATATTATATTTTTATCATTTAATATAATTTTGTTCATTAGATATAATTTCGAATTTAAATTGGACATAAATGAATGTCAATCTTTTGATTGTTTTTACTTCCTAAAAACCCACTTTATGGTTTTGACAACAGGAATTGATTTTAGATTATCTAATCAAAAATCTGTGTTTAAAATTGGGAAAATTAGATTCCATATTGGAAATAATTGTTTCCAAATTATTTAATAGGATAATTTTATTTTTTTCTTATATTATAAATAGTAGTTACGATAATTGTTATTTACCATAGTTAAAGGTAAACCAGGTACATTAGGGTAACTTACAATATTATAAAGATAATAAAATTACAATAACACATAAAAATTCATATTCAATGAATTAATGTCGAAATAATGACCTAGTGGTCGAAATTGATTAATTTAATTGAATTTTTCACAAAAATGCGATGTAATTATAATTATTACAATAAAGGTGACAACATGTCACTCTCATATATCATATAAGTAGAAAAATTTAAATATAGTGATAAACATGATATAACATAGAATAGAAATAATCTTAAAAAATATAATGATGTTATATACATCATGTGAATTTATTTATAATTTTTAGAGATTAAATTATTATCATTAATGATGATAAAATGGTGAAAAATAAATTAATTGATTAATTGAAATATCAAATAAATGGTTTTAAAAATATTAAAATGAATATAATATGAACTAATTAATTTTATATATGAACCATATAGTTTACTATTACATGTTAGGATTGTATTAAATATTTTTGTTTGATTTTATTTTCACTGTTGATTTTATTTAAAGTAAATAAATGAATAGTGTCAAAATAGGCACTATTAACGGCTTATAAAAATAACATATTATTGAATTATTTAAAAATATCAAAAATAATAGAAAATTACAAATTGAAAGTTATATGGTCTAAAATTTCATAATATATCCAATTATGGAAAATTTACAACACATAAATAAATATTTATAACCATTAAATATTTAGAATATTATTACCACAAATAAAATTAAATAGATTAAATAAGGATAAATCAAAATGAAAAGTTTTTCAATAAAATAAAAACAAGTCTAAATATTATTAGTTGAGAGTATTTAGAACCTTACTCATATTATCTTCTAAATAAATATGTTTGGGATAATTATAAATCAAAAATGAATTTATAATAGATTAAAATTCAAGACTATCCAACGGTGCCCCTCCCCTCTCTTATAAAAGGACACATCTCCTTGTCTTTTAAAACATCTATAAAGACCTTTTTATTATCCAAAACCTACCAATTTAATTATAAACATCCCTAGAAACATTATAGATGTCTTGATATTGATTAAATCTAAACACTACTACTGTAAGTGGAGATTTATAGGAGGTACATTGAAGATGAGGTAATATCATTTACTGATTTTTCCAAACCAGTTTCTTCTTCTACATCCACCTCATGAGTTGCTTAAATATAATGAAATTAATCTATTATTAATTATATAATGAAAGGTTTTTAGGATTATTAAACAAATATATTCCAATTTCTGCCCAGAATATAAAAAATTAAATCACTATGTGTGTCTACGTATGACTTACCGCCTCCACACAGTGGCATAATCTGTTTTTGACCACCTCCTTACATGGATGATTATAATGATGTAATTAATAAATATATATTATTAATATAACATTATATTTATTAAGATATACTATACACCATCTACTTCAATACCATTCAACAATTATGGGAAAGATATCATCGCTCGTGCGTACCTACAACTCTTCATCTCCACGGTGCGGTGTGATTCATTCTACATAATATTCAATGAAGAGGACTTTTAGAAATAAATTAAATGAATAAATATGATATATATTATACTAATACCATGATTTAATTTATATAACTATTTCCTAAAAATAATAATAAGAACTTATTCGGAAAATCATACATAAGAACATAAAACAATTGAAACCAAAATAACGAGTAACAATGAAATGTTTCAAAAAATGAAAATATGGTCATAAATGTTATCATAAAAAATAATTAGGATTCTGGAAAATATCAGTATCATTATTTAAATCATTATACAAAAGGTTTGGATTCAGACAAATCAAATTAGACCTAAGGTAGGGGATAAATTTTTAAATCTCATTTTTATCCGAGATTGTTTATTCGTAAGTATTTTCTGGGGTAGATTTGTCATACACAACCAGGATTCTTAACTATGATTTAATAATATTGTTTTATTCCTTATATATTATTTTAATTAAATTTTACTCATTGGTGAATTTTTACTAAATGGTATGAATTGAATCTTTTGACGTTTTCGATACATGGTACTTATTGTCTTTAATTGAAAAAGTACTAGAAGATTTTTTTTATATTTTATGGAATGAACAAATTTTTATGTTTTCATAGTGCCTTATTTCCATGAAGAATCCCCTAAAACATAATGTTTATTTTCACCGAGAATTATCTTTTCTAATATTTTAGGAATTTTTGTGAAAGGAAAACGTTTTTGAAGAAGAAATGATTTTTTCTCAAGAATGAAGCTCAAGTGTTTTATGGAAATTATTTTCCATATAAGATAACATAGGTGTATGCTTCTATCCCTATTATTATTTTTAGTTTATATTTTAATGAATTAATTTTTTTTTGAAATCCATTTATCTTGTATTGATTTTGTTATAATATATTGATGTTTAAGAAACAATTTTTTTTTCATCGGGTTACACTATGGTTAATGGTTTATGTATTGTGGAACATGTAAAACTGATTCCATTATGAGATGGTTGGGAACAAAATATCACATAAATTTATTGGGTAATGCTTTATATCTCATTATATTGACCTGACATCAATATAATGTTAATTTGGTTCAGTAATACATGGCTGAAATGGAAAGTAAATATTGTTCAGTAATTTATGGCTAGAGGACCATGTAAACCTGCTTCAGTAATGGAAATTGACCACAATAATTGTCTTAAAATCAATGACATGGCTAATATGGAAATAATATTATGTGATTATTGGTTTTCATCAATTCCATGGTTTTTTAAAATTCTATTTTATCATGGTAAATGTTTCTTTATGATCTATGCCTTATGTACTGCGCAGATTTATTTCATGAATCATGGTTTTGATATTTAAACATTATTTTTATGTTATGAAGTTCTCATGTTTATGGCATTTATTTTTATATTTTTACCCTTACGGATCATTGGACCTCTCCCTTTTTATGTTCACTTTTTGGCAGAATATAATGATAGG
Source organism: Viscum album (assembly GCA_963277665.1). Taxonomy (NCBI): domain Eukaryota; kingdom Viridiplantae; phylum Streptophyta; class Magnoliopsida; order Santalales; family Viscaceae; genus Viscum; species Viscum album. The sequence continues at coordinate 1,759,500,160 of OY728123.1, forward strand.
TTTTACATAGGAAAAAGTGGATGATATTTATGGGATTTGTTGAAGATCATTCACCATGTTCGAAGATTATGTTCCTTGTTTCCAATGACACTAAACTAATAAAATATTGGGAATATATTTGTGTTATGTATTACGTGTTCTGCCAAAGAGACATAATGTCCCTATACATAAATCTTGGAACGTTAGAGTTGGTATCAAAGTGAAGGTTTAGGTATCCTTTTGAAACTAGGATGTGAAAACATTATTGAGATCTCAAGATATATTTATAATTTATATCTAGGGATGTTCCTAAGGGTAATTCTAACTATATGTTATAATCATAGAATTAGGGTAATGATCATGAATATCCTAGGATTTAACCTAATATGCTAGAGATTGAATGTAATCACCCATAATTATGATGCTTTCCTATTATGATTTTTTCCTCTTAAACTATTCTTTTTGGGTTTTAGAAAATTGTTAGAACTCGAATGTACCGTGTTAATGAACAATTTAGTGGGAAATGCCCTGATTTCCCTCCTAATCAATCAAATGTTATGGGATATGTAATTAAATATCCTATTTCTATACCTACCCAATTTATGATTCATTTTGGACATCCAAATGAGCATAGAAGGGAACAAAATTCTATTGATTCCATCATGATGCAACATCCACCTTTTTAGACGGTATTCTAATACACTTGTTTCTAAACAATGGACTACTACCACTGAAAAGATATTTTCTATCCTTCGATGTTCAAAACATGAAAATATTATTTTGGTTTTTTATCATTTAGAAGGTGAAGCAGAACAAGGGTGGACAATAATCAAGAATACATGGAAGCAAGATGAAATTGAATTCGGGGAATGGGATAAGTCAAGAACTTATTTATCAATAAGTACATCGCTTATATTCTTAAAAAATATTGAAATGTATTTACTTGAGATTAATAAAATAGATGATTAATCCTTTGGTACATACAAGTCAAATTTTAAAAGTATTTCAAGGTATGATTCTAGATTAATCATCCAATGTGAATGTAATGTTGATCGATTCATCAGTGGCATATAACCTAGTATTTAAAGGGAATTATCTATATGATACATTAGTCGAAATGAAGAGATTGTGCATTGTAAAATCATGGTAGAAATAGAAGTTGGTATTACATATCAACCTTACGGTTTTTAAAAGAAATGAAAGTTGGAGTTCAATGTAAATTCTCAAAACAATGGATAAAAGAAGATGAAGGATTCCATTCATTCAAAAGATAGAAAAATGAATGGTAGAGATTTTGTTAACGAGACAATAAAATGTTTTAAGGGTGGAAAATAAGGTCATCAAGAAGTTTAGTTCTAACATAATGGGAAAACAGTTGTTAATTATGTGAATACATAAAAGAATATAAATATCACCACCCACACATCAATTCTATAAGTGCAAGGAAATGGGTAATTATTCTAACCAATTACCAAATCCAAGGGTTAATGATGATGATAGATATCAACAACCTCTGAAATCCAAATTCAATGGAAATTCACAAGTGATCACTATTGGATATGATGAGTATTACAATGAAGTGGTGGAATGATTAAGTATTCAGGTATCCGGATTACAAAATAGTGTATAAAAATCTCATTTATGACATTATAAAGTATTAAAGTATCTATGTATTGGTCCATTTTGGTTTTCCATAAGTATATTTTACCGAAAACCATGAAAATATCATCATATATGTTTTTGGAACACACATAAAATGAACATAATTAAGGTATTATAAGATAAGGAGATGTTTTATAGTAATAACGACCTCGTGGATAATATAAGGACAAAGTGATGTCGTGGTTTGAGAACACAAATTTTTTTGTATTTTTGCTGTGTGGAAATATTCAATTTGATAGAATACATGTTTTCACTAAGATAATACACGATTATGTTATTGACGTGTTTGGAATGTGACAACCATGAAATAGCTTCTGAGATATGGGAGATAAATCTCAATTCAATTTAGTTCACATTTTTCTAAGGTTTTGTATTTTCAGTTTTTGGAAGGATTGTAATTTTATCCATTTATGGATAGTATAAGATATATTATAGTTCAATATTGTTTGATTAATATATTATCCCACTATTGGTAGACATATGCATATTTTATAACTTTTGATAACATTTTTGATGAGATTGATGGAATGACCTACAATTCTATCGCATGATCCTCTAACACATCATGAATGAAAAATTCTAAATCATTTCATTAAATAATAGATGAAGTGGAAATTGTTCAGGGAATGATCAATACTGATATTGTAATAAAATCATGTAATTATTTCTTATGAGGAAAAATTCAACGAATTTGGGAAAAGGATCTTGAAACCAAAAATGTTATCCTAGTACATTTTCATCAGATGAATATGATGGTCCTATAAATAATCATATATTTATAGATTTATGGTTGTTAACTTTCTCCATCGTTGTTCTCTATCACTATACATGAGAACTTATTTGTTAGATTTCTCTTACATTCCCATGTTTTCACTTCCCACCTATGTTCTCCTATGTGGAAACCCATTCATGAGTTATTTAGGGGAACCGTTAGGTTTCAAACATTCCTTTTTAGATTGAATATTACGTATTTCTTTTTATGATGTGGTTTTTTTAAAGAAACTATAAATTTTTAAACCATATAAAAACCCGAAAAATTTTGAGGGAGAAATTCATTTTAAGGGGGGGTATAATGTAACACCCGGAGAATTTTTTGAGATAAATTCTTTTTAATTTCATTGATGTGATTTTTTGTACACTACACCAAGATTATATTATTCTATACCCAACACCATATTATCTTTTATTATACGCAACACAGACTTGGAATTCATTACACGCAATAGAAACCTTCCTCGATAGTTTGTATTGTACGCAATTCCGAGTTTCACTAAAAATTGATATATTATTAAAATATTAGTATTTAATGCGATATAAACCAGTAATTATGAATAGTATTAAACAAAATTTTTAATTTTATAACATTAACATTATTCTAATTTATTTTTTAAAACATGATATAAGAAAAATTTCAATTTCTACGATAAAAGAAGTATTTTCCAAAAATTTAGTTTTGTCGCCTTTGGATGGCGCACCAATGTTAAATATAGGTTAAAACTATCTATTATATTATATTTGTAATAATAAATTAATACTTTTGAAGAAGGAAATTAATAGTTATTTGGTGGAATGTTTTTTTTTCTTATAAAATTCATATTTTAATGGATAGTGAAAAATACTGAATTTTAATTCAAAAATGCATTTTCATATAATTTATTTAAATTGATAGATTATCATTTTAATTGGTTTTAAATTGTTATTGGATTATATTTTTATCATTAACATATTTTTTTTTCTATTAAGTAATTTAACATTAAAATTGGACAATAACACATGTCAATCTTTTGATAGTTTCTACTTCTTAAAACTCCATGTTCTGGTTATGAAAACAGGAATTTATTTTCAATTAATTAATGAAATTTTATTATTTTGAATGAGGAAAAATGGATCCCATATTTGGAATAAGTGGGTCCAAATTATGTTAATATGTTACTTATATTATTGGATATTATGAATATTAACTTAGATAATTTTTATTTAGTAGAGAAAATGGTAAATAGGGTCAATTCGTGTAAATAACAATATGATAAATATAATAAAATTACATTTACACCTTCAAAAATCTAATTGGATGAACTAAATTCCATAAAAATCACCTCAGGATTTTAATTGATTCATATAATAGACTTTTTTCCTAGAAAGTGATGTAATTATAAGTAAACCCAAGAAGTTTACAACATGTCACTATCATATATCTTATAAGAACACTAATTAAAATATAGTGATAAACACGATAAAACATAAAACAATATTCTAGAAAAATATAATTAAAATATATACATAATTATTATATATTTAAAATGTTTAAATATTAAATGATTACCATTTATGATGACATAATAGTGATGTTGAAATTATTTTATTGATAGAAATATCAATGAAATTGTTTTAAAAAAAATTAAAATGAATTTCATATGAACTAATTAATGTGATCCATAACTTTATAGGAGCCGATGAATTGTTAGGAGTATAATAAACATTTTTTATTGAATTTATCTTCTTTTCAAGTTTTATTTAAATTCAAATGAATTAATAGTGTCAAAATTGACACTTGATATTTTATAAAAATAACATATTACTAATGTTTTTTAAAAACTCAAAGATATTTAAAAATTACAATGTTAAAACTATATGGTCTAAAATCTCATATATAATACAACTATGAACAATTTTAAACACATAAGTAAATATTTATACCCATTTAATATTTAAAATTATATTACCACAAAAAATTAAATATATTAAATAAGGATAAATAAAATTGATATGGTATACAATAATATCAAAACATGTGTAACATTTATTTTATGATAGTTTTTAGACCCACATATATATTATCATCTAAATAAATGATTTTGGGATCATTATAATGTGAAAATTAATTGATAATAAATTAATATTTCAAGACATTATAAAGGTTTCCCTCGACTGTCTTTTTAAAGGGAACATATCGTTCTCTTTTAATCCCACCAATAAAGCCCTTTTTCTAGGACAAACCCTTCTAATTTTTCTTTTCAACATCCCTAGATATATTTAGTGGTATATGGTTATTCAAAAACCAACTCTAATTCTCTACAATTAGATTTAGTGGATCCATGTCAAAGAAGAGCTAATATCATTTATTGATTCTTTCAAAATTCCTTCTTCTTCTACTTCCACGTCTTGAGTTGTTTAAAGATAAAGTAATAGATATAGTAGTACATATATAGTGATAGTTTATTATAACTATGAAACATCTGTAATCCACCTCTTACCCATACTATGAAAAACAAAATCACCACATGTGTGTATGTATGACTTCTTTCTCCACATCATGTTGTAATCCGTTTTCACCACCACAATACATGGATGGGAATAATGATGGAATTAATAAATAAATTTATTATTAATAAAAAATACAATTTATTATGAGATATTATACACCATCCACTTCCATACCATTCAAAAATTATGGAAATCTTATCGTCCTTCATGCATACGTACAACTTAACGTCTCTACGGTACGATGTTATTCATTCTACAAAATTATCATTAAATAATGAAAATATAGAAAAATTGAATTAATAAATATGATATTTATTATACTAATACCATTCTGTAAATGATATAACTATTACCTTAATGGGGGAATAATAACATATCTGACAAAACATGCATAAAAACATAACACAGTTAATACCTGAATAACGAGTTACAATGAAATGTTACTAACAAACTGATGAAAATATGATCTTAAATGTTGTAATAAAAAGTATTATGATTCTTTAAAAATTAGTAGAAATAATTAAATCATTATACCGGTGTTTTGGGTATATACAAAGAATATCAGACCTAAGTTATGTGATAACATTGAAAATATCATTTTTATCCATGGCTGTACATTTATAATTATTTTATGGGGTATATATACACTCGACATCCTTGTTTCCTAAATATTTATTTCAAAATATTATTTATATCATTATATATATTTTATAAATTCAATTTTAACCATTGTTGAATTTTCACTAAATTTTTTTAAAGGAATCTTTTTTCTTTTTCGGTACGAGGCACTTTTTGACTATTTTAGCAAAAGTACGAGAGGAATATTTTTTTACATCTGTGGAATGACCAAATATTTATGCCTTCATAATTCGTTATTTAATTGAAGACTCCCCAATAATTATACAAGGTTATTTTAACATAAAATTATTTCGTCTATTATTTTGATGAATTTTGTGGAAATAAAAAGTTTTTGAAGAAGAAAGGATATTTTTCTCCAGAACTAAGATCAAGTCATTAATCAAAATTATTTTCCATATAAGATGAAATAGATTTATGTTTCTATATATAATATTAATTTTCTTATTTTGTTTTTATGATGGATTTTTTTTTTGAAATTCATTTGTCTTATATATATTACGTTATGATGGAATAACATTTAAGAAACCCATTTTTTGGATCCTTTGGTTTCCATTGGTGAATGGTTTATGTTTTCTAAAACATGTTATAATGATTTCATTATGATATTGGTGGGAGCTATATCTCCCTCCAATGCATTGGGTAATGATTTATATATCAAGACACACAATACTGAAACAGAAAGTAAATTTGGATCAGTAATAATGGCCTAGAATGATAAGTAAATCCAGTTTAGTAACGCGTGGCTGGAATGGTGACTAAACCCAATTATCTAATGGAATTTTTCCACTATTATGGATGTGGTAAAAATTTCATGGCTACAATAGAAATCATATTATGTTCTTATTTTTTCAAAATTCAATGTTTTATTCCAATTAAATTTTACCATGGTTAATGTTCCTTTATGATCTATACCATATGTACTTCCATGATTTATTTCTTGATTCATCGTTTTGATATTTAAACTTTATGTTCATGTTTTTACATTCTTGAATTTATTGTTTGTTTTTTGTTCTTAATTCTAACCTTTTTTGATCATTTCATATAACCATATTTATATTTTAGTTTACCTCGGATAAAAAGAAAGGTTTTAGGTAGGAAACAAAATGTGGAAGATCCTTATGGGAGATGTTGAAGAACTTTAACCGTGTTAGATGATTTTGTTCCAGGTTTCCAAATACACTAAAATAATATGTTCATTGGGTATATATTTGAGTAATAAATTATGTGTTCTTAAAAAGAAATGAAATTTTTCTAGATGTCATGGTTGGGTCATTTGAATTATTATTTCATATAAAACTCAAATATGCATTAATTTTACCGATATTACCTTCCATGAAAAGCAATAGTTAAAATGAATGACATCGATTCTTAAGGTGGTAGTCCACCTTACACATGAATGATATCATCATATCCCCCATGGAATGAAAAGTGACAAGGTATATGTGATATCATAATTAAACAAGTATAATTATATTAGAAATATTTTGTGTATATTTATATATTCATTTAATCTATCAATCTAACAATCAATGTAAAATGTAAATGGAGAAACATTAAATCTATTCGTAAGGCAATAATATGTCATACACATGAGTGAATATATTGTCTCTAAAATAGTTGGAATGTAATTAGGTATGATTGATATTATAATTAATAATTAATAATATTATCATATTTATTCAATATAAATATTATATTTATTTGTGAGAGGGGGTGATGAAAAACAAATAACATTATCTCATGAGTCGTTAGTCTGTTGTACACTTGATCAATGAATCTCTTTCTAATTTCAATTAAAAAACATTGATATATATTGCTGAACTAATATTAAAAAATAAAAATATATTAGATATAAATGTTTTATTATATCATTAAAATTGAATGATTTTTTAATCAGTTAGAATAATAATAAAAAAATACATTGTTTAAAAAATTACATCATCTGCAGAAAAACACCTAAAGTATTACCTAAAACCTTAAAATATTATATTTATGATCTCAAAACTAAATAAATTTTGTGCTAAGAAATATAAGGAATTTATTTTTAATTTTAATATGTGAAATAATGGGTTTTGTAACAGTAAATATTAGATGAGAGGTCTGGCCTTTTATAAGTGATGTGAGAGGCACACTTGTAAATTTTTGAGAAACAACTGGTATAGAAACATATTTAAAAGAAAAAATATCAATGAATTATGTAGTATAAAATAATTATATGTAAAAACATATAATTATTTCCATATTATTTTTTAAAAAAGATTCATAGTTATTTTACACAATTTCTTTTTTGTGAACCCCCCCTCATTATCCCGTTTTAACATTAGCCATTGTAATTAACTTTTATAGTTTATACTATTCATTATGGTAAAATATTAGAATGGACATATTATTAAATATTAAAAACGATGATTCCAAATATTTAATCCATTTTTTAAATTCCATTTAAATAAATGTAACATTTTATTTTATAATTACGCCCATAGATGTGATCATAAATCAACATTCCAAAATAAATTTTCAAAAAATTAAAATGTTTTTATTTAAAAAATAAATATAATTTTAACAAAAAATGAACTAAATAAAATTAAAATTTTTATTATAGGTCTAATTTCGTTTTTTAACCATTTTAAAATAATAATTACACTAATAAACATGTTAAATGAAAATGTATTTTATTATAAAAAATTATTTTTTTTCATAATTCATTGAATAAATAAACATTTACAAAAATTCATAAATAGTATACCCTAAAATAATTTTAACATGAGGATTTTAAAAATGGATATTATTTTTCAAATAAATTTTCTAAATGTTTCAAAAAATACATTTAATATAAGTTTGAAAAAAGTGAAATAACTATTTTTTTAAAATATGTCTTTTAAGAAAATAATTTGATTTAATATTATATCATTCCTAGAAAACACATAAAATGAATATTAAATATTAAATTAAAAATAAAATATGTAAATTTTATTATCATTATTTTAAAAAAAATTAATTATTTAATTTATTAATATTAAACATGTTTGTGTGGAAAATAATTGTTTTTCTAAAAAGGATTTCATTTCTTTTGAAAAAATAAATTCATTTAAAATTGGTGGGACACCAAATAATTCACTTTATATACATTTTTAAAACATATATTTTCAAAATTTAGTTAATTTTTTTCATAACAACCATTCCAATGGCATGTATATAAATACCATATGTAATAATAAAATATTAATAGTATGTTGTGTTTTATTAAAACTATTAGTTTCATATAACAAACGCTATGAAAAATATTAAATGTAAGTGAAAAAATATATCATAATATCTCAGCGTTTAACATATAATTTTTTATATTATAAAAAACATTTAGTCAAGTTATCATGAAAAGACATCATTTTACAATATTTCTAGTTAGATCAAATATTCCCCAAATAGTTTCCAAAGGCTAGATTATTTTTTTCAACATTCAAACTATGTTTCTATAGATTACATCATTGTTTGGGTTGACTCCCCGTAAATATTTTCCTACTTCCCTTCATATTTACTATATCGTTTTGATGATTATACCACCACAAATAAGTGTTATGATGAAAGACTATAAAATTATAGAAGTAACTACATTATCCTATCTTCCTTTACAAAATTAAGGCTATTTAGAAATATGTTTCTTCCATTAATAAATGTTCTTACCATCCACTATGGTATTTATTCTCACACCAATGTTCTGGTTATTTCTTTACATTCTATTATTCATCATCAAATTATTCTTAGGATCATAAAAAACCCTCTAATAATATAATAAGTTTTTTTTCAATAAGTTATAGTTATTCCTCCATCAAAATCAAAATTTCATCAAGATTTATGTTACGGTTATTTTTTCATCAAATAATTTTATAATATTTTCCTTCAATTTTATAATAATTTTTATTTAGGAAAATATTCTTGATTTTTTTCAAAATATATCCCCTTTTTATCTTCTTGATCCGACATTCAAGTATTTTATTTTTTTGCAATAAATTCATTCAATACTCCTATTTCAATAAATTCCACCTACTTTTGTTCTTCATCAGAAAAAAATGATTTAATCAGTAGTTATGTTTTCATAATTCACATTTTCAATAGAAAAACTGTTTAGATATGTCATAAATAAAATTTTCAGTTTCTTCTTCACAATCATCATATTCATCAAACATGAAAATTAGATTCTCATTTTGTTGTTAGAATAAATGATATCATTTCCCATGGATGAGACTTATATTTTTATTCCCTACTCTTAAAGGATAAAAATTTATCTCGATCGTCTTAATCAATTTATTCATCTTCCATTAATCAATGGATATTTTCATAATAATACACAATAACTCTATAGTCGAAGTTATTTTGACGTAACATTCCTTTATACATTATTTTATGTTATTTCACTATTTCAGAAAACCGAGAAATAACTTTTTTAAAACAATTATTAAATAGTATTTGTGGTCGGTGTTTGAAACATTTTCTTATTTGAGGACATTCTTAGATTTTCCTTGCATAATATCTTTGAATGATATTTCTCCAATAACCTTTTAAATGTTCTTTATAACCTATTCTCTCCCCTCCTGTTAACTTATACGAGTATTATAAAAAGAAACTAAAGTTTTTTTCTGGTGAATCAATCATCCAACAATTAAAAAAATTTATCTAATATAGTTGGAATAATTTATAATATCTTATTGGTAATTTTTTTATATTATTACATCTTACCGAGATATCCGATGGTGCTAGCAGTTTCATTCACTCTTGTAATGAATGAACCAATAGATTCAAAATCATAGAAATTAATATCATCACATTCAATTCTCTAGATCTATAATATCACCTTCTTCATTTTAATATTTCCTTAATAGATGTTTTTTAAACATCTCCCAAATGAATTTATCATTTTCAAGTCCATTTAATCAATGAAATCCACTATTAGTGATATGGATAATTTTAGACTTTATGGCACACCCATAATTCTACAACATTTTCATATCAGTACCAATTAAGGATACTCTCTATAAAATAGTTATGAAACCATCTGTATGAACATTATGAATGTCATACCTAAGATACACATGATAACGTATCAATCGATAACTAAAATTTTGATAGTAATTTCAATCTAAATTTTTAATTCCCATACAATTCATAGATTATGAACATACAAAGTTACTTCAATTTCATTCAAATATTGGAAAAGGGATGACAATGAATTCCTATATCTAATACCAAATGAAGGTATAGAACATGATATATTTTTCTAATGATCTGTGGAGAATATTAATTAGTTATATTTTCTTTTTTAAAATTTATTTCTTGTGAAACAATCTTCAAATCATGTTAAATAGTTATAACATTACTAAAAACAATTGGCAAGAATATTCCCCATTAAATAAATAATTTAAAATTTTCACTAATATATTGGATTATATATTTTTGTTCATATTATTGTAATAATATATTTCCCCCCAAAAAACTAGAAAAATAATTATTTTATATGGATATAGAATAAAGGAATTATCCACACACAATCATTACAATATGATAAATTTAACAAAACATGTGCTCACTATGCTTATAAAACGTGTACCTATAATTTAATAACAACATTATAAACATTCACCATTAAGTGGAGTATGTTTACACTATAACACTTGTACTTATCCAGTTTTTCTCTTCTTGCAGTTACATTCTTCTTCACTTCAATACCCATCATTAGGAATGATCATTCACCATGGACATCTATGTAAAACTTTATCCATTTTAACAAAATATGAATTATTTATCAAATTTTCCTATTTGGGAAACTCCATATGGTTCCTTATGATAGTTGAAACAACTTCCTTAAAATTTATCTATCATGTTCCACCATATATAAATGTTTTTCCATCCATATATATCATATCCCCAAATAAAAAATTCTCTATTAATTTTTATTTTCTTCTTCTTCAGCAGACTGATTCCTAGGTTGGAAAAGCCATGCACAAGCATTGGATTTCAAATTTCATAAGGTATCATTATATGAATCTATTTATCTATCACTTAATATTTTTCATTCAGTAAATGTACAAAAACATCCATTTTATATTTCACTGTATGTATATATTTGATAAGGGAAAATTATGTGATTTTTATTTAAAAATCACACATAATGGAAAAAATGATATTATAATATCCTACTTAGTATGATTTTATTGTATGATTATAAAATCCAAAAAATACTTCTAGAATATTTTTATCGAAATCATAATCCACATTATTTGATAAACATCCTTTAAATTTTGATCAGAAACAGGGCTCTTCCTCCTAATATGTTTCTATTTATTAATGATATATACAACTTTCTCACATTTAAAATCCATAAAAATTAAATTAATGATCCATTACATGGTAAAACATTATACCAATGATTTTTTATGTTATAAATGTTTGTAATAAATTAACTGTCTAAGGAATCTCTATTCAATTATTCATTTACCAACATTATTGGAACTTCTCGAATGACTTTCTCATACACATCCTTAATCAAATTACTTTTGTTAGAACTCTTCCTATATTTTCTTCATTATCCATATTCTATACCATGATATTTATAAAAAAACATTTATCTAATTTATCTAATAAATAGTATTATTCACAAATACATACATTTTTTTTTCTAATTGTAACTATACAAAAATAAATTTAATCAAATGCATCTATATACTTTGTCTAATTAGAAAATTTTTTATTTGGATCCCATCTAATTGTACTTGAACAATATCATCTCCTTCTACTTTTAATATATTAAACTATCAAAAAAATATCAAAAATATCCAAAAAAACTATTTACTGTCAGTAAATATTATTTTCCATTTTGAATTATGGTGGAAAATTTTTTTAAATAAAAAATCATAAACATCAAACACAACCAGTCCTCAACCAAACCACTGTATGATTATGTAATTTTGATAAAATATATAGAACTCTATGGTACAGTTATTGTTCGAATAGAATAATTTATCCCCTCTATAATTATGATTGGATCATGATATACCACATAGATCATGATTTATTTATGATTGAAAACATGGAATCCTTTCTAGATTCATTTTTTCTATGCTTATAAATGATGATCTGTTAGAAAGAGGATACTCATTTAGAACTTTTTTTATTTCATTAAAAATTTCTTTTATGATATTTATTCCTAATAACATTTCCCATTCCCCAATTTTAAGAACTCAGACAAAAAATTGATAATTTATGTCTGATTAACAAAATAATAATAATTTTGAAAACATCTATACATCGTAGAATTATATTAAAAATTTTATTCTACTTCTGAAAATCATAATCATCTTGTTCACATTAACTACATCCCTCTATGAAGTTAAATTATTTCTCACCCTATTGTATAACATTGAACTATACATTAACAAACTAATAAGATACATGGTTTTGATTGGAATTCTACACAGTGGTGTAATTTGATAATATAATTAGTATTAATAAATCATTAACGTGCATTAAATATTTAAAATTTTCCCAAACTATGAAGAAATCAAAAAAGGTAATAGAAAACATCACATCATACGGACCACTATGCAACTGAAAATATCCCTTTTAAATCCCAATGATCATTAACCTTTGGATACCCAATGATAACTGACTTAAAACCCACATGGAAAATGTAATTTAGATAGATAACAGTGAGGCTAAAATGAATTAAACATCTATAAAAGTTATATATAGATAATTCTAATTAATGTGATATTTCATTAATTGGTTTTTAATTTTTTTTCATTTTGGAAATTTATTTTGAAGAACATTCGATTCAAATAGAATCATAAAATGAATTATCTCATGTGAAACATTATTGAAAAATATTGTGGTGGACTCTACACTCATTATCCTACCATAGAGAAGTATTTTATTCACTAGCCAGGCTCCTCAGTAGTGATAAATGTTGTGACCCATGAGACCCAAAATATATTATCACAATCTCAGATCCACCAATGGTAATTATTGATTGTTATTTTATGTGGATACCATTTAAATAGATCCACATGACACTAAGGGTGTTACAATACAGTCTCAAGGAAGTTAATTTCAATCATTCATTCCATTTTTAATGGGCCACTTAGAAGAAAGTGGCCAAGGTTGCTACACATAAAAATTTCATGAGCCTCACACAAAAGCGTGAATAAAACATATCTCCCAAAAAAAGGGTGGTGTAGGAGATTATCATCATCTAAATTATTTTCTAGGAGATATATAGGAGGGATCCCACAAGCCACCACCATCATCAATGAAACATATCCCAAAATCAACAAAAATATCATGATAAGGATAATTTAGTTACATCAGCCCCAACCACTCAGACCAGGGATTCCCAAAGGATGGCTCTATGGGATTAATGGGATAATATGTCTTAGAAAATTCTCATTTTTTATTTATCTCTATCTCAATGAATCTTTTAGGTATAATTTTGAATAATCTCAAGGGATATCCGATAATCCTATTCCATTTTAAACTCAATAAATATTCTGATAGATTCCATCGGTTTTATGAAATAATAATCACATCCTTCCTGTAATACATTGGTAATTTCACCATATATGAATCAAAATATAGGAGAATATTTATATCCCTTCCCATAATCATAAATCCCATAGGGATATTCAATTATATATCAGATAATAGGCTCATAATATAACCCAGTCTTGAATAGACATCTAACATATTCTCATGATGGCATTGGAGTAAAAAAATAACCTCACACCCATCCAAAAAAATCATTGTCATATGCCCATGACAACTAAATAGTAACCTATGAGTCTCCTACTCAATAGTTTAATTGTCTATACTACTTGATCCTGATTATTATCAATGCCCGAACCCCATTCACTGCCATTGTCCTCCCTGTGGAAATATTGAAGTAAACTATAAAGCTTCTCTCCACATTAATAGTTTTGAAGGTCTTCATCATAACATGAAGATCAAGAGAAAGAGATTAACTCCCCTATATAACTCATCAAAAATAGTAATCATGGTGTTCCTCTATATAAATAATAGCCGTGGAGGTCCTCCACAAGGCAGATAATGATGAGTTTGACTTTGAGAAAATTAAAAAAATCTTATTTGGATGTCATCCCTAGGAAATATTATTTGATTTAATTAATCATTTATGTCATCCCCATGGTTCTCATTTTGATATCCATACTCAAAATTAATTTTCTTCTCAACATGAGGTAGTCACCATGTCAACGACACTGTTATTTTTCCCTCATACTGATTGGTACTCAAGAAATAGTTTGTAAACTACATTAGGTTCCTTATCCATAGATATTTACATTTTATACTATCCTATTGATAGTATGAGATACTTTTAATAATATTCACCTCTGAAGAATTATTTTTCCTCTTGTACATTGAATAGATTATGAGTGGCCCCATTACCCTCAACTAATTAATAGAGAAGTAAACATTTTTCTACAATCAAGTAAATTAACCCCCCATTAAGATTTATTAAAATTTATTTGTCAGGTTGAAGGAGTGAGTTTAAGACTGAATACCAATCGTGTTGTGGAATATCCTCAAAACCCAAACTGAATATATGTGTGTAAAAAAGTGTATTTTAACTAATTTTTTTGTAACATGTCACTGAAAATAAGACACTTTGAGGGATGATAAAATCCTTACAAGGAGTACACTAAACATTTAATGGTGATAGAAGATCCTTTTACCAAAATACACAATGTTCGTCCTCTTATTATATTAGAGCTCATGTTTGGGAGATAATTTATGTGTGTCTTACAATACTACCTATATTTCATCAAGGTGCTCCAACAGATAAATACTAATGCTCTATATTTTGTGTGTACAAGGATATAGGTATGTCATTATGATATATATTTCACCCCACTCACCACACAAAAAAACTATTTGAGTAATATATTTATCACTTTTTTCACATTCGTCCACATCTAAATCCCTTGATATTCATAATATAGTTGGTTTTTTTGGTAGTAGAATCCTATCATTCCAAATTCCCAACGTGGAATACATAAGAGAAGAAATAAATTTATCATCTCCTACTTCATACTTAGAAATATTTGAAACAATCCTCAGATATGAAGAAGTTAATAATAAAACCATAGAATAACCCTCATTAAAAATAACATGTCACCCCAAATAGGAAGTACACCTTGCTCAATCAGGTATAGAGGATGGAAATATTATGAATGTCATGATAGTTTCTATTTTAACATTATAAGACAAATTTAATTGTGTTCGTATTTTGTAATTTTTACCAAAAAAATTCTGTGATCACAAAATAAAAAATGATTCCTTGATGTGATATTAGTATACTAATATCCACCAAACCCCAATGGGAAGGGGTAATATTATCATACCATCCTCAAAGAAAGTAAACTTTATCTTGGCTGGGATAAACATCACTAGAGGCACTCTCACATTTCCTACCACCTCATAATATAAGTCCCTCCATAGGATAATGTTTGGTGAGATTATTGAAGAATATATAAGGATCAAAGGTCATTAATTTATTAGGAGAATAATCAAAAAGATTGAGTGAATAATTAAATATTATTAATTCCAAAATGTTCTATAAGACATTAAATATCATGGTGGGTTATTATTTTTCCCTAGAATTATGTTCATGGGACAATAAATAAACATATATCTCAAATAAAATCTTGATTTTTAAGGAATAAATTACATCAATGATGTTAATTAGATTAAATCATTTAGATAATTGAGTGAATTATTCTAAATAAGGAGATCATAATGCGTACAATTTTGTTTGAAATATGGTATGCACCAAAGTCCAAGAATAATGTTTGTGTCCTTGACATATTCTATAGACTCCTTAATTAGGAGTCACTATAAAAAATCCACTACCTATTACTCAGTGATATTTGGGTAATTTTAAAATATATTATGTTGATATATCCCACCCACTACTTAATGAATTCTACCCTCTCTGTGATAAAGATAAAATTTACCAATATGATGTAATGTTGTAGATGACTATGGCAGCTCACTACAAGAGATACTCAGATGAAATAGTCTTCTAGATTGGAAATCCTATGAAATGATTGATGTATCCAATTTGTAAAATCAATCCTAGGAAGAGGGGATTACATGACAAAAAATGACGAATCCATTCTTACGATAAACTGGGGACCAATATTTTTTATATATATCCCTGATTTCTTGGGAATATCAAGAATACCATCCCTTATAGTGGAAGGAATTGATTTTTAATGAAATACCCCATAAGATGAATTGAATTGAAAAATAGTTGTATTATATGAAAACTAAACCATATTAGGATTATCTCAATACCAAGACATATGTTTCAGTATCATTTATGGTATTACCCAAACATATTCATTATATTGTGTCTCATTATACTTGAATAAAATATATAGAGTGAATAAGAAGTAATGTGTATAATAAAATGATATCATACCCTGAATGGGGGGAATTAATTCAACAGTGAGATAATTTTTGGAATCTCACATTCCCATCCATCAATGGTATGTGAGTCTTAGTGAATAATCTCATCGAATTTTCCACATAGTAAAAAAACATGATAGGAATATCCAAAAATTAAATAATTTAAAAACTATGCTTATTTATATTGACCAAGGAGTGTCCATACATTTTCTAGTATAAAATCCAACTATTAGGGACTATCTCTAACAACTATGAAAGTAGTTAAAATTATAGTACCCATTCAAATCAATGTTGGGAAAAATAATGATCCAAGGCCACTCAAATTTCTTGCTATGCCAAAATAATAAAATGGCATGCATCATTAAATAATGAATAGAATAAGAATATTCAATGAATATATAGACTTTAATGATTATATATTAGAGATAAGAATAAAAATCATTGCGATGAGTATAAATCATGGGTTGTTCCCATGAAGTACCCATGTATTTTTTTGGTTTTGAAATAGTATCATATTTGCTGGAGGATGATATTCAGTGTCAAATATCATCCAACACCATAAATATAAGGGACTACTCTTGGTAAGTATGAGATTATGATAGCCTCACTCACACCACCATCAGTGCAATCTCTAGTTCACATTCCTCATTAATAACATATGTAACTTCCTTTTGAGTGAAAATGAGAGCAATAATTCCTGCATAATTATGGAATGAAATATAATTATCTATAATGAATCATTCTCTAAAGGAATAATACCAAATATTTTTAAATTGGAAAAAATTATATGGTTCTTTATAATAACCTTGGAGATAGACTTAGTCACATTACCTGATTTCATAACCATAATAAGGTTGACATAAATCATCTCTTGTATAACTCATACAACCATTTAATGTTGGGATATATAATTCAGGACTAAATGTTATTTAATGATATAATTAAGAGGATTGTTTCTTCAAAACAGGTAATACTGGGAAATCCACTAGCATTGATGGCCAATGACATAACTATTTTATCATATCAAGAGGGACAATGAAATGAAATTATAGATAGTTTCAAGTAGAAATTAGATAATTATATGACTGAGAAATAATTCACTCTTGATCTTGATGTACTCAATGTACTAAAGAATTATCTAGTTTTTACCAATATTCCCTTTTTAATGACTGATATTAAACCTCTATCCTCATCAATATATATTACTTAATGAAATAATTACTTTATAAAATTCCTAAATAAGTATGAAACTCTTCTACACACTATTAAGAATAGATTCAATTGAATTTCATTACCCTATTATTAAAAGGATGGTAATCATTCCACCAAATGGGATTTTCAATAGATAAATAATTTCAAAAAACACAATAAATGTTACCTACATAATTGAAAATTTACAAACGATTAATATTTGTGCAATTATTTGTTCCCCACAAATAGATGTGAAGGATGACACATATGACAAGGAGGTTTAAGAAGATGAATTCCTGTTGTGCCTTGAAATTTAGAAAATATTTTTTACAAATCCATATATTCCATGTTATACAAAATAAAATCACTCTAAATATCTAAAAGGAAAATTTTATTTGATCTTTGGTCATTTATGGCTCATTTATATCCAATGATACTGAATTTAAAAACCAATTACATGGCATTGTCCATTCAACATAGTGGTATATTATAATCAAATTAGTCAAAACCCAATGACCCCAGAATATACCCCAATATTAGAATGGTATGGGATTTTTCAAAATAACGTTATCATTCTCCTTCAAGACTCAAGCATAGTAGTATCCTCTCAATGTGATTTATTGGGTCAAGGTATTAATGTGTGACATATTGAATCACTTAATCATTATACTAGACAGAATATCAATCCCTGATTCTTATAATATTTTTATATAACTGATGGATTCAATGTTGACGGGCAATTAATCCCTCAAGAGTTCACACATAAAATTTATAACTCTAAGGAATATCAACCTAATATAAGATCCTGTGAATTCCAGATGGTTATTTCATTCAAAAATAATATCATGAATATTTTATATAGTGACACATTATAACCATATACATATTTGGTAAATTTAAGGATATATGTATTCATCAATCCCTAATAGTTAATAGTTGTAGGATCAACTTTCTCCCAATTTGAACCCTGTGGTGTATAAGATATATTGAAGCATCCTTGTCTACCTATAATTTTATTATTTAGGGGTATAATAAGAAAAAATAAAGGTCACCTAGAAATATCATTTAGAGATACCATTATTTTGAATTCATTTCTATATTTAATTTTATTATAACATATTTGGAGAAAACATTTAAGGAATTTATAAGAAGATCAAGGTTCTATATTAACTTATTATTTACACAATCTTAACATAAACTCTAAATTCATTTTGTTAATGGAAAATATAAGGATATTCACATTAATAGTTCCCAATATGAGTAAATAGAATCACATTATATATTCACATTGATCTCAAAATGGTGGTAAATTAACAAATTATAAATAAATCTATTATTTTACTATCCAAGATGGCCGGGAAACTGCTCCAATCATTCCATGGAGTGAATTTATTATAGATTATATAATTAAAATCAAAAAATTTAACCTAACAACTATATATCTATGAATAAATTTTATTATGAAGTTTTATCTTGTTAATGGATTAAAACAACCAATCAAATTCCAATAATATGCTGGCCTGGAGGAAATCATCATTGAGAAGCCACCACATAGTAGGGGACATACTACTTTAGAACTAAAGTGAATAAATCTTAATCATTGGTTAATTAATCAAAGGGAGGGTATGATTTTATTTTTTTCTACCAAGATAAATATCATTGATCAATATGATATGTATTCAAAAAAAGATGTAGATAATTGGGTTTTGGATCATTTACCCCCATTATCTGGTATCATTTTTCATCTTATAATATCACCAATTTACAATTATATTTTTATTCATTTGGGAATAAAATTTACACCCCATCAAAATTGGGACCACAATAAAACATTCTTTCTCCTACCCCTATCAGCGATGAATATGATGGTTAATATATCTAGGATAATCCTAAATAATTTAAGGAATGTGTTTTTTCTATATTATATGATGTAAAACATGCTAATATAGTCATATGGAAGGATCTATAGCCAACACAGATTAGTGCCTCCATGACATCTGAAGGGAAAGGATAGTTTATATCATTTTAGAAATATCATTGACTTATATTTACAAGGAATTTTATAGAAATTTTCAAAATGTATCCTTAGAAGGATACCAAAATTAATATATACCATAAGACAATGGTGTCTATAAATAACCAGTAATGAGAATTCAATCTATCCATTATTCTATGGTGGAAGCTGAATTTTATTAGATAATAAATACCGACATCATTAAATATTTTTTATACAAAAAGTGGCTCATATATATTATCAGTTCCTGAAAATAAATGGAAATAAGAGTGTACATTGATTTTAGGAATCTTATTGAGAACATCTAGATCATTTCTTACCCAGTTGTAATGAAAAAATTATGTTTTTATTCAATAGCCTGATATTATGACCATCACATTTTTAAAGGTTACTCTATATATAACCAAATCAGGAGTGATATAAAAGATGAAGTGGAAAAGAACTTTTGGGAACTCTAAAGGGAATACTTTTATCATTTTTACACTTATTCAAGAAAATGTTTTCAAAAAACTCAAATGTTACATGAATCCCATACTCATGTCCATGTTAAGGAAAACTATTCCATCATACGTGCACAATATAGTGCACATATTCCAAAAGTAATGTTATCATCTTGCTGATATTATAAAATTTATCAACAATCATTGGAAATACTCCCCGAGGATGAAACCCCTAAAAGGCATATTTTGGGTGGCATTAAATAAATCAATCAATGTCATGGTACACAAACATTACATCAATTTCAACCTTGTAAAGACCATGAAAATGCACTATATTCTTATATGAATCCAAAAATAAATAATGTAACTCTATATTGGTATAACAGATATCAAAATTCTAAAAGAAAACCTTAATGATAAATTCCTTCATTTAACTAATTTAACAATAAAATTGGTTACCTATCAGGGGGGGGGGAGGATGTTTTATGAAATAATTTAATGAACATAGAAATTATCTCCTACAATCACCATTCATAATGCCATTGGTATATAGAAAACCTCTCACTCTCTTTGTGTAACCATTTGAGAGGAACACGAGACCATAATTTCTTTGAATAATGATACATACAATGAAAATATCCTCTATTTCCTATGTTTTATAATGTTGGATATTAATAATCCATATTATGATATTGATAAAATCTACTTTGGTCTAGTCCTTCTAATGTATAAAATGAGTCAATATTTATATAATCAATGGGTATATATGGTCTTTAATGTTGATTTTCTAAAGTATATTATTAGATTCCCACATATAAATATATCAATAGCATGATGTAGAGATATTAATTAACATTTTTAAATCATGTTATTATCTAATAAGATGATTAAAGGTCAAGTGTTATCATATTTCATCAATGTGAACCCTATACTAGAGAAGTAATTATTGAATATATAATTCCCATGTGATGAAATATTCTTCATCCATGAAGCAGTAAAATAATTATTGATTTTCTTCAATGGATGATCTATGATAACAAGATTACGAAGCCTAAAAATATGAGTCACAACATGGATATTCTAATAATTTTCTTTATCTCACCTAGAATATTTTTTTCTATAAAATTCATTTTTTTAGAGGAATACACTAGAAATTTGAACGAATACTAATCCTTTACTGTACGTTTATATTTTTTTCTTATAGATATCATGTTTTTGGTTAAAAATAAATGGATATTTTGAGTTCTTAATCAATATAATAATTAGTGTATATTCAATTAATAATTAGGCGTTTATTCCCATGAGTGAATTTATTAGAGTGTTTAAATGTGAATTACCATAAAAAGAAATAATATCACTCATTATTCATCCATTGAAATCATATTCAGATGCAATATAAAACCTAGATACATCCTTTTTAGATGTATTTGTGGAAAGAATATTATGTGTATCACATGTAGAATAGTGTAATCTTCTTTCATTAGTGATATGGATGAGATCTATGAAGTCGTCTCTATTGGGACCAAGTTAGCAAGAGAATTATTTGGAAGTAAGAAGAGGTTTTTTAGGTATCGTTTTTTGTAAAGGATGTTTGAGAAGAAAGGAAATCACCTCACTTGGTTTTTGTGGATGATAATACAGTTCTTCAAACTCTTGAAAGACGGATTAAAAATCTTAATAAAGTCCATTTTCTTTGGAAGGAACGATGTCAATGTATGACATGGAAGTTATAATATGTTCCTTGGTAAATGTAATAATTCATTGCTGTTTTGTTTGTCAAAAATGTCATAGATTTTTTTGTACAACATGTGATGTAATCTATATTATTTTAATGGGGGGAAACTAAGTTACTCGATGACTTCGAATCATAAAGGATGTTTTTTAAAAGAATATTTTCAGGTGGCATAGTTTCGCTATGTTTGCCCAATTTTTGGGGTCAAAAACATGGAATTAGATTACATTGTGAAAATGGGACTTTCATCATATAATAATTAAAATATGGTAAATGAGTTGATTTCAAAAATGTGTTTCTCATGAAGGGTGTTTCATGAAGGATCAATCAATTATAATGGTGGTTTCCAAAAATAGAGATGATCACCGTGAACTATGAAGGAGATGAGCATCAAGAATGGATCATCGTGGTACAATAATGGTTTTTAAAAACCACAATTGTTTTTGACACCGTGAAGTTTTTTGATGACCAAACATGTTTTTGACATCATGATAGATTTTGAACAAACTCTCCATGATTAGGAAAAGTATTGAGAATTTGAAATTTACATGGGTCTTTGCAGAAAATGGGATAGCACCATGAAGGAAATTAATAGGCTTCATGAGTTGGTGATGATGTGGACCATATGGTTCTGGAATTGGGGGAACATCTATAAATAGGATTCTACCCCCTTCAAAAGAGTGAAAAAGTATCAATGCAAATTATATTTCTTCAGGTTCGCAATGGTTTTCATGAAGGATTTACAAAAAAACATTAACGAAGGCCATTTGATAACTGATCGTTCTGTGTAATAAAAAATTTAGTGGAACTCACAAAGGTTAAGAGAGAATGGTAATGGGATGAAGTTCCATGAATGTATTTTTATTTGTAATAGTTTTGATATTTGCGAAGAGACGTTTGTGACGGATTTTTGCAAAAGGCAGTTTTAATACCCATTTTATGTGAATAAAACATTTATAGAGCATAAAAATGATTAAGGTATTGAATTAGTATGATTACAAATCCATAAGGTTAATAAAAAATTTTGTGTACGAATGAGAATAATTGTTTTGAAATATCAAATTTGAAGATGTGGATCAATAAGCACCATAATATTTAATTACATCATTTTTTCTAGAAGAAGCACACAAATTTGTATTTTTTCATTTTCTTGTAAAACTGTAAGGGCACATCATAATAATTTTATTGTACATAAAAGTATTGTTTTCTATTGGAGTGTGTGGTATTATATTACTTCCAAACAATACTGAGGATGTAGCTACATTTATTGAGAGGTTAACCTCATAAATTTATTTGTTCTTATGGATGTGTGTTTTGATGGTGTTCAGTAGGGAAATAAATCATTAACATGAAGAAAAATTTATTTCAAAAGTAAATAAACATAAAAAGAATAAATAGAACAGATTCACCCCTCCCCCTCTCATTGATACTTGAATCCTGATAAGAAAACTTCATTTGGTAATAGGGGAATGGTTTTATTTGTTTATTCGTTGCTGAATTTTTTAAATATAAGTTGTGACTGAGAATCTGAATTTGATGAAGAGTAAGGGGATTCTGACATTATATGGAATGAATTATCATGCCTGTAAATTTATAATGATACCTTATTTTTTTCTAGGATAAGGAATTTCCAGGTTTGGCATTTTCAAACCCTCCACACAAAGAAACCCCCTCCCCATGAAGAGGTCACACTAGAGAGAGCCCCAGCTGTGAAGGAGTCGTTGCCAGCCAAGATGGAAGAGCGCCATGGGGGTGACAACCCAGGTGATGATGGTTTTTCAAGAAATCTGTCATCGCAGGAGGGTTGCGCCTCATTATTCCCACCCAGTCTGGAACCGGGTGACCCGGTAAGCCAAGTGGATGCCCGGGGAGAGGTTCACCCTGAATGCGGACTCCCAGGATTCTAACCTTGAACCTCCCAATGACTTGTGTTGTTGTACCCCTCTTCTTCACCATTACGCCACCACCGAAGCAGTAAAATGTGTGTAGGTTAATTCTTTCCTGCCACTGGGGGCACCATGCCCAGAGCGTTCCACGTGTTCCCCATCTAGTAAAATTTCTTTGAATCTCCCTGTGCTTACTATGCACAGTGTCTGAGTCTGGTGGGACTAGAGCCAGGGATATTTCCCATGGAGATCGAGGAGTGCATCTAGTGGGTACCACTTGACTAACACCATATGGGAATAATCGTGTTTTTGGGTAACAAGGTATTGGGGTGGCCTCCTCACCTGTGCACCGCACGTCCCCAGTGAGGCCCAAGGTTGAAAACCCTTGGGCTTAGGCCAGTTCCCAATGGGTTAGAGGGGGCCATGAGAGGTTTTTTAGAATATAGTGCATATTTACTTAGAGTACTCAATCCTGAATCCTCGGGGTCAGGACACCACCACCTTTAACCAACTTACTCGTGCCCCGCGGGAAAGCATGTTGTTGGGCAATGAGGTATTGGGGTGGCCTCCCCACCTGCGCACCACACATCTCTAGCGAGGCCCAAGGTGGAAATACATGGGCTTAGGCCAGTTCCCAATGGGGTATAGGGGCCCACGAGAGGTTTTTTAGCATATAGTGTGTGTTAGATTGCGAGGACTCAAACCCAGAACCTCGAGGTCATGACTTCACCGCCTTTAACCAACTCTCCATTTCCCCACAACCATAGAATGATGACTTCCCTTTTGTCTCTTGGGTATGATGTTCATGAAGCAACAATAGATGGATTTACAACAATTTATAAAAATTGACCTTCTACACAATTAGATAAGTTGAATATTGAGAACGATGGAAGAGATAAAAATGCATGAAACTCATCATGTTCTGAGAGTTAATTTTTCAATGTAAAATTTGTTTCAACATCTAATGGTATATGGAAATATTAGAAAGAAATTTATAATGAAAATACAAATGTAAAGAAGAAAAAACATGAAATATAGAGGCTGGTGTATGACTTTTTGAAAATTGGTGATCTTGAAATGGTTGGGGACTTCATTACGAGGGTAAATAAAATTTTCATTATAATCATATTTATTAGTTAAAATATAGTGGATTGTAATTTATTTTAAAATATATTAAGAATTCATCTTTAAGAGTTTGATGTGAAATTTTCTTCATTGGAATAAGGATATCTAGAATCATTATCTCAACATGATCTATATAGAACTCTTGTCAGTTATGAAATAATAAGGGAGAAATCTATGATAATAAAAAAGATGGTTTAGAAATGTATTTCAAGGGTATAATAAAAAAAATCATAGAAGATTAACCTTGAAGATGAATAAGGTGAATCTAATTCTAAAGATGGTTTGTGTAAAAATATTGATAATATTTTTATATATGTTTTCTATGAATGAGAAAAAAAGTATATGGAAATAAAAATGTAAACATACTTTGAAATTTATTGAATGCGAAGACGTTGGTCACTTTTAGGATAACTGTCCTCAATGAATGAATAAAGAAGATGGTCATGATGATCATTTAATTCTAAAAATCCCATGGAAGAAACAATCAAACATAGATATTCATTTTCCAAAGCTAATGATAAAAATAACTTCAAATAAAAATGAATATGCTATTTTTCGAATGATATTGAAGAATATTATAATAATTCTAAATATGATAATCTATTTTCCATAAAATTTAGAGAGAATAAATTTTTTATGAGTGAATAATGATAATTTTAGGAGTAACAGTTCAGAAGAAGACAAAATTCTTCATGAATCACTTTGGAACGAATAGTCAGAAGAATGTATGAGATAGATAAGATGGCATGAAAATGAAATTAGAATAATGAAAAATGAATTCTCCTAGTCCAAAAAGTTGGTATGTTTTTCAGATGAGAATGTAAAGCTTGTAATATTGATTGGTGTTCTTAATAACTCTATTGAGAATGAAAGGAATCATAATGGTCATATGTAAGTAATGTTGAAGTCAAAATAAGGATATTTGGAACATGTCCATCATAACATTTCTGGAGATAAATAATTGAATATAAGTCTCAAAAACCTTATTATTAATGATGGTGAATGTTTTAGTAAGAATGAAACTAGGAAGGATCAGAAATATTTCATCCAATGGATTATAAGAAATCAGAAATTGGTTCTGAGAATAATAATGATGATAAAGTTATATATGTAGAAAAGGTTTACAAGGTGGAAAAATAAGATGCTTCTAATAATTATGATCCTTAAAAAATTTCTATTTCTTTTTATTTTGATAAGTCAGGGAAGAAATCAAAGCTGAAGAAGAATGTTACATTTGAATATAGAAAATATGATTATCAGCAATGTTCTATTAATAAGTATGATGTGATGCATTTTCATAACTCTAGTTAGTTAGGAAGTTTTATAGTGAAATATTCCTCATATGGCTACTATTGGTATTGGGGTGGATTCAGGTATACCATAAATATGTGTGGGTTCACCAAAATCCTTACTATTATTCCACATGCTATGGAAGACAATGTTTGAGGGAGATTCAAAGCTCTAAAAAAATAAGCATGAGAAGGATGTTTAGAAAAATATGAAAATGTGGTTGTTAAATTTGCTAATAGGATCTAAACACTGGAAACTATTAGTGAAATATATGAACAACCAAAACATCTTGCTAAGGGTTGACTTTTTTACCCAGACGACAAATGTTTCCTGAACAAATCATAGAAGATAGAGGTAATGAAAGAAAAGGGAGAATGAAAATTTATTTTATTTTTAACATCTTTAAAATATATAAATCTATAACAGACAAGGATTTTTTTATATTATGTGTTCTTCATATATGACATCAGAATTAATGTTTTCGTAGAATGTGAAGGAATTCAAATGAGGAATGGTTAAATTTGGAAATGATGAATCTATGAGGATCAAAGGTGTTGGATCATCCATCATTGGGAATTAAAAGTTGAAATCTACTTAAAATATTTATGTTGATGGGATGAAGCACCACGTGATGAGTGTTTCACAACATTTTGATGAGGGTAACGATGTTATCATTAGAAAATATTGGTTTTTTGGTGGAAAGTGAGGATGATAGAAAGATAGTTACAAGAGGCTAACATAAATAATGAAACTTGTTTCAAGTTGGTGAAGTGAAAAACTCTTGTTAATTGTGAATGGTTGAATAAAATAAATTATTTCATAAGAGGATAGGAAACATGTGCCATAAAAATATGAGTAAGTTATCAATGAAATATTGTGTCCAAGATATTCCAGATATGTACTTAAGAAGACATTACTATTTCACTATATTCCAAAAAGTTATGTTCACAAATTCCGTCCATAAGAATGTTGACATTCAGTCAAAACAACCCCTGTAACTTATTCATTCTAATATTTGTTGGATGATGAACAATCAATTGAAAATGGTGATAATTACTTAATCACTTACATTAATGACTTTACTCACGTTAAATGTGTTTTGGACAAGATACATAACTCAGATTCTATGAAATTACTTAAGAGTTTTAGGATGAATGTAGAGAAGTATTATGTGTATTCAGTGATGAAGTTGATAACTAATAATAGTGGGGAGTATACGAAGGAATATTGTTAAAATTTTCCTGAGAATCATTGAATTTGTAATTAGTTCAGTTAATAATACACAACGTAACAAAATGGGTTTGCAGAAAGATAGAATACATGTCCGGTTGAAATGGGTCAAACTATGTTACTTTAACATAGTCTCTCTCATTAATGTTTTTGGAATGCCATGGGTGCTGTTGTGTAAATTTGAACTCGATGTATCTATAAAAATTTTAATATTTGACTCCATATGAAATTATTCATAAAAAACATCGATTTTATGACACTTAAGAGTATTTTGGAGTCCATGCATTATAAAGAAGAAAGGTGGAAACATTTGAAATCTGGAGTAAAGAGGAGATGGTGGATTTTTTTTTGGAAATGATCCACAAGGAAGTGCATATAGATTATTCAATAAAGAAATAGTATGAATTTTTTATTATGTTGATGGGAATGTTATTTAAAATGATGATAAAGAAAATAAAACTTTTTCTAATATAGAAGTTGAGCATGGGAATGAATTTTTTTCTAATAATTATTATAATTATGGTAATCCTACTAAATAAGAATAATCAGAATCTATAATTTTATGTGATGAGGATGAAATTCAAATTTCTCATCGTAGGATGAGGAAGCAAGTGCAGGATCAAAAAATTATCGGTGATCAATATCATAGGGTTCAAATAAGAACAAAATCAAATTCTATTAAACATAATTCATAGTATTCAAAATTGGAGCCTAATCATCTGAACGAAGCTTCTAAGCATCTAGAATGGCATCAGGATATGAATAAAGAGCTTCATCAGAATGAAAAGAATGATTCTTGGGAACTTGAGCCCAAGATGGATAAGAAGAACATTATTGGTAAAAAGTGGGTTTTCAAGAACTAGATCAGTGAAGAATGTGAAGTGATCAGAAATCTTGAAAAGTTAATTTGTAAAGGGAATTCACAAATTAAATTTATTCCTTTTCGATGAAACCTTTTACCTAATGGAAAGATTGAAATAGTCAAAAAATTTCTTGTTATTGCTACACAACGTGGGTACAAATTTTTTCAAATGGATGTAAAATCCTCAATTCTGAATTGGAATCTTTATGAAGAAGTTTATATTGAACAACCTTGTGAATTGTTTTCTAGTAAGGAAAAAAATTTAGGTTTGAAAGATGAAGAAATATTTGAATAGGATAAAACAATCTTCATGGCAATGGTATTTTAAATAGGATACATGTTTAAGTAAGATGAACTTCAAGAAAGGAAGTTTTCACAATAATCTATACATCATGAAATGTCATGTGTTTTCTCTCATTATAATTATTTATGTTGAATACATTTTAATTGCTGGAAATGATGATAGTTACATTCAAATAGTTTCCTAAGAGATGAAGAAGTGTTTTTAGATCTTCATGCTAGGAGAAATAAAATAATTTCTTATGTTACAAATATTTTAGAAAAAGGACCACATTTTTTATTATCAAGAACGGCATGTTATGGATCTTCTGATATATTTTTGGCATATTAAATTCAAAACTATCTTCCATGAAAATTTCCATGGGAACCAAGTTGTCTAAAGGTGTATAAAGAATGGATGTTGATTATAAAGAGTTTCTAAAGATGAATGGAAGAGTGTTATATCAGACTACATCATGAACTGACATAGTTTATGTTGTAACATTAGGTGTGATATTTCAGTGTGCTCCAAAAGAATGACATTTAATTTTTGGAAAAATTATTATCAAATATATCAAAGGCATACCAAAATTTGGAATCGAGTATTACAGATCGGAAAATATAAATTTTTTTTGGTATTCAGATGCTGATTGGGTAGGAAATGTTGATGATTGAATAGCCACATCTAGTGTAGGTTTCATTATGGGGAAATTGTTTCTCAGTGGTTATAAAAATAAATAGAATTTATTAACTCTTAGAATGGATGATGTTGTATATGTTTCTGCAAATCAAGCTTCTACCCAACTAATGTGTATGAAAACACAGTTGGAAGACAAACATGTTGATGTTATGTTACCATTTCTCTTTGGATCTTACAATACAACTCCAATTAATATTACAAGTAATCAAGTAAAACAATCACATTCAAAACATATAGACATAAATTACCACATACACAAATATAATATAAAGAAAAATTAATTGAAACTAGAGTATGTTCTTATATCAGAACATGTCACTACAATATTCACAAAACATTTACCAAAGGACCAATTTCCTAAATTGAGGTCATACATGCTAATCCAACCTCATTATCATCATGGTTGAGCTATGTGTTTCTGTACCCTCTCTCATCTTACCTTTTTATAGTGTCTCCAAGGGGTATAATTATTTCATAAATCTATTTGTATGGATACATGCATTAACGAGGGTTTGTGAGTAAGCTATGAATTCATCATATAATTCTGTAGCTATTCTAAATGTTTAATGGAGTAATTATAGGGAAACAAAATTTTTGTATTACATGAATTCTAAAGAAGTGTAGAATGTTGAAGTGGTAATGCTAAAGAGGAATTCTGAAGATGTATCTTAGTCACTGTTTTTGGACAACATTTTTGTGTGGTCAATAATTCTTTTTTCCAACAAAGACATAGATCATGTAAGATTAGAATAGTTGATAGGTAATCCATAGATTATGGTTACAAGGTTCAATGAGTTATGAATCATCGATGACAACAAAATCCAAATGGGGGATTATTGGGACCATGCAGGCCGGAGAAGTTTTTGGATGTAAGAAGAGGACACTTTAAGGTATTGTTTTTTTATTCAAGTAAGTTTGAGAATAATGGAAATCACCCTTCATTTTATAAGTGGATGATCAGAAATTTCTTCATAATCATGAGATCGAGTACAAATTTTTTAAAAAATTCCATTTTATTAAGAAGGAATGATGTTGTTGGAAGATGGGGATGTTATAATACTTTCCTTGTCAAATCTGAAGACGTATTGCTGGTTATTATTTCACAAATATCATTTGTTTTTTTTTTGATAAATTGTGATGAGAGACATATGATTTTAAGGGTTCTACCTCACCCCTTGAATAGTGGATTATCAAAAATGAATAAAAAAATGAAGGCCTTCGAGCCATTGGAATGATGGAAAGGGAATGTATGCTGTTGTATGTCTTCACATAAGCAAAGTTGTGTTTTCAAAATAATATTTTACGGTGGCGTATTTTCACATTGTTTTCAAAATTTATGGGGTCTAAGATTTGGAGTTTGGAATTCATCATGAAAAGTGTATTTTTATGAAGGCCATATTAAAATATTGTAAAGGCGTCAATTTCATGAAAATGAGCTTCCTGAATACTGTTCCATGAAGGATGAATGAATCCAGATTGTGACCACCTCAAACATTGATGAGAATCGCTATGGGAAAATGAGAAAAGCATAGAGAATGGAGAATCATGGTTCCACATAGGTTTTTGATGACCATGAAGGTTTTTTATGCCATGAAGTTTTTTGAAAACTGTGATGGTTTTTGATTTTATCAATGTTTTTGACAGAACAGTCCATGATTACGATGAGAATTGAGAATAAGAAATTTCAATGGGTCTTCACAAAAAAAATAGGGGAGCACCACAATTAAAATTAATGGGCTTCACTAAATTATGATGATGTGGACCGAAAGGTTTTCAATCATCAGAATGCCTATAAATAGGAATCTGCCCATATCTGAAGAGTGAGATAGACTCAAATAAAATTCTTAAGTCACCGAGTTCGTGAAGGTGGTTCATGAAGGTGTTATGTGAAGACGTTTGTGAAGGCTATAAGCAAACTGAACATTCTGGACACTGAATAATTTTTTGAAAATCACAATGGCTAAGATAAATTCATGAACAATCTAGGTTTAGTTAATGTGGTTTCCATCTAAAAGAGGATGAGATTTTTGAAGGGTGCTTTTTGAAGGTGTTCGCAAAAGGGGGTTCTGAATACTCTATGTAAGGGAACAATACATTCATACAGAATCATAAATAGATTGTGGTGTTGGACTTTGTATCACTACAATGTCCAAAAGGATCCTGTGAACTTCATGGTAGAGAGATAATTTTTTTTTGAAATATCAAATTTGTAGAAGGGGATCAAGATGCACCATAATTTTGAATAACATCATTTTGTGCTAGAAGAAGAACACAGATTTTTGGATTGAATCAATAGTGCTGCATGAGTATAGGGGCACATTCTACTCATTTTATTCCACATCAATGAATTGTTTACTATTGGATTTTGTGGTATTGGATTGCTTTCAAACCATACAAAGGACATAACTACTCTTCTTGATTAGTGAACCATGTAAATTATTGTGTTCCTATGTATGGGTGTTTTTTACGGTGTTTAGTAAGTAAATAAATCATTAATTATAGGAAAACTATTTTTCAAAAGGAATGAAATATAAAATAAAAATATATCACTTATTCACCCCCTCCCCCTCTGAGTGATACATGAATATTGACTGGGCAACATCAATCTCCACTATGGAATAAGGATAAACTATACTCTAAAAAATATATTGCTATATTTTCATGTTGTTTTCTACAATATAGTACCAATATAATGGGATTATATCTAGTTATTAGTCCAATAAGGAAATGAACTTTCATCACATTCATTAATGTTGGAGAGAAATTATTTATCTTGCAATATATCCATACTAGCACCTATGGAACCCAGTATTTTGGAAATAATATTTTACATAAAATTATAATACATGGATACTTTTAGAAATTAATGATAAATAATTACATTAAATTTACAATTAAGATTCATTCCTTTCATATACATCCTTATATCATCAATCAACCCAAAAAATTACATCACACTACCATATACTCCATGAAGTATTTTATATATTGAATAGATTTTATGAGTCCATATCCCCCATATATAATTGGGCATTACAATTTCATTATTATATAAATTGAATTATTCTCCCAATAAACTGAGGTTAGATACATCATGTATTTCCTGATAAATTCCATCACACATTATATGATTCTTAAAAATATTACAATATCTTGTGTCTGTCAAAAAATGTTGATAGTCAATTACAGTAGTTTCATTCAAATAAATTTAGTAGGTTATATATTGAATTAAAAATATAGTTTAATCATTCTTCCTAATATAATGAAGTGGTGAATGGAAAAATATTTTCCTTCGACAAAACACTATCAAACAACCGTTAAAAATGGTGGGGCATGATAATAAGTCTTTTCTAAACCAGATGTTATATCTTCATTGGGATTATCACACCACAACCTATAATTCCACACCGTCATAAAAAAATTCCCTTATATATGAGGTAATGGAATTTATCCCTATTTTTTGCCACAACATGAGTTCATGTGACGATAAAAGAAATGGTGGTCTGTACTTCCAAAATTAGGGGTCAATCTAAATAGTGTTTTGCAGGTGTTAAAAAAGGATTGGCATTTATCATTTAAGTAATGGAATTGGTGATATCCTTGACAATTCCCTTGATACCTTGGATGAAAACTCTAAAATAGGATCCGAACAAAAAGGATCATACATTGTAAATAAGGTTACTAAATCAAATTGAAATAATTTATTGTAATATATCCAAGGCATAACAAATTTTCCACTAATGTAATATTTAAAAATAAATACATTTTAAAATTTAATGATTTGATTATGAAGTATTCACATTATGCCTTTTAACATCATTAGATAATGTATAATAAACATGACGCTGAACAAATTGGAAATTGTCAAATTCATATGACATCAAAACTACATGAAATTTGAGTTTTTTTGCATGAAGATTAAAAACATGCCTTATAGGCCATACTAAAAGACATCTTACAATATATATCTATCTATCCATCATGAATTTAAAATTTATAGAGGATTTTATCACATGATAAATCAAATTTATAATTCCACTGGTATAAGGTCTCAATCTATATAAGGGATTTCATTCCATGGTAATTTAATTATTATAATAGCATTAGTTGACCATAAAGACATGTTTTACTTGAATTGTGAAAAAAATCCCTTATAATAACTATGAGTGGATAGTTAATCTTAATACTTGATATATAGGGAAACTAGTATCTCTTATCTCATGCCTAACTACAAATTCCATCTCCATTCTATGATGTGAAATGGAGATGAAACATACAGTAGTTTATTTCAAATATTCATATGGTATTATATTGGGATAAAGAAGTTTTATGTTATCCATGTTGTGAAAATTCATCCACATTAGGTTTCCACCCTTCTAGAACCAAGAAAACCATCAGTACCTTTTTTGTATATGATCTAAACATTGGAAAATAAGTCTCTTCTAAGAACAAAATATCAATATCTTCCTATTTTCCTAGTGTATTTAGTGACACTATAAGGTCATGAACCTCGTAAAACTATAAATCCCACCAAAATAAAAACCCCTTTCCATCTTGGGGTTTGGGAATTCTAATTCACTAGATAAAACCATATCAGCTATACCCTGTGAAATGTTGTACAATAATTAATATCTCGTATCATGGGTATAGATATAAATTTTCTTCTTTTTCATAATCCCATATAAGAGTAAAACATGCGTCATCTAACATCTATATATTTCTTGATTCTATTTATTTCATGATAAATAGTTATTCCTATAGATCTTAACTAGTGGAAACCGCAAATCCCATTGTATATAACAACATTGGTCAAAATCCTACACATTAATGTTTGTTTTATCAATATCAACTATCAGCAAGATAAAACATTTACCATAATTGTATATACATGATAATTTTCTATATAAATTCTATTAAAGGCCATGATTTCATAAGAGGTGTAAAAATTTCATTTCAATACAACAGAACAAGAATAATAGTGATGGGACAGATCAATGAGATGGATGGTGAGGGTACTAAGGTCATTATTTTCTTAAACAAATATAAATATGAAATATAAATGTTCATGTTGAATTTAACAAATGTTCATAAATAAAATTATTGAATATATTATAGCAGTATGGGAATTTTTATTGATGTAGTAGCATAAGGTTTTTGTGGGAATGATTTTATATTTATGATTGAGAATGAATTTTTCTGAATGTACCTATTTAATGAACATTTTTACAGAGAATGGTTTGAAGAACAAGGTCATTGTTGAAAAAAACTATTGATTGGAAATAATTTTCCATTATTTATAATATTATTTTCTAAATCTATTGAAATGATGCAGTGGAATTTTTTTTTCAAATATTCCACCAATTAGTTTCCATCGATTGATTATTTATCAAAATACAATGATGAAAATAGAATAAAAATTATTAAGAAGAATGAATTTTGATATTGAGAATAAGTATGTAGGATTAAAGGTACCCTGATTTCATTCCCATCAAACATTTATTTACAATTCATGATCGTTAAATACAAGATAAACATAATAAAATGATAATGTTAACTCATTTAGATATAAGATAATATAGATGGATCACCTCTTGATCTTGTTTGGTCCCCTCCCTAATCCTGATCTAACTTCTTTAATTATTAACTCTCTACTAGGGTTTCCCATATAATTCCCCACTAATCCATTGATAATAGAAACAATAATGTTAGTGAAGGTTTGATAATTTGTTTGTATCCTTTATATTTTAAGAGATCTATCCTTTTTAATAATATTTTTACCACACCTGAAACTCTCTACCCCCTTTAGTGACAAATTTCGAATGTATCCCCCATTACATATGACTCTAGTTTACGTAATTGCCTCTAATATGGCTATAATAATATATATTCTACATTAATAATTCTTATATGTGAAATAAATTCTTTTTCCACTACATCTACGACCAAAGAAAAAACTCCAAAACTAATTTCTTCATGATATGGAGATCCTTAATTATTCTACCAGTATCAATTGTCACCAGGACATCACATTTCCATGATTATTGAAACTATCTCTACCTGGTCTCTCTGTTTTTAATTGTATGGTGAATCTAATTCAATTGACATCCATTAGAATAAAACTGTAACATCATTAGGTACCAACACCCCACTTCAGTTCTTGGAAACACCAAAATTAGAGTAAAACACTTCCTCTTCTTAAAAAATTATATAATCTATATTATCAAAAAATTCCATTATGAATTCTAAGTTCAGTATAGGATTTTTTGTAATAAATAATGGATCATCATTCTTATGGTCAAGACCCATCCCACGAGGCCCAGATGTGACAACCCAAGCCCGCCTATAATTGGCCATGGGTTGGTGACTAGAACATGAAGGCCTTTCCGGAACAGGGATGGAATTTCCTTAGATATTAGTACACACTCGAAAAGGGAAATAGAAGTAAACAACAAAAAAAACTAAGGTATATCCATGATATCAAATTACAACCACAAGTAAAAAATGTAAATTGGAAATAGTGGGCCTAAATAAAATCTCTAAAAGCTGTACAGAAAGTAAACTGGTGGCTCATATGCCCCAGAGCTCTACCTGGAGGGTATTTGCTATAAGTCTAATGTCAAAGAAGAGTATCTCATCTGATTCCATTTCATAAATATCCACCATGTATTGAACATCCAAATTATGCCTCAGTGCATCATTAGTATGCACCAGACACACACATGCGGGCTGAGCCCATTTAGGGGTGAGTATAAAAACTCAGTAGGGGACCCCAAGACCCCCTAAGGTCTCTATGAAATCCATAAAATAATAACATAACATGAAAAACAAAAAAGTTAATATCATAACCATGATCTAAATCATTATGAAGAACTAAAAAGAGACAGCTCACTCAAACTGTATAACATCAAGGTAACTGGGATATGGATGACAAGTCGTGAAAAATTATGATAATATCTATTGTAACTCTACTGATGACCTGTATATTTCACTATATGATGACTCGTATTGGTCGATAGATGCTTACCTGTATTGGTCGCTGGTGTTGACCTGCATTGGTCACTGGTGTAGACACGTATTGGTAGCTGGTGCTGACCCATATTGGTCGATGTTGTTGACCCATATTGGTTGATGGTATAGAGGAATGGATGATTCATCGTATAGCTAGATCCTCCCACTAGGGTTTTTCAGATTATGACATGTATTGGTTACTCTTCTTCTTCATGTCACAGCCTGCCACATGATTCTCGCATGAAGAACGCCTGATTCTGGTAGAACCGCTCCTCAAGCCACCAACAATATTTCAACCACCATGAAGTCCCATGAAGAATTAACTTGGTGATTTGTCTTGTCATTAGGGTTCTAAAGAAATAGATTATGCGTCAACTGGATACACAATCTATAAGTTATTGGCATTTTAGTGCTGAGGGCCCGTTAGGATTCAGATTTGATCCAACCTGACCGTATTTTAACTTTCTAAAAAACCCCGGAAGAGTATGTCAAAAAGACCATATCACTCCATGGATCCCAACATCGTAGATGGTTCATCAAACGGATGCCTGGTTCGCATGATATGTACCTTTAAGCATTTCTGGGACCGAGAGGGGTTTGGATCAGGTCCGACCCGGCGTGAACCGACCCAGTCTGGGTCTTGGTCAGCCCAGCCCCATAGAAGGTCGGACTCGCTGGCTAGCAAGACCCATGCGGGTCGTGTGGTCTGCTGCACTTGAATGGCTAAAATAATCCATTCAGGTCCTTTAATTGGAAGGGATATATGGCAACACTTCATCACCCACGTGATCCATAGGAGGTAGGTCCCGGCCATCGCCACCGTTGCGGCTTCGAAGTTGCGGCCATTCAACATGACCTGCGTCGGCACGCCACCTCCGCCTCCGCCTCCGTGGCCAGCCATTATTGGCCGCCCGTCTGACCACTATGGTGTCGAGTGCTTCCCCTCTTCCACTACGGTCGGTGGTTGTCTGTAGCTGACCCCGTCCGCCGAGAATGGTCGTCGATGCCACCGCACCGGTGTCGCGCAAGAGTTTTTTCTGTTGTCCATCAAGTGTGCCTAGGTGGTCCTTTCGTATTTCCAGACATGCCTATAATCCTCTCGGGACACCGCCGTCATTTTGTAGCCCTCAAATATTCCTTTTCTCCGTGTTCATCATTTCTCCACAAAGAATGCACCAATGAAATGTTTAGAGGAAGGTCTATGCGTTTTTTGTTTCTTCTCGTGCCCTCCATGTTAGTGCTTTAAACATGAGTAAAATTAATAATAATAAAAAGGAAGAATAACCCAAAAAATTAAGACCCCGCAACAACCAACTGCATGATTTGACAAGACGTGGATCATCCCCTTAGTCGGTAGGTCTATGTTCATTATATTTTTCATGATCGATAATAAACAAGACATTAAAGCATGTAAACCCCCTACCTTGAGATCCGTTGGAGGTGTCTTGATTGCAGTAGGAGGAGCATCCACATTGGATGGAGTCATCAGCGTTCGTTGATGCATGATCATTGCCGCCTGATCATTCATCATCAATCAGTGGGTGCTACTATAGGACTACATTAGATTTTCTACACTTATAGAACCTTTTCCAAAACCCCTCCCTGAGCTCCATTTGAATAGGAGTGGGGAAGTTGAGTAACACATGGGAATTTAATGCATAATTGAATGATATTAATTAACTAAATTAATGAACCACTTTTAATTCTCAGTAGGAGAGTTAAACAGTTTATGATTCGATCCATTAATTTTCTTGACAAGTAAACGTTCCCACCACTACTTCTCATCCATTGGAGAAAAATAAAAAAAATAGCATTTACATGTTGTTTAACTTTTCTTTCAAAAAAGTCCAAAAAATAACTTTTCTTCCGACCTACTGTGGTCGATGTGAAGCCTCCCTTATGAAAATCCTAGCACTATAGATTCAACAGTGCCCTCATAATTTTAATATGAGCACTGGTTAAAAAGATAGAAAATTCCACCTATTTTTTTTAATAAACGTACCATAAAAAAGATCCTATTATCATTATTGGCCCATCGGGCCTCAGAATCACCCGCCCTAAATTTTTGCAAATCTGTACAAATCCTAAATAAATTTTAAAAAAATTCATGGAATTTTTGGGTCTTCATATTTTCCCCACATTAGGTATTTACATCCACAAAATCCAAACAAGGATACACAAACAAAAAGAGGTACTGGGATTGCATATGAGCCTCTCGCTCCCCTGTGATCTCTTGGAGATCCCCGTGCTACCATAGAACGTGCAACCGATTTATCGACCACCAATGAAGGATCTTCTCTTTTCAATCATCTATCTCTACTGGGTACCCCACAAAATTCACCATGTCTTCAATCTCCCACTCACCATGGTCGATGATGTGAGATGGGCCATGCACGTATCTTCTCAGTTGGGATACATGGAAGACATCACGCACCCTCTCCAACTACGGTGGTAGTACCAAGAGGTACACCACCTTTCCAATCCTCTGAAATATCAGGAATGGTCTAATAAATATCAGTGAGAGTTTTCCACCTTGAATAAATCTTTGTAGTCCCTATTGAGGGGAGACTCACCGGAATTTGTGTCCCCCAGCTGGAACACCAGTGCTCTCTATCACCTATCAGTATAGGACTTCTATCTGCTCTGTGCAGTATTCATCTTCTCTTAGATGAACTACACCTTTTTAGTGGTAGCCTATACAATCTCAAGGCCTACAATAGCTGGATCAATGGGATCCATCCATCACAAGGGATATATGCATGGCCATCCATAAAACTCCTCTAATGGGGCCATGCCCTTGGTGGTGTGATAACTCTTGTTGTACGTGAACTCCACCAAGGGTAGGTGGTCCTCCCAAATGCGGCCAAAATCTATGACACATGCACGAAGAATGTACTCCATGTTTTGGATGGTCTACTCCATCTCACCATCTATTTGTGTGTGAAAAGTATTGCTCAAGCAAAGCCGAGTCCTGAAATCCTCCTGCAATCCTTTCCATAACTGCTATGTGAACTGTGTGTCATGGCTTGAGTATATCGCTAAAGACACGCAATGAAGTCGCACGATCTCCTGAAGGTAGAGACGTCCAAAGCTCTCTACCGAACCCTTCACTCGAATAGCAAGTAAGTGGAGTTACTTTATGAGTCATTGAAGAGTCACAAATATAGTATCGTTCCTTCTAGACATACATCGTAACACCTTCATGAAGTCCATCTATATCCATTCCCACTTCCACTCTGGTATCTAGAGGGATTGGGTCAAGCTTGCTGGTACCTGGTGTTTGTCCATCACTTGATATCAAGTGATGCTTCTAGAAACAAACGTTACCACATCTTTCTTCATCCCTGGTGACTAGTACTAATTACAATGGTCCTGATATATATTCATCATGCATGGATGCTCTGTTAAGGTGTCTGTATGGAAATCCCTCAACACATCCTCTCATAGTGCAACTGGTACAACTGTACATCTTCTGAAAATGATATCGTGCTTCACACCTTATGAATATCTGTCATGTGCATGGCCTAAGGATATTTGAGAACTTGCAGTCTTGTAGCTTCCATCTCCGAGTTGTGATTCTTGGACACGTAGAAAGTTTTGAGGGGAATCTACCATTTACTGGAGGTAGACTGTCTCATATATATCCACTTAGGGTATTTTATGTTATGTTAATTTCTCTGAATCCTCATTCAGTAGCTTCAAACTTGATCTCTGGCTACGTGGATGTGCCACTACGTTCCCCTTCATAATAGAATAGACTATTTCAAAGTCACAATCCTAGAAAAACTCTAGCCAACATCACTGTCTTAGATTTAGATCTTTCTATGTGATGAGATATCTGAGACTCTTATGGTCTGAGTAAAAAATGATCCTCTAGCCATCTTGTAGTGTCGCCACATATTCTGTGCGAAGACTACTACTGTCAACACCAAGTTGCGAGTTAAATAATTCAACTTTTGAGGCCTCAGCTTTCTTGAGCCATAAGAAATCACTGTATCATCCTGAATATAGATGAAACTGAGTTTGGTCCCTGATGAATCACAGAAAACCACATAGTCAGTTACTTTCTCTGGCAACCTCAGGATGGGAGTGCTGGTCATGCTCTACCTTAGCTGAAGAATGCTCTACTAGCATGTCTCTTACCATAGGAAGGTTTTCCCATTCATCATCAAGGCAGTCATAGGTGCAACTACTCTCAATAAATTAGGTATGAACCACCGATAGTAGCATTCTAATCGAAGGAATATCCTCACCTTATTAATACACATCAGTTGCTCCTTAGAAAGTATTACCTCGATCATTATTGGATCCACAGTAACTATATTGTCTGAGTGGACGTGTCCCAAGAAGCCGGCCTTATTTATCAAGAAATCGCACTTTGATATCATCCCATATAACTGGTTCTCCTAGTGTGTGTCCCAAAATTTTTTCAATTGTAATGTGTGCTCTTCCCCGGACATTGTGTACACCAAGAATTCATCGATGAAGACAAATACTAAGTGATCAAATCTTGGCAGAAAGATCCTCTTATTGACCCCATGAAGATTGTTGGAGTGTTGGTCATGCTAAAAGACACCACCATGAACTTGTAATGGTCATACCTACCTAAGAAGGTTGAATTCGGTAGGACCTCATCCCGTACCCTGAGATGATGAAATCCTGATCTATGGTATATCTTCAAGAACCACTTTGCAGCTTTCAACTGATCAAATAGATCATCAACCCTCTGCAGATGATGTTAGTTCTTAATGTTCACCTTGTTTAGGCTCTGGAAGTCCACACATAGCCTTAAACATCTGACTTCCTTCTTGGAAATCCACTCTGGGGATTCCCGTTAAGAAACACAGGGCCTTAATTATTTGTTCCTCTGTATGTTCTCCAACTGTAACCTCAGCTCTCGGAGCTCCACAGGGGATATATGATATTCTGGTGTATATATCAGTGTCTTTCTTAGGTACAAGTCAATGCAGAAGTCTACCTCTCTATGAGGAGGTACTCCCAGGAAATCTTCTACAAATACATCCTCATACACACAAACCCCTCTAGAAACTATGTAATCTTCTCATCCACCATGTCAAAGGTCACGAAAGCCAGCTGATATTTAATCGGCTGCACCCTCCTAAGTGTAAGTCCATCTCGTGCTTCTCAGTTTTCCTTCTCACCAATAAAAGAAGACTGGCACCAATCTCTACACGTACATCACAATGTACATCTCATGAATTCAATCTATGCGTGAACTGCTGATAGTCAGTCCATGTATAGAATGTCGTTGTAGGGTGTTAAAGCTGCTACTAGAAGATCCCATCTAGAACTCTCTCCATCGAGAGTAAGATCACACTGTCGGCACTAGTATGTGACCACTGAGTCTTCTCCTGTAGGAGAATCAAACCACAAAGGTCGATCTAAAATCTTAGTCAGAATCTCAGTGTCCCGAACTATGTCTACGACAAGGAAACAAAGGCTAGAACCAGTATCAATAAGCACTGCTGCAAAAGTAGAGATGATACATAATGGACCTTGTGTCATATTCGGGACGTCAAGATCATGAGCCTCTATTGAGTGTAGTTTGGAATATCCCCATCCACCCGCTCCACAATCTCATGGTGGACCACAAGGGGTTGGTGGTGGTAGAGTTTGGTGACCCCAACCACCACCAACTGGACGTCCTACTCCCCTGCCTTGCCCGATTCCTGGATGATGCTCATGCTCCTACTGCTGTCGCTGCCTCGGTGCTCCCCCCCCACCATCTGCCGATCATCAACACAGGGGGTTGGACATCCATGAGCACTGTGACCTTGTTACCCATAGGAAAATAATATTATGCCTCATTGGTGTCTTTATTGGACTATAGAGCCTTGCACTTATGACCCTGCATCTCGAGGTCACCCTTCAGATGGTCTACCCGCTTGGGCTTCTGCGTCGTATGTCTACTACAAGATGCAGATAGCTCTGATACCTGGCGTCTGGTAGGGTCTCTCACTATCAGTTTTTCATTGGAAAGGATTCTTTTTTATCATCAATGCTCTCTCTAGCAACCCAGCCGATGTCAGAATGATGAGAGAAACTGTTGCGTCTCTGATCATTAATGAGATCCCAAGATCAATGTTATATTCCCTGATGTAATTTTCTCAAACCATATTAGTGGAGTATCGGGAGAGGTTAGTAAATCTCGATGAATACTGAGCCACAGTCTGGTATCCCTGCTGCAGATGCAGCAATACCTTAATACGCACAGAGCGTAGTGTCGTTGGCATGAACTCTGCCATGAAAAGGCTTTCAGATTTTTTCCAAGTGGGGGTTTTCTCCTCATGCATCTGAAGCGTCGAGCTCCACCATCTTCATGCTAAGCCCTGAATGAAGGCTAGATGCCCAGATCACCATCTGATCAACTGGTGTCTCTACTAAGAGGAAAACACATGAAACCACCTCAAGAAATTCCTCTCCTACCAGGGTGTCTGTCTTGCCTCAACACCTTGTAGGCCTCTATCTCTGGAACTCATGAAAAGTGCTCAGCCAGCATGCATGATCCACTAGTAGCATCTTTTGTTCAATAGGTGGTGGTGATGATGGTACACCACCCGAAGGTTCCATAACTGTGAGTGGTCTCGGCACCGACGCCTCATCGCTCGGTGGGCCACAGTCATGATCTATAACCGGAATCCTAGCTGGAAATCTTTGTTGATGCATCCTGTAAGAAACAGATCCACTATGTTCAATAAGTAATACCTGGTGAGATGACACAATAAATATCAAGAAAACATTTCAAAACACTTGAAGCCAGTTTTTTCAAGTACGAAGTTGGAAAATAGAATTCACGGTCTTGGTTTGTGGATACTTTGGCCACAAAACCAACACTATACTCCTTGTACTGAAAAACTAAACTCAATACACTTTACACCATTTTCTCATTAAAAGTAGACTCTTAGTTATTATGGTAGAACTGACCTTCCATTGACACCACTTTCTCGGGACCTGTCTCATAGGGCTCAGACGTGACTACCCCAAGCCCACCATCCATATGCCAGGGGTTGGTGACTAGTACCTGAAGGATTTTCCCAAACAGGTATAACCATGAGAGTAAAGTACAACCACAAGTAAAACTATAAACTAAAAATAGTGTGCCAAAAATATAATCCATAGAAATAGAATAGAATGTAAACATCTATCTCATCTGCCCTAGAGATCTACCTAGAGTGTAGTAGTTGTATTTCTGAGGTTAGTGATGAGGATCTCAACTACTACTGTCACACGAAACACCACAGAGTCCTGAACCTCCAAATTCTACCTTGGAGCGTCAGTTGTCTACACCAGACACACATGTGTGGGAGGAGCCTATGCAGGGATGAGTATAGAAACTCAATAGGGGACCCTGAGACACCCAAATGTCTCTCAGTTATCCACAAAAGAAAACATGACAAGAGAAATCACAAAGGTAATATCACAATAATGATCTAAATCATGAAGCCTAAAGACAAAGAGACATGCCACTCTAAGAGAATAACATAAAGGTTACTGGGATAAGGATGAAAAGTCATAAAGAAATATCATCCTCTCTATAGTAACTCTACTGCAAAACTGTATTTCTATGTAGATGTTGATCTGTATTGGTCGCTAGTGCTGACCCGTGTTGGTCACTGGTGGTGACCGGTATTGGTCGCTGGTGTTGACCCGTATTGGTCACTGGTTCTTACCTGTAT
The DNA here is from genome assembly GCA_963277665.1 of Viscum album. Lineage (NCBI taxonomy): Eukaryota > Viridiplantae > Streptophyta > Magnoliopsida > Santalales > Viscaceae > Viscum > Viscum album. The sequence goes on from OY728123.1 coordinate 1,759,544,633, forward strand.
TGGTCACTGGTATAGAGGTGGGGATGATTTGTCGTATAACTAGATCATCCCACTCTAGAGTTTCTGATGCTGACTCCTATTGATCATTCTTCGTATTCATGTCACAGTCAGCCATTGGATTCAAGCATGATGCACACCTAATTCTAAGATAACTGATTCTCAATCCATCGGTCATATTTCATCCTTCAAGAAGCCCCATGAATAAGTAACTCGATGACTAGTCATGTCATGAGGGCTCCAATGCAACAGACATTATGTCAACTGGACGCCATGTATTTAAGTTATTGGCATTTTAGTACCGAGGGCATAGTTGGATACGATTTTGATCAAACCCATCCTTACACCAACATTCTCCAAAACCTATGCGGAGTAAGTCAAAGGGACCATATCACTCTGAGGATCCCAAAACCGCAGAAGGTTGTCGACCACAACCCTTGTCCACCACGACTGGAGGTTTTTGGCCTCCACCCTTTTCCGCCAGTGCTAGTCACCGACACCACTGCATTCATGCCATTTCCACACCTGTGTTTCTTCTACAGGCCACTACGTGAGCCCCAGTGGACTGTTCTTCCTTCCGGACATGCCTACAGGCCCCTTCGAGATGTCACCCTCATTTTAAAGACCTGAAATATTCATTACCACTGCATTCGTTATTCAACATTGAAGAACGCACCAAGGAAAAATTTATAGGTGTGTTCGAGCATTGTTGGTTTCGCCCTGTGCCCTCTAGTTTTGTGCTTTAAAATAGGGAAAATTAATAATAATCCAAATGGTGCATAATCCCTGAATTTAAGACCCCGCAAAAACCACCCACATTATTTTTCAATATGTGGATCAACCTGTTGGTTGGTTGGTCCGCGTTTATTGTAATTTTGAAAAACAGGAAGCAGGGAACATTAAATCATGTAAACCCCCTACATCGGGATCTGTTGGAGGTGTCGTGGTTGTGTTAGGAGGTGCATCCACGGAGGATGGAGTCTTTGGCGTTCTTCGATCCTAGATCGTTTCCACATAAGCTTTCATCCTCCATTGGTCGGTGTTGTAGCAGAACATCACCAGGGTTTCCTCTATTAAAGATGCCATTCCAGTACCCCACTCTATGCTCCATTTAAATAGGATGGAGGAATGGTGAGTAAGACATGAGAAATTTAATGAGAAATAGATTGAGTTTCATTAAATGAAATTTTGAACCTATTTTAATTCTCAATAGTGGAGTTACACAGTTGATGAGTCACGACATTAAATGGCATGTCAAGTCACCGGTCCCGCCACTACCACTCATTAGTTGGAGAGAAAGAAAATAAAATAACATTTATATGTTATTTTACTTTTCATAAAAAAAGTCAAAAAACTAAAATTTTCTCCCGAACTACTTTGGTGGAAGTAAACCATCCCTTAATCAATTCCCAGAACTGTGGATTGAACGGTTCCCTATGATGATTAATCAGAACACTAGTACAAATGATTGTAAACATTTCATGTGTGTTTACTAAACATATCTTAACAATGGTTCAGAAATTCATTCCTGGCACACCATGCCTTGAAATCATGCGCCATCAATTTTCAAGGACTCGTAAAAATAAAAAATAATTTTTTAAAAAAATACATTGAATTTTCAGGTCTTTTCAATCTTACATACGTTTTCATGGACCTTCGAGGAATTATATGAACTTTAACACACTTGGTAGTTGATCACTTAAAAACTCTAATGTTTCCAACATCATAACTATTGATGGTCATCTATTTTCATTAGTCTTATCAATAAAACTCTTGAATGAACAAAGATGGATAATTTGAGAGGTGGATCAGTTGGTATATGTTATACAATAATATGGATGAATTAGTATATATGTACACTTATATGTTTTTCAACCCATTATTCATACTTTTACTCCTATCAATATTAGGTGAGGATTATATTGTTCTCTCCCATTGTTACTATTTTCATTAATCCTTCATGAAACACCACTGAACACACAAGCTTAAGATACAAGATGATTTCCATAGTTCAATATTCAAAATGAAATTCTATTCCTTCAAATGATATCGATTCTTTCAAGATCATATTGTACACTGGTATGTTCTTGTGAATATGTTTTCTGAATTAGGATTTATACCCTATGGGGGGGGGTTAATAAGTGTAATATGGATAAAATATTTTTCTATTTAAGTTCTTGTTTAAACATTAAAAAAATGAACTTTTATCTCCTTATCGTAGCCTTGTATTTGATTAAATTAATTCATACACAAGTTATATTAATTTTTACTTGTTTTACCCTCATTGGGATACATCCACAGCTCATACAATTGTAATGTTCCAACTGTACCAAATCCACTAAGTCTCACTCTCATGAACGGTGGTTTGGGTTAGATCTCCTCTATAAATCCTCTCCAAACCTTAATAAGGTTTGGTATCTTCTCAGTATATTCCCTAGTGTCACTCTATATGTCTCTTTATATAGATTATTGTTGGTGGAAAATATCATCATGTTCCTCTTACTTTTCTCACTACTCTTGGAAAGTATTCACTCACAGTTTGTCAACTTGTAGGTCCATTCATTTTTATGAATTCACACATCCTTAATATAGGTATATTCTATTTTTTTGTTACACTTTTATATAATAAATTAATACAAGTCTACCATATATTTACTGAAAAATCAAATTTAATCACATTTTCTGATGCACATTACCTTATGGAATCTCCTATTTTTTGTTATTAAAACTACATTTGATAAGATCGTGACTTTCTTGATGCTCAATTATCCTTCACAATGAACACCTCTTTCACAGAGCTCAAGTAGCCTTCAAAAATCTCCTTCCTTTGGCAATGCATATTTAGCCACTATTAATTCCCTTACATTCATGTTTCTCAGAACATTTAGTTGTCCTTTACAGCCTTCACGAACTCCTTTTCATATCACATTCTTGAACCAACCATCATGATCCACTCAACATGAATTGTCTTCACAATTCTGCAGCCTTATTATTTTTTAAGTCTCGGTGCATTTCTATAGGGGTATAGTTCTATTTATTGGTGTTTCCACTAATTCTAGAACTGTCCGGCCACATTTTCACCATTACGTGATGCTCCCCATTTTTTCTATGATGATCACATTTTTTCAATGCTCCGTGGAAATTTCCCATTTTTTATGTTCATCATAATCACATAGATAACCATCAAACTCTTAGTTCCACTGTGATTCTTTACTCCCAATCCTCCAAATCATCGTTATTCTAAATGATAAATATACTCATGAAACTCACCATCAAAATATTTGTTCATTCGCGAAACACCCATTGAGAAGACCATTATTCATGATATTCATTCATTATTTATATATTTATATGGTATTCAATGAAATCCATCATTCATGATGATATCTAATCTCTAATCTTGGGACCCAAAAAATTTGGAAAAAATGGGAATTAATGTCAGCTTGGGTACATAATTTTTCATACCTCTTCCATGTAATCCATTCCACTTTTATGGATATTTCAAAAATTCCAAATAAAAAAAATCTATAAACTCCATATATATCATGGAAAGTAAAATTTTTAACAAATACAATAATCCTAAAAATATGAAAAGGATACCTTGAGGGATATTTTCCTAAAAGAAAACAATTGGGAAGGTTTTATACTTGTAACCTTTTTTGGTGAATCCCGCACTCAACAAAATCATACCTTTTCGTTGTCCTCTCATCCCAACATTTTATAATAAATTATAAAAGTTAAAAGTTACTAAAATACCACTTGAGAGACTTCTATTTTTTAGATGATCCAATTCCCATTTCATTGTCCAGCTTTCACTTAAAAACATGAATATAAGGATCTCTTCTTCATAATGTTTTTATAAAATAAATGAACACACTTATTTCACATAAGAAACGGTTGAATCAAATTATTGTATTGAATTAGGAAATCTACTTTTCTTCTTTATTCTATGACTATAAGTGCATGAATAAATTGTAAATTTATTTTTTTACTAACTTCAACACATAAAAATTCATATAAAATACAATTTTGGAATCACTCACCATATCCATTTAGTGGATATTAAATGTATATTATAGAGACTCTATATTATAAATTTTTATATATAAAAAATCCAATTTATAACTCTCTCAACTACCCTTATATTCAATTAAATTATATATATATATGTCTGTGTGTGTGTTTTTAATAGTATACCTCAAATTCCCCAAGTATGAATTTGAAATTCAAATACAATCCCGCAAAAAATTCATGAAACATGGACTTTAGTAATTTATTCCAAAAGATCATGATCATATAAAAAATCTGTATATTTTATAGACCAAAATATCCAACAATTTCCTCAATGGATGAAAAGTCATTAGCTTCTCCAAAAACTACACCAAACACATTTCTATTGTATGGTTGTAGTAATTGTAAGTCATCCTTTTAGTTTTCAAAAGCTCTCATGTAACATCTAGAAATGGTCATGGTGTGTGCATGTTTTTACATCATAGAGGACTCAAAAACATAAAAATCACTGCAATCCATTGTCTTATATCTATTGTATGATCATTAACGATGTGGGATAGTATTTATTAATTTTCTAGACTATGGAATGGTTATATGAGTTCTGATGTAGAGGTCTCTATAATTATTATACCATCTAAATCCATTATTGTTTTATCTACAGTGTGGTCTTATTGCATATCATATTGTATTCATTTTATTTAATGAGTACAATGTGGTCAAGGGGCTATGATAAAGAGGTGAGAAAAATTCAAGAACCAAGGAAAAAATAGTAGCTGAAATTCATGTCTTAGACCTCGCATTAGACCATATCGGAACCAAAATAACAAGTGTAACAAAAAACTATCCAATACATTTATGTGTCGTGGTCCGAAACTTCTTTGTGGAAAATATAACGACCCTGAACCCATAATCACAATGAGAGTACCTTTAATATATTTCATAGATACAATGAGTCAAATTATAAAGGAATAGTCTGTTTAGAAATTTTGGATAACCAGATATATATATTTTAATCATTTTACAATGGTTATAGAAAATAAAACATAATAACAAAAAATATAAAATAAAAATAATTCTTCAAATCTTATTCAAATATCTCATCTTCATAACATTAGGAATAGAAACAAAATAAGGGAGAACTCAAGTGATCAGTAACATTTATGTTAAGTGGAATCTATCATGAAAAAATGAACATAATCCACATTTCATTGTGGAATACTGAAAAAAGAATTCCATTTATAAAACATATAAATCTATATGATATAAGAAATAATCAATATGGTATAGTAAATAACTAAAAATACATGTCATTTAATCAATAAAATTAGAATAAAATGAATCAATAGATAATTTATTAGTAAAAATATCATGGATAATAGTAATAAATGAATTCCCTATGAATGAAATTATCAATTTTTTAAAATATTATTTTCAAGGTACATGATACCGTTATCTTCATGATTTTTCACAATACGGTTTAATAATACTAGATAAAAAACTGTCTCTCATGGACAACTAATTCGTCTCATGAGACTACTGATTCATCAAGGAGATATCAATAACTGGGCCCCACCTATGTCATACATATCCCTAGAATTAATCATATATATAATAATCAATTTATTTCATGAACATTATTCATTATCATTAGCTATCTTTTTTGAGTGAATAATTTTGATTTATCAATATTTTTCCCTATTAATTAAAAAAATTTCAATGTAAATACCATATCCAAATATGAAATATGGTATATCAAATAAAAATTCCCTTCCCAAAATAATAGGGGTACTTTATGGAACATTAATTTCCAATGAAAATTTATCATAATAATTTGATTGTTTAAAGATAATTTTTGAAATAACAAAATAATGTGAGATTGAATAATAACATTTACTACATGGTAATTTTCAAGTCAACTTCCCATGGATGAGGTAATTCATATTTTAACAAGAAATAACTTCAATAAAAAAATATTAATGATATTAGATGTCAAATAGGATATATATGAACAACATAAAAGTGAATTTTTTATTAGTAACAAATGATTCTAAAAGGAATGTAAATTTAGATGAAATCACTGACCTCAAATTTCCTTTTTGTTGTAAATGATTTACTCTCCTATATAATTGTTTTATGCATGTTATTAATATTTAACTGAACCATAAAAATATTTATAAAATCATATTTTATCCTTTTATAACATTTGAACATCTTTTTATAACAATATATTTTTAATCTCATTATTTTTGGATTTAATTATCTTGTTTTATAATGAGTGTTTCATCTTGAATGATTTGATTCGTTATTATATTATAAAGATATATTACATACAGAATAATAATATTTACAATATTATCATATTATTACATCCATGGTTCTTTTTAAAACCAATCATTATGGATTATTATGAACAATTAAGTGTGTAACGATAATGGATATATTATACCTTACATACGCAAGAGTAACATTTTCATTTTTTCACTGATCGTAATGGAATGGAGGTAAGAAATATTTTACCGTAATATAATAATCATAGTATAATTAATATTATATTATATAGTTATATATAGAATCCATGTGGTGCGTTGGTGCAAATACAGAAATATAACATCATGTGAGAGGTAATCCTCATATATAAGAACGATGTTATCATATTTAAATGATTAAAATGAAAATATGATATATATTTTCTTAACATAATTAGGAATATTTCCGGAATGTAATAATTATATCATTTATATCACATTTTATCAATAAATTTATCTTTATCACCATCCATGTGAATAATTATTCAATGATGAACCAATCACCTCACGATGCGGTAGTCCACCATAAACATGAGGGATATTTTATTATCTCATATGGAAAGTAAGATACAAATATTTATATAATATAGTGACTCATGGGGTATAAATATATTATAAATATCATGTGTATACTTTATTTACATTATCATAACCAGTCATGTGTGCTATAAATGAAAAAATGAATGACATCAAAGGCGAAAAGTGATAGTCTTCTATGCAAACAATTGCTGATTCCATAACCCATTTGATGGAAGTGGAGATGGATTTAGAAAATTATTTTTTTATTAAAATACTACTACATGGATGTAACTGAGTTATATATATAATAAATTTTCAATAAAAATTACATTTGGCGGATAAAGAAGTATTGTAATTATTCTTATTGTAGAATTTTACCACTTCTTTGGGTATCTTCCATTTAATTTCAATAAACCCTTACAAGGTATCATTTCCTCCCAAACTAAGGATTATTAATTGAGGATAAGTAATTTTTGCAGTATTTTGGTAATTTTTTGGTTTAGAAAATTTGGTTTGAATTTGTGAATAAGAAGGGACATTAAGTGTCCTTATATATGTGGAGTGATTGGCACACTTATAATGTTTTGAAAGAGTGAATTTCAGACTTTTTTTTCTCAAGTCACCATGCCCCAATAAGTTTCCACTATCGATAAAATAAGGGATATGTTCAAAATATGGACATAAAACGTTTTTTGGAAAAGTTTTGGTTTATTTATACACCTTATAATCTAATATTACACATTAATCATTAAAATTAATTTTAATTATTTTCAATAATAAATTTAGTAAAAAATTAAGTTTACCTTACAAATTAATTTGGTTATATATATTGAATAAAATTTACCAAATTCAATCCATATTTGTGGAAAACATTGAATTAATTTCTTTCTCATAGACATGATGAGAATCAAGGTTTATTTATTTGAAAATGATAAAAATTGTAAAAATATTTTATATCTAAATTTAATATCAAAACAATTCTAATGACCTAAATTTGTGTATTGGATGATAAATTGAACTAATTTTACATTAAAACAATTTAAAATATATTTTAATATTAAAAATGTTATTAATAAAATGTTATTTTTAATTTAAATTTTGTACTTTCACTATTCATAAAAAATGATTCTTTTCACAAATATCCCAATAATTTACCCTTATATAATTTTGATTTTCCAATTTCTAAAAAAATATTTATTTAAATTAATTATATTATTTAAAATTTAATTTTTAATTAAGTTTTCAAATCATGAATGAAGAGTGTTTTGTTTAAACACAATGTATATGGCATGCTATTGAAGAAATTTAATTCATTCTAAAAGAAATATATTGTTTATCTTGTTGTTTTAAATTATTCCCTCCAATAAAAAAAATTCCCTCAATGTATATTAACTTCTAAATATATGATGTTATTTATTCTTCGTAATGTTCTCTGGATCCCACGTTACTTCCTCCATTTTTCGATTCCTCTAAAGTACCATTTCTAGATGAGACATCAGATTCCTCGCTACTTTCTCTCTCATATCCAAAATATGGATGGGAGATTTATAGTATGATAGATCAAGATGAACATCTATTTCATTATATGAATGATCATACATTTGTTCTGGTATATACATCATTAACAAATAGATATTAAACATATCAAGTAATTTTAATATTGTTAGTATTTTTACTAATAGATGACAAAAAATCATATCATTCATGGATTTAGCTGGGTAGGATGTACCTAGGGATTAGTTTCCTTTTCATAAAAAAAATTATAACACCATTCAATATAGATATAATATTTAAGAGATTATCTCCCTATGCGAATTCCCAATCATTCCTCTTATTATTAGTATACATCATTTTCTAACATTGGCCTAATTTAATGCAAGCTATAATAGCATTTACCTATTTTGAGGTCTCTTCAACATGTTATGGTCATACATGATTCCTTTCAAAAGCATCATCCCAACAAATCATAGTATTAAATCTCTTTCAATATTATTATTTATTTTAAATCATTTCAATGCTTAAATAAAAACTACTTTTATTTGAAAACACTACCATAGGTAAATAAATATCCTATAAAACCTAAATTTCAAGTGACCAGGACCTCAACATGTTTTTCATTTCATTAATTGACTTTCATGACTGAACGACATCATGATTATTGTAGTCAATTCCTAAATGAAATTCAATATCAATAGTCATCTGAAGAGTCCACCGGAATTTCTATGTTAAAATGTTATATTAATTAGAAAATATTGATAGTGGTGTTCCACGAGGTCAGAAAACATCATTAATATATATCTGTTTGAGGCACTGAAGAGTTAAATAAACACTTATAATATGGAAATTTGAATATTTAGTTAGGCGATCAATGATAAAATATATTGTGTTATTATTTCTAGGAGTCATTAGTAGTATCATGACAATGTTTATTTTAATGTATTCCCAATTTAACATAATAATAAGAATAGTTTGACTGCAATCTATATGATGTTTCCTTACAGATTTAACTTTTTGAAAAATCAATCATCTGGAAAAGAAATAATCATTTTCCTTCTTTTTTTTATATCACTAAAAATCTTCCTTCAAATACCTATTCATTTTTTGCAACAAAGGTGTATAGTGAAATTTGAGATATTAGAGTCATCCAACAATTTCATTGTTTATTTGTTATATATGAAACCCAAAATAGCCATCTAAATTTTAAGACACCACATTTAGAAACTATATCTATTATTTTACCATCATTAACTTATTTAATATTCTTTTCAAAGTTATAATCATCATATTGAGGATTATTTACCTTCTATAATAAAGAAGGTTTTTTATTCATTAGAAAATTTATTGATGTATTACCTTCCTTAGTAGATATTATATATATATATTTATTCGACCTATATATATAAGATCCCACTCATTAATCATTTTGAACATAACTCCATGATCTTTCACCATCAATGCATCATCTACCTTATATTCTTTTCTTGGGTGGTATTGTAGTGTGATATCATAATCCTTGAGTAGATTGAACCATATCATTTGTCTCGTATTGATATATTTATGTGAAAATATGTATTTTTTCCATTTAATATCAATTTATATCTCATAGATCTAACCATATAGAAAATGTATACATATCTAGAAAACTAATATTACAAATGCTAACTCATAATCATGGGTTAGGTAGTAATATTCACGAACCATAAATTTCCTTTATCCATATAAAAAAATAAAAAAATATTTTATTAGAAAACAAACAATTACCTTCCTTAATGCATTAGTATATATCGAAAAACATTTAGAATCATCACATTCAATTGTATTATCTAATATAACCCCTTTTCATGTAATCTTTTCTAACAAGTTATCCAATTCAGAAAAATTCTAAAGAAATCATAGATAATAGCCTTAAAACCAATGAGACAATATAGATTATTTATGTCCATTGGTGTTTTCCATTCTATAACTACAATTTTCCTTGTCGGGGAAACCAAAATTATAGTTTATTGATATAATTTGTCAAGGAAAAGAAACATCCTGAAGACATAAATCAAACATAATAAACATCACATATCACTCATACATTATAATTGTATTAATAATGATCCTCATATGTTTCCCTTGGTCCAAATTTATTTTGTAAAATATTATAATATCATTAATGAATACCAAAAAGTCATCAACATATTCCTTGAATGTTCAATTCACTAGTTCTATAAAATAGAGGGTTCATTAGCCAATACAAATGGAATTACTGTAAACTAATAATGTGCATACCTCATTCAAAACACTACCATTATAATTTATTCTATCATTAATCGAAATTGGTGATACCCATAACGATGATCAATCATTGTAAAATATTCAACTCATTGAAGCTGATCAAATAAGCCATCAATGAGAGGTAATGTATACATTTTCTTTTTCAAAATAGAATTGACTTCTCATTTATCAATTCCTAACCTAATAGATCCATATTACTTATTAACTAAGAGACTAATGGATCCCCATTGTGAAACACTGAGTTGAATAAATTTATTATTTCCCAACTATTATAGTTTTTTCTTCTTTACCACTAATTCCACAGTGTCTATTCTGTGGGTAGTCTTTGATATTGACCTTTCATTGGGTATCAAATCAATGGAAGACCTAACTTCACACTCTATGTTATATAAATGTAATTACATAACAAATAAATCAATATATTCTTATAAAATAGGTACATCATCAATTATATGTTTACCTTCCTCATCCACATTTTTTGTTTACTATTATTTATAATAATCACACTCGGCATAGCTACTATGGTAAGATATATATATGACTTAGTTGATGAAGTATATTATTTAAATATAAGGAATTATACTTCTTCCTTCAAAATATTTTTTCATCATATTTTTAAAGAATTTTAGTAATGAGGATTATATATAATTTCACCATAGTTATTGTTATAAGTAATGAAAATAATGAAAGTTTATTTATCTGAATGGGGATTTCCTAACTCATCATTGTTGTAATGAGATTCCATTAAGAGTTTTCACTAACTACTCCAATATTAAATCAAGAATGAATTTTATAATATTCATATAAAATAAATTATATATAACTGAGTACAAAGATATATAATCAAATTAATAATTTTCTAATTTTGAATATAGGATTGATATAAATGACACCACATCATTTTATAGTTCTACTTAATATGTAGTGATTGAATAATCATGGAAATATCTTCTTGGCCTCTTTTTTTTTAGATTACACTGATTATTGTGATTATTTTTTCATAGTACCCTATCTCCTTGTAGTTATAACATCGAATAGTATTGGTTTCCTTCATTCCAAAGTATTATTATCTATGATAAAACTTTTTTCCACTCTTATAAAAAACTCCCATGCCCTTGAACCATTTCCAAGGGTTATTCCTTCCATAGTTCTCACAACAATGGAAATTATTAGTCATCTTAATATTGTTTGAAAAATTTACTTTTTCATTGTGTTTGGATGATCTCTTCCTCTCTTGGATTATAGTGAATAGGTTGCAACTAGACAATTTTTTATTTATTTTGATGAAATGTAAAACTACATTATCATATGATTAAAAAATCTAAGAGAAAATTGACCATCAAATAGTTTTCTTATTTCCTTTAAGTAAATGGTATATATTACACACTTTTTTTATATATAATAGTAGCATAAAATTTCATCCTTATATAGGTATATTTATAATTCATGAATAATTCTTCTTCATTTTTCATTAATATATGGGAATTTATATTCTACACATTTTTATAGTCATAATGGGAATATTTATCAAATACTATCTATTTATATTATATCCATTGAATTTTTCTATTTCCCCATCCACCCAATAATTTAGGATTTAAGGACACTATTGATTATCATCACCATTGAGAAAATACACCCCATGTTTAGAATTTTGCTTTTAAATAAATCACAAGGTCATAAATATCATATCAAGTGACTTAATATATTTATAATCTATAATTGAATTAGTATTATAACTAAATGGTGGGGGATCCTATCTTATAATGTGATCTAGGATAAGTGATTCTCACTATAGAATGGGTTACTCTTTGTATGAAAGGATATTATTTAGAACTTGATTATTCTTTAGTAATATAGAATAACATTTCTCCATTCCAATAAAAGTTGTACTGGTTTCATCATCATGTAAATATTTACATTATCCTTGAGTATCTATACCATTCTTCTTTACACATTCCATTTCCAAATAATGACATAAATTGGATTAGGTCAAAAAATTATGAATTTTGAAAAAAGAATTTATAATTCCAAATATTGTGTAATTATTAAAATAAATAAAATATTATTGTATTGTTAAACTTAGAATAATAAACATTAGTGTCCTAGGGGATATCGTTAATTTCAAATCCATTGTAATGGTATCTAAAGAAAATGTTAATTATTCTATGAATATCCCTAGAAAGTGTCAAACTAGGTGAACATTGAGGAAAATTTTCTAATACAATGTAATGATTCATTCAATCTTTACACCTAATTTTTATAGTAATTACAACAAGGTACCTTTTTCCTAGAACCATGTCCACTTGTAGTATCTAGACAAAGATGTATTTCTATGAAAACCCACGTAATATCTACCTAAAAAACCATATGCTGTTATTAGAGACATATCCTCAAATTATATAATATTGTTATATTGCATAATATATGTGTTCCAATATATATTTCTGAATGTTTAAATTATACATGCTCTAATTGACACTGCAATGACCCCAACACTAGTATCTGAGAATCAGTGCTTTAATTTATTTTATTGGGATGTATAAAATGAGTCAAATACCAATGGACGAATGAGGTTAATACTTTTCAAGGACCATATATATTCATGTTATCCATTTTTTATATCGAATTGAAAATAAAAAAATACATAAAAAATATTATAAAAAACATCCATGAAAACTCATTCAATGATCTCTTCTTTATTACAAGGAGAGTAGAAACAAAATAAGGATAAGATCAAATTCTCAGTATGGGTTATGTATACTATATGATATCAATAATACAAAAACATAATAAATATATAATGGTAGATAAGTTAACAAACACACCATCTATATTATTTGAACATTATGGTGAGATACTGAAGAATCGATATGGAAACATAAATAAAAGAAAGAAAATTCCATATAATAACTAAAATAATAATTAAATGCATCCAAAGACAACTTAATAGAAAAAATATCATGGATAATAAAGATAAACAAATTATAAATTAAGGAAATTTGAAATTTTTTGATTTATTGTTATTAGGGTAAGTGTTACTTTTACCTTCCTGATCATTCAGAATAAGTTTTAAAACATACTTGGTAAAGACTCATCAGATTTAGCCAACTAATTTGTCTCATGAGAATTTTGATTCATCATGGGGATATATATTACTTGGATCCACCAATTTCAAAAAATTCTAAATAATTTCTCATATATTGAATAATCTGTTTAATTCTTATATAACGTGTCATGTCATCAACAATACATATTCAGTAAAGGAAATGTATTTATTATTATTTTCAGCAGTTAGTCAAATAAATTGAATTAAATAACATATATAAAATGGATTAATTTTTATAAAATAAAAATATCCAAAAAATATATGTATATTTGATAGTAAATTAATTTATAATTAAAAATGATTACAAAAGTGACTATTTATTGTGAAATGTATCAATAAAAAAATAATTTGAGATTGCATAATAAAATTTACCACCAAGTAATTTAAAATTCATATCAACTGGAATGAGATAATTCAAATTTAGACATAAAATAACATTAATAATGAAGTATTCATGATATTACATGTCAAAAATAATTTATATACAACACAGAAAAGTGAATTGATTCATATTAACCAATAATTACTAATGGAAATTAAATTGAGGCAATATTCATTACCTCAAGTTTTGAATATTTTCTGTACATTAACCTACATTATAATGGTTTTATTATGTTTATTATTTTATAATATAAGCATAAAAAAATTTATGTTATCATATTTGTTGTTCTTCTAACATTTTACCACCTGTTTTTTAATAATATTTCATTATTTTAATTATTTTGGGTGTTAATTTCCTTGTTTTCTCATGTATGTTTCATCATGAAGGATACAATTCATTAAAATATTATATTGATATATTATTTATTCAATAATTACAATTAAAATATTATCACATTTTTACATAATTTTTTTAAATCCAATCGTGGAGGATTGTTATGAAAAATGGAGTATGATATGAGAATGAATATGGTAGGTCATACGTATGAATGAGTAATGTTTTCATTTTTCACCAATCATTATGAAATGAATTTATGTAATATATTACCATTATATAATTATAATAATACCAATAATATAATATTAAATAGTTATATATTTCATCCATGTGTGGGGCTGATGAAAATTGAATCACATCGGTTCATGAAAGAGATAGTCCACACATACATGAATGATGTTACCATCTGTATGGGAGTGAAAATGACTAAAGAAAAATGTTATATATTTTATTTAAAAAATATTAAATATATAATTAATATCATAATTATGTATTATATATTACATATAATCATTATATTTATCTTTATCACCTTCCATGGGAAGTGCTAGTGAAATATGAATCACCCCACTTTGTGAGGCATTAGTCCACCGTATATATGAACGTCGTAATCATATATCATACAAAATGAAAAGAAAATAGATTTACATTAAATATTAACTCTATGGGTATTATAAATATCATATATATATATATATATATATATTATCCTTCATTAAACATATCATTAAGGTGTGGAAATGTAAAAATGAATGACATTAATTGCTAAGGTGGTTGTCCAACATACTCGCGAATGATGATTTTGTAACCCATTTGATGAAAGTTGGGATAGTTTTAGATAATTAACTTATTATAACATCATAAAAGTATATTTAATATACATAATATATTATATCATCAGGTTTTAATAAAAAATTGAATAGGTGTAGAAATAAATAAAATAAATATGCTTGTTAGAAAACATTACCTTTTCTTTGAGTATCTTCCTTCGGTTTGAACTAAAGAATTCCCATGTGAATATTATAACATAAATAATGATACTATGATGAGTATAGGGATTTTGGGGAGTTTGTTTTATGTATTAGATGAATGAAATTCGTTTTAATGAGTTAATAACACTGGAGAATGTGTGGCCACTTATAAGTGGGGTTAGCCTCACACTTGTAAAGTTTTGAAAGAGTGAATTCCACTAATTTTTTCTGTCAGGTCACATGGCTACAATAATGGTATAATATTGAAAATAAGATTTATAATGTCTAAATATATATTAAAAATTATTTTGACGTGAATTGGGTAATTATTAAACATAGTATTCTATGTTTAGCCACAAAGTGAACTAATTTTTCACTTTGTCACCATAATTAATTTTATCTATTTTCAATAATATTTTTCATAAAATATTAAGATATAGATTTTTTAAATTTTAAATTATTCTGATTTTAAATATGGAATCCATTTTAACAAATTCAATTTATATAATTAGAATAATTTTATTTAAAATTTACCCCTAAAATGTTATGAAAAAACTTGTTTTTTAAATAAGAAATTGTTCAAAATTTTATAACATTACATATCTAAATTCAATATAGAAATGATTAAAATGTAAAAAATTGGATAAATAGATGTAAAATCATAACATTACTTTAAAACATATTTAATATATTATTTAACATTATAAATTATTAAAATTAAAATTTAGTTTTCAATTAAAATTTATTGTTTTTCACTATTCAAAAAAATGAAACTTTTTCTAAAAATTACCAAAATTTTTCCATAATATAATTTTAATATTCATATTTTAAAAATGAATGTTATATTTATAATAAATTTTCCTTATGTGAAAATATTTAATTTTTAATTTAGTTCGAAATTCATTACTAAACAATATTTTTTAACTGAGATCGAATCACAAGTAATCGAGAAAATTAAATTTATTCTAAAAATATATATTGCAATGTCTTGGGGTGAAGTAGATATAATATTCTCTATAATTTTGGAGTATTATTTTTTTGGGTAACTAATACTATGGAATGGTACTTTCGTTGTAGTGTGGTCAACTACATAGTATTAACTCCATTTCTCCTCCAATATAGATTTAGTCATGTAGTAAATTTTGGATATATATAAGAGCTAACAACATATCACATAGAATCATCTGATTCATATGGTAATATTCATCAAAATTCATTTTTCTTAAATAACTGTTTATGTATAACATATTTTTTAATTATATATATATATATATTATGATCTTTTAAATGGAACTCAAATTCATTAAATCACATATGCCTTGAATATTTTAAGAACTTCCTAGTGAAGAACATCAAATAGTCTTCCAAACAAATCATATAATATATATAATCCTATTATTATAACATTGAGATATAAGGATATACTTACATGGGAAGATGACATAATTATTTTTGAATGTGTGATACCCAAAGAATTATAGTGAATATCATTACATCCAAGATACATATTATTTATTAACAGGATTTAATTCTCCACCTGGTCAGATATTCTAATATATATGTAATATCTTATTCAACATTATTTGGTTGTATTCATAAATATCATGATATCAATGAATTCCACTTATACATTAAAAATATTATTTATAATAAATAAAACTCACAAATGTGGGACTAATAAACTTGTATGAACCCGGGTTTTCAGAACGGATCAAAATCTCGACCCTGTTTGAATTTTTGGCTGGTTTCTAAGGAAACTGGAGGAGATGCGATGTTTATGGATTTTTCAGACTATATGTCGTGTACTTTAGGTATATGTAGTGTATGTGTAGGCGAGTGATCGGCCATGTGCTCACCGATTACATGTCGTGTGATGACCGTGTAGTTGTTACATACTACACGACATGTAGTTTTGAACACGCCTTATATACCCCCGACTGTGTGAGGCCATACATGGCATGTAGGCCTATTGGCCGGGTAGAACCAGGGACACTCCATGTTCCCTTTGGACACGTTGTGTAGTCTAGCTGTGTATAAGGGAAACACATGGCATGTGGGTATGTCGGTCAGGAAGAGAAGAGGAACCTAGTACACACCGTGTACCCAGAGGTACATGTCGTGTACCCATGTCGGCAGGTTCAGAAAGTAAGTCGGTGGAATCTTGTGTATTTTGAACAATTAAATAAAATATACCTGGTGTTTTGTCCAAAAGTACATGACGTGTACTTTATTTTTTCGCATAAAACAGGCAGCATCCTCATTTTTGAGGCAGAACACTCCTCCTTCAACCGGTTTCATGAACCAGGCCGGCCAAACCCCTTTTCTCCTCCAGATCGTCCGTCCGAGACCCATTTCTATTTCCAATCAGTGTGTTGGAACTCCCTCGGTAAGGCCTCGATTCCTCTATGGCCATTTTTTTATTTTCAGTCTAGAATGAGTTATAGGCATTTGAACGGTATTGAATCTTTTGTAGATTTACCGTGTTTTAGACTGAATTGGTGGGTGTTAATGGAGGAGTAGCATTGTGCAAGTCTCAGGTAGGTGGTGTATACTTCTTTTTGTGTTTTCATAGTTGTTTGGGTGACGCGGCCTTTGTCGCGTTTTCAGGTATTTTGATCGGGACCCGTTTTATCTACTTTTTCATACTGTATTGCTTATGGGACCTCTAGGATGCTTTTGGGTTAGCCTGGTGACCGGTATGCATGAGCAGGGCTGGGCGAGGGGTCGTTGCTCATCGAGGCATTTTGGTCGGGCAATGCCAAAATGAAATTAATTGAAATGTTATCGTTATAAACTATTTAGTTTAATTTGTTAAATCTTGTTATGTTGTTATAGGTATTTAAGACCTCAGTGCTGGTATGGGACACCACCTGGTATAGTGCAATTCGACTGTTTAGTTGGTTTTGTCTGGTTATGTTTTCTTGTTAAATATGTTATATATGAAATTGCTGAATTGAATCTGCTGGACCCTTTTTGGGTTTTGTTGGGCTTGGCCCGGTTACGCTAGAGTGATGCTGATGACAGGTTGGGGCTTTGCCCGGGTTACTTTGGGAGGTTTTAACCACGGGATAGGGCATCATGGACATCATCTTGAGGAAGTATGACTATCAGGTTGGGCATGGCCTAGGATACTAGGGTGGTGATGCCATCAGACTTGAGCGACATGGTCGCAGGGACACGAGGTGTCAGATGTGTTGGTGGCTTACGACTATTTTGGTGATTACCGCTCACTGGGACTTTGAATAGTGTGCACACATAGATACTTTGTGATGAGGTGGTTTTGACCACTCATGTGGGTAGAGGCCCCCGTAGTTGCGGTTTGGATCTAGTTGGGGGTGCGTGCCGTAGAAAGCCGTGTGGGAGGTGAGGAGCCTTCAGGGGATTGGCGTGCCTTCGGGATGTCGGTACTTGAGACATAAGGTGTCAGGAGGCACATGGTGTTGGGTTACTGTTCTTGGGCGTGCCTTCGGGACGTCAGTACTTGAGGCACAAGTTGTCTGGAGGCACATGGTGCCGGGTTACTATTTTGGGCATGCCATCGGGACATCGGTACTTGAAACATGAGGTTTGAGGTGGCACACGGTTCCGGGTTACATGAAAGAGATTCCGGCATTGGCAGAAGAAAGTGACACTCCATGGTGGTTGTGGAGCACTAGTGGAGTTTGTGTTTATTTTTGAATTGTACTGATTACTGATTTATTTGTAAATGCATAACTGCTTAAACACATATATTCGGTTTTCACCATTGGGTGGTATCTTACAAAGATTTTTCTCACACCCTGCACGGGCCCTTCATGGCGTAAGAAGACTTTACAGATTTACGTGCAGGAAAGAGGCTAGCTTCAGGAGCTGGGATGCGTTAGTTGTTTCATGGAGAGGGTACATACCTTGAGGTCAGACCTATATGGGGTTTACCTTGTTGTGTTTACTTTTCTATATCAGCATGCTTACTTGTTTTAGCTACTGTTAGTTATCCATTGGCGCCCTTTTTATATTTAGTTGTGTATGACCTTCTTAGGATGCATGCTTGGTTGTTTACAATAGTTGTTATAGTTGATTAATGGCATGTTGTTCTGTTTACTTTTCGTTGCAGTTGTTTTCTATATTGCTTCTGTTGTTTATTGATATCAGATATTCTTGCGATTTGCGTGTCTGGTTTGAGTCTACTGAGTCATTTATTTCCGCTGCATATTTTAGTAATATACTCGGACCAGTACCATTTTATTCCTCCTAGAGGGTATATCCACCCCACTATACCTATTCAGACCCTCGCTGCTAGTCCGTAGCCTTTGGCGTTCAGGGGAGGTGTGCCTAAGGTAGTGACACCCGACCCGTTCGGCACTATTCGGGTGGCTGGCTGGGTCCTAGTTGTTACAAAGTGGTATCAAAGGAGTTATTGACAAGCATTTGGTAGCAGTGTTTTTATGGCTACTAATGAGATTGAGAATTCTCCACTTATTTCTACTGGTTTTACTATTTGGGATATGGAAGATTGGAGATAAGTTGTTTTTACTGGAACTGGGTTTCTACCTTGTTCTTGGGTGCCTGCAGCCCCAGGTATGGGGGATGGACCAAGTTGCCTTGGGTGGGAATTGCTATTTTCTTTTGCTCAGGTTACTGTTTATATGATTTCCACCTCAGTGGCTTACTTGATGTGTGATGTTTTGGATTGTGACATGTGACCCTTGAACCGGTGTGGTAAGGGAGAAATAGACCTTGGCCCGGTATGCCCAGGCTTATTGTTGGCTTTTGATCGACACTTTTTTTTTCCGGGTATTTCAATTTCATAATTGCACATATTCATTGTGAAGTGATAATACCATGTGAATAAAATCAATTTCCATGCTTTATCTGCTTTGAAATATGAATTGGTGTAATTCTTGATAGAATTGCTAGTTGTGCAATGTGTATGACATGCTTTGTATTTTGTAATAATTGAATGTGCAGGATATGTGGGTCTGACTCCTATGAGAGCAGGTGAGTATTATGAATGAGGTAGTGTAACTGTCAGGATTGGGCAACTCGATCGTCAGTTTGAGGCAACGTGTGTTGTCGGGATGGGCATCGCCCAAGGTACCATGATACATGGCTCTGTTGAGGGCGGGTTAGGAGGACATGACGCTGGGATGCCATGGGGCATGGGTTACGGTGAGGGGGAGTAAGGGTAGTTGTTATGCTTTTCCTTTACTGCTTTCCTTATCTAAGTAGAATATATTGTTTTATATATGTATGGCTTGTCTAACTATTTATGGTATTTAGTGGGTTAATCATTCACGACTCGATGGAGCGTCAGGCGGGAGACGATACAACGCCGTAGGATCAAGGTCAGGATTCGATATAGGTAGAGCACGAGCTACAGGTACAGGCCTAGATACAGGATCATTCATAGGATCCAGTGAAGGCAGGACAACAGCTGGGTTTGGCATCGTTTGGGCCCTGGATTGACGAGAAGCTTCGAGAGAACCTAGAACGCGTCTTGCAGGGGATTGACAGAGGAACGTAGGGTACAGATCCTTCTATGGCGTATCTGACGTGGGAGTTCTAGTCGTAGCACCCGTCGCTTTTTCTGGGTGATGGTGGTCCGCAGGCGGCAGAGAACTGGATAGAGAGTATGAGGATGATCTTCGAGTAGCTTGAGATGCCTCCAGGATGAAGGGTCAAGCTGGAGACATACATGCTAAGAGGACCGGCGAAGCGTTGGTAGGACGTACAAGTTCAGGCTCGTAGGCAAGAGGGACTGGCCTGGAAGGACATCGGGGACAGGTTCTTCCAAGACTTATACATAGAGACACTGAGGGCAGAGAGAGCTCAGGAGTTCATGAGTCTTCAGCAGGGAGACATGTCCATTTTGGACTACACAACAACCTTCAAAGAGCTGTCTCATTTTGCACCTGGTATGGTGAGTGATGTAGCAGCTAGAGTGAGGCGCTTCGATGATGGATTACGACCCGCCATTCGGGTACATGTGAACATATTCAGGCTGACTTCATTCTCCGAGGTGGTGAATCAGGCACTCATAGCCGAGGGAAATGAGAGGGAGAAATATCACTTGGGAAGGAAAACAACTTTAGGTGATGGTTTTGACAGCATGAAGCGAGGAAGAGATGAGTTCCAGCATGGAAGTCAGGCCAGGGATTTAGCTAGACAACCTTGTGGGCGTTCTTCGGTGATTTTCATCTAGTGTAGACAGCCGGGACATGTTCGGGCGCCTTGCAATTGGCCTCTGAAGGAGTGTCGGGCATGTGGATAGGACGAACATCTAGAGAGGTTCTGTGGGAAGCCTTCTCCGATAGCCGGAAGACAGGGGCCAGGGAAAACTGTAGGGTTTGGAGTTGGTTCATGTTAGGTACTCGAAGAGGGTAGTCGAGGTTCAGCAGTGCGCGGAGTTCGTTACAGAGACAGTGGGACCCAGTTCAGGGGTCAGTGGCTGGTGACAGGAGTAGTATCGTAGGGATTTTAGGTGTTATGAAGATGTGTTTCAGGCCAGGTGCATGTTGTGAAGCTGCCAGAGGCTGAGTAGGCTGGTGAGCCGACGACGATTAGAGGTACACCGCAGTGTGGCTGTGATCTCCATGTTTTCTTTATGGCATGACCTGTAGAGGCATGTCTGTTTTGAGTGCACATGGGGCACATGACCTTTGTGGACTGACTAGATTCTAGTCAGTGGGATTGGCACTATATCAGGTGCGTGATATATATATGTATGTATGAGATGTGTATCATTAGGGCATCGAGGATGCGGGTTACATGAGGTGTCGTGGGCATCGGGGCATCGTGGATGCGGGTTACTTGAGGTGAAATGGCATCGAGGCATCGTGGATGTGGGTTACTTGATGTGCTAAGCACCAGGACCTCGTGGAGGCAGACACCGATGCGGTGAGGGATACGTTGGGTTTCACTAGTGATATAAGAGTGCCAATGAGTTGAAGGGGTGACGATGCGTCATGGGAGGACAATGCGTTCGGAAAACAGGTTAGTGAATCCTGTTTTCTTTACGTTTTGTTGGGTTGAGACTGGGTAAGGTGATCCCTAAGGTGGGGATCCCCCTTGATGAATTTAGCCGGAACCTTTGAGACCGGGGGAGTCCGGGTTATTTTGATTGGGGTGGTATGTTCGGTAATATCTCCGAGATCTGTTTGGTAGCTCGGGGATGAGCTACGTTAATTTGGGGAGTTTGTAAGAACCTGGGTTTTTAGAACGGGTCAAAATCCCGACCCTGTTTGGATTTTTGGCTTGTTTCTGAGGAAACTGGAGGAGATACGATGTTTTGAGAAATTTACAAACTGCACCCCGTGTACTTTAAGTACACGCCGTGTATGTGTAGGCGAGTGATCGGCCGTGTGATCGCCGAGTACATGTTGTGTGATGAACATGTATTATTTTCTTACTACACGGCATGTAGTTTTGAACACGCCGTGTATACCCCCGACCATGTGAGGCCATACATAGCGTGTAGACCTGTTGGTCGGGTAGAACCAGGGACACGCCGTGTTCCATTTGGACACGCCGTTTTGTCTTGCCGTGTATAAGGGAATCACATGTTGTGTGGGTATGTCGGCGAGGAAGAGAAGAGGAACCTGGTACATGCCATGTACCTAGAGGTACATGTCGTGCACTCATGTCGGCAGGTTCGGAAAGTAAGCCAGCAAGATCCTGTAGTCTTCTGAACAGTTAAATAAAATATACATGGCGTGTAGTCTAAAAGTACATGACGTTTCCTTTCTTTTTTCGCTTAAAATGGGAGGTAGCCTCTTTTTTTAGGTAGAACACTCCTCCATCAACCGGTTTCACGAACCAGGCCGACTGAACCCCATTTCTCCTCCCGATCGTCCGTCCGAGAGCCGTTTCGATTTCTGATCTGTGCGTTGGAACCCCGTCGGTAAGGCCTCGATTCCTCTTCTTCCGTTTTGTCTAATTTTCATTCTAGAATGAGTTATAGGCATTTGATCGGTATTGAATCTTTTGTAGATTTACAGTGTTTTAGACCGAATTGGTGGGTGTTACCGGATGAGTAGCATCGTGCGAGTCTTAGGTAGGTGGTGCATACTTCTTTTTGGGTTTTCGTGGTTGTTTGGGTGATGCGTCCTTCAGCGCGTTTTTAGTTATTTTGATCGGGACCTGTTTTATCTTCTTTTTCATACTGTATTTCTTGTGGGACCTCTAGGATGCTTTTGGGTATGCCCGGTTACTAGTTTGTGTGAGCAGGGCCGGGGGTGGGGATGTTGCTCATCGGGGAATTTTGGTCGGGGAACGCCAAAATGATTTTAATTGAAATGTTATTGTTATAAACTGTTTAGTTTAATTTGTTAAAGCCTGTTTAGTTTTTAGTGGCATTTAAGACCTCAATGATGGTATGGGACAACACCTGGTATAGTGAAATTTGACTATTTAGTTAGTTTTTCCTGGTTATGTTTTCTGGTTAAATATGTTATATATGCAATTTCTGAATTGCATCTTCTAGTCCCTTTTTGAGTTGTGTTGGGCTTGGCCCAGTTACGCTAGTGTGATGCTGATCACAGGTTGTGGATTTTCCTAGGTTACATTGGGTGGTTTTGACCATGGGATTGGGCGTCATGGACATCGTCTTGAGGAAGTACAACTATCAGGTTGGGCATGGCCTAGGATACTAGGGTGGTGATGCCATCAGACTTGAGCGACATGGTCATAGGGACACGAGGTGTCAAATTTGTTGGTGGATTATGACTATTTTGGTGATTACCGCTCACCGGGACATTGAGTAGTGTGCACAAAGAGATACTCCGTGGTGAGGGAGTTTTGAGTACTCGTGTGGGTAGAGGCCCCCGTAGTTGCGGATAGGTTCTGGTTGGGGGTGATTGCCGTAGAAAGCCATGTGGGAGGTGAGTAGCCTTCAGGGGATGTGCATGCCTTCGGGACGTCGGTACTTGAGACAGAAGGTGTCAGGAGGCACATGGTGCCTGGTTACTATTCTTGGGCGTTCCTTAAAGACATCGGTACTTGAGGCACGAGGTGTTAGGAGGCACATGGTGCCGAGTTACTATTTTGGGCGTGCCTTCGGGACGTCGATACTTGAGACATGAGGTGTCAGGTGGCACACGATGCTGGGTTACACGACAGAGATTCTGGTGTTGGCCGAAGCAGGTGACACTCCATGGTGGCTGTTGAGCACCAGTGGAGTTTGTGTTTATTTGTGCATTGTACTGATTACTACTTTACTTGTATATGCATAACTGCTTAAACACATATATTTTGTATGCACCATTGGGTGGTATACTACTTAGAATTGTCCCCCACCCTGCATGGGCCCTTCGGGATGCGTGCAGACTTTATGGATTTATGTGCAGGAAAGAGGCCATATTTAGGAGCTGAGCTTCATTAGTTATTTCATGGAGATGGTACGGACCTTGAGGTCATACCTTGCTGGGGTTTACCTTGTTGTGTTTACTTTTATGTATCAGAATTCTTACTTGTTTTAGCTAATGATGGTTATCCATTGGCACCCATTTTATATTCATTTGTGTATAACCTGCTTAGGATGCATGCATGGTTGTTTACAGTAGTTGTTGCAGTTGATTGTTGGCATGTTGTTCTATTTACTTTCCGCTACAGTTGTTTTCTATATTGCTTCCGCTGTTTATTGATATTGGACATGCTTCCGCTTTGCAGGTTTGGTTCGAGTCTGGTGAGTCATTTATTTCCGCTACATATTTTAGTATTATACTCGGACCAGTACCATTTTATTCCTATGAGAGGGTATTGCCTCCCCACTATACCTATTCAGACCCTCACTGCTAGTCAGCAGCCTTTGGCATTCAGGGGAGGTGCGCCAAAGGTAGTGACACCCGACCCGTTCAGCACTGTTCGGGTGGTTGGTTGGGTTCGGGTCGTTACAAAAACTCCCCTTTAGATTTAGGTTCAATGCACGTTTGAAAATATGTATCAATATGTTATATGAACTGAAAATAAAACAATAACTTTGCCTCCCATTAACTTATGAACATTCTTTTAATGATCTCCCAACATTCTCTTTAAAATATTCAATTTACTTTATCTATTCCCATTGTTGTCATGAATTATAATGTATTAGATAAATGGTATCAATGCATGAAAAAAAAGATTCATTAACCATTCAATAATAAGTTTAATGATCCGATATCAGTGTAGGAAACAAGATGGAATGATTTAGAAATATATTTTGTCCATAATCAACTAAACATGATACCAATCATAAATGATAATACATACAATCAATCTTCTAGATCTACCAAAAATTTATTGGATGAAACAATATATGATGAAACTTGAGTCAAAAATAATAATACACATTTTAGAAGAATATTATCAACAATTATTTCATATACTCACTTCAACACACGTGATAAAGAATTTCAAGTACAAATAATAGGATTGAACTTCCATGGTAAATCATTAAAAATCCAATGTTCTTCATTTATTAGAATTATCTCCCTTAATTTTAGAATATGACATTGATTATAAAAGATGAGATATTAAGAAACCATATTTTTTCAATGAAATAACATTCATTCAATTTATGGAGAAATTAATTTTTTAATGAACTAATATTTTCGGGTAGCAACTCAATATTACTTCACATGTCCCCCACCAAAGGGAAACCCTACTCAACATCTTCATAATATTTAATCTCTTCAAGGATGGATTCCAGGATGTTCCAATAAGACCAAACACCCCAAATAAGATTATTTTGTTATTTAACCATGATTAATACATCTATATATTCAAAAAATATTATCTTTTATAATACATACAATCGATAATACATTGATCCCCACTTTATGGAATCTTTATATTCATGTAGGATATAGACTTGTAACCGTTACAGTCTTTAATTGAAATTGAATTTAATTTCTATGGTTGTCCCCCTACGCTTATACATCATTTTTAGTTCCCCACATAGTAATTATAAATACAAAAAAGTGTTAGGATATCTAGGTGTATATTTTACCTTCTCAATGTAAAGAGTATAGTTAAATGTATTTTCTACAAAAATTGTGCTATTTTATCTGTTCTTTATTCTTACACATTTGGATTTTCAAATGAAATTTGGTTTTTGTTAGCATGGTTCTCAACACAACATCAATTTATTTTTTAGTACAACTATTTTCACATTATAAACCATATTATATATATATATCCTAATGTAATGTTCGTTTTCATCTAGGATTATTCTAATTGTAGCAATGTGGATAGTGATACTTGGTTAATCTTTCGAACATTACAACATCTATTAAATAAAAAATCTATAACATCAGGTTTTTATTCTATTGAAATCCTATAATGAAATTTTTATTCTTTAGGAAAATATTTATATTTTCCATTACAGTTATATTTTTATTTTACTTATTTTATAATTCATTCATTTTACAGATCTCTTAGAGAAACTTTGAATATATCAATAGGAATATTGACATCTTGATTAGGTGTTCCACATGGAATCCCATGCATGTTATTATCATTAAACTATTTTAATATGAAAATAATTCTAATATTTTGAAAAAAATTTAACCCTATATGAAATAAACATGATGTTCATGGATCCTCCAACTATCATCTTAAAATTATTGAAAGAATTTTGTTCTATTGAATTCCTCAAATATTTTCTCAAGGATGACTCTTCTTTATTCACAAACTCCCATTTTATTCCACAATTTTTTGAATTAAATACATCCTATGATTATCATACACCATATTTGTGGTCGTATTATTTCATACATAATTTATTGAATTATTAGCCTCAAATTTTTTTTAATCTAACATATTTTTACTACTCAATGATTTTTCCACCTTCCCAGGATTTATATACACTGAAATTGGAATAATTGTTTCTAATAATTAAATTTAATATACAAAAAACTGATTTCACAAATCCAAAATTTATTACACAAACTTAATTTCCCAAAAAACATTGATAAATATTTATATACTATTTCTTATTAAGAAATACTAGATTTATGATCATGTTATTATTTTTATTCTTCACCACTATTTAGGTTGATGATGGGGAACTAGTATCTATTCTTTCCATATTATCTACAATTGATATAATGTAAGTATTATCAGTACCTCTTCTTGTATGTAATTGTATATGATTATTTTTTAACACCAAATTTGTCATGAAAACTTATTTTGAATATTCATTAAATTAAGATATGGATGGTATCTTTATCATTTATATTTCATTAGGATGATCAAAAAATGGTTTCATGATATTACTATCACTCACAAGAGATATTTTGAAATATGAACCCTCCTGATAATTTTATGTGATAATATATATTCTTCTATATTTTTTTTGAGAATGAGTTTTAATCCATAAAGCATTTCTAATAATATTTCATGATTCATGTTTTTCATTTTGGGATTATTCTTTTCAAACAACATCATTAATCATAATAATTATTCATTCTTAAAACATATTTATCCATATTTTTATGTATTTCATGCAATGATGTGTATGTATCCTTGATTCTATTTGATTTTATATCTAATTGTTTATTTTTGACATAACGTTTATTATTTTCATTCAATGCATTGACCATCTTATCAAACTCTTTTTGGGAACCAATATTCTCATGGATAGTGTTAATAGAGTCTTGTTAAAATGTATAGCATATCACCATAATCTCCTCATTCTCTTATTCATTGAAAGTAACTTGTTTATAGATCATAATGCAAGTAAGATATGTTTCTTTGAAATATTTATACCTGATATCAAACTCACCATCAAGAAGATTTTTATATTCCAATATACTTTTATATTTCCCAAAAATTAGAAAAACTAGTTCACTAGGTTATCTATATATCATATCATTTAACACATCAAAAGAATAATATATTGACATTTGATTATAGACACTCCAATCATATTCTAATGGAATCTTTAAACACGAATATTCACGTACAATAAGATAACTAAAACTATATTATACAATTAGGGTAGGAACATTTCCCAAATCCTTTATATAATATTCAACTATTATATCATCCCCTTATAAGAAATATTTATTCTTTTTCCTCGAGAAACATGAAAATTATTCCTCTTTCCCCAAGAGGGATAACTTATGTATCTTCTTCTTATCATTAATTTTGATGTTTTTATCTATATTTGTAGAAATTAAACTCTAATCTGAAAGACAAAGAACTAATACAAAAAACAACTTTATATTAATTACGTGAATGAAACTTCAAATCTCCCCAGAGAAAAAATTACAAATTGATAATCATATCATAGATGAACCAATATGATTTTATACTAATTGAGAATACTATAGAGGTAATCAAATCCATTTATAATTCTAAATTTTGATTTTTAGGAAATTTTATAAACTCATATTGGTGATTATTCAGTTAATGTTTCTTTCTATTTATTTTTAATTACTTCCTAACCCTTTTTTCACTTCACTATTTAGTGATGATTCTACTATTTTCTCTCTTTCTCACTAATATCAATTAATTATACAAGAAAAACTATTGTAAATAGAAACAAAAGAGTGTCCTAAATATTTAGTTGGTTTACCTTACAAAATGAATTGATAGTCCTTGGTATGATATGTATAACACTGAGCATCATGAATCAGAATACAAAATAGGGTATCCTAGTAACATTGTAGGTCATGACATAGACAGATGAGACTTCCCGATTCACATTGGTTGGATACTAGCACTTGGAATCATTCAAAATTAAAGTTGGGGAATAAAATAAATAATCATCATGAACGCATGATAAACATGTCAATTTTCATTTAGGAACACATCATAGGGAGAAGTGTACCATTAGTCTAAAAAGTATAAACAACCCAATAAACTACAAAAAAATTACTGTAAAATAGGATAGATAACCCATTTCCAAATAGATGAGACCCTCTTATTCCTCAGATCAATAGTTAGAACCACCTCTTAGTGGTGCTTTATCTCTACTCGCACCTTAGAAGAAATATTATATAAACAACCAAAGGCACAGGTAGGGTTTGGGATAAAATCCCAGTAGGGTATCAAGAAGGATTCCATAATAGATTAGAACATTTAGCTAACCAAATAATGAATTTTAAATATAAAATACAGAATTTTTATATTTCTTATTAATATTTTAAAAAATCATTCATTACATGTCATATGATGGAATATTTATAAATAACTAGCTTCATAATGTAATTTATATAAATGAGTTTATATTATTTCACTAGCCATCATCCATGGATTGTTGATTATTAAACCTAGTTAATTCATGGTAGGATGTTACCTTTTGTTTATATCCTATGGAATCATGGTTTATATTATCATGAGACATGGGAGAGAGAGGCAACGATGAGAGATAAGTGGCCACTTCTTTTATGCATGGCTGCTTCTAAGTAGGATTTATGGGGATACAAATTTTCTATAGTTGGGAGGTTTTAAAATACTATAATTTTTTTAGGTTTTCATAAACACCAATTTTTACCTTGCTTCAATAGTGGGTTTTATAGGATTTTTCATTAGAAAACATATTCATTTTTGAAGGTTTTTGTGGTTTTGCATTGTTGGCGCACGGTTTTCCAAAACTGTACGCTATACTAGAGAAAACAGTGCTAGCTAAGGTAGTGTGATTTTTAATATTTGGTGAACAGTTTGAAAACTCGTTACTCCTCATTGGATAAATTGTGCATACAATTAAAATGGGTAAATGGAAAGGGTTGACCGTTTGGTCTAACCTATAGATGTTCCCATATAACAATGTGTATGGGTTTTTTAATCAAAAATTATGTTTTAAAATACTCAAACCCGCTTTCTTGACACCTGTAGGACCTGTATATCCCATAATTGACATTACCTACTAGGATATCTCACAAGAAAAATTTTTGGTACCTCAACACCCTCCTAGAAGTGAATAAAATCTAGGATAATGATCTTCAATCTTCAACTGGTAAGTTTCCTCTTCATTTTCTTGATCTCCAACTCTCTCTCTTCTCCGCCATTCTATTTTTTGAATCATTGTGTTGTTGTAAGATATAATAACCTTGTTTTTGGATCCTAAACATAAGATTAATTCATGGATCTTTGTTTCTTTCATTAATCATCGGTGGATCCTATTTATAGATTTTTTATTTGAGATCTAGCAATTTCGAGGTACGCAGTTCTATTTTGATTATCCTATTTCATTCACCCATAATTTATTGATTTAATTTAATTTGGTTAAGTTGAATATAATTTTATGAAATTTCATTCTATTGGTTTATTAATAACCCAATTCCATTTAATTGTGGTATTTTATTTCTGAAATATGACTTTTTTCATTAAATTTGTAAAACCCTCCAATTCCAATAAAATGGGATATGTTTTGGAAATTGATGAAAATTAGGGGATATTAAATTGTTGAATTTAAATTGTGAAATTTATTAGGTAAAATTAATGAATTTAATTATTTAAATTGATTAAACTAAATTGGTTTGAAATTTTATTTGATAAAAATTTCTTTAAATTGTTTTGATAGAATTATTTGGGTTTTATCATGAAAAAATGAACGATTTTTCTTAAAAACAAGTTTTGGGTTTTAATTAGAAAATGGGAATATTTTAATGTATAATTGGATTAATTTTATTTTAATAATTATTAAAATTGATTTCCTATCATGGATTTGTTATTATATAACATGAAATATTTATGTATTTAATATGTTATTCGACAACACAGTATGATTTTAAATGTTCTAAAACATTAATGAAGCATGCCACATCCATTATAGGATGGTTATAATAATCCCTTTTACTAAACGAAAAGGATGTATGAATACACATAATGTTGTGTCGCCCTGACTGTGTGGAGTCCCTTATCCTTGAACTAGCGTACCTCTATAGATATATAACCATTTTCTCACTTTTTAGTATTTGAAATGAATATATTCCATTATTGTAACTTGTTTTAATTTCCTTTTGAATTAATATAATATTATTCATATATATTGTTTTATTATTCCAATTTTAGAAATATTCCATCAATTTAAATGTGATTCATGCTTTTTTAAATATCCTTCTAAAATAAAAGAAATCAATTTCCCAAATCAATTCCCCAAAATAATGAAATTAAGATATTAATTAACCAATTTAATGTAATATAATTAAATTAGATACTTATTAAATAATGGAAACTAATTTAATAATATTATGATTAATTAAATTGGTCAATCAAAACGTAACTACTTACCTTTGAATCACTAGATTTTGAATCACAAACCCTTAACCAGGATTCGATTACACCGAAATACTAAAACAACAATCCACAAATTAAATCATAGTTTATGGTATACATAAAATAATATTATATATTCCAAAAACATGGAGTCCAGAAAATCCTAGAGAGGAGATGGGATACAGTGGGATAGTGAGAACATGAAGGGGAAACTAATTAGAAGAATAATGAATGGTGTTATCCATGGTTTGATCTGCTTATAAGAGGGTACTGAGGGGAATATATTTCTTTTGGGAGCATTCTTAGATGGAGACATCACATATGTGTCATATACATCTGTTGAGGGTCTAAAAAGAGGGGTTTTGTATTTTGAAACATAATTTATAATTAAAAAACATGTATGCGTGTTTTGTTGGGAAGGTCTACATGGTTATCCCAAATCATGCATCCTCTTTATGAACCCATTTTAATGGGAAACATGGTATCTAATAAGTGGTTTCACTATTTTTTAAATCGTGTTTCAACCAAGAAAAATTATACTACCTTTGATTTCATGGATTTCTCAAGCCGGTACACGGTTAGGAATAAAATTCATAATTTACAATGTTTTCACCTAGGATAATCCAAAAAAATACCCAACCAAAGCATGGAAAATACAGTTTTGGTAATACCAGAAAATAGTAACATGATGTTACACTGAGATCATAAAATCCAAAATACCATAATGTGGATATTATTAAGAAATATTTAAAGATTCCACCATGGTTGTTGCATCCCACCATTAATAGCATCTTGTTGGAACTTCATAATGTTACCTATGATTTTATAACATTTTATAATAATGAAAAAGAAGTCAAAAACCAATTTACAATCCCAAATAGTGGTAGATGTTCTTGAGTCCATCCTTCTGAAACTTTCACAAATAGAGAATCATTTAAGTACTTCTTCTTCTTACTTTATATTTAAATTGACATTAATGTACATTTTTCATTATTTTATATTATTAGATCAATTATTAAATAGAATAGATTTTTATTCTTATTATTGTTCTCAATCTTATTTTACATCAGTGCATCATTGAAATTTCATTGAACTTCATTAAGGAATATTAAAAATTAACCTTCATTAGAAATATTTCTTTCATATCTTTATCATTCTCAATTTCTTGGATATGTGATGTATATCAATGATACACTATAATATAAATTTAGATGTATTGAGAAAATAAACTAAATACTCTACATAATATTATTCTCCAAATTTTTTTTGTATATATATATATATATTAGTTTTTGACAATATCCCTACAATTCCTCAGGTTTGAATTTTTAATTCACTTTCTTAGAACTAAAACATATTCAAAAATAGACTTTGGAAATTTATTCCCACATATTCTCATCATACATTACAAATTGTAAGTTATTGTATATTGAAATATCCACCAAATTATTTTGATGAATCCAAGTGAGTTATACTTTGAAAAATTCCCAAAACCCACTTATATGGAACACTAATAGGTATTATGATACATACCTTCTTTTTTTAGTAGATTTCAGTTGACTTATATCGATGTTTTTGATGTGGTCCTGCTACTATGGAATAGAGGACTCAAAATCATGAGAAACACTAAAATATTCCGTCATATCTCCTTAGTGTGATTTTCATAGTGTGGAATTGTTTTCATGCATTTACATTATTAAGGCATGATCATGGGAGTTGCAATTTGGAGGTTCCAATATTTCTAGTACCATTATGATTAATCCATCTCCTAAATACAATGTCTTATTCTTATATTTAGTGTATTATTCATTCATTTTCCATAATATAGTGTGGTTAAGGTACTACAACATTGAGGGCACAAAACTTTAGGAACCACTGAAAAACTAAAAATTGATATATATGATGTGGACTTTTCACAACACTGTGGAAATCCTGAAACATCCATCCAAAATAATTTATTGATCCATTAATATAGTATGGTACTGCTCTATAGAATGGAATGAATGTTCATTAAACAATGGATAGAAATTGTCTTCCATGGTCATTATTACTGCTGTGGGGTCCTTACTATATGGTGCCACACAGCGCATGCCAACATCTCCCCTTCTCTATTGTTAAATCGTGCATCATGAACACTATTTGTTGTATAAAATCTATAAGAATATATAACAATAAATCATCTAATTTATATCATTATCCTTAACAAAATTCTTTTTCATTCAATAAATATTGATGGATCACCTTCATAATTCTTCATTATAGAGTAACTAAGATCATCTCTATGGAACCCCTAATCATAAAAGCACAAATAACTTTTAGATTTTTTGTATTTCAAAATAAATAACATATAAAAACATCCTAAAAAAGCAGACAAGATATATCATCCAATTATTGAAACATTGAGAGACAATGAGATTTTTAATTGGGAACAATTCATCATTATTACTTAAAACAGTATACCCAATGCTTTATATTCACGATTAGTATATCAAATAAAATTATTCTTTTTTTGAAGACTTGAATTCTATAACTGATCAAATATTTAAATCCATACATAAAAATTAATTTAAAATTATTATTTTTATATATCAATATATTGACATTATTAAAACCATTTATTCATAGAAAACCTCATTGAAAATAAATAAAACTAATACAGAGTGGGATCAATAATTTTCTTGAATGATATCCAATTATGAAATATAATTGTTTTCGAGTCATCAAATTATTTCATTTGTTTCCAAATTTCACTTTTTCAATTTATCAATTTTATGTCATATATTCTTCATAAAAATGAAAACCATAGAGCTCATAATAATTTAGTTCCTATATCTTTAATAACTTAAACCTTCCAAATATAATCATTAATGAATGAATATATTTTATCCCATATCATATACTCTTAAATCATATAACATAAATGTCATTGTCATCATCAATTAAATTACTTTTACATTAGTGAAAAATACTCTATCCAATTATAAAGAAGTTCTGTATTGATTTGTTTATTATAGTTCAAGATATACAATATTCATCCGATAAATGGAACTCCCATTTTCTGAGCTACGAATTTATTTATAAATCAACCCCCATTATTATAGGATATTTATTATGACATTATTATCTCATCTTTGGTGTATATTGATCTGTATTTATATTCAATAAAATGAAAACAATCTCAACTAATATCATACTATACTATTGTCACGAACCTCTAGGACATTGATTCTTTTGTCTTGATTAGAATATATCCATCATATAGAATTACACTTGTCTTAGTTCATTAGTGGTTTGGTTTTTATAAATCAATATTTGAATGTATCCTCCAAATAACTGCATAGTTTCTTGTCAATTTTACTACTCTATCTGATTCCATATGATTTAAAACAGGATAAGGCTTAATTTCCTGGAACATTTTCAAATTGTGATGAAATTATTTTATAGTTATCGAAATGTATCTTACATGACATAAAAACCATATTATGGGAGAAACGTAATTTCTTAAGGAACAATTTCTTATGTTGGTGAACTGAAATAAATGTTTGACACATTAATTCTATTGAAAATGATTTATAGTTACTAAATAAGTGTTAATAGATTTATTTTTTCAAAAATATATTACATAATAATTCCTTGGAGTATTTATTACCAAGAAAAAATATAAATTATTATTCTAATAACAATTTAATGACCAGATGGTACTCTTCAACATATTTTTCCATAATATTTTACAAATCATGTAAATATTAAAATTATATATTTAATCATAATAATAATATTAAAAAAATTTAAATTTTAAATCTAACAACTAAAACACAATAAAATCACTCCATAAAATTTATCTAACATAAAATTTAATTAAATAAACAATAATATGTTCTTAGAAAATATTACTATTAAGGAAAATATCATTTCATTAATTTGATCACAAAAATTATATATTTTATATTAAATATGAAAATATAAATATTTCCCCCATAAAATGTTAATGATTTAATTATTAATTAATTATATCACATTTAATCACCGAAACCAATAAAATTTCATCTATAAAATGTGGATAACATGTACTAAAATAATCCCACATAATATTATCATATACTAAACATTTAATTCTTCCTCATCTAAAAAATTATACTTATTCAATTAAAAAATACTAATATTCATATCAAAGAAACATGAATTCCAAAAGGTTTTGATTTTCATAAATTTTTTTCCTATAGACTTTATCAGGTAATTTTGTTTGTATACACTATTAAAATAAATTTTTTTTTCTATGTATTGTTTCTTATTTAAAAAAATTTGATGAATTTGAAAAATATTAAATGGCATAAACAAAAATTATTTTCACTCAATTTTTTCTTCTAATTTATCTTGTTCCCCAAACATTATATGCACACATATTAAAAATGTCATCATATTTTTTTAAAATGTTTATCAAATGAGTGAGATATTATAATTAACTAAATACCATAATTGTCTAATGAAATAGTAAAAAAATTTATCCTGAATTAGGATTCTATTGTGAATGAATTTGAATGTAAATATTTTTTGATAAACAAAAATCTAGAATTTAAATTCAATGAAAAAGGTCATACATACTCATTAAATTTCAAAAATTTAAATTTTTACAGAGGTAAATTTAAATAAAATTATATATTAAATTTCGTATTTTTTTGAAATTATTATTCAATCAATGAAGAATAATAGTCCTTTAATTCAAGAAAAAATTACAAACACTATGAAAATAAAGGAATAGAAAAAATTTAATTTTTAATATTTGTATGGGGATTTTTTTCTCAATGAAATATATTTTACGACATTTAAATACCCCACCCCTATATATAAAAATCAACATTGTCATCAATTTTTTATAATAAATATGGAGTAGAATTTATAACCATTTAAGTTTTGAAGTATTTTCATTTATAAAGTTCAATAACTATTTAAGGGAAATAATTATATTTATAACATCATGTTTCCACACTTTTAGATTAATTCAAAAACAATAGTATAGAATTTCAAATACTTTTTTATTGAGAGAATGCAATTATTTTTAATTATGTTTAAAAGTAACAAGAATAAACCACTATTCTATCATAGATAATGACAACTTTGAAAATATTCGAAAAGTAAAATAAATGTATATGTGCTAATAGTGTATTTGAAAATTGATCCAAAATAATTTTTAATATCCAAGATTATTGTATGAATAATACCAATAAATATAAATAGATTTATTTTTAAAAAGGTTTCAACGAAAAGAACATTTCCTCATCAATTAATTTACAAACAAAAGTATATTTTGATAAATAATTTATATGGGTAATTTAGTTAAACGTTTTGTGAGAGTTATGATTAGTTAAAAAAATAAGGATAATTTAAAATAAAGAATATGAAATTTAAATTGATAATCTTCTAATTGTTGTGTATTTGATATTTATTACAAACTGATGAAACCACTCATTTAAGACAATAAACACCCCATGTTTCTCTATTCATATTCATATAAGAATAATACAGATTAAACAACATATTAAACCATTAAAGATAAATAATAAATTAAATTTTAATAATGAGAGGAAATGAGAACGAATTTACACATTCAACTCTTGAGAAATGTGGGAATGCGGGCGTTTGATGTTGAAAATACCAAAAAATATTAGAGAATTTTATTTTAATGTTTGGGAAAATAATTTTTTTATTATATAATTTTTTACACCAATTCAATGCTAGTTTAAAATTTCCCCGCTAAATAGTCCTACGAACTAATCATAAAAACCTAAGTGGTGTAGTTTCATATCTAAAAAACACAACATGTGTTCTTTACATTAATTTATAATTTAATATTGAATTCTATGGGTTTAGAAATATTTATAAAAATAATCAAGAATATTTAAATATAACAAACAACTTTGATTTCACCCTTTATCTATGAAAAACTACTCATTGAAATCCACTATAGAACAAAAAATGACATCAAAAATTCCAATAACCTCATTTATTTTAATAAAATTAGTCATCGTTTAAAAATAATACACTCCCATAAGATCTGAAAAAATTCATTAAATTCATCAGGGGAAAATTAATGCTCATTATTACACTTGGTTGTAGAAACATATTTTTATTCCATATATATATATATTTTGATTTTCTATATTCAGATAATTATTGAATAATAAACATATTTTAAGGATTTTCAAGTTATGTGACATTATACTCATACTTCTCTTCCACTTTTTCAATCATTTTGTTTTAAAAATTATATGATTTTTGTGGGTTAGTTTATCAAAATTAATATAATAAGGGGGTTTCCAAAAGTGTTTTGAGTAGTTTTTGAATCACTGACTATGAAATGTAATTACCCTTTCAAATTAATTATAGAATCCAAATTATTTTCAACACCTAAATCATTTGTGAAAATAGTGAGGGCATAGAAGAATCATTATTTTAATTGTCTGAAATTCATGTTTTTCAATTTTTGATTCTTTTCCTAAATTTACTTACCTAAAAAGATAAAATAATCATTAATTTATTAAAACAATTTAATTATCCATTGACTAGATATAATGTTTTTAAATTTTCCTCCAAATTAAATTATCAAAAATTTATCCCCCAAAATAATATCATTTTATTATTCAATATTAAGTTCAATTATGAAATAATCCAATCTATTTATAAAAAAATCATATTTGAAAAACTAAATATTTAAACTATTTACTTATGTTTTATAACTATAATTTACATATCATTGAATAATAATTTATAGAAATTATTTTTTATATGGTAAATGAGTAAAATTTAAAATATTAATATTTTAAAAAATCTGTAAACCCATACAATACACATCAAGAACCAGTTCAAAAAATAGTTGATTCACTATTTTAACACAAGTAAGATCACATTGATAATTAGTTTAAAGATTAAAAATACCAGGTAAATCAATATTTCTATTCATTAAGAAAATTAATATAACATCAACCACTACATCACTTTTCAAAATATAACTACAATAGGATGAAGAGTTTTTGGGAATAATCACTCATTTTCACGGTTTTCCTCAAATTTAAATTCAATTTGTTTTGAATGAATAAAATTTTGTAGACTTATGTAGAAATTTAAAAATATCAAGTGGATTTTATTATGCATGAGCTGCATAATGTTTGAATTGATACATTTTAAAACAAGTCATTATTTTTATGTCCAAGATCACATATTGATTATTTTTCTTCAATTACTATTGAATGTTGATTCTCATTATCTATAAAATCATTATCTTGATTACTTATTTCAATTTTTTTTATGATACCCACTCATTTATCATATTTATAAATATTGATTTGATAAATTTTGAATGATCTGTTCATCTTCATCATTCCTGTCATGGAATTTTATTCACTTTTTTCATGGTTAATGTATTTTTATGTTCTGTTATATAGAAGTTTTGATTTTCCTCAAAATTAAGGGGATACCAAGACAGACTATAGGAACTTAACCAAGAAATATTAACGTAAATATATAAGTAAAAAATTTTTTTATTAGGTTCATTCTAACCCTTAACTATCTATATAATCAATCCAAATTTATTTTATGCTATCGTCGAAAAAATAAATATTGTCAAATCTAGAAAATATTTTTATTTATTAAACACTCAAGAATTAATAAATAAAAATATAATATATTTTTAATGGTCTCATTATAGAGAGAGAAAAAATTAATTCTCAAGAACATGATAAATAATTATATTTTCACCTTTCAACCCCAAATAGTATTCAAGAAAGAAATATATGTATTTTAGATATATTTTCATTTTTTAGGTCCTATGAATCCTATTTCTAAGAGTTCGTTGGACACAACATCAAATTTTGACAAGCCCAATGCCCATCATGACAATCAAAATTGCAACTATAAACACTTGAACTAGAATGGAAATGATGGTTTGAACCTAAGTAAAGTGGGTGATAAAACTAGGGGCCTCATTTTTCATTACTAATTAAAATAAAGAGAAAAAACAATCATGCTGAATATAATTCATATGAATAATTAAAATGATAGAAGATATGACTGTGATGTGTGAAAAGTGTTAATGATTTTAGATCCTAATATTAATATATAGTAAATTCCTGATTTATGATTGAGAAGAAATTTTCTTTAAGTTTCATATTAATTGAGCAATTTTCTAAAAGCTGGGTTACAGATAATAAGAGTTATTGGAGAAAAAATCTATTCATTTGATCATGAATATACATATATCATAATAAAAGAAACTCACCTTTTTGATATGATACAATGGAAAAATTGATTCAAAATATATGGTTATTGGTTTTCCTCTGTCCATACATGATGAAAAAAATGAACTCAAATTAAATGAAAATTTTTGGGAAGAATGATTTGAAATATATAGAGAAGAAATATATTATAGACATTGAAAAAATACTACAAAAATTTCATTCCTTTTTAATAGTTAGTTACACTACATATTTATAAAATAACAGAAAACATGAAAATTAAAAAATAATGGAAATTTAGTAGTTAATTATATGAAGGAGAAGTATATATTCATGTAATGTTTTGTTCCAACACCCACATCAATATATTTATTCTTTTCTTATTTGATGATTAATCATGTATCATAGTTACATCCCTTCTTCTCCAAATCTGTTGCATTTGATAATTCTATAAAATTATGGATAATTAGTTTTATCCATTTTTCTATCCAGGTTCATCTATTTATAAAGTAAATTCTCTACTACTAGAAATTAATCATGTTATTTGGTACCAAATCCAAGTCTTATTATTCATTTAATGTGACAGGAGATAACATCATTACGTATTGAGGGAACGTTAATAATCAGAACCTATAATATATGTTTTTAGGCTACATTATTACATTAGCATTAGATATAACAAATTTCATCTCAAATGACTTAATTTTGTGGTCGTATTAGTGAACTACATTCATACATGATTTTAAAATTACTTTGGAAAACTAAAAATACGTCATATTATTTTCATTGAGAACATAATTTTCCCATTTATAATGTCATTTTTTATCAAAACAACATCTGTGTATCCTATGGAAAAGTAATATAATATAGGGTGATATAATAAGATCAATAATGGTATTTATAAAATAGAAGCCAAATAAAGTGTTAATAATATGTTGATAAAAAAATTATAATCAAATATTTCCATATAAATAATCACATGATCTAATAATTATCAATGGATATAATAACTATTCAATTAATAACATCAAAATATTTAAATGATTTTCCGGATGCTGGAATGCATGATGTAAGACATATAAAACATACGATCAAAGCACCATTCCAATACATCTTAAACATTATTTCATGGCTTCACGCCCAGAAATATTACATAAATTGGTAAGGACTCATCCAAAGCCCCAAATGTGATTGTATCATAATAAATATAGATAAATAAAGTGTGTATGTAATCACCCAAAACACCCACCACATTATAAGTCCAATTTATTCCACATAAATATGAATAAATACTATAATCAACTTAAAATCAATAACTATCCATATTCCATGACCTAGATTAGGAAATATCGATACTTTCCACAATCAGTCTAATTATCATCCATTAATAAAAAAATATTGGATGGTAAAATAATATAATAAACTATACAAGTCATTAAATTCAACAAAAAATGATAATACTAATTAAAATAATTTAAAAATATAATTGGGAAATTATTTAGGAAAATACATTTTTAACTTTGAAATCTATTATTTAAATACTTAAAAAATATAAAGGAAATTTTTTTTCTTTGAAAATATGATTGTAAAACATGATTGTAGGAAACAATGAAATTATTGTCCATAATATAAGAAAAATCCATCAATGATGTACATGCTAAAAATAATTTATTTCACACTTTTGTAAAATTTTCAAAAAGTATATAGTTTAAAAAAATAAAATAAAAATTAAAATCAAAACATTCATTAAAAGTTTCATAATTCAACAAATCTATTTCATAAATAATTTTTATAATTTTATAAAAATATTTGATATTATTTTTTGAAAACATGTAGATTGTAGAAAAATATTCCCATAGCGTGGACATAAACATAAATAGTATTAAATAATGATGATATTGTGTAATAATACCACACCACACAGGTAACGATGGAACATAAGACACAAGAAAAAAATAACAAAAACTAAATCTTATAATACCATGATAAAAATTTGGTTCTTGATATAATATAACAATTGGTAATTATATACAATCTATAAATAAATTCAGTGGTGAATATGACAAAAGCCTCATAGAATTATAAGTGAGACAAGAAACCCTTACTCTGGAATAGTTTCGTTAATGCTTTTACAAAAATCAAGTATAATAAATATATATATATATATATAATATACATATATTCAAAAACTATACTCAAATATCTCAAAAAATATATTTTTACTTATAACATTTTATAACACATTTATTAATAATTCTTTATAATAAACAATATTCTAATTTATAACTACTACATTTTCATGTATGTTATGGATTGATATTTTTGATCCTTATAGTTTTATCATGTTTATATATTCTTATTAATTCTAATACTGATATAAATAATTTTTTAATTCATTATAATCATATTAATTTTCATCCGTAAAAGTTGAACATAGAAAAATGAATTACACTTTTCGTGAACACGGTAGGACATACGTACGCATGAACATTGATTTGATTTTTTTAAAGATGGATGAATATATGGTAAATAATAATTATCATTCAAAAAATCATTATAATATATTATATATCTAATATAATCATCAAATACATCCTTATTACCATCCTGGCAATGAATAAATGAAAAATAAATCGCATCAATTTGTTGATGTTGCAGTTCGCAAGTGCGTTCGAGCGACATTATCATTTTACTATAGATTTAAATGTAAGAAACTTTATATGGTAATTTAATTCATGAAGAATGTTTTTGTAATAAATATCATATATATATTCATTATTTCTATATTTATAAAAATCTAATTTAAATGGTGATGAAAAAATGAATTACACTACTATAGGGACAAAGTATTTCGTACATACACACAAGAGATGCCTTCCAAATTCATAGGATATAGAATTGAAGTAATATGGTTGTAATATCATCATATTAACATATAATTATATTTATTATATTGTATTTATTATCCTAGGATTAATATAACACTTTAATAATAAGTATAAGAAGATATAAATTAGAAGGACACGGTAAAGGAGATCACCTATTCATTGGTAAACATCTTTTATATCTCCTAATAAGGGACATATAGTAAGCATTTTTGAATGAAAAAAATATATATATTGTATATAAAGAATTTTATAATGAGTAAGAGAAGATTTTGGTTGAGAAATATGGATCAATTTCGTGTAAAACACTAAAGGATAAGGTTCCCTTTTGTAATTGTGATGAGTTTCAATTTTTCCATTTCAAAAAAGATAAAATTATCTAACAGTCATTATCAATAAAGAATCATTTAAATGGAAATTAATTAAAACCTATGGTTTTATTTGGTTGAAATAGAATCAACCTATTATATTTGAAAATATTTTTGTGTGGTTTTAAACCGTATCATTTGGTTTTACCCCTTAGTTAACATGTTTTATCACTAACTGTGGTTAAATATCATTAACTCTAAAATGGGTTTTAATTACCCATATAATATATCTATTGACCCATAAATGGAAATTGAATAATATTTTTAACATATATTACATTATTTCCTATTTTCAATATATTAAATATTTTTAAATAATTTAATAAACTACTATTTTTTCCAAATTATTATAAATATCAATTTTAAATCTATTCATTGAATTTGACATCAAATAAATGAAAACAAAGTTTTATTTAAAATAAAATTAATTAAAAATATTAATAAAATTCCATATTCATCTTGAAACTTTATGTTACACTATAATTCACTCAAATTATATCACTTCTAATATTTTTAATATCATTTTTTTTAAATATTCTGTATATTGATTAAATTATAAAAAAGTGTTACGCAATTATTTAAGATAATTATATAATTACTAAAAACTATAAAAATATTATCACTCTAAAAATCATTTATCTTCTCACAAAATTTACATTTAGATTAACTCATAACTTTTATGTGTCCAATTGTGGAAACAGAATTGATATTAAAAACATTTGGAGTGTCTTTTTCTAACATTCGTTGATTTAAATATCATATAGGTCATTCTCATGGTAAAGTTTCAATTAAACAATACAATTTGATGCATATGGCTATAAGGGTATAATTAAATTATTTAATATTAATTAAGATGGGATTTATGACCTTATCACTTTTTTTAACGTCCATTAACCAAATATTCCCTTTTCCTATGTGATAAATTTCAGAATAGTTAAAAATCATTTTGAGAAAAATAAAGGGGACATGTTTACCTAATTTGAATATATTGATTACAAATATGTAATATATTATATATTATTAAATAATTATAATATTTAATTTTTTAATAAAATTAAAATGAAAAATGTAATGAAAAATAGTTTTCCTAAAAAATACCTTTGTATGTATAAGAACTATATTATACCAAATTAAATATGGAAATTGATTCTAATGAACATAATTGAATTAATAAGAATATAATGAAATCAAATTTATTTTTAAATAACTTTAATAAAATTAATCCTTGGAAATTATTGAAACCAAAATATGGTTGTCAATAAAAATTAGTATTTTTCACTATTAAAATGAAAATCATCCTTTTCTAGAAAAACATAATATTTTACCATATGCTAATTTTTATATGATGGATTCAAAATTATATTATTTTTATAAAATAATTTTTATCAAAGATCGATAAATTATTTAAAATATTTTAGGAATAAAACCATCAAAACCCGTTTGGAAGAAAACATATTCTTGATGTGTAAATAACATTACTAATTTTGAATAATTTTTTCCCACACATTCACCATTTATCTTTTATTGAGTAATTATTGTATATATGTTTGATAATTTCATTAATATTATTCCTACCTAAAA
Source organism: Viscum album (assembly GCA_963277665.1). Classification (NCBI taxonomy): domain Eukaryota; kingdom Viridiplantae; phylum Streptophyta; class Magnoliopsida; order Santalales; family Viscaceae; genus Viscum; species Viscum album. The sequence continues at coordinate 1,759,589,285 of OY728123.1, forward strand.
ATTAAATGGACCTTTTATAATGGTAATACATAAATAATAATATATATTTGTCATTTATGATTGGTGATGTGAGTCATCAATGTTATTGAACATTGTGTTATTTTAAAATCATTGGGGTGATACATGGTATCAAATATCCTCATAGATTAATTGATCATAATTATGTCCCAAAACAATCCTTAGTTCCATATAAATTTAACCAAAAAATATCCTATGATCCAATTTTTTCAAATTTATCATATCATTAACATCCCTAGTAGTATCAATCGTCAAGAAGACATCACATTACTGAGAATCGATCAATTGGTTCTCCATAGGGACAATTTCTAGACTATGTTGGTTAATACAATTTATTTTTAATCAATATATCACTAATAAAACACCTAATTAGGAACCATCACATAACTATAGTGTTAAAATTACACTATTTTATTTTATGAATATTTTCAAATAAATTTAATCCCTTTGACAGCTTATGTTTAATGAAACATCCAGATTAAATGTACAATGAAATATTATTATGGGATGATTATAACCTAGTCATTAAATTGGAGGGTACAATTAATGATTACCACATAATGAAATATATAATTTTCCAACACACAGTTAATTTATTAATTAATTCTTCGTGAATACGCACTCAATGTTTTGTAAAGTCATTTTATTCTTCAATGAAATGTTTTTATCAAAAAACATTTACCTTGCAAATTATGATTTATTATTATATTTATTTTATAAAATAATTATAAAATATCTTTGATAAAATTAATTTGAATTCTCGATTTATCATGTCATGATTATCTTATGATGAATTGTTTAATTATTTCTGGAAAGATTAATTTTCAATGAACAGTGAAAATACTAATTCTTTAAATCCCTCATTTTCATTATATTAAAATGAAATTTTTTATTATAAATTAATATTAAATTAAAATAATTAATATTTATTTGTATATAATATAATTAATTAATTATAAATAATATTTATACTATATGTTGGTATAACTACAATTTTTCATAAAAACACATTTTTCTGAAAAAGTTTTTATGAAGATTTTGTTAGTTGAATTTTAAATTTGATTTTGAAAATTATTTTATTTTAATTTTTGGAATTTGATTCCATATTTGGAATGAAGAAGAAAAAATTAATTATTATGTTCGTTTTCATTTTTGGGGATAAAGAATGTTACCATGGTAAAAAAATTAGTTCAATTCAAGTAAAACAACGCAATAGATTAAAGGTAAAAGGTAAAATCAAAATATGAAAAAGAAAACATTAATTGTGTTGGGGTATTCTTAGAAACCATAAATATTATTTACACATTTAATTATCATACATATTCTTATAAATTAATTCGAACTAAAATTGGATAGCATTAATAGCAAAATAATCCTTATTTATTCACTTAAAAACCCTCATCATCTAGTGTAAGTACACCATTTCCCTACTCACATATTAACACCGCATTTTTTCATATAGGTCGACCAATTCGTACCCATTTGTCATGCCAACATCAATATTAAATTTATATTGGTCATGCTATTCCAAAAAGAACAACCCCAGTGTCCCTAAGAGTAGATTGAAATGATGATTCATTAAAAGAAGGTAGTAGTCTTTGTGGAGTTGTTCAATTTTTTTCTACGTACTATAATTTTTCCATAAAAACTACTAATTAATAAATATTTTTTATAATAAATATAATTATATTTTATTATGATTAATGAAAAAAAAACTTTTCAATCACAGACCCATCTTATGAAAATCGAATACACTCCTCATGTGCACGTATAACATACCATCTCCATGCATTAGTGTATTTTTTTCTCAACATGCTAAATGAATGGTTATAATTTCATAAATAATGGATATATATGATAATTATGAAATTATATAAATTATATATATTATTTAAACTTAATATATCATTAACTCTCTTTCCCTTTCACTCATAAATAGAAATTTATATTCTCTTTTGCGTATGTACAACCCCTATTTACACGAATGTTGTGATTCATTTTCCACATCCAAACAAAATGTATGATTCCAAAAATGTATTAATTTATTATATTATATATATAATTAATATCATTTTATCGATGATTTTACTATAAAATCTGTTCAATTGTCCAAAATTTCATGACATAGAACAAATGAGGAAAAAAATGCAGTTAACATCCAGAATAGTTAAATAAATAAAATTGTTTTAGTAAATGAGTGGTGAAAAGTTATAAGAGGATCATATATGATATTATAAATATTAATGATTATGGTATGTGTTAATAAAATATATAAAACAACTACACTGGAGGATAAATCACATACAACCTGAAGAAAGCATGAGGTAAAGGAATTATTAACTCAGTTTCCATTATTTGGGTTAAACCTCTTCATAATTGGTTATTTCATCCTAATATTATGTGTAAAATTAATATTTATTATTATATTATTGATTCCCAATTATTTTATGTTTATTTATATATGATATTAATAATATATTATATTTATTATTTCTCACATTAATGATATGATAGTTGTATTGGACTTCATCTAAATTTTCTTTGGATGAGACGTATTTTGAGGTTATGCACCTATATTATTTTATGAGGTGTTATAATAATCCATTTAAATTTTATATAATTAATTTATTTATTCAAATTATATTTTATGTTTTGGGAAATTTTATTCTTTCATGGGAAATACGATTCGACTAATTAAATTGGTATTGGATTTCATAACTCAAATTTCTATTAATTAGGTAAAATTATACTTCTTTGATTATATAATGTTATGATTATGTGTGTTGTATTTCCACTTTTGTGTATTTTCATCTTATTCACATAATCAACTCATTGGTCAATTCTAACGCAAGCATTATTAAATTTTTGTGGTTTTATTTAACAATATGATTTTAATCAGTATTGTTTATACTTGAATTTTGATTGAAGTTAATTATTTTATAATTGTTTAAAAAATCTTTTCATTTTGTTATAAACTTATTATTTATAATATATTAATGTAATGGTACTATTTTAACACACTTTTTTTAGGAAAATTATTTATAATATGTTTTTAAGAAAATATGACTCCATTTCTCTCATCGAACATAAATCATGAATCTTCAAAAATAAAGTTTTCCAAAATTACATTCAAAAATGATTTTAACATCTTTAAAATAATCTATAAAATTAATTTTTTTGAAATGTTTTTAATGTAATAAATATTGAATTTTCAAAACATTACACATTTAGCTTTTCTTGAAATATTTAAAGTAATCATTTTTTAATGTGTAAGACATGAATGAAATTTACATCCATCATAACTAGTAAATTGACTCAAATATTCTTTTATAAGATTCAAATATCATTTTCAATGAAATTTATTTTTAATGTTTTTTAAAAAATATATATTTTAATTATTTATTTTAAAATTTAAATGGATTTTTTATCAAGGATTTCTTCAAATATCATTTATATTATTTATCAATGAAAATAAATATTTTTAATTAATCTAATAGGTATATATTGTATTGGTACCATCCATATTAAATCCATGAGCGGTTTAAAGTCATTAATTCCAAGAAAATTATTAACATTCACTTCCTTGATTCATTTTTTCTGTCATTATGTTTCTGAAAAATATCAACACTATTTATCATGGATATTATTATTTATTAAACCTTCTATAATTTATACTCATAGTATTATACTTTGTAATTTAATTTTTTATCTTGGGATTTATGTATAAATATGCATTCATTATTCCAAATGTCTATTTGATGATAAGGAACATTTTTTATCAGTTAAATATATTATTTGATATATGTCGAATGCTTTGAACATTCTGGACATGGGTGGGCTCTAGTTATAAATAGAGCATCAATGCATCAATAGTATGATGAATCAGTTGGCCAAACTACAAGGATTTTTTATTGTATGTTCTGAACTATCTTATGAATGGTCTGGTTGGTAAAGGTATCATGTTCCTATCAAACTTAATTTATGATAATAATCACTACATTTATCAGAATATACTTATTGTTATCAATGATATTTTTTCAATGATATTATCTCCATATTCATTGTATTAGTTTATTGATTAAATTACATTTCTGTTTTGTTTTTTAAATTTACATATAGATTATGCCTTATCAATTCATCTAGATAATTTATATAAATGGAAGTTATTTTTAGTTATTTTCATTTCCATATTGATTAATACACATATAATTCTGGTATTTATTTCATTTAAATGGATCGTGTCTTCAGTTATTTCCCATGCCATGTTTTTTTATCATTATTGATTCATGATAGCTTTCATTGTACATAACCCTTATTGCAAATCTGAGATCACCCTTATATTTTCCATTTACTAAGAATCCATGAACATTATTATGATTGTTATTCATGGATATACTAGTGACAATAATGTCATTGAATAAAAATAAATATGTTGTAATTTTTGTTTTCAAATGAAATTTTGGAATCATGTGTGTATCTATATTTCCAAGACTACTAAATTATTCATTAAATTAGCATATAATTCCTTGTATATCATTCCAATATAAAAATGTAAGGCATCGACTCTAGGTTACTTGGATCGGGTTTGTTACATTTTTTATTAGACAAATTTCAGTATAAACCATGGGAACATGACTAAGGAAATCATAGATTATAAAATATAATCATATGAATATATTATTAGATATGTTTATGTACATGATAAAATTTTATAGATCATGTAATGGCCATGGATAACTTGGGTTTAACCTAAGGACTCGTAGATTGGAAATATTATGTTTTAATGTAATGGGAAAAAGTTTAATATTTGGAATTTGTGGGAACAAAGTATTAAATTTCTGAGGAATAATGCATTTAAATTTTAGATACATAAGTTCAAAGGTATTGATAACATTTAGGGTTAGTATGATAAATAATTACATAACAATAATTGTCTAATAATATTATTAGACACTATAAAATCAGTGTGATATTAAAAATCATAGTAAAAGGTTATTTAAGTATTAATTTTATTTCAAATATTTCCATCATAGTTTTTTTTGGGAATATTATAGTAATTACATCAATATAGCTTTTTAAAAAGGATAACATGTATGTTGGGTGACAATCCATCACCTCTATCAAGGTAGTCGGGCTCAAACCTAGGATTAATAGATGATAATGGTTTCACACCGACCATTATAATATGAGATTTCATAGTAAGTATGCAATAGTTTTTATTTATTAAAATGATATCAGATCTAAAAGAAATGTTTATTTTGTCAACATATGTTTTATCATATAAATAACCATGGGAATGATAATTTATTTGGAATTAAGTGATTTAAGTTATCCTATAAGATGTTAACAATTTAAGGAATAATATATGATTAAGTTAAACATAGTATTATATAATTTTAAATATAATGGTTAAATTGGCTTTTGAAGGAATCTATTAAATCTTTATGGATTTATAGTGTTTTAAGTTATCATTTCATGGAGATTATATTATTTGGGGTTATACATATTTGGATACAAATATTAAAATTATCTTGTATGATTATGTGATCAAATAATTTATATTTTCCTATTTTAGTCATCGACTTGAATATTATAGATGACAGTTAAAGTTTATTATTTATATAATGATAAATTTTGAATATATGTAATTATTTGTTATTGCATCGAGATAAAAATATTTTTCTTCACATGATGGTTTGTTCCTTTTGGGAACTATCATATCATGTTATGTCCATTTTGATATTGGTTATTTCCATAAGATAGAAGAAGTATATATTTTTTAGTTTATAGATTTTAATATCTATATTGGTTGATTTTTTTGTGCCAGACATTAAAAAAACATTGTGATAATTTGGAGAAAAATATTAGCTAGTTGTTGAAATTTATTGAAAGATAAAACTCAAATTTTTAAGTGATAATATTTCTGAATTTTCATAATCTCGATAGTAAATATATTCCTTAACTCTATAATGTGAATTTTTAAATAAAAAATAAATATATTTACTTTTATTACACATAAATCAATGTAATTTTAACATATAAAAAATTTACAGTTTTTAATGAATAACAATATAACAACCATGTTATCTATCACACTCCATCATAACATGATAGTTAGATTTCTTTTTTATATCCATATTTTTACATCTGACTAATGATCTCCTTTCTAGAATCGTGGTTTTGTGTTTAAATTCAAATTTTCATTCCCTCTTATTAATATGATGTTTATTTTTCAATATTTATGATGCTTGTTCCCACAATGTGATTTTCAAATATAAACCATTGAATTTTGAAGTATAATTTCAAGTTGTGAGAAATCAATTTATCTAAGGATTATAGACTGTAAAACCTCATTATTTTATGGTATTTATATTTTTAATAATAAATTAATAACTTTTGAATTTCAATGTTATATTAGAATAATTTTTTTAATTATTATTTAAAATATTTATTTTTTGGGAATGGTTAAAATTAGTGATTTTCATAAATATCTCAATTTCATTATAATAAAAATAAATTTTAAAATATAAATTAATATAAAATTAACTAAATTTATTTATATAAAATATTATTAATTCTATTTTAATAATATTGATACTTTATTTTGATATAATTATATTTTTTCTTTAAAAACATATTTTAACGAAAAAACTATTTTTTGTTTCATTTTATATGTTGACTTTAAAATTTAATTCAAAATTATATATGACATTAATTTTGAAAAATGGATTTTAAATTTTGAATTATGTGGTCCAAATAAGTTTGTATGTTTGTTTTTTAATCATTAAAATTTAAACATGGTAAAACAAATATTCACCACATTATTTATAAAATAATGTTGCAGGTTAATGTTAAATGGGAAAAATATTAAAATACCAATAAACCAAAACATTAAATTTGTTTTTAGTATTTTCCAAGAAATAACCATTATTTAATAAATTAATTATCAACCACTTTAATTTAATTTAATTCCACCAAAAATGTTTTATCTTTAAAAAAGAAATAATAGTTTTAATCACATTAAACAACCCCTCCTCATGTATAACCACCCCCCAATTCCCTCTACGCCTATTCACAACACATTGAGACATCTATATCCACCAATAACATTAAAATTATATTTCCAAAATTCCTATCCATGTTTTAGTGGTCCTGGTCTTCCAAAAAAGACTAACCCTGCTGTCTTCAATATGAGATCCAAATGATGATTTTTTATGAAAAAGAAATCATCTTTATTGACTCTTTTAAATTTATTTATTCATAAAATTCCTATAATGTGTTTAAAAAATTATAAAGTAATAATTATACTGTCATAAATTTACTAATATTTTATTATTATTACCATTTAACAATTTTCTATCACATCTATATCATATGAAAGCCAAATACATCATTGATGTATACGTATGGATTACTGTCTCCACAAATTGGTGTAACTTTCTTCATCAAAACATTACATGGATTTTTATAATTATTGATATAATGGAAATAGATGATAATTATGTAATTATTTAAATTCTATAAAATTAATAAACCATTAACTCTCTTAATCTTCTACTTTTTAAGGGAATGATATCATTTCTCATGTATATGAACGACCTACAATTTTCACCAAGCGTTTTGATTATTTTTCCACATAAAAAACTCAATAATTATTCCATAAATTTATATAATATGTCAGTATGATAATTCTAAAATTAATATAATTCTAGAAATTTTATTAATATATAATATTTAAAATAACTAAAAAAATCATGATCGAACATGTATGAGAAAAGAAGGTAATTAACACACAAAAAGTGAGATGAATTAAATGTTATTAATAATTGAATGGTAAAATATTATTAGGGGATCCAAAATTATTTTATAAATATAAATATAATTCTATTATAGGTATATAAAATATTGATAACAACTATTAGAATGTTAAATCCTAAACAACTAAATATAAGTCTGATGAAAAATAATTATTAACTAAATTTCCACACATTGGGATAAAGATCTACATCATTGATTAAATCGTTCTATGATTTAAATTTGATTATCTAATTTTTTATTTAAATTTTTTTATGTTTATTTATTATTAGTACACAAAATTTTTTGCTTGATTAATTCTCAAAACAATTATATGATACTAGTAAGATACTTCGTCTTAATTTTATTTCACTGAGTCATATATTTATGTTATTCACTTATACAATTCTTTTTGAAGAGTAGATTATTACCCTTATATGTTTATATAATTTATTTGGTTATTCTAGTTATATTTAATTTCTTGTTAAAAGTTATTTTTTCATGAGGTATATTATTCCCCTAATAATAATGTGATAAGGTATTTTATAACTCAATTTCCACTAATTGGGATAAACATATACATAGTTAATTAGGTCCATATAGTATTATTTGTTCTGTACTTAAAATTATTTTCTATATATTTACATATTATACGCATAATGGATTAATCTATTAAATCTAACTTCAATGTTATGATCTTTGTGAGGGTTTATTTTAAAATATCATTTTAATCAGAATTGTTTATAAATTAATATTTATTGAAGTAAATTTTTCAATAAAGGATTAAAATACCCTTTTATTTGATTCTCCCCAATAATTCACAATAATTTCAAGTAATATTACAATTTTCTCTCATTGGAAGTCATTAATTTTATAAAATGATTAATTTAAAAACCAAAATCAATTCTCTCTTATATCAGAAATATATTTTCATCCAAAACAATTTTTTCTAAACATTTTTCCAAAAAAGTTTTTATACTCCATATAATGATTTATTTAATAAATTTTCTAAATATATTTTTAAGCAATCCTTTTTTCATTTTCAAAATAATTCATATTTGGATTTTTCCAAAAACTAAATGGAAACGTTATTTTAACATGTATTATATCAATGGAACATCCAACCATAATGAACTCTAATATGATTTTAAGCTACAATTTTAGTTTCATTGATTGTTTTCCATAAAATTTAATTTCAACCATTTTTGAAATTTTATTTTTCCAAATGAAGAGGATATTTTCATCAAAAATGTTTTTTAATATGTTTTTATGGTATTAATGAATGATAATAAACAATTTTCTTACTCCGTTTGGTATTTTGTTTATTGAAACCATCCTTACTAATCCAATGGATGGTTTAAAATAATTGTTTAAAATGAATGCAATAACGTTCACTTCATGAATTCATTTTTTACTCATTAACATTCCTATAAATCAGCATATTATTTATCATGGATGTTTTTATTTCTTTATCCATATACACCTTATTGATATAAGGTTCTTTATTTAATGGTATTTTTATATATGTATAAAAATTGATAAATCTATATTCCTTACACAATAATGATATTTGATGAAAATAAACAATATCTATAAATTAAATAGATTTTTAGATATATGATGAATGATTTTTACATGCATGACATGGGCGGCCCTGATTATAGGTAGACCCCTGATGTATCGATAGTCTCGTGAGATGAATTAGTTGTCTAAAACAGATAGGTTTTTACCAAATATATTTTAAATTGTATTGTGAATAGTCTATATGGTAAATGTATCTTGTTAATGGGAAACATGAAATCTGATAATTAATAATTTCATTCATTTAAAAATTAGTTATTATTATCCTCAAGATTTTAGTAATTATATTATCTGTGGACGAAATTTATTTTCAATATATTGATTAAATGGAATCTATTTTCATCTATTTACCTTTCCATGTTTATTATTCCTTATCTATTCATATTATATTGTTATATTAATAGAATAGGGTTCATGTTTTTTTTACTTTTCCTTATTGATTATTACTAATATATTTTTGATAGTATAGTAATTTAAATGTAATTTTTATTTACCTTTCTTTGATGTTTATACTTATTGAATCGTGATAGCATCAATTATACATAACCATTACTACGTATATGATCATACCATTATATTTTCCCTTTCACTAAGAATCAGTAAAGTGTAATATGATTATAATGCATAGATATACTATAGGGAATAATTCTATGATGAAATTAAATTCATTTGTATTTTTTTTTAAATTGTTATTTGGGAATCGTGTGGGTATCTAAATTAAAAGACTACTAAATTATTTAGAAATATGGGATATGATTTAATTTATCTTATAGAACTATAATAATTTAAGGAATTATCTCTTTGATATGAGGGTCTAGGTATTTATAAGAATCCTCAGAACTAAAAACTCATAATGAATACACATCCTCAGTATAACATATCATTAAAGATCCTTCATCATATAATGATATGAAGAGTTACAATTTGGGTCTCCAGATTTTTAGAACATGGAGGTAATAATTCACTCACCATAAAACTTCATCTTCTAATTTCCCATCTTTAAAAAATATTCATTACACTATGTGGTTGATCAATTTGAAACAATGATATTAACATATTATTACAGATTATTTTTTTTCAATTCTCATCACACTCATTAATGTGAAACTTAAATCCCCAATTTTCTACCACATTTCAATATCTTATTCTCTCATGTGATAGAATTAGTTGTTACTATTCATATTAAGTTATTTACTCCATGATTTCAATAAATCATTTCTGTAAGCATCAATCATTTTTTCATCTTCAACACAAGATTACACCAAGATCATCAAGGATTATAACATTATTATAATAGATCCTCTATAAAGATATTTCAATACAATAGTTATTATGTATTTTGGATTTTCTTGATCTTCATTTGAAATTATCCACTCTATCATGGCTTTGGTACTCCTCGGTGTTAGTACTTAATCAACCACTATTTAATTAGGACAATGTTTATATAACACACACGGTTTCAAGTAAATAATCATTTATACATTTATTTTATTTATATAATGTGTTTGGGTGACTTTTTTATGACTTTAGAGGTATTTTTAAATGTTTTGGTGATTTTTAAGTAGGTGAATGTTTTGATAATGAATATTATAAACTATGAAGAACCTTTTAGATACTATGAAAAATGAAATAGAGGCTACTAAGTATGTGCATGGTTATAAACACTGTATTACATAATTGTGTAGAAACCAAGGAGTAATATAGTGTATTGAAATAGAATAAAAAATGGTTGGATCATGGGTTTCATAATAGTACAAGACCACCATTAGAATGGTGCGAGAAGCTATTGTTTGGCATAAGGTTTGTGCACGGTTTTCCTAACTATGTGCCTAAACCATTTACAGTTAATCATTTGGTCCTTAAATTGCGGGTCTCATAATAGATTATACCTAAACCAATCGTTCTTAGTCTTTTATGACCCTAACAATGTTTTTTATACTCATAATCATTGTATAGACTCTTCCATTATATCTGGGATAGATCTATTTGCAAGTCCGGGTGTAGTGAAGGATGTGTTTCTTGGTATGTCTCTATTCTTGGTATTTTCTATAGATCTATTATTCTTACCCCTCATAGGTTTATAAATCTAGTATTTCGGTGACTGATATATGATATTTATTTCTTATCATGATAATATATTGTTTTCATGATGTTATAGAACATGATCTAAGGTGTGTTTTTATATATTTAACAAGTTTTGTTGAATAATTCATGAAAATTTACATTTTATCTATAGTTTTTTAGTTAAGGGGATTCACTATTGACTCCTATAATTATAACAGTAAGTATTATTTTGAAATATTTTGAATTAAATTAAATTGATTATTACATTTATTTGAAAATCATGGTAAACCCCATCTTCAGTGATGGTTTTTTGATTTTTCAAAACATTTTATTATGGAATGTTCTTTTTTCTTGATTTAAAAATGATTATTTTAAAAACATTATTTGTTTTCATTCAAAAAAATGGTTGATGGTGTTGTTTTAAATTAATGAATTATTTTATGAAAATGGTGTTGTGACATGGTTTTAGCATACATAGGTTGTTTTGAGTTTTTGATTTTTACATGAACCTAAATAAGGGTAATTACCATTGGAGTACAAGGGAGGTGACCGTAGATATGAGTCATGTTCTACTAGGTAACAAGTTAAAGGAACACTTTATGATTACATTATGGATGGATGCGTTACTACTCTTGAGTATGGAAATTTCATTGAATCATGCTTGCGTGGGTGTGTAAGTGTTTGAATCATGAAATGGGTATGTCAAAAATGAATGTGACGTGGTTTAAAGAATTTTTTGATTTCATTCCATGAAAATTATTTCAGTTTAGAAAAATATTTTTAATTGGATAGAAGATTTTATTTGAAATAAATTTCATTAACTTTGGATTCAAAATAATTAATGTAAATTTCATAACTTTTTCTGTCCTAGTGTCTTGATTAGGGAAGGAAATTGTGGAAAACACACTGAGTTTCATTACACACCAACTTCATTAGAATGTTGGATATTTTGTTGATATTTTTTATAGAAACACAAGTAAATTAATCATATATAATTTCTTTATTGATGCTTTGAGTTAGATTAAGTGTGTGTTTTAGAGATTGATCTTGGAGCATTTTTTGCGATACAGAGTCGGTGACCTCGGAGACTTTGATTTTTGTTTTGTTTTGTATTCCCCTTTGTTTTTTGAATTCAGGTTTGGATTTATATTGGTACACTGATATGGTATGTGGTTGTATTTGTTATTGATTTTGAGTAGTTCTATATTGTGTTACTTACATCGTTATCATGAATCATTTAGTGGTTATTTATTTATACTGTTCTAGGTATGATTGTTTTTAATCTCAAAGTGAATCTTATCTTCCCAATATCATTGAATCCCTATTAATTATTTACCTGCCATTGGGATCTTGGGAATTTAATTTAAGACTATGTATTATCGCTGCCACATCTCAAGACAATGATGAGGGGTGGTATGTTACAGATGGGTTCAGTCTTGTACAATTTTTCTTTCAATTTGGAAAAAATGTATTGCTTTTTAGATCCTGGAGTTGAAAATTATTTTGGATTATTCCATCAGTTGGGATTGTAGAAAGGAGTATAATTATCAACTAATGATATTTCTGTTTTAATAGTAATTTCTAACCTATTTATTCTGAACATCTCGTTTCTAGGTAGTTGGGGACATAAGTGTTTTATAGACTCTTATATGAGTTTTAATGTCATACTCATATGTCTATCTAAGGATAAGAGCATGAAAATCATTGATAGAAATGACTTCCCACATGGAATCCAAATTTCATTTTTAGTAAGGATTTATCATTTGGTGAAAACATGTTTATTTTTTAAAATTATTGAATTATTTTCATAATGTGAAATTTTTAAAATGACATGAGAGGCATATTTTGATTTTTTTATAATCAGGAGCATAGTAGAAATTCAAAAATGAGAAGAAAATGAAGTGTTTAATTTTGGGAAACCGTTATTGTGATAGTTTTGATATGCTAAATTTGAAATTGTTATGACTTCCTTAGCAAGACAGTGAGTCTTATGGAATTGTATAATGGTTATATAAAATGGAACCTAGAAGGAGTCATACCAACCAACTTAAATAGGCTGCTAAATATGGTTTTACCTGACCCAAAAGGGAACTAATAGTTGGTTGAAAGTATTACCCAATACATTTATGTTTGTGGAAAGATGGAATAAGAGGGATGAACCACCAAAAGTGGATCATTATGTTTAGTTACAAAATAAGAATCCACCCATATTCTAGGCCGATTTAAAACTAGAGATGGAATTTTTTTGCTGAATTGGAAGAATTGAATCTAGTATTTCCTTGGTACACAAGAATTTAAAAAATTCAAGTGGGAAAATTATATTCTAGAATATCTTCAATACCAATATTGGGATTTATATGTTCAGGAAAATTTACCCAGGGTTTTCCATGGCATTTTTTTAAGAACTCTTTGACAAAAATTATATCCTCACACATGTAGGATACTAAGAATGTCAAACTTTTCACATTGAAGTATGGTAATATATTAATTAAGGATTAATGAGATAAATTTATGAATTTAGTCCAATTTTAATTAGATTTTATTTTCAGTGCATGCTTGAAGTAACACATGTTTGAATCATGAATAAGATAAGATATTTTCTCGAATATTGTTATGCATTGTATAATAGATTATATGTAGATGGTAAATAGAGAGATGAATGTAGAAATGAAAAATATCAATAACTATGGGTGTAGGGTGATTATTGATACCAATATGAAATGGATGGATATAAAATGGTGTAAAAAAGTAGATGAGGGTCACAAATTTCCATGGTAGCGGGATAACACCGAATCAGCTAGTCATATCGGTGAGTTTTACTCCGAAAACAAAGAGTAAATCTATATGATTTAATTGTGGTTCTTTTCACCACATGATGATATATTTTATGGTACACTTGATAGGATTCCACAAAAGAAATCATATATGGAACATTTTTTGCTATTTTTTTGTTCTCAATGGTCGAGAGTTCTAGACAAATCTCATCTTTTGAAAACATCTTATGCTTCAATGGGAAGAGTGCATCTGAATATCCATTATCAATAATACTCTTCCAACCATGGTTATTCGTGGAATACCATCACTCCTTAGGCAGTGCAACATTAAGAGATAAATAAGGAACAATGTGTAGTTAGTAAGTAGTAATTTGGACTAGGACCTGGGATAATGATTATCAATCTAAACATTCCACATTGATAGGTATGGGTCTATTAAATTATAATCTTATGAAAACAATTTTTTATGTGAGTTCATACAATTATATTATTTCTTTTTAATCTATTGATCATTTGGGATTAAATGTTGAGATGATTCCTTTTGTTTTAATACTTCAAACTCCTCTTAGTCAAATAGGTTGTCAAACCATTATATTTAAAGCATGTTCTATAACAATTTTTGGAGTTTAGTTGATATGGGAATTATCTGTGATTGAGATATATTTCTATGATATAATCTTCGGATTGGATGGGTTGACTATGTTCTCAATCACAAAAATATTTATACATAAATGGTTTGTTTTACTACTGATTATGGAAACAAAAACATCATTAAAATGTACCAAAATGTAAGAGTAGGGACAACATGCTTGTTTTAAAGACAAGATAGAATTATCTTGTACAAAATTCTTACATTAACAATGGGTTCTATATATGATATAAAAAACTAAGGGTTTTCTAGTTGTTATTGATTAGTTTCTAGCTTTTTTGTAAAACGTTTTATAGCGTTTCCACTAATAGTAGAATTGGACTTTATAATTGATCTCCTTTTGGGAATAGACCTAATTCCTTTTAATCTTATAATATTTAACCAACAGAACTAAGGGAATTGAAATTGTGGTTGGAGAGATGGAAATACAATGTTTCATTTATCCTAGCATGTCTTTGTTTGTAGTATTTTTCTAGTTTAACAAAAAAGAATATGGAACATATCAGTTGTGTGTGGATTATCATAATCTTAACTATATAATAATAAGTAATCAGTACCCAGTTACGTGAATTGATAATATATTCTATCAATTTAGGGGATCATATTGGTATTCTGAAATTCACTTTTGATCAGGATATTGCCGATTCTGGGTTCAGAAAGAGGATATTTTCAAGACACCTTTCATGAGTATATATGAAAATTTTAATTAAATGGTTAAACCTTTTTGTCTTAATATTTAACTTTAATACTTTATGGAATTTATCAATCATATATTTTAAAGATATATATATTCTTTTAGGGTGCTGTTTGTGGTCGACATATTGGTATATTCCTAGGAAGGGTATGAGCATGGGTAACAATTAGAGATAGTGTTGAGGATTTTGATGGATCACCAGTTGTATTCCAGACATTCAAGGTTTGACTTTTGGAAACAATAGGTAAATTTCCATTTCTATTTAATATATTAAATTTTAGTCTATACAGATCTATAGATTATAGATATTTTTTTCTTTTTTAACCCTCTAACTAATGACTTTGAGATATGTAGTTTCTCTAGTCTGGATGGATATTATCAAATTTTTTTCTAGATTTATCATGATTCACTTATCTAATAACGGCTTCGATGAGGTAAAATGTGAAATTAAAATGGAATGATTAATTTTATATTTATTTTCATGTGTTTAATTCTATCCTTACATCATCATCAAAATTTATTTTTCTAAAATCAAAGCATGGGTAAATGTTCTATTTTGATACTTCAACGTATGGGTTTGGGATGTGTTGTAATAAAGGGAGGTCATGATGATTCTTATAGATTGTGACAGTTATATTTTCATGAGAGTAATAACCCACCACATGATTTAGATTTTGATTTAATAGTCCTAGATTTTTATACAAGGAATCATGAATTCTTCAGTGAGAAATTTACAGTTTTTACAGTTCATGAGAGTTTTAAATGTATTTTCTCACAATGCAATTGAAACCTGAGACAATAATGATGGATATATTATCTCTAAATGTTTGAATTTCATGTGATTTAATCACAAGTAAAATTAAATTTTGTGGTAGATTCATTGAGTTGAAAATCATTAAGTTAGTTGGAAAATGAGGCTTTAAATAGGGGTTAGTTGATGTTAGTCATAGCTGACGTGCATTTGGAATCTGATGATTGAGGTAGTGCAATAGTTTTATTCTTAGATTATTTGGTTCCTAATTTGGTGGAGATGGATAAAGGGGAATATATATTCAATTAATAATTTGTGGAAGCGAGTTCAGCGGTTAACGGAGGGGATACCATTAAGAGTTCAAATATGGATGGGCATTTAGTATTGTGGATTTGAAATTAGATGTTGGTACCTTTGGAATTTTAGGAATAACTACTTACTGTTGACTACTATTGTGATGTGAAGCATATCCTTGAATATAGATGATTTATGAAGGGTTAAAACAATTTTATTGTGGTTTGTAATAAAAAGAAATTTGGTTGATTTTTTTATAAGATCCATAACTTTTTATCATGTTATGGAAGAGCACCAGTGGCCAATTGGAATGTTTTAGTCTTTGGCTTTTCCTGTTTCAAAATCAGAGTAGATAGGAATTGATTTCATAAAAAGTATCTCAATAATAGTTCAAAAACATGATTCCATGTTGTTGATGGTGGACATGCTCACAAAGATGGACCATTTCATCCTTATTCGTGAATCTCATTCGATGAATGAACTGTAAAAAAAATCTGATAAGTGTTAAAGTAGAAAGACAAAATAATTTCGATAGTATCATATGATATTAGAGGTTTACATATCATTTTTGGAAATAAGTATATAAATCCCGTATGTATCATTTTACTATCATAATGATATATCATCATCTTATAGATAAACAATATGAAAGGATGATACAAATGTTGTAAGATAAGTTGTGGGCTTGTGTAATCAATTTTTGTGGCTCATAGGGGGAGATCATTCCATTAGATAAGTTCTCATATAAAAACAATTTATCTAGACTCAATATATATAAATCATTTAGAATAATTTCATGTAAGTCCTTGATGTTATCCACTTAATTTTAATTAAATAGGTATGTCATCATTAGTTATACATAGACTCATCCAAGAGATAAACAAAAAATTCAATTGATTAGGAAGATATTTGAGATGGCTCGCAGTCACAATTTGGTGAGGTGGAACATCAGTTGTCTTATCCACCTGAGTTCAGTGTAGTTATAAGTTTGTTTATAAGGACCAAGCCTTATTAAAAAAATAATAATTAATTTATTCATAAAAAAATCCTTTTATAATAAGGATCTTTTCAGGTTTAGAGTTTAGATAATTGGGACATAATACATTCATAACATTACACATTGTTATAGAGTGGATACCATAAAAATAGTTTCCATTTTTTCAAAATTTAAAACAGTAAAAAATAAAACATGATTCCATGATAATTAATTAACATTTAACATGCCTTCCTTGTTTTTCTTACAAATCCATTAACTTGTGAGAATCATTTAAAACATTAGATGAGACAAAAACTCAATAAGGGATTTAAAAAGAAGGATTGAACACATTAGTCCAGGAATACTTGTAACTTATGAAATCACATTCAAAATAAATACTTATCACCTATATATATACTAACTTTTGGAAACATGAGATTTCCAAAATACAATATAACATAAGTAGAAACATAAAGGTATATGGCGAAATTACTTACATAATCTTGTAACCCTTTGGTTACCTTATAATTTGTAACCCTCATGGCTACTTTACTATTTGTGTAATCATCGTAGTTACACTTGGAGTAACCATATGGATGACATCCAACATACCCATACCCAATGAATTGGAGGGAGATATAGGTCCCACCATTCATTATAAATAATTCCTATGAACCAGAACATAATCATACAACATGAATAATAGTATAAAAACATTTCTTTTGAATTTTGTAAAACATAATTTTAAAAGAGAATTATAATTGAAAAGCCCCTTATAAATATCCTAAAATTGAAGAGTGACTTAATAGAGAGGATGAAATATGTATATAAACTATACTTAGACATAATTAACCATTATTTATGCAAAAACAATAACACAATCAATTTTAATACCACATAAATAACAAAGTAGAATGTTAACCCAATGAATGCAAACCGAAATAAGAATTCTATTACCTTAAGATTCTATTACTTTAAAATTATTAAAACTTCTTGTATAATGCATAAAAAGTTTTATTAGTATTTTACTTAAACATTATAAAGTTTATAAAATCCTTTATGATCGTTTTATTACCATTTTTACCCCTTAATTGTAAGTATTTTTTTACTTGCACTGTTTTGGGTAAGTTCCTTACATGATTTCCATGATTGGTATGTGATGGATGTTCTTGTTGATTAAATGTGAAACTGCAGAATTGAAATGGAAAGGTATTTACATATTTCCAATACCATAATTTATACCATTTATTTATTTGATGTTTTATATGATGATGATTCATAAGCTAAAACATTAATGGTGCTTGTTTAGATCATTTTAGCGGTTCTTTGATAATAACGACCTCATTTTGTCATATAAATTTTAACCATGAGTAAAAATAATAATTCCAGGACCATGGATGATATATAATAAATATATTATAACTTGGTTAAACCATAAAAATATGTTAATTTCCATATTTTAAATATTTAATGTAAATTTAAATCACATCATCCATGATGTCTGTAATTTGACACATCACGGACAATGTTTTTATTCCATGAATAAGTTGGAGAGGAGATGAAGAATGATGATGAATTTTTCATGAAAAATAAAACATATAGAGTATAAATTATTTTTAAATATTTCATGCCTATTGGGTAAGATGAAATGTAGAAATAATAATAAAATAAAGGAACTCAAAATAAAAAAGAATAATTGAGAAATCCCCTATAAACAATCGGAAGGCTAACAGCTATACAACATGGTTTTAGAAAATATTAAAAAGAGAGGGGTCAAGGGTCACCCATATAGAAATTAATCATAATACTTAAAAGATCACAAATAAGAATCAAATAAGAACATGGTATGTAAACATGAATGTTATACCACATAAAAGAAAACTTGAATGGAAAAAAGAATGATATTGAGAATTTTTTACCTTGAATAGTAACTCCTCGATCATGAAGGATGGGACCTTGGGGGCTTGAGTAAACCTTTTGAGGGATACTAGGGAGGTAGTGAGGATAGAGCTTTGTTGAGGAGGAATTTGGAATGATCTTAATGAAGGAATGGGTTGGTATTTATATCAAAAGTGAGGGATTATTTTAATAATTTTCTATGGACACCTCATTAGTGGTATTTTCAAAACCATGGGCTTTCCCATGGTATTTTCCAATGGTATAAGCCACTTCATAAAACTAACAACTTATTTTATTGTACACAATTTCAGAAGATTTTTTACATAATTATTTCATCATTAATGATGTCCTTAAAACAAGGAAAATGAAAATGATATATTTTTACTTTTCACCGAAAAATCAACTGTTTCAAAAAAATACCTAAATTTCACCCTAACAAATTATTGACATATAGAATTAAAAAATGAATCCCATTATTTGAAACTAACTTTTTAAATTTTTTTCTTTAATTTTTAAATTAAGACACAACTAATTCAAAAATTTATAATTTAAAAACAATAATAGTTTTTATATCTTATAGAAAAATTAATCAAGATATCATTATCTTAAATCCTTAAGAAATATATTAATAAAATTTACTATTCATTATGGTCATATTACTATTCATAATGGTATGGTACTATTAATCAAAAAAAAAGTTGGTTCTAATAGACTACAAATAACTTATTGAGCATAATTGTAGGTGACCGTTTCTCAAAATTCAAAACATAGAAGCAGTAAAATTATTTTTAAAGGACGCTTATAAATATCTACATTAAACAAAATTTTAATCATTTCAATTTATTTTTAGAAATCCTTGGGGTGTTACATTATCCCCAATTTCATGAAGTAGCATCCTCATAATTTTATTTACTTATTAAACAAGTGAGGGTATCTTTCCCTCATAGCATTTTCAGACTCCCATGATGTTTCTTCAACCATGCGGTTTCCCCACAAAACCTTTACCTGGTGGATTAATTTATTCCGCAATACATGTTCCCTTTGATCAAGAATATGAACTGGTTTCCATCATAAGAAAGGTTTTCTTCTAGCTAAACTACTTCTGCGATCAAGACATGTCATGAATCTATCACATACATTCTCTACATCGAAACATGAATAACATTGTGTAAATGAGACAAACATGGAGGTATAGATACTTGGTATGCAACTTGTCCAACATTTTCCAAGATTTCAAAAGGACCAATTAATCATGGACTTAGCTTTCGGTTCCTACCAAAACGGATCACACTCTTACAATGAGAGATTTTAAGGAAAATATCTTCACTGACCTTGAAATAGAAGTATTTCATTCTGTCATCTATATAAATGTTCTCCCTGCTCTAAGCTAATTTTTCCTCATGTTCCCCTGGATCATATTCACTTTCTCAGCCACTTCTCTTACTAACTCTGGACCTATCATCTTTCTTTCACCGGCTTCATCCCAAAATGTTAGAGTATAACACCGCTTCCAATACAAAGCCTCAAAAGGTGCCATCTGAATACTAGAATGAAAACTGTTATCACAAGAAAACTCAAAAAAAGAAATTTATTGATCCCAACATACCTGGTAGTACATTGAACAAGATCGAGGCATATCGTATAATGTTAGAAACTTTTTTTATCTTCCCATCTGATTGAGGATGAAAAGTTGTACTATAATTTAACTTTGTACGCATCGACTTCTGAAGTTCCTTCCAAAAGATAGAAGTGAAACTGGGATCCCGGTCAGATACAATATAAATAGGAACTCCATGTCACCGAATGATATCCTTGAGTTATAATCAAGTATGATGATCCAAAGTAATTGTATCTCTAATAGAAGGAAAATGTGTAGATTTAGGTAACCAATCCACAATAACCCAAATTACATTGTTACCTCGAGATGTCATAGGTAGTCCCACCACAATGTCCTTGGATACAATCTCTTGCTTCCATTCTGGCACTCGTAAAGGCTGAAGCATCCCATTCAGTAACTTCTGCATTACTTTAACCTCCTGACATGTCAAACATTTAATGGTAAAATAAGCAATATACCTTCTCATTCCATCCCACCTATAGTACTCGCGAAGGTCTCTATACATCTTAGTACTGTTAGAATGAAACAAAAAAGTGGAACTATGAGCTTCACACAAAAAAATCATTCTTTAACTGAGAATCACAAGGCACACAAAACGTTTTTCCAAATCATAAAACTGAAACTTTATCAAGGTTTAAATTCTGGAAGCTTACCCATTTTAAACAATTCTACCGTTTTTTGAAACTCACAGTCTTCATTATGTGCTCTCTTAATTCTATCTGACAACGAAGACTACACTGAAACCTAAAACAAAATAGATGTATTTCATACACCAACTACTTATATGCCAAAATTCATCAATACATTAATCAAGGGATCGTGTTCCAAATGTATCATGGTTAATGATGCATGATGTTTTATACTCACAGAATCCTCCACATAGTTTTCTTTTCTAGGATGGTAATTGATCTTGCTATCATAATCCTTTATCCATTGTAGCCATCTCATCTTCCTAATGTTTAATTAATTCTAAGTGGATATATACTTTAGAGTTTTATGGTCAGTGTATATTCGACATTTGGCTCTATATAAATGATGCCTCCAAATTTACAAAGAAAAAAACACAGCTGGCAATTCAAAATCAAGTGTGGGATAGTTCAACTCATGTGGATTTAGTTGTCTTGAATAAAAATAAAATAACATATTCATTCTGCATCAAAACACAACCAAGTCCCTTCAAAAAAGAATCACTGTAGAAGACGAAATCACAATTTCAAAAAGGAAAGTACAAAACATAATCATTTTCCAATCACTTCTTTAGTTCCTGAAAACAAACATCACATTATTCTGTCCAAACTAAATTAACCCCTTTCCGTGTTAACATAGTTATCAGGGAAGAAAATTGTGAAAAGTTATTAACAAACTATTGGAAATAACCCGCATTCCCATGAAAATTATGATTCTATATCACATTTGTGGGTCTCCTTCATTCATCTACATCCTTTTGGGAAGAATCAACTGTTATTCCATCCTTATTTACAATGTGCCCTATAAAAAAATCTGTTTCAACCAAAAATCACAACTGTTGAATTTTCCATACAGTTTCATTTCATTTAAGGTTTTTAAATCACCCCTTAGATGTTTTTTCATGCTCCTAAATATTTTCAGAAAATACCATAATGTCATCAAAAAATACAACCACTAACTTATCCAAGAACTCAGGAAATACGATTTTCATAAGATTCATGAATGGTGAATTATTTAACACAAAGGACATTACAAAAAATTCGTAATTTTAATATCTAGTAGGAAAGGCTATTTTTTGTATGTCATACTCCTTTACCATTAGCTAATGGTATCTAGATCTCATGTCTTTAGTGGAAACGTACTGAGCTCCCAGGAGCTGATCAGACAAGCCATCAAAATGAGGAAAAGGATACTTTTTTTTAACAGTGATGTTATTAAAAGCTCTATAATCAATGAAAACTCTCATGGAACCATATTTCTATCTATAAAAAACACACGATCTCCCCATGGTGGAGTTCTAGGATAAATGATGCCTTTACCAATCATATCTTTCTACTAATTTTTCAATTCAATAAGTTCTATTTGAGCTATATGATATGGGGGTTTTGAAATTTTCTTAGCATCAGTAACTAACTAAATGGTGAATTCAACTTTCGGATTTGGTATGACACTGGGTAGCTCATGAAAAAAATATCAATGTATTCATATACCACATGCATATCATCAATAGGAATAGTTCCCTTTTTTCACCAATATGAGCATGATAACATTCATTCCCGCCATTCAACAGTTTCTCAGCATCCAGATATGTTATCAATTGTATGGGTTCATTCATGTATATAAACTAAAATCTTTATGAAAAAAAACATTGTTAGATCTATAGTCAATCTTAGCATGATAAACAGAAATCCAATCCATTCCCAGAATGACATCGAACTCGACTAAGGGTAAAACAACATGGTTTTTAGGTAAATTCATTACACAGACCACAATAGAAAAGTTCTTATCATTATTATTTTCTATAATATTTCCCATGGTGTTTTAGCAACATGTTCAGGTCTCATTTGTTGAGGTGATATTTCTAATTTACCCAAAAGTCTCACATAGATGAAGGAATGTGTAGACCCTATATCAAACAAAACATTAGAAAAATCTGATTTACTAAACAAAGTACCTGATAAAAATTCATTGGATGACCTGACATCTGCTGAAGTAGTTGCAATGAATCTCACTACACCTTTATTCTTATATTCTGTCTTCTTTGCATCATTCGGATCTTTCCTTCGGTAGGAATTTTCACTAGGACTCATCTCAACACAATTAAAACACATTACAGTTTTATTATCAGGATTCGTCATAGGATCATTTTCATTGAATTCATGGGCCATAAGTCCAAACATACAACATTTAAAACACTTCCCAGTTTGTCTAGGACATTCCCTAGGTTTTTTCATTCCATAATTTTTACATACTGGAAACTGGATTTTCATACCATCAGATTTCATTGGTTTATTATTACACATCGCTTTCCACCTGAACCACATCTTCTTCTTGTTTCCAAAATGCACATGATCATCATCAAACTACATATCTATAATCTCTTCACATAAGAAATGTTTCTCATAACTTTTGAATTCAGAGGAGGCCCACACCCTTTGATAACTGGACTTTAGTCCTGAGTAAAAGATGTTGATTTTTCTATCATGATCTAGAAAAAGATTTAGAGCATACCACTTTAGACGGGTGAATTTCAATTCATACACATCTACTAAATCATCCACCTTTTTCTTCAATTCATGGAATTTCTTCTCCATCCTATGTCACACCACTATAGGGAAATATTTTTCAAGGAATGAACTTTTAAATTCATCCCACGCTAAGGCATCAAAATCCCCT
This sequence comes from Viscum album, assembly GCA_963277665.1. NCBI lineage: Eukaryota > Viridiplantae > Streptophyta > Magnoliopsida > Santalales > Viscaceae > Viscum > Viscum album. The sequence goes on from OY728123.1 coordinate 1,759,613,760, forward strand.
CTTCCCATAATATTCCTTAACATTGAACACCACTGATCATCTTCAACTTCCAAATTATTAATGGATAGACTTACCATTTTATTATCTAAACATCCCATAACATAGAATATTTTTTCACAGGATTTGATCCATCCTTCTGCTACCACTAGGTCAGAAGATCCATTGAATGTTGGATGGTGTTGTCTCATTATATATTCCACTATTTTCATGTTCTATTTTAATATCACTAATAATTATTTTTCATGGATTCAAACACCATTTATTGATTGCGTTAGCAGAGCCATTATTTTCACAAACTACTCGGTTCCAATCCCAACCATTCTGGGCTACTGCCTCCCCTCTTCAACTTCCCTGTTTCTTCTATGGACAATAATTAGGAACAAAAATATTTTATATGAAGAAAAATGGTAATATTTAAATTCTATAATATTTAAAATTAATCACAAAGTAAAAATTATTTATGTTAGTCTGTTAACATCATCCAAACCCCAAAATTTATCTAAACCATCCTCTCATACCAACTATCAGGACCCAACCTTATTATAAACACAATATTGAATTTAGTCATGAAACCACTTCCTTTTACATTGATTATCATTTCATGTTTATAGATTTAGAGAATTGGGACATAATACATTCATAACATTACACATAGTTACATAGTGGATACCATAAAAATTGTTTCCATTTTTTTCAAAAATTAAGAACATTAAAGCTGAAAACATGATTCCTTGACAATTCATAAACATTTGACATGGATTTCTTCTTTTTATTACACATACATTAACCTGTGAAAGTCATTTAATAGTTGGTATGAGCTCAAAAAGTCAGTAATTTATATAAAAATATTGAAATATCACATTAGTCCATGGATACTTATAATGTATGAAATCACTTTAAAAAGACATACTTATCACCTGTATATATATATATATACATAATTTGTGAAACATGAGAATTCCACATCATATATGAAGGTAAGCAGAACCCTAAAGTTTTATTGGGCCATTACATACATAATCTTTTTACCCTCTCGGCTACCTTAAAATTTGTAACCCTCATGGCTACCTTACTATTTGTGAAATCATCGTAGTTACACTTGGTGTGACTATACAAATGACCTCCACCTAACATATATCCAATACAATGGAGGTAGATGTAGTTTCCACCCTTCATCATAAAGAATGCCCATGAACTTGAACACAATCCTAAAACATGAATAACATCATAAAATCATTGCTTTATAATTTTGTAAAACATAATTTTAAAAAGGGATTTTCAAAGAAAATCCCCATATAAATATCATACAATTGAACAGAGACTTAATAGAGTGGATGGAATATGTATATTAACTGTAATTATACATAATTAAGCATAATATAAGAAAAACCCATCACACAATAAATTTTAATACCACATAAATAACGAAGTAGAAGGTTAACCCAATGAATGAAAATAAGATTATGAATTCCCTTACCTCAAGCGTTCCTTACTTCAAACTTCTTTAAACATCATGTATAATGGTTAAAAGAGTGTTATTATTATTTTATAAAAACATTCATGTTTATAAAATTTTATATGATCATTTCATAACCTTATTTTACCCCTTAATGGTTACTATTTTGTTCCTTGCACTATTTTGGGTAAGTTCCTAACATGATTTCCAGGATTGGTTTGTGATAGATGTTCTTGTCGATTGTAAGTGAAACTCCAGAATTGAAATGGAAATGTATTTACTTATATAAACTACCATATTTTATACCATTTATCATTTTTATTTTTTATATGATGATGATTCATACGTTAAAACATTAATGATGTACGTTTAGATCATTTTAGTGGTTCATTGATAATAACGACCTCATTTTGCCTTATCAATTCAAACCATGATTAAAAAAAGAATTCCAGAACCAAGGATGAGACATAATAAATATATTATAACATGATTCAACCATAAATATTGTTTCATGACCATACTTTAAATAGTTAATGGAAATTTTAATCACATCATCCACAATGTCGGTAATTCGACACATCACGGATAATGTTTTTAATCCTTGAATAAGTGGTAGAGGAGAAGAAGATTGATGATGAATTTTCCATGAACATGAGAAAATACATGAAAAAACATGATTTATGGATATTTCATGCTTCTTGGGTAAGAAGAGATGAAGAAAGAACAAGAAAATAAAGGAACTCAAAATAAAAGAATAATTGAGAAATCCATTATAAATATTCAGCAGCCTAACAGCTATGCAACAAGGTTTTAGAAAATATTAAAAAGATAGGGGATAAGAATCACACATACAGAAATGAATCATAATACATAATAGATCACGAATATGAAGTAAATAATAACATGGTATGGAATGATTAATGTTATACCACATAATAGAGAACATGAATAGAAAAAAGAAAGTAATTGAGATTTTTATCTTACCTTGTAGAGTAACACCTAGAACATGAAGGTAGGGACTTTGGGGCATGAGGAAACATTTGGAGGGCTAATATATAGGTAAGGATTTCAAATATTCATTTATGAGGAATTTGGAATTATGTAAATGAAGGAATGGTTTGTTATTATAGGAAAAGTGAAGGGTTATTTTATTAATTTCCATGGGACACCTCATTGGTGGTATTTGAAAAACCATGGGCTTTCCCATGATATTTTCACATGGTATAAACCAATTTGTAGACCTCGTCACTTATTATACTATACAAAAGTCTAAAATATTTATTACATCATTAATGATGTTATTAACACACCAAAACTCAAAACTATATATTTTTTTACTATTCCTAAAAAAATCAATTGCTTCCGAAAAATCCCCAAAATTCACCCTAACTATTTATCAATGTGTAGAATTCATGAATGAAGTCCATTTATGGAAAATAGTTTTCTAAATATTTTAAATTTAATTTTTAAATAAAATCATACTTAATTCATAAAATAATTACATAAAAAATATAATTGTTTTTATAACTCATTGAAAAATTAATCAACATGTTATTATCTTAAGGCTAAAAGAAACTATAATAATAATACAATTTACATTTTATTAGGGTAATATTAATATTCATGTTAATATTTATAAGGGTATGTTATAATTAACAAAAAAAAATTGTTTTAAATAGACTACAAATAACATACTGAACACAATTGTAGATGGACATTTTTCGAAATTCAAAACATAGAAGTGGTAAAATTATATTTAAATGATTCTTATAAAAATCTACATTAAAAAAAATTTCAGGAATTACAATTTATTTTTAGAGAACCTTTGGGTTTTTCCGTGTTTCATTTATCTATGTTTGAAAATTTATATGCCCTATCCTGACCATGTGATTTGATGGGATCATATTAACCTAGAGACACAAGTTTCATTGGTTCGTATTCTAGTACAAATTATAAATGTAAAAGTTAAATTTTTGAGTGGGAAAAGCATATTTCTAGTGTGGTTTTTCTGGAAAAATTATCAGATTCAAGAAGAAAAATAGGAACAATAGAAATAAATGGTTAAGAAATGACATGATCTCATTCAGGACAATGGTGTATTATTATATTTTCAGGATAAATTTCTAACAGTGCAGAAAATTTATCACACTTGGATTCATGTAAGCAACAAATTAATTTTTTATTTTATGTTTTTTAATGTTTTTTGGTGATGTTTGATAGTTTTTAGATGTCTTTATAATTGTGTTAGGGTGTTTTCTTGTAGGTTCATAGCTTGATAATTATTAGTAAAATCCATAAGACTCTACTACGAAACCATGTAAAGGGGAATAGAGGCTATTTCTTAGGCACATAGTTTTCCCAAAAGTGAAGAAACCTTGGAGTAACCGTTAAAATTGGAATAGAGATAATTACATGGTTGGAACACGTTTTTTCTAACCATGTGAGACAAACATGTGATGTGTTTGTCGAGGTAGTTTTTGGTGCACAGTTTTTGCATGTTTTTATTAATAGTGTTCCTAATTCCATAACATTTATGAATTATATCCATAAATTTAGGATATCAATTTAATGACATCTAAAACACATTTTTTTCATAAGGTATCTAACTCTATTCTTTATCCTCCCAACGGTTGTGGAGTCTATTGCCTTCGATCCAGGAGTGATGTGTTGTCAAATCATGGTGTGGTGAATGAAAAATTGCATGGTAAGTCTCAGTTTATGGTGTTTTCTTTAGATATATTATTCTTCTCTCTATTAGATTAAAATATATAGAACTTTGGTAATATATTAATCTTATTTTATGACAATCATAAATATATATGGTTGTGTTAATTTTAGTGAATAGGAAACAAGGTTCGTTAATAGTGATTTAACCTAGATTGTAAAATATTTCATTATATTCTTTATTTCCTCTATAGTTTCTCAGTTGGGATAATTCACTCTCGATTCCTCTTATTCAACCATAAAGTATTAGATTCAATTTTTTTTAATTTATTTAAATTTATTTTTAAATTGTTGTAAAAATCACTGTAGAAAACCTCTTTAGTGATTTTTTGTTGACTTTTTAGAACTTGTTTCTGTGAAAAGTTATATGATTATGGATTTTTTATAAGATGATTTTATAATCTAGAATTATTTGAACTAGGAAAATGGTTTATATTTATTTCTTCAACAAAATAAATTTTTTATTGAAATGGTTGGTTTGACATATTTTTTCATACATGGGTTCGTGTGAGTTCAACCTATCGACATGACGTTGAATATGTGGGGTGCACAACTAGAGTACAAGGGACAAGACCCTAGATGAGGGTCCTATTACATTATGGAATAACAATAATGACCAGTTATTGATGACTTTGGGAATGGGTAAGGAAACTATCATGAGTATTTAACTGTCATTTTAGTATTCATGTGTGGTTGTGTGTGTGCGAATCATTGAATGGTTTTCCATACTGGAATGTGATACGGTTTAAAAGATTGTTTATTTCTCATTCCATTAAAACTGTTTTAGTGTGGAAAACTGTTTTGATTTGTATTTTAATTTGAATATTATATAAATTACTTTAAATTTTTTTCAAAATCATTAATATAAATATTATAACTTTTCTATTCTAGTGGACTAAGTCATGCTGTCATTTGGGAAAAACCTACTTAGTTTCATTACTCACCCCTACTTTGGCACATTGGTTGTTTTATAGACACTGTGTATAGATACACAGTTAAAGGGAAAGTATCTCATTCCACTAGTGTTGATTTATGATAGTTTGAATATTTTTGGATGAGTTAGATCTTGGAGAATGTTGGGAGATGTATAGTTGGTGACCTTGGAGTCTTTGAGTTTTGTTGGTATTATCATCTTATTTGTATTTTGAAATCTATTATAGTTTCCACTTGATACATTGATAGGTTTTTTGTGGTAGTTAAGCTTGGTTTTCAATTAATATATATGGAGTTGAATACATTGTTATTAAGTATAATTTTTTTAGTTGGTAGGATACAGTGATTTTGGTTGTGATTTTTAAATTCTCAAAGGGAAAATCGTCATCTCTATTAAATTGAATGCCTTGTCATTTATTTCTATTCTTTTTTATCTTAAGGATGTTGTCAAAGTCTATGTAATGTCATTACATCATCTCAAGACAATGATTTGGAGTGAGAAGTTATAGTTTTAGCATGAATTATATAAAATTTACTACATAGATAAAAAATATATTAGGGATGACTGTAATTTATCAAATGTGTATTGAAAACAATATTAAGATATTTCCATATTTTCAAATGCAGAGACATATTATGGGAATGGACTATAGCTAAATCCTTTTTTGGAATTTTATTGATACCATTATATGAAAGCTACAAATATATAATAGAATTTCTTCATTAAAAAGTTTACTACATGGTAAATTCTTTTGGGAAATCCTATAAAATAAATAAAACTCTATGTTCTAATAGTTAAAAAAATTTAAATATTAATCTCTAATACAAACTATTTCACATTATTTTAAACATCTAAAAAAGTAATTTTAGAAAATGGATTCAATTATAAGATATTTATAGTCACGGAAACTCGTATTTTTTTTTGTCAAATTTAAAAAATACATTATAACATCATTAAAAATTTATTTCAATTAAAATTCACCAATAACAACTTTAAATATCACAAAAATTATGAACTATAAAAACATATTTAATGATTAATTTATTCACCACAATGACCAATTTTAAAATATTCACAAAATACTATTTCACCCACAAATGGAAAATATTTAAATAATAATAAATTTTAGTAATTATAATCATGGAAAACATCGGAATTTCTTCAATAAATGTAGAAATTGGAATTAAAAGTAAAACTCAATGGGCTATCATCTTCATAAATATGTTTTTATTGACTCTTGTTGTCTCATGATATGTTGTAATGTTGATATTTCTCATCCTATTCCCAACCATAATTTACAATCAAATCCAATTCCCAGTCCCAAATTGTGATTTTCAAAATTCATATTGATCGTTTGAATGTTAGGCACTACACTAATATTATATATAATTATTTAGGACTATGTATGGATATATTTCTATTACCACATTACATATAATTTACCTCCCTTTATGTGTTTTCCTATTTAAAATTATATATATATTGTTCATATCATGTTATACCATACTATTCATCCATGTACTGTGTCCAACGTGGGAATCCTCATCCATGTTAGGACAATTTATCCCCTATCTAATGACTAGTCTTGTCATATTTAGTTAAATTAATATGACCATAAATTTTATACTATATTATTCAATTTATAATGAACATAAATTTAATCCCACCATGGTCAAAATAGCATGATACTAAATTTAAAAATAAATTAGGCACAAAGGCATGTTATTTTTAAATCCCGTAATGGAAAAATTGATTAAATTAGAGTATCCACATTTTATATCATTCCCTTCTATGGTATAAGAAAAAAATAAAGTAAATTTTGAAAAAACAAAATAATATTTTAAGGGATTGAAACCTGGTCCTAGAAAAAGATATTCAATGATGTTTTGACCAATTGGATTATGTTGATGTTATAAAATATCATTTCCATTCCCATAAAATGAGTATGAGTTGAATTATAGGTTAATTTTTGATTTTACACAAATTAAACTCTTTATATAAATTTAATTCTCAGATTGAGGTGTTCATTTGACAAATACATCTTTAGTAATATTAGTCGTCACTAAGACTCTGTTAAATACACACAACTACAAATATAACCTTTAAAAGTGTCAGTTAAATGGATTTATTAGTTCCATACAATCACTGATAATGTGAGTGATGTTAAAAGGTTGGATTTAACAGTAATCATAAAAGAGCACTGTTAAAGTCATCGTTTAACAATGCAAGAAAAAGTCTTTATAAAGTCCCAACTAATAAATGGGGATAATTTTCATTAATAAAAACTATTATTACCCCGACGTTTATCAGTACTTCCCACTGCCATTTATTAATGCTTTGGATAATTCTACCCTCCAACATGTTCCCCTACCTCCTTCTAGTTTTCATCCCAAAAACTCCTACTCATATGCCAGTGCCACTTCCACTCCCATATGATGTTTTATCATTCATTTTCTGATATATCTATATATTTATATATATTTCATTAACTATTTTAATCTATATATTATCATATATGTTTATATATATGTATATATATCTGAATAAATATATAAAATATTTTTATGTGTCTGTGTATCTGTGGATATTTAAAATATATGTATATGTTTTTATATATTTGATTACAAATATATGTAAAACATAAAGAAACAAAATCCAAAATATAATATCAATATCTGTGTTATATTTTATAATAAATTTATTCTTGACTAAAAAAATTCAATAATACCCCAATTAAATGGGGTTGAAAATCCATCGAATGTTAAAATATTGGATTACCCTAACTAATAACTCAGTTTTGGAGGCCTTATAAGCCTTTTATCCTTAAAAAATGTGATCAGGTTACCTGCATTCTTTAGGTCACTGATCTCAATTGCAATATTCAATTTGATATTTTTTATATCCAAAATAGACACTAGGATAAAAAAATTTGGATGTTTGATGTTCAAGTTATGTTTTCAACTAATTTTTGGTATTTTATTTATTTTTTTTATTTTTCATCTTCAAATTGGTATAAAATGTCTAAAACGAAATAATAATTAGAAAATTATTAATTAAAAAAAGAATTATTTTATGAACCATTTTTACAAAATATTTTATATATTAATTGTAAATGACTATTTAATTTATCGAAGATATATTTAATATATATATATATATATTATTTAAATATATTTAAATATATTTATATATTTATATATTATTTTTTATAATTTTTTTTAAATATAACTTTTATCAATTCTACTAATAAAAACTAATAAACGCCTCCCAAAATTATCACTTTTTACTAGGGAGGATAAAGTGGGGGCCCTTATGAGTGTTTTTTAAAAAATAATTCATAAAGGTTCACCTTTAATAGTTCATTCTATGTTTTGTAAAAGATCCCCTTTAAAAAACTGCTAAAAATAAATATCAATGACAGCGTTTTCCACTGATTTTTCTAACAATGTCAAACAGGGCCTCTAATAGTGCTTTAAGCAAGTTCTATTAATTCCCTAGTGCAAGAGAAACCCATTTTTGTAGTAGTAACATAGTGGATTATCCTTTATGGTGCTCCAAACATTATTGAATATCATTTTCTCCAGTAATTATACATCATAACTATGGTGTTTGTAATATCAATAAACATTCATGGATATGAGTAATGGGGTCATTTATCTCCAAAATGATACCTCAACATGGTAATAATAAAATAGAGGCTTCTTTTCTAAGGAGATGTTCCTATGGACCCATATTCCTTCGGCAACATTATCATTGAACCCCTCATTTGAATATCCTTCATTAGTTATCCTAAAAGGTTTTTTCGATAATATCATTTACCAATTAAAATATATTGAGTTGGGCTTTACACATTCCCAAATCTATAGATTCATATAGATAGAAGTTTCATGTATATTATACACTACTTAATGATGTTAAATTGAATTTTTATTAGAAAAATAAATTAGATGAGACACTAAAAAAGGATCAGAAAAGTTATAGGGATCTCATGCGATGGATACCTATGGAATCCACATTTATTATGATGTTATATTTCATAAGAATAAATCCTAAGATCAAAAAATATTAATTTCAACAACCTAATGAGCTTTTTATGAAAGAATATTTGTAACCTTGTTTCCCTCCCTCCAGGTAGGAATAATATTAATTTTTTAATATAGCATATTCTAGAAACATTACATGGAATATAAAATAACAAATTGCATGATCTATTTTCTATGATATAATAAACCATAATATAAGAAACATATTATATACACAAACTAATTATTTCATATTTCCTGATTATTAATAAGCCTATAAGCATGATGTGTGCCTATTCTTGAATTGATGGTTCATTAGTGTAGAGAAACAAAAATGAAATGTTGGATCAGATACCCCCCCCCCCCCATGAAAATGGACACATCCATGCATAGAACCTTGGACAAAGGACCCCTCAATGTTAATTATGAGTCCAATCATGGGGACCATACAAAATACACACATATGCATTCCTCTTGAGTTAATAAGACCATAGTCCACACATTGAGGAAACAATGTAAAAATAGAGTGTGGAAATTCCACTCCATTTCAAAGTAGAAATATTGGATGGATCTCAAATAAGAGTATAGAATTCAGGTATCTAGTTTTTGGTGTGAGATCCTTGTTTCGTTCATAGTTCTATGAATTCATGGTCATTGTAAACTCAACTACAAAAATATAATTAACCCAATTTTATTTATATCAATATTGATAATAGAGGTAAATGGATAAGGAAGAAGTGATCTTGTGACTATTAATATCATGTTGTTCCTCTGTTAATGTTCCTAATGTACAAGGCATAATTACATTGTTCATACATGATAAAAAAGGATTTTGAGATGGGGATTTCTTACCATAATCTTTTTATTTATAATTAATCTCCCTTCTTATGGACCTCAATATCAATGTGAAGACCATTGTTTTAGACACACTATATTAGGAAATTTATCTTAATGGAAATGTTTTACACAATAGAGTTTTTTAAATGGATCAATATATTTGGGATCATGAATTGGATCATGCAATTTTAAAAAAATAGAAATTTACAAATGATGTGGGAGTGAAGGTGACATTATCCCATGTTTCAACCAATTGGATTCTTTAATACAGATATTTGTTTTCTCACTAATAATATATTACACGAAATGAGGAAAAGAGAATCATTTCTTGTACCTCAGGTCTTGAATAATGAAACCTTGAAAATAGTGGTTAAATGCCATACCAATTTTCATACAAAAAGTATAAATTACAATGAAAAATATTCTAGTGGGAATTCTAATAAATAATTATGATGTTATTGTGAATGCCATGATATATTTGATATGCCAATGTTCCCTGGTTTCTACAAAAGGGGGAATCCATATAACTATTTCTGATAAAAATAAACCAAAAATAATTTCTTTATAGGTCCTCCAAAGTGATTTTTGTCTACAAGAAAGTGATATTTTCAATGATACTTCTAAGATTAATTCCCCATTTATGACATATATTTTATATTCTATATAAATTTCCCCCCCAATAATATGTCCCCTCATGATAATCATCTTATATAAATGTGCTCATAGTTTTCCCAATATTCCAGTTCAAATCCTTTAGAGCACTACCAACAAATAAAATATAAATTTAAATTGTGGATAAACAATGTTGAACCATGTAATTCTTTGTTAAAATAAGGTCAATTAACTTCCACAGCTATTTATACCTATTGCAATACCATTTCAATTACCATCAAATTTATGGATAAACATTATTCTATTTGATTGTGATTCTCCAAGATAATACATTCGTAAATTCATTTTAAGGAATCCTAGTCTATACTAAATGAATTTGGAATTATTACTGGAACTATATTGGGAAATGAATACACTACTCATAGATAAGTAGACTTATTGTGAACATATTATATTATTGGAATACATGAAATAGTTTATTCTTATAATTTAGTTGCTTCTGCAATTGTAAAATTTGAGAATTTTATCTTTAAAATTTACTGATCAATTCCACTAAAACCAAAGTACCCTAGAATGGGGTAGAAAAAATTATTGAAGATTCTTATGATAAAATTTATACTAAAAAAATATTGTGGAAGGGACACTAGTATGGGAGAAATGGGATTATCTGGTCAAAGGCCCCATAAACATTTTCCATAGTGAACTATTCTTACCAGTATTGAAATAAATAACCAAGGGAACCAAAATAATCGAATATCACCAATCCATTCATTGAAAACGCATTTTCTAAGAATACTTAATAGAGAACTCAATTTAATTATGTTATATGTGTTTTCAATATAAATTTTAATCACAATATTGATTCCAAATACCCATTTATTAATACCTGATATCAACTTCTAAGATAGGTTTATGGATCATTGTATTTTACATCCATTGAGGAATCTATCTATCTCATCACAAATTAGGGACCCCAGGTTCCTATCATGAATTTTTAAGAATAAGGAATATAATTTTGTTGAAATCATTACATAATTATATTTCTATAAATAGATATAATTCACTAGGATTGTTGACCTTAGGAATTACGACCCATACAGTGGCCAAAATAGCTTTGGTAAGGGTCCTTCCTATAAATTAGTCCCGGATAATATAGAATATATCTTATTTTAATGAGTCATAAGTGGACAATAATAATAATCTAGATAATCCCCCAGGTCTAGGAGAATTTTCAAGGTTTGTCATTTTAATGGACAACTTAATTTTCTCATCATCAAGTTTCACACTGATTGAGTGAATGCGAGAGCCTTTAATTTACCATAGATAATTATTAAAAATCTAAACATCATGATCATAAAACCGTGTGACATCACTTTCCACCTACCTTGGTACTATAATAATCTTGTAGAAGTGATAAACCCTAAGGTGGATGGTGACATTATCAACACTATAATGGGAACCATCCTCATATTTTAAATAATATGTTATAGTTAATTTTTTCTTCCCCTTACATATATGAACAAATGATGCATTTTTTCACCCTCGCAAATATATTTGGTTCTTGGCCTTTCTCTATTCACATTTTATTCTTTAAAGATATAATCCTCCATGATTTCAAATTTTTGAGATGGAAATATAAAAATATCATCATCCCTGTGGGACTGGTGTCTTATATCAAGCTATTTTATATCCTCTTCGAGACATTGAATACTAAATTCCTATGATAGTTGGGTATTTTTAACATCATTTTATCCCCTTTCATATATCTATTTTTTTAATTATCTCCCAATGAAACTCTTAAATCGATGTCAACCATGATTCCTTATACTTGAAATTATATCCTAGAGTTTCCATAAAATATTTAGAGAAAAATAATCTCATATCCAAAGATACCCTATAATGGATTTGAATAAGGAATGGTAAATAGACATAATAATACAAAAATATATGTTTGGCATTTTTGTCTAAGAAGGATTCAATATAATTATTATTTAACAAAAAATAATCTAATCTACCTGAAATACTATTTGAAAACAGGTAGTTATTAAACTACGTAAATTAATTATCATTGTATTAATGATCTATCAAGTTCTTATAAGTTAAAATGAATCTAAAATCTTAAAGATCCCTACCCAAATAAACAATTCCTCCATCTTTTTTACACTAATTATGAATATTGTTGAATTTATCCCTAAAAATACATGTATAAAATTTAGTATATTTTTATGATATGTTAGATTATATATTTTCTCTTGAATTAACTTAATAGCTTGCATAAACAATAAAAAAAATAAAAATATTTTTTTTTTCATGCTAGTTTTTAATTAAATTCACTACACGGATCCATCAATAATGTTCATTTGTACATTACACTTATTGAAGAAATAAATATAGGAATTTTAAGGATAAAAGTACATATTATTATTCATAATTTTTTTTAATAAAACTAATCAATATATTATATACTGTGTTACAATTCCAAAATTATATGAAGTGAAATGATTTTAATCCCCACGATATTGAGCATATACATGACCTTTATTTGACAACCAAGACTCATATCATTCTAAATCAGTGTATAAATAATGATAACATTCCAAATGACACCAAAGTATAATAGTAGGGATTAATAAGAGAAAAAACACAAATACAATAATTTTCCCTTGAATGGGTGATCATATTGATGGTAGTTTGGGGAAGAGATATGATATTCCACTTTCTATTTCACTGAAGGGATTGAGAGGGAAAACATCATCATTAGAGGAAAATGTAATAAAAATTCGTATATTTGTTAAAATACTAATTTATATCAAGTAGAAGACCCCTTTAGAAACATGAAAAAAATTACAAGGGAAAAATACTAGTATAGGTGATGCCACTTCATTCGAACATGTCTATATTTTGGGGGACCTCAATCTATAACAGTGAATCTAGATACATTATGATGATTCATGGGTGACCCTCATATAGTATGGAAGCACAAATTTTATGAATGAAAATATATCTCAAGGGGTACAAGGTACCTATTGACCAGGATTTGAGGAGATCTATAAGCCATAACACTATATTGGGGGATCTTAGAAGGGTATTCTTATACAAAACTAGAGGAACCACGAACATAAATATGGATGTATTCCAAAAATAAGGTTCCATGTTTGAAAAAATCACACTAAACTTAGGACTAGCATAATGAATATCATAGGTAAATATTTCCACAACTAAATTCTCAAATGTCCCAAAAATAGAACCCAAAGAGTGACCCTTTGGGATAGGCTCAAATGAGTGATTTTGGATCTCATGTGGGATCTAGGATAATAGAACTTTATTCCTAAATAAAATATCTAAATGGACTTGCGTAGAGTAGTGTATAGAAGATCTGTGAGAAATCATAAACAAATTAAAATTCCATAGTAATAGTTTACACCCTCAATTAATAAAGATTCTTTTTATGAGATTAGATACATGGTCGACTTCAACACATATTTGATATTCCATCGTGTTTTCCATTTGAAGAGTGCCTTTAAAATCAGAGAAGACAGGACCAAATTATATACCAATGGATTTTAGGATTACATGGCTGTAAAATATAATAGGTTCCCTAGGAAGATAAATACACAATTCATGTGGATAATAATATTTCCCTCAATTCACATAAATTGACCAGTGATGAATAATAAACGTCAAATGAATACAAGAACACCCATCCATAGCCCATACCCGAATGAAATAAAATTCAAAAAATTGATGAATGAATCAATATTTCCAATTTAGGATGGATTCCGTTATCATATGAGACATATAACAAGATTTTAATAAACTATTTAACATGATAAGCTAAGGTTGATCATATCCAAAAATCAAAATAAGAGACAATCAGTTCTAAATAAAAGGTTCTATAAGTTCATCATCCATATGTGTGAGGTTTGAAGAACCATCCACTATTTTATTATCCTCTAGATCTATAGAGATAGAATAAACATAGGTATAAGTGTATTAAAAGCCAATAATATATCATTATTCCCCATAAATTTGAGGGAATCATAGGCTGATGAAGATGGGTGTATCATAGAACATGGGTGGGAGGGTAACAAGAAAAAACTAAAGATGGTTGAAATATGAGGAACCATAACTTTGTAATGAAGAGATCCTTGTATAACTGATCATAAATTAACACATGAAAATTAAAGAACACCTAACATTGTGGGATATGTAGATAAAAACATATGGAGTATTCAAGGAGTTCAACCAAGTACATGAAGAAATTTTGAAATTTCATGGGGTTCATAATTTATATTCATCCATGGGATATTTTTAGAGTACATCACACACTAGTTATTTGAATCTATTTTCAAATAAATATTATTATATCATGTTATTTTCCTCGTCTTCATATATGTGTATTGAACATTTTTAATAAGATGATTCCATGATTCAATTCAATCATCGTGTAAATCGTATAAAAACTATGTCTGTTTAGATTCTAAATTTTTTGTGATTCATATTGCTATGTGGATTCTTATTTAAAGACCTTATATATGTTTTATCCCTATATAACCTATCATTCATCATGAAATATGATTAATCTCCATGGGTTCAAAACTTATATGAAAACATTTCACTTTTCACATGATTCAAAAATTTTAAAACCACAGAAATATCGATCTTTTTCATATACCATTAAATTATATGATATTTGAGACCTTATTACGTGATGTTAAACTAAAATACATATAGGACCTTGGGAAATTACCTTATATTTTATACCATCATTGTCACTAACAAATGATATTAAACTATATGGTATATCATTCTATTTTATATAAACTTTTACATCATTTCAATTAATTCCTTATCATGTGATATTAAACTACCTGATATATCAGTCCTTTTCAAAAAAACCTTAACATTATGAACATTAAGTCCATAACACATGATAATGAATTGTACACAATAAATTTCCCTTCCATATAAACTTAAAATTTGTTAAATTTTAGACCTTATTTCTTGATGTTAAACTACACGTGAAATACACTCAACCAGAAAATTTTGTAAATATTTTTATAATAGTGCATTCCATGTGACTTGATAATCTATTCCTTTGAGTTAGATTATTCTTAGGTTTCCCAAAATGTCATTTGTATTTAAAAATATGAACTGGTATAAAATTACCACTTCTAATGTATTTTTCCTTGGTTTTTGGTCTTCCCAAATTTATATAATATTTTCCTACTCTGTAGTCAACTAAGACACTATCATAATATTTTATATAGAACATAATATTATTTAGACTCTAATATAGAATTGACTAAATTAAACATATAATAATAGCATGCAGTATGATTTTGATTTTAACTAGATATATAGTGATGTATTCACCATATATCTTTTACACAACCATACATATACATCCATTTCCACTCCATGTTCATCAATTAATTATATCCAAATCTTTGTCATATTTGGACAATAATGTTTCAATATACACATTAACATATTCTTAAAAATGACACCATTGTGTATTACATGTTTTTGATCAATATAATTGATTCATATATACTAATAATAAATATATAAACCATCATAATGATACCATGTTTAGGGATTGATATTTGTACAGCAATATTTGATCTGAAGACCAAGGACATGTTTTCCTCTAGAGGGTAATTTCTTATAAACCAATGTGTCCTAAAAATATTTCAATAGAACCTGTTATTTTAATTTCAATCTATGATCACCCTCAAAAATTTTCATCCATCTCATCCATTCCTAATTTAAATACCATAGATTACAATTTACATTATTTCCACTTTTTGTTAAGGTGGAGTTAGAGGGATCCAAACACTTATTCCACAATTTGGTTGTTAGAGTCGATCTTATTGTATATTAAATACTACATTAAACTCTATACACTATTTATGTGGATTTTAATATTGATGGACACCCTCCCCCATTGATATAGCCACAATATTTTATATACATTAGAATTATAACCTCAGTATTTATCATTCGGCCCATGTTGTGCGAACATTAAACCATATAAACTCTTGGTAAGAGAAATATGAGATTAATTCAAGATCATTCCTCTATGGTTCGATCTATATTAGTATAATTTTTATTTCTTTTATACTGAATCAAGCCTTACCTTACTTCTAGTTTATATTCATTATATTTTAGAAAATATTGTCTAACCCTAAACACTAGTCTCACTATTGTGACTTGAAATTCCTTAAAAATGTTAAATTACAAGACATATTACTCACCATCATGAATTATCGTAATGAGAATCCTAGGTAAAATTTAGATCCTTCCGATTCAATTCATGAACCTCGCATATATTAGTAAAAATTTGAGCATCAATATAAAGTAGAATTGAAAAAACTTTATTGTTGGAGAAAAAAATAGTATTGTGATCAAAATATGGGTTAATACCCCGTTAAGACATTCCCCGTCAATGGGTTATGAAAAATTGACGATGAAAATAAAAAAATCATAATTAATGTAGGTTTCATCTTATATCTGTAGAAAATTTCAATCAATTTGTACTAGTTACCTCACCTATAGAAATGTTTGTTCACCCCTATGTTCCTAACATATTAAATCAGATGCTTTTTTTGGAAGGTATAAAAATGAAATTGTAGGGTTCCTAAGACCCTTTGAACATTATAATCCACATTCCAAATTTACCCTTCATGATTTATTTGTTCACTCAACCTATTATCTTATTTTGGAATGTAATATCATTATCTTATAATGAAGGTGCTTGTGGGACCATATCTAGCCCACCAAAATCTATATAAGAGAACAAGACCCACAAGAAGTCAATTAAATAAGATGGTGCCAGAAAATGGTTATGGTATATGTGTCACCATATTCATCCAACATATATCCTTCCATGTGAACATGAAATGGATGAAACTAAATTCAACATTCTATTATCTATTAACAATTCGTTACATACATTGATGGTTATGAACCATCATATATGGTATGTATATATATGTCAAAGGATAAATGTTTAAAAAATATTATACATTAATTAATTAATTGTTCCAATTTATTAATAATTTGTATGTTATTATATAATTGATCTGTTTCCAATAAATTGTAATATTAATTTTTTTTCATGATAACGAATAATCATATGTATAAAATATTTCGTTAATTGATGATCAATATAGGATAATATTCATAATATTAAAAATACTTTATGATGGAAACTTTTTTATTTTATTAAAAAATAAGAGGTATGGCCATATAAAAGAATCAAAATATGGTTCTCATAAAAGGTTGAACAAAAAAACATGGAATATACAAGCTCTAACATAATCAATTCAATTCATAACCCTGGATATAATATCATTGATTAATCACATGGATTCCTTGATCTTTTATTAAATTTAAGCATACATTATATATCATTGTTTTGGTTGGATGCAATTCCACTATTCAAATAACAGTTTCCATACATTCCATTTCGTATTTGATAACATCATTTTTCATGTCAATAAATAATTTTTATAAATATGTATTTTTTTAAAAATTTCCATCCACAAGGACATTCCCATAAGTGAATTGTAGTCTTTGTTTATCTGCCACAAATTCATATTGAGAGGTTTCATAAAGGAAGCTGTATTTTATGTTCAAAGAAAAGGAAATGTGAATTTCCTTTTTGGCTGGTTTCTCAGTTGTTTCATTTTCACTTCTCAGTAATAGTGTGTTTCACTTTATCAAAGGGAAGGGATCTGTTGCACATATATTGTCATGATATAGAGAATTTTATGAGATGATTGATTTATGTGAACACACGTTTATGGCTCTATGTTGATATTGAAGGGGATAAAACCATGAAAAGTCTTATATCTGATTGAATAACTAACCTATGTATGGGGTTCTATAGTTTTTAAATGTGTATCTCCTGGAATATTTTTTTCCCACATACTCTTCCCATATGATGATTTTAATGGTAGGTCATGGAGTTCAGTTTTGTTAAATATGGATTCATAATTCATAGAATCCATGACTGGAGTTTAAACATTAACCCTAAGGAGTTCAATGATACATGTGCACAGGTATAGATCAAAACCCAGGGATTAAACATGGTCTTATGGAATTAAAAAATTCTACATGATATTGCATATTATAAATGAACACCAATTCTGATGGATTCTACCACCGAATTGGTTAATATTGGTCACTATTCTAGGCTCTTAGTTGATGTTGAGCTAAGCTCAACCTTTATAAAAAACAGTTCTCTCAAAATCCCTAGATGAAATAAATCCTTGGAATCAATTTGAAAAAATGCATATGTTCTCTGATTTATTTCCAATGATTGGTCATACTATAACCAACTATATGTGGAATTTTTACTTACCTAAATGTCAATTAAAAGGTCATTATTTATAAAAAGGTTGAATGATGGAATGCAATGGTAATCCCCAAGATACCTTGAGTAAACCAATTGATC
Source organism: Viscum album (assembly GCA_963277665.1). Classification (NCBI taxonomy): domain Eukaryota; kingdom Viridiplantae; phylum Streptophyta; class Magnoliopsida; order Santalales; family Viscaceae; genus Viscum; species Viscum album. Next base: position 1,759,632,809 of record OY728123.1, read on the forward strand.
ATCTAATAGGTGATGGTGCTCTAATATCTTACTCTAAGATTTTTGAACCCTCACATGCACATTCCCCTGCTCATATTGTTTGTGTTGTTCGTAGAGAGGAATGTTACAACTGATCCCCTCTAAATATTTCTCCTATAGGTATATAAAAGGGGATAAAATCATCAATGTAATTGATTGATATGCTCAAGAGGCTATTGAATGATATTGAAGATGAAACTATTGTGGCTATTTCTAGTTTCACATTCAATTATTTATTAACTAGAGATATTATATCTAAATATGAAGATGCACTATCTGAGCTCAGTTGAGTAGAAAGGGAAGCAGTTGCACTGGAAAATGTGGATGATTGCTTATAGTAGGAACATAAAATGAACTCTTCCAAAAATCTAAATTAAAATAACAATGGTTTACTCTTCCCAATCTAATACTAAAAATTACCTCTTCCAATAAAAAGTTATTTATGCTTCTCTATTTTCTATTGAAAAAAAACACAGATAGACATAAAATTTCTAATTAATTTACTAAATTAGACCATGTTCAGACAATGGAAAAGGAGTATCAATCCTCAGGATCAGTAGGATAGATTTATACCTATAGAGAGCGGAATATCCTGGTCTACAAAGATCTGTAATCTTACCCAATGACAGGGATTTTAACTAAACATGTGTTGACACTTTCTCAAGGAAATGATACATCACTTGCTACTACTTCTCACATATTATAATGTTCACATGGCTGTAAAAAATGAAAAGTGCAATGAGGAATATCAGTTGAATCCAAATAATAGTGATTTATCTCAATATTATCAAATGAAATTCCTTCATTGTGTTATTGGAATAACTATTGCAACATTATTTACTTCCTTGAATGGTGGTGTGGGTGTGTCTTTACACCCTGCTAGTGAACATCTGACCACAATGTAGGTGACTATTTCTGCTATGGAAGGAAAAAACCACATATATTATTTTGGGAAGAAAACATACCTAGTTGTTGACCCACCCTCTACCTTAGCTAACGATGGTGTACATGAGACCCCTGTTAGTGATCCAATCTATGAACATGGTGTCAATTATGTGTCTCAACATCATCTGATTGGTTAGTAAATCATAAAGGATTGTACTTATTACTCCTTTAAGTGTCTTTTAGTATGTAGTAGTGGGAAAGATGCACAATTCAATTTGTGGATCGATAAAGAGGATGAGAAAGTGGATGTTGTTAAAGATAAATGCTCAGATGATGATTGTGTGCTATAGATACATGTTAAAACTTTGAGTATATGATGGAATCATCATGGTCGGGGTGGTCACTTATCTTAGCTTAGTATAAGCACCCGTTCTCAAGAATCTCCCTGATTTTTCATTGGTTTTTGTTTTTTGATTTTTCCTCGATTATACTTGCTACATCTTTAGTTATTTTAGGTATTCTAGGCCTCACTTTCTAAAAAATAAACCATATTATCTAAGGGTTATGAAAATATGTAAAAATCTATTTTATTTAGAAAAAAGACCCAAAATTGGATTTTGATAGATCAAATTCCTAATATAATTACCCACATTATATAATGAAGTGTATCAACAATTATTTGACTATTAATATTACTTAGATTCACTAAAAAAATTGGACATATATTGTAGGAAAAAATCACTTAGAGAGGAAATCTTCTCACTACTCATGACACATTTCATAACTAAATTAATCTTGATCTTTTTTCTCCATTACAGTTTGGATATTGGGGAGGATGTATCCCAACCTCATCACATTGATTAGGATGTAGCACTACATGTGACATAGAAGGATACACCAACCAGGTTATGTGTGTTATAGTGTAGCAAACAAATTAAAAATTATCACTAAATTATTTTAGAGAAATAACTTCTTTATTATGTGTCACTCCAACCAAAAGAGAAACATGAAATTCTTGTCTACTGTTTCATTCCTCGTATTATAAATAAATAACATCATTCATAAAATGGTACCATAATTTGGCACTATAAGTTCATTTTCTCCTCTGACCATGGTATGATCAGTTGATGAAATATAATATCCTTCCATGATGGTACATCATATACTTATAATGTATGTATATCATGGAGAGTGAACCTTCAAAAGTCCAGTCATGGTCCAAATGAATTAAAGATAAATTTTCAACCCTCTAAAACTCTTGGTTCTTTGATTTCTCTACCCAATGAGTAAAAATGTTGGTAGTATCTCATTGGTGGAGAAACATGGATATTTTCTTAAATAAAAATATATGTCCACTGGGATTTAAAATTATTATTTTATTCATTAAAAAAATTATATAGTCATTAGTGAGTATAATAATTTACCATCCATAACTTTTCTTATTTCACATATTATTTCAATAGATTATAGGATGTTTATCATTGATAAAAGTTGTTCTATAATAGTCCTAAAAAAATTGATCCTGATAAACCATTTTATGAAGTGGAAAGATATCAAGGAGACATTAAAAGTGGTTCATCTACTCAAAAAGTTTCCCTTATCCTCCTTTGAATATAATTGTATAGGTAGGAATGATTAAAAATATTGACATTCCATCCACCATCAGTGAAACTCATTATTCATTTTAGGAGGGAAGAAAATTAGAAAACTCCCATTAATCATCTGAGTTTATAATATTATAGATCTTATATGAGAATATATGTTCTGTTACTAGAAAAATTTCATTACCAATTTTAAAATATGATTATAAAAAAATATTTTCTGACCAATATCATTCACTAGTGGGAATATTCTTCATCAATAATAATGCATTCAACCAATTCATAAACATTGGTAGAGGGATATCTAGACTCTTCTCTGTTGGGATATTTTGTGAATGTTTAAGGTGGATATTGAATTTATCCCTTATATATATAGAGTCAACTTATGTTTTGAAAAGAGTTATTATTCCTTTTGGTGGATGAAAACATAACACATCCCATGGGATACAAACACAGTATTTTCAGAAGTCATAATGATTTATTAATTGCCTCAACCCTATATAAAAAATAATATAGTTTCATATTAGGATATTTAAGGAAATTTAATAAAATATTACTGAAAATATATATTTTCCATATATTGTAAGGGGTAGGAAATACATTTCATCCCTCATCAATTCACCGATTGACTACACCATTAGTGATGCCTTGATCTATTAAATCATTATATCATTACATAATTGGTATCATATTATCCATCACATATATTATCATCCCCAACTCACTAAGGATCATTCCAAACTCCTCATGAATAGTTTTAATGTTTACATCTTGGGGTACATTAGATTTATTAGTGGTGTGACACAGAACATACCTTGAAAGGAAAAATATAAATCCAAAATGTCATCATCTAGGGAGAACAACCACTAAAAATAAATGATCTCAAGTTAATGGTAATCTAAAGATATGCTATTAGTATCCCATTAATCCCTTAGGGAATGTTCCTACAATATTTATTTTAGTTGTTTCCTTGGCTCACACTTTCAACAGAGGAAACACCTAATTGGCATAGAATGGGCCATCTCATCTTAGACTCGAGATGTGAAAACCCTTCAATAAAATTTTTCTCGGAGGAATGTAATATAGATGATCGGGAGGACCATTCAACTCTCTAGTAATCTCATTAATATAAGAATTCATAGTGTCTCTACATTCTAGTTTTTATGGATGAATTTGGAATAAATATTTGGATAAAACTCTCAAGTATCCTCTGAGTGTATGGTGAATCCCAATATCGAGCATACCCATGGGGTATCCCAACAAATTAATTCAAGTATGGATTCATGATTCTATCCCAATTGATCTCGGTGGTCATCATTACACAAATCAATTAAACCACCATTTGATAAATCTTATTACTAATTCCATGCAATGGTTCCTACTCTTACTATTGAACATATATGAACTAACTTGAAAATTGTAACCTTTCATAGTATTTATATATAGTATCACATTAAATCTGAACAACCATTATTTTGTCTCCCACGACCACATTCTTTCACATTTCATCAAAATTTTCATGGCTATCATCCATAATTATATTGGTAGGTGTCGCTATGTAGAACGATGTGGAATTATGATTTATAAATCAGATTCCTCAGGGAATTTTCACAAATTAACGGAAAAGGTCCAATTTTGGAAATGGACTTGATAAATTGTATGAATACACACTATGGGATATATATAATATCATGAAGCACATATGTGATGAATAATTCTTATATATAACTCGAAAAAACATAAAATTTTATATAAAGGGGGAATGAGGGCATTAGCTTATTGATGTGGATTAGGAACTTGTCAATTATGGGAAACACTAGTACTACCAGGATGGTTGGCCTACCCGTTATTGGGGGGAGGGGGAAATAGGAAAGTAAACTTCTATACTTTTATATTTGAAAAATTGTTTTGGATAAGGTGTCTAACTAGACACATTTTGTGGAAGATAAAAAGTCATGATACATGATGAATATTTATGACAATTTCCATAACATGATAAATCACAATGACCATTCATTATCATTGGACAATATATAACTAGGAATCATAATTTAAAAATAAATTGGATCCAGATTGAACATTTTTTGACCTAACATGTGATGGGGATCGAGCTACAACTACCGTAAGCCCGCCTACAATGGACAGGGTTTGGAGACTAGTATCGAAGGAAAAACTACTCAGGGAGGCCTTTGGTTAAACACCTAAACCCACATATGAATCCAATTCAATGAAAACATGTAGAGGGGAAAAAATGATACCACACATATATACATATAACAAACATTTAAGAACCACTAAACATTCTTGTATGGTATAGTTAACTGGAAGGGGGAAAGGGTAAAGATACATGCCCAACTAGAAATGTGTTAGATCATTTTAATAACTGAAAAGTAGAAGAGTTGAAATAGACTTACTCCTGGAACCCAAGCGGTGACCAATGTATGTGTTCCAAGCACCTATATCCCTATTATCTTCTAATGTCATGATCAACCTGTCCATCATCTGCATAAGGAATAACACATATAGGAAAATTCCATACAGGGGTGAGTATAAAAATAATCAGTAGAATGAATCCAAAAAGGCAAAGGGGGAGCCGTAATAGATACACTAAAATGGAAAGAAGTAGATATTAAAAGTTATAGTAAAAGGAGTGATTCTCAACACAAAAAAATGATTAAATTAAGGTCATCCAAGAATAATGATATAGAAAATTTGAGAAGATGGATTTATCTTTGAGTATTCACAACATATAGTAGTAGAGTACATTCTTCCAACCATGAGAAGAATGACCTGGAAAGCATGTGGCATACCGCATGTGTCTTCGCCTCTCTTTAAAAGAGATTAATCATAACCCAAGGTGTAGGTACCAAAAAAGGATAGTTAAATATATGGTCAGTCAAGGAGCAAAAATGAGTGATTCAGGGGTTATCCATCTCATAGATCAGCCTGATAAATTAAATAACAAATAGTTCCAAGTAAAAATAATCAGCAGTGCCCAATACCTCATCATCTTCTCATGAGTCACAAGTCAAAGGGTCTCAAATCACTACACCTCGATGTAATCCACTTTGGGGGAACTAACACAACTGCATGGTTTGAGGTCATGTCACAAGGATGAATCTCGATGGAGAAATTTACTCTCTTTCTCATGAGATCATCAGAATTTCAAACAACTCCATTCCATTGTGAAAATTCAATCCATTCTTCACTAATCAGAAAATTCAAGCCACACCTCACTATAGGGAAAATTTAATCCATGCCTCGCTATTGGGATTCGTCAAGACAAGACTCAATGCTATGAAAATTCAATCCACACCTCACTATTAGACAATGTAAAGCCATTCCTCAATATAGGGAATAGTTAATCCATGCCTCACTGGTGGGAAAAGTCTAGCCACTGTTTTAATTGAGTGTCGTCTATGGGCGTTCCAACTCAGAATATCTCATATCATATCTATTCAAACATCTTCTCCACTCACACAATAGTAATTGTGGACCTAAGCATTGGGTTATCCTCAAACCCATGATAATGATCTTCCACCAAAATTTCTTTCATGTTTCCACAGTTAATGAGATCACAAATATTTCTTTGAACATCCAAACGGATCCCACCATTGTGATCCTTGTTGAAAAATCACATCAGGTAGACTATAAACTCTCTCAAAAAACATATGTTGGAAATGTTTTATTCTATCACAATGCACTCTAGAGGCATCCTATAGCACCCATGCCTCAGTCCCGAAAACAATTATATTGATCACGCCATTGTGATGCTCACATAAAAGCACCCGAGATGGACTACTCATTCATCCACAATGAATTCCAATTGAAAAAATTGTATTTCACTACAATTAGTGTGAACTATGATTTGTGGTTCTTGCACCTAGATCAAGACATTAACACTAGAAATTATTCTTGAAATGTCCTCCCCCATATTTGAGTCACAATGTTGCTAACGGTTGGCCAATGAAATGTCGTATGGAAGAGTTACAACAGATGTAAGATTAAGAAACAATAATAATAAGAATATTGGGTGTTTGATAGAACCAAGTCACACACTAAAATTTTATGTCTAACAATGGTCTTGAATCATCCGTCTAGAATATAGGATCATGCCACCACTGGTGGTAGGTCAATCGGATGCCATCTCTACATTTTCTGAACCGAAACATCCACATAGTATCTCAAAACCGACATACGAGGGCACCATAACATTATATGTGAAAAAAATCATTATAAAATTTTTAAGGGAAAAGTTTAGAGTTTAAACAATGAAGACAAAAAGGATTGACTATTTCTTATAAAACTGAATAGTACATGGCATGTGAGGTGGCCCACACGGCGTGTGACCACTCTTCATTGCCTAGCCATGTCTAACTATTGAACAAGTCCCATCATATGTAGATGAACACGCCATGTAGGTGGACTACATGATGTTCCCTACACATTTGAAGACTGGGCTATGTTTTCTTGTCATGTCATGTACTCATACTCTATATCTATGTACTTCAATGCACAATGTGTCGGTTCACACAGGATGTTGTTCATGTGACTAAGTCGTTCTATTGTGCTCATCACATGGACATGTGATTCTTCACAAGGGTAAGCTATCATGGGTAGGAGGTACATAGCATGTCAAGTTGAGTACACACCATTTCATCACAAACATTTCCCATACCCTAACTTCACTACTCAGGGAGGGCTACATGCCATGTTTTCTTTAGTGAACATGGTGAGTTGTCATAATTTCCTAGAAACCTATAGGTATCTACAATCAGTTTTTTTTTTCTTCCAAATATAACTCTATCATTGTCATATTATCTTAGATCTACTCATTAATTACATTACCTAGCTTTAGAGAATGGGATTACTTCATCATTCCTCATGATTTGGCCTTCTTTAGAAATGAGGGTTTGGCCGGAACATCTACTCATCGCTAAGAGTTTGATCCTCATCATAATGGAAATAGACCTTAAAATCATTCATGCTAACATCATGTTGTCTCCCGATCTAGTGATTTCTTGTGATTAGATCACCATTTTCTATATACAACACAACTCTATCTCATTCTAGGCACTCGACCAAGCCCAGGTTTACTAACAATCATGGAACTGGAATTTGATGGAATTCCATGGTGAAGACAAAGTTTAAATCAGGGGGGAACCAAAAAAATGGTTTGGATCATTGTACAATTTTTTTGACAATGAATATTAATTGGTAAATTTGGGATGGATCAACAGATAAAGAATGAAGGATCAGTACTTGGGCTCAAGAAACATTTTGATTCCAAGGTGCATGTTGTATATTTAATTCAAAACATTCTAAAATATTTAATTTAGGGCGTAATAACACCATGAATGAGTCCTACCTAGATTGGATTGATTTCTATTGATGAAGATCACACTTTCTCAATGTTCGGATGAGTGGTTTTAATTTTCCGTGCTTCTATTGCCTAGATCCAAGGCTTGGTTGTTCTTCATTCGTCATTCGTCAATGGGAACAAGTGGAGGGGATAAGAGACAAGGGTTTTACTGTTTAAAAAACATTATTATTAGGTAAATCCTCTAAATTATTAATTTATATCCATATATTATGATTGGGAATAATTAATTATTTAATAAAATTAATTAATTAATTCATATAAAATTCTTTTCCAACGAGTGAGGGGTATAAAATTATCATGCCTACTTATTTTATGTTAGGACTAGGGGAAAACTATGTTTCAGGACCAACCATGATCTCAGATTTTTTTATTAAATCTACCATTTAATATTTTCCCTATTTTCCTAAATTAACAGTGCACATATAATATTAAACATATTTAATATATTTATACAATTAATTTCACGCACAACAGGCATTTGAATTTCACATTGTCACTGATCCTAACTCTGGAATACCATTTTGAAATATTTCAATGTATTCTTCGGATAAACCTCGGTCTCTACATGATTCCCTCATTCAATATTTTTTCCCTTGAAAATAAAAAACTTAATAAAACACTCGGGATATTTGTCTCAAACCAAACTCTCCCACTCCGATAAACAGCTACATATTTTCATGGCTGGCACCGAATGAAAATTAAATGTATGGTCCACCAACATATGGTCTGCATTTATAGATAGAATGAGTAAAAAACACACGTATCTCCATAGCTGCAACATGTGGGAGACCTCATGCACCCGAATCAGCCACTATGGGCAGGGCCATGGGGTAGTAAGACTCGCCATACATTTTCATAGTCTCAAACATCATGATAAAACAGAAGGGATAGTTTGTTCCCCTTATGAACATATATATCCCACGTTGTAACTAGAATCACTATTTGTTCTTAGAACAGTGTCTCTTGATTCCCTCCTTTATAATTTCCATATGTTGAAACACCCAATGATATATGGTCATGCAAGATATCACAGTTGATTCATCAAAACTAAGACTCTCTTAGATGCTCAAGAAGAAATGTTTTCAACACCATCAACTGAAGAAATGTTTTACCCTCCTACTTCACTAGGGTTAGCTACAAAGAAGATAACTTCTCTGAAACATCCTTCACTAGGAGAGCATATGACATTCCACTAGTGGAATTAACTACAATGTTTCCTTCATTAGATGTATATACTATCTAAAACTCTTAATCCAGTAATAAATTCAAACAGTTTCACCACCTCTGGTTCAAGTCTGTTTGGGTGAAGATATATGTGAGATTTTGGTGGTCTGTGCGAACCACAATGTGGTCTCCTAAAAGGTAGGTCTTCGACATTCTCATGGAAAATAATACTCGTACCAGCACCAGAGAGTGAGTTTCATCATTATTTTCTTGGGGTATCTATCATCTTAACCTAACCTTGATAACATCTATATGATGTTGAAATTGATAACAAAAATATACCAATGAATAGGGAATGTGATTAAACTCATCCAACCGCAAGAAGATATAAACAAAACGTATGTGGCATACCCCTCATGTCTTCGTTTCTCATGTAATGAGAGTAATCCATAAAAAAAATTGTACTACCCCAACTGGTGGAATTCCATGAAAATTGTTTTCAAGAAGAAAATATCCACTAGAAATACCATTACATGCTCCAACACTCCATCACTCAACCTCACCTTGAACTAAAGAGTCAGAGAGATTCTTCACAAAACCTTGATATAATCCACATATATGACAGTAAATCTCCCTCACAATTTTTCTCACATCACAAAAATGTGTCTCAGTGGGGGAATTCCCCCTCTTACTTGTGCATTCGTTGCTGCATCGAACTACACCAATATAGAGGTACACTGATGGATTGGGTCACCCTAATAAAACCTCAAGGAATTAGAAGGGAGAAAAGTGTAATTCATGATGTGCCTAATAATTTTTATTGTAAAAACAATAAGGTATTGAATTGGTACCTCCTAACATCTCATTCTCTAGAGGAATGTAGACATATGAAGCTTGTGGTTGTTTATGGACCATGATTCTAGCTTCATGAGCCTAATGTGGGTTTCCTGGTGGTGGAGGAATGACCACATAATGTCATCCACCACCTCCAGATCCTCCAGATCCTCTCCCAGCACCACCTACCAGGGAACTACATTATCCCATCATGGTATATCCCTAAGCCCAACATTCTATATGTTGTAGTATTCCACCTATTACCTGCAAGAGGATCTCACCATGTTTGGTCAGGAAGTCTCATTCAATGTAACCTTGCTCATCACATGCATAACATCGCCCCCCAAGATTGTCCCCATGATCTGTGCTACCTCATCTCCATACAACTTCATTCCTGAGACCGATTATTGGGAGGCCACCATGTAGAGATCTTTTCATCTAGAATATTCTAGTTGCGGTAGGTCTTCCAGCTTTATTTAATCCTCTACCACAATTAGTAGTATGGAAGCCCTTTGAATGAAAACTCTTTGTCCTTAGTGCCTACTCTAGCACCCCGAAACTTTTATGGAATCCCTAGGGTACTATGATAGCATATTTCTCTCTGTGATGTCCCTTCTCAAACACCCATGCTCGTAATTAGCTGTCAAAGATCTTGTCCAAGGAGAAGAGCTCAAGGTTTGTGAACCTGGTTCTATAATCATCCGCTGTCATTCATCCGCACATATACTGAAGAATCTCTTTAATTCGGACAGAGTACAAGAATGAGGTGTAGTACTCCTAATAAAATAGTGTTTGTATGTCCTCTTGTGAGACTGTCGACTCATCACTTATATGAGTAACCTAGCTCCACCAATTCTCTAATGCTCCTTGTAAAAGGCTCGATGCCAAATCCACAATACATTCTATTAGTATCCATGAAAAACTGAACATGCAGAACACCAACTCTAACCAATCCACCATTTCCGGAAGGTCAAGAATACAAAAAAACATCATGGTTCTCTTTAGCAGGAACTCGTGATGTGAGCTCCACCTATGCACAAACTCAGTGTTCTCTGTTTGGGAAATATTTTGATGAACTGGTGGTGCTGTTCGGACCTATCTTCTAGGAGGAATAGGGTAGCATGTTGAATCATGAACTTAGGCCTCATCAGTTGCATGATCTTCTTCATAGATCCAAGCTGGTATCTTGGCAGGGTGTCATCACAGATACATCTTTAATTTTATCAAGGATTAAAATGGTTAGATAATCATATATATATATCAACTATGATGGAGAGATGACTCAAGAAGTAATGTCCAGTACTCAATCCTATATTATTAATGAACCATTTTCCCCTACAACAGGTGTATTAGGGATTCTAGTCGAGCAGCGGGTAATCAGTGTCTTGGAGAATGGATACATCACATGCTCATATTATCACTAGACTCCCTAGCCTGAGAGTCACCCCCCAAGACACTTCAACATTATCGCCGTAATCCCAACCGAGACCCTTTTAGGGGAACATCTAAGAAATGTCCCATGTGTCTAACCATCTATGATAGCAATTTTTAATGTCCCGACCCATGCCAGGGTTTAACCCGCAACTACCTCAAGACCTCCTCAAAAAGGCAGGGGTTTTTGACTAGAAACAAACGCATAACAACTCAAAGAGGACTTTCCTGAAATACATATAATCATAGATGTAGCCAACTCAATGAAAAATTGCATATGGAAATGAAACAATAGATGAAACACTATAATAAATAAACCAAACTTGCATGAACCACTAAATTGTACAAGTGCGGTATAGTAAACAAATAGTAGAAAATGGAAAAATACACACCCAAACTGAAAAGTGCAAAAATATGGTAGTAACTGAATATTATAATAATTGATATATCAATGATCCATGAAACCAAATCCATAATTGATGTGTGTGGTCAATGAACTTGTATCCCAAGGATCCTCCTATGTTATGATCAACATGTCTCTTGTCTGCAAAAGGCACAACATGTATAGGCAATGCCCATGATGGGGTGAGTATAAAAATACTTTGCAGGACACCTCGAAAAGGAAAATGGGTATCTATAAGAGAGTCTCTAAAAATGAAAGCAGTAGATAGGACTAGGTGTAGTAAATATAGTGCAGCTCAGCCAAACAATAGAGTGAAGTTAGATAATACAATTTAAAAAATATAGGAACTATGTGAATATGAACTTATCGTTGAGTCGTCACTAACAATAGTAGGAGAGTAGACTCTGGAAACCATTATATTCTAGACATAGAAAGCATGTGCCATAACCCATATTTCTTCACCTCTCCTGGATGGAGAGTAGTCGAATCCTATGGAGTGGTACTAAAACATGATATATATATATATATATTCTTAGTTAAGAATACCAAATGAGAGAGTAAGGGGATCCCCATATCACAACTTATCCCAAAAATCTGATTAACCAATAGTTCCAAGTAAAAATTATATTTAATTACCAACACCTAATAATCTTCCCATGAATTAAAAGTTAACGGGACTCAAATCACAACACCTCAATACTTTATGCTTTGGCAATCAGTAACATTCTGGCACAAATTTAGGTTGCGTTGAAAGGAGGTGTCGCAGGGGGAACGAATCCCTCTTCCTCAAGATTCTTTAGGTAAGTCAAACTATTCCAAGCCACTGGTAAAATTCATGCAATCCCTCGTTACTAGGAAATGTAATTCCACACCTCACTATTGGGAAATGTTAATCCATGCCTTGGTACTAGGAAAAGTCATGCCATGCCTTGTGACTGGGAAAAATCTAACAACACCTTAATTCTAGGAAAAGTCAAGACATGCCTCAACATGGGTAAAATTTAATTCATACCTCACTAATGGGAAATTCAATTCCACTATTATCATCAGATAGTGTCCTTGGGCATTCCATCCTAAAACATGTCATATATATCACTTTAAACGTCCTCTCAACTCACACAAGAGATGATGTTGACCTAATCCATGGGTTATCTTCACACATAGTAGAAATATCTTCCACTGATAATACTTTAATGATTCCACAGTTGTTGGCATCATGAATAATTCTATGTGCATCCAAACGGATCACACAATTGTGGTCCTTGTCAAAACAAATATGAGGTAGACTCTCCACTCACTCCAAACGGATAGCCAATTGAAAATTTATATGTCCCCATAATTTGATTGATAGGTATCCCATGGTATCCATGCATCATTACCAAAAACAAATTATATGGATCACTCTATTGTGATCGTCATGAAATAATACCTGGGATGGACTAATAAATCACCCAAAATAGATACCCAGTAAAAAAGATGCATTTCCCTGAAACACATGTGAACCTGGGATTCATGGGGATCGTGCCTCGATCTTAACTTCTAATCTCTAAATAGGTATTGAAAATTCTTTCCCAATGTTAGGGTCAGAATGACACTGATTTCTTGCCAATCTATTTTTTATGGAGGAGTTGTAAAAGATGCTAGATTCTACAACAATAATTGTAATAATAATATTGGGGTTTCCATGGACCCGAGTTTCAAACTGAAATTCAATGCCCAACATTTCTCTTGAATCAATTTGATGTCATATCCATGCTTTACGACTAGGGACGTCATAATCATATGCCAAAATCTATTTTCAAGGGGACCATCAGGTATTTTTCATAATTTTTTTATAGGCATCTCGCAGGATAAAATCTGAGTTTAAACATAGGAGATATGATGGATTGAAGATTTCATAGAAAAATTGAAAGTTCACAGCATGTGAGGCGGACCACATGGCATGTGGACACTCTTCTTTTTCAAGTCGTGGTTAGTCAGTATATAGGTCCCATCATATATAAGGGAACATTACCTGTATGTGGACTACACAATGTGCCCTGACCATCCAGAGACCAGGTTGTGTTCACTGACTATGTCCATGTGCATGGGCTCTGTGTCTCTATACTTTGGTCCATAGCCTGTCTGTCCTCATGGGATGCTTTCAGTGTGACCAATCCATTCTCATGTGATCGGTACATGTCCTTGTGTTTCTTCACATGTTTCACCTCACATAGTGATGAGTTACACAACATGTCAAGTAGGGTAGATGTCATGTCATCCTTATCTTGTCCCAAACCCTAACCCCACCGCTAAGGGAGGGCTACACGCAATGTGATCTTTAGTAAACACGACGTGGGGTCTTAATTTTATATAAACCCATAGGATTATCCAATCCCTGGTTTTTTCTTCTATGTATACCTCCTATATTGTCAAATTCGTATGGATCTACCTCGAAATTACCAGATCTAGTATAAAAACAAGGGATTTCTTCAACTATTATCATGATTCAGCCTCGTTTGGAAATGATGTTTTGGAAGAAAATTTTCTTGCACCTGCAGGTTCTACATTCATCGGAATAGAATGAAACCTTTAGGTCATTAATCCTCATGTAATTCCATATTTGGATCTATGACTTGTTCATCATTTCACCATTTTTAGGTAAATTTCATATGAATAGGTCTCGTTCTTGGTTCCCGATCGAGCTCGTGTCGCCCGAAAATCATTGAACCGAGATTGGAGGTAATTCCACAGTGAAGAACACATCGAAATTGAGGTGGTAAAGGAACCAAAACAATGGTTTGGATTGTTGGAAAATAATTCTTATCCAATAAATAATAATTGTCAAATATTATTTAGATCAACCGATAAATAATGATGGATCGGTACACGGGGTCATTCAACCATTTAATTCAAGGTTTATGAACACCAAATATGATCCCTACATAGATCAGTAGAAAAATGATGAAGAAGGCCACACATTCTTAATGATAGTAGTAAGTTGTTCCCTTCGTCATGCTTAATTTCTTCTTGATCCAGTGATTCATTGTTCTTTCAACATCCTTCTTCAACAGGAAGGAGGGGAGTGGATAGAAGATGATGTTTTTGTTATTGGAAAAAATGGGATTATGTGGCGAATCATTTAAAATGTGAATTTATATCCATAAATTATGTTAGGTCATAACTAATCAATTAATTAAATTAATTAATTCATTTATATAAAATTCCCTACCGAAGAGTGAGGGGTATAAACATCCCACTCTAACTTATGTTAGGCCACACCTAGGGTAAACACCATGTTGAAGACCCCAACATGGTCTCATACATCTGATCTTATCTAATATTTTAGATTTATACTATTTTACTTAATTAAATACACATGTTTAATATTAAACACATTTAATATTTTTATTAAATTAATTCCAGGCTCACCGGGCGTCGGAATTGTTCGAAGTCTCAGTGCCTTGCTCTGGAATAATATTTAAAAATATTTCAAAGTCCTATTAGAAAACATTGGGTCTCTATATAACATAATTATGAAAACTAATCACCACCTGAATAAAAGATAATAATCATCCATATTTGAAGATGATATCAGTTCGTGGATGTGGCTCATTTTCATTCACTTTATTTTCCTTCCCTAAACAACATTTTTTTCAATGTAGTACCCACCTTTATTCTCCCCAATAAGCCTTTAGGGGAAGGAATTGATCATAATTTTCTCTTAGTATTAGTGATTTTATAACTTATATATATCATATAGGAAAATCCCAACATCACTATATATCGAGTGGATTTTTTGTGGACGCCAATGGTTGAGAATTTTATGGATAATATCAACAAACATGAATGTACATGCCTAAAAGATCAAAATGTACTCACATATCATTACCTACTTTGGTGATTTTCCACAAATTGGTACATGAAATCCAAACCTGATTTGTCAATATTTACAATACTTTAACACCACCTCTATTATATATATCCAACCCCTCAACTAGAAATCATATATAGTATATGGGAGATTGATGAATGATGGATAATTAACATGGGGTATGGGAATATAATGTATATATATGATTTATTTTATCATCCTTAGATGGTCTAGTTTATATACAAGGGATACCTTCTCTGAATTTACAAATAATCCCTATGATGATATGTTGGAACACCCTAAATGGGGGTTCCCTATGAACCATTAATATATGTGGTTTCAATTGGAACATGGAACAACCTTCTGAATTAGAATCATAGTTAAATTAAATGGGAGAAAATACTTCACTAAATACTTCTAATGATGATCATACATAACTTATGTGGGAGAGGACATATGTGAACTAAAATAGGCGTCTTACCATTGTTTTCTAACTCAGTTCTACTGGTTGATGCAAGAAGAGGAATGTGAATACGATATACTCTTTACTACATAGCTAATTTTCCAAAAAAAATGATTAAATTTAACATTATCAATTGGATAGGGAGTAATAATATGTTTGAAGGTAACCATGAGTAAAGTGATATTGATGGGTGAAAAAACAAATTAAAATTTCAATAATGATAAAATTTTATCCTATGCCACATATCTTAATCTGCATCCCCTATGTCCTTAGGTATTTTTCATTGACAACCACTAACTAGAAAACTTCAGTAAAGTTGGGGGAACTTTGATCGATGCATAAATTTTGTGGGCCCAAAATTACCTTCCCAAACACAGGAATGTCTAATTTAGTGCACTAAGATAATATTGGGGAGGAATTTATACAATGAATAATAATTAACACAAGTGAATTGCATGAAAATATGGAATGAAATATACAATTTTCAATAAAGAGGCAGGCGTGAATGAATATATGGTTTTTGAAAACTATTTATAAAGGTTTGTTCATGTCCCCCAAAAAACATTCTATACTCTCACCCTATACCCAGCTTTTATCATACAATTGGATCTTTGTGTGTGTATCCTATACTCTATTCTCCATATACAGTTTCTATTATCTTCATTTATTGTAAATTATTATTGAGGTCACATCTAACTTAGAATTATATCATTTTAATTCATCCAAAATTCATTCTAAGGGGATAAAATATTCCTCTCCATTTTTAAGGGACGTGATATTGGTTAGGTAGGAAAATTATTACTGAAAATGGAACCAAAGTCGCTTCAGGAACCCTAGTTTCTTTGTGCACCCTAGTCACTCTAGGAAACGTAACTCACCCAGACAAATTTCATTTGTAACAATGATTTTTTATGAAAACCTAATATTAATATATATTTCATACCCTCATTAAAACCCCACAATTCAATATATAATGTTAATATATTCACTATAATGGAAAGATTATTTACCCACATGGCTTTAATCCTTTCTCTACAATTACCTATAAATAGGACTCAATGATTTCTATTTAATATGTGATTTTAGAAAGATAAACATTTCAGGGGATATCTAGAATACCAAATACACATATTATAATTATCCCATGTATCATCTCCAGGATGTGATATTTTTAATGTCAATCCTATGGATGAACAATAAGAAGTGTGGGTGACTATGTCATCTAAAGGATAAAACCTTAATACTTCATGAAAATCAAATTCAACTATGTATTTTGGTATCTTGGAAAAGGTACCAACTAATTGTTAGGCCATACCGGGGATCAACATGCACAACCTATCCTACAAAGGACATAATAGGTCCCCATATTACTAACTTACACCTACAGTTAAAATACGTTGGTGTCACATGCCCAATTCAGGATGGTAAATCTACACTGGCGACACATCCCCGAAAACTCATACTAGGGTGACCCATGAACTTCTGTCAAACTAGGTATCCAATTTTCCTAAACTCATACTATGTTTACAATTAAATTTAATCCTCTTGAATGAATGTGCCTCTTCTCCAGACACCCCTCACATGGATTCCATGTTGTATTAGTCACCTACTTGGATGGAACATTCACACATGTCACTTACCAAGACTCAAACCTACACAGGCCTCCTCCATAGTGTCTTATGACATATGAAATAGATATGAACTTTTGTATATAAAATTTTTATCTTATACTACATTGGTAAGGATTATAACTTGGTAAATACTCCCTCATTGATAGGACCCTATCAGTGATTAAAATCATGTATTTTCTTTATAATGATGGTCTATTTCATAAGGATATTTGTAGAACTTCCCATGACTAAATATGATCATCCTAGCTACCCTAAATCAATTATTATATGGTACCAAGATTATTGTGGTCCCCTTTAGTGCAATCAATGACACAAATTCATATAAATTCCTCTTATATGTTGTAATCCCAAAAACTACATTCACTTGAGTCATCTTCAAGATTGATGTAAGATATGGATAACCCAATTTGTAATATTGGCTCAATTAAACGATTTCATCCATTTCAAAAAATATGTTTCATTATACTATGATGTTAAAATTCATGGATAAATCAAAAAGTTAGAGATTAAATTTTACCACTCATGATATGTAAGATTTATTTACTTTTAACCATGATTTACATGATGAATCTATAAAGTTAAATCCCAAAAACCATCAATAAAAAATTTTCACATCCATATATGTTTAATCCCCAATATACTTCATTGGGCCATATTCAATGTGATAATCAAATATGTTATAACACATCCCTAAAAAAACCCACATCACTGGGATATATTCCCCATGAAATTCATCCTCATTAGGCAAAATTGCCATGAAATATATTCTCACATGGCCATTCACCATGAAAATCATCATTACTGGACTAGATTCCCTATGTAATTTATTGATAATAGTCTATTATCAAATGAGTAAAACTATAGCCTCTCCCATGTGGCTTCTAATATGTTGGTTAATTTACAAATGGTAACTCATTCATAAAGCCCATATAAATTATTATAAAGAATATCTCCCATAATAGACATAATTTCTTGAATTTAAACATTATAACATATAATAAATTCTACACATGATAAATAGATAAAAATAGGACACAAATTATTGATATTACATGGTACTTCACTTGTACAGAACCATAAATCTATAAAAGGAATCACCTTACTAATTTTCACACAACCTTATTAGTTAAAATGTTTCTAATTAAGTTGGACATAACTTCTCTGTTTCTAATTCTGTTTATATGAGTACCTTTAATGCACCTCTGATAGACCTGATTCCAAATCCAAAATACATATATACACCCATGATGATGATCCCATGATCCTAGTTGTATGTCCTTCACCCATAGTATAATGGGACAATAAGATAAATTTTTTCGATTGATAAATTTTGTTCTAGTAACAAGTGTTAGTATTATAATAATATGGGATTCATTAACATGTCATTAATATTTAATAGATTCTTGTACTAGTATTCAATACCCAAAATCACATGGTTGTTATATTATCCTATTAAATAATTCAAAAAAAATGTTTCACTTGTAAATTACCAAAAACATCATACATTTGAGAGGTATGTTTTAACTAACTCAAGATATGTTGGCAAGATTTTTATCAAAGACAATATAAGAAAAGGAAACAAGTTTACAATGGAGAATATAATTACTCAATTTATTGTGGAACATTATATCTCAATGTTATGTTAAGAACCACCACTATTAACCATGTATGTGAAATATATTGGGTAGATAATTATTAATTCTAAAACTATAAATTAGAAGAAACACATGGAGGAAAAATGCATACCCATTTAATAATATTACAATGATATATTTCTTAATGAAGTATATGTATATACATGAGATAGAGTTTTAATTTTTTTAATTAACACAATTACTGATGAAACCAATATTTACGATTTCGTATCGTATATCTCTTACAAAATATATATATATATAATGGAAAAAATTACAATAGTTAATTTGAAAATGTTTTTAACCAACCATGTATTTGTTCTTTGGGGAATCCATAATATTTAAAAATAATATATATGGGTCAATTAGGATTTTCATTAAAAATATATATGTTATGATAGTAAAAATAAATAACAAGTACTTGTTTTAATATATTGATTACTTATTTGAAAAACTTCATGGGGCCCAATATTTCCTAAAAATTTAACTTTTCTTTGGTATTTTTACCCATATATCGTAAAATTATATATTATAAATATGGATTTTCTATCAATGTATATAAACTATGATATCATGGTTATTTAGTTTGAATAAAGAAATTATCCCTTGATATTTATGGAAATAATTAACAGATTTTTCAAAACAAATATAGATATATTTTTAATGGTATTAATTAAGGTTTTCTTAAAATTATTTCATATTTATGAGTAACATGAAATTAAATGAATGATATTAATGAAAAAATTTAATTACAATTATATATATAAAAATTATAAACTAATGAATTGTCGGTTTGACATGTTACTTTTCATTACCATTTTGCCTCTAAATTTGGTATATCTATTGACCCTTTAATGAAAAATATGATCAACGAAAAAAAATTATTTGAATAAAATTTGATAATGTTGTTTACTTTGTTTAGTCTATATCTATTTTTTCAGTGTAAAAAATCTATAATGACCATAACTATTCAAGTGATTAAATTAGTTTAATTTTCATCATCTCAATTTTTCAATGATGGGATTTTGGGTTTAATGGATGTGGGGACTAAAGAGAAAGATAATTAAAGGAGGATCGTAGAATAATTTATAAAGGACCTAGGTGTAGTGTGTGTATTAGAGTTCCTATTATATACAACATTATTGTTAATGGATTTTAATTTAGGTTTTATAATTTCGTTGAAAATTTAAAAAGAGATTTTAGAATATAAATTAAAAATAATAATTAATTATGTTTGGCCTGAAATTTTAGTCTAAAACATCCTTGATGTTTGTATTCACTATTATCTATCCATATTCTCTTATAAAAGCTTTAGATTTTGATTATAAGATTCAATAAAAGGGATATGGGATCTGATAATTAATGTTGATTATGTAACAAAGACTTTTTATGCTTTGAAATTTTATTAATTTTCTAGCATTACATTATCTCCATCAACCAATTGTAATCCTAGTTTTAAAAATCAATGCTCTCCTTTGATCATTATTATTCTGGGTGGTAGAATGGAAATATTATCAATTATCTACAATTAATGCATATTCTCTCTCAACCTGATTTTAATTTTCACCAAAAGGTTGAGACAAAACCCATATGATTCTTTGTCTTATGTATGGGGAATAATCATGTATTGGCATAGTCCTTTTCTTTTGATCATATAAATTTGGTTTTTAAAAGTATATGATATATGACATCTTATTTTATGTAATACTATCATATATTATTATTTGTAATAGAATGGGGTATAAACAGTGTTAAATAATGAGGTTTATTACATTAAAAACTAATCGAATGAAATGGTATTCCAAAACCGAGACTAGAAAACTGATTGGACCACAATTAATTTTGTATATATTATGATTTAATTTTATTTTTTTATGTTTAGCCCTGATAAATAATGGTATTTAAATGTTTATATGATTTTCCTTACAATATAAATGAGGATTTATCCATGTTAATGTTTTAGATTAAACATAATCACTATTTTTATTTTATTTTTTCATTACATGGAGATTAATTATATTTTAACATGCCTCTAGAATTTTTAGTGTGTCTTTATAGTTCATGAAATCTAGGTTATATATATTGTGTTATATTATTAACCAAATTGTTTCTGTGATTAGGGGTTTCTTTATAGAATCATAAATTTTAGGATATGTTAACTTGTTTCCATGATATATAATTTTTCATTTATTCCATGTTAGGAGATTATGGAATGATTCAATAGTCCATTTAATGTTGAATTCATCAAAACATGGATAATGATATTATTAATATTTTTTGGGGTCCTCATTGGAGATTGGGATATTATGACATGACTTAATGATTCAAAACAAAATATTTCTCATGGTATGTACTTTGGAATGTTTTTTCATGTATCTTGTCTAGTAATTCGATTTGTACCATATATATTCTTTTTCTAATAATAACATACTGGTTTATTTACTTTTCTTAGGGAGAATTTTTCACAGTATTTATCATGTGTGGACTTGGTTTTTTTATATATTACATATGTACATATTTGGAGTTCATTTTTCAGGTTTCATATTGCTACATGTGTATTATTGATCCAAATGAAATAAATTAACATATATATATATATATATTTTACTTGTTGACATCCTTTTGAAGAAACATGACTATAATATGAGTAAGGATAATTATATGTATATTTTTATGGATATATATATATATATGTGTGTGTGTGTGTGTGTGTGTGTGTTCCTCCTAATGAGGAGAGAGTGTCTTCCATCACATTGATGGTTAAATGTATATGGATATAATTAAAGTTCCCCCAGTTATGGGGAAATATTGTCCTATTGTGAGAGTGTGTGTGTGTGTGTGTTCTTGTGTGATGAAATTTCTTATTATAATGAATGATATTTCTCTAGAATATATGAAGTATATGCTCATATATGTGAGAATGTAACAAAATAAATCTTTTGAGTATTTCTCAAAGTATATTCGGTTAATTTCAAGAAGGTAATTATAGAAAATTTCATCGATTATAATTAGATAAATTTTCTAGAACCTTTTTTTGTAATTTTCTTCTTAATTAATGTTCAGCATTCCATATATGTACTAAAAATGTGTAAAAATTTATATTATGATAAAAATATAGGGATCATGTGGTGACCTCATCTAGGTTTAATGTACTGAGACCATAAAATTGATCCTGCCGAATGCATATAAATAATTTTACAATTTCCAATAAATATAAATACACCAATTCATTATGGAAGATAATGAGAGGGTTTATAAGTATTATATTTTTTTACTATATTAGGATCATATTTTTATTAGATTAAATTTTGATACATTTTATCATTCTGTGAGGTATCATACCTTAATGATATTATGTGGGGTTTAAATCATTTTGAGTCATTTTAAAAATCCAGAGTCATCTTTTATACTGGTAATTTAATTATATTATGGTTTAATTTTTTAATGATTCACACAAATAATTGATGGCACCCCCCCACAAATATATATATATATTTCATGTAAAACTATAACCCCCCAGTGTGAACTTTTTACCTCAAATAACTGGTTTAATTTTCCTGAACATTATTCTGTATATACATTATGTAATAAAATTTCCCAAAATGATAAATTATATTTATTAATCTAAGAGGTAAAATAAAATGGTAATGTTTTATACTATCCCTTTGTGTTTAAAATAACATCATGATATCAATAATTTCACCATAGATCATTTGAAAACCACATTATAAATTGTTATCAGACCACTGTCTAGGGTAATGGGATTATGGTTACATGGAAGATATTGGTATTGGAGAATAGGAAGTAACACATAAATATGTCTAAATAATAAATTTTTTGAAGTAACCAAGAAGGTTAATACCACTAAATGAGGGAATATTTATTCAACAATAGAATTTTATTAATTATTCATCTAAATTACCTATATGATATACTAAAGACTCGATTTTCTTCGTGATAATGATTCATAATATGTCTTATGTAACGAAATGAAATCATAGAAAATAAAATGTGAAATTATAAGTATCAGTACATATTTTCTTACTTGCACCTTTTTTGGTTCAATGTTTATCTCAAAAACTTTATTTACAAAGTCAATAGTATTGAGTATAATTACATGAAATTTCCTAAAAATGTATGAGAACCACGTAATACAAAGGATGTATTACTCCTTATATTACCTAGCCACCTCTTATTGTGTTCTAAAAAATGGACCCTAGAGTGTTAGATATATCATTAAAATAAATTATAGTATCTGGATCAGTTCTTTATACTTTCTCTCAATGGTTCAAAAAAGGCTCCTTTCAACAATCTTTTAGGAAAGTATTCTACTACATCAATCTTCTGATGCCTGAGCAAATACTCCATACAATTTAATCCCTAAAATCTAAAAATTCATCGCAATTGGTGTTCTTTTTTTTACTTTATAAAATATCTATTTAATTTTGGGATTATATCATATGGTTAGACTATATTATACCTAACTTATGAACAAAAATTAACATAAAATCATTATTTTCATCCTTCATTCTTCACAGTCAATTATTTTTTGGGATACAGATTAACCTTATGACTTCGTCATAATCATCAATAAAAAATTTATACTTCTTAGATTATATCAACATCATATTATATGATATATAGAGATTTTTTATAATAAACATAATTTGGTATTTTAATCCATTTCAATCTTAACTAACACTTAAGTATTTATTACCCATTTCATGTGTCATAAATAATATTTTCCTTAATCAAAATATTGAAACTCAATGATTTTTTATTGTTCGGTCTTTTATATATTTAGAATAGTCAATAGAATCCTCCAATTATAATTCTCATTATAATAAAAACATTTTTTAAGAAAAAATTGATTTAATACTCTCTGTGATATTTTAAAATATCATATCTTTTTCCGTAAAATTTTATATGCTTTATTCTACAAAAGAGCATAATTTTTAGTGGTGTGACCCTCTCTCCACAATCTTGACTTAATCCATAATAATTAAAGTATCACTTTATTATGATGGAAAATATTCTCATTTCATATAATATCTTTAATGTAAATCAAAGATATTTTTAAATAACACAATGCCAATAGCATATACAAGATGCAACACCAAGCATAAATAAACTGGGAAAAATTATAATTTAAATAAAAACATTATAACGTATCCATAGAATTGGTGGTTGTGAATATTGTTAAACAAGTTATAAAAATATTTATAATGGTTTTATAAAATATATATATAATGATATGTAAGTCATTAATTTTCTATAAAATCACTTTTTACTTTTAAAATATATTTTTGTAAAAAATGGTTTATTTTGTAGACATTGTCTCAGGGAATTATAATTAATTTTGTACACATTGAGAAATGTTATTTTATAAAATCAAAATCATATTTAAAATAATATTATTAAAATTTAATTTTTTTTATTTTTTATAATTTTTTTTGAATAGATTGATTTTCTAGTGAATCACGCATATTTCATATTTTAATTAAAAACATTATTTTCCATTAATTTTTAAAGATTAATTTTTATTTAATTTTATTTAGAAGTATAATGATTTATTTTATAATATTACTAATAAAATTAAATTCATTTGAATAAATAATATCATTTAATTTCATATAAAAAAATTTTCTACTAAAAGGGCATTTTTAGAAAAACTATTTTTAATCACGTTCTTTAGTCTGGAATTAATTTTTCACACATATATAAACTGAAATATAAAAATGGATTTTTTATATTGAATCAAGAGGAACAATTGTTTTAAATATTTTAATTGTATTTTTTCATTTATGAATAGTGCCATAGTAAACAACTTTCACTATGATAAGGGTAAATCATGTAATTATGGTTAAAAATATTCAGATAGGGACTAAAAAAGACCCCAAAACTTTCTTTTATTTTACGATTGAGATTAATATAACATATTTAGGCTATAAAAGTTTATTTAAAATAGGAATGATTTTTTTGTCCTGGAGTTTTTTAGGAATTAATAATTTGCTTAAATTCTTACAGAATATCAAAATTATATTTATTCAATTAATAGAAAATTAAATAAATGTTATAAACTATAATAAATGTTATAAATATCAGAGTATTAATTTTATTTTAGGAATTTTATAGGAATCTATTAATTGATTAGTATTATTAAAATGATTATATTCAAATTACCTATTTTTATTGAAGTATTTAAGATAAATTAAAATAAAATTTTCAAAAAATATCATTAATGAACTTTTATAATAAACAAAATTTTATTAACTAGTTAAAAACTCAATGAAATGTTATATTTAGCTAAATTAATGGAAACAATGTTGAAAATATCTTCCATGTCACATTTATGGTTCATTTTTCCTTGTAAAGTAACATGCATTTCCCATAAAGTGTTGAAAACATTAATATATTATTAATTTTAAAACTGGTTAATGAGGGTTTAAACTAAATGATAAAGGTGAAACACAAACAAAATTGTTTAAATTTTATTGGTTGGGATTATTTTTACCCATGACCAAATTTTAATCATATTATTTTAATTTGGATCTATTTTAACATAAAAAGTTATTTTAATTAAATACTATAATAAATTCTAAAACTTCCCTCTCCCCCCTTATAAATGGACACCCCTATACTCTCCACACAACAACTCAAAAGTATTTTGGATCACCCAATACCTACCCATATATCATACATATATCTCTCTCTATGACATGTAGTCTATTTTCTATTATAAATCCTTCACAAGAAGAATATAGTAATAAACATAAACACGTTTTCTGAATAAGATGTACAGTTTATAACCATGTATTTTCATTTTATTTTTTCCTCGACCTCCTTAAAATATTTTTAAAACATGATGAAATGATAAGAAAAGTATCTCACATATAATTATATGTTATTATATTAATGTAATAACCTATATCCATCTCTTCTTCCATCAAATTTGTAATGAAACATTTTTTCAAATGAATGACAGATTACCTCATCATGAACCAATATAACTCATATTTCATCACAACATTACACAAAAGATTATAATGGTGGTTTTTATGTATATATACTATATTCAATACATATATATAATATTGTATGTGTATTATCTAAAATACTTTATTACCTTTCCATTCATTGAAATATGATAACATCCATCATGTGTATATATAGACTACCACCTCCAAGAAGTGATGTGATTTGTTTTTCACCACCAGATCATATTAATGGTATATATAATTTTATTTGAATAAATAATATTTCACTTTTTATATAACTATAATTATTTAAATATAAATAAATGTTTACATTCTTCCTATAACATTCATTGAAAAATAGAAGTGTTGAACATTCTAATATGTGACCTAATGTCATCATGACTGAATCGTATCCAGTTTTACATGAGAATATTTCATGTATTATTTTAAAAATATAATTTATATATAAAAATTATAATTATTTCCTTATTTAATTTTTTCTAATGATGTATAAATTATTTCTTTTACTATAGTCAACCTAATGATGACATTTTGGACATATGAAATAAATATCATCAAAACATCTAATGTGAACATATATGATTATGCTTTCAAATATAACAAATAATAAATAAAATAAAACCAATGATAAATTTTATAAAGTTTCCTAATTATGTAAATAATTAACATAATAATTTTATTTATGAAGATATGGAATATATATGATGAGTCTGGCATGAGGTAATGAATTTTGTCTCAATTTCCAATTAATATTGGCATAATTTGTATTATTCACAATTTAATTTTCATGTGGTGTATGATATTACCCTTTGCATTATTTAACGTGAATATACATTAATTCATGATGATTGATTTATCAGTTAAGGATTAATGTTCTATTTGGGTTTCATATTTTCTTTTAACATTTCCATTCATTGGAACTAGAATTCAGTAAATAAATATTTAAACGAAATGTTGATCTTAGTTCTATTTTGATGGGGTATATTTATATTCCATGTCCATATTTTATAAAAAAATTAGAAACTAATATTAATTACCAAAATGAATTTTTTATAACATTTTATGTTAACGTATAATTTCTACACAGTTTTAAAGTAAAGTTTATAATTTTTCCCTCTAAGGGTAATTCTCATTTATTGTAAAAAAAATGAATTTTTTTTTATTTTTAACATAAAAACATCAGCTAACATTTTGGACACCATAACCATTTTACCCCCTTCATATTCCACTATATCATTTCAATGATTTTTTAAAGGAACTACTTTTAAAATCATACTTTATATATTTTATTCCCACTCATTATTAGAATTTATTTTAACTAAAATAAACTTATATATAGTCATCTGTTATCACCTTTTTTTCATTAACATTACCTTAAAATTTTCACTTTCTTGTGATCATTTGACAATAAAATTACATTGTATAAACATATTATTTATTCTGGATATTCTTATTTTGTTAACTATATAATATTTTTACATATATTGATTTTATATTATAGTTATTTGTTTGACTATGGAAAACATAACAAATCTGTATTATTTAATTAATACATATATTTTTAGTAATAAGTCTTTCTTATGAATTAAATTTATCATTCACTATATGATTGATTCATTATTAAGGTAGTGATTGGTGTGGAACTATATCAAACCCGTCTTATCATACATGGATATGGCATGTTTTTTTGATAAATAAACATTACATTATGAAAACACATGCCTAAGAACAATAATGATTAGTTATCATTGGAAACATGTAGCACACTCATCTTAATTAATAGAAAATCTCTAATGTCTCCAATAATGCTCTTCCCATTTTCGTACACCTACTTAAGAAAATTCTTAATAACTTGCGAAAATGAAACAAAAAAATGGGTGAAATGAAATGATTTATAAGTGTAAACAATGGAGACACATAAACATAACATGATGGTAATTGTATGAGTACACAATGTTTTAAAACAATAAAATGAAAATAAAATAACATAACCCTGATTAATGTAATAAATATTGGCATTTCAAAAGAAGTAAATCATAAGGAAATAAAATAACTCGATAAAAGATAGCATAAATATTTCTTAAGACATCGATTTGTGGCATATATATCCATTATGACATTATAAACATGGGTAAATAGAGAATTGTTCACTCATTTTGTTAAGGACCTGAAATTGAGTCCCTAAATAAACATATATATAATATAACGAATCGGGATTAACAATCATAGGAATTAAATCACTTTTAAAAAATTCTTAAAACATTTCAAAAACATAAACCCAAATACAGTATTAGTTTAATGCCTTTGGAATCAAAGAACTAAAATCTTATAACTTAATGAAAAATAATCAATTTTTTCAAGAAATATCTTACCCATATTAATTGTATATAAAAACCTTCCATAATGATCGGGCTAAGGGAAACATCCAAAATCGGGGAGCAAAAATGCTCAGTACAAGTGAATAAAGGAAATATGTATGAATATTATGAAGATAAGTTTATGATAATGTTATCAAAATCATTATAATATAAAACCCTACATATCAAGGATCTTAAACATGAATCATGGAATAATTATTTTTAGTTCATAAGAAATTAATCTGAAGGAAATCAATAGAATAATTCATCCTCTCATAATATAGGAATATGCCATGTAATTGTTGCATACCCATAAACATATAAAAACCCTATGTTATGTATTCCTTCTATATCCTTCGTAATATGTTAGGATTTCTCTTACCATACATGTACCTTCATTACACTTGGGATTACTTCTTGTGTACCCTTTTTGTTTAGACTGGGGATTCCCTCTGGTGTACCCTATTGTTTCTATCTTGGGATACCCTCCTATATACCCTCTTGGTTCAGGCATAGGATGCCCTCCCATGTACCCACTTTCTTTGGTCTTTGGTTTCCCTCCCATTTCCTATTGCATCACATGAAACAATTTTCATTACCCAATAAATTGGATGGAGATATAGGTCCTACCCATCACATAATGAAATCCATTAATTTTTATTAAACAAGAACATAAACTATTAATCATATAAGGACTTGTAAAAAGAAGTGGGTTTCATAAACAATATTTAATCAAAACCTAACCCATCGAAATAAATTTATTTCAGAAATATCATCCAATAATAAACGTAAAATACTAATATGTACAATAGAGTTATCATTATTGAATAATATCCCAATTAAAACAAATATTACATTTGAGATATGACTTGTAAATAATTCTTGATGAAATATCATTTGGTTTAAATATTTTTCCATAAAATATCATAAAATTTATAAAGAAAATATTAAATTTGAATGAATCCTTATAATATTTTAAGGAAACCTTCTAGGAATTAAGGTTTCATGATGTCAACAAATATTATTTATGCTATAGAAGTAAAAATGAAATATTACCGTCATACAATTTCCAAAAAAGTGGAAAAGTACCTTATTTGGAAAATAAAAATAATATTACATTCAAATCGTGTATTAATAAATAATTAATGGTTAAAATGAAATTAAAAAACAAAATAGGATTGTAAAATTAATTAAAAACATTTATATAAAGGATGGTCATGGATGATAAAAATTCACCAACTCAGACAAAAAATCACACAATCCAAAATATTTGTTGAGATCATGAAAAACATCTTATCACATTATAATCAGTTGAACATTATTCACCTTGAATGAAATAAAGTTAAATTGATATTAAAATTATATTATATTTTGGATAAGACTCGTATAATACATTCCTTGGTGGAATATACACCATGTAAAAGAATCAATTTGTGTATAGATCATGTGTCTCGAAGAAATAAAAGTGATACATAAATCCCCCACTTCTTGAGTAACAATAGAATTTTAAGCCCCATGAAATAATAACCTAAATTAAAGATTTTAAAATAATTAAATAAATGAAATAAATGATATAACATTCCATAGGTCAGTTTATACACCACACAAAATAGTTGAGTGTTGAATATGAATTTATCTCATGGATATAAAAAGTGAGTTGAAATTTTGTTACCTTAAGTTTTGATTTACATAAAACACATTAAAACCTGTAGTATAAAAAATATAAATTTATTAAGAATATAAAAAATATCCATTTTTATATATTAAAAACCATATATTATTTATTTAGGAATTTTTATTACCCATTTAATAACAATTCCCTTATTAATGTGATGTTACTGGTACTAACCATTATGTTTATCGTACGTGCTTTGAATTTTCATTCATGATCATCATACCTAGGTATTGATTCAGTTATTTACATATTTTAAAAACTGAATTATATATCATACATATTCAGTATATAAATATTTATAATAATTTATAAAATATAGATATATGAATTAGAATACATGATTCATTGATACGGTAGGTCATACGTACACATGAACGATGATTTCATTTTATTAATGGGTTAAAGGAAAAGAAATTATACGGTATATTATCATTCAAAATTCCTTTTTATGTTTTATATAATATTTATATTCATAAAAAATAATCCTTATTATAATCTATGTAATATTGGTGAATTAAAAATCACATAGAATCATTGATATGGTAAACCATACATATGCACAAGAGATATTATGATTTTCCAAAAATATTAGATGTTAAAAAGGAATAAATAATATTATGATTCTACAAGTATAATTATGTCATAATGATTATATATATATAGACTTTCCATAATAATGACCAACCAAAAGTGGTTGTAAAGGAAAAAATTAAACACATTGTTTCGTGAGGTGGTAGTTTGTCGTACATCAGAATGGTATGTTCATTTACCATTTGGTGGATGTGTGTGTGAGTGTAAGTAGAAAAAATAATATAAAAAACTACCATTGTGTTTCGGAAATTGTTTTACATAATCCAAAAATAAAAATAATTTAATTACATTATGGATGAAATAAATTAATAACTATTGTTGATGAATGTTAAACCTTCTTTTAATATCTCTTTTTTATTTTTACAAAAGGAATCATCTGGATGGATTTTGGAGCAATTTATGTGTTCTCAGATTAAGGGAATAAAGTATGTAGGATAATTTATCATAAGTTTGACGATACAAAGGGCTTTAGAGGTGTAAATAGAAGAAAAGGAGAGGTGTCCTATTATAAGAGAGGGGATGGATACTCTTGGAATCTAATAAAATATTAAATTAATATAGATTAATTTTCTACATATAAATGGATCAAAAGTGAGTTATGACAAATATTTAATATGGATGTATAAAAATAATGTAGACCAATAATTTATAGACAATTTTATGTCATATTATTACCATTATATTTTGTCTTTAACCCTTAATTAATCCCTTTAAGTCATACCATGACAACATGAATTCTTATTAATTATGGGTCAATATGGTTACTATAAACTGAGAAACGATCCAAAAAATGAATCATTTATGCAATCTAAATGAATATACTAATTATTGGGATGAATCGTATATTTTTATAAATATCATATCATTTAATAAATTATTTTTTATTTTAAAATATCAATAAATAAACTACCATTATGTATAAAATATTTATAATTAAATAAACTATTTATAGCTAAACATATCCCTTATATAACACCATATTAAAAATATTTCTCTTGTTAAAAACAAATGTACGATTAAATTCTCTTTCTTTGAATATATAGTTATAAATGTGTTACAGCCATCCATGTCACCCCATGTGGTCATAAAATTGTCCCATGAATGATTTTGGTTGAAAAATACTCATTCAGTGACATTAAGGCTACTACTAAGGTAATTTTATATTGGTTATAACATTATTTGAACATTTAATAATTCGATTTACTGATAACCGTGGTAACAAAATATATTTCTAAATATACTATTCATAATGTTAAAAAACAAAAGTGATATATTTACATAATTTTGAACATATGATCCCAAATCTGGAATCCATTTTTCCATATTAAAAACAAAAAAATGGAAGAAATTAGTTTAAAATGAAACTCATTGACTGGGTGAGAAAACAAGTTATTAAAGTAAAAACATGAAATAGATTGAAACATTTTTAAAAATAAATTCATTTTAAAAATAATTATATCAACTTATAGTAGATTAAATAATAAAAAAGTTTCTAATTATAAGTTAAAACCAATTAAATATAAAATATAGAACATTAATGTTCTTCGATGAGATAATATTTTTACAATTAAAATATAGTATTTTCTAATGTTTATCAAAACACTAGACATATCAGACAAATAAAAAAAATTAAACCAAATAAAATTATTATATTCCTATTTAAAATAATAAGTTTTTTTTTAAAATAATATAGATAATTGTCAAATATTGGATTTAAAATGGGTTTGCTATTAAATGTGGTAAAATTGACTTTTTTGGAAATAATGGTTTTTATGAATAAAATTATATTTGTTCATTACTTATTCCAATAAAATATTATATATGAATATAAAAAATATTTCATTGAATATGTATATATAATATATCATTGTTATAAATGATTAATTTTATTTAATTTTATATATTGTGACAAAAGGACATTAGGAGAATACAAATAAATGTTTTTTCCTTTATAATAAATTGGTATATATATTCATATTTAATAAATTGGTAACCAATGAATTTGTATTATAAAACATTGGTTTTGATAAGTAATTAAATACTATTCATATTCACTAATTTACCAGTCATGTTAAATCATATTTTATTAAATAATAATTTTTTTATAATATATTATTGTTTAGTGAAACTTAGTATTAGGTGTAATGAATGATATTAAAATAACTCAGAGTTCTGTAACACAATCCAAGAATAGTGGCGTGTATACCATAATCTAATATAATTTTTTTTGTAATGAAATATCGACTTGGATTTGAATATAATGAAATATAATCATAGTGTTTTTTGATTTAAAAAAGTTGTTTACTTTGTTGTGTAAAATGAATGATATTGAAAAATTAAATTAATTTGAAAAATATATTTCTCAAAATCTTAGCATGCTATATATATAGAACTAGGTGCATTGATGACATTGTGAACAAATAACCAGGTTCATAAAAAACATTGTGAACTTGTAACCAGGTGCACGCATAACATTGTGAGCATGTAATCAGGCTCACACATAACATTTTGAGCATTTATTCAAGTTTATAAAAAACTATTTGATCATGTAATCAGTTTTACAGAAAAAAAATTACTTATCATTTATCCATATATTTTCAATGCATTATAGGGTGATATAGGTTCCACTCATCTCATAATGATAACCATATTTATGCGTGCCACTAGATCATATATATTCATAATTTCATAACTCATGGAATGAAATGGATATCATAAATATTTTATCATAACATAACTATATAAAAGAGACATGTTTCATAACTATAGATTAACCCACGAAAAGAATTGATTTTCATTAGAACGTTCACATTATAAATCCCATGGAAGATAAATGGAATTCATAAACAACATTTTATCAAATCATAATACATTAAATGAAAGAAAGAGAACTGTATCCATAGATCAAATCCCAATTAAGTAATATGTAACATCAATAGATGTCATCATAGATAGAAAATAATTTTTGACTATGATTTATGAAATTTATCAAGGAACATAAATTTTCAATGAAAATAATGCTAATAAATAAATATTTTTATAAAAATATATTTATTTTAAAATTATATAGATATTTTATAATGGATTCGTAAAAAATCATTTAAAACATATGTTGAAGAAAATATTTTTCCTATTTGAAAATATTTTTTTAAAATAGAATACATTTTTAAAATATTTTCCTTCAAAAATTAAATTCAAAACTTATAAATGAATCATTGAAAAACATTATTGGTCTTGATGTAGAAAAGTTTAGTTTGTTGTGTACACATGAAATGATGATTCCATCCATATTTTTTGTAAAAAATAAATGATAATTATATAGAAAAATGATGATTCCATTTGATATTTTTAAATTAAAAAACCTGAAATTATCTATTTATATTCATAACATAGTTATAAAACAATTATTAATTTATTTTTAGATAACATGGTTTTAATAATAACATATTTCTGACCGAAGACAGAGATAAAGTTGGATTTTCATAATACATATCTCTTAATTATCATAAGTAAAAAAGGTGGGAAACGGTACGACGAATTGAAGATATTATTTATATCCATATAAGTATAAATTTCATAATAATTCTTTAGAGATATATCATAATACTTAATAAAAAATAATATTTATTGATTGTGATATTCTACCATTAATTGTCAACCAATTTAGTAACATTGAGTCTTAAGCCCCACAGAATACTAACATAAAATGGAACATAAAGTATCATAAGGAAAATAAAGCAGGATATTATATTTTTATTGGGTTGTATATACACCTCTTTAAACTTTATAGGTTTATAACATAACATATGTATCAATAATTGAATATTGAGACAAAATCGCTTAATGCATGAATAACTGTTGAATCATAAGACCCATAAAATAATCACCTCATGGAAATAGTTTATTATCTTGAAATGATATATATTCAAGATATATCATGGAATAAGATTGTATATACATCACACAAAATAGAATATTGATTAATATAACTTAAGTCTCCTAGATATAAATGTGAGACTAAAAATCCCCTAACCTAAATTTTTGACTTCCTCCGAGTTCTTTCAAAAATCCTATATAATAAATATAAGATTATTACAAAAATTTTGTTAAATAAAATTTTTACATAACCTACCATATATTATTTTCTTAAGTTTTTTTATTACCCTTTTACTAACAATTCTATGTTAAATTTATGTTTTGAGTAATAACAGCTTTGCTTTTGTATATCTTTGACTTGTTATATTTAACATCTTTCTTTAATGAAGGTTTAATCATATGAAGAATGTAATAAATGATATTACTATAATATATATTAAATATATATGTATTTATAACAATCCTTAAATTATTGTGATGGGAAATTAAGTACACTATTCATGGAAACTATAGGTCATACATACACATGAATTTTGTGTTCATTTTCTATTCATATTTAATGAATGGAAAGTAAATTATATATATATTTGTATATATAATTATATATATATATATATAATTATATATATATTTATATATATATATATATATATTTATATATATATATATATTTAAATAATCAATATTGTTTAATTTTTATGTCATATATGTAATAAATATTTTTAAACCAATATTTAATACATTCCATGTAAATCATTAACGAATCATATCGTTTCGTGAGGAAATAGTCTGCCATACACACAATCAACATTATTGTATTCCCACAAAATGGAATGGATGAAGGTATGTGTCATATAAAAATTAAATATTATTAATAACACCATAAGAATCATAAATATCATATATAAATATTATTTCAATTATTATTCCCAACCATGGGTGTTGATTATAGAAAAATGAAAGATATCGGTTTGTGAGGTGGAAGCCTTCCGTACAAAAGAAGGGTGATTTGGTAAACCATTTGATGGACGTCTGTGTGTTTGTAGTTTGTAACATTAACATAAAAATATTAAAATATATGTAATATAATTATTTTATTATATAATCATGTTATATTAACAATATATTGAGGTGTATGAAGTTATAAAATGAAACACCCGTCTAAAAACTGTTACATCTCCTCCAGGCATCTTCATTAGGTTTTTACTAAAGACTTCAATGGATGGATTGTTTTTAAAGAAATTCATATAGGAATATGGGAGGGAATTTTAGATGTTAATTGTGATTTTTTGGGTGAAAAAAAAGTTTTTAACGTCTGAAGTGAAGAAGAGAGGGGATGCCTTTTATAAGTAAGGTGAGTGTACAACTTCTAATTTTCAAAAGGGATAATTCCTCCCACATTTTTATTATGATAAAAAATTCTAAAATGGGCAATTACCAAACCTAATATTTTTAATGGTCAAAATATGGCTATAAAATAGTCTTTATTCCATTATATAGGTTATTTTAACCTTTTCATTTTAGTTTAACCATAGGTAAACCAATGTTTACATTAGTAGCGGTAAATACTTTTTACATTATTCACAAGTATGGTTAGAAAAAAATAAGTTAAATTATTATAAATTATAATTTAGATTATTACATATATTTAATCCACTTTTCACAATAAAATAAAACAATTAGATGAAATTAATTTAAAAATAATCAATAATTTAT
Organism: Viscum album; assembly: GCA_963277665.1. Taxonomy (NCBI): domain Eukaryota; kingdom Viridiplantae; phylum Streptophyta; class Magnoliopsida; order Santalales; family Viscaceae; genus Viscum; species Viscum album. The sequence continues at coordinate 1,759,669,322 of OY728123.1, forward strand.
AATGAGAAAGATGGTTTTCAATGAGAAATGGTTCCAATGATTGAAATACTTTTATCTAAAAATTTAATAAGTTATTTTTTACAAACACCTAAATTTTATTAAATGAAATAATAATGAACTAATATTACTTAAAAACAATTTAAAATATATTTTAACATTATAAATAATGTAATCTAAAAGTAAATAAATAATATATATTTAGTATTTTTCATTGATAGTCAAAAATATAAAACACATCATAAAATTCCAAAAAAATCACACATTTAAAATTTTGAAATTTTTAATACAAAATATAAGTTTATTTTATATTTTTTTTTTCAAATTGTTTAAAACAATTTCAATAATATATACTATAACAACATGAAAACCCTACATTTTTGAAAAATATGGGTTTCAAGTGTAAAGTTGGAATTTTTTTATTATCACCTGTATTGAAAAAAAATCAGATAAATTTGGAATATGTACTATATTTATTTCATGAGAAAAAAATTACTAAAAGTGTTTTAATTAATATATTTTGGAATAAAATGTTTTATTTCATCAATTGTTTTTCCAGAAATTGGTTTCTTAATTTTTCGAAAGAGTGTTTTTTATATTTCTAGTTAATTATTCCCCAAATATTTTATCTTTTATACTTGTGTAAACCATATTTTTTTTAATAATAGTTTTCATAAAAACTTTTTCACGGGATAGGTGAAAACTATAATAATAGATAATATTTTATTAATTATATGATATGATTCATTTATTCTCAATGTTCTATATAATGAAAGATAAACTTGGGGGTTCATGTACTGTAAGAAAACCTAGTGTTGTTTGTAACTGAAGATAAAAATAGTATTTCATGTAATGAAAAATATATAAAGGTATAAATTAATTTAAAATATATTTTTCAAAAAATCTCAATGTTTTACATTCTTCCCCATTAAAATGTATTTCACCTTTTAAATTTATAACATTGGTATAAAAAAATAATAATTGTACCTCATTACATCTACAGGATCCCAAGTAGCATCCTTATATCGGTTGTTTTGCCACAACTCCTTGACCACAAGAGTGGTCTACATTCATCGAAATTTTCTATTCAATCAATAATTTAGGGTGGGTTTTCTCATAAAAATATTATTATACATTGGAATTACCTCTAAGTACAATTCATGTGAAGAGTCAAGTATGTACTTCCTCAATATTGGTACATGGAACACATCACAAACCTTAGTGGGTTTTGGTGGAAGCACCAAATGAGAAGATTTTGTTCTGATATGGTAAAGTATTTTAATGAGACCTATCTTCTTAGGAATTATTTATTTATTATTTCATCCATGTAAAAATTCAATTATATTTAGTTTTCAAAAAAAATATCTATATATCATACCAGAAGATATCATTGTACAATTTTTTGAACTTTGTGCGGTTCTTACTAGTTTCTAAATCACTCTAATATTCTCTTCCATATCATAATCTTTTCCATATACCAATAGCATTATTTCTACTACTTCATTCCAAAATGTTCATGTTCTATTCTTCTATCCAAAATTGATTTCTTAAGGACCATAAAGGATAGGGTATATCCCTTTTATTAGTAAAGAAAAATGAAAAGGACAACAATAGGATAGATAGGGTCATACATGCATCATTCCCTTAGTCAAAGAAAAAAAAATCAAATATCATATAAACCGGATAGGAGGCATCAGAATAACCATATTAATCATAGTAATATTCTTAGTGACCATTAGACCTTTTAACCATTGTTGGATTAAATTTGGAGAATTCATTCCTACATCTTGCTTTCTAAGGAGGAATAGGTTGAAAACCTTATTCATGCAATATAACATTATTACAATGGAAAAAACAACACTATTGGATGTATTTATTGGGGATTCATCCTTAATATCATACAAAATTCCCTGAATTTATTGTATTTCCTTTAATTTTAAATTTTAATCTTGTATCGTTGAAATATTCGGACCCTCACTTAGATTTTGATTCCCCTCATGTATAGGTGAAATGTTTTGTATACGCATATCCATTTCTAAATCCAATCATAGTTTCACGATGTCATCATCCTATTGATAATTCATTCCATGCTCAGATCCCAAAGATGAGTACATCCCTGAATCATATAAAAATAATTAATTCCCACATTCCTCTATTTCATGACCTAAAAATCCATCAACCGCATGATTCTTGTGTTCCATTCCTTGAGAATATCCCAGAGCTTGTGGGACACCTGAACTAATTTTCAACATACAACTATTAGGAGGGTATTGAATTACAATAAAAATATCCACATTATTCTTCATTTTCTGCCTCCAAAATGTATCCTATAAGAAGCCTCATGATTCCCTTTTATGAAAAAAATACCATTACACACTTTTACAGAAATTAAAATTTTCACATCCACTAACCTGGTTGTCTAGATAGAAATTCAATAATATCTCATATTTTATATTTAAAGCGATGTCATCGTCCAAAGTAGAAAAACTATATTGTTAATCGAGTAAGAATTTAGGTCTTCATTCATCAAGACCCTAGCTTAATGACCGAATTTCATAGTCGTAGTGGTCTTATCCATTTTAATTGGAATTTCTACAGAAAAATGCATTGTAAAAATGAATCATAAGATGACATAGGATCCAGTGAATACCAAGAATTTTTATCCAAACATTCACATTGGTATTCTGTATCGAAAAAGTATTGAGTCCAAAATCCCATTATAAAAAGAAGAAAATAACTGTTTGTAACATAATTTATCTGATCCCTGATATCTTCTCTTTAGATCCAGTGATGAGAAACTTATATGAATAAAATACATGACTTATATGTATGTATCATCAACCAAAAAACCCCATATTAATGTTAGCTTTCAAGCAAAATCATATCTCTTCCAATGTTTTCCTCCAATTGGAAGAACCATCTTTGGGAAAATAGAGTTTTCAGAAAGCATAAATCTTTTAAGGACATCCTCAATTATAGAAACCTCATGGGAAATGTTACCATTTCTTACAATCCTCTCATTACGGATATCATGCACATATGTAAAATTCCATCGAATAGTTCCCCATTAAATTCTCACATGGATCTATCTAGATTCTCCCATGGGTTTAAATTTACAAGAATGATTCATTACAATGTAAATACTGAGACAAACCACCTCCATATACACTAGATAAATAGATGTGATATTAGATCTAGGTATATCCACCTATTCCCCAAAATATTGATTTATATCACTCTTCATCCCCACATTAGATTGAGGTATTCCCACATCATCATTGAAATATCATCTCATAACAAATGCATTCCCCATATATCAATAAGAATCATTCACTTCTTCCACCGCTACTATTGTACAATGTTGTTCGTTCATCCCGAAATCTACCAATGTCGTATGATGCCAATTGTGCATGGAAACTGCCACTATATTTTAATGAGCATCTTCCACTACCACCGCATTCAAACCCACTTGTTATATCAAAATATTCTGACCATATCAGCATCCAGGGCCACCATAAAACCAAATCGACATGATCAACTAACATGAGCGTCAAAATATTCTCAAAGGTCTATAGTAGGAATATCACCACTGAAAACAATAATGTTACCAAGAATGAGTGGGAATAACATTATTCAGAATCGAAATATTTTAAGGAAACTAAAATTTCCATCAAGGAGAAAATAAAATTGAGGATGTTTTTTATCCCCACTACCTATAAAACCCATTGAAAAAATCATAGCATATCCTTTATAGTTTGAATTTTTCTCTCACACTAACCATATCTACGAGGACAATACTCTTGGATTGGACTCAACAATGTATCAAGAGATTTATGAATGCTTTAGCAAAACCTCAGGGTAAAATTTGAATCCCAGTCAATCAAAATTGAAAATGGTACCCTATGAAACCTTAACACTTCATAATGTATATTATCAAAAGAAGATACAAAGAGAAATATTCTCTAATAGTGATGAATTGTTAAATCATTATAAAGTGATCAACTATTACCCATATTTACCACATCATCAAAGATAAGGTAATTTCGAATTTTTAACAGTTCCTTTAATCATATTTCAAAAATGTTTAATATTAAAAAACATAGGGTTTTATTAACATAAATGACTCTTAAAATATTTTTAATATTGATACACTTTCATTACATGGGAACTAAAAATTGTTGTTAATGACATTAAACTTATGATCAACCATAATGTATAAATCAATGATGGTATTTGTTATACTTAAGTTAATCTTACAGGAATGCATATACACTCCCAAATGTTATTTCACATTTAATTATTATGTAAGCTCCTATCTTATAAAAAAATATTTTCATTGGATTCTTTGGTTCATCCATCAACTGATAGAATGTCAAAATATGATATCATTATTCCACAATACATTTTTTAGGAGATAATCTCATAAAATATAACAATAATATTTTCATAGGGATCATTCCTAAAAATTTTAACATGAAATTCCCAACTAAGTAAGGAAGATAAGTGTTCCCATAATTATCATGATTCACTTCATCCATTTTATTCATAGGTTTTTGTGGATTATCAACCACATTTTCCCTTATATAAGGGAATTGAATCAAATAATTTCAAAAATCTATTAACATGAAATTATGGATATGTGTGATTAATTATTTTGACCTCTCTCTCAGGCATCACCATATATCTTCTATATTCCATTGATTGATATTTAGGTTACCCACACATGGAAAAAAGTATAGTTCCATTCAAGGACTATCCAATGTGGTCCTTCCAATAATTTTTTAATGTAAGAGTTTCAAAAAAATTCTTTCCTCAATGTGACATAATATTTGAATTTTTATAAAATAATGTATTTATTTTATTATCCCTAGATATGATAGGGTTTCTATCTCCCATTTCAATTTTTAGTGCACGTTGAATTATTTATTCATAGCATCCGAAGATCCAAATCGATAATGAATTTCAAATATATTTTTAACACCATAAATAATAAGTAGATATCACATTATAAATGAATGTTAAAACTCAATGAATACATTGAATGTCTTGTAAACGTTTCTTCATAGCTACCAATGAATTCATCATCATTTTACTTAAGATTGTGCATTTACTTCTCCATTTTTATACAAAGATTATGAGTAAATTAGATGCTTATAAATAATTTTTTAAATAAATCCCCCATCATAGTGTAAATTTCATATCATTTCATTGTATTCTTAATTGGAGTCCACCATTTCTTTCTATCTCCATAAAAATGGTAGATATCTGACATGAATTATTTATGCTTTGAAATTGGAGAATGGAAAAAATATTTTCTGTGGTAATGATCTATTTCTCAAAAACTAGTGGATTAGTGGAATAATGGAAATATTTTGGACATTTCCTCGTAATGAAATCATCATAATGTTTTTTCCACATTTTTTGTTTTTTGAGTTTTAACGACTATCACAGATTGGAAAATTCATGTCAAAACACCAACAAGGTTTTTCATTTCATCTCCCATAACATTTGGATTCATTGACAGTCAATCATTACATTTTCCATACCACTCATTTTTAACATTTCTCATTTGGTTTATAACCATTTACTAAAATGAAAAAACACATTTTAAGAAACTATAATCATAAGTAGGAACTACATTATCATGAAAACTCACTCATAGGATTTCTAAGAAATGACACATTATTTTTAATCTTTGACACCATAGGTTTATCACATTCATTAATATTCATCATCAATTTAAATCCATCATGATGACTCATAAATAGTTTGTGAATTTCATAATCATTTCACCTATTAGGTTAAAACCAACTGTGTATTAAGGCCGACAATTGTGTACTGTTTCACAATCGAGACTAGATCTATATGGTTGTTTTGGGGATGTAACCCATAGTAACTATGTACATGATAAACATCCACTTGTAGTATCTATATTGGGATATAATTATTTTGGAACCGCCCTCTCTAACTATCATGACCCGTCCCCCAAGGCCAGTGTTGTCAATACCCTAAGCTCGCCACTTAAAGGCCATGGGATGGAAACTAGCGTAGAAGGAATCAACCTGGATGTGGGAGGAATTTTAATTAGTACATGTATGGATTAAAATGGCTAACCACATCTGAAAACCTGAAAGAGTAAAACAATTATATTGATGCAAGTGCTGAGTACATGTAAAACAAAAAATAAGTGTGTTAGAATACCAACCCATGAAAAAGAACTGAAAACATGAAAGTACAAAGGGGAACAGGTAGAAATCCACTAAAAACATCACCATATGATAACATTAGTATATCTACTAGAAGCCAAAGTATATTGACATTACCCTTAATCTCAGTAGGCCCCACCTGGTCTTAGGCCACCAAGTCATCCGTCAAAGACTCTATATTCAGCCTCATACAAAATACATGCGGGCGAATCCCGTGTAGGGGTGAGTAAAAAAATTCTCAGTAGGGGGACCTAAAAACCAAAGGAATGACCACAAATAAATCCTCAATGAAAAGCACAATGCATAATCATTAATCACAATCATGAATCACAAGACATCTCACATAAGGTATATTCTAGGGTAGTGATTGAGGAATCATCAGTCACATCATTGAACACCTCTACTTCTAGAGAACAACTCCACTATGAGTACAGTGGTTATGTCAAGTCACATAGAAGCCACTTCCTAAAAACAATGGAATTTTTTTGGTTCTCATCACTGATTATTACGGTGGGTATGTCGAATCACACATTCTTGCTCCCATCGTGGGCCTGCAAAGTCACAGAGAGGTGCATCACCCCTTAGCCAAATCATGTACTCCACCCATCACGTACCATGTGTATTTCAATTCACACTGTCTCACTCCCACTACGGTCCTGCAAAGTCAAAGAGAGTTTCTTAAAAGTGGTCCATGATCAAGCCACAAAGAGTCACCTGTCAGTAGTCATCAAGTCTCAGCCAACTACAGTTCTCTTACATATAATGCTTGGGAAAACCAATCCTCAAGAAATTATTTTCATATAATCTTCCATGAAAATATTTTTATATCATTAAAAAGAACCTCCTTTTTGAGAGGGTACCAACTCCACAAATGTCTCTTCAATTGGACACCCGTCTACAAGTTATTAGCATTTTAGTAAATAATTGGTGGTTGGTTCTAGGCCCTGTCAAATCAACCCGACCCACATGACAAACATTCCCACATACCCTTGTTTGATTCTACTGACCCGACATTACCTGGTTTGGGTTATTTTAGGTTCGGTTCAGCCTAGCCAGTGGGCCTGGACCAATGTGCCTCATTAGACCCAACCTTATTTGATTGAGGCTCTAGCATGTTGGGTCACTCAGTGACCCGGTCTCGTCAAACCTGACACGAAGGGAGTGGATCTATCCTACTGGCATGTGTTCAACTTACGGAACAAGGGAAAAACCTTCTGGCCAAGGCCTGGCTGCATGTGCGGTTGGTGGTGTTCTCCTTGGATGTGGCCATCATCACCATGTCCCTTCCTCTATCTGAATGAATCTCACAAGGAGTGGGCAACTACTCCTACGTGGTGCGTGGATGGTGCCTCATCCAATGCCTATAGTGGCTGATGTGCTGCGGCCTCCCCTCCACCTTGGTTGAGCGACCATGTCTCTCCAAGACATTCAGGCAGCCCGGACACAGGGTACCGCCTCCACGCAGTGCTAGTCGGCACCGCTCCTCCATGCCATCGTGATTAGCTGGTCTTTTCCTCCATCCAACCCCACACACCGACGGGCACGCAGGTGGTTTCTTATGTGGGCCATTTGAGTTTCCCCAGTGGTCCTTTTCTTGATCTGCTTGTGCCTATAGTCTCCGTATGGTGTCACCGTTGTTGCGATGGTCTCAGATGCACCTTGCCGCCATCTTGGAAAATCCGTTCACAATGACCACACATGTGTAGGGGATCAGTCCTTGTTCGTGTCAGCCCGCACCCTCCATGTTAGATGCATGAAAACCGGGGAGAGGATTTGGTAAGGTGATCGATCCATGATAATTCAATCCTTATGTTAAAGCCAAAAAGATTACCCTCTGGGAAGAACGAGTTGCCCGCACATCAACCAGTTGGTGGGTTGATTCACATTAATCATTTAGAAATAAAGGATTTGGAAGAATTCAAAATAAAAATTGTACATCATTGACGTTCTTTGTCATAGTGCTTCATCAATGAGGGTTCAAGAGGTTGATGGATTTCTTCATTCTTCGAGGTATGTCAAAGTTGATGACATCATGATGACATTTTTCATTCTTCTTTATGGGGGAATCTTTCGAAGGCTCATCCCATAATCCTCACAATTTAATAATCATTCTACCAAAGCATCAAACTGTTAAAAAGAAAACAAATGACAACATTTTTGTTATGTCGCGACATCACGTAGTTACGTTGTTTCATTTATGGAATAACATCATAGTTACGTTTCATTAAAGCAATGATACACTCTGAGTTAATGAGCCATTAATGATATCCTTTAATTCTCCTCATTGTTACATCATCATTGCACCGCAACATCACTATGTCGCTGCTCGTGGATGAGAAAATAAATAAAATAACTTTTATAATTATTTTTTTTGTTTTTTAGAAAAATTCTGAAAATTATCTTTTCTGATCACACCTTGTCAGCCGAACTAAATTCCTTTATATGAATATATAGGAATTCTAATGTAAATGGTGTCATCGGATTTTCGATCCAATTAATCATTTAAATGTTAGAAAAACCCACTCGCACTTTTACAGAACGTACATTTAAAAATGTTCAAAATTCCATACTAGGATCACCTAGCATCAGAATCACGTCCAATTAGAACGTGTATTCTCAAAATAATTTTCTATAATTTAAAAATAAAATAGGAAATTCATAGATATTACATTCTTCCCACCAGAGCGATTTACATCCCGGAATCCCAAAACAAGTTCTAATAAATCAAATGGAGGTACTGAGCATGAATTTGAGTATCCCACTCACATGTTTTCTCCTGAATATTCCTGTGATGACATAGAATGTCCACCAAAGGAATTGATTGCCCATAAAGAACCCACTCTTGTCGATCAATTATTTCCTCTGGGAATTATAAAATTCTCACCCCATCATCAACATCCTACTCTCCCAAGCTGACAACGTGCGATGGATCATGAATTTATATCCTCAAATGTGACATGGGAAAAAAATCGTGCACCATGGGCAATGGCAGGGAATATCTATGTGGTTTTCCACCATGCCAACTCTTGTCGGGTTCTGAAAAGTTTGATAAACCTGTTAGACTCCTTGATGCCCTATCCAAATCTTCACAATCCTTGCCAGTGTGAGACCTGAATGATCAAATCGTGTCCCTCCTCAATCTCCAAGGGTCTACATCTCCTATCAGCATACGATTTCTTCATTCACTACATAGTCCTCGTCTACTCAGGGATGATCTACACCTTCTCAATGGTAGCTTGAACCAACTCTGGAACTATGAGTGCTAACTCCACTAGGACTATCCAGCATAGCGGTGATCGGAAAGGCCACTCGTACAAGGCCTCGAAAAGTGTAATGACAACGGTGGAGTGATATGTGTTTTTTTATGCAAACACCACTAATGTAAGGTGGCCCTCAAAAACTATGACTAAAATCCAAGGTGCAAGTGTGAGTCATGTCCTCCAGAGTTTCTATGGTCAGCTCTGTCTGACCATATGTTTGGGAATGAAAACTCCACACAAGCACAATTGTGTCTTGAACGCCTCCTAAAATACCTTAAACAAACGAGATGTAAGTAATGAATCGTGGAATCAGAATATTGCCAATGGAACATCGTGATGATGCACTATCTCCTAAATGTATATTTTACCCAATCCATCTTCCGGTCCCAGCTCCTGGATGGGTAGGAAATGAGCCGACTTTGTTATTCAGCCAACGATCACCCAGATGGAATCATGGTCATGGAATGTATGTTATAACCCCATCATGAATTCTATTGAGATACCATCCCATTTTCACTTTGTTACCTCATGTGGATGATCCATGCATGGTAGAACCCGATGCTCAGCCTTCACTTACTGAAAAGTTAGGCATCGTGAGGTGATCCCAGCCACTTCTTTCTTTATTCCTAGCCACCAATACTATTGTTGGATGTCATGGTAAAACTTATCCTCACTAGAATGTACTACTAAAGGGGATGTATAGAACTCCATCAACACCTCAACTCACAATGATATTGTTACAATGGTGTTCCCTCTAAAAAAATATGATTTTCTCCCAACCTATCAACAATCCATCAGTATAATACCATAAGGATAACAGAGCACACTGGGCCTCGCAGTCAACATCCACTAGTAGAGCCTCATTGACTTTATATAAGAGTGGGTGTGTAAAAATCATCGACTGAAGGTATCGTTCTCCATCATCATCCCCAAATGATATATGCATTGCGGCTAGGTGATATGTTGCCTCACTCAGAAGATGAAAACCTTTCCTCCCACTAAGCACATCTACTACCACGTTTCCCTTCACAAGAGTATAGACTATTTCAAATTTATAGTCCTAGAGGACCTCTAGCCATCGATGTTGTCACAAGTTTAGGTCTTTCTAGGGGAAGATATACCTACAACTCTTGTGGTCAGAGTAAACTGTAAAACAATCACCCATCAAGTAGTACTGCTACATCTTCTAGGAAAATATCACTACTACAAACTCTAGGTCATGGATCACATAGTTTAGAATATGTTTCCTCAACTGTTGTGATCCGTAGGTGATCACCAATCACTCCTACATTAGGACACAACCATGACCGGTCCATGATTTGAAAAATAACTATGTACTCAACGCCATCTTCTAGTAGTTTCAAAATGAGGGAACTAGTAAGTCGTCGCCTCATTTCTGGGAGATGCAGTTGGAATTTATTTTTCCACACTACTCATTTTCCTTTCTATTTCAATGCCAATAAGGGTCCAGTGACCTTGGAAAAGTTTTTCATGAACCTAAAATAGTAACCCGACAACCCCAACAAGCTTCTCACATTAGTCACTTTCTAGTGTGGCTCCCATGCTATCACTACCATTATCTTCACCAGATCCAGTGCAACTCCAGCCTCCGAGATGACCTATCATAGAAAGTGGTCCTTTTGAATACATAACATGCACTTCAAGAGCATACCATTAATCCAGTGCCCTCAGAGTGTATCTAGGACTATCCGTAGGTGAGTAGTGTGCTCCACCTCTGAACCTGGGTACAACAAGACGTCATCAATGAAGGCCATGGAAAACCAGTCATGTTAATGATGTAAGATCCTATTCACGAGTCCCATGAACACTAATAGGGAATTGGTCATGCCTAAAGGCATCACCAAGAACTCATATTCAACATATACGAATCCAAATTTTGTCTTCGATATTTCCTCATCCAATACCTGAAGCTGGTGATAGCCTGATCTGATGTATATATTGGAAAACCAGCTCTCTCCTTTCAGCTCATCAAAGTGGTCATAAATTCTTGGCAGTGGATACTTGTTCTTCAAGATCACCAGTTTTAGGAGCCGGAAGTCCACACACACCCTCAAATCCTATTTTCCTTCTTCGAAAACTGCACCGGGGCAGCTCAGGCAGAAATAATGGGTCTTAAAAACCCCTTCTCCTATAGGACCTCTAGTTGTACCCTTAGGTTGAGTAGCTCCGTAAGAGACATCCAATATGATAGTGTGGATGTCAATTCTATCTCAGGGTACTGGTCAATTAAAAATTATACATCTATGCAAGTAGGTAGTCCAGAAACATCCTCATGAAAAATATCCCCATAAACATTCACCACTATAAGAACTCTTGGACTCCTCTCATCCACTTCACTGAGGGTGAGGCTAGTAAAATGATGAGTGATCTGTTTCACCCTCCTCCAATAAAGTCTGTCCCATGCTGAAAGGGTTTCCTTCTCAGAGGAGAAAGAAAACCCAGTCCCATCTCTAGAGACACACCGTACTACATGAATAAAATAGTCTATCTGAACATGGACTTTGGATAACAAATCCATACCCAAGATGACATCATAAGTCCTTGATGGCACTACTAAGAGATCCCAACTGAATCTCTCACCTCCTTGAGTATGATCTCTATGGCGGCACCTCGTGTGTAATCATCGATTCCCCCTGAAAGAGTATCTAGTTGTAATGATTGAGCCAATTCCTCCACTAGAATCTCAAAGATCCTCATGAGAGCCTTGGAAAGGAATGAGTGACAAGAACGTGTGTCTATAAGAATGACATATAGAATAGAGAGGACATATATTGTGCCTTATATAATCTTCAGAGAACCATAGTCAAAAAGCCTCCTCTACCTGATGATTAGCTCACCCCATCCCACATGATCCCTGAATATGGGGTGGACTACTTTTTGATGGTGGTGGTATTAACTCAAAACATCACCAACCACCTACTGCTCAACATGCTACCCTTCCATGTTTGCCTCCTTTCAGACCTCCTCACCTGAACCTCTGCCACTGAATTGGCGGTCCTGCGACCATCTGATGTTCATATGTATAGTATTTTGTGAATTCTCACTCCATGTGCCACATCCCACCGCATGCAATGAAAATCCTAGCTCCCAACCGAATCCCACTATTATAGGAGCCCCACACTACTAAACCTATGTCCTAGGGTCGACCCCTGAAAAACCTATCCCTCTTGGGACATCATGTCTGCTATCTGCTTCCTACTGAAGACTCTGTTGCTTGGGTTCTACTGGTAGCTCTAACTGTTGGAACCTACTCTTCCATGAATGTCTCTACTAGAAGGGATTGATTCTGCACCCCAGCCTAGGTAGAGATACTGGGAGACCCCAACAATGCTCTTATCTCCCACCTAAGTCCTAGATCAAATGCATGAGCCCTGAAGAAATGGTCACAAACCATGTATGTCGAGTAGTGTGAAAGACTCTTGATCCTTGATGTGTACACTAACAAAATCATGTTTCACTAATTAAGGTGATGTTTCTCCAGAATTCACACAGAGTTCAAGGTAATGGGGAAAACAATTTATATAGAAGCTTCTCGAAGACTGACCAAGTTAGGATCACCTCATTATGCATATAGATGGTCAAACTCCATAATCTCCATACTGATCCCTACAGAAGGCTCGCTTTCCAAATCACCATCAGATTAAGCGGTGTCCTCAATAAGAGAAAGACAAATGTCACTGACTCCAGCCAGTTCTCAATGACCTGATGGTTTGTCTCTCCCCTAAACCTATGAGTTCTCTATGAATGAAACTCCTGCAAGGAACTGATTCTTCATACGTCCTCTATTGGTAACTCCAGAAATTATTGTATATCACTAGGTGGTGAAAGCACCATTGCACTACACAGAAGGGCCATCTCCATTACCGGTCCCTGAACCGATGCCTCATCGCTAGGTGGGATGTCCACACTATATCATATTGGGATCCTGCTTTCCGTTTGTGTGGTGACATCTTAAAATATATCATGTTGAACCACAGTCAAAATATTATACCTTGTGAGTGAACTCTTATTCAAGAAAATCATGAGGAGACACATATGCAACGATTGTATTGTTGAATGAAGCCAAAAAGATGAATTTTCGGTCCTGCTTTATGGATAGGTCGGCCGCCGCACCAACACTAGAATCCCCAAATATAAAAATAAAACTCAAAACATTAAACATTATTAACCCAGAAAAAAAACATTCCCCCGTTCTTTGAGGTGGAACCAACCACCTATGATACAAACTTTTCATGACCCTCCCCTAGAAGATAGTTTTTTGACTACCCCAAGCCCGCATCCCAAAGGACAGGGGATGGTAACTTGTGCCAAATGTGTGAAACTGCACGTTGGGGCATTTTCCTGAGTACATGTATGCCCACACATTCCCTACCACGTACCATAAACATAATGGGTAAATGAGTTTACTAAAACAATTTATTAGTACAAGTATATCTAAAACATGTGTATAATAATACAATTCCAACAAAAAAAACTAAAAATAAGAAAATAAAAAGGGACTTTGGTAGCCATCTAATGAGAATAACACCTGATGGTAAGAGTAGTGTAGAAAATAGAAGACAAAGTATAATGTCAGTCCCTCCAGATCTCACACGCCCCACATGGTCCTAGTCCACCATGTCCTCTTTTGAAGCATCTGTCATCTGAACTAGACACAAAACATTTGGGTGAGGCCCATATAGGGGTTAGTAAAAAAATACCCAGTAGGGGACCCTGAAACACAAAGTAATGACAAAAAATCAATCCTCAAAGAAAAGTGCAAAGCATAAGCATGAAGAACAAGATAGATCATGCGAGTTATATTATAAGGTATTAATACAAGAATCTAGAGTCACATCATATAACACCTTAGATGCATGAGAAATCCTCCAATATGAGTACAGTGGAATGACCGGGTCACACAGTAGCCACATCGCACAAAACATGGACGGTTGTGGTTCTTATCCTTAATGAGTACTATGGGTATACAGAGTCAGATAGTCTCACTCCCACAATTGTCATGTAATGTCACATGAAGGTGCCTCCCACCTTTCCCAACTGATGTACTCCTCTCCATTGCGTGTCGTGGGTCTGGCGAGTCACACAGTCCTTTTCCCAAAGTGGTCCTGCAATGTCATCCATATGTGCATCGAATCGGGCTGTAGTCGAGTCACACAAAGTCTCTTGTCACCATTCTTTAGGTCTTAGCCAATCATAGGGTTACGTACATAGTGCGCTTGGGAGAACTGCTCCTCAAGCCATTCTTCACATCTCAACATCCATGAATGTCACTTTAGAGAATACCAAAATATATTCCTCATTTAGAGGGGCCAAATCCACAAACAGCTCATCAATAGGATTCATGGTTAGCATGTTATTAATGTTTTTGTATACATGGGCTGGTTGCGTTAGGGCCAGGTCTGAACCGACCTCAGGGACCCACATACCCCAGTTTTATTTGACTAACTCAACCTAACATGGTTCTGGTCAGGGTAGGTTCAGTCTGTCATGGCCAGTGCGCTAGGACCAATGGGCCTCACTTGACTTGGAATAGTTTGGCCAAGGGTCCAACCCGTCGGGTAGCCCGGTGACCCTATCTCATCTTCCCTGGCCTGCTAAGCATGGGTTTGGACCACCAGGCCATGGTTCCAGCCCACTGAGCCTCATCCATGGGTCTCTAGGCGTGGGACTGGCCTGCTATATGGGGGAACAAATCAATATATGATGCTCGTCTACACGTGTGGCCGATATAGTATGCTAAAGACCCAAAAGTCACTGCCGCTTCTCCTCCTCTTTCTGAACGGGGCCCGTAAAGAGTGGGACACTCTTCCTACAAGGTGCCAAATAGGTGCCTTGTCCAGAGACTTCCTGGCCTCCCTTTCTTCATCGCCAATCGATCATGGTTCGCCAGGTCGCCCGAGCCGCAAGATTACTAGTCGCCGCCTCCACGCAGTATCAATCGGTGTTGATCCCCAATCCCACTGCGACCAGCTAGTCGCAGCCTCCAGCCACCACTGTACATCGAGAAGCACACTGCCACCCTCCTCCCACGAACACCACCATAGGCTGCCTACATCTGCCTAGACCATCTCCGATGCAACAACTGTTCATTTTGCGGGCCACCATAGTTGCTTAGGTGGTCCGTTTCTCGATCTGCTTACGCCTATGGGCTCCGTATAGTGTCACCGTCACCGCGATGGTCCTGGATGTGCCTTATGTCCATATTGGAAAATATATTCACAAGGATCGCACATGTGTAGGGGCGCTGTCTTTGTTCCTGTCAGCCCATTCCCTCCACGTTATATATTTTAAAGCAAGGGGAGGTTCAGAGAAGATGTTCAATCCATGATATTTCAGTCTCGATGTTGAACCCCAAAATGGGTACCCTACTGTAAGAAAGAGTGACCCATAGATCAACATATTCGTGGGATAATTATCATTTATTGTTTATAATTAATAGGTGGATAAGACTTAAAAATAAAACCCTTACCTCGTAGATGTTCATTGTTGTAGCTCTTCATCCTTGAGGGTCTAAGAGGTCGATGGTGTTCCTCATTCTTCGAGGAACATCAAAGTCGATGAGGTCCTACCGACGTTCATCATTCTTAATTGGGGTGGTAATCCATTGGAATTTAGTTCGACAATACTCATAGATTAATCATCATTCCAACGAAACGTAAAACTAATAAAAAGAAAACATGTCACAAAGTTTTTGTTACCCTGTAAAGTCGCATCGTTACAGTATTTCATTTATGAAACAATGTCATTGTTATGTTTCATTAAAGTGTCATTATGTTGTTTGTAAGAGATCAAATAATGTTCTCTATTAATGCACCATGTCCCTTTCATGTTTTTACACAACAACATCACTAGGTCACCACTCATCATTAATAAAAGAAATAAAATAACATTTTTAAGTTATTTTTATTATTTTTCTAAAAAATTAGAAAATTATCTTTGTTGTTCAATAATTGATAGAAAAATTTAAGTCATTTATAGGAGAATCCAAAACTTCTGAGTTCAATTCTTCCCTGTTATTTTTCATCCGATCACCAATTCAAAAGATAGAAAAATACTCCCTCACATTTACTGAACATACGTAAAAAATGTTCAAAATTGTGTTCTAGACTCTCTAGGATTCGGAATCATGTGTTATCCAAGCGTCTAGTCCACAAATAATTTCATAAAATTTAAAAAAAACACATAAATTCAGGGACATTACAAAACCCATTAATAAAATTAAAATACATTTCATTATTCATTTAATCAACCTTATTCTTACCCATAGATTCATTCTTATATACAACGTTAGAAATATCCATATTGATCTCACTAAAGTATACCAATCCTTGATTCAAAAGTTTAACTAAAAATTTCTTTTTATACCAACTATAGTGACCCAGTCTTATTATGCTCGTATAATATATCATTCAAGATGAATATAAAATACAGAAAAAAATATTCCAGTGAACCATAAGAGATTAATTCCTTTAAAAACTCAGAAAGCAATATTCTTAATTCTTGGAAGATCCTAAATGTCTAACATAAAGAAATTCTACTTTTTCACACATAATTAGAAATCATTCAATATACCCTGGGGAATGCAAACATAAGAAAAGGTGAGATAAAAATTCTTCGTCCTGGTAAAAATGGGAGATATGTAAGAATAGCACGAGAATAAGTGTATAAGAACATGATAAAAGACTTTTAAACCCATACATTTCATATGAAAGATTATAATAATGTGTCATTAAAATAATTTTTGTAGTTAATTCTACATGAGATATAATGGAATAATATAACCTGATCCATGAGTGGATAAAATTTTCATAAGACATAAATTATATAATACAAATCATATTTAACATTTTCAACATGTGTAAATTGATACATGTTCCCACATTAATTTATGGACTTCAAATAAGGACTTGACATAAACTAATCGACGTGAAACAAGGTCCACCCATAATGTTGTGAACATGTAATTAGGGTCACACAAAACATAACTAATGAAAACAGTGTCTATTAACCTTTATATATACCCTCAGTTTAGAGAAATGTTGGGTATATATTTTTTCCCAAAGATATACCCAAGATTATTAAAAAACTATTTTTATTTCTTGAGTTATGACAACGATTTTCAAAAAATAATCTGTATAACTATGGAAACCAATGTAATTATTTCACATTAATTCCTAATTTATTACATAAAAGAACACATAATAAAAACCATAATATCAATAACTCTATTGTATTTGAAAATTAGGTACCATGAATATCATCATGAACAACAATATTAAAAATTTCATTATTCTTTTAATTTTTTGTAGTTTTTAAAACTACACGGGATAACCTAGGGACATACATAAGAAATGGGGGTTCTATAAAGCCCAATAAGTGAATTAACAATTAATGACATCAATATAATAATATATTTTAGAAAATAGGCATATTAATGGGTAATTAAATTAGTATGAATCCTAAACATGAATAGTAATACATGATATGACATGATAATCATAAAGGAAACATAGAAAATGTGACAAAAATAGAAAACACTTCATCGTAAACATAAGTCAATGATAACTACCTATAAAACATAATGAAACAAATCCCATATGTGAATCAAGATCACTATATATCCCAAAATTACATCTCATGAGACTAAACATTACTCAATTCATTAGATCACAATATCGTTTTTGGTGAATCTATCACATTCATTTCATTCTCATGACTATGTATTCCAAATGGTTCATAAAACACAGATTCATTCAACATAATATTTTATATGACGATAAAGGAGTGTGGAATACATAAATTTATTTCCAAATTTAAATAATTATATGTTTATAAACATGAACACCATTGATAGGAAATGGGTATGGTATTTTGTACACAATTGTTTTATCATGGAAAAACACAGTGAAATTTCGACTGTAAAACTATTACACTTAAAATTTAATAAAATTGTTTGATGGTATAGAAAGGGAACTATATTAATTTAGAAATAAAATGGGTAGTAATAGGGAAATATAAAGAAATAACCAATCATTTGGAAATTTAAATGGAATGAAAAAAGATAAAAAATGAATCTTTAATAATGATGGGATAGAGAGGATCCATTAACTTGAAAGTGTGACTCCATATACTTGGGAGGTGATTAATGAGAGCTTGGGGGAACCTTGGGAGGACTCTAGAGTGGATAGGGAATAATAATGATGGTATCCTAGTATTTTTAGTAAGGTTAAACGGAATCTTGGGTGGGTTTATATATGAAAAGTGTGGGTATTTCTTTATTATTCCCCAAACATTGGTGTTGAAATTTATTTAATAAAATTACCAAAACCAGAATCCTTATCATGATTTTTCTCTATGGTATCGTCAAAATTGGAGTGATTTTAATTATTTTATGATTCCAAGGTCCAAAAATAAAAAATAATACTCTTTATTATGAATAAGTGAGTCAAACTCATAATGAAATGATTTGAAATCCTTAAAATATATCAATGGTTTTGGGGGATTCACAGAGGATTTATAAAAGTAATAAAATAAACATAAAATCAGATTATTTTAATTTAATAAAACATATTTGGTTATATATTTCATTTATAGTATTTGTTATATCATTTTTGGGTCATTATGATGTGACAATACACACATTATATTTACATGATATTTAATTTTTACCTAAAAATTCGACTATCATGGAGAATTATGAAAAAATAACCATTGTATAATTATGATGTTCTGATTCCAATAAAATTTAATTTTATCCTAATAATTTTTTATATATGTTCATTTTAAATTTACAAATAAGAATCTATATTTATTGAGAAATATTGGGGTTTTTTTGAAAAAATAATTGTTTCCGAAACCTTAAAAAATTTACATTAAAATTATCCAAATTTATATGATCATTTATATTTAATAAAAAATATTTAATAAAATATTATTATAAAAATATTATTTATTTCAGAAATAAAATAATTCAACCAATAATATCCTTAATAGAATTTTAATATTACCCAAAAATACTAAATATTTTTTATTATATAGAAATCATTTATAAAGTAAAAATAATATGATATATTCATTATTCTATAAAAAATAATGTATATACTTGTATTTATAGGGTCTTCATATATATCCATTTAATACACCATAAAAAATGTTAAGATTAGGGTGCAAAATTGGGGGGGTTTCATTGGGTTGTTTCTTGTATGTTGTTTGGTCTGTGATATAGATGATCACAAACATCTCCCGCAAACTACATCCCTTATGAATTAGGTGTTTGATATTAAAATGGGATTGGTTAAAGGGATGTACTAGTGATTCTATCTCTCTTATAATCTTCAATAAATTAGATTCATAGGGTATAATCAAATTGGAAGAGGTTATCACCTCCTTTGTCTGTATCCTCTGAATTTATTAAAACCATACATTCATACAAATAATATGATCACTATTCAACATATATATAATTAATGGTAATGATTCATATAATTTATTTTAATACTACATGATATAATAAAAAAAATATGTTCATTCGTTATTTATAGCCATATCACATAATAATACATTTAAATAAATTATAAAGGAAATTTAATTTATATATGTTCAGGTCATTAGAATCTTCCCACCATCACAAATTTGACCCTCTAAATTTCTTTTCCCACACTATACCATATTAGGGTATATCAGTTACATAACTTATTCTTTTCCCCGGGTTGTTTATTAAAACTTTTAGTTTCTCTATATCACTTGGACTAGGATAATTATCTTATTTCATATAACTTTTTCTGTATGTCATAATATTTTCATCAGCTTATCTTCTTAAGAAAAATAATTCCCCAATGGTAACACCATTGGATTGAGTATTTTTTAGGGTTATAGTATGTACACCCTCAAGAGGGATACATGTAAGATATCATGTTTTTTAGATAGTTTGGTGGTAGTTTAGTTCAGTATGCCACCACTATGATGTGATCAAGGATCAAAAAGGGGCTGGTGTATAATTTTTGACACTCCGTTCTGTCATAGAGTCCTATGATTGACTAAGGGTAATACCTAGAGAAAATAAGAGGGTCGATTAATCAAATATTGTAAAGGAATTATGGTGTGAATGTATACCTACGTGCCATCCATGGGCGCACAGGTCACATGTGGGCCAGATATGAGGTGCACAAGTCACCTGCACACCCTAAGTGAAATTTCGACCAAACTTTAGGTGGCCTATAAATACCCTATGTGGGCCCCCCATTTGAGAGACGAAAAATCCAAAACTCATATTCAAGATCTGTTCACCCAAGTCTCTGACTAATGTCTTCTAAATGCTTATAAGGTAAAACTTTTCCTAGAATGGAAGCTCTAAAAATGAAAAATAAGTCCTAAGTGTTAGAAATAATTGCGCTCCTATGTGTCCAACCCTTAAGGGAAATGGAGACACTTGCACAACACCATGTCCTCTCATGGAAACTTGTGTGTCACACGTCCGGAAGCAACTAGGGATAATACTAAGGGCTTGACCCATGTCTCACCCAGGTATTACCCTATATGTTCTCCATCACCCAAGGGAACTCATGTCATGAAAGTATACTTGTGCGACCAGGACTTGCGCGCCAGACCAGGGCTTGCGCTCCAGAACAGGACTTGCGCACCTCCTTCAAATTCACTTTCTTTTCTCAAATTCATCTCTCATCTTCAAGATATAGTCTTCAAAACCCTCTTCAAAAAAAATTATGGCATGGTTCCTTTGTTGGCTTCCTCATTTGAAATGGATTCTGTGGAACTTCTCTCAAAACCTCATGATTTACATAACATTATAACATTAAGGTTTGATATTTCCTTCATTCAAACTCATCCTTTAAGATTATAAGATCCTTAATTTTGGCATCCTCTTTAGGAGTAAGACCCATGTTCCCAGTTCATGAGCATCCTCTTTAGGATTAAGCCCGTGGTTTTTTAATTTGGGCATCCTCCTTCTCAGGATTAAGTCTCAATCATAATTTTCTTTAACTTTGGGCATCCTTCTAAAGAATAAGCCCCAATCTTAATTTCTTTTGAATTTGGATTCCTTTTCAGGGATGAAACCCAGTCATAAGTTTCTCTTAAATTGGGCCTCCTTCTTAGGAGTAAGTCTCGAGTTAAAATTGAAAATCTTCATAAAATACAAATACCTTTATGGACCCTGCTCCTTGGCATCTTTCTTGAACTAAGTATTAATCTTCATTTACTTGGGCCGACATATATATGTATTCCCCATGTCATTTCTTATGACTACATCATTCATGGCACAATCGTTAGATTTGCTGATACCTCTTGTTTCTCGCACCGAGTATGACTCACATGAGATTAGTGTGTAAATGTAATCATGAAATCTCTTTTTGGGCTATTAACCATGCATAAACCCCATATTTCTTCCCTGAACTATGTGGAATTTGATCTCGGCCTTTAAAGTAGAGTACGTATGAAGCTTTTATAAGGTCCATGCCAATATTTCATTAATTTGTTTTCTGTCCCATATGACGTTAAACTACATCATTCATATCGAACTACATGGGTTGTGATTCCTTTATTTTAAAAAATGATACTTACGTAGCCCATATGCAGGTACGATCCCAACTTTGAAATAATCCATGCCTTTCTGAACTACAATAAAATTCATGTTCCCCACTAAGTGGCATTAAAACCAGTATGGTTATCATAATGATCAAGATATTTCTATATAATGTGTTTAAGGATAGCATTGACTATGAATCTTTAATAAATATTGATGATTCTCCATCGATGAAGAACCTAAAATACATATAAAATATTCTCTAAATCTCATACACATCAATAATTGAATGAAAAATCTAAAGGAAAACTCATTTTCAAACTTGGTGAATTAATAAGGATTCATTAACATAACTTAAATCTATAAGAGATTCCAATAGTAGTAAATAATTCCCCTAAAAAGGTGTGATGATCCTAACCTCCCATCATCTCAACCAATGAAAATTCTTAATCCTCGCCGGTCTAAAACTAATGAGCACCTCCCTTTGGAAAGTTGGTCCAAATGGATATAGAATCATTGGATGTTTATGTTTCAATGAATAAACCCGTTAGAAACTAATTGGAATTATTGAACCTTAAACAAAAAAAGGTCATCCCCATTTCTAGAAGAATAAAAAAAAGGTGAAACCGATATGAATCCTTAACCAAGTAAAAATGATGTTCTACTTATTTGTTAGGTCCCTATTAAATTCAATATGTGGGACAAAAATGCAATAAATAACATATATGCTCATCCAAAAGATGTAGTTCGGGCCAAATTTATCTTGATTATTTCTTCAATATCAAACAGGCACTCTTTTTCAAGATCTCTTTGCAATACGCAAAGGCTTCTTTAAAATTCACACTCGTGAATGCCTCAGCTGTTACTCCTGCTGGATCCTTGTCCGCATTGAGGATGACATTACCTACTATGCATCTACAATACTAGGTCAAAAATGTATTGGATATGGAATACCATCAACACGGTACCATCCATACTCTAGAGGCCACTCGACAAGCCCTCCAATATAACAATTCACCCTGGTTGTCCGGACAGCGTCGACCAATGGTCATGAAGCTTGTGGTGCCAACCACCATTTCCAACCGTTTCGGGTCATTATCCACAGAACTCAACAACCAGTCCATACCATATTACTGGTAGGTGAATGAAGAGGTCACACAAGGCCTCGGTTCAAGAAGGTAGGAGTCCTTCCTGAAGACTCCCACCAATAATCGCCGCCAGGCTCGTGCGGTAGTGCACTCTCAACATGATGAGGGTATCACCTCTAAATGTTCGGATCATGTCCCTCAGACACGAGCATGCCAGAAAAATAGTTAGAGGAAAAATTCGGCCAATAGGGGGAAGATTCTTTCCTCTTCCCCCTCCGAAGAAGTCCATCAACTTAACTGGATGGCAAGAAACGAGTGGGCATATACACCCGTCCGTCCTGATTTCACTTCCCCGCAGACTCGTTTGGAAGTAACACATCAATACCACCAGGAAATTCCAGCAGAGTACTATAGGAAGGCACATACAACTATTTATAATTCATCATCCAGTCAACAGGCTCGTCTGAATGCATCCAAAGAAGCTAGCCAATCTAAAATGGTGGAAACTGATAAGCAGAAACAAACACTGGTTTACAATCACCAATTTTGTCCGTAGTCTCATTTACCAGTATTAAAGTAAATTTGTCAACCATACATGAAGAAGAATATACAACAGACACATACAACTTCTAATGTTCGTCAAGCCTACCAACAGTCTCATTTGGTAGCACCTGGAGAAGTCAGTTGGAAAACTCGGACGACAAATTGGGAGCAGACTCTGCTTTCTATCCCTATGAATAAGTACTGTCAGAATTTATTGATAGGAAAAAGAGGACATGAGAAGGCACATACTCCTACTACAGACACAAAATGGACGTATATTCCCATTCCAGCAGCTGAAGTGACCAAGCACATTCTGACAATGGTGAAAGAGCAGAAACAAATCCCTGCACATATTTCTGATACCTGTCAGAATATTATAACAAATTATGCAATATCACAAGGAAATAAATACAAATCTTTCCCTATCAGTGGAGTGACTAATGAACATGTCACCCCAGAGTAGATAAACACCTCTGTTCTAGTCCATGAGGGTCATGGGGCATACTCCAGCATGTCATACGGATAATCAAGTCGGGCACGTACACCGGATTTGAATGGAGATTATCAGCCTAACCTAGCCATTTCTCCTGAGCAGGCACATACACCTACCCATAATAACCACTTTCGTCAACGAGTGGTTTCCAAAGTCCTTAATAAGGCATCTAAGAAAAATAATCATCCAACATAGTCAAGAAATCAAGAGCCAATTTGCAATAAGGCCTTGCTTGATGCTGGAGTTCTGGATGTGCTCAAACAATTGTCTTTTGTGGCTCATGATTCTACTCTCTCATTTCAAGATTCTGGAGGTGACAACAATAATTCAAAAGGACTTCATCAGACACTTTCTCATGAAAGATTGCTTCGTGACAATTCGGTCAATCTCGACGTATTATCGTTAGATGAAGGGCACGATAACCCTCTACGTGGAATGAAGACCGAGGAGCAATAGGTTTCATATTTTTTTATCCCACCATGGTTGTCCTCCCCATGATGATGATGAATTTTGCTTCGAATGTCCTCTCTGATGTATTAATTCGCATTCCCGGGAAAATTTTTCAATGGATAATGTAGTAATGAGAAATCCCTCTTATCTTAAAGAACTTTCAAATGCGAATCGAGTCATGTCTGATGCCTTACCGATAGAAGGTCAGATACTTTCTCAATCCAAAGAGAGCCTGGGGTGTAGGTCATTCTCCAAACCACCCCTAGATCATTCATCTTTTAATTTTACAAATGAATTCTCTACCAATCTTGTTGAATCTGATGAAGCAACAGAGAAGTGCCGGCATTGGTCCAATCAGGTAGAATAATCATCATTAAATAAAAAAGAGGAATTTCTGGATATGATAAAACAACTGGTGAAAGGTGAAATACCAGTCATTTTATGTCCTTTATCTAACACTCAGTATAATATTCCAAAAACATAGACAGAATATTGTATTCACGATATTCATCTCAACATATGGAAAAATATTTTGTCACTTAAAAGAGAAAATATTATCTTATGATGAATATCAAAATCATGTAATGATAATATAAGGGCTGCAACGCCAAATTGACTTGAAATCTCTCTCAGTTTATCGACATCCAAAGGTTGAAAAGAAGTAGAGAGCCCTTAAGTGTTCATGCCATAGAGCCTTAAAATGGTTGCACCAGTTAATTAACAATTCCCCATCTGGTATTCATATCAGAGGGTGGGGTGTTCATGGAGCACTGTAGTTCACTATACTCTCTAGTCAAAAAAGCCACAAAAAGTGGTATCATCCAATGTTATTGCCAATGGCTGGCCATAGATACCTGTTTTTGTGTGTAATCAAAGGCATTCCAAAGAATAGGCCTCAACTATTTCTTCCTAAAATCAGGTATATAAAGAAAAAGTTATCGAATTACTCTTGCATCATGCAAATGAGAATATATAACATGCTTCTCATTTAGACAATGCACATCATAAGGGGACAGAATTGTCATAAATAATCCAACGGTCATCTGAGCTAGGTGATTTGAGTGGATGTAGGTTGATGCATACGGCCAATTTCTGGACTAATGTCTGCAAAATCTGGGGTGATTTTATGAAATTCTCAGATGTAGAAGCTCAAGAGACACCTCAGATTGAAATACTGGATAATGTTTTAATTTAGCCCTCGAGATCAACAGATATGATTTGAGGATTTGAGCAGGAAAAATAGGAACGTCCCCAGTCCATCGGACTGGGGACTTTTTCATGTTCTCAATCTCTTCCTCAGTGAAAGTCAATATTCTCACAATTAGGAAAGAAGACACAAGAGGAACACAAATCCGAATTATCAGGATATTCCCTCCAAATTATGGTTCATTAAGAAGATCCTGATGGATCAAATAAACTAAGGGAAATGTCTCATAAAATACACGGAAGAAGACAGTATCACAAAAAAGCCGAAAAAAGGACTGCAATGCGTTATGCATAGATAAATGTCGTCAATTCCATTGTCACTGATCCCCCAGAACATGAGGCTCACTCAGAGGGATCAGATAAATAAGATCCTATTCAAGAGGCTGTGCATAAAGAAACTAATGAAGAAGGTGTGTGTACTAGAAGCCATAGGGCTAACCAGTGGAAGAAACTTCCTCGAGTAATGACATTCCATACTCTAGAAATGCACAAGCCAATGAAAAGGGTAAAGGTCAGGCTACATTACACCCTTCCTCTAGAGAAGGCCAATCACTCTCATTCGAGGAAAGGTTCGCATTGCAGGAAGTATAAATAAAGGAGTTAAGGAGGTTAAATATAGAACTACTTCAATGTATTCATTCTCCTAAGCGTACTGGAGTTAGTTAGTCAATGGAATTTGTTGAAACTACTGGGATGAATCAAGAATATCTCCCATTACTAGAACACCCTCATAGGTCCAATCCTATGTGTTATACGCAACATCAACCGGCAATACTACTATTAGTGGAAATCCCAGTCACTACACCCGTCCAAACTCCAGTTATTGCACCTAATAAAGTCCAAGCTCAACCAGGTGTTTCTAAAACATTAATGACTACCATTGAGTCATTAAAATCTTGGTTAGAATATATGGAAGGAATGTATGCAAAAATTCAACCAGAAAAGAAATCTTACCCTGAATGGGTGGATGAAATTCCTCACCAATCAAATTTTGCAAGTATCAAATTCCCAATTTTTAATGGTTCGGGAGATCCAGAACAACACAAAACACATTTTTATTCTCATAGTGATCCTATGATATGAACTCATCAAAAACAAGAAGCTGTTAATCTCAGGTGTTTTGTACAGTCATTAAAAGGGTCTGCTTTTGTCTGGTATTCATGCTTCTAATCCAGGTAAATTACTGGGTGGGAAGATTTCTGTCAAAGAGTTATCCTGAAATTTAGCTCAACATTTCAAAGAAGACAGTTTTTTATCTTACCAATTGTATGAAAATGGAAAATGAAAGATTTTATGATTGCATTGCTCACTGGAAGTGATTAACATATATTTTAAGCTTAGCACTCACTCAAGAATAAATGTATCCAATCTAAGCGGAAATTTTTCGTGATGAATTACGCACACCGTTGATCCCTGTGAAATACATCAGAGGGTTTCAAGGCCTTACTTCAAACACATAGCAGATCGAAGACTCTCTTATGAATACTAAGGCTAGAACTCATGTAATTCCATAATTTCTAGGAAGGAGAATAGGGAAATAAGTGACTGTTATAGTTACACTTAAACAAGAACATGTACCTGCTTCCACTTCAACACCTTCTTCATATCATAGGGCTCCACCTCCTAAACGTCAACAAAAACGGCCGCCTCGTCACGATGATCAAAAATATCAAAGGTGAAAATAGTTTAAATATTTTAAGAACAAATTTTATTCTTTTTGGAATGAACATGTTTTGGGTTACATCATCTCGGCTCTAGATAACAACCTGGTTTAGTTGTCAAGGCCCAAAAGGTCGAACAAGGAAGGAGATGAAGAACTCCCCAATAATTTCCCATTTCATCGGATGTTGGTGAATCCCATTCATGAGTGTTTTGTCTTCAAAGACCTCCTACAAAATATGGTGGACTCTAGATAGGTAAAACTAAAAGGTTCTTTAGCCCATGTAGCATGTGTCACTACTACTGATACAGAGGAAGAAGATGAGTGGCATGAATCCAAAAGTAAAATGCACATAAATATGTTGATTGGATGGTCGGGAAAATGATCAAACAAACTCATTCCATTTTACGAACACAATTCATTCAACCAATTGTGTCTTCTGTTATAAACTCTATAGAAGAACCCCCTTCATCAGAAGGAAAATCTTCAAAGAAGCTGTGTAATTTGAAGAAACAATAGTTGTCAGAAGAAGACAAGTTTGTGTCAAATCATAAATTGTCATTGACTCTGTCATATTTTATGCCATCTGCTTAAAAAGAATGGGCACCGTCCCACCAAATGGAATAGCCTGAACTAGCTTAGTAGGAAAAATCTTCATCAGATAAAGAATTGATCTTTGGGTCCGTTAACATGATTCATTTAAGAGATCCTTATGCCAAAAACATTTTCAATCATGATGAGCCTGAGTTCCATGTATCAAAAAGAGGAATTAGAGGAAGAGATAGAGGTCAAGGATATAGGGGAAGATTTGGATATTCCACAGCCCACTATTTCAATCCTACACCTACTAGAACTATATATGCGGCAGAAACTCATGGAAAATCCCTTCGGCAGGCTCAACAGGAATAAGAATGTTCTTCCACACAAGGATAATTTGGTCCTAACACAGTTATTTTGGAATACTGGTTATATGTCACACTTTCTTCTTCTCATCAAAAAAGATAGACCTAGTCGGTCTAATCTAACGAATCCAGGAGTATTTCCAACTCCTACCTCGATACAGGATGCATCCTCTGCCAAAGAATCAATGTCTAAGGCACCTGAAAAACCACATTTTCATGATGGTAAATGTATACTTGTGGACCAAAAGTATGATGTATTGAAACATTCTTCCCAACTACCGGACAAGTTATCGATTTTGGATGCCTCGAATCTATCCAAATATCATCAGGGGGCGCTTGTTGAGGCTTTTCCAAGTCCTCTAGAATTCAAAACTGAAATTGCTGCAGCTGAAGTCTACCATATAGAGGATGATCCTACATAATTCCTTGCGGTGATATCTTTTACAGATGAAGATAAAGATGATGTTGTAGATGGACATATAATACCTTTGTATCTATCCGGAAAAGTCAGTGATGTAGACATCTGATGAGCATTCATTGATAATGTCCCAGGAGTCAATCTCATTCTTATTCATACAATTCGTCAATTGGGACACATAGAATATGACTTATCTCATTCTACTTTGATGTTTCAAGGATAAGATAAGAATGAACAAGAACCTCTTGGCGAAATTACACTCAGAATTCAGTTTAGAGACCTTGTATATTATTCAGATTTCAGGGTTGTTCAGCAGGATAGAGCCTTCTACACTTTTCTTGGAAGACCATGGCTATATCAACATGCGGTCATAACTTCTTAATACCATCAATATCTCAAATATTGTTTCAATGGTCAAATTGGGACATTGTATGGTGAGAAATCCCCATTCAAAACAAGTGAATCTCAATACATTCAGACAGAGTTTTATCACTTGGAGGGAAAGAAAAAATCCACAGCGAAGAAGTTCACCAATGTTAATGCTCCATATGGTTTGGAAAATATTCCAGTAAACCCATTCATACATGTGAGGAGATATTATGTGTTTCCTATTAGTCAAATTGACAGGATAGACCCAAATCCAAACACTCTTATAGAAACATTCATAATATCAATTACTAAAATCAAGCCAGAAAACATGGGAGAAATTTTTGATTTTCCAAGCAGTGATGAAAGAATACATAGGGATGTCTTCATTTTTTCCACTGAAATACGACAATTCTAAAATTTATCAACCAGGACAGAAGAAGTTATAGCAAGACCAGAGGAAAATAATGATGTCGATTATCAATCCATCATATCCTCTCTATCACCACAGAAAGACCCTTCCCCGTCAATAGGGTCAAGAAATGGCATCCTCTTTTTAAGAATGTCCAAGTTTTAACATCTCCCTTGACCATAAAAGTTCTGGTTCGTCATCTACTATGCATGTTGTAATAGTGGAAGTAACACATATTAAAGAAGAAGAGGATGATCTCAAATATGCTACTCCAACATTTTAATAGGGTATCTCTACCACTATGGATTAACTCAGAGTAATAAATATGGGTAAAAAAGAAGTTCAACACCCCACTTTAATTAGTACGTCCATGAATCTTGATGAGAAAGAAATGTATAGTTATTTTTAAAATAAAAACCGAGATGTATTTTCATGGAATTATACAGAAATTCTAGGTCTTGATCATGATGTTGCCACTCATCATTTGTGTTTTCTAGAAGAACATCGAGGATTCAAGCAAGCATCTTGAATAACACACCCATCTTTTGCCTCCAAAATTGAAGCTGAAGTTGACAATATTATCGAAGCTAACTTCGTTTGAGAAGTTCAGTATCCCAATGTATGGCTAACATTGTCCATTTGAAAAATAATAATGGACAAATTAGAGTTTTCATTTACTTTGGAGATCTTAATCGGCATTTTCCAAAGGATGATTTTTCGTTTCTTATCAAAGAACTCTTAATTGATGAAACAGATGGTTATGAAGTAATTTCCCTCATGGATGTATATTCTTGGTATAATCAAATATTAATGGCTCTAGAAGATGAAGAATCAACCTCTTTCAAGGCCCCTTAAGGTGTGTTTTGCTATCGGGTAATTCCCTTTGGCCTGAAGAATGCAGGTGTAACGTATCAACATGCCATACACCATATCTTCAAACCCTTTTTAGGGAAATTTGTTGATTGTTATGTAGATGATTTGGTGGTCTAATCCAGACAATGTTCTAATCTCCCAGCTGATCTGGAAATCAAATTCAACAAACATCGACAACACAATTTGAAGATGAACCCCTTGAAATGTGCTTTCAAGTTAATCTCGGGAAACATTCTTGGCATTTTTGTATGCCATCGTGGTATCGAAGTTGATCCTGAGAAAAATAAATCGATCCTTGGTAAGTAAACTCCTCGAAATTTGAAATAATTAAGAGGACTTCAAGGATAATTGGACTATATTCGACGTTTTATTTCAAATTTAGAAGGCAAGTGTTTACCCTTTACTAAATTAATGAATAAGGGAGTCACCTACCAATATACCAAAGATTGACAAGAGGAATTTGATATCCCCAAGAAATATCTCTTGAGTCCACCGGTATAAATGCCACCTGTTCAAGGAAGACCACTTATCCTTTATATGACAGCTTTAGAGAGATCATTGGGTGCCTTACTTTCCCAAAAGAATGATTCCGGGAATGAAAACAGCCTTTACTGTCTCAATTGAACTATTCATGAGACATAAACTAGATATTAAAATATTGAATAGTGCTGCCTAGTAGTAATCATCGCAGTTCAAGAATTTGAGACACTACTTGCAAGATCATGAGGTCCAAATGTTATCTCGCAATAACCTGCTCAACTTTATCCTTATTCATCAAATTCTTATATGAGGTCTAGCAAGGTGGGAAGTTATTTTGCAGCTGTTTGATACCCAGTATGTCTCTCAAAAGGCCATAAAGGGCCATGCTCTGGCCAATTTCCTTTCAGAACACCCATCTGTAAAAGACAAATCTTTAAATAGTGAACTTCCTGATGAGGAAGACTTCTCTATTCACAATAATCATCAAACATGGGAAATGTACATTGTTGGTACCTCAAGAAGATCAATAGAGAAGAAAATGGAAGATCCTAAATTCAAAAAAGTTGGGTTAGGAATCGTTCTTATTTCCCCAGAAAAGGTAGTGTTACCCAATTCCTTCTGATTGTTGGAAGGCGGTATAACTAATGAAGTAGAATATCAAGCTCTAATTGCAGGCCTAGTGTAACGCCCCAACCCCAGTTACCCAGAGTCTGTGCATTATTACATAACATTGGCATGATCACAAGAAAGATCAAATCTCGAAAGGCCGATTGGTTTAGTAGCCTTGGAAACACTAGATATATTCATAAGTTTTACATTACATCATAAAATGAAAAACTACTACAACAACATAATGTTTCCACAGTCCACACTATAATCCCCTCATAATATCCCTGAAGGTCATTCATAACTTACATCATCACATCCTGGGAAAAATAAAACATAGAAAAGGGGTGAGCTCAAATGCCCAGTAAGGATAACAATATAGCGGAACATTCAAAAATAAGCATAAACATTTAAGGCAATGAATTACTAAAACAAAAGCCTTTTAAACTTGGACTTCAACATAGTATGGAAAAAGTAAAATGAAATAATGTCATTTACTTATTCACATGGATATTCTACTAATCGAATAATCACATGCAAAAATCAATAACCAGTTTCATAATGTTAGAATGCATAATGCCAGACTATCATAACCACATAGTCAAGGCCTCGTGCCAAGACTACAAATAAGATTTTGTAAAGGACTTGTTCCAAGACACTAGTTTGTCTCATGAGACCTACCGATGCATCGAGGAGCTATAGCGGGCTCCACCCGTCACATATTAAGTCCAATGCATTCCCATATGAAAAGGTTTAAACATAACATAAACATTCGTATTAAAACTAGCATACGAAATGTCAATACTTTCACCATAAACTATGAATGGTATAAAAATAGCACATCCACAGTCAAACATATCACAAAACCTTCAATACAATATAGAAGTTTTGTATCATAATAAATCAACTTCAAATAATCTTAAAATCCATCAAAGGATGTTGACATAGATGAAATCAAAATTCTTTTTAAAGAAATATCTCCTTTTATTTTGAAATCATTTAAGATCCATATAAAATAAAACATTTTCTTTGAAAATAATCTTATAAGCTTGTAAGGGAAGCTTTGAAGATTTTATAACGGTGGAAAATAGCCGCACCCGCCGTATAAGTTAAAAAAAACATTCTTACCTTAATTCTGTCGAAAAGGTTAAAAATGACCTTGTTTTGAAAATGACGGAAAGATTCCTTCATAAACCTATTATAACAAGTCAACCAAGGGTATAAATGACTTTAACCCATATTCTTGTAAATAATAAAAAATGTTTTGAAATACATTTTTAAGAAAACATGGATGTGGATGATAAAGATATCCCAGTAGATTATTACATATAAACAACCTCGGATAATGAAGAGATTGTGAAATAACCCTTACCTTGTACTTCTCCTTTGTTGGGGTAGGTTAACCTCTTGTATAATGGTGAAATAATTGTTATTAAATTATACAAGAATCATATACATTAATATGATATCATATATGATCTTTTAACATTGCTTTATTAATAATATCTTAGTATTATCATCGTTTCGGTTGATAATCGATTCGTTCTTCTTAAATGTTTGGTTACGTAAGACATGTTTGTAATGGATAGATTATATCTTATTCATAATCAGAATGATATTAACATTATTTTTAACCATAAAATGAGAATAATACTTGAATGGATACGATGGAGAATGAATCTCATCGCGTTCGTGGAGACGGTAGTCCGTACGTACGCACGAGCGACAATATCATT
Organism: Viscum album; assembly: GCA_963277665.1. NCBI lineage: Eukaryota > Viridiplantae > Streptophyta > Magnoliopsida > Santalales > Viscaceae > Viscum > Viscum album. Next base: position 1,759,702,577 of record OY728123.1, read on the forward strand.
ATTTTGATATTAAAATAATATATAAATGGATGGTATATCATATATACAAAATCAGTAAAATGTTATATTTATTATTTACATGAGTTACACATCATTATTATACCCATCCAAATAATATTAAATTGAATAACAATTACACCACGACGTGGAGACGGTAAGTCGTGCATACGCACGTATGGTGTCATGTTATTCAAAGGGTGGATAAAATACTGAATATGGTTGTACCATATTTATAATAACATCAAAGTATATAAATGATACTGGAGTTGTTATTTTAGAATGGTAACAACAAAGGAAGAAGAAGTGGAAGAAGAAATGAACTTGGAAAAGGGTGGTGAAATCATTACCTCTTCTTCGGGCTCTTCCTTTTGATTTGATCAAAAGGGCTCCTTAGGTTGGCTTTCTGATCAAACTAAGGCCTCTACGTTGTAGTGGGGGAAGATGGGAGAGTATTTGGGCAGATTTGGACCGAACCAAAAGGCTTTGAAGGTGTGATGAAATTAGAAGGAGGAGTTCCCTTTTATAAGAGGGGTGAGGGGCACCTTTGGAAAAGCCAGAAATATTAATTTATAATAAATTCATATTCAGTTTCTAATGGCTCCAAAGTTGATTATTTAAATTTTAAGGTGGGAATGGGTCTAAAACAACTCAACCAATAGAATTTATAGAGGTTTGGGTACTTATATTAACCTTATCTTTAAGTATTAAATATAAGTTACTTAGTTTCACTTTTACAATGTCTCTTTGTATTTTTATATAATATGGTTAATAAACATACTATATACATCCAAGAGACCCCGAAGTGGTCCATTAATGATGAACCTATCATGATATAAGTCTCTTGGCCGAACCTTAGATTTTTAGGAATTTAATATCAATTAATAATATAATATTTGTTTTAAGAACTTTTTTATGTCAATTTTGACACTATTCAATAGTTGATTTTTGTGAAACTCATAACAGATTGATTACTTCGCACAAAGTCAATTAGATCAATCCTAATATATCATATTATCCTATAAAATTAGTTTAATTCATTAAAAGTTTCATATTATATTTATTTGGGCATTTATAATATCAAATATTTTAATTTTTTACTATTATAGTAATTACTGCATCATCATTGTGTCATAAATAAAATATAATATTTAATGTATAAAAATTATAAATAAAATATCATTATCTAGGAAATATCATTATATTTCTAATGAATATTTATAATCTAAAATCCAACATATATAACCCTATGTAACAATTGTTTTGCTAAAAGCTATATGCTTGTGTCATTTTTGTATTCATTTTAACTTAATTAAAATAAAGTGTCATTATCACTTACAAGTGGATCCATGGGGTCCCAAAATAGACCCAAAGATGCCCATGGTCGACCATGTATCAAACGATAGGGTTAAGACACGTTTTAGGGTAATTTAGTATTATTATAATATTATTTTTTAACCCTTATTTACCGGATTTACCCTTAACCATGGTAAATAAAATATTTACCGCAGTAATTATTCAAAATGTCTAAAAATAAAAGTTACCTATTTACACAATTTGAACATCCTGATTCCAAATATGGAATCCATTTTCCTAAATTCAAAACACAAAAGTGGCAGAAATTAATTTAAAATTAATTCCCGCTGTCAAAACAAAAAGCGTGTTTTTAAGAGATAATAACTATCAAAAGATTGACACTTGTTTATGTTCGGTTTAATTGTAAAATTATGTCCAATGACAAACATTATATTAAATGGTAAAAATATATTATAAATATACTTTAAAACCACTCAAATTCATAATTTATCAATATTAATTATTTTGATTAAAAAAGTTGTTTTTAATTAAAATTTAGTAATTTTCACTATTCATCAAAATATAAAAGTTATCCGAAAAGTACCAAAATTTCACCCTAGGCTAATTTCAATATTCCGAATCCAAAAATGAATTCCATTTTGAAATATAAAATATATATGATTTCAAAAAGTAGGTATTACTATTCACAACGGCTAGTTTAATTAGTTGTGGTGTGTGTTAGAACTCGAGGTTGCGTACAACACACGCTATCACATTATTCGAAGGGAAACGTACCGTGGACGCTTGGGTTGTTACATTCTCCCCTCCTTCAAATAATTGCGTCCTCGCAATTTCTAGGGTATTACTGCATAAAAAGACTCGGGTGGTTCTTCATCATAAGTTCCTCGGGTTCCCACGTTGCCTCTTCCATCTTATGGTTTCTCCACAGAACTTTTACCAGACGCGTCGTCTGGTTTCTCAGCACTTGTTCTCTCGTATCAAGAATCTTGACGGGATCTTCGCAATAAGACAGATCGGGTTCCAGTTCTAATTCCTCATAGGTGAGTACATGCGTTGGGTCAGGCATGTATTTCCTCAACAGAGATACGTGGAACACATCGTGAACTTTGGAGAGACTTGGCGGCATTGCCAATCGGTAAGCTACAACCCCAATTCGTTCTAGAATTTCGAAAGGTCCGATGTACCTGGGACTCAATTTACCTTTCTTACCAAAACGTACGACTCCCTTCCACGAAGATACCTTCAGAAAAACATGATCACCGGCTTGAAATTCCAAATCCATCCTTCGATTATCGGCATAGCTCTTCTGCCTACTTTGAGCTGCTTTGATGTGATTTTGGATTACTTTCACCTTTTCCACTGTTTCTTCCACCAGTTCTGGGCCTACATGTTTTCTTTCACCAACGTCATCCCAACAGGTTGGTGTACGACATCTCTTTCCGTATAACGCTTCATATGGTGCCATCTGAATACTCGAATGGAAGCTATTGTTATAGGAAAATTCTACCAGAGGTAAATATTGATCCCACATACCCTGAATGTCAAGTGAGAAAGATCTCAACATGTCTTCTAAGGTTTTAATAGTCCTTTCTGATTGTTCGTCTGTCTGAGGGTGGTACGCTGTGCTCAAATGAAGTTCTGTATCCAGGGATTTCTGAAGACTTTTCCAGAATCTTGAAGTAAAACGGGGATCACGATCAGAAACAATTGATAAGGGTACTCCATGAAGTCTCACAACTTCATTAATATATAGTCTTGCTAGACGTTCCAGGGGTAGATCTTCTCTTATAGCAAGAAAATTTGTTGACTTGGTAAGACGATCAACAATCACCCATATTGCATCATTCCTTCTAGGAGTCTTTGGTATCCCATTGACAAAGTCCATCATAATATTGTCCCATTTCCACTCCGGTATGGGAAGAGGTTGCATGACTTCTCCAGGCTGTTGCCTTCCATCTTTCACTTGTTGACAAACCATACATCTTGACACAAAATCAGCAATCTCCCTCTTCATGTTGTCCCACCAAAAATGTTCCTTCAAATCTCTATACATTATGGTGCTCCCAGGGTGTATAGAGAAATTGGAACTATGAGCATCATCCAGCAATTCCCTTTTTAGATCAGGTAAATCGGGAACACAAAGTCTCTTCCCGAATTTCAAAATTCCATCTTCATACACAAAGTCTCTCAATCTCCCATCATTCATAGCTTTAATCTTCTTTTGGGATTCTTCATCATCTGTCTGAGAACTCTTAATCCTTTCTAGTAAATATGGTTTGGCAACCATTTGAAAAAGAATTGATGTTTCACCTTCCCTGGTTATTCTCATGTCCATCTTCACTAGATCCATGAAAATTGGATCCCTTTCAATTCTCATATTGATCAAAACTCCATGGTCTTTTCTACTCAAAGCATCTGCCACCTTGTTTTCCTTCCCCGGGTGGTAGTGTATCGTGCAATCATAATCCTTGAGTAATTCAAGCCATCTCCTTTGCCTCATGTTGAGTTCTTTTTGTGAGAAAATATACTTCAAACTCTTGTGATCCGTATAAATCTCACATTTTTCACCATAGAGGTAGTGCCTCCATATCTTCAAAGCAAAGATCACAGCTTCTAACTCGAGATCATGAGTAGGATAGTTTTGTTCATGAATTTTCAACTATCGTGATGCATAGGCAGTAACTCTATCATTCTGCATAAGGACACAACCAAGTCCTTTCTTCGATGCATCACTATAAATAACGAACCCATCATTCCCCGATGGTAGAGTCAATATAAGAGCATTGACTAATCTTCTCTTCATTTCTTCAAAACATTATTCACACTCCTTTGTCCAAACAAATTTAACCCCTTTACGTGTGAGCTTCGTTAATGGGTTATCCAATCGGGCAAAATTCTGGATGAAACGTCGATAATAACCTGCCAAACCGATAAAACTGCGTACCTCAGTTATACTCGTAGGTGCAGGCCATTCTTGGATTGCCTTGGTCTTAGAAGGATCAACAGAGATTCCATCTTTAGAGACAATATGGCCAAGAAAAGAAATCTCCTGAAGCCAGAATTCACACTTGCTAAACTTCCCATATAATTCATGCCTCCTCAGAGTCTTCAAGATAATGCGCAAGTGATTTTCATGATTTTCGTAGGTTTTGGAGTATACCAATATATCATCAATAAATACCACCACAAATTCATCAAGATACTCCTTGAAAACATTATTCATCAGATCCATGAATACAGATGGTGAATTAGTCAATCCAAACGGCATTACGGTAAACTTGTAATGCCCGTGCCTGGTTCGAAATGTTGTCTTCGGAATGTCTTCCTTCTTCACACACAACTGATGGTATCCAAATCGAAGGTCAATCATTGAAAAGTATTGAGCTCCATGCAGTTGGTCAAATAAATCATCATTACGAGGTAGGGGATACTTGTTCTTTATCGTTATAGCATTGATCTCCCTGTAGTCGATACATAACCTCATAGATCCATCTTTCTTTTTAACAAAAAGAACAGGGGCTCCCCATGGAGAAACACTAGGGAGAATAAATCCCTTATTACTCAATTACTCTAGTTGTTTCTTTAGTTCGACTAATTCTACAGTGGCCATTCTATAAGGGGTCTTCGATATAGGCCTTGATCCAGGAATCAAATCAATGGAAAACTCGACTTCTCGTTCTGGAGGATGTCCAGGTAAATCTTCCGCAAATACATCTACAAATTCTTTCACAACAGGTACATCCTCTATTTCAACATTCCTTTCCTCACCAACAGTTATTTCATTCTCTTCCTCCCCAATAATTGAATTTAGTTGAGCTATTGAGGGTGGATCTAAAAAAGAATTAGGTGGTGACGATTCTACTCTAAAAATAAGGTGTTCCTTATCATTATCATCAAGAATCGTAACCTCTTTCTTCTTACAATAAATCTCCGCATCATAGTCCGAAAGCCAGTCCATACCGAGGATTATGTCAAACTCAATCATAGGTATGACGATGAGATCAGCAGATAACGAACATTTATGTGCTCTAATGGGGACTGATTCACAAAACTGTGTTGCAATGATACTTCCCTTAGGAGTTTTAACTGAAAACTCCCTTATTAAATCAAATTGGAAATATCTAATTTTATTAGAAAACTGGGAAGATATGAAACAATGCGATGATCCATAATCAAATAATTCATTTTCTAAACATCAGGAAACCATTAGATTACCTGCCACCACGTCTTTCGGAGCTTCTACCTCAGCAGTAGTGATAGCATAAGCCTGGCCTTGATCCCTTGGACTTTTCTGAGGTAAGTTCTCCTGACGCTTAGGACATGCATTTTCATAATGTCTCATCTCCCTGCAATTGTAGCACTGAACGTTGGTGGCTTCCTTCTTCCCCTTGCAATCACGAGCTTGGTGGCCTTTTTCACCACACTTGTAACAGACTCCCATTCCCTTCAATCAAGTACCAGGGTGTTTCTTCCCGCTTTTACCATAGGATGGATATTCAACCTTTCCCTTCTTCCCCTTATTTCCATTCCCAGATTGATCAGCAGGTCTCTTCTTCTCTTGCTTTACTTTAAAGTCATAAGACTTAGAGAATTCCTTTTCGGTCTTGATAGCACATGAGACAATGTCTTCGTACGACGAAAAGGATTGTGAGACTAATGCTCGATGGAGAAATGGTTTTAACCCATCAAAGAAATGATCAATCTTACTTCTTTGGTTACGTATATAATCACCAGGGTACCTGGCTAACCTTGTAAAGTTAGCCTCATACTTTGCGACATTCTCATCCTCCTTCTGTCCCAGACTTAGAAATTGCCTTTCCATATTTGCTCGATGGTCGCGAGGGAAGTATTTTTCTAAAAACAGATCTTTGAACTCCCTCCAATCCATATTTTATACTTCATCATCTTCCTTCATGTTTTGAATCAATGACCACCATTGATCAGCATCTCCAGTGAGGCGGTAAACTGCCATGATAACTTTTTCCCTTTCACTGCTCCCCAAAGCCTGAAATATTTTCTCTAGGGAAAATATCCATTGCTCAGCTACTAAGGGATTTGTATTCCCATTGAACGTTGGTGGTTGTTGCCTCATGAATCGATCTAACATTGATCCTCCATGTTGCGGATCAGGGCGCTCTATACGGGTAAGGTTATTATTCATAACCTGAGTACGTTGTCCTAATATGGTGATTAGCTGATCGGTACCAGTTGCATCACCAGCCCCACTATAATTATCTTGAGCAGGAGGTCAATCCCTACATGGAGTGCGTGCATTGATACGGTTTCCATTTCTTCCACTAGGCGCCATTTCTAAACAATGGCATAAACTAGATCAGTTTATGAATCAAAATACATAATCCCATACTTATAAAACACTTAACATAAATTGAACTATTGATGGATATAATCCATAATCATAAAAATGTTTTCTTTGAGGAAGTATATACTCATAAACCCTTCATAATGATTTGTAAAGAAAATGAGATTTATCCTAAGCATATCCCCCGGGAGTGTCGTAACCAAGAGTGCAGCAAGGCCCGTTGTCGTGCACCAGTTCCCGTTCAAGTCTAGCTCAAAGCGGTGTTTTTGGGTTTTACCCCTAGGTACATCTGTGCCAGAGACGCGTCTACCTGCTCGTATCCAGACAGGGATGTATTTCTCGGAAAACTCACAAAATCTCTACAATACCAAAATTCTAGGAAGTTCTTCTATACTAATCCTCAAAGTTCATCTTAGGTCTACGTGCTCTAATCAGAGTTTATCTAAATCTTGCTTCCAAGGTTTGTACTAAACTTTCTCTGATACCAACTGTAACGCCCCGACCCCAGTTACCCAGAGTCGGTGCATTATTACATAACATTGGCATGATCACAAGAAAGATCAAATCTCGAAAGACCGATTGGTTTAGTAGCCTTGGAAACACTAGATATATTCATAAGTTTTACATTACATCATAAAATGAAAAACTACTACAACAACATAATGTTTCCACAGTCCAAACTATAATCCCCTCATAATATCCCTGAAGGTCATTCATAACTTACATCTTCACATCCTGGGAAAAATAAAACATAGAAAAGGGGTGAGCTCAAATGCCCAGTAAGGATAACAATATAGCGGAACATTCAAAAATAATCATAAACATTTAAGGCAATGAATTACTAAAACAAAAGCCTTTTAAACTTGAACTTCAACATAGTATGGAAAAATTATAATGAAATAATGCTATTTACTTATTCACATGGATATTCTACTAATCGAATAATCACATGCAAAAATCAATAACCACTTTCATAATGTTGGAATGCATAATGCCAGACTATCATAACCACATAGTCAAGGCCTCATGCCATGACTACAAATAAGATTTTTTCAAGGCCTTGTGCCAAGACACTAGTTTGTCTCATGAGACCTACCAATGCATCGAGGAGCTATAGCGGGCTCCACCCGTCACATATTAAGTCCAATGCATTCCCATATGAAAAGGTTTAAACATAACATAAACATTCATATTAAAACTAGCATACGAAATGTCAATACATTCACCATAAACTATGAATGGTATAAAAATAGCACATCCACAGTCAAACATATCACAAAACCTTCAATACAATATAGCAGTTTTGTATCATAATAAATCAACTTCAAATAATCTTAAAATCCATCAAAGGATGTTGACATAGATGAAATCAAAATTCTTTTTAATGAAATATCTCATTTTATTTTGAAATCATTTAAGATCCATATAAAATAAAACATTTTCTTTGAAAATAATCTTATAAGCTTGTAAGGGAAGCTTTGAAGATTTTATAACGGCGGAAAATAGCCACACCCGCCGTATAAGTTAAAAAAACATTCTTACCTTAATTCTGTCGAAAAGGTTAAAAATGACCTTGTTTTGAAAATGACGGAAATATACCTTCATAAACCTCTTATAACAAGTCAACCAAGGGTATAAATGACTTTAACCCATATTCTTGTAAATAATAAAAAATGTTTTGAAATACATTTTTAAGAAAAAATGGATGTGGATGATAAAGAGATCCCAGTAGATTATTACATATAAACAACCTCGGATAATGAAGAGATTGTGAAATAACCCTTACCTTGTACTTTTACTTCGTTGGGGTAGGTTAACCTCCTGTATAATGGTGAAATAATTGTTATTAAATTATACAAGAATCATATACATTAATATGATATCATATATGATCTTTTAACATTGCTTTATTAATAATATCTTAGTATTATCGTCGTTTCGGGTGATAATCGATTCGTTCTTCTTAAATGTTTGGTTATGTAAGACATGTTTGTCATGGATATATTATATCTTATTCATAATCAGAATGATATTAACATTATTTTTAACCCTAAAATGAGAATAAGACTTGAATGGATAATATGGAGAATGAATCTGATCGCGTTCGTGGAGACGGTAGTCCGTACGTACGCACGAGCGACAATATCATTCTTTTGATAATAAAATAATATATAAATGGATGGTATATCATATATACAGAATCATTAACATGTTATATTTATTATTTACATGAGTTACACATCATTATTATACCCATCCAAATAATATTAAATTGAATAACAATTACACCACGACGTGGAGACGGTAAGCCGTACGTACGCACGTATGGTGTCATGTTATTCAAAGGGTGGATAAAATACTGAATATGGTTGTACCATATTTATAATAACATCATAGTATATAAATGATACTGGAGTTATTATTTTAGAATGCTAACAACAAAGGAAGAAGAAGTGGAAGAAGAAATGAACTTGGAAAAGAGTGGTGAAATCATTACCTCTTCTTCGGGCTCTTCCTTTGGATTTGATCAAAAGGGCTCCTTAGGTTGGATTTCTGATCAAACTAAGGCCTCTAGGTTGTAGTGGGGGAAGCTGGGAGAGTATTTGGGCAGAGTTTGACCGATCCAAAAGGCTTTGAAGGTGTGATGAAATGAGAAGGAGGAGTGCCCTTTTATAAGAGGGGTGAGGGGCAACTTTGGAAAAGCTAGAAATATTAATTTATAATAAATTCATATTCGGTTTCTAATTGCTCCAAAGTTGATTATTTAAATGTTAAGGTGGGGATGGGTCTAAAACAACTCAACCAATAGAATTTAGAGAGGTTTGGGTACTTATATTAACCTTATCATTAAGTATTAAATCTAAGTTAATTAGTTTCACTTTTACAATGTCTCCTTGTATTTTTATATAATATGGTTAATAAACTTACTATATACATACAAGAGACCCCCAAGTGGTCTATTAATGATGAACCTATCATGATATAAGTCCCTTGGCCGAACCTTAGATTTTTAGGAATTTAATATCAATTAATAATATAATATTTGTTTTAAGAACTCTTTTATGTCAATTTTGACACTATTCAATAGTTGATTTTTGTGAAACTCATAACAGATTGATTACTTCGAACAAAGTCAATTAAATCAATCCTAATATATTATATTATCCTAGAAAATTAGTTTAATTCATTAAAAGTTTCATATTATATTTATTTGGGCATTTATAATATCAATTATTTTAATTTTTCACTATTATAGTAATTACTGCATCATAATTGTGTCATAAAAAAAATATAATATTTAATGTCTAAAAATTATAAATAAAATATAATTATGTAGTAAATCTTTTTATCTTTCTAATGAATATTTATAATCTAAAATCTAACATATATAACCTTATGTAACAATTGTTTTGCTAAAAGATATATGCTTGTGTCATTTTTGTATTCATTTTAACTTAATTAAAATAAAGTGTCATTATCACTTACAAGTGGATCCAGAGGGTCCCAAAATAGACCCAAATATGCCCATGGTCGACCATGTATCAAACAATAGGGATAAGACACGTTTTAGGGTAATTTAGTATTATTAAAATATTATTGTTTAACCCTTATTTACCGGATTTACCCTTAACCATGGAAAATAAAATATTTACCGCAGTAATTATTCAAAATTTCTAAAAATAAAAGTTACCAATTTACACAATTTGAACATCCTGATTCCAAATATGGAATCCATTTTCCTAAATTCAAAACACAGAAGTGGAAGAAATTAATTTAAAATTAATTCCCGCTGTCAAAACAAAAAGCGTGTTTTTAAGAGATAATAACTATCAAAAGATTGACACTTGTTTATGTTCGGTTTAATTGTAAAATTATGTCCAATGACAAACATTATATTAAATGGTAAAAATATATTCTAAATATACTTTAAAACCACTCAAATTCATAATTTATCAATATTAATTATTTTGATTAAAAAAGTTGTTTTTAATTAAAATTTAGTAATTTTCACTATTCATCAAAATATAAAAGTTATCCGAAAAGTACCAAAATTTCACCCTAGGCTTATTTCAATATTCCGAATCTAAAAATGAAGTCCATTTTGAAATATAAAATATATATGATTTCAAAAAGTTGGTATTACTATTCACAACGGCTAGTTTAATTAGTTGTGGTGTGTGTTAGAACTCGAGGTTGCGTACAACACACGCTATCGCATTATTCGAAGGGAAACGTATCGTGGAAGCTTTGGGTGTTACACCTAGAATTTGCGCTTTAGGTGGAGGTGAATCGCATGAAGGTAAATGGTGATTCAGATTTGGTAATCAAACAAATCAATGGGGATTATGCCATTAGAAAAGAAGAGTTAATCCCTTTGTGTGATTATGTCAGAGAGTTAATGGTAGAATTTTCCTCGAAACCAACATTTTCTTATGTCTCGCGATCAAAAAATACCCAAGCTGATGCACTGGCTAATGTAGCCACATCCCTGGAAGATCCAAATTGGGATGAAACAATCATCAATATTTCCCACCGTCGTATAGTTTCACCTTTTGTTCAAATTAGAACAGAGTAAATTAGTGAAATCAGTCCCTATCTGAACCATATGGTCATACTACAGGATGGATGACACATATCAAGGAATACCTTCAAAATGGAACACTCCCACTTGATAGAGCTATGCAAGAACTTGTCCGGAGAAATGTGGTCAATTTTACTCTTTATAAAAGCCCAGATCACCAAAAACTTCTTTACAAGCGGGGTTTTGATGGAATTCTCTTCAGATGTATTGATAGTGAAGAGACTATGTCTATCATGAATGATGTACATGTAGGAGATTACAGTGCCCACCAGTATTGACATAGGTTTTCTAGTCAAATCCGAAGGCTTGGATACTTATGGCCTTCAATGATGCAGGATTGTGTTGATTTCACTAAGAATTATCATTATTTCCATGTATGTGCCAACTTCATTCATCAACCCCTAGAGTTGCTTCATACAACTAAAAACTCATGGCAATTTCCCACATGGGTAAAGGATGTAGTAGGACCGTACCCTTCGGCTACATCCAATATGTTTAAGTATATTCTTACTACTATTGATTTCTTTTCCAAATAGGTAGAGGTAATACCTCTCAAAGAACATAGTTCTAAATGCATTCTTAGCTTTATCCAGTCTAACATCATTTCCGGATTTTGTGTCCCTCATACCATATTAACGGACAATGGCACCAACTTTTGTTCATCCGAGATGTGGAATTTGTATCATGAAAAAAACATCAAATCCAACCATTCATCTAGGTATCATGTAGTGTCCAATGGTCAAATAGAAGGCTTTAATAGGACTCTTTAAAACATACTGGAAACGATGGTGGATAAAGAAATGAAATCATGGCCAGATAAACTTTTTCATGTTTTTGGGCTTATCGGACTACCACCCGCACTGCTACGCGGTCAACTCCATACTCATTCGTATATTGAGAAGAAACAGTTTTTCCCATTGAGGTTCTATTAACTTCACTAAGAGTAGCCATTTTTGATAAGTCATCAACAGATGAACAATCTCATAAGCGATGTGAAGTATTGGAATGATTGGATGAAAAATGATTGTGCACCCTGATCCACTTGTAAATCTATCTGAATCGAATAGCAAGAGATTTCAATAAAAAGGTTTGTCTTCATTCGTTCATTCGTGGAGAATGGTTATTAGTCCTCAGGACTCCACTGATACCAAGAAAGAAATGTCTCATGATTGATCCATTGTGGGAAGTACCTTATTCAATACATAAGGTCTAGTCCAATTGAGCTTATTCTTTAATCTCAATGGATGAATAACTTTTTGCAACTCCAACCAATGCAAGATTCTTGAAGAAGTATTTTTTGTAATACGAATGTCCCCCATAGTCCTCACTACAAGACTTTAAACTGCATGGTCCCCCTTTCATCCAACATGACGTTAAATTGTGTCTCTTTTTTCCTACAAGACGTTAAACTGTGCACATGTTCTGCAAGACATTAAACTACAATACGTCCGAGCTATAAGATTCTAAATTGTACAGAACCCTTTTGTCCTACATGATGTTATACTATGAATTATTAGGTTGTTGTTACCTCTTGTTTCTCACACTGAGCATGAATCACGTGGTCTTAGTGTAAACATAAACCATTACACCATCTCTGGGATGCTATCCACACATAAGTACCAACATCATCTTCGGGTTGTCCACAAGTACAACTTGATCACCAATTCATTATTAATCGAACTACACAAACTTTGATCCATGCCTTCTAGGCTGGGTACGTAGGCAACCTCCTGATGTTAAAGCCCAAAACCAACATCTTCACATCGGTTCTCCTCCATCTCATATGATGTTGATCCGTAAAGCCCCCCCCCCCCACCCCCGAAACCAATATTTTCACATTTTTTCATCGTTTTCATTGCAATGTGACGTTAAACTATATATTCCCCCATTGTCCTCATTGCAAAACGTTAAACTACATAGAAATACGTCCTAGCTATGAGAAGTTAAACTATGCAGCACCGGTCCATGTACATGACCTTAAAATATTCACACTTTTCTCCTGTACGACAATAAACTACAGCAGTCTCTGACACCCTCGCCTAAGAGGGAATCATTATTAAAATTGATCCACAATCATGTTATATTCCAAGGACTACGTGCATACATTGCAATGCTCGAACCTTTAATATTGGATCCAACCATCATTTCACTAAAGTCCCCTTTCACCCTTCACATGTACGAACTAAATTTCTACATAGGGTATTTCAAGAACTATGTATTGCTTGATTTACATCCTTATGGGATAAATAGGAATGTTTGAGCATCCCACGGACCTAGACCCAAGTCTTTAGGCCTAATCCCAAACTCCACTGTCATTCCCCTGGCTGAGAAGTCCCCCTATGAGCACCTGAATGTTGTATAAAAACCCTATTCTTTATTCACATCATGTTTATAACAAACACACAACGTGTCTCCCTCATTATGGTATGAACTCTATGACCCTAAACTATGATCTCCAACATTCTCGTTCCACATGAAGTTAAACTATATTTCAAGATCTACATTAGGCTTGATTCTCATTCTAATGAGATATGTAGTGAAGTCCACTATCTCATTTCTGGACCATGCCACAACATGATTATGGTCAGCATTGGCCTTTGTATCTCCTTCATTCATTGGAAAATACCCATTTTCATGTGTCATACTCCTAACCATAATTACTTCCAGCTCTCCATAACCCTTTTCATGACTTCTAGTCACTAAATGTTTGATACCCGGGAATTATTTTGTCTTACTATGAAGCACGTGCCCTTAGGAAACCATGCATAAGAAGTCTAAATAACAAAAAGATTTTATTATTTGACTAAGCAGCCAATTCCCTTACATGGCCTAGCATAATTCAACCCCCTAATGGGTTTGTAAAATAGTGGTAATTTTAATCGTGGGAGGAAACCCTCTTTTTTCCTTATTGGTCTTAACGGCAATATGTAGGGATCTGCCAAAAAAACACAGCCATCCTAAACATAATAGTCCCATACTCTTTTTCATTATGTGAAAGTATTCAAGTCTATGGTATATATTTCCCTCCCCTACGTTTGGGTCAGACATTCGTAGGAGTGACATTCATCCAATTATTTGAAAATAATGATTGGGAATATCCTCTCCATATTCAGGTACACCTATCCATACCACAAACTCTTTGCTTTTGAAAATTTGAATCTCCAAAAACATCTACTAGGTTTTTAGCAATAGAAATGTAATATTTCTGAGAGTTATTTTTCTTGACTATAAAGCATGTGCCCCTTGGTGGCCTTGCATAAGTCGTCTATATAATGGAACTATAATCCAATATATTCTATTATTTGAATATGAAGACAAAGATCTTAAGTGGACTTGCACAATTCAACCCCCAAACAGGTTTGTAAAATAGTGGTAAATTCACTCTTTGGAAATACTTCCTCTAATTACTTTTAGTGATTTTTTCATATCATCACTCAGATTAAAACAAATTAGGTCATAGTTTACATGTTTTCCCCCATACTTTACTATGGTAATATTATTTCAAACAAATTATCCAGGAATTGGGTCAATTTTGATTCAATCGATGAAAGCTATTAGACTGTTAAACATTATCCTTTTTTATGTCTGACATGTAGGAAATTAAAATGCCAACAAATGATTGGGTGCTCATTAAATTTGGATCTTTAAAAAGGAACTATGAACAAAAGTCGAGTCCCAGCTCGCTAAACGTATATATTGTTTGATTTTGAAAATATTGAGTAACAAAAGATGCAATGTTTGTGGGGTTGTTTGTATCAACCTAGAAAAAATAAAACTATGCATACTAGGCCCATTGGAATATGTAAAATTAATTAAAGAAAGTTCCAAGAGAATGCATGCACAAATGAGTTAAGATGAAAGTGTTTTTCATTGATGCACGAGAGATAGAAGGACATCCACAGATTAGAGTCTCTTATCTTTTTCAAGAATTACAAGAGGCTTTCAACATAACTCTTCATTTGATTTTTGGCATCCCGAGCTTCCACAGCAACCACTTGAAGTTCATTCAATCGACTAGCTTCACTCTTTTCAGCTTGATGCAGTTATTTCTTTGCATTTGGGATGGCATTCATACCATTCGTTTGGACTCCTTCCAGTGAATTGTTAAGCTGGTCAAGTTCCCCAGTAATAGCATCTAATTGTTTCTGAAGGAGAATCTGCGGGAAAACTTTCTCCTTGATCTTATAATTCAGCTCCTTCAATGTTGCATCATGATTAGCCTCAGCTCGGGACACCGCAGGCACGAATTCGGCAATGTTGTTCAACCAACTTGCTCTAGTCAGATCGTGAGGGTACTTTTTCCCCTTCCCCCTCCTTAAGATGAATTGTTTCACAACGGAATGGATCTATTGATATCCAAAACCACCAAGTCCTAACATGATGACCAAGGATGATAGTCACAGGTTTTTCGAAGACAACTCTTCAAGAGGCACTTCAGATATGATCTTCCATATATTCTACCATATCTTACGATGTGAGAATTGGAGTTCCTTCTGTACCTATGGGTCTGATTCAGCATCACTATCATAGGGGGGTCATATTCCGAGATTAATGCACTTAAATAAGTTCCATGTTCTACTCCTTTCCCCCTAAACCTTGGTACATAACTTTCTACTCCCGTTGGGGCGGAGGATGAGGATTCACCTCCAGGTTTAGCCATTGAAATTTACAGCCCTACATAGTGAATTGAATGCTTTGGTTAGTTCCAAAGGATAAAAAAAGTTGTATAGATATCTTGAAAATTAAGTACAGCCACAAATATTATTATCTCTTACCCAACGGTATATCAGAAGTATGAGAAGGCTCCTCCCCATCTTTCCGAACCTCAATAGGATTTCCAATATGGGTTTTAGGAATCTATGCTGGGTTAAGATCAACTTGAGCTAGCATCTCTGCAATGATAGGGTTGTATCTACCCCCTTCAGGCATCAGCCGGTCAGAATCTTGCTGAGACAAAAATGCACATTTCAACCAATCATGGTCAGATATGTGATAAGAAATTTTTAACAGGACGAAGTATAACACTCATGTCCAAAATCTTCTAAATTACATGGTAATTTAACATGATCTAAAATTTATTCAAAATATGCACCAAGTTTCAACATTTCATCCAGTGATATCTCATATTCATAGTTAGTCACACCAGTTAGAGGATTCGATATGTCTTCTTGATGATCCTCCTCCTGCAACCTCTGACCTCAGATAGCATCCTCAGAGAGAAGCACAAATTCAATTGCAGTGGTCTCCAAATGTCATGGTGCATGTGTTGAACCTAAAGATTCACAAAATAGAAGTCCATTGATGTCTTCATTCAACGTTCTATGGAGTATTGTTAATTTACCAGAAGCAAACTCTTCTTTCCTTGCAGTAGCAACAAGAGTAGTACTAGGAATAGAAGCTGGCTCTTCTTCACTCCTTGTTTATTACGGAGTAGCCAGGTCATCATGAATTTGAGATTTTTTGTCAGCACCCTCTGTCATCCTCGGAGGAGGGAAACCCTCTCCCTCAAAGGGTAAATTGAAGAATCCCCCACAATCCCAAGTAGTATAAGCAACATTTTCATTGGTTAAGATTCATGACTACATGAAAGGCTTTCCACTACTAATAAAGCAATTAGCTATGGCCTTCATTCATTGATTCTTTTCCTTCTTTCACTTTTTGGGTGTGTTGACATCATCACCTCCACCTATAGGTATTGGAGAGTGAAAATACTTTTATAATTCCTCATCCATGACTTTCTGGCTGAGAGATACCTCACCCGGCTCATGAAGAGATTCAGTGGCTCTAATAGCGGTGCCACCGGGGCTATACTGTGGTGAGGGGACCATAGTAGTTCCTTTCATAACAACATTCATGATGAATAAAGTAATTTCCTTGAATAACAAATCATTGACGGAAATAAAGTTGCAATGAAAATAAGGGAAGAAACTTACATATTTAAGAGCCACGTAATCGTGCCACTCTTCATCAATTGAAGCACCAATCGCCTCACTGGTTCCACAATTCATCATTTACATCAACCTCTTGGTAATAGGAATGGAATCATCAGTGGCACATATCTGTATTTCAAGCTCTCTAATGCAAGCCAGCACTTCATCAGGTTTATCCTCGAAGAAGATATTAGTAGAGGCCTGAAGATTCCCCACTCGAGGGATATATAGTCGTCTCATAAGTCCATCCAAGTGGTATGAGCATCAAAATATAGACACCGCCATGTTTGGATAGCCTCTGGTTGTAAAAATTCATCATTTTCACTAGAAGGCCGCTAGGAGGGTCCTACAATCTGTGACTTCGACTTCTTCCCAACTCCTGCAATCACAGATAAAGGATAAGAAAATCAAACTTGTTTCTCTATAAAATAGTGGATATTAAATTTCCTCAATGATATATCTCACCAAGAGTCGATGGAGTAGGTATCTTCACTCTAGAAGGATGATTATATATGGAACTAGGCCGCTTTGAAGCATGTTGTGCCTCATCATCCCCATCCTGGGAATCCGGTGAATCAGCCCTGGGTGAGGAACCCGGTGAATCAGCTCCGAGTGAGGAAGAGGCCCCTTCCAGAAAAAGTGTTTATTTCTTGAATGTTCTCTTTTGTGTCCCCACTTGAGGAACCAGATGATTCAGTACCCCTTCAGGGTATGATGCTACCCAATTCACATCATACCATATAGTCAATTGACTCACCGCTCCAAGAACTGGTAGATCGAACACTTCCCCAGTCTTCTCCATAGATGTCAGCAACCATAGTTGATGAGAAACCATCAGATTCTGTTCTAATCTGACATGCACTGGAGGGGATATGGTAATTTTCTACAAACATATGAATTGACGTGAAAATCCTTATGGAGAACAGGCCTCACATATAATCTCCCCATCAATCCTCGTGGCCAATGTACTATCTCTACATGCCAGCATATTCGCCCTTAACCCCAGGCTAGCTGTTCCATCACCAAAAAGCTGCCCTGTTGGTGAATTTTTATAAGGAAAGAAATGAAATTCCATAAACATGTTCATCATCACCATTATATCATAGGCGTTGAGAGACAAAAGATAAATTCCAGAAAAGGCCTAAACAGATGGCCTAAAAGAACCTCCAGGAACCTGTACCCCACTTTGTACAACTTACGTTATGAAGGGAGTGGCGATCCATCCCCATAACACTTGGAATGGTCCCACTTTTATTAGAGGATATTTACCCATTGAAACATGGAGTAAACCCCTGTGAATCTTTCCTAGAACATGGGTGGATAACCCAACCATCTTCCTTTCATCAAGCTTGGCTGCAATCACAATGGTCCCTGGCCTCATGCCTCCCTCTGAATCCCGAACTGGCAATAGATAAACACTGAGCCACAAGGGCATGAAGCCCTCCAGAGGTGCCTTTGATGTAATTCTCTAATACACTTCATACCCCACTAATCAAACTCTCCTACTTCTAGATTTGTCCAAAATGTTCCCCGAGCACCCCTCTTTTCTGCTCTAGGAAAACTAATAGGATGAGTTCAGGTGGGAACCTTCTCCCTTTTCTTGATCAAAAATATGTCCATCCACTCCTTAGGATGTATATCTTTCCTAAAATGGGTTTTGGTTGTTTTGGTATTCTTGATCTTGTAAAAAATGTTCAAAAACTCATGAGGTAGAGCCGGAGTCTTCTCAAGATCATTCTAGGTTACCTTGGGAGGAATGAACTCATCATACATTTGCCCTGGAATCAGAGCCCCCAAAGTCTTGTGGACATCCCACAAACTGATTTCTACTTCTCCATGAGTCAAATGTAAATAATCAGTTTCTGGGCTCCAACGGGTGATCAATTCTGGCACAAAGTCATCATTCCTGTAGATGTCTGTCTGCCCAGCCCATCCTGCTTCATATATTGCAGATCCTTTAAAATCATCAACAAACTCTACACAAGTTTGTCGCACCCAATATGCCCACATACAAGTTGGATTCACACCTCCTCCAGGACGGAAGTCCCAACTCTTCTTCTAGCCATTGGATTTTTCCATCTGAGAATTTCGAAAGATTGAGGGATAACAATGCGGCTGCAGCTCATGTTTTTGAGGATTCAAATCTGGGGCACATGGGCTATGATGCATTATGTAGTCCTTCTCCACTATTCCAGAATTAACAAATGATCCTGAAACTGAAACATTTGCTGAAGAAAAGTTAGTGTACGTTTGAAACCAAGAATGTGGGAGATAGTTCTTTGGCTCTGGAATGTTGACTCATTGCAGATGACCATGGACATATAAAAGCAAGTAAATTCTCTATGGGAAATTAAAATGACAATTCTTCAAGTACTTCACCAAATCTGGGTGATTTTTGTTGCTGATATCATAATTGTCATGGGCAACGATGTTCATTCTACCATCTATTTTCTTGAAAGCCAATTCATCAGTCGATCGAATTCTTATCGGAGCCATTGAATCTTCACAAGGATCAAATAGTTAACATTATGTAAGGTCTATTTTTTATGAAATACTTGTGAAGAAAAAAAAAATATGGCTAAGGAATTAAGGTGAGAAACTGGGGTCACACAAGTGTGGCCGCGCAGGTATGGGCATGCAAGTATTGTCGTGCAAGTCAAAATAACTATACAGAAGCACAACACAATTTAGAAGAAACAATCAACCGCCGACAACAGCACCTGCGTGACGAGAGATCACTAGTGCGATGAGAGCTATAAGCTTTGGAAGCTGGGTTATTTGCATGAGAGTGAAACCCATATTTATAGGT
This sequence comes from Viscum album, assembly GCA_963277665.1. Taxonomy (NCBI): domain Eukaryota; kingdom Viridiplantae; phylum Streptophyta; class Magnoliopsida; order Santalales; family Viscaceae; genus Viscum; species Viscum album. The sequence goes on from OY728123.1 coordinate 1,759,722,532, forward strand.
GAGGCCATACCCCTGTGCGCCGTAACCTGCATGCCACAAACCTGCGCGCCTCTGGACAATGGTTTCTCCTTTACCTCAGAGTTAAACCCTCTTTCCTTTTTTTAATCCAACTATGAGGGGGGACATTAGTTGACGCTCAATTCCGTCATAGAGTCCAAATATTGACTAAGGGGAATACCTCGAGAAAATAAGAGGGAAGATTCATCAAATATTGCAAAGGAATTAAGGCGCGCAGGTATACATGCGCGCCATCCATGGGCACGCTAGTCACTTGCGAGCTAGATATGAGGCGTTCAAGTCACTTGCGCACCCTAAGTGAAATTTATACGGTACCTAATCTGGCCTATAAATACCCCATGCGGGCCCCCCATTTGGTAGACGAAAAATCCCAAACTCATATTCAAGATTTGGTCACCCAAGTCTCTGTCTGAAGTCTTTCGAACACTTCTAAGGTAATCCTTTTCCTAGAATGGAAGCTCTAAAGAGGAATAATAAGGCCTATGTGTTAGAAATAATTGCACGCCTACGTGTCCAACCCGTAGGGGAAATGGAGACACTTGCGCTCTGCCTTGTCCACTCATGGAAACTTGTGCACCACCATCTGGAATCATCTAGGTATAATACTAAGGGCATGAGACATATCTTGCCCAAGTATTACCCTACATGTTCTCCATCACCCAAGTGAACTCATGGTGCGTAAGTATACTTGCACGACCAGGACTTGCGTGCCAGACCAGGACTTGCGCGGCGGACCAGGACTTGTGACCCTACTTCCAATTCACTTCCTTTCCTCAAATTCATCTCCCCTCTTAAATATTTAGTCTTTAAAACCCTCTTCAAATCAATTTACGGCACAGTTCCTTTGTTGGCTTCTTTATTTGAAAGGAATTCTATGGAACAACTCTCGAAACCTTGTGATTTACATAACTATATGTCATTAAGGTTAGAGATTTACTTCATTCATCCTCATCCATTAAGACAAAAAGATCCTTAATTTGGGAATCCTCCTTAAGAGTAAGCCCCAAGTTCCCTGTTCGTGGGCATCCTCCTTAGGTGTATGCCCCACGTTACTTAATTTGGGCATCCTCCTTCTCAGGACTAAGCCCCAATCATAATTTCCTTTAAATTTGGGCATCCTCCTTAGGAGTAAGCCCCAGTCTTAATTTCATTTGATTTGGGATTCATTTTTACGAAGGAAACCCAATCATAAGTTTCTCTTAATTTGGGCCTCCTTCTAAGGAGTAAGTCCTGAGTTAAAATTCCAAATCTCCATAAAGTATAATGGACCCTACTCATGAGATTCATTCCTGAACTAAGTCCTAATCATTATTTACGTGGGATATCATACATATGTAAGCCTCACATCATTTCTTATGAATGCATCTTACATTGCACAATAGTTAGATTTACTGATACCTCTTGTTTATCACACCGAGTATGACTCACTTGAGCTTAGAGTGTAAAAGTAATCACGACATCTCTTTATGTGCCATTGAATATGTATAAGCCCCATATTTCTTCCCCGAACTACATGGACTTTGATCACTTCCTTTAATGTAGAGTACGTAGGAAGCCTTTATAAGGTCCAATCCCATCTTTCATTAATTCATTTTTCGTCCCATATGACGTTAAACTAAATAATTCCTATCAAACTACGTGGATTTTGATTCCTTTATTTGTAACAAGGATACGTAGGTAGCCCATCTGCAGGTACGATACCAACTCTAAAATAATCCATGTCTTTCTGAATGAAAATAAAGTTCATTTGCCCTAGTGAGTGGCTTTAAAAAAAGTATGGTTATCATAATGAGCAAAAGATTTCTATATAATGTGTTGAAGGATACCATTGACTAAGTATCTATAATAAATATGGATGATTCTCTACTGATGAAGAACCACAAATACTATTAAAAGATTCTCTAAATCCCGTACATATCAATCATTGATTTCCAAATCTAAAGGAAAACTCATTTTCATACATGGTGAATTAATAAGGATTCATGAACATAACTTAAATCTATAAGAGAGTCCTAGAGTAGGTAATAATTCCCCTAAAAATGGTGTGATGAGCCTCACCTCCCATCCTCTTGACCAATGCAAATTCTTAAGCCTCATCAGTCCATAACAAATGAGCACATACCTTTGGAATGTTGATCCAAATGGATATAGAATCATTGGATGTTTCCAGTTCTACGAATAAACTCATTAGAAACCGATTGGAATTTTTGAACCATAAACAAACAAGGTCATCCCCGTTTCTAGAAGAAACAATCATAGAGAGATTTCCTTTATTCCCAAATCATATTACTTTATCCCATATAGTTATATATCTAAATACCATGAATCCAACCTCAAACTCTATGACTCATATATGATTGTCATTATATCTCATTTTTCGAATCATAGAAGACTTGATGTGCAACTAAATGGTTTCAACTATTTCCACTATTTCCTCAACCATTTTCGAACGTAGTAGTTTTCATTCCCTAAATTAATCCTAGAAGTCAGGTGTGCTATACCATTTCTCAAAAGGTTTTAATATTGAGCCATTTGGTAGCTTATGAGGAAACTACTATTGAATGATAACTCAGCCATATGAATTTATTGGTCACATCCTCCTTTGATTTCAATTGATCATACTGTCAATATATACTCAAGTGTCGATATATTCTTCTCAGTTTTTCCATTAGTTTGTGTGTGATGATCCATGATAAAGTTCAACTATGTGTTTAGAGACTGTTGGAGACTCTTTCATAACATAGATGTGAATCTTGGGCCTCGATCGGATATAATATACAGTGTTTTTCCATGAATCCTTATCACTTATATAATGTATATCAATTCATGATTATTGAGATAGAAATCACCTAGAATAAAAATGAAGGGTTTAGTATTTATAACATGATCAACCACAACCCATAAAGCATTATTCCCTCTTGAAGTTTCGAGAATACTTGTTAAAAAGACCATGGTGATGGTTTTAAATTTCCATCTAGGTATTTTAATGGTTTCATGATCACCTTGGAGATTTTCTTTTTTCCTTTCACATGCTAACATACAATACATATTGATTTATATTCTAAAATCTCATTCTTAATATTTTCCCAAAAAGAGTAATAATATATATATCATTATACCTTTCTTCTTCGTCAATGAATGGATATGGTTAATCAATATGCTACATTTACCAAATCATTATTTAATTGAGGATTTTATAGTACCCATAGTATTTACCCAAATCTCACAACTACTTCTTCATTAACATTGAACTATAAAGATTTACCATTTTATATAGTTTCCACATTCTTCAAAATTACCACTCTATACCTTTGAGTATAATTTAACCTATACAAAAGGGATGGTTGAGAAATCATTTTTGAAATAAATGATGATGTTTCTTCCTTTATGATTCTTATATACATGCTTTTCAAATATAAGAATATCAGATAACTCTCAATTATTTTCCGTGAAATTTTTTTTGGATCCCTTATAGTTATTGCATATTAAAATTTATTCAATTGACTATGATTTTAGTGGATTTATCAGTTATAGTCCATAATCATCTCTACTCAACTTCAATGGTTCATATTCATCTCTTAATGTGTAAACACATACTTCCAGCTCTAGTGATCTATATTTACATCGCAATTAACCCGGAAGACGAAATGCTAACATATTTTAAATCGTAAGATAAGTACATACAACCCCATATCAATTCTTGGGTATTTCCATTCATTAAAATTCAACTACCTTGAAGCACGATATGTGAATTTTTTATTCTGTATTAACACATAACCCAATACCTTCTTTGATGAATCATTGAATAAAATGAAAAATTCTACACTTTTTGGTAGTATGAGAACTTGGTAACTGGTATAATTGTTTTCTCAAATCCATGAATCTCTCTTCACATTCATCATTATAAGAAAACATGACTCCTTCTTACGTTATCTTTGTTAGACGGTTTGAGAATCGTGAGAAATTACTCCCAAATCAGTTATAATTCCCAACTAATCCAAGGAAACTAAGGATATCTATAACATATTTTGTCCTCAGACATCCTTAAATTTATTATATATTTTTATGGTCTATATATATCCCATTAAATGTGATTATATTCCACCATAATGAGTATTTTTCTGAGAAAATTTGAGAATAAGTTGGTATCCCAATACACACACCACAATTTTTAACAAATATAAATGTTCAAAGAGAGTGCACGAGGTGAAATTTAATTCCACTATCAAAGACTACCACTAATTTTTCAAGGTAATACCTAATTAATCTTTTCATTATGTCTATAAATATTTCACAATCATTATTGAGTCTGAATTGAATTACCAGGAACTCATAGTTCTCGTACCTTGTAAAAAAGTAATCATTGAGATTTACTCCTTCTTCTCCATAGCATTGTAATATCTTGACCATAGATCCACCGTAAGGAAGTACTTTCCTCCTTATAACTAATTGAATAATCCATCATTCAGTTGTCTAGGATACATGTTCTTTATTTTGATCCTATTTAGCTCACGGTAATCAATGAAAACGTGCATAGACCCATTCTTCTTGAACAAGAGGACTACTCCACCCCCTGGGGAAGAAAATGGACATATGAAAAATTTATCTAGAATATAATTTAGTTGTTTCTTTAACTCCTCATTTTCTAAAATTTCCTTTTTATACAAATTATTGGATAATTTTAATGCCCTAGGTATAATATCGACTGAAAATTGAACCACTCATCTTGGTGGAAGACAATACAATTATTTGGGAATCACTTCATTGGATTTCACCACAATGGGAATGTCTTCAAGAATGTTTCATTCATTAGGCTCAAACATTTGATCTAGATATTCATGCTACTAGGTTAATAATATCTAGGCTTGAGATGTCGGTGCAAATGTAGATTAATCCTCCTCCTTAGACATGTATGGAATATGAGGATTATTCAGGATATGTATACTGATTTCCATTTCATGGAAATCTATTTAGGATCCATCTAGGGAAAACTAATCCTTTCCTATTGTTTCATAACATTCCAAAAAAGGGAGTATGGAAAGGTTCGTTGTTATGTTCAGCCTAAAAATTTTGACAATGGTGGAGTTATATACATGGGATGTAATAATTTCCTCATTTTTATTTTTTATAGATAAATCTTCTTCTATGCTTTTCGATGGGGTTTGAAAATTTCTACTAAACATTCTTGATATAATGGAATGAGTGAATCCATAATAAAAAATTATGTTCTCTATTATCGAATAAATTACTAGAGTTCCTATGAAAACTTCTTTGTTGAAGTCCACCTCACCTACCTTGATGGATAAAATTCCACCTTTGTTGCCTTAGAGGTTGTCAGTTTTTTTAAATGCATATATTAGTGAATTAGTTTGTAAAGTTCCATGGTTCCATCCAGTTAATGAAATGAAAAATGAATTGAGGGTTTAATGGAGAATTAATATCCTATATTGCATTAGTAGGGTTGTCCTATTTGAAATCATTATCTTGGTTCCCTTACTTCCAACACCTAAATCATTTCATTATCCTCCCTATGATATTTCATGACTACTTATTTCTTTACCTTTGTTAAGAGGGATGTTAAAACAGCATTCCACCATTATATTTATAAAGAAGACTGCCAGAAATAAACTCTACTTTATGATTCTTATCCTCATGATTCACTTGAGACTTGTCAATATTCATATCTTCTTTGAGGGCCTATCAGAAAGTTTCCCCATATTTATAAGAGTTTTGGATCATCAATTATTTTTATATACTAGGTTTATCCCACTAAAGATGTCATTATCCTTGTATTAAGGGACCTCAAAATCTGTGGTCATATCATGAACGTCTTGTGATATTTTTATCATATACCCCGACCTATTTCTCATATATTTCTTAAGGTCCAGAAAATCTCTTTAGATTTTAAGTCATAGAATGAACATAAATATTTATTGATTTTTTTATAATTCCTTCCACCACATCACATATATCTATTCATAAGTCTTTTTATTCTTCTTCAATTTACACCACTTATAATATTATCCATCCCTATATTAAACATCCAGTAGAAACTTATTTGTACAAAACATTGATGGATGGATAAGATCTTCTAAATCGAGTTGATCCATTCTTCTATGATTAAGGGATAAGATGATCCATCGAAATTAAGATATCTTTATTACGTAAAAGAATCGATTGTAGCTTTTTCTCTCTTAGTGGGGTTTTGTAAAATACTCTATATCTAGGTATCTATTCAAAACATAAGACATTTGATAGATTACTGTCATAATGTTTGGGATTACCACTCCCATCTATATAGGCATCTCGTTGGGGCAGTCATCACATTGCATTCTATAATGATTATTTACCCTATTCATCCTACTTCTATCCATTTTCTATAATAAAGGATTAATTTAGAATTCTAATTTTTAAATTATTAACCACATAAAATGGAATTCAAGGGAATTAAATAGAGTTCTTAAAAATAACTCATATCTATTAAAATTATGAATTTCTATGCCTCAATCTATGTTATCCATGATCTATTTCATAACGTATCTTATTGTGGGAGTTTTTCGTTCTCTTAATAATGATTTTTAATGAATATGTGAATTTTATGATGAATATCACCTTGTATTTTCAAACTATATGTACATCACAACCCATTTTCGTGAACCAGTTCTCATTCGAGTATTGCTCAAAGTAGTGTTTTATGGTTCTATCGCAATGTACATATATACCAGAGATACTTTAACTTGAAATATAAAAACACGTAAGTATTAGATTGATAAACCACTAACTCTATACATAAAAAAATTTAGTTATGTTTTCTTATACTTAGCCGTTTCCCTAATTATTTTTTCTAGAGTTTTCCAATCATAATCCCAAAAAACAACTAAAATTTTCCTTTGATACAAACTATAAAAACACTTATATTTGTTACACATTAATTCATGATTTATTACATAAAATTACATATAATACATCATGGAAGATAAAGATGTATATTGTCACTAGAAATTATGTAAAATTCCTAAAATCCTGAAAAAAAATGTTGAAAAATTCTTTAGAATGCTTCTAAAATTCCATGTCATTTAAAAATGTAAGGCATAACCAAGGTATATACATAAGAAAGTTGTGCGATATAAATATCTGCAAGGGAATTGACATGGTATAACATGAATAGAATAATGCATATTAGTAAATAGTCATATTAATGGGGATTGAAATGAGTCTGAATAATAAACATGAATAATGAGACTTGATATTATAGGATAATAAATAAAATTAAGTATTATAAATTTTTAAACAACATAAAAAACTACATCATAATCGTAGGTCATGGCCAACATCCGGGTTATCATGATAGAAAGAGATTCTTAAAGGAATCAGGTTCACTCTCTATCCCTACATGAAGTCTCATGAGACTAACCATTACCCAGTGCATTAGTGTTCTATATAATTCTAGGTTCACGCATCACTTTCATTTCATTATCATGATTAAGTGTGACATATAGATCATACAACATGGATTCATTCATCATCCTATTTTTTCACGATCAAAAGATGTGAACTACTTACATGGAATTATAACTTCTAGGATGTAAATGTGTAAAAATTTGAACCCCATTTATAAGAAATTTGTATTGTATTCACTACACAATTATTTTGCAAAGGAATATCGCGATAAATCTCGACAACATAACAACGCCACATAATGTTTCTTTAAATGGGATGATGAAAGAAAAATGGTATTCTCATAATTTGTAAATAAAATATGTAGTAGTAGGTACATGTAAATACATATCCCTACATTAGGATTTGGAAATGAAAGGCATAAGTTAATAAGGAAACTTTAATAATGAAGAGAATGAGAGGTTCCCTTACCATTGGAATCTGACTCCAAATATACGGGAGGGGGTTAATGATATCCTATGGGGAACCTGGGAAGACTATCAAGATGAGAATATAGATTAAGGGAGTTCCATAATGATTTTTAGTAAAGATATATCGGACCTTGGGTTGGTTTATATAGTAAATTATTGTGGATTACATTATTATTTCTCAAAAATAGGTTTTGGAATCGATATAATAAAATCACCAAAACCAAAACCCTTCCCATGGATTATCCCACAGTTTCAACAAAATGGGAGTGGTTTTTATTATTTTATAATTCCATACACCTAATTTTATAAAATGTCACCCATGTATATTTTCAATTGAGTCATACTCTTAAGGAAATCATTATTAAAATGTTAAAATATTTCAATGGTTTTGGAGGTTTCACAAATGGACTATAAAATTATTCAAATAATCATAAAATTGCATTATTTTAAAGATAAAACATTGATTTAGTGGGGGATTCATTTTATTTATTACTTCAATTTTGGTTCATTAAACTATCATAATAAACACCATATAATTATATGGTATTTAATTTTTTCCATAAAATTCAACTATCTGAGATAATTACGAAAAAATAACTATTTTCTAATTTTTAAGATACGATTCAAAAAATAATATTAATTTTTTCCAAATAATTGTATAAATATGTAATGTTTCACCTTTATAATAAAAATAAACATTTATCGATAAATTTTCAGTTTTTTGACAATATTAGTTTCGAGCCAAGTTAAAAATTACATTAGACATCAGAACCATTTTATGATAATAAATATTTAATAAATATTTTCTAATAATAAAATTTTATCAAACTATTATTTATTACAAATATTTATTGATTCATCAAAATAAATTACACAATTGAATTTGAATATTACCTAAATATACTATTGGTGTTTTATTGTTTAAAAATAATTTACAAAAGATATAATATTTGTGTATATTACTTATTATATAAAAATTTATTTACATAATTATATTTCTAGTGTCTTGATTCATATACCATTAAAATATCATGATACACTCTAAGGGTATGTTGCGTAATTATGAGACTTTCATGGGCTGGTTTTTTTTACATGGTTCGTGTCATGATCTCAATGAGCTTGAGCATACCCCAAAAACAATTTCTCTGCTTCTTATGTTGTTAGATAACATCATGGTATTTCTCAATTGAAAATCCCAATCATTATATATCCCTAGAAATCTATGATAAATGGGATTTATATGGTATGGTACAACTTGTTGAGGTCATCACTTCCTTTCTCATTGTCAATTGGATTTATTAAAACCCCATAATTATACTAATCATGTGATTACTATTCAAAAGATATATTATTAATGGAACTATTACATAACAGTCATTTAAATTTTATAGGATATTATAAAATTTATGAATGGGTTTTCTATAAGCATATTACATATTAAGACATTTAACTAAATCATAAGGGAGATTTTAATAATATCATTACAGGTTGTTACAATATCTCCATAATGTAACTAGCTAAACTCAGACTCCAACTCCCATCCTCATTTAGAACCCTGAATCCCCCCTCCTACGATCTCAGCATCCTACGTCCTCTCCTCTGGGGACATTTCTCTCCATTGGACGGTGATATTCTTCTATTATTAGCATTTTTTTATCATCTATAAGCATTCATTCCCTCAATGTTATTTCTTCTCCCCTAACACAATTGATATCAAATTGTATTATCCATATTTCTCCCCTAATCAATGATTTTTTTTGTTTCATATCTTCTTCAAAATCAGATTAGTGAGTTCAAAAAATTTCTTCTCTTCTGCAAGCTGATATATTATTTTTTATTTATGCATGTGATTCTACTAGAACATTTTTACATCACGTATATCATCATTTTTTTATTTTTATAGTCTAATATAGATCAAATATAGTGCATTAAATACATAAAAGTATTCTTTTAATTATAAATTATTTATTTTGAAAATTTTCCCAGAGATTCTAATTAATGAAACTTAAATTTGTGATTTTTTTGGTGGAAAATTTTAGGGATTTAGATATTTTTAATATTGGGAATCAAATTTAAGTAAAATTTATGAGTTACTTTTAGTGTTTATTATCCTATAGTTATTTAATGTAACTATTTAAATTTAATTTGTCATATGAAGGAAAATGGTTAAACAATTTATTGGGTTGTTTTAAACAAAAAATAAATAATTGTATGATGATGTAAATTATTAAATATTGATAATTAAATATAGAATATTGGTTTATCTATTAATATTGGATATTCTAGAATTTAATACAAAATTTATAGTACTTATCAAACATTTTTCTTACAATAACTACTTTTGATTTTGAAATGAATGAATGATAACATATTATTCCATATAATAAAATATTTAGATTTCTAATGTTTAAAATTTTATTCATTTATTAAATACTAATATTTATATAAGCCTTTGGTAAAAGTCAGAAAATAATAATATAAGTCAGAATAGAAATATTTTTGGCTCATATTCATTTTATGAAACACGGTTTCCAATGAAAACGTTTTGCATATGAATTTAGTTATTTAAGAAATCTTTAATTATATGAACTATATTATCCCATATTTTGAATAACTATCAAGTATAATGTGGTTCTTTATATATAATTATTCCTTGGTTTTTTGTATTGTATTGAGTAGTTATAAATTTATTTCCACTATAGGTTAAATTAACTAAAAACCATTTAACCACACATTACCTATCTTAAGAGGTTCCGTCCGTGGTTATGTAATGGATTGTTTTTATAATGTGGGATTGAATGGATTAATTATTTAGTATTAATTGACTTTCCCATAATAAATTAATTTCGAATTGAAATTAAACATCATGTAAAATATATTTTTTTTTTTGAATTATATAAGTAATGTTAACATTAAATAAAATTCTTTCAGGACAAAATGTTATCCTCAAATAAGTTTTCAAATGATAAGATCTCTATAGATAAAAAACACACATGTTTAAATTAGTATCTGTTTTTTATTCAATATTGATATACATAGACATTGATTGGATTTCAATGAGTATTCCTAGGTTTTTCCTTGTGATATTACTTATACTAACGTTGGATGTATTTTATATTTTTATATAATAGTCACTTACATCACACATTTTTTTCAATTTTTTCGAGTTCTTTAATTTACTCTACAGTATACTTTTTATTGGTTTTTGAATGTGGATATTGTAATAATTATGGTTTACATTGTTTATTGTAACATATCTTTGTTTCCTTATAATATAAAGGATAAAATATATATGTATCATATTGATCATATTAAAACTGAGTTTCAAAACAATAAGGATTGTTTTTATATTTTAAATTTAAAAATACATCAGGTGGAGATCGTATATAGTTTCCATGTAATAATACTGTTGGAAGACCATAGTTAATCTATGAAGAATTTTTCCAAGATATATAGAAAGATAGATTTAAAAAAAAATATTATGTTTGGGATCCCAATGCTGAGATGTGATAGTCTTATATAATTCATGAACAGAAATAAAGAAGTGGTATAGGGAATTTGTTATTTGATAAATTTTCATTTGGGCATCATCATGAGAGAGATAGTATACTAGTATAATAATTGAATAATATTAATATGCCTGAGTAAAATACCAAATATGATGATGTTGAGTGAGTGAAAAGTTTAATGGATGATTCCAATACTCTTGTATATCAAGAATGTACTTAAATGAAGAATTTAGAATTTTAAATGCAGTAATATTATGGAAAAATCAGGTCTGGAATTTCTAATACCTATATTAATTTTATAATTACCTTTATAATAGAATTTATTCCTGGTGGCTTAGATATTCCATAAATTCATTATATTTCATCGAAGTTAATTTAGATGCTCTGATTTTATATTAATAAATATCTTGCATGTCTGAAAGATTGTAGTTTATTTTAGGAGGAACATCAGACCGTAATGACTATAACAGATTTCGTAAATCTCAATGTAAGGAAAATGTAGATGAAACACCATCTTATGTGACAAATAAAGGAATGTGGAACTTTCTGTTGATTCCCAAGCTTCAAAATCTAGGCATGTCTGTGGAAATATCATCCGACATTCAATGTAATGATGCTGATAGATTTAAAGGTAATGATGAATTGTTTATCCTAAATTTATAATATCATGGATTGAATTTGAAGTTAAGTACCCTATTTTTTATGCTGATATATTTAATGTCATTTTGGGTTTATCCTATGATGGTTTTAATCTGTTTGGTCATATGATTGTTAATCAAATCATGTGGCCAATTTTTATTCACATTTATAATCTTACTTTGTTGTTGTTTATGAAAAAACCTTAAAATTTCATGAGTATACTAATATATATACCTTCTAATCCAAGATATGATATAGATCTATACATTAAACCATCGATAAGAGATTTGATGTTGCATTGGAGTCACACCCTGAATTTTGGATTTATTTTTATTTTATTATTTCATTGCTTTAGATCCTCACGCAAATGTCTGATCATGGTCCCAGTATTAAATTTTTTCACTTAATAATTTTAGTGGGTTTAAGAACCGTGTACGGTTAGCGCACAATGGGCAGTAGCAGTGCATTTAGCCTAGGTATGACATAATCCTCTAACCACACATTACCTAATTTATTGTGATTTTTTCTTGAGAGTATGATTTGTTAACACTGTATTTCAAATTGAATCTCCAATTACGTCTCTATTTTCATGTGTCAATTGTTTTTGGTTAAATGACATTTTGGTATTAACTAGTGAAATTATATGTTTAGTGTGGTGTGAAATTTATTTTGAATTTGTTTTGACATAATTATATAGTGAAAGAAGATTTTCTAAAAGATATGGTTACGTTTTCATGTGTGCATAATTAGGGTACATCTTGTTTTTGGTAATTTTATTTAATGCTCATAATTAATTTTGGGATTTTATAATATTTTCTTTTTTTGAAATAATTTAATTCACTTTCTATTTGAATTTCATGATGTTTTTTATCAAATATTCTTACTATGTCTATGTGGAAATTCCCCCTAGTCCTTGAAAATGCGATTTGGATTTATAGTGATGAATTATGTTTTTTAAATGGGTTTCCAAGTGCGTCTTATTTTCAAAGTAATATCATGTGTTAATTGTATTAGAAATTATTTGGTGTTAAATGATTTTTTTGGGATCATTTGGTTAGGTTTGTGTAAAATGATGTTTGGCTACGCTATGGAAATGATTTTCTAAATGATTGGCTAACTGCTAGTGTGTTGTATAGGTAAAGGACCGATTGAGACTATTGAATGGTTGATTGGAAAAATCCTTCAAGGCTTGGGTCTCTTGTATCATTTATTTATCATGGGACGGGAGAGTCCACAGTATGATGCCTTCTTTGTATAATTATTATTTTAAGACAAGGAATAACCCTGAGGTGGTCGTGGTGGTTGTCGAGTTGTGTGGTGTGTTCAGTTATATATATATGGCTAGTTATTTTAAATGTATAGCACACCCTCTTGATAACTATACATGGGAACCTGGCATAACAAAAAGGTTTACTGAGATCGATCCCTACACTAGTTTTGAATACACACTGGCTAGTGGCCCTTAGTACATACATTGCTCTGCTAGGGCATTGGGACCCTCAGTTAGGCCAGATAGGGAAACACTAAGCATTTGGCGTTATGATGTAATCAAGAGTAGGCATGCCTTCAGGATGAGTCACATATATTAGTACATTCTGGATTTCCTCTTAGTTCCTAGGATTTCCCCTATTACATTGACACTAGTATTGTTAGTACCATTTTCCCCACTATATGTAGTAATACCCAATGATCTTTATTTTGGTGTTTTCTTGTAAAATTGTAATTGTATTTTTTCTAAATATCTTTTTAAGAAAAAAAAAATTTTAAATGAGAAATCATTCTTTTCTTTGAAAATTTTATGAAAATTAATGATTCCTTCTCGGTCTCCTTTTCATTCTTCCCCTAGAACCTTATTTTAAACTTTAGGGAAATGAATTTTGATTTTGATTTTCTTACCTTAAAATGAAACTTGAAGAAAATTATATATTTATAGATTGTATTTCAAACCTCAAATAAATGTTTTAATTATTTAATGAATATGAATTGGGAATAGATTAGTCAGGCCTACCTACTGAGTTTTATTACTCATGCCTATAGTGTATCTTGAATTTAGTTCCTCTTGCAGGTTCCATCTTTGGTTCGGATCACCTGGGTTGATGTTTGGTTTTGGTATCAGAGAGTAACCCACAGGGTTAAATGGAGTCTTGGTATTGGCTAGGATTGTCATGTTTTGGTCCTTCTATCATTTCATGTCATTTATTTTTCTGGTTTTATTTTTTTTATTTTTGTTTATTAATTTATCTTTAGGGTCCAAATCATTCCTAGAATTTAAATTTTGATTTCTGAAACTTGTATCTAGCCCAAGGGGATTGGGAACGCCCTTTCGGGCCATGCCATGGATCGGCTCGGGTGACCGGTTTAGGGACGACCCGGGTTGGTTCATGAAAAAATGGTATCAAAGGGGGACTTGTTATTTGGGGTATCTGGTAGATGGATATTAGGAAATTAAAGCCCTGAAAAGTAGGTACAATAAGGATATCCTGAACCCTCACCTATTTTGAACCTCGAGACGCCAGGGGTAGTCCAGGAGTTGAGTCCTTGCTCGTTCTAGTTTGTTTGGGATTGAGGGATGACTATAGAGGCAATCCAATGTTACATCATGATTTCACATGGAGTAGTGACCCTTGTGGAGTTTGAGTACAAGGTTTAAGTTACCATTTTTTGTGGATGCTTACTTGGGGCATGGCCCACTACCATGTCTCTAGGTTAAGCATAGATACTAGTCGCTCAGTCTGTTTCGATGATGAAATTCGAGTATTATCTTGGTTCTAGTTGGCATAAGTACACTTTTGAAGGTGAAAAATGGGTTTTCGAATGAGAATGATTTCATTTAAATTTCATTAAATTCCGGAAATGAGTTTTAAAACTGAATGTTTTTTGTCTAAAAATATGGCATATTCTTGGAAATGTTAAAGAAATGGTTTGTGTGCATCCTCAGATACTCATTGTGAACTTTTTCTCACATAAGGGAATGTATGAGAAGTGTGTTTTGGTGTGTATGGATGAAATAGAATGAATACATATGTAATTAGTCAAGGCACTAATGTGGTGTGTGCTTGGAATTGAAGGACTTACATTGTTTTTCTAAAATAATTTTAAAAGAGGGAATGATTTTTGGACATTGAATTTGGTTTGAAAATTGGTCTTGTTATTTGTAAAATGGCGTTGAAATAAGGTAGTTTTGAACCTTATAACGAAATGGGAATTTTGAGTAGTGTTTGTATTAGTTTGGATTTTTGGATCCTATAATTGTTTCTAAGGATATTACTTTTTAATAAATGTTGATTTGATATCGGTTTCAGTGTGGTTTTTTAATAGTTCTTTTATAAAATGACACCCAGAAAGGTCCCCAAGAATTCTAATAAGTCATGCTGAGGTTTTGGTCATTTTTTGGACGTTTCATGTTCTTCATGGTGATTGGGGTCTGTTAGAAATAGTAAAGTTCCTTGAAGTGTTCGAGTGCATCGTCAGGGTATTAGGAACTCCCGAAGCTGCCAGAGTGCATGTTGTTTTTAGTATGTTCAATGGTCTGGTACTGGATGAATGTGAGTTCTTCGCCCCACCACCTACGCATGATGGGATGACGTGGGATGTCATTAAATATTTCATCATCTGATGGTTATAACGGAGGAGGTGAAGGTGTTAAAAAGGGAATATATAATTCATATTCAACATGGCCAACAAATGGTGAAAGTATATGAATGCCATTTCAAGGAACTTGTGTCCTTTTATCTAGTGGTAGCATCACAGGATTTGATGAAGACATATCTCGTCATTAGGGGTCCTTTTTCAGACATCATGGATCATGTCCTCCATTCTATGGACTATTATTTTGAGAAATTGGTGGATGAGGTGTTCTTAGATGACTTGGTCTTCGGATAACAGATGGTCAAAAATACAGTGTATCCATTTTATTGTAAAGGTTCCCAATGTAGTGAGAATGGTGTGCTACATGGACCTATTTATAAAGAGTCATCCACAGTGGTTCTGGATTTCAGTTCATCCGACCGTTCAGTGATGTGCCACCTATATGGCCAGTTTGGGTACATGAAGTCGTCATATTGCATTCCTCCAAAGACGTGTCATCATTGTGGGTGTCTAATTCATCTTGAGAAGTTTTACAGGAAGAATTGCCTAAAAAAGACATTATGATGAAAGGATTCCATTTCTTGATTGTGAGGTCGGAGATGCTTCACCAATAATATCCCTAACCATAGGTTTGGGGGTGGAGCTCAGTCAGGAGTTTCTGGGGGTGTGAAGACTCAGTTCGGGATGTGTGTTCCGTGTTATTGGGGAAAACTTTTAATGTTTGTTTTCATTCTAGTTTTCCACTATTAATTTTTTGACGTGTTTTGTAGTTAATTGTTTGGTTGTGAAGAAATGATGGAATTTTTCTATTTTAATCTAAATAGTTTTGTTGTCTGATCATGTTTTTCCAAAGCGTGAGTTTTTTTTACAGGTGTGTTTGGCCCCTATATGGGTTGATCTTGGTTTAGTGGTGTTCGTTTCGAGATGAATGTGTGTGCAAAGAAGTCATGTTTTGTAGTTATGCTCAGTTTTACCATTTGGATAATGTTCTTTTTGGAGGGTTTTTCCCTATTGTTCAAGGTTATCTATCTTGGTCGAGAATTCCATGATTCTGTGGAGGTGTTGTTTCACTCGTTCTATATAATCTAGTTTGGATTGGTTAAGATTCCCTACATCTCCCACCCCCTACACAGGGTGGTATGTTTGGGTGTTAAATTTCCACTCTAGTTGACCTCTTTGGGGGGGGGGTAACCTCTTGTGTCATCATGTTCCCTTATGTTGTGGCTTCTTTCAGTTTCAATCATGCATTGATTCATTTTTTCCTATTATTCGGCTTTGTGACATTCTGGGGGTATAATGTGTCTGTGTTCGGGAAAATTATCACACCCAAAAATTTTGATTTATATTAATTTTATTATTTCTTGGTTCTGGTTCCTCGTGCAAATATCTGGGTTGGGTCCCAATTTTACATTTTTTTGATTTAATAATTTTAGTGGGTTTGGAACCCATGTGTCGTCGCCACACGGTCGACAGTTGCCACACGGTCAGCTCAAGTGTTGCAGAAATGTAAAATGCTTAAAATAAATAACTATTTATGTAAATAAAGTGAGTTAAATGATTAAATTGTAATAATAATAATATTATTGTGTAATTAATAATATTATTATTAATGAGGTGTTATTATTGTTATTATATTTATATTTAATATTATTATTATTATTATAACTCTTATTATTATTATCTTTTTTATTATTATTTTTATTATTATTTCAGGTATTATTATTATTATTATTATTATTATTATGAAATGAAAAAGAACTATGAAACCCTAATCTACCCACAGTTGGTGCACCACTTTCCCCTCTCCACCTACCTGTGGCACTCTCCCTCTACACGAACCCCATGCACACATGCTTCCACCCTCTGGACACTCCCTAACTCCCACGCTACGTCCTCTCTCCCACCCCCCGTAACCGCCTCGCTACCTTCCCCTCCCCCTTGCCCCGGCCATGCCCTCCGCAAAACTGGCCTCCTGGTCACCCTCTATGTTCGCTAACCCCTCACTGCCCTCCCACATCCAAAATCCAGACCTCCATCTAAATCTATCCCACCCATTGACACCCATCCTCGTCGTTCCATCCCTCCACACACCTACCTCGCTAGCTCTAGATGTGCTCTCCCAACCTCTATGGAAACATCCATGACCCCTGCCCCCACCTATTTCACATCGTGCACTCGACCAAACAACTTCCATGCTATGGCCAGTGGCGCCTCCAGCCTCTCTAACTCCAACCAAGCCTTCTTTATAACCAAGAACTTCTCCATTGGGGTTTGATTGGTGTGCAGGAGGTTGTTCTTTTATCCTCTGAAGTGGTGTCATGGTCGCATGCCATTGAGGCAGGTGTTTTCATCCTATTCCATTTTGGAGAAATCTGTGGGTTCATATGTTGCTTAAAATATTATTTTTATTTAATTAACTACATAAGGATATAGCTAGTTTATCCACTATTAGGATTATGGATTATTTAAACATGTTATAAATTGTTTTTAATGTGTTTCTTATTTAGGTTTGGGCATGATAAAACCAAATTTTGTTTTAATAGCATAGTGAATTTATAGTGATGTTTTATTGAGAGTATAATTTGTTAAAACTATATTTTAAAGAGAATCTACAATTATATTTGTGAGTCCATGTGTAAAAATGGTTTTGGTTAAATGTCATTTGGTTTATAAATAGTTAAATTGGATGTTTTATTGTGGTGAAAAATATATTTCAAAAGTGTTTTGACATAAGTATATGGTGGAAGAATATTTTCTAAATTATATGGTTACATTTTCATATGTGCTTCATTAGGGTGCTTGATAGAAGTGTTTCTAGGATTATTCAAAATTTGAGAAATGTATTTTCAAAGGAACTTGATAGGCGAATGAATTGATAGTGGGTTTTTACATAGGAATTTCAAGAATTTATTAATTAATGGGAAATGCATTTGAAAATTGATTTTTTTGTCTCTTGGAATGTTTGGTGTGTCACTGGATATTAGCACACCCATGGGTGCATTAGGTGCACACATGGGGGTGTCATCCAAGGAATGTTATGATTTAAATTGGTGTTTCTTGGAAATCTTGTTTTTTGAAATGGTTCTTGTTTTCTGAATGATGTGGTTCTTAAAGGGTAATTAATTAGACCTTCGGTGGCTCCTTGTTGGTGCACACACACACATATACTATTACGTATGTGTATATGTATATATATATTTATCTTCCGTGCACATACTTTCTCATGGAACAAGGAAAATGTTCAATGGATTAAGGATATATATATATATATATATATATATATGAGAATGTATGTTTGTGCTAGTGTGGGTGCTTTTTTCGTCGAAAGCTTCAAGAGCCAATGTGTTTCGACTTAGTCTGTTTCATTCTTTTAGGCTGGTTTCCCTATGCATTAGCCTTTAAATTAATGAATTAATTATTTCTTTTTTTTCACTTTTATTTAATTCTTGTTAGTTATTTAGGGATTTTAGAATAATTGGTATTTTTAAAATAAAGTAAGACCCTTTATATTTCAAATGAATGAAGTAATTTTATTAATTGTGCTTAATAAGTGTATGATGAAATGCCCCTTCGGCCCTTGAAATTGTGATTTATATTTAAGGTGGTGAATTGAGTTTCTTAACTGGGTTTCCAAGTGTGGCTAGATTTCAACGTAATGGCATGTGTGGATTCATTTGGAAATGATTTAGTGTTAAATGATTTTTTATGGCTCGTTTGGTCAGGTTAATGTAAAATGATGTTTTTGTTTTCTCAAGAAATTATTTTCAAAATGATTTGATTAAAGGTATAGTGTTTCATAGGTAATGGCCTGGTTGGAGCTTTTGAGTGGATTTTTTGGAACACCCCTCTTTTTTGGGTCTCTTGCCTCATCAATTGATCATGGGATGGGAGAGTCCTCGATATGGGATCATCTTTTTATAATTATTATTTTAAGGCAAGGAATACTTTTGAGGTGGCAAGGGTGTCGCTGAGTAGTGTGTTCTATTTGGTTATATATATATGTGCCTTGTTATTTGAAATCTATGGCACTCACTATTGAGAAATATGCTTTGGAACCTGGCATGGAAAACATGTTTATTGAGAACGATTGTTGCACTAGTTTAGAATACACACTGGCTAGTGGCCCTTAGTATAGACTTTTCCCAACTAGGGGATTGAGCCCCTCGGTTAGATGAGGGAGGGAAACATCGATTGTTTGGGTGTTATGACATCATAGAGAGTAGGAATGCCTTCAAGATGCATCGCATGTATTAGTATGTTCGGGTTTTCTTTTGAGTTCCATCGATTTCTCGTGTTCCTTGGACACTAGTATACATAGTTTAGTTTCCCTCTCTATATGTAGTGATACCCATTGTTCTTAGCTTTGGTGTTTTCTAGTAATTCTGTAAATGTGTCATTTGCTAAAGTTTTTTTCAAGTAAAAATTGTTTTAAATGAAAAATCACTCTTTCCTTTGATACTTTTATGAAAAATGAATTATTCCTTCCTGGTCTCCTTTTCTTTCCACCACTTTACCCTTATTTTAATCATGTGGGAAATAGATTATAATTGTTATTTGTTTACCTTAAAAAATAAATGTGTAGAAAATTATATATTTATAGATTGTTTTTCAAACCTGAAATCAATGTTTTCTCTATTTATAAAATGTTCATGAAAATTATATTAGTTGGTACTTCCTACTGAGTTTTAATACTTAGGCCTATAGTGTTTTCTTATTTGTAGTTTTACTTGAAGGTTCCATCTTTGGTTCAGATCTCCTTGGGTTAGGTTTGGTTTTGGTATCATAGAGTGACCCACAGAGTTATGTGGAGTCTTAGTCTTGGATACATTAGTCATGTTTTAGACTTTCTTTATTTCCTTATCACTTAGTTATCTTGTTTTATTCTGTTTATTTTGGTTAATTTATTTATATTTATTTTCCAAATCATTACCAGCAATTAAATTTTGATGCCCGACACTATTTTCTAGCCCATGGGGATCAGGAATACCCTTTAGGCCATGCCTAAGATCTTCTCAGGTGACTGGTTCAGGGTCAACCTAGGTTGGTTTATGACATATGGGACATGATTGTGAGTACATTTTATGTTTCTCCAAAAAAAATCTTATATGTGATATCCTTTTATAGATTGTAAAAGATTTATTGTCTTATGAACTGATGTCTTGTTGGGTAAGGGTGGGAAAAATATCATGTCCTATTTATTTGTAGAATACAAGATCAAGAAGCATAAAATAATATAATAGTTTCTGTTTCATGGGGAATAGATGAATCTTACCAATGTATCATCAATATAGGAAGGATCACCTGTGGTTTGATAATACTATTTACAATGTATAACCACCTCAATGTATTTTAGGAAATTATGTTCTTAATTAATTTAAAGATATCCATTTGTTATCAAGGAAAGGTTTGATGAAATCCAAAAAGGTGATGAATTTTGATAATGATTAAAATTATAATTGAAAAAATTGATGTATATTTTAGAGTTTCTATGTTGTCCTACCAATTTCTTACATTATTGCATAGCCATAATTCGCATAGAGAAAAATATACTGGAAATAATAAATTCAATACTTCTAAATTTCACAGGGAAACCCAAGTTGGATTGAGATATCTCCAAGACTTGTGGGATTGGGAAATTCAACCAAAACGACATCCAGTTTGTATCATTGAAAACAAATGGAACGTTCCTTATGCTTACTATGTGATTACACCTTAAGAGGAAAATAAATATCATGATTTATTTGAGAATAACAAGGTTCTTAACGTCTCTTGTAATAAGATATATATACAAGTTAATAGAAGGGATTTGAAACAAAAATCCATAAAACTCATGATTATCACATCCTTCTTCATCAATTGATTCTAATACATTTCTAAAAATTACTATACAATAAAGTAAGGGTAAAACTGATTTTATTTTTTCCATTTTTTTACTATACCTTTTGCTAAATGTTTAATGAATTATTTACTGATAAAAATGTAGTAAGAGGTATCATTTTTGTGTTTGGTAGAATCAAAATGAAACCATAATATTCACCTACATGATGAATTTTATAGTTCATCTTCCTACTAAAACACTTATTTGGAGACTCATTATTTTCTAGCGGATGTGTCCTGTGGAATGATATAAGTGAACAACGATGTCATATCTCCAATACAAGAATTGTTCTATAGTTTTCATTATTGGAGATTATAAGGCTCAAGAATGTATAAATTTTTGTTTACTAGTTTTTTCTTATGTTACCAAAATACTTAACTAGCTAATGATAAATGAAGATGAGATGTATCGGGAAACTTATCCCTCATTTATATCCTGTTCCCAAACTAATGTAATTTTTGGTTCATATACATTGGCTACATTAAGCCTTGTTGATAGGGATATGGTATATCATATAGTCTTGTTTAATTGTGGTTTTTTCGATGAATATATCAAGTAAGAATTTTGAATATTTATATGTTATCTCATACAATGTCATTTAACATTTACCTTAATCTTTTATTATCATTTTATGTATAGAGAATAATCAAATTATAAGTAGAGTTAAAAGATAGTTTCTTTTGAGAAACAGATAGGCTTTCCATATCTGTGAGTTTCATGCTTGGTTGGAATAAATGTTTTTACCATTACTTTAATTGACATAAAATATAGATATTCATTTAATTTTATTATTCATATATTTTTTTTTGTATGGATTTTAACCATTGAATCCATTTCTAAATTATTAATACTGTTTTATTTTGGTCGCAATTCATTGCTTAATGCATGAAAAACATTAACAATCAATTGTTAATTTTTTTAAAAATTGATAAAAAAAAATGAGAACTGAAAATGATGGAATTATGTAAATTTATTCAATAGACTACTTATTACATTAAATATAATAGTTAGCTCTGATTTGAAAATGGGAATTATTATAGACTTGTTGAGGACAAATTATAATTGGATTACTACTCTCATGGTCGAATCACAATAATGAAAAGATAATGGTATGATTCAATGATGTGGAATGATATATTTATTGATTATTGAGGACTCAAAGTTATTAAAATGAGTAAAATCTTAGATACCAATGAATTGTAAATTTTGGAATCAATAGATATAATAAGTGTTTATGTGAAATATCTTACGAGACATGGTAATAGAGTCATTAATGATGTAATAAAAAGACGGGTTTTCATGATGTTATGGAAACAAATGACCACTTTGACACCCCATTAGGTTTGACCAAAATAATTTGTTTGATGAAAAAATTGACCCATTGTGAGAGTTGATGTTGAACCAGAATTAGTGGTGGGTATTATATAATAGCAGTCATATATGTTTTTAGTTAATTTAATTTTCCATGAAATGGGGATCTCATGTTGGTGTTGTTATTATTACATTAATTTCATTTTACTTTGGAATGATATGTTAGTTTCATTATTTTTTTTGTTTCATTTAATTTGATTTATTTTGACTCAAAAACCCGAGTTTTAAATTGGTTATAATCAAATGTATAAACTGGTTTTAAATTATTGTAGCTAAATCATGATAAGCCAATTTTTTATGACCACTTTTAATTCTAATATGTATGAATGATTTTTAAAAAATATTTCTAATAAATATATTTTAGAGTCTTAAAAAGATTATTAAAAATACTACATAAGTTCAAAGGAAGTGATTATTTGATACTGATTGATAATTGTGTGTGAATGGTTTTCCCATTATACTTCCCATAGTGAGTACAGTAATTGAAATATTTTTGTTCTTCATTACATATAATGTAATTTCATATACATTATTGGAAACAATTAGGGATATTTAGATGAACTAGATTTGACTTCTCCTTAATCTACAAGCATTGGTCTATGTGGGAGTGCTCCTATACTCTGAACAAACACCAGCTGTACTCATTCCCACCCTATCCCAGAAGAAGATACCCCATATATCACACATATCCGTCCTACACTATAGATTTTCGAGATATTCCCACCCATGCCTCCATCATCATCTCATTTAGCTTTTTCTTCCCATACCATGTCTACATCGCCCCTGGGGATGTTCTCACCATTACCATATACACATCCTTTGATGTATCTTGTACCCTACAACCCATATAATTCCCTTTATATAAAACATATATTTTATACTATCCATCCAATATATGATTATTTTATTCCATTAGCTTCCATTGTAGTGCATGAAGATCACCCAGAGCATGCACTATAATAGACATATCCTCCAGAAGCTATTAATTCAGGACAAAACACATATCCATCATAAAATATTTTGTAGCTTTCATAATTTTTTATTTTATTTTATGTGTGTTAAATTATATAAAATCATTTTTATCAGGTTTTACCATTATTTAATTTTTTTCATTTCATTTTATTCAAAGAGACCTTTTATAAGTTGACATGAGCACTCCCATATTCGAGGATAATGGAATCTCAAAACACAAATAATGGTGTATTACAACAAAGAAAGTCATATGCTATATAAAAATGATTTGAGTTTTATATTTTCCTTCAGATAATTATCCATGTAAAACAATATCATTACAAGTGAACTAGCCTAATGGAGAAATATTTGTAATGACATCTTGGACAAATCATTGATGATGGTATGAGTAATAAAATTTTGATAAATTTATATCTACATTATTTATGTACTTATATAAATAAACATGTTTGTTTTGGAATATTTTTTACTTTCTTGTCAGTGAATATGATAATGATTCAATTTTAATGGATCTTGGGAAGTTCTAGAGATAATATAATCATGAGCTATATGTTTGGTGGATGAGTATATTTGGTTCTTGGATAGAGATTGTAACCATATTCCTCGAAATTCCAACAACACAATATCAATAAATGATTTTATATTGGAAGAGTTATGAGTTTATGGTATTCCTAATCATTAATGGCTTATATAAAAAATTTAATTCTTATTTATTTTGTTGATTTTTATAGGATGTTTCAGAAAAAATAAAAATAACAAAGACGAGATAACATATTTTCACACATGGGGGTGCACTATAATGATGGATCATGATAAGATCTATGTAAATTAATATTAATTGAAATAATATCTAGATTTATATTGTTACATTTTTATATTTTTATGTTGAAATTTATGTTTTATTATCATTAATCCCATTATAATATGGCTGGAAATACCCCCATTCAAGTGGAATAAGGGAAACTTTTTCTAATGGAATAATTCAAAATTAGAATAATTTCCTCATGGCTTAATTGTTATTTGGAATAATGTCATGAAATCCATTTGGGATACTATATAATTATCCAATTTCCCTAATGTACTAATAGCCAATTAGCCTAATGGCCTAATGTTTTGTTGGCCAATTATCCCAATGGAATAATGGCCAATTAGCATCAAACCCTCATGGATAATTGACCTAATAGAAAATAGTACGAATGGAGTAATTTAAAATTTGAAAATTATCATAATGTCCTAATTATCAATTAGAATAACATCTTAATGGAAAACATTCATAACAACTTAAGGGCTAATTGGACTAGTGGAAAAACATTCAATAGGTCGTCTTAGGGACAATAGGCCTATTGTCTTGATGGATTGACATGAAACTGGATATTTGGCCTAATGGACTAATGGACTAATGAAATAATAGCAATGTTCCTAATTCTCTACTATCCAATCCAACAATTTTCCTAATTTCCTACCGGACCATTAGTCTATTGGCATGATGGATAATTGTCCAATTGGACTAATGGCCTAATGGAAAATTGGCCAATTTCCCTAATGGCCAAATTTACCATTGTCCTAATGGCCTAATGGTCAATTGAATAATTCTCTTAATGAATTAATGGACTAAAGAAAAATTAACCTATTCGACTAAAAAACAATTAGCCTAATGGAAGAATAGGTAACTGGAATAATTTCCAATTACCCTAAGGGACTAGTGGACTAACAACTAATTTATGTAATGGATTAATTGTCAATTGTCTAAACTACCTAATTGGACAACAAGCCATTATTGTAATAGTATAATGGCCAATTGGAATAATTTCCTAATTGAAAATTGTCCAATTGGGCTAATGTGAAAATTCCCAATTGGGCTAATGGTTAATTGGTACAAAAATGGACTTATGGGCCTAATTTGGATGAAATGGATGAAATTGCCTAATTTAGATAATTGAACAAAACAACCTAATTATCCTAGTTGGTATTTATGGCCTAATTGGACTAAATGGAAAAAATTTACTAATCGGCCTAAATGGAATAAATGACCTTATTGGTCTAAATGGCCTAAAGGACCTAAATTGATTAATTGGACTAATTGGCCTAATTGGACTAATTAGAATAATTGGCCTAAATGGAAAAATCTACCTAAATTGGCTAACTGGAGAAAAGGAAAATTGGAGAATTGGTTAAATGACCAAATTACTAATTTACCGAAAAAATATGATAAAAATTAACCTAATAACCAAATGATAAAAATTACATTCTGATTGAATAATCAAATAACATAACAGAAATAAAATTTGACATAAATTAACATACATGAAAAATCAATATCATATCAATTTTTAGCATGCTAATTTGTAAGAATTGTTTTTTTATATCAGTGGAATTAAATTTCTAATTAAATGTATATTTTTATACTACTTCATTTTACGAATATCTTCAATAGATAAAATTTTAAATAATATTTTCTTTATCGCTTTCATATTATTCAATAATGTAGTATTATACTATTCAATTTCATTTTAAACAATTGGTTTTGGGAATCGAAGGTTGTGTGCCTTCAAAAAAATTATTTCTCTAGAGTGGGAAGAAAATGGTTGGACGTACAGTAAATGTGCAATCACAAGGAAATATTTTAGGTTTTTATTTCAATTTGAAATATTTACACATAATTCATAATTAAATATCTAGTTAATATTTTCAGCAAACATACCTAGAGGCTCTAGATGATATAAAAGATGAAAACATCAAGAAAATTAATCATATGAGTGTGGAATTTAGTAAGAAGCACCGTGGGAGAGTTCGATGATGACCCCAAAAAACACGTCATCCCCACAAGGTATTGGTCCTCATCGAGAACCTCTCAAACTTCTCAGAGCAGCAAGATAAAAACACACCTATAAATGTTGATGTGGCCAGAAAATATCATTATAAGAGCATAAAAGAAGTAAACTGATCACTGAACACTTTCTAAAAATATGTTAGTTATAATTCAATCACTTTTATTGGTGGATGATAGGACTATTGATTCATATATGGCCTCAATGTGAACATTCAATGATGCCCTGACTGATGTCAATGAGGGTCCCAGTGGCGGTCGAGCTGATGGTGGTGGTAGTTATGGTAGAGATGATACTGATGATGATGAGGATGGTGATGATGGTGGTGGTGGTGGTGTTCTAGATGATATTTTTGGTGATGGGTATATTATTGATGGTAATGATACTTAAGATTATGATGTTGATGGTGTGTGAGATATTTACCCATTCCATTTTTGACTTACCAGAATGGAGATTGGTGGAAATTTCTTAATGACTTGATTTTATTTCTTGTATGAATGTATATGTCTATTATAGAATTTAATATGGTTTTAAAATTGTTACAAGATGTTTTTTAATGAAAAATATTAAATATTTATATTTTACTAAATGTGAACAGTGGTTTATATTTAATTTGTAGGTTAAGGTTGAGATTGATGTACTACTGCTTCCATATAGTAAAAACTAGTTAAACCCACAGTTCAATGAACCATGTGTATATGTTTTCTATTTTGAAAAACAATACCAACAGTTTCGATGACAATGGGTATAGATATATACCCATGGTTTATATGAAATTATGGTTATCATAAAATCTCATTGGATATACCCCTGGTTTCTTTATAATTTATGGGTATAGATCTATATCAAAGGATACATCAACCATGGTTCCTAAAACCATGGAAATATGGTATGTTTCTAGTATTTTATATTTAACATATAATCTATTTCACGAATAATTTTGTGAAAATGTAATTATGTTAACACCTAACATATTTACACCTGATTTATCCATATTTATCCAATAAATTGGAGGGATATATATGTTCCACCCATATTATAATGAAAACAATGTTTATGTGTTCTACAAGATCATAAATATTCGTGATATCATAACCCATGAAATGAAATGGGTACCATAAATATTTCATCATATAATTACCTGGGTAAAAGAGATAGGTATCATAACTATATAATAACCCTTGTAAATAATTCATTTTTATATGGGATTGCTAATGGTAAAACCCATGGAAGGGAAACATGTATCATAAACATCATTTCATAAAAACATCAACCATATAGAGAAAGAAAAATAATGATATCCTTAGATCAAATCTCCAAAAAAGTATATGTTTGATAAACAGATTTTATTTTAGATGGAAAATAATTTTTATTAAAACTTTTAATCATTTATTGTGGAAAATTAAATTTCAAAGTAAACCATTTAAAAACCTAAATCCTTTTTGAAAATCCATTTAATTTAAATGACTATACAATATTATAAAGAGAGCTTTAAAATAATTTAAATCATTTCAAGAGGAAAATATCATTTTTTATTTGACAAATATTATTATAAAATATCTTGTTTTTTTGATACATTTTTTTAGAAAATAACCATGAAAAAATATATTTGAATCTCTAATGAAATCATCGGTCATGATTTCAGAAGATTTCTCTCTTTCCATATACGTAAAATGAATATTCCTTTTTCATTTGGGATAAAATCCAAATAGGGATTGTTTACAAAATTTAATGAATATTCCATTGGAATAATTTTGTAAAAAAGTAAAACATGTTCAAAATTCCATTATAAATTTGTAATATAGTAATAAAAAAATGATAACATTTTTAGCAAACATAGTTTTGAAAGATATTATATTTATGAGTTATGTCAGAGATAAAGTTGATATTTCATAAAAATATTTTCAAAATTATCATAAGTAAAAAATAGTTGAAAAATGGAACCATTAATTTAATATATCATTAATAAGGATATGAGAATAAAATTCATGATAAATATTATGATATGGATCATAAGATATAATCATAAACTATCCTGATAAATGATGTGGTTGTAACACTAAATCATTACCACTTTGGTTACACAGAATCACAGTAACCATGGAATAATAACAAAAAATTGAACATAAAATATCATGATAATTATAAAATTACTGATATTGCAAGTAAAAGGGGTTGTATATACACTTCATGAAAGAGTTTATATTTATAAAAAAATGTATGTCTCAAAGAAAGTAAATTGGAACAAAAATAACTTTCTACATGAATAACATTCGAATTGTAACCCCGTAAAAGAAAGAAATAAATGAAAAACGTCATTATAAATAAATGAGGTAGATTCATGATATATCATAAAATAATGTATTATATACACTACTTAAAATAAATGAGGGATATAAATGGTATAAGTATCTCAGAAATAAAAGTGATCCTAGATTTACCTTATCTATAAGTCCTGAATTCTTTCATACAAATTAAAACATACCTTAAAAATATATTAGGTTGCAATATATCTATTAAATAATATATATATATGTATATAATACCGTATATGTTTTTTTCATGACCTTTTATTACCTTTTTGTTTACAAATCCATGCATACATTATGCTTTAGATAATAAAACTTTTGTTTTTCATATATGTATTGACATCTTGTTTTTTGGAACTCTTAATTCAGTTAGGTAGTCATCGTCTTATGGTGTTTTAAAAAAATATACAATTAATATATACAATATACATATGTTTTTAGTGTAATCCATAAAATTTGGTGATTTAAATGAAATACATCATTCATGGAGATAGTAGGTCATATGTACACGTGAATGTTGTTTCCATTTTACAATCATATTAAAATAAATACAATTAAATATTATATATATATTAACATTAATTATATTTTTTATTCCATATAAATCATATATTTTTATTAAACCAGTCTATAACACATTCCATGTAAAGCATGAATGAATCACATTACTTCACAAGGTGGTAGTCTATTGTTTCCACAGAAAATGCTATTAATTTACAAAAAAAATGTAAACAAGAAATGTATGTAAGACATAATTATTCCCTAATTATAATAACATCATAAATAGATAAATGTACTATATAAAAATTATATCTATAATTATGACCAACCTATAATGGTTATAATGAAAAAATGAACGACATCTGTTTGTAAGGCGATAGTTTGTAATACACATGAATGATGATTTCATAATACATTTGATAGAAGTTTTTATTGTTATATATTATAACCTTTGAATAAATTTTTTTTTATGAAAATAATTTTTACGTTCTTCCATAATATCATAACTCTAATAATTGAAGGAGGTGGAGTAATATATAAAATAAAATTCTCGTTTGAATTTTGTTACCTTTTCATGAGGTGTATTACTTAGTACTTCTATAATGCCTTAAAATGATGGGTTTATTCAAAAATATATATGAATAAAGGATGAATTTTAGGATTTTTGAAATTTTTTGGGTTGTTTTTTTATGAACCTATGTGATTTTAATTTTTGAGTAAAATAGGATGGGAGATGACTTTTATAAGTAAGGTGAGTGGAAAACTTGTTAATTTTTTAAATAGATAATTATACAGAAACTTTTCATATGATATAAGTGTTTTAAATGGATGATTATTGATCCAAATAGGTGTAATGGTCAAAATTTTTATGTGAATATTTTTTAGGCATGTTTATAGGTGATTTTTACCCTTATAGTTTTATATTAAACCCCAATAAATGAACTTTTACCTTAACTGAAGTAATTAATTTTTTTTTCATTCATAGTAAATTTTGAGAAAAAAGTAGTTAAAAATAATAGAAATTATAAATTATGTTGATTCCAAATATATAATAAAATTTTCCAAATTCAATTATGAAAAGTGGCAGAAATTATTTAAAATTTAATCCCACGGTAGCGATGATAATGATTTTTTAAGGGGAAAATGTTCAAAAGATGGAAATTCTTTTACATACAATTTTAATAATAAATTGATTTCAATGACCTAAATTTAATTAATTTATATAAAACTTAAAAAATTTAACTTTATAAACAATTAAAAATATAATATAATATTATAATTTAATTAAAATAAATTGATGTTTTCAGTTACAATTCAGTATTTTTCCCTGTTCATCAAAAAATGAACATTTTCAAAAAAATATCGAAAAATCATCATAAGGTAATTTTGAAAATATGAAATAAATAATTAATATTACTTTGTAAATTATTTTTCAATTTCTTTAAAAATTTATATTTAGTATAAGTGTTCCAAAAAGGCTGAAAAATGTTTTTTTAAACAATAAGGTTTCTATGTTTAAAATATCATTTATTCCTATCTACATTATTGAAAACACATAGGTTGGAATTTCAATCTATAATATATTAATTTTATGAATATCATACAAAAATGTGGTTTATTTAATCTATCGAGGTAAAATATGTATTATTGTATAAAAATAGTTTTCCAGAATATTGTTTCTTGTATTTACATAAGAGTTTTATTTTGATTTCAATTTCATTAGCTTATAATGAATTCATTCTAATTACACAAGCTTGAAATACATGGAAATTAAATTTCTTTTCAGTAATACATAAAATATTACAAAAATAGATGAATAAATATCTTATTAGTTTAGTTTATTTTTAAAAAAAGGACATAATCTTCTAACATGGTGAAAGATCTTCAACATCTCCCATAAAGTTCTTCCCTTTTTTTCTAATGATAACCTTTCTTTGTATCTTGGGGGGAAAAACTAAAAATGATAATCTCAAATGAACAGTAATGTTATACATTGAGAACAAAAAATACACCATAAACATAAGAATGTAAAAACATGAACATAATGTTTAAATTTCAAAATCATGAATCATTAAATAAATTTGGATGTACGTAAGGCATGTATCATAGAATAACATTAACCATGATAAAATATCATTTTAATTAAACAAGGAATTATGGAAAACAAATAATTACATAATATTATTTCTCTAGTATCCAATGAATTTCTTCCCAGACCATCATAGTGGACAATTTCCATTAATGAACCCGATTTACATTTCATTCCACCCATGCATTACTGAACCTGATTTACATGTCGTTCAAGCCCTCTATTACTGAAAAAATTTACTTTGGTTCTTCTAATGTCCATATCATGATATATAAATAATTACCTACTGAATTAGATTGTGATATAGGTCCTACTTATCCCATAATTAAATCATTATTACATGTGAAACAAAACAAAAACCATTCACCAATGCATTACCCAAGGAACCAGAAAATGGTTTCCTAGAAATCATTACATTATAACATAATCTATATAATATAAATGTGTTTTAAAAAAATAATTTAATCATAAACATAATTAAATCAATGTAGTAATAAAGATATAAATTTAATACATTGTCATCTTTTATGGAAAATAATTTTGATAAAACACTTGAGCTTATTTCTTGGGAAAAATATCCATTCTCCTTAAAAAATGTTTTCCTTCTATAAAATATAACCCATTTTTAGAATAAATCATTTTATGTTGAAATAACCTTGTAATATTGTAGGGGAATAGACAAGGAAATAAGGTATTATAGATGTAAGAACATTTTATAATGTTTTATAATTTAAAAAAATATTCTCGTACTTTTGCAGGAGAAGTCAAAAATCGCATCATACAAAAAATGAAAACAGATTCCATTCATAACATTTATTACTAATTCAACAATGTGTAATATTGAATTAATAAAATATATGTATATAATGAAAAAATTTAAATACTTATTTATGAATCATTTATGTGGATGATAAATATACCTAAATAAATCCTTACAAATACGAAATATCTGATAATGACAAGATTTTCAATGTTATCCTTCACCTTATGTATGAAATGATTTATATATATTTGAACCTAATATATAATTATTTGAATCATGTTACTGATTTATTCTAGAATCATAATAATTTTTATGATAACATTTATGATCATATTTTCACCCATTTGATAGTAATATTCTATTGTTACTTGTTATTCAGGTGTTAACTGTTTTAGGTTCTTTTGTATGTTTTTTGGATAGGTTCATATTCATATTTTTTTGTAATAGTAATATCATTTATACAATATTATTAGTATAATATATATCATACTTATTCATTCAATTAATTTATATAACCATGATTTAATTAATATTATGTATAACGAATCAAATCGCACTATGGTGACGGTAAGCCGTACGTATGCACGAGGGACAATATTGTTCCCATAATTGTATAATGGTATTAAAGTGGATGGTATATAGTGTCTAAAATTAAATATTATTTTGTTTTAATCATGTATATATTTGTTAATTCCATCATTATACACATCCATGTAAGGTGATGGTGAAAAACAGATTACACCACGGCGGGGATATGGTAAGTCATACGTACACACGCGTGGTTACTTCATTTCTCATAGTATAGGTTGAAGGTGGAATAGGGTTGTTCAATATTCATATGGAAATCTCAGTATATAAGTACTATTGTAGTTATTAATTTTTAATGAAACAACTCATGAGGTGGGAGTAGAAAATAAATATGTTTGAAAGAATTGGTAAATGATACTACCTTCCCTTCTATTTGCATCCACTAAAACTCCTCTAAATGAACTAGAGTTTGCATTTGAATAAGAACAATTACTATAGAATGTTAATATGGAATTGGAGACGGTAAATTGGGTAGGGTTTGGTGGAGAATAATGGGTTTATAGGTGTGATTAAAAGAGAATGAGTGGTTCGTTTTTATAAGAGAGGGGAGGGGCACCTTTATAGTGTCCTGAAATATTAATTTATTATAAATTTAGTTTTGATTTATAATACTCCAAAACTCATTAATTTCGACTATAAGATGTGTATGGGTCACAATAAACTCAACATATAAAATTAATTCTGGTTTTATTTTATTTTAAACCTTATCATTTTGATTAATCCTTATTAAATATATTTAATTTTATTTGTTGTAATAATATTCCAGATTTTAAATGGCTATAAATTTTTACATATGTGTTGTTAATTGTCTATAATTGGATAATTTATAATATTTTAAACCATATATTTTTTATTTTTTTATGATTTTTAAGTAATTAAATAATAGATAATTGTTATAAAATATTTTTAGTGTCAATTTTGTCAATATTAAATTATTTGACTTTTAATAAAATAAAAAGATAATATAAATTCAAATCCAAATATTTAATACACACCTAAAAAGTCTTATGCACCAGGAAAATTTTTTTATCACATCATTTAGTTCATATAGTTTTCATTTTAATATGTTTTATAACATTTATTTTATATATCTATCAATAAAATAATATCTACATCCCTATTGTTTCATCATTAATTATAATTATTTAATCTCTAAAAATTTTAGATAAATCAACATGATGTTGGTGATTTCATTAACATTTTGGAGAATTTGTTTTTTATTTTTTATCATGTTTAACACTATTATAATATTATTATACTTATAAGATATATGAGAATGGTATGTTGTCAACTTCTTTATTTTTGTTAGAATTAAATCACTTTCAGGAAAAAAAGTCCATTAAATGAATCAATTACAATACATATGTGAAATTGGTAGACGATCAATCATCCAATAGGATTTTGGAAGGTTTTGGGGTACTTTTATTATCTTTATAATATTGTTAGTTACCCTAATTTCTGCGATTTACCTATAAATGTGGTTAAAAACATTGTTGTAGTTATTATTCATAATATCCCAAAAAAATAAAATTAACTTATTTACATAATTTGGACACACTGATTCCAAATATGGAATCTATTTTTCAGATTTAAAAATATTTATGTTTCATTAATTAATTTGTAATTAATTCTCATTGTAAAAACCGAAAAGTGGGTTTTTAAGATGTAAAAATTATCAAAAGATTGACATGTATTTATGTCCAAGTTAAATGTGAAACTACATCCAATGGAAAATATTATATTAAATGATAAAAATATAATCCAACTACCCTTTAAAACCAATTAATAATATAATCTTACAATATAACTAAATTAGATTAAAGAGTATTTTTGAATTAAAAAGCATTACTGTTTAACTATTAACTAAAATGTGAATTTTATGACACTGAAAAATTACTCCAAAGTAACTTTGAATGTAAAAATTCTAATGAATTCATTTATTTAGAGAAATAAAATATTTAAAAGTGTCAAAAACTATATTTAAAATATGTGTGGCATTGAACAGCCACAAAACTATCTTTTTTTATAAAATACTTGTTTAATCCGAAAATTTTAATTTATTATTATATAAATTTCTAGAAAATAAACAAGGTGAATGTTAATGTTATATTAAATTCCAAATGTGGTTATTAAATTTAATAACTTCCAGTGTATAATGAATTAAATATTAATATTTTAAAAATATATCATTGTTTAGTGAAAGTCAGTGTTGCATATAACGCAAGTTATCAAGGAAGCTCTCTCTTGTGTGTAATGTAATCCAAATCAATGGAGCGTATACTGCAAGATAATACGGTGTTTCATATAGAACCAGCTAATATTTGTGTATTGTACAATTCTAGACATCAATGAAATTAAAAAATATATATCTTATAAAATCTCATGGTGTTACATTCATCTTATATACATGTGTAATCCATATATTCATAATTTAGTTAATATTATTAATAGCAACCATTCCAAGGGCTAGGTGACAATAATCATATTAAATAATTATATTTTAATAATATTACAAGTTTTTTTGAACTAATTATTGTGTATAATTCAAACAAAGCATAGTGATCTATGTAATGAAAGAAAACACAGTGTTGCATGAAACTTACGATAATTATAGTATTACACGTAAAGAAAAATATATAAAATATTTCATGAATTTGCAAAAAAATATTTCACAAAATAACATGGTGTTATGGAACCAGTTATAGAGAGCCCAACGATGCATCGACATGTCACATGATACAAAATAGTTGGATATACATATTAAATGGTTTTTTGGTATATATCTACCAATAGTTTAAACAATCATTGAAATTGGACACAGTGGTATGTTTTATATGTTAAAGATTATGCATTCCACCATAATAAAATATTTTATTAATCTCTATGTGATTATTTTAATAGTTATGATATCCATGCATATGTTACAAGCTCATTTGATTATTTATAAAGAATCATTTGATCTTAATTTACTATTATAATATTATTATTCATGAAAATTTAGTTGATTATATGGATTTCTTTAGTTATTTACCTTTAAATATTGATTATTCTTTATTTTATCCTGATATTATTTTATATACATAACCCTTACCGGGCATCAGATTTCACTAATTTTTTTTCTAGCCCTGATATATGTAGAAAGAATCAATGAATTGGTCAAGGAGGAAGAATATTTAGTTTAACTATATTTTTATTTTTTATTTTTAAAAAGTAATGCAGGATTTAAATTCATATCTAGTTTTCCATTACTAATAAACTATTCATTCTATTGTGCTATGATCACTTGTATCTAGTGACAAAGTAATAATATTACACCTAGCTCTAGGCTATAGGGGTTTGGTTCATTAATCTTCATCACGTTCATCATCACAAATTGAATAAAAAATACTTCATTAAAAGTTTATTTCCATCAATAAACATATCTTTTTGTCACTTGAATCTATTTCCTCGAAATACTAATTCTATAATTTATCCAATATTTCATTCCTTATATATATATTAAAATTTTAACTTAAAACTAAAAAATTATATACATTACCCAAATATTTTCAAAACCAATTCTAATTATCATAGGAATTATCAAATCATCCAGAAGAATCATCCAAAGTATATCATTCCCACATAATGTCAAATTTATCCTCAATAATCTTTATATTGATTTTCCAACTTCTCGTCATCTTTCCCACTCCATCAACTTCAGATCTTGAATATTTTTTATTTTTCTGCCCATCTCCATCTACAATGTATTTAGTAGATATGGACCACCCATATAATTTTTATATTTTATTTATATTAATATTAGGACTCCAAACATCTAATTTAAATAGAATATCCCTCAAACATATTAATCCATTTACTCTAAAAACCATCATTATATCAATTTACCAAATGTGTATAAGAAACATCTCCATTGATTTGTTTCTTAGAAAAAACATGATTAGAAAAACACATTTACTTTTCCTCAAACAATCATACTAAAAAATTATATAATCAGTATCATTAATATATTTTTTGTTTTAATATTTCCCCATTAATTAATTTTTATAGATAATTTCAATTATATGTTCAATGTTATTATTGAACCCCTTATACCTAATAGTTACAATGGTGATGGATTAATTGACATAATTCTAATATTATATTCATTTTTTTCCATGAATTAAAATATAATAATTTCATTTATACTAAAATTTAAAAAATATTCTCTTGAGAGAAATGTATTATTACACCTTTCATAGAAACGAACCAAAATAAAAAAGCTAAAAGTCTAAATGATCCATTCATGGTTTATGAATAAAGAGTGATTGAATCAATAATAAATATTTTCTTTTTCTATCCTAAATGTGACACCAAATATAATTTCACTATTCATAGGTTGTTTAAATATATTTCAAGAAAAAATTTATCAATTAAAATCAACTAAATAAACATAATTATAGTTTTTATGATAAATTTTGATAACACTTCCTTTTGCAGTTTAATGAAGATACCCCCTATTATATTCAAATTTAAACAATAAAATTATGAAAAATAATGCTTTATTGTATCTAAAATGACAAACAACTCTCTATAATTTCAATATTATCATAAAAATCGGTGCCACTATAGCTTCAGTTTTAAATTAACCATCAATGTATGAACATAATATATATTAATCATGGTTATAAAATAATTCAATGATGTAAACCACCTAAATAAGTTGGGAAATTTTTTCTTCTCATCGATACCAAATAGGTTTAGAGTATTCACTCAAACATGGAATATTATGGATTCCATATTATTCATTTCAAGAAATATGAATACTTTCATTTATAAATTCCCTTCCCTAAGTTTTTATATAAGGCTTTGTTTGTTTCATCTTTTCAACTATCTTCTCATGTGGGAACTCAATTATAACATGATTAATATAAAATTCATATTCATGTTCCTATTTCGGCCTATATTTTTTTTAGTCTTATATGTTATAATTGTTATAAATTTTAGTAGTTATGTCATGTATTCTCTCACCACTCAACGAAAATCCTAGTTTCTCCTTAATTATAATTTTATGATATCATTTCTATAATTTCAACTCTTTTAGTTTATCTCTCGTTCATTCCATTAAAACAACAATGTTATTTTTATATCTTCATATTTTTTTTACATTAACTACTTAGACATGAATGGATAGTTCTCCTTTTTCCTTGTTGATATTTCATAATTTATGTTTCATGTTGATTATATTCAAAATGTATTTTCATTAAATATTATGAATCTTTACCTTTCGGTAAAATATTACATGGATTTCTTTGAGTCAATAAAATATATTTTACGAACACATACATTTTGAAATTATGGCATCCGGCCTTTTTATTACATAAATGTTCATTACATTTTACAAACAGGGGCTCTTTAATGTCAAGTGTCTTGAAAATTAGGAACAGAATACATGAAAACAATATAAAACATTCTTTTAAACCACTCGTATGCCTTCATCATAGGTTCATCCTATGTAAAATTACTGTATCTCATATCCTAGAGACATATATCCAAGAAAAGGGTGAGAATAATGCTCAGTAAAGAAAACAAGTGAAAAAGTTGACAAGTGATCATTTACAATATAGATAAGAACATTATAAAATTTATAAAGGCGTGAGCAATAGAATAATATGAATATCATAATGAATAGTTCTTCAATAATAACATGAATATGTGGCCACAAAATTTCATTTATACACTCATGAACTTATCACCAAGGTTTATCCACGAGGTATCATAAACATTATCGAGGTTATTCACCAAGGTATCATGAAAGTTTTCATCTCTAGAGAATAATTATGTACCGAATTCATTGGAGTGGTATTAGGGGGATCACATAATATGTCATTACATTCATGTGAGACACATAGATAATAATCAAACATTTCAAAAATAACCCATATATAATAAATGAAATGGGTTCATTTCAAAATTGTGACATTTTAAAAGTTCTTAAAAATAAGACCGGTATGTCATTTATTACCCACAGAAAGTGAGTGACGGTTACATATATGTCAATACCCAAATAAAATATAAATTTTTTTTATAACTATGAAAATCCATAGAAACGAAATAGGTATGGGTATTCACATTTATAAAATAAGATAATTTCTTGAGAGAAAGAGAGAGAAATTTTGAGACAAAAATTCTGCAGCATAACGACTGTATACATTGTTTCAGAAAATAATAAAAAGAAAGGGTACAATGGTAACCCACTCATAAATAACTCATATTACAATATAAATACATAATTACATACAGATAAGAACACGGTATGGACATTTGAATGACATACCACAAAAAAATTAAACTTGCAAGGAAAGGGAATATGCGATTTCTTTTACAAGAAATTCGGCACCCTAATAGCATCAACAAAAAATTCAGAAAATCAATTCATGAGTGTGGAAAGGGTCCCTAATAATTTGGACATGAAATGGAAAGGAGAAAATATATTGATTAATAATCCCCCGCACAATAAAATGTAACTAAATGGCATAACATAAAGGAAGTCAATACTTAAAAGAGGAGGGTGAAAGGATCCCTTACCTTGAAGAGTAACTTCGAAAACATGAAGGTCGAGATCTTGGAAGGCTTGAGGGAATATTGGGAGGACTCCTTGGGAGGTAAGTAGATCAGAACATCATTGAGGATGATTTTGGAATGAAATGAATGAGGGAAATTTCTTGGTATTTATTGGAAATGTGAGTAAATAAATTATTAATTTCCAAGGGACACCTCATCGGTGGTATTTGAAAAACCATGGGCTTGCCCCTGGTATTTTACCATGGTATTGGCCACATGAGACACCTTATACCATATATCACTATTCATAGTTCAACCAAATATCTTACATCATTATTACATCATTAATGATATCATTAAACACCCAAAAATCAAAACGTCATTTTTACTTTTCACTGATAATTCAACTATTTCAGAAAAATCCCAAAAACTCACCCTATCCTAATATCGATCCTCTAAATTCAAAACTTATTTCCATTTTATGAAAACAATTTTATAAATATTTTTTAATTTATTTTTTTTAAAATTAAATATTTATTTTAAAAATAAATCTTTAAAACTATAACTCATTTTGTAACACCTTAAAATAGTAAACAAGGTCCCATAAAAATATCGTATAACCAGAAGACAATATAGTAACAATTTATTAATAAATTTTACAAAAATAAATTTCCATTTATAATTATTTAATCAATTATAAAATTGTAAATAAAATATTTATGGCGTACAAAAAAACCAAAACTTATACTATGATCATTTTTTCACTTTTATGATGTCTAAAAAATATTTCTACATTCATGGGTGATGTTTCTATTTTTTGGTCAAATTATTGTTCATTACTAATCATATGGGAAGGTTACTATTCCTAATTTACTATTCACTGAAAACCATGTTTATCTTATTAGACTCTACATTTCTGATAGATCACAACTTTAGAAGACCATTTTTTGAAAATAATTTCACATTATTAATTATTTAATGAATACAAAAATATTTTAAAATACCCCTTTTTTCTAAATCCATCAATAATACACATCCGATATTTATCTGGATATTTTAAATTCACAAGATTTTCTATAATAAGAAATAACAATTTTATTTATATAAAAGGATTACACAATGTAGGTAATGTCTCATTACATAGCCCCATATAACACCAGGATAGGACCTAAGTGTAAGGTATGTTATGTTAATAGAATCTTGGGGTGTCTCAGACATCATTGCCCGAGTGGTGATTTATATCATCTTGAACTTCTCCCTTAGTTGATTCTTTTCAAGCTTCATAAATTGAAGTTCGTCTTGGGCCTTGTCTAGAACAAAGCCTATTGATGCTACCTCTTTCCCAAGCTCCGAAAGATGGGCTTCATATGGCTCGAGTCTACTAGATGAGGCCATTCTATCTTTTTTCTATATGAATTATCCAAGACAACCATATTTATAAAAACAAAACTTTATTATTATAGTTTCCAATGGTCATATTGATCAACAGTCATATAACAGTCGAAACCCAATGGTCTTATTTTAATTACACCCACTTCTTTAATTAAAGGATATAGTTTTGTTGAGTTTAAAATAAAATAACAAAAAATATGTAGAAAGAAATATAATTAAAATGTTTTGGTCATTACATTCTTCCCCCTTAAGAAATTTCATCCAGGTAATTTTATCTCGTACCCTCTGATGTGAAAAGGTGGGTGTACTTCTGTCTCATGGACTCCTCCGGTTCCCATGTGGCTTCTTCACATTTTTAGTTCCTCCGCAACACCTTAACAAGGTGGGCAGTATTATTGCATAGAACCATGTCTCTATTATACAAAATCTCCACCGACTGCTCCTCATAAGAGAGGTCATGTTCCAATTGTACCACCTCTGGATTTAGTACATGTGAAGGGTCGGGTATGTCCTTCCTCAAGAGGGATACGTGGAAGGCATCATGAACTTGTGCTAGATTTGGCAGGAGTGCCAGACGATAATCCACTACACCCACACATTAAAATATTTCATAGGGGTCAATGTACTCAGGGTTGATCTTCCCTTTCTTCCCAAGCCTCATGACTCTCTTCCAAGGTGAAATACGATGAAAGAATTTATCACCAACATCAAAATCCAAGTCCCTTTGATGGTTGTCGGCATAGCTCTTTTGCCGACTCTGAGAATCCTTAATGTGTTTTTGGGTGGAATTGACCTATTCTATCATCTATTTCACAAGATCATTCCAAAGAATCTTTTTCTCACCATATTCATCCCAAAAAGTAGGCGTTCTACATCACTTCCCATAAAGAGCTTCATAGGGTGACATTTGAAAGCTCGAGTGGAAGCTGTTGTTGTAAGAGAGCTCAACTAAAGATAAATGTTGATCTCATCCACCTTTAAACCACATTAATCAAGTTCTCATCATGTCCTTGAGTGTTTGAATAGTCCTTTTATATTGGCCATCCGTTTGGGGGTGATAGGTAATACTAAAATTCAATTCAGGGCTTAGAGTTTGTTGAATACTCCTCCAGAATTTTGATGTGATCCTTGGATCCTGATCAGATATGATAGAAAGTGGAACTCCATGTAGCCTTATCACATCCTTCAAATAAATCCAGGAAAGTTGATCTAGAGATAAATCTTCACAAATGGATATAAAATGGGAAGTCTTTGTGAGATGGTCCACAATAACCCATATCGCATTATTTCGTTACGAAGTTCTCGGGAGACCAGTGACAAAGTCCATAGTGATATTATCCCACTTCCATGCTGGTATGGGTAGTGGTTGCAATACCCCTATAATAATTTGTCGCTCGGTCTTCACATGCTGACATACCAGGCACCTTGATGTGTAGTCAGAAATCTCCATGTTCATATTATCCCACAAATAATGTTCATGAAGGTCCCTATACATTTTCGTGCTACCAGGATATATAGAGAAAGTAGTGCTCTGAGCTTCATCCATCAACTCCATATTTGTTTCTGGAATAGATGTAACACATAGTCTTGTATGAAATTTCAGTACACCTTCTTGATTAGTATTGAACTCAGGAAACTTCCCATCCTTCACCGCCTCAAACTTCTTCTATAACAAAGGATCTTTTTTCTATTCTATCTTGATCATCTCTATTAGTGACGGCTGAGAAATCATTTTTGTTAGATTTAATGATTTCCCTTCCTTTATAATTCCCATGTACATTTCTACTAGGACATTGAATAAAGGATCTCTTTGAATCATCATAATGGAAAGAACAACTGGCTCTTCCCTACTAAATGAATCAGCAAAATTGTTTTCTATTTTGGGATCGAAATAAATTGAACAATCATAGTCTTTAAGGAGTTCCTACCATCTCCTTTGTCTCATGTTCAATTCATTTTGTGTGAAAAATATACATGAAACGTTGATGGTCTGTGTATATATCACATTTCTCCCCATAAAGATAGTGCCTCCATATCATCATAGAAAAAATGACCGCTACCAGTTCCAGATCAAGTGTAATATTGTTCTTCTCATGAGTCTTCAAATGTTGAGATGCATAATCAGTGACCTTGTCATTTTACATTAGGATGCACCCAAGCCCTTTCAGAGATGCATCGCTAAAAATAACGAATCCTTCTCCACATAAGGGGAGAGTTAACACAGGTGCGGAAACCAATCTCTTCTTCGGCTCTAGGAAACATTCCTTACACTCCTTTTTCCAGATGAACACGAACCCTTTTCATGTTAACATGTCTAATGGATTAGAAATTTGTGAATTTTTTTTAAAAAACCTCCGATAATATCCCACTAATCCAAAGAATCTATGAATCTCAATTATTTTTGTAGGCTGAGGCCACTCCTCTACAACTTTTGTCTTTGTAGGGTCAATTTTGATTCCTTCATTGGTAATAATGTTCTCCCAGAAAAAAAAATTGTTGTAACAAGAATTCACATTTACTGAACTATCCAAAAATTCTCTCCTTCCATATAGTTTTCAAAATAACCCTTATATGATCCTCATCCTCCTCACTACTTTTGGAATATATCAGAATATCATTAATAAAAACTACCAAAAATTTATCAAGGATGTCTTTAAAGACTCTATTCATCAAATCCATAAAAATAGAATGTGCATTAGTCTGTCTAAAAGTCATACCAAAAAACACATAATTCCCATATCTTGATTGGAAGGGACTTTTTAGAATATCTTCTTTATTCAGCCTATATTGATGACAACCAGATCGAAGATCAATCTAAGAGTAAAATTGATCCTCACTAAGTTGGTCAAATATGTCATCAATTCATGGAAGAGAGTATTTTTCTATACTGTGATCCAGTTCAGTTCTCTATAATCAATGCAAGGCCATGTCGATATGTCATTCTTCTTCACAAAGAGAACATGTTCTCCCCAAGGAGACACACTCGGTTGGATAAACCCCTTCTCCAAAAGATCATGGAGTTGTTTCTTTAATTCCTCCATCTCCACATTTTCCATCCTATACAGGGACATTGATATTGGATGAGATCCACGTACGAGTTCAATAGGGAACTCTACCTCTCTTTCTAGGGGAGGCCTAGGAAACTCCTTAGGAAATATGTTAATGTATTCTTAGATGATGGGTACATTTTCTATCCTCAAACTCTCATTTCCATCTTCTTATTCACCGATCAATTCCATAAAGAAGGATATATGAGGTTTTTATAGACAATGATCAGGTTGATATATCCATCCATGAAAGATAACTGTAGGTTTTCTATTCAAGACTACTTAGATTTCCTTACTTCTGCATTTGATCTTAGCAGTATACTTTTAGAGTCAGTCTATCCCCAGTATAATGTCGAACTCTAGTATGGGAATGACTACTAGATTTGTGATATGATTTTTCTCACCAAATTTAATACTAGAGTTTCTAAACCCTGATGATGCTTGGATAATCCCACAAGGAGTCTGGACTGATAAATATAATTTTAGCGAGTTGGGGGTTGATTCTAAATTCATTGCAAACATGGAAGAAATAAAGTAATGAGTAAAACCAGAATCAAAAAAGTACTTGCTATCTTGGAGAGAACAACAAGATTACCTGATACCACCTGACTTGGAGATTAAACTTCTGCTATCGTGATAGAAAACGCAAGACATTTCTCCCTTGGCCATTACTGAGGCTCATGGTGGTTCCCCTCTAGTACGCTCGGATTTGGATAGTGATTGGCAAAGTGCCCAAGTTGTCCACACATTAAGAACTGGACATCAGGTAGGGCCTGTACTATATTCTCCTTGTCGTTAGTGTCTATAAGTTGAGTTTTCACCTCACTATGACAATTCCTCACAATAAGTCCATCTCTTCCACACTTGTAGCATTTTTCTCTCCAATGTAGGCAGTTCCCTGAATGATTCTTCCCACATTTATTACACGTGGGAAGTTTCAGTATCTTGTCTTATCTTCCTT
Organism: Viscum album; assembly: GCA_963277665.1. Classification (NCBI taxonomy): domain Eukaryota; kingdom Viridiplantae; phylum Streptophyta; class Magnoliopsida; order Santalales; family Viscaceae; genus Viscum; species Viscum album. Next base: position 1,759,767,393 of record OY728123.1, read on the forward strand.
GATCAAATCTCATCCCTATTCTTGGATCCATTGATCTCTTTTTGTTGTTGGATTTATGAGACCACTACGTCTCACCAAACTCTTGTTCAACATTCATCACACTTCGCATAATCTCCTCATAGCTGTCATAATCTCGGATGGCTAGATTCATCCGCAGATGAGGTCTGAGTCCACCGAAGAATCAATCATCCTTTCCATTTTGATCCATGACAATGCTAGAGGTGTAACATGAACGCCTTGGGAAGTTCATCTCGTAGCTTCCCACAGATTCATTCGCATTCTTATTTATCTTGAGAAACTCCTACTTCATTCTTGTTCTTGTAGAATGAGGAAATTACATACTGAATAAGATCCCTCTGAACTCTTCCCACTCCATAGATTCAACCTCCAATATTTTCCTCATATTTTTAATCTACGCCCACCACTGATCAGCATCTCCTTTTAAGTGATAGATAGCCAGGGTGACCTTCTCTTCCCCTGAACAGCGGAGCACAGAAAAGATCTTCTCAATGGAGCTGACCCACTACACAACAATCAATTGGTCAGTCGATCCACTGAATGTTGGTGGTTGTTGATCCATAAATGAGTCAATAGATTTTTTTTTCTTTCTAAGTGAGATCGGTCTCTCATCTTGAATAATATTATTCCCATAACTTGAGTGAGTTGGTTCATCATTTTCATGAATGTTTCCGTTCTAGATTCCATAGGAGGGCCGTCAGTGCATGGTCCATTGTAGTAACCATTTGCACGGTTCCTCCTAATTCCCACCATTTATAAAAGAATAAAACCTTAGTGAGAAAATTATTTAATTTATGAATCTTTTAACTATAAATTATTTTTGTCTTAAAACATCTTTAAATAGTTTTATTTCTTTATAAATCATTCATAATGATTCATAAAAAGCATATGTTTAACCAAAAATATCCACCGGGTGTGTTGTAACCAAGAGTGTAGAAAGGACCATTGTCATGTACCAGGATACCATAGGTCAATCCTGAAACTCCTTGTCAGAGTTTTCACTCCTAGGTACCTCTGTACCAAAGCTGCCTCTACCTGCTCGTATCTAGACATGGAGGTATTTTCTTGATAAACCACATACTTTATACTCACCAAAATATGAGTAAGTTTTCCTATATTTAAACATTTCAATAGGATTATTCCTAATTATTTCATATCCTAATTTCCAAAAATAACTAAAAAATACTTTGATACCAAATATGGCATCCCACCATTTTATTATATAACGTTTCATTACATTTTACAATCAAAAGATCTTTAAAGTTTAGTGTCTAAGAAATCAGGAACATAATACAAGAAACAAACATAAAACATTCTTCTAAACCACTAGTATGGCTTAATCATAGGTTCATCCCATGTAAAATTACCACATCTCATATCGTGGAGACATACATCAATGAAAAGGGTGAGAAGAAGGCTCAGTAAGGAAAATAAGTGAAATAGTTGACAATTGATCTTGAGCAATATTAATAAGAATGTGATAAAAGTCACAAAGGTGTGAGAAATGGTAGAATATTAATATCATAATAAAAGGATCTTGAATAATAACTTGAATATGGGGATACAACATTTCATTTATACATTCATGGACATATCACCATGGTTTATCCCCGAGGTATCATAAAAATTGCCGATGTTATTCACCAAGGTATCGTGAAACTTGTCATCTCTAGAGATTAATTATTTACCCAAAGCATTGGTGCGCTATTAGGGTGCACCATTAATATGACTTTAATTTAATTTGAGACACATATTTTATAATCAAACATTTCATAAATAATCCATAGATAATAAAATAAATGGGATCATTTCAAAATCATGACATTTTAAAAGTTCTTAAAAATAAGATAATTTAGTCATTTATAACCCATGGAAAGGGAGTGAGGGTTATGTGTATGTAAATTGAAGAATCAAATATATCATTTTTTATAACTATGAACACCCATAGAAACTAAATAGGTATGGGTATTCACATATATAAAATAAGATAATTTATTGAGAGAAAGAGAGAGATATTTTGAAATGGAAATTCTACAGCATAATGACTATATAACATAATTTTACAAAATAATAAAAAGAAAGTGTACAAGGGTAATCCACTCATAAATAAAAAATATTACATTATAAATACATAATAACATAGGGATAATAAAATGGTATGTATATTTTAATTACATACCACAAAAAAACGAAACTTGAAAGGAAATGGAATATGTGATTTATTTTAAAAGAAATTCTGCAGTCTAACGACAGCACTTAAAAATTATTAAATCAATTGATGGGAGTGTAAAGGGTTCCCCATAATTTGGACATGAAATGTAAAGTATTAAAGATATTTAAGAATAATTCCCCACATAATAAAATGGAACATGAAGACATAACATAGAGGAAATCAATACTTAAAAGAGGAGGGTGAATGGATCCTTTATCAAGAAGAGTAACATCAAAATCATTAAGGTTGGGACCTTGGGAGGCTTGAGGGAACATTGGTAGGACTCCATGGGAGTTAATGAGACCATAACATCGTTTACTATGATTTTGGATTGAAATGAATGAGAGAAATGGCATGGTATTTATAAGAAATTTTAGTGGATAAAATATTAATTTCTAAGGGACACCCCGTCTGTGGTATTTGCAAAACCATGAGCTTTCCCATGGTATTTTCCCATGGTATTGGCAACATGAGACACCTAATACCATATCTCAATATGAAAATGTCATCCAGAATTCTTACATCATTATTACATCATTAATGATGTCATTAACCACCCAAAACTCAAAACATCATTTTTACTATTCACCTATAATTCAACTATTTTAGAAAAATCACAAAAAATTCACCCTAACCTAATATAGAATCTATGAATTCAAAAATTAAGTAAATTTTATGAAAATATTTTTCTAAATATTTTTAATTTAATTTTTACATAAATTAATTCTTTATTCCAAAACTATAACTCATTTTGTAACAATATAAAAAAGTAAATAGAGTCCCATAAAAATATCGTATACCCATAAGAAAATAAGGTAAAAATTTATGATTAAATTTTATGAAAATAAATTTTTATTTTAAATTATTAAATTAATTATAAAATTGTAAATATAATATTTATGGCGTATAGGAATACCAAATCATAAACTATGATCGTTTTTTTTTTCACTTTTATGATGTCAAAAATGTATTTATACATTCATGGGTAATGTTTCAATTATTTTTGTCAAGTTTCAATTCATTACTATTTATATGGATATGTTACTATTCCTACATTACTATTCACTAAATACCAAGTTGATCTTATTAGACTCTAAAGTTCTCAATGATCACAACTATAGAAAACCATTTTTTGAAAATCATTTCCAGTTAATAAATATTTAATGAATACAAAAATATTTTAAAATACCCCTAATTTTAAAAATCCATCAACAATGCACATCCGATATTAATACTGGTATTTGAAATTAAAAAAAAATTTCCATAAGAAGAAATAACAAATTTATTTATATTAAAGGATTACAAAAAGCAACTAAGGCCTCGTTACATAGCCCCTTATAACCCCAGCAAAGGACCTAACTATAAGGTGTGCTCTGGTGATAGAATCTTGGTGTGGCTTGGACAACATTGTCCGATTAGTGATTTATACCATCTTGAACTTATTTATTAGGCGATTATGTTCAAGATTCATACAGTGAATCTTGGCTTGGGCTTGGTCCAGAGTAAATCCTAGTGATGCTACCTCCTTTCCAAGCTCTGACAGATGGGCTTTCTATGGCTCGAGTCTTCTGGATGAGGTCATTCAATCTTCTTTCTGTATTAATTTACAAATATGACCATATTTATAAAAACACAACTTTATGATTATAGTTTACAACGGTCATAATGACCCACAGTCATATAACAGTCGAATCCCAATGATCTTATTTTAATTATACCCATTTCATTGATTAAATGATATAGTTTTGTTGAGTATAAAATAAAATAACACACAAAATTAGGAAACAAATATAATTAAAATGTTTGAGTTGTTACAAAAATTTACCATTTAAATAATATACCATAATACATTTCATTATATTTATAGAGTGGGTTTTTGATTTCGTGAATTTCCCTCCCTCTTTAAATTCCAATCATAAATAATTTTCGTACTATAAATGTTTTTATTGTATTTATTCAGAAAAAATAGACATTACTAATAAGAAAGTCTCATGTTAAATTATAAATAATGTTCGTTGGTATTTTCATGAATATTCTTTTCCTTCTACATTAACTCTTTCATTTTTTATCATTTTTATAAGAAACTTTCTCTTCTCAACTCGTATCTACATTACCTTGATATAGGGTTGGTGTTTTTCGTACATTATTCATCCCAATTATATCAAATTTTGGTAGTATAATTTTTATGTTGTGACGAAATAGGCTTATCATCACCTAAATAATCAAAAAAAAACTTAAACTTTATTATGTGGAATATTTTTCATAGCATCTCTATATAATATATCCTAAACATCCAATGAATTATCATAATTATTTCCCATTATATTAAGGGTATTTTACATATTATGGTACACTGATTGTTTCTTATTATGTTTTCATTATTTTTAATCTACTTTTAAATAAATCTTATTTAACATATTCTTATGTTCGGAAATATTCATCCTGAAATCCATGATATTCTCAAAGAGATCATTTACCTCCTCATATTCAAATCCATTCATATTCTCAAAAAGAACGATTATTTTATTGATATGGAAATTTTAATCAATGAATACAATATTCTTATTGTTTAGTATATATTCATTTGTGTTTCATTCTTCCCCTTAATCAATATTAGAAGTGGCATTAGGATTTTTTTCATGGGAAATAAGGGTTTTCTAATTTTCATTGATATCTTCACAGAATAATTCACTATATGCTGATGACACATTATATTCATCCCTTATAACTATATTTCATTTAATATTTCATGATGATTTCATCTTCTCTCTTGTATCACCCTTATTTAGTTTTTATAGATCGCCGTTTAGAAAAATCTTTTATTCTATTATATGTTTCAATTTTATTATATCTTTTATTTGGATAGCTAATCCAAAAATTCTCAATACCATATTAATTAAATAATTTTATAGTGATAATACCTTTTCATTTTTCACTTCCTATTTTAATTCTTTATAAGTCAAATACATGATTTACTATGGACATAATTTCTTTATTTGTCACTTACTAAATATAGATTATAATCACCCTTCTTTTGATTAATACTATGATCTTTCATGACTTCAAAACCCATTAAATTCATTTCATTTTTTATAAAAAAGTTCATGACAAATTTCATAATATTGAATTATTTCATGAAACTCGTCAAGGGATATATATCTATTAACTTCCAAGTAAATTTTATTTATATCAAACCTAATATGGAAAATTAGTATCAACCTTTTCACAATTGACATATATGGTATCCTAAAATACCCTAATGTTTCTAGAAGTATCATTTAATATATTGAATTAGTCACCTATTTTTCCATAATCATCCATTCAAATGTCTTTAATTTAATAAATCATGGTCTATAGTTTTTATTTTCATTAATTATTACATTCATTTCATTCATTTCCCTAAGCTTATCTCATATCTCTTATTATATCTTTTGCATGATGTATTTTTTATACACCACACCATGCCCAGATAATTGAATATGAAATATGTATTTTCATTCTGAATATAAATTTGTATTTCCCAAAAATATCATAAGATAACCTCTCACTAGGGTTGTAAACCCAAAAATTACATCATTATAAACTTCTTGGACTAATTTTAGATATAAGGGATTATTGTATTCTTACATCCATTAAAATTCATTCAATCAGAAACAAAAATCTGTATCCTAATAATTTAATTAAAGTAATTCATATTTATATTTAATTATGAAAGTATCATTCATTGGGAACAAGTTATATCTAATTCAAATTGATGTTCCCAAGATCGGTTTTATTATTAATATGGGGATTATGGGATCATTTATAGTATTTCTATGAATTATTCATATAACAAAACATCATTATCTTTTTAAAATCCTTTTCATTTCTTAAATAATATATTTCCCTTTCACATATTAAACTATATTAATGAATAAAAATGTAAACTAAAATTTTGAATTTCTGATCTTAATATGATTATATATTGCATGAAAGGTTCAATTGTTATATCAAGAATAATATTTCCATTATTAAACTTGACTGAATACTATTTCAATCTATTTACTAATAATATTTATCACTTTTTAATATAATAAAGTGAAGTCTCTAAAAAACAACTCGCTACATCATTAAGGGTTCTTTAAACTAGATTCAGCTGGTGTAGTAAACATCCCAAAAAGTATTAGCCATATCCTTATGAAAAAACTATATATGCTCCCTCTTGTTATTCAATGTATCCTTTTAATATACCTACCATCTAGAATTTGATTTATTCTATCTTATAGAAAATTTTTATTTCAACCCAACTAATAAATCCACATATCTATATCTTTGTAATAATTTTTATTGCAAACCCCTTTCACTTATCCTCTAAAATAATGGTGATATCCTAAAGTAGGATTGTGTTCTTTTTCTCATTTATTCATAATTTGTGACACAACAAATCCAGGTTCATGCTTCTTATCACCCCTCACTCATGTTCTATGAAATGGATATATTTTCAAAGTCTCCGTCTTAATCAATTAATATTTTATTTTTATTAGATATCAATGCTTAGTCTTCCCTCACACACACACAAAATTATTTAGGACTAAATAATCAGGTTTTCAATTCCTTATAATTTAAATTTATTATTCTATATTTTTTATTCATATAAAATTCCATGAATAATTTATTCTAAAATTTGAATTATGAATCCAGGATATTTTTAGTACTTTGATATTATGATATATAAAATTATTCAATAGAATCATCTAGTTTTGATTTTCATTCAAACCAAACTCATATAATCAATGAAATTTAACATTTATGTCTCTATATGATTATGTCATCAGGGTTTTTGAGGCTTGGATGAGATCCATACAACAGTTTTAATGTGGGGGGGTTTTTGTTGTGCACAACCATGACGATGTGATAACCATTATTGCTCTTATAAAATGTTTCCAATGGTTTCTTCATCATTAATTGAGTTCAAACCGATCTTGTAAAGGTAGGAATGAACCTGGATTTTATAGCCTAGTGAATCTTGGGGACACTCATTTTTTGGAGAGGATGGGAGGTCCGGATCATCTCACCCATTTGGGGTAATTATTCTCTTATCAATAACTCTTTTATAGAATTTAGATATGTTAAATATTTTCTTCTAAATAAATATATGGGACTAGTTACCCTAAATAAATTATCATTGGTTAATTCTCTTTAACATCAAAACTATTGGGGTCTATTTAGTGAATACATGTGTATGTATCCAAGTTTCACTATAATTCTCATATAATGGGTGGTTTGTTACGTGTTGAAGTCATATAACCAAGTTCTTTGGAATCTGCTACCATACATGGTAGTGATTAATATTACAAGGAGGGGATTAAGCCATTATAAGCCATCCAATGTATCCTAATTATTATTGGAATCACAACCCATGTAGTTTTTTGGACTCGTTCTCTTTAACATCATATAGATAGTAATTCTATGGGCACTCATGGTTACAATGTATTCAATCTCAGGTCCCAAAGGGATGTTCTATTAAACCATAGTATAGTGAGAATTAGTGTTTCTACAGTCAATATTATGGGTGCTATATACTGAGGTTTCCCCTATTATTTTAGAGACTCATGGTACTGATGATATGGTTATTTCAATTACATAATCTCATGTAAGATATACACGGTTTGATAAACATGGGATGTAAAATTATCATCTTTATTACAAATGAAATTGGACATATATACCAAGACTAACCTAAGGTGAGTTATTATAGAACTCAAGCCTCATGAAGACTTCCTTTGTATCATGGTTATGAAAGGAGTCATAGTCATCATAGTTCTGTTTATTTCTCCTTTCTCTTATAGATGAGGTAGAATAATTATTCAAAGGGAATGATTGGGTCCCAATGTTTAAAAATGACATTTCTATATGGAATACATCGAAATGGATGCTTATTGGATATCGGGTATTATGAAGGCATCCTATGTATCCTACATTTTGCTGGAATCTGGGTTTCTGTATTTCAATGACACCTTTGGATTGTCCCCTTGGAATATTCCCTTGTGTTGAGGCTAATGTGGCATGTCACTAGTTGGAGAATTACATACATATGTTGACCCCATTAGTGGAGAATCGTGATGTGAATGATATGATTTTTTAAGATTCATATGTTCAGATGATCTATGCTTATAGTGAGAAAAAGGGATGAAAATGATAATTATTATCATTGAGAGAGTGAGGGACATGGGTATAGGGACTACCAAGGGTATCTCGAACCTGAAGTGGTGGATTACGTATCCTAAATATTCTATCAATAAGAGTTATCATAGTTCTGTAGGCTAGGACTTACAAGATAATGTTTTCATTATCTTACATTCATTCCTAAAATGAAATGATTTTATGATAATCCAGATATGTATTCATATCTAAAGACAAGTAAGTTATCTATATATTCATTCTAAAGTACTCTGTGTAAAATGGGTAGCATATAAGAAGGTTTTCACATGATCAAAGATGACTTGTCTAAAGGACATCATAATATCTAGGGGTTCAATCCTAGAAGCCATCCCATGACCCATTTGGCTTGTTGAGAGGGTGTCTCATTAATTAGTGTACATTCCTTAGTGTCATTCATAATAGCTGGATTGACACATGTGGAGGGTATTGTGACAATTAATATGATATGTCACAGAGGGTTTAATATGACTTTTCTAACATCCCTTGATGGGATCATGAGACATAGATGACAGTTCTATAGGGTTTCACAAGTAACAGTAAACATTCCTATAGGGTGTCATGAGTGCTTAGTTGACATGTGTCAATGCCACCATGTGACTCATAAGACATGAATGGGTATCGTTTTATTAGTCATGAAATGTATCTCAATTAAATCACAAAGAATGGGAGATGATCTAAGGGGGACTCGAGACACTAAAGTATCATGATTAGGGAGAACCACATGACACACTCTGACATTCCCAGGAGGAGTTTCACGACCTAAATAGCATTCTGAAGAACTGTCATGAGAACTGGATGGCATTTCCTGGTGCAGTCACATGACCTTGATGGATCAAATGATGTGAATGAGGGGCATTGAACATGTTTTTTCTTAATTCATCCACCGTAATCATTATACTATTCCTTATATCATTAATTCCTTATATTCATTTAGTACTAGTTTATTTCAAGTCTTGCATGATTCAGAAGATGTGTGGTATGTTCTTCATACATTTTTTCAAAATTCAATTTCATGATCAATAAATGATCATGAAAAGTTCATTTTTCATGGTTCATGGTCAATTTATTAGATTATGGTTATGTTACCCGATAGAGGACATTTTTGTTTGATGATAATTCGCTTCAAGAAATCCACTCTGATGCATGGGTGTGCTAAAGTGCCTAGATGTGAAAAATCTAACCATGAATCTGAGAGTCTATATATTCCTTTTTTCATGTTCTGGTGGGTAATTTATATGCCTATCAATGTTATTTTTTCGATAGGTTTTGTTGTGCATCTAAGATGGCTCCAGGATGGAGTCGACGAAGGGGACTAACTCCATGTGTCTTCTCAATTATTTGTTGACTATCACTCTATGGTAATCCCCATATTTTTAGAAATTGTGAGTCACTCCCATCCACACATCCACTATTAGATTATTTCCAGTTAATTGGGACTTTCTGAATGATACATATATGTAAAAGGACTTCTATATTGTCATATTTACATGTCTAACCTCCTTCTCTAGATCAAGGTGCATGTTGAATGGCATTCACAAGATTCTTGATTCCTTTCTTGTGATTTTTCTCAAGGCAAGGGTGGCTTTTCTGGGGGTTTCTAGGAGATCATGTGGTCATGTTGAATATGTCTCATGGAAACACATTATAGAATTCCTTATCATGTCACAATTTTTTAACGATCACATGATCTCCCACCACATTTTTTATTCCAATTCTATTATTTATCAAAGGTCAGTGATTATGAAAACTTTTATAAGTGTTGTTGAGGAAATTGTCTCTATTTTTGTGAGAAATATCTTGAAAAATAAAGGTCCTAGGGGGTGTGGGATAATTTCATGGGCAAACCGAAATTTATTTAATTAGGGAGCCAAGTGGCGAATTCAAGGCCAACTAGAAATATCATAGGGATTTATGGAGATGGGGATGACAAGCCAGAAGTGTATTACATCATCTTGAAAATCACCAAGGGTTCATCACATGTTTCTCAATGACCGTGGATGTAGTTTATGACATCCCCTTTATTTCCATTATTTTTATCCACAATGGCACAGGGTCATTGTCAGATTGTTTAGATGATACTAAGGATAATTAACCTTTACATTTGGGATGCACTGCATGATCCTTTCATCTGTAATAATCATCTTACATATAAAACATTTCATCGTTATTTTCAAGTGATTTTTAGATATGACTTTCTGGATAAGTTCTAGACATACCACATGTCCTAGGAAAGTTTTATGTATTCTTCTACATGGCCACTAGATTTTTGTATCACCCTTATAAGTGTGGGAGGGCATATTGAAATGGGTTCCATGGGATCCTACGTTGATTATGAGCTATGTGTGGATTCTTCTTGTAACCATATAGTGGTCACATGATTTTAAGTCCTTCAGTGTCTCATGTTATATATTGGTATTATAAAACTTCCTATTCCTATTAATTTTTGGTTAAATCAATACACATTTTCAAGTATTTATCCCTTTGTTAATTTTATGATGGTCATTTAGTGGGAACCAACAAACCCCCTCCCCCCAAGAGAGACATTTGTGGGGACAAGGGCTCAGTTCGGAAGAATCTAAATGCTTACAAGATTCTTATCGATATTTCTATCACAGTTGAAAGACTATTATCATTATTCTACCATTATAATGCATTCCATTTTTTATGACACTTCCCAAAGACTCCAATATGTTATATTCCTTCCAATTTTTCATATTTTTAATAGAATAATTTTCTAAAATTTTTATACTACTCTCCATTTTCCTTTCCTTCATGTTGTTCTTGATATCTTTTTTCTACAATATTGTCAGAATTACAAGTGATAACCATCATTTACATCTATATTTAATGAACACAGATTCATGGAATTGATTTTTTAAATTCTAATAGATTCCCATTGAGATATGTTCATGAATGAAAACTATCGAATCATAATAGATAATATGTTCTGTATGTCTTTAAATTAATTGATCTGTAGATGTATCAATTTGGTAGGTTATATGTCTCGAAGGGACAATGATATATCTTTATCACAAGACAATAGTCATGGTTAGAGATGATTGATTTCCAATTAGGCTGTATGGTGGTCCATACAAGCATTAGTCGGGTAAATCATTGTTTTTCTATAGTTTAGGGTATTTGATATTGGACTTGATAATTCTTTAGTTCAGGTTCTTTTTTCTCCACCCATATACTACACTAGTTTAGGGTCTTTTAGCAAGAACCTGATATTTCTCTATTCTGGGGTATTTTAGCTTAGACCTTATGTTTCTTTATTTTAGGGTATTTTAGTTCATACCAAGATGCGCTATAGTGTAGGATATTTTTTCTCGGCCCTTATTTTTCATTAGTTTATTTTATTTTAGCTCAGAAGTTTATGTACTATAGTTTAGGTTCTTTTAGCTCGAACATTATTTCAATTTAGTATATAGTATTTTTTTGGACATAGATGTCCTCCAGTTTATGGTCTTCTCGTTCGGACCATATATCACATTAGTTTAGGGTTCTTTAGTGTGGGCCTTGGTATGATGTAGTTTGGATCCTTTTAAGCTGGACATTATGTCACTTTAGTTTATAGTATTTTAGCAAATAACTTATGTCACATTAGTTTAAGGGATTTTAGTTCAGACCTTAATGTGTTGTAGTTTATGACCTTTTAGCTTGGACCTACTAATTCTTTAGTTTTGGGTATTTTAACTCGGACCTAATATTATCAGGTAATATGGTGCAGACATGCAAAGAGTAGACTCAATATAGTTTTGAATGATGTCGTCACAATTATTGGGCTCACAAGGGACAAAATTTTATTTTTCATAGTTACACATTTGGTTGACGATCATTGGGGTATATGCATGATCCATAAGAAAGCGTGTATTGTCATGAAATGGGTACTTGAAGCTAGTAATATCTATCAAACGCCATGGATTATTTATGCCAGTAAAACGGTATGGGGAAAAATACTATGGATATTAGGTCCTTTTAAATAGATGGAATGTTGGTGACATTAATCATAACCCAATAGTTAGATTCCATGACTATTATATGGTCTAGACATGCTACTGATGACATGTAACACTCTGAGATGTTGAGTTCCACCATGGTGTTTCTAGGGATCACAAGGATTAAATATCATTCATACAAAGAATAGATGGCTTTAGTCAGTGGGTTAGAGCCCTTATTCATCGGTAGCATTTCCAATATATGTGGATCTACACTTTTTTTAGGGAAATAAATGAGTTATAATTACTCAAATGTACATATGATGAGGTTCAATATTAGAGGAAAGCTGTCATGGAATGTTTATGGCACCATATTCCAGTTCTTATCTTGATTATAAAGCTCAATCCCTATGAACTATTGTTTCAAAACATGAGGCATGGGCCATAAATTGTTTGAGAATGGATTGTTGCATTCTGTCCTTCAGAAAGGGTAAAAACATAGTGACATAACATCATGGGTGTCGAATACATTAGGATATTTTGGAATAAGGATTGTAAATCATGGTTCAAATCACTCGTACTGGGAGGTTGATATGGGACATTCATATATGGAGTAGTACAACCACACTAATGTGATAAGTGTTATCATACTGGTGGAAGGGATCTTATGGATTGGAATGTATTTTCTATATGGTGACACATTTGGTTGATGCCCATATGGGAATATGAATCAGAGACATGCCTAAATGTATAGTTAATAAAATGGTCCCTTGAAGATTGATATCCTTTCCATGGTCTAAGAAAGGTTTGTGGCGATTTGAGCACCCAAATCATGAACTTTGACACACAGAAAGTGTAATATTCAAGAAGGTTTAAAACCTCTAAAAGTTCGTTGACCACATTGAGGACATTTTCTCATGTTAAGGATATTTCAATAATCATTTCTCAACCTATATACTGCACCAGGTAGTCTGGTGATCCATGAATGTATTTTATTAGGGTTACAAAATGGCCCTTGTCATATTTATTCCTTATATGTTGGTGCCCTAATTTAATTCTAAACTCTAGAGATGAGGTATTGGTGAGTGGAGACTTGAATTTCGATTAGGTCTCTGTTTGCATGATTTCAACAAGATATGTTTTTTGTATCTTTCACTTGAAGTTGAGGATATTTAGATTAAGACCATTATAGGATATAGTATGATGTTGAATAGATTTAACTGAAGTGCATGTAGTTTAAGGTCTTGTATAACATGGACCTACAATCAGATAAATTACATTAGATCCGAATTAGGATACCCATCATAAATAGAACCTGAACATCCCTTTATGTAGGAGATGTAAATGTTGTAAATCGTGGCCCTGGGTTATAATTTTATGAGTAATGATATAGGACATTCGTTTTAGGGAGAGGTTCATGTCACACTAACATGTTGATTTTTTCTTTGTTGACATCAGGCACACAATTAATATAAATATATTTTATATTGGGCCTTCATAACGTCGGTTGGTTGGTCTCAATACCATTTTCATCCATATCATGACCAAAATAAGAGATCTATTATCTTTTCAATGGGATGTGAAAGTCTTGTCCAATCCTGAGACACTCAAGAGATAAATTTTGGTGCATAGATCAAGTTTATTTTAAAATATGGTATAATCGCCTCATACACTATTTTACCAATTTAATCCTCTTGTGATCCTTTAATTATGAAAATATGGGTCATGGTTTTCAAATTTTATCATCATGTAGTGGGTCAGATTTCCATACAGTTTAATGACATGTGGTATGGAAATTTTCTTTGTAGTTTATCATCATGTGATAAAGAAGTGTTTCTATGTATTCAATCATTATGTGGTAAGGATATAGGAACCACTATGAATGGATAAAAATGTTATGGTCGGGCCCAAGGGTGGAATTCCAGAAATCACGACATATCTCATGACAGTGATAATCGTACCATAAGTATTTATAAATCATTTGTGTGGTTTAACATCATGCAGTGAGGTTGTGGATCCCCCAACATGAATGGTTGGTATCATAGCTAGGTCCATGACTAGAAATATGGGTGTCACTAAATATCCCATGGTGATGGTAATCAAACCACATGTATTTCTTATTGAAGTAACTTATATGGATCTAACCATTATGTGAAAAGGGGGGAATATGTATATTGATTTGATATGACTAGGTGTGGTGTTGGAAATCTGGACGTTTCTACGTATCCCATGAAGAAAGGAATCAATTTAGACATAGTTCATGTGTGGTAAATAATCTCCATGGGTCAGGAACATATGTATAGGTGGGAATTATTTTCGTTAAATGTTGTAGTTGGGATCAGAATTGAAGATCCATGACTCACTATGTATCATGTAAGGAAAGGAATCAATCCACGCGTTGTTCTTATGTAATAATTTGGTTCAACGTCATGCATCTAGGACATGGTATTCCCATCTTATAGAGGGATATTGTGTCTTGAGGATTGGTAGAATAATAACACGAACTGCACTGGCCCTATTGTATGACCCCGGGACACCCTGAGAAGGGATGGGTGAATCAGGGTGTCAAATTTTTCTTTTAAAACCAAGGATCTTTGACCCACCTTGGTTGGAATTAGTTAAACTTGTATGATGGATATGATCAGTAATAAACCATTCACATGAAAAGAGATGACACAACAATTTTTACTTGGTTCACCACTAAGGGCTACATCCATGGAGAATACACTAACAAGTTGTGGATCTTACCAAATTCAGCTAAACATCACTAGCAGTGGATTACAACGAACCGGGCACAATCACTCTATCCCAGGGTCACTGCCTTTACAAAAGTTCAGGGATATCTCACTGCGTCCCTTGGGACACTCCCGTTGACTCCCCCTGCCTCACTGCCTTTGGGAAAATCCCACTCATTTTATAGACATGAAGGACTCTTCAATAGATTTGAATTGATGTCTTTGTCTCCTGCTCAGAATGAGACAATTCTTGCATCAGAGTCCTTAGTTGATGCTCTTTTGTATTAAATATTCTTCTTTACTGCAATAAATGAATGCACTAAATCTTCTTATTCTCTTCCATTGATTCCCAATACAAACACCTGAGTGCATCATTATATTTTACTCTTTCTTTGCATATATAAGTTTAGATGCACGAATTTCTCTTCTTCTCTTCGCATTGAAAATTGAGGGTGTTAAACACCAGTCTTTTCTGTGTGGCACTACTTCTCTTCGTAAAACCAAATGGTTCACTATTCTTCCATCTTCGAAATGAAAATTTGAGAGTGCTAAGCACCTATCAATGGCCTGTGGGACGCCCAAATTTTCATGCACCCTTCCTGGTGTCTTACACGTAAAATTCAATCCTTTCGCGTAAAAATATCTTTTGGCGCGAAAAAGGCTATTCGTGCAACTCTTCTTTTTCACGCAGCACCTTGTTTTTCATGCAACACTTATTATTTCTTCGCACCACTCTATAACTCAATTTTTCTGCACGTCAGATCTCAGGATTTGTCTAAGTGTCTAGCCGCACGCAATGTGAGGGGTTCACCACATATTTATAGGTTTTTTTATCCTGCGTGTAAAACCCCTTCCTGCGCGTAAACCTGTCTCTCAGATCATTGAATTACATGCACATTCCTTTTATTCTCGCGCACCGCCATGGTTTTTTGAGCATCTCATGACTTCTCCATTTTTTTTCATTCTGAACATGAATCCTCTCTAGTGCGTAAAACATCAAACCCACATTTTGTACACAACCAATTTTTTGAGAAGATGTTTCATTTTCCGAGCACATGGAACGAACATCTCAGATTTTTCGCGCACCTATTTCCTTTGCAAATTTTCAGTGTTTCTGATCCAAGACACCTCTTGCGCAAAAAATCATTTCTCTGCTATTTCGTGCACCACACTATTTTTCAGCCATGCCACTGTTTTTCGCACAAAACCACTGTTTTTCGCGCAACCCTTTATTTTTCGCGCACGCCTCCCAATATTTTTCACACCACATCCTCTTTGCGCCTACTCCCTTTTTCCAACAACACGTGTCATTATTTTCCAATTTTCAGAACCAAAAATTTGGAAAACATTGGGAAACAATGCCACCTTCAATATATGCTTCGACCATAACATTCATGCTTCTTTTCTATGATTTGGATTCTTAAGCTACTCTTCTTCCTTCTTCACAATCTCCACTATCGTGATATATATACTTTTATAGATCATCTTTAGGGTCATCATATTTTTATACAATGTGAAGTGCATGGCCATCTCAAAATTCTAATTTCTTCAACACTGCCTTCTTCTTCAACTGTCATTCTATACATTATGAAAATCATACGATTCTATTATTCAAGAAGTATTTTTCATGGTTCTTAGGAAATCATGAAGAATTTCATGGTCTTCATCAAATCCTCATTCTTATTTAATCATTCCCAGATGTATTATACCTCACCATTTTTCACTGTTGTAAACAATGTGTCACCTTTGACACATGTTCTTTCAATTTATGATCAGTACAACAATCATATGAATTTACATTCTTCCATTTCAATGAAGTACCTCTTGATCTCCTTCATTTTGATAGTCATTGACAACTATTGACAACAATTATAGCCTTATACAAAAAGTGGCCCAAAAAATCTCCCTCATTTTATTTTGTTCTCAATAACTTACATATCTTCTTGAAATGAATTTGTCAATGTCAAAATTAGATTCTTCTCTTTAATAAACTTTTCATTTCAAACATTCATTTCATATTCTCTCCCAATTATTGACTATAAATACAAAGTTCATGGTAGAGAGCATATCAGTCTATACTTAAGCAATGTGTCATCTATCATTTCACCCTAATTTTACTTAAGCAATGCCCAGTGTAGAAAATAGGAGGAGTATATTTAGACAATAAGGTTATCCATAATTCACTGGTCATGATACCACACGATATGAGAACTTATGTACTTTTCCTTCAACGTTTTTCCACTTTCATTTAGGGCTAAAGAAATAAAATGTGATAGGGAATAATCAGACTGAAACTCCTGCACTCATAGCAGCAAACAGATCGAAATTATTCAAGTGCAATTGGTAGGATATGTGGCCTTGGGGAACTTTCATTCTTCTTATGTCACTTATCAATTCATTTACCCCCACCCCTTGTAGAATGATCTTTGTTCTTAGTAACCAAGGGTTAGAGGTTGAGAAATGACATACATTTTCCAATGACATGTTATTAATGAAACTTACAGAGTAATTGCATTTAATACCAGCTGGAGTTGATACTGATTGAAAAAATGATTTTGGAAGCTTCTTCATTTTCCTCCCTCTCAAGGGAAACACGCCTCATCATCTTCATCAAGAGTGATCCTTCATCATATTAGTCGTGGAATATCAATTGAAAAATCCTCCAAGGATGGAAACTTCTTTATATTAGCTATCAAAGTTGACATCATTCACTACTTCTGAGGTTCTCCCCCTAAGACCATGCTTCACCTTCAATTACCTTCATTATTAGCATAAATTCAATACATAAATGATTAAGGGAATAAAGTGGTTCCTCCTTTCTTCATCAATATGAGCTACATGGTTGAGGTGATTTTCTTAACCATGTTCCGCTGTTCACTCCAGTATTCATGCCTGCACATTTGAACATATGTTCGGATATGTGTTGATGTGGCATGGCTCTCTTCACATTCTATTCTTCATTGTGTGGATAATTGTTCTGCTTAACAGCCATCATATATGATACATTCTTACTCCTCTTAAGGACTGCTTCTTTCCCTACTATTATGGTTAGACAAACTTTTATAATGTGACCAGATTTCATGAATCTCTCACACATGACTTCTTTGAAACATGTGTTTCTCTTGGTTTTCAACCCCTCATGCACTATGTATTCATCTTGTGAAAGTTTTTCTTTTATTTTACCACTAGCTCTGGCTTGTTCAATATCAAGTTTCCTCATTCATTCCAAATCTTCTAGCCAGATAACCAACATGTTATTTGGAACTGTTGCTCCAGGTTTGGATCTTTCACAACGGTTCATCTGAGTGCCATCCTTCTTAGTATCTATTTTGGATGAATTTCCCTTCAATTTCGTGGATATAATATCCGGGGACTTCTCATCTTCCCTACTTGAGAATTTCTGGGGGGAAGTGTGTGTTCACAACATTCTTTTGATTTCTTCCCAAGATAGATGCTTTATATTTAGTCGGCATTGGAGGTATTTTTTCTTATCAACGTAGAATGCATATTTAGATGGGAATGTACCTACCATGTGACCACTGTCGCTGCATACATCACAGATGTTATCAAGTATTCCAAATCTGTTTGTTGTAAACAAATGCTTCTGGACCTGCAGATGTTGCTTCATCTTCTCTAGATTTCTTCCATTTGATAAAGGCTTTCTTTGTGATTTTTCATTAAAGGGATTGTACCAAAAATCTAGCACACAATGCCCAAATCTATTGCAGCACCAACATTGGCCCACAAATCTTTTCATCATTGTATATTCTGTATGAGGTTTTTGGGCCTTATTCTTAATTGTTTGTGCTCTATTTGAGGAACCAAAATCCTCCTTTTTCTTCCCATCTGACCTAGCCATAGTGGTAGGTTTCTTATCCTACTCTTTCCTCACCCATACTTGTTTAGTATTTTTATTCCAATCTGCACTTTTTGAAGGAACATATTTAGGAACAATAGTATGGGTTTGTATGGATGGTACCTTCACTTTCATACCTTCTTGTGATAGATCAATGAGTGAAGTCATGATCTTCTAATCAAATGTTGGTGGTATTTTGATAGTATAATCCTCCAGTGAGAATTGAGTACCATTAGCAACTGATTCTAGAGATGGATAATCAGGGGTTGTCATAATATTTTTGTCACATGTTGGAGGTATTTCAAATTTAGAATCCCCCATTGAACATTGAGTACAATCATTACCTTTTTCATTCTTTTGTGAAGTCTCAATATGTGTCTTCTCAAGATTTTTCAATTGGGCGTCCAATTTTTTACTTTCAATATTGAGGATGATCTTCTGATCTTCAATCATGAGCATCTTCTCTTCACATGACTTATTCAATCTTTCAACCTCATCTTCATGAATCTCAACTTTTTTTTGTAACAAAGAGTCATGTTCTCTGAATCTCGTGGATGTTTCTTCCAAACAAAAACTTTTGATGTCAGTGCTCTTTATCAGCTCATCTTCATGTGCATGGATCTTTTCATTTAGAGTCTTATTGACTCCCTCTTTTTCTTCAAAGACTTGAATCTCTTTGGTGAGCATTAGGCATTGAAGAATTTTTCCTTCCAATCCCTTTTCTAAATTATCATCTTTTCTTTCCAATTAGGTGATCTCAACCTGCATGCATTTAAATATTCTAAAAAGAGAAGCAAATATTTCTTCTGGAATATCATGCAAATAACTTATTAATTTCTCCTGATAACTTGAGATAGAAGTGTCTTCTTTTCCTATGGTAGGATCCTGAGCCACCTACTTGAAACATTCCATTCCTGCTATTTCATCATTATTGGAAGGGCATGAAGAACAAGACATTGTATATTCTTTGGTCATGAGGGACTTATTCAATTGCTTCTTCTCTTTCTCTTTCCAGTTTGTCATGGTCTTGCTAGGTGGAGGCTTCTGCTCAGAAATGACTAAATATTCATCCAGACTGGACTTCATTTTTCAAATTAGGAAGGAAACTCAAATCCTCTTCTTAATAGAATTATTGTATAGTATCCAACAAACATGAACCTTTTCCTTTGATACAACTTGTAGGACTGCGGGACACCCTGAGAGGGGAGGGGTGAATTAGGGTGTCAACTGTTTCTTTTAAAACCAAGGATCTTGTTCCCACGTTGGTAGGAACTAGTTAAACCGGTATGATGGATATGATCAGTAATGAAACATTCACATGCAAATAGATGACACAAAAATTTTTACTTGGTTCACTACTAAGGGAAACGTCCAAGGAGCATACGCTGATAAGTTGCTGATTGTACAAAATTCCACTAAACTTTACTAGTTGTCGATTACAAATGTTTGGGCATAGTCACTCTGTCCCAAGCTCACTACTTTTAAAAATGATCAGGGATAGCACATTGCATCCCTTGGGTCACTCTCGTTGACTCCACCTGGCTCACTGCCTTTGGTGAAGTCCCACTCATTTTATAGACATGAAGGTCTCTTCAATATATTTTCATTGAATTCCTTGTCTCCTGTTTAGAATGAGACAATGATTGCATCAGAGTCCTGAGTTGATGCTCTTTCGTATTCAATCATCTTCTTTAGTGCAATAACTGAATGCACTAAATCTTCTTCTTCTCTTCCTTTGATTCCCAATACTGAAGCCTGAGTGTATTGATATATTTCCCTCTTTCTGTGCATATCTGAGTTTAGATGCACGAATCGCGCTTCTTCTCTTCGCATTGCACAATGAGGGTGTTAAACACCAGTTATGTGTGTTTGGTACTACTTCTCTTCATAAAAACAAATGGTTTACTATTCCTTTGTCTTCACAAATCAGATTTGAGAGTGCTAAGAACAAGTCAAGGGCATGCGAGGCCCCCAAATTTTTTGCACACCATTCCTCGTGTCTTGCGCGTAAAATTCAATCCTGGAGCGTAAAAATATCATTTGGCATGAAAAAGGATTTTCATGCAACTCTTCTTTTTCGCGCATCACTTCTTTTTTTCATGCATCACTCTATACCTAAATGTTTCCACGTGTCAGAGCTCAGGATTTGTCTATGTGTCATGCCGCATGCAATGAGAGGGGTTTACATCCTATTTATAGGCGTTTTTGATCCTTCACGTAAAACCCCTTCCTGTGCGTAAAATTTTCTCTCGGTTCGTCGAATTACGCACACCTTCCTTTTATTATCATGCACCACCTTGGTTTTTCCCGCATCTCATGACTCCACCATTTTTCATCATTCTGAACATGAATCTTCTCTTGCGTGTAAAACATAAAACCCAAATTTTGCGCATAACCAATTTTGCGCACAGACATCTGATTTTCTGTGCACCTAGAAAAATCATATCAGATTTTTCGTGCACCTCTATCCTTTGCTTATATTCAGTGTTTCTAATCCGAGACACCTCTTTCACAAATAAACATTGCTCTACTATTTCCCGCACCACTCTGTTTTTCGAACATGCCACTATTTTTCACACAAACCCGATGTTTTTCATGAAGCCCTTGATTTTTCGCGCACGCCTCCCAATATTTTGCACACCACTTCCTTGTTGCGCGCACTCCCTTTTTCCAACAACCGATGTCTTCATTTTCTGATTTTCAAGCCTAAAAATTTGGCAAACATTGCGAAATAGCGCCACCTTCAATATTTGCATTGGCCAAAAACTTCATGCTTCTTTTCTATGATTTGGATTCTTCAGATACTCTTCTTATTTCTTCACAAACTCAACTATCGTGATATATATAAATTTATAGATCATCTTTAGGGTCATCATATTTTGATACAATGTTAAGTGCATGTCCATCATAGAATTCCAATCCCTTGAACACTTTCTTTTTCTTCAATCTGCATTCTCTACTTCATGCAAATCATATGACTCTATTCTTCAAGATGTCTTTTGCATGGTTCTCATCCAATCATGATGAATTTAATAGTCTTCATCAAATCCCTATTCTTCTTTAATCATCCCCAGATGGATTATACCTCACCATTTTCACTTTTGTAAACAATGTGTCTCCTTTGACACAAGTTCTTTCAATTTATGATCAGTACAAAAATCCTCTAAATTTCCATTCCTCCATTTCATTGGAGTACTTATTGATTTCCTTCATTTTGATCATCATTGACAATTGTTGACAACACATAAAACCTTATACACATAGTGGTCTCTACACCTATTAGGTGATGTTCACAGGAGTATGAATTTTCATGTCATGTAGAGGAAATTATCTATTAATTTTAATGTCATGTAGCGAGGTGTCATGGTATGTTTTTCATGGTCTAGCATTCATTACTAATATGGGATTGTTGAAATCCTTTATTCCTTGTTTGAGGGGGGATCCCTTACCAAGAATCCTAATCCCATGTCATCTATACTCAGTGTGAGGAATAAGGAACTACAAGGTTCCATCTCATAGTTCATAGACATTTAAGATAAGGATATGGGACTTTTGTATCATGTGGTGGCTAGACCACGATATAAGATCGAGGTGTCCCTATGTATCTCATTGAAAATGAGAATAAATCCATACATAGTTTTAATAAACCCTTGGTGTTTAACATCATGGTGTACGTAAGTGGGTAAATCAATATGAATGTTGATGGAAATTTTGGATTTGTGTTGTTTTATATCACGTGGTAAGGATATAAATCACCTATTCTGAATGGAACGGGAAGTTGTGGATCCATGCAATTTTATGTCATGCGGTAAAGAAATTTTCCATGTAGTTTAATGTCATTCGGTAAGGAAATTGTATCACCCACTATGAAATGAATGTAATCCAATGGTTGGGCATAATTATAGATGCGTGGGTGTCTTGTAATAGAAGGAATCATGCCATTTATAGTTATTAGGGATCCACATAGTTTAATGCCATATAGAAAGGATGAACATTACATACAATATCATCACTTAGTTGGGATGAATTTGGAATGTTGAATTTCATATACTAAAGATTGATGTTAGGGAAGTCTGTGGTGTGGATTACCATTTAATGATATCTATGTAGAATACTTCTTGAGGAATCTCACATTTGTTGGTGGTGTGACATTCTCACCATCCATGGTGAAAAAATGATTCATTATGATAAATCATATGTATGACATAAGTCCATTCCCACATGGGTTCTAGTTGAGGGGGATTCATTCCTAGTATCATAGTGGTTCTAAGAGCTAGTTGAAATTCGCCATGGAGGAATGAATTATGGGGAACATTATTATTAAGAGGCCCATGAAATTCAATTCGGATGGTCTTGTAGGTTGTGCAGTGTGCACAATCTACTCTCATCTAGTTTTTCCAATTCATACAACCACTTTTTCAATTTCTTATCATATGAGGGCTTCTGATAAATGGATATTTAGAGTGAAGGTTTTTGGAAATCTATTGCTTATATTTTCTCAGTCCTGTAAAAAAATGTGTATGGAATTTCATGTGTGGTAGTATGAATGTTATTATGGTAGGACCATAATTCATGGAGATATTTTTCTGGATAAGACTTATTATCCTTGTACACCATCATCGGTATTATATTCAAAAGAGTCTGATTGAAAACAACTATTTTTCCATTTTCTACTACATAATAGCGATATGAGTGATTGGACTCAAAATTATATTCCTGGAATAGTCTCTTCAATTCTGTAGAACAGAATTTGGTGTCATTATCCCTCAATATTCTATGTTGGACCCCAAACCTGGTGATTATATAGGGATTTAATAAGTTGATGATATTCTACATCCTGACATAATTGAGGGATGTTTATTTATCCCTTTTGGAAAAGATTTTTATAGAACATACTATCTATGTAAATTGATTAGTGGTGGCTTTGAGATATAGCCCCAAAACATACATTCTTTAAATGGAAAATGGCCAGAAATATTAATCTATTGGTAGAAATTCTACGGGCTAATGGTTTCTATATTTGGCATGCATGGCATTTTAAGGTGAATTACATAGTCCTTTATCATGTTTTTCAAATAATATTCATACAACCTAGTTTTATAAGAGATCATGGTTCCATACTGATGAGAAACACATGATCCTACTTGGACTTCTAGTATAATGTAAAGAATATCTCTTTATACAGTGAATCTGAGGAGGATTCAATCAAATCGTTATTTTTATAGTGCTTTCTAATCATTATAACCTTCTTAATGATTAAAATTTTACACGATACAGATAATATATTCTATTTTTGCACAATTTGATTATAGAAACCCACTATGGTGATAGCCAGTTGTGGGATCTATCCATCCATGGATGGTATTTGTCTCATTAAGCTCTAGAGAAGTACTGACCTAATAAGTTTCTTTTATATCACATATGAAGATCGATGATACCAGTCTTTGATGTGGGAAAAGTAATATTTCTTTCTACAGATCAGGGTTAGTCAGTATAGTGTCTACATTATCTAGTTCATTAGCACAACTATTCTACGATCGGGGAACATGATGTAATGTGGGTTCAAAAGGGAATTATTCGATTAATAATCTAATGTATCCATTCAAAGGTTATTGTTCCACCATTTTAATATCTTATTCAACGTTTATTTACTTTATCACAAAGTTCAAGTCCCCTTTGATATTCATGTAGGCCATTTTCAGTTATAGGAATAGTTCCAACCCAACAATGACGTCTTGGTATTATACCTCATTATAAGTGTAGCCTTTGGATAGTGTGAGAGAATATGGAAAAACTACATTTTATAGAGAGAAAAATTAAATTATTAGACCAACACGATTGAGCTTCTAATTTTCCATCCTTCTGCCGACAAGGATTTAGGAGGTCCCATTAAAGTACATCTCCCATGTTCTTATAGTTTCAGGGGAATAAAAGGCATCTAATTTAGGAGCTCATTGTTTTCCATTGTATTTTCAAGGGTTGGATATGTTGTGAGTAAATTAGAAAGGGATTATCTTTTCACTCAATTTTTTTATATGAACTAAATGTCATATTGTTGGAGAATGATATCACATCAAGCCAAGCACCCAGACAACATAGGATAACCATGGATTTATTTGAGAGGATCAATATTAGAGACCAAGTGGGATTCATCATACAAAAAGTAATGTAATATCTTTTTCACCTAAATGATGAGTGAAATGAAGTTCATATCGACATCAGAATAGCTATTTCCAGTACCTAGAATCAACCTACTGAGGTAGTAGAGACTATTTTCACTATATGTTTAATTTTGTTTATGTGAGTAGGGTGCCCATTTTGAATTCCATGTCAGCCACATATAAGACGAGTATCTTTCCTTCCACTGGAGGCCTCAAAAATATTTTTTGTACAAATTAAATCTTGATATCTTTGATATTCATCGTCTCATTGTTCAGAGATTCCATTCATCATCATCTTTGTAATGAGTAGAGCTTCACCAACAAGGTTGTCTAGGAATCACTGAACGTAGGTGTGGTTCTATTGGAGACCCCTATATTTTTTGAGATTTATGGGGGATAAAATTTCTAAAATAAGAATAATGTTTTTCTATGTCAACCTCGATGTCGTGGTGGAATACCCAAAATACAAGTAACATTCTTGATGTTACCCCAAAACCACATTTTAGCATATTCACATTTAAATTATGTTGGTGAATCTTGTCGAAGATTTTTTAGAGATATGTGAAGTGATCACATCACTTTCATGATTTAACAAATAGTTCATTAACATAAATCTAGACTATCCTTCCCATGAATAGATTGCTAATGTGATGCATGATGTGTTCTTATGTAGAACCATGAATAATTAATCCAATGGAAATAACATTATAGTATAATTTATCATGAGGATCTATTAAGATAGATTATTCTTCACTCTGATGGGGGAATCTAGTTATAATTGTACCCAAGTATCCATCCATGATGGAAAGGGATTGAATTCCAGAAGTCACATCGATCAAGAGTGTCATGATCGACAATGAGAAATCATCCATTGGGAAATTCCCATTGAAATTTCTAAAATCAATGAAAACCCAATTTTTTCCATTCTTTTTCTTGAAAAGTATGATGTTGACAATCTATCATGGGCATCACACTTCTCCGAAAATGTTGGATTTCATTAACATAACAAATTCCACCTCTACATTGGTGGAATGAGAGGGATGTCTCCTCTAGGTATCCTTATTGAATCCTCAATGCTCATCGGGGTAGTCTGAGATGGTTTGTATACACATATAGATTTAGTCATGGAATTTCTATATAATTCCAACAGAACACATACAAATGCTTCTTTTGAAATAAAATATTCATCTCTTTCTCTTCGAGGGGTATGGTGACACTAATCTAATTATGTCGTGGGAATTCTTTTGTTTCAAATTTTTTTTGTCTGAGCTCATCTATGGTGGTAGAGACACCTTACTCTATTAATATAGGGGAATCCCCAAGTTCCCATTAATCTTTCTCGAAATTTGTTTCTATGGAGGAATTTTCAAAAGAATCAGAAAATATTGTGGATTCTCCATCACTATCAAGTTGATGGACGAAATTTGAAGAGGCATTATAATAAATTTATTACTGATTCATCATAGAGAAATGCCAGAGATGATATCATTTTAGACTTTATTTTAGGAAAGGTGGTGTTTTGACCTCTAGGACTAGATCTGTTACTTCAACCAGATTTATGGGGAGCATATAGTCGATATGAAGCATACTCTAGGGATTCACTAGGGAGGTCCCCAAGACATTGGGAGATGAAACATGTATATAATCATCCAAAATTTGTTTTTTCCTTCCATCATATGGAAATATTATTCATCATATGTGGCTCTTCATGTTTCAAATGGGGCATTGTCACCATGTAGTATGATGACTTTTCCATCCATGAGATACTTCATACACTTATGGAATGTTTAAGGTACTGCCATGTGGCTATGGATCCAGGGACTCCCGAGTAATACATTATAAGTTATTTCCAACAGAATAACCATGAAATCAATGTTAAATTTTAGTTCCCCAAACCGGGATTCAAGATTTATTTTCCCAATTGGCCTTTTCCCACCCTTCTCATATCCTTGAATTGCCAATTTGGTAATACATAAGTCCCTTTTCTCATATCCAAAATGTTGGAGGGTTCGAACTAGGATGATATTGATCTTAGATCCATTTTCAATCAAATACCATTGGATTATAACATAATTCATTATAGAAAAGAAATATAGGGGTCATATATGTCCATGGATGGTCTCTTCCTGATCTTGATCAATGAATGACATAGTAGAAAGAAATTCTAAGGAAATATTCTCCATTCGATAGATTTCATCAATCTATACTTCTATCCCAAGCTAGTGTGCAATATATAGGGATTAAAAACGTTTCTCCCTATTTACATTTGAATGAATGAGTGCATCAATGAATGATAGTTTGGATAGGATAACAACCATATGTTTCAGAACATCATACTATTGTTTAAAAGGTTAACACTTCTTGATACGAGGATACACCTTGGCATGTTGTTCAGTAGCTGAGACATATAATTTTGATGGGCCCAAATTCTATTTATATGTTGAGGGTGCATCTTCTACTAGTGTTATGATTCATGTTTTCATTACCCCTTGTTATGATTAATCAGATGATCAGACCCCTGCAAGGTGATCACATAAGATAATTGGGTGTGAATTGCCATTAGTGGGTTCTGGGGTAACTCCAGGCCTCTTTTGAGCATAATGAAGAATTTTCCCGTGGTTATCATATTTATATATGTCCTATAGGGGGATATTATCAGAATATTGGGTCCACCTAAGACTTTCTTATCCCTATTATCCACGGTTCCAACACTTGCGACCTCTCATTCCCCAGTTATGTGCGGAAAAACCCTATTTGGGGGAATATTCATCATCAGATAAAGGGATATACCAAGTGTATCACATTGAAAGAATCAAAGATGATCTATTCATCTGTTTTGGATTCCATTTGTTGTGGAATTTTCCACTCTACAGATGTTGTAGGGATGAAATGATCATGAGTAATGGCATGTTTTGGAGAAGAATATGATTACACCAATTATATTTCTTCATACTTGAGATTTTCAGGTCCACCATAGAGAGATACTTCTGATGTCTTATTCTTAGGTGGGGTTATATTATGGTTCAATGAAATTATTCATTTAGGGTGGCATGGTATTAATCAACTATTTTTCGAGTCATCTAGTTGTCAAACTTTTTTCACATGCATTGTTAGAACATTATCACATCCATATTATTCATCTAATTGGACAAAGATTATGCATTAAACATACTAAGAAGAATTTTATAGCACCAAATATCTGTAATTGAACCTTCATTGATTGATTTATATAAATACAAAGCAGTTTTAGATGCTTTGACCTAGCATCCTAAATAAAAGGTAGTAGTCAAGAAGGTCGGTGAGTTTAACCTCAACATGATTTCTAGGTTGGGGAATATTTAGGAGGTTATTGTCCATTTTATCCCAGACATAAATGGGGAATCTTACATTTTGAAAGAAGTATATTTCTCAATCATTCCTAAAACCTGAGCGACCCCAATTTCTCAATTCGTCTGGATGAGGGCGATTTTATGGTAGTCTCCACTTGACATGAGGAATTAGGATATCTAGATCCAAACAAGGTTCTGGTATTGGAACTTATACTAGATTTAAGGTTACAAACACAACTTATACTAGTCTTATACTTTTACCCTATGATATGGTCAGGTGTCGAGACTTGGATCGGGTTCACTTAATGGATTTTTCAATGCGTTGTGTCATTTTGGAGAACTCTCAGAAACAACCTGGATACTTCATGGGGATCATTCATGTCTATAACTCGTCTTTGATATTTTCATCATAAAATTACATCGATTTCTGTTATAAGAGAGGTATTAAAAGAGAATCAGTTAAACATTTCCATCTTGCTGTGAAATTAGATACCCTCCCACTCTACCATTTCTTTAAATTTTTTAAGTCAGCAATTAATATCTCTCTTAGCTTAGATATGAATTACTAATGGAACAGATGATGAAATTATTCCCATCCAGTAAAGGATCCTACTGGCATGCTTTTATAGTAGACAAAGGTTTTCCCTGTCAGATTTTATACAAAACAACTTCCATTTGTTACAACCTATTGATCTTGAGGGACCATCATCGGACAACATCAAGATAAAAAGTGTGTAAGATGTTTTTTAGATTATATTATAACATAAAAGGTAGAGGTGTTAGGATATCCATCATTCAGTGGAGGTAGAGTATCATCCACCCATCCGGGATATGGTTTCCGCTCATGATGCATGAGTGTGCATCTTCCTTTTTGGGATTCTATTTGAGTATTCTGGAACTCTATGACGTTATTTAATTGCTGGGGTGCTACATTAAGAGACTCCTTCCATATGTAGGTAGTGAGAGGGGAATAATTAGGTGTTCCTACATTCAAATCCCTTTGATTATTTACTCATTTTAGTACTGAATGATTATCTTTGCGAGGGAGATCTGGCCACCACAACAGCAGGATGACAAAATAATTTTTGACTTCCCCATTTATATAGACATGCTACCTAGATTTTAATAAAATATTATTCCCATATGTTATTATAGCTATAGGACCATCCATGGGGGGGATACTATTTTTCTCTTCATGAAGATGATACCCATTGGGAATATTTTGCTTGAGTATCTTCTCCTTGAGTTTTCATATAGATTATATTGAACACTCATATTGTGATAGGTGTTCTCCTGGACAGGGGACTTCAATTATCCTAGATGGTGATTGGGATGTAGCAAAAACATTCCACTTGGAAATTTTATGTCTTGGGGGTGGACACATATTATTCAGACATTCCATATAGTAGAGCCTTATTTGGTTATGGGTTCATTGAGCATCATTTGTTTCATCAATATCACCATCCTCTTGGGTAATATTTTTCATGTTTTGACCCACTATTATTGTTTTTTGGTCAAAATATTATATATTTATTATGCATATATACATATAGAAATATACAGAAATGGTGTTCATGCCATTATTTTCAACCTAATAGGATGATTTTTTACGGTGCTCGTAAGGGAAGTTATATCATCCCTTGTACCTATTGGATAATTCAGGATGGCGACCCTAGTGGGGTCTAATCTCCTTTTCCATATTTTTCTCTAATCTTGGCCTATGAAAATTACTTGAATGGAGTTTCTGGTTATGGTTTCAATACACTCCCAAACTATTATTTTATGTGTTGATGTGGGAGGGATAAGTGGGACACTAACCATTTTCCTCCCAACCTATAGAAGACTAGTTCTCTCTTTGGCGATGATGATGATGAAAATTCCCCCATACCTCTATGCTGGGGGTCTTCTGGGGAAGCAATGGGAACCGATTGGTCTTGTAATTGAGGAACCAATGACTTCATTTTTTGAACATCCTGATTCCCTGGATGGATATGAAGATATAAATTCCCCCATCCTTGTTGGATGGGGGTTATATATACTCCCCACTGATTCTATAAAATCTTTTCAGGGGATGGTGAACCTAGATATGGTGATTGTGATTTAAATTTTCCTAGTCTAGTGATATAGGGTTCACACGTAGCTACCAAGTATAGTTCCTGAATCCTCTCGAGAATTGACTATCTGAGGGGTGGAGGTGGTGGTAGATATTCTCTTATACCAAGGGATGGGACCATGTTTGAATGGAGTACATGGAAGATGATATTGTGTCCCATTTGATGTGGTATATATGTTCTTGTATAAGATCAATGTATGATGGAATCCCATCATGAGAGTTATTCTTCACAAGAAGTTGTCCAGATGATCACAACTTGGATCTCCTTGTATAAAATGAGATCTCATTGCATATTGGCACCCCACTTTATATAATATTAGATATAATCTCTACATGTTCATTATGTATGTGAATTATTTATATTGGGGAATTCCATTGTAGTAGACAACTATCCAGAGCATTTCCGAGTCCATTGATTTTCTTGGATTCTATAACAATAAAGGAAGTTGAGTCTGAGGTGTTTTATTGTTGCATAGTTGTGGAAATGTGTAACAATCCATAATATCTCCATCCTAAAATACCAAATCATGATGTTCTATTAGAGATCAGACGCATAAGTGTCAAAATGCAGTGGAGGCAATCATGTTGTAGATTTTTGTTGTGCTTTTCTAATTTTGGATCCTATGCCATTGAGATAGAAACAGGTCTAGCCTAAAACACAGTATATTGACATTCGAAAGGTTACACTCATATCTTGGATAAGGTAGATGTAGATCCTTCAGTTTATAATGATTATCCAAAATATTTGGGTGTATATAATTCATGTATCCCTTTTCTAGCTCATCTGAATCTCATACTCATAAGTAGTGAGGGGCCAGAACCTGATGGGGAGTTTGTTTCAGGCTAACTATCTCCATAAGTCAATATTTTACTTCTCTTCATCATACATACATGACTCCATCTAGTTAGACCAAAGAATATGGCTCTGATATTCGCATAATTATTGGGGTGGAGGTATTCTATTAGTTGTTGTAGAATCATATACAATTGACATTCATATTTCGATCAACTCTCTATAAAATGGTGTCGGAGTTCTAGACACCTCTCAATAAAAAAGTGTTTGGGAATCGGGATATTTCCCCATCTGTGGTAGATATCATCGCGAGGAGGTTGACCATAGTACATGTTAGGATTATTAACCCCATAATTTATCCCCACACTACCATGAAGAGGACTATCGCGGTAATGAACAACTACTTCTTAAAATTTTATAGAAGAGTCAATGGACACTTGTGGAGTAAGGAATGTGTCTCAATCAACCTCAAAGACACTAGTATTGAGAAATTTTGGAATATGGTCCTTGTTTTACATCATGGTTGGAATATGTTTACCGGACTTTAGGGATTACGCATGGAACTAATCTTAATATATGATGATTTTCAGAACATGTATATAACAATATGGTCTTCTTGGAATATGTTCTCACTATTTAGAAGATTTTGGAATATGAAAGTAAGTAGTATAATTACTGATAGGAATATGGGAACGTTCTGAGGTATGACCCATTCTCAAATGGTGAGACTCAATCATGAAATGAGAATGAGCATGATCCTAAGACATTTGGATTTTCTACTGCTAATTCTTTGTAGGAGTAATATCATTCCCTGAGGCATGTGTCTCTCTCACCTAGTGAGACCCTGTTGGAATATAACTATGAACATTGTGTAAATGTACATCCCCATTAGAGTATGCCGACAGACATCTGAAATGGTAAATGGAATATGATCATCCTCTTGTATTGCCTTGGAATGTTACAAGAATTTTCATTCATCGGGGGAAGTAGGAATATGTTCCTTACTTCTATGATATATTGGAATATGATATATAGATTAACAAACTGGAATATGAGCATAATTGGAGGATTTTTCCATTCTCACATGGTCAAACTGAATCATACAAAGGATATATTCCCAATCATGGGCCTTTAGAGAATTCCACTAGAATAATTTGACAAAAATATGAGACTTTCATATGGCGTGATCCCATCTCATGTGGTGATCCCCAACTAGATCATAGGAATAAGCCGAATCCTGGACTATTGGAATATGATAAAAGAAAATTTTGACATGCATGTGCCATGTCCGAAGGCAAGATCTGTTATTTCATGGAGGGCCATGGTTGGAGTGTGAGTATGAGCCCAGTATTATACCTTATCCTTTATTGGAACATGCATATAATCCTCATAGATGATATAAATTGTATGTTCTTCCTCTATTACAACCACTTGTCCATGATGACCATAGTGTTGAGTTTCCCTAACTGTAGAAATATGATTATGCATCTATCCCTTTATCTGTAATAGTGTCAGAATATGATAGAGGATTTATTTAGTTGTTATTAAATTTTATTTTCATTTTAGAAATGGGTGTTTAGGGATATAATCCTACAGATTTTACATCTTAATTATACACTGGCATATGTCTTCAATTGAATCGAGGATATGCACCAAAATTTGTCCTTCTTGTTCAATCAGAATACTCCAATGGGCATCGTGCATAGGGGTGGGGATATATGCCCCCCCATGTCTGCTATGGGAATATTCCCACAAAACTTTTATAAGCTAGTAGATATATGAGCATGCAAGATGGTTCATTTTGGAATATATCGAAAAGCATATTAAGAAGGTGTGGGTTTATTATCCCTCTCCTAGATAAATAATAACATCCTCTCATAATGATCCTTCCTTTCTTCCAATCTATGTGAATTAGAGTAAGTAGTGTTCTAAGTGATTCCCTCAATATGTGACTGGTGGGTATAGGTGGAATGATGCTAGAGATAGTGGTTAGATGTTTCCCTCATAAAAAACACCTGAACATGAGAAATGATTTATATAGATTCCTGGTCCAAAATCACTAGCGACTTAAGGTATAAGTATTTGTGCTCCAAGGCTTATCTCTTGAAGGAGTTAGTTATAGTGACAAGGGATAATGGGTTAGCAACAGCCTTCCATGGGAGATGTGGACTTTCAGATTATCGTACTAATAGAACCATGATAGATGATTCCATGGTTGGGATTATACCACATCATTGGAACACCAAAACCATTGTATTTTCCACATATATTGAGGGCTGAAGAGAAGGTGAGATAGCTTAGAATATCGTAGGGATTATTGGCCTAGATGATTTACTAAAGATAACAATGGATGATGACGTCATTTTATTGAATCATGATGTTTTTAGTATCTAAACCCTTTTAGACAATAAAAAAGTAATACATATTAGTGCAACATTGTATGCATAATACTCTCAATCGGATTTGTATGGTTAAAATTGTTTTCCTAATATTCTTTATACATCCATCCTAATCATGTGGACTTGTCTTTTTAAGGATGTACATATAGTAATCTGGTTATAGAGGATCATATGTATGGTCCTGTCGGTATTACTATATTTTTTGTATAGTGTATGAAAAACAAATTATCTTGACATATGATTATTCAATTATTTTATAGATTCAAGTAGGTCATGTAAATTACGTTTTCATATGGGGTGAAAAAAATATCTAGGTGGATTATAAATGATCAATATTTTATTACAGATCCTCATAATAGGTTCGCCACTTTTTTCAATGGTATTTTAAGGTATGGATGTGATCCATATTACAGTTTGAGGGTGGGGTATTTGTTTGGTTCACAATCCTGAATATCATGGTACCATTGTCACTCTTATAGGAAACTTTTAATGGTCCCCTAATCTGTAACAAGGCACATAACTACATTCCAATGATTTTTGTTCACCAAGATTTTTGATCCTATGAAATCTTGGGGACTCATAGTGGCTGAGAGGATGGGTGTTTGGGCTCATGTCACCCTTTTGGGATGATTTTTTGCCTATATTGGGAATCTCTTATAGATTTTAGATATATTATTGTATCACTTTCTAATGACTATACGAGACTGGTTAACCTAAAAAATGATCATCAATTAATTCTATTTGACCTTCAAAATATTGAGGTATCTTTAGTTGTGTCATATGTATGTAAATGAGGTTCTTTATTGTTATTCTATAATGGATGTTTTCATGTGTACTGAATTTGTACAACCAAGTGCTTCATAATGTGCATACATAAATGGAGGTAATTAATATTACGAGGAGGGTATTGAGGCATTATGAAGTATCCTATGTATCTTGGTTATTGTAGGAATCAAAACCCACTTAGTTTATTTGAACCATGAAGTATAATATCATGTAGGAAGGACTTATATGGGTGCTCTGGGAAAACAAGTATTCATGCACGGGTCCCGGGAGGACATCCTACATATCCGATGTTTAGTGAGAATCAATGTTACTATTGTTCATTTTTTATGGCCTATATAATGAGGTTATCCCTTTCACTATATAGAATAATGATTAAAATAATATGATTATTTCAATTCCATAATCACATGTGATATATGCTCAATTTGAGATACAAGAGACATAAAATGATCATAATCATTTCTCATGACATGATAATTATATAATGGGACTATCCTTATACGATTTATTATGAGTCCCAGGATTCCGGGAGACATCTTATGTAACATGGTTATGGTAGGAATCAGATTCAACATTGTTCATTTTATTTCTCAGTCTACTGATGGATGAGGTAGAGTAATTAGGCCAAGGGAGTGATCAGGTCCCGATGGTTCAAAATTGAATTTTCATAAGTCTTACATCAAAATAGAAGTTTACTTGAGATTGGTCTTTAAGAATGTGTCCTATGTATCCTGGTTATCATTGGAATCAGAGTTCTCACAGTTCAATCACACCATTGGGATTCTTCCCAATGTATTTTCCCCTATATTGAGGAAAATGTTTCATTCCACTTTCTGGGATTTTACATACATATGTTGTTCATGTTGGTTAAGACTTATGATGTGAATGATATTATTATTGAAACTCCTGAATCTCACGTGATCTATGCTCGATGTGAGATTCATGGGATGAAAAAAGATCAATTTCATTACCGGGAGAGTGGGGGAATATAATATTGGGAAAACACTATGGATCTTGAACCTTGAAGAGGTGGAATACATATCCAAAATATGGTTGTAATTATAGTTATCTTGGTTCTTTAGGTTGGTGATTACACACGGAGGTTTACCGGGTCTTTCATTCCATATTGGCATGCACTGGTTGTCCACATATCCTAATATGTAGGACAGTATTGGCTGGGAATATCTACAAACAACAAAATGGTCCATTTTGTCTTTCTAAAAGACATTTTGTACTCCATGTAGCATATATGAATGTCATTCCATTATCAAAGATTACTTTTCGAAAGGACAACGCATGATCAGGGTGGTTTTTCCTTGAATACATCACATGACCCATCTAACTTGTCTATAGTGTGTCGCATGATCCAGCTAACTTTACCTAGTTCCATTTGAAAGAGTGGGCTTGAAAAATATAGAGGGTGTCGGGAGGGTCAATAAAAAGTGTCTCTGAGGGTGTTTTATTTTTGGATAACATCCATGGATGGCATCACAAGACCTTTCTGTCATGTTAGGAGAGAATCGTGAGTCTCAGATGACTTTCCCAGAGGGAGTCGAAATAGTTATGCTGACATGCATGAATACCATTCTGTGACTCAGATTACATTAATGGGTGTCATTTTATGAGTCAGTAAATGCATTTTAATTACATCACATGGATTGGAAGATAAGCCCAGGGGGTCTCGCGTGGCTAATTTGGCATTCCCAATGAGAACTGTGTGACATTATCTAGCATTTTCTATAGTATTTTCTTGACCCAAATAGAACATTGAATGATCATCATTAGATATTTTCAGCATTTCCTAGTGTAGTAATGTGTCTTGGATGGTTCATGCAAATCACATCTGGTTTTGGGAACTTTTTTCACTGTTTTTTTCAACCTTTTTTATTTTTTATAGCACATGTTACACAAATTATTTATATTTATTCAGTACCTTTTTTGTGTCTCAAATTAGTTGGAATATTTTCCATTAGTTATTCACATATATTTCATGAATTCCATCTTGTGATCAATGAATGATCACATGATGTACTTTTAGCATGGAAGAAAATGACTCTTGTAGTTGGCCAGTATATTGCATAGCAGATGACTTATGGATCACTAGATCACTACCTCAATGATATCCACTCTGATTAATGAGTGCTTTGATGTTCCTAGATGCGAAAAATACAACCATTTTACATATAGTATCTATATGCCTTTTTACATTCGAGGGTAGGTAATTTATAGGACTCGCTACCTTGGTTGTTCACCTATTTGGCTGGTTTTTCTGGCATGGACCCAAGATGGACTTAATGAAAGGGTCTACTGACACATGACTTTTCAAAACATATTCATGGGTCACTTTGAGGGATTCGACTAATATTCAATGACCATGAGTACCTCTCATCATCCCTCCATTATTGGATTGTTTCCAATTAATGGGGTCTTTCTGACAAATTCATATATGTCGAAGGACATCTAAATTATCATATTGACACATCCAAGGGCCTTCATGAGATAGAAGTGTCAGATGAAATGTGTCTATGAGATACTTGATACCTTAGCAAGGACATTTCATGAGGAAAGGGGGGATTTTCTCAGGGTTTCTGTAAGATTAGGGTTTCTTGTCCAAGAGTCTCATGGGACCACACTAGGGACTTCGTTAACACATCACAAACATGTAAAAACTATGATAACTCCTATAACGACCAATAATTTACATACATAGATATTAATAAAAAATGATTATTATTTATTTAAAAACGTAAAAAATATTTCAAGAATATATATATTTACTGTCTTTAGAAACTACAAAGCATAAAAAGGTTAATAATAAATCTGCATTGTCTCCAACTTATTTTTTCAAAACTACAGTCCTTTTGAAATAACATAATTAATATCCTTATTCATGACATGGGGAAAAGAAACATATGAAAGTGTGAGATCATATGCTTAGTAAGGGTAAACAAGGTATATATAAATGAAATCATAATCATAAGAACATAGAACATAATATTTAAAAATCTTATCCTGCATATGAAAGATCATGATATCATGTCCTGGGATAAATCATAAATGTTTGTAGGAATCAATTTAAAAATTCCCAAATAAGAAATGAAATTTCGGGGCATAAAAATAAGAATAGAAAATAAATTCAGATTATTCATGGCTACTTGTAGTGTCCATTATAGTGGAAAAGTCAATTACTGATCCGAGTTCACTCCTCAATCTAGCGCAGTATTGCTAAACTGAGATCATATCATATTCTAGATATTTATATCCCATGAGATATAAATTTTACCCAAAGAATTATAGGTACATATTGGTCCCACCAATCTCATAATGAAATCATTCATACATGTTCCACAAAAAAATAAATCAGTAATCACAATGTAAGGAATAAAATCTTTTTATTTAAAAATCATTACACCATAACAAAATTTATGTTAAAAAAATGGATTTCATAAATATAATTCCACAATGAACAAAATAATAAAATAGAGAAATAGGGATATTATAGATGTGACATAACCCCATTAATTAATTCCATCATAGATGAAAAATAATTTTTTAAGGACACTTATAATTATTTGTTGAGGAAAATATAATTTATTAATCTGAAATGTTTTCTTTCCTCAATTTTCATGAAAATTTAAAAGAAAACTAATTATTTGAAAATATAACTAAAATAATATAATGTATTTTTCCTAGAATAAGGCATCATGTAAGTGTAAAAATTTGTTCATGTGGTATTAGTTAAAAGAAAACATTTTTCTCATACTTTTATCAAAGAATAAAAACATTCCTCGTATCGGAACAAAAATGGATTCTTATCATATAGTTTCCTAAAAATTCAAAATATGAGTAAAATTTACTTTAAAAAATAATAGAAAAATATAAATAATATAATATAATACAAATTTAGGAATCATGGATATTTATGATAGATATAACCTACTAAATAATTAGGTATAAATAATCTCTTATAATAATGAGATTAAGAAATTATCCCTTAAATTAGGTTCAATATCCCTTGTATGTGTCTTAACCTATTATATAAGGATTTATGTAATTTCATTGAATAATTCACGAACATATCCATTTTTAGGAAATCATATATGATCATATTTTCATCCTTTTGTTAATAACATTACATTATTACATGATATTCGGGTCTTAATGGCTTCGTTTTTTAAAGCATGATTTGTCGAATAAATTCTAGTTATCCTTATTAGTTCATAGCAATATAATTTTAAAATTATATTAACATAATAATATATATATATATATTCATTATATATATTTATATAATCCTAATTAAATAGATATTGTCTAGAATGAATCACATCTCATCTTGCAAATGGTAGGTCAAACGTACGAACGACTGACGGTATAATTCCCATAATTGAGAAATAGTATGGATGTGGATGATATATATTTTGTTCCAGAATATATATAATCACATATAGTTATTATTTCCATCAGTATACCCATTCATGTATGGTTGTGGTGAAAAAAATATTACACCACTACGTGGAGACGGTAAGTCGTATGTACACACGCGTGGTGATTTCATTTTTCATAGGATTGGTAAAAGGTGGAATATGAGTGTTCCATAATCATAAAAAAATCTATCTATATATGTGATAATGGATTTATTAATTTATAATGTAAAAAAACCATGAAGATGGTGTATAAGAAAGAAGAATGCTGAAATAATCAGTACAGGATATTACCTGTTCATTGACAAGCTCCCTCTTTATCTATTCTCATTGGAATACAATTTTTCATTGGATAAGACTAGAACATGTTAAATGTGACTATGAATGTTGAAAATGTAAATGTTTTTGTAATGGAATATATTTAAGGGTCAAAATGAAGTGATTAAATGAGGGGGGAGGATCGCTTTTGTAATTGAGGTGA
The DNA here is from genome assembly GCA_963277665.1 of Viscum album. NCBI lineage: Eukaryota > Viridiplantae > Streptophyta > Magnoliopsida > Santalales > Viscaceae > Viscum > Viscum album. The sequence goes on from OY728123.1 coordinate 1,759,806,839, forward strand.
GGGGAACTTATGGAATCTCCAAAAATATTAATTTATAATAAAGTAAAACCACATCCAAAAACCTAAAAAAATATAAATTTAAATATCAAATGATATGAGGTTTTAATTTCATCAACAAAAATATTATATCCATGTTTTATTGTCAATATGAACCATATCATTTTCATTAACACATTGTTATTCTATGTAAATTTTAGTAAGGGTAACTAATATTTTAATATTAAAAATGTGTCATTTTTTTATTTGATGTAAATTAGTGTAGAGACCCGAAGATTAACGTACATGGACATTACATTACTTTTGCGTAATACTTAGTACATAACAAAAACACACACACAAGGACCGTAATAGTTTAGTGTCTTTGGAAACTCAGAATATAATCTTCTAATCGTGGTGAAAGATCTTCAACATCTCCCATAATGATCTTATTTTTTTTACCTAAAACCTTTCTTTATATCCTGGGGAAAAGAAAACATAAAAGGGTGAGCTCAAATGCTCATAAACAAAAGAAATATCAATCACATCATATACATAAGAACATAACTTTTGTAAATCTTAACCTGCAAAAGATATCATAATTTCATAACATGGGATAAATCATAGTAGTGAAATGTAATCCAAATAATCATAACTTAAAACATGAAACTATGTGGAATACACACATAATCATAGAGAATCATTTCTTATTAGTCAAGACTCATTACCAAGACTATCTTAGTGGACAAAGTCCATTTATGAACTTAGTTCACTCCTCGTTTCAGTCCTGTTTCACTGTCCCGGTTTAACCTGCCGTTCCAGCCATGTCTATCTCATTAGATATAAAATATTTACCCAATTAATTGTAGGGATATATAGGTCTCACCCATCTCATAATGATACCATTCTTATGTGTTCCACAAAATCTAAAAAATCATACATCACTACATAACCCATGTTATAAAAATTGGAATCTTAAACATCGTGACATCATAAAACAATTCATATAAGATAAAATAATTCATAAAAATATTTCCATCACAACATAATCAAATCCATGTAAAAATAGGAATATAAATAGAACCCTATATTATCTTAGATGGAAAATAATTTTGATAAAACTATTGAACTCCATTCATGAGGAAAATATCCTTTATACTTCAAAAACATTTTTCCTTTCTTAACATGTCATACAATTTTAAACTAAAATAAGTTGATTAAAAATAAACTTGAAAACTTGTAAAGGAAGCTTCTTGGAAATAATGTTTTAAAAACCCATTCATTCCGTATAAGTTAAAAAAACATTCTTCTCGTACTTTTGTCGGAAAAGTCAAAAAGTACCTCGTATGAAAAATGGCAAAAGATTCCTTTCGTATCTTTTACTAAAAACACACCGAAGGGTAAAATTGGATATAAAATATTTTAGAATGATGTAAATATTACATATTGAGGAAACATGGATGTGGATGATAAAATGCATCCCAGTAAATTCCAAAATATAAACAATCTTAGATAAAAATGAGATTGTGTTATTTTCCCTTACCTTAGGTCCGATTTTCTTCGTATGTGTCCGAACCTCCTGTATAATGATTTAAATAATGTCATTTACTTATTCCATAATCATAATCATTGTTATGATATCATATATGGTTCACTTATGACTTTATTTTACCCTTTCTTTTGTAAATTCCATGTTAAAGAGCATTTTGGGTAAAATTGTTTCATTTGTCGTCCGTGTTTTGACTTGTAATTATTCATATGATTACATAGAACATTTTTACTTAATTCCAGAATATAAAACATTATTTATATATAATATATATTCAGAATATACATATATATAATAAATCAGTAAATGGAATGAAATATACCGTTCATGGAGACGGTAGGCCGTACGTACGCAAGAATGCTGTTTTCGTTTCCTTATTGAGTTGAATGGAATTAAGTAGATGACAAACATATATATACACATAAATCCAGTATAATTATTATGTCATATATTTCATGATTACTTATTATATATACTTTATAATCATTCATTAATGGTTAACGTGGAGAATGAATCTCATCGCGTCGTAGAGACGGTAGTCCGTACGTACGCACGAGCGATGATATCGTTCTCATGATCGTGGGACTGTATTGGATTGTATGTATACTATTTTAGAATAAATATCACTTTAAAATAATCATATATAGTTATTATGTACACGATTATACCCATCCAAGAAAGGTGGTGGTGGAAAATAGATTACACCACGACGTGGAGACGGTATTCCGTACGTACGCACGTGCGGTGATTTCGTTTTCCGTAGGATAGATTGATGGTGAAATAGGGTTGTTTAATACTTATAATAACATATCAGTATATCATTTATACTGATGTTATTACTTCATAATGAAACATCCTATGAAGAAGAAGTGGAAGAATAAATAAAGTTGAAAGAATCGGTAACGGACATTACCTCTTCTTTGAAGCGCCTCTTTGAGATCTCTTTTTAGGGCACTAAAATTGGTGTTTGAGGAAGACCAGAACCTCTAGGATGTTTCTAGGGAAGTGTAGAAGATAATTTGGAAGGGGTTTGACGATCTTGAAGGCTCAAATTGGTGTGAGTAAGAGAGGGAGGAGGTTCCCTTTTATAAGGGAGGAGAGGGGCACCTTTAGAATAACTAATCATATTATTTTATTATAAAGCCAGATTCGGTTTTAAATAGCTCAAAATTGTTTTATTTAGATGCTAAGGTGGGTATGGGTCGAAATCCTTTCATCCAATATAATTTAGACAAGTTCAGGTTCCTATTGTAACCTTATCATTTAGATTTAACATTAATTTAAATAATTTAACTTTTACCGTGTCTTCTTGTGTTCTTACACTATAAGGTTAATAAACTTACTATAACAAGCCAAACGAACCCCAAGTTGTTTATTATTAATATATATAACCTTATTTAAGTCATTTGTCTGAACATTATATTTTTAGGAATAAAATAACAATTAATAATATAATATTTGTTTTAAAAACTATTTTATGTCAATTTTGACACTATTTAGTAATTGATTTTTGTAAAAATCATAACAGAATGATTAGTTCTAAAAATGTTAATTAAATCAATAATAACATGTAATAGTAACCTATAAAATTATTGGAATTCATAAAAAGTCTCAAATTACATTTATTTGTGTATTTGTAACATCAATTATGTCAATATTTCATTAATAATATAATTACTGCATCATCATTGTGTCATAAATAAATTACATTATTTAATGTCTAAAAATTAAAAATAAAAAACCATTATATATGAAATAGTTTTATCTTTCTAATTAATATTTATAGTCGAATTTATCTTATGGATAACCCTATATTAAAAATGATTTTCTTATTAAAATTTGATTTTAACTATTTAACCCTTCTTTAAATAAATTAATAATAAATGTCCTAATCTAATACAAGTGGGCCTAAATGGTCATATGTTATTCCTAAGGATGTTTTTGGTCGAATTACACTTATCCAATAGAATTAATACATGTGTTAGGGTAATAATAATATCATTTTACCCTTAATTACCCTATTTACTTTTAACCGTGGTAAAAAAAATAAAAATTTACTATTCACCAAAAATTATTTTCATCTCATTGAACCACATTTTAGTCTTTGATATTAACCTTGTCTCTCAGATTTTTAAAATTCCACTCACAGAAGTGGTAAAATTATGTTTTATGAAAAAATCGGTTTTTAACTACCACTTCGTGGTTTCACTATCCATCAAAAAATGAAAGTTTCCAGAAAAATTCCAAAAATTAGGCCTAAGCTATATTTGATATTATGAATTCAAAAATGATTTCTATTTTATCAAATTCAAAACATGTCAGTTACATTAACTAATTTAAAAATTAATTCCCGTCGTCAAAACAAATAGCGTGTTTTTAAGAGATAATAACTATCAAAAGATTGAAACTTGTTTATAACTGGTTTAAATGTGAAATTACATCCAATGACCAACATTGTATTAAATTGTAAAAATATATTCTAAATATACTTTAAAACCACTCAAATTAATAATTTATCACTATTAATTATTTCTATTAAAAATGTTGTTTTTAATTGAAATTTAGTAATTTTCACTATTCATCAGAAAATGAAAGTTATCCGAAAAGTACCAAAATTTCACCCTAAGATAATTTAGATATTCCGAATCCAAAAAATGAAGTCCATTTTGAAGAATAAAATTTCAAAAATTTCAAAATGTGGTTATTACTATTCATAACGGCCTGTTTTAATAATATTTTAATAGCATATCGTTGTTTAGTGAAACTTGGTATTGCATACTACACGTGCTATCGAGGAAGGTCGTGATTGCGTGTAATGCAAGGAAAGTCAAGTATGTGTGTTGTGCAAGCTTTTTTTGGTGTAGCGTACAACACAAGACATTAATGAAATTAAAAAAATATTTTTCATAAAATCTCGGGGTGTTACATTCTACCCCCTTTAAAATGAATTTCGCCCTCGAAATTCGTCAGGGATATAAATGGTTTACAACTCGAAATTTTCTTTAATAGAAACCCACATAGTAAAAAGGAATACCAAAACCAATCTTTAAAATCAAAAGTATGAAACATAACGGTTACCCAAATAAACTAATCACTGGGTTTCCATATAGGTGAAAATATGGATATGGAAGAGAAATCTAACCATCATGTTCTGATGGAGAGTGGTAGAGAACATAGCTATGGAAAAGCCATCAATCATAAATCCATAAATTTGTGACGATCTAAGGTACCATCTGATTCATTAGATATAAGAGCACTAGGACAACATTTTTGGTTATCACGATCATTTCCTTAAAGTTGATGAAATTGGGATTAGAAGAAATAATTTCGTGATTTTGGTATAGTCTCACCATTGGTCGTTCTTTGGAAAATTTCCAGTTCATCTCTTAAAGAAATGAAGTTGATTTTTTCATTCTTGATGTGTTAGAAGATCATGTGATAGAATGATGGGTCATTCCATCTTTCTCAAACAAAAGGTTAGAAAAGTTATCAAAAAATACATAAGTCCATCTATAGTGAGATTAATTATATATGGTTCATAAAATGGACTTATATTTCATATATCACACTGCTTAATATAATAAAACTAGTTTCTAGTAAACAGGGACTTCCTGTAGGCCAGTGGTAGGCGATAAAGTCCAGTCGCACTTCGGTTGTGGGTTCGATTCCCACAACCTTGTCCGACGCGATGGGCTATCGCCCATCCTGCAGGTTCTCCTTTTTCTAAAGCTATATTACTATAACATCCATCAAAAAAAGTTATATCCTAAATTATGTCCAACATATTCCATTCCAATATTTAGGCTTATCTAAAATACTTCGGTCCAAGCTCATAGTATAAAGAAAATGATTACTTGAAATGTCACATAACAATCACGTGAATGCCATCATTTATCCCCCATATATCATAAGATATATCTTTTTGGTCAAATTAAAAACATGTGAATACCTTATTCATGTATTATCTTGAAGAATGAATACCCATTGAACCTTAGTGAAAACATGAATGTAGTTAAAAGTTAACACTTTCCACAAACCAAAATCCTCAAAATACTTTATACTGAAACCATGATATCACTTAGTCCATATATCAATCATGAGATCCTGAATACTGTCAAACATTTCATTTTCTCTTTATCCCTTCATGATGCACATATCATCTGCTTTCTAAAATATTTGAATCACTTTTCATGGTTACCGGTACCTTAAAATTATTGAAAACCACAATAGAATAATACAAAAATATTCTAATACACAATAAAAGTACCTCAAAAACATTATTCTTGAATACCAATACATAAACACTTTAATCCATCCTCTTCAATTATTGTCCTGGAATAAGTCCTTCCTTGATTTAGAAGTAACTTTTTATGTCAGGGCATCGAGTTGGGTAATTCCCATGTTCTCCACAAATAATACATTGAACTCTATAATAGTTTGTCACTCAATGACCCTTTTCTCCACACAGATAACATCTGTCCCTCCATTTGAGGTATTCCTCAAGGTTCTTCTTCCCTTCTTTAGAAATCTAAATCTACCTTTCTTTATGCTCCTCAACATGCGAACATGCATAATGGTCTATCTTCCTCTTCATTGATGAATTAGGCATACCACTAAATTTCACCTTGTTAAGCATATATCACGATGACTAATTCAGCATAATCACAATATATTTCTCTCTAGACATTACACAATTTTGTTGCTCATAGTCACGAATTTGTCCATTTGATTCAATGTTAACTGAATTCCTTCTGGTTCCCTCTATTAACTAAAACACAAAAAGAATTCCGTGAGAGGCAAAAATCATGCTAGGGAAAATAAAATAGTAAAGGGGAAGCACCCAGAATATCCAACATCTTAGGATAAATTCTAAGATCGTTACCGTAGTTCTAGGACTATATCTTATACGTATACTTATCCTTAGGGATATCCCTAGAAATAACTTAGAAATAACTCTAGGGATCTCACTAACGTTTTCACATCCGAGTTTCGAAAGGTTGACTAAACCTTTCCAGTAATACCAAATGTAGAGACTCGAAGCTTAACGTACATGGACATTACATTACTTCTGTGGAATACTAAGTACATAACAAAAACACACACAAGGACTGTAATAGTTTATTGTCTTCGGAAACTCGGAATATAATCTTCTAATCGTGGTGAAAGATCTTCAACATCTCCCATAAAGATCTTTTTTTTACCTAAAACCTTTCATTATATCCTAGGGAAAAGAAAACATAAAAGGGTGATCTCAAATGCTCAGTAAGGATAAACAAAAGATATATCAATCACATCATATACATAAGAACATAACTTTTGTAAATCATAACCTGCAAAAGAAATCATAATTTCATAACATGGGATAAATCATAGTAGTGAAATGTAATCCCAATAATCATAACATAAAACATGAAACTTTGTGGCATACACACATAATCATAGAGAATCATTTCTTATTAGTCAAGACTCATTGCCAAGACTATCTTAGTGGAAAAAGTCCATTTCTAAACCGAGTTCACTCCTCGTTTCAGTCCTGTTTCACTGAACCGGTTTAACCTGCCGTTCCAACCATGTCTATCTCATGAGATATAAAATCTTTATCCAATGCATTGGAGGGATATATAGGTCCCACCCATCTCATAATTATACCATTTTTATGTGTGCCACAAAATAAAAAAAATCATACGTCACTGCATAACCCATGTAATAAAAATGGGAATCTTAAACATCGTGACATCATAAAACAATTCATATAAGATAAAATAATTCATAAAAATATTTCCATCACAACATAATCAAATCCATGTAATAATAGGAATAGAAACAGAACCCTATATTATCTTATATGGAAAATAATTTTGATAAAACTCTTGAACTCCATTCTTGAGGAAAATATCCTTTATACTTCAAAAACATTTTTCCTTTCTTTAGATGTCATAAATTTTAAACTAAAAAAAGTTGATTAAAAATAAACTTGAAAACTTGTAAAGTATTCTTCTTGTAAATAATGTTTTAAAAATCCAATCATGCCACATAAGTTAAAAAAACATTCTCCTCGTACTTTTTTCAGAAAAGTCAAAAAGTACCTCGTACGAAAAACGACAAATGATTCCTTTCGTATCTTTTACTAAAAACTCACCGAAGGGTAAAATTGGATATAAACTATTGTAAAATGATGTAAATATTACATATTGAGGCAACATGGAAGTGGATGATAAAATGCACCCCAATAAATTCCAAAATATAAACAATCTCAGATAAAAATGAGATTGTGTGATTTTCCCTTACCTTAGGTCTGATTTGCTTCGTAAGTGTCCAAACCTCCTGTATAATGATTTAAATAATGTCATTGACTTATTACATAATCATACTAATTGTTATGATATCATATATGGTTCACTTATCACTTTATTTCACCCGTTCTTTTGTAAATTCCATGTTAAAGAGCGTTTTGGGTAAAATTGTTTCATTTGTCGTCTGTGTTTTGACTTGTAATTATTCATATGATTACATAGATCATTATTACTTAATTACAGAATATAAAACATTATTTATATATAATATATATTCAGAATATACATATATATAATAAATCAGTAAATGGAAAGAAATACACCGTTCATGGAGACGGTAGGTCGTATGTATGCATGAACGCTGTTTTCGTTTCCTTATTGAGTTGAATAGAATTAAGTAGATGTCATACATATATATAAACATAAATCCAGTATCATTATTATGTCATATATTTCATGATTACTTATTATATATACTTTATAATCATTCATGAATGGTTAACATGGAGAATGAATCTCATCGCGTCGTGGAGACGGTAGTCCGTACGTACGCACGAGCGATGATATCGTTATCATGATCGTGGGACTGTATTGGAGTGTATGTATACTATTTCAGAATCAATATCACTTTACAATAATCATATATAGTAATTATGTACACCATTATACCCATCCAAGTAAGGTTGTGGTGGAAAATAGATTACACCACGGCGTGGAGACGGTATTCCGTACGTACGCACGCGCGGTGATTTCTTTTTCCGTAGGCTGGCTAGATGGTGAAATAGGGTTTTTTCACACTTATAATAAAATATCAGTATATGAGTGATACTGATGTTATTACTTCATAATGAAACATCCTAATAAGAAGAAGTGGAAGAAGAAATAAAGTTGAAGGAATTGGTAACGGACATTACCTTTTTTTTGAAGCGCCTTTTTGAGATCTCCTTTTAGGGCACTAAAATTTGTCTTTGAGGAAGACCAGAACCTCTATGATTTTTCTAGGTAAGTGTATAATATAATTTCGTAGGGGTTGGATGAGCTTGAAGGCTCAAAGTGGTGTGAGGAAGAGAGGGAGGAGGTGCCCTTTTATAAGGGAGGAGAGGGGCACCTTTGGAATAACTAAAACTATTATTTTATTATAAAGCCAAATTCGGTTTTAAATAGCTAAAAATTGATTTATTTCGAAGATAAGGTGGGTATGGGTCGAAATAATCTCATCCAATAGAAGTTAGACAAGTTTAGGTTCCTATTTTAACCTTATCATTTAGATTTAACGTTAAGTTAAATAATTTTACTTTTACCGTGTCTTCTTGTGTTCTTACACTATAAGGTTAATAAACTAACTATAACAAGACAAACGAACACCAAGTTGTTTATTATTAATATAAATAACCATATCTATGTTATTTGGAAGAACATTATATTTTTAGGAATAAAAGAACAATTAATAATATAATATTTGTTTTAAAAACTATTTTATGTCAATTTTGACACTATTTAGTAATTGATTTTTGTAAAAATCATAACAGAATTATTAGTTCTAAAAAAGTTAATTAAATCAATAATAACATGTCTTATTAACCTATAAAATTAGTGGAATTCATAAAAAGTCTCATATTACATTTATTTGGGTATTTATAACATTAATTATGTCAATATTTCATTAATAAGATAATTACTGCATCATCTTTGTGTCATAAATAAATTACATTATTCAATGTATAAAAATTACAAATAAAATACCATTATGTAGGAAATATTTTTATCTTTCTAATGAATATTTATAGTTTAAATTATCTTATGTATAACCCTATATTAAAAATTATTTTCTTATTAAACATTGATTTTAACTATTTTAACCCCTCTTTAAATAAATTAATAATAAATATCCTAATCTAATCCAAGTGCGCCTTAATGATCATATGTTATTACTAAGGTTGTTTTTGGTCGAATTACACTTATCCAATAGAATTAGGACATGTGTTAGGTTAATAATAATATCATTTTACCCTTAATTACCCTATTTACTTTTAACCGTGGTAAAAAAGTAAAAAGTTACTATTCACCAAAAATTATTTTCATCTCATTGAACAAAATTTTAGTCCTTGATATTAACCGTGTCTCTCAGATTTTTGAAATTCCACTCACAGAAGCGGTAAAATTAAGTTTTATGAAAAAATCAGTTTTTTTAACTACCACTTAGTGGTTTCACTATTTATCAAAAAATGTAAGTTTCCAGAAAAATACTAAAAATTGGGCCTAAGCTATATTTGATATTATGAATTCAAAAATGATGTATATTTTATCAAATTCAAAACATATCAGTTACATTAACTAATTTAAAAATTAATTCCCGTCGTCAAAACAAATAGCGTGTTTTTAAGAGATAATAACTATCAAAAGATTGAAACTTGTTTATAACTGGTTTAAATGTGAAATGACATCCAATGACCAACATTATATTAAATTGTAAAAATATATTCTAAATATACTTTAAAACCACTCAAATTAATAATTTATCACTATTAATTATTTCTATTAAAAAGGTTGTTTTTAATTAAAATTTAGTAATTTTCACTATTCATCATAAAATGAAAGTTATCCGAAAAGTACAAAAATTTCCCCCTAAGCTAATTTCGATATTCAGAATCCAAAAATGATGTCCATTTTGAAAAATATAATTTACAAAATGTCAAAAAGTGGTTATTACTATTCATAACGGCTAGTTTTACTAATATTTTAATAGCATATCGTTGTTTAGTGAAACTCAATATTGCGTACTACATACGCTATCGAGGAACGTCGTGATTGCGTGTAATGAAAGGCAAGTCAAGGATGCATATTGTGCAAGCTTCTTTTGGTGTAGCGTACAACACAAGAAATTAAAGAAATTAAAAAGAATATTTTTCATAAAATCTCGGGGTGTTACAATTAGAGAATAAATAAATAAATTACAACATTTCAAACCCTATAAAAAATGTTCTTTGTTTTTAAGAAATGTTTTTTATATAATTTAATACAACATTATTTTGATAAATAGTCAATCATGACAATTTTGACACTATTCAATACATTTTTGAAAAAAAATACTAAAATATAAGATAAAATCCATCCAAATATTTTATTATATTGCTTAGAGTTAAATATAATCTATATATTTATTTAGATATGTTAAATATCCAAAATTATATTCATTTTATAATTTTTAATAACATTTCTTTTATTCTAAATTATTAAAACAATTAATATATAAATATTTTATAATTATGTAATATACATATATTTTAATAAAAATTAAAAAAAATACTATGAAAAATATAAATCCTCTTGATTAAATAAGAATACCTATAATCAAATATATCTTCTGGAAAATTCTTCATTAAAATGATATAATTATTAAAACATGAATGTGACAACTTTAACAACACATTACATAAAATATTATAAGTGTCATAATCTTTTCCATATGATACAAATGGTTAATAAATCGACCCTTATATGATTATTGTCTATATATAATAAACCCATAATATTTGATCATGTTTTTGCGTCTTTTAATAGTTATTATAATTTTAATAAAAATTAATATATTGATTTTTCATCAATTAAATAAATTATGCATCATATATGTATAACCCTTTCAAGTAATTAATTAATTTCATAAAAATTGAAAAAAATTTACCATGAAAAATAAAAAAAATTCAACATTCAAATGATTATTTATAGTCAAGTTTACCTTCTATATTGACTTATGTTAAAAATGATATAGTTATTAAAATTTGAGTAAGGAAAATTAGACTTTTCATTAAATAAACAAAATCAACTCTCCTAATATCATCGAAGGGGCTTCCAAGGGATACCATTTCGACCAATGGATGGTTTATGTTGAAATATACTCATAAAAGTCCATTATTATAGGTCTTATGATAATTTTATAATATTATTTTTACCCTTAATTACCCAATTTACAATTTTACCATATTAATAAAAAATTACTGAAGCTACAATTTATAATGCCCCAAATAAAATAAAGATATTTAAATAATATGGAAAAGTTGATTCAAAATATGGAATATTTCTTTACAAATTTAAAACATAGTAGTTTTTGTAATTAAATTAAAATTAATCTCATTTTTGAAATAGGAAATCGAGTTTTTATAGTTAAAGTATCGCATAAGATTGATGTGGTTTAACATATGAATTAAATGTCAAATTAATGTCAAATACCTATATTAAATTAAATAATAAATATAAAAAAATTACACTTTAAAAACATTAAATAATATAATTCAACTGTATAAATTATTTCAGTGTAAACAAGATGCCTTCAATTAAAATTGTGTATATTTGTATTAGTCATTAAAACATGAATGTTATTAGGAAAAATATCAAAAAATAATTTAAGGTAAAATTTTATATCTCACATTAAAATAATATGTTTATGTTTTCTTATTAAAAATATTGATGTCTTAAATGGTTAATTTAAAATGGTTTCTCCATTAAATGGTGGTAAAATTACTATTTTGAAAAATATTGGTTTTTATACATCAAATAGGGTTTAATCATACCTTATGACTAAAATATCTACTAAATGAATATAAAAAATATTATATTAAATATATAAATTATATATTTCATTAATCTCATTTACTAGTTGTAATTCACTTAATTTATTAATAAAAACATAAAATTATATAATTAATTTATATTTCTCATTAATAACCGGTAGCCAATGAATTCACATTATATTTTCATGAGTAAGTTACATTTTTTCCACTAACCTAAAAACATGGTTATAATGATCATTTTATATTAATGGAATCTCTGATTTTATTTATACTCAAGATTGTGTGCAATGAAAGTTATTGAAGAATTAAAATTATTTAAAGAAAATATCTCATAACAAGATTCAAGTGTTACATTCTACCACATTAAACTAAATTTCACTCTCTAAATTCATCATTTGGATTAAAAAATATGAGGATTCTTATACCTCATTGCATCCTAAAATTCCCATTTAGCTACCTCAAATAGATGTTCTTGTCAAGAAACATTAACCGAGTGAATGGTCTATTTCAGGGATTGTTTGCGCTACAATCTAGAATCTCTTTCTTGTTATTCATTAGAAAGATATTCTTATAACTATATGACATCAAAGTTTATTATTTATAAAGAATAATTTATATTCATTCTGAGGAGGTATATATTGAACACATCATGAGCATGAGAGAGATTCAGTGGAAGTGCCAATCAGAAATCTACATTCCTAACACGATTTAGAATTTCAGAAGGACCAATATACATAGGGCTCAAAATTCCTTTCTTTCCAAATCTCATTGTTCTCTTCTAGGAAAATAATCATAGAAACACCATGTCACCCACTTCAAACTCTAGGATTTTTCTTTGATTATCAGTATAACATTTTTTTCAACTCTTATAATCTCTTATGTGATGTTGAATATATCTAACCTTTTCAACCATTTCATATATAGTATAATGTCCTAATAGATTTATTTCCCCAACTGCAACCCAAATAGTTGGATTTGTGCACTAATTTCCATATAGAGATTCATAATGAGCCATCTAAATACTTGATTGGAATCTATTGTAACATGAAAATTATATCAATGGTATGTGTTAATCCCAACCACCATTGAAATCCATAGGGAATGGTCTCAACATTTCATCAAGAGTGTGAAATTTCCTCTCATAATGGATGTCTTTTTTATGATTATAGGCTATACTTAAAGGTAACTCTATATCTAGATATTGCTAAACAATTCTCCACAATGTCGAGGAAAACCTCAAATCCTAATCAGATATAATGGAATGTGGTACTCAATGCAATATTACAAGTTCCATTACATATATCACATCCAGTTGATCAATATAAAAATACTATATAACAACAATGAAGTGTTCCAACATCATAAGGTGATCAATTATAACCTATGTCGAAGTGCAGCCTTAAGATGTTTTGGGAAGTCCATTAACAAAGTCTATAGTGATGTTTCCCCAATTTCATTCTGGTATGGGTAATCGTTGTAACATCCCATGGGACTTCAATCTCTCTAACTTAAATTTCATCCAAACCATTAACTAAGTGAAATATTTAGAAAAATCACTTTCCTGCCCTCCCACCAAAAATACCGATTTAGGTACCTGTACGTCTATTTGATTCCAAGATTATTTAAGAATGATGATATACGATCCACATAGAGGAAATCCTTTATTTATTGTATGAAAGTAAAAAAATAACAGTTCGTGAACCATATTATTCCATCAAAATCAAGGTTGAGTTTATGAACATTTCACACCGTCTTTTTCAGCTCTGAATATTTCTTATGTGTCTCCTTAATCATCACAATTTTAGATGGCTCAACAATAAATTGAGAAAGATAAGATTTATTCATATCCCTTAAAATTACAACATCCATCCTTCTCAAACCCATAAATATTAAATCTTTTTTGATCCTCATCATTGATATTATAGCATGGTCCTTTCAACATAAAGCATCTACCACTATGATGACTTTCCAAATGTGTAAATGTATTGAGTTGTCATAATCATTAATCAACTCCAACCATCTTCTCTCGCACAAAATCACGTCCTTTTGTGAAAAAAATATACTTTAAAATTTTATGATCAGTACAAATATCACACTTTTCTACAAAAAGATCATTTTCTTATGTTATTTATGCAATTTATCCCACATTTAACTCCAAATCATTTGTTGGGACCTTTTTCTCATGGATTTCCAATTGTCACAAGGCATAATCAATCACCATATCATTTTTAATGAGAAAGAAATCATATATCCTTCTTGAATGAATAAATGTATATTACAAACCATTATCCACTACAAGGCGGTGTGAGTATAGGGACACCCGCTAACCTTCTTTTTAGCCCTTTGAAATTTTATTTATATTCTTCTCTCTACATGAACATCACTCCTTTACAAGCCAATTTGCTTATTGGATTAGATAGTCATGAAAAATATTTTACAAAATATTGCTAATATCCATCAACTCCAAGAAAACTAAATTTCTCAATTATTATTTTCAATCATGGAAAACATTAAATAATTTATTTATCCATAGATATCCACTCTCTTGATATTATTTGATCAAAAAACAATCTTGGGGAAAAATTTAGAAATCGTAAATTTTTCATTATCCTTCTCCTTTCTCAGGGTATATAATACATTTCTCAAGTGATCTTAATGTTCTTCCTTTCCATTATAATAAACCTATATATCATCTATAAATAATACCAAAAATTGTTCTAGATATTCTTTAACGACTCTATTCATTAAATTTATTATGATAGAAGGGTCATTAGTAATACCAAAAAAATAACTATAAATTTGTAATTCACATACCATGTATGGAATGCAATATTTCATATATCCTCCTTCTTGACCCTTAATTGATTATATCCAGAATGATGTTAATTCATGGAATATTATTGAGTTCTGCATATTTGACCAAATTTGACATCAATGTGGGGAAGATGATATGTGTTCTTAATAGTGATCTTGTTACATTGTTCATAATAAATGTAGAGTCTCATTGATCCATTGTTCTTATTAAATAATAGGATAGGTGCACCCTATGGTGACACACTAGGGTGTATAAATACCATGTCAATATTCTCTTGGTTTTTCTTCTTCAATTCATGAAATTCAATTGGGCCCATTCTATACGGTGTATTTGAATTAGGTATAACCCCCAGTATAAGCTCTATTGAAGACTCAACATCACAATTTAGTGGAAGACCAGGATATTATTCTAGAAAGACATCATAAAATTCTCATACAATATGTGTATTTATAATAGTGACTTTATTTCCATCCGTTTGAGATAGATAAATTTCATTTATTGGAATCAAGACCCATAAGATGGAATAAATTTCCACTTCAATTTTATACTCTTCCTTGCATCCATATATGATGATAAATTGATCTGAATTATTAAATGTGACCTCCCTTCCATGGAAATTGATATGATCTTAATATAGAGAAATCCAATCCATTCCATGAATCACATAATATTCCACTGATGAAAGGATCACACAATTTACATGAAGCACTTTCCCTGAAACTTCAACTGGAAAAGAATTATAAACATTTTATGTAACTGTTCTTCCATTAAGATTTTTTGTATCTTAAAAAATATCTAATTGATTAGTTAATATAGATATAGCCTTATAATTTTTTTTATAAATAATAGATTTTGTAGATCTAGAATCAAATAAAACATTTTCAACATTCTAGTGGATGGTATGTATACCTTTCACTACTTCGTTATTGAATTCTACATCTTTGACAGTGATTGTGTACGACTTCCATTTTTCATTAGTCATAGGAGTCTTCTGATATAGATCCTCATTGATATACCTTGGATTAGAGAATTGGTTTTCATAATTCCCCATTCCCTTGAAATTGTATCATTGATGTGTATGAGGTTCATTCTATGTATTCATTTCTCTATTCACGTCATTAGACAGGTTTTTCCCATCACATTAGAATTAATCTACCTAATAACATAATCTCCCATAATTAAATCATTTTATTGAATCTTTAAGAATGTTACATCCATTTTTTCTTTCCCCACAATGGGAATTAGGGAAACACATCTTCTTTTCAGTGTGCTATTTATATTTTCCCTTGAATTAAATTTTTCTCTTCCAAACAATTCCATAATACTGATGGGTTACACAAATATCTATCTCAACCTTGAGAGCACATCAATCAATTTCCACTTAGATATTGAATTCCTTTATTTCTAATTCCCTGTAGATAATTGGTTTCAGGCCACTATGAAATCTATCAATTATACTTGCAATTGGGATAATAAATCTAGAAGCATTCTATTAATGTCTTTTAATATATTCTTCAAATGTACCACTAAATTCATCGTGATTTTTTTACTATCAATGAACCCCTTAACTATCTTTGTTCATATAAGATAAGGAAGGTACTTATTTTAATATAAGTTCTTAAACTCATCCCAATCAATGGATTCAATTTCATCTCTTTTCTCATATTCTTTATAAGGATACACTATTGATCAGATTTACCTTCAAAAAGATAATATACTATGATGAATTTATCATGTTCTGAACATTGGAGAATAGTAAATATCCGTTTTAGTGGTACTAATCTGTTGTTTAGCCACTATTGGATCATATAACCTTTTGATGGAAGGTGTGTGATGACTCATGAATGACTCAACAACATTTTGTTCCCTCCTTTTTCGCATTTGGAAGTCTCTAATGATTTATAGCTTAAAAAATTTGATTGATCATATCTATAATATTTACCAGTCCATCTCCCAATATATTTTGTTTCTCATGAGGACAATCATTACATTTCCCCTTGAATTATACATTAACACGGTTCATTCATGTTCTATCCATTTAATAAAACCAATAAGAATAGTTTGAGAAAAAGTATTCATAATGGGAAAACCACATCCTCGAGAATAAAATTTCAATTTAGGAAACATTAGGTTCTATCCTTAGTTATTCATGATTATTTCTAAAACACTAGGATTATATCCTATTCTTTGACATATCCTTATAGTTCATATTATGGTTTTCTCATCATAGTTTCCAACAGTTAACTATAACTCGGCCCTTATACAAACTATAATAGCCCATACTAATACATAGATATTACATGAAAATTGAATAATATTCATTAGAAAACATAAAGAAACCACACCAAGTTCATATAGTGTTTGTGTATTTAGGAATTGGGAAATATTACCAACTTTTCCACAAGACATCTAAATTGGCTCCTGCTTATTTCATCATAAATATACCCTTCTTGACATATGTTACTTAACATACTGCTTCATGACCTAGGGAAAATAATGATATGAAAGGGTGATCTTATAATCTCAGCAAGGGTAATCAGGGGAGATATCAATCCTATCATATTAATAAGACAACTGAACCTAACATTTGACAATCTTATCCTACATATTAAAGATTGTGATATCATGTCCTAGGATAAATAATACAAGTTCATATGATTCAATTAAATTAATCCCAAAATATATGAAATTTTTGTTATACACTTAATAATAGAAGATCATTCCATCATAACAGAAATTGTCCATACTAAACCATGTCATGTATTACTGAACCAATATCATTTCCGATTTCATCCCTATCTATATAATGAGATATAAATATATACCCAATTCATTGGAGAGAGATATATGTCCTACCCATCTCATAATGATATCATTCTTACATTTTCCACAAAAACATAAATCAATCATCATAACACAAGGAATAAAATGGGTTTCTTTATGAATTATTCCACCATAACATAATCCATGAAAATAAATGGATTTCATAAATAAAAATCCATCATAAATACAATCATACCAAATGAAAAATAGGGATATAATATATGAAACATAACCCTATTAATAATTACATCTTATATGTAAGATACTATTGATAGAACACTTGAAATTTATTCTTGAGAAAAAAATCATTTCTTCTTCAAAAAGTATTATTTTCTCAAAATGACACACAATTAAACAAGAAATAAATTATTGGAAAATAAAATTTAAATATTTTAAATTAATCATCATGTAAATAAGTTATTATTAAAGTGTAAAAATAATTTTAGGTTATATAGGTAAAAATTAATCTTTTTTCTCATACTTTTGTCTAAAATCCAAAAGAACCTCGTATCACAAACAGAAAAATATTACATTAATATGACATTGTTAAAATTCACAAAAGGTAGAATTGAATCTAAATTTTTTTAGAATTATATATATAATATTTTAAATTCTATATTTAGGAAGCATGGACATGGATGATAAATATACTCCACTAAATACATATATATAAAAAAACATAGATAACAAAAAGATTGAGAAATTATTCATTACCTTTGGTCTGTTATCCTTTTTATATATCTAAAGCTCTTATATAATGATTTAAATAATTTAATTACTTATTCCATAATAATAGTCATTTTTATGATATCATATATGATCATATTTTTTCCATTTGTTAATAAAATTACATTATTTCTATTTATTCATGTATTAATAGCTTCGTTTTCTTAAGAATGTTTTGTTGAATAAGTTCTGGTTATCATTATTATATCACAGTTATATAATTTCAAAATAATATTAAATTACTATATACCTTATATATTCATTCTATACTTTTAGATAATTATAAATTCATGTATATCAAGTATAATGAATAACATCACATCATGGAGACTGTATTTTGTATGTACACACGAGTGAAGACATCATTCCCATTAATTATTAATGGATTGATGTGTATGGTATATTTTTTATATAATATATATAATCACATATAGTTATTATTTCCAACATTATACTCATCCAATTAAGGTGGTGGTGAAGAAAATATTACACCACATTGTGGAGACGGTAAGACATACGTATGCATACACGGTGATTTAATTTTTTACAAGATAGATAGAATATGGAATATGGTTTTTACACAATAATAATAAAAACTTATTCTCTAAGTGATACTGGATTTATTAATTTATAATGGAGACATCCCATGAATATGAATTAAAAGAAGAAACAAGTTCGAATGAATCGGTATTGGAGATTACCTATTCTTTGATGAGCTCCCTTTAGATCTTTTCTTAAGGCACTAGAGTTGGTATTTGGAGAGGAACAAAATCATTATAATGTGACAAGGAAAGATTATAATGGAAATGGGAATGGTATGTCATATCTTGAAGGATAAACTTGAATGTTATAGGTGAGGGAGGAGTTTCAATTATATAATTGAGGTGAGGGGCACTTATGGAATGTCCAAAGATATTAATTTATTATAAAACTAAACCACTTTCAAAAACCTCCAAAAATTCCAAATTTGAAATATGATATAGGATAAAGATGTAATATCATAATAAAATAAATTTTAGAAAACATTTTTTGTATATTGAAACCTTATCCATTTAATTAAGACTTAGTTATTCTATTTAATTTTTAACTTGGGTAACAAATATTCCAAATATTAAAAGGGTGTAATATTTACATATTTGATGTCAAATAGACCATAAATAAATTAACTAGTAAATTTAAGACTATATAATAATTATTCTAAAATGTTTTTAAAAAAATATTTTTATTTAAATAATTCAATAAAACATTATTTTGAAAAACAATCAATAGAGTAAATTTTGGCACTATTTAATTCATTGATTTTTAAAAATATTATGATAACATGATAACAACCAAAAAAAATATTTTATTATATTAATATGTTTTGAAGGTCATATATAAAATTAATTTTATATATTAACTACTGCAAGTTATATTTATTTTAATATTTTTAATAACAATTAATTTTTACTTCGATTAATAAAATAATTACTATATCAATTTTATGTAACTATTTGATAAAATTATTTGATAAAAAATTATAAATTCATTTCTAAGATAAAAACAAATCATATATATTTATTATTAATACTTATAATCTAATATATATTATGAAAAGGCATTCATTAAAATTGTTATAATTATTAAAACCTGAATGTGACAATTTAAATGTCACTTTAAATAAAATATTATATTTCGTAATCTATTCCATATACCTCCAAATTTATTATAACATTAACATTGGATGATTATGGTCTTTATATACTCTACCAATAATATTTTTTAAAGTGTTTTTTTAATGGTTAATTATTTAATGTTTTTTTTTATTTTTCGTCAAATAAATAATTTTTCCATCAACATGTATAAACCATTAAGGATAATATTTATTTCTTAATAATTAAATATAAATTAATAGGATAAAAATTTATATTGAAAATGATTATTTATAGTCAAATTTATCTTTGGTATAAATTTATATTAAAAATGATATTATTATTATAATTTGAGTAAGACATATTTAACATTTCATTAAATAAAATAAATTAAATGTCCAAATCACATCGAAGTGGAATCCAAAGGATTCCATTTATACCCAAGGATGATTTAAGTTAAAAACACGAATTAGATGATGTTATATCAAGTGTAAGTCTAACATTATAATATTATTTTTACCCATAATTACCAGAGTTACCCCTTTATTGTATTAATAATAAAATATCAAAGTTACTATTTATAATTCCCAAAAAATAAAACATTTCTATTTACAAAATTTGAAACTAATGATTCCAAATATGGAATAAATTTTTCCAAATTCGAAACACATTCTTTTTAGTCATTAAATTAAAAATAATCTCATTGTCAGAATGACAATGTAGGTTCTAAAAGCTAGATCATTACAAAAGATTGAAATGTCTTTAAATATGAATTCAATATTAGATTAATTTCATTGACCTAAATTAAATTAAATAATAAAAATATGATCTATTTTTATTTAAAAACCATTCAATAATATAATTTAACTATATAAAAAATTTTGATTGAAAAAGTTGTTTTTAAATTTAATGTTATTATATTTTTACTATTAATCAAAACATGATAGTTATCTGAGAAATATAAAAATTTCACTCAAAGTATATTTTTATATTATTATTAAAAATAATTGAATTATGTTCTCATATAAATATTATTAATGTCCCAGTATTTTAATTTAAAATGGGTTCGCAATTAAAATTCGGTAAAATGTTAATTTAAAAAGGTTTCGTAATTAAAATGTTGAACAATTTTAATTTAAAATGGGTTTTCTGCCTCAATTGCAACCACTGGTGGTCCCGAGTGTCTTCACTACAGCATGATGTATTGTTGAAAGGGTAATTATGGGATCCAATACATGTAATGCTTTATTTTTAGAGTCTTCACCTGACCTTATAATGGTCACACGATCATGAGTCCTTTGAAGGCTCATGTAATCCACAGGTCTCAACTACCTTATTCTTTCTTTTTCTTTTAATGGAAAATAATACCAATATTCAGGTATTTATTCCTTTTTAAATTTTCCAATAATCATTTGGTGGGAGTAAAAAAAGGTATTCAAAACATATCAAGATTATTCATTCCCCATAAAATCAATATACATTATTCTATGTCAGAATGGAATCATGTAGTTGTTCATAAATAATGATAATGGAATAATATGTTATAGTTTAAACCTCTCTACGAATGTATTTCACAATGTACAACCAAGGTGTGATCTCTTTCTTGTGATATAACTACTTTTCATTTGATAAAAATCTTTAACATGTTCCTCATCTCATATTTTATCAACAAATCCTTCATTTTGATCTTTATTTCCTTGAATGGATTACTCTTACATCACCTCCACTCTAAATATATATTATAGTATTTCATATATATATTATCCTTAATCAATCCTAAAAATATCACTAAAATCTTCAAAATTCCAAACATTACTCAAATGATCTCAGAAACACATAAAATATTTATAGTCCCCTTCAGTCCAACAAAATCATCATCCAAATATAATATTCATTACTTACATTACTTTAAAAAACTAATTCTCCTTGGATTGTAACTAGAACACTAAGATAACTTTTTCACTATATAAAAAATGAATTCTTGTGATATTTTAAATTTATATCCAAATAAATCCCCATAATCTATAATAGATAGTTACTAACCTATATGATCCTCACTTTTCACATATATGATGATACACACTCCAATAATTAAATATTAATAAAATATCCAAAAATCCAGTTATCCAAGCATTCTAAGAAGCATTATGACTTAAGTTTTCCCACATATTTATAAGGATCGTATCCTTTTATTATTCTTTTCAACATCACTAGATCAGTAGCACAACCTAACACTACATCAAACAATAATATTGGCAGGAAAATAAAGAAACGCCTTAATTAATCCATTAGGGTTATTTAATTAATGAGGAATATTATTTTTATGGGGAAATAAGGTTAGATTTATCATTTCTAGGATTCTTTTTTACTTTGTTATGTGGTATACAAAATGATTTGTCACCTATAAAAAGGGACTTGTTGGATGGAAACAGATATCATATTAATTCCTATGTTTTCTGGCTATTTATTAAAATAAATAAGTGATTTATATTAACAGAAACAATAAAAATAAATTAATTGTGGCTTCCTACTAAATTATTTGTGATGATTATTTTAATAAAATTATTATTTTTATTAAGATGAATTGGAAATTTAATTTATTGTTATGGTTTCATATTATTACGTTTACCAACATCATAAATTTCAATATTTAAATATTAGTTTTTGAACCACTAATACATATTCTTAATACATGAATTACCAATTCTTTGGCTGGAATTATATATAATTCCCAATATTAATAAAAATTATTTCACTACATCAACCCATTATTAATCATAAATGAGTAGATGAAAATGATTTTTTACTAAGAAATTACTTTAATCCTTATTTTATGTTTTAATTGATCAACTACATCAATAAATGTGATAACCATGGCCTCAATGGGAACCCATAACTATAGATGTGTAGAGATATTTTATAATTTTTCATATTCACATCATTTAGTGTAAATTTGCCTCATTGGAACTGGATTTATGGGTTGATTTTATATATTATATAATTTAGACTATTGTAACTCTGGAGTAGTATTGATTTTATTATGAATAACATATGCTTGATGGAACTATTTTTCAGTGTTGGGAAATGATAGTGGAGGGAAAATAAAAAACTATGACTCAAATTGAAGGGTATTCAGGTATATTTGAATGAATACTTTTTTCATGATATTCATTACCAACTAAAATATCAATAATTTATAGATTGTATATATGGAATAATATAAATAATTAAAAAAATTAAAAAATATTATAATATAAACCACGTTAATCCTTATTTGATTGGGGAGGAATGTTCTACAACTAGATGGAACAATATGGGGATGGGGAGAAGCTGCAAACACATTGGTAAATTTTAACCTATTAACATTAACTAAGATGGTGAGGAAAGTGGTACATTCATTGAAATGTTCCTTGAGGTGTCTGGGAATAAATAGTTATTCCAATTAGTGGAAGAGATACTATGAAGAAGTTCATTTTGGTAGATTTATGAATGGCATCCAAGGTAATCAAGGTTGAATTTTTCATCATCATAGTTTTTAGGGATCATGGAATTAGTATTTTCAATTTTGTTTTCTAGGTTATTTTATTTCTGTTGGATATAAATTCCAAATAAATTTCATCAAAATAGTTTTACGTGGTTATATATTTAGTTTTTTAGGAATAATCATTCCTTTTGTTTTAAATATAGACCATAATATTTTAAAACCAATCATTTTAATTTTAGTGATTGATAGACTATGAGAAATTAATCATATTTTCAAAGAAATAGATGTTCTAAAAAGTGGATAATGTGGAGTTAATCATTAGTTAAACCTCTATCTTGGTAGGAAGTATAGATATATTGTCATTATAAAAGTACTAATAAGTTGTTCACATTCTCAGAACAAATAATAAATGTTGAGGACTGTCCTTTTATAGTATGCGGTATATTTTTAATATCTTATTCCCATTATTGTATTATTATTGATAATAAATCCAATTAATCATTAATCTTCGATAAATTTTATATTATCTATAATTAGTAAGAGAACTATCTCATAACCCCATTATAACTTTTAATATATGTGGAAAATGGTTATATATTACTACTAGGTTTCCTTATTACCATATAAATGTAGGATTATTTAGAAATCAATATGATATTTAAACTATTTATATAATAATATTTTATTTAATCTTATGAATGGATTTTTTACTTATTTTAAAGACAATAACAACTTATATAAGTGTTAATCATCTATTATCTTCTTCTTGTAGGATTATTATTATATTAATATTGAATGGTAATTTCATGCAAGTCGAGTCAGATTTCATATATGGTAAACTATATTTATTTCCGCTCCTATTAGAAATTTTGGTAAATGAGGCTATTGAAATTGTAAAATAGGGGATATTTTATAATATGGTAGGCCTCTTTCTTATAGTATTAGATAAATATTTGATAATATTTCCACCAGAATGTGTGTTGAACTATTTTTTTGATATAATATTTAAATAATTACAATTCTCAATTCCCCTAAATGGAATAACTATGGTTGATCTTGGTGAATTAAAAAATTACATTTTGTAGATTGAGGCTAATTTTTTTTTTCTGAACTGGATTATTTCCACAAGAAGGTTCTATTATTTTCTCTATGAAGGGTGATCCAAAATTATTATTATAATTATAATAACATAAGATGACTTATGTAATAATCCATAATTGATAGTATTTTAATCAAATCAATAATCAGTTTAATGTGTTGAATGGGAATTAATAGTCTTTAAATATTGATATGAGATAGGTGTATCAAAAATATGATTCAAACATGAGTATGTTCATAAGACAACATTATGAGTACATTATGGTAATTTTTGGTATATTTTCATATCATTCAAGTGGTATAATGAAACTGTTATTTTCAAGAATTTAAGAATTAAAAATTTTCATCAATTTTTGGACTGTTATTAATGTCATATTGGTTAAAAAACTTTTGTATGTGTGGTATTGGGAGGATTTGGGAAAATATCATCAAATAGTTTTGGGGATGTTGTGAGATAATATGCTTTTTGTGTGGATTTATAAATGATCATTCATGGTTTTTGATGATAAATTACATGGAAATATATAATAAAAATACTAATTTCAATGGATACTAGGAAATTAGAATACATGATTTAATGAAACATATATAAGATTATATTAAATATTCAGAAATTCTTAGGACTTACCAAATATTATTATCACTTTATCCCTGCTTATTATCATAACTTTGATCCAATTAACTACCTAAATATGAAATATGATAGATTATTTTCTATAAAATAATATCATTTTTATTCTGAAGGCATAAAAAGACACTTACTACTAACCCTATCCTTATTTTTTAATATTCAGTTAATGTTTTTGAAGAATGGTGGAATGTGGATTATTATTTGGATGCATACTGATGTAGGATCATCATGTTTTGTAATATGGTTATAAGAAATTATGGAACCTTAAAATTAAATAATCAACTGGTAATTTAGTGTTGTCAAATTTAATTCATTTTCAAAAATTCTAAATACACTACTTGTTCAATGATTCGTGTATGGTATATACTTACAATAAAGGACACATAAATATATTTCCCAAATTTTATTTAAATTAGATGAATCATTTTTTGTATAATACCAATATTATTATTATTTTTGTTTAATCCACCTAGTTTCCAATGTAAATGTGGTACATTTTTCCCTCATAATATGCCTCAATTTTTTTTTGGAATTATCTATTGATGAATAGAATCTAATGTATTTTTAGAATAATATCTTTAAAAAAATTAAGAATGAATTTGATACATTTCAACATTCTGTTGAATAATATTATTTAGTTATAGAGATGGTGAAATATTGGGAAATATCTGATTAAAAATTATTCAGCATTCTAGTGAGATTCTATAGTTGTGAGATCTAAGATAGATTACATTGAGATTACAATTTTTTATCTTATTTGTAAATAATACTGGTGGTTCCCACTAGGAAGAAAGGTCATGTCATAATAGGTTATCTCGAATATCATTGGGTTATTCACTTATGAATCAACAATATGTTGTGTAATATTCATTGGTAGTTTTGGTGACCAAACATAAGATGATATAAGGTTATATGTGTTTCAGGATTTTTTGTGTGTTAATGGTTTTAGAAAAAACATCATAGACCATCTTGTATATGGAAATCACTTCCTATAATCATGTTAAATAGTATGATATCAAAACTGAAATTAAGATGGTCGTATGATGGTCTCATAGAGGTGTGGATAAATAGTTGTGTGACTATCAATCACCTAAAAAATATCTCTCACTTTTTAATATATATGCATACTATTTTATTAATAAATTTGTAATCATATGTATAATACAAATATGAAATTACATGATATTTTTTTATTAGAACCCAATATTTACATATATATTTTGGAATTATTTGCAACATGATTTAAATACTCAAGTGGAATTGAGTAAATATCATAACACATAGACTGTTGGTTAGTTGTAGATGACAATTAAAATTCTCTAAGAGATTCTTATAGTATGTATCCTTAATATCAATGGTTAATTTGTAAATAAGTTGGAATTTATATAGTTTTCCAAAAATAGTAGATACATTCCATTCATCTTGATACATTTATTTAATGAACTCTATTATAAACCTTTTAATTCATTATTATATTCGAAAGAGATTAATGTATAATTAATGAATAGTCCTAACATAGTTTACGAGACAACTCAGAAGGTGAAATTAATGTATGAGTTATTTATTACCATTTAAATTCACCAATAGTCTTACACTGATCATATATGAAGACCTTTATAATTTAATTATTGAGATCATGTATATCTATGAGTTTCCACTCAATTTGGTTATTGATTCATTGGGAAAAAATATTGTTCCTCGATTAATTGATACATTTTATATTATCAAGTGTACTTTAGAAATATAATTCATGTTTTATATTTCTCAATTCTTTAGTATAATTGAGAATAATTTCTATGTTTCAATGTAAAGTAAATGAAACATCCTACTATTTTTTTCAAATATAGAAAAAATCAATTATTTTTTGATGTACCTTATATAGAGAAACATTTTTTTATCATTGGGTAGAATAAGAGGGTCCTTTGAGAGAAGTTTATTCTTATTCTATGGATATATTGTGAACTTTTTCATCTTTAGGTTAATACATAATAAAATGAAGCAAATGATTGAACTCAGTATCTATTTTTATTTCCAATAGAATTATGATAATGATTCATGGGGATAAAAATATATATGTCTTGAATTTGAGGAATAAAATCACCAATGTGTTTCTTTATTTTATTTTATTTCCAATATTAAAATTAATAAAAATGTAGAATTATGGGGGTCTAAATAAATTTATAGTTGAAGAAAAATAGATATATAGAAAGATGGTAGAGGAAGTGAGATAGGGACTTGCAGTTTCTTGAGTTCTAGAATTCAAGTGGATCTCTAATAGAGATTTTTTCCACATTTTATACACAAAATTTCTAGTGGTATCCCATAAATGGTGTACTTTATTTAAAGTCTACTATTTTATTTTAAGAGAAAAAATAATTTTACTTTTCAAATAAAAATTCTACATATTGATTGATTAGCTTTTGGCCACTCGTTTTCTTCTACATGTCTTATGAGAACCCCTTTATTGATCCATAATATGTATCCTTTCATACTAGAATTTTTTTTGGAACTTAATATTCCATGAATAGATATAAGATATATGTTTTGATGAGGGTATAGTTACAAGGTTTTCACATCTATGATTTCTTGAAACTTTTACTATAGTCCCATACCTAAATAAAGTTATTATCTACATATGATATGAAATCTAGGTTATTATTTTATCTTATTCAACTAAGTGGTATAATGATTTTTTATCAGTTATTTAGTTTTAAGCCTACTCCTTTCAAAACAAGCCTTTTCATTTCTCTAAGAGGTTATTACTAAATTCATGTGTTTATATAAAATAGTTTTAGTCAATCTCTATATAGTGGAATATACACCTCTTTCATGTGTCAGTAATTTGTTCTATAAAATATATACATGGTGAATTATCCTTTTCTATCAAAAATCATTATGATATATAAATTATATCATGGGTATAGTTGATGGGATTGAATATAACTATTTTACTATAATAATTGTGTTGATAAATGGTTTTCTTATACTAAGACATAATAATCATTTGACACATTATATTTTTTGTTAGAATATTATTATTTTATAATTAACTACATTTATCCAATCATATTAGTTGTATCTAAATTTTAAGATGTTCTACCTTAAATATATAATGTTAATCACATCATGCTTAAGTGTCTACATGACCAATAACATTAATTTTTTTTCACTCTTCTTTGAGATGATTTTTATGTTCTCATATGTTCTTAATTATTATCATTTTTGTATGTTTTATAAAATCCATGATAGTAATTATTTTAATATTTTAATATAAAATCCTTTATAAATAGTTGATTCCTTAGAGTGTCTTGAATTTTATGATATTTTTAACTATTTTTATGAAATATATTTTTATAAATTCCTATTTATTGGATAATTTGAATGATTATTGATATTATGCCATGTTAAAACTTACCAAACAAGTTTAAAAACATTTTTAAAATTTTTATGGATTCGGTCATATGTAATGATATTATGATATTCCATGATAGTGAAAAACATAATATTTACTATGAGAAATACATAGGTTTCTCACTTTTATACATATAATATATGTACTTTATTTACATTATATGTGTATGTGCTTCTATATTACAACATTTCAATTTCAATTTTTCATAGAGGTTTATTTTTGAAGTAATTCATATGAACATATACATTGGTTTTCGATGTATTTGATATGATGGAAATAAAATCCTGATTTATAGGTTCTGGAAACACATTTTAATACATATGTATGAAATAATATATGTATATATGATATCATCCTCTTTATAAGGATATAAATGCATCATAAATGAATAGGGTTATGAATTTCTATGTTAAAACAGATATAAGTATACACATGTTATACCATATAAAGATATTGTGGCCTTAAATGTTAATATGGGTGGATCTATATGGATATTATTATTGTTACACTATGATAAGATTAGTTTAATTGAAAAGGAGAATGAAAATATATTGACACACACTATCATATGTAGACACAAACACGTAAAATTATTAATATTTTAGTGGTTGAGTGTTTTTATGAATCCACCCATTGATCCCAATCCTCACAAGCCCCTAAAGAATAAATTTTTTCATGAAAGATTATATTATTATTAAATGAATTATACTCCTTTTCTACCTCATTATCCAAAAATGGTTCTAAAAAAATAATTGTAGAGAATATTATTAGGTATTTAGAAATCTATTTACATCTAGAGCTGGTTTGGGTCTTTTATGCTTGTATGCATTATCTTATTTGTATATAATAAATAATGGTGTATTCATTTTTACCTCTTTGATTTTTAGCCTAATAGATAATGATATGTTTATCATTATATTGTATCCCCTAAATTAATTTTCAAATTTAGGGAATTTCAATTATATATATTCATATTTTTTTGATGGATGACTAATAGTGGTTAGCTTAAACCATTAATGTATGTGAATTTCTGTTGAAGCTAATTTGTATTGTATTGTTAGGATTTCTAAAATATAATTTTTTATTATATGTTCTTATGGAGATTGAAAACACTATTAGTTAAATGATCACAATTAATTCCTCAAATTTTAATATCTGTAAGCAATCAGAGTTCTAAGCCTTTATTATAATTGATATTTCTGGGGATTTACTAAAATTCATTTTGATTAAGAATTAAAAGACCCATTTTTTGATTAGATTCATCATGAGGATCTTATTTTATTCTCAAAAAAATGTAATCATTTAGGGATTGATATTTTAATTATGGGTGGAGCAATAGGGTAAAAATATCAAGGGGTTAATGAAAGATGTATTACATGGAGGAAGACTCAAGGAAAAACCCATATATAACCATATATCTTTTGATATAGTTGATATGGGTTGGGGGAATTAAAAAATTTAATTTTTAGGTTCTATTTGGGCGGAGAATAATGAGCTAGTCATTGTTTTTTTAATAATGTAATAGATGTTTTATGTGGTTCCTCTAATTGTTAATCATAGATTTAGAATGAACTAACCATAGGAGACGGGAAGAATGTTCAGCTGGGCTATATAGAGTACATCAAAGGATACATTTTTCTAGTTCATATATACATTCAAATAATTTTCTAAAAAAACAATTAGTGATTTTTAGAATACTAAACCACACATCATGTATGGTAATTTTAATTATAAATAAAGTGATATCATATATATATTTGTTTAATCTGAAACCAAATTTTAAGCTTAATATTTGTAGGCTTATATTATAAATCTTCATATATGTGTTAATGTATTTGATGTGATTTTATCTAAAGATATTAAAGTCTAATTGTTTTCTGTGAATAATTGTCATATTGGTGATTTTATGGTTGATGGTCAACCTCTATTATTGTAACTTTTACCTACGTGGTGGATGTATGGATATTGAATTGAAATTATGGTGTTTTAATTCAATTTGTAGATGGGTGGGTATTTGAAATGAAAATTATAGGTGGTAGTGGTATAGGTTAAATAATATTAGTCAATGGCAGTTTTGGATCAACAAAAGGAATATGAATATGATTGGTTGGGGTAGAATAATTCATATATAAAATATAATTTCCCTCCATGACCCATTAAAAATATAGTTTATAATTACTAAAATTCACATAATTGGTAATAAAAAATAAATGTAATTAATGTAGAATGTTTAATATTTTATTTGTAATTAAAATATAGATTACAAAAAAACAACTCAGGGATGAACAATTACATAATTACAATATATTATATAATGTATGTTAATAGAGTCCTAGATAATGTTGAATCATTGATTTCATTATATAAACCACCATCTTGATTATATTTCATCATGATGCAACACTTATAATGGTAGGTTAAAGGGAAATTATTTTATATAGAATATAAGATGAGAAATAATTAATTTATAATTCTAAATTATTTACAAGAAGACACTAAAAGAAGTAAAATAATTCATTCCATATGTATTTGAATCGAATAAATTATTTTATTTTATAATATTTCAACTTTAATGGGTCAGGTGGAACCCTCCAAAACGACTAACTAGAGAAATAATCACTAAGAACCAAATACACACAATACTAGTACAGAAGCTATCACTTCCAAATATAAACTTCTATAAATAAAGCTAAATGAAAACATAATTTATCATTTATTAGGTTTATATTTCTCAACGTTCCCCTTAAGGAAAGATATATAAATTATAATCATTATGAGAGAGGCCACATAAAATAGGATGAAGTACCTCATTTCCAAAACATAAAATATATTAAGTGGATCCCCCACCCTAATAAAAATGATTGATTCCTTGTTCCACACAATATTTTATCAAAGTGTTATCACATCAAGTACTCACAGCTCTTGTTCTTGTGAGAAAATTGAAAAAATCCCGAACACGTGAAGGTCCCTATTTCGTCAAACCCAAACGTGAATAGAAAAAATTTATAGTGGGAACAAATATTTGATTCTAATACAGAAAAATTCTATCTAAAGGGAAAATAAAAAATTTGGTATTTTTCTTGACTTTTTATAAATATAAAAAAATTACTATGATTTTCCTTTTATGTATGTGATACATTTAATGAATATTCTCTTAATATTAAAATTATTATATATATAATTGAACAAACTAAATTATTTTATTAAATTATATTTAAAAGAGATGAATCTTTGACCGTCACTAATAGAATCATTAACAACATGTGGTTTACCAATATTGTTTGGGAATAAATAAAGATATATCATTTTTAATTCCCATATTCTAGATATTATGTGTCAGATGGTTTAGCACAAGGTATTAGTTTTGATTTTTTATTTTATGAAGCTTTAGCAAGTCATGATGTAGATTTATGAATGTGGATTCTTATTTCATCTAATAGATGAAATCACACACTATTTTACAATTAGATTACGTAATATTTTCTAAAAATTAATGGATGATCATCACTTTTATAATAACATGAATGGATTTAAATTTCACCATGAATGAAATGAATGTCGATATATAGAATGAGTAACTTACAATGAGATTACATGTTTCTACCTAAAAATTAATCAACTATGGAAATTATTAATATTATTGGAAAATTCACTGCTAATTTTTTGTTCAACTGGAGTGCTACTCTAATAAATGTACATTAATCTTGATTTCATGACATAACAGTTATGAAAAATTAGAAACAAATTAAATATCTTATAGGATTTAGTATGGAACATATAAGAGAGATTCAATATGTGGATCCAGTGGTAAATATAATGTATGATCTGTAATTTAATTATTTTTATATACATGATATAATCCTAAAATTATACATTATTAAATTCTTTCCATATTCACCAGGAATGAAGCCAAAAATAATTGAGATAGTAAGACCCTAAAATGGGGAATTATTAATTTTTAGCCAGCCTGAAATAATAATTTTTCTAAGAAAAAGTTTTATTTAATGAGTCATAAAATAGAATATATTCAAAAATAAATAAAAATATAATTGAAATTGGGAAAACAAAAAATAATGTGATTAAGGATAGAAATGTGAGTTTTCAGAAAATGGAACTGAGAAACATGGTGAGTGTCTATCATTTTTTGAGTTTCATTGAAATTATAAGGATTTTTATATTATTTAAATACTGCAATATAATTTTTAGTATATTTTATTCATTTTATAATTAATGAAGAATAAGGATAATGTTTAGGGGACAAAATTATTAAAGGCTTATTATGTAGATAACATGCAATGGAATTTGATGGGTTTCTTATAATCGATTAACACTTAAGAAATGTAGAGAAGGAAAATAAAAAAACAAAATCCTAAGATCTACGATGACGTAAATTGAAATATTTATTATGTATAAAATTAATAAATTATGTTTAACAATCATGGATTAATGTTTTTGCATTGGTATTCAATTATTTTGTTACCGAAATACACTAAGAGGATGCCGATTGGCTCTGTACTCCATAGTGTATCCTATATTTCAAAATAAATCACACATTGTATTGGAAATATACTACTAGACCAATGATATTCTAGTTTCTCATAAATGATAAGGCTTCTAAAGGAATATTGATTCAATGGATAATCCAGTTAATTCATTAATCACCTATCTATATCGTTTTGGTATATTTTATAATCCTGTGGGATGGTCCTCAAGTATACTTTATTTTAAATTTATTTTTTATATGTAAAATTAAATATAAATAGACAAAAACTATTTTTAAACTTTTTTCCATCACCTCCCGATATGTTATATTTAATAAAAAACATAATATTATGACATATTACCTAGATCGTCTTATCTAATGACAACAACTATCAATCTAATACCTAATTTAAAATTAATCGGATACTAAGTCATACATTATGACTAACATAATGTAAAATAAAAATGATATCTATATATTTAATAATAATATATTCCTAATAAATATACTTATCATACCATTTGATATTCCAATATCATACACTATGATATATGGATTCAGTATATAATTTCTTAAATCCCTCACTTACATTGTATCCTAATAGACAATGTTCCTGCCTTAAAATATATAATATATAACATATTGTGATTTTAAATCCAAAAAATAAGGAGGATATATTACAAACACCATTAATATAGCTATCATTATTTTTACTATGAATCACATCAGATGAAATAACTTGTGATTATCTATCCAAATTTTTTTTCAATAAACTATATAACACTTATTCAGATTTACTTAGTGTCAAAATAAATCCCCATTCAGTCAACCCCTAATTGTGACCCAATGAAACATTATAGAATTGAAAAAAATATGAATACATGAATTCATAATTTAATGAAAATAGTAGCTTCTAGTAAATAGTTTCTTAAGATATGATGTGATCTTGTGTGATATACATAAAAAAATTCATCTCTACAGATATTGCAAAGAGATGCATCATTTATAATAATGGATTTTGATTCAATCCTTTTTTTCAATAAAACATGTAACAATAGATCATACAGTTCATACATATTATATTGATACTCATACAATCTTGATTAATTGAGTTTAGATGGACTAAGTCCATGAATACATCATAGATGATTGAATGTTATGGTTGATCGCATTTCATTACCCTCAATTAATATACAAGAAAATCCTACATTTTATCTTTGTACACCTACACACATCTTCAATTATTTCAATGAATGGCCCAGTTGCACACACATCACATGAGAGGTCATTTCCCATCTTAGAAAATATCTACCTAATGATATAATTGGAGACATACCCAACACCACCTGATTAGTTAATACTAAACAGTTTTTTCATAATAGTATGCATTTTTTATTCTTCTAATGATTGGTGCTCATTCAACCATCCATTTAGGGAAATATAAATATGAAATATAGACCAATTTTTTACCAAATACATTTTCTTTGTCACTCCATGTGGTATATACATGGTTAATAATTTAAACTAGAAATATCATTTTGTGACTCATGTACATATTTTATAACCTAATATTAAATCATAATGACACTAACATTAACATTTAATCTCTAACTATAAAACTTCATGTGGAACATTAGTTAGGGATAACACAACTTTTATGAGTATAATAACAATTTTACTTAACAAAATATATATATCCAATTTCAAGGAAGATAATATGGAGTCTATTATTATTATAAGTGGATATATTTTCTAATCAAAAAATATTTTAATGAATACGTTTCAAAACCAGGTATAGGATCTCATTTAACCACATCACATATAAAAGACTACCATATCAGACTTATGTCAGCTGCACATTTTATGTTTTGTTAAAAACATTACACTTATATGTATTTCCTTCCACATATCTATTTAACCGCTTAATAAAACCCTTCCACTAAACATGTAATGAATAAAATGTATAAAAAATAAATCCTTAATAATGGCTAGGGTTAATATTTATATTTCAAATTTTCAATTCCAATAATAGACCCTAAAACCCATTTACTTCACAACATCAAATGTTACCTTATAAATAAATTTTTTGCCTTCTTATAATTCATTATATGTTTATCACCATTATTGTAGGAACTATTTTCACCAAAAAAATTAATCATGATAGATATTTGAATTTTCATACATTCACAAGAATAATATGTTTTCTACTATATTTTATCTTTTTAATGTTAAATCAAAATCGATATATCTTTTTACATTAAATATATTTATAAAATTATCATACAAAGATACAAATAAATTCCTTCATGTTGGGAAATTATACTTTTCTTTTTCTAAAATATTAAAATTAAAAAAACCACTGTTTCCATCTTATATATTTTATTCAATGTGTTTAAGATCATTTTAGTGAAAAAATTGTATTCTTACAAATCATCTACTGAGGGTGGTGGGATCAAATACATCGTATTTTCACATACATCTAGATAAAAATGTTTAACATGTAAAAAATGATAATAATATTGTCTCATTCTCAAACATGTCATAAAATTCAATGAATCAAAAACCAATTATATTCAAACAATAATCTCACACTATTAATAATAAATCATTTTTGTGAAAGAATTTTCTTTGTCATATAGAAGATAGAAATATAAAAAAACACACATATGTTATTTAAATAAATATAAGCCTTCAGTAATATTTTTCATTAAAACCATCGATGATTCAACCCAGTTCACCATCATATGAATGAAAAAAAACTTTATTACTTATTCACTCATTTTTTACCTCTTACAAATTTGAAATTCTGAAGAATTGTAGTTAGTGTCATATATACAAAAAATAAATTATTTAATTTATATGACATCAATTATTACCATAGAATCTCCATGTATTCTCTTAATATCTTTCAAATATTTGTGAAAATTAAATCATACATAAATATATATCTTTTTTATTTACATCAACTTCCGTGTTTATTGAATTTTACTAGCTACATGAAGAGAAATTACTGGACTTTCTAATTAACTTTTTATCTTCCAATTAAAACATTAACCATACATTACTAATCATATAGCACAATAACACAATCATTAGATTCCCTAGTTCATCATTCCTATAATGTTTGAAAAAAATAGGGTAATAGAAGTCAAGTTCATCCAAAAGCAAAGATTATGATCATTTAACAAAGATAAAAGATAAAATAAAAGAATGATATGGGAGGGACCAAAAAAAGAATCTTTACCTCATCAATCAAGAAAATTAAATTAATGATCATAATAATATGTTTTATTTTCATATTTAGAATGATCATCAGTCTCCCGCTAAGATTGAGATCTAACTTGATTGAAGATCTTGATGATTTGAACATTATCCCTCTTTGTCACCTTACATGAAGATATGGTTGAAATAGTTTATGGTAGGATAAAATAGTCCTTTTATGGCCTTTACTTTAAAGGGGAAGGTGTGAATCACTAATTGTTAGTTTTTTATGCCATATATAACTACATCCTTAAAATTGTCATGGACACCCCTACTCGATTCCTTAAAAGGGGAATTGGAATCCACCCCTTCATCATCTGATATGTTTCCCTACTTCTCATATTTCCTTGAGGTAAAGGTTTAATGAGTTCCTTGAGGAAAATAACCCTTTTTTGTTATAAATTTTCATCAATTCATCATCCTATAGGGTTGATGGAGTAAAATCCACCAGTTGCATGCATCCAGGAACTAAATGAGACTATGAAGAAAAAAATACTCCAAAACAATCAGATTTGATTGAAAATATCCAATATCTTTATTGTCCGGATACATACCATCATGACCATGTTTAGGAGCGGATGAATACACCTGCAAATTCCCATCCAAGATAGGACTTGTACATATCTTCTACACCATCCTGACATGATGCTTGTCAGGGCCAGGTTTCATCAATGACGATGAGGTATGTCCCTTCAAATTATTATCCAAAACCTCATACATATGTTTCTTCTCAAATGATTTTATGCTAATGACATGATCCACATTATTATGCACCTTAAATTTGTTCTTAATATAGGGTAATATGTAATTTGACATGTTCACATTATGAGAAATAATTCTAACACGCTTGAAAAATGAATTCTTTGAGTAGAATAAGACATAGGAAACGTAAAGTGAATTAATATATACATCCCATAAGAATATTTTTTTGATTAGTAAACACATTATTTTTTGGATCAATAAGGGGTTACTCTAAAATTAATATAACAACTTTTTTAA
Source organism: Viscum album (assembly GCA_963277665.1). NCBI lineage: Eukaryota > Viridiplantae > Streptophyta > Magnoliopsida > Santalales > Viscaceae > Viscum > Viscum album. The sequence continues at coordinate 1,759,844,588 of OY728123.1, forward strand.
TTTATTAGTCCAAAGACATTCTCTTATTGTGTTTTTTCCTTAATGGTTTTGTCTCAATGTTATGTATGATGATGATGAAATCATTTAACTTTAATATAATCTTCTACCAAATGAATATCTTATTTTATAAACATATAATATGTAATTTTTTAAAACATAATCCCAGTAAATGTAAGGCACATTTTAAACTAGTAATGACCAAGAATTTATCAATGAAAGTTCTATTCATATGATTATTTTATCCCGTATAATGTAGATAAATGACTTAGATAAACAAAGAAAACATTATACTCATAAATTAATAATGCTACATTAGTGACAAAATAAACTTATAATAATTCAACATATTATAGTGGTATACTAAATAGTAAATAAGGAAATAATAATTTGATAATTTGGACCTCCTCAGCCCATTAGAATGAACACGATCAAAAAAATATAGAGAAATAAAACAAAATGTTTATAATAATATATTCCTTTTAAAGATGAAAGTATCTATAAAGTTAAGATAATGTATAATTTAATGAATAATGAATTAAATAATAGGTATATAAAATAATTAAAAAACCCATATGACTATTGGAATAGTAATCCAAGTGTTGGAATAATAAGATGACAAGTGGAATAGTAATCAAAACATTAAAAATAATAATTAGAAGGTTAGAATATTTTACTCACCTATGGAAATGTAAAATAATATTTAGGTACCTTACAAAATTAAAATATGATATATTTATATCATGGTACATCAAAATAATTTTTTATAATTATAAATTATGTTTTAGTATTTTTGTAAAATGTAAATATTTTTTTTCTATTTTACAATTAATATAATTATTTAAAAGAAATTTGTTTTTATAAAATGGATTCATAAATTATTATTATATTGTTTTATAAATGTAATATAATTTAATGGGACCATAAGTAATTTTTCAAAGGGCCATCAAATCGATTATTATATTAAAATCAATATTTATTAAAGGAAGAGGATTTTAACTGAAAAATAAATTTAATATATTTAGAAATAAATTATAATAAAATGTCTTTTGTTTTCTAAATAAAACCATTGGAAAATAGTTTGGGATAATTTTATAGTTTCTTCTAAAATATTTGATTTTTTTGTGAATAGTAGAATATGGCAACATATGTCATTTTACATTTTAAGTCGAATACATGAATTTCTTGGTCATGGGGGATGTATTGAAACAAGATAAAGAAGTAAGATGCCCCATTTACCATATATAGTCACAAAAAAATATAATGTTGATAGTCTTGAGGAATAATAATAATCCAATGAGTATGTTAATCTAAAAACCCATCTCCTCACCTTATAAATACCACCCCTCAACACCCCTTCCCCTCAAACATTTTAATCCTTTATGAATTAGAAATATCCACCAAAACCACTATTTCACACTCTCTCCACAGGAAATTACAACTAGTATCACCAAAACACAAATACATAGATCTATATTGGGTCCATCAAAGATGTGATATTTAAGAGGTTACATTTTAAAACAAACACTTTTAATTTATTTTATTATTATATCTTCTTCTCACCTCTTTAATCCATAAATTAAAAATAACACTTGTAAAATTTATATTTTTAAAATTTTATTTATAAGGGAAGATCTTCTTCATAGCCTTTTTCTCATATCCTCTTATTCATATAAATGGAACCATTATCCAAAATATATAGTTCAACCATCTCTGTGGATAATGAGTTTTCATTTTCCATTAACACATTTAAGTATGGTCATGAAACAATAATTATTTTTACGTGAGATAGTAAAAATTATTCTAATACCAATTTCAGGTTGTGAATGAAATATTTAAACATAATATTAAATAAAATGAAACTATTTAATGATGGTCGGTAAAACATCTTAAACGAACTAATCACATAATGATAACATTTTTACACAAAAAAACCATCCCCATGTAAATAGAATGATATATGGGACAATTTATACTTATAGAAGTGAATTAGTACTATTTTATTTCACTGATAGAGTAGAATTCCCATTTTCAATAACTTCTATAATTATACACAACTGAACGGACAATGGAACCATGAAACAAAATCATTTGTAACAACCAAATTAAACAATGTAACTCATTATGTGGCTATAAAGGAACATAATAAAATTATAATAAATAAAATATATGATTAATAAATTTGGAATAAATTAATTAATTAATTAAATTTGATTACCCAAGATGCTAAGAACATGTGTGGAACACATTCAGACATAAGTAAAGGGATCACTCCATACCTCCACATTTCATATGGTTTGAGTTTTCTCACTTTATGCCTCAATTTATATATAAATCCAAATTGTATAGTTCCCATATATTTTGTATAAACATTCCATAAATATTTTTACATATCAATACACCTTTCATTTATGTGGGAATACATCTTATAAAAGTTTCCCTTCTAAATTTGTTTTGATAAGAAAACTTCATTAAAGAGAACATCTAATTTTCCTTTCTATTTTAAAATAAATGACATAAAATGATTCAATCCACCATTATTTTATAAAATCACTCATCTTATTCTAAAACCCCATTCTTTGTTCATTTTTTGTTTTAAGGAAATAATTATGCAATTTTACTCTTTGAAGGCTCTTTATTCATTTCCCTAAAACAACATTGATGTGGTGCATTTCAAAAATTACATAACCATTATTTTTTTAGGTTTTTAATTGAATTAAAAATCATTATTTATTATTTATTACATTGATTTTATAAATCTACTTGAATTATTCTTTTATGGATACCATTATGATATTCCCATTGGTTTTTCCTTTCATCATGATAATGAAAACCATATCTTTATTTGGGCATTCATTATTTTTATTCATTATGTTTGATTTATTTCTATGGAAAACATACACATTTACATGTTATGATTTGAGTGACCATATATTACTCCAATTCATTGGATAATTTTTTGACTCATTAAATGTAATGTATGGGATTAGAGAGTAAACCTATTCCATTATAGTAATTTTCCCACCATGTTATATTGTCTTAATAGTTAGCATTGACTTATGTTTATATAATGTTATATGTTTCCTAAATATTCCAATATTTATATAATTATTCAACACTAGGATATATATGTTATGACTCCATTTATTTATTCTGGAGTGATTATTTTTATGTTATTATTTAATTTCTTTTTACTCATGCTTCATACTATGTTTCAATGTTTTTACCCTTAATAGGATTTTTATATCTTCTCTTTTATATATTTATTCCCTAGGTTATCCTATAAAGTTACAAGATCTATATAGTTACCTAGTCTTAAAATACATAAATATTATATCTTTTTAGATGAATATTTATTACATTACCAAAATACATTCCAGAGGACCATAAGTTTAGTGTCTTTAGAAACATTCATGAAAAAACCTCTATCCTGGTGAAATATCTTCAACATCTCCCATAATTATCTCCATCTGTATTACATCTACATAAAAGATTTATTTATAACCAAGAGAAAGAAAATCATATGAAAAGGATGAGATTAGATTCCCAGTGCAGGTAAACAATGTGGAAATTTAAGAATAAACATGAACAAAGTAGTATGATAATGTGATTGTAACATTAGAAGATCATACCATGTATATCAATGGTCATAAAAATGATTTATAAGATATATACTAGCAGTTCATAAGACACAAATCTTAATTAAAGAAATTCATAATAAATAAAATCCTAAAATATGAATAAAACATGGAATTTGTGGCATGAATATTGGTTTATAATGTTGTGAACATGTATAAGTTGAAACGGGTTCACTCATTCAGTTAAGGATATGAAATCAAGCCACGTCATCAACATGTGGACATGAAACCCAAATCATGAAAAACATTATGAATATGTAATCAGGTCCACACATAACCTAATGGAGTTCAAACCAAGCCCATGAATAACATTGAAAATTTGTAATCAGGTTCACAAACAACATTGTGAACATTTGATAATGTTCACGCATAAACTCATTGATGTGAAACCATATCCATGCCTAAAATTGGGAACATGTAACCAGGTTCACACATAACATTGTAAATGTAATCAAGTTCATGCATAAACCTATGGACGTGAAACCAAGTTCATGCATAACATTTTGAAAATGTAATTATATTCAATAATACATTGTGATAATGTAATCAGGTTCATGCATAAACATATTGACATGAAATTAGGGCCATGCATACAAATTTGAAAACGTATTCAGGTTCACACATAACATGTATACTCAAGAGTCATCCATCATTACCCAATTAATTTTAGGTATATATAGGTCCCACCCATCTAATAAAAAAATCATCGAAACATGTTGCAGAAGATTATTACACGTTATTCATACTTTGACCCACCAAAATACATACATTATATAAATATCAAACAAAAAAACATGGAATAATATCGGAATAATTAATATTTAATTTCATAATAAATTATATAAAAGATACAGGTTTCATAACAATTTCAAAAAAAAACATATCGCATGAAATTTATTGGGTTTTATAAAAATGTAACTTGTGAAAAAGATACAGTCTTCATAAAAACAATGACATTAATCATAACCCATTCATAGAAACAATTTGAATGTAAATTTGAGATAATTTCCCATATATTCATGATTAACATAATCATTTTTTAAAAAATATTGAAAATACTTTTTATATTTCGTTCAAATACTTTTATTGATTAAAATATCATTTCTTCTTCAAAAAAGTATTTTTCATACATAAACCCATTTAAAAATCATATTCCTAGAAAATACATTGAGAATATATAAAGAAGGATTGAAATCATTTTGAAATCATTTTTCTTTGAAAAATAATATTTAAAAAATTTATTAATGACTATCCTTTCCCAAATTCAAATGAATCTTTAGAGCAATGAGGGAAGGTAAATCCTTACATGTCGAATGAGGTAAAAATGAATAGTGCTTTTGCACAATAAAAAGGTTAGAAGAAATTATTTGTTTGGAAACCGAAAAGAAGTTTCCATTGAATAGATTTTTGAAATAAAAATGATAAAAATATAATTTAATGATCATGTGAGAGTAATACATTTTTTCTTGGAAACCCTTATTTAGAAAACATGGTTTTTAAGGAACACAGATTTCCGACCGAAGAGTGGGTAAATATGATTTTACTTATGACACTTTATTAATTATCTTATATCCCAATGGATATATATATATATGGTAACAATACACTACTATATCAGAAATTACCCATAAATAATTAAATAACTGGATGTTATTGGGATATATAATATAATAATACACCAATGTAAGCATAAATGTAATCAATCTTGAAAAGCGATGAGATTTTCGAGACTGCCAATTATAAATTGGTAACATCTGATCATAATCTCCATGTAAGGAAATTAAATTACACGAGGAATGTATTATCATGAAAATATATATATTCGTAATATATCATGTAAAATAGAATTATTTAAGTCTAGTAAAAGAGTATTGGGGAATAACAAAAATGTGAGTCCTAATGAAGGCAAATTGAGACGAAACAGTCTTCCCGATTTCGTATCTTTTGAAACATAAACCCCATGAATGGAAAATAAAATGGATATATGAATAACCATAAATTTAATTATATGATACATATAATACAATCATTGTCAGTACATATTCCTCACAAAAGGAATTAGTAGTGAACATAGCTTATATTTCATAGAAATTAAATGTGAGATGACGTCCCCTAACCTTGTCTCTTGACTCTCTTCGTACTCATACAACATTTTTGTATAATAAATATACATTTATTATACCTATATTATAGAATAATATTCTTATATATATTACAATATATGGTTTTATTATAACCTTATATTACCCTCTTTTTAACGATCCAATGCTAATGTTTCACTTCTTGTAATATTTACTTTTTTATTCGCATGTGTGTTAATTGGTTAGATATTTGGTCCGTATACTTATATCATGATTAAATAATGTATATCATGACATAAATTTCAGTTATATACATCAAATTTAAATTATAAAAATCTATATAATATATTAGTATTAAATACAATACAGCATTAATGGATTTTTTAATTTGTATGTGTGCATGAACGTTGTTTTATGTTTTTATAGTTGTATTGAAAGAAAGTACGTAAATGACATATGTAATTATATATATATATAATTATTAAAAAAAACTAATTTATCATATATACCTTTTATATTCAGTAAACCCATCCTTAATACATTTTATGTTGTGTGTGAATGAATCACATCACTTTGAGGGGGCGGTAGTCCACACTTCCTCAGACGAGATTATCGTATTAACGCAAAATTGAAGGTAAAAAGGATTTGTTTCATAAAAGGATTATAGAATAAAAAATACAAAAAAATATAAATATTAAATATATAAATATATTTTCTATAATAATGGTCTCAATGATAGGATGTAAAGGAGAAATGAACAATTATGGTTTCATGAGGCAGTAGTTTTCTGTAAACAGAAATAGTATGTTCAACATCCATTAGATGAAGTTGTGTGTAAGTGTTGGTAATAACCATATAATAAAAACATCCTATTATATGGAATATACTGGTTAAATAAAAAAATAATTGTATAAAGAGAGTGTATTGGTGGAGAATTAAAATAAAGTAAAGGAGCTTTAGTGAAGACGTGACCTCTTAATCGAGTAACTCTTTCCAGTTTCTTCCAAAAGGCTTCCCTAAGAGGTTTTCTTCTGAAAGGGAGTATCCAAATAAGAAGGTAGGCTTTCTGGGAGGAAATTTGGTCAGTTTTTTTTCTTGAACATAAGAGTCTTCATAGGTGTGAGTATTTGGTAGAGGTGGTGGCATTATATAGGGAATGAAATGGACTTACATGGATGTTTTAGAAATAAATTGTGTGTTCACATGTTATTACCTAACAAAAGTCTGAAGATACCAACCAAAATCAATAATTTAATTTTTTTGGGACATTATATAGACATACAATGGGTTTTGGAAAGGTGTCCAGGACATTTATCCCTTATGATTAAGGTTCAGTCTCTAATTATGCATAATTTGTCTTTAATCACTATGATTAATTTTAATCACTTTTACTAAACATTTTGGTCCAAAATTAACATGGTCTCATTATAATAAATACATTTGACTGAATATAATGTTTTATGTAGGATTTTTTATTTTAAAATCATATAAGAGTAAAAATTAAGATAATTGTTAATCCCATAGACAATAAGATAGAATGGGGTTATATTGTAGAAAAATGTACAAAAGTTTGATAAGATTTTATATTCAGTATTAAGGTGGAATTGAGTCTAATGAATCTAATTATATTATTATATGTAGTACTTATCTAATGTGACCTGAAAACTAATTTATCATATCATATATCATTAATAATTAATTTGACAAAAAGGTAATTTTTAACAAAAAACAGTATTTTTCACTATTATCAAAAAATAATGTTTCAAAGCAAAACCCCAGAAATTCACCCTTAGCTAATTTAGACATTATAAATTTATAAAATGAAGTTTAATTTATCCAATTAAATTTTTATATATTTCTAAAATTAATTTTATTATTAAAATAGATTCATTCATGCAATAATATTTTTAACATAAAAGGAATTTACAAAACAAATTACCTTTCATTATCAACATGTTTTATTTATATAAAATGACAGTATTTGAAATTTTGTTATTACAATGTTTAACTTATAGTTTATAATTATCTTTTTTGTATAATTAAAAACATAAAGAGTTGTTTCTTAGAAACTCATTGTTGTGTGCATCGTATGAGAAGACAGAGGTGCTTGTTGTGCAAGCCAACTTGGTATTGCATGTAGTGCCTGTCAAGTTGGTATTGTGTGTGAAAGTAATGTTTTACATAGTTTATATATATATATATATATATATAAATACCTATTTCCAATATCATGTGAACTGAATAATTTTGACATATCAATTAATTCAAAATGAATAATTCCCAAAATCCTGGGGTGTTATACTCTACTCCCCTTAAAATGAATTTCCCCATAAAATTTCATCTTAGTTATCAATTATTTAATACTATAATGTGTCATAAATAGAAACCCACATCATAAAAATGGATAATACAACTTCCCTTAAATAACGAACTTTGGAACATTAATAGTTACCCAAAGTAACATATAATTGGGTTTCGACATAGGAGAACATGGGTTGCAAGTGAAAACATTAATACGGAATAAATATCAAACCATATTGTTCTAGTGAAGAGTGATATAGAACATGATCATGAAATATTTAACAATCACAATGCCATAAATTTTCAATGACCTAAGGGGCCATCTGATTCCTCAAAAACATAGGTATAATACAACATTTTGGGTTCCAAGAACATTTTTCCCTAAAGTTAATGAATTTTCATTAATATAAATAATTCCATGATTTCATGAAAACATAACCCTTTATTGTCCTTCGATCCACATAACCTATTTCTCTAAAAAGAAAGTTGAATTTTATATTCTTGAAGTACTAACAGATCAAGGTATCGATGATATTCCATCTCATTTGGAATAAGTAAACAACACAACATAGGATATATAATATTCATAAGTCCTTATATGGTAATATATTACTTTATTCTCAAAAAAATAATCAAATTTTGGACTTAGTCATTCAATAAATGATTATCTATATACCCCTTTCAAAGTTTAATTCATCATTTCTTCATTAAATATTCTCTAATCTCATACCAAAAAAAATATTTTTATTGGATTCATGGGTTTATCCTTACTCCGATAAAATGTTAAATGAGATTTTATTAATCCAAGTCTACATAGAGGGATACAATCAGATGAAAATTCACTAAATTTGTAAAAAAACATTATCGAAGTGATTATTCATACAAAATCAAACTTGAACTAGACAACTATGGGGAAAGAATAAGTTTTCCCCAAATTTTCATTATTTAATTCATCTGTTGTGATTTCATAAGAATTTAATTATCCTTTTTTCTTAGTGGATGTTGTATCTTAATGTCCATATTTTTCCTTTGATTGGGTCAATTATTCGCATAGTTCCAAAACTAAATGCACTTGAAACACTGAAATGTGGGTGGTTCATTCTGTTGATACTTCTCTCCTCCCATATCATTAAATTTTCTCTTCTATTCGCTTCATCATTATTTTCATTGGTGGCTTGGCCGACCACACTTGAATCACCTTCTTTATCCATTCAAGAACTCTCATAATTTCTCGTTCGTATAGTTTTTTGAAGTATTAGTTATCAAACTTTTCTTATCTCAATTATTTTTCGCATACGATTTAAAATCTATATTCCTTTTCTCATTAAAACCATGATATTTGAATGTAAATCCAACCTCCATTTTATATTTAGTCTCACAACACAAATATCGTCATAGATACTAATGTCTCTTATTGTCAATTCCCTTCTCAGAGTTGGATTTAACCCAATATAGAACCTATCAACTTTATTTTTTGGTTGGATGATAATACGAGAAGCGTACCTCACAAGTCTTGTGAAATTAGCCTCATATGTACCAACATATTCATCATCCATTTGCTTCTACACACGGAAATAATTTTTCATCTTTATATGAAGAACATGATGAAATTACTTATTTAATATTAAGTTATTTAACAATTCCCAATCCATGGAATCAATCTTATCTTTCTTCCTCTTATTCTTGATTAGAGTCCACTACTGGACTGCCTCACATTTTAACCAATAAATAGACATAATGACTTTCTCATGATCTAAACACTTGCAAATAGAGGGTATCTTTTTAGTGATACTGATCCAGTGTTTAGAAACATGTGTAATTGATTACTAGAGAAAAAAATTTGACAATTCCTCATGAAGGACTAAACATTGTACTGTTTCCTCCTTTAATCATATGGAAATTCAGTAAGCTTCATTGATTGATAAATATGTGACAATATGATAACAGGGTTTTGTATTCCATCCCCATATAATTTGGACCTTTGGGAGGTAATTAGTTATATTTTCCATTGTAATCACCATTATTGATGTTCCTTCATGTTCCAACCATTGACTAAAAAAATCATATAGTCAGAAATATTTATCAAAATGAGGAACAACATAATCATGAAAACTCACTTATAGGATGACTTAAATATGACACACTCATTAAAATATTACTCCTTATGATCATCCAAGGTTTTTCGTATAAAACATATATATAAATACTTCATGATGTTTTGTGAATATTTTGTGAATTACAAAATCATATCCCCTAGGAGTGTCAAACTAGTTGTGTAGTAAGGCATGTTGTTGTGTACCAGATTACCATAAGTCAAGCACGGAACATCTTGTCAGAGTTACTACCCCAAGGTACATTTATTTCAAAGCCACACCCACTTGTAGTATCCAGACATGGATTTATATTTTGGAAACCACTCACTCTACCCTTTAACAAAATTCTTTGACATTTTACTAAATCTTGACTTTTCCTTATACTTAACCTTAGAGAAATCTATAGACATATCCTTATAAATGAAAAAAGAGATCTCACTAAGGTTTTCTCATACTAGTTTCCAAATATTGACTGGACATTTCCTTTGACACCATCAATAGTGACCTCGACTTAATACACATGTATTTTACATCTTTATAGATGAATATTCAGTACATTACACAAATACATGACAAAGGACCATAATAGATTAGTGTCATTGGAAACATGGAAGAAAAATATTATATCCTGGTAATTGATCTTCAACATCTCCCATAAAGATATCCTACTTTAGTACTTCAACCTAAAAACATTATTCATAACCTAGATAAAGGAAACAAATAAGAAAGGGGTGAGGTCATATTCTCGGAAAGGGTAAAAAATGGAGACCTGCAAGCATAAACATGAACATAGTAGAATGATAATGTGATCGTAACATTACGAGATCATAAAATACATATCAATGGTCATAAACATGATTAAGGGTATAATTATTAGTATTTAATAAGAAATTAATCATAAAGTAATAAATGCATAAGTCATCAAATCATAACATAGGAATAAAAAATGGAATTTGTGGCATAAATATTTGTTTATAACATTGTGAACATGTATAAGTAGAAACATGTTCACTCATTATGTTATGTATATGGAATCAGGTCCCATCAATAACTTGTGGAAATTAAACTAGGTCCATGCATAACATTATAAACATTTAGTTAGGTTCACACATACCCTTTTGGATGTGAAACAAGTATCATGCATAAAATTTTGATCGTGTAATCAGGTTCACAGATAACATTTTGAACATGTAAATCAGTTCACGTATAAACTCATTGATGTGAAACCAAGTCCATCAATAATATTATGAACAGGTAAGCAGGTTCACACATAACATTGTGATCATATAATCTGTTTTGCGGGTAAACTTATGGACGTGAAACCAAGTCCATGAATAACATTGTGAACATGCAATCAGGTTCACACATAACACTGTGAACATGTAATTAGGTTTGCGCATAAACTTATGTACATGAAATCCGGTCCATGCATAACATTGTGAAGATATAATAAGGTTCAAAAATAAAATTTATATGCATTATTCATCCATTATTACCAAATGCATTGGAAGGATATATAGATCTCACCCATCTCATAATAAAATCATTCATACATGTTTCACAAGATAATTACACATTCAACATATCTTAACCCAAAACAATTAGTAGGTTTTATTAATATCAAATCATAACCATAGAAATGAAATGGGTATTATTAACATTTCATCACATAATAACATATCAAAAATAGATAGGATTCATAACCATTTCATCTAAGAATAACCCATGAAAAGAAGTTGGTTTTATTAACTTGTGACCCGTGAAAGGGAAATGGGCTTCATAAAGACAATGACATTAAACATAACCCATTCACAGAATTAATATTAATGGAACCATTAGATAATTTCTTATAAATTCATAAGTAATATAAAACGGTGTCACATTAGAAGGAAAATAATTTTAATATGTATTTCAAAGTAATTTATTGGGGAGAATATCTTTTTTATCTTATAAATGTTTTTAACACATAATAGCATTTAAAAATAATTTTTTTATAAAATACATCGAAAAAATATAAAGGAGACTTGAATGAATTTTAAAATACTTTTTAATTGAAAATTACTTTTAAAAAATTTTCATAAAAATTAAACTTTAAAAATATCAAATTAATCATAAAAGGAATGATAATTGGTAAATCTTTACATGTCGTATGAGTTAAAAAGAACATTCCTTTTCCATAGTAAAATTGATAGAAGGAATTCCTTGTGCAGAAAGAGACAATAATTTTATTTTGAAGAGATTTGTAAAAGTAAAAAGAATAAAAATTTCTTTCAATGATAATAGTATATTAATAAATTATCTGTGGAAACCTTTTTTTAGAAAACATGGTTTTTAAGGAACATTGATTTACGACTGAAGAGAGGGCAATTTCCGTCTTAATTAAGACACTTTCTTAACTTTATTACATACCAATGAGTATAAATATGTGTAAAAATACATTATTATATCATTAATAACCCTATGATAATGAAAAAAATGTATGTCCTTGAGATATAGAACATAATAATTTTTCAAAGGAATCATAAATGTTAACAATCTCAAAAAGCAATGAGATTGTCTTAATAAAGACTTATAATGCGGTAACTTGGGAACATATTATCCATGTAAAGAAAAGAAATTAAATGAAGAATATAATATTATGAAAATATATACATTCATTATATATAATGTAAAATTGAAATATATTCACCTCAAAAAAGATTTTAGGTGCATAACAAAAACATGAGTCTTAAAGAAGACAAATTAAGACAAGACTAATTTACCGATTTGGTAGATTTTTAAAATTAAACCCCATGAAAGAAGGAGGATAAAATGGATATGTGAATACTCATAAATTTAAGTATAAGATACATAAACTAAAATCATGTTCAATACATACAACACACAAAATTAATTTGTGGAGAACATAGCTTGTATCCCAGAGAAATTTAAAGTGAGATGAAATCCCCTAACCTTGTGTCTTGGCTCTCTATGTTCTAGTACAATATTAATGTATAATAAATATAATTTTATTATATATATTTGGGACAATAATAATCATATACCTATTATCATGTATAGTTTTATTATAACCATATATTACTCACTTGTTAACAATCCTATGTTAAGGTTTCACTTCAAGTAATATTCACTTGGTTCTTCGCAGGTGTCTTAATTAGTTACATCAATTGAAAATACTTATATCATGATTATAGAACGTGAAAAACGATATTAATATAATTTATAAACATTATATTTTTATAAAATAATATACTATATTTAAAAGTATGATCTTTAGTACCTTGTTCATGGAGACAGTAAGTCATGCGAACGCATAAACATTGTTTTCCGTTTTTATTATTGAATTGTAAGAATGTTTTTAAATAACATATTTATATATATATTTATATTTATATATATCATTATTAAATTATATTTAAGAAATAATATATATCATATAATTTCATTAAACTCATCCTTAATAATTTCATTGTGGCTTGTGAACGAATCAAATCGCTTTGCGGGGGCGGTAGTCCACACTTCAACCAACGGAATTATTGTATTAACACCATATAGAAGGTAAAAATATGTGTTTTTTAAATAAAATATATACGAATAAATACATGATAAATAAAATATATTCCATATATAAATAAATTTTCTACCATGATTGGTGGTAAAGGATAAATAAACAATCATCGTTTCGTGAGGCAGTAGTTCACCACACACAGAAACAATATGTTAATCATCCATTAGATGGAGGTGTTTGTAATTTTTGGTCATATAAATTGAATAAAAACATACTATTATATTAAGGATAATGTTTTCAGCACAAAATAATTTTATAATGAGAGTGGATGGGTGGATAAGAAAAATAATGGAAAGGATTTTGAGAGAAGATGTTGCCTCTTAATCAGTATCTCCTTTTGGTTTGTGCCAAAAGGATATCATGATATATTTTCTTCCCAAAGTGAGGCATATTGGACAAAATGAGGATTTTGAGAGGAAATTGGGGAATTTATATTGTGAACATAAGATCCTTGAGAGGTGTGAGTAATGGGAAGAGGTGGTGGCCTTTTATAGGCAAGGAAAAGACTCACATTGAATTTTTATAATCAAATTAGGTGTGCACATGTTCCTACCAAAAAAGTCATAATAATAATAATAATAATAAATAATTTATAGATTATGGACTAAATAGTAACATAAAATGGGTGTTGTTAATGTTTATTGGCCTTTTGGGCTTTTAGGTTAATGTTTAGTCCCTAATTAAGCATAATTTGTCCTTACCCACTATGATTAATTTTAATCATATTACTAATAATTTTGGCCAAAATTAACATGGTATTATTATAATCTAAAAATTATACTAAATAAAATTTTCTATATCATATTTTTGAAATTCCAATCACATAAGCTGGAAAAATATGATTAGGGCTAATCCTACAGACAGGACGATATAACATGGTTTTAATGTAGGAAAAATTTCAAAAGTTTGTTAAGATTTAATATTCAATATTAATGTTGAATTGATTATAATGAATTTAATTGTTTTATAATATGTAATATTTATCTAAATTGACCATAAAATTAATATATAATATATTATATTATTATTAATTAATTAAATAAAAAGTCAATTTTTAACTAAAAAGCAGTAGTTTCATTATTCATCAAAAAATGTTGTTTCTCAGAAAAACCCCAAAACATCAACCAATAATCATTTCTAAATTATGAATCAAAAAATGAATTTTATTTTATATTATCAATTCAAAAAAATCTACATTTATATTCACTATTAAAATCAATTAATTCAAGAAAAAAATATTTTTAACATAAAATGACATTAACGAAGAACAATAATCCTTCATTATTAATATTTATTATTTATATTAAAATTTTAATTGAAAATTATTCATTAATAATTTTAATGGATAGGTTATAATTATCTTATTTAGATAATTAAAATAATAAAAATAGATGTTTCCTAGAAACTCAGTGTTGTGTGCATCGTACGCCAAGTTGGTGTTCCTTGTAGCGCAAGCCATGTTGGTATTGCCTGTAGCGTAAGGAAAGTAGGTATTTTGTGTGAAAGGAATGTTTTAAAAAGTGTTTTAATATATATAAATAATTTTTTCTATTGTCATGTGGAATGAAAAATATTGAAGAGATAAATTAATTCGAAGAATAATAATTCCATAAATCTTGGGGTTTAAAAGTCTTCCCCCTTAAAATAAATTTCACACTCGAAATTCATATGGGTTATCGAAGGATTATTACTAGAAAATTTCATTCATATACACCCACATTTTAAAAATAGATAATAAAACCTCTCTTAAAAAGGGAAATTTGGAAGCATAACGGTTACCCAAAGTAACATATAACTGGGTTTCCACATAGGAGAACATAGGTTGCATGTGAAAACATGGATATGGAAGAAAAATATAAACACTATGTTTTGATGGAGAGTTATAGAGAACATATTCATAAAAAAGTTAAAAATACCGAGGCCATAAATTTTTTATGACCTAAGGTGCCTTCTGATTCATCGAAAATGTAGGTATATGACATCATTTTTTCGTTGCAAGATACCATTTTCCTAATGTTATATAATTTTCATAAAATGATATTATTGGGTACCTAGAATTTATAGTATAAATATTTTTCACAAATATTAATATTTATGAACAATATATTAATTTGAGGATAATGGTGGCAATGTTTCTGATAGCATACTCGACATGCAATAATGGGTTTTTCTGAAATCTTATTTTGCACAGAACATTGAGTTATACAGAATAATAAAATAATATTATTATTATTTTAAATAGTAGATATTCCCTATCCCTTGAATTGGTTGGAATTAATAAAACTAACAAATATATTATTAAAAATGTTTGTTAAATGATTTTAAATTTTTCCAATAAATTTTAGTGGGTAAAAATAATAAAGAATCTAATTTTAAGCATAAAATACTGTAATATTTTTAAAAAGTTGGTTTACCTCCTTATTATGGTTAACCCTTTTTAAATTTAGTTTTTGTCAATTTTATATATTCTATTTCACAAAATAAGCATTTATTATAGAATTAAGACATAAAAATTTACATAGGACAAATTTTTGGGTAATTATCTGATAATGATCAATTTTTAATGAATATTGAAAAATACTACGTTTTAATTCAAAACTACAATTTCAAATAATTAAATTATATAGTTATACTATCCTATTAATTGTTTTTTAAGTATAATTTAATTATATTTTAATAATTTAATCCAATTATTGTCATTTTAAGTAATTTAACATTGAAATTGAACATATACACATGTAAATATTTTGATAATTTTTACTTCTTTAAAACCCGCTTTCTGGTTTCGAAAATGGGAATTAATTTTAAATAAATTTCTGCATATTTTATGTTTGAATTTTTAAATATGGATTTCATATTGTGTACCATAAGTTACAAAATGTGTAAATAGGTACCTTTTATTTTTGGACATAATAAATAGTTACTTTAGTAACAATTTTTATTTACCATTCTTAAAAGGTAAATATGGTAAATAAGGGTAAAAAATTAAATTATAATAATATTACCCTAACATGACACATGACTTAATCATATTGCATATGAAATTTCCGACCGTAGGAATATTTGGAACGATTATTGGACCCCATGGAGCCACATGGGTGTGATAATGAAATGTTATAATAATTAATGTAATGTAATGAGAAAAATAACATAAACTTGTATCTTATTTACTGAAAAAATATTTATGTGTAATTATATATTCTATATATTATAATATAAATAATAATATGAACTGTAAAAATATTTCCTACATCATGATGTTTTATTTATAATTTTTAGATATTAAATAAATAAATTTAATTATGACATAATGATGACGGAGTGATTGCTGCATTAATAAAGGATTCAAATAAATGAAGTTATAAATATTAAAATAAATTGTATATGAAATTATTGATATCGTGATAAAATTCTCAAGATGAATATTACATGTTAGGATTTATCAAAAAAAATTCTAAGGAATGATGTTCTTATGAAATTTTAATCAAATTAAATTATGAATAGTGTCTAGAATTGACATAATTCATAACTTAAAATATAAGATAGTTTATTAAATGATATTAAATTCCTAAAAATCTATGATTCATTAAAATTGTTAATATATGAACAATATATCATAAATGATTTTTTTGGATCATTTTACATGATATGTTAATTACATTAACCCACAATGTGTAAATAACATGATATCACTATAAGATTAAAAAGGGTAAAATAAGAGTAAAACCAAAAAGAAAATGATACAAAAATATTATAAAATTTTATAAAAATTATTTTATGAATTGTATTTGAACCAAAATCATATTAGAGTCAAATTAAATGAGTTTTGGTCCATTTTTAATCAAATTTTGGTTTATAATAAAATAATATTTTAAGACCACCCTAAAGTGCCACTCCTCCATCTTATAAAAAGCCACCACCTCTATCCACATACTCGCACCACTCATGCCCAATAGATCATGCCCAATAATGCTCAAATAAGCTTCAAATATCCTTCCTTTCCTAGTAGAATCTTTACCTTGGGTATAAGTCTATTCAAGAAATCCTTTTAACTGAAATCAATATACATTACTCGATTTAGAGGTTACCTCTTCTGTCGAGATCCCTTCCTTTATTTTCCTTCTTCACTACATATTCTATTATTATTCATTTATTAAATAACAAAACTAGAATCCTAAATATACTAGGATGTTTTTATGATATGTATTTGAACTACAGTTATTCACACATCAATCTATTGGATTTGAACGTACTATTATGGTGTACAACGAACTACTGCCTCATGAAACGATGATTGTTCCATTTTCTCATACCACCTCTCATTGTAGCCATTATGACATTACATAATTTATATATTATATTTATAATATATATATTCTCCCTGGGATAATTTATTTTTTATACCATACCATTATTGTTTCCATAAGGTTTAAATACGATAATGTAATTTGAGAAAGTGTGGAAAACCGCCCCCTCAAAGTGATATGGATCGTTTATAAAATTCATAAAACATATAAATGATGATATGAATGAAATTATGTAACATATATAATATAAATATTATACTAGAAAATTAATATACATATGTATCATTTTGTTTTCATTTCTTTAATATGACAAAGAAATTAAAGTAGCGTTCCTGCTTACGTACGACATACTGTCTACATGAACAATAAATTTCATTTCTTGTCTCCAAATGTTGTGGACTATTATAATTAAATATATATAATAGATATATATGATATTTAAGTCATTAATACTATTATATATATAATGGTATTTTGACCACATGGACTATTATTAGTTATAACAAGTTTATTTTTTACTCAAGTACTGAACATTGAAAAAACAACTAATATGAACTCAACTAATTAAATAATTTCTATAACATGGTAATAAGTTCTATAAAATGAATAATAAACTTTAAAATGGTTCTTATGTAAGTGTAAATTAACCTATGTTTATTATTATTCTTGAATATAAATACTGAACGAGACAAGTCGAACTCCATGTAAAGGACTTCATCCCAATCTACTTTCGTTGAGGCATATTTTAATTTATAAATGACTATATTTTATAAAGTGTATAAAAAACTTTGAAATTTAATTTTATTCAAAGGGAATAATTTTTCTATGAATTATTTTACTAAACAAAAAAATAAGGTTTCGTTTTAGCGTATGTGGCGACAACAACCTTTCTACCACTTTGAGCATTGTTTGTTTATTTTCATCAACTATATGCCGTAATGTTTTTTTAAAAGAAAAGTAAATACCATATTCTATTATTAGGTATTTTTGTATTAAAAATTTTGTTTATAATTAATTTATTATTTCCATATCATTAAATTATATATTGTGATTACAATGTGGATATGTTATCTTTCCATTATTCTCGTTTTATGTGTTATGATTATGTTACGTTTTGTGGGAATTGTTTACGTATATGGGTAGTTCTGTGATAAACCGATGGGGGGAGATCCCATGATATCTCAATATTTATTTTTTTAATGTGATGGAGGTAAAAATTAATGTTTATCTTAAGTGATTTATATAATATACTATGATGGGTATTCCAACATACCCATGAAGTTTACTCCCTAGGTAGTTGTGATAACTACAATGCAAGTATGATATGGATGCCAAAAATTACCTCTATGATTTAAGATGTCAATTTTTTATTCAAAAATATTATAAATTCAAGGAGTATGTTAAAGAGATCATGTTTTATGATTAAAAAGTATGATTTCCTTAATTTGTATGTATTGATGGACAAATGTTTTATTTTCATACATTATATCCCTTACTGAGATTTTTATTTTTACCCCATGTTTTTTTAAATATTTTTCATTTGGTGTAAGGAAGTGTAGAATAAATGAAAAATTAAATAATATTTTTTTGAAGAAAATAATTCTTGTTTTTTAAGGCATTTTATTGTTGTGAAAAAAATTTGACAGTGTATAAGCATTTACTTTCTAATATTTAAGATGTAATGTAATATTAATGGACTAATTATCTAAAACTCTAAACCTAAAGAAGATCCTCAACGTGATTTCATGACTAAACATAAGATTATGTAATGTTTAATGATGGGGCCTTATAGATGGTATTAGAGTTTAGTTTATAATACTTTAGCAGTTAGGATATTATTAAATTACTATCCATAAGTTAATTTTACTTTATGGTACAATTTAAATTATATAGAATTTGAAAATTACCATATTGTTTCATCTAATAAATGATTGTATTCAGAATAATTTTCCGCAGAGGAATCACGGTAGCTATAATGGGAGAAAATCCAGAAGAAAATAAACAAACAATCAGCAATTAGAAGTGGTCGAATTGGAACTGAACTATTTGATTCAATGATGGAACAATTGACTCAGACTATAAATTATGGTGGTGTACGTGAACACGATCATCTAGATTAACAACAAAGAAACATGTCGATAGTTTTGCATTTTATGAGGCAACATCTACAATCATTCAGAGGATCATCTAACCCTGTTCTAGATGAAGGGGGATTAAATATCTTGAAAATATTTTTGATGTCATGGGGTGTTCAGAACATGAAAATGATAGTCTTGTTGTCTACTGTTTTGAAGTTGAATCCAATAAGTGGTGATCTATGGATAAAAATATTAAGGATAGTGATGATATTTACACTCTTT
This sequence comes from Viscum album, assembly GCA_963277665.1. Classification (NCBI taxonomy): domain Eukaryota; kingdom Viridiplantae; phylum Streptophyta; class Magnoliopsida; order Santalales; family Viscaceae; genus Viscum; species Viscum album. The sequence continues at coordinate 1,759,864,933 of OY728123.1, forward strand.
ATTGAGATTCTTTAAATGTTATGAATCTTGAGAAATATTTTCCTATAGAATTTTGAGTTAGGATGGAAAACAATTCTTTGAATTTTGGTACGATGATGACTTAGTGGCTGCTTATGAAGACAAATTCACTCCACTGACAAGGTATTTTCCAAATTTCATATGGGATCATGATAGTAAAATCAATCATTTTTACTTAGTATTAAATCCAATGCATAGAAGGGAATTAACTTATCGTGGGTTCAAAAGTTAAGAAAGTCTTTTTTGATGTGTAGAGATAGTGGAATTAGAGCTTACTGATGATGGTGTGTTCTTTGAATGATAAAAGAATAGGAGGCTGAGGTGGATGAAAAAACGGAATAACTCTTCAAAAAATCCCAATGGAAAGAATTATATGTTTAAAGTTTGTGAAAATAGTTGTAAAAACACACTGGGTAATGCATTTTGAATTCTTGTATGTTATTCCTTTCACTACCACAAAATAGGGTTTCTATAGTGCCACCCTTTAACAGTGCCAAAAAAAAGCCCTGATAAACGGGTGCCTTTATCAGTGCTAAAAAAGAGCTGATAAATGGTACTTTTATAAGCGTTAAAAATCGTTGTTAAAAGTGTCACTTTATCAATTCTTTTTTAGCACTGATAATGGTAGCACTTTTTCTGTGCTTTTTTAGCGCTATTAAAGGGGATCCTTTTTCAGTGCTTTTTAGTAGCGCTGATAAGGGGGGCTTTATTAGTGATTTATCCCTAGCACTGATAAAGGTTATTTTTAAAAAATATATTTCATAAAAAATAATATATTGATATATAAATATATATGTATATTAATTTTGATATAAATATAATAATTTTTTTATAAAAATTTTTTAGATATGATTAAATAATCATTTCCATTTAATATATAAAATATTAAGTGAAAATGACTTAAAAAATATCTTAAATATTATTATTTAATAATTTTATAAATATCATTAACTAATAATCATTTAATAAAAATTTGATGTCACTAAAAATAAAAAAATAAATTAAATTCTTAATATAAGTTGAACATGTATCTCAAAATTCAAATAATCATAACTTTTTATCTGGCGCCTCCATGCGATCTACAGCATATCAAATCGAAGCCTGCGATGATCTCTACGATCTACTGACTAAAGGAAACCTTTATTCACAATTTAATGCCAAAAACGACCCAAAAGTCCTACAAAACTGAGTGTTTAGTCCGGATGCATAATTTTTTTAACATTCAATGGAATTTTAGCCTCGTTGTAGGGGGTATTTTTGACCATTTTCATAGGGGACTGAATTTATTTTGAGGGGTAACATTTATATTGATATTAATTATTTGAAATTTTATCATTTTCACAATGTAATGTTATTTATAATCAATTATATAACAATATATACATATTTTTTATATATTCACAATTAAAATATTAATTTTATAAATAAATAAATAAACATATTTACATATAAAGTATATTTCTCAATATATAAGTCATATTTAAATATAAATCTAATATCCATTTTATTTTAAAAACAAATATATTAATATTTATATACCTATATGATGTGTGTGTGTGTGCGCGTGTCTGTATTCACAATTTGATATATGTTATCAGTATATTCTAAACATATGTATATGCATATTAATATATAATATTTGTAAATATTTATAAATATGTATAATTATACTTACAGATACACATATAATATATATGTTTGTGCGTGTGTGTGTGTGTTGTATATATATATATATTTATTTATATACAAACACACACAAAAAGGAAAATTTTATAAATGTATTTTACACATATTATATGAATATATATTAATATACAAATAATTATACAGAAATAAATATAAATATATATAAATATATAGATATAAATATATATTAATATACTAATAAATATATATATACCAGTGTATGTATATATATATATTTTAATATATGGATATATATATATATATATTAGTATAACCTAATATATATATATATTTATTTATTAATATAAATATATAAATATATGTTAATATATATATATATAAATATTATTATACTAGTAAATACAAATAAATATTCAAATATAAATAAATAGGTATATTATTATATCGAGTTGAAAGAAATATGGTGGATTGGTAAAGGCTTAGGTACCCTCGCAAGAGGTGTTGGGATCGAATCCAGGTGGAGGCAGGTGACGCGCGTGGGTGGAATTGCTACTAGCACTATTAAAGGGGTTGGGGTGGCAGGTGGGGCATGTTGGCTGGGGGTGTCTAGGGTGTGTAGGCTGGTGGTGTGGGATCTACTAATAGGGGCTTCAAGAACATTTGAATCCCATGCCCAATATGCATAATTGTTTTCTGTTTTTATGTTTTTTAACTTTTATCAGTGCTTTTAAAAAATTTCTAATAAAATGGGACCTTTAAAAATGAAAAAATACCTCGTAAAGGACCCATTTATCAATGCTTTATTAGCACTGATAAAGGAACCCTTTTATCATCGCATTACTTAGCACTATTAAAGTGGACCCCCAATCTTCACCCCTATTATTAGTTATTTTTATAACTATAAATATACGATTTTAGCACGGATAAAATCCATATTTTCAGTACTATATGTGGTAAAATGGGACATAACACTTGTAATTTCACTGGAAAAGATCATGGTAATGGTAAGAAAAAATTCAATTTATAGTTAGTAAAATGATTTAAGTAAAACGAAATGGGTCAATATGAAAATGAGCATATGATGAAGATCACAAATGATGTAAAGCGTCCAGAATACAAATAGAAAGGTGTAGTGAACTCCATTGAAAATACTTCCAAAGATCTTGGTCCATCAAATGAAGTAGTGTTAGGTACATTTTTTTATTCAGATTATACCAATATGTAGTTTTATTTCGAGTGTACACATTATTTTATTTCAAAAAAAATTTCTAGGAAATTAGGAATTCCATCTCAAGATATGAATCCTTAACTAGTGGTAAAAACACTCGGGGGAAATGTTGAGCCCAAATGAAATTATAAGAACCTTGATATCTATGTGTGAGGAAGTAATCTACCTGTAAATCTTATTTTTTCCCTCTTGTAGAGTTTGATGTTATTTTTGGTATGGACTGGCCTTCAATTTATCATGCTAGGATTTACTATATAAATAATGAGGTTGATTTTCCAAAATAATTTCAATTTCTGTACAAAAATTAACCCTTAATAATGATAACATATCAATAAGCTCATAGACAAGAAAAATATGGAAATTAATATTACCTTGAACATTTTGTTGAAAAAACATACTATTCAGATTAATGACATGCCAGTGGTAAATGTGTATCTTGAAATTTTCCAAATGAGATTCCTTGTATAATTCCTAATCAGGAAGTTCAATTTACTATTGAATTAGTTCTTGATGTTAATCTAATTTCAACACCACCTTAATTAATGGATCTAATTAAAAATTTAGAGTAAGGAAGCAGTTGCATGAGTTATTAGATAATGTTTTCATTTGAACAATCACATCACCATCTTTTTTGTTATTAATAAATATGGTTCTACGAGAGTTTTAATTGATTATAGATTGTTGAATAATATCACTGTTAAGAATAAGTATCATTTTCCTCATATCTGTGATTTATTTGATCAGCTCTTGGGAGCTCAGTATTTTTGATGATTTAATTGAGGTCAGGGGTACCATCAATTGAACGTAAAGTAAGAAGACATTCCAAAGACCATATTTACAAATATATAATTCCATTATGAGTTTGTAGTTATGCTGTTTGGGTTATCCAATGCACCAGTTATATTCCTAGATCTAATGAATAGAATATTCTGTGAGCTTTTTGATAAGTTTTTGGTTGTGTTTATTGGTGATATTTTGGAATATTCTAAAAGTAAAGAGGGGAATGAACATAATTTAATGGTTTTATTGAAAATCGTAAAAGAAAAGAAACTATATGGGAAAATTTAAAAAGTGAGAGTTTTGGTTACAATAAATTTAATTAATTGGTTACAATGTTACTAAAGATTACATAACTATAGATCCTATGAAAAAAAAGTTGTTAAAGAATGCCAAAGAACCATAAATAAAACTAAGATGCATAGTTTTCTTGGTTTAACAGGTTTTTACTATAGTTTTGTTTAAATTTTTCATGGTTATCTATCCCACTGAATAAGTTAACTCAAAAATGTGTTAAGTTCATCATGATAATTTAATGTGATGAATGTTTTTAGGAATTGAAAATAAGATTGTCTAATTCTCCAGTTTTGTCACTACGTTCTATGAATGTAGAATATGTTATCTACGATGATTTTTCATTGAAAGGATTGGGATGAGTCCTAATATAGAATGATAAGGTAATTACTTATGATTCACGTCAATTTATAAATCATGAGTTAAATTACCCTACACATGATTTGGAATTATCTGCTGTTTGTTTCATTAAAAATAGGAGGCATTATTTGTTGGGAGTAAAATGTGAAATATATACTGACCATAAAAAATCTGAAATATATATTTCATTAGAGCATGAATATCAGTTTATTACATGTTGAACATGTATAAGTAGAAACAGTTTCACTCATTAACTTGAGGAAATTAAATTAGGACCCATCATAAACTTTTTTTCATGAAACCAGGTCCATGCATAACATTATGAACATGTTACTAGGTTCACACCTAACCTTATGGGTAGGATACCATGTCCATTTATAAAATTGTTAACATGTAATTAGATTCACACATAACATTATAAACATGTAATCAGGTTCACACATAAAAATATGGATGTGAAAACAAGTCTTTCATAACATTTTGATCTTTTAATTAGGTTATCACATAACAACGTGAACATGTAATCAGGCTCACTCATAAACTTATTAACGTGAATCCAATTTCATGCATAACAATGTAAACATGTAATCAGGTTCAAACACTACATTGTGAACATGTAATGAGGTTCACGTATAAACATATGGACATACAATTATATCCATGAATAACCTTGTGAACATGTAATCAGGTTCACACATTACTATTATACTCGTGATTCATCCATCATTACCCAATGTATTGGAAGGAGATATAGGTCTAACACTTCTCATAACAAAATCATTCATTCATGTGGAACAAGATAATAATACATTCATAATATCTTGACCCATAATGATACATATGTTTTATAAATATCAAATCATTACCCATGAAATGAAATGTGTATCGTTAATATGCCATCACATAATAACATATCGAATAGAGATAGTTTCAACAAAAAGTTTATCAAATAATAACCCATTAAAAGAAGTGGATTTTGTTACATTGTAACTGCTGAAAGGGAAACATTCTTTATAGTGAGAATTATATTTAACATAACACATTCCTTGAAATAGTATGAATGGAACATTTATATAATTTCCTAGTAATTCATGAGTAACATCAACTGATGTCATCTTATATGGAATACAATTTTTAAATATCTATAAAATAATTTCATTGTGAGAAATACCCTTTCGTTTTCAAATAAATATTTTTAATACATAAAACCATTTCAAAAAATAATTTTACAGAAAATTCATGGAAAACATATAAAGAATAATTGAAATAGTTTTGAAAATATTTTCATTGGAAACAACTTAAAAAAACAATTTCCCAAATATTAATACTACTGAATGAAATGTAATCTTCAAAGGAAAGAAGGTGGGTAAATCTGTTCATGCCGTTTGATGTAAAAAGAACCTTCCATTTTTCATGGTAAAAAGGGTACATCCAATTACTTGTTTGGAAATAGATAAGAATATTGAATTGAAGATATTTGTATAAGACAAAAATTGAAAAACTGTATTTTAATAATAATAGTATATTGATAAATTATTCTGGGAAACCGTTGTTTATAAAATAATGTTTTGAAGGAACACAGATCTCCGACCAATGAGAGGGTAAAGTCGATCTAACTTAACACACTTTCATTGCTATATTATATAACAATGAGAAAAAATATAGAATCAATACATGATTATATCATGAATAACTTACCTAGAATGAAAATCATGGATTTTCTTGAGATATGGATCCCAATAATTCATCAAAGGAATCATAAATGAAAAAAATCTCTGAAAGCGACGATATTGTCTCAATAAACACTTATAACATGGTAACTTGGGATAATACCATAAATATAAGGAAATTATATTAAATTATTCATATAATACCATGAAAATATATATATTCATGAAATAACATGTAAAATGGAAATATGTGCACCTCAAAAAAGAATTTAGGTGAATAACAAATACATAAATAATAAACATGACAAATTGATACAAAACAGTTTTACCAATTTGGTAGCTTTTGAAACATAAACCCCATTAAATTAGGATCAAAAAATGGAGATGTGAATACCCATAAATCTTATTATAAAATTAATAGAATACAATCATGGGTATATCATACACCACGCAAAAGGAAAGAGTGGAGAACATATCTTCTATCTCACATAAATTAATTGTGATATGAAATCCCCTTACCTTGTATCTGGACTCTCTTCGTACTCATACAAGATTCCTATATAATAAATATAATTTCATTACAAATTTTTTACATAATAATATTCTTATATATATTACCATATAATTTTTTATTATAATCTTATTTTACATGCTTTTAATGATCCTATTTTAAGGTTTCACTTCAGGTAATATTTAATATGTTCTTCGCATGTGTCTTGATTTGTAAAATTCTTGGTATCCATACTTATATAATGATTCCAAAATGTAAACCATGATATAAATATGTGTAATATATATTAAATGTTTATTATAATAATCTATATAATATAGGATTACGAAATGGATTACACCGTTCATGGAAATGCTTAGCCGTACACACACTTGAACGTGGTATTCTGTTGTTATTAACGTATTCAATGAAAGTATGTAAATGAAAAATGTATATATATTTATGGATATATATGTATATCATTATTAAAGAATCATAAATATATCATTTTTGTCATTTATTTTCACTAAACCCATCTTTAACACATTCAATGTGTTGTGTGATGGAATCAGATCGCTTTGAGGGGGCTGAAGTTCATACTTCCTAGAACAGGATTATCTTATTAACACCAAATGAAAAGTTAAAATATGTTTGTTGAAAAAGTAATTTAGAATAATAAATTCATAAGAAAAAAATATATTACATAAATAAAAAAAATTCTATCATAATGGCCACCATGATTGGTTGTAAAAGATAATTCAACAATCATCATTTCGTGAGGCAGTAGTTCTCTCTACAAAAAAACAATATGTTATACATTCATTAAGTGGTTGTGTGTGTAATTTTATGTCATATACGTTATAGAAAAACATCTTATTATATATTTGATACTATTTTAATCACACAATAAGGGTATAAAGATACTTTATGGTGTGGATAAAAAAATATAGGAAAGGATCTTGAGAGAAGATGTTACCTCTTAATTGGGTAACTCTTTTTTGGGTGTCAAAATAAGGATTCCATAAGAGGGTTTCATAAAAAGTTGAGGCTTAAAGGTCTAAAGGAGTATTTCTGGGAGTCAATTTTTCAGGTCTTTGTCAAAATTAAGTAGCTTTAGAGGTGTGAGTAATGGGTATATGTGCTGGCCTTTATTGGGAAAGAAAATGAACCACATGGAATTTTTAGAAACAAATTTGTTGTGCACATGTTATTACCTAAAAAATTATTACCAAACCAAAATCACTCATAAAATGAAGGTTTTGGACTTAAATATGGACATAATGAGGGTGTTCGACAACTTTATAGGTAATTCTCTCCATTAATTTTAATGTTTAGTTACTAATTAATCTGAATTTATCCTTAACAGCTAGGTTTAATTTTAATTAAATTTAATAATCAATTTGGTCAAAAATTAAAATGGACTTATTAGAATCATAATTATATACTGGCTATAATGGTTTATGTTGATTTCTAAAATTACAATCATAGAAGTGAAAAAATTATGATTAGTTCTAATCTCGCAGACGGGACGAAATAACAGTGTTTTAATGTTTGGAAAAATTTCAAAGGTTTGTTATGAATTTATATTCAATATTATGGTGTAATAGATTATATTGAATTTAATTGTATTATTTGATTTAATATTTATTTTATCTGACCTTAAAACTAATTTATAATATCATTTAAATTTAAAAATTAATTAGACAAAAACGTATTTTTTAAATAAAAATCATTATATATAATATTTAACATAAAATAATGTTCCACAGAAGAACCCCAAAAACTCACCCTAGGATAATTCAAACAATCTGAAATCAAAAATTAATGTTTATTTTATCCAATTAAATTTCTAAATCTGTGTAAAATTAATTTTATTTTTATTATTGATTCATCTAAGAAAAAAATATTTTTAACATAAAATGAATTTCCCAAAAATATTATCGATCATTATAAATATGTTTTATTTATATAGAACAAAAGTATTTGAAAATTAGTTTTTAATATTTTTAATATCTAGGTTATAATTATTATTTTTTATAATTAAAATAATAAAAATCTGAGTATCGTAGAAACTCAGTGTTCTGTGCATCATACACCAAGTCAATGTTTCCTGTAGCGAAAGCAAAGTTGGTATTGCGTGAAGTAAAAGCGAAGTTATTATTGTGTGATAAAATAATGATTGAATTATTTTTTTATTATATATATATATATATAAAGAACTATTTCCAGTGTCATGTGAAGTGAAAAATATTGAAAAGATAAATTAATTCAAAAAAATTATTTCCCAAAATCTCGAGGTGTTACAAGCACATGGGGAGTTAGAAGCTAATTCTAAAGATTATGAAAATTGTGTTTTATTCTAGTTTAAATATTTCTAATTATTTACCAAATCACCCAAATGAACTAGGAAATTTGATCATCTATTTTTATTTCATCGATTATTATGCTAAAAATCATGTAATAATACTTGTATAATTATTGAGTAGCTATAATTGATTTCGGAGGATGTTCTAGTTATTTTGGTGGATTATGAAAATAAAAATTAACAAGTAACCCCAGGTATAATTTTATAATCATTTATAATCATGATTGAATCTTAGAGAAAAATATGTTAGTATATACTTTTTATTTATATGGTTATCCTTCAATGTTCATAGTTTCCTTTTTATATTCTCATTTTCTATGTATTAAATACCCCATAATTTTTATTTTTATTTGTTAATTAATGTAAGAAAAAAGGGGAAATCAATATAAAAACCAATTTAAGTGTCAATTTGATGAATTCAATTCTGAGATTCATGACCCGACTGTAACAGGAGCTCAAAACATTGTGATATTAACAGCACAACTAGATCATGTTATGAATAAAAACATGAGTTGTGTGGAATGACCTTTTTCTCTTAATAATGAGAAAATTGTTGTTTAGTAATTAATAATTCAATTCCATCCTATCAATAGTGTATCTTCTGATCTCTTCATCATGAAATAATTTATTAACTCCATTGAGAAGATATTCTATGCCCTCTAATGCTCATAAGAACAAAGAGATGTGATATCCATATATTGGTTTGATGAGGTAGTTTATTAGTGGTAGAAACAAATAATAAAAATGTTATGGATTAAATTCATTACATGGAATGGGAATCATTCTAAACAATATTTTTTTATAATTATTTTCACTCAACTCTATGTTTTAAGATAGAGAGTGAGTTACTCGAACTGGATAAAAAGGAATATGATTCCATTAGGTCGTATGAGGAAATATTAACTAGTCATTCAAAATACTACTTAGTATTTTTCAGGAAAAATGGTTGTAATTTAGATATCTTATTTATTGTTTTAATTTTGGTTCATTGAAAATCCATGTCGACTTGAGACATTGAATTTTATGAGTATATTTTCTTTTGTGAGCTTATGGTTGAGTTAGATATTGGGGACTCTCAGTTTTCTCACTCGATGAATTATAAAAAGTCCAAAATTTAATTTAATAAGGGAGTATTAATTGATAAATATCAAAGCGGCATGAAAGCCCAATTTACCATTTTTTAAAAGTATAAAAAGAATTATCCCTTGAATTTTATAATTGGATCCAAGAAATTATTCACTTATGGAAAAGAGGGGAATTAGGCTAAACATTTACAAAGTGATATGATGAATCCCACTATTGATGAAGAAGAAAGGAATGATCATACCCACATCCAGACTATTGTAAAATGGTTAAAATGTAAGGGATATAGAAATTTTGCAAGCAAATACCCAATATCAAGGGTTTTCAGGATAATCAAGGACAATGACATCCAATGTAGTAAGTAATTATTAATGTTCTCACTACTATGGTGGAGGATCATGAAAATGTTTTGGTGAATGTTATTCATTTATTGATATCAGAGTTGAAAATTTACATTATTATTATGGTTCTACACATTCCTTCTTATATTTGATATTTACTTGAACCATTCAAAAACCTCCAAAAATATGTAGGCATAATTATCCCTATGAATAAAAAAAGAGGACATTATTGCATGTAAATTATATAAAACTTCCTAAATCATGTTTGGTGGACTAAACCTCATTGATGAATATTTTCAAAATTCCCTCGGTGGAGTTTGATGCTATATTGGGCACAGATTGGCTATCATTTTATATCAAATGTCGAGAAAAGTTTATCACTCCTCATATCCCAAGGAATCACATAATATCTTATAAATTTAAGAAGGATGAATATCCTATGTAATATTCTTATCAGGAATGGATAAAATTACATTATGAATAATAATATCTAGATCGAATGACTGAGACAAAGGAGAGGATCCTGATTTAATACATGCCCATTATGAAGAAAGACACTAATGTGTTCCCAGTATAATTTCCTAAACTTCCTCCCAATCGAGATGTTGATTTATCAATATAATTTATTCCTAAATATCTTCCCATATCAATGTTCCCTTATAGGTTGACGAATATTAAGATGGATGACCTGATTAAATAGTTACAAGGGAATTTGGGCATGTGTTTTATATACTTGAGTACATCACTTTGGGTTGAGATAGTCATCTTCATCGTGATGAATGATGGATAAGTAAACCTATACATTGATTTTTATGATATCAAAGAATCATAAATAATAAAAATGATCCCATGAAATAGATAGATAACGTATGTTTTCAATCGTCTATGTGGGGCAATATATTTCTCTATATTGGAACTTCGGTTGGGATATCACCAATTAATGGTAAAGAATTAATATATTCCTAGGGATGCATTTTGAACAAGGTATAGGCGTTATGAGTTCCTAGTTATGTGATTCAGACTCATTAATTTTCCAAAAAAATTAGTAGCCCTAATTAATATAGCCCTTATATATTACATAGGAAAAATTATGGTTGTTTAATATATGATATTCTTTTATAATCCATGCGCATAGAGGAGCATGAGGATCATATGAATATTATTATAAATAAATTGTGAAGGGATAAAAAATATGAAAAGTAAAATAAAAGTGAGTTCTATATAGAAGTACTATTTTTATTGTGGAATGTTTGTAATGACCAGAGATGTTATAAATAAAAATCCACTCCATTTAAATAAATGTCTTATTATTTAATATGGTTATAAAAAACACATTCCCCTCAATTGTTTTGTTATATCCTATCAAATTAAAGTACTTTTATGCTTTACCATTGATAATATATATATTTAATAGTGTTCACATGATTTGAATACATATAGGGTTTTATCAAAACATATTGAAAAATAAAAAGGATGTAATGGCCTCAACTAGTTGGATCATATCCTATGAACCCCATTTATCATATCATAAAAGTGAGATAGAATAAATGGTATTTTCCTTTTACCAGTATAATAATGAGATCAAAAAACTTATTCATAAGAGAAACTATTTATAGTAGGAGCTCAATATCATCGAGAGAAGTTCATGATCATAGAGATCACAGTCCAAACATTGTATTCTTAACCTCCCCATAAAAATACCACTGTCATGCACCTTACTCTTCAGAAGTTTGTTGGTCTATTAAATGGATATCAATCAATACCCTAAAAATATAAATATTTACATTATATTTAATGTAATAATGAATATATTTATATCCTTTTATTATTACTTTAAAAATAATTTATATTCTTATTTAATAGAATACAAAATATTATTTTTTTGAGAAATATTAAAATTCAAAGAAAAAATTTATTTTTGATGAATTAATAGTTTTTGGAAAATCTATTATATTTTAGTGAAATATTTTTTTAATAATTTTTATTAGATATAATTTATCATATAATTTTTATTAAGTGATATGATATTTTTTTTGATTTCGAAAACAATTATATTAAAAACACCCCATCATTAATTAATAAATTTTGATTTTATTTAAAATTTAAAAATTCACATATTTATAAAATAATTAGTATAAAATGAATATTATCTTTGGAATCATAATGTTGAAATTATCCAATGGTGAATTTTTCATAATATTCTGATATATTAAGAATTTTTTGGTACAACATTTAATACCATATAAATATATTTTATGTATTATGAGATCATAATGACCCAAAAGTGATGTATAAAAGTCTATAAAAGGCATAAATGAACTAATATATGTTTTCTATTTAAAATATTGATCTTTTAAGTTTAGATTAATTATTTTATAAGTCAATTACAAATCCACAAAAACCATTAATATATTTTATGGGTTTAAATTCATTTCTTTGAAGTGTATGTCTCATCTCCACATAATAAAGGGTATTATTTTATTATTCTCATACCATGACCTTAAAAATTAGTGAGAATTAATCCCATTTTGCAGAATACATGGGTAAAAATACATGGGTTAGATTTTGGTTTATTTATTATGTAGAATCCAAAACCTAAATAATAAAGAAATCTCTATCTTTTCATACATAAACCCACCAAAGATCCCATTTAACTTCACATAAACTCCTTTTATAAAATATATAACAATCCTTCTACCCTATAGAATCCTCCCAAGGAACCAACAATATCTTAAAAAGACCATCCCAACCATTTAGAGTCACACAATCAAGTAACAGATCATTTTCTTTCTCCTCTTTATTTAAGTAGCTTTTTTACCTTAGGTATTTTATCTTAATTTCCATGTGATTTAATGTATTATTCAATATCCCCATTACTATAATTTTTCCCCAAAATATTAGATTCTCTGTTTACTCCCATTAACCCATTTTATGATTATTTATGTGATGTTGTCATGCTGACGAAATTTCCCCATGATTTTCAATACCAAACAAACATATACTGAATACCATACAAATTTAGTATTAATTGTATTCATTTTTAGACACTAAAAACTCTATTAATTGGTTATTACATGAATTTATTGTATATTCATTTATCGTGGAATAAAATATGAATTTGAATGAATTTGTGTCTTATGATCTATATCGATCAGTTAAAAAAGAGAATGAAATGAATGTGATGGGTGAGCTCAAAATTATATATCTCTCCAAAGCATTGGATAATGTTTAGTCACATGAGACATCATTTCTAGGAATGGGAGTGAACACGATTAATTTATGCAGCTTTCTCCACCATGATTTTTGGGAGGTTAATCCGTGACATATGTTTATGATACATTATTTTAAGTGGTTTCCACATTTCTCATATTATGATTATCATGCCTTAATATTCAAGTTACTTTTATTCACCATTAATATTACTATTTTATAATATATTTTACATAATTCCATTCTTATTAACTTATTGGGATTTATATATAACCCCTTTCATATTTATGTCCCCATTTTATTCCGTGATGTTTTAAAATCCATGAAATTTTAGGATCATGTTATGGATGTTTTATATAGTGTTATTATATCTCGTGTTCAACGAGTTATGTAATGTACCTAATTAAAAAATAATCTAAACTTCTCAATCATTAGGGTTTTATTATTTGTACCTCTATGTAATAATCCATGAATTAATTTGTATTAAAGAACATATTTTAAATAGTTGGTATCAAACGAAAATTTTAGTAATTATTCTATTTCGGATCTAAAAAATATATATAAATCATTATAGATATGACTAAAATTGTAAAACATCCCTAAATTTTGGTAATTACATGTTAATTGGTTTATCAAGATAAATAAATCCATTTATAGATACTAAATGTGTTTGTGGTTCTTGAATATATTTACCTAGAGGTAACAACTCTAAAAAGGTGTATCGAGCCAGATTAAATATAACATGATACATTTAAAAATTCCTTATTAGACACCTAGATTGACACTCCCAGGGTACATTATTTGGTAAATTCATAATCTCATTAAAAATGATTTTTATGGGATCCAAAAATTCTCATATGATTGTATGTTACGAATTTGATCATGGAAGAAAATATTAAAGCCTAGAAATTCATTAGTAAAGAATACTAAATTTAATTTATAGGTTATCTATTTATTTTCATTAAATTTATGTTTATATTTTTAATATTTTAAAAAGAACTAATTCCTAATTTTCCTTTTATTCTATCCAATGCGTTGAAATATGAGGAATCAGGTAAGAAATCATTGTGTAGGATAATGTGATGATTATCCCATTGTGATGCCCAGCCTGATGGGAGATGAAATATTGAAATTTATGATTATACTCTCTTAGTTGACCCAAATTATTAATATAAACATGGATTAGGGGGAGCCTCCTATTCCCCCAAATATAGAACAAGTCATGATTGAGACTTTTATGTTACAATGGCCTCCTAATTTCAATGGATAATCTGATCCCTTAATCATGATAAAATTGATCAACCCCATTGATAATATCTTCTTCGTCCTTCAATGTTTTGAGAAAGATAAGGTTCTACTAGTTTCTTATCGTATGTAGGGAGAAGTTGTTCAGTGATGTACATTGATCATGAATAGGAATCCTAATGATGTGATTGGTGTGATGGGGTGGAAGAAATTCTAGAAAATGTTTTTTGATAAATATTTTCCTCACACTCTCCATATTAATATAGAAAGTTATTTCCTTTCCCTCAATAGAAGGATGATGCATTTATTAGGTTTTATGAGGAACATTTCACTATACATGCATGATACACTTTCGACATTTTCATTACCCATGAATACAATGTTTATCTCTTCATTGGTGGTTTGAAACATACTCTATGTAAATCCTTGAATATTATTGAATTTTATTACTATGATGAAATTGTATGATATTCCTTAACATTTGAAATGAATATTATTGAATCTCAAGGGTATCATGGTGATAATATACGCATATTATAGATTAATTCTGGCTGTCCAATAAAGAATTATCACCGTGCTAAGAAATTTCAACATCCCACATAGAAACTGTGTAGAAAAAACCTCCCCATAAATTTTCTAAGCGAGACAGGGAAGTTCTTTAGGTGTTAGAAAGTGGGGAATCTACCTAATTATTTCCAACAGGAGAAAATCGTGAATGCGATGAAGGAAATGAAATATCTGGCAAAAATTGGTCACATTATTAATTTCTTTAATTACATGGAATCATGGAACATTGTAAACTAATAAACTAAGACAAGGGTTTTCAGAGACCATAATAAACCTCCAATGATGAAAGGGGGATCTTTTTCCATCACCTCTACTAAGGTGGATCCTTATGATGAAGTGGTGATATTTATTCTAGTTATTCAATCAGGGATAGTAAATATACTTTTTTATTATGGTTCAATATGATCCTTAATATTATGATTGTTTTGTAGAAATATTCAAACACCATAGAAAATAATGGAATTTTTTATTGTTGGAAATTGAAAATGGGGAAATTATTTATTATCGATTATTTATCTCATCCCCATCACAATTTCCAGGTTGAAATTATTATAAATCGTTTTCATACTTCCTTTGGAGGAATTTTCTAAAATTTTGGGCATGGATTGTCTTTCCCTATGTAAATCCATTAAAAGTTTCCATGAGAAGGAAATCACTCTTGGTATTGTGAATCTACCCCAAATTCTATACAAGTCGAAGGTAGAGGATGAGCATTCTTTAACCTCCACATCCCTAGAATATATATTATTTACCTTTGATAAAGAATATCTAATTAAATTTATATATTCAAAGGAATGACTCATCCTCAAAGGCATACCTATTGTGATGTAATATAATGATGTGTTTTTTGAGGAATTTTCTAGTCTTCCTCCTAGTTGAGAGGTTGAATTTCTAATTGAACATATTCCTGGGGAATTAATGTTATACAATACTCTTTATAGAATGTATTTTATGGAACTTGAGGAGATGAAGAAACAAATACAGGGGAATCTAGATAATGTGTTTATACACCCAAGTTTATCACCTTGTGGTTAACTATTCCTCTTTATCAAGAAGAAGGTTGGGTCAATTTACCTCTACATTGAATATCGTGAGCTCAATGAGATCATAATAAAGAACAATTATCCTCTAATATGGATTGATTGCTTATTCAGTCATCTACGGGGAACAAAATAATTCACCTAGGTGGATATTCGGTCTGGACATTACTATGTTAGGTTAAATAAGGAGTATATCAACAATTCTACAGTTTGTACAATGTATGGGCACTATGAGTGAAGAGTAATGTCATTCAAACTCACTAATTCTCCATCAATCGTCATGGACATGATGAATATTTTCATTAGAGATTACATGGAAAATTTTGTGATAATATTTATAGATAATATTATAATATACTCCAAACCCATGTAGGATCTTGAGGATCATATGAGCATTGTTATAAAGGACTTATGAAAGGAGAAGCTTTATGAAAATTACCAAAAATGTGAGTTATGGTTTATGAAAATCTTATTCATGGAAGATATTATCACAAAAAATGGGATATAATTAGACCCTTCGAACATAGAATATGTTCAATAGAGGTTGAGTCCCACATATGTGATAGATGTCCACAGTTTCTGTAGACTAGCTGCATATTATCATCGATTTGTGAGAAATTTATAGTGATTTTAAAACCCTCTAACTAATATATTCTAAAGGGGGTCATGTTTTCATTTAATGATGAATGATAATAGATATTTGAGGAGCTGAAAATAGGCTCATCACTACACCTATTATCACTGTTACTTCAGGTGGAGAACATTTAATACTATTCAGTGGTTCTTCCTTGAAGGGATTGGGGTTTGTGTTAATGAAAAATTATAAAGTCGTTGCATGTACATCAAGGAAGTGGAAATTTATTGAATATAACTACTCAATTTATGGTCTAGTGTATGCTTCCATGCTCTCACTTTGAAAATATGGAAGCATTATCTCTTTGGGCACTAGTTTGAAATATATATAGATCAGAAAATCCCCAAGCATATATTCATACATAATGTTCTGAATATGTGCCAATGAATATGGTTAGATCTAATAAAGTACTAATACTACTCCGTACACTCCCATACTTGTAAAAAAGATAAATTGTAAGATAGTAAATGTAGAAAGTATCCAACAATTACATAATTGGTAAGAATTAAGAAGGATCCAGTCCTCCTGGATGTGAAGAGGAAAAACATAGTAATGATAAATGAAAGAAAATAATCAATCCTTTTACAAATTATTTCTCAGCTATCCCTTATAGAGAGTATTAAGGATGCTTGTAAATATTATGTGGGAATTTTGAAAAAAGTGTTAACTACAAAGAAAAGAAGATCCTCATAGTTCAAGGTTAATGAAGAAGGAATTTTGAGAGTTGGGTCATGAATAAGTGTACCATCAAATCCTGATCTAAAGAAGGTTTTTTTTGATGTTGCTCATTGTTAATCCTTATCTATCTACCCTGGAATCAAAAATATGTATCGATTTTTCTAGGATCATTATTGGTTGCATAATATGAAGATGAATAGTGTGGAATATACATTATGATGTATTCTATGTCATCAAGTGAATGTGGAAAGGAAAAAATCAATGGTTTTGAAGAAACCATAAACCATACCAACATGGAAATGAGAAAATCATCACCATGGCCTTTCTCACCAAACTTCTAAAGAAGTCCAGGGGAAAAAATATATCTTGGTTGTGGTGGATTTTCATACCAATAATACACTCTTAATTGTGGTTAGAGATTATTTTTTCCCCATGAACATATATTGATATACATCAGAGAAGTGGTAAAGATTCATTGAGTATTATATGAATTGTATTTGATTGATATTTGATATTCACCTCCATGTTCTCGAAATGACTTTACCATGATCTAAGCACTACGATGAACATTTCTACATCATAACACCCTCAAGATGATGACCAATCTGAGTGGAATATCCATACCCTCGAAGAAATGTAGAGATAATATACAATTGAATTCAGTGTAGTATGGGACCAACATATTCCTCTAGTCAATTTATCTTACAACAACAGTTATTAATCGATCATCAAAATGTATACCTATGAATTTAATTATGGTAATAGGTGAATAAAACATATAGGATTCAATGATGTTGGGGAATTAAAATGGTTATGTCGCAAAATGATTGAGGAAATTTTGGAAAAGGGTAAGACCATTCAACATCACATTAAAGTTTCTCAGAGTCAAAAGAATATCTATGTTGACAATCATTGATGAGACCTAGAGTTTGATGATGGATACTCGATATCTCTCCACATATCTCTATCAAATAATGTGATGATATTATTTGATGAAGGTAATTATTAGTCTAAGATACATAGGCCTCTTTGAAATATTTGTTTTCATACAAGTGTTGGCCTGCTAACTAGAACTCCCACCTAACTTATCTCATGTACGGGATGTGTTCCATGTATCCCACTTAAATAAGTTCATTCCAGACCCCTCATATGTACTCAATCCATAAGTAGTACCATTTTAGAATGAGCTCCCCCACAGGAATAAGTCTATGAAAATATTTTATCGTAGAGAATAGGTTCTACAAAATAAAACAATGCACCTTATTAATGTGTTTTGGAGAAAAAAAACATTGTAGAATCAATCTGGGAACCTTACGAAGTGATGAAACAGAGTTTCCCTAGACTATTTTAGTTTGGAAAATGAATATTTCATAGGAGAAATTTATTAAAGGGGTGAAGATTTGGATGACATGTTATAAATAAAATTCAACCTGTTTTTTAATTAAATTTATTATTATTTAATATGGTTATAGAAAAACAATAACTTATTTTCATTTCATAAATCTCTTGGAAAAAATCTCTCAAGGTAACATTGTAGTGTTTTTAGATTCATTGTGTTTGTCGATAAAGGTGGTCTCCATTTTTATTTGTTAAATTAAAATGATATTGTTGACACGGTATTTTAAAAAAGATCAAATACAATGAAATGGACACTCTAGAGGCAGTACAAAATTTGTGTAAAAAATATGGCGTCCTACTATAGTGTCTTCCAAATTTTTGGGTCCAAAATTTGGAGAATAATTATTTTTTTGGAAAACGATGTTGAGAAAATGTGTGGAGGTAGTTTGATTTCTTTTCAAAAGTGATGTTTCAAGATCATCATGTTAACAAATAGAAAAGGGAATATTTTCATGCAATATATCGAATTTCATGAAAACACAGGTCGAGTTATGTGAAC
This sequence comes from Viscum album, assembly GCA_963277665.1. Classification (NCBI taxonomy): domain Eukaryota; kingdom Viridiplantae; phylum Streptophyta; class Magnoliopsida; order Santalales; family Viscaceae; genus Viscum; species Viscum album. Next base: position 1,759,884,477 of record OY728123.1, read on the forward strand.
CCGTGAAATAAAGATGAAGTGGTCAGCCTGAAAGAGAGATACACATCAAATGCAGCATAAACATTGGTCTTTCACCCAAAGGTAAATGTTTCAAGAAAAGTTTATGGTGGTATAAAGACTTACATTCATGTTAATTCAAATATATAAATTGATGTCTACCCCCTCATTTAACAATCATACCCCTTTGAGATAATCTTTGATCTAAATCATATAAGAGATTTATGCAAGTGTAGATACAAGTGAAGATATCTGAATCCAAAGAATAAAAGTTGTGAGAAAAAAATTCTTCTCCAATACTGCATGGATTTTGGGAGTTCTTCACCTAAACTGAAATATTGTGCATAAACCATTAATGTTTTTTACATGATATACAATGGTTTAATGAAAAATAGATTTCTCCCAATAATTATAAGGTAAATGGGTATTCATCAAGTGGATGAATGTGGAACTCAATGATACAATAAATTTGGTTTAAAAAATATTGATTCAGGTCATAAAATATGGTACTTATGAAGGAAGTGAAAAATATTCAGTTAAGAGAGTAATGGGCCTTAAATTGTATATTGATTGTAAACTAGGAGGGATAGTAAGTCTAATATGAACTCTGTAATCACAATGAACTTTTAGTGAGTGTATTTGGTACAATGGAACATTGAAATTGTATTCCCTTTAGATGTATCCTAATGATTTTGACCTATATAAAATTAGCATGCCTCATGCATGGATTCATTTCTGTTCATACAATCCTATAGTAAAGAGAGAGAGAATATGGGTTTTCATAACAATGAGACCTGATCTGAAGGGGAATTGCTTTTAATCATTTACACCCTGATTAACCCCCCCCCCCCCAATGGTATTTAACCAAAATCTGATAACCATTGGTATCATATCCAATTGTTAAATTCAGTATTTATCTCAAAGGGGTTTCGATGGAGGTTTTCAACCATAAATGGATTCTGATCATTTATGGAAATTCTTTTTAATTATCGAAGAATCAGATGCAGAAATACATCATATAATTATGAATGGATGACTTTATAGCAGCAATTAATGGTATTTTGTCCAATGTGGAAAATGGTTCTTTATCTGAATATGACTGAAGGAAATTAGATTCTTACATTAGAGGAATCATTACATTGGGGATATAATTATCCAATACAATTGAAAAACATTGATTTCATTTAATTAAACTCATGTAATGTGAGGAATGTTTTTAAATACGTAAGAAGGTGATTTAGAAGTCAGATAAGAAAAATTACAAGTTCTGTGGAACAAATATGATGATTTGATAATGTACCCTAATGAGTATGTTGATGCATACTTTGACAATGTAAATGTTGTTGTAGATGATATGAAAGGTATTAAAGAAATTATTGATTTTTTAATGATTAGTAATCGCGTATTGAGAATAACTATGTGACATTGCAGTCTGTATGTTTTTGTTTTGGAAGATAAGGATCCAATGGAGATGACACTGGATAGCTTACTCGATACTCTTTTCGAATATGAGATGAGAAATTAAGATATTGGGTCTTTGGAAAAAATTAATTCCAAATAAGTGGAATTCAATTCCATCAAGAATCTCACCATTGAATAGGGATTGAAAAAAAATGATATTGAAGTGGTATTTTCATTACATTCCTCAAATATTCAAAGAGGAAAATGAAATGTCAAACTGAAACACCCCTATGCTTGCATTAATTGTGGAAGGGTTTGAAATCTTATAGTAATGTTATACAAGAAGTTAGAAGAAGACTAACAGGATGAATTTTAATTTATGGTGAAGAATTATTCAGCCTATGTGAAAGGTTGGAAAAACATTAAGAGAAATTTCTTCAAAAATAAGAATATTATTTCACATGAAAATGACAGTTCGGATAAATCTTACACTAAATAGGTGGGGAACTAAAATGATAATCGAGATAATTATATGGTGGAAATTAAAGGAAAATACTAAAAACAGATTAAAGTTACATTAATGAGGAAGAGGTCTAATTAACCGTTAACGTAATGGTTTTATTGGAATCTTATCTTGAATAGATAGATGTTTGGACAGCCAAAATGATGAAAGCCAACAATGTGTTTTGTGATTCCAAACTGTATATGTAGTAGTAGGAAGAATAGAATTATGAGATAATGGATGAAATTGAGAATCTAAAGTATTAACTTCTAGAAGATGCTGAAATGGTTAGTGAGCATAGACTCAATGTTAAATAACATAACAGGGTGATCAATTGTGGGAATAACATAGTGAAAATGCATATCCAACACAATGGAGAACATGAAGAGAAAGTCATTAGCCTTCGATGAAAAGTTATTCCATCATGGTAAAATCATGATTTATGATATGTTATTGGGAAATAATATCATTAAGGATGTAGAAATGGTAAAAGTGGAGAATAGACTATAAGTAGAAAATAAGAAACAGTCAAGATCAAATGATAAGATTCATATGGGGATTGAACAAAAACACAAATTTGGGATGATTGATGTCAAAATGTAATAAACTACTGTCATATTGATGATTGATTTGGTTATAAAAAATAATTATAAGATTCAGAGAACCCAAGGTAAAAACATTGGATTAGAAGTGACTTGCAGGAATGAACCTCGCATTAGGTTTTATTACTTTCGAAAGATGGGACACTCATAAAATGTGTGTTCTATAGAGAAGAGATAACAATGGTAACAAATACTACACATGAATCAACATATATATAAATACCCATGGATATACTTCAACATTCTTTTTTGGTGTGTAGGATTTGGACAGATGGCCTGGTATTTCACATCAACCATGCCGATATTTTGGTCAAAGAATAATCAAAGTGGTCGTAATGTGTGACTCAATGAATCATCAGGTGATATTGTAACTAAAAAAAGATGTGTAGATTTTGAAGGTGAATCTAGTATATAATAATCTAGGGGAGATCAATCTTTTAAATATATAATGAGTAAAAATTCAAAAATATGGACCAAACAATAAAAAAGCTGAGAAGGTAGTGGCTGTGGAAATTTCCCTTAAAGTATCAGATTATTATTCTATATGGATCCTTAATAGTGGATACATATCCCATATGATAATAAATATGTATCATATTATAGGAATGAAATATAATTATGATGGAGTTTTCATATTTTGAAATGATGAATACATGAAGATAATTAGATTCGAAAAATCCATGTTTGGGGAAAATAAATGAGATGTGTTGATGTCTAATTCATTGAAGGTATCTGTCCCAACATTATTATTGTTAGTGAATTATGTGGCTTTTGAAAATATATAATATTTTATAAGAATATTTTTTTTCGTAGGTAGATATGGTGTAGTTGTTCTATGGGTAAAAATACCAAATGATAATCACTACCATATAAGTGCAGAAGAATATATGTTCATTTTATCCAAATAGGATGAAAATAGGTTGTGGAATAAATTTCCTTGCTATCTATGCCAACAATAAATACTAGATCTTCTCAAATTTGATATATCTTGAGACATCCCTAATATATCACTTCATCATACTCCTATGTGTGGTGCATTCCAACAAGGGAAGATCATTATAAATGCGTACATGTTAGAAGAAAAAAGTCTTCCAGGATGTTTGAATTGGTTCAAGAGGATGTATGTGAACTTATATCACCATGGTCCACTAAGTAAAATAGGTATTAAATTATTTCAAATCGTAATTTTTTTAGGATGATATTGGTATTTTTCATTTCCCATAAGATCTATGTGTTTATTTTTATAAAACAATTTCAGAGGGAATTGTAAAGGATTCTTTGACAAAACATGTATGATTTTTTTACAGATAATGGTTAAAAAAATTTAATATCATCAATGTGGAAAATTATCTTAGGAAACATAGAATAATTCATCAAGTTTCATATATGAAAACAAATCATCAAAATGGACTTTTGAGAGGAAAGACTCTATATGATATTTGGTATGGAAATATCATCAATGTGGGAAATTAACTTTGGAAACATAGAATAAGTCATCAAGTTTCATATATGAAAACAAATTATAGAATGAAGCATTATCTTAATCGGATTATATATATGACATGGATATTCTTTGACTAAAGGAATAAAAGACTCTATATGATATTTTCTATGGAAATATTCCAACATTTCAATAATTTAAAATCATTGGAAGTATGTTATTTATTCTCAATGAAGAGAAAAAAAAAAGAAATCGGAGTCATGGGGAGATGAGGGGATATTCAATATCTACGAAATAAAATTAAAAACATATAAATGAATCAATAAGAGGCTAGGAAAAGTAATTGCAATTGTTGATGTCAATGTAGTGGGAAATAAAGAGAATCTTCAATGACATAGTAAATACATCTCTGATAAAAGCGAAGAGGAATAAAGTAACATACTTGGAGAATAAGTGGAAAATGATTAATTAGAAGAAGATATTAATAATGGTATAGAGGAAATAAATGTGTATCTATGTATAAGACCAAGATTTGAGCTGAAGTTGGTGGGAAAAAAATCAATCGTGATCAGGAAGTGCTAGTTAAAACCTGGAGAATGGAGTCTTTACAACATACATCTTTCTAATCCTAGGTAGAGCCTAATTTTTTTTGAGGAAGTAGTTAATGTTGAAAACTAGTTTCAATATTATGAATGAGGAGCTAAAACAAATTGATAAGAATCATACAATGGAGATTCATTTGAGACCAACTGATAAGTATTTTATATTGTCTAAATGGGTCTTTCTCAATAAGATAAATGATGGTGGATATGTGATTTGAATCACGGCACAACTAGTGTGAAAAGGGTACTCTCAGATAGAGGGTATCAATGTTGGTGAACTGTTTTCACCTATTTCAAGGATCTCTATAATTAGAGTATTCTTGTACATGTCAACATAAAAAAAAGTTCAAGATTTTCCAGATGGATGTCATGTCTAAATTTCTGAATAGATTTCAATCTAATTAGTTCATATTGAACAGCAAGATGGTTTTCCTATTCATGAAGATCAAAACAGAGTATATCAATTATGGAAGGCTCTATATGGGATGATGCAAGCATAAAGATAATTTTATTCAAGAATTGATCAATTCTTAAACATAATCAGTTTTCATCATGGTGGAGTTGATTACAATCTTTATGTAAACAATGATAGTTTTCAAAAGATGATTCTGTTGATATACATTGAGGACATAATATTTGGTATATCAGATGAAGCATGATGCATGCAGTTCATCAAATTAATGAAAAGTTAGTTAAAAATTCGAGTTATTGGTGAACTAATATTATTCCTTGGTTTATAGGTGACACAATGAAGAAATAACACGTTTATTTCTCAAAAAAATATGAAAAGTATGTTCTGAGAATATTTGGAATGGATAATTCTAAGGAGATGATGAATCTGAGGGATACCAAGATGAAACAAACATGGGATGATTAAGGTAATTTAGTGAATGTAACGGAATACATGAAAATCATTGGTAGTATATTGTACTTGACTACAATAAGATATGATATTGTTTTCAAAACATTCCAACAAGAAAGGTATCAAAAAAATTACAAGGAAATGGAATTTCTTGTAGTGAAAATAATACATCGATATATCAAGGGAAATTTGGATTTCTGTTTTCATTATAATGTAATATCAGAACAAGTGGAAATGGGCTATATAGATGCAGATTGGGTAGAGTAGATGATTATAGAAAATAAATCGTTGTTGGGGAATTATATATTGGTGGATTGTGTATTTATATTCTAAGTAAAATATAAATTTCATTTTATTTAGAACTATATTAGATGAATATATTGTGGCTACTCAAGGGAACACAATGATTATGGATGAAGAAACATCTTGATGATATGGGGGTTGATGATAATTCTCTTCTTAGAATCCAATTCAATAAATCATTTTCCATATATCATAAAAAAATTTACTCCATCACCAGTGGAAAAATAAAAATAAAATTAAATAGCATTAGATTAAGGAGAATTTGGATCATGAACTTGTTAAGTTGGATTGTGTTCCTACAATCATACTGATTACAAACATTCTGAACAAGGCCTTTCCCAAAGAATAATGTTAATGGAATCCACTGGCTCTGGCAGTTCATTATCCACAACTAGAAAAAAGGGTTATTTCTACTATTCAAAACCATGGCAATAGGCCCCAAAACTGTGGCCATAGGCTTAAGTGGTGGTTTTGTCCAACCGTGGCCGCTATCGTCTTGGTAGTTGGTCCCGACCTATTGCCACGATTTTGAAAACCGTGTAAAAGGTTCTCCAAATTTGACATCGTGGCTATTTTCCTATATCCATGGTTTAAACCATGGCTATAGGTCGTTATTTCTATAGTTTTAACCATGTAAATATCCTCTAAAAACTAGGGAAATATAATAAATCCAAAATGTCCAATTCGTGATTTGGTCCCTGCACCTCCACATTGCAATCCGGAAAACTTACCACAACACTGAACAACAATTTGAGTATAAATGTATATTAATATATATATATATATATTAATAAAAACTCTGGAAATAGACTAAAACCCATGGCAGTATGTCATCCTGCCAAATTGTTTGTGGGGATTTTTGTTCCCGTGGAAGTGCGAGAACCTTATAGCCACGGTTTGGGGAAACCTTGGATATAGGGTGCCAAAAAATTGTTATATTTCCACGATTTTACAAACTGTGTCCATTGGCCACGGAAAATAGGTTTATCTCTAACATTTTAAAACCATGGCCATATGCTATTGAATTGTGGCTATAGCCACCTATAGCCACTGTTTTAAAACAATGGCATTAAGTCCTTCTCACTAGCTCCATTTTCTAGTTGTTTTCCTCCCCACACATGAAAAATATGAATATGGTACCCCATATCCATGAAAAATGGTGTGAGTTCCCATAATATGTGGATCTATGTTGTTTACCCTATTAATAAAACAATGGGGTTACCTTTAGGATTGTTGAAAATGGGGGATAAATTAGGTCAATTAAATAGGAGAAAATGTATAAATTAATATAAGGGAAAAGATAATAGAGGAAGATGTGATGTATAATCTGATAGGGGAGTATTGAAGAAGGGTGGGGGGGTTGTAACATTTTATTGATTTTTGATTTTTGAAGAACAATTAAATTCTTTTGTGACATAATGATTATTAGGTGTTATGTGGAAATGGTTCGTGGATATCCGATGTCATCTTGGAAACCATTAAGCATTACAAAGAATGATAAACCAATTAGTAAATTAGGCGGAGTTTTAAATCTAGTAATACTAAAGGTGATCAATAAAATGATATATTTATCACAACAGATAGAGTTTTTTATTACAATAATTGACTGGTTTCAATAATGAAGTGTTTCATTGATGGGATATTCATTCTACACTTACTTCTCATGTCGAACATGGATCATGTGAGATTTGATTGTGTGTTGAGTAAATCATTAATCACTATCTGAATTTATTATGAGAGTATTGGTAGAATGTTAAAGAAGCATTTATGTTTTATAAAAAATTGAATACTTACCAAAAAACCCAAAGGGTAAGATTAGTGTGGAAAAAATCAATGACGATTGTAGTGTTTTTTGGATTATTGTGTTTTGTTGAAAAAGAAGGTTTCCTTGTTAATTTTTGGAATTCCAAATATATTTGTGAAAAAATAAGTTGTAAGAGATCCATGATAATGGATTGGCCACTCTGGAAGAGGAAAAAAAATTTAATATAAGATGGCATTGTTTACAAGTGTATTCCAAATATTTGGGTCCAAAAATTAGATAATTGAGAAGAAGAAAAATTGGAAAAGGATGTTTCACGCAACTGAGAAGGTAGTTTTGAATTTTTTTCACAATTAATGTTTCAAAATATAAATGTAAAAATATGAAAAAGGAAAGGGTTTCATGGAATATCTGAAATTGAATGAAATATTTTTTATGTGAATCAACTCGAGTTATTCTCACCGATGAAATAAATGAAAAGTGTTCAGTGTGAAGGAGAGATACGTACCAAATTATATGTCACAAATTGTCTTCTATGCTTGGGAAAATGTAGTGAAAAAAGTGGTTGGAGGGTGAGAGTCTTTCATACATAGCCAGTCGAGTCTACAAACTAATTGTTACCCCCTCCTTTAATAAGCTCATCCTTTAGCTAAAATCATGGATCTGAATAGAATAAGAGTTTCAAAAAGGAGGAGTTGTGTATAAAGAGAGTTTTGAATAAATAATAAAACTTTTTCATAAGTGATTTTTCAACAATAGTGTGTGCCAGTTGGTAGGTCGGCACCTATACTCAAAATATGTGCACAAGGTGTAAACGTTGTGCACACTAGATCTAACTGTTTCATAGAAGATGGTAGTTTCCCCTTAATTATTTTGTAAATAGGTATCCAACAAGTTGATGAAAATAGAAATTAATTATGAAATAAATGAGTTGAAAACCATATTGATTATTTTTGATAAAATAAGATTCTTCATAAGCAGGAGTGATCTATGTCTAGTTCAGAGAGAGAGAGGAGCTTTACATTTGGGATTTGTTGTAAACCAGGATGGACATTGTATCTACTAGAAAATATATAACACAAGTGAACTTTTAGTGGATTTAATGCACAAACACATTGTCATTATATACTACTTGAACATATCCTAGAAAGGGAGAACCACTTAAAAATTTTTGTTTCTCATGAATACTGTCATTTTTGTTAATATATTTTTCAGGAGGGAGATAAGAGGGTTTTTTTATAAATAAAACAATATCTCAATTGGAATTTATCTTATTCAGTCGTGCCCTGATTCACCCCCCCAACCCCATCAGTTTATTTAACAAATATATGATGACAATTGTAGACGCCGGAAAAGTCCGTTGTTCCCAAACAAAGCTCCGGATGCGGAAAGCGAGGTCATATTTGGAGTCGGAAGCACGTTTCGGAGGGCCCGGAGGCCTTGCGCGGAATTTTGGAGACCCGCGCGCAAAGTTGATGAGCCGCGTGCAAACCTCCCGGGATGCGCGCAATGCGCTGGGCCGGCGCGCAATTTTGCGCGCCAGTGGCCCGCGCGACTCCCTTGCGTGCCGGGCCCGATTCCGCGCCCGCGACGAGAATTCCGCGCCCGCGAACCGGATTCCGCGCCCGGGGTTGCCTATAAATATAAGGCGACCCCCGACGTTTTGAAGGTTTCCAGAATTTGAAAGGTCTCTCGTGCGCGCAATCCAACCCCTTCCGCGCGCAATGCCGATCTTCAGGTAACCTCTTTTCTTTCGCGCAAGAAAGCCTCGGGGTTCGCCTTCGCGCGCAATTCCTTTGGCTCCTTTCCTTTGAATAACCCTTCACTCAAAGGCATTTGCGCGCGAAAGAAGCCTCTTGCGTGCAATTGCCCCCGGGTGCGCGCAATCCAGCCCGATTGCACGCACCCCCATTTTCAAAGTGGTCATTCATTAAAGAATGAGCTGTTGCCCCCGTGCGCTATCCGAAGCCCGGTGCGCGCAATCTCGATCATCTGCGTGCAAAGTGCTGTCCCAATTGCGCGCCAGCACGCCCATTTGCGCGCCGACCCGCGGTATTGCGCGCAAAGCTCCTCTTTTGCGCGCAAACCGCCAGGGTCGCCCCCTTTGACCCCCTTTGGGTACCCGCCTGCGTGGCGCCCGACGACCCTCATCCCGGGTGCCCGCACCGTGCGTTGTCTTCCCGTGCGACCCTCCAGGCTCGTGCAAAGTGACACGGACCTATCGGCGGCTTCATCGTCCTGCACGACGTTAAACTGCATACGTCCTGCACGACGTTAAACTACATTCGTCCCAGCTACAAGACGTTAAACTGTACGCTATTCGTCCTGCACGACGTTAAACTGTAATTCGTCCTGCATGACGCTAAACTGCACCACGTCCTGCACGACGTTAAACTGCATACGTCCAAGCTGCATGATGTTAAATTGCCTGGCCCCCATCGTCTGCGCTGCAAGACGTTAAACTGCCAAGCATCTTCGTCTTCAACACACGACGTTAAACTGTACTTCGTCCGGCAAGACGTTAAACTGTCCGCTTCGTCCTCAACACACGACGTTAAACTGTATTTCGTCCGGCAAGACGTTAAACCGTCCGCATCACCCGATCCCGTGCCCCGCACGCAGGGTCCCCCCGGTTTGGATGTGGCCCCCACCCGCTCGTCTCTGCAGGGATGACGGGGTTGCCCCTCTTTAGGGATGATTCATGGAGTGGGCTTCGCCCACGGGGGTAGAGTGTTACAAACAGAACGAACTACGTGGACTTTGATCCCTATCTTCTAGACAGGGTACGTAGGAAGCCTCTCCGAGGTTCAAGCCCGCCACCTGGTCGTCCCGGTCGTATTTACGTCGGTTCGTCCATCAGTGAACCCCTCCCGGGTTCACACTTGCGTTGATTCACCTATGAATCCGCCTCTGTGGGGGATTTCACGTGTGTATCTCCATTGTGCTTCCCCACTGCCTCGATCTCTTCATGAGTCGGCTTGCCAACGTCCAGCATGACGTAAAACTGTGATCCACCCGGCCGTTCCATCCCCCTCTGTGCGAGGTGGTTCGGTTCAATCCTTCTCCAGGCAGCCTCGATCTCTTTGTGAGTCGGCTTGCCAACGTCCAGCATGACGTAAAACTGTGGTTCACCCGGCCGTTCCATCCCCCTCTGTGCGAGGTGGTTCGGTTCAATCCTCCGCCCGGCGGCCTCGACCTCTTCGTGAGTCGGCTTGCTGACGTCCATCATGACGTTAAACTGTATGTCCGAACTACGCTGACTTTGATCCGCGCTAACGCGCGGTACGTAGGAAGCCCCTACGGGGTCCAAGCTCCTCACTCCATCATCCACCCTGATCCTTACCCGGGCCGCCACATCCCGGTGGGGTCATGCCATTTCATTCCACTCCACTTCACTCGGGAAGCCGCCCATGTGTTGGACCCAGCGTCGGAGGTTCCCCGCAAGGGGTTCTGTCATCTGATCCACTCCTCATGTTGATCAGTCTAATGCCGTCCCCGCTGGACGTTAAACTCGCGGCATACCCCGTGTTAAACATGGGAAGCTGAGGAAAACCTCAGGTAACACAGTTCCCCGCGCCAAGCGCAGGATGCCTCAGGCCATCATGCCTTCGAGAAGCCCTATTAGGGACGGAGGGCAGACATGCAGAGGCGCAATGTTAAGACACGCCCCCGACATCCAGAGCCACCCGGTCTCCTCACCGCAGGTTGCTGCCCCGACCAGACCCCTTGGAGCGTCTGGGTGGAAGCAGCGTAATTAACCGGTGTCCATGAAGATATGGCGCCGGGAACGAGATTCACGAACATTCTTAAATCTATGAGGGAGACCCGGATTAGGCGACGAGTTCCGAGGAGAATTCCACAGAAGGAGGAGCCGACATCCCATCATCCCGGTTTCGATCAAGGAGCAGACGCCCCTGAATAAGGGACGAATGCCGCCCGCCCTTGGAAAGCGGGACTGCGGGGCCACAAGCCGCGCGCCCATCCCCTCGGGTCGACGGGTGCACGCGCGAACGCGTCCTGGCGGAACAGCGTAACCCGATGCACATCCGCACCGAAACAGAAAAATGGTGAACCCGACGTGAATCTCTTCTCCTCAATACGAAGACCGATGGCTTTCAGAGGTGATGGAAGACCAGCATGCTGCTCGACCGAGCATTCAGTTTTACCCGCCAGGGGCTGGGGAAGGGAAATCGGGCACTCCGTCTCACGACGTCGATGGCCTGGGGGTCCCTCCCCAGATCCGCCCGGTGATGAATGATTCGTCCGATGACAGTATTGGGTACGCTTCGGTTAAAACCGTCGAGCTGGTAAATCCCTTTTCGGTTCCCGACGTTGAAGAACACCAGGTGGACCTCCCTAGTGTCCCCGGTCGTCGCCACCGTCGGAGGAACCGCAACAACAGGAGTCGTCGGGGCACAGCAGTTGGTACCTCTAGCCAGGCCGTGCACGCCACTGAGACCAGGCAGCAGGCTCAAAACCGAGCTCAGCATGCGCAGCCCCCCCATCCGGGGATGACGGATTCGCCTCCGCCACTGTTTGTGGTATGGGATCAGGCAGAATCGCCTCAGCCGCGTCGCGATCAGCTCTGCCCTGCCACGAGTCCATCCCGGCCTCTTGTCCCCAGTACGGTGACTACTTCCTGGGCTTCAACCAATGAACAGCGAGATGCACCAAGCACCAGTCGGCCGCCGGCCCAACCGGCAAGGCCCGTCATGCTTCCAACCGCAGAGCAACCTCCTGCAACCAGGGGCTCGCGCTTGGCCAAAAAGTATGATTTCCTGAAGCACTTGGCCGACATCCCAGCGAGACTCTCCATCCTTGAGTCTCTACGCATGTCATCTGAGATGCGCGAGGCACTCGCTGAAGCCCTGAAGAGCCCCCTCCAGTTTGAGACAGAGGTTGCGGCTGCAGAGGCCTTTCACGCCGAAACGATTGAGGACGCCGAATGTCAGGCAGTTATCTCGTTTTCTGGTAAGGATGAATACCCTCCTATACAGGGGCACATTCGTCCGCTGTATGTTACTGTCCAGTTCAATGGCCTTGAAGTCTGGCGCTGTCTTGTCGACACGGGGTCCGGGATTAACCTGATTCCAACTCGGACGCTCCGGAGATTGGGGTTGTCTGAGGATGACTTGATCCCCTCCGACCTCAGGATCCAGGGGTACGACCGCACCGAGCAAACCCCGGTCGGCAAGATACGTTTGAAGCCCCAGTTCGGTGACTTGGTTGCCAACACCGAATTCATGGTAGTCTCTCAGGACACTGCGTATAACGCATTGATGGGCAGGCCATGGCTCCACCTTCATGCGGCGGTTCCCTCATCATACCACCAATGCCTCAAATACTCCCTTAATGGTCGAGTAGGCGTGCTTCAGGGAGATGCCTCTCCTTTTGCCTCATGTGAAGCCCGCTATCTGGACGCGGACTATTACAAAAGCAAGGACAAGCAGATCCTGGCAGGTGAGGTTGAGCCTGTCGCTGTTGCAAGGGATCCCTGGGCAAGCTTGGATGACGCTTACGTCCTCCCGATTCAACGGTTGGACGTAGCCATGGTCTTGACGGCCTGTGAGTCTCCTGATGAGATGACCGCGACCGCCCGTGCCAGTACCAGTGGCCCAGCAGGATCTGGTAGCCCCAATGCAGTTTCCAACGCAGTCTCTCCCGTGGACGATCCCTCCCCGAGTGGAGAGGACGTGGAAGATGCACCCCCAGCCTTTGAGGAGGGCGTCTCCGCCACGGTCGATGAGTTAGTACAAGTGAACCTTGGAACCGAAGCAGATCCAAGACCCACATTAGTCAGTACCGCCATGCCCTCTGAGGAGCGGCAGCAGTACGTGGACTTTCTCAGGCAGCACCGTGATGTGTTCGCTTGGGGCTATGACAAGATGTCGGGGCTAGATCCTCAGGTAGCCGTCCACCGCCTTGGTCTCCCGGCAAACCATCGCGGGTTCAAGCAGCCTCCCAGGAAGATGCACCCATTCCACGGTGCCATGGTTGAGGCCGAAGTTGACAAACTTATCAAAGCCAACTTCGTGAGGGAAGTTCAGTACCCCAAATGGCTGGCCAACATTTTGCCGGTCAGGAAGAAGAACGGCAGATCAGAGTCTGCATCGACTTCCGCGATCTCAACCGCCACTGTCCGAATGATGATTTTCCCCTTCCAGTGACAGAGCTGTTGATTGACGCCACGGCAGGGTTCCAAGCCCTCTCCTTTATGGATGGATACTCCGGATACAACCAAATTCGGATGGCCCCTGAGGATGAGGAGTTCACTGCCTTCAGGGCCCCCCAAGGTACCTTTTGTTACCGGGTCATGCCTTTCGGCCTGAAGAATGCAGGTGCCACCTATCAACGGGCAATGCACCGCATATTCAAGCCAATCCTCGACACATTGGTGGAATGCTACGTCAACGACTTGGTGATCAAATCGCGCCAGCGTCGGGACCATCTCAAAGATCTTGAGGAAGTGTTCGGCTTCCTACGGTCTCGCTGCCTGAAGATGAACCCGTTGAAGTGTGCCTTCGGGGTCACCTCCGGAAAGTTCCTTGGATTTGTGGTAAGATACCGGGGTATTGAGATCGACCCAGAGAAGATCAGGGCGATTAGCCAGATGCCTCCCCCAGGTAACATCCGGGAACTGCAAGGGTTCCAAGGCCACTTAGCCTATATACGCCGATTCATCGCGAATCTGGCCGGGAAGTGTAAGCCATTTTCTCGTCTCATGAAGAAAGGTGCCACCTATGTATAGGATAAAGAGTGTCAGACCGCGTTCGAGGAAATCAAGCAGTACCTGCTGCAACCTCCGGTTCTGATGCCGCCTGTATCCGGGAAGCCGCTGGTCCTCTATGTGACCGCCCTGGAACGGTCCCTGGGTGCCCTTCTCGCCCAGAAAAACAACGAGGGAACAGAGAATAGCCTCTATTACCTCAGTCGCATGCTCCTCGATGCGGAAGTCAGGTATTCCCCCGTCGAGAAGAGCTACCTGGCGCTCGTATTTGCCGTACAGAAATTACGGCACTACTTGCAGCACCATGAGGTACAGTTGGTTTATCGGGTAGACCCGTTGAAATATATCCTGAGCCGGCCTATGTTGACTGGCCGTCTAGCGCGGTGGGCTATGATTCTCCAGCAGTTCGACATCAGGTATGTGTCTCAGAAGGCCATCAAAGGGAAAGCATTGGCAGACTTTCTGGCTGCTCACCCAACCTCCGCGAATCAGCCGCTGGATCTAGGCTTTCCTGATGAGGCCATTCTCTCGGTCGATAATGCCGGTCCCTGTTGGAAGATGCACTTTGACGGTGCCTCCCGGAGCCCCACCGGTAGAAGACTTGATAATCCTAAGCTCAACAGAGTGGGTTTGGGTATCGTCTTCATTACCCCGGAGCAAGCCGTGTTGCCATACTCTTTCCTATTGTCAGAGGGTTGTACCAACAATGAGGCGGAATACCATGCCCTCATCACCGGCCTCGAGTTGGCTCTCGAGATCGACGTGCCCCATCTGTGTGTGAAAGGGGACTCCGAGTTGGTTGTTAAGCAGATCAATGGCGACTATGTTGTCAGGAAGCCGGAACTTGTGCCATTACTGGAGTGCACCCTCCTTCTGATGGCCCGGTTCCCTTCTCGGCTAGAAATTGTCCATATTCCCCGGTCGCAGAACGGTCGAGCAGATGCTTTGGCCAGCCTTGTTGCGTCACTTGCAGAGCCTGAACAGGATAACCTGACCGTCCGCGTGACGCGCCGCAGGCTCATCGCTCTCGTTGTCCCGGAGGGAGATCGCGACCCGTCAGTAAGTAATCTCACCACGGTTGCCCCTGTGCCCGGATCCCCGAGTACCCCAGATATGGCAGTCGAACCAGCCCCTGATTGGAGGACGCCTTTGGTTGAGTACCTCCAACATGGCATTCTCCCGCCGGATCGGGCTGAGCGCGAGCGAGTTCGACGCCGCGCATCGGAGTTTGTCCTCCAGAGCAGTCCCGGCCTGGAGAAGATCCTCTACAGACACGGATTCGATGGTGTTCTCCTCCGTTGCCTTCAGGGAGTTGAGATCCCACGAGTCATGCAAGAGGTTCATGCTGGTTCATGCGGTGCCCATCAGACTGGGCCGAAGCTGTCCCACCAGATTCGGAGGTTGGGATACTTCTGGCCCTCTATGATCCATGACTGCATCGAGTATGCCAGGAGGTGCCATGCGTGCCAGGTTCATGCGAACTTTGTGCATCGGCCGTCGGAGCCTCTCCATACCACCAGGTATTCTTGGCCCTTTGCAGTCTGGGGGATGGACGTTGTGGGACCTTACCCGCCGGAGACGGCTCGCCAGTGCCGGTTCATTCTGACCGCCACGGACTTCTTCTCCAAATGGGCAGAGGCGATTCCGCTCAGAGAGGTCAAATCCCGTTCGATCGCTGACTTCGTGACCTCCAACATCATTCATCGATTTGGAGTGCCTCACGCTATCCTCACGGATAACGGAGCCAATTTCCGAGCAGCCGAGTTGAAGAAGTTGTACGCCAAGTACAATATTCGCTCGAACCATACATCTCGCTATCATTCGCAGGCGAATGGACAGATCGAGGCGTTTAACAAAACCATCTCTAACATTCTGCAAAAAATGGTTGGTCAGAACAAGAAGAGTTGGCCGGACAAGCTCCCCAACGCCCACTGGGCTTATCGGACGACGACTCGCAATTTGACCCAGATGACCCCTTATTCCCTGGTGTATGGAGCTGAGGCCGTCCTGCCCATCGAGATCCAGTTACCGTCCTTGCGCACTGCGGTCTACGACCAGCAAGCACCGGACAGAGCTGCTGAAGCCCGTCTAGTCGAGTTGGAAGCACTGGATGAGAATAGACTTCGCGCCTTGCACAACTTGGAGAGGCATCAAAGCAGAATGGCTCGAGCTTTCAATAAGAAGGTTCGCCTCCGCTCCTTCCTACAGGGTGACCTAGTGCTAGCCCTAAGAGCGCCAATGATCCCTGGCAGGAAGCCACCCAAGTTGGAGCCCAAGTGGGAGGGACCTCTTGTCGTCCACAAAGTTTATCCGAATGGCGCGTACTCCCTAGCGACTATGGATGGTGAGCGTGTCACTCCTCCCACCAACGCTAGGTTCCTCAATAAGTACTTTATCTGAGTGTACTACGTCCAAGCTGCACGACGTTAAACTGCCCATCATATCGTCCGCGCGGCAAGACGTTAAACTGCCAAGCATCTTCGTCCAAGCTACAAGACGTTAAACTGTTTAGCATCCGTCCAACATGATGTTAAACTGTACTACGTCCGAGCTACAAGACGTTAAAATGTTCAGCATTCGTCCTGCATGACGTTAAACTGCCTCTCAAGAACTACGTGCGGCTTGATTCCCATCCTTATGGGATACGTAGGACCGCCTGAACATTCATGTTTCAGGCCCAGCCCCATCCTTCGGGAATTTCCATCCCACCTCGGGCCCTCGGCCCAGTTGCCTCTGGGTATGTGGCGTATGGTGTGAACGTAGGGCTATGCCCTCATTCACGTCGGTTTGCTCACCACGCTGTACGCCCCCCACGTTTGGGGATACCTTCTGCTCCCCCATTTTTCTCTCTTTTCGTCCTGCATGACGTTAAACTGCACTTCAAGAACTACGTGCGGCTTGATTCCCATCCTTATGGGATACGTAGGACCGCCTGGACGCTTGTGTCTCAGGTCCAGCCCCGTCTCTTGGTTGATCACGGGGATCTGCTGTCTTTTGGTTTCTCTTAGGGTGAGTCCTCCGACCCTTTCCGGTGATCTGTTAACATGTTTTTGGGTACTTTGGTCTATGACCCGTAGTGTCGGATGCAATCCCGACAAGTCCTGTGTTGCTTGTCGGGCCTCGCGCTTCCTCTTGTTCGGGCCTTCACTCAAAGGTATCCTCGTTAGCGGTTTGGGTACGATGCCTCAGTGCTCTCCTACCGCTCCGGGTCGATTTACCGGCGGGTCCTGGGCCGCAAATAGATATGAATCCTGCGCTTGAGCGGTTGATGCTCGTTTGCTTGCCTCGTTCTAGGCTGACGCGATCGAATGTTGTGTTGCAAATATGGTCAGTGACATCCTTGATCGCCATGTCGGCTCTTTTAGGCTCTGAACATTGGTTGTGCGGTCCTCATCACACTCCGCTTTTGTGCGTTGTAGTGGAATCTCGACACTCTCTTCATACTAACCTTCAGTACACCTTTACACGTTAGGCTGGCCAACCAGGGTAATGGTGTCTGTCGAGGCTCCCACGACCTGAGCACCAAGGATATATGCTGATGTCCTCCCTAGGGGCCATGTGTAGCTGGACCCTCGTCCCCATAAGGAGGAAGGAGTCACCCGAACAATCGCGTTCTGGGCCCAGTATAGCTGGAGGCTAGCATCTCTGCCCCTCGGGTGGTGGACAAACGCAGGCCCCTATCCCAGGATCCTTCTCCTGGAATCGTGCGTAACCGCAGGGCTGGGTATGTTCCCACCTCCGCTAAGTCCGCCATATCGCAATACGCGGATTCCTCCATGGTCCGAACCACACGACCTTAAACTGTGTTGTCTGGTCCTACCACACGACCGTAAATTGTGATCGTCTTGGCCGCCCGACGAGAAATGGCACTGCGTCGTGATGTTCTCCTCAGGGGACACTCACGTTGGGCGCTGGTTAAAAACCATGCCATTCATCAATGCCTTTCATGGCTTGATTATTGTGGCGACGCCAGGGATTCCTTAATCACAGGCATGTCGCTGCACAAAGAAAAACCATCCATCTTTAAGGACAAACAAGAAATATCAAATACCGCTTCTTCTGTGTGCGAGGGTCAGACCCGCACCCTTCCCTGCGCTGGTGCCCGACTGTGTTGCGCCGCGCTTCAAGAACTACGTGTGGCTTGATTCCCATCCTCATGGGATACGTAGGAACGCCCGGATGTTTGAAACTCCGGGTCCATCCCCCCACCTCTTAGAGATTCCCCCTTCTCTAGGGAATCTGCCGCCTTCAGGCCACCCTCAAGGCGTGTCCCTCGACCCCTTGCAGTGGTCCACTAATGTTAAGAGTACTCTGGTTTATTGCCAGGAGGGTCAGGTTCAGCTTGGTCAGGTTCCTTCCATTTTCAGGCTTCATGCTCCCTTTCATTCGGACCCATCGCCTACGTCCTGGGTGGAGCCCCCGTGAACGGTTTGGACACAATGCCTCAGTGCTCTCCCACCGACTCGGGCTGGTGCCCCCAATGGCCTCGGGCAGCAAATCGATATGAATCATGCGATTGAGCGGTCGATGCTCGTTTGCTGCCTCATTTCATCAACGGTTAGTGCGATATTGATGCTGCTTTTCCGCCACGGTCGGCAGTACTCCCATATCGTTACGCCGGTGCCCACAGTCCTTGAGTGAATGGCCGCATGATTCACATCACATTTTCCACCTCCCATTCTGACCAGGCAAAATCTCGACACTCTTGACACTATCCCTCAGTGCATCTTCGCATATCCAGGGGATAGGACCACGATGCGGCGTACTTTGAGGTCCTTATGGTCCGAGCTCTAAGACCTTAAACTAAGATCTACCCTTATGGTCCGAGCTCTAAGACCTTAAACTAAGATCTACCCTTATGGTTCGAGCTCTAAGACCTTAAACTAAGATCTACCCTTATGGTCCGAGCTCTAAGACCTTAAACTAAGATCTACCCTTATGGTCCGAGCTCTAAGACCTTAAACTAAGATCTACCCTTATGGTCCGAGCTCTAAGACCTTAAACTAAGATCTACCCTTATGGTCCGAGCTCTAAGACCTTAAACTAAGATATGCCCCTATGGTCCGAGCTCTACGACCCTAAACTAAGATCTCCCCAAACGGGGTTCTGCGTCCTGCATGACGTTAAACTGCACTTTCAGAACTACGTGTGGCTTGATCTCCAGCCTGATGGAGTACGTAGGAACGCCCGGGCATTCCGACTTGGGTCCAGCCTCAGGGATCGCTAAGACCCGCCCCTCCTCATCGCTGGCCGTCTGGCCTGACTTCGGGTAGAGTGGTGCAGTTGTGATATTCTCCCCGATCCAGCTCGGGATGCCCCATTGCAATGATGGGAAGCGGCAGTTTCCTCGTTAAAAAGGTTCTGTCTGAGAATTGGGGTGATTCACGGCCAGATTAGTGCATCCGCCTAATACGATTTCCCCACGGTGGCGCAATTTTGAGAGCGTTGGATTCTATCCGAACAAATCGTCACTTCGCCCCACGCTTCGCATGCCCTGTTGATCTGGATTTCCACCCTTGTGCCTGAAGTAACCCCCAAAGCGGCATTGATGATGACATGTGATCCGCCTCCTGCAATATGGATGATGACCTTCGGTCCGTCTATCGCAGTAGTATGGTCGATTGATCCATTGTCTGCTTGCCGTGTTGGGCATTTCCCGGAAGGCCAACCGTTGTGGATTTCTAAATTCGGGACACGCGATTCACCCTTTCTCATTTCCCTATGTTCGGATAAAATCTCAACGCCCCTAGCATTGTCCCGCTTGTGTGTCGGAACAAGTTGGGGGGATGATACATTGATTAGGTCTGAGGTCTCCTTTCTTAGGGATGACCTCCCTCTTTTCTCTTGAAATCCAGGCCCAATTGTGGATGCCTGAAGCTTGGTTAACACTCCCGCAAGACAATGAATTGTGGTTGAGCACGTTAAGCCAAAAGTCCCGCACCGCCCAGGACTTCGGCATTCCGGCGTCTCCCTCGGAACCCGATCGTTGCGACCTCTCGCCGATCAGATTCTGAGGGGGGGCTTTTGTAGACGCCGGAAAAGTCCGTTGTTCCCAAACAAAGCTCCGGATGCCGAAAGCGAGGTCATATTTGGAGTCGGAAGCACGTTTCGGAGGGCCCAGAGGCCTTGCGCGGAATTTTGGAGACCCGCGCGCAAAGTTGATGAGCCGCGCGCAAACCTCCCGGGATGCGCGCAATGCGCTGGGCCGGCGCGCAATTTTGCGCGCCAGTGGCCCGCGCGACTCCCTTGCGCGACGGGCCCGATTCCGCGCCCGCGACGAGAATTCCGCGCCCGCGAACCGGATTCCGCGCCCGGGGTTGCCTATAAATATAAGGCGACCCCCGACGTTTTGAAGGTTTCCAGAATTCGAAAGGTCTCTCGTGCGCGCAATCCAACCCCTTCCGCGCGCAATGCCGATCTTCAGGTAACCTCTTTTCTTTCGCGCAAGAAAGCCTCGGGGTTCGCCTTCGCGCGCAATTCCTTTGGCTCCTTTCCTTTGAATAACCCTTCACTCAAAGGCATTTGCGCGCGAAAGAAGCCTCTTGCGCGCAATTGCCCCCGGGTGCGCGCAATCTAGCCCGATTGCGCGCACCCTCCATTTTCAAAGTGATCATTTATTAAAGAATGAGTCGTTGCCCCCGTGCGCTATCCGAAGCCCGGTGCGCGCAATCTCGATCATCCGCGCGCAAAGTGCTGGCCCAATTGCGCGCCAGCCCGCCCATTTGCGCGCTGACCCGCGGTATTGCGCGCAAAGCTCCTCTTTTGCGCGCAAACCACTAGGGTCGCCCCCTTTGACCCCCTTTGGGTACCCGCCTGCGTGGCGCCCGACGACCCTCATCCCAGGTGCCCGCACCGTGCGTTGTCTTCCCGTGCGACCCTCCAGGCTCGCGCGATGTGACACGGACCTATCGGTGGCTTCAACGTCTTGCACGACGTTAAACTGCATACGTCCCGCATGACGTTAAACTACATTCGTCCCAGCTACAAGACGTTAAAATGTACGTTATTCGTCCGGCACGACGTTAAACTGTAATTCGTCCTGCATGACGCTAAACTGCACCACGTCCTGCACGACGTTAAACTGCATACATCCAAGCTGCATGACGTTAAACTGCATGGCCCCCATCGTCCGCGCTGCAAGACGTTAAACTGCCAAGCATCTTCGTCTTCAACACACGACGTTAAACTGTACTTCGTCCGGCAAGACGTTAAACCGTCCGCTTCGTCCTCAACACACGACGTTAAACTGTATTTCGTCCGGCAAGACGTTAAACCGTCCGCATCACCCGATCTCGTGCCCCGCACGCAGGGTCCCCCCGGTTTGGATGTGGCCCCCACCCGCTCGTCTCTGCAGGGATGACGGGGTTGCCCCTCTTTAGGGATGATTCATGGAGTGGCCTTCGCCCACGGGGGTAGAGTGTTACAAACAGAACGAACTACATGGACTTTGATCCCTGTCTTCTAGACAGGGTACGTAGGAAGCCTCTCCGAGGTTCAAGCCCGCCACCTGGTCGTCCCGGTCGTATTTACATCGGTTCGTCCATCAGTGAACCCCTCCCGGGTTCACACTTGCGTTGATTCACCTATGAATCCGCCTCAGTGGGGGACTGCACGTGTGTATCTCTATTGTGCTTCCCCAATGCCTCGATCTCTTCGTGAGTCGGCTTGCCAACGTCCAGCATGACGTAAAACTGTGATCCACCCGGCCGTTCCATCCCCCTATGTGCGAGGTGGTTCGGTTCAATCCTTCTCCAGGCAGCCTCGATCTCTTTGTGAGCCGGCTTGCCAACGTCCAGCATGACGTAAAACTGTGGTTCACCCGGCCGTTCCATCCCCCTCTGTGCGAGGTGGTTCGGTTCAATCCTCCACCCTGCGGCCTCGACCTCTTCGTGAGTCGGCTTGCCGACGTCCAGCATGACGTTAAACTGTATGTCCGAACTACGCTGACTTTGATCCGCTCTAACGCGCGGTACGTAGGAAGCCCCTCCGGGGTCCAAGCTCCTCACTCCATCATCCACCCTGATCCTTACCCGGGCCGCCACATCCCGGTGGGGTCATGCCATTTCATTCCACTCCACTTCACTCCGGAAGCCGCCCATGTGCTGGCCCCAGCGTCGGAGGTTCCCCGCAAGGGGTTCTGTCATCTGATCCACTCCTCGTGTTGATCAGTCCGATGTCGTCCCCGCTGGACGTTAAACTCGCGGTATACCCCGTGTTAAACATGGGAAGCTGAGGAAAACCTCGGGTAACACAGTTCCCCGCGCCAAGCGCAGGATGCCTCAGGCCATCATGCCTTCGAGAAGCCCTATTAGGGACGGAGGGCAGACATGCAGAGGCGCAGTGTTAAGACACGCCCCCGACATCCAGAGCCACCCGGTCTCCTCACCGCAGGTTGCTGCCCCGACCAGACCCCTTGGAGCGTCTGGGCGGAAGCAGCGTAATTAACCGGTGTCCATGAAGATATGGCACCGGGAACGAGATTCACGAACATTCTTAAATCTATGAGGGAGACCCGGATTAGGCGACGAGTTCCGAGGAGACGTCCACGGAAGGAGGAGCCGACATCCCATCATCCCGGTTTCGATCAAGGAGCAGACGCCCCTGAATAAGGGACGAATGCCGCACGCCCTTGGAATGCGGGACTGCGGGGCCACAAGTCGCGCGCCCATCCCCTCGGGTCGACGGGTGCACGCGCGAACGCGTCCTGGTGGAACAGCGTAACCCGACGCACATCTGCACCGAAACAACAATATGATATCAGATTTATATTTCCATTAATAATCTTTAACATTGATAATAAAGATATTGAACAATGATGACATGATTAGTATCAATATAGAGGATGAAAAAATACAATTGACAAAGAAAAAAGAATTGGTGGCCACAACTTATTGGATCGCACCTTACAAACAAAATTTATCAGAGATTCCAAGGGTGATAGCGTCATTGGGATTTTTCCTTGACCATGCCAATATTGAGATCCAACAATTTCAATAAGAGAAAACTGTTTATGGGAGATGTTCAGTCTCATCGAGAGAAGTTCATGTTCATTATGTTCACAACCCAAATCGGGTATGTTGAACCAATCCATGACAATATTATTGGAATTCACCTTACACTCAGGGTACATTCTACTCTACTAAATTGATATGTATCATCACCCTTTCAATATGAGAATATACATTATTTGGTATAGAATAATGAATATATTTCGTCTTATTATTGTTAATTTATAAATGATTTGTATTTTGATACAATAAAACACAAATTGTATTTTGGGAAGTATTTAAATTAAATTAATGAATTTATTTTTCGAATTTAATGTAATTTTTAAAACAAATAATATTTTAATAAAACATTAATTTATAATTTTTATTAAATTTAAATGATCATATAATCTTTATGAACTGAAATGTAATTTTTATATGGTTTTTAAAACTATTATTGTAAAAAAGAACCACCATTTCACAATAAATGTGGATTTTATATTGAATGTTAAATTTCAAATATTTAGAAAATTAAATAGATAAAATGAATTTTAGTTTTGGAAGTAAAATATCAAAATTATCCAATGGTGAAATTTTCAAAATTTTCTAAGATACACAAATTTTTAGGTAAAAAATTAAATAGCGTATAAATATATAGTCTGTATTATGACATCATAATGACCAAAAAGAGATTTAAAAAATAATAAAAATGGAATATGAGAGTAAATACATGTTTTATATTTAAAATAATTACATATTATGTTTATTTTATTTATTTTATAAATCCATTATGAATCCTCCAAAACCATTAATATATGTTAAGGCTTTAAATTCATTCCATTAATATAAAGACTCAACTCTATATAAGAAATGGTGTTATTATATTATTTTTTCCTCTTGGAAATATTAAATAATTAAATCCACTCCCATTTGGATGAAACGATTGGAAAATACATTGGGATGGTTTTTTGTTACTTTATTATGTAGAGTCCAAAACCTAGACAAAAAAAAGAAATCCAACTTTTCACAAATAAACCCAACCAATATCATATTTGTCTTCATTTAAACTCTTTTGATAACATATATACTCTTTCCTTCACACTCTAGAGTCATCCCAAGGCACCCATAAAATCTCATGATGCCCATCACAATCTTTTTGAGTCACACACTCAACCAAGGGATATTTTCCTTCTCTTAATTTGTGTATCTTCTTTACCATATGTATTTTATCTTAATTTCATTATGATGGAATATGTTATTACATATCATCATTAATTTATATTTAATTTCCATAATTTTCATATACCCTTTTCACTCTCATCATCCCATTTTATGAATATTTTTGTGATGTTATTATACTGCAATAATTTCAACGTTATTTTCCTAGACAAAACAATTGTTTATTGAATACCATACACATTTCCTTTCACGGACATTCAAATTTATACTATAATAACTTTTTGAATTGTGAATTACATTAATTTATTGTACACTCTTTAATTTTAGAAGAAATATGATGATGAATGAGCCCATGTTGTATGATCTATGTGGAAAATTTAAGAATGAGAATGAAATGAATGGAATGAGTGTACCTATAATTATAGAGAGATCCAATGCATTGGTTAGTGTTTTGTCTCATGAGACGTCATGTTGGGATAGGGAGCTAACCTGATTTCTTTATGGTAATATTTCTTCCATGATGGCTTGGAGGTTTATTCATGACATTAGTTTATGATGAAATGTTTTATATTGTGTATACATTTCCCATGTTATATTTAGCATGCTATATCATGCCTTATTATTAATGTTTCTTTTATTACCTATCAATAAAACTATTGTCTAAAATGTTTTACATTATTCCATGATTATTTCCTAACATGGATTTATAGATCAGGCCTTCTTATGTTTTTTCTCAGGTTATCCTGTGCATTTTTGAAATCCCTGGAATGTTAGAATCATGTTAATGAAATGTTCATTAATGTTGTTGTATCCCATGCTCAGGATGTCATGATTTGTACCTAATTCACAAATAAACAAGGAATCTTTATTTTATGTGTTGTTTTATATATACCTTTAAGTATTTATCCCTGAATTAATTTGTAATGAAGAACATGGTTGTTATAATTTTATCACCACAAAATGCATATTTCTGTACCCTTCTAAGATAATGGAAATTCGGGAGTGGCCTATAACATCATCTGTAACATTGATCCATAGTTGTATTTGTCTATCTCGGTATTACCAATGAATTTTTAGGAACATATTTCGATTGTAAACCCACTAAGTGAGCAGAATCATTAGGGGGAATTTTTTTTTGGGGAATAGTTCATGTGAAGAATGCTTTAATGAATTGAAAAAGAGGCTTATCACTAAACCTATATATACACTACCCACAGTTGGAGAAATCTATATGGTATACAAAAACACATCAAAGAATGGGTTAGGTTGGGTACTAATTCAAAATGATAAATTTACAGTCTACACGTCAGGGAAGCTATAATTCCTCGAAAACAATATCCCACATATGATCTATATTAGGCGGTTTTGATTTTTATAATGAAAATATGGTGGTTTTACCTATATGAGAAAAAATGTGAGATATATAATGATCATAAGAGACTCAAATATAGGTTCAGATAGAATGAACTAAATATTCACTTAAAATATGGCCAGAGCTTAATAAGGGTTATGATTTCTCAATCCACAACCATCCTAGTAATGAAACAAATGTGGTAGATTCTCTACATAGAATGGCTCCCACAATATTATTAATTTTATGAATTTAGCATAATCTAATCTTATAATACATGAAAAAAATGTACATAGGAATCATAAAGGAAGAAACATAATAATTCCATACTTATATGATTTATCAAGAATCAATTTTAGATAACATAATGTACACTCAAAGAGACGATGTGAAAATTCCAAATAAGGTGGAAGCTATTAAAAATTGGAAATACTTACAGTTTGAATTTTGCAAGGAATGATGCATATGATTTGGGTCGTGACTTTGGGTACCCTCAAATATTAAGTTAAATCAGAAAAAATTTTAATGATGCACATGGCTCAACCATCTACATCCACCTAGGGAGCACAAATATGTTTCAAGATCTCCTAGAGAACTTATAGTGGGATGATATGAAGAAGGGGATAAAAAAAATTTCATTAATGTTCTTGATAAGTCAATAATGATAAAAGAAAAAATATAAGGTAATAATGAAACTGTTACCTATACCTACATGGAAATGGGAAAATATCCACATGGACGTTGTCACTAAACATAGAAATTGATCCTGAAGAAATAATGAAATATGGGTTTTGGTGATAATCTTACAAATAATTCTCAAATTATATAAATTAATTGGACTTCTCACTCGATCATATAATAGAAGAATACATAATATATGTTTTGAGGCTGTAAGGAGGACTATTATAGATAGTTTCAAATCTAGATTTGATATTCACCTCCATGTTTTGGAAAATTAAATAACTTTCCCTAATCACATAGTTGATATTTATTTTATCTTATCACCCCAAACTGACTGACAGTCTGATCGAACTATTCAAACAATGGTTTATAGATTGAGAACATTCTCAATGGACTTCAAATGAGGATTGGATATACATATTCCACTATTTTCATTCACTTACAACAATCATTTATGCCCAAGCATTAAAATTCATCAATATGAATCTTTATACGAGAAAATATTCAAAACCCATTCATGTTGGGATGAAATTTGTGAATGCACATGGAAAGAAATTGAAATATTTGACTGAATCATAGAAACTATCATTACCATTTAGAAGAACCTTAGGGATTCTTATTGTTGATAAAAGTTATATGTAAATAATAACACCTGGATCTAGAGTTTAAGGTTGAATATAGGTTATTCATTTGCATATCTCCATAGAATAGAGTCATGAAATTTAGGAATAAGGGAATGTTATGTTCCAGGTACATCACCCCCAATGAGATTCATGACCGTGTTAGAGTTGTTCCTTATCAAATAGTATGTACACCAAGCCTGTATCTTGGACATGATTTATTTTATCTATTCATATTGAGGAAGTATTTACAAGATACCTCACATATACTAAATTCATATATTATACAGTTATAAAATGATATCTCTTATGGTGAACATTTTGTGGAAAACATTGACTATAAAGATAATGTTCAATTCAACAATACTACTCACCTTCTCATTATACTATGGGGGAACCATAAATGTAAAGATAAAAAATTGGAACTTGAGTATATGATTAAAGAGTACTACCCTCTCCTTTTCCACATTAGTATTTGAAATGAAAATTCATGGGTGATACTTCATAAGGGGAAAGGAATGTAATGACCCAGAATTTTATCAATGGAATTTCCCATCTTATTCCTATGTCATATAGTATAAATCACATACATCACATAGAGATTCCAATAAAACATTATTCTAATAAATGAATAATTAAATATTATTCATTAAAAATAACCTTTAATAATTCCAAATATTTTAGTGGAACACTAAGTTAAAAATAAGAGAATAAGAATTAGACAATTTGGATATGCTTGATCATCCAAAATGACGGCACTAATAAACAAATAACTATAAATAAAACATAATGTTAATAATAAAATTTTTATTTTAAAATGAATGTATATATCATATATAGATATATTATAAGTGATTGAATAATGAAATGAATATGAGGTATTTATAGGAAGTATTAAATCTTTATGAACATTGGAAAAGAAATATAACTATCGGAATAGTAACTTGACACTTGGAATAGTAATCTGACCTCTAGGAATAGTAATATATACATTAGAATTGTATCCTCCCCATTGGAAATGTAGAATAATATTTATTTATCTAAAAATTTTAAAATTAGATATATTTATATCATGGGACATGAAAATAAATTTTTGCAAAGTTATCAATTAAGTGTTAGCAATTTAACAAATTATAACTGTTTTATTATCAATTTAATAATAGATATTTAGATTAAAATAAAATTATTTTCCAAAAATATATTCATAAATTAATATTATTTTTAATTAAAATCATAAGATAATGTTACCGGACCATAATTAATTTTTCCAAGTGTTATAAAATTGATTTTAATATAAAAATTATTATTTTTTGAAGATATTATGATTTTATTTAAAAAATTTACTTCTCAAATTTATAAAAAAATAAAAATAAAATTTATTCCATGTTTCAACATAAATCTAAAAAAAATTATTGTGGTGATTTTTTATATTTTTTTAAATTAATTAAATTTCTGTGAATAGTGAATTATGGTAATTAATGGTATTTAACATTTTATGTACAATATATGAATTTTTAAGTATTTAATGATATAGAAACACATTATTTAAAACTCATATTCAATATTTAATCTATATAGTAACATGAATAAATACTATAGAATAATATACTAAAGAGTATAATAAAAAACATCCATATCATCCCCTTATAAATACCACACTCACCAACCCTTCCCCTCACACCTTATAAGCCATGAATCATGAAGACTATATACCTAACCATCTCTTCCCCTCTCTCCCCATTTAACAGTGATTATTGTCCCACAAAAATACCATTTCCATATTTCTTTAAGGGGTCCTTCACGATGTTGACATGCAAGAGGTAATATTCTCAAACTACCTCTGTTAATTTATTTTCTTATTATACCTTATCACCACCTCATTCATCCATCAAATAATAATAAATAAATTTTCATATAGTTAAAATAATGTTATATTTTTTATTTAATATCTTATCTTTATCCCTTTTATCATCTCCATTATTCAAATAAACAAAACCATTGTCCCAATTTTAAAGGTTAGACATCTCTATGGATAATGAGTTTTTCTTATTCATTAATGCCTTCAAGGAATTCCATAATACTATTATTACAGAAAAATAGTATTATAATATTTACATTAAAACTTATTTAATTTTATGTATCTAATATATATTCATAATATTAAACAAAATGAAACTATTTGTTGATGGTCAGTAAGACCGCCTAAATGAACTAATCACATAACAATAACTTATTTACTCAAAGAACCATCCCTATGATATAAATAATGATATATGGGACCATTTATTCTTCTGTAAGTTCATTAATATAACTTTATTTGACTTATGGAGTAGTATTCCTTTTTGAAAATAACTTCCAGAATTATACAGAAGTGACCAGTCCCAAAATCAATGAAACAAATGCTCCTAGAATAATGAAATTGAATCTTATAACTAATAGGAATGGTGATAAATTAACCTAACAAAACATTGATAAATATATTATTTTTTATACTAGTTCCATTAGCTAGTATATTATGTATAATTGCAAAATTTAGTGGGACATAGTGTCAGGGATCTCTCCAAACCGCAAAATTTCATATGGGATTGGCTTTCTATCTATGTGTGTAAAAATATCTATCCATTAATCTTATA
This sequence comes from Viscum album, assembly GCA_963277665.1. Lineage (NCBI taxonomy): Eukaryota > Viridiplantae > Streptophyta > Magnoliopsida > Santalales > Viscaceae > Viscum > Viscum album. Next base: position 1,759,914,127 of record OY728123.1, read on the forward strand.
TAATTAATATATATTACATATAAATGTTCCAGATATATATGTCTACCTCAATTTATCTTTCTTTAAGGTGGAAACTACATGTTATAAATTGTTCCTTTGTCAATTCCTATTGATAAGAAAACTCTAGTAAATGGAACTTCTTAGATTCTTATAATTTTTCAATGACAGTCCATAAAATTTTTTATTTCACCCATATTTTCTAAAATCACTCTTTTTATCATGAAATCACATTTTTATTAGAAATATGGTTTTACAGAAATTATTATTCCTATATAAATTTTAAATGTCACTTTATTAATTTACCTAAAACTACACTCAACTGTCACAGCACCAAAAGTCCCTCACAATAACTTTCCACATTTTTAATTTAGTTAGAAATAATTATTCATGATATAATATTATTTTTACTTTATGAATGTAAAAGAACGATTTCATACCTTCCCTAATGGACACCATTAGTCTATGCCATTTGATTTTTCCTTGTGACATGATTGTGAAACCCATTTCATCCTATTGGTATTCCATATATTTGATTACTTTATGTGGCACACATATAGATGTATATGTTAACATGAGTGTTCCCAGATAGAACTACAATTCATTAGGAAATGTTTTTTCAAATGAGATGTTATATATGGCATTAAAGAGTAAACCTAATCGATATTTGGACATTATCTACCATGTGATATCGTCTTGGAAGATAGAATTGACTCTTCTTTTTGTCCTGGTATGTAATTCTTCCACATTACTATAATTACAGAATCATATAATTCCACATTCTATATATTGTGTCTCAAAAAGTTTATTCATGATACATTCCTTTGATATTATCATGTTATACCTTCTGATTTATTTTTTATGATATGTTTCTATGTTTATTCCCATACCAATCTATTTAGCTAACAATTTTGACTATTTATTTCCATGTTCATCCTATGAAGTTGTATCAGATCAAAGGGAGTTGTGATCCGAATATGAAGATTCCAAAATATATGTTTTATTATATGTTAATGATTTCTATTTAGCAATTAATCAACTAAATACACTAGTATTTTCATCTTTGTACTGTATTTCAAGGTTAATTATTCTTAAAATCATGTAATATTATTTTTAAATGGTTTTGGTAATTATAAAACTCATCATATCTATTAGTAGTTTCAGAACAATATTTCACTACGTAATTAGTCTTCTATGTAGTTTCTCTCAACACGAAGAAATTGTGTGGGGAACCATCCCAATAATATCTTATATGAATCTTTTATAGTAGATATGAAAACTCTCTTTCCAATTTTGAATATTAATGATCAAAACATAATTCCTCTTGTAATAGAATTTTATTAGGGTTTCTAATGTAGTGTATCTAAATAAAACACTATGAATGGGAATCTAATCTTATTCGTGTTTACCATATCATGATTTCCTAAAAAAATATAATCAATTTGTGACTAGCTATTCAATTACCTACCTCTGGGAATGAGTAACTATATTTTCTCATTTTATTCCTCTTACATGTATTCATTGTTCAAAAGATTTTATTTTTTTTCCTATTGAATCTACCAAAAAAATATGTTAAAAAATACATTGATGTGTAACACATTACAAAACTCATGGATGATGTTACTAATCAAAATTAAAAGATGAATATATTCATACATATCCAAATGCATCATATGTATAATGTACATATATTCGTTAAATCTAATTGATTAAGAATCATATGAAATTAAAAATACCCAAAAGTGTAATATTATAGTGATAGATAGAAAACCCCAACATTTATTAACGAGGTTTAATCCTCTAGGGTAATATGTAGATTAACTAAAAAATCCTCTACACAATGTTACATTACTTTAAAGATACATTAATTAAATAATAATCATATCACTTAATGTTTATAAAATTTAATTAATATTAATATTCAGGTTCATGAATTGACATATCCTAAGGTGAAGGGACAATGAGACTAATTAAATTGTCATACCAACCATGTAACTCCAAATATGCATATATGAAATTTTATAAACAGATTTTAACTCATTAAAATAAATTTTATAAATATATTAATAATATAAATATTGTATTCATGAATAAATCATAGAATATAATAAATAAATTAATGGTTAAAATATTTAAACATGAGATAACCATATTTGAAAAATTCATAAATAAGGATTATTATTTGATTTTAATAATTCACTAATACATTATGGACATTAAATAACCTAATAAATATAAAACAATTATATTTATTCGTAATATTAACTCATATATATGTTCTATTATAAATAATTTTTCTTAAACATATGAAATTAGAGGAAACAAAAACATTTTATATTTCAACTCTGTTATGTAAACATTTTACATAAACTAAATATCACGTAATAAATGTTATATGATATTAGATCATATAAAAAATCAAAACAATTTTTTGGAATTGTTTAAATATATTCTAATATAAGAATTTTAATTTAAACAATTCAAATCAAATACTAAAAATATTAACTACTAAAATATAAAGATCTATATTTATTTATTATTTTATAATTTAAAATGAATTTTTAAACTATTCTTATCATTTTCTTGTAAAAATTATAGATCTAAACTATAATTCACTACATGTTATTTAAAAAGGTATAATAAGATTAAAAATTAATATAATGTAATATTTTTAATAATATTTTTATAAAAATATTACTTTATTAATTTATTACCACCATTTTAAATTAAAGCATTATCCCAAAATAGCTTTTATAATTTTTTATAAATAATTTGTACACAATTGTTTCAATTCGAATGTGAAAATATAAAAAATAAAAAAAATTCTTATATATTGTTTTTAATGATATATACAGAAGTCACAAGTTGAAAAATAGTTCTAAACCAATAATTTATAAAAATACAATATTTTTTTAATATATATTAAAAATGATAAAGAAAATAATGATAGATAAAATGATAAAGGGATGTTCTCATAGGATTAACTCACGCGACACAAACTATTGTCATGTAAGATTTAAACCAAAGTAATATTAATACATACCTTGGAAATAATTGTAAAATTAACTCTATGTGACTGGAGATCAGAGAAAATAATTGAAATTTTTGTATGGGTAATCCCATATTGATTATAACTGCATAAATATAGCACCATGATATCTAGTCACACCTTCTAATTTTTCACGATAGAATACTAAATTATCACAGGTAGTATGTTTTATAAAATCACATATAGTGTTCTCATTGGTCACACAAGGGAATTTTGTGAGATATTCCATTATTAGGTGGGAATCAAGGTTTGAGAGTCATTCTTATTTCACATTGTACCTAGGAAACAATCATAGTCTAAACTGACATGGGTCTCACTGGTTTTCACAGTCACTCTTGTGTTCAACTATTAATTTTGGAACTGATAAAATGGTGTCGTAATATTAAATTTATTAATATAATATATTTGATAACTCAATCAACATGATTTTTATAACATCTTAATGAATAAATGACATGTAATAACACAAGAAACAGAAACATAACTTGGTTCACTGGCACTAGGGTACGTCCAAGGTACACACAATTAAATTGTTTTGTTATGAAAAAATCCAATAATAATCATTTAGTGGTTGATTTAGCATATTCTAATATAATTCATGGGGTCACACCCATTATAAGGTTTAGGGTTGTTTCAAATCCACCCAATTGTAACTCTTTTATAATGTTTTGGATTAAATCATTGTCTCTCATGTCTTACTTCCATGTACTGTTTAGGTTTGAATCATTGTCACCAAAGGCACACAACATTTTTCACCCCCTTTTACTCACTAATTCACCATGTAATATATTTTGGATCATAATAAAATAAATTAATTCACTATCTAATAGTTTATTTATTAATTAAAACCTACTAATATTCACACTACTTGTCCATAATTTGACTGTGAACATCAGCATAGCAGTTTGAATTTTTATGTTGACATAGTAATCAAGTTATATCTCTGTTAGAAAGGTATTAAAGAAGTCCCAAGAATTGTATATACATTTTAGAAAATGTTAATTCCAAATAAACACATTCAACCAAATTTCCAATCATTCCAAAAAATCATCAATTTCAAAGATTATTCCAATCCTTTGTAAAAAGTTTCACATTCATGAAACAAAAAAACCTTCACAAAGAATAGTAAAAAATCATGAATCTACCTTGGATCGACTAAACCAAGTAATTTATTAATTATAATGATCATATTATTAATACATCCTAAAATAAAATTATTCACATAACTATTTTTTTAATTCAAACCCTTCTTATTGTTAATGACTCGGGATTCATTAAAATTAGGAATGTAGCAACCAATTTATTGACATTTCCTCCTTATCAAAACATTCCTTCTTGCCACTAAATTTCACAAAAAAATCCATTTTGTTAAAAAAACTCATATTATTCCTCAAAATTATAGTTATATCTTCTTTTCTCCTATAATTTTAAATAAAAACTTGGTTTCATCGCATAGAATTTAATCATCATTAAATTTTCCTCTTTTACAAAACATTCTGTGATGAATCACAAATATTTTTTAAATAAATTAATATTTCTTGAAGTCCATCCCTTTTCTATATTTTTATTATGTATTTTTAAAACATAATCTTCAAAACTATTGTGAAAAATTTTATACCTTTAATTAAAATTGTCCACAAGTATTATATTACATCTATTTATAATTTTTTTTGAGATGGATTGGAATAACCATGTACGAAAATCATTCCATTTTCATGCATTTTAGTAATTTTATCTTTTTGTATGTACTAAATTCATAAATACACTCGAAAATTACATAAACCATTTCTTTATGAATATATCAATGTCATCATAGTCCTTCAAATTCTACGTGAACTTTTTATGATACAATCATGTCTAGGTGGTCCTATTTCACAGATTGCTTCAACAAATCTATCATTATTATCATGAGAGAAATTCTAGACTAATGAATTTCATCATGAAATAATATGATTTCATGTTATCATTAAAACCATATTTTGAAGAAATAGAAACCTCCTTACATTTTTTGAAATTCCTTCATTAAATTGTCCACTTTAGGTTTAATGGGAACACTATATTCTCATGAAACTATTGACATAGTAAATATCAAATCCAATTTGTTCTTCCACACAATTTCATTGGAAGCAATGCATCCTATTAACTAACACACTTTTTATGATAGTGGATGGTTTGAAAATGAATCTAACACAAAACACATGGAATAACCATTTACCATTGGTGACCTTCAATAACCACCATTAGAATTGTTCAAAACACTTTCTTGAATAATTACTTTGTACCGAAATTCCACCCAAAAACTATTTTTGATACCAACTATAAATTAACACAAATTCCAATTATTGATTGATGTTTGATATTGATATCAACAGTTTCACATTGTGTGGAACATTAGAATATAACTTCTTCAACCACAATTAGAAAACAATTTCATCTATCTCTTTACCCATTATTTATCTTCATTGATTCATTGTCGGTGCCAACATTCCATTAATACCAATAACAATTATTTTTCGTTTTTGGGGATTGAAAAAATAGTTTCACAATGTGCATCAAAAAAGAATAAAACATATTCAAACCCACTAGGAAAATAAATTAATCATGAACTCCTTATAAGACTTGTCATTATTGAATGATCATATTAAATGTCATTATAGTTATATCCTTCACTTCCTAATACCCTTATAATGGTTTGGGCTTGAACACAAATAGATTCTAGATCATTTCCACTATAGCAATAAAATTCACATTGATTAATTATCCTTTATTCTACCACATTCACATAAAATCCCTTGTTTACATAATACCATAGGTACTATGTAGAGACCCGTATCTTGACGTACATGGACATTACATTACTTTTGCGGAATACTTAGTACATAACAAAAACACACACACAAGGATCGTAATAGTTTAGTGGCCTTGGAAACTCGGAACGTAATCTTCTAATCGTGGTGAAAGATCATCAATATCTACCATAAAGATCTTCCCTTTTTTTTACCTAAAAACCTTTCTTTATATCCTGGGGAAAAGAAAACATAAAAGGGTGAGCTCAAATGCTCAGTAAGGGTAAACAAAAGAAATATCAATCACATCATATACATAAGAACATAGCTTTTGGAAATCTTAACCTGCAAAAGAGCTCATAATATCATAACATGGGATAAATCATAGAAGTGAAAATGAGATCCCCATAATCATAACATGAAACTTGAAACTTTGTGGCATGCACACATAATCATAGAAAATCATTTCTTGTTAGTCATGACTCATTGCCAAGACTATCTTAGTGGACAAAGTCCCTTTCTGAAGCGAGTAACCCTCGTTTCAGTCCTGTTTCACTGAACCGGTATAACCTACCATTTCAGCCATGTCTATCTCATGAGATATAAAATCATTACCCAATGCATTGGAGGGAGATATAGGTCCCACCCATCTTATAATGAATCCTTTCTTATGTGTGCCACATAATCATAAAACATACATCATCGCATAACACATGTAACAAAAATGGGATTCTTGAAACATCATGACATCATAAATCAATTCATATAAGATAAAGGAATTCATAAACATAATTCCATCACAACATAGTCAAATCAATGTAAAATATGGATAGAAACAGAACCCTTTATTATCTTAGATGGAAAATTATTTTGATAAAACACTTGAATTGAATTCTTGAGTAAAATATCCTTTCTTCTTCAAAATCAATTTCTTTTCACAAAACATCATGCAATTTTAAAAGAAAGAGATTTTATTGAAAATAGTCATGAAATCTTTTAGAGGAAGCTTCATGAAAATAAGGCTTTATAAAATAGTAGAAATCTGTTCGTGCCGTATAAGTTAAAAAAAACATTCTTCGTACTTTTGTCAGAAAAGTCAAAAAGTACCTCGTACGAAAAACGACAAAAGATTCCTTTCAAACGTATTACTAAAAACTCACCGAAGGGTAAAATTGGATTTAAACAATTTTAGGTGGATGGAAATAATATTACATATTGAGTAAACATGGATGTGGATGATAAAATACACCCCAGTAAATACTTACGAATAAACAATCTCGGATAAAAATGAGATTGTGATATTTCCCTAACCTTAGGTCCGACTTGCTTTGTAAGTGTCCGAACCTCCTGTATAATGATTTAAATCATGTTATTGACTTATTACAGAATCATATTCATTGTTATGATATCATATATGGTTCACTTATGACATTATATTACCCGTTCTTTTGTAAATTCCATGTTAAAGAAGCGTTTTGGGTAAAATCGTTTCATTTATCGTAGGTGTTTTGACTTGTTGTTCTTGACATCATTATTACTTATATCATGATTTACTCACTTCCAGAATATAAAATATGATTTATATATCATATATATTCAGTATATATATATATAATAGCTAGATAAATAAAATCAAAAACACCGTTCATGGAGACGGTAGTCCGTACGTACGCATGAACGCTGTTTTCCTTTCCTTATTGTCTTGAAATGGAAGTAAGTAGATGACATAAATATGTATATATATACATAAATCCAGTAGCTTTATAATGTCATATATTTCATTATTATTTCTTATATATACATTATAATCATTCTTAAATGGTTAACATGGAGAATGAATCTCATCGCGTCGTGGAGACGGTAGTCCGTACGTACGCACGAGCGATGATATCATTTCTATAAATATTGAATTGAATTGGAGTGGATTATACAATATATAAGAATCAATATGATGTTTTAATAACTATGTATAGTTACCATTATACCCATCCATGTAAGGTGGTGGTGGAAAATAGATTACACCACGGCGTGGAGACGGTATTCCGTACGTACGCACGCGCGGTGATTTCTTTTTCCGTAGGATAGATAGATGGTGAAATAGGGTTGTTTCATTATTATAATAACATATCAGTATATGAGTGATACTGATGTTATTACTTCATAATGAAACAACCTAAGAAGAAGAAGTGGAAGAAGAAATAAAGATGAAAGAATTGGTAACGGTAATTACCTCTTCTTTGAAGCGCCTTTTGGAGACCTCCTCTTAGGGAACTAAAATTGGTCTTTGAGGAAGACCAGAACCTCTAGGATGTTTCTATGGAAGTGGAGAAGAGATTTTGGCAGGGGTTGGCCGAGCTTGAGTGCTCAAATTGGTGTGAGGAGGAGGGGGAGGAGGTGTCCTTTTATAAGGGAGGAGAGGGGCACCTTAGGTATATCTCAAAATATTATTTTATATTAAAGTCAAAATCGATTTATAATGGTTCCAAAGGGTCTTATTTCGAAGCTAAAGTTGGGATGGGTCGAAATCCTATCAACCAATAGGATTTAGACAAGTTTAGGGTATTATTTGAACCTTATCAATTTGATTTAACTCTAAGTTAAATAATTTAACTTTTACCGTGTCTTTTTGTTTTCTTTCACTATATGGTTAATAAACTTACTATAAAATGCCAAAAGAACCCCAAATTGTTTATTATTAATATATATATACTTATCTATGTCATTTGGCCGAACCTTAGATTTTTAGGAATACAATAACAATTAATAATATAATATTTGATTTAAAAACTATTTTGTGTCAATTTTGACACTATTTGATATATGATTTTTGTGAAAGTCATAACAGAATTATATGTTCGAACCAAGTTGATTAAATCAACATTAATATATCTTAGTAACCTATAAAATTAGTGTAATTCATAAAAAGTCTCAAATTACATTCATTTGATCATTTATAACATCAATTATGTTAATATTTCCTTAAAAGGGTAATTACTGCATCATTGTTGTGTCATAAATAAATTAAATTATTTAAAGTCTAAAAATTATAAATAAAATACCATCATGTAGTAAATCTTTTTATCTTTCTAATGAATATTTACAATCGAATTTATCTTATGTATAACCCCATATTAAAAATGATTTACTTATTAAACTTTGATTTTAACTATTTTAACCCTTCTTAATAATAAATGTCCTAATCTAATCCAAGTGGGCCTAAATGGTCATATTTTATTCCTAAGTTTGTTTTTGGTCGAAATACACTTGTTCAATAGGATTAGGACATGTGTTACGGTAATATTAATATCATATTTACCCTTAGTTACCCTATTTACTATTAACCGCGGTAAAAAAAGTAAAAAGTTACTATTCACCAAAAATTATTTTCATCTCATTGAACCACATTTTACTTACTGACATCAACCGTGTCTCTCGGATTTTTGAAATTCCATTCACAGAAGCGGTAAATTTAAGTTTTATGAAAAATTCAGTTTTTTTAACTACCACTTAGTAGTTTCACTATTCATCAAAAATTCATGTTTTTCAGAACAGTGCCAAAATTTCATCCCAAGCTATATTTCATATTCCGAATTCAAAAATGAAGTCTATTTTACCAAATTCATTACATAAAAGTTGCATTAATTAATTTTATAATTAAATCCCGCTGTTAAAACAAATAGCGTGTTTTTAAGAAACAATATCTATCAAAAGATTGACACTTGATTATGTCTGGTTTAAATGTGAAATTACATCCAATGACCAACATTGTATTAAATTGTAAAAATATATTCTAAATATACTTTAAAACCACTCAAATTAATGATTTATCACTATTAATTATTTCGATTAAAAAATTTGTTTTTAATTATAATTTAGTAATTTTCACTATTCATCAGAATATGAAAGTTATCCGAAATGTACCAAAATTTCACCTTAGGCTAAATTCGATACTCCGAATCCAAAAATGAAGTTCATTTTGAAAAATAAGATTTACAGAGTTTTAAAAAGTGGTTATTACTATTCATAACGGCTAGTTTTAATAATATTTTAATAGCATATCGTTGTTTTGTGAAACTCGGTATTGCGTATTACACACGCTTCAAGGAAGGTCGTGATTGCGTGTAATGTAAGGCAAGTCAAGGATGTGTGTTGTGCAAGCTCCTTTTGGTGTAGCGTACAACGCAAGACTTTAATAAAATTAAAAAGAATATTTTTTTTTATAAAATCTTGGGCTGTTACATTCTACCCCCCTTAAAATGAATTTCGCTCTCGAAATTCGTCGGGGTTATTAATGGTTTACTATTCGAAATTTTCTTTAATAGAAACCCACATCGTAAAAAGGAATATCAAAACCAATCTTTAAAAACAAAAGTATGAAACGTAACGGTTACCCAAATAAACTAATCATTGGGTTTCCACATAGGTGAAAATATGGATATGGAAGAGAAATCTAACCATCATGTTCTGATGGAGAGTGGTAGAGAACATGGCTATGGAAAAGCCAGTAATCACAAATCCATAGATTTGTGATGATATAAGGTACCATCTGATTCATCAGGTATAAGATCACTAGGACAACATTTTTGGTTTTCAAGATCATTTCCCTAAAGTTGAAAATTTGAATTAGAATAAATACTTACTTTATTTTGGTACAATCTCACTGTTGTTCGTGCCTTGAACAATTTCCACTTCATCTCTTAAATAAATGAAGTTGAATTTGTTATTAGCAGATCATGTGATAGAATGACGGGTCATTCCATCTGTCTCAAACAAAAGGTTAGCAAAAATTATATGCATAAGTCGATCTATAGTGAGATTAATCATATATGGTTCCTAAAATGGACTTATACTTCATATATCATACTGCTCAATATAATAAAACTAGTTTCTACTAAACAGGGACTTCCTGTAGGCCAGTGGTAGGCGATAGAGGCCAATCGCACTTTGGTTGTGGGTTCGATTCCTACGACCTTGTCCGACGCGATGGGCTGTCGCCCGTCCTGCAGGTTGTCCTTTTTCTAAAACTATATTACTATAACATCCCATAATATCGAAAAAACTTCTATCCTTAAACAATACTAACTTATGTCCAACATAATCAATTCGAATCTTTAGTCCTATCCATAATACTGCTGTCCATTCTCATAGTGAAAACGATTACCAGAGATTTAATACCATCGTTGATCCCCATATATCATAAGATATATCTTGTTGGACACATTCCAAACATTCAAAGGCCTTAATCTTGTACTCTCTTGAATACCCATTGAACCTTAGTGAAAACTTGAATGCAGTTAAAAGTTAACACTTTCCACATACCAAAATCCTCAAAATTCTATATACTCAAACCATGATATCACTTAGTCCTTATATCAATCATGAGCTCATGAATACTGTTAAACATTTTCTTGTTTTCCCTTCATTATGCGCATAATATCTCAATCACTTTGAATACCACATTAGACCAATACATAAATATTCCAATATTCCATGATACAACATTATTTTGGAATCCCATTACATAAAAACTTAATCATTCCACCACATCGTTGTCATATTCAACATTGCCAATAGTGATCGCATGTGACTTCCCTTTGTCCTTTTCCTTAAGCGGTTGCTCATGTCGATCATCACTAACCCTTGGATTAGGGAATTTATTGGCATAATGTCCCATCTCCTTGCACTTGAAGCATTGAAGTGTTGGTTGTGCGTTCTCTGCAGTGTTTTCTTTATTCACTTCATTAGAATCCCTTTTTCCATTACTTCGACACTCAGCTGCTCGATGACCTTCTTTTCCACACTTAAAACATTTTATTGTCCCTTTAAGACAATCTCCACCATGCTTCTTTCCACACTTTGTGCATAAGGAAACATTCATCTTCTTTTCACCATTATTCTGAGATTTCTCCTTGAACTCCATCTTTCGTTTCTTGTCAAAACCATGAGATGGATATGTAACACCAACTTCCATTTCTACCTTGATAGCACAACGCACAATTTCTTCATAGCTACTGAAGTCTCTTATAGCTAATGCCCTTCGAAGACTTGGTTTTAAGCCACTGAAAAATCGATCAACTCTACTTTCAGGTTGGATGATAATACCAGAAGCGTACCTTGCAAGTCTTGTAAAATTCTCTTCATAGGTACCAACAGATTCATCATCCCTTTGCGTCAGTTCAAGAAACTCTTTCTCCATCTTTGTTCGGAGAATACGAGGGAAGTACTTATTGAAAAATAAGTTCTTGAACTCGTCCCATTCCATAGACTCAATTTCATCTCATTGCCTCGTATTCTTAATAAGATTCCACCATTGATCAGCATCTCCTTCCAAACGATACACTGCTAGGATGACTTTATCATGTTCAGAACATTGAAGAACTGAAAATATCTTTTCAGTAGTACTAATCCGTTGTTCAGCAACTAATGGATCAGTAGACCCACTGAAAGAAGGTGGACGCTGCCTCATGAAGGATTCAACAGAATGTTGCTCCTTCCTTTGCTCGTTTGGAAGTCCTGCATGATTCATAGCTTGAGAAAGTTGTGTGAGCATGGCTACAAGATTTTGCATTCCGGCTCCCATATCGTTTGGTTGCTCAGGGGGACAATCATTGCATTTCCCATCACATTCCGCATTAACACGGTTCCTTCGGGTTCCAGCCATCGTCTAAAACCCCAAAAGAATAGTGTGAGAGGCAAAAATCATGCTAGGGAAAACAACATAATAAAGGGGTAGTACCCTCAATATCTAACATCTTAGGTTAAATTCTAAGATCGTTAGAGCAATTCTAGGACTATAACCTATACGTATACTTAACCTTAGAGACATCCCTAGACATACCTTAGAAATATCTCTAGGGATATCACTAACGTTTTCGCATCCTAGTTTCCAAAGGTTGACTAAACCTTTCCTCTGATACCAACTGTAGAGACCCGTATCTTGACGTACATGGACATTACATTACTTTTGCGGAATACTTAGTACATAACAAAAACACACACACAAGGATCGTAATAGTTTAGTGGCCTTGGAAACTCGGAACGTAATCTTCTAATCGTGGTGAAAGATCTTCAATATCTCCCATAAAGATCTTCCCTTTTTTTTACCTAAAAACCTTTCTTTATATCCTGGGGAAAAGAAAACATAAAAGGGTGAGCTCAAATGCTCAGTAAGGGTAAACAAAAGAAATATCAATCACATCATATACATAAGAACATAGCTTTTGGAAATCTTAACCTGCAAAAGAGCTCATAATATCATAACATGGGATAAATCATAGAAGTGAAAATGAGATCCCCATAATCATAACATGAAACTTGAAACTTTGTGGCATGCACACATAATCATAGAAAATCATTTCTTGTTAGTCATGACTCATTGCCAAGACTATCTTAGTGGACAAAGTCCCTTTCTGAAGCGAGTAACCCTCGTTTCAGTCCTGTTTCACTGAACCGGTATAACCTACCATTTCAGCCATGTCTATCTCATGAGATATAAAATCATTACCCAATGCATTGGAGGGAGATATAGGTCCCACCCATCTTATAATGAATCCTTTCTTATGTGTGCCACATAATCATAAAACATACATCATCGCATAACACATGTAACAAAAATGGGATTCTTGAAACATCATGACATCATAAATAAATTCATATAAGATAAAGGAATTCATAAACATAATTCCATCACAACATAGTCAAATCAATGTAAAATATGGATAGAAACAGAACCCTTTATTATCTTAGATGGAAAATTATTTTGATAAAACACTTGAATTGAATTCTTGAGGAAAATATCCTTTCTTCTTCAAAATCAATTTATTTTCACAAAACATCATGCAATTTTAAAAGAAAGAGATTTTATTGAAAATAGTCATGAAATCTTTTAGAGGAAGCTTCATGAAAATAAGGCTTTATAAAACAGTAGAAATCTATTCGTGCCGTATAAGTTAAAAAAAACATTATTCTTACTTTTGTCGGAAAAGTCAAAAAGTACCTCGTACGAAAAACGACAAAAGATTCCTTTCATACGTATTACTAAAAACTCACCAAAGGGTAAAATTGGATTTAAACAATTTTAGGTGGATGGAAATAATATTAAATATTGAGTAAACATGGATGTGGATGATAAAATACACCCCAGTAAATACTTACGAATAAACAATCTCGGATAAAAATGAGATTGTGATATTTCCCTTACCTTAGGTCCGACTTGCTTTGTAAGTGTCCGAACCTCCTGTATAATGATTTAAATCATGTTATTGACTTATTACAGAATCATATTCATTGTTATGATATCATATATGGTTCACTTATGACATTATATTACCCGTTCTTTTGTAAATTCCATGTTAAAGAAGCGTTTTGGGTAAAATCGTTTCATTTATCGTAGGTGTTTTGACTTGTTGTTCTTGACATCATTATTACTTATATCATGATTTACTCACTTCCAGAATATAAAATATGATTTATATATCATATATATTCAGTATATATATATATAATAGGTAGATAAATAAAATGAAAAACACCGTTCATGGAGACGGTAGTCCGTACGTACGCATGAACGCTGTTTTCCTTTCCTTATTGTCTTGAAATGGAAGTAAGTAGATGACATAAATATGTATATATATACATAAATCCAGTAGCTTTATAATGTCATATATTTCATTATTATTTCTTATATATACATTATAATCATTCTTAAATGGTTAACATGGAGAATGAATCTCATCGCGTCGTGGAGACGGTAGTCCGTACGTACGCACGAGCGATGATATCATTTCTATAAATATTGAATTGAATTGGAGTGGATTATACAATATATAAGAATCAATATGATGTTTTAATAACTATGTATAGTTACCATTATACCCATCCATGTAAGGTGGTGGTGGAAAATAGATTACACCACGGCGTGGAGACGGTATTCCGTACGTACGCACGCGCGGTGATTTCTTTTTCCGTAGGATAGATAGATGGTGAAATAGGGTTGTTTCATTATTATAATAACATATCAGTATATGAGTGATACTGATGTTATTACTTCATAATGAAACAACCTAAGAAGAAGAAGTGGAAGAAGAAATAAAGATGAAAGAATTGGTAACGGTAATTACCTCTTCTTTGAAGCGCCTTTTGGAGACCTCCTCTTAGGGAACTAAAATTGGTCTTTGAGGAAGACCAGAACCTCTAGGATGTTTCTATGGAAGTGGAGAAGAGATTTTGGCAGGGGTTGGCCGAGCTTGAGTGCTCAAATTGGTGTGAGGAGGAGGGGGAGGAGGTGTCCTTTTATAAGGGAGGAGAGGGGCACCTTAGGTATATCTCAAAATATTATTTTATATTAAAGTCAAAATCGATTTATAATGGTTCCAAAGGGTCTTATTTCGAAGCTAAAGTTGGGATGGGTCGAAATCCTATCAACCAATAGGATTTAGACAAGTTTAGGGTATTATTTGAACCTTATCAATTTGATTTAACTCTAAGTTAAATAATTTAACTTTTACCGTGTCTTTTTGTTTTCTTTCACTATATGGTTAATAAACTTACTATAAAATGCCAAAAGAACCCCAAATTGTTTATTATTAATATATATATACTTATCTATGTCATTTGGCCGAACCTTAGATTTTTAGGAATACAATAACAATTAATAATATAATATTTGATTTAAAAACTATTTTGTGTCAATTTTGACACTATTTGATATATGATTTTTGTGAAAGTCATAACAGAATTATATGTTCGAACCAAGTTGATTAAATCAACATTAATATATCTTAGTAACCTATAAAATTAGTGTAATTCATAAAAAGTCTCAAATTACATTCATTTGATCATTTATAACATCAATTATGTTAATATTTCCTTAAAAGGGTAATTACTGCATCATTGTTGTGTCATAAATAAATTAAATTATTTAAAGTCTAAAAATTATAAATAAAATACCATCATGTAGTAAATCTTTTTATCTTTCTAATGAATATTTACAATCGAATTTATCTTATGTATAACCCCATATTAAAAATGATTTACTTATTAAACTTTGATTTTAACTATTTTAACCCTTCTTAATAATAAATGTCCTAATCTAATCCAAGTGGGCCTAAATGGTCATATTTTATTCCTAAGTTTGTTTTTGGTCGAAATACACTTGTTCAATAGGATTAGGACATGTGTTACGGTAATATTAATATCATATTTACCCTTAGTTACCCTATTTACTATTAACCGCGGTAAAAAAAGTAAAAAGTTACTATTCACCAAAAATTATTTTCATCTCATTGAACCACATTTTACTTACTGACATCAACCGTGTCTCTCGGATTTTTGAAATTCCATTCACAGAAGCGGTAAATTTAAGTTTTATGAAAAATTCAGTTTTTTTAACTACCACTTAGTAGTTTCACTATTCATCAAAAATTCATGTTTTTCAGAACAGTGCCAAAATTTCATCCCAAGCTATATTTCATATTCCGAATTCAAAAATGAAGTCTATTTTACCAAATTCATTACATAAAAGTTGCATTAATTAATTTTATAATTAAATCCCGCTGTTAAAACAAATAGCGTGTTTTTAAGAAACAATATCTATCAAAAGATTGACACTTGATTATGTCTGGTTTAAATGTGAAATTACATCCAATGACCAACATTGTATTAAATTGTAAAAATATATTCTAAATATACTTTAAAAACACTCAAATTAATGATTTATCACTATTAATTATTTCGATTAAAAAAGTTGTTTTTAATTATAATTTAGTAATTTTCACTATTCATCAGAATATGAAAGTTATCCGAAAAGTACCAAAATTTCACCTTAGGCTAAATTCGATACTCCGAATCCAAAAATGAAGTTCATTTTGAAAAATAAGATTTACAGAGTTTTAAAAAGTGGTTATTACTATTCATAACGGCTAGTTTTAATAATATTTTAATAGCATATCGTTGTTTAGTGAAACTCGGTATTGCATATTACACACGCTATCAAGGAAGGTCGTGATTGCGTGTAATGCAAGGCAAGTCAAGGATGCGTGTTGTGCAAGCTCCTTTTGGTGTAGCGTACAACACAAGACTTTAATAAAATTAAAAAGAATATTTTTTTTATAAAATCTTGGGCTGTTACATACTAGATATAGAATTTCAATAACAATATACCTTTGGAAACAATAGTGTTACTTTTATAATTTCCATTATTATACCCCATCTCATCTTGATGTCATATAATTTAATCTTTCATTCCTTGATTCTTTATGTGACATTAAAATTTCACAATATTTTTTTATTCATTTATAATATCCCATTATTTAATTAAAATCATCGATAAATTTGTGATATTTTATATTTTTGTAATTAAAATATTGAAATTATATGGATTTCATTTTATTTAAAATTATTTATAAAGAATCAAATTAAATTATTTTTCTGTGAGAAGTGGTATTAGGAGTCTTCCAAAATAATGAAATGATAATTCCCTTTGTTCCTCATGTGTTTGATCAAGAATCCAAATAAAATGGAAAACAACAGGATCTACGGCAGGTTCCATCTACAATCATTCATGAATCAAAATTATAAAGGGGATCGATTGATCGTGACTTCCCTTCATACGGCCGATCTGAACCCTAAAATGATGATATAGTCCGTAATCAACCATTCCTTGGGAAATTCAATCGACTTCACCCCATTAGTATTAGAAATTCCCAAAAATTTACAATGCCATGATCTTATGCAGTCCAATATAATCGACCACAACAAGAAAAATAAAAAAAGAAAAATTTCTTATGATCCTACCTCTATAAAAGAATTGGGATATTATCCCCTTTATGTGGTTGATTCAATAAACTACACATCAATAAATAAAACAAAATCTTGATGTTATCTTGGAACCTCTAAAGATCAGTCAGCCACATCACTTAGAGATATCAGTTGATAACCATTATCGAAGAATATTTCCACACCACTAAAACTGATGGACATGAACACCACATATTGATATCAATACCCATGCATATAGATGAAAATTTCATCCAATGACATAAAATTAATGTTCTATGACTGTAGGTGATTGAAAATACTAATGATATCATGCATTCAGATGAAGCCACTGGTAATGAAACCCAATATAGGAAAAAGATGTATGTTGTTTATCCCTATTGAATAAAGATGATGGGAGTGACTAAGAATATAAATATAGAAATTTAGTAATTGAATATACTTTCAAATGAAGAATGGATCAACTAAATATCATGTTACGGATGACTAAAGCACCCACCAAGTCTATCATATTTAAGCTTTCTTGAATGAAGTAGATATTATAACCCAAAATGATGTGACCTGAATAGGCACAATAAAGAACTAAAGATTAATTTTTAATAGTTATTAATGTTATATTGGGAAATGATGAACATGATTTGTGGTTGATTAATATCATTAGAGAAGAATACAGAACCTGGTATCATTGTTTTTTTAATGAACATAAGTTGATAAACCTGCTAAAATCGATCATGGGTGAATTCATATGGAGGTCTAAGATCAATATTTATAAAGATGAATACATAAAAAACAAACAAAATGATTGAATAATCCAATATTAGGGGAATTATGTTAAATATTTTGATGATTATGGTTATAGGGATAGTCCTACTCACATAAAAAAACTCACATAAGGGTAAATTATGTCACCCACATGAAAATAAATAGTATTTTTGGGAGCTACATCAAGGTAGAACATATTAAGATGAAGGGTAATCTTAATCAAGTAAAGAAACTTGTGTATGTTTAAACATTTTCATTGTCGTAGGAAGAAAATGTGTGTTTTGATATACATCGTGGTTGAATATAGTCTACAGATGGTTAAAATGAAACTACGTAATGGTGAAATTGTGAATCTTCATCCTTGTAAGGGTAATTATCTTTTACATAAGGGTACCTCTAATGTTTCATATTCTATGTAATGTTCATTAAAGAACATCTAATCTAGTTAGGTGTACATCATCTGGATCCCAAAATAACTTAAGGCTTGACTAGTTATAGTTTCCAAATTCTATTTTTTCGAATTTGGGTATTATCATATTGAAATTAGAAACTTAAATAATCTATTTAATTATGGAGAAACTAATTGTTATAGGATAATGAATTATTGAATAATATTAGAGTATGTTAATTTAAATAAATCTTGTTAATCAATATGGTCACATATAAGTAATTGGAAGGGAAACAATTTAGAAACAACATAGAGGAATAATTCAAACTTTATTGGGTTTTTTGGAATAGAATATCATGGTAAACATGTTATAAGATAGGGAAAATGAAAGAACATAGAATATTTATCCATAAATAAATAATTATTCACTAGGGAATGATTCCACTTTTGTGATCAGAATACCAGAAATATTTCATCTACATTTGCAATATTTTTATCATATTATTTTATAATAATTATCTTGTGATGTAACTCCAATCCATTAGTGTATGATTCAAGATAATTACATCTTCACTATATAAATTAATTCAATGTAATAGTAAATATATATATTATATTGATCTATATAGATTTATTTTTTTAATTTTAGTTTTTATCAGACATTCATATACTTGAATGATTATAATTTTTGTTTATTCTATCTATGAATTTTCCAATCATACAACACAGATGCAATCAAATGAATGTGATAATGAGATATGGGTGAATATCATTAAGATTTGAGATATATAATCACTAGGATATGTGAAATCGGGTCTTATAATAATCATTTTATTCTCCTTCCCATGTCATGACTCCCATAAAAGGTAATATAATTGAGTGTTAATTGGGATTGAGAGAAAAATAGAATCTAACAATTTAATTATGATTTTGTCGGTATGCTACGAGAATTATCTAAGGTTATGGATTAGAGTTTAATATATTATCTATAATTCTACATTTGAAACTAATATAATCAATCTCAAACACTATTTTATCATAAATCTAACCCAAAAAATAGAATATAAACACAATCATAATATTTACCTATCTGAAAGAAAAAAATGTCTACTAATACTATATGATCTGGGGCCCTGAAAAAATATTTTAGATTCACTTGGAAGGTGCTTATCAAACCTAGAACTATTTTTGTTCAGGGTAATATTTGTTTGCTTCATTTTTAAATGATTTCATCAAATGATCAGATCCAGTTCATCTCAACTCATAAATAGTTATCTGAATGTTGAAAAAACTATTGTAGATAGATTGTAAAACATAATAATAATATTATATGAGGAGAATTAAATTATCATAGTTCGTTTTAAAAAATCCCAATCCTCAACTTCTTCTTCTATAAGAGTTAGTTTAGGAAGTTAAAATGTTAGTTATAATTTTTAACAAGTAAAAAAACATTGGGAGATCATTATGCACCCTATTCATTAATGTTAATTGAACTTAATAAACTAATAATCAATAGTAATTTTAATTTAGAACTAGTATGATCAAAGTACTTTAAAATATTCATGTCTTGGATAGAGTAGACTCTAGCTGATATAAAATTGAATTTTATAATGTTTTCTATGCTTTAAATAACATTATAGTATTAGAGGGTCGAGTAAGATGGAAAATCTCCCTTTATCTCTAGAAGTAAAATAATATTAATGATTCTAGAAAATGTAGCCTGAGGATGTTACAACCTAGGATGAGTTACATATGTTATTACTCCTGGTGTACTTCCCAACCTCAATGAATACTTGAATAATGAATCTAATCGATGAGACTGGTAAATCATGGTGACAGACTCCGAATGAGTGTTGCAAAATATTAAAGATATTTAGAACATCATTCCAAAATCAAAATTGTGAATAGAACTATTTTTGTTATTCGTTTACAATGGGTTAACGGATAATTACTGGAATTTTCTAGATGCTTCATTTAGAGGAGTATTTATAGACAAGTCCCCAATTGAAGATAGAGAGATGATTGATATGATCTCCTAAGATGATAAAAAATTAAATACTACATATATACCCAGAGGATAACATGTGTCAAAAATATATAACTCCACTTTACAATAATATAAAAGTTCAAAACTATCCACTATTGTGAGACAACTAGTTGTGAATAAAGTACATTAAAATCATCCCAAACATCTCAAATTTATGCCAACTTTTTTATTCTCAGGATAACATTATCAATATATTTAATAAATTATATGGAAGATAGGGCTGTGATTCCATGTACCAGTGAAGTTTCTAGAAGAAATTGAAGAAAAACAAAGTGTTTAGAAATTTTTCAGCCACTCAATTTGGTGATGGGTTATAAGAGTAGTAAATAGAACATTTTCATCAGTTTATTAAACATATTTCCAAACATAACTTTTCAAAATAGGAATATATAAACACTCTATAATATATCTTCAATTGGAGAATCAATATAACACTATAAAGCAGTTTCATAAACAACCATTGGCATCATACACAACTCAACAGTATACTAAGAACACCCATGGATCATCATTGATGGAGGTACCAGGATAGTATATAAATATTATAAATTGTATTAATAACATGAAGAATTAGATCATAAGTTTGATTCATGTTTTTTACTTTACAAACAAAAATTTAAATTTACTTTTATTACATTAAATAGACGAAATGTTAAGGGACTCCGTGTAGAATCACCATCTTAATTGGGAGTCGGAAATGGATATCCCACTATTCCAGATGATTCATCCCATTAATGATAATATGAAGAACAATTAGGAAAACCCCCATTGGATAAAGATAAATGGGAATATAAAATTTAAGATTCAAACCAAACCCATCCACCCTTCACTATAAGAAATAAACCACCCATTAAAGTCATTATTGAGACACTATAATAGGAGAATATAGAAATATTAAATAAAGTGGAGTCAAATACCCCTATTCTAAGATAGATCCTAAAAATTGATTCGGATTAAAAATTTATTGAATACATGTTAACTAGGAGAAGGATATTTCATGTAAATTAAATATTACGATTAGATAAAGAATAAATTACCATTGTATCCCTAAAATTCATGTGAAATTTCACGATCCAATGGAATTTAATAACCCATTCACCATAACAATGATTAATTTTTCCAATGAACTATGTGATATAAGATCATAAATAATTGTAATGACTTATTAAATTTATTCTTCTCTACATACGAGTGAACTGAAAACCACCCAAGTTTTTCTATAGCTTTCTAAACATGCCACAACCCATCTAGTTTGTGTTATGATGATGTATTGATTATTTTAAAATGATTTCCATTCCCAAAATTATTCTACATTCTTAACATGGAATAATGAAAATTGAAAGGTCACCCCCCCCCATAATCCTTGGTAATTCATTCCTATAGACTTTTAAAAAAATAATAAATATCAATGAAGGAACACGTTTTAGGAATTTCAGTGAGAAAGGTGTGGATTTCTACGCCCTTGACTCGATTAAATTCCCACGTGTGGAGTATAATTTTTAATGTAAAAATTTTAAATTTTCTTACTATTATAAATTGCCAATTAAAATGGTTGATGATATAATAATATTATGAGATGATTGGAAGACACCTGGAATTGATGATGAATCTATTTTTGAAAATAAATTCAATCAAGAAAAAATATTTATCATTGATGATTTTGAATAAATTGTTGAAAGTTATTTTTATAATTTACTCTAATGTGATACTAATACATTTAGTTTACATGTATAGGTCACCAATATAGTAAAAAATGAGCTTAAAATCACTATAAAACCCATATAATAGAATTAAAACTGATTCCATAAATCATTAAACATTAGTATATAATATAAAATGAAAAAACAATTGGAAGTAATTTTAAATAATTTAACACCAAGAAAGAAATTATGACTGCAGAAAATATTGAAAACAAAATGTTTGGGAAATAATATCAACATTTGGGTAAATTCTAGGGATTTACACTATAACCTAAATACATAGTTTTTTTTATAATGAGTCTAAACCAATGAGACAACCCCAATAGAAACTCAACCTGACCCTTCTGGAAGTAGTTAAAAAAGTATAAATTCTTTTAGGATATGGAATAATTTACCCCATATCAGGCTTAAAATCAGTTTGACCCATCCAAATAGTCCAAAATAGAATATGGTATATAATTTTTCAAAATTAAAACAATGAACTAGTTCAAAAAGTGATCATTAATATTGGTATAGTTTTCATATATTAATAATATTGAACCATGTGATCTGAATTGAACATTTCCTCATACACTTTATAGACCAAATGTTAGAGAGGATGGCTAGGATGTTTCACTATTGTTTCCATGATAGGTTATCTTAGAATTATAGATTTATAATTTCTATGAACGACTAAGATAATACCCCATTCGCAAGACCCTCAACAAGTTTGACTACAGAACGATGGTTTTTGGTCTCTATAATTCACCATATACCTTTTAGTTTTGCATGGTAAATATTTTTTTCAAACCTGATTTATTGATACTTGTAGGTATAACTTTCTCACATTAATAAATTTGGATCTTTTTTAACGTTTTCTTGTGTTTATAGATGAATTTTTTAAAATATTCACTGAGAAAAAAAATTCTCTAACTTTTGAAAATTTTAATTTCATGCTAAAAAAGGAAATATTCTGGGATATATAATTTCTCAATATTTAATTGGTTTATACAAGTCTGAAATGATGTTATTCCTAAAATTCCATAACCCAGCATTGTGAGCCACATTAGAAAAATTTTAGATCATGATGAATATGACTACAAATTTATGATGTTTTTTAATTATTTTTTTTACTCTTTACTAACCTATTTATGAAATAACTAGAGTTTATATTTTATGATTAATGAAAGGATGTTTTTGATAAGATAAAACTACACTTAACTACACCCCCCGTAATCTACCAACTGAACCAGGAACACCCCTTTGAGATGTTATGTGATTACTAAAATAGAGATATATGTTTTTTAATTTCTATTATGATTTATAGACACTCACATGTGATATTATATTATTTATAGACTCTAGAAATGGATCTGATAAAAATTAAAATAATTAGGAAGGATTCTTTTTCTCTATTTTTTTCGTGAGATATATTTTGATCATAGGTTTTTGGATGTAAGGTACCTATCTATTCTGATAATTTACCACCCATGAATTTAATCTAATATGGTAATTTAAAGCTAAGGATAGTGAGATGGATGCTTCTACTACAATAATTATACATATATATTACTGAAACAAATATGTAAGATGTAATTATATCATTACAAATGAGTACACTACCACACAGTATATAGCTACAATCCATATCAAAAACTAAATGGGATGACTCATTTCCTAGTGAGGAACTATTTCAAGCCACTCAGGTTACCCAGGATGTGGTTTTTGTGAATTTTCTCATCAAATTAGTGGTACCTCATTTCTTTAATAAATAAAAATCACTAAAATTAAAATCTAAATAAAAAAAACATTTTTGGGTAGACTCATATAAATGGAAGGACTATATTTATCAATTAATAAAGAGTAGTTTCCCTGAATAGGAGTTTAAGTATGTATATAAATTTTATGACACACTTTATTGTGGTATCCATTTTGGACCACAAATAATTGACCTTATTGTTTTAGAATCTATTGTTTTCATCCTAATTTATTAAGGCTCATATGATTTTAATGAAAATTCCAAACATCATGTTTTTTATGGGATTTCCAAAATTCATCAGATTCCCCAAATATCAATGATTTTATATGATATATGTTATGTTTGGGGATTAGATTTTAGGGCCCAATTTCATTTTCCATTTGAATTTTCCAATATTTTTTAGTAGTATATTATTATTCTATGTGGATTTATCCAAAATCCACATATAATTATTATTAAAAAACAAGAGTTTCATTTCTAAAAAATATATTATTTATAGGTTTGGAGTTTCCTAAGAAATAATAAGTGACCAAGGAATCCACTACTATAATAATTACATAAATGTATTGATGAAAACAAATATGTATTATTATTTGAAACATCCAATAACTAAAACCCAAAAACCAATGGAATAGTTGACGTTTCTAATAGAGAGATAAAAAAGGATCATGCAGAAGATAGTGGAGGAAAAACTAGATCGACTATAATAAATATATAGTGGTTGTACAATGTGAATACATGACTTCCACCCCCCCCCCCCCCCCCCCCCGCCACAAACACACACATAATTATGTATCCTTATATAATAGTTAATGTAATATAATGTAACATGCCTGTTGATTTATAGCCTAAATCTTATTGGATTGTTAAGAGTGTAAAAATGGAGTATCGATAAGCTAGATTATAGAAAACATATAGATTTTGGAGATAGAGGTGTTAGGAATATAATCATATGATAATTCAATAACAAATATGGATAAGTACATTTCTTTCTAGGATAGAATCATCTAGAACATTGATTTTCATATTAGACATAATTTATTTCATCTCATGGGTGAATCTCATTTTAGTTAAACATCTTTCTAAATGGGTCAGACCCTATATAGTGACAACTAATTTTATATTTACTAATGTTTATCTCAAATGAGATGAGCCATAGAACCATTTAAATGTATATGGTCACCAAGTGAATCATTTCCATGATGATTTTTGGAAATATCCAATAGATAATTCCAAAATCATCCCTACTACCATCAAATATAGAACCCCATGTTATCTCTTTCCTTTAAACTATTTTAGATCCCATAATTTGGATTTTTTTAATAGATAAAATGATTCATGGAATATTAATGAACGAGTGTCTGATATACATGTGAGGGATGGAAGATAATGTATCTTAGGATTTAAACACCCTTCCACTATTTTATATTTACTATATCCAAATAATAATAATAATAATAAAACATAAAAACATGAAAACAATTGGTTTTCTTGGAATGATATTTTGAATATTTTTTACTATAATTTTTCCCTAAACATCGTTGATCTATATGACTAACTCTCTAGTTCATATTTAATTCTATAATTAGGAATATCATTGGTGTTAATGTATTACAAGATAAATGAACGTTTAGTAATTTGTTCACTACTTTAAATGATATTTTGACTTAGAAAAATGAAATAGAAATGGAGTAAACTGATTTTTATAGAACCAAAATTATAACATGGGGTCACATGAATTTTTGAACATAATATGAGGAAATGTTTCCTATATGGAAAGGAAATCATTAAGGATAAAACAAAAAAATTGATTTATGTACTTTAAACAAGATTAAAATCAAAATTGGTGTAACATGAGAAATATATATGAAATTATGAACTAGGTGTGTCATTATGCCCTCTGTACATTTCAAATATGTATGTTTCCATAGTTATTTTAACATAATGGACAGGAAAAAATCAATAATAAAATTAAAAAATGTCGTAAAAGAAAAAATGGATTCATTCATAGGAGGGGATTATTTAACCCAGATGAGTAAGGGACCAAATGACTTATATAAATATCATTTGATACTTTTCAATGAATGTCAAATTAAAACATTAGATTGATAAATATAGGATAGAGTGAAAAATTGAAGTTCCTCTTTTTAAAGCATCAATTATACTTAAATCAAATTAATCCCCCTCTCAATATTTTATATTTTGTTTAATCTAATGGATGATCTAATTTTAATCATATACGACTCCTAATAATTCAAATATAGGAGGAACCTATTAATATATTCATAATATTTTTGTATATTTATATCAAAGAGGGAAAAATAGTTTTTCATTCCATTTTAACCATGTAAATTCAAAGGTGTTGTTACCCTAGAGTGAAATAGTTGAATGGTGGGGGAGTGATGTGAGATTAAAATTTGAAAAAAAAATCTATTTTTCATTGAAATTACCCCAAATTTTAATTAAAATCGATGGTAAATTTAGGATTTTAAAAAAAATTGTAATTAAAACATTTTTATTGTATTTATTTATTATTTTTATAATTAACTATAAAAAATGCTTACACATTAACATATTTGTGGTCATGTTTAATAGAATGAATTATTTTCTATAGTTGATCATTCCTTCAGAAATTAAATTGACCACACCCCAATTGTTTTTTCAATTCCCAAAACTCTAAAAAGTAAATCTACCATGACCTCTTGAGTAATTAACCACAACTAAAAAAATTACAGAATGGATATAATAATCTATGATTTTTCCTTTTTAATAAATCAATGATTTCACCCTTTTATGTTTTTTAGTGAATAAACTACACTATTTCAAATACTAGAAACCAAAAATTATCCTTGGATACCCTTATGATAAATTAAATATGTCACCAAAATATATTAGCTGACAACCACTATCAAAGAGACATTCCCTTCCTCTATAACCAGAGGAGATGAGCATCATTCATTAATTTGACGAACCATGCTCATGGATACAGATTTTAATCAGCAACAATGAATAAATGATCCAAGGATGTGGGAGAATGAATATCATAAATATTTCATTCTTGTTGATGAAGTCATTGGTGATGAAACACAACCCTTGATGTTAATGCACACCGGGGTATCCTATTGAATCAAGATGTTGAAACATATGTTTGTCAATGATAAACAAATTTCATTATTGAATATGGTTTCCAATAAATAAATAATAACCCATATATCATGTTATGGATGACTAAAGCACTGACCAATCTATCGAATTTGACCTCATCGGTGTGTTAGAGATAACCAAACTCAGGATTCCATGACTAGACAAGGATTTCATAGTGAACAAATAAAAACCTTTAACGGTGGTTTACATTAAACTGCGAAAAGATAAACCAGATTCATTCTTGATGAATATTTCTAGAGAAGAAGAAAGTACCAGATTTCCTAGTCAGGGTTGAACGACTCAAGATAAGACACATATTGATTCTACACCAGAGTGAACTATAATGGGGGTTTAAGATCAATGTTTATAAATTAAAAGGAAATATCCATGAAGAGATTAAATGATGAATAAATCTTACGATAAATATATTGAAGATATTGGTAATAAATAGTAAAATATTAATCTTTCTCATGTAAAGAAACTCACAAAACAGTAATTTTTTTCACCCTTACATGATGAAAAGGATTTCCACAATATATATAAAGATAGCATACTATTGTTTGAAGGGTACTCATCCATATGTCAAGAAACTCATTTAAGGGTAATTTGAATCACCCCTATGTAAATAAAATGAGTTTCAAAGGCTACGTCAAGGTAGAACATAGTTTCTAGATGGGTTAAATGAATCTACATAAGAGAGAATCCAAAATTCCACAACTAAATTTTTTTACATCACTATTATATAAGGTTACCACTAATGTTTCAAGGGATATTTCATGTTAATAAAATATCCTAAAATATACATAGATGTATAGTATACACTTTGAAAAATGTTTTAAGGTGCAATTGGGAATCTTTATAACATTCCACTAGTTTATCCAAATTAGGGAATGATCCTATAATATTTCTATGTAGTGATCATCCATTTGATATAGGATAAACAGATCATTAGATGAGAATGATTTACTAAAAAATATTATTGTATGTTTATGCATAGAAATATTGAAAATTGAGTTGTTCTCATAGAAGAGATGTAAAGTTATGTAATTTAGCATAGAATTTGATTAATAATTCAGAATTACATGGGTTTTGGGCATAAAATCCCATGATAAACATGAGGATAGAGATTTGAAATTAGAGAAATCAATAATTTCGCTATAAATATAGAACTACTCAATAGAGAATGTGACCTCTTCTGATATAGTAAAACCAGATTTATTGTATATTTATTTCATAGTTTATTTTAATTTTAATTTTAGGTATGTATCTAGTAATGAGACAATAATAAATTTCTTCCTAATATAATAATAATTAAATTACACCCAATAAGGAAGTTCATAGTTATAATAAATTTTTCTCTTCAATTGTTATGACTATATTTTATAAAACATGTTTAGGTTTTATGAGATTTCATTCTACTTATATAATTAAAATTTTTGTTTCTTATATCTATATATTTCATATATGTGACACTTAGACTCACACCCCTACATGTGACAGAGACAAAAACATGAAGATAAAGGTGATCAAAGATATCCAATCACCATTCTGGGTGAAGGGGGTCCTTATAGTAAATTTTGAATTGTCCTTATGAATATGAGACTTTTAGGAGAAAGGTAATATATGTAAGTATTAAACTTTTTATAGATACAATATTAGAGAATTTAAATTTAATTTAAATTTTATAAGAAATGTAAGGGGATTATCCGATGCTAGGACACTATCTCAAAAACCTAGTTTAAAACAAATCTAACCAATCTAACATACAATTTTAAAAAAAAATCAAACCCATAAAACAAAATATAAAAGCACTTATAATAATATTCTCACTAAGATACATAATGATTCCACTATGTGTGAATTAACTTTTGTTCAGAAAATGATATGAGCACCCCCCAAAAAATGCACAATATTTCCATTAAAACCATTGATTATTACATTGGTTTAATTCACATTTATCAATGATTTAAATTGGGTTATTTATAATTAGACCCATATGATAGATTAATCTTTACATTCAATGGGGAGATATAATACTCCACTAATAATATGAAACTCCTACTTTTTTGACCCATTGGTTGGATCCACTAATTCACCTCTTCTCCTAATTTATTTATTTACCTGATTATGTATGGTTGAGCACTCTATTTTGATCAAAAAATTCTCTTAATAGTGTTTTAATTTAACAAGATATTTCGTGGTTCTATGTTTCTCTTTGAAAAGATCTATCATCCATTCCTATGGGCGTACAGAGTCGAGACTCAATGTAGGAAATCATAGATAAAGATAATGACATCATAATTTTCTAATTCACTCAATTATATATATTCTTCACATGTGTCAAAATATCTTCATTGAATATCAAGGAATTAATTTAAATATATTATTCAACCTCAAACACCATGAAAAACCAATTTTTTAAACTGATGCGAACTTTTAAAGATAATAACACGATAGATGATACCATTCATTGATTATTTTTTTTAAAAGGTTGGGGCCGAAGCCTCAATTTATTATTTAAAGAAAAGACCTCTTTAGACTGGGTAGAGGGTGACCCATTACATAGCCCGAAGGCCCAAGGCCATGTGGCTTGAATACAAGGCTTGAAAGCCCAGTTTTTTTTTCCCAAAGGACCCCTCGGTGAACAGTACTGCTACAGTACCCGTGCTTCTACAGTTACTGCTACAGTAACCACCGCCGCTACATCACCATTCATTGATTATATTTTTGATACAAACTATCAAAATGATGACTTGTATTTATATATTTTGACACAAAATTATGAAATATACTTGGTAAGTGATTTCTTTTCTCAACAATGGGGTTTCCTTCCGTACATTCATGGGAAACCATTTATCAAATTTTCCCATCAAAACTCCACTTTTGTTTCTAATATCTTTTTATATAACATAGCATTAAAATTTATAATGATTTATCTATCCAATGAATCCACTAATATTCTAAAATTATTTATTTGATATCATGTAATAACCATAACTCATTTAAATAAAATACCCCATGAAATTTAAATTAAATGTCATTCTATGAATTGTGTTTATATAAGACACATGAACATATTTTGGTTTATTATGTAATATCATATTTGAAAAACATTAACCATCATAATTATTGATAATATTTTTTTAACATTAATAATATGATTAGTTTAAATACAGGGTTTATCAACTCCAATTCACACAAAAAAGGATGTTTTGGCCTCAATCCAGTATGATCATTCTCTATAAAGCCCATTTATCAAAGCTTCCTTGGGAGCTGGAATATATGGGTTCTCCCCTTGAACAATAGTAATATGATATCAAAAAACATAAGCATGAGTGAAACCGTTAACAGGAGAAGCTCATGCTCATCAAGATCACGACCAAAACCATGTACATTGAACCACCCTATTAATGTATCACCATCACACACCTTACATATAAGGAATTTTCTAGGGTATTAAAGGTATATGTATCAAGATCATAACAATATGAATATTTATATTTTATTTTAAACAGAATAATGTTCATATTATTTTATTATCACTCCCTTATAAATGAATTTTATTATACAGTAAAAAATAAATTTAATTGTTGATGATTATTCAATTTCAATTTATATTTCTATTTTTATGAATTATTAGATTTTAAAAATAAATAATATTTTAATAGGATATTATTAAATTATTTTTATTAAATATGAATGACTAAATAAATTTTTATTAAGTCAAATGTAGTTTTTATAAGGGTTCAAGAACATTTATTGTAAAAAACCCAAAATTTCTCAATAAATATAGATATTTAATTTAAAAGTGATATAATGATTATTTAGTATATTATTTTTGATAAAATTATTATAAAATCTGGAATCCAAATTTCAATATTATACAATGGTAAATTTTTCATAATTTTTGTAATAGTCAAATTTTTGGAAAAAAAATAAATACTCAATAAATATATAGTGTGTATTATAAAATCATAATGACCTACAAGAGATGTAATAAATACTATAAATGGTATACATGAACAAATATATGTTTTAAATTTAAAATAATTTGATTTTATATTTATTTTATTAATTTTATATTGCCTTTATGAATCCTCTAAAACCATGAATATATTTTAAGGTTATAAAATCATTTATTTATGATTATGCCTAAATTCTACATAATCAAGGGTGTTATTTTATTTTTTTATTCACTTGTACATAAAAAATAATCAAAACCACTCCCCTTTGTTAGAAATATTGGGTAAAAAAGTATGATGATTTGTGGTTTTGATTATTTTATTATATAGATCCCAAAAACTAAATTTGAGAAATAATAAAGAGTTCATCTCATTTCCCATATATACTCATCTCGAATCCCATTTAGCTTCACTCAAAATCCTTGGATCCATATTAACTATTACATCCCCTATCAAGATTCCTCACATGGTTACAGAAATCTCTAAATAATTTTCTCTAAATTATTTTGTTTCACACTCTTAATATAAGTGATCTGTCCCACCCTGACCACTCTATTTATTTGTTTTTTTATTAGTTTCTTGATGTTGGATCTTTGGTTTATGTTTGGGTTGAGAGTCCAACAAAATTACATGTTATTTGGTGGTGTTTTTTTTCTTCTAGCCAAATTCATGGTTATAGTGAATGGTATTGGGAGAAAGTCTCATGCTAGATAATTTGTGACACCCATAGTGTCACTATATTGTTTTTAAATAATCTAAGGATCATTGGGTGGGTATTTTCTACTGTTTGGGGTGTCATTTTTTGTTTTGGGCCAATTTTTGGGGTCACACTATTTGAGAAAGTATTTCCAAAACTATGTAACTTAATCCTAAAAAGTTTCACATTCTTTTAGAAGCATTCGCATAGTTTTCACCCCGTTTAAAGAACTGTGTAGAAAAACCATACAGCCTATTACATTCTTAATAACTTTAATCCTAGAAGTCCAATTTGGGTTATTACACCTCCCATTTGAATCCACATCAATTGTATATTGACTGGATCCCCCCTCCTCGTTCTCCATCTTTTTTGGCTACTAATTGGCTGATTTCTCACCCAAGGTTAGTGATTCTTCAGCAAATATTTCTACTTTCTCTTCTCCACTATTATATATCTCTATTTATTTTATTTCATTGGGTTTTCTCCCCATGTAATAATCCTTATTTATATGGTTTATGTTTAGTCACGTTTTCTTGATTTCTAATGTGTGTTGACCATTTGTGGGGCTCAATTATCCCTTCCCTAAAAGATTATTATATTCGAACAATAGTAAGGTAGGTGTTTCCATGTTTTACCTTTCTGCTACATTCCTTTGATGCTTGGGCTTCTTCGAATAATTTCTTAACATGATTCATATCATTATATTGAACATGGTTATTTTATTGTGGTTTTTTCTTAATGGTTTAATTTGATAAAATACATCTCAAAGAGGTTCTTTATTTAAGCCATAGTGTATGTAACTTAAACATTTTTATAAAATGTCAACTGAGTCATTAAAGTGAAATTGGGAGGTTTTAGGGGGGTTTACACTTAAAAATGTTTTATTAAATTGATTGGATTTGGGTTGGGCTTGATATGTGGTAATTTTTATAAAAATTTTTATTGGACTATTTGAAAAGAAAATTTTGTTTCACTGAAAATGATTTTGGGAAAAATTATTGTGGTAAAACATTGGATTTGGGAACATATAGGTGTACACAAAGTGATCACATGAATGAGATTGAAAATTATTATGTCATTGGAAGAAGTTTTTTATTTCAAATTTTAATTCATAAAAATTTTCTCCATATTCCCAACATTCATCTTCTTTTGAAATATGGATCTTTGGTTTCCAAATGAGATAAAGTCGATTTTAGATTATACTGAAGGTTATGGATATTTTTGGATGTTTTATAATAGTGAGTTGGTTTCTAAATATTTTAAATGACCCTTGGGAATTATAAATTACATTTTGAATTTTTATCTTAATTATTAATGTGGATTTTGATGTGTTTTTGGAAAATGTATTTGGGGTGTGTATGCTTGAGGGCATGTTTTCTGTTACCTATTAAAAAGATATGTTTTGTGTCGAATTCAAAAAATAATGTGGTTTGGAAATTGTGTCTGCCTGGATGGAATCCTAAGGTGTTTTATGAAATGGAATGAATGTGTATATGATTTAGAGGCCCTATTGGAATATTGATTATGTGATATGTTCAGACATATTTGTTTATATGGGGAACTTTATCTGATGGATTTCTTTTTATGGGTTATCATATAATGGTCTCTGTCTTATGGGTAGGAAAGTTCAATGGCAGCAGGTGAGATTAGTCATACAGGCATTCACCTCTTACTTACATAGTATTAGTGTTACCACTAGGGGTTCCTAGCTATATTTTAGATGATAGAGTGAATATTGCATAATAGCCCCAATTTTGTGGGTTGGTAACCTCTTGGAGTTCTAGTCATGAAACGAGGGTTGTGTCACTGGTGAGGCTAGGATAGATATGTGAGTTGGTAATTGACTTTGGGGATTCACCGTACACTTGAAGGTGGTTCCGAACCAAGTATATCCAGGGGTATTCTTGGGAAGTTTTGGATCACCCATGGTTATTATCTGTATTTTTTTCATTTTACAACGTCTAGTTTTCAACTTTCACAGTTTATTTATTCTCATCACATCCCTATTATATTTTGGTTTTAATTTTATTAATAAAATGGTAGTTTTTTTAGAGATGGAAGGTGGCGTGTGTTGGTTTTCAAAATTAGAAAGCTCTGATTGTTTATTAAAATATAGAAATATATTTTTATAATATTATTTCATACTACTATTAACAGACCATTTTGGGAAAGAAACACTTTGATTTTTGGGATTATCTTCAGCATCATTACTGGTCATTTCTATCCTCATGCCTATTGTATCCTTTCAGATTCATGTTATATTTTTCTCTGAATCTCCTAGTTTAACTTCCAAATGTTGGAGAAGGTTTGGTCTAGTGGATGGAGGTGACCAAGTGGTAACATGGGGTCATGGTACCATGGTTTTGGTTTTCCTTTTTTTATTCAGTTTCCACTTCACCAGTTTTAATTTGTAAATGAGTCAGCTAGTTATTTATTTGTGATTCAGTTGTTAGTTTGGTTGTGTTTTCAGTTTCTTCTATTTAGTTATCTTTTCATGGTTATTTATTTTGTTCTAAAATCATTTACAATTTTATTGTATTGGATTCCATGGACTATTTTCTAGACCATGGGGTTTGGGAACGCAATTCGGGTCATGTCGTGGACCGGGTAAGGTGTCGGATCGGATGATGTCTAGGGCTGTTTTATGACTAAATGAGATCAAAGGATTCCCTTGATAGTTTGGGATTCTGTTAGATTGAATAAATGGAATATAGAGACTCTAGAGGAAGGTATGGGAATGGAAACATGAAAAAACTTTATTGATCATCTTGATACTAGGGGTTGTTTGTCGTTGAGTCTTTTGTCTTTATTTTGGATTCAGGGATGAAAGTGGGTGAAATATAGTGTTATTTCGTGAAACCGCATATATTAGTGACCCATGTGGAATCTGAGAACACATTTCAAGAACCACCAAGTTGTTGATTTTTACTTGGGGCATGGACCACTACAATGTTGTTGGGTTAAGCCTGAATACTAGTTCCTCATTCTGGTAGTTTAGTGTAAGTTGATTATTGCATTGGTTTGGTTAGTAAAAGTGTTTTTTTATACAAAAATGTATTTTGAAAATTAGAATGATATATTTTGATGGTTTTCATATTGAAAAAAAAAGTTTTTTCAGATAAAATGTTTTTAGTTGATATTTAGTGAATGCTTGGATTTGACGATGGGATAAAATATGTTACCCTTGGTAATCCTTATGAAAGATTTCATATGTGTGGGTATGTGTGGAAAGTGAATGTTAGAACATGTGAATGGAAATTTACGGACAACTATGTTATGGTTCATGGGATTCCATGGGTCTCTGTTTGAAATCAATGGATTGGACTTTTTTTCTAATGTGATTTTGAAGGATGAAAATGATTTCTAAAATTGGTTTTCATTTTATAATGTGGGGTTTATTTTGTGAAAATTTGGTTTCAGTATTTGGAAGGTGGAATTGGTAGATGAATGTTTAGAAATTTAAGTGAAATAGAGGTTTTTGAAAAGGGGATTTTTGATTGTGTTTGTATGTGTTTGGTTTGTCAAACAGTTGTTTTTTCTTGATTTGTTTCTTTTGATTTTTCTTAAGGTTGATGTTAGTTTTGAATTGGTGTCATTTTTTATCTTCATAATATGCCACCGTGAATGTTCCCAAATATTTGCAATAATTCATGCCCTGATTTTGATTATTCATGGGAATTCGATATTTTTCTTAATTATCGGGGTCTATAAGAGGTAGTTGTGTGGCATAAAGAGTTAGACAATATCTTCAGATAGTTGGGAACTACTGAGGTTTTATTATTTCAGGATGTTTTGGGGTTTTTTTGGGTCTATCTATTGATGAATGAGAAATATTTTCCCACCATAAATTCACGTTGAGATGATGTGGTATGTGTTTGAGTCTATATTTTTCTGATGGTTCATACCTGAGGAGGTGAAGATGAAATGAAGGTAATATCTCATGTGTATTGAACAATTATAGTGGACGATAATGGACTATGTCGACCACATCAAGGAGAGGGTCCTCTCTTCTAAATAACATCATTTTGTGAAGCTGGTGGATGACGTGTTCGGGGTCGAGTTTCTTTCTGAAGTGAAGGCGATTGGAAATCTTGCGCCACTTATTTTTGTAATGGTTCACCATCTGGTGATAAGTGCACATTGGATGAACCTACCCCTATGGAATATCCTTTATTGGTTATAGACTCATTTTCGTGAGGACATTATCTTTTGTTCCATCAATGTGGTTGGTCCAGGCATTTGAAGTTGTCATGTCATATCCCTCCATAGGTCTTCCATTATTGTTGTCATTTAGGTCATATGGGGATGTTTTGTATGAATCATTGCATGAATAAGGGTTTCTAATCATATAATTATTGTACTTTCCTCTGAGGCAGGAGAAGCTTCAGCAATTAGATCTCCATCAATAGGTCTGGGAGTGAAGCTCACGCAACGTCAATGATTTTTGGGGGTATGTGAACCCTTGGCCTAGTTGGTTCCCCATGTTGGGATGAAATAGTTAAAGATTCCTTCTTATAGTTTTCTCTATTGATGTAAGTTTATCATTTCATTCTAAGGGTCTGATGGAATTGTTTTTTAGTAATTTGATTAATTGGGTTGAACTGAACATGGCTTCAAGAATGATTAATTTTTATTTAATTATGCTAGACCCTTGTGTGGGTTGGTTTCGTTTTTTTGTAGTCGTTTGTAGATGTTTATGTTTTGTGTAATTAATTGATGGTGCTTTTGGTGTTGGTTTGAGTTCTTGTCATATGTTTCCCCTAGTGTTGGTGGTTCATCCTATTGGAGAAAGTTCAAGCTCTAGTGTCAGTGTTGTTTTTCTCATGATAAGGAAGTTGGATATGTTCATATTGGGAGTTCCCTATTTACTGATGGTGGTGAGGGAATCTTTTGAATTATAATGTTTTTGTGTTATTTGAGTCCTTGTGGTTCGGAGAACCATCTCATGTTCTACCCTAATTCTTCTGATGTTTCTTCTTATTGATCAGTCAGGTGTGACATGTGGAGTGGAAGGCTACCCTGAGGTTTTTGTTTTCCTTGGTTGTGACTGGGAATGAACTTGAGTTTTAGATTTCTTTTGACTTCATCATTTTATGGGTGAAGAAATTTTTTTAGTTGGGAGAATTAGCACACATAAACCATTGTTTTCAAATTTTTTTATTTCTTGATGTTGGATCTATTGGTTGAGGTTCAGTATGAGTGTCCAATAAAATTATTTGGGTTTTAGTGGTTTTTTTCTAATAATAATCATTGTTATAGTGAATTGTAGTGGGATAAAGATTCATGGTGAAGAGTTTGTTACACCCACAATGTCACTATATTGTGGTTAAATCACTCAATGATAATTGGGTGGGTCTTCCTTAGTGTTTGAGGTGTTATTTCAAAGTTTTTTGGATATTTTCTTGGGGTAACATTGTTTGAGAACAATTTTCCCAAATGGTGCAACCTATGCCGATAAAGTTGTGGGGTTTTTGAGTAGCATTTTCATGGTTTGAACATAGTTAACATTACTATGCATCAAAACCATACACCCCATTACGATATTAATTTTATTTATCCTAAAAGTATAATTTGGGGGTTTCCACATCCCATTTGAATCCGTATCCATTGGATATCAATGTAATGCCCCAACTCCTATTACCCAGAGTCAGTGCATTATTTTTATACATTGGCATGATTACAAGGAATCAAGTCCCGAAGGACCGATCAATTTAGAATTCTTGGAAAATAGATTACATACATGAATGCTATATTACACTTCTTCACATACAATACAATATAAATAATCATTCACAGACGCCATTATCCCTTGGCCTAACCCTGCATATCAATCACAATACACTTCATGGAATCCTGGTAAAAATAAAACATAGAAAGAGGTGACCTCAGATGCTCAGTAAGGATAACAATATAGCGGAAACACTCATAAATAATAATAAACATTTATGCCAATTAATAACTAAAACAAATTCCTTTTAACAATAAACATCAGTATAACATGGCAAAGATAAAATGAAATAATGCCATTTAATTAATCACATGGATATTCTACTAGTCGAATAATCACATGAAATATCAATAACAAATTTAATAATGATGGAATTCATAATTCCAGACCTCCATAACCACACAATCAAGGCCTCATGCACAGAATACAAATAAGATTTTTTTCACGGCCTTGTTCCAAGACACTAGTCTATCTCATGAGACCTACCGATGCATCGAGGAGCTATAGCAGGCTCCACCCTTCAGTTACTATGTCCAATGCATTCCTCATATGAAAGGGGGAGTTTCCTTTTATAGGAGGGTGATGGGCACCTTAGGAAAAACATAAAATATTATTTTATAATTAATTCATATTCGGTTTCTAATGGCTCAAAAGTGGATTATTCAATGTATAAAGCAGGTATGGGTTGACAAAAACTCAACCAATATGTTTTAAATAGGTTTGTGTCACTTTTCTAACTTTAACTTTTAGTTTTAACTCTTAGTTAGTTAGTTTGACATTTACCATGTCACTTGGTATTATTATATTATATGTTTAATAAACATACTATATACTTTCAAACGACCCCCAAAGTGGTCCATTAATGATAAACCTATAATTATATACATCCTTTGGCTGAACCATATATTTTTACAAATATAATATCATTTAATAATGTAATATTTGTTTTTAAAACTCATTTATGTCAATTTTAACATTATTCATCAATTGATTTTTGTTAACGTCATTAAAACATTATTAATTCAAAACAAATTCATTTCAGCAATCTGAAAATGTCATATTAACCAATAAAATCATTTGTGTCATCAAAACGTTCAAATTATATTTATTTTAACATTTATAATACCAATTATTTGATTCTTTCATTAATAAGGAAAATACTGCATCATTATAGTGTCATAAATAAATTTAAATATTCAATGTCTAAAAATTATAAATAAAATACCATTATGTAGGAAATCTTTTTATATTTCTAATGAATATTTATATTCTAAAATATAACATATATAACCCTATGTAAAAATTGTTTTTCCAAATGATATATGCTTATGTCATTTTTGTATTTACTTTATCTTAATTAATATAAAGTGTCATTATCACTTACAAGTGGCTCCATGTGATCCCAAAATCGACCCAAAAATGCTCATGGTCGGACATGTCTCAACCAATATAGTTAGGTCACGTTTTAGGGTAATTTAATATTATTATAATATTATTTTGTTACACTTAGTTACCGGATTTACCATTTAACCATGGTAAATAAAATATTTACCGAAGCAATTATTCAAAACATATAAAAATAAGAGTTACCTATTTACAAAATTAGGACATCTTGATACCAAATAAGGAATCCATTTTTCAAAATTCAAAACATGGAAGTGGCAGAAATTAATTTAAAATTAATTCTCACTTTCAAAACAAAAAAATGTGTTTTTAAGAAATAATAAATATCATAATATTGACACTTATTGATGTCTGGCTTAAATGTGAAATTATGTCCAATGACCAAAATTGTATTAAATAGTAAAAATATATTTTAAATATAATTTAAAACCACATAAATTCTTAATTTATCACTATTAATATTTTCTATTAAAAATGTTTTTTTCAATTAAAATTTATTAACTTTCACTGTTCATCAAAAAAAGTTATCCGAAAAGAACCAAAATTTTACCCTAAACTAATTTTGATATTATGAAACCCAAAATAAAATCTATTTTGAAAGGTAAAATTTATAAAATTTTAAAAAGTGGGTATTACTATTCATAAAGGCTAGTTTGATTGGTTGTGGTGTGTGTTAGAACTCGAAGTTGTGTACAATACACTCTAGTGTATTATTCAAAGAGAAGCGTATCATGGAAGCATGAGGTGTTACATTCTCCCCACATTCAAATAAATTTCCTCCTTGCAGTTTGAAATTATTTTTCAAAAATAAAAGGTGAAAATATAAAATACCTTTGGGAAAAACTGAATTAAGAATTAGGTTAATAAAGTCTAGTCTTAATAAGAGGAAAAGGGAAATGAAAGGGTCACCACCAAATTATGATCTCGATTAAGAGAACATTGGTGGAAATTAGAGACATATAATTGGAGGAACACATAAATATTTGTAGGAATTGATTGAGGTCATCAATTACAAACAATTGAAAAATTGAGGGCCTTAAATTCATCAATCAATGATGATTAAAAATACTGTCGGTTCAACAAAACATATGGTATTAGGACAACACATTTCTAGTTTTAATATCCCTTACCTAATGTTTATTAATTAATTTCTTTATAGACTAATAGATGAAATAAAATATATATATATATATACTTGACAAGTATAGTTCCATCCTATCACTAATCTTTACCACAAACTCATCATTTACTCTAAAAGATAATAGAACTAAAAAAATTCCATTTATCCTATTCATATAGGGTTCCAAAAAAAGTCAATTTCTAATTGATCTTCTAGAAATTTTAAAAAATACTCCATTATTCAATCCAATACATTATGTGGGCCAGTGGTAGTTGATATACCCTTATCTCCCTTCAGTTTCGGGTTCAAGTTTCGCGGCCTTGTCAGAAGCGACAGGTTTCCGCCCGACCTCCAGGTTTTCTTTTTAGGGCAATCCAAAAATAATCTCAAACTATAATTATCCAAAATACTTAC
The DNA here is from genome assembly GCA_963277665.1 of Viscum album. Lineage (NCBI taxonomy): Eukaryota > Viridiplantae > Streptophyta > Magnoliopsida > Santalales > Viscaceae > Viscum > Viscum album. The sequence continues at coordinate 1,759,954,838 of OY728123.1, forward strand.
GTCCAAACTCACAGTCCAAAATTTATATGAAAGGTATACATAATGTAGATTTTTTTACCCCGTAATAGCATGTGAAACCCTCCATCATGTATTCTTTTAAAACACTAAAACATCCTAAATTACCATAAAACCTTATTGATTACATTCATTCTCTCTTATTACTTATAGAATACTGGATATACTTCATCCATCCAAAAATGTTGTAAACTCCAACAATGATGGAATATACAAATCTTTAATCAGTTTCAAGGTAGTCAGGAATATCGAATATAATTTACCCAAATCAACCAAATCTTATTCCAAAATAAGTACCTCAATATTAGTACCATATTAAGGTTTATCATTCAATAAACCATATAATTTTCAAAACGTTTAACTCAATGTAGAGTCACTTTTCATAGAACCGTTAAATCTAAAATCCTCAATGAAATAGTACTGTAGTACAATCCTTATTTATTTCCAATAAATCATTGATACAACACTTCAATGAAATAATTCCAAAATAATGACATAAAAACACTAGTCATTACTTTTCATATGTGGTAGTATCATAAATTGATTATTATCCAATAGCATAATTTTAGGCATAGTATGATGACTGAGACATTGGTTCGCATAGTGTCCAAACTCCTTATAGATGAAGCATTGTACATTTGAAACCCTTTTCTTACCCTTGTAGTCACGTACATGATTTCCTTTTTCGCAAAACGTATAACATACTCCCATCACCGTAAATAATTTTCCAAGGTGATTCTTTACATAGTTATCACATATGGGAAATCCCTTCTTTACCTTCTTCCCTTTATCTGTCCTTCCCTCTATAATCCTTTCCTTCTCTGGCTTCCCTTCAAAGCCATAGGACTCCGAGAATTATGTACATATCTAATCAAAACATGATATTATTTCTTCATTTGATGATAATACATGGGATCCTATTTCCCTTCTAAATTATGGCTTAATACCATGAAAGATATGATCGTTCTTACTCTTTTGATCATGCGTATTGTTGGAGTTCTCATTCTCTCTACTGGGCGCCATTTCTAAACAATTTCATACACTAAATTAGTTCATGAATAGAAATTCCTAATCCCAATCTTGTAAAACACATAACATAAATTAAACAGTTTATGGATATAATCCATAATCCTAAAAATGTCTTCTTTGAGGATGTATAAACTCATAATCCCATCATAATGGTTTGTAAAGAAAATGAGAATTATCCAAATAATATCGCACAGGAGTGTCGTAACCAAGAGTGCAGCAAGGCCCATTGTCGTGCCCCAGTTACCATTCGAATCTAGCTCAAAGCGGTGTTTTCGGGTTTTACCCCTAGGTAAATCTATGCCAGAGCCACCTCTACCTGCTCCTATCGAGACAGGGATGTATTTGCTTGGAAAACTCACAAAATCTCTACATTACCAAAATTCTATGAATTTCTTCTATACTAATCCTGAAAGTCTATCATAGGTCTATGTGCTCAAATCATAGTTTATCTACATCTAGATTCCAATGTTATTGCTAAACTTCATTTGATACCAACTGTAACGCCCCCACCCCAGTAACCTTGAGTCGGTGCATTATTTTAATATATTGGCATGATTACAAGGAATCAAGTCCCGAAGGACCGATCAGTTTAGCAGTCTTGGAAAATAGATTAAATACATGAATGTTACATTACACTTCTTATCATACAAAACAACTTAAATAATCCTTCACGAATGCTTTTATCCCTTATCTTAACTCTGCATATCAATCACAATACACTTCATGGAATCCTGGAAAAAATAAATCATAGAAAGGGGTTAGCTCAGATGCTCATTAAGGATAACAATATCGTGAAAACTTTCATAAATAAACATAGATATTTTTGGCAATGTATAAATAAAGAAAAAGCCTTTTAAACTTGAACTTCTATATAATATGGAAAAGATAAAATGAAATAATTCCATTTAATTATACATGTGGATATTCTACTAGTCGAATAATCAAATGCAATATCAATAACCACTTTCATAATGATGGAATGCATAATTCCAGACTTTCATAACCACATAGTAAAGGCCTCGCGCCAAGACTACAAATTAGATTGTGTCAAGGCATCATACCAAGACACTAGTTTGTCTCATGAGACCTACCGATGCATCGAGGATCTATAGCGGGATTCACCCGTCACATAAAACTCCAATTCATTCCTCATACGAAAAGGTTATAACATAAAAATTCGTATTAAAACTAGAATATCAAATGGCAATACATTCTCTATAAACCATGAATGTTAAAAAAAATAACACATTCATAGTCAAACTTATCACAAATACTTCAATACAATATGGACGATTTGTATCATAATAAATTATCTTCAAACATGTTTAAAATCAATCAAAGGATGTTGACATAGATGAAAATTATTTGTAAAACTCTTTGAGAGTAATGTCCATTTTTCTTGAAAACATTTAAAATTCACAGAATTTAGAAAAGAAGACATTTAAAGACATTTTTTAATCAAACTATCCCATAATACTTTAGACCTTTTGAAAAGAATTACCATTTTAAAAACATTCATGTACACATAAATAAATCCTTAAAACCCATTTTGAAAACATGGATTTTAATGCGAATGATTTAGTAGAATAAATATTTAAAACATTTAAAATGATTTTTTGGTAAAAATTCCTTTAAATATAATCCCTTTGAAAACACTTTTATGAAACATGTATGTGGATGACAAAGAGGTCCTAGTAGATACAGACATAAAAATAACCTCGGATAATAAAGATATTGTGAAATTAACCCTAACCTCGTTGTAATCAATCGAGTTGTATGAACAATAGTCAATAACAACCAAATGAATCACAAAATATCATTAATATAAAAATAATCATGATAATATATATCAAATGGTAGTAAACAATACACCACATGGCATAAATAAGTGGTGAACAGTGGAAATCTCACGGAATTAAAAGTGAGATAAGAAACCCCTTACCTAGAACTTTTCTTTAGTTGAGGGTACTTTTAACCTCCAGTATGAAGACTATTGTATGATATTAAATTATATCATAACCATATTAATATTTATGATATCATACATTATTCCTTTATGAATTTATACTACCCATTTAATAATAATTTCCATGTTATATTAATATTTCAGGTAATAATCACTTTCTTTATCGTACGGGTTTTGACTTGTTACTCTTTTTTGTATCACATAGATCATGATTTAAATACTTCCAGAATATAAAACATGATTTATATATCATATATATATTGAATATAAATATTTATAATAGACATATAAATGAAATTTAAAACACCGTTTATGGATACGGTAGTCCGTACGTACGCATAAACGTTGTTTCCGTTTTCATATAATATTGAACAGAAGTAAGTGAATAAGATATATGTAAGTACAAAAATACTTATATATATAAAAATATATATCTCCAGTAGCATTATTATTTCATATATTACATACTTATTAGTAATATATATTTTTATAATCATCGATTAATTATGAACATGGAAATGAATCTCATCACGTCGTGGAGACGGTAATCCGTACGTATGCACGAGGGAAAATATCATTCTTATGACATTAAAATAATATATAATTTTATGTCATATCATATATACATAATACTTATCATGTTATATTTATTATTAAATCAAATAAACATCATTATTATACCCATCCAAATAATAATGTATTGAATAACAATTACACAATGACGTGGAGACGGTAAGCCGTACTTACACACATATGGTGACATGTCATTCAAAGGGTGTATATAATAATGAATTTGGTTGTAAAATAATAAATATAATATCAAATTAGATAGAATATACTGGATTTTTTATTTCATAAGGGAAACAACAAAAAAATAAAGTGGAAGAAGAAAGGAACATGAAAGAGGTTGGTGAAATCATGACCTCTTCTTCAGGTTCTTCCTTTTGATTTGATCAAAAGGGTTCGTTAGGTTTGATTTCAGATCAAACTAAGGCCTTTAAGTTGAAATGGGGATAGTTGAGAGGGTATTTGGGCAGGTTTTGTCTGAGCCAAATGGTTTATAAGGTGTGATTTAGAGTGATGTGGGATTTCCCTTTTATAAGCGGGGTGAGGGGAACCTTAGGAAAAGCATAAAATATTATTTTATAATAAATTCATATTCGGTTTCTAATTGCTAAAAAGTGGATTATTCAAATTCTAAGGTGGGGATGGTTTGAAAAAAACTCAACGAATAGGTTTTATACATGTTTGGGTTACTTTATTAACCTTATCTTTTAATTTTAACTCTTAGTTAATAAGTTTGACATATACCATCTCACTTTGTATTTTTATATTATATGGTTAATAAACTAACTATATAATTCTAAGAGACCCCCAAGTGGTTCATTAATGATAAACCTATCCTTATATAAGTCCTTTGGCCTAACCTTAGATTTTTAGGAATAGAATATCAATTTATAATATAATATTTGATTTAAAAACTCATTTATGTCAATTTTGACACTATTCAATAATTTTTTTTAAAGTCTTAGCAGATTTAATAATTTGAAAACTGTTTAATTGAGAAATACTAACATGTAATAGTAATCAATTAAATTAGTTTATGGCATCAATACTTTCATATTATATTTATTTTAATATTTATAATACCAATTATTTGATTCTTTCATTAATGATGTAAATATTGCATCATTATTGTGTCATAAATAAATTTAGATATTCAATGTTTAAAAATTATAAATAAAATACCATTATGTAGGAAATATTTCTAGCTTTCTAATTAATATTTATATTCTAAAATATAACATATATAACCTTATGTAAAGTTTGTTTTTCTAAAAGGTGTATGCTTATATCACTTTTTTATTACTTTAACTTAATTATTATAAAGTGTCATTATCACTTAAAAGTGGCTCCATGGGGTCCCTAAATCAACCCAAAGATTTACATGGTCGAGAATATATCACCTAATAGGGTTAGTACACGTTTTAGGGAAATTTAAAATTATTATAATATTATTTTGTTACCCTTAGTAACCGGATTTACCTTTTATCCATGGTAAATAAATATTTATCGAAGTAATTATTCAAAGCATCTAAAAATAAGAGTTAACTATTTACACAATTTGGACATCCTGATTCCAAATATGGAATCCACTTTTCAAAATTCAAAACACCACAGTGGCATAAATTAATTAAAAATTAATTCCCACTGTCAAAAAAGAAGCGTGTTTTTAAGAAATAATAACTATCAAAAGATTGATACTTGTTGATGTCTGGTTTAAATGTGAAATTATGTCAAATGACCAAAATTGTATTAAACAGTAAAAATATATTCTAAATATAATTTAAAACCACTTAAATTCATAATTTATCACTATTAATTATTTCGATTAAAAAAGTCGTTTTTAATTAAAATTTAGTAATTTTCAGTATTCATCCAAATATAAAAGTTATCCGAAAAGTACCAAAATTTTACCCTAAGCTAATTTCGATATTCTGAAACCAAAAATGAAGTACATTTTGAATGATGAAATTTATAAAATTTCAAAAAGTGGGTATTACTATTCATAATGACTAGTTTGATTGGTTGTGGTGTGTGTTAGAACTTGAAGTTACATACAACACAAGCTACTATATTATTCAAAGAGAAGCGTATCATAGAAGCTTGGGGTGTTACAATAAACCTGAGGGATCCCCCATCCCCTTATGTCTTCATCGTTGTGGGTCACTTTTTGGGAGATTTTCCACCAGAGGTTACCGATTTTCCATTAAATCCTTCCCATTCCTCTTCTCCTCCCATCCCTCGCTCTATTTCTTGGTTTTATTTGGATTTTATCCCTATGAAAGAACCCTAATGGATAAGATTTTTGTTTAGTTGTATTTTATTGATATATGGAGTGCGTGGATCATCCTTGGGGTTTAGTTTTACCTTCCCTTGAATTTCTATTCCATTAACACACTCATAAGGTAGGTGCCTTCATTTGTTTCCTTTCAGATGCATTCCTATGATGGTTGGGCTTATTCAATAAAATTTTCAACATTATTTTCAACATTATAATGCGGATGGTTAGTTTATTATGGTTTCTTCTTATTGCTGAATTTTTTTAAAAATTGGTGTTGAAGTGTTTATTTATTTATGCCTTATTGTGTACACTATGAACCTCTTAGATAATCTTTTTAATTGAGTCATTAAAGTGAAATAGGGACTTTTATGGTTTTTCCCTTATAAATGTTTCATTAAATTGATTGGATTGGGTTAGGGATTGATATGTTGTAATTGTTATTATATTTTTTGTTGAAAAATTTGAATGAAAATGTTTGTTTCATTGAACTTTTTTGGGGGAAAAATGATTTCGGTATTCCATTAGATGTGGGCACATCCATGGGTGCATAGAGTGCAAAGATGGATGAACATGCGAATGATGATGGAATTGAAATAAATTGTTTCATCCAACATTGATATCATTAATAGGTTCTCCTTATTCTCATCATTCTTTTTATATTGAAAAATTTTTCCATGGTTTCCAAATGAGATAAAGTGGTATTGAGATTGTATCAGAGGATATGGACCATTTGGTTTTTTATAATAGTTATTCAGTTTCTAAATAGTGTAAAATTCCATTTTCCATATTCAATTAGTTTTTTAACTTTATATTAATTTTTATGTGTATTTTGAAGTGTTTTTGGTTAATGTTGTTGGGGTGAGTATTCTTAAGAGCCCATTTGGCATTGAAAATTTGAAATAAATGTTTTGTGTTGAATTTGGAATAGAATGTGGTTTGGAGAATGTGTGTTCTAGGTTGGCAACCTAAGGTGTTTTATTAAATAATTTTATTGTGTAAATGATGTAGTGTCCTGGTTGGAACCTTAATAATGGGATATGTTTGAATATATATATATATATATATAGAACCATTATAAGAGGGATTTCCCTTTGTGGTTTATTGTATATTGTTGTTCGTGTTTGGGGTCGGCATGTCCGGTGGTGGCTGGTGAGATAAGTCACACATGTGTTGGCCTCTGAATTACATGGTATTAATGTTTCAACCATGTGTTACTAGGAATATTTTATATGATTGAGTGATGGATGCTTAACAGTCCCGATTGGATGGGTTCGTTCCCTCTTGCAGTTGTAGATTGGCCATGGGGTTGTGCCATTGGTGATGCTATGACATGTCATCTAGTTGGTTATTAACTAGGGGCTTCACTGTACGCCATCAGGTGGTTCCGAACAGAGTACATCCAGGGTATTCTAGAGATGTTTAGGATCAACCATTGTTATTATATATATTATTATGTTAACATTTTTTTTCTTTTAGTTTTCATATTGTATTGTTTTTTTATTCGTAGCAAAAACCTGTTATCTTTTGGTTTTTTATTAATTTATAAAATGGTAGTTTTTGGGGAAATGGTTGGTGGTGTGTGTTTGTTTCCATAACGGGAATTCTATAAGTGTTCATTAAAATGTGGAAAATTATTTTTATAATTTTATTTCAAACTTGTATCAACTAAACATGTTGGGAAAGAAACACTTGGATTCGATGGTTTATCTTTGTCATTGCTACTGATCATTTTGGTGCTCATGCATAATTTATCTTTTTATTTGCATGTTTTTTTCTTAGTTTATTTGGGATTAGAGGTTCGATTTTGGAGCAAGTTTTTTCTTGTGGTTGGAGGTGACCTAGAGGTCACACAGAGATCGTGGAATCATGGTTTCGTTTTTCATTTTTTTATTCGGTTTCTGCATGATTAGTGATACCTTGTAACTGAGCCATTCAGTAATTTATTTTAGACTCAGTTGTTTGTATATCTATGTTTTTAGTTTTTTCTATTTAATTATCAAGTTCCAGTTGTTTCTTTCTGGATAAAATCATTCCCAATTGGGTTTTATTTGATTTCTGACATTATTTTTCATCCCATGTGGATAGGTAATTCCCTTAGATCCATGACACAAACCAAGTCGGTTGTCGGGTCGGATAACATCTCAGGCCGTTTCGTGAACAGATCGCCCACTCTCCTTTTTATTCAGGCACATGTTTCTTTTATTAATCCCAATATCCATTTTTACGTTTCGTATATGTTCTTTAATATCCCCCTTACTATGAATTTGATGTATAAATGATGAGATATCCCATTAAATCACATTATTCCCTCTCATGAAAATTTATGAACACCTGTTCCCATGTTGAAATTTAATATGGTTCTTTTCCTTCTCATTATTTTTCATGTCTGTTCGTTATCTTATACCTTCAATTTCAAATTAATATCATAGGGCATGTTTTTCATGTCCCTATTACTATATATTTTATTTTAAAATGAATACATACCCATTTAATGATCATAAACTCATTTTATGAATCTTTAAGTGACACTGTTATGCTATCGAAGTTTCTCCATGATTTTCCATGCCAAAGAAATTGTGCAGTGAATACCATACCAATTTCATATAAAGGGTTTTAACCGGTTTACACTTATACTTATTTTATATGGTATGTACATGTATTTAATCAACACCCCTTGATCCTGGAATAAAAATTGATGAAAAATAATTCCATGGTTTATGATCTTTATGGAACACTCAAGGATTAGAATGAAATGAATGTGATGGGTTCACCTAGAATTATATAGCACCCAAATGCATTGGGTAATGTTTTAGTATCATGATACATCATGCAAGGGATTAATGAGTCAACCCAATCCATCATGATACTTTTTCCATCATGATGTATTGGAATTTAGCCTTGGCCTTTGTTTATGATACAGTGCTCTAGGTTATTTCCACATTTACCATGTTTCTATTATGTTATAATTATATATCATGCCTCATTATAAATGATTATTATTTCCACACATTTTATGTCCCATTTATATGCCTATTATTTAACATTGATTAGATTCATTATATTTTTTCATGTTTATTCCCTTATTGGGATTTATAAATAACCATTTTTATATGTATGTCCCTTGGTTATCCCATCCATTTTTACGTTAGAATGAATAATATGAGCATGTTTAAGATGTTTTCAATAAATAAAATGTATTCCATATTTTATGTTTTTATATAATGTTCCTAATTTTCAAATACAATATAATTCTAAATATTTTTGAGTTGTATTATGATTACTTTTATAAAACAAATCACAGATTATTATTCAATAAAGATAAGGGTATTCATAGTTGGTATTAAATGAAGAGATTAGTTAGTTTTTTTATTAGTATTAAAAACTCTTGTGAAATCATTAGAGATAGAATTATGTACAATAAAACATCCCTATATTTATTAAACAATATAGAAAGATTTTTTCCTGAGAAAAAAACATTGTCTAGATACCATAGGTGAATGTTTCTCTAGAACATATGTAAATAGAGGTAAAATGAAAAACAAACTTCATTGAACTATACTAGACTGAGAACTGGTGAGGACAACGGGGCTTGCTTCACACCTATTTTGACACTCCCAAGTGATATTCTTTGGTAAATTAATAATCTCATTAAAAAATATTATTAAGGGAACACAGAAATGACCATAACAAAATATTTTAGGAAATATATTAGGGATAACATAAATTTGTGTGAATAAATTCATATGTTGTGAAATAAATTCCATTTATAAGTTATCCTCTTAATGTTAATTGATTCCCTTTTATGTGTATAATTATTTAAAAAATGTATTCCTCAAGTCTGTTTTGGATGATGAAAATGACTAAAACCAGAATCAAATAGTGAAAGGTATAGTTATCATTAAATATTTTACACATTTCTTAATGACATGAATGTTTAGTAGATATATTAAAACACCACCACAAATCATGGAAGTAGAGTTTTCTATGATAACAGAAAATAAAACACATTGAGTTTTTTTGGACCATTTTTCGAATTAATTTAGTTTTATTAATGTCAAGAAATTTACTAAGTCAAGCATTCCATTGACATGGAAAAAAATCATCTTATTTTATACATAACATTTACTTGGCATACATTACACACAACACAGACTTTCCATACGTTACTCACATCACTAATTTTCTACAATATAACTTTTTGTTATAAATATATGAATGAGATAATTATAACCTATTCATTAAAAATGGTAATATGAATAGTAATACTTACTTTTAAAATATATTATTTATATATATAATACATATTTATAATGAAAGATATAATTTTTGGCAAAGGCGTTATATGTTAAAAAATACAATTTTCTCAAAAGAACTGTTTTTCATGCTCTTATGTTAAAAATAATTAAAGTAATTTTATACAAATTTATAAATTGAGTTTATTAAAATAAAAAAAATTGAGGAATTTATATTTTCTAAATTATGTTAAGGAGAATTTTTGGTTTTTTTCTGAGAAATATCAATTTATGATTAATAGTGAAAATATTGAATTTTAATTTAAAGATGCATTTTTATCATAATTATTTATAATATTAAATTATATTTTAAATTTTTAAAAGTTTAAATAGATCATATTTTTATCATTTAATAATTTTTTTTTCATTTAAATCAATTTCACATTAAAATTGGGTATAATTACATAACAAATTTTTGGATGTTTTAATTCGAAAAACCTACTTTGTCATCCCATATGTGGGATTATAATTATATTTATTTCTTCCACATAAGGGATAGTAATTTTAAAATATTCTCTTCATATTTGGAATCAGTAAAATTTATAATTTATAATATGTTCAACAATGTTTTTGAACAATAATATTAGAAAAAGTAGTTTAAATTAATTACTATGATTAAGGTGAAATTAAGCTTAACAAGACACTAAACATTAAAAATGAGGCCAAAAACCACTTATAAAAGTATCCAATAGTAATTTTTTATCCATATATCTACCTTATACTCACTTTTCTCATATTGGGTCAATTATGGAATCCACATGACATAGGAAAAATGTGGGGGAATTCATTTTTCCAAAATTTACTAGAGGGTCACTCCTCCACTATAAAAAGAACTCATCTCCTCCCACTTCATAACACCTATCAAACAACATACGTTATACTAAATTTTTCTATGATATACTCCCAAACACCTCCCTTACTCAAATCATCCCTTTTTTAGAAATCAATACACTGAATCCCCTTGGGGTAAATGAAAACGTTTTACCCAAAAAAGAAGTAATATCTTTTCTCAAGGTCCTTTATTTTATTTTTTTCTCAACCAACACAAATCAACTTATTCAATAATTAAAAAAAACAAATATCCTAAATATACTGATATTTATTTACTAAAATTGATTAATCTACAATTTCACACACTTTTTTCTAATGGGTAACGAATATACTATTTATGTGTATGGTGAACTATAGCCTCACAAAATTATGATTGTTGGTTTTTTCATTACCACCAATCATGGAATGTAAATATGATGGAAAAAATATTAATATATGATATATTTTATATTAAATATTAATCTATAATTATTTTCAAACAAATCCCTTTATGATTTCCATCTTTTGTAAAATCGATAACTTTGTTTGTGTATGTGTGGACTACCACCTCCTCAAAGTGATGTGATTCATTCACAATCTATATGAAATTTGTTAAGGATGGTTTTAGTGGAATTATATGATATAGATGATATAATAATTATTATTAAATAATTATATATATACATATATATACATTTATTTCATTTCCTTTTTTCTTTTCAATGCGAAAATAATATTGAAACATCGTTCACGCGTACGTACGACCTACCATCTCTTTATATAGTTTATTAAATTTCTAACTTCTATATTATATTGATTATTAGAATACACATATATTGAATAAAAATAATATTTATATCATTTTTAAATCCTGGAAATCATTATATATATATAATTGACAAACATATTACAAATTAAGACACATACCAAAAACAATGCGGATATTACCCAAAGTGAAACCTTTACATAGAATTGTTAACAAGATGGACATATAAAATCTTAATAAAACCATATGTGGAATTAGATATAAGAATATTTTTCTATGATATATATATATATATTTATTTAATTATAATAAACTTATATTTATTATATAGTAATTTTTTACTAGAATGATGTGATTCAAGACACACCGTAAGGGAATTTCTTCTCACTTCTTATTTCCATGAGAAACATGCCTTATTCCCCACCTTTTTCTTTTTTTGTGGAATATATACTTCCCATGAATGTATTATATAAATATTATTATTTAATTTATGTTTATTTATATATCCATTCTATGATATTTATTTCATTGGGTTTTTTTCAAAAGTTACCAAATCAGTAAGATAGTTTTATCTCAAATTTCCTTCTGTAAGACTTATGTTTTGTTATGAACCAAAATTCTTTTTCAATGTGTATATACTTCTATTTTACATTATATATCATGAATATACTTTTAGTCATGATATTTTAATATTCAAGTAATTGCAATTTCTTACGTAGAGAGTATTATCTCATGCTACCATGCGGTAAGGGTTTATTGATGCAATTTCGTCATTTATTGGGATTGTTTATGATTATGACTCCATTGATGAAATATTATGATCCATATCTCAAGAAAACTATTTAGTTTTATTATCCTATGTTTACTCAAAAAATATCCATTAATTTGTACTATTTTTCCAAACATTGGTACTTAAGATTATTAAAAATTGTTTTTAGAAAAATCTAATTGTATCTCTCTCTTTTATTGGAAATCATATATTTTTCAAAAATAAAGTCTAAAAACACTATTTCAATATTTGTTTCACAGGTTGATTGAAGATAAATTTCATGGAAAAGCGATTTTTTTTTCATAGCTTCCTTTATAATATTTCAAATATATTTTAGAATAAAGAGGTTTATAAAAAATGTATTATGTTTTAAATAGTTTTTTTCAATTCACAGAAGATATTTTCCTCAAGAAACATTTTTAAACATCCTTCAAAATTATTTCCCACCTAAGATTAAATCTATTGGTGTTACTGTAACACCCGAGACTTTTATGTTATATAAATCGTCAAAGGAATCTTTTTCTACACAACACTTGCTTGGCTTGCTTTACACGCAATCGCGACCTTCCTCGATAGCTTGCGTCGTACGCAATACCGAGTTTCACTAAACAACAATATGCTATTAAAACTAGCCGTTATGAATAGTAATAACCACTTTTTGAAATTTTATAAATTTTATTTTTCAAAATGGACTTCATTTTTGGACTCAGAATATCGAAATTAGCCTAGGGTGAAATTTTGGTATTTTTCTGAAAACTTTCAATTTTTGATGAATAGTGAAACCACTAAGTGGTAGGTTAAAAACTGAATTTTGCATAAAACTTAATTTTACCGCTTCTGTGAATGGAATTTCGAAAATCCGACAGACACGGTTGATATCAGTAAGTAAAATGTGGTTCAATGAGATAAAAATAATTTTTGGTGAATAGTAACTTTTTACTTTTTTTTACCGCGGTTAATAGTAAATAGGGTAACTAAGGGTAAATATGATATTAATATTACCCTAACACATGTCCTAATTCTATTGAACAAGTGTAATTCGACCAAAAACAAACTTAGGAATAAAATATGACCATTTAGGCCCACTTGGATTAGATTAGGACATTTATTATTAATTTATTTAAAGAAGGGTTAAAATAGTTAAAATCAAAGTTTAATAAGTAAATCATTTTTAATATGGGGTTATACATAAGATAAATTCGATTGTAAATACTCATTAGAAATCTAAAACGATTTCCTACATGATGGTATTTTATTTGTAATTTTTAGACATCAAATAATGTAAGTTATTTATGACACAAAGATGATGCAGTAATTATCTTATTAATGAAATATTGACAAAATTAATAATATAAATACCAAAATAAATATAATTTGAGACTTTTTATGAATTAAACTAATTTTCTAGGTTACTATGATATATTATTGTTGATTTAATCAACTTGGTTCGAACATATAATTCTGTTATGACTTTCACAAAAATCATATATCAAATAGTGTCAAAATTGACACAAAATAGTTTTTAAATCAAATATTATATTATTAATTGTTATTTTATTCCTAAAAATCTATGGTTCGGCCAAATGACTTCGATAAGGATATATATATTAATAATAAACAATTTGGGGTTCGTTTGGCATGTTATAGTAAGTGTATTAACCATATAGTGAAAGAAAACAAAAAGACACGGTAAAAGTTAAATTAATTATCTTAGAGTTAAATCTAATTGATAAGGTTAAAATAATACCCTAAACTTGTCTAAATCCTATTGGTTGATAGGATTTCGACCCATACCCACTTTATCTTCGAAATAAGACCCTTTGGAACCATTATAAACCGATTTTGACTTTAATATAAAATAATATTTTGAGATATTCCTAAGGTGCCCCTCTCCTCCCTTATAAAACGGCACCTCCTCCCCCTCCTCCTCACACCAATTTGAGCACTCAAGCTCGGCCAACCCATGCCATTTTCTCCTCTCCACTTCCCTAGAATAATCCTAGAGGTCCTGGTCTTCTCCAAAGACCAATCTTAGTTCCTTAAGTGGAGGATTCAAAGAGGCGTTCCAAAGAAGAGGTAATATCCATTACCGATCTTTTCAATTTCTTTCTTCTTCAACTTCTTCTTCTTTAGTTGTTTCATGATAAAGTAATAACATCAGTATTACTTACATACTGATATGTTATTATAAATATGAAACAACCCTAATTCACCTTCTATCCATCCTACGGAAAAATGAAATCACCGCGCGTGCGTACGTACGGAATACTGTCTACACGCCGTGGTGTAATCTATTTTTCCACCATCACCTTACAAGGATGGGTATAAATGGTGTAATGAGTAACTATATATGATTATTATGAAGTAATATTGATACTGAAATAATATATATATATACTCCAATACAATTCCATGATCATAGGAACGATATCATCACTCGTGCGTACGTACGGAATACCGTCTCCACGATGTGATGCGACTCGTTCTACATGATCTTCATTTCATAATGATTATATAAATGAATTGAATGAATGAATATGGTATATACTACACTAATACCATTCTGTAAATGAATTATCTATAACCTAAAGATAAGAATAAGAATTTATTCGACAAAACACGCATAAGAACAAAAAGTTATAAAGACCCTAGTAACAAGTAACAATGAAATATTACTAACAAGAAGCTAATAATATGACCATATATGATATCATATCAATATGTATGATTCTGGAATTAGTCAATAACATTATTTAAACCATTATACAGGAGATTCGGACACGAACAAAGCAAATCGGACCTAAGGTAAGGGAAAATATCACAATCTCATTTTTATCCGAGATTGTTTATTCGTAAGTATTTACTGGGGTGTATTTTATCATCCACATCCATGTTCCCTCAATATGTAATATTGTTTCCATCCACTTGCAATAGTTTAAGTCCAATTTTACCCTTAGGTGAGTTTTTAGTAAAGAATATGAAAGGAATCTTTTGTCGTTTTTCCGTACGAGGTACTTTTTGACTTTTCCGACAAAAGTACGAAGAATGTTTTTTATAACTTATACGGCACGAATGGATTTCTACTGTTTTATAAAGCCTTATTTTTATGAAGCTTCCTCTAAACGATTTCATGACTATTTTCAATAAAATATCTTTCTTTTAAAATTTCATGATGTTTTGTGAAAAGAAATTGATTTTGAAGAAGAAAGGATATTTTCCTCAAGAATTCAATTCAAGTGTTTTATCAAAATTATTTTCCAACTAAGATAATAAAGGGTTCTGTTTTTATCCCTATTATTACATTGATTTGATCATGTTGTGATGGAATTATTTTTATGAATTCCTTTATCTTATATGAATTGATTTATGATGTCATGATGTTTCAAGATTCCCATTTTTGTTACATGTGTTATGCGATGATGTATGATTTATGATTATGTGGCACACATAAGAAAGGATTCATTATAAGATGGGTGGGACCTATATCTCCCTCCAATGCATTGGGTAAAGATTTTATATCTCATGAGATAGATATGGCTGGAACGGAAGGTTATTTCGGTTCAGTGATACAGGACTGAAACGAGGAGTGAACTCGGTTCAGAAAGGGACTTTGTCCACTAAGATAGTCTTGGCAATGAGTCATGACTAAAAAGAAATGATTTCCATGATTATGTGTGCATGCCACAAAGTTTCAAGTTTTATGTTATGATTATGGGGATCTCATTTTCACTTCTATGATTTATTCCATGATAAGATATTATGATCTCTTTTGCAGGTTTTGATTTTCAAAAAGATATGATATGATTTTTATTCCTTTATTTTCCCTTGCTGAGAATTTGAGCTCACCCTTTTATGTTTTCTTTTCCCCAGGTCAGGAAGATAGATATTAAGTAGAATATGCTAAAAGGGACCCTAGATATGATGAAATAAATGGGAGACACTGTAGAAGATTTATGAACCAGTTGTTTATGTTTCCCAGTTTCTAAAGACAATATACCTATACGGTCCTTTGTGGTTTTGTCATATGTTGTAATAAGTGTGCTTCAATTTCGAAGTATTAACAATGTATGTAAAGTATGGGTCGTTATAGTTGGTATCAGAGGAAAGGTATAGTCAACCTTTGGAAACTAGGATGTGAAAGCCTTAGTAAGAACCCTAAGGATAAGTCTAAGCATAGAACACAATCTTAGAAATGGCCATGAATAACCTAGGATAAGACCATAAGCATGAAAATTTTATTCTTGAATTATGTGGTTTTCCTATTATAATTAGTGTTGATCACACTATTCTTCTTGGATTTAGTCAATGGTTGGAACCCGAAGGAACCGTGTTAATGCGGAATGCGATGGGTAATGCAATGATTGTCCCCCTGAGCAACCAAACGATATGGGAGCTGGAATGCAAAATCTTGTAGCCATGCTCACACAACTTTCTCAAGCTATGAATCATGCAGGATTTCAAAACGAGCAAAGGAGGGAGCAACATTCTGTTGAATTTTTCATGAGGCAGCGTCCACCTTCTTTCAGTGGGTCTACTGATCCATTAGTTGCTGAACAATGGATTAGTACTACTGAAAAGATATTTTCAGTTCTTCAATGTTCTGAACATGATAAAGTCATCCTAGCAGTGTATCGTTTGGAAGGAGATGCTGATCAATGGTGGAATCTTATTAAGAATACGAGGAAAAGAGATGAAATTGAGTCTATGGAATGGGACGAGTTCAAGAACTTATTTTTCAATAAGTACTTCCCTCGTATTCTCCGAACAAAGATGGAGAAAGAGTTCCCTGAACTGAAGCAAAGGGATGATGAATCTGTTAGTACCTATGAAGCAAATTTTACAAGACTTGCAAGGTACGCTTCTGGTATTATTATCCAACCTGAGAGTAAGATCGATCGATTCTTTAGTGGCATAAAACCAAGTCTTCGAAGGGCGTTAGCCATAAGGGACTTCAATAGCTACGAGGAAATCGTTCGATGTGCTCTCAAAGTCGAGATGGAGATTGGAGTAACCCATCAGTCACATGGGTTTGATAAGAAGAGGAAGATGGAATTCAAAGGAAACTCTAAAGAGCACACTGAAAAGAAGATGAACTTTCCCTTATGCTCAAAGTGTGGAAAGAAACATGGAGGGAGTTGTCTTAAAGGGACAAGTAAATGTTTTAAATGTGGAAAGGAAGGTCATCGGGCATTTGAATGCCGTGATAATGGGAAGAAGATGTCTAATGACGCAAACAAAGGAAGGGATACACAGAATGAACCTACTACACTTCAATGTTTCAAGTGCAAGGAGATGGGGCATTATGCCAATCAATGCCCAAATCCAAGGGTTGATGATGATGGTCGACGTCAACAAACTCTTAAGGCTAAAGACAAAGGAAAGTCACATGCAATTTCTATCAGCGATGTGGAGTACGATAACGATGTGGTGAAAGGTACACATACCATCCACTCTAAAGTAGCAAATGTTTTATTTGATTCTGGATCCACCCACTCTTTTATTTCTGAATACTTTTCTAATGGTATCACCGTATTACCTCAACAATTAGATGTTGATTTAGCTGTGACAACACCTAATGGCACATCAATCGCATCAAAAGTTTATAATTCTTCTCTGATCGAAGTTTGTGGGAAAGTGCTTCCTGCAAATCTTGTGATCCTTCCTTTAGTGGAATTTGATGTGATTCTTGGCATGGATTGGCTTTCTCTACATGGAGCTCATATCAATTGCCAAAGAAGGGAAGTCACATTTCATATTCCAGATCAATCTACGATCGTATACCAATGCAAGGATGAACATAACCTTCCAGTGGAAATTTCATCCATCTTATGGGGATTGATTCCACTAAATGAAGGTTATTTATCTCAAATGGTTGGTGAGAAACTCACGATTAAGAATATGCCCATTGTACGGGAGTTTGATGATGTCTTTCCAGAGGAATTACCAGGTCTTCCACCAAATCGTGAAGTTGAGTTTTCAATAGAACTCGTACCGGGTGCTTTGCCTATTTCAAAGACACCTTATAGAATGGCCCCAATTGAGTTGCAGGAATTGAAGAAGTAACTCCAAGAGAATCTTGATAAGGGATTCATACGCCCTAGTGCGTCACCTTGGGGAGCACCTGTTCTATTTGTTAAGAAGAAAGATGGATCAATGAGACTCTGCATTGATTATCGAGAACTTAACAAGATCACTATCAAGAACAAATATCCTCTCCCACGCATTTATGACTTATTTGACCAACTACGCGGAGCTCAATACTTTTCCAAGATTGATCTTCATTCGGGGTATCATCAATTAAGGGTCAAAAGGGAGGATATACCAAAGATGGCTTTCCGTACAAGGTATGGACACTATGAATTTATAGTGATGCCATTTGGTCTTACTAATGCTCCTGCTATCTTCATGGATCTAATGAATAGAGTCTTTAGAGACTATCTTGATCAATTTGTGGTAGTCTTTATAGACGATATTCTTGTCTATTCAAAGAGAAAGGAAGAGCATGAAGATCAGTTGAGAATTATATTGAAGACCCTGAGAAAGGAGAAGCTTTATGCCAAATTTACCAAGTGTGAATTTTGGCTTCAAAAAGTTGCATTTTTGGGTCATATAATCTCAAAAGAGGGGATATCTGTGGATCCAGCAAAAACAGAAGTTATCGAAAGATGGTCAAGACCAACAACAGTAACTGAGATCCGAAGTTTTCTTGGTTTGGCTGGATATTATCGACGTTTTGTAAAATATTTTTCACGATTATCTAATCCAATCACCAAGTTGACTCGAAAGGGAGTTAAGTTTGTCTGGACAGAGGAATGTGAAGAGAATTTCAAGGAGTTGAAAATAAGGTTATCCAGTGCACCTGTTCTCACACTGCCTTGTAGTGGAGAAAGGTTTGTGATCTACAGTGATGCATCCAAGAAGGGATTGGGGTGTGTTCTTATGCAAAATGATATGGTGATAGCTTATGCCTCACGACAGTTGAAAATCCATGAGCAAAATTACCCAACACATGATTTGGAGTTAGCTGCGGTAATCTTTGCATTAAAGATTTGGAGGCATTACCTTTATGGTGAAAGGTGTGATATTTATACTGATCATAAAAGTTTAAAGTATATTTTCACACAAAAGAAGTTGAATATGTGTCAAAGAAGATGGTTGGAGCTGATTAAGGATTATGACTGCTCAATCCATTACCACCCTGGGAAAGCAAACAGGGTGGCAGATGCATTAAGTCGACAAGACCATGCTAGTTTATCCATGATGAGGATCACAAAAGATCCAATATTTATGGATTTACAAAGGATGGATCTTGGAATTATAATGGAAGGGGAAAAATCTTATCTTTCTCAAATGAATGTTCAACCATCTATACATGTGAAGATTAAAGAGGCACAGAAAGAAGATGTCGAGTTACAAAAGAAGGTGAGAAATGTTCCTGAATTCAACCTTGATTGTGATGGGATAATAAAGTTCAGGAATCGGGTTTGTGTTCCTCCCATCCCCGAATTAAAGAAAGAGCTGCTGGATGAGGCTCATAGTTCATCATTCTCTATTCATCCTGGAAGCACGAAGATGTATAGGGACCTGAAAGAGTACTTCTGGTGGGATGGAATGAAAAGAGATGTTGCTGAATATGTCTCTCGATGCTTGGTTTGTCAACAAGTTAAAGCTGAGAGACAGAAGTCTAAGGGGATGTTACAACCATTACCCATACCCGAATGGAAATGGGAAAACATCACTATGGACTTTGTCACAGGACTTCCTAAAACATCCAAAGGCAGTAATGTTATCTGGGTCATAGTTGATCGTCTTACAAATTCTGCACACTTCATTCCTATTAGAGAGGATTTCTCTCTAGATCAGCTTGCCAGGATATATGTAAAGGAAGTGGTAAGATTGCATGGAGTACCACTTTCTATTATATCTGATCGGGATCCAAGATTTACCTCGAAGTTCTGGCGAAGTCTTCAGCATACTCTGGATACAGAGTTGAGTTTCAGCACTGCTTATCATCCCCAGACAGACGGTCAGTCTGAGAGAACAATTCAAACCCTAGAAGATATGTTGAGAGCTTGCTCTATGGATTTCAAAGG
Organism: Viscum album; assembly: GCA_963277665.1. Taxonomy (NCBI): domain Eukaryota; kingdom Viridiplantae; phylum Streptophyta; class Magnoliopsida; order Santalales; family Viscaceae; genus Viscum; species Viscum album. The sequence goes on from OY728123.1 coordinate 1,759,975,423, forward strand.
AGGTTGGGATCAACACCTACCTTTGGTGGAATTTTCTTATAATAATAGCTTTCACTCCAGTATTCAGATGGCTCCTTATGAAGCTCTCTATGGAAAGAAATGCAGGACTCCAACTTGCTGGGATGATGTTGGGGAAAGAAAGCTATTAGGACCTGATCTCGTTGATGAAATGGCAGAAAAGGTCAGATATATTCAACAACACATAAGAGCAGCTCAGAGTCGATAGAAAAGTTATGCCGACAACCGAAGAAAAGACCTAGAGTTTAAAGTGGGTGATAAAGTGTTCTTACGAATATCTCCCTGGAAGAGGGTTATGAGATTTGGAAAGAAGGGGAAGTTGAGCCCTAGATATATCGGTCCTTTCAAAATACTGGATCGTGTTGGGAAGGTAGCTTACCGATTGGCGCTTCCACCGAATCTCTCTCAAGTTCACGATGTGTTCCATGTATCTCTCCTGAGAAAGTACATACCAGATCCTTCACATGTACTCAGCTCAGAAGTTGTACCGCTGGAGCAAGATCTTTCTTATGAAGAACAGCCGATAGAGATTCTGGATCGTAGCGAAAAAGTCCTACGAAACAAGACCACTCTCTTGGTGAAAGTTTTATGGAGGAACCACCAACTTGAAGAAGCTACATGGGAGCTTGAGGATATGATGAGGGAGAATTATCCTCATCTGTTTGTTACAAAGTGACGAATTTCGAGGGCGAAATTCTTTTTAAGGGGGGTAGAATGTAACACCCGAGACTTTTATGTTATATAAATCGTCAAAGGAATATTTTTCTACACAACACTTGCTTGGCTTGCTTTACACGCAATCGCGACCTTCCTCGATAGCTTGCGTCATACGCAATACCGAGTTTCACTAAACAACAATATGCTATTAAAACTAGCTGTTATGAATAGTAATAACCACTTTTTGAAATTTTATAAATTTTATTTTTCAAAATGGACTTCATTTTTGGACTCAGAATATCGAAATTAGCCTAGGGTGAAATTTTGGTATTTTTCTGAAAACATTCAATTTTTGATGAATAGTGAAACCACTAAGTGGTAGGTTAAAAACTGAATTTTGCATAAAACTTAATTTTACCGCTTCTGTGAATGGAATTTCGAAAATCCGACAGACACGGTTGATATCAGTAAGTAAAATGTGGTTCAATGAGATAAAAATAATTTTTGGTGAATAGTAACTTTTTACTTTTTTTTACCGCGGTTAATAGTAAATAGGGTAACTAAGGGTAAATATGATATTAATATTACCCTAACACATGTCCTAATTCTATTTGACAAGTGTAATTCGACCAAAAACAAACTTAGGAATAAAATATGACCATTTAGGCCCACTTGGATTAGATTAGGACATTTATTATTAATTTATTTAAAGAAGGGTTAAAATAGTTAAAATCAAAGTTTAATAAGTAAAACATTTTTAATATGGGGTTATACATAAGATAAATTCGATTGTAAATACTCATTAGAAAACTAAACAGATTTCCTACATGATGGTATTTTATTTGTAATTTTTAGACATCAAATAATTCAATTTATTTATGACACAAAGATGATGCAGTAATTATCTTATTAATGAAATATTGACGAAATTAATAATATAAATACCAAAATAAATGTAATTTAGACTTTTTATGAATTCAACTAATTTTCTAGGTTACTATGATATATTATTGTTGATTTAATCAACTTGGTTCGAACATATAATTCTGTTATGACTTTCACAAAAATCATATATCAAATAGTGTCAAAATTGACACAAAATAGTTTTTAAATCAAATATTATATTATTAATTTTTATTTTATTCCTAAAAATCTAAGGTTCGGCCAAATGACTTAGATAAGGATATATATATTAATAATAAACAATTTGGGGTTCTTTTGGCATGTTATAGTAAGTGTATTAACCATATAGTGAAAGAAAACAAAAAGACACGGTAAAAGTTAAATTAATTATCTTAGAGTTAAATATAATTGATAAGGTTAAAATAATACCCTAAACTTGTCTAAATCCTATTGGTTGATAGGATTTCGACCCATCCCCACTTTATCTTCGAAATAAGACCCTTTGGAACCATTATAAACCGATTTTGACTTTAATATAAAATAATATTTTGAGATATTCCTAAGGTGCCCCTCTCCTCCCTTATAAAAGGGCACCACCTCCCCCTCCTCCTCACACCAATTTGAGCACTCAAGCTCGGCCAAACCCTGCCATTTTCTCCTCTCCACTTCCCTAGAATAATCCTAGAGGTCCTGGTCTTCTCCAAAGACCAATCTTAGTTCCTTAAGTGGAGGATTCAAAGAGGCGTTCCAAAGAAGAGGTAATATCCATTACCGATCTTTTCAATTTCTTTCTTCTTCAACTTCTTCTTCTTTAGTTGTTTCATGATAAAGTAATAACATCAGTATTACTTACATACTGATATGTTATTATAAATATGAAACAACCCTAATTCACCTTCTATCCATCCTACGGAAAAATGAAATCACCGCGCGTGCGTACGTACGGAATACCGTCTCCACGCTGTGGTGTAATCTATTTTTCACCATCACCTTACAAGGATGGGTATAAATGGTGTAATGAGTAACTATATATGATTATTATGAAGTAATATTGATACTGAAATAATATATATATATATACTCCAATACAATTTCACGATCATAGGAACGATATCATCACTCGTGCGTACGTACGGAATACCGTCTCCACGATGTGATGCGACTCGTTCTACATGATCTTCATTTCATAATGATTATATAAATGAATTGAATGAATGAATATGGTATATACTACACTAATACCATTCTGTAAATGAATTATCTATAACCTAAAGATAAGAATAAGAATTTATTCGACAAAACACGCATAAGAACAAAAAGTTATAAAGACCCGAGTAACAAGTAACAATGAAATATTACTAACAAGAAGCTAATAATATGACCATATATGATATCATATCAATATGTATGATTCTGGAATAAGTCAATAACATTATTTAAACCATTATACAGGAGATTCGGACACGAACAAAGCAAATCGGACCTAAGGTAAGGGAAAATATCACAATCTCATTTTTATCCGAGATTGTTTATTCGTAAGTATTTACTGGGGTGTATTTTATCATCCACATCCATGTTCCCTAAATATGTAATATTGTTTCCATCCACTTTCAATAGTTTAAGTCCAATTTTACCCTTAGGTGAGTTTTTAGTAAAGAATATGAAAGGAATCTTTTGTCGTTTTTCCGTACGAGGTACTTTTTGACTTTTCCGACAAAAGTACGAAGAATGTTTTTTTTAACTTATACGGCACGAACAGATTTCTACTGTTTTATAAAGCCTTATTTTCATGAAGCTTCCTCTAAAAGATTTCATGACTATTTTCAATAAAATCTCTTTCTTTTAAAATTGCATGATGTTTTGTGAAAAGAAATTGATTTTGAAGAAGAAAGGATATTTTCCTCAAGAATTCAATTCAAGTGTTTTATCAAAATTATTTTCCAACTAAGATAATAAAGGGTTCTGTTTTTATCCCTATTATTATATTGATTTGATCATGTTGTGATGGAATTATTTTTAGGAATTCCTTTATCTTATATTAATTGATTTATGATGTCATGATGTTTCAAGAATCCCATTTTTGTTACATGTGTTATGCGATGATGTATGATTTATGATTATGTGGCACACATAAGAAAGGATTAATTATAAGATGGGTGGGACCTATATCTCCCTCCAATGCATTGGGTAAAGATTTTATATCTCATGAGATAGATATGGATGGAACGGAAGGTTATTTCGGTTCAGTGATACAGGACTGAAACGAGGAGTGAACTCGGTTCAGAAAGGGACTTTGTCCACTAAGATAGTCTTGGCAATGAGTCATGACTAACAAGAAATGATTTCCATGATTATGTGTGCATGCCACAAAGTTTCAAGTTTTATGTTATGATTATGGGGTCTCATTTTCACTTCTATGATTTATTCCATGATAAGATATTATGATCTCTTTTGCAGGTTTTGATTTTCAAAAAGATATGATATGATTTTTATTTCCTTTATTTGCCCTTGCTGAGCATTTGAGCTCACCCTTTTATGTTTTCTTTTCCCCAGGTTAGGAAGATGGATATTAAGTAGAATATGCTAAAAGGGACCCTAGATATGATGAAATAAATGGGAGACACTGTAGAAGATTTATGAACCAGTTGTTTATGTTTCCCAGTTTCTAAAGACACTATACCTATACGGTCCTTTGTGGTTTTTTCATATGTTGTAATAAGTGTGCTTCAATTTCGAAGTATTGACAATGTATGTAAAGTATGGGTCGTTATAGTTACTCATTCCTTTTTATGGAAATTATTTAATGTTTCAATTCTAATTATTTCCTTGAATGTTTCATTTTATTATGGAATGATGTTTAGCAAACCTGTTTCTCTTCCACGAGTTATATGCTTTTGAAACCTGATTATTTTCTTTGGTTATGTTTTTGATGAAATTATTATGAAACCTGTAACTTTTTGCATATGTTATGATATCATTATATTTTTATGAAACCCTTTTGATTTCATGGGTTATGGTATGATTTTTTATGAAATTTTTGCACATGTATAAATGTTTTCATTATGTGGTGGGGGACCTATATTAATGTCCAACATATTGGGTAAATATTAATATCTAATGATAAAGCATAATTTGGTCTTGTGAGTGAACCTTGACTACTTAGAAAGCCGTGGAAGTGAACCATGACTACTAATATGGTCTAGGGGTAATCCCATTCTTTTAATATGGACTTGGATGAAATGAATTGAGTACTATAGAAATGGATTAATATGCGTATGTGTCTGTCATAATTCCATGTCTTATACCTATGTCATGCTTTCTTGTCTTTTGTTATTTATTTCCTTATGATTCAAGCCTTTTGAACTGCCTTTATTTATTCCATGATTTATGTATATGATATTTGGTATGAATTGTGTGATCTTATATTTTATTGATGATGTTCCCATAACCTTATACTCATGATTATGCTTACATATCTCCCTTTTCCACCTTATTGATCATCTAAGATCACCAATTTTCATGTTTCCTTACCCATATCATGGAGATGTGTATTATGTTTTATGTGTATGAGATGGGTTATAGTCAAGAAGATCCTAGTGGTAGGTAATGTATCTCACTTATGAACTAGTGTTTATGTTTCCATGTTTGAAAAGGAACTAGATTGGTTTGGCCTATGGGAATCTATTTAAATACTATATTATGTATTCCATAAAAGTTATGTAATAATAATTTATGAAAAGATAGAGTCACTATAGTTGGTACCAAAGAAATGGTTTTGTTAACATTTAAAAATGTGGATGATAAATTCTTAGTGAGAACTCTAAAGAGATGTCTAATGATAAGATTAAGGATAAGGAATATTATAGGAAAATGTCCCAGAATTTTGGCATAGGAGGGAGTGATTGGTTTTCTAGGAATAAATCCCTATCTAGATAATACAAGTGGATGAGGCTCTAGATAATATTTACCTCGGAGTAACATGTCAGACAAGGTGTGTCTATCAGGACTCGGGAAAACATAGTACACAACAATGAGCCTCATTGCACACATGGTTTGACATTCTCAATGGATATTCCCTTGAAATTCACAAAATCATCAATAACTAACTCTAAATATTTTAATAGCATTTGGATCTAAATAATCTAGCATAAACATAAGTTTTCATAGATTCAATAACATTTCATAATTTATAAATCTTAAAAGTTTCATTTCATGATATGTTTTTCCTAATTTGGATAATTTTTTCAAACTCTTGGACTTTGGTTTTAATCAATATCTACAACCCAATGTAATAGCAATTGCAATGAAAAATTAAACAAATGTCCTCATGATAAACCAAATTCTATGTGATACAAAATTTAAAATTTCATTTATATGCTCAACCAAATTTTATAATACATGAATCATTATAGACATAAAAATGTGAAAATTATGGGACAAAATTATTTTGTGTCTTTCATAGGGATACATCAACTTTATTTCAGCAGGTCTTCTGATTCACGTTTTGCTGAAAAATGGATCAGTACTACAGAAAAGAAATTATTTGTTTTCTATTATTAGGATAATGAGAATTTCATTCTTGTTTTGTTTCAGTTAGAAGGTGAATCCTACTAGTGTTGGAATCTAATCAGGAATACAATAAATAAATATAAAATTGAATCCATGGATTGAGATGAGTTTAAGAACTTATTTTCCAATAAGTCATTTCCTCTAAGTCATTGTACTAAGATGGAGAGAGAGTTCCTTGAGTTAATGAAAAGGTATTATTAATCTATTGGTACCTATGAGGTTAATTTCATGAGACTTTCAAGGTATTCTTCAAGAACGATCATCCATCCTGAAAGAAATGTTATGATGTTATTTAGTTGAGTAAAACCATGAATTATAAGGGAATTGAAGATAAGAGAATTAAGTATCTATGATGAGATTGTGCATTTCTCAATCCAGAATGAATTAGAGGTTAGAGTCACAAATCAACATCATTGTTTTGATAAGAAATGGAAGGTAGATGTTAATGTAAATCTAAAATATATGAAGAGAAGAATATGAGATTTCCATTATTCCCTATATGTGTAAATACGAATGGAGTAAATCGGCTTAAGGAGTCTAATAAATGTTTTAAGTGTGCAAGGTGAGGCCATCAGGAATTTTATTTCATAATTGATGGGAAATAAGTTAGAAAGTGGTTTGAATGAATAATAATTGGAACAAAAAGAACCTCCCTGGATTCAGTAGTACAGGTTTATTGACAATGGGCATTATGTTATCCAGTGCCCAAACTAAAGGGATATTGATTATGATCGATGAAAACAACTACTTTAGATAAGGGAAAGGATAAAATATCATGCAATAACTATTTCTATGGATGGGTTTGATATTGATGTGGTGAAAGGAACATTCAAAATCCACTATAGAACTACTAATTTCTAATTTGATGTTGGGTATACCCACACATTCATTTCTTAAAAAATTTCTAAGGGTGATAATATTCCACGAAAACAATTAGATGTGGAATGAGTAGTGAAACCCCATAATGATGTGATTATTGCATCACAAATCAATGATCCATCTCTAGTTTATATTTGGGGTAATGTGATTCCTTAAAATATTTTCATTTTTCATTTTGATGAGTTTTATGTCATTATAGTCTTCGATAAGATTTCTCTAAATAAATCCCAAATCAAATTTCAAAGAAGTGAATTGATTTTTTTATATTTTGAACCCTCCTATGATCTTAATAAATTTGATGATAATTATTATATTTATTTAGAGATTAATTCTTGTTTATGGTTCTTAATTACCATTCACAAGTGAAACTTATCTCAAATGGTTGGGTAGAAAATTGAATTTGATGATATTGTTATTGTTCTGGAATTTATGGATGTATTTCCAAAATATTTTCTTATCCATCCAACAAAAAATGAAGTTGAGTTCTCAATATTACTCATACATAATTCAAAACTACTTTCAAATACAACATATATAACGTCCCCAATTGGGTTTTTGGAATTGAAGAAGAAACTCCAAGAAAACCATCATAAAGGATTCATTCACCAAAGTGTGTAACCATGGGGTGAACAAAATATTTTCATGGAAAAGATATATTTATCACTCAAAATATGCATTGATTATAGGTAGATGATCAATATCCAAATCAATAAATAGTAACATCTTCCCTATATTGATGACTTTATTGATCAACTATGCGAAGATCAATACTTTTCCAATATTTACCTTCTTTTTGGATATCATCAATTGAGGTTAAACAAAGAGGATATAGCCAAGATGGTATTTTGTACAATGTATGGACACTATGAATATATAGTAAAGCCTTTTTTTTAAATAATTACCCTCCTATAATAATGTATTTATTCAATTTAGACCTTAGATATTACCTCTACCAGTTTGGGGTAGTCATAATAGATGATATTCTTATCTATTCAATGAGAAAAGAAAAGAAATAAAACTAATTTATAATTGTACTTACGACCCTAGAGAATGATATCATGTATGAAAAACCTAAAAATTGTGAATTATACCTGTTAAGGGATTCATTTTTTCCAACATAGTCTCAATATATTGTATTGTAGTAGATCTATCTATGACGGAGGCTGTTGAATGCTTTCCTAGACCATCGATTGTTACTAAGATCCACAGTTTTCTTGGTTTAGCTGAATATTATGGATGGTTTGGGGATAATTTCTAATGACTATCTAATACTATGAAAAAGTTAAGTATGAATGTTTTCAAGTCCATTTAGACAAATGAATTAAATAAAACATTCATGGATGTGTAGAGAAGGATAATCAGTGAATATATGCTTACATTACCCTGTAGTGGATACGGGTTTTTAATCTATGTTGATTCATCCAAGAAGGTATTGGGATGTGTTATTATGAAGAATAACAAGGTTATATCCTATTTGACATGGATTTTTAAGATTCATGAGCACAATTACCCAACTCAGTATTTGGATTTAGGAGAGGTCCTTTTTTCATTAATGATATGAAGGCATTATAATTATATTTAAAAGTTTCATATATTTTTATCAATAATAAGTGTATGAAACATATATTCATATAGAAGGAGTTGAACCTGAGTAAGAGAATATGGTTAGAGTTGAAAAAGGATTATTACTACTCAATACATTACATCACTGGATAAGAGGATAAGGTCTTTGATGATTTGAGTCGAAAGGATCATTTAAGCTTATGTATGATGAGGATAAAAAAATATCAAATATCTCTATAATTTCAAATGATGGATCCTTAATCCTGAAGGAAGGGGAATATCTTATATTTCGCAAATAAACATCCAACCCTCTATCCAAGTAATTATTATGGAGGCATAAAATGAAGATGTAGAGATACAATAGAATGTTAGAAATGATACTGATTTGAATCTTGCTCAAGATGGAATGAAAACATTTAGGAAACATGTATGTGTTCCTTCCATAACATATTCTAAAAAAGAGATATTAGAGGATTCCCATAGGTCATCAATATCAATTTATCATTTAATTACAAATATATATAGGGATTTGAAATAACACATCTCATAGGATGGCATTAAGAGAGATATCATAGAGTTTGTATCTCGATGCTTGGAATTCTAGCAGGTTAGGGCTGAAAGAAAAAAGTATAAAGGAATTTTCCATCCTTACCTGTACAAGAATGGAAAAGGGATAACATCACTATAGATTTATTTATTGGACTACCAAAAACAAAAAAAGGTTTAATACTTCATGGGTGGTGTTAAATCTCCTTACCAATTTATCACACTTCATCCCTATAAGAGAAGGAAACTATGGGGATCAACTTTCAAGGATATATATTACGGAATTGTTAAAGATTTATGGAGTTCCACATATTATTATATCAAATCAGGATCTGAGGTTTACATCAATGTTGTAGTGAATTATTATGTTTGTACATGATACAAAATTTAGTTTCAGCACTACATATCATCATAATAGAGATAGTGAGTTTGATCGAATAATTAATACCCCAGAGGATACATCGAGATCTTTTTCTATAAATTTAATAGGTGGTTGGGATCAAAAAAATCTTCTAGTAGAGTTATTTTACAAAAATATATTTCAATCGATCATTTAGATGACACCATACGAATCCCATATGAGAAGAAATTTATAGATCCAATGTTCTGTGTGATGTTGAAGAATGAAACCTATTGGGACCTAAGATTGCTGATGAAATGGTTGAGAAGGTTAGAAACTCATCAAGTCGGTTCAAATTAGAAAAAATGTTATACTGTTAACCGTCAGTGTGATTTATAATTTGATATTGGTGAAATTTTTTTATGATTATTATGTTTGAATACGGTTATGAGACTTGAGAAGAAATGGAAACTAAGTCCTTGGTATATCATCCCTTTTGACATTCTTGGTTGTATAATTATTGTATTATATCATGTGGAACTTCCTACAAATCAATCTATAGTCCATGATTTCTTCTATTAATACCACATGATGTATTAAAAACCTTACCCTTCACATGTAATTAACTGAGAGGTCATACTTATAGAGAATGATCTTTTATTCAAGGAATAATCAGTTGAAATGATTGATCGTATAGGGAAAATTAACGAAACTATATTACTCCCCTAGTTAATGACATTTAGAGAAATCACCATTTAGAGGGAGAAATGTGGGTACCTGATGATATTATTAAGAATAATTATCTATATTTTTTAAAAAAAAATGATGAATTTTGAGCTTACAATTCCTTTTATGGTGGTAAAATGTAACACCCTGAGTTTTTGTGGTCCTTTTTTCTAATGAATTAATTTTAATTGATGTATTCAATTATTCTATGTAAAATAAATCGTTCCCATGGTACCAAATAAGAATGTGTTTCATGCAACATTTACATGGTATATGTTACATGCAACACTAACTTCGTATACGTTACATGCAACATCGACTTGTCATACGTTACACACAACACTGAGTTTCTATGATACATGTTTTTTTATAATTATTTAAATCAGTTAATTATAATCTTGCTATGATTTTTGGTAATATGAAAATTATTAAAATTTTTAAAATATTATTTTTATATAAATAAATTATATTTATAATGAAGGATATAATTTTTATTAATGTCTATATATGTTTCAAAATACAATTTTCTAAAATGAACTAAATTTCATTTCCTTCTATGAAAAATAATTAATTTACTTTTAGACACAATTAAAAATTTTATTTAATAAAGTAAAATTAATTTTTTAATTTATAATATCTTAAATTTCTTAGGGTAAATTTTGGGGATTTTTCGGAAAAACGTCATTTTTTAGAATAATAGTGAAAAATACAAAATTTTAATAGAAAACTTCTTTTTAATACAATTTATTTTAAGAATAAATTATATTTTCAATTGGTTTGTAAGTTTAATTAGATAATATTATTTCCAATTAATTATATTTAGTTCATTATAACAAATTTCCCATTGAAATGAGGTATAAAATCATTGTAAACATTTGGATGTTTCTAATTTTAAAAACATCATGGTCGTTCATTATATGGGAATAAAATTTAATTAATTTATAGCACTTTTGGATTTTAATTTATAAAAATGTATTCAATATTTAGAATCATAATAATATATAATTTTTAATAAGGTCAAGTTAGTTTTTTACCATTAATATAAGTGAATGTAATTAAAATTAATTACAATGAATAAGGTGAAATTTACTTTAGCGAAGGACTAAAGCATAATCATAAGTCCTAAAAGACCTAGAAACCAATAAAATTGACATTAGATAGATATATATTCAACCTATCATCAATATTATTTAATTTATACCATTATTTAATCCACTTATCTTTGAAAAAAGTGGGTTGAATTTCTTTTCCCTAAATTTACAAGTGTTCCACTCATCCTCAACCATAAAATTCCTCCTCGCCTCCCACTTCTTCAAAACAATTAGTCCAATTATTTTTGGAATAAATTTGATGAAATATCCTCCTAAAAATCCTACCTTCCTCCTTAAATCTTTAATTTTTGAATAAATCCATCCAAGGAATCGCTTTAGTCCAAAACGAATGGAGTTACCCAAAGAAGAAGTGACATCCTTCCTTATGATCTTTTTTTTTATCTTTCTACACCAACTGAACTCTACTTATTCCATGATTATAAGAAACATAAGTATCCAAAATATACTAATATTTTTTATGATAATGTTTTTACATAAACATATACACACTTACATCTAATGGGTAATGAACATAATGTTATTGTGTACGGTGAACTACCGCCTCCAGAAACCATGATTGTTCATCATTCCATTACCACCTTTCATGGGCGACAGTTATGATGGCCAGAATATTTATATTTGATATATATTTTATTTATTATTCTTATGAAATTATTTTATAATACATTCCATTATACGTCCCATCTGGTGTAAATATGATAACATCATTTGTGGACATATGGACTACAACATCCTCAAAGCGATGTGATTTATTCACACTCTACATTGAATGTATTAAGATTGGGTTTAGTGAAATTATATGATATATATGATATAATAATTCTACCGAAATAATTATATATATATATACATATATTTAATTAATGTTTTTTTCTTTCAATTATACAATAAAACATATATATCATTCATGGGTGTGTACGGCCTTCCGTCTTAATGAACGTTGTAGTCCATTTCATACTTCTATATTTTATGGATTATTATAGTACAAATATAATGAATATAAATTATATTTGAATAATTTTTTAAATTTTTCAAATCATGATATAAGTATAAGTACCAATGATATAACAACCTAATACACATACGAAAAATAAAGATGATATTACCCGTAGTGAAACCCTAACATTGAGTTTTTTACAAGTGGATTATATTAAGTCATAATAAAAAAACAATGGTATAAGATATAATAATATGGTTTTGTGATATATGTGTAATAAACCTATATTTATTATACTAGAAGTTTGAACAATTACAATGAGATTTATGACATAAGGGAAGGGAAGTTCATCTCACTTTTTATTTACATGAGAAAAATGCCTTATTCGCAACTCTTTTGTTTTCTATGGTGTATATACTACCCATGAAATTATTCAATTGTTATTATTACTAAATTTATGGGTATGTACATATCCATTCTATTATCTTTCTTCCATAGGTATTATTTCCAAAATTTACTAAAATAGTATGATAGTTTTGTCTCATTCTTTCTTCTTTGAAGTTCATGTTTTGTTATGCTCCTAAATTATTTTTTAAGGTATGTATACTTACATTTGAAATTTAATATCATAAATATACTTATTTTCATGATATATCATGATTCATTTAATTTCATTTTCTTAGATGGATAGAATTATCTCCAATTATCGTGTGGTAAGAGTTTATTGAAATAGTGTCATCGTTTATTGGGATTGTTTATGATTATGCTTCCATTGATGAAATATTATAATCCATATCTGAAGATATATAATGATTGTTATTCCCTGTGGTTTCTTCTAGATATATACATGTATTATTACACTTTTTTCACTCCATGGTACTTTATATAATAGGGAAATTGTTTTTAACAAAAAAAATTACTAAATCCCTATCATTAATTTGAAATTTATTTTATTTCAAAAATCATGTTTTCAAAAATATTTTAAAATGATCCTTGAAGATAATTTTCAAAAAAAAAGATTTTATTTTTTTATTGTTTCCAAATATTCTCTTATAAGTATCAAAAACTATTTTATAAGAAATTAGTTTCCAAAAAAGATTCATTTTGTGAAAATGATTCTTCCGATGAACAAAGGATACTTTCATCAATTTTATTTTAAATATCATTAAAAATAATTTCCCATTTAAGATGAAATAAATTGGTGTTACTCATTCATTTCTTGGGAAATTATTCAATGTTTACATTTATATTATTTATATGAATTATTTATGATTTGGTGAAATGATGTCTATGGAAAATGTTCTTATTTAATTAGTTATATGCTCTGAAACTCACTTCTTTTAAAGAGTTATGTTTTTGATGAAATTATTATGAAATCTATATCTAATTTTCATAGGTTTTGATATGATTACAAGTTTATGAAACCCATTTAATTTCATGTGTTATGATTAGATTTGTTTATGAATTTTTTAAAAATGATTGTATGGTTTCATTATAATATTGATGGGACTTGTATCTCAATCCAATTTCTTGGGTAAGAATTTATATCTCATGAGAGAGACTAAAATGGTATTGGTAGTGAACATTGACTACTAATATGGCCATGTGGGTGATCTACGACTACCATGATTGTATGAGGATTGAAATCATACTTCTAAGATATCCACGGGTGTCAACCATGATTAACAAGACGGTATGGGGAGTGAACCCATACTACTAATATGGCCTTGAAAGAAAATCCTTGAGTACTATTGAAATCATTTTATATGCTTATGTTTCTTCTACAATTCCAGTTATTATTCATGTATTATGATTTCATGAATTAGGTTCTTTATTTCCTTATTATTCAAGTCTTATTAACTGCCAATATTTATTCCATGATTCATGTATATGACCTTTGATATACAGGTCGTGATCTTCTATTTTCCAACTCATGTTCAAATTCACTTATGCTCGTGATTATTCCTATATATCTCCCTTGTTTACACTTACTGGTCATTTGATCTCACCCCTTTTTATGTTTCCTTCCATAAGTCTTGAAGATATTTATTATGTTTGATGTGTCTAAGAATGGTTATCGTCAAGAAGAACCATTAGGGAAATAATGTAACTCACTTATGTACAAGTGCTTTTGTTTCCATGTTACCTAAGGCACTATACTAGTAGATCATTTGGTCATATGTTTGTATAATGATAATAGTATTCTGAAAAATTTATGTAATGTTAATGTATGAAAATTGAGGGTATTTATAGAAAATGGGGAAATTATTGCATCCAATGAATATAAGTCCTTCCCAATCAATATTTCTTGGATGAGCTTCTGATCAACCCTTGTGATACTCCCTTCGGTGGAATTTAATGAAATTAAGGGTATTTATTGGATTTCTATATATAGATCCAACATAAATTCTTATGAGATTAAAATTACTATCTGTATTAGAAATCATCCTTTCATTCCAAAAAAATGTAGGGATATGGAAGAATCTTCTATGTAACAACCATTTCAAGCATTTATATTTTTTCCCTATGTGAAATCATATCTTGATAAAATGATTAGGTGTAAGGAAAGGATTTTCCTTGAATACATATCCTTTATAAGGGAATTTTCTAAATTTTTTCCTGGATAATTGATTGGTCTTCCTCCTTGATGAGAGGTTAAATGTTCAATTGAGGTTTTACATAGGGCATTACCATTTTCCAGGACTCCATATATAATGGTTTATATAGTACTAGAGTACCTAAATAAACAGTTACACGAGTATTTGGATAAAAGTTTCATGCACACAATTTCTTTACCACGGGGGCATTTTCCTTTTCATAAGAATAAGTATGGTTCAGTCCACATTTTCATCGATTATAATAATCTCAACAAGATATTGATAATTAAAATTTATCCTATAAAAATGATCGAAAAGTTGTCCTATCAAATACTCATAGCACAATACATATCCAAGGTGGATCTTTCGTTTGGGTATTAATATGATTGGTTAATAGAGAATATCACCAAAACATATTTTCATATAGAATATCTGCACTTTTAGTTAATATTAATTCCATTTTGGCTCACTAATTCTATTTAAATATTCACAATAATTATGAATATAGTCATTAAATATTAAATTGAAATAATTTTGGTAATATTTATAAATTATATTCAAATATAATCAAAAAGAAAAGAGGAGAATTAGGATCATATTAGCACTATGCTAAAGACCATACAAAAAGAGAAGCTTTGTAAAAATTATATAAAATTTGAGTTTGGGTTGAATGAAGTTTCATGATTGTGTCATATTATCATAAGTAATGGGATATATGTCAACTCTTCAATGAAAAATGAAATTGATGTATGTTCGAGGTCAACATATGTGACAGATATATATAATTTCTTTCAATTACCTTGGTATTATTGTTAATTTCTCAGAAATTTATTGCCAATTTTCAACCATCTAACCAAAATAACTTTTAAGTGAGTAATGTTTTCATCAAAATTTAAATTTTATGATGGATTAAAAGAGTTGAAAATTATCCCCTCACTACACATGTACTCACATGACCAATTAGTGGAGAAAAGTTTATGGTATTCGGTGATTCATCAGAGATGGTCATTGGCTCTGTGATAATGGATAATGAAAATGTGATAGCTTATGATTTAAGGTGATTGAAATTTAACAAATAGACATACCTAATGCATGATCTAGATTATTCTATAGATATATTCATGTTTAAAATCTATAGGAATTATATACTTTGGGATAAATGGGAAATATATATATATAATAAGATCCTCAAGTATTTATTCACAATAAAAGATCATAATATGCTCCAAATAATTTTGTTAGATAGGATTGAGGACTATGATTTCTCAATCCACAACCATTTTGGGAAAATTGAATAATGTGGAAAGCACCCTTTGTACAAAGGATATGGTAGTATCATTAATGATGATACTTTTAAAGGATCGTATCTTCTTTGATTATAAAATGATGGATATGGGAATTATAATGTATGGACTATCATCAAACCTTTGACAAATTATTTCTCAAATGAATATTTTTAAAAATATAAAGGATCCTAAAAAATATGATGTGGGAATAGAAAAAAAAAGAATATATAAACAAAAACAAATCCTAGGAATTTAATGATAATGAAGAATGAGATTTGAGATTTGGGTCTCGATTATGTGTACCCTGAAATCCTGAGTTATAGAAGGATTTGTTGGTTGATACACAATGTTTTACTTTATATATCCATCTAGTAATCACTATGATGTATCTAGATCTATGAAGGAACTGTTGGTCGGACAATATGAATAAATATATCATGGAATATAAATCAAGATGTCTTTCAAGTCAGAAAGTGGAGGCATAAAGGAAAAACTACCAGTGGATTATGCCACCATTACCCATACCTACATGGAAAATCGGTAAAATTCTACATGGACTTTCTCAATTGTATTCCATAAACATAATGAGGTAATCATTATATCTAGGTTGTAGTGTATAATCTTAAAAATACTATATAGTCATTATGATTTTAATGTACTTATCACTTGATCAAATTCCAACGATATACATTAGAGAAGTTTTGATCAAACATGGAAAAACTCTATCAGTGATATCTGATCAAGACCTAACATTTACCACCATGTTATGGAGGAGTATCTAGCATGTTATAAATACTAAGTTAAAATTTTTCATGGATTATCACCCTAAAACTAATCAGCAATGTTAGGAGACTATAAAGTCACTTAAGTACATGTTGAGATAATTCTCATTTGAATTCAAAGGAGGATGTGATAAATATCATCCTTTGGTATAGTTCTCAAAAAAAGAGTTTAAACTCATGAAACCAAATAGATCCCTTAAAAGCCCTTTATGGGAGAAGGTTCATAACACATGTGTGTGGGTATCATGGTCTAGAATGAAAATAATGAGCTCTTGAAATGGTGGAAAATGTGAATACCATTCAAAATCACATCATGTCTTCTCATAGTTGAAAAAATATATGTGTTGAGACTCATCGAAGAGACATAGAATTTGATTTTGAAGAGATGGAATTCTTATGCATATCTCCATGGAACATTTCATGATATTTGGGATTAATGTATAGCTTAGTCTAAAATACATCTATCCCTTTGGGACACATTATTGTATTTGAGCAGTGGAATAATGTTTGGTACTCCCAAATAAACTCTAACAAGTACATGATATATTCCATGTGTCCCTCTTGAAAAACTACATACCAAACAACTCACATGTACTCAATGAAAAGGTGGTACTGTCGGTTAAAGACCTTTCATATGAGGATAATATGGTGATGATATTAGATCATATAGTAAATGTTCTAAAGAATAAGAAAACACAACTGTTAAAAGTTATATGGAGAAAACACATATTTAAAAATTAAATGACAGAACGAGAGGAAGTGGTGGAACCTAATTACTCTCATTTATTTTATAATGGGAAAATAAAATTTCAAGGGTGAAATTTATGAAAAGGGGAATACTATAATGACCTGAACTTTTATAAATAAAACAATTATTTGTATTGTGGTTACAAAAAACCTGAAATTTTTGGGATTTAATTTATTTAATTTAATTCTAAAGCCTGATAAGAATTATAACCATTGGTAATATAGTCTTCAAATAGAAAAAATATGATATGTATAAATATAGGGGTTTAACAAATTAAATGGACATTGAAAAATGACGTGATGGCCTCAACCAGAAGGATTGTACCCTATAAAACAAATTTTTCAGTGCTTTTGTGTGAGATAGTATCTCTAGGATATTCTCTTTACCAATCCCAAGCAGATATTCAACAACATAATCATGATAGAAACAATTTACAGGAGAAGTTAAAGCTCATTGATATCAAGTCCCAAACCATGTATGTCGAACCGCCCAATGAAATTCTAACCAACGTGCACCTTACTCTTAGGGTGTTTATGGTTTATTATAAGGATTTGTATCAATTTATAATGATATGAAATTGTATGTTTTATTTCTAATAGAATAATTTTCATATTTTCTTCTTATCAATAAATTATAAATGATTTTTATTTTTAAACAATAAAACATAAATTTTATTTTTAATTAGAATTCAATTTCAATTAAGAAATTTATTTTAATAGATTATTGGGTTTTTTAAATAAAAAATACTTTAAAAAATTATTTTTATTAAATATTTGTTTATTAAAAATAAATGATCCTAAAAATTTCAAGAAGTTAAATGTAATTTTTTAAGGGTTCAAAAAAAATTATTTTTTGAAAGAATAACCATTTCTTAATAAATTTCACATCATATTTTAAAAATGAAAATACACATATTCAGTAAATTATTTTAATAAAATGAATATTATTTTTCAAAACATAATGTCAAAATTATATAATGGTTAATTTTTCAATTTTTTTTGATAAAGTAATATATTCGTTTATAAATTAAATATTATATAATAATACGTTCTATATTATGACATCATAATGACCCAAAAGTGATGTAATAAATAATATAAAGGGTTTATTTGAGAAAATATATGATTTCCCTTTAGAATTGTTTTATTTAATTTTTTTATTGATTTTATAATTACTCTATGAATCCTCCAAAACCCATAACATATTTTAAGCTTCTAAAGTCATTTTTTCAGATTATGACTCACTTCCACATTAGTAAGGGTTTTATTATATCAATTTCGTCCCTTAGACTCATAAAATAATGAAAACCACTACCCTATAGAATCAACCGTGGGAAAACCCAAGTAATGGTTTTTGGATAAAGGTTATTTTATTATATAGGGCCTTAGTCCTAAATTTGAGAAATAATAAATAATTCCTTTCTATTTTCCTATATAAAAGAATAAAAGGACCCATTTATATATACACTCCCATATCTAAAGTCCTCCCAATGTGAACCCAATAAATAAAAAATCTATTCTCCTGCATTTGGAGTCACACTCTCAAGGTAAGGGATCTCCACTCTTCTTTTTATTCAAGAATGTATTTTATGCTATGCTAATTAATTTCCATATTTCATGTTGTTATATGTTCTTACATATCCCCATTACTATACATATTATTTATAAGTTATTATATATCCCTCTCACTCTCATTAATCCCTCCCATGAACCTTTACAAACACCTGTTATCATGCCAAAATTTATTATGTGATCTTTTCCTCCTTCTCTTTATTCAATTTTATTTATTATCTCCTGCCTTTAATTTCCAATTACTAGTGTTGGGATATGTTTTTACATGTCCTTATTAATTATTTTTATGTAAAAATAATTAGAGTCCATTTTTTCTCTCACAAACTCATTTTATGAATCATTATGTGACTTAATTATGGTGCAAAATTTCTTAGTGATTTTCCATGGAAAAACAATTGTATAGTGATTAGCATACCCATTTCATGTCAAGGGTATTCACCATTATACACTTATAACTATTTTATTTGGAACCTATATTTATTTATTCCACACTCCATTATCATGGAATAAATATTGATAGAAACATGATACTGTTATTTATGTTCTATTAGGAACACTTAGTCATGAGAATGAAATGAATGTGACAGGTGCACACAGAATTATATTTCACTATAATGCATTAGGTAGTGTTTTACTCTGATGAGACTTCAGGAAATGGATAGGAAGTGAAGCTAAACTTTCATATGAATTTATCCATCATTACTTCATGGAAATTAGCATTGACCAATTTATATGACCCAATGTTTTATGGTTTTTTCACATTTCCTATGTTTCCATTATGATATCATGTTATATCATGCCTTATTGTCCATCTTTGTTATTCCCTCCCCTTTTATGTCCAATATTCCTATTGTCTAGCATTTATTTCATTCTTCATGTATTCCATGTTTATTTCTTTATGGGTCTTCATAGATCACCCTTTTCTCATGTATGTCCCCAAGTTACCTGATGAAGTTTTAAGTTCTAAGGAATAATATGTGTGTGTTTAAAAGTTTTCAACAATGGTGATGTATTTTCTATTTTATGGTTTTATGTAATGTACCTAATTACCAAGGATACTAGACTTATCAATATTCTAGGTTGTATCATGTGTAATTTTTTGTTATAAATCATGAATTATTACCCATTAATGAGAAGGCGTTTCATATATCAGATGTTGGATAAAAAACTAGACATAATAAATATTTATGTTTCCTCTTTTGATTTTTTTATCTTCAGGATCAAATGACTGAGATATTGGGTCCTCTTAAAATCAATTTTTTATGGATCTTGATAAAACTTTACCTATATTGAAATATTATCTTTCAGCTCTTGATTCTAATAATTATAAATCCCCATTACTGACCTGATTCTTCATCATTCATCATTCATTTTGAATCATAAAACAATTTTTCTACATAAACCGATTTCAATTATTTGGAACTCTAGAGTACATAAGAATACAATGTTTAATATTGTGATGAATCTTCTCTATTGATAATATCTTCCAAAAATCTGGAAAAAATCAATGGAGTATAATAACATTTAGATAAATTGAGATAGAGAATATTTAACATCCTCAAGTTGAGAAATGAGGATGGTCTAGGTGGGCCACTCATTCAGGATCACACATTCCTTTTCCAATTTTCGTATTCCAGTAATGTAATTCTATTACCTCATAAATTTATTATTCTTCCTAAACATTCATCTTTGAAATCCCCTTTAGTTCTTTCCATGTGAATATCCTTTATGTGATTTTAGTTTTACAAAATTTATTTTTGTTGTTTGATTTGGACATCCCTTTTCCTAGCTAGTAGATCTCCATTTCTTTATCACCCAACTCTCAAAATCTTCTTCCATGTGTACTCATAGTAATTATAAAATTTCAAAATATTATCGATTGGATCCTTATTGTTCAAATTTTCTTACAACACTATTTATCCTAACCAAGATTATCATATTTAATGAAAAATATCTTATATAGGATTTATCTTTCCATGGGTATCATATAGAGTCATTTTATTTTTCTAAATCATCTTCTTTCCTTTTATAATAACCTTTCTATTAACCATTTATTTTTATCTTCTCTTTATATAATTATTTTCCCTTTTCATAGGAACACCCACAGTTATATTCATGTCTTAACTTGGGGTATATATTTCAAAATCTCTTAAGTGAGGCACATTTATTTTCTGTTCAATGGATATTAGAGAATCCATATTTTTATTTCTTCACTACTGGAACCTTCTTTTAAAGTTCTCACATCATTCTCATAGTTAGAGAAGTGTCCTCGTTTTTCATCAACATTTAATTTCTTTCTTTTTAGGATGTATATCACGTTTAAACTAAGGTTAGTTCATGATTCACCTTTCATTAAGCTGGACTCATTTCCCTCATAATGGTAAATATGTTATCCAAAATAACATACTTTCTTTCGATGAAAATTTTATTCACGTTAGTAATAGGAATATAGGAATTCCATATAACTAGTTTAGTTCCTCTCTTGGCGCATTCTCTATAAATATTACAAATATTATTATAAATAGACTGCCTCTGGTTAAAATCATTTCTTGTATAGTCTCGCCTTGATTGATATGCCTTTACAATGTATTACATTCTACCATTGAACTCTTCTGATTCTAGGAATACACTCATGGTAACTCTTGTGATTCTCTAATAGTATCACATAGTGTCTACCTTCATCCCTGAGTCATCCTCTTCAAATTTGGAAACATTAATCTTCTTTCATTTTGACTATAGATTTCCATATTAATTGAATCCACTTGTTGATGATCTTGTAGGAGAGATCTTCTTTTTTTGATTTAAGGTTTTAATCCTTACATACAGATCCTTGGACATACCATATTTGTCCATCATTTTATTTGTTATATTAAGTGTCCTAGAGATTTATTCTATTTTATATTTTATAATCCATTCCAATTGTATGTTGAGAGGGAAATACAAGTATTCAATTTATTCTCGATGGACCTTTGATTTTACACTACATATGAATGTTCTTCAAGTAAGTCACATTAACATATCATTTCTGCATCAATATTATGAATATCAATACTTGAATCCAACATAACATTCCTCATCATTTATTTATCCTAAAGCATTCTACAATCTGTGAAACCAATTCATCCCTCGTGGTCCTCAAATTTTGAAACTCCTGTGAGTAAAGGATATTTTCATTATAACTTGTCCTACACTCATGAACATTGGATGATGTTTCCTCCAAATCCTTTTCTTGAGTATCATTATACTCTCTGAGATATATAGGGATCACAAATAGTCTATCATTTATTATTTTAAATTTCTTAAGCTCGTTTTTTGATCACTCTAAAAGATCCCTTGAGATTTATTTTTCTTTATTAGCACCATGTTTTTAACATTTATCCCATAGTCAATATCCTAAAATATGTGGATAGATTACACATTTTTATCTCTTAATATTTCATCATCATCAATAATTTATAAATCTCTTGGCATGCAAGGCTCCTCGTATATTAATTCGACGTCATTTTATGAAAAAGTAGATAAATACTCATATTCATACATAACATTGTTTTTTGGTCTACTAGGTTCCTTTAGATCGATCACACACTTCGCAATACTATTCCATTATATGGAATTACTTTATATTTTTTATTCTTTTTTAGAAAATTTCACTTTCACAATTCATATGATAAAAATTAATTTCCACTCAAAAAATTATTCAGATCATTTGTGATCAAATAAAATATAAGAAGAAAAATATTCTCCTTTGATGAAAATTATTAGTCCCAGAAGGGACAATAATGCGATATTATTTATGGGAGTGTTTGAATAAGGGTCTGAAACTCATTTTCCATTCCCCACATACCCTTGAAAATTTCAAATTACAAACTAATATTTAGATAATTTGTTAGTATGGTCACCCATGTGTCCAATTACATAGTGTTCAACCAATAAACTGGTTTACTTATATTAGACTTTTTCATATATAATAGAGGATCATGAAATCTACATGCAATGGAAGTTGACCAAAAATTATATGACTATAAATCACACAAGAAATAAAAATTTTACATAATCCACACACACTAGTCTACATCCATTTTGAAAACACTAACATATTGTAGACGTGAAAAAATCAACTAATGAACAATTAGTTGAATATTTTGGATAGCTCAATCTTATTCCTTGGGACACTCCTCATAGAAGGAATGATATCAGTTCACCTCCACTAAGGGTCACTCACAATAAAATTTTAGGGTCAAATCCCAGTCTATCAAGGATTTATGCCGTATAATGTTTAGAGGTGAATCACTATCTCCCCAGGATCACTACCTTTTCCCTACCCCTTTTATAACTACATTGTGAAAAAATTATATTTGGGTCATTGTAAAATTAATCAATTCATTGTCTAATTTTTTATGTATTGATTAGTTCTCATTGATCATCACACTTATCTTTCACAACCTGATTTTGAACATCATCATAACAGCTTGACCATCAAAATTTAACTAGTCTTCAAGGAATATATCCATTGGAGTGGTATTCAATAATAACTAATCACTTTTAATATTATTCCCTTGATGAAAATTCTAAACACACACTTCCATAATGATTTCCAATCCATCATGAAACTTTCGACTAATGTAAATCATTCTAATAATTCATGAATCCTTTGTCTTTCATTAAACTCACTACCTTTATTATAGCATACTTAACATTAATAACACTCCCTTAGTTAGTCTGACCCATGTCTTCTCTTATTATAACTCATGTTCTTTTAAATTCATTACAGAATAAAAAAAAATTCACAACTCTTTTACGAACTAAGAGCCTTCATATCATCATTGTGTTAGAATTCCTCCAAAAGTATTGGGTAGAATCTCCTTCATTAAAATTTCTCACCCATCACTACCATTAATGACACATTTAATTATTTTTCTGATATTCTATTCCCCTACAAAATTATTGTGATTAAATTCCCTTCATGTAAACTTTTAAAAAATCATGGTGTCTTCACATAAATTTTTGGTTTTGTGAATCTTACATATACCATTAAACATAATTTCTCAAATAAACCATATTTCTTGAGAAATAAATATTTTTAGCATTCCATAACTTTTATATATTTTGATAAAGAAACCTTGAAACATCATTTTCTAAAAACATTGAAATTTCCTTATAACATTATTAAAATCTTTTACTTGAGTGAAAATTCTTCCTTTTAAATGTTTCTTGAGATGGAATGTAATCAGCATGTTCATAAAACTCTTGATTTGTGTCAGTCTTATTCATTTAAAAAGTTTTCTTACTTTAAATTTTCCCTTACATCCAAACACCCCCAATCCCATTTATTCTTTAATACATCATGTTATTCCTGGTCCTAGAACTTCTCCACACACATTTCAGGATACATACATTTCATGGTTCTCCCATTTATTCGATATCTTCAATCCAGCTTATAGTACTATCATAATCCACATTCTATAGTGGATATGTTTTCATGCCATTAACCACATTTCCTTTATTAGAAACACCATCTCCTTAAGCAACTATCACCTAATTCCCTTTATAATCATTTCTTCATACAGTCTTCCACTTTCCATTTAATGGGAAAAAATCCTATCATAAAACATTGTACATAGTGAAATGAAAATCCATGTACACTTCCACACCATGTAACTGGAATCATCAACTCCAAAATCCAAAACACGGGAGCTAGTAATGATATGGTTGGAAATGAATCTAATATAAAACACAAGAAAACGAAAAAACTCTTATTGGTGTCTAATAGTATAAATGATTTGACACTACATATTAAAACTACATATCAATTATTTCATAATATAAAATCCAAATTTAATATGTTTTTACATTTTAGAATCCTAATCGATTAAATATCATGACTTTATTAAATATCGCATATCATAAGAATAACCATAGTTCAAAATTTCTATTATATCATATGATGTGAATTACAAATAAATATTTTTTCATTTTAAAATATTATTGATTTAATCAAATCCCATATTATGAAATTTATACAACATATCATTTTTATGATTAATTAAAACATATTAAATTCATAAGAAACAATAATAATCCCAATCCCCATTATCATTTGTGCAAGATATTGAAATCACGAATATATATATATAATGAAGAACTTATATGTACCTTAAATTAATAAAATTTTTGTATAAATAATCAATCATATTGATGATAAAAACCCAAATATTAAATTAAAATACTCTCTTAATTGTGATTTATCCCTATCTTGACTATAAATTACCCATCATACTGAATTAAAAATCCTAAACTAATGATATGCGAGTATCTCATGAATTATAATGGAATAAAAATAATCTTACTTATAGGTAGAATCTATAGAATGCATCAACGACACATATCTATGGATTTGGATTGATTTATAATCCTATTTGATGTTTCTTGGGTACACATTGATAAATATTTCAATTATAATATCTATGATTTAATGGAAATAGTCACAAATACTTTGTAACCATCATCTATCAACTCTACAAATGTTACATTTTATGAACACATAGATTATTGATATCTTATGAGGAATATATTTTTAGATGATAAATATTATCAATTGGATTCCTAATGAACCATGTGGTTCAATATAATTTGGGTAATATGAATTATCCGATGAAGCATTAATATGATGGCTATATGTTGTAAAAAATATTAACAAGAAACATTCTTGAAAAATATATTACATACATATATAGTATACATTGATATAATGATTTTGGGATTAACACCATCAAAAATTTGCATTCCATGTAAGAGAAAAATCATAATATATGGAGATAATGTTGGAAGTCATATCAATCTATGAAATAAATATTTTCTACAAAGTTGAGTCACTTTTTTTAAGAGATAAATTCCCATACACTATGTATCTATTTGGATAATGGATGATTTATAAAAATACCTAGATTTATAATCCAACAAATTTATTAGAAAATATTCTTGTTGTAGTCTATCGAAATACTTGTTTCCCAATCCACCATATTCAATCACCTTCCATAATTGTTTCTAGGATATCTTGTGATACATATTTGAAGAGGAAGAATATTCCAAAAAGAAGTTATCCATGATGTTTTTGATAATATTGATCAAAATAGTTGAAACAATAGAAATATAATAATATAATAATATCTTAGTAATATTAAACTTATTTGTTATGAATAAGTCTTCAACATTTAATTAATAATTCCTCAATCAAATCAAATAACTCTGAGTCTGTAACATACCAAGTAATTAATGAATAATAGATATTTTTATCTATGTCTATTAATGATTAATATAATGTTATAGAGGCTTAAAATGAAAATAAATACAATCTTATGCATGGAATACACTAATATTCTTAAAAGATTGTTTTAGTTCCTTTTGATGGAAAACCATTTTTGAATCTATATTTTGACAATTTAATAAACTATGTTTGTCAAAATAAACTTATTCTTTATGATTGGGACATCAAAATTTACCTTGTGTGAATTTTTGGTATTTTTCTGACAATGTTCATTTTTTAATGAATAGTGAAAAATACTGCATTTTACATCAAAACTGCTTTTTAATCTAATTTATTTATATGATTATATTATGTTTTGAATTGGTTTTGAAGTTAAATTAGAATATATTTTTACCATTTTATCCAATGGTGGTCATTGGAATCAATTTAACTTTGAAATTATACTTAAGCTGGTGTCAATCTTTTGATACTTATTGTTTTGTAAAAACACGCTATTTGCTCTGGCAGCGGGAATTAATTATTAAATTAATTAATGTGACTTATATGATTTGAATTTTGTAAAATAGGCTTCATTTTTGAATTCGGAATATCAAATATATCTTAGGGTGAATTTTTGGTAATTTTCTGAAAAACTTCAATTTTTGATGAATAGTGAAACCACTAAGTGGTAATCAAGCAAACTGATTTTTCAGTTAAATGAAAGTTTACCTCTAATGTGTATTGAATTTTGAAAATCCGACATACATGGTTGTCATTAAGAATTAATATGTGGTTCAATGAGATTAAAATAATTTTTTTGGTGAATAGTAACTTATTAAGTTTTTAATCGCGATTAGTGGTAATTAGTGTAGTTTAAGGTATAAATAAAGCTTTAATAATATGAAATGACCTAGACACATGTCCCAACCTTATTGGTTGTGTCATGGCCGACCAAGACAAGCCATGGGTCAACTTGGGGACCCCATTAAGACATTTTGGTTGGGAAATGACATAAATAACTTTTTATTTAATGTAAAAGTAAAAATGACACAAACATAATATATTTTACGAAAACAATTTTTACATGGGGTTATAAAGATCAGATATTTGATTATAAATAGTAATTGGAAAGATAAAAAGATTTCCTACATCATATTATTTTTTTTATGATTTTTAGACATTAAATAAATTAAATTATTTATGACATAATAATGATGCAGCGATGACATCATTATTTGACGATTTAAATAAAATGGAAAGACAATGTAAAATCTATAAACTACACATGTCCAAAACAACTTGGAAAGTGGATTTAGAACCCTTATCACCTTATCCACGACTTATATCAATTTGGGACCTTTTAAAACCGAAACACATTTTCAAATAAAGTAATATTTCTTTACTTTCCAAAAGTGCCCCTACTCTCCTCTTATAAAAGGCCCCCCACCTCTACCTCATTTCACACACTCCTAAAGCCTTTGTCTTGGCCAAACCCTTCCCATTTACTCTCTCCATATCCCTCTCCTCATCCTAGATGATTCCCTTTGGGAAGAATCCTTTCAAAGGAAGCCTTTAGACTCAAATCAAAAGGAGTTACACTTTTAAAGGTAATTCATTCTCTCATGTTCATTTGTTTTATTTTGCTTCTCCAACCCCCTAAAATATTTTTATTTACTTCTTTTGTAACAAAAACAGTATCTTAAATATACTAGTATGTTGTTATAAGATTTATTTGAGCTACACTCTCACACAACTGCATCAAATGGTTAAAGAACATACGGTTTCCGTGGATGGTGAAATTCTGCCTCCCGAAACGATGATTGTTCAATACTCATTTAACACCTTCAAAGGTGGCCATTATGATGTCACTATTTTTATATATGATATATAATATGTTTATGTTTTCCTTAAGCTTCTGTTTTTTTTTCATTTTGGGCATACCTTTATGGTTTCCATTATGGGTAAACACGATATCTTCATTTTAGGAAGTGCGGACTAGCGCCCCCTCAAAGTGATTTGATTCGTTAAATACCATATGTGGGACATATAAAGGATGGAACTATTATATTATATATGATATTAAACTGGAATTATAATATACCTTTATATCATTATGATTCCATTCTATAAAATACGAAATAGAAATGAAAGTAGCGTTCATGCGTACGTACGGCTTACCGTCTCCATGAACGGTGCATTTCATTTCTTACCTCTAAATGATTATGTAATATTATAAATGCATGTATGTACTGGATATATATGACATATATGATATCTACATCATGAATACTATTCTGGATATAATGAACCTTTGACCAAATTAACAACATGTAAGTGTAAGAAGTCTATTTTTGACTTAAGAACCAAATACCGACAAAATGAACATTATTAACTTAACTGATTACATGATGTTCATAACATGGTATAAAAGGAATAATGAACTTGAAAAAGATTCATAAGAAAGTAGAGATTAACTCACGTTTATTATTCAGGAGATTAAAGAAAGGTCGGGTCAAGTCGGATACGAGGTATGGGACTTCGTCTCAATCTCCTTTCGTTGAGGCATATATTATTTTATATACAACTTTCTTCTATACGGTGTATAAACCCCTTTGACTTTTACGTTTATTCAAAAGGAATCTTTTTTATACGAAGAGTTTACTAAACGACAAAAGGGAATGTTTTTGTCGTACGTATGTGGCGACAACGACTTCTCTGCCGTCGTGACCGTTATTTGAGTTTCAGCTTCCTCTACAAGACATGCCTTCTTTTTAAAAGAAAAATAAATACCATGTTTTACTTTTCTTTTATTTTAGTATTGAAAATGGTTTTCATAATGTTTTTATATCAATGTGTTGTATTGATATCTCGTGATTGAAATGTGGAAATTTTATGTTTCCTTTATGCATGTTTTATGTGATATGATTATGTTATGGTTCTTGGGCATTATTATGAAGACGGGTGGTTCCGTGATAAACTAAGGGTGGGTGAGCCCGTTATAGCTCTCCAATTCATTGGGTAATGTGAAGGAGTGAAACTTTAAGGTTTCTCCGAAGAGATTTTAGGGAATATACTGTGATGGGTATTCCAAACGTAACCAAGAGGGTTACTCCCTACGTAAGAATGTTATGAATGCCTCAAGTTACCTTTATGTCTTATGATTTCTATGATTTATTCATGATTTTATGAGGTATGTTAAAGTGCATATGTTTTATGGGTAAAGTATGATTTCATTCTTTTGTATATATGAACTCATGTTTCCTTTCCATGTTTTTTTATAACCCATACTGATTTTTTATGCTCATCCCAAGTTTTTGAAATGTTTTTCACAGGTCAAGGGAAAGGTACATGATAAGATGATAGAGTCAAGGATGTGTCAAGAAATAATCCATTTTTTATTTTATATGTGTTTCCATTGATGGGAATGAAGAATACTATCTTTATGTAACCACTTTGTCTATATGTGGAATGCAATGCAAGTTTTATGATCTAATTCTCTAAAACTCTAAACCCGAAAAGATCCTCAATGTGTAATCTTGTAATAACTCCATATTAAGTAAGGTTTAAGGTTGGGGCCTTATAGTTGGTATCAAAGGTCGGTTTAGGTAACTTTAGGAGTTAGAATTCTATTAAATGATTATCCAAAAAATATTTTTTTTTCGAAATGATATAGCATTTAATGATTACCATGTTGCTTCATCTAAGACATGTTTGTTCAGAATGGTTTTCCGCAGAGGAAACAGGGAAGCAGTGCTAGGAAGGCATACAGAAGGAAATAACCTTCCGAATCAGCATCCAGATATGGTCGGAATTGGAACTGAACAGTTTGTTGTAGTAATAGCGCAGTTGACTCAAGCGATAAATGGCGGTGGTATCCATGCACGAGATCATCCAGATCAACCGCAGAGGAACATGTCAGTGGTGGAACATTTCATGAGGCAACATCCACCATTATTCAGAGGATCATCTGACCCTGTGCTAGCTGAAGGGTGGATTAAAGCACTGGAGAAGATTTTTGATGTCATGGGGTGTTCAGACAATCAAAAGGTTAGTCTTTCTATTTACCGTTTGGAGGGTGAAGCAGATCAGTGGTGGTCTATGGTTAAAAATATCAGGGACGCCGATGAGATTGATGCTCTTGACTGGGATGAATTCAAAGGTATGTTTCTTGAGAAGTATTTTCCTAAGGCTGTTCGACTTAGGATGGAAAAGCAATTCTTGGAATTGAGGCAAGAGGAAGACTCAGTGGCTGCCTATGAAGAAAGGTTCACTCGATTGGCAAGGTATGATCCAAATTTTATCTGGGACCTTGATAGTAAAATCAATCATTTTTACTCAGGATTAAAGCCAAAATATCGAAGGGCATTAGCTTCTCG
Source organism: Viscum album (assembly GCA_963277665.1). Lineage (NCBI taxonomy): Eukaryota > Viridiplantae > Streptophyta > Magnoliopsida > Santalales > Viscaceae > Viscum > Viscum album. The sequence continues at coordinate 1,760,006,276 of OY728123.1, forward strand.
TGAGTTTAAAATTTATGAAAAGCTTGTTCGATGTGCTGAGAAGGTAGAAATGGAGTTTTCCGATGACCAAGTTTTCTATAACAACCAGTAGAAGAAGAGACCGAGGTGGTAGGAGAAAGGTAATAATTCTTCAAAAAAATCTGATGGTAAGAGAACTAAGTTTCCAGTTTGTGATAAATGTGGAAAAAGGCATGCTGGGGAATGTCTTCTGAATTCTGGGAAGTGCTACCGATGTGGTAAGATGGGACATAAGGCTCGTGATTGCACTGAAAAGGATCAAGGTGAAGGTAAGAACAAATTTGATTTACAGTTAGTGAAATGTTATAAGTGCAATGAGATGGTTCACTATGCAAACGAGTGTCCGACAAGGATCTTGAGTGATGGGAAGAAGTTAGACTACAAGCAGAAAAGGGTGGTGAAATCCTTTGCAACAACTTCAGCAGATGTCGGGCCATCAAATGAAGTTGTATCAGGTACTTTGTTTGTTTTTTCAGATTATGCCAGTGTGTTGTTTGATTCGGGGTCTACACATTCTTTCATCTCTGAAACCTTTTCTAGTATAATGGGAATACCACCTCAAGAAATGACTCCTGAACTTTTGGTAAAAACACCTGGGGGAAGTGTCAAGGCAAAAAGAATTTATAAGAATCTTCCTATCCTTATCTGTGGAAAGAACCTACTTGCAATCCTTATTGTTCTACCTCTAGTAGAGTTTGATGTTATCCTGGGTATGCATTGGCTCTCTATTTACCATGCTAAGATTCACTGTAGAGCTAAAGAAGTTTCTTTTCAGAAAGACTTTCAGTTTGTTTACAAGAATGAACCCTTACTTTTGATAACATATCAAGAGGCCGAGAAACTTGTAAAAGATGGAAATGAATGTTACCTTTCACACGTCTTTGAAAATAAAGGAACTATTCAGATTAATGATGTGCCAGTGGTAAATGAGTATCCTGATGTTTTTCCTGATGAGTTGCCTGGAATAATACCAGATCGGGAAGTTGAGTTTACTGTTGACTTAGTTCCTGATTCTAAGCCAATTTCAAAACCCCCTTATCGAATGGCACAAATTGAACTTTTAGAGTTGAAGGACCAATTGCAAGATTTATTAGAGAAAGGTTTCATTAGACCTAGCACATCACCATGGGGTGCTTCTGTTTTATTTGTTAAAAATAAAGATGGTTCTATGAGACTTTGCATTGATTATAGATCCTTGAATAATATCACTGTTAAGAACAAATATCCTTTGCCTCATATCGATGATTTGTTTGATCAGCTCCAGGGAGCTCAGTTTTTTTCAAAGATTGACTTGAGATCGGGGAACCATCAGCTGAAGGTAAAGGAGACAGATATTCCGAAGACCGCGTTCCGTACGAGATATGGCCATTATGAATTTGTAGTAATGACTTTTGGGCTAACCAATGCACCTCCTGTATTCATGGACTTAATGAATAGAATTTTCCATCAGTTCTTGGATAAGTTTGTGGTGGTTTTCATTGATGATATTTTGGTGTTTTCTAAAAGTAAAGAGGAGCATGAAAAACATTTAAGGGTTATCTTGCAAACCTAAAATAAAAGAAACTGTATGGGAAATTCAGCAAGTGTGAGTTTTGGTTGCAACAAATTTCTTTCCTTGGTCACATTGTTTCTAAAGATGGAATAATTGTTGATCCTGCAAAAACAAAAGTTGTGGAAGAATGGCCAAGACCCACAAATGTAACCGAGATTCGTAGCTTCCTTGGTTTGGCGGGCTATTACCGAAGGTTTGTTAGAAATTTTTCACGGTTATCTAGTCCAATGACTAAGCTAACTCGGAAGGGTGTTAAGTTTATCTGGACCAAATAATGTGATGATTGTTTTCAGGAATTGAAAAGAAGATTGGTGAATGCTCCAGTTTTGGCACTACCTTCTTGGAATGGTGAGTTTGTTATATACAGTGATGCTTCATTGAAAGGACTTGGTTGCATCCTAATGCAGAATGATCAGGTAATTGCTTATGCTTCACGACAGTTGAAAACTCATGAGGTAAATTACCCTACACATGATTTGGAATTAGCTGCTGTTGTTTTTTCTTTAAAAATTTGGAGGCATCATTTGTATGGAGTAAAGTGTGAAATATATACCGATCACAAAAGTTTAAAGTATATATTCACTCAGAAAGAGTTAAACATGAGACAAAGGAGATGGCTGGAATTAATCAAGGATTATGATTGTACAATTCATTACCATCCGGGAAAAGCAAATAAAGTGGCTGATGCTTTGAGTCGAAAAAGTAATGCTTCATTAACAATATTGTGTTTGGAATGTGATCCTTTGGTTAAGGATTTGATGAACTTTGGCATAGAAGTTGTTGGTGCAGGAAGTCCTTCTGTTTTGTTTCAGGTATCAGTGAGATCATCTCTATCAGATAGAATCAAGCTAGCACAGAAGCAAGATAATGAGTTGCAGAAAAAGGTAGAGCTGGTTCAGAAAGGTAAGTTGCCTGAATTCAACATTGATAATGATTGCGTTTTGAGATTTGGGAAGAGATTGTGTGTGCCTTGTGATTCACAGTTGAAGAGAGAGTTGTTATGTGAAGCTCATAGTTCTCTGTTTTCAGTTCATCTGGGCAGTACTAAGATGTATAGAGATATGCGGGAGTATTACTGGTAGGATGGAATGAAAAGAGATATTGCTGATTTTACTTTGAAGTGTTTGACTTGTCAGCAGGTTAAAGCAGAGCGGCAGTTACCGAAAGGGATGCTTCAGCCTTTACTAGTGCCAGAGTGGAAATGGGAGAATATATCCATGGACTTTGTTGTTGGATTACCGAATACATCTCGAGGTAATAATGCAATCTGGGTTATTGTTGATCGCTTGACCAAATCTGCTCATTTCCTTGCTATACGAGATACTTTCTCTCTTGATCAACTTTCCCGTTTGTATCTTAAAGAGATAGTCAGGTTACATGGAGTTCCTCTCTCTATTGTATCGGATCGTGATCCCAGGTTTACTTCTAACTTTTGGAAAGGCCTTCAGAAGTCGTTGGGTACTAAATTAAATTTTAGTACAGCTTTTCATCCTCAATCAGATGGGCAGTCAGAACGAACAATTCAGACATTGGAGGATATGCTACGAGCTTGTTCTATGGATTATCAGGGAATTTGGGAACAACATCTTTCTTTGGTTGATTTTTCATATAATAACAGTTTTCATTCCAGTATACAGATGGAACCATTTCAGGCATTATATGGGAAGCGGTGTCGAACTCCATCTTTCTGGGATGAAGTGGGTGAAAGAAAGTTGATGGGACCAGAATTGGTAGAAGAGATGGCAGAAAAAGTTCAGCTGATTCAGAAACACATGAGAATAGATCAGAGCAGGCAGAAGAGTTATGCGTATAACCGGAGGAAGGATCTATCTTTCGAGGTAGGTGATCATGTTTTTCTCAAGGTTTCTCCTTGGAAAAGTGTGATGAGATTTGGTAAGAAAGGAAAGTTGAGTCCAAGGTTCATTGGACCATATGAAATTATGGAGAGAGTTGGATCATTTGCATACCGAGTGGCTTTACCTCCGAGTTTATCTCAGGTACACAATGTTTTTCACATTTCGATGTTGAGAAAGTATATGCCAGATCCATCTCATGTTTTGAGTCCAGAGGTAGTTCAGCTGGAATAGAAACTATATTATGAGGAACAACCGGTCCAGATTCTTGACCACAGGGAGCAAGTGTTACGGAATAAGGTGATTCATCGGGTAAAGGTTTTGTGGAAAAACCACATGATTGAAGAGGCAACATGGGAATCTGAAAATGCAATGAGGGATAAGTACCCCCATTTATTCGATAAGTAAATAAATTGCGGGGACGCAATTTTCTAAAGGGGGGAAGGATGTAACATCCCAAGTAAGTAATGAATAATAGATATTTTTATCTATGACTATTAATGATTAATATAGTGTTATAGAGGCTTAAAATGAAAATAAATACAATCTTATGCATGGAATACACTAATATTCTTAAAAGATTGTTTTAGTGCCTTTTGATGGAAAACCATTTTTGAATCTATATTTTGACAATTTTATAAACTATTTTTGTCAAGATAAACTTCTTCTTTATGATTGGGACATCAAAATTTACCTTGTGTGAATTTTTGGTATTTTTCTAACAATGTTCATTTTTTAATGAATAGTGAAAAATACTGCATTTTACATCAAAACTGCTTTTTAATCTAATTTATTTATATGATTATATTATGTTTTTAATTGGTTTTGAAGTGAAATTAGAATATATTTTTACCATTTTATCCAATGGTGGTCATTGGAATCAATTTCACTTTGAAATTACACTTAAACTGGTGTCAATCTTTTGATACTTATTGTTTTGTAAAAACACGCAATTTGCTCTGGCAGCGGGAATTAATTATTAAATTAATTAATGTGACTTATATGATTTGAATTTTGTAAAATATACTTCATTTTTGAATTCGGAATATCAAATATAGCTTAGGGTAAATTTTTGGTAATTTTCTGAAAAACTTCAATTTTTGATGAATAGTGAAACCACTAAGGGGTAATCAAGCAAACTGATTTTTCAGTTAAATGAAAGTTTACCACTAATGTGTATTGAATTTTGAAAATACGACATAAATGGTTGTCATTTAGAAGTAAAATGTGGTTCAATGAGATTAAAATAATTTTTTGGTGAATAGTAACTTATTAAGTTTTTAATCGCGATTAGTGGTAATTAGTGTAGTTTAAGGTATAAATAATGCTTTAATAATATGAAATGACCTAGACACATGTCCCAACCTTATTTTTTGTGTCATGGCCGACCAAGAAAAGCCATGGGTCAACTTGGGGAACCCATGGAGACATTTTGGTAGGGAAATGACATAAATAACTTTTTATTTAATGTAAAAGTAAAAATGACACAAACATAATATGTTTTACGAAAACAATTTTTACATGGGGTTATAAAGATCAGATATTTGATTATAAATAGTCATTGGAAAGCTGAAAGGATTTCCTACATCATAGTATCTTTTTTATGATTTTTAGACATTAAATAAATTAAATTATTTATGACATAATAATGATGCAGCGATGACATCATTATTTGACGATTTAAATAAAATGGAAAGACAATGTAAAATCAATGAACTAAACATGTCCAAAACCAATTGGATGAGTGGATTTCGAACCCTTATCACCTTATCCACGACTTATATCAATTTGGGACCTTTTAAAACCGAATAACAGTTTCAAATAAAGTAATATTTCTTTACTTTCCAAAAGTGCCCCTCCTCTCCTCTTATAAAAGGCCCCCCACCTCTACCTCATTTCACACACTCCTCAAGCCTTTGGCTCGGACAAACCCTGCCCATTTACTCTCTCCATATCCCTCTCCTCATCCTAGGGGATTCCCTTTGGGCATAATCCTTTCAAAGGAAGCCTTTAGACTCAAATCAAAAGGAGTTACACTTTTAAAGGTAATTCATTCTCACATGGTCATTTGTTTTATTTTGCTTCTCCAACCCCCTAAACTCTTTTTATTTACATATTTTGTAACAAAAACAGTATCTTCAATATACTAGGATGTTTTTATAATATTTATTTGAGCTACACTCTCACACAAATGCATCAAATGGTTAAAGATCATACGGTTTCCGTGGATGGCGAAATTCTGCCTCCCGAAACGATGATTGTTCAATACTCATTTAACACCTTCAAAGGTGGACATTATGATGTCACTATTTTTATATATGATATATAATATTTTTATGTTTTCCTTAAGATTATGTTTTTTTTCATTTTGGGAATACCATTATGGTTTCCATTATGGGTAAACACGATATCTTCATTTTTGGAAGTGCGGACTACCGCCCCCTCAAAGTGATTTCATTCGTTAAATACCATATGTGGGACATATAAAGGATGGAACTATGATATTATATATGATATTACACTGGAATTATAATATACCTTTATATGATTATGATTCCATTCTATAAAAAAAGAAATAGAAATGAAAGTAGCGTTCATGCGTACGTACGGCTTACCGTCTCCATGAACGGTGCATTTCATTTCTTACCTCTAAATGATTATGTAATATTATAAATGCATGTATGTACTGGATATATATGGCATATATGATATCTACATCATGAATACTATTCTGGATATAATGAACCTTTGACCAAATTAACAACATGTAAGTGTAAGAAGTCTATTTTTGACTTAAGAACCAAATACTGACAAAATGAACATTATTAACTTAACTGATTACATGATGTTCATAACATGGTATAAAAGGAATAATGAACTTGAAAAAGATTCATAAGAAAGTAGAGATTAACTCAAGTTTATTATTCAGGAGATTAATGAACGGTCGGGTCAAGTCGGATACGAGGTATGGGACTTCGTCTCAATCTCCTTTCGTTGAGGCATATTTTATTTTATACACAACTTTCTTTTATACGGTGTATAAACCCCTTTGACTTTTACGTTTATTCAAAAGGAATCTTTTTTATACGAAGCGTTTACTAAACGACAAAAGGGAATGTTTTTGTCGTACGTATGTGCCGACAACGACTTCTCCGCCGTCGTGACCGTTATTTGAGTTTCAGCTTCCTCTACAAGCCATACCTTCTTTTTAAAAGAAAAATAAATACCATGTTTTACTTTTCTTTTATTTTAGTATTGAAAATGGTTTTCATAATGTTTTTATTTCAATGTGTTGTATTGATATCTCATGATTGAAATGTGGAAATTTTATGTTTCCTTTATGCATGTTTTATGTGATATGATTATGTTATGGTTCTTGGGCATTATTATGAAGACGGGTGGTTCCGTGATAAACTAAGGGCGGGTGAGCCCGTTATAGCTCTCCAATGCATTGGGTAATGCGAAGGAGTGAAACGTTAAGGTTTCTCCGAAGAGATTTTAGGGAATATACTATGATGGGTATTCCAAACGTAACCAAGAGGGTTACTCCCTACGTAAGAATGTTATGAATGCCTCAAGTTACCTTTATGTCTTATGATTTCTATGATTTATTCATGATTTTATGAGGTATGTTAAAGTGCCTATGTTTTATGGGTAAAGTATGATTTCATTTTTATGTATATATGAACTCATGTTTCCTTTCCATGTTTTTTTATAACCCATACTGAGTTTTTATGCTCATCCCAAGTTTTTGAAATGTTTTTCACAGGTCAAGGGAAAGGTACATGATAAGATGATAGAGTCAAGAATGTGTCAAGAAATAATCCATGTTTTATTTAAAATGTGTTTCCATTGATGGGAATGAAGAATAATATCTTTATGTAACCACTTTGTTTATATGTGGAATGTAATGCAAGTTTTATGATCTAATTCTCTAAAACTCTAAACCCGAAAAGATCCTCAATGTGTAATCTTGTAATAACTCATGATTAAGTAAGGTTTAAGGTTGGGGTCTTATAGAGTCAATATAATACAATATGTAACGTCACGGATAATAACAACCAAAAATTTCATCAACATCCTTAAACATAATTCAAAAAATATTATTAGACTAGTCAATTCCATAGTACATTTTGAGGTTTTGTGTCTTATAAAATATGATGATAATAAATGTGTAAAAACTACATGATTTAACAAAATTTCATTTGTTGTCTATAATTTGTTAGAAGAATTGTAAATGCTTGTTATAAATTTGATGATTGGTGAGAAGAATTTATATATAATGACAAAGTATTTATTAAGATAGTTTTTAGAAGGCTTCTCATATTCTTATGGTCTTGGTATTTCACTATGTATTTCAGTTGGCCTTTACAAAAAAAATTACCAACCCCGGAAGAACCAAATACCACCTCAATTAAACATGTTGGACCTAGGTATATCATGTTTGTGGAAGATCAACCAAGATAGCCATGATGTTACGTGAGTATGATGGCATGATAATGCCTACAAGGAATGAACTCAGGAGTACCGCATGTGCATAATGTGCATTGCATTACATGGAACCATTATGCCATTCGATATGAAAGTGGAGAAGGTTTTGTCATAAGTCGGTCCAGGTGAAATCCAAAATCATACATGGATTCTCATAACTGAATAGATAAGGGAATGAGAAAATTTATAAAGTGGTTTTAATCCACTATCATGATCTATGTGCGATCCCATGAAATCATGATTCTATTACTACATTAAAAATTTATTCATTCAATGTTGGTCTCTTGGTTAAATCGATTATGACAATCTGATCATCATCATGTCATCTCAAACTTTCAGATGAGAGTTTTATTTGTTTTTCAAGTAGGTATTTGTTATTTATCCTCATCAATGACGATGTTTTTGTTTGGAATGTTCTGATGGTTGAGTGTCGTTTCCTCATCAGATCTTCTTCCTAGATTATGTTTTTATGTTTTCCCCAATGCTAGTTGTTTCTTGTTATATAAGGTGATGGTGATCTCTGGTGCTATTTGTTTTGGATCCTCCTCAAGGTCATGGAGGTCTATTGATACTCTATTATGATTTCATGTTCCAACACTCCACTCATGGTTGGTATGGTGCATTGGTTCTATTAGAGGCTTTGGGATGTGCAGTTCATGTTGTCTGCCATGGTTAGAAGGCACTGGATAATCTTGGATCCAGTTCAGGTTTTGGATTTTCTCATCTCAATGTTTGATGCGGTTGGTCATTTAGTCACCGGATCTTTCATTTGATTTTAATTTCAGAAGATGAAAATGTATAGTGTGGCCTCTTGAGGTATTGTAATGGTTGTTTGGATTTAGAATTTCAAATGGCGATTGTGGTTTGAACTATGTATGTGTGGTTTGTATGCGTGTCACTTTTTGATGGAGGTTGTTCTATAGGTTCCCACAAATCCTAAAATTGGCTTTTCAATAAAATAAAAAATAAATCGTGGTATGTATTTTTCATGAATTAAATTAAAATGTATTATTTCAAAAATAATATATGATAATACTAATAGAATAAGGAATTAATTATCTACTCAAAACCATTCATGAAATATAATTATTTCATCAATGTGATAATTCATATGATATTACAGTCAAGTTAAAATGATGATAAAATGATGTTATAGTATAGGGAATGAATTTGTTAAGGACTTTGAATCATCATTTTTAACAGATTATATTGGGTTTATTATCATGAACGAAGAATACACATTCACAAAGAAATAATTCCAGATTGGTTTTTCATTCAAAAATTTCAGTCATTAATATCTACCAGAAATAGTTTTGTGGTTTTTAATAGTATATAACTCAGTGATGAACATATGATTTGAGTTGGGGAATAATTGGATCAATGGAAGTGATCATCACATCTATAAATACCTATGCAGTGAGTACGATTTAGAGAATTTTCTACTTAATTGTTTTTGATAGAGCTCTCTTTTTCCAAAAAAAATTGACCTTTGTAAAATATATTGTTTTGTGATGATGAACATGACACTATGATAATATTATTATTAACAACAGATTCATTATGTTATATGAAGGATAGAGTTTCCATGTACTCTTTCTTGTTCAATGAAAACTCTATATTTATGAAAAGAAGAAAACCAATATCTCATCGTATATAGACCATTACATTAAGACAATATTAAATCATAGTTCAATAAAATACATCTTTCATTTTTTTATAAATTAAGGAACACACATACATTCTATTCTATAAATGAACATGGGGTTTTGGAAACCCCTCTTGGTATTTATGAAGTTGCAAAGATATCGTGTAACCTGTTTGGTGACGAACAATGATGTCACATGTTACAACTTGAATAATGGCCTGAGACGAAAACTACATCCAATATCTGAATCATTTAGAGTAAAATATAACTTGTTCGTTATTGTAAATGTGATTTTCACAATTTTTTTTGGTATAAGGTCTTGTATTTACACACATTCATGATGATAAGAAGACAAACATTATGTAGTTGTGAGTTACTCATTAAAAAATAAAAATATATTGGAATGTTTTTACATATTTAGAGCATTAATTTCATGTTCAATGTAATAAAGATATATTAATTAAGATATCTAATCCATTTCATATAATAGAATTTTTATTAAAATGAATTTGGAATTGTGAATATAATTAAGGAATAAATATGTGGATTGCATAAAATAAAAAAATAACATTTTTTAATGTGTTTATCTTTATAAATATTAGAAGGCCAAGAAATACATGAATGAAGTTGATGGATATGAGTAATTTGGATTGATAATTAAAATTGTTCAAGTTAAAAAATTAGAAATAATTCCATCTTAGTTTTTAATGTTTAATCATCCATAAAATAATATCATGTAAATAACTGATTTTGGTAAATTCATCAATAGTATAAGAATATTATATCCCAATAATTTGATTGAATTTCGAAAGCTAGATCATTTATTAAATATTAGAAGTATTTGAGAAAGATAGACTGACCTGGATATTAGCAACTGATGTTCTTGAATAATCCTACATTACCAAACCATTTTATCTATAGAGCTCATGGTTGAAGATTAATTTGATGTGGTATATAATCATTATGAGAAAAAAAATATCTTACTATCTCAAAATCAAAATCTGATGAAGGAGATTATAACTAGGGTTTTTAACTAGTTTGTAAATAAATTATGGTAATTGGGGTGCATACCCAATTTCATGGGAATTATAGTTGGATTTTCTAACCACCTAATATTTTAATCACTTTTTTATATATTGGAGAATCCATTTTGGGTCATATTACCAACATGTAAAGGAGTAGGTATTTGGCCAAACATTTTAAAAATTATATAATGAGCTTCCTATAAATTTTCTATTATATGTGGTATAAGAATAAATAGGATCCACTAATCCTATTATGTGATAGATGATTTAAATAAAAATCGATAAAACAGGAAAATAATTTAGTAAAACAAGTCCTACATGATTCACCTCCCCCACCAACCTTATTTGGACCAAACGATCCACTGGAAATTTCAATTAGATTCATAAAAATGGTTCCACCACTACTTAGTTCTAATTAAATTTATTTTTTTAAAAATAATTAATAATTATTTTTATTTCGCATTTTTATGTATAGAATATTTAAAATATATGTAAATAGAAAAACATTCCTAAGGTTATAAATTTTTATGTTTCAGTCAAGACATAAGAATGTATGAAAAAATAGTCTAAATGAATATAAATAAGACCATAAAAATGATTAGAGAAAACCAACTTGATATAAAAAGTCATAGTGTTAATTTTTTAGTAATATCAGTAGATCATAATTTTTCAGAATCTAATTCATGTTGTGAGGAAGAATTCATCAATATGGAAAGCATATAGAATTCAAAGTATATTCTTAATGTAGTGTTCACCCATATAGTTTGGGTTTTTATGGAACTACCTGATGATAAATCACAACTATAAGAGGAATATGATAATAGATTACTTGTTATCTATGAGATTTCAGAACATCAACACTATCTAAAATTGTGATAGATTTACGTAAGATAATATGATGTTATATTCAGAAAGAGTCACCATCTATAAAGAATAAAAAAACTATGTTATATAACAATATATATTTTTATTTGATTGAATTATAATTTCAAAGTATTAATGTGAGATTGTATTGATATATAAGGTTTCTGATGAAGTTATCAAATCACTGATTGACTGAAAAATAAATTTTCTTTCAGATAGACCCCCTTTTAATGGATCAGGTGGATCCCATCATGAAATCAAGACTTAAAAAAACCAAGGCCCCAATGGACCAACACTCAAGATAATAAACAACCCTCGTATCAAGAAATAAGCTCCCCCCAACCACAAAAAAAATAATAAATTAAGCTTCTATTGTCTCATCGCATCACAAAAACGTTTCCCGTTACAAAGAGTATGAGCCTGGTACTGATGAAAAAATTCATACGCTATCAAAAATATTATTCTAAAATTCCCTGAAATAGTGAAAATTCATTACCTAGAACCACTAGATCAATTTCATGTAGATAAATAGTTCCAGAATCCCATGATCCGCAAACCACCAAGGACCCAACCAACTGTCCTCCTATCCTGTACATCCTAAATAATGAAAACCAGCACTATCCTCTGTTGAAAAATAGTCAATTTGCATCTCATCTTTGGTGACGCAGCAACCGAATTGAAGAGACACCCGGAGCAGGATAAACGTGAATACAACCATGAGGAATTATTACAAACTAGCACCAGATCCCATCATAGCCATCACATTCTCACCCAGAGACCACCTCGACACACCGCACATGCTCCCAGTTCAGACCAGAACCATCGCACCGACCCTCATCCAGGAGAAGTAGAATCAACGACCAATATCATCCTTGTGCTGCCAAAAAAGCCCTACCACGCGAAGATGGGTGATAGTGAAATAAGGAAAGAAAATGGTGGGAAAATCCAAGGTGGTCGCACCCATGAAGTCCTCGACATCTCCCCTGGGAGAATAACTACCAACACGATATCACCGAGTAGGATCTCCTAAGATAAGATCCCAAGTAGATCCATGGAAGAAGAGAGTTGATGATAGGGGGAAACCCTAACACATTAGAGGCCCTTACATGATCATGATTGTGTATTTTTTGTTGATAAGTAATAAAATCCCTGAAATGAAAGAATTATACATATATGAATGGTACTGATGCTTAGTTGTGGGTTAATGAAAATGTAATTATTGAGAATGACAATTTATTAGATAAGGGAATTCATATCCTTGAATATAAAGTTCATAATATGAAGATTCAGTTGTAAAATATCTTCAAATCTGTTAATAATAAAAAGAATGATATCAACATAATGTTTCATGAAATAAAATTAAATTTGACAAATAACAAAGAGAAACATGCTGGGACATCCCAAAATTCTAAGAACTAAAATATTTCCATTAAATATTTTGATAACAATATTATTTATTAAAATAATTATCTTATTGGAAATAATAACTTTAAATTGTGTTAGGATAAATGTCTTGTACGCTCATTGAAAAGGTAATCCCTTTATCCTAATTAATTTTTGCTTACTAATTCTATTTTGATGAATAGTACATATTCATCCTAAAATCTTGAAAATATCGAATTATGAAAAACTATTTGGAAACCACAACATCTTTAATATTGGATGTTTATCTATATATGAATTATTGTTCCCCAAAGATTTCCCAAAAAATAATTCTATTGTCCAAATGAATCAAGGTTTCAAAAATAGTTCAAATGTGATTCAAATGAATAAATAAAGATTTTTTTTGCAACTATTTGTGATTTTTGGAAATTTTAGTATCAACCAATTGAAATTTGGTATATTTGTTCATTGTATGATAATTAAATAATGCCTACATTTAAAGGGGAATAATGAAGACAAGATAACACATACACTAGAGAAGAAAATTTTAAAGAAATTTAATATATCTATAAATAAATTATTTTGAATTATTTGAAGATTATTTTAATAAATATAGTATATGAGGTAATTATAATTATGAGTGTTACTATATAACAATAATTAAAAAATAATCAAATTTTGTGAATATGAAACCACATCTTAAATCGGTTGTATGTTATAAAAAATGATAAGTTTACCTTAAGATGTGAACAAAAGAAGAAACTCTTAAATAAATAACTCCAATGAAGTTTGTAAAAAAGATATAAAGGGGTGACAATAATGAAAATATAATTCTATTGTGGTACGAAATGCCATCTAATGTAAATTTAAAAATTATTCAAGAACATTTATACTAGAGAAAAAAGATGGAATCCATGAATTAAAAATTATGTAAAAAATAATAGGACTTATATGGTGAAAAATACATCTCATAAAGAATATGATAATTTTAAAAAATGGTGTAACATGATGGATTCTAATTTTGTGTCCAAAAGGTGTAATGTATATTGGAGTTTATAAAAAAATTTATTATCATGGATTCCTAGACCAAAAGAATAGTTGAATAATAAATGGAACGGGCATATGAATTCTTATGAAAAATACATTCTTGTAGAAATAGAGTATATAGAAAAAAAATAAAACTAATAACTCTTATAATCAATTCTTGATAACATGGATATAAAATTTGGAAGAGTCTTGGAACATGAAGCACGAAATAAAAACTGAAAGTAGTTCTGGAGGTTTTGTATTTTTTAGTTGGTCTATCTGATAACCCTTCCTCATTGGTCTATTCTCCCTTTTATGATCTATCTACCTATCTAATTGTGTTGGAAAACTTATTGTCTCTATATAAAGTTGTTTTTTGTGTCTTTGGATAGTTTTTATGGTATATTTGATGTCAACAGTTTATTTCATATGGTGTCATCCTTTACATCGATTCTGGTGCAATCAGATGGTCTGGTTGTGGTGTGGGACTTATCATTACTATGTGGCAGGTAGATCTGTGTCACCAACTATTGTGGAAGTGATTATGAGGTAACAAATATGTATAATATGGATTTCACTAGGATAATATCATGTATACATCGTTCCCTGGAGCTGGTAGTGACGTCAGGTGGGATCGCATAATGGTAGAAGAGGATTAGACATAGGTCTTTGACAAGGGAAGCTTGGGCCGAACCCAGATAGTTTCAACTGAAGGGATATGGGAATCGGAACACATCTATTATTGAGTATGTTATCCTATAAAATTGATGTGGTATTATGTGTCATTGTGACATTGCTACAATTTTAAAATGTTATGGATTTATATATAGTCTCTTGATTAAATCAATCATCACCATCCAATTATCATTGCCCTATCTCCTACCTTTGAATGGGGTATTTCTATTTTTTTTAAGTCCAGTGTTCAGTTTTCATAATTTTGATAATTTTATATGGTCATAATTAGAGAATGAGGATTTCCTAATATCCTCAAAACAAAGCATGAAATCTATGTATTTCATGTATGCGACAATTCATAAAATAATATTTTTCTTTTAAACTAATGATATAAAGAAGTTAAAATGTAAATACTATATTTTTGATAAATATTTATTGTGATTATTAAAATGTTTTATTATTTTAATATTATGGAATAATAAGATTCAATTTCAAAAAAAAATATTTGGGTTAATTTGGAATTAGAGAATTTGGGAATCACTATTATCATCATGAAATTGTTTGTTGTTTTTAATGTCACTTAACTTAGAGATAATCTATGGATTTGAGTTGTTGAATACATTGATAAAATCTTTTTATAACCATATCTATAAATATTTAGTTGTTAGTGAGGAATCATGGATTACTATTTCTAGTGTATTTCATAGAGACATCTCATTTTCCAAAAAAAACAATGCATAAAAAATAACATACTTTCACAAATATTAAGAATATCTCAGGACACACTATTTGTGATCCTCATATTCAGTGTGTTACATAAATTCTATATCTTCTATGTACTCATTCCTATTTAGATAAAACATTAGTTGTATAAAAATAATAATTTCATCATCATAATATATATACACAGTCACATAAAGATGGTACTATAAGAGAGATCAATAAAGAAGTGAAAGAAAATAATAACATGATAGTGTGTTAAGGATATTGATGTTCAATAAATCCATCCATGTTTTAATATATACACTAAAACACCATATAACAAGAAACCTGAAAGATTACTATGTCTCATGTTATATGTTTTGAGAAGAAGATATAATATAAGAACATGTGTGATTCAACTCATGTGAAGTATAAGATAACTTATGAAATTTGGTCTTTGTGAAGTTAACAATTTTTTTAATGGAAGTTGGTGTTTCATATACACACTTGTGCTAACAGAAGAAGATCAACCTAATTAAATAGTGGGTTATTGGTTACATAAGAAAAAGATAACAAAACATATTTTAAAATATATATTCTTAAAATAGGTAATTCCCAGGAGTGGCCTTTTCGAACCCTCCAGAACCAGGAACCCCCCTCCCCACGAAGAGAATATCCTAGGAAGCCTCACCCAGGAAGGAGTCATTGTCAGCCGAGATGACAGAGTGTCCCAGGGGGTTACATCTCGATCAGCAATGGTTCATCATAGCAATCTGTCAGCTCAGTGAAATGCGCCCTTCATCCTACCCGGTGAGGCACCCAGTGACCCGGCAAGACGAGCGGTACATGGGAGGTAGATATTCGCTAAAGAGAAGCTCCCAGGAATCGAACCCCCGACCTCACTGAACACCGTTGATGTGGAAGTCAACCAGGTACCACTACGCCATCACCAAAGTTGCTACATATTTTCTAATATATAACAGTGCCTGAATTTTACAAATAATGCATATATATTCCTTTAGATATCTAAGAATGATTCATTGAATGAAATTAATATTAAAACATACCATTTATCTCAGAAATAAAAATTTAATAAATTGAGGAGAATATAAAATAATAATAATAACATTTTTATGTTTTATGGATTACATATATGAGACGTACTTGAAATACGTGAATGAGGTGAATCCATTTGAATAATTTGGACTGACAATTTGAAGCGTTCAAGATGGGAATTCTAAAATAATCATGTCTTAGTTGTTCATGTTCAATCTTAATGAAAAAAATTCAAATAAAAATCTCTCATTGAGGTAGGGAACATCAACACAATAATGAGAATATTATTTCTTGATATTTGATTGAATGATGTAGACATGATTATTTTCTAATGATTAAAAAGTGTTGAGGAATACTAGAAAACATGATTGGTATCTATAGATGTTCATGAGTAAGTGAACATGTTAAAACCATTTCATCATGCTCGCTCAAGGATGAATGTCTACTTGAAGTGGTGAATAAGAAACAAGGAGAAGAAAAAATTTCTAATTTTCAATAGATCAGAAGCTGGGGAAGGACATCATGAATATGGTATCTAACTAGTCACTAAAAGAGTGATTTTAGATGGGTTGTATAGCCAATTTTTGGGGAATTACATTTGGTGAGTATAACGAAATATTATTTTAATTATCTGGAAATATAGTGGAGAATCCATGTTTTTTCATAAAATAGATAGGGAACAGAGTGTGAATTTTTTTCAAAAACCCTTAAATACATTTTAATGAGCTTCAATTAATTTGTATATTTAATATTGTATAACAATTTATGTGATCCAGTCATCCTGTCATGTGAATGTAGATTTAATTAAAATAAGGTATATTAAAAGTAAAAGTGGATTGTAAAACAATTCATAAATAATCCCCCCTCTCTATGTGACTACAACATCCATTGGGAACATCAAGTTGGAATACATGGATCACATAAGAAAAAAATAAAAAACATTAACACACTAAGAAGACATAATTAATTTTTAATCCTAGATCACCTCACTATATATGAATTCTTTGTAATATTTTTTACAAAAAATTGTATTCATAATACATAGTTAGTGATAAATAATTAAAAACCCATAAATGAACATCATGGGTAAACATTGAGGCATAATATAATAACATTAAAACAAGTAAAATAGTTCTAACTTGATCATAATAACATTAGGCATAACATTATCATATGAATGTTATGAAAGTAAAAGAAATTTGGATACAACATAAGAATGAGACATTCATAAGAATATTCAAAATTTTCATAACTAAGGTTCCATAAGAGAATATTACAAGGATTATAAACAAAAGATTCATAATACATTACCATGGAATTCTACCTTGCTATCATAAACATTTCATCTCTAGAAATTAATTCTCTATCCAATGGATTAGATCACTATCATGATGCACCATTCATATAAGAATAATTTTGTATACCACATCAATCAAATATCATAAGACCATGTCATTTTAACCCACAAGTAGGAAATTCAATTTTTAAACATGGAAGTCAGAAATTAATAATGTAATAATACAAAAATATTAAAATCATTGAATCATATTAGATTTGGGTATTCAGAACATGAAGATATGTCATGGAAAATCAAGAATCAATTTGGTATCCTAAAGTGTATAAAAAAGGGGTAATGGGTTTTTTTATAAGAGAAAAGGTTTGTATGCAATGAATAAAGAATCAATTGGATATTAAAGAACTAATAATTAAAACATGTAATCATAATAACATGGAAATCAAAATTCAAAATATAAAAAAATATATCATGGAAATCAAGGTACGATTTTAGAAGCAGGTTTAAAAAGGATAAAAGAATGGGTTTAATGAGAGATAATGGAGGTCTCTCATAAATAGTGAATAATTTTTATACTAAAGGAATTATTATTAACAAATATAATCATAATCATATGAAAATATAAAGGGTCTATTCTAAAAGTACTTTAATATAAAAGATGAGGAGAACTATAACATTTTTAGTAGTTTCTTAAAGATTGGGAGGAATCATATAAACTATCTAAACTTCATGATAGTTATTTAGAGAGGTATATGAAATGATAAATTGTTATAATTTTTTTGAGGTTTATATGTATGAGATAATGGGTGGGAGTAAGCTCCCTTTATTGGATAAAAGAGGGTATTTGTCTCTTAAACTAATGTAATTTTAGTGGTAAGAATGGCATCGAATGGGGATTTGGTGAGATTGGTGGCTCATGAAAATTTGGTAAGGAAATTTTGGTGAGGCTTGTGGGATTTATATAGTAACCTATAATGTAATTCTATATGGTCAAAAGGTAATTTTTGTTTAGAAAAAATTGGGTTAGATTACATTACCCAATATAACACATATTAATTATTTTTTAATATTAATCATTGTAATTATTTTATCCCCATAAATATAATATGATGGGTCATAACAGATATAAACATACATATATAAATCTGGAACCCATTTAACCTCATTAAATTTATAAATTTGTTTAAATTAATCATTATCAAATAAAATATAATGAATTGAAAACAACTTTTTGTTGAAAATGATTTTTTAATCAGTAAGTTTTCTCGATATTATTTAACATTATTTATCAATAAAAAGAGTGTTAATTATATTTTATATATGTATGACCTTCATATTATATTTATAATTAATTATATTTTGATTTAATTTTAATATAACACAATATTCAGAAATGTATCTTTATTTGAAAAGTAACCAGAAACTAACTATTACCTAAATAATTAAATATTAATGATTACAAATAATATATACCTTATTGAGTAAGTTGGACATAATTATTAAAAATATAAAAATTATTTTACCCTGTTAAATATATATGTGAAAGAAGAAACAATTTTATCGACATCACAAGTAATGCCTAAAATCTTATTTCAATAAAAAAAAGTGTATTTTTTTTATTTAAAATTTATAAATAGGGTAAAATTATTGGTTTATTTGGTGTAAATGATATATATTTTTTTTGTAAAATATAAATTTTTTTGTTTCCATAACTAAAATATGTAACTACATTTTACCTAAATAATATTTAATTAATGAAAATACTAAAAAAAAGTTTTTATTGGAATATATTAATTATGTTCATAAAATGTTACCCATCAAAATATTAAATTAAACATTGTATAATCGAAATTTAATGTTTAAATTTTTAAAAAAATGTTTCATAAATTAATTTTTTTTAGAAAATTTCTAGTTTTATTGGTACAGTTGTAAAGATAGATTTTTGTTAAAATCCTTATTTTCACAGTGCACATACAAATAAATTACTTATGAAAAGTCCCAATAAATTATAAATAACATAATTTTTATATTTTTAATTGAAAAATGAAATTCATTTTATCTAATTCAAATTCATAAATTTATAATTTTAGTTTAAAAGGAAAATAAGAATATAAATAAAAATTTCTTTCATTAAAAAATATCCATTTTTAACATAAGTGTTTTTAATGTCACTTCATATAAATTTCAAATTTTACTAATGTTAATGTTATATTTCAAAAGTGTAATATTTAATTAATTAGTGTAAAATAAATAGAACATAAAAAATAATTCTTTTATAATAAAATAAAATATTTTATTCTAAAAAATATAATTTTACTAGCCTATAAGTGTTAATTGTTTTCTATAATATTTATTAATAAATAATATATTAAATTTGTAAGGACCCTTATCTTCTTTTCAAATATGGATCTTGTTTTCCAGTTTTTTTTGAAATGGAAGAAAATGGGATTTTTGAAGTAAACACCGTGTACTTATGAGTACATGTCGTGTACCTAGCTTGATCTGTAGAACCGCGTGTTGGTCGTGTAACGGCTGAGTACATGGTGGTGTGGTGACCTGTCATACCACTTATGTCAGGGGGCCAGTTGAGGCTAGTTCATGGCGTGTACATTTAATGAATACGCCATTTAGTTTTATTATTATTTGATATATCTTATCAGGATCATGTCTTATGTGCGGATATGTCTTCCCCTTCTATTGGTTCATACAAGAGAGTGACAAAATGGCCAACAAAATTTGAACCCCTCCTGATTCTTTGTTGGATCTCCGATTGAGATACCATCAAGGGCATTGGAATCCCATTAGTGAGATCACAGTTATTCTAGAGCCTTTATTCCCAATTCCTCTTCTCTTATGTATTATTTAAGGTTGGGAGGTTTCACCTTTTTTTAGATCTACACCGATCAAGGTGGAATCAAGGGATGACCATCAAGTATATCGATCGTACGACATCGAGGTGAGGTGTTTTGTGCCTTTTTGTGTTCGTTTTTGGATTATATATTCCAAAAATTCCTTATAACCACATTTTTAGTATCACTTTATTTTGAATTTAACCATGTTTATTACCTTCTATAGTTTGATGATTGTAAAAGCATAGTTGCTTATGTGTACAGTTGGATACCTTGTTATGGGACACCCTCTGGGTGTGTTTCCCTTGTTCGATTATTTATGGTTGTTTGGTCAAGGATAAAAATTAGGCTTTCCTTGATATCCAATACTAGTCCTCTTAGGATTGAGTTATTTTTTATATGAAATGCATGTGATATTCTTTGTGAAGGTTTAACCATGAAGTAGCTATAGATTACATGAGCTTCATTGATTTGGTATGTGTTCTTTTTATACAATGGACAGTGTGATCCTAGGACCAAGAAGACTGAGGGGACTCCTATATTAATTACAAAGGATAATTAAATCCATGGTGTAGATGATTGACCTAGGGGTATTGACTGTGAGAGATACCAGGGAGGTCGTTTATAATTAATTTATGCTATGTTGACAACGGGTTATTGACCGTGAGAGCTATCTAAGAGGTTTTTTATAAATGAATTCATTCTATGCGGACCTAGGGGGATTGAACATGAGAGCTACTGAGGTGGTTGTTATTAATGAATTGTTTCAATGTTAAACTGAAGGGGTTAGACCATAGTAGCTTTCTTGAAGGGTTTTTATGACTAATTGAATGATTGTGATGAGTATGTAAAACCAAAGAACACACTTGGACATTTTCTTACTTGATTTTTCAGATGGTCTTATGAGACATCTGTTTTGTCACTATTACATAGGGGGAAACATATATTAGGCTAGATCCCAAGATTACATGATTAAAAGGATGAATAATTAAGGAAAATTAATGTAATTTAAAACTACAGGATTGTTTACTTTTGAGTACTTCCTTGTTTATTGCTTCATTTCAACATATTCCCTTATAGATACATATATATACATATATATATATATATGATCAGTGACAGTTAGGCAATGATCTTTTGGTGGTTACCTAATGGGATTCGTCTCACACCCTATTTGGGTCATGTTTTGGACCCACGAAGAATATATGGATGTGGGTATAGATAATGGTATGATCCCTTCCGCATCAAATACTTGATCATTTTTAGAGATGGAGAGCATGGTACAAAGATGAGGATTGCGATGCTAATAGATTTTACTTGTTTCTTTTGTACTTGGGTTTCACTATTGCCTTCCAGCATTATGACTTGTTTGGCTAGTTTCGTATATTCATATTCCATGTATTATATATATATATATATTGGAATCTATTGGATTTACTTTAAGTATTCTTCTATTTATTTTTGTTTGTATTACTATTCTGATATTGTTTACTATTTGTTTTTTGATGTGTATACTTTGCCAAAAAGGGAATAATTTCTCCAATATATCACCTTGTCCCTCATTGTGAGTCGGTAGCATCTGGCGTTTTGGGAAATGTACAAGAGGTTTGGTGACCAACTGGGTTCGGGGAACCTTTGTGTGGCACTCAGATCTTGGACGTTACAAAGTGGTATCAAACCAGTTTTTTCTTTTATGCCATACTATTTAGATCTAATCGACTGGGATAGGATGGAATATGTAGTTGGTAATTAGTTGTTCCCAAGAGTAGCTAACCCATGAATAGGGAAAACCATGTTACCTTGAATATTGCAATTTTTATGTTTTTTCAACTATTAGAGTAGATTTTATTTAACCGTGGGGTGATTCACATGTTTTGTGTTGTTAGGATTTATATCGTTGTGGTTCTATTTCTATTGCTACCTGAGGAGATGATGTTATGCCATCTTATACATCATATAGACACTTTCTATAGATCACATGTCATGTATTCTTGTCATTCCATTTAGGGTGCATTACTGATTTCTTATTGTTGTGATAGATGATGTTCTAGATATGCATATTGTTGTGATAGATTTAGTGATAGAAATACCTTTCTATTTTTATAGGGTAATGGTATATGTAATGATTCATTGGGATGGCCACCAAGATTTAGTCCTTTAGGTGTTATGGAACCTATTAGATCAGAATTTTGTGAATCGTGTTGAACATTAATTGAATTCTGTTGTGATATGATATGAATAATGATGTCAAGCATTGATTCATGGGAGTATCGGCTCTCAAAGTTCAAAACATGGAATTCCTTGGAAAACATTTATGATTTTTAGGGTTTTGGGGATGTTTTGGAGGATTACTTTCAGGAAACCCTTAAAACACGACATGTGATGTTATAAACACATGCCATGTGTTCTTCTGTTCTGGAAGAAATTACTTTTCTTAAGTACAAGTCATTTACTTTATGTACACATAGTTTAGTGGTTAACTAGGTTACTGAATGTGTGAGCAGAGAAATGTTGTACATAAAATTCTGGTGGAACATGCCGTGTACTAGGAGTACACGTCGTGCTATAGTCGACTGTCAATCCGGCCATGTGACTAACAACACGGGTGGATAGTACTTTTGAGTAAAAACCATGTCTAGTGTGAAAATGTTGTGTAGTGTTACACCAACATGACCATCTAGTTATAGTCTAGTAGAAGTACCTTGGAATTAGGGGATATTCATGTACACATCGTATCTCAAGAAAAAAATGTTGTGTATATGGGGTGTTACACAGCCAGGTTGGCAGGGGTACACGCCCATGTTAAGGATTAAGGGAACACACTGTGTGGAAGTTTTACACGTCATGTAACCCTCTATTGTAAAATTTGAATTTCTTCCTTCTCATGTTATATTATTGCACTTCTAGTTGAAGTCCTTGATAATCGTGTGCTGAGGTGTGTGCTTGACCTTAAAGAGTCATGCCACCACGATGTCCAATGGTTGTATGTCAGGTAAAATGAAATGATCATACATCAGAAATGATAGGTTAGAGACTACCATTAGATCCTATAGTCATTCCCTTCATGGAAATAGCTATTATACTGGACACTAGTGCTGATGAACTATTCTATGAAGGCATTATGAGGATGTTGTGGACCTTTTAGGGAGAACCACATCACAGCCCGACTATGGAAGAGTTGACATGGGTGTTCCAGTAGTAGCATCCTCCCACTTTTTCAGGGTATGGATGACCACATGATATAGATTCATGGTTAGATTCTATGATTTCTATCTTTGATAATCTATATACACATCCAAAGAGGAGGGTGAATATCGGGACATACATGCTATGTAATTTCGCCAACATATGGTGGGATGTTTTTTCACAGGTGGGACGTCATCAAGATATGTAATGGGAAGAGTTTCATAGGCCGTTATATTATTACTTCTACCCCAAGATGTTGAGGTATGACTGAACTCAGGAGTTCATTAATTTGGAGTTGGGATCTCTTTCTGTGATTGGTTGCTCTTCTCACATTACATTGCTTCAGTACTTCATACCTATTTTTGGAAGTTACAAGTTATCACAAGCTAGGAAATTCAAGGATGGTCTCTAGTACAATATCTGATCATAGGAGAATGTTTTAGGTTGACATCAATGACTGCTATTGTAAACCAGTCGCTGATTACCCATCACTATTTGAGGGAGTTTTGAGCTACAAGCCCGGGCGGTTCTCCATCTAGGGTTGGTACTCCTTCAACCAATAGTAGGATGCACCGCCAGGGAATTTCACATGAAATTTCTTCAGGTATCCAGGTGAGTTACGAACTATGTGGGAAGACTGGTAACATGAGACCGTAGTTCCTGAGAGACCTAGTTGAGTGATGATCTTGCAAAAAGATAGGTGATCTTCCATGTTTTTAAAGGATACACTCTCCAGTAGTGAGTGATATGGTATCTATTTTGACTCCACGTTCATGAGAAGGACCACCAGTTTCTCATTAGTAAGAGAATTGGAGTTCATCATTTCATTCTGGCCAAGGAGTTGGTCGAGGGCGTGGTAGGCAGATGATAGGTTTTCAGCGACAGCAGGGTGGATCAGATCAAGGTATCTAGGAATTTTCCTTGGGTCATGGTACATGTCAGACATTTGTGATGGAATAGAACCAACAAGAGTAGGATCCCAGACCCTCTATGATTAGTGGTAAAATTCAAGTTGCCTCAGTTTTAGAATCATCTCTTTTTGATATTGGGGATTCCCATAGTTTTATATCTTTTTGCATTGTAGAGATCCTTGGGCTCCACATCTTTACTTATAATGATATTATGATGCTAGAAACTCTGTTGGAGATTAGAACAACTAGTTTATGTCAGTGAAAGGACTTCCCTATTGGGGTTGGTGGGTGCCACATCATTTGGTACATATATATCTTAGTGATGAAGGGATTTTATGTCATTCATGGAATGTACTAGTTGGTCTCCTTTCAGGACTTTGTTGACTAATATCATCGTAGGGTGAGTTTCACATCACTAGAGGATAGATCATTTCTACCCAAGGGAATATGGGATGTCTAGGTGAGATGAGTAGGAACCAAGAATCATGGTTTGATAGGAATATTATACTAGATAGATAGTTTATATCTGGATGACTAGGGGGTTCACAGATGGACTTTCCTCTAGTGGTAGATCATTTCAGAGATGTCGTTCTAGATGAATTTTTAGTTTTACCTCTGAAGAGAGGTAGATTTCTCTATTGAGGTTGTTCTAGGAGTAGCATCGATGTACATTCTTCTTTATAGGATGGCTACACCAAAGCATCAGGAACTCAAGAAGTAGTTGGAGGAGATACAAGAAAAGGGTTTCATCCAACATAGTACTTCTCCAGGGGTTCGCCTTTCCTTTTTGCAATGAAGGTGGATGGTACCCATTTACTTTATGTGGATTATCGGAATCTGAACCAGTTGATAGTCAAGAATAAATATCCCATTCCAAGGATTGGTGATCTATTTTTCCATCTTCATCGGACATGTGTGTTATCAAAGATTTAATTGAGATCCAGTTGTCATCAATTCTTCTTTGGAACATCATATATACCTATTATAGAATTTAGGAGCAAGAATGGTCTATACGAGTATTTAGTTATGTCGTTCGGTCTCATGAAAGTGTCGTCACCTTATATGGAACTATTGAACCAAGTGCTACATCCTTACTTGGACTCTTTTGTGGTAGTCTTCGTGGATGATATCATTAAGTACTCTCACCCTCAACATGAACCTGCCATCCATCTTGAGATCGTATTGAGTAAACTGAGAGTGCATCATTTATATTCTATGCTCTCAAAGTTCCACTTTTGGATGGACCAGTTTCATTTATTAGGTCATGTTATCTTAGAGACATGAGTATCAGTAGACCAAGACAATGTGAGAGCAGTAGTTTCTTTAGGGAATTCAAAGAATGTCTTTGAGGCATGTATTTTTTATTGGGATGGGTGGTTACTACTGATGTTTTATTCAGGACTTATCACACTTAGTAGTGGCAATGATTAGATTAAATATGAAGGGTTCTAAGTACTTCTGAACTGATTCATGTGATTCCAACTTTTTGGAGATGAATGGGTGAGTGAGCTCAACACAGATACTGATTTTTCTAGAACTGGGTATGAGTTACGTCGTTTACTATGACACATCGGGTATCGGGCTGGGATCCGTTCTTTTTGATGTGGCATGATTCTTTTCATAGGAGTCTCATCAGTTGACGTAAAGAGAGATTAAATACCCAACCCACAATTTGGAGTTGGATGTGGTTGTTCATGCCTTACATTGTTGGAGAAATTGCTAAATGGGATAGGATTTTGTCGTTTGCACATGTTAAAAATCCTTAAGTAAATATTAACTCAAAGATATATAAATTTGAGACAGCGGAGGTGGGTTGAGTACCTTCATTCATTTGAATTTTAGCTTACCATCACTCCTAGGAAAGGAAATGTAGTGGCTGATGCATTGATAAGGGGGACATAGATACAGGAAGTTCAGGAGACCAGTAGTGAGTGGAAGCTTCTTGATTTCTTATATGAGATGCATTTAGAGGTGGACGATAGATAGGTGAAGCCATTTTTTTATTTTCTAATTATTACCTCTACTCTACTAGATTGAGCGCGAATGAGGCAGCTATCAGATTCCGAAGGCCTAGTCCTACGAGAGAGTGTGTCGGGAGAGGTCCCCACTCCTGGTTGGACCGTCGGTGAGGATGAGGTTTTTCATTTTTATGGACATGTATGGGTGTCTGCAGACATATGCAGAGATCTATTGAAAAAATTTATGCCTCAGTATTATAAATCCATCCTGGTGTAACAATGATGTATTGAGATTTATATTGTTAGTATCTGTGGCTAGGTATAAAGAGGGATATAACTACTTTGATTATGAGATGTTCCACTTATCAACTGGTGATAGCAGAGCATCATCTAGTGAATGGGATTTTATAGCAGTTACCCATTTCCAAGTGAAAGTTGAATGATGTCATGATGGATTTCGTGACACGTTTACAAAGGTATCCTCAAGGGAATGATTTTTTGGGTTGTTATTGATAGGTTCACAAAGGTTCCACATTTCATGTGGATCAATGAAACCATCATTTTTTATGATCTTGGAAAGTTTTACATCAGATAGATTGTAAATTTATATGGGGTTCTATACTCTATCATTTCAGATAGGGATTCTCAGTTTACTTCTTGTGTCTGGTAGGGATAATAGAGCGATTTGAGAACATAGGTACTTCTGTGTAGAACTTACCATCCTTATATAGGTGGTCAGTCCTAGCGCGTGATTCAGGTTTTATAGGACATTAGTCAAGCATTAATCCTTGATTTCGAGGGCGTTATGGAGAGACACATACCCCTAATAGAGTTTTCCTAGAATAACAGTTTTCACGCATTGATTTGGATGGAACCATATGAGGCCATGTACGGTACACCATGTCGTTCTCCCCTATGCTGGCTCGAGGTAGGAGAGGCGGCTATGTTGGGACCTCTTCATATCCAGGAGACCACTTGGTAGCTAGATTTTATTCAGAAGAGGATGGATACTACACAATCATTTCATAAATATTATGTTGATCGATGGGGATGACCTCTATATTTTGAGGTTAAAGATTAGGTTTTCATTCATGTCACACCGATGTTATGGCATGGGAGGATTAAAAGATAGGGGAAGCTTTCACTAAGATACGTTGGGTTGTTTCCAATTTTGGAGACAGGCGGTCCGGTAGCCTATCGGTTGTAGTTAACATAGAGGTATCAGTTTATATATGATTTATTTCATGTTTCTCATCTATGAATTTTTTTTTCAAACCCATATCATGTTTTTCAACCTGAGCAGGTTGAGTTGGAGGTAGATGCATCCGTTGAGGAGAAACTTATTTGGATTTTGGATCACAATAGAAAGGTTCTTTGCGGCTTATCTATTCTTCTAGTATGGACGCAATGGTAGTATGAGAGAGTGTAGGATGATACATGGGAGAGGGATGCCGATGTGTGATTGTAGTGGCTGAAGTTGTTCAAAGATTCTTCTTTCCCACTATTTTAAGGGATATTTGGGGATGAATTTCATTTATGGGGGAAGTCTGTAAGAACAAGAATCTTTTTTGTAGATATGAATCTTGTTTTTGGGTTGTTTTTAGGAAATAAAAGAGAAACAAAATTTCTATGTACATGTTGTTTAATTTTTAGTACACTCTATGTACCTATCTTTCCATGTACAACTGCATGTTGGCTGTGTAACGGCTATATACATTGTCTTGTAGTGACCTGGTAGAACGCTTTAGTGGGGGGCCAGTTAAGGCTACTACATGGAATGTACATTTAAGGAACACATAGTGTATTTTTCTTTTTATTTGATATATCAGAACGGGGTCGCATCTTATGTCCGGATGTGTCCTATTATCCCCATAGTTCATATAGGAGGGTGATAGAATGTCCAACAAACTTCGAACCCCTCCCGATTCTTTGTCAGAGCTCTGATTGAGAAATTTTCGGTTGCATTGGAATCCCACCGGTGGGTTCTCAATTCCGCTAAAGCATTTCTTCTTGATTCCTCCACTATAGTGAGTTATTAAGGGTTAGCAGTTTTTCACTATTTGTAGATATACGCTGATGTAAGGTGAATCAAGGGGTTAAATTCAAGTATGTCAATCATACAACATTAAGGTTGGTGGTTTTTTCCTTTAGTTGTTCATATTTGGATCATAAATGATAAATGTGCCATATAACCACATTTGGGATATCGCATGATTTGGAATTTAACCCTTTTTATTACCTATTATTGTTTGATGATTGAAAAAGGGTTCCTACTTATGCGTAAGGATGGATATCTTTTTATGGGACACCCCATGGGTGTGTTACCATTAATTTATTATATAAGGTTGTTTGTTATAATATTTCAGTTAGGATGGCCTTTTATTCCACGCATTGTCTTGTTAGGATGGAGTTTTTGTTTATATGAAATGCATGTGATATGCTTTACGAATGTGTATCCATGTAGTAGTTATAGATTACATGAACGGATTGGATTTGGTATGTGTGTTATTTGTCTAATAGTCCAAGACAGCTTTGGACCAGGATGAATGAGGGGACTCGCAGTTTGTTTACATAGGACTATGAGAGATTTGATGTAGATAATTGAACCAGGGGTATTGACCATGAGACCCATCCATGAGGACGTTTATAATTAATTTATGCAATACTGACCTAGTGGTAATGACAATGAGAGCTACCCAAGAGGTTTTTTATAAATGAATTGTTGCAATGTTTACCCAGGGGTATTGACCATGAGAGTTACACGAGTGGTCATTATTAATGAATCAGTGTTATGTTATACTGAAGGGGTTAGAATGTTAGAGCATTCCTATAGTGTTATTTATGATTGATTGAAGGATTTTTATGAGTCTTCCAAGACAAAGCACAAACTTGGACTCAGATATAGTTTATTGTTAAGATGGTCTTTTGAGATATATACTTTGTCACAATTACATAGGGGGATACAAAGAATAGGTTAGATCCCAAGATTACAAGATTCAAATAATGAATAATAAATGAAAATTAATGTAATTTAAATCAATGGAATTGTTTAACTTTGAGTAATTCCTAGTTTATTACTTCATTTCTGCATATTACCTGCTATATATATATTCGCTGACAGTTAGGCACATATCTTTTGGTGGTTATCAATTGGGATTCATCTCACACCCTATTTGTTTAATTCTTTAGACCCAAGAATATTATATTGTTGTAGGTATAGATAATTTCAAGCACCCTTCTTCATCAAATACTTGATTATATTTGGATCTGGAGAGCATTGAACCAAGCTGAGGCATGTGATGTTGCTGGAGTATACTTGTTTCTATTGTAATTGGGTTTCTATATTGATTTCCACAATTGTGGATTATTTTTATTCTTTCATAGACACATATGACATGACTCATATATATATATATATATATATATATATTGTGGCCTCTTTTTTATTTACTTTCAGTCTTCTTCTTTTTACTTTTGTTCATACTACTGCTTCCATTATTGTTTACTATTTTTTCCCACTGTGTATACTCTGTAAATGAGAGAATATTTTCCCCAATATCACACATTGTCCATCGCTTCTAGTAGGAAGCCTCTTGCATTTAGGGAAATGTGCATGAGGTTATATGACCAACTGGGTACGGGGCACCTTGGGTCGGCACTCAGATTTAGGAAGATACAAAATTAATAATGATACGGTTATTAATAATTTGTAACTCATATATATATATATACATATATATACATATATTACTATTGTTTTCATACTTTATTATTTGTTATATATGGATTATATTATTAAATATTACTATTATCTATAAATAACATCAATATACCTCTTTGATACTTGTATATCCAAATGACTATATTTCTAATGACTATATATCCATATATCATACTTCCAATGACTATCTTTCTAATTTCCATATTTTGTTCTTATGCATAGCCTTACTAACCACATTCATTCAATTCACACATCTTAAGTCACACTTCTCATTTGTGATGTTTTCCTAATATTATTTATCTTATCATGAGGTTCTTCATCAATGTACGTTTTGATTGGATATTGGTGGCCCCCAAGGGTGAAGGTAATCGAAGAAATCTCATTTTGTTGATGATTTTATTGTTTTATATTTATTTTCCCCATTAATTTATGCAATTTAAATCGATGTAATAATCTATGGAGACTAATGCTCAATTTTATCTGCTTTTTGGTAATATTTTACTATGAATAAATTAAGTTAATTTAATTTAATTCCTATATTTTTTACTTATTACATATTATATTTAAATTCCTTTGAAAAAAGTAAAAAAAATAGAAATCTAAGTTTGAATTATAAAATTATAGTTTGTGTTAATAATGTTCTTCATAAAAACATGGTTCATTACATTTTTTTCTCCCTTAAATAAATTATGTTATCGCAATTTTAATTTTTGATTATTAATAAAAATACATGGTATATCTAGAAGATTTTAATGACTCAGGATATATATTTTAATGAGATAAAAACCTTATTATCACATTGAGTAAAAGGTAACATATCCTTTTCATTGTAATATAAATTTATTATTATTTCATCCATTTCTTCCAAATATGCCTCTATAGAAATGTCTTATGAGTTTCTATAGTAATACTTTCTACAAATTTTTTTTCAATAACCAATTACTAAACAAATGAAACAAACTTATTATGATAGTATCTAATAAAATAATAGAAAATGATCATATGAATATGATAGCTTAATCCTAATATGACTTCCCTAAAAAATAATTTATTTTATATGGAGATATTATCATTTAAAATATTTTATACTTAGTTTATCATATAACTCGATTTGTTAAAACTAATATACTTAATGTAATGATTTTTAATATTTTTCATCATAGTTCCTTAAGAAATTATCCCAAAATTATAATGCACATTTATACAATATTATAAACCCAAAACCAGAAAAATGTATGATCTTAAAATTAAACAAATCATTTATCCATTAATGTATGTATAAATTAATATATACATTTACTTGTGAATCTATATTTTTAAATTTATCTTATTCACGATAATTTTCTAATTTGGTTCTCTTATCTAAATGTATTCAACTCCCTTGTAATGGTTCATAAAGAGAATTTTAATTTTCACAACATAGCATTTAGGAGTGTCTAGTCTGGTGTGATGTCAGAGGCCCACTGATTTTTAACCCATGTAAATATAGATCCAATGCTAAATCATTCATTTTTAGGGTGATTACCCCTAAGTGCATTTATTCCATTACCAAATCAACTTTTCATTATTCAGATAGGGATTTATTTTGGAGTAAACCATATAATAAAGGAATAACTAAAATAAGAGGATGTTTTCTGGTATGTGGACTTATACCTAGGGTTTTCACTTCAGTTTTATAGTCCACTTTTCCAAAAATAAATAAATTCTACTCTATTACTTATTATAATGGCCCACAATTTCAAACATAGTTTTATACATAATTTCATAACAAAATTAATACACCGATCATTTTAGTTGAACCATTAGAGGATTAGGGTCTGTGATATTAAGAACATAATACATGGAATACATAGATCACATAAAAAAATTATCCCTCTTGAAATAATTCTTTTGTAATTCTTTGATAAAAACTCACAACATAGAATATCTTAAGAAGATTTTTCAAAGAATGGGGTGATCAAAATACCTTCTAAGGGATAAATGATGGAAATTTGGAAAAATGAACATTGTGGGAAATAATTATGGCATCATATAAGATAATAACATAATGAAAATATCCATAACATGATCATAATAACACGAGGCCTCACATGATCATATTTACTTTAGACAGTACATGGGACCATGTATTGTACATAAATATGATACATTAATAAGTATATAATCATAGTCCATCACAAATATGTTGTAAAATCATATTACTAAGGTAAATCACCAAATTTTCATTAAAAAATTTTACAATTAATGTAGAAATGGTATCATGAACATGTCATATATATTGATTAATTCTTTACCCAATGAATTGGAGTTCTATCAGGGTTCACCCTCCATATAGAAATCATTATGTGTTCCATATCAATGAATGGTCCTAATATGGTATAATTTTATCCCTTGATTATGGAATGTCAATTACAAACATTGATTTACATAATAAATAAAATAATTTCAAACTTATATTGATACCCTTGAATGATATTAGATTTTATTATTCACAACCTGAAGATATGTCATCGAAAATCAAAGAATGATTTCAGTACCATGGAAGGTATACAAAAGGATTATGGAATGAATAATATGATATATAATTATATTTTACAATAAATAGGGATTCATTTATATTATATATGACTTATTAATAAGTAATTTCATTATAATAACTTTGAAATAAAAAATTCTTACAACCCAAAAACATGATCTGTATATCAAGGATTGATTTTAGAAGCATCACATAAATACAAAATGAATTATTTAAGGTGTTTAGTGAATGGAAATTTTAGTATCTCATAAATGTTGAATCATTTATACAATAAAATATTCATTATAATCAGATTTAATTATAATCAAATGGAAATAAAAAGGTCTTATCATTAAAGAATTACTCAAATCAAAAAGGGAAGGAGGAGAACCCTTACCTTGAAAATTAATTTCATAAATCATGTGAGGACTACATAAAACCATGTTAAATCATTGTGATGTATTTAATAAGGTATTGGGAATGGAAATAAATGATAAATTAATTTGCGTTGGAGTGGGATGAGAGAATGGGTTAGAGTGAGATCCTTTTATAAGTGAAAAAGTTGTTCTTTTTTATGGAAAATAATGTTAGGTGAGCGATAATAATGGTATCACATTGCAGTTTGGTGGGTTTGGAGAGTTAGGTGAATGACATGGTAAAATGTTTTAGATACAGTATATATTGACTTACCAGCCTAACAAAGGTATTATTGGAGGTCAATCATTAATGTTTATATAGTAAAATTCATGTTCTATTCGATTATCCATGTTATCATTGTGGAGCCTAGATGGATCATACAGTGACACTGAGAGGGGGGTGAATTAGTATTCCCAATATTTTATTTTATTTTACTTTCTTTTTGTTATTACCACTTTCCCTTTAACCTCTACCCCGGTTAAGAGGAATAGAACTATTGTACACTCTTAAAAATAATAATGTAGATAATAAAAGTGGTAGTTGCACAAAAAGATTTTTTCATTATTTAATACCGATACCTAATACTTGGGATGATAAACCAATGGTTATTTCATAGATTTTTTTGTCATTATAAATTTAAATAACTAAAAAATCCTATAACTAGAATACAATGATTAAATAGGAATAGATTGATCTTCCTGAGTGAGAGGTATTTTTATACTAGAGCCACCAGTCTATAATGTTTTTGTTTATACTTGCACCACCAGTTCTTCAAGAGATATTATTTATGCACAAGAAATCCTACTTCTACTTCAATTTGAAATTGATCCAGAACATCGGTATTGTGTGTCGTGAGACATATCCTCAAATTCTTGATTTTAGTTGATCACGTTCATGAATAATTACTCATATTGAGTCCTCCTTTATTTGATATAAAAAGGGTATCGGTATCTCAAATTGGATATTTTAATATTGTGTGTGCCTTATTATAACATGAATCGGCATATTTACACACAAATAATAATGTGGTGTATATGGTTCCATTAATTCTGTTAATTCAATTATCACATTTTAAACTTCAATTAAATTTTCTTATGAATTTAAAAAAACTCTTCTCCAAAAAATATTAGTACCTGAAAGTGCATATTATAATTACTTCCTCATATTAAATACCCCATTGAAAATGGGTATTCTTTTTTTATTTTTCCAACTTGAAATACTCAATTGGGTATCATTATCAGTAATGAAATGCACCACTTGAACCAAAGATATTAGGGTATTAAGTTACACTTATTTAATACCCCATAATTTATGTCGGTGTTATATTCATATATTGTCACTCTAAAATACCAAAGTTGTATTATTATTCTTCATGTGGATTAAAGAGAACCCACTACCACCCTGCATGAATTCATGTACCTCACACAAAATTTTCATGGGTTTCATATTTAAGTATTAGTTAAATTTAATATAAATGTGGTGTGAAACTCATACACCTGAATAATATGATTGACTCATTCCCACAATATGTTCATTTTAAAATACCCATTGATTTTTTTCCTCACTCGAAAGATCAGGTTAGTCATTTCTTCTCACATGGAATCATCCATAATCCACATCTTAGTCTGAATACCCGATGGATCAGGGTCTCTTTTTATTTTTAAAATATAAAAACTTATTATCGCTAATTTAAATTCATGAAGAATATTGGGCTCTCTATTCATCACATGGATCCTCAAAATAGTGCAGCATGTTTGAATCTTTCATCTGCTTCAACCTGTTTTTAACCTCATCATTCCAACTGTTGTCCAAATGTCCCAAACCTTTATCTAGAACTACCCCATGCAGGCACTTCCTTCTATCGTGATGCCCCGCACGATGGCACCCCGACTACTCTCATTCCACCGTTTTGGTGAAATACTGTGGGGTTATTCATGGGATATCCCGCCTTTATGATTCTCTGTTGGTTACCTCAGTCCATTCCCATTGGCATGGTAGACCACCCAAGTCCCACAAGAGCCCTAAGTCGAGCTGACTTAGGTAACATTTCTGGTCGGAATTCTTTTTTTTTCTCATAAAAATAATAATATAATTAGTAAAAAAAGTATAATATATAATTCTAACCTTAATCCAATCCATATTATCTTCTTTAAATGCTATTACAAATCAACCAACAATTTTCTCTTCATACAAATTGTTGTTTTAAATGGTCTTTAAAAATCATATTCACTTCCTCATGAAATATAAGACATTCCATGGACTTATTATAATAATTTTTTACTATTATTAAAATAATGAAAATAATCATTTCATGGTATTCATAAATAATAAAATCCTCATGAAATAATCTCCATATTGCACAATCACCATTGTTAACTTCTCAAACCATGAATTCAAAGAATGATCAAAATATAAACCATCTACAATTATTTATTTCTTTAAACAAATGATGATTGATTGTCATTATCACATGATCTTCTTCAAATTATGTAAATAATGTTAAATATCTTGGTGAAATTGGAACATGACTTTAAACTTATCATCAGTCCAAAAAATCATCATAATTGACATGGATAATTGTCAATGTGTTACATTGAATTCCATAATGTAAATTCATAACAGTTCTCCTGGAATTACCACTTATTCAACCAAAAAAACTGACTTATTAGAAACAAATGCACCCAAGGATCAATAATCTCCCAATTTTTTTTTTATTTTCAATATCAACAGCATTCATTAATGTTAATGAGGGATGAAAAGATCGTGATTTTTTCATGTATTTGTTTATTTATATTGGAATATTCGAGTTCGCAAAAATTGACGGAACATGATTCCAAGGCCCAATGTCCATGGAATGAATATCTTAACTTTTTTAAGAATGTTTAGTAATCATGTGAATGGTTTTTTGTAACTTTTGAACCGGTGATCAAAATTGAAATCTGAGGGCGTAGTTGAACTCGGAGAGTCGATATTCGCTTAAGGAGACATTCACCTCGACCGCAATAGGGCGAGGGTGGAAGTTATATTTTCTGTTATTTGTGGAGGTTTTTATTCCAGTTTTTCATGGAAGAAGAAAAAAAATTAACTTTTCATTTTTCTTTTGAAACCTCTCTTTTTGAATTATGGAGGTGGGGACCTCCGGAGCTAGAAATCCTCCTAATTGTAATTTTGTGGTGGGGATCACCTGAACCCATATTAATGTCAGAAATCATTTCAACTCTCCATGATTAATTGGACCAAATTAAATTAATTAATTATGTCAACATTAATTAATTGATAGAATTATTTTTATTATGTTGGCTCCTCATTTCCTTGGGGTAAAATCGTTGTCAAAGGAGGGTTGGGAGAACCGTAGAGAACCGGAAAGAACATGATCCAACGAAGAACTCTTCTCCTTTGACAAACATTTCTCCAATGAAGAACTTCATTCAAGGATCTCCAACGAGGAACGTCTTCAATGAAGATGAACTGATGACTATCTCTCCCACTCCTCACTAATGTTAATGAATATTTGAGGTAGGGATTGTTGTTTCAAATACCCCTTACAATGTTCTTGTCGTTCTTCTTGAATGAAGAACAATTATGCTGCTTACTACCATTCTGACACGGAGGGTGTCGGCCAAACGATCATGACCCCACCACTCCATAACATTTTATTAATTTTGGTGGTCTTCAATTGGTGGCGACGCCCCGAGATAACTGTGTGAGTCTTTGGAATGAATATCGGGCCACTGGTGCACACCCAGTGACTCGAGGACCGTCGTCGACAACTAGCACCAGTGGGACTCGAGAATGGAGGTTGGCACTCCGACCGGCCGTAACGATGACGGCGGCACAACCGCATCACCGGAGAAGGGATATGGCCCATCAGTCATGGTAGAGCAATGGTGGATACGGGCGCACGACCGGCCGTGTGAAGGGGGTGGTGATGCATGTCTGCGTTGTCGGTGTGCAAGGGCTGGGACACGAGGCTACGGTGGTGAAGGAGGGCGACCGGCTCATAGTCTGCCACTTTTTGTGGGTTGGAACGCAACCATACCATGAGTGTGGGTGGTCCATCTGACTAGCTGAGGAGCCAAGTGGGGCCAGGGGTCCCGCGTGCCAGCTGTCGGCGCCATGTGGCGTCGGTCGGTCAATCCCCTAACACGAACAACCTTGTCATTCAAGGTACCCTGGGGGTACCTCCCCTTGGTTGGAAGCTAGGGTGGACCCCACCTCGAGCCCACCTAGTGGTGGGCCAGGCCGGACCCAGCGGGCTGGGTCGGACCCAGGGCCTAACTCGGGTTGGCCGAGGTCAGGTCGGACTAGACCCGGACCAACTTCAACCATTTTTCTTCTTTTGGCCATAACATGGGCTACGAGTGTCTGTTTTATGAACCGTCTGTGGTGCTAGAAAACATTGATTGAGATGGTCCTTTTTGTATACCCCACTTGAGATTTGGATGAATTTGTGGTATGGCCAGTTTGGATTGATCACGAATCCAACTGGGCCCTCATGACGAAAAGGCCAATAACATACAGATTGGGCGCCCGATTGATGAACTGTTTGTTGTGTTGTGACCCATTTTACGTTTCTATACTTTAGGATACTTCTTCGTTGGACTTTGTGGTAGTTGCAGTATCGACCTGTCGCTTGAGGAGCGGACCCTCCTGGAATCAAGTGAGCTTAGTGCGGGATCCCTGTAGAAGGTTGTAACATGAGGAAGGGATCATATGTGTGTCTGTGCCTTGGGATCCTATATGGGTCTGTGTTAGAGTATCCCACGTGGATCTGCTTTAGGAATCCACGTGGGACAGCTAAAGGATCCTACGTCGGTCTTCTATAATAGGATCCAACGTGGGTCTGATGATTTATGATCCAACATGTGTTGGATGATTTAGGATCCAACCTGTGTCTGATGATTTAGGATCCTATGGGGGTTTCCTATCAATAGAGAAAGAATATTTGGTAGTTAAATATAATCTTCTTTACTACAATAACTAAGTTATACATGGTGTGAGTTGAGTCCTTTCATTTGTGGTGATACCTTTGTGGTATTCTTCTGTATGGTGATACTGTTGTTGTACATACAATGGGGGTGATACATTTGTGGTATACTTTAGTGTGGTTTTAATGTTGTGGTACATACCTTTGGGGTGTTACCTTCGTTGTAAACCTTCCTCCATGGAATAGTTGATCTTGGAACTTTTGAATTGGGCCTTGTGTTTCCTCATTAATGAGATGGGTATACTTGATTACTTAGGTTTATCAATGGGCATATACCTAAGTAGGTTTGTCAGTGGTTTTCATGCTTTTTGGTTTATCTTTTCTGGATTCTTTGAGACCTTTGAGGGTCTTGGGGTCCCTACTTGGTATCATTATACTCACCCCTACACGGGCTATGCCCGCACCATTTTGTGTTCGGTGCAGACGACGGATAGCGCTGATGGAGGACGAGGGTACCAGGACTGGAGTTAGGTCAGAGGATGACATTAGACGGGGAATATCGCAGATATGACCATTCGATAGTTATACTGACCCTTCAGGTAGGATCCTTGGTGGGTGTTCATTGGATCTATTTTCAGTTTTCGTTGTACTTTTCAGTTGGGCTTTTATTCTGGACCCTTTTTCTTTCTATACATACCCTTCTTACTATATAGTTTTACATTGTGCTTGTATCCTGCTTGGTGATTAATTGAGTGAGTGTACAGGTTATAAAGGAAATGACTTCCCAGTTTTATGGAATATGACTTTCGGTGCTAGTCGCCAGCCCCTAGAATATGGAAGGCGGGCTTGGGGTAGTCACTTTACGGGCCCCGGGGGATGGGTCGTGACAAATTGGCATTAGAGGATTTAGTTCTACCGTAGAACATTGGAATATGATCTTTTAACAACAAAAGTGTTAAGTGTTATGAGTATGGTTATCAGTTTAGGGAATCCAGTGTTGGTGTGGCGGCTGACGTATCCATACACCAGGTCCCTGACTTCTGATTTCTAACTAAGTGGACGAAATCAATGATTGCGCATGTGATCTGAAAAGTTTTCTTTCTGATATCATTGAGTCAGCTCACCAGGTATAACATAATGACTGTGGTGCATCTGTTTCTTTTCAGGATGCCTCCATGCAGATAGCCAACAAGGGTTCCGGGTATAGTACGCGATGATAACCCACTGAGCGATGATGCCTTAATGTAGGCCCTCTTTCAGTAGAGCCACCAGCGGTGGCACTAGTGGTACCATTACCCATTGGGCCCCCGATGCCACTAGCCCCTGCAACAGAGAGTTCATGCCACATGAGTGCGTTGCAAGAGTTCCAGCACCAGAGGCCACCCCGGTTCAAGGGTGAGATGGACCCACATGTAGTTGAGGATTACTTGGAAGCCATTGTGAGAGTCTTCCGACTGGTAGGGACACCAGCTGATCTCATGGTGATCCTTGCCACTATTCTTCTATAGATAGATGTAGGAAGATGGTGGTGCTTTATTATCCAGGTTCACGATGAGGTGACATTTTTCTAGGCAAACTTTGAGAACATATTTCAGGAAGAGTTTTTCCCAACGACCCTTCGTGTAGTGCGCATACATGAGCTTCTTCAACTGCAGCAAGGTAGCATGACCGTGGCTCAGTACTCAGCGAGGTTCACCAACCTCTCATGCAACTCCACTAATATGGTGCATGAACGATTATTTAGGACCCAGACCTTCGAGCGGGGACTCAGGTTGGAGATCAGGTAATCAATTATTTCTCTCACCCTCCGGACATAGGCGGTGGTGTTAGAGCGAGCCCTCTTAGAGGAGAGTTTTCGTGCTGATCAGTCATAGGCAGTGAGACCCACCACCGGGAATTACATAGAAGATTCTTCCACAACTGGAAGTAGAAAGATGTCACAGAGGTCCAAGTGGATTAGACTTACTGGTGGAAGACTGCAGGATTTAGGGTCAGTTGTGAGGGGCACTTGAGACAGAGCATGTCATGTGAGGAGTAGGCAGTGTTACACATTCAGCGGGTAGGATCACATGGCTCATGACTTCCCAACCCACCATACAGATGATCAGAAAATGGTCAAAGGACCACCCAAGCAGAGACAGATGTTTGACTAAGGGTGTCCATAGAGAGCAGGCATATGTTGCAGAGGAGCTGGTTGTGCAGTTGGCGGTGGGTGACGATTTGAGGTGTTATCGCCACCACCACCAGGTGGACCACCCCAACCATAGGGAGTAGGTGGAAATGGGTGAGCTCAGCTCTAGCTAGCTGAGGCCTATGACCACAGCACTCCTGATATGATACGAGGTACAATATGTGTCTACTCCACCTTAGATGTAATACATATAGACATAGGTGCCAATCATTCTTTTATTGCCACATCCCTCGTTAGGAGCTCTGAGATTCCGGTGGAGTTTTTTTCTTGGTCATTATGGATAGATACTCCTTCGAGAGAGGATTATACGATTAAACACTGGTTCCGATAGTGTGAGATTACCCTATGAGGTGAGAGCTTCGACTAGGATCTTCTAGTTGTGGCGTCGAGGCCTTAAGACGTCATCTTGGGTATGGATTTGTTATCTACAGTCCATGATCAGATTAATAGTATTAGGCACAATGTGTGGTGTATCCACAAGGATGGGACTCGGTTTACCTTCACCGGCGAGAAGGGAGCCTTTGCAACATAGGATGGACTTTCCCAGAGGAGAGTGCAACTGATAACTCATCAGTTGGCTATCCTTACCCTCGGAGCGGTTGATGTGGAGAGTCTGAGCTATCCTGTAGTGGTGGACCATTACTTGGATGTCTTCCCTGGTGATGTTCTGGGTCTACCACCTCAGAGAGAGGTGGACTTTTACATTGAATTGTAACCTGATATGACATTGATATCTACACTAGCGTATTGGATGGCTCCGATGGAGCATTATGAGCTGCGGGTATAGCTGGAGGACTTACAGGGGAAGGGGTTCATCTGACCTAGTGTTTCTCCTTGGGCAGCACCAATTGTTTTATCCAAGAAGGTGTATGGGAGCTTGAGAATTTTTTTGACTATTGACAACTGAACCAGGTGGCCATGAAGAACAAGTACTCACTCTTGAGGATTGACGACCTCTTTGATCAGCTGAAGGGAGCACAGTGGTTCTCGAAGATAGACCTCAGATCAGGCTATCACCAGCTCAGAGTATGAGATGAGGATGTGAAAAAGATGGATTTCAGATATCGGTATTGACAATA
Source organism: Viscum album (assembly GCA_963277665.1). Taxonomy (NCBI): domain Eukaryota; kingdom Viridiplantae; phylum Streptophyta; class Magnoliopsida; order Santalales; family Viscaceae; genus Viscum; species Viscum album. The sequence goes on from OY728123.1 coordinate 1,760,047,614, forward strand.
TGAGTTCTTGGTTATGCCATTCGGTGTGACCAATGCTCCAGCTGTGTTCATGGGACTCGTGAACAAGATATTTCAGCCATACCCAGATCACTTTGAATTAGTCTTCATCGACGACATTCTGATCTACTCTACTAATGAGGAAGAGCGTGCCTATCATTTGTATGTAGTTTTGGACACCCTCTGGGAGCAGCAACTTTATGGTATGCTCCAGAAGTTCCATTTCTAGATCTGAGAGGTTCGCATTCTAGGAAATGTTTTCTCAGAGGCTGTAGTTGCGGTGGATCCAGTGAAGATTGAGGCGGTACTTCCATGGGTGCCACCAAGGAGTGTGACAGAGGTACGATGTTTCCAAGGATTGGACCAATACTACAATAGAATTGTGCTAGATTTCCACAGAGTTTCATCACCTATAATAGTGTTGACGAGGAAGGGGAAACCCTTCATGTGGACAGAGAGATGCCAACGGAGTTTTCAGAAGCAGAGGCAGAGGCTGACTAGTTCCCCCATCTTGAGGATTCCGGAGGAGGGCACTGGGTATGTAGTCTACTGTGATTTATCTAGGACTGGGCTCAGATGTGTCCGGATGCAGGAGTGAGAATTTATCTCTTATGGTTATCGACAGCTGAGACAACATGAGCAGAACTACGCTACCCATGACCATTAGTTAGCAGAAATGGTCTTTTCTTTAAAGATGTGGTGACACTATCTGATGGGTAAGCACTTTATGATCTACTATTCTCACCAGAGTATAAGGTATATCTTCTCCCAGAAGGACATAAACCTGAGACAGCGGTGTTGGCTTGAGTTCCTCTAGGACTTTGACTTCGAGATAGTCTATACTCTTGGGAAGGGGGACGTTGTAGCAGATGCACTCAGCAGTAGATCTGGTATATAGCTTCTAGGTGAGGCAATAGAGTAGTTTTCCGCTTTAAATATATCCTTTTTTGAATGAGATGGAGGAGATTTTGTTCTGTCTCTTACAGTCACTCCCCCAATTCTTTAGCAAGTCAGGGAGGTGCAATGTGGGGACACTAACTACGAGGCTCGACGTGTTCAGATATCCACAGGGTAGGAACCTGATCGATTTTCTAAAGGCGGGGAGCACATCATACCTTTTAGAGGACGTACCATGGTACCAGTGTCGCTTCTGGAGGAATTGCTGAGGGAGTTCCACACATCCCCTTTATTAGTACATCCAGGAGTGGAAAAGATGTATCCGGACCTCCGACAAGATCATTGGTGGCTGGGAATGAAGAAAGCAGTAGCAGAGATTGTCTCTCGGTGCCTAACTTGCCAGCAAGTGAAGGAAGAGCATCAGGTACTAGTGGTCTTATTTCATCCTTTAGAGGTACCAGAGTGGAAGTGGTATGAAATATCCATGGGTTTAATGACATGACTTTCACATGAATCCATGGGTCATGATTCTATCAAGGTGATTGTCGACCGACTCAGCAAGTCGACCCACTTCCTACCGATCATAGAGTGGGGTTGAGTAGAGAGCTTCAGATGCCTCTTTGGGTAGGAGATTGTGAGGATGAAAAGAGTACCCTCGATGATTGTCTTCAATCATGATGTATGATTCACTTCCTGGCGATGGAAGGGGTTGCATGAGGCTTTTGGGACGCAACTTTGTTTGAGCACCGCCTTCTATCCTTAGACGGATGGCTAGACTGAGCAAAACATTCAGACCCTTAAGGAAAAGTTGTGTTCTTGCATCCTAGACTTCGTTCGTAGCTCGGAGGATCACTTCACTTAGTGGAGTTTTCTTACAACAACATCTACTACTCCACTATTTGGATGGTAGCTTTCTAGGATCTGTACAGTCGACCTTGCAGATCATCTTTATGCTGGGCTAACCAAGGGGATCAACACTCATGGGACCATAGATGGTACGAGCTACCACAGAGAAGTTTCAGATCATCCAGGAGAAGATGAAGACTGCACAGAACAGGAAAAAGTATTATGCCGATAGGATACAGAGACCTCTGGAGTTCGAGGATGGAGACCATGCCTTTATACGGGTCTCACCTCGATGAGGTTTGTGGAGATTTTCCCAGGGCGTCAAGTTATGTCCTGGGTTCATCGGACCCTTTAAGATCCTCATTATAGTTAGAGAGGTGGCTTACCGCCTAACACTTCCCCCTCGGTAGAACTAGGTGCATGACGTTTTTCACGTATCCTAGGTGAGGAGATAAGTGCATGATCCTACTCACATCATTGACTGGGGAGAACTTGACATCGACGATGGGGCGACATTTACAGAGGTTCCAGTGGAGACTGAGGATCGGCATGAGAGATTCCTTTGTGGGAGATCGATACATTTTGTGCACCTTCATTGGCATCATGAGAACCTTCAGGAGAGCACATGGGAGCGGGAAGCTCAGATATGTGCTCAGTACCCGCACTTGTTCCCTTAGATTGAGTTATAGATTACATGGATGTAAAGACTTGAGGTGGGGAGAATGTAAAGACCCATATTTCTCCATGTAATGTTTTTTTACTAATATGGAAAATTTTGAGTCCGCAAAAATTGATGGCGCGTGATTCTGAGGCCCGGTGTGCCCGAAAATGAATTTCTGAATTTTTTTTATGTACATTCAGTAAATGTGCGAGTTAGTTTTTTTAACATTTGAACTGGTGATCATAAATGAAATCTGAGGGCACCGTTGAACTTGCAGCTCCGATATTCGCTTAAGGGGACCTTCACCTCGACTGCTATTATGCGAGGGTAGGAGTTAGTTTTTCTGTTTTTCGTGGAAGTTAGTTTATCAATTTTTTATGGAAGAAGAAAAATAAAAATAACATTTTATTTTTCACTTGAAACCTCTATTTTTGAATTATGTAGGCGGGGACCTCTCGAGATGAAAATCCTCTCAATTTGAATTTTTTGGTGGGGATCACCCTAACCCCTCTTAATGTGGGAAAAACATTCAACTATCTATGATTAATTGTTCCAACATAAATTAATTAATTGTGCAAACATTAATTAATTGATATACTTATTTTTATTATTTTGGATCCTAATTTCCTTGGGGATAATTTGTTGGAAATGGAGGGTTGGGAGAACCGTCGAGAACCTGGAAGAACTTTCTCCAACGAAGAAATCTTCTCCTTCAATGAACTTTTCTCCAACGAATAAATCCATCCAAGGATATCCAACGAGGAACATCCCAAACGACGATGACCTGGAGACCGTCTCTCCCACTCCTCACCGACGTCAAAAAATCATTGAGATATGGATTACTGTTTTGAATACCCCTTAACATGTTCTTTCCATTTTTATTGAATCACGAACAACTATGCCTCTTGCTACCATTCTAACGCAGAGGGTGCGGGCCAAATGAACATGGCCCAAACCTACCGCAACCTTTGTGGATTTTGGTGGTCTTGAATTGGTGCTAACGTTATGAGATGAGTGTGGAAGTATTCGGAATGAAGATCTGGCCATCGGGGCACACTCGGTGACCTGAGGAACATTGCCATCAACTGTGTTGCTGACCGGCACCGGTGGGACTTGGGAACGGTGACCGACACTCCATCTATCCCTGATGACGACAACGGCGTGACCGCACGGCCGGAGAAGGGTTGCTTCCCGTCGACTGTGGTAGAGAAAGGGTAGCGATCGACGCACAACCGGCCAGGTGAAGGGGGTGTCGGCGTGAGTTCGTGGCACCGGCATGTAGGGACCACGACACAAGGCTGTGATGGCGGTGGAGGGAAGCTGGCTCGGTGCCGGCCACTGGTGGGGGTGTGACGCGCAACCACGCCACATGGGTGGGCTGGACATCCGGCCAGCCAGGGATCCGAGTGGTACTCGGGGTCCCGTGTGCCATCTGTCAGAGCCACGTGGTGCTGGCCGGCCGATCGCCAAACCTGAATAACCCAACAATTCGAGGTACCCAGGGGGGCGACTCCCCTGGGGCGGCGGCTAGGTCGGACCCCACCATAGGGCCCCCCAGTCGCGGGCCAGCCTGGGCCGCATCGTGGGCCACCTAGCGTGGGCCGCCCAGTGGGGGCCACCCAACGGGCTGGGTCAAACCTATTGCTGGACTCGGGTCGGCCTGACTGGGTCAGACCGGGCCCGAACCAGCTTCGACCCTTTTTATTTTTTTGGACATACCTTGAGCTACGTGTGTCCATTTGACGAACCTTATGTAGTGCTAGAAACCTTGGATCGAGATTTTCTTTTTGGTATACCCCACTTGGGATTTGGATAATGTTGGTGTACCACCGGGTTGGACCGAAAAAGAATCCAACCGGGCCCTCGGGACTAAAAGTCCAATAACTTATAGACCGGATGTCCAATTGATGCACCGTCTATTGTGTTGAGACCTCTTTAACATGGTGGTACTTTGGAATACTTCTCAGTGGGACTTCATGGTGGATGGAGTATCGACCTGGGGCTTGAGGTGCATACCATACATGAATCAAGCCAGCATAGTGAGGGAACCCTTTAGTTGGCTGTAACATGAAAAAGGGATCCTATGTGGGTCTGTGCCTTGGGATCCTACATGGCTCTGTGTTCAAAGATACTACATGGATACGCTCTAGGAATCCACATGGGACTACTCAAGGATCCTATGTGGGTATTCTGTACTAGTATCCTACATGGGATTGATGATTTCAGATCCTACGTGGGTCTGATGATTTAGGATCTTACGTGGGTCTGATGATTTAGGATCCAACGCAGGTCTTCCTGTCAATAGAGTAAGATGATTTAGTAGTCACATATAATCATCTTTAATACCATACCTATGTTATACCTGGTGTTAGATGAGTCCTTACATTTTGGTGATACATTTGTTGTATTCTTATGTATGGTGATACCTTTGTGGTACTTACATTCATGGTGATACCTTTGTGGCATACTTATGTGTGGATTTACCTTTCAAGTACTTACCTTTGGGGTGTTTCCTTCGTGGTAAACTTTCCTCCATGGAACATTTGAGGTTTGGACTTTTGAGTTGGGACTTGTGTTTATTCATTAATGAGATGCGTATACTTGATTACTTATGTATATGTATGGGAATATACCTATGTAGGGTTGTCAACTGTTTTCATGTTTTGCGGTGTATCCTTTTTCGATTTTGTGAGACCTTTAAGGGTCTCGGGGTCCCTATTGAGTATCATTATACTCACCACTGCACAGGCTATGCCTGCACCGTGTTGTGTTTAGTGCAGATAACGGACCGTGCTGACGGAGGACGAAGGTACCAGGACTGGAAGTAGCTCGAAGGAGTACATTAGACGAGGCGTACCACAAATATGACTGTTCGAGATCTGTACCTACCCTCCAGGTAGGATCCTTGGCGGGTGTTTATAGGAGTTTTTTCAGTCATCCTTGTACATTCCAGTTGGGCTTGTATTCTAGCCCCTTTTTTTCTGTACACTCCCTGTTTAATATATAGTTTTAATTTGTTCTTTTATGGTGCTTTGTGCTTAGTTGTTTGATTTTGCAGGTTATAAAGGCGATGCCTTCCCTGTTTTAGGAAATACACCTTTCGGTGCTAGTCCCTAACCCCTGGCATAAGGAATGCGGGCTTGGGGTAGTCAAAGTATATGACCTAGGGGATGGGTCATGACATATAAAGAATGTTTTCTTTGATATACATTAATAATCATACATGTGATATCACTATAATAAAAAAAATATTTATAGATGAGGGGGGTTTTATAAAGAAATTTTAGAAAGTAATAAATTCACGTACATACTTCAGCAAAAAAATTATAAATTTATTACGAGAAGATATTTTTCTCTCCATTTATATTAGATTACTCATCAACCAACACTCCCCCTTGATGCACATATTTTTCATAATCATGATGGTGGAAAGAAGTGTAATTCAGTTAACTCTAGTTTCATCTTCTATAGAGATGACCCGATCATCCATATATTCATGGAATAAAATTTATAACATCTGCATCATATTTACTCCCCTTTAAGGGATGAACTCCTTTCTATTTGACCTGGTGTAATATTGAATTAGATATATTTCTAGATATAATTATCCATTGTGGTATAACAATTCATGTTTTTATCAAATATTGAATATTCATTCCTACTTGTTTTCTTCAACTTTGTTTATTCATTTCATATTTTTAGAATAAACATAGAATTTAATTCCATTCATTGAAAATTAAAATAATACATCAGAATAAGATAATAAGGTGGAAAACATAAGAGATTAATAAATTTAATAGGGTTAATAATTTTTACTCACCCCAAAGACTCGTTTTCATATAACTTTGAAGTCTTTAGTACTCCTTAGGCTTTATTTTCCTTTATATTTCACACACTTATATTTCATTCATAACATAGAATCATTAATTTCTTCCACCTTCATCTTGTGTGTATTATATATCTTTGTATCTTCCAATAACTCAATAATTTCCCATTATGATTTCTTTTTTATCTTCAACATCTTCTTTTTACCATGTATAATAATCATAAAAAAATAATTATGTTTTTTCCTATTACACCATCTACATACTTTTTTTCAGACACCTAAATATTTATTTGTCAAAAACCACTCTTGAAATTTAAGATCTTCATGTGGAACAACCTATTTCCCCGTTTACTTTTCTCAAGGTAGTTCTTCACCTTCAACATTTTTCATTTATCCATCATATTGCACTTCTTCAAGAAAAATAATAAATCTTTACATCTTAAAATATTATATTTTGGAGTATACGCATGGTTTTTTCAATGTGTTTGAGTAACCATTCCGTGGTAGCTTCAGAAAGTAATCTTCAAGAGTGCATTCTGTCAATATTATATTTTTTTTTTCATTCACAAATTGATTCTATTACTGATTTTATTGTACTCCAATTAATATACATAGATTATTTTAATTGGTAAATTGAATGAACTATCTTTCCAAAATAGAAACATATTTTCGGGGTTCACATGAAATTTTTTGGAGTCAAACTTATTTTTCATATTGGGTGTAGCTTGATTCACAGATTTCTTAACTACATTATTTTGTTTTTCCTTAAAGAAAAAATTTTTATTTTTTATTTTAATTTACATTTTTTGTTGTCATATATTATAATAGGATTTGTACCTTCTTGGTACATATCTACAATATTCTTCTATGTTACCACTCATGTTTCAGTACTCACAGAACTCTTCATGATATATGAATCCAATTATTTCTTATAGATTCATTCTCTTCTATGAAATCTTCTTCTATTTTGGAGGTTTAATTATTTGTTAACATCTAATCCCCATGAATATATGCATTATGTATTTTCCCTACATTATGATGTCATTCCAATATTTATCATCCAGATTTCAAAACATCCAATAGCTCGATGAAAAGCTAATGAATATCATTATTTTTCTTAAAGTACCATTCTGGCTTGATTTTGTGCATTTTTATGTATTTTTATTTCCTTATTTGGAATATCATTTTTGGAGACATTATCTTTCTAGTATCCATCCTTATTATTTTGGTGTATGTTTTAAAATTTTATCAACCTGTATATTCCCAACTTTTGGCTTCAAACATGCTCAATAAGATTTGAATCTATTAGATAATACAAAATTAACTGGGTTATGAGTTAACTTCTTTAATGATATTGTGTATGTTTGAAAAAGAGAGTATCCTAATCGCTTTCTTCCACCAATATGAGTATCTTTAGATAAATTAGTCATTTCAAATGATTGTATAGGAGAAACCCTTATTGGATATTGACTCTCTTCCTATGTTTCAGTGGATGAATTCTTATTCTCAGTATGTTGGGATGTTCTAGCATGTTTCTTCTTAAAATTTATCAATCTGACAACAAGTTCAAGTCATTTCATGATGATGGAAAATTTCCCATTTTTAGTTCATGTCACCTTTTATTCCTATTCACCTTTCTTCTTTTCAATATGGAGGTAATGTTTTTTGATACTATCAACCAAATAGTTTTCAAGGTATTTGATTCTTCTATTTTTATCTCCAAAATGGGATTCCTTATAACTTATAGTATCTTTATAACATTCATCTAGAGCATGGATCTTTTGAATATAATCCTAATGCACTTTGTATATTTTATCAACAATAATGTCAATATCCTTGACCATACAGGTTTTTATTCAAGGTGATAGTCTTTTAAATTTATGGAAACATTGAATAATTTTTCCAGAGAATGATTTACATCACTAAAGACATGTTTAATTACTATATTAACCTATAAATTCCATTTGAAAACGATCTTAAATTAATGAAATATTTTATTTGAAATGTGTCACATAATATTATATTTCTTCCTCATGGTCTATGAGATCATTTCATCATTTTAATTTTGTTACAAGTTCATTTTCATATATATTAATTTCTACTTATATTTGTTCCCTATTATCAAAAATATCCTTGAATGAAAAAAGTATACATGAAATAATTTTTTAGGAACATTCATCATATATCACTCAAATTGAGATTAGATGTCTTCAGTTAATTTGATAGATTCACCTTCCTTTAAATCTTCGCTGCTTGAATGGATTTATTTAAAAGGTTCATTATTAACTAATTTTAAAATATAATATTGATAACATTATTAATTCTTGTATATTTTCCTCAATATAGTTTTTTCCTTTTAGTTTATATATTTTAGAGTCATGGAAGTGACTCTCATGTCTTACTCAACATGTGTGGAGACTATGTATTCTATTTGAGGTACTTCCAAATTACCTTCAAATCTATACTTGATATAATTATTATAAAAACAAATAGAGAATTTTTTTTGATCCAATCAAACTAATACCTACACCACGATATGACTTGTAGATAACAGATGGATTGTGTGGGAACACTGAGAGGTGGGGTGAATCAGTCTACCAAAATTATTACTAAATTATAATTTCTTTTAGTTATCCCCATGTTCTCTTTAACCTATTTTCCAACTAAGATGAATTGACATGTTGACCACCCTCATTAAACATAATGAATATAATAAAATGGATATAAGCACCAATGAATTTTGTATAAGGTTATGTAGTAAGACCTACACCTTGTCATTTTCAACATCTAGATGGTTCATATATTATCTTATTATTGTAAATTTAATTGATTGCAATTGACTATAACTCGTTCATAATGATTATGTTGGAATATATTGATCTTCTTCAGAGAGTGGCATTATTTTTTTCCAATATTATTAAATGTCATTTTTATACTGGATCCACAATTTCTCCAAGAGATATTCTTTATCCACAAGAAATATTGTTTCTCATTCATTGCGAACTTCATCAAGAACTTCATAAATTAGCTTATTGAGACTTATTTTCAAATTATCAGGTTCATGTGGTCACTTTCATTCAAAATTAGTTGGGTTTGACTCTATCTCTATTTAATAAAAATATTGTGTCATCATCTCCAAAGGATATTCAAATGGTGTGTGTGTCTTATCATCACTGTAATTTACATATTTAGACACAATGAATAATGTGGATCATATGGTCTCCAAAATTCCATGATTTCAATTCTACCAGTTAAATACGCAATTAAATTTTTAATGTACAATTATTCTTCTATATTAATTATTAATACCACAATGTAGATATTATAATTGTTTCTACATTTTAAATACCCCATTGAAAATGGGTATCAAATTTTTATTTTTCTCACTTGAAATAACCAATGGGTATTATTATCAATCATATAGTGCACCATTTGAAATACCCAAAAGGATTAGGGTATTTAATCCCTCTTCATTAACACCCCATAATTTTATATATACTATATGAATTCATTTATGTCAAAAATATTTGAGGGGTATTGTTCTTCATCATGAAAAAAAATGATAACCCACAACCACCCAATGTGAATGCATGAAATTCAATAAAATTACACATCGTGGGTATATTTAAATATCCATGAAATGCACTATTGATTTGGAAAGAAACTTATACACTCTATGAATAATACTAACTTCTTCCTATGATATATTAACTTCAAAATACCCATAAATTTATATCATCACTTGAAAGAACAGTTTCATCATTTATTCTCACATGGTATCATACATTATTCTTATCTCATTCTCAATACCTAAAGGATCTAGGACTATTTTTCATGTTTCAGAATCTTAAATTCATGTTGCTCATTTAAGTTCCCGAATAACATTATATATTTTTTCCTTATAAGTATAATAAAAATACCTAAACTAAATGGAATCTTCCATACTACTACACTTTTTTTTAATTCAGTCTACAATCATGAAAGTGTAACTGAATGCATGAACATTAATTTTTTACGTACAAGTTGCGATCATGAATATATTTTAATTTGAAGTCTTTGCTTCATAAATGAAGGAATCAAAACATTGGTTCCCTATGTGCATACATGTCCATGAATGAATATCATGTGTGATATGTTCTTGGGTTTCTATTGGTTCATTAAGGATAGACATGGACATATCAATCATGTTTATCAACTCTAATGTCATCTTTATGGACCATAAATGGTGGATTACCTAGTAATGTAGATTTCTAGATTGTTAGAGGAGGTAGAAACTCCTCGCTTCATGATCAGACGGCTCATATCATAATTATCAAGCTGCCTTTGTCCAATCCATCTTTTTCAATGTAAATGAAAATTATATGGGTGTGATTTTACCAAATTGGCACGTAGATATATTTTACAATCTATATTAAACATGGTGGTTCATTAGCCAACAAGATGTCCTAAACCTCCCATTGGAAAACCCTGTTCCATATCTTCCTTTCACCGTACTTCCCTTCATGGTGGAATCTCCTTCAAATGATGTAAACAATGTTCAATCGCTTAGTGAAATTAGAATATGTCTTTGAACATAAGATCAGTTTTACAATAATCACAATTGACATGAATAATTATCCCATGTCTAAAATTGAATGCTATAATATAAATATTTTACAATTCTATAGGCATCACCACTTCTTACACCTACACTTATAAACTTATTTACAACAGATGAATCCTAGGCTCAAGAAATTGTTATTAATATTGATTAAATATTATTTATGGTGATTAATTTCACAATATAAATATAGGATAAACATTTTTCCAAATAATAAATTGATGAATTTGAATTCATGATCCATTTTACCTAATTATATATAAATATGAAGAAATTTACTTTTAAATCAAAACAAATATTATGTAGAAAACCCATTTTTTAGAAAATGATGTTCTAATCATAAGAAATTATTAATGTTATTTGACAATAATTATCAAACTAATTAGTGTTAATTTACATTTCTATATGTCTAAAGTTCAAATTAGATCCTAAATTTAAAATAAATTTATTTAATTTATATTATATACAATATTCAAGAAACTATTATACTTTGAAATATTATCATTTTACCGTGATAACAAATTTTTACCAATGTAATTTACATTTCAAGACAAAAAATGCATTACATAATAATTTAAACATACTAGTTAAATATATAAAAAAAATTATCATATAAAATTTCTATTTGTATGAATCAATTGTTATTTCATTAGTGCATGTTATGTATAAAATCCCATTTTTAGAAAACGAGTATTTTTAATATTTAACAGTTGTGGTTAGGATAAAATTCAAATAGTAATTTATTATTATGATATATATTAGTATATTATAAAAAATAAAAAAATAATTAATTAGGATAAATAAAAACATAATTTTACATATATAAAATTTAGTTAAAATGAAAGACTAAAAATAATAATCACTAGAAAATATTACATTTTCCCATAAAATGCTAATAAACGTTTATAAAAATTCATAATAGTAATTTAAAAATGTGTATACTTAGTTATTAAATAAATATTTGATCACTTAAAAAGATTTCTAAACATAGGGTTATTATTTATACAATCACAATTATAGAGTTTTGGTAGAATCTTTATTTTCACTTTTCACATAAAAATCAAATATTTCTAAAAACCTCCAAAAATTCATACTAAATTGATAATTGAAAATATAAATTGAATAATGATATTCATTTTATCCAAATTATATTCAAAATTTTATAATTTTATTAAATTAAAATAACAACATAAGGAAAACTATATTATCTGAAATCTGTATAATTTTATCATTATGTGTTTTTAATATTACATCATATCAGTTAAATAATTAATGATTATTAATATAATATTTCCAAAGTGGTCCATTCATTTTATTAGCATAAAATACACAATACATGATGAAAAATAGTTCTTTTCAAAATATTACTATTATAATAAACATAAATATTTATATTCTTAAATTTATAATTTTACTAACCCATTGACATTAATTTCTTTCAATTACTTTTTTAGATATATAATATAATAAGTTAATAATTAAAATATTATTAACAATAAATAAAGCCTAACAATACATATATTTATACAATACTTTAATAATAATTTTTTATTTCATTAATTATTATTTTTGGATTATATTATTCAAAATAACTACTAAAAATACCCAAGTTTTGTATACCTATTGGATTCATGTACATCAAGAAACTATATTTCCAATAATCATATATCTAAAAACCATATTTCCATGGACTGCATTTATAAAATATAAATTTATTCCTATATGTATTCTTACTAAACTTATCCATTCAATTCACACTTTTTATGTTGCACTTTTAGTTTCCAAAGTTTTCATAATATGTTTTCCGCTTTCATGATGTTATTCCTAATTATTGTTTTTATTTGGATATTAGTGATAATCAAAAGTGAAAATAATTGATCATACAATGATTCACTGTTTCACTTTCACCCTTACACTATTGTATTAAACTAAATTTGTATGGTAAATTCGAAATATAATAACAAAATGAACTCCATGTTTGATTAAATTATTTTGTTTTTATCACTGTTAAAAAGGGAAATATTAATTGTATTGATAATTCCATTGAAGGTAGAGGTGATTTGGAGGACCAATGATGAATTCCAGGAAAAATCGGCAAAACTGCGCAAAACCCAAGCACACCATTGGATCCATCCACACACATCTACAAGACCGTGAATACATATGGGATGACATTTTTTTGGGCTGGTCCAAAATTCGTTGGGATACATTTCATATGATGGGATCTAATACTCATTGGTCCATATATTGGCCGAACCGATCCGATCTGACCTGCACATCAAATCTGCACAAAGTCAAATGCGATGTTCTTTATTTTATCAATATCTTGAGATTTAGTTTTCCAAATGCTTCCAACATTTCTATGGATATATTCATGAGGTGTAGAAACATTTTTCTAGTTTTGTAAAAAGTGATATTTGACTATCATGTGGTCGAAAATAATCTGCCATGTTGTTTTACACAATATGTGTGCCCAAAACAACCTTCTATTTTTCCTATAAAATGGACGCTTTGGATCCTCAGTTGGGAGTTCAAACTAGGATCCAAGAACTTCCATTTTGTAGTTCTAGAGAATTATATTCATCATCCTATAAGTTATGGAGGCCCATTTATTCATAGGGGGTCAAGGATGAAGAAGGAGTTCCACCTGAGCCACCTCCTCCTCGCGATGGCGAGCTAAACGGTGGATGATCAGTTCGAGGGAGCTATACAAACATGGGAGGAAGTTACAGCACATGTTCATAAATTGGTTTTGAATAAATTGTGTGTTTAATATTTCAATTTTTTGTATCTTGACATGCTTCACCCTGATTAAATTTCATTTGATATAATTAAGTGGAACACTTTTTATTTCAACACTGATTGGGTTGAGATTTCAAGTGGGTATCTTGGGTTGTTCTCATTGGACAACACAATAATCTGGTTTATCTCACACATACATAAAATTTAAGTATTCTTTGATAAGTCTCTTTTTTGATGTTTGACAACCAAATCTTGGCAACACAATTGTTGTGTCAAGGGGTGGTTCTTTAAGCATATTTTGATGAAGCAAGAGGGGAGTCAAGATCATGACAACTTTCAACCAAAGAATTAAACAAATCAGGGTAAAATTCTCAGAACAATGAACTATCCAATATATGTAGTAAAAATTCAATGATCTTTTAATCTCATAGTTATTAATATATCACCTTTATTTATAAGTTATTTAACTCTTTAATTATGTAATTTACATAAAATCAGTTTTCAAAACCACCCCATCTTTTTGTAATTCTTATTAAAAATACATACACAAAATCTATCAATGATCTTTGAGAGATAACCTATGGTCTTCCCAAGACTATAAATAAACATTAAAAATATAATCAATTGGACGTGTCATGACATCGTAGCAAAATTTTGGCGTCGTTTCCGGGGGTGCATTGGTTTTAGTGCATGTTTTTGATAATTTTATTTATAAATGTTGTGAATGTTTATTTGATTTGTCTTCTAACTTTACATTTATTTTTGTGTTCTAATTTATTTTTTATGTAGGTTCTGTGTATGATGCGTTCTACTCTGGGAGACATACAGCCTTTCAAAACTGAACTAGAGGGGATGCTACCTCTGTGACCCAGAGATACACAAGAGGAACCTTTCAAGGAGGATGCAAAAAACATCAACAGTCATCTTGACCCTTATTCTTCTTCATTGGAAACCCACATTAAAACCGATGTAAACATGAATAACATGGTTGAAAGCAATAGAACAATAAACGAACTAACATCGCCTGATGTTGATATCCAACCCACCCATATTCAATTATAATAAGAGACCCAATTTTGAACTAAAATCTATTTTAATTCATTTATTACCAAGATTCCATGGACCTTCTGGAGAGGATCCAACCAAGAATTTAAAAGAATTTCACAATGTGTGTTCTACATTAAAACCTTCCAATGTGGATGAATAATAAGTAACGTTAAGGTAATTACCTTTTTCATCAGAAGGGAAAACAGAAGATTGGTTATATTATGTTAATTCCCCAATAAGAGGCTGGGTGGACATGAAACACCTTTTTCTTGAAAAATACTTTCCATCTTCACGAACTACAACAATAAGGAATGAAATTTATGGGATAAGACAATTTCATGGGGAAACATTACATGAATATTGGGAATGATTTAAAAGGTTATGTTCATGTGGCCCACACCACCAAATAATTGATCAACTTTTAATTCAATATTTTTATGAAGTTTTAATCCCTATTTATCGAAATATGATCGATGATGCTACAGGTGGTGTGCTAGTTGATAAGACCCCAATTGTTGTAATAACACTAATTGATAACATGGTGCAAAACACACAACAATTTGGTTCAAGGTCTAATGTACCGATTTGAGGTGTCCATGAGGTACAAAGTACTGAATTCGAGAATAAGGTGGACATAATGTTCGAAGAGTTAAGTACCATTTTTTGACAACCTTCTCTTTCCCAAGTGAAATCCCAATCTCTTCCTTCCATCCATTTTGGTATATGTTCTTCTGACACCCACTACTCTGATCAATGTCCTCAATTGAGGGAAACATCTGAGAGTTATGAGGCAATATTTCCCTTCCGCCCCTATAACCAAACCAATCGGCGTGAACCTTACTATTCGTCTAACCATGTGTAGAAGGAGAACCAAGCCTGAAGGAAATGGGGTATTCAAACCATCCTAAAAAACAATGGAACCAATCAGGGCTGAATAGTCATCCACCACCACCACCCAGAAATTCTCACCCACCCCAAATTCCTTTCCAACAAACCCATTCCAAACACGAGCCAATACTAGAAGATATGATGAAACAAATGACTGCCAACAATATCCAATTCCAACAAACCACTCAGGCAGCTATACAAGATCTCAAAACCCAATTAGGCCAACTAGCTAACTCAGTGGGTGAAATTCAATGTCACAGATCTGGTAATCATCCCTCTCAACCAGTAGATAGCCCTAGGGATAATTTAAATGTTAATTCTATCACACTTAATAGTGGAAAACAACTATAAATTAAATTTAATCCTCAATTAGAGTCATCCCCTCCTGAAAAAACCTCCATCCCAACCATTACAAATGTTCCAAATGTTGAAAAACCATGTCCTGAGAGAATCCCTTACAAAGGGAAGAGTGTTTATATTGATGAGTCACTTATCCCAACCATTCCTCTTCCATTTCCTCAATGGGACACTCAACGAAGAAAAAAATTGATCTTGATAAGGAAATATTGGAAATTTTCAATAATGTGCATTTTAATGTCCCATTGATTGATGTTGTGAAGAAAATTCCACGGTACACCAAGTTTATAAAGGAGATGTGTACACACTAAAGGCGACTTCATGGTGAAGAGAAAGTGAGCGTGGGGGGGGGAATGTTTCTAAATTAATAGATCCATAACTTCCAACCATGTGCAATAATCCTAGAAATTTATCAATTCCGTGCACCAAAGAGGAGTATTGTTTTTCTAATGCTATGCTTGATTTATGTGCTTCTATAAATGTGATGCCTCACTAAATTTTCTCTACATTGTAGGTCGAGGAACTGAATCCCACTGTAATTATTGTTCAACTAGATAACTGTAGTACTGCACACCCCTCTGGTGTGTTTGAATATGTTCTTATGAGGGTCCAAAATTTAATTTTTCCTACTGACTTTCATATCATTAAAATGTATGATGATAAAATGAATGTAAATGCCCAAATTATATTGGGGAGAACCTCCTTGAAATCCACCAAAACCATAATGAATGTCCACAATGGTACATTAACTATGGAATTTGGCGGTGACATAGTCCATTTCAACATCCTTGATTCCATTAAGCACCCCTCAGATGAACATTGATCTCTCTTTGTTCACTCAATTGATGTAATCCCCACCCCTGAAAAACAACATTTATTTCCCCTGATCCACTTTCTATGTTTTCTTCATTGATTGAGATTCATGGTAATGAATCTTGCATTGATTATTGTAGTGGTATAGAAATGTATCATGCATGTTTATTAATTGATAATTTTTTAAACTCCGAGGATCCAATGACCATTGATGACAACTTTTCTTTCCCCTGATCCACTTTCTATGTTTTCTTAATTGATTGAGATTCATGGTAATGAATCATGCATTGATTGTTGTAGTGGTATAGAAATATATCATGCATGTTTATTAATTGATAATTTTTTAAACTTCGAGGATCCAATGACCATTGATGACACTACTAAGCTTGTAAAATCTCATTCCTCATGTGTGGATGATACCATTGAGTAGATAAATGATATTAGTGACATCTCACGTTCCCAATGACTAACATCATTCCATAATCCACCAGAATTAGAACTAAAACAATATCCTCACGATTTAAAATATTAATATCTTTAGAATGGAAACAAGTTTCCCAACATCATTACTAGTTCACTCCCTACTGAGGATGAATTGCGACTGCTTGAACTATTGAGGGATTTAAACAAGCATTGGGATGGAAACTTGTTGAAAATTCTAGTATTATACCATAAATTTGTACACATCATATTTTGTTATATGATGAGGCTAAACAGGTGAGGAAGGAACAATGTCGATTGAACCCAAGCCTCCTAGAAGTTGTGAAAAATGTGGTAACAAAATTATTGGCTACTGGAATCATTTTCCCCATCCCTGATAGAAAATGGGTCTGTCTCATTCATATAGTTCCTAAAACTACTAGCCTTGCAGTAATCAAAATATTAAAACAATAAATTGGTTCTAACTAATTTTCAGAATAGTTGGCATGTCTGTACAGACTATCGTCGGCTAAACAAACACAATAGGAAAGACCATTTCCTTTTTCCATTCAATGACCAAATTCTAGAGAGTCTAGCGAGTAAGTCCCATTACTGTTTCCTTGATGGGTATTCTGGATACTTTTGTATCCATTTTTTCCCCAAAGGATCAGGAACATAAAACCTTCACTTTCCCCTTCGGTACATTTTCCTATATAAGGAGGCCATTTGGTCTGTGCAATGCTCCGGGTACTTTCAAATGATGCCTGGTTTTTATTTTTTCGGATTACCTGGAGAATCTCATGGAAGTATTCATGGATGATATGACTTTTTATGGATCCCCTTTTGATGAATGTTTGATTTTTCATGATTCAGTCCTACATCGCAGTATTGAAAAGAATCTCTTATTAAATTATGAGAAATGGCATTTCATAGTGAAGAAATGTATAGTTTGGAGAATGTCATTTCTGGGGATGGTATTCAATTAGATAAATCCAAAGTGTATGTCATTTATTTAATACCATTCCCCAAAAATGTTTGGCATTTGTGGTCTTTCCTATGTCATGTTGGATTTTACCATCATTTAATTCGCGACTTTTGTAAAATTGCACTCCCCCTCTCCCGAATACTCCAAAAATAAAAAGAATCTATTTTTGATAAAGAATGTGAGGAAGATTTTAATAATTTATAATGGAGTTTCACATCACCATTGGTAATCCAACCACCTTGGTGGGATTTATCGTTTTAGATCTTGTGTGATTCCTCTAACTATGCAGTTGGGGAAGACTTGTCACAAAGGGGTCGATCGAGCTCCACAGGTCATTGCCTATGCCTCACATAATTTGGACCCTGCCCAAGAAAACTACACCATAACTATAAAATAATTCCATGCCATTGTGTTTTCCTTAGAAAAATTCAGGTCATACCTTTTGGGGTCCAATGTCATTGTATTCTCAGACCATGATACCCTCTAGTATCTCCTTAATAAACCAGAAGCAAAACCAAGTCACTTTCGCTAAATGATCCTCCATAAAAAATTTAATATTGAAATTAAGGAAAAAAAGGAGTGGATAATGTGGATGCTGATCATATCAGTAAGATTCCCCCATCCTCATACATTTACTCATCCCCCTGTATTCCTATAAATGGTATGTTTTCCGATGAGAAATTGTACCGAGTGCAAGATGTTATTCCTTGGTATGCTGAAATTGAAAATTATTTTGTAGAATCATGCATTCCTACTAATTTCAATAAAAACTAAGCCATTCATCTAAAATATTAGTGTTTTTGGTACAGTTGGGATGACCCCTACCTCTAGCGCACATGTAGTGATCAAGTTCATACGAGTTGTGTTCCTGAAATAATGTTTTAGTCTGTCCTTATATTCTATCACTCTTTCTTGTGGGTGACACTTTTTTCCCCAATAGACTGCTCAAAATGTCCTTGATTCTTGTGTCTTTTGGCCAACACTTTTTTCGATATGCCCATGTTTTTTTTAAATCTTTTTCTCTTTGTCAATGAATGGGGAATGTGTCTAAAAGAAATGAAATTCCAAAACAACCATTTCTCTTTGATGACATTTTTTATGTTTGGGGCATTGACTTTAAAGGTCCATTTCCCAATTACTTTGGAAACTTGTACATTATTCTTGCAGTCGAATATGTGTCAATATATGTCGAGGCTTGATCCACAAAGACAGATGATTCCAAAAATGGGGTGTAATTTTTGAGAACTCAAATCTTTTGTAGATTTGGATTTCCTAGGTTCATCATTAGTGACCAGGGTTCTCATTTCTGCAACTGAACAATTCAATCACTTTTGAATCGATAGGGTGTCGGTCATAGAGTGTCTATGGCATATCACCGATAGTACAATGGTCATACCAAGGTTCCAAATAGATAGGTAAAACAAATTCTTAAAAAACATTTCAACCCAATAGAAAATATTAGAGTCTTCAACTTGATTAATTATTGGCCTACAGTATTGCTTTCAAAACTCCCATTTGAATGCCAATGTATGGTCTTGTGTTTGGAAAGATTTATCACCTACCTGTTGAGATTGAGCACTGGTCCTACTAGGCCATCAAACAAGGCCACTCTTATCTTTTTGGTGCATGTTATCAAAGGAAGTTTCAGATTCAAGAGGTGGAGGAAATGAGAATAGATTGATATGAAAACTCCATGATTCACAAGGAGCGAACCAAGGCTTCCCCCGACCATCTTATACTTTATAGTCACTTCCACATTGGGCAAAAAGTCCTCCTTTATAATACAAGGCTGATGTTTCATCCAAGTAATCTTTGTTCCAAATTTTTTGGCCCATACACAATTGTTAATGTATCATCATTAGCTGTTGTTAAGGTTCAAAATGAAGAAACTAAGAAAACCTCCACTATCAATGGTTAGCGGCTAAAGAGCTTCCACAAAGCCCTTTCTGAGTTCCCGATGGAGGAACTCCAGGTTGAAGAAGCAACATATTATTTACACACACTAGATTTTATCCTTCCTTCTCACCCTCTCATTTATTACAGTGAGGGCACTACACATTCTAGGTATGCAGGGGATCGGTAAATTCCTAGGTTTCATTGGAGTTTTAATTGTTTTTTTCTTTATTTTTTTTCACCTTCACTATAGTATTTTCACTTTTCCCCATATTGTTGATTTCATTAGAATTTCCATTTCTTTTCTTCTTTCTTCTCTTTTTTGCCTTCCTTATGGTATTTTTATTTTTCCCCCATTAAAAATTTCAAAGTTCCTTGATTTGGTGACCATAAGGGGGGTGTGAAGTAAAAATACCATAATGAATGGAGAAAAATAATATTTGTATGAATTTATCACCAGGGATTGATTTTTAGTGAATTGGTTATATGTCAATGATATAAATGGATGTATCATTGTGAAACATTTGTGATAATTGATAACCCTTGTGTGAGTAATTTTTTGGGAAAATTGTGTCACTAATATCTCCATACATATTTTTACCAATCCACGAAGTGTGAAAATTTATTACATAATATAAGTTTAATATATGATATGGTAATATTTTTCAGCTTTAAATGATATTTCCATATATTCGTTCTTCATCTGATCTGTTTCATTACTGTACCAGATTGACCTATGCATGTGTACATAATGTCCCACTGATGTATGCCATAAAAAATGGTTGTGTATTGGGAAGGTCAAAAACCATTATTCCTCAACCTTTGATTTTATTATAACTATTTCAAGTAGTGGCGTGAGGAGATCAAACTAGTGTTGAGAGATGATTGTGTATTTTTTTCCAAATGCATCTTCTAAAAAACAAAAATAATAAATGAGGGGAGTGATGAAATATTCAACATATGGGGATATCTTGGTTAGTATATTATGTTTTGACTTCTGGGAATGCTTAATTGAGTGAGTCATGAAATATGATTGCAAAGGATGTAGGGTAGGTTTAGTGAAAATTCATTTAATGGTGAATAATTTTAAAATTTCGTATATTTATTAGATAAAAAGTGGGAAGAATATAATAGAATGGTTTCCACTCACACACATGGAGGGTTAGTGGAATGGTATAATTTTTAATTCCTTTCTCAATTTGGGGTCTTGAAACTCTTTGAATTTCATTGTGATATGATTTATGAGATATCATTTTCAATTTTCACTAGGAATAACTCCTTGGTGTGGTTCCTGCATTGATCACATAACATTAATGAATTAAAATTTCCTCAAATGTTAATTATTCATGATGTTGGGAATATATACATGCATTATTTTTTTTGGATATGTGACTTTTCCCAGGAGTGAAAATGATTACGTTTGGAGGTGTGATCATACCACGATTCACTTTGTCATTTTCACCCTTACACCATTGTATTAAATTGAATTTGTATTGTAAATTCAAAATATAATAACAAAATTCACTACATGTTTGATTAAATTATTTTCTGTTTATCGATGTTAAAAATAGAAATGTTACTTGTTTGGATAATTTCATTGAAGGTGGAGGTGATTTTTATGACCAATGATGAAGTCCAGGAAAACGGGTCCAAACCGCGCAAGACCCAAGCACACTAGTTGATCCATCGGTACACTTCTACTAGACCATCCATATAAATGGGATGACATGTTTTGGGCTGGTCCAAAAATTTTTGTTATAAATTTTATATGAAGGGATCCAAGACTCATTCGTCCATATAGTGGCCCAATCAACATGATCTGTTTAGCACATCAACTCTGCACAATGTCATATATGATGTTCGATATTTTATCAATATCTCAAAATTTAGTTGTCCAAATAGTTCCAAACTTTCGATAGAGATAGTTAAGAGGCGGGGAATCATGTTTCTAGTTTTTTCAGAGTGATATTATATCTTCATGTGTTCAAAAACTATCGGCCAAGTGGTTTAACACAATATGTGTGGCCAAAACCACCTTCTATTTTTCATATAAAATTGAAGCTTGGGCCCCTCATTTGGGAGTTCGAACTAGGAGACAAGAACTTCCATTTTGGAGTCCTAGAGAAGTCTCTTCATCATCCTAGAAGTTCTGGAGTCCCCTCTCCTCATAGGGGGGTCCAGGATGAAAAAGGATTTCAACGCGATCCTCCTCCTCTCAATGGCGAGCTAAATGTTGGACGATCATTTCGAGGGAGCTACACAAACTTGGGAGGGAGTTACAGTACATGTTCATATAATGGTTTTGTATAATTTGTGTGTTTAATATTTCACTTATTTTGTATCTTGGCATGCTTTCCCTTGATTACATTTCATTTTATATAATTAATTAGAATGCTTTATATTTCAACACAGATTGGGTTGAGATTTCAAGTGGGAATCTTGGGTTGTTCAGATTGGACAACATAATAATAATTTTTATCTGACACATATATAAGATTTAAGTATTCTATGGTAGAACTTTTATTCTTTTTTTTGGACAACCAAATCTCGGTAACATGATTTTTGTGTCAAGGGGTGGCTCTTTAAGCATCATTTGAAGAGGAAAGAGGGGAGTCAAGATCTTGACAACATTCAACCAAAGAATTAAACAAAACCATGTTAAATTTTCAGAACAATGAACTATACAAGATGTGTAGTGAACATGAAATGATCTTATTATATCATAATTATTAATACTCCACCATTATTTATCAACTACTTAACTCTTTAATTAAGTAAATTACTTAAAATATGTTTTCAAAACCACCCCATCTTTTAGTAATTATTATTAAAAATACATACTCAAAACCTATCAATGCTCCTTAAGAGATGAACTAAGGTGTTCCCTAGACTACAAATCCACCTTAAAAACATAATTTATTTGAAGTGTCACGACAGCGCAATAAATAATCCTATATATCTCATAGTGGTGAAGATATTATTCTTTTCTATTTATTATCCCCATTAAATATAAGCACTTTTAATGGGTGTAATAATCCATGGTTAATAATACAGTACTTCATGAGATATTATTGTAATATTTAACAATTAATTTTGAATTATTTTGAAATCAATATCAATTCCATTGAAAAATATTGAAAAAGTAGAAAAATGATTTTGAAATATTACATATAACTTTATGGAAATAATATGTTTCAAAAATGACTAGGTTATTACAATGATTTGTCATGAAAACCCAATTATGATTAATAAATCTCATGTAAAAATTTGTATCTTAGAGACAATAATATTTAAAGATCTATAATACCATATTTTCATTGATATGGTTGATATGCTACACATTATAATGGTTCTTTTTTTATAATTTACTAGTTTTCCAAAAGATCACTAATTCCTCTAAAAAATCATTATAATCACTTATAAAATAAGGTCCTCCTTTATAGAAAACTATAAGCTAATAATTGAAAGCTACGTGAGAAATCATTTAACATCCTCTACTAATAATATAAGGTTTATGTAACCTTCATCAAAAAGATAATTTATGTTCCTACTAAAAACATTACTTTTAATGATTAATAAACAATTGGACAGAAAGTATCCCTACTTAACCCCTCTTATAGGATGAAAAAATCAATAACACCCCCATTTAATATATTTGTGAAAAAATAAGCATCATTATATTTAACAAGGATATTAAATTGTTAGTTATATAAGTAAATTATAATTAGTTTAAATTATATAAAATGTGAATATAATATATTAAAATATTTTTTCATAAAAATATAAGTTTCCACATTATACATAAACTTTTAATCAACTCATTATTCATATCTATAAAAATAATAATTTGGTCGATTATGTCTCTTATTTCCATAAAAACTACTAGCTCTTTGGATATAATTTTTGGGATCAGCTATTTTAGATTAAAATCCATGATCTTTTAGCATACCTCACTATGGTGGTGAATACTTTGAAAGGCCTAAAGTCAAAAAAATTACATGGATTAAAATTTATGAGGATGAGAATTAAATTATAACTATCCATTGATTTATTAAATGGGGTTATAATGGAGAAGTGTAATATAGATGAAGTAATATCTTTATCGACAATATTTTTGAGGTTTTTGAGAAATTTTCTAGGATAACCACATGTTCCCTATGCTCCGTCTAGATCTAGATTCCAAAATGCCTCAATTAACACTTTCTATGGGGAACATAGTTGATCAAAAAATGGTTACTCTAACCTGTAGTCTAGTAAGTGATATAATTCTGAATTGAATATGGATTTTTCTCATAAATTTCTACATGGAAAAATATTTTTTTATAAAACATTATAGCCTCTTTCCCAATTCCATAATCTCCCGATATCAGAGATTTAATCTAAAAGTGATATAATTTACCCTTTATCTTATATGTTTTTCATTGTTCTATGTATTAAAAAACAGGGTGTTTTCATCAAATTCCAAAATCCATTTGATGCCACATTTTTAACTCTTGCAAAGTTTCAATAAGATTTTGCTTATTGTATGAATTTCATTTTTAATAATAGTTTATATTAGATTACAAAGGATCATATTCAAAGACATCCCCAAACATATGGTCGCCTTTTTTATGTTTTTTTAGCATTCTCAAAAATATCACCCAAAAATGATTATTCGAATATGTTAGATATGATTTATAATAGTTTAGTTTTAGAAATAATCATTTCATGGGGACTCTAAAATGAATATATCTCTAAAATATAGTGATGAAATTATAAAAACATTGATTACTGAACTACATATTTTGGAAAGTAAACTTCTTAGTACCCTCCCCTAAAGAGATTGATCAGAATGAAGAATGGGTAAATTATAAGATTTTCTCAAGTTAATATGAGAAAAATTATACTAAGAGAATAATCTCATTAAATATTTTTTTTGAAACAAATATATATTAGACTCTCATATTTCTTTATTGAGATATATTCCATGTTCATGTGTGATTTGACATTTGATTATAAATTTTTTTGAGTTATGATCTTGTATATTCTTAGAAAATAAAAAGGTATATTATTGTATAGTTTCAAATTTCATTTTTTTCTAAATGGGAACACATCACATTAAAGTCACCCAAAATAAAAAATAGATTTGAAATAGAAAAATGAATCTATATCAATGAATTTATAATATTTTTTATTTTAGTTATAATTTTCTTATAATATATGGTTGAAAACCAAAGGAAAATTGAATACATAAAAAATAATTTTTTAAGGGAATTGAAATGTACAAGATAATTATCAGTTTTCAACATTGGTGAAGGCCTATAGTATCCTCACCCACCAAAAAATTTACGATTAAAATATATGGATCCTAATTATGGGAAATTGGTGAGAGCAATGATTTCATTTCCATTGGTACGATGAATTTTTGTCACCATATTATCCTCAAACAAGATGCAAGGGATCACGTTTTTGTGAATAAAAATAATTTTCACTTTTGTATTATATAATTAATGGATGTGTGGACATTAAAGGACCCTTAATGGAATTCAATGATAAAATCTCATCAAAATTCCCATTAGTGTATTTTGGTGCATATGGCATGAAAACGAGTATTGAAATTCATATTTTTATCAACAATGATCAAAGATTAATTTTTATCTAATATTGGTGCTTTTTTTAAAACGTGGTCATTTATTCAGTGATCATAATATCTTTATAGTCTTATTTATTATATTCTCTTTATTCCTCTATGTTATTATTTCATCAAGTTTTCAATCTACCACATCGGTTTGGTAGTATTTTATTCTGTATTGAATGGTGAATTTGATATCTTTCAGTATTGGGACTCAAATGTATACCTCTACATTAGGATAAAAGATACCAATATTTTCAACTTCAATTCAACATTTCAAAAGTAATATAGATTGGTATTTAAGGTAAAAAAAATGTCGAAAGTGGTAAGAGAGAAGAAAAATATTGATAACACAAGAGTTATTAAAGTATATTTCCCAATAAACTAATGTATATATTGGTGGATAACTAATGTTTAATGAGATATGAAATATTCTTTTCAAATAATGAATACTACTAAAACCTATAGTTAACCATGGATAACTAATTATAATCAAATATTTTATTGAAATTTACAATTTCTGAGTGATATAATTCTGAAACGGTACGTATAAGAAAAAATGGGTGGATATACAGAATTTAAAAAACTAAATTAACAAAATAAAGAAATAGAATATAAAAAATTGAGGATGTATGTTAATATTAAGAAGCATTTTTTCAAAAAGATATCTAACATTGGTTTTTATTTGGATTTTTTCATAATAATATTTTCAAATATCACATGAATGGGAGTATAAGGATTAATTAAATGAGAGTGAAAAGAACTGAAATTTTCATATATTCCACTTCTTATTTTAATTTATTTTAACGCACCTCATTATAATTTAATTGGAAATTGTAATATAATTTTATTATATGATTATTTTAAATTTAATTATGAAAATTGATTAATTTTTCTTCATAAATTGTTTTTATTCAATTCTTGGGTTATTTGGAAAATCTATACAATTATTTTGTGCTAATATTAATCTTTAATTTTGTGATTTAATTTGAATAATTTATGAATAATTCTATTAAATAGTTTGGATTATGAAATTTAGTTATTTTTTAACTCTATAAGGTTTATCATGTCCAAAAATAAGGAAAATGGTTCCATTAAGAATTGAATGATCATAAAAAATCACATAGTCATTTCTTACATGTTATCCTGAATTCCCATACGAATATCCACCTATAATGATGAATGGTCTAGTTGAATGGATTCTTCATATCTGATATTCTTGAGCATAGCTTCGTAAGCTTGAGTGCGGTAAAGATTAAATATCATACAGATGAATCTTTATAATAATAAATGTACCCT
Organism: Viscum album; assembly: GCA_963277665.1. Taxonomy (NCBI): domain Eukaryota; kingdom Viridiplantae; phylum Streptophyta; class Magnoliopsida; order Santalales; family Viscaceae; genus Viscum; species Viscum album. The sequence goes on from OY728123.1 coordinate 1,760,074,496, forward strand.
TATGGATGAATCTCACATAAACATAGAGCCAATATATAAATGATCACTCAAAAGGATGAGGGCCTTGATATGTATCATGCCATTATATATTTTGGAAGACTTATGTGTTATATTTGTAATCGAGATTGCATGCTAGGGTGTTTTTTTCCCGCATCACCATTCATGCAACACAATATAGTTGGGTTCATTGATCATGTCGAATAAAAAAAATTAAACAATGGACTAATGAAACTTATTAAGACATAATATATTTCTGATACATCAATATATTATGTACAATAAGATAATATAGAAAATTTTAAATGGTTTAAGGATCTATAAGGTTTGACCGAGGCTGAAGAAGTAATGAATTGATGCTCTACAAGAAGAAATTAATTTTGAAATTGAAAATTGGATTGAATCCCATCACTTCTTCTAATTCTTTTTTGTTTTTCAGGATACGTTCTGGTTCCCAATTCACCCAATTATTAGGATAAACCACATTTATATGTTCCTTGGTAATTTTTTTACATGAGAAATCCTTTTGTATTAAGTAATATCTAAGGCTCATTTTAGAGGTGTATTATAAGTATCTTTTCAAATCTAAATAAAGTTATAAGGAATATAATTTTAGGTAAATTTTCTACTTTAGTAATTCATTTGATAATTAATTATAATGTCTGGAAAAAAATTAAAACACATATTGAAAATAAATTTGTTTATTACTTTTTAAAAGTTCAATTTCATAGTTTAAAGGGGAATAGTTTATGTTTTTTTAATGTTAGAAAAATGTGATGAATTAGATAAGCCAAAAATTAAGTTGATAAATTCTTTTCCCCAAACAACTTTGGAAAAAATGTTACATTTTTCTATGATATAATGGATTTCATATTAGGTCATTAATGATTTTCGTAAGATTTTTATTCCCCATTCTAGGTTATTTTATTAAAGATGTTGATTTATATTTGTTGTTAATTTCATGGAATATTTTTATGAATAGAAATGTAGATTCATCACACCACTGGTAATTCTTCACTAATGTTTTTGGTTTGGTGATGTATGAGTGAGTTTAATACAAATCCAGTTTAATTTTACTAGGAAATTTTATATTTCCCAGTTTAACTACACATCCACTGAAAAATAGTTTCTTTGTAGTCCTTTTTAATTGTTCAAATTAAAATAATATTTATTGTGACCAATTTTAAAATTTTTTATAATGTATACCTTAACTATTTCATTAATAACTGTAAGGGTAAACTATAGTTTTTTACATTGATATTTTTTTCCTATTGCTCAATATATTGAAAATGGATGTGAAAGGATTTTTGAACTATATAAAAAATCACCTAATATGGTTTCTAAATAAAATAAAAGTATAAATTCTAGAAAAATTTCCACTGAATGACAACAATATAAAGGATTATCTATACATTATAGAAGGAATGTTCTCTGTAATACCATCATGGTAAACTATTTTGTATCTCTTTGGTTACCATTTGATCTAAACTGCCAACATGTTCTTAGAATCCATTTTGATTCGAATTTGTACATTTAATAATAACCATATCGTTGATAAATATTTAATGAGAAAATGATACATAGATGTTTCCAAGTAATATTGAGTCAATCTATTCTAGAGTTTTTTCATACCCTTGATTTTGGATTACAGATTCGACCTTGAAGGAATAATAGATATATATTTTTTTAATTTGGGATATATTACACTAAATAGTTTAATGATACGCATAAATTTTTTTAAAAGGTGTGAGAAGTGTCAATTAGTTGGTAATATATTTAAATTTCATTAAATGGCCCAAAACCTGATAACTTTTAATTTAATATTTGATGTATCTGGAAAAAAAGAAAGATACCTTCTCTCATGTAATTTTGTAACTCTTATAGTCACTTATCAGTTGACTATGTCTCCTTTGGGGGGAATCTAAATCCACAAATACAGATGATGTTAATATTTTGTTTTCAATTGTTAGAAGTAAATTTTTTTATACTATTAGAGTTTCATATTCCACCAACAATGATCAAGGGGACCACTTTATAATAAAAATATCCTTGAATACTTGATGATAATGTATGAGGTGAACCACATGGAATCCACACATTACCACTCATAAACAACAGCAAAGAATAATTCTCAAATAGTTCATATAAATTTTAGTGAAAATTATCAAACTAAATCGTAATTATTGGAAATATGACTTAAGAAAGTTGGATTTGTTTTCAATTTGGAATTGAGTTTATTATTTTTATATTAGATATAATAAAGTGTGTTAATTTAGATTTGAGAAAATATTGATGACTTTTTATTGTAACTTAATTTTAGTTAGATTCTTATAAATATAGATATGTCATGATATTGAATTCTTTCATATCCACATAGAGATTATTTGATGACATATATGAATTTAATAATGTCCTAGAGAATGTAAAGTTGACAGAATCTATGTAGGGTTGATTGAATTAACATATAATTATGAGTAAATTTGATGAAATCCAAAAAAAGTTACATGTATTGTAGATGGAATCTGAAGTGGAATTGGTTGCTGATGTAGTGTTCATGAGCCCAATGTAAACTACATCTAGGCCATCATAGAGCTAGTTGATGGAGACATAAATTTTATGAGACAGAATAAGAGTAAACATAGTATGACGTAGAGTTTTTGGTATATTTATAGAGTTCACATCCAATTTAGAGTTGGTTCTTAGTATATATTTGTTTTTCCCTTTTAAAAATTTAATGTTCTTGTGGTTGGTTAAGTGGATACTTATATAGTTAATCAAGACTAAGTGATGTTTCAATGGTATTGTAATGTGTTGAAATTTATATTAAAATTATATCATATGTAGTTATTATATGTTTCATTCTTTCAGATAGTCATAAATATAAATTCAAATTTTTAAAAGGAATCATAGTGAAAATTTTAAGGAGATTTGTTATGATATTTCTACAATTAAATTCACCAATAATCTTTGAATTCATCTTATATAATATACTTTAATTTTTTAAATTTATGTTCAATGGAGATTGATGTGTGTTGTTCATATCATGGGAAGTTATGTTCATCTATGGGGATAATTTTTTAAAAAGTAACTTGTCAACCATTTGACAAAAAATGAAAGAATAATCGGTTTTTCAATTTCAATGGAATTTGATCACATAAATCATGGTTATTTCATTATAGTGACATGAGATTCTTAAGAATAATATTTTTAGTGAATGGGTGGGGGATTTTTCATTTTGAGAAAACTAAATAACATTATGAAAATATAGTTCAATATTACACTGATGATTTTTTTAGAACGAAAATTATTTGCTTAGAAATTCACTCCTCAAATCATATGGCTCGTATTGAATGAGAGTAAATGAGTTTGATGAAAACACCATTACTATATTGGTGTTATTTCAGGGATGTTTTTAAATTACACCTATTTGGTTCATGATATTTTTACTATATCATCTTGAACAATGTGTGAGAATATAAAAATATGCATTTTACTAGAGATCAATAGTGAGCCTTTATCAATGACTTATAATAACCCGAGAAGAGACTTTTATATCCATATCACATCAACACACTATTGGTGATTTCTTGGTGTATTTGTGTATTTTGGTGAACTATATAAATTATACGGGTCTACTCATTATATTATCTAAATATTTGTTATCTATATTCATAATAAATTGAAATTTTCATACCACTTCTATTATCACGAAAACAATATTAATGAATTTGAAAAGAACATCACACACTAATTCACCCATCCCATATTTGGCTATTTTGAGTTATGGTTGTGAAATGTCATATATAATCTAGGTTTTGAAGCCGAATCTACCCCCATTATCTGTCATTATGAAAAATTCTGTGATATCTTGAGAAATTGATTTATTTGATTGGGTGAATTGTTAGATATGGAAGAACAAGATTGGATCTCGTCTTATATCACATGTTTTAAAATGTTCACCATAAAAATTCATGGGGTTTAAGTTAGTGATTTATTGGGATTATCTATAATATAAGGAGATATAATGTCTCTTAATGCATATAGATTGGAAAATAATGGCCTTTATAGTACTATATCTGACCAGATTAATAGAACTGTGAGGGGTTTATCCGCAAACAAAATATTGGATAAAATGGAAAGTATTTATAAAGGATATATAAAACTAAACAAAAAAAACACTAGGTATTGGATAATAAATCTAATGATATAAAAATGTATATTGAAGATATAGTGGATAGTTTCATTAAATGCTACACTGATGTTTTGGTACTATCAAGGGTATTTGTGATGATATACATGATATTACAATTTTAAATAAGATATTTAGAATATTCCACATTATTATAATCTGAAGGTTTTTTTTAAAGAGATAAATTTATATTAAAATCATCTTGATGATCTATATTGTATTCTACTAGATTATGATATGAGAATTAATCATATGGTAACAAAAAAATCATAATTGTAATGAAATTTATTGATCTGTAAAATTTTAACATTAATAATAATAATGAGGGGGGAGAGGTTGATGAGGATAACAATGAATGGGTGGAAACCAAATTTATCATTGTTGAAGAATATGTAATTTTGAAAATTTTTCTAAATTATAATCTTGGATAAAATAATGATGATGAACATGAGGGAGTTATGGAAATAAAATTGGAGTTGGAAAATTCACATAAGGGTTTTCAAATTAAAAAATAAATAGAATCATTGAATGGGTAAATTTTGGAAATAATCTTCAGAATACATAGATCAACATAATTTTAAACTGATATTATTTAATAAGTAAGATAATACTGAAAACATTGGCATAAACATATTAGAGAAATTATTATTAAAAATATCATGATTGAGGAGCAAGTCAAATACTATAAAGATATGAATATATTTAAAGATGAAGGAGAAAGAATGATTAATTATTTTGAGATAGAAGTGGTTACTTTTAAAAGATAGATTAATAAAGAAATCATTACTCATGATCTAACTAGGAATTTATTGTTTTAATGATACTTTGATACAAACTCGTAAAAATCATCAAGAAAAGGATAAATTTGCATTGGAATATTTCTTAAAACCAAAGACCTAGATTCATGGGTATGAATGGTAGTGATTGTGAGGTCGAAACCATAGAAAGTAAAGCCCCATATATTTAAATAATGTGAATAAAGAAACATAAGACTGACTTGAAATCCCTAAAATTAATTCATCCACATAAAAGTATTCTCATAAAGATGATATGGAAAGAGATTAAACTGTAAAAATATTTCTTCTTATGAAAATATAGTTTTGTGGGATTTCGTGGTCATAAAATGACCTATTTTTTTTAAAGAAACTAGTTATCTAAAAGGGAAACGACATGAAATAGCCAAAGAGGAATACCTTCTTATTATCCATCGTTAAGTGGTAATTCATTTTATAGTTATTTTTAAAAAATTTATATCTATGAAAAAAACTAGTTTCTGATTGAAATTAGATAGTTGGAATGTATTTGATGAACATGTAATCCCACATTGAAGAAATAGATTTTTGTGGTAGTTCATTCATTGAAAAAAATAATTCAAACATGAAATACCACATACCAAGTCATTATTTATTTTATTAGTAAGAGAATAGTTTGAGATAAATTCCTAATCTTGTCAAAGTTTACATTAATTCCTCAGAAAATGAGTACAAGTAGATCCTTAATAGTGGGTTTTTTGCCCAAATGAATTTTAAATAAAATATATTAATGAATATAAATTTTTTTTTTGGAAATTCAAAGTAATGTAATGATGATGCATTAAAAATGAAAGGAAATGGTATAAAAATTATTATGTTTAATGATCATAAAATCATATAAATGTTTTTAGTAAATGGTTTAGAGCATAATTTCTTGAGCATGATTCAATTATAAGAATAACCTATTATGCATTATTAAATTGTGATTCTTCTTAATTAATGAGACATTTGATCATAAAGTATATATTATTAAGAATAAATAAATTTCATTATTAATTAAAGGTTGTAGAAATGGTGTAAATCTATATCATTTAAATAGAAGAGAGAACATGTGATTCATTATATTTGATAATAAAACCATTTGAGGGATCAATTATTGTGACATATATGACAAAAAATCATTGAAAATATCTTTAATATGAAGTTAACAACTATTATTACCTACATAAAGCATGATATTTAGTTGATGTGTGATTCATGCATGGTAGGTAAAATTATCCACAACCCCTACATGAAAAATAAAAAAAAAGAATAAATTTATTTTTTTCTTATACACATAGATATGTGTGGTCCTGTGAAAATATTAGATTTCTGTGGGAAAAGATATTTTATTCAATAGGTCAATGATTTTTTTATTTCATGTATTATTTTAATTAATATTAAAAAAATGATTTCTTTGATTGTATGATTATGTATGGAAATAGAGAAGAAAATGATACTAGCCACAAACTAAATATGATTACATCTCATAATGGGAAGAATTTCACATCTATCGTCTTTGAGAACAATTATGAGAAGCATGGAATAAATACCAAAGTATCATAATTGTGAACATGATGGTAAATTATGGTATATTAACATTGGAATAAGATGATTAATGATATGTAAAACACTATACTCATTGAATGTGGTGTTGTAAGCCACTATTTGAAGCAGTTAGTGAAATTTTAAAGGTACATTAAGAATCACTCCCTTCTCATCGCTTGATTAAAATGAACACTTTATGAAATGTGTCAGGGTAGAAATCCATCTAAAAAAACATTCATGTGTTCCATAGTATGTTTTAATGTTTAAATAAAGAAGTTAACCAAGAAAATTGTGGTGATTTTGTTGAGGAATTTTTCCTCCTGAATTATCTTATTAAAATAAAATCCTATTATTTTTTTAATAGGATATATAAAATAGTTAAAAAATAATGTCAAAATTATTGATGTTAAAAAAGAAGAAAAATATAGGAGGCTCAGGAAAGTATTAAATTAGTGGATCGATGTTGATATTAAAAACCAAAACTAAAATAAAAATAATAAATAATGTTATGTAATTAAGGCCATCAAACATTATTAGAGAAAAATATAAACATACTCAAACATATTAGAAGTGCAGTATAGAGCATACTGCTTTGATATCCATAATATAGCCCATAATATTAGATAAAGTCCCTCGGTTAAAATCCATGAATAAATATTTCATTTAGATAGATAAAAAATTAAACATGGGAGCTAGAAGTTACACATATTCATGGAAATGTCATTGGGGCCAAATGGGTGTTTCAGAATAATCATGATTAAAATGGTAAGGTTGTTTGAAACAATGTTAGGTTGGTATGTCAAGGGAATATTCATTATGGGGAAGTTTATATATAGGATACTTTTTATCAAGTGGAATGACTTGAATGTAATCATTTATTTTTAGTTGTGGTTGCGTAAATTGTTTATAACATTTATCAAATGTCTGTTAACATATCATTCTTGAATGGAGTTTTTCCAGATTATGATTATATTTTACAACCCATTAAATGATTAGTTAGGAATGATAAAAATAAGATGTGTGATCTAAAAAAGGATTTATTTTGTGTTATACTAGCACCATGTTCTTGGTATTCTATAATCGATTCATTCTTTAAGCATTTGAATATTAAAAAATCTAATGTATATCACAATTTTTAAGTAAATATTTCAAAAGAAAATTAGTTTATATTTTTGGTGTACATGTATAATGTTATAATTGGAGAAAATAAGTAACACTCAAGGGAAAACATTATAAATATGATAAAATAATCATTTGATATGTCTATGATAGTTAAAAATACAGATTTTTTTGATTTATAGGTGATTCAAAGAGAAAAAAAGATATTTTTCTCAAATTCTTAATATGAAAGTGAGATACAAAAAAGTTCAAGAGTGCATGATTAAAAGATTATATGAACATATAAAGTATTTGGAACAATGGTTGGACAAAATATTAAGCAATTAAAGTGGATTATATTTGTTATAAAAAAATATTTTAATCTTGTTGTATCTTGTAGAAAATTTTCTTGATATTGATTTTTTCTTCCAAATTGTCCTATTAGTATCAATAAAACCCCCTAGAAAGAAATATGGTTTCAATGAAATGAATCACAAGGGGTTTATATGGAATAAATAAATTATGTTATTTCATTTAAATATAAGAATGATATTTTAGGTTAATCATTCAATAAATAATATTTTCTAGGAGTCATTTTAGATCCAAATCCACCATAATAACTTCCTTCTTTATTGATTCCAAGTGTATTAAAGGGATATGAAATAAGTGTAAGAGTACTCCATTAAAAACATTTGAATCTGAATATATTTAAAATATATATATAAATGAACTTTGTTACAATAGTTGGCCAGTAATTAGAATACCATAGATAAAAGTTATAGGATACTATGATCATTTTATATGATAATTAGTGGTCAATTTAGAATACAATGAATCCATTACTAGAAAATAGAATGGAGTGGAATATTGAAACCATATCCTAATTTTTTTTACATTTTTCCATTTCATTTTGGTGATATTTTCTTATAGTGGGATTTCATTAATGTGTTGAATATGTATTTTAATGTAATATTGAGACTTTCTAGTGAAAAATATTCTTCATAAAATGCTGGGAAATTTAGCTACGTGTTGAACATAGAGTTATTTTTTAATTCATGTATCACTTATTATGTTATTCATATATAATTATAAATGTACTAGACAATATAGAGTTCATAAAACCCTCATATATTTTCTCATATTGTAATTATTAGATTTCATCAAAGTCAAAAACATTTCAATTTAAATTTGATGGAATCTTTATATATTTTTTCAAAGAGTTGATGGAAGCCAATATAGAATTGGTTGATTAAGGAGTTGGATATTGAATACATGTAGGATGATGTAGAGTTTTTTTCATCCATGTAGGGTCTAAATAAAATTTATTTTTGGTTATAAATATATATTTTTCTTTTACATTATGAAATTTTAAAGATCAGGTTTCTAGAATGGATGAACCTCATATTGTTTTTTTGGTAATAATGGGTTTCTAAGTTGTTTTGTAGCGCATCCTTATTTATATCCAAATGGAATATGGTTTAATTTTTCAATGGGGGATGTATTCAAATACTTTTTAATAAAATTTCACTATTGTATAAAATTAGATCGTAGGGAAAAATTAAAGGAGAACAATTTTGATATTTCTATAATTAAATGTCATTATATTTCTAGAACTCCATTTGAAATATATGTTACAAATATTGGTAACTAATATTCAATGAGGATCACGGTTTGAACTATTTATCATGGGATGGTATCTACTATCTTGGGATATATTTATGTATAGAGACACAAAAACATTGTAGGAAAAATTAAAAGTGTTATCTGTATTTTAATTATAAGTGGATTTGAGCATATGAATCTTGAACATACAAAAATAGTGACATGGGGTTCTTAATTTTTTTTCAGATAGTGTGTGTGGAATTTTTATTTATAAGGATACAGGTAGACTGAGATGAAACAAATATCATTATGAATGACTAGAATTTTGAAACAAAATAATAGACTTTAATGAATGTTTTTACAACATTGATCATCTATTTGGAATAGAGGAAGATATATTTGTATAAAAATACTCTTGATGTATTGGTTTTATTTTTTTGGATTTCATGCAAATGAGCATACATGTTTCTCGATTTTTTTAATTCATTTAAATATATAGTTTATGAGATTAAAAGAAGAGGAATATAAACTGATATTGTTAGTGATCCTTTCCAAAATCACTATTTTATAACTGGTAAAGAGTTTCACATCCCTGTCACATTAACAAGATGTTGGTGTGTTGTTCTTCGATAGCCCATTTGGGTGAAAACTTAATATATATACATCCACTATTTATATTTAATATATCATTTTTATGTATTTTAATGATATATCAAGAGCTTTATACTTCTTATTTTAGCATGGAATAATGACCATATGACGTGAAAAGAGTATCACACTCTAACTCACCATTCCCCTCTTTGGGTGAGTTGAGTTGTGGTTACAATAGAAAATATTAGTGAAAAAGGATATAAGACCTAATATTGGTTTATTGGCCATCATATAAAAAACCCATTTTAATGAGCTCATTTATACTAATTATAGAAAACAATTTCCATGAAATGTGGTGTATAGGAAAATCTACAACAAAGTATAATGAAATATAAATCTTTATATGTACAGAGATTGAGAGAAGACACAATTGAAAATAAAATAGTTATAAGAAATTATAGGGAAATATTTTTCCAACACAAAAAATTAAAAATAAAGAACTAAAATGGCCCTTGATATGATCATTCAGTAAAAATTATTCTATCCTGGGGATCAAGTGTTTCAATATTACAAGAAACTCCAACGAGTGGAGGATAAACATGATTCTTATTTGGAAGGTCAATTTATAGCCTCTGGAAAATATCAATTTAGTTTTGTGTTGGCTGTTAAATAATTTGAGGAAAACCTATTTACTATTATTGTTTATTGGATGAAGAAAGTTTACGGATATATACCCCAAGAACCAGTATAGGGATTCACACTCCTCCAACCTACTTATGTATAATGATCATTGGTTTGTACATTTATTGGACACTTAGTATATTGATTTTTTTCTATTTATCTTTTTTCATTGATCAATCTATTATGATTTATTTATTTTACTATTTCATTTATGTGTGTGGCATAAAACCATTATATTATAGTATTTTAATATTTGGTTTTTCTTTTTAAAATTTTTGAACTTTTTTCAAAATTTCCATTGCTTTCATTTCAACTTCAGTTTTTTTAAACCTATTTGGATTAATTTAAAGACCCCTACAATTTTTGAACCCAGGATAATGTTTTTAATCTCATTTAACCCATATTAAAACTTATATAAATGATTAATTTTTTTAGATTCTATGTTAAGGGAATTCAAAATAATTGAAACTAGTTTTTTGGATTCTATATCCTAAAAAATAGTCCTATGTTTTAATCAAATACCTGAGAGTATTTTAAACCAATTCTAACATCTTATAACAGTGTTTTATTTTTTAGTATAACCAACAAATGTTTAAATAATCAAAATGTGTTGACTAATCTAGTAAAAACCTATGAACATTAAGTTCCTTTTTCAATAAAGTATTGAGGATTTTATTTCAATAAAAAACCCTTTTACAATGACATATAATTCTCTATGACGTTTATTTTTTAGCCTTGTATCCTATAGCATCTGTGACTAACCATAAATGGAGTCCACATTATATCCAAAATATATACATCTAATGTCATCTATAATTTGATGCATGTATTTTAAAAATATTTTCAAACCTATCTCTTGATGTTGATGCGTGATATAGGTTGAGTTCAAGTGTGGGGGAGGGAAAATCAGAGAAGAAAAAAGATATTATTGAATATTGTGCTTAATCATAAGTGAGGATGTAATCCATCATTTTCTATACTAGTTTGTAATGAAAATTATGCTATGAATAATGGGAAAATGACTTTTTACCATTAAATGTTTGTCATTAATAGTATACCACTACATTCATGATAAGGATACATTATGGTGGAACTAAATATGAACCAATTAATCTTAAAAAATATATTGAAACATAAAAATAGAGTTATTCAAAAAACTTAATCCCTCTATTTTCCTAAAAAATTGAGAAATAGAATCCAGGTTTATTCTAAAATAGATAGACCCTAGAATTACTGACAACATGTTCAAAAAATGTAACAAAATTCATATCCAGTAAATAAATAAATAATCCTCTCATAATAGGATAAGAGGTCTATACTATAAATTCATATAATTATTGTCATTTTATAAAGTAATGAGTGGCTTTCCATTCTTCTAGGGAAACATTTATCTTAATAATTAAGTTATGGGAGTTGAAAATATTTTTGTTCTCCTTATAATTTGTGACATCCCAGACCTAGTTTCCACTCATAGGTTCCCGAATCTGAGTTGGACACATTTCCACAAGCACATCTACCTTAATTCTATAGACTTTTGACTAGAAAAAAGGGCCTTAGTTTTCTTAGTGTAGAGAAATTCCTTCATTACCATATTGTAGCATAACAGATAAAAGAAATGATACGTAAATATTAGAAATAGTAAAATATATGGAACTATAGATGAAGGATGAATAATAAACAATAGGAGAAACAGATACAAATTCAAAAAACCATCTGATAAATATCATGTCTCTATAAAAATGTAAATATGGATACAAAGAATTAGGTTGTGCATGTTATACAAATGTAGAAAAAATACACTAGAAACAATCCAAGCATACTGATTGCCAACTTGGTCATATGCAACCAAGATCCACCCATATGAAAGCAATAAAGGTCTAATTACCAAGTTAGAACACTTCTTTTGGTCCACATACACATACATATAATCTTCTTGGGTTATAATGGCATACCAGACAGGGTGTGAGATAAATATTTGTAGGACACCACCAACGACATCTATTACATTGTGTCTGTGTAATTTAAAAACAAATAGTGTTCATGAATTCATATATTAAAGTAAAGTAGTACATTACCATAAATACCAAAGTACCTAATTCCGCCATAGTTGGTGTCTGAAATGAAACCATTTCATTAATTAATTATGTTCCAGTTTATATAACTAGGTCACTTGAGGCATAACTAGCACTGAAAATTGATAATGATAAAGGATCCATGTTATAATAAGTAATTCATGATGCTAAAAATAATGTAGGGATCCATGTTAATAACCAAGTAATCCATTAATATAGGGGTTTATTGACCTTATGAGATAACAATAGCATGGATAAAGGGGTAAGAGAGAAAACCAAGGGGTATCTCCCAATGCATTCCATAATAATGTAATACTAACAAAGTCCAAGGAAATCATCCAATGTAAAATGGGATAAGTAGTGACTAGGAGAAAGGGTGTATAAAATAATCATTCTATCCATATAATTCATAATATATCCAAGGATTATATTTTATTAATTCTTTAATTCATTTCCCCTAACTTATTTCATATATAATAACACTATTGTATGGTTTTACTTCATTCCCATGCTATCCAAAATAATACTTGCAAATAAACACAAGATTTCTTTATTCAGTGAACACTGTAAAAGATTATATTACAATAATACCATATAACCTCACTACACTAGAATAGACACTAAAAGACGTATTAAAATCACATGGCGATCACCCAATACAATAAAAATCCCATGAAAATAGTATGGTTCTTTTAGATATGTCACAATGAAAATTAGTATGGAAAGAACAATAGAAACCATGCTGAGCATCAAAGGAATGATGAGCACCATCTTTGTTAAGATTTCTTGGAATTGGATCACCCTAATTCATTTTTATATAAGGCCATAAAATAATCTTATCATTCCCTCATTGAGGGGTCCATTGGGTGTCTAACAACTATAAGACCTTATAGTCATTGGGTTTTCCATTGGTTTAATTTAAATTATCTAGGTATTATGTGTTTTTCCAAGTGATTAATGTTTTTATTGAAGTTATAGCTTTAAACAATTTTTTAAACTCTTTTTATATATTTTATGAGGATAATTATTTAATCTTTAAAATGGGTTTAAATAATAACCCTTGTGTTTTAAAAAAATATCAAGGGAATCACACATTTGATACTTCTTGGTTTCAGTACAAAGAATCATATTTTTTTAATTTTGAAATTGTACTTTTGGAAAATTAAATTAATAACTACTTTTTTTTAATATTTTAGCTATAAATATTAAATTAATTATTTAAATATTTCATATATCTTGAAAGTATTTTATAAAAGTTTTCATCTTTGGATGTATAAAAAAAGTTCTTAACTAAAAATATATTTTGGATATTTATAATACTAGTACAAGATTGTCTTTATTATGTACTGAACTTTGATTTATAACATTATGTTTTAAAACTCCATTTTTAACTATGGAAAATAATAGTTTAAGGGAATTGTTTAGTCATAATAGTGAATTTTTATTCTCCATTTGAAGACACCTAAATTTGTATATGAAAACATATTTTTCTTATGTTTAACACAAATGAAATGTTTCATTGCTAAAACAATAGGTGAGTACCCTACCGAGCCGAGGGCAACCCAGTATACACCACTCAAGGCTTTGGTGGGCTTCTCACTCATATCCCATGGAAATGGACAATGGTTGTGTGTTAAGTCTCATGCACAGGAGTGCATATTCGGGCCTGAAGAAGAATGGGAAAGTGTGTGTAAGGGTGCCAGAGTGCGCCACCGTACGGGGCAACACGACGGTATGGGTGGGTTCATAAGTGCACCCATAGAGACCCGGTATGGGGCAGTACCAGGTAGGTGGAGGTGTATTGCTTGACAAATTCTAGGAGCCACATGATTATAAGGGAGCCACAAAATCCACCCTATTTTGATGTGGGAAGGCAATTATAAGGTGGGATCATTTCTGGATAGTTAGATCTTTTCGTGCGATATCTGATCCATCTGATTGGTTCGGTCCTCGATTCCTATTAGTTGAATTTTCTCCTCCACATTCTTTATCAATTTTCCAATCCAATCTGGGTCAAATCATATCCGTTCAAGACATTTTAAAACAACGTGTTTCTCACAACCATCTGATCAAATGAAATATAATCATGACCGTTCGTCTATTTTAAATACCCTAAATCCTTCGTAGCCATATGATCCACTCCTCCTCAAATATCAACTATTCATCTTTTATAAAACTCGCTAATGCCCCTCAACCATTTTATCTGGGTGAGATCTAATCCTAACCATCCATTATTTGTTTATCCACATCATCTTATTCCTCCTGTAAACACTATACCATAATACCTTTTTATTCTTATTTTCTTATTTTCAACACTCGTGACCTCGGGTGGCCCCTCTTTTCACTCGTTTTCCCGAAGACCGACATGATCGATCTTATTTTAAACTGAGGAGCCTTATTTTTCTCGAAAGTTTCATTAAATAAATATTTTTTATATTATTTATGTATAACTCAATTTGCACAAGAACCACATGATGTTCTTCATCTCTTGCACCTCCATTGAGGTCCTCCCGACCACTTCTCCTCCTTCAAAACAGGTAAGGGACCTAGTAGTGTTTCTTTGTTAAGGTTTTCATATATGTATATAAATATACATAGATGATTAAAAACACACACATAGATATATATATATATATATATACACTGTTAAGTATAAGACTTACTAGTTTCTCTTAAGATGGTGAATTCTTATCCATAAATGATATTCTTGATTCTTTAACATGAAAGGGCTTGAGATATTTTTGTGTCTGACAAATATATATATATATATATCGAGGTATATATAAAGATATATACATGGTTGTGTTTAATAAATAAACGTTTTCAATTTTTAATCATGATTCAAAATTAAAGAACATTTTTAATTAATGTTCCTAATGTATTTAAGTCATATAATTTCCTTGGATTTGTGGTGTAAAACCCTTTTTTACATTATGTATGTTCAGTTATGTGTATATATTTATATACATATTTATACTTATAATCATTGATCCTCAATATTATTTATATATTACATGTATTTTTATGTATGAATAAAAAATTTTGTTTAACAAAATGAATGGATTATAAGGAACAATTGAAAGATATAATCTATTATACACACCCTTGAGTATAAATGGATTATACGATACTCAATCCTATATAATTTTGGATTTTCCAAATATTATTTATATGTAAAATTAGTGTTAATGAATATATACATATATATTAATTGCTTATTTCCATAACATTTAAAGTAAAATTCGTTATGGTTGATTTTCATGATTTTCAATTCTTAAAATTGTTTGTAAATAATTGAGATTACCCTAGTGATATGTGATACATAACCATGCAAGTAAATGAATGTTTAGATAATTCTGTGTTTAATACCCCACATAAAATATATATTTTTTCCTTTCAATTAGTCATGCATCCAATCCATGATGAATTTCTATTATAAATTTTGTTTACTTTTGTAATAAGGTTTTTTGAATTTAAAGGGTAATCATTTTTCTTACAAAACCTATATTTTTTTTGTGCTTTAGTTATCATCACATGTTCTATAATCTTCTTACCATAATTTTTATTTATTAAAATGCCAAGTAGTTGTTAAATTTGACACTTAAGAACTTGACTCACTATATATTTGTAAATACTATGGAATGTAATTAAATTGTTAGGACCAATTATGGATTAAGATAACAAATTATTAAAAGTGGTATGGGACACTATGAATGATATTAGATGAGAAACTAAGTAATATATGACCCTTTTAATGATATTTAGTGAGTAATTTAACAAATCAAAGTTGTATGAGGAACTTTTATTTAATGAAATGAAGAATTCATTGGACTTAATATGTGATGGGTGGGGCCCGCTATAGCCCCTCAATGCATCAGTAAGCCTCATCAGACAAATAGATGTGGAATTGGTTGTGGCCTATCTTAATTATGATTTATGGATTTTTTCCAAGGCCTTTTTCATTTTAGACGTCTTGGCTGAGGCCTTGAAAAATGTTTCAGAATGTACAGCATGTGCTCTTTTTCATTATGACTATGACATTTAATTAAATAAGTGAATATTTTACTAGAAGAATATACATAGTTAAAGAGCTTAAACTTATGATAATTAGAGTAAGTAAATGCTTATGGGATAATGTTTATTCAGCACTTGGAGAATTATCATCCAGTTTATGTTTTACAGTTTGTATGTAAATAAATTGAAATTAACATTTTGTGAACAACTCTCATCATGTATTATGTCCATGTATAAATTATGTATTATCACATTCACATGTCACATTTAGTGTAGTTAGAATAACTCCTGATTTATATTATGTTCAACATATATTTTGTATGATCATGATTATGAATGAAATAGGTTTAATTGAAACACTATTAGTAATCCTCAAATTGTTCACTTATCATTCTTGGAAAAAATGTTCTGTTATGATTCATGTGCCACAGCTTTCCTAAAGAAATTTTTTTATGAATAATTTTAAAGGAATGTTTTCAAAAGGTTTTATTTGATATATTATTTTAATAACCACCCTTACTGGGCATTCTTATTATCACCTTATGTTTTAACAAACAAATTACAGGTTTTGTAGATTGAGATACACTATTTGGTGGCAGAATTATTGAGATTCTTTTCACATTCAATTTTTGAAAAAATGTAATTATTGTATCTTGTTATATAGGACCTAAACAAAAAATATTATATTTAGTGAAACATAATGTGTAATAATCATATTTTATTTTTATAAAATAATTACACACCATTTTTTATTGAAACTGCATCAGCTCCTGGGCAGTCTGGCGTTGGGGCCTGACAGTTAGTATTAGATGATTGGTTTAAACAACACTGGAAAATTAAATCCACTTTTAAAAACATGATTATGTCTTACTATGGAGAGGTTTTCCTAAAAATTTTAGATGGTAGAAGAATCGAGCATTCTGTCTCTCCCAATGGAAATATTAGAAACTATAGTATCCAAGTCATGTTTAGAGGGATATGAGGCATTTGAAAACCTTTGGTTGTCTTGTAAACACATTTACCATGTATGAAATTCTCCTCATGTACTTCATCTTCACCGAGGATCTAGATTTGACTACTTCAGGATGAAACATGCCTTACATACCTTTTATGCACATAAGGTAAGGTATTATGAAATTCTATTTTGATACTTTACCTTCGCCGGCTATTTTCAATCACTAATGATCTTTTAGAAGGTTGCACAAGAGGGTGACCTCTGGGAATCCTAAATTTGTCAAATCGTTACCTAGGGTTTTCGAGGATAGGTCATCTATATCAAAATTCTTGATGAAGAGTCTACCCATTAGCATTATAGACATCATGTTCAAGTAGATGTCACCCATGTCCACACACTTCATTCTTTCCATTGTGGGAACATTATATGTCCACAACTATTTTTTCAGAGTTGTCTGTATATCATCTAGACCAAGGAGATTTAAAAGTTTGGAACCATATTAGGGATCCTCATAATTGTAAACTAGGGAAATCGAAAACACTGGAGAAACTGGTGAAGTTTCATCTTGGATGATGTTAGGAAATCCTTAGCAGTGTTTTTTAAGAGGGAGAAAGTAGTTATGTATCACATTTGGTTTTATAAAACTTGTATAATTGGATAATGTTATATGTTTTAGTACTTTAACATTCTTTTACAAATGAATTCTCTATTTTAATATGATTATGTCCTACTGAGTAAAACATTTCTGTTGAAAAGTTTCAGATGGAAGACATGAGTTCACCAACCAACCAATTATCTCTCCATACCAAATTATTAGAATGCACAATTGTTCATTCATGTTCCTAAGACTATGACCCAATTTAAAACCTATGCCTGACTTGAAAAATGTCTTTATGAAGTGTCCCTCAGCTAAAATATCTTCTATTCCTACAAAGGAGAGTGTTATATCTATGACTGTATTACAAAGGACCAATTTGCAGAGTTTAGGAAGAGGGGGAAATACTTCTAATGTCTATTCTTATGTTTCATCTTATCTGAGAACTACTAAGCTCTAGAATGGTTTTAGGAAGCTTCATTGGAGGGTGACCTTTAGGTGGTATATCTATTTAATGTTTAAATTTTACTATGTATGGAGTTCTCTATGACTTCGATGATTTCACGCACGACATAACACCAGGGATTTATAGATATCTAGTCCATTCTCAAATCTATGATCCTCACACCACTCCAGCCTTCCAATGGAAACCCAAATTATTTATGTATGGGGTTGATTCTAGATGCTCTCAGTGCTCTTGGTGTATTACGGTCTATGAAGTCGAGGGAATGGAAACCAATCTAGAGATCCAACATGGGGTAATCGGACGATTGTCCACATTGGCCAACTTTGTGATGAGATGTTGGAAATAATGTGTCTCTGGTTATCCTAGTGTTTGTGTATGAATATTTTAGAACTTTGATGACACAATTATATGAAGAGGGAATATTGTTGCTGGTCAGAGTGGATACTCAAGAGGGGGGTGAATTGAGTTCCAATTAAAATTTCTATTAAAATATTGCCTATTTAAAATCCCTTGATTTATAAAATAAGTTAAAATGTAGGGAATTTATACAGATTGTAAATATTCACTTAGCTTCTCAAAGATTGATTAGGTCTCAGTTAATATAACCACAAGATCAAACTATCTTTTGAAACTAACCTACGGATTTACAATAAGTGTAAACACTTCCTAATTTAACTATCAAAGAAGCTTTAAAATTGTTTTGTATTTCAAAGTAATAATAGCGGAATAAATAAGATATATTTAGTATACTTTGAACGTAAAATAAAGATGCATAACAGATATAACAAGAGGTTAAGTCTCATGCCAAGACTTAGTCCTCTCAAATTTATATAAATTTGATCCAAACCCTGGATCAGGGTTAACAACAGTTTACAAAACTATCCAGGGCACATAGGGACCTCTGCCACTGTTCTTCATGGGAAACAAAACAAAGACCAGGCCACACAAGGACCTCTTCCATAGTTGACGTGGGTAAACAAGAGTTAAGAGATTTAGAGTGAGGATTTGATATCCTCCAGTTCAGTATAGGAGACAGCGGGTGTATAAGAAATACATAGTACACCACACTGATCGAAAGTTAATAAATAAATCACCTAGAGAGAACATATAAGATTTTATAAAGCTCTAGTGATTATCAATGCAACTCTGGACTCATTGGATTTAGCAGGAATGCTTATGAGCAATTCTATGGTTTTTCTGTTGAAAAACAGAGTGTCGTAGTTAAGCTTGTGTTTTACAAGAGTGAGAATGATATATTGATTTTTTGTGTGTTCTTCAGTGGTGTTGGATTGCATTAATGAGAGTTCATTGAATGTCTTGCAATCTTCTTCTTGTTCAGGATTGTTTTTCTTGTTTAGTATAGTGCTCTCGGGTGTATGTAAGTTCTTCTTGTTGTATCGTCACAATTTTCTCTCTTCACTATTTGCTTCTTATTTTTCATGTACTGCATCTCAATCTTCCTTATATTCTTCAAATTCTGGCAGTATGAGTGATTCCATTTTCATAGGTATGAGATACGGCTTCCTGACATGCCGACAACTATCATTAAATTACATTAATTGTATTAAAAACATCAAATATGACTGTTAGCATTATTTAAATAATATTGAGAAAAAGTTAAGAAACGGTGTCACAGTGATTATGTAAATGGTGTCTTCTTCACGGTATTGTCTTCATGGTATGTGGTCATGGTATGTCTATGTCACAGTTTCTAGCTCACGGTGTCGAGGTCACAGTGTCTGGGTCATGGTGAGTCCTTCATGGTGTCTGGTTCACGGTGTCTGGGTCACGGTGTCTGGGTCACGGTGTCTGGTTCATGGTGTTTGGGTCACGGTGAGTCCTTCATGGTGTGTCCATGCATAGACAAATATCTGTATTTGGACTTAGAAAGTAATATACAGAATATGGATTAAGTTTAATCATTAGAGAGTAAAAGAGCTTGAATCATAAATATAAAGGCTTGATAATATATGTGAGATTTGTGATCAGGCATAAGACATGTAAATAATAAAGAGAGTAATTAACATCCATAAGATTTTTTATCATTAAAACATGATGTGCAGTTATTATTGAGATTGAATAGCATTAGCAAAATGTGCAATGAAGATTGAGATTAATTAATAGTAATATGAATTTTGATCATTAAAACATGATTAACACATGAGGAGTCCAAAAATCTCCCCCTTTTTTATGATCACAAATCAGATATAGTCAAAATATAAATGGAATGTAACATTAAAAAAACTAGCATATTAGAATAGGAACAATTAGAGAAAAATAGATTCGATAATAACATATCTCATTATAGTACTGATACTTGTAGTTTTTCTCCCCCTTTTATTCTTGTATTTTTATCCCCCTTTTGGGATTATCAAAAAGTAGAGAGAATGAAAGGAAACAATGGAGTATTCATTAAAAAAAGGTTCAGAATAAATAATAAAATAGAAATATAAATAGGAAACAACAAATGACATCCCATCAAAAAGAAAACATTCCCTGGACTCTTCAGGGATCCATCTATTCCTTGCCTTTATCAACAGTAGGAGCTGGTGATGAAGTTGAAGAAGGCATAGATACAGTAGACAAAGAGGGTAAGGGTAGACCTTCAAAAATAGATGGAGCAAAAGTGGGAGCAGTAGAAGATCTAGGCTGTGATTGGTCAAGAATGATTGGCCAGATCTAAGAAAGAGCTTGGCTAACTGTCATGGAAATTGAGGCTATGGTAGGTAGACCAGGTCTAAGGGATGCAGCAACTGGAGCAACTATTGCAGTACTCAGCACATGAAGATACTGCTTCAAAAGATTGGTGAAATTAGTAATGATTTCACCACCATATTGAATAGCCTTTTCAAAATCATCCTTATTCTCCATAAATTTGTCCAACAATCTCGTGAACTCTGTAAGCTTCTGAACTTGAGCTTTAAAAGCTTTATTCACCGGAGGGATTCTCAAAATTTCTACAAGATATCTAAAGTGATTTGTCATATCACTTTTAGAGAAAACCCAGGAGAGATACAAATCTATTTTCTTGGTGATCTATTGTTGAGCATCATTGGCTATCTTAGAATGATTCCTAACAAATTCCAATTCTCTATCACTGTTCTTACCCACTTTTGACAAAGAAGACAGATCCAAGCCACTGAAGGCACTCTGAAGTTCTTCCTTGATTGTGGATCTCAGTAGAGAATCTTCCAAAGAAGGTGTGGAGGTCTGACCAGAAGCAGGAGATGCCTTGACAACTTCGGTTAGAACTTTGAGCTATTTCAAAACCTTTTGCAGGCATCCAATGTATTCATCTGTAAGATTATTCAGATTTTCAACAAGCTCCCCCATGCATTCCAGCATTTTTATGTGTCTTTTTCCAATCATTTCATCAAAAGAAAGTTGATATGGATGAACTTGAGACACAATTTCCCTTACAAGGATGGAATCAGATGTCTTAGGAGAAGTAAAAACTGGTGCAGGGGCAGAAACAGGAGCAGGCACTGATCTCAAAGACAACTCATTCTGCAGATTTGCTACCATATTTTTCAGATTTGCAACATCAAAACTCAGCAGCTTATTTTCTATTCTTACATCTTGAATTTCTCGGATCAACCTTGGTTGAATATGTAACATAATATTTTCCATTATAATTGATGCATCTTCTTGACTTAACTGAGCCAATGGACGATGTTGAGTGGATAGGATCTTCTAAACTCTAGCTAAAAGAGTCTCTCCAAAAACATTCAGATCATTATTAGTCACAAAGGAGTGATGATCGGGGAAGGGTGCAGGTAAAGGTAGTGGTTCAGATTCTGGTTGAGGTTCAGAGTCATCTTTAGACTCAGATTCTGATTCAGATTGAGGATGGGGCTCTGGTTCTGGTTTTGGATGAGCTATAGAATTCAGTTGAAATAGAGAAGAAAGATCAATTCCAGTTGTAGTCACATGCTGTGACTCATTTACAACATAAAATCTTGGGAATTCATATCGAGTGTACACAGAGTATGAGACAGAAGGTTGAGAAGCTTCAGCAGATCCAACTTCTATAATCTCATGGTTTTGAGGTTCCTCCCCCTCAAATTGTGCTTCCCTTTCAGATTCTTGAGGCTCGGGAACATAGTCAAGATCCACATGATCATCTCTAATCACTTCAGCAAACTCTTGCCTTACCAGCTGAAAGGCAATTTCCATCCTCTCTTCAGCAGATGGAATTATCTCAGGAACCTATTGTTCCACTGGTTGAGCTTCCAGACTTGCTTCTTTCTCAACAGAAAGATTCTCTTCAATAGGATCTGCCTCAAAGGTTTCTTTCTTTTCTGAATCAGGAAAACCCCATTTTCTTGCAGCATTAGGATGACCTTCTAGATTGACATCCACACTAGAATCAGAAGCTTCCTCTTCTCTCAAACTAACAGCAACTTCCTCTCCATGAGTTATTTCAGTATGGATAATAGCAGGGACAATAGTCCTTTCTTTTTCAATAGGAGTTGTTTCCATTTGTGGTATTTCAACCTCTTCTCTAGGTGGTACTTCAGCTATTACTTCCTCTTCTTCTTCTTCTAAAAACTCAACCACTTCATCAGGTTCTGAACCAGGATCAGATAGATTCTTAGGCCTTCTTGGATAGTCAATAGAATTAAACTTTTTATAGAGTTGATCATTATCGTCAACCCACTGCTTCTTCCAGGGGTTCCAGCTAATCTTCATCCTTCTGATGATAGGCTTGGATAGGAAAAATTCAAAGTCCTCTAACTTTTCTTATTCAGTCCAACCATCCCTTTGGAAACTAACATAGCTAAAATCATCCTTGAGTAAAACAAGGAGGTGGATTTGTAAGTGAATTTAATCAGATCAGAGATATGGTTAATAACATACTTGCATAGGTTGATCTTATGGCCATTCTTCAATAGGTGAATCAGGAACACGTCCTTATACTTCATCGAAGAAAAATCTCTTTTTCTCGGACTAATCAAATTTTGAACAAACTTGAACAGTAGTCTTGTCTCTCCATCTAATTCAGCAGTTATGGCCCTTCTCTTGGTGCCATTTCTAGTCAGGATTTCCAAACCATTCTCCAGGTCAAAGATATCGGCTGTTGGAGGAGGGTCTCTCTGGTAATCCTCACAAACTCCTTCATGTAGAATCCCTAGGCATGCAGACCACAAACTCGAAGAGAAAGATCACTTTTGTCCATTTATCCAACTTGTTACCATAAATCGTTCTCCAAAATCAAAGTAAAACTTCACATATTGGTAGAATTGAGATACCAATCTCGGGTAAATCGGTCTATTTTGTCTAGAGAACCATTCAAGCCATCCTTTTTCTCTTAAAAATTTCAAAACTAAAGATTTTCTAGACAGCATCCACTCATGGAAAACTTCTTTTTTAGGTACAATAGTACGGCTTACCGGGTTTGGGTTTAGAGGTCCTTTAGGAGCTATCCTTGGTATCTTCTTCTGTTTCTTAGATCCGCACTTCTCAGACGAGGGTGAAGATGGACGCTTCATCCTTGGCATTCACTGAAGGTTTGGGCGAGAGGGAAGAGAAGGTTCAAGAGAGAGTTCGGTTAAGGAATCGAATGAATCCCTTAAGTTTTATCATTTGGGAAAGTCAAACGTCATAAAAAAATGCAGGCAAACAAATAGCGGTGAAAATAAAAATTACCGCGATACGGGTTAAAATAAGAATAAAAATAATCTTCACGGTGAGACCGTGAGTAGGAATTATGGTGTGAGGAAAACTAGTCATCACGGTGAGACAGTTGATAGTCATCACGGTGAGATAGAAAGCATTCTGTGTAGTCACGGTGAGACAGTGAGTTGATGGACCGTGAGCATAAGGTCTTGACGGTGACACTATGAGCATAAAACAGTAACTTAGAAATAGTGACCATGAAACCGCAAAGTAAAATACTGTAATGTACTAAACATTAAGAACAATAATATTTCTATTTATGTTTAATCATACCAAGATCATGTATGATGTAGTCTAATCTTTCAGAATTTAATGGTTTAGTGAATATATCAGCAAGTTGATATTTAGTACCAATGAATTCCAAAGTGATATCACCTTTTTGATAATGATCCCTCAAAAAGTGATGTCCTACATCAATATATTTTGACCTAGAATGAGAAACAGGATTTTTAGAAATATTAATAACACTTGTGTTGTCACAGTTTATTGGGACATGTCTAAATTGATATCCATAGTCTAGTAATGTGTGTTTCATCCACAAAATTTGTGCACAACAACTTCCAGCAGATATGTATTCAACTTCTGCAGTGGATAATGCAACAGAATTTTGTTTCATACTCCACCATGATACTAGTGACTTTCCTCAAAGGTGACATGTTCCAGAGTTTCTTTTTCTATCTAACTTACATCCAGCAAAATCAGCATCAGAATAACTAACTAATTCAAATAATTGTCCATTTAGATAGAACAGTCCTAAATTGGGAGTATTCTTGAGGCATTTGAAAATTCTATTTAATGCATTTAAATGTGACTCTTTAGGGTTTGCCTGAAAATGAGCACACATACACACACTAAACATAATATCAAGATGACTAGCATTCAGGTAGAGTATACTTCCAATCATTCCTCTATAAGTGGTTTGATCAACAGATTTACCATATTCATCAAGATCTATCTTACAGGCGGTACTCATGGGAGTGTCACTACTTTTTGTGTTATCCAATCTAAAACATTTTAAAAGAGCTCTAGTATATTTACATTGTGTTAAAATAATTACATCATCATTTTGAAAGATTTTAAATCCAATAAAGAATTTAAGTTCACCCATTAAACTCATTTCAAATTCATTTTGCATCATTTTAGAAAAATCAGTAAATAATGTAGTTTTTGAAGATCCAAAAATAATATCATCTACATAAATTTTTACAACTAAAAAATCTTTATAAATTCGTTTTATAAACATAGTAGGATCATCTATTTATTTTGTAAAACTTTTAGAAATTATACAAGTATATAATCTATCATACCAAGCTCTTAGAGCTCGGTTTAAACCATATAAAGCTTTTGATAATTTGAAAATATGATTTCGAAAATGAGGATTTGAAAGTCCAGGTGTTTGTTAAAAAAAATCATCCTTAGAAATATATCCATTCAAGAATGCACTCTTGACATCCATTTGATATAGTTTAAAATTTGGCTGTGCAGTATAAGCAAGTAAAATCCTAATAGCTTCTAATCTGGATACTGGAGCAAAAGTCTCCACATAGTCAATACCTTCTTTTTGGCTATAGCCTTGTGCAACTATCCTAGCTTTATTTATAACTATGTTTCTAGATTCATCTTCTTTATTTCTAAACACCCATTTAGTGCCTATTGTGAAAGTGTCCTTAGGTCTTTCAACAAGATTCCAAACTTTATTTCATTCAAATTTATTGAGTTCATCATGCATAGAAATTACCCAAAATTCTTCATTAATAGCATCATCAATGTTTTTAGGTTCAAGCTGTGACAAGAAGGCTTGATGGTCAACCTGATTTCTAAGAGATGCTCTATTCTGTGTCCCTCTATCAAGATTTCCTACAACAGCATCTAAAGGATGATTCTTTAGAATTATAGTTGATTAAGTAAAGGTAGGGATAGAAACTTCAGTTTCTTCTCTAGGTTCGGGTTGACTAGGAGCAGATTCTGGAATAAGTCCAGAACTAATTGTCTTTCTAGCAGGTTCATTGATTTTATCATTAAGTTCCAGAATAGATAAATCTTCAACAAGATTTTCAAGAGAGGTTTTAGGCTCATGTGGATCAGTTTCATCAAACTTGATGTGAACATATTCTTCCACACACATGGTTCTTTTGTTGAAAACTCTATAAGCTTTTCTAGTTAAGGAATGTCCTAAAAAGATTACTTCATCACTCTTAGAAGCAAACTTATCAAGATTATATTTTTTATTAAGAATAAATACTTTGCAGCTAAAGACTCTAAAGTAACTAACTTTAGGTTTTCAATTGTTCCACAACTCATATGGGGTATTCTTAAGAACAGGTCTAATTAAGACTCTATTAATAATATAACAAGTTGTATTCACAGCTTCAACCTAAAAGTAAATTGGCAGGTCATATTCATTAAGCATAGTTCTAGAAATTTCTTGAAGGGTTCTATTTATTCTTTCTACTACACCATTTTGCTGAGGTGTCCTAGGAGTAGAAAAGTTATGACTATATCCATTGTGTGAGCAATTGGACTCAAATTCATGATTTTCAAACTCACGGCCATGATCACTTGTTAGAGTTTTAATCATAAGTCCACTAGGATTTTCTACAGACTTGGAGTATTTAACAAAGTAATAACAAGCTTCGCTTTTGTGAGCTAAGAAGTATACCCAAGTATATCTAGAAAAGTCATCTACTATGACATAGACATAGTGCATCCCATTTAAGCTACAAACTCTAGATAGTCCATAAAAAATCCATGTGAACCTACTTGAGAGGTTGAGAAGTTGAAACTTCTTTCTTTGATTTAAAAGAAACTTTATGTTTCTTTCCCTTTTGAAAGGGATTACAAACTTTTTCATTTGGAAACTCATGTTTAGGTAGGTCTCTAACTAAGTTCATCCTAGTTAGTTTTCTAAGTGAGTGTATATTAAAGTGTCCTAATCTACTATTCCATAACCAAGACTCTTTTGGAAAATCATTTAAACAGATAACATTTTTCTTAGATATGGAATTTAAATCAACAACATAAACATTTTCATTTATTAAAGAAGAAAATACTAAATCATTTTTAGAATTAAAAAAAAATTCAAGAATCATTTTCAAATTTCACATTAAAACCATCATCACATAATTGATAAATTCTTAACAGATTATATTTAAGTCCATAAACAAATAAAACTTTAGAAATTAAAACTGAATTAGTGTTACCAATTTGTCCTAGGATGATGATCTTTCCTTTAAAATTATCACCAAAGGTGAAAATAATCCATTAACCATTATTAAACATTTTAAACATGAGTAATCCCCAGACATATTTCTTGAACATCCACTGTCCAAATACCATGTCTTCTTGTGGGAAATATTCAAGCAGGTTTCCTACAAAACTGATTTAGATAGGAAATGATTTTGGTACCAAGATCTTCTTGGGTCCAGACAGGTTAGCAATCAAAGCTTTTGGTACCCAAATTTGTCTTATGGGTCTCATATAATCTACAAAATAAAAAGATTTTGAAAGATAAACTCTATTTGATTTATGACTATGTGAATAACTAGTTGAAGCATATAAATGTCCAGAACTAGAATTAGCAGCATTCTGTCCAGATTTAGGAATAAATCTATTCTTGGAAATCTGTCTCTGTCTAGGTTTGTAGCCTATTATGGTAGTGTATTTTGGTGCCACGTTCTTTCCTAGCATTTGGGTTAGTGTATCCTTTCCATTTGTGAAATTCTCTAAGTCTTTTCTAAGTTTCTCATTTGACATTTTTATTTCAGTGTTCTCCTTTAACAGTTGAGCATTTTCCTCTTTTTCAATAGTAAGTTCGGTTTTAACAGTAGTAGTGAGAGCATGATGTTTCTTTAATGATTTGTATTTATCCATAAGTTCATTTCATGTCTCTTCCATCATATTACAGTATTAAAATAATTCCTCACTAGTCATGTTTTCAGAATCAGAATTAGATTCTGCCTCATCTCCAGAATAATAATAATTTAAAACAAGTGTATCTAAGGTTACCTCAGATGTGTTTGTCATGAAACACATGTTGGCACAATTCTTTTCATAATCAGATATTTTAGATTCACTTGTGATGTCTTCAGAAGCACTCCAAGTAGCCTTCATAGCTTTTTTGTACTTATTGACCTTGTAATCATATTTCTTCTTGAATTCTAGCTTTGTTCAGTCAGCTTTAATGTGTCCTTTCTTTTTGCACTCATAGAAAACAACTTCATCACTTTTATCTTTCTTTTTCCAATCCTTCTTCCAATTTCCCTTATTTTAATACTTTCCTTTGTAATTTGATTTTATGAAAAATTTCTTCTTCCTATTAAATTTCTTAAACCATTTGGATATCTGAGCCATTTCAGCTTCACTATTAGATTCTAAATTTTCACTTGTTGAACTGTTCGTTTGTATTTGAGCATTATCATTGTCCTTACTATTTGAAGCAGTAGTCTTGAAAGCCACAGATTTTCTCTTAGGTTCACCATCTTCATCTTTATTCACCTTGAGTTCGTCCTCATACATCATAAGCTTACCAATGAGTTCTTTGATAGGTAGAGAAGCAATGTCACATAACTCTCTAATTGAAACAGATGCGCCTCTCCATCGTTCTGGTAAACATTTCAAGATTCTCAAAATTTGTTCCTTTACTGGAACAACCTTTCTGAGTGAATTTATTGTATTGAATATATCATTAAACCTGAGATAAATATCAGAAATAGGTTCATCAGTATTCATTTTAATATTATCATATTTAATAGTGTATAACTATTTAATGTCATTTCTTTAACATTGGTTCTTACTTCATGAGAAACACCCAAAGTATCCCAAATTTCAAAATCAGTTTTACAATAAGAAATTCTATTAAACGCTTCATCTCCTAAAGCACAGTACAGGGTATTCATGGCTTTACAATTATTATTATAGGCAGTATTTGTAGGTTCATCCCAATTTATTCTTTCAGTTTCTGGAATTTTATATTGTGACTCTATAGCAGTCCAGATATCAAAACCCATGTTTCTAAATATATTTTCATTTTATTTTTCAACTGAGCATAGTTTATACCATTAAAGAAAGGTGGAATGTTAGTAGCAGAACCCTCTAATCTATTGTCCATAGCTATATTTTAGAAAGATAATTTAAAGAGATAAAATTTAGAACTAACAGAAATTTATGATCTTTAAAGATGCAACTAAAATCATAGTTGAAAAATAGAGTATTTCAAAAATCATTAAAAAAAACAATTCCTTTGTTACCAAATGTTAGAAGGAGTGGATACTCAAGATGTCGGTGAATTGAGTTCCAATCAAAATTTCTGTTAAAATATTTTTTATTTAAAATCCCTTGATTTATTGAATAAGTTAAACTGTAGTGAATTATATACAGATTGTAAATGTTCACTTAGCTTCTCAAAGATTTATTAGGTCTCAGTTAATGTATCCACAAGATCATACTAACTTTTTAAACTAACCTACTGATTTACAATAGGTGTAAACACTTGCTAATTTAACTATCAATGTAGCTTTAAAACAGTTTTTTATTTAAAAGTAATATCAGTAGAATAAATAAGATATATGTAGTATGCTTTGAACTTAAACTAAATATTCACAGCATATATAACAAGAGATTTAGTCTCAAGACGAGACTTAGTCCTCTCAAATTTATATAAATTTGATCCACACCCTGGATCGGGATTAACAACAGTTTACAAAACTATCCAGGCCACACAGGGACCTCTGCCACTGTTCTTCATGGGAAACAAAACAAAGACCAGGCCACACAAGGACCTCTTCCATAGTTGACATGGGTAAATAAGAGTTAAGAGATTTGGAGTGAGGATTTGAGATCCTCCAATTTAGTATAGGAGACAGTGGGTGTATAAGAAATAAAGAGTACACCACACAACACGAAAGTTAAAAAATAAATTACTTAGAGAGAACAGATAAGATTTTAGAAAGATTTAGTGATTATCAATGCAGCTATGGACTTGTTGGATTCAGCAAGAATTCTTCTGAGCCCTTCTCTGGTTTTTCTATTGAAAAACAGACTGTCGTAGTTAAACATGTGTTCTACAAGAGTGAGAATGATCTCTTTATTCGTCGTGTGTTCTTAAGTGGTGTGGGATTGCATTCATGAGAGTTCTTTTAAATTCTTTCAAATTCCTTCTTGTTCAGGATTGTTCTTCATGTTTAGCACAATGCACTCGGGTGTTTGTATGTTCTTCTTGTTGTATCTTCACACTTTTCTCGCTTCACTGCTTGCTTCTTTTTTTCTGTTTTTCGTGTACTGCATCTCAATCATCCTTAAATTCCTCAAATTATGGCAGCAGGAATGATTCCCTTTTCGTATGTACGAGATATGGTTTCCTGACATTCCAACAACTATCATTAAATAACATTAATTGCATTAAAAACATAAAATATGACCGTTAGCATTTTTTAAATAATATTGACAAAAAGTTAAGAAACTGTGTCATGGTGATTATTTAAACGGTGTCTTATTCACAGTATAGTCTTCACGGTATGTGATCATGGTATGTCTATGTCACGGTGTCGAGCTCACAGTGTCGAGGTCATGGTGTCTGGGTCACGGTGTCTGGGTCACGGTGAGTCCTTCATGGTGTCTGGTTTACATTGTCTGGGTCACGGTGTCTGGTTCACGGTGTCTGGGTCACGGTGTGTCCTTCACGGTGTGTCCATACTTAGATAAATATCTGTATTTGGACTTAGACAGTAATATGCATAATATGGATTAAGTTTAATCATTAGAGAGTAAAAGAGCTTGAATCATAAATATAAAGGCTTGATAATATATGTGAGATTTTTGATCATGCATAAGACTAGTGAATAATAAAGAGAGTAATTAACATCCATAAGATTTGTTATCATTAAAACATGATGTGTAGTTTTTATTGAGATTGAATAGCATTAGCAAGATGTGCAATAAATATTGAGATTAATTTACAGTAATAGGATTTGTGATCATTAAAAAATGATTAACACACGAGGAGTCCAACAATCCCCCCCCTTTTTGATGATCACTAAATAGATATAGTCAGAATATAACTGGAATGTATCATTAAAGAAACTAGCATATTAGAATAGCAACAATTAGAGAAAAATAGATTTGATAATAACATATCTCATTATAGTACTGATACTTGTAGTTTTTCTCCCCCTTTTATACTTGTAGTTTTCTCCCCCTTTTGGGATTATAAAAATGTAGAGAAAATGAAATGAAACAATACAGTATTCATTAAAAAGTGTTCATAATAGATCATACAAGATAAATACAAACAAGAAACAAGAAATCCCATCCCTTAAAAAAGAAAACATTCCATGGACTCTTTAGGGATCCATATTTTCCTTGCCTTTATCTACAGTAGGAGCTGGTACTGAAGTAGAAGAAGGAATAGATGTAGTAGACAAAGAGGGTAAGGGTAGACCTTCAAAAAAGGATGGATCCAAAGTGGGAGCAGTAGAAGATCTAGGATGTGGTTGGTCAAGAATGACCAGCCGGATCTGAGAAAGAGCTTGGCTAACTGTGATGGAAGTTGAGGCTAGGGTAGGTAGGCCAGGTCTAAGGGGTGCAGCATCTGGAGAAACTATAGCAGTACTCTGCACATGAAGATAAGGCTTCAAAAGATTGATGAAATTAGTAATGATTTCACCACCATATTTCATAGCCTTTTCAAAATCAACCTTATTCTCCATAAATATGTCCAATAATCTGGTGAACTCTGTATGCTTTTGAGCTTGAGCTTTAAAATCTTGAGTCACCGGAGGGATTCTCAAATTTTCCACAAGATACCTAAAGTGATCTGTCATATCACTTTTAGAGAAAATCTGGGAGAGATACAAATCTATTTTCTTGGTGAACTCTTGTTGAGAATCATTGGCTATCTAGGAATTAATCATAACTAATTCCAATTATCTATCACTATTCATACCCACTTTTGACAAAGAAGAGAGATCCAATCCACTGAAGGCACTCTGAAGTTCTTCGTTGATTATGGATCGCAACAGAGAATCATCCAAAGAAGGTGTGGAGGTCTGACCAGAAGCAGGATAATCCATGACAGCTTCGGTTAGAAATTTTAGATGTTTCAAAACATTTTTCATGCATCTAGTGTATTCATCTATAAGCTTATTCAGATTTTCTACAAGCTCCCTCACGCATTCCAGCATTTTGGTGTGTCTTTTTCCAATCTTTTCAGAAAAATAAAGTAGATATGGATGAACTTGGGACACAATTTCCCTTGCGAGGATGGAATCAGATGTCTTAGGAGAAGTAGCAACTGGTGTAGGGGCAGAAATAGGAGCAGGCACTGATCTCAAAGATAACTCATTCTGCAAATTTGCTACCATATTTTTCAGATTTTCAACATCAACACTAAGCAGCTTATTTTCTACTCTTACTTCTTGAATTTCTCGGATCATCATTGGTTGAATATGTAAGATAATATTTTCCAAGAGAATTGATGAATCTTCTTGACTTAACTAATTCACTGGACCACATGAGAATAAAGTAAAACTATCCACCATGTCTCTTGTATCCATATGATCAAATGTGATCTAATCATGATCATTCATCAGTTTTAAAAACCCTGAATCTTTTTTAGTCGTCCGATCCACACCTCTTAATATCTTAACCGTTCATATTTTATAAAAATCCCAAATACACCACAACTGTTGGATCAAGGCACGATCTAATCCTGACCATCCATTCTTTTTTCCTATGCATCTTCTTCTTCCTCCCCCATGTGCTTCACCAGTATGCCTTTCTACTCTTATTTTCTTATTTTCCACACTCATGACATTGGGTGGCCATCCTTTTACCTCGTTTTATACATGACCGACGTGCTCGGTCTTATTTTAAACCAAAGTGCCTTGATATTCTTGAAAGTTACATTAAATACATATTTTTTATATGATTTTTATATAACTCAATTTTCACTTAAACCCTACGGTGTTCTTCCTCTCCAGCACCTCCATCAAGCTCCTCCTAACCTCTGCTCCTCCTTCGAACCAGGTAAGGGACCTAATTGTATTTCTTTTTTACAGTTTGAATATATGTATATAAATATACATATATTAATATATGTATATAAATATACATATATTAATATATATATATACATGGTTAAGTGTAAGACCTACTTGTTTCTCCTAAGATGGTTAATTTTAGCCTTAAATGATATTCTTGATTGTTAACCATGTATGGTCATGAGATATTTTGGTTTTTGAAATATATATATATATATATATATATATATATATATATATATATGTTGAGGTATATATAATGATATATACATGGGTTTTTTTTAATAAATAAAAATTTTACATTTTAAATCATGATTAGAAATTAAGTATACTTTGTTAATTAATGTGCCTAATATGTTGAAGTTATATAAGTGTCATTGGATTTTTGGTGTAAAACCCTTTTTTACATTATATATGTTCATATATGTGTACATATTTATATATATATTTATACATACAAACATTGATCCTCAATATTATTAATATTTTCCAAGGATTGTTATGAATGAATAAAAAAAGTTGTTCTGAAAAACAATGAAATGATTATAAGGAACAATATAGAGATACACTCCTTTATATACACCCTTGGGTATAAATGGATTACTCATTACTCAGTCCTATATAATTTTTTATTTTCAAAATATTATTTAGATGTAAAATCTATGTGTACGAATATATACATATGTTTGAATCACTTATTTTAATATGTTTTAAAATGGTATTAGTTTTGTTTAATTTTATTGATTTTCAATTCTTAACATTTTGTGTAAATAATGGAGAGTACCCCATTGATATGTTATATATAAGCATGAATGTAAATGAATGTTTTGAGAATTATGTTTTTAATACCCCACATGAAATAATTGTTTTTACCTTTTAATTAGTCATTCATCCAATCCATAATGAATTTTCATTATGAATTTTGTTTACTTTTGTAATAAGGGTATGTAATTTAATGGGTTTTCATTTTTTGGGGGAAACCTGTATTTATTTTTGTTCATTAGTTATCATCATATGTTCTATAATATGCCTACCATACTTTCCATTTCATAAATTTCTATGAATTTGTTTGTTTTGACACTTAAGTAATTGATTCACTATATATATATGTAAATACTAAGGAATGCAATTAAACTGTTATGACCAATTGTGTATTAAAGAAACTAAATTATTCAGAGTCAAATGGGACAATTTGAATAACATGATATGAGAAAACAAGTAACATGCTACACTTGTAATGATATGTAAAGAGTAATTTAATAAATTAAAGTAGTATGAGGAACTTTTATTTAATGAGACGAGGAGTGCTTTGAACATAGTATGTGATGGGTGAGTCCCACTATCGCCCCAAGACACATCTATAGGTCTCATGAGACAAATAGATGTGTAATTGGCCGAGGACTTAATCATTTTAGACATCTTGGTCGAGGCCTTGACAAATGTTTTAGAATTTCTCGCATATGCACTTTCTTCATTATGACTATGAAATTTAATTAACCAAGTGAATATTAAACTAGAATAATATATTTGGTTAAATATATTTTACTTATGAGAATCATAGGAAGTAAATGCTTATGGAATAATTGTTATTCAGTACTCAAAGAATTTTCATCATGTTTATGTTTTATAGTTACTAAGGAAAGTAATTGAAGTTATCATTTTGTGCCCAAATCTGATCATGTATTACATCAATTTATAAATTATTTATTTTAACTTTCACCCATCACACGTATTATATTTAGAATAACTCATGATTTATATGCTTTTCAATATATATTTTTAATGAGAATTCTTATATTTTGAACATGTTTCATTGTAACCCTATTAGTATTCATTGAATTGTTCAGTTATCATTCTTGGAAAAATATTTATGTTATTATTCATCTTTCACAGCTTTCCTTAATAAAATGTTTTATGAATAATTTTAAAGTAATTTTTTCAAAAGGTTTTTATTTTTTATATTATTTTTAAAACCCATTTACTGAGCATTTATATGCTCATTGTATTTTTTAACTTAAATTTCAGAGGTTTAGTAGAGTGGGATGCACTGTTTGGTGGCAGGGTTATGGATATTCTTTTCACATTCAGTTATTGATGAATTCTAATAATGGTATCTGGTTATCTTGGACCTAAACCGAAAATATACCCTTTAGTGGAACATGACATGTGATAATCAGCATATCATTTTATAAAAAAAATTACACACCATCTTTTTTTAACCGGATCGGCTCCAGGGAAGTCTAGGGCTGGGGCATGACATTTAATACTAAAGGAGGGATACGACATTGTCATATCAGGCATCGACATATTGATAAGGATTAGGTTCTGAGGTGCACCTCGGCCTTGGAAACATGCATCCTTGAATGGGAATTGAATCCTTGAGTTCTCAATGAATTATATTAAGAATCAAAGGCTTGATAGAGTTTCAACACTCCTATAATAATTTCATGTTTCATATGCTATAAGAACCTTATAATTGTTTCATTAAATAAATTAGTCCATGTAATTCTCAAGCCATTATATAAGTTATTTGGTTCAAGTTGTTTCTTTCATTAGTGTTACAAGGAATAACTGGGTATAAAACCATATATTTGACCATTTAATTCATATTCAATTCATGAGGTTCACCTTGTTACATTCTATTATACATGGAATCTGGTTTTATGGATGTGAAACTAAATCATTTAAATATATTTAATTTTCCCCAGTCATGTGTTTGATATATTTTCCAATTACATTTAAGATTGACTTATCAAGTTAAAGAACATACCTCATGGGTTAAATTGATAAGAAAACACATGATAGGATGTTATAATTAATTGATTTGATTAGAAATTTACCACTATCATGGTCAAGTCAAGGAATTGAATAGTGGTGCATGCAAGCTTAATAGGCCGCTAAATTTTTAATCAAGGAAAACACCCTACTTGGGGTGGTGGTCGTTGAGGACAAAACCATCAATGATGGATAAAATATTTTTAATAAGAGTATAAAAATTTGGTTCTGATGACTATAAGAAATTCACAAGAATTAAATAAATCATTCATGATGAAATCAGCACACTCACATGGAAATTTATAAAAATGATGAAACATGTAGGATGAGTTATAGACCACTTACCTCATACTCATATAACTATCCTCATAACGTATCAGCATATAGATTAACATGAATTGTAAAAGATTTAATGAATGGAATATCGCCATGAAAATAAGGCTTAGGACCCTGCATCTAAATATCCTCATCGATATATATAAGAATGAAAATTGGGTAAAAACTAATTAATATCATACTTGTGGCTATCCAATGAGACTGATGGTGGCTGAATCGGA
Organism: Viscum album; assembly: GCA_963277665.1. Classification (NCBI taxonomy): domain Eukaryota; kingdom Viridiplantae; phylum Streptophyta; class Magnoliopsida; order Santalales; family Viscaceae; genus Viscum; species Viscum album. The sequence goes on from OY728123.1 coordinate 1,760,111,141, forward strand.
CACTAGATTGTAAATATATCTAGAATCCTAATTTTTTTTCTTGAATAAGGATCCATACGAATAAGGAGAGCTCATGTTGATGGAATAAGAAAAATATAAAAATGGGGTGTGTTTGAACATATTATTAAGGGTAGTTTTGTAAATAACCCAAAATCAAGGGGTTGCACTGTCTGGACACTCAGTTAGACAAACCATGTTCCAATGATTCACCATCTACTATGAAAAGGGAAAATTCACACGGTTAGGACACATGGTAATAGAAACAATGCACCAACCCTGAAAAACAACCTCCACAATAATGTGTATAGGTTTTTCACAGGCATGCAGCCCTTGGAGCACAGTTAGGATAAAATATGAACCCAGCTTCACCCCACCGTCCATACCTTCATTGTTAGAATAAACCATTTGGACTACCCCCATGGTTTATGATATGAATGGGACCATTCTATTTCTCCCATAAATAAGGGTTGTAGGTTCGGAAAAATCCTCACACACACCCGAGACACCTGTGAACTCATTAGGAATCCATATTAGGTCCCAAAAAATAACTAGATGAAAATTAAAAGGATTCATAACTAAATTAAAATTTAGGTTATTACATTATTCCACTTTTAGAGGAACACAACCCTAATTTCAACTTCCTGGGAGGTTAAACATTGTCAGATAAAAACAATGGCCATAGGTCACATACTTCAGCCTCCCACTACAAAGTATCATCCAATACATGATCATGCTTTAATTACACCTATACTAAATAAAGATACCATAATCATAGGGACTTCATTATTTAGATAATGATTCATATAAGATACTCGTAAAATGAAGCATCAACATCTAACTCACCATCCTCATGATCAAAAGTATGAGATTGGTCATCATGATAATGAAAAGGTTGTGACCCATATAAGATGTAGTACATTGAATGGTACCTATGAGGTAATAATAACTGATAGGATACAAGACATAATCTCTCTAGAACCTCAAATGGACCTACAAAATTAGGTGATATATTCCCTTTCCTAATTATCCATCTATTTTCAAGCTTGTGTGATTCCTGAAGGATAACACAATATCTGACCTTGAACTCTAGAGTTCATCGACAAATATCAACATAAGATTTCTGTCCACATTGATGAGTATTCATACACGTCCTAATAAGCTAAACTTTCATCAAATTATCCTCCATGAGATGATGATCTAGTAGGGTTTCCTCACCTTCCTCTATCAAGCACATGGGTGAATGACATTTCTTACCGTACAAAGCCATAAAAGGATCCATCTAAATTTTCACATGAAATATATTAGTATTGGAGAACTTTATAAGGGAGATATACTTCTCCTAAGAACTTCCAAAATTAAGTACGTATACATAGAGCATGTCCTATAAAACCTATATAATCCATTCTAACAAACCATCGATCTATAGCTGAAAAGTTGTGTTCATAAGAACCTATTTACCAATAGATTTCTATAACCCCTGTAAGAACCATGATGTGAATCAAGTGTCCCTATCTCAAATGATTCTATGAGGGAACCTGTGTAGACATATGATCTCACATTCAAAATTTTTTCTTAGATCATCAACTGAGGGATTCTTCGAGATAGGAATAATGTTAGAATCTTTATGAAGTATGTCAAATGCAACCGATATAACGTCGCTACCTCTAGGTGATATCGGTAAACTGACTATAAATTCCATGGAAATATCATCACATTTCCATTCAAAGATAACAAGCCACTGTAAGAAGCATGCATGTCTCTAGTGCTCCACCTCCACCTACTGAAATGTGGAACTCTTAGTGATGAATCTATTCATTTGAAATTTCATCCTAGGACACTAATACTAGCATCGCTTATCCTGATACATTTTATAGATTTTTAGATGAACTACCCACTGAGGAGTGTGGGCCTCTCATATCAACTCCTCTCTCATATCTGTAGGAACCCAGATATACCCATGAATACATAAAATGTCATCCTTGTGCATAGTAAAATCTAGAGGAGAGTCATCTCTTGAAATACTCCCACGGTGAACAATGTCCCTAGGATATAAAAATTTCACACTATTATCTTTATCATGTATAGATGAGGTATCTATCAAGGTTAGGAGTTAAGACTACTTGTGGCTATCATGAAACCCTAGACTAAGTGTATACAAGAGGTCTATCAATTTGCATATGTCAATGGCTTCCCATATGATCTATTCCACAGTTTTCTTACATAGCACATCTTCTACCGTATTTTCATTTCCAGCCATATTGGAAAGAATAAAATTGATGGATTGAAGATAATAAACCCATATCCACTAACTGAGATTCAATTCACACTATTTAATGGTATATTTTAAGCTCTTATGGTCCTTATAGAACACAAAAAACTCACCGATATATAGTATCACTACCAACATAGTATGTGGACAAATGTAGATAGCTCATGGTCATGAATCGGGTAATTACTCCCCTCAAGACTCAATAGATGAGATCTACAAGAAACAAATCTATCCTCCTACATCAACATTTATCCCATTCCATTTCTTAATGCATCACATACCACTGTATATCATCTATCAGGCATGGGAAGAATTGGATTAGGTGCCAAAATAAGCCTTCCGTTCAACACTTTTAATGATTTCTCACACTCTTATGATCATTGATCTTAACAACAAACATTGTTAGACCAGTATAAGGTGAAGAAAGCAGTGATATATCTGGTATGAAATTCATTTAATATCCATCCATCCCCAAAAAACTATTTATTTCAAAAAAGATCTTCAGATTCCCCCAAGAAACAACATCTAAAACCTCTCTAGGAAAATATTGATTCTCAATTCCAAGATAATATGACCCAATAAGTGAACATTCTCAATCAAAAAGTGTCACTTAGAAATCCATTCATAAATCATATGCTATATCATTGTACTATGAGAAATATTATTTTGCATAGCAAGGACACTGCATTTGAGAGAATAAAATAATATGTCATCCACAAAGACATTGAAAAGAAACTAGATAGTGTTGGAACACACTATTAATAAAATCCATGAATATTTTAGGTGCATTCATAAGACAGAACAGAATAACAAGGTACTCATATAGAACATTTCTACAATGAAAAGTCATATGAGTTATGTTTTATGGATTGAATCACACATGATGATAGCTCGATCTTAAGTCTATCCTTGAAAACACCCTAGATCCTCGGAGCTGGTCAAAGAGATCATCTATCTGAGGCTATGAATACAATTTCATGATCAAATTATTCTTCAACTATCTATAATACATTCATAAATGATGTCTCTCATCCTATGTATTAGATAAAATCATAGTAAAACCCCAAAACAAAGTGTTAGTACATATAAAACCATTGGACTTTAAATCCTCCAATAGCATCCTATGGCTCTAGAGCTCATTGGGTGCCATCCTACATAGATTAATGGACATTGGATCTTCACCATGAATGAGTTCAGTCATAAAATATACCTCTCTCTTAAGAGGTAATATAAGAAAATCATTAGGAATGACATCCTTGAAATAATATAATTTCAATGGAATGTCAAATAGATGTACTCCCTACTCCTCTATGAAGATATTTGAACTCTTGGTGGCCACTCCTCTTAGCCCATGATTTTCTAGTTCATCACTATGATCCTAGACATTCCACTCACCCTTGTAAAGATAACAGTTTTCCACTGGTGATTTAAACATTCCCCCATGATGATATGAGTCTATAAAGGAATTATATGGAACTAAAAAGTCCTTAATTAGGATGACATCAAAGCCTATAATCTTAAGAAAAAAGAGGTCTCACAAGAAAGGGTAACTACCTACCTCAGCAAGATAGTACCTACATGGGCATATTCCCTCTTAAAATACTCACATAATTGTATCCAGGGTTATTACACCATACTAATACTATATTTCGAGCTTTGGAATTTAATCTATATTTAAGGTAACGATGGAATATGAAGAACCTGTATCAAATAAAGATGGAACTATGGTGTATTCCACTATAATTGAACATTATACTATATATGGTCCTATATTGTGATCATTAGGTATCATACATATAGAATTCAACTAGATTTATCCATGGAAATATGCTATAGATGAACTACCCTGATCATGACCGCTCTACTAGAACTGGCAAAAGACTGTGGTTTGTATAATTTGTATATGAACTCCTATTAATCTAGTCCTAACATTACAACTCTCAATATCTTCCTGATGTTCCGTCAAATAACAAACTCTTGATGGTGGGTATCATGCAGATCGTCTTCCAATAAAATCTGATGTAATGTTCCAATTGAATCCTTGACGATTTCATATATAGACAAAAGGTTGGAACCCTGAATGATCTATATCAAACTAAGGAATTAGATACCCCTATCATCCACATAGATGGAATACCATAGAGCCACTAGTACTGGTGCATTGGCTGCCACTACCATGATAAGAAATCTCAATGGAACATTTCCTGCTACTAGATGAACTAATGGCCTATCGTGGAAGTAGTCCTCTATGACATTAAGTATCATTGTCCGATAAGTTTCACTTATTGATAAGATCCTGATTGACTATTGTAGAAATGTAAGGTAGGATAAATACATTCACTGTATTATGGATGGCATTATGCTACCCATGCTTGAAGCATCTAGCTTGCGAAAGCACATCACATGGTGTAAGTAGTGAAAAGAAATTTAACATAATAAAATGTGCTGAATAATCCTCGACTAACATTGAATACACCCCTAGATGCAAGAAATCTATGTATCCGTTTGCTCCCAGCATCTGATGAAGGAATTGATCATAGAAAGCAGTCTAAAAATCATCATATACCGTGCCCGAATAGTGAACATCCTTGGTATGTACATCCTAAAGCATTTGGGATAATCATATAGCATGTACATAAAAGGATTTCCCTTACTCTCTATAGTTATATCTAGATTCTCAAATATAGATAAGTTGACATATATCTGATACTCACCTTCTTAAGTTCTACCATATCCCAAGAAGGTAAGAGGATGCTGCTGACAGAACTCACATGTCAGATTATCCTTCATAAGAGAAGGATGTATAACACCTTGCATAGTCTGTATCAGATTGAGAAAACAATCATGAACCTTAGATTTAGTTCTCATATTATGTATAATAGGTATTGCCTCAATTTGGAACTCCTAGCAGTAAGACTGGAATATTAGGTCCCACCTTGTTTGGTGCATGTTCATTACCACCATCCTAGCACACAACATGAGGATGTCATGGTAGAGTTGGTATACAAATTCCAATCTCACTTCTCAGAAAAATATTTAAAAAGATAAATAGTAATTGTAGAAGTTAAAAAAAGGAAAGGGATCACTATCCATGTTATAATACCCAACTACTAGAATATAAATCCAAGTATTAGAAAGTTTTATCATATAAATTAGTGGGGTTCTAGTAGGTGAATTCTCAATAGCACCTTGCATCTGTAATTACTAGAAACCATTTGATTTAATAATTCATGTTTCACTTTTACAGTTTTGGTTTTCTTATCTTCATATATGAAGGTTCATTTAAAATGGAATTCCCTTCCCAATAAATCAAGTATCATACACCTTTTCACAAAAATTAAAACCCATTTAATTAAATCCAAATGGATAACCTTGGTAAATTACTCATTCCAAACCACAAGGGTCCATACACCATGGGAATTGATAACTAGAAATCACTGAAACATAGATAAAGAGAAACACACACATATATATATAGGGATCACTAAATAATCACATGCAACCAATAAACATTAAATAAGTTAAATACACCTATATGAATTCTAATATGCATGGAATGTGAATTCTAGTTGCATAAAATGATTCATGTAACAATTCACATTTCCCCCATGTCATTCAGCCAAGGATGAAATCAAATTCTCAATAAAAATAATAATAATAACCAACAAATAGAATTAGAATCACCAATGGTGAAATGAGAACAATTGTAATAGGAAAAATAGAAAAACTATTATAATTTTGGAAACTAAGCATTTTCCCTGAAAATTGTTTAGTTAGGAACAAGAACATCTCATAACCATGTTCCAAAGTGTTACAAATCACTTGTATATTGTCTCCAAATTGTAAAGTAAGAACGAAACCTCTCTAATACCAATTAGTGATGTCTTTGACCTGGATTCCACTCTGAGGTTCCCCGATCATGGTGGGCCAGATGGAATCATGCTCATCTCCTTAAATGGCAGAGCCCGTCATCTAGCAACAGGGGCCTTAGGTGTGTCTATGGGGAGACTATTCCTTGATTACCGTAGTGTAGCACATCAAATAAAGAAAATAGTAGGTAAATATGGAAATATATATACCAAATTTCATAGTATAAGTAGGATTTATAATAATCAAAAAAAGAAACATATAATAATATACAAAAGATAATGATACATTTCATGTCTTATTAATGAAGATAAACTTACATGTAGATCAACAGGCAGTATGTGATTTAAAATAGAAGAAAAATTGAACCCAAAACTATCCAAGAATACAAAGCTCCAACTAAGTCATATTCTACCAAGATCCATCCTAATTCAAGAAATAAATATTAGAAGTTTAATGAGGGACACCTTCCATCTCAAAACCTATATACTTGTAATCGTTTTGGGTGCCAATGGCAGCCCAGATAGGGTGTGAGATAAATTTCAGTATGAGGCCTCCAGTGCCATATATAACATCTATTCCAAGTAATACAAACTTAAAAAATGTGTAATAATGCATATAATAAAGTAAATTAGCACAATAAATTAAATACCCAAGTACCATCATTAACCTCTGCTATTTTCTAGACATGTTACATTTTCTTTATGTTCCAGTTTATATATGTAAATCATGAGAGGCCTAACCATAACTGACGTCATGACATAATAATGATAAAGGATTTAATACATAATAATTCAATAATGATGGTGATAATAATTTAGGGATATAACGTAATAACCAGGGCATTTGTGACCCTAGGGGTTGATCCAACTCAGTTGATAATGTGCAACCAGGATAAAGGGGTAACAGTGTAATCCTTGGGCCATTATCCAAGAAATTACACAATAATGTAATTATAACTAGTTATATGAAAATCATACATGGTAAAATGGGAAAATACGTGACTATGACCAATGGTGTACCCAAGTAACCTTATGTTTTTAAAAGTCATGTTTGATTCAAGGACTGCATTTGGGGAATCATGTAATACTAATGGAGAGATCTAGTGGTTTCAAACCATGCATCAACTAATAGAAAAAAAATCGGGTTCTATGGTGGGTTTCAACCTTAGTAACTGGAATCCCTAAATTAAAATATGTTCCAAGAGTGCTCCTAGAATTACCTCAAGAATCTAAGGTTATCCCTAGTTATGCCACTTCTATAATAATATAAAGGTTCATATTAAATATGCACCTTACAATCAATTCATTTAATAAATTAGGCCATGTAATACTCATTCTTCTAAATAAGTCATTTGGTTCAAGTAATTTCCTTTCATTAGTGTAAAAATTATTAACTAGGAATGAATCAATTTATTATTTTATTTATTTCACAGTCAATTCATAAGGTGTACTATTTTTTACTTTTTTTAGACATGGAATGGGGTTGTACAGACATAGAACCAAACCATTTAATTACTATTAATTATTCCAGATCAAATATATGATAATATTTATAATAAAATTTAATATTCAATTATGAAGATTAATAATCTACCATTAGAGGATATGTGATAATAATAAAGGATCTATAAATTACAATTCAATTATTTTATTAGACACTTACCATTATGAATGTAATGTAATGGCGCACCCGAATGGGGGTGAAACCAAGATTAATAAGTAACTAAATGCATTTATAAGGGAAAAACCTACATGTGGCGGTCAGTGTTGAAAAAGTAACTACCAATGTTATATAAAATATTTAATAACTATCTTATAATATGGTTATAATGAATATAATAAAGGCATAAAAAATAATAAATCATAAATGATGAAATCAACATACACACCCGAAAATTTATAAAACATAGAAACCTTAGGGTTGAGTTATATGGAACATACCAAATACTTTTATGACATTCCTCATCCAGTATATGCAACAATGTTTACCTAGATTGAAAGAGATCTAAAAAATGGATCAACTCCCAGAAAATAGTGCATATGAGCCTGCATCTAAATTGCGTTGTCGATATAGAGAATAACAATAAATGGATAAAAAGGAATAATGATCTAACCTTTGGCTATCCAATGAGATTGATGGCTGATAAATACAACATCAGATCTGGAAGATATTAATAATCCTATCTTTAGATATGATGATGTCTTAAGAGGGAGATGAGAGATATTTATGTGATGTAATCTGAAATAGAGGAAAACGGGGTGTATTTAAACATACCATTAACGGTAGTTTTGTAAAATCACCCAAAATATTGGATCACATGGTTTGGTTCTGGGGTTGAAAAACCCTAGAACCAACCATTTTTATTCTTCTCTAACGAGGATTCATTACATTGTTAGGCCACAATATTAGTGAAACAGTGCACCAACAATGGAAAAAAACTCCGCAATAATTTCTGATTTTTTTCATGGGTGTCAATCCCCTTGAGAGTGGTTAGGGAAAACTATGCACCTTGCTTCCCCCCACTCTCTAGCCCCACATGGTTTCGACTCACCTTGAATCCGTCCTATTTCTCTCAAAAATCTAGGTTATGAGCCTCGAAAAATCCCTGGAAACCCTCAAGACACTGGTGAACTCATTAGGAATCATTATTAGGCCCAAAAAATGAACTAATCCAAATTTAGAAGGATTCATACTGGATATAAGAACATTTTTATTACATAATTGGATACATGGATGTATCCATCTGAGATAGATTCCATTTTAAGGAGAATTCAATTTCTGGACCGTTTTCAGACATCCTAACTAATACAACATGTGGTATAATGGTAAAACTTGTTAGAAGTCTTAGATTATTTGGTCAGATATATATCATCTTCTTTATTAACGATTTTCAGTTTATTTTAATGTATTAATTGTGGAAAAAAATGGTATATGAAACATCTATTAGAACATAGAGGATCCATTTGGAGTCATATGCATATATATATATATATATACTTAGTCGCCTTTTGGACACGTCTCTCGAATTTATTTTTGATGATGTATGTCTAATGTTTTCTTCATATAAATGTATATATATATATAGTATTTAAAATTATAACCAACGACATATTAGATTTCCCTCAATTAACATGTTTTCTTTTTATAATATCTTATATTTGTATAAATTTTACTGATGTTTTGGGAGGAATGTTATATTATATTTATTAATATATAATGGAAAGTCAATTACTAATATTTTAAATTGTCCCTCAATGTTTACAGTGTTCTATTTCAATTTGAAAGCACTCTTAAGGTCTTCCAACAATATTTCATGAGTAATCATTGGGTATCCAAGTACATTAATTAAAACAAATTCATGATTATATAATCTATTAACTAAGATAACACATGAAGATGTTATTTTTATGTGGTGAAATAAATTTTAAGGAACTTATATGGGGTTGAATATAAAATTAAACTATACACTAGTATTTCAATTATCAAATAATAAGGATGGAATTTTTATCAATATTGATTCATTAAAGAATAGACTATTGTGGATTCTTAAATATAACAAAATGGTATTAGCTTAGGCATCAAAAAAACATTACAAAAAATTATCTAACCCATGAATTAGAGATGAAAAAATAAAACTTTCATTAATTTTATTGTGACCCAATATTTATAGATAATGGTGTGAAAAAATAATTATTAAAATAATTAAAGTATATACTCCCAACATAGGAATTTTATGTGAGGAAAAAATTTTATAGGAATTACATAGAGATTATGATTTTTTTTATACACTAAATTCATGGGAAATAAAACATGGTAGATTATACAATGAGTTAGAATGATCAAGAAGACCTAAAACTATTGACAATAAAGAATGATGTAATACTTAAGGATCTAATGGGGATAGTAAAAGAAATTCAAATGGAAAGGGAAACATCATATTATTCCCTTTTAATTTTAAAATCATCATCTAAATATATTTAGAAAGGTAAAATAATAGGATGAGGGTTAAAAAATAATGATTAAATATATAAAATTTTGAAATTTTTGAGATTTTAATATTGAAAATGGATTATTATGGATCTACAAGAGACTTTGTATACTATAAGTACCATATATAATAATGAAGTTATTAGATAAATCTTGTACATCAAATTTCTCAATACATACCGATACAAAAAAGTTGAGGACCTCCATTAATACATCTAGTTGGATAACATAATGTGATTCATTTCTCACTACATAGAATTATTCTTGGTATTAATACATGTAATAGCCTAAGGAATATTTTGTAATGGGTTTTTAAAACCTTCCTTACATGTTTGTGTATGAGGGATAGTATCAATATGTAATTTTTCACTAGTCTACCGAAGACATGTATGAGTAATTATTCTAAAATATCCGATTATTTTACAAGAAAATATAGGACCTCTACCTTGTGATTATTATAAACCATTAAATTAATGGTGCTCATATACTTTATTGTTACACAATATTTATATCATCCTATTAATATCTATAATTAACATCAAATATTTAGAGAAGTATATATAAGGTTTTGGACACCAATGTAAAATTTAGCACTGCTTATCTTCATTGACTGGATTGGTAGTCTAAAATGAATTTATAATCAATAGATGATAGATGAGGTCATGGTAATATTATTTAAAAGGATATTAGTTTCAATATCTTCCATTTATGAAATTTAAATATATTAATAATTTAAATAGTAGAAGAGAAATGGTTAACTATAAAAAAATTTATATGAAGATATATCATAATCTAAACATATAATACAAAACTACTCAATGGTAGTTATTTTGTCTAAAACTTATTAAAGTAAAAAAACGAAGTTATGGTCAGTTCAATAATACTTCAACACATCAGAAATTGAATATAAAATATATCCATAAAATTAAAGAAATAATTATAATTTCGTGTTAAACTTGATTCCTTCTTAAATATATCTAAAATTTAGAGATTTATATTAACTGTAAGTAAATGAAATTTGTGCCTAATATCTATTTTTCCCATTGAGATTTAGGATCATATTATATTTATTTTATATATGTTACAAATTCCACTAATCTTCACTATAATAAATGGTATATTTTTTTCTCAAAACAAACAAGTTCATTCCAAATAATAGCATATACATATAATTGATGAAATCATATTAGATCCAATCATATTATATGATAAAAATATTTTTTAAATACATTTAATATGTTAGATATTGTTTTGAAATCCAAATTATAACAACCATAATTTTCCTACTTCATGTTTACGTCATTTTATCAGAAAAAAACATAAAAGTGTTACATTGTAGGATCTAAGTGTTTATTATCTTGGGAATATTTATACCATACATCACTTAATAATAATATAACATAGACAATTATTTAAAATAATATTATTTTTCATTATAATATTATGTTACTTTTCATATATTTAGTCACCTGAACATATACATCAAGAAAAGGGGTGAGATAAAAGCATATTAATAGGATGAATAAAGAAATGAATCAGTAATACATGGGTGAGCATAATAGTTATCATCATAAAATAATCATAGTATCATCATTATAATCATGAGATTAATATTTTGATAGTGACATGAAATTTTTTAATGCATAAAAATGAAGCATCATGTCATATTGGTCAAATACCACACATAGTTGTGAACAAAGCTAGCATCATGTTTATGCGTAACATATGTGCATAATAATAACATCATCATTGTGAACAAATCTATAATAATGTTCCATAATATTACCTATTATATCATGAGATATATCCCATAACCCAATGCATTTTATGTCTATATAATTTTGGTCTTACCTATAACAATATAACATTTAGATAATCACGCATATTACGTGGATGTTTTATCAAACAAATTAATGACGTAAACCATGTAAAGGAGTGGGATTCATAAGGATTTTATAAATAATGAAGAAACTTCGTGTTCCCAAATAAAAAATGTAAAACCATATTTGGTGTAATATTCATAATTCTTGATCAAAGAAGAAAAAACATAGGAAGAGTGAAAATGTATTTTGCAGAGAGGATGTATTTTTGAAAATCATTATATTTGGTATAAATCCATATTTAGAATAATTATATCAATGAAAACAAAAGCAAATAAAAATAAAATTATATTTTAGGAATATCAAAAGAACAAACACACATAAATTTGGCACGAAAGATGTATAACCGAAAGAAATGGAGTTGGGTTAGAAAATCCCCTTACCCTATGTATGAATGTGTTCTTAACATTCAATTAATATCCTAAATAATAAAATTAGCATCATTATTTAATTAATTCCTTACCAATTTTAAATTAATTTGATTTATAATTTTTTATTAAGTTCGTTTACAACCATTTTTATGAGTTATATTCTTCAAATTCATCATTTTGAAAGTGTTTGTTTTCTAGGTTTTCATGATCAGTTCAATTGTATACAGTTATTGAAATTATTATAATATGTGAATAATTATCTAGAATTGAAATTATATGTTATTAATTAATATTAATAAGTATAAATAGTCTTATACATCATTTTTATTTCTAATATGAGGACATTTCATTAGATAAAATGTTAATGATAACCATTTAAATTATTTTCGTGTTTTTTCAATTTGCACGAACTAGTTTAGTTTTATTATTCAAAATTATGTATATATATTAGTTAATTAACATAAAAATGTTATAATATAAATTTTAAAATTGTTTAAAACTATTATAATTGTTTTATTACCATGATTGAAGGTGGAAATAGAAAATAAAAAACCTTCATCCATGATAGTGGTGAACCGGCACATCAAAAATAATGTTTTCATTTATAGAATAAAAGAAGAATAAAAGAGATTTTACGATGTATATTACATTAATGTGGTAATATTACAATATCTATGTAATATTATAGTTATCAATATGATTTGAATGGTTAAGGTGAGGATATGATAAGGTAATAAAATAAAATAAAATAAAATGAAGTAAAATCTTAACCCTTCAATATCGTCTCCTGGAGAACCTCCTTAAGGCAGTTGAGTTTGGTCATTTGTTGAGACAAGAATATATTGTATGTGGGGAAGAATCTTGGAAAGGGAATTGGGTTGAATTTAGACAATCTAAAACTATTTGTATATGTGAGTAGAAGAGGTAGGGAGTGCTGGTAATTGTAAGAGAGGAGAGGAGTACTTTTGATTATTTTATTCATTAGTTTTTTAGTTTATTTCTCAAGAATATCAATAGTATTGATTTCCGGGACTATATAAATTATAGTTGGAAGGATAGTTTTAGATAATGGCTCTAACATTATCCATCACTCAATAATTTATGTATTTTTATTACATTGTTAAATATATGAAATAACCATATTTCACGATTTACAAAAAATTCAACTATTTTAAGGAAATCCCAAATACACTACCTAACTATTTATAGATTTGTTGATTTTAACAATGGACTCTATTTTATGAAAATAATTTTCTAAATATGAAAACATTAATTTTAAATTAAAATAATCATTTATTTAAAAATTGAAATTATAATATTAGAATAGATTTTATGACACAATGACAAATTAATTAAGGTCTCATAAAATGAAAATAAATTTAATTTTAAATTATTATATTAATTAAAAAAAATTAAATTAACATTTATGATTTACCAAAATATTTATACTTGACTTATCATTTTTGAAACATTTATTTACTTATATGATGATATAATTAATTTATATTTTCATTTATAAGATGCATAAATTTTATTTATTATTTCATAGGTGAGGAAAATATTATATTGGGTATGTAATTACTTGTAATGGTCATATTAATATACCAATAGTCAGGTTACTATTCCATTAGTATAGTTTTATTTTTTCTATAAATACCAGTTATTTCATTCTTCATTTAGAGGAATGATTTTTTGGGTTCTTTATCTGATGTATGCTTTTTATTCAACATAACATAATTATAATAAGGGAGATGCCCTAGACAAAATTTTGGTCATTACATTCTTCCCCCCTTTTAAAATTTCTCCCTCAAAATCTCATTGTACAAACTACGGTGATAACATCTTATGGTATTTGTCTATAATCACTTCCTCTAGTTCCCATGTTGTATGTACAGAATAAGGGTTCCTAAACAACACTTTGTAATGTTAGTCTTATTGTTGTGTAAGACATTGTATCTACAGTTGAATATCTTCACCATCTAATATTCATACGAGATCTCATTATCTAGTTGTACCACCTCCATATTTAGTACATGTAAGGGCTTAGGTATTCAATTCCTCCAGAAAGATACTTGAAACCTATCAGGAAATTAAGGCAATTTTTGTTGAAGTGTAACATGATATGCCCCTGATCCTATGAAATCATGTATTTTAATGGGGCCAATTTACCTTGGTCTAAGATTCCATTTCATTCAAAATTACATAACTCTCTTCCATGGTGATATTTCAAGGAAACATTTGTCTCAAATGTAAAACTCCAAGTCTCATCGATGGGTTTCAACATTACTCTTTTTCGGAATCAGAGAAGCATTTACATGTTGTCACATGTCTTGAATCTTCTATGTCATATCTTTCACCAGATTAGGTACATGTAGCATTCATTTTCCAACATTATCCCATTAATTTGGAGTTCTATGTTTCTTCTCATACTAAGATTCATATGGATCCATTTCAATACTATAGTGGAAGATAATTTTATATGGTAACTCGACAAATGTAAATACTGATACCAAAATACTTTCAATGCCATTGAGCAATCTCTTTGTATGTCCCCAAGAATCTTAATTGGTCATTTTATTTTTGAAATATGTTTTGGGGTGATAGGATATGCTAAAATTAAATTTATTAATCAAATAAACTTGAACACTTCTCTATAATTCAGATGTGATCCTTGGATCATGATCATAGAGGATTCAAAGTGGAACCCAATACAGCCTCACCACTTCCTTCACATAAAAAATTTCATGTAGGTCAAATGATAATTTTCTGGAATTGTGATAAATTGGGTTGCTTTGGTTAGCCAATACACCACAACCAATAACACATTGTTCCCTTTGAATGTTTTCAAAATAATATTGATTATATTATAGCGATGTTATCGCATTATTTTATAAGTATATGAAATGGTTTCATCATCCCATTAGATTTTCATCACTACCGTACCTTACTAACATACCAAACCCCATGAGATACACTCTATAATCTTCTTCAATATGTTATGTCACCAAGAAGTGTTCATGATGATCATGACATATCATGGTACTTACATGATGGATAGTGAAAGATTATATATATGAATTATCTGGTAGCACCATATTTATCTCAACTGACTAAGGAACACTTATCCTAGTTCCAAATTGAATGAAATTATCCTCGCCAATGTGGAACTCATTTATATAACATTATTTTACATATTTTTAATTATTTTGAAGCTTCAAATAAATCTTTTATACCTCCTTGATAATCTATAAGATATATGGTTGTGGTCTAATTTGGGAAAGAATAGATGTATTCCATGTTTTTATGATTTTGAAATCCATCCTTTTCTTATCTAGAAAGATATGAACTTTATCAATTCCCATCGTGGAAATAGTTTTTGGCTCTTTTCTACTAAGAGTATCAGCTTCCTTATTTTTCGTTACTAGATGGAAATGAATAGGGAAATAATAGTCCTTGATCATATCTAACCATGTTTTTTATTCATGTTGAGATCCTTCTGAGTTAAAATATATATTAGAATCGTTTGATTGTTGTATATGTCTTAATTCTCACAATAGTGATAGTGCCTCTATATTTTCCACGGAAAATCACAATCTCAATCTCTATGTCATCTGTTATGTAGTTATTCTCCAGGATCTTCAACTATCATGAGGTGTACATTATCACATTATCATTATCAATGAGTACTCAACCTAATTGTTTTTTTAAAGAATCATTATATTTTAAAAAACCTTCCCCACTTGTTGGTAGTGTGAGTACAGGTGAAATGATTAGCCTCTTCTTGAGATACATAAATCATTCCTAAAATTCTTTCATCTAAAAATACATTACCCATTTCATTTTAATAATAATTTGTAGGCAAGACAATCTTGAGAAATTTATCAAAAACACCATTACTACATTGATAATGAAAAAAAAAATTAGATTTTCATCAAAGTAGTAGAACTAGTTCATTCCCCAATTACCTTATTCTTGAAAGGGTCCACAGATATTTTATCACTTATGATCATGTGCCCCAAATATTTTACATACTAAATCCAAAAGTAACAATGGCTAAAAGTTGGAAAATAATTTCTCCTTCTATAAAATAATTAGCAGAATACATAGATGTTCTTAAGTTTCATCCTTTCTCTTGGAGTAGATGATATTATAATTGATAAGAACAACCAAAATACTTTCCAGGTAGTCTCTAAATACACTGAACATAAAATCCATGAAATTTTAGGGGCATTAGTTATTCCAATGTGAATCTCTAGGAACTCATATTTCTCATAACTTTAATGGAGATAAATATAATAAAAATATTCCTTATTCACCTTAAGTTAATGATATATATAATAAAAATACCCCTTTGAAAGGTATCTATCTCCACATAGATTATCCAATAAGTCATTATCATTTGGAAGAGGATACTTATTCTTTTTTATTATATTATTGAGCACTTGGTAATCGATACATAGCCAAATTGATCCGTCCTACTTTTTGAAAAAGAAAACCGATTTACCCCAAGGTGATTCAATAGGATGTATGAACCCTTATTCTAAGTGATATTCTATATGATTCTTTAACTCCTATAGTTTTGGAGGGCTATCCAATAGGGATATTTTGAGTTTATATTGGATCTAGGTATATGTTCTATCAGGAACTCTACCTTACAATATGGGGGAAGTCTGGGTAACTCTTCATGAAATGCATCATTGTATTCTATAAAAATAGGAATTTTATCTATGATGATACCTTACTTTGACATAATCATTTTAGAAAGGTATTCTTATCCATAGGGCATTAACACTTACATCATTGATGGATTTTCTGAAGGAGACTCATGGTCTTCCATTAATTTGTAGGGAATAGTAGGGAAGTTCAGAATATGAAAAGATGTTTCCTTTTTCCTAACATTTGATGTGTTCTATATATAACAAGATTCAATCTATAATAAATATAGAATAAAATTACACAAACGTAATTATTATGATATTCGCTTGAAGAATATTTCCACAAATATCAATAAGAGAAGAATCCAACACATGGGTTGCAATTATCACACCACTTGGTGTTTTTAAAATATCTACACTTCAATGTATTAGGTCTTTGATTCAATAGTTCTAGAAAACATAAAGTATATAGAGGAATGCATAGAACTCTAATTAAATAATACTTTTTCAATTTTTTTAATGAATAAGAATTTTACTATGTATGAATTTGTTTTCTTGCTCCACTTCAGCAGTACTTATGGAATATGATTTCCATTTCTTCTTTTGATTTGGTAGCTGAAGATGTTGATTACCCTAAAGGAGTTGAAGTTTTTCACACTGTATTTAATAGTGTCCATATTTCATATATTTAAAGTATTGAACCAGAGTTGGTTCTCACCTCTCCTCCATTATATTGGTCGGGTAATTCATGTCTCTATGTCATTCATGAGGTTGGTGTTCTTCTCTCCCACATTTGGAGGATTTACCCTTCCCTTTGAGAAATTCCCATGATGCATCTTCACTAATTTTATGCAATCTTTTTTTGTGATAAGTCATTCCACCTTGTTCATTATATCTTCCAACAAGAGACTGCATCTTTCATTTCTTATCTTCATATCCATGAAACCATTCATAAAACTCCAAATCCTCTTTAAGAACACATCAAACAATTATTCATAACTCCAATAGTATCAAATATCTAATTCCTTTTGAATTTGTAGTATTAAAAAAATAGAGAATATATCTATTTTCGATCATTGTTTATAACAAAAACTATAGTGTACATGAAGTACTTGTGATGATTGATTCATCAACCCTGATAGATTCGTCTTCATTTTTCTTCAACTCTATTAATTATATCCCATTCTTTGTTCTAAGAGTTATAGAGAAATACTTGTTATTAAATATTTTTTAAAAGTCACTCTACACTATATATTCTATTTAATCCTTTTTATTAGTGTTATTTATAAATTCCCACCATTTATCTCATTTCCCATATAAATGATAGGCAACTAAAGTCACATTCTCTTTCATATAATAGTGGAGCATTTAATATATCTTTTCCCTTGATTTAACCCACTATTCTGAAATAAGTGGATTAAATGATCCACTAAAATTATGTGATTGTTAATGCATAAAATATTCAAGTTCCAGTATCTCCCTCTTAGATGAATGCGAACATTCATCCAATTTTAGGTAATTATTGTTTACCTAAGATAGCTAGGTAGGAATCACCATGATGTTTTCAACTCTACCACCCATGGAATTGGGGATTTCATTCATGCAATCATTCCACTGTGAGTCACATGTCTTATTGAACTTGTTTCTCATTTTTTCTACCATTTTGTAAAATATAAATGGTTTTACAATTTATAAGTCATCAATTAAAAAATAAATAATTTAATCTTTTGTGCAATTAACTATAAAGGCATATCTAATGGGATCTCTTTCTTTATCCTTTTCTAAAAAGACAATTCTAGGATATTTTTATTAAATATAGAATTAAAATATGATTATTACTCTTGTTTTATAATCCTAGTTAGTATATTAACTAATCTATTCTCTTATATCATCTATTGAAACCCTACTTTTCATAAATGACTTTTACATCATTTTAAGAAAAAACAAAAACTATTTACAATCCAGGATCCAAGGGTTTAGTATCTTGGAAAAATTAGTATCATACATCACTTAAGAATAATATAAAAAAATTAATTATTTAAAATATTTTTATTTAAACTTCTAGGATAACATTATCCATAATAACTTTTGTCACTTGAGGATATACCTTTAATAAAGGGGTCATCTAAAATCCCATTAAGAGGATGAATAATGATAGGAATCAATAAGTCAAGGGTGGGAATAATCATCATCATCCTAACAAATTAATAGGATCATCATCATAATCATGATTAGGGAATTTAGATAAAAGAATGAAACATTTAAATATATAAAAATAAAACATCATATCTTAGAGACCAAAAACCAAAAATTGTTGTGAAAAGGTTGGAATCATGTCCATGCATGACAAATTTGTATATTCATAACTTCACCATTATAAAAAAATATAGCATAATTTTAAGAAATATTACATATTATCTCATGAGTTAAATCAAATTACATAATTCATTCTAGGGCTATATAACTCCAATCCCACCCTTCACATCATAATATTTACATAATTATGCATGCCACATAGAATATATATAAAAAAATAGTGAAGTAACCAATGTAAAGGAATGGGTTTCATAATTATTTCATCAATAATGAATAAACTCTGGTTTTAATAAATGAAAATGTAAAACACATATATGGTTTATGATTCACCATTTTTTAGCTAGGAAGAAACCACTCAACAACTGAAAAGAAAATATTAAAAGAATATTTATTTTGGAACTTGTTTTATTTTGTATAATTTAAAATTGAGAACCTACATGTCCCAAAAAATAAAGTGGAAGAACAATGAAATTGTATTTTTGAAATATTAATGTAAAATCTATGATTAAATTTTACATGAAAGTGGTATAACCAAAAGATAGAGTGTTGGGTTTCAGAATCCCCTTTCCTTGTATCTTAATGTGTTCTGCATTGTACTTAATATCCCGTATGATAAAATAAAATAAAATTGATTAATTAATTATTTTAGAACACATTATATATGTATATCATTTTTTTATAATTTTATTGTGTTCATTTATGACATTTTTTATGTGTTAAAGAGTTCTTTTCATCATTCTGTGAGTGTTTGTTTTATTAGTTTCCATTATCGGTTCATTTGTATTCAAGTATGAAAATATATGTAAAATTAATATGATTCTCCAAATTAAAAATAATATATTATTAATGAACTTATATAAGTTTAAATTTTCATATATATATATATATATATATATATATTTCTGATATGAGGATAATTCATTAGATAAATCGTCAATGATAAAGGTTTAGATTATTTTGGCAGGTTTTCGATCACCATGATCAAGTTTTATTTTCTTATTAAATATTATGTATATATATTAGTTCCAAAACATAAAATTATTATAATATAAATTATAATATAATATTTCAATATTATATTGGTTTTATTGTCATCCAACAAGGTGGTAATGGATAATAAAGACTCATCATCCCCGAAGATGGAGAATCGGCACGTCACAAACGATGTTTTAATTTTTAGAATAAAATGATAATAGAATAGATTGGATGATGGATATTACCTTAACATAATAAAATTTCAATTTTTATGTAACAATGTATTTATCTTTCCAATTTGGAAATGTTAGGCGAGGATATGATAAAAAAATTAATATAAAATTAAAGAGAAGGAAAGAGGATCATACCCCTTGAATATCTTCTTTTTAAAAACCACCTTAATGAACTTGGGTTTGGTATTTTGTTAACACCATAAGCTCTTATACATGGGGAGTTGTATTTATAATTTAATTGGGAAGAAATTAGGAAATCAACAAGGCTTTGAAGATGTGAGTAGAAGAGGTGGAATCTATAGGGGAGGAGAAGGGTACTTTTTTTATTATTTTACTCATTAACTTATTATTTGGGCTCAAGAATATTAACAGTGTGTATTCAAATTTATAAATACAGTACCTATAGAATTATGTTTTGATATAATTGTTTCTAAATTATCCATGACTCAATATTTCATGTATTTGGATTAAAATTTAAAATAATATTAATTACCATATTTCTCTATTCACAAAAAAAAATCAACTATTTTAGAGAAATACCAAAAAAATAACCCTAACCATTATTCGATGTTTATATTTAAAAAATTTACTCAATTTCATGAAAATAGTTTTCTAAATACTTGAAAGACAATTTTTAATTAAATTCGTCATTTATTTGAAAAATTGTAGATTTTATTACTAAGACAGATTTTTTGACACATTGAAAAATTAATTATGGTCTTGTAAAATTATCTTAAAATTATAATAAAATATAATTCTAATTTATGAATATTTTTTATTAATATACATTTCCTTTTAAAATATAATATTAATTATAAAATTGTAAATTAACATTTATATTATTGAATGATATCAACGCATAATTTATCATTTTAAAACATTTATTTTCATATACTATTATATAAATATATCATATTTTTATTTATATGATGCCTAAATTTTACTTATACTTTCCTTGGGGTGATTACTATTCTATTGGCCAAATTACTATTCCTAATGGTCATATTACTATTTCAACTATCATGTTACTATTTCATCAGCATAGGTTCCTTAATTTCATTAAATACCACTTATTTAATTATTCATTTATGAGAATGTTCTTTTTATTATGTTCATTATTTTATTAAGGTGTTTTATACTATATAACATAACTATTAGAAGGGTAATTCTATAGATATAATTCGGGGTTGTTGCAATAAAACTTATATATTATAAGTGCTCTGGGGAATCATACTATAGGGAATCCATCACAAATCCTAATGAAATATTTTTAAATATCTTTCTATGTTTGTTCATGAATTAATGTGTGGATTAAATTTCAAGGTTGAAAATATTTGACATTTTAAAAAGTAATACCTAACACCATTATTATGAAATAGATAAACATTCCATTATTCCTTGATTATAAATAATAAAAAATAACAGATTATTACTTTCTATAAGATTAATACAAGTAAAATGGGACAATAAAAACAAATAATTAATATAATTTTAATTTTAAAACCTGAAGGGTGTGGATCTCTACATAATACCACTATTTCAAATGTCACGTTAACAAAATATAAAAGTATAAAAAATAAAAGAATCATTTTTTTAAATAAATATTTTATTTCATGTGGAAAAACAATATTAATATATATATATATATATATGTCTAATGCTGAATATATATATGACAGAAAAAGAAAATATAAAAATTATATTGGGTACAATGGACCTAAAAAATACATTTTTCATAATAGTAAAATGTTTTTTTTCAATTGTAATGTTATTTATTTTGTTTATTAATACAATAACCATATAATTAAATTTTTAAAAATATATGATTATCAATTTTCCATAAATGAATATTTAATGTAACAAATATAATTTTTTAACATCACCTATCATAAATTTTAAAAATTAATAATAAATTTGACATTAATTTAATAAATAATATTATATTATATTCAATTTAAATAAATTATATTCCTAAATGAAAAACTTATTTTAATAAAATGGATTAAAAATTTATAATCAATATTTCAAATTAGTTGTGAGTAATTAATTAGTGATTGAAAAAAATCATTTTGGGGTTAATAATAATTTTTTATATAAATAGTTTGTTTCATCAAATAATTTTAGCATAATTATTTTAAGTTATTTTTCTATGATCTAAAACATATTTTATTAATAATTTATCTTAGAATAAAAAAAATAATTTCTTAAATCTAAAATGTAAATATAAAAATATAAAATTTATTTTAATTTTTTTATAAGGTTTTTGTTTCTATCTAAATATATATATCATGTTTAAATTGGATTAATATATTGAGTTTTATATATTTAGTCATCAAAACATAAAAAAATAATTAAGTAAACAATACTATTTCCATATCTGTGTTTAAATATTTTTAAATTAAAATTACATAACTATTTTTTATGGATTATATTTATAGAGTATTTATATATTATGAATCTTCACCTATAAATTCCCCCATGCCCAATCCGTTCACAATAATTCCTTTTTATATATTTCATTATTCACTCTCTCAAATACTTTATCTTTCAATTCCATCTCTAGCATGGGGAAATTTAAAACAACTAAAGAGTTATTTCAAATGGATTGAAGATATATACATGATAAGGGTTAATCTAATCTATATATCTATCTTTATATATATCACTCTCTCTATAACTAAACTATTTCAAATTATTTTCTATTATCCAATTTAGATAATTTTCTTATTCAAGTACTTTTTATATTAATTTATGTGTCTTCCATTTATATAATTTTGTAAATTTGATACATAGTCATCTTTTGTATATTTTTTCATAAAAAAACTATTTATTCATTACGATCATGGAATATTTCTATAGAGGGGTGTTAAGGATATATAGTATATAAGTCTAAATCTATGAAATTTGGGTTCAATCAGACTATATTTCATACCATAGAAAAATCGCAAAATGTTTTTAATCTAATAGTTCCCTTAAAGGATCATGTCGTTGACATTACATTCTAGAGTTACATTTGATTGAAATATTGATAAAATATTAATACAACCCTTTTGTAAAGATATTTTTATCATATTCTACACATTGGTTACAAATTTTATTTTATTAATTTAATTATAGGGTAAAAATATATATATCCATATCAATTGATTGAATATAGGTAATTACTGAAATGTACAATATTTGTTGATTATATATAAGAAAACTTTATAACAAAAATTCGTATTAAATATATTTCAATGTATTTTTAGTTGAATAATTATAAAAATATAATATGTGTTATAAATTGAATTTATATATTATATTTTAATTTATTGGAGATTTCATGTGATGGGTGGAGCCCATAATTATGAATTCCCTTATCTCATTGGAATCTATCAAGGGACAACTATGATAGGGTAATAAGAGAATCCTCAAATTTTTTTTGATATCTTGGAACATTTACCTATCAATGTATTTATAATTAATGAAAATAAAAAATTACTATAATTATGATATCCATTTATTATTATTCCCATGAATTTTTATTCATTAATAAGTTTTTTGTTGGTTATTTACTCCTATCATATTATTTATGTAATGGTCATTATGTATATATCATCTTTTTATATTCTATCATTTTGTATCTTTTATATTTTTTTAATAAGAATATTATATAATATATTCTATAGATATAATTATCAATAAATAAATATTTATTATATAATTGGTGAATAACCATGTATTCAATGTTTTATATTATAAATTATAATCGTATATATCTAACAAGTTCTTTAAGTGCAACTGAACTTGAGAATTTTTATATATGAAGTTATGTATTTTATTTCTATATAATAAATTTACCATATGTCTATGATATGGTGTCTTGGGTGTCAAAGATGCCATGATTTAATTCTTCAAGAGAAATATATATTTAGGGTTTATAATATGATGATTAGTAATTACAATTTTGGGAAGATTTATAAACAACCACATACTATGGTAATTTTTTGGGATATATATCATGTAAAACAAATCTTAACATTTTTATCAATATAAATAATATTGGAAGGGGTAATTTTTCAACTGTAAGAATATTAAAATGAAAGAAATATTAAGTACTCAAAAAGAAAATATTGGTTTAATACATTTTATAATGCACATTGGGTGAACCAGATTATTATTAGAAGACCAATAAATACACACTCATTCATGATGGTGTATGGTAAACTGTTACACTTATTAGTGACTCTAAATTATAATTTTGATTATGTTGTAAGTAAATATATCATTTCTTTACAAAAAAATATGAAAGGAATATTATTTTACCTTGATGTTCTTATGTATATTAATAGATACAATTGTGAAAATGAAAAAATTTACAAAAATAAGACTAAGAGGAAACATGATTAATGGATAATCCAAATATAATTCACAAACATAATTTTGAAACTAATTTTCAACTCACATTTTAACATTTTTTGATATAAATTAAATATTTTATGGCTACAGATTTTCAGAGTGATCACATTAAATAGTCATAGCTTTATTTAAGTATAAATTGTGAATTAATCATTATTAAATGTAAATGAATAGCAATTTAATATATAAGTGTTAAATTCAAAATTGTTTTAAATTAAAAATCTTAATATTTAATAAGTAAAATTATATATGTTTAGATATATAATTTATGTGAATATATGACATGTATAAAATCTAGGTATGTTCCTAAAACAATATATATATATATATATATATATTGGTGATTCAAAAAAAATTAATAATTTATTCAATAGGTAATTTTTTAAAATTATACAATATAAAATCCAAAAAAACTTCAAAACCATTCCAAAACATCCATATTAGAAAAAATATAAAGTTTTAATGTTTTAGAAGATAAATGTGAAACTTTATAAGTAATGAAAACAGAATATAGGTAAAGAACCAAAAATTCCATGTAATTTTTTTAAATTTTTTTGGGATTTTTATGAGACTAAACAAATTGGCGGCGTGTTATTCGGAAGCCCAGTGTGCCCATAATGAATTTCAGAAAATGTTTTAATATTAGTTTAGTAAATGTGAAGGTGGTGTTTTTTTATCTTTTGAACCGGTGCTCGGATTAAAAACATGAGGGCACTGTAGAATCTGTAGTGTCGGGATTCTCTTAAGAGAAGCTTCACTTCGACCGTAGTAGGTCGGGAGAAAATGTTAGTTTTTAGACTTTTAATGAAAAGTAAAATAACATGTAAATGTTATTTTATTTTCTTTTTCTCCAATAGATTAGTAGTGGTGATGAGACAATTGAATATTCATCCCATTTAATGGCTTGACTCATCAATTGTGTAACCCCATCATTGTGAATTAAAATAGGTTCATTAATTCATTTAATGAAGCTCATTAATTATCCAACGTGTTACCCAAATTCTCCCCTACTATTTAAAAGGGGAACGTGGTGGGGTTTTGGCACGACTTCATCAGTAGAGGAAACTCTAGTTGAGTTTTGTAGCATTATCCACAGACGGAGGACGAAAGATCAAGTGGAAACGATTCGGGACAGACGAATGTTGATTACTCCATCCAATGTGGGTGCTCCTCCCGCTGCAACTGCGACACATCCAATGGATCTCAAGGTAGGGGGTTTATGTTCGGTTTTGGGGTAACATTATTGGAATGAGTTTATTTAATATTTAATTTTAGATAAATATTCTCCCGCTTGTTATCATGTTAACGTGGAGGGTGAGCACAGAACGAACAAGGCTTATCCCCTCTGTCACTCCATTCATGTTGCGTTCATCAGGAATGACTATCCCCATTTTTGAAAAAAAAACCATAAGATATAGGTTCAAGTTGTGGCGGTGATAGTATGGGAGGCTCGTTGGCACATATGACACAAAGAACAAACCACCCGAGCACGTCTAGTTGCCCGGAGAAAGAACTAACTGTTCCCTATGTCGACAGTGGTCGGTGGTGGCTAGAGGAGGCACGCGACAACCATCCATGGGCGGTGGAAAGGTCATGCATCCTTCCACATCATGGTGGACAGAGGAAGCTGTGCGGGAGAAGGGCGGCCCCTTCAGGTACCACCGGTGGTAGCATCTATGGCCAGCAGGTTGGGGCAGGAGGGGGCGGTGCGGCCCCATGCCGCGCCACATCGACTAAAGAACGACCGGCCATCTGACTGACCATTGCATGCGGTGGGGGCAGCGCACCACATGACAGCTGAAACAGCCTCAAATTCGTGGGGCAAATTCGAGATGGTCTGCCTTTAGGCAGACGGGGCCCGTTTGTGGTTGGTCGAACGTTCAAGACAAACGGATTAGCGGGCCGGACCCGTGGCCCAACGCGCCACTGCAAGTCAGCCGAGCCCAACACGGTGGGATGGGACAACATCGGCCTGGGCTAGAGAAAAATTTGGGTCGACCCAGACAGTCTAAACCCAGTGAACCAGGTCAACCCTTACGAGTTGGACCTAGGTGGGGTCTGGTAGACCCCTAAACCCATTGTGTTGGGCCGGCCTAACCGAGTCGGACTGGGCCCAGACACAACCAGCCCCGAATAAAAAACTCCTATAACTAATGAATCGTGTGTCTATTTGACACGCATTCAGTGGCCTTGGGACCCCTTTGGGAAAACTGTCCCTTTGGCAAATTCTGCCAGTCCTGACTGAGTCGGGCCGTACATAGGTGATATCACCCCTATTTCACTAAAAGGGGTGTAACTAACAGAATGATGGTCTGATCGACGTTTCGTCTGTGGAAAAAGGACCCTTCAGACAATGTGTTCCTTTACAGACACATTAAGTGAGTTTTGTCCAAAATTCACATGCGAACTAGGTTGGATTAGACTTGATTCCAACCGGGAACTTTTTACAAAAGTGCTAATATCTCACAAACCGGGTGTCTGATCGACACGTTGTCTATCATGTTGGGACCCCTATGATTGGGTGATCCCTTGGGTATGATTTTTGTAGGACTTTGTACTGATTGAAATATGACTGATGGATT
The DNA here is from genome assembly GCA_963277665.1 of Viscum album. Classification (NCBI taxonomy): domain Eukaryota; kingdom Viridiplantae; phylum Streptophyta; class Magnoliopsida; order Santalales; family Viscaceae; genus Viscum; species Viscum album. The sequence continues at coordinate 1,760,138,677 of OY728123.1, forward strand.
GAGGAGAAGAGTCTTCTAGAGATCATCCATGCTTCGTGATGGAATCCAGCAGGTAGTAATGACATGATGAAGATGGGATACCAATACGGGTCGGCATAAAAAACTCCAGAGTGGGATTAGCTTGTGGTATGACTAATCATCCATACCTCTTTATGAATGACTAATATGGGTCTGCACTAGTGACCAATACGGGTCAGCACCAATGACCAATACAGGTCAGCATCTAGCGACCAAAATGGGCCAGTATACAATGACCTATATGGGACAGTAGTGGAGTTACTACAGATAGGATGATATGGCTTTACAACTATTCATCCCAATCCCAGTAACCTTGAAGTTATACCGTTAGAGTTATTTGTCCCATTTTCATTGTGCTTCATGATCTAGATCTTTCTTTGGATATTATATTTGTGTTATTTCATGTGATTGTTTCTTTTGTGGATTACTGAGAGACCAGCAGGGGTTTCGGGGTCCACTACTAAGTTGTTATGATCACCCTTTCATGGGCTCCACCCGCACATTTGTGTCTGGTGCATACTAGAAATCCACTGAGACTGGCTTTGGTGGGTTTGGACATGGTGGAGCTTGGTGCGACATGAGTAGTTGAGATTCTCTTCTTTGACTTCAGACTTACTGGTACTACCCTCGAGGAATATTTCTAGGGAAGATGCGAAAACTGTTTACATTCTTTTGAGTTTCAAGGGATTGTATTTCGGCCCAATGTTTTCAGTTTACACTTGTACTTGTGGTTTTACTTTACCCTCATGGTTAAACCTTAATTTTGTTGATTTGTTTACCTCAGTTTCCCATTTTGAGTGTATAATGATATCTAAGACAATGTCTTCATTATTAGAGAAAACCCTTCAGGTGTTAGTCACAAACCCATGGCCTTTGGAAGGTGGGATTGGGGTAGTCATGTTTGGGCCCTGTGTGACGGGTCGTGACAAAGTGGTATCAAAGGGCGGTCAGTTCTACCAGAATAACTAAGATTATACTTTTAATGAGGTAATTGTGTAAAGTGTATTGAGTTCAGTTTTCAGTATAAGGAATGTAGTGTTGGTGTTGCGGCCGATGTATCTATACACCAGGACCCGGAATTCTGTTTTCTAACTCGGTACAAGAAAACATTGATTGCCAGCGTCTTGAAAATATTTATTAATATTTTTGATTCATATCACCAGGTATAATTTAATTACTATGACACATCTGTTTCTTACAGGATGCCTCTAGGTAGACATCCAGCCAGGATTCTGGTTAGAGACCATGAATGTGTCCCATCGAGTTACAAGGCATTGGAACATGAAGAAATCATAGTGATGGAGCCTTCAGGTGGTGTACTAGCAGAACTACCACCGGTTGAGAAGTAGATGAAACTAGAGGATCATGAACACTAGTTGCGCATATTTCCAGAGTTCCAAGACAGAGGCCTATGATGTTATGAGGGGAAATGGACTCCTAGGAAGCAGAGGACTTGAATGAGGTGATTTCACGTGTCATTATCTTAGTAGAGACACCCACCGAGCGGATGGTGATCTTGGATGCTAGCCTTCTTCAAAGCTCAGTAAGATGATGGTAGATTTTGACGCTCTAAGTGAAAGAGGAGATGACCCTCCCCTGGCCAGACTTTGAGAGAAGTTTCTCGATGGAGTTTGTACCTGCGACTATCATGAACCAGCCCAGGTCGAACCTGAACTGGTCACCTGAGCCGGCTCGCGGAAAGCCCCGTAGGGCGTTCCGGATCCCCTCGGGATAGCAACTAGTGTCGGGCATAAAAAATTAATCATTGGGAACAATTTCAGCCCGAACAATACCAGGATCAAAAGAAAGAATGCAAAATAAATAAAACAAATAAACACTAATGACAGGAATAAAATAAAAGTCACACGACCAAACTTACCTCCACGTGACATCACAGGTCACCACCCAACTAGAGAGAAACTTTTCTCCAATGCTGAGTGACTCAAACCAGAAAAACCTGAGAAAGGGAAAACCTGCAATTAAAATGATAAAATAGGCATGAGCATTAAAATTGCTCAATAGTAAAGCCAAAGTAAACCACTGAATCCAAATGTTTCCTTTCCCAAGGAATCCGTTGACACCAGTTTGAAATACAATTATAAAAGTCGAATTTTTACTTTTTAAAACAAGCCATATACTTTTCCTTTCATTTAATGAAATACAACACATGCTATATACCATTTCCAAAACCATTTGTCATTTCATAAAAAAATCCAGATAAAAAGATCCAGATTTTTCTAACAAGTAAGAAAGTAAACAAAACAGGCTGGAACAAACTAGTGCAATAGGAATTGAATAAAACAACAAGGAGATCAAGTAGTACTAAAGGACAAAAGTAACAGTATAAGCTATAAAGGATAACTGAAGTAAAACAATCAAGGAAAACTAGTTACCATGGGTGATTCTAAACATCCCTAGAAGACCCCTGGATGTGCTTGGATTGGAACCACCTGCCGGCATATGTTGAAGCCCCATAGTCTATAACCAACTGATCGCCCTTGCGACAAAATCAGCGGCACTTCCCAATTAGCCTCTAACTATACCAGTGGGTACCCACCCATCTAATCAGGGTTAGTAAGAAATGGTCTCTCGATCAACTAAAAACACCCAGGAACCCATGGTGGTTACATCAATGTGTTAGTAGGAGGCCCTCGCATGTGTGACTCATCTCACCGCACTTACCTACCCCAAACACGGACACTTTTTATGCGTTCACCCAGAAGGGTTACCCTAGATAAGAGTTCCCCACACACACACATACATATATATATATATATATATATACATAAATAGTCATTCCACATCCACTAAAGTGCCAACCGGGCCGTCACCTCAATTAATTATCAAACCCTCTTTATAAAATACCTGAAGTTGTCAACCGAGAACTCAGTTTTACAAAATCAAGTGGTTTTACACGAATATTTTACAATATCTTTTTCAAAAACTCTAAACACCACTTTTGTATTAAAAAAAGGAAAAACGGACATATCTTCGTAGATTCCTTTTTAAACTCATTTAATGTGTCACATGCAGATTCCAAAACATTTTGTAACCAAGAACCATTTAGAAAATTGAGATTTCGGGAAAAATAACAATTCAAAACACCATCTTCATTTGAGGGCACATCCATGTGTGCACCTAGTGAACCCATGGATATGTCAACATCTAATGGTGCATCGAACCTGCAAAGAGACGCGAAATAATTTCCAAGTAAACACTAAATTCCATAAAACCATCCAACAAAGGTTAATAAGATCGAAGAATGGTTTTTTACAAAAAAGAACACCACTCAAGACAACCAACGATAACATTGGAAAATATAGGCATTTAGTTCCAACCTAGCTTGAAAAGCAGAAAAAGGTGCATAAACAGTGTAGCATCCTAATGTTTATTTTTAATCAAATATTTCATCAAGAAAACAATATCGTAGGTCACTATATAAACTATAAAACGTAAATAACAACATTTAGTGTACTACGACATAGGCATAAAATATAACTGCCTCAAAACATAATTTTGAACAAAAACTATCAATTCTAAAACACCAAAATAAGCTACGCAAAGCTATCCTAAACATGTGAATCATGGAATAAAATTTATTTAAAATAATCAAGAATCAACATAGTGCTTTGAAAAGGAAACACGCGAATTCACCTACCATGTTTGTTGAAAACTCCAACACTCTAGGCGAAACTTCAATCACACACCAAATGCATCACAAGGGAACCCTAAGAATCCATGATTCATCCAAAAACTACTAGATTAAACCATAACATGAACTCCATACCCGCTGAAAATCTAAAATCCCTAAAGTAAGAACCAAAACACAAGGGGAAAGAGGAGAGGAGCTTATCGGGAGGGGAATCATCCAGGGAGGAAGGTTGTGCCAGTCAAGCAGGGGTGCGACGAGTCCAGTGCGAGGCGGACGGATAGCGTTGATGCGGTTCACGCCGGTCGGAGGAGGGTTGTGCGGTCAGAAAAAGAAAGGGGGTTGTGGGGTGGCGCGAGCATGCCGGAAGGGAGGGAGGCGGCGGTCGCGGCAGGGAGAGGAGGAGGTCTACCGAAGGTCCGAGTGGGAGGGGAAGGTTGGCGGCCTAAGGGAGCGGCGAAATTGGGAGAAGGGATCGGCGGGGCAGCGGCCGGGACAGGGAGGAGAGGGGGGGGCGTGGCGCGCGATGAGAGGTAGGAGTCGGGAGGCGCGGCGGAGAGCACCGTACGGGGAGGCCAAGACGGCGACAGAGTAGGGAGGGGGTGGCCGGCGCGGTATGCAGAAGGGACTGGGGGGTGGGGGTAGAGCTAGGGTTTGGGTGTTTTAATTTTTTTTAACAAATAAAATTAAATAAAAAAATATAACAATAATAAAAATAATTATTATAATTATTATAATAATAATAATGCAACAATTAACATAAAATGTAAAAAGAAACCATAAAAAAAAATTAAACGACACCCGGGCTGACTGCGCGGTGATCGCCAACCATACGGTGACCGCGCACGGGTCTGAAATCCAAAAAAGAAAGAAACGACAAAAATATTTAGTTTGGGATCCGCCCGGATCGCGGTGCAAATGCCCAGATCCCAGAAAAAATAAAAATAAATAAAAGCAGGTGTGATAGTTCTCCCCACCACAGACACATTCTGCCCCCAGAAAGCCACCCAGTCGATTGATAAACAGAATTTGAATCCATTCCCAACTGAATCCGAAAGAAGCCACAACACTAGAGAATGAGAGAACACAATAGGGTTCTCCCCACCACAAGAATTCGACTAGCGAAAGTCTTTAACACCCAACATACCACCACCGGGAGGCGGGTCCTACGCGGGAACTCACAACCGATCTGAACCAACTCCCATAGAACTTTCAAAACAACACGCCCATCGAAACGTTGAACCCTCGACCAGAGTCGACAACCCTCACACCAAGGAAAATCCAAGAAAAGGATATAACCCTGATATCGAGTCAGAGGCATGACCCATTGAAATGCACGAATCATAACTACATCTAATAATCATAGCTAAATTGAGGTCAACCTACACGAGGGTCAAACACTCTTCTAAGAAAAAAAAGGTGACTCAGAAAACCATAAGCCGAAAAACAAAGCTGTTTGAATTATAACAGGACAAGTCCATCATAACATCATGATAAAAAAAACAAACTTACAACATCGTCAAACTTTAACAGCATAAAAACAAGCACGAAAGGATATTAATTGTTCCACCGTCAACATGAAACACAAAACCCGAACCAAGGCTTCACCCCATGGGAACTACTGACTGTGCGTGAGCTTCACCCCGAGACCTATGGCTGGGGATCTGATGGCAGAAGCATCTCCTTCCTCATAGTCAGGTACTGACACTCTCCAATCATGGCATCCTCTTCAAGCGACGCTTCCTAAAAAACTTCTCCAGAGGACATAGACAGCCGCAACGATGACACGTCTTCAGAGGGTTGCATCAAGATGGCTTTAAATGCCCGAAACGTCCACACTGATAGCATACCACTGAACGATCTGATGAACCAGGAGTCGGGGCCAAAGGGGAAAACTCCTTGGGAATAGGTTCCTCTGACATCATTTCCTCGTCAGGTAGGGAAACCTTACGAACAACTGGGTACACTGGACTGCTGACCACCGGCACTCTAGTAACCAACTCAGCTCGAAACACTTCCTCCACCAGCTTCTCGAAATGATGATCTTTAGGAGGGAGGACATGCTCCTTGACCTCTGTATGAAGACCTCTAGTGAAAAGAGAGCTCATCATGAGATCATGTGATTCTGCCTCCGGAGAAAAGGCAATCAGTTCCTTGAAATGGTCAACATATGCCTTCATTGTCCATTGAACTTGTTGAATATGTACGAGCTCTCCCTTTTTCATCACTTTCACTTCTTCAGGTATAAACCATTGGAAGAAAATAGTTTTAAAGACATCCCACATCATCTCAACATGCATTGACGATGGGGAAACCATCTTCCACTGGTCCAAAGATGGACCCTCAAACAATCCCATAACAGCACGAACCCTAACAGCCTCGGGATTTCCCAATATTCGAAAGATATGCTCCACTTCCTCAAGCCATTCCACTGCCTCTACCGGACCCTAATCACCATGAAGAACAGGTAAAATCCAGGAAGAAACAAAAACTGGGCATGAATTATCATAATCCTAAGGGAGCTTTCTGGGAATCATTTCCTAAGTGACATATAATACACATAGGCAAGACCAAAATGAAATCAATGTATCATTAAAAGTAACATCCTGATCCAAAATAACCAGCTCAAAACAAAACAATTTCAAACACTACCCAAAATTTCCCTTTTCAAAACCCCCCTTTTCATTTTTGATTTCAAAACCACCATCTTTCAAGACCACATTCCAAATATCAATCCACTTTCAAACCAAAATCACTTTCCAAAACCATTTCTCAAAAAAAAACAATCTAGAAAACCCGGTCAACCCTTTTACTTCAAAAACACACCCTGGTAATCCCAGGAACCGTTGCACATGACTTCATCCTCTTTCCTCTATGCACGTCAACACACAAATTGATTTCACATACCCCCCACATGTGCAAACGTTCATGAAGGACACCTAAGGTTTCACCCAAACCATTTCCCTTCCAATACCAAGCAAAATCCAGGTTTTGAAGAAAGAACAATTTTAATTTCAAAAATCCCTTTACCAATTTAAACCCATTTTAAATAAAACTATTCCATTTCAAAATCCAACTTTAATTTTTCAAAAACACAGTTACACCAACCAGATCCAAAAACAGAAAAACATACCAAGAATCACCAGAATGAGAAAATAGAAGTTGCGCTTAACCAGACGACATGGTAGTGAGCCACGCCCCATGTAAGCATCAACATCTAGGGGGAACATAAACCGTGTACTCGGAATCCACATGGGTCACTACTCCATGTGAAATCAGGACGTGACACTATCTCACCTCCGTTTTCATTCCTCAACCCAAAACAAGGTAAAAAGACACAATTTCCCCGACTACCCATGGTAACTCGAGGATCAGTGCGGGAAAGAGATCGTGACGCTCTTCTCGTACCTACCTCTCGAGTCACGACAGTCCTAATCTTCTTCTGTGCACCGCACTGGCCACCCCCTCCCTGCTCCGTCGCCATCCCGGCCTCCCCGTCTGGTGCTCTCCGCCACGCCGCCCCCTCTCCTCCATATCCCGGCCACTGCGCCACCGACCCCTTCTCCCAATTCCTTCACTCCCTCAGGCCATCGGCCTCCCCCTCCCGCTTGGACCTTCGGCCGACCTCCTCCTCTCCCTTCAGCGACCGTCGCCTCCCTCCCGTTCGGCCTTCTCACTCCACCACGCAACCCCCCCCCCCCCTTCGTTTCCCGACTGTAAGACCCTCCTCTAGGCAGTGTGAACCGAATCAACGCCATCTTTCAGCCTTTCGCTGGACTCGTCGCACCCCTGCTTGACCGGCACAACCTTCCTCCACAGAGGATTACCCTCCCTGTAAGCTCCTCTCCTCTTTCCCCTTGTGTTTTGGTTTTTACTTTTGGCATTTTAGATTTCCAGCGGGTATGGAGTTCATGTTATGGTTTAATCTAGTCGTTTTTGGATGAATCATGGATTCTTAGGGTTCGCTTGTGATGCGTTTGGTGGGCTGTTGAAGTTTCGCCTAGAGTATTGGATTTTTCGACACACGTGGTAGGTGAACTCGTTTGTTTCATTTTCAAAGCACTCTTTTGAAGCTTGAATTATTTTAAATAAATTTTATTCCATGATTTTCATGTTTATGATAGCTTTGTGTAACTTATTTTGGTGTTTTATAATTGATAGTTTTTGTTCAAAATTATGTTTTGAAGTAATTATATTTTATGCCTATGTAGTTGTACACTAGATGTTGTCTTTCACATTTTATTGTTTATATAGTGAACTACGGTAGTGTTTTCATGATGAATGATTTGATTAAAAATAAACATAAGATGCTCCTCTATTTATGCACCTGTTTATGCTTTCCCATCTAGGTTGGAATTAAATGCCTATATTTTCCAATGTTATCATTGCTTGTCTTGAGTGGTGTTCTTTTTTGTAAAAAATCATTCTTCGATCTTATTATCCTGTGTTGGTTGGTTTTATGGAATTTACTGTTTACATGGAAATGATTTCTCGTCTCTTTGAAGGTTTGATGCACCATTAGATGTTGACATATCCATAGGTGCACTAGGTGCACACATGGATGTGCCCTCAAAAGAAGATGGTGTTTTGAATTGTTATTTTTCTCGAAATCTCGATTTTCTAAATGTTTCATGGTTTCAAAAAAATTTGGTCTCTTCATGTGACACATTAAATTAGTTTTAAAAGGAATATATGAAGATATGCATGTTTGGCCTTTTTTGTTTTGAATACAAAAGTGGTGTTTAGATTTTTTTTAATAAGATATTGGTAAATATTCATGTAAAACGATTTGATTTTGTAAAACTAAGTGCTTGGTTGACAACTTCAGGTATTTTATAAAGCGGATTTGATAATTAAATGATGTGACGACCTGTTTGGCTCTTTAGTGGATGTGGAATGACTATTTATGTAATGCCCCGACCCCAACTACCCAGAGTCGGTGCATTACTTCGTAACATTGGCATGATCACAAAAGATAAAGTCTCGAAAGACCGATTAGTTTAGTAGCCTTGGAAACACTAGATACATTCATAAATGTTACATTACATCATAAAGTGAAAAAATACAATAAAAAAGTCTCCATAGTCCACACTCATATCCTCTTCTGACTATCCCTTCAGGTGATTCATAAAATACATCTTCACATCATGGAAAATATTAAATCATTGAAAGGGGTGAGCTCAGATGCTCATTAAGGATAACAAAATAGCGGAAGCCTTCATAAATAAACATAAACATTTAAGGCAATGTATAACTAAAACAAAAGCCTTTTAAACATGAACTTTACCATAATATGGAAAAACTAAAATTAAATAATTTCATTCACTTACTCACATGGATATTCTACTAGTCGAATAATCACATGAAATATCAATAACCACATTCATAATGATGGAATGCATAATGCCAGACTATCATAACCACGTAGCCAAGGCCTCGTGCCAAGACCACAAATAAGATTTTGTCAAGGCCTCGTGCCAAGACACTAGTTTGTCTCATGAGACATACCGATGCATCGAGGAGCTATAGCGGGCTCCACCCGTCACTTATTAGGTCCAATGCATTCCTCATATGAATAGGTTTAATCATATCACAAACCATAACTTAATCGTATCACATAAAACATGAATAAAGGAAACATAAAATTTCCACATTTCAATCACAAGATATCAATACAACACTTTGATATAATAAAAACGCTTTCAAAACCATTTTCAATACCAAAATAAAAGAAAGTTAAAACTTTGTATTTATTTTTCATTAAAAAAAAGTGATGGCTTGTAGAGGAAGCCAAAACTCAAATAATGGTCACGACGGCAGAGAATTCGTTGTCGCCACTTAAGTACGGAAAGAAAAACATTCCCTTTTTGTCGTTTAGTAAAACTCTTCGTATAAAAAAGATTCCTTTTGAATAAATGTAAAATTCAAAGGGGTTTATACACCGTATAAAAGAAAGTTGTGTATAAAACCAAATATGCCTCAATGAAAGGAGATTGAGACGAAGTCCTTAAAAAGATCATTTTCTTAAATAAAGTACATCTATCATGTGTATTCACTATAAATACACATAAATAAAGTACAAATACAAGATAGGACATAATAATATCATGACATAATTTGAAAGTAGGAGATTAACCCAAAGAATAGAAATTGGGTTAAGAAGTTCCCTTACCTTGTGTCCGACTTGATTCGACCTTTATTTGATCTCCTGAATAATAAACTAGAGTTAATCTCTACCTTATTAAGAACCTTTTTCAAGTTCATTATTACTTTTATATCACTTATTACCATTTCATGAACATTATGTAATTATTTAAGTTAATAACGGTCGTTTTGTCTATCTTTGGAACTTGAGTCAACAATAAACTTCTTATAATTACAAGTTGTTTATGTGGTAGAATATCAATTATCTCCATAATTATATTCATGATTTAGATTTCATATATATCATATATATCCAGTATATACATTCATTCATTATATTACGTAACATTTAGAGGTATGAAATGAAATGCACCGTTCATGGAGACGGTAAGTCGTACGTACGCATGAACGCTACTTTCATTTATATTTCGTATTTAATGGAATGAAATCATAATTATAAAAAGGTATAATATAGTTACAGTATAATATCATATATAATATCATTTACTCAATCCTTTATACATCCCACATATGGCATTAACAATTCACATCACTTTGAGGGGGCGGTAGTCCGCACTTCCTAGAATGAAATTATCGCGTTTACCCATAATGGAAATCATAATGTATGCCATAAATGAGAAATAAAGAAGCATAATGAAAACATAAACATAATATATATATCATATATGAAAATAGTGTCATCAAAATGGCCACCATTAGATGTGTTAAAACAATATTGAACAATCATCGTTTCGTGAGGCAGTATTTCGCCACCCACAGAAACAGTATGTTCTTTAACCATTAGACGAAGGTGTGTGTAAATGTAAACCAAATACATATCATAACAACATCCTAGTATATTTTAGATACTGGTGTTGTTACAAAATAAGGGAATAAAAAGAGTTTAAGGGATTGGAGAAGCTAAATAAAACAAAATAACATTAGAGAAGACATTACCTAAAAATCGGGTAACTCTTTTTGATTTGAGCCAAAGGCTTCCTTGGACAGAATTATACCCAAAGTGAGGCTTCTAGGAGTAAGGTAGGGAAGTTGGGAGAGTATTTGGGCAGAGGTTGGCCGAGCCAAATGGCTTGAAAGTGTGAATAAGGTGGGAGTGGTGGGGGCCTTTTATAAGTGGAGAGGAGGGGCACTCTTGGAATGTAAAGAAAAGTCACTTTATTTTAAAATGGTATTCGGATTTAAGAGGTCCCACATTGATATAATTCGAGGATAAGGTGATAAGGGTTCAAAATCCACCCATCCAATAGGTTTTGGACATGTGTAGGTCTTAGATATTACATTATCTTTCCATTTTATTTAAATCGTTAAATAATGAGGTCATCGCTGCATCATCATGATGTCATAAACAATTTAATTTATTTAATGTCTAAAAATTATAAAAAAAGTACTATGATTTAGGAAATATTTTTATCTTTCCAATGACTATTTATTTTCAAAAATATGATTTGTATAACCCCATGTAAAAATTGTTTTAGTAAAACATTTCATGTTTGTGTCATTTTTTACTTTAACATTAAATAAAAGGTATTTATGTCATTTTCTAACTAAAGTGGCTCCATGGGGTCCCCAAGTTGACCCGTGGATTTTCATTGTCGGACATGGCACATCCAATGAGGGTAGGACATGTGTAAATCTCATCTCATATTATTAAAACATTATTTTTACCTTAAACTACACTAATTACCTCTAATCGCGATTAAGAACTTAAAAGTTACTATTTACCAAAAATTATTTTAATATCATTGAATCACATTTTACTTCTTAATGAAAACCATGTATGTCGGATTTTTGAAATTCAAAACACAGAAGTTGTAGAATTTCATTTAAACGAAAAATCAATTTTTATAAGTACCACTTAGTGGTTTCACTATTCATCAAAAATTGAAGTTTTTCAGAAAAATCCCAAAACTTCACCCTAAGCTATATTTGATATTCCGATTTAAAAAATGATGTCTATTTTACAAAATTCCAAACATATAAGTTGCATTAATTAATTTTATAATTAATTCACACTGTCACAACAAATAGTGTGTTATTAAGAAACAATTTATATCAAAAGATTGACAATTGTTCATGCCCAATTTCAATGTTAAATTAATTCTAATGACCACCATTGGATAAAATGGTAAAAATATATTCTAATTATACTTTAAAACCACTAAATAGTATAATTTATCACTATAAATTTTTTTGATTAAAAAAGTTGTTTTAAGTATTTATCCCTATTCATAAAAATTTGGAAGTTCTCAGAAAATTACAAAAAATTCAACATAGGCTAATTTCAACATTCCGAATCCAAAAATGAAGTCCATTTTGAAATATAAAATATATATAATTTTAAAAGGTGGGTATTACTATTCATAATGGCTATTTTGATTAGTCGCGGTGTGTTAGAACTCAAACTTGTGTACAATGCAAGCTATTGCATTATTGAAAGAGAGGCGTATCGTGAAAGCTCGAGGTGTTAAATTCTCCCATCCTTCCATAAATTGTGTCCTCGCAATTTGAAAATGTTCTTCGAAAATAAAAGGTTGAAAATAGAAAAAACCATTGTGGAAACCCACATCGGAAATAAGGTTAATAAAAATATAACATTAAAAGAAAGAAAGAGAAGTACAAAGGTCACCCGAGATAGCCCATACTAGGATTCTATGAAAATATGGATACGGAGGAGAAACAAACCATCAAGGTCAGAGAGAGAGTTGTAGAAAACAGGATTAGGAGAAAGTTAACCATAAGAAAGTCACAAACTTTTGATGGGTTGAACGATCATTTAATCCCCAATTGGAAAAGATAACCGGCATCATTTTTGTTTTAAGTTACCTTTTATAAAGTTGAGGAATTCATTTATGAGATTTACTAAGAACGTAAGGAAATATATATACTTGTGATGTAGACTTTCATTCTTTAATAAATTTTTACCACGAACCCATCTTTCACTCTAAAAGGTAATAGAACTCAAAAATATTCTATTTAACCAATTTTTATAAGGTTACAAATATTAACACATACCATTTAGATTAGTAAAACTATTTTGTAACAACCATGGACTTCCTGTAGGCTAGTGGTAGGAAATAAAGGCCTGTCGCACTATGGTTGTGGGTTCGATTCCTGCATCTTTTTCCGACGCGACGGGTTATTCCCCACCCTGCAGGTTGTCCTTTTCCTAAAACCGTAGTATTATAATATTCCAAAAAAATCTTCAGAAATGTTTAAACCTTAAAAAATACTATCCAAAGATCAACTTAATCCATTCCAACCATTATAGTTATCCAATATACCACCGTCCAGACTTTCTCTAAAGGGTCCTCAAATTCCAAAATCAATTGTAACATTAGATTCCCTAAACAAAGTAACGTTTCTCTTATTGTCACATACAAAAATATGATTACCTTCATCATATTAAAACCTTAATGAAATAAACATATACTGCAGTACAATCCTTATATATATATCACATTATTCTAATAACCAGAATATAGTCCATCAGTCCAAAAGCACCAATACATTAATTATTCCGCTTCAACTGTAGTCACAGCATAATATTGGCCTTGATCCCTTTGCCTTTTTGAGGTATGTTTCCCTGACACTTAGGACATTCATTTGCATAATGCCCCATTTCCCTACAATTTTAGCATTCCACATTGATAGCCTCTTTCTTTCCCTTGCAATCACGCGCCTGGTGACCTTTTTCCCCACATTTATAACAAACTCTCATTCCTTTTAGGCAAGTGCCAGGGTGATTCTTCCCACAATTATCGCATAATGGAAAATCCTTCTTTCCCTTTTTCCCTTTATATTTCTCTTGTTCCACCGTTCTCTTTTTCTCTTTCTTTACTTTGTTGTCATAAGACTTAGAGAATTCCTTTTCTGTCTTGATAGCACATGAGACTATATCCTCGTATGTTGAGAAAGATTGTGATACTAAAGATCGATGGAGAAATGGTTTCAACCGATCAAAGAAACGATCAATCTTACTTCTTGGGTTACGTATATAATCTACTGCATACCTCGCTAACCTTGTAAAGTTAGGCTCATGCTTTGCGACATTCTCATCCTCCTTTTGTCTCAGACTCAGAAATTGCTTTTCCATATCTACTCGATGGTCATGTGGAAAGTATTTTTCTAAGAAAAGATCTTTGAACACTCTCCATTACATACTTGATACTTCTTCATCTTCCTTTGTATTTTGAAACAATGACCACCATTGATCGGCATCTCTAGTGAGGCGGTAAACTGCCATGATAACCTTCTCCCTTTTGCTACTCCCCAAGGCGTGGAATATTTTTTCTAAGGAGTTTATCCATTGCTCAGCTACTAACGGATTTGTACCCCCATTAAATGTTGGTGGTTGTTGAATCATGAAGCGGTCTAACATTGATCCTCCATGTTGCGGATTAGGGTGATCCATACGAGTAAGGTTATTATTCATAACTTTAGTGAGTTGCCCCAGTATGGTAATAAGTTGATCATCACCAGTTGTACCTCCAGATCCACAATAATTATCTTGAGTAGGATAGAAATCCCTACACTGAGTGCGTGCATTGATACGGTTTCCATTCCTTCCACTAGGAGCCATTTCTATACAATGGAATAAACACGATTAGTTTATGAATCAAAATACATAATTCTTAACATAAATTGAACTATTTATGGATATAATCCATAAAAATGTTTTCTTTGAGGAAGTATATACTCATAACCCTTCATAGTGGTTTGTAAAGAAAATGATAATTATCCTAAGCATATCCCCCGGGAGTGTCGTAACCAAGAGTGCAGCAAGGCCCATTGTCGTGCACCAGTTCCCATTCGAGTCTAGATCAAAGTGGTGTTTTCGGGTTTTACCCCTAGGTACATCTGTGCCAGAGCCGCCTCTACCTGCTCTTATCCAGACAGGGATGTATTGCTCGAAAAACTCACAAAATCTCTATAATACCAAAATTCTAGGAAGTTATTCTATACTAATCCTCAAATTCTATCTTAGGGATATGAGCTCTAATCAGAGTTTATCTGAATCTAGCTTCCAAGGTTAGTACTAAACTACCTCTGATACCAACTGTAACGCCCTGACCCCAGCTACCCAGAGTCGGTGCATTACTTCGTAACATTGGCATGATCACAAAAGATCAAGTCTCGAAAGACCGATTAGTTTAGTAGCCTTGGAAACACTATATACATTCATAAATGTTACATTACATCATAAAGTGAAAAACTACAATAAAAAAAGTCTCCATAGTCCACACTCATATCATCTTCTGACTATCCCTGTAGGTCATTCATAACATACTTATTCACATCCTGGAAAATATTAAAACATTGAAAGGGATGAGCTCAGATGCTCCATAAGGATAACAAAATAGAGGAAGCTTTCATAAAAAACATAAACATTTAAAGAAATTTATAACTAAAACAAAAGCCTTTTAAACTTTAACTTTAGCATAATATGGAAAAATTAAAATGAAATCATGCCATTCACTTACTCACATGGATATTCTACTAGTCGAATAATCACATGAAATATCAATAACCACTTTCATAATGATGGAATGCATAATGCCAGACTATCATAACCACGTATCCAAGGCCTCGTGCCAAGACCACAAATAAGATTTTGTCAAGGCCTCGTGCCAAGACACTAGTTTGTCTCATGAGACCTACCGATGCATTGATGAGCTATAGCGGGCTCCACCCGTCACTTATTAAGTCCAATGCATTCCTCATATGAATAGGTTTAAACATATCATAAACCATAACATAATCGTATCACATAAAACATGCATAAAGGAAACATAACATTTCCACATTTCAATCACAAGATATCAATACAACAAATTGATATAATAAAAATGCTTTCAAAACCATTTTCAATACCAAAATAAAAGAAAGTTAAAACTTTGTATTTATTTTTCATTAAAAAAATGTGATGGCTTGTAGAGGAATCCGAAACTCAAATAATGGTCACGGCAGCGGAGAAGTCGTTGTCGCCACATAAGTATGGAAAGAAAAACATTCCCTTTTTGTCGTTTAGTAAAACGCTTCGTATAAAAAATATTCCTTTTGAATAAACATAAAAGTCAAAGGGGTTTATACACCGTATAAAAGAAATTTGTGTATAAAACCAAATATGCCTCAATGAAAGGAGATTGAGACGAAGTCCTTAAAATGATCATTTTTATAAATAAAGTACATCTATCATGTGTATTCACTATAAATACACATAAATAAAGTAAAAATACAAGATAGGATATAATAATATCATGACATAATTTGAAAGTAGGATATTAACCCAAAGAATAGAAATTGGGTTAAGAAGTTTCCTTACCTTGTGTCCGACTTGATTCGACCGTTATTTGATCTCCTGAATAATAAAATAGAGTTAATATCTACCTTTTTAAGAACCTTTTTCAAGTTCATTATTACTTTTATATCACTTATTACCATGTCATGAACATTATGTAATTATTTAAGTTAATAACGGCCGTTTTGTCGATCTTTGGTACTTGAGTCAACAATAAACTTCTTATAATTACAAGTTGTTTATGTGGTAGAATATCCATTATCTCCATAATTATATTAATTATTTAGATGTCATATATATCATATATATCTAGTATATACATTCATTCATAATATTACGTAACATTTAGAAGTAAGAAATGAAATGCACCGTTAATGGAGACGGTAAGCTGTACGTACGCTTGAACGCTACTTTCATTTCTAATTCGTATTTAATGGAATGAAATAATAATTACATAAAGTTATAATGTAGTTCAAGTATAATATCATATATAATATCATTTACTCCATCTTTTATACATCCCACATATGGCATTAACGATTCACATCACTTTGAGGGGGCGGTAGTCCGCACTTCCTAAAATGAAATTATCGCGTTTACCCATAATTGAAATAATAAAGTATGACATAAATGAGAAATAGAGAAGAATAAGGAAAACATAAACATAATAAATATATCATATATGAAAATAGTGTCATAAAAATGGCCACCATTAGAGGTGTTAAAAGAATATTGAACAATCATCGTTTCGTGAGGCAGTATTTCGCGCCCCCACAGAAACAATATGTTCTTTAACCATTAGACGAAGGTTTGTGTAAGTGTAAACCAAATAGTTATCATAAAAACATCCTAATATATTTTAGATACTTGTGTTGTTACAAAATAAGGGAATAAAAAGAGTTTAAGGGGTTGGAGAAGCTAAATAAAACAAGACAACATTAGAGAAGACATTACATAAAAATCGGGTAACTCTTTTTGATTTGGGCAAAAGGCTTCCTTGAGAAGAATTCTGCCCAAAGTGAGGCTTCTAGGAGTAAGGGAGGGAATTGGGGAGAGTATTTGGGCAGAATTTGGCCGAGCCAAATGGCTTGAACGTGTGAATAAGGTGGGAGTGGTTGGGGCCTTTTATAAGTGGAGAGGAGGGGCACTCTTGGAAAGTAAAGAAAAGTCACTTTATTTTAAAATGCTATTCGGATTTAAGATGTCCCACATTTATATAATTCTAGGATAAGGTGATAAGGGTTCGAAATCCACCCATCCAATAGGTTTTCGACATGTGTAGGTCTTATATATAACATTATCTTTCCATTTTATTTAAATCGTTAAATAATGAGGTCATCGCTGCATCATCATGATGTCATAAATAAATTAATTTATTTAATGTCTAAAAATTAAAAAAAATACTATGATATAGGAAATCGTTTTAGCTTTCCAATGAATATTTATAGTCAAAAATACGACTTGTATAACCCCACATAAAAATTGTTTTAGTAAAACATTTCATGTTTGTGTCATTTTTTACTTTAACATTAAATAAAAGGTATTTATGTCATTTTCCAACTAAAGTGGCTCCATGGGGTCCCCAAGTTTACCCATGGATTTTCTTGGTCGGCCATGGCACATCCAATGAGGTTAGGACATGTGTCAAGCTCATCTCATATTATTAAAACATTATTTTTACCTTAAACTACACTAATTACCTCTAATCGCAATTAAGAACTGAAAAGTTACTATTCACCAAAAATTATTTTCATCTCATTGAACCACATTTTACTTCTTATTGACAACCATGTATGTTGAATTTTTGAAATTCAAAACACAGAAGTGGTAAAATTTCATTTAAACGAAAAATCATTTTTTATAAGTACCACTTAGTGGTTTCACTATTCATCAAAAATTGATGTTTTTCAGAAAAATCCCAAAAATTCACCCTAAGCTATATTTGATGTTCCGATTTCAAAAATGATGTCTATTTTACAAAATTCAAAACATATAAGTTTCATTAATTAATTTTATAATTAATTCCCGCTGTCACAACAAATAGAGTGTTTTTAAGAAACAATTTATATCAAAAGATTGACAATTGTTCATGCCCAATTTCAATGTTAAATTAATTCTAATGACCACCATTGGATAAAATGGTAAAAATATATTCTAATTATACTTTAAAACCACTAAATAGTATAATTTATCACTATAAATTATTTTTATTAAAAAAGATGTTTTAAGTATTTTTCACTATTCATACAAATTTGGAAGTTCCCAGAAAATTACAAAAAATTCAACATAGGCTAATTTCGACACTCCGAATCCAAAAATGAAGTCCATTTTGAAATATAAAATATATATAATTTCAAAAGGTGGGTATTACTATTCATAATGGCTATTTTGATTAGTCGCGGTGTGTTAGAACTCGAACTTGCGTACAATGCAAGCTATTGCATTATTGAAAGAGATGCGTATCGTGGAAGCTCGAGGTGTTACAATTTATGTATATATATATATATATGTGGGAAACTCATATCTAGGGTAACCCTTCTGGGTGAACGCATAGGGAGTGTCCGTGTTTGGGGTAGGCAAGTGCGGTGAGATGAGTCACGTGTGCGAGGGCCTCCTACTTACACATTGATGTAACCACCATGGGTTCCTGGGAGTTTTTAGTTGATCGAGTGACAGTTTCTTACTAACCTCGATTAGATAGGTTGGTACCCACTGGTAGAGTTAGAGGCCAGATGGGAAGTGCCGCTGATTTTGTTTCGAGGGCGATCAGTTAGTTGTAGACTATGGGGCTTCACCATACACTGACAGATGGTTCCGAACCGAGCATGTCCAGAGGTCTTCTAGGGATGTTTAGGATCACCAATGGTTACTAGTTTTCCTTGATTGTTTACTTTCAGTTATCCTTTACAGCATATATAGTTACCTGTGTCCTTTAGCACTACTTGATCTCATTATTGGTTTATTCACTTCCTATTGCACTAGTTTGTTCCATCCTGTTTTGTTTACTTGCTTCCTTGTAAGAAAAATCTGGATATTTTTATCTGGATTTTGTTTATGAAATGAAAAATGGTTTTGGAAATAGTATGTAGCATGTGTTGGATTTCTTTAAATGAAAGGAAAATTATATGGCTTGTTTTAAAAAGTAAAAAGTCTACCTTTGTAATTGTATTTCAAACTAGTGTCAACAGATTCCTTGGGAAAGGAAACATTTGGATTCAACGGTTTACTTTGGCTTTACTATTGAGAATTTTTAATGCTCATGCCTATTTTATCATTTCAGTTGCAGGTTTTCCCTTGCTCAGGTTTTTTTTGTTTTACTCACTTATCGTTGGAGCGAGTTTTGTCTCTAGTTGGGTGGTGCCCTGCGAGGTCACGTGGAGGTAGGTTTGGTCGTGTGACTTTTATTTTATTTCATTCATTATTTTTTATTTGTTTTGTTTAGTTTTCATTCTTTCTTTTGATCCTGGTATTGTTGGGGCTGAAATCATTCCCAACGATTAAATTTTTTTTATGCCTGACACTAGTTTCCATCCTGGGGGGATCGGGAACGCCCGTCGGGACATGCCGCGTGCCGGCTCAAGTGACCGGTTCAGGTTCGACCAAGGCTGGTTCGTGATAGTGACACTACGCTCTGTACGTATTCAAAAGTTGCTACATATTCAACAGGGCATCCAGACTATGGCTTAGTACTCTGATATATTAAATTACCTCTCCCAATATACCATCGACATAGTACAGGACCCTTACATTAGGGCCCATACCTTTGAGCAGGGGCACCTGTGAGAGATCAAAGCTGCGATAGTGTCTCTCAGCATCACGATATAAACTGGGGTGCTAGAGTGAGCTTCACTAATGGAGAGCTTCCTTGATGAGTATGAATCAATAGTGAGAGCCCCTACCAGACGACAAGTAGCAGAGTCATCTAAATATGGTAGTAGACAGATAATGATGATGCCTTGGAAGGATATACCTTTCAGAGGGTGACCATGGGACACAGGTTCAGAGGTGAGAGGTTCGAGAGGCTGAGGGAGCCACCAGCGAGGCATGATATGTTTTTCATTTGTGGTATTGGGTCACAGAGATCATGATTTTCTGACTCCCTACATGGTTGATCGGAAGAAAGTGGAGGGGCCACTGAGGTAGTAGCAGTGACAGGAGCATGAGCATCAGTCAGGCGGAGGATGAAGTAGGGGGTGCATGAAATGAAGTGATAGGTGGAATGTGTCACCAGGCACTACCACAACCACCCCCATATGGTCCACCATGATCTCATGGAGCAGTGGATGGGGACAGGTTCAGTTACAGGCAGTAGAAGCTTGCGATCCTGACATCCTTGGGATGATACGATGTATAATCTATATCATCTCTACATTAGCACTAGTGCTTGTCGACATAGGTGGAAGAAATTCTTTCATTACTGCAGACTTATATCAAGACTCAGAGATACCAATGGAGCTTTTATATCGACCATTTCATTTGGATACTCTTACGGGAGGAGATTTAGTAGTCACACATTGGTGCAGACAGTGTGATCATACTCTTAGAGGAGAGAGTTTCAAATGGTACCTTCAAGTGGCTCCATTGAAGCCTGACGATGTCATTTTAGACATGGAATAGCTATCACTAGCTCACACATAGATTTACTACATGAGATGTAAAGTGCGATGTACACACAGAGATAGGGGCCAGTTTTCCATTGTTGGGGAGAAGGAAAATAGAGCATGAGGATATGGAAATGCACTCAGGAGAGTGCATCGGATTACATATTAGCTGGCTTGCATGACCTTTGACATAGTGGATGAGGTGAGTCCACAGTTCCCAACAGTGGTTGAAGAGTTTGAGGATGTCTTTCCAGAATATTACCCACAACTACCTCCTCATATAGAGGTAGACTTCCACACTGTCTTCTACCCTGGAGAAGCATCAATATTTACACCAGCATATCTGATGGCCCCTGTGGAGCTCTGGGAGCTGAGGGTATAGTTGGAAGACATACATAAGAAGGGGTTCGTAAGCCCCAATGTTTCTACCTAGGCATCCCTAGTGTCATTTTCCAAGAAAGAATGTGGATATTTGAGGCTATGTGTGGACTTCCATCACCTAAAATAGGTGACCATGAGGAAAATGTATCCTCTCTCAAGTATTGATGATCTCTTTGCTCAATTTAAAGGAGTGAAGTGGTTCTCAAAGAGAGACCTCAGGTCATGATATCATCATCTTAGTGTACGGGATGAGGACGTACCGAATATAACCTTCAAATGTTGGTATGGCCATTAAGAGTTCTTAGTGATGCCTTTTGGCATGACCAACACTCTAATAGTGTTCATGGGGCTCCTGAACTGGATCTTTCAGCCATAACTCGATTGCTTCACGGTGGTATTCATTGACGACATCATGGTGTACTCAGCGTCCAAGGAAGAGCATGCTGCACACTTTAGGATAGTTCTGGACACCTTCAGGGAGCACCAGTTATATGGGATGCTCTCGAAGTGTTAGTACTGGATGTGAAAGGTCCACTTCATGGGATACGACATCACAGAAGCTGGAGTTGTAGTGGATCCTAAAATGTTCTATGGAGTACTTTCTTGGGAGCCACGAATGAGTGTGATTGATGTGTGGAGCTTCCTTAGATTAGAAAACTACTATCGGAGGTTCGTACCAGATTTCTCTAAAGTATCAGAACCTATGATTTCCCATACGAAGAAGGGGATATCATTTCTATTGTTTGAGACATGTCATCAGAGCTTTCAACAGCTGAGTCAGAGTTTGACCATTGATCCCATCCCGAGGTTTCCGGAGGAGGGCACTAACTACGTGGTTTACTATGATGCATTATGGACTGGACCCAGTTGCGTCCTGATGGAAGATGATGCAGTTATTTCATATATATCACAATGGTTGAGGCCCCATGAGAATAATTATGCAACTCAGGACATGGAGTTTGATGTAGTAGTCTTCGCACTAAAGATGTGGTGACACTACTTTATGGGAGAGCAGTTCATTATTTACATAGACCACAAGAGTATCAGATATATCTTCACACAGAAAGACCTGAATCTACGATAGTGATGTTGGATAGAGTTCATCCAGGTCTATGACTTTGAGATAGTGTATACTTCTGGGAAGAGGAACATATTGGAAGATGCATTTAGCCAAAGATCGAGTTTGTAGCTACTGAATGAGACTTCAAAGCAGTTAGCCTCGCTTTAGATATCATACGTGGATAGAGATGAGATAGTATACCTCTAGTAGATGGTATATTTCCCTCCACTCCATTATAGATTCAAGGAGGCACAACTCAGAGACATTAGATGTGAGACTACATGTGTTCTGATATCCTCAGGACATGCACTTGATAGATATTATGAAGGTGGGGAGCACGCTATCATTTTTAGAGGACGTACAGTTGTACCAGTGGAACTATGAGAGGAGGTTCATAGGGAATTCCATACATCCTCCTTGGAAGTACATCAGGGCTTGATGAAAATGTATCAGGACATCCGATGTTAATACTAGTGGCCAGGGATGAAGAAATCTATGGTGTATTTTGTTTTATGATGCCTCACTTGCCAGTAAGTGAAGGCCGAGCACCAGGTAACAGAAGTCTTGAGAAAACCCCTCGAGATACCAGAGTGGAAGTGGGAAGGGATATTGATATACTTCATTATGGGGTTACCACACATGTCTAGAGGGAATGATACCATTTGGGTGATCATTGAATGACTCACCATGTTAGACCACTTCCTTGCTATTCGATAGAAGGTTTCAATAGAGATCTTGGGCCGTATCTATGTTTAGAAGATCGTGCGACTTCACAGGGTTCCTTCGACGATAGTCTCAGATTTTGACACATGATTCACATCTCGGTTGTAGAAAGGATTATAGGAGGCTTTCAGGACTCAGCTTCACATGAGAAAAACATTTCACCCAGAGACATATGGCCAGACTAAGTAGACCTTCCAGACCATGGATGACATGCTTCGTGCATGTGTCCTTGATTTTGGTCATAGTTTTGGAGGACCACCTACCCTTGGTGGAGTTCACATACAACAACAGCTATCACTACACCATTGTTACGGCAACTTTTGAGGCATTGTATGAATGAACATTAAGATCACCCTTGTGATAGACGTATCTAGGAGAACCAGTACTCATGGGCCCAGATATGGTATCAGTTACCACTGAGAAGGTGTTGGTCACCGAAGAGTGGATGAAGACTGCATAGAGCCGACAGAAGTCCTATATTGATAGGAGAAAAAGACCACTAGTGTTCTAGGATGGGGAGAACATATTCATGCGATTATCCGATCAACGAGCACTATAATGATTTAGCCGAGGAGGAAAACTCTCATAGAGGTCTATCGGACCATTCTTGATACTTTAGATGATTGGAAAGGTGGAATACCACTTGGCACTGCCACTGTAGTTGGATAGGGTTCACGATGTCTTCCATGTATCCCAGCTGAGGAGATATGTACATGACCCATCTCACATCATAAATCATGGTGAGCTGAATATTGACGATGGGACGAGTTTTGCAGAGTACCCAGTGTAGATAGATGATTGATGGGAGAAGATCCTTCATAGGTGGTTGATTCATCTAGTGTGTGTTCTATGGAAGCACATAAATCTACAAGAGATCATGTGGGAGTGAGAGGCTCTTTTTCCTTCCTAGTACCCCTCTTTGTTTCTGTATCTTTGTTTGTATTTCAGGTATAAAAATCCCTATGTTTGTGAGAATGTAATGACCTGAAAATTCCATGTAATTGTTTTTAAGATATTCTTAATTTTTACGAGAATGAGAAAATTGAGGGCACATGATTCTGAGGCCCAATGTCCCATGAATGAATTTTCGAACTTTTTTTTAATGAACATTAAGTAAACAGTTGGGAAACATTGTATATCTTTTGAATAGTTGCTTGGATTAAAAATATGAGGGCACCGTTGAATCTGTAGTTCCGATATTCTCTTAATGGAATAATCAATTCAACCGCAGTAGGTTGGGATAAATAGTTAGTTTTTTGGACTTTTTAAATAAATGTAAAATTACATGTAAATGTGATTTTTTTCTCCAACGGATGAGAGACGGTGGTGGGACCAGTGACTTGTTAATCCATTTAATGGCTTGACTTATCAACTATGTAACTCAACCATTGTGAATTAAAAGAGGTTCAGTAATACATTTAATGAAACACATTAATTCTCTAACGTGCTACTCAACTTACCCCTATTTATTTTAATGGAGCTCAGGTTGGGTTTTGGGAAATACTTCTTGAAGAGAGAAGACTCTGGGGGATTTCTGTGGCATCATCCACCAATGGAGAACAAAATCTTGGGTGGCAATGTTCTTGGACCGACGAAAGCTGACAGATCCATCCAATGTGGACACTCCTCCTACTGCAACCGCGACACCTCCAACGGATCTCAATGTTGAGGGATTATGTTTGGTTTTGTTTTAAAATTACTGGAATGAGTTTATTAAATATTTAATGTTAGATAAATATTCCCCCACTTCTTATCATGTTAATGCGAAGGCCGCGGGTGGAAAGAACAAGGCCCGAACCTTCTGCCTCTTCATTCATGTTGTGTTATTCAGGAATAACTTTCCTCAATTTTGATGGAAACAAGTGAGAGAGGGTCACACTATGACTACTGTAGTCAAGAAGGCTTGAAGGCACATATGAAACCAAAAACAGACCACCCGAGCACATCTGGTTTCCCGCAGAATGAACCGCTAGCACACCATGCCCGTGGTGCCTAGCGGTGGCCAGAGGAGGCCTGCAGAAACTACCTGTGGGTGGTGGGAGGGTGGTGACCTATTGTGCACAATGGTGGCCCGAGGCAGCCTGCATGATCTAGCTGTATAGGAGAAGGGTGGTGACAAGAGGATCCACTAGCAGCAGTAGTGCCATCGGGCCGTGACTGGAGGGGGTGGTGTGTTGTGTCGCATCGGCTAAAGACCGGTCGACCACCAGGCCAACCGTTGCACGTGGTGGGGTAGCTCCCCACCGCCCAGATGAAAGGGCCTCACATATGTGGGTATAGCTAGATATTTTCCTCCTAAAGGCGGACCAGGCCGGACCTGCCCCGTGGTCCAGACCCATCAAGATTGTTGGGCTGGAGCTACGGCCCAATGACTCTGACCCGCGGCCCAGCAGGCCAGTGTGGGTGGGTTATGCCCCACCCAGCGTGCCAGGGAAAACACAACCAAGGCCCACGAAGATGTCGGGCCAAACCCGACGGGCTTGACCCAGGGAACTGGGCAGACCTTTAATGGGCCGGAACCGGGTGGGGTTAGGTAGACCCCTGGAACTGTTGCGTCCGGTTGGCCTGACCGATTCGGACCGGGCCCAAACCCAACCTGCCCTCGAATATTGAAACACCCATAACTAGGGAAAGTGGTTTCAATTTGACACGTCGTCAATGGATTTGAGACCCCTTTGGGAAGTGGTCCCTTTGGCACATTCTAACAGGCCTGACCGAGGCTGGACGGACCGAGGTGTGATCACCCTTGTTTCACTAAAAGGGGTGTAACTAAGAGGCTGAGCATCTGATCGAAGTGTCGTCTATGGAATAAGGGACCTTGGGACAAGAATATATATTGGAGATAATCTATGTGTGTTTTGAAAGAGTTTTACATGTGACCTTGGTTGGATCATATTTGAATCCAACCGGGAACTTTTTACTACAGTTCTCATATCTCACAGATCTGGCATCCGATCGACAAGCTGACTATCACGTTTGGACCCATATAACGGGGTGTTCCCTTGGGTATGCTTTCTGTGGGACTTGGTACCAGTTGAAATATGACTGATAACTTGGGGAGCAGAGTCTTCTGGAGATCAGGTATTCTTCGTGCGAGAATAAAGTGGATGGTTGTGACAAGAAAAAAAATCGTGAACAATACGGGACAACATCAAAAACTCCAGAGTTGGATGATCTAGCTATATGGATAATCACCCCTACCTCTGTACCATCCCTAACTTTGACGTATTTCTTGTGATGTTTTCCTTAGATGATTAATGAGAGACCATCAGGGCTCTTAGGGTCCCCTACTAAGTTGTTATACTCACTCTTGCATGGGCATTGCCCACTATAATGAGTCTGGTGCAGACTACTAATGCTTTGGGGAAGACATTGGAGGTTTGGGACTTGGTGGAACTTGGTGTAATAGGAGCAGTCAAGATCCTCTTCTTTGACTTCAGAATTACAATTTCTGCCCTCCAGGTAGAGCTCCAGGGCAGATACGACAGCTGTTTACTTTATTTTCAGTTTCTAGGGCTTGTATTTCAGCCCACCATTTTCAGTTTACAGTCGTACTTGTGGTTGTACTTTACTCTCATGGTTATACCATACTTTTGTTGGATGTATATTTTAGTTTCCCTTTTTGAGTTTGTACATATCTCTAAAGTAATATCTTCCCTGTTAGGAAAAAGCCTTCAGTTGCTAGTCACTAACCCCTGGCCTATGGAAGGCGGGCTTGGGGTAGTCACGTCTGGGCCCTGTGAGATGGGTTGTGACAATATAATACAAAAAAAATGACTGAAGGTATAGAAATTGACCATGAACATAATTTTTACCCAACCCATACCCATAAAAAATAATTACACTCACGCTTATTTATAAATTTTACCACCTAAATCCCCATTACAACCCAAAAAATTTGGTAAATCCATCTTTCCCTAATATTCTCCCTTTTTCCCATTGTTAAAACATTGAAAACAAATCCAAGAAATGATTCCCCATCATTATAATTACAAAATATTTCTATAACACCAATGATCAAAATCCATAAATTACATATATTGAAAGCTTAAATAACCATTTTAAAATTTTATTCCTAAAAATTAACATATCTAAATAAACCAAATCATTATTTTAAAAATACATTACTACTATAAAATTTTATGAAGTTATCTTATAATACAAAAAGTATTATTCCCTAATTCCACATTCATATTGTTTTCCCTAAATCCTAACCAGACTACATCATATCGCTTAACAATTTCCCTGACCATTTAAAAAACATATAAAATTGATTCCAATCTAATCCATGGTGATAAACTATGTTATAGGTATCCCTCTCCAAATTGTTTCTCAGCAGAACCAAACCATGACCTGAAAAATCAAATTTTATAGAAATATTATTGAAATTTTCATTACATAAATTTATAGTATAATGAAATTTCAAATTAGGATCATGTTTTAGTCACTATATTGTTTTTAATTGAATAAAAAAGAAACCACCATTTACAGAAAATAACATTCCTTAATGTTTTCCCAGAGAGACCCAAAAAATTAATGTTTCCTAGAATTTTATTTTAAACATACAAAATGTTATACTCAAGGTTCATTAAATTAGAAATACGCTATATCAATCATATCATTCCCATAATGTTATTTTCCTATCCACATAATTGTTTATGTAAGTTTGTAAATTAGAAAGATTATACATGAACAATCCATAACCATTTTTCTGAAGCTTTACCTCTATCCTTTCACCTTTTCCACCCTAAACAATGATATGTGACTATTTTTCCCCTATATTCTACCAATTTCATTCCATTGACCATAATATATGATTAATTAAAATCTAATACACTTTTCACCATCAATTATCCTGTATAAAAATTCTCCCCTAGAGAATATAATTTCAAACCCCACTTAAAACCCATGGGGTTCTACCTATATCAATTATATACAAGTCTTTTACTTAAAATTTAGGTCTCTTAATTTTTCCATTCATCTCCCGTAATTATAAACATAATACTATTTTCCATTTATTTCCATGATTTTATATTTTACATTTCCATAAAAAATTGAACATACTATTACAAAATTAAAACTCCCCCTAACAAACAAGTTCCAAACCCATTAATGACCCACTGCCTAAGTTTATTTTATATTTGAAATTTAAATAAAAAAAATTTAATTGAAATATTTGTTAAATATTTAATTTTAGATTCTCCTTATGATGTGGTACCGTATATTTCATTCTGATTTTCTCTTGTGCCATTGTATTGCTGGTGGTGGCATGATGGGTGTGGGGCCTTCAAGTTAATCTCATGATAGATGCATGAGATATATGGTGCCATTGTTTTATACTATGAATTTACAATGTGATGTGATGTTTTTTTATTATGTATCCATATTTTTGGGTTGATCATATAGGAACGTGGTTAATACTATGAATTATGTTTATTTTGAATTGGGATGTGGCACCTTCTTTTTCAAAAAATGGGGGTGACGTCACTTGAATATATTAGTATTGAACAAGTATTACAGTGTGATAAAAAGTATTTTCTCATTCAATGAGTTTAATATCATAGTTTACAAAGGGAACATTTTCATGTGGTATTATTTGTTTCATAGTGATTATGGATTTACATTGGGTCTTTTCAGTGTGACATAGTGAGTCACAATATAATAGGATCGACCTAGTTTTTTTTGTCAAAAATTGAGGTCAAATGCTCTCTCTATAAAATTTTCCCATTCAACTATAAAATTACTAGTTTTATTGGAGTTTTTTAGATCCCCATTCATCTTGTATTATTCTTCAATTTATGTTGATAATAGTGATCCTTTGACACTCCTAGAGTATAGATTCGTTATGAATTAATAAATGATATTAGATATATGAATC
Organism: Viscum album; assembly: GCA_963277665.1. NCBI lineage: Eukaryota > Viridiplantae > Streptophyta > Magnoliopsida > Santalales > Viscaceae > Viscum > Viscum album. The sequence goes on from OY728123.1 coordinate 1,760,167,450, forward strand.
ATTTCCAATATCATGATCTATTATCACAAGATATATTTCAGAATATTTCCATAATTTCATCATTATACAACTACTATGAAGCCCAATTTCTCTCTATGAGAATTCTGATTTGAGATTGAACTCTAGTTCATTAATTTTTTATTCGATATTTCATTTTCAATACATTCCCAAAAACAAATTATTTCTTATTTTGGTTTAATTGATTGGATTCTAACAACCATTTCATTGATGGGTTATAACATTAGTGAACAAAAATAGAGATGTGGTGTTGAGATAAAAGCATGAGATTGAAATAATGAAGATTGTGAGTCTGTATTGTGTGGTGTCTCTTTTTAGGATAGCTTTTTTTATCACACCATATTTAATATGTTTTCATGAATATAAATATAATATTAAATACTGAATCACACTAAAACACTATATTTTTTTGTGAATTCCCCTTGTATGAGGGCTTAAAATTTGGATTAATTAATGATAGATGGATGTCATCAGTTTTGAGCTAATCCCATGTAATTTTTACTATGAAGTAATGATTCTAGTTGTAGTATAGAGGTGATATGTATGAAATTATTTTATTGTTCATGGAAATATATGTATATGATTAATGATTTATCTATGATGAGGGAAGATTCATTGGGCCACATTGCTAGTTATATAGGTGTTACATCATGACAATATACCTCAATTCCTGACTTTGTAAAATACTAATGATGAAATCATAGTAAAATCCTATTATTTACTTTTACATATATTTCCATATATATGTAAAATAATGGTGGGTAATAATATATCTTGAAACATTTTTCCTTGTAGGGTGAAATGGTTTAATCATTTAGACCACCCACGGTTTCAAACATCATGATTATGGTTGGATTATGTTTTATGTACTAAGAGTGGATAAAGTGGTTTTGGGAGTGTACCCTAGGGTTTTGTAATCCACTAGCTATGTGTTAACCTTAGGACACGATGGATATAGTTGAGTTCTCAATAGGGTGTGAATTTAGTATCTCAAAAAAATTATGTAAAAAACTATGTGAGAATGAAATCTATCAATTTAGTAAAATACCCACTTAACAAATATAGTATGTATAAGTAATTTAATTTTTTAAAATAAAATCTATAGATATTTATAAATAATATGTTATAATTTCAAGATATTATCCAATTCTTTCAATATTACTCTAGTCACATAAAATATAAGATATATCACATTAAAACATTAACTATCAAAGTATATTTTTTCAAAAGTGATTTGAAAGGAAGTTTTAAGACACATTAAGAAAAACTAAATAAAATAAAAACATAAATAAAAAAATTTGTTCAGTCTAAATCTATGACCGAATTCTCTCCACATAAAATTAACCCAATGATTAGGAAATTTATTGAAATACATAGGATCATCCATAAACTAGATCGGGTATAAAAATTATGACATCACGTGGGGCCATCTATGATTTTTCACTTCTTCTTTAACAGTTATTATTAGAGTACAGAAAAATAAGTAAATGAAGTAAATTTTATTTGAGTACTCATTTATGTTGTATAATAGTATGTTCTTAATATATATACAATGAATAATAATCATTACTCAAATGTATGTAAAACATTTAGAGAGAGAAAGAGATGACTGTTTGATGTAGCATTTTGAAATAGATAGAATTTTATTTATTATATAGTGTTCACTTCTCTCATATATTTTGTTATTTAGCTCTCTGATTATTTTCAATGGTCATAAATATTTTTAGATATTATAGAGAAACATAGATGAAAATTGAGTGTCATTGTTATGAAATAGAGAATGGGTTATTAATTTCTTGATCACTTTTTGATACTGGTTCTATATTTCTAATATTCATTTTAAATAAATAAATATTCTTAAAAAATATATATTTATGGATAATAATTATTGATCCTTTAACTTAGCATGAAATTCATGAGAATAAAATTATTATGGATTTACATTTAATTCGACATAGATGTTCATTGTAATACTTCATTCAAAAATAATTCCAGTAATACATAGTATAATTAAATAATCCAAATAAAATTTACTCCTCATGATTGATCTAATAAATAAGAAAAAACTCCGGGATATTCCCTTGATAGGTCATGTGGTTAATCTATAGAACATGTGGTCTATTAATTAGAATGCATGGTTTTGCAAAGATCATATGGAATGATCGTCACTTTTCCAAAAATAAAACATCTGTAATATGGTTTCATGACTATATGATGTGGTAAATTAGAAACAACAAGAGGTTTCTATAATTATTTTCTATTTAACTAACATATCGGATATATCATGTGGTTTCTTCACATAGTCATTTATTCTCTTAGTTACACATTTTTGAGGTAAAGGTGTTTTCAAAAATTCCACCCCAGTAAACCAATTAGACATGTGGTTGATTCACATGTTCCATTGATTTATGAAAATCATATATAAAATATACTAGTTTCTATATTGATTTATGTGTTTGATCCAGTACTCTCCCTTTTGATAGAGTAATTAGAGATTTTTTCACATTTGACTCAATGATTCATGTATGTTCATGCGGTCAATTTTTTCCTCTATACATTCATTCCCTGAGATTATGGATGGTTTAAAACTTATGAATACTATCATATATAACCATAAAATTCAACTTTCTCGAATAAAAAACATAATTTAAGAATAATAAAATAATCATTATTTGAAATCATTAAAATAAGGAATTATTGGACTAACCAACAATCTCACCCATTTAGTGACCACAAGAAATAGAATAAATAAATAAATAAAGTTCACTTGATAAACCATATAAATTGATAATTCCTCTACATCATCATGCTATAATATTATTTATCACTCCATAATAGTATGTACTCTATATTTTGAGATTATAGAAAAATATTAATATGTTTAGATTGATAATATGAATGTCAGCATCAGAATGAAATTATATTGTATTATAAAATTGTATTAAAAACCAAAAGCTAAAATCCCAGATATAGAGAGACAATAATGAAAAAAATAATATTTCATTAATCATTAAAATGTTGTGAAAAAATTCAAGATCCCTATCATAGGGCATAATCCGAATTTCAATATATAGTGTCTTTTAGTTTTAAAGGGTCAATAGGGGCTTCTTAGTTTTATTTGGGCGGTGTAGGAGAAGGGCCTTGAGTAGGTTTAGTAGAATGAGATACTCAATTAATCAAAATCCCTTTAGATATTGGTCTTATATAATCGGAAGACAATGGAATAATCAAACTAAAGGGAGTTCAATGAGTTATAGAAGATAGGGTTATAGTTGTTAAAACACTATTGATAAGATGATCTAGAAGAGCTAGGATGGTAGTATTTGGTTTTTTAAAGATATGTATCTAAAATATGATGGATGTATGATATAGTTCTGGATCCATAAGGTATTTTTTAACTCATACATGTTAGTCATGAACTGGTCTAGCATATTATCCATTACAGCCATATTTTCCAAAATTTAAATAAAGGCTTAGGTTAAAGGAAAAATCCTCAAATATCATCCCAAAGAAAAAAACTAGTTATCTATGTAAGACTTCATGAGAATCAATTGAAGGAAATAATTTTTTGGAAACATTATTACATCTTTATCCTTACCATTAATAATTTTTTTTATCTTTAACAATGTCAAACATCATCTCACCATGAGTAAAAAGTTCTAATTGCCTCATATTATTTGAATATATGAAAGATTATAAATGTGTCTAAATATTCTCACGCATAATATATTGATCAAGAACATTATCTATAGACATAAGTAAAAGAGAATAATCCAGAGTTCTATAATTACTTTTGATTGGATTAGAATATATTATAAAAATATGAATCAACATACATATTGAAACATCCTAAGGAGAACCAAAATTTCACATAAAACCTTTAAATTCATGATACATATGATAAACATTGAAAATTATCTTTTGTTAAATATGATAAATCACACTAGAAATTGTAAAATAAATTAATTATTGCATTTCCAAATAAAATTTGATTCCCAAAGATCAGATGATTTATTTTATCACTTATAATTGATCATTATTAAATTTAAAAAATCTATTGGAGGTAATGCCAGAAGAAGAGTAAGTAGAAACTAGTGGAGATGGAACAAGTCTGAGTGTTGAATCATAAAAAACCAAGTTTGAGGTTCTCAAAATGGATCCTTCTTCATTTTGGATGGATATGTATGAATCATTTTTTGGAGAAAAGTTAATATTTGGTTCTATATGAGTTGAACCAAATATATTCTTCTAGAAATCATCAAATGAGTGGCCAATATTTCATCATTCATCATGAATAGTATACGAGGGTCCTAGTCTACATTCTTTGGAGTTTTAATAAAAAGCGGTAAGGAATGTCCCCCATGATTGGGGGGATTCACCCATTTATCTCATACCCATCATTAAAATCTACAATAGAAGGATCGAAACTAGTTTGAGAGGTATTATGAGACTTGTACTCTTCAAGAGGTGTAGAGTCCATGATTGGTGTTCTATATATCTCAATCATGGGTGGAATATCAAAAAATGATGGTCATATTAATCATTTATATAATCTATAAGAATGTTTCCAAAGTGAAATGGTCATGGAATACAACCCCCCCCCCCCTCCTTATGTGCTAATACATCTTCAATTCATTCTAAAACTTTTTCAAAATTTTTATAATGATATAAGATTTATTCATAATCCATCAAGGCTTCCTCGCTATGATAAAATTTTGTACCTTATTCACTATTACATTAACAATAACTCGAATTAGCCACTTGATTTGGTTTTAAACCTAGATAAATTTCAACTTTTATTTTATTTTTATTCTTTATATGATTGAAATTATCATATAATATTTCATCATTAGAAACCCAAGTCATTATCGACGGTTTTCATCCAACATTAATTATTTTACATGTACTTTATTTCAAGAAATGACCATTAATTTAGTAAAATTCTCTACCACATGAGGAAAAATTCCACTAATCTATTGTATATCTGAGATAAGGTTTGGATATGTTAATAATTTAAATAATAAAAATTCATACTCAACTCATATATATGCTTAATGAGGAATATAGTGTCAATTATTTGAATTCTGTTCAAAATTAGATAAATAAATAATAGTACCTTGTGCCTTAAATTTCAAAAATATGTTTTTCTAATACAAATTTCATGTCAAATAAACAAGGGAAACAATATTCACTCACCACTAAACTGAACATATTTTCACATTCTAGGATTTCTATTACTGATAAGCTATTCCAAGACTCTCTCAAACTCAAAATATGGATTATTTATTATGTAATATATTTAAAATTACTCATACTCACCTTTGTGTTTTACTTCTATACTTATGTCCCGCAAAGTAAAACAAAATAATTTCTCTTGACCATCAATAATCATTCAAATGCGATCCAATATTTCACCATCTTCAAAAGACTTGTTCATATTATACTCTTTCACGAAACATGGGTAGAAGGGTATATCACTACCCATGAACCACATAATATTTCCATTAGTTAACATGTGTCTCCACAATAATGATAAACACGATCTAAACCACTTCAAATAAATTACCATTTTCAAAATATATTTATAATATAGAAGTTATATCTTTATTGGTTTTACAACACTACTAGAGATTTATTTGAAACATTTAGAAGTAATTGAGACTTTGGGAGATGTGTAATCAATGAAATATTTTTATTATCAATTATAAACTAAGAATTGATGGTTGTAAGTCTAGATTCTGGGGAAAATCATCCTTGGATTAGGTTTGTAGATTTGATAGATTTTTTAGATTCTAATTTGAGGGAATTTGAAAAAACATTATGAATCGTAAAATATAAAATCACATGAATCAAATAAAAAATACTTGAGTATAAATAAAAATACATATGATCTATTGATAAAAGTTCATGGAATATATTTTTTCCAAAATATAGAAAATATTAAATTAAATCAACTATATGAAAAATTGGATCAACCATATGAGCAAAATAAGTAGAAATATAATATTTCAATGTTGAATATTTATAGAAATTAGATAAATTTCATAAAAATCATGTTCTCAAATTAATATAAATTATATTAAATTAATCATAAAGTAGTTATATGATATTAATTATCCACAATGCATGTATAATATATTTTAATTTCTCTCCATTCATTGGATTTATAAAGATTTCAAAAATATGATATTCAGTGCCAACGAATTTATGTGTGATCTATACATTTTGAAAAAGACCTATGAAAATGTGATGCCTTATCTAGATATGTTTATTTCTATAAATTTACATAGTATTTTAAAATATATTAATATAACTAGTATTTTCATAGTTTATTGGTACATTTATACACAAGTATACATATTGAACAAATATGTGTTTTATCTACAGAACTTGTGCACAAAATATTCCTAGATCTATGTATTTATCATTATTAGTGGATAATCTAGTAGTGTTCTAATTTTTACTAAACTGTTATTCTAGTGATAGTTCTATAAAGGGAGATGTTCTAGTGGTAATTCTTATCTATATTAGACATAAAAAATCAGATTTAGAATATCTATATCAAAAATATGTCCTATTTAATAAAACAATCCAATATAATTTATATTAATGAGGTATTTGAAAATAATTTCAAATTCATTTGTTTGAGATTCGCTGGGGTTTACTTGAAATTGATTACATATATAAATATTATACATAATATTTGGTTTTCTAGTATTAAATTATATTAGACTTCAAGTCGTACCTCTATAAATGTTCTATTCAATTAGTTCTCATGTTTCATCCAAATCTAGTTTACATTTTTTACAGATATATTATAACTAAATTTTTTGATATCCATGCCGAAGTGTTTGAAATTTCATTATTGTACTTTATTTTATTTAAAATAATTCACCACTCTTAAAAAATTGAAAATCAAGGAAAATTTTTAACTCACCCATTACACAAACATCAAACTCATTTTTCATTATTTTAGAAAATTAAATACAATAATAGTTTTTTGGATGGATAAAAAAAATTATCAACAACAAAAAAATATCCAAAATTTCTATTTATAAACAGGTTTGCAAAATTTTATACATTTTAAAAAAAATTCAAAATGATGAATGAGTTGGGCCTATCATACCAAGAATTAATATAATATTCTAAACAATTAAAGTCTATATAATATTTAAAATGATATTTGGAAAATGGGGATTTTTGAAATTCATGGGGTTTTTACCAAAAATCCTCAATAATATGACCATTAATGAATGAAATATTGACATTAATTTGAAATTGTTTGAGAATAATATGGGTTAGATAATAAATTAGTATTCTAATGGATTCAAGTAGTGTTTTGGGTGAAAGGATTCATCGTAATCAATCTATTATTCTTAACTATAATGATGTGTAACAATTCTAGATTTAGTTATAACTATAGTGATGGGTTATTCACCCATGTTTTTAGAACCCAATTAGTATAAATAGTTATATAGTATTTAGGTATTTTGACTAGTTTCTATACATTATTTATCAAAAACCTATCTAATTTTTATTACATATTCATGACCGAAAATTCACTAATGATGGATTTATTAATTTTTTTAAGTTCACATTGTTAATAGAAAGCTTGATGTTCAACATGGTTTCTTAGACCATATATAGTCAAAGTTATTTTATATTTGTATCGAAAAAATTAATCTAAAGGATGGACTATGAGTATTTATATTGTTTTGGAATATAGGTACATTTCTCTTCCAAGTCATCTTTAAAAATAGGTTGGTCATATTGGTTGGATTTTGGATATCTATCATGTTAATATATAAACGAGTAAAGTGAAATTTATGTTTTATTATATTAAAATTTGATATATCATCCTCAAAGTTTTATTGATAAATTTTATATTCATGTGTTTGTGTTTCATAAAATATTATTTATAGATATTTTAGCATAACTTTTGTTCTTTTAATAATGACTCCATATAATTTTTTTTCGTCGAATAACATAGTAAAATACCATAAAAAACATTGGGTAAAAAGTGTCTGGATTATATCTATAATTATTAAATACCAAAATATATTCAAATACATTTAATTAATTAACATTATGTTTTCTACCATCCCATAATTAATAGGGTGACATCTGTAAAAGAGGTATTATAATATTCCTTTTGAAAATATTGAATTAAATATTTATTATAGTAACACATACATTTCATAAATAATGATCACATCTTATTAGATGATTATTCAATACATAAAATTACTAAAAAGATTTGAACTATGCAGGTCTAGTATCATTGGAATCATAGATACATAAACAACTGGTTCATAAGTGAACTACATCATCTCCCAGAATCCCCCTTCTTAAACTTATCATACTTAAACCCATTCTTCATAACCTAGGGGAGGAATCATAAGAAATTTTGGGATTAAATTCCTAGTAATGGTAAAAAATGGAAATATTAATGATCATTTAATAAAATAATGAGAATAAGGCTACGATAAAATGGTCATAAAAATTGAAAATCATTACCCATATATCATAGATAATAATATTGAGTCATGAAATAAATCATGGTATTGCATCATTCAATCCTTTGACAACATGAAAAAGCCAAAATCCCTTCTTAGCCAACATTGGATAGAGAAGGAGGGGCAGGGCAGCAGCTCCCCCTCCCCAGTTAACAATAAGATAAAGGGCCTCACAAACGACCCAATATTTTATTTATTCATTCATGTTTCAATATTCTAGTGTCATAATAAGACATGGATAATAAATGAATAAATGATAATGATCTATGAAAACATAAAATTGGTACATGAAATTTGTTTTTCATATACACATATTTATAGAAAATCATTTATTTAGTAATCAAGTTTCACTTCCTTACTATCATAGTGGTTTTGGCCCAATCCCCAAACCCTAATACCCTTAGTCAAGGGTTAATCCTAAGGTTCTCTTAGTGGGTAGGGGTTATTACTAAACTTGGATCACTCCCCATTATTTTCCTTTAAATATCATGATACATCCAGCCTTACCCAACTAATTGAAGGACCATATAATTCTAGGCCCACCTATCGCATAATTAAAATCATAATAATCTCCTCTATAGAAGATAAAACATTCATATTATAAAAAATCTTCAAAAATAAATGGGTTTCAAAAAAAATTTCTCATTTCATTACCTATGTATAAAATTTGTTTCCTAAGCTTTTCATCAATTCATCATAGAAAAACCTAAGGAAATGTAATATGTTTCATAAACATATTTTCATCAAAACCATAAATCATCAAGAATAATAATATGGATGGTATCATTTGATCATATTCAGGTTACAGATTAGGTAACATCAAAGGTTGTCGTATTATATGAAAAATTCTTTTAAAATTCCACTTAGAATCATAAAATTAATAATTTTATTAATATCTTATAAATATATTATAAATATATTTATAGTGATCCATAAAATTAATTTAACATGTAATAATCATAAAAATATTACATCTAAAATATATTTATTAAATACAAAATTATATCCATCAAAGTTAATTACTTATTCAAAATGAATTACACCACTATGTCGTTATGATAAGTCTGACGTACACATGAGAAGTTTTCTCACTTTCCGTAGGATGGAAAAGGGTGTAAAATGGATATCTCATCATCATAATAAAAATTATGTATACTTAACTTAATAAATTAATTATTTTATAATGTATACTATTGAATAATAAGAGTCTTAAAAAAAATAAAAATGGAAATTCCCTGTTAAGAGTTATAACTCTTCATTAAGAACCCTATTTCAGCTTACACATTAGGCCAAGAGGGGGTGGTATTTTGATAAGACCAAAATTTCAATGGTTTAATAAAGGAATATATAAAGGTATTATGGTATGGATTTTATGCTATAGAATGTTCAAAATGTTTCATTATGAGAGAAGCATCTACTCCCTTTTATATGTGAGGGGAGGGGCACTCTTTGAATAACTATAAAAAAAAATATAAGAGAGGCATTACTAACAAAATGACTCTATAATGATATATATTTAATGAAAATGCGGATAAGTAAGATATATTATTGACCAATTATATATATATTGGTTGTTTTATTTTAACCCTTATCTTTTTAATTATCCTCCCACTTAATCATTCTTAACCTTAACTATGATAATGAATTTTTTGTATTAATGGGATATAATATTACATATAAGGTAATAATTGGACTATAAATTCCGAAGGGATGAAATTTTAAACCATATATTATATGTAATTTAATTAATTTATATTTTTATTTTTTTTAAATAATTTAATAATGTATTGTTTTCATAAAATTTCATTAATTTCATTTTTGACATTAATCAATTAAATTGATTTTAAAAATATAAAAATATTAATATGAATTGAATAAAAACCTTTAACACATAAAAAATAACTTATTTTTATATATACAAAATCATGTAACACAATAATTCATCAAAATTTTATTACTTTTAATATTTTAAAAATCATTTATTTTAATTTTTTTCTGTGAATAAATCTTGTGAATGTTCTCATTTGTAATAAAATTTAATTGATTCAATGATCCACTTAAAAACATTATAGAGGTTCAATATAAGAATAAAATATTAATCTATCATCCCTACTCACTCAAAAAACTATAATGGTTTAATATACCTACACGACAATGTTCCCTTTTTTGTGGATATCATAATAAAATATTTGGTAGAAATTCATAGGAATACTTTCTCTCCAACTTTAAATTAAATACTACACTAATGATTATCAACATGCATTTTCTATTCACTCTAGGTTGACTTGATGTATGGTTTAGATTATTTGAATTTATCTACTATTTTATCATCTATATCAAGTACAAATATATTTTATTATATCACTTCATCGCAACACAATTGATTTCAACAACACCATTCTATTGATGAGTTTGTTGTGCCGAGAAGTTTTGAGTGATGCCTCTTCTTCTAAAAATGTTTCAAAATCATAATTTTGAAGTTCTCCACCTTGATCACTATGGATATTTATCAATGGAATATTTTCTCATTATTAACATGGTCTCTAATGATTTTGAAATTAGAAAAAGAAATATATTTATTTGTAAGAAAATATACCCATGTAAATCTAATGTAATAATCAACTAAGAAAAATACAAAATAGTTTCCTCCAATGCTTCCAGTTTGTGTTAGACCGAAAATATCCATATGCACCAAATTTATTTCATCAGTATTTGAGACCTGAAAATTTTATTTAAAACTCAATTAATATTGATTTTTATATTGTAAAGGATCACAATCGTTTGAAGAATCTTATCTAAGATTTGGTAGATCCTTAACAAGTCTATTCTTAAAGAGTTTACACAGGTTCCTAAGTTTACAGTGAACTAACCTTCTATGACATAACCATGATTTATCTTCCCTTGCACTAAGGCAAGGTAGTTCTTTTCTCTTAATGTCTTCTATGTTTAGTGTGTATATATTCTCTTGCCTATATGAAGAGATAATAAACTCTTCCTTGGAATTGTGTACTCACTTATCATTCCTAAAATTCACAAGGTATCCTTCATCACATAACTCACTTATGCTAATGAGATTTTGAAAAAGTACCTTAAAATAGAACATTTGAAATCAATGTTTTTTCAACAATAACAATGTTACATGTACCAATCATTTCTCCCTGATCATTATCGCTGAAAGTTACTTTTTGTCCTTTCATCTAGATAATATTTTAAAAGAAGGTATTGTTACTAGTCATGTGTTAGGAACATCCACTCTCCATATACCATGTATTACGGTTAGTACTATCTTTATTTTCATGAAAATAATAGTGTTAGACTTTGGGAATCCAAATTTTCTTGGATTAGAAAATTTTAGAAAGTAAGATTTTTGGAATACTCATTATCATAGAAAAATAAGATTTATGAAAACCTAAAGACTGATTTTTGTTTAAAGAATAGGTTTTTTCCCAATGTTCACCACCTTGACATTATGTACCGAATGTATCACTTTGAGGCATAAAATTGTTATTACTAAAAACTGGATTAGAATGAGTATAACCAAATGCATAACTATTCTTTATAGGTCGAATTTGAGAATACATCTTGTCAATGTTTTCCCTATCAAAGGTAAAGTTTGACAAACACATCCACATTCAAAATATTTATGACATTCGTTTAATAACCATGTTTTTATCATAAAAAATATTAGTTTTATAACTAGAGTTAGTCTCTAAAATATTTTTCTTTGAAATTACATTTTAATGACCCTTAGAAAGTATATCCATTTCAGAATTCACAACCTCAATGTTTTTGGAAATACTTTTAAAATCAAAAATTTTCTTATCAAGATGATTATAAAGATATGATACTTCTTTACAAAATGGTGATGGTAATAAGAATAATACTAAAAATATTTTTTTTTCATTGGATGGTTTAATATGTGATAATTTTCCTTCTACTACCTTTGATTCTTGTTTGAAGAAGGATTGCTTTTCATTGGATGGAGTAGATGAAGTTAATCAATCTCTAGATAGTAAAGGGAAAATATCTATAGTAGGGAGTCATTCTAAGGATAAATCTCGATAGGTGAGGTTTATCTCCCATTATGAAAAGGAAACATGTTCTCGGGCCAATCCCAGAAATCTAGTTTAATAATGTTTCTAGTTTTCATTTGGAATGCTAGGGGTATTGGATCCCGAATTAAAATAGATATTCTAACTTCCGTTATTTCTAATCAAAAAATTGGTATGGTTGGTATTCTTGAGCACATAAAATAGCCAGATAGGATAGATTCTTTTTTCATAATTCCCAAGATGCATAGTTTTATGCAAGCGGATCCGTCTAATCATCATATATGGATTTATTGGCATAAAATTTTCATTGTGGATCAGATTCAAGTAGGAGATCAATTCATTACTGCAAAGGCTAATTATAACTATCATTCCATTCATTTCTTTTGTTTAAGGGAGTTGTGAACCTTGACTGATATTTCTATTATTGAATAGCCTAAAATATTTTGATCTGGATGACCTTCCGTGGTTTATTGGACGTGATTTTAATATTATTGTTGATCCAGATAAGAAGTAGGGAATAGGTCATTTTCTGAGATGATCTAGTTATGAATTTACACAATTCATGGTAGGAAAGGGTCTAATGGATCTTGGGTTTCATGGAGATAAATATACATGGTGTAATAATCAGAAAGGTGATTCTAGATCATGGAGTTGACTGGATAGATGTCTGGGTAACATTCATGTTTTATCCCCATATTTCAATGTTAAAGTTGATCATTTGGTAAGAGGTATTTCTGATCATTATTTTTTATTTATCATTCTATCCCCCAAGAATAATAATTTGGAGTGATTTAGATATTTTCGATATTGGAATGATGACCTGATATTTCTTGCTTTGGTAAGGAAGTCATGGGAAGAGCATGTACAAGGTCATATATGGTATGTTGTTCATAATATTCTCAGACGTTTAAAAAAGCTGTTACATGCATGGTTGAAAGATCTTCCACTACTAGATAAATACTTACATGATATTATGAAAGAGGTGGATCATCTTGAACGTTGTCTGGAGGAAGATTAGGATGTTCGGGTGTTCGAGGATCTTGCTCATAAGAGAACACATTTAATGGATATGTTCCTTAGACAGGAATGTTTATCGAGAGATACAGCGAGGATTAAGTGGTTGAATGAAGGATATAGAAACACAATGAATTTTCACGCCTGAATCAAAGAGTGGAAAAGATTTATTACGCCTAATATCTTACACGAGGATGGTTCTTTTATAGATGATAGAGATATTGTTAGGGCTTTGTCTAACACTTATTTTAGAGAACTCTGGGCTGGTGTCAATGAAAAACTTCCCAATGGATATCCAAGGGTGGGAATAGATATTTTTTATGTTATTCCAACTTGTATTTCAGCAAGTGAAAATGATGAAATGGGGTCCCCTCCTCAGGAGAAAGAGATATTTGAGGTCATGATGAAGCTCATTCAAGAAAGTGATACTGGTCCATTCATTTTTCATGCATCTTTCTATAGATCCTCATGGGGGATTATCAAGAATGATATTATTGAAGTGAATTATGATTTTTTCAAAGGAGGCCAGTTGCCTCATGTTGCATGTGCCACCACAATGATACTTATTCCAATGATGAAGAAACCCAATTCTATTCTTCATTATCAGCCTATTAGTTTTTTTAATATGACTTATATGATTTTAGCTAGTATTATTAATACTTGCATGTCCATTCAATTTCCCCGATGGATTTCTATTGAATAACACAGTTTTGTGAAAGGTCGTTCTATTCAGGGAGCTATAGATTTGGCTCAAGAAATGGTTAAGGATATTAATATTAAAACTCGAGGGTCAAATCTGGTCATTAAACATGATATGAATAAATTCTGTGATCAAGTTGAATGGACTTTTATCAACAAAGTGCTAACAGATATGTGTTTTTTTCTTGTAACTTTGATTAAATTTTTCATTGCTTTTGTTCTTCCAGGATGATTGTATCTTTTATGGGTAAAACTCATGGTTTCTTCAAAGCTACTTGTGGTCTAAGGTAGTAGGATCCATTATCTCATTATTTATTCATCATTTTTCAAGATGTTCAAAGAAAGATTATTTATAGAAGCATGATTAATGGTGTTATTATTCCATATCAACATAAAATGGGTTATCCATCGATTTTTCATCTTATTTTTGTTGATGATACTATTATATTTATGAATGAATTGAGTAGATTTCTTAGAGGATTGAATATAGTTTTGGATGAGTATTGCCTTTGGAGTGGAAAAGTCATTAATAAAAATAAAAGTTACTTCTTTGTTCTTATTTGTTGCAATTCATGTCGTCTTTCCACCATTGGTCATATTCTTAACAAGTAGAAAGGTGAGTTTCTTATGGATTGTTTTGGGTCTCCTCTATCTTCTAGAATACAGTGCATTCATGATGTTGATAATTTGATCTGCAGGATTATGGTTTGGGTTATTAACTGGAAGAATAAATATATCTCTTTTGGAGGCAGAATAACGTTGATCAATATTGTGCTCCTGGCCACTTCTGTTCATGCTTTATCTTCTATAAAATTTCCAAAGGGGGAGATAAAAAGTATTGAGATAATTTTTTATAATTTAATATGGGATCTGAAGGCCAAGATTAAGAGGAAATGGGTATCTTGGGAAAGGCTAGCTCAGGCTGTGCAGGATGGTGGAGTCAATGTCTGTAGCCCTGATGGTCTCTTAAGTGTATGCATGAAAAATTAGCAAGGGAAATTCCGGAATTTCATTCTTTATGGGGAAGAACAATGCATGGTAATTCATAAGGTGAAATAATTTCATTGGATAAACATGGTTCTCCATTCGGGATTGATATCGGTCCCATTGTTGATTTCCTTAGACCCTATTCACGCTGGCGAGTTGGAAAGGGTGATATTATGTTCTGGAATCATAATTTGAGTGGAAATATTATTAGTTATCTGAGTTGTCTTGCTATGATTATGTAATTTAAGGAATCCTATGAATTCCATATTTTTTCTAATGTAATTCTAGATAGGGATCAATATGATCTTTTCAATATCATTGTGTTATCTTCCAGTCGAGACCAGTGTATTTTTACTCTTTCATCAGGATAATTTATCTCTAGATACTATGGAATGATTATTTCCATCCATAATTCAATGGACATATGGAATAATCCTCTTTGGGTCAAGATTATTCCTACAAAATATAATTTCATAACTTGGAGAATTCTAAATGGAGAGGTATCTACAGATGATAATGTGAATAGGTGTGGAATTTATCGTGTTTCCAGCTGTGTTTTCTAAAAAAATTATAAAAAAGAGAGTTTGGGAAATATTTTCCTTGATAGTGAATGATCTAAAGAGGTTTTTAAGTATTTCTGTGAATTCGCAGCTTTATCTTCTCTGACATTGTTGGATCTTTCCTTCCTTGATCATTGGTTTAATATATCGGGTATGATAGGTATTGAAAGAACTTCTCAAACTCTGTTACTACATGTGGGATGCTGGTGCATGTGTAAGGAATGAAGTAAGAGTATCTTTGAGGGTCTAGCTTCAAATGGTTGAGTGATAATTTGCAGTATTCAAAATGTTCTGATTGATATAGTAATGTCCATGGATAATTGGAATAAGGATTCTTCTTTACATAGATTGATTCCTAATTCTAAACTAGTTTCTCAATGGAATAATTTGCAAGCAGGTATATGGGTGTGTTGGCGCCCCCATCAAGGGGTTCGAAATTAAAAAGTGATTGTTCATATGTTTCTGGTTTGATCCATGGAGGTGGTATTGTCTGTGATAGTTGCAAATCAACCATTATGGCTTTATCTATTAGATTGGGACAAGGAAATTCAATTTATGACAAGGAAATATCTATGCTATTTGGTTTAAGCAAATGTAAGCAATGGAATTTGGAGATATCTGAAGTAAAAACAGATTTTATGATTTTATATAAGTCCATCCTAGATCGAGGTATGATTCCTTGGTCTATATCATATATAATTAGAAAATTCGGGAGCATTATTTGTGTTGATATTAGAGTTTCTCATACATGGAGTGAAGGAAATATGGTTATGAATTACCTAGCTTCGATGCATATGTTGGGTCCTGAAAATTTATGATTTGATGATTTGATCAGCCTGAAGCTGGTAGGTGTTAACATTTTTAGGGGAGATGCTCTTGGTCTCCAATATTTAAGACCCCCTAGATTTTTTCTTCTAATATTCTGTCTATGCGGACCTGTTTTGTGCGGTACCCTATTCTTTTCTTGAATAGAAAATTACATGATTGATTGATTGATCTAATACTTCTTTAGTAAGAAAAAAATTTAGAATTTGCATTATCATGTTTTTCATGAGATTAGAATTTTTATTATCAAGAAGTATAGAAAACCTAGATACTTCGTCATAAGTAGGTATTACATTATCTTCATTAGAAGAAGATTCCTCATATGATGACTTATATTATTTATCATCTGTAAAATTTTCATTTAAGGATACATTTTTGACAAGTTCATCATTGTGTACCTTATCTATTAGAAAATGATATTCAATGGGTAATTTGGCTAGAATACCTAGATTCTTTTGACCAGAAGATTCATACTCTAAGGATTCATCATAAGAGTCACCACCACTGACACTCCAGGTGTCATTTTCTTTCAAAACATTCTTAGCTTTATCCTTGTAATACTTTTTTATATTCTTCATAGAATGATTTTCCTTTCTAACCTTTTTCTTAAGCATTGGAAAATATAGCCTGATATGCCCTTCTCTTTTGTATTCATAAAACATGACTTTCATGTCTTTCTTGTCTTTTCATTCTTTCTTTTTATATCGATATAGAAAATCTTTCTTCCCAAATATATTGTTAATACTTCAGGCAGGATTAGCTAACTCATTCTCAGAATATTCACATTCACTATATTTGGATAAAATAGTGACTTTCATTGACATGGATCATGTAACCCTTTCATGATATTTGGCTTTAGTAGAAGTAAAGTCTACACTTCCATTTCCATTATTCTTCTTATTCATATCAGCATCATTTTTCATTCATGTCTCACGTTGTAGAAGTGTTCCAAAAATCTTATTAAGAGTAATTTGAGATACTTTCATATTCTTATCAATAGATGTTCTCTTATATTCCCACTCATTTGGCATGATGTCTATAATCATGTCTATAAGAACCTCAGCATCTAAACCTTTTTCACCCAAATATTGTAGACTATTAACAATAGTCATAAAAAAAATTTTGTATCTTGAAAACTATCTCTCCATAAGGAAATATAAATCCATGATATTTTTCTCTAAGCATAGCTCTTCTAGTTTCTATAACATTGAATATACCAAAATGAGTAACCTTCAATTTCTTCTAGATACAGTTAGAATATTCCCACGTAGAAATCTGACTATATATATTCCTAGTAATGGAACATAACAATGTATTATGAACCTTTTTGATTTGTTGTTTCTAACTTTTCTTGATTAGTGAATGTTCTAACTTCCTTTTCACGAATCTTATAATCACCAGTAAGCATAACAATGTTGTCCAATCTAGTATTAATAAACAATGTATTCATACAAGATCTCTAATATTCATAATCATTTCCATCAAATATAGGTGATCTAGTAGGATTTAGATTATCAATCAAACCAAAATTAATTCATGTCATCTAAATAAAAATATCTTTCCACAAAAACTTGTTAATATAAATGTTTGTAAACAAGGATAAAATTCCATAAGCAATGAAAATATTAAGAATAATGAAAACTGACAAAAAAACTTATATGTGAATATAAGTATTTTAGATACCTTATCTGATACCAATTGTAGGATCTAAATATAAATGTAGATACTCAATTAAAATAGGGGTGAATTGTAAGTTTAAAAACATTCATTTTTTACCTTAAGGAAAACTATGTTTAACAAAGTTAAACAAGGTAAATTCATAAGACATTTTTTAGTTCTACAAACATTCTGGGTTCTTGAAATATGGTTATGGAAATGAATCATATGAAATGTATACAAGAAAAAGATTCTACCTTAAATCGTATAGAATATTACTTATTAGAGTATGCAAAGAAACAATGATGTATACGAAGGTTATACTTGCTTCCATTATCAAAATGCAGTGGAAATAAACATGAAACCAAACAAGTAAAAAGTATGAAATTGTTTAAACCAAATATATTGGTATCCCACAAATTGGATAAAGAACCATTGATTTATACTTTCGAAAAACTCTTTCTTACCCACACCTAGGTAAGCCCTCGATAGGAATATCAGAATCTATCTTGATATCCCCGCAAGCCCTCGAATATTAAGGTAGTTAAAAACTCTGTATTCCTATACATGGTTGTCCTCAAACTTTACGTTAGTTAGAACCTATGTCTTCCTATCCCTAGTAGACCTAGATTGTACACAACAACAATCATAGTCGCGCAAAGGAAGCTGAACATGATGTTCAGTACGCAGAAGGCATGATAATCTCTCTCTCTAGAAATCACTTCAACTACATGCAATCTCTAGAGGGATCAATAGTATTTGAGCTCATCCAAATGAGATCTTATTTATAGGAACTTTTACAATGGTCGGATCCCTCCTACAACAATCATATTTTTCCTTGAATCTCAGAGGGACCCATCCACGTGTCAGTCAAACGACGATTAGTGAGAAATAGAATGTACACCATCGTTTCATAATTATAATAAGTGTAAGATAAATAATGTTTCTTAACCAAATATATTTTTTTGAGTCAATGGAAAAATAAAGTTTGGAGTCAAAACAAATAATAATATGGAGACTATAAATCATGGATATTCTGATTCCGTGTTCCAAGGAATTTGGAACCTAAATTTTATGGACATTAGAATCTAAATTCTAATGAATTCAGTGTCTGAATTATGAAAAATTTGGAGTATGAATTCATAGTAATTCGTATTCTGAATTCTGAGTAATTCTGAGTATGAATTCTGAGGAATTTGGAACTCGAATTTCAAAGAATTTGAAGTATGAATTCTGAAAAATTTAGCGCCCGAATTATAAGGAATTTAATGTCTGAATTTCAGAGAATTCAGAACAGGAATTTCATAGAATTTTTAGTCTGAATTTCAATGAATTCATTGTCTGAATTTGTAACCTGAAAACAGAATACTCCATATCTAAGAATTTATAGATTTCATAGGTTTTAAATGTGAAACCGATTTTTAGAAATAAAAATAAAATGAGTTAGATTTAGAGAAACTATAAAATGAACAATTAAAACAAATTAATGGATAAATTTATATAGGGAAAGAAAATTTCATTATTATGATAATTCTTAGTGAAAAAATAAATTTTTCCATAAGATAGAGTGTTTTTTATTTTCAAAACATAAAGGAAGAGAAAATTCAAAATGAAACCTTATTAACTCAACAGAAGAGAGGGATCTTGGGAACTTATTTGAAAAGAGGTTGGACAAGACATCGGTATTGAGAGGTGTGAGTAATGGGTTTGAGGTGATGTTCTCTTACAAGGGGGATGAGGGGCTATTTTGAAATTTTTGAAAAAATTATTTTATAATAAACATATTTTTAGTTGAAAAAGGTCCAAAACTTATTTAATTTGAAGATAAGGTGCATATAAGTTAATATAAAGTCATCCAATAAAATTTGGATAGGTTATGGGTAATTTTTAATCCTCATATTTTTTATTTAACACTTTGTTAACTTATTTATCTTTTACGATTTCTTTTATCTATTCATACTTTATGGTTAATATATTCACAATAAAATAAAAATAGAATGAAAAATGTTTCATTAATGACATTATCAACCTTATCTAAGTAATTTTACCGAATCTAATATTTTTTGGATTGATATATCATTTAATAAAATATTGATTGATTTAAAAACTCATTTATGTCAATTTAAATACTATTCATATGAAGACCTTTAAAAATATATAACAACTTGATTATTTCATAAAACTTACAAAAATTTAAATATAACAAGTCATAATCCTCCATAATATTCGTGGATGCGATAAAAAGTTTCAAAATAAATTTATTTTAACATTTATAATCTCATTTTATTAAAACATTCATTAATGAGGTAATCTTTACATCATCATTGTGTCAAAAATTAATTAATTTTTTTGATGTCTGAAATTTATAAATAAAATACCGTTTTGTTTGAAATCCTTTTCAGGTTTCTAATGCAAATTTATAGTCAATTATATCAATAACATAACCCCAAATTGAAATTGTTTTATCAAAACAATACATGTTTATGATATTTTTATTTTTACATTAAATAAAAGGTTATTAGTGTAATTATCTTTTCCAGGTAGCATTAAAAGGCAAAAAGTTTCACCCAAAGATTTTATTGGTCAGAAATGACTCATCCAATAATGTTAGGACAAGTGTTAAAATAATTTTTTATTATTATAATATTATTTTTACTTTGAATTACCATATTTACCATTTATCGTGGTAAATAATAATCAAAAGTTACAATTCACCTAAATTATTTTTTCCTGTAGATCCCCATTTTATCTAATGATGACTGCCATCTATGTCAAATTTTAGAAATTCAATTCACAGAGGTGTTAAAATTTCATTTAAATGAAAATGTATGTTTTTAATGACTAAGTAGTATTTTTCTCTATTCATCAAAAATTGATGGTTTTCAGAAAAATACCAAAACATCAGCATAAGATAAATTTGATATTACGAAAACAAAAATAATGTTTATTTTTACAAATTCAAAACATATAATTTGCATTAATTAATTTGAAATTAATTTTCGTTGTCAAAAGCAAAAAACATGTTTTTAAAATATAATAATAACCATCAAAAGATTGACGTTTGTTTATGTCCAAATTCAAAGTTAAATTACTTCGAATGAACAAAATTGTATTAAATGGTAAAAATATAATCAAATTAAACATTAAAAAAATTAAAAGATAATATAATCATATAAATAAATTATAATAAAAGGTTGTTTTGAATTAAAATGTTGTATTTTTCACTATTCATTAAAAAATGAACTTGATCGGAAAAATACCAAAATTTTACCCAATGTAAATTTTGATATCCTAGTTCTAAAGAAGAAGTATATTTTGTCAAATAAAACATATAAAATTGAAAAAAACTATAATTAAAAGGGGTTCTTTATCAAAAGTATGAAATTGACCTTTAAAAGAATACTAGAGTATTTAGGTTTAAAATTTAATTCATCCACATTTTAAGCCTCTAATTTTTTGGATAAAGGTAAAAACATTTAACAATAATGTATAATCATATTGTAGTTTTTTCTTTTCATTCCCAATAATACATCAATTATGCATTAACTACCATTTAAAATAATAATATCATATAATTATTTCTCAGAATAACTCAACATTGTGTTCAACATAAGATTTCAATGAAACCAATTGTTGCATATTAGGTATGACATAGAACATAGCATCACCTTTAAAGTAAAATTAATATTTAATTAACAAATATTAATAAATATGTAAATGTATTACTCTTTATTTACTTGGGATGTTACATCCTTTTTCCCTTTTGGAAATTGCATCCTCAAAAATTTTTTCACTTATTAAATAATTGAGGGTATTTCTCACTCATATCATTTTCATATTCCCAAGTCACCCCTTTAATCATATTTTGTTTCCAAAAAACCATTACCAGATTAATTACCTTATTTCGCAACACTTTCTCTCTTTGGTCAAGAATTGGGATTGGTAGTTCTTCGTAAGAAATATTTTCTCCCAATTGAACCACCTCTGGACTCAAAACATGAGATGGATCAGGAATATACATTCTCGCCATTGAAACATGAAAACTATTGTGTACTTAGGATAAACATGGAGGTAAATCTACTATGTAGGCAACTGATCCAACTTTCTCAAGGATTTTAAATAATCCAATGAACATGAGTCTCAACATTCCCATATTGCAAATACACATCACACTTTTCCACAGAGAAACTTTGTGAAATACAAGATCACCTACCTCAAAATAAAGATACTTCCTCTAGTTATCCACATAATGTTTCTTCCTACTATGAACTATTCTCATGTGCTTCTGAATCAACTGAAATTTCTCTTCCATCTCTTCTAGCAATTCTGGTCCCATTAGTATCATTTCACCTACTTCATCCAAAAAAGATGGAGTTCTACACTACTCTCTTTATAATGACTCAAATGGGGCCATCTATATTCTAAAATGAAAACTGTTATTATAAAAAAATTCAACCAAATAAATATGTTGGTCAAAACTTCCCTAGTAATTCATTGATCAAGTACATAGTACATCTTCCAAAGTCGGAATTGTTCGATCTGACTGCCCATCTGATTGTGGATGTAAAGATATACTAAAATTTAATTAAGTAAAAAAAAACTTCTGAAGGCCTTTCCAAAAGATAGAAGTAGACTTGGGATCACGATCGGATACAATGGATAGGGGAATTCTATGTTTCTCGGATATATCTTTAGAATACAACCGAGAAAATTGATCTAAAGACAATGTTTCTCCAATTATAAAAAAAATGCACAGTTTTAGTCTATTGATCAATAATAACCCAGATTGCATTATTAACTCGAGATGTATCTAGTAAACCCATAATGACTTTCATAGATATATTTTCTTGTTTCCACTCTGGAATAGGTAAACGATGAAACATTTCATTCAGTAACTATGGAACTACTTTAACCTATTGAAAAGTCCAACACTTCACAGTAAATTCAGTAATATCTCTTTTTATTCCATCCCACTAGTAATGCCTCTGAATATCTCTGTACATCTTAGCACTACCTAGATGATCTGAAAATGGAGAACTTTGAGCTTCACATAACAACGCTTTCTTCAACTGTGGATCAAAAGGCACAGATAATATACTTCCTAACCTCAAAACATGGTTTTTATCAATATTAAACTTAGGTAACATACACTTATGAACCAACTATACCTTTTTTTGAAACTTATTTTCTTCTTTCAACGCTTTCTTTATTCTATCTGCTATAGATGATAATGCTAAAACCTAAAACAAAATAGGGGAATTTCCTAAAACAACAACATCTAATCGAAAATTCATAAAATCAAAATCAAATGGATCTGGTTCCAAACAAAGCATGGTTAAGGTAGAATTACTCTTTCACTCAAAGTGTCAACCACTATAATTTCATTTCCTAGATGATTATGGATCATGCAATCCTAATCCTTGATTCATTCTAACTATCTAATCTGTCTCATGTTTAATTCCTCTTGAGTGAATATATACTTCAAACATTTGGGAACAGTATATATTTCAAAATTTACGCCATGTAAATGATGCCTCAATATTTTTGAAGAAAAAAACCATAGCATCTAATTCCAAATCATGTTTAGGGTTATTTAACTCATGAGGTTTCAATTGAAGTGAAGCATAAGAAATTACCTGATCATTTTGCATCCGGACACAACCAAATCCTTTCAACAAAGATTCACTTTAGATTAAAAAATCACCATTTTTAAATGGTAATGCCAAAACTGGAGCATTCACAAATCTTCATTTCAATTCCTGAAAACAATCACCACATTCTTTTTTCCAAAAGAACTTAACTCCATTTTGAGTAAACTTCCTCAGTAGGATTGATAACTGTCAAAACTATTCAACAAACCTCTGGAAATAACCTTCCAAAACAAAACATTATGGATATCAGTTATATTTGTGGGTCCTGGCCATTCATCAACAACTTTTATTTTAGTTGGATCAACATTTATTCCATTTTTTGAATCAATGAGACCGAGGAAAAAATTTATTCGCATCAAAATATCACATTTTCTGAATTTCCCATACAATTAATTTTATTTTAAACATTTCAAGACAACTCTTAAATTACATTCATGTTCTTCTTTACTTTTGGAATATACCATGATATCATCTATAATAACAACAACCATTTACCACCTGATTCAACTAAGCCATTACGGCAACAAACTGTTCAATTCTGATTATAACCATCTTAGGATGCTGATTTTGGAAGGTTATTCTCATCTGTATTCCTTCCTATCATAGTTTCCATATTTCCTCCATGGAAAACCATTTTGAACACAAAAATATCTTATGCGATGAAACATTGTAATATTCAAATGTTATATCATTTCAATATTCCTATAAATTAATTTATGGATATTAATTTAACAATACCCTGACTCTTAAAGCTTTCTAAACCGATCTCTGATACCAATTATAAATCCCCAGAAATAAACATTACATAATCATGAATTAACTTAACAATTCAAATTGAGGATCTTTTCAGGTTTATAGCATTAGATAATTATGTCATAAGATATACATAAAAATTTGAAATATTACATGTAGACACTTCTATTATGTATTCATTTTTTTTATAAAATAAAAACCCTTAAAAAGAGTCATGTCTAGTTTCTTATTTTATATACCATTACTTTTCCTTGATCCCATCCATGATGTTATTCATCATTATGCTATGTTAAAATCATTTCAAAAAACTTTGTATGATCATAAAAATATCAGTAAGGGATACACGAAGTAAGAAAACTGTTAGCTTTTCAAAACTAAAAGTAAACCATGAATACATTATCATAAGTAGTACATTTCATCGTTATGAAGTAGTAAATATTCTTTACCAAATAAATGTTCATTGCATACCGTTTTGAAACCAAAATATTACCATAAAACCCATAGAAATAACACATAACATATAATGGTAACTTGGGACATAAAAAACATAAATGGGATAACAAAATGGTAGATGTACACTCATATCACTAAATGGAATAGCAATACGGCCAACATCCAAACCCAATGCATTGGAGGTTATAATTTAACCACCCATCCTGGGTTATCACGACACCACCCGACATTTAGTTTATCATGTAACCACTCGTCAAATGTCCTGCTAATGTTATAAAATCATTACACATAAAATATTCCATTTCACTAATAACATTTAATTTTCCTTCATAAGAATTCACTTACAAATAATGAAAAAATACATCTATTTAAAAAACCATTTTCAATACCAAAACACCCAAAAAGGGAATAAGGTATTTCTTTTCCTTTTTAAAATGTTAAGGATTATATAGGATTCCAAATAACGATTACGGTGGCGGATAGGTCATTGTCGCAGGAAACGTAACAAAAATTCTTTTGACGTATAGTAAAACAATTTGTAGAAAAAATATTCCATTTGAAAGAAATCAAAAGTCAAAGGGGTTTGTTATATACCGTATAAAATAAGTAGGTTATTATTATCAAAACATGCCTCAATGAAAGGAGATTGTGACAAAGTCCCTTACCTCATGTCTGACTTGACCAGTTCATTCTTTAATTTCCTGGATAATAATCATAAGTTAATTTCTACTTACTTAAGAACCTTTTTCATGTTTATTATTCCTTTTATATCACTTATTACCTTGATATAACAATTAGTTAATTAATTGAATTCATATCTGACATTTTGTTGAAGTTCAGAAGTTGAGTAAAAAATGAACATGTTAGAAATATAAATTGTCCATGTGGTCGAAATTCCATTATTTAAAAAATTATATTCATGATATATATATCATATATATCATATATATCAAGTATAAATGTATTTAGAGTAGTCCATATCATTTGGATATATGAAAATGAAATGCACCATTCAAGGAGACGGTAAGCCGTACGTACGCATTAATGCTACTTCTATTTCATTTTTCCCATTTCAAAAAGAATGAAAACCAAATGATATATAGATATATTTGTATTAGTGTATAATATAATATTTTGTATATGTTACTTAAATTAACTAAAACCATTATTTATACGTTCCATTAATGGTATGAACGAGTCATATCACTTTGAGGGGGTGATAGTCCGCACTTTCATCAAATGAAACTATTGTATATATACAACATGAAAAGAATAAAGGTATGTTATAAAATAGAATTACAGAAGCATATAGATTAAATAAATATCAGAAATATGATATATAATTACAGTGCCATCATAATGGCCACTATAAGATGTGATATAAGCATATTGAACAATCATCATTTCGTGAGGCTGTAGTTCACCGTCCACAGAAACATTATGTTCTACACACTTTAGATAGAGGTGAGTGTAAGTCTTGTTCAAATAATTCTCATAAAACAACCTAGTATATGGAGGATACTGGTGTTTTTATTTAAACAAAGAATAAAAAGATCATTGGGGGTAAAGAAGTAAAATAAAAGAAAAGTACTTGAGGGAAGACGTTACCTTTAAATCGGGTAGCTCCATTTGGTTTGAACCACACGACATTATTGAAGTTCCATATGACTAATTTAAGGATTATAGGTGTAATAGAGAGATCTTGGGTGCTTCTTTGGGCAGTGTTTTGATTAACCTGAAGGCTTGATAGGTGTGAGTAATGGGTTTGATGTGATGGCCTTTTATAAGGGGGAGGAGGGGCTCTTTAAGAATGTTTTAAAATATTATTTTATTATAGAATTATTTTCGTTTTCCAAATGTCCAAATTATATTTAATTAGAAGATTTGGTGTATATAAGAATAAATAAAATCATCCTATAATAGTTGGATAGGTTTGGAATAATTTTTAATCCTTATCATTTTTATTTTACAATTTGTTAACTTATTTAACTTTTAACATGTTCTCTTATATATACATAATATATAGTTAATATAGTTACCATAATATGTCAATATAACCACAAGTGGTTCATTAATGACATTATTAACAATATATAAGTTATTTGGCCGAATCTTAGATTTCTAGGATTATTATATCATTTAATAAAATATTGAGTGATCTAAAAACACATTTATGTCAATTTAAATACTATTCATATCAAGACTTTTAAAAAATCAATGACAACATTATTCTTTCGAACAACCTACAATAATGAAAAGATAACAAGTCATACTCATCACTACAATTTTTGGATAGCATAAATATTTTGACAATTAATTTATTTTAACATTTATAATCACATTTATTTAAAATATTCATTAATGGGGTAATCATGACATCATCATTGTGTCATAAATAAATTTATTTATTTGATGCACAAAAATTATAAATTAAATACCATGATGTATTAAATAGATTTAGATATCTAATGAATATTTATAGTCAAATATATCAATAATATAACCTCACATTATAATTTTTTTAAGAAAAACAATTCATTTTTATGATATTTTTATTTTTACATTAAATAAAAAGTTATTAATGTAATTTTCTTACCCCATGTGGCCTTAAAATGCCAAAGGTATCACCCAATGATTTTGTTTGTCATACATGACTAATCTATTAAGGTTAGGACTAGTTTTAAGGTAATTTTATATTATTATAATATTATTTCTACCTTGAAGTACCTGATTTACCAATAACGGGGGAAAATAAAAATTAAAAGTTACTATTCACCAATAATTATTTTAATCCCATTGAACCACATTTTACTTACTTATGACAACCATGTATGTCAGATTTTTGAAATTAAATTCACAGAAGCTCTAAAATTCCATATAAATGAAAATGTCGGTTTTTAAATACTAAGTAGTATTTTTCACTATTTATAAACATTTGAAGGTTTTCAGAAAAATACCAAAACATCACCCTAAGATAAATTTGATATTCCATATAAAAAAATGATAACTATTTATCCATGCTGAAAACATATAAGTTTCATTAATTAATTTAATATTAATTCTGGTTGTCAAAACCAGAAAGCGTGTTTTTATGATATAATAACTATCAAAAGATTGGCATTTCTTTATGTCCAATTTCGATTTCAAATTACATGAAATGAACAACATTGGATTAAATGGTAAAAATATAATCTAATTACACTGTATAACCAATTAAAAGTATAATCTATATATATAAATAAATTATATTAAAAAGATGTTTTGAATTAAAATGAAATATTTTTCATTATTCATTAAAAATGAACTTTTTCAGAAACTTACCAAATTTTTTCCCAAAGTTATTTTTGATGTCCCGCTTCTAAATAAGAAGTTCATTGTTCCAAATAGAACATATAAAAGTGACCAAAAATTAGATTTAAAAGGTGTTTTCCATCAAAAGGCATTAAATTGAGCTTTTAATGAATATTAGAGTATTTATACGTAAAATTGGATTCATTCACATTTTAAGACTATAAATTTTATTGGATAAAGGTAAAGACATTTAACAAAAATGTATAATCATATTGTAGTTTTTTCTGTTAATTCTCACAAATACAAAGACTATGCGTTATCTAATATCATATTATTATTTATCAGTATATCTCAACATTGTGTGCAACGTAAGATTTCAAAGAAACCAGTTGTTTTGTATCAGGTACATCATCGAACATAGCATCCCTTTTAAAGTAAAATTAGTATTTAATACAAAAATATTAATAAATATGAAAATATCTTACTCTTTATTTACCTTGGATGTTATAACCTTCCCCCCTTTTATAATTTTCATCCCACAATTTTATTCACTGATTAAATAAATTGGGGAATTTATCCGTCATAGAATTTTCAGATTCCAACATTGCCTCATCAACAATATGGTTTTTACATAAAACCATTACCTAATTAACTACCTTATTTCGCAACACTTTCTCTCTTAGGTCAAGAATCTGAACTAGTTGTTCCTTATAAAAAATATTTTCCCCAACTAAACAACCTCTGAAATCAAAATATGAGATGGATATGAAATGTACTTTATCAACATTAAAACATGAAAATCATTGTGTACCTCAGATAAACACAGAGGTAAATCCACTATAAAGGCAACTGATCCAACTTTCTTCAGGATTTCATATAGGTCAATTGATGATCATACTCAACTTTCCCTTCTTTCCAAAACGAATCACACTTTTCCATGGAGAAACTTTGAGAAAGACATGATCTACTACCTCCAAAGAAATATCCTTCCTCTAGTTATCCGCATAAATTTTATGCCCGCTCTGAGCAGTTTTAATGTGATTGGGAATCAAATGATCTTTCTCTACCATCTCTTCTACCAAATATTGTCCCATTAGGTTTATCTAACCTACTTAATCCCAAAAATCTACAAATAGACACTATATTTCTTATAATTCCTATCACAGAGCCATCTGTATACTAAAATGAAAATTGTAAATATAAGAAAATTCAAACAAATAAATATGTTGGTAAAATCATCCCTTGTAATCCATTAAAGATGAACGTAGAATATATTCCAATGTCTGAATTGTTCATTCTGAATGACCAACTGATTGGGGATGAAAAGCTATACTAAACTTTTATTCTATACCCAACGAATTATGAAGTCCTTTCCAAAAGTTAAAAGTAAACCTGAGATCACGATTAGATACAATGGAGGGGGAACTCCATGTAACCTGACTATCTCTTTACCATGCAACTGAGAATGGTGGTATAGAGATAATGTTTCTATAATAAGAATAAAATGAGCAGTTTTAGTCAATCGATGAACAATAACCCATATTGCATTGTTATATCGAGATGTATTTGGTAATCCCACAACGAATTCCATGGATATATTTTCTCATTTCCACTCTAGCACTGGAAAAGGATGAAGCATTCCTTCCGCTAACTATCACTCTGCATTATCCTTTTGAAAAGTCAAACACTTTACAGAAAATTCAACAATATCCATTTTCATTCCATCCCACCAGTAATACTCCCAATGATCTATGTAAATCCTAGAACTCTATAGATGAACTGAAAACGAAGAACTATGAGCTTCACATAATAACTCTTTCTTAAACTATGAATCAAAAGGCACAGATAATATCTTACCATACCTCAAACATAGTCTCTATCAATATTAGACTCAGGTAACATACCATTATGAACCAATTACTCATTTTTCTGCAAGTCCTTGTCCTATTTCTTGTGCTTTATTTATTCTAACAACTAGATATGATTGTACCAAAACCTGTAACAAAACAGAGGGATTTTTCACCCCCAACAACATCCAATAAAAAATCCATCAAATCAAAAACCGAAGGATCTTGTTCCAAACGTAGCATTGTTAAGGTAAC
Organism: Viscum album; assembly: GCA_963277665.1. Taxonomy (NCBI): domain Eukaryota; kingdom Viridiplantae; phylum Streptophyta; class Magnoliopsida; order Santalales; family Viscaceae; genus Viscum; species Viscum album. Next base: position 1,760,198,027 of record OY728123.1, read on the forward strand.
ATTACTCTTTCGACTGAAATCATCAGCCACATTATTTTCCATTAATTGATGGTAATTGATCGTGCAATCATAATACATGATTATTTATAACCATCTCATATGTATCATCTTTAATTCCTTCTGAGTGAATATATACTTCAAACTTTTGTGATGCGGATATATTTCACACTTTATGCCATACAAATTATGCATGCAAAATTTTAAATAAAAAACAACAAAAACTAATTCCAAATCACATGTATGGTAATTTAACTCATGAGGTTTCAACCGACGTGATGCATATGAAATTAAATGGTCATTATTCATAAGGACACAACCATATCCATTCAACAAAGCATCATTGTATATAACATACTAACTATTTCTGGATGGCAGTGCAAAAACTGGAGCATTCTATAATCTTTTTTTAAATTCCTGAAAACAATCGTCACATTATTTTGTCCAAAGTACTTAACACCTTTTTGAGTTAACATAGTCAGTGGGCTAGATAAATGTGAGAACCATTCCATAATCCTCTGGTAATAACCTTCAATTCCAAGAAATATAGGGATCTCGGTTATAATTGTGGGTCTTGGACATTCTTCAACAACTTTAGTTTTATTATGATCAAAAATTATTCCATTTATTAAAACAATGTGACCATGGAACGAAATTTGTTGCAACCAAAACACATATTTGCAAAATTTCTGATAAATTTGTTTTCTTATAAAAATTACAAGACAACCCTTAAATGAATTTCATGCTCTTATTTACTTTTTTAATATAGAAAGACATCATCTATAAAAACAAACTCCATTTATAACCTAATTCAACTGAGCCATTACTGCAAAAAAACTGTTGAATTCTGATTCTGACCATATCAGGATGATGATTTCGGAAGTTTATTCTCCTCTATATGCCTTCTTGGCATAACTAACATATTTCCTCTGTGGAAAACTATTCTGAACACAGAAATATATTATATGAAAAAAACATGGTTATCTTTAAATTCTATATAATTTTTATATTTCTATAAATTAATTTATGAATATTAATTTAACAATAACATAACTCTATATGTTTTCTAAACTAACCTCTAAATCCAACTATAATGCCCCATCCTTAAACATTACATAATCTATAATTAAGTTAAAAATTCATATTGAGGATCTTTTCTGGTTTATATATTATTATAATTAGGTCATAACATATACAAAACAATTTGAAATATTACATTAGAAACTTCTACTCAGTATCTATTTTTTCATAAAATAAAAACACTTAAAAAAGAGTCATGACTAGTTCCTTATTTTTGACACAATTAATTTTTCTTGATCCTATCCTTGACCCTAATCATTTTTAAGTCCTATGAAAAAATTAAATAAACTTGGGATGAGCATAAAAAACTCAGTAAGGGATGCAAAAAAGTAGGAAAACTGTTTGTTTTTTCAAACTACTAGTAAACCATGAATACTTTATCAAATGTAGTACATTTCACCTTTATGAAGTAGTAAATACTATTCACTGAATAAAATATCATTTCTTACCCTTTTTTAATGATAATATTTCCATAAAAATCATAGAAAGAATACATAATAGATAATGGTATCTGAGGACATAAACATACATAAATGGAATATCCGTAATGTCGACTTCAACACATATCACTTAATTGAATCAAAATACATGTTAATTACATACCCAATTCATTAGAGGTTATAACATAACCACCCATCCTAGTTTATTACGACACCACACGTCATTTGTTTTATCAGGTAACCACCCATCAAATGTCAATGTAACATTATAAAATAAGAAGACAAATAATATTGCATTTCACTAATAACATTTCATTTTAAGTCACAATAAATACATTCAAGAGATTGAAAAAATGAATCTATTTAAAAAACCATTTTCAATTCAAAAACAACCAAAAAGGGAATAAGGAGTTTCTTTTCCCTTTAAAACCATAAGTATTATAGAGGAAACCAAATATTGATTATAGCATCGGAGAGGTCCTTGTCACCAAAAATGATAAAAACATTCCTTTTGTCATTTAGTAAAATGCTTCATAGAAAAAACATTTCCTTTGAATGAAATTAAAAGAAAATGGAATTTTTTATATATTTTATAAAATAATGAGGTGAATATTATCAATACATTCCTGCATGGAAGGATATTGAGATGAAGTCCCTTACCTCGTGTCCGACTAGACCTGTTCATTCATTAATTTCCTAAATAATAAACTTAATTTAATTTATACTTGGTTAAGAACCATTTTAAAGTTTATTATTCCTTTTATATCACTTGTTATTTTTCTATAACAATTATTTAATTATTTGAGTTCATGTCGGACACTTTTTCAATGTTCGGAACTTGAGTAAAAAATGACCTTGTTATAATTATAAATTGTCCATGTGGTCAAAATTCCATTATCTCCAGAATAATATTCATGATATATATTCAATATATATCATATATATCCTATATATATATGTATTTAAAATAGTCTATATCATTTGGATAAATGAAAATGAAATGCACCATTCATGGAGATGGTAAGCCGTACGTACACATGAACGCTACTTCCAATTCATTTTTTTCATTTTAGAAGGAATGAATACAAAATGATACATAGGTATATTATTTTTATAGTATAATATCATATTTTATATACATTAAATAATTTCATTAATACCATCCTTAATAAATTCCATGTATAGTATGAAAGAGTCATATCAAATTGAGGGGCGGTCGTCCGCACTTCCTCAAATGAAATTATCGTATATATACAACATGAGAAGAATAAAGTTTTGTTATAAAAGGGAATTACAGAAGAATAGAGATAAAATAAATACCATTAATATAATATATAATTATAGTTCCATCATAATGGAAATCATAAGAGTGGTTGTATAAGATTGAACAATCATTGTATCTTGAGGCAGTAGTTCGCCATCCCCAGAAACATTATGTTTTATACCCATTAGATAGAGGTGTGTGTAAGTGTAATTTGAATACATCTCATAACTACAACCTAGTATATTTTGGATATTGGTGATGTTTAGTAAACATAAAATAAAAAGGGCATAGAGAGTGACAAAGTAAAATAAATGAAGATATCCTGAGGGAAGACATTACCATTAAATTGGGTATCTCCCATTTGTTTGAACTAGAAAGATTAATTGAAGTGCCTTCTGCTTAGGTTAATTTTTCTAGATGGAAGAAAAGGATTTTGGGAGCTTATTTGGGAAAAGGTTTTATGATCCAAGGGGCTTGAGAGGTGTAACTAATGGGTTAGAGGTGATGGCCCTTTATAAGGGAGAGGAGGGACTCTTTTGGAATGTTTGAAAATATTATTTTATTATAAAACTTATTTTTGGTATGAAAATGTCATAAAATTATTTAATTAAAAGAGAAGATACATATAAGTCGAAAATAAAATCATCCAATAAGAAATGGACAAGTTTTGGATAATTTGTATTCCTTATCTTTTTTATTTAACCCTTTGTTAACTTATTTAACTTTTATCATGTTCTCTTATATATTCATAATATATGGTTAATATAGTTACCATAAATTAACAATATAACAAAAATTGGTACATTAATTCCATTATCAATCTCATATAAGTAATTTGGACGAATCTTATAATTTGAGGATTATTTTATAACTTAATAAAATATTGATTGATTTAAAAACTGATTTATGTCAATTTAAATAATATTCATATCATGACTTTTAAAAAATCTATAACAACTTCATTCATTTGAAAAATCTACAATAATTCAAATAAATAAAGTCATATTAATCCATAAAATTAGTGTATGGCATAATAAGTTTAAAAATAAATTTATTTTTACATATATAATCTCATTTATTTAAACAATTCTTTTATTAGGTAATCATTACGTCATCATTGTGTCATAAATAAATTTATTTATTTGATGTCTAAAAATTATAAATAAGACACCATTATTTAGGAAATATATTTAGATTTATAATGAATATTTATTGTCAAATATATCAATTATATAACCCCACATTAATATTTTTAGAGAAACATTACATGTTTATGATATTTTTATTTTTACATTAAATAAAACATTATTAATGAAATTATCTTACCCAAGTGGCTTCCAAAGGCCAACAGTTTCACCGCAAGATGTTATCGGTCACCCATGACTCATACAATTAGGTTCGTAAAATTTTTAAAGTAATTTTATATCATCATGATATTATTTTTACCTTAAATTACCCTATTTACCTTTAACCGTTGTAAATAAAAAGCAAAAGATACTATTCACCAAAAAATATTTTCATTCATTTGAACCACATTATACTTACTGACGACAACCATTTATGACCGATTTTTGAAATTCAATTCACATAAGTGATTAAAGTTTATTTAAATGAAAATGTCGGGTTTTAACTACTAAGAAGTATTTTTTCACTATTCAAAATATTTGACGGTTTTCAAAAAAATACCAAAAATTCACCCTAAGATAAATTTGATATTCTGAATACAAAAATGATTTATATTTTTAAAAATTCAAAATATATTAGTGGAATTAATTAATTAAAAATTCATTCTCGTGGTCAAAACAAAAAGCGTGTTTTTAAGAAGTAATAATTATCAAAAGATTGAGATTTTTTATATCCCATTTCAATGTAAAATTCCTTCCAATGACCAACATTGGATTAAATTGTAAAAATATAATCTAATTAAACTTTAAAACTAATTAAAAAGATAATATAACCATATAAATAAAATTTATTAAAAGGAATTTTTGAATTAAAATGTCGTATTTTTCATTATTCATTAAAAATGAACTGTATTAGAAAAATACCAAAATTTTACCCAAAGTAAATTTTGATGACCCTCTTCCAATGAAAGGGTATTTTTTCAAATATAACATATTAAAGTGACAAAAACTATATTTAAAAGGGTTTCTCCATCAAATGGAGGTAAATCTCCTTTTTAAATAATATTAGAGTATTTATGCTTAAAATTGGATTCATTCACATTTTAAGACTCTAAATTGTATTGGATAAAGGTAAAGACATTTAACAAACATGTATAATCATATTTTAGTTAGTTTTGTTCATTCCTGCTAATAAAAGACCATGAGTTAACTAACATTTAAAATAATAATATCATATTTTTATTTTTCAGTATAACTCAACATTGTGTGCAACATAAGATTTCAAAGAAACCTGTTGTTTTGTATCGGGTACGCCATCAAACATAGCATCCCCATTAAAGTAAAATTCATACTTAATTAAAAAATATTATTAAATATGAAAATGTTTTAATATTTATTTACATAAGATGGTACATTCATCCCCCTTTTGGAAATTTCATCCTCGCAAATTTATTCACATACCAAATAAGTTTGGGTATTTATCCCTCAATGCATTTTCAGATTCCCACATTGCTTCTTCAACAATATAGTTTTTCCACAAAACCTTTACCTGATGAATTACCTTATTCAACAACACTTCTCTTTTCGGTCAATAATCTGGACTGGTTGTACCTCATAAGATAGATTTTCTCACAACTAAACTACCTCTCAACTCAAAACATGAGATAGATCCAGCATATACATTCTTAATGTTTAAACATGAAAACCATTGTGTACATGGGATAAGAATAGAGGTAAATATACTATATAGACAATTGATCCCACATTCTTATGGATTTCATAGGGTACAATGAACCTTAGACTCACCATTCCTTTCTTTCCAAAACAAATCACACTTTTCCATGGAGAAACATTAAGAATGACATGATCACTTACCTCAAAAGAAATATCCTTCCTATGGTTATCTGCATAACTACTCTGCCTGATCTTAGATATTATCATGTGCTTTTAAATCAAATGAACTCTCTTTCCCATCTCTTCTACCAATTCTGGTCCCATTATCTTCCATTCACCAACTTCATCTAAAAAAAGCTGGAGATCGACATCGATTTCTATATAATTCCTCAAACGGATCCATCTGTATACTGGAATGAAAATTGTTATTATAAAAAAATACAACCAAAGATTTATGTTGGTCCCCACATACCTGGTAATCCATTGAAGAAGCACATATAATATCTTCCATAGTCTGAATTGTTCTTTCTTACTACCCATCTGATTGTAGATGAAAATCTATACTAAAATTTAATTTAGTACCCAAAAACTTCTGAAGGCCTTTCCAGATGTTTGAAGTAAACATGGGATCACGATCAGAACCAATGGCGAGAGAAAATCCACGAAACTTGAATATATATTTAACATAAAATTGAGAAAGTTTATCTAGAGATAATGTTTCTCCAATAGGAAAAAATGAGGATTTTTAGTCAATCGATCAACAATAACTAAGATTGCAATGTTATCTTGATATGTCTTTGGTAATCCTACAATGAATTCCTTCGAGATGTTTTCTCATTTCCAATCTGGCACCGGTAAAGGAGGAAGCATTCCTTTTGGTAACTGTCGCTCAACTTTAACTTGTTGACAAGTAAAACACTTTATAGAAAAGTCATCATTATCTCTTTTCATTCCATCCCACCAGTAATACTCTCAGAGATCTATGTGCATCTTAGTACTGCCTTGATGAAATTAAAATGGAGAACTATGAGCTTCACATATCAAATATTTCTTTAACTTTAAATCCAAATGTACACATAATCTTTTTAAAAACCTTAAAACATAGTCTCTATCAATATTAAACTCAGGTAACATACCCTTTTGAACTAATTCTACCTTTTTCTGCAACTCATTTTCATCATTCTGTGCTTTTTTGGTTCTATCTACTAGAGACGATTGTACTGAAACCTGAAACAAAATAAAGGAATTCAATACACCAACAACTTCCAATCCAAATTTCATCAAATCAAAAATCAAAGGATCTTGTTCCCAATGTATCATGGTTAAGGTAGAATTACACTTTTAACTAAAAGTGTCAGCCACATTATTTTCCTTTCCCAGATGGTAATGGATCGTGCAATCATAATCATTGATTAATTCTAACCATCTCCTCTGTCTCATGTTTAATAAATTCTGATTGAATATATACTTCAAACTTTTTTGATCAGTATATATTCCACACTTTGCTCCATACGAATGATGCCTCCAAATTTTTAAAGTAAAAAAACAGCAGCAAATTCAATATCATGTGTAGGGTAATTTAAATCATCAGGTTTAAATGACATGAAGAAAAATAAATTACCTTGTCATTCTATATAAGGACACAACCAAGTCCTTTCTATGAATCATCACCGTAGATAAAAAAATCACTATTTATGGATGGCAGTGCCAAAACTGGAGCATTCTCCAATATTTTTTTCAATTCCTAAATAAAATCATCACATTCTTTTGTCCATATTAACTGAACACCTTTTCGAGTTATCTTAGTCAGTGGGAAAGATAACTATGAAATTTTTTCAACAAACCTCCAGTAATAACCTTCCAAACCATGATAACTATATATATCAGTTATATTTGTGGGTATTGTCCATTATTTGACAACTTTTGTTTTATCATGATAAACTGTTATGCCATTTTTTGAAACATTGTGACCAAGTAATGAAATTTGATACAACAAAACTCACATTTTCTTAATTTCCTATATAATTTCATTCCATTTAAAGTTTTCAGGAAAAATGTTAAATGAAAATCATGTTACTCTTTAATTTTGTAATATACTATGATATCATATATAATAACATCCACCTTTTATCACTTGTGTCAACTGAGCCATTACTACAAAAATTTGTTCAATTCTATTTCCGACCCTCTGCGAATGCTGATTTTGGAAGGTTATTCTCCTCTGTATGTCTTTCCAACATAGAATCAATGTTTCTAAGATGGAAAAAAATTCTAAAAATAGAAATATCTTAGGTGAAGGAACATGTTAATCATTAAATTCCATATCATTTCAATAGTTTTATAAATTAATTTATGCATATTAATTTAACAATACCCTAACTCCTAAATTTGTCTAAATAGACCTATGACACAAAAAATAAACCCCTTTCCTTAAACATTACATAATCTTGAATTATGTTAAAAAATAAAATAGATGATCTTTTCTTGTTTATAGATTAATATAATTAGGTTATAACATATACATAACAATTTTAAATATTACCTGTAGGCACTTCTACTCAATATCTATTTTTTTCATAAAATAAAAAATGTTAAAAATTTATTCATGTCTAGTTCCTTATTTTAGATAGCGTGAATTTTCCTTGATTCTTTCCTTGACCATATTCATCTTTAATACATGTGAAAAACATTACAAAAAACTTGGGATGAGCTTAAAACGCTCAGTAAGGGATACACAAAGTAAGAAAACTGTTAGTTTTTTAAAACTACATGTAAACCACGAATACTTTATCATAAGTAGTATGTTTCATCTTTATGAAGTAGTAAATACTATTCACTGAATAAAATCTCATTTCTCACCCTTTTGTAACCAAAATATAACCATAAAACACATATAAAGAACAGATAACGTATAAAGGTAACTTGGGAAATAAACATACATAAATGGAATAAAAATACGGTCGACTTCCACACATATAACTAAATGAAATAGCCATACGACTGACTTCCATACCCAATTCATTGGAGGTTATAAAGTAACCACCCATCTTGGATTATCAAAACACCATATATAATTTTTTTTATCATGTAACCACCAATCAAATGTCTATATACCATTATACAAACATAACACATACAATATTTCATTTCACTAAAAACATTTCATTTGAAATCACAACAAATCATTTCAAGATATTGAAAAAATAAATCTATTTCAAAAACCATTTTCAATACAAAAACACCAAAAAATGGAATGAGGGATTTATTTTCCTTTTAAAAACATTAAGTCTTATAAAGGAATCCAAATAACGATTACGGTAATAGAGAGGTCATTGTCGTCAAAAACGTTAAAAACATTTCTTTTGTCATTTAGTAAAACATTTTGTAGAAAAAAGATTAACTTTGAATGAAATTGAACATAAAAGGGGTTTATAATATACCGTATAAAATAAGGATGTGTATATTATCAATACATGCCTCAATGAAAGGAGATTGGGATGAAGTCCCTTACCTGGTGTCCGACTTGACCAATTTGGTCTTTAATTTCCATGAAAAATAAACAAAAGTTTATTTCTACATTCTTAAGAAACTTTTTCATGTTTATTATAATCATTTTATATCACTTATTACCTTGATATGACAAATGGTTAATCATTTTAGTTCATATCGAACATTTAGTTGATGTTCCGAACTTGAGTCAAAAATGAACTTGTTATAATTATAAATTGTTTGTGTGGTCAAAATTCCATTATCTCCATAATGATATTCATGATTTATATATTATATGTATCATATATATCCATTATATATGTATTTATAATAGTCTATAACATTATAAAATATGAAAATGAAATGCACCGTTCATGGAGACGGTAAGCCAAACGTACACAAGAATGCTACATCCATTTCATTTTTTTTCATTTTAAAAGGAATGAAAACCAAAAGATACATATGTATATTATTATTAGTGTATAATATCATATTTTATATCAATTAAATAAGTTCATTAACAACATCCTTTATACGTTCCATGTATTGTACGAACAAGTCATATCACTTTGTGGGGGCGGTAGTTCGCACTTCCTCAAATGAAATTATCGAATATACACAACATGAAAAGAATAAAGGTATGTAATAAAATAGAATTAATGAATTATAGAGATAATATATATATAATAAATATAATATATAATTATAGTTCCATCATAATTTCCACCATAAGAGATGGAAGGGGAATATTGAACAATCATTGTTTCGTGAGGTATAAATTCATCGTCCATAGAAACATTATGTTCTATACGAATTAGATGGAGTTATGTGTTAGTGTAGTTGAACTCCTTATTAGAAACAAAATATAGCATATTTAGGATACAGGTGTTTTTAGGTAAACAGGTAATAAAAAGAGCATAGAGTGTGAAGAATTGAATTAAAATAAGATAATTTGATGGAATACGTTACCTTTAAATCAGGTAAATACCATTGGGTTGAACAAAACGACTTTATTTAAGTGCTTATTCCTAAGTTAAGGCTTATAGGTAAAATATAGGGACATTGGGAGCTTATTTGAGAAGTGGTTGGATGATCCAAGGATCTTGAGAGGTGTGAGTAATGAGTTAGAGGTGATGGCCTTTTATAAGGGGAAGGAGGGTCTCTTTAGGAAAGGTTGAAAATTTTATTTTATTATAAACTTATTTTCGGTTTCAAGACACAAAAAAACTTATTTAATTCGATTATAAGGATAATATAATTATAAATAAAATTATCCACTAATAATTGGATAGTTTTTTGATAATTTTTATTTGTTATCTTTTTTATTTAACCCATTGTTATCTTAGTTAACTTTTACCATTATCTCTTATATATTCATACAATATGTTTAATATAGTTACAATAAAACGGAAATAGAACCATAAGTGGTTAATTAATGACATTAGAAGCCTTATATAAGTAATTTGGCCGAATATTATATATTTAGAACTATTATATTAGTTAATAAAATATTGATTGATTTAAAAACTCATTTATGTCAATTTAAATACTATTCCTATCATGACTTGTAAAAAATATATAAAAACTTGATTATTTTAAAAACCCTAATCTAATTATAAGATAAAATATAAAAATTATCCTTAAAAATCTTGGATGGCTTCAAATGTTTCAAACTAAATATATTTTAACATTTATAATATCATTTATTTAAAACATTCATTAATGAAGTATTCATTACATCTTCATTACACCATAAATAGAATTTTTATTTGATCTCTAAAAAATATAAATAAAATACCATGACGTAGAAAATAATTTTAGATTTCTAATTAATATTTATTGAAAAATATTTTAATTATATAACCCCATATTAAAATTGTTCTAGAAAAACAATACATGTTTATGATATTTTTATTTTTACTTTAAATAAAAAGTTATTAATGTAATTATCTTACCCAAGTGGATTTCAAAGGCCAAAAGTTTCACCCAAATATTTTATTGGTCGTCCATGACTCATTCAATAAGGATCAAACAAGTGTTAATGTAATTTTATATTACAATAATAATATTTTTACCTTGAATTACATTATTTACCTTTAACCGCGACAAATAAAAAAAGTTACTATTCACCCAAAATTATTTTCATCCCACTGTACCATAAATTACTTACTTATGAAAACCACGTATATTAAAATTTTGAAATTAAATTCATAAAAATGGTAAAATTTCATTTAAATGAATAAATTGGTTTTTAAATACTAAACATTATTTTTCACTATTAATTAAAAATTGATGGTTTTCAGTAAATTAACAATAATTCATCCTGAGATGAATTTGATATTATGAATCCAAAAATGATGCCTATTTTTAAAAATTAAAATCATAGAAGTTTCATTCATTAATTTAAAATTAATTATCGTTGTCAAAACTGGAAAGCGTGTTTTTAAGAAATAATAACTATCAAAAGATTGACATTTGTTTTTGTCCAATTTCAAAGTGAAATTATATACAATAACCACAAATGATTTAAATAGTAAAAATAAAATCTAATTAAAATTCAAAACCAATTAAAATGATAATCTAACTATATAAATAAATTATATTAAAATGTAGTTTTGAATTTAAATGCAATATTTTTCACTATTAATTAAAAAATGATATTTTTCAGAAAAATACCACAATTTTACCAAAAGTAAATTTTGATGTCTCTCTTGTAAATAAGAAGTTTAGTTTGTAAAATATAACATATAAAAGTGAAAAAAATTATATTTAAAAAGTGTTCGCCATCAAAAGGCGGTAAATTGACCTTTTAATGAATATTAGAGTATTTATGCTTACAATTGGATTCATTCACATTTTCAGCCTCTAACATTTATTGGATAAAGGAAAAGACAGTTAACAAATATGTATAATCATTTTGTAGTTAGTTCTATTCATTCCCGCCACTATAACAACTATGCGTTAACTATTATTTAAAATAATAATATAATATTATTATTTTTCAGTATAATAAACTTTGTGTGCTTCGATAGATTTCAAAGAAACCCGTTGTTGCATATTAGGTACGTCATCTAACATAGAATCCTCCTTAAAGTAAAATTAATATTTAATTTTAAATATTAAATAATATGAAAATGGTTTAATCTTTATTTACCTGGGATGTTACACAATGTTTCTCTACCTTGAGTATCATTTTAAGGCCCTTCTAGAGTTTTTCATTTGATAATTATAGTTCATAATTTTCCATAAAAAGTAACAAAGTTTTCTCCTTTTCAAAAAAATATATAAAAATATATAATAGTATAAATATTATGTTGTTTATTTTTATTTTTATTTTTATCCATTATCTCATTAATGGTTCATTCCAATATATAACGTTATTCAAATAATTTTTCATCAGACCTGTCAGATTCTTCATCATTTTCAATTTTATATAGAATGGTAATGTATTTTGTCCCTTAGGTGTTACTCCCTTAAATAACCAAATTTTAATCTCATGATAATAATCTTTGAATTAGTATGGGTCATGTGAACTCTCCTTTAAAACACTCTTTGATTTCTTCAAGTATTCTTCGTGTTTCTTTCTATGATTATCATATTTTATCATCAAACAATCAGTATTGATTTTTACTTTTATATTATAATCATAACAAGTTACTTTTAAAAAGGTATCATCCTTATTCCATGTTTTTTATGTTTTCATATTTTTCTTTAAAATGCGATTTTTAAGAAAAAAATCTTCAAATAAAACACCTAAAATATTTTATGTAGACAATCGATTTGCCTATTTTTGGTTTAATAAACTCAACTCCCACTTGTACATTCCAATTAGACAATTTCCCTTGTTTTTTATTGTATGACTTGAATGTAATTGAATTATTATGTTCATCATCTTCACAATTCACATTATTCTCTTTTTCACATTTCATTTGTTTTCTACTCAATTCCTTACTTATAAATTTGCCAATGTTTTAGTATTATCAAATGGAGACAACAGTTCCTCTCTAAAAATTAGATATGCATCTCAATATATTCGACACTAGAGATTTTTTATCCACTTTTGGTCTTTTTTAAATATTATGTTCATGATTTCATTGAACCTGAGATAAATATCAAAAAATGGAATCATTTTGTTTAATTTTAATGTATCATATTTTTCTATATAAGTAATAAATCCCATTTATTTATCATATGATGTTCCTATAAGAGACAATACTACATTATCATATATTTGAAAATAGGTTACACAAGTAGTTATTATTTAAAATTAATTATTACCTAAATAATAATAAGAATCATTAAATTCTTTAGAGGTACAGTTCTAATAAGCCTTAGTGGAAACACTCAAATTAGGTTTAGAAGATTTTGGTTTTTCTTATTTATCATATGTTACATACCGTATATCAAAAACCATAATCTCAGTATTTCTTTTCATTTTTATTTTACACTGGGAATGGATTAATCTAGTGAAGTAAGGTGGTCTATTTATAGAATGACCTTCATATGTAGAGTTAACAATAAATCCATAATTATTATAAAAAAATAAAATTGAGATCTTTTCTGGGTGACATAAACAAGGTATAATATATAATGAACTAATGAAAACACAAAAACTTATTTAATACAAAAAAAATTTCACAGTACAGTGCTCAAGTTTAGGGGTGAATTGATTACCCAATAAACAATTCTACTAAAAACTATTAACAAAAAAATCCTCTAATTTTTTTAAAAGAAACCAATTAACCTATAAATTAGGTATATAAAATTAAATTATTCAAAATAATATATGAAGATTATATTCAAAACTCAATTAAACTAACTTTATATTATTTAATATTTTGAGATTACGCTCCTCACATTGAAAATTATATTTATCCACGGTAAAATATAACAATAGAAATATATTTTTTCAATGGTTATTTGAAATAAAATTATAAAATAGTGTTAGAAATACTGATTAAAAGACATAATGAAAATAAAAAAAGTCTTCTGGTCCCAAGATGAGGCCATTTCCTCTCCACATATCGTTATCCCACTACTGATCATGTTTAATAAATTAAAGAGGATAATCCAAAACCAGTATCATGAATATATATTATAACTATGGTAAACACATCCAAGGATATAACATAACATATCCCACAGTAATTATTTCAGTATAAAGATGAAGAAAATAACGGAAATAGTGTTTTTGTATTATTTTATGATATATTATAGTATATGCCTAACAGATATTCACAGAAAACTAACCAAACCTCAAAATGAATTTAAACTAGGAAATGAAATGGAGATAAAGATGAATTTTTGATATAGAATTTGACATTTTTTTTTTGTTTTCATGTTTTTTATATTATCTTCTTGATGTCTTCCTTTAGTTCTCATAGCATATGAAATGATTGGAAAATTTCATAAATCTTATAGAGAAGAATATAGGAAAATATAATGTCAATGTTCTGAAAAATATACCGAGTTATTTTATTCCTTGTTCACGTTTTGATCATTTTCATATTTTTCACATATTTAATGAAAATTATTTAATTTTCATCCAAAATATCATTTCCAATATTATAATTTTCTATCCCAATACTCGGCATGAAATATACGATAATTAAATACTTATGAAGTTTTATATAATTCTATATTGTTGTTTTTTGGAAAATATTTTTAAAACAATAATTATAGTTAGACAAGGTGACATTATGTTTTTTATGTCATATTGATTCCTTATAGAAAATCCAATTCTTATAAAAAACATTGATCAATTCCATTGATAGGTTGTGTGGTTGATCCATATAATGTGTGGATTCTTCATTTGAATGATTGATCACTCATACTCTATACTGTCACATCATCCCTTTTCATACATTCTACTACTATTATGAGGTATATTGACTAAGTCAAGGGAGTTTTTATAAAAATCATTTATTTTGCCTAATTTTTTTTATTAATTAATCAGATATAAATTTTGGTCACTTCAAATTTCCTTATGGTCACTTGGTTACACTCGAAATTGGTAAAGTATTTTGGGAAAATTACACAACTATCAATTTTTTGGGCATGTGGTCGATTCACATGGTCATGTGGTAACTTAAATCTATAGAAAAAATACACTTATATATAGATTACTTCATTTGGTTGATCCAAAACCCTCAAGGTTGATCAACTACATAGATAATTCTTCACATTTTAAAAACATTATCTTTTATGTTCCTATGGTCAATTTAATTCATTCATGTGGTCGATCTGAAAATTTATAGTTTTTTGATCCTTGGGAATGTTTTCATATATATCCAAACAATTCACCAATATAACATAGTAAAATGATTTATTCAATAATAAAAAAAACATAATTTGAGATCATTAGAAGCTGTAATTTCTTGTCTAAGAAAAAAATGAAATAGGCCCCCGTAAAGATTTAGATTTTTGTATACTTCCATATTCGCATGGTTCATGTACACTAGTAATTGGTTACAGGTTTGGTAGTATATTTTACCCTATAATTAATGAGTCCTCCACTAGGACAAAAGTTTTTATTACTCAATGGATTGATGTTCCCAGTATCATTAGGGTGTGATCCATATACTAATGGATTGATGTACTCCATTATTAATAATCATTGCTAGATATGGAGCAGTTACCCTATTAAGGTTTCTGTAATCCATTGATTTATTCTTTTCATGTGAGTTTTAGGTTTCCTAACACTATATTAGATATGATATGGGTTTGGTTTAGATAGATATCTTGGATACATTAGTTTCTTAAGGTGAATTATTTCTTAGAGAAACTATGTAATTGATGAGTGTGACATGGTCTCCTTGGTATTATGTTAGAAAATTATATCTATATTTTCTATTTTCTATTTTTCTTCCTTCATTTTTGTGTCTATTAACATTTTAGTTTCAAACTAATATCTGAATTAATTAATTTATTTCTCTTTTTGGGGCTTTCCAATTATTTTTTCAAATGACCCCTGTATGAGAATTTATCCTATATTTATTGTATCATATGTTGTTTATATGTAGTTTGGTGTTGCATTTAGAGGAAATGGTGTTGCTGGACAAGGATCTTAATGATTCTTAGAGGTGATAGTACATGAAAATGTATTAATATTATGCCAATTTGTTTTGTAGATATCCCTACACTTAGTTCATTTAGGTTATTTTTCTTCATTCTTTGTTAGGAATATGGGTTTTGATTACATTTTAGAGTATACATTGTTTCTCTTATATAGATCTTAGCCTTTTTAAATGAATTATATATTCATGTTCATTATTTTCTAGGTTTTACCATACTTTTTTCATTTATGGAGATGTTTGTTTGTGAATAGTTTAATTTTGATTGGGCCTCATATCATTATTGTTATTAAAAATTAGTGTAAGTCACCATCCACTGGTCTATTTATATAAGGAATGGAGAGGATTACCCTATTTAATATCATCCCATCTATTGTCCCAATGGGATAGGTTATATCATAGTGGTGTAAAAGAAGATTCACCATAAGGAAAAAAATTATTTATCTAGATCTATATTCATTATACATGGTATGCGGTTGGGATTCATTAGGGACACAACATCTGAGGAATACTCCTGGATGATCTCTAACATGAGGATCATTATCTTATGACTCGAACATAGGATGAAATCTATCATGAGACATGATTTGTTATTTCAATATAGGATGAGTTCACATGGTGTGTGAATACCAAACATATTATTCAGTAGATCAAAGTCAGGAAATAGATGAAACCCCTCATCTGAAGAAGTGGGGTAACTAAAGACTTTGTTGAGGTTGAAAATGTTATCATCATGGACTCTATTAGGATATAGATGTTGATGGTGCACTGGGATTATTAGAAAAATTAATAAGTAATTTTGATCCATTTTATCCATTTCCTCCCTTAGGATGTTAAGAAAATTCTCATGGAGATGGCTATCAGGGATGTAGTCAGATGCACATGATAGAGGGTTATGACAAGGGAACCCTAGAATTGTCGAATGTATGATTAGTATCTTCTCCACTTTCTCACTCGTATTTATATATACTGAAATAATAAATTAATAATTTCTTTCATATCCACAAATTTATATTTTCTAACTCCATTATAATACTTCTATTATATTGTTATTTGTTATCATTCATTTGGGTGAAGATATTATTTTGTGGAAATAATACTTTTAGTTGACAATGGTATGGATTATGTGATAGAAGATATAGAATATCATACTTTAGTTGGGGAATTTGGATATATGTGTGGTGAAAATGTAAAATGATAATATTAATATATTCAATGAAATGTATATTTACTATAACAAACCAACCTAGTTTGACATCAAACATCACCCGAGATGACCATCCATATAGTGGGAAATAAACAATCCACTAAACAAGTATCATGAATTACCAAAAAGAGATAAAATAATTGATTGAAGTGAAGAATAAAATAAATAGTCCATGAGACACAAAAATTCAATTCCCAAAGGATAAAATATAAATATTATAAAAATAATATAGATTTATCTCCCCATGTGACTATCCATAACCACAAATATATATCACAAAAAATGCAACAAACCCAAAGAAAACTTGATGAACTACATAAATCCCTTACATTTACTTATATCTTATAAAAAATCTCTACGAATTCCCAAATAAATTTGTTGGGCTTGAAAAAAATATAATTATTATTTTCTTAATTAATTTATACACCAAAAAATTCCATGAATTCATTAGATCTAGCATAAAAGAATTCCAATATATAATTATTTTTTGAAACAAAATACATTATTAAATCATCATTCTGGTGTTTCATAAAATCATTTCATATTCACATAAACCATAAATATTGATTTTATATGTAAGATAACTCAAAATAAGAAGAAAAGCTATCAATTTATACAATGATAGATAAACAACTGACAAAATGATCTTGTAAACTACCATCTTGTATAAAATCAAGAATAAATAAAAATGCACCTAATTGGGATCGAGCCTGTGGGAATAAATACTCTAGAAAAAATGGTACACTGCTCTATGAAATGAATTAATCTAAACTCAATTTATTCCTTCCATGGTCTCGCAATATCAACAAGAGAACCTTTATTAGTGAAATACACACGCTAAAAATAAATGTCCATTTCCCAATGAACCTAAGGTTTAAAATGTGCAATGTTTTTCAAACAAATTTAAAACTAGTTTCATAGTTTATAAAAAAATCCCAGGGATTAATTACTACTCCCTTTTTTAAAACCCCATTGTAGAATCCAAATGACCTTTAAATAATTTCATTGAACACCTAGTGTGCCTAAAAATATTTTAAAAAAAATTATTTTAAAACACCCTATTTTCATATAAAAATAATCAATTAAAAAAACAAACGAATTTACAAGAATATTTATTTATTCATGAGTTATAACCATTTTTATTTATACCCCTACCTCATTAATAGAAGAAAACTAATCTCCTTCAAGAAAAAATAATGGAAACAAATAGATCTAGTACTCTAGAGACATAATCTATAAGTAACATCTTCAAATATCTATCAAAAACATTATATCTATAAACTATAGCCCAATTGGATTCCAATTATATAAGAGGATAAGATATTGAGTGAGGATCTAAGAAGAGGAGAGAAAAAAATATCAATATAATGTAATACGTTGAAGAGATCGACCACAAATGAAGGGAAACTATCAAGAACCCACGAGGGAATGCTATTAGAGTATTGGGGAAATTTTATTTTGATAATAATGGGGATTAGATAGTAATTAGACATATAAAACCAAATGAAATATTTAATTTATATATTTTTAAAGGTTTTTTTATAGGTACATGGTTGGATAAATAATTAGTCAAATTGTGCACCAATCATGAATGGACTATGTCCCTTTGAAAACAACGGTATGCAATTACTTGGGGAAGTGATGCATGGTTTTGGAAAACTATGGTAATCACATTTAAAACCTCTAAAAAACCTCTTAAAAACCCAATTAATCACATATAGAGTATCATGGTTTTTCTAATTGTGTTCAAACCATGAAAAAAATCCATTGGGGGCTCACAATTCCATACCACATAATTTGTGCCAATCGGGCACATAAACTGTGTGCCTAGCATTTTTTCTCCTAAAAACAATGTTTAAACCTTTTACTACTAAAATCCTCTTAAACTACCCAATAGATAATATTATCTATATTTAAGGCATAATTTTGACCTATAGGGTGACACATAGACATTTTACAAAAGGATGGTCCAAAAATTCTACCTTTTGGGTGATCAACAATTTTATTGTCCTACACCCCAGGACCACCCTCATATCATTTTATGTCTATAATATGATTCTATATAAACTCAGTGAGTGGATGGTATATTTATAAGACATTATGGTGAATGGTTTAACTAGATCTAGTATATCAACCAGGCATATTGGGTAATTCAATCGAATAAGAGAGATGTGAACTTGTGTATTTTTATTTACTATCCACACCTCCATCATGTGAAACTAAAGATCAAATACCCTCTACTATGGATAAAAGTCCTCTTCATGCAAATAATTTTTGTGAAGTAGTTCTTTATGATCAATATTTGTTCCTTCTATCACTATATTTGGGTTATTGAGGTGAATATCTCAAGGAAAATATTTGGTTTCCACTATGTACTTTAGTGGTTACTTTTTATTCCCTTAGGCTAGATAAATACCTCAACTATGTTCTTGTTATTCATGAACTAGATCATTCAAACTTTCATAGAGTTTTTTTTACTTCCATCATAGATGAAATTGTTATATATTCTATATCAAATGAGAGTCATGTTTACCATCTAAGGATTGCCTTGTAATAGCTTCAAGTTTATCATATTTAAAGTAATAGCTCAAAGTGTTAGTTATGGGTTTTTGAAATTTTCTTCAAAAGGCATGTCATCTTAGTGTGGGAGTAGTTATGGAACCAATGAGAATTTATGTGGTGCTTAATTTAGAGTTACAAAAGGAAATTTTTATGGTTTTGAGTTTTATTTTTTGGAATGTTTTTAATATATAATTTTTTAATAATTTTCCATGATTATGACCCCCATGATTTCCATTACCCATACAGGAAATCATTTCATATGGTCTGAGTGATGATGGATATATATTAAAGAGTAAAATTGGAATTTTATGATTTATTATGTACTTTGATTGCTAGAGAAGGAATATGATTATGTTGTATTTTTTATACCGCTCAAGTAGGTTATGTTTATGTGTTGATGAATTGGTAGGATATAACGACCCACACTTTACATACATGGTTATGAATTCAAAATTGAAGAATATTTATTAAAACATATAACAAAACCATGAAAGGACTGTATAGGTATAATGTCTTTAGAAACTGGGAAACATAAATAAATGGTTCATAAATCATCTACATTGTATCCCATTTATTTCATCATAACTAGATTCCCTTTTTGGAATATACTACTTAATATCCTTTTTCCTAACCTGCAGAAAAGAAAACATACAAAAGGGTGAGCTTAAATGCTCAGTAAGGGTAAACAAAAGAAATATCAAACATATCATATTCATAAGAACATAACATTTTTAAAATCTTATCCTACAAAAGAGATCATAACATGGGATAAATCATAGAAGTGAAATGTAATCCCAATAATCATAAATTAAATCATGAAGCTTTGTGTAATACACACATAATCATAGAAAACCATTTCTTAGTAGTCAAGACTCATTTCCAAGACTATCTTAGCGGACAAAGTCCACTTCTGAACCGAGTTCACTCCTCATTTCAGTCATGTTTCACTGAACCAGTTTAACCTGCCATTCCAGCCATGTCTATCTCATGAGATATAAATCTTTACCCAATGCATTTTAGGGAGATATAGGTCCCACTCATCTCATAATGAAACCATTCTTATGTGTGCCAAAAAATTAGAAATCGTACATCATAGCATCACCCATGTAATAAAAATGGGAATCTTAAACATCATGCCATCATAAAATAATACATATAAGATAAAAGGACATCATAAAAATAATTCCATCATATAATAATCAAATCAATGTAAAAATAGGTATAGAAACAGAACCATATATTATCTTACATATAAAATAATTTTGATAAAACACTTGAACTCCATTCTTGAGGAAAATATCCTTTCTACTTCAAAAACATTTTTCCTTTCATAACATGTCATACAATTTTAAACTAATATAAGTTTATTAAAAAGTAGCTTGAAAACTTGTAAAGGAATCTTCATGGAAATAATGTTTTATGAATCTATTCATGTCGTATAAGTTAAAAAACATTCTTCTCATACTCTGCTCGGAAAAGTCAAAAAGTACCTCATACTAAAAACGACAAAAGATTCCTTTCATATATTTTACTAAAAACTCACCAATAGGTAAAATTGGATTTAAAAAATTTTAGGTGGATGGAAATAATATTACATATTGAGGAAATATGGATGTGCATGACAAATATTCCCCAGTAGATTCTGATGTATAAACAATCTCGGATTAAAATGAGATTGTGATATTTTCCATTACCTTAGGTCTGATATGCATCATATGAATCCGAACCTCTTGTAATATTGTTTAAATAATGTAAATTGAATTATTACAGAATCATATTAATTGTTATGATATCATATATGGTCAAATTTGTATCTTCTTAGTATTAATATTTCATTGCTACTTGTTATTCGGGTGTCTATTGCTTTATGTTCATATGCGTGTTTTGTCGAATAAATTCTTATTAATCTTTATAGGATATAGATTTATCATTTACAGAATTTTAATAATGTAATATATATCATATTCATTCATTTAATTCATTTATATAATCATTATTCAATGAATATCATATAGAACGAGTCGCATCACATCGTGGAGACGGTAGGCCGTACGTACGCATGAGCAATGATATCATTCCAATGATCATGGAATTGTATTGAAGTGTATGTATAATATTTCTGAATCAATAACACTTTAGAATAATCATATATAGTTATTTATTTTCACCGTTATAACCATCCAAGTAAGGTGGTGGTGGAAAACATATTACACCACGGCGTAGAGACGGTATTCCGTATGTACGCACGCTCGGTGATTTTGTTTACCGTAGGATGGATAAGAGGTGAAATAGATTTGTTTCATATTTATAATAACATATTTGTATATGAGGGATACTGATGTTATTACTTCATAATGAAACAACTAAATAATAGGTAGTAGAAGAAGAATGTAACTTGAATAAAATGGTAGAAGGTATTACCTCTTTCTCGAAGTGCATCCTTTAAACATTCTCTTAGGGCACCAGAGTTGGTCTTATGAGAAGACCAGTACCTCTAGTAGGTTTATAAGGAAGTGGGAAAGTTAAATAGATAGGTGTTGGCCAATATTGAAGGCTTAAATTGGTGTGAGGAGGAGAGGGAGGAGGTGCCCTTTTATAAGGGAGGAGAGGGGCACCTTTGGAAATATAAGAAATATTTGTTTATATTAAATACCAACCCCACTTAAAAACTTCCAAAATGACTCATATCCAAATATTAGATGAGATAGGGTTTTAATATCGTCCACCAATAAAATTTATACTTTTTAGGAATTTATTTTAACATTATCAACTTGATTTATCCTTATTTATCAATTTAATGTTATTTGTGGTAATAATATTCGAAATTTCAAATTTTTATAAATACTAACATATGTGGTGTGAATTTTCTATAATTTGACACTTTATGAAATTTTCGACCATATAGATTTTAATTTATAATTTCTAAATATTTTTTTTATTTTTAAACAATTTTATAATATGTTATTTTTATAAAATAACAATAGTTTCAATTTTGACACTATTAATTTATTTCAACTTAAATAAAATATATACAGAAGATATGATCCAACTAAAAGATTTAATAGATTCATAAAATGTCATAAGTATCTAGAAAAGTAGTGGATAACATTAAATAGTTCATATAATATTTATTTTAATATTTTTAAACCATTTATTTGATATTTTAATTAATAAAATAATTTCAACATCACTATTGTGTCATACTTAATGATAATTATTTAATCCTGAAAAATTCTAAATAAATTCATATGATGTAGATAATGTTATTAGCTTTCTGGAGACTATTTATATCCAAAGTTTCATTAAGTTTATAACTAAAGTAAAATTATTATACTTATAAGATTTAAGAGAGTGACATATTGTCACTTTCCTTGGTTTTAATAATAATTATATTATTTCATGGTCAAATGTCCATGAAATAAATATAGTCAGGCCCTTAGGTGATAATTGTCGACTTTTATTCATCCAATAGGATTTTTTCAGGTGTTAGGATAGTTTTATAATCTTATATTTACCATTAATTACCCGATTTACCTTTAACTATGGTAAAGAAAATTTACCATAGTTACTATTCATAATGCCCAAAAATAAAAAGTAGCATATTAACATAATTTGGGCCCAATGATTCCAAATATGGAATACATTTTTTAAAATTAAAAACACATAAGTTTCAGTAATTAATTTAAAATTAATCATGTTGTTAAGAAAACGGGTTTTAGAAGTTAAAACATTGCCAAAGATTGAAATGTTTTTACCTATGAATTCAATGTGAAATTAATTCTAATGACATAAATTATATTAAATGGTAAAAATATATTCTATTTATACATTAAATCCATTCAATATTATAATTTAACCATATAAATTATCTCAATGAAAAAAGTTGTTTTTAATTAAAAATTAGCGTATTTTTACTATTCATCAAAATATGAAAGTTATCAGAAAAGTATCAAAATTTTATCCAAAGTAAATTTTTATATCCTGATTCCAAAGAAGAATTTTTTTTTTGTCAAATTGAACTTATAAACAAGTCAAAAACTAGATTTAATGTGGGTGCACCATCAAAAGGTGACAAAACTGCATTTTTCTATAAATACTTATTTTATCTGAAAAAATGTATTTTGTTCTCTTAATATGTTCTAGAAAATGTGTAAGATGAATAATAATGTTATAAAATTCAAAATGCGGTTAATACTTTTCATAATGGATATTCCATAATAATATATCGTTGTTTAGTGAAACCTGGTGTTGCATACTACACACGCTATCGAGGAAGGTCGTGATTGTGTGTAATGCAAGCGAAGTCACTATTGTGTGTTGTGAAAGATTTCTTTGGTTTTGCGTATAATGTAAGACATAAAAAAATATTTCTCATAAAATCTCAGGGTGTTACATTCTACCCCCTTAAAATGAATTTTTCCCTCGAAATTCGTCACTTCATTGCAAACATATGAGGATGTCTGTCCCTCATCATATCCTCGAGTTCACATGTAGCTTCTTCTAATTGGTGGTTCCACTATAAAACTTTCACCAAGAGAGTGGTCTTGTTCCGTATGACTTTTTCACTACGATCTAGAATCTCTATCGACTGCTCTTCATAATAAAGATCTTGCTCCAGCGGTACAACTTCTGAGCTGAGTACATGTGAAGGATCGTGTATGTACTTTCTCAGAAGAGATACATGGAACACATCGTGAACTTGAGAGAGATTAGGGGGAGCGCCAATCGGTAAGCTACCTTCCCAACAAGATCTAGTCTTTCGAAATGATCGATATATCTAGGGCTCAACTTTCCCTTCCTTCCAAATCTCATTACCCTCTTCTAGGGAGATATTTGTAAGAACACTTTATCACCCACTTCGAACTCTAGGTCTTTTATTCAGTTATCAGCAAAACTTTTTTGTCAACTTTAATCTTCTCTTATGTGTTGTTGAATATATCGAACCTTTTCTGCAATCTCATCAACAAGATCAGGTCCTAATAGCTTTCATTTCCCAACATCATCCCAGCAAGTTGGAGTTCTACATTTCTTTCCATAGAGGGCTTCATAATGAGCCATCTGAATACTGGAGTGAAAGCTATTATTATAAGAAAATTCCACCAAAGATAGGTGTTGATTCCATCCACCTTTGGAATCCATTGACCAAGCTCTCAACATGTCTTCTAGAGTTTGAATTGTCCTCTTAGACTGATCGTCTGTCTGAGGATGGTAAGCAGTGCTGAAACTCAACTCTGTATCTAGAGCATGTTGAAGACTTCTCCAGAATTTCGAGCTAATCCTCAGATCCCGACCAGATATAATGGAAAGTGGTACCCCATGAAATCTTATCACTTCCTTTATATATATCCTGGCAAGCTTATCAAGAGAAAAATATTATCTAATAGCGATTAAGTGTGCCGACTTTGTAAGATGATCAACTATAACCCAGATAACATTATTGCCTTTGGGTGTTTTTGGATGTCCGATGACAAAGTCTATAGTGATGTTTTCCCATTTCCATTATGTTATGGGTATTGGTCATTATATTCCCTTAGACTTTTGTCTCTCAGCTTTAACTTGCTGACAAACCAACCATCGAGAGACATATTCAGCAACATCGCTTTTCATGAAATCCCACCAGAAGTACTCTTCTAGGTCCCTATACATCTTCATGCTTCCAGGATGAATAGAGAATGAAGAACTATGAGCCTCATCCAGTAGATCCTTCTTTAATTCTGGGATGGTACGAACACAATCCCGATTCCTGAACCTTATTATCCCATTACAGACAAGGTTGAATTCAAGAACATTTCTTACCTTCTTTTGTAACTCTACATCTTCTTTCTATGTCTCTTTAATCTTCCCGTGTATAGATGGTTGAACATTCATTTTAGAAAGATATGATTTTTCCCATTTCATTATAATTCCAAGATCCATCCTTGGAAAATCCATAAATATTGGATCTTTTGTGATCCTCATCATGGATAAGCTAGCATGGTCTTGTCGACTTAATGCGTCTGCCACCTTGTTTGCTTTCCCGGGGTGATAATGAATTGAGAAGTCGTAATCATTAATCAGCTCCAACCATCTTCTTTGATGCATATTCAGCTCTTTTTCTGTGAAAATATACTTTAAACTTTTATGATTAGTATAAATATCACACCTTTCACCATAAAGATAATGCCTCCAAATCTTTAATGCAAAGATTACCGCATCTAACTTCAAATCATGAGTTGGGTAATTTTGCTCATGGATTTTCAACTGTCATGAGGCATAAGCTATCACCATATCATTTTTCATGAGAACACACCCCAGTCCCTTCTTGGATGCATCACTGTAGATCACAAACCTTTCTCCACTGCAAGGTAGTGTGAGCACAGGTGAACTGGATTACATTCTTTTCAACTCCTTGAAATTCCCTTCACATTCCTCTGACCAAACAAACTTAACTCCTTTCTGAGTCAACTTGGTGAGTGGGTTAGATAACCTTGAAATATCTTTCACAAAATGTTAGTAATATCCATCCAAACCAAGAAAACATCGGGTCTTAGTAATTGTTGTTGGTCTCAACCATATTTTGATAACCTCTGTTTTTGCTATAACCACAGATATCCCCTCTTTTGAGATTATGTGACCCAAAAATGAAACTTTTTGAAGCTAAAATTCACACATGGTAAATTTGGAATAAATCTTCTCCTGTATTAGGGTCTTTAATACATTTCTAATGTGATCTTCATGTTCTTCCTTGATCTTTGAATAGACAAGAATATCATCTATAAAGACTACCCCAAACAGATCAAGATAGTCTCTAAAGAATCTATTCATCAGATCCATGAAGTTAGCAGGGGCATTAGTAAGCCCAAATGGAATCACTATAAATTTATAGTGTCCATACCTTGTACGGAAAGTCGTCTTTGGTATATCCTCCCTATTGACCCTTAATTGATGATACCCTGAACGAAGATCAATCATGGAAAAGTATTGAGCTCTATGTAGTTGGTCAAATAGGTCATCAATGCGTGGGAGAGGATATTTGTTCTTGATAGTGATCCTGTTAAGTTCTCGATAATCAATGCAGAGTCTCATTGATCCATCTTTCTTCTTAACAAACAGAACAGGTGATCCCCAAGGTGACACACTAGGGTGTATCAATCCTTTATCAAGATTCTCTTGGAGTTGGTTCTTCAGTTCCTGCAACTCAATTGGGGTCATTATATAAGGTGTCTTTGAAATAGGAAAAGCACCATGTATGAGTTCTATTGAAAACTCAACTTCACGATTTGGTGGAAGAACTGGAAATTCCTCCGGAAAGACATCATCAAACTCCCGTACAATGGGAATATTATTAATCGTGAGTTTCTCTCCAACCATTTGAGACAAATAACTTTCATTTAGTGGAATCAAGACCCATTAGAGGGACTAAATTTCCACGGGATGGTTATGTTCATCCTTGCATCGATAGAAGATCATAGATTGATCTGGAATATGAAATGTGACTTACCTTCTTTGGAAATTGATATGAGCTCCATATAAATAAAGCCAATCCATGCCAAGAATCACATAAAATTTCACTATAGGAAGGATCACAAGATTTTCAGGAAGAACTTTTCCACAAAGTTCAATCAGAGAAGAATTTCAAACTTTTGATGCAACCATTGTGCCATTAAGAGTTGTCATAGCCAACTCAACATCTAATTGTTGAGGTAATACGACGATACCCTTAGAAAATTCATCAGAAATAAAAGATTGGGTGGATCCAGAATCAAATGAAACATTTTCTACTTTAGAGTGGATGGTAAGTGTACCTCTCACCACTTCATTGTCATACTCCACATCGCCAATAGTAATTTCATGTTACTTTCCTTTGTCTTTGGCCTTAAGAGTTTGTTGACGTCGATCATCATTATCAACCCTTGGATTTGGGAATTGATTGGAATAATGCCACATCTCCTTGCACTTGAACCATTGAAGTGTAGTAGGTGCATGTTGTGTATCCCTTCCTTTGTTTGCATCATTATCCAACTTCTTCCCATAATTCCGCCATTCAATTGCCTGATGACCTTCTTTTCCACAATTATAACATTTTCATGTCCCCTTAAGACAATTTCCTCCATGTTTCTTTCCACACTTTTAGAATAAGGGAAAACTCATCTTCTTTTCTATGTGGTCTTTAGATTATCCTTTTAATCCCATTTTCCTCTTCTTATCAAACCCATGTGACTGTTGGGTTACACCAATATCCATCTAAACCTTGAGAGCACATTGAAAAATTTTCTCGTAGCTATTGAAGTCCCTTATGGCTAACGCCCTTCGACGACTTGGTTTTAAGCCACTAAAGAATCGATCAATCTTAATCTCAGGTTGGATAATAATTCCAGAAGCATACCTTGGAAGTCTTATAAAATTATCTTCGTAGGTACCAACGGATTCATCATCCTTTTGCTTTAGTTCAAGAAACTCATTCTCCATGTTTGTTCGAAGAATACAAGGGAAATACTTATTGAAAAAATAAGTTCTTGAACTCGTCCCATTCCATGGACTCAATTTCATCTCTTTGCCTCGTATTATTAATATGATTCCACCATTGATCAGCATCACCTTCCAAACGATATACTGATAAGATGAATTTATCATGTTCAGAACATTGAAGAATTGAAAATATATTTTCAGTGGTACCGATCCATTGTTCAGCAACTAATGGATCAGAAGACCTCCTGAATGAAGGTGGACGCTGCCTTATTAAGGATTCAACAGAATGTTGCCCCATCCTTTGCTCGTTTGGATGTCCTACATGATTCATAGCTTGAAAAAGTTGTGTGAGCATAGCTACAAGATTTTTCATTCTAGCTCCCATAACTTTTGGTTGCTCATGGGGACAATCATTTCATTGCCCATCTCATTCCGCATTAACATGGTTCCTTCAGGTTCCAGCCATTGACTAAAACCAAGAAGAATAGTGTGATCAACACTAATTACAATAGGAAAACCACATAATCAAGAAAAAAATTTCACACTTAAGGTATTTTCATAGGTTGTTCATGTCCATTTCTAAAACACTACGATTGTGTTCTATGCTTAGACATATCCTTAGGTTTCTTACTAAGGCTTTCACATCCTAGTTTCCAAAGGATGACTATACCTTTCCTCTGATACCAACTATAATGACCCATAATTTAATTACATGGTTATTACTTCAAATTAAATCCTACTTATTACAACATATAACAAAACCATGAAAGGACCATATATGTATAGTGTCTTTAGAAATTGGTGAACATTAACAACTGGTTCATAAATAATCTACGTTGTCTCCCATTTATTTCATCATATCTAGAGTCACATTTTGGCATATCCTACTTAATATCCTTCTTCCTAACCTGGGTAAAAGAAAACATAAAAAGGGTGAGCTCAAATGCTCAGTAAGGGTAAACAAAAGAAATATCAAACATATCATATTCATAAAAACATACTATTTTGAAAATCTTATCCTGCAAAAGAGATCATAACATGGGATAAAACATAGAAGTGAAATGTAATCCCAATAATCATAACTTAAAACATGGAGCTTTGTGGAATACACACATAATCATATAAAATCATTTCTTAGTAGTCAAGACTCATTTCCAAGACTATCTTAGCGGACAAAGTCCATTTCTCAACCGAGTTCACTCCTCGTTTCAGTCCTGTTTCACTGAACCGGTTTAACCTACCGTTCCAGCCATGTCTATCTCATGAGATATAAATATCTTCCCAATGCATTGGAGGGAGATATAGGTCCCACACATCTCATAATGAAATCATTCTTATGTGTGCCAAAAAATCATAAATCATTCATCATAGCATAACCCATGTAATAAAAAGGGGATTCTTAAACCTCATGCCATCATAACATAATCCATATAAGATAAAAGGACATCATAAAAATAATTCCATCATAACATAATCAAATCAATTTAAAAGTAGGGATAGAAATAGACCCCTATATTATCTTATATGGAAAATATTTTTGATAAAACACTTGAACTCAATTCTTGAGGAAAATATCCTTTCTACTTCATAAACATTTTTCCTTTCTTAACATGTCGTACAATTTTAAAATAAAAGAAGTTGATTAAAAATAAACTTTAAAAATTGTAAAGGAAGTTTCATGGAAATAATGTTCTATGAATCCATTCATGCCGTATAAGTAAAAAAACATTCTTCTCGTACTCTGTTCGGAAAAGTCAAAAAGTACCTCGTACAAAAAATGACAAAAGATTCCTTTCATATCTTTTACTAAAAACTCGCCAATGGGTAAAATTTGATTTAAAAAACTATAGGTGGATTGAAATAATATTACATATTGAAGAAACATGGATGTGGATGATAAATATTCCCCAGAAAATTTATAAGTATAAACAATCTCGAAAAAAATTAGATTGTGAGATTTTCCCTTACCTTAGGTCCGATATGCTTCATATGAATCTGAAACTCCTGTAATATGGTTTAAATAATGTCAATTGAATTATTACAGAATCATATTAATTTTTATGATATCATATATGGTCATATTTGTATCTTCTTAGTAGTAATATTTCATTGCTACTTGTTATACGAGTGTTTATTGCTTTATGTTCTTATGCGTGTTTTTTCAAATAAAATCATATTACTATTTATAGGATATAGATATATCATTTACAGAATGTTATTGTGTAATATATATCATATTACTTCATTCAATTCATTTATATAATCATTATTTAATAAAGATCATATAGAACGAGTCGCATCGCATCATGGAGACGGTAGACCGTATGTACACACGAGTGATTATATCATTCCCATGATCGTGCAATTGTAATGAAGTGTATGTATAATATTTCAGAATCAATAACACTTTAAAATAATAATATATAGTTATTTATTTTCACCATTATACCCATCCATGTAAGGTGGTGGTGGAAAAAATATTTCACCACGACATGGAGATGGTATTCTGTACGTACGCACGCGCGGTGATTTTGTTTACCGTAGGATGGATAAGAGGTGAAATTGGGTTGTTTAATATTTATAATAACATATCAGTATATGAGGGATACTTATATTATTACTTAATAATGAACAACTAAAGAAGATGGAGTAGAAGATGAATGGAACTTGAAGAAAACGGTATAAGGTATTACCTCTTTCTCAAAGTGCCTCCATTAAACATTCTCTTAGGGCACTAGAGTTGGTCTTTTGAGAATACCAGTACCTCTAGTAGGTTTCTAAGGATGTGGGGAAGTGAAATGGGTGGGGGTTTTCCGAGCTTGAAGGCACAAATTGGTGTGAGGAGGAGAGGGAGGAGGTGCCCTTTTATAAGGGAGGAGAGGGTCACCTTTGGAAATATAAGAAATATTAGTTTATATTAAATCCCAACCCCACTTATAAACATCCAAAATGACTCATATCCTAATATTAGATGAAATAGGGTGGTAATCTCATCAAGAAATAAAATTTATACATGTTATGAATTTATTTTAACCATTATCAACTTGATATATCCTTATTTATCAATTTAATGTTATTTGTGGTAATAATATTCGAAACTTTAAATTATTATAAATAATTACATATGTGTTGTGAATTTTCCATAATTTGACACTTTATGACATTTTTGACCATATAAATTTTCATTTATAATTTTTAAATATTTTTGTGATTTTAAAAAAAAATTATAATATGTTATTTTTATAAAATAACAATAGTGTCAATTTTGACACTATTCATTTATTTGAATTTAAATAAAATATATTCAGATGATATGTTCAAAGTAAAATCTTCAATAGATTCATAAAATGCCATATGTATCTTGAATATTAGTGTATCACATTAAATAGTTCATATAATATTTATTTTAATATTTTTAAAACCATTTCTTTGATATTTTAATTAATAAATTAATTTCAGCATCACTATTGTGTCATAATTAATGATAATTATTTAATCCTTAAAAATTCTAAATAAATTTATATAATGTAGATAATGTTATTAGATTTATGTATACTATTTATATCTTATGTTTCATGAAGTTTATCACTAAATTAAAATTATTATACTTATAAGATTTAAGAGAGTGACATATTGTCACTTTCCTTGGTTTTAATAATAATTATATTATTTCATGGTCAAAAGTCCATGAAATAAATATAGTCTGGCCCTTAGGTGATATGGGTTGACTTTTATTCATCTAATAGGATTTTGGCAGGTGTTAGGGTATTTTTATAATCTTATATTTACCCTTAATTACTCGATTTACCATTAACTATGGTAAATAAAATTTACCGTAGTTACTATTCATAATGCCCAAAAATAAAAAGTAGTCTATTAACATAATTTGGACCCACTGATTCCAAATATGGAATCAATTTTTTAAAATTTAAAACACATAACTTGAAGAAATTAATTTAATATTAATCTCGTTGTTAAGAAAACGAGTTTTAGAAGTTAAAACATTGCCAAAGATTGAAATGTTTTTACCTTTGAATTCAATGTGAAATTAACGATAATGACATACATTATATTAAATGGTAAAAATAAATTCTATTTATAAGTTGAAACCGGTTAATATTATAATTTAACCATATAAACCATCTCAATGTAAAAAAGATGTTTTTAATTAAAAATTAGCATATTTTTACTATTCATCATAATATGAAAGTTATCAGAAAAGTATCAAAAATTTATCCAAAGTAAACTTTTATATCCTGATTCCAAAGAAGAATTTTATTTTGTCATATTTAACTTATAAAAATTTCAAAAACTATATTTAATGTGGGTGCGCCATCAAAAGGTGAAAAAACTGCATTTTTTTTAAAATACTTATTTTACCCGAAAAATTTATTTTGTTCTCTTACCATGTTATAGAAAATGTGTAAGATGAATAATAATGTTATAAAATTAAAAATTTAGTTAATACTATTCATAATGGATAGTCCATAATAATATATCATTGTTTAAGGAAATCATGTATTGCGTACTACACACGATATCGAGGAAGGTCGTGATTGTGTGTAATGCAAGCCAAGTCAGTATTGTATGTTGTGAAAGATTACTTTGGTGTTGCATATAACATAAGACATAAATAAAATATTTCTCATAAAATCTCAGGGTGTTACATAGGATGTGAGGGAACCAAATAATTTCGTACATATATATAATGCATCATTTTAAATTAATATTCCATACTTATTATAATAATAAACTCCCTATAATTGTAAAGGTTTGGATTCTTTGGGTACTACAAACATAATCATAGGATTTACAAAAGTATCTTAAAAACATATTAAAATATGTTCCCACATAGTACAATACTTATACAAACCCTAATAAAATAAATTATTTATATCCTGAGGAAAGGAAATGTAAGAATGGTTGAGCTCATATGATCAGTATAAGTAAACATAAGAGATATAAATCAATTTTCATTAGTGATAATAATATAATTAAAAGGTTATTGTAATGTTATTATAACATCAAATAATAATACCCAATAATTCTACGATCACTGGTAATAAATCAGGATATAATTATTTATCATAATAAAATACTTAATTCATAATTTTGAAGAATCATTAATAATCAACCACATTATTTGTTGAAACATTATAAAAATAATATATAACATTGTGGAATAGACATATGTAAATAAAATCATTTCCTTAGTCAATCGAATTATTTATGACTATAATATTGGATTGGGTTCACTCCCTATTCCATTGTTTCCATAGCCAAGGTTCACACCCCATATTTTCATAGTGGCAAACGTTTATTTTTTATATGGATTCACATCATTTTTTAGTACTTATTATATAATGAGATTTTTATATTTCCCCAATGATTTGTAGGGATATATAGTTATAGACCCATCCAACGCATAATTAAAACCCTAAATATGTGTCCTAAAAGATCATAAACATTCATCATCTCATAGTATAATAATCCATTGAAAGGAAATGGGTTTCATAAAGAGTTCATTATTCCATCATAGAATATCAAATGAAAATAAAATTTCTTCATTAATGTATCATGATAATAATAATAATCTATCCAAAAAAGTAGTATGGTTGGTATCATTGGATCATATCACTAGTAAGTCATATGTAACATCAACTGATGTTATCATGGATTGAAAAATATTTTAAAATATTACTAGAATATTCCATTAAGAAAGTACCCTTTTAATTTTAATGAAACATAATAAAAATATACAATTACGATAATATTTTGAAAAACATAAATTTTGAAAAGAATCATGGATACTTGTAAATTAATATTCAAAATATATATTAGTCAGGATAATATGAAATTTTTTTCACATACTATATGTTAAAAGAAAATAATCATTTGACACCATTGTAAAACGAAAAAATATAACTTGTCCATAAAAAATTAGAATGATTTAATTTAAAACATTATTTTTGATAAATTCAATATTAGAGAAAATTCATTATTTAAAATATCTTATTTATAGGTAATAACATTCACAAAATATTTTTCAAGAACATGTATATGGAGGAAAAAGTTCAACAATAAAATTGGAAGTTATGTTTACTCGTATTGAAAAATAATTTCTTGATATTTTTTAGAAAAAACTTGTGGAAATTTTTAAAAAAACAAAAAATTATATAAATAAATATAATTTAATAAAATAAATGGGTTATCTAGAATAATATTCATATAATTTCCCTCTATTTAATTTTTTCGTAGAAAATAACCGAACGAAATGAGATTGTGACATAATTCCCATACCTTAAGTGTTAAATTTCTTAATAAATGATCAAATATTCTTTATAATAAATATATATTTATTATAAACATATTAAATAACCATATTAATACATGTCATATAATATATCATTAACTAATGACATCCTATAATCTATTTATTAATGTTTTTAAATCTATTTGTCGGGATATAACTTTTCCAATTTTCAGGTATTTTTTTGTTTGGTGGACATAATACATGGTTTTTTCATACCCAAAATATAAATTAATAAATAGTTTTCATATTTATTAATCATATACAATTTTAAAATTATTCCTAGAATTTGGTGATGAAAAATTAATTACATCCCTGCGTGGAGATGGTAGTCTACATATACGTATGAGTGATATTTACATTATTTGTTGTCTTTAATAAAATAATGATAAATATTAATTCAAATATATGGATACCTTATTATAAAATAGATATAATATATATTCATTTACTCTATTCTTATTAACACCCATTTAAATATTAAATGAAAAATTATTCGCATCGCTTCATGGAGGTGGTAACTAATATGTATGTACGTGATGTGTTATAATTTTCCTATGGATAGAAAGGTATAATACTAGATAAGATATTATTATTATATAAGTATTATTAATTTACTTATATCTCACAAAAACATTAATTCCATAATAATAACTAACCATTAATTATGGTGGTGGATAATGAATCATATTCTTATATGGAGGTGGTAGTCCACACATATTCAAGAGAGATACTTATACTTTTATAGTTAATATAAAGGAGGTAAAAAAGGAATAATAAATAATAATTATTAAAATTAAGTATATTTAGGAAACTTATTTAATTATTTTACAATGAATACTTTATATTTAGAGGATGTGTAATAATAAATAAAAATGAATGCACATAGTTAAGAGTTATACCACATTGTTGAGAAACCCCCTTTGGATTACACCTAATGCTATGGATTTATAGTATTTTAACCAAACCAAGTCATATGTGGATTGGGGAGGGATATTTGTAAGGTATTTGGTAATATATTTTTCTATATATAAGTATCATGAAGTTTGATTAAGAGAGGATAGTTTATATCCTTTTATAAGAGAGAGGGGGAAACATATGGAAATTTTCAAAATATTTGAATATAAAAAATAGTAAAAAAATGAGCATAAATATTTAAGGGTTAAATGTTTTAATATATATAAATATATTATTTAGGTTGTGTAAATGTGATGAAATAAAGTTTTATTTAAATAAATATAATTCCCCTCTTCTCCTTTTCCATTCAAATAACTCTTTGTTGAGCAGATTCTAATGGTTAAATTACTCTGTTTTCCTACAATTTCAATGTTTATATTAAATAAAAATTAATTTTTTAAAATTATGATAACTTCATTCCAACCAATTTTAACCCATATATTATCTATGTTTTCTAAAAATTATGTTTTTGAACACTTTTATTTAATTTCATTCCATTACATGAAAAATTATTATATTCTGAATACCCCAACAATTACCTTATCCATGGACATTCACATTGATGAAAATACAATTTAATGATTTGGGTATTTACATGATGAAACACACATTTCATTTTTGGTTGGATAAAAATGATTTAATATTCAATTCTAAAATCACTTCTATATGTAATGATTTTAAATAAAACGTATTCTTTATTCCCCTTGGGTTATTAATGAAATGATTTATTATTATCCATATGGACCATATGAAATATATAAGTGAGGAATGCACCAAGATAGTTCTTTATTTCATTGGTTAATGAATTAATATCTTGATAATATATATATATGATGATACCTTTGTGAATAATCTTGGTAATTTTGATTTAGGATTCCTTGGTGACAACCCTGGGTGATATTCTTATAAATGTATCATTTTAGGTTATTTCCACACATCTATGTTATGATTCATGATCTTTATTTTATTATATGCCACATATTCATATGATCATTCCATATTGTTGTTCGACATGGGAAAATATTTTATTTATCATTTTTATTACCTTACTGTTCTTTATGCTCAATCCTTTAATTTGATTTATATATGCCCAGGATATGAGATGTTGTAAAAGTGACATAGGATGAACATAAGAAGCCTTTAAGGATTATTATAATATTTTTTATGTTATTATCATATTAATTATCTAATTTCTAATAAACTAAAACTTAAAAGATCATATATATTATTACTTATTCAGCCATGTAATTAAAGTATTATGTATTAAAATGTTTGATTCCAATGTTTGTATTAGAGTATTCTTTAGTTATTTTTCTAAATTATTATTATAAAAATTTATTAAAAACTATAGGTATATGTCTAAATATATGAAAAAATATAGAAATTTGGTTGAATAATTAAGATACTAGATTCCAAGAAATGAAATCTATATCGGGATACAAAAAGTGTATATGGATTTAGCATTGTTATACCTAGAGGTAATAACCCCATAAAGGGAATATTAGTCTTCGACTTGATTTCCACCCAGTTCATAACAACAAGCCTTATTACACACCTGGTTTGAAAATCTTATTGGACATGTTTTTTTAATCACATTTTTTATGAAAAATTATTATATAGATAGAGAAAATATGATTTTTTAGAGGTGAATAACTAATATTGTTTTAATTATGTTATTTTATGGCATAAAGTCCATTTAGAAATATAATATTACTAAAATTAACATATTTTTCACTAATGTTTTATTATAATAAAATAATGGTAGGAACTTATATGATTCCTGGAAATGATGAGTGTAATGGATAAAGCAATTATGGCCATCCTATCAACCTGGATGATAGAATATAAAATATTATAAGGATGTTGAGTCAACTATCACTGGTTATGGATTAAAACCTAAATCATTTGGTGCATTTAGATTCACCTTGGAGGGAATAAATTGCAGATGAGTCCTTAATGCATCCACAAACACCTTCCTTTAGTGGATTTATTTATCCATTAATTACCAAAAAAATTACTAAGTCTATCGAAAATATATTTTTTGTACTCTATTGTTCAAAAAAATAGAAATTGAACTTTGATGTATACATATTAGAAGGAGAAGTTGGTCAATGGTTTACACTAATTAAAAACATGTAGACAAGAAAATAGATTAATGATACGGATTGTGAAGAGTTAAATATAATGTTTTTCAATAATATTTTCTCTGTTCAATTAGAAAAAAATAGATAATGACTTAACAGAGATGAAGTGGATTGAAAAATAATCAATGGGAAGCTATAAAATAAACATAATAATACTTTCTCGATATACCTTGAGCTTTGTTATAGATTATTAGGGAAAGGTTGATAGTTTATTTTTCAAAATGAGACCCCATATGTAGTGGAATATTTAGAATAGAGACAATTAAATATATGAGGAGATAATGTCGACTTCTATGAAAATTTAAAGAGAATTTTCGAGATGCAGTGGTTTCATTGGATGAATAAAAAAGTGAGGAATAGATCCCAATTAAAAGAATAATTTTTATCATGAAATTGTATTAAAGAAACTAAAATATCCCACATGAAATAAATATTGGAATAAACATTCAAATAACTGATTTATTTTGAGTGGAAATTTATAAAACTGTGAAAGAGATGGATATAAATTTCAAAACTGTTGTGGTGAGGTAAAGCATCAGCATCTCAATGTAGATAAAAAAAGTAATATGGTACAAGAATAGCCTGAAGATTAATAATTAAAGTGTGTAGAGTGTGGAAAATTTACAAATAAATTTTACAAACAAGAAAATTATAGATGGTAACTTCCACAATCCTCAACATAGAACAATGGAGAAAGGTCATGTTATCAAAATCACAACAGTCAAATTATTAGTTTCAAACAATACGGTGGAAGGTATACTCTTTGTGCTATCAAATATAGAAAGTTCTTTCTTTGAATATGGTTCCACAAATTCCATTATTTCATCCATTTTTTCAAAAAATATTGAATCAAACCAATAACTATTGGAATTATATTTTTCATTTAAAACTTTTGGATTAATTATCCAAGATTCAATGGTGTATAGAAACTCTAGTATCAACTTTGGTATGTAAAATATGATTAAAAATATAGTAGTCATTAACATGATGTAATTTGTAACACCAATAAAGATGTGATGGCTCTCAAAATATAATGCTCAGATCAACTATAAAATAATGTAAATTCCAAGGATGTTGAATAAATCACCTATATTTATTTTTAGCGATATATTCTAGCTGGAAAATTATCTACAATTTCCTACAACAACTATATTTAAGGGAATTATTGGTGAATAAATATAATAATGTGAATGTATAAATATATAAAATATCCTCATTCATGTAGAATACATTAATGATATTTTAGAAAAATTATCTTGATATCCACTAGAAATGGAGGTAGAATTATCCATTAAAGTCTTATATGGATCCATGAAAATATTGAAGAATCCATTTAGAATTTAATATCTGATGCTAAGAAAATTAAACAAGAAACATTATCATATTTTGGGTAACGGTTTTATTCAACCGTGTTATGTCTCCTTGTGGAGAACCATTTCTCTTTGTGAAGAAGATTTATGCATCAATGAGACTATGAATTTATTATAGAGAACATAATTGGATCATAAAAAACATATCCTCTACCAAGAACTGATTATTTATTTATCTAGTTTTATGGGGATCAATTCCTTTATAATATAGAAATCTGATTGGAGAATCATCAGTTAATGGTGAATATATAATATTTCTCAAAGACTATCTTCCAAATAAGATATGTTCAATACGAATTAGTTGTTATTCCTTTCGTATTGACTAATTATCTTACTATATTAATGGATTTGTTTAATAGAGTCATTAATGAAAACATTGATAAATTTATTTTGGTTTTTATTGATGATATTGAGTTATATTATAAAATAAATGATGTGATTGATAAATATATAAGGGTCATAATATAAAATCTGAGGAGGAAGAATATTTAATGTAAATTTGGAAAATATGAAATGTGATTACTAAAGGTTTCATTCTTGGGGAATAACATAACCAACGAATAACTCATAGTTAATCTTTTCCGGAAATGGTCGTGGAGGAGTATTCGTGTCTTACTACGATAATTGACATTCAAAATATCCTTATACTAATAGGATATATAGAATGATTGTGAAAACAATTCACATCATTGTAATCCACTAACCATGCAATATTGAAATGGTGTTACGCTTATTTGGATAAAGGAGTGTAAAGAATTCTTCCAAGTAAAAAAAATAAATTGGTTAGTGAACCTATGCTAAGACCTCTCAAAGACTACTCAAATATTTCAAAAAACAATTTTAACTATATCTACGGGTAAGAAAAATAAAAATGGGACATAGAAAAGACTTAGAAAATCACCACTTATAGTAGGGTTATTAGAAGAACAATTGTATGTTAGGAATGAACGATCTATGTTAGGGGATTAATTCTACCATATTTGATGTCATTGAGAAGAACATGGAACCAATGTCAGACATAGCCTTAAACGGCATGGATGGAAAGGTTGAAGTGGTGTATGGGAAACTTTTGGATATTGTTCTACACTATAAGGATGAAATTCTATAAGAAACCTTCCTGATCAATGCATCAAAAGAGTTTTTCAAGAAAATATATGCGATATTGATTATTACTTCCATTAATGAAGAGAAAATAGTGTGTGTAAACAAACATGAATTCATTTAGCTGTGAGTTTTCAATGAAAGGAAGATCAATTTTGATGAATACCTATAGTCATTGGACAAGATTGATGATTTTAATTAAGTTCTTATAAATAATGACCCAGATATGTTGGTTGACACGCATAATTGGGGTATCTATAAGTTGGTTAGTTATAATAATCATAATAATGGCTTAAACTATTTGTGGGTTCCTTTTGTGGTTAACGCCATTGTTTTGGACTAGTTTTGGATTCAAAATGTTTTCCTCAAAAGTTCTTTTGGAATAAAAATTTAATTTTCAGGGAAATATTTATCATTTATATAGAAGAATACTTAAAATTACTTGGATGTGTACTCATGTAAAATGATAAAGTGATTTCTAATTCACCATGAAAGTAAAATTCACAAGAGTATAACTATCATACTCATGACATAGTGTTAGTATACTCCTATTTTCTATGAAGTTATCGAGACACTATCCTTAGGGTAAAAATGTTATATATATATATATATAACAATAAATATTGAAGTATATATTAAAACATAATGAGATAAAATTTCATTAGAGATGATGTTTAGATCTAATAACGGAATAATATTTCTTTATTAACAACCATTATAGAAGGGAGAATGAGGTGGTTAATTCTCTTATCAAAGAAGAACATGCTAATCTACAAATGATGTGGATTTATAAAGACCCTATATTCTTGAATATTAACAATATGGACCTTGAAATATTAATGGTATGGAATAAATCTTACCATGAAAATATTATTTCCCACCCATCTATCTATGATATTAATATGTTGGAACATAGGGACAATCAAAACCTTCAAAAAAATGTGGAAGTAGTAAATTCAGGAAAGCTTCATGATTTCCAAACCAATGAAGATGGTGTCATTCGTTTTTGAATAAGACATTGCATGCCATCATCATATGATATAAAAAAATAAATATTAGATAAAAAACATAAAACATATTAATCCATACAATATGGAAGTACCAAGATATATTGTAATCGTTAAAAGATCTTCTGGTGTGACAATATTAAGAAGTAAATCACTAAGTACACTTAAAATTTCTTGGTAATTAATGATGTTATATAATAGTGAATGATTTTTAATGAGATGATATAACCATTTTCTATTCAAATACTAAAATGGTATAAAATCATTATAGTCATTATCATTGGTCTCCTCGTGAAATAGAAAGGAAACAATGTGATATGGTTTCTGTTGGATTGAATCACTATTATTACCCACTTCATCACTATTCGAGAAGATTTCTCTCTTAAAAAACATGTCAAGATACACATAAAGGATGTGTTGAGTCTATATAGGGTTCCTCATTAATTCATTTTTGTCATGATATGAGAATAAATTTTCAATTATAGAGACGCCTTTAACATATTCTTCAGACTAAATAATATTTAAGTATGCCCTATCACCCTCAAAATGATGTCCAATATTAAAAGACCACTCAGACACACAATGAAATTCTCAGGTCCTTTTTAATGGAATGTAAAGGTTGATGGGATTTACATTTTTCATTATTTGAGTTCTCATACAATAGTATATTTCAAATGAGTTTTCAAATGGCTCAATATGAAGCATTATATGGGGGGTGATGTAGAACTCATAAATGTTGGGATTGAGTTAGTAATCGAAAGTAACATGAACCCAATTTTATAAAATTGATAACAGAAAAGCATCAAGCCGTTCAATAACATTTAAGATATATTAAGAGTATTCATAACCCCTATGCTGAAGATAATTGGATTTTAATGTTAGTGATACTTTTCTCCTTTTATTATCACTATATAATAGATTCATGTAGTTTGGAAATAAGGGAAGATTATATTTTGGTATATTATCCCCTTCTAGGACCTTGATCACATAAGAGTAGTGGCATATTAGCTATAATATCCAAAAAAACCTAGATAAATTTCATGATGTGTTCCACATATCTCTTATAAGGAAGTAAATAACCAATCCTTCATATGTAATAAATGTTAAGGTGGTACAAATAGATAATTAAATTTCTTATTAGGAGTTTCTAGTGAAGATTTTGGAACTTAGAGATAATGTTCTCTGAAATTAGACATCTGACCCTGTTATAGTACAGTGAAAGAACCGTAAATATTAAGATTAAATGAAGGAAATATTGAAATAATGAAATAGAAGTACATTTATTTATTCTCAACCTAAAATATGAGTTTTATTTCCTAGATGATATTTTTTAATGGATAATAATATTTGTTTCCTGAATAAGGTATCATATATTATATTGTATCATACTCATGAAACACGTATAAAAAATAAAAACACTTCATTTCATTAATGAATACTGATATAATAGTCCTAAACTAAACCCATGAGAATTTCAATAATTACAATTGAAAAATAAATCTAAATTTTCATAATTTGTATGAGATATTTTAGAAAATTTCAATCTTCCAAAATCCTTGCCCCTGCAAAATAAATATAAAAAGAATCAAAATACTAATTAATCAATCTATATATTATAAAATGATAAAATAAATTCTAGTAAATGATTGTAGTGAATATTTAGTAAAATAATTAAGAGGTATTTATAGGAGATAATATGACTATTGTAATCATAACCTAGTCATTGGGAATTGTGAACTAAATGTTGAGAATAGTAATGTGACTGTTGGGGTAGTAATATAAAATCAAAATAATAAATTTTGATATAAATAATATTTATCATTTTTGATTTAATAAAATATAAATAATACAATTCCATAAAATAAATATCATGATTTTAAAAATAAGCATTCTTTTTAAAAAATTGTATTTCAATGAATTTCTAAAAAATCATTATTTTAATATTAAAACATAAAAATACTGAAGTTAAAAAATTATTTTGATAAAATTAATTTCATGTTTTCAATCATCCCATACAAATATTACAAGTTTTATTTTTGGTAATTTTCTAAAATAATATAATTTTATGTGAGAAATAAAAAATTATATTTATGAAGTACCACATGTTTTAGATCATAATAATGGTTAAATGATAACTTAATAAATGACTAATTGGTTATTTTAACCTGAAATAATATTAATAATTTAAATGGGTGATTTAGAAGAATCAAAATTATTTTCAAGACTAAAACTTATTTTCCAAATTCTAGAGTCGAATGTATTTTATTAAAATAACATTTTTTATTTTTTCTATAAACTTTTTTGATAAAATTGTTAATTAGGTAAAAATAAATTCATAAATATATTTAATTTTATTAATATATGACTCATAATTTCAACAAAATATATATTACAATGTTTAACTTAAATATAGTATTTTATTCAATGTTTTATCTTAAAAATAACACTATCCTCAATTATAAATAACCCATCTCCATCCCCTTGTAAAACCACTACTCCCTCACTTATAAAATAAAAACATCTACCAAAATCCTTTATAATCATCCACTTATCACCCTTAATAATGTTCTATATTAAACCTTCTTCAAACATCAATGGATATTAGTGTTGTACAATAGAATCAACAATGAGACTTCTGAATTTTGTCAAAACTCTTCTCTCTTTTTACTCTTATTTCTAATTACAATCAAACCCAAATCCTATAATATCTATTAATATTTTTTTAGAATTAAATTAATTATTTTTACATACTAAAATGATAATATATACAATTTATTCACATTTATTATACTCTTCCTTCTATTTTTATGGTGTCTAGTTAACAGCCCATTAACCACATGCAACAATGTTACAAATTTCTTTCTTATCACTAAAATAAAGGAAGATTATAATAAATTATCTATAATACAATAAATTTTTATTATATTTATTTATATGTTTCTATATTTAGTCTAAATAAATTATAAATACCAATTAATTAAGATTATTAAATTAATGAAACATTAGGAATTTTAAAGAAGATATCATATAAAAAACATTAAACATTAATGATTTTTATTAATATATATAATCCATTGATTATAATTGATATATAGTGTAAATATTGAACAAAACCCTATTATGGTTCCATATTATAATAATCTTTACACAATTATTGCGGGAGTGGAATTTTGACCAAATAAAGTGAGCTTTAAGGTAAGATAATTAACTTATTCCTCTTTTTCAATAATGTTTACGTTTTTTTCATACCATCTAAATCTTCAATTAAACTATTTTCCTACTATTTGGACCTTGAAATTAAATAAAAAATAGTGTTTAAATAATGAGATACCTTAGTTTCCTCTCATTTTACCTATTACATAATCAGTATTTTATACCCTCCGTGCTACCAAATTCATTTATTGAATTTCACTATTTCACTTGAAAAATTAATACCCATAGAATAACCAAACAATTTACATATCCATTTCTAATAAACTAGACGTATTTATCATTTATTTATTCATGTATTTACATGTAAAAACCCATATTTCCTATTCATGGGATAAAAATGATGTGATGTTTCAGTCATTAA
This sequence comes from Viscum album, assembly GCA_963277665.1. Classification (NCBI taxonomy): domain Eukaryota; kingdom Viridiplantae; phylum Streptophyta; class Magnoliopsida; order Santalales; family Viscaceae; genus Viscum; species Viscum album. The sequence continues at coordinate 1,760,242,848 of OY728123.1, forward strand.
TCACTTGTGTATGTAAGTATTTTATATGAAACCTATTCATTATTCCCCAATGGTTGTTGATGAAATTATTTATTAATATCAATGTGACTCACATCAATTAAGACATATAAAGGGTTCACCTTGATTTATCTCTAATTCAATGGGTAAATATTAAATCTCTATAGATGACATGTGTTATGATACCTTGGTAATTATGAATTATGACACCTTAGAGATAAATATTGGAGATATTCTTATGAATGACTGATTTTTATGTTATACCCACATTTCCACATTATGCTTCATGAACTTTTTTATGATATTCCACATTTTCTTATGATCAATAAGTTTTTTTCCTCGTGGAAATATATTAAATATCTCATTTTTTTATTCCCATATTTAGCTTTCTTCTCACACCATTCATTTGATATATGTCCCCAGGATTTGAGATGTAAAAACCTAACATAGAATGAATATATGAAGAAGAATTTAAAGTTGATTAGAAGAATTTTTATGTTAGTAATATATTAAATTTATTTTTTCAATGAATTTAAACTTTAAAATACCATATGTTTCATTCAATTTTGTGAAATGTAATGACTGATTTTGGTATTAAAAATACAATATTCCATATCCCTACTGACTTAAACATTTACTTACTAGGAAATTTAGAAACTATAACAATAGATATAATCCATCAAGAGCCCTGAGTACTCTCCTTCCATGATAATCTAGTCCTAGAAAACATCATCATAATATTTTATATCTTCACCTCGAACATATGATATAATGGAAATGAGAATTGGGTAACTTTTCAGTAGATATGAATATAAAAATCCACCTAAAAATGAAACTCTGTAGGATCATCATTTTAAAATATGTGTGTAGAATAATATATAAGGTTATTATACCAAATACTAATCTCTTAAAATATTGTCCTCCACTATAGTATAGTAAGAATATATTTTTTACAAGACTATATCATGATCAATAAAAGAAACCTGACATAAAAATAACCTCAAAAGTATCCTATAGAATTTATGACTACTCATGATTATCATTGAATAAAAACTACAAATGTTGATTATCCCAAATAAACTAAATAATATCCTATGAAAAATTATGATCGCTTTATGAATGGTTCAAACTAAAGTTAATATCTACCCCATCCAACAAAGCCTCATTCCCATGACCTTAAATTGGTCCACCATACATCTATCAGGTATGTAATTAAAACTCTCAAAGAATATATCTCTATGTTTCATTATTGTTTTCCTTCAAATCATTATCGATATTTTGGAATGACATACAACATATCTTCATCATAAAATGTTTGAGAGAGTCAACATGAATCTATACCTAAATAATAACAAACATTAGGGACTAATAAACACAAAATATGAAATATTTAATGTAAATTAGTATAGATTAAACCTAATTACCATTGTATATCTAATTTAGACAAGGGTAAAAAAAATAATGATGCATGATCATTAAATATATATGTACCTTGTAATAATTATAATTTATCTTTTCATGTTTAGTAAAAATAATGTCCTTGGGATGGTTAATAGGCAGCCCTAAAATCATTTTTCCTAGCTAGTTTAAATTGATTAAAATACATACAAATTCCATATGATATTCCTTCCACACCAAACTATACCATCCTAACTAGTTCCTATCCAAAAATTCCATCTAATATATTAACCATAAACTCAGATACCACTCATTCATGACCCCCTCAATTGATACCATATGTAAGCCTATAATGAATACAAGGATTTCCCTTAAAGACCTACTCCAATAGAACATGGGATGATGACCAGCACTGAGGCCATAGAAAAAATCAAAATAGGAGGCACTTCCATAAATTAAAAAATTCTAGGATAATAGATAAGATTCAAAAAATGACTATATTAATAAACAATTAATATCATTGGAAAAATAAAATTTTAGGAATTTGTGAATAACTAAAACTAATCCATGAAACTATACTAGGAAACAACTATAAAAACGAGATGATCCTAGAAATACACTAAAATATAGGATCACCCATATCAATCACTAACATTATCCTATGGAAAAGACAAAAATTCTATATATATTGGTTGAGCATAAATGTATAAACAGTAGGATCCTCTCCAAAATCACTCATACAAATATAAAATCAAAATACTAATATATGAGGAATTAACATATTGAAAAAACATAAAAACTATGAAGGAAAAAAATATCACATCCTCACTCTGGATCTCACACCAAGAAACAATTATAAGTAATGATATCAATATAAAAATAATATACATAAGGATGTCATTTTGCATCAATATTCCAACTAGACTAGTTGTCCTCAACAAAAAATCTTAATTCCTACTGTTTTCTTCCAATCAATAAGTTTTCCATCCCATCTGGGAAACTATATCACAACCACATCATCGCCTCATCCATCTTTAAGGTAATCTCATCACAACCACATCATCATCACATCCCATAACGATGTAGTAAGTTAAAAGGACATTGTAGCTAAAGTATCATTCATTATACCTCATTCCATCATATTCTATGCTAGTACACCTGTATTAAAAAAATTCACTACTGACTGGATACATTTATATGATAGAAACATAAGTCATTTGTACCCAAAAACACCTGTTTAGAAAGAATACATCTATCATAGACTCATATACACTATACATCAATCAATAATATGCTAGATATTACATCATTCTATGATACAACTGGAAGAGAGAGTGGGTGAGAGAGTACTCATTCATTTATATCCTGGAAACTCTAGATGTTGGGAAGACACCTGAATCCAAAGACATTGTAGGTGTTATGATCCCTAACCAACTAGGCAGTGGAGTGTAAAAATAACAAAACATAACAGATATATCTCAAAAACTAAACCATGTTCAACAACCTAGACTTCGAATCAAACTAAAATTACCATCCCACATGAAAACCTTGCTACCATAAATATGTTCTATAAATCATGATCTTATACAAGTATACAAACAAAAATGTTCATCCCTGAATACAATTTAGTAATTGAACATATGATTATCTCTATTAATCCCATCATAAATTCTATTGAAAATAACATTAGTTCAATAAGCTAAGTTGATTTTTATCAACCTGTCAATTTTAGATTTCATACCTATCTATTAAAGCCTCTATTCAAACAATCACATGGTTTTCATTTAATATTTCATTACCTAAATCAACACCCATACCCTTGAATTCATTTTTAATTCATTATGATATCTTTGTATGGGTATTCTATTACAAAATATGATCTACCAACATTCAGATGTAGTCATTGTGAAACAAGAAAACATTCCTCAAATATAAGAGTAAAAAAGGTTATATCCATGTAATAAACTAAGACTAAGTGAGAAAATATATCTATCAACACATGCTAACAAAACTCACAAAATCCCCAATACAACCATTTGTAAAATTGGTAATCCCAACTCTCTATTTATTCTATAAATCATAACATTATCCCTCTTTAACCACTACCATAACCAAGGAATCCATCGCATCCCATGCCTAATAACTTAACCATGAATGGTTTTATAATAATTCCTAAAAATGTATCTTCCAACCAAAAGAAACTTTTCTGGGGAATCATATTTCCAACACAATAATGTTTGGGGGTATGTAATTTCATCACAATAAAGAAACAAGATTAAAAAATGGTAATAATAGAAATTATAGGTTTATGATAGCCCCACAATTTTAATTTCCAAAATAATCATTACCCATTACTAATTATGAACCATATTATACAATAATAATCATAAATATAGAAACTATAAATTGATAGGAATCAACCCTTTGAATATTTCATGAAATAATTCTATTCTTAATAAACTTCTCAAAAACCCATATTCAAATTCTCATAAATAATTCATCATTTTCTTTTATATTAACATCATTATATTATTTAGAAAATTTCAATACAATCAAGGATGAAAATAATAAATATTGATCGCAAATAAATAATTTGTATACATTATATAAAATATCATGAGGTATCCATAAAAAATATAATAAACCAGATGTGATCACATTACCCTTCTATGTATTTTAATTCTCTACCATATGTTTAATTAACATTATTAAGTTTAATATCATAATTTTACTATATATTTAAAATTATGTAAATCCTATATCAACACATAAAATATAATAGATGATACAAATTTCCAATCTTGATTCAATGAATTGAATATCCACCTCATAATAAAAGTGTATGAAGGAATCAAGCACCAAAAATTTCAAAGGAAAAAATCCCTTTAAATTTGAGAATAAAAAATCACCATTATTCCATTCTCAAATATCAATCAAACTTGAGAAACATAAGAAAAAATCATCTGGAATGAAATGTACAAGTAATATTATGAGAAGAGGAAATGGGGTTACATTTATTCAAGACAGTTTTATCCCAATGAATTAAGAGGTTTCAGTCCTCAAGAGAAGTGGTTTGATATATCTGAGAGATCATGGGGTTGGATATGGTTCAAAGTGAGAAAAATAAACATTACAAAAATGGGAACCCAAACCTTATATATTGAAAATTCCCAAAAACATTCCACTATGTTCTTGTGACATCAACAATGGTCATGGTTCCTCTGATTAAAGTAAGAAATAGAAGTTAATCGATCTTAAATAGAGATATCCCATGAATGTTATAATCATACAAATAAATATTTAAATAGGTTAGACCAAAACCATGAATTACTCTATGGATTGAAACACTCAATTTCAATCCCTATATGACTATAATTCATTCTTACCATATCCCATAAGAATGTGCCACATCATTTTAGCTCATTATTCCCAAGACCATATTATAAAGAGACCATGCTCATTGTTCTCTGTCCTCCTCAATCAGATATCCCTCACAATATCTCACCCATCATGAACATCAGCCCATGTATTTAAACTATCCATGTTTACAATATGTAAATTATTCAAGCATTGTGTGTATAGAAATTTATATATTCATCGACAAGGTGCTCCATGCATCAAAAAGAGATTCCACTAAAATCCATGTGATAACACTCCCTCTATTATAGGCTTTTAGTCCTTCCATTTATGATACATGTGAATTATACCAATAAAATACCATATACAGTAGTCATTTAAGACCATGTGGTGCACCCAGAACTAGAACTGTGGATACGTATTTCCAAAGAATGACAATGAGCCACACACTATGCTCAGTGCTCCAAAACTGGCTTTCTATGACCAACATTTTGTCAACCACCTAGGCATAGTAAACCACTATTGACCCGTAACTATACTATCTACCTAAAAAACACATCTAATATCAACATATAATCTCATAACACATTGATAAAAACAAAGGGATTGATTTAGAAAAAATTATGCCCTTACACTAGGTATAAAGAGGTTTATTGATGAGTTTATCCTCCAATTCCTCACAATCCAATAGGTGAAGGCCGAACAGCATGTTCAATAGGTTTGGATTAGTCTATTAAGGTTCCATAGTAGAATTAGGATAGTTTACTGATGGATATCGAGATAATTCATCCATTTTTTGATGATAATAATCTAACTGACCATGTATGTCAAATTATTTGTAATTTAAGAATACATTTCGGTAGAAATATTTGGATAATTGAACATATATGAGATTGTAGGGATTTATAAATGGTCTTTCTTGATAGTTTCTGACCATGATTTTAGTTTCAAATCCCATATATAGAGAATATTAAAGGATATATTCATGAAATAATTACATTCAGTACAATATTTTGCACTCATACAAAAGGGAATTTTAATAAATTCATTTAGGTTATAGGGGATATAGTTAGGACTTGTGTGTTTGATTTTTTCATGATATGGGAGGATCAGTTAACTATTTAATATTTCACAAACATTTTTAGCTAACACTCCATTGTTATCCAATATCAATCAATTTACCATATACAATATCCTACAGTCATATTTTTTTATTGAAACTTATTGGATACAATTCCATAATGGAACCATAGTTTACACAGTTGGTGATGGAGAATGTGTATGTGATTCAGCAGTAGAAATGAATAAAAAATAACTATTCTAATTTTTATATAAAAAAATGATGAAGGAAATATGGGTTTAAGGAAGGATTCCATATGTTCTTAAAGGTATCATAATAACACAAATAGTGGAGTTTTATTTAGGGAATTGTGTTATCCCATAGTTTTATCAAACAAATTTAGATTCTTTTCAAGGTCGGTGATGTTTCTTGTAGCTTAGTGTTACCCTCTCAATTCTTATTGGATCACAACATCATTCATGTTATTAATCTATAGAGTCATGTTAATGAATCATCTTACATTATAAATTAGGTTAAATTATACATAAAAATGATCCTACCTTTTCTCTGTACATGGAATAGATTGATGATAAAAAAAAAGAATAAACATTGAAGAGTATGATATAAGGAAATAAATCTCAACCTAGTTATCCATTTATAGTCCTTTGTGCTAAATGTGGGGAACTAGGGAATTATTTGATTCAATTATCTATTCTATATGATAATCCCTATATCAATGAAGGACCTATATAAAAGTGATATGGATTAATTGTTTATGCATTTGGATTCAAGATTTAAATTGTCAATTATTTTTTTCAACGGTATTTTGTTTATAATAATCATGAAACTTATAAGGATTGTGTTAAATTTTTGAAACATATGTGTATTAACTAACATAATATTTATGGAAACCATCATGGGTTTAAGAGGCTAAGATTGATCATAAGGTCAGATTATTAAACACCCATTTTCATTTTTTATCTGATGGGAGTCTACCAAGATTTAGGAAATTTTATGGAAATTTAGGTAATCTATATATTTTAGTGGAAAAGATATTTTAGGAATAATACATTTATATTTTATAAACATAACATTAAAGGTGTTTATATAATTTAGGTTTAATAAGGCCATTAATGAAATTGTAATAATTTTTATATAATATAATTACACTTTATTGAAAAAAGAATAAATTTTAATGAAAAATAGAATAACAAAATCATTTAATGATTAATTTTATTTCAATTATTTCTAGTGTACATTTTGGTAAGGTTAATGGAATTATATTAATATATTTTTGAAAAAGTAAAACCTGAATGTTCGGTGAAAACACATCTTATCCAGTAAGACCATGGAGCTTGAAATCAGAATCAAAGGATGATAATTGTTTAGTAACTACCACTAGACTATGCAATTTCTTGGTTAATAGGTCATTTTTAGTTAAATTGTTTTAAAAATAGATATTAATGATAAACCATTGGTGTTAGTTTTTAAGTTTAGATATCAATTTACAATATTTGTTAACTTCTTCTAAACATATTTGTTTTTGAAAATAGTTAGAGACTGTCAGAAAGAATTTTCACTCTTTTATAGATCTTATGATTAGTTAAAGGATAGTATTAGTTCATCATTAAAAAAAATTAATTTTTTATATTAATTTTATATATTAAGTGATCAGTTTCATATTTATTATAGCACGACCAAAGAATGAAATTGTGCTTATGAATAGAATGAAGTTTTCTCATGAAAATTCGTCATCTGTAGGAGAAGGATATTAAAACAAAAATTATATCATATTACATTAATATATTATAAATTAGAAGGCTTTTTGAATCATCATAGATTAAGGTTATTGAGAGCCTTAACATTCCATTATTCATTCACATACATATAATAAATGACCACAATCACTCTATATAAATATTTATACTTTCCTTTTCCGTTTCATAAAATTACACCAATGTTATCCTAATTTAATTTATTTATGATTGGAAGAACTTATGACCTTATAATTATAAAATAAGAAAATTTTATTCAATATTGTATTCTACATATAAAACTGAGATTAAAAAAACCAATAAAATATATTTCTATGAACTTAATCTCCTCAATAGCTTGTGTATCAGAAAACCCGGATTCTAAATGAACCATATTATAGTATACTATTATATCCTACATGAAATTTTTTTATTTTTTAATATTATTAATTAATTATGAGATGTATGCTTATATATTTATTATATATAAAATAATAATCACATAAAAGAATAATAAATGTATTCTAAAAACATTGTTTTTCTAAAAGACGATTAGGTATTCTTTGTGCACATACGATTATATTAATTTTTACCACATTTAGAAAATTAATTTATAAAACAAGAAAAATTAAATTATAATGCAAAAAATATCTTATGGATTCTTTTTTGGATTTTTTTGATAGATTTCACTAATTTATGACTGGTGAGAAATACTGAATTTTAATTGAAAACTAACTTCTCCATTAAATTATTTGTAATGAAAACTTATATTTTATATTTGTTATAATGTAAAATTATATCAATTATAAATAAATTATTCCAATTTATTTTATTGTAATGATTTTTATATAGGATTTTGATATTAAAACATTGTATGCTTTTGAAAATTTCCCCTTAAAAACTAGTTTTCTAGTTTTGTCAGCGAGATTCATTTTCAAATAATTATTTCTATTTATGTGAAAAGGATTTGGAAAAATAAATTCAATATTTGGAGTAAAAATTATTTATGTTATTTAATAATTTAAACATTATTATTTACCAAAATGAATAAAAAATAATTAACATGGTTAACATAAAAACCAATTTACCGGGGGTAAACTAAGAAGATGTGTGTTAAAACAGACATCAACACTTATCTATAACCCTTTTTTGGAAATATTTAGACCATATTTATTCTATTATTTAAAATTGAACATTTTGGATTATTTTTGTAGGAAAAATGTTTTTATGATTTAGTATTTTTAAATCATTACAAGTGTGCCACCCACATAAACTATTAAAGGCCACCCCTCTCCTATGTTCTACACACCATAAAACACTTTTTGTTTGGACATGACCTGTACAATTGAGATACCAATTTAATTACACTAATCCTATACCAATTATTTTTTACATAAATCGAATTGAGTATGAAAATTGGTGAAATACTAAGGAGGATGCCCGAAGATGAGTTAATGTTCTCCAATGAGAGATTTTGTATTATTTCATCCTCCACTTATCCAAATTATTATTAATCCATGAAGATATAATAATATCATTATATTATATATAATTATATGTTTTATAAACATTTAATGATCAATAAACTTATCCAATTCCATCAAATGGGTTGTGAAATTACCATTCATGTGTACAATGGACTACCACCTCAAAAACTGATGTCATTTTTTCCACTACCACCTCTAACGGTGGCGTATTAAGGTGATTAAAAGTTATAAAAATTGTATTTTTAAAATAAATATACTATTTGAGAAATGATATCATATAAAAAATTTTAGTTCCACTAGTCTAGATACCCCGAGAGGGGGGTGAATTGGGGTATGACATATTAAAACAACTCCCCCTTTGATATTGTTTTGTTATAAGAAAAAAATCTCTTCTCTTTCTCCTTCTTATTTTAGTGTATAAAAATCCTAAATTATGTACATGACATATAGATTTTATTTGCTTCACACTCAATGGGCTATATCCAAGGATTATACATCGGATATATTTCGATGTACCAAATCTACTAAAAGTGCAATGTTGTTTACAATTGTTGGAGTGGATTCACTATCCCTTAGGGTTTACAACCATTTAAAATTTGAAACATGTTGCTCTCTCAACTAAAGTGTGATCACTCCTGCTTTAGAATATCCACTCAAAATTTATATACTTTTGGGTCCCTTCATTCTCAAAAATTAATGAATCCTCCAATGTTTGTAGATGCTCTATTTATTTCCCACTTTCATCCACTGATGAATACGACTTTACCATAGTATTACTGGGAAACTCCAAATATTTCAGACAACCCTTACTGCATCTTGTGCACAACATTAATTCCTTTCATGCAAGATTTTGTACTTTTGTCCGGAAACACCCATTTTTTGAAACATCAATCTTACACGCAACTAAAATCATATGCACTACTTACCGAGATTGCACACAACACTAAATCATTCACGCAACTCCCTTTTCACTATATTATTATGCAATCTGGAGATAAAATTACCTCTAAGTGTTGAGTTTCATTGAATGAGGGGGTCACCTATTATTTATAGGTGTCATCGACACCTATGCGGAAGATTCAAAGTGTCACACAAGATCCTCTTTGGGCATTGAAAATGCCATTTGACATCACATTGGGTGCACATGTTTCTTTCATGAACCATCATCTTGCATGCACATTTCCAAATATTTTTTGCCCTTCACACCTCTTCCATTTTTCGACATTATGATCCCAAAACATGACCTACACAGAATTTTCTTTTTTGAAACCTCTTCTTCTTGATACTTCATATCGAGTTTGTAATCATGAACTAATTTGTTGGATTTCATGATTTTGTATCTCCAATCATCGATCTCTTCAAGATCTACCTCTATCTCAACATGCATATCAACTCTTCCTTCAAATTATTATTATTCATCAATTTCAGTTTCTTCCTTTCATCTGAGTACTACCATCAAATTCAACCATATAATTTTCTCCATGATCCTTTTGGTTCACTATCTCTTCAACCTTCTCTACCTCAGAATCATCTGAACTGTCACATTTTTTATAAAAGAAGATTCTTCTTCTTGAAGAAATTTCTATTGAACTGTTTCTTGCCTTTCAAAAAGGCTAGAGGCTTCTTCGTAGGAATATTGGATTCATCAACATCTTCATATTATTGAACATTTTGGGACCTCATTCAACAAGATGACCAACCTTTCCAAATCTAAATAATGCAAGTATAAGTTTCCCTCTAAACGTTCTTTTTCCACTTTGATGATTTAAGGAATGTATTGAAATCACCTCATCGGTCTCTTCTTCCTCTTGAGAATCCTTAATAGTGATATTCATCATGTATTTGAATGAAACCTCTTTATATTTCCCATTTTCCAAAACATCATTATCATCATTCCACATTTCATGTGCTACAATGGTACTATGCATGTTATCCAGTGTGTGCTCTTTCGGATCCTTATCTTATAATACCGAAACCATTGGATTGAATCGAGGTGAAAGTTTCCTTAGGATGATATTCCCAATATATATATTAAACAACTTCACCAAGAACTCACATGTATTCCACTAAAACATCTACCCTATTGAAGAATACATCAAAAAACTAATTCAGTTTCATTATAAGATCTTCATAGTTGTTCCAAAACACATGAATCTTTGCATCTCTGGACTTTAAATATCCTTCATATATGTTCAAAATAAATTCCCACATAGCATGTGGTGTTTTTCCTCACATCACCTTCCTATAGATAACATTAGATAAGGCTCCCCATAAGGAACTAATTCCCCTGGAATCAACATCCAATTCTCTTCATTTGGCTTCCAATAATTCACTAATATTAATATCAGTTATTATACCATAGATTACTTCTATAAACACATGCATTCAGAATGATCAAAAGTAGTATTGCATCTTATTCTTCCACAACTGAAAATTGTTCCCATCAAAGATCAGAATCCCTTTATGATTAGTAACCTTTATTTGATAGAGAAACATTGATATCAACCTACATCTGATACCAATTATTTGGTACAATAGGAAAGATACCCTGAGAGGGGGAGTGAATCAGGTCATGAAAGATTAAAATAACTACCCCTTGGATCTTGTTTTGTTATTAGAAAAAAAATTCATATTCTCGCCTTCCTATTTCAGAGTATAAACAAATATTAAATCATTCATAGGATTCAAAAATATTACTTGGTTCACCCTCACTAGGATACGTCTAATGAGCATACACCAATAATGTTCCAAAGTACCAAATCCACTAAAAGCACCCTATTATTTACAATTTTTAGAGCATACTCACTATCCCTCTTGGTTTTCAACCATTCCTGATTTGTAGTATCATTGGTCTATCAATTAATGTGTACACACTACTTTTTCAGATGATCCAATCATCGTTTATAGACTTTTAGGTCCCTTAGTTCTCGCTAATGAATTCATCCTCCACTGTATGTAGATGCCCTATTGATGTCGCACTTTTATCCACTGATAAATACCACTTTACCACAGTACCATTGGGCAACTCAAAATCTTTCGTGAAACTCTTACTGCATCTTGCAAACAACATTTATTAATTTGGTGAAATATTTAACATTTTTTGTGAAACACCCCTTGAGCAGAACATCAATCATACATGAAAATCAAATTTTATGCATAACTTATTTATCTTGCATGTAACACTAAATATTTTGTGTGACTCCCTTTGCACGAAATTGATATGTGATCCAGAGCTCAAATTCCCTGTAATTGTTGAGCTGCATCAAATTAGGTAGGACACCTCTTTTTTAGAGGCATCATCAAACCCTATAGAGATGATTCACCATGCCATGAAATATACTATCCGAGTGCACAAAACCCATTTGACATCGCCTTGGGCACACATGTTTCTTTCACGCAACCTCATCTTTTACGAAAATTTTCAAATCTTTTATGATGTTCATGTCATTTCCATTTTTAGATGTTCTGATCTCGGAACCCTCCTTACGCTCATGTTTCCAAATCTCCTTCAATCTTGTGAAACATTTTGTCTGTTCCTTTTGTAATGACTCTCGATCAACCATTACTTTTTAATTGGTTCTTTGTCAACATAGGTTTTCAACAATATCTATGGAACTAGACAACTCATTATGGAAACCCTCTTTTTCAACAAACAAACACACTTTTTCAATAAAGAAAATCACCTAAAAAATACTTCAATGATTCTTTGAGGTATTTTTTCCCAACATAAATTTTTAAATTCTATACCTTATGAGATATGATAATGTCACTCGTGTGTGCAACTATCTACCTCCTCGCAATAAAATATGATTCTTCTATCAATAACACTTTATATGGAAGGTGATACGAATGGTTCTAATGATTATATGTGATATATATGAAATAATTATGAAAATAATTAAATATCTATAATTATATAAAGAAAACATAAAATATTTGTTCTTACGTTTTCACTCACTTAATGATAGTAACAACGTTCGTATACATGTGGACAACCACATTCAAAAAAGTAATGTGACAATATTTTCATCACCACATAACACAGATAATATATATAAGTATATAATATATTATATATCTTATTATAAAAATTATTGAAATAAAAAAATATTAATTTCATAATTTATATAATTGAAATGTTACTCATGCATTTGTATGGTCTGTCATCTCAATGATTTTAACATAGTTCATTTTCATGATCATATTTCACGATTGGAATTAAAATTATAATTTATGTATAACTATAATACTTATTAGATTATTACTATTCCTGAAATTATAAAGCCGTATAATATGTGCAAGAACAAGATCATTCCTGATGAAGCACACAAGAGAAAAGAAGGTAATTTGGATCAAAATCAATGGAAATAATGAAACATTTTTAACAAACAGGTGATAATGTGTTATAAAAGGATAATAAATGATATAATAAAAATTAATATGGTTCTAGAATAATTTAATTACTTATTTTAAACCATTATATAGTAGGTTCAAGAACGTTCAACCAAATGGAAGTGTTAGGTAAGGGATTTCATCCCAATTTCATTTCATTAAGGCATATTGTAATGTTATGACCATAATTTATTTAATATGGTGTATCTAATCCTCCATTGACGTGTTTTATAATGCATCATTAGTAATTCATGGTATATTAAGTTTCATTTTTCATAATTTCATACAACGGTATTTGACTAGAAAATTACAATGGGGTAAACAATTTCATAAATTAATTTATTTTCATTGGGTTATATTACTTCTTCATTGTCAACGATATTTTAATAGTTGATGTGTAATGAATTTTTATTATGTAAAGTTTTATTATCATTTTTTATTTTTATTTATAGTCGATACACATAATAAATTCATTGATTAATTCTAACTTCAATGTTATGATCATTGTAGGGGTTTATTTCATAATCTATTTCAAATCTAGAATGTTTATTTCTGAATTTCAATTAAGGAAATTATTTAATATTCATATAATAAACCCATTTAATTATCTTATCATCTGTTGGTTCATGATATTTTTTAATAGTTCCATTTATCCACTCTTTGGTAATTAAAATCATTGATAAATGTTTTTAATAATATTCAACTTCATTTCTCTCTTCAATCAGAAATCAGTTTTCATCAAAAACAATGTTTTTAAAAAAATGTCATCAAAATTGTTTTTTACACTTTTAGAAATTATTTTTTGAATAAATGTTTACCAATTTTCAATTTTTAAAAATTATTTTAAAATAAATATTCTTTTTAGTTTCTGAACAAGGAATATTTCTAACAATTTTACAGTGTAAAAGGAATATTCATTTTAACTTGTACTACATGTACAAAATGACCCAAAACAAGACCATAATTTCATTGATTATTCCATTGAATTTTTACAATGTTATTTTCCAGGAAATATTTTTTCCTAATACTATAGAAATTCTATATTTTTAAATATTATTTTCAATGAAAATGATATTTGAAATGTGTTATGTTTTAAAAAACATAATTTTAAAATGAAAATAATTATTTTCTTCAAGAATTGATTAGATATTTATTATTATTATTATTATTAAATAATAGAAACCCTTTATTTTCACACATAATCAACTAGGGATATGTTTTATTGATATCATCTTTATACTTAATTATGATGTTTTGTGATCATTTGATCAATGAAAGTATTGACATTCACTTTCCTAGTTAATTTTTATGGTCACTAAATTTCCATTGAAATGATAAACATTCTTTGATCATTGGACATTAAAGTTACCCTAAATATCTATATTTTTTCAAATATATGGTTATTTCTTAAACATTATTTCATTTCTACGTATGGTATTCTATATTGAAAGTCATTTTTTAATCTGTGAAAATATTGATAAATCTCTCTTCTTTATTCAACACAGATATTTTATGATAACGAACAATGTTGATGAATTAAATAAATTTTAAAATGTATTAGGAATTATTTGAACATATAAGAAATTAGTGGGGTAGTTATATATATATTCCTGAGATATCTTTTGTATCATAAGATGAATTAGTTTTATAACATTTGTTAAATCGGTTTCTACTCATTAGTTTTAAAATATTTTGATGATAGATCTTGGTGGTTATGGTATCATGTTCCTTGGAAAAATCATGTCTAATAATCAAGATTTTCTTTTATTGAGAATTAATTTATTATTAAACCTAACATTTTCCCTATTATATTACCCTTAAATGTATTTTATTCACATTTTATTGATTAAATGGAATGTTTTTTCAATTATTTATATTTTTATTTTTATTATTCTATGTCGAATTATTAAAGTTATGACATTCATTAAATGGAATATGTTTTAAATTATATAACATCCAATATTAATTATTATACATGATATTTTTTTCATTTATATTGTCTATGGATGTACTTTTATATTAGTTTATTAACTCCATGGAGTGTGTGTTCAATTATTTACCATGTCATATAGATTATTCTTATTGGTTTATGATTTCTTCCATTGTACTTAACCCTTACTGATAATTTAAAATCAACCTTATTTTTTACCTCTCATAGGAACGATGAAGTGTATTATGAAATATATGTAATAATATGATAGAGGAAATATTGGTATTATCAAAAGAAAAATGTTGTATTTTGGGTATTCAAATGTAATATAAGAATTATGTTTGTTTCTAGTTTATGAAGACTACAAAACTATTTATTTCTTCTGGATGAAATTAATTTTATCTTAGGCCAATTCATTAATGTATGAACTGGATCTGGGTTACTGGGGTTAGGGTCACTATAATTTATCCAATGTATTCATGGATGAATGAAATAATCCTTTTTATTGAAAACCAAAATTTTATAAATAGATTCCTACTTTTTATAAAATTATTTGAGTTAAAAATAGTTTTAAATTCAATAGTGATAAAAATGATATCAATATATTTAATGTTTGTATTAGGTTTTTAACAACCCCAACTCCAATATCCCTGAGTTGGTGTCTACATTTTTACATTATCATATATAAAATGTATCTAATACCTATGGACCAATAAATTTATTATTATTATAAATTATGATATATACATGATACCCATGTTACATTTGGAATAAAATATAGAAAATAATTAAATTTAATGATCTATATCCTTGAAACTGATTCAAATATTTATTTTATATAACCTAGGAAAAGGAAATAAAACAATACTGAGGTAAAATTCATAGTAAGAGTGTTAAATATAAAAATTAATGAAATGTAAATATTGAATAATTAATATGGAAAGGTATAAAACTAAAAAAAACATTACATTTATGTAATAAAATGAGCATAAAATGACTTCCTAGATAATATAAATGAAATAATATCATTTATAATAATAATTGAATTCTTAATGAACAGAATGTATAATATTATACTTCATGACCTCAAACAACATAATATCTTTTGCATCAAAGCATTATTCCAAGATATTTTAATTGATGGGTAGATAACCATCTAATAATATTTTCCATCTCACATGTCTCATGAGACTAATTGATGCATCGAAAGGTAATCTATAACTTGGAACCACCCATCACTACATGTCAAGTGAATTCCCCATATATTTGATGATCAATTAAATTAATAAACAACATTCCTTATTAATAATTATTTTTAGATAGTAAATAATGCGTATTTATCTTGATTTTTGCATGAAAATAAAATAATATTCACAGTAAAACAAAATATTTTAAAAATGGTATACTGTTTTTGAAATCATCATATCCATGATAGAACTAATATGGATATTTAATACAAATTTAATTTCAAATGATCAAAATAAATTGAACGTTTCTAGATAATTGTAATGACCACAAAATTAATAATAGATAAGAGATGATCATCGGTTCATTGAAAATATATGTTTTTTAATAAAATAAGTTCGTCGATAAAAATAAAAAAATGTTGTGAAATATTATCAGAATATTTAATTAAGACATTTCTTTTTAGAAAAATTTAAAACATATATAATAATCCAAATATTATAAAATAGTAATGTAGGTTGGGAATTTCATTAACATCATATAAAATAAAAACAAAATTTCCACATGTGGTAAATAAAATATAGAATGTACCATTCAGGTAACATTATAATGATTTAATAAAACCATTATTAAAAGAAAATATTAACAAATAAACTCCTTAATTAATAATTGGAGTAATAAAATGAGTTTTTTAAAATAATTTTTTTAAAATATGGACTTGTAAAAAATATTCAATTAAAAAAGAAATTTTTTATTTAAAAATTTTACTTAAATAATTATTGTTAAAAAGAGTGGAAATTTATTACTAAAATTTTTATAAACATTAAATGTATTTTGGAATAAAAAATAGATACACATTATGATGGATTTCTTATAAGATTCCTTTAATGAAGATTATAGCAATATATAAACAAATGAGATTGTAAAATAAATCATTATCTCTTTGGTAAATTTTAAATTATATCCCCATGAAAGTGTAAACATGAATTGAAACATTAATCATCCTGAATAAATAGGTATTGAAGTTCAATATATCAAATATTTAGTATATACACCACATAAAAGTAAATAGGTTCATAATATCTAATATTGATCAATGGAATAAAATTTATATGAAGTTCATATCCTCACACATGAATTTTGAGGGATATGATTAAAAATAATTTATAATTGTCTTTAATATATTATTAATTTATAATAGAACCATATTTATATTTATCAGATCATATATGTCCTTTTTAGAACATTTTATCACATGTTTACAAATAATATTTCCTTATTACCATTGTTTCGGGTGTTAACTAATTTGTCTTCTTATGCATGTTTTATCATGGATTTTATGGTTATTATTCATAAGATATATTTGATTAATTTCAAAAATTATATAACTTTTATAAATATCATATTTATTCATTAGTTTAATTTTTTTAATCATTATTTAAATTTTCACATGGAAAATGAGTCACATTACTTCAAGGAGATGGTAGTTCATACAAACGCATGAGTGACGATATCATTTCCTTAATAGGTGAAAGGGTAATGATGTGGATTATATATTAATTTTATAGAATAAATATTATGTCATATTATCATATATATTCATTTTTACCATTAATAGTATTATCCATGTGAGTCGGTGATGGAAACGAGACTACATCGGTTGGCAAGGGGGGAGACCATCATAGACATCAGTGACAGTTTTGTTTCCCATATGATAGGGAAGGATATATATATATATTATGAAATTAAAACATTAAAATATAAATATATTTTAGAATTTGTTTTATAATATTTAAATCAACAATGAAAAATTGAAGGTTTCAAAAGAAGATGTTAAAAAGAGCTTTCTAAATATGGTTACCTTCTCTTAGAAATACCTCATTTGGATCCCTTATTAAGAACTATAGGGTGGGTATTTTAGGAATCCAAAAACATTTATAAGATGGAAAAAGATATTTTAGAGATTTTTTAATGTTTTGGTCAATCTTAGTGGATTAATATGTGTTAATATGTAAGAAGAGGAGGCACATTTTATAAATGAGGTGAGAAGCACACTTGTAATTTCTCAATGTTTTAAACTAATGGAAATTCAAATTCTTGGAAATATTGATAAAAAATTATTCATATCCAAATTTAGTTTTTTAATTTATAAAATAAACTAATCTATGTAGTTTTGGAAATTTTTTAGATCATTTTAACAATTATATTTTTATGTAAAACCCCCAGTAATCATATTTAATTATAATCGTGGTGGAATTTTTATAGTTTTTACTTTTAATTATAACCAAAAATAAAATTGGACATTTTAAAATATTTATACATGATGATTATTTATATATAATTCATTTTATAAAATAAAATTCACCTAATTTGTGGAATTTAATTTATAAATAAATCCACATAATATATAAAAAACCTGTCTTTCAAGGAATACATTGTTCAAGCATAAGATGGTATTTGATTAAACATATAGCTAGTAACAATACTTTTATAGATTTAAATTAATATATTAATATGTATACTATAAAAATTTAATTTAAATCATTCACCATCAAATATTATTTTAATTACTCAAAATGGAAAGACATTGTGTCTTTTATAAAAATCATGAAAAATATCCATTTCTATATTCAAATGATCTTATCGTTATTTTTGTCCAATTGATAATAAAAAATGGTTAATTATACATATATAAAATATTATTTTAGATAAAAGGATTAATAATTAAATACTATATTTTAATCACTCATAAAATCTTATTTCTAAGGGAAACATTCCAAAACTCGTTTTTAGCTTATTTTGACCAAGTAAGTTCAGAATCAATATTCATCCTCTGAAATTATAATTTGTGTGTCATGGAATATTAAAATATTAATTGTATTATGGTTTTTTTAAAATATAATGTTCACTAGGTATTACTAAGTCTTTTTTTTTCATTCCACAATCCTAAATATTTTTTCAATTATACTTTTCATGGATGTTACATTATAAATAAATGAGGGTCATTCTTCTTTATAACAACCTCTTGTTACCCTATTTCTTCCTCTATTTTATGATATCTCTGAAGTATCATTACATTTTGAGACATATAATTACTTGATATATTCTATTTAGTTTTAGGAATCTATATGGTATGTTCGAAATAATATATATCAGGTTCCAACACTATTTCTTCATCGGGGAGAACATGTGTTAAATCTAGAATGTACTTCCATAAAAATGATATAAATAGAAAAATAATTTAATTTATAGAGACTTGGTGTAATTACTAAATGGAATCCCAAAAAACCATATCTTTCATGAATTATAAATGGTAAAATGTAGTTGGTTCTCATTTTCCCTTTCTTATTGAACTATATAACACACTTCCATGCAGATGCTTTCTAGAAGATGTGATATGCCTCTTTAAATTCCAAACAATTCATTTTATTATCAACATGACTCTTTTTACAACATTAAACTACATTAATATGAGTCTGAAAATACATCAATGTTTTCAATTTCTATTCAACAAGTTTTCGGCCAACAAGTTTCCATTTATTAACATCATCACAATAATTTGGATTACATCACCTCTTTCCATGTAATGCTTCTTTTAGAACTATTTGAATACATTAATGGAAGACAATGTTATATTTAAACTCTAACCAAGGTAAATAATGATACAAAATATATTTAAAGTCAAATTATAATCATATAATCACGTCTTTTTCTTTTTAGTAGTGATTTCGGACATTCCATTTGTTCAAGGATGATGTGTGGTGCACAATGAAGCCCAATATAAAGAGCCTTTTGAATATATTTCTAGAATTTAAAAGAATATAATGGATCATGAAAAAAATAAATTTAAGGAGGTGAACCATTAATCCTTGTAACATCATTAATATTGAGACCTATAAGGCATTTGAAATGTAAATAAACTCTTATAAAAAGGAAATGTGGAGATTTGGTTTGGTCATAAACAATAACCTAGATTTTATCACTCATTCATAGATAATTAATTAACATAATGATAAAGTCCTTACTGATTTCACTCTATTTCCAAGTATATGTTTATAGGATTTATAACTATTTTAGGGTGTTGTCTCTCAAACATAACCTATTGATGAACTAAACATATTGATAAATAATTATCCATTTCATGCTTCATATTATCCAACCATAAATGTTCATTCAGATCCCTATACATCATTGTACTAAAAGGGTGTATTAAGAAATTCAATCTATGTGCATCAGCTAATAATTCCCTTTACAAAATAGGTACAAATAGAAAACAGATCATTTTTCCCGATTTCCTAATTCCATATAATTATATAATTTCTACCAATTTTCCATCATTCAATGTATTAATTTTTTTTAAATTATCATCATCAGACTGATTAAGTTTTATCTTTTATAATAAATATGGTTTTGAAATAATTTTAAAAAGTATTAATTTTTCTCTATCTTTAATAATTTCTATTTCCACCGTTACTAAATCCATGAAAACAGGATCCCTCTTAATCGCCATTTTTGTCAGGATACCCAGACCATTCATGCTCAATACGTTAACTACCTTAATTTCTATGTGTGGATGGTATTTTATTGAGAAATAATAATCCTTTGGTAGTTCATGCATTCACATTTCCCCCATGTTCAGACCTTTCTATTAAAACATGTATTTTATGATATCATGGTATATGTATATCTCATATATTTTACTATAGAGATAATATCTCCATGTATTCAATGAAAATATTATGGCTTCCAACTCAGTATCATGACTTAGATAGTTCTATTCATTATTATTTAAATACATTGATTCATAAGAAATAAAATTATATGTTGAAGAATAGAAAACACCAATCTAATTAAAATCCATTCCTTGATAATGTTAACAATGGTATTCCATTATTTTACAAAATTTTTATTTATATGATCAACTGATATTCCATCATAGGAGTCAATATACCCAAGAAAAGAATAATACTAAAGAAGGATTTCACACTTCATATATATCCAATATAACTCCTTCATTTATGATCATAAAAAATAAACAAAAATTGATTATCATAGTCCACATATATATTAGAATACACTAATATATCATCAAAAAATACGACAAAAAATCTAGATATTTGTTTAATACTCTATTAATTATATCCAGAAAAATAGATGTTTCATTAGTCATTCAAAATATAATTTCATCAAACTCATATTGTGTGTACCTCATTAAAATTGTTTAATTTAGATAATATTTATTCTTTATCAAAGTTAATGATACCCAAAATGATATTAAATAATTGAAAAAGTTTATTGAACAAGTCCTCAATGTGAGGTAGTAAATACTTGATATTTTTTATAATATCAGGTATTTCCTTATAACTAATGCACAACCCCATAGACCAATGTTTCTTCTTGTCAAAAAGAACATGGTCTTCCAAAGGTGAAACCCAAGAGTGTTTAAATCCCTTATTACAAAACTCATATAGTTGTTTTTTCAATTTTAAAAATTCCACAGTGGACATTCTTTAATGACTCTTGGATGTTTCTATTTTATCAAGAATTAAATCAACATAAAACTCAACTACTTACTCTGGTATAATTTCAGGTAATTCTTTCAGAAATATATCAATGTATTCTAATACAGTATGTACATCCAAAATTCTATGATTAAAGTTTCTATCTATAGGTTTTGAATGTTATTATTCTCCAATAATTACAGGTATAATAGTAACTATACATAGATCTAGACATGACTCAAATAATTAATTCGTCCATCTAAATATAACAAACATTATATATTCATCATGAATCATAATTTTCATCCCATTATAATATATTATTTCATAATTTGTTTGAATGATTTCATACCGTGGATTATATCAAATCCATATTAAGGTATAATAATAATGTCTAAAAATAGGACACATTTATGAGACATAATGGGAACTACCTGAAACATCCTTGTTATAGTGAGATATCAAATAGGATTTTTTACATAAATCACCCTTCCTAATGTAATATAGAAATATTTAATTTTCATTTAAAAATGGATGATATAAAAGATTGTTAGTGTTTGATATAAAATAAATAATTATTAAATTATGATGATATGATTAAAGAACCTTCCAACATATCTTTAGGAAATTTATCCTCAGTTGTAGTCATAACTTAATATTAGACTTATCCTATTATACTCTTCTATGTTATAATTCATTTATGCTTCAGACATTGGTTTGAATAATTCCCCATTTAATTACATTTGAGAAAGTTGATATATGTTATCTAATTATTTTCCTTATATTCATTATCCAAATGATACATATCTCTAAACATAAAACAATCATAAAATTCCGACAAGAACATTACAATATGTTTATTTCAAAAACATTTACAAGATGGGAATTAATTCATCATATTTTTCTTCTTTGAAATATTCTATTTTTGTTTTGTATTGTTTAACCAGCCACTTATTCTATTGATTTCCCTCCAATATATTAGATCTAATAAATGCTTCTTTTTTGATGGTTCATAAAATTATTACTTCATATGAGGATTTTTTTTTAGAAAATATGGACTTTTAAATATATTGTTTAATTGCTTCAATGAAATGGATAGTATTTCTTTTTTTATTAATTATATGATATATATAATATAGAGAAATTATTATAAATGTATCATCATACTATGAAACATTTTATTCATTATTTTTAATTACTCTGAGTACATTTCCCTTCATTTTAATTCATTTCTCATGAGTGAAATATTTACCGAAGAATGATACATTAAAATCTCTATATTCCATGTGTTATACATCTTCTTACATTGTAGTATTCTAGATTAGTGACCCCCATTGATCATATTTTATATTGTGACAATATACTGTAAAAATAATTTTTTCCCTTACATCGTATCCTGTGGCCAAAAATTACTTTTGATGGTACCTAATGAATTCCTCATATATGAATAGATTAGTAGTTCAACTAAATTATTGTGGATTATGTCACATGAAATAATATAATTTTGGAGTATCATGACATTGAATGTATTCTTAATCCACATGTTCAAGGTTATTTGTAATAATTATGGCTAACTGCCCTATAATGGTTATGATCTATTCATCTATAATACCAATTGTTTTATATTTCCCTCGATGAAACTTTCTACATTGGCCCTGATTATTGATACAATTCATTCAAAAATTCACCATTTCTAATAATTTTCATACATTAAATTTGTTCCTAACATATTTTTTTTAAATCACAATACATAGATCTAAATATTGTTTAAAAGATTATATAAATTGAAAATTTATGTATTGTTAATTAAAAATCATAAACATGATTTCATTAGGGACATCATTTAATAAAAAATATATAATCAAAATATTCATAATTTTTTTTAAATAAAATATAAATTGAACCAAGAATTTCCCTTGATAGCTTAAAACTAGGTGTGTAGTAAGGGCACCTCACTGTGCACCAGAATGATGATTGAGATATACTCAACCAACACTTTTTTCGTTTATTACCCATAGATTAATATGTGTAAAAACCATGTCTACTAATAATATCCGGATAGGGATGTATACTGATAAATAACCACATAATCTCTTTATTTCCCAAAATATTAATATTTAATCATTAAAATAATCACATCCTAGAAGTATTTAATAGGATTAGGTTCCCAAATCAATGTTTTTTAAATCTAATTATCAAGGTTTCTACAAAACTTCCTATGATACCAACTATAACACCCCAAATCTAGTATCCCAGATTTGGTGTCTAATTTATTACTTTGGCTTAGATAAAATAGATTTAATATTTTGGTATTAGTCAGTTTAGTAGTCCTGAAAAACCAAACAAATACATGATAAACATTTTTCATTTGGAATAAAATAAAACATAACTATTGTAAAAAATTATGTATCTGTGAAACTCATCGAAATATTTATTCTTCATAACATGAGTAAAGGAATCAAAATAAGTTTGATCTCAAATTATCAATCTGTATTTCATACAGTGGAATATATAATGAGTAAATTAAGGTATAATCATTTTTTCAAGGAAGATAACTGAAAACATATTCCATTTATTCAATAACATGAGCATGAAATGAATCCATGGATAATATTAATAGAGTAATCTCAGGGATAATAATAATTTAATTAATAATGAGGGAAATTATAATATTGGAATTGATGATCTCATAAATCAAGATATCTTTACTGTCAAAACATTTGTCAAAGAAATTTTAATTTTTGGGTAGGTACCCATTTAGTAATTTTGTAAATTGTCTTGTCTCATGAGACCTATCAATGCATCTAAGGTATCTCTATAACCAAGTCCCACCACCACTAAATTTACCACTCATTACTCATATATTGAATGATTAATTCAATTCATAATCAATATTTCTTATCAGTAAATAACTATACTGAGTAATGAATATGGATTTATCATGATTTTTTCCAATGACTCAAATAATATTCCAAGTAAAACATAGTATATAAAAATGTTATAAAATTTTGGAAATAATCATATCCATGATATAAATAATATTGATAGTTAATAAAAATATAATTTCCCAGGATCAAAATAAAGTTAATGTTTCAAGATAATGTTAATAAAAATGAAATTAATAAGAAGTTAGAGATGACAATCGATTAATAGAAAATATAAGTTTTGTAATAAAATCATGTCCTTTGGGAAAATTAATAATTTTGATGTGAAATAATAAAATTAAGATTAATTAAGAGTATTTTTTTCATAACTATTGAAACCATGTGTAAGATGATGAATATCATAAAATGGTAATGGCATCAGAGAATTCTGTTAATGTTATATATGTTAATAACATTCCCTAGGAGTTTTTGTGAAGAAAGTCAAAAAAGAACCTTGTAGGAAACATTATCAATATTTTATTAAAGAATTTTAAAAATTCTGGTTTAATGGAAAATTTTCGAAATAAATAATTGTATCAACAAAATTAATTTAGAAAAAAATTGAAAAAATAGTATATTGAAGAAAAATATATCAAATAAAAAGAGAAATAAAATCAGTTAATCTCTTAAAAATTTATTTTATAGATTCAAGTTACAAGGATAAGAAAATATCAAAAAAAATATTAAAAATCCATAATTATTTGGAGGATTATAAAATAGGTTTATTTAATAAAGGATGGATTTTAAGATTACTTCAATGACAATTAATTAAATTCTAAAAAAATAGATTAAAAAATATTTACATCTATTGAAAAATTTAAATTTTCACCCCTTAAAATAATAAAAATGAATTGAAAAATTAATAATATTATATAAATATGTATTCATTTTAAATATATTAAATTTGGATTGTACAAAACATAAAAGTTAATAGGTGCATAATATCAAATTTGTCTCATTGGAATAGAAATTAATATAAAATCTCTTACACCAGGCTTCCTATTATTTGAACATTCTTTAAAATCTTGTATAATGGTTTTAAATATGTAAACAATTTATATGATAATCATATATTTATTTTCAAATAATATTTTGTCATCTCCATTGATTCAGATGTAAAATTCATTGTTTTCTCATGCATATTTTTTTGTCGATGTTTTTTTTGTTATGAATATGATGTAGTTTTATAATATACCTAATCATATTATAGTTATAAAATTATTATTTATTCATTAGATATATTTTTTAGATTTATTCTTGAAATTTTGGCTTTGAAAAAGAATCACATCACTTTATGAAGACGGTAGATCATACATACGCTCAAGCAACGTTATCATTTACTTAATTGGTTAAAGTTTAATTAAGTGGATGATATATAAATTTTCCTGAATTAATATTATTTCATAATTATAATATATATTCATTATTTCCATCATTATGACTATCTATGTGAGTTGTTGTTGGAAACAAACATACATTGGTTTGAGATGAGGTAGTTTATGTTACATAAAAGCGATAGTTTTGTTTCAATTTAATGAAGATGAATATGGATGAATATTATGAAATTATCATAATAATATCTATATATGTGATATATTATGGTTTTGTTATATTTTAATTATTAATAAATAATTTAAGGTGAAAAATAATAAGTTAAAATGAGTGAACATGATGATGATGAATAATTTCACTTAGAAAACCCACCTTTCTATATCTTATTATGAATGTGTCATGACCCATCCCCCGGAGCCCGTATCGTGACTACCCTAAGCCCTCCTTCCATAGGCCAAGGACTGATGACTAGCACCAAATGTGTAATTCCCTAAAACTGGGAAGGAATTTCATTTATAAAATGTAAACTCACACTACCATAATACAAGAGGAAGAAAACACTAAGTTAAATCTATATAACAGGTGTATTGAAAGTAATGGGGGCCCAGTATACAGGCCCAAAGGTATGAAACAAATACAACAGAAAGCATGTACAGCTGAAAAAGTGACAAATAGCTATAAGTTGGAAGCAGCTCCTGGATCATTCTCTGGGGTTCCTACCAAATGGGTAGGTACAGATGGCCTCTTTAGCACTCCACGTCTATCAATATCTGCCATGTACCAATACGTCGTATGGTCCTCCTATGGTACCTTCCAGTCCTGGCCCTCTCGGCCTCCGTCAGCGTTGTCCATCGTCTGCATCCAACACAACGAGGTGCGGGCATAGACCGTGCATGGGTGAGTATAACGATACTCAGTAGGGACCCTGAGACACTCAAGGTCTCACAAAAACCAAAAATGATAATCCACAAAGTATGATTTCAACCGATAACAATTACTTAGGTATATGTCCATACATATACCTAAGTTATCAAGTAACCCATCTCAATCATGAGGAAAACACAAAAGTCATTGACTTAGCTTAAACCAAGATTTTTATTATTAAAACCAGAGCTGCTAAAGATCTCCTCCTCTGTCGAGTATAGTGGGAAGGTCGTGACATCGAGGCCCTTCTCACTAACGTTGGACTACTGAGGTACTCCTCCTATCGAGTACAGCGGGTCTGCTGCCAACTACCAGGCGCTACTCCACTGTGGGTCTGCCGCCAAATACCAGGTGCTCCCCCTAATAGACTGCATAGGTGCTCCTCCTATCGAGTACTGCGGGTCTGCTTCCAACTACAAGGCACTACTTCTCCATGGGTCTATCGCCAAATACTAGGCGCCCCCCACTGGGCTAGTTGAATCACTCCGAGTCGAATTGGTCAAACAGTCATCAGGTATGTCAGCTACTAGGTCCCCACACTCTGTCTGCTCATCTCTGGGAGGATCTGCCCCATGATCTACTAGTTGATACACCAAGTGTCATGAAGTCTCGCATGGAATTATCTCAAAGGGCTGCCATGTCATATGGGTCTCAACACAATATATGGTGCGTCAATCGAATGCCCGGTCTGTGAGTTATTGGCATTTTTGTTCCAGGGGCCTAGTTGGATTTTAGGTTCAAACCAACCCGACCGTACCCCAAATGTGTCTAAACCTCAAGTGGGGTATTCCAGAGGAACCATCTCGCTCTATGATTTTCGTCGTTGTATTCTTTTCGTTGATCGGAAACACATGGCCCATGATACGGGCGAAAAGGTGTAATCGGGCCCTAGTGGGTTCGGGTCCGGTCCAAACCTGTTAGACCGACCCGGCCCGAGTCGGTCCAAATCGGGGTCTAACCTGGTCCAAGGGGGTGGCCCGAACAGTGGGGATGACCTGGCCTGAAGGGGCGGCTCGGCCCGAGGGAGGCCCTGTCTGAAGGTCGCCCAACAGACCGGTTGGCCAGACGGCCCAGTCGGCCTGACGACCCGGCGGCACGGCGGGGGTCCGCCTTAGTTGCATCCAAGGGGGGAACCGCACACCCCCTGGCAATCGAATGTCTTAGTCAGTCGGGTAGAACTGAACCGGCGCCGGTTGGTGCCGATTTAGCTCAAGTGGGACCCGACGGGGTCCCGCACCACCCAGATTGCCCAAGCGGCTTGCCGCTCCCCAATGCGCTGTGGCGCGCTAGAGACGCGACCCTCCACCGCGGTCCGGCTTGGCCGCAGCCTCTTGCTAGTCTCCACGCGGCACGATGGCGCCGCACTCCTCGTCTGACTGTTGGGTCCCTTTTCGTTGCAGCCCTTCCTTCCCGTGCGGTGCAACGACACTGCACCCCTCCGGCACCGCTGCGGCCTGCCTGGCTGTGGCTTGGTTCTATGCGTGGCACGGTAGTACCGCACCCTAGGGGCAACCAGGAAGCCTTGCACCGCTGGCTTCTTCGCGGCCGGATCATTTTCGGTCATCGTGTGTACCGCCTCCTTCGTCAATGAACAAAAACAAACAAAAGGGGATGGTTAGGCCACGTTCGTGCTGTCCAAGCCATCCTCATTATAGTGATATCATTCGGTTCCCATACCAGAAATTTATATGACGAATAACGGGTACAAAACAATTCAAACCACCTACCTCGATTATCTCTCGTTGACGAAGTTGCGGGAGGTGGACGTCATTCCGTTGACATCGGGTAGAAGACGAATAAGTCGAGGAGGAAGAATTTGGGGAAGATGAGTCGAGATGATGTCGTTGGTGTTCTTCATGGGTGGAATTGTTTCCTCTACTTTCTTCGGTTGAATAGGAATAAGACGGTACTCATCATTCTTCTGTGGTGACGAGCGTTCTTTTCTTTTTTCGTTGAGATGATGAAGTCCTCCCAATTCTCCCAAAAGCTCTTCCTCTCCTTAATTCTCCCAATAAGGATTATTCCAACCCCCCCCCCCCCACCATAATACTACATCACATATTATAATGTTGGCATAATGAATTCAAATAACTCAAAATGATTCCAAATTAATTAAGTTACATTACATAATTAAATTGGAGGAGTTGGCTCATTAAATGAAGGGGGGAGGTGAATAGGTTCACCAATTTAATTGGGGGTGTAAAGGGGGTTTAAAGCTCGTGTGGGCCCCACCTAATAATACTCCCAATGGAGGTTATGTGCTGGTGGGACCCACCACCATAATATCCTCCCAAGGGAGGTTATTTGCATGTGGGCCCCACCACCATAACCTCTCATGGGTGATTATGGTGGGGTGGACCCCACCACTAACCACCCCTTGGAGGTTTTAACGACCAAAATAAAATAAATTTAAAACTTTAACATTATTCAATTTAATTAAAAACCCCCAAAAACTATCATCCACCCTCGATAAAACACAACTGCGGTGAAGCTCTCACTAAGCAATCGCTGATACTGCGAGTAAAACGGTGCCCTCAGATTTCAATTCCAAGAACCAATACAAAAGTTATAAAATTCCGAACATATGTTTACTAAACGTACCCGAAAAATAATTTAGAAACTGACTCTGGGCACACTGTCCCTCGGAATCATGCGCCATCAAAAATTGAGGACTCCTAAAAATCCCTTGAATTTAAGAAAAACAGTTCCACAGAATTTCTCGGTCTTTACATTCTCCCCACCTCGTGGATTTATGTCCCCGTAAGCTACAAATCTCACTACGGGAACAAAAGGGGGGTACTGAGCACGCATCTGAGCCTCCCCCTCCCATGTGCTCTCCTAGAGGTTCACGTGATTCCAAAGAACGTGCACCATAGGTATCGACCGTCCATGAAGGACTAGCTCCTACCGATCCTCACTCTCCACTGGGACCTCTGTGAATGTCACCCAGTCATTGATGTCCAGCTCTCCATGGTCGATGATGTGGGATGGGTCATGCACGTATCTCCTCAGCTGAGATATGTGGAAGACATCACGTAGCCAGTACTACTGTGGTGGAAGAGCTAAGCGGTAAGCCACCTCGCCTACTATGCTGAGGACCTGGAATTGTCCGATGAATCATAGAGATAACTAGCCACATCGGCCAAATATCCTTTGACATCGTCGAGGTGAGACCCGTAGGAAGATGTGGTGTCCATCCTTGAACTCTAGAGGTCTCCGTCTCCTATCAGCATAAGACTTCTACCTACTCTGTGCAGTATTCATCTGCTCCAGGATGATCTACACCTTCTCCATGGTAGCCCGTACCATCTCTGGTTCCACTATTGTTGACTCCCCTGGGTATGTCCAACACAGTTGATATCTAAAAGGTCATCTGTCCAATGCCTCAAAAGGTTCCATACAGATGGTGGAGTGATAGATGGTGTTGTCGGAAAACTCCACCAAAATAAAGTGATCCTCCCAATTGTGACCAAAGTCGAGGATGCATGCACGTAGCATGTCCTCAAGGGTCTGGATGGTCCTCTTGGTCTGACCATCCGTCTGAGGATGGAAGGCGGTTCTCAAGTGAATCTGTGTCCCGAAAGATTCCTGCAACCCCTTCCATAGTCGGGAAGTAAATCGTACATCATGGTTGGAAGCAATATAAATGGTACTCTATGTAATCACACAATCTTCTGCATGAGGATACATCCCAAGCTCTTTACTGAGCCCTGCTCTTTGATCGGTAGGAAGTGGGCCGACATGGTGAGTCGGTTGAAAATCACCCAAATTGAGTGATTACCCCTGGATGTATGTGGAAGACTTGTCCCGAAGTCCATGGATATCCCATCTCACTTCCTGTTCGAGACCTCTAAGGGTTGAACCAAGCCAGCTGGTACAAGGTGATCTGCCTTCACCTACTGACAAGTGAGGCATCATGAGACAAACTCTACTACCGCCTTCTTCATAACTGGCCACCAGTGCTGTCGTCGATGGTCCTGGTACATCTTCTATACTCCTGGGTGTACTTCTAGAGGGTAAGTGTAGAACTCCCTCAACACCTCCTCCTGAAGTGCAACTGGTACCATGGTACGTGCTATAAAGAGGATGATGTGCTCCCCACTTTCAGAAAATCCATCAGGTGTTTTCCCTATTGATATCTGAACACGTCATGTCTCGTAGTCAGCTTCCCCATGTTGTGCCTCCCTGACTAACTGAATAAGTGGATGAGTGACTATAAGAGACTGAAGATAGGTTTCTCCTTCCATATCCACAAAGGATATCTATAAGGCAACCAACTTCCTTATCCCCTCTCCTATCAGCTGAATAACAATTCACCTGCTAAGCGCATCTGTAACAACTTTCCCCTTCCCAGGAGTATAGACTATCTCAAATCCATGGTCCTGGAGGAACTCTAGACAACGTCATTGTCTTAGGTTTATGTCTTTCTAGGAGAAGATATAACTGAGACTCTTGTGATCAAAGTACACTATAAAATGTTCTAGCATTAGATAGTGACACCAAATTTTTTAGGCAAATACCACTGCTACTAAATCTAGGTCATGGGTAGCTTAGTTCTGGTCATGATGTCTCTGATACCGAGAACCATATGCGATCAGTACTGGCTCCTCCTTCAAGACACACTCGTGTCCGGACCATGATGGGTTGCAGTAAACAACGCACCCTATGTCCACTATTGGAAACCTAAAAATGGGGGCACTGGTCAGCCTCTACCCCAGCTCCTGGAAGCTCTACTGGCATCTCTCCAACCACACAAAGGTTTGAGTCTTCTTTTTCAAGGCTGATACTGGGGCTGCAACTCTGGAGAACTCTGGAACGAATCTCCGGTAGTACCCAGCCAAGCCTGGGAAACTCCGTACCTCCGTCACACTTCTGGGTGGCTCCCAAGCAAGTATCACTTCGATCTTTGCTGGATCCACTGCAACTCCAGCCTCCGAGATGACATGTCCCAATAAGTGAACCTCCCGAATCCAGAACTGGAACTTTAAGATCTTACCATAAAGCGGGTGCTCTCATAGTGTGTCCAGTACTAGCTGCAAATGGTATCATTGCTCCTCCTTGGTAGTCGAGTAGATAAAAATTTCGTCAATGAAGACCACACCAAAGCGATCGAGGTAAGCCTGGAAGATCATGTTCATAAGACACATGAATACTGCTAGAGCATTGGTTACGCCGATGGGCATAAACAAGAACTCATAGTGGCCTAACTGACTCCTGAATGTCATCTTCTTCACGTCCTCATCTCGAACTCTGAGCTGGTGATATCCTGATTTTAGGTCTATCTTTGAGAACCATCATGCTACCTTGAACTGATCAAATAGGCCGTAAATCCTTGGGATTGGGTACTTGTTCTTTACGGTCTCCTGTTTCAGGTGACGGTAGTCAACACAGAGCTTCATGCTCCCGTTCGCCTTCTTGGTGAACAGAATCGGGACTACCCCGGGAGAAACAATGGGCCAAATGAATCCCTTCCCTTGAAAGTCCTCTAGTTGTACCCACAGCTCGAGAAGATTAGTGGGAAACATACGATATTCTGGAGTAGATATCGATTTGGTACCCAGGTACAGGTAAATGTAGATCTCACCTCTCTACAAGGAGGTAGTCTTGGAACATCATCAGGGAAAACATCCTTGTACTGGTCCACCACTACAGGATAAGTCGGACACTCCACATCAACTACTCAGAGGGTAAGGCAAGCCAACTTGTGAGTGATCGTCTTCAACCTCCTTCGAGTAAGTCTGTCCTGCACTGCAAAGGTTCCATTATCACTGGTGAAGGTAAACCCGGTCTCATCCGTGAGGACACACTACACTTTGCACCTAATACAGTCGATTTGAGAATGGACCGTAGATAACCAGTCCATTCCCAAGATGACATCGTAAGACCTCGACGCCGTTATGAGAAGATCCCAACCAAAGATCTTTCCTCCTAGAGTAAGCTCACACTGTTGGCACCAGTGTGAAATTGTCGACTCTGCTCCCATTGGACTCTCTAGCCGTAAGGATCGAGCCAGCAGCTCCGTCGGAATCTTCGAACTCCGAACGAGGACATGGGATATGAAAGAGTGACTGGCACCTATGTCTATAGGAACTGTAGATTTGGTGGAGTAGGCATAGATCGTACATCGTATCATCTCTAGAGCGCCATGGTTGTACACTTCAGCTACCTGAAGCTGAGCTCTGCCATGTCCACCTTCTCCCTATGGTCGGGGTGGAACTCTTGGTGGTAGTGGAAGTAGAACCTCGTATCGTCGTCCACCACCAGCTGCTCATCCAGCTCCTCTACCACGTCTGACTCTACCCTACAGACCTCCTCGATCGAACCTCTACCTCTTCCTGGGAGGTCCCTCAATAGTCTTCTTATCATCAGTATGGTGGGTCGGATAGTCACGAGCCATGTGACCAAGCCCGCCGCAGGAGTAACACTGCTTGCTCCTGGCATGTCTGGCTCTTTCTCCACTCTAGGTTCTATGCACATCTAATCCTATGTCGTGCAGTTGACTACCTGTGGGTTTGGTCCTCTTAGAACTATGTGTCATCTATCTACTATAAGCTGTAGAAGACTCTGCTGCAAGTCGACTAGTGGTGGGTCTCGTTGCAGGAGACTGCTCAACAAGGAAACTCTCTACTAGGAGGGCTCGCTCCAACACCCATGTCTGTGTTAAGATGATATGGGAGATAACTGAAGCTCTGATCTCTCTCCTGAGTCCCTTCTCAATGGTTCGGGCCCTGAAGAAAGGGTCTCGTACCATATCAGTGGAGTGGCGCGAGAGTTCAGTGAACCTCACTGAGTACTAAGCTATACTCATGCTGCCCTGCTGCAGATGAAGTAGTTCCTATATCTGCACCGCTCGAACGGTGGATGGTAAAAACTCCACCCGGAACAGGCCCTCAAAATCTTCCCATAGAATTGTCCCCTCATCATGCATCTGGAGCGTCATGATCCACCATCTTCTTGTTTCTTTTTGAAGGAGACTACCAGAAATGATCACCATGAAGTCAGATAGTGTCCCTACCAGTCTGAATACTCTCACCACAGCCTCGAGCCAATCCTCAACCTATTGTGGGTCTATATCTCCCCTGAACTTGGGTGGCCTCTGGAGCTGGAACTTGTGCAACATGATCAAGCGGTGTGCACTCTCTGCTGCTGGGGCTGGTGGCATCAGTGGCCCAATGGAAAGTATTATCGCTGGTGCCTCCGCTGGTTCTTCAACTGGAAGAGGGCCATGTATTGAGACCTCGTGGCTCGGCGGGATGTCAGTACATACAATTCTTTGGGCTCTAGATGGTTATCCATGGGGAGGCATCCTGAAAGAACAGATGTGACACGGTCAAAAGACTATACCCGGTGAGCTGATCAGGTTGAGCAGACTTAATGAAAAACTTTTGAAAAAACACATGCAATCATGGTTTTTGTGCACTGATTCAGAAATTAGAAGTCAAGGTCCTGGTGTACAGATACGTCAACCACCGCACCAACACTATATTTCCTGAACTGAAAACCACAATTGGTACCCTTAACACTAATACTCCATAGAAAAGAATGATCAGAGTCATGAGTTCTGCAGTATAACCAAATACTCTGATACCAATTGGTAATGACCCGTCCCCTGGGGCCCATATCGTGACTACCCCAAGCCCTCCTTCCATAGGCCAAGGGCTGGAGACTAGCACCAGAGGCGTAATTCCCTAAAACTGGGAAGGCATTGCCTTTATAAAATGTAAACTCACACAACTAGAGTACAAGCGGAAACAAAAAAATAAGTAATAGTTGTAGACCAAGTGTACTGAAAGTAAAGTTGGGGCAGAATACAATCCCAATAGTAAAGAACAAATAAAACTGAAAGCAAGTACAACTGAAAAAGGAACATCCAGCTCTAAGGTGGAAGCAGCTCCTGGATCGTCCTCCGGGGTTCCTACTTGAAGGGTGGGTATAGATGGTCTCCTCAGCACTCCACGTCTATCAGACTCCACTATGTTCCAATACGTCGTATGGTCCTCCTCTGGCACCGTCTAGTCCTGGTGCTCTCGGCCTCCGTCAGTGCTGTCCATTGTCTGCATCCACCCCAACGAGGTGTGGGCATAGCCCATGCATGGGTGAGTATAATGATACTCCGTATGGACCCCGAGACCCTCAAGGTCACACAAAAATAAACAAGTATAATCCAAAAAGTATAATTTAAATGGATAACCATCACTTATGTATATGCCCATACCAATACATAAGTTATCATGTAACCTATCTCAATCAAGTGGAAAACACAAAAGTCATTGACTCAGCTCAAAACATGGTTTTTATTATCGAAACCACAACTGCGGGAGAACTCCTCCTCTGTCCAGTACAATGGGCATGTTGCAAAATCGAGGTGCTTCTCACTAACCTTGGACTACTTAGGTACTCATCCTGTCGAGTACCACGAATCTGCTTCCAACTACCATACGCTACTCCGATGTGGGTATGCTGCTAAATACCAGGCGCTCCCCCTAATAGACTGTATATGCACTCCTCCTGTCTAGTACCGCGGGTCTACTACCAACTACTAGGTGCTAATATTCCTGGGGTCTGCCTCTAAATAACAGGCTCTCCCCACTGGATTAGTCTATTCACTCCGAGTTGAATTGGTAAAGTAGTCGTCTGGTATGTCAGCTACTAGGTCTCCGCACTCTACATGCTCGTCTCAGAGAGGATCTGCTCCACTAGCTACTAGTTGATACTCCATGTTTCAATAATTCTCACGTTGAAGTATATCAGAGGACTGCCACGTCATAGGGGTCTCAACACAACAGACGGCGCGTCAATCGGACGCCCGATCTGTGAGTTATTGGCATTTCTGTTCTAGGGACCTGGTTGGATTTTATGTTCAATCCAACCTGACTATACGCCAACTGTGTCCATTTTTCAAGTGGGGGATTCCAAAGGAACCACCTATATCTAATATTTCTGTCACCATAGAGAGTTCATTGATTAGACACTCATGGCCCATGATATGGGAAAAAAGGGGTAATCGGGCCGTAGCGGGTTCGGGTACGGTCCGACCCAGTCAGACCGACCCAGTCCGAACCAGAGTCTAACCCGGTCTGACCTAGTCCAAGGGAGAAGCCCGAACCGTAGGGGCGGACTAGCCTGAAGGCATGGCCCAGCTTGAGGACGGCCCACCCTGAAGGCGGCCCGGTGGCCTGGTTGGCCGGGCGGCTCGGTCGGCCTAGTGACCCGGTGGCCCAGTAGGGGTCCGCCTAAGGCGCGGGCAGAGGGGAACCGCGCGCCCCCTGGCACCCAAATGGCTTAGCAGTTCGGGTAGAACCAAACCAGTACTGGGAGGTGCTGCTCCGGCTCACGCGGGACCCGAAGAGGTCCCGCACCACCCGGCTGTCCCGAGCAGTCTACCGCTCCACACCACGGTGCGGTGCGACGGAGCCGTGCTCCTCGTCCGACCACTGCGGCCCTCCTGGCCAGGTCCCTTCCTTACAGTGCAGTGCGACGGCACCATGCCCCTATGGCACCACCACGTCCCGCCTGGCCGCGTCTCGGTTCTATGCACGGCTTGGCAGTGTCACGCCCTTGTAGAGACACTGAGGCCTTGCGCCACCAGCTTCTTCATGGTTCGCTCGTTGCCGGTCGCCACGTGTACCACCTCTATCATCAACGAACAATAAGAAATAAAAGGGGAGGTTTGGGCCGTGTTCATGCGGTCTGAACACTCCTCGTTATGGTGATATCATTCGATTCTCATTCCAGAAATTTGTACAACGAATAATTAGTACAAAACAATTCAAACCCCCTACATCGATTGTCACTCATTGATAAAGTCGCGGGAAGTGGATGTCATTCTATTGATGTCGTGTAGAACACAGAGAGGTCGAGGAGGAAGGATTTGGGGAAGATGAGTCGACATGATGTCGTCAGCGTTCATCATGGGTGGTGGTGTTTCCTCTACCTGCTCCGGTGGAAGAGTGAGAAGACGGTGCTCATCGTTCTTCGGTGGTGACGAGCATTCTTCATGTTCTTCGTTGAGAGGATGCATTCCTCTCAATTCTCCTAAAGTCACTTCCTCTCCTTAATTCTCCCAACAAGTATTATGCCAACCCCCACAATAATATTACACGACATATTATAATGGTTGCATAATGAATACAAATAATTCAAAATGATTCCAAATTAATTAAGTTACTTTAATTAATTAAATTGAAGTAGTTGGATCATTAAATGAAGGGGAAAGGTGAAGAGATTTTACAATTTAATTGGAGTTTTAGAGGAGTTTTAAAGCTCATGTGGGCCCCACCTAATAATCCTCCCAAGGGAGGTTATGTGCGGGTGGCCCCCACCACCATAACCTCTCATGGATGGTTATTGTGTGGTGGCATCCACCACTAACCTCCCCTTGGAGGTTTTAACCACCAAAAAAATAAAGTTAAAATGTTGAATTTATTCAATTTAATTAAAACCCCCAAAAACTATCTTCCACCCTCAATAAAACGCAACTGTGATGAAGGTCTCACTAAGCAATCGACAACGGTGCGAGTTCAACAGTTCCCTCATATTTCAATTTCAAGAACCGATTCAAAATTTATAAAATTCTGAATGTACGTTTACTGAACGTACCCGAACAATACTTTAGAAATTGATTTCGGGCACACCGGGCCTCAGAATCAAGAGCCGTCAGAAACTGCGGACTCGTAAAAATCCCATGAATTTAAGAAAACATTTTCCATGGAATTTCTAGGTCTTTATAGAATGTGAGGGTTAGTATTATGGAAATTATAAAATCACATGAAAGTGGATAAAT
Source organism: Viscum album (assembly GCA_963277665.1). Taxonomy (NCBI): domain Eukaryota; kingdom Viridiplantae; phylum Streptophyta; class Magnoliopsida; order Santalales; family Viscaceae; genus Viscum; species Viscum album. Next base: position 1,760,280,872 of record OY728123.1, read on the forward strand.
ATTTTTGGGAGAGATATTTTCACTATTGGGATAAATTTATTAAAAGTGTTGAATTAGTGTGTGGCGCGCTATTTTTATAATTGAGGTGAGTGGAAAAATTTTAATTTTTTAAATGTTTTAAAACATTGTCAAATCCAATTCAATGGAAAATGGCTTCAAAATATCTCATATTTTAAAGTGATAATTTTACAGTCAAAATAAAACCAACCAATGGGGTTTTATAAAGTTTTTAGCTCATTTTAACCCTTATAGTTTTAGGTTATACCCCTAGTCAACTGGTTTTAACAATACACATTGTGATTTTTATTAAATTTTTTACTATTAATTATGCCAAATTTGCAAGTGAAATTATAAAAAAAAATTGGGATATTATAATTAAATATATCAAATTCATTTTATCAAATTCCATTCCTTGAATTTGTATTATTTAACTTAAAAAAAATCTCACAAAACATGTTAAGAAATGTTTCTTAATAAATTCATTTTTCAAGCATAAGTTGGCCTTAAATTAACTATATGGTTATAAATCATTATTATAAATTTTTAAAATTAATATAGATAGATATAAATTCAATAATGTTCATTTAAATCATTCATCACTAATAATGATTTTAATTAAATAAAATATAAATAAATAAAGGCTTTTAAAAAAATATGACCAATATCTCTTTTTATTCCCAATGATAATATACTTTTTTATATTACACTAATATTCAATAAATTATTAATTATATATATTGTAAGATATTATTTAAAATAAAAAAATTAATAGTTATATATTTTATTTTCAATTATTCATAAAATATGATTCTCCGAGAAGTTTTCCAAAACTCATTCTATACTGATTTTGTCGAAGTATGTTCAAAATATATATTTATCCAATGAATTTATAATATTTTTTCACTGAAAAACTATAATGTGCATTGTATTATATTTTCTTAAAATATAATTCTCTCTAACTATAGTTAGATAATAATTGTTATTTGTGTGATAATCTATGAATGGATGATCATTTGGATTTCATTTTTCTCAATGGACTTACATTATATATGTATATATTATTATTATTATGTTCTAATTTTAGATATTACAGCAGTGAAAATATATTTATAAACATTACCCTCCACCCATATAGATTATTTATTTTAGGGGAATATCAACCAGAATATTTTAATCACTCATTAAAAAGACCTTCTTGACAAGTCCATTTATAAGATTTGTTAAAGGTTTAATGATACATGTTTTTTGTTTTATTATTTAATTCAATTCCTAAGATCATGACTAATATGATATTAATATATTATCTTGATATTAGAATAATAATTAATCTATATGATTTGGAATTATTTATGTGATAAACTATTGAATATTTATAGTGTCATTATTTCATAGTAATTTAAATCATCCTATAATATTATTCACATAATAAAGATATGTTATCAAATAGATATATAATTTATCTCATATAACATTTTTAGGTAACATAAGTTTATCAATGTATGAAAAAAAAACATATTTCATTAAACATATGTCCCCATATAATTTAGCTATAATTATTTCTATTAATAATAGAAATACACTAAATTACGGGAACAACTATGATTTAAAATAATTATCACATACAGTTAGATGTTATTGAAAATATTAGTTGAATAATATATGTGTCAAAATTATAATTTAAAAATACTAAAATCATGGAATTTATAGTTATAATATTCATGACTCTAATTACCTATGATTTGTAGAGATATTTTTAGAAAAGTTTCTATAAAGTCCATAATTTTAATTTCCAAATTTTCTGTTATTATTCACTTAATTTTTTAATAATTTTTTAGGTAAATATATGTAAAATATTTATCCATAATTTTGATTCAATTTAAAATCTAATTTTTTAATTAATATGAATAATGAATAATATGATTCGTATTTATTACCAATTGGAAGAAATAAAATGGATTTAAATTTATTATGTTTTATAGAGAATAATGTTATCATTATAATCCTAAATTAATGAATAAATTAAATATAATATATTATTAGTATAACTCGTTAATAAATTAAGAAAAAAATATGTTATTAGTTTTAAAATTATCAACACAAACCCATAATAACACTTACTATTAATTAAGACCATCATAAGAGTATTTAAATTTGATTTTTACTCTAAATGTTCACTATAATATATCAAGGTTGTTGTGATTCTTGGTTGAATATAAATTATTTTGGGTTATTTATAATAAAATTTTAATTTGTAATTAAATTTATTAATGTTGTGATATAATTTATGTCATAGATGAAGTAATGCATAAAATTCATCCAAAATTACATATTAAGGGATTATACCTCTAAAAATATTATTTATGTTTAGTTATTGATTAAATTAATTAGATATTATGTGACTAAAAAAACCTTGAGATGATCCATTCACTTTAATATTACATGGGAAATTCCCATAAATTGAAAATTTTTGAAAACAAGGATTTAACCAAACCTTATTAGTGCATCATCCATAGGTTCTTAATAGCCAAAATTTTATTGAATACGGACTAAAAATATAAATTCATTACAGAATTTTTGAAAACATTCTATATATATTTAACATTAAGTTCCTAAAAATATTTGCAATGAATTTGGATCACATGGTGAATGATATTAACATAATGAAATTCAAAACAATGGAATAATATTTATGAACTTTTAAAAAATTAATAATATTAAAAAAAATTAAGTACTAAATAGATTTATGAAATTATTTTATATAAATCATTAAATATTATTTTGAATATTTATAGACTTTTGGGAAAAGGTTATATCCAATAAGTTGTACTTAAGTATGGTTAGCCTTTTTCAGTTATTTCTAGAATATAGGATAGTATGATGATCTTAACATTAAAAAGTAAAATAAATTGAAAATTTTTTAAAATTTATACAAAAAATTATTTTATTGTGGGATAGGTTTCATTAATAAAAACCACCCAATTTATGACCATTAAATTCTTTAAAATCTTGTTTATAAATTAACCAAATTAATTTAAAAAAAACATGTCCCTATAGACCAATGTGAAATACTTTTTAATTTCACAATACATGAGAGTTTTATAAAAGTAAAATTTAGACCATTTTTAAATGTTTTGAACTTTTATTTTAACCATATATATATATATAATATTATATATAAATAATATAATCAAAAGTATTATAATTTATTTATCCCTAGACCCAAACTTCCTGATATGAATCCACAATAAAACTAAAAAATGTTATATATATACCATCATTGAAAACTAATGGATTGTATATTATATAACATGATTACACATAATAACTCATTATTAAACACACTCTCAGAATCACATGGCTTATTGTATTTGGATATTTTCTATTTATCCATTTTATTAATAAATGTTGATTTTACCTTTTCCACAAAAAACCTCTTCACATAGTTCATCCTAGACATATGAATGCATTGGAAACCCTAGTGAAATATCGATATATAATAAATAATGAAATAAAACACTCAATAAATCCAAAAAATTTGATATCAATCATAGAAATATAGGCAAAATTAATAAACATCATAAAGTATTAATCATTAAATAAACTAATATTTATGAAAAAATAACCAAGTCATGTGATATAGTCCTTATGAAATAATATCTCGATGATGATCAACCATGGAAAGATAAAATTAAGAGTCTATATATATGTGGAATTACATAGTAATATGTAATTATATAAAAATGTTTCATGAAAAAATTGAAAGGATATCATATACATATTCATGGATAGCCACCAAGACTATCCTAAAACAGAGAACTAACTTTACTCTCTAAATACAAAAACATTTTTAGTTGGGTTCACTCCCAACATCCCATAAATAATATAATGCCATTGTATTTAATGATTTACCATATGAATTTCATTAAAAGTTAATTTCAATCCCATATATCATATAAAAATTTATCCTTAAATATGGTTGTGCCACATGAACATGAAAACAATCATAAATAAATAAAAATTAATACAATGAATTAAAAATGATTATATAATGGGTTGTATAAATATATTCCTGAGGTATAAAGCCAACTAATGAAAAAATGGAAATTACCATAAATGTAAATAAATATATCAATACATTACTAAATGTTCATTTATTATTTTTTTAATGATTTCCAATATAATATAAACACGAATATAAACATAAAAATATATCTTCGAAGTCAATCAATTGGTATGACTATATCATTTATTTCTATTTAACAAAAATAATCAAATATAGTATATTCAAAATGTTTATGTATTGAAAGAATGGTTTTCATTACTATTGTTAATGAAAAAAATATAGTGATGGATCTCTCCTATAATTATGATTGTATCTCCTTAACACCTAGAATTCATAAGAAATTTCATAATGTATAAAAACATATTTTAGTATATCAATGGGGTGTTTAAAGTTTGTAGTGTGAAGTAATATAAAATATCAAACATTCAATTAGTGTAATTTAATAGGTTATTATTGAGGATAAATTATCCATTATAGGATGACATGAACTTTTATTTTATTTATTAAAGTAATTCCATTGTTTCTATAAAGAATTGTAATAATAAAAAATAATGGAAGTTTCATTTTCAAGAAAATATATAAAAATAAGAATATTTTTATATGCAAATATTTTTTAATTGTGACTGATATTAAGATCCCAAATTAATTGAAAATTAATTTGAAAAATAAATCGATGAACTTTATAGGAAAATTTAATATAAGTTTTTTTACCACATTAATTGTATATTAAATTTCATAGAAATAAAATTAATGGAATATAATTATGGTAAAGAATCAAAACAATTAATTAGATAACATGAAATTGAAACATATTAAAAACTAATAAATAAATATAATGAAAAAATAATTTATTTGGAAGATAAATATCAAGTGAATAAAGTGGTCAATAAAATTTACCTTCAAAAGTGTTATAATGGGAGAATATTGAATAAATCAGTGCCCAAAATAAGTATAATTACTTAAATATAAGGGAAAGAATATGAATTTAAAAATAAAGGCATATGATACCAGGTCCATCTAATACCATGTTATCACAATATATATTTTGGATTACCAATCACCGGGTAGGTATTCCATGTTTATTATTCCACAACAATGGAGACATGAGTAACATAAACCCTTATAAAATATATTATATAGAAGATATATCATGATAAAAGAAAATATATAGAACACATATAATCACATTGAATCATAGAATAATAATATGATTTAATAAGATTATAACACCATGGTAATGTGGAAGGAATATAAAATATTACATTATAATAACAATCATAATCTATGTTTCACTTCCCTAACAACATGACATAGTGTTCTTGGTTAAACTAAAATGCACCTCACATCATATCTAATGAGATGAAAACATTACTCAATGCATCAAGAAGATATATATTTTAGGTCCCACCCATCATTTAATAATATTTTCATGAATATGTATGCAAAATAAGGAAAAGGAACCTTATATCATGAAGAAGCATGATAAAACCCTTGAGATGTAAATGTGTAACATAATATTATCTGAAACCCAATCCAAATGGAATATCATAATGCCTCTAAATGAGAGAAGGTATTAAAGACTTTTTAAAATTTATAATTGAGTAAAAATGAAAAGTTATTGAGTACGTAATTTAATTGAATAAAATTTATAATAACTTTGTGGATAAGTATGTATTGAAATGAAACTCTTAAATGATGATTTAAGAAAGCGGAAAACATCCTTAAAATAAGATGAGATCATGGTTTTCTCATTAGAACATGGAGTAAAGAATGGTTTTCATTAAAATAGTTTTAATTTTAAAAATTCATGTAAGGGAATTAACCTGATATGTATGACACATGTAAATAAATATTGAAATGTTTTTTTTATCATTAATCGGGTATACTTTATAGAGAATATTTAAATGGGAACATAGATATGAGTCTAAACTGAGAAATAAATGAAGAAAAATACATGTATATATAAGGTAAATATATATAATAAGTATCATTCTATGATAATAAATATGAGATAATGTTAGTTAGATATAAAAATAATAAACCATAGAAAATAGGGTTGTTTGGAGAGATCCATTACCTCGATTCTTGTCACACTTGTTATGTGTGTCTAAATTCTTGAATAATCAAATATAGTTTACTTAATACTTTCTTTTGAACCTTTTTCATGTATATTTAAATTTTACTTTTTTATTTTTATTTTTCTTTCATATACTATATAGTATCTTTATTAAATCGAACACCTGAGGTTGTATAATAAATTTATTCAAGACAATTTCTATATATTTTACATTTTTCAATGGTGTGGTGAAATTGTTCAATAATCTATATAATTTTGTAATTGATCCTTTTTTTATTAAATTATCATATAATTTATATGGTATGATATGTTGTACAAAATAGATTCAAACTATGAAATGTATCTCGGTGTGTGCATTTTTGTTAGTTAAAATTACTATGACCAGTATAAGATATTATCACTAATATTATACCCAATTTATATTTCTATAATATTAATCAGGTTATAAAAATATTATTTATTCATTAAATAAATTTCTCAAACTAATAATTGAAGGAAATTATTAAAAATAAAATACAACATCCATAGAGGTGGTGAACTGGCCATAATATGGGTGATGGTTTAATTTTACAAATAGAGATGGATAGAGTAAAAAAATTGATATTACATTTATATGATATTATTTTAGGATACATATGATTCTGATTTAGATATATAAATTTGGTTTTAATAGATTTATAGGTTTTATAACAATACATAAATTAAATAAAATCGGATAAGATAATTAAACCTTCCTTTTATATCATCAGTTTGATTTAACCTTAATCCTTATTAGATATACATTTTATGTAACACACTGAGATCAAAAATAACTTTTCATTTAAAACATAATATTTTCAAAAGCTTTCTCACAAAAAAAACAAACCAAAAAGAACCATATATCTCTATAAATTTGTTAATATTTAATCATAGAATTGGAAATTATAAATAAATTTTAATGAATTATGAGATAAATAGAGAAATAAAAATAAATTTTATTTTTAATACTATGAAAATGATGAAAATTCAATTAGTTTAGATAAATAACTAATAACACCAATTTATACAATAAAATGATTCCTTCTAAAAAATTAGACTTTTATGGATTTTATATGTTATATATAATATATATTTCAGATATGAATAATATATAAACGTAACATTTATTAGTAACTTATATGGAATAAGAGTAAAAATAATCAATATTTTTTAAAATAATATTTTCCTATGAAAAAAATATACATTATATTTTTATTTTTTATCTATAAATTAATTTTTACCAAATTATTAAATTGAATTGGATAAAATGATTTGAATATTTTTAATTAGTATGATCATATTATTAAATGTGTTCAATTTCATTTATACATAGATAATTATGTTACCAAGGTAAATATTAGTTTCCACGGTAAAATAGTTCGTTTCCAAGGAATGATACTTTTCTAAATATAATGATTTTAAATTAAATTAATATATTTCATAATAAATAATAAATATGTTATATAAAATTAAACTAACTAATTAAACTATAAATCAATTTTAAATTATATTAAGGACACAAAATGATTAAAATTGAATTTTTCTTCAAAAACATTTTTTCAGACATTATATGTCTTAATTTAACAGTAATATTTATTATATATTGAAATTAAATTGGATTAAATAAATTTAAAATTCAGATTTTTCACCCCAAAATTTTTTAAGAAGGTTATTTATATTTTTTTAATAAAATATTTATAATTTTTAAATTTTATTAAAGATTAACAAGCGTTAAAAAGGGTAATCTAATGTGAATCAATTTTGAATACAATCATATGGAACTTAAACCATCAATAATTCATTTATTAGGTTTAATTGTAATTCTTACATGTCTCAGAATCATTTAACAACCTAACTATCATGAAATTATATTCTTACCCCTTACCTAACTTTCTTTTCCAATGATTTGTCCCTACTTTTCACCTATAAAAAGAGATCACATCCAAACACTTAAATCCACAAATCTAGATTAAAATTATAATGAAATAGTATTCAATTTACTTCTTAAAAATCCCTAATACACATTTTGAATAACCTTTTATCAACAAACTTCCATAAGTTCTTTCATTTCTAAAGGATACTTCAAGAGAAAATATCAATCCCCAATATATGTATAACTTAGTACAAATATATTTTACTTATCATTCGTATAAACACAGCCCAAAACCCATTCTAAAAATATGTATATAATTAAATAATTGTCAATAATATATTAAAACTTTTTTATATTTATGGTATAATAATTTTCTATTCTCCTCTTGTTAAATCAAAAAAATAAAAACATTTCTCATGCGTATGTACGGACTATCACCACCCTTTACAACACATTTCATTTTTCATCACCAAAATTCATGCTTGTTTATATAAATTGGTTTAGTGAATATATATTTTATTTATCTCATGATTTATATTTAGGAAATATTAATTTTTAATTCTATTATTAATATTTTCAATAGGTTATGAACATAAAACTAATCACTTAAAAATATTATATCAAGAAGTAAAACAAATTATTTATAAGTAGAAAATTATATTTATTTTTCCTTATTTTTCTAAAGATTCAAAATTTAGATAAACCGACATAATAAACTCTAAATATTTTAATAATACTTTTATTCTAATAGTATTATAATAAAATAATTCATTCCAATGTCATGCTCATAACAAGATACTATCATGTTATTGTTATGTCAGTTTAACCACCCACATGAACAATATTATTAATTTCTATCAACGATAGATTTGGAGAATTAATATTGGATATTAATAAGTAAATACTGATGTTTTTATACTGGTATTTTAACATAAAAATTTAACTCACTAATTATGAAAATTGTATTGGTTCATTATAAATTATCAAAAAAGGCTTCTCACAGACATCATCATCATGAATTATAACTAAAATTGTTATGAAATAAATGTATAAAATTATAAATAATTTTAATGAATAAATTATTTTACCATGTATGATATATGAATGATAAAATTTAGGACAATAATTATGAAAAAATTCTCTATTATAAAATTAGTTCAAAATTATCAAGATTGTTCACACCCGATATTTAAAAATAGTTAATAAATAAGAACTAAAAATATTATGATTAATTAAATAATAGTTATAAAATTATTTGTATCTGAAAATGGTGCAAACATATTTTATTATAATATTCGTGTTTTTAATAAACTATCTTATTTTATATTCAACTATGTGGGGAAACAAGGTGAGGGTTATTGTTAACACAATTTTATTCAATTGAGTTAAAAACATTCTTCTTCAACTCTGTTATTCAATGTTTCATTTATTCAAAATAATGAATAAATTTTATTTTATTACAGTCTTATTTTTTTGGGTTCTATAATTCATTCTCATAACCCGATTATCATCCGATTTTTACCACAAGGATTATATTACATGTAAGGGTTTTCATGGTATGAATATCAATTCTTGGAGAGATGTTACATGTTATGAAACGTTTTTCCTTTTTATAGTGTTCTATTGATTAAAATACAAAATTTTTTTTATTTTTATGTAATTCATAGGATATTATAATACAAATCAATTTTCTATTCTTTAATTGGATTTTGAATCAAGTGTCACCCCAAGGGTAAGTATTATAAGTTATTCAATTTTCTTTCATTGATTTATAATCAGTCTCTTGAATTTATTTCATTTAATTTGGGTATATTTTACTCTTTTATTTTATTATATTATGTTCTATAAATTTTTAATTTTTATCATGTAATACCCATTTCAAATATTCCTTGATTCATGGAGTATGGTTCTTGTATGGGATATGGATAGCACAAATCATCTTTATATTAATTATGATGTATCATCTTGAACACTTGCTTTTTATATTTTGGTTCCCACACCCTACTATTTTAATATATGGTAATTTTTATTCCAAAATGATAATATTAATTTTTAATACCAAATAATGATTTACAACTATTTTTTAATATTCTAGGTTTTAAAAAATGTACTTTAAAAAATTAAAATTGTTTCTCCTTTGATTATCTAATGGTTTTTCAAACTAAACACATTTCCTTGGATACCGTTGTCTAATTTTCAAGTATCCATTATTGTATATTGTTTTTAAAATTAAAAATATTATTAATATTCACTTAAAATTTTAATAAATGAAATATTAATGTGACCCATAACTTCTCCATTATTATAATGTAGAAAATTATTTCTAAAAACTCTATTACATTTTTATATCCATTTTCCATTTCATATTAACAATAATTTAACCTATTGGGGATTATGTATCATGGTATACCCTCTATTTTATATTATTATATTTATTATTTGGGGGAATGACTCATGGAATCAAATAATCCAACTTTTTATCACTTATATTGTGGTACCATTTTATATATTCTTCTTTCAATATTGTTATTAATCTTTTTCAACATCCTTCTATGTTTCATTTATTTCACTAAGGATATTACCATTTATAACCACCCACCTTATTTCTTTATATTTATAATGATTATGTAATTCAATTTATATTATGGGAAAATATTCACCTTTCAATAAATTTCTTATCTCCATACATATGAATTTGGCAGCTCAGTTTGGCGGATTATATATTAGAATCGCATATATTTTTTATTTTAATAAGGTTTATTATTGGAAAATTTTATTGTTTATTGTTTATTTATTTTCACATATGTTAAATTCTTTCATCATAATTAGTTATGGGAGGGTCCCAATTACAAATACCTATTTGATGCATCAATTGGCCTCATGAAAAAATATTACTTGTGTTTTTTTTCTTTACTAGAAAGAATATTTCCTATACATAGTTCCTTAATTATAAGATCATGACATCTACGATATTGATTTATTATCTTAGGGAATTAAATTAGGTACATAAAATTATGGATTTTATCTACAATGATCTAGTTACTATTATACCTATGATCTTTTCATTTCCATTATTATCCATGGATACAAATATTCTATTTTTTCTTCTATTATGGAATTATTTTTGGTTATATATTCCAGCTACATTTACTATGCTCATATTATGATCACTAATGATATTTTATTTTTATAAATCACGTTTACCCTTTCCATGAATTTGATCACATAACTTCTTATGTTTAAATTATTCATTTTATAGTGAATGGAAATAAAACTGATATGTATAACAGTATAGATTTTATGGAAATGTTTTGGGATGTTTTGGAGAAATATTCCAGATTATTTAGTTTCGTATATTATGGAAATAAAATTTCCAATGGTTTAGAAAGACATGATATATATTATGATATTATTTTTATTTACTCTCTATAGATCTAGAAATAAGTTCTTGGGAATATATATAATGTAGTATTTTCTTTAATTCATTTAATTATGGGATAATTATTTCTAGAAATATATTTTTTTATCAAAGATAATACATAATGTAAGTGTTTTTGGAACTAGATATAGTGGTTATAGAAAACGTTAGAGTTTATGATGTTAGTTAATGATAATTTATGGATAATAAGTTAATGATGATGAAAATTTTAATGGTATAGAAAACCCTTTATGTTATTTGTGGTATGGTTGAATATTTTAGGGATTAGATTTAACAAACATTACTAAAACATCAAGGGATAAGTCTAAGAGATAATTAAATTTATATGATAACATCATAATGTTTTGGTAGTGTTGAGATTCGTGGTCTCCGAGTAAGTACATACATGTCTAGATACTAACAATTGAATATGGAAATGAGACATATTCATCTAGGGGTAATCTCCCTAAAAACGATGGTTTATTATTTACTCTATCATTAATATGGTCTATATTAGTTGGCCTAATACAACACACCTAATAAAAAACTCTTGAGGGATATTCTTTGGTATCTCCCATTTTCTTTAAAATAAATTATGATGAATTTATTATGTTAAGGAATTAGGTTAAGAAATAAAACATAACCCAACATAATGGAAACAATATTGAACCAATAGTTTTATTTTTTGAACATAAATATTATAATTTTTTTTAAAAGAATATGATTTTTTGTGATTAATTTATCATTTAATTATCTTATAATAATTATATTATGGTTTCCCTCACTCATGTTCACTACTGTTTATTTTAGTAAATGTTGAAGAAAAAAAGTACTAAGTTAACAATATACTCCATGGATAATGAAAATATTTTCTTAATAATAAACATAATGCGATAAGATCAAGAGTGGTAAATATTTTTATTATTCCAAACCATCTATCATGAATTATGATTAACAATGTGAACTAAGATGAGTTTCCAAACATACAAAATAATTGAAGGATGGAGTCTCATGGAAGTTTTTGTAAAAATGATAAGGATGGATGAATTTTTAATTTCTTACAAACTAAAATAATGGAATGATTCACCAAGGAAAATGTCTCAAATGAAAATAAAATATGATTTTGTGTAAAATGGAAGACATAGATAATCATTTTCTTCGAAGAAAAATGAATTAGTTTGATAACATAATGAAGATAAGATATTTGTTTCCTAATAATAACTAATATATTAATGTGAACACCTCATTAGATAAAATATCATTAGTTATATATATTTTTAAATAAAATTGAATAATTTCACTATTAAATGATAATGAAAATTGAGAGGATGAAATTTATTTTTGGTGGGGGAATTTTAACACTGTGAGGTCTAAAATTATATATTTTTTTAAAAAAAACTATATTCAATAACATTCATTACCTATAACATCAAACCACAAATAACAATATAACACTACATAATCGATAAGTTGTAGTTGTATAATTGGTGGGTAAAAAAAAAGTTAACTGAATTATTAAATATATATGTAGAAATAAAAGTATTGTTCATTATTAATATTATGGAAATGATTAAAATTCATTTAGTGTTGATAAATAACTAATAATACAGATTTATGATTTAAAATATATTCTTAAAAAATTATATTTTTATATAATATGAGAAAAATATTATTTCTATGAATAATATATTATCACATTTTTTATTATTAACTGATAAAAAATAATAGTCAAAATATTTAATTTTTAGAATAAATTATCTTTCTATGAAAACAAATTTTGTTATATTTTTATGTTTGTATATAAAAATTAATTTTTAACAGTTTTAGATATTTAATTATATAATATGATTTGAATATTTTAAATTATCATGACGAAATTATGTAGTGATGAAAATTTAATTTTTTGGCATAATATTAAGCCACCAGGGAAAAAAATTATTTATAATAGTAAAACAATAATTTCTCAATGAATGATACAATTTTAAATATTAGACTTCTAAATTAAATAGATATTTTATAAAATTAATACTATATTATTATATTTAAAAATAAATTACAATCATTTAATTATTAATCAATTTTAAATCATATTATTAATAATTAATGAATAAAAGGGCATGTTTATATAAAAATGGATTTTAAAAACATTATATATTTTAATTAAAAATTTAACATGTTCATTTTAAAAAAATTAATTAAGTTAAATGGATTATAATTTAGGATTAATCACAAAATTATTTTATAATAAGGGTCATTTTATATTTTTTGTAAAACAATAATTACCTTGGTTAAATTAAATTCATTATTATTAAGTATGAAAATGGGTAATTTAATGTGGATTTAATTTTACAATATCAATTTTAAACAAGCCCTTATACAATACCTTTTTAGGTGGGAAATTCATTCATTTCTCACTAACATTTTCCCACCAAAATATGTTAACTCTGATGAAATTCAATTATTACACCTTACCTAACATTCTATTCCAACATTTCATCGCATATTTTAACCTATAAAATGACCTCACTTCCACCCACATCAAGACACACATATTTTTAAAAATACCAATGAACATCTAACCAATTTTATTATTCTAGATCCCATCTAAACCATTGGAATCCCTTATACTCACTAAAGTAAGTCAGGTACATCATTTCCAAAGGATACATCAAGAGAATGTCCAATTCCTCAACATAAGTGTTAATTAACCATTAACTTTATTTCATTATCCTTTTTATCTACCCTCCAAGAAAATTATTCTAACTTAATTCATATAAGGAAATAACTATAAATAATACAATGAAATATTATTATATTTATCGTATAACCATTATCAATTCCAATGCAATTCAAAAGAAAAAAAATGAAAAGGTTTCTCAGGATCATGTGCGGACTAAAACTTCAATGAATAAAAGTTTTTGTTTTTCATATCCACCTTTCTATTATGGTTCTATAAATGGGTTTAGTGAATATATATTTTATTAATTTAGTAATTTATATTATTTAATTAAAAATTATTCATTTTAAATCAAGTATTATCAATAGGTGAACATTATAAAACTAACCATCTAAAACAATCCTACCAAGAGGTAATGTGATTTATTAATAAGTGATAGATTATTTTTTATTTACCTTATTCACAAAAGTCTTCCCAATTTTGATTTATATTTTTAATTTCAAACCTATGTTTTTGAATTCATCTATGGTTCCAGTTCAGGTTTGGTCTCTATCTCTTTTCACAAGAATTAGGTGTGACAGGGTTGAGTTTTTGTTTTATTTATTCCATCCATTATTAGAGTGTATTTCTCATTTGGTTTCCCCATTTATTTTTGGGGAGAGTAGGTTTTTTGGGGTGGGATGGCCCTGTCTCCCAGGTAGCGCATGATAAGTAGTAATCTTGCACCCTGGAACAGGTAATCAGGTTGAAGCTCATAGGTGAAACTGTAGCTACTACATGACTACCACATGGTTAGTCATACCTTATGGGTTGGCCATGTAGTCAATTTTATTCTTAGTAGTAGCAGTCTCATGGTATCAGCAAAGTTTGATAGACCATATGGACTAACCGTGAGGAATGGTTTGTTTTTTTAAAACTTTTCTCTCTTTATATACATTTTATACCCTAATCCATCTTTTTCCCCATTCAAACTACTACGAACTAGGATCCTTCCATGGGGTATTTTCACACCTTAAAGACCCTCTATGAGGAATCCAAGGGGCTTTATTGGAATTTCTATAACTAGATCAAAATGTTATGGCTTCATCCCCCCCCCCCCCCCCCGTTTGGCATTCTCTTAATTTTTCACTTATTATCTTACCCTAGTGGTCATGTTGGATGATTCTCATATATAGGGTTGCTTGGTTTTGGGTTTTTTCCTTCTTAGGGTTCCCTGATGTCGGATCTAGGCACTCTTGGGTGTGGTTAGGTTGTGAATTTGGTTCACATTAGATTCCAAAAGTTCTTCATCGGTTGATGTAGTATCCCTTTATACCTCTTATTTAATGTTAATATTTCATTGATTTATCGATTTTTACACATATATTAATTGTTAAATATTGATTATTCATGTTTTTAATGATTTTTTAATGTTAAATGAAATGTTTTTCTCAATCTCTTTTTATGTGTGAAATGGATTTAGTGGTTTTTTCACACCAAATGCTAGTTAAATTTCCCAATTTTCTTTTCTAATGAGTTTGTGATTTTTGAAGGGTATAGATTTTTTTTTATAAATGGTTGTTTGATTTTCAAATGGTGTTTTCTGTTTCAAAGATATTTTTCTAATATTTTTATTTTGAAATTGGGTTGTGAGTGTTTGTTTATAAATTGTTTTATATGTGAAAGTTACATGGGGTCGGTTTTGAATTTTCCAAAAAATTGTCTAATTTTGAAATCCAATTTGGGAGTGAGTATTTCCTTGTTGGTTGATATCAAGATGTGAGGTCCATCAGTGTGGGAACTCCCTCATGTAGTAATTTTTTTAAGTAAACGACTACTCCATGAGGAGGTCGGGGAGGTGTCGGGTTGTGTGATGTGTATGGTTGTATATATATATACAACATGTTGTTTGAGATGTGTGGCACACCCCTTTTTGAACATATCATGGAAACTAGAATATAAAATAAGAATTATAATAATGTAAACTATAACGGTAGTTCACGCACTGAAGTGTGGCCTATTGTATGTGGATATTGGGGTTTATTTCTATAGGATTTGGCCACATTGTCTGTCCTAAGTTAGGGTGTTTGGCCTTTGGTTTTTTTATTTCAAAGTTAATGGAATGCTACTTAAGATGGGGTCTCTTGAATTTGTATGTTATGGTTCTCCTCTGAGTACCTAAGTATTCTGATGTTCCTCTATTTTTAAAACCATTTGTATCATTCACCTAAATTCATGGAATCATTATTCTTGTGCTTGGTTTCAGAGTTTTTATGGTAGATTGTGAATGTTTGTTTTGTTATAAGGGTTTTAAGAAATATTTTTTGAATGAATGTATGTTTTCCCCATTTTTCCTTTAAAATTAAAAATAAAAGTCTTTTATTGGTTTCATTTTCCATATATCTTAGGATCCTAACCATATTTACATGAATGAGCCTTCTTTTAAAATGTGATTCTATGGAATTTGGACTGTGATTTGTTAACTCAAAATGAAAGTGTGAAAAAACCTCTATTTTTACATTATAATTCAAACTTTCTAATCAATATTTCTTTATTTAAAGAATGTGTATTTAGAATATAATTATTCAGGCATACATATCCAATTTTAATACCCATGTCTGTAGTCTTTTCTTCTTTTAGATTATAACATGGGTTACAACTTTGGTTTAATTTCCTTGGGTGGTGATTGGATGTGTATTGGAGGGTGACCCTTGGGGTCACATTAATATTTCCTGGGTGTGAGGTTTAGTGCATTCATATTGGATTATTTTTCATCATTTATTTATTTTGTTGGGAAAAACTATTCTCATTGACTCTATTGACACCCTTTATGCTTTTTGAGAATATACGAGGATCGAGAATATTTCTCAGGATTTTCCATGGATCGTCTCCGGTGGTCGGTTCAGGGTCGACCCAGGGTGGTTTGCGACTAAATGGTATGATAGCAGGTCTCCCCTTTTGATGAATATTCCTTTTAGAGCCACACATCGTTATTTGGGGATTTCATGGTATAATGAGTTTGACTTTTGTGCTCGAGGTGTAATAATGGGAAGGTCTTCATGAACCCTCGCTTCCTACGAACCTAGAGTTACCATGCGATGTCTGTGAATTATGGTGTATTTTGGTTTTTGTGGTTTGTATGTTGTTGGTAAATGAAACAAATGTTGGGTAAATGGCCTCTATGAGATCACAGGGCCTAGAAATATGTGTAGATGAAGATCATTTCCATAGAATGATCCTCATGAATGTGGTGTGATTGGCATATGGCCTCCAACCAATAGACCAAGTCACTCATCGATGGTAGTTTCCCTTTTGTGAATCATCTGTATTTTTTATAATTTAGGAAATTGTTTTTGAAAAGTATCCTTTTGGAATTGTAAATATATAAATTTAAGATGGTGACATATTTTCCTAACTTATTTCTTTGAAGTTCTGGAAGATTGGTTTTTTTTTGTGAAATGAATTTTTGGGGTAAAACAATAGTCGTTTAGAGGGATTAGTTGAGCTATTGAGAAATGTTTGGAATCATACATTTTGGTATTTAGTATCTAGTTTTAATGGGATGAGATTCTTTGAAAAAAAAATTGTGGAGTCCAAAAATGATTTTGGATGGGCTGTAAGTGAATTTTTTGATGTTTTATAAATATTTAAATTGGGTAAATTTTTTGTAAGGGATGTTTGAGGTCTAGAAATGGGTTTAATATTTAATGGATGACATTATTTTTCTAGATTGGCTTGTGAGTATAGAATTTGGTTTCAAAATTTTGTGTTTAACAGTTTTTTAAAAGAATCTTGGTTGGTTTTGAAATGGAGATGTTGGTGGGATACATTGTTCTGAAAGGTGGAAATAGGTTAGTTTAACCAATGGTTTTTCATGGGTAACCACATACATGGTATTTTGTGATAAATTGATTGAGTCGGAATACGGCACAAGGATATACATGTGTGATACTCTATGGATTACATTGTTGCGGGTGTGACCCACAAAAACTATTTAATTGGAAAGATGATTGTTATTAAAGAAGTGTGGTGGTGAGTCTTCCTGTGTCTTCAGAATGTTGGTTGTGTTGGTGTCTAAGCCCTAAATATACTTTTTGGTCTATTTCTATTTCTAGTTTATATTCTTATTGGTGGTTTTTCTGAAAAGTGTTTTGAAAAACCTTGTTGGTGGTTTCAATTGTGTTTTGGTGATATTTTGTAGTATGTTTTGGCCAAATTACCAATTCTATTGGGTCCTTGTTTTCTCCTCATTGGTTAATTTTCTCCCCCATGGAGAATCAATGTTTGTTAGGAATGTGGTCATGGGTGACCTCCCTAGTGGTAAACCCTCCAGTTGATTAATGGAATGATTTCTTTCATGGAATTTGGTATTTAAATATAGTTAATTCATTTTAGATATGAATCTCTTAGTTCTAGCCACTGTTCTAGAATGGGTCTCATGATCATTCATTGGTTTCTCCTAGCTAGGTTTGTTCTCGGGAAACTAAAGAGGTGAGTGTGGTCGTAAGGGGTTTTCACAGTCATTTTCATGAATCTTGTGTTGGTTGGGACCTGGGTTAAGATCTCGCTCCCTTTATTGTTTCCCTTGGTTGTAAGGATCATGTTCGGTGGTGTCTGGAAATGCACATTTCTTTTTTAAGAGAAAAGGTGGGTGTTATAGATCTTTTTGGGGCTTCTGTTTCAATAGAATAATATCATTCGTTCAGGAATTATAAGCTTCTAATTTTCTAATGGAATGGTTTCCCTCATGTATAATATTCTGTGTTCCTTGTTTTAGGTGAAAGGTATGATGTGGGTGCATCTTCCATGTCCCTAAAAATATAATGTTCTATATTGAGGTAGAATAAGTCTAGATGTGTGTTGGGTTCCATTGGTTCTTCTTGCAATGTTGTATGGTTTCTTGTGGCACCAGAAGGAGAAGTTTCATTTCGGGGTTTCTAAAACATTACTAAGAGGCAGGAGATGATTCAATCATAAGATCTACATCCTTAGGTACAAGAGTGAAGCTGACATATATCCAGGAGAACCCTCATGGTCTGAATGGCCTAGGTTCAATCTGTATCCTTAGGCAAGGGTGAAGGATAAAGTTCAAGACTCTTGTATAGTTATTATGGTTTTACTAGTTCAGTTCTATACAAATGGTGTGGGAACCTCGTTCCCACATTGTGACCAATTTGGGTGTACAATATTTCCCTTACGTTGGAGAAGTGTAGTAGTTTTTTTCTTCTCAATATCCTGGTGGATGTATCCCACCTAGTGTGAGTTTCCCTTTTTATTTCCCTTGTGTGGGCCATCTATATGAATCATGTGTGGTTGGGTTGTGGTTATATGAGGATGCGAACAATTGGTATGAACTGTTGGTTGTGGTTTTTTTTGGTCCATTAATTGGGCCCCTTCTCTCCCCTCCCCTTATGGTGGGAAATTTTTGTTCCCGTGGTAAGGTTCTCGAGTCTATTAAGTCTGGATAGAATTTATGGTGGGGACAACCACTATGATTTTCTCTTAAAATTCTCCAAAATTAAGCATCATTGCCTTATATCTAATGGTGGGGAGTCTGTTTGGTCATCTCCATGTATTTATCCTTGTTTATTCATTGTTTTCATCTCATGTGGTGGTTCGTTTCTCACAGTGAGGAGTCTGTTCGGGCCACCCCATGTTGTTATCTTAGTTCCATTCATCTTATTAGTTTAGCGGTGGATGGATTCCTATGGAACCACTAAATTTTATGTTCTCCTTCGAGTAGTGGTTGTATGGATGTGTTTTCAGTGGTTATATTATGTAAGGTTATAATTTTATCTTGGATATGTGGTTTAAGATTATTCATCTATTTTGGGTGGACAGTATGAGTTCCTTAACATATACACCATATTATGTTTTCAAGGTAGTTAACCTTAACATATGATTATTTCAGGATTTGTTTCTCTACTAAATTTAATATGTTTCCATGATTATTTGGTACCATGTTCTTTATATTATATATTCATTTGATTACTCATGATTCTTATCTTTTTGGATATCATGTTATACCTTTGCCTCACATGTTTTGTTTATGTATCATGTTTATTCCCTTAGATGGACTTTTTGATAACCCCTACTATCTATGTATTCCCTAGGGATATCCTAGGCAATTTTAGGGCCTCGAATAGATTTATAATCTCATTATTCAGATTAAAATAAAGATTCTATATTTTTATGTTGATGTTTTAGGTACCTAATTTTCAAAACACACTAGGCCCATTCGATCATTTTTATAGTATCAATGGATATTTCTATTAAAATTCGTGTAATAATATGTGTAAAAAGGATTAGATCACAATAGTTGGTATTGGATATACATATAATTATTTTGGGGGATTATTACTTAGACTACTGTAGTGACAACTCATGGGACATCTGTAAGTGTATGAAAGTATCCTAGAATTTTGTGATGTAAATAGAGAGAGGGAATATCGGGGTTCACTTAGTGGTATAGTGTAAGCCAGCGACTCCATGGAAATAGAACTAGCTCATGTTTGAGTCCTGCCACACTTGAAATTAGTTGGGGGCTTGTGGCATGAAGATATTTGGTTGGGAATATGAAAATTATTTTGGGGCCCCCACCTATACATCATTACTTAAACAACACGTTCATGTGTGCTGGTTGGCTTAGTAGTTAAACCCTATAATAATACATTGAGTGTTGGGGTTCAAAATCCACTAGGCATAAGTGCTATAGAAGAAATGTAGTGGTACTGTAGGAGAATTTTATTGGTACAATAGCAGCAGTAGAACTGTAGAACCAGTGGGATTATAGTGGTGGTGGGAACTGTAGGTGGAACTGTAGGTAGTGGAATTAATATAGAACGTATTATAGCAGTCCGGTACTTTAGCAGAACTATTCTCTAGAGGGCCTTTGGTAAAATATTTGGGCATGACCGGTCATATAATGGGATTTAATTCCCAATAGGCCGATGGTCCATGTAATGGTCTTCATTCCACTTGGCTGATGGTACATGTTATGAATAAATAAGTCTTTATGGGTGGGATATCCCCTTAGGGGTGATATGTCCTTCCTTTCTGGATAGTGTGTGTGGTGTGTGTGAGAGATTTTGGTGTTTAACACTCATTGGGTGTGGGTTAAATATAGCGGTAGGTGTATTAGAGCTATAGAAGTTGTGGGGCTATAGTGGTGGTGGGAACTATAGTGGTGGAATAACTGTAGAATGTACTATAGGAACCCATGTATTATAGCTGCACTATTTACCAAAGGTCCTTCAGGTCAAAATTTTGGCCTTCAGGGCCATGTAATGAACATTCATTCCCATTGGGATAACATGATATGTAATGGATTTTGGGCATACTGGGGATAAAGGTCATGTACTAAATAAATGAGGCTTGATGGGTGGGTTATCCCTTGGGGGTTTTGGCCTTCCTTTCTAGTATGTGTGTTAGGTTTTTTGTGTGTGTGTGTTTAAATGTAATTCCTCCACTATACACCAAATATATGTATATTTATATTGGGAGTGAATTACAAGAACTTACATCTCATTCCGGATACTACAAGTGGATATGGCTCTAGAAATAGTTTTACAAGGAGGTAATAAGCCCGAAATGGTGTATTGGGAACTATCTCGGTTGTCACCTAGTGTAAAAAAGGCCTTACATCGCAACTAGTTTGACAATCCCAGGAGAAATGATTTGGAAATTTACAATATATTTTTATGAACTATAATTATGGATTAAATAAATTATTACGGTAGAAAACCCAATAGGATAGTTACTATGGTTAACTAAGAGTGAAACCTAGATACTCATAAGTTAGGATATACATATCATTTATAAGTTTCTCATTAATGAATTTAATATTTCATTCGCTAAGTTTATTAATTAACTTATTCTAATCATTTTTTAATTTTTTTTAGTTAATAGTGTTAAACATGGGAAACTATTACAATAAACAACATGATTAGAAATGTGATTATTTCCCCAATGATTTTCCTAACCATATATGAGTTGAATATTATAACATCATGTAAATACTCTCTCAACTGGATCAAGTTATAGCTAATAAATTGAAACAGGTGGAACTCCAATTTTTATCCTATGAATGAGAAAGTTGTTGTCTTGCCTTTTATATGAAACAATCCTCCTGTATTTAGTGGATCTATATACCCCAAATCATAGAATAAGGGATTAATTACATTGAGAATATATTTTATTTCATGGAATACAACGAATAGAAGAAACTTTTTCTTGTATTCTTTCATATATATGGGGTATGTTGATCCATGGTGGGACCCTGATCAATAACATGAATCAAAAGATGAAATTTATTACTTGGAATGTGAACAATAAAAGAAATTTTTTCAATAAAAAATTTCAGTAAAATATCTATCTTAAACTAAAGAGGTTGTTCTTTAGATCGGATAAATGAAGATAAATCTATCATGTGTTATGAGGAAAACATAACACAGATTTTATAGTAAACCTCTAGATTTTTCAACAATACTAAAAGAAAGGTGGACCATTTCTTTAGTGGGTTTAATACATGTCTATGAAAAGCTATAGAGATTTAGGACATTGACATCTATGAAGAGTGTTTATGTTGTAACTTCAAATTAGATATGGATATTGGTGAATATTATTTGTCTCATTGGACGCGAGATAAAAATCATAAAATATATATTTCTTACCTAGGATCAAAGATACATGTAATTTTGGAAATAAAACCAAGCATCTCTTAAGTCATAAGTGTGGGAAGAAGTATTCTAAAATTATATTAATGGTACTATGATATGATTATATTTTGGAAAGAAGAGAATCAGGATAATAAATAAAAAAGAGTGGTGAAGAAACCAGTGAATTAAATTTCAAAAAAATGTTTTTTATCAACACATAGCTTATAGTGTAATGTTTCAACTTTAATTAACATATTTATTATGCAAGCTGATTCCCAATTCCAAGGGTTGTTAGAATAAATAAATGACAATAACCTCTATGTACTATAGATAAATGAGGCGAATATGTTATCATTAATGTAGAAGTGGATCCATACAATGATGTGGTGATACGTATGCTAGTTATTTATTCAGAAATATTGAACACTCATTTTTTAATTCTCATTTTATGCAATCTTTTATATCTAGAATGTTCAATAGAACTACTTAAATACAACCAAAAACATGGGGATTGAGCTATATGTGAGATAAGAAATTCGAAAAATTTTCCCTCCCATGTACACACTACTAGAAAAGGGGGCATTGGAGCCCCCCAGACTCGGGCGACCGCCATTGGCGGTCGCTATAGCTCACCATTAGCGACCGCCAATGGCGGTCGCTAACCTGCCTAAAAAAATTCGGGGGGTTTCTGCGCCCCCCCCACCCCCCCCCCTGCGCCCTCGATCTCCCTCGCCCTAACCCCCTCCCTCCCTCGCCGCCCTCCCTCGCGCCGCCCTCCCCTCCCCCGCCGCCCGGCCTCCCCCGCCGCCTGCCATCCGGAGCCGCCGCCCTCCGCCCTCGGGCCTCCGGCCGCCGCCCTCCGGCCTCTCGGCCCTCCCCCCCACCCCAGACGGCACCCGCACCCCGAACAGCCCCCGGCGCGCACTCCGGACCGCCCCCCGCACCCGGACGCCTCCCCGCACCCCGGACAGCACCCCCCCGCGCACTCCGGACCGCCCCCCGCACCCCGGACGCCTCCCCGCACTACGGACACCCCCCCCCCCCCCCCCACCGCGCACTCCGGACCGCCCCCTGCACCCCGGACGCCTCCCCCGCACCCCGGGACAGCCCCCCCCCCCCCCCCTGCACTCGGACACCCCCCTCCGAACCCGGACAGCCCCCCCGCACCCCGACAGCCCCCCCCCCCCCCCCCCCCCCCCCCCCCCCGCACTCGGACACCCCCCCTCCGAACCCGGACAGCCCCCCCCCCCCCCCCCCCGCACCCCGGACAAGCCCCCCGCAACCCCGGACACCCCACCCCGCACCCCGGACAGCCCCCCTACACCCCAGACAGCCCCCCCTCCCCCGCACCACGGACAGCCCCGCAACCCCGAACACCCCCTGCCCGCACCCCTGACAGGCCCCCGACACCCCGGACACCCCTCCCCGCACCTCGGACAGCCCCCCCCCCCCCCCGACCCCGGACACCCCCCCCCCCTCGCTGCCCGTCCCCCGTCCCCCCCTCACCGCCTCCTCTCCTCCAGCTCCCTGCCGCCGCCGCCGCCGCCCGTCCCCTCCCATGCCGCACCGCCTTTGGCTCCGGCTCCCCTTCGCTGCCTCCTCTCCCTCGCAGCACCGCCTTCGGCTCCCCTCCCTTTCATGTTTGCAGCTCAATCAGGTAACATGAGCTTTCAGTTACATTATTATTTTATCAATGGTTCATAAATAAATGGTTAATATTTATTTTGAATATAGTTGATTTGAAAAATGTAAATGTAATAAGTATTGTGTAAATGTTTGTTATACAAATATTATTATGGATAAGAGTTGGATTGATCTTCCAAATCGAACGTCTAGAGAATATTTCAATGGCATTATGCAGTTTATTGACTTCACGAGAGGATTTGAAAGTGACTATATTAGTTGTCCATGTAGAAAATGTGCTAACAGATATCAATTCACACGAGATACTGTGAGGGAGCACCTTTTCTTTAATGGATTTCTGAAAAATTATAAGAGTTGGACTCGTCATGGAGAAGAATATGTTCGTTGTCAAAATACAGATGCAGCTCAGATGGATGTTGATGCAAGGATGACTGATCCAATGCATGAAATGCTTACTGAAATGGTACGTGGGTTTGATCCTGAAGGCATTGGAATCCAGAATCTTGAGACCGGTGAGATAAATCTTCGCTCTGGTGCAGATCGTGATTCGAGGAGGTTTTATGAAGTACTTGATGATGCGAAAACAGAATTATATCCTGGATGTACTTCTTATAATAAACTGTCGTTTATCGTGGAGTTGTTGCATTTGAATACTTTGAATAATTGGTCAGACACATCATTCGACATGCTTTGGTTTTATTGAAAAAATTTCTTCCTGTCGACGCTAAGATTCCTGAGTCGTATTACTATGCTCGTAAGTTGACAGAGAACTTAGGTTTTACATATGAGACTATAGATGCATGTGCAAACAACTGTATGTTGTTTAGAAATGAAACTGCTCATTTGGATATTTGTACGGTTTGTGGCGCTTCCAGGTGGAAAGAGAACAGGGGAAATAAGACTCATCAAGTCAGATTGCGATACAGGGGAAACCGATTTCCGTAAAGCAAATTGCGTTACTTTCCCCTTAAACCGAGGTTGAAAAGATTTTTTATGTCATCTAAAGTTTCTAATTTAATAAGATGGCATGCAGAAAGAGTTCATGAAAGTGACATGTTAACCCACCCGGCATACTCTCATGCATGGAAGGATTTTGATAAGAGACATCCCGACTTTGCTAAAGATGTTCGTAATGTCCGATTGGATTGGCAGCAGATGGTTTCAATCCATTCAAGTCTATGGTTGGTGCAACTCATAGCACATGGCCCGTGGTGTTGGTTCCATATAATCTTCCTCTGTGGCTTTGTATGAAGCAACAATTTATATTACTTTCCACTCTTATTGATAGACCTAAAAGTCCGGGGGATAAGATTGATGTTTACCTTCAGCCATTGATTGATGAGTTGAATGAATTTTGGGGCGATGGTGTGATGACTTATGACTGCGAAACGAATGAAATGTTCAAACTGCATGCAGCTTTATTGTGGACAATCAATGACTTCCCAGCTTATGCAAATTTATCAGGCTTGAGTACGAAAGGGGAATTTTCTTGCCCTTGTTGCAATAAAAGTAAAAAATCTGTATGGCTTAAACATTCCAAAAAATGGGCATACATGGGTCACAGGCATTTTCTCCCTCCCCAGCACAGGTTCAGAAAAGACAGAGTGGCATTTGATGGTTCTAGAGAGTTCAGCCCAGCACCAAAGATCATGACAGGAGTCGAAATGTTATCGCAGATTGAGGAAGAAAACATCTGCACGGTATATGAAATTCAGGATTTGGTGGCTCCTCCAGTACGTAATATTCGTGTTGCGGGTAGGCAGCGCAGTCACAATTGGAAAAAGAAAAGTATTTGTTATAGTCTTCCGTATTGGAAAACTAACATGTTGAGGCATAATTTGGATGTCATGCATATTGAAAAAAATGTTTGTGATAACATATTGTGAACCATTTTAGGTGTCAGTGGAAAGTTAAAGGGACCATGTTAATGCACGCCGTGATTGGAAGAAATGGGTTTAAGGAAACAGTTGCATTTACAGTTAGCTGAGGGAAAACAAGGCATATATGTCTGCTGCACAGTATTCGATGACTACAGAGGAGAAAGAGACATTTCTTTCCATTTTGAAGATGGTCAAGGTGCCTGATGGTTACTCTTCTAATATTTCAAAGTGTGTGAATCTGACGAACAAGACATTGCAAGGGTTGAAAAGTCATGACAATCACATATTACTTCAGCAGTTGATTCCAATCGCAATTTGTGATTGTTTATCCCCCAATGTTGTTCAGCCCTTGATTGAGATGAGTAATTTTTTTAGACAGCTTTGTTTAAGAAATCAACGAATGAGTGATTTAAAAAGTTTGCAGGACCGAATTGTACTTACGCTTTGTCACTTTGAGAAACTTTTCCCCCCTCATTTTTCGATGTTATGGTCCACTTGACAGTGCACCTAACTGATGAAGTAATGGCTGCTGGTCCAGCGCAATTCAGGTGGATGTATCCTATTGAACGGTACTTGAGTACATTGAAAAGATTTGTACGCAACAGAGCTCGTCCAGAGGCATCAATAGCCAATGGTTATTTGATGGATGAGTGTACTACCTTTTGTGCAGAATATCTTACGGATGTTGAAACAAAATTAGATAAGCCCTCTCGGATTCATGATGGTCCAGTTGGAGAAGGAACCACATTTGATATGGACAACATCGAGTGGATACAAGCACATCGATATATCTTGTTCAATACTCCATCAGTTGCACCATTAATGCAGTAAGTATCTTATCAATGTGCTTGTATAACTTTTACATGTTTTCTTTGCATAAGTTGATCTTTTAAAACATCGCGTAATCATTTGCAGGAAACACATTAATGAGATAAAAGAAGAGATGCATCGTGCGACTGAGTTGCAAATTCAACAATCTCATTATGCGGCATTTCATGATTGGTTCAAGGATTATGTATGTATAAATTGATTTTCATTATGAGTGAAGTATTAAACTAATTCTTTCTGCATATATCAGTATTTATTTTTATAAATTATGTAGGTTCGTAAGCTGAGGGAGTTAGGGGACCCCACGCTACCTGAAGTATTTATCCAACTGGCTGAGGGTCCATCTATAACAGCTCGTCGTTATAAATCTACTGATGCTAATGGTTTTCGATTTCGCATTAAAGATGTTGACGACAAATGAGTAACACAAAACAGTGGCATCGGTTGTCCCTTTGTCGATTCTGGTTATTACTATGGTCAATTGATAGACATCATTGAAGTTGTATACACACACGGTTTGAAGTACATATTGTTAAAATGTAATTGGGTTGATCCAGTGCGTGGATGTAAAGTCGATCAATATCAGTTTTCATTGGTGAATTTTAACTATATGTTATACAGAAATAATGAACGAGTTGAGAATGAACCTTTCATTTTGACATCACAAGCGGAACAAGTATTCTTCGTTACTTTGCCTTCGGATCCAAGTTGGCAAGTTGTTGTCAAAATGTCTCGGTGAGGAGTGTTTTATTAAAGAAGATGAACCCGAGACTGTTCCGTTTGTTTACCAACAACTTGATCAACATACCGTAGTTCAACGTGAAGAAGATATTTATTGGGTCAGAGCGGCTGTTGAAGGAGAAACGGTCGATTTGCATGCTTAATGAAAGGTATAATTGTTTTCCCGCTATTCAGTAGAATGTCCTAGGATATCATAAATTATCTAATCATTTTATAAATCCTTATAAGTTTTAATCCTCACTTTTGTAAGTTAATTCATTCATAAATATTTAGGTTGATTAACTTTCTGATTTTTAAAATTCATTCACAACTAATTATTCAATCCATTTTTTGTTTGATTAACAGTTGTACAAGTTTGATTTATTAAGAACAATCCAATTTATCTTTTAAACACTTTGGACTCATTACTGATATTTTGTATGACTGCAGACATGTCAGGGGAAGAGGCAGAAAATCCACATCATCCATCTGAGGCATCTACGTCTCAGGGTCGAGGTATGTTTGAATGTCATTGTCTATATTTTTTATGTAATTGACATATATATATATATATAACATTTTTCAATTTATATATAAAATTGTTTTCAACAGGATCAGACTCGGCTACTTCTTCCTCCCGCAGGAGAGGCCCTGGTCGTGGCATATTATCATGGAATTCCGACACGACGATAGATGTTTCATTTGATGAGGTATTTCATCCCGTGGGACCGAATGCCCCGGCATTTATTCGTCATCTGGGTCATATCATACGTGACCCACATCGATTTCCATTGACCATGCGTGATTGGGCATCTATCCCTCAGGACACATTAGATCGTCTATGGAGGGAGGTTCAGGTAAGAAAATAATTTTACTTTATTTTCTAATTATAAATAATACTAATATGTTTGATTATTTTCATTATAGCAAAATTTGAAAGTATGACCTGAAGAGTTTCGGCCGGTGTGTATGAGCAAATGCCGTAAGCTGTGGAAAGATTATAAAGGCAAAGTGAAGAGGGACCACTGGATACCAAATATGGGTGCCCTTGACATTTTGGAAAAAGTCCCGAGAGGTGTCCTCCCAGCTCAGTGGCGTGACTTGGTTGCATATTGGTCTCCTGAGGGTGTTGCGGTTTGTATATTAATTATTTTTCTGTATATATATTTTCAAGAATATGTGATTTGTTTGAAATTTGAATGAATTGAATGTAGGAGGTGTCAACACGCCATTCGGAGAATCGAGCGTTGCAGGGACCAGCTCACAGGCTCGGGACTTGTCACGTGTCTCAGATCCGACATGAGGTATATATTATTCATTTTTTAATTTATTAATTAATATGGTTTTGTGTTTATATTCTTTTAATATACAGTTGCGAGGGCAAGGTGCAGCAACTGATAAAATGTCGGTGTGGATAAGGGACTCGTGATCGCAGTGATCCAGAGGTTGCAGCATTGATAGTAAGTGTCTGTACTTACCAATAATTACATAAATCTATATATTAACATATATATATTTTATATATATTTAAATAATTTCACAGGATCAATTTGAAGCTGAGTTAGAACATCTGCCAGAGGACCAGCGACAGCTTCCCATGCGACGGGATGAGATCTGTCATCGCATTATTGGTCGGGACGGGCATGGCTATAGTTTGACCTATGGAGCAGAGATTCCTCATTCTGTAGTGTCACGCGCTGCGGTTGTCGGTCCTGCTGTTGCTCATATGACACAGCAGATGTCAGATTTTGAGGCACGACTGCGCGCGTTCCGAGGAGACAAATGCGCAATTGACAGCTGAGGTTAGAGCACTGCGGGAATATGTGCGTCGAGCTGATGGTACAGGGGATCATACGACGCAGGTATATACTGTATTTTATTTATTTAATTTAAATTATTTTTGTTATTAAAATATTTATAATGTTTATTTGTTGTAGGCACCTGGCCCACCAGAAGGAGGTAGCAGTGATGGCAACGCGTGACGCACCATATATTCACGAGATATGTTTTTTCTTTTTACTGGTAGGTTGACATTGATGTACTGTATTTATTCATTTAAGTAATGCATTATTACCATCCATGGTGGTCTTTTAAATATTTTATACACATATTGAGTTTTTGATCAGATAATCTTGAATGATTCTACATTTGAAAAAGTCGAACTAATTCCAACAGATCAATAAATCTGATATTATAGATTATGTATTATTAATATATTTTTTATAAATTTCTGTATGGTATCGATAAAAGAAATATGTATTAATTAGATGTTATCACTTTTATTTTTCACTTTTGCAATCAATGGGATGGCCTTTGCACCCCCGGAGAACCCCCCGCACCCCCGTACTGCCCCCCCGCCACCCCCGTACAGGCCCCCGCCACCCCCGTACAGCCCCCCGCACCCCCGTACACCCCCCCCCCCCCCCCCCCCCGCAACCCCCGTACAGCCCCCCACACCCCCGTACAGCCCCCCCGCACCCCCGTACAGCCCCCCCCCCCCGCACCCCCGTACACCCCCTCGCACCCCCGTACTGCCCCCCGCCACCCCCGTACAGGCCCCCGCCACCCCCGTACAGCCCCCGCCACCCCCGTACAGACCCCCCCCCCCCCCCCACGCACCCCCCGTACAGCCCCCCGCACCCCCGTACAGCCCCCCCCCCCCTGCACCCTCGTACAGACCCCCGCACCCCCGTACAGCCCCCCGCACCCCCGTACAGCCCCCCCCCCCCCCCCCCCCCCGCACCCCCGTACAGCCCCCCGCACCCCCGTACAGCCCCCCGCACCCCCGTACAGCCCCCCGCCACCCCCGTACAGCCCCCTGCCACCCCCGTACAGCCCCCCGCACCCCCGTACAGCCCCCCGCACCCCCGTACAGCCCCCCGCCACCCCCGTACAGCCCCCCGCCACCCCCGTACAGCCCCCCGCACCCCCGTAAAGCCCCCCCCCCCCCCCCCCCGCACCCCCGTACAGCCCCCCGCACCCCCGTACAGCCCCCCGCACCCCTGTACCCCGCCCCCCGCCACCCCCGTACAGCCCCCCGCCACCCCCGTACAGCCCCCCGCCACCCCCGTACAGCCCCCCGACACCCCCGTACAGCCCCCCGCCACCCCCGTACAGCCCCCCGACACCCCCGTACAGCCCCCCGACACCCCCGTACAACCCCCCCGACACCCCCGTACAGCCCCCCGCCACCCCCGTACAGCCCCCCTCCACCCTCGTACAGCCCCCCGATTGTGCCGTTTTCAGCAGCGCGGCGCGCGCTGAAATGGCGCGTTGGGGGGGTCAAAACCACCCGAACGACCTCCGAATGCCACGAAACCGTACGACAACATCCGGGGCGTGAATTGTGAAATGGTCGGCCAGACGGCACCTCATTCAGAGGTGCCGTGTGACCACGGCGGCCGGAAACGCGTTTCCGGCGCCATTAAACACCAAAACGGCGTGCGGCGGTCCCATTCGGAGAAAACGTGCTCCGAACGACCTGAAACCGCACGGGAACGATAGAAATATTATTCCTGAGATGAAGGAGGAGGACGCACATCCATCGGACGTGCGGTGCGCGCGGCACGTCCGATTGTGTCGTTTTCAGCAGCGCGGCGCGCGCTGAAATGGCGCGTTGGGGGGTCAAAACCACCCGAACGACCTTCTAATGCCACGAAACCATACGACAACATCCGGGGCGTGAATTGTGAAATGGTCGGCCAGACGGCACCTCATTCGGAGGTGCCGTGTGACCGCGGCGGCCGGAAACGCGTTTCCGGCGCCATTAAACACCAAAACGGCGTCCAGCGGTCCAATTCGGAGCAAACGTGCTCCGAACGACCTGAAACCGCACGGGAACGATAGAAATATTATTCCTGAGATGCAGGTGGAGGCCGTACGTCCATCGGATGTGCGGTGCGCGCGGCACGTCCGATTGTGCCATTTTCAGCAGCGCGGCGCGTGCTGAAATGGCGCGTTGGGGGGTCAAAACCACCAGAACGACCTCCGAATGCCACGAAACCGTACGACAACATCCGGGGCGTGAATTGTGAAATGGTCGGCCAGACGGCACCTCATTCGGAGGTGCCGTGTGGCCGCGGCGGCCGGAAACGCGTTTCCGGCGCCATAAAACACCAAAACGGCGTGCGGCGGTCCCATTCAGAGCAAACGTGCTCCGAACGACCTTAAACCGCACGGGAACGATAGAAATATTATTCCTGAGATGCAGGAGGAGGCCGCACGTCCATCGGACGTGCGGTGCGCGCGGCACGTCCGATTGTGCCGTTTTCAGCAGCGCGGCTCGCGCTGAAATGGCGCGTTGGGAGGTCAAAACCACCCGAACGACCTCCGAATGCCACGAAACCGTACGACAACATCCGGGGCGTGAATTGTGAAATGGTCGGCCAGACGGAACCTCATTCGGAGGTGCCGTGTGACCGCGGCGGCCGGAAACGCGTTTCCGGCGCCATTAAACACCAAAACGGCGTGCGGCGGTCCAATTCGGAGCAAACGTGCTCCGAACGACCTGAAACTGCACGGGAACGATAGAAATATTATTCCTGAGATGCAGGAGAAGGACGCACGTCCATCGGACGTGCGGTACGCGCGGCACGTCTGATTGTGCCGTTTTCAGCAGCGCGGCGCGCGCTGAAATGGCGCGTTGGGGGGTCAAAACCACCCGAACGACCTCCGAATGCCACGAAACCGTACGACAACATCCGGGGCGTGAATTGTGAAGTGGTCGGCCAGACGGAACCTCATTCGAAGGTGCCGTGTGACCGCGGCGGCCGGTAAACGCGTTTCCGGCGCCATTAAACACCAAAACGGCGTGCGGCGGTCCAATTCGGAGCAAACGTGCTCCGAACGACCTGAAACCGCACGGAAACGATAGAAATATTATTCCTAAGATGCAGGAGGAGGCCGCACGTCCATCGGACGTGCGGTGCGCGCGGCACGTCCGATTGTTCCGTTTTCAGCAGCGCGGCGCACGCTGAAATGACGCGTTGGGGGGTCAAAACCACCCGAACGACCTCCGAATGCCACGAAACCGTACGACAACATCCAAAGCGTGAATTGTGAAATGGTCGGCCAGACGGAACCTCATTCGGAGGTTCCGTGTGACCGCGGCGGCCGGAAACGCGTTTCTGGCGCCATAAAACACCAAGACGGCGTGCGGCGGTCCAATTCGGAGCAAACGTGCTCCGAACGACCTGAAACCACACGGGAACGATATAAATATTATTCCTGAGATGCAGGAGGAGGCTGCACATCCATCGGACGTGCGGTTCGCGCGGCACGTCCGATTGTGGCGTTTTCAGCAGCGCGGCGCTCGCTGAAATGGCGCGTTGGGGGGTCAAGACCACCCGAACGACCTCCGAATTCCACGAAACCGTACGACAACATCCGGGACGTGAATTGTGAAATGGTCGGCCAGACGGCACCTCATTCGGAGGTGCCTTGTGACCGCGGCGGCCGAAAAAGCGTTTCCGGCGCCATTAAACACCAAAACGGCGTGCGGCGGTCCCATTCGGAGAAAACGTGCTCCGAACGACCTGAAACCGCACGGGAACGATAGAAATTTTATTCCTGAGATGCAGGAGGAGGCTGCACGTCCATCGGACGTGCGGTGCGCGCGGCACGTCCGATTGTGCCGTTTTCAGCAGCGCGGCGCGCGCTGAAATGGCGCGTTGGGGGGTCAAAACCACCCGAACGACCTCCGAATGCCACGAAACCGTATGACAACATCCGGGGCGTGAATTGTGAAATGGTCGGCCAGACGACACCTCATTCGGAGGTGCCGTGTGGCCGCGGCGGCCGGAAACGCATTTCTGGCGCCATAAAACACCAAAACGGCGTGCGGCGGTCCCATTCGGAGCAAACGTGCTCCGAACGACCTGAAACCGCACGGGAACGATAGAAATATTATTCCTGAGATGCAGGAGGAGGCCTCACGTCCATCGGACGTGCGGTGCGCGCGGCACGTCCGATTGTGCCGTTTTCAGCAGCGCGGCGCGCGCTGAAATGGCGCGTTGGGGGGTCAAAACCACCCGAACGACCTCCGAATACCACGAAACCGTACGACAACATCCGGGGCGTGAATTGTGAAATGGTCGGCCAGACGGAACCTCATTCGGAGGTGCCGTGTGACCGCGGCGGTCGGAAACGCGTTTCCGGCGCCATTAAACACCAAAACGGCGTGCGGCGGTCCAATTCGGAGCAAACGTGCTCCGAACGACCTGAAACCGCACGGGAACGATAGAAATATTATTCCTGAGATGTAGGAGGAGGCCGCACGTCCATCGGACGTGCGGTGCGCGCGGCATGTCCGATTGTGCCGTTTTCATCAGCGCGGCGCGCGCTGAAATGGCGCGTTGGGGGGTCAAAACCACCCGAACGACCTCCGAATGCCACGAAACCGTACGACAACATCCAGGGAGTGAATTGTGAAATGGTCGGCCAGACGGCACCTCATTCGGAGGTTCCGTGTGACCGCGGCGGCCGGAAACGCGTTTCCGGCGCCATAAAACACCAAAACGGCGTGCGGCGGTCCAATTCGGAGCAAACGTGCTCCGAACGACCTGAAACCGCACGGGAACGATAGAAATATTATTCCTGAGATGGAGGAGGAGGCCGCACGTCCATCAGACGTGCGGTTCGCGCGGCACGTCCGATTGTGGCGTTTTCAGCAGCGCGGCGCGCGCTGAATTGGCGCGTTGGGGGGTCAAAACAACCCGAACGACCTCCGAATGCCACGAAACCGTACGACAACATCCGGGGCGTGAATTGTGAATTGGTCGGCTAGACGGCACCTCATTCGGAGGTGCTGTGTGACCGCGGCGGCCGGAAACACGTTTCCGGCGCCATTAAACACCAAAACGGCGTGCGGCGGTCCCATTCGGAGCAAACGTGCTCCGAACGACCTGAAACTGCACGGGAACGATAGAAATATTATTCCTGAGATGCAGGAGGAGGCCGCACGTCCATCGGATGTGCGGTGCGCGCGGCACGTCTGATTGTGCCGTTTTCAGCAGCGCGGCGCGCGCTGAAATGACGCGTTGGAGGTTCAAAACCACCCGAACGACCTCCGAATGCCACGAAACCGTACGACAACATCCGGGGCGTGAATTGTGAAATGGTCGGCCAGACGGAACCTCATTCGGAGGTGCCGTGTGGCCGCGGCGGCCGGAAACGCGTTTCCGGCGCCATAAAACACCAAAACGGCGTGCGGCGGTCCCATTCGGAGCAAACGTGCTCCGAACGACCTGAAACCGCACGGTAACGATAGAAATATTATTCCTGAGATGCAGGAGGAGGCCGCACATCCATCGGACGTGCGGTGCGCGCGGCACGTCCGATTGTACCGTTTTCAGCAGTGCGGCGCGCGCTGAAATGGCGCGTTGGGGGGTCAAAACCACCCGAACGACCTCCGAATGCCATGAAACCGTACGACAACATCCGGGGCGTGAATTGTGAAATGGTCGGCCAGACGGCACCTCATTCGGAGGTGCCGTGTGGCCGCGGCGGCCGGAAACGCGTTTCCGGCGCCATAAAACACCAAAATGGCGTGCGGCGGTCCCATTCGGAACAAACGTGCTCCGAACGACCTGAAACCGTACGGGAACGATAGAAATATTATTCCTGAGATGCAGGAGGAGGCCGCACGTCCATCAGACGTGCGGTGCGCGCGGCACGTCCGATTGTGCTGTTTTCAGCAGCGCGGCGCGCGCTGAAATGGCGCGTTGGGGGGTCAAAACCACCCGAACGACCTCCGAATGCCACGAAACCGTACGACAACATCCGGGGCGTGAATTGTAAAATGGTCGGCCAGACGGCACCTCATTCGGAGGTGCCGTGTGACCGCGGCGGCCGGAAACGCGTTTCCGGCGCCATTAAACACCAAAACGGCGTGCGGCGGTCCAATTCGGAGAAAACGTGCTCCGAACGACCTGAAACCGCACGGGAATGATAGAAATATTATTCCTGAGATGAAGGAGGAGGCCGCACGTCCATCGGACGTGCGGTGCGCGCGGCACGTCCGATTGTGCCGTTTTCAGCAGCGCTGCGCGCGCTGAAATTGCGCGTTGGGGGGTCAAAACCACCCGAACGACCTCCGAATGCCACGAAACCGTACGAAAACATCCGGGGCGTGAATTGTGAAATGGTCGGCCAGAAGGCACCTCATTCGGAGGTGCCGTGTGACCGCGGCGGCCGGAAACGCGTTTCCGGCGCCATTAAACACCAAAACGGCGTGCGGCCGTCCAATTCGGAGAAAACGTGCTCCGAACGACCTGAAACCGCACGGGAACGATAGAAATATCATTCCTGAAATGCAGGAGGAGGCCGCACGTCCATCGGACGTGCGGTTCGCGCGGCACGTTCGATTGTGGCGTTTTCAGCATCGCGGCGCGCGCTGAAATGGCGCGTTGGGGGGTCAAAACCACCCGAACGACCTCCGAATGCCACGAAACCGTACGACAACATCCGGGGCATGAATTGTGAAATGGTTGGCTAGACGGCACCTCATTCGGAGGTGCCGTGTGACCGCGGCGGCCGGAAACGCGTTTCCGGCGCCATAAAACACCAAAACGGCGTGCGGCGGTCCCATTCAGAGCAAACGTGCTCCGAACAACCTGAAACCGCACGGGAATGATAGAAATATTATTCCTGAGATGCAGGAGGAGGCCGCACGTCAATCGGACGTGCGGTGCGCGCGGCACGTCCGATTGTGTCGTTTTCAGCAGCGCGGCGCGCGCTGAAATGGCACGTTGGGGGGTCAAAACCTCCCGAACGACCTCCGAA
The DNA here is from genome assembly GCA_963277665.1 of Viscum album. Taxonomy (NCBI): domain Eukaryota; kingdom Viridiplantae; phylum Streptophyta; class Magnoliopsida; order Santalales; family Viscaceae; genus Viscum; species Viscum album. The sequence goes on from OY728123.1 coordinate 1,760,317,487, forward strand.
TGCCACGAAAACATACGAAAACATCCGGGGCGTGAATTGTGAAATTTTCGGCCAGACGGAACCTCATTCTGAGGTGCCGTGTGGCTGCGGCGGCCGGAAACGCGTTTCCGGCGCCATGAAACACCAAAACGGCGTGCGGCGGTCCCATTCGGAGCAAACGTGCTCCGAACGACCTGAAACCGCACGAGAACGATAGAAATATTATTCCTGAGATGCAGGAGGAGGCCACACGTCCATCGGACGTGCGGTGCGCGCGGCACGTCCGATTGTGCCGTTTTCAGCAGCGCGGCGCGCGCTGAAATGGCGCGTTGGGGGGTCAAAACCACCCGAACGACCTCCGAATGCCACGAAACCGTACGACAACATCCGGGGCGTGAATTGTGAAATGTTCGGCCAGACGTCACCTCATTCGGAGGTGCCGTGGGGCCGCGGCGGCCGGAAACGCGTTTCTGGCGCCATAAAACACCTAAACGGCGTGCGGTGGTCCCATTCGGAGCAAACGTGCTCCGAACGACCTGAAACCGCACGGGAACGATAGAAATATTATTCCTGAGATGCAGGAGGAGGCCTCACGTCCATCGGACGTGCGGTGCGCGCGGCACGTCCGATTGTGCCGTTTTCAGCAGCGCGGCGCGCGCTGAAATGGCGCGTTGGGGGGTCAAAACCACCCGAACGACCTCTGAATGCCACGAAACCGTACGACAACATCCGGGGCGTGAATTGTGAAATGGTCGGCCAGACGGAACCTCATTCGGAGGTTCCGTGTGACCGCGGCGGCCGGAAACGCGTTTCCGGCGCCATTAAACACCAAAACGGCGTGCGACGGTCCAATTCGGAGCAAACGTGCTCCGGTCGCTAATGGCCTTATTTATAGTAGTGACATAACTCCTCTCTAATCAGTAATTATAGAGTTAATTTTCCATAAAATCTCATATTACATCCTTTTGTGGAGTTATATACTATGTTGGGAGTAGATTAGATATGTTTACCTAAAGAAAACATCAACTATAGAGAGAGGGAGATCAATCTTCACATCCCAAGTAGTCCTCAAATAATGTACATGTGTAAATAGGAGGATGAATATCTACTAAAATAGTTTTCAAAAGCATGGATGTTATTCCCTTATGATCAAAAATATCTATCCAAAATGACTGAAAAAATGAAGAAAATAGTGCTGGAATACATGCCCATTGTAATGGATTATACTAATATACTCCCTTGAAAAATATCCTAGTATTTCACCTGGAAAAAAGGTTTTGTTATCAATCAAACATTTACATAGACCTCTTCCTATATCCATGAAACATTATAGAATGACCATCGTTGATATGGGAAAACTGAGAAACCAATTAAAGAATAATCTAGAAAAGGATTTTATATTCTTGGGGTCTTCATTGAGGGGTGAACCCATCCTCTTCATCAAGAAGGATGTGTTATTGCACCTCTATTTTGATCATCATTAACTCAAAAAAACATGACAAATAACAATTTTTCCCTTCCATAGATAGAAGAGTTTTTGGATTAGATTTTTAGGCCCTAGTATTTCTCTATGGTTGGCATTCGAATAGGATATCACCAATTAAAGGTCAACAAGGATGGTATCCCCATGAATTCCTATCAAATAATGTATGGACACTATGAGATCCTAGTAATTCCTTTCAGGCTCACTAATGATCTAGAACATTTTACGCAATTAATGAATAGTGTATATAGATATTACCTCATCAAAATTATAGTATTCATTATAGATTATATTTTGATATACTCTAAATGTAGAGAGGTTCATGATAATAAATAGAATAATGTACTAAAGAATTTTTGAAAATAGAATCTATATGAAATGTATCGTAACTGTGAGTTTTGGATAAAGGAAGTACCATTGTTGGGGAATATTATCACTATAAAAGTATTATTTTTTATTTTTTATGATAAAGGAAATTGAGGAGTGTCCAATACTAGTATCTGTAATAAATATCAATAATTTACTTGAACTACATGGTTGTTACCAATGATTTTTTACAAATTTATCATGATTTCCAATGTAACGACCCAAACTTTCCTTAACAGAAATCCCTCTTGATCTAATTAAATGTATATTTATGTAAAATGTTTATATAAAATCTCAAATTATTTGGTTTATGTTTTTTGATTTTAAAATACTGTTTATAATTGGGACCATTACTAATATAGCTGTTGAACAGTGATCACATGATTATTATAAATATAGGGCTTTAACAAATCCAATTTACTCAAACAAAGGAAGTGATTAACTCATCTAGTAGGCTTTCCCCATACGAAGCCCATTTGTCAGAGCTCATAAATGAGGTTGCGTCTTTGGGATTCTCTCATGACCAAGCCCAAGCCGAGCTTGAATATGTTAAGCTCGAGCAGGACCACCTATGAGACAAGTGGAACTTGATAGAGATTACCACTCAAGAAATGTAATCTGAACCACCACAGGAGTCTGTCACCATCACACACCATAATATTCAGTCTTATGCAGGTGTTATAAGGGTTTATGTAACAATATCATAGCACTATGGTTATTTACATTATTTTTTTTATATAATAATGAATGTGATTTCATTTTATTGTTGTAACTTTGTAAATAGTTTTTAAAGCACAAATAGTATTTTTAGTTAATATTCAACTAAGAAATATTTTTAGATGAGTTAATGGATTTTTTGAATTAAATAATTTTTAAATTAAATATTATTATTATTATCAAATTACATTTTATTAAATATAATTGATCATATAATTTTATGAATGCAATTATAATTTTTATTATGGTTTTAAATCTATTATTGTCACCACCCATGAATATTCAATAAATGTCGGTTTTTATTTTAAAAGAAAAAAATTCACATTTTTAGAAAATCATTTAGATAAAATGAATATTATTTTTGGAATCAGGGCGTCGAAATTATCCAATGGTAAATTTTTCATCATTTTCTATGACAGTCGAATTTTTGGGTAAAAATTTAATACCGTTTAAATATATAATGTATTTTATGACATAATAATGAACCAATAGTGATGTAATAAAATAATATAAACATTATGTTTGGACAATATATGTTTTAATATTAAAAGTTGATTTTATATTTGATTCATTTATTTTACAAATCTTTAGTGGACCCTTTGAGGCTTATAATTCATTTTGTCTTTTTCAATAGTTTTCCTTGAGAGTGTGACTCACCTCCACATAAGAAACCCTGATATTTTAATATGTTCGGCCATTGGCCTTATAAAATATTTCTTTCTAATCCCCTTTTGAAAAAACTATGGGCAAAAACCAGGGGTTGGTTTGTGGTTTTGATTAGTTTGATGTGAGGTGTCCCAAACCTCAATAATAAAGAATTCCCTCTCCATTCCTATATAAACCCACCCAAGCTCCCACTTCCTCTTCACTCAAAGTCTTTTTAGTTTGACCAATACATTCCCTCCTATCTCTATAATTCTCCCAAGGTTCCCCAATATCACAAGAAACCTCTCTCAAGCATCTCAAAAGCCTTTGGGATCACACTTCCAAGTAAGGGATTTCTTACTTTCTCATTTTTGTCAAATTTTCTTTATGTTGTTGTGACATTTTTTTTCAATTAAAAATATTGGGGTATTATTTCAAACCTCCCCCATACATCCCTATTTATATTTTGATGATGGGAGGCCCCTTTCTCTCCCTTTAATTCACCCCATGTACACCTGTTACCATGGCGAAATTCCATGAGGGATTTCTCCCTCCTCTTTTGCATTCATGTAATTCTTTTGAATTATGAATCTAAATTCCATTATGTTTGTTGGGAAATATATCTATATGACCCCCTTACTTTAAATTGCATGTAAATATGATGAGACACCCCTTTATCTCTCATCAACCATTTTTTATGAGTTCTTATTTCACGACACTATGTTGCCGAAATTGTACTATGATTTTCCAAGACAATGTCTTTGTGTAGTGAATACCAAGACCATTTCACTATCAAGGGTATTCTTATTTATGAACATTTAATTCTTGATTATTATGCTTCATGTATGTATTCCACATACCTTTATCGTTAAATAAATGATTATGATTGATTCCGTGTTATATAATCCATGTGGCATACTTATGCATGAAATAAAATGTTTGAGAAGGGTGCCCCCTGATAGTGCTTCAATGCATAGGTTAAAGTATAGAATCATGATACGTCATGTGAAATGGGTGTTGACTCATGATAATTGAAGTGCAACGAGGTTTTACTCGTGTTTCATCTACAATGAGGGTTTACTCATGCTCCATGTGCAATGAGCTTTGGCTCATGCTAATTCCATGTTACGTGTTGTTGCCACATTTCCATGTAATGATTTTCATGCACTATCATGCCTTTATGTCCATGTTTCTTTTGTGCGCCATTGATATACCTATTGTCTAAAATGTACTTTATTCCTCATGTTATTCTCTGTTTATTCCCTTAATGGGCTTTATAGCTCACCCTTTTCTTATACATGTCCTCAGGTTATCCCATGTAATGATAAGTATGAGGAAATCTAGTGGTCAGGTAAGGTATGTTTTCAATAAAGATGTTGTGTTTCATGTTTTATGTCATTAGGTAATGTTCCTAATCCAAAAATACAAAAGACCTATTGATCTTCCATGTTGTATCAAGTGAATATTTTATGTAATAAATAATGTTTAATTGTATAATAAAAAGAAGGGTTTTTATATCCAAACCCCCAAACCAATATAAACTAAAAGGGGGTAAATTTTTCCTAAATTGATTAATGTGAAGAGAGATTCATTAAATTGGAAGAGATACTTGTCATATCACTAATCCTCATGATTCCCTCAACTGTGGAACTTTTGGTTCTATATAGTTATTCATTAAAGACTTTTTGTAGTATATACTAATCAAACATTAAAACTTGATAGCCTATGCATCATGATAAATGAATGTTCATGATACAAAAATATCCAACACATGATCTAAAGATGGTTGTATTTATTTTAGAATTGTAAATATAGAGAAATTATCTATATGAGAAGTGTGTATTACATATGGATCATAAGAGACTAAAATATATATTCATATATAATAAAATTAATATGAACGGCAAAATATGGTTAGATATGATCAATGACTATGAATTCTTAATCCATTACCATAAATGGAAAGTAAATAAAGTGGTATATTCTCTGAGTGGAAAGGATTCAATAACGTTATCAATGATGAAAAGTGAGAATGAACTAGTATTCATAAAAACTGAAATGGATGGGCATTGAATCATAATGAAAGGAACATCATCATTACATTTAAAAATTACCAATAAATTATGCCTTATAAAGAATATAAAGGATGAAAATATGGATGATAAAAAATACAAAGAAGGTTGAAGCTATTGGAAGAAATAAAAATCGTCATTTTCCAAAATTGAAGAATAAGGAGTCATATGATTTGTTTCAAGACTATGTGTTCCATAAAATACTGATATGAATGAAAATTTGTTGAATGGTGCATGTTTCTCGACCTTCTCCATCCACCAAGGGATTAAAAATATGTATCAAGACCATGAAGAGAACTATTGGTGAGTCAATATGAAGAAGTAAATCATAAAATATACATCAATGTGTCTGGTATGTCCTAAAGTGATGCTTTAAAGAAAATAATCTAAAGATATGATGCAATTATTTCACCTATATACATGGAAATGTGAAAAAATACTTTGGACTTTGTTTCTAGTCTTGGAATTTCACCAAGAAAAAATAATTCCATATGGGTTGTGGTAGATCATCTTATAAAGAATGATTGCTACATTACAATTCATGAACACATAATATGTTATCAAATTTCAAGGATATACATCAAATAGGTGGTGAGACTACATTGAATACCAATATCAATTTTATATAACCAAGATCCTAGATTTTTCTCCTTTATTTGGAAGAGTCTCCAATATTCCCTAAATACTGAGTTGAAGTTCCATTGGGATTATCACCCATAAACTGAAATCTGGTCCAAATAGATTTTTCAGACAATATCTGCTATATTTATAGAATTCTAGATGGTATTCAGAGGATGATGGGTCAACTCCTTCCTTTTATTATGTTCATTTACTATAATAGTATTCACTCAAGCATCCAAGTGGATCCTTATGATTCCCTTTAAAGGAAGAGATATAGAAAACCTATATTTTGGGATAAAATTGGTGAATGAAATATATTAGGACATTAAATGTTTCATAAAATGACAGAAATGGTCCATACTATTCAGCAACACATCAATGATTATAAGAGTTGATAGAAGAGTTATGATGATAATTGTCGATCAGAACTAGAGTTTGAGGATGGGGATAATGTGTCTCTCCATATGTCTCCATGGAATGGATTCATGATATTAAAGAATAATTTAAAGCTAATAACTATGTACATCATCCCGTTTGATATTCTTGTTTGCATAAGAGTTTTTTCTTTTCAATTATTACTCCCACCAACCATTTCTCTAGTACACGATATATTCTATTTGTCCCTCTTAGGGTAGTACATGTTAGATTCCACACATGTGTTAAATTAATTGGTGGTATAGATGGAAAACGAACTATCTTATGTGGATAACCTATTTAACATCTTAGACTATGGAGATAATGATCAACACTGTATGATAACTCACCTATTTTATGTACTATGGAAGAATAATGAATATTAAAAGGCATCCTAGGAACTAGAAAATAAACAAGAACCAGAAGTACCCTCACCTGAATTAACCTTGGTTTTTAGTATTAAATTTAAGGGGGTAAAGTACTTAAGGAGAACAATGTAACAACCCAAAATATTGAAAATAAAATTTTGTTCTATACCTTATACGACACACAACACCGAGCATAAATGAACCATGAAATATTATTAATTAAATAGTATAAATATATAAAAGAGATTAAATTATCCACTTTGAGTAGAATTAACCAAATTATAAAATCGGTATAAGTTTTAAATATTGTAGAAAATTATTTATACATTCATGGCAAATAATCACTCAATTTTTCAGTAATGACATTTCATGCTTCAAAAATAAAATTTCTTCTAAAATGATTTTTATTTATTTTTTAGAGAAATTAATAAAAATAAAAGAAATTTATGAAATATAATTTCATAAAATCATAATTTTTTTTAAATCATTATATAAAAATTATATTTGGGAGAATGTTTGGAATTATTCTAAAAATATAGATTTTTCAGTGAATATTAGAAAATAAAAATATTTGTAAAAATATCATTTATTTTTATTAAATAATGTAATTAAAAATTACCAAAATGATGTGAATTTAATTTAAAATTTACTTAAGTATTATTTATTTTTATATAATATAATTAATTATCTTTAAATCATATTTATATCTTATTTTAGGATTATTATTCTTTCTAGTTTAAAAATACATTTTTCAGAAAAATAGTTTTTTTCCACATTTTAAAGTTTTAATTTAAAATTAATTTTTTCCAATTATATGAATAGAATTTGATAAAATATATTCCATATTTTTAATAACCATAATTAATATTATTAAATAGTTCCAAATTAATTTTATGTAATAATGAATCGTAAAACCTAAACAAATTATTTCCCTAGTGAAGGTTAAACTGGTTTACCAGGGGTTAATCTATATAGATATGTATTAAATGACCTAATAACATGTATAATTTATATTTTATGGACATATTTAGAAACCATATCATATAACATTATTCAAATTTCCTTTTTTGAGCCATTAAGTTTAATAAGAAAATTATATATTTTATTATTTTCAAAAATTCCAAGTGTGTCCTCTTCCCCATATATAAATGAACGCACCTCTCATATCTTATTCACACATCAATATTATTTTTAATTAGAAAATATCTACCCAATTCCATTACTTAAATCCCTTAACATGACCTACAGTCACTATTTTTTCATGACACTATCCTAGGAAGGATTTAGGTACAAACCTAAAGAGGTTTTCCAAAGGGGATGTTTAATTCTTACACATGTGGTTCAGTTTGTTTCTTCTTCCATATAATGAAAATATTATTAAACCATGTTAATATCAATATATTAGTATCCCCTTATAATAATATGTTATAATGTTAATTTTAAAACCTATATTCATATTCATATCCATTAATTATTAAATGAAACCATCATTCATGTGCACAACGGACCATAGCTTTATCAACCGATATAATTCATTTTACATCATCAACTATCATGTATGTTTATGATTATGGATTTAATTCAAATATATATTATTAATAATAATTGTTTCATTTCATAAAAGTGATCTATCATATATTTTCTTACTATTCAATTCATATAATAAAGATAACGTTGTTCGTGTGTATGTATGAATTACCACATCAGGAAACGATGTGATTCATTGTTCATTACTGCATCTCAAGGATGGTATATCTAATTATATTTAAAGAAATAATATGAAATTTATAATATAATTATCATTATGGAAATATAAAATACTTACCTTCTTTCCCTCGAGATCATTGAGAAAAGTGATTGTTACTCATGCATATTTATTGTTTACTATCTCCATAATCGTAAAATATTACATATTTCATAACTATGTTTCATGACTGATTATAAAACGTATAACTGATGTATATAAATAATAAAAATTATATTATTATTATTCGTTATACTATAGAATAATGACCTCTTTGACCATAGTCAACCCACCTAAGTCATTTTAGACAAATTAATTGAATATCATCCAAAGATCAGAGGAGAAATTACTTGATTTATTATTTGAATATGAAATGGTAGTAAATAAAATAAAAGGAATAATATAACCGATAATTATTAATAAAATTTTAAATTTTTAACATAATTATAGTTTTTTTGAAGATAGGTAACGCATGTGATGAGTCGGAATTTAGGCCAGGGATCTCTCTAAACCACCATTTTCTTCAGTTTTGACAATTCTCCCTCAAACTCACATTATCAATCAATTTGATTTTATTAAATGATTCTAAATTCTGAATTTATATCTCTACCATATATTCATATCTTATTCTCCATTCCTTTGATGGTGTAATATATTCTTTATGATCACTTCTCAAATTTTCTTTAATTAATATATGTAGATTATGATATTATAAAAGATTATACAACCCATTATCATTCCCGAGGTAATTATTATTTTATGTGTCACGATTTATTTAGTTTTAGTGGAACACATAATCATGAACATCATATTATCGTTACACCCAAACAGAACACTAATGCACTGGGTAAATATTTTGTCTCATGAGACATTATGTGAGAAATTATGCAGCAAACATAATCCACTCTACATCTATGTCCACCAAGTGATGTTGTCATTGTAGTTATTCTTGAATCTATATTTTTTCCATCTTCTGTGATACTAAAAAAATTTATGTTTCCATGATATTTTTATACTAGGTTATTTATTTTATACTCCCATTTGATTACTCATGAGCCTTCTCTTTTATGATATCATGTTATGCCTTTGATTCACACATTATATTTTAACGTCATGTTTATTTCTTTACGAGACTTCTTAGCTCACCCATTTTGTTTATATATTTCCCCAGGTTATATCTTGTAGTTTCAGGATCTCAAAGCTTTTTAGGATCTCATTTTAGAGATCATGAAAGGATTTGTTTGTTCATTTTGATGTTTTACATAACTAATCATATAAATACACTAGGCCTTTCTAATCCCTTTATTGTATTAATTGATATTTAAATTGAAAATTTGGAAATAATATGTTTAAATAATCTTTGGTATCTATAAAAAATATAACTAGGAAATTAATATTTAGAAATGAATAAAGAAGAGTAACAAGGAGGAAGAAGGGGATGAACAAAGAGAGTTTGAGAATAACCTTGATTTTTTCCAACATAAATATATAGTGATTCATCAATAAGAAAGATATAAGAGATTATTATATGAGGTAATCCAATATATAGATAATGTGAGAGAAAATTAGGGCATATGTGTTTATATTTCTAAATGTCCAATATTTGAAAGTTAAAATAAATAAAATAAACTTGGTGTACAGATCATTGTGTGGGATTTATCTCCCATGCCTTGGTGAAAATCCCCCACATCCCATGATGAAAAATAACCCATGTTACATTAAAGAAATGTACTTGGACCATTGCATAAAATCCCTCTAAAGGAAAAATAACCCCATTTTTTGTAATTGTACACTTTGATGTGTCCATTGACCATAGTGTAAGGGCCTTAAAAATGGTTAAGGGGTTGATTCCCCCTAACCAACCTAGTAGGATCCCAATGGTGTATCCTTCCTTAGATGATTTATAGCCTTTCACCTTTTCCCAACACAATTCTATATCACCATATGTTGTTCGATGGTCCTATTCTTGTGCTTATAGTTTCATCCTCCATAATAAGGAAACCCACTCCATGTTCTCTACCACCTATCTACCAAACCAAAAACATACCTAAAACCACTAAAAACACTCCAAAAATCATTTTCCCTTCAAAATCATTAATAAATAAATTTAATTTTACTCTTAATACCCTATAATAATTCATTAAAATACATTTTTTCTAATGATATATTATATGTACATTAGTGAATATCGATTAGTTCTAAGAGAAACCATATAGTGGGTAGAATACCGTAGAAGTATTGAGTGTATGGCCCTCATTTATAAAGAATCATTGCAATTTTTGTTAGTGAATGTTTTGTATACTCAACCAATATTTTGATAATGTTTTATGTTAACAAATATTTTTATGAGGCTTATATAAATTGTATGATGGGAAATACATGTATTTTGGTGTTTTTTAGTTATGGTAAAATATAGTTACATTCAGTAAATGTAAACTATGAGTTTTTTTATAATGATCTAGTGTTATAACCACGTGTGGGCTATGGGTGACAGATTTGTGTGGTTACTAGTTCAGGGAAATTTTGGTATTTTCAATGTATTATTATGTCATATTTAATTGATCTGGGTTTCATGATTTATTGTTAGTCTAGAGTGTGAACTAAAATATTGAGACATTAGTTATGAAATGATTCCCTAGTGAAATTATAAGAGGATGATAGTATAAAATTGAACATTGATATTCATTAGGGTGTTTAATTGTAAATATTGGTCACTACATAAATTTCACTAGGGATCAGACAACAAAATTTGTCTAGTGAGATTAATTCACACTATAATGTGCGAGTCATTTAGTATTTGGATACAGTCGATGTAGAAGGGTACCAACTCATACGTTTGCACGTAAACAAAAGTTATGTGGTGTAAGATGATATGGACCCATTATATTATGAATGAGAATAAATTATGGATGAATGGATCATCTCATATCTAATAAATTAATAGTTTAAAATTTTCATGTGTGAAGCTGTACTCAATTAGTAGTATAATGTTTGAGACTAGAAGCATGCATCGATATTTTTTGACCATGAAGGAATAATGTAAGGGCTATTGTGGGGTTGATCAAAAATATTATAGAATACCTAATAGTGTATCATGAAATTTGACTTATGGGTAATCAATAATGGTTTATTGATACAAAATGCAATCTTCTTATAATTTTCAATTTTTATTTTATCATATTTTTAAGTGAACAAAATATTAAAATAGTGGGGTGGTTTTTGTGTAAATGAAAATATGAAATTAATAGTAGTTTTATCAATAAAGGTAACCAATCCTTGGTGGATTCACTATGAGTTTCCAATCATAGTTCTAGTGAAATATTTTACACTAATTTTATTTTTATTTAATTGAGAAACCAAATATCATTCACCACTCAACCTCTCCTTTTTTGTTATTATGATCATGCAGACATTTAGATCTCAATTATTAGGTCAACTATTCTATTTATGACCATCGTTAGTCACCACACCTTCAATATGGGTATGAGGACATAGAATTTCTCCTCGATCATTAATTACTAATGAGAGAGATAAATATCATAAGGCCCATGATTGTGAATCCACTCCCAACTAAATCTCCCAACATGTAAGAACATGGTTCTTGGTTAAGGTATGGATCTTGTGTTTCTATTAATTCTTGGTTTAATTGCTTAAATATGGACTTATATGGATTCATCTTGAGGTCATGGGAGGATTGGTGGTTTCCATGGGTCGTTGGGAGCTCAATACCAAACTCTTTGTTGTTTTGAGCCTACTGCACTGTTAGATGAAACCATACGACATGTCTAGAGAAATTGAAGATAGAGGTAAATACTACTTCCCAGTTACTGCATGGTTAGTCATACTGTATGGGGTAGCTGTGTGAGTTCCTTGGTAACATACATTAAGTTGTAAATGGTTTCTACATGATTTTAAAAACCATGTAGGTAAACCGTATGACCTAGATATTTATGGAAAATTTACCATTTTCCATCATAGTGTTTTACCCTTAAGTTTCTTTCCCTACACCTCCCTTTCAATTTAGGGGTTATTCATGGCAGCTCTCTATTGATAATACTCTCCCTTTTCTGATCCCCACTCCATCCAACCTATGAACTGGGTGATGTTCATCTCCTTAGATCCACAACGGTACTACCTCAATTCCCCTTTATCCATATTCAATTATTTTTCTTTCCGCTTGCACTATTTTGATTTAGGATCATGTGCCCTAATATCCAATTAATCATCTATTTATCATATTTCTCCTAAACTAGGGATAATTATAGCTTGATACTGGATGATCTATCTTGCATGTGTCTAATGTAGGTGGTCATGTGCTTTCCATTGAATTTCATAGTATTTATATAAGTTAGTGTTTCGCATGCCCATTTTTTGGGTGTTTCCTTGATTTATAAATCATACATGTTGTTTCTTATCATTGTTTAGGTAATTAATTATTCATTTCAAAGAATGTATAATGTTGTACACCTTTTTTTCATGGACCCCATTGGTGAGTTCCCTTGGTTGACCTTTATGGTTGTTTGGCCTATGATGCCTATGAATCATGCCTTTATTTCCCATTATTGGGTTTATAAAAATGAATTGATTATTAAATTGAATTGCAATGGTGTATAATAGTAATTAAATTGGTAGATGCAATGGCATGTTTTGACTCTCCCCTTGATCCTTGTTAATGCCTTAGTCTATTTAAGCATATTTAGAATTTTTTTCTCCAGTTGTGAACCTAACAACGACAGTTAAGTTATGTTAGAGACCTTTAATGGTTTAGATTACATGATAGGATTGTTATATTAATTATTCCGATGTGAGTAAGTTTAGGCCATGTCTTATATTTTTGTCCCAGTTGAGAAACCCTTAGTGGCAGAATGTATATTGGCTGGTTTTGGTGGTGACCCTAGCATGTCTAATGAATTGTTATTTTGAACCTATTATGGTTAAATGGTTAATATAATTTGTTAAATCGTGGAATATATTGGAATTCACTCAGAACCATGCATATTTTTCTAACTAGCGAGTGGGCGGTCTCCCTCTGGTCGAGAATGAACATATGGGGACAATATGACCCTGAATGTGATTCCATGCAGAACTTTATTGTTCGTTGTCTCTCAATCCATGGAAGCCAAGAGATGGCTATCAAGGTATGAGCCCTCATCATCATGGATATTTTTTGTACTCTGTGGGAAGTGATGAATAAATCACAATTTGATAACAGACCCATGATCCCCATTTTTCATATGAGATTGAAGGTGCTAAAACCTGAGATTTTCTCACTTGTGAAAGATGAAACGTGACCCTTGATTATGTATAGACTTATAAATACACCACCTGAAGTCATCATAACTCAAGGTTGCTGGATCAGAAGGCTTCCACCAAGGAGCGGCCACAAACTCAGTGTTGATGGCTCATATTTGAATGGCCTGATGCATGGGGGGTCTTCTTCGTGATACTTTTGGATCTGTGGTGATTTATTTCAGTTGCTGGTATGGTACATGGAACTCATTAAGAGTAGAAGTAAGATCTTTACTTTCTGAGCTTACGCTTTGAAAGAGTCAATCTCTGGATGTCTCAGAGGTTGAATCGAACTGCGAATCATTGGTTTGGGTGATTCATGGCAATGAAACTCCTCCTTGGCTGCTGATGTATATGATTCGTAGATGCTATGTGGAGATCGATCAGGGTTGTTTGGTGCGACATGTCAAAATAGAGGCAAACCAGGCTATGAATGCCCTCTCAAGAGGGTGTAACTCTCAAGATACCATGATTGTTTATTCCAGTCTTGGCTCTCTACCTGTGGAGTATATGAACGTTGTTCAAGGGGATCCCCTTGGACTTCATCATTTTAGACCTCCATAGCTCTTACTATTTGATGGGGGTGGCTCCCATATTTTTAATAAAAAAATCAAGTATCGATCGATCATAAAGGCTATAAGATAAATTCTTTGTGAATAATGGATACATATTGGTTTCCATGGATGAGATCAATAGGAAAATATATCTCATGAGTTATATTTGGGGATCCCTATAGGACCACCAAGGTGGGATTAGTTGACATGGACTTACCAGAGCTAGAGAAATATTTCACTCATGTGAGGTTTGTTAGGATAGGATTGTTGGGTGTGGCTTAATTTCCACCTAGAGTGATACATGAATTCCAACTTATGTATATAAAGTTAATTCTTGGGTTATATTGTATATTGAAATGGTTCATGACATGTCTACTAAGAAAAGGGGCATGATTGGATTCAGCCATTACTTAATCTAGCTTATATGTCCTTCTAAGGCATCTATTATGATCATAGTTATACAAGGGATTTAGGGCTTAAGACATATCTCGAGACATGTAACATTCAATTTAATAGAATTGTTAATGAAATGAATTGGAATGGAATGGAAATTGATGCTCATAAGACTGTTTACTTGGGGTACTTTTTATCTTACTACTTTCACTATTTTACATTGCGTGTTATATATACTCACTGACAGATTGGCACAGACATTGGGTGGATGCATACTGGGATTTAGTCTCACAGCCAATTTGGATCATGCTTTGGGCCCAAAATGATTACATGATTGCAGGTGTTGATAACAGAAAGCACCCTCTTATAAGTACATGATATGCTATTTAAGAGGAGGAGATCATGGGACCCGACCAAGGCTTGTGATGTTGTAGGGATTCTTTTTTTTCTTTTGGTACCTTTAACTCCTTTATTTTATCTCATATCCTTCTAACTTGTTTGGTTGTTTTCAAGAACACGTAACCTGTAGTATCAACCTTTGTATGAAATTACTTATGGATATTAATAATATTGGTAATCTACTGCTTAATCATGCTGTAAGTTATTTCACTATGTTACACTCTGCTAATGAGTACATAGTCTCCCCACTATTACACCAAAGACCTCATTGCTAGTCAGAAGCATCTGTCATTTGAGGAGATGTGGTTGAGTCCATGTGGCCAACCGAGCTCAGAACAATGTATTATGGAATTCAGGTTCAGGACTTTACCAAGTAGTATCAGATGAGTCTTTTCTGGTTTGATTTACTATTTGGAACTGATAGTCTAGGATACTAAGGAAATGGGATTTGGTAATATAGTATGATCAGTAGTAACTACCCAACATAGAGGGAAAATCCAAATTTCCATGAATTTAATTGTGAATTTTATATTGTGATTTATTATAGTTGACTCAATTTCACGGTTGGGTGACACACTTGGGTTGAGTTGTTATTATTGATATTATTTTCGTTCTATTATTTTGAAACTCGATGATATGAGTGTATTCAATTTCATGTTTCATATAGGAACATTTCATAAATCACATTACATGCATTCTTTTCAAGTCATTTAGGAGCATTACTGATTTCATGATGTTGTGATACGTATCAGTATGGATATGCCTTCTATTGTGATGGGTTTACAGGTACGTATTGTGGTTCTACTTGGATGGATTAGAACCATTAGTTCATGAGGTGTATAAGAACACTTGGATAACAATTTTGTGGACCATGGTTCTTTCTTAAAATAAATTGTGATCTGATGTGCTACAGGTGGATGCCAAGCTTTTATTTGTGGTGAGTATGGGCACCCACATATCGGAATTCGGAATACCATTTGAGAAACCCTTTGGGAGGGGAAAGATTTAAATTTGAAATGCCTTTAATAGTGAACATGGACAGACCCAACCTTAGTAGTGGTATTTTTGTACTTTTTCTTGCATTTTTACACCTAGTCCTAGCCCATGGGGAAGGTAACGGAGTCAGAGTTAGAGGATCGTTTTCACCTATACTATTTTTTGGGCTTTTGAGATACTACCATGAGACCAAACATGAACTAAGGTGTATGATTGACCTTGTATAGTCATGCCACCACGACGACCTCCAGCTGTATACCCAGAGGGTAGTGATGATCATAAACTAGATGAGGTAGTCCATGGGCTAGCATTGGATGCTCCAATTTTCCCATTTGTAGCACCGACTGTTATACCAAATCTTGGTTTTGATGCAAAATTCTGTGAAGGCTTTATGAGGATAATGAAAACCTTTTAGGGAGCACTATAGTCTTCCACATCTATGACTGAGCTGACACGAGTGTTACAGTAGTATCATCCACCCATGATTTGGGGGGATAGAGAACAATAGTGTAAAACCTCGAGTTATTATGGTCCATTTTTGGATTAAATTAAAATTTTCATTTATTTCTTGCAATGCACTAAGTCATACATTCCTTTCACAGTAAACCGACTTGTCGTATGCTACATGCAAAACCGAGTTGGCATACACTACACACAACACTGAGTATATATTTGGTTTAATGTAACAAATAACTATTTTTGTATTATGTTATACGAAATAGAAAAGTAATCTTTTAGTACACACAACACTAACTTTTCTTGAATTACATGAAAAAGTGACCTTCCTTGATATCTTGCATTGTACGCAATACCATCTTTCACTAGATAATGATATATTATTAAAATATTATTATTCATTGAGATATAAAATAACTATTATGAATAGTATTAAACAAATTTTTAATTTTATATAATATTAAAATTTATCTTATATATTTTATAGACAACTTGAAAGAAAAAATTAAATTTTTTAGATAAAAGAAGTATTTTCTTTAAATACTATTTTTATGCCTTTTGATGGTGCACCCATTTCAAATCTTGTTTTTAACAATTTTATATATTCAATTCGAAAAAATATACTTCTTCCTTATAAGTGGTGCATTAAAATTTAATTTGGATGACTTTTTGATATTTTTCTAATAAAATTTATATTTTATTGAATAGTGAATATATATGTATTTTAATTCAAAACATTATTTTAGTCTAAATTATTTATATAGATAGATAATATTTTTAATTTGTCTAAAAGTGTAATTAGATTATCCTTTTATAATTTAATCCAATTTTGGTCATTGTATGTAATTTCACATTTAAATTGGACATAAACACATACCAATATTTTGATAGATTTTACTTCTTGATATCCTAATTTCTGGTTTGGATAAAGGAAATTAACTTTAAATTAACTACTGTAACTGTTCTATTTTGAATTTTAGAAAATGGATTCCCGATTTAGAAATACTGGGTTCAAATTATGCTAACACATTACTTTTATTTTTCTGATATTATGAATAGTAACGACAGGTAATTTTTGTTTACCACAGTTAAATGAAAACTGGGTAAATTAACATAAGAAACAATAAAATAAATATATTAAAATTATCCTAACACATGAAAAAATCATAGTGGAGGAATTAAATTATACTAATTTTATCTAAGGGTCACGATGGATTCATTTAATTGACTGTTGTCCATAAAAGTGATGTAATTCTAATTAAGACAATAGAAAGTGAAAACATATCACTATCATATATATTATAAGTATAATAATTTTAATTTTGTGATAAACATGATAAAACATCAAACATAAATAGTATCCTAAAATATAATGAAATTATCGACATCATGTGAATTTATTTATATGTTTTATAGACAATAAAATTACCATTAATGAAGACACTATCGTGATGTAGAAATTATTTTATTGAAAAAAACATCAAATAAATGGTTTTCCAAAATATAAGAAAAATATCAAATGAACTAATTAATATACTCCACAAGTTTTATAGATGACTATGAGATGTTATTAGTGTATTAATCATTTTCGGTCTAATTTATCATTTGTGTAGATTTTTTTAAAATTCAAATAAATGAATAGTGTAAAAATTGACACTGTTGATATTTTATATAAATAATATATTATTTAATTATTTAGAAATAACAATAATGCTTAAAAATTAAAATTTAAAAAATATATGGTCTAAAATTTCATAAATTTTAAAATTATGGACACTTGAAAACATATAAGTAAATATTTATAACTATTTAATATTTAGAATATCATTACCATAGATAAAATTAAATAGATTAAATAAGGATAAATAAAACTGATAAGGATTAAAATAAAATAAAAAACATGTCTAAATTTTATTGGATGAGATTATTTCGACCTTTAATCATATTATCATAGAAAAAAATGAGTTCAGGACCATTAAAACCCATAAATTATTTTAAAATAAATTAATATTTCAAGAATTTTCTAAAGTTCCCCTTCTCCCTCTTATAAAAGGTCACAAACTCTATATACTTATTCACACCCATAAATCCATTTTCTTATCCAACCAATTCCCAAATAAGCTATGAAAATCTCTCCATTCCACCAAGAGGAACCACTTTTGGTAGAAAGCCATCCTAGGGAGACCTTTTGTGCAAATTAAAAGGCGATACTCAATGAAGAGGTAATTGTTTTATCACCTCTTTCAAAATTGTTTTCTTCTTATACATACTATTCATATGTTTTTACCACACTAAAGTAATAAATCTAGTATATTCTACATGTTGATATGTTATTATATTTATTGAAAAAACATATACCTCCTTTTATCCATCCTACGAATAACAATGTCACCATGCATGCATACGTATGGCTCACCATCTCCACAATGTGGTGTAATTTGATATTCAACAATACATTAATTGGATGGGTATAATGGATGTAAATAATGAATATAACATGATGATTATTCTGTATAATTAATATACCATCCAATTCTATACCATTTAAAACATCAAAAGGAATGATATTGTCGCTCGTGCATACGTACAACTTCCCGTCTCCACAACATGATGAGATTCATTCTCCATGTTAACAAGTTAATAATGATTTTAAAGTATATATTATAAATATTCATGAAATATATGAAATAATAATGATACTAGATTTATATATATATATATATCATTTATTTTTATCAATTCAATTCAATAAGGAAACAGAAACATTATTCAGACGTACGTACGACCTACCGTATCTATGAATGATGTCTTCCATCTAATTTAAATATCTATTATATATATTTCTATACATATTATTTATGATATATAAATAATTTTTTACATTCTATAAGTAAATAAATCATGATCTAATTAATAAGATCAATAATAACATGTCAAAACATGTATGATAAAAAATGATTATTACCTAAACATTGCATTACCATAGAATTGATAAATAAATGGGTATTATAATGGCATTAGGGGATAATATATGATATCATAGATATTATTATGGTTCTATTATATATTAATAGTTTGTTTTTACCCACTATACATGAGTTTTTGACAAATAATGATGAAATAGAACATAATGTATGGGATTATTTTGTCTCACTTTTATTTATGAGGGACATATGCCTTATACACCAACAATTTTTTGTGTGTGGTGGTTATAATTCTTATGAATGTGTTATGATTTTTATTATTAAGTTTATGATATTTACATATAGATATAATTTTATTTATTTGATGATGCAAACAATTCAACTGATTATAATTGGTAAGAGATAATTTTGTGATCTTATATTTATCATTGATTGTTTATACGTCAATATTTGCAAGGGGTATATTTATCATCCATACCCATTTTTATAAAAATGATATCATATAATTTTCATTATTCTTCTATGTATGTTGAAAGTAATTTACACCTGTTTTTGACATTTACTACATGGTTTGGAATGAATATTTCATTCATTTACCATACGAGTTACTTTTTGACTTCTTTGAAAACAGTTCAAGGAGAATGATTTTAACTTATACTGCCTAATAATATATTTACGTTTTTATAACACCTTATTTCAATGAAAATTACTCTACATGATTTCAAGTTTATTTTCAACTAAATTATATTCTTTTAAAATTTTGTGTCATTTTGAGAACAGAAAATGTTTTTGAAGAAGAAAGGATATTTTCCTCATGAATTAAGTTTACGTGTTTTATCAAAATTATTTTCCATCTAAGTTGAAATTCATTAAATATGGTTATGTTTCTATCAATATTATCACTAATATTTGATTTTTGACAGATTTATATTTATGATATCCATTTGTTTTCTATATATTATAATGGAATGATGATTAATAAACCCATTTAATTTAATGGGATATGCTTTGATGAATAATTTATGTTTTTGTCACACGTGTAAGAATGGTTTCACTTTGATATGGGTGGGACCTATATCTCTCTCCAATTCATTGGGTAAAGATTTATATCTCATGAGATTGGCATGACTAGAATTACAAGTAAATCTGGTTTAGTGATATAGGGGTAGAATGGTATGTAAAGTCATGTTCAGTAATACAGGGTAGAACGAAAAGTAAAATCCAGTTTAGTAATACATGGCTGAAATGAAAAGTAAATATGGTTTAGTAATTGAAATTTGTACATTATGATGGTTATGGAATAAATTCCTTGGCTACTATGGAAATAATATTATGTGATTTTTTGTTTGAAAAAATTCCATGTTTTATATATGTGCTATTTTTTCATGGTTAATGTTCTTTTATGATCTATGCCTTACTACCATGATTTATTTCATAACACGTGTTTTTTATATTCAGAATTTATGTTCATGTCTTTACATTCTTATGTTTAAAATTTTTATGATGGTTTCAATTCTTACACTTACTGATCATCTGAGCTCACCATTTTCTTATGTTTTATTTTCCCAAGGATATATAGAAAATCTGTAGGTATGAAAAATAATGGGGAAGACCTTTATAGGAGATGCAGATGTTTTTTCAAAAATTTAGAAGAATGTGTTCTAACATTCAAAATACACTAAAATAATAAAGTGTTAGGTAATATATTTGTTTGAAATATATTAAGTATTTAGTAAATGTAATGTAATGTCCATGTACGTAAATATT
Organism: Viscum album; assembly: GCA_963277665.1. Classification (NCBI taxonomy): domain Eukaryota; kingdom Viridiplantae; phylum Streptophyta; class Magnoliopsida; order Santalales; family Viscaceae; genus Viscum; species Viscum album. The sequence continues at coordinate 1,760,338,674 of OY728123.1, forward strand.
GGGTCTTTAGATTTGGTATCAGAGTGTAGTTTTAGTCAAACATGGAAACTACGATCTAAAAACATTAGTGAGATCCCTAAAGATATTTATAAGGATTTTTCTAGGGATTTACTAAGGATTATTCAAGCATAGTTTACAATCCTAGAGTTTTGTGATAATCCTGAATAACCTAGGCTTAAACCGAAGATATCATAGATCGAAATATTATAATTAATTTACCTTACTTATGTGTTTTTAATTTATGATATGAAGTTATCACACCTTATCATTATGGTATTATTCAATAGCTATAACTACATATAAAATGGTTAATTATTTAAATTTTTAGATGTATAAATTATGGTAATAATGAAGATCAATTTCCTAAGTGGAAATATCCATAAGGGAATCATGACAATAGTATGAGTTTTGGTCATACTATTGATGATAAAGATAATAGAAATGACTTGTGAAAGGTATGTGTTGTTATTCCCATATTTTTAACATTAAAACTAAGAAGCTTTAGGTTGAGAAACATTAAAACATGATTCATAATTTAAGATGTACAAAGACGATGGATCCTGAATAATGGTTTAAGAATAAAGTTGGATGATTAAGGTGTATATGTTTCTGAATTCATAGATTATGTTATATGATTCAGAAAATATATAAGTATTTTTACTATACTCTTTCATTGAGGATAGGAAATGATACATTGAATTGGTCTATGGATCCAAAAAGGTGGTCTGAGGGTAAGGTTTTATACATAGAGAACACATGATTAAGGGAAGGATAACCCCTAATATGTCCCTTATGTTCAGATAATGATGTTTGGATAATGATATGTTGGATTTGAATAAGTAAATTGGATGATGCTATTTTTTGGATAACTAATTATAGATTTATTGACAATAGTGTTATGATATCATGGATTAAGTACACAACTTTTTCAGACTTATAGAATATATCTAAAAAGTTTTGGAATAAGGAAATATTAATGTTCTCAATAAAGATATATGATAATTCTGGTTGTTACCATGTTTCAATAGAATACATGATTAAGGTATTAACATGTTTGGAATGTTGCAACCAAGAACTACCTTGTGAGATATGGGAGATAAATATTAAACGGATTTACTTCACCTATTTCTAATTTTGTAGATTTTTTATTTTGGATGGATTGTATGGTTATCCAATTACGCATAGTATAAGTTATACTACAGTTGAAGTTTTTTATATTAATGTAATGTCTCACGATAGGTTTACATATGCATATTTGATCATCTGTGTTAACCATTGTTTTGAGATAGATGTAATGAAATACCATTTTATTTATGTATTTTATGATCTACTAACACTTTAGCAATTACAAATTCACCTTCATTTCATTGAATAAGAGATGATGTTGAAATTATTCAAGTCACGACCAATGGTGAGATTGTATTGAAATAAAGTAAGTATTTATTATCATGTTCTTAAATAATAAAAATATGATCATCAAAACAAAAAATGTTATTCATTTACCTTCTTATCAGATGAATCAGATGGTCCTTTAAATCATCATAGATTTATGGCTTTCTGGTTGTTAAATTTTCCCAAACCTTGTTCTCTATCACTATCCATTAGAACATGATGGTTATATTTTCCTTCCATATACATGTTTTCACTTCCCACCAATGTTATCATATATTGAAACCCAATGATGAGTTAAATTTGGTAACCATTATCTTTCTAAATTTCCTTTATAAATTTAATTTTCAGTATTCCTTTTTATGATGCGGGATTCCATGAAAGAATCTTTCATGTAGTAAGCCTTTTTAAACCCCCATGAATTTTGAGGGATGAATTCATTTTAAGGGGGGTATAATGAAACACCCTGAGTTTTTATGGACCTTCTTCTGAATAAATTAAAATTTTCATTTAAGTCTTGTAATTCACTATGTCAAATGTTTATTTCACACTAAACTAACTTGTCCTATATTACATGCAACACTGTATTAGCGTACGATACATGAAACAATGAGAATATATTTTTTTCAACGTATAAAAGAACTATGATTGGATTTTTTTATATTCAACACCAAAAGAAAATTTCACTACATGTAACACAAAATTGTCTTGTGTTACACACATGAGCGACTTTCCTTGATAGCTTGTGTTGTATGCAATAACGAGTTTCACTAAACAACGATATATTATTAAATTTTTATTATTCAAAGGGATATAAACTTTCCATTATGAAGATTATAATCCACATTTTGAATTTTATATATTATTAACATTTATCTTATGTATTTTCTATAAATGATATAATAAAAAATTTAAATTTTTGGATAAAAGAACTGTTTTTTTAAAAAAATGTATTTTTTCTACCTTTTGATAAATCTCCCATTTAAAATATAGTATTTAACACTTTTACATATTATATTTGACAAAATAAACTTCTTCTTTATAATAGGTATATCAAGTTTACTTTTTTTCAGTTTTTTCTAATAAAATTCATATTTTAATGAGTAGTGAAAAATATTGCATTTTAATTAAAAAATGACTTTCCATCTAATTTATTTATATAGTTATATTATATTTTTAATGGGGTTTAAAGAGTAATTGGATTATTTTTTCAATTAGTCAAATTTTGGTCATTGATTTAATTTCTCATTTGAATTGGACAGAAACACATGTCAATCTTTTGAAAGTTTCAACTTCATAAATACATGTTTTCTCGTTTTGACAATAGGAATTAATTTTAAATTAATTACATAATATTTTTTGTTTTAAATTTTGAAAAGTTTATTCCATATTTGGAATAATTGGGTAAAAATTATTTTAATATGTTACTTTTATTTTGTGGATATTATGAAAAGTAACTACAGTAATTTTTATTTACCATAGTTAAAGGTAAATCATGTAAATTAAGGTAAGAAACTATATGATAAAGATAATAAAATTACTCTAACACCTACCAAAATCATATTTTATGAATTAAATTATGAAAATATCACCAAAATGATGTAATGGACTCATTTAATTTACTTTTCTCCATGAAAGTGATGTAATTGTAATTATAAGAAACGAAAGTGAAAACATGTCACCATCGTATATCTTATAAGTATAATATCTTTAATGTAGTGATAAACTTAATAAAACATTGAATAGAAATAGTCTCTCGAAATATAATAAAATCTTATACATCATGTGAATTTATTTATAATTTTTAGAAACTATATAATTACAATAAATGATGGAAAAATAGTGATGTAGAAATTATTTTATTGGTAAGAAATATAAAAAAATGGTTTAAAAAATATTAAAATAATTATCATATGAATTAATTAATGTGGTCCATTAATTTTATAGGTTACTATAAAATTTTAGGAGCGTATTAAATATTTTTTGGTTTGAACTTATCTATTGTGAGAACTTTTTTAAAGTAAAATAAATGAATAGTGTAAAACATTACCCTAGTGATATTTTATAAAATAAAAAATCAATAAATAATTTAAAAATAACATAAAAACATAAAATTATAAAATTTAAATTTATATGGTCTAAAATTTCATAAATTATCGATTCATGTACAATTAACAACACATGATTAAATATTTATAACCATTTAATATTTAGAATATTATTACCACAAATAAAATTAAATATATTAAATAAGGATAAATCAAAATGATAATGATTAAAATAAAATCAAAACATATAAAAATTTTATTGGTAGAGATTATTTAGACCAATACTAATCTTATTTTCTAAATAAATTATTTTGGGACATTATAAACCGAAAATAAATTTATAATAAATTAATATTTCAAGAATTTCCTAAAGTTCCCCTCCTCCCTCTTATAAAAGGCCACCAATTCTGCCCACTTATTCAAACATTTCTAGCCCTTTGGCTCATCCAATCTCTTCCCAAATAAGCTAATAACATCTCTCGCATCCTCATATAGGCCAAAAATTGGGTATAAATCTGTCATAGAAAGTCATTTTGTGAAATTCAAAAGGAGATACTCAAAAAAGAGGTAATTTTTTTATCACCTCTTTCAAGATTATAGTCTTCTTCTACTCTATCTTCTTATGTTGTTCTCATACTAAATTAGTAAATCCTGTAAATTATGGATTTTGAAATTTTATGATAATTATGGTACAACCTTCTACCACCATTTATCCATGTTATGAATAATAATATCACCATGCATGCATACGTATGGCCTATCGTCTCCAAGTCGTGATGTAATTTGTTATTCAAAAATAATTTAATTAGATGGGAATAATTATGGTTATAATGGATATAAATAATGAATATAACATTATTATTACTCTATATAATTAATATATCATCCAATTTCAAACCATTTAAACCATCAAATATAATGATATCGTTGCTCACGCATACATACAGCTTACCTTCTCCACGATATGGTGAGATTCATTCTCTACATTAACAATTCAAGAATTATTATAAAGTATATATAATAAATACACGTGAAATACATGAAATATTAATTTTAATTTATTTATGTGTATATATATATATATATTGTGTGTGTGTGTGTCTTTTACATTCTTTAATTCAATGAAATAATGAAACAGAAACAATGGTCATGTGTACGTACGACCAATTGTCTCCATGAATGGTATATTTTATTTCATTTATCTATCAATTATATATATTTATCTACTTAATATTTATGATATAAAAATCATTTTTTACATTCCTAGTGTAATTAATTCATGATCTATGTAATAATATCTACAATAACAAGTCAAAAAATGTACGATAAATAAAAATATTGTTACCCAAAATGTTACTTTAATTTGGAATTGATAAATAAAGGGAAATATAAAGTCATAAGTGATTCACATATGACATCGTAAATTCTATAATGGTTATTTAACATGTTAATAATATGTCTAAACCCACTATACTAGAGTTTCGAAGACATAAAGAAGAAATCATAACTTATGGCAAGGGATTATTTTGAGTCACTTTTATTTTGGTGGGACATATTCCTTATACAACACTTATTTTTTATTTGTGGTTTTTAACTTCCCGTAATTTTTTATATTTTTTATTATGAAAGTTGTGATTTTCACATATTCATATAATTTTCTTTATTTTATGAGGCATATGATTGAACTGATTATAATTGGTAATTGATAATTTTTCAATCTCATTTTTATCTGAGATTGTTTACATGTATGTATTTACTAGGGGTATATATATCATCCATGTCTATTATTCAAAAAAATTCATAAAATGCTTACTATTAATATATATTTTTTAAAGGCATTTATACCCATTTTTTGACTTTTAGTACATGGTTAGGAAGGAATATTTCTTTCATTTACCATACGAGTTACTTCTTGACTTCTCTAACAAAAGGATGAGGAGATTGTTTTTTAACTTATACAACATGAAAATATTTTTATGTCTTTAAAATTCCATATTTTTATGAAACTTTTGGTATGAGATTTATAGTTTATTTTCAACTAAATTCTTTTCATTTAAAATTGTGTGAAATTTTGTAAAAATTTAATGTTTTTTAAGAAGAAATGATATTTTCCTTGGGAATTAATTTCTACTGTTTTTTCAAATTTAATTTCCATATATGGTGACATTATTTTAATAAGGTTATGATTCTATCATTATTATCACTAATATTTGTGATGTGATGGAATGCTAGTTATGGCCTTCATTTGTTTTATATGGATGACAATGGAATGATGTTTAAGAAACCCATTATATTTCATGAGATATGATATGTTCAATGATTTATGTTTTTGTGAAACATGTAATAAGGAATTCACTATGAGATTGATGGGACCTATATATCCCTCAAATGAATTGTGTAATGATTTTTATCTCTTGTGATATACATGAATGAAATGACAAGTAAATATGGTTCTATAATACTGGAGTGGAAGGAAAAGTAAAATATGATTCAATAATATAGGGATTGAACAATAAGTAAAATCCATTTCAGTAATACATGTCTAGAACAACAAGTAAACCCGGGTCAGTAATTGATTTTTTTACACTATTATGATATTTGAAGCAATGAATTTGATACTATGGAAATCATATTGTGTGCTTATTTGTTTGAAATATTTTAATGTTTTATTCTCATGCTATTTTATAATGGTTAATGTTACTTTATAATCAATGCCTTACTTACTGCCATGATTTATTTCATAACTCAAGATTTTGATATACAAAAGTAATGTTTGTGTTTTTACATTCTTATGTTTATATATTTCCAGATGTTTTCCATGCATACCATTACTGATAATTTGACCTCACCCTTTTCATATTTTTTCTTTTCCCTGTGATATAAAGAAATTTTTTAGGCATGAAAACTAATGAGGAAGATCTTTCTGTGAGATTTCAATGATCTTTCACCAAGCCAGAAGAATGTGTTACGAGTTTCAAAAGACACTAAACTAATACTGTCATTGGGTGTATATTTGTGAAATTTATTAAGCATTACATAAAATAAATGTTAATCCTTTGTATGTTAGGCCTGGGTATTTACACATAGGATGTAGAGTCATTCCTAGTGGTCATGTTTTCGATATTCGAGTATCTAGAGACACCTCTTGATAGGACGGTAAAGATCACTGCGAACATGCATCCTGATTCTGCCAATAGATTGTGGAACATCATCACTCAGGTAGAGCTTCATCAAGATTTTTCATGGTGAGACTTTTATATGGTCTTCAATGATTACTACTATCCTAAGACGCTGAGGGAAAATAAATCTTGGGTGTTTATACATATGGAGAAGGACACTTTTTAGTTATGGACTACTCGGACCGTTTCACTAAGATCCAGCGCATCTAACCCATTATTATGGGTGAGGATATATCAAAAGCATGGTTATTTAAGAATTGTCTCATGTAAAACAAATAATCATAGGTTAATGTCTTCAGTTTTACTTTCATTTATGCTATAGTGAATCAAGTGATGATCACATAGCATAACATAAGGGAGTTCAGAGGTATGATATAGTGAAGTTATACACCTAGATCTGAAACATTCCCGACTGGTAGTAGGATGTTTTGTCTGGAGACTTCTAAAGGTGATAATAGCATTCAGAACGTATCAATAGGTATCCATGTGAGGTGATACTAGTGCTGAAGGTTGGGGCATATGAGGCCATAGTGTCTGTGAGACATAGTTGAATACTGATCTTGCGATAAGATGGGTTATCTTCATTATTTTTTCAAGGTGTTCTCACCAGTAGCTAATGAGAGAGGGTATGCACTGTCTTCATGTTCATAAACAAGGTCTGCATCTTCTCACCAATCAGAGAATTGGAATGTGTCAGGTCATTTCGGTCGATATAGTTGTCATGGTTATGAAAACAAAACCCTAGATTATCAGAGACAGTAGGGTGGATCAGCTCATGGTATCCAAGCAGTGTCTCAGGGTCGCGATACATGCCGGACTTATGCAGTGCAACAGACCATGAAAGAGAAGGATCCCAAACCTTATACTATAAGAGTTACTATATTAGTATCCTCTATTATAGCTTCTACAAATTTTGATACAAGGTCTTCATATAGTTTCAAAAATATTCTCATTATGGTGATCCTTGGGATCTGTGTTTTTACTTTTTATGATTTTATGATGCTAGAAAAACCTTTAGGGATTATAATGGAAGTGGTGCATTAGTGTAAGGAGTTACCCCTTGAGGTCAGTGGGTCCCTTTTTATGGGACCTCTTTTTCTTAGAGATGACTAGATTTGATGTCATTATCAGGATGAACTAGTTAGTTTACATTCAGATCATTTTTTATTACTATTGTTTCAAGGTGAGTTAAAGATCACTAGAGGGAAGATCGTTTCTACACATGGGTGAATCAGACGTCCAGGTGATCCAATCTTGAAGCACTATTATTTGGAATTTAGGTTTGGGACATTATAATGTTGTATCATAGGGATATGTAATGGTTTCTATGAAACCATTTTCTTCAAAATCCTCAAAATTCCACTTGATCTCTTACAACCCCATCGTAGTCATCTTATTTGGAGGAATGGATATCAGTGCAACTCTGATAACTACCTCGAGAGATAATTCCATCTCTCTTACTGGAGGTAAACCTAATAAGTCCTCTAGAAAAATGTCCCTTAAATAATCAACCATTTGAGTTAAATCCATATAACATGTCCCATATTCATCCAGATACAAACTCACAATATGGGTTATCATTCTACCCAACCAAAGATGCTCGAGTCCATCTCCATGGATGTAGGGTTTTATGAAAGATCGATATGAGATATGGTTATCATGAAGTGTGTGTTAGATCATCATACATACCACACATAACCTTTAGGATCAGTTATTGTATGTATAATTATCTTTTTATGTTTTTTGGTTTCATAAGAGTGCCCTTGGTTTTCATGGAGTTGATGAACCATGGGTTCCATCTATATCTTTACTCGTTTGTCATGGTTCCCATGGATGATATCTTGGAATATTATCATAATCAACATGGCCATGAAAAACATCTAGATATCATATTTAGTACGCTGAGATATCATCAATTATATGATAATCTTACAAAGTTCCACATCTGGATGGATTAGATTTACTTATTAGGTCACATCATCTTAGAGATAGAAGTATTAGTAGACCCAATGAAGGTTAAAGTAGTAGTTACCTGGGAGCATCTAGATAACATATTTTAGGTGTGGAGTTTCTTAGGGTTGGATTGTTACTACAGGAGTTTCATACAATACATCTCACACTTATCAGTGATGTTGATGGGTTTGACTATGAAGTGTGCAATTTATGTTTGGGAAGATTCTTGTGAGACATCCTTTTAGGAGATGAAAGGGAGATTTACCTTAGAACTGATATAGATTTTTCTAGAGACTAGAAGGAGTTACACTTTTTATTACATTGAATCAGATATCAGGATAGGATATGTTCTTATGTGGGGAGAATTATTAGTTGTATACGGGACTCAGCAGTTGATTCCACATGAGAGAAATTACCCAACACACAACCTCGGGATAGTTGTGGTTGTTCATGATTTACAATTTTAGTGACATTATATAATGGTATAGTGTTTTGTGGAGTTAACGGACTAGAAAGTCTTCATGTATATATTTATACATAGTGATCTGAATCTGAGGCAGTGATGGTTGGTCAAATACCTTTATTCATTGGACTTCGAGCTTGACTGCATGCCTGGAAAAAGCAATGTAGTGGCTAATGATTTGAGCAGGAGGACTCAGTTGTAGGAAATGAAGTAGGCCAATAGTGAGTGGATGCTTATTATGTCGTTCCCTGATATTTTTTTGGTGGTGCACAATAGTTAGGGGTATAAATTTAACTCATCTTTAGTTGGTACCTCTACCCTATAGGATAGAGTAAGGATTAATGAAACTATCAGAATCTAAAGGCCCAGTTCAATGGGAGAGTGTGGTAGTTTAGGACCCTCCTTCTAGTTGGACCATAGGTGAGAATTAAGTTATACGGTTACATGGTTGTGTAGGTGTTTTGGCAGAAATTAATGAAGAGATTATGCAGGATTTTCATGATTCATCTTAGGAAGTGCTTCCTAGTGTCACCAATATGTATTGGGATTTACATCGCCAGTATTGGTGGCTTGGTATTAAAAGAGAGGTCGGTGATTTTTTCAACAGATGATCCACCTGTCAGCAGGTGAAGGAGGAACACCACCGACTAGCTGGACTCTTAAAATGACTACCAATTCATAAAGTGAAAATGGAATGATTTCACAATGGATTTCATGATGGGTTTACTAATGTCACCTTAAGGTAACGATGTTGTTTGGGTTGTTTTTGATAGGCTCACAATGGTTTCACATTTCATGTCGATCAAGGGAACCTTCAGTTTTGTTGATCATGGGAAGTTTTACATCTAAGAGATTGTATGTTTGTAGGTGGTCCTGTATTATACTATTTTATATTGGGAAGCAAGGGTTACTTATCATTTTTTTAAAGGGCTATAGAGGGTGTTGAGTACACAGGTGTTTCTGATAATGGCATACCACCCTCAGATGAATTTTTAATTAGAATGAATGATTCAGGTGGTAGAGGACATTTTTTGAGTGTGTGTCCTAGATTTCAGGGGTTCTTGGGAGACACACATAATCCTGGTGGAGTTCACCTATAAATATAGATTTCATTATACTATTCAAATGTCTTCGTATGAGGATTTATATGTTAGGCCATTCCGATCACCTCTGTGTAGGATGGAGGTAGTAGAGTTAGCTATATGGGGACCTCATTTTGTCCAGGATACCATTGAATAGGTTCAATTTATTTGGAACTGAAAGGCTACTGCATAGTATCACCAAAAATCAGACATAGATCACCCCAAAAGACATTAGGATTTTGAGGTTAGGGATCGGGTTTTCCTACATGTCACACTAAGGTTGGGACACAAGAGGATTAAGAGACAGGGTAAGCTTTCACGGAGATATATCGGGCCATTTGAGATTTTGTAGAGGTTTGATCTAGTTTCCTATTAGTTTCCATTACCATTGAGGTACCAGGATATACTTGATGACTTCCATGCCATTAAGTTGTGTAATTACTATTCAAACCCATCTTATACTTTCCATCCTAAGGAGGTTGAGTTTCTGGTAGATGTGTCCTTTGAGGAACATTCTATATGAATTGTTGGTCATAACACGAGGGTTCTTCGAGGCTGTTTGTTCCATTAGTATGGGTGATAATCAATCATAGCCAAGTAAAGGATTATAAATAAGAGAGGGAGGCTGATGTATGATCACAATGGCCCATGTTATTCATATATATACCTTCACCACCCTTTGAATGGAAATTCAGGAACGAATTTTTTTAAGGGGGATGTTTACGAGTACCGTATGCTTTATTGAGGTACAAATCTTGTGTTCTCCTTCATTTATTAGTTTACTATCTTAAAGATGGCCTAATGTGGATGTACGTTGAGTTTATGGGAGGCTATGGGTGTCTAGGGCTTGTTGGGAGCCCAAACCTAGACTCTTGGGTGTTTGGATCTTGGCATTTGGTTAGAGAAAATCGTGTGGTAGTAGCCGCACATCCATGCGGCATGCCTGCATAAATTAAATACTAAGGCATAGACTATTACACGATTACTTCGTGGTTAGTCAGAACATGTGGGGTAGCCATGTGATTTCCCAGGGTACATATAGTGAGATATGAATAGTTTCAGTATGGTTTGACAAACCATGAGGGTAGACCATGCAGCCAAGATATTTTGGTTAAATTTACCATTTTTCACTTGAATCGTTTTAACATTTATTTTTCACTCTCTAACTTCATTGCAAAGTAGGGGTCATTCATGTGATATCTCTTTTAATCTTATTCTACCTTTTTAGATCCCTTCTCTATCTGACCTTCAAATAGGGTGTTGTTCGTCTCCTAGGATCCTCAACAATAATGCCTCGATTACTTTTTATCCATATTTTATTATTTTTCTTATCGATTGTGATATTTTTATTTTGGATCATATTCCTTAATATCACATTCTTTATGTATTTTTATTATTTATCCCAAAAAATGGAGAATCAGAGCTTGATACTAGACGATCTATCAATCACGATTTTAAGGTAGGTGGCCATTTTATTTTAATTGAATGTCAGGATTTTTACATATGTTGGAGTTTCACGTGCCCATTTTTGGGGTGTCTCATTAATTTTTAAATCATACATGTTGTTTTATATAATTATTTTGGTAATTAATTAGGTCTTTCAAATCATGTATTAGGTTATATACCTGGAATGAGGTCCACCCCAAGGGTGAGTTCTTTTCGATAACCTTTATGGAAATTTTTCCTAGGATTACTATGTGGCATGACTTTGTTTCCCATTAATTCGCTGATAAAAATGAAATGATTATTAAATATAATTTCAATGGTGTTTAATTGTAATTGAATTGGTTAATGTAATGATATTTTTTGACTTTCCCCTTGACCCATGTGAAAACTTATGCCTGTTTAAGCATGTATGGATGGTTTTCTCTAATTGTTTACTTTTAAATGTGATTTAGGTTGTGTTAAATATTTTTAATGGTTTAGATTAAATGATAGGAATATTATATGAATTATTTACATGTGAGTAATCTTATTCCAAGCCTGAGATATTGGTTCTAGTTAAGACACCCTTAGTGAAGGAATGTATAATGGATGCTTTTGGTGGTGACCCTGGAATGTCTAATTAATTTTTATTTTGAACCTTGAAGTTACAAGGATTGAATAAAAATTATGAAGGGGGTTTTGAATAAGTTTTTCACTTTTTATAAGTTTCAAAACATTAAGAAACTTAACCCCTATGACCTGTTAAGATATAATTCCTTATCAAAATTTATTAAATACGTAATCATGGAATAATAGTAAAGAAATTAAAGAACACATGATTTACAAGGTTCAGCCTTAGTGTGAGAACCTATTTCCTTTCCATAGCCACTCACGTAGGTCTATGAAAATCCACTATAATGAAAATGGAATAAAAATTCTGCCAAGTTTTATTAGAAACCTTCTATCCCCCGATTGAAAAGATTATATTGAGTCCCATAACTATAAAATGTGTTCTTATTGTAAAAATGATCCAAACAAAAGAATAAAAAATCTGTTGAATCTGCTCCACAAATTCGTAGTCTGAATCCTCAGTTGGATTTTGGCTGGATCCGATTCTCTCAAAAAAATAATGCTTTCTCTGATTCTCTGAATACAAGGTTATGATTTTTTCAAAACCATGATGTTGGATCTGAATCATTCAAGACAATAATATTGGAACTGATTCTTTCAAAAAAAGATGTTGGATCCAATTCTTTTAAAACAATGATGTTGGATCCGATTCTTTTAAAACAATGATACTGAATCTGATTTTCTAAATCTGATGAACTCAGTCTCAATTTAAAAATCTCCAACTCTGATGGAATGCTTAATTTAATTCCACCCAATTAGATGGAAAATTTCACTTCTAAATTCTCCATCCCTTCATATTTTTCACATCTGTCAAAAGTTTTGAATGAACAAATGATGATAGGATGATGTTTTATGAAAATCCGGCCGAAAACTTGAAATACATCCCCACTTTCAAAAATATCAAAACTAAAAAACATTATCTCATTTAAACATGATCATTGACTTTTTCAAACCTCCTTATATTTCTCCGGGATTTATGAAAAAATGAATTTCATGTTTGACCACATTAATTCTTCTTTGTAATCATCTCATTATGAATTCTTTCTCAATAAAATAATGTTGGTTACTATTGTTTCAAAATAATGATGTTGGATCCAATTGTTTCAAAACAATGATGTTCTATCCTATTCTTTCCAAAAAAGTTATGTTGGATCCTATTTTTTCGAAATAATGATGTTGTATCTGATTCTTTCAGAAAATAGGTTACGATTATCTCATAATGTAGTTTATGATTCTATCATAATTTAGGTTACAATCCACTTAGAATGATGGTTATGATTCTTTGTAGAATGTAGGATTCAATTCTCTAAAAATGCATATTATGATTCTCTATAGAAGATATGTTACAATTATATTAGAATGCAGGTTACGATCCTCTCAAAATGAAGGTTATGATTCTCTACAGAATGTAGGTTATGATTCTCTCAGAATGAAGGTTACGATTATTCACAGAATGCATGTTATGATTCTTTCAGAATGTGGGTTTTGATTCTTTGTTGAATTTAGGTTATTATTCACTGCAGAATGTAGTTTACAATTCTCTCTGAATGTAGGTTATTATTCTCTATAGAATGTAGGTTTTTATTCTATTAGAATTAAGGTTAAAATTCTCTCAGAATTTGGTTACGATTCTTCTCAGAATGATTGTTATGATTCGGGATCAATTTTTTTCTAGAATGTTTCTCAGAATTTAATATCTGAATTTTCTCAGATTGTTTCTCATTTTAAGTCTTCAAACCTCATCTCTATTTCTTTAATAGTTTTTATCATAATTGTTTCATGAATTGTGATAAATCTAATTTTATCGAAGCATCGTCTGTTTTTATTTTGATTTTTTGACAAACATTATTACTTATTTCTATTCAATTGCATCATTTTTCATTATTCTTAAGCAACAAAATGTACATCAAAAAAATATTTTACACTCATCAACATCATTATTTCTCAGCAACTTCCTTCAAAATCAGAATCATTCTTTAAGCTCAGCAACATCCTTAACCCAACAACATCTTTCTTTTTCAGAAATAAAGTCAAACATTGAGTGACTAAAATAATCATCTTCTTGTATATCAAAAACACTATTTAACAAAAAGGATAGTTGTCAACAAATACAAAAATAAAATAAAAAAAACACCACCAAGGTTCTTCAAACCAGTTATGGTTAAATGGTATATAGCATTGGGTGAATAATGGATTGTGTTGGAATTACATGGATGGGCTTATATATCTACCTTAACTTGGTCCCTTAAGTGAACCTTAGATTTATTTTGAATTATTTCAATGACCTTAATGGGTTTTTTTATAATTATAAATCCATGAGTGACCGATGGAATCCATTGATTAGCTTAAAGAGGCAATGGACTAGAGGACATGTGGATCATGGATACTTATAGGATTCCATGGATGGGATAAAGAGGCATGGATATGTCATGATTGATACTTGGGGCTCCCTACTGGACTCCCAAGTATGGGTATAGTTTACATGGACTTACCTAACCTAGAGTGATACTTGGTTCTTTTGAGGTTCACCGGGACAGGCTTGTATGGTGTAGGTGGATTTTCACCTAGAGTGATACTTGAATTCCATCTTAGGAATGTCAAGGGAGGGCTTAGATTATATTATATATTGAAATAGTTTCTGACATGTCTGTCAAGACAAAGCACAATCATGGATTTGTTTATTACTTATTCTTGATTATATGGACTTATGAGACATCTATTGTGCTTACTTTTATATGGAGGATTCAAGTCATAGGCCTGATCTCATGACTCCTGACATTCAGGATAATGGAAATGATAATTAAATGAAATGGAATTGAATGGAAAACAATGCTTTTATGGCTGTTTACTTGGGTTACTTCCTAGATTACTTCATTCACTATTTTATACTACATATTATATATATTCACTAACAGATTCGAACAATATTTGTGTTGTTTCCTACTAGGATTTAGTCTCACACCCGGTTTGGGTCATGATTTAGCCCAAAACAAATTATATGATTATATTTGTTTATAAGGGAAATTTTACTCTTATAGGTACATGATATGATATTTAAAAGAAGAAGATCATGGGACCAAGACAAGGCATGTGATGATATTGTAATTTTTGTTTCCTTTTTTTTACCTTTCGAATCTGTATTGTATCTCGTAACCTTATGAATAGTTTGGCTATTTTCTAGAACATGTAAATTATAACTTCATATTTTGTATGATATGACTTCCATATATTTATATTATCAATCTTCTGTTGTTCACTCCTATTTTAATTTATTCCTCTTTTTTTTCTCTCTTAATGAGGTCATAGCCTCACCACTATCACACCTAGGCACTTACTGCTAGATGCCAGCGTCTTGTGTTGGGGGATGCACTTGAGGCCATGTGGCCTACCATGATCGAAGCACTGTTATGTGGCTTTCGGTTTGGGGAAGTTACAAAAAATCTCTATGTAAATTTTTGAATATTGACGGGGAGATGTAAATGAAAACAATAGGATGAGAAGAATTGTAGAGTGTAGGGTAAGGAGTATAATTTCTATATCCAACTAGGTTAACCACATACTACTATAGATAAAAAAATATATTCAAGAAAGAAATTATTATTTCAAACTAAAAGACACATCACTGGTTTATTCCCCAATATGATTGAAAAATGTTTAGTTCTCCATTAATAGAGTAAGAAAACATTTATTAGAAGAACAAAAATATATATTATAAAATAATATAAAATGAATGTAGAAAAGAGTAAAGACATCTCCAATGTTTAAAATCAAATAATTCCCACTCCATTCGATCCTCTCTTCACAATATAGGTCGAGTATTGATAGTATTTTTATTGGTATCACTACCATATGTTCCTAGGGTTTTCAAAGCAATTTATCCATGTGAATAGTGCAGGTTTCTTCCACATTCACTAAGGATGGGATGAGTGTGGTGTTCACTTCTCATGATCAATTTTCTTCATCAATCACAGATTGAGATCAATATGATTAGTTTAATGATTATTTATTTGATATATCTAGAAAATGGGTGTGTGGAATATTATATGTTACACTCAGGTATATGTGCCCTCCACATGGAATTCTACTTCATCAATGGATTGAATCTGACCATTCAGAATGTATCATCGTTGATTTTTGGGGTGTCTAGTTTATAAAAAATGTATCTTCATTGCACAATGTATGTTGGAATTTTTATAGTATGTTTAGTTTCAAACACTTTTGATATTGGAATCATATATATAATTTCATAGATAATAGATATTGTGTTTCTGATGTAAGTTTTACTAGTGAAATGGAACTTTCTATGTTGGTGGTTTAGATTATCATACTACTCAATATAATATCTATTGGGACTATTGGATTATATCCAAAAAAATATAATGTGATAAATCTGAATACATTGTGGTTCATTTATACTATATTTTGGTTGTTAAAACACAATAGGGTGATATGTAATATCTAGGATAATAAACATTTCAAAATTTATGTAGATATATTTATTAGCTCAAGTATTGGAAAAAATTTGAGTCTTTACTCCTTATAATAATATTACATGAGAATAAATTTTTATACAGAGTATCCAAAGTTAGTTGAAAATATTCCTTTGAACACTTGAAGTACTATATTTCATGGACTTAATACTGCAATGACTTTCAGATGTACTCCATTTTAAAAAAATGATTTTTCGATATCCCACTAGATATTCACTCTCTCTATCACTTCCTTTGAATACATTATCATTAGAATCATTAGAAAATACATATTAAATTACTTTTAGGAAATTTTAGCATAGAAAATAAATTTAATTATTAAAATCATGATTTATGGTTGTATTTCAATTTTACTTGAATTTTTAACTAAACTCTAAATAGGTTTACAATTCTCATATATTTTTTAAATATTTGAGATATAATTAATGCATTATAGAATAAAAAGGTTCAAATTTCATGTTTTTTCACCCGCATATACTTATATTTTTGAACTCCAAGGTTAATATATGCACCCAAAATCACATCTACCCTATAACATCACAAGGATAAAATTTCCTCTAAATTTCTATCATCAATGAAACAAATGTTAAAGGATTTGAAATTAATTAAGATAAATTTATTACTATTTCACAATATTGAATCCCCCTATTTCAACTCATCATCTAATGTTGTATTTCACATTTCATTTTTTCATATTATGTAATAATATTATACATTATTTTACCCTTATTCATTTGAGTTTTGTATTCACCATCCTTTCTATTTCTCTTAATAATTAGGTATTTATTAACGTTTTAAAACCCACTAATTATATATATAACATATTCAGTGTATAAATAAAATATGAAACTAAATCATCACTTATATTATTCATCCTCCATGTATAATTATAATAGCTAGGTCATGGAATAAAGGAAGGGTACTTGGCTCCTAGGTTTTGTTTTTACTCTTATGTATGTCTTTTCTATTACATGCACACACATTTCCCAAAACTATTTTATGAATCTTATATTTGGATCCAAACTACTCAAAATAATCTATTTCATATGAAATATAGAATATTATGTTAAATTAATAACTCAAGTGTTACTTTTCACATAAAACTATTATGAATATATTAAATTGAAAAATACAATGAATTTATATCACGATTTTATTAACCTTAAACCATTCAATTAAACTTATTCATTAATTATCTCTCAAAAGATGAAGTTCATTCATTGTGATTTGGATTAGGTTTTAAAATGATACTGTATAATTTTTTTAACCTAGTGAAACACTAAAACACTCAAAAAATTAAAACCAAAAACCAGTATAATGTGCGAAAAACAAATTTGATCCTCTCACCCACTGTTATTATTTAATTACCCCTTAAATAATATTAGGAATTCTACATCACAGGATAAGGAAAGTAAATAAACAATTTGGTGTATTATATATAACATTATGGTTATTCTCTAGTGGTGTCATGATTTAAGATAATTTCACACTAATATGACTAAAACATAAAATAAAAAGAAACAAAATAAGTAACTTACCTAAAAATTTGAAAAAGATAGAGAGAATATAATGTAATATGTTATTTCACCCTCTAGTTTGATGTTGAATTTTAACTATCTATTTCAAGATATTGGTAGTGGGTTATCATTAATCTATATGTGGATGTATATTTTGTGATTTGAACCACTAAGTCATTTTTTTCCAGGATATTCATCTCCCATTGGATGCTAAGGCTCTCATGTTTAGTGTATTGTGTGTCTATCCAGTTTTTCGGAATGAAGATATCATTTTATATCATTATGAGTATGTATAAATCCTATTCTTTAACTATTTTAATATCTATATAATCCACTAATTTCAATTGGTTTGTTCTAGTGAGTGGCTCTCTTTTATGATGCTGAGTAGTGAGATGCTCTTAGATTTGTACATAAAAAACAACTCTCTCATATGGGGTTTTGAATATCTCAAATTTTTCCTCTAATCATTTTTATTAATCCTTCTCTCATGGGTCTTCATGTTATTAAATCAGTGTCTACATTATGGTATATGAATCAATACTATTAAACAAAGGGAGATTAGTAGAAATTTTATATTGGATAAAATTTAGATAAAATAAATTCATTTTAGTGTTATCCCCCATCCTGAATCTTGCTTATGCATCATTATTCCAGTGAAAAGTTACCATGAACTCTTACATATATACCTAATTAGGTTCTATCATTCTTATTTAAATATCAAAATCTTTTCCTTAGTGGTAACATCTTCTATTACTTAATTCTAAAATTATATCTTTGATCTAATAAGTATATGATTTCAAGTAAGGATATGTAGTTTTCAAACCAATTTGCATAAAATAAGACCCATAAAATATATATTGATATATATATTTCGTTTTTATATTCCATAATATCTTATTCATTTTATAGATCCTCTAGAAACTAACTATAGAAGGGGGTAATGGGTTTTATTTCCCAATACATTCATTCACCTCCATTGAAGAAAATTTTGAATGTTCTAATTTTTATTCTTCTAAAATTTCAATCTAATATTGTAAATTTTATCCCATTTCATCTTGAATGATAAAGTAAATATGGTTAATTTATATATTTACATCTCATATATCTTCATTTAAGGGGCTTACAACTTCTTCTCTATATAATGCCTCTGTGATAAGAGTTGATCCTAGCTAATATGGGGGAAAATAAAATCCTCGTTTATAATTGTATTTCCATTCCCATTCCAAATGTCTCTCTAGTTATTTAAAATATTATTTTTAGTGGGATTAATCATGATATTTATACTATTATTAGTAATTTATTTGTTCTATTTTCTAAAATACCTTAATAATTTCCTATATAACCTCCTACAACTGTTGGCTCCTTGAATAATTACCACCTGCTTGCACATGTGAGTATTGGTACTTGGAATATGATTAATTTGGAAAGTATTTAATCATATATATTATATTTAAAAGTAATATATTGAAATTAAAATTAAATAAAATTCAATAATTTGAGAACATATTGAACTCAACACATAACTCTCCCAAGAAAAGACACAAAATTTTATGTGAGTTTTATGTTAGGGCTCATCATATAATTTATATATAAAATACTATGATTAAAACATATAATATATCCATAGGGACTTCTCCAACATAGTCATGATTCTAAAAATATTATTAATCATATGATTATTTTCTATTTTTGTGTTTAAAATGGATTATACTATTTTAATTTATGAGTGTTTTTTATAATAATGATGATACGAAATGAAATGAAGCATTAAGAGTAAAATAAATCAATACATTGTGGATTATTTTGAATTTCCCTAATATAGTTCTACTGAAATAATTTACCCTAATATTATTCATTTTTATTTCAGCAACTCAATACAAATCATCATTCAACATAACATATGTCATGATTATTATCACCGAGATACAAATATCAAAAAAAGTGATTTTGTATTGTCTTCCTAATAATAGTCACCTTGATCGATTGTATGTAAACATATAAACTCCCCCAAATCATGAATTTAATAGGATACAACTCCCCTAAACATGGATCAAAATCATAAAACAACTCCCCGTTTTATTTAAAATTCATCATATGACAGTTTTCATAGCAATAACAAACTTTGAAACAAAATAATAGGTTAGGAAAAATAAAATACTATAGGGGAAGGTGGTCCATCTCTATATCCAACTAATTGAACCACTCACCACTAAAATATAGAAAAAAATTGAATCAAATTAATAAACATATATTCAAACATTAGAGACATATCCCACGTTTATTCCCCCTTATATTGATAATGTGGATAGTTTCCATGAATGGAGGTAAAAAATTAAATTTATAGAACACATACCATAAAATATGTAATGAAAAAAATGAAAATGGAGAAAAATATAGATATATAGAATTCTAGTAATCTAGTAATTAAAATTCTACATGTCTCCATCTTCAATTTATAATTCTTGTATAATGGGATTGGCTATTGATAAATTTTTTGTATGGGTTTAGCATATTCGATATGATTTATCTATATATAAAAGGGATATTATCTTTTCTTCATAAATAGTTTAGTGAGTGTGGGTTTCAATCCCCATGACCATATTTTTCCTCTCTCCCAGATTTAGTTCTATGTAAATAGTTTATTTTACATTTAACCCATATTTTTAAACAATTGGTATGAAAAATATGTGGTGGTCACCTCATGAATTCTAGTCCAATATGTGTAATTATCCTTTATCGATGTCTTAGAACACTCCCTTCTAGATTTAACACATAATCTTTGAGTTTTGAGTATTTTATGTAGCATTTGTTCATGTGACATAGAATCCATAGACATCATTGGGCTATATCGAACTGCGAATGTTATCATCATTGTCAATTTAGACAATGTTGGATAGGGAATGATGTTTTTTATCGACATAGCATTTATTCGTGTGATGGTGCTTCCAACATTGATGTTTCAGATTATATTAAATTTTGATAAGATGTTTCATTAGACAATTGGTCGATGTAATTAAAAATAGAGTCAAAATAATCGTTTTGTTTTGATTCATTTATAGGGTGAATTGTGTAACGATAATCCACAAAGAGATTACAACTATCCTAATTAATTTTCAAAATGTCCATTGGTATGGAAAAATCATTCATAATGTGTAAAAGGTATATTTTCATGATGGGACAATATATAAAGATATTATGAGGATAGATTATTTGTTGGATGGTCATAAAATGTAAGAACCCAAACCATCTTTTCAGGTATGCTTTCCTTTTTCTGGTAGTGTTTGAAAAAAATTGGAAAATATATAACTTTTCAGAATACACGCCATGTACTTTATAAGTACATGTCGTGTACTTTGACGTCGTTCGAGGCCGTGTTCTGGCCGTGTCTGGGCCACACACATTGACATGTGGGGTGACGTGGAGGCCGCTTAAAGCGGAGTATAGAAAACCGAAGTACACGCTCTGTACTCTAAAATTGCACGGCGTGTAATTTTCATTTTATTTCATTAATCAGACAGGGGTCGCGACTTAACCATGTTTTCATCTTCTTATCCGCCTAATTCCGCCCAGATCATCTGAGGAGGCCGAATCTTCTTCGAGCCACTGATCCGTCATAGGCTATCCAAATCAAACACCGTCGGTTGCAATAGAATCGCAGTGGTGAGTTCTTGGTTCTTCTTTGGCCTTGTTTCCTGATTCTTCCTATCGTGTGAGTTATCTGAGGTTGAACGTTTGGGAAATTTTTTCTGATGTCGATTCATAGGCCAAGGTTCAGGTATATCAATCTACGAGAATTGAGGTATGTGGTTTGTTGCCCTACGTTGAATGTCTCTCAGTTTTTGGCGCAAAAGTCTCGGGTACCCATTTATCGGTTGTCTCGGGTTAGGGTTTTGATCATGTTTTGTTATCTGCCATAGGTTGCATGTATACTTGAGGTTATTAGATGATTAATAATTTCTTGTTAGCATGTTTGAGACTCACCCCATGGGTGTTTCCCTTGTTTGGCAGTTTATCGCCGTTTGTCTTAGGTTGCCTATGAGGTAGACCATGTTTCATTGCTTGCTTGCTTGCCTTGATATAGTTTATTGCATGTATTTCCTACTGTTTATATGCTTTTGATGCATTTTAGCTATTAGCCAAGTATTTTGCTGAACATACTTAGGGCTGCTACGAATTGTTTATGTATGATTGCTTTTACTCAGGGCTACGAGAACATGGTGTAGTTACACCATAAGGGTAATTGACATTGAGTTCTTCCTCATATGGCATGTTTAATTATTACCATTATGAGACAATAAGGGGGATTGACTTTGTGCTCTCTCATAGGGTCTGATAATTATCGAATCGATACTAAAGGGGGAATTAGACGTAAGTGCTTCCTCAGAGAGTATACAGTATCACTGCAAGACCATATGGGGAATTGATGATGAGTGCTTCCTCAGAGTGTCTTTGCCTTTGTTCGAATTCTCGACCATAAGGGCCTTCCTAAGTGATCCACCCATAGCGTCAGTGTGATAAATATTGTTGGTTGGTTGTGATGAGTCTACCAAGACAAAGAACAAGCTTGGGTTTGCACTACGTGCTGTTTAGGTAGTCTGATGAGATACATGTTGTGTTACTTACAATGTCTTTGGACTATAGATCTATTTGATAGATTCTTTGGTAGATGACAATATTATTGAATTAAATTAATAAATAAATGTGAATGGAGAATAGTAGATTTGTTTTTTCAGTGTACCCATGTTTCTCTGCTGCATTTATTTCCATTACTTTTGCTATATTACTCACTGACAGTAGGGCACATATCTTTTGGTGGTTGCCTACTAGGATTAGTCTCACACCCTGTTTGGGTCCTGATTTTCAGCCCAAATAGGTTATATGGTCGCAGGAGTGGATAGGGATTGCGGCCTTTCCACCTCTGGTGATTGATTGTTGGTTAGAGCTGGAGAGCATGGGACCGAGCTTAGGCTCACGATGCTGGTAGGGTTACTATTTACTTTTGATACTTGGGTTTCAGTTGTATTTCATCATGTTGATTTGTTAATACTTTCCATAGACATATGTGTCATACTGCATCATTATTACATTATACATTTTTTCCACTATTCAGTTTCAGTTGTTGTGTGTTGTTTACTGCGTCCTCTATTGTTTATGTTTTTTTCCTTCCATTTCATACTTTACCAAATGAGGTCATAGTTTCTCCACTGACTCACCAAGGCCCTCACTGCTAGTCGGAAGCCTCTGGCATTTGGGGAAATGCGCTTGAGTTTATGTGGTGAACCAGGTATGAGGCGCCTATTGAGTTGCTCCAGATTCAGGTCGTTACAAAGTGGTTTCAGAGGAGGTTCTTCCTTTTCTATTTCCTTACTATTTGGCGACAATAGACATGGATATCAAGGAATGGGTAGTTGGTACTTAAAAGTTCCTAGGATTAATTAACCCATGTACAGGGAAAAGCTATAGTACCTCGTAATTGCAGTTTTTAGTTTTTGCAAGTGCAACAGTTGATTATATTTCACCGTTGGGTGATGCTATTGTTTTTGTTATTACAGTTTATATAATTGTTTATCTATTTTGTTTCAATCTGATAAGATGAGGGTATTCCATATCATTCATCATATTAGAACTGGTTAGAAAAATCACATGTCATGCATTTTACCATGCCAACTAGGGTGCACTAGAAATTGCATGCTGTTATGATAGATGTTGTGATAGATTATGCATGCTGTTGTGATAGTTGCTGTGATAGAAATACTAGCTATGTTGATAGGGTGTGGTTTATCTTACATCTTATTTATCATGGATGCCAAGATTTGATCGTAGAGGTGTTATGGGCCCTCGAGGGTCAGTATATGGCGGATCATGGGATTATCTTACTGTTTACTTGTCATATGCATTGTTATGATGTCAAGATTTGATTCGTGTGGAGTATGGGCCCCCACATATTAGAATTTGATGCATAGGTGCTGGTTTTCAGTGTTATTCAGTGGTATTGGGGAGTTTTTAATGCCTAATGCACAGAAACCTAGATAACACGGCCTGTGGCCTTATGAACACACACCATGTGTTCTTCTGTTCGGGAAGAACTACTTTTCACGATTACACGCCGTGTACTTTGAAGTACACTCCGTGTACTCTTGTTCCATGTGATCCATTCATGTAGTTGAATACATGGGCTGAAAAATCTTAGGAACAACACGTCGTGTACCATGTAGACACGCCATGTAGTAATGGTATGTCTGACCCAGCCATGAAGTTGAATACATGGGTTGAAAAATATTAGGGACAACATGCCATGTACGTTGTTGACACACCGTGTAGTTTTGGTCCATGTACCAGTCTGTGTGACTAACGACACGGACATGGGAAAAACCCTAAGGACACACCATGTAGTGGATAGAAACGTCGTGTAGTCTTAGGCTAGGATTGTTCGTGTGACTTAGTCATGTAGGAGTAACCAGGAAGGAGGAAAAACGAAGGTACACACCATGTATATGTAAGAACATGCCTTGTAGTTTTTTTACACATCCAGCTTGGCCGGTGTACACGCCCTAGTAAAATCATTATGGGAACGCCGTGTCTATGGACTACAAACCGTGGAACCATGTTTTTTCAGTTTTAAGAGTTTTTACTTTTCTGTTCCGCTTTCACTCCCTTATGTTTTCTACCGTGCTCGTTGTTAATAATGGTGTGCTTTTGACCTTGGAGAGTCATTCCACCAAGACGTCA
This sequence comes from Viscum album, assembly GCA_963277665.1. NCBI lineage: Eukaryota > Viridiplantae > Streptophyta > Magnoliopsida > Santalales > Viscaceae > Viscum > Viscum album. The sequence goes on from OY728123.1 coordinate 1,760,363,579, forward strand.
TCCTGTTGCATGCTTGGGATCTGACGATGATTGTACACCGGATATGGAAAATGCATTTATCCCAGATAACAGTGCAGACGCAAAGTTCCGTGAGGGATTCATGAGGCTCATACAGAACTTACAAGGAGCTCATCAACCTGCCCAATCTATGGTAGATCTTACTTGAGTCTTCCAGCAACAGCATCCTCCCATGTTCTTTGTGGATGGAGGACCTCAGGCTGCTGAATCTTGGTTCGAAGCGATGTTTTCTATCATTGATCATCTCGAGATACTCCTAGACATAAGGGTGAAGATCACGACTTAGATTCTGCAAGATTCCTCAAAGAGATGGTGGGACATAGTTTCTCAGGCAGGGCATCGGCAAATAGTTTCTTGGAATGAGTTTTAGCATACATTCTATGACTACTTCTACCCGGCGACGCTAAGGGCCAATAGAGCCAGAGCGTTCAGGAACCTATAGCAGGGTACTCTATCATTTATGGAGTATTCCTCTCATTTCACTAAGTTATAGTGTTTCACTCTCGTTATAGGGAATGACGAGCTGTTCTTAGCAAGGAAGTTTGAGGAGGGCCTCAGACCAGAGATTAGATCACAGGTGAACGTCTTCCAATTAAATTCTATTTCTTTGATAGTTAACCAGGCATTGATCACAGAGAGGAATCTGAGGGATACTGGAGGAGTGAGTCAGGGCGGTTCAGCATCCAGAGTTTGTACCCTTCCTTCTGAAAGCAATAAGCACCACCGAGAGTCTACACGATGTGACTCGAGGAAGAAAGATGTTCCTTAAGGTAACAAAGTTGTGTGTTACTAGTGTGGGAATGGAAGGCATAATAAGCCACAGTGCCTGAGGGACCCAGTGCACTACTGAGCTTGCGGTAATATGGGTCACCTGCAGCGGTTTTGCAAGGCTCTTCTTCCAGGGGCTAGCGAAGGAGGATCAGTTTTGACTCCGCGTACAGGAGCATGGTTCCCAGTTCCGCAGCAGACTGGGGGCTGGAGTTCTATAGGTTGTTCAGGCCATGGTAGAGGTCGTGGACGCAGTGGTCAGGCTCAGGGAGGATCAGCCCATGGATTGCAGGCTGCTACATAGGGTCGTGGTACTAACCAGACGTTTACGGTAGAGAATATTCATTAGTAGTAGGACCTTGTACCTTCCACAGTGCGAGGTATGATCTTAGTAGCATTAGTTTTATCTTTTGTAGTTTATGATACATGAGCTTCTCATAGCTTTATTTTTTTCACACTGTGGAGATCCTTATACTTAATATCTTTACTTCTGAGGATATGATGACACTAGACACCCCCTTGGGACATAGAACTACTAGTGTGTGTTAGTGCAAGGAGTGCCCCCATGAGGTTCGTGGTTGTTATTTCTTGTGGGATCATTTTGTCCTAGAGATGACAGGTTATGGCATCATTCTTGAAATGGACTGGCTAATTCCTTTTCAGGCCCTTGTCGATTTCTATCAACGTAGGGTGAGTTTCACGTCACCAGAGGGCATATCGTTTATTTACAAGGGTGAATGGGATGTTCAGGAAAGCAGAGTTGGACCAGAGCCTCATGGTTTGGGCGGTGTTATAGCATAGATTGATAGTTTATATCTGGATGATCAGTGGACTTATCAGATCGATTATCCTATAGTGGTTGATCGTTTTCCTGATGTCTTTCCAGAAGACTTTTCTGGGTTTCCTTCGGAGTGTGAGGTAGACTTCTCTATTGATCTTGTGCCAGAAGTAGCACTGGTATCCATACCTCCTTATAGGATGGCTATGCCTAAGATTCAAGAGCTCAAAAAGCAGTTGGAGGAGTTGCAGGCAAAGTGTTTTATCCGACCCAGTACTTCTCCTTGGGGTTCGCCTGTTTTATTTGCAATGAAGGCAGATGGTACATTACGGCTTTGTGTGGATTATTGGAAGCTAAACCAATTAACAGTCAAGAAACGGTATCCCTTGCTGAGGATTTATGATCTTTTTTATCATCTTAGAGGAGCCACAGTGTTCTTGAAGATCTACTTGAGATCCAGCTATCATCAGTTTCGTGTCAGACCATCTGATATACCTCTTACAGCCTTCCGAAGCATGTATGGTCTGTACGAATATTTGGATATGTCGTTCGGTCTCATGAACGCGTGACCAATCTTCATGGAACTGATGAACATAGTTTTCTATCCTTACTTATATTACTTCGTGGTGTTTTTCATGGACGATATCTTCGTGTACTCTCACACTCAACACGGCCATGCTAACTAGGTTGAGATCGTATTGAGTACACTGAGAGATCATCAGTTATATGTTAAGATCTCTAAGTTCCACTTCTGGATAGACGGGATTCACTTCATGGGTCATTTCATCTCTAAGACCGAAGTATCAGTAGACCTAGAGAAGGTGAGAGCGGTAGTTACATAGGATGAACCATAGAATTTCTTCGAGGTACGGAGCTTCTTAGGACTTGCTGGTTACAATAGGCAGTTTATACAGGACTCCTAATGCATGGAAGCGCCGTTGATGGGCTTGACTAAGAACAATGAGAAGTACGTTTGGTCAGAAGCCTGTGATTCATTATTTTAGGAGCTGAAGGGGAGATTGACTTTAGTACCGGTTCTAGTTTTACTAGAGCTGTGAAAGAGTTATACAGTTTTCTGTGATGCATCTGCCATCGGGCTTGGAGCAGTGCTTATGCAGGAGGATCATGTTGTTGAATATGGATCTCGGCAGTTGAGGCCACATGAGAAGAATTGTCCTATGCACAACCTGGAGTTTGCTGCTGTTGTTCATGATTTGCGTTGTGGGAGAAACTATCTTATGGGAGGGAATTTTGTGGTATATACTGACCACAAGAGCCTCAATTATATCTTCATACAGCGTGACATGAATCTGAGACAGTGGAGGTGGGTTGAGTACCTACAATATTTCAACTTCGAGCTTCCTTATACGCCTGGGAAAGGCAATGTTGTGGCAGACGCACTGAGCAGGACAACTCCGTTATAGGAATTTCAGGAGGCCAGCAGCAAGTGCCAGCTTATAGCTCGGTTCTCAGAGATTCATTTGGAGGTGTACAACAAATAGGGATAGACGGTTCTTTTTTCTATAGTTGTTACCTCCACACCTCGGGACCAAGTTCTAATGAGGCAACTATCAGACCCATAAGGTCTATTCCTATGGGAGGGTGTGTCAGATGGAGACCCTACTCTGGGGTGGACAGTTGGCGATGATAGGGTGTTACATTTTCATGGCCACATATGGGTTTTAGCAGACATACATGAGGAGATGATGTGGGAGTTTCATGCTTCTTCCTGGGCAGTTCATCATGGTGCCACAAATATGTATCAAGATGTACGTCATCCGTATTGGTCGCCAGGTATGAAGAAGGATTTGTCTGGTTTTGTTATGTGGTGCTCCACCTATCAGTAGGTGAAGGTAGAGAATCAACGACCAGCATGGATTCTACAACAGTTACCCGTTCCTGAGTGGAAATGGAATGATGTCACGATGGACTTCGTGATAGAGTTATCGAGATTTCCTCGAAGGAATGATGCGGTTTGGGTTGTAGTGGACAGGCTCACGAAGGTTGCACATTTCATACCTATCAAGGAGACCTTCGGTGTGGATGATCTTGGGAGGTTGTACATTCATGAGGTGGTACGACTTCTTGGGGTTCCTAACACTATCGTTTCTAATAGGGACTCCCGCATTACTTCCCATATCTGGCGGGTGCTATAGAGGGATTTGGGTACATAGGTACTTCTGAGTACAGCTTACCATCCCCAGACAGATGGCCAGTCGGAACACACGATTCCGATGCTAGAGGACATGCTACGAGCATGCATCCATTATTTTAGAGGTTCATGGGAGAAACATATACATATAGTGTAGTTTTCCTATAATAATAGTTTTCATGCAACTCTTCAGATGGAACCTTACGAGTCTTTGTACGATAGGTTGTGCCGATCACCCTTGTGTTGGCTGGAGGCAGAAGAGGCAGCTATAATGGGACATCGTCTTGTTCAGGATACAACAGAGCAAGTAGAGTTGATTCATAAGAGTATGGATACTAAAAACTCTCGGCAGAAATCTTATGCCGATCAGCAGAGACGACCCTTGGAGTTCGAGGCCGGAGACCAGGTTTTCTTGCGTGTTACCTCGAGGTTGGGAAATAAGAGGATTAAGAGACAGGTAAAGTTTTCACTGAGATACATCGGGCCGTTTGAGGTTTTGGAGAGAGTCGGGCTGGTTTCTTACAGGTTGTAGTTACCTCAGAGGAACCAGGCTATGCATGACGTATTCCATGTTTCTCAGCTTTGGCGGTATTTCTCATACCCGTCTCATGTTTTTCAACCCGACGAGGTTGAGCTGGAGCAGGAAGCATCATTCGAGGAGCATCCTATCAGGATTGTTGATCATAGTGCAAAGTTACTCAGTGGATGGTCTGTTATTCTGGTATGGGTGCTATGGGAGCACGGCCATGTATAGGACGAGACATGGGAAAGGGAGGCTGACAAGCGATCACAGTGGCGGATGTTGTTTGATGGTTCTTCTTCTATGCCTCGTTAGGAAATTCAGGAACGAATTTCTTTAAGGGGGGAAGTTTGTATGAACTCGGACCTTCTTTTCAGGTATGTTTTTCCTTTTCTGGTCATTTTTGGAGAAAAAGGGGAAAATATGGAAATTTTCAGAGTACACGTCCTGTACTTTATAAGTACATTCCCTATACTTCGACATCGCACGAGGCCGTGTGCTTCCCATGTCTGAGCCACATGCACGGTCATTTGGGGCGACGTGGAGACCGCTTAAAGAGGAGTATAGAAAACCGAAGTACACACTGTGTACTTTTCTTTTTTATTTCATTAATCGGAACGAGGTCTCGACTAGACCCTATATTCATCATCTTCTCCGCCTAATTCTGTCCAGAGCATTCGAGGAGGCCGACTCTTCTCCGAGCCATCGATCCATCACCAGCTATCCGAATCGAACATCTTCGGTTGCAATACAATCACAATGGTGAGTTCATGGTTCTTCTTTTCCCTTGTTTCCTGATTCTTCTTCTCGTGTGAGTTATCTGAGGTTGAACGTTTTATAAATTTATTCAGATCTACTCAGTTCTAGGATGATTCACAGGCCAAGGTTTAAGTATATCAATATATGAGGATCGAGGTTGGTGGATTGTTTCCCTACGTTGAATGTCTCAAAGTTTTTGGCATAAAAGAGTCGGGTACCCATGTATCGTGTATTTCAGGTTAGGGTTTTGATCCTGTTTTGTTATCTTCCTTAGGTTGCATGTATACATGAGGTTATTAGATGATTAATAATTGCTTGTTAGCATGTTTGAGGATCACCCCATGGGTGTTTCCCTTGTTTGGCTGTTTATCACCGTTTGGCTTAGGTTGCCTGTGAGGTAGACCTTGTTGCATTGCATGATTGCCTTGATATAGTTGATTGCATGAATTACCTACAGTTTATATGCTTTTGATTCATTGTATCTATTAGGAATGAAGTTGGCTGAACATACTTAGGGCTGCTAAGAATCATTTACATACGGTTTATTTTACTCAGGGATGCGGGAACGTGGTGTAGTTAGACCATAAGAGGAATTGACGTTGAGTGCTTCCTCAGAGGGCCTATTTAATTATTACCATTACGAGGCCATAAGGTGGATTGACTTTGTGCTCTCTCATAGGGTTTGATAATTATCGAATCAAGACTAAAGGGGAATTAGATGTATGTGATTCCTTAGAGAGTCTGTAGTATCACTACAAGACCATAGGGGGAATTAACGATGAGTGCTTTCTTAGAGTGTCTTTTCTTTTGTTCGAATGCTCGACCATTTGGGCCTACCCACGTGAGCCAACCAGAAGGTCAGTGTGATAAATATTGTTGGATGGTTGTGACGAGTCCACGAAGCCAAAGAACAAGCTTGGGTTTGTACTGCTTGTAGTTTAGGTAGTCTGCTGAGAAACTTTTTGTGTTTCTTACTATGTCTTTGGACTATAGAGATATTTTCTAGATTCTTTGTTTGATGACTATATGATTGAATTAAATTAATAAATAAATGTGAATGGAGAATTGTAGGTTTGTTTGTTTTAGTGTACCCCTGTTTCTCTGATGCATTTATTTCCATTACTTTTTCTATATTACTCACTGATAGTAGGGAACATATCTTTTGGTGGATGCCTACTGGGATTAGTCTCACACCCTGTTTTAGTCCTGTTTTTTGTCCCAAACAGGTTATATGGTTGCAGGTGTGGATAGGGATTTCATCCCTTCTACTTCAGGTGCTTGATTGCTGTTTAGAGCTGGAGAGCATGGGACTGAGCTTAGGCTCGCAATGCTGCTGGAGTTAATGTTTACTTTTGCTACTTGGGTTTCAGTTGTATTTCAGCACGTTGTTTTGTTTACTGCTTTCCATATGCACATGTGTCATGCTGCATCATCATTACATTATACACTATTTCCGCTGTTCAGTTTCAGTTTCCATGTGATGTTTACTACTTCCTCTATTGTTTATGTTATTTTACTTCCACGAAATACTTTACCAAATGAGGGCATAGTTTCCCCACTGACTCACCAAGGTCCTCGCTGCTAGTCAGCAGCCTCTGGAGTTTGGGGAAATGCGCTTGAGGTCATGTGGCGAACCAGGTACGGGGCGCTTGTTGAGTGGATCTGGATTCAGGTCATTACATAAAAAATAGTGCATTGTCCATTGGGAAATTCATATAAATTAATCTACAAAATTAGGTCAGTGTATATATATCTATATACTCTATTTTTCATATTATATTCTTTATTAGACCACTTGAAATTTAATCTCTTTAATTATTCCTCATCCTTCTTCATTTTTGGAATCATAATGACCCAAATATTAAATCAATAGAAATAAATTTTATCATATAACATTAATTAAATCATTAATATAATTTTTTAACTCTATAATTTTATTAAAACTCAATTGATTCATAAACACTGAACATGTTATAAATGCATATATATACTCAAACTAGTGGGAAACAAACAATGAAATCAAAAATAAAATTCTAGAAACTTGTTATAAAATTTCATATCATGCAATATGTAGGAGGAAGATTCCAGAGGATTATAAGTTGTATAATGATGTTTTTGTGATGACCATCATTACCGGGTGCATGAAAGCAAGATAAAACACATGGTCTGGTGATATTGGAGATAAGGAAATTCTTTATTTTTTATTTGGATTGAATTTTTGGTGTATGTTCATTAAGTGTAAGATGTATTTAGATGTGTTCAAGGGTTTGGATGTGTTATTGGGGGTTCTTGTTTTGGGTTTGATTTTATGATGCAGTTGACTAGGGCTACTAAAAATTTGTGGTTGATAATTTAGAAACATTAATATAATACTTATATGATTTGAGGAATTAATTTCATAAATTCTTACGAAATTTTTATATCTTCAATGGTTTTGTTTTAAATAATTCAATTGATTTTTTTGGAGAAATTTCATTGAATTAAACGAATTTAATATATTTAACATAAAAATTAACCCCTTTGAAACATTATTATGGTTGATGATATATTTTGGAGTTGTAGGACAAAAATATACCATTACAAAATCCCTTGAATCATTCCATAAGGGTGATATTTATAAATAAAAAAATTATATGTAACAATCATAACCTTAGTGAAATTAAATTTAAGTTCCATCCATGTCACTTTTTATATTACATAAAATAATATGGTGGGAATAAGGTTAAAAAATGTTCTTCTATCCCTTATATATGTGCATGCACATCGGTAATGAAGTCAGCCACCAGTGTCAACTAGATTCAATAAGTGAATTACACTTCTCAATAGTAATAGCCATAGTTTTTTGTTTTACTGTGGCATAATAAGAGGAGTGAGGTGAAGAACCATTGTGTCACGACCCGTCACCCGGGGCCCGTGTCATGACTACCCCAAGCCCACCTTCCATAGGCTAGGAGCTGGCGACTAGCACCGAAAGACATATTATCTAAAAATGGGTAGGGATTGCCTTTATAACCTATAATCACACGCAACCAAGCACACAACAAGATTCGAACACAAGTACACTATATGGTAAAAAGAGTGTGTATAGTATGAAAAAGGGTTAAGAATACAAACCCAACAGGAAAGTACAGAAAACTAAAAAGTACATGTAAATTGAAATAGCTCTTGTGAACACCCGCTAAGGATCCTACCTGAAGGGTGGGTACAGCTCTTGAACGACCATCTATGTGGTGTGCCTCATCTAATGTCCACCTCTGAGCTACCTCTACTCCTGGAATTCTCATCATCAGTCAGTGTTGTCTGTCGTATGCACCAAACACATCAATGTGCGGGCGTAGCCCGTGTAGGGGTGAGTATAATGATACTCAGTAGAGACCCTGGGACCCTCAAGCTCTCACAAAATCTGCAAATGACAAACCATGATGCATGTAAACATATGAAAACCCTACATAGGTATATGCTCATACATATACCCAAGTTATCAAGTATACCGATCTCATTAATGAGGAAACACAAGGTTGAGCTCAAAAGCCCAAATCTCAACTGTTCCACCAAGGAAGAAATTCCTCGAAGGTAACACCACAAAGGTAAGTACCAAAAAGGTAACACCACACAAGAGAATAACACAAAGGTTTCACCACGATGGAAAGTACCACACAGGTATTCCAAACAGAAGAATACCAAAAAGGTATCACCACAAAGGTAAGTACCACACATGTATCCCACATAGAAGAATACCACTAAGGTATCACCACAAAGGAAAGTACCACATAGGTATGCCACATAGAAGAATACCACAAAGGTATCAACATGAAAGAATGTATCACATAGGTACGCCACACAGAATAGTACCACAAAGGTATCACCCTGAAGGTAAGGACTCATCTCACACCAGGTATAACTAAAGTATAAAAGTACAGATGATTAGTGGAAGGCAATATCATTGTATATTGTTAAGTAGCACTGCTTCTTACCCACAGAGGATCGATATATAGCAAACCCCATCTAACCCACAAAGGATCTGACCCACACAGGATTGATATGCGTTGACCCACACAGGATCGCTGAGCACTGACCCACACAGGATTTGACCCGGGTAGGATCGATATACGCTGACCCACAGAGGATTGCTGAGTTCTAACCCACACAAGATCTGACCCACAAAGGATCGGTATGTGTTGACCCACATAGGTTCTATGAGTGATGACCCACATAGGATATGATAGATATCAACCCACATGGGATCTATGTTCTTTCCTCACGTACAACCAGCCACAGGGTTCCCGCACTAACCTTGCTTGATTCCAGGAGGGTCCACTCTTCATGACATAGGTCGATACTCCAACTACCACAAAGTCCCATGAATATGTATTCCAAAGATCTTTTACATCAAAAGGGACTCAACGCAACTAACGGTGCGTCAATCGGACGCCCGGTCTCAAAGTAATTAGCATTTCTGCTCTGAGGGCCCAGTTGGATTCGAGGTTCCATCCAACCCAGCCATACTCCAAATTTGTCCAAAACACAAGTGGAGTATTCTTAAAGGACCATCTCGATCCGAGGTTTTGAGCACCATAGCCGGTTTGTTAAGTGGATGAACGTTTCTCAAGATATGGCTGAAGGAGGGAAAAGGGTCGACGTGGGTCCAGGTTCGGTCCGACCCGGTCGGACAGACCCGGCCCAACCCAGGGTCCGGCCCACTTGGTCTTGCTCGGCCCACCGGTGTGACTCGGCCCGCCGTCAGGTCTCTTCCCACTGGGCAGCCCAACCGGACGCCTGGCCCGCTGGACGGCCCGTAGTGGCTCGCGGTGCATTAGCCCGCGGTGCCACGGCTGGCCGGTCGGTCATCCTTCATCCACGTGGCGCAGTCGCATGCCGCTCCTTCATCAGCGGATGGCAGCGCGCCAGTCACCCTTCCCTGGATGCCGCGGCACAAGGTCGTGCCACTTCTCTGACGGGCGGCGTGGATGTGCGCCACCACCCCTTCGTGTGGTCGGCCGCTGCCAGCCGCTACTTTATCTTTGTCGCAGCCGATGGGTCGCGACCCTTCTCTGGTGGCGTGGTCACGCCTCCACCTTCATCGCGGCCAGCCAGAGTGCCAGCTGCTAATCTTGAGCCCCACCAGTGAAGTTTCTCGGGTCACCAAACATGCCCTGGTTTCCTGTTCTTCACTTTGAGGATCTTCGCACTTGTTTCGGGTAGTCGCTATCATTTCAAGCCCATCAAAACTCACAATCGTTGCGAAGAGGTTGGTCCATGTTCGTTTGGCCCTCTCTATCTCCACGTTAGAATGATTACAAGAGTCTTGTTTATTCTTGAATCATGAACTACGTCAATAATGGGGTACGGGGTATACAAATAACAAACCCTACCTCAAGTTATATGGAGGGCGTCCGCATTTTAGGTGGTGTATGCATTCTTCGTCCCCACAAAAAGCCTCCAATGAGGCCCCTCGATCGTCGTTATTCAGTTTGTGGTTTGAGGACGCTCGTCACTGCCTGCAGAACTGGCTCCACCCTCCAAGTGTTGGGTGTCGTGACACTTTACCAGAACTTCGTCGCTTGGTGAAGTCATACCAATTCCTCCCCCAAGCTCTATATAAATAGGAGTGAGGGAGGGTAAGTAACGATTTTGGAATTTATGAAGGTTCATTTAATAGGATCCTTCCTAAATTCCAAAGGCGGTGTAACTTAGCATTTGAAAGTTTAATAAAATTAATTTACTTTGGGGAAATTAACTGGCACAATTTAATTACATTGTATTAGAACAATTAAATGGAAGGATTCCAATGGACTTCCCCACATTAATGAAGGTTTCGGTGGTCCCCACCATTGAATTCTTATTGGGAGGATTAAAATAATAAAATAAAAGTTATTCTTTATTTTATTTTTATATTTTTAACTCTCCAACGAAATTCAAAAAAACTAACTGTCACGCTCGACCTACTACACTTAAGGTGATGGTCTCCTTAAGAGAATATCGGAACTGTGAGTTTAATGGTGCCCTCAGATTTTAATTCCGAGCACCTTTTCAAATGTTATATAACACCGCTCCCGCGTTTACTGAACATACCCCAAAAAAAGTTTAGAAAAATTATAACATTCACCCTTGACCCGCGTCAGTTGAGGTTAGGCTCTGACTTCGTGAAAAACTCCCTAACGAACCCAATCGTACTCTCGGATTTTCAATTTGAGTTACTGTTCAGAAGTTATAAAATTTTTACTATAAAATAATTTTCAGTTAATTATTTTATTTACTGCCAAAAACTAACTTTCACTAGTGGCCCGTGTCGGGCAAGGTTAGTATCTGCCTATAAAAACATACCCTCACGAGTTCAGCTGTGGTCTCAGATTTTTAATCTGAGGTACCATTTTTGAGTTATAAGCTTTTGAAATATAAAATAACATTATTTATTTATTTTATTTATGGTTAGGCTATTTTCAGGTTTTCTCACTGAAGGCCTATACCGACCAAACATAATTTGGGCCTAGGGTAAACCTATCATCCTGAACGCAACGATGCCCTCATATTTCTGATACGAGAAACCATTTAAGAGTTATTTCACTTTTTTAGGAAAACTACTTACGTGTTCTAACTGAAACTTAACAAAACTTCAACGGATCATTCTGGGCACTCTGGGCCTTGGAATCTTGCACCATCAAATTCCTTATTTTTGAAAAAATTCCATATAATAAAAAAATATGGAATTTTTAGTAAATTACACATTGATAGGGAGGAACCACAATAAAACAATTGAGTGTGGATGGAGCATTCATATTTATATAGAAAAATTATTATGAGATCATTATTAATGTGGGATTGGTACATGAATCCTCCATACTATAATTGAGAATACCACACCACAAAATATTGAAATATGTTTTTGAATTATGGAAGAATCATAAGGAAACATTGAATCAGGGGCCTTTTAAATAACACTACAGTGTCCATATGTATGAGTATTTATATTTGAGATAAGGAAATCACACCATGGATATCTCACCATGATATAGAATATTGTGAAGAGGGAGAATAAAAATAATTTCACCATTAAATGATCTTGTTGAATCACATCTACTGCAATGCAATGTGTTAAAAAGGAGAAAATAATTTAATTAAATAATGGATGATGATTTTAGAGGCCAATAAAATATCTCTTGGATACTCAGTTTTTTTAACAATAATCTTAAGGTCAACGCATTTTGTTTCTATCCTCTATTTTGTGATTATAGTTATCTAATATGAAAAACCAATAGTATTTATTGATTCACACTTAATACACCACCCAATACATTGATAATGTCGAGGAATATAAATATTTATAGTGTAATATATTTTTTTAGAAAGAGAATATTGATTAATGTGGAATAACAACTTTATAGAGACCTTTTAGGGTGAATATAAACTCATTTTTTGGAAACATAAATTGGTTGTATTTTTATTATTGATTTGAATAATTAAATCTAGAGTGGTAGTTAAATCATTTTCCATTTTTTAATTATTTTTTAGTCGATTCTCGAATTTTTATGTTCCTACAATCACTTAAGATAACTTCATCACTCATGATGGATGATCATTCCATCTTTAGAAAGAAATTATATACAGGATAATATATAAAGAGTATGTTGATTATTCTAAAATTTAAATGATATAATTTTATTATATATATCTTATATAAACTTAGTATATCATTGATCATAATTCTATATCACCTTCTCAAATGGATTATCAAGAGAGTAGCTACTAAGGTCTGAAAACCAATATGGTAATGTATAATTGCATTGCGATATACATATTTATACATTTATTACTTTTGACACTTGTTTTCAATGATCCTAAGGTTTTTTTATTTCATATAATTTTAGGAATTGAATAAATATTAGGTAGTACAAATTAATTTCTAACATGTATTTTTAATTACCATAAAAGAGTCCCCAAACTAATCATCCATGTTACTACACAAGAGAATGAAATCATTATTATTTAAAATGAAATTATCAAAAATTTCTTCAATTCCTATATTCTTCCTAATGTTTATTTCACTCTAAGTTATGTGATCTACATTATCTATAAAATCTACTATTTTTTTAAAAAAACATGTAATTTTATACTCTTTAATTATTTTAACACACAATAATTAATTTTTAAGAGTTAGTATTTACATATAATTCTTATTCGAACAACCATGGTACATACCATGACTATACTACACTTGAACGGCCCAATGACCTTGAATTATTATTTAGTGATTAGTTTTAAATTTTAAAAATTTTAAACTCTAACTAATTCTTCTAAGAGCTGATGATGCTCATGGTGTTTTAGGTGTTTAATTTTTTCCAATTAATATATTATAAAACTAGCTAAAAGATAAATGATTTTCTTATTTGTTCATTTTCATCTTACCTTTTTCAATTTTAATTGTTTTTAACTTTTATGTTTGCAATTATTTTTGGTTTTATAAATACAATACCCTAGTGAAAGAACCATGATCCATACACTTGATCTAGGAAATTAGACTGTGATAAACCAAATGATTTCTACCCTGAGAATGTGTAGAATACTTTAATTAACTAAAGATCATAAATAAAAAATAAAACAGCCTTTACAACCCATTAAGTGTAAAAAAATATCATTAGTTAAGTAAAATAAATATCTTACGATATTACAATTATGTATTATGGACTCTCATACATAAAAAAGTTTCTCCAAGGATATTGAGGCCACTAATATATTGAAACAATTTCAAGCTAGATTTTATTGTATTATGGATGATCCAAAATGTAGGTCAATTTAGAAGAATGCAAAACCATTGTCCTAATGTTTTACTCTCCAATTTTATTGATATTGGGAACACATTGAAGAGAAATTGATATATTGATGATATAATTTGAATCTAATACTTCCCTTTATATTAAATGGATAACCCTAATACTAGTTGATGTCCAAAATTTAGGTTTCTATAACCAATCAACATTTTACTCAGTATGAAAGTAAATAAACTATCGATAAATTAAATATATATAAGTTGATTATATAGAATATCATACCCCATGAATTTCCCAATTTAAATGATCACAAACATTTTATTTTGGGATATATAAAAATTCAATGGTAATTGTTGATTTAGATATTATAGGGGACTAATAGAGAGACACCAACCAATTGATAGGTGATCTTGTATAATATAAATGTGTATAATCAAATAGAGTTTAAGATAATGAATATGTGGGAAATATTGGAAATCTATAGTCAAGAACCACCATCAAAACCACAAAAATCCCTTTCATGTGAAATTTTATGGAGGCACATTTATTTTTCAGGACTATCAAACTGTAGATGAATATTAACCTATGGGTTAGGTGTGTTTTTTCACTTATATCCATCCATAACATTAAATTAAAAATATATTTTGGAAAAAAAATATTGAAACCAAAAATAAATTATCGAGACAAGGATTCGGGAAAAATAAAAAACATACTCAAGGTCCTCAAGATTTTCTCTAATGGAATCATCCACCATGGCCTACTTTTCAAAAATTTCAAGACCTATGAAATCCATAAGTATAAAATAATAAATAAAAAAATTTCCACCATAGACAAAAGATTTGTAGCCTTATATTAAAGTGTTTATCATGATTTATAAAGAGAAATATGGCCAATGTCTCCCTCAAGTTGATACCATCCTTTAAAAGAATGAAAAATACTTATAAAGTCATTATGGATCACTCTATAACATCAAGAACCAGTTAGGAAAACATTTTCTAGCACTGATTGAGAGACCACGTAGTGTTTTACAAGGAAAGATGGGGGTGTGAATATGAGAAGAAAAGATTATGAATTCTTGAAGCGTATTATAGTGGGAATATATAGGCATTCCCAATTCAAAATAACCAAAGATAAGAATCATGTGGAGGAAGAAAATGTGAGGGATGAAAATAAAAATATCTAATAGAATAGATGAGTGGATGAAATTATGTTTTATTTATTATTGATAAACACACTCTGAAGAAACCCAAAGTATAACCATATCAAAAAAACCTCTTCCCTTTCTAAAGAGAACCAATGGAATATAGAATATCAATATTAAATAATAAAGGAATCTTTTAAAAACATTACATAAAAAATATATTCCCCAAGTCAATTTCTATAATACCAAAATATTGTATGTTACGAATGGAAAACTTCATAAACATGAATTCGTGAGATGACTTGGGAATGATTAATATCCATAATTAGATTTTTGCAATCGTGAAATAGAAACATTTACTATTATTTTGAGATTTTGTAAGTTTGTTTTACAATGTTCATTCCAAAAATAAATATTTGATATAGGGTATAGTTTCATCTTTATCTAATGTATTTTGTTAAAAATGTATAAATAATTAATCAAAATACCATGAGAGTTTATCCCAAAATTATATAATTTTCCATGAAATAATATATTGGGATTCTTGAAGATGATTTTATAAAGGATGTGAAATTAAACTTCCCTACTAAGTTTCATGTTTTAGTTACATATATATTTAAGAATATTTCATAATAATTCGTATCTCCCATTTACTATCCATTGGTAAATCTTTCATAAATATCATGAAATGATTTTCAACTTTCATGGTTAGAGAAATGAATATTCAATTTAATTTTATGAAATTAGTTCAACAAAGAGATTAACATTGAGATTTACAAGATATCACTAATAATAAAGAAATATTTTTACTAATGGGGAAAAATCAATGTAATAGTAAGTTAATTTGAAAATAATTAGTGAATAGAGGAAAAAAATAAAAGGTTTAAACCGGTAATGACCTACTACAAGATGAAGGATTTTTTTCAACATAAAATATCTCAAGGGTTTCTTTCATAAAAATTGAAAATATCATAAAACCACTAAATCTAGAGATAAAATATCTACCAAATGATTTTTATATTAGTTTTGTGAAGAAATAGATACAATGCGAGATATTATGAGTGAATTACCTTAAAAAGGTAAATTTTAATGGATTATTTAATTTCTCAAACAAAGGATGAAGTTTATTTCTTGAAACATTATTGAAAAAATGGAAATTATTTATTCCCTTTGTAGAATCAAGTGTAATCTCAATGAAGGGAAAAATATAGTTAAATATTTTTAAATTATATTGTTCCCCTTCCCATATGAATGAATGAAGAGTAAAGAAATAGGTTTTAAAACTACGAGATTCTTGAATCATCTACCCCATTTGAAAATATAAATTTCTTACAATTATATTTTGAAATCTAATGAAATATATTGTTTATATATAAAAAAATAAAATTACTTGATTATTTTTAAATTTATTGGATATAAGAATAAAATCATTTAATGTTAAATTGATTTATTTCTATACATTACTTTTAATGTCTTATGAAATATTATAGTTAAATTAAGTTTAATAATTTTTATAAATTAAATGAAATTAAATTTATCTAAAAATTGGAATAAATATTTCCAAATTAGAAAATAAGGATAATTTCATATTTTGGGAAAAAAATTATGATACCAATATAAAATGTGATTTACCACAAAAAATGTTAAAATGTCATAAAATGGGTTAAATTTAGGGATAAATTCGTAACATATATGTAAAGGATTCTAAAAATGTGTAGATAAGTGTACTAATGACTGTTATCTATTATATATCTATATTAAATCCACTTTCCATGTAAAATTATATTAACTATACATAAAGTAAATTGTATTGGTGTAAATTCCACTTGAACTCACTTATAAAAGGCCCCTCCAATACCCACTTAGAACCAAACATTTCCTTTGGATATCTCTTTGATAACTACTAAAATTACATCTCCAAAATTCATATTACCATTTTTTTATCATTTAGTTTTCTTATGTATGCTTTAATAATTTATTATTAATAAAACTATATGAGAAGCAATTAATTTATCAAAGTTTGTATCTAGTATATAACCGTATTTTTGAATTACCATCCCATCACTAAAAATTACAGATCTCCTTCACTAATATAATTTTGTTATATTAACATCATTATTATTCTATTAAATTTCTCTTACTATAATATAACATTATACACTTACTCATTCTTTAATATAACTAATTCTTGATAGGATGGGTTCAACAACCTACATGAACGATGACATTCTATCTTCATTATTTCCTACATGAATGAGTATCTAGATATTAATACATGAAATATAAGGCATTAAAAATTATTTAATATTTTTATTATCGATCTCTATTATTTATGAAAAAATGAATTTTTTTTATATGGTAACCTATGGTTATTAGTAAATTGGATGAAACATGATGATTGCGAAATCTATTCTTGAAAACAATACCCAAAACCTCCAACAAAAAATATGTGACTATTTAAATCAATGAAACATAATGATTCAACTACCATGAAAAATTTATGAATCATAAACATTTTATCAATGAATGAGTATCGATATCTCTATTATTAATCTTTTATAGAATAATAAAAATTACAAACATTATAGGAGGAAAATAAACATTAACTAACTAATATATATATATATATATGAAAAAAATTATTATTTTTATAGAGTTTAAGTAGAAATATATTTGAATAATTTTATGAAATATGATATTAATTTGGTTATGTTTATTATATATAAGTATAAATGACTTTCATGTAAGTTGGGGTGAATGTAAGGGTTTATTTTCCAATTTCACATTAAAATCGAGATTTTTTATTTATGGATTTATATTGTAGAAAATTATAAATTATTTATCTCTAAATGGCCATCTATTGTATTTTTTTATATGTTTTTAAATCTATTCATATAAATTTCACTTCCATTGGTTTATAATTCTATAATAATGATTGTTTTATCTTGAACCATCCTTATCTATTTTTTCGAATTGGGATCTTTTTTATACATGTAAATTTTTTTTACATTCATTTATACATGTGATTATCCATTATTTAATGGTTTATTAAGTTAATTTTATATTGAATTTGAATTTATATTACACAAAAGTGAAGGGAATAATTTTTAATTTTTTATTCATGGTCTCTTAAAAAACTATTTACTATTATATTTGTTACAAATATTCTAGGAAAAGTTTTCATAATTATTAAAGTAAATTTTAATTTAATTTCACATTATTTTTATAGAACTAATTCTTACAAATTATTTACTTTTAAAGGAACATTTATCAGAAATTCAATGATATTCATTATAATTTTCTTACAAAAATATTTTTCATTATTTTTTTGTTTTTCCAATATCTATTTAATGTGTACTATGTTTCAATAAGGATATATTTTATTGAAATGATCCATGTTCTTTATTTGGTTTATTTATTTATTCCTTATGAAAATTTTCATGATACTAATTTGTATCCCATGGGTTATTTATTCAATTGTTGATTAATGAATGTGATCGTGTTCAGGTGGCACATATATGTATGGCTTTTCATAATGTATCTGGTGGACCAAAAATTATAAAACCCTCTGAGGAATATGGTACTAATTTATATCTAATTGGATGAAATGTATAGGATTAGTGAGTGAAATCATTATATAATTTTTCTATGAATGGATATTGAATCCAAATCACTATGTTATGGGAGTCTTTCCACATTTTGATAATGGTCTTGAAAGAGAACCTTGACATAAGAATTGATTTTTTATGTTATTTTCATCCCATATTACTATATTATTATTCATTACATATTATAAGAATCTCATGATTCCAAATTAATATACCTCATTTCTCACATTATTCAATGATTCTTATTAAAACATCCATAATTTTTTAAATTATTATTTCTAGGATATGATTTCCATTTGTCATATTCAGGTACCATGGTTATGTTCTCATGCCCAAATGTTCATTTAATGTTCACATAAGATCTACAATTGATATCTCCTATTTTCATCCCTTACTAAGAATCTAGCTCACCCTTTATTATGTTTCAATTCAAATAATTATAAAAAATAGTATAATATATGATATGAGTATAATGGGAGTTGACTGACTATGGATAAATTTGCACAGGGTTGTATAGTAATCCATTTGAGTATTTAATTTATAATTAAACTAAATATATATGTCCTATGGGTGTTATTTATTTTTATATGTAACAAATATTGAAGTATAATAATTTATTATGTGTCACCATCTGGGTTTTGGTTTTCTCTCTTTAATATTTAAGAGTTATTATTATGAATCCCCAAATTTTTTGAGGTGAAATTGAATATAAAAGTTTATGAAACAAGGGGCTACATTTTAGAGGTTAAAGGTTATTGAATAGGGGAGGTTGGATATGTCATAGTAAAGTTGGATATGAATTAGGGTCCCATGAGGTGTAATTTTGTTCCACTACCATTTTTGGGACCCACTATAGTATGAAGAAGGAGTTGTGGAATAATATATAAGCTCTGTGGAGTACGGGGAGCTGTTAAGGGCTTGAGGGTATGTTTTTGGCCAATTATTCCTATCTCAATAACAATAGTTTTTTATCATGGAAGGAATGTTGCAGTATGGCCTCACACTAGGTAAAGAGGATTTGAGTTCACACGTTATCTTGGTTTCTGGAGGTTAGCTGACCCAGGTTCACTACACTATAACTTAGATCTCTACACATCGGTCTTCTATTTTATAGTGTAGTTATAAATAATTATTCCTTCATATAGACTATCATTTATTATAATTTTCACTGTAAATCATTAGGAATCTAATTGTGTTTTTCAAAGTCTATTGAATCTTATTTTTATTTTATTGAGCCTTGAGATTTTGGAGATCAACTCTTGGTGATTCCTATTAATTTATGAGGTAGGTTTATCTATAAAATGGTTATAATTCATTAATAACTTTATGTTCTTATTAAATTCCATGGTTAGTGTTATAAGTTTTTTATTTGACATAAAAGTGTATTTTCTTCATGAAATTTATGTTTTTGAATGTATTTTCATTACAACTGGTTTTGAGACACACTATGTGTGGATGAAATTCATTGAAGGTATTTTTTTATTACAAATGTGTCTTTAATCCGGATTATGGATGATATTTTAGTGTAATATGGGTCATAAGAGGAGCATTGGGATCATTTGGTTATCATCCTTATATCCTTGAGAGAACATCATTTGTATGGTAAGATTTCAATGTGTGAGTTTTGTATCCAATAAGTGAAATTTTTAGGGCATGTTATATATAAGAGTAGAATCTCATTGGATCCTAAAAATATTTATGTAGTAAAGTCTAGGGAGAACCCTGTAAATGTATTTCAGATTCAAATATTCTTGGTATCATCCAGTCATTGTAGGTGGGTTTTTATGAATTTTCTAATGTTGTATCATCAAAGAAAAAATTAACTCATAAGTGTATTAATCTTGAATGGAGTGAAAAACTTTGGAGATATTTTGGGGAACATGAAAGAGAACATGAATTTAACTCAATTTTTGATTCTACAAAAACTCGGTTCGGGATACGATGTGTTCTATACTGTTTTTGGTATGTGATTGGGTTGTATCTTAATACAAGGGAAGTAGGTGGTGCTATATGGATCTCTCTATTAATACCCCCAGGATAATAACTACCCTACCCATGGTTATGATTTTGAATAGGTTATTCATGAACACAAAACATATTTCCTTTGTCTTTTTAGGGATCATTTTATATTATATTATCACTATAAAATCGTGAAGTCCATTTTTTCTCTGATGAACAAAAACTTGTGACAAATACATTAGGTTAAGTATCTCTCTAAATATTGATTTGGAAAATTCATGTACTCTTAAGAAATGGAATGGTTTTACTCATAAATTTTGCATGAAATTTAGAGCACAAGCCAAGGTGGAATTAGTGGATGAGTTGTTTCTAAGGTGTTTGTTCACTGAGATGATATTTGGAGTATATTCGACTTGTGGGAATGTGTTCTTATCTTCAATGACGGATAAATCACCATTTGATCAGTGGGTTTCCCATGTGAATGTTTAAAAAATTTATTTATAGAAATTTAGTGAAATCAGAAATTATGGGGAGACCTCATGTGAGTCGTCTTAGTCTCTCATTGGTTTTTATTTTTCTATCATTTGTTGTTTCTTCTAATGTCTATTATGAAAGAGATTATGGATAGTGAACACCAGTCATGTTGGTCAATGCACACTATGATTTCCAGGATGTATAGTTATATAAGACTTATGTTTTAGTGGCTGGTGATGAGGAGGAAAATTAAATATTACATGTCACAGTTCCTTATATGTTAGAGAATTTAGGAAGAGTACTAGAGACCCGATGTTTCTTTCAATCTTTATCAATACCAATATTTAATAGGCCGGCCATATTTCCTTAGACAACATTATCATATTTCCTTGAACACCTATTGGGATAAATTTGATATCATTGATCATTGGTCAACTTGAAAAATTATCATATTTAATCCCAATAAAGGAGATGAATCATTTAAAATATCTTAGACACTTTTACGTTTTAGTGGTTGTGAATCTTTATGTTGTTCCCTATACGATTATCTTTGAGAGGGGCCTAAGAACCACATCCTTGTTTTAAAAAGGACTATAAGATGTGATTCATTACCAGTTTAAATTAACCTTGAATTAACATCCAAATATATATGGACAAAGTGATAGGACTATTCATGTTCTTTATGTTTGGATCCATGCATATGTTCTTCTTTTGGGTGGATCCTATGGAAGGTATATTCCTTCCGTCAAATTTTTATATAATAATAGTTATAATACATTGATTTAGATGTACCCTTTTAATTATTTTATGGGGGATATATATATAAATTGTATTGGGAAGAGTTTTAAGATGATCCTTTATGGAATTTCTCCTCTTTTAAGAGACAATCTAAATGCTGCAGTTGAACCAAAAGAGATTGATCATGGAACAATCATCATAAATCCTACGGGGGTCGCTATCATTAGCTACTAAAGATCAAGGTTTGTGATCATATTTTTTATTGAGTTTCACCTCAAAGGGGACACCTTATGTAGGGTAAGAAGGGTAATTTTTATAACACCTCAATATTTTATAAAGTATTTTTTTTCAAATAAATTTATTTCTTTGATTTATAGTGTTACATGCAATAAATATTATAAAAAACCACGACCTGCTATTATAATATTATTATTATATGTTGTAACCTATATATTGGATTTGTGGGTATGGATAAGCATATCTAAATTATTAAAATTATTGTCTTGATCATTTATAAAGTTAAATCATTACAATAAATTATTTATATATTAAACTAAAAATTATTTGAAAATAGAGATTTTTTTCTAAAAAACTAATTTTCTGTGCGCAATGTATTTTTATCATAATAAATTAAATTTTTAAATATTGGTGAATGAATTAATTAATTTTATATATAATAACTTCAATCACATTTTTAAATATTCATCTAATATTTTCTATGGATGAGATCAAAAATCAAAATTAATGTTGTAAAATTCTATTTTTCAAAAAAGTGGTTTTTATCGTATTATGAACAATAAAATTAAACTTAATTTCTGCCACTCACAGTTATTGAATTTAATTAATGTAATTAAATCCATATAATTTAGAGGTTTAAATTTTTTAATAGGTCCCACGTATTTTTTGATCAATATAAATAGTAATTGTGGAAGAACTTATCATCTCTGTAAATGGTAAATTGGGCTAATCTAGGATAAAACTTGTTGATAAGGCCATAATTATTCATAGTAATTCTTTTTTTGAAATTTGGATACAAAATTTTATGGGATATATATTGAAAAATCTATTTTATATTCCCATACAACATTCAATATATATATCACACTGATCTTCTAAAAAAGGGGAGGATGGAACAAGTTGTGATGATTCTTTCATGAGGCAACATACACCTTCTATTAGTGGGTCTTATAATCTACAAATTTCATATTAATTCATAAGTACAATAAAATATATATTTTATTCTCTCCAATTTTTTCATCATGAAAAATTCATTTTTAATTTTTATCATTTGTGAGATGAAGAAGATAAATGGTGGATTATTATCAAGAACACAAGGAAATAAGATGAGATTGAATATATATAATGGGACTGATTTAGGATCTCATTTATCAATAAATTCATTCCTCCCATTCCTCAAATAGTAACGTATAATGAATTCTTTGAATTAGAAGGATGATGAATCTGTTGGTACATATGAGGAAAATTTTATATGACTTTTGATGTAAGATTCTATCATTATCATCCAACCTGAATGTGTGGTTTGTCGACTTTTTAGTGTCTAAAAAGAAACTATCTGAAGATAATTTTCCATAACATACTTCCATAACTGTGAATAAATATATCTATGTTCTATTAAGGTACCAATAAAGTACATGTATTTGATAAGAAAAGAAATATTGTATTTAAATTAAATTATAAAAACCATAGAGATATGAAGTGAGGGTTCCATTATGGAAAATGTGTAGAGAGAAATATAATGAAAATATATTTTATTCATAGATATTACATCCGTTTATATAGATATTCATTAAATTAAAAATACCCATATAAGGATCTTAATGGTTTAGTGTCTATGGAAACATGGGAACCAAAACAACTAGTTTATTAGGGAGACAGATCATTTAACTCTAAGATCTTAATAATCGTTACCCTTTTTTGACATATCATAAAAATTAACTTTCCTAAAAACATATTTAAATGAAACATAATAATGGTCGATATCATATTCCCATTAATGATAATTGAGGAATATATCAACATAACATGAGACCAAGGGTATGAGAACATGGGAATAATATTTGAAAAATGACGAAATTCATTTCATAGAATAAAAATGTGTTGCATGGAATAAAACCTTGAATTTCATAAGAAATGAATCATTGTTGAATCAAATAATATGAACCATGGGAATATATGTTTTATGGGGGACAAATATTTTTGGCTTGAACATAAGATTATAACATTCTGAACATGTATAAATAGAAACAACTTCTGTCATTTCATTAAGGGAATTAAATAAATCCCACTCAAAAACAATTGTACACGAGACTAGGTCCATTCATAACTTTATGGACAGGAAAGAGAGTTCCACATATAACATAGTGAATATTTAATATGTTTTATGTATAATATTTTGAACATGTTATCAGGTTCACACATGAAATTGTGAACATTATAATCAAGTTTATGCTTATATTATTTACTCATGAGTTATCTATCATTACCTAATCCATTAGAATGAGATATAGATCCATACGTCACAAAATATGAACATTGTTTTTCTATAATATTATAAAATAATCATCATATCAGAACCCATGAAAATAAATGGGCTTCATAAAACATTTCATCATAGTATAACCCATGGAAAATAAATATGTTTCATAAATATATTTCCATTGTAAATATAAACTAGATTTAAAAACAATATAGACGGTATTATTTAATAATATTCCTATTAAATTATATGTTACATCAAGGTTCGTCATCTTTTATGGAATATGATATTGAAATATCACTTGGAGCATTTATTAAGGAAAATAGACTTCCACCTTCGAAAATAACATTTTAAAATATAAAATATATTCAATTTTTTTTAAAAAAAATTACCTTGGAAACATATAATTTATTCATTAAAACAATTACTATTTAAAATGGTAAAAAATATCATTCATGTTATATGGGTTAAAACAATTGTTCCTTTCACATTTTTGATAAAATCTAGGGTGAAATTGTTTTTAAAAATTATATGAAGATTCCATTTAAAATGGTTTTTAAAAATCTTATCATGGGTAAACATTCATTTTATAAATTCTTTATAGAATGTTAAAAAATTTATGAAAACATTTTTATAAAACAATGATGTGGAAGAAAATTGATTTTCGCTCAAAGAGACTAATTACATTATTTTTTCCTAAAAACATTATTTTTTAACCTTGAGTACGTAAATATAGGAAAATGAATGAAAAAAATTATGTCTCTAAAAATATCAATTAGAGAATAAAAATAATTATTTTCTTGATAAAATTTCATCATTTAAATCATAATCATAAACAATCCCAATAAATAATGATATTGTAACATCAAACCCTTACCACTTTGGTAACGTTGAATTATAATCCCCATTAAATAAAAAAAAGAAATGAAACATTAAATATCATGTGTGTAAGAATATTCATGATATAAAATTTCAATGTGGTAGTATATATACCTCATAAAATAAGATTTTTTAATTTCATAACGCATGTCTCAAAGTTGAAAAATAGAGACAAAATCTGTTACCCATTTGGAAACTTTTTAACCATAAACCCCATGAAAAAGATATCCTATAAGGGGTATGTAAATCCCCATAAATTTAATTAAATCATTAATAAAATATATTCATGGTTAATATATACACTGCAGAAAATAAATTGGCGGTGAATGTGGAATGTGTCTTATAGACGTAAAAACTGAGACAGAAATCTCTTACCATAAGGGACAATATCATTCATACATGTTCAAAACTGCTGTATACAAAATAATTTTTTATACATATATCATATTACCATAATTATACATATCATATCATATATTATTTTTACAATATATTTTATTACCTGTTTATTACAATTCCTTGTTAAAATAACATATCGGGTAATAACTATCATTTTTTCGTGTATATTTGAAATAGTTATTTTCATTCATATTACATTAATATGGGTTCCAAACTATCTATAATGTTAACCATGATATAAATATAATATATATTTAGTATATATATTTATATTAATCTAAAAAAGTTATATATATAAAATGAAATAAACTATTCATAGAGACGGTAGGTTATACATATGCATGAATATTGTATCCATTTTCTGGGTGGATGAAAAGAAATAAAGATAAATAAGATATTACCATTAATAAATATTTTATTATTCAATACATATCACATAAATTCATTATATTTATCCTAATTACCTTCTATGTTATGTTTTAGTGGGAAACAAATCAAATCACATTATGAGGGTGTAGTCTGCCAAACACACGGTCGATGTTATCGTATCCCCCATGAAATGTATTGTAATAATATTTATGTGATATAATAATTATATAAGTATAATTATTTTAAACATATCACATATATTCTTTTAATATATCCTTCCTACCATCCAAGTAAAATAGAAATGAAAAACATGTCACATCGGTTCATGAGGAGGTAGTCTGTCGTACACACGAGTGTTGTTGTTATCTTCCAATGGGTTGGGAGGTAATAAGTAAGATGTGATATTATAATTAAATATTTATTATGGTATTGTAAATATAATATATAAAAATTAAATCCATCATTATATCCATCTATGAGAGGTGGTGATAGAATATGAATAACATAGGTTCGCGAGGCGGAAGTCCATCGTACAAATGGGTTATGAGTTTGTATCCCATTTTAAGGAAGATGAGATGGATATAGGTTATTAAATTAATATATTAATATATAATTACATATTAGTTATTTTTATTAAAAAATATCAATTTTTAATTTATTTAAAGGTTATATATGAAGAAGTAAAACCAAAATGAATAGTTAAAATCATTACCTCTTCTTTTGGAAACCTCTTTAGTTGTAGCCTAAATCCTTCCCAGTTTTATATTATGATCTCATTGAGGACTAGAGGATGTGTTTATGGAATTGTGAAATAAATTTGGGTATATTTTGTATTAATAAAACAGTTTTGGAATTATGAAGTGGAGAATAGAGGGGTTGGCCTTTTACAAGTGGCGAGTGGCACAATTTTAATTTTTAAGAAGTAAATTGTGTACCCATGTTTTTTAAATGAAAAAAGGATCCAAAATGGGTAATTATATTACCTTATATGTGATAAGCTCTATTTTTTCCAATAAATGGGTTTTTTTACAAGTTTATAGGTTATTATAACCATTATATTTTTTATTTTAACCCCCAAGTATACCCGTTTTAACCTTAACTACAGTAATTAATTTTTACTTTTTTACTTTTCATTATCATGAAACATTACATTGAAATTATTAGGTAATAGAGATTATTTTAATTAAAAATATAGAAAATATTTTTCAAAATTATATTCACATAACAGAAAAAATTTAATTTAAAATGATTCTTTTAAACATGATGATAAAGCAGTTACCCAAAGAGAAAAGTCTACAATATTTCATGAGATTTTATTTTATAATTATATATGAAATTGATTATAATGACCTAAATTTGATTAATAGATTTACTATTGAACTAATTTTACTTTTAGAAACATATTAAAATTATTTTATAATTTTAAATGATTTAAAAGAAATCATAATTCTTAATAAAAACTGATATTTTCATTATTCATCGAGAAATTAATCTTTTCAAAATATTACGCAATGTTAACCCCAATTTAATATTAGAATTATGATTTAAAAATGAAGTTTATTTTTACAAAAAAAGTTATTAAAATTTTAAAAAATAATTTTTAAAATAATTTTTCAGAATGCGGAAAACATTTTTTAAGAAAAATATAATTTTTAGGCGAAAAATGGGATTTATATTTATGTGTTGTCAAGAAAACACAAAAATCGAATGTTAAAATTTTGATTGAATATATAAATTATAAATTTCATTCAAATTATTCTCTAAAATTTATTTTATTAATTTATTTTGTTAAAACATTATTGTTTTCAAAATTTAGTTTTCCAGAAATAGAATTCTGTTATTTCCAAATGCTTCTGGATTATATTTATAATTAATTAATAACAAAGAAAATAATCTTATATACATGTGTATAACATATATTTTTATAAATTAATAAATCATATTCATACCATCCATTCCAATGGCTAGGCTATGACTATCATATAAAATAATAATATTTTAATAGTATGCCACATTTTATGAAAACACGGCTCTGTGTGTAACACATTCTATTGAAAAGATTAAATTTATTTAAAAAAATTTATTTCAAAAATATCAGGGTGTTACATTATAGAAACATTAAAATGAATTTATCCCTTGAAAATTTTCACTTTATTATAGACAATTGAGGATACTTATGAGTCATTATATCCACGGGTTCCTACATATCTTTCATATGTTGTTTCATTCGCCACAAAACATTGACAAGGTGAATTGTATGGTTTCAAAGAAAATTCTATATTCCTAAATCCCCACCAGTTTGTCTTCATAAGAATGATAATTCTGTAATGGTATGACATTTTAGTTTAGTATGCATGAAGGTCCTGATATGTACTTCCCAAAAAGGATACATGGAATAAATATGGGACTTGAGATAGGTTCTGTAAAAGTGTAAATCAATAAGATACCATATTGATATAAAAAATAATTTAAAACTGGTTAGTTTATCTAGGGGTTAACTTTCGTTTATATTGTAAGTATAATTTCATCCTTTGGTTGTGCTTATATCATCTTCCACTTCATCTCTTACCCTAGGAATTGAGTATTCATAATGAATTTTTCATTCATGAAGTAATATAGTCATCATAATATACATAAGTCGTTTTTTAGCCTCTAAGTATTTACAAAAACCCAAGACGGATATCTCAAGTTATCCAATAACATCCACCATTCGATATAAAAATTTCCATAGATATTTAACTTCAAGGGGCCTCTAAAATATGTGTTGCAAAAATTTTATCCCAATGATTACAATGAATTGATCTCATAGTCTTCGATAATCAACTTTACAATAATTTTAATGACCCATAAAGTCTCATAAAAAAATTACATACCTTAATCACTTACAAAAAGAAAAAATGATACCATATATTCTTACAAAATATTAAATGAGCTCTTATCTTAGACAAAAACAATTTAGCAAGAAATTCGGGTTCATCCTTACACTAATAGATGATCAAAAGGTGATCAAGAATATTAAATTTTATTTTAATATTCAAAATATATTTATATATAGATAATAAAATAAAATGTCACTAAAGGATTCCCCAAAATATATTCATAAAACGTATTCATACAAAACACATGCAAATATTTAACAATATGGGGTGCCCCAGTTATCATGATTCACTTCAGTTTGGGTGATTCCATAAGCATTCCCTTTTTTCATTGTCTTCAGTGGTTGTTCTAGGTTATCATCCTCATTATCAATTGATTTAGGGCATTTATTTCTTAATTTCTAAACTATTTTCATTTAAAATACTATAGAATATTTGGTGCATTATCTTGATCTCCCTCTCTATTAATCTCATTAACTATACTCTTTACACAACTTCTATATTCTTTTTCACTATGTTTAGGATTCCCACATTTGAAACAACTTCTTTTTCGTTTCAAGTACTCACCTTGGTTCCCCTTCCCATAATTTTGGTAGTTAGGAGTTTGAAACTTTTTCTTCCCTTAATGTAATATATCATAGGATATTCCATGTAAACCCATATTCTATTTCTTGTCACCAAAACCAATGGTGTTCCTCTCTTTTATTTCCACTTGTAGTGCACATAAAAAGATTTCTTCACAACTTCAAATGTACATTAAGGATAAATCACATCATAGATTTGTTTTTAAACCATTGAAGAATAAGAGAACAATACATTCATGAAGAATGATAATACCCAATGAGTACATCATAATTCTTGTAAAAGTAGGTTCATATGTACTGAAAGATTCTTCATACATCTGATTAATCTCAAGGATTGATTTCGTTATTTTTGTACAAATAATACAAGGAAATTACTTACTAAAAAATAATATCTTAAAATTATACCAATTCATGGATTAAATTTATTTTAATTACATATTTTTATTAATAATATTATTCCATTGATTCTCCTAACCTTCCAAATGGTAGATATAAAAATTGACTTTTTTGTTGTTGAAAACTATTGAAGGGAAAATATCATTTCAGTGGTATTGATCCATTTATCAACAACTAGGGGATTAGTTGAACCACTAAAATATGTTAAAGGTTCATCATGAAGTACTAAACAGAATATTGTTCCATACATTGATAATTTGTAAGATCAGAATGATTCATATCATGAGAATGTTTTATAAGCTTAGTATTAGGATTCCTCATTCAAGATCCCATAACATTTGGTTTCCCAGAATAAATATTATTTCATTTTACATCTTACTTGACATTAACATGGTTCCTTTGGGTTATTCTAATTTAATAAAAACAAAAAGGCATTGTGTTTGTAATGGTAAAAATATATAGGAACCACATATTCTTGATAAATCACTTATAGAATGTCTAAATAATGACAACATATTTTCAATCTATGAAATGTCACACCATACCATGAAACTTATATTTTGTTTTATTTATTTATTTAATCTGGTTTATTTATGTATTTAGTGTGTGTCTCCATGAAAAATGATGGTTTTTGGTTTGATAAAAGATGGAACATGGTTGTAACATAGTTAGGAGAAACTGTGTTCTAGCCTAGCACAAATTGTGATGCCTATATAGTGGAAGTGTCTAGGGAACACAACTAGGTGCACATGCATGTTCCCCACCATAACATACCATGTAGTCCCTCCCCCTTGGGACAAAGGTAACCGCATAGTTGGCCCACATTCTGGTAGACTGTGCAGCCAAACCATGTGGTCTTCATAGGTTAAAAAATAGGTAATAAAGAAAATAAATGTAGTTTTAATTATTATTATTATTATTATTATTATTATTATTATTATTATTATCATTCATCCCCTTAAATGTGGTATCCCATTTCCTCTCTATATTACCTGTCGAGACCCAAGTCACTCTCTTCCCTCATGCACGGGCCACTCACTATCAGTTTTCTTTTATTCTCAATATTTTTCCTCTCGATCTCTTGTGAGATCATCCCAAGTAGGATTGTATTCCTATACAATTATTTCTTTTTTACCTTTCTTCTGGGTTTTCTTTCTCCCCACATGGTGTGCACATGCATTGGGATAACCATATTTCATTTTAGGTTTCCTTTTTGTTTTCTTTTGGTTCTTAGGTTTTCTGAAGTCTGACTAAATATTGTTCCAACCACGGTTATCAAATTTAGTGGTTTTACCATAGATTCTAGGTATTGTATTGATTTTAACTACTGCTTTTGTATCCTTTTTATTCCTTATAATTTTTTAGTGTGTCTATGACCTTCAATATGTGTTTTCGTACTTCCATTTATGATGGAGACATTCAAGTGTAATAATATATAGGTACACACACACACACATATATATATATACACTCCATCTACATATTCCCTATGGAAAGAATAATATGTACATTTGGTCTAAGTGTATATATATATATATATATATATATATATCTGGAAGTTTAGATATGTGTAAGTGTGAATTGGTTTCTCTAAAGGTAGTTTATTTTGAGGAGGGATTCTTTTGTCTAATCCTATAATATGAATCCTTTTTTATTCATGACTATTTTCAATAGTGATTTTTTAATATTGTAGTATATTCATGCTATAAAAGCATACCGTGGACTTTTAGAATAGTTTTTCATTTGTTATACTAAATTCAGCTATGATTACAACTGGGTCTTCTCTTATTTAAGCATGTTTTCACCATTATTTGAAAATTTACGGTATCTTAAATGCTCAATTGATTTTTTAAATCATTTCTAACATGGAATGTATAAATTCTAAAATATGTTTTCTTAAATTGATTTTTCCACATCTGATCTTTCAATTGTTTTATTAAATTTAACCCTCCCTCTTAAGGTAGACCCCCTTTAAATGGAAATGTGATATAATTTTTGTAAGAAATGTGTGCCTAGTGATGGATTGCACATTTTTATGTGATTTGGAAAGGGGTTTCACTTTAAGTGGGAGTCTGGAGGACAGACAGTGAATTGATAATTTTTATATGAAATATATGTTGTGTGTGTTTATGTTAGTTTAATAAAACAAAACTACTTTTTAATTATCATGTTCATAATTTGGTATATAGGTGGTATCTATAGGTACACATGTCATATTAGTTAATATTATGTATTAGATGGTGCTCTTAAGTAGATAACCTCGCATCTTTTCAGATGGGCCCCTCGATCAAGCTAGTGAGGGTGACACTGAGTCTTTGCGAAATGTGATTATATCTCACACTGGTAGAGATCTATTGTCTGAGATGTATTATAGCTTTGTTCTAGTTCTTCTATAACAACACACTAGATCCCATGAAACTGATTTATACATGCGCTAATTTCCTCCTTTTTCTAGTATTTTTATATTATGAAAACCTTGATTTTAATTCAATATTAAACTTATTGTTCCAAAAATGTTATATTTTAAAAGAATATAATAAAATTACATTTCATGATTTGGAAACTATTTCAAAAATGTAATGGAAAGAGTCTTTCTTACACATGGAACACTGTTACATTTTTCAAAATAATAGAAAACCATATTATTATGTATTATTTTTCGAACTATCATGATTGGAATTCATTTTAAAAGAAAGGAATATGGATTGTTTATCCTTCAAATACCTATTGAGCATCTCAATGCTCACATATACTTTCTTTTTAATTTTTCATATGCATGTGCTCTTATTACTTAATCACTCATAGAGAGGACATGGTTCTTTGGTGAGAGGTGACCTACAAGGTCGCATTGAGGTATATTTATTTTTTATTTATTTACTAATTCCATTTTTCCTATATTATTTTTATTTATTTATTTATTTATGCGATAAAACATTACCATTTAATTCACTTTGATGCCCAATACTAGTTTTTAGTACAGGATGAACAAGAATGCCTCTCAGACCTTATCATGAACCGACTCTGGTGATTGGTTTTGTATAAATCCAAGATAGTTGATGACAAAATAGTATTTGAGGGATCATACCTTTTTATTTGGTGAAATCTAGTCCTTTTAAGACATTATCTATTGAATTCAAGTGGTTATTCATGGGTAAGTTCTTGATAACCACCTATTTAGAAGGATGCTTGAGTTTATAGGGTTCTATGGAATTAGTGTACCTCAAAATAAGACCTTCGATCATGGAATTGTTTTAAGTTTTTTTTGTTTCTTATGATTGAATTGTATATTTGTATGGTTCTTTGGAGAAACTCTAAGGCCTATAGTAGTTTTTTGGTGGAATAAAAATGGGTTCATTATTTCACTGCATAGTCTAGTAATCCATGTGGAAACCATGAAACTTCCTATGATGACCACTAATGTTCTCACCCAGTTTGTTGAAGACCTTCTAAACCATGCATACATGCATTGTGTAAATTTTTTTCTTTCTAGGTTTTGATATTTTTGAAATATTGAGTGTTTATTATTCTTTTTTTAATAGTGTGGGTTTAGGTTGGTTTTGAGGATCTTCCTTTAGATTCCACAATTTTTTTTGGTTTATTTAAATTTAATTTTAAAATAAAAATCATTGTTTTTTAAAATGAGATGGATTTTTTTTAAATGGGTAATTATAACATCCCAAGAATAATGTACATGGATATTTCATATTTTTAAATGAATATTCATTACATTACATAAACTCAAGCCTGTGTACCTTAATAGTTTAGTGCCTTTAGAAACATAGAACGCATTCTTATAATTTGATGAAATATCTTCACCATCTCCCATAAGGATAATACCCTTAGTACTCCTACTTAAAAACATTCTTTATAACCTGGGGAAATGAATCATAAGAAAAGGGTGTTCTCAAAAGATCAGTAAGGGTAAACAAGGGAGATATCAACCATATCATTATCATGGGACATAAGATCATAGAAAATTTGAAAAAAATATCCTCTATATCAAATATAATGATGTCATGTCATGGAAAAAAACATAGAATTTCAAAATGAAAAAATTTCATGATATCATAAGATATGACAAAAAATTATATCATTCACATAAGCATAGAAAATCATTTCCAGATTAGTCAAGGATAATTTCAAAGAACATCATAGTGGAAAAAAGTCATTTGTTGAACAAGGTTACCTCTCTGTTCAAGTCATGTATTACTTAACCGAGTTTACTCCCACTCCATAAATGTATTATTGATCTGAGTTTACTCTAGTTTCATCCATGTACTATTGAATAGTGTTTACTCACTTTCTAGTCCCGTATTACTGAACCAGTTTCACTTCCCATTCCAACCCTATCTATCTCAGGAGATATAAATCTTTAACCATTGTATTGAAGATAGATGTAGGTCCTAACCATCACATAATAAAAACAGTAAATATGTGTTTCACAAGAACATAAATAATTTATCATATCATAACAAATGGAAATAAATTGGTTTCATAAACATCCTTAAATCATAACATAAACCATTGTAAAATGGGTGTCAGAGTTATCATTCCATCACAAACAAACACCAATCATGGAAATAGTTGGGATAATATCATTTATAAATAATCCCATTAAAACATAAGTTACATCAAATAATGTTATCAAATATGGAAAATAATTTAGGGCTATCACTTGAAAATAATTCATGCGGAAAAAAATTTCCTTTCATCTTTGAAAATGTTTACTTTTCAAATAATGACACACAACATTAAAAAGAAAAAAAATATTTGAAAATAACATTATAATATTGTAAGGGAAGCTTAAAATCATTAAATAATTGTGAAAGCATGAAAATACACTCATTTCATAAAAGGTAAAAATCATTCATTCCATATATTTTGTTTTAGTAAAGTCACAAAGATCTTTGTTTAGAAAATGAAACAAATACTATTTTCAATCCATTAAATAAAAATTAAAAAATGGGTACAATAAATTTAAAATTTATTAATATAATATTAAAAAGATGTCAAAAAACATTTTTAGAAAACATTGGCATGGAAAACAAATATTCCACAATAGTGATTCAAACCGAAGTAATCCTGATTATTGATGAGACTATGAAATAATCAATTCTCACTTTATAATCAGTCAAATCACATTCCCACATGATAAAAAGAAAATTATATAGATATTAAAATACCATAATATTCTCGATAATAATCTTAAAATACATTAATTTTCAGTATATACACCAAATATAATAAACAAGTAGTGTATAATATAGGTGTCCCACAGAAATAAAAGTATGACAAAGATCTCATACCTTATGTATTTAATATTGTATTACTCATCAAAACCTAATGTATAATAAATATAAGTTTAGTATACATCAATTATAGTACCTTATTCAATTATGTTGTACAATATATTTTTTACATATGTCCTTCTATTATACATTTATTAATAATTTTCATGTTAATGTTACTTTTCAGGTAAATACTGTATTGTTTTTGTTAAGAATTTTGATTTATTATTATTTTTTCTAATCATATTTATACAGTTATTTCATCATCTCTATAATGATAAACATGATATAAATATAATATATAATCAGTATATAAGTTTTTATAATATCCTATAAAACATATAGACGAAATACACCCTTCATGGAGATGGTAGACCGTACATACGCATGAACGCTATTTTGGTTTTATTTTCATATTAAAAGAAATGAAATTATACGATATATTATAATTATTGAAAAAATTTGTATTTTATATATATCATATATATTCATAAAATTTATCCATATTACCATCTACTTGAAATATATATATAAAAACACATCACATCGTGGAGATGGTACGACATACGTACGCACGAGTGACGTTATCATTTCCCAAAAGATTAGATGTTAAAAAGGTAGATGTTATTTATAATTAAATAAGAATAATTATTTCATAAATATAATATATAAATATTAAACCCATAATTATTCCCACTCATAAAAAAATGTTATATAAAATGAATTATATTGCTAAGTGGAGATGGTAAGTCGTACTTACACATGAGAAATACATTCATTTATATTTTGATGGGAATGTGGATGCATTGTAGTGTGTTCATAATATTAATAAAATTTAAACATATTTATGATGTTGAAGTTACTATTTTATGATATATATCATCGATTTATAATAGGTACATGAGACTTGAAAAAGAGAGTGATTAGTTATAGAATTACCTCTTCTTCAAAACGACTCTTTAGATCTCCTCTAAAGGACTCTTGAGTTAGTCTTTTGAGAATAGAAAAACTTATATAATGTGTATAATGAAGTGGGAATATAATTTTTCAGAAGTTGGTCTAGATAGTAGCCTCAAATTGATGTTTATAAGTGATGGAGGATGTTCCCTTTTATAATTGGTGTGAGGGACATTTTTGGAATTTTAAAAAATATTAATTTATAATAAATTTAGTCTCAATACACTACAAGAAAACCACCGTTTAGCTGCAGTTTTTTCACGGCGGTTTTTAAAACCGCCGAGAAACGCGTTTCGGGCCGCCATTTCGCGGGGGGTTTTAAAACCGCCGCGAAAAAACCGCCGCTAAACGGCAAAAAAAACTATTTTTTTTATTTTTTTTATTTTTATTTTTAATTTTATTCGAGGATTAACGGCGGTTTTTTAAAAAACCATCATGAAATAGCAGCGGTTTTGTTAAAACCGCAGCGAAATGAAATGAAAAAAATAAAAAAAAACACGAGAAACCCCGAAATTACTAAAACGACTAAAACTTTTGATCCAACCGTCCTTTGAAGCGCCACGACCAGTCAAATAGAAGCTCATGAAGAGATCTAGAGGAACATATAATTAAAACCGTGAGACGGTCTAAGGTGCGGAAGATATTAGAGTTATAAGAAAGTTGAAAAAAGTTCTCCAACTTCAAACGGCCATAACATTCGCTCTGGGAGTCCGTTTGGGCTCTACCACATATCAAATCAAAGCCAGCGAGGAGAGCTATGCACCAGTTTGACACAAGTAAACTTCTATCATGTTGTTTGACCCTAAAACCCCTCCAAAGGGCTCCATAACTCTGTTTCCGTCACCGGTGTCCCGTTGAACTTGTCTTCAAACGGACCTAACTTTCGATCCGCGTGTCAGTTCGGCCTCCTCCACCTGCCAGATCATAGATCATTCGATGAGCTTCAGTTTGACTGGTCGTGGTGCCCACATGCACTCCTAGATCATATGTTGTGGCCTTTTTAGTGGTTATCGGGTTTGTTATGTTTTTCAATGCCTCGTTTCTAGCACCCGTTCCCCGTCACCTTTTTTTTAAATGGTCATAACAACTGATCCGCTTGTGCATTCGGACTCTTTCTCCTTTCAGGTCGAAGATCGTTTCAGGATCTTTGATTTGACAAGTCGCGGATCTAAAACGGACTCTCGGATCATAAGTTATCTCCGTTAATGTGAGTCCAATGTTTTTGTCTCTTTATGACCGTTTTGACGGGTTTTAACGGTTGCTCCATTTATTACTGTTTATTTGGGTTTCCATGACTTGTTATCTTTATCAATTATTTTTTAATGGGTTATTATGATGATTATGTTGACTTATAAAGGAGTTTTCCAGAGTTGTCACGAGTTTTCATATGTTCTCATTCTTTCTAATGCCTCATTCTTTATATGCTTCTCCATCCTTTTTCATGCGTTTTCATGATTTTTCATACCTTATCACGTCTTTTCATACTTTTTCATGTGTTTCCTTTATTATTTATTATTTATTATTTATAATATACTTTAATTTATTTATTATCTATTATTTGTAACTGGTTATTTCTTATTTCTTATTTGTTATTTATTATTTATTATTTATTATTTATTATTTATATTTAGTAATTATTTATATTTATTTATTATTTATTATTTATTATTTATATTTATTTATTAGTTATTATTTATTAGTTATTATTTATTAGTTATTATTTATTAGTTATTATTTATTATTTATTATTTATATTTATTTATTATTTTTTATTTTTTAGTTTTTTATTTATTATTTATTTATTATTTATTATTTGTATTTATTTATTATTTATTACTTATATTTATTTATTATTTCTTATTTATATTTATTTATTATTTATTATTTATTATTTATTATTTATACTTATTTATTATTTATATTTATTTATTATTTATTATTTATATTTATTTATTATTTATTATTTATTATTTATATTTATTTATTATTCATTTATTTATTATTTATTATTTATATTTATTTATTATTTATTATTTATTATTTATAATATACTTTAATTTATTTATTATCTATTATTTGTAATTGGTTATTTCTTATTTATTATTTATTATTTATTATTTATTATTTATTATTTATTATTTATATTTATTAATTATTTATATTTATTTATTATTTATTATTTATTATTTATATTTATTTGTTAGTTATTATTTATTAGTTATTATTTGTTAGTTATTATTTATTATTTATTATTTATATTTATTTATTATTTATTATTTATTATTTATTTATTATTTGTTATTTGTATTTATTTATTATTTATTATTTATATTTATTTCATATTTATTATTTATATTAATTTATTATTTATTATTTATTATTTATTATTTATATTTATTTATTATTTCTTATTTATTATTTATTATTTATTATTTATTATTTATACATATTTTTTATTTATATTTATTTATTATTTATTATTTATTATTTATTATTTATATTTATTTATTATTTATTATTTATATTTATTTATTATTTATTATTTAAATTTATGTATTATTTATTGTTTATTATTTTTTATTTATTATTTATTATTTATATTTATTTATTATTTATTATTTATATTTATTTATTATTTAATATTTATATTTATTTATTATTTATTATTTATATTTATTTTTTATTTTTTATTTTTTATTTTTTATTATTTATTTATATTTTTTTATTTAATATTTAATATTTATTATTGATTATTTAATATTTAATATTTATTATTTATTATTTATTATTCATTATTCATTATTTATTATTTATTATTTATTATTTATTATTTATATCTATTATTTATTATTTATATCTATTATGTATTTATTATTTATTATTTATTATTTATTATTTAATATTTATTATTTATTATATATTATATATTATATATTATTTATTATATATTATTTATTATATATTATTTATTATTTATTATTTATTATTTATTATTTATTATTTATTATTTATTATTTATTATTTATTATTTATAATTTATAATTTATAATTTATAATTTATTATTTATTATTTATTAATTATGTATGTTTATTTATTATTTATTATTTATTATTTATTATTGATTATTTATTATTTATCTTTATTTATTATTTATTATTTATTATTTATTATTTATATTTATCTATTTATTATTATTTATTATTTATTATTTATTATTTATATTTATTTATTTAATATTTAATATTTAATATTTATTATTTATTATTTATTATTCATTATTGATTATTTATTATTTATTATTTATTATTTATTATTTATATCTATTATTTGTTATTTATTATTTATTATTTATTATTTATTATTTATTATTTATTATTTATTATTTATTATTTATTATTTATTATTTATTATTTATTATTTATTATTTATATTTATTATTTATTATTTATTATTTAATATTTATTATTTATTATTTATTATTTATTATTTATTATTGATTATTCATTATTCATTATTTATTATTTATTATTTATTATTTATCTTTATTTATTATTTATTATTTATATTTATTAATTATTTATGTTTATTTATTATTTATTATTTATTATTTATTATTTATTGTTGATTATTGATTATTTACTATTTATTATTTTTTATTTTTTATTTTTTATTTTTTATTTTTTATTTATTATTTATTTTTTATATCTATTTTTTATTTTTTATTTTTTATTATTTATATCTATTATGTATTTATTTTTTATTATTTTTAATTATTATTTATTATTTATAATTTAACGTTTATTATTTTTTATTTATTATTTATTATTTATTATTTATTATTTATTTCTGTTTATTATATATTTATTATTTATTATTTATTATTTATTATTTATTATTTATTATTTATTATTTATTATTTATTATTTATTATTTATTATTTATTATTTATCTTTATTTATTATTTATTATCGATTATTTTTTATTTATCATTATTTATTAGTTATTATTTATTATTTATTATTTATATTTATTTATTATTTTTTCTTTTTTCTTTTTTATTTATTATTTATATTTATTTATTTATTATCTATTATTTATTATTTAATATTTATTATTTAATATTTATTATTCATTATTTATTATTCATTATTTGTTATTTATTATTTATTATTTATTATTTATTATTTATTATTTATATCTATTATTTATTATTTATTATTTATTACTTATTATTTTTTATTTATTCTTTATTCTTTATTCTTTATTATTTATTATTTATTATTTATTATTTATCTTTATTTATTATTTATTATTGATCATTTATTATTTATCTTTATTTATTATTTATTATTTATTATTTATATTTATATTTATTTTTTATTTTTTATTTTTTATTTTTTATTTTTTATTTATATTTATTTATTTAATATTTAGTATTTAATATTTAGTATTTAATATTTAATATTTATTATTCATTATTTATTATTTATTATTTATTATTTATTATTTATTATTTATTATTTATTATTTATTAATTATTATTTATTAATTATTAATTATTATTTATATTTATTAATTATTTATGTTTATTTATTATTTATTATTTATTATTTATTATTTATTATTTATTATTTATTATTTATTATTTATTATTTATTATTTATTATTTATTATTTATTTATTATTTATATTTAATTATTATTTTTTATTTATATTTATTTATTATTTATTATATATTATTTATTATTTATTATTTATTATTTATTATTTATTATTTATTATTCCTTATTTATTATTTATTATTTATTATTTATTATTTTTTTTATTTATTATTATTGAGTTTATATCTATTATTTATGTATTTTTGGTTTTTTCAATTAATATATATAAGTATATTAAATTGTTTTTATTAAATAAATATAATAAATAAATAAATAAAATAAATAAATAAATAAATAAATAAATATGAAATATATATATATATATATATATACATATAAATATATAAATAAATATATAAATAAATATATATATATATATATATATATAAAATAAAAAAATAAAAAAAATAAAAAAAATAAAAAAAATAAAAAAACTACCGCGAAACGTTCTGCGACGGTTTTGAAAACCGCCGCGAATAGTTTCCCGACACATGATTTCGCGACGGTTTTTCAAAACCGCCACCAATCGATTTAGCGGTGGTTTAAACTGCCACGAAACGAAAAAAAACGCCGCTAAATGCCATTTTTGCCGCAGCGATACAAATACTTATAAAATGAAATTTATTAGAATAAAAGTTGATATAATGTTTTAATATAATGATAAAATATATTTTGACATATTTTTGTATTATTTTAAACCATATAATTTTAAGTAATACTTTTTGAATCCATTTTAATTTTAACTAATTTAACAAAGTTTTCAATATTAAATGGTTTTAATGTTCACTTCTGTGATGTAAATTAGATCACAAATAAAAATATTGAACATTTTAGACCATATTATAATTTTTTTTGTGTTTTTAGAGATTTTTTATGATTTTAAATAATTTAATAAAACATTATTTAGATAAAATATCAACAGTGTCAATTTTGAAACTATTTATTTCATGGATTTTTAAAAATTTCAAGATAATAAGTTAACTTCAAAAAAATATTTTACTATATACCTAAAATTTGAATGCCTTTTATAAAATTAGTTTTATACATTAATTATCTTAAGTTATATTTATTTCAATATTTATATTAATATTAATTCACATTTCCAATAATAAAATAATTTATACATTAGTGTTGGGTAATTATTATATATTCTATTTTGATCACTATAATTTATAAATAAATTAATATGATAAATATATATCATTTATATTTAAATACAAATTTTATTTTAAAATATATCTATTTTGTATCCCTATAATAAAATTTTTATATTATTTATATAATGAATGTGATATATTTAAATTTTTATTAAATAAATTATTATAAATAAAATAAATTCTTTCGTGTGGCTCAAAAAGTCAAAAATAAATTTATATAATGAAAATATATTTATAAAGTTAAAAATTGACATCAATATTCGTTAATAACATTAATTGGATCCCATTTGGACACATAAGATATATTGAAGACAATGAAAATGGTATTCTCTATGCTTCTTTGATTTAAATATTATATAAGAAATTTTCATGTAAAAGTGTCCATGAAATGACTTAATTAATATCCTTACGTGTTAATTATCAAATTTAATTTATCCAATAGAATTTTGGTATTTTTTAGGTTCATTTTATAGTCTTCAAAATTTTATATCGAATCTAAATTGCCTAATTTACCATTTATAATAGTAAAAAAAAATTCCTTTGGTACTATTCATATTCTCCAAAACAATAAAGGGTATACTTACTAAATTTCGGATTTGTGAATCCAAATTTTACATCCATTTTTTATAAATCAAAATACACAATTTCTGGAATTTAATTTAATATAAAGACGGTAAATTACCATAAAAAGTTAATTTTGGAAAAAATTCCTTTTAAAACAGAACATATTCTTATAATCATTTTGTGTATAAAATCTTTTTCAATAAAAATTGGTTTATTTTAAATCAAAATGAACTAATTAAAATTGAAAACTAATCCAAAGCATGATTTTACCTTATAAAGATTTTAAAATAAAATACAGTTTTCAATAAATATCACTATTTTCACTAGTCAGCAAAACATGAAACTTCTCATGAAAATACCACATGCTCATCGATTTTTTTTATTTCCCTATTTAAAATATTAAGTTTATTTTATCAAATATAATCTATTAAAGGGTCAAAAATGCATTTCTCACAAGAGATCCATCATAAGGTGGAAAAACTACCTCTTTAGAAATATACTTATTTTTGTATAAAATTTGATTTGTTCTTATATAATGTGTATAAAAAACATAAGATATGGGTTAAAATTTATATTCAATATAATATATATATATATACATTATTAATATAATCCTATAAGGGTTGTTTGTTATTTATATGTATAATACACCGTTGTGGATATTAAAATAGTTTTTCAGAAGAAAAAAAAAATCCATT
Organism: Viscum album; assembly: GCA_963277665.1. Classification (NCBI taxonomy): domain Eukaryota; kingdom Viridiplantae; phylum Streptophyta; class Magnoliopsida; order Santalales; family Viscaceae; genus Viscum; species Viscum album. The sequence continues at coordinate 1,760,406,585 of OY728123.1, forward strand.
TATTTTTGTAATGGGTTTATATTAATTTATTATACCCAACAAGTCTATCCAAAAGCAAATATTTTAACCATTTATTAAGAAGAAATAAAAAAATATAGATAAGAGGCGAACATGATCAAACAAATATAAATGTCCTCATTCACCTAACAACATCTCTAGATATCATAATACAACATATCATTTCCATAATCAGAGGTTTTAGCAGCCTCCCACCCAGATTGGGATTTATCCTAATCAAAAATCATAAAAATGTCATTTCTACCTTCTTTAGCAACTTCGAAGATGCTCTGGTAGACATATTTCTATGAAAGTTCGAGTAATCCTTGCATAGTCTCCTCTTGTAGAGAAAAGAGTTATAATTTTCCTTTTAAAATAATTTCAATAATAAAAATATGTTTCGAAGGAAATCAGTGTTACAAGTAACGCAAGAAAAACTAGTGTTGCGTGTAACCAAATACATCAATGAAATATAATTCAAAAAAAAACATAATATCTCATTAAAATCATAGGTTGTTACATTCTACCCCCTAAAAATGAATTTCTCCCTCAAAATTCGTCTAGGTAATCAATAATTTTATACATTAAATATTCTTCCATAGAAACCCATATCATAAAAATTAATACATAGACTTCCTTTTAAAAGGGGAATGTTATAAATATATTGGTTACCAAAAGTGACTAATAATTAGGTATCCACATAGGTTAACCTAGGTGTGAAGTGAAAACATGGACATTGAAGAGAAATCTAACTATCATGTTCTCATTTAGAGTGGTAGAGAACATGGTTAAGATAATATTAAAAATCACAAAGTTATAAATATGGGATTATCAAAGGGACCATTTGATTTATTAGAAAATAAATTACTAGGACAACATTTTTTATGTCAGTATCCTTTTCCTAGAGTTGAATAATTTTCATGAGGAGAATTACATACCAGATTTTATAAGCATAATATCGTCCTTTCATTATGACTTGATCAATTTCCACTTCTTCTCTTATTCCAAAACAATGATGGTGAGTTTTTCATTCCCAAAGCATTCGAATATCATGAGATCCATAAAATTATAGATTATTCCATCTATCATAACCATAAAAATGTTATCATAGGTTATCCAATATACATAAATCCTCATATGGAGAGATAATACTTTAATCTATAAATCATCATCCATATTTCATTGTAATAAATTTCATAAAGTGTTTCCATTATGATCTTACAAACATATTAAAATCCAAGAATTTCCACAAAAAGGTCACTAAATTTCCAAAAACAACTTATGTTTACCTCCCCAAATAACTTGACGTATCACTTAATTTTCACACACTAAAAATGTTAAGACTATCTTCATGTATTCTCTTAAAACATGGTAATAACCTAAATTGTGACAAAACCATAGTGAAAACATGAATTCTTTCATAAATTAACTCTTTCATCATACCATGATTCCATAAATTCTATAAAATCATTCCATGATATGGTAAACACCTTTGTCATTATTTCTAAGTTCACCAATACTATCCCATTTATTTTCTCATGATAAATAATTATTTTATTTCATTATCTCATCATCATCATCTTAGCAACTCAATTAATTGTCATGTTTATACGTATAATTGATAATATACCCTAAAATATTTAATGAAAAACTATAGTGTACAAATACATATATGTTTTGTAAAATTACCTCGACAACATTATTCCACCAAAATCCATATTTTGTAATTTTCTAATAACACATTTAAAGGATATGTATGAAACATTAAAATTTCAATGTACATAAAACCTTCAAGTGATTAAAACCACCAAATCCCGCCTACTTAAAAATCCAAAAAACCACACCATTAAATAAAAATTTAAAATTTAAAATTTCAAAAAACAACATTAATCATGATTTATAATATATAAACACAAATTCATTCCGCAATCTTCTTAACCATTAACTATGATTAATCATTTTATTTCATAACATGTGTTTCATCTCGTATATCATTTATAGTTTCATCATCATCAAAAATATATCCATTACTCGTACAGACATGATGATTATATTTTCCATAAGGGTATCGATTTGAATAATGGCCATACATTTCACATTTAAAACATTTAAATGTCATTGATGACTTAAGAATAACATTATCCTTTTCTATTATTTCACATGAACCTTTTCTATTGCAATTATGTTCATTGTGTCTTTATTTTCTTCAACAAAAATATCCTCCATTTTTTTTGAATATTTCTCCTTGATACCTCTACACATATGATTTACACGAGGGAAATTGAACATTCTTTGCTCTATGGTCACCATGAAACTTCGTTATTCTCTTATTAGATGGGTCAGAAAATCTACCAAGGTTGATATTATTAATCATATTATTATATTTTTTATTATTCCTAATAAAAATGTTTTCCTATCCAACTCCAATTTAATTTGGTTTCCAATGTGTAATATCATTCCATTGTCCATTAAATTCACAATTAACAAGAATCCTCCTTGTTTCATCTATTTTTTAAAATAGAAAAAATAATAGTATGATTAATAATAATCATACATGGAAAACCTCATATAAAAGGGTAATTAATTATAAAATTTCAATCTATGACACCTTAGGTTTAACCTCGGAAACTCATGATTGTTACCAAAACTCTAGGGTTGTAACCCATACTAAGACTTATCCTTAGAGACATCCCCATACATATCCTTAGAAACATCTCTAGGGATCTCACTAAATATTTCTAATAATAATTTCAAAATGTTAACTAAACCTTCACTATGATACAAACTATAAGAACACATGATTAATGTACATGGATATTACATCTTTTTAGATGAATATTAATTACATTTCAAAAACACATACATGAGGACAATAATAGTTAAGTTCATTTAGAAACAAAAAACATATTATTTTAATTTGGTAAATGATCTTAAAAATATCCCATAAATATATTCACATTTAGTATTCATACCTAAACCCTTTCTTTATAACCTATGGAAAGGAATCATAAGAAAATGGTGACTTATATGCACTATAAGGGAAAACAATATAGGTATTAATAATTCCATAATCATGGGACATAAGAATATAATAAAAACTTTTGAAAATTACATCATGAATATAAAATTTCATGATTACCATTCCATTAAACAAATCATAGAAGTCCATAAAGAACATATTATAAGAGACCATAAAAAATACATAAAATTATGGCATACACATAAGCATAGAAAATGATTTCCATATTTGTCAAGTGTCACTGCCAAGGCCATCATAGAGGATAAATTACCTTACTAAACAAGGTTTTCTCCCCATTCCAACCATGTATTACTAAACTATCACGTTCCATCCATGTGTAATTGACTTGATTTCACTCCCATTATATCCTTGTATTAATAAAACGAGTTTACTCCCATTATTGTCCTTTATCACTAAACCGAGTAAACAACACATTCTCATCTTATAAATCTCATTAGGCATAAATATTTACCCAATGAATTATTGGTAGATATAGATCACATATCTCAAATAATGAAAACCATAAATATGTCTATTGTAACACCACATGATTTTGTGAATTAACTTTTTCAATTTAATTTATCTTTTTGATATTTTTCATTTCTGGTGATATTGGAAATAGTTCATTATATATATATATATATTAAATCACTATGTCAAATATTCCTTTCACATGGAACCAACTTATCTTGTTCTACACAAAATACCAACTTGGATTTTGCTAAATGTGATATCATATTGTCTCGCGCTACCTACGACACTAACTAGGTGTATGTTACACACAACACTGAGTTTCTGTAGATTATCATTTTTAATTTTGTTTGGAATGATTTAATTATAATCTAGATATTAAAAATATTAATATGATTAGTAATAAATACTTTTAAAATATTTTTTATAATTTGTTTATGAAAAAACAAATTGACAATGAAAGATATGATTTTTGGTAAAGTATTTTATGTTTAAAAATATTTTATTCATGAATGAACCGCTTTTAATATTAAAATTAATTTTAGACACATTTAAAAATTGTATTTTATAAAACTAACCTTATTATTTGAATTTAGAAGGATGAAATTATCATAGGATGAATTTTTTAGATTTTTCTGATAAACATCATTTTTTGAAGAATAATGAAAAATATGTCATTTAGGTTAAAAACTACCTTTTTGTTTAAATAATTATTAATTTTAATTTTAATTTTAATTTTTAAAGGTAAAATTACTTCAATTATACATCTATTAATACAATTTAGTTTATTATAATCTATTACACATTGAAATAGAATATAAAAACTTAATAAAATTGAACGCCTTTCTACTTTAAAGACTCGTAATTTCATCTCGTCTGTGGGATTAGCATTAATCTAAATTTATTCACTTTTGTTAATTGAATTTAAAAAAACCCAACAAAAGAAATTTTATTCATTATAATATTTATTTTTAAATAATATCAAATTATTTTTTTATCAAAAATATTATTAAAAGTGTTTAAAATTTATCACAACAATTAAGGTCAAATTGTGCTTAATTATGGACTAAACCTTAATCTTAAGGGCCCAAATGAGTTATCCACTTGTCTAAAACCCATAATATGGGATTTAAACTTCTATAAAACATCCATTATTTGTTTATTTGGGTTTGGTATGTCTTTTTTTAGGTATGAACAAGTGCACACCTTACATGTTTTTGAAAATTTCAAGTGATTCATTTTCCTTCCCTATAAAAGGAAACCACCTCTCCCACTTCATCACACCTCTCTAACCTCTTATGTTTGGACAATACATTCTGAATACACTTCCCATAAATCCTACATTATTTTTAGAGGGATTAATTTTTTTAGAATACAATACAAGGAAGCCTTTTCAAACAAACCCAAAGGAGTTACCCAATTAAGAGGTAACCTCTTCTCTCAAGTCCTTTCATTTATTTTCTCTCACCACCCCATCCAAGTTTTCCCATGATTTTATACAAAAATAGTCTCATAAGTATAATAGTATTTCATTATGCTAATGTCTCAACATATACTTTCGCACACCTCTCTCTAATGGATAACAAACATATTTTTTATGTGTACGACATACTATGGTCTCACTAAACGATGACTGTTAAATTTTTCATTATCGCCTCTCATTGTGGAAATTATGATTGAAATATATTTATATATGTTATATATTATATTTATTATTTCATTAATATTATTTATTTTTTTACAACACATATCATTTTTTACTTTCCATTGTGTGTTAATACAATAATTTTGTTTGAAGAAGTGTGGACTATTATCCCCAAAAAGTGATATGATTCATTCATTCACTACATGGAATGGATTAAGGAAGTGTTTAGTGATTATATATTAATATATGATATAATAAATATATTTTAATAATGATATAAATATATAAATATATTACATTTTCTTTCTTTCTTTCAATATGACAATAAAAATACAAACAACATTCATTTCTATGTATGGATTATCATCTCCATGAATAGTGTAATCCATTTTATAAATATATATTAGAGAGATTATTATAATAAAAATATAAAGAATATATATTATATTTATTTTATGTTTTCATTATGTAATCATGATTCAATTATAAGGATCAACAATATAACAAATTGATATAGATACAAAAAATAAATCCTTACCTTGTCAAGCGACTGGATGATGGGGGATACCTAGTGGAAGCAGACCCGAATTCCCTTCAACAACATGCGCTACTATAAAAATTCATTGTAATGGGTCGCATCTCCTACAACAAAGGTATCTGACCTTGGCCATTAACATAACTTCACTCACGATTTTCATATTGTTAGAATTCCGCAAAATGGAAATTAATCCCCATAGGAAAAGGCTATTTTCACATCCTGTTAAAATCACAAGATGATTTAGAATGAGTTTGGAGGATTAGTAATCATAATCCAAAGTCTGTCACACATAGAATTTCAGATTGGTACTCCACTTTCAAACCGCACGCAGAAATAAACACATGGGCACTAGTTTGGATTAAATTGCATGGACATCACTCGTTTTTTGGCCCCAAAAAATTCTGAAAGATATTGTCTCTTACATAGGAACTCCTCTAAATATTTTTCACCAAAAAATAAATACTGACATGGGTCTCTTTTATAGAGTTATGGTAGAAATAAATCTTTACTCAAAGCTACCCAACTCAATTAACTCTAATGATAAGAATTCCAAACTGAAATTAGAGTGGAACATGAGCAGAAACCCCCCATTTTTCATCATTATAAAATCATTCATCACACTATCTACAACTTTACGGTGATTAGAAACCAAGTAATCTTACCAACTTTGAATTATTGTAATGAAATAAGGAGAACTAAAAAAGAAAAAACCCTACATGATGGATATACCTAAACCACCCAAAAAAGAAGTTTTGGTAAAAAAACATAATTCTACCCATAAACGATAGTTTATGTACTAACTGGGTATATGATGTTGAAGAAAAGAATAATCTATTAATGATTAATTCCTCTTAATTGAAATTTAAAATTTTTTCTTAGACACTACTAGGTTATCAATTAAGCAGAAAAATGCCCGCAATACACGTACTACCACCCACAATTATGATATCTTCTCAAAAGAAACTTTGGTTCAAGCAGTGGTTGACACCATAGTTAGCTCCACTAAATAGTTTCTACATATGGCAGAAGCTGTGGTGGACATGAAAAAGAACATAGAACCAGTATGACATGACAATTCATCTTTGGTTATAGTACCCATGCACATACAAGTTTCTAAAATCCCACGGAGTAGAAGTAGAGTTAATTTCTGAACTCTGTCAAACACCAGTTTACATTGGACACACCAATACCAGGTACTCCTACTCCAATAACTATTTCTAGTGAGGACTATTATATAAAGTCTTAGAACATTATCAATGGTCAAAATGATATAAATTTATTATTTTGTTCTATGTTTTTCACAGACTCTTGCACTAATGTTTTTTCTGAGGATTTTGATTCATTGAACTTTTGTAATCTAAACATCATTAACCTATCCCTTAATGCTGTAAAATGAAATGCTCATGCTATGAATAGTGACCCAGTTTTAACTCCAACTTCCACCACTATTGTAAAAAGTATTTATACCAAATCACATGATTATAAATAAACCCCCTCTCCCTCTTCTCACACTATATCTCTTAATAGGCCTTTTCAACCTGAGATAAAGACCTTAAGTACTAAGTTTACTTCATATGTCAACATGAAATTAGAACCTTTTGTATATTATAGTCTTCATGTGGTTCAAGAACCGATCCAAATGTAGGATAATAAATACTCCCTGGAACATAAAAAAAGTCACTCATCTAAATTTTTCAGCCGCTATCTGCAGTGGATACAAAGGCTCCAGGTAATTCTAATATTATTACATTATTAAGTTCATACTACTCTATAATGTCTCCAACCCTGATATCTCAATGTATCAATTACTTGTATCTAGGTTCAAAGGATTCCGCAGAATCAACTATGACTACAAAATTAAAAGAACCTACAAATAAGAACAATGTTATTTCTTATAATGAATAGGAGAAACTACTAGATTTTTGTGTTTCTGTGCCCCTGCACACGGGCGACCGCCATTGGCGGTCGCTATTAATACTATTAGCGACCGCCAATGGCGGTCGCTACTCCCGTTTAAAAAAAGGTGGGATTTTTCCCGCCTTGTCATTCCCCACTTCCTTCTCGCCGCTGCAACTTCAGGCCATCTCCCCGCCGCGCGCCGCCTCATCCGTTCACCGTTTCCACCGCCTGTGTCGGGCCTCTCTTCCCCCTACCCCCCTCGTAGGCGAACCCCGTCATCCCCCAGAACATCGGACCACTATCCGCATCCACCTTCAACTTACCACACTTCCCTCCGGCCACCGCAGATCCGCCATGACCGGTCGTGAAGCTTCACCATCCCTCCCCACCGCTGCCGAGTCCACCGATCATCAATACAGCGCAGTTTTGCGCTGTATTTTGATAAAGGCTTTAGCGACCGTCATTGGCGGTCACTATTGCTCTTTACCGACGAAGCAACAGTGACCGCCAAAAGCGGTCGCCAGGCGGTCTCAATAGGCCTTTAGCGACCACTTTTGGCGGTCGCTAATGGCCATTAATGTAGTAGTGAGGAGACCACTAATACTCAATAGGTTATAAGGTATAATAGAAATAAAGGATTTGGAAAAAATAAAAATGGAGTTCTAATTCCAAATTCAGGTTTAAATGAAGACACTCTTATATAATTGTCTAGGTATCGCCAACGATGACACCCTCAATGTTATCAAAAGAATGGTTAACACACATCACCCTATTCTTTTTTCTATTGAGGAACCAAAAAATAATTTTTCCACTAAATATTCTCACTTTTGGAAACAAAATTAAATGTTTTATGCTGAAATCAATAATAATCTCAATATTGATTCTTTATATTTTTTTGTACAATTTTTATTATAGGATTTTAGTGTTCTTATTATTTATGATCAGATTCTCACTTACACCTTTACTATTGATGGTACTCATATTTTCTACTCCTTTGTTTATGATAAGAATAGATACCAAGAAACAATAATTTGTAAGAATGAACTCCCGTATTTAGTCACTAAAACCAATTCTCCATAGTTTCTTATTGGATACTTTAATGATATTCTTAACTCTAGTGAAACAATTGGCCCATATCATGCTTTTATCTCTATGAGAGAATTTAGAGCCTCATCCATGGAAAACAATATTATTGAAATTAATCTCACTGGTAGGAAATACAATTGGTATAGAATACATTTCAATAAATTGGTTTCTTTTAAATTTGACAGATCCTTTACGAATGTCCCTTCATTAAATCAATGGGACACCATCTCCAGCATCACTCTTCAAATACTGAACTCTCAGCATCACCCTGTCCTGGTAAACATTTACTCCAATGATATGAAACCTTAGTAACCTTTCTATTTCAATAAGGTATGGCTCTTTGGTGAAGAGAGAAATCTTGGAATCCAAAACTTTTGGGCCTCAATGTCTCATAGAACAGATTCCTTTTCTTGCAACCTCAAACTAAGACACCTCAAAAGTCTATTAAATCTTGTTGCAACTCCAAAGACAAACAAGTTAACAATGACATTACTCTTCTTGAGAAATATAGCAATGATCATCAAAACAAAAAACACCAACTCTGGCCTCTACACTTATCCTCTGTAAGAAATAAACATTATAGTTAATCATAATTCTTTGCTCACATTTAAGTATAATATTAGAGAAGCAATATTATAAAGTAAAATGGTTATCTGAATATGATAGAAATACCAAATTCCTTAACTATCTACAAAGAATCAAGATTTTTTGTAGAACTCTAAACTTTCTATAGGATGGGGAAAATATTCTAGAAAAAGAAGATGAAATAGATCAACATATAGTCTCCTCTTATGATATCATCTTCAATGACCCTGATAACAACAAAGACCTACTTCTTAAGGTAATTCCTTTAGTGATAATCGATGAAAACAATACCTTCCCTCATAACCCTCCATTATATCATGAAATAAAAGACACTTTCTTTAGTCTGAATCCCGACAGTTCCTTGATTCTTGATGGCTTTAATAATGGTTTCTTCCAAAATTATCGGGATGGTGTTCATATTGATGTTTGTAACCTTGTTAAATCCCTTTTCACCAATGGGGTTCTTCCTCATGCAATTAATGCTTTGTTCCTCACCTTGATCCTTAATGTGGAGAATGCCTCTAAGATTCACCTTTTAAGACTCATTGATATTATCAACACTCATTACAAAATCATCACCAAATTCATTACTAATAGGCTCTCAACTATTACTGAAAAATTGTCTCTTGGAAGCAATTTGGATTTATAAAGGGTAGATATATTCAAGACTGTATATGTCTTTCCTCGGAGTGTATCAACAAATTGAATAAAACTAAGAGAGGAGGAAACATAACTATTAAAATTTACATCAGAAAATATTTTGACACAAAGGATTTGAGTTTTATCTACAAAGTCCTATGAAAATTTGGTTTTAGTGCCCCTTTTATCACTACTATCAAAACTCACTTCAACTCAGCCAATATCTCCATTTTGTCCAGTGGATCTCCAAAAATATTCATTAAATGCAACCAAGGTGTCAGAAATGGTGACCCCCTCTCTTCCATTCTCTTCTCAATGTCAGAAGTCTACCTCAATCATCTGATTAATCATCTAGTGATTCAAAATATTCTAAAACCCATTCTTGTCTCCAGGAATGTAAATGCTCCCACTAACCTCTTTTATTTTGATGCCACCATCCTTTTACTCCAATATGACAAATGAAATATCTTTAACCTCAAAAATTCTCTCTCTCACTATGGGGAGGTTTTTGGACAAACTATAAGTGGTTAAAAATCATGCATCTTCTCTGTGAAGAACATTCCCCTCAATAGAAAATGTAACATTATAAGTGAATTAGGTCTGAAATAAGGCTCTATTCCTTTTTATTTCCTTGGTGTAACCATATTTTAGGGTTGAACCATGTCTTTCCACTTTTTGACTATTGTTAATCATATTCTAAATCGACCTTCCTCTTGGAAGGGTAAATCTATCTCTGTGAAATGTTGGACATTACTTTTTTAAATCCACTATTGTTTACAGGAAGTTCTACTCCTCGATGGTCTAAAAGGGCATATTGGTATTATCAAAAAAATGAACAAATGTATTAAAAATTCCATCTGGACCGGTAGTATTCTAGATGGAAATCTTGTGACTGTCCCTTGGTCAAATTTTTTGCAAGCCTATTGAGAATGGTGGCATTGGACTAAAAAACATAAAGTACTTTAATGACTCTCTTCAATCTAAGCTTACTTGGAATTTATTTCAAAATTCTTATGAATATATCTCCTTTATCAATAAAATATTTCTTTACAAACATAATATTGGAAATTCGGCCTTTATGAATTCTTCCATATGGTCTACCATCAAGCACTCCTTCTCCAACATTATGAATAATTCCATATGGATTGTCTCCATATATTCTTCTATGAATTTTTGGCTAGATAACTGGAAGAGCACACCTTTAATCTCTATGATTTATTCTAATCAAACTCTTGAAAACCCAAACATATCTATAAAATATACATTAAATTCTAAACAAGATCATCTCCCAGATACTATTTTGAATATCATTGAAAACTATCCTTTCTCTTACAATAATGATTTATTAATTTAGGAGCCTTCTCAAAATGGAATGCTAACTTCAAAATTTTACTAAATCATATTTTCTATAACACTAGGAATGATTATAACAAGATTAAGCACTTCAAAAAACCTTAGATATAGCCCTCAAGATTCGGTCTCATCTGGATCCTTTCTAACAACAATGTTTCTATTGATATTTGTGTTCAATAATTTGGAATTCATCTTTTCTCTAAAAGTAAAATCTATAATCAACATAGAGAAGATGCTAACCACTTATTATTTATTGTGCTACTTCTTTTGGATATTGTAACAATATTCCCAAAATCTATGATTATATATGGTTGATACTTCACTCTCTCAAAACTTAACATAAGAACATTGCAGAGATAGAAGGAATTCAGAAAATTATGAATGTTTTCCTTGATGTAGTTGCTGAACTCCACCATGTGATCTTGTATGATCATAATGAAATTATTCATAAAAAATACTCACTCAATCTTAATGTAGGTCAGATATGGATCCTCATTTCTATACATGAAATTTCTTTTATACAAATATGACATTACCACAACACCATGCATGACTTTGGAATCCTGAAACATCTACAGGTCAACGACAACTTATGTCATCTGCATCTCACTTTGGAGGTTTTCTGGAGAGCGCATCTCTATGGATATATCAAAATCAACAATTATGGTGCCTTCAAGGAAAATTTGGGACCTGACGGGTGTGGTGTTGTATTCCAAAATCACCTATGTCTGATTCTACGCTGCTTCATTGGAAATTAAGGCATTTCCACCTCCCTTGAATCTGATATTAGGGGTTGGATTCATGCGATTATATTTTTCGTGGTTTTTGGTTGGAACAACCTATGGATTTAAAGTGAATCGACGACCATCATACAAGCAGTTTGAAATTGTGTATCTCATCTAAATTGGTTGATTACTACCCGTCAGATGGAATGCAACTATTCTCCCACCAATCCAAACTACATCACAACACATGTTTATTGGGAAGCAAACCTGGTTGTTCATGGCTTGGCCAACATTGGAGTTAATCAAGACATAAAATGGTGTAACGACCTATCTGATTATCTTATTCATTTCAAGAAAAATATTGTAATCTGATCCCAAACTTTAGAATTTTGTAAACATTCTTTGAATAAATTTTGTGCTTTGGCCATTTGGGTCAAGCCATCACGTTTTTAAAAATATGGATGGTTAACAAGTGGGTAATATAAGGTCATAATCAGACAGTATATGTTATTAGATATAAGAATATGGTTTTTTTAAAAGGTTTAAAATAAATTTATATGTATTATACATGTGGTTTTAATGACTACAATGAGTTTGAAGACAAAATGTAAGGGAATTTCATCTGACTTTTTACTTCTGTGAGATACATGAAATGTTCGACACTCTTTCCTTTTTTATGGGGTATATAATGTCCATGATTATATTCTATGTTTTTTATTTTTAAATTTATGGTCATTAAAATATCGATTTTATGACCCTTATTTTGTTGGTTCTATGTTTCAAAAGTTACCAAAATTGTAAAAATGTTTTTCTCAATTTTCCTTCTATGAGACTCACGTTTTGTTATGTGCCTAAACACTTTTTAAAGGTTTATAAAATTCCATTTTACATGTTATATCATGAATTTACATATTTTCATGATATTTAATGCTCTTTGTAATTTCATTTTCTTACATGCAGAACGTGATCCCACGTTACCAAGTTATAATTGTTTATTAAAACAATCTCATCATTTTCTTACATGAAAAAAGCGATCCTACGCGATCCCACTTCAATAACACTCATGTTTAACATAGTATTTTGTGTTACAAAATATATAAAAAAGATTAAATTTATTTAAAAAATATGTTTCTCAAAATATTCAATTATTATATGAAACATGGGGGAAATTTTTTTATAAGGGCTAATAATTATTTTACTTTTGAAAAGGAAGGCCAACGATTGACTAAATACAGAAGTAATGGGTTGAAGTTATATAATCATGTGAATAAATAGAAATATTCATATAATTCACCCCCACACTTTAATGTTTTAAATTAAAGGAGTTTAGTAATTATGTTAACTGGGGCCCAAATTCAAATTTTAATGGTGATTATCATCTTAAACAACCTATTAGTCCCAAATAAAAAGGAAAATATCTTGTGGTCACTAATTCTTATGGAGGTTGTGATGAATATTTGGGGAAATTTACACTTATCATCTAATTTATACTTGGTAATGTTTTATTTTGATTCTTAATCAAACCACTCTATAACTTTTGAGGAATTTTTATGTGTATTATAGTACCGCCTCAATAATTACTTGTCGAATTAACAATGAAAACCCATAATGGAATAGTGATCGTATATCATGTTTTTTTATTATTTTTCAATTAAAGATTGTGGGAATTTTCTTCCTGGAAATATTGTTATCCTCCCTCAAGTTGAGTTTGATACTTTTTTGGGAATAAATTTCTTTTCATTAAATAAATACCACATAAATTACTATGGTAAGTCACATTGGATTTTCCAAACTAACATATTACCATCTTTCATTTTGATGACAAATATGAACTTCTGATGGTAATAATTTCCACTATATGGTTATGTATTCTTATTCAAAAGTGGTTTTTAACTCATATGGTTGGGGAGAAACTCAACATCATATATTTACCTATTTTATGGAAGTTTTTAGATTACTTTATGGACAATATTCCTTGTCATCCCCCAAATCAGGATGTTGAGTTTTCAATTGAACTAATTCCTGGTTCTACTCTTATTTTGAAGACTTAATATGGAATTGAATTGATTACATTACAAGAATGGAAAAAAATCTAGGAGAATGTTGAAAATGGATTCATTCTATGAGGTTTTTCACCATCGGGTTCACCTATTCATTTTGTTATGAAAAATTATGGATTAATAGGACTACGCCTTAATTATTGGGAAATTAACATGATCACTATTAAGAAAAGGAATCATCTATCCAAAATTAATGACTTTTTTGATCAACTATATGGAGATAAATATTTCTACAAGATTTACCATCATTTTTATATCCCTAATCAGGTTCATGAAGGAGGATACACCCAAGAAATTTTTCCAAACAAGGTATGGATAATTTTACTACATAGTTATGCATTTTTGTCTTATAAATTCCTCTCATAGATTCATAGATTTAATAAGTAGAGTCTTTAGAGGTTACCTTAATCTATTTTTGGTATTCTTTAAAGATGATATTATTATATTATTATAAATAAATTAATATAAATAATATCACATTAGGATTGTATCAATGACCCTAAAGAAGGATAATTTGTATGCTAAATTTAAAAAGTGTGAATTTTGGTTTTATAAAGTTTCATTTTTTAGTTATATATTCTCATGTGAGAGAATATTTATGGATCCATCAAAGATAAAAGATATTAAAAATTATCCCACAATTACCATAGATAATTAGATATATTTTCTCCTGGGTCTGGATGGATATTTTCAATAGTTTATAGAAAATTTGTTAGGGTTTTCTAGTCCACTCATTTAGTTAACTCAGAAGGGAGCCAAGTTTATTTGGATAGATGAATGCAAGGAATGTTCAAAGGAAATGAAGTGAATTTTGTTTACTGCACCTGTTCTTATATTACCCTATAATGGATAAGGGTTTTTAATCGATTTTGACGAATCAAATAATGGATTTTGTTGTGTTCTCATGAAAATTATATGATTATAGATTATAACTCAATAAAATTGATGTTTCATGAACTAAATTTCCCAACTCATGATTTGGAGTTAGTTATGGAAAATGTTTGTTTTAAAGATATAGAGGGATTATATTTTTGGAGAAAGGTGTTATATATATACTGATTACAAATTTTTAAAGTATAAATTCACTCAAAAGAACTAAATATATTCCAAATAATATGGTTAGATATGATTCATGATTGTGATTGCTTAATACATTACCAACCTGGGAAAGAAAACATGGTGGTCCAAGCATTGAGTTGAAAGGATCATGTTAGCTTATCTATAATAAGGATCAAAAAAGATCCAATATTCGTATATTTTAAAAGGATAAATCTATTAATATTAATGGAAGGAGGAAAATATTATCTATATCGAATGAGTGTTCAACCATCATTCCATTTAAGTATTAAATAAGAGGAGAAGGAAGATGTTGAGATGCATAACATGTTGATAAATGTTCTTAGGTTCAACTTTTATTATGATATAGTGATAAGGTTTATGAACTATCTTTTTATCCAATCCTTACTTGTTATGAAAAGGAATTTATTGGACTAGGCTCATAGTTATTCAATCTCAATTCATCATAGATGTTCAGAGATGTATATAGATTTGAAAGAGTATTTATAGTTGTGTGGTATGAAGAGGGTTATTATAGTGTTTGTTTCTTTTTTCCTGGTATTTCCGTAAGTTACTGTTGATAGAAAAACTTCTAATAGAATATTACAATAGTTACCTAGACCATAGTGAAAATGGAAAAGAAACACTATAGATTTTTTCATTGGACTCTCCAAAATGACTAAAGGGAACAATTACAAATGGGTTGTAGTTAATTACCTTATAAAGTTAGAATATGTCATTTCTATTAGATAATATTTTTATTTAGATAATATTTCCATTATATATATTAATAAAGTGGTAAGGATTCATGGAGTATCATATTCTATTGTATTTGATATGTATCTAAGGTTTACCTCAATGTTTTGGAAATGTTCTTAGAAGGCCATGGATACTGAATTGAGTTTCCGTACGATGTAAAATCCTCATATAGATGGTAAGTCTAAGAGTATTATTTAAAATATAGAAGAAATATTGATATATTTATCTATGGAATTAAAAAGTTTTTTGGGGTCAACACCTTACTTTTGTGGAATTTTTGTACAATAATATATTTCACACAAGTAGTTAGACAGATCCTTATGAACCCCTTTTATGGTAGAATGTGTATAACTCTAATGTGATGGAATGAAGTTAGAGAAATAAATCTTTTAGGATATTACCTATTAGATAAAATTTTAGAGAAGGTAAAACCCAATAAGCATCATATAAGGTCATCACATTGTCAGCAAAATTGTTATATTGTTAACCATTAGAATGATTTGGAGTTAGAAGTTGGGTAAAATGTGTTCTATTGATTATTTCTTTGGAAAAGGGTGTTGAGATTTGGAACAAATGGAATACTAGTCCCTAGGAATATAGATTTGTTATAAATTATTGATCATTTGGGGACAGTAGCTTATTGATTGGAACTTCAACTGAATATCTCTTAGGATCAGGATTTGTTCCTTGTATCTCTCACGAGGAAATATATTCATGATCCTTCACATGTAATGAACTAATAGATCATACCGTTGGGGAACATTTTCACTTATGTGGAACATCATATGGAGATTTTGGATTATATGTAGAGGGTTCTATGAAACAACACCACTTTCCTAGTAAACGTTTTGTGTCAACACCACCATTTTCAGAATGTTTTATGGGAAACTAAATATATAATAAATTAGAGATATCCTCATTTTCTTGTATCCAAGTGGTTAATTTTTATGAAAATTCATTTTAATGGGGGGTAGTATAATGTAATTCATCTTGGTTTTATTAAATATATATTTTTTCAAATACATTTATATCATTCATATCTTTTTTATAGGAAACAAGTCTAAACAGATTGTGATATATTATTAGAATATTACTATTATATGTTATCACCTAGACATTGTATTAACATGTATGGATATGACTAACAAAATTATGAAAATTCATTTCTTACACATTTATAAAATTTAATCAATATATTTCAATTTATTAGAAATTAAAATAAAGATCATTTGAAATTAAAGTATATGTTTTTTTGAAAATATATTTTTATCCAAAAAATGTATTTTTATCTTAATGAATTTAATTTATATCTATTAATGAATGATTTTAAGGAAACCTATATAATATATATTCAATAAAATAATTAAAACATGCATAAAATATATTTTTTGGCATTAGATAATTTTTTTGGTCTTATGCTTAAAAACATTATGCTTATAGAAAGATGTTTTTGTTATAATTTTACCACTTACATTAAAGTGAATTTCTACCACCTATTAGTTTTAAAAACAATTACGTATTCTTATTGGGAAACAATAGTTATTAATGAATATTGATTACCATTTTGTGATTAATGAAACCTTTTTCATGATAAAAATTTGTTTATAATTTTTATTAATTATATAATGCCCTTATATTATCAGGAAACATTGATTCAGTGTCTCTACAATTAATAAAAAAATATAATAACTAATATTAAAAATATTAAAAGTAATATAATTTGAGTTTGTTAAGGTGTTACAACAATTTTTTAGAAGAATATCACAAATTAATGTAATGTTAAATAATTATATTTTATTTAAAAAAAATTATTTATGTTTTTTAAGCCAAATTAGAAGAATAATGTCAAAATTGAAATTAATGAATTTTATCCAAATAATATTTTCTTAAACTAATGATATTTTTTAAAAACTCTTAAAGAGGATGAAGAAGATAATATATGGTCTAAAATGTCATCCTATATCAAATTATAGGTCATTTGGAAAAATATTTTTTCATAATGACCAAATTATAATTAAATATTTTATGAAATTATAAGTATATCATCTCCCTCCCTTATAAAAGGACACCCATTCTTTATATTCTTCGCACCACTTTCAGCCATCGAGCTCAACCATCCCCTATAATATTGTCTTCTAAACATATTTAACTAATTTTTTGATTGTATTATATCTAAAAAATAACAAACCTTTGTTTTTTAAGAAAGGATCTAAATGATGTCTCCAAGAAGGAAGGAGTCCAGAACGCTTTCGCAAACAGAGGAACTCATGGTAAGAGGTTTACTTCTCCCTTTTATTTCTAGGGGAAAAATCCATATACACCACTTGTTTCTTTTGTACGGTGTATATAAATCCCATGAATTCATTTTTTGTTGATTATTATTAAAATATTAGGGATTTATAAATCCATATGAGGTTATATAATTCATAGGACTTATGATTGAAATGTTGCTAAAGAGGTAAGGGGTTCTATGTTATAATATCATATTTTATCATGATTGTTTATTATTTTATTCTGATGATGAAATATTATGATCTACCACCCAAATATACTCATGAAATTTCTTTTCAAAATTTTATTTCTTGAAATTAATTTATTTCCCTTTCATTTCCTATACAGTAAGCACTCAAGATACTGAAAGTCTGTTTTATGTAAATTCGATGACATTTTTCTATTCGATCAAAAAATCATTTTCTTCCATGTCTAGGTTTTCTATAGAATTTTAATGAATGATTTTTCTATTATCCTATTATTTTTGAAATTAATTTTTACCCATGTTTTACTTTTTAAATAATGGTTTGGAAGAAATCTTCTTTTTGTTTCACAAACAAGATACTATGTTCCTTTTCTAAAAAATTATATAAGTAATGTTTTTTAACTTATACATCAAGAATGGAGTTCCCCATCATCATAAATACTAAGTTTTTTATGTCATCCTTTACAATTTACAATGTTTATTTTCAAATAAATTTTTTTACATAATATTTTTGAAATTTTTTATATTTTGAAGAAGGGATTTAAAAATGGAATGGTTACATTCATCATGAATGTTTTAATGATATTTTGATTCATCAATGAAAAAAAAAATTATAATGATTTATGGAGAATGTAGAGACCCGAAGCTTAACGTACATGGACATTACATTACATTTGCGGAATACTTAGTACATAACAAAAACACACACACACAAGGATCGTAATAGTTTAGTGTCTTTGGAAACTCGGAATATAATCTTCTAATCGCGGTGAAAGATCTTCAAAATCTCCCATAAAGATCTTTTTTTTTACCTAAAACCTTTCTTTATATCATGGGGAAAAGAAAACATAAAAGGGTGAGCTCAAATGCTCATTAAGGGTAAACAAAAGAAATATCAATCACATCATATACATAAGCACATAACTTTTGGAAATCTTAACCTGCAAAAGAGATCATAATTTCATAACATGGGGTAAATCTTGGCAGTGAAATGTAATCACAATAATAATAACTTAAAACATGAAACTTTGTGGCATTCACACATAATCATAGAGAATCATTTCTTGTTAGTCAATACTCATTGCCAAGACTATCTTAGTGGACAAAGTCCCTTTCTGAATCGAGTAACCCTCGTTTCAGTCCTGTTTCACTGAACCGGTATAACCTACCGTTCCAGCCCTGTCTATCTCATGAGATATAAAATCTTTACCCAATGCATTGGAGGGAGATATTGGTCCCACCCATCTCATAATGATACCATTCTTATGTGTGCCACAAAATCATAAATCATACATCATTGCATAACCCATGTAATAAAAATGGGATTCTTAAACAACATGACATCATAAAACAATTCATATAAGATAAAGGAATTCATAAAAATATTTCCATCACAACATAATCAAATCCATGTAATAATAGGGATAGAAACAGAACCATTTATTATCTTAGATGGAAAATAATTTTGATAAAACACTTGAAATCCATTCTTGAGGAAAATATCCTTTCTACTTCAAAAACACTTTTCATTTCTTAACATGTCATAAAATTATAACTAAAAGAAGTTGATTAAAAATAAACTTGAAATCTTGTAAAGGAATCTTCTTGGAAATAATGATTTCAAAATCCATTCATACCTTATAAGTTAAAAAAACATTCTTCTCGTACTTTTGTCGGAAAAGTCAAAAAGTTCCTCGTATGAAAAACGACAAAAGATTCCTTTCATATCTTTTACTAAAAACTCACCGAAGGGTAAAATTGGATTTAAACAATTGTAGGTGGATGTAAATAACATTACATATTGAGGAAACATGGATGTGGATGATAAAATATACCCCAGTAAATTTCAAAGTACAAACAATCTCGGATAAAAATGAGATTGCGATATTTCCCTTACCTTAGGTCCGACTTTCTTTGTAAGTGTCCGAACCTCCTGTATAATGATTTAAATCATGTTATTGGCTTATTCCAGAATCATATTCATTGTTATTATATCATATATGGTCTACTTATGACTTTATATTACCCATTCTTTTGTAAATTCATGTTAAAGAGCGTTTTGGGTAAAATTGTTTCATTTGTCGTCCGTGTTTTGACTTGTAATTATTCATATGATTACTTAGATCATGATTAATTAATTCCAGAACATAAAACATGATTTATATATATATTTTCAGGATATAAATATATATAATAAATCATTAAATGGAAATAAATACACCGTTCATGGAGACGGTAGTCCGTACGTACGCATGAACGCTGTTTTCGTTTCCTTATTGAATTGAATGGAATTAAGTAGATGACATACATATAAATATATAAATAAATCCAGTATCATTATTATGTCATATATTTAATTAGTACATATTATATATACTTTATAATCATTCATGAATGGTTAATCATTGATAATGAATCTCATCGCGTCGTGGAGACGGTATTTCGTACGTACGCACGCGTGGTGATTTCATTTTTCCGTAGGATGGATAGAAGGTGAATTAGGGTTGTTTCATATTTATAATAACATATCAGTATGTAAGTAATACTTATGTTATTACTTTGTCATGAAACAACTAAAGAAGAAGAAGTTGAAGAAGAAAGAAATTGAAAAGATCGGTAATGGATATTACCTCTTCTTTGAAACGCCTCTTTGAATCCTCCACTTAGGGAACTAAGATTGGTCTTTGAAGAAGAACAGGACCTCTAGGATTATTCTAGGGAAGTGGAGAGGAGAAAATGGCAGGGTTTGGCCGAGCTTGAGTGCTCAAATTGGTGTGAGGAGGAGGGGAAGGAGGTACCCTTTTATAAGGGAGGAGAGGGGCACCTTAGGAATACCTCAAAATATTATTTTATATTAATGTCAAAATCGGTTTATAATGGTTCCAAAGGGTATTATTTCTAAGCTAAAGTGGGGATGGGTCGAAATCCTATCAACCAATAGGATTTAGACAAGTTTAGGGTGTTATTTTAACCTTATCAATTAGATTTAACTCTAAGTTAAATAATTTAACTTTTACCGTGTCTTTTTGTTTTCTTTCACTATATGGTTAATACACTTACTATAACATGCCAAAAGAACCCCAAATTGTTTATTATTAATATATATATCCTTATATAAGTCATTTGGAAGAACCTTATATTTTTTAGGAATAAAATAACAATTAATAATATAATATTTGATTTAAAAACTATTTTGTGTCAATTTTGACACTATTTGATATATGATTTTTTTGAAAGTCATAACAGAATTATATGTTAGAACCAAGTTTATTAAATCAACACTAATATATCATAGTAACCTATAAAATTAGTGGAATTCATAAAAAGTCTCAAATTACATTTATTTTTGTGTTTATAACATCAATTATGTCAATATTTCATAAATAAGATAATTACTGCATCATTTTTGTGTCATAAATAAATTAACTTATTTGATGTCTAAAAATTACAAATAAAATACCTTTATGTAGGAAATCTTTTTATATTTCTAATGAATATTTACAATCGAATTTATCTCATGTACAACCCTATATAAAAAATGTTTTAGTAAATAAACTTTGATTTTAACTCTTTTAACTCTTCTTTGAATTAAATAATAATAAATGTCCTAATCTAATCCAAGTGGGCCTAAATGGTCATATTATATTCATAAGGTTGTTTTTGGTCGAAATACACTTGTCCAATAGGATTAGGACATGTGTTAGGGTAATATTAATATCATTTTTACTCTTAATTACCCTATTTACTTTTAACCGTGGTAAATAAAAGTAAAAAGTTACTATTCACCAAAAATTATTTTCATCTCATTGAACCACATTTTACTTACTGACATCAACCATGTCTCTCGTATTTTTGAAATTCCATTCACAGAAGCGGTAAAATTAAGTTTTATGAAAAATTCAGTTTTTTAACTACCACCTAGTAGTTTCACTATTCATCAAAAATTGATGTTTTTCAGAACAATGCCAAAATTTCATCCTAAGCTATATTTCATATTCCGAATTCAAAAATGAAGTCTATTTTACCAAATTCATAACATAGAAGTTGCATTAATTAATTTTATAATTAAATCCCGCTGTTAAAACAAATAGTGTGTTTTTAAGAAACAATATCTATCAAAAGATTGACACTTGTTTATAACTGGTTTAAATGTGAAATTACATAAAATGACCAACATTGTATTAAATTGTAAAAATATATTCTAAATATACTTTAAAACAACTCAAATTAATAATTTATCACTATTAATTATTTTGATTAAAAAAGTTGTTTTTAATTATAATTTAGTAATTTTCACTATTCATCAGAATATGGAAGTTATCTGAAAAGTACCAAAATTTCACCTTAGGCTAAATTTGATACTCCAAATCCAAAAATGAAGTCCATTGTGAGAGCTAAAATTTATAAAATTTTAAAAGGTGGTTATTACTATTCATAATGGCTAGTTATAATAATATTTTAATAGCATATCGTTGTTTAGTGAAACTCGGTATTGCGTATTACACACGCTATCGAGGAAGGTCGTGATTGCGTGTAATGCAAGGAAAGTCAAGGATGCGTGTTGTGCAAGCTCCTTTTGGTGTAGCGTACAACACAAGACATTAATAAAATTAAAAATAATATTTTTCATAAAATCTCGGGCTGTTACATTCTACCCCCCTTAAAATGAATTTCGCCCTCGAAATTCGTCGGGGTTATAAATTGTTTACTATTCGAAAGTTTCTTTAATAGAAACCCACATCGTAAAAAGGAATATCAAACCCAATCTTTAAAAACAAAAGTATGAAACGTAACGGTTACCCAAATAAACTAATCACTGGGTTTCTACATAGGTGAAAATATGGATATGGAAGAGAAATCTAACCATCATGTTCTGATGGAGAGTGGTAGAGAACATGGCTATGGAAAATCCAGTAATCACAAATCCATAAATTTGTGACGATCTAAGGTACCATCTGATTCATCAGGTATAAGATCACTAGGACAACATTTCTGGTTTTCAAGATCATTTCCCTAAAGTTGAAAATTTGAATTAGAATAAATACTTTCTTTATTTTGGTACAATCTCACTGTTGTTCATGCCTTGAACAATTTCCACTTCATCTCTTATATAAATGAAGTTGAATTTGTTATTTGTGAAGTGTTAGCAGATCTTGTGAGATAATGACGGGTCATTCCATCTGTCTCAAACAAAAAGGTTAGCAAAAAGTTATTAAATATACATAAGTCATTATATAGTGAGATTAATCATATATGGTTCCTAAAATGAACTTATACTTCACATATCATACTGATTAATATAATAAAACTAGTTTCTACTAAACAGGGACTTCCTGTAGGCCAGTGGTAGGTGATAAAGGCCAGCGCACTTCGGTTGTGGGTTCGATTCCCACAGCCTTGTCCGACGCGATGGGCTGTCGCCCGTTCTGCAGGTTGTCCTTTTTCTAAAACTATATTACTATAACATCCCATCGAAAAAAAACTTCTATCCTTAAACAATACTAAATTATGTCCAACATAATCCATTCTAATCTTTAGGCTTATACATAATACTGCAGTCCACTCTCATAATATAGTGACAACGATTACTAGAGATTTAATACTGTCGTTGATCCCCACATATCATAAGATATGTCTTGTTGGTCACATTCCAAACATTCAAAGTCCTTAATCGTGTATTCTCTTGAATACCTTAGTGAAAACATGAATGCAGTTAAAATTTAACACTTTCCACATACCAAAATCCTCAAAATTCTATATACTCAAACCATGATATCACTTAGTCCTTATATCAATCATGAGCTCATGAAAACTGTTAAACGTTTCGTTTTCTCGTTTTCCCTTCATTACGCTCATATCATCTTATTTCCAAAAATATCTCAATCACTTTTAGTACCACATTAGACCAACACATAAATATTCCAATACTTTATGATACAACATTATTTTGGAATCCCATTACATAAATACTTAATCATTCCACCACATCGTTGTCATATTCAACATCGCCAATAGTGATCGCATGTGACTTCCCTTTGTCCTTTGCCTTAAGTGGTTGCTCATGTTGATCATCACTAACCCTTGTATTAGGGCATTTATTAGCATAATGCCCCATTTCCTTGCACTTGAAGCATTGAAGTGTTGGTTGTGCGTTCTCTGTAGTGTTTTCTTTATTCACATCATTAGAATCCCTTTTTCCATTACTTCGACACTCAGCTGCTCGATGACCATCTTTTCCACACTTAAAACATTTTCTAGTCCCTTTAAGACAATCTCCACCATGCTTCATTCCACACTTTGTGCATAAGGAAACATTCATCTTCTTTTCACCATTATTTTGAGATTTCTCCTTGAACTCCATCTTTCGTTTCTTGTCAAAACTATGAGATGGATAAGTAACACCAACTTCCATTTCTACTTTGATAGCACAACGCACAATTTCTTCATAGCTACTGAAGTCTCTTATAGCTAATTCCCTTCGAAGACTTGGTTTTAAGCCACTGAAAAATCGATCAACTTTACTTTCAGGTTGGATGATAATGCCAGATGCATACCTTGCAAGTCTTGTAAAATTCTCTTCGTATGTACCAACAGATTCATCATCCTTCTGCTTCAGCTCAAGAAACTCCTTTTCCATCTTTGTTTGAAGAATACGAGGGAAGTACTTACTGAAAAACAAGTTCTTGAACTCGTCCCATTCCATGGACTCAATTTCATCTCTTGGCCTCGTATTCTTGATAAGATTCCACCATTGATCAGCTTCACCTTCCAAACGATATACTGTTAAGATGACTTTATCATGTTCAGAACATTGAAGAACTGAAAATATCTTTTCAGTGGTACTGATCCATTGTTCATCAACAAGTGGATCGGAAGTCCCACTGAAAGAAGGTGGACGTTGCCTCATGAAGGACTCAATAGAATATTGTTCCCTTCTCTGCTCATTTGGATGTCCAGAATGATTCATAGCTTGTGTAAGTATAGCAATAAGATTTTGCACTCCATCTCGCATAACATTTGTTTGTTCAGAAGGGCAATCATTGCATTGTCCATTGCATTGATCAACACGGTTTCTTCGGGTTCCAGCCATCGTCTAAAACCCAAAAAGAATAGTGTGAGAGGCAAAAATCATGCCAGGGAAAACAACATAGTAAAGGGGGAGTACCCTTAATATCTAACATCTTAGGTTAAATTCTAATATCGTTACCATAGTTCTAGGACCATATCCTATACGTATACTTATCCTTAGGGACATCCCTAGACATACCTTAGAAATATCTCTAGGGATCTCACTAACGTTTTTGCATCCTAGTTTCCAAAGGTTGACTAAACCTTTCCTCTGATACCAACTGTAGAGACCCGAAGCTTAACGTACATGGACATTACATTACATTTGCGGAATACTTAGTACATAACAAAAACACACACACACAAGGATCGTAATAGTTTAGTGTCTTTGGAAACTCGGAATATAATCTTCTAATCGTGGTGAAAGATCTTCAAAATCTCCCATAAAGATCATTTTTTTTACCTAAAACCTTTCTTTATATCCTGGGGAAAAGAAAACATAAAAGGGTGAGCTCAAATGCTCAGTAAGGGTAAACAAAAGAAATATCAATCACATCATATACATAAGCACATAACTTTTGGAAATCTTAACCTGCAAAAGAGATCATAATTTCATAACATGGGGTAAATCATGGCAGTGAAATGTAATCACAATAATCATAACTTAAAACATGAAACTTTGTGGCATTCACACATAATCATAGAGAATCATTTCTTGTTAGTCAAGACTCATTGCCAAGACTATCTTAGTGGACAAAGTCCCTTTCTGAATCGAGTAACCCTTATTTCAGTCCTGTTTCACTGAACCGGTATAACCTACCGTTCCAGCCCTGTCTATCTCATTAGATATAAAATCTTTACCCAATGCATTGGAGGGAGATATAGGTCCCACCCATCTCATAATGATACCATTCTTATGTGTGCCACAAAATCATAAATCATACATCATTGCATAACCCGTGTAATAAAAATGGGATTCTTAAACAACATGACATCATAAAACAATTCATATAAGATAAAGGAATTCATAAAAACATTTCCATCACAACATAATCAAATCCATGTAATAATAGGGATAGAAACAGAACCCTTTATTATCTTATATGGAAAATAATTTTGATAAAACACTTGAAATCCATTCTTGAGGAAAATATCCTTTCTACTTCAAAAACACTTTTCATTTCTTAACATGTCATAAAATTATAACTAAAAGAAGTTGATTAAAAATAAACTTGAAATCTTGTAAAGGAATCTTCTTGGAAATAATGATTTCAAAATCCATTCATGCCTTATAAGTTAAAAAAACATTCTTCTCGTACTTTTGTCGGAAAAGTCAAAAAGTTCCTCGTATGAAAAACGACAAAAGATTCCTTTCATATCTTTTACTAAAAACTCACCGAAGGGTAAAATTGGATTTAAACAATTGTAGGTGGATGTAAATAACATTACATATTGAGGAAACATGGATGCGGATGATAAAATATACCCCAGTAAATTTCAAAGTACAAACAATCTCGGATAAAAATGAGATTGCGATATTTCCCTTACCTTAGGTCCGACTTGCTTTGTAAGTGTCCGAACCTCCTGTATAATGATTTAAATCATGTTATTGGCTTATTCCAGAATCATATTCATTGTTATTATATCATATATGGTCCACTTATGACTTTATATTACCCATTCTTTTGTAAATTCATGTTAAAGAGCGTTTTGGGTAAAATTGTTTCATTTGTCGTCCGTGTTTTGACTTGTAATTATTCATATGATTACTTAGATCATGATTACTTAATTCCAGAACATAAAACATGATTTATATATATATATTCAGGATATACATATATATAATAAATCATTAAATGGAAAGAAATACACCGTTCCTGGAGACGGTAGTCCGTACGTACGCATGAACGCTGTTTTCGTTTCCTTATTGAATTGAATGGAATTAAGTAGATGACATACATATAAATATATAAATAAATCCAGTATCATTATTATGTCATATATTTCATTAGTACATATTATATATACTTTATAATCATTCATGAATGGTTAATCATTGAGAATGAATCTCATCGCGTCGTGGAGACGGTATTCCGTACGTACGCACGCGTAGTGATTTCATTTTTCCGTAGGATGGATAGAAGGTGAATTAGGGTTGTTTAATATTTATAATAACATATCAGTATGTAAGTAATACTGATGTTATTACTTTGTCATGAAACAACTAAAGAAGAAGATGTTGAAGAAGAAAGAAATTGAAAAGATCGGTAATGGATATTACCTCTTCTTTGAAACGCCTCTTTGAATCCTCCACTTAGGGAACTAAGATTGGTCTTTGAAGAAGACCAGGACCTCTAGGATTATTCTAGGTAAGTGGAGATGAGAAAATTTAAGGGTTTGGCCGAGCTTGAGTGCTCAAATTGGTGTGAGGAGGAGGGGAAGGAGGTACCCTTTTATAAGGGAGGAGAGGGGCACCTTAGGAATACCTCAAAATATTATTTTATATTAATGACAAAATCGGTTTATAATGGTTCCAAAGGGTCTTATTTCGAAGCTAAAGTGGGTATGGGTCGAAATCCTATCAACCAATAGGATTTAGACAAGTTTAGGGTGTTATATTAACCTTATCAATTAGATTTAACTCTAAGTTAAATAATTTAACTTTTACCGTGTCTTTTTGTTTTCTTTCACTATATGGTTAATACACTTACTATAACATGACAAAAGAACCCCAAATTGTTTATTATTAATATATATATCCTTATCTATGTCATTTGGACGAACCTTATATTTTTTAGGAATAAAATAACAATTAATAATATAATATTTGATTTAAAAACTATTTTGTGTCAATTTTGACACTATTTGATATATGATTTTTGTGAAAGTCATAACAGAATTATATGTTCGAACCAAGTTGATTAAATCAACACTAATATATCATAGTAACCTAGAAAATTAGTGGAATTTATAAAAAGTCTCAAATTACATTTATGTTTGTGTTTATAACATCAATTATGTCAATATTTCATAAATAAGATAATTACTGCATCATCTTTGTGTCATAAATAAATTAACTTATTTGATGTCTAAAAATTACAACTAAAATACCATTCTGTAGGAAATCGTTTTAGCTTTCTAATGAATATTTACAATCGAATTTATCTCATGTACAACCCTATATAAAAAATGTTTTAGTAAATAAACTTTGATTTTAACTCTTTTAACTCTTCATTGAATTAAATAATAATAAATGTCCTAATCTAATCCAAGTGGGCCTAAATGGTCATATTATATTCATAAGGTTGTTTTTGGTCGAAATACACTTGTCCAATAGGATTAGGACATGTGTTAGGGTAATATTAATATCATTTTTACCCTTAATTACCCTATTTACTTTTAACCGTGGTAAATAAAAGTAAAAAGTTACTATTCACCAAAAATTATTTTCATCTCATTGAACCACATTTTACTTACTGACATCAACCGTATCTCTCAGATTTTTGAAATTCCATTCACAGAAGCGGTAAAATTAAGTTTTATGAAAAATTCAGTTTTTTAACTACCACCTAGTAGTTTCACTATTCATCAAAAATTGATGTTTTTCAGAACAATGCCAAAATTTTATCCTAAGTTATATTTCATATTCCGAATTCAAAAATGAAGTCTATTTTACCAAATTCATAACATTGAAGTTGCATTAATTAATTTTATAATTAAATCCCGCTGTTAAAACAAATAGCGTGTTTTTAAGAAACAATATCTATCAAAAGATTGACACTTGTTTATAACTGGTTTAAATGTGAAATTACATACAATGACCAACATTGTATTAAATTGTAAAAATATATTCTAAATATACTTTAAAACAACTCAAATTAATAATTTATCACTATTAATTATTTTGATTAAAAAAGTTGTTTTTAATTATAATTTAGTAATTTTCACTATTCATCAGAATATGGAAGTTATCCGAAAAGTACCAAAATTTCACCTTAGGCTAAATTTGATACTCCGAATCCAAAAATGAAGTCCATTTTGAGAGCTAAAATTTCTAAAATTTTAAAAGGTGGTTATTACTATTCATAATGGCTAGTTATAATAAAATTTTAATAGCATATCGTTGTTTAGTGAAACTCGGTATTGCGTACTACACACGCTATCGAGGAAGGTCGCGATTGCGTGTAATGCAAGGAAAGTCAAGGATGTGTGTTGTGCAAGCTCCTTTTGGTGTAGCATACAACACAAGACATTAATAAAATTAAAAAGAATATTTTTCATAAAATCTCAGGCTGTTACAGAGAATATGATCCAATGATAACATCTATACTCTTAATATGTATGTTTTATGATGACATTGTGTTCATGAAACCCATTCCTTTTGCATGGAATTTGTTATGATGAATGGTTTATGAAACTTGTTTCTTTTCATGGGTTTCGATATAATATTATATTATAGAACAACTTTTTATGATTATAATATTTTGAGTTATGGGACCTATATAACATGCCAATTCATTGGGTAATGATAAATGTTCCATGAGATCAAAGGGTATATGGGAGGTAATCGAAAGACTAAAATTGGGAACATAAGTGGATATCCACAGCCTGAGGCAGGTATATGGGTGGTTATCCCAAACCTAACATGTTATGAATGTCTTTTTGGGTATCCTTGACATAAGTTTTTTATGCAGAAGTGTATTCCAAAAATCAATGTCTTATTACATTTGTATGCTCTCGTGGATCATGTTATTTGATTCCTTTATGATTAATGTCTTATGAACTTCAAAGAATTATGAATTAACTTAATATTATGATCTATAATATACAGGGCATGTATTTTTAATGTCAAGATCAACTTCTCATACCCTTTTATCATTCTATTATTATATTATCACGGATATCTCCCCTGTTTACCATTACTGGGCATCATAGCTCACCCTTTTGTTATGTTTTATTTCCCAGGTTATTAAAAATGGTTTTATATATGAAATGTCTAAGAAGGGGGGTAGTTATGAAGATCTAAGTGGGAGACGATGCAAAACTATTATGAACTAGTTGTTTATGTTTTCAATTTCCAAATGTAATAGACCTATACAATACTATCATGGATCATTTTTTATGTAATGAATATATATATATGAAAATTATGGGTCACAATAAGTTGGAACTGGGGTTTATTATCCCATTTGAGATCATGGGGGACATCAAAAGGTTTAAAATCTATTACATGGCTCATCTTGTTTGACATGAATTCAAAATATGGCACTTGTTTCCTAGTTTATGAGGCAATAATTAGACCCTTACAGTGTGATTGAATGGTAATATTTTTATCTTGATCCCAACATAACTATGGTTTAGAAACTAGTTCAGATTATGGAGCTCTAGGATAAGGTACTAAGTGGTGAAACCATTCAATTGGTCTATGTAATATGGAATTGTAGGTGGGATTTCCACAAGATGTATAACGACCCATACTTTACATACATTGTTAATACTTCGAAATTGAAGCACACTTATTACAACATATGACAAAACCACAAAGGACCGTATAGGTATAGTGTCTTTAGAAACTGGGAAACATAAACAACTGGTTCATAAATCTTCTACAGTGTCTCCCATTTATTTCATCATATCTAGGGTCCCTTTTAGCATATTCTACTTAATATCCATCTTCCTGACCTGGGGAAAAGAAAACATAAAAGGGTGAGCTCAAATGCTCAGCAAGGGCAAATAAAGGAAATAAAAATCATATCATATCTTTTTGAAAATAAAAACCTGCAAAAGAGATCATAATATCTTATCATGGAATAAATCATAGAAGTGAAAATGAGATCCCCATAATCATATCATAAAACTTGAAACTTTGTGGCATGCACACATAATCATGGAAATCATTTCTTGTTAGTCATGACTCATTGCCAAGACTATCTTAGTGGACAAAGTCCCTTTCTGAACCGAGTTCACTCCTCGTTTCAGTCCTGTATCACTGAACCGAAATAACCTTCCGTTCCAGCCATATCTATCTCATGAGATATAAAATCTTTACCCAATACATTGGAGGGAGATATAGGCCCCACCCATCTTATAATTAATCCTTTCTTATGTGTTCCACATAATCATAAAACATACATCATCGCATAACACATGTAACAAAAATGGGATTCTTGAAACATCATGACATCATAAATAAATTCATATAAGATAAAGGAATTCATAAAAATAGTTCCATCACAACATGAACAAATCAATTTAATAATAGGGATAAAAACAGAACCCTTTATTATCTTAGATGGAAAATAATTTTGATAAAACACTTGAACTCCATTCTTGAGGAAAATATCCTTTCTTCTTCAAAAACATTTTTCCTTTCATAACATGTCATACAACTTTAAAATAAAATAAGTTGATTAAAAATAAACTTTAAAACTTGTAAAGGAAGCTTCTTTGATGTAATGTTTTAAAAATCCATTCATGCCGTATAAGTTAAAAAAAACATTCTTCGTACTTTTGTCGGAAAAGTCAAAAAGTACCTCGTACGGAAAAACGACAAAAGATTCCTTTCATATTCTTTACTAAAAACTCACCTAAGGGTAAAATTGGACTTAAACTATTGCAAGTGGATGGAAACAATATTAAATATTGAGGGAACATGGATGTGGATGATAAAATACACCCCAGTAAATACTTACGAATAAACAATCTCGGATAAAAATGAGATTGTGATATTTTCCCTTACCTTAGGTCCAATTTGCTTTGTTCGTGTCCGAATATCCTGTATAATGGTTTAAATAATGTTATTGACTTATTCCAGAATCATAAATATTGATATGATATCATATATGGTCATATTATTAGCTTCTTGTTAGTAATATTTCATTGTTACTTGTTACTCGGGTCTTTATAACTTTTTGTTCTTATGCGTGTTTTGTCGAATAAATTCTTATTCTTATCTTTAGGTTATAGATAATTCATTTACATAATGGTATTAGTGTAGTATATACCATATTCATTCATTCAATTCATTTATATAATCATTATGAAATGAAGATCATGTAGAACGAGTCGCATCACATCGTGGAGACGGTATTCCGTACGTACGCACGAGTGATGATATCGTTCCTATGATCGTGGAATTGTATTGGAGTATATATATATATATTATTTCAGTATCAATATTACTTCATAATAATCATATATAGTTACTCATTACACCATTATACACATCCTTGTAAGGTGATGGTGGAAAATAGATTACACCACGGCGTGGAGACGGTATTCCGTACGTACGCAAGCGCGGTGATTTCATTTTTCCGTAGGATGGATAGAAGGTGAATTAGGGTTGTTTCATATTTATAATAACATATCAGTATGTAAGTAATACTGATGTTATTACTTTATCATGAAACAACTAAAGAAGAAGAAGTTGAAGAAGAAAGAAATTGAAAAGATCGGTAATGGATATTACCTCTTCTTTGGAACGCCTCTTTGAATCCTCCACTTAAGGAACTAAGATTGGTCTTTGGAGAAGACCAGGACCTCTAGGATTATTCTAGGGAAGTGGAGAGGAGAAAATGGCAGGGGTTGGCCGAGC
This sequence comes from Viscum album, assembly GCA_963277665.1. Taxonomy (NCBI): domain Eukaryota; kingdom Viridiplantae; phylum Streptophyta; class Magnoliopsida; order Santalales; family Viscaceae; genus Viscum; species Viscum album. Next base: position 1,760,439,555 of record OY728123.1, read on the forward strand.
TTGAGTGCTCAAATTGGTGTGAGGAGGAGGGGGAGGAGGTTCCCTTTTATAAGGGAGGAGAGGGGCACCTTAGGAATATCTCAAAATATTATTTTATATTAAAGTCAAAATCGGTAAATAATGGTTCCAAAGGGTCTTATTTCGAAGCTAAAGTGGGGATGGGTCGAAATCCTATCAACCAATAGGATTTAGACAAGTTTAGGGTATTATTTTAACCTTATCAATTAGATTTAACTCTAAGTTAATTAATTTAACTTTTACCGTGTCTTTTTGTTTTCTTTCACTATATGTTTAATACACTTACTATAACATGCCAAACGAACCCCAAATTGTTTATTATTAATATATATATCCTTATCTAAGTAATTTGGCAGAACCTTAGATTTTTAGGAATAAAATAACAATTAGTAATATAATATTTGATTTAAAAACTATTTTGTGTCAATTTTGACATTATTTGATATATGATTTTTGTGAAAGTCATAACAGAATTATATGTTCGAACCAAGTTGATTAAATCAACATTAATATATCATAGTAACCTAGAAAATTAGTGGAATTCATAAAAAGTCTTAAATTACATTTATTTTGGTATTTATATTATCAATTTTGTCAATATTTCATTAATAAGATAATTACTGCATCATCTTTGTGTCATAAATAAATTAAATTATTTGATGTCTAAAAATTACAAATAAAATATCATCATGTAGGAAATATTTTTAGCTTTCTAATGAATATTTACAATCGAATTTATCTTATGTATAACCCCATATTAAAAATGATTTACTTATTAAACTTTGATTTTAACTATTTTAACCCTTCTTTAAATAAATTAATAATAAATGTCCTAATCTAATCCAAGTGGGCCTAAATGGTCATATTTTATTCCTAAGTTTGTTTTTGGTCGAATTACACTTGTCCAATAGAATTAGTACATGTGTTAGGGTAATATTAATATCATATTTACCCTTAGTTACCCTATTTACTATTAACCGCGGTAAAAAAAAGTAAAAAGTTACTATTCACCAAAAAATTATTTTTATCTCATTGAACCACATTTTACATACTGATATCAACCGTGTCTGTCGGATTTTCGAAATTCCATTCACAGAAGCGGTAAAATTATGTTTTATTCAAAATTCAGTTTTTAACCTACCACTTAGTGGTTTCACTATTCATCAAAAATTGAAAGTTTTCAGAAAAATACCAAAATTTCACCCTAGGCTAATTTCGATATTCTGAGTCCAAAAATGAAGTCCATTTTGAAAAATAAAATTTATAAAATTTCAAAAAGTGGTTATAACGGCTAGTTTTAATAGCATATTGTTGTTTAGTGAAACTCGGTATTGCGTACGACGCAAGCTATCGAGGAAGGTCGTGATTGCGTGTAAAGCAAGCCAAGAAAGTGTTGTGTAGAAAAAGATTCCTTTGATGATTTATATAAAATAAAAGTCTCGGGTGTTACATTCTACCCCCCTTAAAAATAATTTCTCCCTCGAAATTCGTCACTTTGTAACAAACAAATGAGGATACTTCTCCCTCATCATATCCTCAAGCTCCCATGTTGCTTCTTCAAATTGGTGGTTTCTCCATAAAACTTTCACCAAGCGAGTGGTCTTGTTTCGTAGGACTTTTTCGCTACGATCCAGAATCTCTATCGGTTGTTCTTCATAAGAAAGATCTTGCTCCAGCGGTACAACTTCTGAGCTGAGTACATGTGAAGGATCTGGTATGTACTTTCTCAGGAGAGATACATGGAACACATCGTGAACTTGAGAGAGATTCGGTGGAAGCGCCAATCGGTAAGCTACCTTCCCAACACGATCCAGTATTTCAAAAGGACCGATATATCTAGGGCTCAACTTCCCCTTCTTTCCAAATCTCATAACCCTCTTCCAGGGAGATATTCGTAAGAACACTTTATCACCCACTTCAAACTCTAGGTATTTTCTTCGGTTGTCGGCATAACTTTTCTGTCGACTCTGAGCTGCTCTTATGTGTTGTTGAATAGATCTGACCTTATCTGCCATTTCATCAACGAGATCAGGTCCTAATAGCTTTCTTTCCCCAACTTCATCCCAGCAAGTTGGAGTCCTGCATTTCTTTCCATAGAGAGCTTCATAAGGAGCCATCTGAATACTGGATTGAAAGCTATTATTATAAGAAAATTCCACCAAAGGTAGGTGTTGATCCCAACCTCCTTTGAAATCCATAGATCAAGCTCTCAACATATCTTCTAGGGTTTGAATTGTTCTCTCAGACTGACCGTCTGTCTGGGGATGATAAGCAGTGCTGAAACTCAACTCTGTATCCAGAGTATGCTGAAGACTTCGCCAGAACTTCAAGGTAAATCTCGGATCCCGATCAGATATAATAGAAAGTGGTACTCCATGCAATCTTACCACTTCCTTTACATATATCCTGGCAAGCTGGTCTAGAGAGAAATCCTCTCTAATAGCAATGAAGTGTGCAGACTTTGTAAGACGATCAACTATGACCCAGATAGCATTATTTCCTTTGGATGTTTTAGGAAGTCCTGTGACAAAGTCCATAGTGATGTTTTCCCATTTCCATTCGGGTATGGGTAATGGTTGTAACATCCCCTTAGACTTCTGTCTCTCAGCTTTAACTTGTTGACAAACCAAGCATCGAGAGACATATTCAGCAACATCTCTTTTCATGCCATCCCACCAGAAGTACTCTTTCAGGTCCCTATACATCTTCGTGCTTCCAGGATGAATAGAGAATGAAGAACTATGAGCCTCATCCAGCAGCTCTTTCTTTAATTCGGGGATGGGAGGAACGCAAACCCGATTCCTGAACTTTATTATCCCATCACAATCAAGGTTGAATTCAGGAACATTTCTCACCTTCTTTTGTAACTCGACATCTTCTTTCTGTGCCTCTTTAATCTTCACATGTATAGATGGTTGAACATTCATTTGAGAAAGATAAGATTTTTCCCCTTCCATTATAATTCCAAGATCCATCCTTTGTAAATCCATAAATATTGGATCTTTTGTGATCCTCATCATGGATAAACTAGCATGGTCTTGTCGACTTAATGCATCTGCCACCTTGTTTGCTTTCCCAGGGTGGTAATGGATTGAGCAGTCATAATCCTTAATCAGATCCAACCATCTTCTTTGACGCATATTCAACTCCTTTTGTGTGAAAATATACTTTAAACTTTTATGATCAGTATAAATATCACACCTTTCACCATAAAGGTAATGCCTCCAAATCATTAATGCAAAGATTACCGCAGCCAACTCCAAATCATGTGTTGGGTAATTTTGCTCATGGATTTTCAACTGTCGTGAGGCATAAGCTATCACCATATCATTTTGCATAAGAACACACCCCAATCCCTTCTTGGATGCATCACTGTAGATCACAAACCTTTCTCCACTACAAGGAAGTGTGAGCACAGGTGCACTGGATAACCTTCTTTTCAACTCCTTGAAATTCTCTTCACATTCCTCTGTCCAGACAAACTTAACTCCCTTCCGAGTCAACTTGGTGATTGGATTAGATAATCGTGAAAAATCTTTTACAAAACGTCGATAATATCCAGCCAAACCAAGAAAACTTCGGATCTCAGTTACTATTGTTGGTCTTGACCATCTTTCGATAACTTCTGTTTTTGCTGGATCCACAGATATCCCCTCTTTTGAGATTATATGACCCAAAAATGAAACTTTTTGAAGCCAAAATTCACACTTGGTAAATTTGGCATAAAGATTCTCCTTTCTCAGGGTCTTCAATATAATTCTCAAGTGATCTTCATGCTCTTCCTTGCTCTTTGAATAGACAATAATAACGTCTATAAAGACTACCACAAATTGATCAAGATAGTCTCTAAAGACTCTATTCATTAGATCCATGAAGATAGCAGGAGAATTAGTAAGACCAAATGGCATCACTATAAATTCATAGTGTCCATACCTTGTACAGAAAGCCGTCTTTGGTATATCCTCCCTTTTGACCCTTAATTGATGATACCCCGAACGAAGATCAATCTTGGAAAAGTATTGAGCTCCGCGTAGTTGGTCAAATAAGTCATCAATGCGTGGGAGAGGATATTTGTTCTTGATAGTGATCTTGTTAAGTTCTCGATAATCAATGGAGAGTCTCATTGATCCATCTTTCTTCTTAACAAATAGAACAGGTGCTCCCCAAGGTGACGCACTAGGGCGTATGAACCCCTTATCAAGATTCTCTTGGAGTTGCTTCTTCAATTCCTGCAACTCAATTGGGGCCATTCTATAAGGTGTCTTTGAAATAGGCAAAGCACCCGGTACGAGTTCTATTGAAAACTCAACTTCACGATTTGGTGGAAGACCTGGTAATTCTTCTGGAAAGACATCATCAAACTCCCGTACAATGGGCATATTCTTAATCGTGAGTTTCTCACCAACCATTTGAGATAAATAACCTTCATTTAGTGGAATCAATACCCATAAGATGGAAGAAATTTCCACTGGAAGGTTATGTTCATCCTTGCATTGGTATACGATCGTAGATTGATCTGGAATATGAAATGTGACTTCCCTTCTTTGGCAATTGATATGAGCTCCATGTAGAGAAACCCAATCCATGCCAAGAATCACACCAAATTCCACTAAAGGAAGGATCACAAGATTTGCAGGAAGCACTTTCCCACAAACTTCGATCGGAGAAGAATTATAAACTTTTGATGCGATTGATGTGCCATTAGGTGTTGTCACAGCTAACTCAACATCTAATTGTTGAGGTAATACGGTGATACCCTTAGAAAAGTCTTCAGAAATAAAATAGTGGGTGGATCCAGAATCAAATAAAACATTTGCTACTTTAGAGTGGATGGTAAGTGTACCTTTCACCACATCGTTATCGTACTCCACATCGCTGATAGAAATTTCATGTGACTTTCCTTTGTCTTTAGCCTTAAGATTTTGTTGACGTCGACCATCATCATCAACCCTTGGATTTGGGCATTGATTGGCATAATGCCCCATCTCCTTGCACTTGAAACATTGAAGTGTAGTAGGTTCATTCTGTGTATCCCTTCCTTTGTTTGCGTCATTAGACATTTTCTTCCCATTATCACGGCATTCAAATGCCCGATGACCTTCCTTTCCACATTTAAAACATTTACTTGTCCCTTTAAGACAACTCCCTCCATGTTTCTTTCCACACTTTGAGCATAAGGGAAAGTTCATCTTCTTTTCAGTGTGCTCTTTAGAGTTTCCTTTGAATTCCATCTTCCTCTTCTTATCAAACCCATGTGACTGATGGGTTACTCCAATCTCCATATCGACTTTGAGAGCACATCGAACGATTTCCTCGTAGCTATTGAAGTCCCTTATGGCTAACGCCCTTAGAAGACTTGGTTTTAAGCCACTAAAGAATCGATAGATCTTACTCTCAGGTTGGATAATAATACCAGAAGCGTACCTTGCAAGTCTTGTAAAATTTGCTTCATAGGTACTAACAGATTCATCATCCCTTTGCTTCAGTTCAAGGAACTCTTTCTCCATCTTTGTTCGGAGAATACGAGGGAAGTACTTATTGAAAAATAAGTTCTTGAACTCGTCCCATTCCATAGACTCAATTTCATCCCTTTGCCTCGTATTCTTAATAAGATTCCACCATTGATCAGCATCTCCTTCCAAAAGATACACTGCTAGGATGAATTTATCATGTTCAGAACATTGAAGAACTGAAAATATCTTTTCAGTAGTACTAATCCATTGTTCAGCAACTAATGGATCAGTAGACCCACTGAAAGAAGGTGGACGCTGCCTCATGAAGGATTCAACAGAATGTTGCTCCCTCCTTTTCTCGTTTGGAAATCCTGCATGATTCATAGCTTGAGAAAGTTGTGTGAGCATGGCTACAAGATTTTGCATTCCAGCTCCCATATCGTTTGGTTGCTCAGGGGGACAATCATTGCATTGCCCATCGCATTCCGCATTAACACGGTTCCTTCGGGTTCCAACCATTGACTAAAACCAAGAAGAATAGTGTGAGCAACACTAATTATAATAGGAAAACCACATAATTCAAGAATAAAATTTTCATGCTTATGGTATTATCCTAGGTTATTCATGGCCATTTCTAAGATTGTGTTCTATGCTTAGACTTATCCTTAGGGTTCTTACTAAGGCTTTCACATCCTAGTTTCCAAAGGTTGACTATACCTTTCCTCTGATACCAACTATAACGACCCATACTTTACATACATTGTTAATACTTCGAAATTGAAGTACACTTATTACAACATATGACAAAACCACAAAGGACCGTATAGGTATAGTGTCTTTAGAAACTGGGAAACATAAACAACTGGTTCATAAATCTTCTACAGTGTCTCCCATTTATTTCATCATATCTAGGGTCCCTTTTAGCATATTCTACTTAATATCCATCTTCCTGACCTGGGGAAAAGAAAACATAAAAGGGTGAGCTCAAATGCTCAGCAAGGGCAAATAAAGGAAATAAAAATCATATCATATCTTTTTGAAAATCAAAACCTGCAAAAGAGATCATAATATCTTATCATGGAATAAATCATAGAAGTGAAAATGAGATCCCCATAATCATAACATAAAACTTGAAACTTTGTGGAATGCACACATAATCATGGAAATCATTTCTTGTTAGTCATGACTCATTGCCAAGACTATCTTAGTGGACAAAGTCCCTTTCTGAACCGAGTTCACTCCTCATTTCAGTCCTGTATCACTGAACCGAAATAACCTTCCGTTCCAGCCATATCTATCTCATGAGATATAAAATCTTTACCCAATGCATTGGAGGGAGATATAGGTCCCACCCATCTTATAATGAATCCTTTCTTATGTGTGCCACATAATCATAAAACATACATCATCGCATAACACATGTAACAAAAATGGGATTCTTGAAACATCATGACATCATAAATCAATTCATATAAGATAAAGGAATTCATAAAAATAGTTCCATCACAACATGAACAAATCAATTTAATAATAGGGATAAAAATAGGACCCTTTATTATCTTAGATGGAAAATAATTTTGATAAAACACTTGAACTCCATTCTTGAGGAAAATATCCTTTCTTCTTCAAAAACATTTTTCCTTTCATAACATGTCATACAACTTTAAAATAAAAGAAGTTGATTAAAAATAAACTTTAAAACTTGTAAAGGAAGCTTCTTTGAAGTAATGTTTTAAAAATCCATTCATGCCGTATAAGTTAAAAAAAACATTCTTCGTACTTTTGTCGGAAAAGTCAAAAAGCACCTCGTACGGAAAAACGACAAAAGATTCCTTTCATATTCTTTACTAAAAACTCACCTAAGGGTAAAATTGGACTTAAAATATTGCAAGTGGATGGAAACAATATTACATATTGAGGTAACATGGATGTGGATGATAAAATACACCCCAGTAAATACTTACGAATAAACAATCTCGGATAAAAATGAGATTGTGATATTTTCCCTTACCTTAGGTCCGATTTGCTTTGTTCGTGTCCGAATCTCCTGTATAATGGTTTAAATAATGTTATTGACTTATTCCAGAATCATAAATATTGATATGATATCATATATGGTCATATTATTAGCTTCTTGTTAGTAATATTTCATTGTTACTTGTTACTCGGGTCTTTATAACTTTTTGTTCTTATGCGTGTTTTGTCGAATAAATTCTTATTCTTATCTTTAGGTTATAGATAATTCATTTACAGAATGGTATTAGTGTAGTATATACCATATTCATTCATTCAATTCATTTATATAATCATTATGAAATGAAGATCATGTAGAACGAGTCGCATCACATCGTGGAGACGGTATTCCGTACGTACGCACGAGTGATGATATCATTCCTATGATCATGGAATTGTATTGGAGTATATATATATATATTATTTCAGTATCAATATTACTTCATAATAATCATATATAGTTACTCATTACACCATTATACCCATCCTTGTAAGGTGATGGTGGAAAATAGATTACACCACGGCGTGGAGACGGTATTCCGTACGTACGCACGCGCAGTGATTTCATTTTTCCGTAGGATGGATAGAAGGTGAATTAGGGTTGTTTCATATTTATAATAACATATCAGTATTTAAGTAATACTGATGTTATTACTTTATCATGAAACAACTAAATAAGAAGAAGTTGAAGAAGAAAGAAATTGAAAAGATCGGTAATGGATATTACCTCTTCTTTGGAACGCCTCTTTGAATCCTCCACTTAAGGAACTAAGATTGGTCTTTGGAGAAGACCAGGACCTCTAGGATTATTCTAGGGAAGTGGAGAGGAGAAAATTTCAGGGGTTGGCCGAGCTTGAGTGCTCAAATTGGTGTGAGGAGGAGGGGGAGGAGGTGCCCTTTTATAAGGGAGGAGAGGGGCACCTTAGGAATATCTCAAAATATTATTTTATATTAAAGTCAAAATCGGTTTATAATGGTTCCAAAGGGTCTTATTTCGAAGCTAAAGTGGGGATGGGTCGAAATCCTATCAACCAATAGGATTTAGACAAGTTTAGGGTATTATTTTAACCTTATCAATTAGATTTAACTCTAAGTTAATTAATTTAACTTTTACCGTGTCTTTTTTTTTTCTTTCACTATATGGTTAATACACTTACTATAACATGCCAAACGAACCCCAAATTGTTTATTATTAATATATATATCTTTATATAAGTCATTTGGCCGAACCTTAGATTTTTAGGAATAAAATAACAATTAGTAATATAATATTTGATTTAAAAACTATTTTGTGTCAATTTTGACACTATTTGATATATGATTTTTGTGAAAGTCATAACAGAATTATATGTTCGAACCAAGTTGATTAAATCAACATTAATATATCATAGTAACCTATAAAATTAGTGGAATTCATAAAAAGTCTTAAATTACATTTATTTTGGTATTTATATTATCAATTTTGTCAATATTTCATTAATAAGATAATTACTGCATCATCTTTGTGTCATAAATAAATTAAATTATTTGATGTCTAAAAATTACAAATAAAATATCATCATGTAGGAAATATTTTTATCTTTCTAAAGAATATTTAAAATCGAATTTATCTTATGTATAACCCCATATTAAAAATGATTTACTTATTAAACTTTGATTTTAACTATTTTAACCCTTCTTTAAATAAATTAATAATAAATGTCCTAATCTAATCCAAGTGGGCCTAAATGGTCATATTTTATTCCTAAGTTTGTTTTTGGTCGAATTACACTTGTCCAATAGAATTATGACATGTGTTAGGGTAATATTAATATCATATTTACCCTTAGTTACCCTATTTACTATTAACCGCGGTAAAAAAAAGTAAAAAGTTACTATTCACCAAAAAATTATTTTTATCTCATTGAACCACATTTTACTTACTGATATCAACCGTGTCTGTCGGATTTTTGAAATTCCATTCACAGAAGCGGTAAAATTAAGTTTTATTCAAAATTCAGTTTTTAACCTACCACTTAGTGGTTTCACTATTCATCAAAAATTGAAAGTTTTCAGAAAAATACCAAAATTTCACCCTAGGCTAATTTCGATATTCTGAGTCCAAAAATGAAGTCCATTTTGAAAAATAAAATTTATAAAATTTCAAAAAGTGGTTATAACGGCTAGTTTTAATAGCATATTGTTGTTTAGTGAAACTCGGTATTGCGTACGACGCAAGCTATCGAGGAAGGTCGCGATTGCGTGTAAAGCAAGCTAAGCAAGTGTTGTGTAGAAAAAGATTCCTTTGATGATTTATATAAAATAAAAGTCTCGGGTGTTACAAGATGTGGGTGAAGGAATTGTGGTTGTAACTTCATTTGGATACTCTTTCTTCTAGTAAAGAATCATGAGCACTTTCTAAGGACATTAAGAATTTATGGATGGGAGAATTGTGGAACCCTTCATGTTTGGGTACACACTCTTTTAACATTTATTAGTTTCTAGTATGAGTGTCAAGAGTTTTAAATGTGATCTTGGGTTTATGGGTTTTTGGTGTAGGGGATTTTTTTATATAGGGTAGAGGTTGAAACATAGTGTAGGTTGGCTATGGAATCGGTAAGTTGACTGCCGAATAGGTTCATGGGAGGTTAAATTTCATTCCCCTTCAATTTTGGTCAACCTCTATGGTGTGGATTTAGGTATATGACATAATCTCATTATATCTTTATCATGGATATATATATTGAGGAAAAGGGGTATCTGGGGGTTTGGTCGGTCATGCCTATTTGTACACCCTTATGGTATTTTGGTGGGCTATGACATTACACCTTCCTTGAAAATAGTGGGGTTGTGATACGGAAGGAAGGATACAATATGGCCTCACTCTAGGTAATGAGGATTTTGGTGCACACTTAACCCTTTTTTCTGAAGGGTAGTAGAATGGGGTTTGTTGTGGTGTGTTCAGGATCTCTATTACATGGTATTATATTTTAAATTATGGTAATAAATACACATACCCTCCTCAACTCCAACACTTCTTCTAATTTTTTTCTTAAACTTTAGGAAACCAAGATAGTATTTTAAGGGCCGTCAAACTACCTTTGGATTAGATTAAACCTCAATATTTGGTAGATTAATTCTTGGTGATTCCTCTTCATTATTAAGGTTGGAGTCTCTATACAAATTTTCCAATTATTAAATAACATGATTTTATTCTTCAATTCCTTTTTTTGTAATGAAAAGGTTGAATTTGATATAAAGGTTTACTTTATTAATGAAATATATGTTTTTATGGATTGCATTTAAAAATGGTTTTAGACACACTAAATTTGGATGAAATTCCCTAAAGGTGGTTTTTTATTACATTTAGGTTTTCAAGCTTTATAAAGGATATTATTCTCTAAAAAATGATTTCTAAAATTTTTTAACAATGATTTCAAATACTTTTTGGAAGAAATGGAATATTTGGGAGATAGGTTGTGTGGGAAATGGACATGTCACTTTACTGTGTGAAATTCTACTGTAGGTTTTGTGATATTAATAGACCGTTATGGGACTCAATATCAGTTAAGTCTACATTATTCCATGTTTAGTCTTTTTTTATGTATAGAACATATTCATATAGGTTAGAACCTAATCTTATGATTTGTTGTTTATATTTGGTTTTACACATGATGGTTTATTTCATTATTATACTTCTCACGTGTTTCTGTTATGGGGTATCAATATATGGTTTTTCTTATGCACACATTCTATCTTCATGTACATTACATATTCCTAGTTTATGAGGATATGAAATGATTTTATGAAAAAACAACAAATTCATATTTTAAATAATATTTTGCCTTTTAATAGTGCTTTAAAAATTAGTATTGTTCAAAAGATATAGAATATGTTTTCCTGATAATAGGATTTTGTTAGATTTATTGGTGAAATACTACTAGGCTTTGTTTCACACCAAATCCTTCCTTCAGGGGTCTGTAGATGTGGTTTTTTTAGATGCAAGTAAAGGGAAGGGTGGAATGTAGTTCATTTTCTTCTCTTGAGTGGTGTCATCTTTATAGTAGGATAGATTGGTGGTGATGGATAGTCACATAGATATTTATTTTTTTTCTCTTATTTCACTTTTGAGTTTATCTATTTTCCTTAACATTTTATATCTCATGGATATGTACTTTTTTTCTGCTATGTACTCTATATGTGTTCCTTATTCCAGATTTACATGAGACATTTTTAGATGTTTTAATGAGGCTCACCTTACGTGAGACCTTATTTAGTGTAGTGTCAATGTATCATTGGTATGTTCATTACATATTTATATGTATAATAATGTTAGTTCATCATATTAATAAAATAGATAAAAGTGAGTCAAGGAGTATGTTTACCTCTTGAAGGAATATGATTTTTATCCCGGTTATTATAATGAATGAGAAATTATATATAGAAATTTTCCCATTAAATATATATGCATATATTATAAGATAATATATATGATAATAACTAATTTATCTTTATCATTAATTCATAAAATGATATTTTTATTGATATATTTCATGCTTTAAAATTCATTTTCAAAAAAAACGTTTTTATTCAACAATAAGAACTTATATATAAAAAATAATTTTTACCACTTATCTAAGTTAAATATAATAAAATAAATTCCATTTTTTATTCATCATGTGAAAAAGATCTTAGTATTATTTTTTTTATTTTTCTAAAATAATTGATTCTTGATGAATAGTGAAAAATAATTTTTTTGGAAAAACGGTGCTTCTTATTACTTTATCAAAATATAAGCGAGACATATAATTTTATAAAACCTTATAATTTATTAAATATGTATTTAATTAATAATTTTATTCAATTTAAATGAATTTTATAAAATATATAAAACTCTTATTAAACTTTATAAAAGAAAAGAAATATTTTAATTTTTATGAAAAAAATATTTTTGGAAATTTCACTTAATTAAACCTTATTTGAGTAAAATTATATTTCAGATTAATTTGATATAAAAAATATTGATTTTTTTAATAATCCAATTTATGTATTTATAATCAAAATACATTTTTAATTTTACCCCACACATAAATTTTAATCTTAAAATGATCTTTTTCTAAGAATTGGTTTTTTAAGAATTTTATGTACTAATATAAAAATTAATTTTTATATCTTATAAAAATTTTATTTAAAAAAAATCAATATTTTAAATAATAATTTTAAATTTATTAAATAGTTTTATTTTTAATTATTTCTTTTAAAATTAGTTATCGTGTGTTAATGTGGAGTTTTCGTTCTAAGGGTAAATTTGGGAAAAATAGTTTAACATGTTCAATATGTTAAAACATAAAAACAATAAGGATATTTTATTTTGGATGGATTATAGACCTTGTCCATTTCTCAACACCATTTTTTGACATTTTTTAACCATTTTCCTTGAATAATGGTCTAAATTTATTCAAAAGTAAATATATTTTACAAATATGTCAATCTCTTTACGTATAAAAGGATATCACCTCCTCCCCAATTTTCCACTCATTAAAAATATTTATCTCAAACAAATAAATACAATATTTTCTCCTCAATGGCGTCCCCATTCACTTTAACCACTTTTTCAAACCAAAATACCAATATAGAGAGCATAATGGAGTTACCTATGTTATAAATTCCATGGATAAAGTGACTGTCAACCCATCATTTCTAGTTGTTTTCTTCTTATACATCCCTTAGCTCCTATATAAACAAGGAGACTTTTTAAAACATGATTTATGTCAACAATTAAGTTCCATTATATTATTATAATATCCATTTTATACCTTCCTCCAAATCTATTGATAAAAACTAAAACATCATCTTTTAGGTGTGCAGACTACCACCTCCATGAACAACGTGTTGAATTTTCCAACATCACCATAAATTGATGGTTAAAAAATTTATTTAATTAAAAAAAGATATTTAAAATATTTTTATAAATATAAAATTATATTTATATCATTTCTTACCCCCACCAATTCCATGGGAAAAATGTGTCGTTCGTGCATATATGCGGACTATATCCTCTATAGAACGGCATGTTCTATTTTACATGACCACCTAACATGGTTGAAATTAAAAATATATTTATTATGTTAAAATAATATTTATGACACTATTAATTTTATATAAGAGTAATATTTGTAATTATATATATGATTAACAAAAAAGAATTGCAGTATCTTTAACCACCTGAAATTGACTTACCATAGAACCTTTAATAAATTGGATATAAGTTTTATATAAACCTTGAAATTGTGTAAGTATTTTTTAAAATTGAATAATAAAGGACATAAAATTCTAAAACTGTTGAAATCATGAAGTTATTTTATAACACATTTGACCATGGTCAAAAAAACTTAATGTGTTATGATTAAATTAACCAAACAACCCCAGGTAACCGATGAATGTATAAACTATATCAAAAATAAGTAACCAAAGATAATAAATCGAACATAAAAAATTAAATATAGATTAAAAATTTTATAGTGTATATATTTAATTAACATGTATTATTTATTCATGAATTTAAGAACATGTGTAAAATGAATTAATACATGAGGTAAGGTGTCTTCTATACCACCCTCGTTACATGTTTGTTACACATTATCTTAATTTTTTAACTTTTATGAAATATTTTTCAATTGAACTTATTATATGTTTTCATATAAATTTTCCATAGATACATACCTTTATAAATATTAATTTCATTATTGATAATATAATTTTGTTTTTTCCCTTTAAAATTACCACTTTTAAGTAAATCCAATTTAACAAACATTATTATTTGTTATCTCATGTCAAGAATCACCCCAAAATTTTTTTTTAACGTATTAATTATTTTTAAAACCCCATTATTATTTTATATAAAACCATACTTGTTCAGATTTGGTTTTATCTAAAATAATAAGGTCATTTCTTATTTAACAGACACTTTAGTTATTTCATAAAGATCGACTCAAGTGGTTCATTTTTATTGTTTATTATCATGATATTTCTCATGAATTTTATAAAATGGAACAAATTTTAAAATCCTATGTCCCATTATAATTTATGAAATTATAATAAAATTGGATAAAAAATATTTGGAATCCAAATAATTTAGCCACTAGTTATTTCTTAAACCAAAATTTCAAAACTCGGTTTCTTATCATGAGTTTGATCATTCTTATGATTTATGTATGGTTTGTTTTCCTCATGTGGAACTCATATATGTAATTTTCATTACGTGATATGTGGGAATGTAATTATATATCCCTCCAATGATTCAAGAAATTATTTATATCTCATGATAATTTATATAAGGGATTAGGTAGTTAACCTAATCCACTAAGGGATATTGTCACCTTTATGATGATTGTCTTGGAAGTTAACCATGAATTAGGTTTATGATATCATGAATTATATTGTTACCACATATTCTATGATTCCATAATATTATGTTATTGTGATTTCATTTTCTTATGTCGTGTTTCCATGGTTGTGATCACTCTCATTATGATATTTTTTTATTTCCCATGACTCTTATGTTATTCATTATTTCCGTGTTTATTATCTTACTAGGAAACCTAGCTCACTTGTTTCCTTATATATTTTCCTCATGGTATTCTTTGTAGTTTTATAATATCTTTGGGAGTTAGGAAAACTAGGTAATGTTTAAAATAAATGGGATGTTTTATATTTAATATGATTTAGTTTTTTATCTAATCTTTTAATGAAACTAGACCTCCATAACATTATATTGTATTTTTTGGGAATCTTTTTGAAAAGTTATGAAAAAAGATTGTTTAAGGATTTGGTTCACTATAACCATTAAATTGTAACCTCAGACCCAAGATAATATCCTATATCTAGGATAATATATATATAACCATATAAGGAACCACCACCTTCCATTCCATAAGAGGAGTGGAACTAATTCTTTTGTGAAACATTTTAACATCTATTTGAGATATCACATCACATTTATAGGGCTATGGGGATACCAATTGAGTTACTCAAAATTACACCATATGAAATGTCACCCATGCCTCGAAAAACTCTTATACATACAATAGAACTAGTAAATTTCTATAAATTCATTCATACTCTTTGGTACAACCTATCATATCCCTCAAATTCCAAAAAATCATAGGTGTACACCACTTTCATATTTTGAGCACACATTTCCTAAGACTCCTAAAAAGACTATTACCCATGATACTAATGATTATCTATTACATAATGCAGCATGAAAACAAATATATTTATATTCCCAATGTAAATTTAATGGGATGTTGGATGAGGACCCCATTCATAAAACATTTATGGACACAAAATATTATCAAATGACCTCTCACTCGATCAATGAGATAATTATGACATAGAATATTGAACACCCTCTTACCACTACTACTACTATAATAGAACCACCTCCTCCAAGAGAAATGTTATCTTTGACATCGGTCACCACTACTACAATTGAGACAATTTTGGGAATGTTTTTTATGATAAAACCAAATCCAATTGGTATAATGACCAATAATACACTTGGTAAGAACTAGTGACCACCATAACCACACATTATATATTATATCAATAAATACATAGAAATACGGTCTAGAGTAGTCCCATTATATTTAATATACCCCAAGAGAAAAGTTATCCTCCCAAACTAATGATATACATGCCCCCGACTACTTTGGATACATCATCATCAAATCTAACATCATAGTAATAGATAGAATCCACCATAATTTCTATTCATCCCCCATTATGATTCCTTTATATTAGTGGTATTGAGTGGGACAATTTAGAGAATAAGAAATACATCTAAAAGTATTTAAAAAACACACTCAATAATTTATATGTTCATGGATATCAAATTTTATAGTTTTTCATTTTTCATAATATTTTGTATTTTTATATGTATATATTGTATTTCATGATTTTATTACTAATCATTATTGTACTCACCTGATAATAATAGGTAACCATTTTTAAGTATCATGTTCTCTGTGAATTATTTTCTTAATTATTTACCTATATTTTATTTATAAAAAGACTCAATAGGGGGTTGAATTTAGTTCTTTAAATAATTTCAATGATTCTAAACCTCCCACTTTATGATTTCCTAAAACATTTACTAGTCTTTTAATATATTAATTAGGAAGAGAAAAAATTAAGGAATAACATGAAAAGTAATAATTTTTATGTTTGTTCAAGGATAAAATTAAAATCCCCTAGTCCACTCCACCAAAAATATATGTAGTAACACTTATCTTATTCAGATATTTTTTCTAACAGATCTCACAAGTGATTATAATATGTTAAAATTTAATATACCAAGGATTTTATTGAGTCTTCATATAACCTCACAACTGAGTAAAAGTAATTATTAATTCACTATATATATATATGTTCAAGTATTAGAAACTTATCCCATATTTTAGTAGAAGTAGAAAACCCTTATGATAAAGAGAAAGTGAAAATAGATTCAAAACAGAGTTGGTAAATTAATTGTAGAGGTATCTTCTTTCCAAAAACAAGTCATTAATATGTATTAGTTCTAAAGATATCCACATTGTAACATAAATTTTGAGTGAATATAGAGCTAAAAAATAACCTTCATAGCAATATAGGACACCTTATTTATTATAATTTCTCCTTAATTAATCAATAAATAATTCTTGAATTACAACACACTACTAGAAAAGGGGGCATTGGAGCCCCCCAGACTCGGGCGACCGCCATTGGCGGTCGCTATAGCTCTCCATTAGCGACCGCCAATGGCGGTCTCTAACCTGCCTAAAAAAATTCGGGGGGTTTCTGCGCCCCCCCCCCCCCCCTCGCGCCCTCGAGCTCCCTCGCCCAAACCCCCTCCCTCCCTCGCCGCCCTCCCTCGCACCGCCCTCCCCTCCCCCGCCGCCCGGCCTCCCCCGTCGCCCGCCCTCCCCCGCCGCCCGGCCTCCCCCGCCGCCCGGCCTCCCCCGCCGCCTGCCATCCGGCCTTCGGCCGCCGCCCTCCTCCCTCGGGCCGCCGCCCTCCGGCCACCGCCCTCCGGCCTCTCGGCCCTCCCCCCCCCCCACCCCGGACGGCACCCGCACCCCGGACAGCCCCCGGTGCGCACTCCGGACCGCCCCCCGCACCCCGGACGCCTCCCCGCACCCCGGACAGCACCCCCCCGGGCACTCCGGACCGCCCCCCGCACCCCGGACGCCTCCCAGCACCCCAGACAGCACCCCCCCCCCCCCCCCCCGCGCACTCCGGACCGCCCCCCGCCCCACGGACGCCTCCCCGCACCCCAAACAGCCCCCCCCCCCCCCCCCCCCCGCGCACTCCGGACCGCCCCCTGCACCCCGGACGCCTCCCCGCACCCCGGACAGCCCCCCCCCCTGCACTCGGACACCCCCCTCTGAACCCGGACAGCCCCCCCGCACCCCGGACAGCCCCCCCCCCCCCCCCCCCGCACTCGGACACCCCCCCTCCGAACCCGGACAGCCCCCCCGCACCCCGGACAGGCCCCCCGCACCCCGGACACCCCACCCCGCACCCCCGACAGCCCCCCTGCACCCCAGACAGCCCCCCCTCCCCCGCACCCCGGACAGCCCCGCACCCCGAACACCCCTGCCCGCACCCCTGACAGGCCCCCGACACCCCGGACACCCCTCCCCGCACCTCGGACAGCCCCCCCCCCCCCCCCCTCGCTGCCCGTCCCCCGTCCCCTCACCGCCTCCTCTCCTCCAGCTCCCCGCCGCCTCTGCCGCCCGTCCCCTCCCTTGCCGCACCGCCTTTGGCTCCGGCTCCCCTTCGCTGCCTCCTCTCCCTCGCAGCACCGGCTTCGGCTCCCCTCCCTTTCAGGTTTGTAGCTCAATCAGGTAACATGAGCTTTCAGTTACATTATTATTTTATCAATGGTTCATAAATAAATGGTTAATATTTATTTTGAATATAGTTGATTTGAAAAATGTAAATGTAATAAGTATTGTGTAAATATTTGTTATACAGATATTATTATGGATAAGAGTTGGATTGATCTTCCAAATCGAACGTCTAGAGAATATTTCAATGGCATTATGCAGTTTATTGACTTCACGAGAGGATTTGAAAGTGACTATATTAGTTGTCCATGTAGAAAATGTGCCAACAGATATCAATTCACACGAGATACTGTGAGAGACACCTTTTCTTTAATGGATTTCTGAAAAATTATAACAGTTGGACTCGTCATGGAGAAGAATATGTTCGTTGTCAAAATACAGATGCAGCTCAGATGGATGTTGATGCAAGGATGACTGATCCAATGCATGAAATGCTTACTGAAATGGTACGTGGGTTTGATCCTGAAGGCATTGGCATCCAGAATCTTGAGACCGGTGAGATAAATCTTCGCTCTGGTGCAGATCGTGATTCGAGGAGGTTTTATGAAGTACTTGATGATGCGAAAACAGAATTATATCCTGGATGTACTTCTTACAATAAACTGTCGTTTATCATGGAGTTGTTTCATTTGAAGACTTTGAATAATTGGTCAGACACATCATTCGACATGCTTTTGGTTTTATTGAAAAAGCTAAGATTCCTGAGTCGTATTACTATGCTCGTAAGTTGACAGAGAACTTAGGTTTTACATATGAGACTATAGATGCATGTGCAAACAACTGTATGTTGTTTAGAAATGAAACTGCTCATTTGGATATTTGTACGGTTTGTGGCGCTTCCAGGTGGAAAGAGAACAGGGGAAATAAGACTCATCAAAGTCAGATTGCGATACAGGGGAAACCGATTGCCGTAAAGCAAATGCGTTACTTTCCCCTTAAACCGAGGTTGAAAATATTTTTTATGTCATCTAAAGTTTCTAATTTAATGAGATGGCATGCAGAAAGAGTTCATGAAAGTGACATGTTAACCCACCCGGCAGACTCTCATGCATGGAAGGATTTTGATAAGAGACATCCCGACTTTTCTAAAGATGTTCGTAATGTCCGATTGGGATTGGCAGCAGATGGTTTCAATCCATTCAAGTCTATGGTTGGTGCAACTCATAGCACATGGCCCGTGGTGTTGGTTCCATATAATCTTCCTCCGTGGCTTTGTATGAAGCAACAATTTATATTACTTTCCACTCTTATTGATGGACCTAAAAGTCCGGGGGATAAGATTGATGTTTACCTTCAGCCATTGATTGATGAGTTGAATGAATTTTGGGGCAATGGTGTGATGACTAATGACTGCGAAATGAATGAAATGTTCAAACTGCATGCAGCTTTATTGTGGAAAATCAATGACTTCCTAGCTTATGCAAATTTATCAGGCTGGAGTACGAAAGGGGAATTTGCTTGCCCTTGTTGCAATAAAAGTAAAAAATTTGTATGGCTTAAACATTCCAAAAAATGGGCATACATGGGTCATAGGCGTTTTCTCCCTCCCCAACACAGGTTCAGAAAGGACAGAGTGGCATTTGATGGTTCTAGAGAGTTCAGGCCAGCACCAAAGATCATGACAGGAGTCGAAATGTTATCGCAGATTGAGGAAGAAAACATCCGCACGGTATATGAAATTCAGTATTTGGTGGCTCCTCCAGTACGTAATATTCGTGCTTCGGGTAGGCAGCGCAGTCACAATTGGAAAAAGAAAAGTATTTTTTATAGTCTTCCGTATTGGAAAACTAACATGTTGAGGCATAATTTGGATGTCATGCACATTGAAAAAAATGTTTGTGATAACATATTGTGGACCATTTTAGGTGTCAGTGGAAAGTCAAAGGACCATGTTAATGCATGCCGTGATTTGGAAGAAATGGGTTTAAGGAAACAGTTGCATTTACAGTTAGCTGAGGGAAACAAGGCATATATGCCTGCTGCACAGTATTCGATGACTACAGAGGAGAAAGAGACATTTCTTTCCATTTTGAAGATGGTCAAGGTGCCTGATGGTTACTCTTCTAATATTTCAAAGTGTGTGAATCTGACGAGCAAGACATTGCAAGGGTTGAAAAGTCATGACAATCACATATTACTTCAGCAGTTGATTCCAATCGCAATTTCTGATTGTTTATCCCCCAATGTTGTTCAGCCCTTGATTGAGATGAGTAATTTTTTTAGACAGCTTTGTTTAAGAAATCAACGAATGAGTGATTTAAAAAGTTTGCAGGACCGAATTGTACTTACGCTTTGTCACTTTGAGAAACTTTTCCCCCCTCATTTTTCGATGTTATGGTCCACTTGACAGTGCACCTAACTGATGAAGTAATGGCTACTGGTCCAGTGCAATTCAGGTGGATGTATCCTATTGAACGGTATTTGAGTACATTGAAAAGATTTGTACGCAACAGAGCTCGTCCAGAGGCATCAATAGCCAATGGTTATTTGATGGATGAGTGTACTACCTTTTGTGCAGAATATCTTACGGATGTTGAAACAAAATTAGATAAGCCCTCTCGGATTCATGATGGTCCAGTTGGAGAAGGAACCACATTTGATATGGACAACATCGAGTGGATACAAGCACATCGATATATCTTGTTCAATACTCCATCAGTTGCACCATTAATGCAGTAAGTATCTTATCAATGTGCTTGTATAACTTTTACATGTTTTCTTTGCATAAGTTGATCTTTTAAACATCGTGTAATCATTTGCAGGAAACACATTAATGAGATAAAAGAAGAGATGCATCGTGCGACTGAGTTGCAAATTCAACAATCTCATTATGCGGCATTTCATGATTGGTTCAAGGATTATGTATGTATAAATTGATTTTCATTATGAGTGAAGTATTAAACTAATTCTTTCTGCATATATCAGTATTGATTTTTATAAATTATGTAGGTTTATAAGCTGAGGGAGTTAGGGGACCCCACGCTACCTGAAGTATTTATCCAACTGGCTGAGGGTCCATCTATAACGGCTCGTCGTTATAAAGCTATTGATGCTAATGGTTTTCGATTTCGCATTAAAGATGTTGACGACAAACGAGCAACACAAAACAGTGGCATCAGTTGTCCCTTTGTCGATTCTGGTTATTACTATGGTCAATTGATAGACATCATTGAAGTTGTATACACACACGGTTTGAAGTACATATTGTTAAAGTGTAATTGGGTTGATCCAGTGCGTGGATGTAAAGTCGATCAATATCAGTTTTCATTGGTGAATTTTAACTATATGTTATACAGAAATAATGAAGGAGTTGAGAATGAACCTTTCATTTTGACATCACAAGCGGAACAAGTATTCTTCGTTACTTTGCCTTCGGATCCAAGTTGGCAAGTTGTTGTCAAAATGTCTCGGCGATGAGTGTTTTTATTTGAAGAAGATGAACCCGAGACTGTTCCGTTTGTTTACCAACAACTTGATCAACATACCGTAGTTCAACGTGAAGAAGATATTTATTGGGTCAGAGCGGCTGTTGAAGGAGAAACGGTCGATTTGCATGCTTAATGAAAGGTATAATTGTTTTCCCGCTATTCAGTAGAATGTCCTAGGATATCATAAATTATCTAATCATTTTATAAATCCTTATAAGTTTTAATCCTCACTTTTTTAAGTTAATTCAGTCATAAATATTTAGGTTGATTAAGTTTCTGATTTTTTAAAATTCATTCACAACTAATTATTCAATCCATTTTTTGTTTGATTAACAGTTGTACAAGTTTGATTTATTAAGAACAATCCAATTTATCTTTTAAACACTTTGGACTCATTACTGATATTTTGTATGACTGCAGACATGTCAGGGGAAGAGGCAGAAAATCCACATCATCCATCTGAGGCATCTACGTCTCAGGGTCGAGGTATGTTTGAATGTCATTGTCTATATTTTTTATGTAATTGACATATATATATATATATATATATATATAACATTTGTCAATTTATATATAAAATTGTTTTCAACAGGATCAGACTCGGCTGCTTCTTCCTCTCGCAGGAGAGGCCCTGGTCGTGGCATATTATCATGGAATTCCGACACGGCGATAGATGTTTCATTTGATGAGGTATTTCATCCCGTGGGACCGAATGCCCCGGCATTTTTTCGTCAGCTGGGTCATACCATACGTGACCCACATCGATTTCCATTGACCACGCGTGATTGGGCTTCTATCCCTCAGGACACATTAGATCGTCTATGGAGGGAGGTTCAGGTAAGAAAATAATTTTACTTTATTTTCTATTTATAAATAATACTAATATGTTTGATTATTTTCATTATAGCAAAATTTGAAAGTATGCCCTGAAGAGTTCCGGCCGGTGTGTATGAGCAAATGCCGTAAGCTGTGGAAAGATTATAAAGGCAAAGTGAAGAGGGACCACTAGATACCAAATGTGGGTGCCCTTGACATTTTGGAAAAAGTCCCGAGAGGTGTCCTCCCAGCTCAATGGCGTGACTTGGTTGCATATTGGTCTACTGAGGGTGTTGCGGTTTGTATATTAATTATTTTGTTGTATATATATTTTCAAGAATATGTGATTTGTTTGAAATTTGAATGAATTGAATGTAGGAGGTGTCAACACGCCATTCGGAGAATCGAGCGTTGCAGGGACCAGCTCACAGGCTCGGGACTCGTCATGTGTCTCAGATCCGACATGAGGTATATATTATTCATTTTTTAATTTATTAATTAATATGGTTTTGTGTTTATATTCTTTTAATATACAGTTGTGAGGGCAAGGTGCAGCAACTGATAAAATGTCGGTGTGGATAAGGACTCGTGATCGCAATGATCCAGAGGTTGCAGCATTGATAGTAAGTGTCTGTACTTACCAATAATTACATAAATCTATATATTAACATATATATATTTATATATATTTAAATATTTCACAGGATCAATTTGAAGCTGAGTTAGAACATCTGCCAGAGGACCAGCGACAGCTTCCCATGCGACGGGATGAGATCTTTCATCGCATTATTGGTCGGGACGGGCATGGCTATAGTTTGACCTATGGAGCAGGGATTCATCGTTCTGTAGTGTCACGCGCTGTGGTTGTCGGTCCTGCTGTTGCTCATATGACACAGCAGATGTTAGATTTTGAGGCACGGCTGCGCGCTTCCGAGGAGACAAATGCGCAATTGACAGCTGAGGTTAGAGCACTGCGGGAATATGTGCGTCGAGCTGATGGTACAGGGGATCATACGACGCAGGTATATACTGTATTTATTTATTTAATTTAAATTATTTTTGTTATTAAAATATTTATAATGTTTATTTGTTGTAGGCACCTGGACCACCAGAAGGAGGTAGCAGTGATGGCAACGCGTAACGCACCATATATTCACGAGATATGTTTTTTGTTTTTACTGGTAGGGTTGACATTGATGTACTGTATTTATTCATTTAAGTAATGCATTATTACCATCCATGGTGGTCTTTTAAATATTTTATACACATATTGAGTTTTTGATCAGATAATCTTGAATGATTCTACATTTGAAAAAGTCGAACTAATTCCAACAGATCAATAAATCTGATATTATAGATTATGTATTATTAATATATTTTTTATAAATTTCTGTATGGTATCGAGAAAAGAAATATGTATTAATTAGATGTTATCACTTTTATTTTTCACTTTTGTAATCAATGGGATGGCCTTTGCACCCCCGGAGAACCCCCCGCACCCCCGTACTGCCCCCCCCCCCCCCCGTACAGGCACCCGCCACCCCCGTACAGCCCCCCGCACCCCCGTACAGCCCCCCCCCCCCCCCGCACCCCCGTACAGCCCCCCGCACCCCCGTACAGCCCCCCCGCACCCCCGTACAACCCCCCGCACCCCCGTACTGCCCCCCGCCACCCCCCGTACAGGCCCCCGCCACCCCCGTACAGCCCCCCCGCCACCCCCGTACAGCTCCCCCCCCCTTCACCCCCGTACAGCCCCCCGCACCCCCGTACAGCCCCCCCCCCCCCCCCCGCACCCCCGTACAGCCCCCCGCACCCCCGTACACCCCCCCGCACCCCCGTACAGCCCCCCGCACCCCCGTACAGCCCCCCGCACCCCCGTACAGCCCCCCGCCACCCCCGTACAGCCCCCCGCCACCCCCGTACAGCCCCCCGCACCACCGTACAGCCCCCCCCCCCCCCCCCCCCCGCACAGCCCCGCACCCCCGTACAGCCCCCGCACCCCCGTACAGCCCCCCCCCCCCCTGCACCCCCGTACAGCCCCCCGCACCCCCGTACAGCCCCCCGCACCCCCGTACAGCCCCTCGCCACCCCCGTACAGCCCCCCGCCACCCCCGTACGGCCCCCCGCCACCCCCGTACAGCCCCCCGACACCTCCGTACAACCCCCCGACACCCCCGTACCACCCCCCGCACCCCCGTACAGCCCCCCGCCACCCCCCGTACGGCCCCCGCCACCCCCGTACAGCCCCCCGACACCTCCGTACAACCCCCCGACACCCCCGTACAACCCCCCGCACCCCCCGTACAGCCCCCCGCCACCCCCGTACGGCCCCCCGCCACCCCCGTACAGCCCCCCGATTGTGCCGTTTTCAGCAGCGCGGCGCGCGCAGAAATTGCGCGTTGGGGGGCCAAAACCACTTGAAAACCTCCGAATGCCACGAAACCGTACGACAACATCCGGGGCATGAATTGTGAAATGGTCGGCCAGACGGCACCTCATTCGGAGGTGCCGTGTGACCACGGCGGCCGGAAACGCGTTTCTGGCGCCTTTAAACACCAAAACGGCGTGCGGCGGTCCCATTCGGAGCAAACGTGCTCTGAACGACCTGAAACCGCACGGAAACGATAGAAATATTATTCCTGAGATGCAGGAGGAGGCCGCACGTCCATCGGACGTGCGGTGCGCGCGGCACGTCCGATTGTGCCGTTTTCAGCAGCGCGGCGCGCGCTGAAATGGCGCGTTGGGGGGTCAAAACCACCCGAACGACCTCCGAATGCCACGAAACCGTACGAAAACATCCGGGGCGTGAATTGTGAAATGGTCGGCCAGACGGTACCGTCATTCGGAGGTTCCGTGTGGCCGCGGCGGCCGGAAACGCGTTTCCGGCGCCATAAAACACCAAAACGGCGTGCGGCGGTCCAATTCGGAGCAAACGTGCTCCGAACGACCTGAAACCGCACGGGAACGATAGAAATATTATTCCTGAGATGCAGGAGGAGGCCGCACGTCCATCGGACGTGCGGTGCGCGCGGGCACGTCCGATTGTGCCGTAATCAGCAGCGCGGCGCGCGCTGAAATGGCGCGTTGGGGGGGTCAAAACCACCCGAACGACCTCCGAATGCCACAAAACCGTACGAAAACATCCGGGGCGTGAATTGTGAAATGGTCGGCCAGACGGCACCTCATTCGAAGGTGCCGTGTGACCGCGGCGGCCGGAAACGCGTTTCCGGCGCCATTAAACACCAAAACGGCGTGCAGCGGTCCAATTCGGAGCAAACTTGCTCCGAACGACCTGAAACCGCACGGGAACGATAGAAATATTATTCCTGAGATGCAGGAGGAGGCCGCACGTCCATCGGACGTGCGGTGCGCGCGGCACGTCCGATTGTGCCGTTTTCAGCAAGCGCGGCGTGCGCTGAAATGGCGCGTTGGGGGGTCAAAACCACCCGAACGACCTCCGAATGCCACGAAACCGTACGACAACATCCGGGGGCGTGAATTGTGAAATGGTCGGACAGACAGCACCTCATTCGGAGGTGCCGTGTGGCCGCGGCGGCCGGAAACGCGTTTCCGGCGCCATAAAACACCAAAACGGCGTGCGGCGGTCCCATTCGGAGCAAACGTGCTCCGAACGACCTGAAATCGCACAGGAACGATAGAAATATTATTCCTGAGATGCAAAAGGAGGCCGCACGTCCATCGGACGTGCGGTGCGCGCGGCACGTCCGATTGTGCCGTTTTCAGCAGCGCGGCGCGCGCTGAAATGGCGCGTTGGGGGGTCAAAACCACCCGAACGACCTTCTAATGCCACGAAACCGTACGACAACATCTGGGGCGTGAATTGTGAAATGGTCGGCTAGATGGCACCTCATTCGGAGGTGCCGTGTGACCGCGGCGGCCGGAAACGCGTTTCCGGCGCCATTAAACACCAAAAACGGCGTCCAGCGGTCCAATTCGGAGCAAACGTGCTCCGAACGACCTGAAACCGCACGAGAATGATAGAAATATTATTCCTGAGATGCAGGAGGAGGCCGTACGTCCATCGGACGTGCGGTGCGCGCGGCACGTCCGATTGTGCCGTTTTCAGCAGCGCGGCGCGCGCTGAAATGGCGCGTTGGGGGGTCAAAACCACCCGAATGACCTCCGAATGCCACGAAACCATACGAAAACATTCGGGGCGTGAATCGTGAAATGGTCGGTCAGACGGCACCTCATTCGGAGGTGTCGTGTGGCCGCGGCGGCCGGAAACGCGTTTCCGGCGCCATAAAACACCAAAACGGCGTGCGGCGGTCCATTCGAAGCAAACGTGCTCCGAACGACCTGAAACCGCACGGGAACGATATAAATATTATTCCTGAGAAGCAGGAGGAGACCGCACGTCCATCGGACGTTCGGTGCGCGCGGCACGTCCGATTGTGCCGTTTTCAGCAGCGCGGCGCGCGCTGAAATGGCGCGTTGGGGGGTCAAAACCACCCGAACGACCTCCGAATGCCACGAAACCGTACGAAAACATCCGGGGCGTGAATTTTGAAATGGTCGGCTAGACGGCACCTCATTCGGAGGTGCCGTGTGACCGCGGCGGCCGGAAACGCGTTTTCGGCGCCATTAAACACCAAAACGGCGTGCGGCGGTCCAATTCAGAGCAAACGTGCTTCGAACGACCTGAAACCGCACGGGAACGATAGAAATATTATTCCTGAGATGCAGGAGGAGGCCGCACGTCCATCGAACGTGCGGTGCGCGCGACACGTCCGATTGTGCCGTTTTCAGCAGCGCGGCGCGCGCTGAAATGGCGCGTTGGGGGTCAAAACCACCCGAACGACCTCCGAATGCCACGAAACCGTACGACAACATCCGGGGCGTGAATTGTGAAATGGTCGGCTAGACGGTACCTCATTCGGAGGTGCCGTGTGACCGCGGCGGCCGGAAACGCGTTTCCGGCGCCATAAAACACCAAAACGGCGTGCGGCGGTCCAATTCGGAGCAAACGTGCTCCGAACGACCTGAAACCGCACGGGAACGATAGAAATATTATTCCTGAGATGCAGGAGGAGGCCGCACATCCATCGGACATGCGGTTCGCGCGGCACGTCCGATTGTGGCGTTTTCAGCAGCGCGGCGCGCGCTGAAATGGCGCGTTGGGGGGTCAAAACCACCCGAACGACCTCCGAATGCCACGAAACCGTACGACAACATCCGGGGCGTGAATTGTGAAATGGTCGGCCAGACGGCACCTCATTCGGAGGTGCCGTGTGACCGCGGCGGCCGGAAACGCGTTTCCGGCGCCATTAAACACCAAAACGGCGTGCGGCGGTCCCATTCAGAGCAAACGTGCTCCGAACGACCTGAAACCGCACGAGAACGATAGAAATATTATTCCTGAGATGCAGGAGGAGGCCGCACGTCCATCGGACGTGCGGTGCGCGCGCCACGTCCGATTGTGCCGTTTTCAGCAGCGCGGCGCGCGCGGAAATGGCGCGTTGGGGGGTCAAAACCACCCGAACGACCTCCGAATGCCACAAAACCGTACGAAAACATCCGGGGCGTGAATTGTGAAATGGTCGGCCAGACGGCACCTCATTCGGAGGTGCCGTGTGGCCGCGGCGGCCGGAAACGCGTTTCCGGCGCCATAAAACACCAAAACGGCGTGCGGCGGTCCCATTCGGAGCAAACGTGCTCCGAACGACCTGAAACCGCACAGGAACGATAGAAATATTATTCCTGAGATGTAGGAGGAGACCGCACGTCCATCGGACGTGCGGTGCGCGCGGCACGTCCGATTGTGCCGTTTTTAGCAGCGCGGCGCGCGCTGAAATGGCGCGTTGGGGGGTCAAAACCACCCGAACGACCTCCGAATGCCACGAAACCGTACGACAACATCCGGGGAGTGAATTGTGAAATGGTCGGCCAGACGGCACCTCATTCGGAGGTGCCGTGTGACCGCGGCGGCCGGAAACGCGTTTCCGGCGCCATTAAACACCAAAACGGCGTGCGGCGGTCCAATTCAGAGAAAACGTGCTCCGAACGACCTGAAACCGCACGGGAACGATAGAAATATTATTCCTGAGATGCAGGAGGAGGCCTCACGTCCATCGGACGTGCGGTGCGCGCGGCACGTCCGATTGTGCCGTTTTCAGCAGCGCGGCGCGCGCTGAAATGGCGCGTTGGGGGGTCAAAACCACCCGAACGACCTCCGAATGCCACGAAACCGTACGACAACATCTGGGGCGTGAATTGTGAAATGGTCGGCCAGACGGCACCTCATTCGGAGGTGCCGTGTGACCGCGGCGGCCGGAAACGCGTTTCCGGCGCCATAAAACTCCAAAACGGCGTGCGGCGGTCCAATTCGAAGCAAACGTGCTCCGAACGACCTGAAATCGCACGGGAACGATAGAAATATTATTCCTGAGATGCAGGAGGAGGCCGCACGTCCATCGGACGTGCGGTTCGCGCGGCACGTCCGATTGTGGCGTTTTCAGCAGCGCGGCGCGCGCTGAAATGGCGCGTTGGGGGGTCAAAACCACCCGAACGACCTTCGAATGCCACGAAACCGTACGAAAACATCCGTGGCATAAATTGTGAAATGGTCGGCCAGACGGAACCTCATTCGGAGGTGCCGTGTGACCGTGGCGGCCGGAAATGCGTTTCCGGCGCCATTAAACACCAAAACGGCGTGCGGCGGTCCCATTCGGAGCAAACGTGCTCCGAACGACCTGAAACCTCACGGGAACGATAAAAATATTATTCCTGAGATGCCGAAGGAGGCCGCACGTCTATCGGACGTGCGGTGCGCGCAGCACGTCCGATTGGGCCGTTTTCAGCAGCGCGGCGCGCGCTGAAATGGCGCGTTGGGGGGGCAAAACCACCCGAACGACCTCCGAATGCCACGAAACCGTACGACAACATCTGGGGCGTGAATTGTGAAATGGTTGGTCCGACGGTACCTCATTCGGAGGTGCCGTGTGGCCGCGGCGGCCGGAAACGCGTTTCCGGCGCCATAAAACACCAAAACGGCGTGCGGCGGTCCCATTCGGAGCAAACGTGCTCCGAACGACCTGAAACCGCACGGGAACGATAGAAATATTATTCCTGAGATGCAGGAGGAGGCCGCACGTCCATCGGACGTGCGGTGCGCGCGGCACGTCCGATTGTGCCGTTTTCAGCAGCGCGGCGCGCGCTGAAATGGCGCGTTGGGGGGTCAAAACCACCCGAACGACCTCTGAATGCCACGAAACCGTACAAAAACATCCGGGTAGTGAATTGTGAAATGGTCGGCCAGACGGCACCTCATTCGGAGGTGCCGTGTGACCGCAGCGGCCGGAAACGCGTTTCCGGCGCCATTAAAAACCAAAACGGCGTGCGGCGGTCCAATTCGGAGCAAACGTGCTCCGAACGACCTGAAACCGCACGGGAACGATAGAAATATTATTCCTGAGATTCAGGAGGAGGCCGCACGTCCATCGGACGTGCGGTGCGCGCGGCACGTCCGATTGTGCCGTTTTCAGCAGCGCGGCGCGCGCTGAAATGGCGCGTTGGGGGGTCAAAACCACCCGAACGACCTCCGAATGCCACGAAACCATACGACAACATCCGGGGCATGAATTTTGAAATGATCAGCCAGACGGCACCTCATTCGGAGGTGCCGTGTGACCGCGGCGGCCGGAAACGCGTTTCCGACGCCATAAAACACCAAAACGGCGTGCAGCGGTCCAATTCGGAGCAAACGTGCTCCGAACGACCTGAAACCGCACGGGAACGATAGAAATATTTTTCCTGAGATTCAGGAGGAGGCCGCACGTCCATCGGACGTGCGGTTCGCGCGGCACGTCCGATTGTGGCGTTTTCAGCAGCGCGGCGCGCGCTGAAATGGCGCGTTGGGGGGTCAAAACCACTCGAACGACCTCCGAATGCCACGAAACCGTACGACAACATCCGTGGCGTGAATTGTGAAATGGTCGGCCAGACGGCACCTCATTCGGAGGTGCTGTGTGACCGCGGCGGCCGTAAACGCGTTTCCGGCGCCATTAAACACCAAAACGGCGTGCGGCGGTCCCATTCGGAGCAAACGTGCTCCGAACGACCTGAAACCGCACGGGAACAATAGAAATATTATTCCTGAGATGAAGGAGGAGGCCGCACGTCCATCGGACGTGCGGTGCGCGCGGCACGTCCGATTGGGCCGTTTTCAGCAGCGCGGCGCGCGCTGAAATGGCGCGTTGGGGGGTCAAAACCACCCGAACGACCTCCGAATGCCACGAAACCGTACGACAACATCCAGGGCATGAATTTTGAAATGGTTGGCCAGACAGAACCTCATTCGGAGGTGCCGTGTGGCCGCGCCGGCCGGAAACGCGTTTCCGGCGCCATAAAACACCAAAACGGCGTGCGGCGGTCCCATTCGGAGCAAACGTGCTCCGAACGACCTGAAACCGCACGGGAACGATAGAAATATTATTTCTGAGATGAAGGAGGAGGTCGCACGTCCATCGGACGTGCGGTGCGCGCGGCACGTCCGATTGTGCCGTTTTCAGCAGCGCGGCGCGCGCTGAAATGGCGCGTTGGGGGGTCAAAACCACTCGAACGACCTCTGAATGCCACGAAACCGTACGACAACATCCGGGGCGTGAATTGTGAAATGGTCGGCCAGACGGCACCTCATTCGGAGGTGCCGTGTGACCGCGGCGGTCGGAAACGCGTTTCCGGCGCCATTAACCACCAAAACGGCGTGCGGCGGTCCAATTCGGAGAAAACGTGCTCCGAACGACCTGAAACCGCACGGGAACGATAGAAATATTTTTCCTGAGATGCAAGAGGAGGCCGCACGTCCATCGGA
Organism: Viscum album; assembly: GCA_963277665.1. NCBI lineage: Eukaryota > Viridiplantae > Streptophyta > Magnoliopsida > Santalales > Viscaceae > Viscum > Viscum album. Next base: position 1,760,470,987 of record OY728123.1, read on the forward strand.
CGTGCGGTGCGCGCGGCACGTCCGATTGTGCCGTTTTCAGCAGCGCGGCGCGCGCTGAAATGGCGCGTTGGGGGGTCAAAACCACCCGAACGACCTCCGAATGCCACGAAACCGTACGACAACATCCGGGGAGTGAATTGTGAAATGGTCGGCTAGACGGCATCTCATTCGGAGGTGCCGTGTGGCCGCGGCGGCCGGAAACGCGTTTCCGGCGCCATAAAACACCAAAACAGCGTGCGGCGGTCCCATTCGGAGCAAACGTGCTCCGAACGACCTGAAACCACACGGGAACGATAGAGATATTATTCCTGAGATGCAGGAGGAGGCTGCACGTCCATCGGACGTGCGGTGCGCGCGGCACGTCCGATTGTGCCGTTTTCAGCAGCGCGGGGCGCGCTGAAATGGCGCGTTGGGGGGTCAAAACCACCCAAACGACCTCTGAATGCCACGAAACCGTACGAAAACATCCGGGGCGTGAATTGTGAAATGGTCGGCCAGACAGAACCTCATTCGGAGGTGCCGTGTGACCGCGGCGGCCGGAAACGCGTTTCCGGCGCCATTAAACACCAAAACGGCGTGCGGCGGTCCAATTCGGAGCAAACGTGCTCCGAACGACCTGAAACCGCACGGGAACGATAGAAATATTATTCCTGAGATGCAGGAGGAGTCCGCACGTCCATCGGACGTGCGGTGCGCGCGGCACATTTGATTGTGCCGTTTTCAGCAGCGCAGCGCGCGCTGAAATGGCGCGTTGGGGGGTCAAAACCACCCGAACGGCCTCCGAATGCCACGAAACCGTACGACAACATCCGGGGCGTGAGTTGTGAAATGGTCGGCCAGACGGCACCACATTCGGAGGTGCCGTGTGGCCGCGGCGGCCGGAAACGCTTTTCCGGCGCCATAAAACACCAAAACGGCGTGCGGCGGTCCCATTCGGAGCAAACGTGCTCCGAACGACCTGAAACCGCACGGGAACGATAGAAATATTATTCCTGAGATGCAGAAGGAGACCGCACGTCCGATTGGGCCGTTTTCAGCAGCGCGGCGCGCGCTGAAATGGCACGTTGGGGGGTCAAAACCACCCGAACGACCTCCGAATGCCACGAAACCGTACGACAACATCCGGGGCGTGAATTGTGATATGGTCGGCCAGACGGCACCTCATTCGGAGGTGCCGTGTGACCGCGGCGGCCGGAAACGCGTTTCCGGTGCCATTAAACACCAAAACGGCGTGCGGCGGTCCAATTCGGAGCAAACGTGCTCCGAACGACCTGAAACCGCACGGGAACGATAGAAATATTATTCCTGAGATGCAGGAGAAGGCCGCACGTCCATCGGACGTGCGGTGCGCGCGGCACGTCCGATTGTGCCGTTTTCAAAAGCGCGGCGCGCGCTGAAATGGCGCGTTGGGGGGTCAAAACCACCCGAACGACCTCCGAATGCCACGAAACCGTACGACAACATCCGGGGTATGAATTGTGAAATGGTCGGCCATACGGGACCTCATTCGGAGGTGCCGTGTGACCGCGGCGGCCGGAAACGCGTTTCCGACGCCATAAAACACCAAAACGGCGTGCGGCGGTTCAATTCGGAGCAAACGTGCTCCGAACGACCTGAAACCGCACGGGAACGATAGAAATATTATTCCTCAGATGCAGGAGGAGGCCGCACGTCCATCGGACATGCGGTTCGCGCGGCACGTTTGATTGTGGCGTTTTCAGCAGCGCGGCGCGCGCTGAAATGGCGCGTTGGGGGGTCAAAACCACCCGAACGACCTTCGAATGCCACGAAACCGTACGACAACATCCGGGGCGTGAATTGTGAAATGGTCGGCCAGACGGCACCTCATTCAAAGGTGCCGTGTGACCGCGGCGGCCAGAAACGCGTTTCCGGCGCCATTAAACACCAAAACGGCGTGCAACGGTCCCATTCGGAGCAAACGTGCTCCGAACGACCTGAAACCGCACGGGAACGATAGAAATATTATTCCTGAGATGTAGGAGGAGGCCGCACGTCCATCGGACGTGCAGTGCGCGCGGCACGTCCGATTGTGCCGTTTTCAGCAGCGCGGCGCGCGCTGAAATGGCGCGTTGGGGGGTCAAAACCACCCGAACGACCTCCGAATGCCACGAAACCGTACGACAACATCCGGGGCGTGAATTGTGAAATGGTCGGCCAGACGGCACCTCATTCGGAGGTACCGTGTGGCCGCGGCGGCCGGAAACGCGTTTCCGGCGCCATAAAACACCAAAACGGCGTGCGGCGGTCCCATTCGGAGAAAACGTGCTCCGAACGACCTGAAACCGCACGGGAACGATAGAAATATTATTCCTGAGATGCAGGAGGAGGCCGCACGTCCATCGGACGTGCGGTGCGCGCGGCACGTCCGATTGTGCCGTTTTCAGCAGCGCGGCGCGCGCTGAAATGGCGCGTTGGGGGGTTAAAACCACCCGAACGACCTCCGAATGCCACGAAACCGTACGACAACATCCGGGGCGTGAATTGTGCAATGGTCGGCCAGACGGAACCTCATTCGGAGGTTCCGTGTGACCGCGGCGGCCGGAAACGCGTTTCCGGCGCCATTAAACACCAAAACGGCGTGCGGCGGTCCAATTCGGAGCAAACGTGCTCCGAACGACCTGAAACCGCACGGGAACGATAGAAATATTATTCCTGAGATGCAGGAGGAGGCCGCACGTCCATCGGACGTGCGGTGCGCGCGGCACGTCCGATTGGGCCGTTTTCAGCAGCGCGGCGCGCGCTGAAATGGCGCGTTGGGGGGTCAAAACCACCCGAACGACCTCCGAATGCCACGAAACTGTACGACAACATCCGGGGCGTGAATTGTGAAATGGTCGGCCAGACGGCAACTCATTCGGAGGTGCCGTGTGACCGCGGAGGCCGGAAACGCGTTTCCGGCTTCATAAAACACCAAAACGGCGTGCGGCGGTCCAATTCGGAGCAAACGTGCTCCGAACGACCTGAAACCGCACGGGAACGATAGATATATTATTCTGGAGATGCAGGAGGAGGCCGCACGTCCATCGGACGTGCGGTTCGCGCGGCACGTCCGATTGTGGCGTTTTCAGCAGCGCGGCGCGCGCTGAAATGGCGCGTTGGGGGGTCAAAACCACCCGAACGACCTCCGAATGCCACTAAACTGTACGAAAACATCCGTGGCGTAAATTGTGAAATGGTCGGCTAGACGGAACCTCATTCGGAGGTGCCGTGTGACCGCGGCGGCCGGAAACGCGTTTCCGGCGCCATTAAACACCAAAACGGCGTGCGGCGGTCCCATTCGGAGCAAACGTGCTCCGAACGACCTGAAACCGCACGGGAACGATAGAAATATTATTCCTGAGATGCAGGAGGAGGCCGCACGTCCATCGGACGTGCGGTGCGCGCGGCACGTCCGATTGTGCCGTTTTCAGCAGCGCAGCGCGCGCTGAAATGGCGCGTTGGGGGGTCAAAACCACCCGAACGACCTCCGAATGCCACGAAACCGTACGACAACATCCGGGGCGTGCATTGTGAAATGTTCGTCCAGACGGCACCTCATTCAGAGGTGCCTTGTGTCCGCGGCGGCCGGAAACGCGTTTTCGGCGCCATAAAACACCAAAACGGCGTGCGACGGTCCCATTCGGAGCAAACGTGCTCCGAACGACCTGAAACCGCACTGGAACGATAGAAATATTATTCCTGAGATGCAGGAGGAGGCCGCACGTCCATCGGACGTGCGGTGCGCTCGGCACGTCCGATTGTGCCGTTTTCAGCAGCGCGGCGCGCGCTAAAATGGCGCGTTGGGGGGTCAAAACCACCCGAACCACCTCCGAATGCCACGAAACCGTACGAAAACATCCGGGTCGTGAATTGTGAAATGGTCGGCCATACGGAAACTCATTTGGAGGTGCCGTGTGACCGCGGCGGCCGGAAACGCGTTTCCGGCGCCATTAAACACCAAAACGGCGTGCGGCGGTCCAATTCGGAGCAAACGTGCTCCGAACGACCTGAAACCGCACGGGAACGATAGAAATATTATTCCTGAGTTGCAGGAGGAGGCCGCACGTCCATCGGACGTGCGGTGCGCGCGGCACGTCCGATTGTGCCGTTTTCAGCAGCGCGGCGCGCGCTGAAATGGCGCGTTGGGGGGTCAAAACCACCCGAACGACCTCCGAATGCCACGAAACCGTACGAAAACATCCGGGGCGTGAATTGTGAAATGGTCGGCCAGACGGCACCTCATTCGGAGGTGCCGTGTGACCGCGGCGTCTGGAAACGCGTGTCCGGCGCCATAAAACACCAAAACGGCGTGCGGCGGTCCAATTCGGAGCAAACGTGCTCCGAACGACCTGAAACCGCACGGGAACAATAGAAATATTATTCCTGAGATGCAGGAGGAGGCCGCACGTCCATCGGACGTGCGGTTCGCGCGGCACGTCCGATTGTGTTGTTTTCAGCAGCGCGGCGCGCGCTGAAATGGCGCGTTGGGGGGTCAAAACCACCCGAACGACCTCCGAATGCCACGAAACCGTACGACAACATCCGTGGCGTGAATTGTGGAATGGTCGGCCAGACGGCACCTCATTCGGAGGTGCCGTGTGACCGAGGCGGCCGGAAACGCGTTTCCGGCGCCATTAAACACCAAAACGGCGTGCGGCGGTCCCATTCGGAGCAAACGTGATCCGAACGACCTGAAACCGCACGGGAACGATAGAAATATTATTACTGAGATGCAGGAGGAGGCCGCACGTCCATCGGACGTGCGGTGCGCGCGGCACGTCCGATTGGGCCGTTTTCAACAGCGCGGCGCGCGCTGAAATGGCGCGTTGGGGGGTCAAAACCACCCGAACGACCTCCGAATGCCACAAAACCGTACGACAACATCCGGGGCGTGAATTTTGAAATGGTCGGCCAGACAGCACTTCATTCGGAGGTACCGTGTGGCCGCGGCGGCCGGAAACGCGTTTCTGGCGCCATAAAACACCAAAACGGCGTGCGGCGGTCCCATTCGAAGCAAACGTGCTCCGAACGACCTGAAACCGCACGGGAACGATAGAAATATTATTCCTGAGATGCATGAGGAGGCCGCACGTCCATCGGACGTGCGGTGCGCGCGGCACGTCCGATTGTGCCGTTTTCAGCAGCGCGGCGCGTGCTGAAATGGCGCGTTGGGGGTTCAAAACCACCCGAACGACCTCCGAATGCCACGAAACCGTACGACAACATCCGGGGCGTGAATTGTGAAATGGTCGGCCAGACGGCACCTCATTCGGAGGTGCCGTGTGACCGCGGCGGCCGGAAACGCGTTTCCGGCGCCATGAAACACCAAAACGGGGTGCGGCGGTCCAATTCGGAGAAAACGTGCTCCGAACGACCTGAAACCGCACGGGAACGATAGAAATATTATTCCTGAGATGTTGGAGGAGGCCGCACGTCCATCGGACGTGCGGTGCGCGCGGCACGTTCGATTGTGCCGTTTTCAGCAGCGCGGCGCGCGCTGAAATGGCGCGTTGGGGGGTCAAAACCACCCGAACGGCCTCCGAATGCCACGAAACCGTACGAAAACATCCGGGGCGTGAATTTTGAAATGGTCGGCCAGACGGCACCTCATTCGGAGGTGCCGTGTGACCGCGGCGGCCGGAAACGCGTTTCCGGCGCCATTAAACACCAAAACGGCGTGCGGCGGTCAAATTCGGAGCAAACGTGCTCCGAACGACCTGAAACCGCACGGGAACGATAGAAATATTATTCCTGAGATGCAGGAGGAGGCCGCACGTCCATCGGACGTCCGGTTCGCGCGGCACGTCTGATTGTGGCGTTTTTAGCAGCGCGGCACGCGCTGAAATGGCGCGTTGGGGGGTCAAAACCACCCGAACGACCTCCGAATGCCACGAAACCGTACGACAACATCCGGGGCGTGAATTTTGAAATGGTCGGCCAGACGGAACCTCATTCGGAGGTGCCGTGTGACCGCGGCGGCCGGAAACGCGTTTCCGGCGCCATAAAACACCAAAACGGCGTGCGGCGGTCCCATTCGGAGCAAACGTGCTCCGAACGACCTGAAACCGCACGGGAACGATAGAAATATTATTCTTGAGATGCAGGAGGAGCCTGCACGTCCATCGGACGTGAGGTGCGTGCGGCACGTCCGATTGTGCCGTTTTCAGCAGCGCGACGCGCGCTGAAATGACGCGTTGGGGGGTCAAAACCACCCGAACGACCTCCGAATGCCACGAAACCGTACGACAACATCCGGGGCGTGAATTGTGAAATGTTCGGCCAGACGGAACCTCATTCGGAGGTGCCGTGTGGCCGCGGCGGCCGGAAACGCGTTTCCGGCGCCATCAAACACCAAAACGGCGTGCGGCGGTCCCATTCGGAGCAAACGTGCTCCGAACGACATGAAACCGCACGGGAACGATAGAAATATTATTCCTGAGATGCAGGAGGAGGCCGCACGTCCATCGGACGTGCGATGCGCGCGGCACGTCCGATTGTGCCGTTTTCAGCAGCGCGGCGCGCGCTGAAATGGCGCGTTGGGGGGTCAAAACCACCCGAACGACCTTCGAATGCCACGAAACCGTACGACAACATCCGGGGCGTGAATTGTGAAATGTTCGGCCAGACAGCACCTCATTCGGAGGTGCCGTGTGGCCGCGGCGGCCGGAAACGCGTTTCCGGCGCCATAAAACACCAAAACGGCGTGCGGCGGTCCCATTCGGAGCAAACGTGCTCCGAACGACCTGAAACCGCACGGGAACGATAGAAATATTATTCCTGAGATGCAGGAGGAGGCCGCACGTCCATCGGACGTGCGGTGCGCGCGGCACGTCCGATTGTGCCGTTTTCAGCAGCGCGGCGCGCGCTGAAATGACGCGTTGGGGGGTCAAAACCACCCGAACGACCTCCGAATGCCACAAAACCGTACGACAACATCCGGGGCGTGAATTGTGAAATGGTCGGCCAGACGGCACCTCATTCGGAGGTGCCGTGTGACCGCGGCGGCCGGAAACGCGTTTCCGGCGCCATTAAACACCAAAACGGCGTGCGGCGGTCCAATTCGGAGCAAACGTGCTCCGAACGACCTGAAATGAGATTATTTCTTGAATCGAAGTTTTTAAATTATTATAGCACAATGATTTGATATTATATATATATTAAATATATATTAAAACATTTAAAATATATTATATATATATATATATTTAAAATATTGTATTTAATAGTATATATATGAATATTTTTACACACACACACATATATATATATATATATATATTTATATTGAATTCAATAAAAAAAAAATTTAAATTTTTTTTTTTCGAATAGCGCCCGCCAGAGGCGGTCGCTATAGGGTGCCCTGCAGAGGCCCTTCGGCGACCGCCTGGCGGTCGCTGAAGGCCGATCTGCCGGCCCACTATAGCGACCGCCAATGGCGGTCGCTATAGGGTGCCCGGCAGGGGGCCTTCAGCGACCGCCACGCGGTCGCCGAAGGCCGATCTGCCTGCCCTCTATAGCGACCGCGATTGGCGGTCGCTAAAGGCCTCTAGCGACGAGGCAACAGCGACCGCCAATGGCGGTCGCTAATGGCCTTATTTATAGTAGTGACACTAACAGAATACACATAATTTGTAGAATATTTCACTTTTAATTTATTTATTGTAAAAAGTATCTATCTATGAATATCTATTTAAATGTTCCTAGAAAATATATATATATATATATATATAATAAAACTTATAATATAAACATTACCATCTTATCTTTCTTTGTTAATTCAAAATAAATCTATTCATTTTACTCTGTAAATCCCCCCTTATAAATATCATTCCTAAAAGGAATTTTATTGAAAATAATTTCAAAATAAACTAATCCAAATTATTTACAAATTTAATCTCTATATATTTTGAATCTTCAAACCATCACGACCAATATTAAATCTTCAATTAAATATTTAGGATAATCCCTCCATGTTAAATGGATCTAATTTATTTTTAAAAAGACCCTTTTAAAATTGTCTTTTAATACTTATTAAAAATCTCATAAACCATCAAATAACATGAAATGTTCATCAAATCCTCACAATATGTTTAACCTTATGGTTTATATCAATATTATATTAAACTATAAAATATAGATAGAAATATTTTCTTTATGTCACATTCTCTCCATTATAGATCCTGACACATCTTGTAAAAATTATGATGGTTTTAATGTAATGGTAACCATCTCAAAATGATGATTTGGAAACCTAGTCTATAACTCAATCAATATATCATTATAATTTTTCTCAAAAAACGTCATACAATATCCTTATAAGTTTAGAATAATTTATGAACTATTATTCCAAATAGAATAAACAAAAATAATTTTTATGAAATAAAAATGTGAAACTGATGAATAAACAAAGTATTATTGCATTGATTGTGTAACACCCAAGCCCCAATTATAGTAATTGAAAATTATAATTTTATTAAAACTAAAATTAAATAAATATTTTAATATTGCATGCCGCAAAATTATAATTTTATAGGATTGATATTCATTTTTATCATAATTGGTCAAAATAAGATTAGAATTAATTATTATAATTTTCCCGTAGGGATAAGAATTTATGAATAATAAAAAATGATGTTTTCAAATAGTTCCCATTTTTTTGTAATAATTTTTATAATATTTATAATTAATTATTTATTATTTATCATTTTGATATAAATAATGATAAGATCATTTGGTCATAAAATGGGGCATTTTTAAAAAAAAAATGTTTTCTTTAAAAAGGAATTATGTCCAACCATTTTAATTAGTTCATATAGTATTTATTGATGAATGAATCAATGTAAATTTATATTATATATATCTAAATATATGAATTGAAATCCATATAATGATTATTACTATCTATATAGTTAATGTAATATCATCTTGTTCTTGAAAATGCATTTTTGAAATACCGTTTTTAGACATGAATTACATGTTTATTTTTTAGACTAAATTATATCACCTATGAAAATTTAATTTAATTAAATATAATACATATTTTTAATTATAATAATTAATATGTTTTAATAAAATCAAACTAATTTTTTTCATAATGATTAGTAAAAATAGTATAAATTAATTAATAAAGTTAAAGGTAAAAAGTGTTTTTTTTGTTACATGTGCTTGTGTAAAAATTAATTTTACACACATGTATTATTTTTATTTCATAAATAGTATTTAAAATTTAAAATTTATATTTACAAATTTTATAATTTTTATAATTTTAGTTTAGTTTTACAAGAATAATCATTTAGTTTAAAACAAAGTTATCATGGTGAAAACTAAAATAATAAATGTAAGAAAACATAGAGGATAAGGGAATGACATGTTTATGACATGTTTATTTTTATGTTTTGGGGGTATATATATTCCTTACATTTCCTCCAATATATTATTTACAAAATATTCTGGAACTTAGGGTGAGATTGAATTAAATATATTGAATTGTTTTTGGTGTAAACAAAAATGTCACTCCTCAATTATAAAAGGTCACTCCAGCCCCTCACATATTAACCCCTATTAATCATTTTGGATTAACCAAAAAACATCCAAACATACTCTAAAATATCATTATCTACATTATATATATTTTAATTACCCAAAATAAAAACCCTAGGTTCCTTAATAAGATATCTACTAAAGGTTTCTCTAAAATAAGGTAATCATCTTAACAAAGCTCCTTCTATTTCATCCTTCTTTTGTAACCTTGAATTATGTATTAACACATTTAATATAAGAAAAATAGTATCTAAAATATATTTATATGTTATTATATTAATTTTATAATTTATATACATTCCCTTATTTATCAAATGGGAATCAAATTGATCATTCGGGTGTACGGAAGACAACAACCTCTTGGATGGAAGTAATTTTTTTCCATCACCAACTCATATGGATTGAAATAATGTTGGAAATAATTAATATATATAATATATATTAATTGATATTATTTTTTAAAATATAATATATCATCCAATTCATTACCATTTTACCCATTAATGTAATGATGTTGTCTTTAGTGCATCTATGCGGCCTATTATCTCCACAAAGAGATGTGATTATTTTTCCATGTACAACTTTTAAGAATGGATCTAAATATGAATCTAATGGTTAAATATAATATTTTTAAAATTAATATAATAATTTATAATATATAATTATATCCTATACACAAGAATCAAAAGATTAATGATAAAAATGGGTGGGAAAAAATGGAAACTAATACCCAAAACAATCAAAAAATGAAATATTATTAACAAACAGGTTGTAAAATGTTATAAGAGGATCATATAAGATATTATAAATATAAATATGGATTTTCTCTAAATTAGTTACATTATTATAACCATTATAAATAATTTAAAGTATTTTTAAACCAAAGTGAAGCATGAGGAAATGGATTTCATCTCAATTTCAATTGCATTGAGATATATTTGTTAATATGAATTTATTCACATTTAGGTTGTGTATATAATACCCCTTTTGATTTTTTAAAATGAATATATATTTACTCATGATGTTTAATATTTAAATTAAATTTATTTATATTAGGTTATTATAATTTAGAAGTTACTGAAGAGGTAAGAATATTTTTTTACAATCACACTTTCATTTGGGATTTATATTACTTTCATTGATGGAATTTTATCATTTATCCATCGTAAATTCAAATAATATTCTTATACAGTATATATTTATTAATTATCAATAATTTCTTACAAATTTCCCACTATTTGGTACTTGAATCAAGAAAATAAATTTTTAAAATAAAAATCAATTTTATTTCTCTTTAAATTAGAAATATTTTTCTTAAATTTCCATATTTTTAGAAAATATTTTAAAAAAGTAATTTTATTTCATAAAATAATTTATTATGTAAATTTTAAATTATATTTGAGTTTAATTTTTATTTAAAATTAATGTTCATATTGATTTTGGAAATGGATTTTTTTGATAAAAATGAAAAGTAGTGTCTTTTTAACGTAAACCATTGAAATATATCATTATCTAGTTAGATATTTCCTTATATCCTATTAAGTATTAAATGATATTTTATATTTAAAAAATTTGTTTTTACCAATATAGATACTTCAAGAGAAAAACTATGACACCACATGTTTCTCCATGTCAAATGGAGAAAAATACAAAAGATGCGAGTGAATTGATCTCATTAAATAATTCCAACAATTTAAAACTTCTCACTTTAATTTAGCTTCTGATTTTCATTTCTATATTAAATAGTTATTTTATTGGGAATAAAAATAATAAATCAAGGGACATATAATAATTTTATAGTGGTTCTTGGATATAATAAAAAACAATTAGTCCACTCCACTGACACACAATGTAGTCTTGGTGATTTTTTTAGTTCATTTTCCTTGGGAACTCCCAATTGAGTTCATGAAATTGACACTTAGAACCACAAGAATTTTACTGGGCCATAAAATCATTTTACCAAGGACCTTAGAATTATCTAAGTGCATTTGAAGCATCAATACAAGTATTAGAAACTCAATACAAAAACTATTATAGGTAAAATGTGAAAAAAATATTAGCACATAGATTTATCTAGTAACTAACTATAGATAAATCTTCCATCAAAAAATAATAATTCTTTGTGTATAAATTTTTATGAGTACCACTTTATAACATAAATATTTAATTAATATGTTCTAGTATAAAATAAACATTATGGTAGTATAGACTTTTTCCATTATTATTTCTAATCCTTCATTCATTTTTATAGTATTCATGAGTAAGTATTTATCAGATAATATATAGAATGTAAAAAGTATTTCAATTATCACATCCTTATAGAATTTAGAGAATATTTTTGAGTTTATCTTCGAATCTATACAATATATATATATAATAAAAATAATAGTATAATACATTAATTATTCAATTTATTAAATAATTTGAAAAAAAACTAGTCAAGAAACTATATAAATTACTCTATAATTATATTAAAAATTACTTTTTCTTGAAATTAATGTTATGATAAACTCACTCGAATTATTTTTAGAATTAATCTCTATATTTTCCTCATCCTAACATAACCATTACAGAATATTTATTTAAATATATATGAAAATAACGCAGAGTAAATCCAGATTAAATAATTCTCTATAATAACAATATAATGTAAACATTGAAGACATATTAAAAATCATGTAACCCTTATTATAATATAAACATTTCATCATATCCCTGAAAAATTATTCATCAAGGCATTCTGGATGAAACATAACCTCAAGGTTATTCGCAATAATATGATTTACCATAAACTTTAGTGTCTAGTGTTTTCATCACATCTATTCTACCCATAACTAATCCTTATATTTCTTCTATATATATTATTTATATAATTAAACAATAATTTATAAACTAGTAAACCAATGATGAAAAACTAATTTATTATAAACCAGATATATTTATTAAAAAATGAAGAAAAATTGTTTTGTAATTTCACCAACCTTATATCCTTTCATTCATACTCTTTATGGAATTGGAATATTTTTATCCTCAAGTAAAAAATATTAGATAGAATTTTTTATCTTATATTAGATTTTTAACTTTATAAAGTTTCTCGTAGGTGATGACATATAAATATTAGATATATGATCTCTTTAAATACAAATATAACCTTAAGTCGTATCCTCTAGTAATATGGTAACATACACAGTATTATCTATATGTTTCATTATAAATCTTCTAACAATGTGATTTATATATTGATATAATAAAATATAGTAAATCTCATTTTATATTCATAGAATCTAATCTATAGTTTTTATAATTAGGATTTCTTGTATTTCATTCATGTAGCTTGTAATATCATATATATTTCCCCAGGTTAGGTTCATAAAATTCAACTATTCTATATCATTATTCTTATACCATATTACTCATGTAAAATCCCATAATATAGAAACATAAGAGTCTTCATATTGGATCAATGATATCAATTTTTCACAATGCAATCATGTAAGTGTAAATTTTGAAATTCATTCAATATGTAGGAATAAATTCTCTATTATTTAATAATATTCTAATTTAATATACAGAGACATTAAAAACTCTATCATACTAAAGAGTAATATCTTTTTAATGTAAAATTATATACTAAATGAATAATATTTATCCAGAACATTGATTATTTCCATACAATACATAACGTTAATTACTCAAATTCATAAGGTTCATGGATTAAGAATATATTTAATAACTAAATATTTATGTGTATATTTCCTTATGTATAAGAGCATCATTTTTATCTAAAAACTGGAAGATAAATGTATGGAATCAACCATCTATATAAAAAATGTCTCCAAAAAATTTTAGAAACTATTGAATAATTAGAAATCCTAAAATATAATCAAAACAAACTGTGAGATAAGATGAAATTATCAAAACATATGTAATGAATAAAAATAATACTCTATAGAAATATTGGGTTAAAGATACAAATGATTTAAATATAGGGTTTTCTTTTCATTAATCAACACAAACAATCCATAATATATCAATTTAATTTTTATTGGTCTATTCTAAGGATCAAGGAAGATAAGTGACAACAATCGGGGAATAATTTTAAAACTGTCTCATCTATTATTCCATTATTTTATATATTTTACATTATAATTTTCATGAATATTTCACACATTTTCCTAAAATTAGGGAAACGATTTATTTTAATTGATGGATTGGGATCCTTTGTCAATATTTGAATTTTACCCCATGACAAATCTAAGAGACATAATCATTTATGATATAATTTTAGACGTGTTGAAAATACTTGATTGATCATATTGATAAATAATGAAGTAAAAATTAATAATTGTTCAATGTATCATTTCCATTAAATTTTTTAGATATTTTATTATATTTTTTTCTTATATGATTATTATTCTTATTATAATTAACTGAATGTACCTTTTTTAGATTGGTCATTTTTTATGAGTCCTCACTTGATTGATTGATATTTTGAATTCTCATTCTCGAGAGGTACTCTAAATTTTTTTATCATATTATTTATTTATTCTATTTCTTGATAAATTCACATGATATGTTTTATTACTATAACTTTATTTTTTGTATCATTAAATAGTAATGAATTTAGCTAATATTAAATTATTTGAGATCATTGTTTGATACATTTTTATTCCATTTGATCTTGATACCAACCCATTATTTGATATTTTGGAAAGTCATAGAGACCATGACTATCCTATGGGAATCCATATTAAAATCATATACATCAAATATACCCAATTATTTTTAATAAAAATATTTTAAATTATCATCAAAAGGGAGTTATTGGGTGGTTCATAGAGCTACTAAAAAATGCATGAAGAATTAAATAAAGTAATGAATTATCACTTCATTATTTAGTAACATGTTTTAATAGGAGAAACCTTAGCCTATATCACATGTCCTAGGATAAGGGGTAACCACATGACCTCAAGATATTCTCCCTGTATGTAAGTGGATATCAACTACTGTCATAGGACTAAATTAAATTTTAGGGATATTATGCCCTTATTAATATATAACATAATGAGATAAAAAAATAACAAAATCAGTAATTTTCAATGTAAAGAATATAACCAAATTGTGAAATAAATATTAATAATATCACCACATGTAAAAAACAGATGTCATACACTATCTTGTACATTAATTTAGGATATTTCCACATGAAAAAAATATATTTACAATAAACATAGTAGAAATAAATAATCGATACATATCCCCCAAATAACATTGTACTCTATCACTTAATTTCTTGGAACAACCTACCCCACATGTACAAACTGCCCTAAGAAGTTCCCTTCCCTCATCTGAAATCCAAGAAATAAGGTCTATGCATGAACTAAGATTCCCATGTAGGGTGTGAGTATAATGTATGTATAACAGAACCAATTCATACTTATAATAAGTGAAACATTGATCTTAATGTCTATGTGATGAAGTAAAATAAATACATCAACAAACATACAACCCTCTATGTAACTATGTTTTAAAAACGTTACTTTGAACCCATTACATACCTAGATCTATTCATTTTAAATGGAATTCTGATCGATATCATAGTATCATTAAAAACACACTACCTATGTCAATTACTCATGTAACAATCCCATTAATAACCCCAACCCATCCTTGATTACTTTGTGAGCTCACATCAAGCACACAGACCCTTTCTTTCTTATTTATAGAGGTCATTAACATCATTTAAATCCATATCTACAGACTCTAGGGAGGTCACAACACATCGAACAGTCCTCACAGACTTTAGGGAGGTCACATCACACCAACCCATCCCCATGGACTCTAGAGAAGTCTCAGAAAAATGACCCATCCACACAGACAATGGGGTGGTCACATAGAAGCCACACATAGAAGCATAAAAATGAATCAAACAAATATAGGATAAAACATAAAACAACCATAACTTATATCAATATCTCACTCATGATATCCATCATCATCACAATGGGACTAAACCATATCACTCATGGTAATTATCACATAAAATATAAATAATGTTTTATCATTAATGGTAATCCAATATTATCATATAAACCCAAACATCATCATAACAACTCATTCTACCCCTTTCCAAACCAAAAAATCCCTTTATAATTCCAAACACTAAAGTGATTATATCTACCATTATATCCTATTATTATTTTCTCATTCATCAATTCCATGGTACACAAGTAATGGGAATCACTTAGCAAACCCCAACTTGATTTATCCTAGAAATCCAAGCCCAAATTTTCATTTCATGAATAAAATATCAAGAAAACATCATAATCTCATTATTGGTACATTGATTCCTTTAAACAATATCAAGTTACTTATGTCTTACTCCCCCTCTAAGGTTCCTATTATATTGATGCATATCTCATCAAATCACCCTAATAACAAATGCAATCATATCAAAAGGATACACACACATGCACATTAAAATTGAGGTATAATACATTATAAAAATGTATTAGCATGTTAAGGACTTCTAACCTCAAGTACAGTGAAGAAAAACCCCAAAGAATCCCAACATAATTTGATCATGTTGCACCTATACTTAGAAATAATGAATAAAATCATAACATTTGGGTTTCATTAATGGAAAACAAAAAAACAATAATCAAATGAGAGATCCATGAAATGTGTGGAATTAGCCTCTTTACGATGAGTCCATCACTTCATACAATACATAGATTTGGAAAATAAATGAGGCTGGAGGTGCTCCCATAATTGGAAAATATCCGAAACGATGAGAGGAAGTCATCGGAGAATAAATACGTGGTTTATCTACCAATTTTACTATTTTTTTCAAAAAAAATAATACCATACAAGGGATATTCACACTGTTAAAAACAAATTTCATCGTGAAATTTTGGGCCACCCCCCCCCATATAACCCTTGATAATTCATAGTGAGAAAAACTATTTCATGCCATGAAATTTCCTCCAAATCAAATTCCGAAATTACCCTAATACATACATCATCCAATAAAACAATAGATACATTTTCTAGGGAAAAATTAAATTGTACGAAATCTATGGGGCATGACATACACCCACTCTAAGGACACCTCATCCTCAGAAAGTATCATTAGGGGTATCCTCCCTATAACTTGACCTATAGGACCAAAAACTTTACTTTTAATCTTATGTATGATCACATAGATGTCTATATAATCACAAAAATAAAAAAAGAGGGGAACCATTTTCGTCATATCCCTTTACTCACTTCAACTCAAAACATGAATTAGACACTCCTAAAAAGAAACATCTACCCTGGTCCTAACATTCTCACTAATGACCCCACACACAAGGTTCCACTCATACCCATAGGCAAGTGTACCAAATTTGTATTCTTCTTAAAGTATTGATTCCAAAACAGCACCTTCATTACATTTTCTCACATGATTCACCCCATGAATCAACCCAAAAACAAGGCTAATGGCCTATTCAATTCCCCACTGGTCGGTGAAACCAATTTACATTTGACTACCTTTGACTGATCCATGAACATGGGTATTTCTCATTTACTAGAATAAATAATCTATTTACATGTACCATTAAAACATACCCCAAAACATTTATTTAGATTCACCTATGTGTCACTTTGTACATGAACTATGTAATTTATACCACCAGTGATTCAAAATAATAAATTTTCCATTGTATCCATCAAACATTGTCACCCATGAGAATTTCTACAACATCTTAAATTGGATCATAGTACTAAATCCGAATAGATTCAACTAAAGGGATAAATTTCCCCTCACCAAAACCTCATTTGAACACATAAACCATCCATATATCAACTAGTTATATTCAATACCCATAAAACTTCTAGGTACATCAGACATCACAATAGAGTACTCCTCTGATTCCTAAATTATCACACTATGTTTACAACCCCATAACATCTTTCAAAAATTTACTATAATCCATACTCACTTTTACCCTCAACCTGAATAACCAAACCACCAAACATAGTATACTTTATATAATGAAATGATAAGAAACAAGATTTTATCCAACCTCAGTATCACAAAACTCGATAATGTCCTATGTTCTTTTTACATAAGGGTCTCAATCTACAAGACTGCCTCCAATCAATCCATCACCCACATAATAACTCTTCTAAAACCCCTATCAATTGGGTTTATCATTCTATAGTGGCTCCAATTATTGGATCCTTGTCCACCAGACCCACCAAACTCATCCTAGGTTGCAAATCCATGGTTTTATTGTGTAAATGGATTAACAGTGCATTTTTGATTCGGTCGATCCCCATTCAATTTCACTGATCAATAACACATACCTACCCTAAGGAAAAATCCACATCTATAAATGTAAACTATATTTTCATAAAAACCCCCAACTACTAAATCATGCATCTGAATGTATCACAATACTAAACTATACTCCACCAATATAAGAATCAATAAGACTTATCATCTCCTGAGCCTAACTCAACTAAGAACTTACTCAAAATTCATCGTTAAATGGTGATAAAATTACATATTTCGGCTCAAATATTAATTTCAAAACTACTACCACAACCCATTAAGTATCTACCATGAAAAAAAAACTTGCCCATATATTTCTCAACAGTCTCCATGGAGGTCCCACACTCCTCTCTGAACATGGTAAAACGTATGTGAAAACCAGATGGAATTATTCCACTATCCTCAAAGAAACTAAACAAAAAAATATATCCATAGATCCAGAATAATAATTCTCCTAAGGTATTTTAGTAATTCACTACCCACCAGAGTAATTTCAAACCACACCAGATACTCTTAACGAAACTACCCACTTGCATTGCCATCAAATGCGAACTGCTCACCACAAGGTGAATCTCCAAATACCCTTCCAAATAATCAAGGTTCCTCAAAATGTGTAACTAAAATCCTCAAATTTATTCTAATATGATTGAAAAATAATTCCACCTCTTATCATTTTTAGGGCCACCATATGTCATATGGTATCTACCACCACAAGGGACTAATAGTTTCATGATCCCACTATAGGTACCAACTCTGGTTTCCAAATCAAACCACAAGATAAAAATTATTCTTTATACATACCAAAAATGCATATGGGTCTAACCAATAACCCCTTAATGGTCTTCTAACAAGGTTCACATCATGATCCACTACAACACTTTAGATGTTGGAAGGCTCAATTTTCCAAAACTTACTATAATTCCCTAGTTCCTAAGAATCATTTCCCTTGAGTTTTACCAGCCTTTTGGATGTAAAATGGATGTTATAGTGGATATATGTAGACATTAGTGTGACATAATAGTATTATATTACGGTGGTATAAGGCTTAGTTTTTGTTAAATGCTAGTGATCGATTATGACAATAAATTATGACAATAGATTCTGATGGTATATTATAAAAGTTAATAATAGTGATAGTAGACATAGTCTTGTAATAAGTTCTAAGGGTAGATTTTGATAACAGATTCTCATAGTATATTATTTTATTAGATTCCAAATGTATATTCTAATGATATATTCTGATAGTATATTCTGACAGTAGATGATGGCGGTAACAGAATTAGTCTAGTGGTAGATTTTGATTGTAGATTCTGACTATATATTCTGAACATAGATTCTGATTATATTTCTTGACCATATCCTCTGAGCGTAGATTCTAATGGTAAATTTTAATGGTACATTCTAATGGATGATTTTGATGGTAGATTCTAATGGTAGATTTTGAAAGTATATTCTAATAGTAGATTCTGATAATAGATTATGACGGTAGATTCTAGTAGTAGTAAGTTCCATTTCCTCAAAAAAAATCAAATTTTACCTTTTTTCATATTTTTTAATGGAAATTAATTTTAAACCCATAATTAATGGAATTAAGATCTATTTTAAAATAATATATTTATAACCTCATTTTCCTAAAATTTCAGAGTTTGAAAATGGTTATTCTGTATGGAATTTAATGAAATCTGCATTAATGGTCTATTAAATTCTTATTTTTGATCTAAAATACAAATATATTCATATATGTTTACTATAAAATTAAAATCATTCCTTTTTCCTTATTTATTTCTTTCTCTCAAGACAAGAGATTTCGAATCCTTTCCCTTGGCTTGATGGAATGTTGTTGTCACTTTTGGGTTGAGTTATTTATGTATGTTGTTCCATCCTATGTGTAAAACCCCTATTGTTGTTATTTAAAATCATGCGAAACTTATTTATTCTTGGTAGGGGTGTCCTTCATTTACCATCAATTATATTATTCTAAATGGTTTCATGATTTTTTTTATCTTTTGGGGAGATAATATTCAACGAATAAATGAAGATAATGAATTAGTTGATTGAAATTGAAGGTGGAGGGGTTTGAATCACATGTTAAAACATATTTTTAATTATTATTGATATTTCGATTACATGGTATTGATTTCTATCTAAAAACCATGGTCTTTGGTTGATTTTTTTTATTTAGTTGTGGTGTTATAAAACCCCTATATTCTATATTATTTTATATCATTCTAAAAGGAAATTTCTAATCACTTATATCTAGTTAATGAAATGGTAACCCATGGAAAAATTTTCCTGTGTGAGACTACCCTTAAAAGTGAAGTGGAATTTTGGTAAATCACCTTGAATAATCCAAAAAATGATATTTTACGTGATATGGAAACTTTTATGATGTGTGAATGTATGTCATGTTATGTGGTCATGCAATGGGGTAGTTGTGATGAAATGATTTGGTGATGTGGTGGTTGTAACAAGGTGGTTGTGGATATGATGGTGTTTTGTGGTATTATTATCATGAGTATTACGGGTTGTTCATTGTTGTGATGTGTTATATTATCGTAGTTTTCTTATTAATGTAATTAAATAAATGATAACATTAAAATGTAAATAGTATTAGATAGTTTGAAATATAGGTTGAAATAAATAATGAATACTTAAATTGAAGTGGGTTTTTTATTTCAAAGGTTTAATTTCAATATATGAATTAATGGGATAAAAATGTGAAATAAATGGTAGGTTTAAATGGAATTTATTGGAAAATGTTAAAATGGTAAGTGGCTCATTTAATAATGAAAAGTGGAGTATGTCATGTGTGTGATTATGTGGTGTCATTCTTTTAGCGATGGCAGAAAACATGAAAACGTTTTCAAGGCCTTGGGGTGATGTTGTGAGTTAATATAGCTCTAGTGTGGTGTACCCACAGTTTTGGTATATGTGTTTTGATATAATATCTACATTGTTTCCTTTTGATTTCGAATATGCACCCCACCCATTCTGATCACCTAGTACTGAAAGAAAAAAGTTTTGGGGTTTCTTATCCCCACACCATAATGGATAGGATGAATGAATAAATACCCACTATTCCTTGTTCCCTTATCCATGAGTTGATATCATGCATGGGCTATGAAATTCAGAAGTACAATGTTCCCTTTTGAAATGTGGTGTGATGTGATGTGATGGTCGATGTGTCCTTGGGCGAGGTGTAATGTTTTAAAAAAATGTGTTTTTGGGCGATATGGTGAGATTCCTTATAGTGGGGGTCATATATGATAGGTATAGGGAATGAGATTGATGTAATTAATATTTCTGATAGCCCGTTATTATGGTTAAGTTTGTGATGTGAAGTCCCAACTATTATTGGGAACTAAGTGACGTAATGTGATGTGATTCTATATAGAATTGGTGGGAGCTCTAAGACATACGTCTTTGGGGTGTGAGAGAGGGTAATCTATGGGAAATGGGTGATGGGTATCCTTATCAATATGATTATTGTTATGATATTGTACTTGGATGTTTTATTTGGTGATAATTCCATGGTGAGGATGTTGACTTTTTAGTTGACCTTTTTAATTTTTGTTTGGTTATGCTGTTTTATCACTACTTCATTAATACTCTTCTTTCACATGTACACGAGAGACATTGGTTACCATAAAGAGTATACTTGCATGCTCACCCTATGTATATAAAATTTATTCCAGTTTTCTAAGAGGTCTTCTTCGACCATTTTGGATACTACAATCTCAAAAGAGTATACTCTTATTGTGTCACTTCTTTAGCTATTACTTTTTGATACTTTTTGATACCTTTATATATATTTGTTTCATTTACAAATTCATTGTGGGGTGGTATAGAATTAATTTATATTATTTTCTAGATTTTTTTCTATTGAATTATAATATCTCTATATATTGTTTACATATTGAAGTTAATGCCTCCTAATAGTGATGTTTTTATTCCCTTGGTGTTAGTAACCAACCCGAGGCCTACTAGAAGGGAAAATAAGGGTTCATTATTTCACTTCCATCATTGAAAGCCCAGGAGGGGTACCTTTAGAGGGTGGGGAATATGAAATAGTTGTGTCATTGGTTATATTTGAGAGATATGATAGAGTTTGGAGTTAGGTACTATGAGTATTTCATGGGTTAGTAAGGCGACAATGTCAGATGATATTAGTGTGTGACATAGTATAAGGAAGACTGATTGGGATACATAATTTTAGGATACCTCGGGATCTGATGAAAGGTAATTGGGTGAACCTAATGACTTAGTGAGGTGGAGCATCCTACAATATAGATACTTCATAAAGGTACATGGATCACGATGACTTGTGTTTTCATTTGAATTGGTGAGTTTTATTTTAGGAAATTTAAAATGAATTAAATATATTTTAAAAAATCCACATTATTAGGATTAAGAAATATCTGTTTCTTTTTTATCTATGGTTCATGGATATCATATGTGTGTCAATACACTAGTGTAGGTTTAGAATGTTGATCTCGTTGATTGTTGGATGGTCAACCCAGTTGAGGAGGATGGTCCTTAGAAGAGGGTGATGCATGCCTTTTAGTTGTAGGATTTGGGGATGTATGAGGGTAGTATTTCTAATTTATAGATAGAATGAATGTTATAGGGGCTTGAGATCACCATTTGGTTGATCTAGACCCTAATAATGTTATGGTTCTGATTGGAATATAGTGATATGTGTGTATTTTTGCTTCAATGGTGGATGTTTTGTCTTGGTGACTAGAAGAATAAAGATGTTTCATGGATCAACTTTCAGAAAGAGTTCTGTTTATAGATCCTTTCAATGGATATGGAGGTAATGAATATGTAATAGTTTATCTCTCCTTGGTATAGGATCATTTCATTATGGGATATTGGTATTAAGATTAATAACCTCTTCTGATTCTCCCCAAAATGTTTTCCTGATGAGGAATCCTGATCAACGCATCTTAAGGAGGCACTATATCTTTTTTTCTATTACACAATTACTCCCTTTACATTTCTAGCATATCTAGAGGTTTTGAAGATATAGTAGGTGGTCAAGTACATTCACACTTTAGGAGGTTTACCGTAATGGGTGATCTAGGAGGGTTCATTAAGGATAATAGTTGGTAGTGTTAGGTATCAAGCGCCAGAGCATTTTATGTTTTGACAAGAAAACATTTGTTTCCACCTTCTCATCCTTCTAGGGATAATTATTTTTGAGATATTACTATGGGATTTGGGCTAATTTGTTTTGTATTTGGAGTTTATTTTCATCACTAGTATCAGTTTCATGTGGTTATTAAATCTCAATTTGGTGGATGTGTTCAAGTTCATCATTAGCCTCGATAGTAAAACTTTGTGAGGCAGTTTTAGTAATAGGGGTAGTATTTTTATACTCCACTAAGGTGAGAGGGATAAGATAGAGGTCAAACTTAAGATTTACCTTATATTAAGGGGCCTTGATCCTAGTATGTTCATGGATGTTTCCATCATCAGAGAGGTAGAGGAGATGGGTTTGGTCAGTTGAAGGTAGTGGAGGTATCAGCAGTAGAGGGGATAAATATCATTCATGGTGGGTTTATATTTTCATTTACATTTGTTTATATATTATTTGATTTAGTATATCTGCACTCCTTTGTTTCACCCTCTCTAGGATGTGCCCTAGGACTAGATTTAGAGAAGATTCTTCATCCCATAGTGTTGATTACATTAGTCAAAGGTCTGACCATCTTGTTTGATGTGTGACATAGGTGTAGAATGATAATGGGGCCACATCAGTCATGTGGAGTTCTTTTCATACTATAGATTCATAAATATGATTTCATTCTATGAAAAAGATACCTATATTACATGTGTTATATTATAAATTTATTACAAATGATATTTGTGATCTTAGATATGGATGTATAACATACTATTTTTGTAGAAAATTAGAGTTTCTAGGTGGGAAGTACACGTGTGGGTCCACTTATTTTTTAATGGGTGATTTTTATGTGGAGTTAGTTGAAACAGGGATGATGGATTTTCCTAGGGTTTTTAGGATTTTGTGGATATTTTTCCAAAGGATATTATGATGCTACCCCCTCAACCTGGTATCTAGTTTAGAATATACATAAATCCCACTACTTAATTAATTTAGATGTCTAATTCTTGGATGGAACCCTCTATGTTATAGGATTTGGGGATTCATATAGATGATATAATGATGAAATGCTTCATCTTTCCTAGTGTTTCACTATGGGGTACTCTATAATAATTCACCATGATGGTGGATGGTAGTTTGAGGTTATTTATAGACTACTAAAAGTTTAACCATGTGATGATCAAAAAATTATATCCACTTACAAAGATTGATAATATTTTCGACCATATGATGAGAGTTATTAGATTATCTAGGATTCATTTGATATCAATAAATCACCAGATTATTCTAAAGTGGAAGGGATTTTTAAATACTTCCTTCAATTATAGGTATGAGACTTCATGTTTGTGGTTATTTAATTAGGTATAAAAAACACACCAGTTTTTTTCATGGGACTCAAGAACTCTATATTCTGTGCATTCCTAGATTAATTAATAGTAATTTTCATCAATGAAATATTTATCTAATTGATGTCAAAATAGAATATTTTCGATCATCTCATTTCTTTCTTACATGTTATTTAACACAACTATTTCTATGGAAAGTTTCATAAGTGTTTGTTAAGGAAATGAGAGGTGAATTTCAATAGGAATGTGGTTTCCCAATAGATATGATCGATGGACCTATCAACGGATGTGGTAATTGGTTCCTTGAAGTCCCCAAGAGTTTGGCTTACATCTGTAACTTACTTCTCCATTCAGGATATTAATAATGGTTTGAGTCTGATATCAAATCGATTTTATCCTCATTTAATACATTTAATAGTAAGGACAAGGTGTTTATCTAAAAAAAATTCTTAGGTATCCTTTGACTTCATGAATGGTATATTGATCAGTACCCCACTACATTGATTGATTTATGAAGGGGTAATGTTTGAGTTGTTTTTTGAAACTTTCTATATGGTCTTGGGGTATATCTTGATAAAATATAAGTTGATAATATCTTATGGGTCTAAGTAGTTATCCCACTCAAGTATTAATATTCCACCCATGATCTTGAGTTTGAAGTTGTCATGATTGCAATAAATGTTTTGTGACATTCCTTATTAGGAAGAACATTATAGTCTTCACATATCATAAAAGTATAAGGTATATCATTTATCAACATGATCTAAATCAATGATAATAGAGGTGGATGTATTTTCTTCAGGATTGTGATTTTATGATCTTCTACACCACTATAATGGTTAATATTGTGGATAATTATTTGAGAAGGATTTCGTGGATGACTGTAATTTGGGGTTCAAGGGATATGTTGAGTGTGATGGTGGAATTAACATCCATACACTTATATGTGAGTGTGGATGATTGTATTGGTTATTGTCTCAGAATAAAGTATTGTACACTCTATTGAAACAAATGGATGAGTCTTACTGGGGAGACTCATAATCATAGGTCATTCACGATTGTGTTGACCATAGTGATGATGTGGGGGGTGGATGGAAGACAGATAGAATCAGATATTGTTTCAAGGATAGATATTTGTTATGTTAGTGATAAGTGACGGAGTCATTCGTGAGCTTAATATCTCACCTTGGGTAGTACACCCAAGAGTTTTCATGAAGTATCATGGATTTAGGATATAGTTTTGGTGACCTAGAATGAAATTGGCAGTGGCACAGTTTATAGCTCAATGTTTGGTTTCCATGAAAGTAAAGGTCAAGCATCATATTCCTAGAAGTTTATTACTTCCATAAAATATTCTCTCATTTAAATGGGATGAATACTTTATAGACTTCATCACAATTTTACCTCATGTTTAGGGTAGTTTTGATGTTATTTGGATAATCATGGATTAGTTAATGAAATTCGCTCACTTCCTAGTGTTCATGGGGTTAAGTTCCAAATTTGTTCTGGTGAGGAGGTTTTTTGGATAAGGTAGTGCAGTTTGAAGTAGTAGTAAGGTCCAATATCTCAAATTGGGATTCACATTTTACTTTGTGACCCTAGATATTATTTATTCATGGTTTTGGCAATTATTAATGCTGCATTGCTACTTTTCCACCCTAGATTAATTGTCATACAGAGTATACTATCCGGTCACTAGTGTATATGTTTCGGGTGTGTGTCTTGTACTTTGGTAGGTTGTAGGATAAAATTTTTCGTTTTTTAAATTTTTATAAAAATAAATCACTCTTCTATTTCCATGAATCCAATTAAGGTATTGTATGAACTGTTGTGTCATTCTCGGATTTGCAGGATCGAGATTGGGGATTGAATAGTTCTTGGTCCTGATGTGGTGTAGTGTACATCATAGAAGTTTTAGGTTATTCATGAGAGGATGAAGGCAGTATTGGATGAGAATAAATCTTATTCCATTCATAGAAGGATTCCCTTAGAGTATGAGATTGTAGATCATGTGTTTTTCAGAGTCGCCCCTCGACATGGGAAATGTAGATTTGGAAGGGGGAGTAAGATATCTCTCTTATTCATTAGTCCTTTAAATGTGTTAGGTTGTGATGGTGAGGTCTCTCAATGGTTGTAAATTTCTCTATGAATGGATTGAATTATGAATTTCCTCCATGTCTCTCATCTTCATTGGTATATTCATGATGAATCCCATTTCATTGACTGGGGATATTTGGATATCATGGGTGGTGAAACATTCGTAGAGAGGATAGTGGAGATCCATTATCATCAAGAGAAGATACTATAGGGACATACCATTCCATTAGTTCATGTGTAGTAGATTTCTGGTGGCCTAGATTATTGTACCTGGGAATGAGATGTAGATGAATGCCTGGTACCCTGTTTTTTTAAAGCTTCTCTTGTATATCCTTGTTTTTTTATGATGTAATGTTTGGTCTTTAGTATTTTATATGAGATGTGTTTCTTCCTGTTTGATACGATGTGTGATAAAAAATCCAATGCATAAAAAATGGAAAATGTAATTCCTAATCGATATTTTTTATACATTTACATGATTGAAATTGTTTTGGTGAGTCTATGTGGACAAAAGTGGAAACTATCTTGACATGCGAGAAATAATTCCTTGATTTATGTACTTAGGCATCCCCAATTTGTTAGTTTTGAAACTTTTTGTCTTGTGTCTATGTAAGTATTGAAAGGGTTATGAACGTGATTAGGTAAATGAGAGGAGGATTGTGGTGGACTATTTGGTAGGTAGGTGTATTTTATTATCAACAAGATTCTTGAGAGGTATCTCATAAGGTGGGACCATTTTCCCTCCCTTATCTATAGGTTTGATATAATTATAAAAAAATGAACTCTTTAAGAGGTATATAATTTAATTCCCCCGTTTATAATTAATTTTTTCCTAGATAATCCATAAAACATTGGGAGAACATTGGTTTTTTAGAGGCCGGAAGTAAATGCTGGTAATAGATAATTGTGGTAGATGATGAAGGTTGTGGACTTAGTCTGGAATTAGATGCTTAGTGTAGATTATGATGGTATATTATAATGGAATATCCTAATGGTATATTATTATTTTATGTTCTAATGATAGATATTGTTTATAGAAGAGTTAGTCTGAAAGTAGACTCTGATGGTAGATTTTGATGGTAGATTTTGATGGTAGATTCTAATAAAAGATTCCAATGTTAAATTCTGAGGGTTTATGGTTGTGTAAGTAGACTTAGTCTAATGGTAAACTATAATGTTACTTTCTAAAGGAATATTTTGATGGTACATTCCAAACATAGATTCTGAGGTTAAATTATGAGCGTAGATTCTAGCTGTTGAAAGTTCCAATTTTTCTCATTTTAAATAATTTTTTACATAAAATGATTTTAAATCCTCAATCAAGAGAATTAAGATCTATTTCAAAATAGGTTAAATATATTTTCATTATATAAAATATTGGATCTTTTAAAAGTAACTTTTATGTATAATTTAACAATATCGTCATTAATGGTCAATTAAAATATAATTTATGATCCAAAATAAAGAAGGTTTCATATCAATGGTTGCTAAAACTAAAATCATTCCTTAATTAATTATTTCTTTCTTTCTCTATATATGGTAGGTTCTAAATCCTATACCTTGGAGTCATGGAACCCTATTACCACTATTGGTTTCAGCCGTACCTGTATGTGATTTTTTCCTATGTCTACAACCACTATTTTTTGTATAACAAAACATGTGAAGTTTCTTGCTTCAAGGTAAGGGATACATTATCTCTCAACAGTTGTATCATGTGATGGGGTTTTATGATTTTTTATCTTTTGGGAGTATATTATTAACTATATTAATTAAGATAATTATCTGGTTGATTTAAATTGAATGGGGAAGGGTTTTAATCACATGATTTTATATATTTGATATTATTGATGATTTTGTGATTGTATGATGTTTACACCATCCAAAAAATCATTATCCTTGGGGGATAATTTTGTGTATTACGAATTGTGTAATAGTACCCCTATCTTTTATAGTTTCATATCACCCTAAATTTTAAATTTCAATCACTTATATCCTGTTAATAAAGTGGTTTCACCTGGAAAATTCTTCTGCTGTGATAATACCCTTATAAATAAACTGCAATTGATGAAAATCCCCCATGAATAATATGGTAATGATATTTGACATTTTTTAGAAAGTGTTTTGATGTGTGAATTTTTTTGTTCCATATGGTTATGTTAGGGGTCGTTGTGAGGTAATTTGTTGGTGATGTAGTGATTGTGCCTGTGATGGTGGTTTTATGGGATTCTTAGCATGAAGATGATGGTATATTTGTTGTTGTGTTGTTTTTTTATTCTATTTTCCCAATTAGTAATAAAATTAAGTAAATGATAACATTAAAATGGTAATTATATGTTATAGTTTGAAATATTTTTTTAAATGAATAATGAACCCTTGAATACAAGTTTTTTTGTAGTTTAAATGTTTGGGGTTTATATACGAATTAATGGGAAGGAAATTGTGAAATAAATGGGCTATTGAAATGGAATATGTTGGTAAATTGGAAGACTAGGAATGAATCATTTAAAAAGGAACACTGGAATATGTCCTATGGATCATTATGTGATGTTATAATTTTAGTGATGTATGTGAAACTAAAAAAGGTCATGGGGCCTTAGGGTAAGGTTATGAGTTGGGATGGATCTTGTGTGTTGTTCCCATATGATGGGATTATGTGTTAGGATTTTTTATATACATTATACTATATTGTTATTTTATATACATTCCCTACACATTTTGATCACCTTATTCCAACAACCAATAGTTTTAAGGGTGTTTTTCATAACACCTCTATGGTGATGATTAATTACTGTCCACGAGCTCTTTACAAATACCTATTCTAGTTAACAATGACAAGAAAGCACTGTGATGGCCCAAATTCAAAATTGACCTATCAAGAATTCCTATGATTTGATGTCCTAGGTGTCTTAGAGTGAGGTGTGATGTGATGAACCATGTGTTGTTAGGTGAGATGATAGATGGATTATGGTGGGGGTAGTGTGTGGTATGAGGGAACAAGGTTAATATCCTTTAGGTTAATGATATCATACTATTATGGTTATGGTTGTGATGTGATGTCCTAAGTGTCCTTGAGCGTGATGTGATGTGATGTTTTATGAAAGAGGTGGGAGCACCAAGACATATTTTTTTGGGGTGTGAGAGTTGATAATCAGTGTTAAAATGATGTGGGGTAACCTTATTAATATTCATTATATTATGTTATTATACTTGGATTCATTATTTGGTGATATTTCCATGGTGAGGATAAGGATTGGTTATTTAACAAATTTAGGTGTTTTTTAGTTCTGGTTTTCTCTCACTAGAGCATTTTTATTCTTTCTTCAAATGTATACGAGAGACTCTGGTTACCCTACTGAGTATACATGTATACTCACCATATGTATATAAACATTTTTTCTTTGAATTTTTGGAGGAATTCATGGAATATTATAGAAACTAATAGGTGAGCCATCTGGATAGTTGTTTTTCACAACTTAATCTTTTACTTTTGGGTACTTTTCGATACTTTTGTCTGTATCTATTTTATTTACAGATGTATTGTGGGACTGTTTGTGATTACTTTATATAATATATTGATGTTTGTTTTATTATTTATCCTATCACATGATCTAGTTTTTTTTAGGGCAATTTCACCAAATTGTGTGATTATTATTCCCTCGATGTTGTAGACACCATGAAATGTGTTTTATGCACTTCTTCAAAAAAGAAAAGATATTATTCTCACATACACAACAAATTTCAAGTATGAGTAAATATGATTTCACCAGGAAGGAAGAAGATACATGATATATTTCTATGTTCCAAAATACTAATCGAAATCGATGGATAAGTGGAATGATTTCCCCATCCAAGAGTAGGTAGTGGATTTCCAATATTGATGATGAAAAGGTGTTGACACATTAAATTCAATTTCCATGTTTCTTCTAAGAAGACATGGTGAATTTACCATCTCATGAATTGAATAACTTTTTAAGACCTTCTATTTGACTAGACATGGAGCCCAAATAGGCTTACGGATCATAAGTAATGTCACTTGGAAGATGGATAACTTTCACAAAGCGACCTACATGGATGACCTATGATGTAACGCCCCGACCCTAGTTACCCAGAGTCGGTGCATTATTGCGTAACATTGGCATGATCACAAAAGATCAAGTCTCGAAAGACCGATTATTTTAGTAGCATTGGAAACACTAGATACATTCATAAGTCTTACATTACATCAAAAAGTAAAACAAAACTACAACAACATCTTGTCTTCATATCCCCTCATACTATCCCTGCAGGTCATTCATAATATTCTTCTTCACATCCGGGAAAAATTAAAACACTGAAAGGGGTGAGCTCAGATGCTCAGTAAGGATAACAATATAGTGGAAGCTTTCATAAATAAACATAAACATTTAAGATAATGTAAAACTAAAACAAAATCCTTTTAAACATGAACTTCAACAAAATATGGAAAAAGTAAAATGAAATAATGCCATTTACTTATTCACATGGATATTCTACTGGTCGAATAATCATATGCAATATCAATAATCACATTCATAATGATGGAATTCATAATGCCAGAATACCATAACCACGT
This sequence comes from Viscum album, assembly GCA_963277665.1. Classification (NCBI taxonomy): domain Eukaryota; kingdom Viridiplantae; phylum Streptophyta; class Magnoliopsida; order Santalales; family Viscaceae; genus Viscum; species Viscum album. The sequence goes on from OY728123.1 coordinate 1,760,502,009, forward strand.
AGCCAAGGCCTCGTGCCAAGACCACAAATAAGATTTTGTCAAGGCCTCGTGCAAAAACACTAGTTTGCCTCATGAGACCTACCGATGCATCGAGGAGCTATAGAGGGCTCCACCCATCACTTATTAAGTCCAATGCATTCGTCGTATGAACAGGTTTAAACATATCATAAACCATAACATAATCGTATCACATAAAACATGCATAAAGGAAACATAACATTTCCAAATTTCAATCACAATATATCAATACAACACATTGATATAATAAAAACACTTTAAAAACCATTTTCAATACCAAAATAAAAGAAAATTAAAACGTTGTATTTATTTTTCATTTAAAAAAAAGCTATGGCTTGTAGAGGAAGCCGAAACTCAAATAATAGTCACATTGGCGGAGAAGTCGTTGTCATCACATACGTAAGAAAAAACATTCCTTTTGTCGTTTAGTAAAAATGCTTCGTATAAAGAGATTCCATTTTGAATAAAAGTAAAAGTAAATGGGGTTTATACACCGTATAAATGAAATTTGTGTATAAAACAAAATATGCCTCAATGAATGGTGATTGAGACGAAGTCCCTTAAAAAGATCCTTTTTTTAAATAAAATAAATCTATTATGTGTATTCACTATAAGTGAACATATATAAAGTATAAATACAATATAGTACATAATAATATCATGACATAATTTGAAAGTAGGAGATTAACCCAAAGAATGGAAATTGGGTTACGAAGTTTCCTTACCTCGTTTCCGACTTGACTCGGCCATTCATTAACCTCCTGAATAATAAACTAGAGTTAATTTATAATTTCTTAATAACATTTTTCAAGTTTTTTATTCCTTTTATATCACTTATTACCATGTTATGAACATTATGTTATTATTTATGTTAATAACGGTCGTTTTGTCGATCTTTGGTACTTGAGTCAAAAATAAAATTCTTAAAATTACAAGTTGTTCATGTGGTAAAATATACATTATATTCATAATTATATTAATTATGTAGATATAATATACATCATATATATCCATTATATACATTCATTTATAATATTACATAACATTTAGAGGTAAGAAATGAAATCCACCATTCATGGAGACGGTAAGTCGTACGTACGCATGAACGCTACTTTCATTTCTATTTCGTATTTATTGTAATGAAGTTATAATTATATAAAGGTATAATATAATTCCATTATAATATAATGTATAATACCATTTACTCCATCCTTTATACATCCCACATATGGCATTAACGATTCAAATCACTTTGAGGGGGCGGTAGTCCGCACTTCCTAAAATGAAATTATCGCATTTACCCATAATGGAAATCATAAAGGTATGACATAAATGAAAAATACAGAATCATAAGGAAAAAAAATAACATATTATCATATATAAAAATAGTGTCATCGTAATGGCCACCATGGGAGGTGTTAAAAAAATATTGAACAATCATCGTTTCGTGAGGCAGTAATTTGCCACCCACAGAAACAATATGTTCTTTAACAATTAGACGAAGGTGTGTGTAAGTGTAAATAAATTAATTCGCATAACAACATTCTAGTATATTGAATATACTGGTGTTGTTACAAAATAAAGGAATAAAAAGAGTTTATGTGGTTGGAGAAGCAAAATAAAACAAAATAACATAAGAGAAGACATTACCTTAAAATCGGGTAACTCTTTTTTGATTTGAGCCAAAGGATTTCTTGGGAAGAATTATTCCCAAATTGAGGCTTCTAGGAGTAAGAGAGGGATGTTAATAGAGTATTTGGGCAGATTTTGGTCGAGCCAAATGGCTTGAAGGTGTGAATAAGGTGGTATAGGTGGGGGCCTTTTATAAGAGGAGAGAAGGGGCACTCTTGGAAAGTAAGAAAATGTCACATTATTATGAGATACTTTTCGAATTTTAGAGGTCCCAAAATTATATATTTATAGTATAAGGTGATAAGGGTTCGAAATATACTCATCCAATAGGTTTTTGACATGTTTAAGGCTTATATTGTACCTTATCTTTTCATTTTATTTAAATAGTTAATTAATGAGGTAATCGCTGCATCATTATGGTGTCATAAACAATTTAAATTATTTAATGTCTAAAAATTATAAAAAAAATATCATGATGTAGGAAATATTTTTATATTTCTAATGAATATTTATAGTAAAAAATATGACTTGTATAACCCTATTTAAAAATTGTTTTAGTAAAACAACTCATGTTTGTGACATTTTTATTTTAACATTAAATAAAAAGTTTTTAATGTCATTTTCCTAACAAAGTGGCTCCATGGGGTCCCCATGTTGAACCATGTATTTTCATGGTGGGACATTACTCATCCAATAGGGTTAGGACAAGTGTAAAGGTAATTTCATATTATTATAACATTATCTTTACCTTAAATTACACTAATTACCTTTAATCGCGATTAATTAAACTTAAAAGTTACTATTCACCAAAAAAATCATTTTAATCCCATTGAACCACATTATACTTCCTAACGAAAACCATGTATGTCAGATTTTTGAAAATAAAAATCACAGAACCGGTAACGTTTCATTTAAACAAAAAATAAAATTTTTAACTACCACTTAGTTGTTTCACTATTCATCAAAAATTGAAGTTTTTCAGAACAATGCCAAAATTTCACCCTAAGCTATAATTCATATTCCGAATTTAAAATTGATGTCTATTTTAAAAAATTACATACATATAAGTTGAATTAATTAATTTTATAACCAATTCCCGCTGTCACAACAAATAGCGTGTTTTTAAGAAACAATATATATCAAAAGATTGACAATTGTTTATGTCCAATTTAGAAGTAAAATTAATTATAATGAACACCATTGGATAAAATGGTAAAAATAAATTCTAATTATACTTTATAACCACTAAATAGTATAATTTATCACTATAAATACTTATTATTTAAAAAGTTGTTTTTAAGTATTTTTCACTATTCATAAAAAATTGGAAGTTCTCAGAAAATTACAAAAAATTCAACATATGCTAATTTCGATATTCCGAATCCAAAAATGAAGTCCATTTTGAAATATAAAATATGTATAATTTCAAAAAGTGGGTATTACTATTCATAATGGCTATTTTTGATTGGTTGCAGTGTGTTAGAATCTCGAACTTGCGTACAATGCAAGCTATTGCATTATTGAAAGAGAAGCGTATCGTGGAAGCTCAGGGTGTTACATTCTCCCCTCCTTCAATAAATTTCGTCCTCACAATTTGAAATTTTTCTTTAAAAATACACGGTTAAAAATAGAAAATACCTTTGTGTAAAACCCACATCGGAAATAAGGTTAATAAAAATATAACTTTAAAAGAAAGAAAGATAGGTACAAAGGTCACCCGAGATAGCCCATACTAGGATTCAATGAAAATATGGATATGGAAGAAAAGAAAACCATAAAGGTTTGATGGAGAGTTGTAGAAAACTAGATTAGGAGAAAGTTAACCACAAGAAAATCACAAACTTATGATTGGCTAAACGGTCATTGAATCCCTAGTTGGAAAAGTTAACCTGCAACGTTTTTGTTTTAAGTTACCTTTTATAAAGTTGAGGAATTTATTTAGAAGACTTACTAAGAACGTAAGGGAATATACATACATGTCATGTAGACTTTCATTCTTTAATAAATTTTTACCACAAACCCATCTTTCACTCTAAAAGGTAATAGAACTCAAATATATTCTATTTATCCTAATTGTATAAGGTTTCAAATATTAACACATACCATTTAGATTAGGAAAACTATTTTGTAATAACCAGGGACTTCCTGTAGGCTAGTGGAAGGTAATAAAGGCATGTTGCACTATGGTTGTGGGTTCGATTCATACATCTTTGTCCGACGCGATGGGTTATCCCCCCAACCTACAGGTTGTCCTTTTTTAAAACTATAGTATTATAATATTCCAAAAATATTATTCAGAAATTTTTTAACCTTAAACAATACTATGAAAAGTTCAACTTAATTCATTCCAACCTTTATAGTTATCCAAAATACCTCTATCCAGACTTTCTCTAAAAGGTTCCTAAATTCCAAAATCAATTGTGACATCAGATTCCCCAAACAAAGTAAAGTTTCTCTTATTGTCACATACTAAAAATATGATTACCTTCATCATATTAAATCCTTAATGAAAACAACAAGTACTACAGTACAATCCTTATATATATCACATTATTATTATAACCAGAATATAATCCTTGTTTCCAAAAGCACCAATACATTATTTATTCCACTTCAACTGTAGTAACAACATAATATTGTCCTCGATCCCTTGGCCTTTTATGAGGTAAGGTTCCCTGATGCTTAGGACATTCATTTTCATAATGCCCCATTTCTCTACAATTTTAGCATTCAACATTTGTAGCCTCTTTCTTTCCCTTGCAATCACGAGCCTGGTGACATTTTTCTCCACATTTATAACAAACTCCCATTCCTTTTAGGAAAGTACCGGGGTGATTCTTCCCACAATTATCTCATAATTGAAAATCCTTCTTTCCCTTTTTCCCTTTATCTGTCTCTTGTTCCACCGTTCTCTTCTTCTATTGCTTTACTTTATTGTCATAAGATTTAGAGAATTCCTTTTCTGTCTTGATAGCACATGACACTATATCTTCATACGACGAGAAAGATTGTGAGACTAAGTCTCGATGGAGAAATGGTTTTAAATAATCAAAGAAACGATCAATCTTAATTCTTGGGTTACGTATATAATCTGCAGCATGTCTTGCTAACCTTGTAAAGTTGGGCTCATACTTTGCGACATTCTTATCCTCCTTTTGTCTCAGACTCAGAAATTATCTTTCCATATCTGCTCGATGGTCACAAGGATAGTATTTTTCTAAGAAAATTTCCTTAAACTCCCTCCATTCCATACTTGAAACTTCTTCATCTTCCTTTGTGTTTTGAATCAGCGACCACCATTGATCAACATCTCTAGTGAGGCACTAAACTGCCATGATAACCTTTTCCCTTTCACTACTCCCCAAGGCATGGAATATTTTCTCTAAGGAATTTATCCATTTCTAAGCTACCAAGGGAATTGTACCCCCATTAAATTTTGGAGTTTGTTTCCTCATGAAGCGGTCTAACATTAATCCTCCACGTTTCGGATCAGGGTGCTCCATACGAGTAAAGTTTTTATTCATAGCCTGAGTGAGTTTTCCCAGTATGGTGATAAGTTGATCATCACCAGTTGTGTCTACAGCTCCACAATAATTATCTTGAGCAAGAGGGAAATCCCTACACGGAGTGCGTGCAATGATACGGTTTCCATTCCTCCCACTAGGTGCCATTTATAAACAATGGCATAAACTAGATTAGTTTATGAATTAAAATACATAATTCCATACTTGTAAAACACTTAACAAAAATTTGGCAGTTTATGGATACAATACATAATCATAAAAAATGTTTTCTTTGAGGAAGTGTATACTCATAAACCCTTCATAATGGTTTGTAAAAAATGAGAATTATCCTAACAATATCCCCCGAATATTTCGTAACCAAGAGTGCAACAAGGCCCGTTGTCATGCACCAGTTCCCGTTCGAGTCTAGCTCAAAGCAGTGTTTTCGGGTTTTACCCCTAGGTACATATGTGCCAGAGCCGCCTCTACCTGCTCGTATCTAGACAGGGGTGTATTGCTCGGAAAACTCACAAAATATCTATAATAGAAAAATTCTAGGAAATTCTTCTATACTAATCCTCAAAGTCTATATTAGGGCTATGTGGTCTAATCAGAGATTATCTAAATCTAGCTTCAAAGGTTAGTACTAAACTGCCTCTGATACCAACTGTAATGCCCCGACCCCAGTTACCCAGAGTCAGTGCATTATTGTGTAACATTGTCATGATCACAAAAGATCAAGTCTCGAAAGACCAATTAGTTTAGTATCTTTCGAAACACTAGATACAATCATAATTCTTACATTACATCAAAAAGTAAAACAAAACTACTACAACATCTTGTCTTAATATCCCCTCATACTATCCCTGTAGTTCATTCATAATATACTTCTTCACATCCTGGAAAAATTAAAACACTGAAAGGGGTGAGCTCAGATGCTCAGTAAGGATAACAATTTAGCGGAAGCTTTCATAAATAAACATAAACATTTAAGATAATGTATAACTAAAACAAAAGCATTTTAAACATGGACTTCAACATAATATGGCAAAAGTAAAATGAAATAATGTAATTTACTTATTCACATGGATATTCTACTGGTCGAATAATCAAATGCAATATCAATAACCACTTTCATAATGATGGAATGCATAATGCCAGACTATCATAACCACGTAGCCAAGGCCTCGTGCCAAGACCACAAATAATATTTTGTCAAGGCCTCGTGCCAACACACTAGTTTGTCTCATGATACCTACCGATGCATCGAGGAGCTATAGTGGGCTCCACCCATCACTTATTAAGTCCAATGAATTCCTCATATGAACAGGTATAAACATATCCTAAACCATAACATAATCGTATCACATAAAACATGCATAAAGGAAACATAACATTTCCACATTTCAATCACAAGATATCAATACAACACATTGATATAATAAATACACGTTCAAACCCATTTTCAATACCAAAATAAAAGAAAATTAAAACTTTGTATTTATTTTTCATTTAAAAAAACGCTATGGCTTGTAGAGGAAGTCGAAACTCAAATAATAGTCACGGCGGCGGAGAAGTCGTTGTCACCGCATACGTAAGAAAAAACATTCCTTTTGTCGTTTAGTAAAAATTCTTCGTATAAAAATATTCCTTTTGAATAAAAGTAAAAGTCAAAGGGGTTTATACACTGTATAAAAGAAATTTGTGTATAAAACAAAATATGCCTCAATGAATGGTGATTGAGACGAAGTCCCTTAAAAAGATCATTTTTTAAAATAACATAGATCTATTATGTGAATTAACTATAAGTACACATAAAGAAAGTAGAAATAAAAGATAGGACATAATAATATCATGAAATAATTTGAAAGTAGGAGATTAACCCAAAGAATGGAAATTGGGTTACAAAGTTCCCTTACCTCGTGTCCGACTTGACTCGACCGTTCATTAACCTCCTGAATAATAAACTAGAGTTAATTTATAATTTCTTAATAACCTTTTTCAAGTTTATTATTCCTTATATATCACTTATTACCATGTTATGAACATTATGTAATTATTTATGTTAATAACGGTCGTTTTGTCGATATTTGGTACTTGAGTCAAAAATAGACTTCTTAAAATTAAAAGTTGTTCATGTGGTAAAATATCCATCATATCCATAATTATATTAATGATTTAGATATAAAATACATCATATATATCCATTATATACATTCATTTATAATATTAAATAACATTTAGAGGTAAGAAATGAAATCCACCGTTCATGGAGACTGTAAGCCGTACGTACGCATTAACGCTACTTTCATTTCTATTTTGTATTTAATGGAATGAAGTTATAATTATATATAGGTATAATATAATTACAGTATAATATAATGTATAATACCATTTACTCCATCCTTTATACATCCCACATATGGCATTAACGATTCAAATCACTTTGAGGGTGCGGTAGTCCGCACTTCCTAAAATGAAATTATCGCATTTACCCAGAATGAAAATCATAAAGGTATGACATAAATAAAAAATACAGAATCATAAGGAAAACAAAAAAATAATATATATCATATATAAAAATAGTGTCATTGTAATGGCCACCATGGGAGGTGTTAAAAGAATATTGAACAATCATCGTTTCGTGAGGCAGTAATTCGCCACCCATAGAAACAGTATGTTCTTTAACCATTAGACGAAGGTGTGTGGAAGTGTAAGTAAATTACTTCTCATAAAAGCATCCTAGTATATTGAATATACTGGTTTTGTTACAAAATAAAGGAATAAAAAGAGTTTAAGGGGTTGGAGAAGCAAAATAAAACAAAATAACATAAGAGAAGACATTACCTTAAAATTGGGTAACTCTTTTTTGATTTGAGCCAAACGCTTCCTTGGGAAGAATTCTGCCCAAAGTGAGGCTTCTAAGAGTAAGAGAGGGAAGTTAAGAGAGTATTTGGGCAGAGTTTGGCCGAGCCAAATGGCTTGATGGTTTGAATAAGGTGGTAGAGGTGGGGGAATTTTATAAGAGGAGAGGAGGGGCACTCTTGGAAAGTAAGGAAATGATACATTATTATGAGAAACTTTTCGGATTTTAGAGGTCCCACAATTATATATTTCTAGGATAAGGTGATAATGGTTCTAAATATAATCATCCAATAGGTTTTTGACATGTTTATGTCTTAGATTATACATTATAGTTTCATGAGAAGGAATCCCAAGTTAAAAATAATTATGAATGGGGAATACTCATAAGGAGGAGGCCCAGCTTAAGGGAATTTGGAACATGGGGCTTACTCCTAAAGAGGATGCCCATATTTGGGAATTTAAAGACTGGGGCTTACTCCTGAAATGAAATCCCAGGTTAGGGGACTTGGGGCTTACTCCTAATGAGGATTCCCAAATTAGAGAAATTAAGAATGGGGCTTACTCATGAGAAGGAGGCCCAGTGAATATGGAACTTGGGGCTTACTCCTAAGGAGGATGCCTAGATTTGGGAAATTATGAATGGGGCTTCCTCCTAATATGGAGGCCCATGTTAAAGATCCTCTCATCTTAAAGGATGAGGTTGAATGAATGAAATCTCTCACCTTAGTGATATAAAGATATGTAAATCAATATATTTAGAGAGATGTTCTACATAATTCCTTTCAGATAAGGAATCCAAGCAAAGAAACATGAAATACATGGCTTTAAATAGTATCTTGACGACTAAATTTTGAAGAGGAAAGGTGGATTTGAAGAAAACAAGTGAATAGGCAGGAGTGGCACCCAAAAAAAGAGAGGCGCACATGTAATAACCTGAGATTTTATAAGATATATTATTTTTAATTTCATTCATATCTTATGTTGTAAGATACACCAAGATTGTCTTTCACTATACGCAATACTGTATTAGCTTGCAGTATACGCAACACTATTCTTAGATTGTGTTATACACAATTTCAAGTTTGTTTGATAATAGTCATTCTATGTAACATTGGGTATATATATATATATTCAATGTATAAATGAAAAAGTTGTTGGATTCTGTTATAATGAAACAACAAAGGAGTCTTGCACTATACGCAACCCTGACTTGGCTTGCATTCCACGCAATCGCGACCTTCTTCGATAGCGTGTGTTGTACGCAATACCGGGTTTTACTAAACAACGATATGTTATTATAATATTATTATGAACTATCCGTTATGAATATTATTAACTATATTATGAATTTTATAACATTATTATTCATCTTATAAATTTTCTAAAACATTTTATGTGAACAAAATAAATTTTTCGGGTAAAATAAGTATTTTTAAAAAAATGCAGTTTTGCCGCCTTTAGATGGCGCACCCACTTTAAATATAGTTTTTGACATGTTTATAAGTTCAATTTTACAAAATAAAACTATTCATTGGAATAATGATATAAAATTTTATCTTGGATAAATTTTCATGTTATTCTGATAACTTTCATATTTTAATGAATAGTAAAAACATGCTATATTTTAATTAAAAACAACTTTTTTCATCGTAATAATTTATGTGGTTAAATTAAATTATTTAATGGTATTAAAAGATAAATATAATATATTTTTACCATTTAATATAATGTATGTCATTAGCATTGATTTTACTTTGAATTTGTAGGTTAAATCAATTCAATCTTTTGTAATGTTTTAAACAAAAACCGGTTTTCTTTCAACAACAGGATTAATTTTAATTTAATTTCTGAAACTTCTGTGAATTGAATTTGGAAAAATTGATTCCATATTTGGAATCAGTGGGTCCAAATTATATTAATAGACTTCTTTTTATTTTTGGGCATTATGAATAGTAACTACGGTAAATTTTATTTACCATAGTTAAAGGTAAATCAGGTAATTAAGGGTAAATATAAGATTATAAAATTATCCTAACACCTGCCAAAATCCTATTGGATGACTAAAGGTCGACCCATATCACCTAAGGGTCGTATTAGAATCATTTAGTGGACTTTTGTCCATGAAAATACCTTAATTATTATTAAAACCAAAGAAAGTGACAACATATCACTCTCTTAAATATTATAAGTATATTAATTTTAATTTAGTGATAAACTTCATGAAACTTCGAAAATGAATAGTATCAAGAAATCTAATGAAATTATATACATCATATTAATTTATTTATAATTTTTAGGGATTAAATAATTATCATTAATAGTAACACAATAGTGATGCAGAAATTGTTTATCTAGTGAAAAATCAAGAATATAGTTTTTATTAAACTAATAGTAACCATAAAATGCCCAAAACCCTGACCAAAACTTATTTTTCATGTACATTTAAACCATAATCATCCTATGGTCGAATATTTGACCATTTGGAGCCTTATAAAATCTATTATGACACTTATACTATTTTATTTTAAATGATGCCAAAGTTGTCACCTTCATAATTTAATAAATATAACAATTTAAATATTGTGATTTTAAGATGGTAACTTCTATTAAATGTATTATTATGAAATTTAATAGATTTATATTCATCATAAGATTTTATTTTTTAATTTTTATGCAACAAATAAGTATATTAATAATTATACAAAAATGTTGTAGTAATTATTTTATTAAGAGATAAACCAAATAAATGGTTTTAAAAATAATAAAATAAATATTATATGAACTATTTAATGTAATACACTAATTTTATAGATACATATGACCTTTTACGAATCTATTAAAGCTTTTATTTCGAAAGTATCTTCTGTATATAATTTATTTAAAATTCAAATAAATGAATAGTGTCAAAATTGACTCTATTGTTGTTTTATAAAAATAACATATTATAAAATTGTTTAAAAATCACAAAAATATTTAAAAATTATAAATTTAAATTCATATGGTGTAAAATGTTATAAAGTATCCAATTATGGACAATTCACAACAAATAAGTAATTTTTTGTTATAATTTAAAATTTAGAATGTTATTACCATAAATAAAATTAAATTGATTAAATAAGGATAAATCAAGTTGATAATGTTTAAAAAAATTTCTAACATGTCTAAATTTAATTGGTTGATGAGATTTCAACCCTATCATGTCTAATCTTTTGATATGAGTCATTTTTTGAGGTTTTTAAGTGGGGTTAGATTTATTATAAATTAATATTTTTAAGAATTCCAAAGGTGCCCCTCTCCTCCCTTACAAAAGAGCACCTCCTCCCTCTCTTCCCCACACCACATTGAGCCTTAAAGATCGGAAATCCCATACCAAATTCTATTATCCACTTCCCTAGAAACATCCTAGAGGTTCTGGTCTTCTTCAAAGACCAATTTTAGTGCCCTAAAAGGAGATCTCAAAGAGACGCTTCAAAGAAGAGGTAATGTCTGTTACCGATTATTTCAACTTTATTTCTCCTTCCACTTCTTCTTCTTCTTAGGTTGTTTCATTATGGAGTAATAACATCAGTATCACTCATATACTGATATGTTATTATAAGTATTAAACAACCCTATTTCACCATCTATCCATCCTACGGAAAATGAAATCACCGCGCATGCGTACGTACGGAATACCGTCTCCACAACGCGATGAGATTCATTCTCCACGTTAACCATTCATGAATGATTATAACGTATATATAATAAATAATCACGAAATATATTACATAATAATGATAATTTATTTATGTGTATATATATGTATGTCATCTACTTAATTCCATTCAACTCAATAAGGAAACGAAAACATCGTTCATGCGTACGTACGGCCTACCGTCTCCATGAACGGTGTATTTCTTTCCATTTACTGATATATTATATATATGTATATTCTGAATATATATTATATATAAATCATGTTTTACATTATGGATTTAAGTAATCATAATCTAAGTAATCATATGAATAATTACAAGTCAAAACACGGACGACAAATGAAACGATTTTACCCAAAACGCTCTTTAACATGGAATTTACAAAAGAACGGGTAATATAAAGTCATAAGTGAACCATATATACTATCATAACAATTAATATGATTCTATAATAAGTCAATAACATTATTTAAATCATTATACAGGAGTTTAGGATACGTACGAAGCATATCGGACCTAAGGTAATGGGATAATTTTGCAAATCTCATTTTTATCCGAGATTGCTTATTCGTAATTATTTACTGGGGTTATTGTTATCATTCATGTCCATGTTTCCTAAAAATGGTTTCATGTATGTTTAATGTCATTTTTACCCACTTTTTACTTTTACTACATGGTATGTAAGGAATATTTCTTTTGTTTACGTTATGAGGTACTTTTTTTGACTTTTCTGACAAAAGTACGATAAGAATGTTTTTTTAACATATACGGCATGAAAGGATATTTATGGTTTTATAAATCCATATTTTCATGAAGCTTACTCCAAAATATTTCATGACTATTTTCAAAAAAATCTATTTCTTTTAAAATTGCATGACATTTTGTGAAAAGAAAATGATTTTGAAGAGGAAAGGATATTTTCCTCAAGAATTCATTTCAAGTGTTTTATCAAGACCATTTTTCATATAAGATGAAATTATTTCATATGTGTATGTTTCAAGTAAAATTTCTCTATGATTTACATGGTTTCAATTTTTATATGATGAAATATCCATTTGTTTTATATGGATTATGTGATGATGGGATGATGTTTATGAAACCCATTTTATTCTTTGGGTTATAATGAATGTTTCATGTTTATTTTGTGGCACAAGTAAGAATGATTTCATTATGAGATGGGTGGGACCTATATCTCCCTCCAATGCATTGGTTAAATATTTATATCTCATGAGATAGACATGGCTGGAATGGAAAGTTAATCTGGTTCAGTATTACAGGACTGGAACGAGGAGTGGACTCGATTCAGAAAGGGACTTTGTCCACTAAGATGTTCTTGGCAGTAATGCCTTGGATACTATGGAAATCATTACATGTGCTTAATGGATGCCACAATTACATGTTTTATTCCCATGCTATTTTATCAGGGTTTATGTTCCAATATGATCTATGCCTTACGTACTTCCATGTTGTATGTCGTTGCTCAAGATTTTGATGTGTTCATGTTTTTAAGTTCAAATGTATATGGTATGTTTTATTTCATCCATGCTTACCCTTACTGAGCATTTGATATCACCCCTTTTATGTTTTCTTTTCCCCAAGATATAAAGAAAGGTTTTAGGTAAGAAAAAAGAAGATCTTTATGGGAGATGTTGAAGATATTTCACCACGATTAGAAGATTATATTCCGAGTTTCCAAAGACACTAAACTATTACAGTCCTTGTGTGTGTGTTTTTGTTATGTTCTAAGTATACCACAAAAGTAATGTAATGTCCATGTACGACAAGCTTCGGGTCTCTACAGTTGGTATCAGAGGAAAGGTTTAGTCAACCTTTGGAAACTAGGATGCGAGAACTTTAGTGAGATCCCTAGAGATATTTCTAAGGTATGTCTAGGGATGTCCCTAAGGTTAAGTATAAGTATAGGTTATAGTCCTAGAATTGCGCTAACGATCTTAGAATTAAACCTAAGATGTTAGATATTGAAGGTACTCTCCCTTTATTATGTTGTTTTCCCTAGCGTGATTTTTTCCTCTCACACTATTCTTTTTGGGTTTCAGACGATGGCTGGAACCCGAAGGAACCGTGTTGATCAATGCAATGGACAATGCAATGATTTTCCTCCAGAACAGACAAATATTATGGGATATGGAGTGAAAAATCTTATTGCTATACTTACACAAGCTGTGAATCATTCTAGACTTCCAAATGAGCAGAGAAGGGAACAATATTCTATTGATTCCTTCATGAGGCAACGTCCACCTTCTTTCAGTGGGTCTTCTGATCCACTTGTTTCTGAACAATGGATCAATACCACTGAAAATATATTTTCAGTTCTTCAATGTTCTGAACATGATAAAGTCATCTTAGCAGTATATCGTTTGGAAGGTGAAGCTGATCAATGGTGGAATCTTATCAAGAATACGAGGCAAAGAGATGAAATTGAGTCCATGGAATGGGACAAGTTCAAGAACTTATGTTTCAATAAGTACTTCCCTCGTATTCTTAAAACAAAGACGGGGAAGTAGTTTCTTGAACTAAAGCAAAAGGATGATGAATCTGTTGGTATATACGAAGCGAATTTTACAAGGTATGCATCTGGATTTATCATCCAACCTGAAAGTAATGTTGATCGATTCTTCAGTGGCTTAAAACCAAATCTTCGAAGGGCATTAGCTATAAGATACTTCAGTAGCAATGAAGAAATTTTGTGTTGTGCAATCAAGGTAGAAATGGAAGTTGGTGTTACTTATCCATCTCATGGTTTTGACAAGAAACGAAAGATGGAGTTCAAGGAGAAATCTCAGAATAATGGTGAAAAGAAGATGAATGTTTCCTTATGCTCAAAGTGTGGAAAGAAGCATGGTGGAGATTATCTTAAAGGCACAAGTAATTGTTTCAAATGTCGAAAGGAAGGTCATCGGGCATTTGAATGCCACAATGATGGGAAGAATATGTCTAATGATGCAAACAAAGGAAGGGATACACAGAATGAACCTACTACACTTCAATGCTTCAAGTTCAAGGAAATGAGGCATTATGCTAATAAATGCCCTAATCCAAGGGTTAGAGATGATCTACATGAGCAACCACTTAAGGCAAAGGACAAATGGAATTCACATGCGATCACCATTGGCGATGTTGAATATAACAACGATGTGGAGGAATGATTAAGTGTTTATGTAATGGGATTCCAAAATAATGTTGTATATAGTATCGTGGAATATTGGAATATTTATGTATTGGTCTATTGTGGTTTTCATTAATTTTATGGTACCGGTAACCATGGAATGTGATTGAGATATTTTTGGAAAAAAGGATGATATGCGCATAATGAAGGGAAAACGAGAAAATGAAATATTTGACAGTATTCATGAGCTCGTGATTGATATAAGGACTATGTGATATCATGGTTTGAGTATATAGAATTTTGAGGATTTTGGTATGTGGAAAGTGTTAACTTTTAACTGCATTCATGTTTTCACTAAGGTTTAATGGGTATTAATTTTTCAAGAGAATACATGATTAAGGCCTTCGAATGTTTGGAATGTGACCAACAAGACATATCTTATGATATATGGGGATCAATGATGGTATTAAATCTCTCGTAATCGTTTTCACTATATTATGAGAGTGGACTACAGTATTATGGATAAACCTAAAGATTGGAATGGATTATGTTAGACATAAGTTAGTATTGTTTAAGGATAGAAGTTTTTTTTCGATATTATTGATGGGATGTTATAGTAACATAGTTTTAGAAAAAGGAAAACCTGCAGGACGGGCGACAGCCCATCGCGTCGGACAAGGCTGTGGGAATCGAACCCACAACCAAAGTGCGACTGGCCTTTATCACCTACCATTGACCTACAGGAAGTCCCTATTTAGTAGAAACTAGTTTTATTATATTAAGTAGTATGATATATGAATTATAAGTCCATTTTAGGAACCATATATGATTAATCTCACTATAGATTGACTTATGTATATTTAATAACTTTTGAAAACCTTTTGTTTGAGATAGATGGAATGACCCGTCATTCTATCACATGATCTGCTAACACTTCACGAATAACAAATTCAACTTCATTTCTTTAAGAGATGAAGTGGAAATTATTCAAGGCATGAACAACAGTGAGATTGTACCAAAATAAAATAAGTATTTATTCAAATTAAAATTCTTCAACATTAGGGAAATGATCATGAAAAAAAAATGTTGTCCTAGTTCCCATATATCCTATGAATCAGATGTTACCCTAGATCATCACAAATCATCGGCTTTGTGATTGTTCGCTTTTTCATAGCCATGTTCTCTACCACTCTCTATCAGAACATGATGGTTATATTTCTCTTCCATATCTATATTTTCACCTATGTTATCCTATGTGGAAACCCAGTGATTAGTTTATCTCGGTAACCATTACATTTCATACTTTAGTTTTTAAAGATAATTTTTGGTATTCCTTTTTATGATGTGGGTTTTAATTAAAGAAACTTTCAAGTAGAAAACCATTTATAACCCCGACGAATTTCGAGGGAGAAATTCATTTTAAGGGGGGTAGAATGTAATAACCCGAGATTTTATAAGATATATTCTTTTTAATTTCATTCATATCTTCTGTTGTACGATACACCAAGATTATCTTGCGCTATACGCAACACCGTATTAGCTTTTAGTATACGCAACGCTATTCTTAGATTGTGTTACACACAATTTCAAGTACGTTTGATAATAGTCATTCTATGTAACATTGAGTATATATATATATATATTCAATGTATAAATGAAAAAATGGTTGGATTTTGTTATAAAGAAACAAAAATGGAGTCTTGCACAATACGCAACCCTGACTTGGCTTGTATTACACGCAATCGCGACCTTCTTCGATAGCGTGTGTTGTACGCAATGTCGGGTTTTACTAAACAACGATATGTTATTATAATATTATTATGAAATAGCCGTTATGAATAGTATTAACTATATTTTGAATTTTGTAACATTATTATTCTTCTTATAAATTTTCTAAAACATTTTATGAGAACAAATTAAATTTTTCGGGTAAAATAAGTATTTTTCAAAAAATGCAGTTTTGCCGCCTTTTGATGGCGCACCCACTTTAAATCTAGTTTTTGACATGTTTATAAGTTCAATTTTACAAAATAAAATTATTCTTTGGAATAATGATATAAAATTTTACCTTGGATAAATTCTCATGTTATTCTGATAACTTTCATATTTTAATGAATAGTAAAAACACGCTATATTTTAATTAAAAACCACTTTTTTCATCGTAATAATTTATGTGGTTAAATTATAATATTTAATGGTCTTAAAGTATAAATAGAATATATTTTTACCATTAAATATAATGTATGTCATTAGCATTGATTTTACTTTGAATTCGTAGGTTAAATCAATTCAATCTTTTGTAATGTTTTAAACAAAAACCCATTTTCTTTCGACAACGAGATTAATTTTAATTTAATTTCTGAAACCTCTGTGAATTGAATTTGGAAAAATGGATTCCATATTTGGAATCAGTGGGTCCAAATTATATTAATATACTACTTTTTATTTTTGGGCATTATGAATAGTAACTATAGTAAATTTTATTTACCATAGTTAAAGGTAAATCGGGTAATTAAGGGTAAATATAAGATTATAAAATTATCCTAACACCTGCCAAAATCCTATTGGATGACTAACAGTCAACCCATATCACCTAAGGGTCAGATTAGAATCATTTAATGGACTTTGTTCCATGAAAATAACTTAATTATTATTAAAACCAAAGAAAGTGACAACATGCCACTCTCTTAAATATTATAAGTATATTAATTTTAATTTAGTGATAAACTTCATGAAACTTCGAAAATGAATAGTATCCAGAAATATAATTAAATTATCTACATCATATGAATTTATTTATAATTTTTATGGATTAAATAATTATCATTAAGTGTAACACAATAGTGATGCAGAAATTGTTTATCTAGTGAAAAATCAAGAATATAGTTTTTATTAAACTAATAGTAACCATAAAATTCCCAAAACCCTGACCAAAACTTATTGGTCATGTAAATGTAAACCATAATCATACAATGGTCGAATATTTGACCATTTTAAGCCTTATAAAAGCTATTATGACACTTATACTATTTTATTTTAAATGATTCCAAAGTTGTCACCTTCATAATTTAATAAATATAACAATTTAAATATTGTTATTTTAAGATGATAAATTCTAGTGAAAGTATTATTATTAAATTTAATAGATTTATATTCATCATAGGATTTTATTTTTAATTTTTATGCAACAAATAAGTATATTAAATAATTATACAAAAATGTTGTAGTAATTATTTTATTAAGAGATAAACCAAATAAATGGTATTAAAAATAATAAAATAAATATTATATGAACTATTTAATGTGATACAATAATTTTATAGAAACATATTACCTTTTATGAATCTATTAAATCTTTTATTTAGAACATATCTTTTGTATATAAGTTATTTAAAATTCAAATAAATGAATAGTGTCAAAATTGACACTATTGTTATTTTATAAAAATAACAAGTTATAAAATTGTTTAAAAATCACAAAAATATTTAAAAATTATAAATTTAAATTAATATGGTGGAAAATGTTATAAACTATACAATTATGGAAAATTCACAACAAATAGGTAATTTTTTGTTATAATTTAAAATTTAGAATGTTATTACCATAAATAAAATTAAATTGATTAAATAAGGATAAATAAAGTTGATAATGTTAAAAATAAATTCCTAACATGTCTAAATTTGATTGGTTGATGAGATTAAAACCCTATCCCATCTAAGATTCGTATATGAGTCATTTTTGGAGGGTTTTAAGTGGGTTTAGATTTATTATAAATTAATATTTTTAAGAATTCCAAAGATGCCCCTCTCCTCCCTTATAAAAGGGCACCTCCTCCCTCTCTTCCTCACACCACTTTGAGCCTTCATGCTCAGAGAAACCCTGAAAAATTCTCTTCTCCACTTCCCTAGCAACATCCTAGAGCTTCTGGTCTTCTTCAATGACCAATTGTAGTGCCATAAAAGGAGATCTCAAAGAGACGCTTCAAAGAATAGGTAATGTCTGTTACCGATTCTTTCAACTTTATTTCTTCTTCCACGTCTTCTTCTTCTTAGGTTGCTTCATTATAGAGTAATAACATCAGTATCACTCATATACTGATATGTTATTATAATTATGAAACAACCCTATTTCACCATCTATCCATCCTACGGAAAATGAAATCACCGCGCGTGCGTACGTACGGAATACCGTCTCCACGACGCGATGAGATCCATTCTCCACGTTAACAATTCATGAATGATTATAAAGTATATATAATAAGTAATAATTAAATATATGACATAATAATGATACTGGATTTTTGTTTATATATATGCATGTCATCTACTTAATTCCATTCAACTCAATAAGGAAACGAAAACAGCGTTCATGCGTACGTATTACCTACCGTCTCCATGAACGGTGTATTTCTTTCCATTTACTGATCTATTATATATATGTATATTCTGAATATATATTATATATAAATCATGTTTTACATTTTGGATTTAAGTAATCATGATCCAAGTAATCATATAAATAATTACAAGTCAAAACACGGACGACAAATGAAAAGATTTTACCCAAAACACTCTTTAACATGGAATTTACAAAAGAACGGGTAATATAAAGTCATAAGTGAACCATATATGATATCATAACAATTAATATGATTCTATAATAAGTCAATAACATTATTTAAATCATTATACAGGAGGTTCGGATACGTACGAAGCATATCGTACCTAAGGTAAGGGATAATTTTGCAAATCTCATTTTTATCCGAGATTGCTTATTCGTAATTATTTACTGGGGTTATTGTTATCATCCATGTCCATGTTTCCTAAAAATGGTTTCATGTATGTTTAATGTCCTTTTTATCCACTTTTAACTTTTACTACATGGTATGTAAGTAATCTTTCTTTTGTTTACATTACGAGGTACTTTTTTTACTTTTCCGATAAAAGTACGATAAGAATGTTTTTTTAACGTATACGGCATGAAAGAATTTTTATGGTTTATAAATAAATATTTTCATGAATCTTCCTCCAAAATATTTCATGATTATTTTCAACAAAATCTCTTTCTTTTAAAATTTCATGACATTTTGTGAAAATAAAATTATTTTTAAGAAAAAAGGATATTTTCCTCAAGAATTCATTTCAAGTGTTTTATCAAAACCATTTTTCATATAAGATGAAATTATTTCATATGTGTATGTTTCAAGTAAAATGTCTCTATGATTTACATGGTTTCAATTTTCTTATGATGAAATATCCATTTGTTTTATATGGATTATGTGATGATGGGATGATGTTTATGAAACCCATTTTATTCTTTGGGTTATGATGAATGTTTCATGTTTATTTTGTGGCACAAGTAAGAATGATTTCATTATGAGATGGGTGGGACCTAAATCTCCCTCCAATCCATTGGGTAAAGATTTATATCTCATGAGATAGACATGGATGGAAAGGTAAGTTAATCCGGTTCAGTATTAAAGGACTAGAATGAGGAGTGAACTCGATTCAGAAAGGGACTTTGTCCACTAAGATGGTCTTGGCAGTAATGCCTTGGCTACTATGGAAATCATTACATGTGATTAATGGATTCCACAATTACATGTTTTATTCCCATGCTATTTTATCAGGGTTCATGTTCCAATATGATCTATGCCTTATGTACTTCCATGTTTTATGTCGTTGCTCATGATTTTGATGTGTTCATGTTTTTATGTTCAAATGTATATGGTATGTTTTATTTTATCCATTCTTACCCTTACTGAGCATTTGATCTCACCCCTTTTATGTTTTCTTTTCCCCAGGATATAAAGAAAGGTTTTAGGTAAAAAAGAAGAAGATCTTTATGGGAGATGTTGAAGATCTTTCACCACGATTAGAAGATTATATTCCGAGTTTCCAAAGACACTAAACTATTACGGTCCTTATGTGTGTGTTTTTTGTTATGTACTAAGTATTCCGCAAAAGTAATGTAATGTCCATGTACATCAAGCTTTGGGTCTCTACAGCGCAAGTTCGGCGTGGGCGCGCAAGTCCTAGTCGTGCACATATACCTGCGCGACACATGGGTACTTTCACAGCGGTCAACCCTTAGGGTAATACTTGGGAGAGACTTGGATGAAGCCTTTAGTATTATCCCTAAAGGATTCCAAAAGAGTGGCACACAGTTTCTGGTTAAGGGAAAAGCGACGCGCATGTGTCTTCATTTCCCTTAAAGGTTTAAACACCTAGGCGCACAGGTGTTGATGAATTTCAACACATAGGACTTGTTTCCCCTTTTAGATCTTCCATTAAAGGTAATAAATTACCTTAGAAGTGTTTGGAGGACTTCTAGAAGAGACTAGGGCTCCGGGAGCTCGAATATGAGTTTTGTAATTTATCTGTCGTCGAAATGGGGGGCCCATCGGGGGTATTTATAGGCTGCTGAAGACCCCAAGTGAGAATCAAAGAGGGCACGCAAGTCACCTACGTGACCACTATGTGGTGCGCAAGTATACTTGTGCAACCCCTATGCGGTGCGCATGTATTCTTGCGCAACCATAAGGAAACTTGCATGACCCAAGTCAGAAGAAATCCTTTTTCATGACATTTTCGAATTTTGATGATTCTTCAAAGGATGAATCACTTTGGGATATGGTGTTCCCTTTTTTCAGTTTTTTAAACTTTGTGATGGAAATGAGCGTAAAAAAAAGTCCCCCCTGAGAGTTGGATCTGAAAGAAATGAGTATGTGGCTATGACGTAGAGAAGAAAAACCAAGGAACATGCGGAGCGCTAGAGTTGAGCGCACAAATGGCGGCGCACAAGGGTTAGCCACGCAGGCTTCGGTGCACAGGGGTGAGACCTTGCCTAAATATATGAGGTCATTCCTCGCTTATAGCACCGAATCTGAACACTTCCTAGCTCTCTTCGTGCAAGTTTCCTTCACCGCGCATGTTACTATGTTTTCTACTGCTTCCTTTTCTGTCGCGCTGCTGTAGATGTATTTGGACTTGCATGGTGATACTTGCGCGCTAAAACTTGTGCGACACACTTATACTTGTGCGCCAATTTGGGACTTGCGTGCCTTAATGCCTTAGCCATTTTTTCACTTTTCATCCCAAATTTTATGAAAAATCAACTTACATAAGAGTTAATTATTCAACCTTTGTGAAGATTCAATGGCTTCTAGAAGAATCGGAACAACTGATGAATTGTCTAGAAAGCGAATTTATGACCTGATGAATTTTGTTGGCCATGATTATTATACTGTATGCGATAGAACTCTCCCATATTTGGCTATGTATTTGAAGAAGTATCATCGTAACTTTTTAGAGAGCATCTACTTGACTTTGTATGGGTATGGTCATCTGCAAGATGTCAACATTCTAGAGGCAAATAACTATCTCCCAATTTCTTGGTTTTAGAATTACACCAATTTTCCTTCAGTAAATATCTCAAGTGGATGAGTTTTTGTAAATAATGGAATAGTGGAGAAGGCCTATATAATGCATCATAGTTCTTGTGTGCCAGATCTGAAATCTCACAAGCTCGAGCTGCAACCACATTTTTATCCTTCAATATTCCGAAATTCTCAAATGGATCAATATAAAGGCTGGAAGAAGATTTGGGACTTCCATCCTGGAGGAGGTCTAAAGCCAACATGGATGTGGGCATACTGGGTGCGACAAACTTGTGCAGATTTTGTCGAGGATTTGAATGGAGTTGCGATATATGAAGGTGTCAAGGCTGGGCAGACATATGTCTGCAGAAATAATGAGTTTGTTCCAGAGATAATCAGTCGTTGGAGCCCAGAAACCAATTCATTCCATCTAAATCATGGAGAAGTAGGAATAAATTTGTTGGATGTCCACAAGATCTCGAGGGCTCAAATTCTGGGTGGCATGTATGATGAATTTATACCTCCCAAGGAGACTTGGAAAGATTCGGAGAAGACCTCACCTTTGGATGGGGAATTATTGAAAATCTTCCACAAGAACAAGAGATCAGAGACCTCCCTAACACATTCTATAAAGGATATTCATCCAGAGTAGTGGATGAATATGTTTCATACCATGAAGTAGGAGAAGGATCCGAAAGAGAAGGGGTCGAAGGAAAAGGGGCCGAAGGAGAAGTGGCCCACTTGTACTCGTCCTACCACCTGCCCCAAAACAGAGAAGAGGGGTGCTCCTAGAACATTCTGGCTAACTCTAGAAGCAAAAGAATTTGAGAAGTGGGGATACGAAGTGAATCATAGAATCCCAAGAAAGACTCGTCTGGCGGGATTCTTGGCCTTATGTCTTAGTGTTTATCTTTTTCCAGTCTGGGATTCGAAGGGAGGCGTCAGACCAGGGATCTTCGTTGTGGCAGCCAAGTTGGCTGAGAAGAAAATGGTTAGGTTGGACACCCCCATTTGGGCAAAGATTCATAGGATATTAATCCATGTTTTTATGGGTATGTATCCTTTGAGAATAGAGGGACCATACCATGTTTTGTGGGGAAGGATCACCACTCCCTTCCAGACATGTAATGTACAGAATGGAGTACAGGTTCCTGGAAGTTACTTCCGGACATCAGTGCAGGAATTTTCTTGGATTTCTTCATTAGCCCTTAACCCCTGTTATATAAATATGAGACTGATCATGTGTAAGAAATTCAATTTCTTTCCTTATATAAATATTCCAACCGGGCGGTTTGTTGATGATGGAATAGCCAGGCTGGAATTGAGGGCATACATGCTGGCCTGCAGAGATGGTGCATTGGCCACCAGAATTGATGAAGAGATTATATGCAAGGACTGTGCTCCATACAGATTTGTACTTCAATTCAAGTGTTTGCAGATGATTTTTGTATCTCCCCCTGTGCATGTCAGGTCAGATCAGCATCTGATGGTTTCCCGACAACTATGGTTGCTAACATCTATGGAGAGGACCGGGGCAATGTTTGATCTACCAGTTGATAAAGTTGAAAGTAACTTAACTACATGGTATGTCGAGAACTAGATAGCATCATACCCTAGAGTGGTGTTGAATCACCCGATTTATCAGGTGGGGAAAAGGAAACAAACCGTAGAGAAAGAAACCCTTCATCTAGAAGGTGATTCTTCTACACCACCCAGAGCTGATTCACCGAATTCCTAGGATGGGGATGATGAGGCACACCATGCCATAAAGCAGCCTCATGCCTGATATATTCCTCCTGTTAGAATCAAAAGACCCACTCCAACAACTCCTACTGAGTTACTTCATTGAGGAAATTTAATCACCATTACTTTATATAGGAATAAGTCTTATTTTCTTATTATCTATCTGTAGTTGCAGGAGATGGGAATAAGAAGAAGTCCAAGATTGTAGGACCTTCCTCGCATCCTTCTGGTACACATAGTGAATATTTACGACCAGAGGTTGTCCAGACATGGAGAAGTTTATACTGAGGTTCTGAAAATGCAAGGCTGGATTTGTGCGAGGGGCTACACCTCCCCAGAATAGGGAATCTTTTGGATTCTATAGATTTTCGTTACAAGGATAACCCTGATGAAGTGTTGGCTTAAATCAGAGAGCTGTAAATGCTCATATATTCCACTGATGGTTCCATTCCTGTCACCAAGCGGGTGAAGGAAATGATAGATCGTGGCGCCATTGAGGGGACTGGTGGTTCCGAAGATGAGGAGTGGCACGATTACGTTGCTCCTGAAGATGTAAGTCGATTTCCTTATTTGTTTTGAAACTTGATTTCATTCAAAGCATGGTTACTCAATGAAATTATTTTATTCATCCTGCAGCTTGCAAATAAAAGAACTGCTAAGTTTCCTTCGCCACTGTATAGCCCTGGTGGTACTGCCACTGGGTCTAATGAATCTCCTCGCGAGTCGGGTGAGATATCTCTAGGCCAGCAAGCCATGGATGGGGAGTTAGACATGGATTTCCATTCTTCAATTCATTTACCTGTAAAGGAGACTGTCGACACTCCCAAAAAACCAAAGAGACAAAGGCATCGAAGGAAGAAGTCCACAACTCAACACTTCATTAGTAGTGGTAAGTCCTTCAGATAATCATGAGTCTTAACCCATGAAAAGGTTTCTCATACTTCTTGTGATTGCAGGGGCTTCATCAATTTCCCCTCTGAGGGAGAGGACTGACCCTCCTTTGAGGACCACGGAGGGTACGAGTGAACAATCACAAGTTCATGCTGACTTGGCTGCTCCTGGAGAAGAACCAACGTCTGTTCCTAGTATCCCTCCTGTTTTTGTTTCAAGAAGATAAGAGCTTGCTTCTGGTAAGTTAACAATGCTTCAGAAAATGTTTAATGAAACATCAACTGACTTCTATTGTGTGATACTTTAGGTTCAACCCCTGCACTGGAGCTTTTGGCGTCCATTTCAACTGATGCCGTAATTTTAACTGAAGAAGCTTTCTAGGGTCAGAGGCTGCCGGATGAAGGTCACCAAGAAGACATATCGAATGCTATAACCGGTGATATTAACCAGCATTCTGAGATAACATTGGATGAAATGATGGAACATGGAGCGTATTTTGAATATTTTTTAGATTATGTTAAATTACCATGAAATTTAGAAGATTATGGATGTGAGTGTTATCCTTCATCCTGTTAAAAATAACTTCTTATTACATCTCGGATCATGATCGGTTGAAATGTGCAGTTCTATCTGAGCAAGATGATGAACTGCCAATGTATGAAGGGGGTACAGAAAACCCTACTATAGCATAGAAATTAGTGCAATTGGAGCTAAACCCAGTAGAGCTTCCTCAAACTCACCCTGAAAATCATGTCGAAGTTAGGAAAGATGGGGAGAAGCTTTTTCAAGTTGTTGATATCATGTTGGGTAAGAGATAACCATTTTTTGCGACTGTACTTAATTTGAAAGATAACCAATCAACTTTTGTTATTATTTGAAACTAACCAAAGATTTCAATTGATTATGCAGGGCCATCAATTTCAGTGGCTAGATCTGGACGTGAAGCCTCATCCTCCACCCCAACGGGAATAGAAAGTGAAGAAAGACGGATCAGGGGGGAAGGAGCAGAGCATGGCACTTCCCTAAATGCATTAATCCTAGATTATATTACCCCTTGTGATAGTGATGCTGAATCAGATTTGGAGGTACAGAAGGAGCTCCAATTTTCACGATGCGAGGCACGTCAGAACATATGGAAAATCGTATCTGAATTGCCTCTAAAAGATCTATCGTCAAAGATCCCGTGACTGTCATCCCTGTTTATCATGTTGGGACTTGGAGGTTTTGGATATCAAAAGATCCATTCCGTGGTAAAAAAAGTCATCTTAAGAAGGTAGAAGGAGCAGAAGTACCATCAATATTTGACCAGAGTAAGGATATCATGAAATATTAGCGAATTTTTGGCTGCATTATCCCGATATGAGGTTGATCATGCTACCATATTAAAGGAGCTGAAGCATAAGATCAAGGAGAAATTTTTCCAACACATGCACCTTCAGCAATAGTTAGATGTTGTTACTAGGGAACGGGTCCAACTAAACAATTCAATGGAAGGAGATCAATCAAATGGTATGAAAGTCATTTCTGAATCCATGAAATCACTCCATCAAGCTGAAAAGAGTGAATTTGGTCGAGTGCATGAGCTTCAAGTGGCTAATGATGAATCTCGGGATGTTGTAAGTCAAATGAAGATTTATGTTGATAGCCTTTTGTAATTCTTGTTAAATAAAAGATACTTCAGTCTGCGTATTTCCTTCTAACTTTTGCGCATCAAATGAAAAACACTTTCTTCTTCAATCATTTCTGCATGCTTTCTTTTTCTACACTCTTTAAATTTTTACCCATGCTAGTGGGCCAACTAAGCATAGTTTGATTTTTTCTAGGATTATTATAAATAACCCTACAAACTTAGAATCATTTAATTGATCAATATTACCTAAATCATACAAAATGTATGTTTAGTGAGATAGGACTTGACTTTTGTTCAGGGTTCCCTTTTCCTTTGTGGGAAGTTTAAAGTCATACACATCGGACATAAAAAGGATAATGTTTAAGGTCGAAATAGCTTTGAACAAATGGACTAAAATTGACCCAATTCCTTGACAATTTATCTGAAAACATATTACAACAATCAAGTTTGAGGGAAAATATGTAAACTATGACTTAAGAAATTTTGAATCTAAGGGATGACATGAAAAAGGGCTAAAATGCATTAGAAGAAGTAGTTCCCAAGAATGAAGTTACCATTATTTAACAAACCCATCAAGGCGTTGAATTATGCAAGGACACCTAAGGGAATTGGCTTCATAGTCAAACAATAGCATCTTTTTACTGACAAGTTTGTTATGTAGAGTGTTTATGCAAGGCCGCCTAAGGCTACATGTTGCACAGTCAGGAAAAATAAATCTCAAAAATTTACTTTTCTATAGCTAAAATGCCAGTGGATGTTTATGGAGATTTAAAATTTCCAAAGCATAGAGTTTTCTGTATGGAGAGAGGTACTTTAATATGGAGAGAATATTTCCAATCAATATTGTCTACAAATTAGATTAATGTCACTCCTCCGAAGGTCTGACCCATGCGTAGGGAAGAGAAATATAAACCATAGACTTTATTACTTTCAGATCATGAAAAAGTGTATGGGACAAATATGTTAAGGATGAATATTTTTGTGGATACTTAAATATTTTCATTAAGACAACTAAGGACAAAAGTGGTTTTTTCCCCAATAATAAAGTTACCATTATTTAACAAACCCGTTAGGGGGTTGAATTAAACAGGGCCACCTAAGTTCATTGGCTTCATAGTCAAATAATAGCATCTTTTGGATGATAGGTGTGTTTTGTAGTCTACTTATGCAAGACCGCCTAAGGGAACGTTCTGCATAGTCAGGCAAAAGAACTCTAAAAAATTTGACATTTTTTGACTAGAAGTTGAGAAACGGGTAATGGAAATCTGGAAGTATTTAAGGTTAGGAGTATGATACATACAAATGGGCATTGTTCAATGCATGTAGAGATACACAAACCAATGCTAACCATAATCATGTTGTGGTTGGGTCCTGAATTAAAATGTTGGACTTCACCACACATCTCATTATAATGATAATCAATCCAAATGTAGTTATTGAAATACAGTTTAATGTCATGTGGGATGAGAGTGTGGGAGATCTTAGTTTAGGGTCATATAGCTCGGACCATAATAATAAATACACGGTGTGTGTTTTCACAGGGAATTTTCAGCCAGGGGACTGAATGTGGAATTTGGGGTTAGTACAAAAAGACATGGGGCTGGATTTGAGGAATGCTCGAACGTTCCTACATATCCCATAAGGATGGGAATCAAGCCCATGTAGTTCTATAAATACCCTCTGTACAGATTTGGTTCGTACAAGTGAAGGGTGAGAGGGGACTTTAGTGAAATGATGGTTTGACCCAAGATAAAAGGTTTGGGCATTTCCATGTATGCACGTAGTCTTTAAAATATAACATGATTGGAGATCAATGTAAATAATGATTCCCTCTCAGGTGAGGGTGTCAGATAATGTTGTAGTTTATTATCTTACAAGACAAAGGTGTTATACAGTTTAACATCATATAGCAAGGACAAAGGTGAACCAATGGGAAGAGATTGGTTTTGGGGGTAGCTTCATGAATAAAAATTGTATGAGATGGAGGTGAAACGATGTGAAGAGATGATTTTGGGCTTGATACTTGGGAGGTTGCCTACGTACCCAGCCTATAAGGCAAGGATCAAAGTCTGTGTAGTTCAATTGAAGAATGAATTGGTGATCATGTTTTTTTTGAGAACAACAACTAAAAAATGGTGTTGGGACTTACGCATGGTTAGCGGCCCAGAGAAGGTGTTATGGTTGAAGTTTACTCTAAGATCACTTGATTCATACTCGATGTGAGAAATAAGGGGTAGAAACAACCCTAACGATGCACAGTTTAATGTCATGTAGGACATATGAAGGGACTATGCAGTTTAAAGTCTTGCAGTGAGGACTATTAGTGTTGCACAGTTTAATGTCATGTAGAAGGGACAAAATACAGTTTAACATCATGTAGGATGTATTAAGGGACTTCTGTATAGTTTAGCTTCATGTAGCTAAGATGATAGGGACAATACAGTTTAACATCATGTTGGACGAAAAGGGGGATTATGCAATTTAATGTCCTATAGTAAGGAAAAAATACAGTTTAACGTCATATAGGATGTATTAGAATCTTTTCCACAGTTTAACATCTTGTTGGACGAAAATAAATGCAAATAGTTTAAGATCATATGCATGGACCGGTGATGGTGTAGTTTTACGTCTTGCTGGACATATATGACTGTGTAGTTTAAAGTCTTGCAGTAAGGATGACACAGTTTAATGTCATGTAGGACAAATATAAGGGCACAGTTTAACGTCATGTTGGACAAGAGAAATGAAAATAGTTTAAGGACATATGCATGGACCGTAAATGATGTATTTTGTGTTTATAAAAAATACTTATTCAGAAATATGGCATTGGTTGGAGTAGTGATGAGTTCTCCATCCATTGAGATTAATGAATAAGCTCCATTGGCGTAGAGCTTATGTATTGAGTAAGGTCCTTCCCATTTTGGTTAAATATTGGGAGGTTTCTTTCCTGGAATCATTGGAGTTCTAAGAACCAATACCAATTCTCCCTGAAAGAATGAATGAAGAAGAACTTTTTTGTTGAAAGCTCGTGCTATTCGATTCTGATAGACTTCCAAGTAATGCAGGGTGCACAATCTTTTCTCATCTAACTGTTCCAATTCATCCAATCAATTTTGAGATTGTTCATCTGTAGATGAATAATCGCAAATGGAAACTCTGAGTGAAGATAATTGAACTTAAATGGGAAAGACTACTTCTGTTCCATAAACCAGTTAATATGGTGTTGACCGCGTTGCAGTGCGGGTGGTGGTCCGATAATCCCATAAAGCATGAAAGAGTTTGTCGGGCCAGGATTTCTTATCTTTATCCACCATCTTTTGTAGTATGTTTTAAAGAGTCTTGTTTAAGTCTTCTATCTGCTCATTGGCCGCTGCATGATACCAAGATGAATGGTTGGATTTGATGGTGTATTCTTGGTACAACTTCCTTACCTATGATGAATAGAAGTTGGTTCCATTTTCCGTCAATATGGTATGAGGGACAGAAAATCTGGTAATGATGTTAGACTTGATGAAGCTAACAATGCTTTTAGAACTAACTTCTTTGAGAGGGTATTTCCTCTGACTATTTGGAAAAAAAGTCAGTAGCTGTAAGAATATACATAAACTGCTTAGTCGTAGCTGAAGGGGAAGGTCCCACCACATCCATTCCCCATGTGGAAAATGTCCACGAGTATTTAGTTGTATGAAGAAACTTTGGGTTCTGATGAATGAAGTTGGCATGTACTTGGCATCCATGACACTTCTTCGTGAAATCAACAAAATCTTGTATCATTGAAGGCCAAAAGTATCCAAGCCTTTGAATTTGATCAGATAGTCTATGTCAAGACTGGTGGGCACCACAGACTCCTGCAAGCACTTCTTTCATGACAACCTTTGTCTCTTCACCATCAATACATCTGAAGAGAACTCCATCAAAACATCTTTTGTAGAGAATATTCTATGGGTGATCTGGGCTTATTATAAAGAGTAAAATTGACCATACATCTCCGGACTTGTTCATTCCCGGCTCTATATGGTGGAAGTGTTCCATTTTGAAGGTATTCCCTGATAGGTGTCATCCATCCTGTAGTATGACCATATGGTTCAGAGATGGGACTAATTTCATTGATTTCCTCTATTCTGGTTTGAACATAAGGTGAAATTGTACGATGGTGGTCAATACAGATAGTTGTCTTGTCCCGATTTGGATCTTCCAGAGCTGTGGCTATATTATCTAGTTCATCATCTTGAGCATTTTATGATCTCCAGACAAAAGAAAATTTTGGTTCTGTAGGAAATTCCTCCATTAACTCTATGACATAATCATAAAAAGGGATTAGTTCTTATTTTCTGATGGAATAATTCCCATTTACATGTTTGATTATCAGGTCTGAATCACCTTTCACCTTTAAGTGATTCACTTGTGCCTGAAGCGCCAACTCCAATCCTTCAATAAGATCTTGGTATTCTGCTTCATTGTTGGTCCCGCCTCCCAAAAATGATAAGGGATAAGGTATAACTTCCTTTTCTGGGGAAATAAGTACAATTCCTAACCCAACTTTATTGAATTTAGGATCTTCCATTTTCTTCCCTATTGGACTTCTGGAAGCACCATAAATGTACATTTCCCATGTTTAAAGATTATCTTGAATAGAAAAGAAATCTTCATCAGGAAGTTCAGTATCTAAAGATGTATCTTTTACTGAAGGATGTTCAGCAAGGAAATCAGCCAAACCTTGGACCTTTATTTCCTTTTGAGACACATACTTGATATCAAATTGCTACAAAATAACTTCCCACCTCACCATACGTCTTGTAAGCATTGGACAGCTAAGGATAAATTTGAGCGGGTTATTACGAGATACCAATTGGACATCATGATGTTACATGTAGTGTCTCAACTTAAGAACAACAATGATTAATGCTAGGCAGCACTTCTCAATACTTGAATATCGGGTTTCTGCTTCAAGCATAGTCCGACTGAGATAGTAGAGGTTATTTTCATTCCCAGCATCATTCATCTGAGCAAAAAGGCACCAAATGATCACTCTAAATCTATCACATAAGGAAGAAGTGGCCTTCCTTCAACAAGTGGCATTAATACCGGTGGACTCAAGAGATATTTTTTGAGAATATCGAATGCTTCTTGACATTCTTCAGTCCACTGGTAAGTGACTCCTTTCTTCATCAATTTGGTGAAGGGTAAACATTTTCCTACCAAATTGGCGATGAATTGCCGAATATAGGCTATGTTTCCTTGAAGTCCTCTCAATTATTTCAAATTTTGAGGAGGTGACATACCAAGGATTTACTTTTTCTTCTCAGGATCGACTTCGATACCATGATGGCATACAACAAAGCCGAGAAATTTTCCCGAGGTTACCCTAAAAGCACATTTTAAGGGGTTCATATTTAAATTGTGTTGTCAATGTTTGTGGAATATGACTTAAAAATCCGCCAAGTGATTAGAAAGTTTCCTGAATTTAACCACCAAATCGTCCACATAACATTCAAAAAATTCCCTGAAAAGGGTTTGAAGATACGATTCATGGCACACTAATATGTTGCGCCTGCATTCTTCAGGACAAATAGCATTACCTGATAGCAAAACACACCCTGAGGGGATCTTAAGGCTGTAGATTCTTCATATTCTAAATCCATTCGGATTTTATTATACCTGGAATATCCATCCATGAAGTAAAGTTCTTTATAGCGAGCTGTTGCATCAATTAAGAGTTTTGTCATCGGAATTGGAAAATCATCCTTAGGACAATGCCGATTAAGATCTCTGAAATCAATACAAACTCTAATTTTTCGATTCTTCTTTTTCACAGGGAAAATATTATCAAACCATTTGGGATATTGAACTTCTCTAACGAAGTTATCTTTGATAATATTAACCACATCATCTTCAATTTTGGAACTATAGGTTGGGTGTGTTCTTCTTGTGGCTTTCTTGAATCCTTGATGTTCTTCTGGAAAACCCAAATGATGAGTAGCAACATCAGGATCAAGGCCCAAAATCTCTATATAGTTCCATGAAAATATATCATGATTTTGCTTCAAAAATTAAATATACATTTCCTACTCTTAAAGAGTCATGGACACACTAATTAAAGTGGGGGTGTGGATCTTCTTTTGTACCCAGATTTATTTCTATGAGTTCATCCACAGTGGTAGAGATACCATCTTCAAAAGATGGAGGAGCATCCCTGAGATCTTCCTCTTCTTCTTCAACATGTGGTATTTCTTTTGTCTCTACTTTCATTGAAGATAATGAAGTAGAATTTCCATGATCATGAGAGATGTTAAAATTTGAACATCTTGAAGAAGAGTCTTCCATTTCTCACATGATTGTTGATGAACGGTCTTCCTTGGGTAATAAAGAGGAGATGATGGATTGAGAATCAACATCATCGTTCACCTCTGACATTACTATAACTTCTTCTTCCCTGGTTGGCGAAGTATAGACTTGCTGTATTTCAGCAGATGAAATGAAGACATCTCCATTTGAGCTTTCATCATTTCTTGGTGAGTCACCAATTTCTCCCATGATGTCTAGCTTAATTGCTGTATTTGACATTCTAGAAGTTTTCATAAGAGAATTTTGATTTGGTTCTATCCTATCAATTTTACTGATAGGAAACAAATAATTTTTACTCACATGTGTAAATGGATTTACTGGAATCTTTTCAAAACCCAATGGAGCATTAACCATGGTAATACCCCTTGATGTGGATTCCTCCTTACCCTTCATGTGATAGAATTCCGCCTCAATGTATTGAGATTCACATGTCTTGAATGGGGATTTATCACCATACAATGTTACAATTTTACCATCAAAACAATATTTGAGACATTGATGGTATAGTGAAGGGATAGTCGCATGTTGAGGTAGCCAAGGTCTTCCAAGAAAAATATTGAAGGATGTATCGTGGTCAAAAACCATGAAAACTGAATAGGGTACAAGGTCTCCAAACTGAGTTTTGAGTGTAATCTCTCCTAGTGGTTCTTGTTCATTTTTATCATACCCTTGAAACATCAATGTAGAATGAGATAAATAAGATTATGTGAGGCCCAATCGACGAAGTGTACAAATGGGGATGAGGTTGACTCATGAACCATTATCAATGAAAGATATAGGGATGTCTACACCATTGTCATTTCCAGATAAGTACAAAGGTCTAATTTGTCTATGCACAACATCATCATCATCTTCATCTGTGAAAGATATCCCTTCATGGAATTCTGAAGTATTATTCTCTACATGGTATAATTTAGCTGTAGAAATTTCAGTTTCAAACTCTTGAGGACTTGAAAAAGCCTCGATGAGTGCCTCCAGAACATCCTTTGATAAATTTAATGCATCAAGAATTGATAACTTGGCTGGTACATGGGCCAGGTGTTTCAATACATCATATTTTTGATCCAAGGGTCTGTGTTTTCCAACAGGAACATGTGGTTTGTAAGGTTTCTTATAAGTTGTTGCTTTGGATGTAGATTCTTCCTGTATCGGGGTAGGAGTTGGAAATACTCCTGTCTTTGGATGATTAGGCCGATTTGGTCTATTTACTTGTTGATAGGAAGAAAGTGGAACCTCTAACTGATCCTCCAGAGTAATTGTTCCATGACTGAATTGACTATTGGTGGAAGAATTTTC
Source organism: Viscum album (assembly GCA_963277665.1). Classification (NCBI taxonomy): domain Eukaryota; kingdom Viridiplantae; phylum Streptophyta; class Magnoliopsida; order Santalales; family Viscaceae; genus Viscum; species Viscum album. The sequence goes on from OY728123.1 coordinate 1,760,536,132, forward strand.
TTGCTCTTGTTGAGCCCGCTGAAGGGCTCTACCACGAGTTTCTACTGCATACACAGTTCTGGCAGGGGTAGAATTGTAATAGTGGCTTCTGGGATATCCACTTCTCCCTCTGTATCCCAAACCTCTGGAACTCCCTCTGATTCCTCTGTTTGATACAGGGAACTCAGGCTCATCAAAATCGTAACTACAACTGGCATAAGGATCTGTTAAGTGAATCATGTTAATAGAACCAAAGATTAATTCTTCATCTGATGAAGACTATGCCTGATTATAGAGTTTAGGTTGTTCTGTTTGGTGAGGCGGTGCTCGTGGCTTCGAAGTTGATGGCATAAAATCGGACAGAGTCAAAGACAACTTGGGCTTTGACACAATTTCATCTTCTTCTGATTGTTCTTATTTCTTTGAATTATGTCATTTCATTGAGGATTTTCCCTCTGATGAAGAGGGTTTTTTCTATGGCATTCATAGCAGAATATACAACTTGGTTCTTCAATTGTGTTTACAAAATGGCATGAGTTCGATTGATCTTTTTTCTGACCATCCAATCATCATATTTCTGCGAATTTTTTGTTTTTGACTTCCTATGGCTCGCCTTCTTCCTCTGGATTTGTAGAAGTAACACATGCTACCTGAGTAGAAGAACCTTTCAATTTTACTTGTCCCGAGTCGACCATTTTTTTCTGGAGGTCCTTGAAGACAAAACACTCCTAAATGGGATGCCCCAACATCTGATAAAATGGGTAGTAACTAGGACAGTCTTAATCTTCTTCCTTGTTCAGCCTCTTGGGTCATGGCAATTGAACCAAATTATTTTCCTGAGCCGAAATGAAGTAACCAGGAACTTGTTCATTTCGGAAAGAATAAATTTTTCTCTTCAAATCCTGAAATTGTTTTTGTCTTTGATCTCTTTGATCATGTTGAATAAATGTCCTCTTTTTTTGACGCTCGGAAGGTGGAGCCCTTCGGGAAGATGATGTTTTTGAAGTAGAAGTAGGTACATGTGCTTGTTTAAGCATAACTGAAACAGTCTCTACTCTACCATTTCTCCTTCTTGGAGATAATAGAATTACATGAGTTTTATCCTTGGTCTTCATAACAGAATCTTCAATCTGTTGAGCGATTCAAGTACAGTCTCTAAACTCTCTTGTGTATTTCATAGGGATAAACGGTGTATGCCACTAATCAGGCAAATTTTCCCCACATATTGGAAAAAATTCCTCTTGAGGGAGTTATAAGCTTAGGGAATATGTTAATTCCTTCCAGTGAGCAATGAAATATGAAACCATTTCATTCTCCCTTTTCTTACAATTTTTAAGATGAAAAACTGTTGTCTTTGGAAAAGATGAGCTGAATTTAAGAAGGAATAATTGACAAAGATCTTCCCATATGGTAATTGACCGGGATTGCAATCTTGTATACCAGAAAAAGGCAGGCCCTTGTAATGACTGTACAAAACACCTGAGCTTAACTGCTTCCTGTTGTTGAGGGGTTCCTATAATAGGATCGCAATGAAAAAAAATGTGTTAAGTGTTTCTCTGGGTCTCCTGAACCATTAATGATTGGGAATGTGGTACTTGCAAAATTTGATGGGGGAGGAATTGCATCAACCCCTTTTGGGTAAGATCTATTTTCTTGTGGAATTTGAGCATGTTTTCCCTCCATTTATTCCAACCGAGCTGTTAATGACTAAATAGTAGCTATTAACTTTTGGGAAACATCTAGTAGAGCATGGACCTGAGTAGGTGCAATAACTGGAGCTTGGACAGATGTGGTGGCTGGTACTGCAACTAATGGTGGCACCACCGATTGTTGTTGCATATAACCCGTAGGATTAGACATATGATGGTGTACTGGTATAGGAAGATATTATTTATCCATCTTAGTAGCCACAACAAATTCTCTTGGCTGACTGACTCCAGCACGCTTAGGAGGAAGACTACATTGAAGTAGTTATACATTCAACCTCCTCAATTCCTTCATTTCTTCCTCCTATTGTGAAAATCTTTACTCTAGTGAGAGTGATTGGACTTCTATAGAGGAAGGGTATGTGAACTGATTCTTTCTTTTCCCCTTGTTGGATCCATTTCAGAGATGGAAAAGTGGGTTATTTGAAGGAACACCCAGATTCTGGTTAAGCCTTTGATTTCGTGTATGCACACATTCTTCATTTGTGTCTGTGCGTACAACTTCTTGAGCAGGAATCTCTTCATCTGATCCCTCTGAGTGAGGCTCATCTGATGGATTAGCGACAATGGAATTAATGACATTAATTGATGCATAATGCATTGTATCCTTTTTATAAATATTTCTGTGATATTGTGTTCTTCCATGTATTTGATGATACATTGCCTTTTGTCGATTTGATCCCTCAGGAACTTCTTGACAGACCGTGATTTGGATAGAATCTCCGGATAATTTGGCTCTTTGTTCCTCTTGTGGATTCATCCCTAATCGAGAGAAGACTGACTTTCCCAGAGGAAGTGATTGATGATTTGAAGAAGTCCCTAGTCCGGTGGACTGGGGCTATTCTGTTTGTTCTCGCTCAACTCCTCGAATCCTATTTATTAATTCTGAGGGTTGGGTCAAAAGATTCCCCAGTCTGGCAAGCTGGGTTGGTTCTTGACATGCTATATTTGTGACTTTCTTAAAATATCTCTTGATCTTGTGGACTTTAGTCCAGAAATTGGCTGGATGCATCAATCTTCATCCACTTTTATCACCCGGCTCAAAAGACCGTTGGATGATTTATGACACTTCTGTCACTTGATTATGTGCACACTCTAAACGAGAATCATGTTCAATATTCTTTTTTTCTTGATGCATGAGTAATTCAACAACTTTTTCCTTTTATGCTTGACTTTGATAAGAACTATATGAGGCCTTTTCTTGAACGAGCCTTTGATTACAAACAAAGCCAATTGATTGTGGCCTGCCATGGGCAATAACTTTTCATGAGACCATTTTCGGCGGGCTTTGTTGACTGGAGTGTATAGTGATATGTAGTTCTCCATGAACACCCCATCCTGTGATATGAATACCAGATGGGGAATTGGAAATTAACTGGCGCAATCTTCTTAGTGCGCCAAGGTATGAACACTAAACGGTTCTCTGCTTCTTTTCGTCCTTCAGATATCGAGAAACTGAGAGAGATGCCAAGTCAATTTGGCATTGTAACCATTCTATTATCTTCACATGATTTTCATATTAATCATAAGATAATATTTTCTTTTTCAACTGACAAAGAGTTTTCCATATGTTGAGATGAATATCTAAAATTCCATCTTCTGTCAACATCTCTGGAATGTCATACTGAGAGTCACCTAGAGGCCAAAACATGACTGGCACATCACCTTTCTCCAGCTATTTTCTCATGTTCAAAACTTCCTCTTTTTCATTTGATGATGATTCTTCTACCTGATTAGACCAGAGCTGGTGCTTCCTTGTTGCTTAATCGGATTCAACAATATTGGTAGAGAACTCACTGATCAAACTAGAAGATGAACGGTGCAGGGGTGGTATGAAATATAACCTACACCCTGGGCTATCTTATGATTGAGAAAGTATTTCACCTACTAGTGGTAAAGAATCAGACATGACTGGCCTCACATTTTCAAGTTCCTCAAGATAAGAGGGATTTCACATCAATACATTTTCTATTAGATCATTTTCTAGGAAATGTGAATTACTAATGCGGAGAGGAATTTTGCAGCTAAATTCATCATCATGGGGAGGACAACCATGGTGGTTTACATCAAAAGATGAAACATTTTGCTCCTTGGTCTTCTGGCCACACAGAGGATTCCTGTTGCTCTCATATGAAGATAAAGATTCGAGATCAACCGATTTGTCATGAAGCAAGCCTTTATGAGGAAATGTCTGATGAAGACCTTCGGAATTAATATTCCCACTATTGGGAAATGAGGGAGTAGAATCTTGAATTCCAACAGATAACTGTCTGAGGGATTTAAGAACTCCAGCATCGAGTAAGGCCTTATTACAAATTGGCTCTTGATTTCCTGACTGTGCCGTGAGATTCTTCTTCTTAGATGCCTTCTTACTCACTTTAGGAACCTATTGTTGATGAAAGTGGTTATTAGCGGTAGCTGTATGTGCCTGCTCAAGAGAAATGATCAGGTTAGGCTGATTATCTCCACTCAAATTAGGTTTATGTGCCTGACTTGGTTGTTCGTATGATATGGGGGAGTATTCCCCACAACCCTCTTGGACTGGAACAGAGGTGTGTGTCTGTTCCGGAGTGAACTGTTGATGTGTCACTCCACTGGTAGGAATAGAATTTCATTTCTTTCCCTATGATGTTGTTGAATCTATAATAATATCTTGACATGCATCCAAAATATGAGCAGGGATTTTCATCTGATATTTCACCATTGACAGAATATGCTTGGTGACTTAAGCTACCGGAATGGGGATATATATCCATTTCGTGCTTGGAGTATGTGTGTATATTTACTCCTACCCTCCTTTTTCTGTTAGTGAATTATGACAGTACTCATGTGTGGGGGCAGATAGTTGAGTCTGCCTCCTATTTGTCGCCAGAGCTTTCTGACTGACTTCTCCAAAGGCTACCAAATGCGACTGTTGGTAGGCTTGATCAATACAAGCAGGTGTATGTGCCTGCTGATTGCACTCTGTTGAATGTGGTTGGTGAGCTTCCTTCAATACTGAAAAACGAGGTTGCTGGCAGGATTGATGAGTGTAAGCTGGTGTATGTTTCTGTTTACCAGTTTTCAACACATTGGGTTGGCGGGCTTCATCGTATGTAGTCAAACGAGCCTACTGATTAACTGGTGATTTATAAATAGGCGTATGTTCCTGTCTATAGTACTCCACTGGAATTTCCTGGCGGGATTGGCGTGCTGCTTCTAGATGAGTCTGCTAGACAACGGAATTAAAATGGATGGGTGTGTGTTCCCGCTCGTTGCCTGCCACCAAGTTAGGTTGGTGGACTTATCCGGAGATAGAAGAGATAAGGACCTACTCACTGTTGACCGGATTTCGCCTCTGTCGTTTCGTCTTGCCTGCTCGGGTTCGAGGAACCTGAGCCAAATGCCTAGAGATGATACCCTCATCATGTTGAGGGTGCACTGCCGCACGAGTCTGGCAGCGATTGTTGATGGGAGCCCTCGGGAAGGACTCATGTCTCCTTGAATTAATGCCTTCAGTGGCCTTCTCATTAACCTCCCTAGAATATATGAGGGACTGGTGATTGTGTTCCGGGGATAACGATCTGAAAATGTTGGAGACGGTGGTTGGAACCACCTGGTTTTTGATTTCTAGTCATCGATGTCCGGACGACCAGGGTAAATTATTGACTTGGAAGGCTTGTCGAGCGGCCTCCAAAGTCAGAATAGTACCATTTTGATGGTACTCCTTAACTAGAGCATTTGATACCCAGAATTGAAGAAGCTGTGTAGGTGATTTGATCCTCAGATCGGATGACGATCTAGCAGGAGTTGCAGTAGAGGCATTCACAACAGAGGTATTCGCAGGTGTTAACTTAAGAGAAGCCATTTCTATAGCGCAGAAAATCTTGGAAAAGAGTGATGTTTTATATAACATACATAATCAAGATATGTTCGGCCACTACATATTTTGGATGAGCACATATGTTATTGATTGTTTTGTTGGCCCACTCATTGAGTTTAAATAGGGGCAAAAAAATAAGTAAAACATCACTTTAACTTGGTTAAGGATTCACATCGGGTTCACCATTTTTTGTTTCCTCTGGAAATGGGGATGACCTCATTGACTTAAGGTTCAAACATTCCAAGCAGTTTCTAACGGTTTTGTTCATAGAACTGGAACCATCCAATGATTCTATATCCATTTGGACATACTTTCCAAAGGTAGGTGCTCATTAGTCGTAGAATGATGAGGCTTAAGAATTTGCATTGGTCGATAGGATGAGATGTCAGACTCATCACACCTTTTTTAGGGGAATTATTGTCTACTCCAGGACTCTCTTTATAGATTTCAGTAATGTTCATGAATCCTTATTAAGTTACCACGTATGAAAATGAGATTTCCTTTAGATCTGAAAATCAATGATAAGTATGTAGGAGATTTATAGAATCTTTTATATGTATTCAAGGTTCTTCATCGATAGAGAATCATCTGTATTTTTTTAGGGATTCTTAGTCAATGGTATCCTTTAACACATGATATCGAAATCTCTTGGTCATTATTATAACCATTTTGGTTTTAAATCCACTCAGCGGGGAACCTGATGTTTATTGTCATTCAAAAGGACATAGATTATTTCAGAGTTGGGATTGTACCCACTGATAGGATACCTATGTATACTTTGTTTTAGAAAAGGAATCATAACTCACATAGTTCGAGTGAATATTTATGAGTTTTATGTATGATTGAGGGCTCAAATAAAGGTGTCATAATTAATTTTACACTATATGTTCATGTGACTCATGGTCTTTGTGAGAAACAAGAGGTATTGGTAAAACCTAACAATTGGGTCATCATAATAAATGATGCGGGGATTATTTATTTATGACTACCCAAATAGATTAAGATTAGGATTTACTTCAGGGAAGAAACCCGGGAACAAGGTCTATAAAGGTATATGTGCCTTATGAAGATTTGGATACTTACCTTAGGGCTTATTCCTGAGAAGGAGGCCCAGGTTAAAGGGACTTGAGGACTGGGGCTTATTCCTAAGAATGAGGCCCTGGTTAAAGAGAATTATGACTGGAAATTACACCTAAATAGGAGGCCCATGTTAAGGGAATTTGTAACTTGGGCATTACTACTAAAGAGGATGCCCATATTTGGGAATGTAAAGACTGGTGATTACTCTTGAAAAGGATGCCCAAGTTAGGTGAATTGCGGCTTACTCCTAAGGAGGATTCTCAAATTAGTGAAATTAAGACTGGGGATTACTCTTGAGAAGGAGGCCCAGTGAATAGGGAACTTCAGGATTACTCCTAAGGAGGAAGCCCATATTTGAGAAATTATGACTGGGGCTCACTCTTAAGGAGGAGTCTTAGGTTAAAGATCCTTTAATCTTAAAGGATGAGGTTGAATGAATTAAATCTCTCACCTTAGTGATATAAAGATATGTAAATCACTATATTTTGAGAGATGTTCCATATAATTCCTTTCAGATAAGGAATCGAACCAAGGAAACATGCCATAAATGGCTTTGAAGAGAGTCTTGAAGAATAAATCTTGAAGAGGAAAGGTGGATTTGAAGAAAACAAGTGAATAGGTAGAAGGGGCACCCAAAAATAGAGAGGTGCACAAGTCCTGCGTGGGCACGCAAGTCCTGGTCCAGCACATATACATGCGCGACACATGGGTACTTGCACGACGGTCAACCGTTAGGGTAATACTTGGGTGAGACTTGGCTGAAGCCCTTAGTATTATTCCTAAAGGCTTCCAAAAGAGTGGCGCGCATGTTCTGGTGAAGGGACAAGGCAGCGCGCAGGTGTCTTCATTTCCCTTAAAGGTTTAAACACCTAGGCGCGCAGGTGTTAATGAATTTCAACACTTAGACCTTCTTTCCCATGTTTATATCTTTCATTATAGGTAATAAATTACCATAGAAGTGTTTAGAAGACTTCCAGAAGATACTAGGGCACCGGGATCTTGAATATGAGTTTTGGAATTTTCTGTCATCGAAATGGGGTGCCCAAAGGGGGTATTTATTTGCTACTAAAGATCCCAAGAGAGAATCAAAGAGGGCGCGCAAGTCACCTGCACGACCATAAGGAAACTCGCGAGACCCAAGTGGGAAGAAATCCTTTTTCATGACTTTGTCAAATTTTGATGTTTCTTCAAAGGATGAATCCCTTTGGGCTAAGGTATTCCCTTTTTCAGTCATTTAAACTTTGTGACGGAAATGAGCATCAACAATTTGAAAATATAAATGTGTGGTTTGGTATCAAATAAATCCAGATAAAGAAGAAAATTCAATTATCATAGAATATATATATGCATATTTTTTTCAATTTAATTAACTTTGATATGTTATCTCAATAAAGTTCACTAAATCAGGTGGATAATAAAGTTACATTTGGGACTATAAGAGAAAAACTATACGGAATGACCCATTTTCATATACTTATAATTTGATATGGTAGAATCACCAAATATATCATTGGAAGGAGTTATGAACTTTCATGTGAGGAGATCAAACTGACTATTAAGAAAACTAATAATATAATGATAGAAATAACAAAATAATTTATGAGAATAATGATTAAAAAATAAATAAATTTACTTCTAGAAAATATATTATATTTGAAGATCTTTCATAAATCAAGGTATATTAATAGAAAATATTGATTTTTTTCTTGAACAGCAATTAAAATTTCTAGAGAATTTATCTTTTGATAAAATAGAATAATTATAGTATACATAACTTGAAAGTGAATGTTAGGAAACATGAAGAAAAATATAGTAAGATACAAAGTAAAATTTCCTAGACTGGTTAAGATAAATCCAAGAGAAGGTTGCAAAGAAATCATAACCATAAGTGAAAAAACAATCATAAGGACAGATAAAGGGAAAACTACACATACGAAAAGGGTATAATAAAACCTTGATGAGAAACTTAATAATAATAACTAAAAAAATAAATTATAATATAAATTGGACAAGAAATAGATTAAAAGGGAAATATATATGGAAAAGTGATTTTTAAGTTACTTGATAGTGATTTCAAGTTATGTGACCCACTTCTTCCATTTCCCTAAAAGAGATATAAAACTATTAAATCATAGGTTTAAGTATTATAATTTTTTTATTTAGATATTTTAAAATACCATAGTTAATATTCAATTTTCATAGGCATTTTCCAAGATTTCATCTAATACAAAATTTCTAAAGAAATTCCTCTAAACAACTAGAAGATGAAACAATCTATAAAAATTCCACTCATGAAATAATATTGTGTAATGACTAAAAGGATGATACCTTAAAAACTAAAGTATTTAATTAGATTCATGATTCCTTTTTTATTTTAAGGTCAAAGATATTCACATTCCATGTAGATTTTGGATCTAGTATCAACATTATTTATATAATAGTTTGTAATGATCATATAATTGGTCTGATTAATTCCACAATAATGGAATTGTAACAAGTTGATATATCTTTCATCTATCCAACTGGGGATAATAAATATATGTTGGTGAGATATAGAATATTTCTTATTTTATATGATTTATTGGTATTATAAATTTCATGTGATAAGGAATCTATTATCATGGTAACAATATCATTTTTTCCACCTGAGGTGCCTGGATTTATGTTCCATAAGGGAAAATAATTTAATGATGAAGATGAAAAGGATATATTAAATGTTTTAAAATATTTTATGAAGAAAAATGGTCGTGATTGTTTATTTTTAGTGGATATTATTAATCAAGAGGTGAATGTTGAGTGAAAAAATTCAACATTGGAATGAAGAATTTGATGTAGATTGGTTCACTAAACCCAATATAGAAACGGTCATGGGTATGTATTAATTTTTCATAAATATTAATGAAAAATGTCAATTTTATATATTTTAAAGGATTAAATAAAATTTGTGGAAGGATATACATAATGATAAACTATTTTTGAATAATCTATCAAGTCATAAATTAATGTTATTACCTTTCAAAATCAAATATTCCTATTTCGAAGAAAAAGATAAAATTTATATTATAGTTTTAGCTGAATTTTATCCCCAAAAAGATAATACGTTTCTAAAATTCCTATAATTAATAAGAAATATATTTCATGTACTAGCGATTATATTATTATTAATTATGCGTAAAATTAAAATGGATGTTAGGATTAAGACAACTATTGATTTTAAAAGAAAACATGATCAAATTTTTTAATAAGTTTTCAAGACTAAGAATATAAATTTTCCTTATAATATGATAATCTATCATATTTTTTTGTAGTTCATATTTATAACCTATATGTATTGTTCAAAATAAAAATGGAAACACTGTTACCAAAAATGAAAACAATGATAAATTTTCAATATGAACTGTTACTAGTTGTAGATTTTATATATATTACAGAAATCTCAATGAGACTATAAGGAAAGATCATTTAAATTTAACCTTCATTGATTTGATGATTAAAGGACTTATAGGGAAATCGATTTTTTTTTGTTTTTATAGCTATTCAAGAAGCAACCAAGTAACAATTAATCTTATTAAATAAGATAATAAAAAATCCAAATTTTTATATGGAATATATTTATATAGAAGATTTTATTTGTTTTCTCTGGGTATGAGTAAAACAATTTGGTACTCAATTAAGATAAATTTAAATTCATAGTAAGGTGAGGACTATATCACGACCATAGAATCTAAAGTGATATAATTGAAGTGTATAGGGAAAAATCCTAGTTATTTCATCACTTGAAACTAAAAATATTGGTTAGGGTAGTGAAAAAATTCAATGGACATGCACGGTTTTATAGATTATTTCTTAAGGATTTATCAAAAAAAATTCTAGATCATTGTAAAAACTTATAGAAAAAGATAACGTGTTCATATTTGATAAAAAATTAAGCAATACGTAATTTAATATTTAATATATTTATTGAATATAACATAACTAGTTTATTCCACAATTGAAAATGACGTGTTTGAAATTGTGTATATTATGGTGAAATTTAGATGATAACACAATATATCCAATGTTATTATTTATATAGACCACTCAAATTTGATGTCATTATTTTCAAATAAGGAAATTAAGCCACAATTTATTAGATGGGTGATTCTTCTGCAAAAATTTGAACACAGGATAAAAGAAAAGAAATGGGTGGAGAATCAGGTGGTTGACCACTTATCTAGATTTGGATATCTAAAATAAGATCCTTGTAATACTATAACGAGAGAGTTTCAAGATGAGAAACTATTTTTAATAAAAAATGGGGAATCCTTAGCATTTAAAATTTTTAAATTATATTGCTGCTTGTAAAATTCATCATGGAATTTTATGAAATGAAAATATTATTTTTGAAGTTGATGTGCAGTATTTTTTTTGGGAAGATCCATTTCAATAAAAATAATTCGTAAATGGAATTCTGATTAGGTGTGTTAAAGATAACATGTTCTATAAATTCTAATCCACTACCACACAGTTCATTTTGGTGCACACAATGTACATCAAAAGAAAACTAATAAGGTTTTATAAAGTGGATCTTGGTGGCCTACATTATTTAGGGATGAAAGGTAAAATTTCAAGATCTATGATAGTCATTAAAGATATACTAATATATGGAGAAGGAAATAAAATCCTAAATCAATCATAATATAAATTTTAATTTTCACCATTTCCATTATTTATGATAATTTGAATTATATATTTACCCTTTATTATATTTATATTATTTATAATTATCTATTTTGAAATTCATATGCTTATTATATTAGATATTATTCATTCAACCTTGATTGTTTTTATATTATTAGTGATTATCCTTTCACCATTGATTATATTTATATTAAGGAGAATTGTTTTCCCCATTGATTATATTTATGATTTTTGTGATAAATCATTGATATATTTTAAGGATTATGGTTTTAGTGAATATTTGTTCACTTTTCATTAGTATATGAGTTGTGTAACTCATTAGCCCATACTAATGTGATTGTAGTGCTATCCAATTCACCTTTATTGTTAACTTTTTTTATGATAACACATTCGTATATGTTATGTTTTCTTCTTATGGTGTTTACCTATTCACATGTGTTATGCTTAGTCTTATATTGACAACTTTCTCATTCACAGTTGTTATTGGAGTGGTGATTAACCATTCACCCACGCTAATTCTTTAAGTGGTGAAAATTCAATTACCATTACTCTTTATGTTTATAATAATGTTTTATCCACCTATTCAATTTAGGATTATGATGATGACTTTTTCACCATTACTATTTATGATTATGATGATGAAATGTTCACATTTATTATCTATAAATTTTATGATGACCATTTTCCTTTATGTATTATTCTTATAATGTTGACTCATTCACCTATAATGTTTATGATTGTGGTGGTTAAGTGTAAAATATTAATGTTTTTTATTGCATTAATTACCCATTCACAATTATTTTATATGATTACAATGGAAACTTGTTCACATATTCGACTGTAATGAGTTTAGGTGGCCCATTCACCCAAACTCATTTTTTATAGTTATACTCTATTCATATATATTATTATTGTTAGAATTCATTATGAGAGATATATGTCATGAAAAGGGTGATATGATTCATGGTTAAGCTAGAATGCATGTTATGATTAGAAAATAGCATTAAAGAAAGCCTTGCACCTATATATTGTAATCTTCTCAATTATTTTGTATATTTTGTATCATGTTACCGATATAATCAGCTCATCCAGTGATCCGAAACATGATTTATTCAACGAATTACATTTTAATGGGATCATATTTTGTTATAAAATGTTACTTTTTATTATGTTTGGATTACAACTATAATTTTTATATTTTGAATCTTATATTATGAATGATGGTTTATCTTTAAATCCTTTATAATTTATGAATATTTGATATCACATATACTCTCCCAAGGTTATTAATAAACCCTTCCTACTAGTCAGAAGCATCTTGTGTGGGGGGATGTGCCTATGTTCATGTAATATCCAAGATTCATCTATATAAGTTACAATTTAAATTAAAAGTGTATATAGGTAATCCAAAGAAATATTAACATGCATAATCTAAAATAAAAAGATATATTCATATATATATCTTTAAATAAAAAAAGAGTAATAATTTATTTCACATCATAGTTAACAAATTATGGGATATAAAAATAAATTTATATAATGCCATAAATTATTGTAAGGTTTAATAATATAAATCTAATTAGAATAATTTATAAAGTATAAAAGAAGATATAAAATGGTGTAGTAATTTCTGTATTAATGGAAAAAATTTTATGGGGAACCACATACCTTAACTCCAAACATGATCAAATGTTTTCATACTATATATATATATTAAAAATTATTCTATTAATAAAATATTTCCTTTCAAAATTTATATTTATTATATTCATTATTTATAAATTATATTCATTTATTAAAAATTATTTAATTATTCTTAGGTTATATTGTCCATTTATTCTTTACTATTTTAATTATTACATGTGCGTTCTAATATGGTAGAATTGATGATCAGTACCTATTCATAAGACCATTATCTCAGGAGTATTCGAGGTATTGGAGTCATATTGTTTTAATGATCCATACAATATGATGTTCATTCTCTGGAATTTATAAGTACATTTTGTGAGTAAATGGAAAATTAATTACTCATTTTTTATTATTTATTCAACTATACAGTATTATTTTTATAATAAGTTTAATTTTAATATTTCCTTTCCAAAAAATTAAATATAAAATTATAACATCTTTTATAAAAAATCAATTTTTCTAAATTTTTTATAATCATAAACGATTTAAATTTTATTCCATTTTCCTTGTTAGTGGTTAAACCAACCCAAACATGGAAATTCTATAATTAATTTATGAGTTTGAATATAAATTTATCATATCATAATATCATTATTTTAAGAGTATAATGGTATTATTTAGATGTTATAATAGTTTTAATTAATATCCAAGAAGAAATGGTATGTTTGGGTAAAATAAAAATAACGAAAAATTGTCATTTCTTATAAGAAATAAATTAATATTCAAACATAAAAAACTATATTTTTTATAGTAAATTGGATTTGATCTTGAATCAAGTATCTTACAAAAAAATTATGGAGACTCAAATATGAGATAATTTTCGTAGAGTAAGGATTGATAACCAAAAAATAGGTGTTTATTACAATGAAATAATCCTTACTATGGTAACTTAGAACTATTGGTTATTTTATTATATTGGTAAAAAATAAATAAGATATGATACATAAGATACAATTTTTTAGTAGTATTCAGAAAATAGATACCTAAATGGTCATTAAATAACAATAGAAACATAAATAATTATAAAAAACATCAAAATGTATTATTTCCCACTGATTATTCTTAACTAAGTTGTAGTAAACATCATAGATTCCAAGAGAAATAAAAAAAACTGATGATCTTAAATTCTTAGAAAAAGGTATAATACAGAAGAAGCTACCATGAATATATAAATAATACATATTATGAATGGGATAAATATTCAAATAATTTCTTATAACTAATGAACCTAAAAATAATATATCATTGGATAATATAAAAATTGAAATAAATAATAAAATGGATAACAATAACTAATCTCATTACTATGGAACATATAATGTTGGATATCATAAACATATTTTCATGGCATCAACCAAGATATCATAACATTTGGGCTAACATACTCCAAATACCTAAGATATTTTATCTCATAATACCTATTGATGCATAAAGGGGCTATATAACTTTGAGCCTCCCCATTATATAATAACTCCAATGAAATAATCATATAGAGAGAATGGTTAAAAAATACATATAAAAATTTTATTTAAGGAACCTCATACATAATCATAGCCATTTATTCAAAATTTATAATTACATAAATATTGTGTATATGTAATATCAATATATCTCCATTTAATGAAATAATATTGTTATCTTGATGAATATTCAATAATATTTTAGAATCTATACAATGATCACAATGTTAAAGAAATTAATCTTAACAAAATAATAATAATAAATTAATTGTGTAGGTAAGTTATATGGTTTAAGGTTATCAATAAGATATATTCATTGAATATGATAGATGGAAATGGTAGGAAATCAAAGAAATTATTGAAAATTCCCCTCTAAAAATTAGGAGTATGTGTCACATATATATAATATGTGTTAGAGATACAAAATATTCCAATGTAAATACTCCAAGGATAGTATGCATTGATGGAAAAGGTGAACTTGTGTCAAATTTGAGTTCAATCACCTTGGGATTTGATAGAATTCCACCCACTACATCTTCACCTTGCTCAAAATATTAATCATTATAATGACATATTATGGTGATATATTGAGATGTTATAGTGGTATATTATTAAAAATATAATAATTTAATAATAATAATGTTTTATAACAACACTAGCTATAGAAATTTAACTGAATTAAAAAGGATTATAAATAAGAAATAAGAAAATGAGGTTAGAACCCCCTTGATAATTAATTACTTAAATCATTATAAATAACAACTTATACCATTAAGGCGTCATTAATGTGAATTGTGAGATGAAAAATGAGTATATAACTATGATCACTGAATTTTTAGTGAGGTGGAATTGGTGGTAGAGGGTTATTTTTTCAAATGATGGAGAATTGTTTATTTGTTTTTTGGATTTAGGCATTGGAAATTTAGGTTGTGGAAAATGGAAAATCATTAGATTCCCCATGTTTTTTGAAATTTATGAAATGTTTTTTCATATTTATCCATTTAAAAAATAAAATCCTTTTTTTAATATTATATAGTTCTTGGTAATTACTTTTAGTAACAATGAAATTTTTTTATAACCTTAATTTTTATTTTAGACATTAGAATGTCAATTATAGTTTTATAAATTGATTATAATTCAATAAATTACATTATTATAATAAAATAATAATTTTTTTCATGGAATGACTTATATTAATTATTAAATTGTTTTTCCACTGTAATTAAATCATAATACTTACCATATATTAATACCATATTTTTCTATTCACCCAAAAATTGGAATGTCTCATAAATGTATGAACAATTAATCCTCACATTATTTGGAAATTATAATTCCAAATTTAAAATTACTTTCATGAAAATTAATTTCTATATTTGGAAAATTAATTAATTAAATAAAAAACATAGTGATATTCAAACTCATATGTTTGGTACCACAAAAATTAATTCCTATATATTAATAAATATATTTTTTTATTCTAAAATAAATGTGGGTAATAAAATTACAAAACAATGATCAATATAAATTAATTATAATTATAAATAATATTATTAAAAATGTTTTTTTGTATTTTATTCGACACTTTTAAGTATTATAGTTACATTACTATTACAATGGTAATATTGGGAAATTATTGTTCCAAAAGTCACCTTACACTTACAATGGTCATATTTCCTATTATAAATACATAAAAATTTACTTCAAAATCCATTTCATTATCAAAATTTATATATCATATCTATTCATTAGCTTATTTTTCTTTATAAAAGAAAGGTATAAATAATAATTTTCATTCTTTTTGGAGTATGATCCTATGAAGTTCAAGATTATTCTTCTTATCTATATTTGGATATGTCATATAGCACTAGTTGTGACATTTCTTGTGAAAAAAATTTTATATACATTATTATATTATGATAGTGTAGTCATATAGATTTTGTTATGTGATTGATATTTTATTAATATTTTTATTTTTTATATACATGCCTCTGGTCTTACAGAATCCCCATTTATATAATGTTTCCCATCAAATTCAGGTTATACAATAATCCATGAATATATGTGGGTATATCATAAAAATTTCATCCTATGGATCCCATTTCCCCTCCTATATATTTTGATTCCCCTAGATTACCTTCACCTATTATGCCATTTGATTTTATAATACATGATCACTAGTTTCAAGAATCTAGATGGGATATTTATTAAAAGAAAATTCATTCTAAAGTTCAATTGTTTTGGTGAGTAAATCTATTTGTTTTGGAGTGTACTTCCTCAACAATGAGATATAGAAAAAGGAATGAAAATTAAATACATTGTGTGGAAAACCAAAATGATAAATCTCATTTTAATTCCTTTCAAAATCTCAAAAGGATCAATGTAATATAGACATAACTTCCCATTCTATCACACCACAACCCATGTTTTCATTATTGTACTATTTCATTTTTTTATTTATTTTATTGTTTTCCCATGTCTATTATATTCTCAAGTATTTAAGGGGGTAAATGATAGGGTTTGGGTTCTTTGGGAGGATTAGAGTGGTCCAAGAGTCTCACAATATATTCAAAAACATTATGGTGTCTTTGATATATTCATTTTGACCCACAACTGGTAGCTCCACACTTTGGATCATGTTGTGTTGGGCGGGAGGTTGTGCCTATATAAAACGGAAAGGCACAACAACATGGTTCTCAACCATGGTCCATGTTTTTTATAGTCCAATTAGGGTGGTATTTTGGCTAGACCATATAGTTCCCCACACATTAGAACTCCTTGTAGTATACATGGTTTTGAATCATATAAAAATGTAAGGTGGGAACATCTCCTTAGGGCTCACCCAATTACTATTTTTACTCATCCAGATGGAGAAGAACCATATCATTGTCTCTGAGGACCACTACCTGGTGGTTCCCAGCTTTCAAAAGAAGATGATTCCTATTTTTTTTCTTCTCTATTAATTAGCCCTGATCAATTGTTCCTCCTTTCACTCATCCATTATGCCTATTGAGAAGGGAACACTCACATGGGCCTTATCCTATAATACTATTTTAGGAATTTATCTATGTTATTTAAGGTATGATATTTTTAGGTTAGGGTTCCTTCATCCCCATATCCTTCCTCCCATTCTATCATTGCTTCTTTTCATAGGTTGAACCCTGGGTGGGTTTTTGGTTCATATTTCTTATGGATTGATTTTAATAGGAATGTTTTCTTTTATAGGGTCTTTCTAAGTCTTATAAAGTTCATTTGTCTTGGTTTAGATAGATTATGACCTTTTTTATATTAAGTAGTGAGTTCTAGGTAGGTTTTACCCATGATTGACACATTAATCATATAACCATTGATTTCATGGTTTTTAAATTCATATATTAATTTCATAAAGATGTGATTAAATGAGATTGATACTTTTTTAAAAATAAAATAAATTTTTAATAAATTTTTATTTTAATATAAAGGAATTTTTAAATTTTAAATATTTGGAATTCCAGTTTTAATAAATTATGTGTGCCATTTGTTTGAAAAATTAATTGAATGTCCCTTATGAGAATATTTCGTTATTTTCAAAAGGTGTTTTTATATTCCAAGTGAATTTTCAATTATTAATTTATTTTTACTTGTAAATTCAAGTAATAATTTAAATTTCATGTATTAATAAACTATATAAATATTTGGTTTGTATAAAAATGTGAGTTATTACAAATGTATCTTAGATTATTTAGGGGTAATACACATGTATATATGGGTTTATATATATATATATATATCTATGTGTGTGTGTGTACAAATTCATATGTGAATATGTGAATTTTTACAATGAGATACATATAAATATGTATAATTAATGATAGATGCAAACTTTGAGAATATAAACATTATACTTCAAACTTGTTTTCAAATTATATTTTAGGTGGGTTTCTAAAGTAGATTATAAAACCTATTTGCATCATTTACCTTACTTTTTATATATTATATTGTGTTTTTAAAATAACTAAAGCAATTTATGACTGATTGTTTTTATATAAGATGCCTTATGAGTATTTTAAATTTTTATCTATGGTATGAGAAATTAAATGATTTAAAGAGGAATGTTTTTTTAATGAACTAAATAGTTTTCAATGACATATTTTAAAATGGGGATAGCACATGAGAACCCAATGTACACAGGTGGGATGACTAGTAATGGTGTGATGTGAAAACTCGTCCCCACCCTAGCCTTTGGTCTACAAAAAATACTAACTAAACAACGCGATGATGTTGATAAGGTTTTTGCTATAAATTTGGATTCATCATCTCTAGAGGCTAATGTAAGAAAATTTTATGTATGGTTCAGTCACAGAGAGTATGAGGATACTATGATGAGTCCCAACCTTAGACACCCAAATTATTTCCATGCTTCTTACTTTTGGATTTCCAACGTTAGATAATCTCTCATTTACATTAAATTTTATATGTATGTTTATTTAAATAAAACACTCAACTACCATGATAACATATGTTGTTTATTTTTCATATTTTGTTAAATTTAAAAATAAAGGGTTAGAGAAAATATTTTTTCTAAAATGGTTTATAACGATATTTTCAAATGATGTTTTTCAATAGCATTTTCATGGGTCAATGAAATGTTTCATAAGTGACTGTTTTCATATAATTAAAAAGAAACATAATTTGATAAATCTTAATGATGTTATTATGTATCTGTATATAAAATTTAATAACTACATTCTATTTTTATTTCCAAACTAGCATGAAAATGGAGCTTTTATTGAAGGTTATGCATGTGTAAAGGCAATTGGTTCCCTACTGGGAATTTTCATTATCATGCCTAAATTTAATGTTAATTTGAAGTTCTATATCATTTTTTATCATGGATATTATTATGTTTTGGGGTTATTTTGTTTCACATAGAGTCACATAGTGGATATTTGGATTTTTTTGGTTTATATTTCCCTGTCGAATTATCAAAATTGGAATTTCTTTCTTTATTTTTATTTAGTATTGGTGAATTATATATGTGGAGTTACGGATATTATTTCGATGTATGTTATATATGATGAAATAGAAGGTGTGGAGAGGGATTTAATTTTTTATATTGTTTAAATTTATTTCATTTTATATCATTCCCTTTTTGATGGCATGTGGACCTTCGATGAATGACATGGCCATCCAATTTTTCATTACCTTTTTAAGTACTTTAATAGATGAAATCATTCACAAGGAATGTTATTTAATGACCTAGAACTTTTTTTCTGGCTGTGGGGATATGGAACACCCTTTGGGCCTCGTCCCAAGCTGGCTTAGGCATCCATTGAATGGGTAACTCATGTTTTTTGTGGAAAAAATTTATCATAGCTTATGTTTTTAAGTGGGATTAGACTCTAGATATGCCCTTACTATTTTATATGTTTAGTTTCCGGGAGTGTAACAAACTAGGTAATGATAGAATAAATAATTTTAATGTTTATTAGTATTCATGAGATTGATATTTAAATTCATTATGAAAAAATAATTAAATAATTAAATAGTTTTATTATACTATTTTATTGTATAGTTTTATTTAAAATTTTAATTTCCAAATTATCGAATATTAATTTCAGAAAAAAATTAAATTTGAATTTATCATGTCAAATTTATATGAGGATACATTTTTAAGAATTTTATGGAATGTTTTATATTTCAATAAATAGTGATAAATACTACTTTTATTGAAAACTATATTTTATTTTAAATTATTTAGTAAGTAAAATTATATTTTATATTTTTTTTAAAATATAATATGTTTCTTTTTTAAAAACTATACAATTATGGTTTTGTAAATTAATTTTATACTTCAATTTACTATAGAACAATTTTATATTTAAAAAAGGACATTTTGTTTCATTTTTCAGATGTTAATTTAAATTCAATTATTCCACTTATGTATTTTTAATTTCAAAAAATGGATTCTAACTTTTGAATCATGATATCAAATTTTATAAAATAGTTTTATTTTATTTCTGTTCAATATGAAGTGTAACCATTGTAAGTTTTGTAACCATGGTAAAGGGTAAATTTTTTAATTAAATTAAAAAAATATAATAATAATGACTGTAAAGTGGACCTAACACTTAAATTAAATTTATTAGATGAGTCCACTTAGTCCCTAATCATTAAATATTCGTTTATGTGGCCTTTTTTTATTTGGTTGTTATTATAACATTCAAAATATTTTATTTAAATAAAAATAAAAATATCAACCACTTGTTTTAATAACTATAATATTTTTAGTAAAGGTATAAAAAGATAATATGTTTGATTGTAAATATTATTTTAAAATATATATAATTTATCTTCATTATTCTAATTTATTTCTAATTTTTTATGTATAAATAATTGCGTTATATTTTTTAACAACACTAAAGTAGATATTATTTATCTAATAGAGAAATAAAAAATATTAAAAAGTATATAACATTTTATAATTAATTTGATTCAGTAATTTTTTAGGTAACTATAAAATTTTCAGTATCTGTTAATTTATTATATTCTAATTCATTGGTTATCTTGATTTTATAAAAAATCACACTAATTTAATAGTTCAGAAATTAATATTATTTGATAATTTATGAAAATTATATTTTATTAAATGATAAGAAGTTCATAAAAATTATATATTGATCAAAATGAATTGGATATGTTTAATAATATAATAAAAATACATTTAGGAGAATTCATCAATTTTATTGCAACATTATTAACCATTAAATGGTAGAAAATTTTAATTTTATGGTAATTATTAAAAGGGTTAAGGAAGTGATGAAATAAAACGATAAGGGAAAAAATATGATCCAAATATGATCCAAATTTTATTTTAAGTAATTATGGTGAATAATAATCACATTATATTTGAATATAATCAATTTTCATCCATTTTTACATCAAAATTAATATATTTTAATTTAATATTATATCAAATCCCAAGAGTACCCCTCCCCTCTCAAATAAAAGGCACCTCGACTTCTCATTTCATCACACTTAGAAACCCATTTGGTTTATCCTAGATCTAAATACCTTAAAAACATCCCTACCCACATTATAGAGGCATTATTTATGGAATAATTCCAACTTTATTGGTGTTAAGTTGTAAATAAAACGAGGTTGTATAATGAAGAGGTATTATTCATATGCGGGTGTTTTTCTTTCTTATTACACCTCCTTCAAATCATCCTTAACCAGGATTATATAATTACATTAATATCTTAAATATAAATTGGTTTTATTTTTGTTAATTTCATAAACTATATCCATAACATATTCAATCAAATGGGAAATGAAACCATCATTCATGTATACTAAGGACTACCTCCTCGTAAACCGATGTATTTCAGTTTCCATTATTGTCTCTCACATTTTTCTATATTGATGGAATTAATTTATATGTCTATGTGTTTGTGTGTTTCTGTTGTGTTTTATAATCATAAAATATTTATCATTATTAAAATATATGATATAATTTATTTTCATACCTTCTCATTCACTTAAAAATGATAATAGCGTTCATGTGTACATGTGGACTACCACCTCCACTAAGTGATGTGATTCATTTTTCATCATCACTTCACATTTATGATATATATGAGTATAATTTAAGAAATATTATTATATTAATGATATTATAATAATTTTGTAATTATAAAATAATAATCACCTTCTTTCCATAATGATCATTTAATGATGGAAACATTTCTCATGCGTACGTACGACCTACCATCTCCATGATTATAAGATATTTCATTATTAATTACCAAATTTTATGAGTGGTTTTAAAAGTATAATTGACTTATAAAAATTATCATTATTATTTTATTATTATTCTTGAGATGATGTAATAATTACCTCTTCTAACATATTCGACTTACTAAGCCATTTTGGACTTATAAAACGAATATCATCACAACAACCAATGTTTATTTAATTAATTAAATAATAATATATAGAATGGTAAGAGAAAAAATAAATAGAATAATAAACATAAAAATTATCTTACAAAATTAAATAATTTACCTATTATTATTATTTTGGATGATAAAGGATTCACAAGAAAAGTCAAACTCAATGTAAGAGGTTTTCTTAGAAAAATCCTTTTAAAAAGTTTCATATAAAAAATCTCTTTTTTTTTTCAATATCCAAATTTATAAAATTATTTTATGGGAGTATTTATAAAGATATAAGTTTAATAACAAAAAAATTATGTCTCTTTGAATTTATTTTAATGGTTTTCAAAATGAATATTGTAATGAAATTTTTTGAAATTGTTTACAAAAATACAAAAAAATGTCATATTTTAACATATACAGTGACTATAACATTTTATGATGTCATTATCGTTATTTTATATTTGTATTACCTTAAAATATTTCATTTTTTATTAAAATAAAAACAATATTTCATTATTTTTTAATTATTATAAAAGTGGTTTTTAAAATAGAATTTTTATTTCAATATCCAAAAACAATTATGGGTACAAAGAATTTTTTTACAATGCAAGATTTAATGTAACGTGTTGTGGTTCATGGGTGTTGTTTTTGTTGATAGGTTGTTTCACTATAAAAAATGTAATGTAATACCATTATAGATACTAAATGCATTAGCTAAAGGGACAAAGTTAACTGATTGTGTTTCTATTTAGTGATTATGGGAATATACTTCAATGGTTATTATATGTTTAACTGTCATGGTTATTTAAAGTGTAACTGTGGTGGTTAATCCAATTATAACCATGATTATTATTTCTTATGTAAGTGATAATGATATAAAAATGATGCCTCAAATTACCTATATGTTTTACCTATGGTTTCTATGGGACATTATAGGAATTATAGGATTTTAAAAGGTAATATTAATGATATAATGTTTAAAGGAATGTATTTTCTATTTAGCAAGGTTCAAAAGTATGAACTTTTGAAAAAAAATATTATGGGTTTTTAATGATTTCAATGAATCCTTATGAATTATTATTTTAAAATTAACATTTCATATTAAATGTTTTATGAAATGTTTTTTCTGTTTAAGGTGATTTCTTGGCTAAGAAAATTTATATTTTGAACCCAATATTTATTTTGAAAAATAAAATTTTCAATAATTGTTCATAGACTAATGGTTTATTTATTTATTTTTATGTACCTTATTCATATTTTTGAACGAATCCCATATTTAAAAAAATCATAGGGTTTAAGGATGGGTAAGGTAATGAAATAAGTCAAGTTGGAAATAGTAAAGATTGGTCATGTCAATAAATTGTATTTTACATTAAAATTTTTATATTGTGAAAAATGGATACTAAGTGGAAGTGTATTACTTATAATATATATGATTATTATGTAATATTTATGAAATAAATCACAATTAATCTAAACTAAAAACTTCATAGAGAATGGAAGAAAATGAAATCTAGTCTAAATACACTAGATTATGTAACAATTTATGGTTGGGTCTTTATAGTTGTTGTCATAGAAATTGTATATATAACCATAAAGGTTGGGACAATGTTAATGGATACCTTTAAAATATATTACTTGGTGATTAAGTTTAAATTATATTTTATTTAAATATTACCAGTTTGCTTTGTCTAAACTATGTCTGCTCAGAATAGTTTTCTACATAGATAACATGGAAGTTAGAGTGGAAAGTGACCAAGGAGATGATATCCTTCTAAATCAACAACCATGAATGGTTGGAATTGGAACAGAGCTATTTTTTCAATGATAGATCAGTTTACACCATCTATAAATGTATTTTGTATCAATTCTAGATTTTAGAAAGATCTATCATAGAGGAACATGTCGATATTGGAACAATTTATGAGGCAACACCCTCATGCATTCTGTGGATCTTCTGACCCAACGACATCAAAATGATAGACTAGAGAAGAAGAAAAGATATTTGATGTCATGGGATATTCAAATCATAAAAGGAAATTATTTTTATCTAATATTTTGAAGGTGAATACGATTAATGGTGGAAAATTATTAATAATACAAAAGAAAGTGAGTAAATTTATAGCATGGAATGTAATGATCTTATAATATATTCCTTGTGAAATATTTTCCTAAATTTGTTAAACATAGGATAGAAATGTAATTCATGGAATTGAAACAAAAGGATGATGATTTAGTTCTTATATATGAAGAAAATGACACCTAATTGGAATGGTACACATAAAATTTTATTCCTGATCTTGATAGTAATATTAATCAGTTTTAAATAGGATTGAATCCAATATATAATAAGGAAATGGATTCCCATGAATAAAAAAGTTATAATAACCTTTTTTGATATGTTGGGAGCATGGAAATAGGGTATTCTAATGTTCATTTATACTTTTAAAATAAAAAAAAGTTCCAGATGGCCGGAAAATGGGAAGAATAGATCAGAAAAATATGATGGTAATAAAATTATGTTTTTAAATTGATAGATTTGTGGTACAAATAACTTTGTTTAATGCCTTATGAAGTGTAGTATGTGCTTCTGATGTTATAATATGGGGCATATGGATTGTAATTGCAATGGAAATGATTATGGGTGTGGTAAGACCAATTATGATAAATATATAATAAAATCTTGTCAATGTAATGTTATGGGTCAATATGCACATTAGTCGTTAAAGAAAAACATGAGTGATGTGAAGTAGACATATAATAATATAAAATGTGTGGAGAAATCCTTTGGAAACACTTCAGTATATTTTTATTCTTTCAAAAAAGGGGTATTAGGTATATTTCATATTTATTTATATTATGATGATGTCTTATTTGATTCAGGGTCTATAAAATATTTCATTTCTAATAATTTTTCTGAATAATTTAAAACTCCACATCAATAAATTAATCTATAACTTATAGTAAAAATTCCTAGGGGAAGTATTAAGGAAAATTAAATTATAGGAATCTTTCTATCCTTTTTAATGGACGGAAAATATCTTAAAACCTTTTTTATTTAGCCTACTATATTTTAATATTATTCTGGGTATGTATTTAAATTTTGTTTACCAGCATAAGATATATTATACAGCTAAATAAGTTTTTTTGAAGAATATTAGTTTGTATATACGAATTTTCCCAAAACGTTGATAACACATCAAGAAGATGAGAAGATACTAAATAATGGAAACAAACATGTTTTCTTGCACAAATTATCAATAATAACGGAACTATACATATTAAAGATGTTCTAATAGTAAATGTATACATATGTGATTTTCCTAATGTTTTTTATTATGTTATACCTAATTGGGAAGGTTAATTTACTATTTAATGGGTTTCCGATTCTAAGATAATTTAATCAAACCCCTTGTTAAAAAGATGAAGTAGAACATTTAGAATAAAATAATAGTTGTATAAGTTTCTTGATAATGTTTTCATTCATCCTAGAACTTCCCCATGGGGTGTTCCTATCTTATTTTTTTAAAAATAAAGATGGATCCATAAAGATTTTCATTGATTATAGAGCATTGATTAACATTAATATTAAGAATAAGTATTTTTAGACTCATGAAAAACAACTGAGTGTTATTCGTTAAACCCTAAATAAAAATAAACTGTACAGAAAATTTTGAAAATTTGCCTTTTGGTTATATAATATTTCATTCGTTGGAAACATGATAAATAAATATGGCATAATTGATGACCCTATTAAAAAATAGTTGATTAATGGACAATACCTATAATGGTTTATATGATACATAGTCAAATTAGTTTACTAGGATATTATCGGCTATTTGTTTTTTGAAAAAAACATGATTATCTATCCCACTAACAATGTTAACATTTAAGGGAGTTAGGTTCATCTAGAAAAAATAATGTAATGACTATTTTAATGAACTAAAAAGTAGATTAATGAATGATAAAGTATTTTACCTTCATCATGGAAATGAGGAATTATTTAAATATAATAATGATTCATTAAAAGGACTTTGTTGTGTCCTAATGAAAAATGATCAGGTAACTGATTATTCTTTATGAAAACAAAAACATCAAGAGTTAAATTTTCATTAACATGATCTATAATTATATTATATGTTTTTTTGAATTAAAAATTTTGAGACATTATTTATATGGATCCATGTGTGAAATATATAATGATCATAAAATTTTGAAGTATATATTCACTTAGGAGGTGTTGAACATGAGATATTGGAGATGGATAAAAATGATAAGGGTATGTGATTTCACAATTCATTTCCATCCAGTAAAACTAAACAAAGTATCCAATTCATTGAGTCTGAATAAAATCTTCATTAACCATATTATGTTTATAACATGTCCCATTGGTATATGATTTGATGAATTTCTTCCTAGAAGTTATATATGTAGTAACTTCTTCTATTTTTATTTAGATGTTAGTACAATCATCTCCATCAACATTCATTAATAATGTTGAAAATGAATACTCTGAGTTACAAGAAAAGGTTGAATTGGTTTATAGGGGTATGTTTCCAAAATTTAACATTGAAAAGGAATATGTTTTGAGAATTAGAAAGATATTATGTCTACCGTTTGATTCCCAATTGAAAATAAATTTTTTGATTAAATCTAAGAGTTCACTGGTTTCTTTTCATCCTAATAGTACTAAGTTGTATAGAGACCAATAGGAGTATTATTGGTGGGATGGAATGAAAATGGATATTTATAGCTTTACCATTAAATGATTTACTTGTCTATAGGTTAAAGTATAATGAAAATTCCAAAAGGTGATGATTCATATTTTACTACCTCTATATTGAAAATTGAAAAAATATATCAAGGTATTTCATGGTGGGATTTCCAAATACATCTTTAGGTTATAATGTGATTTGGGTTATTATTTATTGATTAAATAAATATGCACTTTTCCTTCCCATTATAGATTCTATATATTTAGATCAACATTAGTTATTTTATATTAAAGAGATACTCAGGTTACATGATGTTTCTCCCTCCATTGTATATAACTGTGATCCTAGTTTCACATCAACTTTTTGGAAAGGACTTCAAAAGTCATTCGGTACTGAATTAAATTTCAGTACTAATTTTCATCCCCAATCTTATGGATAGTGTAAATAAATGATTCAAGCCTTTTAAGAAATGATTATTCCATGTTCAATGGATTACTATGAAATTTGGGATCAACATAATTCATTAGTTGATTAATTGTTTTTATTCCAATATACAAATGGAACCTTTTGAGAATTTATAGAGAAAGGGATATCAGACTCTAACATTTTTGTATGAGTTAGGAGAAAAGATGTTGATGGGGATGGAATTGGTATAGGAAATGGTTGAGAATGTGAAGGTTATTAAGAAATATATGAGGACATATTAGAGCAGATAGAAATATTATATGGATATACAGAGTAAATATATTTCTTACAAGGTAATGGATCATGTTTTTATTAAAGTATCTCTATGTAAAAGTGTTATGAATTTTGGAAAAATTGGGAAGATAAGTCCATATTTCATTGGAAAATATGAAACACTAGAGAAATATAGATTAATATATTATCAAATAACCTTTCCTCTAATCATATTCCATTTACACAATTTTTACCATGTTTAAATTTTATGAAAGTATGTATAATATTCATCTCATGTATTGATCCTTGAGGTATTTTAGTTGGAATAAAAGCTTTAAAATAGAATGTCCGGATTTATATTCATGTAAAGAAATAATTTTTGAATAAGTTAATTCATCATGTTAAGGTTTTGTGGAAAATTATATGGTTGAAGAAGCAACATAGGAGTCTCAAAAAGCAATACGGGAAACGTATCCCCACATATTTAATAAGTGAATAAAATTATAAGATGAAATTTCTTATATAGGGGATGAATTTAAAAAACCAGATAATGATATAATAAATCACTTTCTTATTTATTATTATTCCTGATTTAGATACTTATATTCATTATTATTTTTTAAAAATTTAAAAAAGGAAATAGTTTTATTAAACATATATTTTTTATTTTTTTATTTAAATGCTCAATTTTAAAATTATATAATTTTAATTTGAAAAAATAAATTTACTTTTTGAATTTATAACTCAAAAATTATCATAGGATAATTTTTTTATAATTTTTAGAAATGTTTTAATTTTCAAATAATTATGAAAAATACATATTTTTATTGAATGTTTTATTTTCTTTTAAAGTGTTTAAATTTTCAAATTATAACTTTTATTAGTTTTAAAATATCATTTTTTCATTTTTATTTGAAATGAAAGAATTATAGTTTTTTAAATAAATTTTATTTTTGAATTTATTATAAAATCATTTTATATATAAAATTAATATTATTCTAAAAAACTATTTTTCATTGTGTTTTTTCAGATTAAATTAATATTAAATTAGTATGATTCTACATTTTTTGTTTTAAAAAATGGATTCTATATTTTTAATCTATATATATGAATTTAGTAAATTGGTCATATTTATTTTTAGTCAACATTAATAATAACCTTATTAAGTTTTTTTACCACAGTAAAGGGTATGTCGGGTAATTAATGAAAATAATATAATGATTAAGACTATAAAATGGCCATAACACTTGAATTAATTTTATTTTATGAGTCCATTTAGTCCATAATCATTCTAGAGGTGGTTATATGGCCTTTGTTTTGATTTATATGTGATTGTATCCTTTAAAATATTTTATATAATGAAGTATCATAAATGTAAATATTTTTTTAATAACTATAATATTTTTAACATGGAAATAAATAGTGGAAATATTCAATTAAAAATATTATTTTTTTAATATAAATTGTTTATATTCCTCGTGAAAATTTAACATTAATTTTTAGTGACTAAATAATTACCTTAAATGATTACACGACACAGACACAATAATTATTCAATTAATAAAAAAATAAAAAACATAACATTATATATTGAAATAATTAATGTGGTATAAAAATATTATATAAATATGTAATGTTAGAGATATGTTAATTTATTATATTTTAAATCACAATTTTTTTTGTTGTTATAAAAAATAAAAGTAAATAAAGAATTATAAACCTAACATTATTGATATTTTATGATAATAATATTTTATTAAATAATATAAAATTTATAAAAATAATATAGTCACTAAAATGAATATTATATGTTTTATGAAATCAATCATGTTCTATTTATGGGTATTTTTCTTTTTTATATTAATATTATTTGATCATAAAGTGTTTAAAATTTTAATATTACGCTAGTTTTCAGAAGGGTTAATGAAGGGTTAAAAATTGTGATAAGGGTAAAAATGTGATCAAATATTATCTATACATTATTTTATGAGATTATTTTAAATAATACTGATATTATGTTAAAAAATTATCAATTTGGATTCATTAAGATATCAAAATTAATTTATATTTATTTATTATTTTTTGATATCCCAAGAGTGCCCCTCCCCTCTCCTGTAATAGGACACGTCTTCTTCTAATGTATTAAAACTTAAAAAACCCATTTTGGTTGGAATATATCTGACCAGATCTATTCCTAACATCCACCCCCCTCCCTCTATTCTATATATTTTAGTCCGGGAATAATATAAACATTAGTGTTTTTAAGGTTTCAAGCAATGGAGGTTGTCGGAAGAAGACATGTCATTCCTAACTGAGAGTTTTTGTTTTATTTATTATTCCACCACCTTAAAATATTATTTTACAATGATTATATAATAAAATTAATATTATATATATACTATGTTTTTTATATTAATTTCACATCTTATATACCTCACCCCTTCCATCGAATGAGATATGAAACACTCATTCGTGTATATAGTGGACTTCCACCTCACGAACTTATGTAAATTTTTTCCATCATCATCTCTCATGGTTGGTTATAAATATATAATTAATGTATATATATCATATTTATGGAATATTTATTGTTCTAAAAAGATAATATTTAATTTATTTTCATATCTTTCCATTTACTGAAAAATGATATGTCACTCATGTGTATTTGTAGACTACCACCTCCGTGAAGCAATGGGATTCATTTTTCATATCCACATAACATAAGTGATATATATGAAAATAATTAAATACATAATATTATATTTATGATATTATGATCATTCTCTAAAGATAAATTTATATTTTTCTTTTTTTAATAATGATCAATGAAAAGTGGAAACTTTATTCATGTCTACATACGGCCTACCATCTCCATGATTGTTATGTTGTTAATTTTACATAACCATGTTTCTTTAATGGTTTTAAAATTATAATTTATGTATAATAAATAATTATTATTTAAGGATTATTATTTTTTAAATTATGGAATAATGACTTATTGGACCATATTTTCCTTACTGAATCCATTTTGGACTTATGAAACGAATGTCATCAAAACCTTCATCATGAATTTAAATATCTAAGTAATTACATATTGAATTGTAAGATATAAAAGTAAATGAATAATAAAAATGATTGTTTTCTAGGCAAGTAAATAATTAACATATGTTAATTATTTGGGAAGATAATGAACGTACATGACAATTCAGACTCAATGAAAGTGACTTTCTTTTAGAAATACCTTTTTAATGTTTCCCTTAAAAACACTTTCTTAATTCGTATCCATATTTTTAAAATTATTTCATTGATGTATTTATATGAATATCAATGAATTATCAATGAAATTATATTTATATTTATCTTTATTTGAACGGTTTTCAAAAGGAATATTTTTAAGGATTTTTTTTATGTTCTTTAGAATATAACAAAAGGTATATTTTATTTTATCATATATGATGATAATGAATTTTCGTGTCATTTAATTGATTATTTGATATTTGGATACATTTAAAATATTTCATGTTTTATTCAAATAAAACCCCACTTTACTTATTTTAATGTTATTTTTTAAAGGGGTATTAATATGGAATTGAAATTTCAATATCTCTAAGTGTTTTCTTATGGGTATAAAGAATTTTTTTATGTTCCCAGATTTTATGTATCGTGTTATAGTTATTGGTAATTTTTTATTATGATGGGTGGTTCGACTATAAACTAAGGGTGGGTGAGTTAGTGTTATCTATTAAATTAATTGGGTAAATGGATAGAGTTTTTTTATTATGTTTCTCTCAATAGATTATGGGATTATAGTATGATGGTTATTTCAAATATAATTTGGATGGTTATTTCAAGTGTAATTGTAATAGTTATCCAAGTGTAACTATAAATATTATTCTATGTGTATGTATAAAGATATGATATGATTCCTCAAGTTACTTACATGTTATATCTATGATTATTATATTATTTTTAGCGGATATTATGATTTGTCGATGTAAGATTAATGATCTAATGTTCAAAGGAATGTGTATTCATATTTGTAAGGTTAAAAATTTTGAATTTGTGAAATATTTATTTTTATTTTTTCATGATTTCAAAGAAACCATATACATTTTATTTTTCCTCTCATATTTCTTATTAAATGTTTTATGTAATATTTTTTCTAGATAATGTGATTTCATTGTTAAAAAAATTATTTTCTCCCAATGTTTATATTGAAAATGAGAAATGTTAATAAGGCCTTATGGACTAAAGGTTTATTTATTTATTTTTATGTCCCTTATTAATCATTTTCTGATATTTCCTTGTTTTAGAATGTTTTTCATATAGATTAAAGATGGTTTAGGGAAATAAAAAATCCAGTTTTAAAGAGATGAATATTTTTCATGGAAATAAATTATTTTTTACTTTGAAATATTTTTATTGTGAAAAAATGGAAACTTAGTAAAGTTATATAATTTATAATTTTTGGGATTAAAATTTAGAGTTGTCCTATTTATAATGTACAGAATTATAATATATTTCTTATAACCAAACTATCTAAAACTATAAAATTAAAATATTTTTTAGAATGAAAGGAAATGTAATATTATCTAAAGAATCTATATTAAAAAATGTTTAAGGTTGAGCTATTATAGGTATATGGGAACATCAAGACTCATTTGGTTTGTCATGGGTGGGTGTTTGATCATAATCTATCATGATGATGCTTGAGTTATCATGGGTAGGTGGTATTTTAATTTTAATTTTTATTTCTATTGTTTTTATTATCTTTAATAACATATTGATCATAATTGGAATTTTATGAGTGTCATTGAGGGTTTATTTGGATTTTAGGGTGGAAACAGAAAGTGGATATGTGGTGTGAGTTTGGTTTCCATGACCAAATAAATTAGGTTATGACCAAATGGATGGACATGAAAAATCTATGTAATTATTTCATGATTAGACCATGACCCATAAATCCATGTGGTTGAGTCATTCATAGTATTTTCTCATATATAATTCGTTATTTAGGCTTATCTTGAGGGAACCCTTAAATAAATCAATGGAATATTTTTGACATATTTAGGACATGTATTGATTTTTTTTTGTATTATGCCTCCTTTTTATTATGCTTGTTGTGAAGAATAGTTTTTGTTTAAAGATGGGGAAATTCATGTAAAATGAATTTTGTTTAAATGAGCCTTAGTGATTGGATATGAGATGTAATTTTTTTATATAAAATGATTTCAAAAAAAAATATTTTTTACAATGGAACTCAGAAATTATTTTGGTTTTTAAATATTTTATAGGTCGTTATGGTTTTTTAAAAGGTATGTTTTCCTGTATAAAATCAACTTTTCAAAAAAAAATTATTAATTAAGAGTTAATATAATTTGTAAAAATGAATCAAGTGATTCCATTTTGTTTTTAAAATTCATTGAGTGTTTATTTTTTGAAAACAAATATTTCCAATGTGTATTTTTCGAATTTTATTTTAGATACATTAATCAGTATTAATAGTTTAAAAGGAAAAAAGAGGTTATTTTTACAAATTCATTCTATTTGTTTGAATTATGTTCTGGATTTATTTTATAATTTATGTAAACATTAATCGATGGATTAATGTTTCACATTATTCTATATATTCCCTGTAAATTTCTCAATGATAGGTGGATAGTTTTTCACTAATATTTCTTCCTTTTTTGTCCTTGTGTGATTCAATTTTTGGAATCTATAATCATTTTTAATGGTTGATTTTTTTATCTATCGAGTCAGTGAAATCAATTTTTTTAGGATATTCTAGATTAATGTTTCATTGGGAATCCCCACGATTATCCATTGTGGATTGAAGATTATTTATTTATCATTCTCTTTATGATTTGTAGACCTTGCTAGTTATTATATCTGTTGGTTTTTATAGGGTGTCTCATTTGAGTGTTTGGGTTACTAGGATGATTTCTATGTTTTTTTATTCAATCCACTAAGGATGTGGAGTTCTGAGAGTGGGTTCCCAAGAAATCATCCCATAACACAAATCCATATCCACAAATACTTTTTTAGGAATGTTTTTCTTCAGTTATTATTGATAGTGTCTATATTTTTTTCTCTAGTTTGTATTCAGTTAAGAGAATATGTCATTCAATATTGTGAGATATGAAAGAATATTTAGATTTGATATTGTGGGTAGTACCCTATTTGGGTATATCCTTGGATCTTTGTTGATAACTTTCATTGATTATTGGTCATTGATGAAAAACCTATGGATATTTTTTTTACTATTTACCTCTACAATACCTTTAAAATTTTATATATTTATTATCCATATTAATTTTTGGGTTTTTTATCCCTTGTTCCATTTTGGGGAGAATTGTATCATCTTTATGGAATCATTGGTGGGAATTCAGGTCTCCTGATTTTTTTTGGATTTCCTTATTTAGAGTGAGGTAAATATTCTAATACCTTCTCTATAATCTCCAATTACTCTCAACACACCATTATAAGTAAAAAAATTATATTTTTTGGATACCCCTTGAGATTCATAGTTTTAAGATTTATTTATTTTGATTAGTTTACCCTCGGTTATATTTCTAAAACCATTCTATCTAGTTTTTGGATTAGAAAGTGTTTTTAAGGATCATTTATAATTAGTAAAGTCATCATGTTGTCTTCTATATTGTATATGTTTCACCATTCACATAGAATTTGGTCTCCTTCTATGGGAAAAAAGGGGTATGGTGTGGATTATTATCAAACTTATGCCCTTTTGTGTTTATTTTATTTTATTTTTTATTTTATTTTATTTTTTTCCTTTGTTTATTATCCTTAAAAGTATTAGAGAGGGTCAATGAGTAGGTTTGGGAAGATTGGTATGTGGTGGTAGAGCCTAGTGACTCACTATAGATTACCCCACATTATGGTGTCTTTACTCTAGTCATTTGGACCCACCACGGGAAGCTCCATGACATAGATCATGTCATAGTGGGTGATAAGTCACACTTGTTTGAAATAGTGAGGTCATTTAGTGTGGTTATATCCCTTGGTATTCAATTTGATTATCCGACATTGGAGTGGCCATTTTGGACGGACTATAAGGAGCCTCATGTCATGGATTTCCTTATTGAATGTTGGGTTTTTTCTATCTAAAACAATGAGTTTGGAACCTCACCAAGTTTCATACCAAGTGCCTATTTTGTTTGGTCCCAATAGAATGGAACCATGATGTGGCCCATGTGGAACACACCATGGTTTCACCCTTCTATAAAAATAAAATTTGCATTAACATTTTTTCTTTATCCCCTTACGAGACATAATCAGGTCTCCCTCCTCTCCCTCGATTGTGATTCATGAATAAGAGAGCGCCTAAATATAACCTTACTACCCTCTTTACCTAATTTTAAAAAGTTATCCCTCTAATTTAATGTGATATCTCCTCGATTTAGGTTTCCTACATATATGTATCCTTCTTACTCCCTTTCATTCAATGTAGATTTTCATAATTCAAACCCTATGTGGGGTTATGTTCTGAATTTATTATGGCTTGATGTAAATTGGGAATTTAATCACATGGGGTATCTCTTAGTCTTGTGAGGTTTATTTTTCTTGGTTAACATTGATTTAGACCTTAGTTATATAATTAAATCACTTTCAGGTATGTTTTCCCGACGCTTGAATACTTCATTCTAGAACCATTGATTACTAGTGTTTTAAACCCATGTATTAAATTTATAAATATGGTATTAAATGTGTTTATGTATTATATGAAATGAAAATAATGGTTTAATTGATTTTCAATTAAATTAAAAGGACTTATCAATTCATAAATATGTTGAAAACCTATCTTAATAAATCATGCCCACCATGTATTTAAAAAATTCCCCAAATGGCCCATATGAGTGAATTATGGGATTTTAAAATGGTTTTTTTCTCTTCAAATATAATTATCAATTTTATATTTATTTTTTACATTAAATATAAAGTAATACTAGAAATTAAAATTATTAATAAAGTTTTTAAGTATTGTTTTTGAATAAATTTGTGAGGTTTAAAATTTTATTTTGATGTACTTGGTGGTTGTAAAAATATAGTTAGGTATAATAATATATATTTATTTGTGTGTCAAAATTCACATTGTAGAATGTGAATTTGTAAAATTATACAAACATGTGTGTGTGTGTGTGTTTGTAATTTTATGCAATTATAATGATATATTAAAACCTTGGGAATTTAAATTTAATACATAAACGTGGTTTTCAAATGAGTTTTTAGGTGGATATATAAAGTAAATTATAAAGGCAAGATTTTCATGATTTAAATTGATTAATATGTCTTATAATGGTTGTTTAAAATAATTAAATCATTATAATGATGTAATTTATTGTTTATGATATTCTTTAGGGGTATTTTAAATTTTCTCCCTTCAGTTTCTAAATGAAATAGTCAAAAGATGCATATTTAATTTCATTAATCGAATGGTTTGAAATGAGTTATTTTTAAAAGGGGACAATAGATGGGAAATCTAGGTACCTATGTGAGATGACTAGAAAAAGTATTATAGGAAATAGTCTTACATCCCACGACTTTGGGAAAATAATATATACTAACTAAATAATATTATGTCATGTATTTTTTTACTATTAGAACATTGGATTCCTCACCTTTACTAGGTCATGAATATGAAATATTATGTATGGTACAATTATATAGAGTATGAGGATTATAGGATGAGGCCTGGCCTCATACACCTTTGGTCTACCCATGGTGATTGGTTTTGGATTGATTTCACCGATCTGTAATTTATTTGATTAAATTTAAAAATGTGTGTTTCTTTTAAATTTTTCTTAAATATAATTATAACATATGTTGGTTTTAACTTATTTAATTAAAAGTTAAAATAAAATTTTTGAGAAAGGTTTGTCTCAAAAATGGTTTGATGTTTTTGTTAAATGGGGTTTTTGAATATAAACGATGTGGGATAATGAAATATTTCTTATTTTATTATTTTCAATTTAAAATAAGAAGAAAAATAATTTTATAAATTTTGATAATGTGATTTTTATTTTCTTAAAAAATAGAAAACATACATTCATTCTTTTTTAATGCCTATATTATATCTCAATTTCAAGTTATGTCTTAATTTTGGTCGATCATGGGGAATTTTATAATTTAGGATCATATTCTGACTCATGGAGTCACGTGGAAGTTAGTTGTCTTTTATTTTTTTAGATTTTTCTATTTCCTCATCTTAATAGGATGTTATTAATTTATTTTGTTTAATTGGTGATGAATTATATCTATGGAGTTATATATGTTAAATCTGATGATTATTCTGGGTGAGGGAGTTAGAGGTGAGAATAAGTATTTATTTAGTTAAATTTATTTTATAATTTATTATTCCTTTTTTAATAGCATATCCTAAAATGTATAGAGTCATCATACTGATTTTTAAACTACTTTTTAATCAATTTTATGGGATAAATCATTACTGAGGTATTCCCTTCGATGCTCAGGAACTTGTATCCAACCCTTGGGGATTAGAAACTGTCTTTGGTCCTTGTTGATTGCTGACATGGGCATGATGTGGATAGATAGCTTGGGATGGTATATGAATCCATCTTCTCAAACCTTTGAACTCCATTCCATGGAGATACTTTCAATAATTCTAGATCTCATACATGAAATTTTATGTCCTTCCTCTGATTATCAACATATATTTTTTTATCAATATTGATCTATCTTGAAATGATTCTGGATGACTCAAACATTCTTATTTGTCTCCTTAACGAGTTTTTGATATACTAAACTACTTTCCTCAGCATCATCCAAATAGTTTAGAGTATATAATATTTTCTCATAAAAGGCTTCATATGACTCCATTTATATATTTCACTGAGGGTTTTTTATGTATGATAATTATACTAGATATAGAAATAGGTTCAAAGATCATTTTATAATGATTGATACTTCCCTAAATGTGGCCTCTAATTTTTGGATAGTCCTTTTAGAACTCCCATATTTGTTGGTTTGATATGAAACACCAAAATGTATCTTAGTTTTAAGATCCATTTAAATACACATTTAAAATTTTGTTTAAAAATAAGGGTAATGATTATATACAATTGATAAAGGTTCACCATGATGTCATAAAAATCATTAATATAAATATATATTAGACAATAAAGTGGTATGACCCCCTTTATTAAGTTGATTCATAATGAACCACATCATATCATTCATATTATATGTATTAGGAGTCCGAGTAATGAATTTCATTGTTATATTATTCCACATTCCAATTGGTATAAAGAGAATTTGAATTACACACTTTTGAAGTTTTATCTAAACCTTTATGTTTGGTTATACCAATAATCTTGAAAAAAATCATAAATTTTACTCTTCATGTTATCCAAGTATAAAAGTTCTATAAAATATTTATACATCATGTTTTTTCTAGAGTTTATAGTTAAATTTGAGTTGTGAAATTCATCTAGATATTCCCTCTTTATCTCATGTGTTTACGGAATACATAGTCACTCTAAAAAAAATTGAAACTCTATCTTCATAGATGAATTCCATGAGTAACCTATAATCCATGAATTAATTTTATTTAGTTGATACTTATTATATTTTAATGAACTTTTATATCCTGTATTTAAGATAGTTGGTAAATTACATGTGAAAAGAATTATGTTTCATTATCCCTACTAATTTCATGTTACAAATTTACAAAATCCACAAACATTAGATCTTCTTCTACCATAACCATAGATATAACTCCTTTATCCCTTTGATTCAACACACTTGACACCTTTTTTCCTTCCTAGTGTCTATTGTATTGCATAGTCAAACGCCCTAAGTAGCTCTAGCCGTATAATTTGTCTCATGATGATCTATTTATATGTGAATACATACTATAAACTTTTTTAGTCTATATATATTTCTCCAGATTCACCAGAAATATCGTTTATTCATTTCTTCAAAGAAAATATTATAGTTTCAAACTCATGATCATGAGTTGGATAGTTTTATTTAGGGGTCTTTAATTTCCATGATGCAGAAGGAATAACCCTGTCATTTTTTATAAAGAAACACCCTAGTCATTTATTTTTTGAATCACTACATATCATAAAACCTTTATTTGGTTTTATTAAATTTAATATTGATTATTGATAAATCTATTATTCTATTTTTTAAATGATTCTTCAAATTCAATGGACTATGTAAATTTGAGATCTTTAAGTGTTAGCTTACAAAATAAAATATCTAATTCGGTATATTTTTCAATGGATCACTGATAGTAAATATCTATGTAAAGAAAACTATGTAATTATATTAAATTCATTAGTGTTGGACAATTTCTAGGCACCATTGAATTTGAAGGGTCAAAAAATATTACATACTTAGAGGTAATATGGCCACGAAAAAAAATTAACCTACAACTCACACACATGATATATTTCCCATATAACATCAATTTTTTGAGAGTCACTAAAATAATTAATAAAAGGATATCGTATTCTTTGTAGATCTTAAACTGACTGACTGAATGGCCTGATGGTCTAATTTTTTTTTAAATTTTGGATAAACCCCTTTTTTAAGGGAAAAGGGTGTAAACCTCACCTGACATCAAAGAAAAAGAGACATAAACATAATTCAAAAATCAATGGATGAAACCCATAAAATGACTATGTAGAAAAAACCCCTTCCTAGAATCAACATCATTAAGGCGCGACTCCACCAGTGCAAGGAGAATCAGCAAGTTTTCCCATGAAGAAATGCATGGGCTCGGTACCAATGGTTATGCCAAACCCTCTCAATATTCCAAATCTGAAAATCCATGCACTGTGAAGGTGACCAGCTCCAAATCCTCATCTAAAACTATTTCTGGTAAACTATCTGGGATCCCCATCATGGTGAATTCATCAGACCATTTCACCTTCATCAACAACCATCCTAGACGGACCCTTCCACACTCCACGAAACACCCATGTCACTATAGCCACAAAATCATGGAATACACTCCAAGGGACATGATTTCTAGACATCGCTTCCTAGGACTAGATAGACCAACATCGTGCCAAGGGATAACCACTAATGAGGACATTAGGATCATCTTGAATTGGAAATTACACTCTGGGTATGGATCAACTTTGATCAGAACCACAAATGCACCATCACCAGGTTCCAAAGCGATCTAGTCGTGGTGGAAGGAAAATCAACAGGAAGGGGTAGTCATGAACCAGCAACGCCAAACTAGAACGACCAATATACCACCAAAATCACATAAAATAGATGAAAACACCAACATTACAAAAATCACCAAATCATAAACCTATGAAAACTCATAGTAGTACTGAAACCCAAGGCCTCACCCCTCCGAGCCACAACAGATCTGACATATAGACATAGTGGAATCCCATCGAAGGCATCACTTGTCCATGCAAGACAAAACTAGATGATAGAGTGACTCTATTTATGCTAAAAAGGCCAAGACACACCAAACCGAATTTAACCAAGGTGAAACTACACCGGGTCATGTCATCTTCAAAAGGGACAAGCCATACCGAGTTGAACATCAAAGCACCACAGAGATGTGTCATCACTGAGAGTTGAATCTGAAAGCAATGATGAACCCTTCTGGATCCATGTTGCGCCAATCAGTAGCCAAACCACACCCACAACGAGACGAGATCATATGAAGCCAACACAAAAGATCCATGCCAGAGGGGGAGCGGGAAAATCGACATGAAACCCTAGATGTCGCGGTTGTGGGATAAGACACTTCTCTAAGGATCCAACTTGATTTATAATATGTATATAAAGTTCATAGATCTTATACTATATCAAGACACCATTAATAAATCGAACACAAATATTATGAATATAATCCTTGAATACAAAATTAAACAACTCCATAATCATAGGGGGTGAATTTATTAATCCAAAAGGAATTATTGTGAACTAAAAATTCTCATACCTCATATGAAGAGCCATATTTAGTATATAATACTTCATTAATTTTAATTTATGTTAACCAGAATTTAGTTTAAATTTTGATATTTATTTATCCCCATAAATTAAATCTACTAAATAATCAATGAGATATAAAGTATATTTTTTCTTACTGGTAATGGAATTAATTTACTTATAATCAATAACCAACTTCATAAATTCATCCTTCTTATTCCCAAGAAGTATAGCTTCTCCACAAGGAGATATGCTGAGAAATATGATACCCTTGTAAAACAATATCGTAGTTTCTTATTTAATTCCACCAATTCTAATATCTCCATTGAATAGGGATACTTTTTTTTGAAAAAGTAAATAGGGAGGCTTAGATGTGGGTTTTGTATGAGGGATAAAATTAATAGAAATTTATACTTCATGATTATATGGATATCCATGTAATTCCTCTATATGTATATCAGTAATATTGTTCAAAATAGACACATATTATATTTTTTAGATATATTTTCTATCATTAATTCATCTTATAAAAGAATTTCATTATGAATATCTATTGGTGGAGGATCTAGACAAGAATTAGGTAACAATGTATCACCTCTTAATAAAAGTTATTTTATTACAACTCGAGAAAATTATAATATCTATATCTAAAAAAATATTTTGTTATATGTAGAGATCATGTCCATACAATGAATTATGTCAAATTCAACCATTGTTATAACAACTAGGTTTAAAACTAAAGATGCTTTATGTATTTTATTAGAGACATCAAAATGTATATTCATTTTTATATGATTTCTACTTTGATATTAAATAAAAATAACAATATTTAATTAATTAATCATGGGATTATCAAATGTTCTTAGAAAAAGTGAAAGATATAAATGTGTATTTTGATCTAGAATAAAAAGATATATTAACAATTCTTTATTTTATGATAAAATTACCATTTAAAAAATTATTAAACTCGTCAACTTGTACAATTTTCATTACATAATACCGACCTTTCTCCCTAGACCTATTAGAGGGAAGATTCCATTGATCATTGGGGAATTGGTTTAAATTGTGTCATATTTTCTTAAAATTAAAGCATTGGACATTGGTGTATTCCTTATTTCACTTACACACATGATCAGAATGTAATTTATCTATACACAAATAAAACTCACTATACCTTAAAACATAACGTATAGAATTTCCATTATCAAAATTTGTAAATAATAATATTCCTTTATACTCTTTTTCCATTTTTCTATCAATGTGGGGCTCAATTATGCACTTTTTCTCCTAATTACCTTTTAAAATATAAGGATGTGAATGGAAATTTTTATTATCTACTCAAAAAATGAAATTTTTTGAAATATTAATTCCCTACAAACACATGGACCTAATCAATAAAAGAAGTCATCAATCATTCTTTTAGGTTTTTTTACAAAATATTTAACATTTATTCATGTATTTATAAATTTAGCTTCATACTCAATAGCGATTTCCACTTCATTTTTATTAAATTTAATAATTACCTTTCCATATTAGCTATATAGGTTGAGTAAAATATTTCTCAAGGAATATCACTTTAAAATTATTCCACTAAATGGTTTATATCTCTTCCTCCTTCATGTTTTTTTAATAACATAACACCATTGATGAAAATATCCCCTAAGATAATACACAACCATGGGAAATTTATACATTTCCTAACATCCCAATGAGAGGAATATCTTCTCTAAATGTAAGAGATACTAATAATTCACTAGTGTATTAGTGTTTTCATTGAAATATAGTTGTTTTCCCTCAAGAACTAATGAAACATTGTCGTAACTTATTGAGGATAATAGATTATTACATGCAGGTAAGGTTATTTGTTATAACTTTTTTCATGTACAATAATAGAGTAATTATCTTCTTGGTTATAACATCTATATCATTATCTTTTTCAAGAGGAATCCTTACATGATTATTATTGTTAACATAGTTTTAGTTTATTCCATTAGGAAAAATTTCTATTCAAAAACATATAATTAATTATGTCGTCAATAAATCTATGAATTTTGAATTAAAGTATATAATTACTAATAATGTTTTACAAATTCACATAGATTATTCTATATATTATTGAAAATATTCTATAATTTAATAATGTTTTTCATAAGGCTTTTAAATCTAGTTTCTAAGGATTCTACTAAACTTGTTTTATTACTAATATAACATCCCTGAATCCAGTAACTTAGATCTAGTTGTTACTTTAATACATTGGTAAAAAACATAAGATCAAACCACTATGTATCAAATATTATAGTAGTTTTTGGTTAATATATACAGAAATTAATATAACACTACATTGGTAAGATAAAATAAATTATGACATTATTATAAAATTAATTATTATTTTTTTATTATACATAAGTTTCCAGTAGTAATATTTATCCATTCCCAAGGAAGTTAGAATCAATATAAAGGGGTGGTATAAAATTCTTAGTAATGAATAGTGTACCACAAAATGTATCATGAATAAATAATTTATACTTAATATGGTATGAATAAACAATATAATAATTCCATAATTGATGGGTCTGAGCATAATATATACATGGATAACAAAAGAGTGGAAATAAATAATTACATGGATTAAAATAAATATTCTCAAAGTGATGGAATGAAAAATTCTAGACATCTTAATTGTACCATAAAACACTAAACCATGAAATCATACATAATTGGGTAGGTATAAACGAAATAACAAAGAGAGTTTTCTTCATAAGACCTATTAATTATTTTCAAGGAAATATTACATGGGGGTGTACCCATCACATTATAATTCCAATGCATATATCATGTGAATATAATTTCTAGGAAATACATATCCTAATTGTCTATAAGGACAGTTATATATAATCATTGATAAAAATAATTAATTATATATATATAAATATATATATATATAAAATATCAATATTTCCCCATGTAATGGAGTAATATATCTATCTAGGAGAATATCCAAAAATAATCATAGAAACTATAGGATGTTCATAATGAAATGTAAATTACCATATTTAGAGGGATGATAATTAAGTAATACTATAGGGTGCTTCCATAGAATAAGGATGCCAACAGGAAATAGGAATTGAATGAAGTAGTTTTTAATGGTAGGAGACCTAAGATATGATAGAAAGATACCCACAAAAAATCAAGAGGATGTTTCAAATATATTTGATTCACATTATGGATACCGATTTTATATAATTAAATACATCCATATTGGTTTTAATTTATGGAAAAATTAGGCTTCTACAAAATTTTATTTTAATTCACTTTTTCCGAAAATAAGGATCCACCAGCTAAATTTTTTTTAGGCTTTTTTAGGTATAATCCAACTTAGGGAAAATATTCACATATAATACAAAAAATACCTGGAATAAATGGGTAATTGGATAGTGGATTTTATGTTCATTTCAATTATTAAGAATAATGAAGGCTTATAAAGATGGTATAAATATTGGGAATAGAAGTACACCATTGAAAATATATTAAT
Organism: Viscum album; assembly: GCA_963277665.1. Lineage (NCBI taxonomy): Eukaryota > Viridiplantae > Streptophyta > Magnoliopsida > Santalales > Viscaceae > Viscum > Viscum album. The sequence goes on from OY728123.1 coordinate 1,760,580,380, forward strand.
AGATAAATAATAATGGTGCGTAGAAACACCAGATACATAAATGTAATATAATATAAATTATTACAAATGAGGGATCAGGAAAAGAAGTTTATAACCCTTAATGTGCTATGTATTACCATAAATATTGATAAATAAAGCAATAAAAACATGATAACTATATGGAGGGACCCTTGTGTAAGAACCTCGAATAGAATTATGGTCATTGTTTCAAGACTAAAGTGGTATGTTAGGAAATATATGTATTTATAGCTAATAAGGGTAAATAGTTTGTTAATTTTTTGATTTAGGCTTTGGAAATCAGGGTCTTTGAAAATGAAAACCATTGGCCAACACATATTTTTAAACCATGATTTTTTATATTTATGAAATGTTTTTTTTGAAATGTATCCATTTAAAAACTGAATTTTAATTTTTAATATTACTTTTTCCATAGGAAATACATATTTTGACAAGGTTTTTTAGACCATATATTCCATTTTAGACTATGTATAATATTTTATAGATTTTAAAATTATTTATATAACTTTAAAATTCATTAATTCAAAATATTAACATATTATGGGTTGAATATTAAGTTATATTAATTACTATTTCATTTTTACATCATAATGATGTCACAATTCCAATTTTATATCTATAACACATTTTAATATTAACTAAAAAATTATAATGTCTTAGTAAATGATGAAAATTTCAGTGTTGGATACTTTTGACATTTTGATTCTAAATTTAAAGACCTTTTCACAAAAATGTTTTTCTATATATGATAAATGTATTAATAAAATAAAACACATTTTTTATTCCAAAATCATGTGTTTGGAAACAATAAATAACACACTTTATTAATAAATTTTACTTTTATTCTATGAAATATGTGTGTAAATATATTATTATTCATTGATAATATAAATTACCAATAATTATTAATTATATTTTAAACAAATTACTTTTATTTATATTATTAAAAACTTTTATATATAACAGTTACATTGCTATTTAAAATGTGATATTGGTAAGATTCTATTCTATTAGTCTCATTGTCAGTATAATGATTATATTAATCCTTTTAAATACAATATATTATAACTTATAAATTTATTATTATCAATATCAATGTTTTTGTGTCATGCTTATTGGATTTCTTATTATTTTATTCATAATATCAATGTATCTCTTATATTTATAATTATTTTTATAGTATGATCATGTGGAGGTCAATATTATGGTGTTTCTATTTACGATTATGTGTTATGTAGCACTAGTTTTTGACCATTATAGTAAATTTAATTTTTTTTGTATGTATAGTACAGAGATGATGTAATCAAAAGAATTTTTTTATATGATTTATGTTTTAATAAGATTTTTATTTATTATATTTAATTCATTGTTTTTATATTAAATTTTTAGAGTAAGGCACCATTTTTTTAAAAATGATATTTGTTTTTTGAAAATACCCATTTTTTAATATATATATATATAAGTAATGTAATTTTGTAAGGAATGTAACTCATAAATGAAAAAAATGAGGATAGGTTATTCATTCCATCATATATATTTTTCATCAGTGATATTTTGAGATATTTAATTACTTTTTTATTATTTTCACTATTTACTTCATTTTACACATTATTGTAATAATTTACATTTTACCTTGCTGACATGTTTGTTTCCAAAAAAAATAAAATGAACTCTTTTATACAATTTAAATATATTTATTTAAAATATTAAAACCATTTTATTAAATTTGAACTTAAAATGTGGAATTTAACTTTTAAATAAAAAAAACATAATATATAGAAAAGTAATTTTTATTAAAAAATGTTTTTCAATGATTGATTATATAAAGACCCAAAATTAAACATTACCCAATCTTGAGTTATGTTAATAATTTTAATTTCTTTCACATTGAGGTTATTTTTAGATTTAGAGTTTTATAGAGTTATGTCATAACTTATACATAATAAATCAAAAAAAATACAATGTGGACAATTTCGAACAGTATCTATTTTTATAAAATCTAAAACTTTTTAAATAATTCATAATCTATTTTAAGAAAACACTTTAAGACTTTAAAAATGAAGTATTCCAATCCCTTAATCACTCTTAAGTCCAACGAAAAACATTAAAACACTAGGATGAGTACAAAAATCTCAATAAGGGATATAAAAAGAAGGAAACCATTAGTATATTGATAAAAATTAAGACTCATGAAAACACTTAATTTAAAACCTAAAATTTTACCCAAAGAGTGAAATATCATTATTTAATAAGTATCATTTAATTTACCTTTACAAATGAATTATTTTGATAAAACTCATTAGAAAAAGTATAATATTAATATTTTTATAATGGTACATGATCACATTGAACCCTTATATAACCCTTATAGATTGTAATAACCATAGGACCAACTTAAAATATAATTCTCCAAAGAATATAATCATTACCCAATGAATTACAGTGTGATCTGGGTGCACCCATCATTTAAGCTATAATAGGATCACCCAATACTATCTAGGTGCACCAAATATTTATATAATCCAAGAACCAAAATAAGAAATAAAACATTACATCGTTATAAAAAACTTGTTTAAACTCATATAAAAAAAATTTAGATAATAAAATTCCATTTTCTTTCAAAAATACCATTTTCATTACAAACTACACGTTTCTTTTGAAAACCAATTTTCAATACCAAAATACCCAAAATAATAGATAATGTTTTTTTATTTTAGAAAAATTAAATCTTTAAAATTAATCCAAAAATAAAATCATGGAAACAGTTGCGGAAAATTAATTTTTGTCGTGTACGATAATAAAAGAACATTTCTTTTGTATTTTTTCAGAACATTACTTTTAAAACATGTAAAAATATTAATTTTTGAAAAAAATTTTATCAGAACTAAAAATAGACATAAAATTTCCTTTATATCCATTTTATACCCATATAAATAAATATTTAAAATAATATCACAAATATTAAAAGGAAATGATTAATTATTTAATCATTCTAAATTTCTCATACCACTTTGAAAATTTAAATAATAAGAATTGTAAAATAATGAATTTTAATAAAAAAAATTAAATAACATGATAATATATAAAATATGAATATAGAATTTAAAAGGGGTTTTATATACACCTTATAAAAGGATAACAATGCGTATAATTAAGAAATGTCTCAATGAGAGGAGATTGAGACAAAATCCCTTACCTTGAGTCCGACATGTAACATAAGTATTTATCATGTTGAATAATGAAATTATGTTGATTATCCACATGCTTGAGAAAAAAATAATGTTTTTAATTACATTTATTTCACTTATTAATGTGTTGTAAACAACTATATAAATAATTAAGTTCATGTCGTGTTTTTTGACTATATTCAGTTTATGTCTCAAAAACATCATTGGTAGGTCAACTATGGTCATATGGGTCATTATATAAACACATGTAGAAAATTAATCATGAAATAAACATAATATTTATACTTAAATACTATTTTTAAAATAATCATGAAATATGGTTATGAAAAAAAACTAATTTTATAATCAAGGAGACTGTAGGCCATACATACGCATGAGTAACATTACCATTTTCAATGATCATTATGGAAAGAATTTAAGTAACAGAACTACTTAAAGAATGTCTATTATATCATAAATAATATATTATTTAATTATATATACTTACATATATAATTATTGTGATGTAAAAGGAATATCATCGTGTCGAGGAGGTGGTTGTCCACATGTCCACGAATGATGTTATCACTTTTTTAGTGTGTGAAAACATGTTAAATAAAATGATATATTGTATTTATAGAATGTTAATTATGGAATTAATATCATATGGATTTTATTTATTTCACATATTTCTAATTTAACCCATCCTCAATACATTACATGTAGTGTGTTTGTACATATCACATAGTTTTGAGGTGATGGTAGTCCACACTTACACAAATGATGTTATCATATTCCCAAAAATGGAAATCATATTGGAATGTGTTATATTAAAATTATAGAAGAATAAAGACATTATAAATTTTAGATATGTCAATTATAAACATTTTATACATCATAATTACTAACCATAAGATGTGGTAAAATAAAAAATAAATGACATCAATTTGTGAGGCAGTAGTTCCTCGTAAACATAAACAGTAAGATCGTTACCCATTATATTGAAGTTTGTGTAAGTGTAAGTATAAAAATTAGAAAAAAAATATTAATATTGAGGATATTTTGGTTATTATATAAGTATTAAAATAGAATAATTTAGTTGTATGAAAATGAAAATAATACAATAGAGCTTGAAGAATTCTTTTACCTCTTCTTTGGGTAACTCCTTTTGGTTTTCACCAAAGGGATTCCTTGGATATATTTCATCAAAAAGGGAGTATATTTGGATTAAGTGTGGGATTTTGAAAGATTATTTGATAAGATATTTGGAGATCTAAATGTCATGAGAAGTGTGAATAAGCGGGAAGAGTCAGTTTCTTTATATAGTGGAGGAGGAGTGAAAATCTTGTAAAGTTTTGAAAAGTAAATTCTACCCACGTTTTTTATATGAAAATAGGTTCAAATAATGTAACTAATTATATATAATGTTGAATAGGGTCAAAATATGTCTATAAAATGGATTTTTACAAGTTTACAGGTCATTTTTTCCCTCATGTTTAAGGTTTGGTACATTGTTAAGCTAATTTTTCTCTTAATTAGTGTAATTAATTTCAATATATTTTGCTAGTATTTTTGGAAAAAAAATCAGTTATCCTTATTATAAATTATAATTTATTCTAATTACAAATATGGAATCCATTTTTTCAGATTCCAATCACAAAATGTTTAGAAATTAATTTAACTTTAATTCTGCACACAGGACGACCAAGTGGATTTCTAAAGTAGAGTTCCTCAAATGTTTGCTATGTTTTTATATCTAAATTAAATGAGAAATTGTTTCTAATGACCTAAATTAATTTAAATAACATAAAATTGGAATAATTATACTTTAAAATATAATAAAAACAAAATTTAACAACATAATAAATTAGATGAAGAATCAGTTTTGAACTGAAATTCAATATTATGCACTATTCATCAAAATGTGAATGTTCTCAGAAAGATGCCAAAAACACACCAAAATTACATATTTATATACCACCTTAAAAATGAAATTTATTTTGACAAATAAAAATTTGAAACATTTCAAATGTTATATTTAAAATGGGTTCTCCATTAAATGGTGGTAGAAACTTACTTTTAAAAATATGGATCTTTATATTCTTAAAATTGGATTTATTCTTATTTTAAGCCTATCAAACTTATTTCATGAATCTAAAAAAATTAATCAAAATGTGTAAACAAAATATATTTATTCATTTTCCTTCCCTCTAACATAATTGCATGGTGATTACTACAACTTAAAAATAATAATATTAACAATGTATTATTTTCTATATAATCCCATCTTACATGTAACATAAGATTTCAGAGAAACTCATTGTTGTATGTTGAGTACTGTATCATACGAAGAATCCCCTTTAAGGTAAAATTACAATTTAATTCATAAATATTTATAAATATGTAAAATAATTCTTATATCATTTCGTGGTATGTTACATCCTTCCCCCTTTTGGAAATTGTGTCCACGTAATTTTATTTACGTATCATATAAGTGGGTATATTTTTCCCTCATAGAATTTTCATATTTTCATGTTTCCTCTTCAACTAAATGGTATTTTCATAACCCTTAACCTGATGAATTACATTATTCTACAACACATTCTCTCTGTGTTTAAGAACCTGAACTGGTTGTTCCTCATAAGAAATATTCTCTTCTAGTTGAACTACTTCATAACTCAATACATGATATGAATCTAATACATACTTTCTTAAAATTGAAACATGAAATATTTTTTGTACCAAATAAAAACTCATAGTTTAAGCCACTCGGTATTCTATAGATTAAACTTTCTCTAGGATTTCATATGGTCCAATGAACCATGGACTCAGCTTCCCCTTATTACTGAAATACATATCACATTTCCATGGAGAAATATTTAAAAAGTCCGGATCAATTACCTCGAATGAAATATATTTCCACAATTTATCTTCATAACTCTTCTACCTACTCTAATATTCTGTCACGTTTCAATGAATTAACATAACTTTCTCTATCGTTTCCTCTACCAACTCTAGCCCCATTAAAATAATTTATCCTACATCATCCCAAAAAGTTAGGGTCTGAAACCACTTTCTATATAATGGATCAAATTATTTCATCAATATACAGGAATAAAAATGATTATTATTGAAAAAATAAACCAAATAAATATAAATAACACAAATTCTCTGATAATTCATTGAGAAAGAATGAATCATATCCTCTAAGTTATGAATCATCTTCTCATAATGTCTATCAGACTGAGGATGAAAAGTTGTACTAAAATTTAACTTAGTACCCAATGACTTATGGATACCATTCCCAAAATTGGATGTGAACCTAGGATCACAGTTTAATAAAATAGAGAGAGGTACTCCATGTAAACTGATAATCTATTTTAGATACAATCTAGAAATATTCTCTATATACATTATATCTCTAATGGGAAGAAAATGTTCATATTTTGTTTATGGATAAAAAATAATTCAAATCTTATTCTTACTATGATAATTATTTTGAAATCCTACTATGAAATCTATTAATATATTCTCTCATTTCCACTCCTGTATTGGAAATGGTTAATTCATTCCCTTTGGTAAATGTCTCTTTATTTTAACCTTCTAAAAAGTCAAAAAATTCCTAATAAATTCAGAAATATCAATTTTTATTCCAACTTACAAGTAATACTCATAAAAGCCTCTATGAATTTTAGTACAATTTATATGAGTAGAAAATAGAGAAATGTGGGCTTCAGTCAACAATTATTTCTTTAATTGGGAATCACAAGGAATACATAATCATTTTTCCAAATCCTAAAACTCTGTATTCATCAATATTAAAATAAAGAAACTTACCATTCTTAATAGATTATACCTTTTCTTCCAAATACTAATCCACTTTCAATGACTTCTTAATTATTCTTAACAAAGTTTATTGTAATAAAATCTGAAACAAATTGATTATTTCCCCACATCCACAACCTCTAGGAAAAAAATTATTAAATAATTAACTAATGGTTCATTTCCCAAATGTAAAATACTTAATTTATAGTTTCTTTTTCAACTCAAAGCATTGAACTCCTTGAGTGCTTTTCCTCGATGAAAATGAATCGAGAAATCATAAACCTTGATTAGTCCCATCAATCTTGTTTGCCTCATGTTCAATTCATTCTGACTGAATATAAACTTCAAACATTTTTAATCGGTATATATTCAATACTTTAGTCCATATAAATGATAACTCCAAATTTTTAATGCAAAAAAATGTAAATCCAAATCATGCCACAAGTAATTTAACTCGTTAGGTTTATACTGATGTGAAGCATAATAAATTGCATGACCATTATTCATTATGACAAAACCATTTCTTTTCATTGAAGCATCGTGGTAGGGGACTATTTCACCATTTCTATAATCCATGGAAAGAAGCGCATTCACTAATCTTATTTTAAGTTCCGGAAAACAATCACCACATTCGATTGTCTAGATAAATATAACTCTTTTTCATGTTAACTTAGTCAGTTGGCTAGAAAAAAAAGAAATTTTTTAATAAACCATAAGTAGTAACCCTCTAATTCAAGAAATCTAAGAATATCAATGATATTTTTGGGTCCTGTCCATTCATCAATACCTTTTATTTTCACAAGATCAATAGTTATTCTATTGTTAAAAACAATTTGACCAAGGAATGTAATTTTTTATAGCCAAAATTCACACTTTATAAATTTCTCATTCATTATATTTTCTTTTATGTTTTTCAATACAATACTTAGATTATTTTTCATTCCATTGGACATAGAAAATGGTAAAATGTCATCAATAAACATAACCATAAACTTATTCAAGAACTCATGAAAAAATTTATGATCTAGGAATACAATAAGTGAATTAGATAACCCAAATTACATAACTAAAAATTTATAGTAGCCATATCTAGTTTGAGATGGAGTCTTAAGAATGTTATCTTCCTTCACATTCAAATGATGGTACCCCAACCTCAGGTCAGTATTCCAAAAATACTATGATCCTTAGAGCTTATCAAATAAATAATTGATATGATATAAGTGATACTTATTCTTAATATTGATTTTATTCAAGGCTCTATAATCAATGGAATTTCTCATTGATTTGTCTTTATTTTTAACAAACAATATAGAATAAAACCAAAGTGATTTTATTGGCCAGATGAAACCTTTGTCTTATAACTCCTAAAATTGCTTTATCCACTCTAAAAGTCTCACTTTAGCTATTTGATAAGGATATTTAGAAGTAGTCTTACAGCAGGTATTAAGTCAACAATAAACTCAACCTCTCGATCAAGAATAATACTAGGAAAATCATACTGAAAAAAATCTATGTATGCATTTACTACTTGAACATGACTAATTTTAATAGTTACTTTATTTTCAACAATATAATATATGTAACGTTAATTTCCCCCTATAATAAATTTCACATCTTCTTGGTAAGTTATTAAAGGCATGAAATCATTGAACACAGCTTTCATAGCATTGTAATCAATCTTAACATGATAAACTAAAAACCAATCCATACATAGAATTATATCATGCTCAAGTATGGATAGTTAAACAAGATTTGTAATAAAGACCATCCCACTAATAACAATAGGAATAATCTGATAAATCTTGGTTGCTTTAATACTTCCACAAGAATTATTTACCAAAATATACATCTTATATTATTGAAATAATATTTCTATGTTTCTAGAGAATTTCTCAAAAATTAAATAATGTGAAGATCTAGAATAAAATAGGGTATTGAAATAATTTAAAAAAAAGTAAGATACATATAACCACATCATTTGATAGCCCAAAATCAATTGTAGTAGTTTAAAATGACCTTTATACACCTTTTTTATGATCATAAATATTTCCATCTTGTGAAACTAACTTCAAACATCAATTATCTTAATGACCCATCTTAATATCGCTAAAACATCTAACCATCATATGGTTATCTCTTACAACATTCTTTAATTCCACATCATTCTTTTCCTTGTATTCATGGGGATGTGGCAAAATGTTCCACATCTATAATACTTCCCCTACTTCATCAGACATTTTCAAGGGTTTTTTTAAAACACATACTAAAAGATTGGAACTTCAATTTCTTACCTCTTGATTTATTTATATCATGTTTCCCCATCTCCTTCCAACCTCCTCACTTATTACTTTCATTATCCTAAGGCACATATGTATCAAAAAATTCCATGTCAAACTTTTCATCACAATGAAATACTTTCTCATATATTTTAAATTCTAATGCATCCAAAGATATTCATATAATTGGTTTTAAATACTAAGTAAAGTCGATTAAATTTTCTATTAGATTCATGAATAAAATATAGAACATAACAATCCAGTGTTATAATGTCATCGTCATATTTCAATACAGAATCTTTATCGCTTTTCCTTAATTCCAAGAATTTATTTTTCATTCAAAACTGAAAAACCTTATGGAAATATTTCTCAAGGAAATGTTCCTTGAATGTCTCCCATTCCATGGAATAAATATTATCTTTTTCTCTAGTATTCTTAACCAAATACCATAATTGATGAACTTCACCATCAAAATTATTAACAGTAAGGGTTTCCTTTTGATGTTATAAACATCCCAAGACATCAAATATATTTTCTAGACCATTGTTCCATCCTTTGGATACCATTGGGTCAGATGATCTACTGAATTATGGGGGTGTTGTCTCATGAAATTATAAACAAAATACATGTTCATTTGGGTTAGATCGGGTTCTTATTTAGCATGGATACCACCACCATTTATCACATGATTCAACTGAACCATCACTATGGAAAACTATTCTATTCTAATTCTGACCATCTTAGGATTCTATTTTGGAATGATATATTCTTCTCAGTTCCATCCCACTACGAATTTCCCTTTTTCCTCTATAGAAAAAAATTAGCAAAAGAAATGTTTTATACAAATAAACATGGTAATCTTGAAATACTATAACATTTTAATATGACCCATAAGGTGAAATATTCTTAGAGAATGTTATTAATATTACCCTATCATATAAATTTATTTAAAATGACCTTTGATACCAACTAGATGGCCCCAGACATAATCATTCCAAAATATTGATTTTATTCATTAATTATACATTATTTCACATTGATAAAATTTTTAGGTTTAGTTTTTAGAGAATAAGGCCATAAATTATACATAACAGAACCATAAAAAAAATTGGGCACTTTTGAATAGTATCCAATTTTTTAATAAACTAATCTTTTTCATATAATGAATGATCTATTTTAAGATAACTCTTCAGAAATTTAGACATGAATTCTTCTAATCCCGTAGTCACCCATATGTCCAATGAAAAGTATAAAAAAACATGGGATGAGCATAAAAATGTTAGTAAGGGATATAAAAATAAAGAAACTGTTATTCCATTAATATACATTAAAACTCGTGCAAATGATTACTTTAAGAAATAACATCTTACACAAAGAGGTAAATATTATTGTTTAATAAGAATTATTTTATTTACCTTATAAAAATGAATGTATTCCCTGAAAACTCATTTGAAAAAAAGTAAAATTCATGAAGGTAACTTGTGACATCATAACATCTAACCCTTATAAAACCCTTATATATTAGAATAAACATATAGAAAAATTCCAATATAATCATCCGAAGAATGTAATCAATACCCAATGAATCGGAGTGTCATCTAGTTGCACCCTATAATGGGATCACATGATTTTATATGGGCGCACCCATCATTTATAATATCCAACAACAATCACATGTAATAAAACAATACATCATTTGAAAACAAAATTAAACTCATATAATAAATAATTTTAGATAATAAAATACCTTTTTTTAATCCCATTTTAAGTACAAAAGAAACATTTCTTTTGAATAACCATTTTCAATACTGAGATACCCCATTAGTAGACGATTGGGCTATCTCACCACAGCGTGTCATCGCAACTGGGATTCCAATCCGGGATTCCATATTTCACTTACCCCTTAGATGGGGTGTACTGAAATTCCTAATAAGATGGTGATGGTTCATCCAAGTGGTGCTACACTTAAAAAAGAGTTAATACCCTAGGTGGTTAATCTGTAATTCACTAACATCATTAATCATCTAAGGTTAGATCTCGGTGTATCCAAATCAAATGAAGAGACCCCTTTTGGGAATGTTGGGACAATTGGGCTATTACGGATCCCTTATATCCAAGCTCTTATGTAGAGGCTATTAACAACTAGTCATTTACCCATGCTCCGGTAGTGAAACCTAGAAATGACCATGATCAAACATTTTGTGACTATTTGATTTAGGGAACTGATTTAGTTGTTAGTGGGAACAATGGATGAAATTTTTTGGCTTCAAATTGATTACCATCTTGTGGTAATGTGGTTTCAGGAGGTACACATAAGGATTATCTACTGCTTGAGGGTACCCAGGGAGGAAGTGGGCATAAGGTCTCTAAATATCCCCAAGAGGGTATTTTTAGAGGCTTTAGGAAAAGTCTATCCAGAGATAATAACACCATTGTGTTGGGAAATCACTTTGAATGATTTCTTAATGATCAGGAGTCTGAGGAAGATCTGATTAGGCCCTCCATGGATGGACAAGAAATTACTGGGAATGAATCTAGTGATGACTTTTTCATAGATGAAGAAGAGGATGTGGTTAAGGGTGGTAATCTCCCCTGGCCAAAAAGAAGAAAAATCCGGAGAGGCATCCAAAAAGATATAATAGACTACTCATATTTTTTACTTCCAATGGAGACACGTTCTGTGAAGAAGTTGAAAGAAAAGTGTATAGACTGTGACACCATCCCCCTTAAGCCTTCTTGTCAGTTGTAGGAACTTGGTGATGTGTTTGATCACTCTATGGAACTGCTTATGAGAATATAAGAATGAGTGGGTGAATATATTATATCAATTAATGATAATGACGAAGGATCCACCCAAATTATGGGGATGTATTTGAGGGTGACCCATAATAAGGAACAATATACCGGGCTGGACAAGCAGGGCCTGATTCTTGTTAGGAATTTCATTAATGGTAAGATCATCATTGAGGAGTAAATCCCATCTTGGGAAAATCTGGCATTTCCATTAAAATATCTCATATTGGATGAACCAAACAACCAAGTAAACAATCTATCATGGATGTTATTTAGGGAGTTTAAATCTTGTGGGATTAAACATTCTTTTAATGGCTTTTCTATTTTTTTTTGTTGAACATATGGTTTCTCACTTTCCCCTTAAAATTTTATGAATAATAAAAATTTAGATTTCAATCCATACCAAAATAACTGAAAAATGGGAGAAGTTTTTTTAAGAAAATATAATATTTTTTATTCTAAGACAAAAATAAAATAATTTCCATTATGGTGGAAAAGTTATTTCCACCATGTATGTTATGAATAAAACATTCCTTTTTAAATTTACCAAAAATTCAATATAAAACACATAAAAATATTCATTTTTTTGAAAACATTTAAATTGAGTTAAAAATAGACATAATTTTTTTTTATAACCCTTTTTTATCTATATAAATAAATATGTAAAATAATATCAAGAATATAGAAATAAAAGGATTAAATCTTTAAACATTCAAAGTGTATCATACCACTTTTCACATTTAAATCATAATCACTAGGAAATAATGACATTTTAAAAACATTAAAGAACATGATAATAGATAAAATATGCATATAGAATGTCAAATAGGATGTATATACACCTTATAAAATGATAAAGGTCCATATCATTACGAAATGTATCAATGAAAGGAGTTTGAGAGAAAATATCATACCTTGAGTCCATATTTTCATATGGGACTTTATCTTACTTAATAATAAACTTATATTAATTATATACTTGATTGAGAGAAGTTTTTATAATGACCAATGTGTTTGGAAAAGATGAAAATCCAAATGAATTTTGAACTTTTGGTGTTTACTGGATGATTCGTTTTTAAAACTAAGATTTGGAATGCAATTATGAGTTTTGTAACACTTCTAAATGTTTTTTTAGACTTGGGTAAAAGACCGAAGGGTCCCCCAGTTTTCTCATCAATTTTTGGGAGCACCAAGTTTGGAAATGCTATGTTTTGGGGGGTCTTCCAGAGGAACATGGTTGAATGAAATCATGTGGCCTCTAACAAACAATCATGAAACCTATAGTAGGTGTACATAGGTTGTGTGCACGTTTTACCAAAATCATATTCCGAACCCACAAGGGTAGTGCCACTTAGTAAGTAAATACATAATATTCACCACATAGTTGTTTCATAGTTAGGCACGTAGTGTAGTACAAACATGCGAGGTGGGATCCTTAATTTTAGGCTAATGCAAGGTTCTCAGATGGTTTGGACAAGTCGTGCAGCCAAACCATATTACTTGGTTTTTGGGGTGAATGTATAGAAATTACTTTAAATAGATTAAAATCATCTTTTCTTTCTTTCTTCCTCCTCATCTAGTGTGTGTGGTTCTCCTCACTTGTGGGTCATCCTGTCCCAAGCCTAACCTATGATTCTTGTTTTCTCCTCCATCCAATGTTATAATTGATTAGCATCAGTCTATATAGATTCATAATGGTAATATCTCAATTCCTTTTTAATCATTCTTTATATAATATTCACTCGACCAAGTTATCAAGGTGAAATATTATTTTCCCTATTTTCAACGAGAATCTCAATATCTTATATTTCTTTCAAAAAAAATAAAATTAAATCATTATATTGGATTATTAGATCATCCATGGTATATGGTAGGTGTTATATGACTTATTACCATATATTTCATTAATTTATAAATGTTAGTGTGGTACCGCACACTAGCATTTTCCCCTCATTTCTTTTAAGTTGGTTCTCTTATACTAAACTGGTTTGTGTGCCTTATGTTACACCCATTGAGAGTTTTTGAGTAATTAGGGGTTTCCAAACTTGATCAAGTATACCCCTTGGGTGTGCATACATAGTTCTCCCTTTATAATTAAATGGTAAAAATTTATTGGAAGTATGTCTAACCATTCATCTTTTTTGAAATGAAATTTCCCTTTGTTGGATTTTTCTCAATTGGTAATGGAACCTCCTAAGTCTCATACTATTCATTATAATTAAATTGAATTGTATGGTACTTTTCCAAATATGAATAATTGTGTTAAATGAATTGTTTGAGAAATAATATCATGTTTTTATAATAAAACCCCTCAAAAGAGGTTTTTTGTCTTATAAATTACAATGTGGTAATTTTTTATTCATATCATTCTTGTCTTGGGACATTGATTTTTCCTTATACCTTTGTGATAGTATTTGATATGTTTTGTGTTAATATATGGTCCCTTTGAAGTGATTAATTGGACATTCCCCTTCCTTTATAAATTTATTGGACCCAATGAACCTTCTAAGTTCATGACTTGGCCCATTCAAATATAATTGACCAATGAACTGGGATCCCCCTAAGGTCTTGGATTGAATTATAAATGGATTTCCCTAGAAAGGAAAATTTTCATTTTTCAATGACACCTTCTAAGTGTCTCTTGGACCATGATAAAAAAATTTACTAGTTTTTTTTAATAAAATGTCATGAATTTTGTGGAATGTATTTTGAATGAATTAATGGAAAAAGTAAAGGGTAGAAAGGACTCACCATGTGTTTAATTATTATAAAATGATTTAATTAAAATTTGATACCCATAATTCTAATAGGATATTTAAAATGAAAAACATGATAGGCATGGCCTCATGGATTTCATTATAAATATGATGATTCCACTATATAGTCTTGATAAATAAGTTCCATGAGATGTTTTCCCCTTGACCTATATTATAATGATATACCTTATACACATGTTTTGGATAATGGTAAGGGTTATGTTGAGTGTGGTGATACCATGCTCCATTACATTGGGCGTTGAGTATGGCATCTCACACTAATGATACTAAATGGGAATTAGGAATTACATGCCACGTGTCATGATTAGAGTGCTTCTATGGAAGCTCACTTTCCATCCCGAGTGTTTTAGAATGACGTATCTCGCTCTACGGGATGTAGGGAATGTAACCTATTACTATATATTATAGTATCTGTTAGACTAGTTATGGATGTCTGAGTTATGCCCCGATCTAGCTAGCAACTAGTATTCTATTTATATGCCCATTATGTGTTATCGCACAATTAGTTCATATAGGTGAATACAATATATAAATAATATATATTTATATATATGTATTACAATATATATAGTTACCTATCACACATATTATTGTAAATATGATCCAAAGTAGGTATAGCCACTAGGTGTCCCTTGGGAACCAAAGCAAGTTGTTGTTTATTTAATAATCAATAATAGTTTATCTATATTCTTATACCTACACATTGCTTTACATTATATTTCTCAGACTAGATTCAGTCGTAGACATTGTGGGTGGTAACCTACGAGGATTATTATCTCTCACCCTACTCGGTACACCATTACAGAAGGGTACCTGAGTAGACCATCTATTCACATGACATTGGTCATTTTCTTGGTCTATTTCATATGTACATATAGGTGGGAGCCCAAAATAGGGTTGGGGCTCTAGATGCTCATGGAGGTCACTAATGGTTATTTTATTTCCTTTTTCATTTACTGTTTTATGTAATATTGTTTGTGGTATGATTATAGTTTTATTTTACATATAATCATAAAGACATGCATGTATCTATTATATATTGGCATTGGCTATATTTTATATTCAGTTATTATTATTATTATTCTTTCACTACATTATCTTTTAGTTTATTACTACTTTCAATATTACCTTTTTTCTGATATACCATTGTTCACTCCGACATGATGTTATAGTCTCCCCATTGTACTATCTTCTCCCCCTCATTTCTATTCGACAACTTCTGGCATATAGGGGGATAACCTTGAGGCCATGTGACCCACTATTCTAGCAACCGTATTAGTTGTCTGTTAGGTCAGGATGTTACAAACTGGTATCAGAGCATTCTTTTTTACCTTTTATTACTATTTTTGGATGGTATATGGGATACTTTGAATGTGTCGGTGCTTGGTAAATAGTCATGTTTGGGACTAATCACCCCACCTTTGGGGGAATGTCCAAGTGGCCAGGGTTTGGATTTTTGTTCATGTTCTTTTCTATTATAGTTGATTTTGATTTCACCTCAAGTGATTATTTTATTTTTATATACTTATATAAATGTGAAATTTATGATATTTTACTTATGGGCTACTATGGAAAGGAAGAATCATTACATGAATAATTCTAGCCACATATAAATTTTCATTTTATTCTTATTTCATGCCATGTAGTTTCATTTGTAGATCCACTTATAGATTCTGATTTTGTTTCTTGGGTCTTATACCATTATTTTTTTATTAGCATGCCTATTATAATCCATGTTAGGTATTTAGTGCTATGATTTGTTTGGTACCATGTTCAGGTATTTCTTATCATATCTTACATGATTATATACCATGACGTCTGATTTATTTAGAATGCCTTGTTTAAAACCCATACTTTTTTTCATAATAGAATGATTCTCTATGATTATTTTATGTTATAACATTACTAGTTATGATGTTATAAAATTGGTCCATTGGATGAATTGAATGTTTATAATTACGATCGGAGCTATTTTTTAGTTATATTGTGTGTGGGCACATTAAAACATGGAAAAGGTAACCCTTGTCATGAAATCATCCTTGAGCTATATATATTTTTAGAAAATCTTGTTAAATTTTATAAGGATTATAAATTTTAAATGTTAAATTAAATTTGATTTGATTAATGAGAGCTAAATTCTAAATTGTAAAGTGTGTGTGTGAATTATAGGTTGGTAGATAGACACCCACATAACTGGACCATTATATAAAACCATGGTATATTTTTTGAATGCCTGTAAATTAAAAAGGGTTTCATGAGTTAAAATTTTAAAGTGTACTAGTTTTTGTTCAATAGGATCTTGACTATAGTCTATGATGTTTGTGGGAAAATTATTGTTTAGGGAATGGAAACCCATAGAATCAAATATTTTATATGAACATGTTAGGATTTTAAGTGGTTATGAATGTAAAATCTATTTAATTTTTTACTCATGTGTATTAATTAACTTTTAAAATTCACAATTGGACCCAAGTAGATCAGTTGGTGGCTTGTTTCTTATAAGATAACCCCTTACTGGTGTTTGAAATTTTAATAAATAAGAAACTACTACGGTTTTGTATATTGATAAACCCATTTCAGTTTAGAAAGGTTATTTTAGGTTACAATATCATTTATAACATTAAAAGGAATTCATATGATATATTTCTTATTTATGATAGGATATCAAAAAAAATTAATGTTTAAAAAGATGTTTTATAAGACTAGAATGTTACGCTATAGTGTTTTGTTATTGATATTTTAAATGTTTAAAGATTGATTTTACATAAATATAAGGGACATAAAATGGATCCTTAAGTGGTCTCCTCTATTTAGACCACTGTGGAAGGGAAGTTTAAGTTTCTCTTCATGTTTCCTTGGAACATAACCATTAACAATTTTCGTAGGCCTTACTCTTTTTGGAAATGGCTGAAATGGTGGATCATGATCGTAGTGACTTTCTATTGGCCTGACCTTGTTATGTATCAATGTTTTATGATTCTGTATGGGGATAGAATTTGTTAGGTATCACCCTGAATTTGTTGTTAATAACATGAGTTTTTCTTTTTGTTCTATCATTTGGGTGTCGTTGTGCCTCATAAGACTCATATTTTCTAAATGACACCATTTTTTAGATGGGTGGTCATGGTATCTTTGACCCTTGTTATGGGAATGAGCATTGAGGAATGCTCAGTTTCAATAGTTTATACATTCTTAGGGTATTTTCGGCCACTTAATAGGTCTTGTAACCCTGTTTCTTTTAATTTGGGTGACTCAAGAAGTTTTCCATCAATTTTCTAATAATATGAGATAGAATATACATGATATATTTCTCTACAGGCCATCTAATACATAAATACATATGGCATATGTCCTATGGAGAGTAATGAGGTTGTGTTGTCTTGTTTCTAAAACATTAGGGTATTATGCATTCACACATGTGGTGCCCATCGTGTGCTATGTGTTCTAATGAACTGACTGAGTTTGGTGAGATCATTGAGCCTTGAGCTATTCAGTATTTTCTCAGGTTATCTCCAAAGTATATTGTCATGACCATTAAAGAAAAAAATATTTCCCAATGCTTGGTAGGTCTTTCTAGAGGATATGGAGTTTTTACTTGTCGATCAGGGGGGTTACAGATTTCATGCCTATTGATTTGATGTTGTGACTTGGTGATCATGATTCAGAAGATTGAATGATGTATTTTTTTTGTTGGTTCTAATTTATAATGCTTTTGATAGGATTGTTTATCCCTTCTCTCAGTGACTAGTATGCTCCTAATGTGGGGTGTGTCGCATCAGTTCTGGTATGTGTCCTTCCAAGTAGAAGGAGCACAGCTAAAGAGGACCATTGGAAAATGGTCAGTTTTACTTAAATTCCATTTAGGATTGCACATTTATAAAGTGTTTTAGTTCTTTCTTAGAAGCATGATATTGTTAGGGTTGGTAGTGTGTTAAATATTTAGAAATTTCATTGGTCACAGAGGACATTGGAGGATAAGCTAGAATGATCACAGAATGCCTTCAGGGGTAATGCTAGTGTAACAGGTTGATGTTGGTGTGTTTGAAGGTGAATCTGATTTTCTTTCAAGGGATACCAACCAGTATTTTTTTAACTTATCTTTTTTTAAATATTCAAACTAATCTTCGTGTACCCTTCTGAAATAGGTGAGAATGTCCACTATCTTATGCTCAGCCTTGATGCACTAAGAGAGCGTCGCTCTTACGCCATTCTAATGTTTTAAAATCATTGGTATTTTCATGTGATCTATATCTAGTTTCATGATAGATAGATGGTTTTAATTGAGGTTTGGTTATTCATGAGTGAAACCGGGATTCTTGTATAGGAGTTCCTTGGATGGACTCTTGGACACCATCCATTTCTTTTGACTTGACCACTAAGAGGATGTCACTCTGGACTCAGTCAATTTTTTGATGTAGATGTCCTGGCCTTGTACTAATGTCTCTCTTGTAAACATGGGGTATAGACTACATTGGTTATTTTGTTGAACTCTCATTTAATGAATCTGATGTTACCATGGACTTGATGTTAGGATCAAAGGTGATGATTTAAAAAAAGATGATGATTCTAGTCGGTTGGATCTGGGTTGATCCCTTGTTTGTGTTGAGGAAAAATAGTTAAATTACCAGGTGATGATTTGACCAAGGAAAATCATCAGAATTTAGGTACGGACTTTAATGAGTTTTCTTTTTGTAAATGCTAGATTCCTTGGTTTGAGGAATTGCAGTTATATTGAAATACATTGGCTATCTAAGCTGGGTGTTTCATGATAGGCCTTCCAAATTAGCTCAATTAGTGTTTCTTCTTGATTGATTAGTATTGGTGCTAAAATACTATTTTACCATTTCCTATGGATATTTCGGGTGTGTATTTAAAAGGTTTTGGATATGTCATTCGTGGAAAGTATCCGTGACCGATTTTAGATTGGTTAATTGCGATTCAACGTTTTCTCTCAGTGATGTCTCTCTTATTACCTCATATGTAATCATTTTAACCCTATTAATGAAAAACACTGAGAGATTAATTAAAATTTGTAAGGCTTTCTTAGAAAGAAATTATGCCGGTGGAGGTACCGTTGTTTGAAATTTTCCCTTTCTTTTATTAAATCCTATGGTGATGAGCACCATTGGCCAGTTGTTTAGTAACATGATGATGTGATCATGTATCTATTTACATAGTCTTGGGTAAATACTATCTCAATGTTGTGATTGAGAAACAAGAATTCTATTAATTTTCAATGGATAAAGTTTTATGGGCTTAAATAAAATCTCGGAGGTGTGTTGGGCATTTAGAAATGTAAAGAGATCACTTTAATGAGAATTTACAACCCTGGTTGTCTAGGTGATGTTCTTTTGTTCATGGAGGCTTCTCTAGGATGATATTTTATATGTATCATAGGTTGTAACAACACATTTTTTTTGGACCAGACGAAAATTCAAAAGCATTTTAACTTTAGGTGTTTGCTAGACATTCCGTTTTTAAAATCATGATTTTAAAAGCAATTCCTAGTGTTGGAACACTTCAAAGTGTTATTTTTATACTTCATTAATGTCTTGAAGGGTCCCTTGGGTGTCTCATAGAGTTTCTAAAGTTTCAAGTCTTGAAAATATAAGGTTTGGGTCATCTGATAGGGGCACATATTTTTTTCTGAAACAGTGCGGCCCACAATAGCAAACAGTGCAGCCAACGTTAGGTGGATAGAGGTGGTGCACATAGGCTATACATGTTTTAGCCAAACCATCCACCAAACACACATGGGTAGGGGAACTTAGGAAGTACCTTTACATTATTCACCACATGATTGACATGCATTTAAGAAGACCGTGCAACACAACCATGCGAGGCGATATCCTTAAGTAGAGGCCAATGCATTGTTGGTGTACGGTTTGGTCAAGTCATACAGCCAAACCATGCGACTTGGTTTTTGGGGTGAAATTATTAAAATTAACTTAATGAGATTAAAATTATGTTTTATTTCTTTCTTTATCCTCTACTATAATGTGTGGCTCTCCTCTCTTGTGCATCTTCCTCTCCAAAACATAACCTAGGCTTCTTGATTTCTCCTATTTCCAAATTCATAATCAATCAGCGTTGGTCCCTATGGATCCACAGTGGTAAGATCTCAATTATTTTTTTATCCTTCAATGGTTAATCTTATCTAGACTGAGTTACTGAGGTGAAATATTATTTTCCCTATTTTTCAGGTGAATCTATCATTCTTAGATTTCATCCAAACTGGACCAAATAAAAGTTTGATATTGGATGAGTTGATTGACCACGGGATAAAGTGTGTTTTCTATGACTTATTCCCAATTTTTTCATCAATTTATAAATTTTTTTGGTTGTTCCACACACTAGCACCCCTTGGGTGTGCCAACATATTTTTCCATTTATAATTTAAATTTTAAAATGATTGAAATGCATTATAAGTGTTTTAATTTGTTGATAAGTGAACTTTTACTTTATAGGTATTTTCTCAATTGGTAATGGAACCTCATAAGTGATATTTTTTGATTTATAGTAAAATTTCCTTGTATGGTAGTTTTATAAAAATCTATTATTGTGATCAATGAATTATTTGACAAAAAATGTCATGTTTTTATAATAAAACCCCTTGAATGAAGTGTGTTTTATTATAAATTACAAAGTAGTAATTTATTATTCATCTCATTGTATTCTTATGACTTTGAGTTTTCCTAATGCCTTTGTGATAGTGTTTTATATGTTTAATGTTAGTACATGGGACCTTTTATGTGATTAATTGGAGTTTCTCCTTTCCTTTATAAATTCTCAGGGACCCAATTCACCTTCTAACTGCATGACCTTGACCACTCTAAGGTAATTGAAAAATGAATCGAGCTCCTCCTAAGGGCTTAGATTGATTTATAAATGTATTTTCCCTTGGTAAGTTAATGTCCATTTCTCAATGACACCTTCTAAGCATCTCATAAATCTTGATAAATAAATTACTTTGTATTTTATTCAAATGGATTAAATTGTGTGGAATATAATTTCAATGAATTAATGAAAAAAGTGCATGGTTGAATGGCCATGTTGTTTATTTATTTATTTTTGAATTCTTTAATTAAAATTTTATGCCCATTATTATAATGGGGTATTTTAAAAATGAAAATCATGAGAGGTATTTCCTTGTAGAGTGTATTGTAAATATGACAACACCTCTCTATGGGCTTGATAAATAAGTTTCATGAGAGGTTTTACCTCACACCTTATATTATAATGATATTCCTTATAAGTTGGCTTAGCACGATAGTAATGTTTTTTTTTTGGATTAGGAGATACCACACTTCCTTACATTAGATTTAGAGTATGGCATCTCACACCAGTGATACAATATGTGTGTTGGGATTTCCATGCAGTGTTCCATGATTAGAGTGTTTCCATTGCGGCTCACTCATCATCCGAAGTTTTGTAGAATTATTTCTCTCACTCTATAGGAATTTATATAATGTACCTTATTTCTAGAGTATATAGGCCCATTTAGACTGGTTATGGATGTCTGAGTTACACTTGAGTCTAGCCAGCAACTAGTATTCCAAGTATATGACCATTACACATCGACACAAACATGGTTCATATAGGTGGATGCAAGATATAACTAAACTATATGTATATAATTATGACTACATATATAGTAACAATTCGTGCATATTATTCTGGATATGATATGAATAAGGTATACCCACCTTGTGTTCCTTAGGAACCTGAATAGGTGGTTGTTTATTTATTCAACACGGCTTGTTTACCTTTCTTCTTATACCTGCACACTGCCTTGCATTATATTTCACAGACTACATTCAGTCATTGATATTATTGGTTGTAACGTACTGGTATTATTTTCTCACACCTTGTTCGGGACTCTATTTGACTAGGGTGCCTAAGTCGAAATTTTTTCACCATACCATGACCATTTTCTTGTGATGTTTTTCTTGTACCTGGAGTTGGGATCACATCACTGGGATGGATCTCAGGAAGCTTATAGAGGTCATCTATGGGGATTTTTTACATTTTATCATTTACATTACTATATCATTCTTTTTGTTGTATGCTTATTTTTTTATGTATAATCATCATGACATGCATGTATCTGTTGTGTATTGGCTTTCACCATCTTATTTAAAAAAAATTCATACAATTCCTTTAAAATTCATAATATATCTATAATTTTTTTATTCTTTCTACAACTATAATCAATGATATGATAT
Source organism: Viscum album (assembly GCA_963277665.1). Lineage (NCBI taxonomy): Eukaryota > Viridiplantae > Streptophyta > Magnoliopsida > Santalales > Viscaceae > Viscum > Viscum album. The sequence goes on from OY728123.1 coordinate 1,760,603,461, forward strand.
TCATGACAGATAGAGAGAAAGAATATTTCAAGATTGTTAACTTATTGTTTACTTATGTTTATATTGTTCTAGTAATTTTTATAATTATAAGCTATATATATTTCATATAATTTATTAATTTTTATTTCATTTTATTTCGTAATACTTTATCCCAATTAAATAAACATTGATCATTTCATATTCATATTGCATATAAATCATGTTATTTAATTTCAAAAAAAAAGTGGATGCTATAAAAATAATATATATCTTATAATCTAGGGTGTTATATTGTTTTTTAGAATTTTATTTCTAAATAATTTTAGAGGATCATAATTTAATAACTATCATTTTCTTGTGGTTGGAAATTTCACAAAATAATGATGATATTTTTATTAATTACATTAAATATTCAATTTATCTTGTTAAAATAATTGTGATAGATTTTTGTAAAAGTATGAATAAACCCATGAGAACAAAGTATAATGTGGATAAATATGTTTCAAAGAATAGCATTGAATATAATGTGTAAAGGGGGATGTTTGGTAGCTTGTTTTATTTTACATCTAACAGAAAAAACATCATGTTTAATTTTTAGCCACATGCCTGGTTTTAATTCAACACAATAAAATATAATATAATGGTTACAAAGAAGTTTACCAAGTATGATGATAGTTCTAAAATAATTTTTTATCCTATCCCTATAACATTTAATCTTAATTTATTAGATATAGAGATTTTTATTATTAAAAATGGAAATTTAATAGAAAAAGTACTGATGGGATGTGTCATTTTATTATGAAATCACTTGTATGTTGTATTTAAAAAAAGAAACTATTTCTTTCTATTTATATGAATAAATATGAGTATAAGAAAGAAAAAAATTAGTTTTTATATATTTTAAAGAATAGTTTAAACATGAATGATTTTGGTATTTAATTTAATAGAGTTTAAATAAAATGTGTAAAATCCTCTACAATTTCCATTTTAAAAAATCTTTTATTGTATTATAGAACAAATAATATTTATGTTATATATAATTTTCTATAAAAGATGGTGTTAAATAATGATAATTATTTGTAATTTTTCCATAAAAACTAATCTAGTATATTTTTCACGAAATCATTGAATGTTATTATGTTTTATTCAAGTACATTGAAAATATTAAAAAAATAAATAGGGTTGTATTATTATTATTTTTTAAACTATTTAAGTAAAAAAATTATAAAAATTTAAAATTAGATTAATGATATTATATCTTTTATAGTTTATATTAAAAAGTGATAAATACAATTTTTCATGAGATATCGTTTTATATAGTAAAATAACCATATCACTAGAAATGATAAAAAAAATCGAATAACAATAGAAATCATTTTAAGTATATCACCAGCTATGATACATATCTAAAACATTTTTTGGAAAAACATTTGATATATCTACGAATAAAAAATGACTCACTATAATTATATCAGACTTGTCTCTATTCATAAATAATTACATATAAAGTAGTAATATTTATCAATATGATTGATTAATATCATAAGAAACATTATTTTTAGGTCCCATTAAGAAATTCAAACCTATAATGAAATTTATTTTCATGAATATGGGTGGTATTTTTTCAGTTACTCAATGTATCATATGAAATTATTTAACATATTAAAAACTCATTGGATATATTAATATTACCTACTAAACATAAAAATAAATCATAATAATTTATGAACTTTTCTCAATGAATAAGATATCACCATCTGTGATGGACCCCAAGAACAGTAAAAAAATTCCCAAGGGTGAAATATATCGAATTGTTCCAATTTTATATATTCAATGGGTTTTATGTTTTTAATGAATATTTTTTGATAAACATGATGAGTCATAGCTATATATTTAATTATATAGAGACCTTTAATCATATCATTCACACCATAATATGTATAATTATTTTATGACTTTATATCTATAAATTGTTCATTCAAAGGACCAATAATATAAAAATTATTCAATGAGGATAATTTAAAAAGTCAATGAAAATGGATTCTTAAATTTTTTTTAAAAAATAACACAAATGATAGTTAAAATTACCATGTTTGTTATACCTATCAAGATTCTATATAGGTATCTTTCTCCTCCCCGGTCTAGAAAAAGTAATGAAAAGGTATTTTACACAACAATCAATCTAAAGTGGTCCAAATAATCACACTCATTGAGGATTCAATATAGTAGGCCTACTTGGAAGCCTATAATAGTTTAGATGATAATTAATAGACACATTATGCGTGGAATGATCATATAAATTGAATAAATTAGTGAGAGTAAACAATATTTAGTTGATATTATCAGATATCGAAATTCTAAATGATTTTTTCAATGTATTGATGAAGAAAAAGGTTTATAATAATTCTACTAAATAATTTTATATGTATTTCATTTTATAGATATTGTAGAACATGATATTTATAAAATTAATTCAAATTTGATTGATATTAAATTATATTATGTGGTAAATGATGACTTTTTAAAAAAACACACTATATGTTGTGGTATTTGAAATAATTTTATCCTCAAATAGGTGTTTCCTTATATCCTTGACCTGATAATTCATTTTTTTATAATTAAAAAAATGTATTTTTGTATTTTTTTCATTGTTATAAAAACCAGGTATGTATTATGTTGAATAATATTTTCTTCATATATTTCATATCTAGGATAAAATATACCCAATGTATTGTATTTTAAGATTTAATAAAATATCTTTGAAGAATTATTTTAACATTGTGATCCCCAACTTTATTTCCTTCATGGTTTAAATTTTATCGTATTTTTTATCTTTGTTCTATTTAAATTTAAAAACTTAGAACATTATTCATCATGGATTAATTATGTATTAAAATAAAATAAAACAATAGGGTCCCTACAACTTTCAAGATAAGAAAAACTCAAATTAAAAGTCCAATGATCATGTTGTAAATACAAGGACAATAAAACATCAGATTAGGATTTATCCCATGACTGTTTTAGACTAATATGAAATGTGTTTCTTTATAATTTCTTTTTTTTCTAGAATATTATTGTTGACCTTTTAAAAAATGGTTGTTTACAAATTAAAACAACAATATTGAGGATATAGTACTAAAACTTTTATGTATCTCATTTTGATTCTCTATCAATTATTTAGATTGAAAACATCAATAAACTAACACTCTATTAAGAATAAATGAAAGATAAATGTTATAAAGATTACACTCTATCTACTTCAATATTGTGTAAAACATAGAATAAAATAAAATATAATGAAACTTAATGTGAAAAATTATGAAATAAGAACATTATACCATAACACAACATAGGTAGCATTAATAAGATAATTTCATAATAGTTATGAACAAAGATAGTGATATTTTCGAATACTATATAGTGATTTTTATCAATACTTTAAGAACCCAAATTTATATTAGTAATATACTTCATAAGTGATATTGTGCTAATTCATTAATGGGTGAGTTAAAATTTACAAAATAATAGCTTTAATGACATTAATTATATTTATGAAAATTCAAGTTTTCAAAATCAAATGATGATACTATTTTCATTGTACCTTAAAAATGGAATAATAAGGATATATAAGAATTATCCAAAACTATGGTTTATAATTCTAATAATTTATTTTAATTTTTTGTGGTGATTGTTCTGAAAATTTATGAAGTTTAATAATTTTAATTTCAGATATTATTTCAATTGTTTCAATTGTTTAACTATTTTATACTTCTTTAAATTGTAATCTAGTTTATTATTTTCTCAATAAATGTTTTTTATTAAAATTATTTATGAATATAGAAATGTTGTTTGTTGTATTCATTTCTACAAAACTATCCAAAAAACATAAAATTCAAGGTTATTCCTCCTTTAGAAATGGAATTATTTAAATGGGCCATGACTCCCCTTCAAATGTAATATATTCTTAGTGTAATACACACCCCTCGATGTGTTATAGTGGTTTAAAAGAGTATAATAATATTGTCTATCTGAAACATAATGAAGATCATATGTTATTTATCATTATTATTATTTTAGTTATTATATTTTTTAACTTTACATTCACTCCCCCCTATAGACCATTAACTAAAAATATCTCTTAGAAAAAAATATGGCATTATAGAATATAGATTTATTATATATTTATGTTATACTATCCATATCCTAAACAATAAAAGGTCTAGGGGAACGAAATTTTTTTTATTGATTTTCAATGATTTAGTAATTTATGGGCTCCATAAGGGATATATTACTTTAATGGTTTGACTTTGACTATTGTTTTACTTAGATAGAACCATATATGAATATTTTAATCATTTATCAATGGATATATTTTTAAAAAATTAATAATCTCCCAAAATTTTATTTTTATAACCTTAATGGTAATGATGCTACTATTTATTCTTTGAATTGCAATGTTTTAGAAATTTATTATTGTTATTTCATTGGAAATATTTTATGTCGTGTTTTAATTTTTAAGAAAACATATGATATTTGTAAATTTATATATTTTGAAAAGAGTGGGTCTAGAAAACTTTAGAGAAATATCATGGAATGTAGAGAGTATAATAAAATGATTCTAAGCTATATTGAAAACAAATATTAGATTAAATGTTCCAAAACATTAGTAATTAAGTGGATGATAAGTGCTTTTTAGAGTAAAAATTGAAAATAGAGGAACTAGTGGAAAGGATTTTAATATATTTAACAATGAATTGGATTTATAAGAAGGTTTTAATTGATTAGAGTAAAAAATCCAGTTATATTCAACTGATGATGTCATTTTTTCATTTCTCTTATAGAATATTGAATTGAATAAATTAGAGAATTTAAAAAATGATAATAAAAAGGGATAATTTTTTAAATATAATAAAAAATTATTTAATAACTCCTCTAATTTTGGGATATGAATAATTTTTGATGGTCTAGAAACAATTTAAAAAAAATTGAATAGGCAATTTAGAAAGAGAAAATATTTTTAAATATTGAAAAAAAGATAAAGAAAAAATATGATATAAGGAAGGAGAATTAATGTAGAAAATTAATACTAATTTCAATTCCATAATTTTTACTTTATATGAGTGTAGTATGAAATGTCACATAGAGAAATATTTTTTAAACTCAAAATTGTATGAAAGGAAAAAACATCAAAATAAAGAAGAAAATAAAAATTAATTTCCTCATGAGTTTCATTAAGTAATGTCAATAATGTGAGTAATTTGAACATTATGTGTAATTGAAAAACTTATTTTTAATGAAAATTATGGATTGGGTTAGTTTCTATAATTCAGATTTAGATTCTAGAATAAATTATAAAACAATTAAATGATGTTACTGAAAAAACTAGATAAAGTTGAACACATTTTTATATTGTAAAATAAGTTTAAAGATAATACTAAGAAATTACATTTTATTAATAATAATATGATTCATGAAATTGATGATTTTATAAATAAATATTTTGTTATAATTTTTTTACAACATGTAGAAGTAGAGTAGATGAAAAAAAAAGTTGAAATTTTATTAAACCCATGGTTAAATCTTTAATAGAAAAATAGAATTATGATAACATGATTTATTTTAAAATAATGACTAATAAAAAAATGGTACTTAGTTAATTATTAAATTTCTTAAGATAAATAGGTGTTTATTTATCAAGATGACCAATTGTAGTGTCTCCTAAATTAATAATTTAAATAGAAGCATAAGTGCTCATTATTATTGTGGATGTTCACTAAGTAATCCTTAGACTTTGGGTCACACCAAAGCCTTTATTTCTAAATATTTTTTAATAAGTTATCTTTATCTTGTTAAATGTGTGTGTATACATTAAGTATTGTTTTTTAATGCTTTTTTACTTGAAGTTTTATATGTAAAAAAATTAAAAAAAACTTATTTTTTAGTGGTTTATTTCATAAAACTATCATGAATGAAATTTTGTACGTTGATAGTTGGTTTTCAAGACATGTGATTATATTTTTATCAGAATTTAAAATACATAACAACTATTATGTAGTCTAGATAAAATTTAGAGTAAATTTTAAATGTAATATTAAACTATTCATTAATGTATGATTTATTAATTATACTGTTATTAGTAAGGTTATTTATGTTAAATAATTATAATATGATATTTTTATCACTTATTAGTAATGTGATGATTTTTTATCTATTAAATTCCCAAATGATTGTTTTCATTTATTATATGACTATCCTTTTTACTTCTAGTATAATAGATAATATTTATACTATTAATATTGATAGATAACCCAATAAAATTTTAATTGTTTAATTATTTATATAAATATTTTTCTCTATGGAATTAAAGGTTGGGTCACTAAAATTTCTAATTTTCATTAGTGTTGTCTAAGAAAAAGAATGTGTTATACAAATTAGACTTGATGGTGGAAAGAAATATATTCCATGATATTTATAAGAAAGGAAAGAAATTTAAGGAATCCTTTAAGATTATTAATTATGTAATCTCTAACATACCAATATATCATTCATATTTGGATATGTTCTAACCTACTCAAGTTTACACTCTTGGAGGAAAAAGTTATATATTTACTATAGTGGACAATTATACTAGATTAACATGGGTGTATTTATTATCCCATAAATGGGAGACTTTATCTATGTTTTCAAATTATTTCAATTTGGTTAAAACTTATATGGGATTCATGAATATATTATTATCAATTAAATATTTTCAATATTTATAGAACAATGAATTTAATTGGTTTTTTATCAAAATATTTATTCACATAACTTATTTTCTCCAAGTATTATACATTATAATAGATTGTTTTGTAAGAGAATATATATAATTATAAGATAAAAAGTAAAATAATTTATGAATAGATTAGGCTTAGGGATTTATGGGAGGAATCGATTAAAACTATTTTCTATATGATTTGTAATACTATATCATTTCCCATTATCAAGATGTCACCATATGATCCATAAAATTGAAGTAGTATTATGTTTAGATACTTTTATCTATTTGGTTACAAAGTGTTTATCTTTAATAATAAATATATCATGGAATTGTTTGATGAAGAATTAGATAAATGAGTGTCTCTGGGATGTTAAACCCAAAATACAGCATAATTATTCTATAAGAAGTGGAAATATTTGTTCAATAATATTTTTATGTTAATTTGGTGAGAATAATATATTTGATATTATAAAACACTTATAATATCATGATAAAGATGGGATAGGACTCAATCAGTATTATTGTCAACCAGTTGGAAGGATTATTAAGATAGTTAATGCATTAATTGAGGTTAATCCTTGGTCTACTCAAATGCTATATGTAAAATTACTCATATATTTTCCAATTGATAAGTGATCAGTGATTCATATTATTGAATTTACACTAGAAATATAATATGGAAGTTATGTTTGTATTATTCTTTAATTTCACAAAATGTTCACAATGATGCTTATAAATTAATAAAATTCCCTAATTTGGTTCCTGAAATTTATGAGGAATTAAATTGGATTGAAAGGGAAAATGAATGGGAACTTTTAATACCTCATGAATGTAAATAAGTTACTTGAAACAAATGTATCATCAATAACATGATATATGATTAAGGTTATATTGTTATAAACAAGGAAATACCAGTTTATGAAGGTTATATTCATGAAGTTTGAATCTAATATAGTGATATTCTTAAAACTATTTATTTAGAAGAATCGATATTAATTTTATTGGATTATACAATTCATATGGAATTTAAACATTTTCATAAAACTTTTATGAGTGAATTACTGAATGTTTTTATTTTTTAGACTGACTTTCTTAAATATCTTCATTTATTTTAGCATTAAAAGAATCACCATTATCTTTTTAATCTAGAAAATGATTTAAATTATCTAAATAATTCCCCATGGGATAGTATTAAAGGTTTTCACTATTTCTATTGTGAAATTAGTTTGATAAATATATGGTTAATCATATCTTGTTCAATATGAGATATTAGAATGATTGTATAGAAATATTTCAATGATATACTCATTGTATCATCTATTCATTAATTTTTTAATGAATTTTCTTCACTAATAGACAATAATTTTTTGATGGGGATCGTGGTTGAACTAAAACTCTTTATATATTTAAAATGTATTATAAAATGTTTCTAAATCAATATATATAATATAAGGATGTAGTAAATAAATTTTTGCTATACCTAATAAAAACAATGAAAATATCTATTAGTATTAGTTGTATGTTTGATGAATATCTTTCAGGAAATATATATAATTAGAAAACATATTAATCAATTATGAGAATCCTCTAATAATAATCTATAAGGAACCATGTATTAATGTTTAGTGTATATATGTGTGAAATATTTAAAATGAACCTAAAATAATAAAACGTAAATACTATGAAAAGTATCATCACCTATATCAATGATATGAAAAAACATGTATTACGTTATACATAATAAACATTATTTAAGTCATTGAGCTATCTAGGTCCATATTTTAAAGGATGAAAAATTGATAAAAATGAATGATTTTCATCGTCATTTCCTTGGGGAAATTTTTTTTTATGGAGTTCAAAGATCTAACAATTAATATATTTGTTTATAATAGAAGATTATTATAATAAACCATATTTTTATGGTTTTATAAAATCAAGAAAATTTTTATTCTTTTGGATAGTTTTGAGGATAAATTAGTACTTTCTCCTCTATTATTATCTTGAATAACTTTTCTAACCACATTGTTGGTCTCAGAATATGGTGTTTATCCTAGGGGCAGTTTTTTGGAATTTTATGCTATACATTTTATATTTAATATTAATATTAAATTAAATAAATATTAAATATTCATTCCCATTAGAATAGAGATATATTCTGTCTAAAGCCTCAAATTGTAATTCTAACTATATGTTTGATTCTAAAAATAGTGTTTTTACTAAGTCATTGTATAAACGGTTTATGTGTTCAAGGGAACATCCAGATCCCCCTTATTCTTTTTCTCTTTCTTTTTATTTTCATTTTAAATATTTTGATTTATTTTAAACCTTCCTCACCATAGACTCTCACATACATAGTTACTCCTATGTGGGAATCACCATTGATAGGTAGAGGACATGGAGGATAAAGCGGTAATTATCATTAAGGATCTCATCAGTGGGTGGATCAGGGTATGGTGGTGGCATGGAAAGGATATGAGCCCAAAGAATCATATTCTCATGCTTGTATGTTGTATATTTGTTTTTTTTAAAATCCCAATATTTTATATTGTTTTATGTTTTAATGTTTTTTTCACTTTCTAGGGAACCCTTAAGTGTTTATCTATAGGTTCAAAAGGGATTTCAATTTGATAAATCCATATGCATAATGTGTAATTAAAATGACAAACACCTTGTTTTCTTTTATTAGGGTGTGCGGAAACAAAAAATTATTATACAATGTGTTTGATTGGGATACTCTATATAGAAAAAAAAATGGTGTGCCTAGTGGAATATCCAGATACCCCATGTGGGGATACATACCAATATAGGCTACCAATGAGAGCCTATGTGTGGTACATGAAAAAAAGTATATGAAGTGTACATAGCTAGAACCCATGTGGGGAATATGGATAAGTACATGGATAGGCCCACCATGTTGTTGAAATGTCACTAAGGTGAGTACATGCTATGTGATTAGTAAAATTACATGTTTGATGGGTTTTTTACATGATTAGGGAGTATATTTGGTGTTACACATAGTGTATCTAGGGTATAAGCCATGTACACTGATCTTGAAGGTGTTTTTCTAGGGTTTTTTACCAGAGAGTCAAAATTGTACTTGTGAGAAGTATATTCTTTGTATTTTCACATATATCAGGATGATGAAATCATTTTGGTTTATATAAATCATCTATATGGATTCTAGGATTGGGAGTTCTTTGGTAGGAGTATTTCCACGAGGTTTTGGTTTAATATCCTATTCAAGGTTGGATTTTGGTGTGAGGCCAAGGTTGGGGTCATGATCTTGTTAGATAACCTGTATCATAGAGGCCACAAGAGTTTCCTTTTGGATCATTCGTATATTTCATGAAAGGTGGGATTAATTATTGTCTTATCTTTTGAATCCTAATGGGTTTAGATTGTGTCTTTATAGTGGTCTTATATGGGATCCTTAGCCAGTTACTTGAGGTTTAGTTTGAATAGAGTCTTTAGGATGGAGTGGTGATGTAGGGTGTTAGGTTCAATGATGAGATTTTATATAGAGCTTGAGATAAGTCTAAGGGACCATATGAGGATTCACATATGGGTGCATTGTTGTTTAAGGATAGATTGTCTTTTAGAGGGGTCGTTCATTTTTTCATCGATAGGACTCACTTAGATTTCTAGATGTTCTTCAGGGGACCGTGGTGGGTACCAAGTTTTTTGATTGACCTAGTAAGTATGCCTCATTTCTTGGTGACCCTGAGTTCATTGGTTCTTAGGTTCAGCATTATTATTTATGGATGAATCCATTATTCAATTTCAGTTTGCAGTCTGAGGGTATGGAAATTAAAGGTGCTTCTCTACTGAGGTTTTCTATGTGAGATTAATATTATAGATAATTATGGATTGAGTAATTAACCCAATCTTTTAATGGATTATATCCCCCACTAGTTGATATATGATGGGTATACAGAGCTAATGGATGATCTGAATGAGTGAAACCCATACTAGTTTAGTAGTGCACCCTTAATATAGAGGGATTGTTTTGGGATGTTGATTATCCTTGGGTAACCTAGAAAGGAAATAGGAACTGGCGGTGGGTTCAAAAATTATTATGGATAGTTTCGGAGGACTTCAATGACTTTAAAGGTTCTATAGTTTTATCTACCTAGATGTTCATGCTGCCAATTCAAATCCTTATATTGGATTCCTAGATCAGGGTAGAAGTTGGTTGTTGTATTATATTCCTTTAATGAAATTATAGGGTCCATAAGTCATGCCTATTGATGTATTAAACATCTTGGGGATCCTTTTTGATCAGGATGTTGAACGTGAAGTAAATTGGATGGGTAAGCCACACGCTTTAATGTCTCTTTCTTGGGAAAGAGTGGGAGTAGATTAACCTTGAGTGTAAGGATATAACCTAAGATTCATTGTTTTATTATTTTTTCATCCTCTATTGTATATTTATTTCATTCTTTTATCTATTTTATACTAGTTATTATTCAACTAGGTTAGGCATATCACATGTTCATGAAAATGCTAGGTTCACCATTGGGGTGGTCTACTAAGATTTATTTCTCACCCCATATACATGCACATTGGTGTTATTGAAAGCCATATATTTACTCGTGTGGAGTTTGATGATTGGGAAAGAGAAACCCAAAGGTTTCCTAGAGAGTAGGTATTAGGTTCCACTTAGATATGGTATAACAGACTTGTATATTTTTTTCCGTTATTTATTTTTTATATGAGGTGGGCCTAGTGGGTGAATAGTTACTGTATATCTTGCATGATTGTGTGTTTTTATTATTCTTCATCTTTATTTATTATATCATTATTCTATTTCAGTTATTTATATTATATACTCTTATGATCATGCATTTGTAAGTGTTTTTTCTGTTGTTTTTTCACATCTATATAAGGTTATAGTCTCCCTACTGTTTCTCGTAGACTCTCACTACTAGTTAGCAGCCTCTATTTTGTTGGTGGGTGTTCTTAATGCTTCTTTGTGAGCTGGATTTGGTATGGGTTTGGTTAACCCATTCCAGTTCATGAATAAATGGTATCATAGCATGTTTTTATTATACTATTAATTTGGGGATGGTGGATAGGTGGTCTAGGAATCTATCAGGGCTTGTCATAGATATCAGATAGAAACATCATAAATTCCTTTTCTAGTATGAATCTAGGTTACCAATTCAAGGTGTTATTTTTTGGTTTTTTATTCTATAGTTGTATGATTTTACTATGGGTGATGCAATATGGATTTTAAATTTATGTCTTATTGGATTTTTGTTTCATGGATTGATGGAAAGTGGATTTTTTACATGAATCATTCTATTCATATATGATTCACATGACATATGTCTATTTGTGTTTTATTTCACTTATTATAGGGGAGTTTTTTTAAAATTTCTGCAATAACCTATATAGGGTTGTTTTGTATAGATCATTGGTTTTATTCTACTACATTGTAATACATTTATTTCCCAACGATGATAGTATATATGGATCTTATGAAAATATGTTCTCTATTGATAGAAATGTAGTATATTAATCATGGTATGAATGGAGACCCTAGTGGGTTACTATGGTCTTTGGGTTCCCTGTGGTTGGATAAATGTGGTAATGGATGCCTCGTAGATGTTTTGATCTTGATTGATATGACTTGAGGTTGTGGTCTTTTTAAAGAGTTTATGTGGTTAGGTATGAGTTTTCTTTAGGCTTCAGAAGTGGATTGATGGGAGTTCCCTTGGTATCATGGTTTGGTTGACATTATGTTTTTGGATGGATTTTAATCCCTATTTTTGGTGCTTTTGGCAGTGTGGTGGGTGCATGGTGAGGTGCTCACAGTTTTCAATCGATGATCTATTGGAGGGTGTTTGTGTGGTTGATCTCAGAATGAGGGAGATTCCTTAATTTTTTAGAGGAGTTTTGGGGTTACTCTAGTTTTGTTAAACTGACCTACATGAGGATCATGGTTCATGTTTTATGAACATTATCCTAAGTTTAATAGGGCTCAGATCATTTGAGCGTCAATCTAGTTATTCATTTGGGTTGTGTAAGAGCTCGTGGATGTTCTTGGATAATCTCTCTTCCTTGAGGAAGAGATAGGTGGTTATAATGGATTTTGGGAAAGGACTTGTTTTTTAAGGTATTATATACAGTGGGGATCACACCATTGGACATTAGAGGTTTTAATCCTCATTTTAAGTCGGTTGTTGTCTTTGGGGATGTCGTTCCTAGTATGGTGGGAATGGGAGGTGGATGGTGATTCATGTTGTCGGTTAGATGTGAGTGAGTTAGACATGTATAGTTATTGTGTTCAGTAGTGGATAGATTATGGGATATAGAGCTTGGTTTTCTAGTCATGGGGAAATGATAAATATACTCTTGTTTTTGGGATCATATTATAACTCATAGATGAATAACCCTCCTATTAAGAGAGTACATGGGGTTGTGAGTCCAATTTTTATAATTTTTAAAAGGTGTTGAGTAAACCAATGGTTAATGTGAAACATAGTAGTGGTTTGTACATCAGGGTTCTTTATGGGTACAAAGAATATTGTGGGGATTTTATAACAAACCACGTCATTGCATGTTGATAAAATTAAAAGAAATTTGAATTTTTTTCATGGGGGTTTTTTAGAGATTTTTTTTTAATTTTTTCCTATCATATAATCTCAGATAATTACTATGACCACTCTATCAGTCTTAAAATAGGTTTCTTACCTTAGGGTAGGAGTTTGAGGGAATTCTATGTTCTTCAATTTTTTGTGGAATATTAACAAAAAAATTATTTATTAATTATTTATACTTGTTCATATGGTGAAAATTTATACTTGGATCCTAGAATCATAATTGTAGAGACCCGAAGCCTGACGTACATGAACATTACATTACTTTCGCGGAATACTTAGTACATAACAAAAACACACACACAAGGATCGTAATAGTTTAGTGTCTTTGGAAACTTGGAATATAATCTTCTAATCGTGGTGAAAGATCTTCAACATATCCCATAAAGATCTTCACTTTTTTTACCTAAAACCTTTCTTTATATCCCGGGGAAAAGAAAACATAAAAGGGTGAGCTCAAATGCTCAGTAAGGGTAAAAAAAAGAAATATCAATCACATCATATTCATAAGAACATAAATTTTGGAAATCTTAACCTGCAAAAGAGATCATAATTTCATAACATGGGATAAATCATAGTAGTTAAATGTAATCCCAATAATAATAACATAAAACATGAAACTTTGTGGCATACACACATAATCATAGAGAATCATTTCTTATTAGTCAAGACTCATTGCCAAGAATATCTTAGTGGACAAAGTCCATTTCTGAATCAACTCACCCTCGTTTCAGTCCTGTTTCACTGAACCTGTATAACCTACCGTTCCATCCATGTCTATCTCATGAGATATAAAATCTTTACCCAATGCATTGGAGGGAGATATAGGTGCCACCAATCTCATAATGATACCATTCTTATGTGTGCCACAAAATTATAAACCATGCATCATAGCATAACCCATGTAATAGAAATGGGAATCTTAAAAATCGTGACTTCATTAAACAATTCATATAATATAAAGGAATTCATAAAAATAATTCCATCACAACATAATAAAATCAATTTAATAATAGGGATAAAAACATAACCCTTTATTATCTTAGATGGAAAATAATTTTAATAAAACACTTGAACTCCATTCTTGAGGAAAATATCCTTTCAAATTCAAAAAAAAACATTTTCCTTTCTTAACATGTCATAAAATTTTAAACTAAAAGAAGTTGTTTAAAAATTAACTTGAAAACTTTTAAAGGAATCTTCTTGTAAATAATTTTTTAAAAATCCATTCATTCCATATAAGTTTAAAAAAACATTCTTCGTACTTTTGTCGGAAAAGTCAAAAAGTACCTCGTACGAAAAACGACAAAAGATTCCTTTCATATTCTTTACTAAAAACTCACCGAAGGGTAAAATTGGATTTAAAAAATTGTAGTTGGATGGAAATAATATTACATATTCAGGAAACATAGATGTGGATGATAAAATACACCCCAGTAAATACTAAAGTATAAACAATCTCGGATAAAAATGAGATTGTGATATTTCCCTTACCTTATGTCCGATTTGCTTCGTAAGTGTCCGAACCTCCTGTATACGGATTTATATAATGTCATTTACTTATTACAGAATCATATTAATTGTTATGATATCATATATGGTTCACTTATGACTTTATATTACCAGTTCTTTTGTAAATTCCATGTTAAAGAGTGTTTTGGGTAAAATAATTTCATTTGTCATCCGTGTTTTGACTTGTAATTATTCATATGATTACTTAGATCATGATTACTTAATTTCAGAATATAAAACATGATTTATATATAATATATATTCATAATATACATATACATAATAAATTAGTAAATGGAAAGAAATACACCGTTCATGGAGACGGTAGGCCGTACGTACGCATGAACGTTGTTTTTGTTTCCTTATTGAGTTGAATGGAATTAAGTAGATGACATACATATATATACACATAAATCCAGTGTCATTATTATATCATATATTTCATGATTACTTATTATATATACTTTATAATCATTCATGAATGGTTAAAGTGGAGAATGAATCTCATCGCGTCGTGGAGACGGTAGTCCGTACGTACGCACGAGCGATGATATCGTTCTAAAGATCGTGGGACTGTATTGGAGTGTATGTATACTATTTCAGAATCAATATCACTTTAAAATAATCATATATAGTTATTATTTACACCATTATACCCATCCAAGTAAGGTGGTGGTGGAAAAATAGATTTCACCACGGCGTGGAGACGGTATTCCGTACATACGCACGCGCGGTGATTTTGTTTTCCGTAGGATGGATAGATGGTGAAACAGGGTTGTTTCATACTTATAATAACATATCAGTATATGAGTGATACTGATGTTATTACTTCATAATGTAACAACCTAGGAAGAAGAAGTGGAAGAAGAAATAAAGGTGAAAGAATCGGTAACGGAAATTACCTCTTCTTTGAAGCGCCTCTTTGAGACCTCCTCTTAGGGAACTAAAATTGGTCTTTGAGGAAGACCATAACCTCTATAATGTTTCTAGGGAAGTGGAGAAGATAATTTGGCAGGGGTTGGCCGAGATTGAAGGCTCAAAGTTGTGTGAGGAAGAGAGGGAGGAGGTTCCCTTTTATAAGGGAGGAGAGGGGCACCTTTGGAATAACTAAAAATATTATTTTATTATAAAGTCAAGTTCGGTTTTAAATAGCTCCAAATTGATTTATTTCGAAGCTAAGGTGGGTATGGGTTGAAATACTCTCATCCAATAGAATTTAGAAAAGTTTAGGTTCCTATTTTAACCTTATCATTTTGATTTAACATTAAGTTAAATAATTTTACTTTTACTGTGTCTTCTTGTGTTCTTACACTATAAGGTTAATAAACTTACTATAAGAAGCCAAAAGAACCCCAAGTTGTTTATTATTAATATATATAACCTTATCTAAGTCATTTTTTCGAACATTAGATTTTTAGGAATAAAATAAAAATTAATAATATAATATTAGTTTTAAAAACTATTTTATGTCAATTTTGACACTATTTAGTAATTGATTTTTGTGAAAATAATAACAGAATGCTTAGTTCAAAAAACGTTACTTAAATCAATACTAACATTTAATATTAACCTATAAAATTAGTGTAATTCATAAAAAGTCTCAAATTACACTTATTTGGGTATTTATAACGTCAATTATGTCAATATTTCATTAATAAGATAATTACTGCATCATCGTTGTGTCATAAATAAATTAAGTTCTTTAATGTATAAAAATTATAAATAAAATATCATTATGTATGAAATCGTATTAGATTTCTAATTAATATTTACAATCTAATTTATCTTATGTATAACCCTATATTAAAAATGTTTTAGTAAATAAACGTTGATTTTAACTCTTTTAACTTTTCTTTGAATTAAATAATAATAAATGTCCTAATCTAATCCAAGTGGGCCTAAATGGTCATATTTTATTCCTAAGGTTGTTTTCGGTCGAATCACACTTATCCAATAGAATTAGGACATGTGTTAGGGTAATAATAATATCATATTTACCCTTAATTACCCTATTTACTTTTAACCGTGGTAAAAAAAAGTAAAAAGTTACTATTCACCAAAATTTATTTTCATCTCATTGAACCACATTTTACTTACTGACATCAACCATGTCTCTCAGATTTTTGAAATTCCACTCACAGAAGCGGTAAAATTAAGTTTTATGAAAAATTCATTTTTTTAACTACCACTTAGTGGTTTCACTATTCATCAAAAAATGAAAGTTTCCAGAAAAATACCAAAAATTAGGCCTAAGCTATATTTGATATTATGAACTCAAAAATGATTTTTATTTTACCAAATTCAAAACATATCAATATCATTAATTAATTTAAAAATTAATTCCCGTCGTCAAAACAAATAGCGTGTTCTTAAAAGATAATAACTATCAAAAGATTGACACTTGTTTATGTCTGGTTTAAATGTAGAATTACATCCAATGGACAACATTGTATTAAATTGTAAAAATATATTCTAAATATACTTTAAAACCACTAAAATTAATAATTTATCACTATTAATTATTTCGATTAAAAAAAGTTGTTTTTTAATTAAAATTTAGTAATTTTCACTATTCATCATAATATGAAATTTATCCAAAAAGTACAAAAATTTCACCTTAGGCTAAATGCGATACTCCGAATCCAAAAATGAATTCCATTTTGAGATATACAATTTCTTAAATTTTAAAAGGTGGTTATTACTATTCATAACGGCTAGTTTTAATAATTTTTTAATAGCATTTCGTTGTTTAGTGAAACTCGGTATTGCGTACTACACACGCTATCGAGGAAGGTCATGATTGCGTGTAATGCAAGCCAAGTCAGGGTTGCGTGTTGTGCAAGCTTCTTTTGGTGTAGCGTACAACACAAGACATTAATGAAATTAAAAATAATATTTTTCATAAAATCTCGGGGTGTTACATTCTACCCCCCTTAAAATGAATTTCTCCCTCGAAATTCGTTGGGGTTATAAATGGTTTACTATTCGAAAGTTTCTTTGATAGAAACCCACATCATAAAAAGGAATACCAAAACCAATCTTTAAAAACAAAAGTATGAAACGTAATGGTTAGCCAAATAAACTAATCACTGGGTTTCCACATAGGTGAAAATATCGATATGGAAGAGAAATCTAACCATCAAGTTCTGATGGAGAGTGGTAGAGGAAATGGCTATGAAAAAGACAACAATCACAAAGCCATAAATTTGTGATGATCTAGGGTACCATCTGATTCATCGGATATAAGGGCACTAGGACAACATTTTTGGTTTTCAATATCATTTCCCTAAAGTTGAAGAATTTGAATTAGAATAAATACTTACTTTATTTTGGTACAATCTCATTGTTGTTCGTGCCTTGAAAAATTTCTAATTCATCTCTTAAAGAAATGAAGTTGAATTTGTTATTCGTGATGTGTTATCAGATCAAGTGATAGAATGATGGGTCATTCCATCTCTTTCAAAAAAAAGGTTAGAAAAAGTTATAATCCATCTTATGGTTAGATTAATCGTATATGGTTCCAAAAATGAACTTATACTTCATATATCATACCACTTAATAAAATAAAACTAGTTTATACTAACCAGGGACTTCCCGTAGGCCAGTGGTAGGCGATAAAGGCCAGTCGCACTTCGGTTGTGGGATCGATTCCTATAACCTTGTCTGACGCGATGGGTTGTCGCCCGTCCTGCAGGTTATCCTTTTTCTAAAACTATATTACTATAACATCCCATCAATAATATCGAAAAAAACTTCTATCCTTAAACAATACCAACTTATGTCCAACATAATCCATTCCAATCTTTAGGCTTATCCATAATACTGTAGTCCATTCTCATAATATAGTGAAAACGATTACCAGAGATTTAATACCATCATTGATCCCCATATATCATAAGATATATCTTGTTGGTCACATTCCAAACATTCAAGGGCCTTAATCATGTACTCTCTTGAATACCCATTGAACCTTAGTAAAAACATGAATGCAGTTAAAAGTTAACACTTTCCACATACCAAAATCCTCAAAATTATATATACTCAAACCATGATATCACTTAGTCCTTATATCAATCATGATCTCATGAATACAATCAAACATCTAATTATCTTCTTATTCCTTCATTATGCGCATATCATCTACTTTGCAAAAATATCCAAATAACCTTCCATGGTTACTGGTACCATTCAACATGTACTTTAAAATACCTTTAGGAAAAACAATAGTGTAACAATCCTTAGATAATTCTTTATTCCATAGTACCATTAACTAAACAACATAACTCTCGATAAACATACAATCATTCCACCACCTTCTAAAAACATTGACCGAGATTCAACAATTCTTTCATCTCACATATCATTTGTAGTCTCTTTATCATCATCAACATAAATACTACCCATACGACCATACCGATTCTCTTCATTAGACTTTCCCTTAGGGAATTGGTTTGCATAATGCATGTACATTCCACATTTAAAACATTTAACCATTGTTGATGTCGTAGCAATACCATTATCCTTGTCCATGGTCTTAACTGAACCTTTTCCTTTGAACTTACTGGCTTTGTGTCCCTATTTTCCACACCCAAAGCATCTTCCAGTTCCTTTGAAACAATCTCATTGATGCCTCTTCCCACATGATTTACATGAGGGAAATTGAACTTTCTTTCCTTTATGATCATCATGAAACTCCATCTTTCTATTATTATCTGAGTCGGGAAACTTACCAAAGTTGAGATTATTGATCATATTATGAGATTTCTGATTAGGAATAATAACGATGTTTGGACTTCCAGATCCTGTTTCATTTGGTTTCTCCTGAAGAATATCATTCCATTGTCTGTCATATCCTCCATTATCGTGAATCTTCCTGTTTCCAGCCATTTTCTAAAACCCAAAAATAATAGTGTGAGAGGAAAAAATCACACTAGGGAAAACAATATAATAAAGGGGGATTACCTTCAATATCTAACATCTTAGGTTAAATTCTATGATTTTTACCGTAGTTCTAGGACTATATCCTATACGTATACTTATCCTTAGGGACATCCCTAGACATACCTTAGAAATATATCTAGGGATCTCACTAACGTTTTTGCATCCTAGTTTCCAAAGGTTGACTAAACCTTTCCTCTAATACCAACTATAGAGACTCGAAGCCTGATGTACATGAACATTACATTACTTTTTTAGAATACTTAGTACATAACAAAAACACACACACAAGGATCTTAATAGTTTAGTGTCTTTGGAAACTCGGAATATAATCTTCTAATCGTGGTGAAAGATCTTCAACATCTCCCATAAATATCTTCCCTTTTTTTACCTAAAACCTTTATTTATATCCTATGGAAAAGAAAACATAAAAGGGTGAGCTCAAATACTCAGTAAGGGTAAACAAAAGAAATATCAATCACATCATATTCATAAGAACATATCTTTTGGAAATCTTAACCTGCAAAAGAGATTATAATTTCATAACATGTGATAAATCATAGTAGTGAAATGTAATCCCAATAATCATAACTTAAAACATGAAACTTTGTGACATACACACATAATCATAGAGAATCATTTGTTATTAGTCAAGACTCATTGCTAAGACTATCTTAGTGGACGAAGTCCATTTCTGAACCGAGTCACCCTCGTTTCAGTCCTGTTTCACTGAACCGGTATAACCTACTGTTCCAGCCATGTCTATCTCATGAGATATAAAATATTTACCCAATGCATTGGAGGGAGATATAGGTCCCACCCATCTCATAATGATACCATTCTTATGTGTGTCAGAAAATTATAAACCATACATCATAGCATAACCCATGTAATAAAAATGGGAATCTTAAACATCATGACTTCATTAAAAAATTCATATAATATAAAGGAATTCATAAAAATAATTCCATCACAACATAATCAAATCAATGTAATAATAGGGATAAAAACAGAACCCTTTATTATCATAGATGGAAAATAATTTTGATAAAACACTTGAACTCCATTCTTGAGGAAAATATCCTTTCAAATTCCAAAAAAACATTTTCCTTTCTTAACATGTCATACAATTTTAAACTAAAAGAAGTTGATTAAAAATTAACTTGAAAACTTGTAAAGGAAGCTTCTTGTAAATAATGTTTTAAAAATCCATTCATGCCGTATAAGTTTAAAAAAAACCTTCTTCGTACTTTTGTCGGAAAAGTCAAAAAGTATCTCATACGAAAAACGACAAAAGATTCCTTTCATATTCTTTACTAAAAACTCACCGAAGGGTAAAATTGGATTTAAACAATTTTAGGTGGATGGAAATAATATTACATATTTAGGAAACAAGTATGTGGATGATAAAATACACCCCAGTAAATACTAAAGTATAAACAATCTCGGATAAAAACGAGATTGTGATATTTCCCTTACCTTAGGTCTGATTTTCTTTGTAAGTGTCTGAACCTCTTGTATAATGATTTAAATAATTTCATTGACTTATTACATAATCATATTCATTGTTATGATATCATATATGGTTCACTTATGACTTTATATTACCATTTCTTTTGTAAATTCCATGTTAAAGAGTGTTTTGGGTAAAATCGTTTCATTTGTCGTCCGTGTTTTGACTTGTAATTATTCATATGATTACTTAGATCATGATTACTTAATTTCAGAATATAAAACATGATTTATATATTATATATATTCATAATATACATATATATAATAAATCAGTAAATGGAAAAAAATACACCGTTCATGGAGACGATAGGTCGTACGTACGCATTAACGCTGTTTTCGTTTCCTTATTGAGTTGAATGAAATTAAGTAGATGACATACATATATATACACATAAATACAGTATCATTATTATGTCATATATTTTATGATTACTTATTATATATACTTTATAATCATTCATGAATGGTTAAAGTGGAGAATGAATCACGTCGCGTCGTGGAGACGGTAGTCCATACGTACGCACGAGCGATGATATCATTCTCATGATCGTGGGACTGTATTGGAGTGTTGGTATATTATTTAAGAATCAATATCACTTTAAAATAATCATATATAGTTATTATTTACACCATTGTACCCATCCAAGTAAGGTGGTGGTGGAAAATAGATTTCACCACAATGTGGAGACGGTATTCTGTACGTACGCACGCGGGGTGATTTCATTTTCCGTAGGATGGATAGATGGTGAAATATGGTTGTTTCATACTTATAATAACATATCAGTATATGAGTGATACTGATGTTATTACTTCATAATGTAACAACCTAGGAAGAAGAAGTGGAAGAAGAAATAAAAGTGAAAGAATCGGTAATAGAAATTACCTCTTCTTTGAAACGCCTCTTTGAGACCTCCTCTTAGGGCACTAAAATTGGTCTTTGAGGAAGACCAGAACCTCTAGGATGTTTCTAGGGAATTGGAGAAGATAATTTGTCAGGGGTTGTCCGAGATTGAAGGCACAAATTTGTGTGAGGAAGAGAGGGAGGAGGTGCCCTTTTATAAGGGAGGAGAGGGGCACCTTTGGAATAACTAAAAATATTATTTTATTATAAAGTCAAGTTCGGTTTTAAATAGCTCCAAATTGATTTTTTTCGAAGATAAGGTGGGGATGGGTCGAAATACTCTCATCAAATAGAATTTAGACATGTTTAGGTTCCTATTTTAACCTTATCATTTAGATTTAACATTAAGTTAAATAATTTTACTTTTACCATGTCTTCTTGTGTTCTTACACTATAAGGTTAATAAACGTAATATAAGAAGCCAAACGAACCCCAAGTTGTTTATTATTAATATATATAACTTTATCTAAGTCATTTGGCCAAACATTAGATTTTTAGGAATAAAATAACAATTAATAATATAATATTCGTTTTAAAAACTATTTTATGTCAATTTTGACACTATTTAGTAATTGATTTTTGTGAAAATCATAACAGAATTATTAGTTATAAAAAAGTTAATTAAATCAATACTAACATTTAATATTAACCAAGAAAATTAGTGGAATTCATAAAAAGACTCAAATTACATTTATTTGGGTATTTATAACATCAATTATGTCAATATTTCATTAATAAGATAATTACAGAATCATCGTTGTGTCATAAAAAAATTAAATTATTTAATGTCTAAAAATTATAAATAAAATATCATTATGTAGGAAATCTTATTATATTTCTAATGAATATTTAAAATCGAATTTATCTTATGTATAACCCTATATTACAAATGTTTTAGTAAATAAACTTTGATTTTAACTCTTTTAACTCTTCTTTGAATTAAATAGTAATAAATGTCCTAATCTGATCCAAGTGGGCCTAAATGGTCATATTTTATTCCTAAGGTTGTTTTTGGTCGAATTACACTTATCCAATAGAATTAGGACATGTGTTAAGGTAATAATAATATCATATTTACCCTTAATTACCCTATTTACTTTTAACCGTGGTAAAAAAAAAGTTAAAAGTTACTATTCACCAAAAATTATTTTCATCTCATTGAACCACATTTTACTTACTGACATCAACTGTGTCTCTCAGATTGTTGAAATTCCACTCACAGAAGCGGTAAAATTAAGTTTTATGAAAAAATCATTTTTTTATCTACCACTTAGTGGTTTCACTATTCATCAAAAAATGAAAGTTTCCAGAAAAATACAAAAAATTAGGCCTAAGATATATTTAATATTATGAACTCAAAAATGATTTCTATTTTACCAAATTCAAAACATATCAGTTGCATTAATTAATTTAAAAATTAATTCTCGTCGTCAAAACAAATAGCGTGTTCTTAAGAGATAATAACTATCAAAAGATTGACACTTGTTTATGTCTGGTTTAAATGTAGAATTATATCTAATGGCTAACATTGTATTAAATTGTAAAAATATATTCTAAATATACTTTAAAACCACTCAAATTAATAATTTATCACTATTAATTATTTCGATTAAAAAAATTGTTTTTTAATTAAAATTTAATAATTTTCACTATTCATCAGAATATGAAAGTTGTCCAAAAAGTACCAAAATTTCACCTTAGGATAAATTCAATACTCCGAATCCAAAAATGAATTCCATTTTGAGAGATAAAATTTCTAAAATTTTAAAAGGTGGTTATTACTATTCGTAACGGCTAGTTTTAATAATATTTTAATAGCATTTCCTTGTTTAGTGAAACTCGGTATTGCGTACTACACACGCTATCGAGGAAGGTAGTGATTGCGTGTAATGCAACCCAAGTCAGGGTTGCGTGTTGTGCAAGCTTCTTTTGGTGTAGCGTACAACACAAGACATTAATGAAATTAAAAAGAATATTTTTCATAAAATCTCAGGGTGTTACAATAATTCTAACTGAAGATTTGAGTCTTGAATGGGGAATTTTTTTCTTATGTGAGTTATAAAAACTTTGTGGGAATTAGGCCCCCTTTTCTTTTTATATTTCGTTTTCTTTATTTTTCTTTTATTTTACACCTTCATCCTTGTGGCTTCTCATATACATGGATACCCCAACCCCATGTGGGTGTATCCTTCATTTGGGGGGATAATATGGATTATAGAGAAAGGATATTCATTTGGGATCTTGTTTGAAGGTGGATCAGTGTATGGTTGTTTCTTGGAACAGGTCTATGCCCAATTAATTAGTTTATTGTTCCCAGAAGAATGTATTGTTTTGAAAAAAAATCCTTATAGTTTAGTTTTTTTATAATTTATAGTATTTTTAAGGTTATTACAGACCCTTACGGGTTTAAAAGGAGATTTATTTTAGAAATCATGGGTTTTAATGGATTCATAATGGATTTTCAGTTGGTGAAACCATCTACACCATGTAAAGTTTACAGAATACATGTCTTCTGGTCTTCATAAGTGGTGTTGGGAGGAATAAGGTGACTGCACAATGTGTGTGTTCGGGAAATGTCACATAGAGAAACTCAGTGTGTGGCTCTGGGCATGGCTGAACACCCTATATGGTGGAACATTTCTATTTTGGTTACACAGATTAATACCATGTGAAGTACATTGCCAGATTCCATATAGTGTACTTATCCAAACCTTGTGTAGGGAGCATGGCCAGGTTCATGGGCATGAACCCCATGTGGGTGAAATATGTGTAATAATAGTGTGTTCCACGTACTTGGGAAAAGAACAACTAAGTGGGTTATGGTACATTTCTATTGAGGAACTTTGGGGTTACCCACCATGTATCTGGGGGTGAATGTCATGTACCCCCACCATGGAGATGTTTCTTGGGGTTTTTTACCTATGAATCAAAATTAGACTTTCAAATAGTTCATTGTGAGAATTTTTTAATTTATATCATTATGGTGGAATGATTTTCTATTTATAGGCTATCTAGAGGGAATCTTAGATTAATAGAGCTTTCGTGGGAGTATTTCCTTTAGTTTTTAGTTTAGAATCATCCTGAGGGTTGGCTTCTGGTGTAAAGCCTAAGTGAGTGTTGTGATCATGTTTAATGAATTGAATCATAATCACCAAACGAGTTTCCTTTTGGGTCATTTATATATTTCTTTGATGGAATTATTGATTGGTGACTTGGATTGGGAACACCAATTTGTTTAAATTGAGTCTCTTCAATGTTATTGGATGGGATTCTTAACCAGGTTCATGTGGTTTAATTTTCATAAATCCATTGGAATGGAGTTGTGATATGGAGTGTTAGATATTGTTGGGTGCCATTTTGTTGTTTTTAAGATAAATGTAGAGGCATATTGAGAAACATTATATGGGTATCATGTTTCTTGAGGAAAGATTGTTATGCGGTGATTTCATCTAATGTTTCATTGATGGGGATGTCCTAAAGTTTTATATATAATTCAAGGGACCATGATGGGTTCCCCATGATTTTTTGGTCTGTGTATGGATTCCTCAATTCATGGTGACCTTAAGAGGATTGATACTGCGGATTAGTGTTTTTTCTAATGGTTTTTTATATTAGTTGGCCTATGTTTGGTGGATGAGGGATAGAATCTTTAAGGAGGCTCTATGCTGATATTTTGGATATGAGAGTAGTTTTTTGGATGATTATGGTATGATGTAATGGACCTGTTTTATAGTTGATGTTATCATATGGTGGTTATTGTAATATTGTGTTAGGGATCTAACGGACGATTTAGATGATTATAAACCCTCTTTGTTTAATAGGAAACCCTAGATTGAGAGGGTTACTTGTTTGGGATGTTTATGCTCCTTGGGAAACCAAGTTAAAAATTAGGTGATGTTGGTTGGTCCTAATATTAGCACATATTGTTCTTTAGGACTTATGAGACTTATATGGATCTCTATCCAAGTTGACATATAGGTTCCAATATCCATTTCTTATCATTCTATTTGGGTCCCAGATCCCAGTAGTGGTGCGCTGCTACAGTATAATCATGGGATGAGATCCTAGGGTTCAACGCATTTTCATTTTGACATGATAAACATCTTGGATCTACTTTATTATCTATATGGAATGCCTAATGTTATGTTACTGGGTAATAAATGTTCTATAATTCGTCTATATTGGGAAAGAGTAGGGGTATATTTTCCATGTATTTTTGTTTAGAACTTAAGGTTACCTGTTTTCATTATTTTGTATTCCTTTTATTTATTTACATCATTCATTTATTTATATTATTCTTATTATTATTCAAAAATACTAGGAATATAATGTGTTCATGAACTTGTATATGATATTACATGTTTAGTTCACCATTGGGGGTGGCCTAATATGATTTATTTGTCACCCCATGTACATGAAATTTGGTTCACATGCAAACCTTATGTCTACGTGCAGATGGAAAATAGTTGGCATGATTGATAAGACATAGGCCTAATGTTTTATAACAGATAAGTACTAATCATTTGGAGTTTTATGGTTGGGTTAGATAATTTCGATAGTTTTTAGGAGTCTGAGTGTGAGTTATATCCCATCGTTAGCAATAGAGCCTTGTGTATTTTGATTTATTTACTTATTTTGTATATATGGTCATCCCAGTGGGAGACCATTTTCTACAGGTCATATCATAACTGTGAGTCTATTTGTATTTGTATATTCATTTATTATAGAATTATTTCATTTCAGTTATTTATATTTCATACTCTTACGTTCATGGATGTTTGTGTATATGGTTTATTTCCACAGTTATTTAACTCTAATCCAAGGGAATTGTCACCCCACTATATCTATTAAGCCCTCACTACTATTTATCAACCTCAATTTTATGGGGAGAAATTATTCAGGCATTTTTACAATCTGGATTGAGTAATGGGTTAAGTCAACTAGGTTTAGTTTGTGACACCAATTATACTATTTTTATAATCTATTATACATAAACTTTTTGGATAAGATAAACATTGAGTTTCTATAGAATTTATTATATAACATAATTCAAATATATAAATAATATTTAAAAAAATGTATTTTAAGGAACCCTTTCAATATTTTAGTATAAAAACATATTAAAGTGAGATATAAAATATCAAAGATTATTTCCATAACAGTGACATTACTTATAAATTCATTCCAATAGAAAATTAGTTTGATAATATATTTTTGAATCCCTTGGATGCTGGAAATATCGGTAGAATAAAAATAAATATTAGATTGATAGAGATATGAATGAAATTATATTTTGAATGGAAATGTCTAATAATTTTATATTTTTATGTTTTTTGGAGAATTATGAAACTATTTGGAAATATATGAATAATAATGTATTTTTTTGTACTTAATAATGTAAAATATAAATAATTTTATATGCTTTATACCTCAATATAGTTTAATGGATTAATATTTCATGAATTAGTGTTAAATTGGACTAGTGATGTGGGAGATTGTATTTGTAAAAAATTAATATGGTGATAGATCCTAGGTGTTCTGTGTGTTGGCCTTTAAAACATTGAAATATTTCAACTCCATGTGAATGAGACTGAGAAAACATGTTTTAATTTTTATTATTTTAGGAATTTAATATAATGAAAATGATATAAAAAAAATTATGTACTAAAGTGCTTGATTAACATAACATGGTGACAGATAATTAACATTGAATGAGGAATGTCTAAAGATAGTGTCATCTCAAAAATATTTTTGGGTGAGAGAGTATGGGTTGTGTCATATGAAGACTTTTATAGAGTTCTCTACTGTGTAATATATTAAATTATATTAGATATTGTGGAATAAGGTTTCTAACACCATTATAATATTGAATCCACGAAAAACTATATGCAAGGATCTAAATAAAATTATAATATAATAAAACTTAATTTATAAATTTATTCCAAGTTATATTTTTAATATTCCATTTTCAAACTATTAAATATAATCTATCACATATCATTTATTTTTATTGTCATTAATTTAAATGAATTTTTTCCAAATAATCTTGACACTCTTCATCTAAGTTATACATAATATATCGACTTTAATTAGTGAAAAAGTTAATATTCTCATTTCATTGTTTCATTAATTTGTTTTTAATAATGGAATTAAAAAGGGAAAAGGGTTATATTATTCAAGACCTCAAAGAATCCCTACAGATCAATTTAACCTCTAAACTGGAAGGGGGGGAAATGTAAAGGCTTATATCATTTCATCTTATAACAATAAGTAAGTACACATTCATCATATCCATGTAAATAAAAAGAAATTTATATTTTCTAATATAATTATTATGATTTCTTCAAAAATATAAATATCATATTAATTTATATGTTAAACCTTAAATGGTTATGATACTTAATTTTTTTAATATAGGTCTTAAGGATTAAAAATTGGAATGATATTTTTAGATACATTGACAACTATTAATTTTTTAAAAGAAAAGTCAGGAAATTATTTACTAACTTTAGGATGTATGATAATGGGTGTCTTTACATCAATACTTACGGAGTTATTATAGATTTTATTAATTTAATATATTTAAAAATAGAATAAATTTTCAAAATGTAATATAGCGTAAATTTTAGTGTATGTTAAAAGGTATTTTCTTATGAATATGAATTTTTTATCTAAGGATAGACATGGATTTTGTGATTATTAATTGGGAATGATTCACATCACATGGTATCCATGTTCATAGGACTATATTGTTGGACTCCCTAGTATTTTAAGATATTATGACCTAGTGGAGTACCCCATTGTACTAGAAGGAGAAATAAGAGTTGACATTTCCCCTTGGTTAAGACCAATTACCTATAATAATTCCATATTTTATGCCTCAAGGAGAAGGATAAATCCTATAAAAAGGATCCTAATGAATATGATGGATTTATCTCAAAGTTATATTTTAACAGAAAACTAGAAAAATTTAAGGAAATATAAAGGGAATAAATTAGATGGTTTCAGGATGAATATGACATGTATTTTTCATTATTATAAAGTTTTATATTTTAAATTTAAAAATAAGAATTAAATCCATTAAAAAATATTTTCATTAAAATAGATGTCAACTTCTATTAGTTTTCTAAAATAAAACTACAAATATTTTAAATAGAGAATTTATTTAATTCCAAACATGATAAAAACTAATCAAGGGACACTATTTCGACATTTAATAATGAATAAATTATGATTTTATTATTCATGCCTCATCATCATCATCAGGTACTTTTTTTAAAAGAGGGAAAAAGTACAAAGGAAAAACATAAGAGAAACAAAAAATAAAAAGGGGGACAAGCGAAACAAAAGAGGACCCAGTGTAAGACCCCACCTTCCAAGCCTAGACGGCCTTGGGTGGTCTGATGTGGGGAAGACCCTGCATGTCTCCTTTGATACATTCAATCCCCTTAGACTGAAAACACCCTACATTATGGAGTAATTCTTCCTCTGTGTTGTTGGTGTCCATCGAGGCCAAGTGATCCACGACATTGTTCCCTTATCTCTATGTGTGAAGGATACTCACTCTCGTATTGATCATTCTTCTACATTTCCTGATGACATAGTTAATCGACCAAGGAGGATTGGTGCACCCTTTCAAGGAGTTGTGCACAATAATGGAGTCTGTTTCGATTTCAGATATTGCTAGACCCTTTTTCGTACAAAGTTTGTGCCCAGTGAGAATTGCATTCGCCTCCACTTGCAGAGAAGACCCCTGGCCCAAACTGGCCGATAAAGCGAGGTAAACTAACCCATAATGGTCACGAACCACTCCTCCTCTGCGTAGGTTCCCTTTAACGCAATATCCATCAATAATAAGTTTTAAACCCACCGAAGGAGGGTTCCAGCAAACCCAGTTGCCTTCTCTGCTTATAAATATAAGGTAGGTTCATCATAGTATAAGAAATAATCATGCCAAAGGATCCTTAAGAATTTTCAAGAACCACCCCATTTTAACCTTATAGAATAGGTAAAAATAAAAAATAAAGTAAAATAAATTTTTGTTTCCCTGAATGAGATGGTATAAAAGAAAAATGTCCCAAAGGTAAGGAAATATAAATGTGTAGAAGAAACTTCTCAAACAATGTAGTGATCCACTAGGAATAGATAAGAATCATGTAGGTGGATTATTATTTAAAAAGAGAATAATAGATTTGTAATTATTGAGGAGGATGAAGAGGATGGGATAATCATTTTAAAACCTTTTCTTGTTTTAATTATATATCTCTTTCAATCATTTAGTGAAGATTTAATTATTTTTTTTATAGAAGTAGTGAGTAATTTACCACCAACCACTAAAGAAATTACAGGTTACACTAAAATTATAGATAATTCAACATTAATATATTAAAATTTTAATATTATATGTAAATATTTATAGAGAAATCAACTAAGGAGATGATGAATATAATTTATGTTCTTGGAAAATTAATTACAAAAAAATAAATCTATTTGAATAAAAAGAGAACACTAGAAAATTATAAGAACGATTTATTGAGAAACATAATAAAATGAGGTAAATGATACCTTATTTTATAAAAACACAATCTATATCAAAAAATCACATAAATCAATTGATCAAAAATGTCAGTTGAATAATATATTGTAGAGAAAGTAAATAAAAACCATATATATAAAATCTTTGTTTTAGATATTTGTGAAATTATTTATCATAATATATTTATGTATAACTCATTTTCATTATAAATGAATTACTCTAGTTTTATTAAATATATAATTCTATTTTCTTATAATTAAAAATATGAGGGGATTTAGGGATGAAATTTTCTACTATGTAGAGATTTTTCTCATTTTGGAGTCACACTTTGTTTTTCAAGATGATTATTCTCAACACTCAATTATTGTTTTCACCCATTAATTATTGTGATCATTGTTTAACTATTTTTCACTCTTATAATGAATTAATTTTTTCCATTTATAAAAATAGTGATATTGTGTTGAGTGGAAAGTGATTCATTCATTTGTTTCTCAAATATTAGAATGACCCAACATAACCAATATTGAGACTCGATACATATCCATTGAAAAATGATCCTTAGGTTGTGAATCCTTAATTTTAGTTATTTATAGTTTGAAATTCATATTATGTTTTATCTTTATTATAAAAAATTTAAAATACTTATAAAAGTTTTCATTTTGTTTTATATGTTTTTTCAAATAAAACATATCATTAAAGATCACATCGTATTCAATATGATAATAAATCAATAGTTAAGAAAAATTTTCATGTTTAAAGATAAAAATGTACCAATATAAGACTAAAAATAAATACAGCATAGATTTTTCACAATGAACTATATGTTTCCTTGAATTTTTTTTAACTTGTAGAAAATGAGATATTGAGAGCATAATGGAAGTTTGTAATTGACAAAAAATAGTGAGCTTGAAATTTTTATTCTAGAATGTTGATAGAAATGGTTTATTAATTATAAAAAAAATATATCATCTTTCAAATAATATACCATTGAGAATAAATGAATGAATGTTTTTTTCTAAAATTATATACTCTATACAAAAAATTAAATAATATCAAAGAATCTAAGTGTTACTACTACCAAACATAGACAATTATATAATTTAAACATCTTACTATGATTCCACATATAAAGAATTAATTAGGGAGCTTCATAATATATATGTGTGAATAGTTATCTTGTATAACTGTATACTATGTTTTTCCTCTATCCATAATGAAGAACCCAATGCTATACTAAAAAAGATACAAAAATATACTATAATATATTACATTAATATGTAAGTTAAAACATGAAAATTTTGAGTTTTAATATCATTGAAGATGTTTTAAAAACTTCATGTTTTTAAAATAAATAAAAGAAAATATTACAACTTATCATTTATAACATAAGAATAATGAAATCATCCAAATAATTATTACTATGATTACTAATATTGATCAATAGAAATAGTTTCTTTTGTGATTAAACTGATAGTTTATTGAGTTGAATCATTTCTATTCTAGTTAGTTATTTTATTACAATAATTTTATTATTATTTTTTACTATGGTAAATTATAATTTGTTTTATGGTTTTCATATTAAATTATTGTCATTGTAATTTTTTATAACTCCCTAAAAGTTATATGTTGTATTTGGTTGTACTACCTTAAAAAATATGAATATCGGGTCATGCCTAACGGTTTTGGATATTGAGGAAGTTCCTATTTGTTCAATAGAAAAATCATATTTTTTCATATTAAATGAATAATACATAATATAAATTATGATAAACATCATGATAAATTAATTAATTTGATGAATGTTGATGTACGATTCCTAAACTAAGCAAGAGAATCTTTCACATAAATTAATAATTAATTTAAATTACATAATTTCCTCTATCATGGGAATTTACTCTTCTTAGAATATTTTAATCAATCAACCATTTTATGTATTTTTTAATCATTTTTCTAAGTGGATCCAAGAGTATAATCCCATTAGCAGTGATCCACATGTGATACTTTTATCTTGTAACAACACCATTTGAACTTTGGCTACTAACATAAAGATACCAATCATCTTGCATTGTTCATGTGTATCGTAACATAATCTTTTATTGGAGAACTATTATTTTTATCTATTTTTCATGAGATGGGGTGGATGAGAGGGTATAATTCTCTCAATAATGATAAAAAAATATCTATAGTGTTCTTTAATGAAGAAACAAATCTTAGGATAGGATGTCTTGTGTACAATCCATTAACCCTAGAAAATGTAATATGAATAGAATATAGAGTTGGGGTTATAGTATAGATAATTTCACATAAGGACCCTATCTAATATTATAATATAAATATTTCCCATGAAAATAATATTACAAGAATTATTATTACCTATAATGTGAAAGATAATTCATTATTAAATGTTATTTTATTAAATAAATGAATTAATATTTATATAATGATATTTAACCAACATATTATTCTTATCACCAAACAAAACATTTTCAATCCATCATCCTCAATTTTTTATTGAACCTCAAATAATAAATATTATTATTTCAACAAATAAAAAATTATTATAATTGTAGTCTTATGAATTTAAAATTATTTTAATATTTTATGGGTTAAATAAATATTTATTTAATAACAAATACTATTTATTTCACTGAAAATAAATATATATGTTCCATAAATACCAAATAAATATTACTTTTCTGTTAGAATAATATTTATTAAAATATTTAAAAATTTAAAATATTTTACCGAGATCATAGGAAACACTAATTGTCTGATACTTTATTTTCATCCTCGATAGCAATGGGGAAGTTATCATAAAGTCAAATATCAGTATCTAGAAACATGTAATGTAACTCAAGTGGAATAATTTGATATTTCAAAGAAAAAACACATATCAATGCTCACTGTGTAATATTATCTCTTTTTTCATGATGTCTCATCAAGAAGAATGTATAGCCATGTCATCAACCAATAAGCTTGATATGTCATTCTTTGAATACCTAAAATGAATACATCAATACACTATATTTATGGAATTTATATCTAATCAGTGGTACTATATATAAACTTATATAATGATAGAAGAGATAAATCGTTCCATGACTTATTCATTAATAACATATCACTCATGGCACACCAAGCATACCCTACTTCCCAGTGAATATACGAGGTCACAGTTTTCATTAGCACATATAAGTATGTGAATCATGATATGTGTTAATAATATTCCTAAATTATAATGATCACTACACATGTTCGCATAAATGAATATCTAATGAATCAAATATATATATATATTTCCTATAGGTGGTTCGATCCTTATAATCTCCTATAATTGATATTTCAAGTGATAACTTCATGAGAATAAGTCTCTTATTATTACAAATACTCACGCCTAATATTATTCTTCGTCTATTTAATCTTAAATGATGTCATATGATCAAAGGATATTTGATTTAAAACATTATCATAGCATATCAGGGTTCTCATCATATCAGGGAAATGCTATGACATATTTAATGTGACAAAATATTATATGACATTACCACACTAAAGTTACATAGAAGAGTAATCATTATGTGATAAAGAATTTATTAATATTCATGTATATTAATATTGTAATTATCTAAAGTTTTATGTATTTGGATCCATTAAACCAACTCCAATAATTTCTCATTTATGAAATGAATTCAATAAAATTGTTGTGTCTATTTTTTAAAATTCAGTTATCCATATTGTGACATATTCCTTTTCAAGTGTTAGAGGGGCTATCAAGAGTGTATTAGGATTTTATATCTAAACCAATATAAAAATAATTTGTGCTTTATATTTATCCTTAATTTACATTAAATTTTAGGAATATAAAATAACCCTCTTATTAATCGTTAACCATGAATATATCTATGAAAAATGTTTGACATATAATATTTTTATATTTTCTAGTAGGGAGTGGATAAATTGAAAAAATACCAATGTAACTATTTTATTCATAATATAGATTTATAGATAAATTCAAACTTTATCCCATCCTAGGATATCATAGCATCATGTCTAAAGATATATATTTATTTATTTATTACACATTATACATCTAAAAACCATTTAAATGTTACTAGGATAATAATTAATATAATGAATATAATTCATAAATACAATGGGATAGATAATAGATCTCTCACATATTGAGGAATGATTTTTATAATCTCATATAAATTAAAAGTTCTCATAGGTGAAAATAAATTTAAATTCAATAAAAGAAGCATTTTATTTTTGATGGAAAACATGAATATATACATATCACATGGGTTACATGGTATAAGTATTACATTGATAATTTACCCTATATATTTTTTCAATAGTTTATAAAGGTAACTCTAAATTTTCCTCATGATGAGTAGGGGCTGGTAATTCTCTCTCAAAATGGGAAAATAGTTATTTTTTCTACAAAATAATTCATCCCAACAAAAATAAGGGAAACTAAAGAAGAAAAATATATTTATTGAACTATAAGAATAATAATTTTATCTCAAAAAAAATATTTTGATAATTAGATACATGAAATCCATATATTTCATAAAGAGGTATGAGAAGAAGGATATTATGAAAAATGTTGTTATGGCTATAAATAATTTTGAAAAAAATTCAAGACACTAAAAACAATATATATATATATATAATTAATATATAAATAACACCGTGATTTATTATATGTGATGGACTATATTATTGAAGACTTTTGTATCATAAATTTAATATTTTATCATTGAAAAACATAAAAATATGGGATTTCAATTGATATTTTCACTCATTTTGAATGTAAATTGATGGAACACTACCCTATTTAAAAACCCATTGAATTGTTAAAGTATTAAAGATATTTTTTATTTTTGGATAAGTTATAATCATTAATTATATTATAAGACTATTATTTGAGATGAAGTAAAAAAAGTATATTTATGGAAGATACATACATGTAATAAAAACAATTATTGTTGAGATGATGAATATTTAGATGTTTTAGAAGCATAAAATTCTATAAGGATTTGTGGAAGTAGAACAATTTTATATTATATGGATTTTGCAAGTTATAATGTTTTAAAAGGCTATTCTATGAATACAGATAAATCTCCGAATGAATTCATGAGATCATATCTAAAAGTTCTATTGGTTATTAATATTAACCAGGATCACATATAAGTATAAATATAATGGTTTAAATGATGGGTAATAATGACCTATCTCTTATATAAGAATTTTTTATTTGAAGATCTGGGAGATTTTTATAAAGAGAATTTAGAAGAATAAATAAATATAAAAATTATTTAATATTTCTCAATGAATATATATCATGATTTTTCCTAGAGATCCTGATTTAAGTTGAGTCTAAAAAAGTATATCTAGAAGATGAATTGTTAAGAAGATATGATGAGTCTGGATTAACTTTTTAATGCATTTAACTATTCCAAAAAATGAAAATGTAGTTCTACAAAGGTATGTCCATAAGATTTTTTATAAAACCTTGTTAATAAGAAGGCTATATTTAATTAAAAATTGAACACTATTAGATACTATAAGGAAAGTATAAGAGGAATAATTGTTTTTGATCCAATATGATAATATTAAATAATAAAATTGCACATGATTTATAGGAAGATGAAATAGATATTGACAATGTTCTTGAAGAATCATGTTCTAGTATATGAGTATTGAAATGTAAGAAAAAATGAAGCTAATTAATTTATATTCGAAGAAATTTTTTAAGTAGTATAAGTAGTGGAAGAGACATATCTCTATTCATGGAAAATAACAATACTAGAGGAAATACTATAATTTGGAGAGAAATATGATCTATGCCAAAATAATCTTGAGGTAATGGAAGATAATAATTTGGAATAATCTAAACCTTCATGAAGGTAATGTGATAATTATCATGTTGTTGAAATATAATTTATGAAATAAATATCACAATTCATAAGTTGTGAGTCAAGCTAAGTATTTAAGAGAATATAAATAAGGGGGACTGAGAATTGACTTAGAATATTTTCTATCCCATCTAAGTTTTTCAAAAGTGATAAATAATATTGAATATGTTTTCAATGAAAATCCTAAAATACTGAGAAAGTGAAAAATATAAATTATAACTTGTATTGTCACATTTTTCAGTTGTTTCAAATCCAAAACATCAATTATAAAAGGAGGAGTACTAAGTCAAAGAATATGTCAAAGAGACTAAGAGAGAAAAATCAATATATTTGTATATTAATGGCTCAAAGAGGAATTTTAAACTCTATATTTTAAGATTTTGGAATATTAGTGCGTATGACCAACATCCTTCTAGAATGAGCATAAACATTCAAATGTCGGGGTTCTTGAATAAGTGAGCATGGATACTGCTTTCAGATAGGTCATAAGTTCTATAATTTTAAGATCATCAATAAGTGAACTTCTAATTATTACTAATATTTTTATGGATCAAATGAAGATCATAAATTTATTTCATAATACACCTAAAGATAATATATATTTCTCATCATGTTGTGGAGACATTTTAAACCAGATGGATCCAATAAAATAAAAAGTTGGGATACTTCTATTGGGAGATAGTAGTTGGTTAAAGGATGTTCCCTTCCAAAAATTTTGTAATTTAATAGTTAATAATGATACATTGTCACATTTTATAATCACTTCATTATATTACTGATAAAATATATATCATGGACTCAAACTAGGCACAAAAAAGGACCAATTCACCCATATTGAGGTAAACAGTATAAAATTATTATGTTATTTATGTTATTTTATATTTCTATTACATATGGGTGGGGATGAGATTTATATATTTCAGGGATCTATAAAATAACAAGTCGCATAGGTTAATTTCATGAATGAAATTGTAAATAATTAAAATTGATTCACC
Source organism: Viscum album (assembly GCA_963277665.1). Classification (NCBI taxonomy): domain Eukaryota; kingdom Viridiplantae; phylum Streptophyta; class Magnoliopsida; order Santalales; family Viscaceae; genus Viscum; species Viscum album. The sequence goes on from OY728123.1 coordinate 1,760,641,120, forward strand.
CCCCCCCCCTCAATTTTACATCATATTTTTTAGCTCTTCTAGAGGTGTAAATGAAATCAAATTTTACATTGAATGGTCCTAGTTTTTAAAAATAACAAATGTGGAATCTCAATTCTGTTAATTGTATTCCTACATTTTATCAAAGAAATATCATGGATTTAAAAATTGTGTAATTATTTATTTCATTCTCTTGGACTTTGTTTTTTCATTTTTCTAATGTAGTTGTTAGTCATATAATGAATGATACTCCGGTAAAATTTACAAATAAATGGAATTTAAAAAAATATAGAAAGAAATTGAATTTTATTATGATTTCTTTACATTAAAAAGTGTATACAAATCTGATGATGCTGAAAATTACTAATGAGATATATGAAAACCATGAAAATAGTTTTCAAGGAAATTCCAATGTTAATGAGGTGGAATTGTAGATATGAAGATCAAATTTTTTTAGGATTCCTATTAAAGAAACTATTTATGAATACCTTACAAGAGTGAATGAGATGTTCATAATAATTAGAGATTTTACAGAAACATTGTAGGACTCTGTTATTGTCAAAATATTAATGAGAATCTTCCTTTATAGTATTGATCTTAATATTTATATAATGGACGATAAAGATGATTTATCTACTAATAGATTTCATAATCCCCTCATTTTTTATAAAATGTGGAAATATTATGTTTTTAAAAATATGATAAATGGGGAAAAGAATATGGCATTCAAATCTTTGAAAATAAAAAAAATCCATGATGAGGAAGATGATTACTTTATTTAATATATAGATGATGAATAAAAATATTAGAAGTATAATAGAACTTTGGATCTTATATCAAAGAACTATATACAATTAAAGGGTTAGTATAAAGGCAAACTCCCCCGGAAATGTATTAAGTTTGGTAGAATTCGGAACTTCACAATTTATTATCCAACGAATAACCATGGTGCGTGCAGGGAATATGATGGAGAAGAAATTCCTTATAGTAATAAATGAGTAAAAGTCTTAAAAACGTTAAAAAACCTAGTTTGATCAAGAAAAGTTTTCCAAGTAGAAAAAGATGAAGTATGTTGATCATAGAAGAGGAAGAAGTCTCAAATACATATATTCAATCATCATAAGAAGATATTGAAATGATTAGAAACATTTTGTCTCATGTTGATAAGAAAAAAGACACCTATATTAGTGATGAAGAGGGTGAAAATGTTTATAATGAACATATGTTTAATGATGAACAAAAGGCCTATATTGAGAAAAATACTAAACTTAAAAAATAGATATCATTGTTAAAGAAAAAGGGAGAAAATTAGGTTGAAATAAAATTATATATTCTCAAGAAATAATTTTATTACATTGAATATATTTATAATCTAAAGTTAAGAATGAAAGAACAAGATATAATTTAGAGTGATCATGATAAAAAAATTATAATGGAAGAATATTTAAGAAAGGTATAATATAGATATTATAACTTTGAAAGTACTCTAAGGAATATGAGATAAGATTACAATATGGTTTTGGATATTTATGTTAAATCAACTCATTATATAGATAATTTTAGTGGAAATAATAATATATAAACTAGTCCTACAAAACACAAAGGCATCAAATATGTTCTTTTAATAGTGCATGTTCAAAAATTAAATTGAAGAAATTTCAGGATGAGAAAAAACATAGGAAAATTAATTCTATATCAAAGGAATATGAGGTTATCTTACAAAGTAAAACTATCATTAGAAAAAATGAAGTGTAAAATGTGTTGTATAGTAATAATATTTTTATGTATAGAAAACTTATTAAAATATAAGATAAAATTTCAAATATAACTGTTGGTATTTTGGAATTCTTGAAAAAAATCCTATATTTTAGGATAAAAAAATTATTTTACATGGATTAAATTAAATTGAATTGAGTGGGAACAACTCAGAGTATATGGGGAGCAATTATAAAAAGAAAAAATATATTAATAAACGTTCATGGATTCTAATTACTCAAAATAGATTCAATTGTCTAGATGAAATTAGTGGAATAAGTGACCAACAAGGTTATTATGGTAAGGAATATATGACTACTCTTCCAGGATTTCTTATAAATTATTTATGTAAGAAAGTTAAAAGAAAATAAAAGGAATAATTTTCACTTATTTTAGAATTGGATCTGAAATCCAATAGGAAAAAATAATCCATAGATTTTAAGTAAGGTATTTTCCTCTCACATTATAGGTGACATAGATAAATTTAGAAACTTTGAATAATTTCATGAAGATAAAATTATGTTTGGGAATGAATTCCCTTTGTAAAATTAGGGGAGTTGGTAATATTGTTATTAAAACCTATAAATTAAAATCTCATGATGTTTTATATTTGTATGTGTTTAAAAAAAGTTATTGAGTTTAAGACATGTTTTTGATGATGGGAATGATGTTATGTTTAATAATAAAATATTTCCACATCATTTTCTAAGAATATAAAATAATTTTCAAAAGGTAGAAAGAACAAGTAGTAAAAATTTCCAAATCATTGATCCTAGTAGCTCTTAGTATGTGATTGAAAAAGGTGAAAATATGATTTGGTAAAAAATTATTGTCTACCTTGGTCAATGGTGTTTGATAAAAATCGCAATTGAAAATGTGGTGAGGCATTAATCAAAAATATAAAGTGAACGATATTTTATATTTTAAACATTTATAAGGGAGAATATGATATATATAAGTCATAATAGAGTATAAATATTGTCCAAAACCCCAATTTATCAAATATATTTTTATATATTTAGGACAATAAAACATTAATACATTAAATGTGACCTTTACATTATTCCATAATTCATGATTTAAAAAAAAGAATAATGTGATTTTCATGAAACACAAGTCTGAGGAAGTGGAAATGTTCAGGATATTCCAAAGACAAGTTAATAATGATTTCAGAGTTTATATAATGAAGTATAGAATTGACTATAGAAGGAATTTAACATTAAATTATTCTAAATCCAATATCTCTAATCATAGGTTTATATATCAATATACTTCTCCTAACACGCCCAACCAGAATGGATTTAAAGAAAATAAAAATTAAAGAATATTTAGAATAGGAAGAACGATGATTTGTTTATTAAAAAATTGAAAATTATTTTCATGATAAACTATAAGTATAATTTTTTATATTTAAAATATATTCTTATTCATACTTGAATCAAACATTAATTATTAGAAAATTTATAATATGAAAAACCCCATAGTGAAATATTTCAATGTGTTTGGTAGTTCATATTTTTTTAATTTCAAAACATTAGATCTAGGAATGTTTCATGGAAAATATGAAGAGGTAAATTTCATGTGATATATACCTTCTGTAAGAGACTAAAAATACTAGAATAAATGGTTACATAGCAAATTTTATTTTTATGATGTGAAAATAATTGAAAATATACTCATGTTAAATGAGACCTAGGAAAGATAATTTAGATAATTAAAGGATGTTTGAAAGTAGTGTTCTGAATGAATTAGTGAAAATTAATATGATCTTGAACCCAGTTATTTTAAAACAAATTTTGAAAAGTATAATTATGATTTATATATTTTTATACATTCAAAAATTATGTCCCATTAGATAAAAAAATTCAACCTATAAAGATAATCGTATTTTATAAAACACTAGTAAAAATAAGATGAAAACTATGGATTAAAAATCAAATATATCTTATTTCATATACTGAACCACATTAAATTATTGAGTCTACGGAGCACAATGAGTGCATATATTTTATGAATGAATTGATAAATCTAATGAAACCTGAAATATTTTTACAAGGCCTAATGGAAAGAATTTTACTATAACCATGTGGGTATTTGGAAATAAAATCAATGATAAATGTGATACTTCAAGGTACAAGGATATATTTGTTTGAAAAGGTTATTTTTAGTTAAAGTTTTATAAATATAAATAAACTTCACTATATATTACAAGACTTGAATCAATTAGAATGTTTCAAGATATTGGATATCATAAACACTACAATTTTTATCAAATGGATGTAAAGTATAAATTCTTAATAGAGTTCTTGAAGAAGTTTTTATCAAAAATAATAAAGGATAACTCTTTGAAAATGATGGAACCATTATTTTAATATTAAATAAATATTATTACAAGTTGAAAAAGGCCCATAGTTCCGGGTAATATAAAATGTAAAGCTTTATAGAACAACCAAAATTTTATAAAGGAAAATTTTATGGAAACTTATATATAATGTATTTGAGTTACCACACCTATTATATAGTGTTTAAAAGGAAACTATTTATATTACCTAGTGCATCATAGTGGCTAACTAAGATCATATTTCTTGATGATATTTACAATCAAAGACCCACTATTTCTAATCACTTAATTATTTACCTATGAAAATAATGAAAATATGGGGTTTGGGAATATTGAAAAAATTAACAAATAAACATGTAATGAAAATAGAATTGAAGATTATGTATAAATGAATTGTCCCTAGGGTTATATACATTATTTCCTTAATTATCCATAGTTATTTTATAAATTTAATTTTATATATCGTCCTATCATACATAAACTATTATCCAGTACTTTGTGTTTGAAATCTAGCATGCCTAGTATATCTTTTAAGCACACCAAATCTAACCTCCTCCAATATGATATAATATTTAATACACCTCAATCGATAGTTTAACATCATTCATGACCCAGCTCTATCATATGTCGTTTCCTAACTTGAACACAATCAAATTTATAATATGACTCTAATTATCTAGAGAAGTTAGGTAATGATGATTTGGATGAGAATATAGTTGGATCAAGAGACATTATAAGGATTATAGGATGCTTATCACACAAAAAAATAACAATCCACTTTCCCCCACAACAAATAGAATAAAAACATTGAGAATTTAAAATCATGAATTAGGGAACATCAAGAAAACATTCATCGAGACCAATCCAAGGTTCAGTTACTCACTATTGTGATTATTATAGAGGCATGGTAGAATACTAAAAAAAGTGAAATGAAAATAATAGGGATGATAAATATATGTTATAACCACTTTATGATAAGATTATCACTAAGAGGGGGGTGAATCAGTATTGGTGAATTTTTAAACCAATCACATCTATTTATCCCATTACCTAGAATATATTTTAGAACCATGTTTCTCTTTTTCTATATTAATTATCATATGCAATTATGTGACATTATTTATGGAATGGTACATGATATGTTTACATAGATAACTATTTGTAAGAGTACATAGTCCAGGTCATGTATTCTGATGACTAGTATATTGATTCAACACTATAATGAGATAACAAACATAGTGGTTCATCTTAGAAATAATCCTGGACTTACGTATGCTTCCCTATAATTTTATAGGGGGTATAAAAAATAATCCTTATTCCTTAGAATGGGGATAACTTATTCAACTACATCTCATCACTGGATCATTATACTACTTGTGTATATAGTATTCAACTTCTCCAAGTAGAATTGAAACACTAAGTAAGTACTCCACCAATTGATACCTATATTGGTTGTCATATTGTTTCATTTTTGTTCTCTTCAGGATCTCATAATTTTATAGTAACATGTAATATTCTCGTTTTTATCCCTTTTATGCATATTTGTTTACACAACTTTCTTATTCCTCCCAAAATCAAGCTAAATGTTTCTTTTGTTGCATTGGTTTCATTACTTTTTTTCCCTTATTTTCCTTTCTCCTTCTTCACTTCTATCTTGAAAACTATTTTTATTATAAATTCTTCATTTTATATTTTTCATCTTGTGGTACTTTGTTTGATATATGTTCATGTAATGACCGTAACATTTATAAATTAATTACCATTTTTAAATGATTGAATTCCTCTTTATGAAATTCAATTATAGAAAACACATGCACTACTTTGGTAATTTTTTACCATTATATGATCAATAAAATTTAAAATACTATTAAGCATCATAAACATGGATAATAGATCCATTTTAAAGGGACTATAAATATTAGAATATTTAGGGTTATCATAAAGTCCATTTCATACCGACAAAGTTTGTCACAACCTCGACCTGTAGGATTGTACCTTATGAAGCTAGTTTATCAAACCTCCCTAGGTAGATAACATCCATGGGATTTACCCTTGACCAATTAGAATATAATATTCCACAACTAATGATTGAAAAAAAAATTACAATAGATTTTGGTGCTTATTGAGATCATGAGCCAAACCATGTTTATCGAACCACCCAAATAAAATATCTATATCCCACACCTTACCCATAGGAAATTCACTGGTCTAATAAATGGATATGTATCGAGACCTAACAGTATGAATTTTTTTATCTTCTTTTAAATAAAATAATGATTATATTTATTCTTTTCATTATTAATTTTTTAAAATTATTACGTATTGATTTTAAGGAAAAAATTATATTTTGATATGATGAAACAAAAATTGTATTTTTTGGGAAATAGATAGTTTTAATCAATACAATATTTTTATGAATTCAAAAAAAATTGAAAAAAATTATATTTTAATCGAATAATATAATTAAATATAAATATTAAATATAAATTATAATATAATTTTATAAAGTCAAATGTAATTTTTATATGGGTAAAAATAATTGTTTTTACAGTATAAAATTTTCATAATTAATAAATTATTTGGATAACAAAAATATTGTTTTTTAAATCATCACATAGAAATTATCGAATTGTGATTTTTTCATAATTTTCCAAGAATCGAATTTTTTGGTCAAAATTAAATACAGCATAAATATATGATGTGTATTATGAAATCATAATGAACCAAAAATGATATAATATATTCCAAAAAAGGTTTAATATATATATATATAACCTTTAAAATAACATGTTTTGAGGTAATTTAATTAATTTTATAAACCCATAATTAATCCTCTAAAACATATCAAATATTTTAAGGTTTTAAAATCAATTATTTATGAACATGAATCGCTTCCACATCACCAAGGGTATTATTTTAATGTGTTCAGTTCATAGATTTATAAAATATTGTAAAAAATATTCTTTATTAGAAACCCTAAGCAAAACCCATGGGAAGGATTGTGGTTTTTATTACTTTATCATATATATTCCAAAACCTATCTTTATAAATTAGTAAAGAACAATCATCTCTTTTTCTATATAAACCAACCAAAACCCACATTCCTCTTCAGTAAAAAATATATATCATTACATTAGTCTCACTTCAAATCTCTATAGTCCTTCCAATTTTCCCCAAATATCTTAAAAATATCCTCTAATTTTTTAGAACCATCCTCTCAAGGTTAGGGGTCCTCTCCTTCTCCTCATTATTCAGGAAACTTATTTGTATTATGCACTATAATTTCCAATTGTTCATGTTAGTTTATAATATTAAATACCCCTATTAAATTCCTTATTATTTAAATGTTATGGAATACCCCTTTCACTCTTATTAATCCCATCTATAAATCATTATCTACATTCATCGTGTTGTCGAAATTAACTTGTGATTTTTCATGCCAAACATTTATGCAATGAATATCCATCCCCATTTACACTCAAGAGTATTCACCTAGATGTAAATATACATAATTTATTTGGAAATACCATGTATATATACCAGAATTATTAATTTTGATATTAAAATTCATTAAATACATTTTTATGTTTCTTGATTTATGTGGAACACTTATGTATGTACATGGTATTAAAGGTGACAAGTGGGTCTATAATTATATAGCCAGATAATGCCTTGGATAATGTTTTTGTCTCATTAGATTAAATATATGGTGCATGAGATGTTATATTAATAACATTATTTTTTGATTATTTTTAGTTTTGTAACACCATGAAATTTATGGAATCTCACCGTTTTATTACATAACTTTTCATTACATTTTACAAACAGAGGATCCTTAAAGTCTAGTGTCTTGGAAATCAAGAACATAATACATGAAAACAATATAAACAATTATTATAAACCACTTGTAAGGATTCATCATAGCTTCATCATATGTACAATTACTACATCTCATATCCTGGAGACATACATCAAAGGAAAGGGGGAGCAGAAGGCCCAATAAGGGTAAACAAGGGAATCGGTTTACTTTTGTTGACAATAAGAACTTGCATAACAACATAGAGACATGAGCAATGGGAGTATAGGCATATCATAATGAAAATAACTTGGAACATAACTTGAATATGTGGATATAACATTTCATTTAGGCATTCATGAACAAATCACCAAGGGCCATCCCTAAGGGGTCATAAAAATTACCAAGGTTATTCACCAAGGTATCGTGAAACTTGTCATCTCTAAAGATTAATTCTTTACCCTATGCATTGGAGTGATATCAGGGAACACCCTTAATATGTATTTAATATAATATGATCTTCATAGATCATATAAAAGAAATTTATAAATAACCCATGTAGAATAAAAAAAATGGGTTTCATTTTAAGATCGTGACGTTTTATATGTTCTTAAAACAATAAGATCATTATTTCATTTATAACCCACGAAAAGTGAGTGAGGGTTATATGTATGTCAATTACAGAACAAAATAAATCATATTTATATATTTATTAACACTCATAAAAACGAAATAGTTCGGTGTATACACATAAATAAAACAAGAGAATTTCGGGAGAGAAAGGGATAGAAATTTTGCGGCCAAATTTTTGCAGCATAACGACTAAATAACATTGTTTTAGTAAACATTGAAAAGGGAGGGTACATGAGTAACCCACTAATAAAAAACTTATAATACTTTATAAAAACCTAATAACATGGAGATAAGAATATGGTATGGAAATTTTAATGACAAAACACCTGAAAAGGAAACAAGAAAGAAAAGAGAAGACATGATTCCTTTTACGAAAAATTTGGCACCCTAACAACGTCAAATAAATATTTAGAAAACAAATTGATGAGAGTGGAAAGGGCCTCTCAAAAATTATAAATGAAATGTATAGTAATAAGAACATATATTAACATACCCTAAACTAAAGGTTTTGGAAACTAGAAGATACAACATAAAGGAAGTCATGACTTAAAAAGAGGAGGGTGAAAGGATTTCTTACCTTGAAGAGTGACATTGAAAGCTTGAAGGTCGGGACCTTGGGAGACTTGAGGTCACCTTGGGAGGACTACTTGGGAGTTAAAAAGACCATAACATTATTGAGGAGGATTTTTAAATGAAATGAATGAGGGAATGTCTTGATATTTATAGGAGATGTGAGGGAACAAAGTATTAATTACGAAGGGACACCTCATCGGTGGTATTGGCAACACCATAGGCTTGCACATGGTATTTTTCCATGGTATTTGCCAATTGGGACACATCTTACCTTATCTTACTATTCATAATTCTACCATAATGATTTCATAATTATTACATCCTTAATGATGTCATTAAACACCCAAAACTCAAAACTGTATTTTCACTATTCACCAAAAAATCAACTATTTCAGAAAAATCCCAAAAACTCACCTTAACAAAATATTGATGATATGATTTCAAAAATTTACACCATTTTATGAAAAGAATTTTCTATATATTTTTAATTTAATTTTTATAAAAAAACACTATACACTCAAAAAAACTAATACTTAACCAATAATTTCTGAAATAGTTATTTACCCATTTTATTGAATCACATTACTTAATCAAGGTGCCTAAATTATATTAATACTTTCTCAAGTGAGGTTACATAATACATTTGTTCACATTACTAATCATAAGCGTAAAACCACTATTCATAATTTACTATTCACAAAAAATTATGTTGATCTTATTAGACTCTAAATTTCATACTGAACACAACTTTAGAAGACCCTTTTTTGAAAATCATCGACCATTTTTAATTATTTATGGTTTACAAAAATATTTTAAAATATCATTTTTCCAAAATACATCAATAATATACATCCTATATTTATCCGGACATTTGAGATTTCACAAACTTCACCATAAGAAGAAATCACAATTTTATTTATCTTAAAGGATTACACAAGGAAATTATAGTTTCGTTATATAGCCCCTTATAACCCCGCATAGGACCTAATTGTAAGGTGTGCTAATGTGATAGAATCTTTGTGCGTCTTGGCCAACATTACTCAAGTGGTGATTTCTATCAGATTGAACTTCTCCCAAAGGCGAATCCGTTCCAGCTTCACACGATGAAGTTTCGCTTAGGTTTGGTCCAGAGCAAAGCCCAGTGGTGTTACCTCTTTCCCAAGTTCCTTCAAATGGGCTTCGATCGGCCCTAGAATACTAGATGGGGCCATCGAATCTTATTTTTGTATTAATTAACAAAGATCACTTGTATTTATAGACAATAATCGCAACATTTAGTTTCTAATGGTCATAAAACAATCGAAACCCAATGGTCTCATTTTAATTATACTCATTTCATCAAATGAAATAGTTTTATTGAGTATAAAATAAAATAACACACAAATTTAGGAAATAAAAAATATTAAAAAGTTTGGGTTGTTACAAAATTTTATGAAAATTTATTTTTTAAATATATTTATTTCCTTAATGACTTTCGTTACACACAATATCTTGTCTAAATGAAGAACGTATACTATTATAATATTATTATATTATAAAACCTAGAAATTAGACTTGTGGATATAAATATTAATAAATAAATTATTAAAAAACCTTAAAATTTTATTAAATTAATTCACTGGTAATCAATTAATTATAAATGAAACAAAATCAATTGAAAAAAAGGAGACGTTTTTATAAAAAACTATTTTAGTTTATGCAATGTATTTTAATCCTAATAAATTAAATTTATAACTATTTGTGACTGATTTTAATGAAATATAAATATAATATATTCATTCAAACTTTTTAATAATTCATCAAATATTTTCAAAGCATGGGACAAAAATAAATTTGGTTTTATGCTTAAAAACTATATTTTCTAAAAAACATTTTTTTTGCATTTTGTGAACTAACATTAAAATTAATTTATGAAACTTATATGTATTTAATTTGATAAAATTAGTTCTATAATTATAGTTATGATTTTTAAATTTAGTAAATTGATCCATTTTATTTTTTACAAATATGATCAATAACTGTGGTAAAAATTATCACCTTGGTAAAAGGAAAATCGGGATAATCTCGGCTAAAACTAATTGATAAGGTCATAATTTTTCATATTAATGCTTATTGAAAGAATTTAATTAGATATTTATAACATTAGTCTCTAGAGTGATTTGTTTAATGGACACTTTTCCATGAAAATTACATTTATAATATTTAAAACAAATAAAGTTACAAAGTTTCACTCTCTTATTTTTATATAACTTATATGTATCCACATTGGGAAAACTAGTTATTAATGAATATTGAAAGTAATTTTGAGAGTAATGAAATTATTTTCATGATATAAATTTATTTCTAATTTTTATTAATTATATAATTACCTTAAATGATCATATAAAACTGATGTAGTATTTCTCCAATTAGTAAAAAAAATATTTTAAAATATTTTAAAAATATTTAATGTAATTTAAAAGGACACCTCTTCTTTTTATTCTTCACATCACATTGAACCATATAGCTTGACCAAACCCTAATAAATTTTCATCCCAACACAATTATACAATATTTTTAGGTGTTTATCTCCCCAATATTCCAACCATGAGATTATTAATAAAGTATCTAAAAGAGATATACTGAGAGAGAGGAGGTTAGAATTATTTCGAAGAAAGTGGAACTCAAAAGAAGGGATTTTCATCTAGCTTTTATTTCTATAGGACACTTTCCTTACACACCAATTATTTCTTTAATGTGGTTTATATACTTCCAATTAATGGATTTTATGATTCTTATTAGAAAGATTATGTGATTTATATATCCATATATGTCTATTTCATTTGAGGGAATTATGATTCAAAAGTTACCAAAGTGGTAAGTGGTTTTATGTTACAACTTCGTTGTTTACCAGGATTGTTTATGATTATGTTTTGATAATGAAATATTATGATACAACTTTAAATATACTCACGATTTTTCTTTTCATATGGTTGTTTTTTTAAAATAAATATTTTCCTTTCATTTCCCTCACCATTTGAACTTAAGAGATTTAAAATATGTTTTTAGGGAAATTGACAAAATTTATCTCATTAGTCAAAAAAACATTTTTCTTTCATATCCATGTTTTCTAAAATTGATTTAAAAAAGATTTTAGATACTACCATATGATTCTTTAAGATCATTTTTACCCACATTTTACTTTTTACAAAATTGTTTGAATGGAATATTCTTATAACTTTCCAAAATATCTACTTTATTCCTTTTTCGAGAAAAGTATAAAAGGAATGTTTTTTAACTTATATAGACAGAATGTAATTTCCTTCCATCATGGATTATTGAATATTTAAATACCCCTTTAAAATTTCCCATGGATATTTTCAATGAAAGTTTTTTATATAATATTTGGAAATTTTTTTGATTTTAAATAATTGATCTCAAAATGGAAAGGTTATTTTCCTCAAAAATGTTTTAATGATATTTTTATTTTTCAACAATAATAACCTATAATGTTGCTTATTATTTACTGTGAATATTATCCATGGATAAAATCCTCTTTCTTCTTACGGATGGTGTATGGTTACATGGTTTTTACGAAACCTATTACTTTTCCAAATGTTGTGTTATGATGAAATAATGACAAGTTTTTGAAAATAATTTCTTTTCATGGGTTCTAATATGATATAATTTTAGACACACATATGTATCATTATCATTATGTTATGGGAGGGGATTATGTCACCCTATAATGCATTGGGTAAATATTAATGTTCTATAAAATCAATGGGTACATAAGAGGTTATTCCAAGCCCAAAAGAGGGTAAACGGGAGGATATCCCAATCCTGAAATAGGCACATGGACGGTTTTCCCAATCCTAACATGTTATGAATTTCTTAGTGGGTATCCTTGACATAAGGTTTTATACAATTATGTGTATGCCACAATTCCATGTCTTATACTAATGTTAGGCTCTCAGGGATATGTTCTTTTAGTCCTTTATGATTCATGTCTTAATTACTTTTGATCTTTATGCCCGACTAATGATTTTGATTTGTGATATATAGGGCATAGTTTTAAAACATTATTCTCATGTTCTCATACCCTTTTTATCATATTATTATATGATCATTGATTTTTTAATGACCCGCCAATTCTCATTGGCTTGAGATTACAAATAGTCATTACTAGGCCTTAAGCAACATCCCCAAGGCGCCAAAGGCTGGCAATAAATGCTGAAGGGTTTTAAGTACAAGTGGCGGATGATTTACCCTTTAAGAAATAAACCCATAAACAAACCATAACCAAACATTCACTATATGATGCATGAATAAATGAAAGACCAACAAACAACTTCATTTATAACAAACCACATCAAAGTACACAATAGAGGAAGACCAAACTAAGCATCAAAGTACACAACAGATGAACAACTCAAGACTCTCAAAATACACTACAACTCCATTCTCCACAAGCTCCAAGATCCACAAAATCTATCAATCATCACCACATGACACTAGAAATAAGATTATTTACCTTTACCTCTGTCTCAGAATACGACATCTGCAAAAGCACCATCGTTCCAAAGCAGGGGTGAGTATAAAACTCGGTGGTCTTTCCCCAATGAATTCCCTACTCACGCCACTAAGATAGAAGAGTTAGCAACATTTATATAAAGAACAATTTATATGAAACATTTTCTCAAAAGCAGTTTATAACTAAATATGAACAAGTTTCCAAAACCATTCATAACCAATGGCATTCCAAAAGAAATTGAAACCAATTTTCTAGAAAGTTATTATTCCAGAAAAATTACCAAAAAAAGATTTAGAACAATTTCACAAACATTCCTTTTTGGCATACCTAAACCATTCCACAAACCCGTGCAACCAACCATGCATGCTACCTGGAAGAGTGGAGAAGCCCTAACCATTATTCATCCCAACCATCATGGTGGAGACTTCTTACCCTTATCTAACCCAAATGTACATGAATTCTTGAAGGGGGAGAGCCTTATCCCTTATTCAACCCAACATTGATGGGGGGGACCCCAAACCCTTATCCATTCCGAATGCAATATGAATGTTTGACGGGGGAGATCCCTTACCCTTATCCATCACAACACTGATGGGGGAGACTCCTAACCCTTATCTATCCCACATGCCCATGAACACACACAACCATATTGTCAAAAACCAAGTGTGTGCAAACAATTCCAAACATTTGAATGCTTAACCATTTCAATTCCATATCATTTCAGTAAAACTCCATTTTTATTGAAAACCAAATCCATCAATGACATTTCAATATCAGACCATTTAAATAAAACACCCTTTTTATTGAAACCCCATTTTTCATCAAACCATCTACAATTTCAGCAAATCCATAATTTAAAATCGACATTTTAAATTCAACAAGCCAAATCACTTTGCACAAAAATTAACCATGTTTTCAAAACCTCATCAAAACCATAAATCTTCAATAAAGAAGATTTATTCTATGATTTTCACAATCAAATCCATTCAAATAAACCAATATGAATATAAGCCAATCAATTCTAACAAGATGAGTTGAGAGAGAATCCACCTACCTCAAAGGTTTTGATGAAAACCACAATGGTCGAAGAATGCTCAAGAAACCCAGGTCTATTCTCCAAAAAACCTCCTTAGATCTCTTCTCCTAGCATGATCAAGACCAAATCTAATCATATTTGGTATCCACACACTTAGATCCACCCATAACAGGCATAGATATAAGAAACCGATAGAATATGAGATGTATATCTAAGTAGATCTAAGAAAATGATCAAGAACGGAGAAGAACTATCACATACCTCAAGAATCCAGCTTTGATTCCCCAAGAGAAGCCTTCGGATAGCCTCTGGAATGATTGGAGAACCTGCTTTGACCTTAAGAGAAGAAAAATTGTGATTTAGGGCTTCTTAAGAGCTTAAATGAGGCACTTTGAGGCAAAAAACAACTGATATCCACTTTTATAGGATCTCATTTAAGTGGTCGCATGGTTAGTTAGCACATTTTGACAAACCGTGCGTTAGCGTCTTCCACGACCACCCTTCTCGCATGTTTAGACAAATCGTGCGCCGCCCGTGTAGAAGCTATTGCCTCCATGACCAACTATGCACGGTTTGGCCACACGGTTTAGACGAATCGTGCGCCGCCTCTACAACTTCCCCTTTGGCTACAAAACTTCACTCCATGTTCTCCTGACTCTCTCATTCATCATCCATTACTTTAAAGCCACTAAAATCATCATGAAAGAGTTACATTCTAGAAATCGGGTGTACTACATTCTCCCCATCATTGGTATTTCCGTCCTTGGAAAGTAGAAAACCTTCATCCATCTGAAAGAGTCCCGACCACTGCTCTTTCATTTCCCTTTCATGTTCCCAAATATCTTCCTGAATCTGACCATGCTGCCATAAAACCCACAATAGACCGATGATTTTTCCACATAAGACATTCTCTTTCCCATCCACAATCTGTAGCGGCTGATCACATGGTTAGGATCAAGCTGATACTTTTTCAACTTAGATACATGGAACTCATTATGCACTGAATTAAACTGTGTTGGTAATTTCAAATGATATGCCACCTATCCAACCTGTTCCAGTATCTAAAAAGGTCCAATGTATCTAGGAGATAACTTTCCATGCTTCCCGAATTGATGATGTCAATGCCATGGAGAGATCCTAAAGAAGACATGATCATCCACAACAAAATACAATAGTCTTCGATGGTGATCTGCATAATATTTATGAAGAATATGAGCCATCTCCATCCTCTTTCTAATCAATTGGGTCTTCTCTGTTGTCTCTTGGACAAGGCTTGGCCCGACTAGTGAAGTTTCACCCGTTTTCGCCTAGCATAGTGGAGAACGACAAAGACACTCATACAATGCTTCAAACAGAGCCATGTGTATCGAGTCTTGATAGTTGTTATTGTATGATAACTCTAATAAGGGTATATGCTCCTCCCATGAGCCACCAAAATCCATTTCACAAGCCCACAACATATCATCCAATGTTTTTTTGTCCGCTCAGATTTCCCATCCGTGTGAGGATGTCACACCGTGCTCATAGTCAACTAAGTTTAGAGGGATTTCTATAATGATTTCCAGAAATGAGATGTGAACCTCGGATCTCTATCTGACACTATAGACACTAGTACACCATGCCTCTTTACCTCTTCTAGGATATAGATTTTTGAAATATCTTCCACCATATGAGTTTCACAAATAGGGATGAAATGGGTCGAGTTATTTAGAAGATCCAATATCACCCAAATGGCATCGTGTTTGCGGACCGTTCATGGAAGACCTGTAAAAAAACCATTTCTATCTAATCCCATTTCCACACTGGGATAGGTAAATATTGTAACATACTTGCTGGTCTCTGATGCTCTACATTAACCTGTTTTCAGGTTAAGTACTATGGGACGAACTCGGCCACCTTAATTTTCATGTCGCTCCAACAAAAATGCACCTTTAACACCTTATACATCATCTGTTTACCTGGGTGTATAGCCCATCTTTAATGGTGATAAGCATGAAGGAGTTGTTCTTGACAAACCATAATTAAAACCATCTGATCTCTGAAACACAAAACTGAACCTCCATCAAGTTTCCAGCCTTCAATGGTGTCCCCGCCATTGAGTTTGGAACATACAACCATGCATTATGCATCACATGTTTGTGTTTCTTTGATCATCTTTACTAAATCAGGAATAAGTGTAGCTAAAAAAACAGCAACATCACCTTGGTTTTCATATTCCACCTGCATGTCGGCTAAGACCGACATCAACTGCCATTCATCTGAAGCTTCTTTCACTAACTGAACATATTAATTTCTACTCAATTCATTTTCCACCAAATTCCATTTTCCTTGTGTGTACATCAAGTCAAAGTCAAACATCTGGAGATAATCCATCCACCTCATTTTCCTCATATTCAAATCTCGCTGTGAGAAAATGTGTTTTAAGCTTTTTTGATCCATAAACATAGTAAATTTCTCACAAAAGAGATACGGTCTCCATGTTTTCAAAGCATGGAAAACTGCAACCAACTCCATATCATGTGGTCGGTAATTTTTCTCATGCACCCTCAACTGCCTTGAGCCATAAGCAACCACATGGTCTCCTTGAATGAGAACACAACCCAACCTTGTTACCAAAGCATCACAATACACCACATACCCCTATCCTGATTCAGGAAAGATCAAGATGGGTTCTGATGTAAGACGAACCTTCAGTTCCTGGAAAGACTTCTTACATTCTTCTGTCCATTGGAATGAAGCATTCTTCTTTTTCAGAGCTGTCATTGGTGATTCTAGTCGTGATAAATAATGAACAAAGTGTCGGTAGTAACCAGATCGACCAAGAAAACTTTGTATCTTGAACACATTATTTGGTGGTTTTCAAGAGATAACAGCTTCTATATTTTCAGGATCTAAATAAATTCATTTCTCAGAGATGACATGGCCAATGAAACGTACTTCCTATATCCAAAAATCACACTTTGATAATTTGGAATACAAAAGATGATCTTTCAAGATTTGTAACACAGTTTCTAGGTTCTCCTCATGATCAGCCCTTGTATTTGAATACACCAAGATATCATCCACAAACACCACAACAAAAGAATCCAGATATTGCAGAAATATCCAATTCATCAAATCCATGAAGACCGTTGGTGCATTCGTTAGACCGAAAATCATGAAAACATATTCGTAATGGCCATATCAACTTCTGAAAGTTGTCTTTCGAATATCCTCCTTCCGAACTCACAATTGGTTATATCCTGATCAGAATTCAATCATGGAGAACCACTGATCTCCCCTTAATTGATCGAAAAGATCATCAATGCATGGAAGTTGATATCTATTCTTTATTGTAACTTGGTTAAGATTATGATAATAAACACACAGCCAAAGAGTTACATATGCATTATTCACAAACAACACAGGTACCGCCCATGGAGAAGTACTTGGTTGAAAGAAACCCTTTCTTTCCAGCTCCTCTAACTCCACTTTAAATTCCTGTAACTCTGTGGGTGCCATCCTATAAGATGGATGGGAAATGGGATTGGTGTCCGGAAGGAGATCAATCATAACCTCCACTTCTCATAGAGGAGGTAACCATGAGAAATTATTTGGAAATACATCTAAAAATTGATCCACAATAGCTGGAAAACTATTTTACTCAATCCCTTCCATTGATTCCAAAGTCAACGCTTCCAGTTGGTATGAAATCGTTCCTTCCATTGGTGCCAAAAATCTCTTCACATCTTTCTTTACCATCCACTCTCCTCTGAAGAGATGGTCGATGTCATCCTTAGTCTTGAAACTAAATGTTCTCTTATAACAGTCGATGTGAGCCTTAAACATTATCAAATAATCCATAACCAGTATTACGTCATTGACATCCATATCCAACATCGAGAAGTGCCATTTTAACTCAACTCCATAAATATTTATAGCATATTCTCTACACACAAAGTTTTGACGTTCTCTTTCACCAAGTGGATTTTTTAGTTACAAAATAGAAGGCATAAATTTCAGTTTTAAACATAGAAAGTCAACAAAACTAGAAGCAATAAAGGAATGTAATGCACCTGTATTAAAGAGAACATGCACATGAGTAGAATTAAAATGAATCATACCTCTCACCATAGATGGTCCAGCCTAATCATCGACCATCATCTTCTCAGCTCCATACAATTGCTTCATTGCTGCTCTATTCTTCTTGTTTCCTTTCTAAGATTTTCCTAGTTTAGGATTCATGGTATTTTAATAATCACCATGGCTAGCTCTATTATGTTGAAAAGACTGATTCTACTACCCACGTCCTGTCGAAGCATATGATGCTTGCAACGCCTGAGGAGTGTCATGCGCCATCGACCTCAGTGCATTCCTAAAATAGCCCTGTAGATGCCTCATCTGCATGAAATTGTGAAATGCTCTAGGTTGTGCCATACAATCTTTTCTTTTGTGGTCAAGCGAACCAAATTGAAAAAAACATGCTTTGCTCTGGGGTCATGGAGGAAGGTTCACTGATCCTACCGTCTGGTTCTGATTTGCACTCACAATGTTGAAATATGTATCCCTTTTCCTTGTGTTCCCAATGGTTGAGTTCCCACCATTTCATGTAGGTATCATCATTCCCCCTCCTATAGATCCCGAGATATCACGTTCAGCAACAGTCACTCTGTTCACCATCTCTGTATAATCTGTAATACAGAGCACTACAATCTTTGATCGAATCTCTTTCCTTAGCCCCGATTCGAAGATCCCTGCCTTCAACGACGCACTTTACACAACATATGGTTCAAAATAGACTAAATTCATGAATTTATCCGCATAATCTGTGACAGAGAGACTCTCTTGTTTTAGGTTGAAGAATTCAGTCATTTTTTGGATCTTGAACATGTGAGGATAGAATCTTTTGTGGAAAAATTCTTCAAAATCCTCACATGTAAGACCATTATCCAATTTAGCATGCACCACTAAATCGTACCACTAATGTGCAAGATCCTCGATCATATACGTCGCCAACATTACATTCAGTTCTGATGGTGTGTCGATGAAATCAATGATACGATTCATCCTACTTAGCCACACCTCCACCTTTTTGGGTTCAGCATCACCCCAAAAGTTCAGTGGATTCTGGTTCATGAACTAGATGGTATGATCCACATTCCTTCGTTCATTTCTCTAGTTCCCCATATCCATAGCATGAAAATCTTAGACAATACTCTGAACTAGCCCTTGGTTCACATGTGGTTCTCGTGCGACCAAATTTTCCACTGCTTCTTCGGGTTGGTTTCGACGATGACTACTGGGTGCCATTTTCTAAACCAACAACGAACTCCATCAATCTCACTCTCTAGAAACTTTTGGATTAGCATTTAAAATTCTATCACATCAAATACCACCGCATTTGTTTTCCGAAAACAACCTTTTTTCATGTTCAACCATTTTTGAAAACATTCAGCATGCTTTTTAAAAATCAACCCATTTTCAAAATACACCAAATACCCTATTTTCAAAATCTTTCACTTGAAAACAATTTCTGCATTTTTCAAAAATTTGCAACTTGCACAAAATTCTTACTCATTACTCACAATGAGATATGCAATCCTAGTGGGAAGTCATTTATCTATAGTGCATTTCATGCTCCTCTCATTGGCTAAACCCATGACAATGAGATTTCCAACATTCTAGAAGTGTATCCAAAACAATTATGTTCCCAACATCCTGGTAACATGAAGTTCAACATAAACGGGTTAGCTACATCCTTTTATGATATACATTTCATGTTCCTACAATCATACTCTTGTCTAAGGTTTCGACCCAAGGAATAGGCAAAAATGAACTTCAACTCCAAGACCAAGAACATAGATGACTACTTGTTTGGCATGGACCGAACAAGATGATACCATTTGTAATGATCTGCCAATTCTCATTGTCTTGAGAGTACAATGAGTCATTACTAGGACTTAAGTGACATCACCAAGGTGCCAAAGGTTGGAAATAAATGCCGACGGGTTTCATGTATAAGTGGGGGACAATTTACCCTTTAAGAAAAAAACCCATAAACCAACCATAACTAAACATTCTCTATATGATGCATGAACAAATGAAAGACCAACAAAAAACTTAATTTATAACAAAACCCATCAAAGAACAAAACAGAAGAAGACCAAACTAAGAATCAAATTACACAACGGATGAAAAACTTATGACTCTCAAAAGACACTACAACTCCATCCTCCACAGCTCCAAGCTCCACAACATCTCCCAAGCATCACCAGAAGGCACTAGCAATAAGATGATTTACCTTTACCAGTGTCTCGGAATACGGAATCTGCGAAAGGAACAATGTTCCAAAGCAGGGGTGAGTATAAAAATCGGTAGGTTTTTTCCAATGACATCCCTACTCACGCCACTAGGATAGAATAGTTAGCAACATTTATATAAAGAACAGTTTATATAAAACATTTTCTCAAAATCAGTTTATAACTAAATATAAACATGTTTCCAAAACCATTCATAACCAAAGGCATTCCAAAATCAGTTGAAACCAATTTTCCAATAAGTTATATTTCTAGAAAAATAACTAAACAAGCTTTAGAACCATTTCACAAACATTCCTTTTTGGCATACCCAAACCAGTCCACAAACCCATGCAACCAACCATGCATGCTACCTGGAAGAGGGGAGAAGCCCTAACCATTATCCATCCCAACCATGACGGGGGAGACTTCTTACCCTTATCCAACCCAAATTCACAAGAATTCTTGATGGGGGAGAACCCTAACCTTTATCCATCCCAATACTAATAGGGGGACCCCTAACCCTTATCGTTCTTGAATGAAATATGAATGTTTGACGGGGGAGAGCCCTAACCCTTATCAATCCCAACACTGACGGGGCAGACTCTTAACCCTTATCTTTCCCACATGACCGTGAACACACACAACCATCATGTCAAAAACCAAGTGTGTTCAACTAATTTAAACCCTTTTAATGCTTAACCATGTCAATTCCAAACCATTTCAATAAAAATCCATTTTTATTGAAAATAAAATCCATCAAAGTCATTTCAATCTCAAACCATTTCAATAAAACACCCCTTTTATTGAAAACACATTTTTCATAAAACCATCTACAATTTCAGAAAATCCATAATTTAAAATCTACATTTTAAATTCAACAAGCCAAATCAGTTTGCACAACAACTCACCAATATTTCACAATCTCATAAAAACCATAAATCATCGCTAAAGAAGATTTATTATATGGTTTTCACAATCAAATCCATTCAAATAAACCAATCTGAATCTAAGACAATCAATTCTAACAAGAGGAGTCGAGAGAGAAGCCACCAACCTCAATGGTTTTGACAAAAACCACGATTGTCAAAAAACGCTCAAGAAACCCGGGTGGATTCTCCAAAAACCCACCTTAGATCTCTTCTCCTAGAAAGATCAAGAAAAAATCTCATCATATTTGGCATCCACACACATATATCTACCCATAACAAGCATAGATCTAAGAAACCGAGATAAGTGGAGAAGTAGATCTAAGTATATCTAAGAAACTGATCAAGAACGAAGAAGAACAGTCACATGTATCAAGAATTCAGCTTCTATTTGCCAAGAGAAGCCTTTGGATAACCTCTAGAACGATGGTATAACCCTCTATGACCTTAGGAGAAGAAAATTCCCATGTTATGGCCGCTTAAGAGATTAAATGAGCCACTTAGAGGCAAAAACGAGTGAGATCCACTTTTATAGGATCTCATTTAAGTGGTCGCACGGTTAGTTCACACGGTTTGACAAACCATGCGCTAACCGTGCTTTAGCCGCTACCTCACCCACCGTTCTTGCATAGTTTGGCCACACTGTTAGATAAATCGTGTGCTGCCTGTGCGGAATTTGCTGCCTCCAAGACCAACTACGCATGGTTTGTCTGCATAGCTTAGACAAACCATGCACCGCCCGTGTGAATTCCCCTTTTTCCACAAAACTTCATTACAAGTTCTCTTGACTCTCCCATTTGTCACCCTTAACTTTAAAACCACTAAAGCAGCATGAAAGGATTACATACCAGAAACTAGGGGTACTACCGATTTCTCTTTGTTTTATCCTTACTGAGCATCATATCTCACCCCTTTTTCTATTTCCTATACCAGGTAATGAAGATAGGTTTTATGTATGATAGGTCTAAAAATGGTGATAGTTATTAAGATCTATGTGGGAGACGATTTTGAACTATTATGAAATAGGTTTTTATGTTTATATATTTTTAAAAGCATAATAATTATATATTTTTGGTATGGATAATTATGTTACGCAATGAATATTCATATATTAAGATTTCATATCTTTATATAAAAATAATGGGTCACTTTGGTTTGTATCAAATAAAGGATCAGTTAACCTATAGAAACTAGGATGAGAAAACATTAATGAGAACCCTAGGGATATATCTAAGTATAGGGTAAAATCCTAAAGTTCTGGTAGTGATCATAAATGACCTATGTTAAACCTAATGTGTCATGGATTAAATATAAGGTATCATAATTTAGACATCCATTAAATGAAATTTCATGATTATATGGTTTCCCTATATGATTAATGTTGCTCACTCTTTGATTTTTTTTTAATCGATGAATAAATTCTGATATAATATTTTCATTAATTAATATAATAGAAAATGAAATGATTATACATTTTAGAAACCAAACATTATTGGAGCGAGAATTAAAATAGTATTAAAATTCTCTTTCAACATTCTCAACCTAAAAATCTTGTTGAGCTTCTAAACAAGAAAAGTAGGGAACAAAGTTATGTTGGGAATTTCATGAAAAAATTTGAACCTTATTTTATTGGGTCCACTAATCCACAAATTACTCAAAATGGATCAATACCATAGAAAATATATTTTATATTATTTAGTGTTTTAATAATGAAAAAGTTACTTTTGTTGTTAATCAGTTGGAAGTTGAAGAAGATTAATGGTGGACTCATATCAAGAACATGAGGGAACAATATGAGATTGAATCCATGAAATTGTATGACATTAAGAAATTATTTCTCAATAAGTAATCTCCTTATATTCTTTTAAAAAATGGCTAAGTAATACCTTGTGTGAAAGAAGGATGATGATGAATCCATTAGAACCTATGAGGTAAATTTTACAATACTTGCAGGGTACGCTTCTACAATTATCATCTAACCTCAAAGTAAGTTTAATCGATTCTTCAATGGCGTAAAAAAGTCTCCAAATGGTGTTATATATAATGGTATTTAGTAACTGTGATGAAATTGTTCAATGTTATTTCAATGTCAAAATTTAGAATGTTGTTACCCATAAATCTCATGTTTTTTATAATTAATGAAGTATGGAATTAAAAGGAAGTTTTAAAAACCATGGATAGAAGAGGATAATACATTTATTATACTCAAAGTTTGGAAAGAATAATGGAGGAAATTTTATTAGGGGTAATAATAAATGTTTTAAGTGTATAAAGGAAGTCCATAAAGTGACTAAATATCAATGTGATAGAAATAAGTTATCTAATTATATGAATAAATAAAAATATCCAAAGAATGAACCACCCACAATATAGTGTTTCAAATTCCTAGAGTATAGGAATTATGATAACCAATTCTCAAATATGAAGTATAATTATTGTTATCATCATAAAAAACATCTTAACCCCATAGAAAAAAGAAAATATCATGTAATCACTATTTATGATAAAGGATTTGATGTTTATATAGGGAATTGTACATTTATCATCTACTCTAGAACTTCTAATATCTTATTTGATTCTGGATATACCCACTCCCTTATTTTTGAGTAATTTTCTAAGGGTATTAAAGTATAAAAAACTAATGATTAGATATTGATTTATCAGTGAAAATACATATTCATACAATGATATCATATCAATTATATGATTTTTCTCCAGTTGCAGTTTGTTGGAATTTTCATCCTTTAAATATTTTTATTATACATTTGGTTTAATTAAATGTTATGTAGGGAATTGATTGGATTTATTTACATAAATCCCATATAAATATATAAGTACTGGCAGTCATGTGTGATGTTTTAAGCCAAACTATGATCTTATATCAATGTGATGGTAAATATGAACTTCTAATTGAAATCAAATCCATTCTAAGGGTCTTGATTCTCATTCAAAAGGAAAATTTATTTCATATGTTTGGGGATAAATGGATCACTAAATATATTCCTATTGTGTGGTAGTTTGCTGATTTAGTTTTTGGAATAATTTATTGGTCTTCCACTAAATTGTGAATTTGAGTTTTCAATAGAACACACTCCTGGTTCAACACTTATTTCAAAGAGTCATTATAGAATAACCTCATTTGAGTTTTACAAATTAAAAAAGAAACTACATGAGAATATCAACAAGGGATTCACTCTTCTAATTTTATCACCTTGGGGTGCATATATTCTTTTGGTTATGAAGAAATTTGGATGAATGTGAATCTAAATTGATTGTCGTTAACATAATAAGATCATTATAAATAATGAGTATTCTCTACCCCATATTTATGACTTATTTAATCAACTACATAGAGATCAATACTTACCCAGGATGTACCTTTATTCTTGATATCATCAATTATGGGACAAAAGGATGATATACCCAAGACAGTATTCTGAAATTGGTATGGACACTATGAATATATTGTGATCCATTTCAGTCTAACTAATTACCCCACTACCATCATGTATTTAATTAATTGAGTCTTTAGAGATAAAATTAATCATTTTCAGGTAGTCTTTATAGATGATATTCTTATATATTAAAAGATAATGTAAGATCATGAATATCACTTGAGGATTGTACTAAATACCCTAAGGAAGGATAATTTGAATGAAAAATTTACAAACTATGAATTTTGAACATATAAGGTTTTATTTTTTTAGTTCAAATAATCTCAAGGAATTGTATATATATGTATTCATCCATAACAAAATCTATTAAAAGTTTTCCTAGACCAAAAATTGTTACTAAGATCTATAGTTTCCTTGGATTATCTAAATATTATAGAATGTTTATGGATAATTTTTCAAGGTTATCCAATCCACTCATCAGGTTAACTCAGAATGGATTCAAGTTCCCTTGGACAGACGAATGTAAGGAGTATTTTAAAAAACTAAAGGGAATGTTAGTTAGTGCACCTATGATTACATTAATCTTTACTATATGAGGGTTTCTAATCAATAGTGATGAATCAAACAATGGATTGGTATGTTCCATCATGAAAAATGATATGGCCATGGATTATGAATGACTTGAATTGATGTTTTGTGAACAAAATTACCCAACTAATCAATTGGAGTTAGATGTGGTAATTGTTTCATTAAAGATATGGAGGTATTATCTTTATAGAAAAATGTGTGATATATATACTAATTCAAAAATATTAAATTATATTTTCACTCAAAAAGAGATGAATATATATCGGAGAATATGGTTAGATCCGATTAATGGTTATGACTACTCAACACATTACCACTAAAGGAATGAAAAAATGTGGCTAATACTTTGAGTCAAAAGGATCATGAAAGCCTATCTATAAAGAAGATCACTAAAATTTATGAAATTTTAATAATATTTAACTTATATTAAATTTATTTTTGTAACTGATTTTCTTGATTTTAGGTTGTTGTGTAGTTTTTTGGTATTATATACATTTTGATAATTTTTGTGATTTTTTACACTAATATTAGTAACATAGTATTTTTACTATTTTATATTAATTTTATATTTAATATTTAACAATTTTTAGTATTTATAATAATAATAATAATATTATTATTATTATTATTATTACATTTATTTATATATATCTAAATTTTTACATATGCATATATATATACCTATATAACATTTCTTATAATTAGTTTTGTGTTTATATATATAATTAGTATAAATTTTTTTTATATAATTATAGTATCATCATCATAATTATTATTATTACTATATAACATTTAGATAGTAATTTTTATTTATAATTTTGAAATTAAATTTAGAATTTAGAATTTCTGGAGATACGTGCCTATCTGATCTCTTATTCAGGGGATCAAAAACCCTAAAAGGTTGTGTCCTCCTCCTCAAATATAGGCATAGAACAGTAGGATGGACCCTTCCTATTGTTGCACCAAATCTCCCCAATAGACTTATCCTCACTATCTCATGCACACCTCCCAAACTGTAGCACAACATCATATCACCACACACCAGCAACATCCACATAGGTTGTCACCTTTATCCTACTACACTCTCATTCATCTCTACATCACTATAACTATCTTTGATTTACCTCACTATCTTTTGTGCACAATACCCAATGGGTGGTTATTCTTCTTCAGTGCCACCAATCACCTCCCTCTCAACTTCACAGTACAACACTATCCCTCCACCTCCTCCTTTAATGCATGATCCACCATCACTGAGAAACAACAGCTTAACAACACCATCAAAGTAACTACTTCCTATGCTATTGTTGGCCCAAACACCTCATTTGGTTAACATTATAACCACCACCATTTCCTCTTCACTACATTAACTAGGAGAACATAATTCATTGTAATACTCATAGGCAATGAATTTCTCCATTCTGGGTGAACAATGGGTGTTTATCATGTTTTGTGTGACATCATCAAGACAAAAAGGGTTCACCTCTATACCGAAGAGATTGATGAGTACATTACTTGGTGAGTTTTCAGACCTAAATGATCATTATTTTGATAAAAAATCTCATATTTTTTATGATTTATCATTTTATTACCATGCATATTTTTTGGGTCATGATTTCAGGGTAAATTTGTTTGTGTTAGGATTCTATAAGAAATAATTAAAAATGGCATTTTTTCCATGTTGAAATGTTTATTTTTCTATTAATTTGTAATTAAATTTATTTTTATTTTAATTTTTACCTATTTAACTATACTTTTACTAAAATAATTTTAGAAATTAAAACTTCCCATTTTATTTTTTAGCTAGCTCGACGATACTGAGAAGGTTAACTATCTTGATTCAATATACTGTAACTAGGTAGAACAACATTATGAGAAACAGGCTATGTAATTTCTCTATTGGGTTCTATTTTTGAACGTGTCTCCAAATTTAATTATAACACTAGAAAATGTGACTTTAAATAATTTAAGAGTACTAAAATGAGAATCTAAAAATGATTATATTTTCTAAAGTGGTGATAATTAGAAATAATAAATATTTAATAACATTAAAAAATATTTCATATGGCTATGTAGTATTTTAATTATTAGTTCAGTATCTTAGATACATTTTTCTAATAAAAGTTTTTCATTATTTATTTATATTTAATTCACCTATTTTTCATTATCTTTAATTTTTTTTTAGTTTTATAAAAATAATTTAAAAAATTATGATTCCATTAGTACATATTTCTTCTGGACATTGTCAAATGAGATATTTTTAGTGAACTGTATCCTATGATCTGTGTGGTTCGAACCTACTTTCAACTTTAAAAGTATCCAATTGGTTATAAAAATTTGAAAAGTGGATGTGTTTTGATGAATGTACATAATTTATAGCACCATTTTAGGTGCTCCTGCGCACATCTATCTTTAATAAAATCTTAATAAGACATAGTTATAGGAATTTATTTCCTAGATAGTGATCCCTCATAATTCAGATTCATCAAAAAAATATCCACCCCATGATCAAGTACTATAAAATTAAAGTAAAGGGAATGCTAAAATTAGTAGCTCTTCCGGAAACCAAATTCATCTACAAGAGGAAAGCTTTGAGAATCATATTTCAATGCATCCCAGAGGAAATTCCACCCCCTTTTACAAAACCATCTTGATAATCAATGTCCTTGGACTAGTCTGTGATAGGAATTTAGACCCAACAAAGTTGGAGTCTTATCAGGAATAAGAAGACCCAGAATTCAAGTGAATAATTTTTAATTTAATCCATCGATGATCAACCTAATCCAAAAACATGTTACATTTCATGTCTTAAGAAGTAAAGACCCATATATACATGGCAAACGATTCTTAAAATTCAATGGAACAATTGAATAATTGGTTGACTAGAAATTTTTTTATCTTAAGACTGTTTCTATTTTCATTACAAGGGAAATATAATAACTTATTGGAAAGTACTGACCTAGAAGTAGTTTTCACCTTGAAAGTTCCGAGAATAATATTTCATTATCCATATTACAAAAATAAACAATCGTTGACAAAATGGAAACCTCCATTACTTTTTCCAAAAGTTATATTAATCACTAGAATAATCTTGTAAAATATTCAAGTCCAGGTTAAGGCGTTATCCTTATCACAGAATAAGGTTGGTGAACTTGTTTCAAAAATCTTCTATGGAATTCAACCTAAGAGTATGCCAGCAATCAACACAACTATTGGAAATGTGTTCAGGGAGATAAATCTTAATGATTTGTACACATTAATTCAAAACATCTAAAAATATAGCTTCTGGTGGCCATATCATTTTTCAAGAATAAAATCCTGAGTGCTCCAAGTTGATTATCAAACATTTATAGCTTCACAATTCGAGGTTCTAGATAAGAGGAATAAAAACATGTCTCTAAGTCTGCCTAGGCTAGTTCCAGTCCATGTAGATCAAGATGAACACTTCCCACATTATGTTAGTCCTCATATTATCTTATGTGTCGATATAACACAAAAAAGAACAATATATATGAAGCTAAATTTTTGGTCTACAATATTGGATATTATGGAAACAATTACAACACAAACATCCAAAGCGATAACCAAAATCGATGTTAGAAGAAACCAATGGCTACATAGATAATGAACCAAAACAAGGTTCCACCTGGGTTCTCTTCATAATCAAATTTAAAACCACCATAAAATCACAATGTGAGGGATATAAATATAAATATAGACCACTATTTTATCAACAACATCATTATAAGGAGAAAATAAAAAAATGGACTTTAGCCCTCCTGAAACACAAGTTCAAAACTATTGAGTAGAAACTATAGAAAAATTAATTATTTTTAATTATTCATGTTTTGAGTCACAATAGATAGAATCCTAAAACATACTATCATTTTGTGAAATGTTGAAAATTAATACAGTCACTTAACCGCACAAATGCGAAATCGAAAACAGGTAACTCTAATGGGTAACAAAGTAGTCAACCCAAGAGGAGAGGAAAACTATATTACATTAAGTAGTGGCACATGATTTGGAGAGTTCCAAATTCTCGATGCTAAAGAAAGATATGAAATAAATACACTTTCCACTGAGGATGGTGATTTAATAAACAAAGTGACTCAATATAATGATATAAATAATGAAGATAAAAATGAACATGTAAAATTGTAAAGACAATAAAATAAAAGGAAAATAAGGCACTCAATGAGAGATTCAAAGCTCACTAATGAACTCTTCCATTTACAAAAGGACAGAAGAAAAGGAAATTGGATGATAAATTTTTGAAATTCATGGATATGTTTAAGAAAGATCACATAAAAATTCCTTTTGTTGAATCCATAAAAAAATGCCTATGTATGGTAAATTTATCAACTAAAAAGTAAAATACTAGATGATTTGGGAATAGTTTTAATGAATGAGGAATGTTCATTATTCATACCCTGGTCCATACCTCCTAAACTAAGAGACCCGATTAGTTTAACTCTTCCTTACAATATTGGAGGATGTCAATTTGGTAGAGATTTATGCGACCCTGGAGCTAGTGTAATCCTCAATGCAGTTGGAGTTATTGATGAACTTGGAATCGCATAATTAAAACCAACTAGGGTCTCATTGCAAATGGAATACATATCAGTGACGCATCCCCAATCAATTATATAGGACATACTCATTAAGTTTGATACATTTTATTTCCCTAAAAATTTGATTGTCCTTAATATGGAAGAATTTAAGGATTTTCCATTCATTATTTGGAGTCCTTTCATAGTAACTTGTAACAAACTAGTTGATGGAGAAGAGGAAAACATAATTTTTAGAGTTGGAGAAGAAAACAAAATACTTGATATTCTGACAGATATGGAAAAACTCTCTATCATTGACTGTCATTTCTTATATATGATTGAATAAATAAATGGATTATCAAAGGATGTGTTGAATATTGGATATATTCATAAGGAAAAGGAAGAGTTACCAGAATCAGTAGAGTAAATAGAAAGTATTTGAAACATATTTGAACCCTTGGATAGACAAGATTTCACTTAATTGACTCTATCACATTAAAATCCTTCAACATTTTATCTTAAACACCTTCTACCTAACCTGAGATATAGTTACATTGGAGAGTTAAAAAAATTCCAATTATCATAAATGATAGTATTTCGAGTGAAAAAGAAATTAATTTTCTCAATGACCACTCACAAAGGAAGGCAAGGATATGTTAGATGATAGTTGTTTCAAAAGGTATAATTCCTATCATTTACACTCACAAAATTCATATATAAGATAATTGAAAACATTTTTGGAAACCAAAAAGACTCTTAATATCTCCAATGAAATATGTAGTCAAGAAATATTTCATTAAACATATCGATTATGGTTTAATATTTCCTATCTCTGGTAGTAGGTGGGTTAGCCCATTGAAATTAGTACATAAAATATGGTAGGAACATAATGATTGAGAATGATAAAGGATAATTGATACCTACAATAAAATTGAAGGTTGAATATTTTACTTCAATTATTGAAAATTGAATGGTTCCACTAGAAAGGATCACTTCTTATTACCATTTATTAATCAAATCCTTCAACAAATTGTTGATATATATTACTATTGTTTTTTGGATGGATACTCGGGTTATAAGAAAATGTTGGTTACACCAAAAGATCTAGTGAAAAGTATATTATCTATTATTTATGGTGCATTCTCTTATCATTGAATTACTTTTGGAATGTGTAATGCACCAAACACATTTCAATTATGCATTATGAAAATATCCTAAGACATGATTGAATATTTCATGGAAATATTTCTGGATGACTTTTCCTTTTATGATAATTATTTTGATGATTATTTTAAACATTTGGATGAGGTTTAATAAAGAATTTAGTAAATAAATATTGTTATCAATTAGGGAAAACAAAACATTATGGTATAATGTGTTATTTGTTTAATTCATTTAATTTCAAATAAATGCATTGAAGTTGACCCCGAAAAGATTTGTATAATCTATAATCTACCCATTCCCTCTTAATTTTGTTTAATCAATGGTATTCATGGATCTTTTTTATTCTATGTACATTTTATTAAGTATTTTTATATTATTGTATTCCCTCTTACCACTCTTTTTAGAAAATATATCACACTCTAAATTGGGCAAGAATGTTAGGAGTTATTTAAATTATAATGTAAAAAATTGAACAAATCCTCAATAATAATTTCACTAGATTGGGATAATCCATTTGAATTAATGTGTGATTCTAGTGACAGGGAATTTGGTGTTGCAATGGGTCAAAAGAAAAGAATGGATCTTTAGAGCGATCTTTTATGCTATCCACACATTTAATGTGTCTCAACATAATTACACAATAACTGAAAAAAGAGATGATGGAAGTTGTCTTCCCATTCGATAAATTCTATTCTTAACTAATATTATCTAAAGTCACTACGTATACATATAACTCTACCCATTGGTATATGATTACCAAGAAAGATATTAATCCCAGAACAATTTGATGGATATTGTTATTCATGAATTTGACATTGATGTTAAAGACATAAATGGAATACAAAATGTTTTTGGTTATCATTTATTATTCCTATACTATAGAATAAGTAAAATAAATGTGGAATTAATCAATGAAACAATTCATGATGAACCACTCTATGCCACTAATAAAATCATACCATGGAATCTCAGTTTTTTATTAAATTAGCTTGAGGTTTGGTACACATAGATTTGTCAAAGGTGTAGAGAAATAGACTTTTGAATGATGAATGTCATTACTACTGTGATGATCCATTACATTTCAAGGACTGTGCAGATAGAAGGATTATAAGATGCGTCCTAAAATAATAATTTGATAGTGTTTTTAATTTTTTATATGCTAGAGAATCTATAGGACACCATGGAATTCATCAAACAATTACCAATGATTTATAATTTGGTTTTTACTGGCCTTCCATGAATCATGATATTAATTATTTTTTAATGAATTATGATAAATTCCAAAGAAATAGGAGTATAATCTAAAATAATTAGGTTCTATAGCATTCGATCATGGGTGTTGAAGTTTTTAAAAAATGGGGAATCAACTTACAAGGTTAGTTTTTTAAATATTATTAAAAACATACATCCTTGTTTTCATTAACTACATATCAAAGTTGGTGGAAGTTGAAGCATTAGTGGAAAAGTATGCTTGAGTTGTCATTAAAGTTTTGAAGCAACACATTTTTAACTGGCTAGGAATTCTAAGCCTCATCATCAGTGATCATGGTAACCACTTCAATAGTGATATTTTTCAAAATATAATGACTCCAAATTTATTTCACCACTACATGATATCCCCATACCATTCATAGAACAATGTCCATTTTGACATTTCAAACAGAGAGATTAAGGTAATTTTAGAGAAATATATGAGTACAACACAAAAATATTGGAATTCGAAACATGATGTAACACTCTTAGATTATAGGACTTCATAAAAACACCTATTAGAATGTCTCTACTTTACTTGGCCTTTAGATAAACATTTCATATCCCTATAGAACAAAAAAGAAAAATATTAATGGCTTATGAAGAAGCTTAATTTTGATTTTAAAACATCCCAAGAAAAGTGTTTTTTGAAGATAAATGAATTGGATGAGATAATGAGGGAAGTTTTTGACAATACTTTGATATATAGAGAAAACTAGATCCTGCCC
Source organism: Viscum album (assembly GCA_963277665.1). Classification (NCBI taxonomy): domain Eukaryota; kingdom Viridiplantae; phylum Streptophyta; class Magnoliopsida; order Santalales; family Viscaceae; genus Viscum; species Viscum album. The sequence continues at coordinate 1,760,674,647 of OY728123.1, forward strand.
TAATAAATGAATCCATTAAATACATTTTTTATTGGGAAAAAAATATCTACTCTTAAACACAAGACATTGGGTCATGATAGGAAATCTCAAATCAAAGTAGTCAGGTACTTGCACTATTATAATTTTTTATCACCGTCATTCCATTGATATATTTCATTGGAGGATTCCTATATTTAATGTTAATGTCAATGCCTCAAAATTTATCACACTTTAGATAAAATAGCTGTCATTGAATAATTTCTTTAAAATGAGAGGTTTCTCATCTAGATAAACATGTTAAACTTATCGTTAATCAGTTGGTAACCCATGTTTTTTCTGTTATGTCATTTTATTTATTTATCAGTTCTTGTTTATTTTAGGAAAAAAATCTAGAATGTGTGTAACATTTCGTACATACAGATGAATTTTTATGCAATTATTATTATTCAGTTTATCTTATTTTATATATGTGATATTTGGTGTTATATTTATGATATGATGTAGGTATGTTTGGTCCATGTAAATATTTTATAGGTAAATAATTTCTAGTGCTTCATTAAAATAGGAAGAAATTCTATGTATATGTACACATACTCAAGGTAGTTTTTTTTGTTATATGTTATTATTCAAAAAACTAATGCAAAATAACAAAATAAAATAAAAATATGATAAATTATAAAAAACCAACATTCCTCTCATTGATGAACCCGCCAGATTTTTTTTTCATAACATGGTCATTGGAATCCAATTGTATCTATATGAAGTTCAACCATATGATTCTAGTTTTACGTGATTTGATTCTTGATTCCCGAATCTAGATGACTTCTGATATCAGTCTATGACTTGAATTTTTCTTCCTGAAAATCATTTATTTTTTAGACACATATTCTCAATTATGTTCAGTTGTATTTTCCAACATTATATTTCCATAAACATGAAGATTCTATCCCATTTTTTCATCATTTCCTATTTCTATTTTTATTTAGGGAATCTTAACCGTGTTATGTCTTTTGAGCATTCTATGTTTGAATGTCAAAGCAATCAAAATTTTGGAAGCTTCACTAAAATGACCGAGGAATTGTTTTGAGAAATTAATCTCCTCTGACCCACTGGGAGACCCTAATATTTTCTCTATCATGTAGCTCTTAGAATCTATGAAGAGTCCTTTTTAGGATAATTCCACATCTGATACCCTTCCATAAACTACTCTTAAATATTTTCATAGTTATGCTCAATATAAGTGTGGGGTAAGTATTTATTTATGGAGAGGGTTGTTTGAGGGACTGTGAGCCAATCAATGAACATGGATTGACATTATCTCACCATATTTTATATGATCTTCTTTTCATATTTTCTCTATTTATTTCATGTATTTTCATATAGGAAAATATATTCTTTTTCGTTCTAATAATGAGTATATTTGAGGCCATTACATGGTAACCCTCACCTTTAAAGACACTTATAAAAGTGATTAATCATTACTTTAAGAGCTAGATAATTTTCTATAAGACAAAATTTTATTGAGATTATAATGAGTATGAGATACTTGTGTACCTTTTATTGAATTTTCTCATAATTTGTATATCATGTGGTTTTGGATCTATTACTCACCTGTTTAGCTTTCCATTACATTTGAGTGAGTTGTGTCCTGAAAAATAAAAGAAAAATAGAAGGATCAATCTTTTAAGAGATATTGGATTATCATATGCTTGGGTAAAAACAATGTTTAAAGAGTGGGGGAGTGATATTTTAATGGAGACATTTGGATTGAAACTTATAATGTATTTATTTCAAGCTTCAACCCTTATTTTTCTGTAAATCCTAAAAAAAATGACCTCTCATTACATAGCATCATAGACATTTGAACATAATGTGAATTCCTCAAGATTAATTCATTATATTGATTTACACTAGTGGAGATGTGAAATTCATATAAAGCCTATGGTAATTTTGTATGTGTTTGAGAATTAATCATAACATTCTCAATAAATTGATTTGAGAAATTAGAGTGCTGGAATGGTAGGTCACATTGATGCATGAGGGTAATTATTTGTTTTTAAAAATAATGTATGTGGAAGGGGAACTATTTTGAAATTTTTTATTTTAAATAAATCATGAAATATTTTGGGTAAAAGTGATTGGAAAATTTTGAACTTGTAATTTTTATGTTTTGTTTTGACTATGAGCCCGGTTGTATTTTCTTTCTAATTTTTTTTCCTATTTGGGAAAATGTTTATTTGTGGGGTATCTGATGCAAATGAAATTTATGACATTTATAAAAAAATTAAAAATAGTTGTTTTTTATGTTAATCGCATTGCGTTGAATTTTAAAAAATTTATTACCAATTGGCAGTTATAAAATTGGTGAGAAAGGTTAAATCATAGAGAGAATGGCATCTATTTCACTAAAATTATCTCTTTATATGTTGTCTAAGAAAATGTACTACTAAGGGAATTCCTATTTTTAATTTATTTTTATAAAACTAAAAAATATTAAAGTGAATAAAATATCATATAATTGAAATTTAAAAAACGATGAGGAAATTTTATCAGTAAAGTGAATCTGGGATACCGACGTCATAATCAAACTACTATAAAACCATGAAAAATATTTTTTTAATGTGATTAAATATTTATTCTTACTATTTATCACAAGTTCCAAAAATATTAGTATTTTTTAAAATATCATTTTATATCTGCTAATTTATTTAAATAATATTTCCCTGGTGTTATAAATAAATTAGGAGACATGATTGAGTATTTAACCAAATGGAGAAATGAAATAGCCCATCTCCCACAATTCTACGCTGTCTATTTTCACTGTAGTCAGTTAAGATGATTAACCATATCTATATCTATGATTCAACTAATAATTAAAATGTATGGTTTTAATTTTTCAAATTATTTCATTGAAATATAAATAAAAAAGTTAAAATTTAAAATGAAAATATATTGAATTGAAAGATTAACCCAAAAATAAAAATCTCAACATGTCATGAAAAATAGATTAAGATATTTATCCTTTTAACCTGACACAAATAAATTTACCCCAACATCATGACCAAAAAAATATGTGTGGTAAAAAAATGATAAATAATGAAAAATATAACTGCATTATTGAAATAATTATCATGTTAGTCATAACTCTTTCCACGTAATGCACTCTCAAATATTTGTAGTATAAAGTTGAACCCTTATCCCATGATGACATTATGCACAATATGAAAAACTCCAAATATGCACCTGGAATGGAGAAAATCAGTTCCTATTAGTATTGAAGAAGAGGTTGATCACTTGGTTGAGGCAGCATGGAGGAGATAGTAGTGGGTATACTAATGAATGAAGGAGGCATGTGGTCCTTCTACAGTATAATAAGGAGTTGTTCAGCGGGTGCTTCTTAACTGGTGTTTCTTGGTGATGGTGGATCATGCAGGGAATGAGGAGGTGGATGACCCATGTTGTGGTGTGCATCCAATAAGGAGGTGAGTGTTGGAAATTGATATGAGGAGCAATACATTGGGTGTGGTTCATAGGAGATAGTGAGGTAGAGAGAGGAGAGTGGTGGTGTTATATATATGGATGGCGGTGTGGCAAGATGGAGGATGATAGCCTATGTGGATGTTGTTGGTGCATGGTGATCTACTATTCCATGAGGGTTTGAGAGGTGCATATGAGATGGTGGGGATGAGGTCATTGGGGAGTTTTGGTACACTGAGAGTAAGGGTGTGGCCTTATATTCTACAAATATAGATTAGGTGGGCATTCCCACTTAGGGTTTTTGATCCCTTGAAGAAGAGATCTTATAGACACATATCTACAAAAATTCAAAACATGAAATTAAAATTAAAATTTTAAATTAAAAAACATTATCTAAATGTAAAATTATGACAATAATAATAATAATTTAAATATAATTATATAAATAACTATTATAATAATTATATATATAAACCCAAAAACTAATTATAAGAAATTTTATATAGTTATATATATATATATGTGTGCATGTTTGTACATGTAAAAATATAGATATAGATATATAAATGTAATAAAAATGAAAATAATATCCTAAAAATAATTATACTAATATTAGTAATACTAAAAAAGTTTTCAAAATAAAATATAAAATCATTAAAAACTAATGAATATACTAAATTTCAAATATTAGTAAACAAATTTACCAAAAATAATAAAAATGTCAAAAATAATAAAATACAATGAAAAGAACCAAAAAACACAATAAGAGGATAAAAAATTAAATTTAAAATAAGTTAAAATTTATTATATCTTAATAAATTCCATGTGTATCAATAAAAAATATCATATATTATTATATTTTCAAATAATAGATCTAGTTATATTTAATTAATGAACAAAATATTATATGGATTAAATGAGTGTTCAGCCATCTATCCATGTATGGATTAAAGTGATGAAAAAGGAATATATATAGTTATACAAGATTGTGTGAAATTTTCTTGAGTTTAACCTTTATTATGATGTGGTGATAAGGTTCAAGAACTATGTTTGTGTCCCCTTTATTCTATTTTTGAAGAATGATGTGTTTGATACTAATTACAGTTCTTCATTATCTCCTAGAATTTCAAAGATATATTGAGATTTGAAATATTTTTTTTTATGGGATGGTATAAAAAGAGATATTGAAAATTTATTATCTTGATACATTATATGATATAATGTTTTTTCTAAGAAAAAAATTATTAGGGGATGTTACAATTTTTACCCAAAGCAGAGTGGAAATGGGAAAACATCACCATGGATTTTTTCATTGGAATTACCAGGATGACTGAAGGGAATAATTCCATGTGTGTTATAGTTGATCTCTTAACAAATTTATCCCATATAATTTCCATTAGAAATGATTTTTCTAGGGATCGTCCTATCAGTATATATATTAATGAAGTTATAAGGTTGCATCAAGTACCATATTTCGTTGTATCTGATTAGGATTTGAGGTTTACCTTGAAAATATGGTCAAGTTTTCAGTAAGCTATGGATATTGAATTGACCATTAGTACGACATATAATCCACAGATGTATGGTTTGTCTAAGAAAAATATTTGAACTCTATAATACATTTTGATATATTTTTATATGTAATTTTAAGGTAGTAATGATTAACACCTTCCATTGATGGATTTCTCATGAAATAATAGCTTTAACTCTAGCATTCAAATGGGTTTTTATAAATCCCTCTATGGTAGAAAGTGAAGAACACCAATGTATTGGAATAAAATTGAAGAGAGAAAATTATTTGTACATGACTAATCTTAGGAAATTGTAAATAAGGTTATATAAATATAATACCATATAAGGGAAGCTCAAAGATGGAAAAAATGTTATACTGAAAATCATAAAAAGGATTTGGATGTTTTAGATAGTGAAATAGGTTTTCCAATGAATATATCTCTATAATAGAGTGATGTGATTTATAAATAATGGTATGTTTCACCCTTGGTATATCATTCCCTTTGAAATTTTTTAGTGTTGGGATGGTAGCTCATGGATTGCTGCTTCCATTGAATCTCTCACATGTTCATGATGTGATCCAAGTATTTCTTATGAAGAATTACATGCATAATCCTTCACTTGTAGTAAACGTAGATTTATTACCTCTTGAAAATATCTCTCTTATGAGGAATAGCTTGTGAATATTCCAGATCATAGAGAAAGAGATCTACAAAATAATACCACATAAATGGTCAATGTTTTGTGGAGAAACCACCAATTTGGTAAATCTATGTGGGAACCCAAGGACATAATGAAACAAATATATAGTCATTTTTTTTATCGAAGTGCTGAATTTTAGGGGAGAAATTTATTTTAAGGGGGTAGAATCTAACATCATAATATTTTATGAAATAATATTTTTTAATTAAATTATTTCTTCCAAAACTTTTGTTATACACAATAATAATTCAAAATGAATCACATTATACTATTAAAATATTACAATTATATGTTATCACCTTGTTGTTGGATTGGTGGTTATGAATATGAAATACTAAATTAAGAAAATATATGGCTCACACATTTATAAAATTAATTCATTAGTTATCAATTAATTCTAAATGAAAATAAAAAAGACATTTGACAATAATTGAAATGTTTTTTCTAAAAAAATGTTTTCATACGCACAATAAATTTTTATCCACATTTATAAAATTTATCACTATATGTGTATGATTTTAATAAATCTAATATATTATATATTCAATCGAATATTTTAAACATTCATCTAATATATTCTATTCATGGGATAAAAATAAATAATGTTTAATGATTAAAACTGTATTCTTCTAAAAAGTCGTTTTTATCATGTTTTGTGCAAGTACATTAAAATTAATTTCTTCCACTTATAGTTATTGGATTTTATAAAATTAATTCCATACTTATAATATGGAGGTTCAAATTTTTGGATATTTTTCTTTTTTATTGGTCAATATGATTTGTAATAATGGTAAAATTTATCTCCTCGGTAAAGGGTAAATCAGGTTAATCTATGTTAAAACTATGTGATAAGGACATAATTTTTTATCTTAATTCTAATTGGATGAATATAAATTTACTCTTATCACCTTAAAATTAAAATTTATTTTTAACAGACACTTTTCCAGGAAAATTACATTTATAAAATTTAAAAAAAATACAAAGTGTCATTGTTGTTATTTCGAATAAATTTTATGTATTCACGTAGGGAAAAACTAGTTATGATAAATATTGATACTCATTTTGACTCTAATGAAATTATTTTCATGATATATTTATTTCTAATTTTTAGTAATTATATAATGAAATTAAATATTCCTAAAACACTGATTCTCTATTTCTCCAATTAATAAAAAATATAACAAATGATTTAAAAAATAGTAAAATTAATATAATTTGAGTGAGTTAATGTGTTCCACGAATTTAGAAGATTATTTTGACATAATATTATTATGTTAAAGAATTATATTTTATTTCTAAATTTTTTATGTCTTTTATGTCAAATAAAATGAATAGTATCAAAATTGACTATAATGATTTTTTGTCAAAATAATATTTTATTAAATTACATTAAAATTATAATAATATTAAAAGAGGAGAAAGATGATTATATATAGTCCAAAAATTCATCCCCCATTCCTTTATAAGACATTTTAAACCATTTGAATTGATAATTACATTATTATAATACAATATTTTATGAAATTCCAAGTGTGAGATCTCCCTCCCTTGTAAAAGGACACCATTAATTTAATTTATTTAAACCACATTAAGCAATATAGGTCAACCATACACTAATAAATTGTCTTATAAATATCCTTATCCAATTTTTTGTGGTGTTTATCTCCCCAAAATACAAGTTCCTTAAGAAATGATCTAAATGTCGTCTTCTGAAAAAGTGGAGGTTAGAATTCTTTCAAAGAAAGTGGAACTCAAGGTAAGATATTTTCATCTCAGTTTAATTTATGTGTGTAACATGCCTTAAAACCCACTTATTTCTTTTGTTTTGTTCATATACAACACATGAATGTATTTTTCAATTCTTATTATGAAAATTATCGGTATTTACATATCCATCTATGGTTATTTATTTCATTGGACTTATGATTCAAAAATCAACCATGTTTAATGGGATTTAATGTTACTATCTCATAATTTATAAGGATTTTTAATGATGAAGTATTAATGATGAAATATTATAATCTACCTCTGATGATACTCAATCATTTTCCCCTTATCTATTTATTTCATGAAAATAAATGGTTTCCTTTCATTTTCATCTCTATAAGTACTCAAAAGTACAAAAATATATTTTTAAAGAAAATTGAATTCATTTCTCTCTACGGTAGAAAAACCTTTTTCTTCCATATATATGTTTTCTAAATAAAATTAATGAATGTTTTTAATGTTAGCTCATAATTTTATAAATTCATTGGTACCCATGTTTTAGTTTTCATAAAATGATTTGAAAGGAATATTCTTGCAATTTTCTTTACAAGGTACTTTTTGAATTTTTTGAAAAATATATGGAATTATTTTTTAAAATTATACAAGGTAAACAGAATTTATGTTGTCCTAGATGTTTAATTTTATGAATATTAATTTACAAGTTCCCAATATAACTTTTAAATAAAAATATTCCAAAATTTTTTTTTAAATTTTTAGATTTTAAATAAGTTATTTCAACATGGAAAGGTTGTTTTCCTCATGAATGTTTTTATGACCTTTTGATTATTCAAAGATAACAACCTTAACTGTTTCTTATGCCAGGAAAGTTAGTCATAGGGAGGCCCCTGACTATTTATTAAATAAAAAATAAAAGTACAACAAGTACATAGAAGAATGATTACATATCATAATCTTCACAGCTATCACAACCCCCACAAGAGCCTCTTTCCACAGTGGTCGTCTCCCATTCTGAGATTTCATAGTGCTTTAGGATCTTGGTGTACTTCTAATATTCAATTTCTCCAAAGATATCAAGTCTTGCGGAGATTGTTCAAAATAGGACCAAGTGGACAGCGGCTTCGGCTAATCAGAGTAGTCTTTCCTCGTCCTTTTTTTTGTTGTGGTGGTCACTTCCTGTCCAGATTTCCCCTTCCCATCCTTGAGAACCTCACAATAGGAAGGCCTAACCACCACACTATGATTTTCCTTGTCACTGTCCAAGAAATCCTCCCAATTTCCAATTACCGTGTCATCATTGAAACCATCAGCCACCCCTCGGGTCTGTTCATTACATCTGTTATAGTCAATAACAACCAAACATGGCAGTTTCCCTTCCATTACTTGGCTGACATCCACCACCTTCACAGCATTAACTAAACCAATCTCTTTATATTGTCCTTCAAACTCTTGCCCAGCATCCACCTACTTCACTGAATCAATTAAAACACACTTTATATTGTTTCCATCTTTCATTGAGACACCCATCTCCATTTGGAATCCCTCTTCAGTCTCCAACACTTAGAACCAGTTGCAGGTAGTAGAATTACTCCTTGAGGCAGCATATTGCAGCTGCACCTTATGCCTCTCACTGTTCAGACATGGACTGGAATCTATTATTCATCCACGGCCTTCTGAATTCGAAGGCATCCCCACCTTATTCGGACCAGCACAATTGAAACCAGCATCACCAACACCTCGTTTGGTTCCACTCTCCCCTGGAAGAGCAGTAGGAATAGACCCCCCTGCAGGTTGTGCCACAACAGGATCCTGCACAATGCCATTTCGAGAAGACCCAGCCCTTAGGTCTTGCTTCAACCTCTCAGACACTGCCACAACAGAAGGATTACCCAAGCCCGGCTCACCCACACCATTTCTACTCTTTTCAACACCATCAATCTTCTTCCCCAGACCCGCGACTCTACCATTTCTTCCCACTAGAATAGATAGGATTATGCTTTGACATTTTTCATTTCGGTGGCCCACACGATAACACCCTGGACAATAATCATTATAGGACTCAAACACCACCGCTTTCTTCCAGCGGTACTCCTCACCAATTGTGATCCAAATCCACTCCACTGGCTCCGTTGAAGCATCCACCTCAACGCAGAGACGCGAGTTAACTAGGTGACTAACCAACACAATGCGGGCATCAGCGTAGAGAAAACGACCTACCAGATTCTCTAACATACGGATGATCATTGGATTATGAAAGGGAAAATGAAGATGGGGAAAGCATACCAAGGTCGCGACGGAGGGTGAAACCCAGTTCATTCAAAGATCAAAAGTCCATCGGAGAAGGAAAATCCATCATCCATTGCAGCTTCTAGGAGCTCGGGACCAAGCACAGATTAAATCTTCCTCAGAAGAAAAATGTATCATCAAATGGTGCTTATCAATCATACCCACCGCCACACGATCCTGCAGATCCCAATTTCGGAATACAAATCTGTTGAATTCATCTACCGAAGGTATTCGGTGATTAAAGCGAGCCAACAATGTCAAATTCAAAATATTTGACACTCCTGAGAACTCCGATAATGAAATCTTCAGTTTAGGATCCCCAAGATGCAACTCCGGATCCTTCAGACTCAAATAGATTGATGAAAACTCAAGAAGAAAACTAGGGTTAGAGAAAGGAACAAAAATCGCTTGTGGAATTGATGGTCGAGGAAGAACCTCCACCCCCTCCACGGGTTATGTTATGATGAAATTATTAACTTTTTGTAAAACTCATTTATTTTCATGGGATATAATATGATATGATCTTGAGAAACAAATATGTGTGTTTATAATTATGAGATAGGTGGTACCTATATCTCCCTCCAATGAATTGGCTAATGATTAATGTTCTATGATCTCAAAGGGTACATGGGAGTTTATTCCAATCCCAAAATATGGTACACAAGAGGATATACCAATTGTAAAGCTAGTGCATGGTTGGTTATCCCAATCCTAACATGTTATAAATTTCATGGTGGGTATCCTTGACATAAGGTCTCATATTATTATGTATATGAAACAATTCCATGTTCTATACCAATTTTATGCTCTAGTGTCTCATGTTCTTTTATTCCTTTGTAATTCATGTCTTACAAACTTCTAATATTTATGTCATGATTTAAGATTATGATCTATGATATTCAAGAAATATATTTGAAATTATAATCGCATGTTCTCATACCCTTTTTTGATGTTATTCTTATATGAGCGTTTATATCTCCATTATTTAACCTTATACCCTTTCTTATGTTTCCTTTCCCATGTCTTGAAAATAGATTTTATGTGTGATATGTATTAAGAGGGTGATAGTTATGAATATATAAGTGGGAGATGATGTTGGACTATTATGAACCAGTAATTTATATTTCCATGTTTCCAAAGGAAATATACCTATATGATTGTAGTATGAATAATTATATTATATAATTAGTATTCATATATTATTATGTGATATTATTGTATAAAAAGTATAGTAAATGTATGTTATCTTTAACTTATGTTTATGATGTCATGTTTTATGTTGTTTCCACATTTCCATGATGATTTTATCTTATCATTTTATATCTTGCCTCATTATTCAAGATTATGATTCTCACCCATCTTATGTTATCTTGATATGACTATTGGATCACTTTTTCTACTTTAACTTATGTTATTTTTTTTATATTCCTTAATAAGATTTATAGATCACTCATTTATTATGTATGCCCCTAGGTTATCACATGTAGTTTTAGAAGATCCATGCAATATAAGGGAATTCATTCAGAGTTTTTAAGTAATGATGTTGTACCCATGTTTCATGTTAATGTTCTATACACCTATTATCCTAATTAAACTAGGCTTCAGGATCTTCTGGGGTTATATTTTGTTAATATGTGTGTTATAAATCACGAATTAAGTTATAATAAAGTAATATTTTTCATAGTTCGTATCAGATCAATGCCTAGTAATTTTGGTATTGGGATTAGAAAACTCTAGTGAAATACATAGGGATAATACTAAACATTATAAACATCCTAAAACGTTGTAAAATTATTGAATATGTTTTTTCTCGAAAAACAAATCACTATCAGGATAATATAAATAGATGTGGATCTGGTAAAGAGACATCTAGGGTTAATAACCCTGAAAAGTCTACATTGATATATAGTTCATAATCACTTGGTGCATGATAATAGGCCTTACTTCACTCTTATTTTGACACTCCTATGAGATTTTCTTTGATAAATTCAAAATAAATTTATGAACCATTATAAATGGAATAATAATGCCAATAAAATGTTATGTTAGGAAATAGATAAAGGAAATATTAGATTAAATCATAGAAATCCATAGGATAATAAATATGTTACATTTAGGGTTATCCTTTTAATGTTCATATTTTCAATTTTATGTGTATAATAATTTAATAATTCTCATCTGTAATGTCTCCTTTATTTTTATTCAATGGATGGAAATAGTAGAAACTGATTCAAAAACCCATGTGAGTGGAAATGTGATGACTTCCCAAATGAGATGCCTAACATGATGGGAGATAATGTAAGATGTCTTGTGATTATGTAAAATCAGATATCAAAAATGATTATTAACAACTAGCACATATTTGAATTTCAAAACACAACAAAGAAGAGGAGGACAACATCTCAAGGAATTTCATTGGATAAAGGTGATAAGGGATAGATTCTTTAATTTCTTATGTGTTATAAATGTGTAAATAGACACCAAGGTAAATATCATAAATTAAATAAAAGATTTTTTATGTGTACAAAAACATGGCATAAAGTTTCTAATTACCATCGAAAATGAAGTTATAAATTAACATAATAGATAAAAATAAAGTTCATTCTAAGTTACCATTAATAGTTTTATGTTAAAAATGTGGTGAAGTTTGGAATTATCAATTCCAATTATCTATTCCAAGGGCTGAAAATCATGATTGGCACAAAAAATATCCATGAACAAGGAGAGAAGTAAATTCATTTGATGAGATGGATCATGATGACAGAAGTTCACATAACCACTACTTGAGAGTTGTGTTTGTTTGTTTGTATTTAAATTCATAATATATTATTTTATCTTTTAATTTTCTAAGAACATCAGGTCACCACCTCAAATGATTTAATATTATTAGGTAAAAAATTATATTATTACTATATCACAAGTTAATGCTTATTGGAATGTTCTTTAAAATCATACCATTCTACCTTTAGTAGAATTTGATGTTTTTCTGGGTATAGATTGACATTCCTTGTATAAATTTACCATAAATTTATAGGAACTAAAATTAAACCTCCATATCATGAATCACCCTTTGATTATCTATACGTGTAAAGAGGAATATGAATCATCTTTAGTATAATCATATTAAGCATAGATATTGTTTCCTTATGAGAAATCATATCTAGATCTCATTAATGAGATTAAAGAAAATATATTCCTTGATGGCATGACTATTATAAGGGAATGTGTTGAATTTTTCTTAAATAATTTCCTAGTTTCCCACTTAAATGAGTGTTTGAGTTTTGAATAGAACATATAAATGGAGCAAGTAATATTCTTTGATTATGTTATCACTAGAAAAGGGATATCTGTAGATCCTTAAAAAACTGAAACAATTGAAGGATGGATAATACCAAAATCTATGATATAAATATGTAGTAAACTTGGATAATATGGGTAATATCATTGATTATTGAAACAAATATCATGATTTTAAAAGCACAATAACCAATATTACATAGAAGGGAGTTAAATATTTTGTACAGATGAATGTGAAAAATTCATTAAATAGTTGAAGATAAGAATAATATTTGAACATGTGCACACATTAACCACCAGTTGGAAAGGATTTGTTATCTAAAATGTTTCCTCAAAAAACGTTATTGGGTTGTGTAACCATGCTAGATAAGAAATAAATGACATATTCTTTTCACCAATTAAAGATCCATGAGAAAAAATATCATACACTTGATATAGAACTGGCTTCAATGATTTCGTGTTCAATATTTTATGGAATTATCTCTATAGAGAGAAATGTGACATATATGTGGACTATTAAATCCTAGTGTTTATATTCACACAAAAGGATCTAAATATGTGATAATGGATTTTGTTAATGATAACAAAGAATTACTATTTTCCAATCCATTTCCATCTTAGGAAAGTAAAGAAAGTGTAAAATGAATTAAGTAGTAAGGATCCTGCAACTTTATCCATATTATGTATTCTAAGGGATCTAATATCTGTAGACATGAAAAGGATAGATATTGGAATAATTAAAGGATATTTATCCAACATTTCTTAAATAACCCCCAATACATCCATTCTTTATTGGATCAAGGAGTCCTAGAAAGATAATGAGATTCTGTAGAAAAAGTTAGAGAATATTCTAAAGTTTTCCTTTATTGAATATGGAGTTATAAGGTTCAAAACCCATATATATGTCCCATAAAAACTAATATTGAAGAGGTAAATTATGGATGATGACCAAAGATCATCATTATTAATTCATCTATGAATCACTATGATGTGTAGAGATTTCAATAAAACACTTCTAGTGGGATAAAAGGCATATGGAGATTTTTGAGTTTGTATCACGATTCGTGGTATGCCAACAAGTTAGGGGAAAATGAAAAAAAAAATATAAGGGTATGATGAAACCATTATTCATAACAATATTGAAATGGGAAAAAAATAACTGTGTATTTTTTCGAAGGACTCCCTAGGAAAACTAAAGACAATAATTTAATCTGGGTGGTTGACAATCGCCTTACAAAGTTCTCACATTTCTTTTTGTTAAGGAATATTAATCTATTGACCACCATTCCTATATATACATTAGAAAAGTGGTAAGACTACATTTAGTTCCAATCATTATTGTATTTGAATGATATTTGAGTTTTACCTCAAGGTTTCAAAGAATCCTTTAGTAAGGGTTGGATACAAAACTGGGCATCAACATTGATTATCACCTTTATATGTATGGTCAGTCTCAAAAGACCATTAAAACTCTATTGGATATATTGAGACTATGTTAAATGGATTTAAAGGGATGTTGGGATCAACACCTTCCCTAATATATCTCTCATATGATAATAGTTTCCATTATAGCATTCAAATGGAACCTTATGAGTCTATGTATGGGAAGTGGTGTTAGAATATGATATGTTGGGATGAAGTTGGAGAGAAGAAGATGATGGGACCTGATCATATATAATAAATGGTAAATAAGGGTCAAAATTTTCATTTTCATATTAAATATATATATAGTTGATTGAAAATATTTACAGAAAATCATCAACAATTCCTAGAGTTTGAGAGTGGAGAAAAAGTTTTCCATTATATATCACGATGGAAGAATGTCATGAGTTTTATAGAGAAGGGATATCATAGTCCTTGACACAACATCCCCTATGAGATACTTGATCTCAAAGGGAAATGACCTATCAAATAACCCTGCCAACTAAACTATCTCAAGTGCATGATTTCTTCCATGTATCCATCTTGAGGAAGTATATACCAGACCCCACACATGCACTAAATCATGATGTGGTTCCATTAGATAATTATTATTCATATGAGGAGAAACTAGTGAAGATCATAGACCATATTGGAAAGGTTTTACAAAACAAGACAAATCACCCAGTCAAAGTGTTATGGCAGAACCAAAAGATTCAGGAAGTGACATGGGAACCAGAAGAGGCGGTGAAAAAAAGTACACTCACCATATTTTATACATGAAATGAAAATTTCAAGGGTGGAATTTCTGAAGGTGGTAAGACTATAATGAGATGAAAATTTATAAATTAATTCCTCTTTTTAAATGAGTGATTATCTTATTAATAAATGGAATTATATAAAACACATGTACTTATTTTGTTATTTTGGACCATTATATGGTCTATTAAATTTAACAGACTATTAAGCATCATACCCATTTAAACTATTATCATTGTACAATTAACATTAATATTATTATATTAAAGGTTATGATAAAGTACATTTGACATAGACAGAGGATGTTTTGGCCTTGACCAGTAGGATCATACCCTATGAATCCCATTTATCAAATATTCTTAGTGAGATAGAATCTATGGGAATTACCCATGACCAAGCCTAATATGAGATTAAACAAATAACGCATCAATGAAACTATTTACAAGATAATTCCAACTCATCAATATCACTTCCCAAACCATGTGCGCCAACCCACCCAAGAAAATCACACTATCGCGCACCTCACCCTTAAGGAATTCACTAGTATAATATTGAGCTATGTATCTTGACCCAAACAGTATGAACTTGAATGTTCTTATTTTAAATAAAATAATTATTATATTTTATTATTTTATTATTACTTTTTAAAATTACTAAATATTGTTTTTGAAAAAAAATAGATTCTGATACAATGAAACACAAATTGTATTTTTGGGAAATATATGATTTCAGTAAAGAAGATTGTTTGATGAATTCATAAATTTGTTTAATAAATGATATTTTAATAAAATTTTAAAATTAAATAATATTTATTAAATATAAAATATAATATACTTTTATGAAGTCAAATGTAATTTTTTATGTGTTTGAAAATTTATCTTGAAAAAAATGTTATTTTCAATAAATGTGGATTTTTTATTCAAAATTATAAATTCTAATACATAGATAATTATTTGGATAAAATAAAAAACATTTCTTAAATCATTATGTGGAATTTATTAAATGGATTTATTTTCATAATTTTCAAAAATAGTCGAATTTTTCTGTCAAAATTAAAAACGATATAAATATACGGTGTGTATTATGACATCATAATGACCTAAAAGTGATGTAATGTATTCCATAAAAGGTATCTGTGACCAAATATATATATATAATTTAAAATAAGTCAATTTTTAGGTTATTTGATTAAATTTATAAACCCTTAATAAATCATCCAAAACGTATTTTATATTTTAAGGTTATAAAATTTATTATTTATAAACATGACTCACTTCTACATCACCAATGTTGTGGTTTTAATGTTGTATATTCGTTGGATTACAAAATAATGAAAATAACTCCAATTTTTCAGAATCCATGGGAAACCCCATGGTAAGGTTTGTGTTTTTTATAACATTATTATATAGATTCCAAAACCTATGTTTGGAAATTAAAAAAGAACTCGCATCTCTTTTTCTATACAAAACCACCCAACCTCACATTCCTCTCCACTCAAAAATATTAGATCATATAATTAAGAAGAATTTACCTCTATATATTCATCCCTAGGTTCCCCTAATCTCTAAATAATTACCTCCCATGCTTTTTGAATCACCCTCCCAAGGTAAGGGATCCTCTCCCCCTCTTCATTCAAGCACCTTCATTGTATTATTCCATTTAATTTCCCTTTATTCATGTTTGGTTATGTTCTTTTATACCATTATTATAGTCCTTATGATTTACAAGTGATAAGATACCCCCATTCGCTATCATTAATACCTTCTATGAATCATTATGTATGTTTTTCATGATTCCAAAACTATCCTATTATTTTTTATTCCAAACAATTATGCAGGGAATTCTCATCCCCATTTTCACTAAAGGGTATTCACATAAATTCACCAATCCTTAATTGGTTTGGGACTTACATTTATATATCCCACGCTCATTTATAATATGATTGAAATTTATTAAATAAATCCATATGTTGTATGTTCTATGTGGAACACTTATGCATGTATATGATATGAAAGTGATGGGTGGGCTTCGAATTATATATCCCTCTAATGCATGGGTAATGTTTTTATCCCATGTGATGACATGAATGGTACATGGGAGGTTATCCTAATCACACAATGTTATGATTTATTAGTTTTTTTCCTTGACTTATGTTTATGATGTCATGTTTTATGTTGTTTCCAAATTCCCATGTTGTCTTTATGTTATCATGTTATATTGTGCCTCATTGTTCAAGATTATAATACCACCCAACTAAAGTTACAGTGATGTACCTATTAGCTCAAATATAATACATTACCTTATTCTATGATCTTTTTACATCCCTTAATAGTCATTATTTCTCTCACATTTCTTATGTACATCTCTAGTTTATCCCATGTAGTTTTAGAATATCCACAAAATAAAAGGGAATGTTTCTATGTTTTTAAATAATGATGTTTTACCCATGTTTCTTGTAAATTCTATATGTACCTAATTTCAAAAAGAAACTAAGCCTCAAAATCATATAGGGTTTTATTAATTGTAACTTTTTGTAATAAATCATTAATTAAGGTGTGATAAAATATAGGTTTTCATTATCCCCCAAGATATTCTTCATTTGATGCATTTATATCAAAAACTAGTTTTTCTAATAACTTATTTTATTCTTCAATTGGTACTTTTAAATATAGTAATTCACTTATTTTTCTGGGGTTTGATTAGTCCACCTTGTTATTTTACTCTATCAGGTTCCCCCAACACCATCTGGTACCTAATTATCTAAATCATTGACCTATATGAGACATACTATCATGACTTATGGTTGGAACTTTCTTATTTCACTTCACTTCTTTAATAATAATCACAGCCTCAAATTATATATATATAAACCCCATCTCCATCAACAACATCTTATACATGAATATTATATTTTTTATATACATAATTTTTCTCCAAAAACATAGGGATTAGCGTGCGCTTCAAATTTTAATTACATGCTCAAACCAATTTTCAAAGTTGAATTTCCCCGTTGACTCGTTCATTAGTTGAATGCATTCACAATTTAAAAAATATAGTAACATTTCATAAAACTATGTGTAAATGGTCTCTTAAAAACATCCTTAAATTTTGGTTTAAGTCATGATATTCTATCATTATTATTAAAAAAAATAGAATGTTCGTATTAACATCATCAAAATTAATGACTTTACAAAAACATTGTAAAGATATTGGAACACTTCATCCAGTACAACTTCAAAACCACTTCTTTATCTGGTAATGAAATTCTATTATACATTCATATTTTTATGTTTATAAAGGTTTAAAATTACCCTCTATCAAAATATCTTTTAATTAATATGTCTGATGTTCTTTCAGAGGTCTTCATTGTTTTATATATTTGATTATTTCCCATAATTTTACCCAACATGTTTTGTTGTATGAATTCAAAACACCTCTCCATCTAGAAACATAGAGTTTCAATTTTTTCATTAAGATTCCCCACCTTAATAATCTTGTTTTTTTCTAGTACTTCTTTATATGATTTACTGGTCTACAAATATTCTATTCAATATAAATTTCATCAATCCACTCTCTGATAACTTTTTTCATAATCCTCTGTCTAATCATTCAGATGTATCTATTTGATGAACTCAATCTGAATCACTATTTGATAATTTGATAAATTACATTTTATTCATTTAGAAACAACTATATAATGACTTTACAACCATTATTATTATGGTAAAATATATCTTTAAGACTTTGTCTGGTAGACTCATAAAATTTACTTTTCCTGATGAACTCAAAAATATTAATTCATATTTCTCTTTTAGGTAATGTTTATGTAACACACTCCATTTATAACTCTTCTTTTTTTATGATCATATATATATTCTTCTTCTATTGGACTTAATAACTTTTCAAAATCTGGTAATTTTGATTAGAAAACATCTATCCATAAAATATAGTTACACCCAGTCATACCAACTTCTTCTTTAGAACACCTCTGTTTCACTGACAATTTTCTTCTTCGAAACTTCTACATTGAATCACATACACAAGTCATTGTGATGTTTAAACATTGAGTAATACATTACTAAGAACCAAATAATAATTGTTTTTATGATTATTCCCTATCTGATGTAACTAGGAATATAATTATTCAAATAATTAGCCCCATCTATACTTTCCCATTTCTCTATCAGAGAATGTTTTTATTGATAACTCATCCTATTATACATTTCGAAAAACCCCTCCCCAAATCATTAATTTTTCTAATCTTGTCTATTAGACTAATTTTATCATGTCAATTTATAAGAATTAATATAATCACCTCAAGCACTCAGTTCTTTTACCTTGGTTCATTGGACTCTTAATTCTATGTCCATACCACTTTATCTAGAAACATCAAATGGTAGATTCCACTTCATTATGTTTTTAACAAATTTTCCCCTATAAAAATCATGTAACATCTTATAAACTTGAGTAATATCTCATCAATCATCATTAGTAAACCAAATATTCAATATAATTTTTTTCTTTTAAGTAATCTATTTACTCCTAATATTCTAAAATAAAGAACACCATTTATCTTCTTCCAAGATAAAAAAACTTCAAAACTTCTTCTCTTATTCAATAATCTTTTATTTTATATAGTAAGTATTTTATCATTACTATATTCTTTAATTATTCAAGCTACATCATATTTTTTAATAGGCTTGGATACTTTTTTCAACATTCCAAAAAATAGCTTCTTTATAACCTCTTCAAAATTTAGACATCAATCAAATCTTAATTAAAAACCATTGTCAAAAAATACAATAAAACAATTAGTAACTTTAATCTATATTGTATTTAATTTTTGTAAATAAATTTAATTTTACTTTACAATGAATGTGAAAATATGTTAATATTTTTCTTATTTATCTCCCATATTCTTTACTAACATTCTAGAGACTTTCTCTCACCCTTATTGATAAGAAATAAAAAGTACTGAGTAAAAGGGTATCAATTAATTCTTAATAAATTTTCTATTAATCATTTCACTCTCTGTTTATGTGATCCATGCTCAGTGTATAAAACAAGGAGATTTTATTTGTAAAATAAAGTTATCCCATATAAAAGAGAATGATACCAAGTGAGATGAGTACACTAGGTATTATCTCCATAGATTATCCACCACTATTTTGTGCTAAGAATAATAATTCTTATTTAAATAGTTATAGAATTAATCAACCCAAAACTCTCATAATCACTTCAAAAAAAACTAACAATGTTTAAGTATAAATAGTAGAATAGGAAACCTCATTAAACATTCATTGTTTTACTTTCATCATGCCATTTATTAATTCAATTTATCACCCTTTGTCTTAATTTTCTTATTTTTATTAACCACAGATGAGAGATTGGGAAATATGTACCTATTTTAAGGACATTACTTTGGGAATATTATTAATTAATCATAATTGTATGAAATAATAAATTTTTTGGCTTCTTCAATAAACTTCACATGTCTCCCATTCAAGGAGACAATTATTATGATCTTAATAATGATCAATCTATTTAAAAATCATATTTTGAATCCTTATATTTAAAACACATCAAAATGGTTCTTCATTATAAGTCTATACACACTTGAAAATTTAAACATATTAAATAGAGGTTATCTTTCTTCAATATAAGCCATTATAATTCCAAAAGTAATATCAAACAAAATATGGTATTTTCTTTACTTTTCCATAATGTGTTGAGAGTAACCATTTAAACTTGATTAAATATAATACTCTCATAATATATTTTTTAGTATACCAATTTAGGAATTAATCCAAGATTATAATTTCATTCAAGGATGTTTTCTGGAACTGACATATCATCCACAATATCAAGGTATCCCCCTAAGACTATATTTCACCTTCAATTCCCTATATTGAATGTGTAGATACAATACATAAATATTAATGGAATAAGGTTTGTCTTCCTTGATTATTAATGTGAATAGAAATATTGAGATGATTTTCACAACCAGGTTTTTCCATTTCTTATATTTTTCTTTCTTGAATATCTAAACTTTAATTCTAATTTGGGTTGCATGGACCATATCACTTTCTAAATTTCCTTTTGTGTGAACTTTCTCTTTTCAATACACTTTAGTGAATTTGTATCTCCTTGTGTGGATTGAATATTATTTAAAAACATTTATTGTACATGAATTATTGTAGATAAATATCTAGGAGTGTGCCCATATATGATCCACATCACACAAAACACTTATTTAACATAGGGGTTATCTTTTTATAACAAACTCAAATGAACTTTAACATCTTTATATAGAATTTTCTCATCCTTTAGTATTAGATTCTACTTATTATTCATCCATATTTATTTATTTCTGTAGATCTACTATTAAAACAACTAATATTTCATCTGGGTTATTTGTAACCTTATAAGAGTATCTAAATGCATTCTACTGATTTCCATTCCTCACATTATTTCTTTTAGATATATAACTCTTCTTCAACTTCATGGATTTTTAATCTCAGGACTTTTCATCACTCTTTATTTATCTAGTAGTGTGAATTATTGTTTGTATCATTCTTCTACTTACTTCCCAAGATAGTATCTTATTTATTCCTAAAATTATGTGTCATTTTTTTCATATATAGTTTTGATACATGTTAAAATGAGAATACATCAATATTGTGGCTGTAATTATATCATATATCACGGATATTTTAAAGCAATCGAAATATATTTGAAATAAATAGATTTTTTTAAATATGTGAATGTTAATTATTCATATATGGATTTCTACCCCAATTAATGGGCTTTCTATGTACTTATACAATTATATAATTATAAAAAAAATCTATTGCACAATGTTCAAATATTTTATAGAAACAAAATTGATCTAAAAACCTTTATCTTCTTATATCAATTGCATGCTAGTTTTAGTTTTTATTCACTACATTTTTTGTTATTCATGGTGAACTATATTCTATACGTCATCTTTTATCCACTATGTACATATTGATAGAACTCAAATAAATTTTCTTCATCCATACTTATACTGATTTTGTTTTGATAACTATATTATTCCTGAAACTGGACATATAAATATCATTATAAAAAGGTATATATGGTACCAATTTCTTCACATATGCATAAGATGAATAATCACATGATTTCATGATATTATAATCACTTGTTAGAGGTATTTTATCATAAGATTAATTTATTAAACATTATGCGGTGCCTATAAATTTATCATTCTTTTGAGAATACTCAATATGATACTTTTAAATATTAAATATCTTGAATTCCAATTTTATACATCTCATATTGATTTTGTTTTTATAATCTTCAATCAAAATCACCTTCACTTAAAAATACTTATTTATTTATTTTACCTCATAATTTTTCATGTTAATATTTTTTTGTAATAATGAGTTAAATTCCTTGACATTCTTGGACATTACTTTCTATTGAAAATCCTTGAAGTCAATGTTGTTTTTTAATTTTTATTAAAGTGAATGGATATTATCTTCATGGGTGTTTTGACTTCATCTTTATTATTTACATTTATGACCCATTTGTTTTCTAATTTTAAAGAACATAATTTAATCCACACCTTTCTCATCTTAAGGTAAGTAACCTTCTTGAATAGATTTATTCATTCATGAACTGTTACATACAATTCCTTCTCTATAATATATGTCCCAACATCTAAATGGGTTATATATTCCTCATTATCACTTGATATTGATTAACATATGTTTATAATGTTTTTATTTTACATAGTGGTAATTTCAAAAACATTTTCTCTACTTTTCTAGATAGATTTATCTTCTTTATTATCATGGAATAGTGATACTAAACTTTCTTATTCCACTTGGATAAAGAGGGATATCTTCTTATTATTTATTTTCTCTTTATTTATCTTTTTCATTATGGTTTTGGTAGAAATAAAATTTTTTTATGAGTTAACTAAATCTTCACCAAAACTACACCTCATTATTAATATAAGAAAGAAACTAAAATATTAAAAAAGAATAAATTCAAGGTATATAATCCAATAGAGTTTAACCATGGCTCTTATACAACTTATTAAGACCACATAAGGATATAATCAATACTGATAGTGGATGAATCAATGTTGGAGACTTTTTAATTCAATCTCATATTTTTATCCCTTTACCTATTAGATCTATTATAATCTTGATTATCTTATTTTATCTTCATTATTATATGTATAAAAAATTAAATAATGGATGGAACATGGTATTTTAAAAAGTTTCACGATTCAATAATATTTGAAAATACTTGTTCTGTATGGAGATGACCAATACACAAATTCTCAACTATAAAAAGATTTCAAATATAGTGGATTAGTTCAGAAATATTCCTAAACCTAATTGGGGTTCCCTATACTTTAGTAGGGGGATAAAAAAATTTGGAATCCTTGGATTGGTGATAACCTAGTCCAATTTCACATCCTAATAGGATCTTTATACTACCTATTTTGACATTCTTCAACTTCTTCATGTATCTTTACAACACCAAGTATTTACTAATCCACATGATACTTCTATTAGATTCTAGAGTACTTATTTTTTCATATCATCCAATTATCTTACTTTCATAGTTGCATACAAGAAACTCTTCTTCTTCCCTTATATACACCATTTTCACATAACATTCTTCTTCTTCCCAATATAAAAATAAATAAAACTCTCATTGCACTAGTAACGAGACTTATTCTTCATGAAATCTTCTTCATTATTCTTCACATTTTCTATAGAATGTTTTTAAATAACATCTTCATCTAATTCTATTTGTTTGGTATTACACATTTCAATGCTTGTATTTCCATATATTATTTGTCTGATGGCTATCATTTCCACACAAATTCACCCAATCACTTTTTTTCATCTTCATCTGGTACCAATTATTATATTACTTAACATATTTTTCTATTGATTTATTTCTATATTAGGTGATTTATCTCCATCCCATTCCCCCTTCCATATTTTTTACCTCTTCATCTGAAACTTTGACCTAAATGAGAATTACTCTCAATAATCATGTCTCTCACTTTCTTATAGAACTTATCTTCTTTAATAATAATAAAAAAGTCTCAAAAAATCCGTATATAAAAAATAGATCTAATAAAAAAACTTATAAGAACATATTCTCCATTTATATAGAAGATATTTATCTAAAAACTTAAGGTGTATCACAAAATTAAAATTTGAAATTCCCGATCAACCCATGTTTCAAATTACAATTTCCCACTTGACTCCATTATTTGACCACCTTAAATGTTCCTAGAAATATGATCTTTACTTAAATATAGTAATCAAAAAACTCTTTAAACCTTCCTTAAATCTTGGCTTGAATCATGATCTACTTTTGTGGTAATAAAAAAAATCAATATCCATCTTAGCATCATCATAATTAATGAATTTACAAAAACTTTTTAATTCAACTAGAACCGTTCATCTAGTATAAGTTTAAAATAACTCTCATTTATAGTAATGGTATATCTAGTATACCGTCCTATTTGTATATCTAATAATCATTATAATTTTTCCCTATCCAATTTTCTTCGTATTAATTTTTCTCATATACATTCAATTTTTTTCCATTTTATATATTTGATGTTTTATCAAAAGTATTTCTAATTTTTTTATCAAATGAACTAAATAGATCTCTCTATATGTAAAATTAAATTTCCTTCTTTTTATTAATATTATCCACCTTCATAAGAATATTTTTTTATTATTCTTTATAGTATTTCTTTTTTCTACTATAGTTTATCTAATGATATGATCCTTATCTCTCTTCCTAATGATTTTTTTCGAAATCCTCTATTTGATTATTCAGATGGCTATATCTGATGAATTCACTCAAAATAATTTTTGATCATTAAACCACTTATATTAAATTAATTCAGAAAAAACTATCAAATGACTTTATACAAATTCTTCATATGATGGAATCTATCCTAAAGAATCTATATGGTGGAATCATAAACAATCCTTTGTCTGATAAACTAACAAATGTTCGTCTATTTTTCTATGTCGAGTAAATTTTATACAATACACTCCATCTATAACACTTCTTTGTCTGATGATATTATAGAAATTATTCTTTTAGTGCATTGAATAACTTTTCATTATCTGGTTAGTTTGAGCAAGAAACCAATATCCAAAACACATAGTTCCTCCCAGTACTAACAACATCTTCCTTTGAACACATCCATTAAATAAATTATTTTATTCTTCAAAAATTTATCCTTGAATCATATACTTTTAGTCATTTTTGTAACGTTCTTGATCCGGGTTCCACTCAACAGGGGGCCCGAACCCAATTGGTCACATGACCTCAAGAACATTTCCCCAAATGCCAGAGGCTACCGACTAGTAGCGAGGGCCTATGTCTGAAAGTGGGGAAACTATGCCCTCATTTTTTAAAGTGTAGCGCAGCAGAATAAAATATAAAAACATACAACAGCGGAAGCAGTGATCAATATACAACTGAAATGGACAACTGAAATAGAAGAGAACAAGCAGTAATATATATAAAAATGAAACATGTCACTAATTCTATGAAAGCATCCAGAACATGATACACTACAGTACAATACAATACATCTCAAAGTACAAGGTACAGCCAAATGAAACAAAGAAGAGTAAATAGAACGTACCATCATCGTGAGCCTAAGCTTAGTCCCATACTCTCAAACTTCTCTGCTAAAAACAGGTACTTGTATAGGGATCCTTTCCCTTATCCACACCTATAGAAATTTAATCTATTTGGGCTGAAGACATGACCCAAATAGGGTGTGAGAAATAAATCCTAGTAGGCAACCACCAAAGGCTCGTTCCCAATAGTCGGTGAGAATGTGAAATAATAGTGTGCAAAAGTAAATGTAGTAAACTAGTAAGTAATCAAAAGTAACTATCACCACTAGTTTCATTTCCATTTAAATTATTACTTATCAATTCAATATAATTGAATTATATTAAAATGCACCTTTCCCTTAGGATAAATAGAAACTTTCACTCAGGCCATTCAGAACCTTGCCTGCATGCCTTCCCCACAGGCGAAATAGAATCTTGCCCTCAGGCCTTGCCCTCAGGAAAAATGGTACCTTTCCCTCAAGCCTTTCCCTCAGGAAAAACAGAATCTTTTCATCAGGCCTTTCCCTTGGGCGAAATAGTACCTTGCCCTCAGGCCTTGCCCTCAGGAGAAATAGAATCTTTCCCTCAGGCCTTACCCTCAAGAGAAATAGTATCATGCCCTCATTCCTTGCCCTCAAGTGAAACAGAATCAAGTAACCAGGCCGAGCCCAACACATAGCAAGCATTTGTATAAATTGTATCTCAAGAAAAAGAAATTCACAACATAATCATGACATACCTTTGGGTCTCCTGTCCAAACAGCTAAAGAGAGGAACGCACCCCTGGGGTGGTCCTGGATCCAAACTGTGATCTCCAAACAATAGTTATACATATTTATTAAACTAACTATGCAATTCTATGTATTTAATTAATCAAGGACTCAGCCATACAACACCCCAAACATGGGCGCGTAGCACAATGGTACACAAAACACACAGCAGTTGGAATTTAAACCCCAGACCACCTACCTCGATCATCTTTGATCGGTATACGTGAACGACACCTCCCGAATCGTCCAAGAATGACGTAGATTTGGGACAATAGAATTCATGTTCAGACGTAAATAACTTTCATTAGAGGAATAATTGGTAAGAATAGTGCATGGAGAAAGGAGGGCTTACCCATACGGTCCCAACGTGATCGACAGAAGCGAAAACGGATTCCCTGTGTGTGGTCAGCTGATCCTCCAAGGTTCGGCCATCCACCCAAGCTCCAACAAAGTTATAAGATTCCTCTATGAACAGAGGAGGATAATTCCCATTTTAAGTGAAAAAACAAACTACATAGCGTGTACTCTCACGTACTTGGTGTGTACTTTTCATTTTTTTTAAATGTTCCTTTGGAAGCTTCTTTCCATCGCGGAACAATTCATCTGTCTACATGAGTACACAGCGTGTATTCACAATTACACGGCATGTACTGTCGCTCCACTGGCGGGTGCCTCTACCTCCTTACTGTTCACTTGCTGACTGAATATACGGTGTGTAAATACCCTATACACGGCGTGTAGGACATTTTTACACCTGTCATTACCAACAGGCCTACACGCCCTGTGTACCCATCCCACACAACCAAAGTACATGGCATGTGGAAAAGTACACGGCGTGTAATCCCAAAATTTAGGATTTTCCCCATTTTCCTTATTTTCTCAAAAACACTTAAGGAAAGAGGAAAAGAAGAAACTCGTACCTCAAAAATAAGAACCAGATTCATACAAACTTACCCCCTAAAGAAATTCATCCGCGAATTTCCCTTCGAAGGGTGGCGAAGATAAAGCTCAGATCAACTCTGGACACTGAGAACGTACATCGGCCTGCCACTCCCAGGTTTCGTCCTACACTTGGCCATGATGTCCAAGCACCCGTACGAGAGGAACTGACCAGCCTCAGAGAACCTTCGTGCTCCTATCAACAATCCGAACCGGATGCTCCTCAAAGGATGCATCGATTTGTAGCTCAAACTCCTTGGGCTGAAAGACATGAGATGGGTCTGAATGATAATGGCACAACTGAGATACATGGAAGACGTCGTGCATGACCTGGTACCTCTATGGTAACTGCATCTGGTAGGTAATCGGCCCAAATCTCTCCAGAATCTCAAACGGCCCCACATACCTCATTGAAAGTTTAGCCTATCTCCTGACCCGCCTGGGTCCCATCCTCGGTGAAACACGCAAGAAACCCCGATCCCCGTCTTCGAACTCCAAGGGTCATCTACGGTGATCAGCATAAGATTTCTAACGAGACTGTGTGGTAGCCATCTGCTTCTGAATCAACTAGACTTGCTCTGAAGTCTCTTGAACAAGACATTGTCCAAGTAAAGCTGCCTCACTTTCCCTTAACTATCACAAAGGTGATCGGCATGGCGTACCATATAAATCCTCTTAAGGTTCCATCTAAATAGTTTCCTGAAATCTATTATTATAGGAAAACTCAACCAGGGGTATATTCTTCTCCCAAGATCCCCCAAAGTCTCGGACCCATGCGCGCAGCATGTCCTTAAGCACATGTATCGTACACTCTGACCGGCCATCGATCTGAGGGTGGTAAGTTGTGCTCAGAATCACCTGTATACCCCATGCCCTCTAAAAACTCATCCAGAAACGAGACTTAAAATGGACTTTCCTATCGAAAATTATAGAATGAGGGACCCCATTAAGACGTACGACCTCTCAGATATACAGATTTTTGATCTCGTCAATAATGATGGTATCCTTGATCGGCAAAAAGTGAGCCACCTTTGTGAGTCTGTCCCCAAAAACTCACACGACATCATTCCCTCGAGGTGACCTCGGCAACACGATCATGAAATCCATCGCAACATCATCCCATTTCCATTCCAGAATTGGTAACTATTGTAACAATCTGGATGGCCTCTGATGCTCTGCCTACACCTGCTAACAGGTGGAACATCTTGTAACAAAACCAGCTACCTATCTCTTCATACCCGACCACCAATACTGAGATCTCAAGTCACGCTACATTTTGGTAACTCCGGGATGCACTACCCAGGAAGAAGCATGAAACTCCCATATCAACTCCTCACGTAAATCCCCTAGAACCTACACTCATCCATGGAAACGCAAAAATTCATCATCGCCTACCGTCCAACCAGGAAGAGGGTCCTCACATGCCACTGACTCCCGCAGAACTGGGCCTTCTGAATCCGATAGCTATCTCATCCTCACTCTATCCAGGAAGGTTGAAGTCATAGCTAAGGAAGAAATATAGGTTTGCCCCAGACTATCATACACCTCCAAATGCATCTCAGAGAACAAAGCCATAAGATTCCACTCACCACTGGCCTCATGAACTGCATGTATCCGAGTCTTCCAGCTCAGTGCATCAGCAACTGTGTTACCTTTCCTAGGTGAATAAGAAAGCTCAAAGTCGAAACTTTGTTGCTCCGTAAACACACAAAAATTCTCTCACAAGAGTTAATGTCTCAAACAAAGTAACGCATGAACAACTACAGCCAACTTGAGATCATGCGTTGGGTAATTCATATCATGTGGCCTCAACTACCGAGACCCATACGCAACAACTCGATCGCCCTGCATAAACACTGCTCCTAGCCCAATACATGATGCATCATAGTAAACTATATAGCTCTTCCCTTGCTCTAGAAGTATCGGGATTGGTGTTGATGTCAACCTCCACTTTAGATCCTGAAAGGCTGTCTCGCAAGCTTCTAAGCAAACGAATTCACACCCTTCTTAGTCAAACCTATCAACGGTGCTTCTAAGCGGGAGAAGTCATGTATAAATCACCTGTAGTAACCCGAAAGCCCCAAGAAACTCTGTATCTCAAACACATTCTTAGGTTTCACCCGGGAAAGTACTTCTCTCGCTTTCTCTAGGTCCACCGCTACTCCTACCTCTGAGATGATATGACCCAAGAAGTGTATCTGGTCCATAAAAAAGTGGCACTTTGTGAGCATAGCATATAGTTTAGGCTCTCTTAGTGTACTCAATATGATCTCAATATGGGTGTCATGTTTGTGTCGAGTGTGATAGTACACCAAGATATCATCCACGAAGACTACCACAAAAGAATCTAGATAAGGGTGGAACACAAGATTGATCCAAGCCATGAAAACTTCTGGAGAATTCAGGAGTCCGAACGGCATAATAAAGTACTCATATAGACTATACCTTCTCTGAAAAGCTGTAAGTAGTATATCTAATGGTCAAATGCGTAACTAATAATATCTGAATCTCAATTAAATCTTCAAGAACACTCATGGAACACGATTTTGATCAAAAATATCATCGATCCTTGGCATGGGATATCGGTTCATGACCATTAGCTGGTTCAACTTCTGATAATCCACACAACGTCTAAGGGTATCGTCCACCTTTTTCTCAAAACGGACAAGCGAACCCCAAGGAGAAGTACGGGGTCGGATGAAACCCTTTTCCTGTAAATCCTCCAATAGTCTCTTGATCTCCTGTAACACTGGTGTAGCCATCATATAATGAGGAATGGACACTGGTGCTGCTCCTGGAACAAGCTCAATAGAGAAATCAGCCTCTCTCTCCAAAGGAAGACCCGAAAAGTTGTCCGGGAAGACATCCCGGAAACGATCAACCACTAGAGTGAAATCCTGCAGACAAGCCCCCTGATCATCGAGATATAAACTCGCAATCTGGGTTGTCACACCACCCCGCCCATGATGCTCAGGTCCAGCTCACCTCGCCTGGACATCCCATTCACCTTTGTATAGAAACTCTCCACCCTCTAGTGACGTGAAACTCACCGTGAGACGATAGCAATCTACAAAGGCTCGAAAGGGTACCAACCAGTTCATCCTGAGAATGAAATCATAGCTTTTCATCTCTATGACATAAAGGTCCCATAGAAAGTGACACCCACCAACCTCTAGGGGGAACTCTCTACACTTATGCACACATGCCGCTCTTGTTGTCTCTCTCTTGGCGAACAATTCATGGTCATCTCAGTGGCATGACTCTACAAGGTCAAACACACACCTTAGATAAAGATTATCAAGGACTGAAA
Source organism: Viscum album (assembly GCA_963277665.1). Classification (NCBI taxonomy): domain Eukaryota; kingdom Viridiplantae; phylum Streptophyta; class Magnoliopsida; order Santalales; family Viscaceae; genus Viscum; species Viscum album. The sequence goes on from OY728123.1 coordinate 1,760,705,485, forward strand.
ACATGGAGTTTAAGAAGGGAACTAGGAAAAGGAAGATTTCAAGTTTCATAAAATAAGCCTACATGGCGTGTATAATATCTACATGGCGTGATACCTCAAGCCTTTCACATGGGCGTGTACTCTTCCAAAACTGTTCATGTAACACCCCAAAACACATGATGTGATTTCCACACACATGGCGTGTACTTGAATTTTCATCCCTACCTGAGTCCCTCTACACGGCTTAGCCACACGGCTTTCCTTTAAATGAGACTACGTGGCGTGTATAAGATTTACACAACGTGTACTGGATGAGCTTCACTGACCCGTGTTGTCCCTCCCATGGTCGGGTACATAGCTCAGACTACACGGTGTATTCCAGAGAGACACGGTGTGTAAAATTTAAATTCCAACTGCCCGTGTCCTTAGTGACACGGTCAGCTACTTGGTAGACACTACACGGCATGTTACACCCACACATGGCATGTACACCACTCTGTCTTCCCAGCCACACGACTAGGTCCACATGGTCTTTCCTCGGTCAAGACTACACGGCATGTCCCATAGGTACACAGCTTGTTCAAGAAGAGGTAACACCGACCCGTGTTTTTAGTCACACGGCCAGGTACCTGAGTCAGACTACACGGCGTGTTCAAGGTAGACACGGCGTGTATGTCTTAAGGTTTCCTTCATCCATGTTGTTAGTTACACGGGTGGACACCGGGTCAACACTACACGACGTGTACAATTGGTACACAACGTGTTTTTTCCAAGCCATCTTATACCATGTGTCCCCTCCCACATGTTATATGACACGGGAAGATACTACACGGCGTGTACTGCTGGTGCATGATGTGTACTCAAAAAGTTTTCATTTCTTCCTGAACAGAAGAACACGCGGCGTGTGTCTATAGAAATACACGGCGTGTATGCTGGGTTTCCGGGACAGTAAGCCTCAAAAACTACTCCAGAACCCAAAAAAACACTGAAACAAACATCTAAGTGCCAAATTTCAATCCGTGAGGGCCCATACTCCCCGCGAATCAATGTTTGGAATCTTACACATGTCATAACAAGGTAGACATGTCAATGATCCACCAAATTCCAGTTATTGAGGTCCCATACTCCCCAAAAACCAAAGTTTAGCGTTCATTATATCAAAACCTCACACAAAAATACCCTATCAAATAGAAGGTATTTATCAAATCAGCTATCACAACAGTATGCTTTACTAGCAAAACAATTATCACAAAAACATGAAATTACTAATGCACCTACATGGCATGGAAGGAATGCATGGCATGTGATTTCTAGAATGTGCCTAAATAATGCATGAGATGAAATACCCTCATCTCATCGGGTTGCAAATAAATAGAACTCAAGTATAAAAATATAAACAACACACCATAAGTGTGTCACCCAATCGTGAAAATCAAATCAATTATAATAATCATAAACAGAAAATCAAAATTTATTTCGAGGCAATCCGGCCTTTACCTATACACGGGGTAGCTACTCTTGGGCAGAGTTATTACCGAATACCTTAGAAATATATCTCTTTATATCATCACCAAATAATAAAATAAATCAGAGAAAATAAACCTTCCTATGATACAATATTGTAACGTCCCGGATCCGGGTGCCACTCAACGGGTGCCCCGAACCCGATTGGTCACATGAACTCAAGCGCATTTCCCCAAACGCCAGAGTATGCTGACTAGCAGCGAGGGCCCTGGTCCAATAGTGGGGAAAATAAGCCCTCATTTGTCAATGTGTAGTGTAGAGGAATAAAATATACAAACATACAACAGCGGAAGTAGTAAACAATATACAACTGAAATGGAAAACTGATATAGAAGAGAACAAGCAGTCATATATATAAAGATGCAACCTATCATTAATTCTATGAAAGTAGCCATAACATGATACACTATTGTACAATACAATACAACTCAATGTACAAGGTCCAACCAAATGAAACAATGTAGAGTAAATAGAACGCAGCAGCATCGCGAGCCTATTCTCGGTCCCATGCCCTCCCACTTCTCTGTTACAATCAGGTACATGTATAGGGACCCTTTCCTTTATCCACACCTACAGAAATGTAATATGTTTGGGCAGAAGACATGACACAAATAGGGTGTGAGAAATAGATCCTAGTAGGCAACCACCAAATGCTTGTGCCCAACTGTCAGTGAGAATGTGCAACAACAGTGTGCAAAAGTAAATGCAGTAAACAAGTAATTACTCAAAAGTAACTATTACTAATAATTTCGTTTACATTTTAATTATTACATATAAATTCAATATAATTGAATTATATTAAAATTCACCTTTCTCTCAGGATAAAAAAACATGCCCTCAGTCCATTCAGAACTTTTCCCTCATGCCTTGCCCTCAAGCGAAATAGAATCTTTCCCTCAGGCCTTGCCCTCAGGTGAAATAGTATCGTGCCTTGAGGCCTTGCCCTTAGGAAAAACAGAATATTTCCATCAGGCCTTTCCCTCAGGTGAAATTGTATATTTCCCTCAGGCCATTCCCTCAGGAGAAATAGAATCTTTCCCTCAGGCCTTACCCTCAGGAGAAATAGTACCTTGTCCTCAGGCCTTTCCCTCAGGCGAAACAGAATCAAGTAACCGGGCCTAGCCCAACACATTGCAAGAATTTATATATATTTTCTCCCAAGAAAAATCAATGCAAAACATAATCATGGCATACCCCTTGGTATCCTGGCCAAACGGCTAAACAGAGGAACGCACCCCTGGGGTGGTCCTGGATCCAAGAAGTGATCCCCAAACAATAGTTATACATATTTATTAAACTTCCAATGCAATTCTATGTATTTAATTAAACTAGGACTCAGGCATATGACACACCAATCATAGGTGCGTAGCGCAATGGTACACAAAACACACAATAGTTGGAATTTAAACACCATACCACCTACCGCGATCATCTCTGATCGGTGTACGTGAACGACGCCTCCCGAATCATCCAAGAATGACGTAGATCTGGGATAAGAGAATTTCCATTAAAACATAAATAAATTCCCTTAGTGGAAGAATTTGTAATAATAGTGCAAGAAGAAGGGAGGGATTACCCATACGGTCCCAACGTGATCGACAGAAGTGAAAACAAATTCCCAGTGTGCGGTCAGCTGATCTTCCATGGTTTGGCCATCCTCCCAAGCTCCAAATATGTTCTAAGCATCATCTGTGAATAGAGGAGCCTACTACTCATTTTAAGAGAAACAAAACTACACGGTGTGTACTCTCAAGTACACAGCATGTACTTTTAATTTTTTTAAACGATTCCTCTGGCAGCTTCTTTCCACCGTGGCATTGTTCATCCTTCGACATTAGTACACAGCGTGTATTCTCAATTACACGGCGTGTACTGTCGCTCCGCTGGCGGCTGCCTCCACCACCTTACTGTTCACCTACCAACTGAATACACGGCGTTTAAATAACATATACATGGTGTATAGGATGTTTTTACACCTTTCATTGCTGAAAGGCCTACATGTCCTATGTACTCATCCCACACGGCCAAAGTACACTGCGTGTGGAAAAGTACTAGTAATGTGAAACAGGCGGGGCAGGTCTGGGTTGGCCAAGCCCACATAGGTTTGAGCCCACACGACTTTGTCCACAAAACCCACATATAATGCAGACAAAAAATTTCAAGACCGCTCCGCCCTGAATTAACCCGCGGGTTGCCCGCGGGCTTACCTACATTTACAAAAAATAATATTAATAATCATTTAAATAATGTATTGTTTATCATTATTAAAGGTATTTGTGGGGATAAGTAAGAACTAACAATAACTAAAGTTTTAAAGGACGTGATGGAACATTTTTTTCTGGGTTATGGTGGTACGCGGTAACGCCGATGTGGTGGCGATCTATTGCGATAGAAAGTAGGTGAGTGATCGGTGACGAGCGATGAATGATAATATTGGTTGTGTGGTGATGTGAACTACTAAACTTGTGAATGAATAATGTATCTCCAGGTAACGATCAACTTAAGAGGAAGATTTTAGTGTCTTCACGAGGTTCTATCCAAATCTCTTAATAACAAAATAAAATTTAATAATAACAAAATTAAATTGACCTAAAAAATATTATAATTATAATAACTCTTATAGAATTGAAACCATGTGCATGGGCGATGAGTTCCATTTTTCGAGATATGGTTTGACACACCATGTGAATATGGTTAATAATTACTATATAAATAATATAATATCATATTAAAATAATAAATATAGGTCTATTTAAAATTCAAATGTGAATAAATGGTGAATTAATATGACCATTATTGTGAGAATTCGTATGTCACCATTTAACCCTCATTTTTTTATTAAAATAACTAAAATGTTAAAGAATAATCTATTGTAAAAATAATATATATTTTTTAAATCAGGCCCACGGGTAAGCCAGCAGCCACGCTAGCTCAACCTGCATTGGCCCGCACTCTAAATGGTCAAGAGTTTTAGGCCCGCCCCACCCCACATCTTCCCTATACCTGCAAAGCCCACAGGCTGTGCGCCCGCTTTTCCCCACTAAAAAGTAAACAGCGTGAAATCACAAAATTTGGGATTTTTCCCCTTTTTCCATATTTTCTCAAAAACACTTAAGGAAAGGGGAAAATAAGAAACTCGTACCTCAAAAATAAGAACTGGGTTCTCACCATTTTTATTTTTATTAATTGATAAATACATCATTAAGAATCATATGATATGGTTCATTTGATCATCCTATATCTAATCTAACTATGAATACATTCAGTCAAAAAATAGTTTACATTCTATATTTTCTCATTTCATTTTTTGATATTGTATGTCTAGGAACTTATAAATTTATAAATCATCATAAAGATATTTCCACATCAACCATAAAATCTACTTTGGTTGGGTAGTCTCTATTCAATCACCTTGGTTTGTTTGACACTATCCAAACACCAGGGAAAAGGGTGGTGTCTGGAAAAAATCCTTGATTGGTTTAATGAAAGGGATCAAAGAATCATTCTTAGCCTTCCCTAGGTCCCTGATGAAGGCCCTGACCAACTTTACTGGATCAATGAGTCCTCGGGAAAATACACTGTGAGGTCCGTCTACAAACTGGCTCTTGGAAACCACTCAGTCCGCCGGGTTGCGGGACCTTGGAATTTGGTGTAGAAGCTCAACTTTCCCCCTAAAATTCTCCAATTTTGGTTGCAGGTCTGCACGGGTACTCTCCCAACCATGAGCCTCCTCTCTCACCGACACCTGGCCAGTGCTGATTTTTTTCCTTTCTGACTGAACATTCTAGAAACCCCTTCGCACGCCATCATTCACTGCCCGGGAGCTGAGAAAATTTAGAATAAATGGGGCCTGACTTCTGCCGCTTCAATGGCATTGAACTCTGACCTTCCCAATCTACTGATTTGGTGGTGCTCCTCTCTTTCCTCAGCTTCTTCAAGTTCACTTTTCTCTCTGGCCAGGATTATTTGGGTCCGGCGCAATGATGTTGTTTTTCATCAACCTCACAAACCCCCCGAATTCTGGAATGAATGGGCCACCTCCTGGATTGAAGGATGGAAAGACCACAATGTACATTTTATGTTAGGTGCTACCCTCTCCTTTCCCCCTCACTAGAATCCCCCAATGGAAGGGACCCTTAAGATTAACGTGGATGCGTCGCTCCCAAAGGATGGGCTTGTCACCCTAGGCCTCCTGGCCCGAAATAATCTGGGGAAAATCCTTGCTGCAAAATACGAACCACATCAGGCTTTCTGGGAGGCTATTTTTGCTGAGGCCATGGACATCCTTGTCGGTATGATGCTCGTTGTGGATTGTGGATCGGTTGATATCATCATTGAATCTGACTGCCTCACCGTAATTGATTCTATTACAACAATCATAGCAGACTCCAGTCATTTGGATTCATCACCAGGAGAATTCGCTCTCTTCTCCAAGGCTTCTCTTGTTGAACCTTCTCCTTTACCAAAAGGGAAGGAAACAATTTGGCCCATCATCTGGCGGCCTCAGGCCCCTTTGATGTCAACCAGCTCTGGCTGGACAATTTCCCTCCACAGCTTTTCTCTTGTAAGTCTGCTAATCTTCGTCATAAATGTTATCTGTCATTATTTTCAAAAAATTAGTCTCTTATTTCTCTATTTAGAACACTTTATCCAGAAACTATACATGGTGGATTTCCCATTATTGTGTTGTTCTAAAATTTAATTCTCTAAAAATCATAACACATGTTATAAAAATTAATAATATCTCATTAATTTTTTATTTTCAACCCAAATCTTCACTTGAATATTTTACCATTAAGTAATAAATATAATATAATTTTTTTAAAGGAAATAACTCTATTTATCTTCTAACAAGATAACAAGACTTATGAACTTATTCGCTTCTTAATTACGATTGGATTCTTCGTAATAAATATTTAATCATTACCATCATCATTCATTATTCAATATATATCTTCTTTGTTAACAGGGATGGACACTTCATCAAATATTCCAACCAACTTCTTCATTACAACCTCTACAATATATTGACATCAATGAAATCCTTAATTGAAAACCATTCAAAATATACAACACATGATGTGGGTGATTCATAAGAAATATAAACTAATCTACAATAAAAATATAATATATTATTACATTATTGTACACACCAATTTTTATTCTAAAATAGCCAACTCTTTGAAATGGATAAAATGCATATTTTTACAAGTGAGAAGGCTGAAAATGTTAGAATTAAAACAATATCTTCAAAATTATTTCACATTATAAACAAATTAAATGTTCTAATTTTTGAATCTGGTCTTCTAAAAAGTTTTTTTTGACTATTCTATATATAACCAAAAAATTAGTATATTTTTCCACGTTTAAAAAAAGTTATGTCCCCAACATATTATTTTGGAATAGATGACTATTTGAATTGAAATGTACCAAGTTATCATCTATTTATGATTATAAATGATGTGGAACAATTATTATAAATAGTTGGTTAAAATGCTACTTGGAATATAGAATTTATTCACAAAAAACTTCTACTCCATTACTTATTCAGTTTAGGAGATATGGTCCTATCTTTAAATTCCTCTAAAACTGGGTAAGAATTCTAAGGCCCCACATGTTAGATTCATTTAGGATTTAAAATATTTGATTCACCTTTTGGTATAGTTTTATGAAATTAATCCCAACTAACATAGAATCTTAAAAAAATAATTTCACAATTTTTATTAGTGTAAAAAAATTATGGATTAAATATGAAACTAATTTGAAATTGTTAAATTTTAAAAATTAGGGTATTTTCACAATTAATCTAAGCTTACTCAAAAAATTTAAAAATGTAATAATTTCACCTCAAATAAAAATTTATTTGGTTTAAGATATTTAATTATTGAATAAAATATATAAAATTTTGATATCTATCAGTCCCTGACACTTAAAAATTTCATTCCAGGGAAATTCAATGAGTTCAACCTAATGAAAATATGTGTCTTATGTACATTACAATACACATTCTAGAAAAGGATAAATTAAAAAAAACTATCTATTGATGAAAATTTCAGGCCTCCTATATGGATTTTAAACACTATTTCACTTTAATTCAAGTTCACATCCTAGTTCTAAGAGTAAAATAAATTGATTAAATTGAAATTACAAATTTAACAATAATCACATTCAATTCTCACCCTCCACTAGTTTACTTAAACCCAATATATATTTTTTACCTAATAGATATAACTAAAATGATATTCTAATAAGATAATTTTTCTCTTATTAATATGTCATTCTATATTCCCCTCATTTAAATCCATTCATTTTTTATAATTAGACATCATAATTTCTATTGTTTTTAATTTTTTTCAATTTGTTTTGTTTTTTAGTGCACAATATATCATAAACTCTTGTGGGATCTTAATTTCCCATTTTACTCTAGTTTTATAGGAATTATATGTATAGAAAAATATGTTGATTTTCTTCTCTGAGGTTTTATTTGTCACAAAAGAAATATTTCCTATGTTCAAGTTCCAAAATCCAGTGTTTTTTATAATTTTAATTACATAGATATCAATTAAATCACACTCCCTTTCATAGTTCTCAAACATAATTTCCAAGAAAATAGTGTAAAATTCCCAAATCATTAATTGGATTACAATAATTTTATAACCGTTTAATTCTTTAGACTAGAATGGGATTATTCACTAGTCAGAAAAACGTTTTTAGCTCAATGTTCCTAACCTAAAACCCACAAAAATATTAACGATAAAAAACATGAAACATTTTATATTTCTGTGTTGATACCCCCCCCCCCCCACACCAAAATCAAATAATATCAAAATACCCTTTCATTTAGTCTGAAGTGATTTAAAATCATATGTAAAACCCACAAAATAAAGAATAGAACAGCTTGAGTTTATTTTTCAATGGTAGTCGGGAGTTAAGCTCCAATATACTACCACTTTAGAAGTAAAATAAAGAAGAACAAATATATAAAATTTATTTAAAGAATAAATAAATATAAGATAAATAGAAAATAAAAGGTAAATAAGAGAATGGGATAAGCATTTGTTTAAAACCTCTATGTGTACCATGAGTTTTTTATTCCCCCAGAAAGGTAATAATAGCTATTATCTGTATTTTTAAGGTGGGTAGTGATTATTTGATCCAAACCAACACATGTTGTATCTTACACTATTCTAATATTTTATTTTCTTGTTCTGTAATACGTGGATAGAGTAAATAGTTTTCTTCCTCATATAAATAAGATATATCTGGAAAGGTGGTGTGAGGATAAATAATGGTTCCTGCTCATTTTGTTCATCCAAAACTATTTTGGCCTCTTACTTCATTTTTAGGTACTACTCAAAATGTACTACATCAAATAAAATTCAAAGTTAAAATAAAAGATTATTTTTATTTTAATAACTTTAAAACATTAACAATTAATATTAAAAATATTCCCCTTCAATATAAGTAGTTTTTTATTTAGTTTCTTCAACAAAAACTATTAGCAACTATCCTAATACTCCCTCAAAAAATTAATCACTGAGTTTGGGGATCTCTATGTATCTATTATCTAGTAATTTAAATTTTTTCATCTAAAGCAATATACATATAGATAGGTGATGACTTTTCATTATCATGGATGAAAGAATCATATAAATTTTAAATTTCTATAAAAAATGACCAATACTCTTCCAAATCATCTTGATCTCCCATAATTAAATCAGTAGGAATGTATTCTTTAGGAATAAATTTTAGTAATGTTTGAGTGAGGTTGAATGGATCTTAAAGTAATTATTAATATCCTCTATAGTTTCTTCAACTTGAAAAATGGGCATACTTCTTCCTCTGCTCTTTTGGTTTCTTTCTCCCAAGTTGTGGCTCTTAAGAAGCACATATATATTCACCTATACATTAACTTTTTCTCTCGAGGTCATATATATCCTCATAAATTACATATCAATTAGATATTATTTTATTTTTAATTTAAACATCTTGTGGAGTCAAAGAATAGTAAGTCCATGTAAAATAATTTCAATTTGAATACATCATGGAAAAATATATTTTTTTAGTTCATTTTTGAAAAAAAATATAATTTTATTTAAAAAATTGTGAATAAAAGTAGCGAGTAAAATATCACTTGGATCACTGGTAACGGTGCCATGTTTTGACACACACAATTCATGGGGTGTGGGGAAAGAAATAATTTATATTTCTTAGTGCAGCATTGTATATGAATAGTGTGGTTTCTCTTGAGTAACATTTTTATTAAACAGACACTATTCCTAATCACTTATTATTTTTCTATGAAAACAATAAAAATATGGGGGTTTGTAATGTGTAATGAAATACATGAAAATAAACATGAAATATAGAATGAATGGGAAAGATAAAAGGAAAGGAAATGATCTTATGGTTGGTTACATGAGTTCCTTTACTATCCATTACTATTTTATAAATTTTATTTTATAGTTCTTACCATAGTTCATGATCAAATATCTTCTACTTTGATTTTGAAATATAGTATGACTAATAGATCTCATCGACGCACAAAATATCACCTCCTCTAATAGTCAAGATTGATGAACAAACCTCAATAGAGATTAAGCCACATTCCAAGAACCAGATGCATCATATGTATTCTAAACCATCAAACTCACTCGATTCTAACGTATGAAGAGAATTTCCCAAGATAGATTAAGTAATGATGATCTGTTATAGAATAAAATGTGTACAATATTTATTCCAAGGAGTGGTAGATTATTGAACTAACCAATGATACTTTTACTTTCCTCACCACAAAAAAAGAGAAATAAAACATTTATAATTAAAAATAAATAATTCATGAACACAATGAAAATCTACCCAAAGGCTAAGACAAGGGTTAGTTACTCACCATTGTGAGTATTATAGAGGTACAGTGTAAGAACAAAAAAATGAAAATAAAACACTAAAGACGATAGAAATAAAAATAAATTAATATATAATGAAGGTATATTAGGTAATTACAATATTATTCCATCCAACCTGGCATCTAAAATTTCAATCTCTTTGAAATTGAGTGGAGATTCATTTTTATAGGGAAGAAAGGTGAAAATTTTGGTTCCAAAAAATATCCTTTAAAGGTTCACACATTATAGAAATATTAAATGGACAAATTTGAAAAACTATATTGTTAAAATTCGATCACATATCAATTTTATATCAACAAAAAATATCATTTTTTGACACATTTATATCATATTATGACAGAATTAATTTAGAAAATTATTCTGGCCTATTAAACTATTCAAATTACAATGCCTTGAGTTCATAAAAAAATATGGCCACGAAGGAGGAAAAATCACATTTAGAAATAGTTGGAGAAATTATTATTTTAATATTATATTTTTTAATAAAAAAATCCTTTACATAATTCATTTATAGTATATGATCCCATATTTTAATGTCTCTAGAAATGGATAGCGAATTCATGCCCCTAATTTTTTACTTTTCTTTGGGCCTTAAAATGTTGGATTTTGATCATATTCCATTTTTTTGAAATGATTACAAACTAATATATAATCCTCAAAAATTAATTTCACAATTTTTATTACTATATAAAAAGTTATGGGTAAATATGAAATTGATTTAAAATAATTGAAATTTTAGAATTTGCCGATTTTCACGATTAAGCTAAATTTACTCTTAAAAAACATAAAATGTAACAATTTCCCTTTTATTAATAATTTAGTTGGATTAAAATATTGAATTATAGAATAAAATTTCTGAAATTATTGTCCTTAAAAATTATAACATTTACACTAATTTTCATTATTTATGATGATGTAATAATTTCTATAAAGACAATAAGTATGCCAGTGAGGAATTTTCAAAATGAATAAATATGAATTTTGGGATGTAAACTATTAGAGTGATAAGTTTCTTTCTGGGATTATATATTTCATAAAAAAATTCATTCAATCTCAAGAGTGATCTTTCAATTAATTACTAAATAAATTTCTCATGAATAATTATAAATAAATATTAATGCCTATAAAAATTGGTGTGAAACTGGGAAATGATAAGAAAGGAAACTTTTGAATAATAATAACTTCTAGAATGTTATTATAAGTTTTATTTATCTTATAAAGTCAATTATAAATATTTTGTATACAATAAAATTGTTTTATTGATCTCAAATTGATCCAAAGGAATCACACCATTTGGTTATCCATATAATTCTAAGATAGATCAAAGTAAATTTAATGTATGATATAATGTATAGGATAAATAAATAATTAAAATTAGTGGGTGTCATAAATTATTATTTGGATAGAAATTTTATGTATAGGAAGTCAACATCCAGAGAAGTTTTTTTTCAATATAGTTGTGTCATATAGAATAGTAGAAAACCTCTGACTTTGAGAAGTGTTGAAGATGAGTATATTATTTATACTCATGAATGAACAAAAATTATTTTTATGAAAGAGTAGAAGAAATATTTATAGGTAAAATTAGAGAAACCAATGAGAATTGATTGTGATAATAAATGTGAAATTGGTCTTTATAAAAAAATATAATATCACACTTCATATCTAAAGACATTGATATCAATTATTATTTCATCAAATAGAAGGTTGTGAGGATATAATATGTTTTATAAAATATTATATTGATGAAAATCTAACTAAATTTGTACCAAGGGAAAAATAAAAATTGTTAAGGATGAAAACACACATCAATCATTTCCCTCTTAATTGAGGAATATTTTGAATACCCTGCATTGCTTTTGACTATGATATAAAATTTTGAGAAATGTAAAAAACTACGACAATACATATTTATTGAATCTGAAGGTGCATTTATTATTGGGAGCAGAATGAGTAAGTTGATTAAAAGTGGTGGAATCAAATTCACGGGCCATAAAAATTATTATCATCGAGGGATGGATTTCTATCAAAAAATTTACTTTATCCAGTAATGCGACATTAGAACATTTATTTTTATAAAGGGTTTTATTTGATGGAAATTATTTAAAATTATTGACGTGCTAATGATATTTTGTATTTGTTTTACACAATAATTTATATACATTGAGTAAGTGTTAAGAATATTTTTCAGATGATTTAATAATGGTATTTCTAAATAATACATGCACAAAAGATGAACCGTGATTATTGATTAAATGAATATCAAACTTTTATAGAAACATAAAAGTAAGAAATGAAGTGTCGAAGTAGAACAAGTTTTCATCAGCTAGATTTTATAAGTTACAATGTTTTTTAATGCTACTCAGTGAATAAAATCGAATCTATGAGTAGATTCATGGTATTTGATCTAAAATTTCAAAAATACTTTTAATATAAATTGGGATCTCAAGTAAGTATAAATAGAAGGGTTTAAAGTATATATAATGATAAATTTTATATTACTTAATAATTATGTACATTAAAGTGTATGATATTTTTATATAGAGAAGGGGGAATTATAAATAAATATAATTATTATTTTTTATTCCTGAGGGATTAAATGTCATGATGGTTCATTGTGATCATGATACATGGTGTGTTAAAAAATGCTTACTCAAAAGATGATGTTTCATGAAGATATGTTAAGTCTGATTTATTTGGTAAATACATTTTACTATTTATAAAGATTCTCCAGAAAAGTAGTTCTATGATGATGAGTCTATAAACTTATATACTTAACAATGTTTAAAAGAATACTATATTTGAGTCTAAAAATATTTATTAGATTCTAGAAATATAATAGAATAATAATAAGCTTAATTTGATAGTTGAATCTAAAAGTACCAATGTGATGATGATCTAGAGGAAGAAGCGATATATATGCAGGATAACCAAAAAACATCATGTGATGGTAGTTGAGTTCAAAAGTGGATTTGAAATAGGAAAATAATTGATCTAGATGTTGAAAAAAAATTATATATAGTAGATATAGTAGAATCCAAATGATGCAATTCCTGAAGATGTTAGGAACAATTGGTAGAACATAAAGTGGAAGAAAATTATGGTATGTTTCATATTAATCTTGAGGTAATGAAAGATAATAAACTGAAATATATATAACATATTTGAACGTGAATTACAAATTTTGATGATGTTGATCTATACATCATCAAATAAATATCAATATTCATAAGTAATGATTTAATCCATATTTTTAGAGAAACTAAATGAGGAAGATATCGAATTAAATAGGAAAATTTACAAGTCCAATTGAGTTTTGTAGAAGTGATAAGGAATATTGATCAGTTTTTTGAATAAGAAGATTGACTGATTGAGATTTTTTTAAAATCAAAAGGCAGCTTACACTATCGCATTTAATAGAGGTATTTAAACTACCCTAGTGGATTGTTTGATGGTTATATTTTATTTTTTATTAATGTAAAAAAGGGAAATTAAATTTATTTTAGAATTATGGTCCATGTATTGAATTATCCACCCAATAAACGAAGTGTAGGATGCCTATAATTAATTGTTAAAGAAGAACATAGCTAACATCCATTACAGTTGAAAAGAACCAATTCATATGTTCGAAATGCTAATTTCAAGTTATTGGTTATCTTGGAACATTCGGATGGATTGGTTTAAAATTAATCCTCTCACATCATATGATAAAAGAACTAATCTTCATGGAATAACATGAAAATTTTCAAATGTGGGGTTTTATTAATTTCTATAATAATTTAGAATATAGAAAGTGTAATATAAAGTAAACATCTTGAATACCTATAATAACTAGTGTGAAAAGGATAGTTGATTAGAATTATTGAAAGGCCTGTAAGTTGGGATAAGACAATATTTTTGTTTGTTGATCTTGAATATATTTCTTGAAATGACAAAAAACACTTCGATGATGTTTTATAAAGAATAACTTATATGTTATAAATAATGTGATGTGATGTCTCATAAGTCCTTCATAATGGATCTAGGGAGTTTTAAGATGTTTTATAAATTTCCATAGTTGATTTCAAAAGTTTTTAAGTAATTTTGAATGGTTGGAGGTAGTCTAAAGGTTCCCTATCTTAAATGAAGATGTGTAATATTTTTTTTTAAAGTAAGAAACTCACATGGTCACATTATACAATCTATCTTCATTGTTGATTAATATGTCGCATGGTCTCATGTTTTATGTCCACTACCTCATGGTCTATCCATGATTTATACATGTTTTTGATTCACTATCCAATAATTGTTTGTTATAGTTAATAATTTTTCCATGTTGTAAATTGTTACATGGTCTCTTATCTACCTCTTCCTCATAGTCGATCCATGGAGTGAAACTCATATTCAGTCAAATAATTAGAAAGAAATTTGTATAAATCTATAATGTAAAAAATAAATATATAATTTTAATGAGATAATTCTTGGGTTATTTATAAATTATCAAAACATCACAAAACAACTTTAAATAAAAAATTAAATTATTAGGTTTTAATCTTCATGGTTATTCAACGATGATCAATGTAAGAAGAGTTTTAGAACATTTAAATGTTTTTAATGAAGAAATTCCATAAATGAATAAAGTGAATTCAGAATATGTGGATATTTTTACTATTATATTTGAACATCATAATGCTTATAATATCCATGAACCAATTCTAATTAGAGTGAGAATGGATAATAAGGTGTAGGTACTAGGGAACATAAAAGAAGAAGATAGGCTGGGGAATTAATGTTTTTTACCAATGATCGATGTAACTATTTCATCTCGGTTAAATCACATAATAGGTAAAATCATGAGGATCCCACATGTTCAATTATAAGAATGAAAAATAAAAGTAAGAATCCCTCATCCGATCTAAATCTGTGCACGACATCTTCTCATCACCGATGATCATTATTGGAAGGATCCAAATTTGAACCCATATTGATCATCCACACACACTTCAAAAGTCCACAAGAATTTTGATCATCAAATTTTTGGTGCTATAATGAAGGTCCAATGACACCTTTGATATCTCATCATTCACCACATTGGTGATCCCTCAATCGTTGAAGAAGAAATTCGATCAGGAGATGAACTCATCTTTTTATCTCTCTATTAAGTAGGATAGGAGATATAATCTCTCTCCAAACATACAGGGAATAATACACATGTGAAATCCTCCTCCTCCTTTATATAGTGAGTTAATCAAATACCTGAAATCAGATCCCCAACCCTTGAACAATTATTAACCATAAAAGAAACTATAAATTATATATTATAACTCACTGACTAAGTTATAAATATCATTTATATATTTGTCACTTACTTATAACATAATAAATATATTACATGATAAATGTGAGTTATTAACATGACTTGTTATTCCAATAAATATTAAATGAACCTTGAATATTAAAATAATATGTGTTCCTATAATATCTTTCCATGTATTTACATTAATACTTTTAAATATATTTAATAATTAAATTTCATGTTAATTATTCTAAACTTGTATAAATTGAATTTATTTATTTGTTGGAAATCAAATATTTTAGGACATAACCCAGAACCTATATTGGCCCCCACCATGTCTTATACTCCTATTCATTAGAATAGGGAATACTTTTAAATATACAATTGTGTGTGAACCTCTAGGACCTTACCTCGATATAATTGAATACTATTAATAGAATAAGAGTGGTGCCTAAAAACCCATCAAGGCCCTAATGAGTTACGAAGTAGCCGTTGAAATGGAAATCTTCCTAGAAACACACACCGTGTAGTACCACAAACACATTGTGATTAATTCAAGAAATATAACATGTCCAAACTGACATGAATATGCATGTTTAGTAGAGACTCTTTTGTAAAGTACAATGATATCGTAAATTCAAGGTGTTTGTGTCCCAAATACTTATTAATCTACCTCGGGATGCAAGGGTGAGAAAAATTCTTACAAGAGATTCATGTAAAAAAAATATATGCTTAAATTATAATTTTATCATCAATATTGTCTGTCATTTTTGGGTACAACATCATCACATAGTTGATTTTACATTTTATCTTATCTTTGATAATATTTTTAGGATAAATATAAGTGATATATAAATAAAATGATGATTACAGTGGATATGGGTAGAATTGAAAGATGGATCATAATCCTTCAAAACATAAAATTCTTATATCTATTTCACCCAATTACTCTAATTTTTAAATATTACATAATGAACAGAATATATAAAACACTTAATTACCTTTTGGGTAAGGTTCTCAATGAAAATAAGAACCTAAAGAGAGATGAATATTTAGTTCTTATGGTGAATGAGTTGAAATATAAAGAAAAAAAGGCTAATAGAAATTGTGATGCCAAATGAACCTTCACAACATCCTTCAAATAATAGAGGTAGATCATTAAACACTAGGTTATTTGCTTCTCATGTCATGAGATAAGACAATGGAAGTCAAAATGTTATTAACTTAATTGAAGAATCAAGTAATCACTTCTTCTTTATTGAATATTTATCATTATATGTGATGTTTTTGTAATACTTATAGGGTATTGAATACAATAATCCTATCACATAAGTGTATAAAAATATAGTAACCAAGGAAGAAATGAAACATTACGCGGAGTAAGGTGTATTCTCTAAGATGCTGAGAAAGAGTGATTCTTAAGTCAGTAGAGACAAGTAAAAAACTTCAAATTTCCAAGAATAATGATCCTAGTTGAAATTTTATTAAGTATAACCAAAAAACATTCTCACATTACCATTTCACTCAATGATATTTTATTCTAGTTTAGTAATGAATGATTTTTATGGGGCCTTATGCTCAACTAATTGTTCAATGATGCTTGAATCATTGGTAATTACTGATAAATATAAAATTTAAGACTTGGTTATACCTAGTTGTGGAAATATAAATATTTTTCAAATATAACTAAGTAGTTTCCTACGATATACCCAGTATGGATTTAGTCTCTTGGTATTTTAAGACTTTAGGTATTATCGATATATATACTTAACTATTTTCAAAAAAAACCTTTTGATATAAAGTTAATGTAAACATCATTCAAAATTAGTTTATTTATATAGAATGAACTATTCCAAGGGTAATATAGTGGTAACTATATTTCATAAAATAGTTTTATGTGTTTTAAGGAATGAAAATGTGAAGTATTTCATATGAATAGTCAGAATATATGAATATATTTGGACCCATGTGTCAAAGAGTTTATTGACCAAGCATTATTTGATCACTAAAATTTAGCATGTATTAATTCCTAAATGCACATTACCTTAATACACATCAAATTTATGATATAGGTAATGATGATTGATGGTGATTTATAAATGTAAAAATTGGTCATTTAAATGTATCATGGAGTAATTCTTAAATTCATATTTCCTTATAAAAATCAAAATCATGATAAAAGTAAAAGGAGCATCAACGTTAAAAATTATATCCATTGTAGAAACATCCATTATTTTTTAAGAGATGCATCACAAATAATGTTTTTATCCCATAGCAACATTCCAACTACCATGAAACATAGATATCATATAAGTTATAGTATGATGAAAATCCATTATTTCCTAATTACATGTGTTTAAATGAAAAGTGTTTATTAAGTATATAAAAAAACATTCTTTAAGTGAAACACAATGTGCATATATTGTATTAACCTAATAGTTTTTAAGGATATTATAGAAATACTAGAGATAGAAAAGTGATATTCAAGTAACAGACTATAATTCTATAAAAGGGTGACTATCTCTATTTGATATAGTGGGAATAAAATTTACTTGGATTCAGTCAATGTGGTAGATGAAAGAATAGTTGGCATAAGAACAACTTATATAATACCTTTTTGGAAAGTTATATTCTAGAGAAATGTACTATGTTGGAAGTATAAAATCATGTTAATGGTTTTATATTCACTAAAACTAGTTCTACCTTATTAATTAAGAATAATGAATCCTATAAATAATAATTATGTGGAAATTAGAAAAAATATTCAATAAAAATTCAAATTTAATAAAGGATTACATGTATCATATTAATAGGGGATTATTATTATAAATACTACATAGAATTGAAATTGTGATTTTGGTTTTCGGGGAAGGGATAGGTGATGCTTGGGAGAGGTTCCTGGTTCCCAGAGAGGTCAGAGGTAGGGGTAGCATGTAGTGGTAGATTGGAGTATCACTAGTGTTCATCAAGGAGGATCAACTCATAGTTATAGGAGGTGTCCAAAAGGAATATAAGGCAGGGGGTTCTGTGTGTAGGTGGTGCTGTGGAATGGGGGAATCAGTCGGTGGGGGCCTCGTTCCCCATACCTAATGATATTTTTTATAATATTATAAACATATCATCTTCCTCATTATATAAAATCTATTTTTTTAGTGGTTAGTTGTTTTGATTATTCCCCCTTCACTTATACGAATTCCATTTCTTGTTTATAAAAAAATAAAACCCTATGATAGTATGATTTTGAATTTTTTAACACAAAACATTCCATAGTAGTGTGGAAAAATTATTTGGTTGGAAGAAATTTTCACCGGCTAGAATAGGGTTTAATGACCGCCAGAATCTTGGCAAGAAAACTTGGGTTCCCAAAAAAATATATCTTCCCCTGGCTTAAGTTAAGAATTACATATATAAATTTATATTTTTTATTCAGTTTTTTTAAATCCAAAAACAAATTATTTTGATTCAAATTAAAAAATTTAATGGATGCAACTTGGCCTTAAAATTTCATATTGAAACATTATCTATGGTGTTGGGATAGGAATTACCCCCTTTTAAATTTAATGAAAATTTATTTTTTTTATTGGATTAATATTTTCACTTGTTTCTCTAATATAAATTTTAGGTACTGGGGCATGAAGAAAACTTATATGGTCTAAATATTCAAAAAATTTCATTATTGATCGATGTAACTTTATCATTACTGATGAATTTTTTCCCTAATAAAATGTTGAGGATCCTATAAGATGAATTTTAATAACAAAAAATAAAAGGATAAAAACCTAGTTTGATTTGAAGCCATGCTCGATATATGATCATCTCTAGAGATCATTTCTTGAATGATGAAAATTCAAACCCCTCTATATCATCCACACCTTATTCAAAAGTCAATTGTAATTTAAATCATCTAATTTTGAGTGATATCAGAGAGAACTGATGATGTCTTCTACATCTCATTGATTATTACAATGAAGAATCACTAATCCTTGAAGAAGAAATTTGATTAGGATCTCAGATCATCTGCTTCGCTCTGTAGTAAGAGGGATAGGAGATAGAATCCCTCATCAATATGTAGTGAATATTATGTATGTGATAACCTCCCCCTCCATTATATAGTGAGTTAATAAAATTCCATAAATTGGTTCACTGAACATAAAATATGTATTACCCTCTAAATAAACTATAAATGATATATATGACTCACCGACTGACTGACTGAGTCATAAATATCATTTATATACTTATCAATTACATATAATATAATAAATATATTACATGAAAAATGGGAGTCATGAACTCAACTCGTTATTCCCATAAATATTAAATGAACCATGAATATTAAAATAATTTTTGTTCATATAAAATCTTTCTATGTATTAAATTTAATACATGTAAATACATTTAATAAATAAATTTAATTCCAATTATTTGAAAATTTAATAATATTAATTTATTTAATTTTTTATGATCTAATATACTTATACATATCCTAGAACCTATGATGGGGATCACATTTTCTTAAACACTTATTCATCAGAATAGGGAATGCTTTTAAATATTCTATTGTGTTTTAACCTCTAAGAACTAATCTAAGTAATAATGTATATTATTCATAGACCAATAGTGGAGTCTAGAAACCCATTATGTCCCCTATAGAGATAAGTATTTTTCATATAAATAACATCCTTACTATGAACACATGTAGTGTAATATAATATCTTTTTATTGTGACATCTCATACAGCATGATGCAAAATTTGTGTCATCATCCTTTATTGATTTATTATTCATTGAACATATAAGATAGACTTTACTTATTCTAACATGGACATGGATTTAATAAAGGTATTATTATCCTAATCAACTGGTCCTGAGATATCTCTTCCTATAATAAGTGATAA
Source organism: Viscum album (assembly GCA_963277665.1). Taxonomy (NCBI): domain Eukaryota; kingdom Viridiplantae; phylum Streptophyta; class Magnoliopsida; order Santalales; family Viscaceae; genus Viscum; species Viscum album. Next base: position 1,760,726,066 of record OY728123.1, read on the forward strand.
ATTTTATCTGGATTACTAAATCATTTTCATCCCACTATTGAAATACCAAATTAAATATAAAACACTACATGTTCATTTCCATTATTTTTTTCGATGTATCATATTACATGATCAAACTGTAAACGCTGATAATAATTGAAAGTTATGATACCATTACACATGTATGTAGATATAAAATATATATAACACCTAAAACATGTGGTTCTTGTATTGGAGATCAATCCTCATGATCTCATCTATGCATGATCACCAAGTGTGAACTTCATGAGAAGAAGTCTTGGTGCTTATGATCCTCCTACACCTGATAGTTAGACATTATTTATGTCTAGTTAGAATGATATAACTAGAATATAGTAAATTTTTTAATATTAATGTGATATTATCTAGAGGTTATCATTATATACTAGGAAATATTATAACATTTTGGTATGATAAATAATATATTGAAATTACCATATAAATAGTTGGTGAAGAAATATAAACATTGTTATATTTTTTGTACATTATGCATAACTCACTGTATAAATAATATGGTAATTTAAAATTAATGTTTATGTTTGGTCTAGGGAACCCACTATTAAAATAGATGAAAGTGAGGGGATATCATTACTTGATATTTTTGATGATTTTTATAATGGTATATTTTAAAATATATTTATGCGATCCAAATGAATAGGAATGTGAAGATATTGCTGATGTATTTTAATTTAAAAAATATAACAAATTATTTTTTTATTTATTCTAATGATGATGATGGGATGAGTCAAGATGAGTTTTTATTTGAGTTTGTGTATCATTTGAAATGTCTTCACTGGTATTTATAGATACTCTCAAGTTACAAAAATATGAACCAAGTTGCATATGAAAGGTTTTATAATAATTTTATAGCTTTGGAGATTGAAGTTTAATTATTGTAGAAATTATGTAATGAATTTTGTTAACTTAATCCTAATACATTAAAAATAGAAATACTAATTAATTATTATGGATATTACTACATGTTAAAGATGAAGAGTTCAATATGGATCCATAATAAAATAATAATATGTGTAAGAATGGAAGAGGATATCTTGAGACTGCTAGAAAACTCAATAATAGATGCTTTTGGCTAAGGGAAAATGAAAAAAAATGAAATGAAAAAGTGGGGCACTCATAGAATAAACTAGGAGACAATGGTATGAGGAGGAAAAAATAATATTAAATCTTGTGGAATTCCATGTTCAAAAAAATGAGGAGAAATTAAATGGGATAATGAGAACCAAAATTATTCGGGAATATTCTATATTCTAAAATAGAAAAATTAATTTAATGGTCACTTATAAATAAAAGGAAAAATAAGGATATAGTTTTTATGTTTTTGAGTTCATCTAAGTACATGGGGGTAAATGTTGAATTATATATCTCAATGAATTAGAACAGTACTGATATGAGTCAGTGATTAGATATTCAATCATTAGGTAATCAAAGTAAAATTAGAATAAGATGTTAGAAATTGTTTAATAACTAGATCAGTAATACAAAGTTGAGAAGAAGAATAAGGAATAAATTGAGTGATATATTTATTATATTATTGATTTTATCAATTGTGTTGATCCATTAAATAAATGAGGAACTGATAGATATTGAAGATTAACATAACCTTTTCACAAGGTATGAAAAAATAAATTTATTTCTTTGGTTAATGTATTTGTGGTGGTAACCCAAGGTTGAATCTAGATAAGAGTGAACCAAATCCATTTATCACTTGATGGTTAAGAAAAAAATGAATTATGGTTTTGATAAAAAAATAAACTATGAAATAAATATTTGAAAAAATATGATGAGAAAAGTGAATGATTTGGGGTTGTATTTTAAATTATAATAATATCCTAGTGTCACATTTTTGATATTTTTGTTTTATTAATTGATAAGTGAGAGGTTCTATAATCAGTTCTATTTTCACCCATGTTTTAATGATATTGGTGAGGTTATCCAAGAAAAAATTTCTTCTTTAATCGAATATCCTTAAAATGTGTGAAAGTGAAATTTTAAATCATCCCCAATTCACTTAATCATCACCCAATCAGGTCTTTTTATTCCAAGTAAACTAGGAGTATCCTTTAGACCTTTCACATGTGTTAGAAACATCTTAAAACATTACTAATTATCCCATATTATTCCACTTTATATGGTCTAAAACTAAGTACAGTGAGATGATGGATCCCTGAATAAGGAATTAAAAAATATAATGAATTAAATAAAAAACCACATTCATGATTAAATCTATAATTGAATAATATAATTAATCAATAAAAAGAGATCATTTTTTTCAATGAAATTCTGAGACTCAATCATTAAAAAGGTATTCATTTCCTTACCCAAATTGCTTAACAATTTTACACATCCATTAAATAGGGAACAAAGATTGATGGATAATTGTAAAACAATACAAAACTATGAAAATGGAAGAACAAATAAAAATATTAGCAATATATTCTCCATCATCATTCCTCTTCCCAGACACTTCAAATCATTCTATCCTTAGATATTAGGGGAACTCTCTATTCTTCATCCATTCAAACCCTAAATATATTCATGTGTTTGAAATCCTACTAACGTTACCTTTTTTATTGTGGATTCTGATCTACTTGTGATTCTTTCTCCCTAAAAATGTATATCATCCCTTTTATTTGTTTCTTGATCAAAATATAATATATGATTTTAACCCACATGGTAGACCTTGAATGGCCGCATGGGGGAAGATATTGTAGTCAAAAGTTTATCTTGATGTCCAAATTGAATCTTCTGAATCCTTCGTTGGATCTTTCATAAGTTTATTTTTTTAAGAAAACATGAAGAATTATGATGGAGAAAATGATTATGATAATAAAGCTTTACATTCATATACTTTCAATAGCTATAAAATATATATGTTCAGTCTTAAAAGACATAGGTTTAGATCTCAATGTTGATGATGTAAATACTTAAGATCATCTATGAAGCTTTATAGTTAGATCCAAATCATTATTCTCAGAACCATAAGTTATTTCCTCTTCAAATTTTCCACGCTGTAGGAATTCCAAAATACTTATATTAATAATAGAGTCACCTTAATTTCACTCAGAAACAACTTCATCCATATTAAATAAATAATAAAAAATTAAATATTAAATGTAACATTTATTCTAATAATTTAAAAAGATTAATTACATTAATTAAAAATCAATATCTAAGCCATTTTTACAATTAAATATGAGATGATACTATATTCTAAATATGTGAAATTAACCCTAAAATGATAATATGGTGGGATTAAAATCATTCAAACACAATATAAAATATATGAAAACATTTTTTTTAATTCCCCCACATATAAACCATAGACTCTAGACAAATAAATTTAAAAATTACCACTTCAAGAATTAAATACACACCAATGTAAATTACTATTTTTAACACTATGGACCTCAATCTTATTGTGACTCTTAACGGATATTTATTCTATTTTCCTCATCAAGTATATTCAATTTAACCCCAATTCTTTCATCATATCATGTTATCTTATACCTAAAATCCCATTATTTTCACTCAACACTCAGTATGATTTTCATGAAATGTTTTCTCATTCCATGCTCATACAAGTATTACCATAGGCTATTTAAATTTATCCATCTCTACCAAATGATTCATGAATCAATGAATATCATGAGGGCTTTAAAAATAGGTACAAATTTTTATGAGGCTTTATGTTGGTAAGGTATAAATGTAAGGACGGTGAGGCTGAATGAGGAGGCTTCCCTCTAGTATGAATCTCAATTTATGATTTCAGTTTACTAAAAGTATAATTTACTCCATCACGTCTTCTTTCCTAAATCAGCATATCTTCTTTAAATTCTCCATGACAATCCCACACATTTTATCACTTCTGCAGTAGTTATTATTATTCTCTATATTTACTCTTGAAGGATTCTTCAAACATTTTTTTACTTCATTTCTACTCTTAAAGGTAGAGAGGGACTTCAAAATATCTATAGTATGTGTGGGACATTCCCTAACTCCTTTAAGAATTTATCATCGATAAAAAATCATAGCATCAATATCACTATCATTTTCTCTACTCTTTCCCTATAGTATTGCTTCATAATTTTCAGATATAGATTTCTCGTTAGAATCATATTTTTTAGGGAAATAGATGGACTTATTCTCTTTAAACATTGGTGGATATCTATGAATATCCTTGGATGATATCAGAAAAATTAAATTCCATCCATCATGATTTTTCTCCTAAAATAGTTGCATAAATTTATATTAATTCTTATTCGAATTCCATATAGATTCTATCAAGTGATTTTCTCATCTCATTGTCTTCCCTCCTCCACACATGAATTTTACCTAGATGATTAAAATGATTCTAGTTTAAGGTAAATAAGGATTTATAGGATGTGATTTGGATTCCTAAAAAAAATAATTCCTGATGACTAATGGTTATAAGGATTAAAGGTAAAGGTAATGTTTCAAATAGAATTTATTGAACAAAAGGGGGATTAAAATAGAAAAAATTAATCAATCATATATATAATAGATTACTCAAATTAATTATTTTTTTGACTATATTACTCATCAAGTTTTAGTTATTCAAGTATTCCTTGGATCACTAATTAAAAATAGAATTATTAAGAAGATGATAAAATTGGTTTAGGATCCACCCTGATAAGTAAAAAAAAATTGGACAGTATGTCATGGTATAAGATTCAAAAATCAGTGGGTCTCCATGAATTGTATTCAGTTATAATTTGGAAACAACCTAATTTTATCATTTATATAAGGTGATTAAATGGTTCAAATTAGTTTATCAAACTTGAAATGGATTCAAAGTTCTTATGGCTATTCAGATTAAGCTCATAGGTATTAAACACTGATTAAAAATGAAAATAAAATTTGACAAAGATATTTGAAAAGTCCTAAACTAAATGTCCTAAACTACAATGTTCCCTCCCCCCTCACTTAAATGATGTAATGTACTCAATAGATTATAATAGTTCAATCATATATATAGAATTTTAGTAAAATAATAGCATGATATAATGTGTTAAAGATAGGTACATCTATTATTGATAGATAGGTTAGAGGAATGTGAACTCATATACTAGTTCTTAGGGTGTATTCTGATGGAACTTCTTTAATATATGTGAATTAAAAGTGAATTTGTTTTCTTCTCCTTTATTCATAATATTCATGGAACCAAAAGCGTATATTATTAATGGACCTTCCCATTCGGAATGAAGTTTACATGATATTACCTTGCATCTATAATATGATGTAGAACTTGGTCACCAAGATGGAATATTTTGGTTTTTATTATCTTATCATGAGCCACTCAATTTATTTATTTGTAAATTATGGAATTATTAAAATAATATATTTTAATTTACTCTAGTTCTTGGGTTTTTAGTTTATTCTATTTTATAACTCCTTCCAAGTTCATATCCATTTCTTTGATAGACAAATATTTTTCATGATCCAACTCTAATTGTAGGTGGAAACTTATTACATGGATTAATTATTAAGGTCCCAATCATATATGTGTCTTATAGGCTATCCTATAAGCCCATAAGGTGTCTTTTAACCTTCGTATTTAATCATTCCTACTAGTTTCACCATCTTTTCTAGAATACTTTTATTTTTATATTGAAACATTCATCTTGGTAAATTCTTTAGGTATAATAGTTTTAAATGTATTGTGATTTACTTCATACATCCTTGGTAGAGAACCCAATAATTTGTTATAAAATTTAGCTCCTTGGTCACTAATGATGTCTCTTGGTTCTCCAAACCATTAAAATATGTTATTCTTGAAAAATCACACACAATATTTGTAGGTTTTGGGAATAGAAGAAGCATCCTTTAATGGTATGAAAAACTAAAACATTAGTCATAAATCAAATGTAATCATTTCTTAACATGATAAAAACATCATGTCTAATGAGAATATTACATTACTTGAAAATATTAAAATTATAGAACCATAAGTAAAGGATCATCACATGTAATTTAACATTATTTTATGATGATATATGAAATTTAATTTAACTTGTAATTCATCTTTTGTTTAAGATGTGATGGAATAGATCATGTACCATCATTTTGATATTGGATCCAAGTGAATAATCTCTATATAGATGATCCAAACATGCACCAAAATAATTTAACGATGTCATAGAATCACAGACTGCTAGCATGACCAATCCTAATGCATTTTGTTTTTTATGGTTGATCTCAACTGAATAATTATCTCGAGAGGAAGAACTCTTGATGATCCCTTATTTTATTGATATAGGAGATCACTCTATATCTCTTGATCTCTCTCTAGGTATTGATAGATTCTCACTCTATCCATTGTGTACACCAATTGTGTTTTAGGATAGAGATTTAGTATTCTTGGTTGATAAAAATTCCTTATGAGATGAATCTTATAAACTGTGTTATTTTTTTCTGTTGGTGTGACCTCATCTCTTTTAAGATATCCACTTTTGTAGTGTTATCATAATAAACTGTGATAGGCTCTTTACTCATGGGTACCACATTAATATCTTGGGAAAAGTTATGAATTTAAGTTGATTTATTTGATGTATAAGAATATATAATGTAATCAAAATCTTTTGTAGAATTTGTAACATCTAGATTCTTCAAACTCTTCAAACTCATAACTCCACTAATGAGACAAAATATATAAACAAACTATGATTTTAGATTGTAATGAATTGTTTAAAAGCAATAATTTGTATAACCCAAAATGACTTGATATTCATCTCCTCCATACACCATTAAAATATCCTTAGTATTCATTAGATACTTAAGGATAGTATTTATAGCCTTACAATGTTTTTCATCTAAATCTAATTAATATCTTCCTACCATGATTAAAGCATAGAAAACATCAATCCTTGTACATCACATGGAATACATGATAGATCCTATCATAGAATCATATAGGATCCTACTCATTCTCTCTCTTTCCTCTTGTGTCTGAGGACACATTTTCTTGGAAAGATGTTTATTATGTGACACTAGAACCAATACCATCTATGATTGTTCCATAATAAACCTATTTAGTGTCTAGTCAATTTATGTTTCTTGACTTAGTCTAAATAAACTCTTGGATCTATCACACATAGTATTGATCCCATTAATTTAGGATACTTCACCTAAAAACAGGGCTCACATTCATTCTTAATCAAACCAAATTAATTTATTAATTTATTAAACCAATTTTTCCATGACCTGGATGCTTTCTTTAATACATAAATGGATATCAGCAACATTAATACCTTTTTGGAATTTTATAAGGCCACAAACCCTTATTGTTGTGTTATATACACATCCTATAGATGGTTCCCATTGAGGAAATCAGTTTTGACATCCATTTTCCAAATCTCATAATCATGGTATGCTATTATATAAATTTGTATTCTGATGGATTTAAACATAGAAACATGATAAAAGAATTCATCATAGTAACTTTATTTTAATTATCTAAACCTTTTATCTATTATACCTGCTTTATAGGTATTTACTTTTCCATACATGTTTGGTTATCCCTTGAATACCTATTTACACCTAATGGGTTTTACATCAATAGGAGGATTTATTTGAACCAAAACCTGATTTTTATACGTGGAATTCATCTTAGAATTCAGGGATTATTTCCATCTTGAAAATTATAATATCCCTACCACCTCTTTGTAGTAGATAGAATCATTAGTTTCACCTAATAATGAATCACCATCATCAGTGACATGAACACCATATCTTTATGGTTCTCTTACATATCGTGTGGTTCTACATAGTAATTATGTTTCAAGAACAATTATTTTTAAAAGGGTCATTCTTAAATCCTCTATGTTTGATCAAATTAGAAATTTATATTGTCCCAAAATACAGTAGCTACAAAGTTGTATCAAAGTGGGAGTAAGGGATCGATCCCATAGGGAGTGAGGAAAGCAGTAGTGGTAAATCTTGACCAAAGGTTGGGTAATTTTGATTTTGATTGATTTTATTTAAACTAAGTAAATGATGAAATTAAATAATTAAAATATAGAAAAAAAAGATAGTAAAATGTAGAAGAGAGGGAAATTGGTTTCCATGAGAGGTTACACTAGAAATAAATCCTAACTACAATTGATAAATAGTAATAATCATTGGCTACACAATCAATTAATTTTATTGATATATGAAATGGTAAATTGCAATAAATATACACTTGAACCATTATTATTCATGGATATATGAATTAAATTACCCGATCACATTAGGATCAAATTGAAAACCCAAAAGAATAATCTCATTCGGTGGTCATGAATTAATTACCTTTATCATGGCAGGTTTTATCTTCTACCAAATGCACATAGTCCATGATTTAATAACATATATGAAAATAATTAGTCATAATACAATACCAATTGAATATAATCATTAAAAAAGTGAATAAATAAATAGAATAATTTGGTACACACCCAATTTGACTGATTCTACTATCACCTACAGATTTAGCAAACTATCATTGGGTGATCAAAAATAAAGAATAAACCCAAAATAATATGAGATATAATATAAGACAATAAACTATAAATAAATAAAATAAAATATACTATAATTAAACTAATGATGATCCAATGTTACATTAAAAAAAATAAAGGAAATCAGAAAGAAAACCTAACTTTGAAGAATGATCTCTAGGTAAAAACCCTTGAAGTGGACTCCTAGGTGTTGAAATCATATTACTAGAATGAGTCAATCAATTACATAGAATAAACAATATATTTATAATCATAGAATTAATCTTAGATCTTACTCGGTCATGTACGGTGTTAAATGGCCATTATAAGGTCATATGGTTTGTCTCCATCGAATAGATATGTCAAAATATTATATATAGTCCTTCCTAGAAAGTTTCATGGTGTGAAAAATGTTCATGCCATAAAACTAGTAGGCACTACCATTTCTCCTTTTCTTCATTCATGCTTGGTAATTGTTTCATTCCTTGTAAAACATTCCTTTCTTGAATATTATTGAGGATGCGAATTCCTATTTTCCATCCCCCGGTGATTTATTTCATCTGGTATCTTTAATTTCCAGACTTTAGAATATCCCATAGGAATCCTATATCATAGGAAGTCTTTTTATAATGCAATAAATTCTCAATTTTACTCCACTTTGATCATGTATTCATATTCATTTTCTGTTTTCATGCCACGTCTCTTCACAATGTTGAATTAAGTCCCTTTGAGTCCAAAATCGATTGTTTTCCTTCATAATTTTACATAGGTTTCCCATGATACAAGAACTCAGTAAACAATGAAATCAAGAATAAATTTTATATTAATTAAATTATTATTATTCAAATAACATGCACATAAAAAAACATGAAAATATAGATATAAAATGGGGATTTCAATCAACATCTTCTATATGGACCTGTGGAATTGGTCAATGTACCAAGTCTTGTGTATCTTGAGCATCACCATCAATAAATACACTCTTTCTCCCACTATCATTCATGAGGATGTGTTCCCTATCAAGAAAGATATATTGTATTAAAATAGTCACTTTCTTATATGGAGGGTTTTATTGGCACTATCCCCTAGTTTTTTAGGATACCTAATAAAGATACACATAATGACTCAGGGTAATAGTTTGTTTCTTGATCTATCCTTAATAAATACCTCACAATCCCATTCATAAATATGTGAGAAAATTGTTTTATTTCCTCTCCATAACACAAATGTAATATCGTTTTCTTCTTTGGTTGGTACTCTGTTTAGTATGTATAATTATTTCTGTAATTATTATCCCCAAAAGAATAATGGAAGACTTGTGTGACTCAATATTAACCTTACCATGTCCAATAAGGTATGGATCCTCCTCTCACTAACACTATTCAAATATAGTGTATAAGTTGGAGTGAGTTGGGATGGAATATAATTATTCTATAAAAAGTTGATAATGTCTTGATTAATATGTTCACCACCTCATTCTAATAAAAGATTATTTATCTTCTTACCAAGATGATTCTAAAACTCATTCTTGAACTCTTTGAAATTCATAAATGAATTACACTTATACCTTATTAAGTAGATATAACATTCCTACTCAATTCAATGGGAAAAGTAATAATGTATGAGAATTCACCTCTAGATTCTATGTAAAAAATTCATGCACATTGATGTGTTCCAATTCTATTAGATCTATGTCTCTTTCACCGTGACCATCGAATGGTGGTTTGGTCATCTTTCCTTGTAAACAGGCATGAAATATTTCAGGTGGATAATTCTCAAAAGAATATAAATAACCATCTTCATAGAGATTTTTTGAAATCTTCTCATTTACATGAACAAGATGGTGATCCCAAAATTGGGTTTCATATGTGTCATGTGTATTAATTTAATTATCAATTGTCAATATTTGGTCTTCATAATTCAATATGTAAATATCGTCATTCAATCGTGACATACCATAACATGTGATATCTTTATAAAAGTGTTAACCTTTAATTCCAAAAATGAAAAAATACATCCATATCTAACATATATATGGAAATAATGTTCTTGGTTACACTAGGTACATAATAATAGTTCCTTAAAAACAAAATCAATCATTTTGGAAACATAATACAGAAGACTGTAATGGAAAAAATAGCTAGTCTCACTACATTAGTAGCCGGAAGATCTACATTTCCTTTTTCGACCATCTAAATTCTACTTGGTTCTTATATTTGGATAAAAATGTGAGCACCGCATGAAATATTTAAAACCTAACATGTGGATATAGAAATATTACAATTGATAATGAATGAACTTGAAGATTACCATCCCTTCGTTTTCTAGATTCAATTAATCTTCTAGTGGACCTTCTTTCCACATGAAAAAAATATTGCATCTTGTTCTTTTCCTTGCATATAGGTAATCTTCTTCTTGGAAGTATGGTGCTTCAAAGACCTAGACATTGAATGAATATTCATCGCATTTTCCTTTATATTACTCTTCTTATTTACCATAAGTATTATGGGTTAGTCACACCGCATGACTTTATCAATATGTAAAATAAGTGTAAGAAGTTATTAAAGTTTCTTATAATTATTGCTCATATTATAATTCATAATAAAAATGGATATGTTCTTTGGTAATGATAATATAATTAGATATGTGTGTAGCTCATCAAGGATATTAAAACCCAAGACTTCCAATTGCTCAATGTATCCAATCATATTGAGTACATGTTCACTGTCTAGAACCAACTCCTGAAGCTTACTCATGAAAAGTGCATTAGAAATTTCATATCTCTCTGATGTCTCCTCTTGATTGAGATCATTAAGGTCATAAATAATGTAATGTTCATACATGTACTCTTATTGAATTAAAATATCATTAAACATGGAGGATAGCATAGAAAATTGGGCATCCATAGCATCATCCAAATGATTAAAATAGAGAGACACTTATTCCTCATTAGCCTTTTTGGAAATGAACACAAGAAGTGGGGTTTCCAACACATATAATTTTCGTTTATGGAGTAGTATAACGCACACGCACCTATACCATTCCTAGAAACTCATGTTGATGAGAAGGTTATATTTCTCAAGTATGGATTATAGTGATATTGTAAAAGTTATTTTATTTTCCATTCCTAAAAAATTAATAGAAGATAATTAGTACTTGTTTTATTATAAAATCTAATTAATAAATTTAATATTAATTAAATTTTTATTAATCTCCCACTATTTATTGAACACATAATATACCTTGCCATAAATTTTATAATATCTTTTAACCTATATATTCTAGTGAAAAGGATCCATTTTCCCTTTCTCATAACCAAGACTTGGCCCTGACAAGTTATTTGAATAGGTTTAGGTATGAGTAACATGAAAACAAAATTAACACATAGTTTCATGATCTGTTAAGTGGACTCACCAATCCTAAAATATTTTTGAATATATTTCCACAACTTATTCATATTAGTTACACCATGTCCTACTTGGGTAGTCATATCTTGATGTAAACTAAGTTAATTTTACCTAAAACATCAATACAATGGTTCAATGATAATAAAAATCATCCCAACTTGGGTTAGTCTATAAATTTTGAACTATGAATTCAATTTTTAAAATAAGTAGTGGAAGAAAATACCCGCTTAATATTTTTGTTAAGGGGTGTTTATCCTTATTTTTTGAAGACCATTTTACCCTTTTACATTTTTTTTAAAATGAAGTGGATTTTAATCAAGTGATTAACCATGTCTGGTTAAATTTATGCATTATCTAATTATATTAATGCTTGTTAATCCATTTATTATATGTTCTCATAGTATCCATAGATATAATTAATCATCCATGAAACTGATAGAAATAAAATATAAATGGAATCATCGTGAGATTCTATAATGTTTAGTTTATCTAGAAGATAATAAACTAACCCTCAACCCTAGGGAAGGACACCATGAACTGTAACTCAGTTTTATTTAAATCATTCCATCGTGGTTCCTATATGTCTCCTCAATTGGTTTCACCTCAGCTTCTGCAGTTTTACTGGATCCTCTAACTTGGGAGATTCACCCTTATATAAACTTTTACTCACATGCAATTGATGGGGTCTAATATATTAGATAAAGGAGGATGACATAAAAAATATTGTATACATATAGGAAATTACATAATAAATAGAAGGGGATGACACATAGACCATCAATAATAATTTAACAGAAACCAATCACATATAATGGATGGTTTAATCTCATGATAATCCATACATCAATCAAATAGTATACATTCTCATTATCCTTATCAATTAAATTGATTTCTTATTTAATTAATATAATGTTCTATGAATTAATGAAATTAATTCAATTTATCTTAATTCCATCCAGAAATCATTAATTCACCATAATCTATAATTTAAAAAAAATAACTTCATTTAAAATTAATTTAGTACACTAGTTTACTTTGAGACAACCTCATGTCTTCATTAAACATTATAGCACAAAAATTAGTATCTTATATAATTATTAAACATATGACATGGAATTTTCTATCAAATGAACTAAAAATTGAATACAAAATCAATATGTTTAATAATATATTTAATTATTATTTTTGTGAATATTTATGAAAACTACTGACAGTAGAATACATGGCCTGTAAAAAAGTGCATGGTGTGTACTTGTCTTCTGCCTATGCCCACAATACACTCCTTAAGTTTGGATATATTTCATTCCATATAAAACCATGAGGTACATGGTTTATAATATAAAATACATAGTGTGTTCCCTTTTTTTTAACAGCATGTCAATCCCTATGTTGGGTATTTGATCCATGGAATTATTGGGACACCCTATGTACTCGAATGTGATATAATAGGGATTTCATGTCATGTGCAGTGGTTACGGGGAATACGGTTCTTCTATTATGTGACGAAATATCCGAATAATCATTCCAATTTAATATATTCAGATATTAGATATGATTCTTTCAGATATGACCTGATTGAAGAAAGCGATGCAAGAGAAAAGATAATACACAATGTGTATATGGGAAGCACATGGCGTATACTCTTGGATTATTCCAATAGAAAACTTTAGCACCTTAAGATGGTGACCTTTAAATGATTCTTCATATTTAATCATTAACTAATTAATCATTATGTTTTCAAGAATTGAGAAATGGAAGAAACGACGATGTAAGATATTAAAATAAATTGATTTTATTAAAAGAAAATGAAAACACATGAAATAAATCAATGAATAATAAAAAATATATAAATTAAACATGTGATTGCTCTGATTCAACTTGTACGGTTCAGGTGCAGAGAAAGAATCCTTTAAATGTGTGACCAAATTGTCTTTTAGTTGTAAATCATGTGTAATATTTATATTAAATGATCTGAAATTCATGTCTAATGAGAGAAGTATATTAATGAATTTAATTAAAATTACAGAACTTGAAGGTAAGGATCTCCATATAAAATTTATAATTAATTTAAGAGTATATATTTAATTACCTATAACTTGTAAGTCCACTTTTTTTTATGATATCATCTAATAGATCTCATCACATCTTCATTTCTCTATATAATCCATGTGAAAAAATATTCTAGTGGTGATCCACATGTGAACACCACTCTCTGAACAAGTCAATAGAATCATATGGTGTGAGCATGGATGATCATGATTTCTTTTATTATTCATTGTTGATCACAACAAAATTTTTATTATGAGAGGAAAAACTTCTGATGATCTCTCATTTTCTTGATATAGGAGGGTAGGAGAGTTCTCTAGATCTATTAATACCTCTCTAGGTCTTGATAGAGTCTCACTCTATCCATTTTATGCACAAACTGTTTTAGGGAAGATATATAATTATATATTAATTATAAAAGCTTTAGGGTTATCTTATCACACACAAACCCTTTCCCAATTCCATAATTAATAGTTGACCTCATTTCCAATAATAATAATAACGAATAAAAATAAATATCATTTATATCATTTCTAGTTAGACCATTAATCTTGGTCCACTTTCCCCCATCAATATTTATTGATCCTTGAATAATGAATATTTAATATATTAATTTTAATGAATTATTGCATGATAAATATAATAAATATTATAGTCTATAAACATAGAAATAAATATTCTTTAATATTATTTAACTCAATTATTATTTTGAATAACTTCTGTTTAAATTATGTAGATAAACAAAACCTAAATAAATCATATTTATTCAGTGCTGTTAAATTCAATACTAAAATTTAATTGATATTGCATATATACTTGGTGTGTGATCCTCTAGGCCTATTTATTTGTGTAATTATACATAACAACTTAAATTACAAGGATAGTGCCTTGAAGAACACCAAGTAATCATTTGAGAAATTAGTTAATGACACAATTACATCCGAACTCCTATGAATACATGTCGTGTAATATAATACCTTTATTGTGATATCTCTAATCATGCAGGTTGAATCAAGGTTCCATCAATCAATATACTCGATGATTATTTCTTTGACATTCTAGAAATTACATCATCCCCTGAACACTATAGATGTGTATTTATACATCCAGTTCCCTTCCCATCAAACATCCTAAGATATCAACTTCCATCAATGGATGGAAGGGATAAATCATTTTATAAATTATCTAAAAATGAAATATAACTCATGACCCACTCAATGTATCTTACCTCTCCATGATCATATGTCATCATATCTTTTTTCAATGCATTAAATAACATGAGTCATGATATCCATTAATTATAATCTTAATGTCTATGGATCAATACACATGTTCAAAGATGGGAACATCCAATGGCACATGGAAATGTGGATGTTTTTTAACGATCATGATCTCATAAACTCCTATCTTGGATATTACCAAGATAAAAAAGCATGATAAGTTGTCTAAATATCTAATGATAATTTTACCCTTGATAGCCTATATTATTTGGCTCACATCTGAAAATATCATCAGACCATAGAACAAGGTTCAAGAATAATTTCATGGAACCTATATGTTATTTTTATAGTGGTGAACTTCTATGACCTTTCAGCCTGAAATATATTCAATGTACAATATCTCAAACAAATATCATGTAGAATAATAATTAAGATTTTATAATAAAACGTTTTTTATAAAAAAAGTGTAATTAAGTACTAAGAAAGATGGTCTTAGGGAACCAACTCCAACCAATTTATCATTATCATTTTTTATGGTATAAGATTCAACACATTTTGAAAAATAATTTATAAAAAGAATTAAATAAGAATTTCCAAATGAAATGGTAAAATATATCATAATTTTTATTCCCCATACTTCATAAATTTCACAAAATATAATTGGGTTTTTTGTAATATATTATCTTTTTAAAATATTTCCACAATATTGGCATTTTTTACACTTCTTATAGTATTCATGTCTGTACTTGAATAGAGTGTGACATTAAATACCAAATTCCAACACTTTTATTTTAGTTATTTGAGGCCCAAAGTGGTATAAACAAGCTACTTTGTGAAAAAAATCAGTAACGGATTCAATTTCATTTCCAGAAAAATATATCCTTATTACATGATAATATTAAATGTTATAAATAAATAGAACTTCCCAAATATAACATCATGATTAAAATTTATGCTTTTGTTTTTTATTGGAGTTAAGATGATAAAACACTTGATAATTTACCCAATAGTTTACTATATTTTCATATCATGGTAATTCCCCTTCTAATATATAGAGTATTTCTCCTATAATATTGTCATTCGGTGGGTTTTGGTCTGGAATTTGTATATCAATAGTGATGGGTAGTATCTATAGGTTATCATACACCTAAATTTAAACTTATTTTTTATCACCAATCTCCTAGTAAAATTATTTTATAATTATAATCCATCTTACCATCTTGTGTTTTACATTTTCATTTTTCAATATGTATATAATGATTTCAAGGTCAAAAACATAATTACATTAATTCTAAGAAAATAGGATATAAATATATCTAAATGAAAGAAAAATAAAAGGAGCTCCTTTTTATTGGTGGTGTAGTTAATCTATGTATAATATCATATTCTTTAAAAATAAACAATTACTTGTGGTTTTCCTTCAATTATTTGGGAAGTAACTAATCCCATAGCTTAGTTAAAAGCATCGCATAATAGTTCAAGTGAATTTTACCAAATAGGTGGATAAATTACTGGTGGGTTGATTAACCTCCTCTTATATTCATAAATTGAATCCTTGTATTCATTATTAAAATAATAATAATCTTATTTTTAAAAGTATCTTATAATGTGGGAGATAAATCTTACTAAAATATTTTTTGAACATTCTGTAGAAACCTTATTGACCCAAGATAGATCTAAAATGTTTAACATAATTTGGGTAAAGAAATGAATTAATTACATTAATTTTAGATTTTTATACATCAATAAATTTATATTAAATAATATTCCCTAAAAGTATTCTTATTTCAATCATGAAATAGAACTTTTGAAATTCAAAATAAGATTTTTCCCAATACATTTTTTCAAAACATTATTGATATTTCTTAAACAGTGATAAAAGTATTCACAAAAAATAATGAATCCCTATAATAATCTCGCTAGGAGGCATTTCGTATGATCTTAATATATACTTATCATGAAACTTTGAAATGTAATTAGGTCATTATATATTTTAAAAGGAATACTGCTATAGGAAAAGACTCCAAAAGGAATCATTAATGTTGTCTTTTCTTGGCCTTAAAGAGCAATGGGTACCTACAAATATCACAAAAACCCTTCTAAGAAGTTTTATTTTGTTCTTCCTAAAACCCCTTTTTTAATTTCATAAATTAAAGGAATAGAAAAGTGATATTTTATTGTGACTTTATTTAGCTTTCTATAATCAATACACACACTCCATCTATTTTGAATTCTCATAATGATCAATTCATTTTTCACATTACTTATAATTGTTTGGATGGTTTTATTGAGAACTACATGGATGTGGATAACCCATTATGAGTTAGAAATTGGGTAAATGATTTTCTCTATTAGAAAATTATCTATCTTGTTTTTTACCACAACTATTATAGTGGGATTGATCTTCCTTTCAGGTTATCTAACTGGTATGGGGTCTCCCTCAAGAAGACTTTTATGTGAGTGGATTTTGGGACATATTCACATGATATCACCTAAAATCCCCACTATGGATCAAATATTTTCTATTAAAAGGTAAATAAATTTTTATTACATAATTTATAGAATGTTTTTATCAATTATTAAGGGAATGTTTACTCTATCTAAGTGGTATAAATAGTTCAAATCAGTGGGAAGTCATTCTAATTCTATATTCTTAAGTTATTTAAGAGATGAAATTTAATTGAGGTTACCCACTCTTAATTATTTAATTTTATACATTAAAGGAAATATATAATCTTATTTTCAAGAAATATATCATTAGATTCATCATAAAACATATAGGTTTCCTCTTTTTCAAATTTGAAAACAATATTTCTAGAATTTTTAGAATTCAAGACAACCTCATATCCATAGAATTTTAAATAAAAAATGTTATTCTTTGGATAAAAATTCATGAAACATACATAAATTTTTAAATATTCGGACCTCTGCAAAGTGGTATAGTGTAAAAAGTGAGTGCCCATCTGATGGGTGCCTCATTAATTCAAAAATATTGAAGTGTGTTGTGTTGTCTCTAAACTCTATGGTAAGTGTTCCTTCATGAACATTGATGAAGGTCTCCTCCATCTTATAAAATGGTCTTCATATAATATTGGGTGATTAGATTGGTTCTCAATCTTTCTATATTTTGAATACATATAAGTCAGCTAGAAATTTCAATTCTTGGACTTTTACAAGGATGTATTCTAACACTTCTTATAAACAAATAGTTGTTTTTTTTTCTAGTTAACCACCACTCTAATGGCGTAAAATTATACTATATGTAAATATGAAAATAAATAATCCTGTTTAACATTTATTGAGGTACCCAAATCACATAAAACATTTCATAAAGATAAATAACCAATGGTGTAGTGATTAGAAAATTTCTCTAGATCTTGATATTTGGTGGGAAAATCAAGTGTGATAAAGTATTAGACACTTATTATTAAGATTAACATCTGATTACCATTAATCCTAATATTTTTGGTGAAAATATCCTTGTGAAAATTAGAATACCTTGGAATGTTTTAGGGCTTGAAGAAGGATAAAATTGATTTCTACTTTATAGAAAGTGTCCAAAATTTATTTTTGATGTGAATCTTCCATAATCAGATTTATTTGTGTAATTAATGATTGGAATGGTAGGTTTAGGTATTTATTATCCATTTGATTATTTTGGAGTGGTGTTTATTTTATCTTTATAAAAGGTTTATCTTTATATTCCCTCTCTTTATTATCATCTTCTTGGAGATTCTTTTGTAACATCTACCCAAACATTTTAGAACATATATATTCATTATCCTACATTTTAGGTTGTTCTAGTTCAAGATCATGTAAGGATGGTAGAGGGATATATTTAAAAATTATTTTTGTTATAATAATAAAATTATCCTTTAGATTTGAGACTATCTGATCTGATAATTTCACTATATTTTTTGATAAAACATTCATAAGACTATTGAGTTATTTTTCCAATGTATCCATTATATTTTCTATATTCTTAACCATTACCAGAATTTGTATTGGTGATGGTATACTAGTTAAAGTTTGGTAATAGGGATTATTTTATTAGAAATATGTGGTTATTGGTAAAAAAATATTGTTATAATATTTTTAAAACAGTATTTGGCATGGTGTTTTTTGGTATTTCTGTGGCCTGAATGGGGGGTGAGGTGGGTACTAGTTCTAGTAGAAGGGTCAAGCTAGATTCTGCTGACATAAAAATCTAAGTTGGTCATGTGGTCTATCTTTCCATAGTTTATTTTTTTATAATTTTCTTGGTTATAAATATTCTTCAAAAATATTCTAGCATGAAATTCAACACACCGGTCAGTGAAATAATTAGGTGAAGAGAATAAACCACATACCTTAGTTGGGGTTTATTATTCACTAATTTTTTTCAAATCAATCTATCTCACAAAAATAATTATCTCTTCGATATTTAATTAATTTAATGGCAATGAGTCAAAAGTTATTAATTCTTGTATAACTATTATTCCTCTATCATCTATACCGAATTTTTGGTAATTTTATGTAATCATCTCAATTAGTTCATTACTTCTTCTGGTGAATTTTCAATCAAATATCCTCAAGTGGGTACATCCAAAATATTTATTTCATTATATAATAGGAATTGGTAAAATTAAAAAAATGATATGGTTCTATAAAATAACTTTATGGGGATATGTGGTACACATATTTTTAAATACTTCCTAGTACTCATAGATATTCTCTCCAAATACTTATCACTTTCTTATTATTATTCTCTTGGAGATTTGAAACAATATTTTCATGAAAAAAAATTACAAGTATTCCCTATCATGTAACTCTCATGGTTTTAATTTATATCACCTATATTTGGTATCTCCTTACAAGGAAAATGAAAACTCCCTCCACTTTAAATTTTATTCTCGTAATATAATAAGATTCAGTGTTGAGAATATAGGATTGAATGATTATATTATTCTATTGGGGTCTTAACTTATAAGGCCATAAAAAAAAGGAAATTATATATATTAAGTTAATTTCTAATTTGAAATAATTTTTCCTTTCAAGAATTTTTATTTGGTTTTTTTGGTTATAAAATTGAGGTGAATAGAACTATATTAGGATTTGGCGAGGTTTTTTCTAAATTGTGGTATGATAAGAGTGAACACGTGATGTCTCACTTGACTCAGTAAGAGTTATTTCGAAGAAATTAAATTCTAATTTAATGTTCATAAGTCTGGTCAATAGGATTATTTCAATTTATAGATAAATATTTTTTTGGAAGTCTTAGTCCTGAAATTCTAAAGGTAAGATTTAGAGCTGCCACCCCAGAAATTGTGCCATATTTTTTAAACAATTTGTTTCATAGGGTGTGAAAAAAATATATGTATTTCTTAGGTTAAGGTAGTAGTAGTGTTAATCCTATTTTTTCTCTAAATAATATTTCACAAAATCCATTTTTCAATTTTTTGTTAAAAAATGGTTGTTGTTTTTATAAAAAATAAAATATGAAAAAAAAAGTAGATGATGAGAAAAATGTATGAGTTTGGGTCGACATTCTAGTTGAAATTTTATCAAGGTATCCAATTGATGATATGTTATTATTATTAACTAATATGTGAGGGGTTCTATAATAGCTTCACCTTTCACCCCAGTATGAATGATAATGGTGATATTGGACTATAAATAACATCTTCTCTAGTTTACCCTCCTTCTAATGTGTGAAATTGAAACAGCCAGTCCCCGAAAATTCACTTATTTAACACCCAACATGGTATTGTTATTCTAAGTAATCTAAATGTAAATTCATGACCTTTATCACATGTCAACAACCACTTAACAACTTCACCACTATTCATATACCATTCCATTGTATATGGTCTAAAACCAAGTGAAGGTAGATGATGGATCCCTAGCCAAGGAAATAAATAAAAAAGAATTAAATCAAGCACAACTACATTTTAAATTAAAATCTATTACTAAATACTGATAATTAATAATTAATAATTAGAACGTTGTATTCATTGAAATAATAAAACTAAATCAATACAAATAATTTTCTTTCCCTTACATAAATCAATAAAAAGTTTTAACCTTCCATTTTAGAGGTAACAAGGATATATAGATAAGTGGAAGTCGTTACAAAACTAATAAAAAGAGAAAATAAATGAAAATAATAGTATCATAATCTCAATAATCAGTCCTCTTCCCACACTCCAGAACTTGTAATTTATTTAATGATTTAAGGCTCTATTTTTTCCTTATCCATTAAAACCCTCAAGATCATTTTGAATTTTAAATTATTCTAATGTTTAGTTTTTCATTATATCTTCAGATCTGTATGTGATTCTTTCTCCCAAAAAATCCACAGATTTCATTTTTCAGTTTCTCGGTTGAATTATTATGCATTATGTTAATCCACATGGAATACCATGAATAGTGTCATGAGGTCTGGTGTGGTGGCCATAAGTTCAATGTAAATTCTCAATTGAATCCCTTGAATCCTTCCTTGGATCTTTATGAAGTTTATTTTTAACGAAGTCATAAATACTTACGATCGAGAAAAGGATTATTATAATAAAAATTTACATTACATGCCTTAAAATGGATATAACCAACTTATAATAAACCCCAAAATACTTACAATCATCTCCCAAGACTTACAATGAAAATACTTATGATCTTCACTAAAAAATTACAATCATGGATAAATATTTAGGTTTAAATAGTTACATTCAGTCCTTTTCTAATTCTTCATCATGTAATAATTCAAGAATGATTTGATTAATTACAAAATCATATTTATTTCTCTCATAAAAAACCATAGTCCCATAAAATAATTATAAAACATTCAAATTTAAATGGAGCTATTAATAAAATAATTTCTAAATACCAAATAAAATAATTAAAACACAATATTTAATCCGTTTTTTCAATTAATCCTAATATTATCTTATATTCTAAATATTTTATAATTTCCCCTAAAATGATAAAATGGTGGGATTAAAATCATTAAAACATATGATTAAATATATGAAAATTTTTTCTTGTCAAATATCACTGGAGATCACATATTGAGTGAGACCTCCAGATGAGTGGGTTCTATATAATACATTGCAGTTGAGCTATGAATATGAATGGAGTTTCATTTATATACTTGAAGCACTATGGAAATTATACGATCTTATGTTTATTTGAATTATATTTTTTCTTGTTGATTGGGATATATAATGGGAAAAACTAGTTATCAACTACCCAAGAAAATTTTAAAGTAACACCTGCATATATATATTGGTATTCCATAGAACCTGAGAGATTCAAGGTATAAAGTGAGATTATGGTAGGAAGTTATAATAATAGTGTGGAGATTCAAATAATTTGTGGGGAAATAATGGAGTTGTAATCATATTGGGATGTATTATTAGTGTTGTATGTGCCATTGGTTTATGGATGATACCAATCCAACACCACCTCTATTGAAAAACAAATTATAGTAGAGAATCCATTACTTGAACACCTCAAGAAAAATAAGAAGTCAGTCATTATATGAAACAATCTATGTCCTATATGATACTTTTAGTTTCAATACTTTATTTTATATAATAATTTGTTTCCAGGAAAAAATATAAAAAGATCAATGTTCACTAACTGACAATAGAGGTTAATTTCCAAAAGGGGTATAAAGTTTCAAAATAGCTTTTGGAATTTTTAAAAATTAATCTACACTTGATTCACCCCTCTTAGGTGTCTTCACAGATATTATTGGTAATTTTAAATCATATAATAGAAATGTTTATCCTATGATTATTTCTATTTTAAATAACCCAGTGTATTTAAATTGGATTAATGAAGTGAAGAATTGATATCTTTTATGATCTTATATGTAATGATATAAATTGATTCCTATTAATGAGAAATTAGAATCCACTTCCAAGACAATGAAAAACATAATAAAAATGACGAAAACAAAGAAAACAAATATGAAGAACCAAAGGTATCAACCATTGATTTGATGTTGTACAAAATGGTAAGTTCTCATCTAGTGAATCTATTGATATAGATCCTTTTAATGACTTATATTCAAGTTGTGCAGAGTGTGAAGATATAAAAATAATTAAAACTTTTAATCTCATGTAAAATGTAATTTATATTATGTTCCTGGTGAAGTTGTTTCATATATACATGGTTCTATCATGGAGATATTTGATGAAGAATCACAATTTTAGGAAGAATCTAATGTCAAAGAAAATATATTGGAAAAATAGGTTGGAATATGCAACACCCTCTCAAAAAATAATGAAAGTGAATGGGTAAATAGTATCATATTGAAATAAAAACAATTTTATTATTGATGAATAATTATATTGAGAATTTTTTAAGAAGGGTTTATTGATGGTTGTTGTTATTAATGTATTCTATGCATTAAGGAAGTTTTATGTAATTTCCCTGATTTTCAAAAAATCCCAACATGATACAAAATCCAATTGAATGAAATACTTATAAAATATCATGGTGGATGATAGAAAGATAAATGAAAAAATGTTATAGAATATGGGTATAAATTCTGAGGAGAATATGAGCTCATTTATTACTAGAAAAATAAACCAGCATAGTGTATCTTGATTTTTAATTAAAACTAATGAATCGGGAAATTGTTAATCCTAAAACATCCAAAGTTTTTTAGAAGATAATTTCCACCACTCAAGTTTCAAATAATAATTTTCACTCAAAAGGGAATTTTCCTTATTGTAAAGAGGTCTTAATATGTCTTGGGGATTATGGAATAAGATCACCCACAATCCTAAGAGAGATGCTTGAATTGAATTATTTTTTTTTCAAAAAAAGATGGGAAAAAACTAAAATTGTGTATATATGTAGGTGATTAAAAATTCTAATAATCCTACTAAATATTCAATGGTATATGTGAGAAATTTTAGGAATATCAGTTCTCCAAATTGATCCCAAAATAGAGGTGAAACATCCAAAAAATAGAATGATCAAAAATCTAGATAGATTAAGTATATGAGAAATAAAATTAGGTTTTTTTTGGATGTTATTGGTGATCTGGAGGTTTGATCATATGGACATAGATTTTTATAAAAACATATCAAAATATTCAAATCAATGAAAGCCTATGGCAAATGGGATAAAGACTAGTGTTTGATGGAAACCCACTAGATCAAAACATACCATGTAGAAATGGAATAATTTTTCCACTATGAATAGATATGATATCTTTGAACATTCCCATGAAATGTTTATTATCTATGGTAGTTATTATGATGAATTATGGGAAAACTTACAAGGTATCAAATATATACAAAATATAAGAGAGAACCACCACAGTTAGAAAAGTAGTTTAAACGTTAAATTATATCTACCTTGGGTGTAACCCATCATAGTGATAAATGGTTAAATGAATAAATGATATGACTCATGTCAACATGGTGAACCTTCCTTCTTGGGAGCCTACGAGATTAGAACTCCACAGTTATGTGTTCTTGGCCTATATTAGTGATTAGGATAGGTGATCTTCTAGGAAGTTTCACAGAGTGTGTGTGAGTGAGGAAAAATCACACTAGAAAGGATTTGTGTTGGCATGTGGGGACTTTCATTAGTCATATGACCCATTCAATCATGTAGGTGGGACCCATTATGGGTACCACATGCCTTCGAGGAAACTGGTGGAACTTGGCGAGCCAGGACCCGACGTCCATGTTGAAGCGGGGTGTCTGTGCGGTCAGCAGGGCTCAATTGTTACATTTTTATTAGAGTAGTAAATTAGCCTTAAGTGTTGGGGCACTGCCTAGGTTAATATGTATGGTCCACAATGAAGATTTTTACTCTAAATGGGGGTTAATGTGACACCCCATACTGATAAAGGGTTAAATGAATATATGATATGACTCATGTTAAAAAGGTGCATGATCTTTTTCAAGAGCCTACATGATTAGAACTCCACAGTTAAGCATCGTTGGCCTGGAGTAGTGATCAGGATGGGTGACCTTTTAGTATGTTTCCCAGAGTGTATATGAGTGAGGAAAATCACATTGGAAAGTACATGGGTTTGCCTGTGGGGACTATCATTAGTTAGATGGCCCGTTTCGGCATGTTGGTGGGCCCCAGGGTGGGGACCATGTGTCTGTGGGAAAATGGGGGCACCTGGAGGGGCAGGACCCAAAATTCATGTTAATACTGGGTGTTTGTGCTATCAATGAGTCCTATTTGTTACATTGGTATATAAATAATTAAATAATACTAAACAAGATACTCCTAAGAAGTTATAACTGATGGCTAACAAGGATATCAAACCTAAAAAAATAATATGTTTCTATTATATTTTGATATTCCACACTATGTACTTTTTAAACAACCCATGGATATCCCAGAAAGAATGGAAAATATAAAAATCAATAAAAATTAAATCATAGAGAAGAATAAGAAGAATTACATGGTTTAATACATCTTTGATAAATAACATTTTTGTTTTCCCAAGAAGAGTAACATGAGAGATGATAAAGAAGTGTGTGGTAGGTGAAATCTAGTAGGAAACACTCCTAACAAGAGCATGAATACTCTACTTGAAAAAATTGAGTTATTAAAGAGTAAAGGAAAATAACCGGTGGTTTCTACTTCTATATTTGTTTATATAAATGAGAAACCCACACTTTAGAAGAAAAAGTAGCATGTGGCTATTGATATATTGATTGTTAGGTCTGATAAGAACATGAAAGATGGTCTATGGGGTAAATTGAAAAAAAATAGAGAATTATTTTGTATGAAAATTGATATATATAAAGTAAAATCATGTGAGATATGGGAAGAATTTTTATAGACAAAAGAAACCTGTATGATAAAGATAAATAGATAAGATAAGCATGTGTACTAGTTCTTGAGTATATGATCAGATCATCTTGACAAATTAGGAGTATAATAATAAGTTTTTTCTACCCTTCAGAGATCATGTAGTGGCAGTAACACGGTATACAGGATCACATGAAGCTTCATAGAGTATGGACAATTTTTATCACTTTAAGTCATATGAATTCTTTGTATTGTAATTGTATATGCCTTCTAAAAGTACTTTGACTCCCATATATAGGGTTTAAAAAAGCCAAAATAACTAAATTGGTCTCATGAAAATAGTTAGAAACATTCAAAATTAAAATAAAAATGTACTAGATTATTGGAGGGTGAGAGGGAGAGAAAGATATTATAATTTGATAAAAATTTCTCAACTCATAATTGAAACATAAAATAATAAATAATACTTAAATATAAATAGAAATATCTGTTAAATAATTTAAATAGTCTCCATAATAATAGGTCAATAAAGGATTATATGAAAATATCATGTTTGAATTTGAAATAAAAAATTCAAAACATTCCATTTAAAACAAGAAATAAACATGAAGAGAAATTGAAAACAAAATATAGAAACATTAAAATTTTAAAATGAATGTGAATGAGTTTAATTTAAAGTAATTTTAATTTATAAATAATAGAATCAAATAAAATAACATAAAATAATATAAATAATATTTTATTTTCAATCTATATGTTTCATGCATGAATATATTTCACCCTTTAATCTCTATAAAAACATGTTTAAAACAATAAAAAATTTAACATTGGTTCTACATAATTAATATGGATTTATAAAGTCATTAAAAAAATTTAAATATTCGAAATGGACATAAAATATATCAAAATATGAGAAAATAAGTAAAAAATAAAATTTCTATATTTTAGAATAACCTATATAATTTCACTGGACTACATGGCCAAATTCCCATAGGGTTTTTTCATGCATGTTTTTTTCTTTAATCAAGAGAATAAACATAAGTTATTCATGTAATCAATTCATGTAGGTGAGATTTATATAAGCAATTCAACATAAGTTAACTTGATATAGGTGATTTGATATAGGATAATTTCTCACGTATTCAAATTTAGGAAATATATAAATAGATTTACTTATCTAATATCATCACTAAAATATACTTAGTAAATGATAGAATCATATTTTTTTCTATTTAAATTATATTTATAAATTTTAATTATATTTCCAAGTGTTCAATAATAAACTTAATAATATTTATATAACTAAAGTTATAATTAAAATATTAGTATCGAATTAGTTTTGTAAAACCGCAAAAAATAAAATTGAAGATACATAGTGACTTATTAAATAATTTCATATATGATAGAGATTCATTCAGAAGTTTACTTTTTTCTAAGTACATATAGATAATATTCTTATCATTCCAAAAAAATAATCACTCAATTGGGAGTTCTATAGATCATGTTATGGTCAAAATAATAAATAAAACTTAATTTTAAATATGACTATGTGGTTCAAAAATAGACAACATTAATTTCAAAAAAACTACATGGATAACAAAATGGATACATGGATTTTGATAAAAAGGGTGTGTGGAAATAAAACCAAATTTGTATTAATTATATTTTAAGGTCCTAAATGACTTATTTAGCCAAATAACACTTCATGAAGCTTGTATAACATGTTATATCAATTAAAAACAAGAAATATAAAGATATTTTAAGAAAATAAATATTATGATATGAACAAGATTAAGAATACCTTAATAAATACATAATTAAAAGTATTAAGACATTTAAATGAAATTAAAAATAAAGAAATTTTTTTAATTATCAAAATATAAAGTGGTTCAAGGGGAACACTCAACATTGATCATATGGATACAATAGTTTTAAGGCGCTAGGAGGTTGGAAAAGGCATCATATATTGAAACTATTATATTATCTTAAGAAAATAATGTTATCCTAGATAAGAAGAAACTTGTGAATGAAAATAAAGAGACCATGTTACATGAGAAAGATTACATTTGGGAAATTGAAGAGGATTCAAGTATAAAGAGAAGAAAACACATTATAGCATTATAGAAAAAATGAAACTGGGTTGAGGAAGTAGTCTCAACCCCAGTTCTACAACTAAGAAGGTGATGAATTAAAATTTATTCTCAAATAAGAATTGAAGGTAATGTCTAGAAAATTATTTCAACAATTATACATCCAAAAAAGATTTCTCGTATGGTGGGATTAAATTTCAATTGGTATTCATTTTCAATTAGTATCTATTTAAACTACTATCATAGTTACATAGAGATTATTTATGGAATAAAATTAACATAATAATGAAGTAATAAATGCATCACTTAAGGATGGAGTAGCTGAATAAGTTAAGGCTGCCAAAGTAGTGAAACAAGTTTACTTACATATGAACATTATAATGTAACTGTAATTATGAGTATAGGTTCATACTTATTTTTTAAAATATGAAATGTACATCCCCTGAAAATTTATATTCTATGTTGTGACTATATTTATATATATATATATATATATATATATATAATTTTAAAGATTTGGTAAAATAACTCGTGTTATCTACACTAGAGTAGCCCATATATACTTACAGATGATGAACTTGTTTCTTATTATTAAAAAATATATGGTGCATTACTTCTCTTAAGATAGTGGAAGATCACGGGGGAAGAAATTATTATTTCAATTTGATGAATTCACCCATCAAATATGTGGATAAAAATTATTCCCACCTTGTATTTGTTGTCAATAAAGAGGAGTAGAGAAACATTAATGTTAAATTTTTAAGTGGTATTGACAAAAAAGCCAAAGGGTTTAGAATATGGTCTAGTAGAGGAGAATAGACTAGATTAAAATAAAATAACCAAATAAAACTACTTTCAAAGTTAATCAACATAGTTAATTAGAAGTGGAAAATAAATGAAAGAACTCATGTAGTTTTTATAGAAGTTTATCCCAAAGTATACCTATACTACTCTAATACCTCTCTACTCAATAATAGATACGATGTGCACTACACTAAATTATGGAGGGGCTCAGAACCCATTTAAAACCTACATTTTATAATCCAAGTATAACCAAGTAACCATGACATTGTATGGGAGTTCACAACCCAATTAGAACACTAACTTTAGACTATAGGAATCATAACCCGAACAGTCCTGAATTTAGAATCTAAGAGTCAGAGCCAGAATAAAAAAAGAAATAATCCTTTTGAATTTAAAAGTATAAATAGAACATAAGAGCATGTGTGAGAGATGATAAATAGTGTTCTAGACATAAGAAACCAAATATAAGTAGATAATAAATGAAATAAACATAGGTATAGGTTGTTGAGTAATATATCCAGATATATTTTCAATATAGTATAAGAATTCATTGATGTTTTTTTACCACACTTGAAAGTGTTTCTAGTAGATAAAAATATGGTTTCACAAGTCTTGGTTTGCACAACACTTCAAACTTCGGATTAAAGAACTTTTGGTTCATAAATTTTTTGTTCTCGTAAGTCGTATCATTTCAATGTGTCTCAAGTCCATTAAATAGGATCTTTGAAGACTAAAAACTCAATATCCAACCAAGTAAAGTAATTCAAATTCAAACTACATAATCATCTAGAATAGAAAATTGATAAGACAAAGAAATCAACTAAAAAATTAAAGAAGTTAAATATATGTTTTAGGTATATGTATGAATGAATAATAAATCTAAATCATATTCTAAAATTGTTTAAAATGTTTTAAAAACAATTTACAAGGCGTTTATATAATATATATGAATTTTACAAATCAATAAACTATATACAATCACTATGGGAAAACTCATATTTGTGATGGTCTATTTTGATTGGCCTGTCACCCATCGAAAATAATACTAAATAAACACTTATCTTCAACGGGAATTGTTTCCAGTCGAAAATACATTTGACGCATGTGCACACCAATCCATGGGGGCAGATATTTGGGAGGGGTATTTACTCTCATCACAAATAATATTCATCATAATTATTATTTGTGACAGTAATTTATATCTCATCGCAAATATTGTGTCGAAAAAAGATTATTTGTGACAGGTCCCATTGCAAATTAGTTTTTAATCGCTGAAAATGTATTTATGGTGGGTACTATTTGTGATGGGTCCCTTTTCAAATACCAATATTTTTTACAGGTATCCCGTCTTAAATTGTTTCAACACTAACAATCTAACCTATATATATGCCCTTGGTTGAATTTTTCTCTTTTATTCCACTTCGGTGATCTCTTCTACTCTCCTCTCCTCTACTTTATTCTCCTCATCTAAATTTATTTATTTAAAGGTTTAAAATTTTATAGGGAACTAAACATTCATATTTACATCCATGAAAAGATTTAATTTTGAGGTATTTATTAAATTTTATAAATTTTTTTTTATTTTATTTTATTTTATATTTGAGTTTCATATTATTAATTAGAAATATTTTCCTTCAATTAGAATTAATTAGTTTTAATTAGTAGTAATTAGTTTTGTGTTGGAGAGTTTATTTTTATTTAGAAGTATTTAGTTTTTATTAATAGTAATTCTTTTTAATTAGAAGTAATTAGTTTTAATTATCAGTAATTAATTTTAATTATTGGTAAGTAGTTATGATTAGTACTAACTATTTATAATTGAAAGATAAATAGTACTAATTAGCAAAACATAGTAATAATTCATAGATTTTAGTAATAAGTAATAATGATGTGCAGTAATTTGTAATAATTAACTGTAATTAGTAATTAGTAGTAATTAACAATAATTTCTAGTAATTAATTGTTAATAATAATAATTTAAAATCAATTAGTAAATTTTTTTAGTAATCAGTAAAAATTAGCGGTAATGAGTACAATTAGTGGTAATTATTATAAATTAGGGGTAATTATTAGAAATTAGCGGTAATAAGCAGAAAATTGTGCCAATTAGTAAAATTAGTAGTAATTATTAGAAATTAACGGTAATTATTAGAAAATTGCAATAATTAGTTGTTTCTGATGCTTTCTTTGGGGAACGTGCATTCATCAGTGGAGGACGCGCAGCTGTTTCCCCGCATTCCCACTTTCCAAAGGCGGGTGGCATCCATTCCTTATTCAGGGATGATTTCTCCTTGATAAAAATGGGATGATGGGATGATAGATCTTCCTTTCATGGATTCCTCCTCGGAGCACGTTACCCTTCCTGGGTCTCCATTATTGACTTAAGAAGTTGTTTGTGAAACTCTTCCTAGTACCATATATTCATGGACACCAGTTAATTACGCAGCTTCTGTCAGGACATTCCAAGGGGTCAAGCTAGGGAAACAACCTTCTATTGGGGGATTATTCATGCTGTGAATCACTGGCATGTCTGGGCGTAGGGACACTAGTGCATCTGGGTTTTTTTCCCTCATTGTAAGGCTTCTTGAGGGCACGGAATCACAAGGCATCCCACGTCGCATGCGAGAATTATTATCCATGGGTATGTATCTAAGGTTTTCCTCAGCTTCCTATCTTTAACCCAGGGTATTCCACGAGTTTAACGTCTAGTGGAGATTGATCAGACTGATCAGAACATTGACTAGAGTGGATTAGATGGGTGAAACCCTTAGAGGGAACACCAATGTTGGGGCCAACGTGTGGTTGGCTTCCCAATTGCTGTTAAATGGAATGTGGAATGGGGAGGAATGATCCCACCATGAGGTGGCGGCCCGGGTAAGAATCAGGGTGGATGATGGAAGGTTCCATGGAATGGATAGTGAATGATATGGGGTCGTCGTCAGGATGACGCTGATATTGGGCTCGAGTCTCAAATAGGCTTCCTACATATCTCTATGGTAGGGAATTTAAGTCCACGTAGTTCATCTGATGACTGCTTGCTACGGATTAGGGGTTTCAATGGCTTACCGCTGGTTGGGGTCACAATGGCTTACCGCTAGATAGGAGTGTCAATGACATACCATTAAATGGAGTTGAAAATAGCTTACCACTGAATGGGATCACAATGGCTTACTGTTGGATGGTGGTGTCAATGACTTACTATTGAATGGGGTTGAAAACGGCTTACCACTTAACAGGGTCACAACGGCTTACCGCTGGATGGGGTCCATAGTTTAACGTCATGCAGGATGAGGGAGAACTGATGTGAAGGGGGTCGGAACGAATGGGTGGTGGGTGAACCGATGTGAAGGATGTCAGAATGACTGGGTGTTGGTCTTGAACCTCAAGTAGGTCTCCTAATTACCTTTCCTTGGAAAGGATCAAAGTATATGTAGTTCGAGAAATTGATAGTCAATTGAGGTTTACGCTCTGAGGCAACCCGAAGTGTTGGTGAACTGATGTGAAGATGGTCGCAGTGACCTGGTGTTGGGAATGGACATCTTTGAGGCTTCCTACGTATCTTTCCTTGGCAAGGATCAAAGTCCACGTAGTTCGGAATTTGGGGGAATTTGGGGTTTATTCTCTGAGGCATCCCAAAATGTTGGTCAACCGACATAAAGGGGGTCAAAGTAAATGGGTGTTGGTGGGATTGAACCTCAGGGAGGCTTCCTGCATACCTTGCCTTGGCAAGGATCAAAGTCCTCATACATCGGGTGGGATGGGGCTCGGTGCACCAACATGAGGTAGTCGGGACCAATAGTTGTTGGGCCTGAACCTCGTGGAGGCTTCCTACGTACCTCACCTTGGGAAGGATCAATGTCCTCATAGTTGAGGATGGGTTTGGTGAACCAACATCAAGGGTGTCAGAACGACCAGGTGTTGGGCTTGAACCTCAGGGAGGCTTCTATGTACCTTTCCATGAAATGGATCAAAGTCTACGTAGTTCAGGATGGGTTTGGTGAAATGACATGAAGGGGTCAGAATGACCAGGTGTTGGGATTGAACCTTAGGGAGGCTTCCTACGTACCTTGCCATGGAAAGGATAAAAAGACCGCGTAGTTCCGGATGGGTTTGGGGGCTTACACTCTTGGCTTCCAGAGGTGTTAGTCATGGTCGGTGCTTGCTCTAAGCCCACATGAGTCATTCTTTGTGTGAGAAACAAGAGACAGTAAAGACCTGACGATCGCATCACGAAAGGTGCATCCATGGGAAGTGGAGTGGGACTTACACATAGTTAGCGGTCCAAAGAGGAAATAGGGTCTTAGGCATGTTTAGCGGTCTAGATAGGAAACAAGGGCTTATTCCTGGTAAGCGGCCTGGGACTGGAGATTGGGACTTACGCTAGGGTGGAGGCCCGAATGGTGACAAATCCTAGTGCGAGAGAGACTTGGAACCCAGGAAGAGAGGAGGATTAGGGATGCTACCTCTTGCAAGAAAAGCTTGGGGCTTACACAAGGGTGGTTTCCCTTACCCCGCCGACAGACAACGCTCCGATAAAGAAGATCTCATTCCACATGAGGAATGATCTCACTCCTGTGGAGACCAGTGGGCGTGCAGAATTTCCAAGGTGGGAAAACCCCACATCTGACGCGTGGGGCATGGTCACAATTTAACGTCATGTGTTGAGAACGAGGTTTCTTAGCAGTTTAACATCCTACATCTCAGACAAGGTGGGTTCACTCTGAACCCCCTAGGACTTACATAACAGGTACCCTCTGCACCTTGGTGAAGAGAAGGGACAGGAAACACCGTGTCTAGGGGGTGCTATGGAGCGATCCATTGGGGTTTCTACGTTAGGGTGGCTATGAGAAGAAGCAATAGTCGCTATCATTCCTATGTGAAGAAGCATGAGGTGAAGCAACGCAATGGGAAGTGGTGTCTAGTGGACTTTGAAATCACTTTGTGCTAACCTAGAGGGTCGCACGGAAAATAGAATTTGCAAAGCAAAGGGGTTCATAGGCAGAGGCCTTGTGAATCTCTGGTGCTCCATGTAGTGGAGGGTACTTGCGAATTGGTGTTCTTTGCAAAGTGATGTGTCCCATCCTATGCATAGGTTAGAGGTCCATATAGGAGGTGCCTCGCGAAGTTGAAAGGAATTCACGGAGCACTGCCTCGCGAAGAAAAGGTGCCTCGTGAAGCAAGCTGTTGTGAAGCAATGTGCTTCGCGAAGTACAGTGACCCTACCTTATCATGTTGATCATGTGTACATGAGGGGGGCTTCGCAAAGTAAAGTGACCCTACCTTAGCATGTGGATCGCGTGTACATGAGTGGTGCTTTGCGAAGCATAAATGCTCTACGATGACCTGGGTCCCCTTGGGGATCCCCTTCCTTTGCGGAGGCCCATATACTCCGTGAAAGGCATCCCTCTCTAAAGAGGGGGAAAACAAGGCAGAGGGGAGGCACTCTGCACAACAATAGTACCTAGCATAGCTCATGGTTCAAAAATAAGAGGTTGCTTCATGATTCGGGAGCTAGGAAGTTGAAAGGTCAGATGATCCCACCTTCGGACTTGGGGGAGGCCGGTATTTATAGGCAAGAGACGCCGCGAACCAGAGCTCACTCAGTGTGAAGTTAGATTTTGTTGCCCAGCAGTGGGTCGTGAATGTCAAATGCGTTCACGGAGCATCCCAACTCCTTGCTTCGTGGCGGGGTCATGAATGTCAAAGGTATTCATGGGGAATCCCACCTCCTTGCTCCATATCGGCTGCATGGCCAGAGGGACTCCGTGAAGGGTCTTCGCGAGGCAGTCATTCGATCTTTTCGTTTCTTCTTCTTCTTCCCCCATTTTGGCGCCAACAAATGCCCCCCCCCAGACTTGGATCTGAGGGGAAATTAAGGGTCAAAGTCTGAGGTTCAATCTCAATAATCCCTCAGTCATTCATTATGTTGTCTCGCGAAGAGGGCTCGCGAGGTGGATAGGGGACGCATAGGCCGAGCGCACCGTGAAGCTCAGCGCGATAAGGACGCGACATGAAGCTTCTAAGTTCATCGCCTATAAAAATAGGAGTTGACCTCTCTTTTTTCCTTTCTTCTCTCTATGAATTTGGCCGTTATCACTCTAGATTTTCGAAGATCCACGTACACTGCAATTTCTCTCCACGAATCAGGTCTTCTGCTCTATGGCACTTAGCGAGTCTTTGACTCCGCGACAGCACTTTGCGATCTTTCGCTTGAAGGCCGAGGAAAGGCTCCGTGAATAGGCTTCGCAAACGAGCTCTGCGAACGCGCTTCATGAACCAAACCAGAAAATTGTCCAAATTTTAAAACTGAATGGCACATCAAGAAGCTGGCTAGGGGGTCCTTGTGGATGCCACCAGGAGGGATGCGATAGCATACATTCTGGATCTAGGAGAGTTGATTCAGAGACACTCTGACCATGGCTCGTTGGTGGCACTGCTATCAGAGTTCCAGAATAACTAACCACTATGTAAGAGGTTTCCTTTGTATTACTTCAGGCTGAGGGATGACGTCTTCATCACAGAAGGAATTTAGGATGAATGTGCTTACTGGTTCAGGAGCACGTCGTGCCAGCGCCAATGGTTCAGGACGGCTGACGGCCATACCTGGGAGGATTTCACACCCGTCATCGCTGACTGCTTATACAACCACCTGAATAATGTCGAAGGGAAGTAATTACAGCCAGAGATGTCCCCCCCCCCCTATGTACTAGACGATATTGAAGGCAGCTTTGAGGAACCCGAAGAATGGGTGGTCTGAGGAGTGGGACTTTTGACAGGGTGGAAAAATAGCCAAATGTGACACGCAGTTCCCATGGGGAGATCTTAGTATTGGGTCCTAGAACTCTGACCATGTGGGAAATGATATGGGATGCACATGGTGAAAATATCGAGAAACCTTATGTGAATAAGAACCTAAGAGGTACTCATTACACCACATGTTCCCAAATGATTTCAGGCCAAGGGGCCGAAAAAGGAGGGATATGATTTGTGGATTCCTGGGGATGGACCAAAAGACAAAATTGTCTGGTCATTCCTACATATCCCATCAGGATGGAAATCAAACCAAATGTAGTTCTAGAATAGATCTTAGTTTATAGTCTTAGAGCTCGGACCACAGATGGTAGGAAATAAGGGAAACACAGTGAAGTAATTACAAAACATGGTGTGAATGAGGACCTGGTCGGGATCACCATGCACTTCTTGGGGGAGGTTTCAGGTCGAGGTACCGAACAAAAATGTAAGGATGATCCCGAAACAAGGTTAACAGATGTTCCTACATAACCCATGAGGATAGGGATCAAGCTGTACATAGTTCTAAGATAAGGTTGTGTGGGTCTGTCCCTTCCACCAAAAGGAGTGGTATTTGATATATCTTGTTTATTCTTTAGTATGAATGGTTTTTTTGTGAAGCGATAGACCTGTGATGGAAGTTCTAGGCATCACTATAGAAATCAAGCCATGTGCTGGCGTTGACAAACGGTACGGTGTGTAGCTGATACCAAACATGACACCCCCCTTGGGTGAGGACATCATAATGCAGTGTTGTTTTTCGTCATGCGGCCAGGACGATAATGTCACGGTTTAGGGTTATGTGATGGGACCAACCATGCATTTTTAAAGTTTTGCAGGATAGACGAAACAATTTAAAGTCATGTGGGACCAAGAATCATAGTCTAAATTCATATGGAACAGACGTACATAGGAGAGATGAGGTTCCATAGGGGATGCACACTGTGTGATAAATCAAACCCTTCATGAATGAGAAAAAGTTCCACACCATATCATGCGCAATTCTGAGGTGGAAACCTCAGGCCAAGAAGTCGGAAAAGATTAGAAGAAAAGGGGGCAGGAGAAACTATCTCCCTATTGAGCTAGACCTGAAAACGAGACGTCTGGGTGTTCCTACGTATCCCGTGAGAATGGGAATCAAGCCCACATTGTTCTTCAAGGTGCCTTTTAACATCATGTGGGACAACATATAGTTTAGTGTCATGTGGGATGAAAAGTAAAGGGGGGATAACTCCTTTACAGGGGCGTACATGGTGCGGATAATTCAAACCCGAGGTGAATGAGGACACAATCCCATACCTTGCCACACAGTCCCTATAAGAGTTAAAGCCCCGAAGGAAGAATAGAAGAGATAAGTTAGTGGAACTTGAGCTGGGCCCAAATACAAGGTGTCTAGGGTGTTTCTACGTATCCCATGAGGATGGGAATCAAGCTATACGTAGTTCTTACAATGGGGAAATATGAAAAGATCTTAGTTTAAGGTCTTAGAACTTGGACCATGGAAGAGCGGGACTATCCCATGTAAGTGCGGACCTTATTCTAATCCCTAAGCCTACATGAGTCAAACTCGTTGTATGAAAGAAGAGAGGATAAGGTATTTTCAAAACGTGAAATACTTGAAAAGGGGAAATCAGTGCAGAGCCTCGAATGATTACCTTATCATGGCTTTTATTCCTCCTAACGTGAAGATGCACACTGAGGAATAGTACCAAGAGTTTCGAAGTTCTACTTGGACATGATGAGGTGGAGAAGGATGTGAGTCATGTAACCGACATTTTGGGTGTAATGGGGTTGGTGTGATAATGGAGGATAACTATTGACCTTGTTTGAAACACTACATCCATATTTCATTAGCCTGAAAATGGGGACAAACAAAAGAGCGTCGACTACTGACCATATTCGCAACGTGGGAATTGTATCGATTTTTTGTCTGAAACCCTCGAGGAAATTGTCCTGTAATGGTAGGAGAGCCCTTAGTCCTAGAATCCATGCCTTTTGGGGGTCTGTTTGGGTGTGAAAGGTGATGGAAGCCCTAATGAAGGGGAATACGAAGCCTAGAAAATGGGTGAAATCATATCCAGGTAGAATCTGACATTCCAAGTGCTAAACCAGAGTACCCTTGGGCACATTAGTGAATCAGTGAAGAGGATCGAGGGGCTCATCATGAGAGTGGCCGATTTTGAATAACGAGTATAGCACAAGGGGATGGAGAACTCTCAGGAGAAGGAGGTAAATGGCATGGTTGTTACAAAACCCGACGTGAATGAGGATATAATTCCATAACACACCATATACTCCTCTCCCTAGGGGAATGTAGGCCAAGGGGCCAAGATGAGGTTGGACCCAAATATTAAACATTTGAGCGGTCCTACATATCCGATAATGATGGGAATCAATCCATACCTAGTTCTATAAAAGACAAAGATAGGGGTAGGATACCCCAATGAGGGGGTTGTACGACATGGCCTGTAACCCGACGTGAATGAGGACGTAATCCCATACCACACTGTGAAGCCCCAATTGAGTACTTGGGCCAGAGACCCGAGAAGACTAGGGGACCTGAGATTGGGCATTCCGTATAATTTTTGTCATATGAACTCTTATTCGGGTGCTGGCTTCTCATAGCCATTAAGCCCACGTGAGCAATGCTTGGTGTGGGAAATAAGAAGTAGGACTTAGATATCCACATTATATAAGGTTCATATAGCTGGCATCACCCAAGGGAGACTGCAGCTTCAAGGTGTGATGGGGAAGGATAAACCACTAAAATCACTATTTAAGACTTATGGGGGTGGTGATAATGAAAAGGGATAACAGTTGACCATGTTCGAAACCCAGCATCCATATCATGTGACCTGGAATGGGAAGAACAAATGAGGATCATCTGTTGACCGAATTCGCGACATGGGACTTGTATCAATTTGTTGTTCGAAATCCTCATGGAAGTTGGCCCGAGATGGTAGGAGGACCCTTGGGCCAATCATCCATGCCATTTAGGGGTACTTTTGGACATGAGAGATGATGGAGTCCCATGTTAAGAGTGAGAGTGAAGCATAAGTGTGCATGTACATTTCAACATCAAGCAAGATGGTGAAATAGGTGGATGTATTTGGGGAATGGGATGCACGGAAGGACCATGATGAACTCAACATGGATTAAGGAAAAAGTCTACACCACACCATATGCTATGACCTTAGGGGAGACTCCGGAGTTTGGGCTGGGCCAACTAACAAAATTTATGGGCGTTCCTACATATCCCATGAGGATGGGAATCAACCCATACGTAGTTCTTGAAAGCCATGCAGTTTAGCATCGTGCGATGAGGAAATTGGTGAATAGAAGGATGAGGAGGAAGTATATGGTGTGGTCATCGAAATTCTGACGTGAGTGGGGCTAAATAATCCTACACTACACCATGTAAGGACCCTCTGAGAGAACTATGCCCAGATTGGGATCATTGTGGAGAAGAGTCTGGGGGCTAGACTCAGGGCCGAGTGCCTTAGCATTCCTACATATCCTATAAGGATGAGAATCAATCCTTATGTAGTTCTTGAGATGCAGTTTAACGTCAAGTTGGAGGATGTACGGTTTAAGGTTGTGTAGGTCCATATAGTTTATGGTCATGTAGGACCATCATGCAGTTTATGGTCATGCAGGACCATATAGTTTATGGTCATGTAGGACCATCATGTAGTTTAGGGTCGTGCAGGACCATCCAGTTTATGGTCATGTGGGACCCAATGCAGTTTAAGGCCATGTGTTACCTAAATAGTTTAAGGTCATCCGGGACCCGATAGTTTAAGGTCATGCAGGATAGGTAGATTAAGGTCGTGCAGGACCGGACGTTTAAGGTCGTGCATGACCAGTAGGCTCAGGAAAAGTATTGAATGAGGAACATGGAATTGGTGCGAGGAGTTATACTCTCACCATCCTTGGTTACCATGGATTATGCCCCATTGGGATAGAACTTGTGGACTACGTAAGGTCCTTCCCATTTGGGTTCCAACTTGGTTGGTTTCCCGCCAGGTATCATTGGAGTCCAGAGGGCCAATACCAAGTCGCCTTGCAAGAAGGAATGGAGGTGACCTTTCTTGTTGAATTCTCTAGCAGTCTTATTCTAATGCCTTTCCAGATTGTGCAGGTCACAATGTATGTTCTCATCAGGTGCTTCCAATTCGGCTAGATGAATTTCAGCTACATTATCTGGTGCCTACTGGTCGTAGACCGTTGTGCGTAACGAAGGCAGCTGAATCTCGATAAGCAGGACGACCTCTTCCCTATACACCAGGGAGTATGGGGTCACTTGGGTGGAATTATGAGTCGTCTCCTGATAAGCCCAGAGGTCCTTGGGGAGCTTTTTTGGCCAACAATTCTTGTTCTCACCAACCATTTTCAGAAAAATGTTAGAGAGGGTTTTGTTGAATGCCTCGATCTGTCCATTTACATGTGCGTGATAGCGGGTGGTATGGTTTGAATGGACATTGTACTTGGTGTACAACTTATTCAACTCAGCCGCTCGAAAGTTGGTGCTTTTATCGGTGAGGATGGCATGAGGGACTCCAAATCTTTATATGATATTAGAGCTCACGAAGTCAGCGATAGACCAGTCCTTGACCTCCTTGAGCAGAACTACCTCCACCCACTTGGAAAAGAAATATGCAGTGGTAAGGATGAACTGACATTGGCGAGCTATCGACGGGGGATATGGTACCACGACATCAAGTCCGCACACCAAAAATGGCCAAGAGTACTTGGTGGTGTAGAGAGGCTCTGGTGCCCGATGCATGAAGTTGGCATGAACATGGCACACATGACATCTCTTGGTGAACTCGATGAAATCAGGGATCATTTAGGTCCAAAAGTACCCCAGTCTTTGGATCTGGTGCGATAGCTTCGGCCTGGTCCGATGAGCCCCGCAGGAACCATCATGAACCTCCCGCATGACCTGAGAAATATTGACTCCTTGGATGAAATGGAGGATAACACCGTCAAACCCACACTTGTAGATGATCTGCTTAAGACTGGGACCTCTCTGGAGGGTAAACTGCGGCGCGCGGCATCAAATTTTCACACGCTCGGCCCAATCAGCTGGGAGGTAACCATATTAGAGATACTCGACAAAGTGGGTTCTCTAGTCAGGAGTCACTTCAACCACATAATTTGAGGGGTCTGGGGGTCCTGACTTGGAGGTGTCGACGGTAAGATGGATTACCTGTGGTTCGTCGTCATTATATATGGTGATGGGAGAAACGACTCTTCGATGTGCCGCATGGATAATCAGATCAACTTGTTATGGTCCTACAAGTGATGCAGTCAGGCCAGCCTGGGCGTCAGCTCAACCGTTCTAAGATCGACGGAAATGAGTAACTTTCGACCGAGATGAGAACTGGGCCATTAGTTGGAGAGTGCATTCTAACAATGGTATACACTCTGGCTTTCTGATGATGTAGTCACCGTTGATTTTCCCGATGACTAGTTCAGAATCCCATTTCATATGAAACTGTGGCATGTTGATCTCGAGATCCAGCTTGAGGCCAGTTATGAGAGCCTGATACTCTGCCTCATTGTTGGTGCAGCCTTTTGACAGTAGGAATGTGTATGGCAGAGTGGCTTGAGTTATGGTAATAAAGACAATACCCATTTCTACTCTGTTCAGTCTAAGATCATTGAGCCTCCTGCCGATGGGACTCCAGGAAGCACCATCGAAATGCACCTGCCAACACGGGGTTGCCTGATCTACTGAGAGGATTTCCTCATCAAGAAAATCGAGATCCAAGGACTGGTCAGCAGGATCCGGGTGGGTAGCAAGAAAGTCTGCCAATGATTCCCCCTTAATAGCTTTCTAAGGAACGAACCTGATGTCGCACTGCTGAAGAATCACTACCCACCGAGCTGGACGGCATTTCAACATGGGATGGTTTAGAATGTACATCAGTGGGTCCACCCGAGACACCAGTTGTACCTTGTGGTGCTGAAAGTAATGCAACAATTTTTGTACTGTGAATACCAGCGCAAGGAAGCTCTTTTCGATGGGGGAGTATCTAGTCTCTGTATCGATGAGCATACGACTGAGGTAGTAGAGGCTATTTTCTGTCCCCTCACTGTTCTTCAGTGCGATAAGGGTGCCAAGATATCATTCCAGGGCAGTCACATAAAGGAATAATGGCTTTTCGGAGATAGGTGGCATTAAGACCGGAGGCTGGAGAAGATACTACATGATTTCATCAAACACGGCCTGGCACTCATCGTACCTCTCATAAGTGGTGCCTTTCTTAATGAGCCTAGAAATGGTCTTACACTTACCGTCTATATTACCAATGAATCGGCGTATGTAGGATAAGTTTCCTTGA
This sequence comes from Viscum album, assembly GCA_963277665.1. NCBI lineage: Eukaryota > Viridiplantae > Streptophyta > Magnoliopsida > Santalales > Viscaceae > Viscum > Viscum album. Next base: position 1,760,768,079 of record OY728123.1, read on the forward strand.
AAACCTCAATGCTCTTGAATGTTTCTCAGGGGAGACAGCTGGTTGATGGCTTTGATCTTCTTGGGGTCAATCTCGGTACCCTTGTATCTTACAACAAAGATGAGTAACTTCCTAGAGGTGACCCCGAAGGTGCATTTTAGTGGGTTCATCTTCAGGTGACGAGAATAGAGGAAGCTGACCACTTTCTCAAGGTCCTTGAGATGGTCCTGGCACTGGAGAGATTTGGCCACCAGATTGTCCACATATCATTCCACCAATGTCCCAAGGATTGGCTTGAATATACGATCCATGGCCTGCTGATAGGTGGCACCTTAATTATTTAAGATTAAGGGAATGAACTGGTAACAAAACATACCTTGTGGTGCCCTAAGGGTTGTGGACTCCTTGTCCTCAAGGGTCATTCGGATCTGGTTATACCCGGAGTAACCATCCATGAAGGAGAGTGCTTGGAACCCAGCTGTAGTATCCATCAACAATTCCGTCACGGGAAGGGGAAAATCATCCTTCAGATAGTGATGGTTGAGATCACAGAAGTTGATGTAGATTCTGATCTACCTATTATTCTTCCAGACTGACACTATGTTGGCTATCCACCAGGGGTTCTGGTCCTCCTTGATGAAGTTGGCTCTGATGATCTTGTCAACTTCGTCTTTGACCATGACACCATGAGATGGGAGCATCTTTCTAGGAGGCTGGTTGAACTCGCGATGATTTCCTGGGAGACCAAGGTGGTAGACGATTACCTGAGGATCTAGACCTGGAATCTCGTCATAGCTCCAGTCGAATACATCACGATTTGCTTCAATAATTTTATGTACCACTGCTAATCCTAGAGGAAGACGGTGACACTGATCAATGTGGGTTTGGGATCTGCCTCGCTACTATGGTACACCTTTACCAGTTCATCGACCGTGGAGGATATTTACTATTCAAAGGAGGGGGAATCCTCCTTAAAATCCTCTTCTTCACTTTTAGAGGATGGATCTCTAGCAGGAGAAGCTTCATCTAGGTCGACAACCCCCTGTGAGAGGCAGGTTCTAGCCTGGGCGGTAGTGGACATCATATTAGGAGATTCATGTGCTGCCGAAACCATAGCAATGAAGGCTGTCGATATGATCCCATCTGGTCTTCGGCCCAAGGGGCCACGCTTGATGATATCAAAGGAATACTGGCTCATCGGCTTGAGCTGGTTGATTCCATCCTAACGAAATAGGAAAGTATGACATACTGTCATTGCAATGGGGTGGACATCCCGATACCGTATGGGGGTAGGAGGCTCCAGGATCACCTGAGCCTGATTAGAGTTGAAGTATGAGGTGATATTCCACCGTCACTTAGAATTGGAATATTATTTCCCCTTGTACAAGTTACAAAAAAACATTGCCCCATGTCAGGGTTCGTGGCCTCCAATCGATGAATCGGTAAGATATAGGTGTCATCCAGACCTACCCAGGGGTTAGCTGCAACCGTGACCGGTTCAACCTCACTGGACTAAATCTGTTTTTCCTTGCTCTGGTAATAGTTAGCATCTAGGTAGCGGGCTTCGCAAGAGGAAAAAGGAGATGCGTCACCTTGGAGCATGTCCACTCGACCATTGAGGGATTACTTGAGGCACCTATGATAGTATGAGGAAACCATCACATGTAGGTGGAGCCATGGTCTTCCCATCAATGCATTGTACGCGATTTCTTGGGAGACAAACATAAACTCAATTCTGGAATCTAGGGCCCTGAACTGGGTCTTCAAACAGATCTTGACAATCGGGGTCTGCTCTGTCATGCCATGTCCTTGGATCTTCAGGTATGAGGGAGTCAAGTCATCCTTGGATATCCCTAGATTCCACAATGTCCGAGCTAGTATTAGATTGATCACGGAGTCTGTATCAACAAGACAGCGGCGAACCTCCACTCCATTGAATCAGTCGGTGACATATAGTGGGTGAATGTTCCCCATTATGGGAGAACCTTCATCTTCTCCAGAGAAGGAAAAGATAGTCTGGGATTCATCATTCTCTATCTCCTCCGTATGAAATGATTCCGCACCGGCTACTTTCATCTCAAACTAGAGGGGGATTCTTAAAGCCTCGGTGAGGGCCTCATGCATATCTGGTGATAAGTGAAGGGCCTCAAGGATGGAAAACCTTGCTGGGATGCTGGAAAGTTGTTTTAGAATATCGTACTTCTGTGTCAAGCATGATCTTCTTCTTGCAAGAGGATGCTCCGAGACAGGAAGTATGGCGGGCCCTGCCGACTGGACCAGTGGCTGACTGGTAGTGGAAATTTCCCGCTGCTCACTTGTCGAAGCATGTAGAGTGAAAACTATGTCGGGTCCAGCTGACTGAGACCAGTCTTCGGGGGAGCGTGGCTGATCATGATGAGGTCTTGGTGACTCTGCTTGGTCTAGTAGTACAAAAGGCGGTGGATGTGGATCTGATGGCACCAGATGGGGAGGTTGCGCATGCTGAGCTCTACGCTGGGCCTGCTGTTTGGTCTCAGTACTGTGCATGGCCTGGCTAGAGGTGTTAACTGATGTGCCTCAAAAACCCATGTAGCCACGGCTCCACCGACGCTGGTGTCATCTGGGGACATTAGGGAGGTCCGCTTCGTGCTCCCCACCGTCGGGAGTCATGTAGGGGTTTACCAACTCCACGGTGTTAATCGAAGCATACCCTTGACTATCACTAGAATATTTGTCCACAACTAGGTGGATTCTGGGAGGAATTTCCATCTACGGGGGCATGATGAGAGTACGGGACGCCGGTGTCATTGGCGGGGCACATTGATTTCCCTTGCACCGCCAATGCTTGCTCTTGTGGGAAGAGGTCGGCTGAGATGATGATGCAGATGTAGAGGTTGTAGCCTCTGAAGGCTCTGGCTAATTCAAGCATGCATGAATGATGCCATCGGAATGGGTGACCGTTTTACAATCCATCCATTCGTCATAATTCTAGAAACCGTGGTTAGAAACCTGCTACCACTTGTGCTTGCTGTCGCTGTTGTTGTCGGGGATTACGACGAAGCATGCCACTTGTGCCGGGGTCGGGCCCAACCAGACTATGTTATTATCAACCTGGTCTTGAAGCCAGTCTTTGAACACATAGCATTGCTTGAGAGTGTTCCCTAGGATCTGGTGATTGGGGCAGTAGTTGGGGTGATCAGTGAGATTCGCCTCTTCTGGCCTGCTGCACTCATTAAAACGCCCAATCCCCTATCCCAAGGCACTTCGGAAATAGCTGGGGACCTGATTCTTATTAAACTAGTAGGTTCGGTTTCATCTGCCCGGAAAGGGGGGGCTTGGAGCCTAGCCTTGACGAGGAGCTGGAGGATCCTGTTGAGGAGGTGGATCTTGGTTATCCCACCTGGGTGGTGGATCTGCATTGCATGGGGGAACCTGCCAATTCTTAGGTGGAAGCTTATGGGCTGGAGGGTGTGCCTATGGGGGTAGTCCTCTGCAAGGTTGTGGAGGCATCTCCATTATTATTAACTCCAGCTATCTGGGGGCCTCTATTTGGGCCACCGCGGTGGGCTCGGCTCTGACGGACCTCCTCACAGGAATTGTAGGAGGCAATGGACGTGTCTATATGTCCTGTTGCAGAGATTCCTCCATGAACTGGGCCTTATCGAAGAATTCTCGGAATCCTCTAGGGTAGTTCTGGGTGATCAGAGAGGGAATCAGTTACATCCTGACATTCCCTACGCACATCGTCGGTAATTTCTCCCAAGTCGGTGGCATGTCAAGGGGGTATGTAAGCCCCTTTTACCGTGTCATAAAGTCTGTGACATGCTCATCAAGCCTTTGTTTTCACTTGAAGAGGTCTGCAATTCCCATTTTCCACATAGTGGAGCTGAACTGATAGAGGAATTGCCTGCAAAGGTCCTCCCATCTGGTTACAGATCTAATGGGGAGTTGTTGGTACCAGAAGAATGCAATCCCCTCCAATGTCTGAACAAAACAACAGATCTTGGAAGCCTCCTGCTGCACTGGAGTCCCTAACATGGGCCCACACCTTGAGTTAAAGTGGTCCAGGAGCTGTGGCAGGTCCCTCTTCCTGTTAAAGGGAGAGAAGGTGGGATTCCCAAAAGCTAGGGGTTCCGACATATCTTCCACCCATGCTCGATATGGCTTGCCATCAAGTGGGAGTTCCGCTTGTCATGTTTCTAGTGCCTCAAGTTGGTAAATGAGTGCCACCATTGGATCATCTGGGCAGGAGTCCATATCTTGACGGGGATCCCTAACCACGAGTGCATTGGTGGGTTCTTCAACATGATAAGGCGTCTCAGCGGCCCATGGAACGACTGGTGGAGCGACCTGTGTGGCAGCTGGGGGAACCCAATCTAGGTTCCCTTGATTTTCACACTGTTTCAAAGGGTTTGGTGAGACATACCAGACCCTCTTTCCATAAGTTCTGGCTTCAATCCTGTCTGCGAGGGAAGAATGGTTAGGGTCCCCTAGAGACAGCTCACCGAGGGGAAGTTGTTCCTGCCCCTGTTGCCCTAACCTACGATTTTCATAGTCTAGTTGTCGCTCTGTAGCGTGTTCATCTATGAGGTCATCAACCAAATACTTATTTTCAGAAAATTGTGGCATAGTGCAGCCTTCTCAGTGTCCTCCTTTGTCTTCTAGACTGAGGCGGACGGGTCAGAGGGTTTGCCGGCTCCGAGGTGCTCCATACCCTTACCGAGATTCCAGTTGAGTACTAAGGCCTCAGTGGGTGCAGGGAGACCCATAAGATTTCTCTTTTGGAGAGTAACCCTTCCCAATGGATCCAAAAGTGGGTGTACGTCCTTAGGGGGAAGGTCCTCGTCAAGGATTTCTATCTCATTATCCACTTCTGATAGGCTAGACATGTTGACTGCAACCCTTCCCGAGGGCATGTCCTCGATATCACATGGTAGTTCGGGCTGTCATTGGATAGGACTGAAGAGAAGAGAAGCATACATCTCTAACCACATATTTTCACAATGGGGGAATCCTCCTTGATGTCCTTGCGGAGTACCTTGAAGATCTAGATGCATCTTTACTAGAGGGATCTATGGCAACCTGGTGACTCAGGGCACCGAGCCATGGGGAATGCGACAAGATCAACCAGGTGACATTGTTCGCCAATGTCCTCAAAGTGAACTTGGATCTTTGGATAAGACACTCACTGATGATGAAGAAGGAAGTGAGTCACCCAGAGGGTTTGGCGGAAAACTCAACTTCCTCTAAGGTGAGGGATTCCGGTGCACAAAAGTTTGGCGCTGCAGCAGGCCAAAACTTCTCAGGGAATTGGTCCGCTGCAAGGATGTTCCAAAAGCTCCTAGGCTTGGATTCAGGGTCTGGACCTTCATTTCCCCACTCATCAACTGGAGTCAGCTGAGGTACCAGAAAAGTTACTCAGGAATATCGTTGGGATGAAAAACTAGTCGGTGGAGAATATGATGAGAGGGCTGACTGGCCGCATATCTGAAGTTGTCCTCCAAAGAGTGTAGCAACCTGGCCACTACGTCACGATAAGACGGGATGACATCTGCAGTTCTTATCATAGGGGCTATGGCCACTGGCAATATGGTTAATTACTTCTCGCCTTCATTTAGACCCCAGAATAGATCTATGTGATCTATTGTCGAGGTAGAGAGAGCTTCTGGTGACGACAGTGGTGACTGCATGACCGTAACATGCGAGGTTGCCAAATCTTCATCCTCTTGGATATACCTACGGAGGGAGGTGGGAATTAGATGGACATCGCATTCTGGGAGTACTATGCTGATACGCCATGTTCCTTCTCCAACCCTTGACTCGGATGAGCGAGGGGAGGGTTCTCGCACTGAGTCGCACTCCGCTTCGGAGTCTGAGAAGAAGACAAGTTTGATCTAAGTCCGGAACATTTGAGAATTCTTCTTAGGGCGGAGACAACCCGCCTTCCTACCCCTTCATGGTTCTTCAGGACATGGTTAATTCTTGACATGAGGAGGTCCTTCGATCGTACTAGTGATGGGGCGGATAGGGTTTTCACCTGAGTAAGCCAGGGTGCGAGGAGCATCGGGACTGATTTCAAAGGAAACATGGGGAGGACCTCCTTGGGTAGCATTGGAGCAGGAAAGAACTTTTCTAGAACTGTCAGGATCATGGGGAGGACCACCATGCATGTTTCCTATGTTTACCTCAGTGTGAGGAGGGTCCTTGTACTGGTCTATTTGAATACGGGTAGGACCTCCGTGCTGGGTGCTGGTGAAGCGAGGCTGGCCTTCACCCCTATGGTTGCGGAAGCAAGGAGGACCTTCGCCAACTACTATGTGGAGACGATGAGGGTCCCCACATTAAAGAGAGACCATATGTGTAACATCCCCACACCAGCGGTCAGGGGCAGGAGGAATGACTCCATACCAGGTGTAGTAGACATAAGAGAGGCTTCTGTGTTGAGGATCACCGCCATGGGGAAGAACTTCATTTGGATAGAGGGTGGCACGGGGCGGCCCTCCATGTCAACCCTCGATGCAGGGAAGTCCTGTTCTATCCGTGGTAGCAGTATGGGGTGGACCTCCGTACTGGATGGCATCACTGTGGGTTAGTCCGTGGCGGCCACTGCATGTACCGACGACCAAGAGAGTCGACCCAGCCTGCCCGTGGGGTGGTTGGGGCCTCGATCTGGGTTGGGCATAAAACTGCCCCTACTCTGCGTATACAAGGATCTGGTTATATGCGTCAGCAGTGGCTCAAGCCACAGTAGCCTCTAACGTTGACGCCCCTTGGCGGGCATCCTCTTCATCTTGCGCCCGACGTTGGCGTCCCGTCGAACGGACCCGATCCAGTGGGGTAGGCACACGTCTTACGTGATCCTCGGCCCATAAGATTGGGTGGTGGAGATGACTCAGCCTGGTGGGAGCCCTCGCCAGGAGTCCCTGAAATGGGACTCCAACCAGGCTGGCCCAGACATCCCCTGCCTCATCGGCGTAGGGCAGGGAATCGTCGAGGCGTTCTGAGGACAGGCTCCCGAAACGATTATATGTTGGGGTGGGGAGAAGAATCTCCCTACATAGACCTTGGGGGCAGCATTGACAATGAGCCACATACAGCTCTAAATCCAGGTTGGCCATGTGATGAATGATCTCACTCCCGTGGAGACTAGTGGGTGTGCAGAATGTCTACAGTGGGGAAACCATGTGTCTGACGCGTGGGGTGTTGTCATAGTTTAACGTCAGGTGCTGAGGACGAGGGTGCTTGGCAGTTTAACATCCTGCCACTAGGACGATGTGGGTTCACTCTTAACCCCTAGGACATTCATAACCAGTACCCTCTACACCTTGGTGAAGAGAAGGGACAGGTAACGTCGTGGATAGGGGGTGTTATGGAGCGAACCATTGGGGTGTCCACGTTAGTGTGGCTATGTGAAGAAGCAATAGCCTTTAGCGTACCTCTGCAAAGATGCATAAGGCAATGCAACGCAACGATAAGTGGTGTCCAGGGGACTTTGAAATCAATTCGTGCAAACCTGGACGGTCACACAGGAAAAGGAATTTGCAAAGCATAGGGTTTTATAGGCAGGGGCCTTGTGGAGATCTGGTGCTCCACATAGTGGAGGGTACTTGTGAAGGGGTGTGCTTAGTGAAGTGGAGTGTCCCATCCTAAGCATAGGGCAGAGGTAAAAATAAGAGGTGCTTCACGAAGTGGAAATTCACTCATGGAGAACTACCTTATGAAACAAAGGTGCCTCACGAAGCAAGATATTGTGAAGCAGGGTGCTCCACAAAGTACAGGGACCCCGCCTTAGGATGTAGATCACGTGTACATGAGAGGTGCTTCGCGAAGAATAAATGCTCAGCGACAAATCGGGTCCACTTTGGGATACCTTTCTTTTGCGGAGGCCCGTAGGCTCCGCGAAAGGCATCCCTCTCTAAAGAGGGGAAGGAACAAAGGTAATGAGTTGTCACTTCACCAAGAAAAAGGACCTTGCGTAGCACATAGTTCTTAGAGGAGAGGGTGATTCGTGATTCGGGAGCTAGGAAGTTGAAAGGTTGGATGATCCCCCTCCAGACATGGGGGAGGCCAGTATTTGTAGGAAAGAGGTTCCACGAAGTAGAGATCGCTCGGAGTGAAGATGGATTTTTTTGCTCTGCGGCAGGTCACGAACATCAAAGGTGTTCACGGAGCATCTTGCCTCCTTGCTCCGCAGCGGGCTCGTGAACGTCAAAGGCATTCATGGAGCATCCCGCCTTCTGGCTCTACAGCAGGCTTGCGAACGTCAAAGGCGTTCACGAAGTATCCTGCCTCCTTGCTCTGTGGTGGGCTCGCGAACATCAAAGTCATTCGCGGAGCATCCCGCCTCCTAGCTCCACAGCGGTCATGGGGCTAGGGGGACTCCGTGAAGGGACTTTACGAGGCGGCCATTCGGGCTTTTCGTTTCTTCTTCTTCTTCACCCATTATGGCGCCACTATTAGTAAAAATATCAGTAATTATGAGAAAATAGTAGAAATTATTATAAATTAGTTGTAATTGTTAGAAAATTGTGGTAAATAATACAATTAACAGTAATTATTTGAAATTAGCAATAATGTTTTGAAATCATTGTTAATTATTTGAAATTAGAGGTAAGGTTTAGAAATTAATGGTAATTAGAAGAAATTAAAGGTAATTAGTAGATAATAGTCGTAATTAGTATAAATGAGTAGTAATGAGAGATAATTATTATAAATTAGTGAAATTGAGTGGAAATTGTTAACAAATTATGGTAATTAGTAAAATTAGTAGAAATTATTAGAAATTAGCAGTAATTATTATAAAATAGAGATAATTAGTAGAAATAAATGGTAATTATTTGAAATTATTGGTAATTAGTATAAATGAGCAGTAATTATTAAAACTTATTGAGAATGAGTAGAAATTATTAAAATTTAGCATAAATGAGCAGTAATTAGAAAAAAAACTGTCGGTAACGAGAATCAATTGGTAAAAATTTCTGGTAAAGACCGTAAATTAGTAAAAACAATATCATTAATGAATGGTATTAATTAAAAAATACCGGTAATAAGCATTATTTAGTAAAAAAAATATTGGAAATGAGTGGTATTTAGTAAAATATACTGGTAAATAGTGGTATTTATTAAAAAATACTTGTATTGAGATGTAACTATTAAAAAATACTTGTAATGAGTAGTATTTAGTATAAATTATTAGTAATTAGTGGTATTTAATAAAAATTACCACTAATGAGAGGTATTTAGTAAAAATTACCAGTAATGAGTGTTTATTAGTAAACAAAACTAATAATGTATAGTAATTAGTCCAAATTACTGGTAATGAGTGAGAATTAGTAAAAACACCATTAATGAGCATTAATTAGTAAAAACTAATAGTAATGAGTAGTAATTAGTAAAAAATACCGGTAACGAGTGGTAATTAGTAAGAAATATTGGTAATAAAAAATATTTAGAAAAAAATACAGGTAATGAGCGATATTTACTAAAAAATACCTTTAATGAGAGGTATTTTGTAAAAAATTCCATTAATGAGTGGTATTTAGTAAAACAAATATTGGTAATGATCAGTATTCGGTAAAAAGAATAGTAATGAGCAGTATTTAGTAAAGAATACTGGTAATAAGCGATAATTAGTAAACTATACTGGTAATGAGTGTTAATTAGTAAAAAATACCAGCAATGAGTGGTAATTAGTAAACAATACTGATAATGAGTGGTAATTAGTAAAAAAATATTACTAATGAGTGGTAAATATTAAAAAATACATGTAATGAGAGGTAATTAGTAAAATATACTAGTAATTAGTTTTAATTAGTAAAAAATATTAGTAATGAGAGTAATTTAGTAAATAATACCAGTAATGAGAAATATTTAGTAAAAACACTAGTAATGAGTGGTAATTATTTAAAAATTCTGGTAAAGAGTGGAAATTAGTTAAAAATACCGGTAAAGAGAAATAATTAATAAAAAATACTTGTAAATAGTGTTAATTGGTCAAAAATATAAGTAATGAGTGATAATTATTATAAAATAATGGTAAATTTCATTAATTAGTAAAAATTACTAGTAATTATAATTAATTAGTAAAAATTACCATCAATGGCCTTTAATTATTAAAAAAATATTGATAATGAGTGGTAATTTTTACAAAATACTAGTAAATAACAGTGATTAGTAAAAATAACCACATTTAACCATATTTACCCACAATTAACCATAATTAGTAATAGAAGGTCGACAAAGGGGAATGAAGGAATCACAAATCAGAGGGGTTAAAGGGGATTAAATAGTGAAATAATTCTTATACAAAAGTATTTTTCTCTGTGGTCACCTTCATCCCCTCTACTCCTTGCTTCCCTCGAGGGAAGAATGAAATGGAGGGGATAAAGATGATGACAAAGTGAAATAATTCCACTTCCCATATATTCAAACTATTTGGAAGAGAGGGATTCATGGGTAAACTCATAGGTTTACCCTTGACTGCCTCTCCTCCAAATCTTCTCAACATAAGGGAAAAGGAATTTTTACACTCTGTCATCACCTCCATCCCCTCCACTCCAAACTTCCCTCACAACCTTAGGGCATCCTTATATTTCACTTAATTATAATTAATGTTAATTATAAAAAATTAGTGGTAATTAGAAAAAATTAGCGATTATTTATGGAGTTAGAAAAATACATTGGTAATTAGATAGAATTGATAATATATATAAGTAATTTTTTATTTTTTTATTTTCTAATATTTTTGGATATTTGGTTCATTATATCATATTATTCATAAGTAATATAATTATTTTCTATTTTTTAGAAATATATGGAACAAGGAAGTAGATAGGGTTTTTTATTACAAGATTGTGATTAGATAAATCATCACAGAAATCCAAATGGATAAAGTATAAATCCAATATATATTGAGGGTGATGAATCTTTTTTATCATTTGCATCATCTCAACCAAAATTTGTTTCAAAAAGAACAATTAATTTTTCATGTAAGAAATGTTATCTATTGCGATTTGAAACATTTGACAATTTTGGGGTTCCTCTATTTCATTTTAGTTTTTGAAAATATTACATTTTTTTGGTATCAAAATAGTGAACACAGTTCCAAATATGATACTAATAATTTGGTTCCAGGTTCGTCATTATTTCAAACATTAGTACATGAGGTTGTTCATCCATCTTTTTAGCAAACAAAAATTCCGAATGATATTGATTTAACTCTTCAGTTATAACCATCTTGTTTTTTCTAGTTGTCGAATCCTATTGAAGACGACTTATATCTTGGTTTCAAGACAAGAAAATTTAATGTAGTTACCAAATATATGGCTATTAAATCAGATAATGGGATTTTAAATGGATATTTTGGTCATATATTCTCTATGGTTAAATCACTATTACCTAAATGAAGTTTTTTGCCTACCAATTTCTATGAGGGAAATAGTCTAGTTTGTAATTTGGGTCTTGGTTATTAAAAAAATTCATGAAATTTCAAATGATTTCATCTTATATTATGGTGAAAATTATTCATTAGTTAGGTACCCTACATATGGACAATTGAGGTACAATGAGGATCAATTGGGGAATTTTGGATTGGTTCCTGCTAAAAAATTGATGTATTTCCCTGTTACACCCAGATTACAACATTTAGTGATGTTTCAGAACACAAGATCATTAATATCATGTCACAAATATAATATGTGAACACATAAAATCTTAAATCATCCTTGTGATGGTTATTCCTTTATATATTTATATCATGTACGCCCCTTTTTCCTCTAGAATCCCATAACATGTGATTGAGTCTTTCTACTGATGGTTTTTGTCTATTTGATTTGTATGGTAGTCAATATTCTTTTTGGGGATGGTTTTATAACTCCATACAACTTACCAGTTGGAAGTTGATGAATTATGAATATATCATTTTAACATTATTAATTCCAATACATCCAAATAATAATATTGATGTGTATTTTAATCCATTGATTGAGGAGTTAAATTTATTTTTGAGTAATAGTGTTTGTAAATATGATGTTATTGTGAAATAGAATTTCCAAATAAAAGATGCATTAATTTGGACAATTATTGACCTCCTAGCATATTTCATGTTAACTAGATGGAGTATACATGGTCAAAAATAATTTATCTATAGTATGAGTGGCTGCAAAGTGTTTATGCTCATCAATGGGAGAAAACCATTTAATTTTTTAAATAATTGTAGATTTATTCCAATTGTTCATCCTTTCTAAAGGAATAGATATTATTTCAGAAAAGGTATAATTGAAAGAGATATACCACTAAAAAATTCATGGATTTGGGAAAGCTCACAATTGGATTAAACAAAGTATTTTTGAGATCTCCCATATCGGTCTGATTTTTCTGTCCATCACCTATTGCATGTTATGCATACTGAGAAGAACTATTTGGATAATATATTTTATATATTTTTGGACACACCGGGTATGAACAAATATAATTTAATGTCATGATTATATATATCCTAACTTTTCAAGTGACTGAAACTTGAGTTGTTTGAAAATGACAGATCACAGAAGTTAATGAATCCAAAAAAATATTATACACATTATAAAGAAAATTATTTATTATTTTGTCAGTGGATTTTGGATTTAAGTATACCATATGGTTATGTTTCCAATTTGACTAGATTATTCATAAAAATTCATATTACTAGATTAAAAAGGCATGATTGTCATTTTATATTGAAAATACTTCCAATGATTGGATTTAGAGAGACATGAAGAAATATGGAGTGAACATTTTTTATCAGTCTTACAACAACCATCTACCATGTTACATCTTCTCTCTCTTTTGGGATGGATTACCCTCATAATGGATGGTAGATAGTTTTCTGAGGAGATCCTCATTAGGTAGGAAGAACTGGGGAAGGCATGAGGTTACACATAGAGCTGGTAGGCATACCTTTAGTACTCATCGACGACATCTGGTGAGTAATTTTATTTAATAATTTATATAATTGTAAATGTAAACTATTTTTTTTATTATTCATATAGGTAGTTGAGAATCCGGATATTATGGATTTCGATGTTAATAATAGGATGTACACTGATCATATCACTTGAAATATTATTGGTGGTCGGTGGCATCAGATTGTGATTAGTATAATTTATTTAGTTTTAAAATTAACTGAAAATAATATTTTAACAATTCTAATTTCAAATTTCATTTGAAGGAGTTATATGAGGTCATGACTTATCACATACATGATGGTAGACAAGATAATACTCGGGGTCATACCACTAGTGTAGTAAGATTTGATGAATATCATGGATGAATTCGACTTAATATGCTTTCATGAAAGGACAAGTTGTTAGTGTCAATTCTTTATTGATGTCTAGAGGTTATTATGGTACTGACCGAATGGCCTGAAGGCCTTATTTTTTATTTTATTATGGATAATCCCTCTTTTAAGGGTTGAAGGGGAACCCTTAAATGACCTGTAGGCCCAACGAACAAGGCCCAACATGACTTGAAGGACAATTAATTGAACTAAAGGCCTAGAAGAATACCACGACAATAACATGACCCATTGGGCCAATCCAATAGAACTGACCATCCACAGCTACTAAAACATTGATCACTTAGCTCCACACCTTGCATTCTTGATCGACTAGCACTGCCCCGTGAAAATATATACAGTGCTTGGTCACGATGGAGGGTTCTATAACATCTCATTATTTAAACATGGTTAGCTCTTCTCTGGTGACTAATAATCTTTGCTTTGATCCTCTTCTAGGACCTGCTATGTGTGAACTAGGATACTCAATGGTCTCAATGGCCTGAAGGCCCTAAGGCTTGAAGTCTTTTGATGACCCTCAGGCCCTGAGACCCGTAGGCCCAAACCGGTGTCCTGAAGGCCAAAATCGATTGAATAGTTATGGATACTAAATTAATAAATAATACCTATTACAGTACTACTACATTATTACTATAGTACTCATATATTCTCCTCCACCTAGTTTCAAACCTAGGTCTCATTGGTGCCATGTAGGAGCCCTTACCACTCGGGTATGGTCTCGTTGGAATGTTATTATGGCACTGATGAGTTGTTTTCATCATTAGATGTATAGTATGAAGAGATTTTTGTGCTCAAAATGAGGTTATGGAGACCTTTCATAGAAAGTATGATGAGTTTCTTCAACATCATGAGTAGGAGGAGGAGGAGGAGCATTATGAACATGAGCAACAACAGTAGTAGATAATGGAGTACATGTGACACTTCGCACTAGGTATAGGGGTAGAGTTTCCTCCACTACCCCCCCCCCCTCTAAATGACCCTCTCCCTCATTTATTTATGTATTTTTGACACATTTATTAGGATAAAAATATGAATGAATTTTTTTTCAATATTATTATTAATTTAGATATTTATAGTATTGTATAATTCTTTTTTTAAATTATTTTGATATTTTTTTATTTTTTTATTATTTGTGATAGGAGATCGATATTATACCAAATATTTATTTTTATATACCATTTAAATCATTTTGCGATGGGTGAATCCCCTATCATAAAAAATAATCATTTGTGATGGGCCATCACAAAAAAACCGTTTTTACGACATGATTTTCTACAATAGGTCATTTGTGATGGGTTCCCATAATAAATAATTTGTATTCTGATAGTGAATAGTTAAATTAAATAATAAATATTATAGATTATCAAAAATATTGAAATTTATTTGTTCCCCAACACAGGCCCTGAGATATTGAACTATAGCTCTTGTATTCTCCATAGCTTTCCAAAACCCAGATAGTTGTGTGACAACATCCTCTTCAACATGATAAAGCTTCCATTTCTCAACAATCATAGAATCCTCACCTAGCTTCTAGAACCTCTTCAAAGAATAGTGGATTGGGACCATCTCTTAAATTATAGAATTTATTTCTTCTTGGAGGCATACCATTTGGAGAGATTTCTCATCTAGACTACATTGATGCTTATCTACCTCCTTGGGATGATTCTGCACCACCTATGAAATAGAAATCCTAAGATCTTTAAACTGTCTTATTAATTGTGTATTAGCCTTATGTGACCTTCTCTCCTTTTACTTTTGTCGAATGATTGACATCACAACATGTTATATCATGTGGTAATAAAACAAGTTGTACCCAAAAATTAAAAACATGGTTGAAAGTATGTTATGTCATGATGGATGATCTTCAAGAGGTTTCCATGAGACTATCTTATAGATGTCTTATTAAATGATATAATGTGTAGTGATAAGAGAATTCTATGAATCCATGTATGAATCAGAACATGTTTTATAGGTATAGATATATTCTGGGATCAATGAACTCAATGAGGAACCCTACTCTACTCTCTATACAATGATATCATCACTGCCTACTAGTGTTGACTGAATTGGTGTAGAAGCCCCCACCTCATGCTCGGATAAAGATATTTATAGGACTAAATAGAAGGTGTAATCCCCATTAACATAAAGAAGTCAACATATAGTAAAGGAAATAAAATAACAAGAGAAATAAACCACACTCACTTATTTGTGGATCAACAGATGGAATCGATGCCTCTATGATATCCCAAATCTCAATGCTTCGGGTAGAGACCTCTAAAAAAGGAGAATACTCTTTAATTTTCATAGCGATCTGGATGGAGATTCCCCAATGATCTCCTACTTTGGGGTTCTCATCTATTACTCCCTAAATAATGGAAGTGGAATGGACTTAGAGGCCATGATATTAAATTTCCTTAATAATGTTCTCTACATAAAAATATGTACAAGTTGAGCTTTGGTGTAAGACATTGAATGAAAAGAGGATGACTGTATTTGAAAATGGAATAAATATTAAAATCATATCCTTCCAACTCCCAATTAATGTCCCAATACTCCTATAAAGAGGCGGTAACATTGATATGTTTTAACCTATCCTCAAATTTTGTTATTTAATTATACATTTCATCAAGTCTCATAGCATCCTCAGCGGTATGAGTATCTGAGACACATGTATTAGGACACAAATTGGCTATGTCATTGATTATATCTATCAACATTTCAACAGGCACAACATATTTGAACCCCACAAGGTCATGATCAGTGATGAAACCTTCATCGGACTGTCTAGGATCCATGTAAACCCCTTTTGGAGTGGATACATGGTCAATGGAGGTTATTTTAGGGTCCTCCGGTGTATGTGATAGATATGAAATATCATGAGGAAGAAATTTGGTGACAAGAACATGATTCCATATGATATTCATAAGACATTATCATGTCCATCTCCCCTCTCAATTATAAAGGCGGAATATGTGGTTGCATCTCTCGGCACTTCATTCATGAAATGGATGGATTCATCAGTACAAGCCTATGGAAACTATGAGATGTCCCCCCTCCATCCTTAAAGTATCAGCATAAGGTCCCATAATGAAGTAAAGTGAATCAAATCCTACAAGTGGAAATCATGGTCAAATGGGTATGTCAAGAGAGTCCATAGATCAAATGAAAGTGAAAAGACTTACTGTGACACACACATTGGACCAACTTCTATGTCCACTTTCATTTCTTTTTTTGAGATCAAAATTGACTCATGTTGGTCATCTAAGTAATGGGAACTTTAGGTGGTGGTCGATGAGACCCTCCCATAATTTCCTCCACCATTGTCCTTTGACTCGGAGAATGTTTAGGTTATTCAGGAGACTCATCCACTACACTAATAGGGGTGATCATGGACCCATATTTTGGAGACTCGAGGGCCTTTACTAATAATTCTTCTTCTCCTACTACAAACTATGAGATATATCCCCTATAAATTAATAATGGTGGATGAATAGGAAAAAGATAAGGTAGAAGAGAGAGATATATACCTCACTATGGTCAACATAGTTGTCTCATTCCTCTTTAGATCAACCAGTTATCCACTAAATGGTAGCTCAGTCCAGTATATTAAATACTCCTTTTGTGGCTAGGATACACTTATCAGTGTCATATATCAAAATATTTTGCTCCTAAACATATTTCCCCACCTCAGTCAAATTACCGTAGAGTTTAAGTTCTAACGGTTCATATATATCCCCTAACTCCATGATACATACACCATCTAGGAGAAATACCAACATGTATCTGATGTCATAGGTTATATTCTTCCAAGATTGGATCACTAGGGGTCTCACATAATCGGATTATAATGCGGCTTTATGTGAGTAAGATCCTCTTTCTTTTGAATGTGAAGTCTCTTTAATCCTCTCTACTCTCACAGGAGACGAGGTCACTAGATCTCATATCTCCTCCCAATGGTCACACTAGACCACATTAGCCCAGAAGATGTGGTTTCCTTAGCCTTGTCCTACTCCATGTCCCTAGCCTGAGATCACTTTGAAGGATTTAGAGATTCAACGTCATCACCTTCAGGTTGAAACTTCCATCCACACAACCCACAACTAGAAGTTTTCCTAGTCACAAATCATGGAATGCTTATCGTTAACACCACTTGAGGGTATGAAGAAATACAAGTTCTAGAATACCCAAATTATATCCCAATCGATGCACCTGAAAGAGGAATCTTGATTAACATTTGGGATACCTTCAAGGCCATCCAGATCTAGAATTTTTTGTCCTTTATCGAGTGTTTTTCAAGCTAAACACGCATGGAAGAGAGACACTTGACTATTGCAAACAATTGAATTGGAAAATAAATCGATATGGAGCATATTCCTCACATATGATCATGTTATCAATATGTGAAACTAGTACGCTATCTCTGAATTCAATCATGTATAACCTGAGATCATAATCATCTTTTACATTGTCAGTGAACATCTTAGAAGGTTAGTTACCATATGGGAAGAATTTTAATTCTCTTGATATGTTCAAATCCTTCATCACTTTATCATGATTTAGAGATAAATGTTGGATGCTAGAAATAACCTGAATGGGCCATAAAAACTGGCCTTCGGGGACTAGGATTTCACTTAACCTAGTGTAAGAGCTAAATTGTGCTACAATCCACTCTATAACACTTTAAATGGCCCTAAAATTAAGAATGGGGCCTCCCCAATGTACAAATGTAGTAAACATCTATTGATCTTTTCTAGAATAGTGGAATCTAACCATATGTGTCTCCCTTATGCTAGTTTGGATTCCATAAAGAATGTATTTGGCCTCATTCCATTATTGGAATCACAGAATGAAAGTAGTTAAATACATAGCCACATCGCATGTAGGACAACTAGACAGGTCCTCATATAAACCTCAAACTTGACCTTATAATCCAAATGGGTATACTGGACTTGCTCCAATGTTGGCCAAAATTTTCGTAGAGTGCTCCAATTTTATAAAGTGGGTCATCCCATAGGGAACTGAAAAATAGGACCATCTCCTTCTGTCTCAAGGAAGGGCTTCATCAATGATCTGGGATGAATATCACCCCTTGGGTGAGGGTCTCCCTTTTTAATCTTCTAGGACAACTTCAATAGTTCATTGGAAAAATTTGGTGTCCATTTAGTATCATCTCATGTTGTCTTTAGTGGGATAAACTCATCATACATGTCCCTAATGATAGGGGCTCCATCGATCTTGTAGAAAACCCATGATATAATGAATATATCACCATGCATCAGATGAAAATAATTTATCTAGGGGCTCCATCATCTCAGAAGATCAGGGATGTTGTTCGGGTTATTGTAAACATATGTTTTCCCCACCCAAACAGCCTAATAAATATTGATGTCTTGAAACTTAGTCTTGAATTTTGAACAACTTTGGTTCACCCAGTATGCCCACATCCATTCAGGCATGACTCCCCCTCTATAGAAAAAGTCCAAATCCTCCTCCCAACCTTTTGATTGATCTTCCTTGGAAGCATGGAAGGTTGAATCATAGTAGTGATGTCTCAAATCTTGGGTGTGAGGCTTCAAACCAGAAGTACATTGGTTGTGGTGCATGACATAGATAGTAGGAACTATTACTTATTTGATGAATTTTCATTTGGAGGAGACATTGGAAGTGGTAAAACTAGAGTATTACGTGAACCAGGACTTTGAAAAGTAACTATGCGCTTTTAGGATGAGAGCATCTCTCAAAAGTCCATGATTGTACAGAGACAGATAGCCACTTCACAGATACTCATGTTCCTACGATGTTAAGTGCTTTAAAAATATTGAGAGAGTGGAGTCACATATGTCACAATAATTTTGCCTAACATCTTTAATAATATATAATACATGTGAAAAAGTTTTTTCATGGAAATAAATTTGAGTGTCCATAAAAGATCTGCAAAGAAACATCAATATTTTCACGAAATTCAAAATCATGGTTTCATAAAATCAGAATTTTTGGAAAAGGAGAGTCCCTCGCACAGGTCACTCATGAAGTTGACCTCACATAGGTCCCTTTCCTAGGTGACCTTACATAGGTCCCTCGCCCCGAGCTCTATGACATGTTGACTAGGTCATACCAAGTGCTTATGGGAAAGAGATTCATCGGAAGATGTGTACGGACAACAAGCACAACAAGATTATGCAGAATACCTGCGCGATGAGAGAAGAATAATGAAAAGGTGTAAGGAATAATCCATTGGATGGTCAATGGTATTTATAGATGCAGCTGACCTGCGTGTCTGACCTGTGCCCCAGACTTGCGTTCCTGACTTGCGAAATAAGCCTATGCGCCATACCTACGCAGGTGACCTAAGCGGGTGACTTGTGTCACCTTGATAGTCTTTACCTACCTCTACATTAGGACTATACCCTATTATTCCGACTAGACACAACCCATGGGGGGTGACACTATTTTTTTCTCATGGTATGAAAAGATGTGAGGGAAAGTGCCTCAACTATTATAGAGGTGAAATTACCTAAGAAGGGTCAAGGGGACTCGCCTAAACTATCTGGTGTGCACCAAACCTTCACACCATAAGGCACGCAAAGGACCACCTGTGTGTATCGAAGGATCATCCACCCCTGTGTGAGGTACCTACGAGGGTCACTTTCATTAGGTAACATTGTGGGAGACCTCCTTCGACTAGGGTACCATGTTTTTTTATAAATAGGACCTTGGGGATCCTCATTTTATAGATTCAAAAAACATAAGAAGTCTGAATGTTCTAGTCATGTATCCCATTCACCTAAGACGTCAAAAATATTTCAGGTAGCCTTCCAAAAATTGATAAAAGTGGTAATTAAAGGGGATATTTGGCTAAAAGTCCCTCTAGGGTCTGAAACAAAACATGCCTACGTGAGGACCCCCTCCCCCTAGTGGATAAGGACTAGTGCGAAGGTCCTTCCCCAAATCCGGGACCTATGTGAGAACCTTCCAGGGACACCTGAGGAAACCCTTGGTTCCTAGAGAAAGACCTTACCCAAGGGATCCTTTCTAGGTTTTCCATTTCCTAAGGAACCTCTAGCTCATGTAGGACTGACCCTATTCAAAGTAAATCCAATTCCTCCCAGGTCTACCCTGTGCGAAGAACCTTTTTTCCTCCAAGTCGTAACCTATGAGATACACCCTCTAAGCCCTATTTTAATCCACCAATAGTAAGTATCCCTTTTTTTTGATCCA
This sequence comes from Viscum album, assembly GCA_963277665.1. Lineage (NCBI taxonomy): Eukaryota > Viridiplantae > Streptophyta > Magnoliopsida > Santalales > Viscaceae > Viscum > Viscum album. The sequence continues at coordinate 1,760,788,588 of OY728123.1, forward strand.
TTGTCTTTGGGGGACCAAATTAAAGCCTCTACTGAAGCCTCTAATCTTGAACAACCATGAAGAGGGATACACCGATGTGTCTCCCATTTGGTTATGAATTTATTTATTTAGATGTGTCTCACACTTGTCATATATTATAGGTAGGATCCCCCAGGTGCATGCAGTTATGCATACCATCAGTCATGAGGACCCCAACCCTGGGGACAATGTTAGTGACCTCCCAGTCTTAGATATGAGGTCCAGTACCTTGTCCTTACCTTTTCGTCTCTAAGACCATGGACCCCCGGTTCAAGATAGGGAGGGAGAGGATCATGCTTGTCATTCCCTTTGAGGGTTATTATCCTATCCTCCTATATTATTTGGAACCAGTAGTAAGGGATCCCTCTGGGATTAATCCTCTAACATTTTATTATGGTTCATATCCAGGCAGGTGGTTAGATGCGACAATCCTAGTTTGGAAAACGGGAGAGGAGATGGGCACATCAATGTCCTTTCTTCTTCTTTCATTGCCCAACCTCTTCCACCAGTAGTAGAAGGATCACACAGTTTTCCGGATCTTATGTTTCCTCATGTTTCTAACATCATATAATGACTCATGTGGGCTTAGAGGTTAGTTATCATCATGATATTTTCATGGTCAAATGCATGTTTTGTTAGATAATATTTATCCAGTTCGTCCACTCGCCTTTCTTCAGATGACCTTTATAGGTGTCGGTCCTCAAATCCCTGTATCCAACCATAGGGCATCCTCTTAAATGGTGTAAGCCCAGAAATAATTCCTCAATCTCCTCAACGGGCCACAGTCACCGTGATAAAATCCTTTAAAGAGGATCCATAGGCATGAGTCCTCACAATCGAACTATATGGGCTTTGATTCCAATCCAAATTGGATACATTGGAATCCTCCTTCAGGTCTAAACCCAGCACCCTAAATCAACCATAATTCTCTCTGGTCCACCTTCCCAGTAGGGTCATATCTAAACAAGAATCCCACATACCTTTTAGGTTCTTTGGGCATCTCCAACATAAGTCTCACGTTAACTTTGGATAGGCACCTTTTTTTGGGATTTCCTTGTCACACAACATTAAAATGCACGGTTTGGCAATCGTCGCATGACCTTAAATGGTATGATGTGTCCCGTTATGTTTCAGCGAACTATGTGGGTTCTGATTCCTTTCACAAGGATATGTAGGAAATCTATCTTTTTGGCCCGATCCTAACATCAAAATAACTTCGGTCTCCCCGGATGATGATAAACTCCATAGTGCCCCACTTCTTGGATAAAAACCAATATCATAATAATAAACAACTGAAGAATCTAAAATATTTATTAAATAGGGTAATTTTAATAGAGAACCTCATATACATAATGATATATCCATTCATGAAGAAATTAAGATACATACTAATAATTTTAAAGTTCATACATGCTAATAATTGATTGTTATTTCCCATGTAATTCTTAGGAATTAATGAAGGATTCAATAATATGTCTGAAATCTCTGAGATATTCACATAGAATCCAATAATTCCTCCCAAAAGGTGTCATGAGACTTAACTCCAATCCTCTCAACCAATGTGAGTCCTTAAGTGTTGTAGGGTTATCTCTCAATAACCACCTACATTTGGAATGTAGTTTCGTGAAACATGTCGAATAAGGGAACTATTGGGTATTTCTGGCTCCATGAACAAAACCCATTGGCAGCCATTTAAAAATAATGAATTCGATGTGAATGATTGTGAAACCACTCAAACATTCAACAATCATAAAGTCAAAAAAACACACAAACATTTTCATTGAATATAGTGTCGAATCATGTGACTTGTGATATTTACTGAATGATCAATTTCTATAACCATAAACAATACACACACGTCATTTTTTCTTTAAAATTTTCTTTGAAATATTATGATATAATGCACACAATGATATAAAACTATCACTATTCATGTGTTGGGTCGGACAAACGGGGAATGATGGCAAGAGGGGGGGTGAATTGCCTTTTAAAAAATGATTAACAAATTAAAAATCAAAGTAAAGAATGCAGCGGAAATAAAGAGGCAAGACACACAAAATTGATAACGGAGTTCGGCCAAAACCCAGCCTACGTCTCCGCTCCCAACTCAACCGTTGAGAGATTCCTACCGCTTGCTTTTCAATGGTTTTAGCAAGAAACCCACTAGGCTTTGAGGTAGCACTAGGACCTATTACAGCTTGCTTTTTGTGGTTTAGCAAGAACCCACTTACTTTTAATGGTTTAGTAAGAACCCACTAGCCTTTTTAACGGGTGAAGGCTAGCTCACCGAAAACTCAAGCCTTTTAAAAGGAAAGGCTTGAAGAAACCTCTTCACACCTTAATGGTGGTGTGAAACCCAAAAGAAAGGGGGATGAGAAAAGGGTTTGGGGTTTGTAGGCACAAACCCACTTTTAAGCTCAAAAAATATAAAACAAGAAAAACCGTATAGGAGGAGAAGCCTTGGGCGCCTTTGATGATTGGAGATGTTGAAGGCTGCTTCCAAGCTTCTTTGAAGGAGCTCCTTGGATGTGGAAGTTGTTGGAGCACTTGGGGTTTCCTTGGAGGAAGTCGCCGGAGGTTGGCCAATTGATGCAAAATATGTCCGTGGGCTTCACAATAGTTCCGGTTAGTGTCCGGGGCTTCCTTGGCCTTTATTTATAGGCATGGAACCCTTGGGGAGTCTTCGGAGCCGTTGGGAAAGGCCTCGGAGCCGTTGGAGGCCAAAAGAAGGTTGACTGGTCAAAGCCAACGGCTAGTTTGACTGGGCTACCGGTTGGCCGGTACAGCTCCACCGGCTGGCCGGTGCCTTGGTAGAGAAGAAGAGTCTTGATCCAGGCTCTACCGGTCGACCAGTGGAGGAGCCACCGGCTGGCCGGTGGCAAGACAGTAGCAAACACTATTTGGGCTGGGTGCCACAGGTCGACCGGTGACAGAGCCACCGGTCGACCGGTGGAACCTGGCAGTGGGCAATGCCTCTGCCAGTTCCACCGGCTGGCCGGTGCTATCACACCGGTTGGCCGGTGGACTGAATTTCAGTCCATTTTGCCAACTTTCTTGGGTCAATCCTTTGGCAATCTTTTGCCTATCATCCACAACACTTAAAAACAAAGTTAGATAAACATGAAAGTGATTGTGATCATGAAAATTAAACCACGAGGGGATACGAGAGGTACAACAATCTCCCCCTATTTTGATGATCACAATCACCAAAACAATTAATGTAAAATACTGAAATTGAAAGGAAATTCTAAGCACGATGAAAAGGATTCTCCCCCAATAAATCAAGAAATTTCTCCCCCTTTGTGATTATCAAAATAGCGTGGGGCATAAAACTTGATTGAGGGAAAATGATTTGAAAAACAAGATTTGAGATTTGAAAATCAATTGAGATTTTTGAAATTGAAATGAAAATTTGAATAACAGTTTGAATTGAAAGTTTTGAATCAAAAACCAATTGAATTTTGAATTTTGAAACCAAATGAAATTTTTGAAATTGAGAGTTTTGAATCAAAATTTGAAAACAATTTAGAATTGAAAGTTTTGAATCAAAAATTGAATTGAATATTTTGAAATGAGAAAATCGATACCAAGTGTTGGAATTGAAATATTTGAAATGAAAATTGAAATTGAAAGTATTGAAATTGAAAAATTTTGAATACATAAAAAAAACTTAAAAAATCCTAACTCCCCCTAAATAAAAATAATAAATTACCGGGGAGAGGGATTTTGAAAAGAGATGATTTTAGGCCCAGAGAGACTCGCTAAGAGGGATTTTTCAATCCACACTTGCCTTGTAGCGGGTCTTCTCCTATAGAATTCATCCGAATAAAAAATCGATTTGGGCCTACCATACCGGGCATTTTTGCAATTACATTCATATATCATGTGCCCGGGTTTCTTACAATAATTACAAAATTTAAAACTAGAGCTCCCCCTTACAAAAATAGTTGGAGCATGGGAGGAGGAAGCTTGGTTGGTGTAGCCAAGTCCATGTGTGGTTCTAGAAACACGTTGAGAACCAAGGAGTTTGGACAAATTTTGTTCACCTTGGGTGAACTTGGCTAGGGATTCTCTAAGGTCCTTAATGGTTGATTCCAAAGAATCAACATTTGGGAAATTTTGGATTTTGAGGGAGAGTTCCTCCTTCTCTTTGAGAAGTTGGTCTTTTTCGGAGGAAAGTTTTTTGAAAGACTTTTTTAAAGCAACAAATTTTGACGATAAAGTATGAAAACCTTTTTCTAGTTGGTCTCTAGAGTATTGGAGATCCTCATAGGATAAATGATTTAAAGAATTTGAATTTGAAGAACAAGAGGATGAGGAGTTGGAAGATGTTACCTCATGACATGCCATTAGGCATTTCGTACCGTTGTCGCTCGAGGAGGAGGAGGAGGAGGATGATGTGGAGGTGTCACTCCATGTCGCCTTGAGGACCTTCTTCTTTCCTTTTTCCTTTTGCGTGGCCCGTTTCTTGTTGAGTGGGCAATCGGGCTTGTAATGGCCCTTTTCTCCGCACCCGTAGCATTTTACCTTGGGCTCGGATCTTGTGGTGGGTTCTTGCTTTCGGTGCTTGCGGGATTGCTTCTTCTTCTTGTGCTTCTTCATGAACTTGTGCATTTGGCGGGCGAGATTCTCCATTTCCGAGTCGCCGCTTGATGATGAAGAGGATGAGGAGGAAGAGGATGACGAGGAGGAGCTTACTTCTTTTTGTACCTTGAGGGCTATGTTCTTTGGTGTCTTGATTGGTGTGCCCTCCTTTTGAGCTTGCCTCCTCATCGTGATCTCGTAAGTCATGAGAGATCCGATGAGCTCCTCTACCGGCATATTTTTGACGTCCTTAGCTTCTTGGATCGCCGTCACCTTTGGTGCCCATGAGCTCGGAAGGACCCATAAGATCTTCTTGACCATCGTCTCAGCTGAAACATCATCACCAAGAGACTTTCTCCCATTGCACACGTCAGTAAATCTAGTAAACATTTCAGAAATAGATTCATTTGGATGCATAGAGAATGACTCAAAATCCTGACGGTACATGTCTAACTGAGTATCCTTGACTTTATTAGTGCCTTCATGGGTCACTTCTAAAAGCTTCCAAATTTCATGTGAAGATGAGCAAGTAGATACACGATTAAATTCATTTCTATCTAATCCGCAATGGAGAGCGTTCATGGCTTTGCCATCAAGCTCAAAGTTTCTAATATCGGCTGGGGTCCATTTGGATTCGTCGGGGGTAGACAAAGTGTAACCTTGCATGACAATTTTGTAAATTGGATAACCTATGCTTCTTAAAAAGGTGGTCATGCGGGTTTTCCAATAATTATAGTCAGTCCCATCAAAAAATGGAGCCTGACCCAATGAGTAGCCCTCGGGGGCGAAAGAGGTGGATGCCATCACAATGGATCTTTGAATTTGAAACCTTTTAAGGTATTACTCAAATTACCCCTCTGATACCAATTGTTGGGTCGGACAAACGGGGAATGATGGCAAGAGGGGGGGTGAATTGCCTTTTAAAAAATGATTAACAAATTAAAAATCAAAGTAAAGAATGCAGCGGAAATAAAGAGGCAAGACACACAAAATTGATAACGGAGTTCGGCCAAAACCCGGCCTACGTCTCCGCTCCCAACTCAACCGTTGAGAGATTCCTACCGCTTGCTTTTCAATGGTTTTAGCAAGAAACCCACTAGGCTTTGAGGTAGCACTAGGACCTATTACAGCTTGCTTTTTGTGGTTTAGCAAGAACCCACTTACTTTTAATGGTTTAGTAAGAACCCACTAGCCTTTTTAACGGGTGAAGGCTAGCTCACCGAAAACTCAAGCCTTTTAAAAGGAAAGGCTTGAAGAAACCTCTTCACACCTTAATGGTGGTGTGAAACCCAAAAGAAAGGGGGATGAGAAAAGGGTTTGGGGTTTGTAGGCACAAACCCACTTTTAAGCTCAAAAAATATAAAACAAGAAAAACCGTATAGGAGGAGAAGCCTTGGGCGCCTTTGATGATTGGAGATGTTGAAGGCTGCTTCCAAGCTTCTTTGAAGGAGCTCCTTGGATGTGGAAGTTGTTGGAGCACTTGGGGTTTCCTTGGAGGAAGTCGCCGGAGGTTGGCCAATTGATGCAAAATATGTCCGTGGGCTTCACAATAGTTCCGGTTAGTGTCCGGGGCTTCCTTGGCCTTTATTTATAGGCATGGAACCCTTGGGGAGTCTTCGGAGCCGTTGGGAAAGGCCTCGGATCCGTTGGAGGCCAAAAGAAGGTTGACTGGTCAAAGCCAACGGCTAGTTTGACTGGGCTACCGGTTGGCCGGTACAGCTCCACCGGCTGGCCGGTGCCTTGGTAGAGAAGAAGAGTCTTGATCCAGGCTCTACCGGTCGACCGGTGGAGGAGCCACCGGCTGGCCGGTGGCAAGACAGTAGCAAACACTATTTGGGCTGGGTGCCACAGGTCGACCGGTGACAGAGCCACCGGTCGACCGGTGGAACCTGGCAGTGGGCAATGCCTCTGCCAGTTCCACCGGCTGGCCGGTGCTATCACACCGGTTGGCCGGTGGACTGAATTTCAGTCCATTTTGCCAACTTTCTTGGGTCAATCCTTTGGCAATCTTTTGCCTATCATCCACAACACTTAAAAACAAAGTTAGATAAACATGAAAGTGATTGTGATCATGAAAATTAAACCACGAGGGGATACGAGAGGTACAACAATCTCCCCCTATTTTGATGATCACAATCACCAAAACAATTAATGTAAAATACTGAAATTGAAAGGAAATTCTAAGCACGATGAAAAGGATTCTCCCCCAATAAATCAAGAAATTTCTCCCCCTTTGTGATTATCAAAATAGCGTGGGGCATAAAACTTGATTGAGGGAAAATGATTTGAAAAACAAGATTTGAGATTTGAAAATCAATTGAGATTTTTGAAATTGAAATGAAAATTTGAATAACAGTTTGAATTGAAAGTTTTGAATCAAAAACCAATTGAATTTTGAATTTTGAAACCAAATGAAATTTTTGAAATTGAGAGTTTTGAATCAAAATTTGAAAACAATTTAGAATTGAAAGTTTTGAATCAAAAATTGAATTGAATATTTTGAAATGAGAAAATCGATACCAAGTGTTGGAATTGAAATATTTGAAATGAAAATTGAAATTGAAAGTATTGAAATTGAAAAATTTTGAATACATAAAAAAAACTTAAAAAATCCTAACTCCCCCTAAATAAAAATAATAAATTACCGGGGAGAGGGATTTTGAAAAGAGATGATTTTAGGCCCAGAGAGACTCGCTAAGAGGGATTTTTCAATCCACACTTGCCTTGTAGCGGGTCTTCTCCTATAGAATTCATCCGAATAAAAAATCGATTTGGGCCTACCATACCGGGCATTTTTGCAATTACATTCATATATCATGTGCCCGGGTTTCTTACAATAATTACAAAATTTAAAACTAGAGCTCCCCCTTACAAAAATAGTTGGAGCATGGGAGGAGGAAGCTTGGTTGGTGTAGCCAAGTCCATGTGTGGTTCTAGAAACACGTTGAGAACCAAGGAGTTTGGACAAATTTTGTTCACCTTGGGTGAACTTGGCTAGGGATTCTCTAAGGTCCTTAATGGTTGATTCCAAAGAATCAACATTTGGGAAATTTTGGATTTTGAGGGAGATTTCCTCCTTCTCTTTGAGAAGTTGGTCTTTTTCGGAGGAAAGTTTTTTGAAAGACTTTTTTAAAGCAACAAATTTTGACGATAAAGTATGAAAACCTTTTTCTAGTTGGTCTCTAGAGTATTGGAGATCCTCATAGGATAAATGATTTAAAGAATTTGAATTTGAAGAACAAGAGGATGAGGAGTCGGAAGATGTTACCTCATGACATGCCATTAGGCATTTCGTACCGTTGTCGCTCGAGGAGGAGGAGGAGGAGGATGATGTGGAGGTGTCACTCTATGTCGCCTTGAGGACCTTCTTCTTTCCTTTTTCCTTTTGCGTGGCCCGTTTCTTGTTGAGTGGGCAATCGGGCTTGTAATGGCCCTTTTCGCCGCACCCGTAGCATTTTACCTTGGGCTCGGATCTTGTGGTGGGTTCTTGCTTTCGGTGCTTGCGGGATTGCTTCTTCTTCTTGTGCTTCTTCATGAACTTGTGCATTTGGCGGGCGAGATTCTCCATTTCCGTGTCGCCGCTTGATGATGAAGAGGATGAGGAGGAAGAGGATGACGAGGAGGAGCTTACTTCTTTTTGTACCTTGAGGGCTATGTTCTTTGGTGTCTTGATTGGTGTGCCCTCCTTTTGAGCTTGCCTCCTCATCGTGATCTCGTAAGTCATGAGAGATCCGATGAGCTCCTCTACCGGCATATTTTTGACGTCCTTAGCTTCTTGGATCGCCGTCACCTTTGGTGCCCATGAGCTCGGAAGGACCCATAAGATCTTCTTGACCATCGTCTCAGCTGAAACATCATCACCAAGAGACTTTCTCCCATTGCACACGTCAGTAAATCTAGTAAACATTTCAGAAATAGATTCATTTGGATGCATAGAGAATGACTCAAAATCCTGACGGTACATGTCTAACCGAGTATCCTTGACTTTATTAGTGCCTTCATGGGTCACTTCTAAAAGCTTCCAAATTTCATGTGAAGATGAGCAAGTAGATACACGATTAAATTCATTTCTATCTAATCCGCAATGGAGAGCGTTCATGGCTTTGCCATCAAGCTCAAAGTTTCTAATATCGGCTGGGGTCCATTTGGATTCGTCGGGGGTAGACAAAGTGTAACCTTGCATGACAATTTTGTAAATTGGATAACCTATGCTTCTTAAAAAGGTGGTCATGCGGGTTTTCCAATAATTATAGTCAGTCCCATCAAAAAATGGAGCCCGACCCAATGAGTAGCCCTCGGGGGCGAAAGAGGTGGATGCCATCACAATGGATCTTTGAATTTGAAACCTTTTAAGGTATTACTCAAATTACCCCTCTGATACCAATTGTTGGGTCGGACAAACGGGGAATGATGGCAAGAGGGGGGGTGAATTGCCTTTTAAAAAATGATTAACAAATTAAAAATCAAAGTAAAGAATGCAGCGGAAATAAAGAGGCAAGACACACAAAATTGATAACGGAGTTCGGCCAAAACCCGGCCTACGTCTCCGCTCCCAACTCAACCGTTGAGAGATTCCTACCGCTTGCTTTTCAATGGTTTTAGCAAGAAACCCACTAGGCTTTGAGGTAGCACTAGGACCTATTACAGCTTGCTTTTTGTGGTTTAGCAAGAACCCACTTACTTTTAATGGTTTAGTAAGAACCCACTAGCCTTTTTAACGGGTGAAGGCTAGCTCACCGAAAACTCAAGCCTTTTAAAAGGAAAGGCTTGAAGAAACCTCTTCACACCTTAATGGTGGTGTGAAACCCAAAAGAAAGGGGGATGAGAAAAGGGTTTGGGGTTTGTAGGCACAAACCCACTTTTAAGCTCAAAAAATATAAAACAAGAAAAACCGTATAGGAGGAGAAGCCTTGGGCGCCTTTGATGATTGGAGATGTTGAAGGCTGCTTCCAAGCTTCTTTGAAGGAGCTCCTTGGATGTGGAAGTTGTTGGAGCACTTGGGGTTTCCTTGGAGGAAGTCGCCGGAGGTTGGCCAATTGATGCAAAATATGTCCGTGGGCTTCACAATAGTTCCGGTTAGTGTCCGGGGCTTCCTTGGCCTTTATTTATAGGCATGGAACCCTTGGGGAGTCTTCGGAGCCGTTGGGAAAGGCCTCGGATCCGTTGGAGGCCAAAAGAAGGTTGACTGGTCAAAGCCAACGGCTAGTTTGACTGGGCTACCGGTTGGCCGGTACAGCTCCACCGGCTGGCCGGTGCCTTGGTAGAGAAGAAGAGTCTTGATCCAGGCTCTACCGGTCGACCGGTGGAGGAGCCACCGGCTGGCCGGTGGCAAGACAGTAGCAAACACTATTTGGGCTGGGTGCCACAGGTCGACCGGTGACAGAGCCACCGGTCGACCGGTGGAACCTGGCAGTGGGCAATGCCTCTGCCAGTTCCACCGGCTGGCCGGTGCTATCACACCGGTTGGCCGGTGGACTGAATTTCAGTCCATTTTGCCAACTTTCTTGGGTCAATCCTTTGGAAATCTTTTTCCTATCATCCACAACACTTAAAAACAAAGTTAGATAAACATGAAAGTGATTGTGATCATGAAAATTAAACCACGAGGGGATACGAGAGGTACAACATCATGTTGTAATATACATTTTTTGGGTCAAATTTATAAAGGTGAGTTGTGGATATTTTTTTATAAATGAACATTGTTTGGATAGTTTCAATTTATGATGATAATTAATGTAATACATAGAGTGTTATTTTTAAGAAATGATTTTCCAAATATCATATTGGATATATAGAAAATATTTTTGGAATATGATCTGTCAATGACACAAAATTAAAAAATTAAACCAATATACCTGATATACCCACATTGTGATAAACTTTTTCATGTCACATGATATTAGATTAAATTGTTTTATTTTTGAAACATATACAAAGATTATTAAGTATAATATCATGAGATATGATATTATATAACATCATAGTATATTTTATATGGGACCATCTTTCTTTGATGGAATCATGGCTAGTGACAACAGGATTTGAAAAATAAACATTTTATGACCCAACCCTAATGAGACTCCTCCTGAGCCACTAAAGTGATCAATAATGAAACCCCAAGCCTCGCTTAAATTGGAAAACTGTTGATTACAAATATCAAAAGTGTATAATCTAATAAGAAATTCATTACCATCTTTAAATCTATAAATCTACACAGCTTCATAAAAAAGATAACAAATGAAAGCTTCAAACCATGATTAGGTTAAAATTATAATAAATACTGGAATGTCATTAAAAAATTAACCCTAATTTAAATAGTGGAAAAACACTAAATAAAACATAAAATACAATAAAATTGGAGAAATGAGTGAAAATAGATTCCAACTCCAATGCTAAAATGAATTAACTTGTATGATCTAATTCTACTCGACACATCCTCCAACATTATATTGGAAATATGAAAACAATGTATTTGGAGTAGGTTTAAGTATAAATATACTCAGTAGGTGTTACCGCTAAATTATCATGTTCATATGTGAATAGAGTACATTGATGTATCTATGAAATGAGGTGGTTATAACATTATAACCAATCAATCCATATAAACTCAATCCATAACTCACTACAATCATCCTAAAAAATATTATATATTTATATAATGTTGAATAATTTGCATCAACAAAAAAGGGACCTTGAATACCATCTCCCACTAACTAGAACATTATTAATCCCACTATAAAATTTCATGTCTCATGATGCCAAATATGTTCATAAGTGGTGGTTTCTAAAAGTGTGATGGGCACACATTGTTGCTAACATAATATAAATATAAATACATACACTCATATTCTACCCCATAACCACCATCATTTAATATTCCACCGTTAAATTATCTCCTAAAACATAGTTAATTATTAGATCATGGAGAATATATAGATTTATGACTATTGACACAATTGGTAACCATAATAGTCAAGCGATACTAGGAATTTTTAACACCTTCTATAATCTAAATACTCTATTGATATAAAATATCACTATCATAATAAAAATATAGTTAACTCATTAATAGTTTATAATTTTATATCCATATAAAAATATATTTTCATTTACCATTTATGATTCATAGTTTCACATTATCTAGATAATTGTTTGTTATAGTATTTCTAAGAAATAATCCAAATAATTATCACCAAATTTAAAATTGATATTCAACATTATCAGTAATAATTATTACATCACAAAGGTATGATAAACAAGACCTTTTCATATCTTGTAATCTCATGGCCTCGAGGGGCATAGCCTAGTGGTTATGTCTTTGAGGGGTCACTACTATATATATTCCCTTTAACATCATGCAAAAATTATTTTAACAGTGCTAAAAATATTTGTTAATCACAACGTTGTTAAGTGGAGAGGGGGGATTTATTTGTTCTAAAAAATCACTGAAAAAGGGGGTCTTTTATCAACACTAAAAAATCACGGATAAAGGACACTCTTTATCAGTGCTAGAAATATTGTTGATAAAGGCCTTGTTTGTTGTATTGTTTTGTTTGTATAACAGCACACTAAAATAACTACTTGTACACAAAAACAGCACACAAAAACCTCCTATACATTAAATATATAATTTAATTGAAATAAATTTTACATCATGGATACAAAGAAACACAACTATATACATTTCAAACAATGTTTTGTATAATTACATTTCCAATTACTATCCAAAAACAATTTAAAACATTAATGTTTTTCTTTTGCACCTTTGATCCCCTCTCAACAAGGTCTACCCATGGTATCAATTTCCAAACAAATCACCTCAACATGAGAAAAGGAATCCACCTATATAAGAAAACAAATATTATTTTAGTAATATTATAAATAAATATATTAAACATTATTATGAAATAATATATTAAAAAATGCAAACTTTAAATAAAAAATAAACTTACAGTTATACTGGTCACATTGTGTGTTGTATTTAGGTGTAGTTGATTCCTACAAGTAAAAAATGAGGAATTGATTTTTGTCCAAATGTATTAAAACAATTTGAATGTGTTTTATCAGTTTTGAGTGTGTCACTTGTTCTTTTTAATTAAATTAATATCAATTTTAAATAAAGACACATTGAGAGTAATACATGTCACACAGTGTGTGGGATTATAGATGATTTCCATAATTCAAAAATTACTTAAGGGTAATTTTCCTAAAGTATCAAAAAAAATCTGAATGTGTTTCCTCAGTTTTCTGTATGTCGTTTGTATTTTCTACTAGAATTTCATTTCAAACTAGAAACATGCAATTTGAGTCATATGGGTCACATCATGTGTCAGTTTGATGTGATATTGCATCCTACATGTTAAAAATGACTTATGAATTTATTTTCTAAATTATACAGACAATTAGAACTCGTTTTATTTGTTTTAGGTGAGTGACACACATTTTCAAAAAAAATGTCAATTTTAAACTCATAACAGGAACTTTGAGTCATATTGGTCATATGTGTGTCATATTGAGGTGATGGTGATTCCTACACATCACAATTGACTCATGGAATGTTTCCCTAAATTATCAAAATAATATGAATGTTTATTCTTGGGTTTCAATACATTACTTGTTCCTTTTTCAAAAATTATTGTCGATTTAAAAACGTTTAAGAACATGGAGTCATACCGATCACACCATGCATCGAATTGAGGTATGGTTTATTCCTACACATCATAAATGACTTGTGGATCATTTTCATAATGCATTAAAACAATATGAATGAATTTCCTCAATTTTAAGTAGTTTAGTTGTCTATTTTTCTAATATTTATGTCAACTTCAAATAAAAAGATGTACTTTATGTCATATCGGTCACACCATGAATCAGATTGAGATGAAACTAATTCCTACACATCTAAAATGACTAATAATCATTATCCTATTGTATAAAAACCATTCGAATGTGTTCTCTTAATTTTTTGTAGGTCAGCTATCCTTTTAAAAAAATTGATGTCAATTCTAAATAAAAAGATTCACTTTGAGTCATACCGGTCACACTGTTCTTCTAATTGATGTGTGGTTGATTCCTGCACGTCCCAAATGACTCATGGATCATTGTTCAAAAGTATAAAAACAATCTGAATGTGTTTTCTTAGTTTTTAGTACGACACTTTTTCCTTTTGGTAAAATTAATGTCAGTTTTATTTAAAAATAAACACTTGGGGTCATAGTAGTTACATTATGCATCAGATTTAGGTGAAATTAATTCTTAAACGTATAAAATTACTTATGGATCACTATCCTAAAGTATCAAAATAATATGAATTTATTTTTTTAGTTTTTGAGTATCTTATTTGTCCTTTTTACAAAAATTGATGTCAACTTTAAATAAATTGGTTGCACTTGGAGTCATATCAGTCACATCGTGCCTTGTATTGAGGTGTAGATAATTTCTAAACATACCCCAATGATTTATAGATTGTTAACATAAATTATTAAAACCATATGAATGTTTTTTCTTAGTTTTCAGTATGTCACTTGTTCTTTTTTCTAAAATTGGTCTCAATTTTAAATAAAAATATGTACTTTGAGTCATACCGACCACACCATGCATAGAATTGAGGTGCTTCCAATTCCTACATATCTCAAATGACTCATGGATCATTTTACAAAAGTATCAAAACAATATAAATGTGTTGTCAATGTGTTGAGTAGATTAGTTTTCATGTTTACTAAAATTGATGTAAATTTTAAATAATAAAGATGCACTTGGATTCATACCAGTTACACCATGCCTCAGATTGTGGTGTAGATAATTTCTACACATCTCAAATTACTCATCGATTGTTTCCGTAAAGTATCAAAACAATATGAATTCATTTTCTCATTTTCAGTACATCACTTGTTCCTTTTTACTAAAATTGATGTCAATTGAAAATAAAAAGACACACTTTGAGTCATACTAGCCACAACATGCATCATATTGAGGTGAGACTAATTAATATACACCCAAAGTGACTCATGGATCATTTTCCTAAAGTATTAATACAATATGAATAATTTTTCTCATTTTTTTTAAAATGTAACATGTCTTTTTTAATCAAATTTCCTTTTAAACTGGAAACAAACACATTAACTCATACCAGTGACATTGTCTATCGGTTTCACATGAGGTCAATTACTACACATCGAAAATGATTTATGAATCAATGTCCTAAATTTTCAGGATATTATGAGTATTTTGTATCATTTTTCAACAAGTGAAACCTTTTAAAGTAAATGTCAATTTTAAATTGACAACACTTTGAGTCATATTGGTCACACCATGCATCATATTGAGGTGCGGTCTGTTCTTACACATCCTAAATGACATATGGATCATTTTCCTAAAGTATCAAACCAATATGAATGTGTTTATTGGATTTTGAGTATGCCAGTTGTCTATTTTACTAAAATTAATGAAAATTTTAAATAAAAATATGTGCCCGGAGTCCTAACGGTCTCACCATGTGTTGGATTATGATTTCACTAATTCATATATGTCCCAAAGTCTCAAAAAAACTATCTTCAAATGTTACCATAATTACCAGTTTCATTCTCTGTCGAACTGCCAACACTACAAATTGATTCCAGAACGGCTTTTCAGCTAAGAACATTGAATCAAAATAAAGTGTTCACAGTTCCAAAAAGAAAATAAATGGAATGTGTGGTAACATTTGCAGAAAGGAACATTCTATCTCTTTCCAAAAGCTCTTTGAAATTAACTAAATAATTTTTAGATAAAGATGACAGGGAAATTGACTTTAAAATAATAGATAAAATGAAGAAAAAATTAATTAAAAAGTATTTGGAATTCCCCTTTTCAAGATGTTTGTATACATTCTTGACCCATAAATATGAAAGGAACCCACCAATATAAGAAAAAAAATCTTATGTGAGTCATACTAAAAAGAAATAAATTAAACATAAATATGAAAAAATCAACTACTTCAATGGAAGCTAAATCTTCTTGTTATTTGTGTATATTTTCCCATCAGGTATGTTTCCCTTTCATTTCTAAGAAAATAGGTATCGCCTTGTGAACATGAGTCTTTTCGACCATCATGGTAGTACTGGAAAAATATAAATACACAAAAGAATAATAAATATTTTAAATGAAATATTAATTAAATTCTAAAATACCTCTTCTGGGATGCTAGTTGGTTCATGGAATATGATCTATCTCATAAACATACAAACATGTGCAGATGGTCATTATACCTCTGCACTGGGAGAAACAAAAGGATGAGAAACCTATGGTTCCTCAGGATTGGGAGCACAAGTACGTGTAGAAGGTAGTTGTTCCTCAACACTGTGAGCAATAACAGGTTGATAGACCTGTTGTTCTTCATGATTGGGAGCACCAACATGTTCAGAAGTCATTATCTACAGAAGTGGTTTAATATCTAATTTAGATTAAAAAAATGTAGTAGTGAACTAATAATAACATGAGTTAAAACAATGTATATTACAAACAATATAACCAGATTATTGAACTCTATTATTTTATGTCTTAAGGGATTTTACCCCTCTATCGACTATCCAAATCCCTTAATTTTGGTCTCCTATGACATAGAAAACATCATCTACATTAGGGCCACTATAAAATAATTGTGATACCATCATGAAAGGGTCATACTTAGTTGAATTTTAATCTAATCTTCCAATGGTTTCAGTCGACAACAGAACAATTTACCACTTTAAATTTGTGGGATCTGGAACATAAAATACTTATATTTCCTATGATGTAATTATAAACGGTTCATCTTTGTACCCATTCATTCAAAAATAAAATTTCATTAATATCAATTCATTTATTTTAACAACACTTTTGTTATCAACCCCCTTTCATTAACAAATTGGCACGTGGAATGTTTTATAATCCAACTCTCAAATTTTTTGATGATTCCAAAGTATAACATATTCGTGTAAATTGGATATTTGTCCTTAATACTAGAAACAAGCATCACTTCAGCCATAAGTGTAACTCTACTATTTTTCATGGGATTGTCTTCATCATGTTAATTTTTATAGAGCGTATAACCATTAATTGGATATCCATTGTAAGATAATACATACACACTTGGTCCTATGGCTAGCCATCAAAGTTTTTTTGAAATTGAATCCAGATTATCACATGTCTCCTTAAAAATATAGTCCTGAAACCGTCCTATAAACTGTTGATTATGTGTATTTGATATCTATCATTCAGCCTTTGATGGATTCGAATGCCTAATAATTTCTTTTTCATTTTAAACATGTGGGGAAACCTCCAAACTATTATGAAAAATGTAAATTTGGGACTGATCCTAATCTATAATATTGATTGTGACAACATCTCTTCTAGAAATTCTTTCACCTGCAAGACACCCAGTGTGACGATATTTTAGTAGACCAATCTTTTCCACACCCGATAGGTATTCGGTATATAATTCAATGGCTTCCACAGAAATATATCACTCTATAATACAACCCTCTATCTTACATCGATTTTTGACACACTCTTTCAAAATCATCCTATACCGTTCAATTGGGTACATACATCTATTGTGTAGAAGACCACATATTATAATATTTCTCAACAAGTGAACCATAAAATGAACCATCATATCAAAGAATGCTGGTGGGAAGAACATTTCCAATTCACATAATATGGTGACAAATTCTCTTTCCATAATCTCCAATTTTGTCGGGTCTATAACTTTGTTTCATATAGAATTGAAGAAATAACATAGCTTGGTTAATGTATGATGAACATTCGTAGGCAAAATTCAATGTAAAGATATAGAAATTAGATATTGTATCAAAACATGGCAGTCATGTGATTTCAGGCCCTTTAACTTTAAATAGGTCATTGTCACGATATTCTTGATATTCAATGAATTCACATCTAGAACCGTTACATCATTTAATAAGTTGAAATGGAAAGAGCATAAGTAGTTGTAGGAAAAAAATTTCATTTTTCAACCTTCATTGGCACCAACTCTTCTTGTATTCTTATTTCAACCTTGTCCAACATAGCCTTAATTCTATCCTTTTTTCAGGTTCATTTAAAATGTGTCGATGACACTATCACATAAATTTATTTCAACATGCATAAAATCGATAAAATGTTTGATGTATAAACAATTTCAATATGGTAATTCATAAAAAACTAATTTCTTTTTCTAACTAGTTTTCATATGGTTTTTTGAAAACGATTTACCAAAATTGGGTCCATAGATTTTACTTTCTCAAACAATTTTTTCACCTTTTAGTGGATATGGTGTTGTACATTCCTCTGAACGTCCATTAAATAATGTCATCCATGATTGGTACTTATGTTGTTAGGGTAGAAATCTATGATGTCCTAAAAACATGGTTTTCGATGAATGTTTCAACCTAATTTATTGTCTACCTTTTTCACAAATGGAAAATCCTTGAGTTCCTTTAATGTTATATCCAAAAAAAATTCCATTAGCAAAAAAGTCATTTATAATCCCATACAACATGGATCTCAATGTAAATCTTCATTTAAATAAGCATCATATAACGTAACACTTAAATCCCATAACAATTCCAAATCCTCGATCAATAAAGCCAAATAAACATCAATATCATTACCCAATTATTTTTGTATGGATATAAGTATAGAAAAATGAAGTATTTTTGTTTCATGCATAACCATGGTGACAAGTTATAATTTACCAGCATTATTGGTCATGTACTATGAGTGCTTCATTGAAAAAAATGATCCAATTTGTCTGTAGATAATTCAAGATGACGGTTTCATGGTTTGTTTCCAAATTTAGGATACTCATGATCAATTCTCTTCCATTGATGAGAGTCTGCTGGGTGATGTTGTTTCTCATATTTATTTATTGTATCTGTGTGCCATATTAATTTCCCCGTAGTCTCCTCACTTCCACATAGGTGCCTAAAATTTGGAATGATTATAAAGTACCATACTACTTTTATTGAACTGAATTCATCATTCATGTATCAAGAAGCACCAAACTTTGGTCATTCTGTAAGTGGTTTGTGGTCCTTGCGAAACATTATACTGTCATTTGAAAACATCTATTCTTTTAGAGATCATACCCATAAAGCGTAGAATTCGTTTGGAATCGTATATTAAGTTAGGTATTTCATTATCTTTTGGGAGCATTTCATTCAAGAGAGAATGCAGTTCTATAAAATTGGCGTCACTCTATCCATTGCCTGCTTTCAAATTATAAAGCTTTAGTATGTCTAAAAATGTTGTATATTTTGTGAAACCAGTATACAATGGCATCTTTCCACAACTCTTTAACAACTCAATCAATTTTTGGAAACCAAAAAGTTAATTTTCAACTATCCTTTTCATTTCCTCAATATGATTTTTATCATCATTCACTTCTGTAATCACATCCCTGATACAGTCTTCTTCATTTTCCACACTGGTAATCATATGAGATGATCCATAAAACACAGGGTTATCCCATCCACTAGTTACATTCTCTTTTCCCCATGTTTATTCAAACATTTCTAGCTTTGAACTATTTCATGATAGATCAAGTGTTCTTCCAACTCCTCCAGAATATTTAGTACTAAATAAAAATAGCATTAACACGGACAAAGGATTTGATAAGGGTCATATGCATGATCTTTTAAAAACCTGATGAACTATTTCACTCCATCTTTATACTCTTTTTTCAAATGATTGGCATCAATCCAATACTTTTTAATATATATCCTATTTGATTTGATAATATTAAAATTTAACAAAATAAATACACCCAAGATGTTCAACTGGACGAACCATCCCATTATATATCCTTCTCAGAAGATCCAATGAAAGCGAAACAAGCGAGAACAAAACTGAACCAATAAAGTATAGGTGTGATCTAAAAATCCAGTAGGTCAACAAAACCTACCAAATATAAGACATCACTTTTATATTAAATCCTAAAAAACTAGTTTTAAATACATTATAAAAAAACATTTTCTATAAAGTTTTACCAAATTAGTAGTAACACATAAAAGTGTTTTAAAATATTTTTCTAATATTCTCATTAAATGAAAACAATCACTTAGTAAATATTTTTCATCGGCAAATACCTCTTGGTCAAATCCACTTTTTAAAATCTGCCATTAAACTATTTCATAAACACACATTTTTTATAAAACATTTCAAAACTCAAATAGGTTTCCAACTATCATACAATTTTCTAATGCGTGTTTGAAAACCAACCATTTCCATAAAACAAGGAATGGTGTCCTAAAATTCTATTTTCAAAACTCACACATTTTTGGAATTTCAAAAACAAACCATTCTAGATTTTCTCATTTGAGAACACTTTTCAAAGGGTCTTAAGAGGGTAACACACCAGTTATGAAAACTAATTTTTTATAAAATGTCAAATTCAATTTATATTTTCAAAACATTCTTGGAATTCCACACAATTTTATCATTTCTAAAAGTCTTCCCAATATACCCTTCCGATCAATTTTATAAAAATTCATTTGAATCTAAAATGAGAATTTACACTACCCTTTAAACAATAATTGAAAAATATTCAAAGACACAATAAGTTTCAAAATACAATCTATATGGGAAAACACACCCTTTTGAAATAATTCTTCTCATTTAGAAATCTTAAATGTTTTAGAAACCACAAAAAGTTGATATAAAAATTAACCAAGGCTAAAAAAGTGGTCTTAAATATATATAACAAGGGTTAACTCACCACTTTAAAAATAAAACAACATTTTTAAACATTTTTAACACTTTCAAATCACTCAAACTCTGTTAAAAATTCAATTAACACAATATTACTTTTTAAAACATCAAGACGGTGATTTCCACTGATTTTAAAACCAAAATCATCCTTTAAAAAATCTATTTAAACATTTTCCCAAACACTTGTCATCAAATATCATTTCATTACAAGGCATAAAACCACTTGGAAATCCCACCAATATAGAGACCCCAAAAATTATCTACATGGACATTACATTACTTTCGAGGAATACTTAATAAATAACAAAAACAGACACACAAGGACCGTAATAGTTTAGTGTCTTTGGAAACTCGAAATATAATTTTCTAATCATGGTGAAAGATATTCAACATCTCCCATAAATATATTCCCCTTTTGTTTTCATACCTAAAACCTTTATTTATATCCTAGGGAAAAGAAAACATATAAAGGGTGAGATCAAATGCTCAGTAACGTTAAGCATGGAGAAAATAAAACAAACCATATACATTTGAACTTAAAAACATGAACATAATGTTTAAACATAAAAATCTTGAGCAATCACATAAAACATGGCAGTACATAAGGCATATATCATAATGAAACATCAATCACGATAAAATATCATGGGAATAAAACATGTAATTATGTAAAACCATAAATCACTTGATATTATTTCTTTAGTAGCCAAGGCATTTTTGCCAATACCATCTTAGTGGACAAAGTCCCTTACTGAATCGAGTTCACTCCTTGTTCCAGTCTTGTATCACTGAACTTGATTAACTTTCCGTTCCAGCCATGTCAATCTCAGGAGATATAAATCATTACCCAATGCATTGTAGGGAGATATAGGTCCAACCCATATCATAATGAAATCATTATTACATGTTCCTCAACATAAACATAAATCATTCATCATAACCCAAAGAATAAAATAGGTTTCATAAACATCATCCCATCATAACATAATCCATATAAAACAAATGGATATCATTTCATCATAAGAAAATTGAAACCATGTAAATCATAGAGACATTATACTTGAAACATACTCATATGAAATAATGTCATCTTAGATGGAAAATAGTTTTGATAAAACACTTGAAATGAATTCTTGAGGAAAATGTCCTTTCTTCTTCAAAATCATTTTCTTTTCACAAAATTCCTTGCAATTTTAAAAGAAATGGATTTTTTTGAAAATAGTCATGAAATATTGTGGAGGAAGCATCATGAAAATAAGGTTTTATGAAACCGTAAAAATCCATTCATTCCATATAAGATAAAAAACATTTTTCTCGTACTTTTGCCGAAAAAGTCAAAAAGTACCTCGTATGGTAAACAACAGAAAGATTCCTTACATACCATGTAGTAAAAGTAAAAATGGGTAAAAAAGAGTGTAAACATACATGAAGTAATTTTTAGAAAATAGGGACATAGATGAAAAATATAACCCCAGTAAATACTTAAGAATAAACAATCTTGGATAAAAACGAGATTAGAAAAGTTATCCCTTACCCTATGTCTGAAATGCTTCGTATGTATCTGAAACTCCTATATAATGATTTAAATAATGTCATTGAATTATTAAAGAATCATATTCATTGTTATGATATCATATATGCTTCACTTATGGCTTTATATTACCTGTTATTTTTTAAATTATATGTTAAAGCATCGTTTTCGGT
Source organism: Viscum album (assembly GCA_963277665.1). NCBI lineage: Eukaryota > Viridiplantae > Streptophyta > Magnoliopsida > Santalales > Viscaceae > Viscum > Viscum album. The sequence goes on from OY728123.1 coordinate 1,760,810,620, forward strand.
AAAATCGTTTCATTTATCGTACGTGTTTAGACTTGTTGTTCTTGATATTATTATTACTTATATCATGATTTACTTACTTTCTGAATGTAAAAAATGATTTATATATCATCTATATTCAGTATATATATATATATATAATATAGATAAATGAAATGAAACACACTGTTCATTGAGACGGTAGGTCGTACGTACGCATGAACGTTGTTTTCATTTCCTTATTATCTTGAATCAAAGTAAGTAGATGACATAGATATATATACATAAGTCCAGTAGAATTATTATGTTATATATACCATTATTATTCATTATATATACTTTATAATCATTATTTAATAGAAAACATGGAGAATTAATCTCATCGTGTCGTGGAGACGGTAATCTGTACGTACGCACGAGTGATGATAACGTTCCCATAATTATTGAATGGAATTGGAGTGGATGATATAATATCTCAGAATCCATATGATGTTATAATAACCATATATAGTTATTCTTTATACCATTATACCCATCCAAGTAAGGTGGCGGTGTAAAAATCAAATTACACCATGGCGTGGAGACGGTATTTCGTACGTAATCATGTGCAGTGATTTCATTTTCCGTAGGATAGATAGAAGGTGAAATGGGGTTTTTTCATATTTATGTTATTAATTTATAATTAAACAACCAAATAAGAAGAAGTTGATGAAGAAAGAAACATGAAATAATCGATAGAAGAGATTACCTCTTCTTCGACACACCTCTTTTAAGCTTCCTCTTAAGGGACTAGAGTTGGTCTTTTGAGAAGACCAGAACCTCCAGAATGTTTCTAGGGAAGTGGATAAGGGAAATGGGCAAGGGTTGGAAGATATTGAATGCTCAAAGTGTTGTGAAGAGGAGAGGGAGGAGGATCCCTTTTATAAGAGGGGAGAGGGGCACCATTGGAAACCTCAAAAATATTAATTTATAATAAACTCAAACCCCACTTAAAAAATTCCAAAGTGACTCAAATTAGGATATTAGTTAATATAGGGTTTTAATATCATTAACCAATAAAATTTAGACATGTTGGGAAATTATTTTAAACCTTATCAATTTTATTTATCCTTATTTAATTTATTTAATTTTATTTGTGGTAATAATATTCTAAATTTGGAATCGTTATAAATAATTACTTGTGTGTTGTGAATTATACATAATTGGGTACATTATGAAATTTTAGAGAATATAAATTTCAATTTATAGTTTTTATATATTTATGTGATTTTTAATCAATTTAATAATATGTTATTTTTTATAAAATAACAATTATGTTAATTTTGACACTATTTATTTATTTGAATTTAAATAAAATCCACACAGAGGATATATTCGAACCAAAATTCTTACTAGATTCCTAACATGTCATATACATATAGAAAATTTGTGTAGAACATTAATTAGTTCACAAAATGTTTATTTTAATATTTATAAAACCAATTATTTGATATTTATCTTAATAAAAAAATTACTACATCATTTTTTTATAATCATTTAATATACTTATTAGTTGCATAAAAATTAAAAATAAAATTCCATTAATTAAGATAAATATAATACCTTTCATAATAATATTTTTACTAGAATTTATCACCTTAAAATCACAATATTAAAATTTTTATATTTATTAAATTATGAAGGAAACATCTTTGACATCATTTAAAATAAAATGGTATAAATGTCCTCATATGCTTTATAAAGCTTGAAATGGTCCCAAAATTAGGCCTTGGCTGCTTAGGGTATATATATACTCTACCAATAAGGTTTTTTCATGTTTATGGTCCTTTTGATAGGTATTATTATTTTAATAAAAACTATATTATTTCTTTTTTACTAAATAAATAATTTCTACGTCATTAATGTATAAGCTCTTGAGGTAATTAAATATTTCTTAAAAATTCAAATAAATTACCATGATAAAAAAAAATTATCTTTCTAATGAGTATTTATAATCGAAACTATATTTTGTATAACATTATATAAAAAAATAATCTAATTATTAAAGTTTGAGTGAGGCATATTTCACTTTCCATTAAATAAAATAAATAAAAAGTCTTAATCAAATAAAAGTGGGTTCTATTAGATTCCATGTAACAACCTGATATTTTATGAAAAATATTCTTTTTAATTTCATTAATTTCTTGTGTTGTACGCTACACCAAAAGGATCTTGCACAACACGCATCCTTGACTTGCCTTGCATTACACGCAATTGCGACCTTCCTCGATAGCGTGTGTAGTAAGCAATACCGAGTTTCACTAAACAACGATATATTATTATAATATTGTTATGAACTAGCCGTTATGAATATTGTTAACTAAATTTTGAATTTTATAACATTATTATTCGTCTTACACATTTCTAGAACATGGTATAAGAACAAAATAAATTTTTCGGGTAAAATAAGTATTTTTCAAAAAATGAAGTTTTGCAGCCTTTTGATGGCGCACCCACTTTAAATCTAGTTTTTTACATGTTTATAAGTTCAATTTGAAAAAATAAAATTCTTCTTTTGAATCAGGATATAAAAATTTACATTAGATAAAGTTTTGATATTTTTCCGATAACTTTCATATTTTAATGAATAGTAAAAACACGCTATATTTTAATTAAAAACAACTTTTTTCATCTTAATATCTTATGTGGTTAAATTATAATATTGAATGGTTTTAAAGTATAAATAGAATATATTTTTACCATTTAATATAATGTATGTCATTAGCATTGATTTTACCTTGAATTCGTAGGTTAAATCAATTCAATCTTTTGCAATGTTTTAAAGAAAAACTCGTTTTATTTCGACAACGGGATTAATTTTAATTTAATTTTTTCATATTTTGTGTATTGAATTTGGAAAAATGGATTCCATATTTGGAATCATTCGGTCCAAATTATGTTAATAAGCTACTTTTTATTTTTGGGAATTATGAATAGTAACTACGGTAAATTTTATTTACCATAGTTAAAGGTAAATCGGGTAATTAAGGGTAAATATAATATTATAAAATTACCCTAACACATGTCAAAATCCTATTGGATGACTAAAAGTAGACCCATATCACCTAAGGGTCGGATTAGATTCATTTAATGGACTTTTGTCCATGAAAAGAATTTAATTATTATTAAAACCAAAGAATGTGACAACATGTCACTTTCTTAAATATTATAAGTATAATAATTTTAATTTAGTGATAAACTTCATAAAACTTCGAACATGAATAGTCTCCAAGAATATAATACAATTATCTACATCATAAGAATTTATTTAGAATTTTTAGGGATTAAATAATTATCATTTATTATGACACAAAGATGATGCAGTAATTGTCTTATTAATGAAATATTGACATAATTGATCTTATAAATGCCCAAATAAATGTAATTTGAGACTTTTTATGACTTAAACTAATTTTCTAGGTTAATATGACATGTTATTGTTTATTTAAGTAACTTTTTTTGAACTTATTATTCTGTTATGAATTTCATAAAAATCATGTACCAAATAGTGTCAAAATTGACATAAATTAGTTTTTAAAACAAATATTATATTATTAATTGTTATTTAATTCATAAAAATATAAGGTTCGGCCAAATGACTTAGATAAGGATATATATATTAATAATAAACAACTTTAGGTTCTTTTGGCTAGTTATGGTAAGTTTATTAACCATATAGTGTAAGAAAACAAAAAGACACAGTAAAAGTTAAATTATTTAACTTAGAGTTAAATCTAATTGATAAGGTTAAAATAATAACCTAAACTTGTCTAAATCCTATTGGATGAAAGTATTTCGACCCATCCCCACTTTATCTTCGAAATAAGACCCTTTGTAACCATTATAAACCGAATTTGACCTTAATATAAAATAATATTTTGAGATTTTCCTAAGGTGCCCCTCTCCTCCCTTATAAAAGGGCACCTCCTCCCTCTCCTCCTCACACCAATTTGAGCATTCAAGCTCGGACAACCCTTGCCAAAATCTCTTATCCACTTCCCTAGTATCATCCTATATGTCCTGGTCTTCTTAAAAGACCATCCTTAGTTCTCTAAGTGGAGGTTAAGTGAAGGCGCGTCAAAAAGAGGTAATATCCATTACCGATCTTTTTCAATTTCATTCTTCTTCAACTTCTTCTTCTTTAGTTGTTTCATGATAAAGTAATAACATCAGTATTTCTTATACACTTATATGTTATTATAAATATGAAACAACTCTAATTAACCTTCTATCCATCCTATAGAAAAAGGAAATCACTGCGCGTGCGTACGTACGGAATACCGTCTCCACGCCGTGGTGTAATCTATTTTCCGCCACCACCTTAATTGGATGGGTATAATGGTGTAATGAGTAACTATATATGATTATTATAAATTGATATTGATACTGAAATAGTATACATACACTTCAACACAATTTCACGATCATGAGAACGATATCATCGCTCGTGCGTACGTACGGACTACCGTCTCCATGACGTGATGAGATTCATTCTCCACATTAACCATTCATGAATGATTATAAAGTATATATAATGAATAATAATGAAATATATGACATGTTAAATCTACTGGATTTACGTATATATATATATATATATATATATATATATATATATATATATGTATGTATGTCATCTACTTACTTTCATTTAAGACAATAAGGAAAGGAAAACAGCGTTCATGCGTACGTACGGACTACCGTCTCCATGAACGGTGTGTTTCATTTCATTTATCTATCTATTATATATATTTATATACTAAATATATATGATATATAAATCATGTTTTATATTCTGTAAGTAATTAAATCATGATATAAGTAATAATAATGTCAAGAACAACAAGTCCAAACACCTACGATAAATGAAACGATTTTACCCAAAACGCTTCTTTAACATTGAATTTACAAAAGAACGGGTAATATAAAGTCATAAGTGAACCATATATAATATCATAACAATGAATATGATTCTATAATAAGTTAATGACATTATTTAAATCATTATATAGGAGGTTCGGATACGTACAAAGCACATCGGACATAAGGTAAGGGAAATGTCACAATCTCATTTTTATCCGAGATTGTTTATACTTTGGTATTTACTGGGGTGTATTTTATCATACACATCCATGTTTCCTCAATATTTAATATTATTTCCATCCACATACAATTGTTTAAATCCAATTTTACCCTTCGTTGAGTTTTTAGTAGAGGATATGAAAGGAATCTTTTGTCGTTTTTCGTACGAGGTACTTTATGACTTTTCCGACAAAAGTACGAAGAATGTTTTTTTTAACTTATACGACATGAATGGATTTTTAAAACATTATTTCCAAAAAGATTCATTTAAATGTTTTCAAGTTTATTTTTAATCAACTTCTTTTAGTTTAAAATTGTATGACATGTTAAGAAAGGAAAAGTGTTTTTGAAGTAGAAAGGATATTTTCCTCAAGAATGGAGTTCAAGAGTTTTATCAGAATTATTTTCCATCTAAGATAATAAAGTGTTCTGTTTCTATCCCTATTATTACATTGATTTGATTATGTTGTGATGGAATTAGTTTTATGAAATCCTTTATCTTATATGAATTGTTTTATGATGTCATGTTGTTTAAGAATCCCATTTTTATTACATGGGTTATGTAATGATGTATGATTTATGATTTTGTGGCACACATAAGAATGGTATCATTATGAGATGGGTGGGACCTATATCTCCATCCAATGCATTGGGTAAAGATTTTATATCTCATGAGATAGACATGGCTAGAATGGTAGGTTATATCGGTTCATTGAAACAGGACTGAAACGAGGGTGACTCGGTTTAGAAAGGGACTTTTTCCACTAAGATAGTCTTAGCAATGAGTATTGACTAATAAGAAATGATTCTCTATGATTATGTGTGTATTTCACAAAGTTTCATATTTTAAGTTATGATTATTGGGATTTCATTTCACTACTATGATTTATCCCATGTTATGAAATTATGCTCTCTTTTGTAGGTTATGATTTCCAAAGTGTTATGTTCTTATGAAAATGATGTGATTGATATTTCTTTTGTTTACCCTTAATGAGAATTTGAGCTCACCCTTTTATGTTTTATTTTCCCCAGGATATAAAGAAATGTTTTAGGTAAAAAAAAGGAAGATCTTTATGGGAGATGTTGAAGATCTTTCACCACGATTAGAAGATTATATTCCGAGTTTCCAAAGACACTAAACTATTACGATCCTTGTGTGTGTGTTTTTTTTATGTACTAAGTATTCCGCAAAAGTAATGTAATTTTCATGTACGTCAAGCTTCGGGTCTCTACAGTTGGTATCAGAGGAAAGGTTTAGTCAACCTTTGGAAACTAGGATGCGAAAACGTTAGTGAGATCCCTAGAGATATTTCGAATGTATGTCTAGGGATGTCCCTAAGGATAAGTATACGTATAGGATATAGTCCTAGAAATATGGTAACGATATTAGATTAAACCAAAGATGTTAGATATTGAAGTTACTCCCCCTTTATTATGATTTTTGCCTCTCACACTATTCTTTTTGGTTTTTAGAAAATGGCTGGAAACAAGATGATTCACGATAATGGAGGATATGATGGACAATGGAATGATATTCTTCATGAGCAACCAAATGAAATGGGATTTGGAAGTCCAAACATCATTATTATGCCGAATCAGCAATCTCATAATATGATCAATAAAGTAAAATTTGGTAAGTTTCCTGACTCGGCTAATAAGAGAAAGATGGAGTTTCATGATGATCATAGAGGAAAGAAAGTTCAATTTCCCCTATGTAAATCATGTGGGAAGAGGCATCAAGGAGAATGTTTCAAAGGAACTGGAAGATGCTTTGGGTGTGGAAAAGAAGGACACAAAGCCAGTAAGTGCAAAGGAAAAGGTTCAGTTAACACCAGGGATGAGGATAATTGTATTGCTACGACATCAACAATGGTTAAATGTTTTAAATGTGGAATGTGAGGGAATTCTGCAAACCAATGCCCTAAGGTAAAGTCTCATAAAGAGAATCAGTATGGTCGTATGGGTAGTATTTATGTTGATGATGATGAAGAGACTACAAATGATTTGTGAGATGAAAGAATTGTTGAAGCTCGGTCAATGGTTTAAGAATGTAGTGGAATGATTACATGTTTATCATGTGTAATGTTGTATAAGTAATCTCATGGTACTATGGAATAAAGAGACATCTAAGGATTGTTACACTGTTGTCTTTCTTTGAGTTTTGAAAGTGTATGATTAATGGTACCAGTATCCATGAAAGGTTATTCAGATATTTTTGGAATGTAGATGATATGCACATAATGAAGGGATAAGGAGAAAATTAAATGTTTGATAGTATTCATGAGCTCATGACTGATATAAGGAGAAGGTTATATCATGTTTTGAGTATATAGAATATTTGTATTTTGGTATGTGGAAAGATTTAACTTTTGACAACATTCATGTTTTCACTAAGGTTTAATGGGTATTCATTTTTCAAGAGAATACATGATTAAGGTATTCACATGATTGGAATGTGACCAACAAGATATATGGGGGATAAATGATGGTATTCACATGCTTGGTTAACAATATTTCAAGTAATCGTTTTCTTTATACTATGAGCTTGGACCGAAGTATTTTAGATAAGCCTAAAGATTGTAATGGATTATGTTGGACATAAGTTAGGATAAAACGTTTTTCGATATTATTGAGGGAATGTTATAGTAATATAGCTTTAGAAAAAGGACAACCTGCAGGATGGGCAATAGCCCATCGCGTCGGACAAGGCTGTGGGAATCGAACCCACAACCGAAGTGTGACTGGCCTTTATCGCCTACCACTGGCCTACAGGAAGTCCCTGTTTAGTAAAAACTAGTTTTATTATATTAAGCAGTATGATATATGAAGTATAAGTCCATTTTAGGAACCATATATGATTAATCTCACTATAGATGGACTTAAAAAAAATTTGATAACTTTTCTAACCTTTTGTTTGAGACAGATGGAATGACCCATCATTCTATCACATGATCTGCTAACACATCACGAATGACAAATTCAACTTAATTTATTTAAGAGATGAAGTGGAAAATGTCCAAAGAATGACCAACGGTGAGACTATACCAAAATCACAAAAGTATTTCTTCTAATTCCAATTTCATCAACTTTAGGGAAACGATCTTGAAAACCAAAAATGTTGTCCTAGTGCTCTTATATCTGATGAATCAGATGGTACCTTAGATCATCACAAATTTATGGCTTTGTGATTTCTGGCTCTTCCATAGCCATGTTCTCTACCAATCTCCATCAGAACATGATGGTTAGATTTCTCTTCCATATCCATATTTTCACCTATGTGGAAACCTAGTGATTAGTTTATTTGGGTAACCGTTACGTTTCATACTTTTGTTTTTAAAGATTGGTTTTGGTATTTATTTTTACAATGTGGGTTTCTATCAAAGAAACTTTCAAATAGTAAACCATTTATAACCCCGACGAATTTCAAGGGCGAAATTCATTTTTAAGGGGGTAGAATGTAACAACCCGAGATTTTATGAAAAATATTCTTTTTAATTTCATTAATTTCTTGTGTTGTATGCTACACCAAAAGGATCTTGCACAACACGCATCCTTTACTTGCCTTGCATTACACGTAATCGCGACCTTCCTCGATAGCGTGTGTAGTACGCAATACTGAGTTTCACTAAACAACGATATATTATTATAATATTGTTATGAACTAGCCGTTATGAATAGTGTTAACTAAATTTTGAATTTTATAACATAATTATTCATCTTACACATTTCTAGAACATGGTATAAGAACAAAATAAATTTTTCGGGTAAAATAAGTATTTTTCAAAAAATGAAGTTTTGCCGCCTTTTGATGGCGCACCCACTTTAAATCTAGTTTTTGACATGTTTATAAGTTCAATTTTACAAAATAAAATTCTTATTTTGAATCAGGATATAAAAATTTACATTAGATAAAGTTTTGATATTTTTCCGATAACTTTCATATTTTAATGAATAGTAAAAACAAGCTATATTTTAATTAAAAATAACTTTTTTCATCGTAATATCTTATGTGGTTAAATTATAATATTTAATGGTTTAGAAGTATAAATAGAATATATTTTTACCATTTAATATAATGTATGTCATTAGCATTGATTTTACCTTGAATTCGTAGGTTAAATCAATTCAATCTTTTGCAATGTTTTAAAGAAAAACCTGTTTTCTTTCGACAACGGGATTAATTTTAATTTAATTTCTGCATATTTTGTGTATTGAATTTGGAAAAATGGATTCCATATTTGGAATCAGTCGGTCCAAATTATGTTAATAAGCTACTTTTTATTTTTGGTAATTATGAATAGTAACTACGGTAAATTTTATTTACCATAGTTAAAGGTAAATCGGGTAATTAAGGGTAAATATAATATTATAAAATTACCCTAACACATGTCAAAATCCTATTGGATGACTAAAATTTGACCCATATCACCTAAGGGTCGGATTAGATTCATTTAATGTACTTTTTTCCATGAAAATAATTTAATTATTATTAAAACCAAAGAATGTGACAACATGTCACTTTCTTAAATCTTATAAGTATAATAATTTTAATTTAGTGATAAACTTCATGAAACTTAGAAACGGAATAGTCTACAGAAATAAAATACAATTATCTACATCATAAGAATTTATTTATAATTTTTAGGGATTAAATAATTATCATTTATTATGACACAAAGATGATGCAGTAATTGTCTTATTAATGAAATATTGACATAATTGATGTTATAAAAGCCCAAATAAATGTCATTTGAGACTTTTTATGACTTAAACTAATTTTCTAGGTTAATATGACATGTTATTGTGTATTTAAGTAACTTTTTTCTAACTAATTATTCTGTTATGAATTTCATAAAAATCATGTACCAAATAGTGTCAAAATTGACATAAATTAGTTTTTAAAACAAATATTATATTATTAATTGTTATTTAATTACTAAAAATATAAGGTTCGGCCAAATGACTTAAATAAGGGTATATATATTAATAATAAACAACTTGGGGTTCGTTTGTCTTGTTATGGTAAGTTTATTAACCATATACTGTAAGAAAACAAAAAGACACGGTAAAAGTTAAATTATTTAACTTAGAGTTAAATCTAATTTATAAGGTTAAAATAATAACCTAAACTTGTCTAAATACTATTGGATGAAAGTATTTAGACCCATACCCACTTTATATTAGAAATAAGACCCTTTGGAACCATTATAAACCGAATTTGACCTTAATATAAAATAATATTTTGAGATTTTCCTAAGGTGCCCATCTCCTCCCTTATAAAAGGGCACCTCCTCCCTCTCCTACTCACACCAATTTGAGCATTAAATCTCGGTCAACCCCTGACAAAATATCTTCTCCACTTCCCTATTATCATCCTAGAGGTCCTGGTCTTTTTCAAAGACCATCCTTAGTTCTTTAAGTGGAGGTTAAGTGAAGGCGCGTCAAAAAGAGGTAATATCCATTACCGATCTTTTTCAATTTCTTTCTTCTTCAACTTCTTCTTCTTTAGTTGTTTCATGATAAAGTAATAACATAAGTATTTCTTATATACTGATATGTTATTATAAATATTAAACAACTCTAATTAACCTTCTATCCATCCTACAGAAAAAGGAAATCACTGCACGTGTGTACGTACGAAATACCGTCTCCACGTTGTGGTGTAATCTATTTTCCACCGCCACCTTAATTGGATGGGTATAATGGTGTAATTAGTAACTATATATGATTATTATAAATTGATATTGATACTGAAATATTATACATACACTTCAACACAAGTTCACGATCATGAGAACGATATCATCGCTCGTGTGTACGTACGGACTACCGTCTCCACGACGCGATGAGATTCATTCTCCACATTAACCATTCATGAATGATTATAAAGTATATATAATGAATAATAATGAAATATATGACATGTTATATCTACTAGATTTGCGTGTATATATATATATATGTATGTCATCTACTTACTTCCATTCAAGACAATAAGGAAAAGAAAACAGCGTTCATGCGTACGTACGGACTACCGTCTCCATGAACGGTGTGTTTCATTTCATTTACCTATCTATTATATATATAAATATATATATACTGAATATATATGATATATAAATCATGTTTTATATTCTGGAAGTAATTAAATCATGATATAAGTAGTAATAATGTCAAGAACAACAAGTCCAAACACCTACGATAAATGAAACGATTTTACCCAAAACGCTTCTTTAACATAGAATTTACAAAAGAACGGGTAATATAAAGTCATAAGTGAACCATATATGATATCATAACAATGAATATTATTATTTAATAAGTTAATTACATTATTTAAATCATTATACAGGAGGTTCGGATATGTACAAAGCACATCGGACATAAGGTAAGGGAAATGTCACAATCTCATTTTTATCCGAGATTGTTTATACTTTGGTATTTACTGGGGTGTATTTTATCATACACATCCATGTTTCCTCAATATGTAATATTATTTCCATCCACCTGTAATTGTTTAAATCCAATTTTACCCTTCGGTGAGTTTTTAGTAAAGGATATGAAAGGAATATTTTGTCATTTTTCATACGAGGTACTTTTTGACTTTTCCGACAAAAGTACGAAGAATGTTTTTTTAACTTATACGAGATGAATGTATTTTTAAAACATTATTTCCAAAAATATTCCTTTACAAGTTTTCAAGTTTATTTTTAATCAACTTCTTTTAGTTTAAAATTGTATGACATGTTAAGAAAGGAAAAGGGTTTTGGAAGTAGAAAGGATATTTTCTTCAAGAATGGAGTTCAAGAGTTTTATCAAAATTATTTTCCATCTAAGATAATAAAGGGTTCTGTTTCTATCCCTATTATTACATTGATTTGATTATGTTGTGATGGAATTATTTTTATGAAATCCTTTATCTTATATGAATTGTTTTATGATGTCATGTTGTTTAAGAATCCCATTTTTATTACATGAGTTATGTAATGATGTATGATTTATGATTTTGTGGCACACATAAGAATGGTATCATTATGAGATGGGTGGGACCTATATCTCCCTCCAATGCATTGGGTAAATATTTTTATATATCATGAGATAGACATGGCTGGAATGGTAGGTTATACCGGTTTAGTGAAACAGGACTGAAACGAGGGTGACTCGGTTCAGAAAGGGACTTTGTCCACTAAGATAGTCTTGGCAATGAGTCTTGACTAATAAGAAATGATTCTCTATGATTATGTGTGTATGCCACAAAGGTTCATGTTTTAAGTTATGATTATTGGGATTTCATTTCACTACTATGATTTATCCCATGTTATGAAATTATGCTTTCTTTTGTAGGTTAAGATTTCCAAAATGTTATGTTCTTATGAAAATGATGTGATTGATATTTCTTTTGTTTACCCATACTGAGCATTTGAGATCACCCTTTTATGTTTTCTTTTCCCCAGGATATAAAGAAAGGTTTTAGGTATAAAAAAAGGTAGATCTTTATGGGAGATGTTGAAGATATTTCACCACGATTAGAAGATTATATTCCGAGTTTCCAAAGACACTAAACTATTATGATCCTTGTGTGTGTGTTTTTGTTATGTACTAAGTATTCCGCAAAAGTAATGTAATTTTCATGTACGTCAAGCTTCGGGTATCTACATTCCATTTCGACCCAAGTATGATTTAGGTCAAAATATAATCATCCAATTATATTAAGACAAGTGTTAGGGTAATTTTATAATATTATATTTACCTTCAATTACCCGATTTACCTTTAACTAGGGTAAATAAAATTTATGTAGTTACTATTCATAATTCCTTAGAATAATAAGTATATTATTAACATAATTTGGACCTAATGATTCCAAATATGGTATCCATTTTTCCAAATTCAAATCACAGAAGTTGCAGAAAATAATTTAAAATTAATCATGTAGTAAAAAAAATGGGTTTTTGTTTAAAACATTGCAACAGATTGAATTGATTTAACCTACGAATTCAATGTAAAATCAATTCTAATGACATAAATTATATTAAATTTTAAAAATATATTCTATTTATACTTTAAAACCATTAAATATTATAATTTAACCATATAAAGTATTTTGATGAAAAAAGCTGTTTTTAAGTAAAATATAGCGTGTTTTTACAATTCATTAAAAGATTAAAGTTATCCAAATAATATGAAAATTTTATGCAAAGTAAATTTGTATATCTTGATTCCATAAAAGAATTTTATTTTTTCAAATTGAACTTATAAACATGTCAAAAACTATATTTAAAGTGGGTGTGCTTCAAAAGGCGGAAAAACTACATTTTTTAAAAAATACTTATTTTACCCAAAATATTTATTTTGTTCTCATACCATGTTCTATAAAATGTGTAATATGAATAATAATGTTATAAAATTAAAAATTTAGTTAATACTATTCATAACATCTACTTCATAATAATATTATAATAATATATCGTTGTTTAGTGAAACCCGGTATTGCGTACTACACACGCTATTGAGGAAGGTCGTGATTGCCTGTAATGCAAGCCAAGTCAGGGCTGCGTGTAGTGAAAGATCCCTTTGGTGTTTCGTATAAAATAATCAAAACTTATTTCATTTATACATTAAACAAAATCTATACTTAATGTTGCGTATAATAATTTCTAAAAAACGAACTTGAAATTGTGTGTAACATGAGCCAAGAATAGTGTTGCGTATACTGCAAGATAATATGGTGTTGTGTATAGTACAAGATAATCTTGGTGTAGAATACAATAGAATACATCAAATAAATTACAAAGAATATATCTCATAAAATCTCGGGGTGTTACATTCTACCCCCTTAAAATGAATTTCTCCCTCGAAATTTGTCGATGTTATAAATGGTTTACTATATGAAAGTTTCTTTCATCGAAACCCACATCGTAAAAAGGAATACTAAAACTTGATTTTAAAAACTGAAGTATGAAACGTAAAGGTTACCCAAATTAACTCATCACTGGGTTTCCACATAAGAGAACATAGGTAAAAATATGGATATAGAAGATAAATCAAACCATCATGTTCTAATGGAGAGTAGTAGAGAACATGACTATGAAAAAGTCAACAATCACAAAGCCATAAATTTTTGATGATCTAAGGTACCATCTGATTCATCGGATATGAGGAAACTAGGAAAAGATTTTTGGTTTTCATGATCATTTCCCTAAAGTTAAAGTATTTGAATTAGAAGAAATACTTCATTTCGGTACAATCTCACTGTTGTTCATGCCTTGACCAATTTCCACTTCATCTCTTAAAGAAATGAAGTTGAATTTGTTATTGTTGAAGTTTTAGCAGATCATGTGATAGAATGATGGGTCATTCCATTTTTATCAAACAAAAGGTTAGAAAAAGTTATCAAATATACATAAGTACATCTATGGTGAGGTTAATCATATATGATTCCAAAAATGGACTTAGAATTCATCTATCATACAGCTTAATAAAATAAAACTAGTTTCTATTAACTAGGGACTTTCTGTAGGCCAGTGGTAGGCGATAAAGGCATGTCGCACTTCAGTTGTGGGTTCGATTTCCAAAACCTTGTCTGATGCGATGGGTTGTCACTTGTACTATGGGTTGTCCTTTTTCTAAAACTACACTATTATAACATTAAAAAATAGTATCAAAAAGATTTCTAGCCTTAAACAATTATATCTGATGTCCAACTTAATCCATTCCAACCTTTAGGCTTATCGAAAATACTTTTGTCCAATCTTATAGTATAAAGAAAATGATTACTAGAAATGTCATCAAACAAGCATGTGAATACCATCAATTATCCCCCAGATATCATAATATATATCTTGTTGGTCACATTCCCGACATGTGAATACCTTAATATGTATTCTCTTGAAACATGAATTACCATAGAACCTTAGTGAAACCATGAATTCTATCAAAAGTTAACTCTTTCCACATACCAAAATCCCAAAATTTCTATATACTCAAACCATGATATCACATTATCCTTATCAGCTCATTAATAATATCTAACATCTCATTATCTCTTTATCCCTTCATTATGTGCATATCATCTACATTCCAAAAATATCTGAATAACCTTACATGGTTACCGGTACCATTCAACATATACATTCAAATACTTTAGGAAAAACAATAGTATAACAATCCTTTGATGTGTCTTTATTCTATAGTACCATTACCTAACATAACTCCTGATAAAGATAAATCATTCCACTACCTTCTTAAACCATCAACCGAGCTTGAACAATTATTTTATCTCACAGTTCATTTGTAGTCTCTTCATCATAATCAATATAAATACTACCCATACGACACTGATGATTCTCTTCATGAGACATTCCCTTGGGGAATTTTTTTTCATAATGCCCGTACATTCCACATTTAAAACATTTTACCATTGTTGATGTCTTAAAAATACCATTATCATTGTCCACGGTGTTAACTGAACTTTTTCCTTTGAAATTACTGGCTTTGTTTCCTTCTTTTCCACACCCAAAGCATCTTCCAGTTCCTTTGAAACAATGCCCCGGATGCCTCTTCCCACGTGATTTACATGAGGAAAATTTAAATTTCTTTCCTCTATGATCATCATGAAACTCCATCTTTCTCTTATTAGTTGAGTGAGGAAACTTACCAAAGTTGAGATTATTGATCATATTATGAGATTGCTGATTAGGCATAATAATGGTGTTTGGAAATCCAAATCCCGTTTCATTTGGTTTCTCATGAAGAATAACATTCCATTGTCCATCATATTCTCCATTAACATGAATCCTCTTGTTTCATGCCATTTCTTCAAACCCAAAAAGAATAGTATGAGAGGAAAAACTCGTACTAGAAAAACAACATAATCAAGGGAGAGTACTTTCAATATCTAACATCTTAGGTTTAATTCTATGATTGTTACCGTAATTCTAGGACTATAACCTATACTTATACTTTACCTTAGTGACATCCCTAGACATGACTTAGAAATATCTCTAGGGATCTCACTAAAGTTTTCAAATCCTAGTTTCCAAAGGTTAACTAAACCTTTCCTCTGATACCAACTCTAGAGACCCCAAACTTGACATACATGGACATTACATTACTTTTTAGGAATACTTAATAAATAACAAAAATAGACACACAAGGACTGTAATAGTTTAGTGTCTTTGGAAACTCAGAATATAATATTCTAATCATTGTGAAAGATCTTCAACATCTCCCATAAAGATCATCCCCTTTTGTTTTCTTTCCTAAAACCTTTATTTATATCCTGGGGAAAAGAAAACATATAAAGGGTGGGCTCAAATGCTCAGTAAGGTTAAGCATGGAGAAAATAAAAGAAACCATATACATTTGAACTTAAAAACATGAACATAATGTTTAAACATCAAAATATTGAGCAATGACATAAAACATGGCGGTACATAAGGCATAGATCATAATGGAACATCAATCACGATAAAATAGATTGGGAATAAAACATGTAATTGGGGAAAACCATTAATCACTTGATATTATTTCCATAGTAGCTAAGGCATTGCTTCCAATACCATCTTAGTGGAAAAAGTCCCTTACTGAATCAAGTTCACTCCTCGTTCCAGTCATGTATCACTGAACTGGATTGACTTGCCATTCCAGCCATGCCTATCTCATTAGATATAAATAATTACCCAACGCATTGGAGGGAGATATAGGTCCCACCCATCTCATAATGAAATCATTCTTACATGTGCCACAACATAAACATAAATCATTCATCATAACCCAAAGAATAAAATGGGTTTCATAAACATCATCCAATCATAACATAATCCATATAAAACAAATGGATATCATTTCATCATAAGAAAAGTGAAACCATGTAAATCATAAAGACATTATACTTGAAACATACTCATATGAAATAATGTCATCTTAGATGGAAAATATTTTAGATAAAACACTTGAAATGAATTCTTGAGGAAAATATCCTTTCTTCTTCAAAATCATTTTATTTTCACAAAATTCCATGAAATTTTAAAAGAAAAGGATTTTGTTGAAAATAGTAATGAAATATTGTGGAGGAATATTCATGAAAATAAGTCTTTATGAAACCGTAAAAATGGGTTCATGCCGTATAATTTAAAAAAACATTCTTCTCATACTTTTACAGGAAAAGTCAAAAAGTACCTTGTATGGTAAACAAAAGAAAGATTCCTTACATACCATGTAGTAAAAGTCAAAAATTGGTAAAAAGGTCTTTAAACATATATGAAACCATTTTTAGAAAACAAGGACATGGATGATAAATATAACCCAGTAAATACTTAAGAATAAACAATCTTGGATAAAAACGAGATTGGAAAAGTTATCCCTTACCCTATGTCTGATATGCTTCGTATGTATCCGAACCTCCTGTATAATGATTTAAATAATATCATTGAATTATTAAAGAATCATATTCATTGTTATGATATCAAATATGGTTCATTTATTACTTTATATTACCCGTTCATTTGTAAATTCCATGTTAAAGCATCGTTTTCGGTAAAATCGTTTCATTTATCGTATGTGTTTGGACTTGTTGTTCTTGATATTATTATTACTTATATCATGATTTAATTAATTCCAGAATTTAAACATGATTTATATATCACATATATTCAGTATATATATATATATAATAGATATATAAATGAAATGAAACACACCGTTCATGGAGATGGTAGGCTGTGTGTACGCATGAACGTTGTTTTCCTTTCCTTATTATCTTGAATCGAAGTAAGTAGATGATATATATATATATACATAAATCAAGTAGCATTATTATGTTATATATACCATTATTGTTCATTATATATACTTTATAATCTTTCTTTAATGGAAAACATGGAGAATGAATCTCATCGCGTCGTGGAGACGGTAATCCATACGTACGCATGAGTGATGATAACGTTCCCATAATTATTGAATGGAATTAGAGTCGATGATATAATATCTCAGAATCTGTATGATGTTATAATAACCATATATAGTTATTATTTACACCATTATACCCATCCAAGTAAGGTGGTGGTGGAAAAACATATTACACCACGGCGTGGAGATGGTATTCCGTACGTACGCGCACGCGGTGATTTTGTTTCTCGTAGGATGGATAGAAGGTGAAATAGAGTTGTTTCATATTTATAAGAACATATCAGTATATTATTGATACTGATGTTATTAATTTATAATGAAACAACCAAATAAGAAGAAGTTGAAGAAGAAAGAAACTTGAAAGAATCAGTAGAAGAGATTACCTCTTCTTCGACGCACCTCTTTTAAGCTTCCTCTAAAGGGACTAGAGTTGGTCTTTTGAGAATACCAGAACCTCCATAATGTTTCTAGGGAAGTGGAGAATAGAAATGGTCAGGTGTTGGCCGATCATATATCTTCAATGTGTTGTGAAGAGGAGAGGGATGAGGTGCCCTTTTATAAGAGGGGAGAGGGGCACCTTTGGAAACCTAAAAAATATTAATTTATAATAAACTCAAACCCCACTTAAAAAATTCCAAAGTGACTCAAATTAGGATATTAGTTATGATAGGGTTTTAATCTCATCAACCAATAAAATTTATACATGTTGGGAAATTATTTTAAACCTTATCAATTTGATTTATCCTTATTTAATTTATTTAATTTTATTTGTGGTAATAATATTCTAAATTTGGAATTGTTATAAATAATTACTTGTGTGTTGTGAATTATCCATAATTGGGTACTTTATGACATTTTAGACCATATAAATTTCGATTTATAATTTTTAAATATATATGTGATTTTTAATCAATTTAATAATATGTTATTTTTTATAAAATAACAATAATGTTAATTTTGACACTATTCATTTATTTGAATTTAAATAAAATCCACACAGAGGATATATTCGAAACAAAATTATTAATAGATTCCTAACATGTCATATTCATATATAAATTTTTTTAGAACATTAATTAGTTCACATAATGTTTATTTTAATATTTATAAAACCATTTATTTGATATTTCTCTTAATAAAACAATTACTACATCTTTTTTTTATAATCATTTAATATACTTATTAGTTGCATAAAAATTAAAAATAAAATACCATTTATTAATATAAATATAATACCTTTCATAATAATATTTGTACTCAAATTTATCATCTTAAAATCACAACATTTAAATTGTTATATTTATTAAATTATGAAGGTGAAATCTTTGACATCATTTAAAATAAAATAGAATAAATGTCCTAATCTGTTTTATAAGGCTCCAAATGGTCCCCAAATCGACCCTTGGATGATTAGTGTATATATATACTCTACCAATAAGGTTTGGTCGTGTTTCTGGTTTTTTGATAGGTATTATTATTTTGATAAAAACTATACTATTGATTTTTTACTAAATAATTAATTTATACATCATTAATGTATAAGTTATTAATGTAATTAAATATTTATTAAAAATTACAAATAAATTACCATGATAAAGAAAAACATTTAGCTTTCAAATGAGTAATTATAATTGAAATTATATTCTTTATAATCTTATATAAAAAATCTAATTGTTAAAGTTTGAGTGAGACATATTTCACTTTCCATTAAATAAAATAAATAAAAGGTCTTAATCAAATACAAGTGGGTTCAATTAGATTCCATTTCGACCCATGTATGATTTATGAAAAAATATAATCATCCAATTTTATTAAGACAAGTGTTAGGGTAATTTTATAATATTATATTTACCTTGAATTACCTGATTTACCTTTAACTAGGGTAAATAAAATTTACTATAGTTACTATTCATAATGCCTAAAAAAAGTAGCTTATTAACATAATTTAGACCTAATGATTCCAAATATGTAATCAATTTTTCCAAATTCAAATCACATAAGTTTCAGAAATTAATTTAAAATTATTCCCATTGTCGAAAAAAATGGGTTTTTCTTTAAAACATTGCAAAAGATTGAATTGATTTAACCTACGAATTCTATGTAAAATCAATGATAATTACATACATTATATTAAATGGTAAAAATATATTCTATTTATACTTTAAAACCATTCTATATTATTATATAACCATATAAAGTATTACGATGAAAAAAGTTGTTTTTAATTAAAATATAGCATGTTTTTACTACTCATTAAAAGATGAAAGTTATCCGAATAATATGAAAAAATTATCCAAAGTAAATTTTTATATCATGGTTCCATAGATGAATTTTATTTTGTAAAATTTAACTTATAAACATGTCAAAATCCAGATTTAATGTGGGTGTGCATCAAAAGGCGGAAAAACTACATTTTTTTAAAAATACTTATTTTACCCAAAAAAATTATTTTGTTCTCATACCATGTTCTAGAAAATGTGTATGATGAATAATAATGTTATAAAATTCAAAATGTAGTTAATAATATTCATAACGGATAGTTCATAATAATATTATAATAATATATCGTTGTTTAGTGAAACCCGGTATTGCGTACTATACACGCTATCGAGGAAGGTCGTGATTGCGTGTAATGCAAGCCAAGTCAGGGATGCGTGTAGTGAAAGCTCTCTTTGGTGTTGTGTATAACATAATCAAAAATTATTTCATTTATACATTAAACAAAATATATACTTAATGTTGCGTAGAATAATTTCTACAAAACGAACATGAAATTGTGTGTAGCACCGGCCAAGAATAGTGTTGAGTATACTGCAAGATAACACGGTGTTGCGTATAGTACAAGATAATCTTGGTTTAGCATAAAATAGAAGACATCAAAGAAATTAAAAATAATATATCTCATAAAATCTCTGGGTGTTACAACCTAGTTTTCAATTCTCTATATAATAATTTTCAAATCATTTATAAGGCATTTCATAAAACATTACACATAACCACCCTTTAAATAAATTTTTAAATTAGTCTACCTTTATAAAATCACTTAATTGATTAAAAAATTTTATCATTATATTATTCGATAAACCAAAAAAGTCAATAAGAGTAACCAAATGTAATGGAACCCTTTATTTTTCATCTATCCTATAAACCCAAGCCTATATAAACCCCTTTGGAATATGTAGGGTGTGATGAAAAGCCTAATAGGATAACACATTGAATCTAAATAATATTTTTCACAATGGAAACAATTAGTTCTAGTTAGAAAAAATGACCTAAAAATTTTTGATTCATTAAAATAATATTTCCATAAAAGAAAAAAAGGAAAAATAAATTAAAACCAAGGATGGATGACATTGGAAATATCAGGATTAAATAACAATGGGAAATAATGATATCACATCATAGGTGGTCATTAATCATGCATCATATGATAAAACCTCGGAGTCTGATCATACTAAGACTATCACTATGAACACTAGATATAATACATCAACCACGTATTCCATTTGAGAGAGCACATTTGTATCATTAGGGTACTAATAAATCCTTTTAACATATTCAATCTTACCAGACCACTATCCCTTTCTAGAGCGTAATCTATATTAGTCATTGAATCTATCTAGGTTACCAAATCACCCAAAGTCTCCCATGAACAAATAATAATCAAACATATATAATTCAATTTTCATAAGTTTTCAATTATAAAAACATGATTTCTATGTTATCTTTCAATAAAAAATTATATTGATGATTTTTTTGAAACCAAATCATTCCATTGAATCACTTCATTGAGTAGTTGATGCAGCAAAAAATGTTTCCCGTTAAAAATCCTCATGTAATTTCTTTTTTAGAAGATAAAAGTCGTTAAATTAAACAATAATCCATATTACTTCATCAAAAGAATGTTTTATAATAATAACTAATGGAAATATCAAGAACATTAAGTGTTTATAGAGAATGATATAATATTTAGTGATGCCTACATTAAAACTGATAAACTGTGTCACATTCATATAGAATCCCTATGGATCCTTAAGAACCAAGAAAGACATCAAATTTCATTAAACCCTCCTCTTCTAAAAATTGAATAATGAAGAATAAGGGGATAAGAGAATAAATCATAGATAATTACATAAAACACAAGATTTGAATATCATACTTTTGGTTTTGAGGGTCTTGATTTGTTGAAAATGTGGCGGTAATGGGCTTTTTTGAGGAGGCGCGGTGGCCCAATGAAAGTGTGGCAAGGCGGCGGGGATGTTGTGTTGTGGTTGAGTGAGATCGGAGGAGCGAGGTTTGGCAAGAGTGGTAGAAGTTGGCTTCTACGAGAACATGAAGGTGTGAGAGAGAAGAAAATGACTGTTGGAGTTCATTTATAAAATCGGGTAACGCTTTTATCAATGCTACTTAAAAAGTTCTAATAAATGAATGTTTAATCAACACTAAAATAGAAAGCGCTGATAAAATTACATATATAATAAATATATATATTTTTATTTATTTATAATGTTAATAATTTATTTATATATATATACAATAAATATATTTATATAATTATATATATTTATAAAATTATAAATATTTTAAATAAATATATATTCATTTATAATTATAAATTTATAATTAATATATTTGTAATAAATAATTATAAATACATTTTTATTTATATTTATAACTATATATTTATATATATTTCTTTAAATAATTAAAAAAATATAATAAATGTATTTCTTATATTTAAAATTCTATAATATATATATATATATTAGGTGCTTGAGGGTACAATTACATTTAAACACACACAAACACCAAACACACAGGCAGGAAAGACAAGTCATATCCCCGCCAAGGGGGATAACCCACCCATCAAGCCTTATTTATTTAATACATGGCTCGTTGGCCTTGTAGGCATGAAGCTCATAACATGGCCTAAAAGCTTAGTATATCATCATGCATGCATCATCCTACCTGCATCACCACCTAAATGCATCATGTATGCGTCACTGGTTTCCAGCATCATCGTCTGCGTCACCACATGCATAGTATTATAATAGTATCTGCCCCTAGCCGGGTTTGATGTGGAATTAAGGGGAGACTTTACCACTCGTGTAAGCCCCCAAATACAAAACATGAGTAAGGGTAACACGCCAGTCCCATTGGGGGCTCTGCCAAGCCAACATGCACCACATGTTCCCCAACTAAGTAACGACTTTGAATCATCCTGTGCATAATATGAACATTGTCCAAGTCTGGTGGGACTCGAGACTGAGCCAGTTCCCCAAAAAGCGAGATGACCCAACCGGTAAACCACTCAACCTATGCCATGGGGGAGTATATATATATATAATTATAAAATTATAATATATTTTTTATTATACTTACAATTTTATAAATATACACTCAAAATGAAAACCACAGATTTGGAGGAACCAAATCCATGACCCCAAAATCATTGTTAAAAGAAAACAAGAACATAAAGAGGGATTTATTAGACAAAGCCCAGAATAAACAAAGAAAACTAGAAGTATAACAAAACATTTTCCATAGGGGAACATCCAAAGATATAGACCCTTTCAAGCACCATGGCCAGCATCCAAACCATCATCTGCAACACAAATCACCCTGGCCCCCACAATGTTGCTGACAACCCCACCGGGATGCCATAATCACTGCACTTTATCAGTCCAGCTCTCAAAATACAAGGATGGATCAATTATCCATCCTCACTGAAGGGCAGGGCTCCATCCCTCTCCAACGCCAACAAAGGGTAGGCTCCCACTACATCAGTCGTCATCAGGAACACACATCAATGACAAAAAAACCATGATCTCTAAACAAAGATTGTTGACCCCCGTCTTCTCACCATAAATAGAGAAAGACATTACCTAAGGTCCAACGATCTACCCGGATCTACATGAGATCCACCGCCCGATCATCGTCTAGGACAAACCACTATCGATCCACCCCACGTCGTCAGTGCCAGCCATCGTGCAACGCAAACTGGCGCAGCCCAGCCGCCTACCGATCATCGCAGATCCAATGATCTGCCCAGATATTCATGATATTCACCACCCAACAACCTCTTTGTGCCTCAAACGTCGTAGCCTCCCGATCGGACTACAGTCCACAAACCCTAAGGGGGTCTTGAGAGCCTCCATCCACTTATCTTGCGTCAATTATCTTTATTCATTTTATAAATATATATAATTAATATATTTATTATAATTTTATAATTATTTAAATATATCTATATTTAATTACAAATATAATTATAAACATTGTTATTTACTTATAAATATTATTATATATTCAATATATAAGTATAGAGAGAAATCGAGGTTGTCGGGAGCGTCTCTCTATACATTGTAATGGATCTTAGGGCGTCGTTCACTCGATTTCTTCGAAAATACAACTAATGGCATGTGATTTTCTTGTTCAAGGATGTTTTGACTCTCATAATCTTGGGGGTGGATTGAAGGATCAGATATTCAAGAGTTGGGAATTTTTTGCTGCCATTTCAGTTGAGTTCGGTGAGCACAACTGAACTTTCCCTCTCTTCAAGGGTTCGACTGTATGTATTTTTTGAAAAGAAAATGTCACCCATGTCAAGTCTGATCAAGTTACACTCTCTAATCATCTTGAAATTGGGTCTCACTCTATCATTTCATGCTTAATATTGCCCAGAAGATCTGTTCTATGGAAGGTTGAATAACTCATATAACGACTTTCAAAAATTCAGGGCTTCTCCACTTGGAAATGCATCTCGCTGGGGCATGGTTTTTTCACCTTCTATTCCCCTATAAAGAACTAAAGATGAGGGAATAGAGTTATGGCTCGATCTTCATCAATTCGGGAGCTCTGCACATCCGAGAATGAGACCGTAAGCTCAACCATTTTGAAATTGGTAACTCTTCGGTCCATTTTTGGGTAAAGGCTTCTAGTCTAAAATGGATTATTTGGCATCCTAGGATACTCTATGGTATTGCATTGTCTATAGGTGTTCCAATAATAATGGAAAAAGAAACTGAAGTGGCTAGTTATGGGGAAAATGCTCAATTCTTGGTGGAAGTGGACTTATGTTCCACATTGATTAATAAAGTCTACCGTTCCACTGAGGATGAAGAACTTAAGTTGAGAGTGGAATTTGAAATTTATCCTCGATTCTACCCCGATTTCAAGGTCATAGGTCTTGATACTTCAAACTACCAAAGATCTCTTGTTTTTTATTATTGTTCCATCTTGGGACATGGATAAAGCTCTGGTTTTTAAGGAACTAAAGCAGTAAAATCCACCTCTAGTAGGATGGACAAGGCTGCTCCAAAACTTCCTCAAAATGGGAAAATGAATACTCATATTCTCTCAGTTGGAAATGAGACTCAATTTGAGAATGATCAAGAGATGGAGAAGCACTTGGCACGTCATGATGTGAATATTGATGACAAACATCTGGACAATAACACTATTGTTTCTATGGAGACCTCCTATAACAATGGTGTGAAATCTATGGTTTTAAATGGGAAACATAACACACTATCATGGACTGAAGTTGTTGAGTAAGGGAAAGCAACCAAGACACAGTTATCCAATGGACTTGGGATTCAAAAATCTAGTCTGGTTTAGTATGTGGGAGGAATAAATGCCCTAGGGGAAGTGGAGGGGACCAAATATGGAGGTGTTTTGGCCCATGAAATGTGTGAACAATCAGCTGGCAGGCCAGGATTCTCTATGGATAGTACCGAGTCCTTTGAGGTAGGTCCAAAAATGATAATGTTGCTAATTTTCTTGGTTTCAATGACTCTGGTGAGGATAAATCATTAAACCTTGCTACTCAATCTAGAAACTAGGTTTCATCACCTAATGTGGTTATCTCAAAGTAGGAGGACCAGAATGAATCAGAATATGTAGTGACCCTGGCTCCCAATGCCCAGACAATGATGAATCTAGATAGTTCATCTATGATTGGAATGACTGGAATGTCAATAAAATCTCAACCAGTTCTCAAATAGCTTGTTCATGCTAATGAATGTCAGGTGATCACATCAATGATAGAGGAAGCTCCCCCGCAGGATGCTCCGGATGGGGTAGTGAATGCTCTTGTTTTTTATTGCACCCTATGAGGAAAAGTAGCAACCGAGGAGGATACCACTCTACTGACATCTGGGTCTAGAGGTGGGCAGCTGGAGAGTGTTCTTTGTGATGAAAATGTTGGGTATTGTGCATTACATCATCCCAAGTCTTGGAAATGGGGTTGTCATCCAAAATTTCGTGGTCAAGGACGCGAGCATGATGATTGGGCTGCAACACAAGGGTGTGGCCATTCTACAAACCAACTCACTATGGAGCCGAAAAAGCTTAGAGAGAAGTACTTTGTGCTCTTTAATCAGAGGAATTCACCATCAGAGTGGGAATCAACTGATGATATCTTTGATTATGATTATGGTGATGGTCATGATTCTCTTCATTTTTAGTTTTTTATTATCGACGAGGGCTTGTCGCTTTGATTGACCTCGTCCATCCTAATTTCTTCATCATCTTTATTTTTCTAATATTTTTTTGGAGTAGGCTCACATATCTCATGAACCTTTTAAGTTACAATATATGTATAATAAATATATTTATTATAATTTTATAATTATATATATATAACTATAAGTATAAATAAATAAATATTTAATTGTAATTAATTTTTTTAATAAATGTATATTTATTTGTAGTTATAACTATATGTGTGTGTGTGTGTATTTAAATAATTATAAAATTATAAGAAATATATTTATTATATTTATAATTTTATAAATATATATATTTATTATATTTATTATAATTGTACTATTATTTAAATATATCTATAATTATTGAAAATTATAATTATAAATATTTGTATTTATTTATAAATATTTGTATATATTTATAAATATATTTATTAAATTATATATATTTAAAATAGTATAAGTAAAATAAATATATTTATTATATCCAGAAGATTCAGGAGGCAGGCAGAAACATGCTCCCAACATTTATTAAAAAGAAGAAAAAGAGTAAACAGTACAAAGAAAATCAAAGTCATGGAACTTTACACAACCTTGTGTAAATAGTGCCATTCCTATCATTACAAACCAACTCTTCAAAGAGATATGGAAAAATAAAGGACCAACTAGAACTCACTTCTTCAATCGCCCTCTTTGATAAAGCATCTGCAACTTGATTCGCCTCCCGGTATACATGAGAGACATCAATACACAAACTTCCACCAAGTCTGAGGCAGGCAATCCATGAAGGTAGAATCCTCTATGGAACATTATGGGATCTTTCTTTGAGAATCTTTACAGCAGGGGCTGAATCCGACTCTATCCATAATCTATGCCAACCATAATGGACAACATACTTGATTGCTTTAATCATCACCCACAGCTCAGCTTCGATAGCATAAGCATGATCGATATAATGGAAGAAGAAACCTTTTACAAATCCTTGATATGTCTTGAAGATTCCACCACATCCCGCAGGGCCAGGTGTGTCAGAGGATGCCCCATCGACATTAACTTTCTTCCATTCTGGAATAGGAGGTATCCACCGAATAGAATTCACCATTTTTGGCTTCCTTTCCCTGCCACTTACACAAAGAGATCTCAAAATAAGCAGGTCAAATAAGTCATTGTTCATGGATCCAGTTTTTATCCTAGAGGCAACATGAATTCCACGATGAATATAAAGAATGCCCTCACGAACAGTGGGCTTATATTTCTGAAAACAAGAGAATTTCGGGCTTTCCATATGAATTAAATTACCGAAACTATAGCAGTAAGTAGTAGAGCCTTCATCTATTCACTAAAATCAATCTTCAATGCATAATTTATCACCATTTCAAAAGAAGTGAAATCAATACAACAGTTGAAAGTGGCATGTACATAATCCCATAACCGAACAGATATATTGCAGTGTAGAAATAAATTCAACAAATATTCATTGTTGTTGATACACAAATGACATACTGAGGCCAGACTTACTCCAGCTCGCTGTAAAAAACATACTAAACGGTTATCATGTTCTTCCATATTCTCCAAATTAAAAGAAAGTTAGCAGGTGTAATATATGGCCTGCGAAGACCTGTCAGCCAGGAAGGAGTAGCAGAAGAAGCAAAACAATACATTTTATAACATTCCTTGCTAGAAAATGAGCCATTGAGTGTAGATTTCCAGATCAAAATATCAGAATTTGTATAAATATATCTGTCCATTTCCATCTGAAAATTACTGGGTAACATTTCACAAGCAGTCGAATTCCCATGTAATTCAGAAATAGATAGAGAAGCAAAGGCTGGTGGAATCTCCATATGATCTTTTAGAACATTGGACAACCATGGATTGTCCCAACAATTCATATTAGAATCAAGAGAGACTAACCATAAATACGGAGACATTATCAATGGGTAAGTGTACTTAATTGAGGGCCAGACAGAGGATTTTAAAAATGTGCATGTACCTTTTTGTAACCTGTCCACAAACCTACAAGCCAGGAATTCTATAGAGAAATCAAGCTTGGATAGAAGATTCCAAGTGAATTTTTGGAGAAGGGCATCATTGAAAATTCTAACATCTTTGACCCCCAAACCTCCCATATCTATTGGATTTATACATTCTTTCCAAGCAACAGTCACTAGTTTCCTTTCATGAATAGATCCAGTCCAAATGAAATTTCTAATCTTTCCAGTCAGTTCTTTTAACAGTTGGACATGCCATCTATATATAGAGAAGGAATATATAAACATAGATGATATCACAGAATTCACAAGGCACACTCTACCAGCCTGTGACATTGATTTACCCTTCCAGCTAGCAAGATGATTTGTAATCTTCAGGGAAATACCTTCAAGATGGGCACACTTAACCCTACCCAAAAACAGTGGAACACCAAGATAGTTAAAAGGTAATGAACCTCTCTTAACTCCAAGTCTACGTGCAACTCTATTTTGCTTCACAACACCAATGTCTTCCCCAAATACAACAAAAGACTTATTCCAACTAATGACTTGACCGGAAACCTCTTAATAATGTGAGAAGATATTTTTAATGCAAAGAGTAGTCTTCCTTTCAGCCTTACCGAATAAAAGAATGTCATCAGCATAGAAAAGATGCGAGGGAGCGAAGAGATTCCTACCTTCCCTCATTCTTTGATTGATACCTGTGTTAACAAGGTCATGAAGAAATACACTGAGATAATCCTCAGCTAAAGAGAACAAAAGTCCAGAGAGGGGATCACCTTGTCTGACCCCTCTCGTGCATTGAAAGAACCCCCTAGGGGATCCATTTATATGAATGGATAAACGAGCACTTTTCAAAATAGAACTGATCAATATAATAAACCTTTTAGAGAAGCCATGCATTTTAAGAATTGAGAAGATGAAATCCCATTTTATTGCATCAAATGCTTTGGATATGTCAATATTGAGGGCCATATTACCATGCTGAACCTTGTTCCTCATTATGGTAATACACTCTGAAGCAGTGAAAAGGCAATTATGAATTTTCCTCTCAGGTACAAAACCAAACTGGTTTGTAGAAATCATATCCTTAGCAATATTCCCTAGACGGATAGCCATGATTTTACTGATTACCTTTGGTATCGAGTTCCCAATGGCAACAGGCCTAAAATCATTAATATCCAGAGCATTGTCCTTTTTAGGAATAAGGGCAATGAAATTAGAATTCATCCCAAAAGGCATAAAGGAGTGGATAAAGAAATCTCTAACTGCACTAATAACATCATTCTGAACTATATCCCAGTAAAACATAAAGAATTTATTTGTGAATCCATCAGGGCCAGAAGTACTGTCCATGTTAAGAGAAAAAAGTGCATAATGTATTTCTTTCTGATTTGGAACCTCAATAAGTTCCCTGTTCTAATTGTCATCAACAGTTGGCTCAACACATTTCATAATCTTTTCAAGATTGCTCTCACCAGAATCTGTGTATAATTTTTGAAAGTAAGAGGTCACCCCATTAACAATGTCAGTTTTAGTTGTCAGCATATTTCCATCAATATTCAAGGATCTTAAACTTCTTCTGACCTTTTTCTCCTTATGCATCAGATGGAAAAACTTAGAATTCCTATCATCATCCTTAAGCCACTTCACACTAAGCTGATTTCGATCCAAATTTTCATTCATAGTCAAAAGATTATCAAGTTTTGAAGCAGCATCCAATTCTTCTTGTGAAGGAATATCTTGTTGCATATTGTTATTCTGACATCGTGAGAGATGAATTTCAACTTCTTTAATGTCCAAAGAAATTTTTGAAAAAGATTTTTTACTCCAGTCTCTAAGCATGCCTTTAACAGTTTTCAGTTTTGAAGAAAGAATGAACAAAGGACCACCAATTACAGCAGTTTTCCGGGCTTGAATGATAATCTCCCTGCATCCAGGCATTACTAACCAGGCATTGTTGAACTTGAAGGGAAATGGAGTCGACCTCAGACTGCTGAAACATAAATCAATCAGAATGGGATTATGATCCGAATGGAATTTTGGCAAGGTTACTCCAGAGACCTCTAAGTCATTACTTCTATCATCCATTTTAATTAGACATCTGTCAAGTTTACTAGCCTGCCTCCCATTCAATGTGTATCTGCTCCATGTAAAGTCAGCACCAGAGATTATAACTTCATTCAGCTTGCAGTGATCAATACAAGCTGAAAAGTCATTGGCTGAGGCTCTACAGAAATTACTCCCAGTTTTCTCCTCAGGCCTCAGAACAGTGTTAAAGTCACCAAGAAGAATCCAGCTTGAAGACAAATTACCAGATGTGACAAGAAGAGAATCCCATAACTCCCTTCTTCTAATATACTGATTAAAGGCATATAGAAAGGTAACACAGAATCTTTTGGATTGAAAACAAAAAGAAAAGTTCACAGATTGTTGATCAGAAAGGAAGTAGTCAACGACAACAGTATTATGTTTAAGAACCCAAAGGGATTCATTACCATTCACTTTTTGATTGGCTGAAACTAATGAGTATCCTAAGTTAATCCACTTAAAACTCATCCACCTTTCAAAATTCATCCTTGGATCAGCAATACCATGAATCATTGATTTGTTGGTCAAAAGAACATGCTTCAGGGCTCTGACCGTGGGAGAATTCCCAAGACCCTGGCAATTCCAGAATAGAATCTTCATTGATTGGAGGACCTCTGCCTAGTGCAGGGTCCAGTATAACTTGGGGGTAAATCTTCCTTAGAAACTGACATAATACTGCAAGAGGGGTCTTCATCCTTAATAAATTCAGAATCTCCATCCTTTGCAGATTCAACTTCAACATCAGACAAGGAAGTGAATCTGTTTGGTGAATCAATTGGCCTTGTTAAGGTTATAGGTAACTGTCTTCTTGCAACTTTTGATAAAGGTACTTGAGAGAAATTTTCCTCTAAACCATCCATGTGATGGACCTGACTTTCCCCTTTAATTACAGAATCAGATATAACCTGTTTATTGGGTCCGTCATCCACTACAGGATTGAGACACTCATCTGTGATAATCACAGGCACAGTGTCTTTGTTCTGCTTCATTCCATCAGTGATCACAAGTAAACTGTTTTGACTTTGATCTGCTACATCAACATGAGAGACAGCCTCAACATTTAATTTCTGATCAATCACGTTCATTATCCTTACATGATCACCATCAACTGAAGGGTTAGCATCATCTGTGATAATCCCAGGCAAAGAATCTTGATTCTGCTTCGATCCATCAGTGATCACAGATACACTATTTTGATTTTGATCTGCTACATCAACATGAGGAACAACCTCATCATTTATTTTCTGATCAATCACCTTCTCAGTCAAGTCCTGGTCATTTCTGGTGTTAATTTCATATTTTGAAGGGGCTTGAACAGTTGTCTTTCGACGACAACTTTCAGTATCATGACCTCTAATATTACAAGAGGAACAGAACTTATTTCTATTGCATTCAGAAAGCAAATGACCAAAGATTTGACAGTTAAGAGAAAATTTGGGTTTCCTCTCATATCCTATTTCAAGATTAACACTATCATCCCTAGTAGTAAAAACTACCTCTTCCACTAGGGTGGTTGACATGTCAATCTCAGCTAGGATCCTAGCATAGTGCCCAATGTTAGGATTATCCGTTTGTTTGTCAAGCCTTATGGGATTACCAACAGAAGAAGCAATATCCCATAGAATCTGTGGGTACCAGTAAAGCCAACTCAGTTTATGTATACAAATCCATACCTGGGCAAAAGTGTTTTTTACCAAGCTGGGGTCGAAATTTCGATCCCATTCATGAATGCGAAGGAATCCAGGTTGTAGAGGAAGAGATCCCATACTCCAGGCACGCCTTTTACATTCATTAGAAGGGAAGACCACTTGATAGAAGCCCCTTCCCATTGCTGTCATCTTCCAATCGCTGAAGCCCCAGACCTCAGCCAACTTGCCCATCAGATCATGGAATTTCCAAGGCTGAACCCCTTTCGGTACAACAACCCGAGCGATGATGGAAAATTCACACAACTGCAACCTTTCTTCAACAGTGGCTTGATTCGCCGCTACATGTGCAATCCATCCTTTCTTTATAATCCTCCCAGAGCTACTAGCCTCACAGTCTAGGAAGAAAAATCCCCCAGCCTGTTTCGCAACCTCCACGAAGCTCTTTCGATGGCTTGAGATCACCTTGCCCGCTTTTTCAGATCTTTGTCGTGCACAAAGACTGAATAATTCAACATGACCCATACGATCTACATCATTATGCACCGTATTTTCCTTATCTCCGGAAGATCCAGCATCCACACACCGGCTAGGGTTTTCCGCATTCCAAGGTAGATTCCTCTACCTGAGGTCATCGACCTACTCCTGCAGAAAAACGTGTCCATGGGCGATTGACCTCGTCGCCCTTGGCATGCAACCCTCGTCGGCATCCACCCATCCTGTCGTCAGGCGGCATTGCAAACCTCACCGACACGCAACGCCTACAACATCCCATTGTGCGTCGGCCACCGAACAGAACCAGATCTCAGAGCGCCTCTCGAGATCCAATCCCATCGTCCCGGGTCCCAATGTCACCTCCTTCACCACTGTGATTCATGGCACCAAGAATCAAGGCCATCGTCGGATGACACCCACACGAGCCCCGTCGTGCACTCAGGCATCCCTGTTGCCCACCACCAGGATCACCGCCCAAATCCCAAACCAAACGCACTTCTGATCGCCAGATCATCACCGGCTTGCTCCCGCTGACCAAAACCAACGCAACCCAAAAGCCGGATCTTCACCAGTTTTCGATGCTCCCAATGAAGCAAACACGCTAGGCCAATGCGACCCATAATCACTCCATCGCGCACACCTGAAAGAGGTCCGCTTTCGTAAACTGTAGTCTTCAAATCTCCATCCTCGCCAAGCGGTAGGGAAAACCGAGGGTCACCAGCATCCGCCTTCATTTCTGAAGTAGCTTTAACCAGCGTTAGTCTATTAATTGGGCAATAGAGAGCAAAGATCTCCTTGTTCCCTACCACATCAACATGGGTCGATCATCTAGACAGTCATTAATTTGAAGCGATCATCATATTGATCACCATAGATTGAAAGACATATAATCTCTCTTCTAGTGAGATAAGTAATGAATCATATACCTAGTAAAATATAAATCCTAAAAAACGAGTCAAAGCATATATGGTCAACATGAATAATAATAGTGGTGTAATGTATAAATGAAGAAGAATACATAACATATGCACGTTAATTATACTCAAGTAATAATATATTTATTGACCAAATTCATTGAAAACGTATATATATTTATTTAATCATAATCTTATATTTACTTTTTTAAAAGCATTATATATATATTTGAATTATTAAAAAAATATTAATTATAAACATGCGTTTTTCATTTAATGTATATAAATAAACATTATTTTTTAATATAAATATAATAATTTTAAATAAATTAATAATATTTTTTATTAAAAACATTTATCAGTGCGGATAAATCTACCCATTATAATTGCCTAAAAGCACTGATAAATGGTACACTTTTATCAACGTTTTTTTAACACTTATAAAGAGTAGATTTATCAACGCTTTTAGTTAGCGCTGCGTGTAATTTTAGGCACAATAGATTTCTTGATTAATTTTTATTCCCCCTCCTCGAACTGTTGTAATATCTTGTACTATCATGTATATATACATAAATATTTATTTATATAACCATGATTTTCACACCATATTCCATGTTCAACATCCAACATCATCATTATTTGAAATCCATTTATGAATCACATCATGATCATCCCCCATCATTTTTTATAAGATTTGATAGGATATTACTAGTTCAAATGTTATGGGGTAGTAGTCTTTTAACCGGTATGGTAAACCCCTCCCATGTGGTCCATCACAACCCCATTCCATAAGTGAAGAAGGATGTAGTGTGTGACATGACACTGGGAAACACCATGCAGATATAGCACAACACAATGCTATTCTAACATGACCTTTGTATAAGAATTTAGATGTAAAATCATTCTAAGAGGATGTGGCTCATACCTTATGAAATTTTGGCATGGAACTTGTGTAACCGATTGATTCATCAATCATGGGAAACCCTTTTCTCAGGTCAACTTCGAAATGTCACACCACAATATTGAAATGGCGCACACGTATGAAAAATTAAAAACTTCCATGTTTTTATTACATTATACTAAAGAATAAATTAATCCAATCATACATAGAAACCTTAGAAAACAAATTATCTTTTTATGCATTCATATTCCAATTCATTCACAATTATCATAACTTTCATAATCCAAATTATCCAATGTAAATTCTATCATAATCAATTTATCAGTTTATCTCATACCAATCCATCTTTTTATTTTATATAAAAAACACTTTATGGGGTGAAGTGGGGACCCTTACAAGACTCACAACCATCAGCATGAAAATAGAACAATGAAACCTAGAATGAGCGTCCCCTCAATTCATTAAACACCTTTTTCAACTTTTTTCATACCTGAGCAGAAGTACTCTTTTGCCTTGAGATCTTCCTCATTCTTGACCAATTTTGGGAGGTTTGCTCCACCTCCTTGGATGCTTTGATGAGACCATAAAAACTCCCTCCTTTTGATTCTATTGTTCCCATAAAAATCATTGAATCCTAGGGAGAAATTAAATCTGTTACATGGGAAGCAAGGGTTCTAGTTGATTTTTGGAAT
Organism: Viscum album; assembly: GCA_963277665.1. NCBI lineage: Eukaryota > Viridiplantae > Streptophyta > Magnoliopsida > Santalales > Viscaceae > Viscum > Viscum album. Next base: position 1,760,845,843 of record OY728123.1, read on the forward strand.
TGCTACTTTAGTTTTCTTCTTTTTCTTCCTTGAATAGACTACTTTCCGTCCTACCTCATCTCTATCCTCCGCAATAATTTCCAAATTGTGAAATAGATTTTGTACCTCGATATCATTAGAAATCCTATTCGAGTAAAAAGGGATAGTAACTCCCCCATCCTTCCTCAATCCCTCTAAATACAAGGAGGAAGTGGTTGCTATCTATTTTTAGTGGTTCTGGGAATCTATATTCGGTAGCCAACATTGATTATCAACACAACTGCAACAACCCGACCCCTAACAAGGAAACCTTCTCAAAAGCCTGTCTTCATGATCCTGTTCTTGTAGGATTCACAATAAGCGCTACTCTTTCCATCTACATCCCCAATCAAGACAAGTTGGGGATGTCCTCTTGGGAAATAATACCTTCGAAAAATTATTTGTATCGATACTCTCCTTTAATGTAGATACATATGAATCCACTAGAGGCTTTGATACATTGACCTCAACGTAGATATGAGTTGCAATAGGATGACACAGAGGCTATGTCTACCGATCTGAGCACAAAAAACACCCAATAAAACAAAAATTAAAGGAATGGAGAAGCAGGGAAGACATACCCAGATCACCGATGACGACAAATCATAGTTCATATGGAATCCAAAAGTCCATCTTGATATTATTCTGATTTTACCTTATACAGAAGGTCATTACAATATATGCCTGCTGTAAAAGTTGAGTAACAAACAAATAATTAAAAATATGATATGATATATATATATATATAATGTAATTGAGGGTAAAATTACATTAAGCACACGACACACAAACATTCTATAAAGCTAGGTCAAAGCCCCCCAAAGCATAACTCACTCAGCAAGTCTTATTTATTCGGTACATGGCCCAAAGGCCTAGTGGGGATGAAACTCGTTACATGGATCAAAGACCCGGTGCAATTTTATGTGTATGTCATCATCTACCCACATCATGTCTTCATCACCACCTAACATTCTTTACTCTATCTACTAGAGAGGATCTCCACTTGATAATCTATGTTATTGTCACAAACCAACCTGGGTCGACCCTGAACCGGTCACCCGAACTGATCTGTGGTAAGGCCCGAGTGGCATTCCTGATCCTCCCATGCTGGTGAATAGTGCAAGGGTATCGACAGAGACGATGAGAATGATTTAATCCAATACAATTAAATAAAATTAGAGAAAATAATGAAAAGCAGTGCAGAATAGATAAACCAAATAAAATGGCTAAAAAAGAAAAAAAGAAAATAAAACTAACTAAAATCGACGTCCGAACTAACTCTGTGTGACTCCACGGGTCACTCTCCAACTCAATGATCAAACATTTCCCAAGGAGAGCACATCCAAGTTGGAGCCTTCATATTAACTAAAAACAGAAAAGAACTATAGGCGTGAGTATTAAAACTCAGTAGGTTAGCCCAATATACTTTTTCCCAATGTACTACATTTAAAAATAAGAATCTTCAATTCTATGTTTGAACTACAATATATTAAAGTATGCATTTATACAATTTTTTTACTTAAAAACAAAGTACAAACCATTATCCATAATCAGTTGAAAAAAACCCAGAATTTAACTTTAAGAGTTTCCATGCTATTTCAAGGGGAAAGTATTTATTTCATTCAAAAACCACAACAAAAGAGTTTAAAACACATTTTATTTTGAAAAAAACTTTTTCATTGGAGTTATAAAAACAAAAATGTCACTTTTCATGAGAAACACCACACAAGGGTACTAAGGCAGATATATAAAGGGCAATGTAAATAGGTATGCAAGTATGTCAGCAACAGTTCAATAGCTAAAAATCATTAGACATAGGCGAACCCATGATATTGAGAATAATCTAGACGACGCTAATACCTGTGACCCCATCTATAATAGATTGCCACATACGATAAAATCTAACGATCCAAAATGCTCAGCCATCCTCTCTCAGATAGACCGAGGGAAACTCTCAAAGAAATGAACCCAAACATATCTGCCTACTATGGGCCACTGGTCAGTACCATAACCTACCATTGCGGCACTCATCTCAGACAATTCTCTCAACATGAACGGTTCCAATGTCTCAGGTATGAAAGGGGGTGGGCCATCAAAAGCCTCCGAGCATCAAATCACAACCAATATTTATAATAATAATCATAGCAGGCCACACCCCAAGTCTCCCCAAGGTCTACTCTCTTTCCTTAAAATAAACAGATTACTAATGGTTCCCAACTGAGGAACTCGCACGATGGAACAAGAGGATTCCATACCTAGAAAATCCCAACCATTCCATGTTGTAAAGGCATGAGGAGAAACCATTAGAGGTTTTCATAGTAATCACTACCCCTTATTTTCAAAAAGTGATCAAACTGGCCCTTAAACATTCCATAAAATCATTCATTACAAAGGATGAAAAGAAATTTTTGAGGAGTTGGAGGTGCAAGACACACCATTTACCAAATAAAAGCATTTGTAAAACCCCTTCACAAAATTTCCAACACACTTTCAAACAAAACCAAATTTTATGAAAATTACAATCGAGCTACGACTTCGTGTCACAAAACAAACCAAATTTTAAAAAAACTAACTTCCACACTTCACATAGCTTAAAACATTTAAACCTATTCAAGAACCCCAAAATCCATTATTTCACAAGCAACAGGTTAATTATCAAAGCCAAAACACTTTTTAAATACATAATAATACCCCAAAACATAATTTTTCATGCTTCCAACACTTTAACAAAAACAAAAAAACATTTTATATCAGTTTTGACACATAAAATCCAACCAGGAACCTTTCTGAAGACAAGACATGCAATGCAAAGAAAATGATTTCAGTTGACACTCACAAAGTTATAAAACACCAATTTTCCTACCAGGATCTTATATAAAATGATAAACCATGTTCTAATACTCAAAAATCAGGTGTGGACCAAACTAAACATTTAATTAAAAGAAACAGTGTGCACAACTATAACTAGACGATTCCATTTTCATAAAACAAGGCCAGAACTACCCATTTTTCATACAAAGTGAATTATCCAAATGTTTTACAATGAAAATTAACATTTAGAAAAAGGGATAAAAAGAATAAATAGATGAAACTCATATTATATGGTCAAGTGAAATAGTACCCTACATTTAGTATGCTCTATTTCACAAAAAAAGTTAAAATCTTCAAACAAGCTTAAAACAACGCTTGTGCACAAAATAAATTTGAACCAGAGCTTGAAATTAGCACATAATAATCATATAAGGTATGAAAAGCATAAAATTGATGATTCTTAAATTAAAAAGGATAGGTGCATTGGAATCCTACCTCAAAAACAAGGTGAAACGAAACAATGCACGTCCAAAACCATGTTGTAAGGTCCAACGTACTGCGAAATAAATATCAAGGACTAAAAACACATAAGGGATCTAAAAGAAACAGTATGAAACCAAGAGACAAGAATAATATATTCACCTCGCATGGCGGAGCTAACCAGAGATGGTCTGAAACCCTCACCTTTGGCGGAAAACACTGAAACACTCCTCAAGTGGTCCCGAGTGGCAAGTCGCACACCCCTGAAAGGGGGTGGTTGGAGGCGGTCCGCTAGCTGGACAAGTCACCAGCAGTGAAGCAGTCATGACCATAAGTGGGGTCATCGGAGGGAGGTTTGGTGCCTGCTCAGAAAATGGTCGGACTGATCGGGTGATGCTGGAAAGGCGACCACCGGCAAGGAGGGCGCTGAAAAGTCATTGTAGTATGGGTGGGGGTGAGGGTCGGTCGACCGGAGGAGGAGGAGGCTGCATCCAAGGGGGAATCGTACTGTCCAGCAAGGACCGCTGCAGACTAGCGGAGGGGGTATCCACAGCTAGATGTGGGCCGACAGGGGGCTGCAAGCGAGGGCCTTCAGAATAGGTAGGGGGCTAGAGTGAGGGGGAGTCAGGGCGCCGCGTCAGGGAGTAGAAGGGAGGAGGTAGGGAGTCGCAGCAGTGAAGTAGGGAGGTGGTGGTGGGGGGTCATGCCTCACAGAAGGAGGGAAGGGGGAGGTTGGGGGGGGGGGGTTAACAGCAAACCCTAAAAAAGGGTTAAAGAAAAAACAAATAAATAAACTAAATGAATATATATGGGTTTAAACACATAATAGCTAAATATTAATGAATCTAATAATAATAATAATAATAATGATGATCATCATCATAATAAAAAAAATAAAAAATAAAAAAATTATTTATTTCATTTTAATAGTAATAAAATTCTTAATAAATAGAAATTTTAAACGATGTAATAGTAACATTTATTTTTAATCACAATAAGGAAAATTGCATGTTTTAATTTTTTGGAGATGAACAGGTCGCACAGTTGACTGGGTGAAGCCGCGTGGCATCGCGCTCTGCCCGTGCATCCAACAACGTAAAAAAAATACACTTTTTAACATAAACTCAGAAACTTTGTTCGGGACTCACCCTAGAACCCAACAAAAATATTTAAAAGAAGAAAAATAATTAAAATAAAATAATGTCATAGGTCGGGGTGGAAAATTCTCCCCACCATAATTCTCTCCACCCCTGGAAAGCCACAACACTATCTAGACGATCGATCAACACCTAAGGATTCCACATGAACACGATCCAGCCTCATAACCCAAGGAAATTCCATCGAGCACCAATGGGATTAAACCCTATTTCCCGAAACCTTTCACCACTAGAGGGGAGGTTTAAAAAGACTCCCCACCATAAGAATTCAACTATCACCTGATATCAACTTATGAGGAAACCCAAAGAGACTCACGGTGGGTCTCCCCACCATTAAGAACCAACCTATACATGGCCAAATGAAAAAACTAACTTAGGCTTGAATCGGGCCTTACTCAAGCTAGAAATAACACAACAAGAACATTTAAACCTTTCACTCACATCCAAAAAGTATAAGAGTTGAACCGAAAATTGTGCACTAACTAAAAACCCTCACCCCATGGGCAAGGAGGGAGGGCCCAACGATTGGAGCAATGAAACTACAATAGACAACTACTCATGACTCACCACTTCAGGATGGATAGAATCCAAAGCTGCAACTGATCCACTTGGGTGGTCCACAGAAGGCCACTAATTGGAAACTCACATCTAAAAATGCATAATTACTGAAATTGCATGATGGATAAGTCCATCACACTTTTTGTGATGAGATAAAATTTACAATAATGGATAAACCACAACATACATGCTAAAACTGCCTCCCCATATCGATAGAGGCGCAACCTTATACAGACTCCTTAAAATCTCCAAGGGTTCTTGACTCTGCGTCAGCTTCACTTAAAGGACTATTGGCTAGAGATCTAATGGATGAAGTGCCTCCTGCCTCGCAGTTAGGTTCAAATAATTCCAATAAGAAACATAAATCTTTTGATCTAACAGATGAAAGAACCGAATTTTGAAATGAAACCCAGGCTGACATTGAAAACCAGAGTTTATCAAAAGGCCCATGACATTACCATATATTTCATAACCCAAAACACCATTAGTACACTGCAATGATAAGAGATCCCTTACACTGAAATGAAACATACACAAGAAAGTTTAAACGAAAACCCAACAACACATCACTTACGATATGTTCCCCCCACGACACTTTCTAGCAACAGCCTGACAGAATCATTTCAAGTGACCTAGGTATCTACATGCTTGGTAGGGCTTCAGAGAAATTGAACATGTAGACTTTTTGTTACCCAACATACCACACTGATAACACAAAAAGGTCTCTCACACTGAATAGGTTGATGAATGATCTCGAGGCTTTTTGATTCCATGACCTGGTCCATCAACATCGAATCGCTTTCTTCATCTCCTTGACAGAATCTTCACCACTGCTCATATGGATTGAAGAAGGTCGGACTACTTTGAGCACTCCCACCATCACGACTTCGATATGAAAATCTTGTCTCACCACATCGACAAAAGAATTTAGGTTTCACTCTAACACCTTCGACATTAGATTGGGGCATAGACCTAACACGAAACGCTGAGCCTTCATGGATTCATCTGTGGCATACCCTGAATCATAAGGGACATGTTCCACAAAGCGCCATAAATATTCCAACACGAATCTATCTCCCTGTTGCAGATAACACATCTCTATCCTCTTTCTCACCCTTTCTTCCTTAGATAAATACTAACAAATGAATATTTCCTTGAAATCTCCCAAGTAAGCTCTTTATGATGCATGTTCTGAGACACTGACGTCCCCCACATCCACATTGAACCGTAAAGCATGAAGGTTGCAAACTTGACCTTCAACAACTCTGAAAACTCAATGAGGTTAATGTCCCTTTCAATATTCTGCATCCACTCCTCCATTACGGAAGGGTCTGCTTGACCATAAAAGAGACGTGAATCTAGAATCCGAAAATTATGCATAAAATACTTAGGTTTATCAACTGCACTACGATCACCCATCAATGATTAAAGGGGAAAACCACTGGACAAGAAAAGTCAAGAACCCAATCAAGGTTAACTCAATAAATAAAATCCACAAAATCAAACACCACATAGGTGACAAGCTCTAAACACTATAAAACAAGCTATCATAACATCCAAACATTCATTTTTTGAAAACATAATTAGTTTAAAATGAGATTGGTGGGTTAAACCCTTATTGTTGGTATTCATTGGAGTCCCACTCACATGCATGTATGTGTGCCACCCTGGGCATCCATCTGCCATACCAGACATCCGTTCGTATTCCATCATTCCACTATGCATGTGAGAACCCCTAGGAATACCAAGTCCAAAAAAAAAACTTCATTTCCCAAAAACAAATCATTCAACCCATTTCCTTTTAAACAATCCAAAAATTAAACATGTCATTTCAAACAACCATTTTTCAAAACTGAATTTTCTGCTTCAAACAACTTTCAAAAGTCAGAGGAGACCCAAGACAACTCAAACAGGGAACTAGTGTCAGTGGGTGACATGACCATATGGTTGGCGACCATATGCCAAATACATCACCGATATAAAGATCCTTTTAAGACCATGCCCCTAGCTCCACATGGCTTTCCAGGTCATGAGGCTCATGAGAACTGTTATCCCAACTCCCCTTGTTGTATCCCAATCGAAAAACATTCCATAAAAATCCAAAAAAACTAATTAAACTAGACTTCTCATGGAAACCCGAGGATCAGAACGAGCAAGAGATCGCGAATCTCTTCCCCCACCTACTCCTCAAGTCCCAAAAATACTACTCCATATACCTTGAAATCCAAAAAAAAGGGCACTCTAAAAATCGAGTTCTGATAAGAGCCGACATCCACTAGTACCATTTTGTCACGAACCAAAACGAGTTAACCCAGAACCGGTCACCTAAGCCGATCTGCGGCAAGGCCCAAGATGTGTTCTCAATCCTCCCAGGCTGGGAACAAGCGCTAGGGCATCGACAAAGATGATGGGAACAATTTTTCCTAATTAAAATAAATACAAGCATAGAAAATAATGAAGAGTAACATATAATAGGTAAACCAAATAAAATGACTAAATAATAACAAAATAAAATAAAACTAACTGAAATCAACATCCGAACTAACTCTGTGTGACCCCACAGGTTACTCTCCGACTCAACGATCAAACATTGACCAAGGAGATATTATCCAAGATGGAGCCTACGGAAAAACTAAAAACAGAAAAAAAATATAGGCATGAGTATTAAAACTCAGTAGGTTAGCTCTATATATTATTTTCCAATGCAATACCTTTGAAAATAAAAAACATCAATTCTATGTTTGAATAAAAATATATTAAAGTATTAATTTTTACAATTTTTTACTCAAAAACAATGTGCAAACCATTTCCCTTAATCATTTGAAAAAAACCAGAATTTAACATTAAGTGTTGCCATGATACTTCAAGGAGAAAGTAATGATTATGTTCAAAAACTTGAAAAAAAGAGTTTGAAATGCATTTTCTTTTGAAAACAAAATCATAGGATTTAGGAAACCAAAATGACACTTTTCCTGAGAAACATCACACAAGGGTACTATGGCAGTTATAGGAAGTGAAATGCAAATATGTATGAAAGTATCTCATCAACAATTAAATACATAAAAATCCATAAACATGGGCTAACACGGGAGATCGAGAATAATCTAGACGACACTAATACATACAACTCCATCTACAGTAGCATGCCACATACGATGAAATATAATGCTCCCAAACGCTCGACCATCCTCTCTTAGGCAGTCCGAGGGAAAATCCCATAGTAATGAACCCAAACATATCTGCCTACTATGGACCACTGGTCAGTACCATAACCTAGCAGTGCAGTACTAGTCTCAGGCAATTATCACAATATGCCACGTTCCAATGTCTCATGTATAAAATGGTGTGGGCCATCATATTACTCAAATCATCAAATCAAAACCAATATTTATAATAATAATCATAGAAGTGCACACCCCGAGTCTCTCCAAGGTCTACTCTCATGCCTTAAAATAAATATATTACTAACGATTCCCAATCAAGGAACCCACAAGATGGGACTTAGAGATTCCATACTGAGGACATCCCAACCATTCCATGTTGGAAAGGCATGAGGAGCCACCATCATAGGTTTTCATAATAATCACAACCCCCTGTTTTCCATAGGTGGTCAAAGAGGCCCTTAAACATTCCATAAAATCATTCATTACAAAAGATGAAAACCAATTTATGAGGAGGTGCAAGACACACCGTTTACCAGATAAAATCATTGGTAAAACCCCTTCACAACATTTCCAACGCACTTTCAATCAAAACCAAATATTAGGAAAATTCCATGTGACCTACAACTCCTTGTCACAAAACAAACCAAATTAAAAAAAAACAATCTTCAGACTTCACTTAGCTTAAAACACTTAAACCTTTTCAAGAACCCCTGAATCCATTATTTCACAAGAAACATGTTTATTATCAAATCCAAACCACTTTTTAAATCCATGAGATGACCCCAAAACATAATTTCACATGCTTTAAATACTTTTACAAAAAAAACATGTTATATCACTTTTGACACATAAAATCCAATCGGGCCCCATTTCGAAGACAAGACATGCAATGCTTAGAAAGCGATTTCAGTTGACACTCACAAAGTCATAAAACAAAAATTTTCATGCTAGGATATTATTTAAAATTCTAAAACATTTTCTAAAACTAAAAAATCAATTTTGAACAAAACAAAACATTTAATTAAAGAAACCATCCTACACAAAAAATAGCTGGATGATACAATTTCCATAAAACAAGGTCGGAACTACCCATTTATCAAAAAAATTAAATTAAAAAAATGTTTTATAATGAAAATTAACACCACGAAAAAGGGAGAACAAGATTAAATATATGGAAAATCAAATTATAAGGTCAAGAGCAATAGGAACCTACATTCAGTATGCACAATTTCACTAAACAAAGTTTAAAATCATCAAACAAGCTTAAAACAACACTTGCGTGAAAAATAAATTTGATCCATAGATTGAAATTATCTCATAATAATAATATAATTTAAAAAGAAGCATAAAATTGATGATTCATAAATTAAAAAGGACAGGTGAATGGGAATCCTACCTCAAAAACCAGGTACAATGAGAAAACGCATGTCTGAAACCATGTGGTAAAGTCCAACATACTGAAAAATAAATATCAAGGACTAAAAACCCATAAGGTCTTTAAGAAAACAGTGTGAAACCATGTAGTGGGAATAAGATATTCACCTAGAATGGTACAAACTACTTGAGATGGTCTAAAACCCTGGACTTCGATGGAAGACATCGAATCCCACCTCAAGTGGTCCCGAGATGCCAGTCGCACACCCCCAAAAGGGGGTGGTTGGAGGTGGGCCACTGACTAGACAAGTTGTTGATAGTGAAGCGGTCGCGAACAAAGGTGGGGTCATTGGAGAGAGGTTTGGTGCTAGGTGGCAAGCTGGCCGGACTGGCAGGGCGACGCTGGCAAAGCGACCGCCTGTAGGGAGGGTGCCAAAAAAGAGTTGCAAGAGGGGGGAGGGTTAGTCGGACGGAGGCTGGGCAGGAGGAGGAGGAGGCCGTGTCTAAGGGGCATCATGACAACCGGAAAAGGCCGCGCCAGAGTGTGTCATGCTTGACAAGCAGAGGGGGTCTGTGCGGCTGGATGCAGGTTGACCGGGGGTTGCGCATGAGGGCTGACGGAGCAGGGAGGGGGGTCATGCATCTAGCTTGAGCAAGGGGGAGCCAGGGTGCTGTGCCGGTGAGATGAAGGGTGGCTGCAGGGTTCAGCTCCAGTGAAGGAGGGAGGTGGCGGTGGGGGTCACACCGCCTAGAGGGAGGAATGGGGAGGCCGAGAGGGAGAGGAGAGAGGGGGGTGCACAAAAAACCCAAAAAAGTGTTACAGAAAAAAAAACTAAAAATATATATATGGGGTTAAACTCCTAATAGCTAAATATTAATGAATCTTATAATAATAATAATAATAATCATCATCATCAACAACATCATAAAAATAAAAACAAAAAATAAACATAATAAAAATATTTATGTCATTTTAATAGTAAAGAAATTATTAACCACAAAAATTTTAAGCGATGAAATAGTAACATTTATTTTTAATAACAATAAAAAAATTACATGTTTTAATTTTTCGAAGATGAACATGCCGCAATGTTGCCTTGGTGAAGCCGCGCTGCATCACACTCCACCTGTTCGTCCAACGATGTCAAACCCAAAACGTGCAATTTTGAACTTAAACTCAGAAAAATTGTCTGAGACTCGCCCTAGACCCCATCAAATATATTTAAAATCAGATAAATAATTAAAATTTCATAATCTCATTGGTAGGGGTGTGATAGTTTTACAGTAGGGACACAATCCATGCTATTTTAGCATCGAGATATACTTGAGTCGATGAGTTCCACCTGACTCATCAATGATTTTCAAGGAAGGTATTTGGATAACTATAATCTAAATATTATGAGAAAATTTGTAATAGTAATTATAAATGCATGCCTTCCATGAATCCTTGATAAAGTGTCACATGGATTCCTCAATACCATGTCTAGACCCTAAATAGAATTAATAAATACAAATTAAAAATAAATAAATTTTACAGTAATTAAGGAAAATAATTTATCTGTATATGAGCTTTTGATTAATCATATCATGTCATATATCAATAGATACATAATCTCTAGATATCCGAGTATAATATTTTTTTCAATATCACAATTTTTTAACCTATGACCTAATACAAGTAAAATCAAAGTGAAACAAATAATTAGTGGTAACATAATGATTATATATAATAAAAAACTTTCTCACATGAAAATCAAAATAAAGAAATAGGCATTTCTCATAAATAATGTCTAGAATCATGAACATAATAGGGCCTCGACCCCTACTAAAAAATCCAAAACAAACACCTACACTATAAGAAACAAATTATAGAGTGTATGGGTAAGAATCGGGTAATCCAATGTCAACCATTTTATTAAAAAATTGAAAACCCATAATAAAACATTTGAATAATAAATTTATTAAAATAAATTTTATAATTATATAAAATATAATTGAAGTACCAAGTTGATAATGTAATCACTCTGAGAGGGGGTCAATCAGTGTGACCCTTTTTACTAAATTTTTCTCTATATTATCCCTATTAGTATTAAAACATCTATATCAGTTATGATGTATGAATCTGTTTATGAATACCCAACACATTCCATATACAAATAGTAAACAAATAAGCGATAACAACATAAATTATTTTTATAATGTTCGACCCTAATGTGGGAATCTACTCCATTATGTATTTGGGTCGAGTATGGGACACAAATATTCACTATATTACTCAAGTGAATTAGATAGAAGGCAATGTACATCCTCGGCTCATACAATGTCAAAAGGATAAGGGTGTCATATATCCTTAACATCTACAAAGTTATCTAGTGATTACAAGAGAAATGAAGAATACATCCCTGATAAGATCCATCTCTGCAAACCAGTAGTTTGGATAAGATTATAATAGATCCCTTTGGTCTTTAACGATCCTCTTGCATCCTTTATTGAACACGATCTTCACTATAATCTAGGATTTCACTAAATCAATTATAAAAGATCGTATTCTTCATCAATAGGTCCATAACTATCAATTTCATTTCTTCTATAGCTTCATGCATGTGGACCTTTGTTTCAAGTATCATAAACTTTAACCATTATTCAAGATCAAAATCGTTAGCCTTTCTCACTCTATCTCACTATGATCTCCAATCATAACAAAATTTTCAAATTGAATAGTCCTGACATATGGGATAACAACATCAATTATACTCGCTGATCTCTCTTTCAAAATTTTTCGTCTCCAGTTTTTTTGATTTGATGTTATCCTATGGTTGGACTATGTATCTACTTATCCTTATTTTTATTTATTCTTATTATTCTTATTCCAACTCAATGAACATGATCTACTCTTTATAATTTCATCATATTCTCTTTCATCGATACAAAAATTTCTCTATAGGAAACCAATATCATTTCCCTTCACATTCTATTCCTTTGATGCTCAAGATATTCAAAAACATAATATAGTATCAAAATCCTCTCTCTCATGCCTCTTTTTTATTCTCTTATTATTCTTATTTTTATCATCTTAGAATCATGTGAATATTATTTCTATATTTGATTATATAAAACTCCTTAAATTATGATAACATGATCATATCTATAATTTTCTATCTTTAATTCTATTTCAATTCTTCTACAGAATAATGTAGTCTTGAAACACACTTTCTTGAACTCATTTACTTCTGTTTCTCAAATGGTACTACAAAAATTCCAAACATCCTATTTATTCATAGTGAAAGGTATTTTAATCTTCCAATTTACTAAGTATTTATCTTCTTCAAATCTTTCATGAAAACTAATTTATTATTAATGCATGTCTTCTTGAATAGGTTCAGAAACCCATATGGTGTGATACTTCTTTTTGTCATGTTGAAACCTTCATCAAAACTCATCCTTGTTCTTTAATTCTCACCTACATTCTATTTTATTAGAATCATGGATCTACAAAGCATCATGATGTTTATGAATGGAATATCAGTACAAAATGTTCATAATAAAATCTACATAAATGTAATATTTTTCTAACTAGTAATATGAGCATATCATTTAGTATGATATAGAGATACCAAATCTTATAATTTAAATTTTCCTTTTAGGTGAACCTTATATATTTACCTATTAACCTTTACATATTAGGTTGTTAACCCTTTTGTATCATAGTGAGTATAGGGGAAATTGTCAAATTTCCATTGAGAAACCCTTACGTATACTTATAATAACCCTAATATAAGGATTTGTTACTCTTATGTATCAAAATTAGGTTTTTCCTTTTTTGTATCTTTTTAGGAGCTTCAAAAAATATATTATGCATGCTTCTGAAATACCTTATTTATCATGAATGATTTTTCCATTAGCATATTTATGTATCATATATCTTCTATTGCCTCTAAATATCTTACATATATACATAAGGTTTTTTCTTTTTTAAAATTTAATCTGTATATATTTTCGATATGAAACATATCATATATACCAATATAAGATATTTTCTTTTGATGCATTTTCAATATGATTAGGAAAATATCTTATACTTCAACAATGACATATTGTGTATCATTAGAAAAACTCACATACCATATATAATATTTTACATATCATAGTGTAAGCTCCTAGATACTTTTCCCATTATCATATTCAAATCATATTGATTCTTACATACCCGTCAGAGAATATTACATATTGAAGTGGGCTCTTGAACTTTATCAATTTTATGGTATGGGGGATCTTCCGTATGCATTTTTTGAGTTTTCACATCCAAAAAAATTATAGTAATTCATAAAAATATATCATAATCTCTTCTAAACTTATATAGACTTCTCTTTTTGGATGCAAACTATTTAAATGCTCAATTTATCTTCTTGCATGGTATTTTCATGATTCATTCAATTTAGTATATCTTTTAAATTTTAATCCAAATTCATATGTTATCTTCTATTTACACTTCATTTTAATATATGAAACCCATATTATATCTTCTAGACCATAGATTATAGAATTATGTATGGTACCTCACAAAAAAATTTATCTTACAAATACACATCTACCAAATACTCATTGTATTTATTCACAATTCATCTTCTTTGAGTGCATCTTTCAACTGTTAGAAGATGTAACTCATTCTAAATACCAGATTCCATAACATATCCACTCATTGGTTTCTTCCATCCATCTTCCAATGTGATTTTCATATGATGAAACAGTCTTCTTGCTTAATAATCCAAAGAATTGTTCTCACTATTCTCACTTCCCTTCATATCCCGCTTCACTAAAATTCGTTATCATCTATCATTTCAAACTCATTTGAAAACTGTAACAGATAATGGTTCCATCATCCATGTTGTAAACTAAGGTCCCACCAAAACCCTAACAAGTGGAGAATTAGGGTTTCTTTAAATATATTATTTTCTCAAGATCATGTGGATATTGTCTTTATTCTTGAAAATAGCCTTGAATTTATCTTTTTGATCACACACAATCATAAGAGAATTCAATAAAATAAAGAAGAATTGACACATATATTTTTACTTGGTTTGCCTACACAGGTCTATATCAAAAAATCACATATCAATGATGTGTTTATTTGATAAATAATCACAACTCAATTGGATTTCGATTACAATATTTAGAGTAATCTCATGACTCCTTCTAGGTCCACAATTCCTATCTTCTGCCCATTTATTTTCAAGAGGGATAAAAATGATATTACTAACAAAAAATTTGCACTCAAAATGATATCAATCAAAGGTATAACACCAACCAAAATTGGGCATTGTTCATGATACTGTGTTATTCACTTAAAAATATTCAATTAAATTCATATCAACTATTTTATTCAAAGTACGATCTTTAATAGAAACCAGTCCAATCACACTTCACTTCATAATTCTAGATATTCAATAATGTACATAGTTATATAAAGAATCTATTTTTTTCTTGTAAAATATTGAAATATTTTAAAGAATATTTCCAATGTTAGGCGCAGAGTCAGCATGAGATTTTAGGGACTGGGGAGCCTCAATGTTGATATAATAAAAATATTAAATATATTTTATCATGAACGCATTTTTTTAAAATAATGGAATATATCTTTAATGGGATCTATAATGGAATAAAAAATACCATAATTAATTTCCGAATATGGGTTTTATCCTAGGTGTGATATAATATTTGTGCATGTCGGGTGTTTGGTGTAAGAGTGGTCATGTGATAAATAATAATTAAATGAATTATTTAATTAATTTATTATTTATTAATAGAAAAAACCTAACCCTCTATATATAATCCCCATACTAGGGTCATCTAGATAACCTTTGGGATTTTATATGGATCATGGATGAGAGGCTTGACGAATGTTGAGATCACCGGTTGACTATTAGTGTGTGAATGAGTTAATATTTGAAAAAGGAGTCTATAGATTTCAAAAAGAACATAGACATAGAATGATTTATCATATGAAATAGATCAAAACTCATGGTAATATGGGTTTTCCATTGGAGTTAATACCCATTTTTCCCCATGTTGAACATGAATAAATTCTTCTTACAATGTGATTCACTGGTCAATCATTGATTTACAGGTGTTGATTTATCTTCCTATAATTATGAATTGATATTGTTTATTAACCCTTAATTATTACTTGTGTTTGAGGCTTTCACCATAAATATATTGAGGTTAATCTAAAAAATAGTTTATGTTCATTAATCACTCTTTTGTTTTTTCCATTTCCCCCTCATTCTTCATATTTTCATTTTTAGTATTTTATTCGACCAATGGTTCGAAAATACCCAGAACTCAATCATAGTGAAATCAATATTTAGAGAAACAAATAATTGTTATAGGTTTAGGGTTAGGATCAAGAGAATGATTTAAGTGGATTTAATGTGATGAGATATCATACACAGATCAGGTGTTCCCCATTCACATGTTTTGAAATTTGGTGATGCAGTATGATGAGGATGATCTTCCCACAAATTAGGTGGTTGTAATGCAGCCACCAGTGACAATTTGAGTTTGGTCAACCTCAGTTATGAGTTCCTTGGTAGTTTCCATGGCTGTATTGAAGGAAGAAGATGAATGGGTGAAAACTTATGAATATTGTGGGTTTTTTTTAAAACTTTTGAGTTACACGGCATATATTTCAGATGAACATAAGCATGTATAAACCCTTCTTGTGGCATCTAGGGTTTATAGAAAAAATTAAATATCACATTCTGCATGGTTAGTCCACACACCATGTTACCTGAAGCTGGTGACCCACTATGTACCTCAGGGTACATGAGCACATACATGACCAGGTACATGAGTTTGATCGGGGTACACAGGCATATACACCACCAGAGTACCCAGATATGGCCAAATACACATGAATAAACAAATTCACGGGCATGAACAATGTACATGGTCATCATAAGAGTAAACATGTATGGCCTAGAGTATATGTCCAAGATCCCAAGTGCTTGGGAATATACTGGAGGATACCGACTTACCCAGACTAGCCAAGACATTCCATTTACTTCTTATACACATCGTTTACTTCTTCTAGGGTGGGTTGATTCCATCATTATCTTAAGTATAGATGAGTATCAATAGGATAAATTCACTTAGTCCATCCTTATTATGGTATTGTGAGGTATCCTATCCTATGTATAGGATGATTGATACCATCTACATATTAGTCTTGTATAGAGTTATACATTCCTTCATGTGGCCTAAGGTGTGATCCTCTATCATTCCTACCTAGGTTGGGTCAGGTATCCTGTTACTGAATTCCAGTGAATGTGATCCCCATCCTATCATATTAATTTAGTTAGGGTTGGGTATCCCCCACATGCCCTAAGTGAGATACCCTATCAATTTATTGATATCTTACGAGTTCTAGTATGTACTTATTTATAGTGAGTCTCATAAAACAAAAACTCTTAGATGAGAATGATTAGTGTTAGAAAGACCTGGGGAGTGAGTTATCCCAGATGAGCATTGCCATGAAGGATCAAGCATAATCCAAGGATAAAATTATGGTGGATACCATACTTTGATATTTGGTGTCTATCTTATGTATATATGGGTTGTTTATTTTTTCCTTACTTATGAGTTGAATCTCTTTATGGTTTTGTCTTTGGTGATTTTGGGGTGTCATATTTGGTATTTTATAATCCCCCCTACATGGGATCTTCCTACATGTGTCATGTATTATGAATATGGAATGTCATTTGACGGAGTCCTAGGTGGACCAAATTAGGTAGATAATAGTTGATTTATTTAAAATACAGTCAGTTCCCAGAGTTTCATTTGACAACAGTACCCTCCTTACTAGAAGGTTAGACTCTTTTATAGTTTTGATGGGATTATATTTATCCCTTTATAATTTATTATACCTGGGTCATACTAGAATTTGGGATATAGTTGTATGGAAACATTTTGTACCAGGTTTTTCTTACATTTCAACATTGTATTGGTGGTTGGAGATGTGTGCATGTGTTTACAGGTACATTAGGCTAAGGCCTCCCATGTGTCTGATATGTAAATCCCCCGACCCCAGTAGCCTAGATATGGTGCCTTATATTATTACATTAGCATATATACAAGATTTAAATCCCAAAGGACCAGATATTTTAGCAGTTTTGGAAAACATGATTACCTACATGACATCCATTTTACATTGGGAATATAAAATAAAACATAATACAACTCAAAATATAATAAACGGAAACCTTGAAAAATCATTCAAAGATCTGTTCGTCATAACCAGGGGAAAGAAAAAAATAATAATGGTGAGCTCAAATGTTCAGTAAGAGTTAATTACAATGGAAACTATCATTAATATATAAGTATAAATAGCATTATAAGGTGTATGACTTAACACACATGCCATTTAATCAATAACTTGAGCATAACATGGAGAAAATAAAAGATGAACAAACAATGCCATATAAATAATCACATATGCTAGAAAACATAACAATAAGTATTTTACTATTTGAATAATCACATGGAAATCAATAAATAATCTCATAACGAGGGAATGAAAAATGTCAAACATCTAAAATTCATCGTCAAGGCTTTAGTCAAGGCGCCATACATAAATAGGGAAGACATAAAATAGTAGCTATAATAGTTCGTCTCATGATACCTACTGATGCATCAAGGGGCTATAATAGAGCTCACACCTCACTTACTAAAACCAATACATTCCTCATATGAAAAGGGTAAAACATAATCAACATATACAGTTTTATTGAAAATAGAATAACAAATGTAAATAAATTTCCCCATTATGTAAACATAATTACAAACCATCTAGAGTAATATGATGAATGGTATCAAAATAGTACACCCCTAGTCAAGAAAATAAATAATCACATTAAAAATATAGAAGATGGTATCATAATATATCGACACAGTGAAGCATATGAATCAAAAAAATTTGTTGAAATAGATGAAAATACTTTAAATGAGATCATTGAAAAATTCATGATGAAAATACCCTAACTCACTTTGAAAATCACTTATATTTACAACACTGCACAATTATAAAAGAAAAAATTTTCTTTGAAGATAACCTTGTAATGTTGTAAATTAATCTTCAAAACATTAATGCATCATGATGCAGGGATATAACAACTTGAAATTTTGGAAATTTTTTTTTCTGAAAATGTGTGTTATATTATATTATATCTCTCTAATAATAAAGTGAGTATATTTAAAAAATATGACCATCCACTTTCAACTTTTATATGACCATTGGTCAATTATAAATGTTGGTCAATATGACCACTGTAAACTATACTCTTGACAATAATTTTAACGTTATTGTATATAAGTATAAATGAAAAGGGAAAATTAATGTCGAAAGAAGAGTCAATGGACTCATCTAGAAAAGTTGTGCCATTCGAAGCCCATTTATCAGAACTTGGGAGTGAGGTAACGTCACTGGGCTTCACTATTGACCATGCCAAATCCGAGCATCAAACATGTTAAACATTAACAGAACCTCATATGGGAGAAGGTCAAGTTAGTGGAAATTACCACTCGGTAAATGTTATCTGAGTCACCCCAAGAACCTATCACCATCGCACACCTTACCCTTATGTTATATTTGTGTGTTATAAGGGGTTATGTGTTGATTTTTTATTTACATTATGTGTAATCCATTTGTATAAACAAAATTATTATTCCATCCTTTTTATTTTGAAAATATTTTTTCTTAAAAATATAACGAATTTGATAAATTGATTTTTCAGACAAAAATTGTACTTTTTAGAAAAGATACAAATATTTATAATAAACTAATATATTATGAATAATAATTATTTTAATGAAATAGTATGACTAAAACACACTTATTTAAATTTAAATGATAAAATAATTTTATTTTTTTCAGGTGTTACAAATCTTTCTATACATTTTACTATGCATTTTACTATGAGTTTTCAATCCGCAATTATTTTTTATAAATAAGTATTTTTATATTTAAAATTTAAATATCTCATAATTAGATAATTATTATGATAAAATAAATATTTCTTTTTGAAATCAACACGTTGAAATTAGGTATGGTGAATTTATAATTAATGACATCATAACTATATAATATTTAATATAAAATGATGGTCGATTCTTGTGGATTATAATAACACAATAGGTGCCCCAAGTGGCCAATATGATGGGAAAATACCTTGGGAAGGGCAATGGTTTTGAATTTATCACTACCCAGGGGTCTAAAGAAATTATTAAACAAATCAGTCTCCTTTTTTATAAATACCAACCCATTTCTCCATTTAATTTCACCACCAATTAATGCTCTAGGAATGTATGATAGTATTACCCCCCCAAGGATTCCTCTCAAGGTTTCCTGAAGCCCCCCAAGTTACCACTCTTCATGTTTTGGGAGTGACTCTTCAAGGTAAGAAAAATATCAACATCTCTTTTCCTTTCAATTTACCATTTTATGTGGAATATCTTTCAAATTTCCATAATATGTTCTTATATTAATTTTTTATATACCTTTACTGTATTAAGATTCTTTTATGAATGGTATACCCATTTCCTATACCTTTTTAATGTTTTCCAAAACCATGTCTCATACACGTTATGTTGCGTGATTTTCTTATAAAAATTTCTCTCTTTTTCTCAAGAAATTATATTATTTTCTTTTGTAAATACCCAAACCTCTTTTTTTCCATGGGTATTCACCTATTTGTAAAAATGATATATTTCTTTATAGTATTAACATACATTGAATCCACCTTTCTTTTTAGTGGGTCAATAATGACATAAAGATATTATCTTTATGCATTTTTCTTTTAAAATCCATGATTTTGATATGAAAACATTTTCTTTTATTCTCCAAGAGTTATTTATGAAATGTTTTATTATAATAAATTTGGATCAAATTAATTAATAAAAATGAAAGGTGATCCCTGATAGTACTCTAATGCATTGGGTACAGAATTTGATCTCTATAGATGACATGTTTTACGATACATTGATGAATAACCTTGGTAAATTTTATAACACCTCAATGAAAAACTTGGTGATATTATTATGAATGTATGAAATAAATATTTTAGAAAAATTTCCAAGTTATGATTCATGTTATTTAATTTAGGATATGCCTCATTTTATCTTTTTCATTCCACAATGATATTCTTCATGTTCTTATCAAATTTCCTCAAGATCACATGTAAATTGATTCCCTTACTTCTCTTTACTGGTCCTTATGCTCACCATTTCCTTTGATGTATGTTCCCAAGTTATGAGATGCAGTAAATTTACTTGTTATGAACCTTTAATAATCATTTCAAGTGGAATATAATAATGTTTTAAGTTTTCATGTACTATGCACTTTTTTCCTATAAGCTAAACATTAAAAGATCCTCTGTTTTTATAATGTAATGAAATGTTTTGTAATAAAAGGTAGGATTCCATAGTCAGTATCAAAGGATAGTTCAGTTATTTATGCAAATTTGGATTTAAAAAATCTAGTAAGAACCCTAACTAAACATTTAAATATAATAAAAACATCCTAGTATTTTGGTGAAATATTAATTAAGTGGTTTCTAAAAAAATAAATCCATGTCTGGATACAAATAAGTGGATGTGGATCTACCGCATATGTATATTTAGGTTAAAACTCTGATAAGTTATGACGGTCCTGACTTGAAATAACATGGTACCTTAAAATGGTACTTTCTACACTCCTAGTTTGACACTCTCAGGGGATATGGTTGGTTAATCACAAGATTTATAGGAACCATTATGAAGTATTTATAGAAAATGTATTTTTCAATAAAGAATAACATATTTAAGCATGATGTTTTAAGACATGATGTTTTTCTAAATTCCAATATTATTAAATAAAACATGTTTCTCACTGTGATTTTCTTCTTTTAGTTAATGGCATGAAATAGGAGAAACCACACAAATGGAGAGCACAATGGATCAGGTGCTGATGAACTTTTGATGGAATCCAAAATGGAAAACATCATGATAATAATGAATCAACTTACTCGAGTTATGAATAATAACTTGAATAAAGATGAGATATCATATTCGCCTCAAAGGGAACATCTTTATGTTGAGTCCTTTATGCGTCAATGACCGACTTCATTCAGTAGATCTACCAAACCATTGATTTCTGAATAGTGGATAAACTCTATAGAAAATATCTTTTCTATACTCCATTGTTCATAATAAGAGAAATTCACCCTGGATGTGTACCTCTTAAAGGGAGCAGCAAATCAGTGATGGAAAATGATCCAAAACCTGAGGCGATGAAGGAATATTGAAGCTATGGAGTGGGAAGAGTTCAGGGGAACTTTTTTCAAAAAATATTTTCCCCGTTTAATGTGAACAAAATTTGAGAAGAAATTCCTAGAGCTAAAGAAGAATATAAATGAATTTGTAAAATTCTATGAGATGAACTTCACAAGACATTATCATTGCACCTCAAGCGTTGTCATGGATCCTAATGGGAAGGCTGATAAATTCTTCAGTGGACAAAAACCCCCATCGATTGAAGAATCTAGCCAACTGAGACTATGAAAACTACGAGAAGATTATGAGGAGTGATATGAAATTTGAACTAGAGTTTGGAGAGGCTTATTGTTCCCATAGATCACATGAAAAGAAAAGATATTTGGATTCAAACATTGTGAGGATATTTGATTAAATAAGAAGAGGAAAGTAAATGAAACTTTCCACATGAAAAAAAATGTGGGAAGATGAATTCAGGGAACTTCTTTCTTGGGAGTGATAAATGTTACAAGAGTGGAAGACAAGGTCATATTGCACCAAACTATCATATTGAGATGAAGCCTCAACTTATCAACACTAACTATAATGGTAAAATGGTGGAGGCCCTACTATAAGTCCAATGCTTCATGTATGGAAATCTCAGGCACTTTTCGAATCAATGTCCCAATCCAGAGATAATGGAGGGGAATCCCCATCAACCTCAGCATAGGACAAGGGAACTAGGTCATTATTTTACTATCACAATAGTTGAAGTTGAAGATCCATATTATGTGGTGGTAGGTACCCTTGTTTTTCTCTCACATCTAGAAAGTACTTTTTTTTTAATTTTGGTTCTACACATTTCTTTATTTCCTCCATGTTTGCAAATAATATAGAATCAATATCTGAACTTATAGAAGTATAGTTATTAGTAAAGACTCCTGGAGTGATTATCCAAGAATTAATAGTGTATAGAAACACAATTATTCACTTTAGAGAGAACAATATCATCACAGATCTAGTAGTCATTCTCATGTTGGAATTCAAAATTATACTAGGGATGGACTGGATCTCAAAGTATAATGATAATATTAACTGAAGGAGAAATTAAATCTCAGTAGTCTTGAATGGAAAACCTATAGTTTTTTTTCAATGGAGAGATATCTCAACCTAATCTTTGTCTAGTAGCACCACCTATAGCCTTTTTATGTAGATTTTCAGTGAATATGAAGAAGTAAATGAAAGTATATGAATAGAGAATTTCCTCATTGATCCTGAATACATTAATGTACTTACTGAGAAGTTACATGGACCTCACCTAGAAAGATAGGTAGAGTCCTCCATTGAACTCATGTTCGGATTCAAGCTGATATCAAAGACCTCATAGAATGAAAAATGTGGATTTGGTTGAATTAAAGAAACACCTACAAGATGTTTTAGAGAATAGGTTTATCTTGAAAAGTTTGTCTAATTGGGGAGCACCTATTATCTTTGTGAAGAAGAAGGATGGATCAATGTGGTTATGAATTTATTATAGAGAACATAATAGGATCATAGTGATGAACAAGTACCATAATCCAATAATTATTGATTTATTTGACCAGCTTCATGAGCCTCAATTATTCTTCAAGATTGAACTTTGATCTTATTATCATAAATTGATGGTGAAGAATGAAGATATTAAAAAATCCACCTTCCAATCATGATATGGACATTATGAGTTAATTTTTATGCACTTCTACTTGACTAATGCTCATGATATTTTTATGGATTTTATGAACAGAGTCTGTAAGGACTACCTTGATAACTTTTTGGTTGTTTTCATTGATGATATTATGATATATTCCAAAAGTCACGAGGAACATAAATATCATCCAAGGGTTATATTAAAAAATCTAAGGAAGGATATTTTATTTGGAAATTTCTTCAAATGTCAATTTTGGTTACAACAAGTTTATTTCTTAGGGAACATTATAACCAATGAAGGAATCTTAGTTGATCCTTCCAAGACAAAAATTGTGGAGGAGTGGCCTCATCCTACAATAGTAACTGAGATGCATAATTTCCATGGATTGGTAGGATATTATAGGAGGGTAGTGAAAAAAAATCATGACCTTCTAATCCATTAACCATGTTATCTCGAAAAGGGCCCAAATCCATCTAGACAAAAGAGTGTGAAGAAAGTTTCCAAGAGCTAATGAATAGATTGGTTATTGCACATGTGTTGAATATACCCTCCATATGAGAAGGATTCTTTATTTTTATCATTTCATCTCTAAAAGGTATTGGGTGCGTCCTCATGAAAAATGACAAGGTGATTGATTATGCATCTCGATAGTTGAAGCCTCATGAGCAGAACTATCATATGCATGACCTGGAGCTAACTGTGGTTTTGTTTTCTCATAAGATATGGAGGCTCTATCTTTATGGTTATAAATGTTATATATACATATAGCATCAAAGTTTGAAGTATATTTTCATGAAAAAGTAATTTAACATGATACAAAGGATATGAATAAAACTTCTTAAAGACTATGATTGTTCAATTCATTATCACCCTTGAAGAGAAAACAAAGTTGTTGATGCATTAAGTAGGAAATAACCTATTGTTATGGATATGTTGAGAAATCATGGAGATCCTTTTATAAAATACCTAGTAAAACTGGACATGGTAATTTTAAGATAATAGAAATTATAAACCCTATCCTAAATTATTTCTCAACCATTATTACTAGAAAATATCAATAAAACTCAAAGTGAAGATCCTTTTTAAAGAAGAAGGTAGAGGATATAAAGATTTAGAAGTTTCCTTAGTTAAATATTGATCATGAAGGTGTACTGAAATTTTGTACATGGATATATATTTCATATATGTTAGAAATAAAGTGATGATGGATTAATCTCATAGCCTTACTTTCTCAATACATCTTGGAAGCACAAAAATGTATAGGGAACTTCATGATCATTATTGGTGGGATAATATGAAAATGGAGATTGTTGAGTTCACTATAGGGTTCCTGGTGTGTCAACAAGTGAAGGTAGAACAATAAATTCCTAAAGGAGTATTACAACCACCACCCATAACAACAAGGAATTGGGACAATATCATTATGAATTTTTTCACTCGCCTTCCAAGAACATCTAATGGATACAATGTGATAAGGGTTATAGTGGACCATCTAACCAAGATATCCCATTTTATATCTATTAAAGAATATTTATCTCTTGACTAACATGCCATGATTTACGTAAAGAAACTGGTAAGGCCTCATGGGGTACCACTCTCTATCGTATCTGACTACGATCCAAGGTTCACATCAAAATTCTCGATAAGTCTTCAATGTTCTTTGAACATTAAATTGAATTTCCATAGGGTCGATCACCCTCAAACTAATGGAAAATTTGAAAGGACTATTCAGACACTCAAGGTCATACTCAATGGAATTCAAAGGTGTATGTGATCAACATCCCCCATTATTTGAGTACTCATACAACAATAACATCCATTTGAGTATTTAAATGACACCATATGAAGATATATATGGGAAGTGATGTATAAATCCTACTTGTTGGGATATGTATGGTAAGATAAACCTTCTTGGGAATGATCTTATTTAAGGGATGATAGAAAAGCTTCCTACCATCCAACAACATATAGAGGATACTTAGAGTCGGTAGAAGATATATTCTGACAATAGTTGAAGGGAAATGGAATTTTATGTTAGTGATAAAGTATTCCTTTAAATTTCCCCATGGAAGAGAGTCATGTAGTTTAGGAAGAAATAGAAGCTTAGCCCTAGGTATATTGGCCCCAAGGAAATATTTGATTGCATAGGAGTAGCGGCCTATAAACATTCACTTCCTCAAAATATAACTCATGTTAATGATTCATTCGACATATATCTCTTGAGGAAGTACGTACCTGACTCTTCACATGTACTGAATGTTGAAGTGTTAAAACTGGAACATGAACTCTCTTACGAGGAGTATCCAGTGGAGATATTGAACTATAGATACAATGTTCTATGCAAAAAGACTACCCACCTTCATAAAGTGTTTTGGAGGAACCATAAATATGAATAATCCATGTGGGAACCAGATAAGTCAATGAGGAAAAATTACTGACACCTTTTCTCAACTGAGGGAAAGAGTTGAAATTTTGGGGATGAAATTTATTAAGGGTAAAAGAATGTAACAACCAAACTATTTGAATAATATTTGTTTCATGAAAACATGTGTTATATTATATTATATCCCTATAAAAATGAAAGATGATCATTTGGTTTCAATAGTTATATTGGTCAATTATGACCATGGGTCAATATGACTATTAAAAACTATACTCTTAATAATAATTTTAACATAATTGTTTATAAGTAAAAATGAAAAAGGGAAATTAATGCAGAAAGAAGGTTCAATGGCCTCATATAGTAGTGTCATGCCATATTATGCCCATTTCGTAGAAATTGGGAGAGGATTAGCATCAATAGTCTTCTCTCTGGACCAATCCCAAGCTGAGATTCAATATGTTAAGCTTGAATTGAACCGCCTATGGGAGAAGTTTAAGTTAGTTGAAATTTCCACTCGGCCAATGTTATCTGAGCCACCACAAGAATATATCACCATCGCTATCCTCACCCATCAGTCGTATGACAATGTTATAATGGGTTATGTTTCAATTACTTAGTTAATAAATTTTCAATCCCTTTTATAAATAAAATTTTTATTCCATCATTTCTTTTTTGAGAATATATTTTTTTAAAAATACGATGAATTTGATACATTGATTTTACAGACATAAATTGTACCTTTCATAAAAGATATAAATATTTATAATAAACTAAGATATTGTGAATAATTATTATTTTAATAAAATATTATGATTAAAACACACTTATTTAAATTTAAATGATAAAATAATTTTATTTTTTTAACTGTGAGAAATTTAACTATGCATTCTACTATGCATTTTCTATATGCTATAATTTTTAATAAATAAGGATTTATATATTTAAAAGTTAAATTTATCATACATAGAGAATTATTATGATAAAATAAATATCATTTTTAAAATCCGGATGTCAAAATTAGGTTATGGTGAATTTATGAGAATTTTCAAAAATATTTTGTTTTTCAGTGAATAGTAAAAATACACTTTGATTTTTTTGGTATGATTAATGAAATCATAATGATGTAATACTTAATATAATATTATAGTAAATTAATATGAATTATAATAACATAATAGGTTTCCCATTTGGCCAATACCATGGGTAATTCCATGGTTTTGAATTTACCACTACCTAGGTGTTTAAGGAAATTATTAAACAAATCTTTCTTTTTTTCTATAAATACTCACCCAATTTATCCATTTAATTTCACTAACAATTCATATTACATGAATCTATAATAGTTTTACCTCCCAATTATTCCTCTCAAGGATTCCTCCCATGGTTTCCTCAAGCCCCCAAGGTCCCAATATTCTTGTTTAAGGAGTTACTCTTCAAGGTAAGGGATATCTCAACATCTTTTTTTCCTTTTAATTCACTTTTTTGTGTAATGTCTTTCAAATTTCAATAATTTTTTATTTTATACATTTAATTTCATCCCTTTACTGTATTAAGAGTATTTTATTAATAGGAGACCCTTGTACCATCTCTTTTTAATGTTTTCAAAAACCATGTTTTATACCTGTTATTTTGCCAAATTTTCTTCTCAAAATTTCACTATTTTTCTCAATAAATTATCTTATTTTCTTTTGAGAATACCCAAAATTATTTTATTTCCTTGTTTATTTTCCTATATTTTAAAATTATATATTTTTATTCTGGTATTAAAATACACGAAACCCACTTTTCTATTTAGTCGGTAGATAATGAAAAAAATATCTTTTCTTTAAGAATTTTTCATTTAAAAGCCATGATTTTGATATGAAACTTGTTTATGATATTTTCCAAGTGATATTTATAAATTTTTTTGTTATGATATATGTGTCTCACATTAATTAATAATAATAATGTTTCACCCTGATAGTGCTCCAATGCATTGGGTAATGAATTTTATCTCTAGATATGACATGTTTTATGATACCTTAGTGAATAATTGTGGTAATTTTTATGAAACCTCAGTGAAAAACAACAACGATAAGATTATAAACGTGTAAAATAATTTTTTAGCCACATTTCCTAGTTATGATTCATGTTATTTTATTTATGATATACCTCATGTTCTCTTTTTCAGGACATAATGATATTCTTCATGTTACTATCAAATTTACTCAATATCACATGTAAATTGTTTCCCTTACATTTCCATACTGGGCTTTATGATCACCCTTTCCTTTTATTTACATCCCCAGGTTATGAGAAAGAAATAAATTTTTGTATGATGAACCTTGAAGAATCATTTCATGTGGAATTGAAGAATGTTTTAATTTTTCATGAATTATATACCTTTTTTAAAATAAACTAAACATTAAAAGATACTATGTTTGTACAATGTAATGAAAAATTATTTAATAAAAAAGTGAGATGAAATAAGAGAAAATTTTCTCATTCAGTATAAGTTAAAAGAACATTCCTTTCGTATTTTTGTCAGAAAATATCTCAAGGAACATTGTTTATAAATTAATAAAATATGCCTTTCAAAAAATTTTGTAAAAATTACCACATGAGTAAAAATAAATTTAAATAATCATAGGATATTATCAAATTTTTTTTTGTAAACAATAATAGAAAACATGGACAAGGGAAAAAATAGAGTTTTTAGGAAAACTTTAAAAAGATGATTTTTTTAAAGAAAGTCTATTAAAAATATCATATCATTGATGTGAGCGTTAATAAAATTAATCGATTATTTGTATCCACAATAAATCGACAAAAAGGTGGAAAATTCAATATACGGTAATCAAAATTAATTTCACACATAGTATTATGTTGACAAAATCAATGTTGTATAATCTTAACCTAATGAATGTAAACTGAGTTAAGAAATCCCTTACCACTTTGTAATACGTCAAATTGTATTCACCATAAAAGTAATAATTGTAAAATGAAAAATCTAATACCATGAATATAACGATATTAATGATATTATATATCAAATAGAATTATATACACCATACAAAATAAATTAGCGTTGAATAAGACATGTATCTTACAAAAGTAAATGTGGTATGAGAAAACCCTTACCTCCCACTTCCCTTTAGAGTAACATTATTTAACCTCATGTATAATGATTTAAATAATGTTATTAATTTATTCCTAAAAAATATTAATATTTAAAATTCCTTATATGATCCTTTTATAACACCTCACCATCTGTTTATTAATAATATTTCATTACTTTCATTATTTCAGGTGTGTTTGTTTCATGGTTTCATGGTTGATTTATTCACATATAATTATGGATTTTCTTTTCAAATGGAAATAAGATTCCGTAAGTAAAATTAAATGTTATTAATTTAATTCAGGAATTTTCAATGGTCTTATTTATCATTTTTCTTTCTTTAATGAGGATGATTCATTTGATAAAATGTTAATGATAAATGTTTAGTTTATGTTTTCCAGTTTTTCCAAACATCAGGAATTAGTTTCAATTTATTTAATATTGTATATATATATATATTATTTACAGAACATTAAATAAGTTATAATATAAATATTAAAATATTATTTATCCAAAATAATAGTTTTATGACCATCGATGAAGACGGTAATGGAAAAGGCACAAAATCATTATTCACAGAGTGATTACCCCGCATAATTTGGACAATAGTTTCATTTCGTTGAATAAGTGGAGTTAATAATACTGATAGATATTATATATTCAATTATAAACATAAAATTAAAGTATATATATATATGTATTATGTATTTATCATTCCTTGATGGATGAATTAGGTGAGGATAAAGTAGAAGAAGAAAAGAAATTAAGAGTGGTGGTTTGAGAAAATTATATCTTGAATATCACCTCCTTGAATGACCGATTGAGGACCTTGGATTTGGTCTTTTGGTGATACCATGAGCACTTGTATGTGGGAAGGGTTTATTGAAGAGGGTTTGTGTTATTCCCACAAGGCCAAATACTCTGATAGGTGGTGAATCAGGGTATGAAATATTTAAGCCTCTGCCCCTTTGGATATTATTTTGCTGTCAAGAAAAACATTCTTTTCTCCCTTTCCTATAGAAAAGTATAAATAGACATTAAATCATGCATAGGACATAACAATTTTTCTTGGTTCAGCCTCACTGGGGTACGTCCAAAGAGAACATATGGGTGATTTTCTGATAAACCAAATCCACTATAAGAGCACTAATGTTTATAATGTTCTAAGTGGACACTCTGTCCCTTCTGGGTTACAACCACTCACAATATGAAAGCTCACTGCTCTCTCAACTGATTTCTTCTCACTGTTTCTCCAGTAGATCCACTCGGAGTTTAAAGTTTTGTAGGTCCCTTAATTATCACTAATAAATGAATCTTTCTCTGTATGTAGATTCTATGTTGACGTCCAACATACACACACCAATGAATCTCACTTTACAACAAAGGAAACATGAAATTCTTCAACTTTCATGCAGACCTAGAGTGACTGGCGCGCTTCTCTATGCTTGTCACGCTTCTCTAAAGCCTGATGCGCTTCTCTATGATTCGTCATGCTTCTATAGGCCTGGCACGCAAGTGTCACATAACCACTTGCACGAAACACCCTTCAACAACTCAGAACATGGGAATCTCACGCCCTTTTATGCCCAAACCAATATTGGCGTGCATCTATGAAATGGTGTGCAACTTCTGAATATCTTTATACTTATGCGCCCACACCACCACTCACGCGCCCAAACCACATGCATGACTGGAGCTCTAATTTTCTCTAAGTATTGAAATCTATAAAAAATGAGGAGGGGTGGCCCTATATTTATAGGAGTTTTGGGTACCCTAAGCATCGGCGCAAAAGTCTCCTCCTGACGTGCAAGTCCAACCGCCCTAGTCTCTATCACCCAAGCCACCTTGCACACCCAAACCAAAACGTGGGCACCCCACTTTCCTTTTCCATATTTTGATGTTCTAATCTTTAAAAAAATATGGTGCAGAATTTTCCAAGTCTCCAAGACACTGGTGCACAAGTCCCTTTTCCAAAAACACTTTTTTTTAGGCACAAAAATTTGGCAAACACTAGAAAGCGGCTCAAACTTGTATATTCTCTTTTTGTACTGCCTCCAGATCATTAATTCATTTAACAAGGTTATTCTTATAAATCATGTATTTTCAAAAACATATCCTGAATTAAATAACTCACCATGTAAATCCCCTTTTTCAATGAATTGAACATTGTGGTCTGCTTTGTCAACAAACACAACATGGAGGTCCGCTTTGTCCACAAACACAATAACCTCAAAAATTATTTAATGATACCTTGAGAGATTTTTTCCAACTATTTGGAATATATTTTAGGTTATTAAGGTATTTCTATGAGAAATGAGTTGGTATTTAAATTTTAGGAGTAGTGGTTTTAAGTGATTAAATAATGATTATTTTATATTTAAAGGCAACCAAATTTGGGTGGAATTAATTAAAATGAATTATTTGGAAGATTAATGTTGTAAATAATGATTCATTTATATAAATACCTCAAACACACATTAAAATATGTAGTTTTTGTTATTTTAATCCTTTAACATTTTTACTTTAACCTGTTTCATTATTTTACCTATAACGCGCTAAATAATTTTTTTTCCATGAAATTTTTTTATTCTTGAAAATAAAAATGACCTTAAATAATAATTTGGAACTTATTATAACAAATATGGAATCCATTTTACCAAATTTAATTAAATTAATTGACAAATTTATATTTAAAATTAATCACCCAGACAGAATGAGAATGTAGGTTTTTGAAATGAATATGTTCAAAAGTTTAATGAGTATGTATATCTAAATTATATATAAAAATGATTTAAAAAATATAAATTGGATTTATATATTCATAATTGATCTAATTTGACTTTAAAAAAATTAAAATTAAAATTTTAACTTTAATATTATTTAGAAGAAAAGACTGTTTTCAATTTAAATTCAGTATTTTTCACTATTCATCAAAAAATTAAACTTCCCAAAAAAAAATACCAAAAATTATCCCTAAGATAATTTTGAAATTAAAATTTAAAAAATAAACTTTATTTTTTAAAATAAAATTTATAAGTTTTAAATTTATTTTTAAAATAGGTGTGCCATTAAAGGGTGACAAAATTTTCTTTTAGAAAAAATTGCTTTTTATGCGTAAAATTGGATTTATTTCTTAGTTAGGCCGATAAAAATTATTGAATGGATTTAAAAATATTTTATTGGATATAAACCATATAAATTTAATTAATATATTTAAGTAATATTTATTAATTTAATTTATTAAGATAAATTCCATAGTGGGCATAAAAATACCTTTTTAAATAAAAAGACATCCTTTATATTCAATTGATTTTTATTTTAATTTAGAATTAATTGGTAACCAATGAATCCATTTGATAAATATGTGTAAACTATATTTTCATAATTTATTAAATCTCATTAATTATCTCCATTCCAAAGGATAAGCGATAACTATCACATTTAAATAATAATATTTAGTCGTTTGTTTAAGCTCAATGTGGCATATCTTTTATGATGTTGAAAATAACATTTCCTTTTAAAAATATTGAGATGTGACATTATACCATCCATTAATAAATTTAATCCACACAATTTAAAATATTTATTTGTAATCATGGATTCATCATTTTAAAATACCATTGTAGAAATCCCAATTCGTAAAAATGTTTAATAAATCATCCTATTTAAAAGAGGGAAAATAAAATGTGAAGGTCACCATAAAACTAGGAATTAGTATATGAGAATATTAGTCAGAATTGAAAACATGGACATGGAAAATAAAAATAAATATAAAGTTCTGATGGAGAGTGATAGAGAACATGGTCATTGGAAACCTTACCATCACAAAACCGTAAATCTGTAATGGGACAAAAGGCCATTGATTTCTCTGTAAGAAAATTAAATGAATACCATTTTTGTTCCAAATTAAATTTCCTAGAGTTGAGGAATTATTTTACTATCAATATTAATCTCTAAAGGAATAAAATTACTTTATTTACAATCATAATCTTATCCTTTTTTTGTGGTTTGATTTATTTACAATTCATCTCTTCAGCCAAGAAATGGATTTTCAAGGTGATTTTTTTCATACCAAATTCCCATCTAATGAATCATAATATCCAAAATATATTCCTTTATCCTCTAAATATTTAATCAACCAAAATTGTTATCACATGTTATCCTATACGATAAATCATAATTTAACCTCAAATAATAATATCCAAATTATAAGGCCCCATCCTTAAACATCACTTAATCCTGAGTATTTCAAGAATACACGTTGAGAATCTTTTCAGGTTTAGAGTTTTAGAGAAATAGATCATAAAACATGCATTACATTCCACATTTAAACAAAGTGGTTAAATAAAAGATAGTATTCATTTTTACCATCAACGGAAACATATTTAAAATAAAACATGGATTCTATCTTGACACTTCCTTGATACTATCATAATATCATGTACCTTTCCATTGACCTGTGAAAAACATTTCAAAAACTTGGGATGAGCATAAAAAGCTTAGTAAGGGATATAAAAATATGGAAAGGAAACATGAGTACATATATACATAAGAATGAAATCATACTTTACCCATAAAACATATGCACTTTAACATACCTCATCAAATCATGAATAAATCCTAGAAATCATAATCCATAAAGGTAACTTGAAGAATTCATAACATTCTTACGTAGGGACTAACCCTCTTGGTTACGTTTGGAATACCCATCACAGTATATTCCCTAAATATCTTCGGAGAAACCTCAACTTTTAACCCATTTTCACTACCCAATGCATTGGAGAGCTATATCGGACTCACCCTCCCTTAGTTTATCACGGAACCACACGTCTTCATAATAATGCCCAAGAACCATAACATAATCGTATCACATAAAACATGCATAAATGAAACATAACATTTACACTTTTCAATCAAATGATATCAATACAACACATTTATATAAAAACATTATGAAAACCATTTTCAATACCAAAATAAAATAAAAGTAAAACATGGTATTTATTTTTCATTTAAAAAAAAGGTATGGCTTTTAGAGGAAGCTGAAACTCAAATAATGGTCACGGCGGCAAAGAAGTCGTTGTCGCTGCATACATATGACAAAAACATTCCATTTTGTCATTTAGTAAAATGCTTCGTATAAAAATATTCCTTTTGGATAAATGTAAAAGTAAGAGGGGTTTATACACCGTATAAAAGAAAGTTGTGTATAAAACATAATATGCCTCAATGAAAGGAGATTGAGACGAAGTCCCATACCTCGGGTCCGACTTGAATCGATCATTTTTTAATGTCCTGAATAATAAACTTGAGTTAATTTTTACTTTCTTAAGAACCTTTTTCAAGTTCATTATTTCTTTTATATCACTTATTACCATGTCATGAACACTATGTAATTATTTAAGTTAATAACGGTCGTATTAACGATCATTGGTACTTGAGTCAAAAATATGCTCTTTATAATTACAATTTGTTCATGTATCCATTATATCCAGAGTTATACTCATGATTTATATATCATATAAATCATATATATCTTGTATATACATGCATTTATAAAATTACATAACATTTAGATGTAAGAAATGAAATGCACCATTCATGGAGACGGTAAGCCGTACGTACGCAAGAACGCTACATCCATTTCTATTTCATATTTAATGGAATTAAAACATAATGATACATAATAGTATTATAATTACAGTATTTTATCATATATAATATCATTCAATCTATCCTTTATACGTACCACATATCGTATTAACGAATCAAATCACTTTGAGGGGGCGGTAGTCCGCACTTCCTAAAATGAAGATATCGCATTTACCCATAATGGAAACCATAAAGGCATGCCATAAATGAAAAATAAAGAAGCTTAAGTAAAACATAAACATATTATATATCATATATAAATTTAGTGACATCTTAATGGCCACCTTTGAAGGTGTTATATGAGTGTTGAACAATCATCGTTTCGTGAGGCATAAATTCACCATCCACAGAAACAATATGTTATTTAACCATTAGATGTAGGTGTGTGTAAGTGTAGATAGAATATTTCTTATAAAAACATCCTAGTATATTCAAGATACTGGTGTTGTTACAAAAGAAATGAATAAAAAGAGTTTAGAGGGTTGGAGAAGCAAAATAAAACATAAGAACACAAGAGAAAACACTACCTTTAAAACGGGTCACTCTTTTTGATTTGAGCTCAAAGGCTTCCTTGGGAAGACTTATGCCCAAATAGAGGCTTCAAGGAGTAATAGAGGGATGTGGAGAGACAAAATGGGCAGGGGTTGGCCGAGCCAAAGGCTTGAGAGGTGTGGGTAAGGTGGTAGAGGTGGGGGCCTTTTATAAGAGGAGAGGAGGGGCACTCTTGAAAAGTTATAAAAGGTTACTTTATTAAAAAATGATTTTCAGATTTAAAAGGTACAGAAATTATATATTTATTGTATTAGGTGATAAGAGTTCGAAATCCACCCATACAATAGGTTTTTGACATGTTTAGGTCTTAGATTTTACATTATAGTCTCATTTTATTTAAATCGTTAAATAATGAGGTAATCGCTGCATCATCATGGTGTCATAAATAATTTAATTTATTTAATGTCTAAAAATTATAAACAAAATATCATGATGTATGAAATCTTTTTATCTTTATAATGAATATTTATAGTCAAAAATATGACTTGTGTAACCCCATTTAAAAATTGTTTTAGTAAAACAACTCATGTTTGTGACATTTTTATTTTAACTTTAAATAAAAAGGTATTAATGTCATTTTCCTACAAAAGTGGCTCCATGGGGTCCCCAAGTTGACCCATGGATTTTATTGGTCGGCCATGATACATCCAATAAGGGTAGGACACATGTCTAGGTCATTTCATATTATTAAAATATTATTTTTACCTTAAACTTCACTAATTACCTCTAATCGCGATTAAAAACATAAAAGTTACTATTCACCAAAGAATTATTTTAATCCCATTAAACCACATTTTACTTCATAATGACAACCATGTATGTAGGATTTTTGAAATTCAAAACACAGAGGTGGTAAAATTTCATTTAAACGAAAAATCAGTTTTTATAAGTACCACTTAGTGGTTTCACTATTCATCAAAAATTGAAGTTTTTCAGAAAAATACCAAAACCCCACCCTAATCTATATTTGATATTCAGAATTCAAAAATGATGTTTATTTTACAAAATTCAAAACATAGAAGTTACATTAATTAATTTAATAATTAATTCCTGCTGTCAGAGCAAATAACGTGTTTTTATGAAACAATAAGTATCAAAAGATTGACACTAGTTTAAGTACAATATCAAAGTAAAATTAATTCCAACGACCACTATTGGATTAAATGGTAAAAATATATTCTAATTTCAATTTAAAACCAATTCAAAATATAATCTAATCACATAAATAAATTATATTAAAAAGAGGTTTTGAATTAAAATACAACATTTTTCACTATTCATTAAAAAAAAGCACTTTATCGGAAAAATACCAAAAATTCACAAAAAGTAAATTTTGATGTCCCTATTCTAAAGAAGAATTTTATTTGGTCCAATAGAATGTATAAGAGTGACCAAAACTATATTTAATGATGGTTCTCCATCAAAAGGCGATAAGTGGACCTTTAGTGAAAATTATAGTATATATGCCTAAAATTGAATTCTTTTCGTATTTTAAGCCTTTAACTTTTATTGGATAAATGTAAAAACATTTAACAAACATATATAATCATATTTTAGTTATTTCAATTCATTCCTGCCAATACAACAACTACGTGTTAACTACTATTTAAAATAATATTATTTTATTACTAGTGTGCAACGTAAGATTTCAAAGAAACTCTTTGTTGCGTATCGGGTATGCTATCGAACATAGAAACCCATTTAAAGTAAAATTAATATTTAATTCATAAATATTAATAAAAATGAAAATGATTTATGCTTTATTTACCTAGGATGTTACATCCTTCCCCCCTTTTGGGAATTGCGTCCTCGCAATTTTATTCACTTATCAAAATAAGTTGGGGTATTTTTCCCTCATAGAATTTTCAGATTCCCATGTTGCCTATTCAACCATATGGGTTTTCCATAAAACCTTTACCTAGTGAATTACCTTATTCTGCAACACTTTCTCTCTACGGTCAAGTATCTGGACTGGTTGTTCTTCATAAGTGTGATTCTCTTCCAACTGAACTACCTCTGGGCTCAAAACATGATATGGATCGGGCATATACTTTCTCAACATCGAAACATGAAAAAAATTGTGTACCTGAGATAAACTCAGAGGCAAAGCCACTCGGTATGCAACTGATCCAACTTTCTCCAGAATTTCATATGGTCTAATGAACCTTGGACTCATCTTTTCTTTCTTACCAAATCGCATCACACTTTTCCATGGCGAAACTTTAAGAAAGACATGATCACCTACCTAGAAAGATAGATCCTTCCTCTAGTTATCCGCATAACTCTTCTGCCTTCTCGGAGATGTTCTCATGTGTTTCTGAATCAACTAAACTTTTTCTGCCATCTCTTCTACCAATTCTGGTCCCATCAACTTCCTTTCACCCACTTCATCCCAGAAATCTGAAGTTCGACACCGCTTCCCATATAATGCCTCAAATGGTGCCATGTGTATACTGGAATGAAAACTGTTATTATAAGAGAACTAAACCAAAGAAAGATGTTGGTCCTAACTTCCCTGATAATCCATCGAACAAGCACGTAGTGTATCCTCCAAAGTCTGAATTGTTCGTTCTGACTGCCCATCTGATTGAGGATGAAAAGCTGTAATAAAATTTAATTCAGTACCCAACGACTTCTGAAGGCCTTTCCAAAAGTTAGAAGTGAACCTAGGATCACGGTCAGATACAATGGAGAGAGGAACTCCATGTAACCTGACTATCTCTTTAAGATACAAATGGGAAAGTTGATCTAGGGAAAAGTATCTCGTATGGCAAGGAAATGAGCAGATTTAGTCAAGCGATCAACAATAACCCAGATTGCATTATTACCTCGAGGTGTCTTCGACAATCCCACAATGAAGTCCATGGATATATTATCCCATTTCCACTCTAGTACTGGTAAAGGCTGAAGCATCCCTTTCAGTAACTGCCTCTCTACTTTAACCTGTTGACAAGTCAAACACTTCACAGTAAAATCAGCAATATCTCTTTTCATTCCGTCCCACCAGTAATACTCCCGAAGATCTCTATACATCTTAGTACTGTCAGGATGGACTGAAAACTGAGAACTATGAGCTTCACATAACAAATATCTCTTCAACTATGAATAACACGACACACACAATCTCTTACCAAATATCAAAACAAAATCATTATCAATATTGAATTCAGGAAACTTACCCTTCTGAACCAGCTCTATCTTTTTTTTCAACTTACTGTCTTGATTCTGTGCTTGCTTAATTCTGTCTGATAGAGAAGATTTCACTGATACCTGAAACAAAATAGAAGGACATCCTGCACCAACAACATCTATGCCAAAGTTCATCAAACCCTTAACCAAAGGATCACGTTCCAAACACAACATTGTTAATGAAGCATTACTTTTTCGACTCGAAACATCAGCCACTTTATTTGCTTTTCCCAGATGGTAATGAATTGTACAATCATAATCCTTGATTAGTTATAGCCATATCCTCTGTCTCATGTTCAATTCTTTCTGAGTGAATAT
This sequence comes from Viscum album, assembly GCA_963277665.1. Lineage (NCBI taxonomy): Eukaryota > Viridiplantae > Streptophyta > Magnoliopsida > Santalales > Viscaceae > Viscum > Viscum album. The sequence continues at coordinate 1,760,884,565 of OY728123.1, forward strand.
ATACTTTAAACTTTTTTTATCGGTATATATTTCACACTTTACTCCATACAAATGATTCCTCCAAATTTTTAAAGAGAAAACAACAGCAGCTAATTCCAAATCATGTGTAGGGTAATTTACCTCATGAGTTTTCAACTGACGTGAAGCATAAGCAATTACCTGATCATTCTGCATTAAGAAGCAACCAAGTCCTTTCAATGAAGCATCAATGAAGATAACAAACTCCCCATTCCTGGAAGGTAGTGCCAAAACTGGAGCATTCACCAATCTTCTTTTCAGTTCCTGAAAACAATCATCACATTCTTTTGTCCAGATAGACTTAACACCCTTCCGAGTTAGCTTAGTTATTGGACTAGATAACCGTGAAAACTTTCTAACAAACCTTCGGTAATAGCCTGTCAAACCAAGGAAGCTACGAATCTCATTTACATTTGTGGGTCTTGGACATTCTTCCACAACCTTTGTTTTTGCAGGATCAATAGTTATCCCATCTTTAGAAACAATATGACCATGGAAAGAAATTTTTTGCAACCAAAACTAATACTTAATGAATTTCCCATACAATTTCTTTTCTTTTAAGGTTTTTAAAATAACCCTTAAATGTCTTTCATGCTCCTCTTTACTTTTAGAAAACACTAAAATATCACCAATGAAAACAACCACAAACTTATCCAAGAACTCATGGAAAATTCTATTCATTAAGTCAATGAATATAGCAGGTGCATTGGTTAGCTGAAAAGGCATTACTACAAATTCATAATGGCCATATCTTGTATGAAATGAGGTATTAGGAATATCTACTTCCTTTACCTTCAACTGATGGTACCCCGATCTCAGGTCAATATTTGAAAAATAATGAGCTCCCTGGAGATGATCAAACAAATAATTGATATGAGGAAAAGGATATTTGTTCTTAAGAGTGATGTTATTCAGGGATCTATAATAAATGTAAAGTCTCATAGAACCATCTTTCTTTTTAACAAATAAAACAAGAGAACCCCATGATGATTTTCTAGGTCGAATAAAACCTTTCTCTAATAAATCTTGCAATTTCTCCTTCAACTCTAAAAGTTAAATTTGAGCCATTCGATAAGGGGGTTTTGAAATTGGCTTAGCATCAGGAACTGAGTCTACAGTAAACTCAACTTCCCGATCTGGTATTATTCCAGGAAAATCATCAGGAAAAACATCAGGATACTCATTTAGCACTGGAACATCATTAATCTGAACAGTTACCTTGTTTTCAACAATATGTGAAAGGTAACATTCATTTCCATCTTTTACAAGTTTCTCATCCTCTTGATATGTTATCAACAGTAAGGGTTCATTATTGTACACAAACTGAAAGTCTTTCTGAAAAGAAACTTGTTTAGCTCTACAGTCAATCTTAGCATGGTAAATAGAGAGCCAATCCATACCCAGGATAACGTCAAACTCTACTAGAGGTAAAACAATAAGGTTTTCAAGTAGGTTAATTCCACAGATAAGGATTGGAAGATTCTTATAAATTATTTTTGCCTCAACATTTCCCCCAGGTGTTTTTACCAAAAGTTCAGGAGTAATTTCTTGAGATGGTATTCCCATTTTACTAGAAAAGTTTTCAGAGATGAAATAATGTGTAGACCTCAAATCAAACAACACACTGGCATAATCTGAAAAAACAAACAAAGTAACTGATACCACTTCATTTGATGGCGCAAAATCTGCTGAAGTAGTTGCGAAGGATTTCACCACCCCTTTCTGCTTGTAGTCTATCTAGTTCCCATCACTCGAGCTCTTTGTTGGACACTCGTTTGCATAGTGACCCATCTCATTGCACATAAAACATTTCACTAAATGTAAATAAAATTTGGTCTTACCATCACCCTGATCTTTTTCAGTGCAATAACGAGCCTTATGTCCCATATTACCGCATCAGTAGCACTTTCCAGAATTCAGAAGACATTCCCCAGCATGAATTTTACCACATTTATCACAAACTGGAAACTTAGTTTTCTTATCATCATACCTTTTTGAACAATTCTTTCCTTTCTCCTACCACCTCGGTCTCTTCTTCTGCTGGTTGTTATATAACACCTGATCATCGGAAAACTCCATTTCTACCTTCTCAGCACATCGAACAAGATTTTCATAACTTTTGAACTCAGGAGAAGCCAATTCCCTTCGATATTTTGGCTTTAATCCTGAGTAAAAACGATTGATTTTATTATCAAAGTCTCAGATAAAATTTGGAGCATACCTTGACAATCGAGTGAACCTCTCTTCATAGGTAGCTACTGAGTCTTCCTCTTGCCTCAATTCCAAGAATTGTTTTTCCATCCTAAGTCGAACAGCCTTAGGAAAATACTTCTCAAGAAACATACCTTTGAATTCATCCTAGTCAAGAGCATCAATCTCATCAGCGTCCCTGATATTTTTAACCATCGGCCACCACTGATATGCTTCACACTCCAAACGGTAAATAGCAAGACTAACCTTTTGTTTGTCTGAACACCCCATGGCATAGAAAATATTCTCTTGTGCTTTAATCTACCCTTTAGCTAGCATATGGTCAGATGATCCTCTGAATGATGGGGGATGTTGCCTTATGAAATGTTGCACCACTTACATGTTTCTCTGCAGTTGATCTGGCTAATCCCGTGCATGGATACCACCACCATTTATCGCTTGAGTCAACTGCGCCATTACTGCAACAAACTGTTCAGTTCCAATTACGACCATCTCAGGATGCTGATTCGGAAGGTTATTTCCTTATGTATGCCTTCCTAGCACTGCTTCCATGTTTCCTCTGCGGAAGACCATTCTGAACAAACATGTCTTAGATGAAGGAACATGGTAATCTTCAAATGCTATATCATTTTAATTTGACCATAAAAAAATATTTTTGGATAATAATTTAATAGAATTATAACTCCTAAAGTTATCTAAAACGACCTATGATACCAACTATAAGGCCCCATCCTTAAACATCACTTAATCCTAAGTCACTTTAAGAATACACATTGAGTATCTTTTCAGGTTTATAGTTTTAGAGAATTAGATCATAAAACATGCATTACATTCAACATTTAAACAAAGTGGTTACATAAAAGATAATATTCATTTTCCCATCAACAGAAACATATTTAAAATAAAACATGAATTCTATCTTGACACTTCCTTGACACTATCATCATATCATGTACCTTTCCCTTGACCTGTGAAAAACATTTCAAAAAATTGGGATGAGCATAAAAAGTATAGTAAGGGATATACAAATATGGAAAGGAAACATGAGTACATATATACATAAGAATGAAATCATACTTTACCCATAAAACATAAGCACTTTAACATACCTCATCAAATCATGAATAAATCATAGAAATCATAAGAAATAAAGGTAACTTGAGGCATTCATAACATTCTTACGTAGGGAGTAACCCTCTTGGTTACGTTTGGAATACCCATAACAGTATATTCCCTAAATCTCTTCAGAGAAACCTCAACGTTTAACCCCTTCGCATTACCCAATGCATTGGAGAGCTATATCGGGCTCACCCGCCCTTAGTTTATCACGGAACCACCCATCTTCATAATAATTCCCTAGAACCATAACATAATCGTATCACATAAAACATGCATAAAGGAAACATAAAATTTCCACTTTTCAATCACAAGATATAAATACAACACATTGATATAAAAACATTATGAAACCCATTTTCAATTCCAAAATAAAATAAAAGTAAAACATGGTATTTATTTTTCATTAAAAAAAGGCATGGATTATAGAGGAAGCCGAAACTCAAATAATGGTCACTGTGGCGGAGAAGTCTTTGTCGCCGCATACGTACGACAAAAAAAATTCCATTTTGTCATTTAGTAAAACGATTCGTATAAAAATATTTCTTTTGGATAAACGTAAAAGTCAAAGGGGTTTATACACCGTATAAAAGAAAGTTGTGTATAAAACATAATATGCCTCAATGAAAGGAGATTGAGACGAAGTCCCATACCTCGGGTCCGACTTGACTCGATCGTTATTTAATGTCCTAAATAATAAACTTGAGTTAATTTATACTTGATTAAGAACCTTTTTAAAGTTCATTATTCATTTTATATCACCTATTACCATGTCATGAACACTATGTAATTATTTAAGTTAATAACAACTGTTTTAACGATCATTGGTACTTGAGTAAAAAATATGCTCTTTATAATTACAAGTTGTTCATGTATACATTATATAAAGAGTTATACTCATGATGTATATATCATATATATCATATATATCCAGTATATACATTCATTTATAATATTACATAACATTTAGAGGTAAGAAATGAAATGCACCGTTCATGGAGACGGTAATCCGTACGTACTCATGAATGCTACTTCCATTTCTATTTCATATTTAATGGAATTAAAAAATAATGATACATAATAGTATTATAATTCCAGTATTTTATCATATATAATATCATTCAATATATCCTTTAAACATACCACATATGTTATTAACGAATCAAATCACTTTGAGGGGGCGGTAGTCCGCACTTCCTAAAATGAAGATATCGCGTTTACCCATAATGGAAAACATAAAGGTATGACATAAATGAAAAATACAGAAGCTTAAGTAAAACATAAAAATATTATATATCATATATAAATGTAGTGACGCCTTAATGACCACCTTTGAAGGTGTTATATGAGTGTTGAACAATCATCGTTTCGTGAGGCAGAAATTCACCATCCAGAGAAGCAGTATGTTCTTTAACCATTAGATATAGGTGTGTGTAAGTGTAGCTCTAATAATTCTTATAACAAAATCCTAGTATATTTAAGATATTGGTGTTTTTACAAAATAATGGAATAAAAAGAGTTTATAGGGTTGGAGAAGCAAAATCAAACATAATAACACAAGAGAAAACACTACCTTTAAAACGGGTCACTCTTTTTGATTTGAGCTCAAAGGCTTCCTTGGGAAGAATTCTGACCAAAGAGAGGCTTCAAGGAGTAAAAGAGGGATGTGGAGAGACAAAATAGGCAGGTTTTGGCTGAGGCAAAGGCTTGATAGGTGTGGGTAAGGTGGTAGAGGTGGGGGCCTTTTATAAGAGGAGAGGAGGGGCACTCTGGGAAAGTTATAAAAGGTTACTTTATTAAAAAATGATTTTCGGATTTAAAAGGTACCAAAATTATGTATTTCTAGGATAAGGTGCTAAGAGTTATAAATCCACCCATCCAATAGGTTTTTGAAATGTGTAGGTCTTATATTTTACATTATACTTTCATTTTATTTAAATCGTTAAATAATGAGATAATCGCTGCATCATCATGGTGTCATAAATAATTTAACATATTTAATGTATAAAAATTATAAAGAAACAATAATGATGTAGTAAATCGTTTTAGCTTTCTAATGAATATTTATAGTAAAAAATATGACCTGTATAACCCCATTTAAAAATTGTTTTAGTAAAACAACTCATGTTTGTGACATTTTTATTTTAACTTTAAATAAAAAGGTATTAATGTCATTTTCCGGCCAAAGTGGCTCCATGGAGTCCCCAAGTTGACCCATGGATTTTCTTGGTCGACCATGATGCATCAAATAAGGGTAGGACATGTGTCTAGGTCATTTCATATTATTAAAACATTATTTTTTACCTTAAACTACACTAATTACCTCTAATCGCGATTAAAAACTTAAAAGTTACTATTCACCAAAAAATTATTTTAATCACATTGAACCAAATTTTACTTCTTAATGACAACCATGTATGTCGGATTTTTGAAATTCAAAACACATAGGTGGTAAAATTTCATTTAAATGAAAAATCAGTTTTTATAAGTACCACTTAGTGGTTTCACTATTCATCAAAAATTGAAGTTTTTCAGAAAAATACCAAAACTTCACCCTAAGATATATTTGATATTCTGAATTAAAAAATTATGTCTATTTTACAAAATTCAAAACATATAAGATACATTAATTAATTTAATAATTAATTCCCACTGTTAGAGCAAATAACGTGTTTTTATGAAATAATAAGTATCAAAAGATTGACACTAGTTTAAGTCCAATATTAAAGTAAAATTAATTCCAACGACCACTATTGGATTAAATGGTAAAAGTATATTCTAATTTAACTTTAAAACAAATTCAAAATATAATCTAATCAAATAAATAAATTAGATTAAAAAGAGGTTTTGAATTAAAATACAACATTTTCACTATTCATTAAAAAAAGAACTTTGTCGGAAAAATACCAAAAATTCACACAAAGTAAATTTTGATTTCCCTATTCTAAAGAAGAACTTTATTTAGTCCAATAGAATGTATAAGAGTGGCCAAAACTATATTTAAGGACAGTTCTCCATCAAAAGGTGATAAGTGGACCTTTATTGAAAATTAGAGTATATATGCCTAAAATTGAATTCTTTTCGTATTTGAAGCCTTTATCTTTTATTGGATAAATTTTAAGACATTTAACAAACATATATAATCATATTTTAGTTATTTCCATTCATTCCCGCCAATACAATGACTACACGTTAACTACCATTTAAATTATATTATTTTATTACTAGTGTGAAACGTAAGATTTCAAAGAAACTCTTTGTTGCGTATCAGGTAAACTATCGAACATATCAACCCCTTTAAAGTAAAATTAATATTTAATTCATAAATATTAATAAAAATGAAAATGCTTTATTCTTTATTTACCTGAGATGTTACACAAATATTCAACTTAATCTATTCCATAATTAATTAACCTTGAAACTCTTCATAAATATTACTGACTATATTCCAAATCCAAAACATTGATCAAACATTTATCCTCGTAAAACATAAAGTAGTTCATAATTTCATATTAAAGACATGTGAATACTTTTATCTCATATTATCCTAAAAATGGTAATCTCTATAAAACCGTAATGGATAAAATTTAAAGTTTTCGAATATATTCCTTAAACGAATATATGTAGTAAACTATAGAAAATATAAACCATAAATACAACATTGATCACATTTTAAGTGTTATCCTCCCCCAATCATGTGTTCTACAAGAGGTTCAACTTATCACGAAGTCACTTTTCTTGTTCATTATCCCCATTCAACATGTTATATAAAATTATTTAACAAATGGAACTAAAATACAAGACTTATACATATCAAAAATAAAATAATTTTAAAACATATTTCTTGGATCCAAATTCACAAGAAAAATATTTATTCCACTTTATTCCGTACTTCATCATCATATTACTTAATACCTCTTTCCTTTCATTTTTAATCTATAGTCTCTTCATAAACATAAGTATAAAAAAAACTTATATAACCTTGCTGATTCTCTCGTGAGTTTTCCCCCTAGGACATATATTTTCATAATTCATATGTGTGTTCACATTTAAAACATTCAACCATTGATAATAGCATAGAGAGGCCATTATTCAAAACATTTTATTTTTTCATGGAAATAACTTTCTTTATATAGTAATTTTCTAGACCCAAAAAATATTATTGTTATTTTAAGACATTTACTCGGGGTGTTTAATCTCACATTCTCATCATATAGAAAATTGAATCCACTTTTCTCTATAGTTTCCACCACTTGAGATCTCAGCAGACTCTATACTTCTCTTCATTGGCGAGTCCGAGAGTTGGATAAAGTGCATGTTTTTAATCATATATCTTTCTTAATGGTTAATCATAATCACAATATCTATAATTCTGGTCATTACCCCATTTTATTTCTTATTTACTCATTGTATATCACATTCATCCTTAGCCCAGTTACTTATAGTTCCATCCATTGAATAAAACTAAAAGCACAGTGTGAGAAAAGAAAAAAATAAGGGTTAGCTCAAATTCTCAGTAATAGTTAAGTAAAATAGAAGCTATAATTAATCAATAAGAATAACTAACATGGAAAGGTGAATAACTTAACCCACATTCCATTTAATCAATAACATGATCATATTATGGATAAAATAAACTATGATCAAATAATGCCATTTAAATAATCACATGAGCTAGAAAACTAAACCATGGATATTTTACTAATTGAATAATCACACTGAAATCAATAAATACTTTCATAATTAGGGAACACATAATTTCAGACATAAAAAACATACCATCAAGGATTCATCTAAGACACCATATATAAACAAGTAAGACATAAGCTAGTACTCAAACTAGATTGTCTCATGAGACCATTTGATGCATCAAAAGGCTATAATGGGCCTCAACCATCAAATAATAAGTCCAATAAATTCCACATATAAATTTTTTGAAACACAATAAATATATAATTTTTTATTAAAACTATTATATAAGATGTTGATAACATTCCTCATTAAGTAATCAAAATCACAACTCATCCAGAGTAATATGGTGAATGGTATCAAAATAGTACATCCCTAGTCAAACTAATCAATAAACACTTAATAAGATATTAAATATGGTTTCATAATAGATCAAACTAAATGAATAATAAGATTTAACAAAATATGTTGTCCTAGATGAAAATACTTTAAATGAGATCATTGAAAAACTCTCGATTGAAATACCCTTTCTCACTTTGAAAATCACTTATGTCTAAAAAATAAAAAAATTATAAAGTAACACATTTTATTTGAATATAAACTAAATAAAATTGTAAATTAATATTTAAAAAATTAAGTCATAATGAAAGAGGGAAAATCTTCTCATATCGTATAAGTTAAAAAAATCCTATCATATTTTTGTGAGAAAAAAGTCCCAAGGAATCTTGTATAGAAAAAAATAAACCTTTCAAACTATTTTGTAAAAAGTAAAACATGATTGGAAATGAATTTAAATTTTCATAGTAGAATATTAAAAAAAATTTGGAAACAATTATAGAAAACATGTACAAGGAAGAAAATGATAGTTTTAAAGAAATCTTTAAAAAGATAATTTTTTTAAAGAAATTATCATAAAAATATCATATCATTGAAGTGAGGTTTAACAGAATTAATAGATTATCTATATCCACTATAAATAAACATAAAAAATTTTAAATTCAACATATTATAATCAATATTAATTTTACAGATAATCTTAGCATGAAAAAATCAATGATGTAGAAGTTTAACCTGATGAATGGAAACCTTGTTAAGAAATATCTCACCACTTTGTAATTAATCAAATCATATACCACAAAAAGGTAATAGTTATAAAATGAAACGTTTAATACTATTAATATAATGATATTAATGATATAATACATCAAAGGGAAGTATATACACCACACATAAGAAATAAGTGGTTAATAAGGCATATGTCTCACAGAAGTAAAAGTGAGATGAGAAAACTCTTACCTCACGCTTCCCATTAGTGTAAAATTATTTATACTTTTGTATAATAGTTTAAAAAATTTTCTCAGATAATTAAATAACTATATTCATATTTATAATATCTTATATTAACCTTTTATAACATATTACCACCCGTTCATTAATAATATTTCATTATTTTTATTGTTTAAGGTGCGTTCGTTTCATGGTCGGTTTATTTGTGTATAATTATGGATTTTATTGTTAAACTGAAATAAAACTCCATAAGTGAAATTAAATTTTATTAAATAACTTCCTTAAATTTTAATGTTCCCATTTTTTATTTTTCTTTCATACATGAGGATGATTCATTTGGTAAAATGTTAATGATAAATTTTAAGTTTATTTTTGGCTGTTTTCCCGAACATCACGAACTAGTTCCATTTTATTTAATAATATGTCTATATATTAATTAAATAAATTTAAATAAGTTATAAAATACTTCTTAAAATCTTTTTTATCAAAAAGAATAGTTTTATGATCACCCATGAAGGCGGTAATGGAAAACGAACAAAATCATTATTCACGGAGGTGATTAACCTGCATAATTTGGACAATAGTTTTATTTCTTTGAATTAAAGGAGATAATGAAAGGGATAGATATAATAAATTACATTATAAATATAAAATTTCAGTATATAAATTATTCTATAGTTATCATGCCTTTATTTATAATATAGGTGAGGAGAATATAAAAGAAGAAATGAAATTAAGAGATGTGCTTTGAGAAATTTACCTCTTGAATATCACCTCCTTGAAGGACCCCTTGAGGACTTTGGATTTGGTACTTTGGTGAGAAAAGATTCACTTTGATGTGTTTTGGGTAGATATTATAGGTTTTGGAAGATATTTAAAGAGATTCATGTTTTTTGAGGAGAAATAGGGTGGTGATGGGTGATATTTATACTTGAGGAGGGGTAGTTTTATGTGATTAAATAATGATTATTTTATATTTAAGAACAACCACATTTGGTTGGAATTAATTCAAATAAATTATAATTATTATTAATGTTTTAAAGGATGGTTATGGTTTATAAATACCATAACATTAAATGTCTTATTTTTAGGTACTTTAATCCACTCCAATTTAACTTTAACCGGTTTCATTATTTTACCTATACCACAGTAAATATTTCTTTTTACCATGGTAAATTTTTTATAAATAAAAATGAAAACAACATTATAACATATTTTGGACCATATTATTCTAAATATGTAATCTATTTTACAAAATTCAATTCACATAATTGGAATAATTATATTTAAAATTAATCCCATAGACGAGATGTGAAATAAATTTTTTAAAGGGAAAATGTTAAAAAGTTTAACAAGTTTGTATATATAATTAAATAAAAAAATGATTGAAATTAACAAAATTGTATTAATATATTTATAATTGATCTAATTTGACGTTAAAACCAATTTAAATTATAATTTATCCTTTTAAATTATTTATATGAAAAGTTAGTTTCAATTAAAATTCAGTATTATAAAATAACTAATTTATGTGAAATGAATAATTATAGTTTAATAGTATAAAAGATAATAAATATATATAAGGATATAAAATAATATATTATTTTTATTATTTTTACTATACAAGACCATCATTTGTTTTCATGATGGTCAGGAGTAAAAGGTACGTGTTTTCTTATCTCATTTTCCTTTAATTGATATAAATTCCATTTTCACCACCTATATCCTTTTATGCGATGTATATAATTTTCCATGGTTGTGTTTCATCATAAATTAATTAAATTAAACACATTTAAAATAAAATCTCAAGTATTATCTTTCATGTTATTTTGATTTAAAACTTTCCAAATTTGTAAAGGTTTTCTTTCCAATCTCATATTAAATTCAAGACTATTATGAATAAATTTACTTTTTTTAAAATAGTATTATATTTATATAAAAAACATAAATTTATATTTCACATATATTTTCATGAGATTTTACATCCCCTCCTACTATTTCAAATCCTATTTGGTTAATCATTTACCCAAATTAATTCTTGAAATAGAAACATACCTCACCTCTTCTTTTCTATTCAATATCATTCTCTTCCACATCCATATTCCTTATTTTTTATGGATACACATATCTCTATTTATATTATTGATTATTTTAATTGATAGCGGAATCAAATTATTTTATAAAAAGTAATCTTCTTTTAATTTTTTTAGTATGACCCCTTTCCACCAATTGTGACTTTATTTACAAAATTTTAATGTAATATTCTTTTTATTTTATTTTTTGTGAAAGTGAATTTTCCATCCATATTCTTTGATTTTTTAAGAAACTAAATCTCTGTGATTTCATGTTTTTCCAAATAAATCTATAATCCCATTATTTTATATCATATATATATTTTAAATAAAAGGTATAAAAATATAAATGTTACTTCTTCTTCCTTCTCAAAGTAAAATTTTAATGCTCATATAAAAGTGTTTTCCATATATGGATTCATAATTTAATATTTTATATTCTTTAATCAGAATATCATCCAATGAAACCATCAATATTCTTTCTTTGTATGGGTTGTTATAATTCCATATATAAGTTCTCATTGAACCTATTTATTTCACATAGGTTAATTAAGCTATTATAGAATTAAGAATTTTTTGATGTTATTATGGAACTCATATACATGGTTTTCATTATGTGATTGGTAGGACCATAATTATATATTCCATTAAATCATTTAGTAAACAAATATCTCATTAGATGACTAGGAGTGGGAATTGAACTTAAACCCTTAAGGGATTTTATCAACTATGTGACGGATGGTCCCAAAATTATATAGCCCTATAATACATTAAATAAAGACTTACATCTATTGAGTTGACATGATATGTATTGGGGAGAAAAATCAATCCATTATAATAAAATTTTTACTATGTGATGATGACCATGTCAGTGATTCTCAATAAATGGAATTATTTTCTATGCTTATGTATATACAAAATTATTATGACTATGTTATATTTTAAGAACTCTTGATTATTGAGGCATATTTCCATATTATTATTGATAATATATTTTCTTATTCCAAAAAACTTATTCCATGATCAATGATTTATTATTTATGCTTTATTGGGTATGATTCTCTTATGTTATGTCCATACACCTCGATTATATTCTCATACCCAAATGTTTATCTTAGGCTTACTTATGATTTTTATTGTTTTCTCTCATGAATACCCTTAATGAGCATCTGATATCACTATTTATTTAATTTTCATTACTCGTGTTATGAAGGAGAATAATAAGTATGATATTCTAAAAGGGTGTCATGTGAGAAGATTATTTGTGGGGTATGTTGAAGATGTTTTAAAATAGGTTTATTATGTATTTAGTCTACAAAGTTAATAAATATTTAGGTTATAGGGTGTGATTTATTGTGACATGTAATAAATATTCTAAAAAATTATGTAATATGCAAGTATATTGTGCTTGGGTAACTTATATTAGTATTAGAGTGGGGTTTAGTTATTTTTATATATTTGGTTATCCTGATAGAATCAAAGGCAACCTATGATGAACTAAAAGTGATAGATGATAAATCTAAAATTTCATATGTTGAAATAAAGGTGTCAAATTTTTGGAAATATTAAGATTTATTTGGCTTATTATATGACTACTTATGTTGATTTTTGTTACTTAATACTCACCCTAACATAATTTTATGTCAATGGATATAACATTGATAAACGATGTTAATAATGAGTTCCATAAAAAATGTGGTGATTGTACTAACAAGAAACCAATGGGGTGGTAGAACATGTGATTTTTTTAAAATTCTATCTAAATCTATAAATAATAACCTAATCCATGTTGATATCTAGAACATACTGAGTAATAAGAAACACACTATTGATTCTTTCATGCATCAATGAATAAATACCTTTTCTAGATTTCTTAATTAAATAATTAGGGATAAATTTACAAACATGATAGAAATGATATTTTCTATTCTTCAATGCATAGAGTAAGAAAAATTAATTTCAGATCTCTGTTAGTTCGAAGGTGAAATAGACCAATAGTGGGCTATGATAAATAACATAATTCCAAAGAAATAAATCATATCCATTAAATGGTATGAGTTTAAGGAGTTATTTTCCAATAAATATTATCCTCAAACTATAAAAAATAAAATTGGCTGATAATTCCTTGAGTTGCTGAGAAATGAGGATGAATACATTGTTACCAATGAATAAAAATTTAAAATACTTTCTTGGTATACTTATGGTTTTATAATTACCCCCAAAATAAAAATTGACCTTTTCTTTAGTGTTTTAAAAAGAACACTCCAAAATGAATTGTCTATAAGGTACTTTGTTAGCTATGGATAAATTATTCAATATGCACTTAAGGTGGAATAGAAAGTGGAAACTCTCATTTTGGTCATGGATCCAATAATATGAAAAGAAAAATGAAATTTCATGGAAAATAAAATTATAAGTCACATTGGGGAAAAATCATCATCTTATATATTGAAAATTTTGGAAGAATCAGGGGGGAATGTATCTAATGAATAGATAAATATATTAATTGTAGATGAGATTCTCATAGAGAACATTAATGATGAAGGGATATTAATAATGAAAATAATTAACTAACGTACACATTAAACACACTCCAATGCATCATTTATGAGGACTATAGGGATTATGAAAACAAATACACCAAACCAGGGGTTAATGGTGACAATAAATTTCAAAACCATCATAAGCCAAGAGGTGAAGCGAAGGATTATGAGATCCCAACTACTGATGCGGGAAATGAAACAAAATGGTGTAAGGTACAATCATCATCCACCCATGAACTAAAAATATAATATTTTATTATATTCTAACCCACTCATTTATATTTTGAAAATTTTATAAGACCAACAATGATTAGATATCAAATTATTGATGAAAACTCCTAGTACTGTGATAATTCTATCCCATGTATATACCACACATCTTATAGAAGTTTATGGGCGTATGATTCTTAAAAATATTATTAATTTACATTTAGTAAAATTTGATGTTATTTTGGAGATGGATTGGATATATCCATATAGATTCTATATTAATTGATGGGGTAGGGAAGTAACATTCACTACTGAAAATCAGGCCTTTTGAAGTTCTAGTAAAAAGACATTATGAGCACTTTAGAAGTGCTGATAATGTAAGTGATATTAAACTATTTTCATTAACAGTGCTCATAAAAAGTGCTAATAAAGTCCCTCTTTTAATTATCGCATTACGGTAGGCCTTTTAGAAGTGACACATTTACAGATTTGATTCTCTAATGAAGATGACCTCATGTATTTTTGGGCATTTTCTCCACATTCTATGAAGGGTTTCAGGTTCTCTCTATTCTGATGGACCTTTGATTTTCACTTGAGATGTGATCCTCTGGCCTCATCACTCTTGATATCCTTACCTTGTATTACATTTCTGTTTAAGAACCCGACGATCCTACTGTTGATAGAAAATCTGGTTGGACATTAGCTTTCCACTGATTTCCGCACCAAGGCCATCTATCACCCAGTTGAGCCAAGGATTATTGTCAAAGTTCATTTATCAAAAGGCCCTCGGGAGTCCATTTTCATCGAAATTGAGGGAGATATTTGATGTCTTCAGAAGGTACATTACGACTATTTTATTTCCTTTTTCTTGGGTTGTTCCCGCATTGGCCATGATGTTTATAGCTGTCGAAGAAGCCTCTCCGGTCAACCCTGGTCTTGTCCTCCCAATATTATGGATAATGGAACCATTGATGTATGCGATTTACCTGTCGGAAATCTTGAAAAGAACGGTGAGGATGTTGTGGACTAGTGTTGTATTAGGGAGTCTTAGGGGATCATTGATCCTCCGGCATGCATACAATGTAAGGGAATAAGTTTGACTGAAAATCCAAAGGTGTTTGATGCGTTTGATTGGATAAAATAGAAGCTAGGTATACCATTGAAAGAGAAGGGAGAAAATGAAGAAAAATAGGCCCGCACTTGTTCTAAGCAGGTAGCCGATACCAGGTATACAGTTGAGATGAAGAAACTCACTCAAGGTGAGCATGAATGTGCAATAATAGAGGCTGGTAATCACAAGGAGGCCAAAATACCTGGATATTTAAATTAAGTGCCTGTGTTGTATACTGTAGTGTCCCCCCTGATATAGGGAGGCCTAAGGAGGGGAGGGTGGATGAGCCTCCTAGGATACAAGAGCTGCCTCGGGTTTCTGAGGCAGTGCCTAGTATAGGGAGTCGGGAGGAGGGAAGTGTGTCGGGTCCCTTGGACCCAAACATTCTCTAAATTCATCCAATTTAAAGGCTGTATCTACAGGGGAAAACAAGTCGTTCCCCAATGATCTGAGCAAGCAGTTTGGGGTGAAACCTCCCACTGAAGGCCCGAGGGTTGTGCTAAGGAACCTCGTGGATAACTTTCTAGATAAAGATCAAGTAATGTCATATGAGGAGGATGATTTAGGTTCTCATACCTATAGTCAAATATAAGCAGACAGTTGGGATCGTTTCCAAGGGAAAGGTCCTCACAACCCTAGAAGGAAGAAGGGGCTAAAACGAAAGCGCGACTCCAGGAAATGGATTGTGATACAAGGGAAAACCAAAATGACGTAAGGAAAATTCTTACCTGCCAAAACCAATGGAAACCAGGTCGGACAAGAAAGGTGGAAGCAAGGAAAGCAGAGTCCTGCAACAGATAAATAACATTGATCTGAGAAGAGAACCAAAGGTAATAGAAAAAGAGGCAGGTGAGTGTCTGATTCCAATATTTCACTCCAAGGATGAAATGATTGATAAAGACATGAGGCCCAACACCTAAATTGAGGAAATTACAAGAAGTTATGAAAGAATATTGAAAGTTGAGGCCACTGAGGAGAAAGAAGCATAGATCGACAAGAAAGATCAAATAATTTCTTAGGGTTTCAATCAAGGAAAAATATCTCTGGAAGAATTCATTCAGACAATGGACAAGATGATCTCTCATCTCGCAGAACTTCTCAGGGAGGATCTAAACACACAGGTTAGCACTTTTCACTGGGGATTATATAGAGTGGCTGATTCAAATAACCTTAGTCTAGTGTTTAATAACTTTGTGAGTTCCTTTAGCACATGGTGGTTATGGTTTTATGAATGACGGGTTCCCACTTCTCCTTAAAGTGGATTTTCAATAAATATTTATATTTGGATGGAAAGGTCTCATTTATCAGCACTTTTTAACATTGTTAAATTCCCTCATTTAATAGTGAAAAAAAGTGATGGTAAAGTCCCCATAGATAATGGGTATAATTTTTTTTCACACCCCCTTATCAGCAATGCCCCCCATATCTGTGCTTCCCCCTTATTAGTTCTTCCCACACCCCTTTATCTACTCTTTAGATAATCCCACCCCAGTGTGCGCCCCTCCCTCCAGCGAGTTTCAAACCTGAGATGTCCAACTTCTACACTAGCTCCTTTTCCACTGCCCTATACTCTTTTGTCTTACATTTTTTGATATATCTATATATTTATATATGCTTCATTATATATTTTATCCATATATTTATATATATATATTTATATTTTTTTAAAATACATATTTATTTTTATATATTTTAAAATGGATATTAGTTTTTATTTATATATGGTTTATATATTGAGAAATATAATTTATATGTAAATATGTTTAATTAATTATTTATAAAATTAATGATTTTATGTGTGAATATATAAATAATATATATATATTGTTATATATTAGATTATAAATAATAGTATATTGAGGAAAATGATAAAATTTCAATTCCATAATATCAATATGAATGTAATCCTTGAGAATAAATTTAATCCCACTTGGAAAGAGAACAAATACCGCATTAAATGGGGTTTATAATCCTTCAAATGTTAAAAAATTGGGATATGGAAGCTAAAAACTCCGTTTTAGAGGCCTTTTGGACCTTTTTTTGCCTCAAAATAGTTGATTGGGGGATCCCATGGGTCACTGAGGTGTAGATATCATCAAAATATTCGATTAGATATGTGGTATAGCCCAAACTAACACCCAGTGCAGAAGTTGCGGCGGTTTGAAAGGACATTAGATGTGAAAAAAGCAGGGTACGGTGACTATAAACTCAGTTTTTTCCTCAATAACGGTGATTGTGGGTTCCCATGGGTCATCAAGGCATATTGATCATTGAAAAATTTTATTTTTATGTGGTATAGGATAAACTGACACTTTGATCACACTACGAAATATTTCACTTTTTCCAATGGGGACATATCTGTTGGTAAAAGTATATTATACGTTGGTAAAACGTTTTACCAACATATATGTCCCTATCACTAAACTATCAATAAAAACTCTATCTCTAAATGTTCTGGAGATAGATAAAATAGTTCTATGATAATTATAATAATTCCAACAGATAATATATATATTTGTTAAAAATTTTAGCCACAGGTTTTAATGAAAAATGTTTCTGTTGGTAATAATATTACCAACATATAATATTTGTTTATAAAATATATTTAAATAAAAATTATAAGTTTTTATTTCTTGTAAAATTTCAAATTATATTTATTAATTTATCATATATAATATATAATTATTAAATAGAAGACTATTTTTCACACATGTTCAAAATTAAAAAATAATAATTATATTTATAATGAAATTTAATACAAAAACAAAGGATCCTTCACAACACCACATACAACGACACATACCCAGCTCCAGGACCAGCTCATCCATGCCAGCGAGTCATCTTCATAACCAGCTCATCCATGCCTATATGCCAGCTCCAACACTAGATACTAGTGAGCACGAACGACCCATCTATGCCCCATGACCTGCGAGCCAACTCCTAAACTTCATGTCGCTGCCATACCACAGCCTTTAGCTCTGAGATCTCCACCAAACACAAACAAAGAGCATACCCAAAAATGATCTAGATCTATTACCACCCAGAAACAACTCGAGTCACCTCTAATTCCATCAATAAACCTGAATTCGTTTCTATCTCACACCATTCACCTACAATATCTACATAAAAAAAACCAAATAAAATACCCACAAATTAGTGTAAAATATATGCAAGAATTGAAACCAAATTATAAATAATTGAAATTACAAAAGAAGGATTTTCATAGTGAGTATTTTTTATTATCCTTCTTTACATCTCAAGAATCAGTAGTCCGAATGACTTGAATCTATACATCATTTCACTACTTGAAACACTTCATAAAAATGGACTAGCAATTTTTACTTCTAATAAAAATTTTGAAAAAAATAAGAATCCAACAGTGTTTCTTCTAATTATATTTAACCATGGGATATTAAAATTCTCATTAAAACTGAGAGTGTCTGTGTTATTTTTGGGAACATGCATGATGAGTTTCTACACAAGATGTGCACCGCCTAAAGATTTGGGACATCCAACATGCCTACCCATTTATGTCTATCTGATGGGATGCATGCATTCAATGTGCATTATCCTTGTGTGAGTTCACCATCCATGTCTGGTAGTCACGACACCTGCCCAAAAGTGAGTTTGAAGAAAATATCCATGGAATTCATGTTACTTCCTCTTCTTGTATGAAAAGATTCATGTCTGAAGTGATGTATTCATTCAATGATGCATTTTTTATCTCAAATTCAATGAGGTGATCCTAAAAACATGCATTTCCAAATCCTAAAGGTTCATCTATGTATAAAATACTAGTTAGAAATCAGAATTGATTGTTATTGTATATGCATTAGAGGTGAGGGGGGCTGTAGTTTTGGCTGAGTTTAGAATGTCACTAGAAACAGTGACGTGGGCTGAAAATTTGTGGAAAATCTACCCACTAAGGCTATGATTCTCTTAGGATCTCTACATACTTCACATCTTTCTGTGATAGTCCAAATTTTCTCTGCATGGAAAAAGATATGTTTGGAAGAAGGATCACTTTTTTACCAAGTAGATATCCACACGGGGTTCAGGAAAATTTATGGTAAGGTGGATGCCTTTTCCCCTGTTTATAAAATGAATTATGAATTCTCTATATTTTTATATCAGAAGATGGATTTTTTCTCTAGTAAATTAAAGACACACTCAGTCATGTTAGAGGTAAAGTCGGTGAGATACACACTATCATGGTTTACAACATTGAAGAGATACTAGAATGAGGTGACCGCATTTACCTTTTGGTAGACAAGATTCTAACCATGAAGTACAATGCCTTTCACTTCAGGAAGAAATATAAATGTCTTCATCGATCCCTTTGGATGAAAAATGAAAATATTTTGGCATTGTTAAATTCTTGATAGTTTTTCTGTTGTTTATTATTATTTACGCATGTTGTGGTGGAATTACACTTCCTAAAGATTTTAAATTGTTCTGATGAATGGATCCTGCTGACCCTTTAAATGATTAATCTCTCTTTGGGTTAAAGATAACGCCTTTTCATATTCTTCTGAATTTTGTGGGTAGTGTACATGATGTTGAAAGTTTTGAATGATATTGATAGCATGGGTTCCAATATGCTTCAATGTTGATATCACCTGAACTGCACATCATTCCTAGAATTCTGAAAAACCGGCACCCACTCATAGAATCAGTCAAAAAACTGGTGAAAATCGGGCCAAAAATTACAATGACAGTAGACTGAACCCCTTCCAGATGCAGATTTGCATCTAGTTACCCTACTACTGATCTGCTCCCAATGAATTACACTTTCACTGAGTGCATGTGTTGATTCACCCTTCAACATTATAAACCTTATGAATTATAAACTATTTTTCAAAATCCTTAAATTAGGACTAGAATAGAACAATAAATGCTTACCAACTAGTTTGGATTTGATGATATTCCATTGTGATGTGAACCCGAAATCGTCACTATTAAACAAGAAAGATACCAACATTAGTTATACCTTGTAAATAATATACAAAAATATTATAGAGGAAAATTTGAGGCCTTTATAATAATTGACACACTTTTTACCCAAATAGAAAACAAAGATAAATCCACTATGACCACTTACAAATAATTGCACTCTATATCTGGAGAAACGCGAAACTGAACATATGTAATGTAAAATTTATAATCAATTAAATAAAATTACAATGGATATATATGTAATTCTGTAAAATAATATAGAAGTCCATACATTGAAATGATCGATGATGGAGATACAATACAATTTTTACCCCAAATTATTTCATTGGAACAATTTCTTCTTAAAGGAAACACATCATTCATAGAATCATTTATAGTTTCAATTTTCATCATAGTTTCCAGGGGGTACACTGTAAAGACCCGAATTTTCCATGTAATTTTTTTAAATTATATTGAATATTACGAGCCCATGAAAATTTATGGCGCATGATTTCGAGGCCCGGTGTGCCCGAAATGAATTTCTGAACTTTTTTTAGGTGTATTCAGTAAATGTGCAAGTGAGTTTTTGTAACTTTTGAACTGGTGCTCAGAATTGAAATATGAGGGCACCGTTGAAATCTCAGCACTGATATTCACTTAGGAGACCTTCACCTTGACCATAGTAGGTCTAGGGTGGTAGATAGTTTTCCATTTTTTCATGGAGGAATAAAAATATAAAAATATTTAACATTTTTATTTTTCTTGTAACCTTCTTTGGGGTTATGGAGGTGGAGACCACCTGAACTAAAAACTCACAAATTTGAATTCAATGGTGGGGACCACCCGAACCTTAAAATCCCCCTTTAATGGGAGGTAACTCTTGGACTCCCTCTACTTTAATTATTACACATTAATTAATTAATTAATTATGCCTACTCCATATGTGATAAAAAAATAAAATTTATAGACATATTTTATTTAGGTTGGCTCCTCATTTTTTGGGGGAGAAATCGTTGGAGAAATGGAGGCTTGGAGAGAGATCTTAGAGAAACTCATCCTCCAATGAAGAATGTGTCCTCCAATGAAGAACGTGCTCTCCAATGAAGAATGTACTCTCTAATGGGGAATATCATCAACGACAACGAACTGACGTCCGTCCTTCCCTTCTCACCGACGTCAACAAACCTTCGAGGTAGGGTTGTGTTTTTGATTAATCATCGTTAATTTTTCTCTCACGTTGAATCACATCCCTTGAGCCACTTGACACCACTCTAACGAGGAGGGTATGGGCCAAACGAACATGGCCCGACCTCACTGCAAAAATCTTTATAGATCTTGGTGTGTTCTTCGCGATGGAGGATAACAGCAACAGACACTGGTGGGGATCGGGAACAACGGCCGACACCACGACCGAACATGAAGATAGAGGTGGCACAAACATGCCACAAAAGAAGGGCCACTGCCCATCGGTTGTGAAGAAGCAAGGGTGGCGGCCGGTGGAGGTGGGTGTTGGGCGGAGAAAAAGGGAGATGATGGAAAGAGGGGGGGTGAATTGCCTTTTAAAAAATGATTAACAAATTAAAAACAAAGTTGAAAGTGCAGCGGAAATAAAGAGGCAAAACACAAGAATTGATAACGGAGTTCGGCCTAAAACCCGGCCTACATCTCCGCTCCCAACTCAACCGTTGAGAGATTTACTACCGCTTGCTTTTCAATGGTTGTAGCAAGAAACCCACTAGCCTTTTTACAGGTGAAGGCTAGCTCACCTATTACAGCTTGCTTTTAGTGGTTATGCAAGAACCCACTTGCTTTCAATGGTTGAGCAAGAACCCACTAGCCTTTTTACGGGTGAAGGCTAGCTCACCTATGTCTCAAGCCTTTTAAAAGGGAAGGCTTGACTAACCTCTTCACACCTTGAAGGTGGTGTGAGAACCCAAAGAAGAGAGGATGAGAGAAATGGGGGGTTTGTAGGCACAAACCCAAATTGAAGCTCAAAAATGATAAACAAGAAAAACCGTAATGGGAGAAGCCTTGGGCGCCAATGGATGATTGGAGTTGAAGATGTGCACTCCCAAGCTTCTATGGTGGTGCTCCTTGGATGTGGAAGAGTGTTGGAGCAAGTGGGGTTCCCTTGGAAGTATCCGCCGGAGGTTAGCCAAATGATGTAAAATGTGTCCGTTGGCTTCCGTATGGCTTGGTTGTGTTCCTTAGGCTTCCGGAGGTTCAAGGTCCTTTATTTATAGAGGGGGAACCCTCATATGGCCTTTGGAGGTCTTCGGAGCCGTTGGAAAGGGCTTCGGAGCCGTTGGGAGGCAAGTGGACCAGCCTGGTCAAAGGCCCAACGGCTAGTTTGACTGGCTCCACCGGCTGACCGGTACTGAGCCACCGGTTGGCCGGTGTGTGCAAAATGGAGGAGGGCTCGGGCTCAGGCTCCACCGGCTGGCCGGTGAGGAGGCCACCGGTTGGCCGGTGCTGAGGCAGTAGCAAACACTGTTTGGTCTGGGTGCCACCGGCTGGCCGCTGGTGAGGCCACCAGTTGGCCGGTGTAGAGGCAGTAGCTACCCCTTCTGTCTGGGTGCCACCGGCTGGCCGGTGCTGAGGCCACCGGTTGGCCGGTGATAAGGCAGTGGCTCAGCCTTCTGTCCAGGGTCCATCGGCTGGCCGGTGGTGAAGCCACCGGTTGGCCGGTGGACTGAATTTCAGTCCATTTTGGCTTTTTGCCTTCTTGGCCTTCTTGGCCCAATTCCTTGACACCCTGAATTTAAGCCTATCATCCAAAAACACTTAAAACATGATTAGATAAATAAGATGGTGATTGTGATCATGAAAATTAAACCTCGAGGGGTACGAGAGGTACAACAATCTCCCCCTATTTTGATGATCACAATCACCAAAACAAGTAATGTAGAAAATGAAATGAAAAGCATGCTTTAAAGGATTTCTCCCCCAATCAACCCAGAATTTCTCCCCCTTTGTGATTATCAAAATAGCACGGGGCATAAAACTTGATTGAGGGAAAGAGTTGAAAAACAAAATAGATATTTTAAAACCAATTGAAATTTTTGAAATTTGAATTTAAAGTTTTGAAAAATTTGAATTGCAAGTTTTGAAATGAAAAAATTGAAAGTTTGAATCGAAAATTTTGAAATTGAAATCAAAAGGGTTTAAAAGAACCTAACTCCCCCTAAATAAAAACAACAAATCACCGGGGAGAGGTTTTTGAAACCGAGACAAATTTTGGCCCGGTGAGACTCGCTAGAAGGGATTTTTCAATCCATACTTGTCTAGTGGCAGGTCTTCTCTTATAAAATTCATCGCTAAAGAAAATACTTTTGGGGCGGCCATACCGGGCATTTTTACAATTGCACTCATAAATTAAGTGCCTGGGTTTTTTTCAATAATTACAAAATTTAAATTGAGAGCTCCCCCTTAAAAAAATAGTAGGTGCATGGGAAGAGGAAGCTTGCTTGGAATATCCAAGCCCTTGGGTGGTTCTAGATACGCGTTGGGAACCTAAGAGTTTGGTCAGATTTTGTTCACCTTGGGTGAACTTGGCAAGGGATTCCCTTAGATCCTTGATTGTTGATTCCAATGATTCAACATCGGGAAGGTTTTGGATTTTGAGGGTCAACTCTTCCTTCTCTTTGAGAAGTTGTTCTTTTTCGGAAGAGAGTTTTTTGAAATTCTTTTTTAAAGAAACAAATTTGGAAGAAAGTTCGTGAAAACCTTCCTCCAATTGATCTCTAGCATGTTGGAGATCCTCATAAGACATGTGATTGAAAGAATTGGAAGAACTTGAGGATGAGGAGTCGGAATATGTTACCTCATGGAATGCCATTAGGCATTTATTACCATTGTCGCTCGAGGAGGAGGAGGGTGTGGAGCTATCACTCCATGTGGCCTTGAATGCCTTCTTCTTCTTTTGCTTGGCCTTTTTCTTTTTGAGAGGGCAATCGGGCTTGTCATCGCCTTTAGTACCTTCATGGGTTACTTCTAAAAGTTTCCAAATATCATAAGAATATGATCAAGTAGAAATATGATTAAATTCATTTCGGTCTAACCCACAATGAAGAGCATTCATGGCTTTGCCATCTAGCTCAAAATTTGCAATGTCTTCGGGGGTCCATTTGGATTCATCGGGGGAAGAGAGAGTGTAACCTTGCATGACAATTTTAAAAATAGGATAACCAATGATTTTAAGAAAAGTGGTCATGCGGGTTTTCCAATAATTATAGTCGGTTCCATCAAAAAATGGAGCGCGACCCAAAGAATATCCTTCGGGGGCGAAAGAGGTTGATGCCATCACAATGGATCTTAAATTTGAAACCGATTAGGGTATTACTCAAATTTTTCCTTTGATACCAATTGTTGGGTGGAGAAAAAGGGAGATGATGGCAAGAGGGGGGGGGTGAATTGCCTTTTAAAAAATGATTAACAAATTAAAAACAAAGTTGAAAGTGCAGCGGAAATAAAGAGGCAAGACACAAGAATTGATAACGGAGTTCGGCCTAAAACCCGGCCTACGTCTCCGCTCCCAACTCAACCGTTGAGAGATTCACTACCGCTTGCTTTTCAATGGTTGTAGCAAGAAACCCACTAGCCTTTTTATAGGTGAAGGCTAGCTCACCTATTACATCTTGCTTTTAGTGGTTATGCAAGAACCCACTTGCTTTCAATGGTTGAGCAAGAACCCACTAGCCTTTTTACGGGTGAAGGCTAGCTCACCTATGTCTCAAGCCTTTTAAAAGGGAAGGCTTGACTAACCTCTTCACACCTTGAAGGTGGTGTGAGATCCCAAAGAAGAGAGGATGAGAGAAATGGGGGGTTTGTAGGCACAAACCCAAATTGAAGCTCAAAAATGATAAACAAGAAAAACCGTAATGGGAGAAGCCTTGGGCGCCAATGGATTATTGGAGTTGAAGACGTGCACTCCCAAGATTCTATGGCGGTGCTCCTTGGATGTAGAAGAGTGTTGGAGCAAGTGGGGTTCCCTTGGAAGTATCCGCCGGAGGTTAGCCAAATGATGTAAAATGTGTCCGTTGGCTTCCGTATGGCTTGGTTGTGTTCCTTAGGCTTCCGGGGGTTCAAGGTCCTTTATTTATAGAGGGGGAACCCTCATATGGCCTTTGGAGGTCTTCGGAGCCGTTTGAAAGGGCTTCGGAGCCGTTGGGAGGCAAGTGGACCAGCCTGGTCAAAGGCCCAACGGCTAGTTTGACTGGCTCCACCGGCTGACCGGTACTGAGCCACCGGTTGGCCGGTGTGTGCAAAATGGAGGAGGGCTCGGGCTCAGGCTCCACCGGCTGGCCGGTGAGGAGGCCACCGGTTGGCCGGTGCTGAGGCAGTAGCAAACACTGTTTGGTCTGGGTGCCACCGGCTGGCCGCTGGTGAGGCCACTGGTTGGCCGGTGTGGAGGCAGTAGCTACCCCTTCTGTCTGGGTGCCACCGGCTGGCCGGTGCTGAGGGCACCGGTTGGCCGGTGATGAGGCAGTGGCTCAGCCTTCTGTCCAGGGTCCATCGGCTGGCCGGTGGACTGAATTTCAGTCCATTTTGGCTTTTTGCCTTCTTGGCCTTCTTGGCCCAATTCCTTGACACCCTGAATTTAAGCCTATCATCCAAAAACACTTAAAACATGATTAGATAAATAAGAGGGTGATTGTGATCATGAAAATTAAACCTCGAGGGGTACGAGAGGTACAACAGTGGGTCGCACGACGGTGGTGGCGGCGCGCATTCGCACCGCTGGGTGAGCATGGGCCACAACTTTGTGCTGCGACGGAGAAGGGAGGGCGGTCGACATTTGGCCGGCCATGGAGGGGCAGTGCACGGCGTGTCACCGGGAGGAGAAGGGGATGACCATTTCGTCTGGCCGATCTGTACCGAGAAGGACCTACGGTGGGTCCCGCGTGCTGCCTGGTGACCGATCGGCTTCAGCCGTTTAATGATTGAGGGCGGGGGGTGCGAGTCTCCTCCCCACATGCAGTCAGGCTGGGCTGCCCAGTGTGGGCCGAGTCAAGTTCCGCGGGTTGGTTCTGACCCAGGGCTAGACCTGGGTCAGGCCGGGTAGGCCCATGCCGGGTCTAGCAGGGTTGGTCCAACCGCGTCGGACCGGACCCAGACTAGTTTCGACCCTATACGTTCTTTCAACCATATCTTGAGCTCCAGGAATCCGTTTGACGAACCGTTTGCGGTGACGAAAACCCTGGAAATATATTGTACTTTTGGTATACCCCACCTGAGTTTTAGATAATTTTGGAGTACTGTCGGGTTCGATTGAGCATGAATCCAACCGGGCCCTCGGGACAAAAATTCTAATAAATTACAGACCGGGCGCCCATTTGACGCATCGTTTGTTGCGTTGAGACCCCTATGATGTGGTAGTCCTTTGGGATATTTCTTCATGGGATTTGGTGGAAGTTAGAGTATTGAACTGTGTCTTTAAGAGTGAATCCTCCCAGAATCAATCCAGCTTAGTGCAGGAAGCCTATAGCTAGCTGTAACATTAGAAAGGGATCATTCATTGGTCTGTGATCGAGGATCCCACATGGATCCACTCTAGGAATCCTTGTGGGACTACTCTAGGATCTAGTGTGGGTCTGCTGTACTTGGATCCTATGTGGGTATTATGATATACTAGGATCCTATGTGGGTTTGATGATGTACTAGGATCCTATGTGGGTCTGATGATGTACGAGGATCCTGTGTGGGTATGTTGTACTAGGATCTTGTGTAGGTTTGATGATGTACTAGGATCCTGTTTGGGTCTGATGATGTACTAGGATTTTTTGTGGGTTTGATTATATACTAGGATCCTGTGTGGGTCTAATGATTTAGGATCCTACATGGGTCTGCCTCTTAACATAGTAAGATGATTCAGTAGTTGCATCTAATCGTCTCTACTACTGTACCTAAGTTATACCTATTGTGAGATGAGTCTATAACTTTGTGGGATACTTTAGTGTGGCGTACCTATGTGGTATTTACCTTAATGTTAATCTTTCATTCATGGAAATTTTTAATTTGGCTAAGGAGTTAGGGCCTTGTGTTTCCTCATGAATGAGATTGGTAATATTTGATAACATAGGAATATGTATGGGCATATACCTATGTAGGGTTATCACTGGTTTACATGCTTTTTGGTTTATCCTTTGTAGATTTTCTGAGACCTTGAGGGCCTCGGGTTCCCTAACAAGTATCGTTATACTCACCCCAGCATGGGATTCTCCTGCACCTTGCCATGTTTGGTGTAGACGATGGACAATGCTGATCGAGGCTGAGGGTACCAGGATTGGAGGGTGCCTGGAGGCGGACCATACTGCGTGTCAGTTTATGGAGGATATGGGTAGACGTGGAGTGCTGAGGAGCTGATCTGTACCTACCCTTTAGGTAGGAACCTCGTAGGATTACCCAAAAGTGGTATTTCTCTTTCTTCAGTTGTACTTTATTTCCAGTTGTACTTGTACCTTTACTGTTGGGATTGTATTCTGGCCCCTCTTACTTTTAG
This sequence comes from Viscum album, assembly GCA_963277665.1. Lineage (NCBI taxonomy): Eukaryota > Viridiplantae > Streptophyta > Magnoliopsida > Santalales > Viscaceae > Viscum > Viscum album. The sequence continues at coordinate 1,760,912,258 of OY728123.1, forward strand.
CACTCTTTTTGCTATAGATTTTACTTGTGTTCGTATCTTGTTGTGTTCTTCGTTCAGTGTGTTTAATGGATATAAAGGAAATGACTTCCTAGTTTTAGGGGATATTCCTTTTGGTGATACTCGCAGCCCCTGGCCTTTGGATGGTGGGATAGGGATAGTCACGACATGAGCCCCAGGGGACCGTTCGTGACAAATTGGTATCAGAGGAGTTGGTTCTACCATAGAACATTGGACTCTAATATATTTAACAGAAATAGTGTTAAATGTAGAAAGTTTAGTTATTAGTCTAGGAAATCCAGTGTTGGTGTGGTGGTCGACGTATCCATACACCAGGTCCCTGACTTCTGATTTGTGACTCAGTGCACGAAAACACCGAATGTGTGTGTGCTTAGAAAATATTTCATTGTGATCTATTTGTGTCATCTCACCAGGTATAACTTATTAACCACGGCTCACCTATTTCTTTTTAGGATTCCTCCATGTAGATAACCAGCTAGGGTTCCGGGTATAGTACGCGCTGATAGCCCACCGAGCGATGAGGCCTCGGTGCAGCGCCCTCTTCCAGAAGAGGAATCAGCGGAGGCACCAGTGGTACCATTACCCATTGGGCCACCGATGCCACCTTCTCCAGCATCAGAGGGTTCATGCCTCTTTAGATCATTTCCCAAGTCCCATCCCCAGAGTCTACTGAGGTTCTGGGGTGAGACAGAACCATAGGCGGATGAGGATTGGTAGGGAGTTGTGGTGAGAGTCTTCCGACTTGTAGGGACACCAGCTGATCTCATGGAGATCTTTGACGCCAGTCTTCTACATGCAGCAGTAGGCTGATGGTGGAGCTCAATACTCTAGCTTCATGATGAGGTGACTCTTCTCTGGGTAGACATTGAGAGCATGTTTTAGGCATAGTTTTTTCCAGTGACCCTTCGTACAGTGCACATACTAGAGCTTCTTCATCTGCAGTAGGGTAGCATGACTGTGGCTCAATACTCAGCGAGGTTCACCGTCCTCCCACACTACTCCACTACTATGGTACAAGACCCATTCTTGAGGGACCGGACCATCGATCAGGGACTCAGGCGGGAGATCAAATCTTCAATGATTTCAATCTGCAACCCGACGCAAGTGGGCTATTAGAGCGAGCCCTCTTAGTGGAGATTTTTCTTGCTGAGCAGTCACCAGCAGCGAGACCCACCACCATCCATCACATAGTAGAGTCTTATGCAGTGGTCTATAGACAGATTTCATAGAGGTCCAAGAGGACTAGTCCTACAGGTTGATGACCGCAGGATTCAGGGTCAATTGTGCGGGGCACCCGAGACAAAACCATTCATGCGAGGAGCAGGCAATGTTTCACATGCGGCGGGCTGGGTCACATTGCTCGTGACTGCCCGACCCACCGTATAGATGATCAATAGATGGTAGAAGGACTTCCCAGATAGAGAAATAGGTTCGACTGAGGTGGTCCGCAAGGACCAAGTGGATGTGGCAGAGGAGATGGTTGTGCAGCAGGCGGTGGGCGACGATTCGACATGTTACCGCCACCACCACCGGGTGGTCCACCCTGACCATAGGGAGCAGGTGAACAGGGCGAGTGCAGCTCCATGTAGCCGAGGCCTATGAACATGGTGCTCCCGAGATGATATGCGGTACAATTTTTTTCTACTCCACCTTAGCTGCAGTACTTATAGACACAGGTTCCATCCATTCTTTTATTGCCACATCCCTCTTTCAGACCTCAGAGATTCTGACGAAGTCCTTGGCTTAATCATTATGACTAGAGACTCCAATGGGAGATTAATCTACAATTATTCACTGGTCTCGGTAGTGTGAGATTACTCTAGGAGGCGAGAGCTTCAGCTAGGATATCCTTGTTGCGGCGTCGAGGCATTTCGACGTCATCTTGGGTATGGAATTGTTATCTATAGTCCATGCTCAGATTGAGTGTACTAGGCGCAAAGTGTGGTGTGTCCGCATGGATGGTACTAGGTTTAGCTTCACTGGCGATAAGGGAGACTTTTTAGCACATGATGGACTTACCCGGAGGAGAGTGCAACCGATCATTAATCATATAACTAGCCTTATCCTCAGAGCAGTTGATGTGGAGAGTCTCAACTATCCTGTAGTGGTGGACCAGTACATGGATATCTTCCCTGATGATTTTCAGGGTCTTCCTACTCGTAGAGAGGTGGAATTTTACATTTTTTTTACCCTGAGACGACACATATATCTACACCAGCATATTAGATGGCTCTCGCGGAGCTTTTTGAGTTTCGGGTATAGCTGGAGGACTTACAGGGGAAAGGGTTCATCCAGCCCAGTGTTTCTCCTTGGGAAGCCCTGATTTTGTTCACCAAGAAGGCGGATGAGAGCCTGAGACTTTGTATTGACTATCAGCGCCTGAACCAGGTGACCATAAAGAACATGTACACACTCCTGAGTATTGAAGACCTCTTTGATCGGATGAAGGGTGTACGGTGGTTCACGACGATAGAACTCAGATTAGGCTATCACCAGCTTAGAGTACAGGACAAGGATGTGCAGAAGACGTCTTTCAGTTGTCTGTACGGCCACTATGAGTTCTTGGTTATGCCATTAGGCATGACCAATTCCCTATAAGTGTTCATGGGAATCATTAATAGGATCTTTTAGCCATACATTGATCGCTTTGTAGTAGTCTTCATCAATGACATTCTGATCTACTTGGATACTGAGGAGGAGCATGCCTATCATTTGCAGATAGTATTGGACACACTCAAACAACACCAAATTTATGGTAAGCTCTCGAAGTTCCAGTTCTAGATCCGAGAGGTTCACTTTATAGGACACATCATCTTAGAGGCTAGAGTTTTAGTGTATCCAATGAAGATTGAGGTGGTACTTTCTTGGGAGCCACCAAGGAGTGTGACAGAGGTACAAAGTTTCCTGGGTTTGGCTGGATACTGTCAGAGGTTTGTGCCCGATTTCTCCAGAGTTTCAGCAACTTTATCAGCATTAACATATAAGGGTAAACCCTTCATGTGGTCGGAGAGATGCCATCCGAGTTTTCAGGAGCTGAGGAAGAGGCTGACTAGTGCCCCCATCTTGAGGCTTCCAGAGGAGGGTGTTGGGTAGGTAGTCTACTGTGATGCATCAGGGAATAGACTCATATGTGTCCTGATACAGCAACGAGTAGTTATCACGTATGGTTCTCGACAGCTAATACAAAATGAGTAGAACTACGCTACCCATGACCTGAAGTTTGTATCAGTGGTCTTCACCTTGAAGTTGTGTCGAAATTACTTGATGGGAGATCATATTACGGTTTACTCTGATCATAAGAGTCTTAGGTATAACTTCTCCCAAAAGGAATTGAACCTGAGATAGTGACGTTGGGTCAAGTTCCTCCAGGAGTATGACTTAGATATAGTATATACTCCTTGGATGGGAAAAACTGTAGCAGATGCACACAACAAGAGATCTGGTATACAACTGCTTGATGAGGTGAAGGAGAAGCTGGACGCTTTGCAGATATCCTTTGTGGATCAAGATGGAGTAGCTTTTCTTCAGTATCTTAAAGTAACTCCCCCGCTCCTTCAGCAAGTTAGGGAGGCACGGCGTGGGGACATTGACTGCGAGGCTCGACATTCTTAGATATCCATAGGACATGCACCTGATGGATTTTTTGAAGGGGAGATCACATCATTCTTTTCAGAGGATGTACCATGGTACCAGTGTCGCTTCTAGAGGAAGTGTTGAGGGAGTTCCACACATCCCCTCTAGTGGTACATCTAGGAGTGGTGAAGATGTATCAGGATCTTTGATGATAGCACTGGTGGTCGTGAATGAAGAAATAAGTAGCATAGTTTGTCTTTCGTTGCCTCACTTATCAGCAAATGAAGGAGGAGCATCAAGTAACTGCAGGCTTAGTGCAACCTTTAGAGGTTCCAGAGTAGAAGTGGGATGGGATATCCACAGACTTCATGACAGGACTTCCACATACATCCATGGGTCATGATTATATTTGGGTGATCGTCGACCAACTCACCAAGTCGGCCCACTTCCTACTGATCAGAGAGTAGGTTTCAGTAGAGAGCTTGGGACGCCTCTATGTGCATACGATTGTGATTCTACATGGAGTAACCTTGACAATTGTCTCTGATTATGATACAAATTTCACTTCCTAGTTATGGAAGGGGTTTCATGAGGCTTTCGAGACACAACTTTGTTTGAGCACCACCTTCCATCCTCACATGGATGGACAGACTGAGAGGACTATTCAGACCCTCGAGAACATGCAACTTGATTGCATCCTCGACATCGGTCGCAGCTGGGAAGATCACTTTCCATTGGTGGAATTTTCATACAACAACAGCTATCACTCCACCATTGGGATGAACCATTCGAGGCTTTGTACGGTCAACCTTGCAGATCGCCTTTGTGCTGGACTGACCCAGGGGAGTCAACACTAGTGGGACTAGAGATGGTACGGGCTACCACGTAGAAGGATAAGATCATCTAAAAGAGGATGAAGACTACACAGAGTAGGAAGAAGTCTTATGCCGAAAAGAGATGAAGACCTTTGGAGTTCGAGGATAGTGACCAAGTCTTTCTATGGGTCTCACCCCGATGAGGTTTGTAGAGATTTGTTCGGGGTGGAAAGTTATCTCTGAGGTTAATCGGACCCTTTCAGGTCCTCAACAGAGTTGGCGAGGTGGCTTACTGCTTAGCTCTTCCACCTCAGTTTCACCAGGTGCACGCCATCTTCCATGTATCCTAGCTGATGAAATACATGCACGACCCATCTCAAATCATTGACCACAGTGTGCTGGACATCGACGATGGGGCGATGTTTATGGAGGTTTCAGTATAGATTGGGGATCAACAGGAGTGGGTCCTTCATGGGCGGTCGATACCTCTGGTGGGATTTTTTTGGTAGCACGAGAACCTCCAGGAGAGAACATGAGAGTGGGAGGCCCGGATACAAGCTCAATACCCCCACTTATTCCCTTAGTTTGAGTTGTGGCTTATAGGTACGCAAAACATGGAGGTGGGGAGAATGTAAAGACCTGAATTTTCCATGTAATGTTTTTTAAATTAAATTGAATATTATGAGTCCCCAAAAATTTGTGGTGCGTGATTCCGAGGCCCGGTGTACCCAGAATGAATTTATGAACTTTTTTTGGGTACGTTCAGTAAACGTGTGAGCGGGTTTTTGTAACTTTTGAATCGGTGCTCAGAATTGAAATCCGAGGGCACTGTTGAACTCGCTGTGCAGATATTCGCTTAAGGATACCTTCACCTCGACCACAATAGGTCAAGGGTGGAAGATAGTTTTCTAATTTTTCGTGGAGGAATAGAAAAATAAAAATATTTAACCTTTTTATTTTTCTTGTAACCTTATTTGGGGGGACCACCCAAATTAAAAAATACCAAATTTGAATTCAAAGGTGGGGACCACCCGACCCATAAACTCCCCCTTTAATAAGAGGTAACTCTTAGGATCCCTCCACTTTAATAATGCCACATTTATTAATTAATTTATTATGCCAACTCCATATGTGCCAAAAAATTAAAATTGATCGACATATTTTATTTGGGTTGGATTCTCATTTTGCTGGGGAAAAATTGTTAACAAAAGGGAGGCTTAGAGAGAGCTCTTTGAGAAACTCATCCTCCAACAAAGAATGCGTCCTCCAATGAAGAACACGCTCACCAACGAAGAACATGCTCTCCAACGAGGAACGTCTTCAACAGAAATGAACCAATGTCCATCCTTCCCTCCTCACCGACTTCAACAAAACTTGAAGGTAGGGGTGTTTTTTCGATTGATCATCGTTAATTTTTATCTCACGTTTAATCACCTCCCTTGAGTTTCTTGTGACTGCTCTAATGCAGAGGGTACGGGCCAAACGAACATGGCCCGAACTCACCACAAAAATCTTCATAGATCTTAGTGCGTTCTTCGAGATGAAGGCAAATAGAAACCGAAACTAGTGGGGATCAGGAACAGTGGACGGAACCATGGCCGACCACGAAGATGGCGGTGGCACAACTGCGCTGTAGGAGAAGGTTTGTGGCCCGTCGAACGCGGTGGAGCAAGGGCAGCGGCTAGCGGAGGCTGGTCGCATGACAGAGGTGGCGAAACGCATCTGCGCCGCTTAGATATCCAGGGTTACAAATTTGTGCCATGGTGGAGAAGGGAGGACGGCTGGAGGTCGGCCAGCCACGGAGGGGCGGTGTACGACGTGCCGCCGGGAGGAGAAGGGGTTGACCATTTTGGCTGGACGAGATGTACCGAGCGAGAACCGCGGTTAGTCCCGTATGATTCCTGGTGACTGAAATACTTCATCCGTTTAGTGATTGAGGGAAGGGGGCGCCCGACTCCCCCCGCATGAGGTTCGGTCGGGCCTCCCGGGGCCAGCCGGGCCTCCCGGCGCGGGCTGTGCCGCCCCGTGCGGGTCGGGTCGCCCAGCCCAGGTTGGGCCACCCAGCGTAGGCCGATTCAGATATGGAAGGCTAGGTTCAACCCAAGGCCGGACCTGGGTCGGGCCGGGTCGAACCGAACCGGGTCGGGTCGGCCTATGCCGGGTCGGACCGAATCTAGACTAATTTCGACCCTATACGTTCTTTCAGCCATATCTTGAGCTATAGACGTCGGTTTGACGAACCACCTATGAAGCTGGAAACCTTTGAGCAAGTTGGTATTTTTGGAATACCCCAATTGAGTTTTGGATAATGTTGGCGTATGGTCAGGTTGGATTGAGCACGAATCTAACTGGACCCTCAAAAATCAAAGGCTAATAACTTACAGACCGGGCGTTCGTTTGAAGAATCGTCTGTTGTGTTGAGACCCCTATGACGTAGCGGTCCTTTGGGATAATTCTTCATGGGACATTGTGGCAGTTGGAGTATCGACCAATGGATTGAGGAGCGTAACCTCCTGGAATCAAGCGAGCTTAGTGCGGGTACCCTATAGCTGGCTGTAACATGAGAATGGGATCCTTCGTGGGTCTGTGATCGAGGATCCCACATGGATCCGCTCTAGGAATCCATGTGGGAATACTCTAGGATCCTGTGTGGGTCTACTGTGATAGGATCCTATGTCGCTCTAACGATGTACTAGGATCCTGTGTGGGTCTGATGATGTACTAGGATCCTCTATGTATTTGATGATGTACTAGGATCATGTGTGGGTCTGGTGTACTAGGATCCTATGTGGGTCTGATGATGTGCTAGGATCCTGTGTGGGTCTACTGTACTTGGATCATGTGTGGGTATGATGATGCACTGGGATCCCGTGTGGGTCTGATGATATACTAGGATCATGTGTCGGTCTGATGATGTACTAGGATCTTGTGTGGGTCTGATGATTTAGGATCCTACATGGGTCTGCCTCTTAAAAGAGTAATATGATTCAGTAGTTACATATGATCATCTCTACAACTGTACCTAAGTTTTACCTAGTTTGACCTAAGTCTTTACCTTTGTGGTATTCCTCAGTGTGGCGTACCTATGTGGTACTTAACTTCTTGGTAATTTTTCCTTTGTGAAACAGTTGTACATTGGCTAAGGATTTGGGGCCTTGTGTTTCCTCAGGAATGAGATGGGTAATATTTGATAACGTAGCTATATATATGGGCATATACCAAAGTAAGGTTATAACTGGTTTACATGATTTGTGGTTTATTCTTTGTCAATTTTGTGAGACATTGAGGGTCTTGGGGTCCCTAATGAGTATCGTTATACTCACCCCTGCACAGAGTTCGCCCGCACCTTGTCGTGTTTGTTGCAGATGACAGACAGTGCTGATCAAGGCTGAGGGTACCTGGACTGGATGGTGCCCGAAGGTGGACCATATAGCATGTTGGTACACAAAGGAGACGGGAAGATGTGGAGTGATGAGGAGATGATCTGTACATACCCTTCAGGTAGGAAACTTGGAGGACAACCCAATAGATGTCTTTCTATTTCTTCAGTTGTATTGTATTTCCAGTTGTACTGGTACCTTTACTGTTGGGATTCTATTCTGGCCCCTTTTATTTTCAGCAATATTTTTTCTATACAGTTTACTTGTATTCGTATCTTGTTGTGTGCTTGGTTGAGTGTGTTTAAAGGATTGAAAGGTAATGCCTTCCAGGTTTTAGGGGATACGCCTTTCAGGGCTAGTCACCAGCCCCTGGCCCATGGAAGGCGGGATTGGGGTAGTCCCGACACGGGCCCCGGGGGATGGGTAGTGACATACACATTGTAACCTGCAATTTCAATTCAATTAAATATATATTTATTCTCAATTGAATCTTTTGAATATTTAAATATGAGGTTAAATAATGAAAACAGATTGTTGATGAAATTTACCTCCATATAAATACTAATTTTAGATAAAATATTGTATCAAATGAAATCCTTGGTGTTCCTATCGAGCTTTTTTTTATTGTAGAGACTGACTTTATATGTTGGCTTGAATGTACAGGGTTGAGCTCAAACTGGTCAGAACAGATGTGCTTATGTGGATTTAAAAGAATCAATAGTAAATGTAATGGGGTAGTTTAAGATGAACTGAAAATTATCAACGAGTTAATAAAATGTTAGATGAACATAAATAAACCCCAACTACTGATATAACACCTGAATATAATTGAGACATTATCTGAAAACCCAATTAACTTGGATTATATCTCTATATAGAAATGGGTATTTATTATTATCCAAAATCATGAGTGGTGGAAAATAATATAGTGGTATACATTCATAGAGAACCCGGTTTTTATATGAAAAAATATCCCTCATCTGTAGTATTCTACACATGTGATTAATTGTATAATTAAACTATTTAACACTAATTTGAAATACAATTAATTATATGTTGTGAGTAACATATAATATGAAAGTACAATAAAATATATCTAATTGAAATTATATTGACAAATAGAAATATCACCAAATTAAATGAAGAAAATAAATTTACAAATGAATGATAAAAAAGTGACATTTGAGTATAAAAATAATAATTATAATTTAAATACCATTTTACCGGGTTTATGACTACATAAGAAACAAGTATTGAAAAGAGATTCCATATTGGTTGAAATGTTTATTCATTATGAAAAGACTTACATGCGACCATATAAATCATACACCCATTGAAGAACCATGAGATATTAACCATTCCAAAAAAACCAAAGGTAACAAAATCATTAAACAAAAAGGAAATTAACTTGAAATTATTTCTCCGTTTCACCTCTAGAATTAAAGATCCCTTTGTATATAGTGTGTAAATTCATAGTCAGGTGAATATATAGTGGGATGCCTTCATTCAACGCATTTTAATTCACCACCCTCTAATATGATATTATCCTCCCCATGCATGACATGCAAAAAAGAAATTGAAAGCATGTCAAACCAAGATAAAAATTCACTTCATCATTTATAAGAAATATTGAACAATAAGTGTTTTTGAAGATACATTATTATATGAATTATTAATTAATTTTAATGGTTAAAGGTGGGCATAGAACCTGTTATAATATCTATGGGATCTCATATAAAAAGGCTATATCTTTAATTTTCATAAAAAATCTCGTCGAGTGATGTGAGTGTTGTCTCAAGAATGTCAAGCCTAGCCTGGAAATGTAATAATACAAATTATTTTTTGGCCCGCCTTAATAATGTAATATTAGTGTTGACCTTGGGTCATTTATCTCGAGGAAGGTAGTTTATTCACTCTTATTATGTTTTTTATATTTATGGATGGTTTTGGAAATGTGAGGCATATAAAAATGAGATATTTAAAAGAAAAAATGAAAAAAAACTAAACTAGAAAGAGAAAACATTGATTCATCCCAAAAGAATTGAAAATATGACATCAAACAAGCTCCAATGAAATATCGATCAATCAAAATCAAAATTTTCAAATCTAAAAGACCAAAATGCTCAACTGCTACACCTATAATCCATAGTTAGATAGCTTCAACCCACTTTTTCCAACATAATTCAATAATATATTCTTAATTTGGGAAAATAATATTGAATAAATTTCTATAATCCATGAAAAAAGTTATATCTTCTATGATTAAGATAAAAAAGACAAGAAATTAATTGAAATCAAGTGATTAATACTAATTTATGTATGAACTTCAGCATTAAATTTATACTAAATAGTGATAGAATTTAAGATGACAACATAGACATATATGAATTAAAACAAGAGAACTTATTATACATATAGTGGATAAAGGATTTGGATGAAACAAGAGACCAAATTATACTTAGAGTGGATGGGGGATATGAATGCAATCATTTTCTAATGGAACAGAGAAAGTGTACCTAGAAAACTATACTAAATATATAGTTTATGCTATTGAGAGAAAGATAGAGAAACAACTACCTAAAAATGAGCACAATACACAACATAATGCTTTAATTACTGAGAAATAAATCAGAATAAGAAAATATTTATGTGGTTTTGATATTTCCTACTAGAACTTCACTTATGAGACCACCACATCTACAAGATGGCTGCTACATACTATTTTCTCAAACATAGAAAAATATTGGAGAAAAGGACAAACTGTATCTTTTTCTAAAATCCAAACTACGGAACCCTTCCAAAAAAGACTAAAGTGACCACAACCGAACCACATGCCCACTACATGACTCTTTTTTATTTACATAAAAAACAATGATATCTCTGGAATATTCCTCATCAGTAAAACAACTAAACTCATTTTCCCAAGACTACTTCATGGATCCCTATAACCAATTGAATAACTTCAACAAATAAGATGTTTTGTCAACAGGAACTGTTCATTGAATATAGACACCAACCATATTTTATAGAGATTATTTCTTCATGATCCTTCCATCGAAAGATTCCAACATGATCTCTTAAGAATTTTATAGGAAATATTCAAATGTCATCCATCATTACAGGTTGACTTCATTCATCACGTACAGAAAGCCCTTTGAGAACCGGTTGATATAAGAATTTGAAATTTAATAAAAATTTAAATTGAGCCCCTTGTATGAATTTTTTGTGAGGGATGAAGATGGAAATAATTATGGAATAGACGTGTGGGGGAAGGACGAAGATCACTAGTGAAGGGGCAGGTGGTTAGGAGAAACTATGGCGAGCGAAGACCATATATAATGGATAAAAGGATGAAAAAAATGTGAAGAATGGGCGATAAACTGAATGGGTAGGTTGGGAAACATCAATAAAAAACATGGTTGATGATTAGTGAGTGGTGCAAGAACTGATTTAGATGAATTGGGGTAGAATTTTAGGGTTTTCTGGGTGTCAACGATGGAAGGGAAATGATTTGAAAATTTGAATTGTTATCAAGATGAGATTTGGGAATTGGGATTTGTTGGGTTTTTTTGTAGTAAATTTAATAATTAAATAAAATATTATAACATATATATATATAATTTTAAATTTATACATTTTTTCTAATAAAAAATCTACTACATATATATAACTAATTTAAATAAAATATTATAACAAATATATATATATAACCGTTTATGGAAAATAATAATTTAAATAAAATACCATAACAAATATATATATATATATATATATATTTAAATTTATAAATTTTTGTAATAAAAAATCTACTAAACACATATAACTAATTTACATGTGATTCGAGTGACCAAAAATTTAGATCATTTATCAACAATTTTATAACATATATATATATATAATTTTTTATTAGAATATATGATATTATTGAATAATTAAATGAAACATATTTTTATAATTATAAATGGTTTATTTAAAAAAAATTAATAATAACATATACATTTGATGATAAAACAATTGTTGGTAATACTATGATAAACCAACAGATTAAAATGTTTTTTAAAGACTTGTTGGTACTAAGTTACTAATATAAATAGATATACTTGTTGGTAAAAATAATTTTCGGTAAAAATAATTAATACTAACAAAATTTAATATCAGTTGAAATTACTTATTTTTACCAAAAAATTTGTTATATGTTAGTAATTTTTTATCAGTACTACTCACTTTTTTTGTAGTGTCAGAAGTTATATCCATTTTAATTTTAAGAAATCTTGGTACCCCAACTAAAAATTCAGTTTTGGAGGCCTTCTATTCCTTTTTAGGGTTTAAAAAAATAAAAATGCTTATAGAGCTCAGTATAGACCTATGTAGCATAGAGCCCATAGAAGAAATTGATTAGATTTATGGTGGAGCCCCAGCAGACACTCAGATCAAAAGTTATGGTCATTTAAAGTTTGAATTTGATTTCTAATTTTTTTAAAACTATAATATATTTTATTCCATTGACTATCACATGATTTAAATCTCAATTTGTTTTACCTCATTTCATAAGCTTCAATTTTACTGGTTGATGAGCTGAAACAGACTCCCAGATCAAATGTTATAGTCATCCCAGGGTTTTTAGGGGCTCTTAACATTTTTATGGGTTTTAAATGTTTCTATAGTTATTATAGATTTTCAGTCTTTTTGGGGTTGGAGGTATTTTATAAAAAATATAAAAAAGAACATATTGTATTTATATTGATATAAATATATTTATATATTAATATATTATTTTTACTATTTTTTTAAATATACCCTTTATCAGAAATAGTAAAAAAGCACAGATAGGGGGGGTCAATATCAGTACTTCTAAAAAATCTTTGATAAATTCCCTTTTTATGAGTGATTTTTAGCGCTGTTAAAGACCCCCATTAACAACGCTTTTAGGAAGCACAATTAAAACCCTAGCATTGGATAAACCCAATTTTGTAGTAGTGATTTCATATCCTAGATAAAATCATGATCACCGATTAGTACAAGATTTACTATGAACTCAATATAGAAATTAATTCCATTATATAGGTATTAATACCCAATAATGAGGTATCTTTAGCTCAAATGGCTATAGAGAATATACCTACCATGAGGGAAAATATGAGTTCCCAAGTCCTACCTAAGATAATGCGGTTGATCACTCATTAGAAATTATTTATTGAATATTTTCTATCTTTTGGTTATCCAAAACTACTTTCATCAATGGGAGAATAAAAATTTCAAGGCTTTAATTTATTTAATGGGGTAGAATGTGACACCCTTATATTTTATTATAAAATTTTCTTTAAATAAATATTGTGTATAATATTTTATTTTACACATAACACTGAACTAAAAAAACCATGATACATTTTCTCAAGATAAAATATTACAATGAAATATAAAGATTTATAAATTATGGGAATACCATATTAAATATCATAAAGAAAATTAAAAGGGGAATAAATCTATAAGTGAATAAGAATACCATAAACATGAAATCCTTATCATCATGGTTTTCTATAAAGATCATCACCCTAATTACAATAATAGAAATAAGTAAAAACATTTGGAATATAATAGATATTTGGAGAGAAAAGTAAAGGAATATGATGATTTTTTCTAAGAAGGTAAGTCTCTATATAGCGGAAAATTACATATTTTTATTATTTCAATAAATTATCTTTATTAGGTTAAGTTTGAACCCCACATGGAGCCAAAATTGAAGTAGAGGGATTGTCCTCATAAGACATGATAAGGCCATTCCAACATAATTTTAGAGTGCTAAATCCATGAAAACTTTATAAACTCTATTCATATTAGAGAAAATTTCCTAAAACACCCGTGGAATGAAATTGGAAATTCATTACCCATTATAGAAATGATTTTCTTACACCTTGAATAATATATGAATGATGAGCTTGGTATCTAAGAATTGGGATCAATATATCCCTTATAAAACTTGGATGAACTAATCGAAAATATTAACACCCGAGGAAGAAAAAAATAACTAACTCATATATGTGCCATTAATAATTATAATGAAAGAGTTTAAAGGGTAATATATTTGAATAAGGTTATGAAATAAGTTATTAAGATGATTATGTTTATTATATATGAGGTTAAACTGCTTTCATGAATGTCTAGAGTAAAAGGTAAGGGTTTTCACATTTGAATATTCCTTTAATTATGTTTGATAACACATTTAATGTTAATAGTAAATCAATTTCATGTATTATTAGTATTAATAATTGTAATTTAAGGGTTTAAATTAAATATCATAATTTTATAAACTTTTTTATTAAAAAATAAATAGTTCTATTCTAACTAATTTTTTTATATGAATTATATGGTTTTATTTAAAATTTGAATTTATAAATTCTAGAGTTTGAATTTGATAAATGAACATATTTTTATATTCAAAATTTCAAAATTATCTTAGACATAATTTCTGATATTTTTTCGAAAGAGTCATTTTTTTGGGTGAATAATAAAAAAATAATGATTTTGCAAATACTCTCACTTTTGTGAAATTATCATGAATAGGATTGAATTTAATGATTATCAAAACTATTTTTTAGTCAAAATAATTATCTAAATAGTGAAATAAATAATTTAAAAATATCATGTTATATTTATAAACCAATGTTGGACATTTTGATATCCATGTAATGTTTTATTTATAATAAAAATTATTATTTTTTCTTTACTTTTAATCAATTAATTTTTGGGATCCATTTAGTTATGGATTTGTCTAAAATTCACATAACCCTACATTTTTAAATAATAAACCAATAAATTTTATGGTAATCAATTCTATACATGATTTTGGTGTAAATTCTTTAGTATGTTTAAAAATTATTTTTTTCCAAAAACGGGTTTTCATTACATGACACATACTTGTTTTAAAATTATTTTTTACCACATATAGAAATTAAATAATATAAAATTGATTCCATATTTGAGAAAATATTTTTAAAATTTATTAATATGATCAATTTCAATTTTTTATTAAAAATAAGTTACCATGGTAAAGTGATATTCACCTCGGTATAGGGTTAAACAAGGTAGAAAGGTTAAAATATTGATATAAAGACAAAAATAATTATATATAATCTTATTTGATGAGGTTATTTTGACCAAATTTATCTCAAACTATAAATATGGCCATTTTGGACCAATTTGTTTTCAATGAGACGTAATTATTATTTTAAAACTTTGAATATTTACAAGAGTTTCACTCCTCTCACCAATAAGAGGACCTCTCCTCTACTCACTTCTCAACAAAAATTGAGAACACTAGATCAAAAAATATCAACTAAAATAAGTTAATAACAATCCTCTTCTTGTATTAGATGTCATGGTATCATGAAAATACAAAAATAAGAAGTCTTAAGGTTTAATCCAAAGTATGATTTCAAAGGAAGAGGTAAAATTCTCATACAATTTCTTTTAAGTTTCTTTCATATTTCACCTATTTTAAATCATATATACCCTTAATAATATAATTACATATTTATCTTTATTATTCTTAAATATTATTATATTTCTAGTGTAATATTTTTACATCTATTTTCCATCAAATGGAAAATGAAAATGTAGTCTGTGTGTACATGCAGACTACCACCTCCATGGATGATGTATCTCATTTTTCATCACAAACTCAGATAGATGGTTGAAGATAAGAGATTTAATATATATATATATATATATATATTATATTTATGAAATAATTATGACTCTATAAATATAAAATATTATCAATTGTAACGTCCCAACCCGGAAGCCACTAAACCAGTGCTCCGGGCCAGTTTTACACAAGGCCTCAAGCACTCCTCCCCATTCGCAAGAGGCTACCGACTGGAAGCAAGGGCCTAGAGTGTGATAGTGGGGAGACTATTCCCTCATACTAGTGTAAAAAAATAGTTAAAATAACTAAATATCATACATAGCGGAATGTAAACAAAGTGCGGGATCAATAAACAACTGAAATAGAACAAGTTGTATTAGTAAAATGATATAAAAGCTCGAACAGCTATGCAATAGGATACAAAAATGGTCACCCACTAGGCCGAAAATACAGATAAAAGTACAAAATAAACTGAAAGTAAAAGTACGAGGCTCAACTACTAACTCCGGGCCAACATGTAATGACCCGTGTTTTGAACCGGACTAAAACCCGAAGGATTTTGAAATTTTCGTTTACTGAGCAAGTTGTTTGGAAGAACATGCTTTGGAATAAGGTTATGAAGGTTATAACCTTTCCTTTTAATTTTAATGGACTTGGGAAAAGGCCTGTTAAGTTTCTCGGGTGGTCTGAGAGGTTTCAGAAGCGCCGGACCCACGTTTGTAAAGAGCTACAGAGGGCGCACGGTTGGCGCACGGGTTGACCAAACCGTGCAGCCCAAACCGTGCGAACTTATTTAAAGAGGCAGTGGCTTGTGCACAGGCTGCGCATGGTTTCCCAAACCCTTTACCTAGCCCGTGAGGGGGATCTCTTTTAGGTAGAGGGTGCCACACGGTTTGCGCACGGTTTGGAAAACTGTGTGGATCAAACCGTGCGGGCCGGTATGTTTAAAGAATTTGATTAAAATTAAAATAAAAGAAAATAAAATAAAAATATTAAAACCTAAAATAACTCTCCCTCACCCTCACTCAGGACACATGACATAGGGAGGGTCTCCCCTTGAGCCGCGCGTGACACCCCCCTCGGCTCCCTCCTTCACACTTCGATTTCGGACAAATCTCCTCATGATTTCTCTCCCAAACCCTAAGGTAGGTCCTTCTCCTCATAATCCTCCTTGTTCCAAGCCATTTTTCGGCATATTTGTCGACCGATGAGATTCGACCGGACACACTAGGGTTTAGGGTGAGCCAATTTTCAGTCTTCTTTTGGTTCTAGGTTATGCGGAAGGTCCGTTGGGACTCCTTGGTGCGCATTCCGGCAACCGCCGCCGAAGGCGAAATGGTTCGGGTGGTTTCAGACGGTCGATATGGTTTCAGGGTAAGGATTTCACCTCTTGATTTGTTTCGTACATTTTAAATTTGGGGATTTTGGTTTTTATGAGTTCTCAACATGTTGCATGTAGTGCGTTGAGGTTAGTTGTGTGGTTCTGCTTTGTTTCGGTTAGTCGGCATTGGTTCGAGTGCGTTGGCGGGTTCAGGTTGTTTTCGCCTTGTCAGAGCTTAGGCGGCTCCTAGTTAGAAAGCGACAAGATCCAGAGTGGACGGATGGATCCACCTGGAGGTAGGATCCCTCTCCTTCCTCTTTAATTTAAAGTGAAGCATTTAAATAGTTTAATACTGCATTGCTTTAGTATTTTAATTATGCAATTTTGGTCGATTAAATGCTTCTATGAAAATCGTGTGAATTGTAGGAATAAGATAAAAGAGGTTGTTGGTCACTAAAATAACTATTTAATAATAAAACCCCTCGATCAGAGGTGTGCTATCTTCAATATAAAAATTAAGAAGTAAAATTTATGCTTGCTTGCTTTTCCTTGCCTTTGTGATAATTACTGAATGGTATGTTTGGCTACTTGTTTCTTCTTTGTTGAATTTTACCAAGTGGGAAAATTCTATGTTGCCATAACTCCTCACTTGCACTTGATCCCTTGGACTGTAATTGCCTTTGAGATAATGGGGTTAAATGAATTTTATTAGGATGAATTAAATGAGATGGGGGGAACTAGGTGAAATGATTATGATGCTTGTATTATTAATCGTCCTTCCAGGTTTAGGAAACTAGATGGAATGACCCTCATGGGGAACCCTTGCCCAATTTTCCATGTCTAGGAAAATTGGATAAAATAACTTTTAATAAGTAAAGTGAGATGAATGACTTAGTTTAATGGGTCGGGTAGTGAATTTGATATGGTTAATTGGAGCGCATAAGAGGTAATACCTTATGTGTTGTTTGATAAGTATAAATGATGGTTTAACTGAATAGCACACTATAGAGGGTTAGAGCATGATCCTGGTGTTTATTGTTATGTTTGTGAATGAGTACCATAATTGATTAGGTTCATTTGTGAATGTGGAATGTTTATTAGAAATGAATAAGAGATATTGCCTTATGTATTGTGATATGAAACTGATGGTGAAAGTGTATATTATGAATATGGTTTTTCTGTTTGAAATGCATAATAGGTACTGACTTATGCATTATAATATAATGATGATAATGATTGTGTATGTTTGTGTATAGGAGGCATGCATACCCCATTCTAGTGTTACATTACATGTCTGAAAGGGAGGCATTCTTACCCCTTTCCAGTTGATTTTAGTTGATGATTACATGTCTGGAAGGGAGGTATTCTTACCCCATTCCAGTTGACTTCTAGTGATGTTTTATGTGTTTTGATGGGAGACAGTTATACCCCATGCTAGTATTATGAACGTGTATGGAAGGGAGGAATTATTACCCCTTTCCAGTTTATTTAGGGATGAGAGGCATTCTTACCTCAGGCCCACTAATCTCAATACGTGTGTGGAAGGGAGGCATTCTTACCCCTTTCCTGTTGACCTATTGGGATGAGAGGCATTCTTACCTCGTTCCTGCTAATCACGACTAATGGGTGGGAGGCATTCTTACCCCATGCCACATGTGATCTAAATGATTATATATATATATATATATGGTGACATGATCAGGTTACTTTACTGGAAAAGAGCTGAAGTAGGTATAACCGTCAGGTGTCCCCTAAGAACCTGGACGGGTGTTATTTACTTATGTAATTTTGTTTACTTATTTCTCCATACCTAGTCACTATTTAATTATTATACACTGTTTGGATTGGGTTAGACACCAGTGGTACCGACCTACTGATATTTATATCACACACCCTACTCGGGCCACCATTGCACTGGGGTACCTAAGTAGACCTTTTTACTTGTAGGACCTAGGTTGTGTTCTGTGCTATTTGTACCTGAGGAGTTAGGAGCAAAGGACCAAGTGGGAGCTTGGGATGCTCAGGGGATTTCCACCAGGCTTTGCTGTCCTTTCTTTTGTATTGTTTGTAAAGCATGTGGTATTGATTCCATCTTTCATAACTGTATCGTCATCTGTACATGCATGCATTGTAAAATGGAATTTTCCACCTTTATAAAATGGTTATTACCTGTCTTTTGCTTATACCTTTCAATTGGTTACTGATTTTTCTATTTAATACTATTTACACTGGCAATACCGCTGTGTTACTCTGATATGAGGGTATATTCTCCCCACTATCACCTCCCGAGACCCTCGCTGCTAGTCGGAAGTCTTTGGCGTACGAGGAGATGCGCTTGAGGCCATGTGACCCACCGGTCCGGCCACCGGTTCGATGGTAAGCTGGGCCGGGACGTTAAAAAGTGGTATCAAAGGATGTTTCTTTTCATTTCCTTACTATTTTGGGTTGGTAGATAGGAGATTAGAAAAGTGTCGGCGCTTGGCTAATAGCTATGGTTGGGACCGATCACACCACGTACGAGAAATGACCAAGTGGCCAGGGCTAGGAATTGTTGTTCATGTTGTTTGCTATTATAGTTGATATGATTTCACCTTGAGTGACTGCAGTATTTTCTGCTGCTTATGGTTTAATAAATTTCTAAAATTTTACCCTTGGCCTGATATGGTAAGGAAACTACATTGCATGAATCATATGAGGCACAAAAGAAATTAACATGCCATGCATAGTGCCATGCCATGTAGTTTCATTTTAGGTTTCTTGTTGATTCGAATTGTGTTCCTTGATTGCATGTCATGCCTTTTATTTACTAGCTTTCCTATTTAGATACCATGTTTTGGTGATAATATGCCATGTTTCCTTTCATTCTTATGTGTTGTGCTTCTTTGTTACAACATGCCTCAGTGTTTACTTCTTGTAGTAACATGCTTGGTTTTATATAGGTAATTTATGGCATGAGTAATATCTGTTGGTTGTGATTACGACGGGAGCCAGTTTTCAGTTGTAAGGTGTATGGGCGCCTTATAACTGGGAAAAGGTAACCTGTGTATTCGAACAACTGTAAAAGGATTCTAAGTTAAAAATGCTAAAGTAAATTGTTTTTGATTAAAAAGGGGAGACAAATGCCAATTTATAAAGTGTATGGGTGCTTTATAGGTTGGTAGATGGCCACCCATATACTCGGGCTGTTGTATTTGAGCATGCTAAATTCCAGGTTGAAATCTAGGTTTGATAAAAAGGGGAGTGAATTCTCAATCCATGAAGTGTATGGGCACTTCATGAGTTGGGAAATGGAAACCTGTATTAAATGTAAAGGCTTATTGTATTTTTAAATTATTAAATGGAAAATGTTGCCTAATTTTCCAATTGAAAGGTTTTTTCTAACTGTTAAAATGTTCAACTAGACCCGAGTAGGTCAGTTGAAAAGTGTTGTCTGAGATAACCCGGTTGGGGTGTTTGTTTTTTTAAAAGGAATTGAGTAATTTATTTTGGGTTGCTTTTAGAAGAACCCGATATGGATGAAATGGGACCCTTGTAGGTCGCCCTTTGTTTAAATGGTTTTTCATTGCTAGATTTCCTAGTAGAGGTGGGATTCCTGATGAATGTGAATGTTTTTTAAAAGGAAGTTTTTGGGAAACATGATTGTTTACCTTGTTGTGCAGTTGAAACTTTTAGATGGTTAAAGATTAATGTGGTTTAATAGAAAGGGCTTCGTAATGGAACCCGTATTGGTGTGTTGAAACCCTAGTGTAAGGTGTAGTTTTGAGTTTCTCGTTAAGTTTCCTTGGAATGGAACCGTGGGTGTTTCCCGTGGGTGTTTTTTTCTTTAGAGGTGGCTTGATGTTTGGATTTTGAGCCTAGAGACTTTGTTTCGTGTGACCCAACATTAGGGTTGATGTTTGATCTTCATAAGGGGCTAGCCCATGGTTAGTAGCACCCTTAGTGTTTTAATGTCTTGCTTGTACCCTAAGTTTTCTAACGTGAGGTGCTGTTCAGGTGTCGTTGTCCCTTGTTGGACTCTTGTTTTTATACAGACACCCTTGTTCGGATGGGTGGTCATTGGGTTTTGACTTTCGTTGCGGCTTTGGGTCATCTCCTTAGTAGAGTGGCCCGACATTAAAGAATTGTTCCATCCCATTGTTCGGGATGGATTTCAAAATACATGGGTGTTTTGACAGGCCAGTCTCGTTGGTTTCCTTTCTTGTACTCCTTGACATACGTGAGTGACACACATAAGGTTAAGGATGTTTTTATCTAGCGTGCTTGTGATCTGCTAGTTTATGTTCTTTCTCTTCAATGACTAGGACACTCTTAAGGTTGGGAGTGCGTCGCGTCATGTTGAATCTGGTAAATTTTTCCTTTCACGTGAAATGGATGCTTCTTGGAATGACTTTGGAAATGTGTTGGTCGTGTCTGAACGCCTGTGACACATGCGAGTTTAAAACGTGTGGATGTGTCGGCAGGTGAAGCTGAGTTCCTTACATGAAGTCGACTAGTTGAGGTTCGACTGTTCTTCCTTCCAGTAGTCTAGTATGATTAACTGGAATCTGCTCAAAACTCGTAGTGTATTATGTTTAGCTATGAACATGTCCCCTATCTTGTCCTCGTCCAAGATGCACTAATAGAGCGTCAGCCTTATCCATGCTAATGCTTTTACTTCATTGGTCTTGTTCTTGTGGTTCTCTTTCGGCGTTGCACGCGAGATGTGTGGTTTGATCTTGGAAACATCATCGAAAGTCAGTTGTAGGCTTCATTGATCGGGTTTTTGCTAAAAATAATGTTCCTTGGAAAAAGGAATTGTGGTTCTGTTTGATATACGTCGTCTGTTTAGGCCGAGCATTCTTGTAACAGTCAGCCAGAGATGGCTTGACTCATGGTTCTTGTTTAATGTTTACAGTCGGTAACATACCGTTCTCTTGCACGTTGTCAGGTAGAGGCGAGTGCGGCTTGTGTCGGCTGGTGCCTAATATGAACAACCGGTTCGACTTGAGCCTTGAGGTCGATGGGGAATCGACCATTTGATCTATTTCAAATCACACTAGGAGCATCGTGGGAACTCTTGGGGAGTTCTTTTAAAGTTAATTACAATGGTGGTTCGAACCATAGTTTGGAGTTGGTTGCTTAAGGTTAAAAATCTAAGGTGGAAAGTACCTGTGGCTGGATGCTTGGCGAGATGACGACGGGTTCGTGTCTCTAGGTAGATGGGCTTGGGAAGAGCCATCTTGGTGTTTTGTTTGGGAAACGAGCGTTGGCTCGAGTTTTGATCGCTTAAGCGTCATAGGGTTCAATGGATGCTTAAGGGTGTGTTAGATGTTGGTTAACGCAATGTGATCGTTTGAACGAAGCTTCACAACCCTTGTAGGTTGGGTGATGTGTACGTTGTTCCCGGAGGCTTCTCAGGGACGATAAGTTCTATGGTGGAAAGGTTGTAATGACCCATGTTTTGAACCGGACTAAAACTCAAAGGATTTTTAACTTTTCGTTTACTGAACCGGTCGTTTTGAAGACCAGGATTCGGAACAAGGTTTTGAAGGTTGGAACCCTTCCTTTTAATGTTTTTAGACGTGGGAGAAGACCCATTATGTTTCTCGGGTGGCCTGAGAGGTTTCAGAAGTGCCGAACCCATGTTTGTAAAGAGCTACAGAGGGCACACGGTTGGTGCACAAGTTGACCGAACCGTGCGGCCCAAACTGTGCAGCCTTATTTAAAAAGGTAGTGTCTTGCACAAGGTCTATGCATGGTTTTCGAATACGTGTGCCTAGCCCATGAAAGGGATCTCTCTTAGGCAGAGGGTGTCGCACGGTTTGCACATGGTTTGGAAAACCGTGTGGATCAAACCGTGCGGGCCGGTCTATTTGAAGAATTTGATTAAAATTAAAATAAAAAAAAATAAAATTAAAAGATTAAAACATAAACTAAATTTCCCTCACCCTAACTTAGGCCGCACGACATAGGGAGGGGCTCCCCTTGAGCCATGCGCGACACCCCACTCGGATCCCTCCTTCACGCTTCGATTTTGGCCAAATCTCCTCACGATTTCTCTCCGGAACCCTAAGGTAGGTTCTTCTCCTCCCTGTCCTCCTTGTTCCAAGACGTTTTTTTGGCATATTCATAACCATACGAGATTCGGCCAAACATCCTAGGGTTTAGGGTGATCCTATTTTCAGTATTCTTTTGGTTCTAGGTTATGCGGAAGGTCCGTTGGGACTCCTTGGTGCGTGTTCCAGCAATCGCCGCCGAAGGCGAAGCGGTTTGGGTGGTTTCGGACCATCAATATGGTTTTGGGGTAAGGATTTCGCCTCTTGTTTTGTTTCTCACTTGTCAAATTTGGGGATTTTGGTGTTTATGAGTTCATGACATGTTTCTTGTAGTGAGTTTAGGTTCATTGTGTGGTTCCGCTTTGTTTCGGTTCACCGGCTTTGGTTCGAGTGCATTGGCGGGTTCGAGTTGTTTTCGCCTTGACGGAGCTTAGGAGGCTCTTAGTTAGAAATATCCAAGAGCCGGAGTGGACAGATGGATCCACCTAGAGGTAGGGTCCTTCTCCTTCCTCTTTAATTTAAATTGAATCATTTAAAGAGTTTAATACTACATTGCTCTAGTATTTTAATTATGCAAGTTTGGTCGATTAAATCTCTCTATGCAAATCGTGTGAATTGGAAGAATAAGATAAAAGAGGTTGTTGGTCACTAAACTTATGATTTAATAATATAACCCCTCTATCATAGGTGCGCTATCTTCAAGATAAAAAGTAGGAAGTAGACATTTATGCTTGCCTGCTTTGCCTTGCCTTTGTGATAATTCCTGAAGTTATGTTTGGATACTTGTTTCTTCTTTTTTGAATTTTCCCAAGTGGGCAAATGCTATGTTTCCATAACATCTCACTTGCACTTGAACCCTTGGACTGTAATTTCCCTTGAGATAAGGGGGTTAAATGAATTTTATTAGAATGGATTAAATGAGATGGTGGAAACTAGGTGCAATGACTATGACGCTTGTATTATTAATCATCCTGTCGGGTTTACGCTATAGATGGAATGAACCTCATGGGGAACCCTTTCCCAATTTTCCATGTTTAGGAATATTGGATAAAAGGACTTTGAATAGAGAATGTGCACTGAATGAAATAGTTTAATGGGTCCAGTTGTGGATTTGATATGGTTAATTGGAGCACATAAGAGGTAATGCCTTATGTGCTGTTTGATAAGTATAAATGATGGTTTAACGGAATAGAACACTAGAGAGGGTTATAGCATGATCTCGGTGTTTATTGTTATGTTTGTGAATGAGTACCATAATTGATTATGGGCGTTTGTGAATGTGGAATGTTTATTTTAAATGCATAAGAGGTACTGCCTTATGCATTGTGATCCGAAACTGATGATGAATGTGTAGATTATGAATGTGGTTTTTCTATTTTAAATGCATAAGAGGTACTAACTTATGCATTATAATATAATGATGATAATGATTTTGTATGTTTGTGGATGAGAGGTATGCATACCCCATGCCAGTGTGACGTTACATGTCTGGAAGGGAGGCATTCTTACCCCTTTCCAGTTGATTTTAGTTGATGATTACATGTCTGGAAGGGAGGCATTCTTACCCCTTTCCAATTGACTTATAGGGATGTTTTATGTTTTTGGATGGGAAGAAGTTATACCCCATGCTAGAATTATGAACGTGTATATAAGGGAGTAATTCTTACCCCCTTGCCAGTTTATTTAGGGACAAGAGGCATTCTTACCTCGGGCTCGCTAATCTCGATACGTGTGTGGAAGGGAGGCATTATTACCCCTTGTCAGTTGACCTATAGGGATGAGAGTCATTCTTACCTTGTGATCGATAATCACGACTAATGGGTGGGAGACATTCTTACCCCATGCCACCTATGATCTAAATGCTTATATATATATATGGTGACATGATAACGTTAATTTACCGGAAACGAGCCGAAGTAGGTATAACCGTCAGGTGTCCCCTGGGAATCTGGACGGGTGTTATTTACTTATATAATTCTGTTTACTTATTTCTCCATACCTACTCACTATTTAATTATTATACACTGTATGGATTGGGTTAGACACCGGTGGTTCCAGACTTCTGATATTTATATATCACACCCTACTCGGGCTGCTATTGCACTAGGGTACCCGAGTAGACCTTCTTGTTTGCAGGACCTAGGTTGTGTGCTGTGCTGTTTGTACCTAAGGAGTTATGAGAAAAGGACCAAGAGGGTTCTTGGGATGCTCATGGGATTGCCGTCGGGATTTGATGTCCTTTCTTTTGTATTGTTTGTAAAGCATGTTGTATTGATTCCTTCTTTTATAACTGTCTCGTCATCTTTACATGCATGCATTATAAACTGGCATTTTCCACCTTTATAAAATGGTTATTACCTGTCTTTTTCTTCTTCCTTTCAATTGGTTATTGCTTCCTCTATTTAATACTATTTACTATCGCAATACCACTGTGGTACTCTAATATGAGGGTATAGTCTCCCCACTATCACCTCCCGACACCCTCGCTGCTATTCGGCAGCCTCTGGCGTACAGGGAGACGCGTTTTAGGCAATGTGACCCACCGGTCCGACCACTGGTTCTCTGGTAATCCGGACCGGGATCTTACATAACCCACATACTCGATCTTTAGTTACTATCAAACTACACTAGCCCGATCAGTAGAACCACTCGAGCAGCTTCACTCGATCACGAAACACTGGGTCTCAACCCTATCTAACATGAAAATTGTGCTCAACATGAAAAGAATACATAATTTCTACATGTACAACGAGGTGCATGTGCTGGGGTGAGAAATAATCTTAGTAGGGAACCCCAACAAGCAAACTATAAATGTTCTACTAAAAGTGTATGCAATAGCAACATGCTCATCCTAGTTGGAACACAACAAAAGGAAGTAAACCAAATGTGTAACCAAAGTCGAACTCAGGTTCTGTAATCCAAGTCAACTAGTCATGTTCCACCATCGATGTCCATATCTATATGTGAACACATGTATAGTACCATATCTATACACATATACAAAAATAAGAATATTCATGATTAGGTGAATCAAATAACAAGAAACCACATCAGCAGTCGATTCATGGTACCATAAGCCAGATCACCGGGAAATCCAGTGCAATGGAATTCAGTTGGACCTCATTCCACTCAAGCCATGTATCGTTAAGTCGATCTATGGGTCTGTCATCCCATGTACATATACCTGCTTCAGCAAACACTGGAATTATATCTTTGAGAATGCTACATCACCATAGGGGGACACTCGTCTTACACCTAGGCTCACCCGTACTCTCGTCCAATTACAAAAAATGATACTAAATACTGACGGTCAATCCTGTAAAAGGTCACTTGTTAGAAAACACGGAGCATAAGCCAATGAATCCAACTGAGACTTAGAAAACCACACCCACATGCATATAAGTCAATCAGGGCCAAGCTCGGTATATCCTCATTTTATCATGTATCAGTGCCAATCCTTGTGTATAATCATTTCAGGATGTATCATTATAACATTTTCCAATGGAGCCAATCCTAGGAATCCCTTAATGGATCCATGGTTCACTCTCCATTTATAAAGAAGACTATATGAGCCCCGAACCCCAAAAGTGTGGATCGCTTACAACCCTTAAGTAATTAACCTCTTGAGTCTGTCCATTTCCTTTTATCCAAGACAATGGTTCACCCAAGGTAAAAAATATGTAATTAGTCACATGAGCCTGACCTTGTCTTTTAACCGAGACTATGGCTCCCCCATGGATAATTACATCTTTTAATCATTTACAACATTTTACAATATAGCCCATAATGGGAATCCCTCAATGGATCCAAGGTTCCCTCGACATTTAGAAAATAAGCCTCAATGAGCCCAACCACCTTATCATGGCCCGCTCAAGGCCTTTAAATAATTAACCTCTTGAGTTTATCCATTTCCTTTTAACCGAGAAAAAGGTTCACCCAAGGTAAGCAGGATGTAATTAGTCACATGAGCATGACCTTGTTTTTTAATCGAAACTATGGATTGAACATTACTAATTACCTATTTTAAATCATTTCACATTATATTTCAAAAACAAAACATGTGAATTAAACTATCACGTGGTTTATCATAATCAAGTCACATGGGTAAAACATTTACATAACCAAAAGCATCAAGTAATGCTCAACAGCCAATTCCCTGGTAGTACCTCTGGGTATAGTAGATATCAGAAATAACATGGATGAAAAGCCAGATTCCAGGAGAGCATATCCAGGAATCCCAAAAAACAAGAAATATGCCTTGTGTTAGGCTCAACAACCACCAATGAGGAAGCACCTATGGCAACCATTACTACATCTGAAAAACCAAGTCACTTATAAACAAATGAGTGCGAGTGGCCCAGACACCCAACCCTAACACTACAACCACATCCCCATGGGATTACCAGTTTTTCACAAGTTTTAGGTGACACCCAAACACCATCTCTACCCAATACTTGTGTAAAAACTCAGGGTCGGTCAAACAACGGGCACCCGCTGGGTCCCTCAAGTCAAACACTAAGGAGGCATCCTAATTGGGATCCTCCAGGTAAACATGAGAAAAGGAATCCTACAAGGGATCCTTAGATATGTTAAGGGAGGGATACTACATGGGATCCTCAAACAAAGAAATGTAGAGGAATCCCATAATAGGGGTCCTCTCAAATGAAAACAGGAGAGAGATCCTACAAGGGACTCCCAAGGTTAGCACTTAAGTAAAGGCATCCCTCAGGGGATCCTTGGAAGCATCAAATCTCATGGAATTGTAGGATATAAGGAAACATCTCATAAGGGAATCATCCTAAAAAGAATAAGTCACTAGAGATAGCTCATAGCTCATCTCAACTCAAGAGTCTCAACTTGGTTGCTCTGAACACCCAACCTATCATCCACACCAAGTCTCACCCTCAGGTGATAACTGGAGGAAGATCCTCTCTATTTAGATTCAAACCCCTAGAACACAATTTAGATTACCTCAAAATTTCCATATTGTTCCACCATTTTGATATATGTGGAGAAATTATCATAATGGACTACTCACATTCCCAATTCTGACTTCCAGGGCACAAGATATCCCAAAACTACTAAACTGGAGTAGTACATGGCTAGAACACTTGGCCAGAACACATGGGGTCTACTTGTATAGTAGTACACGACATGTAATTTACTCTATACAATGTGTAATATTCAAAAAAATATCACTTCATGCATATTTTTACCTGAACACAGGCCCATGTTCCACTACATGGCATGTACTCCTTGTACACAAGGTGTACTCCTTAAAAACCACTATTTGTGTTTTATTTCACATGGTCATTCACAAAACCATCCACTAGATTAATTGTACACAAATTTCATGGAATTTACATAAGAAAAATTCATCTTCCCTAAATGGGAATAACACATGGTGTGTTCCCCTGGATCACACGCCGTGTAACCTGGGTTTTCCGATGGGAAAACCCTCAAAACACTTGAAACACCCGTTTTCACCCCCAAAACAATAGATCCAGACTCAAGGGGCCATAAGTAATAAATATAAGGCTTCAAAAACATAAAAAAACATTTTTAAAATGGATCTATGGTGAAAAAAAATGTCCCTACCTCCGGGAGGAAACCGCTAAATCTTCGCTTGATTTTACAGTCCACGGATTCCCCACGTCGTCTCAGCGCATCGAATGCTTCGAATCGATACCCCTATTACCTCCCAACTCTCTCTATTTATAAATATCCATTATTAACCTAAGGAAATGGCCAAGGATTAGGCATATGATACGTGAGCATGTAGGAGGAGGAAAAAATAAAAGGAAGAAATGGAAAAAGGAAAAGAAGAAAAAGGGGCCCGAGCTGGCACCGATGCCCGACTCGTGTTTATGCCTCACCTAGGATAAAATACCCTTTTCAGACTAAACGGCGCAGAAGGAATCTCAATAGAAACTCCATTTAAAAGTTATTTCCAAATGAACCTATGTGAATAAATTAATACTTAATTTAGGAATATTAAATATTAAATATTCCGCTAAAATTCGAACTGCTCAGATTTCACCAAACTCGTATCCTGGGGTAAACATCCCATTCTAGGACCAACAGAGTGATCATAAAAATTATTCAAGATCAACTGGTTGGGTAAATGACTATTTTCCCCTCACGAGCATCCACTATCAAAAATTCAAACTTCTACTCAAAATGACAGTCTGAAAAACGCAGGTTCTTACAAACTCCCCACCATAAACCTTCTCGTCCATGAGAAGCCCGTTGAAAGGACAAACATCAATGCTCCCAACCCAAGAATATACACAACCAAGCTATTTGGAATTTCCAATGACAACCCTTATAGCAATAAAAACCACCTTATACATGGAATATATTCAACTATGACCGATATTGTAATCCCCATCATAGGAATACCCCTATCTTCATCTTAAAAGAAAACCCCAAGCTCAAAAGCTCACATCAAACTCCAAATTTTAACCAAAATGAGGAAAATAACCCCCAAACGGCCAAAGGTGCACTCCCCATCATATGGATTACATTATATCTCTCCTCGAGTGCAACAACAACAGGTCCACTCCTCAACAGGGAAGAACTTTATGAAAGGAAGAGGATCATGGAATAGGTCCAAAGCTCACTTAGCATATTCAAGAAAAATAAAGATTTCACATGATCATCTCTTATAGGAGTACACTAAGATTTCTTCGAAGGCGCATCCAGTTCCCTCTGATCCACACTAACATCCTGCCAAAACCCGACCATGATTCAATTACGGGTTAAACATTTAATGGTAAACTGAAATTTCACAATTTCACCTATACCACAGAGGGATGTTTCAACACAAATTCTGGGATCAAAGCCCACAAAAATTCTTGAAATATCGTTCCTCAGCGCGCACATGACCACAAACTGATTTAGAATCAAATGAAACAACACACAAGAGCGTGTATGCTAAACATATAACATGCACACATGGCATCGTTCAAGTCGCGATCACTACCCACACCCTAACTACATTATCAAATGTGGAAACAATGGTCAACCAAGCTAGTATACCAAAAAGTTCTACCCATCTAAGCCATTCTCGAAAAACAAGTAGTCGAGGTACCTCGATCAAAAGATGAATACATAAACATGCCTATAACGCAAAACCAAGCACATACTATTCTTCGATCGCAAAATGAGAGTAAAACAAAGATCACAACCAAAAAGGATTTGGAAAACACTGGACAACCCCACTCACACCTGCTTCCCAAGAACTGAATTGACATCGACCTACAAGGGTCTGAGTTATAACCAATGGTCTCTAGGTCTTACACCTAGCCCTATAGAAAAATCCTCACAACTGGGTCACAAGGTCTAAAAACCAAACCCAAAAGATCCAAAACCTCTCAAAAGAAGGTAACGATCATAATGAAAAAAGAGGGTAAAAGCAGAAAACACAACCTACGAGGGCCCTAATCCTCTCAGAGGATCCTTAGAAGTAACTCCTTCTTGGAGGTCACAAACAAAGCAGAAGAGAAACTGAACTACACTCATCAAGTATCCATATACAGAAAGAGCCCTAGGAGGTAAAATTAACTAGAAAAGATTTAGTAACTATCAGAATCAAACTCAGTGATCCGAATAGATATCCGCAGACCAAATAAACAACACCCAACAAGGGGTTAATCATAAAATCATCATGTTCTATATTGACCTACTAGGGTCACTGCACCTCCTGTGAACGAGACCTGAGTCATCATCCTCACAAAAAAACAACTCAATGTAGATCCACATAACCTTTAATCAGTGTAAAATGTATGTGTTAGAACGCCCAAAGGTCTCAGTTTTCAGTAAAAACTCACACTAGCAATCCAATGTACTGTGAATCCAACGTGCCTAGTATGATGCATCAGACGCCTCTTGCCTTTGTCGGCGAAGAGGAAAAAACCATCCTTGGAATCCTACCAATGGTCAAGATCCAGATATATATAGTAAATAAAAACACCCACACAACATCTATGTATATCAAGGTGAATATCATATTCAAATATAAAATTGCAAAATCCAAACAGCAATCCCAAACCCTAGAAACCTAGACTTCTTATAGGAACAAGTATTTTTGATGCACCAATCTGATATCCATTACAGGTTCTGACACATTCCTAATACTCCTGTATACCATATCTCAAATATTAAGACTAGGAAAAGAAACTCCTCTGATACCACTTCGCAATGTTCTAACTCGGAAGCCACTAAACTGGTGCTCCGAGCCGGTTCGCCACAAGGCCTCAAGTAGGCCTCCTTGTACGCTAGAGGCTACCGACTAGTAGTGGGGGACTAGGGTGTGATATTGGGGAGACTATTACCACATCCCAGAGTATGAAAACAAAAAAAATAACTAAATATCATACATAGAAAAAAGTAAATAGAGAATGGGAGCAATAAACATCTGAAATAGAACATGTTGTAATAATAAAATGTTGTAAAAGGCCGAACAACAATGCAATGCAATACAAAAATGGTCACCCTCTGGGCCGACCATATAGATACAAGTACAAAATAATCTTAAAGTAAAAGTACATGGATCAACTACTAACTCTGAGCTAACCCACATACCTAATCTCTAGACATTGTCGAACTGCACTTGACCGATTAGTTGAACAACTCGAGCAGCTCCGCTCGATCACGCAACACTGGGCCACAACCCTATCCACCATGAAACTTGTGCTCAAACTCAAAGGTATACATATGTTCTACCTGTACACTGAGGTTTACATGAAGTGGTGAGAAATAATCTCGTTAGGGGACGCCAACAGGAAACCTATAACCGTGCTATTAAAAGTGTATGAAACGGAAACATGCTCAGCCTAGTTGGAACAAAACAAAAGGAAGTAATCCAAACGTGCAACCACAGTCAAATTCAGGGTCTTTAATCTATGTAAACTGGCCAAGTTCCACCATGGATGTCTATATCTATATATGTACATATGTATAATCCCATAACTATACACATATACATAAATATAAATATTCATGATTAGGAGAATCAAATAACAATAAACCACATCAGTAGTTGATCCTTGGGACCATAAGATAGATCGCCTCGACATCCTGTGAAAGTGAATTGATCTGGACGTCATTCCACTCGATTTATGTATCATTAAGTCATTATTTGGGTATATAATCCAATCGACGTGTACCTTCACTGGCCTATAGTGGAATTATATCTCTGAGCAAGATACGTCACCACAGGGGGATACTCTTCCTATACCTGGGTTCACCCGTACTCACCTCCATTCAAAAACTAGTATACCATATACTAATGGTCAATCCTGTAAAAGGTCACTACACAGAAAACATGGCGAATAAGATAGTGAATCCAACCGAGACTCAGAAAACATCACTCGTAGGAAAATAATTCAATCGGGGCCAAGCCTAGTATATCAGCATTTTAGCTTGTATTAGGCCAAAGACCAGTGTATTAGCATTTCAACATGTATCATTTATAAAAATTTCCAATAGAACCCATACTAGGAATCCATCAATAGATCAAAGGTTCGCTTGACATTTCTAAAGAAGACTCATTGAGCCCGATCACCAAAACTGTGGCTCGCACACAACCCTTAAGTAATTAACCTCCCGAGTCCATCCATTTCCTTTTAACCAAGACAATGTTTTAACCAAGGTAATAAATAAGTAATTATTCACATGAGCCTGAATTTATCTTTCAATTGAGACTGTAGCTTGCCCATGGCTAATGAAATATTTTATTCATTTATAACATTTGTTAATAGAGCCCGACCTAGGAATCCCTCGATGGATCCTAGGATCACTCAACATTTTCAAAATAAGCCTCAATGATCCCGACCACCCTATCATGGCGCGCTTATAGCCTTTATATAATTAACCTGTTGAGTCCATCCATTTCCTTTTAACTAAGAAAAAGTTTCACCAAAGGTAAACAAGATGTAATTAGTCACATGATCCTGACCTTGTCTTTTAACCGAGACTGTGGCTCACACTTTTCTAATTACCTCTTTTAAATCATTTCACATTCCATTTCAAAAACAAGAAATGTGAATTAAACTATCACATGGTTTATCATAATCAGCTCACGTGGGAAAAAATATTACATAACCAAAAGCATCAAGTAAGGATCAATAACCAATTCCCAGGTAATACCTCAGGGTGTTGTAAATATCAGAAATAACATGGCTCAAAAGAGGGATCCTAGGAGAGAACGTCCAGGTATCCCAACAAACAAGAAATATGACTCTCATCAAGATCAACAACCACCAACCAGGAAGAAACTATAGTAACCACTACTACATCATAATAACCATGTCAGATATAAACAAACAAGTAAGGGTGGCCCGAACGCCCAACCCTAACACAATAGCCCCAGCCCCATGGACTTACTAGTTTGTCACAGAATCAAGGTGACACCCGAACACCATATCTACCAAAGAACAATGTAAAAACATAGGTTTGGTCAATCAGCGGGCACCCACTGGGTCCCTCAAGTCAAACATTGAAGAGACATCCTACTCAGAATTCTCCTGGTAAACACGAGAAAAGGCATCTTACACGGGATCCTTAGTGAAGGTAAGGGAGGAATCCAACACAGGATATTCAAATGAAGAGTAGTAGAGGAATTTACAAACTAGGGTCCTCTCAATGGGAAACAAGATATATATCCTACAAGGGACTCCCTAGGTCAGCACACAAGTAAAGGCATCCCTGAGGGGATCCTTGGAAGCATCCGGTCTCACAAAATCATAGTCCATAACGGAACATCTCACAAGGGAAACATCATCAAAAGAATAGTTCATAGGATATATCTCATAGCTCATCTAAGCTCAAAAGTATCAACTAGGTTGGTCTGAACACCAAACCAATCATCCATGCCAAGTCTCATCCTCAGGTGACAACTGGACTCGATAATTGGACGAAGAACATCTATATTTAGATAGAAACCCCCAAAACCCCATTTATATGACCTATAAATGTTCAGAGGATTCCACCATTATGATCAACATGGAACAACACTCCGAATTGACTACTAACATGCCCAATTATAACTTATAGGGAACAAGATACTTCAAAACTACTAAGATGGAGTAGTATATGGCCAGCACACATGGTCGGAAAACATGGGGTCTACCTTTATAGTAGTACACGGCATGTACATTACATTACATGACATGTACTATTCAAAAAACATCAACCCTTGGGTGTTTTCACCCGGAAACATGCCCATGTTCCACTACATGTTGTGTACTCCAAGTACATGTTGTGTACTCCTTAATAACAACTATTCTGTGTTTTATTTCACACAGCCGATCACACGGCCATCTAATACACAACATGTACTCAAAGTAAACGTTGTGTACTTAAGAAAAATTCATCTTCCCCGAACTGGAAGTGTAGAGACCCAAATCTTGACTTACATGGACAATACATTACATTTGTGAAAACCTTAATACATAACAAAAACCAACACTCAAGGACCGTAAAAGTTTAGTTTCTTTGGAAATTCAGAACATAATCTTCTAATCATGGTTAAAGATATTCAACATCTCCCATAAAGATCTTCCACTTTTGTTTTCATACCTAAAACCTTACTTTATATCCTGGAGAAAAGAAACCATACCAAGGGTGAGCTCAAATGCTTAGTAAGGGTAATCATGGAGAAAATAAAACAAACCATATACATTTGAACTCAAAAACATGAACATAATTTTTAAACATCAAAATCTTGAGCAATGACATAAAACATGGAAGTACGTAAGGCATAGATCATAATAAAACATCAATCATCATAAAATAGCATGGGAATAAATCATGTAATTGTGGAAAACCATTGAGCACATGATATGATTTCCATAGTAGCCAAGGCATTGCTGCTAAGACCATATTAGTGGACAAAGTCCCTTTCTAAATCGAGTTCCCTCCTCGTTCCAGTCCTGTAACACTGAACCAGATTAACTTACCATTACAGCCATGTCTATATCATGAGATATAAATCTTTACACAATGCATTAGAGGGATATATTGGTCCCACCCATCTCATAATGAAATTATTCTTACTTGTGCCACAACATAAACATAAATCATTCATCATAACCCAAAGAATAAAATGGGTTTCATAAACATCATCACATCATAACGTAATCCATATACAACAAATGGATATCATTTCATCATAATAAAAGTGAAACCATGTAAATCATAGAAAAATTATACTTGAAACATAATCATACTAAATAATGTCATCTTATATGGAAAATAGTTTTGAAAAAACACTTGAAATGAATTCTTGAGGAAAATATCATTTCTTCTTCAAAATAATTTTCCTTTCTCAACATGCCATGCAATTTTAAAAAAAAATATTTTTTTGAAAATGATCATGAAATATTGGATATTAAGCTTCATGGAAATAAGGCGTTATAAAAATGTAAAACCCCCTTCATGCCGTATAAGTTAAAAAAACATTCTCCGCATACTTTTTCCGGAAAGGTCAAAAAGTACCTCATAGGGTAAACAAAAGAAAGATTCCTTCCATACCATGGGGTAAAAGTCAAAATGGGTAAAAAGGACTTTAAATAGACATGAATTGTTTTATAAAACATGGACATTGATGATAAATATAACCCCAGTAAATACTTACGAATAAACAATCTCGGATAAAAATGAGATTGGAAAAGTTATCCCTTACCTTTTGTCCAATTTCTTCTGTATGTGTTTGAGACTCCATTATAGCGGGTTTAAACATATTATTAACTTCTAATATGAACATAATAATATTTATTATATCATATAGGATTCACTTAAGACATTATATTATCCGTTCATTTGTCATATCCATGTGAAAGCAGCGTTTTGGGTAAAATTGTTTCATTTATCTTCCGTGTTTTGACTTGTAATTATTCATATTATTACTTAGATCATGATTACTTAATTCCAGAATATAAAACATGATTTATATATAATATATATTTAGAATATATATATATAATAGATCGATAAATGGAAATAAATACACCGTTCATGGAGACGGTAGGCCGTACGTATGCATGAACGATGTTTTCGTTTCCTTATTAAATTTAATAGATGTAAGTAAATAACATATACATAAATACAGTATCATTATTATGTCATATATTTCATGATTACTTATTATATATACTTTATAATCATTCTTGAATTGTTAATATGGAAAATGAATCTCATCGCGTCGTGGAGACAGTAATCCGTACGTACGCACGAGCGATGATATCATTCCCATATTTATTGAATGGAATTGGAGTGGATGATATAATATCTTAGAATCAGTATGATGTTATAATATTCATATATAGTTATTCTTTACACCATTATACCCATCCAAGTAAGGTGGTGGTGGAAAACAGATTACACCACAGCGTGGAGACGGTATTCCGTACGTACACACGCATGATGATTTTGTTTTCCTTAGGATGGATAGAAGGTGAAATATAGTTGTTTCATATTTATAATAACATATAATTATATATTTAATACTTATGTTATTACTTTATAATGAAACAACTAATGAAGAGGAAGTAGAAGAAGAAAGAAACTTGAAAGAGTCAGTAGAAGACATTGCCTTTTCCTCGACGCACCTCCTTTAAACATCTTCTTAGGGCACTAGAGTTGGTCTTTTGAGAAGAGAAGAACCTCTATGATATAACTAGAGAGGTTTATAAGAGGAATTTCTAGGGGTTGGCTGAACTTCAAATCTCAAAAGGGTGTGAAGAGAAGAGGGAAGGGGTGCCCTTTTATAGGAGAGGATAGGGGCACTTTTGGAAAACTTAAAAATATTAATTAATAATAAAATGAAACCCCACTTAAAAACCACCGAAAATGACTCAATTAGAATATTAGAATAGATAGGGTTGTAATATCATCAACCAATAAAATTTAGATATTTTTATGTTTATTTTAAACCTTATCAACTTGATTTATCATTATTTAATCTATTTAATTCTATTTGTGGTAATAAAATTCTAAATTCTAAATTGTTATAAATACAAACTTAAATTTTGTCAATTTCCCATAATTATATACTTTACTAACTTTTAGACCATATAATTTTCAATTTGTAGTTTTTAAATATTTTTGTGAATTTTAAATAATTTAATAATATGTTATTTTTATAAAATATCAATAGTGTCAATTTTGACACTATTAATTATTTGAATTTAAATAACAAACACAAAAAATATATGTTCTAAAAAAATATATAATTGATTACTAACATGTCCTATTAATCAAAAAAAATTCATGGGAACATTAATTTGTTCATATATTATTTATTTTAATATTTGTAAAACCATTTATTTGGTATATCTCTTAATAAAATAATTACTAAAACATTTTAGTATAATTATTTAATATACTTATTTGTTGCATAAAAATTAAAAATAAATTCCTATGATGAATATATATATAATACCTTTCATAATACTATTTTTACTCGAATTTATCATCTTAAAATTACAACATTTAAATTGTTATATTTATTAAATTATGAAGGTGACATCTTTGACATCATTTAAAATAAAATATTATAAATGTCCTAATCGGTTTTATAAGAATTCAAATGGTCCACAAATCGACCATTGTATGATTATATTATATATAGACTATACTAATAATGTTTGGTCAAGTTTATGGTCATTTTGATAGGTATTGTTATTTTAATAAAAAATATATTATTGATTTCTCACTAAATAAATAATTTTTTCATCATTAATGTATAAGCTATTAAAGTAATTAAATATTTCATAAAAATTACAAATAAATTACCATGATAAAGAAAAACAATTTATCTTTCAAATGAGTATTTATAATCTAATTTTTATTCTGTATAAACTTATATAAAAAATAATCTAATTATTAATGTTTGAGTGAGACATTTAACTTTGCTTTAAATAAAATAAATAAAATTTCTTAATCAAATACAAGTGGGTTCCATTAGGTTCCATTTCGACCCAAGTATGATTAAGGGTAAAATATAATCTTAAAATTATATTAGGACAAGTGTTAGGGTAATTTAATAATATTATATTTACCCTTAATTACCCGATTTACCTTTAACTATTGTAAATAAAATTTACCGTAGTTACTATTCATAATGACTAAAAATAAAAAGTAGCTTATTAAAATAATTTGGACCTACTGATTCCAAATATGGAATCCATTTTTCCAAATTCAAATCCCTGAAATCGTATAAATTAATTTAAAATTAATCTTGTTGTTAAGAAAACGGGTTTTAAAATTTAAAACATTGCAAAAGATTGAAATGATTTTACCTATGAATTCATTGTAAAATCAATGATAATGAAATACGTTATATTAAATGGTAAAAATATAATCTATTTATACTTTAAAACCATTCAATGTTATAATTTAACCATATAAATTATCTCGATGAAAATAGTTGTTTTTAATTAAAATTTAGGGTATTTTTACTATTCATCAAAATAAGAAACTTATCCGAAAAATATAAATACTTTATCCAAAGTAAATTTTTATATCCTGATTCAAAATAAGAATTTTATATTGTCAAGTTGAACTTATAAACATGTCAAAAACTAAATCTAATGTTGGTGCGCCATCAAAAGGCGGCAAAACTGCATTTTCTGAAAATACTTATTTTACCCGAAACATTTATTTTGTTCTCATACCATGTTCTAGAAAATGTGTAAGAGGAATAATAATGTTATAAAATTCAAAAATGTAGTTAATAATATTCAAAATTGCTAGTTCATAATAATATTATAACCATATATCGTTGTTTAGTGAAACCCGATATTGTGTACTACACACGTTATTGAGGAAGGTCGCGATTGCGTGTAATGCAAGCCAAGAATAGTGTTGTGTATACTTCAATCTAATACAATGTTGTGTATAGTACAAGCTAATATTGGTGTAGCATACAACACAAGACATCAAAGAAATTAAAAAATTAATTTTTTCTCATAAAATCTCGGGGTGTTACATTCTACCCCCTTAAAATGAATTTCACCCTCAAAATTCATTGGGGTTATAAATGGTTTACTAAAAGATAGTTTCTTTCATAGAAACCCACATCGTAAAAAGGAATACTAAAACTTAATATTATAAAGTGGAGTATGAAACATAATGGTTTCCCAAATTAACTCATCACTGGGTTTCCACATAGGAGAACATAGGTGAAAATATGGATATGGAAGAGAAATCTATCCATCAAGGTCTGATTGAGAGTGGTAGAGAACATGGATATGAAAAAACTAATAATCACAAAGCCATAAAT
This sequence comes from Viscum album, assembly GCA_963277665.1. Lineage (NCBI taxonomy): Eukaryota > Viridiplantae > Streptophyta > Magnoliopsida > Santalales > Viscaceae > Viscum > Viscum album. Next base: position 1,760,951,333 of record OY728123.1, read on the forward strand.
TTTTTATGGTCTAAGGTACCATGTGATTCATCATATATGAGGACACTAGGACAACATTTTTGGGTTTCAAGATCATTTCCCTAAAGTTGAAGAATTTGAATTAGAAGAAATAATTACTTTATTTCGGTACAATCTCACCATTTTTCATGCCTTGAAAATTTCCACTTCATCTATTAATGAAATGAAGTTGAATTTGTCATTCTTGAAGTGTTAGAAGATCATGTGATAGAATGATGGGTCATTCCATCTGTCTCAAAAGAAAGGGTGGAAAAAGTTATCAAATATACATAAGTCCATCTATGGTGAGGTTAATCATATATGATTCCAAAAATGGACTTATACTTCATCTATCACACCTCTTAATAAAATAAAACTAGTTTCTACTAACCAGGGACTTCCTGTAGGCCAGTGGTAGGTGATAAAGGCCTGTCACACTTCGGTTGTGGGTTCGATTACCGCAACCTTGTCCGACGCGATGGGTTGTCTCCCGTCCTACAACTTGTATTTTTTTTCTAAAACTACATTATTATAACATCCCATCAATAATATCAAAAAAAGTTCTAACCTTATACAATACTAAATTATTTCTAACATAATCCATTCCATTATTTAGGCTTATCCAAAATACTTCTGTCCAAGCTCATAGTATAAAGAAAAAAATTACTAGAAATGTCATCTACCGAGCATGTGAATACCATCATTTATCCCAGATATATTTTGTTGATCGCATTCCAAACATTTGAATACCTTAATCATGTATTCTCTTTTAACATAAATTACCATTGAACCTTAGTGAAAACATGAATGCTGTCAAAAGGTAACTCTTTCCACCTACCAAAATCCCAAAATATCTATATACTCAAACCATGATATAAATTTGTCCTTATATCAGTCATGAGCTCATGAATACTATCATACATATTATTTTCTCCTTATCCCTTCATTATGCGTATTTTAACTTCTTTAAAAAAAAATTTCAATCACTTTTCTTGGTTACCAGTACCATAAAATTATTAAAAACCACAATGATCCAATACATTGATATTCCAATATTCCATGATACTTTAACTGAGATTCCACAACATTATCTCGGAATCCTGTAACATAAACACTTATTCATTCCACCACATTGTTGTCATACTAAACATCGCAAATAGTGATCACATGTGACTTCACTTTATCCTTTTCCTTAAGAGGTTTCTCATGTCGATCATTATTAACACTTAGATTAGGGCATTGATTAGCATAATGGCCCATTTCCTTGAACTTGAAGCATTGAAGTGTTGGTGGTGCATTGTCTACAGTCTTTTATTTATTCATATCATTAGAAAGCCTTTTTTCATTACTTCGACACTCAGCTTCTCGATGACCTTCTTCTCCACACTTAAAACATTTTCTAGTCCCTTTAAGACAATATCCACCATGCTTCTTTCCACACTTTGAGAATAAAGAAACATTCTTCTTCTTTTCACCATTATTCTGAGATTTCTGCTTGAACTCCATCTTTAGTTTCTTGTCAAAACCATGAGATGGATATGTAACACCAACTTACATTTCTACCTTGATCCCAAAAATCACAATTTCTTCATAGCTACTGAAGTCTCTTATCGCTAATTCCTTTCGAAGACTTGGTTTTAAGACACTGAAGAATCGATCAACTTTTCTTTCAGGTTGGATGATAAATCCAGATTCATACCTTGAAAGCCATGTAAAATTTTCCTCGTATATGCCAATAGATTCATCATCCTTTTTCATAATCTTGAGGAACTCCTTTTCCATCTTTGTTCAAAGAATACGAGGGAAGTACTTGTGAAAAAGCATGTTCTTGAACTCGTCCCATTCCATGGATTCAATTTCATCTTGGGGCCTTGTATTCATAATTATAGTCCACCACTGGTCCACTTCACCTTCAAAATGGTAAACAACCAAAATGATTTTTTCATGCTCTGAACAGCGATTTATGGAAAATATATTTTCAATGGTACTATTCCATTGTTCAACAACAAGTGGATCAGAAGACCCACTGAAAGAAGGTGGACATTACCTCATGAAGGACTCAATAGAATATTGTTCCCTTCTCTTCTCATTCGGAAGTCCAGAATGATTCATATCTTGTGTAAGTATAGAAATAAGATTTTACACTCCATCTCCCATAACATTGGTTTGTTTAGGAGGAAATTCATTGAATTGTCCATTACATTGCTCAACACGGTTCCTTCGGGTTCCATCCATCGTCTAAAACCCAAAAAGAAAAGTATGAGAGGAAGAAGTAATTTAGGAAAACAAATTAATAAAGGGGAAGTAATTCCAATATCTAATATCTTATATTTAATTCTATGATTGTTACCATAATCCTAGGACTATAACCTATAGTTATACTTAACCTTAGGGATATCCCTAGATATACCTTAGAAATATCTCTAGGGATCTCACTAAAGTCGCATCCTAGTTTCCAAAGGTTGACTAAACCTTTCCTCTGATACCAACAATAGAGACCCAAATATTGACGTACATGGACATTACATTAATTTTGTGGAATAGTTAATACATAAAAAAACTAAAACTCAAGGAACGTAATAGTTTAGTGTCTTTGGAAACTTAGAACATAATCTTCTAATCATAGTGAAAGATCTTCAATATCTCCCATAATGATCTTCCCCTTTTGTTTTCTTACCTAAAACCTTTATTTATATCTTGGGGAAAAGAAAACATATAGAGGGTGAGCTCAAATACTCATTAAGGGTAAGCATGGATAAAATAAAACAAACCATATACATTTGACCTTAAAAACATGAACATAATGTTTAAACATCAAAATCTTGAGCAATGACATAAAACATGGCAGTACGTAAGGCATAAATCATAATGGAACATCAATAATCGTAAAATAGCATAGGAATAAATCATGTAATTGTGGAAAACCATTGAGCACATGATATGATTTCCATAGTAGCCAATCCATTGATTCCAAGACCATCTTAGTGGAAAAAGTCCCTTTCTGAATCGAGTTCACTCCTCATTCCAGTCCTGTAACACTGAGAAGGATTCACTTACAATTCTAGCCATGTCTATATCATGAGACATAAATCTTTACCCAATGCATTGGAGGGATATATTGGTCCCACCCATCTCATAATTAAATCATTCTTACTTTTTCCACAACATAAACATAAATGATTCATCATAACCCAAAGAATAAAATTGGTTTCGTAAACATCATCCCATCATAACGTAATCCATATAAAACAAATAGATATCTTTTCATCATAATAAAAGGTAAACCAAGTAAATAATAGAGGTATTACACTTGAAACATAATCATACTAAATAATATCATCTTAGATGGAAAATAGTTTCGACAAAACACTTGAAATGAATTCTTGAGGAAAATATCCTTTATTCTTCAAAATCATTTTCTTTTCTCAACATGCCATGAAATTTTAAAAGAAAATATTTTTTTTGAAAATGATCATGAAATCTTGGATAGTAAGCTTCATGTAAATAAGGAATTATAAAAATGTAAAAACCCATTCATGCCGTATAAGTTAAAAATAACATTCTCCTTGTACTTTTTCCAGAAAAGTCAAAAAGTACCTCGTAGGGTAAACAAAAGAAAGCTTCCTTACATACCATGGGGTAAAATTCAAAATGGGTAAAAATTAATTTAAACATAAATGAAAACAGTTTTAGAAAACATGGACATGGAAGATAAATATAACCCCAGTAAATACTTACGAATAAACAATCTCGGATAAAAATGAGATTGGAAAAGTTATCGCTTACGTTTTTTCCAATTTCTTCGGTATGTGTCCGAGACTCTTATATAGTGGGTTTAAAAATATTATTAACTTTTAATATAACCATAATAATATTTATGATATCATATATGAATCACTTATGACTTTATATTATCCATTCATTTGTCAATTCCATGTTAAAGCTGCGTTTTGGGTAAAATCGTTTCATTTATCATCCGTTTTTTGACTTGTAATTATTCATATGATTACTTAGATCATGATTAATTAATTACAGAATATAAAACATGATTTATATATAATATATATTCATAATATATATATATTAGATCGATAAATGGAAATAAATACACCGTTCATGGAGACGGTAGGCCGTACGTATGCATGAACGCTGTTTTCGTTTCCTTATTTAATTTAATATATGTAAGAAAATAACATATACATAAATAAAATATCATTAATATGTCATATATTTCATGATTACTTATTATATATACATTATAATCATTCTTGAATTTTTAACATGGAAAATGAATCTCATCGCATCGTGGAGACGATAATCCGTACGTACGCACGAGCGATGATATCATTCCCATATTTATTGAATGGAATTGGAGTGGATGATATAATATCTTAGAATCAGTATGATGTTATAATAATCATATATCATTATTCTTTACACCATTATACCCATCCAAGTAAGGTGGTGGTGGAAAACAGATTACACCATAGCGTGGAGATGATATTTCGTACGTACGCACGCGCGGTGATTTCATTTTCCGTAGGATAGATAGAATGTGAAATAGGGTTGTTTCATATTTATAATAAAATATCAGTATATAAGTAATACTTATGTTATTACTTTATAGTGAAACAACTAAAGAAGAGGAAGTAGAAGAAGAATGAAACTTAAAAGAGTCGGTAGAATAGATTACCTTTTCCTCGACACACCTCCTTTAAAATTATTCTTATGGCACTAGAGTTGGTCTTTTGAGAAGACCAGAACCTCTATGATATAACTAGAGAGGTTTATAAGAGGAATTTTCTGGGTTTTTCCAAGATTCAATGCTCAAAAGGGTGTGAAGAGAAGAGGGAAGTGGTGCCCTTTTATAGGAGAGGAGAGGGGCACTTTTAGAAACCTTAAAAATATTAATTAATAATAAAATGAAACCCCACTTAAAAACCTCCAAAAATGACTCAATTAGAATATGAGAAGCGATAGGGTTGTAATATAATCAACCAATAAAATTTATACATTTTTTATGTTTATTTTAAACCTTATCAACTTGATTTATCATTATTTAATCTATTTAACTTTATTTGTGGTAATAAAATTCTAAATTTTAAATTGTTATAAATACATACTTAAATGTTGTCAATTTCCCATAATTGGATACTTTATTACCTTTTGGACCTTTTAATTTTCAATTTTTAGTTTTTAAATATCTTTGTGATTTTTAAATAATTTAATAATATGTTATTTTTATAGAATATCAATAGTGTCAATTTTGACACTATTCATTATTTGAATTTAAATAAAAACCACACAGAAGATATGTTCGAAACAAAATATATAATAGATTAATAAAATGTCCTATTAATCACACAAATTCATGGTGTGCATTAATTTGTTCATATATTATTTATTTTAATATTTTTAATACCATTTATTTTGTATATCTCTTAATAAAATAATTACTACAACATTTCAGTATAATTATTTAATATAAATATATGTTGCATAAAAATTAAAAAAAAATTCTATGATGAAGATAAATATAATAATTTTTATAATAATATTTTTACTAGAATTTATCATCTTAAAATAACAACATTTAAATTGTTATATTTATTAAATTATGAAGGTGACATCTTTGACATCATTTAAAATAAAATATTATAAATGTCCTAATTGGTTTTATAAGTATACAAATGGTCCACAAATCTACCCTTGGATTATTAGGGTATATATAGACTCGACCAATAATTTTTGGTCAATTTTATGGTCTTTTTGATAGGTATTTTGATTTTAATATAAACTATATTATTGATTTTTCACTAAATAAATAATTTCTTCATCGTTAATGTATAAGATATTAAAGTAATTAAATATTTATTAAAAATTGAAAATAAATTTCCATGATAAGGAAAAACCTTTTAGATTTCAAATGAGTATTTATAATCTAATTTTTATTCTGTATAACCTTATATTAAAAATAATCTAATTATTAAAGTTTGAGTGAGACATTTCACTTTCCTTTAAATAAAATAAATAAAAGGTCTTAATCAAATAGAAGTGGGTTCTAATAGGTTCCATTTAGACCCAATTATGATTTAGGGTAAAATATAATCATCCAATTATATTAGGACAAGTGTTAGGATAATTTTATAATATTATATTTACCCTTAATTACCCGATTTACCTTTAATTATGGTAATTATAATTTACCGTAGTTACTATTCATAATGACTAAAAATAAAAAGTATTTTATTAACATAATTTGTACCAACTGATTCCAAATATGGAATCCATTTTTCCAAATTCAAATCACAGAAGTTGCGGAAATTAATTTATAATTAATCCCATTGTTAAGAAAATGGGTTTTATAAGTTAGAACATTGCAAAAGATTGAAATGATTTTACCTATGAATTAAATGTTAAATCAATGATAATGACATAAGTTATATTAAATTGTAAAAATATATTATATTTATACTTTAAAACCATTCAATATTATAATTTAACCATAAAAATTATCTTGATGAAAAAAGTTTTTATTATTTATAATTTAACGTATTTTTACTATTCATCAAAATAAGAAGCTTATCAGAAAAATATCAAAAATTTATCCAAGGTGAATTTTTATATCCTGATTAAAAAGAAGAATTTTATTTTTTTAAATTGAACTTATAAAAATTTCAAAAACTAAATTTAATGTCGGTGCGCCATCAAAAGGCGGCAAAACTGCATTTTTTGAAAAATACTTATTTTACACGAAACATTTTTTTTGCTCTCATAAAATGTTCTAGAAAATGTGTATGTAGAATAATAATGTTATAAAATTCAAAATTTAGTTAATACTATTCATAAAAGCTAGTTCATAATAATATTATAACCATATATCGTTGTTTAGTGAAACCCGTTATTGCGTACTACACACATTATTGAGGAATGTCGCGATTGCGTGTAATGCAACCCAAGAATAGTGTTGTGTATATTTCAAGCTAATACAATGTTTCATATGGTACAATCTAATCATGTTGTAGCGTACGACACAATACATCAAAGAAATTTTAAAAAAATAATTTTTCTCATAAAATCTCGGGGTGTTACAGGAAGAACACACATCATGTTCCCCTTGAAAAAATATTGTGTAACCGAGGTTTTCCAATGATAAAACCCTCAAAACACTTTAAATGCCCGTTTTCTCCCCCAAGACAGTAGATCCTACATCAATGGGCCACAAGCAAGCAATATAAGGCTTTAAAAACATAAAAAAACATGTTTAAAGGGGATATATGGGAAAAATAAAAACTGCCCTACCTTCGGGCAGAAACTGCTAAAGCTTTGCTGGATTTTATGGTCCAGAGATGCCCCACGCTGACTCAGCGCGTCGAGATATTCGAATCAGTACCCCTTTTGCCTCCCAAATCTCTCACTTTCTTAATATCCATTTCTCCCCAAAGGAAACAGAAAAGGAGGTGGTGTAGGATATGTGAACAAGGAGGAGGAGGAAATAAGAGAAGAATGAAAAGAAAAGATAATGAAAAGAAAAAAGGGGCACAAGCGAGCCCCAGTGCCTGACTCGAGTTTATGCCCCGCCTAGGCTAAACTCCCCATTCCAGACTCAATGGCATAGAAAAAAATATCAATATGACACTCCATTTGAAATTTATTTCCAAACGAACCTATAGAAATAAATTAAACTTTAATTTTATAATATTGAATATTAAATATTCCGCTAAAATACAAACAGCTCATATTTCCCCCATACTTTTTTCCTGGGGTAAAAACCCTATTCTCAGACCAATGTAGTGGTCATAAAAATAATTTGAGGTCTAATGGTTGGGAAAAAGACAATTTTACACCTCACAAGCATCCAATGACAAAAATTCAAATTTCTAATCAAAATGACAGTCCAAAAAACACAGGTTCTTACAAACTCCCCATTATAAACACTCTCGTCCCTGATAAGGCCAGTGAAAGGAGCAGCAACCATGATCCCAACCCGAGAATCTACACAAACAAGCTATTTGGACATTCCAAAGACCAGACTTATATCATTAACAACCACCTTCTATGTGTAATATATTCAACTATGACGGATATGATACTCCCCACCATAGGCATACCCCTATCATCATATTAAAATAAAACCTCGAGCTAAAAATATGACATCAAACATTGAAGATTAACCAAAATTAAAAAAACCACAATCAAACATCCAAAGGTACACTCCCCAACATATTGAAAAACCTTACACAGCTCCACGGGAACAAACACAATAGGTTCCCTCCTCAACGAGGAAAAACATTAATAAAGGAAATGAAGCTCGGCATTGGGATGAAGCTCTCTCAGCATACTCAAGATGAATCCCAATATTTCATGATCGTCTCTTGTATAAGAACTCTAAGATTTCTCTAAAGGAACGTCAAGCTCCCTCTGATCCACCCTAACATCCCGCAAAAACCCGACCAAGATTCATGCACAGGTCATCCATTTCATAGTAATCCAACATTTTACAATGTCACCTATACCACAGAGGAAAATTTCAACACATCTTTGGGGATCCAAGCCCACGATATGTCTTGAAACATCGGTCCTAGATCTCACCCAGCCACTCACCGATTTAGAATCAATCGATACCACACATAAGAGAATGTATGTTAAACACATAACATGAACAAAAGACATCGTTCCAGTCGCGATCATCTACCCACACCCTAACTACATTATCAATAACAGAAACACTAGTCAACCCAGCCAGGCTCCCAGATATTCCTTCCCGTCGAATCCAGTCTCGAAAAAAAAGTACCCAAGATGTCTCGATCAAAAGATGAACACATCAACATGCCTATACCGTAAACCCGAGCACATACTATGCTTCGATCTAAAAATGATCATTAAACAAATATCACAGCGAAAAGGCATCATAAAACATAGGGAAGCCCCCTCACACATGAATCTGTAGAATAAAACTGACATCGACCTACAAGGCTCGGAGTCAGAGCCAATGGTCTACAGGTATTCCACCTAGACCTATAGAAAAGGACTCACAACTACGTCACAAGGTCTAACCACTTATCCCAAACGATCCAAAACCTCTCAAAAGAAGGTAAAGATCACAATGACCAACGAAGTTAAAAGCTGAAAACACAACCTATGAGGGCCCTGATCCTCTCGGAGCATAATCAAAAGGAACTACTCCTTGGAGCTCACAACTAAAGAAGAAGAAAAATTGAACTACACTCATCAGGTATCCGTATATAGAAATACCACAAGGAGGTCCAATTCACAAGAAAATATGTAGTATCTATCAAAATCATACTCAGTGATCCGAATAGATAAACACATACCTGAGAAACAATACCCAACAAGGGGTGAAACAGAATGGCATCACGTGACATATTGACCAACTAGGGTTGCTGTATCACCTGTGCACAAGACATGATTCATCAGCCTCACAAAAAAAAGCCTCAACGTAGATCCACATAAACATCCATCAGAGTAAAAAGTATGTTTAAGAAGACCTAAAGGTCTTATTCGTCAGTAAAAACACACACTAGAAGGCCTATAAGCTGTGAATCCTATGTGCCTAGTATGATCCATGAGATGCCTCTTGTCTTTGATGGACAAGAGACAAAAACCATCCCTAGAATATTATAAATGGGAAAGTTCCAGAGATAGATAGAAAATCAAAACACCCACACAGCATGTGCGTCGCTGAAGGTGAAAATCATTTTCAAATGTAAATTTAAAAAATCAGAAAAGCAATCCCAAACCCTGGAAAATAGGACTTCTTACCGGAACAAGTGTTCATGGTGCACCAGTCCGATATCCATCACAGGTTATGACACATTCCTAATACTCCAGTCTAACATATAACAAATAGTAACACTAGGAAAAGAATATCCTATGATACCACCTTTTAATGTCCTGACCCGGAATCCCCTAAACCAGTGCTTCGAGCCGGTTCGCCACAAGGCCTCAAGCGAGCCACCCCGTACGCCAGAGGCTGTAGACTAGCGGCAAGGGCCTAGAGTGTGATAGTGGGGAGACTATTACCTCATAACAGAGTAAGAAAATAGCATAAAAAACTATATATTGTACACAATGGAAATTAAACAGAGTGTAGGAGTAATAAACAACATAAATAAAAGAAGATGTAATAGTAAAATGTCGTAAAAGCCCGAACAACTATGCATTAAAATACAAAACTAGTCACCCACTATGCCGACCAAAAGGATACATGTACAAAATAAACTGAAAGTAAAAGAACAGAGCTTAACTACTAAAACTGAGCCAACCCACATACCCGATCTCTAGACACTGTCAAACTACACCAGCCCGATCAGTAGAACCACTCGAGTAGCTCCGCTAGATCACACAACACTAGGCCTTAGCCCTATCCACCATGAAACTCATGCTTAACCTAAAAATCATATATAAGGTCTACACATACATCGTGGTGCACGTGCAGGGGTGAGAAATAATCTCAGTAGGGCACCTCGACAAGAAACATATAATTGTGCTGTTAAAAGTGTATGCAACAGCAACATGCTCAGCCTAGTTGGAACACAATAAAAAGAAGTAAACCAAATGTGCAACCACTGTCGAACTCAGGTTCTGTAATCCATTTCAACTAGGAAAGTTCCACCATGGATGCCTATATCTATATACGCACACATGTATAGTCCCATAACTATAAAAATATACATAAATATGAATATTCATGATTAGATGAATCAAATAACAAGAAACAACATCATCAGTCGATCCTTGGGACCATAAGCACAATCTCCTAGACATCTTGTGAAAGGTAATTTAGATGGATGTTGTACCATTCAATCCCTGTATCATTAAGTCTATCTCTGGGTCCATAATCCCATCAAAACGACCTACTTTGACCAATGTAAGAATTATATCTCTGAGAAAGCTATTCCACCATAGGGGGATACTCTTCATACACCTAGGATCACCCTTCTCACCTCCAATAAAAAACTAGGATACTGTATACCAACATTCAATCATGTAAAATGTCACTTGTCTAAAAACATGGATCATAACCCCATGAATCCAACCGAGACTCAAAAAACCTTTCCCGAAGGAATATAAGTCAATCAGGGCCAAGCCTAGTAAATCATCATTTCAGCATGTATCAGGGTGAAGCTCACTGTATAAGAATTTAATCATGTATCATTTTTTACATTTTCCAATAGAGACCATCCTGGGAATCCATCAATGGATCCAAGATGCTCTCGGAATTTATAAATAAGAATTAGTGAGACTTACCACCAAAACTATCGATTTCTCACAACCCTTAAGTAATTAACCTCTTGAGTCTATCCATTTCCTTTTAACTGAGACAATGGTTCACCCATGGTAAACATGATATATTTAGTCACATAATACTAAACTATTATTTTAACCGAGATTATGGCTTTCCGAGGGATAATTACCTCTTTTAATTATTTAATACATTTTCCAATAGAGCCTATCCTTGGAATCCCTCAATGGATCCTAGGTTCACTCATCATTTTAAAAATAATCCTCAATGAACCCAAATACCCTATCATGGCCTGCTCATGGCCTTTAAATCATTAACCTCTTGAGTCCGTCCATTGACTTTTAACTGAGACAAAGGTTCACCTAAGGTAAAAAAGATGCAATTACTCACATGAGTCAGAAATGGTATTTTAACCAATACTGTGGTTCACCCATTGCATATTACCTCTTTTAAATCATTTCACATTCCATTTCAAAAACAACACATGTGAATTTAACTATCACATGGTTTATCATAAGAAAATAATGTTGGAAAAACATTTACATAACCAAAATAATCAAGTAAGGCTCAATAACCAATTCCAAAGTAATACCTGAGGGTATAGTAAATATTAGAAATAACATGGCTCAGAAGCCGGATCCCGGGAGAGTACATCCAGGCATCCCAACAAAAAAGAAAGATGCATCGCGTCAATCTCAATAGCCACAAACAAGGAAGAACCTCTGGTAACCAATGATGAATCAGAAAAACCATGTCAGATATAAAAAAATGAGTGAGGATGGCCCAAATGCCCAACCCTAACACTGCAACCACATACCCATGGGCTTACTAGTTTGAATCAGGTTCGAGGTGACACCAGAACACCATCACTACCCAAGCCAAACGTAAAAAATCATGGTCGGTCAAAAAATGGGAACCTGCTGGGTCCCTCAAGTCAAACACCGAGGAGGGATCCTACTCAGGATCCTCTAGGTAAACACAAGAAAAGGAATCCTACACGATATCCTTAGAAAAGGTAAGGGAGTAATCCTACATAGGATCATCAAATGAATAATAGCAGTGGAATCCCATAATATGGGTCCTCTAAAAGGAAAATAGGAGAGAGATCCTACAAGGGACTCCCTAGGTCCGCACACAAGTAAAGGTATCCCTCAGGGGATCCTTGGAAGATTTTGATCTCACAGACTCATAGGATAGAAGGGAAGATCTAATAAGGGAAACATCCTCAAAATCATATGCCACAAGAAGATATCTCATATCTCATCCTAGCTCAAAATTTTCAACTAGGTTGGTCCGAACACATATCCTATCATCCACGCCAATTCTCACCCTCGGTTACAACTAGACTCGATAACTAGTGGAAGAACCTATCTATTTATATAGAAACCCAAAAAACACCACTTAGATGACCTCTAAATTTTAATAGGATTCCCCCATTGCGATCTAAGTGAAAACACACTTAGAATGGATTACTCACATGCCCTATTCTGACTTCCAGGGCACAAGATACCCCAAAACTACTAAGCTAGAGTAGTACATGTCCAAAATACATGGGGTCTTCCTGTATAGTAGTAAACGACATGTAATTTACTGTACATAGCGTGTAATATTAAAAAAACATCACCCCTTGTGCAGTTTCACCTAGGAACATGCCCATGTGCCACTACACGACGTGTACTCCAAGTACACGGTGTGTACTCCTTGAAAACCACTATTCTGTGCTTTATTTCACAAGGTCAGTCACACGGAAATCCACTACATAGTCTGTAATCAATGTACACGGAGTGTAATTAAGAAAAATTCACCTTCCCTGAAGAGGAAGAATAGATGGAGGGTTCCCTTGAAGCACACACCGTCTAACCTAGGTTTTCCGACAGAAAAACCCTCAAAACACCCAAAACACTCATTTTCACCCTCGAAATAATAGATCCTGAATCAAGAGGTCACAATTAAGAAATATAAGGCTGTAAAAACTTATAAAAACATGTCTAAATGGGATTTATGGTAAAAACATAAACAACCCTACCTTCGGGTGGAAACTGTCGAAGCTTCGCTTGATTTTACTCTCCACAGATGCTGCACGCCGACTCAGCACGTCGAGAGCATCGAATTCGTACCCCTCTTGCATCCCAACTCTATCTATTTATGAATATCCATTTCTCACCAAAGGAGACATCCATGGAGCTAGCATAGGAGACATGAACAAGGAGGAATAGGAAAGAAGAGAAGGAAGAATAGAAAATGAAAGGAAAAGAAGAGAAAGGGGCTAAGGCCGACCCCGACGCCCACTCAAGTTTATGCCTCACCTAGGCGAAATTCCACATTATGGAATCAACAAAACAGATGAAATATCAATATGAAACTTGGTTTAAAATTTATTTCCTAATGAACCTACGTGAATAAAATACTATTTAATTTAATAATATTAAATATTAAATATTTTGCTAAAATTCGAACAACTCATATTTCCACCAAACTTTTGTCCTGGGGTAAACAACCTATTTTGGGAAAAACAGAGTGGTAAAAAAACTTATCTGAGAACAAATGGTAGAGTAAAAACCATTTTACCACTCACGAGCATCCAATTTCAAAAATTCAAATTTCTCCTCAAAACGACACTTTAGAAAAACACGAGTTCTAACATCTACTTTCATTCCATCCAATCTATTTGAAAATAAAACAATCGCTTTTATGTACATGAATAATAATACCTCTTTTTAATAATATAATTAGAAAGATGATGGAACCATTATATGAACCCTTTTATCATAGCCAAAATGATCAGGCTATTTTAAACCAAATGACCCTAAAACATCCAATGTGAACCTAAAAAATTTAGTAACTAAACAAAACAAGGTAAAAAATGAAAATAAAATTATAATAATAAAATAATAAATATCAAAATGGTACTAGAAAATTAAATAATTAATATATATTTATTATTCAGTAAAGTAAAATATGTATGTGGGGAGTTAGGATTCGATGTACTAGTTTTTTTTTATAAAATCATGATGTTTTAAATTCATTATCTTCCATATCTATGTTCCTTAAATGATTCTAGGATGTTCTTATTTTTAATAAAGATGGATGAATAATTCATTTTCAAATATCTTTGACTTTATTTATAAAGGTTTTAAGAGGAAACATTTTAATGTTTTATATATGGGTAAATTTTTGGATTTCTTATAAAGTTGTGAAATAATGTTTTTCAAAAATTTATTTCATGATCATATATTCCCACCATCATAAAATTTATTCATTATAAATTTTAATCTGTATGTTTCTATAGTTTTCCAAAGTAATTTAAATTCCCATTGTTTTTGGGGACTTTTTCTATTATAAATAGTTATCAAAAGGAAAGGAAATTTCATCTTATTTTTATGAGATGTTTGAATGTGATCTTAAAAATGGGTTCGAATGAGTTTTATAATGAAAATTAAAAAGATTTATATGTTCTGTTCTGGTAATGGTTCTTGGAAAATATAGATGATAATAGGTGGCCTTGTTTTATTACCCTATAATGCATTGGGTAGTTCTTTATTGTCTAGAGGAATAATGATTGTAATTAATTTATAATAAGTTTTTCAATATTGGTGATACTTGAGTGAACACCGATGATGAATATGATATCCCAATATACATTCATAGTTTTTATTATTTGTATTATTTTTAATGGTATTCATTATTAAAGGTATATTTAACATATTATTATGTTTTATTAAGAGCCTAAAGTTTATTTTTTGAAAAAGGAAAACTTTTGTGTGGGTTCTCAGGTTATAAAAAGGACTAATGAGGTTCCTTTCTTTTTATATCCATTACTATGATTTTTTACCTCATATAAAATTTCCAAATGTTTTCATTGTGCTTAAGAATATGTAGGTTCATTAAAAAATTAAAATTTCCAATAATTACGACTCATCTTGAATAAATAAAAAAGTGTCATGAATAAAACAAGATTTTAAACTTAAGTACTTACTTTTTTGAAAAAGTTAATATTTAAAGGAAGTGTCCACTTTTTTATGTAATGGTTTCCTAATTATTTAAAAATATAAACCTAAAATTTCATTAGAATATAAAATGGTTAAAAATATTTTCTATTAAACTCTTTATTATGGATTGGCTATGTATGCAACATTATAGTTTGTATCAAAGCCAATGCATATAGAATAATTTTTCTATCAC
The DNA here is from genome assembly GCA_963277665.1 of Viscum album. Classification (NCBI taxonomy): domain Eukaryota; kingdom Viridiplantae; phylum Streptophyta; class Magnoliopsida; order Santalales; family Viscaceae; genus Viscum; species Viscum album. The sequence continues at coordinate 1,760,966,778 of OY728123.1, forward strand.
AAGATATGGGTATTTGGGTCTAGTGTGTTATATATGGAATTAGAGAAGGTTCTAGATACCTTAAAAGGTTAGGATGATATTAATAAAAGATATTTTAGAAATGTGAACTTTTGTTTATATTATTATGAGACAGTATCTGAGGGTTTCCATGTTTCATTATATAATTTATTTTTATTGTCAAATGGTTTTATACAGAGGTGACAAGGTAAGTAAGAAGGAATAAATAGAACAATATACTTTCGAATTAGTGACTTGAATTAGTTCGAGTTGTAATCGATCAATTTATGGTTGTGTTAACTCAATTAATACATGCCATAGATGGTGGAACCCATGCAAGAGAGAAGTTGAATTCTATCTATAGGAATATATTGATAGTGTAGAATTTCATGAAACAAATCCTCTAGAATTTCGTGGAACATTACACCCATTGATATCTGAAGGCTGGATAAATTCTTATAGAATATATTTATTGTTTTGGGTTGTTTATAGAATCAAAATCAAAATATTTTAGATTACCATTTAGAAAATGAAGTTGATTAGTAGTGGTATTTAGTTAAATAAATTACTGTTAGGAATGAAACTGATATCGTGGAGTTGAAAATATATAAATATCACTTTATTGAAAAAATATTTTCCTAAACTACTTGGACATAAAATGTAAATAAAATGTTTGGAGTTTAGGTAAATAGTAGAATATTCAGTTTTTTTTTATGATGTAAATTTTACCATATTCTCCAAGAATGAACAAAATTTTATTGTGGAGCGTGAGAATAAAATTGATATGTTTTATACAGGTTTTAAACCAAGTTTATGAATAAATTTGGTCTCTCATGAGTTTAAATGTTATGGATAAGTTGTTTTATGTGATGATAATGTTGAGATGGATTTTTCTTACACTTATATATCCCATGAAATCAATAATAAAAAGTGGTCAATGAGGTAACAAATTGAGAAAAAATCAATAAGGACACCTAGATGTAAGACCCCACACATGTCTGAAATGAGGTACATATTTTGTGTAATCCTTACATGATCAGGAAAATGGTACTGTTGTGGTAATTTTGGTCATCTATCCCATGACTATATAGAAAATAGTCCCAATTAGACCAATTATGTAAAATTAAATGGTCAGTCAATAATGACCTGTTATAAATGTAATGATTTGGTTCTTTAAAGAAATTCATGTCTAAAGTTAGTTAATCAAGGTGAAAATATTCATGATCGAAAGTAGAAAGATGTGGAAGAGTAATTTTATAATAATTTTAATGATGTTGGACCATAAAGTTAAGTGGTTATAAGTACATTACTTGTTAAATCAAATTATGTGAATTTCTTGTTTTACTTTGGATTTATAAATTCTTTTATTTTTAGTATTTTTTAAAATAAATTGTAAATACCATCTCAAGTAAAGGAGACAAAAATCATGGTAAAAACTCATGGGTGAAGTATTAAATAAATAATGATTTATATGAATATTACTATTATAATTTGATTAATGGTTTTCTTATAAATCTTATTATCTTACCCATATGAGTGTTTGATGATTGTATGGGTATGGATTGCCTTTAAATTTATCATGTAAAAAAATAATACATATATAAGGAGGTAATATTCAATTTTTAGAATGAGTTTCAATTTATATATAATAATGAGTTAATTATTATGATAACATATAAAATATATAATAAATTTAGTAAATAGGGAAGCGAATGTTATCTAGATTATATCATTAAAAAGAAGTAAGTAATTAAAATTAGTGATTTTATAGTGGTAAATAAATATATGGATTCATTTTATAATGAGTTTCCTAGTATTATTATTGATAGTGAAGTTTAATTTTCCATTTACATAGTTCCATAAGATAATCCAAATTTGAACCCCCTATTTAATGACTCCAATAGAGATATTAATGTTGAAAAAGAAGTAATATGAGTTGTTTGATAAGGGTTTAATTCATCCCAGAACATATCCTTAGGGTGATCCAATTTTTTTTCTTAAATATATGGATGATTCTATGAGGATTTTCATCGAGTATTGATCACTCAATAAAATTATTGTTAGGACCAACTATTTTTTACCTCATATCGATGACTTTCTTGATCATCTCTATGGTGCTAGATATTTTTCAAATATTGACCTCATTTTCATGTATCTTCAGCTGAAAATAAATGAATAATACATTATATGGTTGATGTATTGGACCATATATGACCATTTTAACTCCGAGGCTATTCTCTTTAGGTTGAAAAATTCATACGATATATTTATGGATCTTATGGAGTTATTTTTCTATGAGTTTTTGGATAAATTATTTGGTTGTATTTATTGATGATATTATTGTATACTATAAAAATTATTAGGATCATGGGAAAAATATAATGATTGTTATGTAGACCATAAAAGAAAATAAGTTTTATGCCAAATTTAGAAAATGCGAATTTTGGTTGCAATAAATTTCATTCCTAGATCATATTGTAACTAAAGGTGGAATAATAGTTTATCATTCTAAAACTAATGTGGAGGAAGCATGGAAAATAAAAACTTATTTAACGAATATCCCTTGTTTTGATGGACTAGTGGGTTATTACTAACTATTAGTTGAAATGTTTTCTCGATTATCCAAACCACTAACCAAGGTAACTTGATAGGGAGTTAAACCCATTAATAAAAAATAGTGTTTATAATGTTTTTAGGACCTAAAAAGAAGAAAAATTAATGATCTAGTATAGAACATACCATCAATAAATGGTGATTTTTTTATTTATAGTGATTCTTAAATAAAGGGTCTTGGTTGTATTTTAATGAAAGACAATTGGGTAATTACATATGTATCATGACAAATTGAAATACTATAGGAAAGATTATCCATTGTTTGACATTTATCTTGAAACATTAGTTTTTTTAATTAAGAATTTAGATGTATCATTTATATGGGATGAAATGTAATATATATATATACAAATCATAAAATCTATATTTATATATCCACTCAAAAATAGTTGAACATGTAGTAAATAAGATGAAAAGAACTGGTAAAGGATCATGGTTAGGAAATTCACTCTCATCCAAATAATGTTATCAAGGTAACCGATTCCTTGCGTAAAAGGGATAATTCATTATTAACAATGCTCTGTTTATAAAATTATTTAATTGTTAACGATTTAATGAAACTTGGATTGGAATTCATGTATATGGAAACTTTTTATCTTTTGGATTAGGTATTCATAAAATCATTCTTTTTTGAAAGAACTGAGAAGCCTCATAAGTAATATCATGGTTTTTAATGAAATGAAGAATTTTTTAAGGCAGGAATGTTGTTTTAGTTTATTTTTTATAAATATTTTTTCATCAGATTTGGAAAAATTCTTTTTTTATCGAGTTATTTTTAGTTATAAAGGGAATTTTGGAATTCATCTCATAGTTCTCCATTTTCAATTCACATGGGTGACACTAAGATGTGTAAATAACTTCAAAAATATTATCTATGGGATTGAATATAGAATGATATTTTTGAGGATTCCATGAAATATTGACTTCACAACATCTTAATATTGAGAGAAAACTACTAAATAGTATGAGTTAGTAATTGCCAATTTTTGAAAGGAAATTGGAGAATCTATCTAGGGAGTTTTTGTGGGATTACCAATGACATCTCAAGGTAATAATGTGATTTTGGTTATTATTTCTCATTTGACTAACTCTTTGAATTTTCTCCCAACATGAGATACTGTATATATAGATCAACTTACTAGAATCTATATCAAATATATAGTTAGGTTTCATAGAGTTTCTCTCTCTATTTCATTTGATTGTAATCCAATATTTACATCCAATTTTTGGAAAGGACATCATAAGTTATTGGGCACCGAGTTAAGTTTTAGTACAACTTCCGCCCTAAAAATGACAGTAAGTTTCAACAAAAAAAATATAATTTTTAGGTTATTATATTGTATTTATCATTGGACTATTAGGGATTCTAGTATTAACATATTTTAAAAGTGAAATTTTCATATAATAACACTTTTCATTCCTTTTAAAGAGGGAACTATTTGAGTAATTATATGGGAAATGATGATGGAATCCTATATATTGGAACGTAGTTGGGGAGGGAAAGTTATTGGGACCTAAATTAGTAGAATTGATGGTTTATAAATTAAATATGTCTAAACATCATATTATGATTACTAAGAGATGGAAAAACAAATATAATAAGGGAAAATATATTTCATTCAAGGCATGAAACAATGTTTTTCTTAAAATATCTCTTTTGAAAGGTGTGATGTGTTTTGTAAGAAAAGGAAAATTTATCCAACATTTTATTATTTTCCATGAAATTCAAGAAAAATTGTGACCATTTTATTATCAAGTAGCCTTACCTATTAGTTTATCTCAAGTACATTATGTGTTTTATTTTTCGTTATTAATGAAATATGTACCTGACACATCTCATGTTTTGAGGTATTATATAGTTGAGTTAGAAGAGAATATTTCTTAAGAGTAGAATCTAGTTAGAATTATTGATTGTAGAGAGTAGTTATTGTGGAATATAGTAATGCACTAGTTAAATATTTGTGTAAGAACCTTAAGATTGAAGAATCAATGTGATAATAAGAAAAATCTATGAGAAAAAATATCCCCACTTCTTTATTAATGAATAAAATTTTGAGAATGAAATTTATTTAATCTAGAATAATATAAAAATCCTGATAATGTTAATAATAAATAAATTTCTTATCTTATTAATATTTATAATTATATTTTATAAATTCATATCCAATATAATATATTTTTTTTAAATTTTTGAGTTAGAAAAGAAATCGTTTGATTCTAACTAAATTATTTTCCATAAATTATATGGTTTTATTTAAAAGTTAAATTGATAAATTTTTAGTTTTATCTTGATAAAATTGATTTAAATTTATTATTTTACAATTCAATATTATCTATGTGTGAATTTTTTATATTTTTTATGAAGTTTATTTTTAAGTGAATATTGAAAAATAATGATTTTGAATATACTATAACTTCTAAGAACTTATCATGATATAAGAATGACTTGAAATTCTATAAAACCTATTTTTGTACTAAATATTTTTTTTATTAATTGAAATAAATAATTCAAAAATACTATGTTAATATTATAAACCTATGTTTGACATTTTGACATCTAAGTATTGTTTTATTTATAATAGAAACCATTTTTGATTATTTTATTTTATTTAAGCAATTTCAAGTTCTTATTCAGATATGTACTGATCTAAATTTACATAACTCTCATTTTTAATCATAATCCAATAAATTTTATGGGAATCAATACTATACAATATTTTGGGGTAATGTCATTTTTATGTCTAAAAATGCTTTTTTCAAAAAACATTTACATTTTGTTACATGTAAATGTATAAAAATTAATTTTTACCACTTATGAAAATTTAATCGTAGAAAAGGGATTCCATATTTGATATTTGCATGTTACAATTTATTAATAATTTCAATTTCATTTCTGTTCATAAAAATAAGCCTCCATGGTGATGATTTTGTCACCTCAGTAAAGGGTGAAACAAGGTTAAAGGGTTAAAATTATGAGATAGGGTCACAAAATCATATTTATAATATTATTTTATTAATATATTTTTACCAATAATATATAATCATTTATGTTTTCCATTTTGGACTAATATTCTTTAAATGATACACTAATATATTTTTTTTAATATTTACAGGATTTCTACTCCACTCACCTATAAATGAGCCTCTCATATTCCCAATAATTTACCCACCTTAGGATCCTTTATTTAACTAAAATATGCATCAATAAATTTTCAAATATCTTATCTATATCCAATAGGTCCTGGTTTCACTAAAAGACTAAACTAATAAGGATCAATGTGTAATCCAAATGAGGAATTACAAGGAAGAGGATATTTTTTCACTGGAGAATATTAATGTCTTCCTGACAGTCGATTGTTGGGGTTTGAGTTTTTTGAAATCACTTGGAATTAGATTCACTATCTCTGAATGGATTCCAATAGGTTTTTTCATCGAACTAGAAAAACCTAATAACTATTTATACATTGGGACCATCTTTAAAAAGGCAGATGATCACTGGGAAATTTGAGAAAAAATAATCAAGAACTCACATTGGTCAAGAGGATAGGAGGTTGGAATCATCACACCCTTTTGGGGGGAATTTTCACCAACTTCGGGACTCTTATAGATTTAAGAAATGTTCATGAATCCTTCATTAAATCTCAACTATAAGGTAGGCCACCCCGGGATTAACCATCAATTATTAGTATGTATGAAATTTAATATAATTTTTATGCATACAAGATTTTTCATCAATGGAGATATTTGTATGTATTTGATGTTCTCCATCAATGGTATCCTCTTAGGTACTGACAATACTACTTTTCTAGCCACACATTAGGGCACAATGAAGTGTGTCAACATCATGGGAGATGAGAGTTGTTTTGCTGATGGGATCAAACCCATATGATGGGATTACTACATATCTACATGAAATGAATCAGAACAAATATAGATCGATTCCACTTAATGGGGAACATCATAACTTCTAAGGTTATGTTATAAAAACCAAACCATACATTTTTAACATCACATGGAAAGGAAATCTAGGAAAAAGGTTTATAGTCAATTTTTGGTGTGGGAATTACACAGATGTAGTCCTGGGAACCTATAAGGGATATGAATTTCCAAGTTTAAATAGACCCTATTTGGAATGTCTCCTAGAGATAAGAATGTTGATTTTAGATGATCGGGTTTGGACCTCAGGGATGATTCCTACATATCCTATTTGGATGGGAACAAATCCCATGTATTTTGGTTGATCTCATAGAAGAGTACGACCCTTTGAGTGGATTAAATTGGGACATTCTCATGAATTGGATGCATTGATAAATGTTTTTATGATTGGGTATTACACTAGATAAGTATACCCATGTAAACAATTTTGGGTCCTTGAGAAGTGGATTGACTCATGGATATTTTTTAGTTTGGTTTGAGGATTACTCTTGATGAAGATGTCTAGATTGTTTAAAGTTTTATTAGGACTTATTCTTGAGGAGGATTCCCATGTTGATGAAAATATGAGGCTTATACCACGCAGGAAACCCTGATTTGGTTTAGGGATTACACTTGGAATGATTCTCATAAGGCTTGGGATCATATGGATTTCATGACCACCATCAGCCTCTAAGACCATGGGAGTAATGCTCAGTGTGAGAAAACAAGGAAATTGAAGATATAGGAAAACAAACAATCTGTTTTTTTTGTAGGTTGAAAACATGGCCTTGAGGACCCATGCCTATTGTGGCACTCTGATGGAAGGTGAGAGGAAGATTCACAACCAAAACATGCATTTGATGGTGTGGATGTAATGATCATGGCTATTCAAGGAGGCAGAAGGTGATTTGGAAAACCACACACTTCTCTTCCTCCATAGGTTGAAGAGGCTGAGTGTATGAAAATTACTTATCTTCACATTAATCTAGAATAGGTCTAGGGTATGTAAAATGGGGAAGGAAGGAAGCAGGAGAGATAGTGACTCACGTTGTTAATCGGTGAAGGTGATAGGCATAGGGCTTGGGAAGAACTAAAAATTATTTTCATAGAGGGGAATATGGATAATTGAGAGGGATATATTTTGATATATGGACCACCTAGGCAATGACACATGTTTAAGGATATATACTAGGCACCATGGGTCTCCTCAAGGGTCCCTAGAAGGGTCTTTCACTGTTCCCTTATTAGGGAGAGGGGCATCTCGTAGGTGGTAGATATTTATAGGATAACATGTCCTCATTTAGGTGTATTGGGTTTGGGACCCTACAGGTACATTGATCTCACTAACCCCCCCTAATTACATCATCTCTTGGGTTTTAGAGTGCCTCTTAGAGAATTTTTAGAGACCTAGCTGAAGGGGTTGTGCGGCCAAATCTTCAAGCTTATTTTGATTTTTTCAGTTGTTTAAATGAGGAGCCCTTGGGTATTATTTATAAGAAACTGGAGGACCCTGGTTGAAGGAGGTTATAGGTACATGACATGGGTGTAAGATATCAGAATATGTTTCTCATGAAGGGGTGTCCATACCTTTAGTGGCATGCAGAGGGGCTGCGTTGGCCTTCTGATGCACATGGGTACGCATGTGCATGTCAACATAGGCAAGTCCCTTTCGATCCTTCTTGGGGTTATTTGGTTCTTGAAAAAGATTAAATTATTCTTGATAACATTTTTTACTTCACTTGAGATTAATGGAGTGTCAACAAAATCCACCCCTCAGTATTGGGTCAGATTGAAATAGAACGGTCTAGTAGATAGATAGAATATAGAAAATATTATAAAGGGTTCTTCGGAGAATTTCACAGGTCATTAGTGTAGGGTTTCCACGTAGTTATGGTGTGAAACTCTATGATGTAGACTAGGAATGTAGGTTCCCGACATATTCCAGTAGTGTCTATAAATACCGCTAGACCCTTATTCATTTTCCACGGGTTTCAGACTTCTTATTTTCACTCTCTCTACATATTTCTTCTACTTAACTCTACCGTGTTTCTATTTTTGTGATGGTCTAATGTTGATCTTCCCAAGGTATGACCACCTTGGGAAATAGTGCTACGCAGGGATGGCCTCATTGAGGATCCATTTAAAAGTACCTAATCAAAGGACTTATGGCTAACACTTTTTTTAAGGGACTGTTCATGGGATTTGGTTGAAGGGGATGCATGTAGGACCTGGTTGAGGGGGCTACATGAGTTCCTTTTACAAAACTTTCAATCCATTAATGTCAAAAATTTAACTTTTCTAAGTAAATATTTTATCATAATAGGATAATTTGGTTCTTTCTTTCATGTTTTAAATGGTTTCCTCAATGAATACTATTGAGCATATTGCTACATGTTTTTTTGTGATGATCAAACCTATTGGGCTAGACTATTATGATATAGTTGATCCCGCACTTCTGGATCTAGATAAATTTTGTTCATATTTCCAGTGTCAGTTCCCGTGAATTGATTACCTACACTTATACAGGCAGGAACATATGAGTGAAGACTTTATTCATGGAGTTAATAGTTTTTTAAGGAAGAACCATTCCTTATTGGTTGTATCATGAATCCTAGCAGTTACACTCCAGATTTGAAGCTTTATATCCAATATTCAAGGCCCCGTTGTCATGATTCAACCTTCCATGTTTCATGGAAAGATCAAATGAAAGGATAGTAGGAGGATTATAACTTCCACTCTAGAGGGCTAGTTAGGACTGAGTGGATGTTAGCCCACTAGGTACACCAGACCAATGCAGAATTCAAGAATAAAGTGTAAGATGTCAACATTTATGAGTACATTTGGGTAGGGAAGACCTATGTCTACAAAACCCCATATATTATCTTTGAACTACTGATATGATGGATTCCATAGAAAATTTTCTTCCACATTACATATGGTGAGGTTGACATCAGACTATGGTAAATCTAACAATTTTTTTGGGGGGTGGAATCCTTGGGGAGATGTATGATGAATTTAACCCACTAAAGACAGTGTGGGATGATGTTGAGAGAACACCATTATTGGACCATGATTTTTTCATGATGGTGAAAAAATTAAAAAATAACAATGTTCCTGTCCCTAGGGCTGACATCCATCCAGGAATATAGATGAGGGATTTTTTAGAACTGGTCAGGGGAGGTCCCACTTGCCGGATCCCTACCATATTTTTAACTAAATAGACTCGGGGTGATCACAACACATTTTGGTCTATGCTGGAGAAGGGTATATTTGAACTGAAATACGTGCTACTGTAGTAATAGTGAAATTATCGACCGATTCGAATCCAATTTGGGCTCAAATGGTCCCAAAATTCATCAAAGGTGTATTCCTTGTGGAGCTCCTTCATGGAGACCCCTCATCATCGTGCATGTGAAGGTGGTTGATGATACTTCCGCGAGTCTAAAAATTCCCCACTATTGTGAGGACATGTTTGATGGATGGTTCCATGAGTCTGATGAATCCCCACCCATTCACAATGAATTTTTTCTTCATGATGTTCCCCGTGAGAATCACGAGCCTCATTTCCAATAATTATGTATCTCCCCCACCACAAAGGCACTATTACCATGACCTTCCATCTTTTGGTCACCCATTTCACACAGCTCTTGATCACCATGAACCTAACCCAAAGATGGATTGCTCAGTTACTTAAGCATCATGATACATGATTTCCATTATTCCTCATATACTCTACCTATGGTAGGGATACCTTTCATGAAGTCCTCCACCATTTATAAAGGAAGGATACCCTTAGGGTTTCTCAAGGCTCCATGAAGTATTAATTTATTCTGAAGCACTCTTCTATTAAGTCAGGACTCTATACTAAGGCAAGGGACCCATTCTTAGTAATGAATATTACTTCACGAAGCACCTGAGCTTCATGAATCTCATCTTAGCGAGGATCTTTGATTCGTGGGATCCTATTCCGTAAATCCCTCTAGGATTGCACGTAGTTATTTATTTATCCCTCATGCATTATCCCTTATTATGATTCCCTATTTCTTGATTTTTGTAATAGGTATGCTATGGATTTTTCTTTTTGGAATTTCCATGATAATGTGCACCCCATGAGTGACCACTTCTCCACACTACTCCCTTTAGGAATTGTTGATGCCTTCCCTTCCCCAAGTGTGGGTGGACATCATTTATGTAAGTTACGGAGGTGAGAAGTGAGTCATCCTCACTTGATCTCCAAGACATTAAACAACCAAGCCCCATCATCCATAGCACGTGATGTTAAACTATAGTCTCTCCCTATGTAATTCACATGGGGTTTCTCACCTCATGAATTCTCAATGACTACTCATCTCTATGGGAGTGAGATCTTCCTCACCCTTCTCACAAGGAATGGGATCCTCCTTGCTCAGAACGAGGTCATATTTAGGAATCCCTCTTGGAGTAGACCCAATCTTCACCCCCATGTCTGCCTTACTGTGTAACCCCCACATCACCTCTCGTGGTCATACCTTTCCTGACACAATTGTCAGATATACTTCTACCTCTTGTTTCTCATACCGACCATGAATAATGTGGGCATAGAGGTTAGTAGTGACCACGAATCCTATCCACTTGGGTCGCCTTAGTGTGTTAGCCACATTCCCATCATTGTTGAACCACAATGGTTTTGATAAATATATTGTAAATAGGGTACATAGAAAGCCTCTGAAATGATCAATACAAATCAATGGAAAACTATGGTGATCCCTCTTAGGGAAATCCCCTCATGACATGTCATCTTCCCTCTTTGGGACACATCCCCCAGACCCACCTCACAGAGGTGTTCTGATCCATATTCCATCAGTTCATCCATAACCTCACCCTTCTCTCAGTGAGATAGCATTCCATCCATTCTATTCACATGGGAAGCCTCAGTGTGTAAGCCCCAACCACATTCCTCATATCCATTTGGGCCTCTAACCATGTGTATTCCCCATCAATTCAAAGAGAAGATAGCCCCGTGTATTCCCTAATGCCATCTTAAACTACATAGACTTTGATACATGTCTCTTATATAGGGTACATATGATGCCTCCCTAAGTTTTAATCCCTTCATTCATTCCCATATTGGTCTTTCCCTTGAGTCATTATGTCTCGGTAGGATCATGCACCAACCCAGAGGTTACACTTCCATAGGGTCCCTATCCATGTGCTCCATTCTCACGATCTTCCTCCTTAGGTGCCTCATCACACCATCTTGAACTACATGGAATTAGATTCCCAGCCACTAGAATATGCAGGAATACTCCTCTAGGTTCAAGCCCGCCACACATCAAATTCCATCCATTCTCTTTCAACAATTCCTCTATTTCCATCCTGATTCACATTCAGGCCGACACATCCCAGCAAGATCATGCCATCCATTTGTTCCTTCTTATCATGTAATCCCCATACATATAATCATTGTTTCTAACTGCACAAGAGAATCTTACCAAGCATAACCCTCGTACAATTCAATCTTATCCAACCAAGAGTGTTTCTCTTGCGATGGGAATCTTACCATGTCTAAGCCCCAAATCACCCTCCCAAAGTATGTGGGTTTTGATCCATATCTTCTAAATAGGGTACATATAAATCCTCTATGAGGTTAAATACTAGCCAATGGTAAACGTTAGTGTCCTTTTCTTTGGGTTCCACCTCCATAATCCACCCTCAGTGTTTTCCAGATCAACCTTCATGGTGTGACATCTTTCCCTTTATGGGACATATCACCAGGTTCATTATTAGAGGAGTTCCTACCCATCTAATGAAAAACCTTAGTTCCACCCTTCTAGGTATGTACCCCATCATGATTTGAAACCTTCTCTTTATGAGACCCACATCAGGTATAATCTTATTAGGTGTTCTAGTCCATCCATTTGGTAAACCTTCCAAGTGTTCCCTCTTAGGGATCCAACTCTTTGATCTGTTCGAATGAGACATTATGATTAGTCTGATCCATCCCTGTAGGACTTTAAACTCATAGCCTACCCAATGTTAAACATGGGACGCCTAAGGAAAACCTTGGAAGAAATGCCTATGTAATAAGATTACTTGTGATTTCCATAGGATTCCCTAGGTTTTTCACCCTTGAAAAGACATCTTATGAGGAATAATACAGGTGCTCCAATGTTCTAGTGTACAAACATGCCATTGATACCCAACACGACAACTCTCCTGACCAAAGTTCACTATTCTAACTAGATACTTTGGAATTTCCAGACACAAGAAACATAATTAATTGGTTTCCATAAATAAATGGCACCAATATTGAGTTTAACGAACAAAATCTTAATATTTAAGGGAGACCCATACTAGGGGAAAAATTCTGAGGAGGAATCCATTGAAGGAGGGACCAACATCCCATCACCCCATTTCAATCAAGGAGTATAAATCTCTGAAGAAGTGATGAATTTTACCAACCGTTGGAAAGAAGGAATGCGGGGTATGATGGAGTCCGTCAGTGGACACAAGTGATGTGCGGCGAGTGGACGTCCCCCAATGGAAGGTGTTGAAAACAGAAATTGTGAACCCTACATGAACTCTTCTCCACATCATGGAATTAGTAGAATTTGAGATAGAATAGTATGAACATGTCACTAGATCCAGTTATCTAGTGCCAGATCCCTCTTAGAAAATAGTAGGCCTGGTGCTAAACTCACAAGATATAGGGGAAGTTAATCATTTGACATTCTAGTCTGTGACAACATCAACATGGATCTCTCCCTCCAATCATATAAGACTAAAAAAAGATAGGGAATAGGGAATTTGTTTCCTATTATCTATACTGATGGATGAATATGCTTGTTTTTACGACCCAATCCACATGAAAACAATCACCCTATGCCCACATATGTAGGGTAAGAAGGAAAATAAATGAAAAAATCCCACATGATTTCACCTTCTCTAATACATCATCATCGACCGTTGCTACTGGGAACTCACTCCCTGTCTCACCCTCTAAAATCATCCAGATAAGGGTGACATATGCTCTTGTATGATGATACTAGTTGGATTGGGTCATTCCCACAAGAGACATAGCCCGTCAAGACTTAGAGGATCATTCTCCTCACGATCACCACTTCCCCCAAGGGCCATATAGGGAGCCACTACTCCCCACTCCCACATTCAACTTCTTCAAGAGCCTCTCCCTGGAGAGATACCATGACTCACTCCCATACCCCGACGAGTTATGAGATATATGAGTCATCACAGCCATGAAAAACACCTAGGATCCACTAAGGATAGCTCCCATAAGGCCCTGACAATTTCACCAATCCTCACCTCAAGACAAAGAATAGGTGGTCTATATCCTTACTCCACCAGCCCCGGTCCAAATAACCTGACTCTATATTCGATCCCAAAATTAGGAAGATGACAATTAAGGGGAATCATGTTTAGTTTCTCCCATGGACCATGCCACTATGATGCATTCTACCATATCCTTTCCACTGCAGAGCACAGATTCACCTGTGCCCGATCAAAATCGAGGCCTTGAACACCCCACAGGCAGGCCTAGTTAACTCTTTCAGTCACCGACAACACCAACAACCGTCGTGGGCCAACCGACTATGGTGAGATTCAATACGGAGGCCCTCCCCATACCATTTCTAGTCATATTGGAGGTCTACCCAACTCCCATGATCAACATGGAGGTCCTCCCCAGGTTCTCAGCACCTGTCCAAGTAGAGGTTATCCTTGAATTATTAACATCCAGCCTATAGGTCATCCTCGTGTCATGGAATACCAACTTAAAGGTCCTTCGTACATCATTTAAAATACAATAGGAGGTCATACCCATAGCAGCGCTGACCAAAGTGAAGTCCCTCCCCACTTTTTCACCAACCAGTATGGAGGCCTTCCCTGTACTGCGTCCAACCATATTGGACATACTCCCTGCTCCATTAACTACTAATTTTGAGGACATACCAACGTCATCCAAAATCAGTATGAATGCCCTCCTCATGCGATCATTTCCAATCAGAACAAAGGTCATCCATTTGATGCAAGAATCAAATACGAAGGTCCTCCCCATGTTCTCACCATTTCTAGTGGAGGTCCTCCCCGCTCTAGCACCCACCACCATAGAGGTCCTATTCATGTGTTCAGTGGCCAATATAGAGTCCCTCCCCATATCCCATTCAATATATGGGTAGGTTATCCTTGCACTACATCTCATCAAAGTGAGGTTCTTACCCACTCTCACATTGGTTCAAGTGAAGGTCCTCCTTGCTTCGATGACAACATGTATGGAGGTCCTCCCCATATCCTAAAAAATCAAACAAGAGGTCCTCCCTGCACAATCAAACCGTAGTACGAAGGTCCTCCTCTTGAATAAAAATTTCCCTATCTCGATGAACCATACCAAGGTATAAGGGATAACAATCAATACATAAGGAATAACTCTGGGAGGTCCCAAGCTGTCATGAATCCCATTCACTTGTCTCATTATGAAGCTGAAAGGGACCCACTAATGGAGCCTTCCCCCTAGTCCTCTACATCAAATTCTAGGGTTGGGGCCACATGTCTGATTTTTGTCATCCAGATAGGTTATATTCACTAGATCCTTGAATCCCTTCATAGGTACATTCATGAGTAAAAAAATTTGGATCCCTTCTATGAACTCACCATGCAGTCCTCCCTATCGTCACCAACTTCTTTCTCTACCTCAACACGAGATCACATAGAGTTATTCAGTGGAATGATAGATGTTTAGAACCTGCCTAATCCTTCACCAAAAGGAACTACCTTCACACATGAAGTGATGTTCAGTACCCTATCTTATAGGGATATGATGATGTAGTTAGTAACACCTCTGGGAGATGACCCAATGAGCGGTGGTCAGTCATCCTACACTGCATTTTCTCTACTTTCTAGTCCATTTCCACGTCGATCTACATCAGTTTCATTTCTAGTTCCTCATCCAAATCCGATCAAAGAATTGGGCCATAAGGAGTTGGAACCCACTTCTAAACAGGTATGTTTTTGGGACACACTATCCGTATATCAGTTGTTCGATTTGTTCTGGATAGTTTCTAATCCAGAATTTTACATTCTTGAGCCCCTTACTCAGGATAAGGTTTTCTGCTTCCACTGAACCCTTTGGGAAATGAATTTTCAACTCTATAACCACTGGTTGGTTTATCTAAAGAATCAGGATCATTCTGACCACATTGTCCAGCAATTCCACATGGTCGATTTGGCATCACTCCCAATGGCTCAACATCCAACATCACATAGACACCACCAAACTCTTTAGAAAAGATGAGTTCATATCTTCGTCGCGTTCTATATAATTATCAAGGAAGAACCCCCACATGTGCAGATCTAGGGATAGGGACAATATATTTCCATTCACTTCAATACCATTTTGTGTTCTTCTGATTTACCAGCTGACATTGATAATATGACTCTTGGTAAAGTTAGGGTGAATATGATTTAGCTCAGCACACTCATGGAGAGGGACACCAAAGTGGGTTCCAAGGAAGAGGACCTACCCATAGAATAGTGTAGCATCAGGTGGACACTCATACATGTATTATGACTGACTTGTAGAGGAAGGTATGTAGCCTCAAAGATCATTTCCTCTCATTTACTGTCGATAGTAATTCAAACAAAGGTAAGTAACAAATTGAGACCTCCAAACCATCTGACCCGCCCGATGGTGTGTAATAGACAGAGGTTTACCTCTCTAATACTACCTCACTCAAACAGATAGAGTATC
This sequence comes from Viscum album, assembly GCA_963277665.1. Lineage (NCBI taxonomy): Eukaryota > Viridiplantae > Streptophyta > Magnoliopsida > Santalales > Viscaceae > Viscum > Viscum album. Next base: position 1,760,983,045 of record OY728123.1, read on the forward strand.
AAAGAATGTTCATTGATGATATCCTTTCCAAGTGACTAAAAAAATATCTAGACTACAATGATGCTTGACACAATCTTATCCCTCTTTTACTAGGGCAGTAGGGGAAACCACAAGCCCTTCTTGGCCATATTCCCCCAATCGATCTCACGTGCACCCCGACAGGGTAGATGTTGAAGACATTGGTAAAAATATATCTATAAAAAAATCACCTGAGCGATGTGATAACCCTCCTTGAGATCTGGATCAATACCTTTTATAGGTTGTTTCATAAACTGCTCCACCATTTTCTCTATGAGTTATCGAGCATGCCTATCATATTGATGATACCATCAATGCACTAGTGGTTAGGGGTCCTCATCCAAATAAGAACCCCCACCAAGAAGACCCGATGGATAGTCTCAATGCTTGATTCGAATCCTTGGAAACATGATGTGTGGCGATCCCACCAGATGAAAATCCATATCTATCATGGGTGAACAACATGAATGCACCCCCTAATTTTGGGAACCCTACCTTCTACCTCTTCAATGGGATGGATGACCCACTGCAACTTCTATCACACTTTATATCAAGGTGTGGACCCATTTTGGAAACCCTAGAGTATTAAGAGGCCACTAGGATCTGGTATTTTGTGCAGACATTGGAAGAGCCTATGTTCGTCTGGTACAGTCAGCTACCCATTAGGTCCATTGCTGGTTGGGAAGATCTTCGCAGAAATTTTCATTACAAGTTCATCTCTACCACATGTATGAAAAGTATCACCGACCTCTCCATGTGCAAGAAATGAACTGATGAGTGAGTTACATACTTTCTTTCTTGGTGGAAAGGCCTCACATATTCAATTGACATGCCACTAACTCAATAACAGTTATTGATGATGTGTTTGGGGAATGTTAAGTCTGAATTGGTTCCCTCCCTCATCACTCATAATTTCAAGGGTGTATTTAGGGACATTTCTGAAAAATCTCAATACTTAGAGGAATCATTGAAGATGGATTAGTAGGCACACCCATTTCCTCCTTTGGCTCATACAAGAAGATCCACCAATGTTGAGACTACTACCATCACACAGAGAAGAGTCCCCCAAGCTGTTAGAATTGTTACCAATAGAGGCTTACCCATAGCCACGTTGAGAGAAATGGCCTTAGGTCCAGTCTCAGGCTCAACATCGCCCAACACAGAATTGGAAGGCACTAACACTTAATGCAACACCACCACCCAGGTGAGACAATTAGGCTCCATACCCTCATTAGCATTAGGATCCCAGAGTTCCCTTTCCATACAAATGAAACCACACCTATTCATTTAATGAGGATTATGTCTCCAGTTATTTCTATAGTTACTTTGATCATGGGATTCTAAAGCTTCCTGAATGCAGAAAACCCCAAGAGGCTGATCTCACTGATCACCCCAACTACTACCCTTATCATAGGTTCCTTGGACATACCATTAAAATGTTCTCTGACACATCCATGATTGGGGTATTTTAGGATATAGTGTTTTCATGACCCATCCATGATTAGTGGATTTGAGGATCCTATGTTGCGAACATGGTCAATAGTAAACCTACCCATCGGTCTCTCCTTCCCTAATCCGGACATTAGAAGTTTTAATTTAAATCCGTTCTACATCCCTGTGTTCTAGTGGAATTCTAACACCACTATTTTTACTCCATAGTGCATTTGTGCACGTCAAGTGAGAATATCCCTTGTTTTACACTTCTTTATGTGATAGGTAAAGCCTAACAGTACTCATTATTTTACATGCCAAGCATGGATCATGTGGGTTAGGAGTCTTGGTATGGTTTATAACCATATAGAGTAGTTTTGTGACCTTATGGTCCTAAATTTATGACCTTAAACTAAGATCCTTTTTGACTAAACTCTATGACCTTAAATTAGGAGCCTTATGGTCCAAACCCTATGACCTTAAAATAGGAATATAATGGTTCCAACTTTATGACATTAAACCTGGAGCCCTATGGTCAAAACTCTACAACCTTAATCTAATATACTCCTCATGGTTTTCTCAGAAGTGTGTGGTGTGGTGTGGACCTCTCTGATCCTCATTCACATAGAGTTTTCAGAAGCCACGCCATAAATATCCCATTTGAAACACCTCCTCCAGCATCATTACCTCATGATGTTATAATTCATGGACTGGTCCTGTCATATTACCTTAAACCACGACATCATCATCCTGATTGCACAACAACAAACTTCAAAACATTATGGTGTTATCTCCTAAGTGGGAATCACCCTTGGTTCTGGTCATCTACCATGCCACCTATCAACACCAATATATGGATTGATTCCAATAACAACACCTGAAATTTCCATCTTGTTCCAACCACTCAAAAAAAGAAAAAAAATGCACAAACAAGAAATATCAAATGAACTCTCTGTCTTTTTATGAGTCATTATTGAATAGGGAATTTAACTTTCGAAAAATATGTGTGGCTTGATTCCCATCATTATGGTATACATACTGATGCCCTAACCACCAATATTATGTCCAACCACAACATTTTTCCCCTTTCACAACGATTCACCCGTTTATCCTTACTACATGAAGTTAAACTAATCAAAATTACAGAACTATGTATGGATTGATTACCATCTTTAAGGGATATGTAGTGATGCCCATGAACTTCTTCTTTGGTCCTAGAGACAATATTATTCAAAATGTTGGCCCCTTGTCCTCAAACATGGTCCAAGATCTTTGACCCTAAACTATACACATAAGTCTAGTAACCATTATTGAAACTGTGAAAAGACCTCTTCGAGGATATGTTGTGTGGAGTGGAATTTCTTTGTTCCACATTCACATCATGTCTATTAGGACACCATGAAATATGTACCAATTTGAGACTCATACTTGATCTTAAATCTATGACCTTAAACTAAGAACCCATCTTCCTCGATGAATGAAATTAAACTAAAACTATACCCTGATCATGTTTAGGATGCCCCATGATAATCATGGTATGTTTTAGCTTCCTCACCAAAAATATTTCCCCCAACAATGTTGGTCTCCTACTACGCTATGCTTCAAGAACTACATGAATCTTGATTCCCATCCTTGTGGGATATGTATTGACGCACAAACATTTTTCCTTGATAACATCAATAGATTTATTAACCTTATTCAGATATTTAGCCTCAATTACGGTCTAAGCTTTCAGACCTTAAACTAAGAGCTTCACTGTAGTTTCCCACATTGTCGTATCACATGTGGTTCCTTCCCATTTGCTCCCTAATACTTTTATGGTTCTCAATCCTCCTTTGTATCATTCATGTCAGTTTTATTCCCTCTATGACACACAAACATTCTTAAAATAGAAATTTAAATAGTCTATGAAACACGACTCTAAATGTTGACCATAGTCTAGGATATATGACCTTAAACTATGTGCCACAACCCTATCACATGACATTAAATTGTGAGATGCATTCTGATCAAATAAAATTAATCTCTTCCATGCATCATCCTTTTTTTTGCAAGATGTAAAACTACATTATAGGACCTCATCAAATATGTCCTCTATGGAATATGGGTTTGATCTTTATTCATCCCAATGAAATTACACCAATGTGATTTATTCACGGTGGAATACTTTCAAGAGAGTTTGAATCCTTTCCAACATTCTATCACTAGATCCCAAGCATTGCATTACCCCTTCATTCATATCATTATCCTCTTTCACATATAAAGGGACCCCATAATGGCCTAGTCCCATGCTGCTTCGGCTCACCTACCATCACAGGAAAATGTTTTAGAAGACATCGAAGTGCAATTCAAGAAAGGTCCCATGTTTTGAACATGGTCACTGGTCCACAATTTTTTTATCCCCATTCCAGGCTAAGAGATTCAAATTTTGTATTTTGAATACAATTGGCAGTCATCCAATATTGTGATTCCATCCTCTCTGTGTTCCAAATTCCGAGTATTGTAATTTACACTTTTCATTTACCTTTGTTTTGATTGATTCCAACTCCCATGGTGTTATCCATATCATGCACTAGAACACATTTAGGAAATTGAATTGGTTGTCTCGAGAGCTCCATTCTCTAAATAAAACCTCTCTCAACATGAATACTATGGGTGTCCAATCAATAACCACATACCCTGAGTATTTGATGATTATCCAAAACTCTCATACAATGTGAATGATTATGTGTTCATCCCTTGTTTCTCACATTGGGCATGACCCACATGAACATAGGGATTGGTCATTGGTTGTTTCATAGATATGTTAATTTGAGATAATTGAATTAAGAAATAATGTGTCCATACATGAAGTTCAAAACAAGAAAGAAAGAATGTATGTTTCAGATGTTTGAAAAAACATGGCCTTTATGGATATTCTCCTTCGATGTAGCGCTTCAACTCTACTACCTTCTGGCATGTGGAATCTAAGGCATGATATCTCATTCTAAGCTCCATTCCATCATCAATGGAATCATAATGAAGTTCATCCATCATGATTTCTCCCATGTCCCATTTGATCTAAAGATCGGTCACTTGGAATAACGCTTGCCTCATCTACTCTTGGGTTTCTGCCGGTTGAGCTCTTAGTTGCACGATGAGACTTTTTTGAGAAGAAATGAATTAGAAATGATTGTTTGACCATTTTTCTAGTAACTGAATCTCATGTTCAACCTCCAAAATCTTTTGAGTGATAATGGAGTTTTCTTAATGTCAGGTGACATCTAAAATGAGACAAATTTTATGTATTTTCTCATTGAGGTAGTCTCGAATAAGAATATGAGAACCTCACGCATCTACCCCTATAGTGAACAAATCACGTAACCAATGGAGAAGTGATACTATTCATATTATCCACTATGATTCAAGAGTTTTTTTGATGAAGTGTTTGATTAAATTCCTTTCTCGATGTCAGGTATCCTGACTATCCTTGACCGAATCAAAATCAGACATTTCCTACTCCACTGGATCATCAATTTCATACTCTAGAAATGAATCCATGAGTTCATACATATGATCCTCCTCTGGAATCATTGTCAATGGGTCGACATCCATATTGTTAGGTTGATCCTTATCACTTGATCCTATCTTGATATGTTTGTCCATGTCAGCTCCGGGTTCCACCCCACTAGTGACTCTATCCACAACCAAGATTGACTGTTCACTACAAAATATGGCCTAGTGGGATCGGATACCTGGCCTCATACAGACTATCACCCATATCAGGAAAGGATCCCTAGGTCCTCCAACCATTCTTACCAGAATCCAGTGACATTTGAGTGCGGAAATGAATCTAGCCAGCCTGAATATCATTCACTTCTCATCCTTGATGTTGTACCCCCACAACTTCCACTCTCTATCCTCCATAATACTCTAGTAAGAGACATATTCCCCTCATTGGGGACTAGTCATACAATTGAAAGGACTTGTTCGAATCTTCGTAGGTCACTCCTCACCTTTGGATGACACCCTCATTTGAATGTTTAGAAAATAGGTACAAAATTATTTAAAATTGGCATCCCTTGTCATCTACTTGTATTTGTTCATGCCCAATACTAGATCCAGTAGTGCCTTGTCCAGATGTGGTATCTCCTCTTCATACTCCCAAGCATTCTCAATAGGGATAAACTCATCGTACATTTTCCCCAAAATCGGGATTCCATAATTCTAAAGGATATCCAAGAGGATGATTCCTACCTCCCCACGGTGAATATGAACTATGTTGGTGTCCAGATAACATCAAATTAACAGTTTAGGTATGATGTTTCATGGTTGAGAGACTTGGCACCCCCGAGCTGTATGGAAAACTAGAATATAAACACTTTTTTCCCCATCAACATGAGCATACTTTGAAACCATCCATGTTTTTTGAATATTTAACCTCATAATCTAAAATTCAATTTCCCATTGGCTCCATTTATGAGGGGGGGGGGGGTATTTTTTGGCACTAAAATATGTGCTACTAGAGAAATAGAGAAGGAAATGGATGGTTTGAAGCCAAATTGGGCTCAAACAGAAACAAAATTCATTAAAGACACCCAAATTGTGAAACTCCTTCAAAGATACCCCTCATCACCATGTGCATGAAGGCATCTGATGGTACTTTCACTAGTCTGAAAAAGCCCCGTGGCCGCATGAACGTCTTTGATAGACATATCTATGAGTTTGACGGAGCCTCTCCCCCTTGTGGTGCCTATTTTCTTTATGGTGAACCCTATGAGAAACGAAAGCCCTGTTTCCTATAAATATGAATCTCTCCCCAACCTCAAAGGCATCGTTACCTTAACCTTTCAACTTTTGATATCCCATTTTGCGTATCTCCCATGAACCACAATCCTGGCCCAAAAATGGATTGGTCAAGGTACGTGAGCATCCCGATCCATGATTTCTTTTATTTCTCATTGCCTCTATGTATGGTAGGGATTCAATTATAAAAGACCTTCACCCTCTGCAAAGGAAAGACCCCCTTCGGGTTTCTTGAGGCTTTGTGAAGTATTAAGACTTTGTGAACCACTATTCTATAATGACATGATTCAATGCAAAGGAAAGGGCCCCATGTTTCATGGGGCCCATTCCTTCATCAATCCTCCTTCCTTTGTGAATCCCCTTTCCTTCATGAATCCCCTTTCCTTCGTGAATCCCCTTCCCTTTGAGAATCCCCGTTCCTTCACGAATCCCTTTTCCTTTTCAAATCCCCTTTCCTTTACGAATCCCCTTTCCTTTGTGAATCCCCTTTCCTTCCCGAATCCCCTTTCCATCATGAATACCCTTTTCTTCACAAAGATCCCAACCTTCATGAAGCTCTTATTAGTGAGGCTATTTTATTTGTCAGATCCTCTTTAGTGAGTCCCTCTATTCTTGCACGTAGTGACACTACAGCAAACTGAGAATTTATTGGAGGTTTATTAAACTACTGCTATTTTCTAAAAAATATTTTAGAGGCGGTTTCTAAAAAACTGCTGCTAAACCATTAAAAGTTTTCATACCCACAACAATTCCCCCCACCCCCAACTCCCCCGACACCGGACACCCCCCTGAATCCCCAATGACCTACCGGTCCTCGTCGCCACCCATCACCACCCCTCAACATCCCTAGCCATCCATCACCATGTCTCGTCGCACCTCACTGTCCCACGTCAGCCCTCGTCATGCCTGTCCGTGCCTTTCTGTAATGAACCAAAATTTTTGAATAGTATATTAACGTACTCTTAACAATTTAATAGAGATGTTAATGGTTAATTCAGAAAGAGGAGTCGATGGATTCATCCAGTAGACTCGAACCTTATGAATCCCACTTATCAGAGCTTGGGAAGGAGGTGGAATCTTTGGGCTTTTCTTTGGACCAAGCCCAAGCCGAACTCCAGCGTGTCAAGCTTGAACGGAAACACCTGCGGAAGAAGTTCAAGTTAGTAGAGTTTACTACTAGGGAAATGTTATCTGAGCCTCCCTCTGATTCTCTCACCATATCACACATTACACTTAGGTCATATGCTGGTGTTATAAGGGGATATGTGACGAGACCGTAGCTTCTTGGTGTAATCCTTTGGGATGAATAAAGTGAGATTTCTTCCTTTAGTGATGTTTGTGAAATTTCAAATGTCCGGATAATTTTAGGATTTATTTTATTGATGAATTTTGAAAAAAAGATATTTTAAAATATTTATGTAAACCTTAAATAATTAATGATGTGTAATGATTTTCAAAAAATGGTCTTCTGAAAAAGTTTTCAGTAAGGAATTCAGAGTGTAATAAGATCAACTTAATTTTTTATGAATAGTAAATTATGAATAGTGATTTTACGCTTAGGATTAGTAATGTGACCAAATGGATTAGTGATCTCACTTAATGAAAGTTTTAATATAATTTAGACACCTTGATTAATTAATGTGATTCAATAAAATGGTTAAATAACGGTTTCATAAATTATTAATCAAGTATTAGTTTTTTTTGGGTGAATAGTGTTTTTTATTTAAAAATTTAGTTAAAAATATTTAGAAAATTATTTTTATAAAATGGAATTTATTTTTTAACTCAGAGCATCGATATTATGTTATGGTAATGTTTTGTGATTTTTCTGAGAAAGATGAATTTTCAGTGAATAGTCAAAATACAGTTTTCGGGTTTCGGTATGTTAAATGACATCATAACTGTGTCATGATGTTGTCATGAGATATTTTAAGGGATGGTATTATAAAGGGGTTAAATTATTGTTTGAGGTGTCCCAAGTGGCCAATACCATGGGCAAATACAATGGGCTAGCCCATGGTTTTTCCAATACCACCAATGAGGTGTCCCTTGGCCATTAATGCCTCGTCCCCTCACTTTCCCTATAAATACCAAGACATCCTCTCATCCATTAGACTCCAAAATCATAATCAACGAATTTAGGGTCTCTTTACCTCCCAAGGAGTCCTCCCAAGGTGCTCTCAAGCCTCTCAAGGTCCCAACCATTTAGTTTTAAGAGTTACGTTTAAGGTAAGGGATCCGACCTCTCTCTTTCTTTTCAAGTAATCTCTTTTATGTCATTTCTTTTATGATCCATGTCCTTATGTTAGAGGATGTTCTTATATATTCATATTACTGCCCTTTTATTTTTCATATGATGAGAGACCCCTTCTTGATCTCATCAATTCATTTTAAGAAAGTTTAAGTGGCACCGTTAGGCTGCCGAATTTTTAAGGGGATTCTTTCAACCTTCTCATTTTTTTCAAAGTTCTACTTTCATGTCAAGTATTTCAAGTTCCTTTTTAATTATGTTGGGGTATGATCTATATATCTATAATACTGAACTATTATGTTTATATTATGAGAGACCCTATTTGATTTTGTCAATTCATTTTTGCTGAAGTTTAAGTGACGCCGTTAGGCTGCCGAATTTTCATAAGAGAAATCTAATTTTTGTCTTCCTTCCATGTTTTTTATTTCAAATGGTATGTCCTTAAAATTTCATTACCATGTTCATATATTCTTTATATTTGGTCCCTCTACTGTTTTATGGGTCATTTATGATTGTTTGACCCATGTCCCCTCTCTTTTTAATGGTTTCTAAAACCCCGAAACATAGCTGTTATGCTGCAGAATTTCTGTCTCAAAATGTCTCTCTTTTTCTAAAGTTCTTTTATTTTTTTAAGTGAATACTCAAAGCTCTGTCTTCTATAGGGTTATTCACATATATACCAAGTTGTTCTATTTTAAATTCTGGGATTTACATACATGAGACCCGCTCTCCCTTTCTGTAGCAACCCGAGATTTTATAAGATATATTTGTTTTAATTTCTTTCATATGTTCGGTTGTATGCTACACCAAGATTATCTTGTGCTATACGCAACACCGTATTAGCTTGCAGTATACGCAACACAATTCTTGGATCATTTTATACACAATTTCAAGTTCATTTGATAGAAGGTATTCTACGCAACATGGAATGTGTATATATATATATATATTCAATGTATAAATGAAAAATGGTTGGATTTTGTAATAACTAAACAAGAAAGGAGTCTTGCACTATACACAACCCTGACTTGGCTTGCATTACACGCAATCACGACTTTCTTCGATAGAGTGTGTTATACGCAATATCGGGATTTACTAAACAACGTTATTTTATTATAATATTATTATGAACTATCCGTTATGGATAGTATTAACTAAATTTTTAATTTTATAATATTATTATTCATCTTACACATTTTCTAGAACATGGTATAAGAACAAAATAAATATTTCGTGTAAAATAAGTATTTTTCAAAAAATGCAGTTTTGCCGCCTTTTGATGGCGCACCCACTTTAAATCTAGTTGTTGACATGTTTATAAATTCAATTTGACATAATAAAATTCTTCTTTAGAATCAGGATATAAAAATTTACCTTGGATAAAGTTTTGATATTTTTCTGATAACTTTCATATTTTAATGAATAGTAAAAACACACTATATTTTAATTAAAAACAACTTTTTTCATCGTAATAACTTATGTGGTTAAATTATAATATTTAATGGTTTTAAAGTATAAATAGAATATATTTTTACCATTTAATATAATTTATGTCATTAGCATTTATTTTACCTTGAATTCGTAGGTTAAATCAATTCAATCTTTTGCAATGTTTTAATCAAAAATCCGTTTTCATTCGACAACGGGATTTATTTTAATTTAATTTATGCAACTTCTGTGTATTGAATTTGAAAAAATTTATTCCATGTTTGGAATCAGTGGGTACAAATTATGTTAATAGGCTACTTTTTTTTGGGAATTATGAATAGTAACTACGGTAAATTTGTTTTACCATAGTTAAAGGTAAATCGGGTAATTAAGGGTACATATAATCTTATAAAATTACCCTAACACATGCCAAAATTATATTTTATGGCTAAAGGTAGACCCATATCACCTAAGGGTCGGATTATATTAGTTTTATGGACTTTTAACCACGATAATAATTTAATTATTATTAAAACCAAAGAAAGTGACAATATGTCACTCTCTTAAATCTTATAAGTATAATAATTTTAATTTAGTGATAAACATCATAAAACATCGAACATGAATATTTTACAGAAATATAATAAAGGTATCTACATCATGATAATTTATTTAGAATTTTTAGAGATTAAATAATTATCATTAATGGTGATACATTAATGATGCAGAAATTATTTATTAAGTGAAAAATCAGTAATATAGTTTTTATTGAAACACTAATACCCATTAAAAGGCCCCAAAACATGACCAAAACTTATTTTTAGTGTATATATATACCATAAGCATCCAATGACAAAATATATAACCGTTTGGAGTCTTATAAAAGTGATTATGACACTTATATTATTTTATTTTAAATGATGCCAAAGTTGTCACCTTCATAATTTAATAAATATAACAATTTAAATATTGTGATTTTAAGATTATAAATTAGAGTAAAAGTATTATTGTGAATTTTAATGGATTTAGATTCATCATATGATTTTATTTTTAATTTTTATGCAACAAATAAGTATATTAAATAATTATACAAAAATTTTGTAGTAATTATTTTATTAAGAGATAAACCAAATAAATGGTTTTAAAAATAATAAAATAAATATTATATAAACAATTTAATGTTCTACACTAATTTTATAGATACATATGGCCTTTTATGAATCTATTAAAGCTTTTATTTCGAACATATATTCTGTATATATTTTATTTAAATTCATATAAATGAATAGTGTCAAAATTGACACTATTGTTATTTTATAAAAATAACATATTATAAAATTGTTTAAAAATCATAAAAATATTTAAAAATTATAAATTTACATTTATATGGTCTAACATGTTATAAAGTATCCAATTATGGACAATTCACAGAAAATAAGTAATTTTTGTTATAATTTAAAATTTATAATTTTATTACCACAAATAAAATTAAATTGATTAAGTAAAGATAAATCAAGTTGATAAGGTTTAAAATAATTTCCTAACATGTCTAAATTTTATGGGTTGATTATATTAGAACCCTATATCATCTAATATTCGAATATGAGTCATTTGTTTAGGTTTTTAAGTGGGGTTATATTTATTATAAATTAATATTTTTAAGATTTCCAAAGGTGCCCCTCTCCTCCCTTATAAAAGGGCACCTCCTCGCTCCCTTCCTCACACCAATTTGAGCCTTCATGATCGTCCAAACCCTGAAAAATTATCTTCTCCACTTCCCTAGAAACATCCTATAGGTCCTGGTCTTCTTCAAAGACCAATTTTAGTTCCCTAAGAGGAGGTCTCCAAGAGGCGCTTCAAAGAAGTGGTAATGACCGTTACCGATTCTTTCAAATATATTTCTTATTCTACTTATTCTTATTTAGTTGTTTCATTATGAAGTAATGAAATAAGTATCACTAATATACTTATATGTTATTATAAGTATGAAACAACCCTATTTCACCATATATACATCCTATGAAAAATGAAATCATCGCGCGTGCGTACGTACGGAATACTGTCTCCACGCCGTGGTGTAATCTTTTTTTCCAACACCACCTTACTTGGATGGGTATAATGGTGTAAAAAATTACTATAAATAGTTATTATAACATCATAATGATTCTGATATATTGTTTCATCCAATCCAATTCAATTCAATAATTATGGAAACGATATCATCGCTCGTGCGTACGTACGGTCTACCGTCTCCACGACGCGATGAGATTCATTCTCCATGTTAACCATTTAAGAATGATTATAAAGTATATATAAGCAATAATAATGAAATATATTACATTATAATGTTACTGGATTTATGTATATGTATGTCATCTACTTAATTCCATTCAACTCAATAAGGAAACGAAAACAGCGTTCTTGCGTACGTACGGCCTACCGTCTCCATGAACGGTGTATTTCCTTCCATTTGACGATCAATTATATATATGTATATTCTGAATATATATTATATATAAATCATGTTTTATATTCTAGAATTAAGTAATCATGATATAAGTAATCATATGAATAATTACAAGTCAAAACACGGATGACAAATGAAATGATTTTACCCAAAACACTCTTTAACATGGAATTTACAAAAGAACGAGTAATATAAAGTCATAAGTAAACCATATATGATATCATAAAAATGAATACGATTCTTTAATAAGTCAATGAAATTATTTAAATCATTATAAATGAGGTTCAGATACATACGAAGCATATCGGACCTAAGGTAAGAGATAATTTTCCAAATCTCATTTTTATCCGAGATTGCTTATTCGTAAGTATTTACTGTGGTTATTTATATTATCCATGTCCATGTTTTATAAATGTGTTTTCATGTATTTCTAAAGTCCTTTTTACCCGTTTTTTACTTTTACTACATGGTATGTAAGGAATCTATCTTTTGTTTATGTTACGAGGTACTTTTTTGACTTTTCCGGAAAAAGTACGAGAAGAATGTTTTTTTAACTTATATGGAACGAGCCGATTTTTACTGTTTTATAAATCCTTATTTTCATGAAGATTCCTCCAAAACATTTCATAACTATTTTCAAAAAAAAATATTTTCTTTTAAAATTGCTTGATTTTTTTTGAAAAGAAATTGATTTTGAAAAAGAAAGGATATTTTCCTCAAGAATTCATTTAAAGTGTTTTATCAAAACCATTTTCCATCTAAGATGACATTATTTCATATGTATATGTTTCAAGTATAAATTCTCTATGATTTACATGGATTCACTTTTCTTATTATGAAATGATTTCCATTTCTTTTATATGGATTATGTGATGATGGGATGATGTTTATGAAACCCATTTTATTCACCGGGTTATTATGAATGATGTATGTTTATTTTATGGCACAAGTAAGAATGATTTCATTATGAGATGGGTGGGACCTATATCTCCCTCCAATGCATTGGGTAAAGATTTATATCTCATGATATAGACATGGATGGAATGGTAAGTTAATCCGGTTCAGTTTTACAGGACTGAAACGAGGAGTGAACTTGATTCAGAAAGGGACTTTGTCCACTAAGATGGTCATGGCAGTAATGCCTTGGATACTATGGAAATCATTACATGTGCTTAATGGATTCCACAATTACATGCTTTATTCCTATGCTATTTTATCATGATTGATGATCCATTATGATCTATGCCTTACGTACTACCATGTTTTATGTCATTGCTCAAGATTTTGATTTTTAAATATTATGTTTATGTTTTTAAGTTCCAATGTATATGGTTTGTTTTATTTTCTCCATACTTACCCTTACTGAGCATTTGAGCTCACCCTTTTTATGTTTCTTTTCTCCCAGGATTAAAAGAAAGGTTTTAGGTAAGGAAACAAAAAGGGGAGGATAGTTATGGGAGATGTTGAAGATCTTTCAACATGATTTGAAGTTTATCTTCCAAGTTTCCAAAGACACTAAACTATTACGGTCCTTGTGTGTCTGTTTTTGTTATATTGTAGATATTCCTAAAAATTAATGTAATGTCCATGAACGTCAAGCTTCAGGTCTCTACAGTTGGTATCAGAGGAAATGTTTAGTCAACCTTTGGAAACTAGGATACGAAAATTATAGTGATATCCCTAGAGATATTTCTCAGGTATCTCTAGGGATGTCCCTAAGGTTAAGTATAAGTATAGGTTATAGTCCTAGAACTACGGTAACGATCTTAGAATTTAACCCAAGATGTTTGATATTGAGGGTACTCCCCCATTACTATGTTGTTTTCCCTAGCATGATTTATGCCTCTCACACTATTCTTTTTGGGTTTTAGAAAATGGCTGGAAACATGAAAATTCATGATAATGGAGGATATGACGGACAATGGAATGATATTATTCATGAGCAACCAAATGAAACTGGATTTGGAAGTCCAAACATCATTATTATGCCTAATCAGCAATCTCATATTATGATCAATAATCTCAACTTTGGTAAGTTTCTCGACTCAGATAATAAGGGAAAGATGGAGTTTCACGATGATCATAGAGGAAAGAAAGTTCAATTTCCCTCATGTAAATCATGTGGGAAGAGGCATCAGGGAGATTGTTTCAAAGGAACTGGAAGATGCTTTGGGTGTGGAAAATAAGGACACAAAGCCAGTAAGTGCAAAGGAAAAGGTTCAGTTAACACCATGTACAAGGATAATGGTATTGTTACGAAATCAACAATGATTAGATGTTTTAAATGTGGAATGAGTGGGCATTATGCAAACCAATGCCCTAAGGGAAAATCTCATGAAAAGAATCAGCATGATCATACGGGTAGTATTTTTGTGGATGATGATGAAGAGACAAAAAATGAAATATGAGATGAAATAAATGATGAAGATCAGCTAGTGGTTTAAGAAGTTAGTGGAATTATTGTATGTTTATAAAGAATTATATATGGTACTATGGAATAAAGAATCCTCTAAGGATTGTTACTATTGTTTTTCCTAAATTATATGAAAGTATATATTGAATGGTACCGGTAACCATGGAAGGTTATTCAGATATTTTTGGAAAGTAGACGATATGCGCATATTGAAGGGATACGAAGATAATGAGATGTTTGATTGTATTCATGAGCTCATGACTGATATAACGACTAAGTGATATTATGGTTTGATTATATAGATTTTTTTGGGATTTTGGTATGTGGAAAGAGTTAACTTTTGACAGTATTCATGTTTTCACTAAGGTTCTATGGTAATTTATGTTTCAAGAGAATATATGACTAAGGTATTCATGTGTTTGGAATGCAACCAATAAGATATATCTTATGATATATGTGGGATAAATTCTTGTATTCACATTCTTGGTAGATAACCTTTCTAGTAATTGTTTTCTTTATACTATGAGCTTGGACCAAAGTATTTTAGATAAGCCTAAAGATTGGAATGGATTATGTTGGACATAAGTTAGTATTTTATAGGGATAAAACTTTTTTTCGATATTATTGATGGGATGTTATAGTAATGTAGTTTTAGAAAAAGGACAAACCTGCAGGACGGGTGACAACCCATCGCGTCGGACAAGGCTGTGGAAATCAAACCCACAACCGAAGTATGACATGCCTTTATTGCCTACCACTGGCCTACATGAAGTCCCTAGTTAGTAGAAACTAGTTTTATTTTATTAAGCGGTATGATATATGAAGTATAAGTTCATTTTTGGAACCATATACGATTAATCTAACCATAAGATGGACTTATAACTTTTGCTAACCTTTTGTTTGAAATAGATTGAATGACCCATCATTCTATCACATGATCTGCTAACACTTTACGAATAACAAATTCAACTTTATTTCTTTAAGAGATAAAGTGGAAATTGTTCAAAGAACAAACAACAGTGAGATTTTACCAAAATCAAGCAAGTATTTCTTCTAATTAAAATTCCTCAACTTTTGGGAAATGATCTTGAAAACCAAAAATGTTGTCCTAGTGCCCTTATATCCAATGAATCATATGGTACCTTAGATCATCACAAAAATATGTCTTTGTGATTGTTGTCTTTTTCATAGCCATGTTCTCTACCACTCTCCATCAGAACATGATGGTTAGATTTCTCTTCCATATCCATATTTTCACCTATGTTCTCCTATGTGGAAACCCAGTGATGAGTTAATTTGGGTAACCGTTACGTTTCATACTTCAGTTTTGAAAGTTATGTTTTGGTATTTCATTTTACGATGTGGGTTTCTATGAATAGTAAACGATTTCTAACCCCGACGAATTTCGAGGGAGAAATTCATTTTAATGGTGGTAGAATGTAACAACCCGAGATTTTATAAGATATATTATTTTTAATTTCCTTCATATATTCTGTTGTATGCTACACCAAGATTATCTTGTGCTATACGCAACACTGTATTAGCTTGCAGTATATGCAACACAATTCTTGGATTGTGTTATACACAATTTCAAGTTCATTTGATAGAAGTTATTCTACACAACATGGAATGTGTGTATATATATATATTAAATGTATAAATGAAAAATGGTTGGATTCTGTTATAACGAAACAAAAAAGGAGTCTTGCACTATACGCAACCCTGACTTGGCTTGCATTACACGCAATCGCGACCTTCTTCGATAGTGTGTGTTATACGCAATACCGGGATTTACTAAACAACGTTATATTATTATAATATTATTATGAACTATCCGTTATGAATATTATTAACTAAATTTTGAATTTTACAACATTATTATTCATCTTACACATTTTCTAGAACATGGTATAAGAACAAAATAAATATTTCGGGTAAAATAAGTATTTTTCAAAAAATGCAGTTTTGCCGCCTTTTGATGGCACACCCACTTTAAATCTAGTTGTTGACATGTTTATAAGTTCAATTTGACAAAATAAAATTCTTATTTAGAATCATTATATAAAAATTTACCTTGGATAATGTTTTGATATTTTTCTGATAACTTTCATATTTTAATGAATAGTAAAACCACACTATATTTTAATTAAAAACAACTTTTTTCATCGTAATAACTTATGTGGTTAAATTATAATATTTAATGGTTTTAAATTATAAATACAATATATTTTTACCATTTAATATAATGTATTTCATTGACATTGATTTTACATTGAATTCATAGGTTAAATCAATTCAATCTTTTTCCATGTTTTAATCAAAAACCCGTTTTCATTCGACAACATGATTAATTTTAATTTAATTTATGCAACTTCTGTGTATTGAATTTGAAAAAAATGGATTCCATGTTTGGAATCAGTGGGTCCAAATTATGTTAATAGGATACTTTTTATTTTTGGGAATTATGAATAGTAACTATGGTAAATTTTATTTACCATAGTTAAAGGTAAATCGGATAATTAAGGGTAAATATAATATTATAAAATTACCCTAACACATGCCAAAATTCTCTTGGATGGATAAACGTAGACCCATATCACCTAAGGGTCGGATTAGATTCATTTTATGGACTTTTGACCATGAAAATAATTTAATTATTATTAAAACCAAAGAAAGTGACAACATGTCACTCTCTTAAATCTTATAAGTATAATAATTTTAATTTAGTGATAAACATTATAAAACTTCAAACATGAATATTATACATAAAGCTAATAAAAGTCACTACATCATGATAATTTATTTAGTATTTTTAGGGATCAAATAATTGTCATTAATGGTGATACATTAATGATGCAGAAATTATTTATTAAGTGAAAAATCAGTAATATAGATTTTATTGAAATAATAATACCCATTAAAAGGCCCAAAAACATGAAAAAAACTTCATTTTAGTGTATATATATACCATAAACATCCAAGGACCTAATATATAACCGTTTGGAGTCTTATAAAAGTGATTATGAAAGTTATATTATTTTATTTTAAATGATGCCAAAGTTGTCACCTTCATAAGTTAATAAATATAACAATTTAAATATTGTGATTTTAAGATGATAAATTTGAGTAAAAGTATTATTGTAAAAGTTAATAGATTTATCTTTGTCATAGGATTTTATTTTCAATTTTTATGCAACAAATAAGTATATTAAATAATTATACAAAAATGTTGTAGTAATTATTTTATTAATAGATAAACCAAATAAATGGTTTTAAAAATAACAAAATAAATATTATATGAACAATTTAATGTGCTCCACTAATTTTCTAGATACATATGGAATTTTATGAATCAATTTAAGCTTTTATTTCGAACATATCTTCTGTATATATTTTATTTAAATTCATATAAATGAATAGTGTCAAAATTGACACTATTGTTATTTTATAAAAATAACATATTATAAATTTTTTTAAAAATCACCAAAATATTTAAAAATTATAAATTTACATTTATATGTTCTAAAATGTTATAAAGTATCCAATTATGTACAATTCACAATATATAAGAATTTTTTTTTATAATTTAAAATTTATAATTTTATTACCACAAATAAAATTAAATTGATTAAGTAAGGATTAATCAAGTTTATAATGCTTAGAATAATTTCCTAACATGTCTAAATTTTATTGGTTGATGCGATTACAACCCTATATAATCTAATATTCTAATATGAGTCATTTTTGGAGGTTTTTAAGTGGGTTTAGATTTATTATAAATTAATATTTTTATGATTTCCAAAGGTGCCCTCTCCTCCCTTATAAAAGGGAACCTCCTCCCTCTCTTCCTCAAACCAATTTGAGCCTTCAAGCTCGGAAAACCCCTTCCAAATTCTCTTATACACTTCCCTAGAAACATCATAGAGGTCTTGGTCTTCTTCAAAGACCAATTTTAGTTCCCTAAGAGGAGGTCTCCAAGAGGCGCTTCAAAGAAGAGGTAATGTCCGTTACCGATTATTTCAACTTTATTTCTTCTTCTACTTATTCTTATTTAGTTGTTTCATTATGACATAATAAAATCAGTATCAATAATATAATGATATGTTATTATAAGTATGAAACAACCCTATTTCACCATATATCCATCCTACGGAAAATGAAATCACCGCGCGTGCGTACGTACGGAATACCGTCTCCACGCCGTGGTGTAATCTATTTTTCCAACACCACCTTACTTGGATGGGTATAATGGTGTAAATAATAACTATAAATAGTTATTATAACATCATAAGGATTCTGATATATTGTTTCATCCACTCCAATTCAAAACAATAATTATGGAAATGATATCATCGCTCGTGCGTACGTACGGACTACCGTCTCCACGACGCGATGAGATTCATTCTCCATGTTAACCATTTAAGAATGATTATAAAGTATATATAAGAAATAATAATGAAATATATGACATTATAGATCTACTGGATTTATGTATATGTTTGTCATCTACTTAATTCCATTCAACTCAATAAGGAAACGAAAACAGCGTTCATGCGTACGTACGGCCTACCGTCTCCATGAACGGTGTATTTCTTTCCACTTATCGATCTATTATATATATGTATATTATGAATATATATTATATATAAATAATGTTTTATATTCTGGAATTAAGTAATCATGATCTAAGTAATCATATGAATAATTACAAGTCAAAACACGGACGACAAATGAAACAATTTTACCCAAAACACTCTTTAACATGGAATTTACAAAAGAACGGGTAATATAAAGTCATAAGTAAACCATATATGATATCATAACATTGAATATGATTCTTTAATAAGTCAATGAAATTATTAAAATCATTATACAGGAGGTTCGGATACATACGAAGCATATCGGACCTAAGGTAAGGGATAATTTTGCAAATCTCATTTTTATCCGAGATTGCTTATTCGTAAGTATTTACTGGGGCTATTTCTATTATCCATGTACATGTTTTATAAAAGTGTTTTCATGTATTTTTAAATTCCTTTTTACCCATTTTTTACTTTTACTACATGGTATGTAAGGAATCTATCTTTTGTTTACGTTACGAGGTACTTTTTTGACTTTTCCGGCAAAATTACGAGATGAATGTTTCTTTAACTTATACGGCACGAACAGATTTTTACGGTTTTATAAATCCTTATTTTCATGAAGCTTCCTCCAAAATATTTCATGACTATTTAAAAAAAATCTTTTTCTTTTAAAATTGCATGATGTTTTGTGAAAAGAAATTGATTTTGAAGAAGAAAGGATATTTTCCTCAAGAATTCATTTCAAGTGTTTTATCAAAACCATTTTCCATATAAGATGACATTATTTCATATGTGTATGTTTCAAGTATAAAGTCTCTATGATTTACATGGATTCACTTTTCTTATTATGAAATGATTTCCATTTATTTTATTTGGATTATGTGATGATGGGATGATGTTTATGAAACCCATTTTATTCATCAGGTTATTATGAATGATGTATGTTTATTTTGCGGCACAAGTAAGAATGATTTCATTATGAGATGGGTGGGACCTATATCTCCCTCCAATGCATTGGGTAAAGATTTATATCTCATGAGATAGACATGGCTGGAATGGTAAGTTAATCCGGTTCAGTGTTACAAGACTGAAACGAAGAGTGAACTCGATTCAGAAAGGGACTTTGTCCAATAAGATGGTCATGGCAGTAATGCCTTGGATACTATGGAAATCATTACATGTGATTAATGGATGCCGCAATTACGTGCTTTGTTACTATGCTATTTTATCATGATTGATGATCCATTATGATATATTCCTTACGTACTTCCATGTTTTATGTTATTGCTCATGATTTTTATGTTTAAATATTATGTTGATGTTTTTAAGTTCAAATGTATATGGTTTGTTTTATTTTCTCCATACTTACCATTACTGAGCATTTGAGCTCACCCTTTTTATGTTTCTTTTCCCCCAGGATTAAAAGAATGGTTTTAGGTAAGGAAACAAAAAGGGGAGGATCGTTATGG
Source organism: Viscum album (assembly GCA_963277665.1). Lineage (NCBI taxonomy): Eukaryota > Viridiplantae > Streptophyta > Magnoliopsida > Santalales > Viscaceae > Viscum > Viscum album. The sequence continues at coordinate 1,761,003,890 of OY728123.1, forward strand.
GAGATGTTGAAGATCTTTCAACATGATTAGAAGTTTATATTCCAAGTTTCCAAAGTCACTAAACTATTACGGTCCTTGTTTGTCTATTTTTGTTATGTATTAGATATTCCGCAAAAGTAATGTAATGTCCATGAACGTCAAGCTTTGGGTCTCTACACTTTCCGTGGGTTTAAAGTGATGTAATGATCATGTCTTTAATGAAGTTTTTAAACGTTATGATTATGAAATGAAACCCATTCATTTTTGCTATATAGGTTGTTTATGAAATGATTGATGATGATATATGTGGCTCACATGATAATAAATACATGTCAAGGGTTCGCCCTGATAGCGCTCCAATGCATTGGGTAAAGACTTAATCTTTAGAGATGACTATTTTTAACGACTCCTTGGTGAATAACCTTGGTAATTTTTAGTGACACCTTGGGGATGGACCTTGGTGAAACAGAAATGATTTTCAATATTAAATGTTGTAGCCACATCTTCAAGTTATGAAAAACTTTATTTTTATTATGATATGCTTCATGATTTCTTTCTCATGCCTTAAAGTTCTTTTCATGACCTTATTGAAGTATCTGAAGTTCACATGTAAAATGTTTCTATTGTTTCCCTTACTGGGCCTTCTGCTCACCCTTTCTTTTGATGTATGTACCCAGGTGATGAGATGCAGTAATGAAACTAGGATGAACTTTAGGAGAAGCCTTTAAAGTGTTTTTTAAGAATGTTTTATGTTGCTTTCTTGTATTATGTTCCTGGTTTCCAAGACACTAAACCTTAAAGATCCTCAGTTTTGTGTAATGTAATTAATGTTTATGTTATAAAAAGGCGGGATGACACAGTTGGTATCAAAGGATGGTTTAGTTATTTGTGGAAATTAGGATATAAAATCTTTAGGAAGAACCCTATATAAAAGTTTAAATATAGGAAAAATTCCTGGTATTTTGGTAAGTATTGAGTAAGTGGTTTATCAAAAAAATACATCCCTGTCTGGATACGAGCAGGTAGAGGTGGCTCTGGAACAGATGTACATAGGGGTAAAACCTGAAAATACCGCTTTGAGCTAGACTCGAACGGGAACTGGTGCACGATAACGGGCCTTGCTGCACTCTTGGTTACGAAAATCCCGGGGGATATTTTTGGTTAATCAGAAGATTATTATGAATCATTATGAAGGAATTATATAGAAATGTAATTGTCTAAGAATGAAGTCTTAGTTAAAAGATTAATAAATGAAATAAGTTTCCCACTAAGGTTTTATCCTTTTAGAAAATGGCGAGCAATAGGAGGAACCGTGCCGATGGAGACCGCAATGCACCATGTGCTGACGACCCTCTAATGGAAGCCGGAATGGAAATATTCATGCGAATGATGAACCAACTGACTCAAGTTATGAGTAATAACTTGAATAAAGATGAGAGGCCAACCTCACCACGAAGGGAACAACACTCTGTTAAGTCCTTCATGCGTCAACATCCACCAACATTCAGTGGATCTACTGACCCATTGGTTGCGGAACAATGTATAAGCTCCATTGAAAAGATTTTTTTGTACTCCTTTGTTTGGAACAAGAAAAAGTCACCCTTGCTGTTTACCGCCTAAAGGGAGAAGCTGGTCAGTGGTGGTCACTGGTCAAAAACACGAAGCCTAGAGGAGAGATGGAAGCTATGGAGTGGGAAGAGTTCCGAGGAATATTCTTTAATAAGTATTTCCCTCGTTCCATGAGAACGAGAATGGAGAAAGAGTTTCTCGAGCTGAAGAAGAAGGAGAACGAATCTGTTGGAAGCTATGAGTTGAACTTCACCCGACTTTCACGATATACCTATAGCTTTGTCATGGATCCAAGTGGGAAGGTTGATAGATTTTTCGGTGGACTGAGACCTCATCTGTGGAAGAATCTAGCCAACTGGGAATACGATAGCTACGAGGAGATGATGCGGAATGCAATGAAAGTCGAGCTAGAGTTTGGTGAGACATAGTGGTCTCATAAATAAAATGACAAGAAGAGATAGTTGGAGCCCAATTTAGGGAAGAATTTTGATCAGGGAAGAGGTGGAAAGAAAATGCAACTTTCCACATGCAATAAATGTGGGGAGAAGCATCCGGGGCACTGATTTATCGGAAGTGGAAAGTGGTACAGGTGTGGAAGAGGAGGCCATGTTGCTCGGAATTGTCGAAGTGAGGTGAAGCCTTAACTACCCAACACTGATGAGAGAGGAAAGATGGTTCCGGCCCTACCCAAAGTCAAATGATTCAAGTGTGGATAGCTTGGTCACATTGCTAATCACTGTCCAAATCCGAGGTTAGTGGAGGGGAATCGCCATCAACCTCAGCAAAGGCCAAGGGAGAAAGGTCGTGATTTTTCTATCACAACAACTGAAGTAGAAGTTCTGAAAGATGTGGTAGCATGTACTCTTGTTGTCCTCTCAAAACTACCAAGTACTTTGTTTGATTCTGGTTCTACGCATTCCTTTATTTCCTCCAAGTTTGCAAATAATATAGAATCAATCCCCAAACTGATTGAGGTAGAGTTGTCAGTCAAGACTCCAAGTGGAATTATCCATGCATCAACAGTGTTTAGAGACTCTAGTGTTTAATTTAGTGAGCGCAATCTTATCGCAAATATAGTAGTCATTACCTTGTTGGAATTCAACGTTATACTAGGGATGGACCTGCTCTCAAAGTATAATGCTAAGATCAAATGTAGAAGTAAGGAAATCTCAGTAGTCTTGAATGAGAGACCTATAATTATCATCTAAGGAGAGATATCCTGAACTGATCCCTATCTAGAAGCACCTCCTATAGCTTTATTTATGGGGTTAATCAGTGATGATAAAGAAGGAAAAGGGAGTATACAAACAGAAGATGTTCCGATTGTTCAGGAATATATGGATGTATTTCCTTAAGAGTTACCTGGACCTCCCCCAGAAAGAGAGGTAGAGTTATCTATTGAACTCATACCTGGATCTCAACCGATATCAAAGACCCCATATATAATGGAAAATATGGATCTAGAAGAGTTAAAGAAACAACTACAAGACATGTTGGAGAAGGGTTTTATCCGACCGAGTGTGTCTCCTTGGGGAGCACCAGTTCTCTTTGTGAAGATGAAGGATGGATCAATGCATCTATGCATTGATTATAGAGAATTAAATGGGATCACAGTGAAGAACAGATACCCTCTTCCAAGAATTGATGATTTATTTGACCAACTTCATGGGGCTCAATTCTTGTCCAAGATTGATCTTTGATCTGGTTATCATCAACTGAGCATGAAGAAAAAAAATATTCCAAAGACTACCTTCATATCAAGATATGGGCATTATGAGTTTACTGTTATGCCCTTCGGCTTGACTATTTCTCCTGCTATTTTCATGGATTTGATGAATAGAGTCTTTAAAGACTACCTTGAAAACATTGTGGTAGTTTTTATTGATGATATTTTGATATATTCAAAAAGTTGTGAGGAGCATGAAGATCATATGAGGGTTATTTTGAGAACTCTGCGGAAGTAGAGGCTCTTTGGAAAGTTCAGCAAGTGTGAGTTTTGGTTACAACAAGTGGATTTCTTGGGGCACATCGAACCAATGAAGGAATCTTGGTTGACCCTGTAAAGACAATGGTTATGGAGAAGTGGCCTCAACCCACAACAGTAACTGAGATTCGTAGTTTCCTTAGTTTAGAGGGATATTATAGGAGGTTTTTGAAAAACTTTTCACGGCTTTCTAATCCGCTAACTATGTTGACTCGAAAATGGGTTAAGTTCATCTGGACAAAGGAATACGAGCAATGTTTCCAAGAGCTGATGAAGAGATTGGTTACTGCACCTGTGTTAACACTACCCTCTATCGGAGAAGGATTTGTTATTTTTAGCGATGCATCTCTGAAAGGGCTTGGGTGTGTCCTCATGAAAAATGAAAAGGTAATTGCTTATGCATCTCGACAGTTGAAGATTCATGGGTAGAATTATCCTACGCATGATATAGAGTTAGCGGTAGTTTTTTTTTCTCTAATGATATGGAGGAACTATTTTTATGGGGAGAAATATGATATATACACCGACCACCAAAGTTTAAATTATATTTTCACACAGAAAGAATTGAACATGAGACAAAGGAGATGGTTAGAGCTTATTAAAGACTATGATTGTTCAATTCATTATCACCCAGGAAGAGCAAACAAAGTCGCGGATGCGTTAAGCAGGAAAGATCCTGTTGTTCTGGAAACAATGAGGTTCCTAGGAGATCCCTTGATTAAAGATCTAGTAAAACTGGAAATGGGAATTGTAAGGGAAGGGACATCATCAACCTTATCCCAAATGATTTCTCAACCTTCATTACTAGAGAAGATCAAGAAGGCTCAAAAAGAAGATCCTTTGCTGCAGGAGAATTTTGAGGCTGTAAAGGATGGGAAGTTCCCTGATTTCAATATTGACCAAGAAGGTGTATTGAAATTTCATACAAGACTATGTGTTCCATCTATTCCGAAGATAAAGAATGAACTGATGGATGGATCTCATAGATCTACTTTCTCTATAAATCCGGGAAGCACTAAAATGTATAGAGTCCTTCGTGATCATTATTGGTGGGATAACATGAAGAGGGAGATTTCTGATTACACTACAAGGTGCCTAGTGTGTCAACAAGTAAAGGCAGAATGACAACTTCCTAAGGGGGCATTACAACCTCTACCCATACCAGTATGGAAGTGGGATAATATCATTATGGACTTTGTAACTGGTCTCCCGAAAAAATCCAAAGTAAACAATGCGATATGGGTTATTGTGGACCGTCTCACCAAGACCTCCCATTTTATCACTATTCGGGAAGATTTCTATCTTGATCAACTTTCCAAGATATATGTAAAGGAAGTGGTAAGGCTGCATGGGGTACCACTATCAATCATGTCTGATTGTGATCCAAGATTCACATCAAAATTTTGGAGAAGTCTTCAACATGCTCTGAATACTGAATTGAATTTTAGTACGACCTATCATCCTCAAAATTATGGCCAATCTGAAAGGACTATTCAGAGACTCGAAGACATGCTAAGATTATGCTCAATGGGATTTAAAGGGGGATGGGATCAACACCTCCCATTAGTTGAGTTCTCCTATAACAATAGCTTCTATTCGAGTATTCAGATGTCACACTATGAAGCTCTGTATGGAAAGTGATGTAGAACTCATACTTGTTGGGATGAAACTGGTGAGGGAAAAATTCTTGGGCCAGATCTTGTGCAAGAGATGACAGAACAGGTTCATTCCATCCAACAACACATAAAGGCTGCTCAGAGTCGGCAGAAGAGCTATGCTGACAACCGTCGAAGGGACTTGGTGTTTGGTGTTGGTGACAAAGTCTTCCTTCGAATTTCTCCATGGAAGAGAGTCATGCGGTTTTGGAAGAAAGGGAAGCTCAGCCCTAGGTACATTGACCCCTATGAAATCCTTGATCTCATAAGAGCAGTGGCCTATCGACTAGCACTTCCACCGAACCTAGCTCAAGTTCATGATGTCTTCCATGTATCTCTTTTGAGGAAGTACATACCCAACCCTTCGCATGTACTGAACCCAGAGGTGGTACAACTGTAACATGAACTCTCTTATGAGGAGCATCCAGTGGAGATATTAGACCATAGAGACAAGGTTCTACGTAACAAGACTACCCACCTTGTAAAAGTGTTGTGGAGGAATCATAAGTTTGAAGAAGCGACTTGGGAGCCTGAGGAAACAATGAAGCAAAAGTACCCTCACCTTTTCGACTAGGCCTCAAGTATAAAATTTCGGGGATGAAATTTCTTAAGGGGGGAAGAATGTAACGACCCAAACTTTTTGAATAGTATATTAACTTACTCTTAAAGATTTAATAGAGATGTTAACGGTTATTGCAGAAAGAGGAGTCGATGGCTTCATCCTGTAGACTCGAACCTTATGAAGCCCACTTATCAGAGCTTGGGAAGGAGGTGGCATCTTTGGGCTTCACTTTAGACCAATCCCAAGGTGAACTCCAGTGTGTCAAGCTTGAATGGAAACACCTTCAGGAGAAGTTCAAGTTAGTAGAGTTTACTACAAGGGAAATTTTATCTAAGCCTCCCTCAGATTCTCTTACCATAGCACACCTTACACTTAGGTTATATGTTGGTGTTATAAGGGGCTATGTGACGAGACCGTAGCTTCTTTGGGTAATCCTTTGTGATGAATAAATTGACATTTCTTCCTTTAGTGATGTTTGTGAAATTTCAAATGTTCGGATAATTTTAGGATGTATTTTATTGATGAATTTTGAAAATAGGATATTTTAAAATATTTATGTAAACCTTAAATAAATAATGATGTGTAATGATTTTCTAAAAATGGTCTTCTACAAAAGTGTTCAGTAAGGAATTTGGAGTCTAATAAGATCAACATAATTTTTGATGAATAGTAAATTATGAATAGTGATTTTACCCTTAGGATTAGTAATGTGACCAAATGGATTAGTGATCTCACTTAAAGAATGTTTTAATATAATTTAGACACCTTGATTAAGTAATGCGATTCAATAAAATGGTTAAATAATGGTTTCATAAATTATTAGTCAAGTATTCGTTTTTTTATGTGAATAGTGTTTTTTATTTAAAAATTTAATTAAAAATATTTAGAAAAATATTTTTATAAAATGGACTTTATTTTTGAACACAAATCATCGATATTATGTTATGGTAATTTTTTTGGGATTTTTATGAGAAAGATGAATTTTCAGTGAATAGTAAAAATGCAGTTTTAGGGTTTTGGTATGTTAAATGACATCATAACTGTGTCATGATGATGTCATGAGATATTTTAAGGGATGGTAGACTAAAGGGAATGAATTATTGTATGAGGTGTCCCATGTAGCCAATACCATGGGCAAATACCATGGACTAGCCCATGGTATTTCCAATACCATCAATGAGGTGTCCCTTGGCAATTAATGCCTTGTCCCCTCACTTTCCCTGTAAATACCAAGCCATCCTCTCATCCATTCGACTAAAAAATCATACTCAATGAAGTTGTGGTATCCTTACCTTTCAAGGAGTCCTCCCAAGGTTCCCTCAAGCCACTCAAGGTCCCAACCATTGAGTTTTAAGAGTTACGTTTAAAGTAAGGGATCCGACCTCTCTCTTTCTTTTCAAGTAATCTATTTTAATGTCATTTCTTTTATGATCCATGTTATTATGTTGGAGGATGTTCTTCTATATTCATATTACTTCCCTTTTCGTTTTAATATTATGATATACCCCCTCTTTCTCTCATCAATTCGTTTTAAGAATGTTTAAGTGGCGCCGTTAGGCTGCCAAATTTTTAAGGGGATTCTTTCACCCTTCTCATTTTTTTTCAAAGTTCTACTTTCTTTTCAAGTCTTTCAAGTTCCTTTTTAATTATGTTGGGGTATTATCTCTATATGTATCATACCGAACTCTTACATTCATATAATGAGAGACCCTATTTGATCTTGTCAATTCATTTTTTGTTGACGTTTAAGTGACGCCGTTAGGCTACCGAATTTTCATAAGAGAAATCTAATATTTGTCTTCCTTCCATGTTTTTCATTTAAAATGGTATGTCCTTTAAATTTAATTACCATGTTCATATATTCTTCATATTCGGTCCCTCTACTGTTTGATGGGTCATTTATGATTTTTTGACCCATGTCCCTTCTCTTTTCAATGTTTTCTAAAACCCCGAAACCTAGCCGTTATGCTATAGAATTTCCGTCTCAAAATGTCGCTCTCTTTTTCTAAAGTTATTTTATTTTATTAAGTGAATACTCAAATATCTCTCTTATATAGGGGTATTAACATATATACCAAGTTGTTCTATTTTAAATTCTGGGATTTACATACATGAGACCCGCTCTCCCTTTCCGTGGGTTTAAAGTGGCGTAAAGATCGTGTCTTTAAAGAAGTTTTTAAACATTATGATTATGAAATGAAACCCATTACTTTTTTTTATATATGGGTTGCTTATGAAATTATTGATGATGATATATGTGGCTCACATGATAATAAAGACATGTTAAGGGTGATCCCTGATAGCGCTCCAATGCATTGGTTAAAGACTTAATCTCTAGAGATGACTATTTTTAATGACACTATGGTGAATAACCTTGGTAATTTTTAATGAAACCTTGGGGATGGACCTTGGTGAAATAGAAATGATTGTCAATATTAAATGTTGTAGCCACATCTTCTAGTTATGAAAAACTTTATTTTTATTATGATATTCCTCATGATTTATTTCTCATTCCTTAAAATTCTTTTCATGACCTTATTGAAGTATCTCAAGTTCACATGTAAAATGTTTCTCTTGTTTACCTTACTGGGCCTTCTGCTCACCCTTTATTTTGATGTATGTCCCCAGGTTATGATATGCAGTAATGAACCTATGATAAACTTAATTATAATCCTTTCAAGTGTTTAAGAAGAATGTTTTATGTTGTTTTCTTGTATTATGTTCCTGGTTTCCAAGACACTAAACCTTAAAGATCCTCAGTTTTGTGTAATGTAATGAAAGTTTATGTTATAAAAAGGCGGGATGCCACAGTTGGTATCAAAGAATGGTTTAGTTATTTTTGGAAATTAGGATATTAAGACTTTATGAATAACCCTATATAAAAGTTTAAATATGTAACACCCCAAGCTTCCACGATACGTTTCCCTTTGAATAATGCAATGGCGTGCATTGTACGCAACTTCGAGATTCTAACACACCACAACCAATCAATCAAGCCGTTATAAAATTTTATAAATTCTATCTCTCAAAATAGACTTCATTTTTGGATTCTGAATGTCTAAATTATCCTAGGGTGAAATTTTGGTACTTTTCAGATAACTTTCATATTTTGATGAATAGTGAAAATTACTAAATTTTAATTAAAAACAACTTTTTTTAATCGAAATAATTAATATTGATAAATTATGAATTTGAGTGGTTTTAAAGTATATTTAGAATATATTTTTACCATTGAATTCAATGTTTTTCATTAGACATAATTTCACAATTAAACCAGTCATAAACAAGTGCCAATCTTTTGATAGTTATTATCTCTTAAAAACACGCTTTTTGTTTTAACAATGAGAATTAATTTTAAATTTATTTCTGCCACTTCTGTGTATTGAATTTGGAAAAATGGATTCCATATTTGGAATCAGGATTTCCAAATTGTGTAAATAGGTAACTTTTATTTTTAGACATTTTGAATAATTACTTCGGTAAATATTTTATTTACCATGGTTAAAAGGTAAATCCGATAAATAAGGGTTAAAAAATAATATTATAATAATAAAGAATTACCCTAAAACGTGTCCTAACCTTATTGGTTGATACATGTCCGACCATGAGAATCTTTGGGTCGATTTGGGGACCCCATGGGGCCACTTGTAAGTGATAGGGACACTTCATTTTAATTAAGTTAAAATGAATACAAAAATGACACAAGCATATATCTTTTAGAAAATCAATTTTTACATAGGGTTATATATGTAGGATTTTTGACTAAAAATTTTAATTAGAAATCTAAAAAGATTTCCTATATAATGGTATTTTATTTATAATTTTTCGACATTAAATAATTTAATTTATTTATGACACAATGATGATGAAGTAATAACCATAATAGTGAACAATTAAAATAATTGATATTATAAATACCCAAATAAATATAATTTGAGACTTTTAATGAATTAATCTAATTTTATAGGTTACTGTGACATGTTAGTAATGATTTTATTAACTTTTTTAGAAGTAATAATTCTGTTATGTGTTTTACAAAAATAAACTATTGAATAGTGTCAAAATTGACATAAAAGATTTTTTAAAAACAATATTATATTATTAATTGATATTAAATTCCTTAAAATCTAAGGTTTGGAAAAGAGACTTATATCATGATATGTGTATCATTAATGGACCACTTGTGGGTCTCTTGGATGTATATAGTAAGTTTATTAACTATATAATTTAAAAATACAGAGTGACATGGTAAATGTCAAACTAATTAACTAAGAGTTAAAATTAAAAGATAAGGTTAATATAATGACCCAAACCTGTCTAAATTATATTGGTTGAATGTTTTTCGACCTATCCCCACCTTAACCTCTGAATAATCAACTTTTGAGCCATTAGAGACCGAATATGAATTTATTATAAATTAATATTTCTAGCTTTTCCAAAGGTGCCCCTCACCCCTCTTATAAAAGGGCACTCCTCCTTCTCATTTATTCACATCTTCAAAGCCTTTTGGTTCAGACAAACCCTGCCCAAATACTCTCTAAACTTCCCTAACTAAAACCTAGAGGCCTTAGTTTTATCAGAAATCCAACCTAAGGAGCCCTTTTGATCAAATCAAAAGGAAGAACCCGAAGAAGAGGTAATGTTTTCACCACCACTTTTCAAGTTCCTTTCTTCTTCCACTTCTTCTTTCTTTGTTATTACCATTATAAAATAATAACTACAGTATCTTATATATACTGTGATGTTATTATAAATATGGTACAACCATATTCAGTATTCTATCCACTCTTTGAATAACATGTCACCATACGTGCGTACGTACGGCTTACCGTCTCCACGTCATGGTGTAATTGTTATTCAATATATTATTATTTGGGTGGGTATAATAATGATGTGTAACTCATTTAAATAATAAATATAACATGATAATTATTCTCTATATATTATATACCATCCAATTATATATTATTTTAATATCAAAAGAATGATATTGTCGCTCGTGCGTACGTACGGACTACCGTCTCCACGAACACGATGAGATTCATTCTCCATCATATCCATTCAAGTATAATTATCATTTGATGATTTAAAAATAATTTTTAATAACTTTATATCATTTTGGATATGAATAAGATACAAACTATCCATGACAAACATGGCTTACGTAACAAAACATATAAAAGAAAACGAGTAAGTTAACACCCGAAACGACGATACTTCTAAGAGATTATTAACAAAGCAATGTTAAAAGAGCATATATGATATCATATTAATGTATATGATTCATGAGTAATTTAATAACAATTATTTCAACATTATACAGGATTTTAACCTACCCCCAACCAAGGTAAAGTACAAGGTAAGGGGTTTCTTAACTCACTCTTAATTTCGTGAGAATTCCATTGTTCACCACTTAATTATTGCATGTGGTGTATGTGTACTGCCCATGATTGTATTCATTGTGTAATATACTTTAATTTATGGGTATTTACATATCCATTGTATGATCCTTCTTTCATGGGTGTATGTTTCGTATGTTACCTAATCGATAAGGGAATTCGAAATTTCAATTTCCATTTATTCATCTTTACGCAAGCTTCATTGATTATCTTACTCCGAGATTATGTATGGAATAACTATTCATTTTATTATGTAATAATTTACAATCCCCTTTTCTGTGGATATACTTATGATACACATAATCACTCCATTGATAATTTCTCAAGTCATCGATATAATTTTGATAAGAGTAATTTTAACTCATTCTCCATTTGTTGAGTTAAACATCCAATTCATTGATGTTGTTTTTACAAGATTATGTGTGAATATCCTTTGATTGTTTTACACTGAATATCTAATCATATTTAGTGTATTTATATTTGTCACACATAACTATGTCATTGATTTATCCTTAACCTAAGGATACGGCCTTTATGAGATATTTAATCTCAACTTAAATTCCATTGAGACTTATTTGTTGTTATACACCAAATCACTTTTATGTGGTGTATATAATGTACTTTGACATAGTATATCATGAATCCCTTTATTCTCATGATATTAAAAATTTTTGATTACCTCAATTATTTTTATTCAAGTGTCTCTCTTTTGGTTAGAATCTCTAACTAAAATACCATTTTTAAATGTTTTAAAGACTTATTCATCTAAATCTTTCTCATTAATGTCCATGTTTTAAAAATGGTTTTAATGATTTATTTATATGGACATTAAAGTTTTAAAAATAAAACTCATTTTAAAAAGTTTGAAAGTGGTATAGGACACTTTGATTCAAAAATCTATTTTTAAATGGATTCTTGACAAATAATGTGACTTTTAAATGATTTTAAGAAAAAGGGGGATATTTCTCTCAAATAGTTCTGATGATTATTTTCATCTATATCAACATCCTTAATTATACCTGATTGAGGATAATGTGATACAATAAAATCTTCCATATTGTATCTAATGAGTTATGTTTGACTGTGGATGTGCTATTTTTATACCATTCATGGTTTGTGGTTAAAGTATTGAGATTTTGTATGCTAGTTTTAATACGAATGTTTATGTTATGTTTAAACCTGTTCATATGAGGAATGCATTGGACTTAATAAGTGACGGGTGGAGCCCGCTATAGCTCCTCGATGCATCGGTAGGTCTCATGAGACAAACTATTGTCTTGGCACAAGGCCTTGGAAAAATCTTATTTGTAGTCTTGGCTCGAGGCCTTGGCTATGTGGTTATGATAGTCTGGTGTTATGGATTCCATCATTATAAAAGTGGTTATTGATATTTCATGTGATCATTCGACTAGTAGAATATCCATGTGAGTAAGTAAATGGAAATATTTTATTTTATCTTTGCCATTTTATGCTGAAGTTCAAGTTTAAAAGGCTTTTGTTTTAGTTATAAACTGCCTTAAGTGTTTATGCTTATCTATGAAAGCTTCTGCTATAATGTTATCCTTACTGAGCATCTGAGCTCACCCCTTTCAATGTTTTATTTTTCCCAGGATTATGAAGAAGTAATTTATGAATGACCTGCAGGGATAGTATGAGGGGATATGAAGACAAGATGTTGTTGTAGTTTTTTTTACTTTATGATGTAATGTAAGACTTATGAATATACCTAGTGTTTCCAAGACTACTAAAATAATCGGTCTTTCGAGACTTGATCCTTTGTGATCATGCCAATGTTATGTAATAATGGACCGACTCTGGGTAACTGGGGTCAGGGCGTTACAGTTGGTATCAGAGGAAGTTTAGTACAAACCTTGGAAGCTAGATTTAGATAAACTCTGATTAGATCACATATCCCTAAGAGAGAATTTGAGGATTAGTATAGAAGAACATAATAGAATTTTGGTATTGTAGATATTTTGTGAGTTTTCCGAGCAATACATCTCTGTCTGGATACGAGCAGGTAGAGGCGGCTCTGGCACAAATGTACCTAGGGGTAAAACCCGAAAACACTGCTTTGAGCTAGACTCAAACGGGAACTGGTGCACGACAACGGGCCTTGCTGCACTCTTGGTTACGACACTCCTGGGGGATATACTTTGGTAAATTCACAAGATTAGTATGAACCATTATTAAGGGAATACAAAAAAATGCCCCTGAGAATATATGTCGGAAAATAGATAGTGGACAACCTAGATTTTAACATAGGGTACCCCAAGTTAGGATATGTTGTTCAATTACAAGATTATCCTATTATGTCTATTTTTTTTTTTGAATTCTTATTAGATAAGTATTGAAAAACCCTAATTGTATTTTATTTTTGTTAGTTGAAACATGGAGGGATCAAGATTACGAACAACTCTTCTCTCTCTTCCTAAAGAACTACTTACAATTATTATCCAGAAGTCATGCGCAGATGATGTTGAAACTTTTTCAAATGTCCAAGTTACATGAAAACAACTTTATGAGACATACAATACCTCTAGCATTGCATGATTATTTCAAGGATCAAGTACCGACTATGGGATAATGTTGTGCTCTCAAATTTCTTACCACGCTAAGCGTGGGAAGTACCATCAGGGTCTTTTCAAATTATTCACTTTATCTCAAAATTACGATGCACTAAATGATTTTCTAGATGCTGCAGAAGAGGGAGACCTTCGAGCAGCCTATATGTATCAAATTATATATTTATGTCTTTTTGGATATAAGGAAACTGATTTACCAAAACCTTATTTTGAAATATTTAAAGATGAATCAGTGAGAATTTTTCTAAAAAAACATGTTAAAGACGATGTCTCAAAATTATATATAAGAAATACCTATTTTTTTGTGATGCATCGATGCTTCCATCGATATAATCGAAGATGGATGAGGAGTTTTTGGGTATAGGAAGTAGATGATTTTGAAAAGTTCCTGAGGTACCATTGTGACACATGAACGCATTCTACCAAAAGGAAAATCCGCCTAGTCTCTCCAGAGTTCATGTTGTGATCCACATATCTATAGTGACAAAATACATGCCTGACCCAATGCATGTACTCACCTATGAAGATTTAGAACTGGAACCCGATCTATCTTATTGTGGAGAGCCTATCATAATTCTTCATACCAAAGATCAAGTGTTGAGAAACCGGATGGCTCGTCTAGTAAAAGTTCTATAGAGAAATCATAAGATGGATGTGGCAATGTGGGAACCCGAGGAACATGTTATGAAGAACCTATGTGGAAATAAATGGACGGTGAAATGTTTAAAAGTGTTAGTGCTCTTTATTAATGGGATTAATTTGGAATAATTTCCTCATGTATGTGTAAACCTGCAATTTATCATGTGAAAATGATATTTGTGGAAGAATTATCTTTTCTGTTGCGGATATATTTATAAATAACCATTTGGTCTTATATGATCATTGGGTTTGAGGAAATTATAAGTTATTATAATTTGGGATGAGAATTCAAGGTATGAGATAAGATTTGTGGTTAAATTATGTTATGGTTATTTTGAGGAATTTATCTCATTTTGGTAATGTTATAAAATATAGTTTTTGATAAAGGACAACACGCAGACCGTGTGACAACCCGTCGCGTTGGACAAAGCTGTGGGAATCGAACCCACAACCAAAGTGCAATTGGGATTTATCGCCTACCACTGGACTACGTGAATTCCCTGGTTAGTGTGACTATTATTTTTAGTTAAATGATTTTATTGATCATTAATAATTTGATTTGGGATCTTATGTATTATCAAATGAATACCCTTAGTATAGGAAAATGATTTGGTAATTAAGTAATAGATGTAATTTTGGAAGTTGTTCGCTTTGTTGTATGGAAAATAGAATAGTATAGGATTTCATTTGAGGAGTAATGGTGGATTTTATCTATGTTTTTATTGTGGATTTATAGTTATTTTTGGTTGTTTATAGAAATGATTAGGTTAATTACTTCTAAGTATGAGACTTTATGAGTAATTAATGTCATTTGGAGATACAATTTAATGTGGAAGACTATATTCTTATAAGTTTTGGGTTTCAATATTAGTTTGGATTATATTGAAGGATTTTAAGGACAATTGATTATTGAATGGTATTCATTTAACTTTGGGGTATTGTTGGTTTAATTTTGGAAATTAAGATTAGTGCTAATTTCTCTCAAGGAATATTATTTTGGGGGATCATTAGATCTTGTAATAACCATTTTGGTTTTGATTAATCTCTAAAGTCAATGTAAATATATAGTTCATCCTGCATGGATCATGTGATTCTATAGAAGTTTATTCTAGCTCTTCCAGTGTGACCAAGTCTTCTTGAATACTCATCGTTTAAAAAAAAAGAGTTAGTGGTGGAAATTTATTAAAGAATAAATCTATACATAAAATGTATGTATATATCTTTATATTCTTAGTCAATATCATAAATGAATTCCTCATCCTTATGTAATGTAACTTAAAACAAAAAATGTTGACCGTTTACTTTCCTACTAGGAGACTAATGACCGTTTGTCCCAACACAAGCTTGTGGTTTTCTTATTGTTAAATTTCTCCTGATCATGATTTCTATCCCACTCCATCAGAACTTGACACTTAGTTTATCATCCATATCCATGTTTTCCTACATGGAATCCGAGTATGGGTTATCTTGGTTGACCTTTATACCTCTCTTTCTTTCATTTAAAGTGATAGTTTTATTGACTCTTTTTCCGATGTGGGACTTTACATTATATTCCCAGGCACAATTTTAAAAATTGCAAGGACACAATTTATTGAAGGAGGGGAGAATGTAACACCCCAAGCTTCCACGGTACGTTTCCCTTTGAATAATGCAATGGCGTGCATTGTACGCAACTTAGAGATTCTAACACACCACAACCAATCAATCTAGCCGTTATGAAATTTTATAAATTCTATCTCTCAAAATGGACTTTATTTTTGGATTCAGAATATCGAAATTAGCCTAGGATGAAATTTTGGTACTTTTCGGATAACTTTCATATTTTGGTGAATAGTGAAAATCAATAAATTTTAATTAAAAACAACTTTTTTTAATCGAGATAATTATTATTGACAAATTATGAATTTGAGTGGTTTTAAAGTATATTTAGATTATATTTTTACCATTTAATTCAATGTTTTTCATTGGAAATAATTTCACAATTAAACCAGTCATAAACAAGTGCCAATCTTTTGATTGTTATTATCTCTTAAAAACACACTTTTTGTTTTAACAACGGGAATTAATTTTAAATTAATTTCTGCCACTTCTATGTATTGAATTTGGAAAAATGGATTCCATATTTGGAATCAGGATTTCCAAATTGTGTAAATAGGTAACTTTTATTTTTAGACATTTTGAATAATTACTTCGGTAAATATTTTATTTACCATGGTTAAAAGGTAAATCCGGTAAATAAGGGTTAAAAAATAATATTATAATAATAAATAATTACACTAAAACATGTCTTAACCTTATTGGTTGATACATGTCTGACCGTGGGCATCTTTGGGTCGATTTGGGGACCCCATGGAGCCACTTGTAAGTGATAGGGACACTTTATTTTAATTAAGTTAAAATGAATACAAAAATGACACAAGCATATATCTTTTAGAAAATCAATTTTTACATAGGGTTATATATGTTGGATTTTCGACTAAAAATATTCATTAGAAATATAAAACAATTTCCTACATAATGGTATTTTATTTATAATTTTTCGACATTATATAATTTAATTTATTTATGACACAATGATGATGAAGTAATTACCATAATAGTGAAAAATTAAAATAATTGATATTATAAATACCCAAATAAATATAATTTGAGACTTTTAATGAATTAAAATAATTTTATAGGTTAATATGACATGTTAGTAATTATTTAATTAACTTTGTTTTAAGTAATAATTCTGTTATGAGTTTTACAAAAATCAACTATTGGATAGTGTCAAAATTGACATAAAAGAGTTTTTAAAACAAATATTATATTATTAATTGATATTAAAATCTTAAAAATCTAAGGTTCGGCCAAGAGACTTATATCATGATATATGTATCATTAATGGACCACTTGGGGGTCTCTTTTATGTATATAGTAAGTTTATTAACTATATAATATAAAAATACAAAGTGACATGGTAAATGTCAAACTAATTAACTAAGAGTTAAAACAAAAAGAAAAGGTTAATATAATGACCCAAACCTATCTAAATTCTATTGGTTGAATGGTTTTAGACCTATCACCACCTTAAACTTTGAATAATAAACTTTTGAGCCATTATAAACTGAATATGAATTTATTATAAATTAACATTTCTAGCTTTTCCAAAGGTACCCCTCACCCCTCTTATAAAAGGGTACTCCTCCTTCTCATTTCTTCACACCTTAAAAGCCTCTTGGTTCGGCCAACCCCTGCCCAAATACTATATCAACTACCCTCAATACAACCTAGAGGCCTTAGTTTTATCAGAAATCCAACCTAAGGATCCATTTTGATCAAATCAAAAGGAAGAACCCGAAGAAGAGGTAATGTTTTCACCACCCCTTTTCACCACCCCTTTTCAAGTTCCTTTCTTCTTCCACTTCTTCATTCATTGTTATTACCATTCTAAAATAATAACTCCGGTATCTTATATATACTGTGATGTTATTATAAATATGGTACAACCATATTCAGTATTTTATCCACCTTTTGAATAACATGTCACCATACGTGCGTACGTACAACTTACCGTCTCCACGTCGTGGTGTAATTGTTATTCAATATATTATTATTTGGGTGGGTATAATAATGATGTGTAACTCATTTAAATAATAAATATAACATGATAGTTATTCTTTATATATGATACACTATCCAATTATATATTATTTTAATATCAAAAGAATGATATTGTTGCTCGTGCGTACGTACGGATTACCGTCTCCACGAACACGATGAGATTCATTCTCCATCATATCCATTCAAGTATAATTATCATTTTATGATTTAAAAATAATGTTTAAGAACTTTATATCATTCTGGATATTAATAATATACAAACTATCCATGACAAACATGGCTTACGTAACAAAACATATAAAAGAAAACGAGTAAGTCAACACCCGAAACGACGATAATTCTAATATATTATTAACAAAGTAATGTTAAAAGAGAATATATGATATCATATTAATTTATATGATTCATGAATAATTTAATAACAATTATTTCAACATTATACAGGAGGTTAACCTACCCCCAACCAAGGAAAAGTACAAGGTAAGGGGTTTCTTAACTCACTCTTAATTTCGTGAGAATTCCATTGTTCACCACTTAATTATTGCATGTGGTGTATGTGTACTGCCCATGATTGTATTCATTGTGTAATATACTTTAATTTATGGGTATTTACATCTCCATTGTATGATCCTTCTTTCATGGGTGTATGTTTCGTATGTTACCTAATCGATAAGGGAATTCGAAATTTCAATTTCCATTTATTCGGCTTTACACAAACTTCATTGATTATTTTACTCTGAGATTATGTATGGAATAACTATTAATTTTCTTATGTAATAATTTCCACTCCCCTTTTCTATGGATATAATTTTGATACACATAATCACTCCATTGATAATTTCTGAAGTCATCGATATGAATTTGATACGAGTAATTTTAACTCATTCTCCATTTGTTGAGTTAAACATCCAATTCATTGGTGTTGTTTTTACAAGATTATGTGTGAATATACTTTGATTTTTTTACACTGAATATCCAATCATATTTAGTGTATTTATATTTGTCACACATAACTATGTCGTTGATTTATCCTTAACATAAGGATACAGCCTTTATGAGAGATTTCATCTCAACTTAAATTCCATTGAGACTTATTTTTTGTTATACACCAAATCACTTTTATGTGGTGTATATAATGTACTTTGACATAGTATATCATGAATCCATTTATTTTCATGATATTACAAAGTATTTATTACCTCAATTATTTGTTTTCAAGTGTCTCTCTTTTGGTTAGAATCTCTAACTAAAATACCATTTTTAAATGTTTTAAAGACTTATTCATCTAAATCTTTCTCATTAATGTCCATGTTTTAAAAATGGTTTTAATGATTTATTTATATGGAAATTAATGTTTTAAAATTAAAACTCCTTTTAAAAAGTTTCAAAGTGGTATAGGACACTTTGATTCAAAAATCTATTTTTAAATGGCTTCTTGACAAATAATGTGACTTTTAAATGATTTCAAGAAAAAAGAGGATATTTCTCTCAAATAGTTTTGATGATTATTTCCATCTATGTCAACATCCTTAATTATTCTTGATTGAGGATAATGTGATACAATACAATCTTCCATATTGTATCGAATGAGTTATGTTTGACTGTGGATGCGCTATTTTTATACCATTCATGGTTTGTGGTTAAAGTATTGAGATTTTGTATGCTAGTTTTAATATGAATGTTTATGTTATGTTTAAAACTGTTCATATGAGGAATTAATTAGACTTAATAAGTGATGGGTGGAGCCCGCTATAGCTCCTAGATGCATCGGTAGGTCTCATGAGACAAACTAGTGTCTTGGTACAAGGCCTTGGCAAAATCTTATTAGTAGTCTTGGCACGAGGCCTTGGATATGTGGTTATGATAGTCTGGAATTATGCATTCCATCATTATGAAAGTGGTTATTGATATTGCATGTGATCATTCGACTAGTATAATATCCATGTGAGTAAGTAAATTGAATTATTTTATTTTATCATTGCCATTTTATGCTGAAGTTCAAGTTTAAAAGGCTTTTGTTTTAGTTATAAACTGCCTTAAGTGTTTATGATTATCTATGAAAGCTTCTGATATAATGTTATCCTTACTGAGAATCTGAGCTCACCCCTTTCAATGTTTTATTTTTTCCAGGATTATGAAGAAGTAATTTATGAATGACCTGTAGGGATAGTATGAGGGGATATGAAGACAAGATGTTTTTGTAGTTTTTTTTACTTTATGATGTAATGTAAGACTTATGAATATATCTAGTGTTTCCAAGACTACTAAACTAATCGGTCTTTTGAGACTTGATCCTTTGTAGTCATGCCAATGTTATTTAATAATGCATAGACTCTGGGTAACTGGGGTCGGGGCGTTATAAAATATAGGAAAACTTCCTGATATTTTGGTAAGTATTGAGTAAGTGGTTTTTCAAAAAAATACATCCCGGTCTGGATATGAGCAGGTAGAGGTGGCTCTAGCACAGATGTACATAGGGGTAAAACCCGAAAACACCACTTTGACCTAGACTCGAACGGGAACTGGTGCACAATAACGGGTCGTGCTGCACTCTTAGTTATGACACTCCCGGGGGATATGTTTGGTTAATCACAAGCTTTTTATAAATCATTATGAAGGAATTATAGAGAAATGTAATTGTCTAAGCATGCAGACTTAGTTAAATGATTCATAAATGAAATAAGTTTCTCACTAAGGTTTTATCCTTTACGAAAATGGCAGGCAATAGGAGGAACCGTGCCAATGGTGACCGTAATGCACCATGTGCTGACGACCCTCCGACGGAATCCGGAATGGAAACATTCATGCGAATGATGAACCAACTGACTCAAGTTATGAGTAATAACTTGAATCAAGCTGAGAGGCCGACGTCAACATGAATAGAACAACACTCTGTTGAGTCCTTCATGCGTCAACAACCACCATCATTCAGTGGATCTACTGACCCATTGGTTGTGGAACAATGGATAAGCTCCATTGAAAAGATCTTTTCTGTACTCCTTTGTTCGGAACAAGAAACAGTCACCCTTGCTGTTTACCGCCTTGAGGGAGAAGCTGATCAGTTGTGGTCACTGGTCAAAAAAACGAAGCCTAGAGGAGAGATGGAAGCTATGTAATGGGAAGAGTTCCGAGGAATATTCTTTAATAAGTGTTTCCCTCGTTCCATGAGAACGAGAATGGAGAAATAGTTTCTAGAGATGAAGCAGAAGGAGAATGAATCTGTTGGAAGCTATGAGATGAACTTCACCCGACTTTCACGATATACCTCTAGCTTTGTCATGGATCTATGTGGGAAGGTTGATAGATTTTTTGGTGGACTAAGAGCTCATCTGTGGAAGAATCTAGCCAACCGAGACTACGATAGCTATGAGGAGATCGTGCGGAGTGCAATGAAAGTCGAGCTAGAGTTTGGTGAGACACAATGGTATCATAAATCAAATGACAAGAAGAGATTGTTGGAGTCTAGTTTAGGGAAGACTTTTGATCAGGGAAGAGGTGGAAAGAAAATGAAACTTACCACATGCAATAAATGCGGGAAGAAGCATTCGGGGCACTGCTTGATCGGAAGTGGCAAGTGCTACAGGTGTGGAAGAGGAGTCCATGTTGCTCGGAATTGTCGTAGTGTGGTGAAGCCTCAACTCCCCAAGACTGAAAAGAGAGGAAAGATGGTTCCAGCCCTACTTGAAGTCAAATGATTCAAGTTTGGACAGCTTGGGCACTTTGCTAATCACTGTCCAAATCCGTGGGTAGTGGAGGGGAATCACCATCAACCTCAACAAAGGCCAAGATAGCAAGGTCATGATTTTTTTATCACAACAACTGATGTTGAAGTTCTGAACGATGTGGTAGCAGGTACTCTTGTTGTCCTCTCAAAAATAGCAAGTACTTTGTTTGATTCTAGATCTATGCATTCCTTTATTTCCTCCAAGTTTGAAAAGAATATAGAATCAATCCCCAAACTGATTGATATAGCATTCTCAGTCAATACTCCAAGTGGGATTATCCATGCATAAACAGTGTTCAAAGATTCTAGTGTTTACTTTAGTGATCACAATCTTATCTCAAATCTAGTAGTCATTCCCATGTTGGAATTCGTCGTTATACTAGGGATGGACTGGCTCTCAAAGTATAATGCTAAGATCAAATGCAGATGTAAGGAAATCTCAATAGTCTTGAATGAACGACCTACAATTATCTTCCAAGGAGAGATATCGCGAACTGATCCCTATCTAGATGCACCTCCTATAGCTTTATTTATGGAGTTAATCGGTGATGATAAAGAAGGAAAATGGAGTATACAAATAGAAGATGTTCCGATTGTTCAGGAATACATGGATGTATTTCCTGAGGAGTTACCTGGACCTCCCCTAGAAAGATAGGTAGAGTTCTACATTGAACTCATACCTGGATCTCAACCGATATCAAAGACCCTGTATAGAATGGAAAATGTGGAGGTAGAAGAGTTAAAGAAACAAATCCAAGACATGTTGGAGAGGAGGTTTATCCGACCGAGTGTGTCTCCTTGGGGAGCACCAGTTATCTTAGTAAAGAAGAAGGATGGATCAATGCGGCTATTCATTGATTATAGAGAACTAAACATGATCACAGTGAAGAACAGATACCCTCTTCCAAGAATTAGAGATTTATTTGACCAACTACGTGGGGCTCAATTCTTCTCCAAGATTGATCTTCAATCTGGTTATCATAAACTGAGGTTGAATATGGAAGATATTCCGAAGACTGCCTTCTGATCCAGATATGGGCATTAGGAGTTTACTATTATACCCTTCGTCTTGACTAATGATTCTTCTATTTTCATGGATTTGATGAATAGAGTCTTTAACGACTACCTTGATAACTTTGTGGTAGTTTTTATTGATGATATTTTGATATAGTCAAAATGTTGTGAGGAGCATGAAGATCATCTGAGGGTAATTTTGAAAACTCTACAGAAGGAGAGGCTCTTTGGAAAGTTCAGAAAGTGTGAGTTTTGGTTACAACAAGTGACTTTCTTGGGGCACATCGTAACCAATAAAGGAATCTCGGTAGACCCTATAAAGACAATGGTTGTGGAGGAGTGGCCTCAACCCACAACATTAACTGAGATTCATAGTTTCCTTGGTTTAGCAGGATATTATAGGAGGTTTGTGAAAAACTTTTCATGACATTCTAATCCACTAACCAAGTTGACTCGAAAAGGGGTTAAGTTCATCTGGACAAAGTAATGCGAGGAAAGTTTCCAAGAGCTGAAGAAGAGATTGGTTACTGCACCAGTGATAACACTACCCTCTATCGGAGAAGGATTCATTATTTTTAGTGATGCATCTTTGAAAGGGCTTGGGTGCGTCCTCATGAAAAATGACAAGGTAATTTCTTATGCATATCGACAGTAGAAGATTCATAAACAGAATTATCCTATGCATGATCTAGAGCTAGCAGTAGTTGTTTTTTCTCTAAAGATATGGAGGTACTATCTTTATGGGGAGAAATGTGATATATACACCGACCACCAAAGTTTAAAGTATACTCTCACATAGAAAGAATTGAACATGAGACAAAGGAGATGGTTGGAGCTTATTAAATACTATTATTTTTCAATTCATTACCACCCTGGAAGAGCAAACAAAGTCGCAGATGCGTTAAGCAGGAAGGATCCTGTTTTTTTCGCAACAATGAGGATCCTAGGAGATCCCCTGATTAAAAGATCAAGAAAAACTGGACATGGGAATTGTAAGGGAAGGTACATCATCAACCTTATCCGAAATGATTTCTCAAACTTCATTACTAGAGAAGATCAAGAAGGATCAAAAAGAAGATCCTTTGCTACAGGAGAGGTTTGATGCTGTAAAGCATGGGAAGTTCCCTGATTTCAATATTAATCGAGAAGGTGTATTGAAATTTCCTACAAAACTATGTGTTCTATCTATTCTAGAGATAAAGAAAGAACTGATGGATGGATCTCATAGCTCTAATTTCTCTATAGATCTGGGAAGCACTAAAATGTATAGAGACCTTCGTGATCATTATTGGTGGGATAACATGAAGAGGGAGATCATTGATTACACTACAAGGTGTCTGGTGTGTTAACAAGTAAAGGCAGAATGACAACTTCTTAAGGGGGTATCACAACCGCTACCCATACCAGTATGGAAGTGGGATAATATCATTATGGACTTTGTAACTGGTGTCCCGAAAAATCCAAAGGAAACAATGTGATATGGGTTATTGTGGACAGTCTCACCAAGACCGCCCATTTTATCTCTATTCGGGAAGATTTCTCTCTAGATCAACTTTCCAAGATATATGTAAAGGAAGTGGTAATGCTGCATGGGGTATCACTATCCGCCGTGTCTGATCGTGATCAAATATTCACATCAAAAATTTGGAGAAGTCTTCAACATGCTCTGAATACTGAATTGAATTTTAGTATGCCCTATCATCCTCAAACTGATGGCCAATCTGAAAGGACTATTGAGACACTCGAAGACATGTTGATATTATTCTGAATGGAATTTAAAGGTGGATGGGATCAACACCTCCCATTAGTTTAGTTCTCCTATAACATCAGCTTCCATTCGAGTATTCAGATGGCACCCTATGAAGCTCTGTATGGAAAGCGATGTATAACTCCTACTTGTTGGGATGAAACTGGGGAGAGAAATCTTCTTGGGCCTAATCTTGTGCAAGAGATGATAGAACAGGTTCATTCCATCCAACAACACATAAAGCCTGCTCAGAGTCGGCAGAAGAGCTATGCTGACAACCGTCGAAGGGACTTGGAGTTTGGTTTTCGCGACAATGTCTTCCTTCGAATTTCTCTATGGAAGAGAGTCATGCGGTTTGGGAAGAAAGGGAATCTCATCCCTAGGTACATTGGCCCCTATGAAATCCTTGATCACATAGGAGTAGTGGCCTATCGACTAGAACTTCCACCGAACCTAGCTCAAGTTCACGATGTCTTTCATGTATGTCTCTTGAGGAGGTAAATACCCGACCCTTCGCATGTACTGAACTCAGAGGTGGTACAACTGGAACATGAAATCTCTTATGAGGAGCAGCCAGTGGAGATCTTAGACCGTAGAGACAAGGTTCTACGAAATAAGAATACCCACCTTGTGAAAGTGTTGTGGAGGAATCATAAGCATGAAGAAGGGACTTGGGAGCCTGAGGAAACAATGAAGCAAAAGTACCCTCACCTTTTCGACTAGGCCTCAAGTATAAAATTTCGGGGAAAAAATTTCTTAAGGGGGGAAGAATGTAACGACCCAAACTTTTTGAATAGTATATTAACCTACTCTTAATGATTTAATAGAGATGTTAATGGTTAATGAAGAATGAGGAGTCGATGGCTTCATCCAGTAGAATTGAACCTTATGAAGCCCACTTATCAGTGCTTAGGAAGGAGGTGGCATCTTTGGGCTTCGCTTTAGACCAAGCCCAAGCCGAACTTCAGCGTGTCAAGATTGAACGGAAACACCTGCGGGAGAAGTTCAAGTTAGTAGAGTTTACTACTAGGGAAACGTTATCTGAGCCTCCCTCAGATTCTCTCACCATAGCACACCTTACACTTAGGTCATATGCTGGTGTTATAATGAGATATGTGACGATACCGTAGGTTCTTTGTGTAATCCTTTGGGATGAATAAATTGAGATTTCTTCCTTTAGTGATGTTTGTGAAATTTCAAATGTCCGGATAATTTTAGGATGTGTTTTATTGATGAATTTTGAAAAAAGGATATTTTAAAATATTTATGTAAACCTTAAATAATTAATTATGTGTAATGATTTTCAAACAATGGTCTTCTGCAAAAGTGTTCAGTAAGAAATTTGGAGTCTAATAAGATCAACTTAATTTTTGATGAATAGTAAATTATGAATAATGATTTTACACTTAGGATTAGTAATGTGACCAAATGTATTTGTGATCTCACTTAAATAAAGTTTTAATATAATTTTGACACCTTGATTAAGTAATGTGATTCAATAAAATGGTTAAATAACGGTTTCATAAATTATTAATCAAGTTTTAGTTTTTTCGGGTGAATAGTGTTTTTTATTTAAAAATTTAATTAAAAATATGTAGAAAATTATTTTTATAAAATGGACTTTATCTCATAACTCAGAGGATTGATATTATGTTATGGTAATTTTTTGGGATTTTTCTGAGAAAGATGAATTTTCAGTGAATAGTAAAAATGCAGTTTTAACGTTTCGGTATGTTAAATGACATCATAACTGTATCATGATGATGTCATGATATATTTTAAGGGATGACCGAATAAAGGGGATGAATTATTTTATGAGGTGTCCCAAGTGTCCAATACCATGGGAAAATACCATGGTTTTGTCAATACCACCAATGAGGTGTCCCTTGGCCATTACTGCCATGTCCCCTCACTTTCCCTATAAATACCAAGCCATACTCTCATCCATTCGACTCCAAAATCATTCTAAATGAAGTTCTAGCCTCCTTACCTACCAAGGAGTCCTCCCAAGGTTCCCTCAAGCCTCTCAAGGTCCCAACCATTGAGTTTTAAGAGTTACGTTTAAGGTAAGGGATCCGACCTCTCTCTTTGTTTTCAAGTAATCTCTTTTATGTCATTTCTTTTATTCTCCATGTTCTTATGTTGGAGGATGTTCTTATATATTTATATTACTTCCCTTTTCTTGTTTATATTATGAGATACCCCCTCTTTCTCTCGTCAAATCGTTTTAAGAATGTTTAAGTGTTACCGTTAGGCTGCCGAATTTTTAAGGGGATTCTTCCACCCTTCTCATTTTTTTCAAAGTTCTACTTTCATGTAAAGTATTTCAAGTTCCTTTTTAATTATGTTGGGGTATGATATATATATCTATCATACTGAAATATTATGTTTATATGATGAGAGAACCTATTTGATCATGTCAATTCATTTTCGTTGAAGTTTAAGTGACACTGTTAGGCTGCCGAATTTTCATAAGAGAAATCTAATTTTTGTCTTCCTTCCATGTTTTTCATTTCAAATGGTATTTCCTTAAAATTTCATTACCATGTTCATATATTCTTCATATTCGGTCCCTCTACTGTTTTATGGGTCATTTATGATTGTTTTACCCATGTCCCCTCTCTTTTCAATGTTTTCAAAAACCTCGAAACATAGCCGTTATGCTGTAGAATTTCCGTCTCAAAATGCCTCTTTTTTTTCTAAAGTTCTTTTATTTTATTAAGTGAATACTCAAAGCTGTATCTTCTATAGGTGTATTCACATATATACCAAGTTATTCTATTTTAAATTCTGGGATTTACATACATGAGACCCGCTCTCCCTTTCCGTGGGTTTAAATTGACGTAAAGATCATGTCTTTAAAGCAGCTTTTAAACATTATGATTATGAAATGAAACCCATTAATTTTTTTCTAGGTGGGTTGTTTATGAAATGATTGATGATGATATATGTGTCTCACATTATAATAAAGAAATTTCATGGGTGCGCCCTGATAGCACTCCAATGCATTGGGTAAAGACTTAATCTCAAGAGATGACTATTTTTAATGACGCCTTTGTGAATAACCTTGGTAATTTTTAATGACACCTTGGGGATGGATCTTGGTGAGACAGAAATGATTGTAAATATTAAATGTTGTATCCACATCTTCAAGTTATGAAAAACTTTATTTTTATTATGATATGCCTCATGATTTCTTTCTCATGCCTTAAAGTTCTTTTCATGACCTTATTGAAGTATCCCAAGTTCACATGTAAAATGTTTCTCTTATTTCCCATACTGGGCCATCTTCTCACCCTTTCTTTTGATGTATGTCCCCAAGTTATGAGATGAAGTAATTAATCTAGGAATAACTTAAGGAGAAGCATTTCAAGTGTTTAAGAAGAATGTTTTATATTTTTTTCTTGTATTATGTTCCTGGTTTTCAAGACCCAAAACCTTAAAGATCCTCAGTTTTGTGTAATGTAATGAAAGTTTATGTTAAAAAAGGAGGGATTCCACAATTTCCATCCCTTGTTGACCCTCTCCGTTGAGGTTATACAACTAAAAAATAATATAAAGGGTTCAAGAGAAAAAATACATATTGTTAAACTCCAAGGTAAGATATATGAGGTAATTAAATTTATGATTAATGTGAACTACTAATTAATACCTCATATTTTAAATTGTGACATATCTGGAAGCCTTTTTTGGGTAGAAGATTTTCCAATAACAATAGATATTAGATGAAAATTTAGTAGGCTTCCCTATTAACATGAGGTCTAATTTTTGGGTATTGAGTTGTCTTACCTATTAAGATGCATTTACTTTATAAATTCCATTTTTATAAAATTACGAATATTTTTGATATACCAATAGTTTTTTAAAAATATTTCTTGGTGTTTTGAGGTTGGTATGAATGGGTTTTCACATGAATACCATGTATTAATTTTTTTTAAATGGAATGATTTAATATGATAATATTCTTTCGAAATGTCTTATTTCCTTTTGAAATGGTTATCATGTTTTGAAATTTGTTTGACCCGATTACGATTTTTAATGTGTGAAAAATAGGTTTTAAAGAGTATTTGATTTGTAATTGAGGTTTTGAACTCTTAATGTTTTAAAAATTTTTATTTTAACATATTTGAAAATTGGTATCTTAAATGTTCAAATAGTTTAAAACATTTAAAATTTCTTGTTGGATTGTTTTAAATGGTTTGATGGACTTGGTTGTCCCTTTTTCTTTGTTTTGAATTTAAAAGAGAAATAAACTTATTGAAGTGTAGATTTGAAACATTTTAAAATAAATGGTTGATTTTTGTGGAGATATTAAAACGTTTCAAGTTATGCTCATGTGATTTTTGAGGTAAATGAATGTCATTGGCCAGGATCTGTTTTTTCAAAGAAGATAACGCTTGGGTAAGGGTGACATTGAAATGTTTTAAATGCCTTAGTGTTTTTCATCATTTTATATATTTTGTTTGGTAATTATATTATTAAAAATAATTTTTTTTATTCCAAGACATGTTTTGGTGTTAAAGTGTTGTTTAGAACACTGGTTTCAAATGGTGTATGTGGAAGGAAACCCTTGATTCCCCCTTTATTGTTTACCACTTGTGTACATTTGTGATAAATATGTGATGCTTATTTCTCCCCATGCCTGAGATTCTGATACATATGTCTTGAGTGTGTGTTATGTATGTATGGGGTTCTACATCATTCTGTGTTAGGGTAGAGTGTATTTATGGTTATTCCTCATGGGTTAAACTTGTCTCATTTTCACTATGCCTCAGTTCCCCTATTGGTCATGGGAAACCAGGTAATAATTGGATGACCTAACGTATTTCTCTAGTTGGTTCACATGTTTCTAGTTTCAAACCAATTGTTATAGAAACAATGTGTAGGTGGGGGGTTTTCCTCACAGGGCTTGTGTGGGAAACTAGGTTTTCATTTATATATGTAGCGTAATCTAATTCATAGATAGTTGAAGTGGTTATTCCTATATATGATTAACTGATTATCACATAGTATTCTTATGGTAGATCCCATCTCACATTCAATTATATGATTACTTAGTGATTTAGGGGAGTTTTATCTAGTTTTATATTATATCATTTCCCCTGATTTCTTCATTATGGAATCTTTCTTGTTTATTTTGTATTATATGGTTACTTAGTGATTTATGGGAGTTTTATCTAGTGTTATATTATAAAAGTTCCCATAATTTCTTAATTATGGAATATTTATGGTTTATATTTTATTTTTATGTTCCTAACATAACTGTTTTTCTTACCCTTACATGGAATTTATAATTTGTGTGTTACCTTTACATATATATATTTGTACCCTTACACACGCTTTCTATTCATGGTTTTACCCTTTAGGAAGCTCTACTTACATTTAGACAAGTGTCTCATACCTTTACGCAAGTGATTATTACCTTTACACAAGTGTTTCTTACCCTTACACAAGTGTTTATTACCATTACACAAGTGTTGGTTACCTCTATGAAAGTGCTAAGCTACCCTTAAGCGTCATGAAAAAAATGTAAGTTAACCTTGTGTAGTCAACTAGATACCTTTAAATTGTGTATGTAATTTATGTTTTACTAATATAAATTCTTTATAAAATTCTTATTACCCTTATGTAACTTCTAAGTTCCTTTATACAGATTTTCTAGTTACCTCTACATGACTCGTTTAAGTAAAACTTACCATTACAAAAAATTACTAGTTACCCTTATTAAATGATTATAATTTATTTTTAACCTTACATAGAATTATAATTTAACAATATAAATCTTGTGTAACATTCATCTTATCTTTATGCAGCTAGATATTTTAAAGGTTACCTTTACAAAAATTATAAAAATTAGGAGGTACCCTTTTGCAGCCTATGAAAAAATTACTTTAAACTTTCGTGGGCTATATAGGTATAAAATTTCCGTATTATATTTAAGTAGTAGTGTATCTAATGTATTTGAATGGTAGAAAGACTATATCATTGGAAAACAATACTTGAAATTAAATACAGTGAGTATTTTTAAATTTGAGTGTGATACTTTAAAGAGTAATATTATTCTATTTTAATTTCTAACTTTTGGGTTTTAAATGCATGATAAAGAATTAGGAAACACCCATGTGTAGAAGATTTAAAGGATTTACAAAGAATGTTATACATTTTTAAATTGTCTATAAATATAATCTAAGGAAAGAAGATGATAAAGAATAATAAATACATTTAGAACTTCAAGTATTCATTATTCTGATTTTTTGAGGCATTTATAGTTTCCTTATATTTCCAAGTTCTGTATCAATTAAAGAAGGGTCAGAGTTCACTTCCCTACACCCGTTTCTTCATCGACATATTCTAATAGTCCAAATAGTTTTATTATTTTTTAGAAATGTCTATAATTCTTATTTCACAGATGGTTATAAGTACATTTAAAAGGTGGTGTATGGTTATTTAACATATTCATATTTTTTTCAACTAGTATATATGAATATATTTCACTATTTAGTAATAGTTATGTGTTTTAAATTTTTTTCATATTTTGTAAGAACATTTTGATATATATAGATAAAATCTAGATCACATTACTGAGGAACACAACTCAGTATGATAAGTGTTTGGAGGAGTTTTTAGAATATTTAATTTCCAATCGATCTGTTGATGGGAGAATAAGATTTCCATGTCTGAAATGTAAATTTAGAAGATGGTTGAAGAGAGATGAAGTTTATGATCACTTGATATTGAAGTAATTCTAAAATAATTATTTGTGTAGGATTTGGAAAGAAGAATTGAACGTTATATAAAGGTTGAGAAATGATGTCAACCCACAGAATGAGATCCCAACATCATTGAAAATGGAAAATGAAATTAAAAACCTCATAAATGATGCATTCGACATTACATGACACCATCATGAACATCAAAACATATCATAACAACCAGTTGAGGGTGCTACCAATAGAAATGTGAAATGTGATTGTTTTTAGACTGTAGGAAAACCATATCAAGATTATAACATATCATTGGATCCTCATTTTGATTATGTGGAGACTAATGTAAGGGAAAACATCACTAAGTAGACAAATGTGTTTCATGGTTTAATTGATAATGGAAATCAAGAGTTGTGTAGTGTTTTTTTGAAATATTCAATAATTTTTTTCTGATAAAGTTTTACCAAATAAAATGCCATTGTGAAATTACAAACAATGTGATGTACAAGATATTTGAATTGTTGCATGATGAATTTCGTGAAGCAAAGATCCCTGATCTTGTTTTGATATAAAAAAATTGTTAACAAGATTGGTTGGAATTATAAAAAATATATGTGTGTCCCAATCATTGTATACATTATTTGGGAGAGGATTCAAGCATTTAGGATTGCAAAAAATGTTCTTATTTTATATGGCAGTATATGGGCGAGGCTGGAAGTCTGAATCAATATAATACTATTAAGAAGAAGAAAAAAACCCACCTACAATGGTTTTGTGTTACTTTCCTTTAAAGCCTCAATTACAAAGCTTATTCATGTCATCCAAAACCACCAAACACATAAAGTGGAATTCTGTAGATAATAAAAATGATGGGTTAAAGCGACCTCAAATAGTTTCACAATTG
The DNA here is from genome assembly GCA_963277665.1 of Viscum album. Taxonomy (NCBI): domain Eukaryota; kingdom Viridiplantae; phylum Streptophyta; class Magnoliopsida; order Santalales; family Viscaceae; genus Viscum; species Viscum album. The sequence continues at coordinate 1,761,035,961 of OY728123.1, forward strand.
TAGAAGAAATTTGATTCATTACATCCATATTTCTCATCTGATCCTAGTAATGTTCGATTGGGATTGGATGTGGATGGATTCAACCGATTTAGGACTTTGAGTACTAGTTATAGCATTTGGCCGGTTGTTTTGATCCCTTATAATATGACTCTATAGATGTGTATGAAACAAATGAATTTTATCATTTCAATGATTATTCCGAAAAAATAAATGCCTAGAAATGATATTTTTGTATATAATTATACCATTTAATTGAAGAATTATATGAATTATGTTTCAACGGTGTTGAGACATATGATGCTTATTCTAGAACAATGTCAAAATGAATGTTGCTCTAATGTGGGCCATTAGTGATTTCCCTAGACTTGTAAATTTATATGGTTAGAACAATTACATGGGTTTGGGTTGTCCTATTTGTAACTTTGATTTTGAGTCATAATGTCTACCTTAATGTAAAAAAATGGAGCTTCTTGTGGTATTAAAGATTTCTCAATGTATCTCATAGATTTCAGGTTGAAAAGTAAAAATTCAACGGTTTCATTGATCGTAGACCACCTCCAAAGTTGATAATAGGTTCTTAAATATTGGCATAACTTGGAAATGTTGAAACAGAATTTGGGAAGCTGCTTCATTGGAATAGTAGTGTAAAACGACTTCAAAGTGCATCATCAAGTGAAATCAGAACGAAACAATGGAAAAAATATATATATTCTTCAAACTTCCATATTGTTAATTTAATTTTTGGCAGAATAATCTTGATTTGAAGCAAATTGAGAAAATGTTTTCTAAATATTTGATAATCACATTGCTTAATGAGCATGGAAATTCAAAGTATTATCTCACTTCTCAGAAAGACATACAAGTAATGAATATAAAGTGTGATCTCTGGCTAGATGAGAATGGAAGGTATGATTAGACAATTTTTGAAATGAAAAATAGGGATAAAGATAAATTATGTAGAATTTCAAAACATGTGAAGGTATATTATGGGTATCCAAGTAACATCTGAAGGTGTGTCGACTTAAATCATCATAGGTTCCATGGGTTGAAAATTTGAGGTTCACATGTTTTTGTACAGTAGACACTTCCATTTGAATTGCGTACATTAATACCTAAAAAAGTTACTATTATTGTACTCTAATTCTAATTTTTTTTCAAAAAATCATGTGAGAAAAATATATATCAATTTCAGCTTGAAAAACTTTTGGAGAGATTTGTATTGACACTTTGTGCAATGGAGATGATCTTTCCTCCGTCATTTTTTTGCAGTCATGTAGAATTTAACTGTGAATTTGGTTGAGGAAGCTAAATTAGGAGGTCTCGTACATTATCGATGGATATATCCAATTGAGAGGTACATTATTTAAATGTTATTAATTTAAAAAAACAATTCTTGGAACCTCATTAAATACATAATTATGTTTTTTTATTTTATTTCACAGATATCTTGGGAATTTTAAATCTTATGTGAAAAAAAAGCTGAACCTAAAGGCTCTATTTCTGAAGGCTATTTGGTAGAGGAGTGTCTTAACTTTTTTTTCTAGATACTTGGATGACATTAAGACCAACTTCAATTGAGTTTCACATGTTGAAAACACATTTACTCAACCTGAAATACATGAGAAATCAAAAGTCTTTCCTGCTATTGGCCAATCAGTTGGGAGGATCTAAAATGTTACATTGAAAGAAATAGAATTATTATAGGAACATAGATATTTGTTGGAAAATAGTGAAATTGAAGATCCATTTATTGAATATTTGAGGATACAAACAAAGGGATAAATGAGATGTCAAACATGAAATGAGAATGATATAACCAAAGCTGTTAATAAAGAGCTTGTAGAATAGTTTGCATGATATGTAAGTTCATAAATATTGAAAATAATATGGATATTAGGTTGACACATATATTTGGTAAATATAAAAATTTATATTACTTTTTTCGATCATGAATAATGACACTCAAGAACAGTTGTCAGAATATTTGAATTTTCTTGCTCTAGGTCCTCTAAAACAATCTACAACATTCAAAGCTTATAATATGAATCAATTTATATATAATACAATCGATCAAGAAGAGGGTTAGAAAAAAAAGAATAGTGTCATATTAACATTTTCTAAATCATAATATTGTGGAATATTGACACATATTATCTAATTAAAATACCACAATAATTTTTCAGTTGTATTATACAAATGTAATTGTTTGGATATTATCAAGGGTGTTAAAATAGATTCTTTGCAATTTACTTCTATGAACTTGTCATGCTTGATGGATATTGGTGACCGTGAACTACATGATCCATGTATCGTATCATCGTAAGAAAAAAGGGTATATTATGTGAAAGATATCATGGATGAAGGGTGGAGTGTAGTTTTTCACATAAAACAAAGATAATTTTATGATATGTGTGATGAAGTGAAAGATTTGACCTCTGACATTGAATCCCATCAGCAACAAGAAGAGGTCTTATTTTTCCATCAGGATATTGAAAACATTATTCTTGAAAGAGTGGGTAAAGTATATGAAGTAATGATGGAGTAAGAAACTAACATGATTGAAGAAGAAAATGATTGTATGTCCAGTTATCCATTCATTTATCAACAATATATGTCATTTGTGTAGTCAATCACTATCATTGTGATTTATATTTTTCTTGTTAGTATTTTTCATATATTATAATTTATATTTTTTTCTGAATTAATTTTTTGAAATATATGTTTTGAAATTAACGTTATTTTATTAAATGACAGCAATTCCATGTAGGAAGCATTATACTCACATTTCATGGTCCAAAAGTTTTTCTAGAAGCTTATCAATTATGGAAATATTTTCATTAGTTTTAATATTTGTTATAAAATTTTATTGGTTTAATATATTAAATTATTGAATTAATTTTTTTTAATGTTGTCATGGAGTTTAGTCTATAAAGCATCCCGAATATAAGTGTGGTTGAATGTTCATAAAAAATATTATGGGAGTTTTGTTAATGAGTTTTCCAAAGAAGATTGGTTAAGAATTCATTTTTTATTATAATAACTTATTATCTGTTGTCACTATGTTATGAAATATTTCTTCTAGTATGACTTATATTTGATTTATATATAAAAATTAAATAACTATGGAATGCCAATTTCACACAGTCATACCCAGTCTCCTAGGATGACATAGTTGGTAAAGTCCTTAGGAAGGAGGATCCTAGTCGAGTGCATGGGATGGGTTTGGGACCATTACCATCTCAGGTCTTTGGCAAGAAAATGGGGAATGAAAGTGATGAATGGTGGTGAGAAGGTAAATCACAAAACTTCTAAATAATTTAGTTCTCAACTTTTTTTTTGATTTTACGTTTAAATATTAATATAAAACATTGTTTCATTTTTAAAATAATTGTCTAATAAGTTCCAATATCTGTATGTAGGGATGAATATAGAGAGGGCGATGAGAAGAGTTCATCATTGGGAAATGATTAGTGGAGAGGGTTTGTTCATGAAGAAGTATGTCAAATGTTGATAGTTGTTTTTATCTTTTTCTTATATGTTAGATGGGATCGGGAAAATGGGTGTTGTTTTTATGTGTTGTATAACCATGTGTCTATATCTTGTGTTTCAACTGGATATAGAGATTGAGATTTCATTATGATCATATATTTTGTTTTTTTCTTATCTCTCTTTTACATATAGGTTGATATGGCTATTATATTCTACTATTTCCCACTTGTTTTTCATAGTGCCTTACTAGCTAGGAACCATGTATTAGGTGGACCTCTATGATTCAACGCAAAGACTTTGATAGCCAACTGAGCATCTCTAGTTTAAAATGAACCGATTTCATGGTAAAATATTTTGAAATTTTCATTCATCATTATCATAGAATTATATTTAAGTTAAAATTTTAAATTGAGTTTTTAGTGTGTTTATTATGGTAACAAATATATTAATAGTGTATTATTTATTAAAATATTTTATTGATAATTATTGATATATTCTAACTAACGTATTTATGTTTGATTAAACTTACATTATTAATAATTCATGACATAATATTATGATTTAATTTATTTATATAAAGTTAAGTGTTTTTATTGATAATTTATGTCTCATGTGTGTTAATAAACAAACCTAGAAATTAAAAATAACATATTATAAATTAAATGTATTTATTTTAGTAGATTATTATGAATAGTTTGTTAATATTATTCCTTAATGTTGTGTTAATAGAAAATAATGTTATAAGATCATTATTTCTATGTACATAAAATAAATTTCAAAAAATACTTTTCAACCAAGAATTATATTGATGATTTATTAATGATAAAATGATATATTTAAAATAAGAAATAGCTTAGAAGTAATATTTGGAATTTAAAGTTTCTTATGTCATATCAAGTGTTATTTCTAACCAAAAGTTTAAAAACAAAGTTAAATCAATTTACATTGTCAATATGAATTAATTTTTTTAAATAGAATGCTAGAATTATATTAAATTTTATTTATTATGAAATTTTGATAAAATATATCAATTCTATTTATTCCATTTTAAGCATGATTTTTTTACTGTTTTTATAACATTACATGAATTTTATATGTGATTTATTATGCATGATAGGTTTTAATTTTAAGTATTATGTATATAAGTGAAGAATAAATTAATTCTATGGTAATTATGTGAAGAATTAAAAAACAATATTTTATGTTAATAAATGGGATAAAAGTATTATAATTATTTCAAAATGTGATGAATTTAATATAAACATTTTTTGAGTTCTCCTATGAAATGTTCAGTTTAATTATGGTTTAATAATGTGTTGGATTGATGACAATTTCATTGATGGTTATGTATTGGCATACCTTGTTAATGATATGTTTCCCTTAAACTACATGTTTGGTTATTGTGGATGTTGATTTATTATTATAAGGTAATGATATGTGAAATGAATTATAATTATATCATTGTTGATATATTTAGTATAATTTTGATATGATATCATGTAGTGGATGAAATTATTGAGGAGGATTAGATATCTTCTTGAAATATGTTATGGATACAAGTTTTGGGGCTACAGATCCTGCACCTTGTTTTTTGTCATTCATAATATAGCGGTGATTTAAACTTCCACTAGATATTTTTTTTTCACGACAGTTTAAACCTACACTATATTGTGGATTTTAGAGTGGTGGTTAAAACCACCACTAAATATGAAAATATTTGACTTAGCAGTGTTTTTATCTATATTAGTAACAGTTTGTTTTGGTAGAAGGTTCAGACTTTAGCGGTGGTTAAAACCACCACTAGATTGCAGTTATTTATTTAAAGCGAAAACTACCACTAAAACTAAAAAAACAACTGTGAAATATGAATTATATGAAACTTTCTAGAAACTACTACTAAATGGATGGAACCTCCTCATATTGATTGCTGACACCAATTTTAGTAGCAGTTTTATAAAATTATCGTAGGACTATCTAGCGGTGGTTTAAACCACTGCCAGATAAAAAACCCGCCACTATACATGTATTTTGTTTTAGTGTGGTTTCTTTAACCCTCATATCACACCCACATCGTTCTTTTCATGTATTTTTTTCCTTTTTATTTTTGGTCAATCTGTTTCCCTATATTCCCTTTTTAAAATTTGGAGGAAAATGGATGTTTTTGGGTGGACAGACCCAGGTGCACGGTTGTTGCACAATTAGTGTAAACCATGTGCCCAAACTAGGTAACCATGCTGTATAAGGTAAAACCTACCGCACAACTACTGTATGGCCATATTCTTTAGCCCATGTTACCGTGCATGATGTCCATCTCATCAAAAATATAAATTTTACCATTTTTACATTTTTGTGTTTCAATCCTATTCCACTCGTCTTCTTCCCTATTTTTGATTTTTAGCCATAGGAGGCCTCCTTGCTCCCTCAACATCCCTTTGACACCCATTTTAAATGGGATTTGGTGGGGAAACTTCAAAACTCTTCATGTAAGTATATTTATCTCTTGTTTTCCCCTCATTTTAGGATTTCTTCCCTCTTTCTTGGGGTTCTAACTTCTAGGTTGCTATGGTTTCATCCCTAGGATTTAATCACGGTTTTTTTGGGTTTTATCTTCCTGATTAGGGTTCATTTTTGATTGTTTATGGTGCGATTGATGTGTGGTTGGATTTTCACATTAATTTTTAAAATTTTGACACCAAAGGTAGGTGGTTCAATGGATAAACATTATTTGGTGAATTTATTTTTCTTTCTCAAGTAATTTAGCATGTTCCTTAATTATTTTGAGTGGAGATAAAGTGTGTTTATATTGCATTAAATATATGTTTGATTTTAAAGTTCAGTTTCTATGTGTAATTGGGTGTGTTTCCTATGTAAAACCTTGTTGTGTCACTTGGTAGTATTTTATAAAATGTGAAATTGGTTTATCAAATTATGTAAGGGTTTTGAATTATGTTTTGATATTTAATTGGTGTTCAGTTGATTTTAAAATAGGAATTTGCGTACATTTTTGATGTAAAATCTTTCTAGTACTTCTTGAAATTCTTTTATAAATTTTTTAAATGATTTATTAAATTAATTTAGATTTGCGAAAAATATTTGGACAAGGTTTTGGTGTGTGTATGATTTTAAAATGGAATTTGGATGTGAAGTGGTGGAATGTGATGTGTAATGCCTTTTTTGTTTGATGAAATGTACAAGTGGTGTTATGTGACATGTGAAACATGATTTATCACAAAAGGGAAGCCCGATATCTAGGTGGGTAAACTAGGTCTAGTATGCTAGTGATTTAGAAGTATATATGACCCAATTTCACTTAGCAGGATTGATGAGGAAAACACTAACTAAACATGTATAATGATTTGAGACCACTAGAATTCTGGATGTTTCTCTTCTCTAGTGGATCATGAATGAGAAATATGTTGTTCATGGTTTCCATACAAATTTTTTTTGAGATATGAGGTACCAAGGGTCACATTACTAGCTAGTGCCTAGGGGTATTTCCAGTGACTAGTGATCTTTGGCTATATCACACTTACCATCAGTATAGGATATGTTTGGTTAGAAATTTTAGAAGAAAATGTGTTTTATTTAAATTTTTTTCCTTTAAATTGGTTTCTCAATTAATATTTCTTTCCTTAAAATTGTTTCTAGCATTTCATTTTTTATAAAAACTTTCAATATATTTGTCTTATATTGTTTATAACACGGAATATTATATTTGGTTTCATTCTACGGGGATTAACTTCACACCCTACTTTCAGCTTTGGGTGTAACCAGACAAGGTAATGTTCGACACAGGTAAGGGAAAGGGCTTTGGAGATGGTGTTTCGGGTTGTTATAGGTTCATCTTGGTGTGGTGTTGTGGAGAAGTCTTGAGGGTAGTGCCCCATTTCCTTGTGGTGGTTTTTGAGATTGACTTGTGGTTTCTTTTTGTTGTAGACTTGTTTGGTTTTGACTTAGACTTTCTAACTCAATTTTAAAAATTGTTTAAGGTTTTTTTAGTTTGAATTTTATTATTTTTTTATTGATTATGATTGGTTGTTTAATGCATATAAATTTGGGTAAATTGTTCCCACACTTTATTTATGATAACCAAGCACTTGTGCCGGCCAATAAGGATAGGGGACATCCTTCAAGCCATTCCACAGACCGGGTCAGGTGTTGGATTGGATGATGACCCAACATGGTTTGTGAAAAAATGTTATCATAACATGGTTTTAGCTCCTTGGACCATTTACATTTTTTATGAGTCTAGTTAGATATGATATAGTACTTTTTGGCCTCGAAGTTCTGGTTGCGAGTAGGGTGTCTGGATAACAGACCTCATGAAAGACCTCAAATTGCCATGGGATGTTGGGATTTTTGTTTTACTTCTCTTCTAGGTGGTATGTGTGGGCTATATAATGTCCATGGACATTGCGTAGGGGTGGAGTGGTTTGGTCATTCCATTATTTTGATAATTTTGATTTATTTATATTTAATGTTATCAATGATATTTTTAGGGATGTTTTATTAATGTTTTCTCATGTGAATATTTATTTTTGTAGTAGAATGCCTCCCTGGAGAGATCCCTTACAACCATGGGAGGAAGCCGGAGAGAGTTCTCCCACACTTCTTGATTAGAGGTTGGTGGAATCTGTGGTCTGGTCTGTTTTGTCTCTAGGACAGGGAGCGGTTCCAGCTCTTTCTTCAGTTAGGGAAGATGAATTTGGTCCTAGGAAGGACAAATCCTTAGATTTTCTCAAGAAAAAACCACCTACTTTTCGATGTAGCATGTAGCCTTAGGAATCAGAGTAGTGGATTGAGAAAATAGAGTGCCTATTTGAGTATCTTTATACACCTGAGGAAGTCGAAGTAAAAGGAAACTTTTTCTTGCTAGAAGTTCTCGTTTGATGGTGGTGGTAATCAGTACTTCAAGCTATGAAGTATGAGTAGATGATATGGAAGGACTTCAATGATATCTTCAATGAACAATACTATCTTGAGATCTTGTATTATTCCAGATCTCTTGAGTTTGTAGATCTTGTTTAAGGGGGCCAATCAGTGATGGATTATGTTAATCTATTTGCCATGCTAGTCTGATATGCACTTGAAATAGTCTCCAATAAGTAGCTGAAGGATGAGAAGTTCAAAAGGGGTTTGTAGTGATAGATCTATTCTCAGGTATTCCTGTTCAAGCTGAAGACCTATGATGAGGTAGTTGATCAAGCTATAATGGTGGAGATTCACTACAAGGGTAAGAATAGTTTCTATGGAGAAATTTTTTGTGATGGGTAGTGGTAGTTGATTTGATAAAAAGAGGAAGTGAGATGAACAGGGGAAGAAAGGAGGTGGTTGTCTAGGCCATCCTTCCAAATAGTCATAATCTATTTCTTCTGATACAGGGTATATCATGTTTCATCAGCGTGGGAGGATAGGGAACAATCAACCTATATGTACATATCCTCCAAGGCCTTTTCATCAATGTGGGATTATGAGGAACTTTTATTATTTTTGGTGGGTGACATGGTCATACCAGAGTGGGGAAGGATCTCTGGCTTTTAGGGAGTGTCAGTTCAGTCAGGTCCATCCAGGGCGATGGGATCTCGGTTTGGTGGTCATGGCAGTAGTATTGGGTCATCTTCAGCATAGATCTAGTTTATGGAAGAGCCACAGGTGTGCTATTGTTCTCAGGATGAGACCAGAAATCTTCATGCTGTGTGGATCAGGCACCAGCGGGATAGGATGCAAGGCCCTCAATAGTTTTAGGTACCATTCTGATATCATCATCTATTGGAGATATTTTATTTGTTACTAGTGCATCTTTTTATTTTATCTATACCCATATTGTGAATCTTTTGAACTTTCCAACTGAGGTGATTTATTTTTCAATGGAGTTGGTAACACTATTGGATTAGAAGAAGGAGTAGGGTTTCAGGTGCTCGTCTTGTGCGCTCTTCGTGTTAGGGGTTGAGATATAGTGGGATTTCAGGGTCTTAAATATGGAAATTTTAAATGTAATACACCACACAGATTGGCTAGTACACTTTTAATATAATATCTATTTCTATAGGAGATGGTTGAGTTTCATGGAACCAGATGGGTGTCCTCAGGTATTTCTTGGGGAATGGGATCCTTAGTCGGGTCGTGGGGGACCTCCACTCTGAGAGTTGGGAAATATTTCTTTTTAGTTATTATCACTCACACTAGAGGATGGTGGTGGTTCTTCTAAGGGTGGATTACCTCTTATGGTGGATGAGTTCCCATAGGTATTTCTAGATGATTTTTCAGGATTACCCCCAGAGCAGGATGTAGATTTCTGGATTGATTTGGCACTGGTATCCAAGATGATATCTCTTACCTCATATCGTATGGCCCCCACCAAGCTGAGATAATTAAATATACAACCTGACGATTTAGAATAAAAAGGGTTCATTCACTCTCAAGGATCTCTCCTTAGGCAGCTCCTTTTCTATTAGTGAATAAGGCTGATGGATCTCTCTAGTCATGCATTGACTACTGAAATCTAATTAAGGTAACCATTAATAATAAATAACTATTACCTCAAATTGATGATTTGTATTAACAATTGATGGGGAAAATGTGGCTTTCCAAGATACAATTGCATTCGGGTTACCCCAAGTTAGGGAGAGATACACAGATATCTCAAAGATGGATTTCCGAAGTAGGTATGTCCACGTTGAGTATTTGGTCATGCCTTTCGGAATTCCCAATGCTCCAATAGTTTTTATAGAACTCATGAATAGGGTGTTTGTACAGTATCTCGACTCCTTCATTATGGTATTCTTGGATGAAATACATGTTTATTCTGGATCTAAGGAGGATCATGATAGTCAATTGAAGATCATTTTGGTTACTATGTGGGATCATCGCTTTATAAAAGGTTTTCAAATTGAACCTTTTGGATTAGGGAGGTGAAGTTTCGGGGTCATGTGATTTTAGATCAGGGCATCTCGGTGGACCCGAAATGATCATTGTAGTTATGTCATGGTATTAGATGAAGAATTCATTTGAGATTAAGAGTTTTCTTGGTTCGACATGTTATTACAGATGGTTTGTTAGGGATTTCTCTCGGCTTCCCTCATCCATGACCGCACTCACACAAAATGGGGTGGAGTTTGAAAAAATGCCAGAGTACCAAGAATACTTTGAGGAGTTAAAGCGATAGTTGACTACCGCGCATGTGATGATCTTGCAAAAATATGGGAAGGACAACTTGGTTTATTTTGATGCTTTCAGAATGGGCCTCAGGTGTGTGGCCATGAAAGATGATCATATAGCGTCATATGGTTCTCTCCAACTCAGACCAAGTGAAAAGAATTAAGAGACCCATTACATGGAATTAGAAACAGTGATGCAATCTCTGAATACTTAATACCATTATCTTTTTTGGGGGGAATTTTGTTGTCTATTCTGTCTATTAATAGTTAGCCTAAATTCTTACCCAAAAATATTTTAACTTGAGGAAGCGCCGTTGGATCAAGTACTTATAGGGGTTCTATTTTGATATCATATATACCCCAGGAAAAGGTAATGTGGTGGCTGAAACCTTGAGCAGAAAAGTGTCAGTGTAGGCTTTGAGGAATTCTAGTGGTGAGTAAACCTTGATGGGGCTCTTTTACCTAACGCACTTGGAGACCAAGGAGAACAGTGTCAGTGCATTCTCAGTGAGAATTAAGTTTACTCCTTCTCTTTTTGAGTTGATTCAGAGGGAGAATCCTGGTGATGAGTTGTGTTAGCAGTCTGTGCATTTTTCTCATGGTAGGAAGACATCAGCTGATTGGTCTTCAACTCCTGAGGGAATCATGCGCATAAAGGGTTATTTCATGGTGTCATTGTCTCTATGGAAGGTGGTGATGTAGGATATATAAGAATCTCAATGGATCATTCAAATTGGGGTTTCTAAAATGTTTTATGATGTTGGCAGGCATTTCTGGTGGATAGGAATGAGGTGAGACATAATTAATTTCATATCAAGGTGTTATACATGTCATCAGGTATAGGCAGAGCATCAAAGGCCCTTTGGTTTTATTCAGACATTACTCATTCCTACCTAGAAGTGGGATAAATTTTCCATGTGTTTCAATGTTTTCTTTTCTCACAAACCTCAAATAAGGAACAATATTTGGGTAGCAATTTTCCATTTGACCAAATCAGCCCATTTCATTCTGATCAAAGATTCAGCTAAAGTGGATGAGCTAGGCTAGTTGTATGTTTAAGAGGTGGAAAGGCTTCATGGTGTGCCTTCGATAATTTTTTTGGATAGAAACCTGGATTTTACCTCTTGGTTTTGGGAATCCATTTATAAGGAATTGGGCTTTTAAATTAATATGAGTACAACATACCTTCTTAAACACAGATAGTCAGACATAGAGGGAAAATCAAATTCTAGAAGACATGCTTCGCACTTGTATTTTAGATTTTTGAGGTTCATGGGATAACCATTTGGGATTAGTCGAATTTGATTATAAAAAAGTACCCAATATTAATTAGAATTGATCTATTTGAGGTGTTTTATGGTCATACTTGTTGATATCCTTTATATTGAGCAGAGGATGGAGAGACCTCACTTTGGGGACCGAGCCTTGTGTAAGAGATGATTGAGAAAGTCAAGTTGATCAGGTAGTGGTCACTGAAATTTCAGAGTCTCCAAAAATCATATTATGATCATAGAAATTAATATCTTTAGTTTTATGTGGGTGATCAAGTGTTCTTGAAAGTTTCCCCGCGCTTGGGTCACCATCATTTCGGAAAGCACAAAAAGTTAACGCTGGTGTATGTCAGACCTTTTGAAATCAAAAAGAAGATTGAAAATGTGTCATATTGGATAGATTTTACTTTTAAATTGACATAAATTCATGATGTATTTAATGTCTCCCAATTAAAGATTTATAATATGGATCTATCCCATTTGTTGAATGGTAAATAGTTGGAGATAGAGCATGATTTATCAGTTTTTGAGCAGCTAGTGCGGATGATGGGTTCCCAAGAGAATGTGCTTCATGGTAAGTTTATTCCATTGGTTTTTGTCCTTTAGTAGCATGGAAATGATGTTCATGAGACTTGGGAGTGTATTTTGTGTGTTGATCAAGAATAATCATTTTTATTTTTTGACCATCATTCAAGTTGACTTTCCAGGGGCGGAAAGTTTTCATGTTGGGGAGAATTGTCACAGCCGTGACTTTCTTTTCATGTATTTTTCCCTTTTTATTTTTGGTAAATATTTTTCTTACAGGTTTCATTTTAAATTTTGGTGAAAAATGGTGGTCTCTGGATGGATATACGTAGGACCACGATTGGCACAAGGTTAGTTTAAACCATGCGCCCAACCAATGTAACCGTGCAGTAGAAGGCATAACCTACAACATGGCTACCACACAGTCATGCGCCTCGACCAGTGTAACCATGTGAGATGTCCATATCATTAAAAATATTTATTTTTTCATTTTTTCATTTATATATTTAAACCCAATTCATCCCATCTTCTTCTACACTCAAGAATTTCAACTATAGGAGGCCTCATTTCTCCCTCAATATCCCTTAGACACCCATTTTTTGTAGGGGATTTGGTGGGGAATCATCAAAAATCTAAATATAAGTGGATTTATCTCTTGTTTCATTATTCTTTTTAGTATTTACTCCCTCTTTCTTGGGGTTCTATTTTTTAATCATCTAGGGTTTCATCCCTAGGATTTAATCTTGGGTTTTAGGTTCGATCTTCATGATTAGGGTTTGTTTTTGATTACTTGTGGTGTGATTGAGGTACAGTTGGAATTACGAATAAATTTTGCGAATTTTGACACAAAAGGTAGGTGGTTTCATGTATAAAAATTATTTGGTGATTTTTTTTCTTGAGTAATTTAGAATGTTCCTTAATTAGTGTGAGTGGCGAGAAAGTGGTTTTTGATAGGATTAAATAGGCATTTGTTTTTAAAGTGGTGTTTCTACATGGAATTGAGTGTGTTTCATGTGTAAAACATTGTTGTGTCACTTAGTAGTGTTTTGTAAATTATTAAATTGGTTTATTAAATTATGGAAGGGTTTAAAATTATGTTTTGATATGGTGTTGTTGTGCTGTTGATTTTAAAAGAGTATTTGGGTACATTTTTGGTGTAAAAGAAAACTAGTGATTCTTGAAATTGATTTATAAATTTTTTAAATAATTTATTTAATTCAGTAAGAGTTTTGAATCATATTTTGAAATTTTTTTGGTGTGTTTATGATTTTAAAATGTAATTTGGGTGTGCAAGTGGTGGCACGTGATGTGTAATTCCATATTTGGTTGATGAAATGTACAAGTGGTGTTATATGACATTTGAAACTTGATTGAGCACAAAATGGAAGCCCAAGTATCTATGTGGGCAGACTAGGACTATTATTCTAGTGATTAATAAGTGGATACGACCTAATTTCATGTGGTAAGATTAATGATGAAAAAAATAACTAAACATGGATATTGATTTTATACCACTGGAATTTTGGATTTTTCTCCTCTCTCGTGGCTCGTACAACAGAAAGTTATTGGTTGTGGTTTCTATAGCACATTTCATCGAGATTCGTGGTACCTAGGCTCCCATTTCTAGCTAGTTCCTAGGTATATTTTCCACAACATTCCCTATTTGGTTATATCAAACTTACCATCAACATAAAATATGTTTGGTTGGAAATTTCAAAAGAAACGGTGTTTTATTTATAGTTTTTTTCTTTAAATTTGTTTCTCATTTAAAGTTTATTTCCTTAAAATTGTTTCTAACCTCTATTTCTATTAATAATAAATTGCATGATATTTTTATTATAATGTTTTTATCATGGAATATTATATTGGGTGGAATCCTACTAGTCTTTGGATTACACCCTAAACCTTTGGGTGTATGTATACTTGGTAATGATTGACATAGGTAATGGTAAAGACTTTGGAGATGATTGTTCAGGTTGATAGAGGTTTTTCTTAGTGAGGTGTTGCAGATATGGATTGATGGTGGTGCCCCCTTTGACATATGGTGGTTTTTGGGATAGACGTGTCAGTTATTTTTTTGAATCCTTGTATATTTTTGACTTAATCCTTGTAACAAAATTATGAACATTGTTTTAGGATTGTTTAGTTTGATTTTTGATATTCATTTTATTTATTATTGTTTGTTGTTTATGAATATAAATTTGGGTAAATCATTCCCCCTCTTTATTTATGATACATGGGAACTTGTGTCAGCCAGTGGGGATATGGAACGCCCTTAGGGCATTTCCAAAGACTAGGTCAGACACCGGTTTGGATGAAGACACAGCTTGGTTCATGACACCTTGTGTGGAATCCCTTGTTGTGATTTACTGCCTATTTCTTTTTGTCATAGGTATGCTACTGGTCTTTTAGTTTTTGAATTTCCATGCTAATTTGGACCCCAAAAGTGAAAAATCCTTCATACTACTCCCTTTGGGTACTGTTGTTGCCTTCCTTTTCAAATGTGTGGGTGGGAATTTGTTATGTAAGTCCAGGAGGTGAGGAGAGAGTCCTCCCCATCCAAGCTGTAGGATGTTAAACTTCAAAGACCCATCATACTCAGTACACAATTTAAACTATAGTCTTTCCCCATGCAATGCACACAGGGTGTTTCACCTCATACATTCTCCATTAACACTCATCTACACGGGAGTGAGATCTTCCTCACCCTACTCACATGGAATGAGATCCTCCTTGAATGTAATTATATCCTCTTCAGGAATCCCCTCATGAGTAAACCCCAATCTCCATCTCCATGGGCTACCTCACTGCGTAATCCCCACATCACCTTTCATGGCCAAACCTTTCATGATATTATCATTGGGACTACTTTTAACCCTTGTTTCTCACACTGATCATGACTCGTGTGGTCTTAGAGGTTAGTAGTGATCATGAAACTTACCCACCTAGGCTAACATAGTTCATAAGCCCCATGACCCATACAATGGAACTATATGGGTTTTGATCCATGAATTCTAAATAGGGTACATAGGAAGCCTCTCTGTGGTTCAATCCAAATAAATGGTAAAATTTGGTTCTCCCTCTTAGAGACGTACCCTCATGATGTGAAATCTTCTCTTTATAGGACACATACCATATCCACATCCCTAAGGTGTTATGATCCATCTTCGATCCCTTCATCCATCACCTCACCCTTATACCAGTGATATCACATTCCATCCATTCCATCCACTCCATCCACTTGGGAAACCTTAGTGTGTATGCCCCAACCACATGCCTCATATCCATCTAGGATGCTAACAATTTGTAAGACCAAACATTTCAATGGGTAGCTAGCCATGTCTATTCCCCAATGACATCCTAAACTATGTTGAATTTGATAATTTTCTCCTACACGTGGTACGTAGGAATCCTTCCTAAGGTTCAATCACATCATCCATTCCTATCCTAGCCATTCCCTCAAGTCATTATATCTTTTGAGGATCATGTACCAACCAAAAGGTTACACTTCCTTTGGGTCCCTATCTATGTGATCCATTGTCAGGAGCTGCCTCTGTAGGTGTCTCATCACCCCATCCCAAACTATGTGTAATTTGATTCCCATAAAATAGGATACGTATAAATCCTCCTCGTGTTTTAGTCCCATCACCACTCACATTCCTACCATTCTATCCATTCCCTTTCAACACTTTCTCTATTTCCTTCCTAATTTTTACTCGGGTCATCACATCTCGATGAGATCATGCCATCCATTTGGGCCATCTAAGAGTATAATCCCCATCCACATCATCAATTATCCTAGCATCACCTGGGAAACTAACCATTTTTAAGCCCCAAATAATACACTCTTATCTAACCAAGAGTGATACCCTTGTAACAGGTAGTTAACCATGTAAAATCCCCAAATAACCCTCCCAAACTATATGGGTTTGATCCCTATATTATAAAAAAGGTACATAGAAAGACTCCATGATGTTTAATCTCATCCAATGTTAAAATTTGGTGTCCCCATTATTAGAGTCTACCTCCCTAATACACCCTCAGTGTTGTCTAGATCAGATTTAATGGTGTGACATCTTTACCTTTAGGGGATACATCACTCAGGATCTTTGTTAGAGGTGTTCCTAACTATCCAATAGTAAACCTTACTTTCTCCCTTATAGGGATGTACCCCATCACTGTGTGAAAACTTTTATTTATGAGATGAACCACCTAGGGTTCTCTCTTATTGGTAATTATGATTCATCCATCGAGTAAACATTCCAGGTGTTCCCTCCTCACGATCCACCTCTCTGATCCATTCCTAAGGGACATTCCAATCTGTTTGACCCATCCTTGCAGGATTTTAAACTCATGGCCTATCATATGTTAAGCATGGGATGCTTGAAGAAAAACTAGGAAAACATTCCTCTGGCATTAGATACATTGAGATCACCATAGGATGCCTTGGGTTCCATGTATTTTAGAATCCCTCTTTTGAGGAAGAATACAGGTGCTTCAATGTTCCAGTGTCCAGAGATGCCACTGGTGTCAGATATGATTACTCTCGTGATCAAAGGTTTCTACATTAACTCAACCCTTTTTAATCTCTATATAGAATAAACATAATTAACTGGCATCCACAAAGAGATGGAACCAAGAACGAGTTTCATAAACCACATCTTAATCCATAAGGGAGACCAAAACTAGGTGACGAATTCTAAGGCAGAATCCATGAATGGTGGTAATGACATACCATCATACCATTTAGATCAACAAGACAAAATCTATGAATAAGATACGAGTTTCTCTCACATTAAAAATCCGGAATATAGGGTGTAATGCAGTCCATCAGTGAACATAGGTGGAGCATGATGAGAGGATGCGCCCCAACCGAAAGTATAAAAAACAGGGTCAATATAACCATTGGGGATACATGTTTAATCCCAAGATTAATGAAAATACTCAACTAGATGGATTCATCACTATGTGGGTAAGAATCTATATACTTCCCGTCCAAGAGTCTTGTGATGGTGTGTGGTTAAGAACTTTTGTTATTGCAATCAAATTAGTAGTTGAGAAGTGCACATGATTGGATTCCCTTGTCTTGGAGAGATTTAACTATTTATTTCTATGTGCATAAAATAGGAAGGCCCCATTTAGGATTTGGGGGACATTTCAAGTGATTGGGGGAGGATCACAACAATATTTTGTTCATATTTAGTGTTGATCCTAGTTAAAATCCCTAATATATGATTCTACCCATTTTTCCAAGATGTATATGGAATCGAGCCGATGGACCTAAATTTTGACGATGTGATGAAGTTACTAAATGTGTTAAGGGAATTTATCTTGTTCACACATGGAAACCCACCAGAAATAACATTTACTAATGAAAGTAACAAGAAAAAATATGAGATGTGGTTATACATGATAGCATTATGAGATAGTGTACTGGTGGCCCACATTGACAATGAGATCATCTATGTGGATTAACCCTTATATCAATCTTCAAACTAGTTAAAATTTATTCAATAGTTATGAATTTTCCCCCTGTATATGATCAACTATAGAAATATCTAATGGTATCTGAATAGATTTGGATCTTGATAACCATAGAGGTGTCTAAAATGTTAATCACGCCGACTATGTCAGATGCATCAATCAGGTTAGAGACTAGGTATTCCATGTTGTGGATCTATTCATACCATCATGAAGTATTATAAAAAGTAATTTACTGGGTCAAGTCCACAGAAACATTTGGTTATGGTATGGGTTGTAAAATGACCCTAGTTGAAGATGGTGATACTGAATCTCCGACACTTTCGAAGCAATCTTTAGAAAAGACCACCACACAAATTAGGGTTGAGAAGAACACAACTCCCATGATAAGGTGGTATAGTCTCCTTTGTCAAGAGGAGGCTCATTATATTTATCTTAATTCTTATATGATATAAAATTGGCATGAAGTTGTTTCCAGTTCAAAAGGCATCAGGTCTTCCTCACAGCCTGCCGCATCAGATTCAAATTATGTGCGATCCTTAGTGATCTGAGTTTGGGGGAGCATAACTCATGATGTTAGAGATGGATGATAATTTTTCTCAGATGGATTTAGGATTCCATAATTGGGAATTATCAGAGATATCTCTTATCTCCATCCTAACAATGATTTAGATGAAGTGACGTGGTATCTTTAAGAGTTGGAGGCTTTGATATATAAAACTGATGACCAGACCATGATCACAAGGAGAGTGTTTGACATGATGAACTAATGAGTGTTTGAGTGGGTATCTATTCATCCTGATGATGAATTGGACATCTACCTCAATTCTAATGATGTATTTATCATTTATATTTCCCATTTTATTCTCTTTCATCAACTGTTATAAATATTGAAGGGATTTTATCTTCCAATTCATAAGAGAAGAAAAAGAATAATTGGTAAGAGTAGGAGCAACATCAGACTTGACTAGGTCATATACGTACGGGCCCATGAGCACCCTTATTAATGTAGTGGATGGGAACCTTTATTACCTAGGGATATCCCGTGGTTAGAGGACCATGATGGGGGAGATAGAAGTAGGAACACCTCGAGCATCAACTCAAGTGTATTATACCAAGTAGATTGAGACGGGTCCTTCAACATATCAATAGAGGAATCTAAGGAGGGAAATAATGTCGGCCCGATGCATTCACCATAGTGATCCATTGTGTTATCCTTTTATATCATGAATTTTGTGAAATAATCTCTCTAAAAATATCTGTCCTTAATATAATCTGCATCACATTATTCTATCTAGGGTTCTGGGGGTGATCCATTTAGGATTGAAGAAGGTACCCCATCAGAGGCACAAATTCATGTTAATGAGTCCATCAATCTAATGGATGAGGTGTCAATAGATGCAGACATGTATACCCCAAATTCTATGTATATTGGAGAGGTCCATGATAATTTTAGATGAAATCCTTCACATATCATGGGTTGTTTATGACTTTACACTTCCTCATGATATTTTATATATATTTATCACATCAGTGGACCCTTCAGTAGTCCATGTGGATCATCTTGTCGCCTCGAGAGAGAAAAAAATGGATCTCGGGTGGTCAGACCATGGTGCTGATGAATAACTTGGTTCCGCAGGGCCTAATGATGTTGTTCCTATTGAGAAGTTAGCATAGGGGGTTTATGGAATATCCAATTTCGGATCACAGAAATGCGTTTCTAATATCCCTATTGGTGAGGATTTTGAAATACTTGAGTCTACGTACCATGAACTATTTGATCTAATTCATCTAGAATTTAATATTCTAGGTTTAATCAAGGATTTTAGAGACTTCCATAAGAAATTTTAAGGATTTTTGTTTTATCATTCATTAATTTTTTTAAACACAGTTGACTTTCATCACTCTATGTTTTATTTCAAAGAACAACTTGTAAAACATTATATGCAGAGAATGTTTCCAAGTAATTTCATGAATAAGACATTAAAGTCCACTATACTTCTATCATATAGGGAGAGATGGATGAGAATCATAAAGTGGTAAATTATCAAGATCCTCAGGTCCCAACTAATGAGAAAAATCAAGAGGATGTTCCTCATTACAAGGTTCATACTCCAAGAGCTGAGGTTGGGGGAACTGCAAAGGTATCTATTCCGACATTCGATCCAAAAAACATGTGATTGTCATCAATATTTTTGGTCACTTCACTACCATTGACACTTTTTGAATTACTGAGGCTAAAAAGAAGTGTCACCAATTGTTTAGTGTCATCAGCTTTAAAAATTGGACTTGTGATGGGGGATTCTGTGCCAATTCCACAAATATTGGTGGGTGAAGATGAGGTTGTTTTGGAGTGGTCATAACATGGAAGATGATTGAATTCATTGATAACTGATTATGTATATCCTTTAGAAATTGTCTTTGAGTCTGATCCAAAGATGGACATGGATTTTATTCCAACACACCTTCTCATATGGAGTGATAACTGGATGTCAGTCGGGAATACACCTCTTGAGGACATTCCATCACGACTTTGTTGAATTGCATTCAATATTTTCATGAAGGGATATGGAATATTTAATTACTCTAAGATCAATTAAATGGTGAAGGTGATCTTATGGAAAAAGGAAGTGGAGTTAAGGTTTTAGTAGGCAAATTCATAGCAGGCGGCCCGTTTGAGGAACTCAGAGCTGCCACTATCCAAGCTAAGGTCAACCACTCCACAGCGGTGAAAATGTTTCAAGATCTCCTTGGTGAAAAATATATCTAAATAGCACAACTTAGAGAATAATTGAATTCTTCTAGGGAAGAGGCATACAAGCTCGCCCAATCCTTGGTAGGGTAATTGGCATAAAGTAGA
Source organism: Viscum album (assembly GCA_963277665.1). Lineage (NCBI taxonomy): Eukaryota > Viridiplantae > Streptophyta > Magnoliopsida > Santalales > Viscaceae > Viscum > Viscum album. The sequence continues at coordinate 1,761,056,744 of OY728123.1, forward strand.
GATATTTCCAGTGTCGAGTAGAAGATCCTTCATAAAGTTGAGGAGGATACTGCTAAACAAAATACTATGATTCAAGAAGATACAATAGTTTCTTGTGGTTAAGTTCAACTTCTAAAATCCAATATTGTGTAAAAATTTTATAATTTGGCAGAGGATCCAGCATGAAGAAGTTCCCCTGTGATTCAGAACTTAAATAGAAGTTATTTGTTTGATCCCAATCACTTGTGTATTCATCCCTATTTTATTTATGTGACTATAAAATTACATTGAAGCTTATTTACAAAAAATATACATCTTTTTAATATCTAGTTATAACCAAAATGATAGGTATGGGAAAAATTATCTAATTTTTTCCTAATCCATGGGGACTATTGAGTGAGATTTGACTTTTTCTTAGGCCGCCCTTTTCTAATTTTTATCCTAAAAAGTTTTTTACATTCGGTTTTTTTAATTGCTCTATTTTTTCTTAAATCATATAGAGTGTAGGTATAGTGATATGAGACCAACCTTTTTCATATGTATCCCTTTGCGGGTTTAAAATTTGACATTTACTATGTATCTTTATTGTATTTCTTTCTTTTCTATTTGAAATAAAAATCGTAATGTTGGATGGATGGATGGAAAGTTGTGCAATCTGGACTAATAGGGCTTGTGTTTTAGGTCAAACAACATTGAGAATAACATTTTGAAATAATAATATGAACAAGTATTTATGGACATTAATGTTCCAATATTCTTCATATAAAACCAAGGGGAATATTGAGCAATGATTTTGTGGTTTTTGAATCTCAAAATTGATAATCGGGAATAAAGGGGGTCTCTCCGGAGGGTGAAGTTACCATAGGTAGAAAAACCTGTTACAAGGGTTTTTTTATGAAAGGCTATCTAGGGAATGTAATGCATAGTCAAGTAGTGGTATCATTAGGGTAATATACCCATTATGTGGGAAAATTTTGTAAAACCAACTTGGTCATGTTACAACATAGTTAGGTGAAGGAGCTCTCATGAATTATGACATTCTATTTCTCATGAATGAATAAATTTTATGGAAGTTTAGATTTCTCAAGGCCACAATAGTTGGTTTTTCCATGGGAGGATATCTAAAGATAAAAAGGGTATCTTAATTGGAAAAGTAAATGAATAGTAAAAGACTCTTACATAGATTTGGATTGCGTAAAGAAGATAAATGTATTTTAGGTGACTGATGTCAGGGAAGGGGAATGACCGTTATTATTGATGGTCTAACTATCATGCAGTTTAAAGTCATACAACGAGGAAATTATGGTTTGTAGTTTAAAGTCCGAAAGAATGAAAATTATGCCATTCAATTTAAATTCATGTAGTAAAGACACTATTCTTTGTAGTTTAATGTCATTCAGCAAGGAAATTATGGGGGTTTATAATTTAATGTCTCTATATTGCACTGAAAGATTGATGATTCTCCCATTAATGGTAATATTTTTAGAAATTTGTAACCATATTCATGTGTATGAGGAGGAATTTGTAAGATTTTATTTTGGGATACCTATATCTGAAGGGTGGTACGGAAAATGGGATTATTGCATTAGAAGAGGTCTCTCCTAAAGATGAAGTTACCACTGATTGAAAAACCTATTTGTTGGGCTGTGTTATGCATGTCAAACAAGGTAACTTATAATATAGTCAATAGTGGTATCCCTTGGTGTAATGCCTTTAAATTTGCGAGAAACTTATGAAAATCCATCCGGGGTGTGTTATAATATTGTTAGGCAAATAAGTCCTCAGGACTTATGACATTCTATCACTAATAGTCAATGGATGTTTATGGAGATTCAGATTTCCCCAAGCACAGAGTTTGGTTTGTGGGAGGAATGCATCTGAATATGGAAAGTGAATTTCAATTAAAAATTTACAAAGAATCAAGGTAGTAGTTTTTATATATTGGTCTTCCCTAGGTGTAGGGAGATAAGGTTCCAGTAGTTTTAGTTCATATTCCTAAGAGAAAAACATCAAGAAAACAATAGGTGACATCTAGCCTATTGGACCAAGGGTTTTCCAGAATGCTTTGGTTGCGAGGGATGAAATTTTAAACCATTTTCCTTGCGTTTTTTTGATAAGGAGAAGAATATAGGACAATTATGAATGATATGACCACATATTGATTCCAAATAATTGGTTCCAATATAATGTTATTTAAGTTGACAGAGACAAAAGAGTCTTCTCCTGAGTACGAAGTTACCAATAATTGAAAAACCCTTTTGTGGGATGATTTATAAAAGGAAAACTAGTTTGTGTACTGAATATTCAATAGTTTCATCCCTTGGAAGAAAGTTCCTGAAACTTGTGTGAAACTTATGTTATTCCAGCTGGGGAATGTTACAACATAATCAGGTAAAGAAGTCATTAGGTATCAAACATTCAATCTCTAGGAGTTGGAGAACGATTACAGAGATCTAAAAGTTTCCAAGATTAAGAGTATGATGTGTGGAAAGTATATATATTATAATAGTGGAAACACTTGCACTAATATGGGCCATGAAGTGTATAGTCTCATACATAGTTCCGACTCTTGTATAGAAGGGGTGCATACCTATTTCTTAGATGGATCCTTTAATAAAGGTATCCTAATTGATATATCCTACATATATCTTTGTTCTTACATAGAATAGGGGGTAGTACATATTGAACCCATGGATGGGCTAGTACACGGGGCCTAGGAGTCACTATGTATCTCATTAGAATGAGAATCAAGCCACACGTAGTTCAGAAGGTACCATGTAATTTAAAATCACACGGTTAGAATATTAACTATGATGTTTAATGTCATGTTGTAAGGACAAAGGTATATCAATGTGAAGAGTGAGGAAATGATGAGGCTATGATAGGGATTGGGATCCAAGTGTCACTATGTAATATGGTGAAACAAGAATCAGGCAACATATAGTACTAAAATAATTCCCCCACCGTGATTTAATTCATGATAGGAGGAAATTGGGGGGGGGGTTTGGTTTGGATATGGGGTTATGCATAGAGAGAGAACTAATACTGGGTCATCTCATGAAGATCTAACTCATACTTGGCAGAGTGGGAGTATTTCCTATATTGTGATGTAGTTGGGCCTAGGATTGGAGATCTGCACGTTACTACACATCTCATTGAAATGAGAATCAATCCACATGAATTTCTTAAATAAATATTATAGTTATTTATAATGAGATGAGGAAATCTAGTGTGCCTTTTACGTTCTTTCATTTATGACCATGGTAACCTAAATATGAATTTATGTGCCTTTCTTTTGTGGGGAATCCTTTTACCAAAACACCTAATCTCATGTGAGCTATGTTCAGTGTGAGAATCAATGAACAAAAAAGGTTATTTTCACAACACAAAGGAAACATAAGTAAAAGATAGGGGTATTTAGATTCTATGTTGGTTGGTATAGGAGATATGATCTAGGAATTTCTACATATTTCATTAGGATGAGAATCAATCTATATCTAGTTCCTGAAATCCCATTTAGTTTAACATCATGCGATGATGATGGAGATGAACTGACGTGAAAGAATGAAAATGTTGCAGCTGGGCCCAATGATGTAAATTTGGGAATCACTACATATCTTTTTAAATCAAGAATAAAGTCACACATAGTTCTTGTGTGGTTTCCAATGAAGGATTAACCAGTGCATATGGAGTGGGTTATTCATTTCATAATTGAGCCTGAGACTAGAACTGGAGATATGAGAGTCACTATGTATATCATTAGAATGAGAATCATACCACACGTTGTTCTTGATCGATTATTCCCAGATAAACTAGGCTTGGATGTGTGGAAATGGACATTAATATTTTTTTGGCATGACGGTTGGGCCTGAGAAAGAAATATTTAGGCTTCATTACACATTTTTTTAATGGGAATCAAGACATATGTTCTGGAAAGTATCCCTGTATAGATCTGATATGTACATAGGGAAAAGGAAGGGGGTTTCTTTTCTTTAATAATGGTGGGACCCAGGATTGAGAGTATAGGCGTCACTATGTATCAAATTAGGATGATAATCAAACTTCATGTATTCCTAAATAGGATCTTATAATTTATTATCATGTGATAAGGGTGTGATAATGTTTGGACTTATGCTCGTAATTGGGATCAAGTGCCACTATGGGGTGGAGATGATGTAAGTGGGGATAATGTGTTGGAGTTTCCCTTGATTAAGATACCAAGAAGAGTGTTTCAACTTACGGTGCTTCAAGGGTTTCTTAACATCGAATTCGAGGGACTTAACCATGCTTTTTAGTGTCATGCGGTAAGTATATATAGTGTCATGCAGTTTTAGGTGACAAGACTAAGACCATATGTCATTAATATTATATTCATGCGATAAGGATGATATTTCCAATTAGCTTAATGCCATTCAGTTCATATGTGACTTCATACCTTTTAATGTTATAAGAAAAAGGCCAACTATGCAATTTAATATCTAGCATCTTGGACGTGATTCATGCGATTTCACAAAATATTTCATTAGTAACGTTGAATTAGTTGGCATTATAATGATGTATCCATCCATTGAGGTTAAGGAATAAGTTATATTGGAGTGGAATGTTTTAATAGAGTAAGGTCCTTCCAACATTGATTCAAGATTCGGAGGATTTCTTTTTAGTATCATTATAGTTATGAGGACCAATACTAGTTCTCCTTGGAGGAATGAATAAAGGCGAAACTTTTAGTTAAAGGCTCACAATATCCAATTTTGATAGACTTATAAGTTATTCAAGGTGAAAAATCTTTTCTCATCTATTCACTCTAATTAATCCAGTCATTTATGGTATTTCTCAATTGTAGATAACTAATCATAAATGGAAACAAAGATTGATAGAGACTGGACATCAATTGGTAAGACCACTTCTATCCCATATACCTTCGAATATGTGGTTTCCCATGCAGTAGAATGGGTTATAGTCCAGTAAGCCCATAAGGCATGCAAGAGTTTTTTAGGAGAAGACTTTTTTTATCTTTATCGACCATCCTTTGGAGTCTGTTTGAAAGGGTCTTTTTGAAAGATTCTATCTATCCATTAACCACTACATGATAACATGATGGATGGTTGGATTTGATATTGTACTCCTGATATAGCTTCTCAACCTTGGTAGAATAGAAATTGGTTCTATTGTACATCAATGTGGTATCAGGAACACCAAATCTAGTAATGATGTTATATTTCATGAAGTTGATATTTCTTTTAACACTAACTTCATTGTGGGGTATTTCCTCAGCCTATTTGGAGAAGAAATCGATAGCAGTTATGATATATTTAAACTGATTGGCTGTAGATCGGCGTAAAACCTCACTATATCCATTCCCCATATAGAAAATGGCCAGGAGTATTTAGATAGATTTTTAAAATATGGGGGTTGATGTTTGAAGTTGACATGAACCTGGTAGTAATGACATTTCATGGTGAATTCTATGAAATATTTCATAATTTAAGGCCATAGGTAACCAAGTCTTCAGATTTTCTTCGAAATCCAATACGCTGACTGGTGGGAACTACAAGTTCCTTCACAAACTTCATCTATGATATCCACAATGTCTTATTCATTGATACATATGATAAGGATTCCATCAAAGCCTCATTTGAAGAGGACCTTCTAGAGATTTGAGCCATCATAAATAGGAAAACTGATTACTCACCGCTAGATTTTATTCTTCCCATTTCTATCTCATAGAAGTAATCCATCTTGGAGGTATTCCTTGATGTCAATAGTCTATCATGTGGTAGGACCATATGGATTAGTGATGTGGATGACTTTGTTAATATCCGGATTTATAAATTGAACAAAATGTGAGACCATGTGGTGATGGGAAATGATGATGACTTTTTCATCCCAATTTTGATCTTCTAGAGCTACAAAAACATTTTCTAATGCATCATATTGGGAATTCTATGATCGTAGTATGTGAGTTAGTATTGGGTCTCAGGGGAACTCTGCCATTAAACCTCACACATAATAAACTAGGGGATCAACTATTCTTTACTTAAGTTATAATCCTCATTGATCTATTTTATTACCAACTTCGAGTCACCTTTAACCTCTAGGTGGTTCACCGACATTTGGAGTGCCAATTCCAAACCTACAATGAAGGCTTGATATTCTACCTCATTGTTAGTACAACCTTTTGATTATAGGGTGGAGTAAGATAGGACTGCCTTCCCTGGGTTGATAAGGACAGCCCCTAACCCAAATTTTTTAAGATTAGGGTATTCCATTCTCTTCCCCATGGGGATACTAGATGCATCGTGAAAATATATCTTCCACATTTGGGTGTTGTATTAAATAGAGAACATCTCTTCCTCTAGAAGTTTAGTATTTTAAAAATTTTATTCTATAGATGGGTGCTTTATAAGTGAATATATCAAGGCCTAGACATTCACTACTTTTTGAGGGATGAATTTTATATCAACTTGCTAAAGAATAACCACCCATTATGCTAGAAAACATGTCAAAATAGGATGATTGATGATATATTTTAGGAGGTAATTGTGAGAGACTAATTAAAAATCATGGTTTTATAGGTAGTTCCTCAGTTTCTGGACAATGAATATTAACACTACTCATCTCTTCTAAATATCTAAATAACAATTCATGGTATTGAGAATGGTTTGATTGAGTTAATAGAGACTATTTTCATTCCCAGTGTCATTCTTTTGCATGAGGAAGGATCCTAGTGAACTCTATAAGGACATAACATATAGAATGAGTGGGTTTCCATTAAGGGTTTCATTAACACTAGATGGATCATGAGGTATTTCTTAATGGTTTCAAATGATTCTTGGCAGTCACTAGTACATTGATATGTGACTCCCTTCTTCATTAGTTTGGTGAAGGGAAACAAAATTTCCTACAACGTTGGCTATGAAGCATCGAATATATGACAAGTGTCCCTAATGTACTCTCAAATAATTATGGTTTTAAGGAGGTTAAATGATAAGTATTTCCTTTGTTTTCCTAAAGTCAAATTTGATTCGATGATGGAATATAATGAAGCCAATAAATATCCCTAATGTTACCAAAAAATTACATTTTTAGGAATTTATATTGAGGATATGTTATTGTAGCTTGTTGAATATGGTCTCTAGATTGGATATGTAGTAAGAATATTATTGGTATTTCAGCACTATATCATTAATATAACATTCTAAGAACTTCCCTAGGAAGGGGTTGCTTATGAGATGGATGGAATGTTGGTATGTGGAACTATCATTGTTAAAGCCAAAGGGAATTACCTAAAATTAGAATACTCTCAGGGGGATCTTAATTTTGTGGCCTCTTCATATTTTCAGGCCATAAAAGTTTTCTTATACCCTGAATAACCATCCATTTTGGAGAGAGATTGATAAATTTCCCTTTCATCAATCAGTTGTTCTGTGATGGGAATTGCGAAGTCATCTTTTAGAAAATGACAGTTTAGATCTCTGAAGTCAATGAAAACTATGACTTTCCAATTTTTATTATTCACAAGGAAAATGATTCTTAGACATTTGGGATACTGTACTTCTTGGATGAATTCATTATTGATGAGTTCATCCACTTCAGCCTCAATTTTGGAGGCGTGATTCAGATGTGTTATTTTGGATAATTTTTTTATATGTGACGATCTTATGGTAAACCCATGTGATGGGTGGCCACCTCAGGGCCAAGGCCTAACATATATTTGTAATTCTAGGAAAACATATTTTGATTCTTCTTCATAAAGGAAGTATATTCCTATTATTTGGGGGTAATGGGTACACTAATCAAAGTGGTTCATGGATATTCTTATATTCTCATACTTATCTCCTTTAGGTAATCGATAGTGGTGGATAAACCTTCCTTGAATGATGGAGGGGAATAAATAAGGTATTACTCTTATTATTATTCCCCATGCTTTACCCCATTCACCTTGTCTTGGGAAGTGGAGGATGCAGACATTTCCTCATAGGAACGTTGGGAGTCACAATCTAGACATCCAAAAGACAAGGAAACCATTTCATGCTCTCTTACTGATATAAAACCCTCTTAATGCTATGACGGGGAGAAGAGGGGATGAATATGAGCAACATAATTTTCTTCAACTAGAATGATATTTTATTTGATTCAAGTTGATGAAACAATGATTTTTTGGAGCCTAGAGGTTTGAATTAATTAATTTTCATCTATGTTTTTATTACTGCTAAGAAATTTGAATACTTATCCAATGCTACCATGATCAGTTTTCATAATTAACATCACGAAAGTAATTAGATGTAAGACTGAATTTAGACCACCTATTTTATTCAGTTGATGGGGAACACATAGTGTATACTGATCTGTTTTGAGTAATTGGATGGAATCATCTGAAGAATATTTAGAGCATTTATCCAAGTAACATTATCATCAATGGGTTATTTCCATTATATATAGTAGAACCCTATGTCAATGTATTGGGACTTAAAAGATTTTAATGGGGCTTTATCACCATATAACGTCCCAATTTTACCATTGATACAATAATTTAGGCATTGGAGGTAGGAAGACGGGTTATCCAAATTCAAATGTAGCCATAGTTTTCCTGGAAGAACATTGAAGGTCGTTTCATGTCTAACAACTATAAATTCCGTGTCAGAAATGAGGTCCTCAAACCTAGTATTGAGTTTAATTTCCCCAAGATGAATTTTCTCATTATTTTCATAACATGTAACATTAGTATGGAGGGTGAAAAGTGAGATTAATTGGTACCTAGTTAATGATGTGTTTGGATTGGGATAAGGTTGACTCCTAAGATGTTGTCATTGAAGGATTGTTGGATATCAGGGACATTTATCCTACCATATTTATAAAATGGCCCGATGTGTCCCTATATGATGACATCCACATCCTAGTCTATGACAGATTTTACCATATGATATTTTGCAGAATCATGCTCTTCATGATGTACTTCATCCACAACAACCTTAGTTTAAAATTCTTGAGGACTTAACGAGGCCTTAATAAGTGCTTATTAGAGATATTTTGATAGACTCAAGGCATCCAGGATTGAAAAATTGGCTAACACCAAGGATAATTACATCAAGAAATCATATTTATAGTCCAAAGGTTTGTATTTTCCAAAATGGGGAAGTTATTTTATAGGTTATTTGGAAGCTTATTTTCTTGATGTAGATGAATCAGTCCTTAAAATAGGAGTCGAAGGTACTTTCTCTTTTGGTGGATTGGGCTGGCTAAGTCTGCCTACATTTCGAGGTTGATTGGGCAGTGAAATATCTTTTAATATATATTCTAGTATGATCATGTTAGGGTAGACCCTATCATGCGTGGGATAACTTCCTTTTTTTGATGATCTCACTAGAGAGATCTCCCATGAGTTTTGGATACATAGACAGTTTGAGAAGTGGCATGATTGAAGTAGTGACTTATGGAATGACACCGTCTTCCTCTATATCCTCCAATATAGTAGCATCTTCCCCTATAACCTAATCAAGTTTAAAGAATTCGATTTCAGAATAATGATCATCATTTAAGCATGGATCCCTTAAGTGAATAAATTTAATGGAACTAAAATTCAACTCATCCTCTGAGGGATATTCCATATGGTGGGTGGACCCTTGTTGTTCCATTTTGTAGGGAAGTTCTCGTGCATTTGGGGTTATCAAAATGAAGTTGTATAAGTCCAAGTATAGATTTGTACATAACATGATCTCATATTCATGCATTTTATTTTCACCCTATCGACCATGTCTCTTATTGGAGGACTATCATTCAAAGGACTGAGCTATTGATGAAGTTGGTTGCATTGTAGTGGAAGTGGCTAAAAGCACAGTTGGATACAGTAACTATTCTTATAGGATAACATGAGTTAGGTTGATCATTTACCTGACCATCTAATTGTTTAACTTCCATGTACCCTTGTTATTGACTTATATCCATTCATTATCTTCTTCTGGATCAGTGGTAAATACACACATTACTTGGGAGGGTGAATTTTTCAGCTTCACCTACACAGAGTCTACCATTTTTTATAGGAGGTCTTCAAAAAATAAAAACTCAGGGATATTGTTCCCTATTTATTAATGGACTTGGAAATAATTTGAGATATCTTTATCACCCTCATTGTTGGGATTCCTAGGATTTTGAAACATTATCATGTTATTTTCCAATACCAATATGATGTAGCTAGGACTTGATCATTTTAGAAAGAATAGATATTTTTTTTTATCTTTTTTTGTAGATTTCTTATAAATCCATCATATGAGATTTATCCATCATATTTTTATTTATTTCCTTCCATTCATTTTAAATTGGTCGGTTTACTATTTTTCCAACCACCCTGAAATTAGAAATGGTGTGACCAATAATCTTACAAAGGTCACAAAATGGAGGGTTTCTCTCATATTCTATTCTTATTTCTGTTTTATAATTATTGGAATTGAGAGTGATAGTATTGGGTATCTTTGAATCTAAGTTAATTTCAAATATCACACTCGCAAAAAGACCAAATTCAACATTTATTGTTATTTGGTCTATTTTGAGAGGGGATCCAATACAGGAAACAATTTCATTCCAAAAACTAGGATGCAAAAAGAACCAATTCAGGCCGCTAAGTCTAACCCAAACTTGTTCCATTGTGTTCCTATATATATGTGGGTGGAAAGAAATATCCCAATTAGATAATTAGAGAAAACCCTGTTTCAGATTAATGTTTCCAGTATTCCAAACATTATCATGATCATCTTGTGCTATTATCAACATGTGATAATACATTTTTCCTATTGGTATCATTTTCCATTCCAAAAATTCCAACGGTGTGAAATATGAGAATGTAAATTAAGTAGGGTCCAGGGACGGTCACCATTAAGGTAGGATATGAGGCCCATGAAAGAAAATATGAAACTTTTTGTGCATTGTTGAAGTGAATCTGATTCCGCTTCTACCATGTAACCTCCATCCTCGAGCCCCTTGAATAGAGGTACCTTTGTCACATTATCATTGCCTAGAGACGTGCCTTTCAAAGTATCTAGTAAATATATCCCCTGAGATCTGACCGCGAGCATTTTATTAGGAACCCTTTAATTAAGGACTTCATCTCTTTGATTATCAGCAATGAGATATTATGTTGTAGTAGTTTTCTTTGTACAAAGAGACACAAATTAGTGGGATTGAAACCTCATAGGTGTGTGAAAGGAAGCCTCCATGAGGAAGGATATCGAGGGAAAGACCATAAAAGCCCTCACATATTCCTTTTTTCATATACTCAAACTATTTTATCATTTTCTCTTTTTGATCATCCTGAAGAGGCGGGATTTTTTTCTAATGCTTAGGAGGTTCAGCCACATGATATGGTGTGGGATTTGGAGTAGGAGTGTGTACATGGAATTGCTTAAGTGCAATATTGGCTTCCTATTCTTAACCTGTTCTCCTCCCATGATTTTATGTAATTACTGAAGACATTTCTTTAGTCTATTCAATGGAGTTTTTTACATGATTAGAAATTACAACAAAGTCCCATAACCCTCTTGTATATTTCATAAGAATCAAATATATGCACAATTCATCCTTAAGATTCCCTATATAGATGTGAAATAGTTTTTCTTGAGGGAGAGGTTGGTTTAAAGAGTATGTAAATCCTTTCCATCGAGAAATGAATTCAGATACCCTTTCCTTCTCCCAATGTTTACAATTTGTGAGATCACACCCTATTTTCTTCTACAACATTGAGCTAAACTGTAAGAGAAAATATAGATGATGGTATTCCCACCCTATAATGGAATGAGACTGAAAACTCATGTACCATACAGAGGCTATCCCCTAAAGAGATTTCATGAATTACGTGAGAATTACTGCCCCCTTTTTTTAAGGGTCCCTGTAATGGTATCACAAGTAGAAACAATATGGGTCCAATACTGCTTTTGGTCTCCCAATCTATTGAAAAATGGAAATAATGTATTCCTAATGTTCAGTGGGGGAATATTAAGATATACCCATTTAGGATAAGCCTTCTTTTTTGGTCGTATCATCTCCTTTTGTTCCTATCTGGCTTCTAATCAAGTTGTGAGTGATTTAACAGAATTCATGATCCCTCAAGGATTGTCTAGTTTGGACAAAGCTTGAGTAGGTGAAGTAGCTGGTTGGCCCATGGGTGATGGTACCAAAGGTATTTTATATGGGTATCCCGTATGTTTAGGCCTGTAAGGACACAACATGGCCTATTCTGATTGCGCACCCAACATGGGGAAATTACCAATATTATGCTGTGGAATCCAACTATATTTGTGGTTGGTATATCATGTTGATTGAGTGTTCTAGATCCACTTCAATTACTATAACTAGTCCTCTTTTTTGAGGTATAATGGTTGGGGGTGTGATATAAGGATTTTATTTCAGAGTATATCTAGTAGGAAGGTTTCCTAAAAGTAATTATACATTGAGTCTTCTCAATTCCTTCATATCTTCTTCTTGCTGAGAAAATTGTTCTTCTAGAGAAAGCAGATTAACCACCCTAGGAGGAAGGTGAGGTACAGTATGACCCTTTCCATTTTCCTTATTGGATTCCTTTTAAGAAGGTACAGTTGAAATATTCTAAGAAATGCTCAAATCTAAGGAAATATTCATATTCTGGGCACACACACTTCATTCAGTTATTTCAGCATAGACCACATTATGAATTTGATCTACCTCTTCCAAATCCTCCTCTGAATTGGACTCGTTCTTTGTAGAGTCTCCAAGGGAATAATTAATTAAATTCAATATTTTGGAATGTATCATAGTAATTTTATCAATTAATCTATAGAGATTTCTCTTCTTACTCCCTCCATAAGGCCTTGTCATCTCTAATTCTGATTCTTTAGGAGCTGTTTAAAAAATAGTAATTCGAATAGAATCTCTATTCAATTCGATCATGTGCATTCCTAATGAGGATACATGATCATGGGATGGGAATAACTAGGATGAATAACTCTGTATCACTTCCCTTAATTGGGAGAAGACTGATCTCCACTGCATAGGAGGTTATTGAAGTGAAAAAACCCCAACCGTGAGGGCTGAGACTATTCCTAATCCACTTTCAACGCTCTTTGGGTCAGATTTACTGAATTTGAAGGATGGGTTAAAAAAACACCCCAGACCTATGGGCTCGGGTTTCTCTTGAATTGTTGTGGCTACTACTTCCTTGACTTCCCTTCTATTTTTTTTGGATTTTTTTTCAAAATTGGGATTGGTGCTTTATTTTTTATGCACATGGATCACCCATTTCCATTGACCGATGTTCTATTTCTGACATCTACACTATCTAGTTGATAACTTATCCTAAATGGGAAGACTTCTCAATATTTTCAGAATCTTGATGCATCCGTATCTCAAGTAGTATGCTCTCTTCGGGACCAATGTCGGTGATTGTTGGTGAGGGCCTATTTTTATTGAGTAGATCTCTGGCTTTCAACATGCTTCATTTTTATGTTAGCCTAGTGCTAGGAAATTGCATGATACCATTTTTAGTGAGCTTTTCTTACAGGGTATCATGGTGAAATGTAATTATCCATACCCACACCATCCTCTAATATAGACACCGGATAGGGTGTTGGTGATCAATAGTTGCAATCTTTTTAGCACACTGAGGCATGCATGCTGAAGAGATCCTTGCTATATCTATAGATTTTGTGCATCTATGAGAGTTTCCAAGTCAATTTTTTATTGAATCCATCATATTACCATTAATTTTTTTATACTCTTCATAGAGAAATAATTTCTCTCTCAAGTGATAAATATCTATCCATATATGGAGGAAACTTTCGTGCACACAATATTCTGATAGATCCTATGGAATACTATATTAAGTGGTGGGTAAAGTCCATAACATGACTGATATTTCATCATTAGCATTCTATTTTCTCAAGTTTATCGTTCCATCTCCATCTTTTTTTGGAGGTTCATCTACTTGGTCCAACCAGAGTGGACGCTTTCCCACCGCTTTGTTATAAGAAACCAAATTGGTATGGACTTCTTCTATTGTAATGGAAGGTAAGTATCCCAAGGGTGGTTTGGAGAATGAAAATCACCTTAGAATGTATTCTGGTTGATAAAATATTTCAACTACTAATTATAAGTAATTAGAAATGAATGGAATTTTTTTCACAGCTGCCTCATGGTAGGAGAGATTTCCCATCACTACATTTCCAATTGGAGGATTCTCTAGGCAACATGAAAAAGCTTCCATGGAGGGAACTTTAATAGTGAGTGCAATCATAGGGATAATCAACATGCTAGATTTTATAAAGGGGATAGACCCCTTGATCCTTTTTCTTATAGCCATGCAGAGGGATGTCATAAATCTTATCAGGAGACACGCTCTCAAGATCGATCTAATTGTAGCCATGAAGTAAGCCTTCATGGTGAAGTGTTTGGAGAGGACCTTTGGCATTACTACCACTACTCTCATAATTTGTTAATGGGAGGGTATTATGATTATCTTCCATAAATAATTGTATTAGGGATTCAAGAACTCCAGCATTAAGTATAGAATTATCATTGATCAGCTCTTTGTCTTCTAGTTGTCTTTGGTGAGACTTGTTTTTGGATGCCTTCTTGTGGACTACTGGGGAAACTTGCTAGGGGAAGTAATTTTCATGGGAATGTTTTGTTCATTCCTTAGATTGGATGTTAGGATAGGATAATTTCCTTCAATTGGGATGGGTGTATATTGTTGATTCATATGTCCATATATCATGTGGGAGTTTTCCCTATGACCATCCTGGATATGAGTAGAGGTGTGTGTCTGTTATAGGGTGATATGCTGATGATCCACCCCATATTTTGGGATAGAGTCAGGTTTTCATCCCTCAATAACACCTACTACCATTTTAATGATGTCCTGATAGGTTTTTAGGATATGGGATGTGATTTTTGTCTTCCCTTTTACAATTTTCATGATATTCCTGGTGACTTTAGTGATTGGAATAGGGATATATTCCCATTACTTATTTGGAGTAGGTGTATATTCTTACTCATGTCCTCCCATTAATATCTATGGATATTTATAGTACTCATTTTTAAGGTTAGATAGTTGATTATGCTACCCATTTGTTATCCGGACATTATGATTGACTTCTTCAGGTGATGCTAAATGAAACTACATGGATGATTTATAAATGAATGTTGGTGTGTGTGGCTGATTATAAAGTACCCTCAAACATGGAAGTAGAGATTTTTTAGGTGATTTTATATGAGTCCACTGATAGTATTGGTGGGTGTAGGTAGATGTATGTTTCTACTCAGGGTATGCTGCATTATTTGAGTGATGAGTTTCCTTGAATACCACTAAGCGAGTCTACTAGCTAGATGGATTAAGGTGGCTGTGTGTATGTTTATGCTTGTATTTGGACACCAAATTGTATCATTGGGGTTATTAATAGGTTATTGGGGTGTTTCCATACTCCATAGTGACCGGTCAACACCCCTAGAGGGCGGTCTTGCATTCCCAAGTTTGTATGAACTTGGCTGGTTGGCCGAGGATGACACCCTCATCATGTTGAGGGCTTACTGCTGCGTGACGTTATCAGAAATGATTGCTAGTAAGATCTATTTGGAAGGAATCATGTGTATTCTAGATGATTCCATATGTATCCTCTTGATCTACCTACCAATGATATGGGAGGTAGTGTTTGTCATGTTTTAAGGATAAGCTCCAAAAAATGGTCAAAGATGACAGTCGATGCCATATTCTTCTAGACCACCAGTCATCGCTAACTTGACAAGTATAGGGGATTAGTGAGATGGCAGATATTTTAGGTGGCATCAAGGGTCATTATGGTACTATGTTTATGGTACTCCCAAACTAGTGTGTTATACACCCAGCATTGAAGACATTGGTATGATGATTGCATTATTTTCTTGGATAAAGACCGAGTGCAAGTAGTAGTCAAAGCATACATTTGAGGTAGCTAGAAGTAATCCATTGGATTGAGGGGAGTTCTAAAAATATGTTTATGGATACATAAAATACACAAAAAAACCTAATCATATAATTATCTCATTTAAATGAACACACGTTTAATTTATCATTTCTTTTGGTCTTCTTTCGTTTACGAGAGGAAAAGGGGCCTGACAGATGGGTGGAATTATCATATTGGTTTAGGAGTCACATCGCCTTCATTATTTTTTTTGTTTTTCCCCAGAGAATATTCATTTAAACCTCGAAGTAATTTTTAGTTGTTTTAGTTTTTTGCAATCATTCATGTTGGATTAACTATTTATAAATAGTTTCCAACGAGTTTTCTATGGAACCAGAAACACCCGGCGAATCTTTATCCATGGGGACTATATTTCCAAAGGTAGACAATAATTGGAAAATTTGACCGATGATACATAAGAACTCACAATGATCAAGATTACTAGAGGTCAGTCTCATCACACCCTTTTGGGGGTAATTATTTCTACTATAGGACTCTATTATAGATTTAATACATGTTTTTAATCCTTTATTAAATCCCAAGTATTACGTAGGCCACCCTTTATTTAACAATCATGTATTAGTATCTATGAAATTTAGAATCATCAGTATGTATATGAGGTTATTCATCACTAGAGGTATATATATGTATACTATGTTCACCATCAGTGGTATCCTTTTATGTATTTATTAGAGATTATTTGGTCATTATTAAGATGATACCGGTTTTCTAGCCCATAGTGGGGCACTCTGGGGTGTATCATCATCTAGGGATATGGTATTTGTTTTGATGTTGGGATCTAATCCATGTCATATAATTCCTACATATCCTTTTGAAATGAATTATAACCCACATAGTTTGGATCCCCTTATTGGGGAACATCATACCTTTTAAGGTCATGTGATAAGGTCCAAACCATGATGTTTTAGCATAATGTGGTAAGGTTTCCTAGGTGAAAGGTTCCTAGTCAATGTTTGGTGTGGGAATTACAACTAAGTATTCCTAGGAACCTGGATGGGATATGAATTTACAAGTTAAATTAAACCCTATTGGGAATGAGTACTAGAGAAAATAGGGTTGATTTTAGATGATTGGGTTTGTACATCAATGTTCATTCCTATATATCCCATTTGGATGGGAATTAAATCCCAGGTAGTATTTTTGGTCTCATAAGGGAGTGTGTTCCTTTGAGACTATTAAATCGAGACTTTCTACTAAATAGGATGCCCTGATAAATGGTTTTATTCTTGGGGATTACTCCTAAGAAGGATTCCCATGTAAAAAATTATGGGGCCTTGAGAACTGGTTTTACTCATGGAGATTTTTTGGTTTGGTTCGAGGATTACTCTTGAGGGGGATTCCTAGACTATTTGAAGTTTGGCTGCGTCTTATTCCCGAGGAGGATTTCTATGTTGGTGAAATATTGGGCTTATACCAAGTAAGTGGCCCTAATTTGAGTTGGGGATTACACATGGAATTATTACCACAAGGCTTGGGATCATGTGTATGTCATTACCACCTTCAACCTCTAAGGCTACATGAGTAATGATCGGTGTGAGAAACAAGAAGAACCAAGAGATTTAAGAAACCACATAATTTTCTTTCCCCTGAGGTCCAATACATGGCCTTGTGGACCCACACCCATAGAGGCACTCTTAAGGAATGTGAGAGGACGACTCAAAGGATGATTCACTACTTAAACATGCATTTAATGGTGTGTATGTTGTGATCTTGGAAGAGGATTAGGGTACGACAATTACCTCTCTTAACATTACACTTGAATGGGTACATGGTGTGTAAAATTAGAAAGGAAGGAAGCATGAGAGATAAGTGAGGCCTCTGATGCTCATCCCTTCTTTGACCCAGTGGCCGGTAGGTAGAAGGGATAAAGAGTGAAACCTCATATAAGAATGGTTCGGGGCTTACTTCAGGAGGGATTCTAAAAAATTGGTCTTATAGAAAGGGGGGTGGATCTAATTTCATGTTGATTGGAAAATAAAGTGTAATACTCAGCATCCATACTAGGAACTGAAGGCTCCAGGTCTTAGAGATGATATGTGTTGGACATGGTCCTAACCCTAGTGTCCAAGACTAAGAACTTCAGAACATTGTTCTAGGGTTCGGGGTCCTCATGACCCTTGGAATACATATCCATAGGAACCCTGAGGATCTTATCTATATGGAAGGGAATTAGTAGGAAATCCCAAACTATAAGAATACAAATCCAAATTGTAGACATGATCATGTACCCCTGTTCAGGGTATTGCAAATATGATGGACTTGGTGGAGGTTTCAACATGGTCCCTTTCAGAAAATGGAGCCAATGGCGGAGGAGTCCTTCCATTGGTTTCTTGGAATATGACTCAAAGAGTGAATCCCATAAGTCATTGGCATAGGTGCTTGGTGTAGGGCTTGGGAGAAACTGAAAATAATTCATGCATAGAGGGATAAGCCTATGTGTACTGAATATGTTTTGAGTAATGGACCACATGGGCAATGAAATTTGGGTAAGGCTCTAGCCTTGGCATCACGAGTCTCCTTGAAGGTCCCTGGAAGGGTCTCATATAGGTCCCATATTAGGGAGAGGGGCCTCACAGTATGTGTTTTATCTTTAGGGGAGAACAGGTACTCTTACTGGTGTCTTCTATTTATGACCACAAAGGGACATTGATCTCACTTATCCCCCTTAATTCATTATTATATTGGGTTTCATTGAGCTACCTGTAGATTGCTTCTCGACCTAGGAGAAGAGGATATGCGACTAGAGATTCAGGATTCATCTGAATTTTTCAGTTATTCAAATGAGTTTCTATTGGGTCCTACTTATAGGAAACCATGGGAACAAGGTTGAAGTAGGTTACTCACATAGGCTAGGGTGTAGGTTTTCAACGTAGGTTCCCCAGGTAGGGGTGTCCCACCCTTTAGTGGGGCATAGGGGGGTTGCACTGGCCTTCTGATGCACAAAGGTACACATGAATAGTTCAACTTGGTCATGTCCATTTTGATCCCCCTCAGTGTTATTTGGTTCGTCAACATTCTTAAGGTATTCTTACTAATATTTTCATTACACTAGAAAAAAAGAGTGTCAATTAAGGTAAAATTCTTAACCAAGTTCTATAATTTTTTTTAATTCTTCCAAATCCTTTAATTATTTTACAACCATAACAATATAATGATATTATTATATTTACAATAATAAAGTTTTATCATGTCGACGGTATAACCATTTTTCATGTTCTTTCCATCTCATGGAAAATGAAAACGTTGTCCATGTGTATTTAGAGAATACTACCTTCGTGGATGATGTATCTTATTTTTTACCAGTGCATCCCATGGATGGTTATAAATATGGATTTAATAAATATATATGATATTTATGACATAATTATGATTCAATAAAGTTAAAATATTATCTACTTTCATTCCATCCAATATTTTGTAAAATGAAAATGTCACATGTGTGTGTCTATGGACTACCACCTCCCCGAAATGACGTATTTCATTTTCACGACCTCCTTACAAGGATGTTTCTAGCTGTATATTTAATTAATAAATATGATTTTTATGCCATTATTGATAATATATAAATATTATTGAACTATATTATGAATCCATGAACATCATTCAACACACCAAAGCTGTTTTTTCCCAAATGTCCTCAAAACATTCAATGTGAACTTAAATTATTTAGTAACTAAATAAAAAATTGAAATAAATTAAGTAAGATGAATAATAATAATTTAATAATGTAAAAAAATTATAAATTATATAATTAGTAAAATTTTATTATTCAATAAAGTAAAAGACGCATGTGGAAAGTCGTGACTTAAGGTAAAAGATTTTTCTTTAAAACCTTGGTTTAAATATATATATTATTTCTCATCCATATCAATTATCTTTTAAATATTTAAAGGATATTATTATTTATACGCCAAAATAGTGGTTATAAAATTTTCAAATATATTTGACTTTCTTTACAAATTTTTTAAAATAAAGCTTTTTAATGTTTTCTGTATGGGTAAATTTGTGGTATTATTTTAAAGGTGTGAAAAGAAGTTTTTTAAACATTTATCACATGAAAACATTTTCCCATCATTATTTTAGTTCTTAATTATTAATCTTATTGTACTTGTTTTCATTTTTTCCAAAAGTAATTAAATTCCAATTATTTTGAGGAATTTTTTATTTTTAAAGAGTTATCAAAATATAAGGAAATTTCAAATTATTTTTATGAGATGTTTGAAAATTATCTTGATTATGGTTTCAAATGAGTTTTATATTCAAAAGAGAAAGATTATATATGTTTTTCTAAATAATTATTCTTAAAAACTTTAGATGATGACATGTTGTCTTGGGAAATATCAGTCCACTATATTTGGTTACGATTTATTCCCCGGAGAAATAATGATCAGAATTAATTGATTTTATGTTATACTATATGGGTGAAACACGAGTGAACATGGGCGATGAATATGATGTCACAATATATATTCATGGTTTTCTAATATTTATATGAGTTTTAGTTATTTTATTTATCAGAGGTTGATTTTATATGTGATTATGTTTTATTATGATTTCAATGTTTATTTTTTGAAAATAAAGACATTATTATGGGTATTCATGGTTTTTAAAGGACCAATGAGTTTCCTTTATTTTTATATCCCATACTGTGCATTATTTTTATCATGCCACATTTTTTATTTTTTTATGGAGCTTAAGGATGAGTAGGCACATTAAAATTTTACCATTCCAGTTATGATGACTAATCTTGAATAAATAAAAAACTATCATGAATGAAATACAAGTTTAAAATTAAGAAAATATTTTTTTGAAAAAAATTTACACTTTGTGTAAGTGTCAACTTTTTTAGGTTATGACATTCCTAATTCAATAAAAATATAAACCTAAAAGATCATGGGAATATTGGAAGGTTCAAAGTCATTTCTATCAAATTCGTCATTATGGGTTGGCTATGTATGGGGTGCTATAGTTGGTATCAAATCCAATGTGTAAAGAATAATGTTTCTAGTAGCAGATCTGAGTTTCTGTGTTTAGGTTGTTACATTGAGTTATGATTTATGTTCAATAAAAATATATTTTCATGTGGTGTGTCTACCACCCCATGGATATGTTCTATTATAATTTTGTGAAATTCAATTTATTAACTATCTCATTTAAGTTATTTTCATCTATGGTCTTTTTATTTAATAATTACCAAATCCATAAGGGTTTTTTGTTCAAATCTCACATTGAATTTGAAACTGTTATGAATAAATTTCCATCTTGGGAAATCAAAAGATTTTTTTTCTATAATATAAACATTATTTTAATATCCCATGAATGTTCATGTTTTTTACATATTCTCCAACCATTTAAAATCCCCTCTTGTTTATAAGTTACCCGAAGTAATGTATTTAAGTAAAACCTCCCTTACCTATTCTTTTTGATTGAGAATATTTCTATTCCATGATCGTATTATTTTTTATATATGGATTTATATATATAACAAATCCTATTATTTGATAATTCCTTTTCAATGAAATTAAATTTATTTAAAAATATAATCTTCTTTTAAAAATTTTAGTAGGATACTTTTCAATAAAATTTTATATTATTTAAAAAATATGAATTAAATATTGTTTTTAAATTTTTTCCAAAAGTAGAAATTTTAAAACTATATTCATTAGTTTTATTTAAGAAATTTATTCTAGGTTTTCATGATTTCCCCAAGAAATTTCTATTACATTTTTTATATAATATTTTAATTTAAAATAAATTGTAATAAAAATTTAAAGTGTATTTCTTCTTCATTCTCAAAATAAAATTTTAATGGTTATATAAAAGTGTTTTTAAGTAATGTACACAAAACTTAATGTTTCTTATGATTCACTAAGAATATTATCTAATGATACCGTTGACCATATTTCTCTAGATTGATTATAATAATGTATTATGTTATTTCTTGTTGGGAATATTTATTTTTCACTTGTTAATTAAGCTATTTTGGAATTAATAATGTTTTCATGTTCATGTCGAACAAATATGTATGGTTTTCATTATGTTATAGGTGGGCCCAAGATTATATATCCCTCCATTTAATTCGTTAAATAATTATCTCTTCAGATGAATAGAAAGTGGAAGTGAACCGAAAACCTTAGGTGACTTTGTCCACTAAGTGATGGCTAGGGACATAATTAGACAACCCTCCAATAAATTAGGTAAATATTTATATCTCCTTAGATTACATGTTAGGAATTATAGATCAAACTCAATACATTATGGAACTTTTCCCATTATGTGATTATGGTATTAGTAGTGATCCTTGACAAAAGGTATTATTTTCAATGGTTATGTATGTACCACATTCTTATGTTTATGTTATGTTTTCATGGATCTTGATTAATGACTCATATTTTCATACTCTTATTACTTCTGACTTATTTTATTCCAAAAACCTTATTCCATGATCGATGATTAATGATCAATTATTTATTGGGAATGATTATATTATGTTATTTACATGAAACATTGTTATTTTATCATACCAATATGTTTATATCATAATCACTTATGATCTTTGATTTTTTTTCTCATGTCTACCCTTACTAGGATTCTGAGCACACCCTTTCTTATCTTTTCATTACCTTGGTTCTAAAGGATAATACTAAGTTTAATACGTCCAAATGGGTATCAAGTGAGAATAATATTTTGTGGTATATAATGAAGATGTTGTAAAATAATCTTATTATGTGTTTAATATCCATAGACACTAAACCTGTAGATTATAAGGTGTGATTTATCATTACGTACAATGAATATTCCTATAAAATGATGTAATATACATGTATAATATCCTTAGGTCACTTCATGTTCTCCTCTTCTAAAATAAAAAGATATTTATTCTACTTTATACCCACCTGATATACTTTTTCATTTACTATTCATCATTGCATAAGAGAATCTGCATCATTTCCTTTCATACTGCATCCTTTTTAGTTCATTGTAACTTCTTATCCCGAGTCAAAAAATAAAATTACACTCAAAAAATTAAGTTAATGGAAATATAAATAAAAAACATATGTATTATTAAAATAATATCTAGTTATGTGAGTGTTACTGCTCCCTTTGATGTTTCAAAGTCCATCATTTACAAACTGAATAGTTTAATTGAATCTTCATTAAACATTCGAGAGAATATTCATATTTTTAATCATATGGTATGAACATAAACTATCAATAATATACATATTTATATTATTTTTTTCCTTGATAACTATTTTATAAATAATATATTCCTCTTTTATCTTCATCCTCTTCTCATTACATGCAATTCCAGAATGAGTAGAGACATGTATTGGTCTCTTATCTTTTTTTTTCAGCACAATAAATCATATCATATTCATATTTCTCCAAAGGGTAAAATATATTTATCAAAAAATTTAATTTTATTATTTTTCATCCCATATTATTTGTCTTATAGAGGAAACAATCAACTATTTTCTAACAACAAATAGGTTTATTCCCAAATTTAGAGAAATTGAAACGATATCTATAGAATAAATTTTTACATTTATATAAAGGAAATATTTATTTTCTTCTTTTCTTGATTATAATTATTGATCCTCCTAATTAACATTTCGATTCACCATAATAAGACATTATTCATCCCTATTAGGAAAAAAATTAAAACTTCATCAAAGGAAATATATTTTTTTACTTACCTCTTCATGTATTTTCTATTTTTTAATATCTTCTATATTATTGTTATGTTCTTGATGATTGGGAAATTTCTCTTTTCATCAATTTTAGTTTTTCTTTACACTTTATGTTTCTAATTTTGATGTTTTAGTATCATATCCCACGTCATTGTTTTCCCATATATTTGTGAATTTGACAATTTAGTACTTCCTCAAAAGTTCTTGTTCCTTGTTCATCTCCTTCCATAAATACTTCATGTAAAAAAATTTCAAACTTGAATATCTTATTTGGGATATATATTTTTTAATACTAAATATTATTTCTTAAATATATAACCTCTTTTTTGAGTGTATCAAAAATTTTAAACTATTCCTTGATAAAAATATTAAAATCATCAACAATCTTTGACTTTTCATCAATCTTCAACTTATATCTCATTTATTCATTAGGTTTACCTGATATTTTACATAATATTCTACAACATTATATATATGATAAAAATATACATTAATATAATCAACTTATCTTGGTTATTTTTTAAATATCCTATAATCTTCTTATTCTTTATTTAATTTTAAATTAATCCCCTCGTGATCCCCTTCAATGTTACCTTGTTATCAATAACTCCCTCACACTGATCATTCACTTCAACCAAAATTATGATTTATCTATTTAATCCATCATATAATCTTTTATGTATATGATAAATTTAGTTTTACCTCTATATAAAGGATCTTAGTCACTATCTTCTTCTTCAATTTAATCGAAAACATTTCTTAAATATTTCATTTCCTTTTATTTTCTAGAATAAAAGTTCCTTCAAGGGGGAAAGTTTTTATTTACATTTGTGATAATTAAAAATCACTATGTTCTCCATAAAATCTTTTTGGAAACCTATAACTGATGTGACCAATTTTATACAATTAAAAAATTTCAATACTATCTTACCCTAAAATCTTACTTTTTTTCTATTAAGATGTTTTTCCACAAGTGATAATAAATCATCACTTTTATCTTCTTTAATTTCCAATTATTAAACTTCTTGGTTCTCTACTATTCTAAATGAAATATCTTTAGATGAATATCTAACAGTTCTTTCTAGATTCACTGAAATTTCATATGTGACCAATTGTTTTGTGTATATAATTAATAGAAATTTTCTTGAGATTCAATTCTTCAAGTGTGGAAACTTTTGGATTATAAATTATATGTAATATATATATGATAATATTCACTAGATTATCATATTCTATCTCATGAACAAGTTCATGAATATTTCTAACAACTTAAATCATATAGTTGAATAAACTATTATTATTTTCACTTAAACCCATTTCAAATAATCAAATATATTTTAAATAACCTGAAAATTTTCCTCTTTCACTTTTATATCTCCTTTATAAATATTTACATGCTCATCCCAAATTCATTAAGTTATTGTGTAGTCTATCACTTTTTTTAATTGTTGGTACCTAAGACTCATTTTATTATTAAAGAAAAGACCTCCTTTTGTCTCTATTGAGGGAGACCCATTATATACCCCGAGGGCCCAAGGCCAAGTGTCCCAAATAGAAGTTTTAAATGCCCATTTTGGCCCCAAGGGCGCTTTAGTGAATAGTAAAACTGATACCACTAGTTGTAAACTATGGTACCACTAAACACCCTAAGAAAGAGGGGGAGGTGAAATAAAGAGTCATGAAGTTTTTTATTTTCTCATTATTAATTGGAGTAGGTGTTCATATTTTCAAATACACATTGAATCTATATTATTTATCATACACTAGAAAAACAAAATATTTTAAAATAATTAAGCATGAACACAAATGTTTTTAATTGGTTCACTTGAAAAGTATCACTACATAACTAATTTTTTGTTACAATATTTGGAACATGATCATTAATAAATCAAGTACCATAAGCTCTTCTTATATTTTTATCACTACTTTTTAAAAGGGTTTTAAATGATAGTATTAATACAAAGGTTAAACTCAAAAGGATAACAATAAAAGGTATAAAAAAACAAAATTGGGTGTTATCTATGAAACTCAATTCTTTAATTCTTAATCATCTATAAAATGCATATAAACTCATCACTTTAATACATTCTATTCAATATAACCTAATACAATCACACATTAATTCATAATTCCAAATATTCAATGATGTCCCTAATTTGGTCACACACCTTCCCTTCTTCTAGATATCAAATATCCCTATATTTCATGCACTAATTTTATTCCATATGAATAATCAAAATACGTTAGATGAATTTATTAATTTCAATTTTAAAATTAAAAATTTAATCAACATTCAACTTCCTATACATTAAATCTACCCCAGTTATCATATTTCATCAAATATTCACCAATTAATTTCATTAGAGGGGTTGGAATCCAATCAATAACTTCCAAACCATTAAATAAGTTCTATATAATCAAAACTGAATGTAACCTATATTTTATAAACCCCATGTCATGAACTCTATCCAAAAATCATGTGTGATACACTACATCAAACTAGCCATGAAATATCCCTTTAAATATTATTTCATTGTGCTTATCTAAGTATGAAATCTATTCTTAATGTCTTTTTCCATTATTTCCCACCTATATTTCTTCAACTATATGAAACCAAATATCTAAAACATATTTTAATATGGTGTATGACCACCCATTTTGGTTTCCAAACAATCACTATTTTATTTTGAAAATGTAAAAACCTTACACATCATATATCTTCACATACAGATTATTCCTTACATTATAAAATTTTTAATTTTGTAAACATGTAGGTGAGAAAGCATAAATTTGAACAATGATGGAATAATCCTCCTAGATTTTCATTGTAAAATTTGAAATATGAAATTCCTTTTGAAAAACCTTTTTTAAAGTTTATCTGATAGTTTCATGGTATAATGGCTTTATTCTAGTACCACTACATAGTATAATCCTCTTCCATAGACCTTGAATTTTCAAAATTCCTATATTGGGATTCTTTTTTTCATAGGTATTTTATGATCCCCAACTGACCCTTTTATGACAAGGACTTCATCATATCCATGTATAATAATCTCTTGTTATTTTATAATAAATTTAAAATATTGTCTAATGTAGAATGTCCAATATGGTCGTGTCATACCCAAAAGATTCTAGTTTGATATAGAATCGAAAACATCTACGTCCTATCTACTTTATCCATTTACTAATCCATTATAGTGAATCCAGTCTCACCATGACATGATGAATGGAGTGGTAAATAATTCTTTAAAAAAATCTATAATGGACTCACTAACTTTCCAAAACATTATAAAAAATAAAATATTAGAATTACACATTCAATTTTCATTCATTTGAAAACAAATTAAAATGCAACATGGGGTAGTAATAAACCATATTTTTAGTACTTTTTATGATTCTATTAAAACGTGTTCTAAAAAATAGTTAGATGGACATGATGATTCCTTGAATATGAATACATAAGAATGCTAAGAAGATGGATTCTTTACTATTGTACAAGGAAGTATCTCAACCACAAAAATCATTACTAATATATGAATAAATCTGTAAAACTCAATAAAAGACATCAATACCAATAGTCTAGTGGAACTCCAAGATTTATCTAATATTAGGATATTAATAATCACCCCAAACAAATTTATAACCATAATATTATCAAAAAGTACAATTATAAAAATATATTGAGATATTTACACCCCCTTGGGATTTTTTGTCGATAAGCTTAACTTATTCACATGAATTTCTATAATTATGTATTTAATAGTTCTCCTTTTATCTTCACCTTACTGAAAATAAATACAATGTTTTAAGAGTAATGGTTAAATATTCTTTATCTCATGATTTTTTAAAATTTCATCTTCTCCACTTCAGTTAATCTAGATCCACTTGAGAGAATGATCATGTCATATTACACATAGGTAATGAACCCGATATTAATCAACTCTAAGTCTAAATGAGTTATCTTGGTGTATAAAATAGATTTTAATAACCTAAATGTCAAATATATCTATAAAAATATCTAGAATGAGATACCAATCATATTTTCTCTTTATATGGAATATTCATGGGAATATTTCCAAGTAATTTATCACATACTCAACTTCAAAAAATATATTAAAAACATTTATTTACCAGATTATTTATCCCCATTCAAGTAACTTTCATGTTTAAAAAACTCTCCCCATAATTTAAAGATTTGATGAAATCAAAAAAAAATGAGGAAGTGTATAATCATACCACATCTTGACATTTCTATAAAACTATCTAGATTTTAGGTTCATATAAAATGATGTAATTAGGTTGTTTTATCATGTTCTTAACTCCTCCTTAAGGGATACACTCCATCATTATTCATCATGTTAAATATTATATAGAGTGTACTATGAGAATATCTTTTGTGATACCACTTTTTCCCCTCATATTTCAGGCCCCAAAATAGTTTTATTTCAGAATGGTTTCTAATTAGATAATTTGTAGAACCAGAAAAACCAAATGGTTATATATCCATAGGGACCTACTTTCCAATGGCACGAAATCGTTAGAGAATTTTGACCCATGATGCTTAAGAACTCACATTGGTCGAGATGATGGGAGGTTTAGCTCATCACACCATTTTGTGGTGAATTATTTCATACTCTGAGACTATCATACAGATTTATGATATGTTCATGAATCCTTCCTTAATTTCCAAGAATGATGTGAGTTATACCAATATTAGCAATTAATTATTATCATATGTGGAATTCATAATCATCTATATATATATGAGGTTCTTCATTGGTGGATATATCTATATGTATCCACGGTTCTAAATTAATGGTATAATCTTATATACTACAAAGATATTATTTGGTTATTATTACAGCGATGTTGGTTTTCTAGCTACACAGTGAGGAACTCAAGAGTTTATTGTCATCTTGGTAGACGAATGTCACCCTGGGGTTTATAGTCATCCAGGTAGATGAAGGTCACACTGTAATTTATCATCATCCTGGGAGATGGGATTTGTTTAATGTTGGGATAGATCCCATAAATGAGCTTCATAGGTATCCCTGTGAAAGGAATAAAAACTCACATAGATCACTGGTTTTTAATGGGTAACATCATACCTTTTAAGGTCATGTGATGAGGACTCAACCGTATATTTTAACATCATGTGGCAAGGATATCTAGGTAGAATATTTTTAGTCAATGTTTAGTGTTGGAATTATGATGAAACAAAATGAAGAACCTGGAAGGGATATTAGTTTCAAAGTTGAATTATACCCTACCAGGGATATATCCTTAAAGAACAGGGATGGTTTGGGGTGTTGGTTTTGAATCTCAGAGAGGCTTCCTATGTATCCCATTTGGATGAGAATCAAATACCAACTAGTTCTTTGTTGAGAACCTATTCCTATGGAGGCACTCAAGGGTATGAATTGCAGGGTAGGATACCAAAATTAAGAGAATTATGATTGGGTCTTATTACTAAGGAGGATACCCAGTGAGCTCGGTCCCTATGTGGGCCTCCTATGTAACTTGGATTATAGAAATCAAATTTTTCATAGTTAAATCCCACAGGTGGATTGTGATGGTTTCATTATCATCACTAACCTCTAATACCATGTGAGTCATATTGGTGTCAGATATAAGAGGAAGACAAAGATTTGACAAACTAAACACTTTTCTTCCTTCCTTGGTAAAAGAGGTCGAGGCTATGATAGAAGAGACTGAGGCTACATCGAAAAGGACTGGGCTACGACACTTCCCTCTCTTCACTTTACATTATATGAGAGTCTAAGGTAAGGATGTAATGGAGATAAATGATGCCTAGGTGAGTGGGGAGAGGGATGAGGTACCTATCCCCTATCTGACTTAGTGTATAGGAGGTAGAGATGAACAAAAAGTGATCCATCCTACTAGAAAAGCTAGGTGCTTACACTTGGATAGTTGCCCTAAAATTGGGTTTGTTGGGGATTATTCCTAAAAATGATGTTTATTTATTACTCAACCTGGCATAAGAGTCAGGTGATGAGGTTTGAGGAGTTTCTTGAGGAGTGTATCGACTCTAGGTTCTCAAGGAATCTAAGAGAAGAATCTCAACTCGTAACACGAGAAAGGGACCAAGAGGGGTATATCAAATCATGGAATTTTATAGACTGTGGAGGAGTATATAAAATCATGGTATTCTATGTGTGGACATTGATTCTGTACAAATCATAGTCCAAAATTTCTTTGACTTGACCTGAAAAGTATATGGTCCGACTCATCAATTTTCATGGGGTTTAGTGACAGTATCGAAGGGACCAACCCAGAGGGATGAGACGGTAGCTCGAAACTGATCCCGAGAAGGGGTGAGGGGGCTATAGCCCCCTCGGTATGGACCGCTATGTTATCTCAAGTGGGTCTCCCTAGTATGGGTTACTCAGGTAGGTCTCCCTAGTTTGGGTCTCCATTGGTGGGTCGCCCAGGTATGGGGTCTTCCAAGTGGTTCCTCACATAAGTATTAATAGGGAATATTAGACTACCTCACCTAGTTATGGGTCTACCATGTGTGGGTCACCAAAATTCTGGTATGGGGATTTCTCTAAGTGAATGTGGGACGTGTAAGGTAAACTATGTAGTGAGAAACCTTCTTGGGTGAAAGTCCTGCATGATCAGAGCCCTCCCCGAGATTCATGGTCCGAGAGTTCGGTCGTCGTATGAAAAGGTGGGGTGTAGGGTTCTATTTTTACACCCTAGTGGACCTACACAGATTTGACTTCATGGATGGGCCTACATATATTGGCCTCGGTGGATTTTCTATGTGAATGGCTTGTGCAGATGACTTGCACAATGATTCCATTCCATTATAAAAGATTCCCTTCTTTAGAGTGCCATAACTTATGATTCATGGGTATTTTTGGGCTTTGAAACCTATCAAATTTAATATCTCAAAGATATATACACTTATTAATATAATAGATTCACTAAATAGTATTATACCAAACACATAAATTTTATTTAAATCCATTGACATCTTTTCATCATAAATCTTTGAAATCCACAACCAACTATAGAGGGGGGGGGGGCTTTTCACTTATCCCTCATTATAGATTTGTCTTATAGAATATGTAAATATAACCTAAAAAATCTTCATGAATGTAGAAACATTCTAATACAACTATATTTTTTTGTCTGAGTGAGGATATCATAATGAAATTTTCAGCAAATTGCATGAAACACATTTTGTGGTGTAAACACACATGAAATGTTTTGAGGATGAATCTCTCAAAGTTGTATAAGATGGAAAATTATTTTAATTATAATGTGTTCATATATTTCATAAAGATACCCTACTATATGCATCTTCTTCAATTAACTATATAAAATTTCGAAAAAAATATATTGGATTTTTGTGGCCCCTTACTTTTCTTATTAATGCGGGTAATAGGTCTTAGAGTTTCTTCTTAAATAAGAAATATATTTATTTGGAGTTATATATTTATAAAAAATGTTCCTTATTTCTCCTATAGTCTTCCATGTAATAATCACAGGAAGCATTGTTTCTTTGACACTACCAACCTTTCTTATATGTGATTTTCTTATTTACTTTAGCAATAATACCCCTAAAATTTTAGGGGCATTAAGATTTATTTTTCTCACCTGATCATGTGATTTTTAATCATTTTTTGGATGATTTTGGCATCCAGAGTGGCTCAGGGGTCTTTTTGGAAAAGGAATGGGCCTACACCCAGAATTATACAACATCCCACATTTACAATGTGAGCAATTATTCACACTATGAATGTTTTGGTAGTAGACCTACAGAAATACTGTTTACAGTGGTTTAGGGAATGAACTTATATTTAATTCCATAAAATCCTCTAGGGAAGTTATTTTAAATAAAAGGGTAACTTCTACCTTAACACCTATTTGAGTCCCTCTCCCTTCCCTTGACCCCTTATGAGATTTTGGTGTGTAGGGATATTTTCTTGGATATTTTGGACCTCCTTTCCCTATCTCGTAATGAACCAGGTATTTATAGAATAATAATAATTTATTTATAATAATACTTATGACCAATATTTTAATTTTACGTTAAAGGGGACATTTTTTCTGATAGCTTACTCGACATACAATAAGGGGTTTCTTCGAAATATTACGTTTCACACAACATCGAGTTATACTGAAAAATAATACGATAATATTATTCTTATTTTAAATGGTAGTTAACGCCTAGATGTTGGAATAAAGGGAATAAATAAAATCAACTAATTTTTGAAATATGTTTTACATATGTTTAAATGATGATTCATTGATTAACAAATTTATTATAAATGGAAATAAAACCCAATTGAATACAATGGATGTGTTTTTTATGAAAACCTATTTAAAAGTGAATAATTAGGTAATAATATCACTCTTTATGGATTTTTATTTTGATGAAAAATATTTGATACATATTCAATGTAATGTTTTAAATTCATCATATATTTTTTCTAGATATGATATAAGAATAATTCATTTTTTCAGATAAAAGAAGTAGTTTTCTAAAATGACAGTTTTACCACCTTATGATGGAGAACCACTTTTAAATATAATTTTTGACACCATTATATGTTTTATTTTACAAAATAAACTTCATATATAGAATTGGAACATCAATATTTTCTCTGGATGAAATTTTGGTATTTTTCTACTAAATTTTATTTTTAAGGAATAGTGAAAAATACTGCATTTTAATTCATAACTACCTTTTAATCAATTTTATTTGTATATTTAGATTATAATTTTAATTGATTTTAAAGTTTAATTGGATTAAAGTTTTAGAATATAATCCAATTTTTGTCATTAGAAGTAATTTCACTTTGAAATTGGACATAAATGTATGTCAATCTTTTGGTAGTTTTACTTCATAAAAAAACAATTTTTTGTTTTGAAAACATGAATAAATTTAAAATTAATTTAAAAATTTATGTGTTATGAATTTTGAAAAATGAATTCTATATTTCGAATCAGGACTTCCAAATTGTCTAAATAGGTAAATTTTATTTTTAGACATTATGAATATTAACTTTAGAAAATATGTTTTTTACCATGGTTAAAGGGTTAATCCCATAAATTAGGGTAAAACCTAATATTATAATAATAATAAATTACCCTAACACATGTCCAAACCCTATTGGATGAGATTTTTCTGACCTTGGGAATCCTTGGGTAAAGTTTAGGACCCCATGGAGACACTTGTGTGTGAAAATTACAATTAATTACTTTTAATATAAAGTTATGGAAAGTATTACCTAAACATGTATCTTTTAGTAAAACTATTTTTATATGGGATTATATAAGTTATATTTTAGACTATAAATATTAATTATAAATCTAAAATGATTTCCTACATAATTTTATTTTATTTATAATTTTTAGACATCAATTAAATATATATATTTGTGACACAATTATGATGTTGTGATTACCATATTAATTAAAGATTTAAAAATGAGATTATAAATATAAAAATAAATTTATTTTGAAACTTTGTATTCTATATACTAATTTTATCGATGTTTATGACTTGTTATATTTGAATTAATGTATTTTTTCAAACTAATCAAGTATTTATGGATTTTTTAAAAATTCATTATATGATTTATATAAAAATTGACATAAATGTGATTTTAAATAAATTAATATTTTATTAAATGATATAAGAGTCTTAAAAATATAATATTAATCCAACTGAAATATATGATGTTAAAAATGTCATTAATGATCTATTTTTTTGTCTCTTGGCATTTTATAGAAACTATGGTAATTATATATTATGAATATACAAGAAGACATGGAAAAAGTAAAATTAGTTAACTAAGGGTTAAAGCTAAAAAATAAGGTTATATTTATAACCTAAACATGTATAAAACCCATCATATGAGATTATTTATACCCATAATCATATGATATTATACATATATCACTTTTTTGATATTATAATTCTAAAATAAATTAATAATAAAATAATACTTTCAAGTTTTCCTAAGGTTCCCCTCCTCCCTCTTATAAAAGGAAACAATCTATAACTCATTGATAACACCTCTAATGCCCCTTGGCTCGTCCAAAGTCTTATCCAATAATCTCCCAACATTACTAACTTCCTATTAGAATACTTCCCCTAGGAATAAGATAATTTAAGAGATCCATTTGGCTCAAATCAAAAGAAGTTACCCAATTTGAGGTAACGTCTTCTCTCAAGTTCCTTTCCATTATTTTTCCTTCTCCACTCACTATGATATTATTATTATTATTTTATATAAAATCAAAATTATACTAAATATAATAGGTTTTTTTCATGATATTAATTTAAAATAAACATAAACACCACCATCTAATGGGAATAGAACATACTGTTTCTAGGGACAGTGAACTACTGCCTCACGAAACAATGATTGTTCAATATTTTACTACCCCCTATTATGTTGGAAATTATAATGGAATTGTAATTATATATGATATATATGATATTTAATTTATCTCTATGCTTCTGTAAATCTCATTTAGAACATACATTTATGTTTTTCATGTTCTATAATTATGATAATTTCATTTGAGGAAATGAAGACTACCACCTCCTCAAAGTGATATGACTCATTCACTATATACATGGAAAATATAAAGGATGGAATTAATGAACTTATGTAAAATATATAAAAACATATATTATACTTTAATTATAATATTACAATGGATCATTATGTTATCATTCCTTTAAATATGAAATAAAAATGAAAGTAGCGTTCATGCCTACGTACGGCGTACCCTCTCTATGAACAGTGCATTTCATTTCTTATCAAAAAATACTATGGACTATTATAAATACATATAAACTGAATATATATGATATGTATGATATAAAAATCATTAATATAATTATGAAGATAATTTAATTTATACCACATAGACTATTTGAAATTATGACAAGTTCATTTTTGACTCAGGTACTTAATATCGACAAAATGACCTATATGAACATAAATAATTATGTAATTATTATAAAATGTTAATAAGTGATTTAAAAGGAATAATAAACTTTAAAAATTTTATGAAGTAATTATAAATTAACATAAGTTTATTATTCATGAAATTAAAGAACTAACGAGTCATGTCGGACATGAGGTAAGAGACTTCACCTCAATCTCCTTTCATTGAGGA
This sequence comes from Viscum album, assembly GCA_963277665.1. Taxonomy (NCBI): domain Eukaryota; kingdom Viridiplantae; phylum Streptophyta; class Magnoliopsida; order Santalales; family Viscaceae; genus Viscum; species Viscum album. The sequence goes on from OY728123.1 coordinate 1,761,091,566, forward strand.
ATATCTTGATGTTGTGCACCTTTATTATCCTTTACATTGTATATACAACCATTTGACTCATTATATATTTCTCATGATATTTAATGTTTTATTTATTTCAATCCTTAATTATTTTTATGTTTCCCTAGTGGAAAAGGTATCTTTAACTAAAACATTGTCTTTTATGTTTTAAAGATTTATTCATTTAAAACCTTATATATCATGTCCATGTTCTCAAAATGGTTTTAAGAATTTAATTATATGGATATGAATGTTTTAAAGTGTGTATTTATTTATATGGTTTCAAAGTTTTATGAGACACTTTGATTCAAAATTCTATTTATTAAATGTTTTAAATGAATTTCGAAATGGGTTGAATATTTCTATATCTTAAAGTGATCTCTTGTGGTTTCTGTGTGGAAATGTTATTTTTCCTTTATCATTGTTTTATTTGTTATGATTATTATACGATAATTATACATTTTACGGGTGGTTACATGATAAACCAATGATGGGTGGTTACATGACAAACCAAATAATGGGCGGTTCCGTGATAAACCAAGGATGGGTTGTTACATTATAACCTTCAATGCATTGGGTATGGAAGTCGGTCGTATGGAAATTATATTTAGTGATATGTGTGGAATTTGACCATATGGTGATTCCATTTAAGTATGTTTATATCCCACGTTACCTTTATATGCTATAAGTTTTTTTTTCTATGGGATTTGTGGTAATATTTCGGTTACCAAAATGGTAAGCAATGTGCTTATATTCAGTGAAGTGTTTTTGCTACTTCTTAAAGGTGAAAGGCATTACTTTATGCTAAAGTATTCATGGTTTACTTTATATTTTGAAAAAATAACAATTTTCATTCTTTATGTATCATTTAAAGAAATTTTTATTTTCATCTCATGTTTTTGAAATTATTTTCACATGACATAAAGTGGAATAGGATCAAGGATGGGATCAAGGAAAATTCAAGTTGTTTAAAACATGGAACGAAACATGTTTCTTTTCTTTTAAGAGTTTTTATTTTATGAAAAAAATTGATACTAAGTAGAAGTATCTACATGTAATATTCAAGTTATTATGTATAATTTATGACCTAATTATTTAAATCTCTAAACCTGAAAAGATACTCAATTTGAATTAATAAATTAATTCCAGATTATGTAATGTTTAAGTCTGGGGCCTTATAGTTGGTATCAGAGGTCGGTATAGATAACTTTTGATGTTAGGGTGTCATTTATGTTAAAGTTACGTAACCATAACGATTAACATATTAGAACGATTCATAGTTCTTTTAGATAAATTTAACGAGTTTACAATAACATGAATAAGTAAATCTTGGTATTTACCCTCCTAATAAGATATAATATGATGATTTTAATAATATATTCACACTGACCTTTTTCTTTTTAGTAAATTTGTGGATCTAGTAGGCACCAAAGTAGTAATGGATGTGAAGAAAACGGTAATGGTTTTCTAAGTAAGAAACCAGATTAAATGGGAGTTGCAATGAGAACTCTTGTTGTTATTTTCTACCAAATATATCGAGTAATGATTGAACACCTAAACCCTGGTTATTTTTATAAGGCATTTTATATGCTAGAAACAAATCCATATAGAAATTCATGTAATAATCATAAAGGTATGTATATTCAAAAAACCTATGTGTTAAGGATGTGGAAATAAATAGCTAGGAAAATGGTTCAAAGGTATGGTAAGATTCTATAGATGTTGTAATTAAGGTCATAAAGAAAGAACCGTCCATGGAAAAAGGAAGCATCTAGTTAAATCTAATAAAGGGAAATATGTTCTTTCTAAGGGATCAATTGATTGTTTTAAATGTGGTGTGAATTTTCATTATTAAAATTGATGTTTTATGAAGAAGGTTCTGGAATGAGATTAGTAGTACCATAAAAACATATTTTTACCAATACCTAATTCCATTTCAATTGAGGATGAGGAAACTGACAATGACCAATGAAAGGTATAGATTATTTAGTAGCTAATGTTTTGACATTATTGAATCTGAGGATATGATTCATGATTTGTTTTGTTGGAAATAATTATTATGGAATTAGTTGTAAAATAATGGTTAATGGATCATGAAGAAAATTTAATGAGTAAGAAGTCTACATATAATGGTTTTAAGAGTTATTGTAGATTTTAGGATGATGAAATGCTTAAAAGTATTAATGATCTTTTGATGATGGGATTACTTTGGAAAACATTTTCTAGTATGTGTACCCCTGAAGTTAGATATGTGAAAATTTTATTCAAGAAATAATTATCATTTCTTGGGTGTAAATAATGGATGACCTTATGGGTTCATTTGATCATTTTTTAGGTAATAAATGGGTATTACATTTTGGGATGCAAAATGAAAGGTATTAGATAAACTTTGAGGATAAAATATGTTATAGTTATTATTTAAGAAATTATATTATTTTTTAATGTCATAAGAATGATATAGTTTTAGAAAAAGGATAACTCATAGGATGGGTGATAACCCTCCATGTTCAGAAAGTCCATGGGAATCGAACCCACAAGTGAAGGGAGACAAGTGTGCATTACATAACACTATCCTACATAAAGTCCCTGGTTAGTATGACTTATTCTTTTTAGTTAAATGATTTAATTGATCATGAATAAGGTGATTTGGGATCTTATGTTTTATCAAAATTATATCCTTAGAATAGGAAACTGATTTTGTGATTAAGTGATAAAGGTTATTTTGGAATACTTTTTCTCTTTTGGGAACACTATATGCCTAAAAAAATAGAATACTATGGGATTTAATTTGACAAGTAATGGTTGAATTTTATTTTGTAAGAATATATGTTTTTTATTTTTGACTTATAGTGATTTGAGTAATTTATGGAAATGATTAAACTGTCATAAAGAATATGTGATTAGGTAAATTACACTTCAGTTTGATACTTTAAGAGTATTCGATGTTATTTGGAGATAAATATTAATATTTTTGTAGAATACTGTGTGATCACATCCTTATGAATTTTGGGTTTCAAACATAGTTTGGATTATTTTGAGTAATTTTAATTAAAATTATATATTGAATCGTCTTTTTTGAGCTTTGGGTATGGTTTTTTCCATTTTAGAGATTAAGAGTAGTATTTATTTTCATAAAAGATTATCCTTTTTGAGGATTATCTGATCTTGTACTAACTATTTTTGTTTTGGTTAATTTTTAAAGATAGGGGAAATATATGGTTTATCTTTTTTGGATCACTTTATTCTCTTTATATTTATTATAGAACTTCAGGTGTGACCAAGTCATCTTTAATACTCATCGTTTAGAGAAAAGGTGAGTTTTTGGTAAGAAATTATCAAAGGATGAAACTCTACTTGAAAAGTAAGTATATTTCTATATGTTCTTATTTAATATCATAAATAAATTCTCCAAATTTACTAAAGGGAACATAAAACAAAAAATGTTGTCTGTTTACTTTTCTTACTAGGGAATAAAATACTGTTTTCCCTATCACAAGTTTGTGGTTTTTTTGGGTGTTTAACGTTCTCCTGGTCATGTTTTCTATAACCCTCCATCAGAACATGATGGTTAGTTTCCTCTTCAATAACCATGTTTTCATGGAATACTAGTATGTGTTATCTTGGGAGACCTTTATACTTCTCTTTATTTCTTTTACTGTGATAGTTTTATTGACTCTTTTTTTCGATGTGGGACTTTCAATGAAGTTTCTGAGTCCAATTATAAAATTGTGAGGACCCAATTTCCAAAAGGGGGTAGGATGTAACAAACCAAGTATTTATAGAATAAAATTTTTTGATTTATATTAATACCTATGAACGAGATATTAATTTTACATTAAATGGTATGCTTTTTCCGATTGTGTACTCGACACACAATAAGCGGTTTCTCTGAAATCTTACGTTTTACACAACATTGAGCTATACTAAAAAATAATAAAATAATAATAATAATATTTAGATGGTATTTAATGCCTATAAATTGTAATGGTGGGAATGAATAGTATTAATTGAATTTTAAAATATGGTTTATACATGTTTAATGATAATTCATTGATTACCATATTTATTGGAAATGGAAATAAAAACCAATTAGAAATAATGGATGTGTTTATTTGAAAACCTATTTAAAAGAGAATAATTGTGTTTTTGTATCGATCATTATGTATTTCTATTTAATGGAAAATATATTATATATATTCAATGTAATGTTTTAAATTCATCTTGTATGTTTTCTAGATATGATATAAGAATAAATTCATTTTTTTCGGATAAAATAAGTTGTTTTCTAAAAATATAGTTCCACCACCTTTTGATGGTGAACTATTTTAAAATCCATTTTGGGACACCTTTATATAACTTACTTTACAAAATAAAATTCTTCTTTAGAAGAAGAACATCAAAATTTACTTTGGATGAAATTTTGGTATTTTTCTACTAAAGTTCATTTTTAATTAATAGTGAAACAAAGTACATTTTAATTCAAAACTGTCATTTAATATAATTTATTTATATATTTATATAATAATTTTAATTTTTTTAAAGTGTAATTGGATTATATTTTTATTCTCTAATCCAATTTTGGTCATAGGAATTAATTTCACTTTGAAATTGGACATATATTCATGTCAATATTTTGGTAGTTTTTATTTCTTAAAAACATGGTTTTTGGTTTTGATAATGGGAATTAATTTTGATTTAATTACTGCAACTTCCATGTTTTGAATTTGTAAAAATGGATTCCATATTTTCAATTAGGAGGACTAAAATTTTTAAATATTTAAATTTTATTTTTATACATTTTGAATAGTAACTTCAGTAAATATTTTATTTACCATGGTTAAAGGGTAAATCCAGTTAATATGGGTAAAAATAATAAAATAATGATATTAAATTTTCCTAAAACAATTCATAAAAATATTTTATGATATATTCCCGATTTTGGGAATCCTTGGGCCTATTTTAGGACCCAATGGAGCCACTTGTGGTTCAAAATTACATTTAATTACTTTTAATTTAACATTTAGGAAAATATAACCAAAACATGTATCTTTTATTAAAAAAATATATGAGCTTATATAAGTTATCTTTTAGACTATAAATATTCTTTAGAAACATAAAAATATTTCTTACATCATGGTATTTTTTTATACTTTTTAAACATCAAATAAATAAATATATTTATGTCATAATGATGATGTAGTGATTACATTATTAATAAAAGGTTAAATAAATGAGATTATAAATATTAAATGAAATTTATTTTGAAACTTTTTATGCCATTGAAAAATTTTATGGATTATTATGAATAATTATATTTTAATTAATTATGTTTTTTCTAATGAATCAGGTTGTTATAGATTTTTAAAAAAGTCATGATATGAATTGTATAAAAATTGAAAAAATGTGTTTTTAAATCATTATAAATTTTATTAAGTGATATAATAGTCTTAAAAATATAGGATTCGTCCAAATGACATATATGATGTTAAAATTTTCATTTATTATCTATTTTTGGGACTCTTGGTATTTTATAGTAACTTTGCTAACCATATATTATAAATATACAAGAAGATATGGAAAAAGATAAATTAGTTAACTATGGGTTAAAGCTAAAAGATAAGGATATATTCATAACCTAAACTTGTATAAAACTCATTTTATGAGTGGATTCTGACCCATACTAATCTGATATTAGAAATATATCATGTTTTTAATATTTTATTTCAAAAATTAGTTAATAAAAAAATTATAATTTCAAACTTTCTTAAGGTTCCCCTCCTCCCTCTTAGAAAAGGACACCACCTATAACCCATTACTAATAGCTATCAAGCCCCTTTAATCATCAAAAATCTGATCCAATAAGCCCTTAAAATTTCTCCCTTCCTCCTAGAATCATACTCTTAGTCAGAAGGCAATTCAATAGATCCCTTTAGCGCAAATCAAAAAAAGATACTCGATTTGACTAACGTTTTCTCTCAAGTTCTTTTCCATTATTTTTCCTTCTCCACTACTTATGATCTTATTATTATTTGTTTATATAAAAACACCAGTGTCATAAATATACTAGGTTGTTGTTATCATATGTATTCAAACTACACATACCCACACCTCCATTTAATGGGTATAGAACATACTGTTTCTGTGGACGGAGAACTACTACCTCACAAAATGATGATTGTTCAATCTTCTACTACCACCTATTATGGTGGCCATTATGATGGTACTGAAATTATATATGATATATATGATATTTATTTTAACTATATTCTTCTTTAATTATTATTTAGAACTTAACATTATGCTTTTCATGTTGTATAAATATGATAATTTCATTTAAGGAAGTGCAGACTACCACCCCCTCAGAGTGATATGAACTGTTCATTCTATACATGAAACATATAAAGGATTAAATTAATGAACTTATGTAAAATATATAAAAATGATATTATAATGGAAATATAATATACCTTTGTATCATTATGTTTTTAATTCTTTAAATATGAAATATACATGAATGTAGCATTCATACGTACGTACGTCTTACCGTCTGCATGAACGATGCATTTCGTTTATTATCTCCAAATGTTACGAACTATTAAAAATACAAATATACTAGATATATATGATATCTAAATCCTGAATATCACTATTTATATAATGGTATTTTTACCACATGGGAAATTTTTTATTATAACATGTTCATTTTTTTGAATCAGGTATTGAATTTCGAGAAAACGACCGATATGAACATAAATAATTATGTAATTTTTATAATTTGGTAATAAGTGATATAAAAATAATAATAAAATTGAAAATGGTTCTCAATAAATTATAAATTAACGTAATTTTATTATTCAAGTAATTAAATAACGAAAGATTCATGTCGGACATGAGGTAAAGGACTTCGCCTCAATCTACTTTCATTGAGGCGTATCTTCATGGTGTGCACCTTTATTATCCTTTAGAGTGTATATACAACTGTTTGACTCATGATATCATTATCATGATATTTAAAGTTTTATAACCCTTAATTATTTTTATGTTTATCTAGTGGAAATTTTCTCTTTAACTAAAACATTATTTTTAATGTTTTAAAGATTTATTCATTTAAAACCATCTATTTCATGTCTATGTATTCAAAATGGCTTTTATGAATTTATTTATATGATCATGAATGTTTTAAAATGATTATTTATTAATAAGGATTCAAAGCGGTATGGGATAGTTGGATTCAAAATTCTTATTTTTATGTGTTTTAAATGATTTTGGAAATGTTTTGAATCTTTCTATATCTTAAAATGATCAATTGTGGTTACAGTGTGGAAATTTTAGTTTTCCATTATTTTTATTTTATTTGTTATGATTATTAAATGGTACTTGGACATTTTAGGAGTAGTTACGTGATAAAAAAATGATGGTTTGTTACGTGATAAACCAAATAATGAGTGGTTCCGTGATAAACCAAGGATGGGTGGTTAAATTATATTCTATAATGCATTGGGTAAGGATGTCGGCTGTATGGATATTCTATTTAGTGATATGTGTGGATGTCGACCGCATGGTTTTTCCATTTAAGAATGTTTATGTCCCAAGTTAACTATTTAAGCTATATATTGTTTTCTATGGGCTTTGTGGTAATATTTATGTTACAAATAGGGTAAGAAATGAGCTTATATTCAGTGAAGTGTTTTTGCTACTTCTTAAAGGAGAATGGTATTACTTTAGGATAATGTATTCATGGATTACTTTTTTTAAAAAAACTAACAGTTTTCCTTCTTTATGTATCCTTTGTTGAGATTTTTTTCCCATCCCATGTTTTTGATTTTTTTTTCATAGGAATTAAAGTGTAATATGGTAAAGGATGGGATCAAGGAAAATTCATGCTATTTAAAACATGGAACGAAACATGTTTCCTTTCTTTTAAGAGTTTTAATTTTCTAAAAAAAATGGATACTAAGTAGAAGTGTCTATATGTAATATGCAAGTTGATATGTATAAGATATTACATAATTATCTAAATCTCTAAACATTAAAATATCCTCAATTTTAATTATTAACATAATTAAAAATTATGTAATGTTTATGTATGGGGCCTTACACATCAATTGGGTGATTTTTGTTTCATTTATTGTGGTGATATTCTCTTGATATGTCTTATATTATGTAATACTATGATGACCCCTTCTTCCTTAATTTTTTTCTCCTTTTATAAAACCATAATGTCCATATTTGGGGATGCTTTTAGGGCTTTCTCATGTTTGGTATGTTTTTGGGGAGATTCTTAGAGGTTTATATTTATTAAACTTGATTTAGGAATTCCTTATCATTTTATGGATTTTTCATAAATATGTATGCCTTAAATTTTCATGTGGGTGTGTGTAGCTAGTGATACCACTACTTTTAGTCTTAAGTTATTGAGCAAGGTCTGTATTAATGTATTTGGTTCTATATGGGAGGAGTACAATTTGAGTTACATGACATTGGGGAAGAGTGATCATTGTACTAAGGATAAGGGTAGGGTTGTTGGATTGGGTATTTGGGCTTGGAAAGTGACAATTTCGTTCAGAATAGACTAGAATGACCTTGTGAATTAATTTAGGGATTTGGGTGATGAATTAACTTGATTGTGTGGTATTTAGTGCATTTTGTTTCATTCTGCTAGATTCTTGATGAAACCTCCCTTGAGTGTACATGGATGGGTGAGTGTTCTAGATGTGACGTCCTAGGGGGTGTGAGGATAGGTCACTGATGTGACCTACATGGGTGTATGAGGATAGGCCAGTGAGCTTGATGTGATGTACATATGTGTGTGAGGATGGCTCAATGTTCTTGATGTGACCTCTATATGTGTATAGAATGGGTACAGGTGCTTTATTGTGACCTCCCTAGAGTGTGTGGTGATGGGTTGGTGTGCTTCATGAGACCTCCCTGAGTGTGTAGGGATGGGACAGTGTGTTTGATGTAATCTCCCATAGTGTGTAGGGATGAGTTATGATGCTTGATTTTGACCTACCTTTAGAATATGTGGATGGGTAATTATTCTCGATGAGGTCATCACCTAAGTTATAAGTCATGAGTAATTGTATGTATGTGCTACTAAGGTTTTGACATACTTTTCTTTTAGTATGGAGCCGAAGTAGGAAGGGTTGAGGTTCATGATAGCTTGATTAGTGCATGATGACAAAAAAAGTTGTGGGATTGTTTATGTATTTATTTTCTATAATCTCATACACTTTTATATATGTTTTTGAATTTTTTTAATGAGACATTACTTATGTTTTACTGGGTTTATACCTACACTCTAAAAGGGAATATCGATGCATTTGTAAACATTATACTTAGAGATTCTGATGAGGGAAAGGGCCTTTCTTAGGGTAGTTGTGAAGGTGGGGTATGATGGGTTGGGATATGTGAGAAACAATATGGGATCATTTTATAGAGATTCCTATGTTATTATTTTTTATTTTTGGTACATTTTTATTGATAGATCTACCACATGTGGCGATCTCTCTTTTGACTCATTCACTGGATATTTTATATCATATTATAATAGCATATGATGATATTGATAATTCTTCCTCTATATGATTTTATACTCTTTACTATATTTATTTTTCTTATGTTATTGCATTATAATTATGTATATCTATTACTAATGGAATAATATCCCCATGATTCCACATAGGACCGTTCTACCCAGCAATAACCTCTTGTGTATAGGGAGGAACACATGAGGACTTGTAACCCATTAGAACAGATTGGATGACTTGTGATGGGGCATCAAATCATGCAATAAAGTACATGTATCTATTGTATCTTATTTTATCTTCCTTATCATTTTCACTTAAGATATAAAAATTATCCAAAAATGATTTTGAGTTTTTCATAGTCATTTTTCACCTTCTACACTTCTCCTAATGAACTCTTGGGTCTCATTTTTTAGATGAAAACTAATGAAATTTAGCTTCTTCGTATAGAATTACTCAATTACCTTTATAAATAAGATTCTATTATAATTTTTTCATATTGTTTCCTTCTCAAATTGGGACATCCAAATAGTCTGTCATTTTTTTAACATGTTCAAACAACTTATTTTTTCAAATAGCTTCAATGGTGCTCTTGCTTTGTTTCCTCTCACCTTCTTCTAACCTGATAGCTGCTTAATATATTTATATGGAGCATGTACAATCCATTTTTACCTTAAAAATACATTTTTAGAAGTCTTAAAAATACCATTATTTATAAATTTCTCTAATTATTGTGTCAGTATGTCATCTACCAAAACAATAAATTTATTTCATTCTTGGATTTACTTTTTCATTGATTCTTGGTCACTTCCTTCAATTATAATATTCATGGCCTATTTTAAAAATTCAATGATGCTTACATTTCTACCACAGTAAAAGAATATTCTCTTCTTTTTTGTGACATCCTTATCAAAATTATTAATCAGTTTTCTTTTTAACACTTTTTAACACTTTCTTATAACCAAAGGTAGACACAACTCTATTTCCATTTGATTCTTCATCTATTTTGGTCTTGTTTCTATTGTAGCACAAAAATAATGCATGGAATAATTATACCAATACATATCATCACAATAGATACATGTGTTTTAATTTTATAATAAATCCTTCGAGCATCAAATTCTATTCAAAATGGATAGATTCACCCTCATTATATTTTTTGAATTTTGATTCTATTCAATTGGTTTTCTCTTAACCTCAGTCCTAGTCCCCCATAATCTAGGCCTTATATAATATTTAACAATTTATAAATTATTCAAAAACTCAATAGGAAAATTCCCAAACATGACACAACACCAATATTGACCAATAAAGATTGATATTTTTTATTGAACCACAATCAGAAAAAATTTTATCATTATTTTTAGGTAAAAACACCATCCATTTGGACAATTCATGGGAATATTCTCTTCATTTGGGAATTTATCATCTATCCATGATTTTATGGTTGATTTTATGGCATTTTATACCTATCATTTCCTAGATTTTGATTAGTAATACTTACAATAAAATGAACTATCATTAGTATATAAGGAAATATCTTGGAAAAGGGTAATATTTTATCATGATCTTATAGATGATTGATCATTGGGTGGTCTCAAGACCTTTTTCCACTAATTTCAGTATTTTTAGAGACAATACTCTTATAAAAAACTTTCATGGTATTTTATTGAGAAGTGTATGCTTGCGTCTCCTCTATATTTATCAGTTTTATTTCTAACTATAGAGACTTCATATTGAGGGTATTTTACTCTTACACAGTTGATTATAATATTACTTTCCACTTATTTTTTATCCCTCAATCAAATCCTCATATTTTTTCTACAATAATGAATATAATTATTATTGTAATTAATTATTTTTTCTTTGATATCTAGTTGTACATGTTTTACACCAATTATAACCTCTAAGGCACATATATTATTTTCAAGGAATTTATTAATATAATTTATATCACCATTTTCTTTATGAAATAATTCTTTAGATAGGGAAGAATAATTATTACAAATTAATAAGGCATGTTTCTTTGATTCCATAATTTTAGTAGTAGTTTTTTCACTTTTAAAACTTCATAGCCATTGCTTTCTCCATATCATTTGATTCCACTCCTAGATTGAATTTTTTATTATATAGTACCTTAAAAATCCCCAATATATACATAAAAACATTAATGGTAACTTTATTCGAGTAATATTTAACTTTAGGGTAATGTTATTAAACTGATTCAATTGACTCGCACTCTCAATACTCTTCATAGATTAAATGAGATTCATCTACAGAATAATTATCAACTAATTTAATATATGAACAACCACATGGACTATCTTCAATTAGTTGTGTACCCTCTTTATTCTTTGAAATGTTCCTTAACATTTTTCACCTTTATTCAATATAATATTTATTTTTTTATTCAATCCACCATATTGGTGTTGAATGGGATTAGATATGTATTATCCAACTAAGAAAATTTTAAATCATATTAAAATCCATACTTTATGCATGTTTGATGAAAATAATTTGGAAAAAACATATCAAATAAGAAGGAATTACCACTTGTAGTGCCCAGTAGATTATAAAATCAATCTTCACGGGGGGGGGGGGGTGGTGTGGGGTGAACCAGTGGAGATATTTTTAATGTATTATTATCTCTATATTATCCCATATTCATATTTTAAAATCAAAATCATTTATTATGTATTTATCTAGTTATTAATTTCTAATACACACCACATGTGAAATAGTAAATAAACAAGAGAGATAAGACCACAATATTTTTACTAGTTTCAACTCCAAAGTGTGAATTTACTCACAATATTCAGGTCATCTTTGAGACAAAGATATTGACTATATTACTCTAGTGAATACAAATGAACAGAAGAGTAAATCCTAAAATATTTTGATGGAAACATGAGAAGGTAATAATACATTCAAGAAACTTATGATACTGTTAAATGATTATAAGGGAATTGTATAATATATCCTTGAATCTTATGAAAGTAGTGATCTCCAGACAATACTTGTTTTTCTAATATTATACTACATACCTCCATTATTTAAAGCTACACAAAATTTATCTCTTAAAAAAATTCTTCTATATACTCTAGGATTTCACTACATCAATTATAAATAGTCTCCTTCTTTGTAATAATTCTTTGATTTATAATATATATTCTATTTTAACTACATGCAAATCAGCCTTACTTTTTAAATTATCATAAAATATAGACATTTTTAAGGATTAGTACCATTGGACTTTCTCAATCAATATCACTATTATCGTCAATCACAATATCTACTAAGAAACTAAGAGTCTTGAAAAAATTGATAAAGGACATAAATGGAAACTTCAAGTATCTTATTCAAAATTCTTCTTCTTCAGTTTTTATGATATATATACATAGTAGGCCATGAATTCATATCTTCAACTCCTCATTTTTATTTGTACTTATTTATCCATGACACCCATGATATTCTCTCCAAAACATGATAGGTTTCTCTCTCTTGGATAGAAATATTCCTCAATAATAAATTTTTATTAGTTCTTCTTCACATTTAATTTCATTAATACTCATGATATTTAATTATAGAATATATTTTTGGGTTCTTCCCTTACAATTATCTTTTTTTATTTTATTTTTATTCTTATTTTTTTCTTCACTAAATCATGTGAATATTGTTTAAATATTTAAATATTTAAATCTTCATTAATTAATACCAAGTGAAATTATCTATAATTCTTAGTATTTAATTCTGTTATAGTTCATCTACAAAATCACATGGTCTTTCTCCCTATTTTTTCATAATATTCCTTTTTATTGCCTTAAATGGTATTAAAAAATACCCATAACCTTATTTAATCATAGACAATGATCTTTTAATCTTATAATTGAATTTATATTTATCTACATAAAAATTTCAATAAAACATATTTTTCTTTTCTACATGTCTATATAAATATATATAGAATCCACAAAGTGTGATACTTATATTTTTTAAGTTGAAACCCTCATCATAACTCCACAATATTCTTCAATAATCACCTCAATTATCCTTGTCTAGAATTATGGATCTTAAAATAATTATGATTTATTTGATTTGAATATGAACATATAATTATCACAATTGAATTTCCATGAATCATTCATTTTTTTAACTGGTAATATGATCATATCATTTAGTATCATATGGAGATATTTTTTCTTTTGATTTGTATTTATATAAATGTTAAAACACATATATCCCCATTTTAACCCTTATTTATCAACCTATTAACCCTTATGTATCACAATGTTGATTTGGGACAATCAAATTTCTATATATAATCCTTTATGTATCCTCCAGATATCCCAAATATAAGGACTTATAAATATTATGTATCAATGTAATGTTTTTTCATTTGCATCATCTTTGTAGGAGCTTAAAAAAAATCTTATACATGATTATAAAATATCATACATATCCCATATGGTTTTGTAATTTGTCTTATTTATACTATATATTTCATTTAAATTATCCAAATATCATATATATAAATATATATGTTTTTTGACATTGTCCCATTTTTACATAATATATCTTACACATGAAAAACATATAACATACCATCATATGATCATTTTCATTGTTATATTTTCAGTATTATTTGGAAAATATACTGTGTATGAAATATGAAATATTACAGGACATTAGAAAATATCAGAAAACATTTAAAGTATATTATAGATCTCTATAACATCTTAGGTACTTTTCTAATTCTAAAATTCAACTTAGAGTGCTCCATATATATCATTTAGAAATTATTACATATTATTGCAATGTTTAATCCTTTATATCAATTTTATTGTCTAAGGGATCTTATGTATACCTTTTCCATGTTTTCACAACAAATTTAGAATTCCAAAACATCTTCAGAATAGATCAAATCATCTTTAAAATTTAGCTGGGCTTATCCTTTTGGATTAATATAGTTTATATCCTCAACTCATAATCTAAGAGTTCATTTGAATACCTTATTACCTTTAGAATCTTATAGTTTTGAATCTCCATCATTTTTTATTATCTAGATTCACTTTAGATCAATATCTTTACATGAACTAGTAACTTTAATATAGTAGCATCTTGTATAACTTCTAGTTATTATTTAGTACATATATCTTTTGAACACACATATTCTATATACTCATTATTTCCATTCAATTTTTTATCATCATTAAGGGAATATTGTTACTTTTACTAGACATATATTATTTCTAAAATCAAATTCTAGAACATAGAAACTCATCACTTTCTTCTAATAATAACTGAAGGTGATTTATATGTAATACTGTATCATTTATGATTAATAATCTGAAGCTAGAGTCATACAATTATCACTACCATTCTAATATATATTCACTAAACTCCTATAGTATCTATATTTTTAAATTATTTTGAAAAATATAGTACATGATTCTTATATAAACCATATTTTTGTCACCTTTCCTAAGTCAATTAAAATTTATGCTCTATAATCATCAGATCTATAGGCTCCTTCCTTGAATCTAAATATCAATGAACTCTATGCAGCAATAGTTATTCCAATTATTAAGGAAATTATCTCAAATTCCATCATAATTACTAATATATGAATATATATAAAATACTCAATAGTAGAGGAAAATACCTATAGTCTAGTAGAATTCGAATATGTATCACACATTTGGACCTTCAACAACACCCAATACATATTAAAATATATATAAACATTATAGTCCATTATTCTCTTCAATCTACCCTATTCTATTTATTATGAATACCCTTAATTGTCTCATATAAATTCATATCAATATTTATTCATTAGTTCTCCTTTTACATTACCTTTATTGATAATAAATATAATTATTCTAGAGTAAGGGTTATCATCTTCTTTATCTCACAATTTATTGAAATCTCATCATCCAACCTTTAGTAAAATCATACCCACTTAAGAGGAGGGTGTAATCACATTTCTTGTATGTAATGAGCCATAAATTAATAAAAAATAAGTCTAATTTTTATATATAAGTGAAAAAAAAAGATTTATTATTATAGATATCAATTATTTTCATAAACTTATCCAACATGTGATACCAACATAGTTTTCTCTCATTAAGAACTATTTAAGAAAAATTTTCCTAGTAATTTATCACAGGGATTTTATATCAACAATAAAATTAAAAAACATCAAGTGAAATATGATTTATCCCCATTAAAGTTGATTTCTAGGTTAACAAACTCACCTGTTAACTTTTATATTTGATAATATTAATAAAAATGGGAAAGTGTACAATCATCCCTAATCGTAAATATTCTATACAATTCTTCATATTTCAGATTCACCTGATATGATGTCATCTTGAAGTTTCTTAATCTTATTAACTCCCCCTCAAGGGATAAAATCCTTATTATTTCATCATGGAAAGTATTATTTAAAATATACTCCAAGAATATCATTTATGATACTACTTGAATTTTTTAGAGGATGAATAAGTCAAATAACTCTATGATTGATAACTCTTCTAGCTATAATGTGTTCACAATATTCATCAAGTTATCTGTATAAGTGCATCTCCTTCATTTTAATTCATGAAAATTAAACAAAAATATATGAGAAAAATGTGGTTTAATTAATTTCTTCTTAATGATAGAAACAAGGAAAATAGTTTCTTCTCAACCTAGAATCTTATTTCTGTATAGCTCCATATTTAGGAGAACACTTTCTTCTCTCTCCTGTAGTTTAACATGTTGAAATATTGGGTATCATGGTTTCTTTGATTATTTAAACCTTTTATTTGTGCGGGACATTATATTTTTCGTCTTCGAATAATTAACACACATTTCATAGTTCTTATTGTTTATTATTTAACATTTACACATATATTGGAATCATTTTCAATATATCTTCTATATTATTCCCTACCCACTTTCACCATCTACATTATTCCTCCTAAAATCACGTGTCATCATTTTTAGAAAACATATCAAAAAATAAAACTAATTTATTTATAATTCCTCATTTTCCTTTAGCATTTCAAATCTATTATGTGTTTTCCTTCTTTCATACCATCTTTAATTTTGATAGGATAAAGATTCATTCATTCTTTTAAAAAATTTCAAACCTTCTTGGTTTTACTTATGGATTCAATTGTTATTTTCCTTTTTTCTGATAACCTCCTTCTATTATAGTATCCATGTCATGCATTTATTACTAGAGTGTCTAGTTTTTTTCACTTTAAACATCTTTTCTCTTTAGCCTTCAAGTTACCCTTATTTGGAAACTTATATAAATCTTTTTTATGGGGTGTCTTCCTCCCAAAAAGACCTTTTATTTATTTTTTGATTAATTAATTATTTAATTCCCTCTTGATTCCTTAACTTTTAATATTCATGGATTATTTATGATGGTCCATGACATGTAATTTTCTCCCATAGTAGAAGGATCCCCACTTTCTTGGTGTGGAATCATTTTAATTATTCTTCTTTGATTTTCTTTTTTAACACTTTTCTTTAATTGATTACACCCCAATGCATATCCATCTCCATTTTTCCTTTTTTATTTCTTATTTTATTGTATCCAACCTTTTATTTCACATTAATAATGTTTTTTATATTTATACCAGCACTCATCATCACAATGAACTCCAGTGTTTCAATTTTCATATAAATATTTCAAGTATCCAAATCTATTCTTGATAGAAAAATTCACTCCCATATTCTTCTGTATATTTTTATTTAACTCAATTAGTTTACTATTAATATTATTTATTTCTCACTTTAATCTTATATTTATATAATATTCAACAATTTAAATATTATGACAACATTAAATGCCTATATGACCAAACCTTCTATAACACCAACAATGATTAATGTAACTAGACAATTTTCTTGTGATATTTTTTGTACGGATGTTATTTAATTTTCTTTAGGAGACGATCTTATTTCATATGATCTTATCCTTATATGATGTTATGGTGGATTTATTTTTATTTTGGATCCCTATATTTTTCTTGGTTTTTATTTATAATCTGTACTGGAAAATGAAATACATTGAGTACATAAAATGCTTCTTGGGCAAGGCTTAAATTTATCTATGAACTTATAGTGTATTGGTCATTAGATGATCAGAAGTCATTTTTTCCACTAATAATAGGATTTTATATATTCAAATACTATCAAAAATATGTATGGTAGTAGATTGGTAATTCTTATCTTATATATCCTCGAGATTTACCTATTTTACTTAAATCTCATGACACTTCATATTATGGGTATTCTACCATATTCCAATAATTTTAAACATATATCCAAATTATTTTCTAAATTCTCAATATAATCCACATTATTTATTTAATTTATTGAAAAAAATTATCCAGGTCCGTAATTAAGTATTATACGATCTCTAATTTAGCATATTAAACACCAATTATAGCTTCTAATCCATAGATATTATCTTGGATTATTTTTTAATCATATATTTATCACTATTTTGTATTAAAATTTTCATCATCTAGGTAATAATTTTATTACAAAGTAATGAAGATTAAACATTGGATTCAATAAATTGAGAGAGAGTAATTTACTTTTATAGCTGATTATAAAATATATTCTCCATATCATCTTCTTCCATCACTATCCATGATTTTTTATTATATATTTCCTTTATAAATCCAAAAATATACATGATAACTTTAATGGGGAATTCCTTCAAGTAATATTTAACTTCATAGTAGAGGTCTTCCACCAATTCAATAGTCTCATACAATTCATACCCTTAAAATTTTCAACTTTATTCCTATATAGGATCATTATAAACTGATTTAATATAAGTACTACCACTTAGACTAAATTTAATATATGATATACCCTCTTTATTTTTTGAACACTTCCTTGACATATTTGACTCTTTCTTCTACTTGTTCTACAAGGTTTTTGCTGAAAACTCTATGGTGGTATTGCTAGGTATGGGAACTATATTATCCTTATAAGGAAATTATAAACCTTCTTCAAATATATAATTCATATATATCAGATGAAACCAACTGGGAAAAATATATTCAATAATAGGGAAACATAATTAGCTTTGAAACCACTTTAAGTGAAAAGTA
Source organism: Viscum album (assembly GCA_963277665.1). Taxonomy (NCBI): domain Eukaryota; kingdom Viridiplantae; phylum Streptophyta; class Magnoliopsida; order Santalales; family Viscaceae; genus Viscum; species Viscum album. The sequence goes on from OY728123.1 coordinate 1,761,110,218, forward strand.
AATCTTGCAATCGCTTTGAGAGGGGGGGGGGAGAAATCAGTGTTCCTTTTTTATGGAGTTTCTCTCTCTATTATCCCCTATTAATTTTGAAACCAATATATTAGTTAAAATGTATGGACTTATTTATGCATTATCAACACACACTACATGAAATGTATTATATAAATAAGAAATAGAATCCTGTAATATTTTTATATGGTTTTACCCATATGTAGGAATATAATACTTGTTGTATTCAAGTTGACTTCAAGACACATATATTCACAATATTACTCATGGGAATTTAAGATAATAGAATATTATGTCCTTAAATCATGTAATAATAATAGAAGAAAGGAAGAATAAATAATATACAATTATGAGGATTTTTTATGATTGTAATATAAGGTAATAATACATCATTGATTCCCATTACTATAGTTACTTTACAATACTAATTGTTTAGATAAGATTATACTGGATCCCTAAAATCTCCAAAGCTCATCAAACATACTCTCTTAAACAAGATCATCGGTATACTATAGGATTTCACTACACTAACAATAAAATATATTCTTCCTTATAAACATGTCTTTAAATTCCATTCTATTATATCGTATTACTTTATATATTTAGAAAATATTGTATCAAGTATCCTAATATTTATATATTACTTTAGAAAAGTATAGTAGAAAAATATGATTCATTATTTGAGTTTAACCATCAGTTTTTTCAAAAATGACATAAAAAGTGAAACAAGAAGCCTTAAATGTCATTTTCATAAATAAATAATGTTAAAATGTATTCAAAATCACATTGTACGTCCCTATATAACCCTGAAAATCTCCTCATTTTTTGATGTGATATTTTGAAAACCATTATCCTCTCAACTCCAAATGGCACTTGAACATTATAGATCTTCTATATTAATTTGATTTTACAATTTTTTATCATTAATCTTAAATTCATGTCCTTCTTCCCTAACTTTAAACATTATTCAGTCCATATAAACCATAATTTGTTCAGCTTTTGACCAGGATACATGATTTTTGTTCATTCATTTCTATATATCATTTTTAAAAACATTTCTCTTCATTCATAGAGTGTTATCCCAATTTGTACCACCCTTAAGTGAATTAATAGGAATTATGTTACTATTTTCATTATCGAATTCAAAATTTTGTAAGTTATTTTTTCTAATTTTGGAATATAAAGTATTTATTTATTAGTTATAAATTTCATTCATCCATTCATTTGTCTATATCCTGGGTATTATAAATTTTAATTTTTTTTAAAATTTGTTTATTATTATAATTGTTTTGTGATCAAAACTTATTTGTGGCTACAATTTTTTTTAACTCTTTTTATTAATAATTAATTTTATTTATAATTTTTTTATTATTATGATTTTTTTGCGGTTAAAATAATTTTTCCTTCAGCTTTTACATTTATATATTTTTATTATTTTTATAATTAATTTTGATTACAAAATAGTTTTCTTGTTGTAAATTTTCTTTCTTTTTTACATTATTTTTAAGATATAAATTATTTATTAAAAAATTATTCATATTTGTTCATTTATATGATTATATATTTAAATGATTGTATGTTTTACAATATTTATCTATTATATTTTAACTTTTTGGGTAATTAATGGATCTTATTTGGATAAATACATTAAGACAGAGATAAATATGAGAAAGGGGTTGATAGTTTCTTCCAATTTACTAAAGGAAATCTTATAAACAAATATGTGATTTTATGTCCACATGTTAAGTGTTTTAATATGAGTAATCTAGGGTACAACGAAATCAAAGACCACGTGATTTTTCATAGTTTTAGTCATAATTATACTTGTTGGATCTATCGTGGTGAAATTGAAAACAAGTCAAGATATAATGATGACAATATGTTTGACATGTGATAGATGATCATCAGGAATAATAAATTCATGATATAACTGCCAAAACCATTGAAAAAACAAGTGTTTAACAAATGTATGTAGATATTAAAAAACCATTGTTCACAAGTTGCACTAAATTTATAGTGTTATTGATAGTGATAAGATTCGTTGACTAGAAATAAATTTATGGTTGGAGTGTTAAAATTGTCACTAAATTGATTGAACTTTTTAAAGGGATACTTCCAAAAGGCAATGGGCTTCTAAAATCCAATTATGAGAAAAAATATTATCTCCAATGGGATTGGGGTATAAAAAGATACATGATTTTCCTAAATACTGTGTACTATATAAGAATGAATATTAGAGTCTATTATAATGTCTTAAATATTTGAAATCATGATATAAAATGGATGGAAAATCCAACCAAGATTCATTCTCAAGAACAAAAACCAAACCTCTAACTAATGAAATAAGATATATTGAAATAATTCCTCATTTTAAGTATATATTTATAAATTCATATGATGAAATGAGGATAGGATGAATTATAGATGAGTGCATAACTCATAGAATCCTACTTCACCCTGATGATTCACCATAATGGAAAATATTTAATCCCAAATTTCCGATTTTTAAAAGAAAGATTGAAACCTTAAACTGGGCCTATGAACCGATGGAATAAATCCATATTAGAGTCTCATTAGCTAACATAGTTCATGTGAAATACCCCAAAATTATAAAATAATAATATTGTATTTAATATTGTTGGTGAGAAGAAACACTAAGCTTAAACAAACAATGAAATATGTTTCTTTAAATTTAATCACTTTGATATGTTATGAAACATGCAACCCTGAGTCTAATTATAATGCAATTTAGTTTTAACATTGTCATTAAATTTATGGGTATGAATATTAATAACTAAATTATGAATATTATATGGTATAAACCTATATAGAATAAATTAAATGGATATCTAATCATTAAAAATAAAATAATAATCATTTGAATGTAAAATAAATATATTTTGAAAAACTGTAGTTTTTTTCTAAAATGCGGTTTAGTCATGATTTGGGCATAAAATTAAAAATTAATTTTTATTAATTTTAGAAAATTAAATTGGAAAAATAATTTTTAAAACCATCATTTCAAAATGATATTAGGCTTAATGTTGTTTTATTTTTATGAAATATATAAATTTTTAATGAATAGTGAAAAATAAAATATTTTAATTGAAAATTTACTTTTTGATTTAATAAATTATAATGTTAAATTATATTTTGAATTGGTTTTAAATTAAAATTAGGTAAATTTTATCCAATTTATATAATTGGTATCATTTTCATATTGAATTTTAATATAATAACTTTGTAAACTTTTGAACATTTCTCTTTGAAAAACTCAGTTTTTTTCTTATCTACGAGACTATTTTTAAATTAAATTTCACTACTTCTGTGAATTAAATTTAGAAAAATGGATTCAATATTTTAAATAATAATAATATATAATGTCTTATAATATTAATATAACTTTGCACAAAAACGAATACAAAAATAGTAAAAATTATTTACCGCAATTAAGGTAAAAATGTATTTATCAGGGGTTAAAATAAAAAGAAAAGGGTCGAAATGTCCTAATTTTTTTAAAAATATATTTTATGGTCATATTTGGACCTTATATATTATATTTTCTAGAATTATTCATTTTGGAGGCTTTTGACATGATAAAAACATGGGTACGATTGAATCATTTCGAACAATTACAAGTGTTCCACTCACCTCACATATAAAATGCCACCATATCCTCTCTTATTCACACATTCAAAGCTTTTTTGGCCATGTAAAACCTAGATAAATTTAATAATTCACTTAACTAAGACTATATGACTAAATTTTTTTAACATCCTAGGTATTTATGGAATAAAAATTTGTCACATCTATTAAAATTTATTAAAAAAGATATTAATTTTATGCTAATGGTAATTATTTGTCTGATAGCGTACTCAAAACACAACAACGGGATTTGCTAAAATCTTATATTTCACACAACATTGAGTTATACAGAAAAATAATACAACAATATTATTATAATTTTAAATAGTAGTTAATGCCTAGCTATTTTATTGGAAGGATTGAACAAAACTAACTACAATATGATTATAGATGTTAGTTAAATATTTTTACATTTATCCAATAAATATTAGATGCTTAAAGTGGGAATAAATCCAATTTTAAGCATGAAATATTCTTATATTTTTAAAAGGTCGTTCTACATCCTTTTGATAGAAAAACATTATTAAATATTGTTTTTTTCACTGTCATATGTCTTATTAGAAAAAATAAAATTAATCTTTATATGTGGGACATCAAAATTTACTTTATCTAAAATTTTGGTTTTTTTTCGGATGCAATCTATATTTTCATGAATAGTGAAAAAATACAGTATTTTAATTCCAAACCGCCTTTTCATCTAATTTATTTATATAGTTAGATTGAAATTTTAATTGTATTTATTGTGTAATTAGATCAATTTCTTATAATTTAATCTATTTTTTCTCACGGGAAGTAATTTCACATTTAAATTGGACATAAGCCCATGTCAATCTTTTGATAGTTTTTTACTTCTTAAAAACTCGCTTTCTAGTTTTGACAATGGGAATTAATTTTAAATTAATTACTACATTTATGTGTTTTGAATTTTTAAAAATGTATTCCATATTTGGAATCATACGTTTTAAATTGTGTAAATAGGTGCCTTTTATTTTTGGACATTATGAATAGTAATTTTAGTAATTATTTTTATTTACCATGGTTAAAGGGTAAATCAGGAAAATAAGGGTATAAAATAATATTATAATAATATAAAACAACCATAACACATGTCCTAATCCAATTTTATGAGTCATGAGAGACCAAAACAATCCTTATGTTCAACGTTTGGCATTTGGGAGCCACTTGGGTGTGAAAATGACATGATATAATAATTAATTTAAAGTAAAGCGAAATATAAAAAAAAATGTATCTTTTTACTAAAAAATTTTTAAGGTGGGGTTATATAATTTATATCTTTGAATATAAATATTTATTATAAATATTAAAATATATTATACATCATGGTATTTTATTTATAATTTTTAGACATTAAAGATATAAATTTATTTGTAACACAATGATGATGGAATGATAACCTTAATAATAAAATATTCAAATAAATGAGATTATAAATATTAAAAGAAATGTAATTTTTAAAATTTTGATTCCATCCACAAATTTTATGGATGAATATGAAATATTATCTTTGATTTAATGCTATTGGTTCTAAGGAATCATGTTTTTATGACTTTAACAAAAATCAATTACTAAATAGTCTCAAAATTAACAAAAATGAGTTTTTAAAAAAATACTATTTTATTAAATGATATAATAGTCTAAAAAATCTAATATTCGTCCAAATTAATTATATAATGTTACAAATTTCTTTAATTATCCACTTGTGGTTCTATTGAAATTTTATAGTAACTATAATGACCATATATTGTTAAAATACTAGAAGACATAGTAAGAGTTAATGTTTTTAACTAAGGGTTAAAGCTAAAAGATAAGGTTAATTTTGTGACCTTAACTAGTATAAAACCTATTTTTTGAGATTATTTAGATCCATACTCATATTATCCTATAAATTTATCACTTTGGAACTATTATAATTTAAAAATCATTTTATAATAAAATGATATTTCAAGACTTTTCTAAAGTTCCCCTCCTCCCAATTATAAAAGGCCACCACATCCACCCACATACTCACACCTCTCAAGAGACATTGATCATCCAAATTATACTAAAATAATCTCATAACATATATCCCTTCATATTATAGGCCATACATCTGGCATAAATCCATCTTAAGGAGCCTTGTTGTGAAAATCAAAAAGAGATACTTGAAAGTGAGGTATTTGTTTTATCACCTCTTTAAAAATTGTTTTATTATTATAATTCCTATTTTTATTTCATTTTCATAATAAATTAATAAATAATGTATCTTCTTCATTATGATATTTTATTACAATTCTGGGAAAACCTTATATCTTATTTTATCTATCCTATGAATAACAATATCACCATGCATATGTACGTATGACTTACGGTCCCCACGTTGTGGTGTAATTCATTATTAAACAATACTTAAATTAGATCGATATAATGATGAGTAAAATGGATTTAAATAATTAATATAACATAATAATTATTATTTTTAATTAATATGTCATCAAATTCTATACTTTTTAACTATTAAGTGAATTATATCGTCACTCGTGCGTACGTACGACTTACCGTCTCCACGATGCGATGTGATTCATTCTATATGATCTTCATTAAAAACGATTATATATGTGATTGGAATAAAAAAATATGATCTATATTATATTTATTTTTACATTATTCTTTTCTAATTTTTATTTACAACATACATTTATGTTTTACAAAATGAGTAAATACAATAATTTCATTTGAGGAAATATGGACTACTGCCCCCCAAAGTGATATGACTCATTCATGTCATACATGGAATGTATAAAGGATGGTGTTAATAAACATACGTAACATATATAACATGGATATTATAATTTAATTACAATATACATATGCATCATTTAGTTTTCATTTTTTAATATGATAAAGAAATGAAAGTAGTGTTCATGCGTACGTAAGACCTACCATCTCCAGGAATGGTGGATTTAATTTCTTATTTCCAAATGTAATGGACTATTATAAATACATATATACTAGATATATATGATATTTAAATCATGAATAATATTCAATATTTGATTTCTTGTTGACCACATGGACAATTTACATCAAACAAGTTCATTTTCGACTCAAGTACCGAATATTGACAGAATGACCGATATGAACGTAAATAATTATGTAATATTTATAACATGATAATAATTAATATAAAATGAATAATAAACTTGAATTTTTTTATTAATAAAGTATATATTAACCTGTGTTTATTATTAAAGAATACAAATAATGAATGAGACAAGTCAGATTTGAGGTCAGGGACTTCGTCTCAATCATCTTTCTTTGAGGCATATTTTAATGTTATACACCATCTTCTTTTATACGGTGTATAATAAACCCATTTGAATTTTAATTTCATTAAAATGGAATCTTTTTCTATAAATTATTTTACTAAATGAAAAAAATGAATGTTTTTAACATATGCAGCAATAACGACTTCTCTGCCGCTGTAATTGTTATTTGATATTTTTCTTCCTCTATAAGACATAATTTTTTTAAAGGAAAAGAAATCCATTATTCCTTTTTTGGGTATTTTGGAATTAAAAATGGTTTTTATAATGGATTTGTTATATCAATATCTTGAAATTATCTCTTCTAATTACAATTTGGAAAGTTATTGTTCTATTATGTTTGTTTTATGTGTTATGATTATATAATGGTAATTAGACATTTGATGGGTGGTGAAATTATAAAACGAAGATAGGTTCTTACATGATAAACCAAATACAGGTGGTTCTGTGATAAACAAAGGATGATTGGTTATATTATAACGTCTAATGCCAATGGTATGGAAGTCTGTTTCATGGATATTTTATTATGTGATATGTGTGGAAGTCGACCATATGGTTATTCAATTTAAGTACGTTTATGTCCCAAGTAACCTGTATATGTTATATGTTTCTTTATATGGTATTTAGGGTAATATTTTGGTTAAAAAAATGGTAAGTAATGAACTTATATTTAGTGAATAATATTTATTACATCTTAAAGGTGAAAAGTATTAATTTATGATAAAGTATTCCGGTTTTAGATCTTTTCCCAAGACTAATAGTTTTCCTTCTATGTGTTTCGATTAATGAGATTTTTTTTATCAAACAAAGTTTTGAAATGTTTTTCATAGGACATAAATAAAAATAGATTCAATGATGTGAGAAATGAAAATTCATGCTGTTTAAACATGAGATGAACCATGATTCTTATTAAAGAGTTTTTGTTCTATTAAAAATGGATATTAAGTAAGAGTGTCTATATGTAATATTTAAGTTATTATTTATGATTTGTGACCTAATTTTCTAAATCTATAAACTTAAAAATATCCTCAAAGTGATTTAAATTAAATTGTTTACTTATCTCAATATTAGTTAATGATTAAGTTTAGAGACATATAGTTGGTATCGTATGACAGTTTATATAACATTAGAAGTTATAATGTTGTTCATAAAATGTCTATAAAAGATTTTTAATTTATGTAAAAATTTAAATGGTATAGATTTTAAATATTATCATGTTGCTTAATATAATATATGTTTGTTCCTAATAGTTTTCCATAGAGGAAACAACACGACTATGCTGGGAAGGCATATAAGGGGAAATAACCCTCTAAATCAACATCCTATGTTGGTCCGAATCAGAACTAAACATTTTGTTGTAGTGATGAATTAGTTGAGTTAGGTGATAAATGGCGGTGGTTTCCATGCATGAGATCAATCATACCAACCATAGAGACAGATTTCGACCGTAGGTCATTCCAAGAGGCAACACCCCCATCATTCAAAGTATAATATAACCCTGTGCAAGATGAAGGTCGGATTAAAGCATTGGAAAAGATTTTTGATGCAATGGGGGTGTTTAGACAATCAAAAGGTTAGTCTTGATGTTTAACATTTTGAAGGTGATGCTGATCAATGGTGGTCAATGATTAAAAATATCAGAGGAATTGAAGAGACAGATGCCATGGAATGGGATGAATTTAAGAAAATAATCCTTGAGAAATATTTTCCTAAGGCTGTTCAACATTTTATAGAAAAGTAATTTTTATAATTGAGACAAAATGAAGAAGATTATATGGCTTAATATGAAGAAAATTTCACCCTTTTTTCCTTGTACATCCCCAATTTTATCTGAGATATTGATAGTAAGATAAATCGGTTTACTCAGGATTGAAGTCAAAATATTGAAGGGCATTAGATTATTGTGAGTTAAAAAGTGATGAGAAACATGTATGATATACTGAGAAGGCAGAAATGTACTTTTTTAATGGTCATGTTCTCCATGAGAGCAAACAAAAGAAGCGATCTAGTTGGTAGGAAATGGGAAATAATTCATCAAATAAGCCTAGAGGTAAGAAATCCAAATTTACAACATGTAAGAAGTATGGTAAAAAGAATCATGTATAATGTATCTCAATGTATGGTAAGTGATTATAATGTGGTAAGACTGGTCATATTTCTCGTAAATATAAAAATATGATCATACAGAAAATGAAAAACCAGTAGTAAGATGTTTTAGTTGCAATGAGACAGGACATTATGCCAATGTGTGTCCAAAGTTGATTATACATGGTGGAAACCAGCAAGATTGAATGAAGAAGGGAATGGAAAAAATCATTTTTAACAACTACAGTTGGTGTGGGACCATAAAATGAAGTTTTGAATGGTATGTTACAAGTTTCTTCAAATTATGCTAATATACTATTTTACTCTGAATCTTCACATTCTTTCATTTCTGAGATATTTGCAAGTAAATTAGAAATAACACCTCATGAATGTGATATAGAACTTTTTTAAAAGACTCCAAGTGGATGTATTAAATAAATGAAGACTTATAGAAATCTTCCTATTATCCTTAGTATTATGGTCTTTCCTACAAATCTTGTTGAGCTTCCCATAGTGGAATTTGATATAATTTTTGGTATGGATTAGCTTTCAGATTATCATGCTAAAATAGAGTGTAAAGCCAATAAATTTTTATTCCATGATTTCATATCATTGATAACATACCAAAAATTTAATAGATTCATTAAAGATGGAAGTGAATGTTATCTAGTTTATGTTTAAAAAAAAACAGTTTTGATTAGGGAAATTCCAGTATTGAATGAATTTTGAGATGTTTTTCTTGATGAATTTCCTGGTTTTATTCCCAATAAGGATGTTGAATTTACTATTGATTTAGTGTCTGATTCTAATTCTATTTGTAAACCCCCTTATCGAATGGATCAATTATAATTGGTGGAATTAAAAAAATAAGTTTTAATAATTACTTGATAAAGGTTTTATTCGACCAAGCACTTCACCATGGGGTGCTCTAGTTTTATTTGGAAAAAAGAAAGATGGTTCTATGAGGATTTGTATTAATTACATATCTTTGAATAACATCACTATTAATAAAAAGTATTTATTTCCTCATATCAATGATTTATTTTATCAGCTCCATGGAGCTCAGTATTTTTCAAAGATTGATTTGAGGTCTGAGTACCATCAGTTGAAGGTGAAAGAGGTTGGTATTCCCAAGACATCTTTCTGAATGAGATATGGGAATTATATGTTTGTAGTTATGCCCTTTGGTTTATCTAATTCACCTGCTATATTTATGGATCTCATGAATGGTGTCTTTTATTAGTTTTTGGATCAGTTTGTGGTGGTGTTTACATATGGAGTTTTGGTATATTATAAATGTAAGGATGAACATGAAAATCCCGTAAGGACTGTTTTGAAAACCATAAAAGAAAAGAAAATATACATAAATATTATTAAGAGTGAATTTTGGTTGCAAAAAAATTCTTTCCTTGGTTATTTTTTTTCTAAAGATTGTATAATTATTGAACCTTCTAAAAAAATGTTATTGAAGAGTGGCCAAGTTCTACCAATATCACAGTGATTAAAAGTTGTATTAGATTAGTAGATTATAACCAAATATTTTTTGAAAAAATTTCTCTTTTATATATCCCAAAAACTAATCTAACTTGTAAGGGAGTTATGTTCATTTTGGATAAAAGAATGTGATTATTGTTTTCAGGAACTGAAAGGAATATTGGTAAATACTAATGTTTTGGACCCACCTTCCAGGAATGGTGATTTTTTTATCTATAGTGATGCATCATTAAAATGAATTTGTCATGTCTTAATGATGAATAATAAGCTAATTTATTATGATTCATGTCAGTTGAAACCACATGAGTTAAATTACCCTAAACTTTATTTGGAATTAGCTACTATTTTTTTACATTAAAAATATAGAGGAATCATTTGTATGGTGTAAAGTATGAAATATATACTGATAAAAAAAGATTGAAGTATATATTCACTCAGAAAGAATTAAACATGAGATAGAGGAGATGACTAGAATTAATCAAATATTATGATTTCATGATTCATTAACATCCAGGAAAAGAAAAAAGTGTATGATTATTTGAGTCGAAAGAGTAATGCTACATTAACCAAGCTACATTTGGAATGAGATCCTTTGATTTATAATTTGATGAATGTTTTATGCAAAGTTTTTGGTGTAGTGAATTACTATATTTTGATTCAAGTGGAAGTTAAATAATCTCTATTAGATAGAATTAATCAATCAAAAAAAGTTGAAATTGAGTTGCAGAAAAAGGTAGAATTGGTTAAAAAAGGGTATGTTACCTAAATATAACATTGATATAGACAGTGTTTTGAGGATTGGAAAGAGATTATGTGTTAATTTTGATTCACAATTAAAGAATGAGTTGTTATGTGAAGCTCATAGTTCTCTGTTTTTGGATCATCCTGTTAGTACTAAGATGTACATAGATCTTCAGGAGTATTACTGGTGGGATGGAATGAAAACAGATACTACTGACTTTACCCTAAAATATTTTATTTTTCAACAGTTTAAAGAAGATTGGTAGTTACCAAAAAATTTTCTTCATCCTTTTTTAGTTATAGAGTTGAAATGGGAAAATGTGTCCATCGATTTCATAGTGAGATTGCCAAATACTTTTCAAGGTAACAATACAATCTGGGTTATTATTGATCTATTAACTAAATCTATTCATTTTCTTCCTATTTCAGATACTCTATCTCTAGATAAACTTTCTCAATTGTATCTTACAGAAATTGTCAGGTTACATGGAGTTCCTTTCTCCATTGTATCTGATCGTGATCCAAGGTTCTCTTATAACTTTTGGAAAGGCCTTCAAAATTCATTGAGAACTGAATTAAATTTTAGTACACCTTTTTATTATTAATCAGATGGGTAATCATAATGAAAAATTCAGACCTTGGAGGATGTGATACATGCTTGTTCAATAGATTTATAAGGAATTTGAGATCAACATATTTCTTTGATTGAGGTTTCTTATAACAATATTTTTCATTCAAGTATACAGATGTCACCATTTGAATCATTATATGGAATGTTGTGTTGAAATCCATCTTTTTGGGATGAATTAGTTGAAAGGATGTTTATGGGACTAGAATTTGTAGAAGAGATGGCAGAAAACGTTTAGTTAATTCAGAAGCACATGAGGAAAACACAGAGTAGGTAGAAATGTTATTTGGATAACCAGAGGAAGGATCTTTCTTTTGAGGTAGGTGATCATGTATTTCTCAAAGATTCTCTATGGAAATGTGTGATTCGTTTTGGTCAGAAGGGAATACCGAGTCCACAGTTCATCGGACCCTATAAAATCCTAAAGAAAGTTAGATCAGTTTCCTACATGGTAGATTTACTTCCATGTTTATCCTAGGTATACAATTTTTCTCACATTTCAATGTTGATAAATTATATCCCGGATCTATCTCATGTTTGGAGTGAAGATGTAGTTCAGTTGGAATAGAATATTTATTATGAGGAACAACCAATATAGATTATTGACTATAGAGAGCATGTGTTATAGAATATGGTGATTCATCAGGTAAAGGTTTTGTGGGAAAACTAAATGGTTAAAGAGGTAATGTGGGAATCTGAAAATTCAATGAGGGATATATGCCCCCACTTATCTGATAAGTAAATAAAATTATGGGGACGCAATTTCCCAAATAGGGAAATGATGTAACATCCAAGGTATTTATAGAATAATTCTTTTTTATATCTATTAATATTTATAAATAAGATATTAATTTTATGTTAAATGGGATTATTTGTCTGATAACGTACTTGACATGAAACAACAGGTATCTCTGAAATCTTATGTTGCACACAACATTGAGTTATTCCAAAAAGTAATACAATAATATTATTATTATTTTAAATGGTAGTTAACTCCCAACCATTTTATTAGTGAGAATGAACAGAACTAACTACAATATGATTAAAGTTTTTTTCCAAATGTTTTTACATTTATCTAATATGTTTTAGAGGATTAAATTGAGAATGATTCCAATTTTAAGCATGAAATACTCTAATATTTCTAAAAGGTCATTTTACCGCCTTTTGATGGTGAAAATTTTTTAAATCTAGTTTTGCCAATTTTATATGTTATATTCAAAAAATAATCTTCTTATTTATAATCGGGATATCAAAATTTAGTTTAGTTGAAATTTTGGTATTTTTCTCATAAAATCTCTATTTTAATGAATATTGAAACATACTACATTTTAATTCAAAAATGCATATTCATCTAATTTATTTATATAGTTATATTTTCATTTTAATTGGTTTTATAGTTTAATAAGATTGTGTTTTTATCAGTTAAACCATTTTTTTTCATTTTATGTAATTTTACATTTAAATTTGACACAAACAGATGTCAATGTTTTGATAGTTTTTATTTCATAAAAACCTTCTTTCTGGTTTTGACAATGGGAATTAATTTTATATTGGTTACAAAAATTTTGGTGTCTTGAATTTAGAAAAATGGATTACATATTTGGAATCCAAAGGTACAAATTTTGTAAATATATACCTTCTGTTTTTGGACATTTAGAATGTTAACTTCAGTAATTAATTTTATTTAATATGGTTAATGGTTAAATCAGATAATAAGTGTAAAAAATGATATTATAATAATATAAAACTAAACTAAAACATGTCCTGATCCTATTGGATGATTCATGGTGACAAAAAGTCCATAGGCTTAACTTTTGGAATTTGGGAGCCATTTGGGTGTGAAAATGACATGTTATAATAATTAATTTAATGTAATGAAAAATATAACAAAAAAACATATCTTTTTATTAATAAATTTTAAAGATGGGGTTATATAATTTATTGCATCTACTATGAATAGTAATTAAAAATATAAAAGTATTTCCTACATAAGGGTATTTTTTTTTTAATTTTTAGACATTAAATAAATAAATTTATTTATTACACAATGACGATGAGAGGATTTCCTTACTAATCAAAGATTCAAAAAAATGGGATTATAAATATTAAATTAAATGAAATTTAAACATTTTTATTCCATAAAAAGAATCATGATGATTATGACCTATTATATTTGATTTAATTCTTTTTGATCGAAGGAATCATGTTGTTATGAAATAAAAAAATCAATTACTAAATAGTGTCAAAATTGACATAAATGAGAATTTAATACAAATACTATTTTATTTATTGATATAACAGTCCTAAAAATCTAATATTCATCCAACCAAATTATATAATGTTAAAAATTTCATTAATGATCCACTTTTGGTTTGGTTTCCATTTAATAGTTACTGTAGTAACCATATATTTTTAAAATACAAGAAGACATGGTAAGAGTTAATGTTTTTAACTAAGGGTTAAAGATAAATGATAAGATTAATTTAGTGACATAAACTTATATAAAACCAATTTTTTTAGAGTATTTAGACCCATACTCTTATTATACTATAAATATATCACTTTTTAACTATTATAATTTGAAAATCATTTCTTAATAAAATAATATTTCAAGACTTTCTTAAAGTGCCCCTCCTCCCTCTCATAAAAGGCCACCACATCTACCCACTTACTCACACCTCTCAATCCCCTTTCATCATAAAAATTAAGCTATAAGAATATCCCGAAATCCATCCCTTCCTCTTATAGGCCATAAATTGGGAAGAAATATATCCTATGGAGACCGTTTATGGAAATCAAAAAGTGATACTAAAAAAAGAGGTATTTGTTTTATCACCTTTTTCAAAATTATTTTCTTCTTCTACTTCATCTTATTATGTCGTTTCCATAATATATTAATAAATATAGTATCTTATACATGATAATATTTTATTAAAATTATGATACAACCTTATACCTCCTTTTATCCATCCAAAAAATAATAATATCACCATTCGTGCGTACATACGATCTACCGTCTCCATGCTGTGGTGTAATTTTTTATTCAACAATACATAATTTTGACGAGTATAATGATGAGTATAATTAATTTAAATAATGATTAAAACATGATAAATATTCTTTATAATTAATATAAAATCTAATTATATACCTTTTAACCATTAAGTGAATGACATCATCGCTTGTGCATTCGTACGACTTATCGTCTCTATGATGCGATGTGATTCATTCTACATGATCTTCATTAAATGATGATTATATATATGAATGGAATAAATAGATGAATATTATATTATATATATATATTTACTATATTCTTTTATAATTTTTATTTACAACAAACTTTTATGCTTTTCATAATGTCTAAATATGATAATTTCATTTGAGGAAGTGTGAACTATCACCCCCTCCAAGTGATATGACTCATTCATTCTATACATGTAACATATAAAGGAAGATGTTAATACTCTTTTGTAACATATATACCATAGATATTATAATGGACTTATAATAAACCTATGTATCATTTAGTTTTAATTCCTTTAATTTGATAAAGAAATGAATGTAGTTATCATGCGTACGTAGGACCTACCGTCTCCATGAACAATGAATTTCATTTTTATCTCCAAATGTTACGGACTATTATAAATACCTACATACTGAATATTTATGATATTTAAATAATGAATAATATTTTGGAAACGAAGTACTTTTGACCACATGAACAATTTACAAGAAAAAAGTTCATTTTCAACTTAAGTACCGAATATCGACAAAATGGCTGATATGAACTTAAATAATTAAGTAATTTTTATTACATGAAAATAAGTAACATAAAATGAGTAATAAAAACAAAAAATAATTTTAACCATGTAAAAATATACCTAATTTTAATATTCATAAATATAAATAACGAACGAGACAAGTCATATTTGAGGTAAGGGATTTCATTTAAATCTCCTTTCATTGAGGTATATTTTTATTCTATACACCATCTCCTTCTATACGGTGTATAATAAACCCCTTTGAATTTTGATTTCATTAAAATGGAATACATTTTCTATGAAGTGTTTTACAAAACGATAAAAATGAATTTTTTTAATGTTTGCAGCAACAATTACTCCTCCTCCGAAATAACCGTTATTTAATATTTGGCTTCCTCTATAAGCCTCAATGTTTTTAAAAGGAAAATAAATCCCTTATTCTATTTTTTTGGTTATTTTGATATTAAAAATTGTTTTATATAAAGGATTGATTATGTAAATATCTTGAAATTATCTCTTGTGATTAAAATGTGGAAATGTTATTTATCTATTATGTTTGTTTTATGTGTTATTAATATATAATGGTACTTGGACATTTGACGAGTGGTTACATGATAAACCAAAGATAAGTGGTTAAGTGAAAAACCAAAGATAATATGGTTCCATGATAAACCAAGGATAGGTGTTTACATTATAACCTTCAATTCATTGGTTATGGAAGTCAGTCGTATGGCTATTCCATTTAGTGATATGTGTAGAAGTCGACCGCATGGTTATTCCATTTATGTATGTTTATGCCCCAATTTACCTTTATATCTTATATTTTTCTCTCTATGGGATTTATGGTAATATTTTGGTAACAAAATATGTTAAGAAATGAGATTATATTCCATGAAGTATATTTACTACTTAATGTTGAAAAATATTACTTCATGATAAAGTATTTATAGTTTCCATGTTTTCCCAAGACTAATTGTTTTCCTTATTTTTTTATCCCTTACTATGTTTTTTATACTCATACCATGTTTAGAAATGTTTTTATATTAGTTATAGAAGAATAGATTCAAGGATGGGATCAAAGAAAACAAATTCTATTTAAACATGAGATAAAAAACTTTCTTATTAAAGATTTTTTGTTTTATGAAAAAAATAGATATTGAGTAGAAGTATCTATGTAACACCCCAATCTTCCACGATATGTTTCTCTTTTAATAATGCAATGGCTAGCATTATACGCAACTTCGAGATTCTAACACACCACAACCAATCAAACTAGCCGTTATAAATAGTAATGCCTAATTTTTTAAATTTTATAAATTTTATCTTTAAATATGGACTTCATTTTTGGATTCGTAATATCAAAATTAGCTTAGGGTGAAATTTTGGTACTTTTTGGATAACTTTCATATTTTGATGAATAGTGAAAATTACTAAATTTTAATTGAAAACAAAATTTTTAATAGAAATATTTAATAGTGATAAATTATGAATTTTTGTGTGGTTTTAAAGTATATTTAGAATATATTTTTACCATTTAATACAATGTTGATCATTGGACGTAATTTCACATTTAAACCATACATAAAGAAGTGTCAATCTTTTGATAGTTATTATTTCTTAAAAACACGCTATTTGTTTTAACAAAGGAAATTAAATTTTAAATTAATTAATGAAACTTATATGTTTTGAATTTGGTAAAATAGACATCATTTTTGAATTCATAATATCAAATATATCTTAGGCCGAATTTTTGGTATTTTTCTGAAAACATTCAATTTTTGATTAATAGTGAAAAATACTGAGTTATAGTTTAAAACTGAATTTTTATTTAAATAATTATTTATTTTATTTAAATTTAATTAATGTAAAAATAGATACATAATACCTATATAAGTTCAATGTAATTCATTGGAGTTAGTTTAGAAAACTTTTAGATATATAAAAATTTTATTGAACTTTTCATCGTCTTTTACCCACCTCCTAGGAGAATTTGGAAATTCACATAAAACTTAATTTTACCGCTTCTGTGAGTGGAATTTCAAAAATCTGAGAGACAAGGTTAATATCAAGGAGTAAAATGTAGTTCAATGAGATGAAACTAATTTTCGGTGAATAGTAACTTTTTTACTTTTATTTACCACGGTTAAAAGTAAATAGGGTAATTAAGGGTAAAAAAGGATATTAATATTACCCTAACATTTGTCCTAATTCTATTGGACATGTGTATCATGAACAAAAACAACCTTAGGAATAAAATATTAACATTTAGGTCCACTTGTATTAGATTAGTACATTTATTATTATTTAATTCGAAGAAGAGTTAAAAGAGTTAAAATCAAAGTTTATTTACTAAAACATTATTAATATAGGGTTATACATAAGATAAATTAGATTGTAAATATTAATTAGAAAGATAAAAATATTTCCTACATAATGGTATTTTATTTATAATTTTTAGACATTAAATAATTTAATTTATTAATGACACAATGGTGATGCAGTAATTGCCAAATTAATGAAATATTAAAATAATTGATATTATAAATATCAAAATAAATTCAATTTTAGACTTCTTATTAATTCCACTAATTTTATATGTTAATATGACATATTTGGATTGAATATATAAATTTTTTCGAAGTAATAATTCTGCTATAAATTTATAAAAAACAAAATACCCAATAATGTCAAAATTGACATAAAAGAGTTTTGAAAACAAATATTATATTATTAATTGATATTAAATTACTAAAAATATATGATTCAGCCATTAGACTTATATCATGATAGGTGTATCATTAAAGGACCACTTGGTGGTCTCTTGGAGGTATATAGTAAGTTTATTAACTATATAATATAAAAATAGAAAGTGACATGGTAAGTGTCAAACTAATTAACTAAGAGTTAAAATTAAAAGATAAGGTTAATATAATGACCCAAACCTGTCTAAATTCTATTAGTTGAGTGTATTTATACCCATAAACACCTTAACCTTTAAATAATCCACTTTTTATCCATTAGAAACCGAATAAGAATTTATTATAAAATAATATTTCTAGCTTTTCCAAAGGCGCCCCTCACCCCTCTTATAAAAGGGAACTTATCCTTCTCATTAATTCACACCTTCAAAGCCATTTGGCTTGGAAAAACTCTGCCCAAATATTATCCCAACTTCCCTCAATTCAACCTAGAGGCCTTATCTTGATCAGAAATCCAACCTATGGAGGCATTTTGATCAAATCAAAAGAAAGAACCCAAAGAAGAGGTAATGTTTTCACCACCCTCTTTCAAGTTCCTTTCTTCTTCCACTTCTTCTTTATTTGTTATTTCCATTCTAAAATAATAAATCCAGTATCTTATATATATTGTGATGTTATTATAAATATGTTACAACCATATTCAGTATTCTATCCATCCTTTGAATGACATGTCACCATACGTGCATACGTATGACCAACCGTCTCCACGTCGTGGTGTTATTGTTTTTCAATATATTATTATTTGGATGGGTATAATAATGATGTTTAATTAATGTAAATAGTAAATATAACATTATAATGATTCTTTCTATATGATATACCATCCAATTATATATTATTTTAATATCAAAAGAATGATATTGTCGCCTATGAGTACGTACGGACTACCGTCTCCACGAACGCGATGAGATTCATTCCCCATCGTATCCATTCAAGTCAAATTCTCATTTGATGATTAAAAATAATTTTTAGAGACATGATATGATTCTGTATATGAATAAGATACATCCCATCCATAACAAATACGGTTCACATAACAAATAATATAAAGGAAAACAAATCTGTTAACACTCGAAAAGATGATAATACTAAGATATTATTAACAAATCAATGTTAAAAGATCATATATGATATCATATTAATGAAAATTATTCTTTTATAACTCAATAACAATTATTTAACCATTATACAGGAGGTTAACCTACCGTCGACCAAGGAAAAAGTAAAAAGTACGGGGTTTCTTATCTCACTTTTAATTCCATGACGTTTCCATTGTTCACCACTTATTTATTGCATGTGGTGTGTGTACTGCCCATGATTGTATTCATTGTGTAATATACATTAATTTATGGATATTTATATCATCATTTTATGATCCTCCTTTCAGGGTTGTATGTTTCTTAAGTTACCAAATTGATAAAGGAATTTGAAATTTCAATTTCCACTCATTCGGCTTGACGCACACTTCATTGATTATTTTACTCCATGATTATGGGTGGAATCACTATTCATTTTCTTATGTCATAATTTCCACTCTCCTTTCTATGGATATAATTTTGATACACATAATCACTCAATTGATAATTTTTAAAGTCATCTATATGATCTTGATAAGAGTAATTTTAATTCAGTCTCCTTTTATTGAGTCAAGCATCCAATTCATTGGTGTTGTTTTTATAAGAATATGTGTGAATGTCCTCTGATTGATTTACACTAAATATCCAATGTTATTGAGTGTATTTATATTTTTCACACATAATTATGTCATTTATTTATCCTTAACCTTAGGATATTGTCTTTATAAGAGAATTCATCTCAATTTACATTCCATTGAGACTACTTTTTTGTTATACACTAATTCACTTTTATAAGGTGTATATAATGTACTTTGACATAGTATATCATGAATCCCATTATTCTCATGATATTATAAAGTTTTTATTACCTCAATTATTTGTATTCAAGTGTCTCTCTTTTGGTTAGAAACTCTAACTAAAATATCATTTTAAAAGTTTTAAAGATTTATTATTCTAAATCATTCCCATTAATGTCCATGTTTTAAAAATGGTTTTAAGGATTTATTTATATGTACATTAATGTTTTAAAATGTTAATTTCTTTAAAAGTTTTGAAGTGGTATGGGACAGTTTGATTCAAATCTCTATTTTAAATGGCTTCTTGATAAATAGTGTGACTTTTAAATGATTTCAATAAAAAGGGTGATATTTCTCTCAAATAGTTTTGATGATTATTTTCATCTATGTCAATATCCTTCATTATTCTAGATTGAGATTAATATATTAAAATAAAATATTCCATATTGTATTGAATGAGTTATGGTTGACTGTGTATGTACTATTTTTATACCATTCATGGTTTGTGGGTAAAGTATTAACATTTCGTATGCTAGTTTTAATATGAATGTTTATGCTATGTTTCAACTTTTCATATGAGGAATGAATTGGACTAATTAAGTTACGAGTGGAGCCTGCTATAACTCCTCGATTCATTGGTAGGTCTAATGAGGCAGACTAGTGTATTGGAACAAGGCCTTGACAAAATCTTATTTGTAGTCATGGCATGAGGCCTTGGCTACGTGGTTATGATTGTCTGGCATTATTCATTCCATCATTATGAAAGTGGTTATTGATATTGCATGTGATTATTCGACTAGTAGAATATCTATGTGAATAAGTAAATGGAATTATTTCATTTTATCTTTTCCATATTATGCTGAAGTTCATGTTTAAAAGTCTCTTGTTTTAGTTATACATTCCCTTAAGTGTTTATGCTAATCTATGAATGCTTCTGCTATATTGTTATCCTTACTGAGCATCTGAGCTCACCCCTTTCAATGTTTTATTTTTCCCTGGATGTAAAGAAGTAATTTATGAATGACCTACAGGGATAGTATGAGAGGATATGAAGACAAGATGCTGTTGTAGTTTTTTTACCTTATTATGTAATGTAAGACTTCATGAATATATCTAGTGTTTCCAAGGCTGCTAAACTAACCGGTCTTTCGAGACTTGATCTTTTGTGATCATGCAAATGATATGTAATAATGCACCGACTCTAGGTAACGGGGGTCGGGGCATTACAATTGGTATCAGAGGATGTTTAGTACAAAACTTGGAAGCTAGATTTAGATAAACTCTAATTAGAGCACATAGAGCTAAGATGGACTTTGAGGATTAGTATAGAATAACTTCCTAGAATTTTGGTATTATAGAGATTTTGTGAGTTTTCCAAGCAATACATCCCAATCTGGATACAAGCAGGTAGAGGCGGCTCTGGCACATATGTACCTAGGGGTAAAACCCGAAAACACCGCTATGAACTAGACTTGAACGAGAACTGGTGCACGACAACATGCCTTACTGCACTCTTGGTCACAACACTCTCAGGGGATATGTTTAGGATAATTTACATTTTCTTTACAAACCAATTTTAAGTATTATATATAAGATGATAGTAAATGACCTTGGTTAATCCTAATGTGTTTCAAATTTAAAATATGGTGACTTGATATTCTCTAAATGATTTTATGACTAATATTACTCACACAATGCTTTCTGGTTTTAGTCAATGGCTGGATTCCAAGGAAGTCATAGTAACTTTGAGAATGATGTACAAGGTCGGAACGGTGGTGGAAATGAGCAATAAAATGGAATTTTGATAGGCGTAAAAGATATATTCTTCATGCCAAATCAATTTTCCAAAAATATGATCAAAAATATATATATTAACCAATTTCTGGACTCAAAAAAGAAGAGAAAGGTGATGAATGATAAGAGCTCCAGTAGTGGAGACCATGGAGAAAGGAATCCTCAATTTCCATCCTATAGGAAATGTGGAAGGAGACACCCAGGAAAGTGTCTCAATGGGACAAATAAATTATTTACGTGTGGGAAGGAAGGACATAAAGTGACGAATTCCCAAAGAAAAATGAAGAGTACTATGGAAGAAGATAAAAATGGTCCCAAGAATCCATTTACAGTCATTTTCCGTAAATGTAGGGGACCTGGCCATTAAACGATTAAATTCCCTATTCTATATGATATTTTCTTGGTCAAAGAAGAAGCTATGTGGAAATAAATGGTTGGAGAAGTGTTTAAAAAGTATTAGTACTCTGTGCTGATGGGTTTACTTTGGAATAATATTCTCTTGTATTTGTAACCCTACAGTTTTCCATGTGAGAATGATATTTGAGGAAGAATTATCTTTTCTCTTGTGTATATAGTTATAAATAACCATTTGGTTTTATATGATCATTTGGTTTGAGGTAATTACAAGTTATTGTAATTTGGGATGAAGATGCAAGGTACGAGATAACATTTGTGGTTAAATTATGTTATGGTTATTTTGAGGAATTTATATCAATTTGGTAATTTTATAAAACATAGTTTTTGAAAAAGGACAACACGCAGACCGTGTGACAACCCGTCGGGTTGGACAAAGCTGTGGGAATCGAAACCACAACCAAAGTGCGATTGAGATTTATCACCTACCACTGGACTACATGAAGTCCCTGGTTAGTGCGACTATTAATTTAGTTAAATGATTTTATTGATCAATAATAAGTTGATTTGGGATCTTATGTATTATCTAATGAATACCCTTAGTATAGGAAAATGATTTGGTGATTAAGTGATAAATGTTATTTTGAAAGATGTTCACTTTTTTGGGAACACTATATGCCCAAGGAAAATAGAATACTATGGGATTTCATTTGAGGAGTAATGGTGGATTTTTTACCTATGTTTTTATTGTGAATTTATAGTGATTTGGGTTATTTATGGAAATAATTAACATATAATAAAGAATATGTGATTAGGTTAATTACTTTTAAGTATGTTACTTTAAGAGTAGTTGATGTAATTTAGAGATACAATTTAACTTGGAAGACTACATAACCAAATTCTTATAAGTTTTGGGTTTCAATATTAGTTTGGAATATATTGAAGGATTTTAAGGACAGTTGATTATTGAATGGTATTTATTTAACTTTCGGGTATTGTTGGTTTAATTTAAGAAATTATGATTAGTGTTTTTTATCTCTAATGGAATATCCATTTGGGGGATCATCAGATCTTATACTAACCATTTTGGTTTTGATTAATCTCTAAAGACAGGTTAAATATATAGTTTATCCTATGTGGATCATGTTATTCTATAGAAGTTTATTCTAGCTCTTCTAGTGTGACCCAATCTTCTTGAATACCCATTGTTCAAAAAAGATGAGTTAGTGGTAGAAATTTATTAAAGAATAAAACTCTACTTAAAAATTAAGTATATATCTTTATGTTCTTAGTCAATATCATAAATGAATTCCTCATATTTATGTAATGTAACTTAAAAAAATAATAAAAATGTTGTCCGTCTACTTTTCCTACTGGGAAACTAATGACC
This sequence comes from Viscum album, assembly GCA_963277665.1. Lineage (NCBI taxonomy): Eukaryota > Viridiplantae > Streptophyta > Magnoliopsida > Santalales > Viscaceae > Viscum > Viscum album. The sequence goes on from OY728123.1 coordinate 1,761,134,077, forward strand.
ATTTGTCCCATCACAAGTTTGTAGTTTTCTTGTTGTTAACTTTCTCCTGATCATGTTTTCTATCCCTCTCTACAAGAACATGACAGTCAGTTTATTGTTCATATCCATTTCTTTATAATGGAATCCTGGTATAGGTTATCTCGGGTGACCGTTGAACTTCCCTTTCTTTATTTTAAAGTGATAGTTTTATTGACTCTTTTTCCGATGTGGGACTTTCCATTACATTCCCAAGCCCAATTTTAAAAATTGTGAGGACGCAATTTATTTAAGGAGGGGAGAATGTAACACCCCAAGCTTCCACGGTACGTTTCCCTTTGAATAATGCAACGACTTGCATTGTACGTAACTTCGAGATTCCAACACACCACAACCAATCAAACTAGCAGTTATGAATAGTAATGCCTAATTTTTGAAATCTTATAAATTTTATCTTTCAAAATGGACTTCATTTTTGGATTCGTAATATCGAAATTAGCTTAGGGTGAAATTTTGGAACATTTCAGATAACTTTCATATTTTGATGAATAGTGAAAATTACTAAATTTTAATTAAAAAAATCTTTTTAAATAGAAATAATTAATAGTGATAAATTATGAATTTTTGTGGCTTTAAAGTATATTTATAATTTATTTTTACCATTTAATACAATGTTGGTCATTGGACGTAATTTCAAATTTAAACCAGACATAAACAAGTGTCAATATTTTGATAGTTATTATTTCTTAAAAACACGCTATTTGTTTTGACAACGGGAATTAATTTTAAAATTAATCAATGCAACTTATATGTTTTTAATTTGGTAAAATATACATCATTTTTTAATCCATAATATCATATATTTCTTAGGCTTAATATTTTGTATTTTTCTGAAAACTGTCAATTTTTGATGAATAGTGAAATATAATGAGTTATAGTTTAAAACCTAATTTTTATTTAAATAATGGTTTATTTTATTTAAATTTAATTAAAGTAAAAATAGATACATAATATCTATATATGTTCAATGTAATACATTGGAGTTAGTTTAGAAAAAGTTTAGATATATAAAACTTTTATTGAACTTTTCACCGTCTTTTACCCACCTCATAGGAGAATTTGGAAATTCACATAAAACTTAATTTTACTGCATCTATGAGTGGAATTTCTAAAATCATAGAGACATGGTTAATATTAAGGAGTAAAATTTGGTTCAATGAGATGAAAATAATTTTTGGTGAAAAATAACTTTTTACTTTTATTTACCACGGTGAAAAGTAAATAGGGTAATTAAGGGTAAAAACGATATTAATATTACCCTAACATTTGTCCTAATTCTATTAGACAAGTGTATCCTGACTAAAAACAACCTTAGAAATAAAATATTAACATTTAGGTCCACTTGGATTATTTTAGGACATTTATTATTATTTAATTTAAAGAAGAGTTAAAAGAGTTAAAATCAATGTTTATTTACTAAAACATTTTTAATATCGGGTTATACAGAAGATAAATTGGATTGTAAATATTCATTAGAAATACAAAAAACCTTCATACATAATGGTATTTTATTTATAATTTTTAGACATTAAATAATTTAATTTATTTATGACACAATGGTGATGCAGTAATTACCTAATTTGTGACATATTAAAATAATTGATATTATAAATATAAAAATAAATGTAATTTGAGACTTTTTATGAATTACACTAATTTTCTAGGTTAATATGACATATTAGGATTGATTATATAAATTGTTTTCGAAGTAATAATTCTGTTATGAATTTATGAAAAACAAAATACCCAATAATGTCAAAATTGACATAAAAGAGTTTTTAAAACAAATATTATATTATTAATTAATATTAAATTCATAAAAATATAAGGTTCAGACAAGAGACTTATATCAATATAGGTGTAGCATTAATGGACAACTTGGGGGTCTCTTGGAGCTATATAGTATGTTTATTAACTATATAATATAAAAATACAAAGTGACATGGTAAGTGTCAAACTAATTAACTAAGAGTTAAAACTAAACGACAAGGTTAATATAATGGCCCAAACCTGTCTACATTATATTTGTTGAGTGGTTTCCGACCCATCCCCACCTTAAACATTAAATAATACTATTTGGAGACATTATAAACCGAATATGAATTTATTATAAAATAATATTTCTAGATTTTCCAAAGGTTCCCCTCACCCCTCTTATAAAAGGGCACTTCCCCGTCTCATTAATTCACACCTTCAAAGCCATTTGGATCAGCCAATCTCCACCCAAATATCCTACCAAATTCCCTAAATTTAATCTAGTGGCCTTATCTTTATCATAAATCCAACTTAAGGATACCTTTTGATCAAATCAAAAGGAAGAACCCGAAGAAGAGGTAATGTTTTCACCACCCTCTTTCAAGTCCCTTTCTTCTTCCACTTCTTCTTTCATTGTTATTTCCATTATAAAATAACAAATCCAGTATATTCTATATACTGTGATGTTATTATAAATATGGTACCACCATATTAATTATTCTATCCATCCTTTTAATGACATGTCACCATACGTGCGTACGTACGGCCTACCATCTCCACGTCGTGGTGTAATTGTTATTCAATATATTATTATTTGGATGGGTATAATAATGATGTTTAATTCATTTAAACAATACATATAACATTATAATGATTCTTTCTATATGATATACTATCCAATTATATATTATTTTAATATCAAAAGAATGATATTGTCGCTCGTGAGTAAGTACGGACTACCGTCTCCACGAACGCGATGAGATTCATTCCCCATCGTATCCATTCAAGTCAAATTCTCATTTGATGATTAAAAATAATTTTTAGAGACATGATATGATTCTGGATATGAATAAGATACATCCCATCCATAACAAATACGGCTCACATAACAAATAATATAAAGGAAAACAATTCCGTTAACACTCAAAAAGAGGATAATACTAAGACATTATTAACAAATCAATGTTAAAAGATCATATATGATATCATATTAATGTAAATTATTCTTTTATAACTCAATAACAATTATTTCACCATTATAAAGGAGGTTAACCTAGTGTCTACCAAGGAAAACGTACAAAGTTTGGGGTTTCTTATCTCACTTTTAATTCCGTGAGGTTTCCATTGTTCACCACTTATTTATTGCATGTGGTGTGTGTACTGCCCATGATTATTTTAATTGTGTAATATACTTTAATTTGTGGATATTTACATCATAATTTTATGATCCTCCTTTCATGGGTGTATTTTTGATAAGTTACCAAATCGATAAGGGAATTTGAAATTTCAATTTCCACTCATTCAACTTCACGCAAACTTTATTGATTATTTTACTCCAAGATTCTGTGTGGAATCACTATTCAATTTATTATGTCATAATTTCCAGTCTCCTTTCTGTGGATATACTTTTGATACACATAATCACTCAATTGATAATTTCTAAAGTCATCGATATGATCTTGATAATCGTAATTTTAACTCAATCTCTATTTGTTGAGTTAAGCATCCAATTCATTGGTGTTGTTTTTACAAGAATATGTGTGAATGTCCTCTGATTTATTTACACTGAATATCCAATCCTATTGAGTGTATTTATATTTTTCACACATAATTATGTAGTTTATTTATCCTTAACCTAAGGATATGGTCTTTATAAGAGAATTCATCTCAATTTATATTCCATTGAGACTACTTTGTTGTTATACACCAATTCACTTTTATAAGGTGTATATAATGTACTTTTACATAGTATATCATGAAACCCATTATTCGCATGATATTATAGAGTTTTGATTACCTAAATTATTTTTATTCATGTGTCTCTCTTTTGGTTAGAAACTCTAACTAAAATATCATTTTAAAAGTTTTAAAGATTTATTATTCTAAATCTTTCTCATTAATGTCCATGTTTTAAAAATGGTTTTAAGGATTTATTTATATGTACATTAATGTTTTAAAATGTTAATTTCTTTGAAAGTTCTGAAGTGGTATGGGAAACTTTGATTCAAAAATCTATTATAAATGTCTTCTTGACAAATATTATGACTTTTAAATGATTTCAAGAAAAAGGGTGATATTTCTCTCAAATAGTTTTGATGATTATTTTCATCTATGTCAATATCCTTCATTATTCTCTATTGAGGTTAATATATTACAATACAATCTTCCATATTGTATTTAATGAGTTATGGTTGACTGTGGATGTACTATTTTTATACCATTCATGGTTTGTGGGTAAAGTATTGACATTTCATATGCTAGTTTTAAAACGAATGTTTATGTTATGTTTCAACTTTTAATATGAGGAATGAATTGGACTTATTAAGTGACGGGTGGAGCCTGCTATAGCTCTTCGATGCATTGGTAGGTCTCATGAGGAAAACTAGTGTCTTGGCACGAGGCCTTGGAAAAATCTTATTTGTAGTCATGGAACGAGGCCTTGGCTACGTGGTTATGATAGTCTGGCATTATGCATTTCATCATTATGAAAGTGGTTACTGATATTTCATGTTATTATTTGACTTGTATAATATCCATGTGAATATGTAAATGGAATTATTTCATTTTATCTTTTCCATATTATGATGAAGTTCAAGTTTAAAAGGCTCTTGTTTTAGTTATACATTCCTTTAAGTGTTTATGCTTATCTATGAAAGCTTCTGCTATATTGTTATCCTTATTGAGCATCTAAGCTCTACCCTTTTAATGTTTTATTTTTCCCAGGATCTGAAGAAGTAATTTATGAATGACCTGCAGAGATAGTATGAGAGGATATGAAGACAAGATGTTGTTGTAGTTTTTTTACCTTATGATGTAATGTAAGACTTCATGAATATATCTAGTTTTTACAAGGCTACTAAACTAACCGGTCTTTCGAGACTTGATCTTTTGTGATCATTCCAATGATATTTAATAATGAACCGAATCTAGGTAACTGGGGTTAGGGCATCACAATCTAAATGTAATATTTATGTATATATTTATGAGTTGTGTTCTAATTCTATAAAGCACTAAGCCTGAAAAGATCCTCGAATTAAATTAAAACCAATTGTTGAAATATCTCAAGATTAGGTAATGTTTAAGGCGGGGGGCTTATAATTTTGGTAAAAAATCCAACATATTATGGCATTGGGTGAAAACCTAAGGAGGATAATAGAATTAGAGGTTATGTTCTTCAATGAGAATTTTTATTTTATTTCTTTGTCGACATCCCTCAATTCTTATCACAACATGAAGATATAAAATCCTATATATCTTAAATATACATATATATTGTTATAATAATGGAATTACTTATATCAATCTCCACTACCACCAAATGGGTTAGGAAACCATCATTCGTGTGTGTGGTGGACTACCACCTCACGAACCGATGTCATTCATTTTTTCACTACCACCATTCATGATTTGGTATGAGGATTTATATATAGTATATATATTATATTTACAACATAATTATACATATGTATTCATTCTATAATATGTTAATTTTTTTACTTTCCATTATATAAGTGATATTATAACTTCACTCGTGTGTATGATGGACTACCGCCTCACAATGCGATGTGATTCATTTTCACTAAAGATTAACATGGAAGGTGATATGGATAAATTTTATGATTATTAATATGATATAATTGAAATAATTATGACAGTTATTAAATTTTTATCATTATATAAATATAATATAATATTTTATTTCTTACCTTTTCACTCACTTAAAGATGATAACGTCGTTCATGTATGTGTGACTGATCACCTTCTTGAAGTGGTATAACTCTATTTTCATCATCACACCACAAGGATAAAATAAAAAAGTATATAATATGATATTTATGATATTATGTTTTTATATAAATATGAAATATTACTTACATACTTTCCTTAATGACCATTGATAAATTGAAATATTACTCATGCGTACATACGGTCTACCATCTCCATGATCATAATGTAATTCATTTCATAAAACCATATTTCATGATTCATTTTAAAAGTATAATTGATATATAAACATGATAATTATTTCATGATTATTATTATATTATAATGAATCTATATAATATTCATAAGAACCAGAACATTAATGAAAAATCACAATTGAGAAAACAAGCCAATTAGTACCCAAATCAATGTAAATATTGAAATATTATAAACAAACACGAGATAAGTTGTAATAAAAAGATCTTATATGATATTATAAATTTTAAAATTTTTATATTATAAGTTAATAACATGTTTAATACAACTATATATGAGTTTAAATAATATAGAACAAAAAATAAGCATGAGGAAAGGCTTTTGTATTAATTTTATTTCATTGAGCCATATTGTAATGTTATGAACTTGGTTTGTTTTATATTGGGTATATACTTCACTTTTGACATGTAATATCATGAATAATTTATTATTAATGAAATTTTATGTTTCAATTAGATTTATTTTATCAAAGGGGACTTGACTTAAGGGTTACCATGTGGTAAAGAATATCATAATGAAATTTATTTTTATTGGGTAATATTACTTCTTAGGAAACTTTAATATTCAAATATTATGTTTTTAATGACTTTTTATGTTCTTAAGTTTGGTTTAAAATTGTTTTTTCTTTATTTACAGTTGATACACATAATAATTTAATTGAATAATTATCACTTCATTGTTATGATTATTGTGAGGGTTTATTTCACAATCTCATTCTCATTGAGATTATTTATTATTGAATTATAGTTGAAGGAATTTAACTGATCATTATAAAATAAACCTGTATCATTTTATTATTCCATGGTTATTAATTATTTTTTTAAATAATAGTACCATTTTCCCACACTTTGGTACATAAAATAATTGAGAAAATGTTTTTAAGAAAATCCAATGTCATTTCTCCCTTCACTTTGAAAATTTTTTCTACCAAAAGACTATTTTATAAAAATGTTTTTAAAAATATTTTTAACCCTTTCACAAATTATTTATAAAATAAAATTTTAACCATTCTTAATTTTTTTTGAATAGAATATTCGGGTCATTTTCTGAACAATTAACATTTCTATCGTTTAAATAATGTGAATGTAATGTTATTTTTAAATTGCATGACATGTACGAATTACCTACTGTCATGTTTATCATTCATTTAAATATAAATTTGAAAGTTTACAAGGATATATTTAATGGAAACTTTTTCCTAATATTCTGAAAATTCATAGTTTTTCAAAATTATTTTCTATGAAAAGAATTTTCATAATGTTCTACCTCTCAAAAAGTGATTTTCAAAATGTAAAGTATATTTTCCTCAAGAATATATTTAAATATTTTTATTGTATTTATATTGATCAATGAAAAAACCTTTATTTTGGATATAATCTATTGGGAATATATTGTAGTGATAACATCATTATAATTCCCATGAATGTTTTATGATTATTTTGACCAGGGATAGTATTGACATTCACTTCCCTAATTCATGTTTCGTAGTAAATAACATTACCTTGAAATGTTAATTTTCTTATGATCATTGGATATTAAATTTCGACTAAATATCCAAGTTGTTTATCGTGGATATGTTTATTATTTAAACCATATATCATTTCTATATAAATTATCCTACGTTGAAAGTTATTTGTTTATCTGGGGAAGTATTGATAAATTAGTATTCTATACAAAATATTTATTTTTGATGATATGGAACATTATTTATGAATTAGATTAATTATTAAATATATTAGTAATGCTCTGGACATTCAAGACATGGGTGAGAATGATTATAGACATCCCCTTTATGTATCAGTCATCTCGTGGGATGAATTAATTGGCTATCCATAGTTAAATGGGTTTCTACACCTTAGTTTTATACTCTCTTGAGGATAGACCTTGATAGTGAATGTTTAATGTGTACGGGAAACCTACAGTCCAATAATTGATATTTTACTTCACTTAGAATTAATTTATTCTTATTCATGAGGTTTTCCTAATGATATTATCTCTGGTTTCATTTGATTTTCAGTTTATTAATTCCAGGGATTGTGTTTTAATTTATTTAAACTTCTATACTAATCATACCTTATCCAATTATGATAATCATGTTATTGATTAAATAGAATCTTTTTTGATTTATTAACCTTTACATATTTATTATGGTATTGAAATTATTTAAATGGAATGTTTGTTCAGTTATATACCTACCAGGTTGATTATTCTCATTGATTCCTGATATATTCCATTGTACATAACTCTTATTGAGAATTTGAGCTCACCCTAATTTTATTTTCTTACCCATGAATCCATGAATTGTACAATGAAATATTTGAAAGAATATGATAGATGGGATAATGATATTCTCAAAAATAAAATTATGTTGTAATTTGTGTAGTAAAATATAATATGGAAATCATATATGTATCTTGTTTATAAATACTAATAAACTATTTGGTCTCTGGGGGTATAATTCCTTCTATATTATGCCAATTTTTTAAAGTAAGTTCCAACTCTGGGATGCTGGGGTTAGGGTCGCTACATCATGACCTATTATGATGGTTTTAAACACCTTTACCCCATTAATATGTATGAAATGGAAATATGTGATGATGATCTTGATGATTTATGGACTAAAACATCCTACAAATGATATGGATGTTTATCTATCACCATTTATTTATGATTTGAAATTTCTATTGGAGACAAGTGTTATAGTATTTTATGTATAAAAGAAAGAGTGTGTTATTTTTCATGTTCTAATAATATTCACTATAAATTAATTATCTTCATATGAAAACTTATTTGGGTATAGTTTTAAAGGACATAATGTTTGTATAATTTTTAAAGAGGGGACATCATATCTCCAATTATAGAATATAATAAATACAATGTACATGGGATATTAGATATTTTTTCAAACTTGTCATCCTTATCAATGATTAAAAAATGTATTTAATGGTTTACAAGGGCATATTTGTTTTCCAAAAAACCATTATTAGTTGAAGAATATTATGATAAGTTGAAAAACAAATATATCACATTTGGAAAGAAAAGAAGTTGTGGTTATGAGACAAATACATGGAATAAATGATAAATTTTATTAGACCTACCTTATTGGATATTTTATACAAAAAACATAACATTGACATCATTTATGTTGATAAAAACATTTGTAATAATATTATTTGGAAATTTTTAAACATAAGAAGAAATAAAAAATATGTATTTCAAGTAAGACTGTTTTTAATAACAATAGGAATATGTTTAGATTTAACCCCCACAATGAAATAAAATATAATATATTTGACTATTCCTTATCACACATTAATCAAGAGTGAGAAGATAAATTTTTATCAATGCCTTCATGATATTAAAGCACCTATTTTATTTACAAGAAATGTAAAAAAGGGTAATTAATGTATTTAAAGTTAGTAGGTATAAAATATCATAATTATCATTTATTGATGCAACAATTTGGCCCATTTCATTGTGTTGAATATTACCGATACATAATTGAAATTATATCATCAGGTTATATTAGTTTTTTCTATTCAATTGGTATAATAGTCTTAGATCTGGATTTGTTACATGTGTTGGAGAATAAATATATACTTATAATTTTTCAACTATAAATTTATTATCCACCATTGGTTTTTGATATAATGTTACATATATTGATTGATTTCTTGGGATATATAATAATATACATTCTTGTTTATCTATGTTTGATATATCCTTTTAAAATATAAATGAAAATATTTAAGGGATATGTTATGAATCAGTATTGACTAGAGTCTTCTATTATTCTATAATATATATAAAAATATTGGATTAAGTTTTGTACTAATAATTTTTGAACTGGGGAACATTGTTATCCCTATATCTCAATGATAGTTGATAGTGATGGAAAAGGAATTTATGTATTAAATGTAAATTTAATTTCATTTTATGAAGGGTTTCATGAACATTTATACCTTTTGAACATCATAGGTGATGTTCAACCACATATATCATGACATATAGATGAGTTTTGGAACAATTTTTGAGGATAAATGAAAATTGGTTGATGAATGAATATAAAAACATATTTTTATGATGTTTTAAAGAGAAAATAAACACTGATTTATCCATTTTAGAAATATATAAATGGTTAGTAGGGGACCGTGTGTAAATATCATAATGTGTTCTAGTTTTTATGTTAATGGTAACACATTTTATACAAAAAACCATAAAGACAAGAGAACCATCCAAAATAGTGGAGTAATAATTGTTTTAAAAGAACTGAATATTATGAGTTCCAAAGATAAAAATCTAACTTCGATATCAACATCCTATTTTTGAGTTATTGAGGATATATGGGAGATTTATTATATCATCCTCAAACCTACACTCCCATATCTATTTATAAATTCATAAAATTTACAAATTTTCTTTAATACCAAAGAAGGTGAACAAATTTGATTTAATAAAAACAAACAATGTAAAAAAAATATTGTATCACTTACATACCAATTAACCTTTTTGATTTAGAGTTTTAGAGAATTTGGACAAACTCATATCAACTTGGATTTATAAACAACTGATTCATTAAGATGAACATCATCTCCCCTCATACCTAACCTCTCTTATTGCATATTAGGTCATTAAAATCATCCATATGAAATACCTCCTAGACATAATTCATACAACCTCATTATTTATAACTTATGGAAATGGAAACATGGGTAGGTTGAACACAAATTATCAGTAATGGTAAATATAATAATTAGTAATTGAATGTCATCAATGATCATAAAAAGTGCATAAGGGTATCATGACATAATCAAAGTGCATGATATAATCATAAAAAATCATACCCATAAATACTTGGATAATAAAATATGAAAACAGTGAAAATTCAAGATTCATAAAAATCAATGATCATGAGACTTGAGATATCAATATTGATCATAAGAAATATTATAATCCCATAACAACCTAGTATAACCCTTTTCAGAAACATGGATCTTCATATTCATAAAACCCATTCAAAAAACTTTTAAATGGAATAACCATATGAATGAATTCCAATATAATAATTACCCAATGTATTGGATGGCTATCTGGGTTAAACCATTCGTATAAGCTACAATGGGCTCACATGGATATATCTGGGACACCCCATTATATAAGATGTAACAGTCCCACCTGACGCTTTTTGGGCCCCCATCATATAAGATGTCCATGAAACACAACATGGATAAATTATATAGATATTTTTTCATAAAACTCATAGAAAAAATCATTATTCCTTATATAACTTGATTAACCCATAAAAAATAAATGGGTTCCATAAAAATATTTTTGAATAATGATTAACCCATGGTAGAGAATCATTTTTCCTAACAATCCCTTTGAAACATGATTATCCCATTGAAAAGAAACAAGTTTCATAACAATCTCTTTAAAACAATCAAAATACATCCAAAGAAAGAATATTGATTATATCATTACAAAATATCCCCAATGGAGTATAAAGTATCAATAATTCTTGTTTACTTTGATGAATGAAAATACTATTAAAATACCATTAGAAACATTGTTGAGAAATATATTATTTTCATTTTGAAAACCACTTTTTCATACATACAACATTTTGAAAATAATTTTATTTTAAAAAAACGTTTAAAAAATATGAATTTATATAATATTATGATATAATTTTCATTAAAATATGATTTTATACTTGAAAAGTAGAATTGAAAATAAAATTGGTCATGTTGGTGGGTAATTCTATATATTTAATAAAGAACAATCATTTTTCATGGTAAAAAGTTTAGAAAAGTGTCTTGTTCCAAAAGAGATAATAAGATTCCTTCCAAATAATTTTTTAAAAAGAAAAAATGGGTAAAACATCCTTTAATAAAGCATTTTTAAAATGTTAAAAACATTTTTAAAAAATTTATTTTGAAAAAAATTTATATTTCAAACAAAAGAGTGAAATGAAGTCATATTTTATTAAAACCTATTTATAAATTATTTTTAGTATCAAAGAAAATAAAAATGGAATTATTAAAAGAAAATATCTTGAATAAAAAGAGTATAATAATTTTAATGAGTTTATTAGGATATGTATCATAAGGTCTCATCATTGGAATAATAATCATAAACAATCCCAATAAACTATTATATTTTAACAAAATACACTTACCACTTTTGTAACTTTTGAATAAAAATCCCCATGATAGAATAATATTAAATGAAACTTGTAATATTATTAAATATTTTATATTAATGATATAAAATTTAATATGGGTAGTATATACACCTCATAAAATAATATATGTTTATAAAATAACATATGTCTCAATGAAGAAAAATTGAGACAAAAATCCCTTACCGCTTTGGAAACATTGAAATCGTAAAACCATTAAAAGAGATATCCTGAAATGGATATTAAATATCAATAAATTTAAGGATACAAATAATAAAATATATTAATGATCATTATATTAACCACATATTAAAATAAGTGGTTAATATTAAATATATATCAAAGAAATAAAAGTGAGTTGAGAAAACCCTTACCTTGAGCTCAACTTGTCACACATTTATTTATCATCCTATGTAATAAAATTATATTTATTATTTACTTTTTTTTGGAGAATTTGTAAGGTTTATTGTTAATTTTATTTCAATTATTACCATGTCATATTCAATTACATAATCAATTAAATAAAAGTCAGATGTTTCGACCATATTCAACTTATGTGCCAAAAATGAATTTTGTAGGACAACTATGGTCAAAGGTGTCATTATTTAAACATATAAAAAAATTAATCATGAAATAGTTATAATATTTATACATAAATTATATTTTTTAAACCCATCAGGAAATATGTTTATGAAAAATGAACTAACATTACGATCATAGAGACTGTAGTCCATTCACATGCATGAGTAACATTTCCATTTTTTATGATCATTATAGAATGAAGAAATATAGCAATTTACCTTTAAAAATGATATTAATATCATAAATGACATATTATTTAATTGTATATACTTATATAGAGAAATACCTTGTTAAAGGAAATATGGTAAGTTTGTCATCTGGTGGGAAAGGATCTTTTGATCACTTGGTTGCACATAAGAGTGTGCAAGATAATAATGCCATTAAGGCTTATGTTCATAATGTTACTCATTCAGAAGGGGCCTCATAGGACTCTGGATCTTCTGCTGCTGTTCTCACAACTACTGTTGTGTCGCCTGAGATAATGGGGGAGGTGAATGTTGGGCATACTGGCTTGTCCACTAGGATTTCTGCAACTTCACTGGGGGAACCTATCATTTCAACTTCTGCCTCACATGTTGATGTAGGATCGAAATATAATATGAGATGCTCAATATACAAGAGGGGGGGGGGGGGTGAATTGTATACTTTAAAAATTCCTTTGGAACCTTTAAAGTTAGTTAAGAATAACTAAAGTTTCCTTAAAAAGGAAAGAGGCTAAGTTTAACAAAGTTAAACTAGGCAAATTCACAACACCTCTAACACCGAACTAAACTCGGAAAGAGATTCCAAAAGAAGGTTTTGGAAATATAGTTCCGGAAATTGAAACTTAACAAAAGTTACAATATGAGATTCTACCTTAAAGCATATAGAATCTAAATGAATCAGAGTAAGTAAGGAAGTATAAGAAAGTTATACTTTCCTTAAGATACAAATTGCAGCGGAATATAAACAAGTAGTTACAAGTAACAAGATAATAGTCTTTTAACCCAAAAAGAAGGGTATCCAACAACCTTGGATAATGGTCCCTTGATTTATACTTTCAAGAAAGTCTGTCTTACCCACACCAGGGTAAGCCCTCGATACGAAGATCGGAGTCTCTGTCTTGCTATCCCCGCAAGCCCTCAACTTCAAGGTAGTTGGCAACCTCTGTCTTTCTCAGCAAGAAAGCCCTCGATCTTTAAGGTAGTCGGCACCTCTGTCTTCCTCAGCAAGAAAGCCCTCGATTTTTAAGGTAGTCGGCACCTCTATCTTCCTATCCCCGGAAGCCCTCGAATGTAATCACCAACATTCAGAGTCGCACGAAGCTTTGAGAGTTAATAAGAGACTCTCTCTCTAGAAATCACTTCAACAGCATGTATGCACAAAGTCCAAAATGTTCATCCATTCATTGTGAGCTTTTTCAAATGAGCTCCTATTTATAGGTAAGGTCGGCTCCTTCTCCAACGGTCATATTTTCCTTAAAGATCGGAGGGACCTGTACACGTGTCACTTAGACAACAGTTAGTTTATAACAAAACAGACGACATCGTTTTATAACAAAACATGTGTAACAAAATGTACGACGTCGTTTTAAACTCTAACATAAAGGTTCGGAATGAAAACTTCAGAGTGAAGGTTCGGAGTGAATAAATTCAGAGTGTATAAAACAAAGATAATCAGATTCTGTTTAATAGGTGAATTCGGAATGAGAATTCGGAATAGGAATTCGTCATCAGAAATCGTAATGAGAATTCATCATCAGAATTCGTAATGAGAATTCGTCATCAGAATTCGTAATGAGAATTCGTCATCAGAATTCGTAATCAGAATTCTTTATCAGAATTCATAATGAGAATTCGGAATGAGATTTCTTCATTAGAATTCGTAATGGGAATTCTTCATTTGAATTCGTAATGAGAATTCTTCTTCAGAATTCGTATCCTGAATCTGGAATAGAACTTAGTCAGAGTTCATATCCGGAATTCGGAATGAAACTTCCTTATAGTTCTTGTCCAGAATCTGAACCCTAAAACAGAATTCTTTATATCAAAGTTTCAATGATTCCGAGAAAATGAATCCGAAACTTATACTTAAGAAAAATATGGAAGAATATATGATAAGGATAATTTTTCTTATAAAAGCGATTTTCCTTAAGAAAGCAATTTTTCTTATAAAAGCAATTTTCCTTATAAAAGAAATTTTCTTAAAGATAAGGTGTTTGTGATTTTAAAAACAAGAAGGAATGGAAAAGTAATAAGGAAAACCTTATTGACTCAACAATCTCCCCCTTTTTGGAAAGCACAAACATCCTTACGAAAAACAATGATTCTAAGAAGAAAGAAACATATTAATGCTTATCTCCCTTGTTTTAAGGATATAGATGAATACGACTAACTCCCCCTTAGGATATTAAACTCTAAGGATCGTATTCAGATTTCCGGAGTGACATTTCATAAGAAGGTCTTCTTTAAGAAAAACTCCCCCTTAAACAAACTCTTATTAGAGTTCTTTTTTCTTGGGTATTTTTCTTTCTCCCCCTTTGATAAACTCTTATTAGAGTTCCTCTTTTTCTTAAGGATCTTTTCCTTCTCCCCCTTTGTGATTTTCAAAAATAATTGAAGGGAATGGAAAAACTTAACAAAGTACCTGAGATATTAGTAATGACAACAAAAAGAAACAACAAGTACGACTTTCATTAAATTTGAAATCTCGACAACAAAGAAAAAAAAAATTACAACAAAAAGATCGGATTAGGTTATTTCAGATCTTTCTCCTTCGACATGAGCCCCTTAAGAATCGTCTTGATCTTCTTTAAGTCTTTGTGATCTTCTTCTGCTTGCTTCTCTAAGACGACTATTCTTGCGGACTGAGCTTCAATTTTTTCTTCCTGAGCCTTCAGTTTTTCTTCCTGAGCTTGGATCTTTTCTTCCTGAGCCTTCATCCTTACTTCAAAATCGATCCGATGATCCATTTCAAATTTCCAATTTTGAGAAACGGAATTGAGCTTCCCATTCAGATCTCTCACTTCCTGAATCCTAAAGTTCTTTTCCTCTGTCAACTTTTCTTCAAAGGATGTAGTCAGCTCATTAAACTTCTTGTCCTCAGTCTCAAAGGCATCCTTAACATTATCTTGAAACTCGTCGAAAAGCCTCATCTCTTCCACAGTCTTCTTAGACCAGCTTGTCATCCTCTTGCAAGATCTTTTATGAGCTTCGTAACCAATAAAGAAGTTTTTGAACTGGGCTTCAATCTCAACACACTTATCCATAACCATGGATACAGAGTCTGTTTTCAGATTCAATGCATGTTGGAGCATCTGGCATCGTGAATCAATACTTGAGAAGGTCGGAATGGTTCCCACCAACTTCTTCAAAGACTGAACAACAAAATCATGCCCCAACGAAGATGACTTCGAATCTGAAATCTTGCTCGGAGAGTTTTCTTCCTCAATAAGCTCCAACTTCCTCTTAGAAGAACTACCAGCTTGCTTTCTCATCCTCTTTTTTGAACTCGGAGTATCAGCAAGAATTTGCTTCCCCTTATCTTTTTTCGGAATAGAATCCTGTTCCGGAGTTCTCTTCTCACTGTCAGAAACTTGAACGACAATATCTTCCTCATCAGCAACTTCCTGAACACCAACCTCTATGTTTTTCATCTGAGAAATATCATGTAAAAGTTGTTCCTCTTCTGCATGATAGGCAACTTCTTCTTCTCCTTTCTCTTCTTCCATTGCAGGAGTAACTAGCTTTGAAGATTCAGCTTCAGATGTTCGGAGCGATAAGTGTTCCGAAGGAGTTTCCTTATACTCATCTACTTGTTTTTGCACATCTGCTGTCTCACTACTTCCTTCAGCAGCCTCTTCAACTTGTTCCACTTGCTCTACTTCCTCAGTATTAGTAGCAACAGCCTCTTCCTGAGCAACAAGATTTCTTCCTGGAGTCTCAGGTAGAGATTCCAGGGAGAAAGATCTTGGAACTGGAATTGTTGCTGAAACCATTTCATTGAACTTCAACAACGCTTGAACAGCCTCGGCTTCTGATATTTTCTTCTTAAGCTTCTTTTCCTTAGCTTGTTTCTCGAGCTCATCAGCAGCTTTCTCTTTCAAAGCTTTAGCTTCCACAGGGTCCAATCCGAACTGCGGATCCCCTTCTTTCCTCTTCTCTTTGTCAGCTCTCCACTTTGAAACAACTTCATCAGGATAGGCCTTCTTCTTCTTAGGCTTTGGTGGTGCGGAGTGGACTTCCTTAGACTTGGGTTCCTCGGCTTCGACTACCACTTCTTTCAGCTTTCTCTTCCTTACTGTCTTAGATGATTCCAGATCAGCAGATTTCAGAGCTACTTCTTCTTGAGGAGGTAGATCAATAAACTTTCCAGATTTCTTGTCAAAAGCTATATTCATTCTTTTAAGCGTGCCATCACTAAGCAGCATGATCTTGAAAACTCTCAGCTTAGATCTGCAGGCTTCCTTGAAAGATTCTAGGCACCGAACTATGAGCTTTGATAATATTGCTGGGTACATTACGATCTGAGCTCTCAGATTCCCCTTCTTCAAATTTTCAATATTAAGAAGAATATGCTTCATCAAGTTAAACTTCCTTAGATTTATCAGGAAATCTAAGATATAGATCTCACTCATCTTCAAGCTATCCTTATCACCTTTTCTCGGTACGATAAGTCCTTGCACCCATAATTCCAGAATCCGGAAGATTGTTGATAGAGTTGCAATCTTCGGAGCCTTGTCATCAGCCAATCTGAGAGTTTCTAAGGCCTTTTCCTTATTGAAACTACCCATAGAGTCTGGAAATACGTGAGAAATAAACTCAGCTTCACCTTCATAACTTAACCCTACCAAGCTTGCAGCCTTGGTGTAAGAAAGTTTATATGTCTTGCCATACGATTTGAAAGAAAACTTCTCTTTATCATCTTCCTTAAAGAAAGAAACTGATTCATAAAATTCGACAAGCAAATCAGAATATACTTCATCTTGATTCCCGGTTTTAGATACCGCAACATCCTCCCAGCCATTCAACTTGATGTTCTTTGAGATGATAGAATCGTAGTTGCTGAAGAAAGTCGGATGAACTAACCTTTCTCTGTAAACTAACCACTGAGATATAGGCTTGGTTGAAGACATTTCTTGAGATGCTAACTCTGCAGACATTCGGATTAGAAGTTCTCTGGGAAGTTCGGAACGGAAAAGACTGAAGTCCGGAACGACCTTAAATCAGAGGGGCAGAGCTTCAGCACGCGAGAGCTTGAAACCGATGTGGGACTAGAAATTAGGTCCCCTTTATATAGGCAATGGGATGACGGTTCACATTCCATAGTTGATCTAACGGTTGGAATGATCTGCGATCAGATCTGACGGTTGAGAGCTTGAATCCGATCTTTTTGAGGTTTTATTAAAACAAAGAATTAAGAAAACTATAATCCCGAAAACATAATACAAGAAAATGCCAGAAAGTAAAATTTGATTACGAAAACTTGAGTAAGGAAATTATACCTTTCGGATTAGCTTAGGAAAGTTATTCGTAATGGATAATATAAAGATGACTACAAAAAACTCAATACGAAAAACTAAATATGAAAAACTCAATACGAAAAAGTAAATATTAAAAAAACTTGGAATGAAAATCTGGTTATGAAAGTACCAGTACAAAATTTTCCATTCCGGAAATTTTCAATACGAATACTTCCATTCCAGAAGTATTCTGTGCGAAAAAAACCTTTCTGGAAATTTGTAGTTCCGAAAGTTCCATTCCGGAAGACTTTGTTCCGAAAAGTTTGAAAACAAATTTTGAAAAACTTTGTTAACCAAGCAATCAAATGTACTCCCCCTATGAAAAGGAGTTTATTACTGTGAGGAGACTTTTTCAACGTAAATTTAATTAAATAAGATTACCTTACGGTTATCATTCCTAACTTCTGTTTAATATATTCAAATCTATCAGAAGGCAAAGACTTTGTGAATATATCAGCAAGTTGATCTTGCGTTCCGATAAACTGAAGAATAATATCTCCTTTCGTTTTGATAATCTTTTCAAAAAGGCTTTTGTTACCAGTCATGTGCCGGGAACATCCACTATCCATGTACCAAATATTGTTGCTGGAACTTTCTTTATTTTCCTGAAATTAAGAACAAAGTTAGTTTTTCGGAATCCAAACTTGCTTGGATCCGAGATTTCCAGACAATAAAATTTTAGGTACCCACATCTTCTTGGAAAAGTAAGCTTTGTGAAATCCTAGAGATTGGGCTTTGTTTAAGGAACAATTCTTTGCCCAGTGAGCACCACATTGACACTTGGTACAAAATGGGGCACTTTGAGGAACAAAATAATTGTTACTGAAAACTGGTTTTGCATGGGTATAACCAAATCCGGATTTACTTCTTAAAGGTCGTATTTGAGAATACATCTTATCAAAATTTTCTTTACCATGGGTAAAGTTTGATAAACACTTCTTTAAGGAAAACATTTTGGACTTGAGTTTTACAACCAAGTTTTTATCCTCAAAATCATTAGTTTTAGAACTAGAGTTAGGCTCGAAAATATTTTTATTAGAAATTACTTTTTCTAATTCTTTAGAAAGTTTATTCTTCTCAGAACTTACTTCCTCAAGATTTTTTGAAATACTTTCAAAATCAGCATTTTTCTTATCAAGATCTTTAGAATGATCTGATATCTCTTTAGTAATAATAGAATTCCTAGAGTTTGTCTTATCAAGTTTCTTGTTGAGTTTGGAATTCTCAATCTCAAGAAGTTCAGCAAACCTAGAGACTTCTTCAAAAGTAGGTAAAGTATTTTCCTCATCAGAAGATTATTCTTCATCAGAAGAGTTATAATACTTACTATCATTAGAATTTAACGAAACATTGGTCAATGATTCAGCATTTCGTACCTTAGCCATAAGACAATGATTATTAATAGGAAATCTGGCTAAAAGACCAAGATTCTTCTGTCCTGAAGATTCATAATCAGAAGATTCATCTGAAGAGTCACCACCACTGGCACTGCAGGTGTCATTAGCTTTCAGAACTTTCTTAGCTTTAGCTTTATAATACTTCTTCCTATTCCTGTCTGAATTCCTTTCCTTTCTTTCTATCTTTTTGAGCATAGGGCAATCTGGTCTAATATGTCCAGCTCTTTTGCATTCATAACAAGTAACTTCTCCATCTTTCTTATCTTTCCTATCCTTCTTCTTATACTTGGATTGAAAGTTTCTCTGTCTAGCTATCTTGTTCATCCTTCGAGCAAGATTGGCTAATTCATTTTCTGAGACTTCACTCTCACTAGATTCGGATTGGAAAATGACTTTCTTAGACTTGGATCTGGTTACTCTCTCAGGAGTCTTAGCTTTCATCTGATTTGAAGTTGTAGTAAAAGCAACAGTACCATTTCCATTTTTCTTCTTGATGTTGTCAGCATCTCTCTTCATTCTAGTTTCATGTTGTAGAAGAGTTCCAAATAATTCATCAAGAGTAATTTGAGTGACCTTCCTGTTCTCATCTATAGCTGTTCTCTTGGATTTCCACTCATTGGGCATAATATCGATTATCTTGTCCACAAGAGCTTCATCATCTAAACCTTTCTCTCCCATAGATTGCAGGCTGTTGACAATAGTCATAAACCTTTGTTGAACTTTACAGATAGGTTCTCCATAAGGAAAATTGAAGCCATGATATTCAGATCTAAGCATAGCTCTTCTAGTCTCAATCACCTTAGAAGTTCCAAAGTGTGTAACCTCTAACTTCTTCCATATACAGTTAGCTGCTTCACAAGAAGAAATTTGGCTATATATATTTCTGGTCATTGAACACAGTAAAGTATTGCGTACCTTATAGTTGAGTTGATATTCTTGCTTTTCCTGGTTAGTAAAGGTTCTGACTTCCTTGTCAGGAATTTTATAATCACCAGTAAGCATAACAAAGTTATCTACTCCAGTATTGATAACAAATGTCTTCATACGATCTCTCCAGTATTCATAATCATTACCATCAAATATAGGTGGTCTTGTAGGATTTAGATTGTCAATAGATCCAACATTAATTCCTGCCATACTAAAAATAACTTTGCACACAAACTTGTTAGTAGCACAGAATCGTAATCACAAAGTTCGGAATAGAAAAAGTTCGGAATGGATAAAGTTCGGAATGAAAAAGTGGGCAAGAAAAACTTATATGTGAATAAAAGTATTTCAGTAACCTGCTCTGATACCAAATGTAATAATGGTATAGAGTAAGAGGTTTCCAACCTTTGATACCAATTGTAAGATCGAAATATAATATGAGATGCTCAATATACAAGAGGGGGGGTGAATTGTATACTTTAAAAATTCCTTTGGAACCTTTAAAGTTGGTTAAGAATAACTAACGTTTCCTTAAAAAGGAAAGAGGCTAAGTTTAACAAAGTTAAACTAGGCAAATTCACAACACCTCTAACACCGAACTAAACTCGGAAAGAGATTCCAAAAGAAGGTTCAAGAAATATAGTTCCGGAAATTGAAACTTAACAAAAGTTACAATATGAGATTCTACCTTAAAGCGTATAGAATCTAAATGAATCAGAGTAAGTAAGGAAGTATAAGAAAGTTATACTTTTCTTAAGATACAAATTGCAGCGGAATATAAACAAGTAGTTAAACTATAAGTAACAAGATAATAGTCTTTTAACCCAAAGAGAAGGGTATCCAACAACCTTGGATAAAGGTCCCTTGATTTATACTTTCAAGCAAGTCTGTCTTACCCACACCAGGGTAAGCCCTCAATACAAAGATCGGAGTCTCTGTCTTGCTATCCCCGCAAGCCCTCAACTTCAAGGTAGTTGGAAACCTCTGTCTTTCTCAGCAAGAAAGCCCTCGATCTTTAAGGTAGTCAGAACCTCGGTCTTCCTCAGCAAGAAAGCCCTCGATTTTTAAGGTAGTCGGCACCTCTGTCTTCCTATCCCCGGAAGCCCTCGAATGTAATCACCAACATTCGGAGTCGCACGAAGCTTTGAGAGTTAATAAGAGACTCTCTCTCTAGAAATCACTTCAACAGCATGTATGCACAAAGTCCAAAATGTTCATCCATTCATTGCGAGCTTTTTCAAATGAGCTCCTATTTATAGGTAAGGTCAGATCCTTCTCCAACGGTCATATTTTCCTTAAAGATCGGAGGGACCTGTACACGTGTCACTTAGACAACGGTTAGTTTATAACAAAACAGACGACATCGTTTTATAACAAAATAAGTGTAACAAAATGTACGACATCGTTTTAAACTCTAACATAAAGGTTCGGAATGAAAACTTCAGAGTGAAGGTTCGGAGTGAATAAATTCAGAGTGTATAAAACAAAGATAATCAGATTCTGTTTAATAGGTGAATTCGGAATGAGAATTCGGAATAGGAATTCGTCATCAGAAATCGTAATGAGAATTCATCATCAGAATTCGTAATGAGAATTCGTCATCAGAATTCGTAATGAGAATTCGTCATCAGAATTCGTAATGAGAATTCGTCATCAGAATTCGTAATGAGAATTCTTTATCAGAATTCGTAATGAGAATTCGGAATGAGATTTCTTCATTAGAATTCGTAATGAGAATTCTTCATTTGAATTCGTAATGAGAATTATTCTTCAGAATTCGTATCCTGAATCTGGAATAGAACTTAGTCAGAGTTCATATCCGGAATTCGGAATGAAACTTCCTTATAGTTCTTGTCCAGAATCCGAACCCTAAAACAGAATGCTTTATATCAAAGTTTCAATGATTCCGAGAAAATGAATCCGAAACTTATACTTAAGAAAAATATGGAAGAATATATGATAAGGATAATTTTTCTTATAAAAGCGATTTTCCTTAAGAAAGCAATTTTTCTTATAAAAGCAATTTTCCTTATAAAAGCAATTTTTTTAAAGATAAGGTGTTTGTGATTTTCAAAACAAGAAGGAATGGAAAAGTCATAAGGAAAACCTTATTGACTCAACAGTTGAGGCTGCTTATATACAGGTTTCTATTTTACCTTCTTCATATGCCAATGCATATCATGCCTTGGATGCAGGAGATCCTTAACTTGATTGTAAAACTTCTTTGGATGAACCTGCCACCATTATGACAATGACACCTAAACGTGGTGTTGCTGCTTTGAATGCTCCACTGGTGCTATAGATTTTTTCTCAATGCTGAATACAATGAATTCCCCTAAGTTTGATATGCTCTATATGAAGAGCCATGAAAGGAAAGATCATGCTCCCATGAAAGGCCCCGTTTCTAATTCACCTTCTTTGGTTGTACAGGCTAGTGCTGAGCAGACTGTGCGTCCCATTTCGGGGGAACGCTTGGAGGATGGGGACAAAGGCACTGATGATGACAACGATACTATAGCTGATATTCTTCATGATCATGATGGCTGTGCGAACGAGCATGGTGCTTATTTGAATATTCTAATTTAGTGGAAAAGTGGCAGGAATCCAAGAGGATGTTGTGGTCGTCGTGGAAGAGGTGAGAGAGGAGGCAAGACTAGGGGTTGATTATGTTTGGATTATTTTGGTGTTCATCATGTGTACCCCAAATCCTTATACTCTTGTATGCTTGAATTTTATTTTAATAATAATTTTATGGATCATGGATTCACCTCCATGATTACAATGTTATGGTATATACAAATATATAGCATTATTGTGATATGGTGGTGAAAAAAATCACATCGCTTCGAGGAGGCTGTAGTCCACACGTCCATGAACAATGTTATCATTTTTCTGGTTGTGAAAATGTAATAATAAAATTATATATTATATTTAAAAAATGCTAAATATGTCATTAATATCATAGATATTTCATTTATATCACATATATTTATTATATTTACCCTTATTAACTTCCATGTAATGTTTTAGTGAAAAATGAACCACATCACTTCATGAGGCGGTAGTTTGTCGTACACATGAATGACGTTATCGTTTTCCTTATAGAGAAGAACATAAAAGGGTATATATTATATAATCCCTCTAGAGGCATAATTATTTTATAAATATCATATATAAATTTTATATCAATCATCATTCTCAAACATGATAGGTGGTAGTGGAAAAATGAATGACATCGTTTTGTAAGGCAGTAGTCCGGCGTAAACAAGAATGTTGATTTCGTAACCCATTTGATGGAAGTGTGTGTGGTTGTAAGAAGCATCCTTATACTAATTGTTTTTAATATTGAAGATAATTATGCTATTTTATAATCAAGGTATAATAACAATCTAAGGGTGTGAAGAAAGAATTAAAAAAAATGCATGTTGATGAATACTACCTCTTCTTCAGGTAGTGCCTTTTGGTTCTCACCAAAGAAATTCCTTAGTTTTTTGGACCAAATTAAGGATTATAGATGGATAGGAGTGAATTTAAGAAGTTATATTTGTAGTTTTTGTTTGAAAGAAAATCTGTTTTAATGTGTGAAGAGAGGAGGAGAGTGGGTGGCCTTTTATAAGTGAGGTGAGTGTCACACTTGTAATTTTTTGAAAGATTGAACTCTACCAATGTTGTTTCTTGTCACCAAGCCCCAATAATGGTCCATTTTAGATACTAGAAGGTATAAATTCTATATTGTTTCTTATAATTTGTTTTTATATTTTTTGGTTTATTTTTAGACCATATTTATATAATTTTAACCATTACATAAACATGTTTTTACCTTAATATCTGTAATTAATTTTAATTGTTTTCACTAATAACTTTGGTCAAAAGATAAGTTGGAGTTATTATACATTAAATATTATTATGATTAATAATAAGGAATCCATTTTAAAAAATTCAACTTACATAATTTGCACCATTTAACTTAATATTAATCCCACAGACGCAGCGAGGAAACATGACTTTCAAAAGAGTATTTTTTTAGAAAAAGATGATTTTATATTAACTCTATATATAATAATTAAAATTTTATGAATTTAAATTAATATTAAATTATATATAATATATGTTTTTTTAAAAAAAAATTCAATATTAGGTAATATTTTAATTAATTAAAAATAAGAAAACATAAATCATTTTAAAAGAGTTTTTAGAAAAAATAATTTTTTAATCCTAAAAACAAACTTATAATAAAAAAAATATAAGGTTGATTAAAAAGTAATTTAGTGGATTAAATATAACTATAGAATATTTTTGATTCATTAAATTATATTGAAAAAATAATGTGACTTTTAAAATATTTAATTCATTCAAATTAACTATGGATTTATAGAAATCAATATTTTCATTATTCACTAAAAGATCAATATTTTATGAAAAATTCCAAAATTTCATGTAATGTAAATTTTGATATTAAAATTTCAAAAATTAAGTTAATTTTATAAAATAATATTTTAAAATTTCCAAAGTATTATTATATCATTTTTATGTAAATAAATAAAAACATTTTTGAAGAAAATATATTTTAAAGAACACAATCATTTTACAAAACAAATTGAGTGACTATTTACTATAAATTATTTAATAACTTATATTGAGTAGGATATATATATATATATTATAAATTAGTTAATACAAATAATACTCACCAATTTAACAGCTATGTTATAATGATTATATATATCGTGGGTCGTTTAAGATTGGTGTTGCGTGTTGAATACGCTATTGAGCATCAAAACCTTAGTACAGAAATTGAAAGAATTAGAGGGGTTGAAATTTACATTAGATATGGGCCTATGGATCTTAGAACATAAATATTATCCAACCATACATTAGAATGTGTAGAGTTGACATAAAGATATATTCTAAGGAGGGGCAGTTCCATGTAGTCTGTTTGGGATGAATTCCTCTAAGGCCTTCAGGGAGTGTAATGTGTCTTTAATCCTACAGGGCATGTAAGGGTTCCCCTTAAACCTTTAAACTATATATTATCAGTAAATAAATAAATAATGAAGTCCCTTGGGCCATTCATGCAATATTAAAAGGGAATCACAAAGGTTATATGGAATAACACATAACTATGTTTCTAAATATGTGGATATATGTGTGAAAGAAAAGTGAAAATAATTATAGAGTGATTGAGGTCATTTATCACAAACAAGTAAATGATCTATGTAATGTTAAGGGCCTAAAAATAATAAATCTATGATGATAAAAGAGACCATCAGTTCATCAGAATTGAAGGCACTATGATAATAATTTTGTTTTACGGCCCTTTACACAGAGTAGTGGAATTTTATTACAATATAAACACGGTAAATATGGGAATATACTCACTTTATGAGTATAATTTCATCCTTTAATAAATTTCCACCACAATATCATACTTTTCTCCAATTATGTGTATTAAAGAAGATTTTTCCATTCCTTAAACACAAAAAACAAATTTTAAAGACCAAATAACTTTAAAGGGGATAATAAGATATTCTTCCAATCTTTAAAAATTAATAAAAACCCAAATGGTTATAACATGATAAGATAATTTCAAAAATGAATAAAATGTTATAAATTAATATCCAAATTTCCAAAGTAATTCCCAAAGTTCAAAGAAAATCATTCCATATATTACTATCTTTAAAATTCTTTAATCATTTTCTAAATTCAAAACCCAAATATTAGAATGATTTGATCACATATTATTTCTATATAAATCAACCAATATTTCTCAAATAAAATCCAATATTTTCCCAAAATAAACTTAATCTTTACCTATAAAAAATTTTCATACTGAACAAGACATTACATAGGTCAGTGGTAGCCGTGAATCCCTTATCTTCTTTTGATCATGGATTTAATCCCCACCACCTTTATGGATGTGATGGGTTTCACCCAACATACAGGTTGTTCCTTTTTTCACATAAATAATAATTCCACCATAAATAGCCCTTTATATTGATCCTAGGGGATAGAAATAACTAAAACCAATAATGCATCTCAAAAAATTTCATTAATTACTTTATGATCTCATTACTTAAAACCAAAATGGGGTGTTTAATACTTTGAACTTATGATCATTCTTAATCTTATAGGCCAATGATAGTATCTTAACTCTTAAGATAATACTCACATGAAAATATCATAATCTCAAAAGTTATCTAAAACCTAATCTAATACCAACTATAATATCCTAGAACCCACACTCTTGGATCCATTGTTAAGTTAATAATATTTACATTTTTAGCTTTGATACTGAATAAGGTGAACCAATTTTCACGATACAAAACTTACAACATCAAAAATAAATATGTGAACACTTAAATACCCATGGAACTTTTGGGTTTTGAGTTTTAGAGAATTAGTACCAACTCATGTCAACTAGGATTCATAAATAACTGGTATAAAATATGAGAATCATCACCCATTATACCCATGTTTTCGTATTTCACATTTGGTCATTGATATCGTCCATATAAAAACCCTTCTAGACATAATTCTTTCAACCTCATTCTTTATAAACTGGGGAAAAGGAAAAATAAGAAGGGTGTAACAAAATTACCAGTAAGGTTAGTCATAATCATTAGTAATTTAATGTTATAATGAGAACAAGAAAAGCATAAGGGTATTCTAACATAATCAGAGTGCATTAGAAAATCATAAAATAACTCATACCTATCAATACCTAGATCATAAAATATCAAAACCATGGAAAAGTAAAGAGTCATCCAAATCAATAATCACGAGCAATGTGATATCAATAATGATCCTAAGAAAAAGTTCGAACCTATATAATGTAATTATAACCCTTTTCAATAACCTGGAGAATCATATTCATAAAACCCTTATAAATGGAATAACTATGTGAAATAATTCCAATATAATCATTTCCCATTGCATTAGAGTGCTATCTAGGTACACCCATCGTACAATATATAAAAATATCACCCGACACTATATCGGACACACCATCATGTAAGCTATAATAGGGACACCCCATGCTATCTTGGCCACCTGATTATATAATCTCTAATATGATCACCGATAAAAATCTATTCCACCTCATCATATAAGATGTAACGGGCTCACCTGGCACTATCTTGGACACCCCATAATATAATATTCCCACGAACCAAAACATGAATAAAACACATAAAGATTTCATCATAAAATTATATAATTAATCATTATTAATTTTAAATCTTTATTAACATGTAGAAATGAAATATGTTACATAAAAATATCTTTAAAACATTACTAACCCTTGGTAAAGAAATGAGTTTCATAACAATCAATTTGAAACATGATTAACCCATTTTAAATAAATAGTTTTCATATGAATAGCTTTTAAATATGAACAATCCATCTAGAGAATGAATGAGGAATGTATCATTACAAAACATACCTAATGGATCCCAAGTAAAAATGGTTTATTGATGCTAATGAATGTAAATTCAATTAAAATACCATTAAAAAATTCTTGTGGGAAATAAAATTTTAACCTTGAATTAAATTTTTAAGATATAAAACATTTTGAAAATACTTTCCTTTTTTAAACTAAAAAGTTCTATAATATTAAGAAAATATTTTATTTAAAAATATCATTGTAAAATTGAAAAATAATATTCTAATAATTGATGGTTATGTTGATATATAATTTTTGACATGCCGTAAACAATATTAATTTTATGAGGTAAAAGGTTAGAAAAGTTTCTTATTCTCAAAGTGATAATAATATTACATTGAAATAATTTTGTAAAAATAAAAAATAGTAAAATGAGTTTAATAAATAATTTTTAAAATTTAAAAAAAAATTAATTTTTTTTAGAAAACAGGGGTTTTGGAAGAAAACTGATTTATGAATGAAGAGAGAAATATAGTCGAATTTTCTTAAAAAAGTTTTCTAAATTATTCTAAGAAAAATGATTGAAAATGCTAAAATTAATAGAAGATGTATTGATTAACAGGAGGATAAATAAATTCATTAGTTTCTTTAGATATTGATCATAAGGTATAATCATTGGTAGGAAAATCATAAACAATCCAAATAAATGATGATATTGTAACAAAATACTCATACCAATTTTTTAACTTTGAATCGTGATCCACATGAAAGATTAAAATTAAATGGAACTTATAATATCATGAAAATAAGTATATTAATGATATAAAATGTAAAAGGGTCAGTATATATACATAAAAAATTAGATAGGTGTATAACATAACATACATCTCAAATATGGAAAACTGAATAAAAAACTCTATACCGCATTGGAAACTTTAAAACCTTAAACCACATGAAAGAGAGATGATAAAATGGACATGAAAATACAATTAAATTTAAGTATAACAATCATAAATACATTCATAATAATTATATACACTAGAAAATAAAAAAAGTTTTGAATGTGGCATATATTCCATGGAAATAAAAGTGAGTTGATAAAACCCTCATCTTGAGTTAATATGGTCATGTGTGTCTATATCTACATAAATAATAAAATTATTTTAATTATTTAACTGATTTAGAATATTTTTAAATTTCATTATTATATTTATTTCACCTATTAATATGTGATTTATAATTACTTATTTAATTATGGTAAAGTCAAATATTTTGACCATATTCGGCTAAGGTGTCAAAAATGACTTTGGTAGGTCAACTGGTCAAAGGGTTCATTATTTAAATATATCTAGAATAATAATAATTAAATAATTATAATATTTATACACCAATTATAATTATCAAACCAATCATAAATTAGTTTTATGAAAAATGAACTAA
This sequence comes from Viscum album, assembly GCA_963277665.1. NCBI lineage: Eukaryota > Viridiplantae > Streptophyta > Magnoliopsida > Santalales > Viscaceae > Viscum > Viscum album. The sequence goes on from OY728123.1 coordinate 1,761,163,476, forward strand.
CGTTATGATCATGGAGACGGTTGGTTGTACGTACCCATTAGTAACATTTCAATTTTTCAATGTTCATTATGGAAATAAAGTAAGAAGTATTTTATCATTATAAAATGGTATAATATCATAAATATCATATTAATTAATTATATATAATTATATATGGAATTATTGTGATGTGGTTATTAATAAAATGAATCACATCACTTCAAGGAGCATGTAGTCCACACGTCCACGAACGACGTTATCATTTTTTCTCCAAGTGAGAAAGTAAAAAAGAAAATGATATATTATATTTCCATAAAGATAAATATGTCATTAATATCATAAAAACTTTCATTTGTATTAGATATATATATATATATATATATATATATTTCATATTTACTTTTATTACCATCCATATAATGTATTGGTGAAAAAAGAATCACATCGCTTCGTATGGCGGTAGTCTACCGTACACATGAGCAACGTCATCATATCTCTTATGAAATGGAGCATAGAGGGTTATATATGATATAATTACTAAATATGTTTGATTATGTAATAAATATCATATAAAAACTCTTCATCTATCATTATACCCAACCCATAGAGGTGGTAATAGAAAAAATGAATAAAACGTTTCGTGAGGTGGGAGTAGGCCATACAAACAAATGATTATTTTATAACCCATTTGATGGAAGTGTGTGTGGTTTTAGCTAGTAAAATTAACATAAAAACATCTCATTATATTTAATATAATAATTTTTTTATATACTAATGGAATAAAAATGATTTAAGTGGATGGAGAAATAAAAAAAATGCACATTGATGAACATTACCGCTCCATCATTTTAGTTTCCAACAATGGTCTTCCTTGGTTGGGTTTATGCACAAAGTAAGTATTATAGGAATTGAGTATGGAATTTGAGAATTTATTTTGGTAGGTATTTTCTGAACCAATTTGTTTTTAATATATAAATATAGGAAGAGAGGGGTGGCCGTTTATAATTTAGGTGAGTGGCACAATTGATTTTTTTTGAAAGAGTGAATTTTACCCATGTTTTTTCATGTTAAAAGGCCCAAATAATAGTTAATTCTTGATTAAATATGAGATAATTTTGAAATGTTTCTATAAAATTGGCTTTTAAAATTTTGGGTCATTTTTACACATTATATTATATGTTTAACCATTAAGTAAACTAGTTTTTTTTACCTTTATCACTTTATTTACTTCAAATTATTTTCCCTATACAATTTGGTAAAAAATCAAGTTAGACTTATTTTAAATTATAAATTATGATGATTCCAAATATTTAATCAATTTTTAAAAATTAAATCCACATAATTGGAAAATTTAAACATAATATTAATCCCATAGATGCGGCGAGATAATGGATTTCTAGAAGATTATTTTTTAGAAAAAATGATTCTATATTTACTCTATGACAAATAATAATTATTGTGTGAATTTAAATTAATATTAAATGATATATAACATAAAATTTTAATTTAAAATTTCCCGCATTAGTTATTATTTTAATTAATTAAAATGGAGAAACATCATGCATTTTTTAAAAGTATTTAGAAAACCCCGTTTATAATCCCAAAAACAAACTTATACAAAAAAACCAATATAATGTTGATTAAAAAGTAATTTAGTTGATTAAATATAAATAAATAAAACTTATGTTACACGAAATAATATTTTAAACATAATTTAAATTTTAAATTACTTAATTTATTGAAAATAAATGAATGTTTTACAAAAAAACAGTAATTATCACTATTCGGTAAAAAATCAATATTTTTAGAACAATTACAAAACTAAAAGAAAGTATATTATGATATTATGATTCAAAAAATGAATTTAATTTTATCAAATAAATTTTATAAAAATTTATTTTGACATTTTTTATTAAAATAAATAATAATCATTTTTGAGGAAAACTTATTTTTGAGGAATGAAATCACTTTACTAAAAATTTAGATAGATTATTTAATAAATATTTATCAATAATTTAGATTCATTAATGAATTTATATATATATTTCATAAAGTATTTAATACTATTCCCACCTTCGAATTTAATATCAATGTTATAACAGTTATATATATCATGAGTCATTTAAACTCTGTGTTTCATGTTGAATACGATATCGAGTATAAAAAACTCATAGTTTTTTGTACTGAAAGATATTTAAGAGATTAACTTTATTTGATAATAAATATATCATAAAGTATTATGGAGTTACATTATCTTTTAAATTGTGTGTTGTATACCATTTAAGCCATCAAACATAATTTTCTTCTTTTAAAATCATATGGTGTTACATTGATTATACTAAATTTTATGTACTAGTATTTAATTGTAATTAGGTTGAAAATAATAGTAGTTTGAAACATGATGAATATAGATTTAAAATTCTTGTTCTGAAATAATTTAATTGCAAGGAGTAATCATTTATCAAGGAGATTCATGAAAAAAATATTTTATGGCATTGACATATCAAATGATTAGTGGTTTGTTATTTTTCTTATGAAAGAATACATTTTGGAGATATGAATATTGATGATGTTAAAGAATTATCTAAAATATATTCATTATTACATTATTACCCAATATTAACAATGACTATTAGGTGAAAGTTATCCATACAACATGAAATGATCACATATAAGTGATATGGGAAAACACTCTATGATTCTTCTAATTAATTAGGAAATCAATTTTTTGTGAAACTCTCATAGTTAAAATAATTATTTTTTACCTTTGATATTTAAATAAATAAATATATATTCAGAATTATTACCTTTTTTGAATTGTTTTTTATATTCATTAGATTCAGATATCCACTTTTTAGTTATTTTCTTCCTTCATCACTGTGTTGTCCCAATTGTCTTTATATTATTCATTTGTATGTATACACATTTTTTTAATAAAATATCTATAATTTTATTCCAATTATGAAAAATTAAATTTTTTTACTTATAACATTTATTTATTGATAACAAAATACAAGAACACAAAATTATAATTTTTTGATGATAATCATTTTTATCATTTGGTTGTTGTTATTTTTTATGTTCACTAGTTTTAGTTTCATTTTTTTATTGAAAAATATAACATTCAATATTTTTTTATTATAAGCAATCAATTTTTCATTTTTTTCAAATTATTCATCAATAATCATATATCGGTACACAATATTTTGTTGAAGTAGCATTCATGTTTCTAAATGTTATAAAATGAGTTCGGGGAACCAATGTATGCAAATGTTTTCAAATAATTATATATATATTGTAAATAAATTATTTAATGAAATTAAATATATTTTTTGTAAAATTATTTATACCACATTTTCATCTGTAGATAAGATGGTACTTAAATATTGTTGGTATGTGATTTCACTTTTAGCTAAATAGTCAATATCCTTACTTAAAATTACTTTTTTTAATATAAAGAAAACACTTTTGAGGAAAAATTGAGAAACCACACAAATAAAATGGACAATCAAAACACCGAGAAAATCAACCGGACCTGCCCCACCCTAGCACCTATGCCATGATGTGAAGCCTTCAACGATGCAGGACCCCTTAGCAGACAGTCCCATGCAGAGATGCACGGGCATAGAACCGATGGAAACACCATTTCCTCTCAAAATTATAATCCAAAAGGCCTGTACCAATGAAGACTCCATGCTCTGATCCTCTTCCAGAGCAAGTCCAAGAAGACTGCTGGAAACAAGAACAAACTCACAACAAGCATAGTTCACACAAGCATTACCTTGAGCCAACCACCTGATATAAAAAACTTAAATAGCAGATTTAAAGATGAACCTGATGCTGCCTGAATCAGTTTCTCTAAATAATTCCCACGATAAGGAAGCCATCTAAAAATCAGCTCCTTCTAAAATTAGCATCTCCAACGCTAAAGCCAATTGGTCCCAAGATTGAATATACTCCTTGACACTGATCTTTCCTTGATTGAAACCTCTGACCAAAATTGAATCATGTTTGTCAATCCATGTGTATTGCTCCTCATTGAGGGGCACCCCAAGACACCGCCCCATCATTTTAGCTACCTCCTCCTCGGTAGCATTGAGAAATAAAGTTGGTTCTATCACTTGGTCTTCAGAACATAACAGCAGAACTAGGGAGTGATCTTCTTGTACCTCACACTTCTGGTGCCTCAGAGCCTCTGTGTCCGTCATCTTGCTGACCATTTTCTTTGTAGAGTGGGTCTCTATGGGAGGAGGTATCGAGGAATAGTCCTTCCTCCCCTTCCTTCTCCTGGAGTTCCTATCACATTTTTGACATGATTCCTCATCTGTAGAGTGATAATGTTCAATAATTCTGTTCTCTAACACATTGACCCTGATATCATCACCTGTACCAGCGTAATCAGAACTCAAATCGGTCTCTCGGAGGCCTTCGAACCTGTTGCACAAAGGAACCATCATCTGAAAGGTGCCAGAGTCACCCTTCTACCCACCTCCGGTTGTAACAAGAGAATTCTGATCATCCCCTTGCCTCCCCTTACTGGAATCAGCACTGCCATTCTATGCCTTCTCAGCATCCAATCCAGTCAAGTCCACAACCCCACTGCCCGAGAAGTAATCCAAGACATATTCTCCCTTATTCCCCTTGACTTTCACCGGAACCTCCACCTTTTGGCCTTTCCCCGCTTCATCCTTCACCCTACCGACTGAAGGACCCGTGAGATCCCCCCTCAGCATGTCGAACACATCCTCCACCACAATGCAGTCCACTGCCTCTCCTGCAGGTTGTTCTCCTTCAACCATCCGGCGTGACAGAGGCATGGTCTACTCTCCGGGGTTCGTAACCTCAAAAACCCCTGGTTCCTTGCCCTTGTCACTGTCCGCCAACTGATTACCGATATTCCCACCCTTGCGCCAAGCTTCCCTTGATTAGAGGCCAACTCTCTTGCCCGCCATCGATGAAGACCCCTGTCGGCACATAACTGATACATGCCCCAGCCTCCTACATGAAGAACAAAAGTCCATCCAATACTCATAGAAAACTCATTGTTTACACCGATATTCATCACCTATCGTAATCCAGATAAAATCAAATGGGACCTTCGACACATTCATCTGAGTGCATATTCTCGGATTGACAGGATGGAAAACCGATTCCATTCGGCTATCCGAACAGAGGTATTTTCCGACGATATTACCGAGCATCTTGATGATTGAGGGGTTTTGAAATGGTAACGGAAGCTTCGGAAGACTAACCCAAATCTCTGCAGATGGCGGGTCGCGATTTATGTGGAATTCAAATGAACAGCAGAACATGAAGAAGTGGCATCCATTGCAGCTTCGGGGCGCACTTGACCAAGCGAGGATGAGATCCTCCTCTGAAGAAAACCGGATCATTATGTTCTTGTTATCGAGCAAGCCTACCGTAGCCCGATCCTTGAGATCCCAAGTATCGAAGATGAAATGAACAAAGGAATCAACATATGACCTTCTCTACTTAAAACATGCAACTAGAGTGAGCTTATGAAGCACAGACGATTTAGTGAACTCTGAATACGAGATTTTCAGATTCAGGCAACCCTCGACGATTTCAGGGACCTTCGGGCATAAGTATTTCATTCCCTGATTTAAGGGGCATTGATTAATAAAAAAAATATGTGTTATTGGATTCAATTATATGAAAATTTCTAAATATATTTATTTAGTTTTTCATTTTTTGAAATATTATAAATTTATTAATATTTAATCTATTCAATTATATATGAAAATTAACATTCAAGAGATTAAATGAATTAAGAAAAAGTGTCCATCCCTTGTGAAAAAATATGGAGATATTTTAAGTCAAATTTGACATGATTTTATATATTTAGGAGTAAACAGGATCAAGATCCATTCTTTAAGAATGGGTTTGTAGATAAAAATACATGCCAGAATTGTATCTCTAGTCAACAAGATGAATCCTTTATGGTATGATGTTATTCTTTATAAAATTTATGTTTTTAATTAATTTTAATTACACATTAATTTATTTATTTATTTATTATTTAACAGGACACTTTGAAAACTTAAAAAGATATATATTCTAACTATTTATACCCTCATACATTATCACATGAATGGAATCTATTTTTAGAGGATCAAATGATTGCTGATAAATTTAGTGAATTAAGAGCCAAGTCAAATAGTGGCAATGAATATGCTCCATTCATCCCACCATCCACTTCCCCTCATTCTGAAATATGGAAAAGTAAGAAGATAAATAAAGGGTAAGTATATTACTGATCCAATAAAGGATCAAACTGATAGTATTGTAAGTAATTAATAGTTCATTTTCTTCAATATTAATATTTAGTAAATTTATATCACTAATATAAAAACTTAACATATTATTTATAGATGCCATTTAGGATAAAATGAAATAGTGGAAATTTATCTGTGGGGTTAGGATTAATATTCTTACCACTACTTTAAGAAATATGGAACACCTAGGTTATGTCAGAGGGTATAAAGAGAGTATAAATTTTAAAACAAAATTGGTCGCACCCCTAGTATGACATCGATGGAGAAAAATATAATAGATAAATATATTATTTTATGGTTGAGTTTTGATACTTTAATGATTCAATAGATGATAGAAATAAATCACATGTATTGAATTTTATTGTATATGGGATGAGATAGATTCCACTTGCATAGCCAACCTATGCAAATTTTCTAGCTCCTAATTTAGACCCGAAATAAAAATATATGTGAGAGCCAACATTGATGAAATAAACTATCATATAATAAACAACCAAAAACAACAATGAACCTACCATCTAGGCTCTATCCAATGAGATAATATATACATTACACTCATAATCCAAAAAAGGAATTAATCTAGACTTGAACTAAAATTGAGGCATGTCATAAACCATTGACCAATAAGAGGTTACCTCCTTGTGGTTTCACACTCACAAAGGCTACCCGTTTCTCTATCTTGATGAACCCAAGGTTCCCATTATGTAATATTTTTCAATTTCTATTTTAAAAACCATTATCACACTTTTATAAAATAATTTAAATTCTAATCCAATCTTCTTCCACGTTTTAAAAACTATTTTCTATTTTAAATCAAGGAAATTCCATTTTCAATGAAAACCCACTTTTCAAACATTGACCCATGCCCCATTTAAATTTAAGTACATGAAATTCCATTTTAAATCTCAAGAAATCATTATAAAATATAATAAATTCAAGAAATTAGATCAATTTTATAGATCCAAGTACCTTAAGGTTATAGAAAATATAATCGCCTTTAACAACATAGATTGGAAACTATAAGATCTACCTTTGTTAGACAAGGCTTGACTAGATACTGAAAATGATTGATATAAAACACCATAGAATTACCAAAAACTACAATGAAAGGGATTAATAACCACCAATGAGAGAGAATCTGAGGGGAAAGAATACCTAAAGAGATGAAGAATCTAAACCTACTGATCATTCACTGAACGGATTGATCCGGATGGAAGGATGACACCCACAACTGCCTAGGGTAAGATCTTTGACCGAGAGTAGAAGTCCGCAAAAAAAAAAAAGCTTCCACAAATGCCCGCATGCCAAACTATAAAATGGAACTCTTTGAATTACATGGTGTGTAATCTTTTATAGTTCATGAATCACTTTTATTTCAGGTTATGTTGAAAAATGTGTTTCCTTTTTAATGAAAAACTATATTTCACATTATAGGACATGTAACCCCTACACAATGTGTAAATTATCACACTATGAATTTTACTTACGAGAAGAGTCCATACCACATTTCACATCATGAAATATCATTACACATTACATAACTTCCTAAAGAACAACAGAAAAATATAGGGAAAAGGTAAAAATTCAAAAAATCCATGAGTTCACCATTACATGTATCCTTTTATTTCATGGAAAAATACTCACCCAATGAAAAATGGAAACCCAAATGAAAAGATCAGACATATCTGATAGAAAAGTAATTGGTCATTACAACATACCCACCACAAAAGCATTATACCCCCAAAAATAGATCATGATATTGGATCCAAAAAAGAGTAGGCCACTAATGCATCATCAACAACTCATGATCCCACATCTCATGGTGATACTATCGAAACATCCATAGTACCCAGACCATGGGAATCATTTTACCGCATAGTAACTTATCCGATAAATCTATAATCTAAATAGGATTCTCAACCAAAGTGTTATCGGGATCAAGAACAACATCCCCCTATCTAATAACATGGGAAGTATCTGATACACACCTTCTCAACTAGGAAACATGAAACAAATCATGTATATATATCACTTGATATGGTAAAAACAACCGATAAGCCACCCTCCCCAGTCACTCAATGATCACAAAGGTTACCAAAAACCTCAGTTACAACATACCATACTTACACAGCTGATGATGTCCCATGTGGGGTGAAACTATGAGAAATACATGATCCCCAAAATAATATTCCAGTGGTTGATGCAGATGATCTTCACAAGATTTATGATGACTCTATGCTTTGATCAAATTCCCTAGGATCAAATGAACCACATATTTTATCTCCTAAACAACACTTGGACCAACAATAGATCACTCTCCCTACTCTTCCTAGAAGAAGGGATATTGACATGTCCTCCCATACAAATATTTAAAAGGGGACATCTTGATTGAATCCTAATAACAATATATATTGGAAAACATAACCAAAGAATTATTTCTATCCCAAGATCCACGAAAATCAATCACCAAAAAGCTCAAGGAATATCCTCAAGAACCTAGATAACCCTCTCTAATAATCCATCTATATGCGGATGATATTTCAGGATTAATTTCAATTAGGAAACCATTTCTTTATGAAACCATTTATAAATTTTTTTTGTAAACATAAAGTCTTCGTCAGAAAGAAATGTGGGGGGAACCCCATGAAGCTTTAAAATATATCAAACATACAAGTCCCAACATTGTTACTTTTTCATCATTTTAGTTATTAGAATTAAATGAACTGATTTAATGAGTCTATCAATAATAACCCAAATCAAATCCTTCCCATTAGGATTCCATGGTAAACCATGATGAAATACATGGAAATACCATCCCACTTCCAAATCAAAATGGGTAAAGGCTATAACAAAAATTATGATCCCTAGAGTTCTAAATTAAATCTTTGATAAGAGAGACACTATGATATAAAATATGATACTGACTACCTCATACCTTACCCCCAAAACCGACATCTAAAATCATGGTACATTTTTGTATACCCAAGGTGTATAGACCAACAAGATCAGTGTCCAGTTTATAGAAACTCCCACCTCAAGGAAAACGGAACAAGCAACCTATTACAAGAAGAATAAAGCTCCATTGGGGGACTGAGACAACTCAGATGAGGTCTCCCTACAATTTAGTATTTCTCCTATGTGTATTATCTTTTTATCTATCATTTTATCATGTTGAACTCACCCATCAATAAATGAGTCAACTTTTATCAAAGTAAAAAATACCTATCCACCAATCTTTTCCACTCCCAAGATTATCTCGACAAAAAATTCATAAGAGACCACTGTTCAATTGATTCCTTCGCTTCTTGTGTTTGTAATTTTCTACTCAATTCATTGACCATGGATTTTCCTTCTGGGGGTTATACACAATATCAAAATCAACGGTTTGAATATACCGAGCCAAGAACGTCTGTTGCAAGTTTAGATATCACTAAGTTAAAATATACTTTAGTATTTTATGATCAAAATATACTGCAAACCTCTATCCAAAGAGATTGTGACACCATGTTTTGAGAACATGCATAACAACTTCCAATTTAAGATCATAGGTACGATAGTTATTCTTATGAGGGAATAACTGGCGAGTGTAATAAGTCAAACCTCTTTCCCCTTAATCAAGACACATACAAAACCGATACCAAGAGCATGATAGAAAACATCAAAACCCGAACCATGTTTCTAAAGAATAATAACTAGTGCTGAATTAAACCTCATATTCACCTCCTCAAAATATCTCTGACACATTCCATTCCATTAAAACATTATACCCTTATGGGTTAAATATGTCATCGAATATGCGATCTTGGAGAAGTATCAAAAAAAATATAGTAACATTCCAAACCCAAGAAGATTTAGATGTCAAACTCTTTTCTATGATTATCTCAAGACCTAACTGCTTGAACCTTTTCAAGATCAACTAAAATTCCCCTCATAGATATCGCATTCCCTATAATCATCACATCTTCGATAAAAAAACTCACACTTGTAATTCTTACCATACATACAATGTTTCATCAAAGATCAAAGAACAATATCCAAATGGTATATGTTATCCTCCTCTATCTTGGAGTAAACCAAGGTATCATCTTGGAATATAACAACTAAAGAGTCAAATAACCAATTAAAGATTCAGTTCATCAAATCCATGAATACCATAGAAGTGTTAGTGAGTCCGAATGACATAATCAGAAAATTAAAATGCCCATATTGACTGTAGAAAGTTGTCTTGGGTATATCCTCTTCTTGGAATCTCAAATAGTGGTACCCCAACCACAGGTCAATCTAAAAAAAAACCAATGATCCCCCATAAACTGAACAAAGAAATCTTCAATTATTGCAAAGGATAATTATTGTTAATGGTCACCTGATTCACGTTCTTATAGTCACTATAGATTCTAATACTTGCGTATGCATTATTAGAAAAGATCATAGGAGAATCTTCAGTATTATTCATGAAGTTGAAGATCCTCTAAATTCATTCAAGCCACTTCTCTAACACTAGAGGTCCTTTTTCACTATGGAAGACTAGTAGATGTTTCTTGGTAAATTCTGAGGCATGATCCACTACCCTTCTCAGGTTTACTACACCCAATGGCCCCAAATTCTGAATGGTGTGGATCACTACGTTAAACAAATAAGGGTCCAATGGTTGGTCTACCTATGGAACCTACCTTATGGATTCCCCTCTTGTATTTGGAAGATCTCTTCTAGTAGTAATTGTCTTTAAAACACAAGAAAATAAAAAATCATCCATGATAAAATTACAAACCCCTTAAAATACAAAAGAATCCAAATAAAAATATTTAAAACAATATGAATTTTAAAATAGTTATGAATCTCACTACAGAAGGCAAAACCTCTTTTTAAAAAGATCAGGTACATCCTATTAAACACCCAAAAAAGTTTATTCAAATGACTATACAAACACCAAGTCCTTAAACATTGAAGGTAGTTTAATTTAAATAATATTCCAATACAATTTAATCCAATAAACCCTAATAATCAATCTTGTACTTAGTAAATATTTTCTGACCACCCATGGAAACTCAGATTCAATAACGAGAGTGAGGTGGACATGCCCCTTTTCTTCCCCTACTATTTGAATTCTAACAATACTACTTTTGTTTAACCATGAAATTGGACCAACTTAGGATGTGCTGATAGACTTCAGGATGAGTAAGGCTCTGATATCAAATTATAACAAATGTACCTGGGTTATCCAAACTAGTTTCCCATGTCAGCCCATTATGGGGTGGGGTAAAATAAAGATAAAAAATCTAGTATTTTATATATGAAAAACTAGACATACAACGAGAGTACAAAGTGGGGAAAAAGATATACAATTTATTTAAATATGTTAAATAAGAAAGAAATACAATTCTAGATAAAAAGTCTTAATATGACTAAACATAACCTTCAAACGATCCCAAAATTAAACAACAATGTTAAGAGAAGACTAAATACTATAGAATTAAAATCCCTTTACAATAATCCTAAAAAATAAGGTCTACATATACACAATGGTATAAGTAGGTTGTGAGAAATAGAGTATATTAGGATACCAACAAATATATATAATCCTTCTAATAACCTTAATACACAAGTCCAAGATTTAAAAAAATATTTTTAAAAGATTTTTTAAAAACCAAACAAATTGAAATCATTTTCTAAAAAATGCATGAGTTTTTAAAAATAACCTTCCATATTTTCCAAGGACAGAAATAATCTATTAAAGATATAAAAATACAAATATATATATGTTCCAACATCCATGAAATAAACTGTAATGTAATAAAAACCCAAAATAAAAAAATTTACCTACCAAACGAGCTCTATACTATGGTAAAATACATACTAGAAACTCAAAATCCCAATAAGGCATAAAGTTGTATTCAAACTAATATCGAGGACTGTTATAGACCATAGAAATATAAGGGGTTACCTTTTAGAGGTCTCACACACAATAAGGCTACCTGTATCTCTATCATGACCTACCCAAGGTTTTCATTGTGTAATGTTTATGAATTTCTATTTTAGAAACCATGATAACATTTTTATAAAATAATTTCAAATCCCATCCAATATTATTTAGGGTTTTAAAACCCATTTTCCATTTTAAATCAAGGCAATTCCATTTTCAAAGAAAAAACTATTTTCAAATATAAACCCAGACCCCTTTTTAATTTAAACACTTAAAGTTCTATTTTAAATCTCAAGAAATAAATATGAACTGTAACAAATTCAATAAATAATAACAATTAAATATATCCACCTAACTCAAGAGCATGGAAAACCTAACCACCTTGAACAATGGGGATTGGAAACCATAAGATCTACCTTTGGAAGACAAGGCATGACTAGATATTGAAAATGATTGACAGAAAAAACCATTTAATTACTAATACCTAAAATGAAAGGTTCTTAAACCACCAATGACAGAGAAACTAAGAGGATTTCTTACCTAGAGAGACAAAACACCTAATCTTTCTAATCATTTACTAAACGGATCAATCCAGACAGACGAAAGAAACATAAAACCACCAAGGGAAAGAGCTCTGGTTGAGAGGAGAATAATGAAAAAATAGATCCCTAAATCACCCACACAAAAGTCTAAAAAATAGAACTCTAGGAATTAGAAATAATGAAATCTTTTACACATAATTAATCCCTTGTACTATAAGTTATGATGGAAAATGCATCTCTTTTTTATATTAAAAACTAGATTTCAACATACACGATATGTAACCCTCACACAATTTGTAAATTATCATGATATGAATTATACTCATAGGATTATTCATATTATAATTACATGTTGTGAAATATAGATACATATTGTGTAAATTCCCAAAAAATAGCAGAAAAGTAGAGGGAAAAAGATGAAAATCCAACAAATCTCTAACTTCACTATTACAATTATCCTTCCATTTGATGGCTGAAAACAATTTCCCAATAAATAAGGGGAACCCAAAAGCAAAGATCAAAACATACCAAATAGAAAGGTAATGTGGAATTAAAACTATAGAGGAGGTATCCATAGTTCAGTTGAGTTTTGGTTATTTTTTACTTTAACAAGCTAAAATTTTCCTTTAGATGATATATGAAATGTGCATTGTTTTTTTATTTTTATTTATCTTTATTTTTAGAACTACTTACACAACTTTCTTAAGTATACATTATTTAAGAGTATCATAAATCGAAGGAATCACTTCATATGAAGGGAAAATTATAGGTTCAAGAACCTTTAGATTCTCCTTAGAAAGTGGTTGGGGTAACAATGTTATCAAAATTTGTTTCTATATTAGATAATTATTATATTTTTCTGATGAGTACTGATATATGTGGAATAGATTATATGTTAAATATTTTTAAAAATGATATCACTAATATTTTTAAGGGTGATTATCTAAGATTACCCATATTATTGTTTTTTTCCATATAAGTAAATTTCAATTATTAATTTAATTTCTTTAAGTAAATTTATGTTATATTTACTTAATGAATTAATCTTATAATAATGTATCTCCACAAAATTTGAATAAAATATAATTACACATCTTTTTAGATGTTCTTAGGTATCGATAATACATTTCAATAGTTGTAAAATACATAAAACAAGAAGCCATAATTGAATATATATCTAAAATATTAAAAAACACACAGATTACATGTTGGTTGCTTCCATTCCTTGATTGATAAGAAAAAATATATAATTTTGAACCAATATTAATTATACTTTTACTAATGCGGGAATTTTTATATTTTAGTGGACATTGAATTTTATGCATATTTTTTTCAAAAGAATGGAAATCATATTGGTGGTTATCTATATTAGGTAGTGTTGGAATAAGATTTATATAGTTTTAAAGAAGTAAGTCATATTATAATCTTTTAGTTATTTAATCTTAATTTTTTTATTTTACATAAGTTTTGATAATTAATATTTGAAGTTATCATAGGTCGTGGATTGAGTTCAATAGGGCTCACTATTCAATAGTAGAACCAGAAAAAACTTGAATATGTGAAATTTCAGGTAGATAACTTTTATATCAGTGAATAATTTTTTTCAAACATATCTATTGTTTCTATTTCTAAAATATTGTTTCTGAAATTTAGTGACATAATCAATGAGGTTATATAGAATATGGATATTATGTTTTAAAATTCATTTATGAGTTAATCAGGACCAGAACACCAACAAAATTTGCAATAGACTATTTCATTATGACAATTATAATTTAAATAATTATTTTATTAATTTATATTCATAACATTTTATGTTGTAGGTATTTAATGATTTTTCTTCATATACATTAAATGACTTAAACTTAATTCAAAATTAATTTTTAGTTTATTTTCAAAGTTTCACTAATTTGGAGATTTAGTTTTATTTAGTTTTTTAAAATGTTGTGATAGTTCTCAATGAGTTTTGACGTTTCTTAATCTATTTGTACTATTTTTATGTTATTTAGTGCAAAACGTTGTGTGTATAGGTCATGAATTATTTTTTTAATTTTTATTTTAAAAAATAAACCTTCAACATCAATTTTTTGTAAAAACATTGTTAAATTCAGAGTTAAAGTCCTTCCATGTGGTTTTTAATAAAAAACAATATGGGAATCCTTCTCAAATTTTCTTTTTAGAAGGCTTAAATATTCAGTTTTACTTAAAAATAAACTTTCAAATCATTCATAATTTTCTTTTCATGTGTTTTTTACTAAAAACCAATGTGTAAATACTTTTATATTTCATCTTTTAAAAGGGTTTTCAACAAAGGTTTTTATAAATTGATATTGAAAGTTACACTTTCTATGTCCCTGCTAATAATGTTTCTTTATTATTGACAATGAAGGAAAAAACCCAATGTTAAAGGTATTTTTTCACTAGTGTTGGGATTGTTCTTATTGTTCACTCAATTTCACTGTGATTTTCAATGACAACATATCTACAAACTGCAAGAGTCTCAATATATTTGGTAAAAATAGTAATGGTGCATATTTTCCTCTCCTTAAAAATTCATCTTCTTATACTTATTTAATGTGGTGATATTTTAGGGTAGTACTTCACACCTTATTCTTCTTCAAATTCATTCTTCTTATTATTAATTGACATATATAATTTTATCTCTAGAATATATTTATATTTTATATCATTGATACAAAAAATCCTCTATAGTAAATAATTATAATTTTTTTTATATTCTATTTCGTAATTTCTAAAGATATTCGACTACAGAATAATGTATTAGGTTATTATCTCTCACTTATCTTTTTTAATTATCATATTATTCTTCTTATTTTTTATCTTCAAAAAATAAAAAGTAATGTTATTTTCATTTTTAATATAGAAAACTTCATCAATATTTACAATGTTTTCTTCTTTATATTTCTTGAACTACAATTCTCTAGTTATTATTTTACATAATCAGGTAGGATTTATCCATAATTTAATGAAATACACCACTTCGTTTTCTCTAATGGTATTTTAAAAATAATAATCTTATAACATAATCATCATTTAATATATTTTAATCTTCCAATATTCTCAAGATTTATCTTCTTAAAAAACTCCACAAAGACTACTTTCTCATTAATACATGTCTAAATGATCATATAGAGAAACCCTCATAACATTATACATAACTTCATGGAATAAAAACCCTCATCACATAACATTATTTTTCAATTCTCAAAAGTAATATCCTTATCTAGAATCATAGATCTTCAAGAAAGATTATATTTGTGGCATAATGATCAATATAATATCATCATAATTAAAACATCCAAAATCTTTTATTTTTCTAACTGTAAATATAGACAAAACATTTTTTATGTTATAGATATATCTTATCCAATTATTTTTATTTTCCCAATTGGTAACCCTTACATACCCTCTTATAAACCCTCATGTATCATCTTATTAACCATTATCCATCATTGTGTGGATTTGGGGATTTATAAAATTTCTAGTGAGAAATACATACACATCATCCTTTTAAACCCTATATAAGTATTTTTTACACTTATGTATCAACATAAGGTTTTTAATTTTCCATAAATTTATTTGAAATTCTGAAAATATATTACACATGAATTTAAAAAATATTTTTTTTCATGTATGGGGTTTTTTCTTCAAAATATTTATGAAGAAAGTATCTTCTTTAAGATAAAAATATTATAAATATATAAGGTTTTTTTCATTACTAAATTTATTCACCAAATATATTTGTTTATGAAAAATATCTTATATTCTAATATATGATAAATTCTTTTTCTACATTTTTACCATGATTTAAAAAATAAATTTGGTATAAAATAAAAGATATTAAATTTCATCTAGAGACCATACGTAAGATATAAAATTGTACATATCATGTTGTAATATCCAAGGGACAAGCCAATTATCAATTTCAACTTAGAGTGCTTCTAAAATATACTTAATAGAATATAACTCATTACTATGAACTTTAATACATTTTGAATTTTCTTTTCTAAGGGATCTATGTATGACCTTTTGAAGTTTTCACTTTCAACTTAGAATTAAATAATTTCTTCCAATCAATTCAGAACATATTAAAACATTATATGTGGTTTTCCTTATGTATTAAAACAATATTTGTCCTAAATTTGTTTTCTAGAAGATTATTTTCATTCCTTCTTCACTTCAATATATCTTTTGAAGGATAATGTTTCTTCGTGTATTCTCATTCAGAACCACTTCATTGTCACATTCATACCTCATATTTTAACATCTTGATAGTAGATTTAATAATTAATTATTTGTCATCTTGATTTCATATATCTTTTTAAGACATATGATATAGATACACATTGTCTTTATTTATATATCACCTTTTCTGTGTGCATCTTCTAAATATTAGTAATCATATATCCTTTTAAAAATTATATTTTGGAATATATCTACTCACTGTTTTCTTTAAGTCATCATTAAGGAGATGTTTTAGTGATATATTATCCTTTATGATTAGTAATCCAATAATGGATTTTCACTTTCCCCACATCAATTCTTTTCCGTATTTTTTAAACTCCTCTAGAAACCATCTTTTAAAACTCAATTGAAACTTTTATTATATAGTTATTCCCTAAAATATATAGTTATTACTTTTCATGATTCCATTAAAATATTAGCTCAATAATCATCAGATGTATGTAGTACTTCATCAAGTTTGAATTTCCAAGAACTCAAAGAAACAATAGTCTATCCCATTGTGATGGGTATTATATCAACTTCTATATTACATGGCAATATATGAATAGATATCCAATACATAATAGAAAGAAACAATACCAATAGTCTTGTGAAATTCTAAGTTGTATCACATATTTGGCTCTTTATCATAACCTATCATATATTGACAACATTATTACTTACTAACACCAAATACAATCATCATAATCTTTTGGGAACTTCAATAATCTTAAATTGAGTAGTCATCAGAAACTATTTAAAGTAATATACTCATTAATATTTTATTTTCATATATAAAATCAATTTTCATCATTATCTTTACCTTCATCATTGTCTTTATCTCTTTCTCTATATTCATCAATTTCTACAACAACTTTTTTTCATCATTTAATTTGCTTCAATGTTATTAATAAATACACCGTCCAAAATTTCATCACTATAGACCCTTAACATCAATGTATCATCAATGATATATGTATCTCATAATGATAGGTATTTGGAATTTTCTCTTCAATAACTTCATAAATTTTCTTCTTGATTAAATCACATTCATTTTTTAATAAACTTATATTCCTAAGATTTTATTTTTATTACATTCCAATGATTGATTAAGTCTCCCATAGAAGTATAATAATTTGTATAATGCACATTATATTCTAAAATAAATGGTTAACTTGTTGAAATATGACAGTTATTCTAAATATCAACAACGTAATGTTAAGGATCAATATAAAAAAAATAGACCAATATCATATTAATAACATTTAAATATTGAAACACATTTTTTACTGGGTAATATAACTTAATTAACTCATTTATCACTCCATAAAATCCAATTTCACTTTCCTTATGATGAATTATATTAAAAAACTTTATTCATTAATTTAATTAATGTTTCATATGTGTAGGTATTAAATCAAAATCTATTATCCATATAAGCATAATAATATTTTACCAATTTAGAGAGCATTATACTTAGTACAAATAATTTAGAATCAATTATAATAGAATATATTAAACATAAAATAGATTTAAAAATTATCATAAATTTCATATTTCATTACCTATATAATAATACATATTTTTTATCTTAAAAAATATTTAAAAAAAGACATAAAATTATATTATATATATTCATTGAGAGCTCATGTAATAATGAAATGGATTTATTTTACAATATAATAATATTATAATATACAAAAAATAATATAAACATTAAAAAAAATATTAAGATGAAAAAAATGTTAATAAATAGTTACAATAACTATATACATAGTTACATTTCATTAAAGCCGTGTAAAACTTTTTTATGATCTAACTTATTTTCCCCTATTGAAATATAATATTCATTTCCACTAATATTAATTAAATAATAATAACTATTTTCCTATTTCAAAATATTTATTTTCACCATTACAACACATCCTTTTAGGTATTGAAACATATTCCATTCGAAAATAATACTATGAAAAATATAAAATCTACTCCGATAAATATACCATAGTACTTTATTTTCTAAGTAATTATTTGTTGCATACTTTTTTATTCATCTTTTAAATGATTCAATCAAATAGTTAAATCTATATATATTTTAGTAGAACTCCATATTAGTTTTATATGTATAATTTTTTATTAAAGGTTACATTGAAAAATTGATCACCAGTGGAGATATTTTCCCAAATTTATATAATCTCATAATAATAATTTCTTATAACTTACTCAATAAATAATAGTTTGATGTTGAAATATTTTATATTACTGAAAAATAAAGATATTTTTGTAAAAATATCCTTTATTTTTTAAGGAAACAAACCTTTAACACTAATAAAAAACTATATTTCGATTATGACATGGTAATTAGGACTTCTTAACCCAGTGATATAACCATTTTTATAGAACATGAAAAATTACAAGTATTCACATCAAACAACATAAAATATAAAATCTATTAAAAAATAAAAAATAATAATTTTATTTAAACTATTTCCAGTTTTTTGGGGATACAATTTTTTTTAAGATCTAATCATGGATCCATGATGTATTTTATCTTGAATAATTTGTATAATTTTATATAATTTTATAGTCAATCATGACTTATGAATAATAGTCAGGACCTTGTTTATTACATTGAAATATTTTACTATATTATATAATGTCATTAATGTTTTATAACATTAGGACTCCCACAAAAGTTTTTTATCTACAACTACATAACATATATATTTTTATCATAGAAAACCTATTTCAACTTATCAATAAAGTTGTAACAAACCAATCCATGATATAATATAAACCAGTACCTAAATCATTCCACAACAACCCCAATGTGAAATCTTGATCCCCACATACAGGAGAAAAGTACTCGAGAATCAAAAAGAACAATATGGGAATTATTTCTACCAAAAAAATTAAAATTAAATATAAAAATAGTTAAAAGAAATTCCAAAAAAACTGGGAGATCCGAAATTATATGATACAATCAAACAGATTACAATACTGATGGATAATACTACTAACTAAAAAAAGAAAATATAACAAAACACAAAAATATCCATATGTAAGTCAGGAAATGCCACATGAACCTCCATCAAAGATAAAACCTAAATATAAAACAATATCCACTACACCAAGAAGCCTGTTAAACTTATAATATATAGGCATGAGCTAAAATCCCTTTAGGTCACCACCCAATGACCCAAATCATAACAATTTAATGGAGATGATATGTCATTCAGGGTAGAAAATAAGGATAAAATACGTTTTTAAGTTTTATTCTAGTAAAATATGTATCAAAACGTTCCTTAAAAACACCCATTTTAAAAAAAATCATGACTTTTCTAAAAAACCACAATTTATTTTCCTATATAAAATCACTCTTAAATTTCATCTTAACACAGTTTTTAAAACGATCATTAAGAAAAAAGGTTATCATGTCATTATTTTATAAATGATCATACCTTGGGAAATATTCATAAATCATCATTATATAAACCAATGGTGAAAAAGGTAAATAGTATAGAACAGAGTTAACATGATCACTAATGAAGAAATTTTTACACACTAGAAATAAATCAACAAATAAATTGACCTCACCCAAACACCAGGTCTTACCACCTCATCGATTAACTGGGGGGAATCCTTTATGTTGTCCCAAGACCCTCATAAGAATAGTAGTAAGAGCATGACACTAAACTAGTGAATATGTGTACCTATACATCCCACCAAGAAACCTTGGTCTTCTCATGAACTTTAAATTGATATGAGTATTTCAAAATGATATATCACATAATAAATTATATCATATCAAAATGTTTTAAAAATAAATCCTAAATCTTTCTAGCACCTCTAATCAGCACATATGAACATTCCCCTTTATCAACTAAATTAATTTAGTACAATTTAAATTCAATTAATCACTATAAAAAGGAACATTTCAATTCATTAATTTAAGTATATATCATTTCCTTTACATACAAAGGGGTATGTCGTGGTGGTTTCCTATTTTTTACAAAATAATTTAATGTTACAATTGGGAATTTCTATATTCCACTCTGCATACTGTGAATTTAAATTAATTTAAATCCCATTTATAAATCATATCAATTTAATAAATAATATTTTTCAAAGAAACATTTCAAAAAGTTTTAAATCACCCAATCTTTAGGAAAGTACACTTTGTTATTTTGTAAATCATTATTATAAATGAATCAAGTAATTCAAAAAAGTTTAACTAAATATATCAATTTCTAAAAACAATATTATATTCAATTGAGATATTTTTCACATCAATTCATATAAAACCCCTATATCTAAATTTATCAAAATATAAACAAATTATAAATCATTGATATAGCTACTACATATAAGAGGAATCAATTGAATAATTTTAAATCTCAAGATTAATTAACAAGAAATGATATATTCAATTAGAAAGGGTGATGATTAGGACACCCTCCTCAGAATCCACTAACCAGTAAATAAGAAGAATGTAAATAAGTAATATAAGTTCTAAACACAACATAAGAGGAAAAAATAATTTATAACACCCTTCCACTGGTTTTACAGTAATGGAGAATTGGTAATGATTCAAAGGAACTAAATATAGTATTATAGTGTCTGAATGCATATAACACTCCTTAAGAAGATATAAAACATTCTAAGAAGAAAATTCTTAGGTGAATTTAATAATACAAAAGGTGTTTTGGGTTCACAACATTAAATACCATAAATTAAATTCATTATTTAATTATTCTTTTAATCATTTCTTTAATGTAGAGAAATTAAAAACACTGATAAATGAGTTAAAATAATCCAATGATTCAAAGGAATGAATTTAAAAAAATTTAGGAATCCAAAATAATTAAAAATAAATTATAGGAGCTTTCCATGGAAAAATAAATGAAAAATAATGTTTTAAATGTTTTTCCCAAAAAAGGTGTTGAGTAAGGGAAACATGTTTTTAACTTTATTCAGTCCTTAACTATCACATAAAGGAAAAAGTTTTTACCCTTAAACAATGGTTGAATTCATAATTATCATTACATATATACAGACTACCCTTACACAACATTTATAAAATATATGTTACCTTTACACAGTGACATGGATACCCTTACTCATCCTTTGAAAATAGGCTCGTAAACTTATACAAAATATTGAAAAAATAAGTACCCTTATCATGATCCTAAAAAAGAGCTCTACCCATACACAATCTTTTGAAAAAGGATTTTACCCTTCTATAACTACCAAAAACACATTATATGTATATGTAAAAGGTTTTTACCATTTTTTAGACCCCTTTCTTTGCATAAGCGTAAAAGAAAAACTGAAACAAAATTAATTCTAATTTTAAGGAATTATAAATTAAATATAAAATGGGGGGATCAAGAGAATTAAAAAACTTACTAAGTTATAAATACCCTCCAAAACTTCCAAAATCAAAAGAAAAAAACAAAAACAAAAGAACATACTTGAAAAAAAATGCTCATGATGTTACAATTCTTCCCAATGTAAGTTTTTATCCCCCCAAAAATATTTATGTGTATTAGTTGATAGAGATTAGAGATATAAGAAAACCGAATATACACCAATGAAACTAAAACATAAGAAAATCCAAACATTCAACTCTCATAGACAACAACCAAAATGGATTCCAACAAATACATGGAAGAATATGAGTTTAGATAATTAAATTTCCAAAAGATAGCTCCACAAAACAAGACTTCCATAGACAAATATAGAAAAACTTTCAGTGAGTATGAGAAACAATTTAAATAAAATTCACCTAGAAAAAAGCTTTAAAAAACAAGAAACAACCGTCAACTACTAAACAATTATATATAAACTATTAAACTCTCAATTGAACTTCAAATAACAACACACAAGAACATAAAACTTAATATTGAAAGAGTATGTCCCAAAAATAAATCCAACACAATAAAAAAACCCAAAGGGAATCAAAGAGACCTAAATAGAAAAATTGGGAAATCATCAAGAAAAAACAGACCACATTGAGGAAACATAGATTTTCCTTGAGTTAAGTGAGTGTAACCTATGACTGAATTCCCGAAACACTGTCTTTTAGTAATTCCAATTGAAACCATATATCATCAACGACAATATCTATCAGTCACTTCAAAACTAACCCAATATAGAACATAATCATTAAGAAGAAATAACCACTAACCCAATACAGGTCCCACTCCACCAAAATCTAAGAGAATAATAATAATCACTGGGGAACAATAATTTCCAAAAAAACATTGTCCTAAAGGGAATAGTTAGAGGAGAAAACAAGACCAAGAACACATATGGATCATCTTAATAGAACCTAATCCCACCGAAATAAAAACATATACTAGGATTACAAAAATATATGAATGCATGTCATCATTTCGAAACAACCCAAATGGGAATATTAAATAGCAAGGAAACCACAAATAATTAATCTCTGTCTTCCAAATCCCGAAAGAATAAATGTCTTGAAAAATAAAGGTCACCTTTCTATAAGATAAATCCAGTACTGGAGATCTCCCCAACCATATTTAAAATATATAGATTCAAACTTCATCAACTCAACTCTTAAAAAAATTGGAAAGTGAACAACTGAACTAAAAAATGGAAGACCATAAAATAATAATCTTACATCACCAAGATAGAATAAAAATGAGAATGGAAAATTCAAAACATCACCACTGATAATCCTTGTTAACAAGAAATACAATTCCTAATGTCACAAGGTTCGCAAGAGTAAAATAATTGAATTAATAAAAAATCAAATGGTATTGATTCATACATCAAAATAAACCTAATATAAAACCAAATCATATTCCACCTAAATATACACCACTTTGTGACAATGATTCACTATAATACATATGACTGGGGCCTTGTAATATTAAATATTTAATTTTACTGTGATTTCATTAGGACATGATGATCCAAGACCCTAATTAGGTACAATAAATCCCTGAAAGAACCTTTATAAATGACCCTAGAGATAAAAAACTACCATATTTTGGAGCGTTATTATAAGTACACTTCATATGTCCCTCATTTCTAAACTACAATAAAACAAAGTTCTTATTTCTAGAGAAATATAGCAAGAAGCATCACAAAAAAGGTTTCCTGAAACTACCTATAGGTTATTTCTTAACACACATACTTTTTACCATGATGGAGATTACTCAATCACATTTATGAATAAGAGAAATTTCCCACACTTTTTGTGATCCTATAAAGTCTAATTTGACCTTGAAAGAACACATCATAAATGTTACGAAGAAGTTGAGGCTAATAGGATACACAACTCCTGAGAGATCTTGATAAAGGCCTTCATGGAAATGACACACCATTAGAAATTCACATGTGGATAGATAGATAGGATACAATATTAACTATATAAAATGGTGAGAATACTATAACATAGTATTATACCATTGAGGGATTACATATAATTTCATAGAATTTGATACCCTCTATGAATCAATAAAGAAATCCTAAATGAAAAAATCTTTGAAAATACCCTATAATGGTCCATCTATGGCTTACCCTGAGAAACAAAATTCCACCACATCAAACATGGAATATAGAGCATGTAATCAAACAATATAAACTTGAGAGATTTTATAAGATTAGTCTTGGTGAAGATATCATTAATCCTATTTAGACATGCCACTACTCCCTATGAATCCTATTGTCCAAATAAGTCAGATGGATTCCGGCTATGTAACCTAAATATATAATCATCACATTATGGAAAAATAGTAAGGACATATGTACTTGATTCTAGAGCTTATATAACAACCATTTCAAGATAATCACTACTATAAATTTATGTTTATCTAGGGATAAGAAAATCACTAATAAATTGCATCCTTTATTAGTACTAAAAAAAGAACTGATGGGGGGTTATCAGTAATAAAAAAGAACGGATGAATGAGGTCCTTTATTAGTGTCAATAAAAAATCACTAATAAAGGGGTGGCATTATCAATTATAATAAAACAAGAACTGATAAAGAGGAACCTTTATAAGTGATAGTAAAAAATTGATGATAAAGGTGGATGTTATCATTGGTTTTTACGATCACTCATAAAGGGTATATTTTATGAAATAAAATATATTTCATAAAAAAAAAATATTAATATATAAATAAATTTATATTGATATAAATATAACATAATTTTAAATATGATTTAGATAAAGATAAATGAAAAAATTTCACTTAATACATTTAATATTTAGTAAAAATAACTTATAAAATAATTTAAAATTATTATTATTTAATAATTTGAAATTAATATTGAGTAATAGTCATTTAATAATTATTGAATTATATAAAAATTAAATGATTTAATGAACTAACTAAAATAAGTTTAAAAAATGAATTAAACTTTAAACAATCATAACTTTTAATCTCAGTGTTGATTTTGGAACTACCACATATCAAATCAAATCCTGTGAAGAGAAATAGGCCTTATTCACTTGGTGGGACCATAAAAACTCTTTTTTGTGGTCACAAAAGGCCTATAAGGCCTCTAAATCCGAGTTTTTAGTTGAGATCCCCTATTTTTTGATATTCGATAATATTTCATCTTTGTTTAAGAGTCTTATTATCTATATTCCACAGAGAATAAATTTATCCCAATAGATTGAATTCATATAGATGTTACGGTTTTGAAATGTTATCATTTTTAATCATTTAGTTTTATTTATAATTAAATATATAAATATTTACTTATATTTACTTATAATAAATCAATTTTATAAATACATATTTACCTAAAAATGAATTTATAAATATATAAACCACATAGAAATAAATATTAATAATTCATTTCATTTAAAATAAACAATTATCCATTTTATTTACCTATACAAATTCATTAATATTTATATATATACATATACTAGTAAATATGTTTATATATAAACAAGTTTGTGTCGATAAAAAATATATATATTTGTGTGTATATTCCAATATACGAAAATAAATACACACATATATATATAAACATATATATATATATATATGTGTGTGTGTATGTATTTTTGTATGTTTGTGGGAAATATAAATGTGTACTTGTGTGTGTATATATGTGTGTACAGGTGTGGGTATCAATATTTTGTGTAAACATCATATATAAATGTATTTTTATATAAATATATCATTGTCATTTAATATAGTATAAAATGAATTTACAATAAAACTTTATGAATATATATACACACATATATATGTATGTAATTTTTATATATACATAAGAAAGTGTATATATCAATAAATTTTTATTTATATTTATATTCTAATATATATAAATGAATACTAATATGTAATATATTTAAATAAATTTAATTATATATATCATACCCATATGCACAATCACAAAAAAATTTAATGTTTTTAAAAATAAATAAATAAATATATACATGAATAAGAAAGATGTATGTAAATAAAAATAAATAAATTAAAATATCATAATATAGAATAAAAAAAATATAGGGATGGGGTAAAGAAGATCACTTGGCGCATGGAGGTCATGGGATCAAATCCAAGCATGTGTATGTGGGTGAGAATCTATCAAGTGCTAAGTATGGGGGGTGACGAGTGCTGATGAGGGGGGTTGGTGTTGGGAAATAAGTTAGAGCATTAAGAAAGGGGGGTCTCAAATGCTGGGAAAGGGTATTAAAAAATAATTAATTGTTCAGTTCTTATGAACACTAGAAATGTGCTAATAAATTAACCCTTTATCAGTAAACAATCACTCATAAATGATACCTTTATCAGTGATTTTTAGCAGTGATAAGAAACCCATTTATAAATACAAAAAATTCTTATAAAACGGGCCTTTATCAGAACTAAATGAAATAATTGATAAAGGGGGTCTTTATTAGTGTTAAAGAGAAACACAGATAATTTCACCCTTTGTTAGTATTTTTTTCTAAGACTGATGGTCAGCTTTTCACCTCGATTTGGTTATCATTTCTTATTAAGCATTGATAAAATCCATTTTACTAGCACTATTAAACATTTTTTATTAGTGAATCTTGATCGCCAAAAGTTTCTATTAAATCTAAATGGGGGTATACTGTAAAAACAAGGAAAATAAACCCATCAAAAAAATCCAAATTCAAGTCTCACAAGATAGAACACATAATAGAAAATGCCCTTAATATAGTATTTTATAAAAATCATATTGCAATACTAAGTAAAATACACAACAACAAACCCAATTATTGAATTTTTAATGATATATATCCAACTATTTAACTCAAGAGGGTTTTATGAAAATATATTTCAAAAATATTCTCTATTCTATAAAGCAATATTCTCACACCTTTGAGAACTTCTAATAGAAAGGGAGTCTGATTGACAAAATATTTTAAAAACTAGGATATAAATAATTTCACAAAAAACTCTTTAATATATTTCAATTAATATTTTTATTACCACATGAAAACATTAGAAATAGATAGAACTAAAATTATTTCTCAATAGAATCAATTATATTTACCAAAAATCATTCATGATAGTAAAATAAAAGTATTTGGGAAACACCCAAATCCAAAAACCAATTTTAATTTAATTTTTTTAAAACTCTAATAAATTCAAAACCACTTTCCAAACATATCAAGGTTCTGATATTAAAATATCACTTAAAAAACAAAAATACAAAAAAAATTATATTATAATTAGAATAAATCAAAGGAAAAGGGAGGAAAAATAAATCCAAAACTTGAGATTTGAAAACATTAATATTTTCAGTAATATCAAATTTTTATGGATTTAACGTGAAATTTGGAAGACCATATCCAAATCAGGTGAACTCCAATGAGATTCATCCATAGCTAGATGCATGTTCTATGCATAGTTTTCTAAATTATGTGTAGTGGCATGCACACGCCCGAATTCCATATAAATCCCAATATTCTAAAAAACCATTCATGAAGTCACAATGCCATAAATAATAACTAAAAAATACAAAAGGTCTCAAAAAATCCCAAATAATAGTTATAAACTAGAGATATACTCATCCCAAAAAACCATGATAACCCAAGGAACATCTTGGATGGGTGGTTATCAAGAACCATCCCATGACTAAATACTTGAATTCCAACATTCCTACATTCAAAATATTAAAAATCCCAAAAAAAGGTAAAACCTCATTTGATACCATTTTCAACAAAATAATGTCGGATTGTATATGAACTAGTACATGAATCGATACACCACTAACTTAAAATACATTTCCAATATTTATTGGCTAGAAAAAGTATTAATTTATCAGATAGAACGATATAAGATTAATTTGACCCAAAACCACAAAATAACTAGATAAACTATGGATATAAAATCCAAAAAAACCCATGATATCCAAAAGTAGAAGATAAAAATGACTAAAAAACAAGGTCAATTTCCTAAAAAACTAAAAAAGGATAAAATACCAAACCAACAATATATCTATGTCTAAGTGAGGCAACACCATATGCACCTCCATCAAAGATTGAAACTAAATATATTGGAATATCCACTACATAGACAAACCTATTAACCTATAATATATAGGCATGAGATAAAATACTAGTAGGTCTCCAAATTTTGACCCAATGGATAAAACTTGAAAAGATAATCTATATCATATAGGTTTGAAAATAATGATATGAAATAGATTTTCCTATTTTTCATTCAATAAAACAAGTATAAATATTTTTTTATGGTCATCCATTTTAAAATAACCAATCATTTTCTAAATATAACCATAATTTATTTTATCAAATCATATAACACAAATAATTTAGTTTAAAATAGGGTTTAACAGAACATTAATTAAACAAGATATCAAATAATTATTTTACAAACAATCATACATTACAAAATTACTTAGAAATCATCATCATGGAAGCAAAATGTGATAAAGGAAAATAGTCTATAATAGTGTTAACATGGTCTTCTATAAAGAAAATTACATGTGTTGTAAATAAATAAAAACATCAATTGACCTCACCCAAAGACCGAGTCTTATCCTATCCGGGTCTAATTGAGGGGAAATACATTTGTTTGACGTAAGTCATACCTAAGACCTCTAGCCATAGAATGATAATAAACTAGTACACATATATGTCTATACCTACCACCTAGGAACCTAAGACTTCTAATGACATTCAAATAGAGGAGATGATTTTAATGGTAATATAATTCCATAAACCATATCAAATCATCTTGTTTGAACAATAAATCAGAAATCATTCTCATCCCTCTGATCACTTTGTATGATCATTACTATTTATCAAGAATATCAATTCAATTATATTTATCACCCTTAAAATGGAAATTTCACTTAATTCATTTAAGAATCCATCATTTCCATTTCATAGAAAGGGTAATTTCCTATGGGTTTTCTATTTTCAAGAAATCAATTATTGACCCAAACATTCCTTTTAACATTCCCCTAAAAATACTGAGATCTTTAACGTATTTTAATCACATTTATAAAACAATTTTTTACATCATATCACTTTAATAAATACTAGCTTTCAAATAATCATTTCAAAAAGGGTCAAGGAACCCACATTTTAGAAAACTACACTTTCCTCTTTATTTTGTAAATCATCATAATAAATGACTCAAGGAATTATTATAGGACAACTGAGAATAACAATTTCAAAAAACAAGTTCATATTCCTTTAAAACCATTTTCACATCAATATAAATCAAAATACCCATTTTCCACTTATAAAAAAAAATAATAAATTACCAATCATTAATATAGATTCTAAATATATTCATAAAAAATCAAAGATATCAAAAATACGAGATAAAAGAATAATTAATCATAGATTCAATTATAATGGGAAATGATTTTGAAAAACCAACCTTAGAATCCACTAACTAGTGAGAAAGAGGAACATATAATAATAAGATAAGGTTAATTCACAACATCCATTGAAAAAACTCCAACACCCTTCCATGGGTTTTACAGTAAGGAAGTATAAGAAATGATCCAAATTAACCTAATATACTTCTTTAGTAGTTGTATTTTGATAACTCTCCTCAAGCGGATATCAAAAAATTCTAGCAGTGATGCTTCGATTAATTTTTCAAATATAGGAGGCATTTTTTTCAATATTAAAAACCATAAATTAAATTCAGAATTTATTTCAAATTTCAATAATTTCTTTATTTAAGAGCATTTTAAAACTCCTATAAATTATTTAAAATTTGTAAACAAGTCAAAGTTATTAATTATCATGATTTTAGTGTCCCAAAATAATCAAAAATTAGTTATAGGGGTGTGATATGGAAGAAGAACAGAAAAAAAGTTTTAATTGTTTTTCCCAAAAATGGAACAATATAAGGGTGAAATTGTTTTACACATATTTATCCCATAGAAATCATGAAATGGTAAGGAGTTTTACCCTTTTGTAGCATCTGAATTCAAATTTACCCTTACATTCCTTCATACTACCGCTATACATCCTTTAGTAAATAGGAGCAACCTTACACATCCTTTGAAAGTAGGGGTTTACCAATATTGAACAAATAAGAAAAAATACACACCCTTATAAAGCCTTAAAAAACGATATTACCCTTACAAAAAAAAAGGAAAAACACATTATTTGTATAGGAAAAATATATTTACCATTACATTTACCCCATTCTATGTGTAAAGGTGGAATAAAAATTAAAAATTAGTTAATTATCATTTAAAGTACATATAAATTAAAACAATAAAGGGGGTTCTCAAGAACATATAAATACTATTTAATTTAAAATGCGCTGGTAAAACTTATGAAACCCAAATATTACTACACGAACAGAATAACATACCTAAAAGAAAAGGTCAGGATGTTACACAAGGGCTTTATATAAATATTAATATTCTATATTTGGATGATATATAATTAGTAATTTTAAATTTTAAAATATATCCTTTGTTTATATCCAAGTTGGTATGATTTATCAAGGTATGAAAATATTTTAAACAACATATTGAATATCGTATGCATAAGAGTATAAAAAACAATACTGAAATACGTAAATGAACATTACATGTTTTTGAAAGAATATATGTTCTTGATTATATCATTTCCAAATATCACCAAATGGTGAATGTTTGTAGCTCATTATTTGACGAAATATAGGATTTATTTCATACCCTAAATGATATTAAATAAATATACATAAGTAGATATTTAAATTTTGGTATAATGAGAAAATATATTAGTTATTCGATAATTACACATTTATTTTGCACACATCACATTTCATTGAATGTTGATTATATAAATGTTAGAAAAATAAATACAAATTAAAAATAACCCTAATATGAGAGATAATCTCTTGAGAATTCTGTAATCTTATAATAATTGAGTCCCAAATTTGAAAAAACATTTTTACTTTCAAATTATTTTTCAAGCATAGTACTTTCTTTGGTAAAAAATATTTAACTAAAGAAATAATTTTATTAGAAAAATATTTACCATTAAAAATATTGATTTAGTATCCATAAATACCATTAATATTTTTATTTTAATAAATTTATAATAGGGTAAAATTATTCCTTAAATAATTTCAATGTAACATAGCTTTTAATTCATTCAAATCATGAAATTACACCATTACATTTAGTTATTTAAAAATATTGTTTAAAAATATCATGTTCTAAAAAAAATAATTATATGATAGATCATCAATAAAAATATTTATCATAAATTTGGAAGTACTTCACCATTTTCATACCATTAATATAATATAAAAAATAAAAATACAATAGATGAACTCCAATAATAGTTAATTATTTATATCTCCATAAATAATATTTCTTCAAAGTACACATAATTATTCCATCAAAACAAATTATATTTGATGAAGAAAGTACAAGAAACCCTTCACCTACTTCCATATCCTCGATATTAATTCCAAAATTATGTGTATTATTTTATTAATATAATAAATTTAAATCATTTAATAGATATTTATATCCATTTTCATAACAATATTTGTATATTATTTTCTAAAAATAAGATAATTGATTTTAAAATCACCAGAAACCTAATAAATATATACTTATTTTACATTAAGTAAAATTATATCAAGAGATTATTATTAAATAATTATGTATAGAATGTAAATATTATATGTATATATATAAAATTCATATTAAATTAAAACTCTAAATGTAAATTAATTATGAAAAGAAAAAGGATTTCATATAAGGAAAAATTAAAAAGTTAAACTAGAAATTTTTTTAGGAAAATAAAATTGTCAACAACATTGATATAGGATAAAATGAATATTTTTGAAGGAAAATAGTTGGAGTTTTATCAAAACACTATTTAAAAATAAGAATTATGTTTAGTTGTTTGAATATTAAATGTTTAAAATGTAAATATTTAGTAATATTTGAGTAAAATTACAAAATCACTGTCACCTAATTTTTTTAATATCAATGCAATTTAGTAACTGGAAATGAAAATTTATCATATATGAAAATATATTATCTCTATCCAAATGATAAATTTATTATTTTAATTCCATATAAAGACACATTATCTATATATTCAACAAATATCAATATTAATCTATACAAAATATCATTTCTTAGAAGAGAAATATTTAATTTTCAATTTTAAAAACAAATTTATTGTCATTAATAATTACCATTATAATCCAATAGTTATTTTAAAGTGATATAAGATGTGTTAGTTTACAAAACATGTGATATTTTACATGGATGTTTATAAATCTTTACTTTTTTAAAATTTTAATATTTGAATAATTAAAAACAGTTAATATTGATGAAGAAATTTTAGTTCATTCCAAACCTCATTTACTCCCAAGAAACTTAAACCCCAGTATAGAAATATTAAGACTAATTTAATTTATATAAAAAATAAACCATTTTACTAATATATTATTTCGTGACACTAAATCATTAATATTTAAAATTTATATTTCAATTTTTAAATTTTAACTAGTTAATTTTTTTAATAATCAAAATATTTTTATTTTAATTTTATAATAATTTTTAATTATTATTTTATTTAGAATATTCTAAATAATATGTTTTACTTTTTTTAAAATTTAATAATCAATTCAAAATTTTAATTATTATTCTCTAAAAATATTAAATATTAAACATCATTAATTATCTTATTTATATGAGATGATATTTATAACTATGATATTTTGTTTATATTTAAATTATTTATTAATCAATTATATATTGATTTTTTATTTATTAATGTCATATAATCTTGTTTTTTATGGTATGTTAAATTATTTTTCAAATTAAATTAGGTTTATTCATTTTAGAGATTCTTCAAAATTACATTAACATATAAACTAGTTGTATTCCACATTTACTTCAGGTTCAAGTGTTGGGGGTGTTATAATTCCACCTATAAAGGGTGGGATAAAAGTCTTATTAGTCCGTATGATAGGTTATGTAGATTGTAACATTTAGTAGTTCAAGATTGGCAATGTCCACCTAGTAGTGTTATCAAAAGTACTACGGCAGGGGCATCTTGGGGGAGGGTTGAAATTAAGTGGTACCACTTAAATATAGTAGATTATTAATTTTATTTTCTTTCAATAAATATATTTTATATTATTATTATTATATTTTTTGATAACCATATTTTTTAAATTAATTTTTGTTATGGTTTTCACTATTAATTTAACATTTTTTCATCTAATTATATGTTTTTGGATGATTTTTGGATAAAATTTAAACTTTGGAACAATTTAGATATATTTGGAAAAGTTTGAATATGAGAAGTAATAACACCACAATGCGTACTATTATGATGTGGTTATGTTGAAGGTTAAAGAAGATATATCCCCGAATAAAATCATGGTGAAATATTATGGATTTTTCATACAATTTTATATTATAATTAAAAATGAATAAATTGAAAAAAGGACTAATAACACCATGGAGGTGATGCGATTCAAGTAGAAACCATTAGTTAATAATGGATAGAGGAACAAAAAATATTTTATGTGTTAATTTATCATTCATTAAAATGTAACCAATTAATAAATAGATTTTAAATTCAAATCCTATATAAAAGTTATAGGGATGTAACCGTGATTTTTATAAATTTGAAGACATAATCAATAAAAGTTTATGATTATTATGAAAACTAAAAAACACACCATCATACCTAATCCATGGAGATTGAATGAAGTGATACTGAACTCCGGTAGAGAAAATATAGGTGGAATTAAATCGATTCACCAATTATGGAATAATAACCAATTTTACACTGTGACTTCATAGAAAATACACTTTTTTATTTTTTTATATTTAAATTATAAATAAAAATTTTTGAGACTTTTTTTCATTCTTGAGAGAGATTTAGGATTTTTAAAACTTGGAAGTGGATTATAATGATTAAATTTATATCCAAGTGAATTTTCACAATTATATTAGGAAATTTTATTACTATTTTCTATCTTTTTTTTGGATTTTTAATATGAAATATTCATTGATGATTGAATTTATATTAGTCGTGACAAATTATTTAACTTAATGGGTGGTAAATTAAGAGTAATAGGATGAGTACTTATTGAAGATTGAGTGTTATTATATATAATGTTTTTGATTCAGTGTTATATTATAATTAATTTCTTATATTATTTCTTATTGATTATTTGGGAAGCATTGAAAATATAAGAATAAAATTCGTATAATAATGATATTTTTTATTTGAATAGAGACTCAATAATTATTTTTTCTTTTACAATTAGAATTTAATGCATTCTAGTTTGAGTATGTTCTTTTGGTCATAATGGATTGAAAATATTTGAATAATATTTTTTGAAATTTAATCAAAATATGTCACTAAAAAATGAATCATTTAACTAATAAAATCACTATTATTCACAAGCAAAACAGAATCATATTTTTTAGAAAACCAATTCTTAGAAATAAATTTATTGTCTCTATTTTTTTATATAAAATAAATCATTGATAAGTTTATATTTTGATTCAAAATTTTGTTTTAATTATGAAATTATGGATGTTGAAATGGATTAACTATTATAGTTAATTCCATTTTTATAATGGGTTTTCTCAATCGATAAAACATAAAATTTATGTTTTATTATATTATTTAGTTATGTTTTGGGGCTAGAGAATATATATTTATAAACTTTGACATTCATCTTTGGGAGATGAAAATTCTAAGGGTTGGATCATTCTAAATTTGGACTGTTTGAATTAAATTTATAAATTTATTTTTTATACTGAAATAATATTAATTAATTTTACATATTATATTATTTTTAAAATAGAATTATATTTGATTAAATAATATACACACACTTGCTTATATAATTTTTTTTATTTATTAATAATTATTTTTTTATTTTATATAATTATAAAATATGATTAATTTATAATAAAAATATAAAATAATGAATACATTATTTAAAAGATTAAAAAAAAATTAAAAATAGTTTAAAATAAATCAAATATCATATAAAATTTAAAATAATACCTTCAAATGAAGATTTATAAAACCCCTTGAAAGTATAAAATAGAATTTTAACAATGTGATATGAGTAGTTATTTATTGAAACTGAAAAATGAAATATTCAACCACACACATATGTTTATATATTAATTTTATTTCAGGAAAATGGTTGGGATAGAATAATTTTAGTTGAAAACAGACTGAACAAAATTTAATACACATGTTACCTATGATTTTTTTTATAATTAATTGAAAAAATTGACTATACATTACATTTTAAGAATGTTTTTTTACTATTTCAATGATCATTTATGATGGTTATAACTGATAAATGAATACTTTGTTGGTTCTTATTGAAAATATATTTCTGTTAAAATAAAATACACTGAAAATATTTTAAATTTTAACATATTTTTAATGATAAGCCAATGGATCTCTAAAATTGAATCACATTTTAATGTATTCAATTATTATTTTTGATAGTTAATAACCAAAAAAGTTGTGAAATATCACAAAAATATTACTTAATAATGATAGAATGTTAATCCATATCAAAAAGTTATTATAATATAAAAATAAATAAAATAATTTAAATGAGTTTTTACCATCACAAAAACTTATAATGTCAATAAAATATTTTTTAATTGAGATATAATGTTAATATAAATTAAAAAATATAATTAAACAATAATTAAAATAATTGAGATGAGTTTTTTATCATAGGCATGGTGTTCTTAATTAACATTACAATGGTTTTGAAATATATGTAACTAACAACTTTAATTATGAAGAGTTTGTTCATCATAATAAGAAAAATTATATATGAAATTTAACATTACCTTAGGTAAGAAATATCACCAAATTCTATAGATTTTGATGGATTATTCAACAAAAATTCCAATAAAAAATAATTTTAATTACTATATTATTATTATCTACATCTAAAATCCATCATTTAAGTATAAATTTTTATAGTTAAAATTAGTTATTATAACAAATATGCATATAAATAATATTTTATTTTTTTTGTTTCGATAAAAACAACAATAAATTTTTTAGACCCAAATCCTGACATACATGAACACTACATTATTTTTGTGGAATAATTAATACATAACAAAAACAAACACACAAGGACCGTAATAGTTTAGTGTCTTTGGAAACTTGGAATATAATATTTTAATCGTGGTGAAAGATCTTCAAAATCTCCCTTAAAGATCTTACCCTTTTGTTTTCTTACCCAAAACCTTTCTTTAAATATTGGGGAGAATAAAACGTATAAAGGGTGAGATAAAATGCTCAGTAAGGGTAGGCATGTAGAAAATAAAACAAACCACATACATTTGAACTTAACAACACGAAAATAATGTTTAAACATCAAAATCTTGAGCAATGACATAAAACATGGCAGTACGTAAGGCATAGATCATAATAGAACATCAATAATCATAAAATAGAATGGGAATAAATCATTTAATTGTGGAAAACCATTATTCACATGATATTATTTCCATAGTAGCCAAGGCATTGCTTCCAAGACCATCTTAGTGGACAAAGTCCCTTTCGGAATCGATTTCACTCCTCGTTCCAGTCCTGTAACACTGAACCGGATTAACTTACAGTTCCAGCCATGTCTATCTCATGAGATATAAATCTTTACCCAATTAATTTGAGGGAGATATAGGTCCCACCCATATCATAATTAAATCATTCTTACTTGTGCCACAAAATAAACATAAATCATTCATCACAACCCAAAGAATAAAATGGGTTTCATAAACGTCATCCCATCAAAACATAATCCATATAAAAAATGGACATCATTTCATCATAAGAAAATTGAAACCATGTAAATCATAGAGGCTTTATACTTGAAACATAATCATACTAAATAATATCATCTTAGATGGAAAATCGTTTTGACAAAACACTTGAAATGAATTCTTGAAGAAAATATCCTTTCTTCTTCAAAATAATTTTCTTTTCACAAAATGCCATGAAATTTTATAAGAAAAGGATTTTTTTGAAAATAATCATGAAATATTGTGGAAGAAGCCTCATGAATATATGGCATTATGAAACCGTAAAAATATGTTCATGCCGTATAAGTTAAAAAAAACATTCTCCTCGTACTTTTGTCGGAAAAGCCAAAAAGTTCCTCATGTGGTAAACCAAAGTAATATTCCTTTCATAACATGTGGTAAAATTAAAAAATTGGGTAAAAAGGCCATTAAACATACATGAAGATATATTTAGAATACAGGGACATGGATGATAACAAAACCCCCAGTAAATACTTACGAATAAACAATCTCGGATAAGAGCGAGATTGAAATAGTTATCCCTTACCTTATGTCTGATATGATTTGTTTGTATCAGAACCTCCTCTATAATGATTTAAATAATTTCATTGACTTATTATAGAATCATATACATTTTTATGATATCATACATGGTTTACTTATTACTTTATATTACCCATTCTTTTTTGTAAATTCGATGTAAAAACAACAATTTGGGTAAAATCGTTTCATTTATTGTACGTGTTTCGACTTGTTTTTCTTGATAGTATTAATTATACCCTGATTTAATTAATTAAATAATGTAAAACATTATTTATATATAATATATATCCTGAATATACATATATTTATGATAGATCGATAAATGGAATGAAATACACCGTTCATGGAGACGGTAGGTCGTACGTACACACGCACGGTGATTTTGTTTTCCTTATGATGGATAGAAGGTGAAATGGTGTTGTTTCATATTTATAATAACATATAAGTATATATTTAATAATGATGTTATTACCTTATAACGAGACAACTAAATAAGAAGAAGTGGAAGAAGAAAGAAACTTGAGAGAATCGGAAGAAGAGAATACCTCTTCTTCGACGCACCTCCTTTAAGCCTTCTCTTAAGGAAGTAGAGTTGGTCTTTTGAGAAGACCAGAACCTCAAGAATGTTTTTAGGTAATTGGATAAGATAAATGGTCAGGGGTTGGCCGAGCTTCAATGCTCAAAAGGGTGTGAATAGAAGAGGTAACTGGTGCCCTTTTTATAAGGGAGGAGAGGGGCACCTTTGGAAAAACTTAAAATATTATTTTAGAATAAAGTCATATTCGGTTTTTAATATCTCCAAATTGATTTATTTTAAATCTAAGGTGGGTATGGGTCTAAATAATCTCAACCAATATGTTTTATACAAGTTGAGATTTCTATTTTAACCTTATCATTTATATTTAACTCTAAGTTAAATAATTTAACTTTTACTGTGCCTTCTTATTTTCTTACACTATATGGTTAATAAACTTACTATAACAAGTCAAAAGAGTCCATAGTAGTTCATTATTAATATATATAACCCTATTTAAGTCATTTTCCCGAACCTTATATTTTTAGGATTATAATAATAATTAATAATATAATATTGGTTTTAAAAACAATTTTATGTCATTTTTTACACTATTTGGTAATTGATTTTTGTAAAAATCATAACAGAATGATTAGTTCCAAAAACATTAATTAAATCAATACTAAAATGTCATATTAACCTATAAAATTAGTTTAATTCCTAAAAAGTCTCAAATTACATTTATTTGGGTATTTATAATATCAATTATTTCATTATTTCATTATTTAGGTAATTACCGCGGCACCATTGTGTCATAAATAACATATATTATTTAATATATAAAAATTATAAATAAAATACCATTATGTAGGAAATATTTATAGATTTGAAATTAATATTTATAGTTGAATTTATCTTATGTATAACCCTATATTAAAAATTGTTTAGTTATTAAACTTTGATTTTAACTATTTTAACTCTTCTTTAAATAAAATAATAATAAATGTCCTAATCTAATCCAAGTTCACCTAAAGGGTAATATTTTATCTATAAGGATGTATTTGGTCTAATTAAAATTATCCAATAGAATTAGGACATGTTTTAGGGTAATAATAATATCATTTTTACCCTTAATTACCCTATTCACTTTTAACTGTGGTAAATAAAAGTAAAAAAGTTAATATTCACCCAAAAAAATTTATCTTATTGAAACAAATTTTACTCCTTGATATTAACCGTGTATCTCAGATTTATGAAATTCTACTCAAATAAGCGGTAAAATTATGTTTTATGTAAATTTTCAAATTCTCCTAGGAGGTGGGTAAAAGACGATGAAAAGTTTCATAAAATTTTTATATATTTAAAATTATTATAAAATGAATCCAATGAATTATATTGAACTTATATAGGTATTATGTATCATTTTTGACCTAAAATAAATTTACATAAAATAATTAATTTTTTAAATAAAAAGTCAGTTTTGAAACAGTAACCTAGTGTTTTCACTATTCATCAAAAATTGAAAGTTTTCAGAAGAATACAAAAAATTTACCCTAGGGTAATTTCGATATTCCGAATCCAAAAATGAAATCCATTTTTAAAGATAAAATTTATTAAATTTCAATAAGTGGGTATTACTATTCATAATGGCTTGTTCATAATAATATTATAATAATATCTTGTTTAGTGAAACTCAATATTGCGTACTACACACGTTATCGAGGAAGGTCTTGATTGTGTGTAATGTTAGCCAAGAGAGGGATGCGTGTAGTAAAAGATCAGTTTGGTGTTGCGTATAACATAATAAAATCTTATTTCATTTATACATTAAACAAAATCTATACATAATGTTGCGTATAATAATTTCCATAAAACAAAATTGAATTTGTGTGTAACACAAGACAAGAATAGTGTTACATATACTGCAATATAATACGGTGTTGTGTATAATACAATATAATCATAGTGTAGTGTATAATAGAAGACATCAGAGAAATTAAAAATTATATATCTCATAAAATCTCGGGGTGTTACATTCTACCCCCCTTAAAATGAATTTTGCCCTCAAAATTCGTCGGGGTTATAAATCATTTACTACTTGAAATTTTATTTCATAGAAACCCACATCATAAAAAGGAATACTAAAACTTCATTTTAAAAAGGAAATTTAGAAATGTAACGGTTACCCAGATTAACTCATCACTGGGTTTCCACATAGGAGAACATAGGTGGAAATATGGATATTGAAGAAAAATCTAAAAATCAAGTTCTGATGGAGAGTGGTAGAGGACATCGCTATGAAAAAACCAAAAATCACAAGGCCATAAATTTTTGATGATCTAAGGTACCATCTGATTCATTGGATATAAGGGCAGTATGACAACATTTTTGGTTTTCAAGATCATTTCCCTAAAGTTGAAGAATTTGAATTAGATGAAATACTTACTTTATTTAGGTATAATATCACCGTTGTTCATGCCTTGAACAATTTCCACTTCATCTCTTAATGAAATGAAGTTGAATTTTTCATTCGTGAAGTGTTAGCAGATCATGTGATAGAATGATGGGTCATTCCATATGTCTCAAACAAAATGTTAGAAAAAATTATCAAATATACATAAGTCCATCTATGGTGAGGTTAATCGTATGTGATTCCAAAAATGGACTTATACTTCATCTATCATACCGATTAATAAAACTAGTTTCTACTAACCATGGACTTCCTATAGGCCAGTGGTAGGCGATAAAGGCATGTCACACTTCGGTTGTGGGTTCGATTCATGTAACCTTGTCCGATGCGACGAGTTGTCGCCCGTCCTATGAGTTGTCCTTTTTTTAAAACTATACTATTATAACATAACAAAATTTCTAGCCTTAAACAATACTATATGATATCTAACTTAATCTATTCCAAACATTAGGTTTATCCAAAATACTTCTGTCTAATCTCATAGTATAAAGATAACGATTACTTGAAATTTCATCTACCGAGCATGTGAATACCATCATTTATCATACGATATATCTTGTTGGTCACATTCCAAACATGTGAATACCCTAATCATGTATTCTCGTGAAACATGAATTACCATAGAACCTTAGTGAAAACATGAGTGATTTCAAAAGTTAACTCTTTCCACATACCAAAATCCCAAAAATTCTATATACTCAAACCATGATATCACTTAGTCCTTATATCAATCATGATTTCATTAATACTATCAAACATCTCATTATCTCCTTATCCATTCATTATGCGCATATCATCTACTTTCAAAAAATATCTAAATAACCTTTCATGGTTATCGGTACCATTCAATATATACTTTCAAATACTCTAGGAAAAACAATAGTGTAACAATCCTTAGATGTGTCTTTATTCCATAGTACCATTACCTATACAACATAACTCTTGGTAAACATAAATCATTCCACTACCTTCTTAAACCATTAAATGAGATTCAACAATTCTTTCATCTCACATATCATTTGTAGTCTCTTCCTCATCATCAACATAAATACTACCCATATGACCATGCTGATTCTCTTTATGAGACTTTCCCTTAGGGCATTGGTCTGCACAATGCCCATACATCCCACATTGAAAACATTTAATCATTTTTGATGTCGTAGCAATACCATTATCCTTGTCCATGGTGTTAACTGAACCTTTTCCTTTGCACTTACTGGCTTTGTGTCCTTATTTTCCACACCCAAATAATCTTCCAGTTTCTTTGAAACAATCTCCCTGATGCCTCTTCACACATGATTTACATGAGGGAAATTGAACTTTCTTTCCTCTATGATCCTCATGAAACTCCATCTTTCTCTTATTATCTGAGTTAGAAAACTTACCAAAGTTGAGATTAATGATCATATTATGAGATTGATGATTAAGCATAATAACGATGTTTGTACTTCCAAATCCCATTTCATTTGGTTTCTCATGAATAATATCATTCCATTGTCCATCATATTCTTTATTATCGTGAATCTTCCTGTTTCCAGCCATTTTCTAAAACCCAAAAAGAATAGTGTGAGAGGCAAAAATCATGCTAGGGAAAACAACATAATAAAGGGGGAGTACTGTCAATATCTAACATCATAGTTTAAATTCTAATATCGTTACCGTAATTATAGGACTATAAACTATACGTATACTTATCCTTAGAGACATCCCTAGACATCCCTTAGAAGCATCTCTAGGGATATCACTAAAGTTTTCACATCCTAGTTTCCAA
Organism: Viscum album; assembly: GCA_963277665.1. Taxonomy (NCBI): domain Eukaryota; kingdom Viridiplantae; phylum Streptophyta; class Magnoliopsida; order Santalales; family Viscaceae; genus Viscum; species Viscum album. The sequence goes on from OY728123.1 coordinate 1,761,206,043, forward strand.
AGGATGACTAAACCTTTCCTCTGATACCAACTATAGAGACCCAAATCTTGACGTACATGGACATTACATTATATTTGCAGAATACTTAATACATAAAAAAAAACAAACACACAAGAACCATAATAGTATAGTGTCTTTGGAAACTTGGAATATAATCTTCTAATCGTGGTGAAAGATCTTCAACATCTCCTATAAAGATCTTTCTCTTTTTTTTCTTACCTAAAACCGTTATTTCAATCATGGGGAAAAGAAAACATATAAAGGGTGAGCTCAAATGATCATTAAGGGTAAGCATGGCGAAAATAAAACAAACCATATACATTTGAACTTAAAAACATGAACATAATGTTTAAACATAAAAATCTTGAGCAATGACATAAAACATGGCAGTACGTAAGGCATAGATCATAATGAAACATCAAAAATCATAAAATAGCATGGGAATAAATCATGTAAATATGGAAAACCATTAAGAACATGATATGATTTCCATAGTAGACAAGGAATTGCTTCCAAGACCATCTTAGAGGACAAAATCCCTCTTTGAATCGATTTCACTCCTCGTTCCAGTTCTGTAACACTGAAACTGATTAACTTACTGTTCTAGCCATGTATATCCCATGAGATATAAATCTTTACCCAATACATTGGAGGTAGATATAGGTCCCACACATCTCAAAATGAAATCATTCTTACTTGTGCCACAAAATAAACATAAATCATTCATCATAACCCAAAGAATAAAATGGGATTCTTAAACATCATCTCATCATAACATAATATATATAAAACAAATGGATATCATTTCATCATAAGAAAAGTGAAACCATGTAAATCATAGAGACATTATACTTGAAACATAATCATACTAAATAATGTCATATTAGATGGAAAATAGTTTCCACAAAACACTTGAAATGAATTCTTGAGGAAAATATCATTTCTTCTTCAAAATAATTTTCTTTTCACAAAATGCCGTGCAATTTTAAAAGAAAAGGATTTTGTTGAAAATAATCATGAAATATTATGGAGGAATCCTCAGGAATATAAGGCTTTATGAAACCGTAAAAATCATTTTATTCCGTATAAGTTAAAAAAACATTCTTCTCATACTTTTTTCAGAAAATTCAAAAAGTTTCTCATGTGGTAAACAAAAGTAAGATTCATTTCATAACCTCCACTAAAATTAAAAAAATGGGTAAAAGGACATAAAACATATATGAAAACATTTTTAGAAAACATGGACATGTATGATAACAAAAACCCAAGTAAATACTTACAAATAAACAATATCAGATAAGAGCGAGATTGGAATATTTATCCCTTACCTTATGTATGATATGCTTCGTATGTATCTGAACCTCCTGTATAATGATTTAAATAATGTCATTGAATTATTACAGAATCATATTCATTATTATGATATCATATATGGTTTACTTATTGCAACACCCTGAGATTTTATGAAAAATATTCTTTTTAATTTCATTAATGTCTTGTGTTGTACACTACACCAAAATGAGCTTGCACAACACGCATCCCTGACTTGCCTTGCATTACACGCAATCGCGACCTTCCATGATAGCATGTGTTGCACGCAATACTAAGTTTCGCTAAACAACGATATGTTATATGAACTACCCGTTATGAATAGAATCAACTACATTTTGAATTTTATAACATTATTATTCATCTTACACATTTTCTAGAACATGGTATGAGAACAAAATCAATTTTTCAAGTAAAATAAGTATTTTTCAAAAAATGTAGTTTTATAGCCTTTTGATGGCGCACCCACTTTAAATCTTGTTTCTGACATGTCTATAAGTTCAATTTGGAAAAATAAAATTCTTCTTTGGAATCAGGATAAAAAAATTTACTTTGGATAAATTTTTCATATTATTCTGATAACTTTCATATTTTAATGAATAGTAAAAACACGCTATATTTTAATTAAAAACAACTTTTTTCATCGCAATAACTTATATGGGTAGATTATCATTTTAATTGGGTTTAAAGTTTAATTAGAATATGCTTTCACCATTTAATCCAATTTTGGTCATTGGAATTAATTTCACTTGGAAATTGGATATAAACAGGTATTAATCTTTTGATAGTTATTGTTTCTTAAAAAAACACGCTATTTGTTTTGATAACGGGAATTAATTTTAAAATTAATTAATGCCACTTCTATTTTTCGAATTTCGAAAAATAGACATCAATTTTGAATATGGAATAAAAAATAACGCTTTGGCTGAATTTTTGGTATTTTTCTGAAAAACTGCAATTTTTGATGAATAGTGAAACCACTTAGTGGTAGTTAAAAAACTGACTTTTTCATTTAAATGAAATTTTTTCCATTTCTGTGAATTGAATTTCGAAAATCCAAGAGACACGGTTAATATAAAGGACTAAAATGTGGTTCAATAAGATGAAAATAATTTTTGGTGAATAGTAACTTTTTACTTTCTTACCACGGTTAAAAGTAAATAGGGTAATTATGGGTAAAAATGATATTATTATTACCCTAAAACATGTCCTAATTCTATTGGATAAGTGTAAATTCGACAAGAAACAACCATAGGAATAAAATATGACCATTTAGGCGCACATGGATTAGATTAGGATATTTATTATTAATTTATTTAAAGAAGGGTTAAAATAGTTAAAATCAAAGTATAATAACTAAATCATTTTTAATATAGGGTTATACATAAGCTAAATTAGACTATAAATATTCTGTAGAAAGCTAAAAATATTTCCCACCTAATGGTATTTTATTTATAATTTTTAGACATTAAATAATTTAAGTTATTTATGACACAATGGTGATGTAGTAATTACCTAAATAATGAAATATTAAACTAATTGATATTATAAATACCCAAATAAATGTAATTTGAGACTTTCTATGAATTAAACTAAATTTATAGGTTACTCCAACATGTTATTATTGATTCAAGTAACTTTTGTTAGAACTAATAATGATGTTATGATTTTCACAAAAATCAAGTACCAAATAGTGTCAAAATTGACATAAAATAGTTTTTAAAACAAATATTATATTATTAATTGTTATTTTATTCCTAAAAATCTATGGTTCGTAAAAATGACTTAGATAAGGATATATATAATAATAATTAAACACTTGTGGTTCGTTTGGCTTGTTATAGTAATTTTATTAACTATATAGTGTAAGAAAACAAGAAGACATGGTAAAAGTAAAATTATTTAACCTAAAGTTAAACCTAAATGATAAGGTTAAAATAGAAACCTAAACTTGTCTAAATTCTATTGGATGAGAGGATTTCGACCCATCCTCACCATATCTTAGAAATAAATCAATTTGGAGCTATTAAAAACCAAATATGACTTTATAATAAAATAATATTTTTTGTTATTCCAAAGGTGCCCCTCTCGTCCATTATAAAAGGGCACCCCTTCCCTCTTCTCTTCACACCATTTTGAGCCTTGATGATCATCCAAACCCTGAAAATTTCTCCTCTCCACTTCCCTAGAAACATCCCAGAGGTACTGGTCTTCTTCAAAGACCATCTTTAGTGCCCTAAGAGGGGGTTATGAAGAGGCGCTTCAAAGAAGAGGTAATGTCTATTACCGATTCTTTCAACATTATTTCTTCTTCTACTTCTTATTATTTACTTTTTTCATTATGAAGTTATAACATAAGTATCAATAATATACATATATGTTATTATAAGTATTAAACAACCCTATTTCACCATCTATCTATCCTATGGAAAACGAAATCACCGCGCGTGCATACGTACGGAATACCGTCTCCACGCCGTGGTGTAATCTATTTTCCGCCAACACCTAACTTGGATGGGTATAATGGTGTAAGTAAATAACTATATATGATTATTGTAAAGTGATATTTATTATAAAATAGTATACATACACTTAAATACTATTCCACGATCATGGAAATGATATCATCCCTCGTGCGTACGTACGGACTACCGTCTCCATGAAAAGATGAGATTCATATTCCATGTTAACCATTCATGAATGATTATAAAGTATATATAATAAGTAATCATGAAATATATGACATAATAATGATTCTGGATTTATATATATATGTGTGTATGTCATCTACATAATTCCATTCAATTCAATAAGGAAATGAAAATAGCGTTCATGCGTGCGTACGGCCTACCGTCTCCATGAACGGTGTATTTCATTCCATTTATCGATCTATCATATATATATGTATATACTGAGTATATATTACATATAAATCATGTTTTACACTCTGGAATTAAGTAAATCAGGATATAAGTAAAAATATTAATAACAACAAGTCAAAACATGTACAATAAATGAAACGATTTTGCCTAAAACGCTGCTTTTACATCGAATTTACAAAAGAACGGGTAATATAAAGTCATAAGTGAACTGTATATGATATCATAACAATGAATATGATTCTTTCATAAGTCAATGATATTATTTAAATCATTATACAGGAGGTTAAGATACATATTAAGCATATCGGACCTAAGGTAAGGGAAAATCTCACAATCTCATTTTTATCCGAGATTGTTTATACATCAGAATTTACTGGGGCATATTTATCATCCACATCCAAGTATCCTCAATATGTAATATTATTTCTATCCTCATAAAATTTTTTCAATCCAATTTTACCCTTCGGTGAGTTTTTAGTAAAATATACGAAAGGAATCTTTAGTCGTTTTTCGTACGAGGTACTTTTTGACTTTTCCGGCCAACATACGAGAAGAATGTTTTTTTTAAATTATACAGAATGAATGGATTTTTAGAACATTATTTCCATGAATATTACTTTATAATTTTTCAAGTTTATTTTTAATCAAATTCTTTTAGTGCAAAATTATATGACATGTTAAGAATGGAAAATGTTTTCGAAGTAGAAAGGATATTTTCCTCAAGAATAGAGTTCAAGTGTTTTATCAAAATTATTTTCCATCTAAGATAATATAGGGTTATGTTTCTATCCCTATTTTTACATTGTATTGATTATGTTATGATGTAATTATTTTTATGATGTACTTTTATCTTATATGGATTATGTTATAATGGCATGATGATTAAGAATCCCATTTTTATTACATGGTTTATGCAATGATGTATGATTTATGATTTTGTGGCACACATAAGAATGGTTTCATTATGAGATGGGTGGGACCTATATCTCCCTCCAATGCATTGGGTAAAGATTTATATATCATGAGATAGACATGGCTGGAACGGTAAGTTAATCCGGTTTAGTGTTACAGGACAGAAATGAGGAGTGGACTCAATTCAGAAAGGGACTTTGTCCACTAAGATGGTCTTGGAAGCAATACCTTGGCTACTATGGAAATCATGAAATGTTCTGAATGGTTTCCACAATTACATGTTTTATTCCCACTATATTTTATCATGATTGATGTTCCATTATGATATATGGCTTACGTACTTCCACGATTTATGTCTTTACTCGAGGTTTTAATGTTTAGATTTCATGTTCATGTTTTTGCTTTCAAATGTTTAGGGATTGTTTTGTGTTCTCTATGTTTTCCCTTAATGAGAATTTGATATCACCCTTTTTATGTTTTATTTTCCCCAAGAAATAAATAAAGGTTTTAGGTAAAGAAAAAAAAGGGGAAGATCGTTATGGGAGATGTTGATGATCTTTCAACATGATTAGATGTTTATATTCCGAGTTTCCAAAGACACTAAACTATTACGATCCTTTTGTGTCTATTTTTGTTATGTATTAAGTATTCCGCAAAAGTAATATAATTTCCATGTAAGTCAAGATTTGGGTATCTACAGTTGGTATTAGAGGAAAGGTTTAGTCAACCTTTGGAAACTATGATGCAAAAAACTTTAGTGAGATCCCTAGAGATATTTCTAAGGTATGTCTAGGAATGTACCTAAGGTTAAGTATAAGTATAGGTTATAGTCCTAGAATTATGGTAACAATATTAGATTAAACCTAAGATGTTAGATATTGAAGTTACTCCCCCTTTATTATGATTTTTTCCTCTCACACTATTCTTTTTGGGTTTTATAAAATGGTTGTAAACAAGATGATCCATGATAATGGAGGATATGATGGACAATGGAATGATATTTTTCATGAGAAACCAAATAAAATGGGATTTGGAAGTCCAAACATCATTATTATGCCGAATCATCAATCTCATAATATGATCAATAATCTCAAATTTGGTAAGTTTCCTGACTCGGCTAATAAGAGAAAGATGGAGTTTCATGATGATCATAGAGGAAGGAAGTTCAGTTTCCCCTATGTAAATCATGTGGGAAGAGGCATCAAGGAGAATGTTTCAAAGGAACTGGAAGATGATTTGGGTGTGGAAAAGAAGGACACAAAACCCATAAGTGCAATGGAAAAGTTTCAGTTAACACCATGGACGAGGATAATGGTTTTTCTACGACATCAACAATGGTTAAATGTTTTAAATGTGGAATGTACGGGCATTATGCGAACCAATTCCCTAAGGGAAAGTCTCATGAAGAGAATAATTATGGTCGTATGGGTAGTATTTATGTTGATGATGATGAAGAGACTACAAATGATATGTGAGATGAAAGAATTTTGAAGCTCAGTCAATGGTTTAAGAAGGTAGTGGAATGATTACATGTTTATCAAGCGTAATGTTATATAAGTAATCTAATGGTACTATGGAAGAAAGAGACATCTAAGGAATGTTACATTATTTCCATTCCTTAAGTTTTGAAAGTGTATGATGAATGTACCAGTAACCCAGATAGGTTATTCAGATATTTTTTGGAAAGTAGATGATATGCGCATAATGAATGGATAAGGAGAAAATTAAATGTTTGATAGTATTCATGAGATCATGACTGATATAAGGAGAAGGTTATAACATGATTTGAGTATATAGAATTTTTTAATTTTGGTATGTGGAAAGAGTTAACTTTTGACAGCATTCATGTTTTCACTAAGGTTTAATGGGTATTCATTTTTTAAGAGAATACATGATTAAGGTATTCACATGATTGGAATGTGACCAACAAGACATATAGGGGGATAAATGATGGTATTCGCATGATTGGTTGATGACATTTCAAGTAATCGTTTTCTTTATACTATGATCTTGGACCGAAATATTTTAGATAAGCGTAAAGATTGGAATGGATTATGTTGGACATAAGTCAGTATTGTTTAAGGATAGAACTTTTTTCGATATTATTGATGGGGTGTTGTAGTAATGTAGTTTTAGAAAAAGGACAACCTGGAGGATGGGCGACAGCCCATCGCGTCAGACAAGGCTGTGGGAATCGAACCCACAACTGAAGTGTGATAGGCCTTTATCTCCTACCACTGGCCTACAGGAAGTTCCTATTTAGTAGAATCTAGTTTTATTATATTAAGCAGTATGATATATGAAGTACAAGTCCATTTTAGGAACCATATATGATTAATCTCACTATAGATAAACTTATTATATTTAAGAACTTTTACTAAGCTTTTGTTTGAGACAGATGGAATGACCTGTCATTCTATCACATGATCTGCTAACACTTCACGAATAGCAAATTCAACTTCATTTCTTTAAGAGATGAAGTGGAAATTGTTCAAGGCACGAACAACAATGAGATTGTACCAAAATAAAGTAAGTATTTATTCTAATTCAAATTCTTCAACTTTAAGGAAATGATCTTGAAAACCAAAAATGTTGTCATAGTGCCCTTATATCCGATGAATCAGATGGTACCCTAGATCATCACAAATTTATGGATTTGTGATTATTGGCTTTTTCATAGCCATGTTCTCTATCACTCTCCATAAGAACTTGTTGGTTAGATTTTTTTTTCATATCCATATTTTCACCTATGTTCTTCTACGTGGAAACCTAGTGATGAGTTAATTTGGGTAACCGTTACGTTTCATACTTTAGTTTTTAAAGCCTTGTTTTGGTATTCCTTTTTACGATGTGGGTTTCTATTGAAGAAACATTCGAGTAGTAAACCATTTATAACCACGACAAATTTCGAGGGAGAAATTCATTTTAAGGGTGGTAGAATGTAACACCCTGAGATTTTATGAAAAATATTCTTTTTAATTTCATTAATGTATTGTGTTATACGCTACACCAAAAGGAGCTTGCACAACACGCATCCCTGAATTGGCTTGCATTACATGCAATCACGACCTTCCATGATAGCATGCGTTGTACGCAATACTGAGTTTCGCTAAACAACGATATGTTATATGAACTACCGGTTATGAATAGTATCAACTAAATTTTGAATTTTATAACATTATTATTCATCTTACACATTTTCTAGAACATGGTATGATAACAAAATCAATTTTTCGAGTAAAATAATTATTTTTCAAAAAATGTAGTTTTTCCGCCTTTTGATGGTGCACCCACTTTAAATCTTGTTTTTGACATCTTTGTATATTCAATTTGAAAAAATTAAATTCTTCTTTGGAATCAGGATATAAAAATTTACTTTGGATAAAATTTTCATATTATTCTGATAACTTTCATATTTTAATGAATAGTAAAAACACGCTATATTTTAATTAAAAACAACTTTTTTCATCGCAATAATTTATATGGTTAGATTATTTTTTTAATTGGTTTTAAGTGTAATTAGAATATATTTTTACCATTTAATCCAATGTTGGTCATTGGAATTAATTTCAGTTTGAAATTGGATATAAACAAGTATTAATCTTTTGATAGTTATTGTTTCTTAAAAAACACGGTATTTGTTTTGATAACGGGAATTAATTTTAAAATTAATTAATTCCACTTATATATTTTGAATTTGAAAAAATAGATATCAATTTTGAATTTGGAATATTAAATAATTCTTAGGTTGAATTTTTGGTATTTTTCTGAAAAACTGCCATTTTCGATGAATAGTAAAACCACTTACTGGTAGTTAAAAAACTGACTTTTTCATTTAAATGAAAATTTACCACTTCTGTGAATTGAATTATGAAAATTCGAGAAACAAGGTTAATATAAAGGACTAAAATGTGGTTCAATGAGATGAAAATAATTTTTGGTGAATAGTAACTTTTTACTTTTTTACCACGGTTAAAAGTAAATAGGGTAATTAAGGGTAAAAATGATATTAATATTACCCTAACACATGTCCTAATTCCATTGGATAAGTGTAAATTCTATCAAAAACAACCTTAGGAATAAAATATGACCATTTAGACCCACTTGGATTAGATTGGGACATTTATTATTAATTTATTTAAAGAAGAGTTAAAATAGTTAAAATCAATGTTTAATAACTAAATAATTTATAATATAGGGTTATATATAAGATAAATTCGACTATAAATATTTATTAGTAAGATAATAATATTTCCTATCTAATGGTATTTTATATATAATTTTTAGACATTAAATAATTTAAGTTATTTATTTCAAAATGTTGATGCAGTAATTACCTAAATAATGAAATATTAAAATAATTGATATTATAAATACCCAAATAAATGTAATTTGAGAGTTTTTATGAATTAAACTATTTATTTTGGTTAATATGACATGTTATTATTCATTTAAGTAACTTTTTTAGAATAATTATGCTATTATCATTTTCACAAAAATCATGTACCAAATAGTGTCAATATTGACATAAAATAGTTTTTAAAACAAATACTATATTATTAATTTTTATTTTATTCCTAAATATATAATGTTCGGCCAAATGACTTAGATAAGGATATATATATTAATAATGAACCACTTGGGGTTCGTTTGGCTTGTTATAGTATGTTTATTAACCTTATTGTGTAAGAAAACAAGAAGACACAGTAAAAGTAAATTTATTTAACTTAAAGTTAAATCTAAATGATAAAGATAAAATAGAACCCTAAACTTGTCTAAATTATATTGGATGAGAGTATTTCTACCCATCCCCACTTTAGCTTCGAAATAAATCAATTTGGAACTATTAAAAACTGAATATGACTTTATAATAAAATATTATGTTTAGTTATTCCAAAGGTGCCCCTCTCCTCCCTTATAAAAGGGAACCCCTTACCTCTTCTCTTCACACCATTTTGAGCCTTGATGATTGGCAAAACCCTGCCAATTTCCATTCTCCCCTTCCCTAGAAACATCCTAGAGGTCCTGGGATTCTTCAAAGACCATCTTTAGTGCCCTAAGAGGAGGTTAAGAAGAGGCGCTTCAAAGAAGAGGTAATGTCCGTTACCGATTCTTTCAACTTTATTTCTTCTTCTACTTCTTCATATTTAGTTGATTCATTATGAAGTAATAACATCAGTATAAATAATATACTGATATTTTATTATAAGTATAAAAAAACCCTATTTCACCATCTATCCATCCTATGGAAAATGAAATCACCGCGCGTGCGTACGTACGGAATACCGTCTCCACGCTGTGGTGTAATCTATTTTCCACCAACACCTTACTTGGATGGGTATAATGGTGTAAATAAATAATTATATATGATTATTGTAAGGTTATATTTATTCAAAAATAGTATACATACACTTCAATACAATTCCACAATCATGGGAATGATATCATCGCTCGTGCGTACGTACGGACTACCGTCTCCATGACACGATGAGATTCATTCTCCATGTTAACCATTCATGAATGATTATAAAGTATAGATAATAAGTAATCATGAAATATATGAAATAATAATGATACTGGATTTATGTATATATATATGTATGTCATCTACTTAATTCTATTAAATTCAATAAGGAAACAAAAACAGCGTTCATGCGTACGTACGACCCACCATCTCCATGAACGGTGTATTTAATTCCATTTATCGATATATCATATATATATGTATATGATGAATATATATTACATATAAATCATGTTTTACATTCTGGAATTAAGTAAATCAGGATATATGTAATAATATTAAGAACAACAAGTCGAAACACGTACGATAAGTGAAACGATTTTGCCTAAAACGCTGCTTTTACATCGAATTTACAAAAGAATGGGTAATATAAAGTAATAAGTGAACTATATATGATATAATAACAATGAATATGATTCTTTAATAATTCAATGACATTATTTAAGTCATTATACAGGAGGTTCGGATACGTATGAATCATATCGGACCTAAGGTAAGGGGAAATATCACAATCTAATATTTATCCGAGATTGTTTATATATCAGAATTTACTGGGCATATTTATCATCCACATCAATGTTTCCTCAATATGTAATATTATTTCTATCCTCATACAATTTTTTAAATCAAATTTTACCCTTCGGTGAGTTTTTAGTAAAAGATATGAAAGGAATCTTTTGTCGTTTTTCGTACGAGGTACTTTTTGACTTTTCCGGCCAAAGTACGAGAAGAATGTTTTTTTTAAAATTATACGGCATGAATGGATTTTTAGAACATTATTTCCAGGAATATTCCTTTAAAATTTTTCAAGTTTATTTTTAATCAACTTATTTTAGTTCAAAATTATATGACATGTTAAGAAAGGAAAATGGTTTTGAAGTAGAAAGGATATTTTCCTCAAGAATGGAGTTCAAGTGTTTTATCAAAATTATTTTTCATCTAAGATAATATAGGGTTATGTTTCTATCCCTATTTTTATATTGTTTTGATTATGTTATGATGGAATTATTTTTATGATGTCCTTTTATCTTATATGGATTACGTTATAATGGCATGATGATTAAGAATCTCATTTTTATAACATGGGTTATGCTATGATGTATGATTTCTGATTTTGTGGCACACATAAGAATGGTTTCATTATGAGATGGGTGGGACCTATATATCCCTCCAATGCATTGGGTAATGATTTATATCTAATGAGATAGACATGGTTGGAATGGTATGTTAATCTGGTTCAGTGTCACAGGACTGAAACGAGGAGTGAACTCGATTCAGAAAGGGACTTTGTCCACAAAGATGGTCTTGGTAGCAATGCCTTGGCTACTATGAAAATCATGACATGTGCTGAATGGTTTCTACTATTACATGTTTTATTACCATTATATTTTATCATGATTTTGTGTTCCATTATGATATATGCCTTACGTTCTTCCACGATTTATGTCTTTGCTCAAGGTTTTAATGTTTAGATTTCATGTTCAAGTTTTTTCTTTCAAAAGTTTATGGATTGTTTTATGTTCTCTGTGTTTTCCCTTACTGAGCATTTGAGATCACCCTTTTTATGTTTTATTTTCCCCTGGAAATAAATAAATGTTTTAGGTAAGGAAACAAAAAGGGGAAGATCGTTATGGGATATGTTGAAGATCTTTCAACATGATTAGATGTTTATATGCCAAGTTTCCAAAGACACTAAACTATTATGATCCTTGTGTGTCTGTTTTTGTTATGTATTAAGTATTCCGCAAAATTAATGTAATTTCCATGTACGTCATGATTTGGGTCTCTACACTTATGACTTTATATTACCCGTTATTTTGTAAATTCGATGTAAAAGCAGCGATTTCGGTAATATTGTTTCATTTATTGTACGTGTTTCGTCTTTTTGTTCTTGATATTATTACTTATATACTTATTTAAAAAATTCTATAATGTAAAAAATGATTTATATATAATATATATTCATCATATACATATATATATATATGATAGATCGATAAATGGAATGAAATACACCATTCATTGAGACGGTAGGCCATACGTATGCATGAAAGATGTTTTCATTTCCTTATTGAATTGAATGGAATTAAGTAGATGACATACATATATATATATATAAATAAATACAGTATCATTATTATGTCGTATATTTCATTATTATTCATTATATATACTTTATAATAATTCATGAATGGTTAACATGGAAATGAATCTAATCGCGTCGTGGAGATGGTAGTCCGTACGTACGCATGAGCGATGATATCATTCCCATATTTATTGAATGGAATTTTAGTGGATGATATAATATATTTGAATCAGTATGATGTTATAATAATCATATATAGTCATTATTTACACCATTATATCCATCCAAGTAAGGTGGTGGTGGAAAAACTCATTACACCACGGCGTGGAGACGGTATTCCGTACGTACGCACACGCGGTGATTTTGTTTTCCGTAGGATGGATAGAAGGTGAAATGGGGTTGTTTCATATTTATAATAACATATAATTATATAAGTAATACATATGTTATTACTTTATAATGAGACAACTAAATAATAATATGTAGAAGAAGAAAGAAACTTGGGATAATCAGAAGAAGAGATTACCTCTTCTTCGACGCACCTCCTTTAAGCCTTCTCTTTAGGAAGTATAGTTGGTCTTTTTAGAAGAAAAAAAACACCCAGAATGTTTTTATGGAAGTGTATAAGAGAAATGGGTAGGGTTTGGCCGAGATTAAAGGCTCAAAAGGGTGTGAAGATAAGAGGGAAGGAGTGCCCTTTTTATAAGGGAGGAGAGGGTCACCTTTAGAAAAACATAAAATATTATTTTATAATAAAGTCATATTCTGTTTTTAATAGCTACAAATTGATTTATTTAGAAGATAATGTGGGTATGGGTCTAGATCCTCTCAACCAATAGGTTTTATAAAATTTTACGTTACTATTTTAACCTTATCATTTAGATTTAACTCTAAGTTATATAATATAACTTTTACCGTGTCTTCTTTTTTTCTTACACTATAAGGTTAATAAAATTACTATAACAAGCCAAAAGAACCCCAAGTGGTTAATTATTAATATATATAACCTTATCTAAGTCATTTTTCCGAAACATAGAATTTTAGGAATATAATAACAATTAATAATATAATATTTGTTTTAAAACTTATTTTATGTCAATTTTGACACTATTTGGTAATTGATTTTTTTAAAAATCATAACAGCATGATTAGTTCAAAAAGGTTTAATTAAATTGATACTAACATGTCATACTAACCTATAAAATTAGTTTAATTCCTAAAAATTCTCAAATTAGATTTATTTGGTTATTTATAATATCAATTATTTTAATATTTCATTATTTAGGTAATTACTGCATCACCATTCTGTCATAAATAACATAAATTATTTAATGTCTAAAAATTATAAATAAAATACAATTATATAGGAAATCAAAATATATTTCTAATTAATATTTATAGTAGAATTTATATTATGTATAACCCTATATTAAAAATGTTTTAGTTATTAAATGTTGATTTTAACTATTTTAACTGTTCTTTAAATAAAATAAAATGTCCTAATCTAATCCATGTGGACCTAAAGGGTAATATTTTAACCCTAAGGTTGTTTTTGGTCTAATTACACTTATCCAATAGAATTAGGAAATGTGTTAGGGTAATAGTAATATCATTTTAACCCTTAATTACCCTGTTTACTTTTAACCGTGGTAAATAAAAGTAAAAAGTTACTATTCAACAGAATTTTTTTTATCTTATTGAACCAAATTTTTCTCCTTGATATTAACCATGTCTTGTGAATTTTTGAAATTCCACTCACAGAAGCGGTAAAATTATGTTTTTTTTGTAAAATTTCAAATTCTCCTAGGAGGTGGGTAAAAGACGGTGAAAAGTTCAATAAAATATTTATATATCTAAAATTATTATAAAATGACTCCAATGAATTACATTGAACTTATATAGGTATAATGTATAAATTTTGACATAAAATAAATTTAAATAAAATAAATAATTATTTAAATAAAAAGTCGGTTTTTAAATAGTAACCTAGTGTTTTCAGTATTCATCAAAAATTGAAAGTTTTCAGAAAAATATAAAAGATTCACCCTAGGCTAATTTCGATATTCCGATTCCAAAAATGAAGTCCATTTTGAAATATAAAATTTATATAATTTAAAAAAGTGGGTATTACTATTCATAACGGATAGCTCATAATAATATTATAATAATATCTTGTTTAATGAAACTCGGTATTTCATACTACACACGCTATCGAGGAAGGTCTTGATTGCGTGTAATGAAAACCAAGTCAGGGCTACGTGTAGTGAAAGCTCTGTTTGGTGTTGCGTATAACATAATGAAAACTTATTTCATTTATACATTAAACAAAATCTATACTTAATGTTGCGTAGAATAATTTCCACAAAACGAAGTTGAATTTGTGTGAAACACAAGACAAGAATAGCGCTGCATATACTACAAGCTAATACGGTGCTGCATATAGTATAAGATAATATTGGTGTAGTGTATAATATAATACATCAAAGAAATTAAAAATTATATAACTCCTAAAATCTTGGGGTGTTACATGAATTCTGACACCACTCATAGAAACACATCAATCCCCATATCGGATACACAATGTGTCATAAATATAAACTAATATGTAATGCTCAGTGGATTAACATATTAAAGACCCAATCATAGGCCTCTCTTGTAAATGAACATTTCAATATCCATTATACTAAAAAATATAATATTTTAACAATAATAATTTTCACAATATTATAAAAAATATAAATGATCCATAAAGAATGACATCAAATGGATATATTTGTGGAAATAACAAATCCTAAGATAACTTATTCAACCCTATAACTATTTTACATTTAAGAACTACCACCATAAAACTTGATCAACCACCAATTATATTGGATAACTATATTGGACTATGAATCATTTTTAATGAAATATCCAATCGTTAAATTTAAGAAAGATTAATAAGAGAATGGAAATTTCCATTATTAATCAACACATCCATAAGAGTGGAAAATATAAATTTATTAACTACAATTTCCTCTAATTAAACCACTAAATAAAATTTTATGGCCTTAATATTAAAAATCCAACTCCCCCTATTTCTCAAGAAACATGATCCTACTCACGAACTCACCCATAGTCAAATTACATACACTAATGACATAGAATATCAAAATTTAATTACCAATCATCATGAGCATGCATCATTTTTTTCATAATATTATCAATCTAATTACAACTTCTATTGGGGTGGTCCTCCAAAATGTCATGGAGTTCTATCCACAATCATATAATAAGTAATTATCTAAAAATTATGAGAATATGGGAAAATATCCAGCAAATATACCATAATTTCAAAAAATAGTATAATAACACCTAAATAATTTTAAGTGGCTAAAAAATAACTAATCCAGATTCCCACATCCTCAATAAAAAACACCCAAGTATCAAGGTGGACTAAAGGATCTACACTGGGGAAACATCCAAGCTCCAGTGACACAACTACAACTTCTACTTCCACATACACTTATTTTCTAAAGGACATGAGTTGATGCTACTTTTTGTTCAATAACATTTTCTAAATATGCACTACTAAATATTCTTAATATCAGTAGGGATTCACTATAAATTAAATATACAGTAATAATACCAAAATAAAATGGCTAGGAATCAAATAATAATTTTTAATCATCTCATACGAGCAAAATAAAAGACTCATAAACTGATCTGAACAAAATGTTCAAAATGATTTCCTTTTTATATAGATAATATTTCTTATGTACACCACACCTCATCAGTCATAGATAAAAAATATCTTTTAGACTAAATTCAAAATTTTTGTCTAAAAAATTAAAAATTAAGATTTATCTCCCATGTAAATTGAATACCATTCAGTAACTATATGTTGTATAAATATCATTAATATTGAAACTCGATACCTAGTTGGAGTCAAAATAACATATAAAATAGTATAATAAATTTTCATGTTATTCCAATATGATATATAGTCTATTTTTTATATAAATGTATAAATTAATTACTTTTTTGGGAATTTTGATGAATATTAATGGATATGTTGGATCTAATTTTATCATTTAAGTAGTAATTTTGGGGGGGACACCAATGTGGTGATAGGGTAACCTCATCATGGTTTTATTTTGGGAAGAAAATGTCTTGAAAAATTGGGTATTAGGGAATTAATCTGATTAATATATTTTTTAGGATTTTTTACTCAAGTTTTATTTTTTATCTTATATACAAGTATAAAACATGTATTTTTTAATGGAAAATATTGTGGTTTGTGAAAATTAATCATGGTTAGAGTTGTAGAAATTTTAAGGTGATGATAAAATCAATATATAACACATTAAAGTGAAACCATGACATGAATTTTTATGGTTTCACAAGGTCTCTGTTGGTCAGAGTAGAGTACTCAAGAGGGGGGTCAATTGAGTATCTATAAAAATTTATATTTGAAAAGTATTTTTAAAAGGTTTCCCAATAAAATAAATACAGCCCAATTAATCAAAGTAATATGGTTATGAAAGTTTGACTATTTAAATAACATCTCAAAAGATTGATTATTTCTTATTAATCTGAATATCAGTTATTTACATTACTATGGAAGATATTATAATAAGGAAAATCAATTATAACATTTTTCTGAGATTAACTATCAACATAAATTTAGTTATTTCTGAATTATACTATAAAATATAGAAAACAAAATTAATCAACACAATGGATATAAAACAAGTGGCTCAGTCTCAAGCTGAGAACCAATCCAGACCACTTCGTGATCACCTACCACCAAGCAGTTTATATTAATAAACATTATCCACACACTTGATCAGGGTAAACAACGGTATGCAAAACTTTCCTAGTCACATGAGCTCTTCAAAAGTTCATCAGGGGTATAAAGTAATAGGTCATATAGGGACCTCTTCCATAGTTATCTGTGGTATTAAACAAGTGTAAAAGGATGTGAGAGGAAAGATATCTTGTATCCAAATGATTAATGTAGGAGACAATGTCTGTTTTTATATAGACACACACACACTACTCAAAAGCTAAAAACAATACACAATAGATCAAAAATGATGATATAAGGTTAGAAGTGCTCTGAGTTTTAGTGTATACAGCTTTGGACTTCTAGGAGGAAGCATATGTCAGAATCGAGTCCTCTTGCGAGAAAAAGAGTTGCATAAGACTGATGTTATGATTTCTAGTTAGATCTGGCTTGTGTTTTTCATGGAGTTGGTAAAGAGAATATTTTCTTGACTCTAATCTATGGTATCCTAGTCTTTTTGGATTCAAGAATGCTTCGTGTGTTCTTCTAACGTATTCAGTTGGATGTGTCAGTTCTTTTGTCAAGAATGCTAATGCTTCTCTGTTCTCACATGTGTTCCTTTTGTTTTTAGGCCACACATCTCTTTTTATTCATGGAGTGACTGTGTTGGATCCAACATGATGCATGTATTCTGCACCTCATACATCATACTTCCATGTAAAATTTCTATAATGAAATATTAATTATGTCATATTTTTGAAAAGACTCAAATATAACAGTTATAAATTAAATTGAAAACGAAAAAAACTTTGAAGAACGGTGTCATAGTCTATTTGAAAATAGTGTCACATGGAAACGATGTCTCCATGAAATGGTGTCTCAATGAAATAGTGACTCTTTTATTTCTGTTTGACCGGTGATATAGTTATGATGTAATAGTTTTATAGAGATTCGGAACCGGTATCACAGATGTTGTGTTTGTCACGGTGTCTGGTTCATGGTGTGTGGTCACGATGTCTTGTCATGGTGTCTAGGTCATAGTGTCTTGGTCATGGTGTCTGGTCACGATGTTTTGGTCACGGTGTCTTCTCATGGTGTCTGGGTCATGGTGTGTGGGTCCTTTTCCAGAAAAACATAACTGGGGGAAGATTCAGGGTTTCTCAGACTTAGCCAAATATCTGTATATAGACTTAAACCGTAATATTAATAGAATGGATTAGACTTAATCATTCATCAATGGAATTCATTATAAAACAAATTAAAAATTGTTTACACTATTCAAACATAGTCCATAATATCTTGGATAGGTTTATTTAAAGCATAAAGAAACCAACCATCTGTACACATGATTTGAGATAAATTAAACAATATTAACATGCTTTACAGAATGTATTGGATTTGTGATCATTAAAACATGATTAGCACATGAGTATTCCAACAATATCCCCCTTTTGATGATCACAAATCATGTGAGTGGGATATCTATTCTTAGTGAATGTGTCTCCCACTTAGTGTGCCTCTAGAGTTCATGTCTCTCCCCTTTTGAGATTATCAAAAAGAGTACAAAAGTAAATTAGAGAATAGAGAAGAAGAGTTAACAATGCATTAGATGGACAAAAAATCATTACAAATAGTAAGAAAAATTATAGAAATCATCCCTATCAAAATATTGTGTTAATTTTTCTTCAGGACCAGCTTTATTATCTTTTCCCTTGGCAGTAGCATCATTAGAAGCCACATGAGCAGAAGTATAAGTGGAAGAGAGAAGTGAAACAATTGAAAGAGAAGGTAAAAGTAGTCCTTCAAAAAACATAGGGGCCATGGTAGGTGTAGTGGAAGAATGAGACAATTTTCCATCAAGGATAATTGGTCTGATCTGACTCATGTCCTGAGATATAGACATAGAAGTTTAGGTAAGGGCCTTTGATGAGAAGGTAGGAAAACTAGGTCTCAAGGGTGTATCTACAGGTGCCACAATAGCAGTGTTCTGGACATGAGGATAAGGCCTCAAGAGCTTGATGAAGTCAGCAATAATCTCGCCACCATACTACATCACATTCTCAAAGTCATCCTTGTTCTCCATGGACCTTTCCAAAAATGGAGTAAAATACTTTAGTGTTTGAACTTGATTTTTAAAATCTTCAATGAAAAGAGAGATTTTCAGCTTCTCTACAAGGTACCTGAAATGGTTTGTCATATCATGATTAGAGAAGATCCCATTGAACTAGAATTCCACCTTCTTAGTAATTTATTCTTTAGAATCCTTTGAAATCTTGGAATGAATTATCACCAAATAAAGAACTTTTTCACTGTTCTTGACAACCAAAAATAGAGACTCTTTGTAAAATGCATTGAGCATAGACTGAAGTTCTTCTTTAATAACTATTCTTAGAATATCATTATCCATGGAAGGTTGAGATGACTGTGCAGAGGCACTAGAAATTATAACAGCTGAAGTAAGAGACTTCAGTTCAATCATAACATTATAGAGATATCCTTTATACTCATTAGTCAACTAGTTAAGACCAATAACAATCTCACACATTTCCTAAACAATTGTCTTATTTCATTCAGCCACCTTGTTAACTAAAGAAGTTAGGTTAAGTTGAATGAAGGAGGAAACTTCCTATAGAATTTAACAACTAAAATCCTCAATAGGATGAGAAACAGGTTCTGGTCTTGAGTTCATCACTCTCTGCATTTCTTCAACTATACCTCTGAGAGACTTTACTTCATCAATGATCAGTTTTTTCTCAATTATGAATTCTTGAATTTCATGAAGCATTTTTGGCTGAATCTTCCAAATAATTTTATCTAAAAATAGGGCAGCATCTCTTTCACTCATGTATGACATAGGAGTAGGTTGAGTATTCATGATATTTTCAACCCCAACCAATAGGGTAGTTACAAATTCTTTCAAATCATCCTTACTCACCAAGGTGGGTGGTTCTTGTGAAGGTTCAAGGATAGGATCTGAGACAGGCTTAGGTTCTATTGCAACTATAACATCAAGAGAAGATACTGGTTTCAATTGAAACATAGTAGAAAGATATATACCTTTAACTGAGGCTTCTTGGGAGTCATTCAAATCAAAATAACTAGGGAATTTATACCATGTAACCAAAGAGCTTGAATATACCGGTTTTTTCAATTCAACAGTTTCCAGATTCGGGTGGTACTCCCCCTCAACATGTGCATCTTTTTCAGGACTAATAGATTTTGATTCTTGATATATTTCCAATATTTCATCCCAAATAGCCACACCCATTTCCTTTATAGCTAATTGAAAGGGTTGCTCGATTTTCTCTTCAATAGATGCGGTAACCCGAGGAATAGCTTATTCCTTTTAGTATTCTACAAGATTAGCTAATTTCTCAAGGGAAATATTTTCTTCTAAAAATTATTCCATAACAACCTTTTCTCTTTCAACAACAATATATTATTCTTTAGAGGCAGGTGATTCAATGTCAACAACCTCTTCAAGGATAGGTACTTCCATTAAAATTAAGACTTGAAGAGTAGGTTCGCTATCTTCCTAATCCAGGACAGTTTTCCCTATAGGTACAATATCCCCTTCTTCTTCCAACTCATCATAATTTTCAACGATTTCATCTGGTTCCAAACCAAGATAAGAAATGTCCTTAGGGATTGAAGAGTTCTCAAATGGGTTTAACTTTACATAGACTTTGTCATTATCTACCACCCATGTTTTTCTCCATGGATTCCAAATAATTCTCATTCTCTCGACTACAGCTTTTGAAATACAAAATTCATTGTCCTTGATGACTTTTTCACTGGGTCCAACAAACCCTTTTGCATGAAGCATAGCTGATATTAACCTTGAGTAGAAGAGGGAGGTTGACCTGGAGGTTGTCTTTATCAACTCACACATATAGAGGATAACATACTTGTTTAGGTTGATCTTTGTGTCCATTCTTTGTAAGATGTATCAAAAAATACATCCTGATACTTGAGTGTGGCAAAATAACCTTTTTAGGGGTTGATCAGATTCTAAACAAATTTAAACAAAAGTCGAATTTCCCCATCGAGCTGAGCAGCTATAGCTCTTCTATTTGTTGCATTCCCAGTTAAGTTTCTCAAGGCTTCTTCCAACATAAAGATCTCACTTTAGGTGTATAAAATCTTTAGTAGTCATAAATAATACCCTCATTAGGCATCCTTAGGCATGCAATCAATCAACTCGAAGAAAAAGTACATCTTTTCCAATTTATCTATCTTCTCAAAACAAACCCATCTTATGTATCAAGAGAGAATTTACTGAACTGATAAAACTATGAAACTAGCTTCGGGTATATCTTCCTATCCTCCTTTATGATCCAATACATCCACCTTTTTCTTTTAGTACTTTCAATAATAAATACCTACTTGACATCAGCCACTTGGGGAAAATTTCCTTTTCTGGTACCATTGTTTGTTTCACCAAGTTTGGATTCAAAGGACCTTCAGGTGATAACCTTGGTGCTATTTTCATCTTCTTCTTTGATATTTTCTTCTCATGAGTTGATGAGGATAGGCGTTTCATTCAGATAATTAAACAAAGGTTTGAGAGAGAGAGATAGATAAATCCGAAGGGTTGAAATAGGGATTACGGTTCGAGAGAAGAAGGCTCGAGTGAAGAAAGGAGTGAAACTTCATTCAATTTTATCATTTAGGGACTTCAAGCATCGCAAAATCAAAATTATGGGAATTTAAATGAATAAAATAATTAATTACTATGATACGAGTTATAATATGTAAATAAAACAATAAAGCATATTTAAAATGAGACTGTAATAGAATTTTACAGTGAGACCGGAATTGGATTTCACGGTGAGACCGTAATAGGATTTCATGGTGAGACTGTAGCTGTTTGATTTCAAAACTGTGTGACCGTATTTTTTGAATCATTAAGTGCCAGACAGTAACTGAGATATTTTAATTGTATGATCTTCAAAATGAAATAGCAACTTTTAAGATAGTAAGACTATAGAACTATTTGAGTTAGATAGTAATCTTAATACAATGACTTGTGGAACTGTAAACTGTGAAACAGTAAGCTGTGAAAAATTACACTTACTACATAATATTTATCGTTCCCAACTCATGTATAATGTAATATATTCTTTCAGAATTTAATGGTTTGGTAAATATATCAGTAAGATGATATTTAGTTCGAATTAATTCCAATGTGATATCGACATTTTGGTAATAATCTCTCCAAAAATGATGTCTTATGTCTCTATGCTTTGTTATAGAGTGTGAAACAGGATTTTTGGAGATGTTAATAGAACATGTATTGTCACAATTTATAGATACATGCCTGAATTGATATACATAATCTTGTAATATGTGTTTTATCAACAAAATTTGGGAACAACAACTAACATTAACTATGTACTCAACTTCGGCAGTAGATAATGCAATAGAGTTTTTTTATTACTACCTTATGATACCGGTGGATTTCCTAAAAAGTGACATGTTCCAGAGGATCTTCTTCAATCTAACTTACAACCACCGAAGTCGGCATCAGAATAACCAATAAATTCAAGTGATTTTCCTCTGTGATAGAACAGTCATAGATGGAGTGTATGCTTGAGACATTTGAAAATTCTCTTAACAACATTTAAATTATATTCCTTAGGGTTTTCTTGAAAAATATCACACATACATACACTAAAAATAATGCTAGGTCGGCTAGCAGTCAGGAAGAGTAGACTTCAAATCATTCTTCTGTAAGTGGTCTAATCAACATATTTTCCATCTTCATCAAAATCCAACTTACAAGTAGTACTCATTGGAGTGTAACTACTTTTAGTGATATCCAAGACAAAGCGTTTTAGAATATCTCTAGTATATTTTCTTTGATTTAAAATAATACCATCATTATTTTTGAATGATTTGAAATCCAAGAAATAATATTAGTTCACCCATTAAACTCATTGAAAATTTGTTTTGAATCATTTTAGAAAATTTAATTGATAAATAATATCTTGAAGATATAGATATAATATCATCTACATAAATCTGAACTACTAAAACATGATTGAATATTCATTTTATAAAAAGGGTAGGATCATCTATTGCTTTTTGGAAATAAAAAAAGTACATAATCTATCATACCATGATCATGAATCATGTTTTAAACCATATAAAGTTTTTGATAATTTAAAAATATGATTTGGAAAATGAGGATTTGTAAACCCAGGGGGTTGATCAACAAAGACATTTTCAACTATATACCCATTTTGGAATACACTCTTAACATCCATTTTTTATAGTTTGAAATTTTGATGTGAAGCATAAGCAAGAAGAATTATGATGGCTTCATGTCTAGTTACTTGTACAAAGGTCTCTTCGTAGTCAATTCCATCCTCTTGACTATATCCTGGTGTAACCAATCTAGACTTTTTTCCATGTATTTTACAAGCTTAATCTACTTTATTTCTAAACACCCACTTAGTGACTAATGTAAATGTGTATTTTGGTATGTCAAAAATTCTACAAGATTTGTTCCTTTCAAACTGATTATGCTCTTCTTGCATAGCCATCACAAAAAATTCATTATTTATAGCATCATTAATGTTTGAGGTTCAAGTTGTGACAAAAATAATTGATGTTCAACCAGATTTCTAAGAGAAGATCTAGTTTGAGTTTAATTATCTAAATCTCCTACAATATCATCTAAAGTGTGGTTCATAAGAGTTATAATAGCTCTAGAAAAAGAAGGACTAGTGATTTCATATTCTTCAATAGGTTCGGGTTCATTATGACTTCAATCTAAAGAATTTCCACAACTATAAGTTTTCATAGATTCCATTACAGGATGGTTATAGGATTTTGAATTAATGTCCAGATTTGATACATCATCCTCCAGGTTCTCTAGAGTGCTATTAGGCTTATGTGGATATGTTTCACCAAATTTGGCATGGACATATTCATCCACACATTTATTTCTTTTTTAAACACTCTATATGATTTACTAGAGATTTAATATCCTAGAAAGATTCCTTTATCACTCTTAGATGCGAATTTGTCAAGATTGTCCTTAGTGTTAAGGATATAGACTTTGCAACCAAAATCATTAATGTATCTAACTTTGGGTTTTAAATTGTTCCATAACACATATAAAGTTATTTTAAGAATGGTTCTAATCAATACTCTATTGATAATATAGCATTTAGTATTTACATCTTCAACCCAAAAATAAATCAGTAAGTAATATTCACTAATCATGGTTCTATCAATCTCTTGCATGGTTCTTTTTCTTCTTTCTACAACTCCATTCTGTTGAGGTGTTCTAGGGGAACATAAATTATTACTATATCCATTTTGAAAGTAAAAAGATTCAAACTATTGATTTTCAATCTCATGACCATGATCAATTCATAAGGATTTAATTATATTTCCACTAAGATTATATAGAGTTTTGGAATATTTGGTAAAATGAGAGCAGTATTCACTTTTTTAAGACAAAAAGAAAGTCCAAGTATATCTAGAAAAGTCACCTACAAGAACATAAACATAGTTCTTTCCATTTAAACTAGAAAATCTAGATGGTACAAAAAAATTAATGTGAACCAATATGAGAGGTTGAGAAGTTGACACTCCTTTCTTTGGTTTGAAGGAAATTTTGTGTTGTTTTCCCATTTGACAAGGATTACACACTTTATCAATTAGAAACTCATGTTTGGGTTGGTCTTTGAATTAGATTTTTCTAGTTAACTTTCCATGGGAGTTAATATTACAGTGTCCTAGTCTCCTATGAAAAATCCAATACTATTTTTGAAATACACTTAATCAAGAAGCATTTTGAGAGACTAAAGAATCTAAGTTAACTGAGTATACATTTTCATTTCTTAATGTAGAAAAATGTAATTCATTTTTAGAATTGAAAACATTTCAAGCATCTTTTTCAAAGGTAACATGAAATCCATCATCACATAATTGTGAATTACTAAGTATATTATATTTCAATCCATCAACAAAAAGTGATTTGTAAATTAAAACTGAGTTAGAGTTACCAATTTGTCCAAGGCCAATGATCTTTCCATAGGCATTGTCACCAAAGGTGACCTGTCCACCATAAATTTTTATTAAATTCTTGAAGCCTGAATAGTCTCCTATCACGTGTCTTGAACACCCACTGTCCATGTACCTTATGCTTTTATAAGAGCTCTATAAAAATCTTTCCGAAAAAATAGTCAGATAAAAACAGATTTTGGTACCCATGTTTTTTTCAGTCTAGAAATATTAGGGACCAATGCTTTAGGAACCCACTTCTGCCTCATTTGTTTCCTATAAGCATTATGTAAATTACTTGAAAAATAATGTCTATTTTCTCCAGAAAATATTGAAATAGTAGAGAGTGTATTATAATTTGAACTAACTGAATGTTTTCCAGAACAAGGAGTAAATTTGTATGTCCAAGACATAGAAAAAAAATTAGTTCTTACACAATTTCTTTTACTAGGTTCATATCCAGTACAAGTAGTATATTTTGGCGCGATCTGTTTACCTTGAATTTGTACCAAATTATATTTCACATTAGTAAAACATTCAAGATCCTTTTTCAATGGCTCATTATAGAGATTTAGTTTATTGTTTTCTTTGAGTAATTGATCATTTTTCTCCCTTTATATATTTAGTTTATTTTTTATAGTTGAGGTAAGAGCATGTTGTTTCATTAAATATTTATATTTATCTTTTAGTTCATTACATGTATCTTCAAGAAAATTACATTACTCAACCATTTCTTTATTAGAAATATTTTAATAGTCAATTTCATCTCTAGAATTATAAGAATTGTGTACAGGATATTCAAGTGTTACCTCAGATGTGTTAGTCATAAAACACATATTGGCTTTTTTGGCATGTTCATCAAGTGATGATTCTGAGTCACATGAACTGTCCTCAGAAGAAATCCATGTTTCTTTCAGTACCTTTTCATACTTTCTATCTTTGTCCACATATTTATTTTTGTACTTGATCTTGGGACAATATGTTTTTACAAGTCCCTCTCACTTACATTCATTGAATACTATACCATTAGACTTGTCACTTCTTTTCCAACATTTATTCCAGATTCCTTTTTGATCATATCTTCCCTTGATGTTAGGTTTTATGAAAAAATTATTCTTCTTGTAAAATCTCTTAATCCTTATGGATAATTGAGTCATTTCCTAATCACTTTAAGGAGATTATTGTTCACTCCTAGATCTTTCTATAGAGACTTCCAATTTCCATTTATATTTTTGTTTAGAGGTGGTGGACTTAAATGCAAAAGACTTTCTTTTGGGTTCATCCTCCTATTACTTATTGACTTTCAGATCCTCTTCAAAAATCATTAGTTTTCCAATGAGTTATGTTATAGGTAAATTGATGATATATCATGATTCTCTAATAGAGATAGAGGTTCCTCTCCATCTGTAAGGCATATATCTGGGAATCCTCATAATTGTTTCTTTGGTAGTGACTTCTCTTCAAAGAGAAATAATTGTGTTGAAAATTTCATTGAACCTGAGATACATGTTAGAAATAGTCTCATATAGTTTCATTTTAAAGTTTTCATACTTAATATAATAAGTATTAAGTTTCATTTCTTTCACACTAGAATTTCCTTCACATGAAATAGACAAAGCATCCCAAATTTCATGGGCAATTTTACATGTAGAAATTCTGTTAAATTCCTAATCTTTTAAGAAGAAACATAAAGCATTAATGGATTTGCAATTTTTATGGTAGGAAGTCTTGATTGGGTCATCCCAATTGATTCTATCAGTTTTAATAATCTTATATTTTTCTGTAATTGAAGGCCAAATTTCAAAATCCATACTATCTAAATGCATTTTCATTTTAATTTTCCATTGGGCATAACAAGTTCAATTAAATACTGGTGGTCTATTTATTACAGCACCTTCCAATATATTATCAATAATAAAAAATTACATTTAAAGAGCTATAAATTTAAAATTAACAGAAATTTACAGTTCCTTAAAGTACAACCAAAATCACAGTTGAAAAGGGTCAAAAACAGAGGCCTAACATAAATAACAAACAAACCTCTGATATCCAATGTTTGTCAGAGTAGAGTACTCAAGAGTGGGGTGAATGGAGTATATATAAAAATTTCTATTTGAAAATTATTCTTAAAAGGTTCCCCAATAAAATAAATATTTCTCAGTTAATCAATATAATATGGTTATGAAATTTTGAGTATTTAAATAACTTCTAGAAGATTGATTAATTCTCTGAAATCTTAATATTAGTTATTAACATTACATTTCAAGCTATTATAATAAGGGAAAAAAATTATATATTCTTTCCAAGATTAACTATGAATGTATATTTAGTGATTTTTAATTATATAGTAAAACAGAGAAAACTAAATTAATCAACACAACGGATGTTAAACAATTGTTTTAGTCTCTAACCAAGACCTAATCCAATCCATTAGGTGATCACCTTCCACCAATCTTCTTATATTAATAAACTTGATCCACACCCTGGATTTGGATAAACAACAACACACAAGACTATCCAGGTTACATGAACTCTTCCATAGTTCTTCATGGGTATAAACTAACCTGTCAAACATTGACCTTTCCCATAGTTATTTGTGGGAGTAAACAAGTTTAAAAGGATGTGATATGAATGTTATCTTGTATCCTCCAGTTTAATGCAGGAGAGAGTATGTGTTTTTATAAATACACAAACACACTACTTGAAAGCTAAAAAAATACACAGTAGATAAAAAATGACGAGATAAGGATAGAAGTTTTATGATTGTTAGTCTATCCAGTTATGGACTTCTAGGATGAAGTAGATGTCTGAATCGAGTCCTCTTGGGAGAAAAAGGGTATCTCTAGACTGATGCTCTAGTTTCTAGTTAGATCTATCTTGTGTTCTTCGTGGAATTGGTAATGTAAATATGTTCTTAACTCTGATCAATGGTATCCCATCTTTTGGTATTCAATAATTTTTCATGTGTAATTCAGATGTATTAAGTTTAATTTTTCGATTCTTTTCTCAAGAATTCTTGTGATTCTTTGTTCTTGCACACGCTCCTTTGTTTTGGGGCGAAACATCTCTTTATATTCTTTGAGTGCATGTGTTGGAGCCAAAAATATGCAAGTATTATGCACCAAGTACCTCATACCATCAAGAGTCATGTCTAAAAAGAAATATTAATTATGTCAGTGTATTTAAAATACTCAAATAAAACCATTATAAATTAAATTTAAAATGAAAAAACACATTAAATAATCGTGTCATAGTCTGTCTGGAAATGGTGTCTCTTGGAAACGGTGTCTCCATGAAACATTTTCTCCTTATTTTCCTTTTTAGTGGGGAGATAGTTATTATGGCATAATTGTATAGAGATCGAGAATAGGTAGCATTGATGCAGTGTCTGGTCACGGTGTCTGCTACACGGTGTATGGTCACAGTGTCTTGTCACGGTGTCTGGGTCACGGTGTCTGCATCACCGTGTTTGGTCACAGTGTCTGGTCACGGTGTCTAGGTCATGGTGTCTTTTCATGGTGGCTGGGTCATGGTGTATGGGTTACATTTTCTTGTCCTGGTGTCTAGGCCATGGTGTCTGGGTTACATTTTCTTTTCCTTGTGTCTAGGTCACGGTGTCTTGCCACAGTGTCTGGGTCCTTTTCTAGAAAAATATAACTTCTGGCAGACTCACAGTTTCTAAAACATAGAAAATTATCTATATATAGAATTAAATAGTGATATTCATATAATGGATTAGACTTAATTATTTATCAAGGGAATTAGTTATAAGACAAATTAAAAATAGTTGACAATAATCAAATATAACACTTAAGATCTTGGATAGGTTTATTTAAAACCTAGATAAACCAACCATCTATACACAAGATTTGAGATAGATTAAATAGGATTAAAAATCTTTACATAATGTACAATATTTTTTATCATTAAAACATGATTAACACACGAGGAGTCCAATAGTTTTCTATTAGGTGGTTGTTTGAATGGGTTGGAGAGGGAAAATAAGAAAGGTAAATATAAAGAGGGAGGTTTCCTGGGGTCTATATGGTTTGGGAGGACCCTAATATTGTTTATTTAATGTATTTCATTGTTATTGTGGGTCAAAATTTTTAACTAAAAGAAAATATAAATGATTTTAGGTGTGTTCTATGGTTTTTTGGAAACCATTACTTGATCTCAATGGCCACAAACTGGTGCTATTGAATTCCATTTTTTTAATATAAATTACATTGTCATTTACTTATAGACTTCTTAATGATATATAATTATCTGGAAGAATGGTACATCTAAATATTTATCTCTCAAATCTCACCAGTTTTCTCTTGAGATCCTCATGATGATTTCTTTTTTTTATTAATCGATTCCATATATATGAGTTTTTAATGATCATTTAGGTTACATATTCATGCATAAAATCATTTTGATAAATTGAATTATGGTTTAAGATTCTATTCAGTTAATATATTATCTCTCTTATAATTTATTAAGATCAGGAAAATCTTATGGTTTTTTGAAGAATTAAATCTCTATTCATGATACATAAAAACTTATAATCTTTAATAAAATGAATTTTTTATTTTTTTAATAATTTAATTGAATATTTCAATTTGAATTATGGATTTATTTGTTAAAGTAATAGTATGTTCCCCAAATATAGTGATAAATTAATTCATTATATTAGATAAATAAATTACAGAAATTAATTTAGAATAATCAAATTAAATCCTACTGTAAACATGTTATTTTTTTAGATATTTTATAAATGTGTAATATTTAGGAAATTAAGTGCTTAGAATTTAGAATGAAGTGTTTTTAAAGTTAATGGAACTAATAAGAATGTTTTATTATTATATATGGTAGTTTTATTTTATTAATGATTTTGAAAATATATTTATTGATTTTAGTTCACAATAATATTCTGTGAATCTATTTAGTTGATTGGGAATAAAATAAAATAGAAAATACATTTAATGATGCATTATCATGTTATATAAAAATGTATATTTTCATTGAAATATATATTTTAAGGGATACTCATGGTATTGGATTTAAAAAAACTAATGTTTGAGTTTTATATATCCTTAATGGTGATTTATGATTTTGAGTATTGATAAATTGTTTTGGGGGTGAATTTGATAAAGATTTTATTTTATAGTTCTATATAAATCATTGAAATAATAGAGTTATGAGTTTGGTTAACATACTAGGATTTCCATCATAAAATTTGGTTCACTGATTTTCCATGGATTTTAAAAGGAAAATAATTTCCATGGGTTTGGAAAACAAACTACACATGCTACATGTTTGTAAATGAGACTATTATTTCAATGTGTTTTCTCTGATATTTTATAAAATAAATTATATAATATTGGGGGTGGATTAGTTGGCACTTAATCCATTATTATGTATTCTGATATGTTTTTTAACAAATTTTGTAAATTGAATTAAAAAATTGAAATAATAATATGTTAAACTCCAATTGATGCTTGAGGTCAAGATAGTTTCAACTGATATTATTTCTCATACCCTATACATACATATCTCATGTTCATATAGATTTTATGTTTAGGTATGCAATTAAAGGAAAACTACCCTTATAGTTGGGTGTTGATACTCGGTGATATTGAGTGGATGAAATACTTATGATTTTATACACTATTAAAATGGATGTTTCTATTATTATAGTTTAGTATTTTAAGTGGTACTACTTAATAAATCCTTACTTAGGAAATTGTGTTAAGGTTTTTAGAAGCACGACATTTTTTGGAATTTTATAAAACAACCATAGATTTAATTACAAAAGACGTTACATTATTCCACATCATATAATTTTGTTATGTTGATTAATTTTGATCATTTATATAATGATCTACACAAGGGTAAATCAATTCCTAAAAATACACATAAACCCTCATCACTATTCAACTACCTTCTATGATTGGGGACTGAACTTGAGGCCTTGTGGTGTTTCCACTTAGTGGACTAGTCATTCTAGGGTTGAAATATAATAAATTGCATATGAAACATATTCTATCATGAAATGTTGATATTTTCAGAATTTTGGAAAGGTGAAAAAAGTTGGGATTTGGTATGAAATTATTACATGTGTACCAAGCCCAAAAAATGACAATGATAATCCAAGTTACCATAGTGGTAATGTATTAGATTTAATTAAATTTTGGAGATATTTTGGGGTATTGAATTCATACGAATTTAGAGTGAATTTGGGAGAGTCAAAAATTTATATTACCACATTAAGATTTGGAATATTATGTGTATATAATAATGGGATCTATTTGTTTTGGGACTATAAATTAATTTTGGTTAAGTGACTAAATTATTAATAAAAAAGCTTGTATTTTTTCAAATTGTATTTTACTTGGAGCTATTATAAATAGACGGTAGAAAAAGAAACCTTCAATGTGGCCAAAAATAGTGATTTCTAAAAGAATAAAATTTAATAACATGTATACATGATACTATAATAAACACTAGAATATATAATATAATAGAACCCACTGTTTCTTGAAAAAAAATTATAAAACAAATATTCACTATCATTACCCACCAAACATGTGTAAAAAATCATTTAGTGTCTTGAGATTATAATAATATAATCCACTATATGATAAGAAACTAACCAGTGCACAAATATAGGAAGGTAAATAACATCACATTAATATATAAATATATCTCAATTTAATTAATTTATAATCACCAATTATTTCATCTAGATAGATTATTAAACAAAAACTTACAATTTATTTGAATAGATGTTAAACTCTAAAAGTAGTCATAAAAGAAAATATAATAAAACCCATGGGAATTATGAACCAACCCAACTCTAATTATCATTTCATTAGAGTAAGCTCCATATATATTTAATTTCAATCCTAAATTAGGTGGATAGAAGCAAACTATATTAATATAAATTTTATAGAAATAAAAATGGGGAGATTGAATACCAGGATCCAAAGCTGGTTGATAATGCACAAAATTTTATCATATTTTAAAAATACATCCAACTTACAAATTAGTTCATAAAAATTTGGTTGAATAGTATTAATTATGATACTAGTAAAATACAAAACAAAATAATACCACTAATAACTACATGTTGTCTAATAAAACTAGTATATTTTTCTAATAATCAAGAGCTGATGTTGACCTCCCAATCTTCTAATTCATGTACAACCAAACCTAGAGAAAATAATTTTCTAAAATGATATATTAATATTATACTAGACGATGATGCTGCTAAAAAAATTTCATGGGATTCTTGCATAGTCATTGTGAATGAAAAACTAATTTTTACTCTTTATAAAATAATTTCTACATCCATATAATTTAAATTCATGATAAATACACATATATTGGATAACTATATTAATTGTAATAACTCCTCTTAGAATTTTCAAAATAAGGAAGCTCATTTTCTTATAAATCTATTCAGTCAATATAAAAAACCCCTTATATATTGTGGATTAACCTATTGACTAGAACACTAAAAATAAACCTATGTCAAATTTCCCTTATTGACCTTTAGTATATAAAGAATTCTCCTTGTATATATAAATTCATATTTCACAAGAAATATACTATTATTATATAATTAGTACAAATTCCATAATTTTTTTAATGAAATTATAAATTTAACATCATAATGGGTACTGGATAACCCAAATTGGAAAATAATTCACCTACCTAGTTATCTTTTAATAAAGATATGATCCCTGGACCAATAATTCACTTGTTATTATACAAAAACCATATAAGTATGCATTAAATACAATTCCTTGCTATGGATTGAGAACTTGTGAAACTTATTTCACTAATATCAATGTGTGGGGTATAACTATTAACCATAAATAAATCCCATATATATTTTCTGTCTATATGATCTAAGTCCATATTTTCTCAGAACACTCCCATATTTTCATAAAAATCAAGAACATTAATCACACTCTCATCAAATGGAAGAGGTAACTACTTCTACCTGGTCTAATTTTGAGGAAATTTATTTTGAGAGTCTTAAAGGAAACTAATAAAATGGTTTTTAATGTTTTATTATGGATCTAGAGAATAAAAAAGAATATATATTAGAATATATGTAAGAGCACACTTAATAATTGAAATTTTTACTCTAAAAGAAAGAAAAATATGTTCCCAATTATCAATATATGTCACAATATTTCCCGGTAAATTATCAAAATGTAGAATCAAAACACAAACAGAAATAAATGTAAATCCAAATAGATAAAGGAAATTCTCTTATCTTAATGTAAGACTAATTTTAAATTTAAATATCTCTCAAATCCTTTATACAAGACACCACAAAGATGTAAATTTTTGACACATTCATCATTTTACCACTCCAAATCCCTTAGACACTCAATAATTCTATTCATTCAATAACTATACATATAATTCTATTAATATGAATAAATAGTTCAATTGAAAACAAAATGTGATATAGACTAGGATACTTATACCAACCATTGAATTTATCCATCCCCCCTTCACACATCTGTCAATTGATATTACTAATGAATTCATCTTACATAAAAATGAAATTGTTCAGAGATAATGTAATGCTTTATCAAACACTTATCATTGATTTTAAAATTCAAAATTTACATCAAGTGATAAATAGAACTAAAGAGAAGAAAAAAAAATCATAATAATAGATCACAAAAAACCTATAAAAGATAGATTTATCTTATAACCTTTATAATAAAACCTCATTCAACTTTATCAAAAGTCTTCTTCACACCCACCTAAATCATTATATTAACCTTGATGACCATTATATCTAATTCCCCTAATTTCTCCTTTTAAAATATAAAAAAATCCCATTAATACTACATAAATTTAAAAAATCATGTTATTAATCATAAATTAAATCATTGATATAGCTGAAATGATGATAATTATAGATCTTTGAAGGAAGGTTTTATGAAAAACTTCACATACTAGTAGGTCTAAAATACTGAATCAAGATTTGATGTTTAAATTTTTTAATAAGAACCATTATAGTGGAACATGTATTAATATCAAAATAAAATGCATTAAAAAATTATTGAATAGATTACACATTATAAAACCTGATAATATCGTAGTATGACCCATAAAAATATCATGATAACCCATCAAGGCCCCCCAAATATTCCTAAATAAGGCTCTATATAAGCCTAAAAATTCCCCCTCGATAAGGAATATAACCAATTAATGAATTTTCAGAAATTACAATAGGAAAATTAATATTATATTTGAAATATAATTATAACCATGAATTGGGATGATTCCCACAAAGCAATGAGATATCCACCTCCACTATAAGATGTGATAACATAAATTAATAGCGAGAGGCCCTAGAACATTTATATCATTAGAAATAGATCTTTTATTTAACTTCATGTTGATATTTATATAAAAACACATCTTCTTACTATTAATATGGATGAATAATGTGTTTATACACCCGAATTTATACAATATTTTGAAAATATCATTTGCAGATTTTGCATTGCTCCTTTTTTGGAAAAGTAAACCAAAAATTGTGTATTTCAATGTAGTCCTATAACCACAACTAAAGTATACTATAAATATATTTTATTTTAGTTTCTAAAACATTTAACATATGAATTTTTCTATCTATAAACATATAATAGGTAAGTTAAAAGTGTTTCAAATGTTTTACAACACCTTGGATAATAACCCATGTTTAGCCAAACAATAAAACATTCCAAGACCTTTCTTACATTTAAGAAAATCTCCTCCTCTAAGATCTATTATTTTTCATATAAATTCATTTCCCCACAATATATTAATCCTTGAAACTCAGGCAAAATATAAAATTATCCAATTAATTCTAGAGGATGTGTTCAAATAATATAGTCAAAAAATCATTGAGACCACGAATATTATATAGGCAAAAATCCACCATTTTCAATGGTTTTTTGAATTTCTTTTTATTATTTCCCCACATGATTTTATCACCTGACAAAAAAAAATACTTAGTTGTTTATATGACATAGGTGTATTAAATTTTTACATATATTTTTTGGGAAAGAGAGCCTCCTATTTTTTATCAGTCAATGATAGTGTTGATGTCCCCACAACTATCCATGGAAAGGTCATGAATGAAAAATAAAAACACCCAATCATAATTTAGAACTTTCATGAATACCAAATTTTGTATAATCAATGGTAAAAGTAAATTTTGTTATCCATATTAATCTTAAGAGTGCTAGGATATTTGGTTGAATCCATAAGATTTATATTAATATTATTCTTCCTAAAAACACATATATATTAATTGCAAATAGATCAAATGAAATACATTTTGAAATGAAGTTTAACTCTATATTCACTAATAACACCCATTGGTTTCTAGTTAAAATAATTTAAACTAAGATGATTCAAGAATTAAAAAATCAGCCATTGATATAGTCACACATCATGAAGAGTATAATTATGATGGATTTATAAATAATAAATAACATTATGAGGGAAGGGTACCTAAATCTATATTGGATATTAGATCATAATTTTTTACCCAATATGTCTCATTAAACTTACCAAACATTCTAATAAGTATATCAAGTATAGATTATATCGATCATAGAGTTCTCAATAACCTTATATTTCTTCTAATTATTCACATTCCACGTCTATAAAGAATCCTTGAATCATGCTTCTAATTCCAAAAAATCCATGGGAAAAATTAATTATTAAGATCCATATGAAATTAAGAAACTAAACACACATAAATATCTAAAAAAATTAATTTATACAATATATATTATCAAGAAGTTTAAAATTAGGCATGTCCATGCTAGTCCATCATGAAGGTTCCAGGTCACAATAGAATATTAGATTGGAAACCAAATTTTTGTTTTTGTTTTCTAAATTCAATAGATAAAATCACTTTAAAATTAAAAATACACCTAGAAATTTCATAGATAGGATCATGGATATTTATTTTATAAATAATTTAAATAGAAATACATCATCTATGGTATTATTTTAAAATAATTCATAGATTTCATTACTCTATTTTTTTCATTTCATTGAAAAATCCAATTGAGGATCCATATAGAAGTATCCAAACATGGTATAAAAACTATAAATCATTTTATTATTCTAGATGGTTCTAGGGTGATTTGGAAATTTTGTTTACAATGTATATCATTGACTACAATAAGAATATCTTTTCTCACTCTAGGTTCTTGGGATATGGAAAATTGGAAATTTACCTTCATGTATCAAGAGAATATTACAAAAAATATAAATAAATATATAGAATAAATTATATATTTGGTCATATATGATTTGGTTAAAATAAGATAATTTTATAAAGTTCGTTATCCTTTTATTTAATCTAAATCACACACCATGTAACAATTATTTAAATAATGTTAATAAAATATTTTTTATTTTACCTAAAATTTTATTGATCAAATATTGAGTAATAAATAAGAAAATAATTATTTATTAAAATTTTATTTAATAAAATAATCATCTCTATTAGTTCATTAAAATATATTGAAATTATACCACAAATGTTATTGAACATTGAATAAAAAATATATTTTTTTGATAAAATAAAATAAATATTATATCCAATTAACTTGAGAATAAATATTTCATTTAATATAGATTCACATAAAATGAATATGATATTTCTTTTTGAATATTCACTAATCTTATGAATAAATAAATATTATATTCATTAAACTTTTCAACACATAAATAACAAATTAAATCTGACACAAATATTCTAAACTTGAATATCTCATGATTGAGTTTTATGATCAACATAAATTGTGTAAATATTATTCCAGTATAAAGGGATAATTATATTCTTAATCTTAAATTAAATATGTAGTATTTACCTAAATTCAACTATTGTTATATTGAAATAAATCTATAGAAAAATATGTTAGTGTAACAATTATAACAACATTCATACAAATAATACTTCCCAATATAATTCTTTTATCAACTTATATCTCTTCAAACATGATGAAAACATGTTTCATCATCCAATACATTTGGAAAATATTTATTTTACTTCTATAAATGATCTTTTTTATTAACTTCCATGGCCATGGATTGTTTTCATACACATCCATATCAATAAAGGGGTTATAGATATCTTCTTTCATTAAGCCAAAAGATAAAATTCCTTTATTGTACATTTAATTAATATCATATAACTTATAACACACCCAACATATATTACATTTCTATTAGAATATTTCATCATGGGTTTCATCCTTATATCAATGTACATGATTCATGATAAAAATTAGTAATGATATCATGTTAGAGGAAAAATACACATGCTCACAGAATAGAATATCCAATGAGATAAAAAAACATAGGTAATTTATATTATTGGGTCTATCCTCTTAGAATACCTGCATAAAGATCACCATGTGATAACTTTATAAGAATAACTCTCAATATTTAAAATCCCCCAACACCTGATTATCAAGACTCATTTTTCTCCCATTAGATTGATGCATATAAATAAAAAGGTATATTAATTATTAAAATTCTCTTGGAATCTCTTGGTTTTAATTATAATGGGGACCTTCTATAACCCTTTTAAATGAAGTATATTTTATGTAAATTATCACATCAATTTTATAAAGAAGAATAATCACTATATTATAAGAATTACCTTTTTACAGTAATTAAAACTATAAAATCATTTGGTTCTAGGGAACTGAATCCATTAGACTAACACTTACACTATATCTAAATTTTAATATTTCTCAACTCTTTAACCCATATATGAAATTTATACTTCAATTCAGGTAATATTTTATTCATTGGGACCACCACATATAACTTTTTATATATGATACTAACTGCAACTTCATCTATTTAATAAATGTTTTTCTAAGAGATGAAATTTACAAAAATATAGGCCTACTATTCTTTATCTTCATCACAAACAATAATATATATAAATATTTTATGTAATTGGTTGGAAGAGATTACTTTAAACTTCTATTTATTATTATATTACCATTATCTTAACTTTGATATCATATTGAACTAATCATTTTGGAAACTAATTTTGTATCCCCTCAAAATTTATTTCATATCATATCTATATACCAATAACATAGACTCTTTAAAAATATAATAGTCTATGATAGCTTTAATTACATCTCAATACTAATATCCTAGACATAATAGAATATAATAAGGTATAAATGATTGATATGATCAAAAAGTTTAAATGAATTATACCTATTATTTATTCTATGGGACTAACGGAAAAACAATCTCTTGATTTCCTCATCTTGTATCTTTGAATACCATGCTAATGTACATACATTGACTTACTTAAAATAGGCTCTTAGATCTATTTTTATATATCTTGATCTCTAGATTATATGTTTCCATATCTAGTTCATTTATGGAGAAACGTTTATTTGACCATATCTTAACTGGTTGTAAGACTGATATCCTACTTCCAATAATAATATATCCTCTACAAATATAACTACGCAAATATTCCCATTCCAACAAACTTTCTATAGATTTTCATATTTATTATATTCATATATGTTATGAGTTAATTATTTATAATGAATAACATGTCACCTTCCTTGGTGAAAAGTAAACTATATCACCATGTTTCTCTAACTTCATTTTAAAATCCTCCATAATATATTATGGCTTTGCAATTACTTATCCCATTAAAACATATGGATTTTATATTCCTTTTCAAACCGTTTTTAATCTTGATCATTGAAATTATTTAAATATATCTCTATTTTATTATTTCTTTTGGTGATATGATAAATTTTTAAATATGATATTTAATCTCTATAATCATTTAAAGGCCCACATCATGTCATATGAAGTAATTTTTGTTGTTGTAAAGAGACTTAACAAACAATATTTTATCTCTATACACATACATGTGATAGTTAAAATTTATATTCACACTATTATTATTATGAAATAATGTTTAACTATTTAGTTAGAAAACTATGTAAAGTGTGTATGTCATTTATTTGTAATGCATATTCTTTATCACAATTCAATGTTAATAAATATTTTTCTAGGTTATTCTTTACACTGATATAATAGTAGTTACATTATATTCTTACTGGTTTGATTCTCAACATCCATTTTTATATTACTAAATAATTTAAAGTAATCTAATTTATAACTAATCATATAGATAAATCTGTATCTACTCATAAAATCAATAAAAGTAATGATATATGAGAATCCCTCCTCCCGAATCTTTTAAATTTAATTAAATATTTATTACTAAAATAGGAGTTTACACTTCAATTATATATTGAAAAAATTATTCAAATATATTTTACCGTAACATACGAAGATATTTTATTTATGAACTTGGATGAAGTACACTTGGGTATGAACACGACACAAAAACAATGTTATGGTTATGAAAAATGACTAATAGTAGTATAAAAATACATGTATTATTTCACTATAAATTTGAAATTATAATATTTAATAATTAATGAAAATAACATCACTTAAATAATAGAAAAAATATCCACATAATTTATTTAATTATTTGATAGTCTAATAGTTTTTATATACATATGAAAATATAAAAGTCACAAAATTTATCTAATTCCAAACATATAGAATTAAAAAGTTTAACATTTAATGATAAATAATCCAAAAGTTTCACCTTACTTATTCACTAAATTATAGTACATCAAAAGTCCTTTACTATCATATTCAAAACAATCCACTCCCTAGTCATTGATCTCCCTCTAAATATATAAATTCATATAAGAAAAATTCTTAGACACCTTTAAAATTTACTCTATCACTAGTCTTTTACCATTTCAATTCTTCTTATATAGTATAAATAGTTAATGATTATCATTTTTCATATCATTTTCATCTTGTAGAATCATTTTTAAAATAATAAAAATTTATTTCCTCAAGTTTATCATCCTAAAATAAAAAATAAGAGATAAGAAACTTGGAGTTAAAAATGAGAGAATAATATATAGATATAACTCTTTGTCTAACTTGAATACAAATTTTCTAAATACCCAATGTACCGTATCACCTTGAGTACATTATTTTTCACATGGAATCCCTCTCCAAACATTAATGTAATGTTTTATTTGAATATTTTGTTTCCCTCTTATCTATATTTCTCATATGAAAAAATCAACCCCTGATATATAGGGTATTGTAATACACACAATACTGGATTTATACATTTTGACTGCAAGCTATAACTAGTAGGAACCTAAAAAAGTTAAAAGGATGATAATATCCAAAGACATCTACTTTCTCATTCATCATAAGTTATACAAATCCCTATCTACTAGTATTTAATAATTTTCATGCTACATATTTTTAATGGTATTGGGAGACCGTGCCTCATCAAGGTATGTGTATGATGACTGAGGGAGTACCAACCCCTTTTAGAGGACCAATCCCTAATAAACCATGGATTACTAATTTTTTACATAACATATTCATAAGAAGAACCCAACCGCTACTTGTGGGAGACACACACCCCATCACATAATGGAGTACCTAACCTACCTACAGTATGTCTGACCCACACTACTTTAGGATTGTGGGGGCACCAACCACATGCCTGAAATTAGAGGACCTACACCCTTGATTAACAATGGCGTACCAAAACTCTATTCGCAATATAGAGGAATTCACCCTATCATGAATAAATGTAACCAGGGGAATACCTGAACAAAGTAGAAGAAGAAATAGACCCTAATATTCAAGGGAGTTCCTATCCACTGGAATTATACCAATTTCCTACCCAAAAACCATCACCACCTCAGCAGAGATATGATCCCTAAACTTCCCAAACTACAATATGAATAACATATAATGACTTAGAGGAATTTATTATTGCAAACAACAGGGGAAGATACTAATAATGGATTAATCAAGTGTACAAGACTATTATACAGTTATTAAATCATAAATAATAATATAAATATCATAGTATATGGTTTTTATAATAGGGTATATGGATTGTAGGGATCTTTAGAAAGGCTATTAAGTACTTTCATTACTCAACTAATGTGATTTCCATATACATAACATGTTTAATAGGATACTAGAAATGTATAGATAAGTGGTACATGATTAAATCTAACATATATTGAAGGAATTACATATGACTCATACATAGACTACATGATATGTCTAGAAGTACATAATGTGTTAGCCAACATTGGTTTAAGGCTTGTACTCTAGATACAAGATTATGCGGCTCAATAGCTATGAACAATATGTGGGGGGGGGGGGGTAGCATGACTTTTAAGTATTATGTGGAAATAGGGAATGTGTAGCCTCAACAATTTGACCCACCATACACAATGTGTGTGAAGGGAAAAAATGACATGTAGGTAAAACTGTATAACATTGAGTATATGCAGTTACACAATGATGTGAATGATTCCATGATACATGATGTTTCATTCAAATTCACATGGTGTGTGATATATAAAATCATTTTAACCCTATCATCTCCAAGTCTAGGTCACAAAACAATATTATCGAAGGGTTAAATTCCATGTGGTATTAAATATAACACATAATCTAAAAATGTAAAAAACGCATGACGTGTGGTCAGGGACTCTACTGCATTTTTTCACAAAATTC
The DNA here is from genome assembly GCA_963277665.1 of Viscum album. Classification (NCBI taxonomy): domain Eukaryota; kingdom Viridiplantae; phylum Streptophyta; class Magnoliopsida; order Santalales; family Viscaceae; genus Viscum; species Viscum album. Next base: position 1,761,248,231 of record OY728123.1, read on the forward strand.
AATAAATTAGGAATCATCATTTGAATGAATTTTACATTTTGATCTCCATCATCTTGTTTGATATTTTCTATTCCTCCCCAAAATTAAAAAACCCATTTCCTAGTAATTTCATTCTTATCTTGTTGAGATATTTTTATCCAACCATAATTTTATAATTTATCTTCATTCAATCATTCATTTTATCATGCCTAAAAATATTCATATCATAATTTATATTCTTAAGAACCTACGATTCTCTTCATTTATTTTATTATAGACTTAGAAAAATCACCATTAGAATCAAATGTGAAGAACTGGAAAATAATATTTGGGATAACTTTAGATGAAGGAATACCCATCCACCAATAGATGGACTCATGTTCAGGTTCATTGAATAATGTGATTTTTAGACAAAAACATAACCACTATATATAGAGATAATAAATTTCTAAGTAGGTTTAGATTATTTGAATAACATTTTATTCCATAAAAAAATAAATTATCAATTAATAATTTTTTCAAAAATAATTATTATTTTAAATAATAATACTCAAGAAGAACCCTCATTTGAGAAATAATTCATGGAATATTATTGAAAAAACTCACAACTTGCAGGGATCTTTTATCCCCACATCCATCCCATGCTATAATAGAATATTAAAAAATAGATTTTTCAAAGGAGATATTTAATCAAGGTAAAAAAAATTATTTCTTTCATATTTTTAGGAAATAATAAATTTCAATTATTTACCCCAATTTATATTAAAAGAAAAATTCTTTCCATGAAATAGAATTAATCAAGTAATCAAAGTTTCACGATTATTATATTTGGAATAATATGAAAGTATTCATTTGTACAAGACTTATTGGAGGAAAAAATAATGGATTTAAATATTATTATTCTTTATTTATCTCACTAAAATTAATTTGAAATAGAATTTTTTCCATAATTAATAATTATCCATTTATAATAAGAGATTTTAGTACGATTAAGAACCAAGAGAACACATAAATAATAAAATTTCAACATTGATAGTGTTTTCCATTATATGATAACCTCTCTACATTTACCGATCATCATCATTGATGCCACCACAAAGAACATAAATTACATGAAGACCCATTATTCAGTACGTGGATATTAATAATTACTTATCTATGTTATTTTCACCAATGGAGAAGAGAGAAATGGGAGTGAAATTACTTAAAACATTCACAATGTTATAATTCGATTAATTTAAGAGGGGAATAATTATTTCCTTATCTAAAATACCATCATAAATACCCATAACTATCACTCAGAATTACCTAGTTAAAAAATAAATCCATTCATATTAGAGAAAATATTCTGATAACATTAGGTTTTATAATTATCCAAGACATATCATCTCCATCATGGAATTTAATTTACATATCACTAAGACGTGGAATCAACATATGACTACAAAAAACCAATAAAAATAAAAATTTCTTTTACTTAGTTTATAGTTTTGGGAAGAACACGTTCATATAATCATTTGATAAAACAATCCCATTCACTAAATTGTTATACCCCCTGATGGTTTTGAATAAGAGAATCAAATCACTATAATATCCCTTTATTTTATAAAACCTGATCATGGATGTCAGTTTCACCAAGATAAAAAATTCTAAGACACAATACTCATAGATTTCATATAAACCACAAAACATCATTTAAATAGACAATAAAAAAAGATAAAGTGGAATCAAAATATAATATGGTTTGAAATTTCATCCTATATCCACAGTAGAACACCAAAATAATTATGTTACCATAAATAAAAAACATTACAAATACTATAACTAAAGATAAAATTTTTACACTTTGATTTATTATATAGTACATATCAATAACTAGACATGTTGGGAAAAAATCCCTCAAGGTGCCCTCTCTATATGTTTTTTGGAGTAATTTTGTTTTTTGACAAAGCTAGATGATAACAAATGAGAATGGTTGGTGTTTTCCAAAGACAAGTTTTTAGGTGGAGTTGTTTCCAAGTGTTTTTTAAATTTTTGGGACTAAAAATCGGGAGTTTGATATTAGAAAAGGAAGGATTTATTCATAATATTAAATTTTATGAAGAACGTTGAAGAAAATATTCAATGGGTGAGAATCGCGTACCATAATTCATGGGTCATGTACCATGTTTCAGGAATGGTATGTGGAGAAGAGAAAACGGTATGTGGGTGCAGTTCACAAAACTAAAAAAGATTAACGGTGGAAGGTGGTGTAGTACGCAAATGGATTTTTTTCGGTGTAGGAGATCAAATGTGTAGTGGAAAAGGCAGTACATGGACTACATATGAAAAATGGTTTGTGGGTGTCTTGCAGTTCGCAGTGGCAGAAGTATCTGTATGTGGTGAAGGCTGGATTGAAGATTTGTTAAATCACAGATTAGAAATTTTTGCAGATATCTTTTCCAATATAATAATTTATAATCCCATTGAATATTGTGGAGATAAAACATCATTATAACATATTTTTGATCTGTGATTTTAGAAAAGTCTGAAGGTGGTTCACGAGAGATAATCTATAACAATCTAAAGTGGTTCGCAAGAAAGAAATTCATCCGAAGGATTTAAGAAAAAATATGTATCTGCTTAAGACTCGGTATGCAGAGGAGGAATATTCTATATGTGAGAGAGTGAATTATGTAAGTCGTATGCAGAGGGAGACCTCTAGTACACGAAAGTGAAGGCATTCCATGGACAGATAATAGTTATCAGACATAGGGTGATTCACAGTGGAGATTTGCTGAATTAGTACATGGTGGAAGTACACAATCATGAAGGCAGAAGCAGTCTGTGGGCGAAGGGCGGTTCACATTGGCGGTAGTATTATGTAAAATAGTTGACCACATACCAAACTCGCTACACAGTACGCAGAGGAGGTAGGTGGTTCGTGGTTTGAAAATGGAATCTTGAAAAAGCTTCAATTTAGTTTTTGAAATTATTTTCTCGTACCTAATAGTACCCTGAAAGGTGGACTTTATCTGCTGGTAAAAAGGAACTTCAACAGATCATCTACCTATAGTCGAGGAAGCAATAATTCATGAAAATTAATGGACCTACATGTTCGTAAACTGTATTTGACCTCCAAGTCCATAAACTATTAGTGGATTCCATTCCAATAGCGTTGAGTGAAGCAAGAGGAATACATTGACCCTTCCCATTGGCAGTGATCCGGAGAAAGAGGCCTAGGGAGTGAACTTTGGGAATACAATGAGAAGACCATAAACCTTGTAAAGGAAGTTATACTGGGTAAAAAAGATCTAGCACAAACATTGTACTAATTATTGGCTTGGAGCCATAGTGAATTTCTTACATCGGCACATCGCCATAGTATGGTCCTTGAACGTAACCCAGTGAGGGTGAACTAAGTAAAAAATCATTATGTCCTATGCAAGACTTCATATCTGTTTTTATATTTCTACGATAGGATGATATAATTGATTTTTTTCTAACAATTAAATAAGATCCGAATGGGAAAAGGTTTTAATTTTTCTTACCCTGATTCACCCCCCTCTCAGGGTATTCGACTTAGTGGACCTAATAAGTCCCACCTCCATTTGTTGAAGTAATTATCCAGTCCAACAACTTTCACTACCATCCAATATATATAGTAACCCATTTTTTGAATTTCAAAACTCTTCTAAGGCTTCCACTGCCACAATCATTTATTTCAGTGGACTATTCTTTACCCTCATCTAGAAAACTGACCATACTAAAAAAGATAATCAAAATTTCACTAACATTTATAACCAAAAACCCATGTCCTATATATGTTTCTTCCACTTATCTAACAAGAGATAGATGTACTTCAAGAATTAGTCTTTTAAATAAGTTTAGTTTGGTACCATGAATAAGATCTATATTCATAAAAATACCTAACATGAATATTTATTTAAGCTATTTAATTTTTATCCATAAAAACATAGATTTTTTTCCTCATTCCTCATTCATGTCATGTTATCCCCCATCCTATGTTCACCTGATCCCTACCAAAGAACAATGTTACCTTATAATTTCAAGTGATAAAACATTCATGAACAAGTAAGATTTATTTTTATTACAATATATATTATCTAGTTCTAAAAGTTTTTATTCTATTATATTCTAGATGAAATGGAATTTACAGTCAATGTGTTTCATTCATGAGTGAAGCAAAAGATTCTGGGTAAGGTGAATATAATTTTGGCTAAAAGATAATAACACACCCCCTTTCAGTAACTTTCCAAGATCCTTTTTTTGGTTGATTAACTATAAAAAAATCCTTTCATGATTCTATACCTATGATGTATTCTACTTATAATGTATATAAAGTAACCACAAGCTACAACCGAGACATCCAACTAATCGATGTTATGCCAAATGTGAACATGAATCCCATGTGCAATTTTAAGTGTTTGAATATCTAGTAAAATCCTCATCCATGAATCATTGAAAATGATCACCTTCAAAAAAATAGCACATTTTAAATTATAATCCCTTCAAATATTATATGATCAATTTCATGGATTCCCAGTTCTTCCTTTGAGGGTTTGAAATAAATATACATACTACCCCCACATTGGAGGGGATATCAGTCCACATAGAAATTTTTGCGTACTTAAAGATTTTGAAATCTGATTCATAAAATACTTTTTCCATATACTGAGCCTCATATTTTAATTCTAGTTCTTACATTGGATAACTCAAAGTTTCTAGCAAAGGGGGTTGAGACAGGCTTACATTTTGTCAACCAAAATCTTTTTTGATCTTCGAGATGTAATATTTCTAGGTTAACACTAGAGTATTATACGTTATATCCCTATCTATATATATTCCCAATATTTTATTGTATTTTATAATATTATTCATTTCAAATATTTTTGAGAAATTACCCATCAAATATTGAATCAGTAAACTCTCCAAAGTAGTTACTATCATGTCATCCATGTAGAGTAGAAGTCTGATGTAAGTCCCATCATACCAAAAGTTATGATGAAAAAATTGATTGAAACTACATAGAATGAATCCTTCCTCAAATAAGAATGTTTCAAACATTCAGTTACACTAATGAGAATCATATTTCAATTCATAAAGGATCAAATTTAACTTACTTAAAAGGACCCCTACCTTATGGTCTTCAAATCCCTTAGGCTACATCATGTAGATATCCTCCTCCAAATTTCAATAATGAAAGGAAGTATTAAAATCCATATAATTTTAGAGTAGATAATCAGAAGTAATAATGCTCATCACTTTCTATATAATAGTATGATTAACTTATTCTGAACATATTTCTGAGAAATAGATTTCAACTTCTTATTGGAATCATTTGACCACCAACCATTCATTTTATCTTCTACTTCTATCAGCTTCTTCCATAAAATGGATAACTGATAGAACCATATTTTCATGATTATTTTGATATTAAATTTTTTTAGAACTTTAAATGATTAAACATTCTAGTATTTAACTATTTTTTTCACGGTGGGATACAATGATTTACAAAAAATGAGAATAAAAGTGGTGATTTCATCAAATAAAAATGTCCCATGATGAGTGACAAGTGAAGAACCAATTAAATGGTTTAAAACTAGAGTAGAATGATGGAATATATTAAAATAATCTAAGAAACAATAATTAACATCATTAATTTCATTCATGAAGTTAAACATGATGTAATACAGTATGTAAAACCTAGTTCTGAAGAAAAATAATCCTTCTCAAGCATGACATCATGTCTCACAGTGTGACACATATGATCTTTCCGTTCCACTCCCAAAAAACATCTAGAGAGGGTTTCCAAGAATGATACTTTTCATGAAATTTATGTCACTAAAAAAATCACATCATGAAATTACTATTCATGACATGTAATACTTGAATGAGGCTAAAAAGTAGCAGGTTTGACATAATTAATTGCAGAACACACTATTTTTTGACCCAATGATCTTTGAGAGAACCCAATATTGACATTCAAGAAATTAATTTATGTATTTATCGAATTATTATCATTCTCTATCTCTACAAATAGTAATTAGTTAGGGATTGAGATAGGATTGATCGATAAGGGGAAGCTCTTGATGATGGATTTTTGTTTCACTGCTTCTCCTATTTTATTTTTCTTCATTTATTTTATTTCCTTTCTAGGATGTATTTTTCCTTTTGCATAAATTAGATTACCCCATCCATGTAGGGTTATTATTCATGAATTATTTGGAAAGGAATGATGGAACATTTTATGATACTTTAGTTTTTGTGCTTTAATGTATAAAATATTTTCATTACTCTGATTTATGGTTTCAATTCTCAATTAAATTTTTAATTATGAATTCTTATATTCTAGGGTTAGATTATTTTAATTTTAATTACCTTAGTTGATCATCCATATCTCCCTCCACCAAATTCTCATCTATTTACTATACAATAAATTAGGTCTGGGTGGTGAGTATTCAATGATCTCGAGGACATGTAAGGGATTTTGATATTATCAGTTATTAATTAGAGAATAGAAATACGTAATTAAGTATTGCCCGAATTTACCAAGAGGAAAAAATATAATATAATGAATATAAGAAGCACAATATACTGATTTGAGACTTATATTTATGATATCCTCACTATCACTATTTTTCTATGGGAGAGAGATGAATCAATTGATAAATCTATATCTTACCAGTCAGTGGAAAAAATTTAATAAAATTTTGAAACCATGATCGTATAACACTTGGTCTAGCATATCCCAATTATATTTTCATCATTCATAATTTTTTTAATCATTTAATTTATTATTCTTTCTAAAACACTAAATTTCAATAATCAAAATTGAATCATTTTTTTCTGAATCAATTCAAAATGTTTTCATCAATTTGTGTGAAAGACTATTCTAGAGACTACCTAGGGTTAACCAATATAAAATAATGAGGTAAAAAATAGTTTTCTCATTCCCCATTATATGTGTGCATTAAACATGGTAGTGTTGTTAGGGAGACATCCCAACAAAAAAATAGTGATTTTATTTTTAAAATTATTATCCTTGAATGACTCATTGTTCAATTGACCAATTAATTCATTTTGACCCTGAAATTGAAATAACACTAACCAAAATGTGAAATATTAATTTCTAAAAAGACATTGAATTAATAAACATTTCAAGGGAAAGTATAAGTTTTTACTTAGAACTTGTGGAAATTTTTTCAAATCCCTACCAAACCCTTTGAGATATTTGTACACCCCAATTTACTAAACCTAAAATCCAACTTGTAATGACTACTACACAAAATTATTTTGAACTATTAGTTAATATGGTTACAGTGATCCAAAAATTTCATTTTCTAATATGGAAAGACCAAAATAGAAATATTAAATAATTAAGCTATGTCTCCTCAAGCTTCAAACATATAGGAGAACTAAAAAGACAATTCTAGTGGAGGTAATTCCCCTTCTCACAAAAAATTAGAGGAAAAGGAATGGTTTTATAGTCTAAAACTAGTAGATGTTACTGACTAAAATGACCTAAAATGATGCTTCATTCAATGATTATTTCCATTCTCTTGCTACATAAAAAATAAAAGTATAAATATAAATCATAAGAAAATAGATTGAAGAGACCATATACGAGTACACTTAACACTTCAAGAAACTCTATGCAAGATGACCACATCATGAAATAGAGGATCACCACTTCCTTGCGTTCTTCTACAAAAACCTTCTTGACAACAACCAGAACTTTCTTGATACCTCATCTAAAGAATTTCTGATTAGAAAATCACTTTGTAGAAGCCAAATTTGTGAATGGAAATATTTCATAGAACTCACAACAATTTGGGATGAGATGTATTGTCATGAGGGGAATCCTTGCATTAAGAATATAAGATTCACCTTATTTATTTTAAACCAATTTTTATTAACATAATAGGTTAGTATAAAAAATGGTTGTAAAGAATGAAATTAGAAAACAAGATTCATCTTGGATATGTGGTTTATGTGCTTCACTATCTCAATTTACAGACAATTTTATATATGTTCAGGGGAAAAAAGCTATGTTATAGCCTTTAAACCATTGAAATTATGGTAGAATCATATGATTCAACCCCAAGACTAACCTAGATAGAGAAACCGAAAAAATAGTTAAGATCTTTCTATCTAAAATAGTATCCTAATTATCCTCCATTCTGATAGCAATAATATGAGAACTTTTTTCCATTCTAACAATCATAGAAATATATCTTACAGAAATTTTTTTTCAACCATCAAATTTCTCGAAAAAACCCTATGAGTATCATTCATGAAATACATCATAAACTAAATTGAATCATCTAACATCCAAGTTTACAGTACTAGAACATAATTTAGATAAGAAGAACGACCAATTCGGATGTTTCATGGAATTTCTAACCAATAATAAAAAACTAACAATGTAAACACTTCTGAATACAATGGAAATCTTGAGTGTTATTACAAAATTAAGTGGAAAAGAGATTAATCCACCTGAAAGAAAAGTAATTTTGAAAATTCTATGGATAATTATGAAGAAAAACCATTTCTTGTAAGAGAAAAGGATGATAAATAGGATGATGTGGGAAATAGGTTTAGAAAATGAAGACCAGAAACAACCTTTAAAAATAAAAAAGGGAAAATAAATATATTTAGATACCAATTCATTCTTGATCCATTGATTTAAGGAATGGATAAGAGGAGATACTTCAGTGATAAATTTAAGAAACATTCCACAAGATAAAAATTAATATCCATCTAGTGGATGAAACAAAAAAATCCCTGAATATAAGAATAATTATAAAGGAATTATGCACCAAGAGATTAAATTTGGATGAAAATGATGGAATTAAATGAGTGAGAAGAATCTCAACACTAATCATTCCATTGATTCCATAAAAATGTCAAGATCCAAGGGAATTCTCTATAACCTGAACTATAGGTTCATTAAATTTTATTTATGCTTTATGTGATCTTCAACAAATGTTATTCCTCACTTGGTATATTATAATTTTTAAATTATAGAATTAAATACAACATGAGTGGTGGTATAATTAGTGAATAGATCCAAAATATTCCCAAATAGAGTTATAGAAGTTATTCTCACAGGTGTATTACAACTGATTCTTCCAGCGTAATTCTATGTTCATTCCATGGAATAGGACAAGGCACCAAGCCACTCACCCATATTTTTTTAATACCATTCCTATGGATGGAAAAAACATAATCAATTATATAGAGGAACAATTATAATAGATCATAGAGATAATATTATTCACATCAGTATACTTCAATAAATGAATCACACTTTAAGAATTCATTCACTTTATGTGATCTCCCATGAAGAAGGTACATAACCAATTGAAGATTTAGGTATGCTTCGAGGATTCTAATAATTAGGAGAGAATTTTTTGTTTATGAATATAATTACCCAAAAATAAAAAATAAATAAATTTCATGTTAGAAGAAGAGGTTACCATTGATTATTCAATGATTAACTAAAAAAACTAACATGATACATGAGACTAAAGTCTTATAAGTAGAAAATATCAATTCAATATCGTCCCTATAATAAACCCTAATTCTTGAGTTAAATACACTTCCATGTGATTTAATGTTTTTTTACCTTGTGGAAGGAGAGAAAATTCAATTGATCATTGCTAATAATATAAATGATACCCAAAAAAGAACTAGATAACAATCTAAAAATAACTTTCTAATACATATGATGGATTCTAGGAGATAACTCGGGTATTGACCCCAAAGTTGGATGTTATATAATATTTTTTGAAGGTGATTCCTAAAATATCCAAAAAGGAGACTTAATCCCCAATCATAAATGTTGTTAAGAAATATATATAAAAATTAATAGTAGATGAAATAATTTACCCAATCTCAGATTCATAGTAGATTATCCCAATCTATGTTGTCTTAAAGAAAACTGGTCTATCAACTATTAAAAATGGAAAAAATGAAAAAAATGAAAAAATCACCACAATAGTTAAAAATAGCTATAGAGTGTGCATATATTATAGGAATATAAATCATGGTACCTAAAATGAAAACATTCACATCCCATTAGTTGTTCAAATTTTATAATGGTTATATGGGAAACCTCATTATTAATTTTTAGATGGGTATTTAGGAAATTTATATGTACCAATTTCACTAGAAGGCCAAGATAAGATAGCCTTATCCTTCCATTTAAGAACTTTAACCTACATGATGATATTTTTTGGGCTATGGAACAACCTAGATATATTTTAGCAGTGTATGGTGTGAATATTCATAGATCATATTAAAAACTACCGATATGTATTTCTTGATGACTTTACTATTTTGTTTAATTATTTCTATCATTTCTTATGGAATATGGAAAAGGATTTCAAAACATGAATTGAGAAAAATATTAATTTAAACATTAAATTTCTTTTATTACATGGTAAAAAAATTAATATTGTTGGGAGAAATAATTTCATAAAAATGAATTATGGCTGATAATTTAATAGTTGAAGTAATTTATTCATTTCCATATCTAGTTTTTTTGAATCATGTTAGAACCTTTTTAAGATATAAATTATTTTAAAGAAGATTCATAAAATATTTTATTATGATAATCTATATCTCTCAAGATTACTTATAAAATAGGTTCAATTTAATGCGGAAGAATAATGTAATCAACCATTTAATGAATTAATGAAAATGTTGATTAAACCAGGGATGATGAAACAAGCCAACTAAGACCATCCTTTCAAGATACTCTATGGAAAATCCAACCATGATATAAGAGACACTATATCATAATGAATTGAAATAAATCCACAAGTCATTTCCTATACATCTAGGACATTACATTCCACGTAGATTAACTACATGACTATAGAGAATGAGTTCTTAGAAGTTGTGTTTTATATAAATAAACATAGATATTATCTTCTTGGAACTAAAGTAGTTTTTTCTAATCATGCAGCTATCTAGTATCTAACGTAAAGGATAAATCTAGATATAGGCTAGTAAGATGTAAGATTCATTTATAAGGGTAAAAATTTGAAATTAAATAGAAAAAGGGCCAAAATATCAAGTGACCAGTTATTTTAGTTGACTACCTCCCACTATCAATGTAGAAATTCAAAATTTGAACCATCTTAATGATCAATTACTTAGACAACAACTTTACATCATGGAATATAAAGTACCATGGTATGCTGAAATTGTAAATTTTTTAATCACATCTCAGGTACCATCTATTCAAAACACTCATCACCAGCACAAACTTAAACTGGCATCTAGATTTTATATTTGATAAGACCCATTCCACTGGAAGATATGCACATACCATGTAATTATAAGACATTTATAAGAAAAATAAATTGAATCATTTTTTTTCAATTTTTCATACATTAGATTTTGGAGGCCATTTTGGTTCACATAGTTCATCCATGAACATTTAAGAATCTAAAATTTATTTGAAAAAATTATTTAAATAGGGATGTTAATATCTTATGAAATTTTTAAAATTATAATTTTATGGAAATATCTCTAAAAAATAAATGCATTAAAACCAATTACCTTATGTGAAAATTTTAAACTATGGGGAATAGAATTTATGTGACCATTCATAATTTCATTTGGAAACTCTTATATTATTCTAGTGATAGATTATGTTTTATAATGGGTGGATATAAAATCCACCATGACTAATGATGCTAAAGTTGTTTATGAATTTATAAGGACTAACATATTCTTTAAATTTTGAGTACCTTAAGAAGTTATTAGTGATTAATGGACCCACTTCTATAATAAAAAAAGGATGAATTACTAAGAAGGTATTGGGTGAATCATAAATAACCAAACCCATATCATCCATAAAAAATTACAAATAATAAGTTTCCTATAGACTAATTAAAGGAATTTTAGGAAAGATGGTCAGACCCTACAGGAAGGACTAGAGCCCAAAGTTGGAAATTAACCTATGGGATTATAGGACCACCTATATGAATAATTTTCATATATATCACCCTTCCCTCTCATCTCCCTCTCGATAATGCCCTAGGAATTGATGGAGGCATGCCTGGCTCCCCCTCCTCCTTGGAAGGGGGATGCTCTCTTCTCCCTTACGCATATTCTCACCTGACCCATTTCCTTCTTTCGTCTCCCCCAGACTCTCTCCTTAAACTCCTAGATATCCCACTCATCCCAATAGTTCTATATTTTTAAAAAGAATCACCTTAGATTCCATTATCACTTTTGGAGTTCTCCCATGCTTCAAATATTATAAACCTAACTATAGTGGCTCATTTTTTATCAATGTATACCTTTAATTGATGTGTTTGATTAGTTCATCTTTGAATCGTGGAGTTTAAATGATTGGGAGGTGGTTAGGCTCTTTGATAGATGTCAGATCTTAATTTGGTTAATGATCGAGATGGATCTAGTTCCTGTATGGTTGAGTTCCCCTCGAAATTGCAATAATTGTTTCTTCTTCCTTTTGTGGTGGTCTTTCGATTTCCTCATGAAGTGGGATCCTCTGACCTCAGCTATCTGGTTAGGTCTCCTAGAACTCCCTCTTCCCTTTCAAAATACCTTTATTTTGATGGTTCTCGGGAATCTTGTGGATCAATTCTTATGCTCAGATATACAAATGGATAATTTTGGACTTCCTGTTTTGCCCTAAATTTTCATAGAGGCTGATGTCTCGAAAGCGCCACATGATTGGGTTTAGATTTCAGTCAGAGAGAAATTTCATTGGAAGATGGTATTTGTCTATGACTCGTGGAATTACTATTGTGTATCATGTGGTCAGCTTGGACACCTGGACATAGATTATCATCATAGGTGTAGGTTCATTTAAGTGAAGATGTCGAAGGAGAAGGATGTTAATTGTGATGGTCATGGTGTGGATCAGGCAAGTTATTATAGGGAGGAACATTAAAAAGTCATGCAACTAGGGATCAATTCAACATGAAAGGTCCATTTGTCATCTATTTTAGCCAAGAAATTTATTCCTCGTGGGCAGTTGGCTACTAACCCAAAGGTGGTGGATGTTTTTTCCCACCTGAAATAGGACATGGATGTCAATTTCTAGATGCATGTCCCTCAAGCTAATGGGGAATAGGTTTATGGTTTACTGAACTCAAGGCCAAAAGCAGTTTTCTTTGGTAGGGGTCAAATGGATTCAGTAGGTGATCCTCTAAATGAGAAGGGATTGGTTGATGATAGTGTTGAGGCTGAGTTGATAGGAACTAGTCTACAGGAGGGGTTTTTGCATGTTGAGGCAATCCATCTAGACTTTATTGACAAAGGATTGAAAATAAATTCTTATTCAGGGGATCAGTTTTTCTTTCCTAAATCACAACAAGGAACATGGGGGTTAGATGAGGTGAGTGTTTTAGCTTCCCTAGAACCAAAAAAATCTCATATCATCCCATACTACTCAAAGGATGTGTGTTCTGGAATGAATGAGGCACCAGAGGTTAAAGAGGGAAGGGTGAATCCTTAAGTAGGTCGATCCCCATAATGGAAGCCCCAGTGTGAAATCTGAACAATCTCTTTGAACGTTTGGATGTCCAAGATCCTGTTTAGGTTTAAGATGATGATGAATCAAGTGATGAAAATTATAGAAAACTATCATTGGAAAGTTGGAAAGGAATGTATGGTAAAGGACCCCACATCCCAAGAAATAAGAAATAACAAAAGGGTAATAGGGACTCAGGTAAATGAATTTTGGATAAGGGGGGAAATCAAAAGGATGCAAAGACTATTCGCACTTTCCAAAACCTTTGAAAAAAGGCCATCCAAGAAGAGTGTAATCCAAGAAGGCCAGAACGTTGAGAATGGGAAAAATGAAGATCAGAATCAAGATAAAGAATATAAAGTGAAAAAGTGAAAGGGACCAAGGAGAAAGGTGATGTAAACTGGGAAGGAAAGAATATGTCTCTTATTATACCTTCCAATAAAGATCTCCCCTTAGATCTATTCCAACTCAAGGCCACCGAGGAAGATAAGGATATAAATCTAGGAAAACTCCTTCGGGAGGAAGCTAATGATGATCCAGAGGCTCAGGTTAGTAAACCAGATAAAATCATGACACAAGGTTTCAATGAGGGGATGACTAATGTTGAGGAGTATTATCACACATGGGACAACCTGGCTAGCTACTTTGAAGATCTTCTCAAAGAATACCCAAACATGAAGGTGAATTCTCTTTTCTGGATGCTCTACAAGGTAAGTGACTCTAACAATTTCAACCTTGTTTTCAATGATTTTATAATTTTTTACAGCATTTAACTTATATTGTAGATTTTTTTTGGTTTCTCACCTTTAAAAAGAAGTGATTCATTGGAATAAAGATTTAAACTTAGTAGTTATAGGACCACATATAAGGAACCAATAGGAATGATCTCCTAATGATTGATTTATGGAAGAGTTTTCACCTCCCTATAGAATTGGAACACAAATACTACTATGATATGAGATAAATGAATCTGAACCTTGATAAAGCTTGGAAAGAGAGGAGACTATAACTTCATGATCTATAATAAATAAAGAGATAATATATTGAAAATTAAAATACTAAAAAGAAATGAGAATGAGATCCCATGAAAATATAATAAAAACAAGAACCTTTAAACCTAGAGATCAAGTTTTGTTATAGAACTCCAAACTCAAAATTATGATGGTTAAATTTCATTCCATATGGGAGGGCCTTTTACTTCTATTCATATATACACTTTTTCTCTTGTAATGATTACAAAGGGGATTGGAGGAAACTCCTTCAATATAAATGATATGATACAGAAGAATTACCATTGGACCATACCTCAAGAACAAGTGGAAGATATTACACTCCTTCACCAAGATTACCAATAAAGACCCAACATGGTTTCCCTCTATTATATTTGATTGAATGATGTAATTCAATATTAAATCCACATACATGAATAAACAGTTGGAATGCATTTCATACAGTACATAAATGAAGTGTGGGGGACGAAATACTTTGGAATATAATTTCTTTTAAAAAAATTATTTTTGAGTCTAGTCAATAACATTAAACAAAATAAGTTCAAGGAGGAAATCCATGTTTTTTCCGGAGTCCACTCTTCCATTGATTCATATTTAAGTATAATTGGAGAATTCTACACTTTCATTCATTTTCATTCTTATTTTGGAGACCCATAATGAAGTCAACCAGGGTTAGAGAAAACATAAATTATTCATATCATGCAATAAGAATTAACATAATGAAGATGGAAATCAAACTATGTAAAGGATAATTTATGATGTAAAATGATAGAGAACAAGAATCATGAAAGGACAATTCACACCATGAAAGGTATACACATCTTGAAAATACAATAAAATGGAACTTAAGGAACAAGACCTTCACAGCCTAACTAAATCATCATTGCTAAGGTGATTTTTCTTTTATATTCATTAACATTTGAACCCACTATATTATTGTTTGAAAATCTACTTTTGAGCTTTAACAAGGAAATTTGATGCCCAAAGTTATCTTTTATGTCTTAATTTACTGTTTTATTAGACATTAATTTCATAAATATCCGTTGATTCAATGTTGTAGGTTTTTAAGTTGATGATTTTGAATGAGGAAAACAGGGAATTGAATAATTTGAGTGAAGAATATATATTTAATTGATGGCTTGTGATTTTCACTATGAGGAATATTGATATTTGCGATGGGGAATTTGAGATGGGGGATGTTCTGTTGCAAATAGTCCATTGGTAGAGACTATTTGCGACGGGACCCTCGGCCCGTCACAAATAATTAGATATTTGCTATAGAGAGATGGCCCCTATAGTAATAGTTTTGGCACGAGTTGCACACCACACTATAGGAAGGGAATTTGCGACGGGTATACAATCCCGTCACAAATACCCGACAACGTTTTTTAGTATTTGTGATGGGATTTATCTCACATTGAAAATAGTATGTCGGTGGGTTGGTATTCGTGATGAGACCCGTCACAAATGACTTTAAACCAACGACCATAATTAATAGGCGGATTATCATTTACGATGGGGAGATGACCCCCATCGAAATAGATTTGGTGTGAGTTGCACACCCAACCATAGGATGGGTATTTGTGATGGGTATTCAAGCCCATCACAAATACCCGATGGCATTTTTTAGTATTAGCGATGAGATTTATCTCCCATAAAAAATAGTATGTCGGTAGGTTAATATTTGCAATGGGACCCGTCGCAAATACCTTTTATACCACAAACCCTAATTAATGGGCGGATTAGCATTTGTGACGAGTCTCATCACAAATAATACTATTTGGGACGAGAATCTCGTCGCAAATAGTATTGTCACAAATAATCTAACATATATATACCCCCATCCATTTTTTCTCATTCCACTCATTTCTCTACGCCTCTCCCCCTCTCTACTTACATTTCTTCTCAAAAAAAAATTCAAAGATTAAAATTCCAAATCAGAGAAATATTTACAGCTTATATCCACAAAAAGATTTAGTTTTAAGGTATTCATCTATTTCTTTTTTTTGTTAATGCATTTTATTTTATATTAGTTATAATTATTGTTAATTAGCTTCAATTAAATTTTATTAGAGTTAGATAGTTTTATTTACCATTATTTATTTTTACAAATATTTATGTGCGATTAGTATTAATTAATAGTTATTATATTAATTATTATTAATTTACAGTAATTAGTTTTAATTAGAAATATTTTTAATATGTAGTTATAATTAGTGATATTCAGTAACAACTAGAGATAATTAGTAATAAATTTAAATAAATATTTATAAATAGAAGTAACTAATAATAATTAGTGATAATTAGAAATAATTAGTGGTGACTCGTAGAAATTGGAAATAATTAATAATAATTAGCATGAATAAGTAATAATTAGTGGTAATTCGTAATAAATTTTAATAATTAGTAATTAATTGCCATTAATTTTAATAATTAGTTATTAATAGTCACAAATTTTAATAATTAGTAATAATTAGTATTAATTAGTACTAAATTTTAATAAGTTGTAATAAATTGTAATAATTAGTAATAAATAGTAATAAATAGTAGTAAATTGTAATAAATATAAATAATTATAAATAAATGGTAATAAATAACAATAATTACAAATAATTCTAATAATTAGAAATAAATAATAATAAATAAAAATAAATAGAATTAATTACTGATAAATTCTAAAAATAGTTATTATTACTATTAAATTTTAATAAATAGTAATATTTACTATTAAATTGTAATAATTAGTAATTAGTAATAAATTATAATAAATAGTAATTAGTAATAAATTTTAATAATTAGTAAATAGTAATAAATTAAAATAATTAGTAGTAATTGTAATAAATTGTAAAAATTACTAATAAATTGTAATAAATAGTTTTAATTACTACTAAATTGTAACAAATAGTAATAGATTGTAATAATTCTCAATAAATTGTAATAATTTCTAATAAATTGTAATAAATTATTATAAATTGTATTAAATTGAAATGAATTGTAATGATTAGTAACAAATTGTAATAATTAGTAATAAATTGTAATGATTTGTAATAATTTGTAATAATTTGTAATAAATGGTAATAATTCGTAATATATTGTAACAATTAGTAATAAATTGTAATAAATAGTATCAAATTATAATAATTAGTATTAAATTGTACTAATTGGTAATAATTAGTAATAAGTAGTAATAAATTGTAATAATGAGTAATAAATTGTAATAATTAGAAATAATTTGCAATAATAAGTTATAATTTGTAACAATCCGTAATAAATTGTAATAATTAGTAATAAGTTGTTATAATTAGTAATAATTAGTAATAAATTGTAACAATTAGTAATAAATTAATATAATTTGTAATAATTAGTAATAAAGTGTAATAATTAGTAATAAATTGTAATAATTAGTAATCAATTGTAATATTTATTAAGAAATTGTAATAATTAGTGAAAATTTGTAATAATTAGTCATAATTAGTACTAATTAGTAATGATTAGTAATAATTAGAGGTAATTAGTAATAATTTGTAATAATTAGTAATAAATTTTAATAATTAGTAATAATTAGCAGTAATTAGTAATAATTTGTTGTAATTAGTAATAAATTATAATAATATAAAATAAATTATAATAATCAGTAATAAACTGTAATAATTAGTAGTAAATTGAAATAATTAGTAATAATTAGGAATAATTAGTAATAATTAGTAATAATTAGCAATAATTAGTAATACTTAGCAATAATTTCAAATAATTATCAGTAATTAGTAAGAATTTGAAACAAGTAGTAATAATTGGAATTAATTAGTAATAATTAGAAATAATTAGTAATGATTAGAAATAAATAGTAATAAATATTAATAATTAGGGTTAAATATCAAAAATTAGGAATAAGTAGCAATAATAAGGAATAAATTTCAATAAAGTGTAATAATTAGTAATAATTAGTTGTAATTAGTAATAAATTGTAATAATTAATAATAATTTGTAATAATTAGTAATAATTACTAATAATTAGTGTCGACTAGTAATAAATTTTAATAATTAGAGATAAATTATAATTATTATTAATAAGTAGTAATAAATTGAAATAATTAGTAATAGTTAGGAATAAATAGTAATAAATAGTAATAAATTGTAATAATTAGTAATAATTAGTAATAATTAGTAGTAATTAGCAATAATTAGTAATAATTGGAAATAAGTGGTAATAATTTGCAATAATAAGTAATAATTCGCAATAATTAGTATAATATTTGCAACAATTAGTAATAATTGGAAATAATTAGTAATAAATATCTACAATTAGGAATAAATAGAAATAATTAATAATAATTTGCAATAATTAGTAATAAATATCAATATTTTGGAATAAAGAGAAATAATTAAGAATAAATAGGAATAATCAGAATAATTATAAATAGTTAAACTAATTAACAATAATTATAATAATTAATAATAAATAGAATCATTAGAATAAATCGGAAAAATTTATAGTGGAGAGATAATTAGTAATAAATTTTCATAATTTCCAGTATATTTATGACACCTCTTTTTCCAGACGGCTCATCTCCTTAAAACTTTCCCCTAGTGAAATCACTATAAAAATATACTCCAATGTACAAATATACAGATTTGTATGCACGAGAATGAATATTCGTACATTAGAGAAGATTTTTTCTATTGATTTCAGTTAGAGAAAGTTGCAAGGAGATTAGCCGTTGAGAGAAAATAGTTACTGCTAATCCACCAAAAATTGTACCACTCATAATTAGTAGTAATTAGTGTATATTAGCTATAATTACTAATAATTAGTGGTAATTAGTATAAATTGTTATAAATTAGTGTAAATTAGTATAAATTTTAAAACAAATACTATAAATAACTATGAAATAATATAAATTTTTATAAATTTCTAGAAAAGTAAATTTAATTTTCTTCTCTTTTTTGGATAGTGTTAGTATTATATCAAATTATTTTAAAAAAATAATTATTTTATATTTTTTTAGAGAAATATGGAACAAGTTAAAAAATCATTATTAGATGACCGCGCTTGGATAAATTAGTACAAGAATCTAAACAGTTGTGGTTTAAATCTTGTATATCTTGAGGGTGTCGAACCTTTCATATCATTTGAATCATCCAAACTAGAATTGGTTTCAAAATATACAATTAAATGTCCTTGTAAAAAATATTCTATAAGGGTGTTTGACACATTTGAAAATGTTAGGGTTCATCTATTGGATTTTGTTTTTCAACTAGATTATGTTTTTTGGTATCAACATGGTTGTGGTAGTTCCAGAGAAGATACTAATAATTTGGTTCTTAAACTATCACAGTTTCAAAATTTAGTACATGATGTCATAGGTCTATCTTTTCAACAAACCGAAATTCGGGATGATATCGATTTAACTCTTTAGTTGGAACCATCTCAATTTTATAAGTTATTGAGGTCCACATAGGATGCCTTATATACTGGCTATAAGATAATTAAATTCAAAGTGGTTGCAAAATTTATAGTTGTTAAATCAGATAATGGAATGTCAAATAGAAATTTTGATAACATATTCTCTTTGACTAAAACACTTCTACCAGAAGGAAATGCGTTACCTACAAATTTCAATGAGATAAAGAGGCTGGTTTGTAATTTGGGTCTTAGTTATCAAAAGATTCAAGAATGTTCAAATGATTGAATCTTATATTATGGTGAAAATTATTAATTGGATAGTCATCCCACATATGGAAAATAGTGGTATAAAGAGGCTCAACTAGTGAAGTATCAATTGATTCCTATAAAAAATTGAGATATTTCCCATTTATTCCGAGATTGCAACATTTATTTATCTCTCAGAACACAACAACATTGATGACATAGCACAAAACCAATATTTCAACTAGTAAACGCTTAAATCATCCCTCGGATGGTGATTCAGGAAAATATTATGACTAATTGAATTCGTATTTTTCTTTAGAACCCCAAAATGTGTGATTGGGTATTTCTACAGATGGTTTTAGTCCATCTGGTACTTATTGTAGTCAATATACAGGTTGGAATATCTTTATAACTTAATACAATTTATCTCCTTGGATGTTGATAAAGTAGACATTTATCTTTTTGATATTATTAATTCAAGGACATCCAAAAAATAATATTGATGTTTATTTGAAACTATTAATTGATTAGTTAAATTCACTGTGGAGTAATGGTGTCAGTACATATGATGTTGTTGTGAAACAAAATTTCCTATTGTAAGCTTCATTGATGTGCAATATAGTGACTTCCCAGCATATACCATGTAATGCCCCGACCCCAGTTACCTAGAGTCGGTGCATTATTAAATAACATTGGCATGATCACAAGAAAGATCAAATATCGAAAGACCGATTAGTTTAGTAGCCTTGGAAACACTAGATAAATTCATAAAGTATTACATTACATCATAAAAATGAAAACTACAGCAATATAGTCTCCATAGTCTACACTCTTATCCCCTCATACTATCCCTGCAGGTCATTCATAATTTACTTCTTCACATCCTGGGAAAAATAAAACATAGAAAAGGGGTGAGCTCAAATGCCCAGTAAGGATAACAATATAACGGAAACTTTCATAAATAAGAATAAACATTTAAGGAAATGTATAACTAAAACAAAATCCTTTTAAACTTGAACTTCAACATAGTATGGCAAAAATAAAATGAAATAATGCCATTTACTTATTCACATGGATATTCCATTAATCTAATAATCACATGAAATATCAATAACCACTTTCATAATGATGGAATGCATAATTCCAGACTATCATAACCACATAGCCAAGGCCTCGTGCCAAGACTACAAATAAGATTTTGTCAAGGCCTTGTTCCAAGACACTAGTTTGTCTCATTAGACCTGCTGATGCATCGAGGAGCTATAGCGGGCTCCACCCATCACATATTAAGTCCAATGCATTCCCATATGAAAAGGTTTAAACATAACATAAACATTCGTATTAAAACTAGCATACGAAATGTAAATACTTCACCCATAAACCATGAATGGTGTAAAAATAACACATACAAAGTCAAAAATATCACAAAAACTTCAATAAAATATAGAAGTTTTGTATCATAATAAATCAACTTCAAATAAGCGTAAAATCCATCAAAGGATGTTGACATAGATGAAATCAAAACTCTTTTTAGAGAAATATCTCTTTATATTTTGAAATCATTTAAGAGTTATATATTTATAAAATAAAACATTTTATTTGAAAATATTTTTATAAGCTTGTAAAAGAAGCTTCGATGATTTTATAACAGTGGAAAATAACTGCACCCGCCGTATAAGTTAAAAAAGCATTCTTACCTTAATTCTGACGAAAAGGTTAAAAAGCACCTTGTTTAGAAAATGACAAAAAGATTCCTTTATAAAACTCTTATAAAAAGTCAAAAAAATGGTATAAATAACTTTAACCCAATTTCTTGTAAATAGTAAAAATGTTTTGAGATACATTTTTAAGAATCATGGATGTGGATGATAAAGAGATCCCATTAGATTATTACATATAAACAACCTCGGATAATGAAGACATTGCAAAATAAACCCTTACCTTGTACTTTTCTTTGGTTGAGGGTAGGTTAACCGCCTGTATAATGGTGAAATAATTGTTATTAAATTATACAAGAATCATATATATTAATATGATATCATATATGATATTTTAACATTTTTTTGTTAATAATATCTTAGTATTATCGTCATTTCGGGTGTTAACTTACTCATTTTCTTTGATATGTTTTGTTACGTAAGACATGTTTTTCATGGATAGGATGTATCTTATTCATATCCAGAATGATATCAAGTCCTTAAAAATTATTTTTAAATCATCAAATGATAATTATACTTGAATGGATACGATGGAGAATGAATCTCATCGCGTTCGTGGAGATGGTAGTTCGTACGTACGCACGAGCGACAATATCATTTTTCTGATATTAAAATAATATATAATTGGATGGTATATCATATATAAATAATAATTATCATTATATATTTATTATTTACATGAATTAAAAATCATTATTATACCCATCCAAATAATAATATATTGAATTACAATTACACCACGACATGGAGACGGTAAGTCGTACGTACGCACGTATGGTGGCATGTCATTGAAAGGATGGATAGAATACTGAATATGGTTGTACAATATTTATAATAACATCAAAGTATATATAATATACTGGAGTTATTATTTTAGAATGGTAATAACAAATAAAAAAGAAGTTGAAGAAGAAATGAACTTGAAAAATGGTGGTGAAATTATTACCTCTTCTTCGGGTTCTTCCTTTTGATTTGATCAAAAGGGATCCATAGGTTGGATTTCTGACTAAAGGAATGACTCTAGGATTAAGTGAGGGAATTTTAGAGAGTATTTGGGAATAGGTTGGCCGAACTAAAAGGCTTTGAAGGTGTGAATTAATGAGAAGGGGGAGTGCCCTTTTATAAGAGGGGTGAGGGGCACCTTTGAAAAAGCAATAAATATTATTTTATAATAAATTCATATTGGTTTTCTAATGGCTCCAAAGTATATTATTTAATGTTTAAGGTGGGGATGGGTCACAAAACACTCAACCAATAGAATTTAGACAGGTTTGGGTCATTATATTAACCTTATCTTTTAGTTTTAACTCTTAGTTAATTACTTTGACACTTACCATGTCACTTTGTATTTTTATATTATATAGCTAATAAACTTACTATATACCTCCAAGAGACCCAAAAGTGGTCCCTTAATGATACAAATATCATGATATAAGTCCCTTGTCCAATCCTTATATTTTTAGTAATTTAATATCAATTAATAATATAATATTTGTTTTGAAAACTCTTTTATGTCAATTTTGACACTATTCAATAGTTGATTTTTTTAAAATTCATAACAGAATGATTACTTTGAAAAACATAAATTAAATCAGTCCTAATATTTCATATTATCCTAGAAAATTAGTTAAATTCCTTAAAAGTCTAAATTATATTTATTTGGGTATTTATAATATCAATTATTTTAATTTTTCACTATTATGGTAATTACTGAATCATCACTATGTCATAAATAAATTAAATTATTTAGTGTCTAAAAATTATAAATAAACTATCATTATGTAGGAAATCGTATTATCTTTCTAATGAGTATTTATGGTTTAAATTCCAACATATATAACCCTTTGTAAAAATTTTGTTTCTAAAAGATATATGCTTTTGTCATTTTTGTATTTATTTTAACTTAATTAAAATAATGTGTCCCTATCACCTACAAGTGGCTCCATGGGGTCCCCAAATTGACCCAAAGATGCCAATGGTTGGACAGGTATCTACCAATAAGGTTAGAACACATTTTAGGGTAATTTAGTATTATTATAATATTATTTTTTAACCCTTATTTACGTGATTTACCCTTTAACCATGGTAAATAAAATATTTACCGAAGTAATTATTCAAAATGTCTAAAAATAAAAGTTACCTATTTACACAATTTTGACATCCTGATTCCAAATATAGAATCCATTTTTCCAAATTCGAAACACAGAAGTGGAAGAAATTAATTTAAAATTAATTCCCGCTGTCAAAACAAAAAGCGTGTTTTTAAGATATAATAACTATAAATAGATTGATACTTGTTTATGTCTGGTTTAATTGTGAAATTATATCCAATGACCAAAATTGTACCAAATGGTAAAAATATATTCTAAATATTCTTTAAAACCACTCAAATCCATAATTTATCACTACTAATTATTTTGATTTAAAAAGTTGTTTTTAATTAAAATTTAGTAATTTTCACTATTCATCAAAATATTAAAGTTATCCGAAAAGTACCAAAATTTCACCTTATACTAAATTCGATACTCCGAATCCAAAAATGAAGTCCATTTTGAGAGATAAAATTTCTGAAATTTTAAAAAGTAGGTATTACTATTCATAATGGCTAGTTTGATCGGTTGTGGTGCGTGTTAGAACTCGATGTTGCGTACAACACATGCTATTGAATTATTCAAAGAGAAGCGTACCGTAGAAGAATGAGGTGTTACATTCTCCCATCCTTCAAATAATTTCGTCCCTGAAATTTCTAGAATACTACCGCATGAAAAGACTCGGGTGGTTCTTCATCATATGATCCTCGGGTTCCCACGTTGCCTCTTCCATCTTATGGTTTCTCCACAAGACTTTTACCAGATGAGTTGTCCAGTTTCTCAGTACTTGTTTTCTAGTATCATGAATCTTGACTGGCTCTTCACAATAAGACATATCAGGTTCCAGTTCTAATTCCTCATAGGTGAGTACATGTGTTGGGTCCAGCATGTATTTTCTCAATAGAGATACCTGGAACACATCATGAACTTTGGAGAGACTTGGAGGAATTGCCAATCGGTAAGCTACAACCCCAATTCGTTCTAGAATTTCAAAAGGTTCGATGTACCTGGGACTCAATTTACCTTTCTTACCAAAACGTATGACTCCATTCCATGGAGATACCTTCAAGAAAACATGATCACCGACTTGAAATTTCAAATCCTTCCTTCGATTATCGGCATAGCTGTTCTGCCTACTTTGAGCTACTTTGATATGGTTTTAGATTACCTTCACCTTTTCCATCGTTTCCTCCACCAGTTTAGGGTCTACATGTTTTCTTTCACCAATGTCATCCCAACAGGTTGGTGTGCAATATCTCTTTCTATATAACGCTTCATATGGTGCCATCTGAATACTCGAATGGAAGCTATTGTTATAGGAAAATTCTACCAGAGTTAAATTTTGATCCCACATACCCTGAATGTCAAGTGAGAAGGATCTCAACATGACTTCTAAGGTTTGAATAGTTTGTTCTGATTGTCCATCTGTTTGAGGGTGGTACGCAGTGCTCAAATGAAGTTCAGTATCCAAGGCTTTCGGAAAACTTTTCCAGAATATTGAAGTAAAACAAGGATCACGATTAGAAACAATCGATAGGGGTACTCCATGAAGTCTCACAACTTCATTAATATATAGTCTTGCTATTTGTTCAAGTGGTAAATATTCCCTTATAACAAGAAAATGTGCTGAATTGGTAAGACGATCAACAATGACCCATATTGCATCGTTCCTTCTAGGAGTCTTTGGTATCCCCATGACAAAGTACATCGTAATATTGTCCCATTTCCACTCCGATATGGGAAGAGGTTGCAATACTCCACCAGGTTGTTGCCTTCTAGCTTTCACTTGTTGACAAACCATACATCTTGACACAAAATCAGATATCTCCCTCTTCATGTTGTCCCACCAAAAATGTTCTTTAAAATCTCTATACATTTTGGTGCTCCCAGGGTGTATAGAGAAATTGGAACTATGAGCATCATCCAGCAATCCCCCTTTTAGATCAGGTATATCGGGAACACAAAGTCTCTTTCCGAATTTCAAAATTCCTTCTTCATACACAAAGTCTCTCAATCTCCAATCATTCACAGCTTTAATCTTCTTTTGAAATTCTTCATCATCAGTCTGAGAACTCTTAATACATTCTAGTAAAGATGGTTTGGAAACCATTTTAAAAAGAATTGATGTTTCACCTTCCCTGGTTATTCCCATGTCCATCTTCACCAGATCCATGAAAATTGGATCCCTTTCAATTCTCATATTGTTCAAAACTCCATGATCTTTTCTTCTCAAAGCATCTGCCACCTTGTATTCCTTCCAAGGGTGGTAGTGTATCGTGGAATCATAATCCTTGAGTAATTCAAGCCATATCCTTTTCCTCATGTTGAGTTCTTTTTGTGAGAAAATATACTTCAAACTCTTGTGGTCAGTATAAATCTCACATTTTTCACCATAAAGGTAGTGCCTCCATATCTTCAAAGAAAATATCACAGATGCTAACTTGAGATCATGAGTAGGATAGCTTTGTTCATGAATTTTCAACTGTCGTGATGCATAGGCAATAACCCTATCATTCTGCATAAGGACACAACCAAGTCCTTTCTTTGATGCATCACTATAAATAACGAACCCATCATTCCCCAATGGAAGAGTCCGTATAGAAGCATTGACTAATCTTCTCTTCAGTTCTTCGAAACATTCTTCACACTAATTTTTCCAAACAAATTTAACCCCTTTACATGTGAGCTTTGTTAATGGGTTATCCAATCGAGCAAAATTCTGGACGAAACGTGGATAATAACCTGCTAAACCAATAAAACTGCGTACCTCAGTTATACTTTTCGGTGCTTGCCATTCATGGATTTCCTTAGTATTAGAAGGATCCACAGAGATTACATCTTTAGTGAAAATATGGCCAAGAAAAGAAATCTCATGAAGCCAGAAATCACACTTGCTAAACTTCCCATATAATTCATGTCTTCTAAGAGTCTTTCGGATAATGCGCAAGTGATTTTCATGATCCTCGTAGCTTTTGGAGTATACCAAGATATCATCAATAAATACCACCACAAATTCATCAAGATATTCCTTGAAAACTCTATTCATCGGATCAATGAATACAGAGGGTGCATTAGTCAATCCAAAAGGCATTATTGTAAACTCGTAATGCCCGTACCTGGTTCAAAATGTTGTCTTCGGAATGTCTTCCTTCTTCAAAAACAATTGATGGTATCCAGATCGAAGGTCAATCTTTGAAAAGTGTTTAGATCCATGTAGTTGGTCAAATAAATCATCAACGGGAGGTAGGGGATACTTGTTCATTATTTTTATAGCATTCATCTCACTGTAGTCGATACATAACCTCATAGATCCATCTTTCTTTTTAACAAAAATAACAGGGGCTCCCTATGGAGAAACATGAGGGTGAATAAATCCCTTATTACTCAGTTCCTCTAGTTGTTTCTTTAGTTTAACTAATTCTACAGTGGCCATTCTATAAGGGGTCTTCGATATAGTCATTGATCCAGGAATTAAATCAATGTAAAACTCAACTTCTCATTCTGGAGGATGTCCCGGTAAGTCTTCTGAAAACACATCTACATATTCTTTCACAACAGGTACATCCTCTATTTGAACATTCCTTTCCTCACCCACTGTAATTTCATCCTCTTTCTCCCCAATAATTGAATTTAGTTGATCTTCTGGGGGTGGATCTAGATAAGAATTATGTGGTGACGATTCTGCTCTAAAGATAAGGTTCTCTTTATCATCATCATCAAAAATCGTAACCTCCTTCTTCTTACAATAAATATTTGTATCATAGTCCGAAAGCTAATCCATACTGAGGATTATATCAAACTCAATCATAGGTATGACGATGAGATCAGTGGATAAAGAACATTTATGTGATCTAATGGGGACTGATTCACAAAACTTTTTTGCAATGATACTTCCCTTAGGAGTTTTTACTGACAACTCCCTTGTTAAATCAAATTGGAAATATCTAATTTTCTTATCAAACTTGGAAGATATGAAACAATGCGATGATCAAAAATCGAATAATGCATTTTCTACACTTGAGGAAACCATTAAATTACATGCCACCACGTCTTTTGGAGCTTCTACCTCAGCCGTAGTGATAGCATAAGCTTGGCCTTGATCCCTTGGCCTTTTCTGAGGTAAGTTCCCCTGACGCTTAGGACATTCATTTGTATAATGTCCCATCTCCCTGCAACTGTAGCACTGAACATCGGTAGCTTCCTTCTTCCCTTTGCAATCACGAGCTTGGTGGCCTTTTCACCACACTTGTAACAGACACCCATTCCCTTCAAGAAAGTACCAGGGTGTTTCTTTCCAAATTTCCCACAGGATGGATATTCAACCATTCCCTTCTTCCCCTTATTTCCATTCCCAGATTGTTCAGCAGATCTCTTCTTCTCTTTCTTTGCTTTAAAGTCATAATACTTATAGAATTCTTTCTCTATCTGGATAGAACATGAGACAATGTCTTCGTACGATGAGAAGTATTGTGAGACTAATTCTCCACGGAGAAATGGTACTAACCCATCAATGAAAAGATAAATCTTACTTCTTGGGTTATGTATATAATCTCCAACATACCTTTCTAACCTTATAAAGTTAGCCTCATACTTTGCAACATTCTCATCCTCCTTTTGTCTCAGACTCAGAAATTGCCTTTCCATATCTGCTCGATGGTCACGAGGAAAGTATTTTTCTAAAAACAGATCTTTGAACTCACTCCATTCCATATTTGATAATTCATAATCTTCCTTCATGTTTTGAATCAATGACAACCATTGATCAGCATCTCCAGTGAGGCGGTAAACTGCCATGATAACTTTTTCCCTTTCACCACTCCCCAAAGCCTGAAATATTTTCTCTAGGGAATTTATCCTTTGCTCAGCGACTAACAGATTTTTACTATAATTGAACATTGGTGGTTGTTGCCTCATGAAGCGATCTAACATTGATCCTCCACACTGTGGATCAGGGTGCTCCATACGGTTAAGGTGATTATTCATAACCTGAGAAAGTTATACCAGTATGGTAATTGCTGATTGGCACCAGTTGCATCACCAGCTCCACTATAATTATATTGAGTAGCAGGGCAATCCCTACATGGAGTGTGTTCATTGATACAGTTTCCATTTCTTCCACTAGGCGCCATTTCTAAACAATGTTATAAACTAGATTAGTTTATGAATCAAAATACATAATTTCATACTTATAAAACACTTAACATAAATTGAACTATTTATGGATATAATCCATAATTATAAAAAAAATTCTTTGAGGAATTATATACTCATAAACCATTCATAATTATTTGTAACGAAAATGAGAGTTATCCTAAGCATATCCCCCGTGAGTGTCGTAACCAAGAGTGCAGCAAGACCCATTGTCGTGCACTAGTTCTCGTTCGAGTCTAGCTCAAAGCAGTGTTTTCGGGTTTTTACACCTAGGTATATCTGTGCCAGATCCGTCTCTACCTGCTCGTATCCAGACAGGGATGTATTGCTCGAAAAAACCACAAAATCTTTACAATACCAAAATTCTTGGATGTTCTTCTATACTAATCCTCAAAGTCCATCTTAAATCTATGTGCTCTAATCAGAGTTTATCTAAATCTAGCTTCCAGGGTTTGTACTAAACTTCTTATAATACCAACTGTAACGCCCTGGCCCCAGTTACCTAGAGTCGGTGCATTATTACATAACATTGTCATGATCACAAGAAAGATCAAATCTCGAAAGACCGATTAGTTTAGTATCCTTGGAAACACTAGATATATTCATAAAGTTTTACATTACAACATAAAAATGAAAATGACAACAACATAGTCTCTATAGTCTACACACTTATCCCCTCATACTATACCTGTAGGTCATTCATAATTTACTTCTTTACATCCTGGGAAAAGTAAGACATAGAAAAGGTGTCAGCTCAAATGCCCAGTAAGGATAACAGTATAGCAGAAACTTTCATAAATAAGAATAAACATTTAAGGAAATGTATAACTAAAACAAAAGACTTTTAAACTTGAACTTCAATATAGTATGGATAAAATAAAATGAAATAATTACATTTACATATTCACATGGATATTCTACTAATCGAATAATCACATGAAATATCAATAAACACTTTCATAATGATGGAATGCATAATGCCAGACTATCATAACCACATAGCCAAGGCCTCGTGCCAAGACTACAAATAAGATTTTGTCAAGGCCTTGTGTCAAGACACTAGTTTGTCTCATGAGACCTACCGATGCATCGAGGAGCTATAGCGGGCTCCACCCGTCACATATTAAGTCCAATGCATTCCCATATGAAAAGGTTTAAACATAACATAAACATTCGTATTAAAACTAACGTACGAAATGTATATACTTCATCTATAAACCATGAATGGTATAAAAATAACACATCCACAGTCATACATATCACAAAACCTTGAATACAATATAGAAGTTTTGTATCATAATAAATCAACTTCAAATAAGCGTAAAATCCATCAATGAATGTTGACATAGATGAAATTAAAACTCTTTTTAGAGAAATGTCTCTTTCTATTTTGAAATCATCTAAGAGTCATATATTTATAAAATAAAACATTTTCTTTGAAAATATTCTTATAAGATTGTAAGGGAATCTTCAACGATTTTATAACGGCTAAAAATAGCCGCACCCGCCGTATAAGTTAAAAACCCATTCTTACCTTAATTCCGTCGAAAAGGTTAAAAAGCACCCTGTTTGGAAAACGGCGGAAAGATTCCTTTATAAACCTCTTATAAAAAGTCAAACAAGGTTATAAATATCTTTAACCCATATTCTTGTAAATAGTAAAAATGTTTTGAAATACATTTTTAAGAAACATGGATGTGGATGATAAATAGATCCCAGAAGATTATTACGTATAAACAACCTCGGATAATGAAGAGATTGCGAAATAAACCCTTACCTTGTACTTTTATTTGGTTGAGGGTAGGTTAACCTCCAGTATAATGTTGAAATAATTGTTATTAAATTATAAAATAATCATATATTTTAATATGATATCGTATATGATCTTTTATCATTTCATTGTTAATAATATCTTAGTACTATCGTCGTTTCGGTTGTCAACTTACCCATTTTCTTTGATATGTTTTGTTACGTAAGCCATGTTTTTCATGGATAAGATGTATTTTATTCATATCCAAAATGATATCAAGTCATTATACATTATATTTAGATCATAAAATGATCATTATACTTGAATTGATACGATGGAGAATGAATCTCATCGCGTTCGTGGAGACGGTAGTTCGTATGTACGCACGAGCGACAATATCATTCTTTTGATATTAAAATAATATATAATTGGATGGTATATAATATATAAAGAATAATTATCATGTTATATTTATTATATAAATGAATTAAAAATCATTATTATACCCATCCTAATAATAATATATTGAATTACAATTACACCACGACGTGGAGACGGTAAGCCGTACGTACGCACGTATGGTGACATGTCATTAAAAGGATGGATAGAATACTGAATATGGTTGTACCATTTTTATAATAACATCACATTATATATAAGATACTGGATTTATTATTTTAGAATGGTAATAACAATGAAAGACGAAGTGGAACAAGAATGGAACTTGAAAAAGGGTGGTGAAATTATTACCTCTTCTTCGGGTTCTTCCTTTTGATTTGATCAAAAGGGCTCCTTAGGTTGGCTTTCTGACTAATGTAAGGCCTCTAGGATAAATTGAGGGGAGTTGAGAGAGTCTTTGGGTAGAGTTTGTCCGAACCAAAAGGCTTTGAAGGTGTGAATTAATGAGAAGGGGGAGTGACCTTTTATAAGAGGGGTGAGGGGCACCTTTGGAAAAGCAATAAATATTATTTTATAATAAATTCATATTCGGTTTCTAATGGCTCCAAAGTGGATTATTTAACGTTTAAGGTGGTGATGGGTCGCAAAACCACTCATCCAATAGAATTTATAAAGGTTTGGGTAATTATATTAACCTTATCTTTTAGTTTTGACTCTTAGTTAATTAGTTTGATACTTACCATGCCACTTTGTATTTTTATATTATATAATTAATAAACATACTATATACCTCCAAGAGACCCCTAGTGGTCCATTAATGATACAAATATCATGATATAAGTCTCTTGGACGAACCTTATATTTTTACAAATTTAATATCAATTAATAATATAATATTTGTTTTAAAAACTCTTTTATGTCAATTTTCCACTATTTAATAGTTGAATTTTGTAAAAATCATAACAGAATGATTAATTCAAAAAAAGTCCATTAAATCAATCCTAATATGTCATATTATCCTAGAAATTAGTGTAATTCATTAAAAGTCTCAAATTATATTTATTTGGGTATTTATAATATCAATTATTTTAATATTTCACAATTATGGTAATTACTGCTTCATTATTGTGTGATAAATAAATTAAATTATTTAATGTCTAAAAATTATAAATAAAATATCCTTATGTATTAAATATTTTTATCTTTCTAATGAATATTCATATCTGGAAATCCAACATATATAACCATTTGTAAAAATTGTTTTTCTAAAAGATATATGCTTTTGTCATTTTTGTATTTATTTTAACTTAATTAAAATAATGTGTCCTTATCACCTACAAGTGGATCCATGGGGTCCCCAAATTGACCCAAAGATGCCCATGGTCTGACATGTATCCACCAATAAGGTTAGGAAACATTTAGGGTAATTTATTATTATTATAATATTATATTTTAACCCTTATTTACCGGATTTACCCTTTAACCATGGTAAATAAAATATTTACCGAAGTAATTATTCAAAATGTCTAAAAATAAATGTTAACTATTTAAAAAATTTGGATATCCTGATTCCAAATATGGAATCCATTTTTCCAAATCCAAAACACAGAAGTGGCAGAAATTAATTTAAAATTAATTCCCGCTGTCAAAACAAAAAGCGTGTTTTTTAGATATAATAACTATCAAAAGATTGATACTTGTTTATGTCCGGTTTAATTGTGAAATTATGTTAAATGAATAAAATTGTACAAAATTGTAAAAATATATTCTAAATACACTTTAAAACCACTCAAATTAATAAATTATCACTATTAATTATTTTGATTTAAAAAGTTGTTTTTAATTAAAATTTAGTAATTTTCACTATTCATCAAAATATTATAGTTATCCGAAAAGTACCAAAATTTCACCTTAAGATAAATTCGATACTCCGAATCCAATGATGAAGTACATATTTAGATATAAATGTTCTAAAATTTTAAAAAAGTTGGTATTACTATTCATAACGGCTAGTTTGATCGGTTGTGGTGCGTGTTAGAACTCGATGTTGCGTACAACACACGCTATTGCAATATTCAAAGGGAAGAGTATCATAGAATATTGGGGTGTTACATAGCAAGTTATATAGCCAAGGTACACATGGTTCCAAATCATGTACATACTATATGAGATACAACAATTCATTTATGATCTTCAATGGAAAAAAACATTTTTTTGACTATCATTAGAGATTCCTTCCAACTGATCATCCTTTTTAGAGGAAAAAATATTATTCTATAAAATTAACAATTATAAGGATGGGCCTCCAAAAACAATCTTAGGTATAGAGTTAAAACAAATTGTCTCTTTTTTACCTCCTATCACATTTGGACCAACAATAAACCAATATAAAATTGATGGATTTGGGAAAGAATAAAATTGGATAAAATGGGGAATTTTTAGAATATTCCATATTGTTTACATTTTTTGTTCCATCACATGTTGGATGCCAAGAATATTGAGAATAACTCTTTTCATAATTTATTTCATACAGTTTTAGATACACCAGGTAGGAGAATAGATAATGTAACGGCATGATAATAACTTTCCCAAATTTTTAGGTGACCAGAACTTTAAATGCTTGAAAATGTCAAATCAAAGAAGTTAATAAATCCAAAATAATCATATACAATATCCAAAGAAAAATATATTATTATATTGTTAGTGGATTTCAGATTTGATACTTCCATATGGTTATGTTTCCAATTTGGGAATATGTTTTAGAAATGGTCATATTACGAAATTAAAAAGTCATGGTTGTCAAGTTATAATAGAAAGAATTATGTCGATTAGATTAAGAGGTTTGTTGAATTCTATGATTTGGGATGTGATGAGAGATATATCATATTTTTTTCGAAGACATTTATGTTGTGACAAAATACTACAAGGCACTAAATAGATTTTAAGAAGATGTTGATTAAATTTAGCTAAACTATAAAAACTCATCCCATCAACTTTTTTGGTTCAACAGAACATTTGATATTAGATTTTCTGTGTAAAGAAAAATGTGGAGGTCCGACACAATTTCGATGGATGTACCCATTCAAGAGATGTTTGTAAAAATTGAAGAAAAAAGTGGATAACAAAGAATCAGTTGAAGGTTCAATTTTAGAATCTTATTTAAAAGAGGAAATTTATTTTTTCTACTCTAATTAAATTTAATATGAATATCCCTAAAAAAACCTCATAGGCCATAATGATGGAAATGTTGACGATGAAATGAGTATTAAATTATCAATTTTTAATCATCCTTAACATGGATTTACTAGAGTTCATGAACGATGGATTTCAAATGATTAAAATCACAAAGCTCATACATATATTCAACTCAACTATGAATAAATGAAACTATTTTTAATCTAATTGATCCTATCACTTATTTTATAATATTTATTACAAAAAAATTAATCTTTTTTATTTTTAAGTTTTATGATAGTCATATTAAGAAATAGCTTCCACAAATTACAATAGCTCCTCTTGAAGAACATAGGAAAAATAATTTTTCCTACTAGTTTCAAAAATTGATTACATAAATTATTTATGGTTTAACATATAAAATAAATTTATTACCTCTTATATTGATAATTGTTTTAAAAATATTCAGGTATCTCAATATGCGGATAAAATTGATAATCGATTGTGTGTATTGAGTAACCCACCATCTAAAACGGTTAAATATTATAATGCATAAATGGTGAATGGTTTTTTATTTTATATATGTGCATATAGGGAATAAAAAAACTACGAAGAGTGATGTTTTCTTGAGAGGAGATCATTATTGAGAAACTAAAGTTTACTTTTACCGAATACTGGATGAAATTATTGAATTGTGTTACTTGTGACAAAATTATATAATGATGTTTAAATGTTAGTCGATAGATAGTGATAGAGGATTGTGTGTTCATCTGTACCATGGAATAGTTTATGCCAAATTTCAAAGTCTTCTTACAGTAAAGGAACCATTTATATTGTCTCATCAGGCACATAAAATTTATTATTAAAATTACCTTGAAACTTCAAGAGAGTTGGGTGACTGGTGGATCATAAAAAAAATTAAATATTTTAAAAATTAGTTTACTCAAAGAGATTGTGGTTTCACTAAAGTAAAAGGAATTGAAAATTTTCAAGAGACTTCTCAAAATATATCTTTTCTATGAAGAGACACAAATATCGATGGTGACACCCCATAGTTAAGGGACAATGGTGATGATGATGTTAATGATATTAAAATTGAATTAGAAATGACAAGAGTTGATCAAACTAAAACTCATATGGAAGTTGATGATGCTGAGGAATATGAAAAAATTGGAATCGTAAAAAAAGAAGACGAGGATGAAGATCAATATTGACATAGTTAAATGATGATTATAATAATATATAATATATATCTATATATAATTGTGGATTTCAACTATTTTCTAACAAGAGTCATTTTGTGTTTCAAATGGGTGAGGATTTGTTTCAAAAGTTGCAGGAGGCTGATCAACCTTTGGACAAGTAGGATGTTGGATCATCTGACCCTCAGACTAATATAAGTTCAGGGAGAACTCAGAGGGTGCATGGTATGGCACTATTGATGATTCATGACCCTATCCCTAAGCAACGTCCATGTCTTGTAAAATATCCATGCATAAAGAGGTATGCATACATATGAGTTTTAGTTAGCTTTAGTTAAATGGTTTATATATTAATTTTTTGACTATTTGTTCTTTTTTTTAGGTTTTCACATATATATATATATTTGATTGGGTGGTAATATATTACACAATTATTTTTCTGAAGTATGGGTCACATGTGATCAGATTCCTATTGATGTTTAGTACGACATGTTCGATCATTGGTTTGTACATAAATAAATAATATTTATTTTGAAATTTATTTAACTAATGACTTGATATTATAAATTATTTGTAGGGTTTGTGGTATCTCATCAATGAGAGCATGAATGGTGCTATCTAGAAGGCATGGGAGGAGTTTATTATTGAGAGTTGCCATCAGTTTTTGCACAATTTGAGAAGTAAAGAAATGATGAAAGCATGATTGAAAGAGATTGGTGAGTCTTTTCACACCCACCGACCTGATTACATTTCATCTCAGGATTGGAACGAATTATGTTCCGACTATTTGGTTGGTTGTTTTCAGAGGAGATCAACGATAGGTTAAAAATACTGGGGGAGACATGAGGTGACACATCGAGTCAGTTGTCGTATATTCATTACGAATAGGGAACATGTGGTAAGTACTTTTTTTAAATCATTTATTCAACTATAAAGATAAATAGATTATTATATATTCATAGAGGCATTCAGATATCCCCACATTACGGAGTACAACCTTTATTGGAGGATGTACAATGATCTGGTTTCTGGAGAGATTAGAGGTGATCATCAGTGTCAGATTGTGATCAGTATAATTTCTTTTTGTGTTTGAAAATTAACTTTAAATAATATTTTAGATATTTTAATTTTAAATTGCAATACAAAGAGTCATATGAGGACACAACATTTCAGAAATAGACTGACAGTCAGGCTGATACCGATGGTTAGACCAATGCCCACCAATTTTATTAGACACCTGGATGCAGGCGACCCAGTATGCCCTCGAGAAAGGAAGATTTTTTTGTATCGACTCTCTATTGATACCTAAGAGTTATTATGGAACCATTGTGATGTCGGCATCCAGCACAAGGAGAGGTTGGGGAGAGTCATCATCATCATCATTTGATGCACAATAGTAGGAGTAGCTA
The DNA here is from genome assembly GCA_963277665.1 of Viscum album. NCBI lineage: Eukaryota > Viridiplantae > Streptophyta > Magnoliopsida > Santalales > Viscaceae > Viscum > Viscum album. The sequence goes on from OY728123.1 coordinate 1,761,285,282, forward strand.
TGAGCTCAGGATGAGCTTATAGAGAGTATGCGTAGGGAACAGGAGGAGATGCGTTAATGACAACAACGGCAGAAGGAAGAGCTCCGAAAATAGTAGTAGTAGGAGGAGATGTATCGATGGAAGTAGTAGATCCATGAACATATGAAGTGCATGTGATGTATGACTCATGGTTTAGGGATGTCGTTCCCACTACCATCTCCTCCAATTTCTCCAAAAAGACCCCCTAAGTGATGTATTTATTTTTTTTATGTTAAAACAATTGAATGAAAATTTTAAAGTTATATTACCTATTTAAATTTCATATATAGTTCGTTTTTTTATATTTTTGCGAATATAGAATCTTTATTTTTTATTTATTTTTTATTAATTTATTTAATTTTTTAATTTTTTTATATATTTATAATTATTTTTTTATTTTATTGTTATTGTTATTATTTTATTTTTACAAATATCAAGGTTTTTATTATTTTATATTTTTTTATTGTTTTACTAATATTAATATTATTATTTCAATAATATTAATATTAATAATCATAATTTTATTTTTATTTTTATTTTATTATTATAATTATTATTATAATTTTTTACTAATATTAACATTATTATTTCATTAATATTAATATAATAATAATAATATTATTATTATTACATTAATATTTTTTATATTATTAGTATCAGTATTAATATTATTACATTCTAATATTATTTTATTATTATTGTTAATATTATTTTATTTTTATATTTCATTTTAATTTTTTAATCTATTTGTGATGATTCTTTTTTCAATAGGTCGTCGCAATAGGGTTTTCAAAAATATCAATAAAACTTTTTACGATGGGATGTGGACCCATCGGAAAAAAATATATTTACGATGGGACCCCATTACAAATAACCTGTCACAAATTTGAAAATTTCTAATAGTGTTGATAGAATTAGTTGATTTGGGTAAATAAAATTTCCCTTCCATTTTCATATTTTGAATTTCTAAATTTTATGTGGAATAATTTTTTATTATGATTGAATTCGATGAGTGATTATACTTAATCCACATGTTCCATTACTAATAGTATTTCTAGACTATATACATTATATATTTCCATAACCATATTTCATTAGTGATCTTAGCGCATGACACCTTCTAGAAATTTCATTGGAACTTATCGATGCTATGTGTATGAAAAAACACATTTAACATGATTGAGGAATTTTTTTATTTAACCCTTATCCTTGATACTACCTTTGACATCAATCCTTGTGTTTCCCTAAAAATCTATGTATTACCTTGCTAGGAATGATCCACATTAAATGGAATTTATATCCATTCCTACCTTGATCTATTTATATTGCATGATATGTTAAAGATTAACTATGGGGTGTGGAATGTATTAGATGAAATAATTTATTATATTGTATGGGAAAAGTGTGGGGGTGCTATTTTGGGTATTTGAAAAATATCATGTTACATCCATTCTACTTATTGTTTTTTGTTCCTTAAAAAATATAGCACAAATGAAAAAAGGTTGTATTTGGATAAAATAAAAAAACCCATTGCCAAACCAACTTTTTTTATCATATGAGGTTAGGTGGTGAATGTGATTTTTTATAAAAAACGTAGTAAAAATATAAATAAAATTTCTAGAAGTTATAATTTTTTCATTATAATTATATTGATCACGACCTGACTTTTATTTCTAGGGAGAGAAATTTATTTTTTTATAGAGGATATTTTCATGGAACTTTACATTATATATCATCAAGTAATATTTAGTAATAACCCACCTTTTTAGCATGGATATTTTTAACGGAAATATCTAACAACATTAAAACTCAGAGTCATTAGAACCGTATTTTAATTTCCTCATTATTTTATGTGAATTATTCCTTTACAAAGTGGGTAATCTAGATATTTTTGATTTTTATGGAAAAGAAACATGTACTCGTGATAAGAGAATAACTCTACATGGATTTGTATCATGATCTATGAGAGAAACAAATACATTGTGACTTAAATCATGACATGGAATGTTTTATACTAATGAATTATGATATATTAATGAATAAATGAAAAATACCTTCCATTAATCAAAGAAAAAATGTATAATACTTAGGTTTATTTTTCTCTTTTAAAAACTGTGAAGTTGAATTGGTGTTTTCTATGAAACTCAAAAGGTTTATCCTCTATTGATAATCATTTTATTTAATTTCTTTATAATTTGAATGTTGGAAATAAATTTTTCCTCTTTTAATTTTTTTGATATTATATGCTTGAGGACAATAATGTTCTTAGTGTGGACGAATTAATAAAACCATATTTTTCATAATTATTTTTATATTAAATATATATTTTAGGAACATTAAATTATTTCACATTCTATTGTTTTAATATATTTTGTTTCATGGAAGGATATAGTGATTTATTGAATATAAGCATAAGGTAGTGAATTTATCAAAAAAAAATATCATGTGATGAGTGACAAGTGAAGGTCCAAGTACAATGATTAAAACCTATTAACCGGGCTGAAACAGAGTGAAATCAGATAGAAAACTCTAGTTCGTGTTGTCAATTTCATTCAAGACATGAAACATAAATGAATATGTGATGTGAAGACACGAAATGAGTAAAAAAAATTCTGTAGAATGTAATCATGTGTCGTGGTATGGAACATATGGTGGAACTACGATACTCCTAATAAACACCAAGATAGGTTTTTAAAGTGTAAAGGTTTTCATGAAAATATCAAACCTACAAAACACATGTCATAAAAATCCCATATGGGACCAAAAATCATTAGGTTTGATAGAATTAATGGATGAACACTTCATTTTTGACCTTAGTACATTATATACACCTAGAGTTTTACCTATAAGAATTTAATTACCACATTTATGGAGTCTTGAGCATAAAACATATTTATAAATAAATACAATAGGGGGATTGAATGGGGAATGATCGACAAGTGAAAGATCTGGATGATGGGTTGCTGCTATATTACTTATCCAAATTTATTTTCATTCTTTTATTTTCTTTATTTTATATGATTCTATTTTTCTCCCACATTAACTTGATTAACTCACTCGTAGAGGGTAAGTTCTTTTGATTAATAATGAAATGTAAGGATGAACCAATCTTTAATGCGTGAGTTTTTTTTCCTAAATGAATAATATATTTTCTGGCATCTTCTTTCTCATTTCAAATTCGTAATCCAGTTTTTTAATTCCAAATGCTTCCAAATTTTGGTTATTTTTTTAATATTAATTTCCATGGATGATGATCCATATCTCAATCCACCCAATTCCTACATTTTTACTGTTGAATAGATTAGTATTGGGTGGTGCATGTTTGGCGATTTCCAGCAAGTGTAAGTGATTTTGACAGGAACTATTGTTACTAATGGAATAAAAATAACCAATTAGGGATTAACCTAATTTATCAATAGGTCCCTTAATAATATCGTTAACATAAGAAGGGGTTAGACTAATTTTAGATTTAGATTTTTTATATTTTCACTATCACCATATTGCTAAGGGAGACAGATGAATCAATAAAAGAATATCCTTCTTACGAATCAGAAAAAGAATAATTGATGAATATTGTTCTCGATGATAGCATAGAACTAAGTCTAGCTCACCCTGACATGATCAAAATCTACCATCAATTTTTAAAAATAATATAATATAATTTGATTTATAAAATCATCATTTTCAAATATAAAATAAAAATCAATTTCTTTTGGAATCAATTCAAAAAGTAAAAAACTGATATGTGTGAACTTCTATTCTGGAGACTACCTAGGGTTAACCACAATAATATACTTAAGTAACTTTTTTTACATTTCGCATGATATTCATGAATCAAGAACCCATATTTTATCTAGTTTTCACTTCCCTTTCAATGTTAATCAATATCCCAAATTTCTTTTAACTTTAAGGATTTCATTTCTTCTTCCATGGTTGAATTCAACAACTTAAATTCTGTAAGTGCTTCTACCTATTCCACCCATTCGAGTTCTACATTAATTATTAGATGTAAGAAATTTCCATTAACCCCATACCTATGAAATTCTTATCTAACTCACAAATATCTTCTCAAATTCTCTTAATGTAAAATTCATTTCAATGCTACAATTTTTAGTACCCTAAATGTCAATTTCTATTCTTCCACATATTTTCCATGGTATTCAATAGAGTGTTATCATTTTATAATGTATTAAATTGGTTAATGGTTTGTTTATCCCTTGATTATATCTCTTTTTACCATAATTTTAAAACTTTTAGTGTTTCCACCCATATAAACCTTTTCATTAATTGTTGAATTCTTCCCCACAACTTAAAATTTATACATATTTTGATCCTTCCAAAGTATTTTATCATTAAATATAATGTTTCAACTTATTATTAAAATATTATTATAATCATATAATAGTTTTAAACCAAATTAAATATTCCTTTATCCCATGAGAAACCATTATTTAGACTTAGCCACTAGGTTGTCTATATTATTTTCATCAATGATGTAATATGATAAACATGTAAATTTTTTTAGTTGTAAAACATTAGACGAGTTACTTTACCATGACTATTTTGGTAGATTGTTATCTATAATAGCCAATATACTTCTATTGGCTATGTACACTACAATGTAAATATCTTCCACGAAAATGTATTTTAGCATTTTTGGGTACACATGCATACATTTTCCTTCTATATCAAAGTATGGTTTATACTCTCTTCCACAACATTATGTTGTAATGTCTGAGGAACATTTTTATCAAGAATATTACCCTTATCCCAATAGAAATTACATAAGTTACATACATTATATTTACCATCATTATTTCACCTGAAACTTCAACATCTGGTCACCCCCATTCATCCATAGCTTTCCACTATAAAAATCACTAAAAACAAGAGACTTATACTAAGGAAATATAACCATACCTTTCGTATAGAATCATCAATTAATGAGATAAAGTAAATGGATCTTATGTGACAATGAATTTCGGATGGTCCCCATATTTTTGAGTGAACTAACTCCAATTTTATAGATTTGGGCATCCATCTATTTGAGTGAAATGAAATACGGTTTTTATTTCCTATCACACAACTCTCACAACTTACACTATTTAGGTGATCAAGTTTTTGAATTAACTTATCATCTATAACCTCTATTATCTTATCACTAAGTTGAAAAAGGTTATAATTATATACTTATATACCTTTTTAATTTTAAATTTCAAAAATTAATCTTCCATCGGTACTTCAAGTCAGGTAAAGGGTCTTGTTCTTTACTCATCACTCTATAACCATGGAGCCTCAATTTAATTTCCAAAATCTATTTATGAAGTTAATTCTATATATTTCACCATCCAAATACCTCATAGATATGATATTATTCATTTGATCTGGAATATGCCGCCCTTACATTTGTCATAGGAAGCACACATTCATCATTATAATATTTATTTTTCCCCTTATGATCACTTCCAAATATTTACCACATTCTTCATGAAATTTCATTAAACGTCTAGATAAATATTCATCCATGAACCTAGGATTAATAGTTTATTAGAAGGATGATTTAAAATCAACCACCCCTTACTTCACTGGGAAACCTATTCTGAGTTGATGGTCATTTCCATTGTCTATTATGTTACTATATTTTGAACTTCTAGAAGCTATACTTCCATCCCATTATTTTTGAAATTTGATATTCCTTTGAATATTTCCACACGTCCCAAAATTATAGCATGTGAGTTCTAGACTAATGGACTTTCCAGGAATTTAATCCCTAAACATATCTTCTGATCATTGATGATTTCTTCTTTGAGGAGAGAAACACATTCCATTTGAAGTCAGTGAATTCATATAAGGTACATGGACCTCTATTATCAATATATATTCATAAATAATCAAATTAATGAAATCATAAAAAAATATCAATATTTCTATATGAATTTATTATCACAATCACCATGACATCCCAAGATTAGAGTAATGATGAATGTAGTAGGATTTCACATTCATCATTTGTGAAGGTAAATTTCACTACTTATATATTACTCTAGATCACATTGAAGTCCCTCAAATGATCTATTGTGGACTTACCTATTGATAACCTCATGGCCAAAAGACATTTGGATTAGAAACACCCTGTTTAATTCTATTAGATTTTATGCCTGTCTTCCTTGTACATAATAAGTTTAGATTTAGTCTTCTTCTTTAGGATGTTAGAGGTAATACTTCATGCCAATGGAATAGTTAATAAAATGATTTCCATTTTTCCAAATCTTAACATTCATATTTCATTATTTTTGCAAGTTTTTCTCAACCCAATAAAATTTTGAGATCATTTTATTTGAGATTGTATTCTATCTATATATTCTATAAGTCACAGTCATTTCCATAATACTAACTCATCTAAACCTTTTATTCTTCCACTATCATATTTATAAATGATAGAATAACTAAATGTAATAACTATAAAATATAGTTAAATGGTAATTCTACTTAGTTTTCAATATGTGAAAAAAATTTCTTGAATGTCGCTTATTGGGAAACACAACTTCATATAATAAACAAATAAATGTTTCTTTGTTCACCAGAAGATAATACCCACTGAGGGCTCTATATAGTAGAATCAAACCACCAGAACATCCCTTCATCTTAGAGAGTAAAAAATAATAATTAAACTATAGCCCAATCACCACTTGTAATATACAACTCTCACAACCATTGAAAAAAACACAAATAATAATTTAAATATACAACAAAAAATGATAAAGTGGACGTACAAAATTATGTGGTTTGAACTTTCATCCCACGTCTACCGGAGAACATTTAAAACTCTTGTATTATTGGAAGTACAAATAATTCCCTACAATGTATCTAAGGATCAAATGTTTCACTTTGATTCGTAATATATTATACATTATAAACTACTCCCATATCTCATTATAAAGTCAATCAACTGATTAAATAAGTTTCACCTCCATATGAAATTTGTTTTAGTCATCCATTGACTTTACTATTCTTTTATAGTGTCCAGTGCTATAACCATTTTAGATTGTGGAATATTCAGAATCTCTATCTGGTGAATTCACCATCTTAAAAAATATCAATATAAGTTCAAAATCATTAAAAACTGGAGACTCATGTGATAAAGATACTGCAACTACCTATCTGAAAAAACCAAGATGAACATCATTAATTTATCCATCTAGTAATTTGAATATGGTACCTTAAAGAGGCTTCACATTCCCAACAAAATCATGAAAATTATTGTTCTTAGATCTCAAGTACTTTCTATTAATACTATCACTCACTTAGGAAATACAAACCCAATCACATACACAACAATAGTGTCCAAATTTCAATACGAGACATCATTTAAGATTTTTCAAAAATTCACACTCGTGGAATAAGTATTTACTTATTTAATAAATATTTAATAAACCCTTAAATTCAACTAGCTTATAATTTTATCAAAATTCATCCACTGGGTAAATAATATATTTTTAGTTCAATGAATCTATGAAAAAAATTATGATCTATAGTTCATTGATGAATGAGGGAATTTTTGATTGTGCGAACCCTTTCGCCGCCTACTTGTACATTTCTTTCTATCTTCAATAAATGATTAGAATCATTTTCTTCTTAAAAAAAGTAGGTTGGACAGTGAAAATTCCAAACAAATTAAGTCTCACTTATGAAAAATCTTGATTATTGTATCCTTTTAACATTTGAACCTTTTTCTCAATAAAATTAAATAACTTGATCAATCAACATGAATCTCATTAAAAAAAACTTGTACAAAACACCACCTACCATTATGAATACATAATACACCCTTATAGGTTCATCCCTAAGAAAACCAAGGACATAACTACTCAAGGAAATATTCTTCATCTCTATATAGAAATTATCCTTCTCAATATTATCTAAATATATCCTTAGTAAACAGAAGTAAGCTCATATCACATGGATTCTCAAAAGATTCTACATTGATGTCCTTAAAAATCATAGGACATATATCTATATATCATGAAGAGAACCACAACCCATTAACATAATTTTGAAAAATACTCATTATAAAAGGAACCATCTAGGAGAGTGTAGTTTTCCCCAAATTTGTTAATAAATTTAATAACCATGAGATTTCTTCTACAACTGAAGGTATCCTTTATGGGTTATGGTCTCTCTATAAAAAAATGGATAACAAGTACACCAATACATATCATCAACTTCCTCAAACATCCATGAAACAAAACCAATTCTCTTTAGTGATCTAATCGACAATAATATTAATTTTATCATCCTGGTATTTTTTATAACCCAAATTTTTCAGCACTAATACCAATAATAACTCCTATATAACTCTTTAGACTATATCCAAAATTCTCATGGAAACATATTTTATTGCATAAATTATATGGCCAAACAATAAAAGATATTTCCTTGATACCACCAATTTATCAAACCCACTGGAGAACCTTATCACTCAAATACTCATCCCCACCCAAGATGAGTCTACAATACATCACTATTCATTTCATGAATCTATGTGGATTACACCCCACTTTTTAGAGAATTAATTGGGAGAACTACCCTTGAATACCAGATTAAAAGTATCCCTAATATAAAATCAATAATAAAAGGTATCTCATATTCTTATATATATATATAAAGGAAATTATAACTATAGAAATAAATTCTTCCTATTCTATGAAACCAACCACCAAAGCTGGATTCTCTGATTCCTATAACATCTACTAGGAACAAAAAACTTTCTAGGGGTGTCAACTACCTCAACAACATTGCACCACTCTGACCATCTACTCAATTATGGACTTGAGTTTAATATGGATGAAAAATTACACTATCCTCTCAATTATCATACTCAAACAGTTAGGCTTCCCAAACCTAGAACTATAATCTTAAGGGTTTTCCATGACATTGGTGTTTTAAAAGAAGGTAAAAACAACATACAAATTTTTAATATGTCCAAAATATATTTTAGATTACAAGAGGGTGTAATCAATAAAGACCACTAAAAGAATCCATAAGTATTACATTTATTACATGGATTACATTACTTCTAAAAACATCATCGGTATTTTTGAAATATACAATCGAGGCCTCTAATTCTGCCCAAAAAGCATCATTCTCACAAAACTGTAGATGTAAAATATCATACCAAAGATAAATCTCCATGAACCTCTAGTGGGAAATATCATACAAAGTCTAATGAAAAAAGTACACCAATATGTCTAACAATTGTGCATCAATTCCTTATGATAATCAATAACATCTGATAAATAGTAATAAATATCTATATAACCTTTGAAGATGGATGACATGGGAACCCAATTCTCAATGATAGTAACCCTTTGATATCATCCAATATAACATTATCAAATTAAATAACAATTATTGGAAACCATTCCACCATATATTATGATGATTAATATACTAAGATCACTAACTGATGGGAAATTAGTAGCACTAAGGAAAATGATCTTCTTATATAGAGATAAAATATGTACCTAAAATGAACATGAAGAATGGATGTCCACTATCAGTAGGAGTGTATGGATATAAGGGTCTATCTAAGTGATAAAATTTAACCACTAACCCCTCAAACAGTAACAGTAGAAGTGGAAAATGGATCAATATGACATTGATGAGAAGCAATTTCTATGAATATGACATAAATAATACATCCAATCATTTTAGTTATCACCTGATATTGGTTATTTTCCACAGATAGAAATCCTGAATATAATTATTTGCACATTGTTTCATAGGAGGATTTCCTGCTGGTAGAATATGAAGATGACCTAATACATCATCCATCTCTATCTCATTTTTCATTACTAATATCATTCTAAAACTAACTATTGGAAATATTTTTGACAATTTTTTATGTAAGTGTGTAATCTGAAAGATTTCCATACTCTAGAGATTTATCAATCCCCTTGCACTATTTTTTTAAAGGAAATCACTACCTTGTTTTGATTTCATAGTGCATTACAATGGGAAAATCCCATTTTTAGAACATATCCATAAGTCTCTAATATAGTTGTTGGGTAAAAGAGTGGTATAACCCCAATTTCAAATATTATACCATAGGCCCTCATTAAATCCACGATCTTATAAGAAATAAATTTGAATCAATCATAGTTATTAATCTCTCTAAAAAACCAAAGTATATGTTCAAAATTTAATAATGGTAGGAAAATATCATTATGGGTTTGAATAATCATAAAAAATGATTTTATACACCAAAAATGGTAAATAAAACACAATATTTAATAATAGGATGTTGAATGTCCAAACCTAAAAGGTTCAGTAAATCTAAAACTCTAATAAATCCTTCAGCATCCAAGTATTAGACTAAACATAAAATATCATGAGGTATTTATAACTGGAATGAATAAAATACCTCTAAACTATAGGTAGTCACAATACTCAAAGTGGGAAATACCTTCGAATCTAAAAATATGATACTAACTAAGAAACTCATGGGGAAATGATACCTCACAATTAGCCTCTAAATCCACACCACTCAACTATGAGAGAATCAAGAACTAGAATGTGAAATTCCCAACCCTATCTCTAAATAAGAGATGGTTGTATGTGGGTATCATACTATACTCGATTGGTGAAACAACAATTTACTTATATCTTATTTGGGTAATCTTATATGGGGAGGTGATTTAATAATAATGTTTTACCATTGAATGATGGATGAAACTACTCAAATCCAATAAATGATTTCCTAGAGGTCGAAGTGAACAAATAGTATATCAATGTCATGAAAAACGTTTATATTATTCATTGTAGTTATTCTTATTTCCATGATCTAATATCTATACTCAATAACCCTTTGCATCACCTCCTTATTTCCAAATCAATCCTCCACAGATAATAATCTTTAAACTCAATATTTAACACCTGAATTACTCGTACATCATTCTGACACAACCTGACCTCTTGGGACCCCACTTGGGCTTGTAGTAAGTCGAGTGTGTCGCCCCTACCCAGCCTCTATTAGTTAAGGGGTTGGTGAATAACACCATGAAGGCATAAAAAAATGGAATTACATATAATATAACTAAATATAACATAATATTGTCACCAATATACAATATAATCCAACAACACTATTAACAAATTGAAATTTAATAGTTGAACTATGTACAATGTGAGCAAGAGGAATAAATTTCATGTAAAATAAAAAAGTGAATAAATCTAGAATTGGAAATACTTATGTAAAATATAATACACACCAATTATAACTAACTATAGGTATGGGATAAAACTTATTTTATATAGGGGTTTTTAAATGGAACCCATATGCAATCCTTTCAACCTTGAACCATCATCAACTATTTTATAATAGCTCATTTAACTATATAATCTCCTAGAAAAATAATTTTATATATAAAATAAATAAAATTTTTATAAAAAAACACATGTAGTAATGATTACCATATATGGGTGGGAATAAATGTACCAAATAGGATTCCCCTAAAATATAATGTAACACTACACTAGATTGTTAGCTCAAACCAAATAAAAATGAATAATAGAAAGTATCCCAAAGGAACAAGGTATTATCTAAAGAAAAGTAAACCATGGGAAAGGGAAGAATCCAAATATATTTCGATGATCTCCACATAGGATCATATCACAAAATAAATCTATAATACAGAATTTATTGTAAGAACCAAAACAACCAAATATTAGCATCTAACTGAAATCCATAATCGGTAGGTAGGCTTAAAGGATAAAAAGGTCATTAGTATCCCAAAGGAATATAATTATCAATTCATTTTAAGTTATAAGACTCTAGATTTACTAGTCTTTCATAACATTCATGTTATCTCTTTATAACTATAATGGGGAACCTGAGCTTGTCAGGGTTTGAGTGTATCGATCGAGGGAGTACTTGGATCCTTAGAGAGGACCATGCCAAAGATATACATGAGAGTAAAAAGTCAATATTCATGATCTTAATCCTCTTCTTAGGACTTATATCATATAGATCCTTCTCAAACCCCCAAAAAGTATCTCCCAGTTTCCAGTAGTGTCTCTAGAATCCTCTAGCGCTAGATCGGCTGATGAAATCCTTGTTCATTTGGTTCTGACCTCTATTTTCAAAGATTCCTATGTGCCTTTGTGTTGTAACCTTAGGTCCTACTTCAGAGATGTAAATAAATCTCTATTATTCTTACAAATTTTATTTCTCTCTTGGGGTTTGGAACACTATACCAATGTTTTGGAGTAAATAAAAAATTGATTTTTCCTAGTACTGTAATCCCATGATGATTTTGTTATGCAGTGGGATACCGCTCCCAGATCAATTATTCGATGGTACTTCTATCTCTATCACTGGTTGATGGAAGCTCATAGTGGTAGATAGTACCCCTTCATGATTGTGTGGTTGAAGCTCTATGGCCTCACACGTATGTTTCAAAACCCTACATTTCTGTAAAGGATTGGCGGCTTACTTGGATACATCCTGTGTTTGGATGAACCTACTCTCTAGCTTCAAGAATCTTTATCTCCTTGGATCTATGTCACCATGGATATATCTTCCCCTTATATGGTGTATATCCTACACTAAGTCTTCTAATTGATATAATAGAGGCAGGTTGTGGTTTATCCCTCATCACCTTTCTTTTTTACTCATTTTATCCTCCACAGTCATGCTCTGTCAGATTGTAGAATGTTGGAATCACGTCACTTCCCCCTGACTTAGTCGAATCTTATGGTTATATATGTATCATCATATCTAGATAATTAAATATTCTATAAATTTTATGGTGGAGGATGAAAATTTGATACAGCGAGTTATGATACCTCATTACTCTCATTGAATGACTCTTCTCTCCTTTTTTCCACAATATAGGAGGTTCTTCTTTACATGGCTTCTCCTTGAATGGCCATAGTACCCTTCACTATAATGATTTCTCCCCTGGATTACTACTGTCTGTTATCTTTACCTAGGTAGGCTAAGATAGCTACTAAATTGATGTTTATTTCTCTTCCTACCTCCCCTAAATGATCCTTGGATTTTTGTGATCCCGTACTATCCTCGTGCTCCCTAGTTTTTCTATACAACGGTTATAGTATTTTATTTAATGTTAAATAAAATGATATTATTCCACATATGGTCTAGGAAACCATTGGAGATGTATTTCAAATAAAAGTGGATCTTCCTTAGACCCCTTTTATCTTAGTGGACCCCTCTTTTGATGTGTGCACAAGATACCACTTTCAAAAAATATATCCATGTTCAAACTCTCATTCTAAAGAGATCTCAGTGCCAAGGGTCAGTTATGGGTGCTCCCTTCCTCTATGATCTATAATATTATTTTTAATTCCCATGGATTGAGATCTCTAGTGAAGATAGACACCCTCTCTAATGAGGTATCCAGAAATAATTATAGTATTTTGTGGTTCTATAACTGAAGTATCACTATTATAGAATTTGGGAGTTTTCTAAGATGCTTGTAATGCAGAACTACGTGCACTGAGATCCTAATAATCAACACATATGATTTTTTTGTAAGTATTTTATCGTAGTGGAAATACTGATTATCTATGATAAGTTGTTCTTGGTTTGGATTGAATCAATAAATGTGGGTTTTTATTCTCCTTTTTTATGCCAAATGTGAGGTGAGGCTAAGAGATCCCTATTGGCTAGATCTAAGATCATTCATCCTAGGGGACTCATATTTTTTGGTTGGTGGTGATTTCAATACTTTCATGGAATATATAGAGAAAAAGGGTGGAGGATCGATTCCCCATATGAATAGGGATGCCTTCTGGACCATTGCTAATATAGAGGTTTTTCTTTACTTGGGTTTTTCTGGTGATAATTGAACATGGTGTAATAATTATAGAGGCAAGTGGATTATATATTACAGGATGGATTGTTACCGGGATAATCTCTAAGCCATTGTTTCCTTCCCAAAAAACAAATTTCATTCACCTTGTCTATATAAGGACCCATACTTTAGATAAATTGTTATTACTTCAGAATTGAATCATACTTATTACAACATATAACAAAACCATGGTAGAACCGTATGGGTATAGTGTCTTTAGAAACTGGGAAACATAGACAACTGGTTCATAAATCATCTACATTGTCTTCCACTTATTTCATAATATCTAGAGTCCCTTTTTTCCATATCCTACTTAATACCCTTCTTCCTGACCTGGGGAAATGAAAACATACAAAAGGGTGAGCTCAAATGCTCAGTAAGGGTAAAAAAATGAAATATCAATCATATCATATTCATAAGAACATATCATTTTGAATATCTTAACCAGCAAAAGAGATCATAATATCATAACATGGGATAAATAATAAAAGTGAAATGTAATCCCAGTAATCATATCATAAAACATGAAACTTTGTGGCATACACACATAATCATAGAAAATCATTTCATCTTAGTCAAGACTCATTTCCAAGACTATCATAGAGGACAAAGTCCATTACAGAACCGGGTTCACTCCTCGTTCCAGTCTTGTATCACTAAACCAGATTAACTTGTCATTCCAGCCATGTCTATCTCATGAGATATAAATCTTTACCCAATGCATTGGAGGGAGATATAGGTCCCACCCATCTCATAATGAATCCATTCTTATGTGTGCCACAAAATCATAAATCATACATCATAGCATAACCCATGTAATAAAAATGGGATTCTTAAAAATCGTGACATCATAAAATAATTCATATAAGATAAAGGACTTCATAAAAAAAATTCCATCACAACATAATCAAATCAATGTAAAAATAGGTATAGAAACAGAACCCTATATTAACTTATATGGAAAATAATTTTTATAAAACACTTGAACTCCATTCTTGGGGAAAATATCATTTCTACTTCAAAAATATTTTTACTTTCTTAACATGTCATAAAATTTTAATCTAAAAGAAGTTAATTAAAAATAAACTTGAAAATTTTAAAGGATGCTTCATGGAAATAATGTTCTATGGAAATCATAAAAATCCATTCATTCCGTATAAGTTAAAAAAAACTTTCTTCTCATTCTTTAGCTGAAAAATTCAAAAAGTATCTCGTACTGAAAATGACACAATATTCCTTTCATCTCTTTTACTAAAATTTCACCAATAGGTAAAATTGTATTTAAACAATTGTAGGAGTATAGAAATAATATTACATATTGAGGAAACATGGATGTGGATGATAAATATTCCCCAGTAAATTCTAAAGTATAAACAATCTCGTATAAAAATGTGATTGCGAGATTTTCCCTTACCTTTGGTCCGATATGATTCATACATATCCGAACCACCTGTATAATGATTTAAATAATGTCATTGACTTATTACAGAATCATATTCATTGTTATTATATCATAATTGATCATATTCTTATCTTCTTATTAGTAATATTTCATTGCTACTTGTTATTCGAGTGTTCATTGGTTTTTGTTCTTATGCATGTCTTGTCGAATAAATTCTTATTAATCTTTCTAGGTTATAGATAACTTATTTTAAGAATGGTATTAGTGTAATATATATCATATTTATTAATTCAATTCATTTATATAATCATTATTAAATTAAGATCATCTAGAATGAGTCGCATCACATCGTGGAGACGATAGGCCGTACGTACGTGCGAGCGATGATTTCGTTCCCATAACTATTTAATGGTATTGGAGTGGAATATGGAATGTCTAAGACTTATTATCATGTTATAATAATCATATATAGTTATTCTTTACACCATTATACCCATCTATGTATGGTGGTGGTGGAAAACAGATTAAACCACGACGTGGAGACGGTATTCCGTACGTACGCACGAGCGGTGATTTCATTTTCCGTAAGATGGATAGAAGGTGAAATAGGGTTGTTTCATATTTATAATAACATATTAGTATATGAGTTATACTGATTTTATTCATTTATGATGAAAAAAATAAATAAGAAGAAGAAGAAGAGGAAATAAAATGGAAAGAATCGGTAAAGGATATTACCTCTTTTTGACGTGCCACTTCTTAACCTCTTCTTAGGGCACTAAAGTTGGTCTTTGAAGAAGACCCGTACCTCTAGTATGTTTCTAATGAAGTTTAGAAGAGAAATTTTAAGGGTTTGTCCTTTATTGAAGGCTCAATGTTGTGTGAGGAGGAGAGGGAGGAGGTGCCCTTTTATAAGGGAGGAGAGGGGAACCTTTGGAATTATAAGAAATATTAGTTTATAATAAATTCCAAAACCACCTAAAAACCTCCAAAAAGGACTAAAATTATAATATTAGATGATATATGGTTCTAATATCATCAACGAATAAAATTTATACATGTGGTGAATTTATTTTAAACCTTATCAAATTGATTTATCTTTATTTAATCTATTTAAGTTTATTTGTCGTAATAATATTCTAAATTTTAAAATGATTCAAATAATTACTAATGTGCTGTGAATTATCCATAATTAGATATTTTGTGACATTTTAGACCATATATATTTAAATTTATAATTTTTAAATATTTTTATGAATTTTAAACAATTTTATAATATGTTATTTTAATAAAATAACAATAGTGTCAATTTTGACACTATTCATTTATTTGAATTTAAATAAAATATACATAGAGGATATATTCAAAATAAAAGCTTTAATAGATTCATGAAATGTCATATTTATCTATAAAATTAGTGGAGAACATTAAATAGTTCATATAATATTTATTTTAATATTTTTAAAACCATTTATTTGATATTTCAATCAATAAAATAATTTCAACATCACTATTGTGTCACCTGTAATGATACATATATAATCCCTAAAAATTATAAATAAATTCAAATGATTTAGATAATTTCATTATATTTTTTATACTATTCATTTTCAAAGTTTCATGAAGTTTATCACTAAATTATAATTATTATACTTATAAGATTTAAGAGAGTGACATGTTGTCAATTTCTTTGGTTTTAATAATAATTAAATTATTTTAATGAACAAAACTCCATACAATGATTTTATTCCGAATCTGAGGTGATAAGGGTATACTTTTAGACATCCAGTAGAATTTTGGTAGGTGTTAGGGTAATTTTATAATCTTATGTTTAACATTAATTACCCGATTTACCTTTAAATGCAGTAAATAAAAATTACCGTAGTGACTATTCATAATATCAAAAAAATTAAAAGTAACCTATTAACATAATTTGGACCTAATGAATCCAAATATGGAATCCATTTTTTAAAATTTAAAACCCATAAGTTGCAGTAATTAATTTAAAATTAATCCCATTGTTAAGAAAACGATTTTTAAAAGTTAAAACATTGCCAAAGATTGAAATGTTTTTACCTATGAATTCAATGTAAAATTAAAGGTAATGGCATAAATTATATTAATGTGTAAAAATATATTCTATTTATACTTTAAAATCATTCAACATTTTAATTTAACCATATAAATTATTGCGATGAAAAAATTTGTTTTTATTTAAAATATAGCGTGTTTTTACTATTCTTAAAAATATGGAAGTTATCAGAATAATATGAAAAATTTATCCAAAGTAAATTTTTATATCCTGATTCCAAAGAAGAATTTTATTTTATCAAATTGAACTTATAAACATGTCAAAAACAAGATTTAATGTTGGTACGCCATCAAAAGGCAACAAAATTTCATTTTTTGAAAAATTCTTATTTTACCCAAAAAAATTATTTGTTCACATACCATGTTTTAGAAAATGTATAAGATGACTTATAATGTTATAAAATTGAAAATGTAGTTAATACTATTCAAAACGTCTAGTCCATAATAATATTATAACAATATATCGTTGTTTAGTGAAACTCGATATTGTGAACCACACATGCTATCGAGGAAGGTAGCTCTTGCGTATAACGCAAGCCAATCTAGTGTTACGTGCAGTGAAATATTCCTTTGATGTTCCATATAACAGAAGACATTAAAAAAAATCTTTCTCATAAAATATCATGGTGTTACATTCTACCCCCCTTAAAATGAATTTTTCCCTCGAAATTCGTCACTTCGTAACAAACAGATGAGGATACCTCTCTCTCATCATATTTTCAAGATCCCATGTAGCTTCTTCTAATTGGTGGATCCTCCATAAAAGATTCACCAAGCTAGTGGTCTTATTCCATATAACTTTCTTGCTACGATCCAGAATCTCTATCGGTTGTTCTTCATAAGAAAGATCTTGCTCCAGCGGTACAACTTCTGAGCTTAGTAAATGTGAAGGATCGGGTATGTACTTTCTCAAGAGAGATACATGGAACACATCATGAACTTCAGAGAGATTCGGTGGAAGCGCCAATCAGTAAGCTACCTTCCCAACATGATCGAGTATTTCAAAAGGACAGATATACCTAGGGATCAATATTCCCTTCTATCCAAATCTCATTACTCTCTTCCAAGGAGATATTCGTAAGAACACTTTATCACCCACTTCAAACTCTGGGTATTTTCTTCAGTTGTCAGCATAACGTTTTTGTCGACTCTGAGCTACTCTTATGCGTTGTTGAATAGATCTGAACTTTTCTGCCATCTCATCGACAAGATCAGGTCCTAATAGCTTTCTTTCCCGAACTTCATCCTAGCAAGTTGGAGTTCGGAATTTCTTTCCATATAGAGCTTCATAAGGAGCCATCTAAATACTGAAGTAAAAGATATTATTATAAGAAAATTCCACCAAAGGTAGGTGTTGATCCCAACCACCTTTGAAATCCATAGAGAAAGCTCTTAACATGTCTTCTAGTGTTTGAATTATTCTCTCAGACTGACCATCTGTCTGAGGATGATAAGCAGTGCTGAAACTCAACTTTGTATCTAGAGTTTGATGATGACTTCGCCAGAACTTTGAGGTTAACCTCGGATCCCGATCAGATATAATGGAAAGTGGTACTCCATGCAATCTTACCACTTTCTTTACATATATCCTCACAATCTGATCCAGAGAGAAATCTTCTCTAATAGAAATGAAGTGTGCCGACTTCGTAAGACGATCAACTGTGACCCAGATAGCATTATTTCCTTAGGATGTTTTAGGAAGTTCGGTGACAGAGTCCATAGTGTTTTTTCCCATTTCCATTCGGGTATGGGTAATGGTTGTAACATCCCCTTAGACTTCTGTCTCTCAACTATAACTTTCTGACAAACCAAGAATCAAGAGACATATTCAGCAACATCTCTTTTCATGCCATCCCACCAGAAGTACTCTTTCAGGTCCCGATACATCTTCATGATTCCATGATGAATAGAGAATAAAGAACTATGAGGATCACCCAACAACTCCTTCATTAATTCTGGGATGGGAGGAACACAAGCACGATTCCTGAACCTTATTATTTCATCACAATCAATGTGAAATTCAGGAACATTTATCACCTTTTTTTGTAACTCTTCATCTTCTTTCTGTGCCTCTTTAATCTTCATATGTATAGATGGTTGAAAATTCATTTGAGAAAGATAATATTTTTCCCCTTCCATTTTAATTCCAAAATCTGTCCTTTTTAAAAACATAAATATTGAATCTTTTGTGATCCTCATCATGGATAAGCTAGCATGGTCTTGTCGACTTAATGCATCTGCCACCTTGTTTTCTTTCCCAGGGTGAAAATGAATTGAGCAGTCATAATCCTTAATCAACTCCAACCATCTTCTTTGGCGCATATTCAGATCCTTTTGTGTGAAAATATACTTTAAAATTTTATGATCAGTATAAATATCACACCTTTCACCATAAAGGTAATGCCTCCAAATATTTAATGCAAATATTATCGCGGCTAACTCCAAATCATGATTTTGGTAATTTTTCTCATGTATTTTCAACTGTCGTGAGGCATAAGCTATCGCCATATCATTTTTCATGAGAGAACACCCCATTCCCTTCTTGGATTCATCACTATAGATCACAAACCTTTCTCCACTACAAGGTAGTGTGAGCACAGGTGCACTGGACAACCTTCTTTTTAACTTCTTAAACTTTTCTTCACACATTTCCATCCAAACGAACTTAACTCATTTTCGAGTCAACCTGGTGAGTGGATTAGATAGCCTTGAAAAATCTTTCACAAAACGTCAATAATATCCATCCAAGCCAAGAAAACATCGGATCTCAGTTACTGTTGTTGGTCTTGAACATCTTTCGATAACCTCTGTTTTTGCTGGATCCACATATATCCCCTCTTTTGAGATTATGTGACCCAAAAATGAAACATTTTGAAGCCAAAATTCACACTTGGTAAATTTGGCATAAAGCCTCTCCTTTTTTAGGGTCTTTAATACAATTCTCAAGTGATCTTCATGTTCTTCCTTGTTCTTTGAATAGACAAGAATATCGTCTATAAAGACTACCACAAACTGATCAAGATAGTCTCTAAAGAAGTTACTCGTTAGATCCATGAAGATAACAGGGGAATTAGTTAGACCAAATGGCATCACTATAAATTCATATTGTCCATAAATTGTACGTCAATCCGTCTTTGGTATATCCTCTTTTTTGACCCTTAATTGATGATACACTGAATGAAGATCAATCTAGGAAAAGTATTGAGCTCTGTGTAGTTGGTCAAATAAGTCGTCAATGCATGGGAGAGTGTATTTGTTCTTGATTGTGATCTTGTTAAGTTATCGATAATCAATTCAGAGTCTCATTGATCCATCTTTCTTATTACCAAACAGAACAGGTGCTCCCCAAGGTGATGCACTAGGGAATATGAATCCCTTATCAAGATTCTATTGGAGTTGCTTCTTCAATTCCAGCAACTCAATTGGGGCCCTTATATAAGGTGTCTTTGAAATATGCAGAGCACCCAATATGAGTTCTATTGAAAACTCAACTTCACGATTTGGTGGAAGACCTGGCAATTCCTCGGGAAAGACATCATCAAACTCCCGTAAAATGGGCATATTCTTATTCGTGAGTTTCTTTCTAACCATTTGAGATAAATATCCTTCATTTAGTGGAATCAAGACCCATAAGATGGAAGAAATTTACACTGGAAGGTTATGATCATCCTTTCATCGATAGATGTTCATAGATTGATCGGGAATATTAAATGTGATTTCCCTTCTATGGAAATTGATATGAGCTTCGTATAAAGAAAGAAAATCCATGCTAAGAATCACATCAAATTCCACTATAGGAAGGATCACAAGATTTGCATGAATCATTTTCCCACAAACATCAATTGGAGAAGAATTATAAACTTCTGATGTGACTGTTGTTCCATTAAGAGTTTTCACAGCTAACTCAACATCTAATTGTTGAGGTAATACATCAAAACCCTTAGAAAATTAGTCAAAAATAAATTATTGGTTGGATCTGGAATCAAATAAAACATTTTTCTACTTTAGAGTGGATGGTAAGTGTAGCTTTCAGCACTTTTTTATCATACTCCACATCGCTGATTGTAATTACATGTGACTTTCCTTTGTCTTTGGCCTTAAGAGTTTGTTGATGTCAATCATCATAAAAAACCCTTGGATTTGGGCATTGATTGGCATAATACCCCATCTCCTTTCACTTGAAACATTGAAGTGTTGGTGGTGCGTTCTGTGTATCCCTTTCTTTGTTCGCATCATTAGACATCTTCTTCCCATTATTTCGACATTAAATTGCCCGATGAACTTCTTTTCCTCACATAAAACATTTTCTTGTCCCTTTAAGACAATTCCCTCCATGTTTATTTCCACAATTTGAGCATGAAGTAAAAATTCTCTTCCTTTCAGTGTGGTCTTTATATTTTCCTTTTAATTCCATTTTCCTCTTATTATCAAATCCATATTATTGATGGGTTACTCCAATCTCCATCTCAACCTTGAGAGAACAATTTATTCATAGCTATTGAAGTCCCTTATGGATAACACCCTTTGAAGACATTGTTTTAAGCCACTAAAGAATTGATCGATCTTACTCTCAGGTTGGATAATAATTCTAGAAGTGTACCTTGCAAGTCTTCTAAAATTTTCTTCGTAGGTACCAACCGATTCATTATCCTTTTGCTTCAGTTCAAGAAACTCCTTCTCCATCTTTGTTAGAAGAATACGAGGGAAGTACTTATTGAAAAATAAGTTCTTGAACTCGTCCCATTCCATAGACTCAATTTCATCCATTTTCCTTGTATTCTGGATAAGATTCCACCATTGATCAGCTTCACCTTCCAAACGATACAATGCTAAGATGACTTTGTCATGTTCAGACCATTGTAGAACTGAAAATATCTTCTCAGTGGTACTGATCCATTGTTCATCCACTAATGGATCAGAAGACCCACTGAATGAAGGTGGACACTGCCTCGTGAAGTATTCAACATAATATTTCTCCATATATTGCTCGTTTGGAAGTCCAGAATGATTCATGGCTTGAGAAAGTTGTGTTACCATGGTTACAAGATTTTTCATTCCAGCACCCATAACGTTTGGTTGCTCGGGGGGACAATTGTTTCATTGTTCGTCGCATTTAGCATTAACACGGTTCCTTCAGGTTCCAGCCATTGACTAAAACCAAGAAGCATTATGAGAGAAACACTAATTAAAATTGGAAAACCACATAATCAATAATAAAATTTCACACTTTAGGTCTTATTATATGTTATTCATGGCCATTTCTAAAATAATAAGATTATGTTCTATGCTTAGACATATCCTTAGTGTTCTTACTAAGGGTTTCACATCCTAGTTTCCAAAGGTTGACTATACCTTTCCTCTGATACCAACTATAACGACCCATACTTTAGATATATGGTTATTACTTCATAATCGAAGCATACTTATTAAAAAATAAAATAAATCCATGGTAGGACCTTATAGGTATAGTGTCTTTAGAAACTGGGAAACACAAACAACTAGTTCATAAATCATCTACATTGTCTCCTCTTTATTTCATCATATCTAGAGTCCCTTTTGGCATATCCTACTTAATACCCTTCTTCCTAACCTGGGGAAAAGAAAACATACAAAAGGGAGAGCTCAAATGCTCAGTAAGGGTAAACAAAAGAAATATCAATCATATCATATTCATAAGAACATAACATTTTGAATATCTTAACCTGCAAAAGAGATCATAATATCATAACATGGGATAAATCATAGTAGTGAAATGTATTCCCAATAATAATAACTTAAAACATGAAACATTGTTGCATACACACATAATCATATAAAATAATTTCATTTTTGTCGAGACTCATTTCCAAGACAATCATAGCGGATAAAGTCCATTACTGAACTGAGTTCACTCCTCGTTCCAGTCCTGTATCACTGAACCAGATTAACTTTCCATTCCAGCCAGGTCTATCTCATGAGATATAAATCTTTACCCAATGCATAAGAGTGAGATACAAGTCTCACCCATCTCATTATGAAACCATTCTTATGTGTACCACAAAATCATAAATCATACATTAGAGCATAACCCATGTAATAAAAATGTGATTCTTAAAAACCATGACATCATAAAACAATTCATATAAGATAAAGGACTTCATAAAAATAATTCCATCAAAACATAATCAAATAAATGTAATAATAGGTATAGAAATAACACCCTATATTATCTTAGATGGAAAAAATAATTTTGATAAAACACTTGAACTCCATTCTTGAGGAAAATATCCTTTCTACTTCAAAAACATTTTTCCTTTCATACCATGTCATAACATTTTAAACTAGAAGAAGTTAATTAAAAATAAACATGAAAATTTTTAAAGTAAGATTCATGGAAATAATGTTCTATGGAAATCATAAAAACCCATTCATGTCGTATAAGTTAAAAAAACATTCTTCTCGTACTTTGGCCGAAACAGTCAAAAAGTATCTCTTACTGAAAATGAAAAAAGATTTGTTTCATATCTTTTACTAAAGATTAAACAATAGGTAAAATTGGATTTAAAAAATTATAGAAGGATAGAAATAATATTACATATTGAGGAAACATGGATGTGGATGATAAATATTCCCCAGTAAATTCTAAAGTATAAACAATCTCAGATAAAAATGAGATTGGGAGATTTTCCCTTAACTTAGGTCTGATATGCTTCATACGTATCTAAAACTATTTTTTAAGTCTTTAAATAATTTCATTGACTTATTACAGAATCATATTCATTGTTATGATATTATACATGGTCATATTCTTATTTTCTTAATAGTAATATTTCATTGATACTTGTTATTCGAGTGTTCATTTCTTTATGTTCTTATTCATATCTTGTCGAATAAATTCTTATTCCTCTTTTTAGGTTATAGATACCTTATTTACATATTTTTATTAGTTTAATATATATCATATTTATTCATTCAATTCATTTATATAATCATTATTCAATTAAGATCATGTAGAACGAGTCGCATCACATCGTGGAGACGGTAGGCCGTACGTACGCACGAGTGATGATATCATTCCCATAACTATTGAATGGTATTATAGTGGAAGATGGAATGTCTCAAAATTAGTATCATGTTATAATAATAATATATAGTTATTCTTTACACCAGTATAACCATCCATGTAAGGTGGTGGTGGAAAACAAATTACACCACGACGTGGAGATTTTATTCCGTACATACGCACGTGCGATGATTTCATTTTCCGTAGGATTGATAGAAGTTTAAATATGGTTGTTTCATATTTTTAATAACATATCAGTATATGAGTGATAGTGATGTTATTAATTTATGATTAAACAAATAAATAAGAAGAAGTATAAGAAGAAATAAAATGGAAAGAATCGGTAAAGGATATTACCTCTTCTTTGACGCTCCTCTTCTTAACCTCCTTTTAGGGCACTAAAGTTGGTCTTTGCAGAAGACCATGACATATATTATGTTTATAGGGAAGTGTATAAGAGAAATTGGCAGGGTTGGTCCGATCATGAAGGCTCAAAGTGGTGTGAGGGGGAGAGGGAGGGGATGCCCGTTTATAAGGGAGGAGAGGGGCACCTTTGGAATTATATGAAATATTAATTTATAATAAATTCCAACCCCACATAAAAACCTCCAAAAATGTCTCAAATCTGAATAATAGACGAGATAGGGTTTTAATCTCATCAACCAATAAAATTTATACATGTTTTGAATTTATTTTAAACCCTATCAATTTGATTTATCCTTATTTAATCTATTTAATTTTATTTGTGGCAATAATATTCTAAATTTTAAATTGATATAAATAATTACTTATGTGATGTGAATTATAAATAATTAGATACATTATGAAATCTTAGACCATATAAATTTAAATTTATAATTTTTAAATATTTTTATGATTTTTAAAAAAATTTATAATATGGTATTTTTATAAAATAACAATAGTGTCAATTATGATACTATTCAATTATTTGAATTTAAATAAAGTATAAATAGATGATATATTCTAACTAAAATCATTAATAGATTCACAAAATGTCATATATATCTATAAAATTAGTGGATCACATTAAATAGTTCATATAATATTTATTTTAATATTTTAAAAACCATTTATTTCATATTTTAATCAATAAAATAATTTCAACGTCACTATTGTGTCACCTTTAATGATAATTATTTAATACCTAAAAATTCTATAAAAATCACCATTATGTAGATAATTGTATTGTATTTCTGTAGACTATTCATGTTCAATGTTTCATGAAGTTTATCACCAAATAAGAATTATTATACTTATAAGATTTAAGAGAGTGGCATGTTGTCACTTTCTTTGGTTTTAATAATAATTAAATTTGTTTAATGGTAAAAATCCATAAAATGAATTTATTATGACCCTTAGGTTATAATGGTCTACTTTTAGTCATTCAATAGAATTTTGGAATGTGTTAGGGTAATTTTATAATCTTATTTTTACCCTTAATTACCCGATTTACCTTTAACTGCAGTAAATAAAAATTATCTTAGTTACTATTCAGAGTATCAAAAAAAATTTAAGTAACCTATTAGCATAATATGGACCCACTGAATCCAAATATGGAATCCATTTTTTAAAATTCAAAACACAAAAGTTGCAGTAATTAATTTAAAATTAATCCTGTTGTTAGGAAAACGGGTTTTAAAAGTTAAAACATTGCCAAAGATTGAAATGTTTTACCTATGAATTCAATGTATAATTAATGGTAATGACATAAATTATATTAAATCATAAAAATAAATTCTAGTTATACTTTAAAACCATTAAATATTATAATTTAACCATATAAAGTATTGCGATAAAAAAAGTTGTTTTTAATGAAAATAAAGCGTGTTTTTACTATTCATTAAAATATGGAAGTTATCAGAATAATATTAGAAATTTATCGAAAGTAAATTTTTATATCTTGATTCCAGAGAAGAATTTTATTTTGTCAAATTGACCTTATAAACATGTTAAACACTAGATTAAATGTTTGTGCGCCATCAAAAGGCGGCAAAACTGCATTTTTTTTAAAAATACTTATTTTACTCGAATAATTTATTTTGTTCACATACCATGTTTTATAAAATTTTTAAGATGAATAATAATGTTATAAAATTCAAAATGTAGCTAATACTATTCATAACGGCTAGTCTATAATAATATTATAGCAATATATCGTTGTTTTGTGAAACTCGATATAGCATACCACACACGCTATCGAGGAAGGTTGCTCTTGCGTATAACGCAAGACAAGCTAGTGTTGTGTGTAGTGAAAGATTCCTTTGATGTTGTGTATAACATAAGACATAAAAAAAATATTTCTCATAAAATATCAGGGTGTTACATTCTATGATCTATCAGACTACTCTCCTCTCCTTATCAAACTCAATTCTTGAAAAAATAGGGGGGATTCTTTTTCTCCAATTGGTGGCCACATCAGCAAGAATTTATTTCATTGGTTCTGGAATCCTAGGATAACCCAATTCATGGCAATCAATGGTATGGTTTCCATGACCAACATTGGTGGATAATGAAAGAACTCATGGTCTAGATTAATTCCATCCCCTTGGATCTCCACTTATTAGACTTGATTAAATAAGATATTAAGAGGGATGAAGAAATTCTAAAAGACACCTAGGATGAAAATATATTTACCTACCTTGGACCAAAAGGTTCTATATCAACATGAGGTTGGGGATGCATGAAAGGTTTTTATGTGGAATATATATGGCCACTTGGATCATAGAAGGCGTTTTCAACGCTACTTCCTTCCATTCATGTTTGAAAGAAAGATGATGAAGAGGTGCCCCTAACATTTATGAAGAGGACAGATCCTTAACTAGTGGCATTGAGGTGATTGGGGGTATGGTGTTCGTTCACTTTAACACCTTGATTTGTATCACTAACCCAAGAATGTATGATGCTCATCCTAGTGTCCAGAATGATCTATTTGACTTCATTCCACATGTAGTCTTCCCTTCATGACAATGAAATCATAGGGAATATCGATGATAAAAATGAGGTGTGGTGGACTCTCTATTCTATCAACGTGGATGGATCACCTAGGCCAGATGGCTTCCACGATCTTTTTATGTCAATTCCTAACCTCTCATGCGGAAGGATATGGTTCATGTTATCTAAGACCTATTTCAAGGAAGACCTATCCCTCATGTTTTATGTATCACCACCATGAATATAATTCCAAAAGTTAAGGAATCCTTTACAATCAATAATTTAATACTTATAAGCATGTGTAATTTTTCCTCCAATGTTTTTTCCTCAATCATCAATATGGGAATTTCTTATTTCATACCCAATTTGGAATCATAGGAAAAACATGAATTCATAAAGGTGAGGTCCATCCTAGGTCCTATAAGAATCACCCTATATATGGTTGGAGACATTAACATGAAGATAGTTTTCTATAATATCATCATTAAAGTTTTCCTGAACAAGGTTTATAGTTTTCTTGAGAGGATATTCATTCTTTAGGTTAAGAGGTGCATGGGGTTTTCTAGGAAGGTTATGGACTTGATATTATTCTACTATAGTTATCCTTAGTGCAACATAATTTTTATAGGGAGACATTGTGGGTTCTTTAAATACATAAGGGAACTAAGGAAAGGAGATCATTTGACTCTTATCATTTTCATTGTGGTTCAAGATTCCATCAGTAGGTATGTTAATTCCTACATGAATATTGGAATGATCAGGCCTTATCACTATAGAGGATGCTTGAGAGGGGTGTAAAACCTTTTTTTTGTGAATGATATGATCTTTATTATCAATAAGTGTAGTGACTCTCTTTGATAATTTAATAAAGACTTGGATATTTACTCTGAATAGAATGGAAAAAATATCAATTGGGGAAGAGTTGTGTATTCCTTCCTCTATAATGTATGCCTTTGTGTTTCCTTAAACCGTTCATGTGGTGGGGTCTTGAGGATATGTTTGGGGTCTGGTTACTTTCCATGTTTTGATGCATGTGCATGTCCAAAGTTATCATGACTTAGGTTTCATGGTTTATTATTAGTCCATGTATAGGGATGAATGACCATAGGAGGTTCTCCTCAGGAACTATTCACCAGGTTGATTCCATACACAGGCTAGAGGATGTACACACGAGGGAGTCATATGAAACTATATCCATCATGAAATTCAGATGACTTTGATGAGGTCCTCAATGGATGGTGTGTTCATGTTTCAGGGTTGTATATAAAAGCCTCCACATGCATGGGTTATAAAAGGACTTTCACTATGATTGGTTCAAGAAATACGGGGTGCAAATTCTAAAGCATGAACCAAAAGTTCGAGAAGGGGTTCATCACGAGACCCAGGGTGTAGCGACTTAACATCATATGGAGAGGAGGTTTATTCTAAACCTTCTCCTTGTGGGTTTTGGGCGCAGCGGAAGCGCGTTGGTGGGTTTGACCAACTTTAATTTTAGTGTTAAACAACGTTCGAACCAAGATCCGTCACAATATAAAATGTCAGATCTTCATAATGGAACGAACAATGAAAAAAATAGGTTATCTCGGAACCATGGAGATAGGATCATCATATGTTGGTTATAATTAATTTAATTAATTCACAAGAATTACCTTGGTGGAATTCTTTCTTTGTTGATGTGTCCGGTCATGATTCGGTGATCCGTCATTGTGTCGTTGAATCCAAGTGTAGTATTACTCTAGCGGTGATCCACACGTGTGCCACGTATCTCCAGACGTCGATGAAGGGATCTCTGGGTGCTAGCGCGGAAGAACCTTCACTTGTGATTTCCGCCTTCGATTGCCTTGATCTCTCGGTCTTGAGAGCGTTCTTGGAGGAAGGAGTTCTTTTGGGCTTGAAAGAATTCTTCTGAATTGTTGTGCACAACAATTCTGTTGTGAAAAAGTGTTTGGGTTGTGAGGATATTTATAATCGAGGTTGAGGTTATAGAGTTATGATAATAAATAAACGTGTTACATGTTTTATTTATTTCATTAACTCTTATTGAAAACCCCCATGTAGAATTATTAATTCCTTGACATTCACCCATGCTGATTATAATAAATATCATTTAATAAAACAATATTATATTGTAAAAATCCTGACTGGAAAAACTACACGGCGTTTAATCATTAATATATGGTGTGCACTCGTTTCCCATAAAACTATAAGGCGTGTATATTTAATATACACAGCGTGTACTTTTATTTTTCACTTTCCTTTATTTCCTCCACCACATTTATTAGTCCTTGAGAAATGGATTTTTATTTCTGAAACAAATATAACTACTTCACTCGCTAATAAATATTATTTCATCCACGATATATTTTCATGAATAACTAGTGTCGAAATAAATGCGATCAGGCATCCTTAAATAATTATTAAACCAAAATCAGGAATAATCTTTATTTAACTTGTTATATTAATATTTAACTGAGATACATGGACACACATAGTGTGTGACCCTCTAGGCCTCTTTCTCAATGGCATTAGGCGGAGCCTGCCTAAATTCTAAGGTTAACATCTAGCAACACGCCAAGGCACTCATAGAGAAAGAAGCTAATGCCCCATTGACGTGTCAACTCATACGAACGCTTACCGTGTAATATAATACCTTTGTCACGATACCTCGAATCAAGCGGGTTGCATACTAGTGTCATCAACCCATGTGCTCGATTATTATTTCTTTGACTTTCCAGAATCAAAATCACTCATACCTTACCATGGCCATGGATTTATTTAGGCTATATCAATTCCATCAAAGGGCCGAGATATCTACTTCTATTATGGAACAGAAGAGAAAAATCCTTTCTCACATTATCTATTAATGCAGAATTACTCGTGACGCACCCAACATATCCTACCTTGCTATGAACAGTGTTTCGTCCCAATCTTCATTAATACAACTAAGTGTGCATGTTTTAATACCCATTAATAATAATTTTAAAGTCTAAGGATCAATACACACGTCTGCAGATAGGAACATCCAATGACACTATGAAATGTGGATTTCCTACTGGTGGGTCTCGTTCTCATAATATCATCGTGGATATTACCAAGGGTGCACACCATGAGATGATGCCTCAATGTTTTATGAGTCCTCACCCCTAATGGCCTGTTTTATTTTTGTCCCTCAAATAATATCATCTAACAATAGAACATATATTCAAGAATAGTTTTATGGCACTTTCGGGTTCTCATCATAGCAGGGATCCCCTATGACCCTTTAATGCAACATCTATCCTTATGAAATTTTCACATCAATTGTCATGCAGAAGAACAATAAAGATGTGATAAGGATTTTATTAATCAAAAAAGTAAAAAGTAGTTGTTTCTAGGCCACTAACTCTAACAAACTCCCACTTGGACTAGAGCCAACTACTAACAACCTTTAACCCGCTAGCTCTCACATGATATTCATGCTTTTGCTGAGATATGCCTTTAGTCATGGGGTCTACCACTTTCTCTTACGTGGACACTCTGATCACTTCAAATTCACCCCATTGATAGAAATCCCTCAAGAGGTGATAATTTTGGAGTAGATAATTTGTTCGTTGATGTGACCTTGGTTCTTTTGCAAGAGCCACTGATGCAGTATTATCACAATACAATTTAATGGGATCTTTACTGCTAGGCACCACATCAAGATCCTAGACAAAGTTCAAAATCCATACGGCATCCTTGGCTGCATCAAAAGCTGCTATATATTCGGACTCCACTATAGAATCATCGAAAACTGGCTACTTTGAACTCTTCTAGCTCACAGCTCCTCCATTGAGATAGAAAACATATCCAGATTGTGACTTCAGATCATTCTGGTCTATCTAAAAACCAGCATCAGCATACCCTCTGATGACAAGCTCCTCGTCTACTCCATACACCATGAACATATCCTTAGTTCTTCTCAGATATATAAGGATAGTCTTATCAGTAGTCCAATGTTGTTCTCCTGGATCTTCTTGATATATTCATACCATGCTCAGTGCATAGGAAACATCAAGACTAGTACATAACATGTCATACATGATGGATCCTATAGCTGAAGCGTACGGGATCTTACTCATTCTATCTTTATCTTGTTGTTTCTGAGGACACATTTTCTTAGAAAGATGTAGTCCATGTGACACTAGAACTAATACCCTCTTGGATTGTTCCATACTAAATATATTTAGTATCTGGTCAATGTATGTACCCTAACTTAGTCCAAGAAACCTCTTTTATCTGTCATGAATGATCTTGATCCCTAGAATGTAGGCTGGTTCACCCAAGTCCTTCACAGAGAAACACTTGTTCAACCAG
The DNA here is from genome assembly GCA_963277665.1 of Viscum album. Lineage (NCBI taxonomy): Eukaryota > Viridiplantae > Streptophyta > Magnoliopsida > Santalales > Viscaceae > Viscum > Viscum album. Next base: position 1,761,316,999 of record OY728123.1, read on the forward strand.
TCCTTAACTGACTGTAATACTTGTACATCATTTACAATAAGCATAATTTCATCAACACATACTACTAGGATAACGATCACATTCCCATTAAACCACTTATAAACACAAGGCTCACATTCATTTCAATGAACCCAAATTCCTTTATGGCTTCATCAAATCAAATTTTCCACAACTTGGATACTTGCTTTAATCCATAAATGGATTTCTACAACTTGAAAACCCGTTTGGATACACCTAGTGTCACAAACCCTTCTGGTTGCGTCATATAGACATCTTCCTGAAGGTTCCCGTTTAAGGAATTATGTTTTGACATCCATCAACCAAACCTTGTAGTCATGGTAAGCTGTTATGGCAAGTATGATTCTTATGGATTTAAACATGGAAACTGGCGAGAAGGTTTCATCATAGTCAATTCCTTGACACTGTCTGAACCCTTTAGCCACTAGCCCTGCTTTATAGGTGCTAACTTGACCTTCCATGTCCAGCTTTCTCTTGAATAACCATTTGCATCCAACAAGATTTACATCAACTGGCTCATCGACCAGAACCCAGACTTGGTTCTAATGCATGGAATCCTTCTTAGAATTCATAGCTTCTAGCCATCTTGCAGATTCGGATCTTTCTTCTAATTCCTTGTAGGAGAGAGGTTCATCATTGTCCAACAATAATGATTCACAATCCTTGGTGACTAGGAAACCAAATCTCTCTAGTTCCCTTACCTCTCTTGAGCTCCTACGCAATACCTGTGTTTCTGGAACCTCTTCCACAGGGATCTGTGGAACTTGTTCCTGTACCAACTCTTGTGTATCTTGATCATCAACTTCGTTGAAGTCAATCTTTCTCTAACTATCCTTTTTGAGGATGTGCTCCCTTTCATGAAAAACGGCTTGTCTGGCGATAATCACTTTCTTTTCTTGAGGGTTATATAGCTAATATCCTTTCGTTTCCTTAGGATATCCTATAAAGATACACTTCTTGCCCCGAGGTTCTAGTCTGTTGCCTGAGAAGGCCTTAACAAATGCCTCGCATCCCCATACATGTGTATGGGACAAAATGGGTTTCTTTCCATTCCATATCTCAGAGGAAATTCCATTTACCGCCTAAGTTGGTACTCAGCTTAATGTGTGTTCTGCAGTTTGTAATGCATATCCCCAAAAGGATAATGGAATATTTGCATAACTCATCATCGACCTCACCTTGTCCAACAAGGTGTGGTTCCTCCTTTCACTAACACCATTCCACTGTGGTGTATAAGGAGGAGTGAGCTGAGATAGAATCCTAGACTCCTGTAGAAGATCGATGAACTCTTGGTTCAGATATTCTCTACCTCGATCCGATCATAGATTATTTATCTTCTTACAAAGCTGATTCTCTAATTCATTATTTAATTCATTAAATTTATCTAAGTCCTCTGACTTATACCTCATTATGTAGACATATCCATATCTACTCAAATCATCAATAATAGTAATGAAGTTAGAATATCCACCTCTAGCTTCTACTAGAAATGGTCCACACACATCTGTGTGTACCAATCCTAGAATCTCTGTGGCCCTTTTACCCTGTCCACCAAAAGGCGGATTGGTCATTTTTCCTTGTAAACAAGAATGGAATCTATCAAGGGGTTTTAGCTCAGTAGTGTCTAATTATCCATCTTGGCAGAGCTTTATCAAGCGCTTCTCGTTCACATGACCTAGATGGTGATGCCACAACTGGGTGATGTATGAGTCATGTGAATTTGTTTTGTTATCAATTTCCAACACTTGGTTTTCGTAATTTAATACATACAAACCATTATTTAAATGTGCCATACCATAACATACATTGTTTTTTATAAAAGAGACAACCCTTATTTCCAAACTAGAAAATAAATCCATCCATATCCAAACAAGATACATGAAATTATGTTATTGGTAACACTGGGCTTATAATAATAGTTATGTAAAACCAAAATCATCCCAATCGGCAATGAGAGGTGGTAGTCTCCAATAGCCAATGTAGCGAGCCTTACACCATTGGTAGCTCGAAGATCCACCTCTCCTCTGGTGATCTTTCTAAATCTACTTAGTTCCTGCATTTGAATACAGATGTGAGCCCCACAAGCTGTATCTAATACCCAATGTGTAGAAATAGAAAGATCGCACTCGATAACGAACGCACCTTTAGCGTCCCTACGCTTCTGGGTGCAGTTCCTCTTCCAGTGGCCCTGCTTGACACATGAAAAACACACCACCTCCTGTTCCATGTCCTGCCTCTAAATCTTCCCCTTCATTGAGGGACGGTGCTTGGGGGCTTCAGACTGTTAAATAAGTCTTTGGCCCCTTTGCCTTGTCCTTCATTTTCTTGTTCACCATAAGGACTGTGGGTTTTTCATGCCCCATGTCCTTTTCTACCTGGAGAATCAAGGTCAGAAGATCCAATAGACTCTTCTCATTTCATCTCATGTTATAATTGACAATGAAGTTAGACAAGGTCTTGTGCAGTGATGATAGGATGAGATCTGTATGCAACTCATCCCGGAATTTAATCCCTAAGATGTCCAGGCATTCAATGTAGCCAATAAGCTTGACTACATGAGGCCTAGATAGCACAGACTCTCCAAGGTTAGTTGTAAACAAATCATTGGATATCTTATATCTCTCTTGTGTCTCCTTCTCTTGGTAGAGATCCTTGAGGTGAGACATCATGCTATATGCGTCCAAGTTTTCATGTTGCTTTAGAAGCTCATTATACATTTCCGATAGCATGAAACGTTGGACATCTATGGCATCATACTTGTGTTTCATATAGAGAGATAATTTTTCATCACTGGACTCTTTCCCAGGCGCAACTGGAATAGGATCTTCCAGCACATACAATTTCCTTTTGTGGCGAAGGATGACGCGTAAACACCTCTGCCACTCATGGAAATTGGTTCCGGTGAGAAGGTTTTCTTTCTCGAGTATGGTTCGCAATGATATGTTTTAAGTCATTTTCTTTTCGTTTCTACAAATTAATATGAGAAAAGGTTTAGTAAATTATTACAAAACTGAGACAAATCAATAAAGTAATACTTATTTGTCTCCCACTATTTTATTGAAATCCAATAGCCCTCACCATTGACTTCGGAATATTCTGTTTCCTGAATATTATAGTGGAAATGATCCATATAGCCCATCGCATTACCCCAACTAGGGTTGGTTAAGAAACATGAAGGGTTTTAGGTAGGCATTCTAAATGCCAACTACATTAACTCGCAGCTCCTTGATCCACTGAGTTGACTCCCCAATCCTGAAATCCTTTTATTTTGGATTTCCTCAACCTTTTCCTCTTGGTCACACCAAGTCCTGCTGTGGAAGTCAACCCTTGATGCGAACCATGTCAAGTAAACCCAAAACCTTGAATTATAATTCCTTGATAATTGAAAGCATCCCAACTAGGGTTGGTCAAGCTCTTTGAACTATGGTTCGATTCTAACCAAGATTATGGAAGGCTATACTGACTTAATATTTCTTTTGAGGGATTTAATCCTTATACGTAAATTTCCATAATCATTGATTACATGATTTTTAATATTATGTGGGATATACATAAGTGATTAACCATGTCTATGATAATATTTATGTATAAGACAGTTTTATTTTAGTTCCATCTTGCATGATCATTTAATTCATTAATTGTGTGATTATGAAAACACACCCACAATAAATAAACCATGAAACTGACAGAAATAAAATAAATGGTATGATCATGAGCCTTTTTTTATTGGTTAGTTTATCTAGAGGTTGATAAACTAACCCAAGACCTAGGAGAGAAGCACCTTGAACCATTCGGGTTCATGTTTACAACTTCCCACTTGTCCACCTTTGTATCTCCGTGGATTGGTTTCACCTTGGCTCCTGACTTGAGCCGCCTCCAATAGCTTGGGAGCTCCATCCATTACATATAAATTTATCTCACACGTAGGGGAGGGGTAAAAAAGTGGTTTTTACATAAAATAATCATTGGGCACGCAGGCCCTACATATTAATGAGGAGATGGCTAGCAGGGCAACAAATTTAATTTAAATAAATAAATTAAAACAGACCATTCACATACAAAGGTCTTGGTCTAGCTCATGATCATCCATACATGCAATGATATTTATGCACAAATAAAACTAGTATTCAATTCTTAAATCGTTCTTGTTTAAGATAAATCACGCTCGAATCAATTAACTACCTTTAATTAATCAATCCTTTTATCTTAAACCCTTTTCTGAACTTCCTTGAGATTCTCATCCATCATAATTTTAAACAAATAAATTCATTTAAAATTATCCTTGTACGTAACTTGTACCTTCGATGCAACCCGGTGAATTCCCATTCATTACACAGATGTTAAATTAAACACATATATATAAAACACCTATCACGTATTGTGCCTCAGCTTTACGCCTGCACCATGGTACACGTCTCGAGGGTTTGTATAATATAATAACAAAATTTAATAAATATGTGTAATTTTGGAGAGTACACGGCATGTAGTTCCGACTAGACGGTGTGTACTTTTCTTCACCGTCCATCCAAAGTACATTCCCTGGGATAGGGCATGTTAATGTAATTTGGAAATTTTCGGAGTACACGACATGCGGCGTGTTCTGTGGGACAAACACAGTGTAGTTTCCGTGTTTCAAGGTTTCCAGCCAGGCAAGCCGTGTACGGGGTACATGGTCCAACCCGAACCCGAAGGGATTACACGCAATGTTCAGTTGGACCACACAACATCTAATCTAGAAAATGTGTGCCACTTGTTCCTAGTCAACACACGATGTCATAAATGACATAGCTATACTCCAATACACGGCCTGATTTGGCGGATCAGTCAATGCATTGAACCTACACTACATGGAGTGTACTTATGAATACACGCCGTGTATTCTGGTGTTGTATGGCTAGAAATGTTTGGATCCTCCGTATGAATTCCTCTATTTTATTTTAATCAAAATTAAAAGAAAAAATCATTTCTGTGAGGTGAACGAGAAACGAGGGAGGAGGAACAGATCTCTAGAATCATATTTCAAGAACGATTAAACTTGAATTGAAACAACTAAATTATTAAATGCGTAAAACATCAACGAAAAACTAAATAATTTTAATCAATGATATGACCCTTTGATACCACTTGTAGGTTTCAGGCGCAGCGGAAGCGCGTTGGTGGGTTTGCCCAACATTAATTTTAGTGTTAAACAACGTTCAAACCAAGATCCATCACGATATAAAACATCGGATCTTTAGAATGGAATGAAGAACGAAAAACAAATGAGGGAATCCCAGAACCATAGAGATAGGATCATCATATGTTGGTTATAATTAATTTAATTAATTCACAAGAATTACCTTTGTGGAATTCTTTTTTTTGTTGATGTGTCCGGTCACGATTCAGTGATCCGTCGTTGCGTCGTAGAATCCCAGTGTAGGATTCCTTTAGCAGTGATCCACATGTGTGCCACGTATCCCCGGACGTCGCTGAAGTGATGTCCGGGTGCTAGTGTAGAAGAACCTTCGCTTGCGATGTCCTCCTTCGATCGCCTTGATCGCTCGGTCTTGAGAGCGTTCTTGGAGGAAGTAGTTCTTTCGGGATTGAATGAATTCTTCAAAATTATTGTGCTCAACGATTCTCTTGTGAAAAAGTGTTGGGGTTGTGAGGATATTTATAATCGTGTTTGAGGTAATAGGGTTATAAAAATAAATAAACATGTTACAAATTTTATTTATTTCACTAACTCTAATTGAAAAACCCCATGTAGAATTATTAATTTCTTGACATTCACCAACACTGATTATAATAAATATCATTTAATAAAAAAATATTATATCCTCAAAATACTGACTAGAAAAACTACACGGTGTGTAATCATTAATACACAACGTGTACTTGTTTTCCATAAAACTACACGGCGTGTATATTTAATATACACGGGGTGTACTTTTATTTTCCACTTTCCTTTATTTCATCCACCACATTTATTAGACCTTGAGTAATGGCTAGTTATTTCTTAAATAAATATAATTGCATCACTCACTAATAAATATTATTTCATCCACAATATATTCTCTTGAATAACTAGTGTCGAAATAAATGCGATGAGGCATCCTCAAATAATTATTAAATCACAGTCAGTAATAATATTTATTTAACTTGTTAAATTAATATTTAACTGAGATACGTGGACACACTTACTGTGTGACCCTCTAGGCCTCTTTCTCAGTGGCATTAGGTGGAGCCTTCCTAAAGTCCAAGGTTAGCATCTAACAACACCCCAAGGCACCCATAGAGAACGAAGTTAATGCACCAATGACGTGTCACCTCATACGAATGCTTACCAGGTAATATAATCCATTTGTCATGATATCTCAAATCAAGCGGGTTGCATGCTAGTGTCATCAACCCACGTGCTCGATTATTCTTTATTTGACTTTCTGGAATCGAACACACCCATACCTTACCATGGCCATGGATTTATTCAGGCTATATCAATTCCATAAAAGGGCCTGAGATATCTACTTCTGTTATTGAAAAGAAGGCACAAATCTTTTCTCGCATTATCTATTAATGTAGAATTACTTGTGATGCACCCAACGTATCCTACCTCGCTACGAATAGTATGTCATCACAGTTTTCGTCAATACATCTAAGTGCGCGAGTTATAATACCCATTAAAAATAATCTTAAAGTCTAAGGATCTATACACACGTCCGAAGATAGGAACATCCAATGACACTATGATATGTGGATTTCCTACTGGTGGGTCCCGTTCTTATAATATATTCCTGGATATTACCAAGGGTGCACACCATGAGTTGATGCCTCAAATTTTTATGAGTCCTCCCCCTAATGGCATGTATTATTTGTGTCCCTCAAATAATATCATCCGGCCATAGAAAATATATTCAAGAATAATGTTATGGCACATCTGGGTTCTCACCATAGCAGGGGTCCGCTTTGACCCTTTAATGCAACAGTTATCCTTAGGACATTATCACATGCATTTTCATGCAGAAGAGCAATCAAGATGTGATAAGGCTTTTATTAATGTATAAAGTACAAAGTAGTTGGTTCTAGGCCACCAACTCCAACACTCCTATGAATTTCATGATCGCATGATCGCTTAGGGATCAGGTGGGAGACATTTTTGATTCATGTTGGGGATTTAATCTGATGACTTGTATACAGACATGGTTCCTCAATCGATGAATATCAAAACACTTTCAAGAATGGAGTTCGTGTCCTTGGTACATCCACCACCTAACCAGAGACTCACGATCCTTTCCCTACTGAACCCAATGATTTTGAGGCCATGTTTGAGAATCATGATACTGAGGGTTCACCCATGTATAGTGATATTTGGGTTTCATGGATAAGTACTCACGACACCGTATAATCAAGAACCTATATATGATCACCACAACAAAAGGATATTCAAGGTATTTGTGAGACCTAGGGGTCATCATGAACACTATCACATACTTGAATACACTAGTATGAGTGTTTTGTGTATTCTAAGGTGCATATTGTTGCATCAAATGAAGATATACCATTTATGAGATTACTTGATCTAAATGAGGACTCTTCAAGGCATCTTGTTATTGAGTGTTAAGGGAAGACACTGGGATAGTCTACACAAATGAGGGTCCTCTCTGGTAATCCATGATAGAAATCAACAATGTTGAAGGGATCACATGACCTTGAGAGAACCCTACATGTACTAGGAGTCACATGATATTATGTTTTTTATTAAATCTCATGTTCTTCAAAAGAACATGTGGTGGTTTCAAGCGATCACTTGAGGATGTCCTTGGATGGGCGTTGGTCAGAGTACCATGTTACTAAATCATTCCTTATTTTTCGGATCTCATTACCATCTCCATTTTTTGTTTCTTTTTTCATTATGGGAGCTCGGTATATATAGGCCATGGGATCCCAAGGATGGTGCTGATTTTTATGGGATGAAGGCCACATGCACCATCAATGTGGTGGAGGTATGAGATTGATCTTAATTCTCAATGTCTCATTATCATTTCATCTAATCATGTGATTCCTCTATTTCATTCTATGAAAGCACGTGATTAGAAAAAATATGAGTTAATTCGGATGTAAAATATGTCGGAGGTGGAAGGGGTTTGGAGTCACTGAACCTCTCACGATGACTTCGGCATTTTTCCTCACCTTGGTTGCATAATCAAAGGATGATCATGTGATTGAATCAGAACCCTTATGTGGCATCTCATGTTCTAAATAAATCTTATTTAATTCATATAGAAAATATTTCAAATGTTGAAGGAGTTCATGGTCGCTGAAATGCTCATGAAGCCCTAAACATTTATCTCTGTTCAGGTTTAATGATAAAAGGATGACCATGTGATAACTTTGATCATTGTCGGATGATCTTGAGAACGCTATGGTGTCTATGCCTTAGATCTCATAAGGGATCATGTTTATTGTTTTCGAATCATGTGTCTATCAGAAAAGGAATAGGGGTGGTGATTGTGTCGATCACTGAGTGCTCATGTGACCATCTTCGATTCTCCATGTTGAACCAGTAGTGTTTGGGAGTAGTAGTTAAACGAGAGGTTGAAGAAGATGGTCTTACTGTGTATGGGATCATCTGACCTGAACATGTGAGGTGCTAAATTTAAGTGAATTGATGGGATCGGTGGAGGGTATGAATGGACAGAATGGATCACTGTGAGGAATGATCAGATGACCCAGATTCGATCTACAAAAAAATATCCCATCCCACATCATACTCTCGTCCTAATTCCCATTCAGTATATAATACACCCCATGTCCTCCACTCAAATGAGACAACAATGGGTTCTATGTCCATACCATATGCATCAACTCCATCACACTAGCTTCAGCCCACTTAGCTTATGTATCGGGCTATAGGAAACCCTATAAGATCATGAATCATGGTCCTTATGCATGGGATTGACTGCCTCTTATAAGATCTATGCTTATGATAGTATACTAGATGGACCAGGTTGACTCCCACTCAGCGTGGTCGACCTTTGGTTGCACATGGGCCTTCGATCAAATTGGTCGGGCTAGCTAGGGGATGTCCATTATCTTTGGATAAGGGTGGTTATAAAAACCATCAACAACTAATAATAAAATTCAAAGTATAATATAAGATTCCCAAAATTATCTCCATAAACCAAACCCAAGATTTCCATGAATTCCATTCCCAATTTCATTCATGAAAACAATATCAATGTTTTTCATGGTCTTCATATCCCTCGGGTCATGGACAAAAAAGTGAAAAATGAAAAAATATTTGTGCTAACAAGTGGTTAATGTAAAGGGTGTCCACTTAGAATCTAGATTCTCTTACGGTTTGGTGTATAAGGAGGAAGCAACCATACGCCTCTTTTCTTAAAGTGAGTGGGAAAGATTGATGTGGGGTGAGCTGGGAAAATTTTCTAGTTTTTCAATGGTGGTTATGGACCTGATTGGAAACATCATACAAAGGTTGTTTAATGGTGCTAATGACAACAAATAGGATGAAATGGATCAATCACTTCTCAGGTAAGCACAATATTAGTGAATCGGGGAGTATTTGAACTAGTTTCACCACAACTATTCATGTTATCCAGGTTGGGCTTTAGTCGCGAAGGATAGATGGATCATCATGGACCTTATTCACCTTCTGAATCATGGAAACATGTAACACTCTATCAGAAACTATATGGTTATAGGCCCTCACTTGAACACTCATACTCCCCAGTCGGGGGGGGGGGGCACTGGGTGAGCTTGACTCCCCCATCTAGGGTCCTCAAACTAAATATTGATGGCTCTTGTAGCCATGAATTCATGCATGGGGGGTGGGGAATTTTTCATTGAGTCCTCAGGATCCATTATTTTTTCTTTCATTGCCTTTTATGGTCTCGGTGACTCCCTAATGGGAAATGGAAAGGCCATGATTCAAGTCCTGAAACTATTTCATAAAAAACATCATACTGAACTTACTGTAAATTGATTCAAAGATCATTTGTAACTCCCTAAAAGGTATATATCATACCCCCAGAAATACCATTTATCTGATTTGAAATTGCAAGGCCCTCATTCCCAATGTCATTGAACTTCTCCACATGTGGAATACAGAAAGTTTACTGGCATACATGGCTTACAAGGCCTCTGAGAATGTTCCACTCATAGAGTTATCTAGTTCTGGATCTCTCCCACCTTGTGGTGAAGATATTTACCTTGGAGATGATCATGGTCTCCATTTTTTTAGACCTCCTAAACTATTTTATATGAAATTATTTCCTTACCAAATAAAATTAAAATTTTATGGAAATATTTTATATGGGAGACCATGCCCTTTCAGGCAAATATCGATAGTGGAGTAGATGTACCCCTTGTATAGAAGATTGTACATCAATATACTAGGGAGTTCCTAAGTCCATGTCTAATCCAAATGTTTTCTCCATAACCCGTCATCACATCAAAAGATATATGATCCTTAAACATCCTAATTTATATAATAAATAGTCTCCAATGTTTAGGAGGAATATACTATTGTTATCTTTGTAGAATGATATCCATAATGGATTATTCATTTTTCTTGAGCTATAATGTGAGATGGAAATTAGATAGAATTATATAAATAGAACAGTAAATGACATTCATAGTAGGGTATACAATGTGTAGGGATCTCATGAAAGGATATCATGTACTACCATCACCAAAATCATGCAATTTCCACATACAAGATGTGCCCAATAGGGTAAATGGTGTGAATGGATTTGTTTACATGATTGAACCTGAAAAACTCTTAAGGAATTATAATATACTCATACAAAATCTATATGGAATATTTATACATAAAATATATATATGAAAACTCGAGTAAAAGGAATATAATATAAATACATTCCATGTCACTTGTCAACTATAAATGGACTTTATAGGGGATACATGATGTGAATGTCTTATGTGACCATAGAGTAGGTATAGTTCACACACAACAGGCCACTACAGTTACTATATAAGAAATATATGAAGGGAACATATGTTGTTAGGTCAAAAATTATGAAATAACATATACATAGTTAAAAATCAAATAAAATAATTCTGATATGCATGATTGGTGATTGGAAGTCACATGGTATGTGATAATTAAAATTTGGTGTAACCCTTGGACCATTGAGTACATGTCCCATAGTGAAATTTTTGGGGGTTATATTCCATGTATAATTAAACACACTATAGAATATTTAAATTATAGAATACATGAAGTATAATCTTGGACTATACCATGTGTTATAAGAGAAATTTATGAATGTTTGAATATTTATTTTAGTAAATTTCATGTTATAATCATCATCATTTTCTCCATAACCAGCTACACCTCCACTACCATATAAGCTTGTTTACATAAAAAACATACTCACTCTTGGATTTATCCATTTTCAAACATATATAATTATCCACTCTATCATCATCCAATGTTTGATTAAACCATTATTGAATATTTTCACCTCACCATAGATTAACCCTTGAACTTGTGATTCACTAATTTTTCTCCATTATAGCATCAAGAAATCACCATCAGATTGAATGATAAAGAACTAGAGAACAATATTCAAGATATTTTGGGTAATAAGAATCCCCAACCACCTAACGATGAAATCACATTTGGGTTGGTTGAAGAATGAAAGTATTAGATAAGAATACAATGTATATACATGATGGAATAAGTTTCTCAAGGGGATAAGATGAATGAAATAACATCTTATTTCAAAAAGAAATTATCAAATAATATTTCTATCAAATGTAAATATTGTTTTAGAATAATAATTACTAAGAAAAACATATGTTAGGGAAAGAATTCAATAAAAATTCATGAAATAAAATTTTATGACAAACATGGATGTTTCATCCATAAATTATTTCCATGATATAGATAAAAAGATTAAAAAACTAAACTAGTATGGATAAAAGAGAAATATAATCAAGGTAAACGAATTATTTTCCACATGAATTTAAAAAATAAAAAAAAATAATTATTTTATTCAATTTCTTTTAAAAACACATTTATTCCTTAAAAAATATTCCTTAAAAAATTAGTGTATCGTAAGGATTTTTTTTGACGCGAGGAAACTATTCATTTCACATGCATTATAAGAGAAATAAATTTTTTAAATATTATTCTTTTTTAATTTTATAATTATAATCATTTTCAGATAAAAATGTGTTAATTATATATAATTATATTTTTAGAATAAGGTAGTTTAGGATGATCAAGAATAAAAGAATAAAAAATCATACCGTAATGGGATTTTTACATCACATAATGATCCCATCATGTTCCTTTATCATCACCATCACCACTGATATAAAGAATGAAAAGTACATGAACACCCATTATTTTTTTGTAGCAAAAAGGGGTCATTCACTATTTTTTTCACCAATAGAGAAGATATAAATGAGATGAAATGCAATTCAAAATTCTACTCGGTTGAGTTTCTTGGAATAGAGAGGGGAATAAATTATTTCCATATAAATTCCCTTACTATAAATCCCCACAACTATCTTTTTATTTCCTCTATATAAATATTATAATCAAATCCATTCATAATGGAAAAAACATGCAAATAATGTTAGGTTCCATAATTATCCAGTCCATGTCATCACCAATATGACATATTGTTGGCACATCTCCAGGACATGACATCACCATGTAGTTTTGCAGGACAAGTAAAAAAATTATTTTTATTTAGCTTAACATGCACAAATTATTAGTCTCTTGGTTCCATGATATAAATATTAAATATCCACTAAAATTTAAATAGGTTGTAATTTCACAAGAATTCAACCCAAGTGTAAAAACCATATTCTGAGTTCAATTGAACCAACAAATACATATTTATTAAAAAATTCAAGGGTAAATTATCAATTTTACCCTCTTTAAGGTGCATGACCCACAAAACATAAAAACAAAATAAATATCAGTTCTAGAAAATCCGGTTCAATGTATGGTTTTGGGTTATTGTTTATTTTTTATGAATATATGTGGTGGTGAGTTTATGAGAATGAATGGATCTTGAATTTAGTAGGGTAAACCTTATGGTTACGTCAAGCGGTATCTCAGAAATCAATTTTCTCTTATAATGATCTTATCCTGGTAAAGTATTAGGTAGAGAATCTAAATAAAATCAATAGTAGAGGCATGTAAACTTTTAATGGAAGGAGTTATCATGATGGGAAGAATAAGATGATCCCCTATATTATTTCACTTCTCATAGAGGGTTTTTATTATTACATTATTGGTTTTTATCAAAATGTTAAAAATGGTCCAACGAGTTATGATATTAGAGAAATCTAAAGGTAGATGTTAGGAAACAAATTCTATCTTAATGACCATATATAACAAGGTGTATACCAAGGTTATGGGTTTAAAAAATACCAAATATATTTGGGATAATTTAAAAATTAACTTTTAAATGAATGTTAATGTGAAAGAGGATAAGCTACTGATCTAAAGATAAAAATTTGACTCTGTTAGAATGTCTAATGACAATACTATTGATAATTTTTTCACAAGAGTGTATGAGATTGTTTGAAATATTAATGTTTTTTGAGATATTTTATCAAACTCTACCATTCTTATGAAAATAATGAGAAAAATTGATAATTGAAATGAATAAATTATTTCAATATTATAATAAATAGATGAATTTCCTCTTAATGTGTTTCATAATATGTTTATGTCATATGAAATGAGAAATGATTTAATTTTATCACTTGGTGATGTGATCAGTATTGAGAGGGATGAATCAATATTGAAACATATTATTTCAATTAATTACTTTTCCATTTAACCTATCCACATATTCAATGAATGATTCTCCCATTTCCTACCTTAATCATTTTATATGTAGGAAATATTAAATAGAGAACCAATAAATAAGGTGAACCAAATTTGTTATCAAGGTTCACCTCTGATATGGATGACTACATCCACAGTATATGGTGATTTTTATCCAACTCACACACTACTTTAATTTTATAATACAAATGAATCTCATGTAAAAATTTAATTTGAACTCGAATTCCTATAACTAACAAAGTTACATGTTAGTACAAACTTGTTATCATCAAACTTAAGCACCAAAAATGTCTTCATATTTAAATATAATTTATGGATTTATCTTCTTAAAGTATGATTTGTATAGATGCTCAAGTTTCAACTAGACTGAATTAATTTCATCTAATTCATAAAGATTGATGTAATATTTACAGATGCATATCCTTATAACAAATTTTCAATAATTTGTCTCACAATCTCTAAAATGAAACAATACCAAATTCCTTACCCAAGGTTTTTTAATAACATCAACATATAGAATCATTACGGGATATCAAGGTCTTGTTCCTTTTATAGTGCCAAAATAATATTGGATTTGGTCTCCTAGGATCAAATATTATTACTTTGATTACATTTATATTGTATGATTTTAATATTAATAAAATATCTTATTATATATTGTTCATTGTTCTGCATGAATTTAATGTATTGATCTCTTTATGTATCAATCACATTGAAAATTTCATAGTAGTTCATTGATATGGGATGAACCTTTTAATTTCGTGATGATATTCTCAAATATAGTTCTATGGTTAGATTAAGTCCTTTGATGAGACATGTAGAATGTGACTGTTGGGTGTAAGTACTCATAAGTTGATGAGGATTATTCTCATGAAGTTCACACATAGTTATTTCTAAGACATTAGATTATAATAAAAGACCTTCAAGTAGAAATTATGTATGTTTTGGTGTCATCAAATATTCCTATCTATGAGGGTGTTTAATGGTCCTTATACTTTATGATTATCATTAATACATGTCAAGACTCACAAAAGTATATTTAATAACCAAATTTATCACACCATATGTTGGCTAGATGTAGGGAACATTGGGTGTGTCATGAATGACATGTTATTAATGGATTAGTCATGGAAGGATTTTCCCTTCCATCTTTATAGAAGTTGATATCATGACCCTTTTATTAGAATCGAACCATCAAATTAAATTCCATTTCCATGGAATAATGACATTTTTATTTTAGATAGTCAAATAATGAAATATAGATAAAATAGGTTGGTGAAATGGACGTGAATCCATCATGATGAGATATTGGGAAAGAGGAATTATATTACATAGTGATAATTAAAATGTGGTTTTACTCATTGTGACGTTAAGTTCTTTATCTTGGTTTCCTTGACCTATTTGTAGACAATAATCTTGGAATTTAGGTTATTTTTTCTGATTCCAATTAGAATTAATCCCAAAGGGTCCCACATTATGTGTTTCCATAGATCTCAATTGAAATTTATCAGAATTGAATTAATATAATAAATATTATTCTTCAGACTGATGAATAATTTTTTTCATGTTTTATCGATCAAAAATATTTATTGTTGAGTGAATTATTTTATCAAATATTTATTCAGGTATTCAATAAATGTTGAGGAGTTAGAACAAACCAAGACTGCCTCAAGTGATAAATATTAATTTAAAAGTTGGAAAATGAGATTTATTATTATGAAAGTTAGAATGCATATCATAAAATATATTTTTATTATTATTTTATCATGGTGTTTATTAAAGATTATTATATTATCTAAAGTTCAATACATAGTTATGTAATATTTTAACCTAAAATGTATCCCTATAAATTGATGGTTATGTCTACTATATAGGGTTAATCAAAATTTGAGAATAGGGAATTGTTGAACACAACAAAGTTCTCTCACTCTCTATCAAACGCATCCTCTCTTCCTATCAATAATAAGAAGAACTCAATCAATCCCAAAAGAACATGGAGAGATCAAAATGAACAATTAAAGAATAATGATTCACTATGGTAGCACCAAAAAATAAATTTAATTTCTTAGAGATCAAATAAGAATGTTTGGATCACCTCTAGAGAGATTCTAAACTTTAATCCTTATAGAAAAATGAAGGAAATCTAAGAGGGTTTTTTGAAGATCAATAGTGACATAGAAGAAAGGATCCAAAGATGAGTTAATAATTTTTCCATATCTAATTTCATTAATTATAAATTTATCATCCATGATCCTCTATTGGGGTTTTGGGAAACTCTAAACTCAAAGAAAGTTTTATTTAATTCCACCAAAGGTGCTTCTACTTCACACGAAACCTAAAAGTTGTATCAAAATGGATCAATTTTTAAATTTAGAAATATTTAGTTTTTTTCTCATCAATATACACAATCATGGTTGAATTTTTAATTTAATATTATTTATTCTTTAATCCTATTCGAATTAACCTATTTTTGACATTTTAATTTATTTTTTCAAGAATAAATATTTCTGAAGTTCAATATCAATAAATAATGACCAAATATTCTATCAGGATGTGTTGAGGAATATATAGGGACAATATAGGATTAAACGACATGTAGCTAGAGTACGCACCTTGTACCCAAGTGAAATTCACTTAGCAATGTTGGAGGATAGATTACGTACTGAGCTGTAATTACACATGGTGCATTTATTTCAAACCATGTGTAGATTGGTCCAACTAAGAACATGGAATGTTGGATTATTTGGCATGTTGATGGAGTACTCTCAATAAAGTGTATATGCATTAGCAGTGAATTTCATGTAACCCATGTGGTTATTATAAACTTTCAAAACAACATGGGACCGACAACCTATTTCATTAATGGAGTACAAGACTTGTAGCTAATGTACACGACATGCGGCTCATTGATTACCACATTCTATGTATGTGTCGATCCATTCTGTGAGATAATCGGACACAAAGTAGGTGATATATGTGGAGTTTAGCTGGCTTATACACATTATGTAGTTCCAGTTTCAATAATTATTCCAATACCTTCAACAGGTTGTATGGGAACATGGAAAGTGGATCACACGACATGTAGTTGGTAGTACACATCGTGTAGTCTAACAGATTTGCATGACAGGGCCCCAAGCGTGTAACCTGGGTACATGAAAACCGAGATTAATGACATGTAACTTGTAAGTACATTCCATGTAGCCTTATAATTAGTGATAGTTTTAAATTATATTAAATTGATAATTTCTACAATAAAACCTTATTTTGTTGATTCTCACTGTTTTTTTCAAATTTAATAATGGTTTAAAAGTATTATTGATATGATTAATTAATTTATTGTAATAATATATAATAATTAGTTCCTTCATTTATTTTATTGGAATAGAATTATGATGGTTATTAAGATGAAAAGAAATTAACTAATTAATTAATTAATGTGAGAGTCTTTATCATAATAAACAATAATTAAATGAAATGAACATAAACTGGTTTAATTTTCTCTGTACACTTCATGTATGAATGTTCATGGGATTGAAAATGACTTGTGTATATGTTGAATATTTTTACATAATATATCACAGGGGTTTGAAATTATTTAATTTTAAATTAAATTTTATTTCCTTTGCATCATCCCTCCCTCAATTATTATATTGGACATGTCTATCCATGGTTATTTATGTAATCCTCATTTAACAATGCTTTGGTTCTAATCACTTACACATGAGTTATAAATACTTGTAATTAATGGATTATCCCAAGGCACATGGAGGCAGTTCAAGATGGAACCATTATGATGCAACTCAGGTGATACATGGGTGTACATGTGGAATTCTTTAAATCATACCAAAATTGGAACAATTAATTTTACCCTAGGTAAAAGGTTGATTTATTATAAGTTTAACCAATCAACTATTAGATAAGATAATGATTGGGTCACCTATTATTTATTTATTTATATATTATGCATCATTTATCTTAAAGATGTAATACTGTTATCATATTAATAAATGAATTAATGAACAAATATAGAATTTACGTAAATAGATTATGAGTTATTTTTTTATCCATCATAGTTAATTAAAAATCCACTTAATATTTAACAGTTATGTAACGGATAAAACAATATAAAATTTATGGATAATAAATTAAAATCCATTGAATATATATATTAAAATATAATTGGAGGCAAGTGTCGAGGAAATTAGAGCTAGGATTTTGGGATTGGGGAGTCCACTATAATGTCCTAGAAACTAGACATTCTGAGTTTAATGGTGTGGGATTTAAAGAAATGACAAAATAGTGAGATATTTAATAAAATCACACAATATTTAAAAGGATTGCAATTTGTGTGATAACCTATAACCATCTCATGGAAACTCACATGGGTCCATGTAAATTCACTATTAAAAGAAGTGAATACAATTTTTGGGTTAAATCCAATTAAAATCCTTCAATATACTGATAATTATGATTATACTAAATCCCACCTATTAAAAAAATTCTTACACAACTTGAGACATAAAAAAATATACTTTAGTGAAATTTTTTATGGGGAAGTTTGTCTAAAATATCCATAGGATTCATATATCTGATTTTACAGTCTGATGTTCCAATGTCTAATTATCTTCATTAAATTCACCTTTT
This sequence comes from Viscum album, assembly GCA_963277665.1. Classification (NCBI taxonomy): domain Eukaryota; kingdom Viridiplantae; phylum Streptophyta; class Magnoliopsida; order Santalales; family Viscaceae; genus Viscum; species Viscum album. The sequence goes on from OY728123.1 coordinate 1,761,335,498, forward strand.
CAAAAACTTTTCATGATACAAACTTATGTTCTATCTAATTAAAGAAAACATAGTTACTCACCAACATTTTTCACAAAAACAGTATCTTTTGTACTCCTTATGGTAACTGAACTAACCTATGTCTGATTATTCTAATCGAAACATTCTTCCTAGAACTCTTCTTTAACATGAAACTCAACATAATTTGGATAAAAAATCTAACATATACTATACATCACTTCAACAATTCACACGACTGAATAATGACATGTACGATGTAATTTTCACTCTTATTTATCGGTTCTCCATGAATAGTAAAGGTGAGATACAAATTTCTTTTTCCTACCAGCTAAAATTCTTAAATCTGAATTTCATGTTCATTTGAATTTTTTGGAATATTATCAACTTTTCTAGAACATTCATGAATCTTATTGAATTATCCATTGTTTTCATTTGACTTTTAATTTCCATAAATTTATATTTAATAAACTCTTTAATATTTTTAACTTAAAATTTATACTACTTGAAACTTTTACTTTTTATCATTTTACATAATTCATCATTGTAACTTCATGAAACAACAAATTTGTAATTCTTTGAAAATTTTAACTCTGTAACTTCAGGAAACCTTAACATACTAATTTCATAAAAAATAAAGATTGTTCATCTAAAAAACATCAACTTTGTAACTTCTTAAAAATTATACTTTGTAACTCTATACAGACATTGAAATTGTATCACTATGAAACTTCAATTTGTAACTTTGTTTAAACATGAACATTATAACTTCATGAAACATAAAATTTTTAAATTCAGAAAACATTCTCCTTTTGATCATATTATCCATCTGATCATATTATTCATCGGTTAGGAAAAAGTTCATTAGATTAAAAATGTTGGTAAGATTAAAAATACTTACCTGGTTAAAAATTTTCATCTGATTACAAAAGTTCATATGATTAAAAAATTACATTCAATACACACTTTGTAATACATGAAATACTAGAATTTCATAAAACTCATTATTTAGATTTTTTTCCAGAAATTGACTATCATATTCACTATTCTTATGATGATTAAGCATAATATTTCTAGAAAAAAAACATCTACAAATATGTAATTTGTAAACTCCATAAAATTTCACTTCACATTACTTCTAATGACTTCAGTTGTATCCTGACTTCTTCTGGTATTTTTAGGAACATTAAAGAATAGTATAGAATCATATGACTTTAGTAAGAAAAATTATTAACAAATTAAACATTCTAACATCCTTTATTTCTTATTTTTTTATCTAAACAACTTTCTTAACTTACAGAAATTCTAACTATATTCATTTTAGTAACTTCATTTCCTTCAATTATTTCTAACTTTAATTAATTCTTTATATTTAGAAAATTCTGACTTTATAAATCTCTAAAACGTTTTTACTTTCTAAATTTTCTGACATTATTTATATAATAAAATGTCTCCCTCTCTAATAGCTTTAAAAAAAATGTTTGTTGGCTTCTTTACACTCTACTTTTCATGTTTTACAAAAACATTCTTTAAAAAAAATATTTTATCAACAAAAATAATTGTTAGAAAAACATCATAAAACATCTTTTTAAATTTATTATGAAATTACATCACATGACTTTTAACACACCCAACATTGGAATCACTGGTTAGGTCATGTAATTGAAAGGTTTTTGAATCAATTACAAAAAGATAGATAATTAAAATTTTCAAACTAAAACCAATTGGTCTATGTCACACATATTTAGATGGAAAAATGACCAAATACCCACTTAGTAGAAATGGTTGAAGGTCCAAAGAGATTATATAATTAGTTTATATCAATGTATTTGGACCATTTCCTATTGAATAAAGGGGTTAATACTCATACTTCATAACTTTTACTGATGAATTTAATAGATATGAATATGTCTAATTGATGAGGTGTAAATATGATTCCTTTACGAGATTCAAGGAATTCCTGAATAATTTTGAGATCTAGTTTGATGTGAAGATTATGAAACTACACACTTATCATAGTGGAGATTGTATTAATCAATAATAATTGATTATTTATGAGATTTTGGGATTATATCAACACTCACTCCTCCTTATACACCTCAGTGGAATGATATCAGTGACAGGAGGAACCACACCTTGTTGGATATGGTGAGGTAAATGGCGAGTCAGACGAGTCTTCTGTTATCCTTTTGGGGATACATGTTACAAACAACATAAAAAAATAATAAACCAAGTTCCATCAAAGGAGACATACGATATACCATTCCAATTTAGGAATGGAAAGAAACATGTGTTATCATACTTACATGTATGGCATTGAAAATAATTTGGTAAGACTTCTTTAGGTAAAAACATTTCACCTCAACTCAAAAAATGTACCTTTAGGGGATACCCCAAAGAAATAATGGGTTCTTACCTATAAAACACCTTTGAAAAAAGGGTAATATAGGTAAGACATTTCATATTCCTAGTGAGGGTGAAAATATCTCAAATAGATCATTGAAGTAAGATAATATTCGATGAATTAGAGGATCAAGGTATATAGTGTTGGGACCAATTTTTATGAAGTTGTTTGTTGAAATAATTTTTCTAAAGGAATTTAATTTTGTTTTATTTTAAATTAAATGAATTCAATTTTTAAATCTGGTGATTGGATGTATAAGACCATACATAGAGGCTCAGACATAGATGATTATAAAAAATCTCCAAAATAACGTCCTTCAATTTTTTATGAATATTTCTATCTAGAATTGGTTTTAAGAGATACATTTCTGAACAAAGAATATCAGATTGAATTTTTGAGATTAATTAAAATGATTTTATATAGATCTCAAAATTATGGAAAACATTGAAAATCTCAGGTTACTTAATTTTGATAAAGATGGGGATTTGAAGTTCTTCAGTAACAAAATTTTTAGATTCAATTTACTAGAAATATTTTCTAATATATATAATTTTTTGAGAAATATATGGCAATTATTTTCTGTTATGAAAGACCTCAACATCATGAAATATTAAGTGTTCAATATCTAAGTTTCTTTATATAAAGGGGGAGAAAATTCATGGTATGTATAAATTTCATACTACATGTTTCTAATAAATAATTATGGATAGATGTTTTTGGATAGAAGACTAGATAAAGATCTAATTACTGAATAATGATGTATTTAAAGTTGAGAATTTTGTGAATATTGTTGGATTTTAAATCATGTGAAAATGGTACTAGTTTACGGTGCAGATGATAGAGAAGAGTTTTAATATCTATAAAAATATAAAAGGGGAAATCATTAAAGGTTAAGACATAGAATTATAGATAGAGTCTTACTAAGTATTATTTATCATTTAAATAGAAATTTGAGAAGATGAAAATGTTTTTGAATGACATAATAGTTGAAGTTTTTTTTCAATCTTAGTTTTCATGATTTAAAATCCCATACATAGTTGAGAAAACATTGTTTCTAGATAAATTAATATTTTAATTATTTTAAGTGATTTTTTAATAATAATTTTTGGATATAGGTCTTCAAAAAAATTGAATACCTTTACAAATATTATAATGTTATCAAAATGTAATGATGTTGATATGGTATTTTATTATTACAAAAAACAAAAATAAAAAATTTGATTCTTGCCGAGTTTTGAGAAAGTTTAAGGGATTTTTGTCAATTTATTAAATTATGAATTATTTGAGAGGGAGTTGTGAATTTTAGTTTTCTCTGATGAGGGAAAATAATTTGGAGTTCCTGCCTATGCTATATTAATTTCACCAATATAAAGGGTGTAAGTTAGTGTATGGATATATGAATGTTCTCATGTAAAACAAATATGAATAGATACAGAAATGATTTTATATAGGTACATTAGATGAACTCATCAGATGAACTTATACTGGATATAGTATTGAGAAGGTTATTACCAATAAAGGAATCTCTTATTTGAGGTGAATAATTAGTTTTTAGTGAACAAAGAATTTGTGATCATTGTTTATTGGATGGACATTCTAGAAGAAATAATCAGGTAAATAGGATTAGGTAGAAGAATCAAACAGAAATATTTTTCTTGAAAAAATAAGAAGGAAAGATCTAGGTTTTGGTTTGTGGTAGAAAAACAAGACGGACTATTTTCCAGAAAGAAAGAATGAACAATGTGAAATAGACTGTGGGAAATTTAAAGGGGAATTAGTAGAGTGGATAGACTGATTTTTTTACAAATTCCAGATAAGAATTTATTACCTACTACTGGGTAAAAATGTGAAGAAAATATTTTTAAATAATAAATAATTTATGTTTATTGAATAATAATAGTGGCAATTTTCTAAACCAATTGGCGAAGGATTCAAAACATTTCACAAAATAATAATTACATATTTTTTTAAAAATAATCACATGGACTATTGTATTGATCATAGTTCCATGAAAAATAAATTTTATGTCCTACTTATTGTAACCACATTAAAGTATTTTTTTCTAGTAGATTGTATGGTATTATATAATTTTTTAACCATTCTAAGGGATAGCTATCCTTACTGAGTAGTGAACATTTTAAATTTGGTTGTTTGTGTGGTTATTAATGTGAGTTTATTTAAAGAAAATTTATAATTCTTTAATAATAGGTGAATTTTATTTCATAATAAAGAAAAATAAAAGAAAAGAGGTCAAAAATTCACCCATAATGATCACTTATATCATTCTTGGTTTTTTCACATAAGAGTTGTCACTGAAACAAATTTCATAATGACCTATTGAAGAATAAGATGTTTCAAAGACACAAGTACTGCATAATATAACCAGAGTGGTTTGAGAACCAAAATGATATGGATTTCTAGTCAATGATTATTTTGACTCCTTATTAGTTGATAAAAATGATCCTCTAACCTATGAGAATTAATTTGGTGTAATGGATGTTGTTAAGTGTCAATAAGCTGTGATTTCTAAAATGGATTCCATATATCAAAACCAAGTCTGGATTTTAGAAGATCCTCTAGTATGTGCTTATCCCATTGGTTGGAAAAGTATATTCAAGATGAAAATGAACATAGAAGGATAAGATAGTACATATAAGGCATGAATAGCTAAAAAGGGTTTAAATAGCATCAAGGAATTGATTATTAGGAAAACTTTTCACCTATTACAATGATAAAATTCATCATAATTATATTTTCAATTATAGCCTTCGATGACTATGATACTTTTAAAATGGTTTTCAAAATAGCCTTCCTTAATTATAACCTTTATAAGGATGTCTATTTAAACAAACCCAAAGTGTTTGTGACTGAAAAGGATTCTAAAAAGACATACAAATTGAAAAAAAAATCTATTTATCGATTAAAGAATCCAAGTCATGGAATATTTGACTTGATAAAGACATAACGAAATTTAGTTTCATAAAGAAAAATTGTGATCCTTGTGTATAAAATATGTTTAGTGGGAGTACTATAATTTTCTTAATAGTATATATTTATATCATATTACTTATTAGAAATGAGATACCAATCTTGTATTCTATTAAGTACTGGGTGATTATATACTTCTCCAAGAAGGACATTCGTGAGGCACCATATATTATTGGGATCTATATCTATCATAATATATCTAATATGTTGCTCGACCTTAGTTAAAGTATATATATTTACAACGTACTAATGTTTTTCAACCTGGAACAATCCAAGAGTGGATTGCTTCCAATGTCTCATTACATTCATCATTCTAGGAAAATGTTTCCTCAAACACATAAGGAAAGAAAAATAATGGAAAGGATTACATAAACATAAATTATTGGGTTAGTAATGTGTTATATTCTATGTTCTATTCTATATGTCACTTACACATTGTGTGATATAAGAAAATATCAAGCTGACCCGGGTGATTGACATTGGATGGAATTCAAGATAATCCTTAATATCCTAAGGAATAATAAGGATATATTCTTAGTCTATGGAGTAGATAAGAAAAAAGTAATTATAGGATATGAAAAATGGATACAACTTCACTTTGAAATCGAAAAAGGGATACTTCTTCACTTTGAATGGAGGTGATATAAACTGAACGAGCTAAAAGAAGACTATGGTCTCAAATTCTACTGTAGAGTATGATTATATTGAGGATTTCGTGGAATCTAAATAATCATTTTGGATATGTAACTTCATCAACGATCTTTAAGTGGTACCTAGAAGTAAAGGTAATAGGACACTATATTGTGATAATATTACAGTGGTTGCCCTTACCAAGTATCCAAAGTCACATCACTTGAGAAATAATATAATTCATAAGTATCATTTATTGAAGGATTTTTCTTAGAGAGGTGAGGTTAAAGTGAGGAGTATTTTCACAAAAGACAACATGATAGTCCCCTTTCCTAAATCCATGACTTTGCAGAAACATGACTATCATGTGAGGTATATATGATTTAATGTCATACATAGTTGGATCTAGTCTAATTAGGGGTTTGATGTATGTTGTTTTATAGGACCAACTATTTGAACTTGGATTATATGTAAATTGTATTATTTCGATATTAATAAAATATCTTATTATATATTGTTCATGGTTTTCTGTTACTTTAATGTAATAATTTCTTAGAGTATCTTTAATATTGATAAGGTTGTAGCAGTTCCCCACTATGATTAGAACCGTTGAATTCCATGGTGATATTCTTAAATATAGTTCAATTTTCAGATGATGTCCCATAATGGGACACATAGAATGTGACTTTTAGGCATGAGTACTCATATGTGGATGAGGTTTCTTCTCATTAATTATTCATTTAGTAATATCCAAGATAAAATATTATGATAATATACAAGGAAGTAGGAATTATATTTGTTTTGGTGTCATCAGATATTCTTATCTACGTGCATGTGTAATAGTCCATAGAATTTAAGAATATCATTGATTTATGTCATAACCCACACAGTTAGATTTTCTAACCAAAACTACCATGCCATATGTTGGAGGGAAGTATAGAATGTTGGGTGTGTAATTAATGACATTTCAATAATAGATAAGTTGGGTAATGATTTGTCCCTTTGATTTTTACAGAATTTGATATCTTGGACCTTTGATTGGAATAAAACTATAGTATTAAATTCCATATCCATGGTGTAACCATGTGTTTATTTTATATATTCAAAGAAAGATGTATTGAGAATATAGGTTGGTGACAAATATGTGAAAACTTCTTGATGAGATATTAAGAAAAAGAGATTATATTACACAGTGAGAATTTGCATATGGTTATTGTAATTGCGACATTATGTTCTTTCCCTTTGGGGTCGTGAACCATTTTTAGACATTAATAATATAATTGAGGTGATCCATCACAATGATAATGAGATATAAACCTATAGGGTCACACACTAAGTGTTTCTATTGATCTTAATTAAATTCTATAAGAATTTAATTAATAGAATAATTAATATTTATAAGAATGAGTTATAATTTTATCCTTATTTTAAGAATTAACAATATTTTTTTATGAATTAAATTTTTTAATTATTTATTCGGGTATTGAATAAATGTTAATTAGTTTGAATGGAAAAATTATATAACTGATGATAAATATCAATTTAAATGTAAGTAAAATAATATTTATTATTACACAATTTAGTATGCACACCATAAGATAATAATATTTCTATTATTAATTTGGAATTGGGTTTATTAAATATTATTATATTATTTAAGGTATTGTACACAATTAAATAATATGTTAACGTAAACCATAGCACTATATATATATATATGTTATTGTCTATTGAGTATCATTAATTAAAAATTGAGAATATATAATCATAGCACAAAACATACTTCTCTCTCTTTATAAAACTCCTCCTCTCTTCATATCAAGAATTGGAAGTGATCCTTCAATCATGAAGGATCTTGGAATGATCAAGACCCATAGGGAATGAAAATTGATTTACTATGATATTACCTATAAATCAATTATTTCTTCTTGGAGAACAAAATAGAATGTGTGGATCCCTAGTAGAGGAATTATATATTTTAATCCTTATAGTGTAATGAAGCTAATCCAAAAGGGTTTTTTGGAATATCAATAACTTCCTTGAAGAATGGATCCTAAGAAAAGGTAATATTTTCTTCAGGTCAAATTAAATTAATTATAAATATAACGTGTAGTACCCTCTATTTGGGTTTTGGGAAGCTCTAAATTAAAAACAATTTAATTTAACACCCACAAAATGTGCTTCTGCTGAACCTAGAACCTATAAATAATCTTTGAAAAATGGAATTCATATCGAGGTATTTGTCTCTCCCTTCTCTTATTCTTATTCTTCAATCTATAATATGTTTATTCCATGGTAGTAGTATTGGATATTTATTTCATTAAATATTAATGGTTTCATTAGTGATATAAATTTTGAGTTTCTCATTCATTATAACTTCTGATATCAGAAGATCATAAGGTCGATATCTTTTCTATCCTATGATAATGATAGAATATCAAGAATAGAACACCATAAATATATTATCCACCTTTTAGGGTTATTATTTTTATATATATGGTCTTTAAATTTAATTTGGATATAGTTTCCATATTTGGAATGAGAAAATCCTTAAATCTTAATACATCAGTTTTCTATGATTTTGGGCCCTCGAACACATTAAAATCTATCACGTATCTCCCATTAAAATATACATAATAAGGGATCTATTATTTCTCATTAAAAACAATTAATTGAATATCATTTAATAAATTTAAAAATATTATATTAGAATCTCATGTAGATATCATATTTTTTTATCTTTGGGATAATCCATAAATATCATAGATCCCTTTATTTAAAATATTATGAATGAATAACATGAATTGTCACATAGAATAATTCCATTTATTCTTTATGAATTTACTAAATTAATTCTCTAGTACTCTCATTTTAATATCCTCTTGATACCTTAATATCATCATGGTATTATTTCAATTAATATCCTTATAATTACCACATTATTATTTCCATATATTCCCAAATACATGCATAAATCCTTATAGTATATCTCTCTTTCATTATGAAATATTATATTTTTCAAGTAATTTAAATTACACACTATGAAATGGAATATTAATTTATGAAACAACCAATTAATATTATTCATTATTGAATATTAAATGTAGAAACCTTTGGTATGAATATTGATTATAACAATAATCTTGATAATCAAATCATATATGAATAGTGAAAGCATCATATAGATTAACGTTTTCCTCCCAAAATATCAATTCAAATTTCTCAAGAAATATCAAATTTATCAAATAGATATTTATTTTATATAAATTAAATAATATTAAAAATCATTTACTGAATATTATATTTTATCAATAATATTTTTCAAATAAATATTATTCCAAATTATATTCTATTTTTCATCTCGGGATTCATTAAAATGACCTCATATAACATTTTGTGTATCATATATGAACCATGGTAGTTTCATATTAATTTCATATATATATATATAATATTCTAATATTTTATATATTATTTTAGTGTCAATATCATGTAGCACTAGTCAATTATTCTATATATTTAACATAGTCTTCTTTAGTTAATGATGTTGCAAGTTTACTCTAATACAATTCTATTTTTCTAACATAGTCTCTAACTTCACATTATCAATAATGAAGAGTATCTAATTACACATAGTTACAATGAAAAATCAGAATATTAATTTAAGTAAATAATAATAATTCCATTTAAATATAGTTTATGAATCCAAAATCTATAAAAAATCCCATATAGCACTAGTTCCATAACCTTAATCTTGTGTATCTACATTTTCAGGAAACTAATTTTATGCAGCCTCATTATTTCATATTTTATTCACACATTACTTGTAAAACACTATAATTATTACTACATGTGAATTAAAATCAACTCTAACTTCCACAACGTGGATCAGAACCTTTGAAAACGCTTCCATCTATACTAAAACACATTAAATGTCTTAAGAAAAATAAAAAAACATCATAATATTCTTCTTTCACAATTTTAATTGTTCATTTGACATATATAAACTAAATAATTGATCATTTCAATAAGTATTTCACTACATTAAATAATTCACTATATATTATTATCAATTATTCGCAATAGTTGAACATTAATTAATTCCAATGGTTATAACACCTATCTTAACTCAATTTTTAACTCTCAGAATCTCATGAGGGTCATATCCAGAAGATATAGTAATCTTTAATATTGATTACTATATGGATGGATCAAATAAATTTTATAATTCTCCACATGTTAATGGATATATAAAAATATATCTCATGGAAACATATCACTATAAACCACTTTTTACATATTAGATATTATAATAAATCTGATTCCCCATTACCTATTGATAATTATCTTCATTAGTATGATAAACACAACTTGAGGGTACCTAAAAAATAAATCCTTCATTATTTTATCCAATATAGAAAACTAAATATTTATTGAAACCACTTTTGGTTACCTTACACAACTTATCAACTTATATACATATATTCTCAAAACATATTACCATCATGTTTTTGAAAATAAATAAAATGTATCACAAATGTATTTAACAAACCCCCATTTTATTTTTTGAAAATACCCTTAGATAAAATGAATTTTAATATATATTATTTTAATTTTATTATCTTCCCAATTATTAACAATAATTACCAAGGATGCTACCAAATTTTTATTTTATTAATTAATCAACATTAAATCATTGTGATCCTAGGTTGATATAAAAAAAGAGAGATATTTATTTTCCAAAAAATTATAATTCACATACTTGTATTTCTAAAAAACATTTCGTCTCTAATTATATTGATATATAAAAATTCCCCTAATTAATCATAGAATTTATTTTTTTCAAAACAAGTATTATAAAATATGAAATAAAACCTCTTGAATGAAATTTTCCAATCCCTTTTCTAGATATACATATTTTTAAGAAATTTTTAATTATTTTTAGTATTCTCAAGATTCCAACTTAATAAATACATTCTAAATTCACTTAAAAAAGGTTGATATAGTCCTAAAATAATAATTAAGATATTAAATTATTTATCACATCCTAGATATTGACTTATAGTATTCTTTCCATATTTGAAATCTTATTTATCTTCTTAATTTTATCCTAAAAAATAGTCATCACCATTATTTCCCATAAAAGAAATAAAAAACTAACTATATATGTGAAATATGTTGGAATTAAAGTATCCTCAGTAAAATAAATTACTTGAGTGTTTCTTATCAATAAATATGATCTTTTATGTTTTCACTAATTTTAAGGCAACTCTTCAAGATTGTACTTTTTATATTTTTTCTATCATTCCCCATTAGCAGAATGACCTTCTTACATTTCTAAAATATCATCTTATATTAAATTTCCTTCTTTATTTCACTGAAATCCCTTTATTATATTGTAGGATAATCATACAATCCTTTGAGAAAAAAATGCATCATAATTAATCCACTCACACAACATCTCAAGAATTCTTGGTACGTAGGTTTTTGATAAACTATTATAAAATTCTATTTTATATTTATGTAAAAATTATTGTTTCCCATTTATAAATTTAATTATATTATGTTTATTTTATCTTTCATTCCATTTCCACTTAGGATGGATATATGATCATACATTATCATGTAACATGGTCATCTGGCTTGGATCTTCCACATGGTTTCCCATGAATCATTATGTTGATATTTTTTGGAAACCCTTTAAGAGATTCAAATCCTTCTTCATGGATTTCTTACTCCAAACCAATCCAATTATTTCTCGTTTTGATTGATTATATTATTTTTTTTCTTTATATTTAATCTATCAAAATAAACTCTCATGGATTGATTATAAAATTACATGGTTTTTTCTTCTTTAATTGTATAATAAACTTCTTCTTATAAGTGCAGCATCCATTATGGAATTCTTGGTAGTGTTTTTTTCATAATGTTTTAATGCTTGAAGAAAAAGGGTAACTAACCTTATTTCATCAGTTGGTTTTTCATTATCTTTCATGTTATTCCCTTATAAATTTGTTTTGTAACATTATTGGTTTATTTGAACCTCTATTCTTCTTTACAATGGATACATTTATAATTATTTCCACCATAATTATTTAAACATATAAATATGATATATATATATATATATTATTTATGTTTACATTATGTGAAATTTATATTGGATAACATTTTATTCCCCTGGATATATACTTTCCACATCTTCCCTGGATACACATATCATCCCAACAGTCAAGTTCCTTATGCATAAATCTTCCACAACACAAGCTATGACAATAAAATCTTATTTTTCTCTCTTAAACACCAATCTAGTGATATTTTAAATGTGTCTATTTTTGTTACATTTTGTCCTCATATTTTAATTCTTGAAGGACATAACATATCTTTATTATTTTTACAAACACCGTATATAATGTTAATTGGTTATCATTTTTTTTCTCAATCCATATTTGTTCAGATTTGGAATTAAAACTAGCACCATTCAAGTAAATATATTTTTTAAAAACTGTATTTTTTCGTAAATTGATACTTTTTTCGAGTTTGTATGATATTTGTATCTATAAAATAAAAATCTCTCCATGAAATAATAATTTGGTCTTTTTTCATAAATATCAACCTTAGAAGAATGAATTTCATTAACTCTTTTACCAACTTATTGTAAAGTCTTATCTTCTATCTCTTTTATATTTTCATGTTTAACCTCTAATCCAATAAAATTCATATTGATAATTTCTCTAATATTATATTTAATTCAATTTATATTTACACTTATTTTTAATATTCATAACTTGATCTTAATGAATTATGTTCTTTTATTTCAATAATATTTCAATATATTTTATTTCATTTTCCATGACTTAAAATTTAGCATTCCAGAAATCAATGATATATATTTTCTTTAAATACAATTCATAAAATATCATTTGAATACCATTAAAACATACTTCTTTATCTTGGGTTTCCTTGACAAATTGATTCTCATTTTTTGAATACAAATCTACGAGGAATAAATTTATATCACATTTGACCTTGAATTTTGTTAATGGGTTTTAGGGATTAATATATTTTGATCCAGTAATTCCTCCATGATTTCAACATATCAAGCAAGGTGGGTGATATATTATTGCATGAATCTAAGATATATATATAAAATATAAATATCTTTATAAAAATTTTGTCAGGTCTTTTTCAAATACCAATGTTAATTAGCATACAATTATTTTAATGTATGATCTTACCCACTTTTTATTGTTTCTTAAAAAGCTAATTCTTGAAAAAAAATCCGTTACCTCTTATCCATGTAGAGTCTATGAAATAAGATTGATATATGTTTTTTGTATTCCTGTTATGTTATATTATAAACCATATTTTATACTTTCATGTTAGGTCAGATATCTTCATGTTTACAACATTTAGAAAAATAGTTCCCCTTATTTTCATAAGAGGGATTCCTTCTTCATCCTTTTTATCCCTTTCATCATTATAATCCTCAAATTATTAGAATAAATATAATTTTGATAAGTAATAAATGTGTCTATTTTAAGCTTATACTTCCTAATGAAATTTGAATGATAAAATCAAAACTTATAAAATATTCTATTTTAGAGAATCCAATTATAGGTGGGACCATGGATCCTATATCAATTATAAGTATCACTTGGAAAGAAGATACACATTGAGAGGGGTTTGAATCTATGTTGATACTTTTATTTCACTTAATGTCTTTTCATTTTACCATTTCACTTGATCAGTAAATGGGTCTATTTCTTCTTGTCTTACTCACTTTTTGTATCCAATTCTCAAAAAGAAATAAAACCACCAAGAAAAAATTGATTTTTCTAATGAGGTGGACCACCTATTTAGATGATTACATCTTCAATATATTGTAGTTTTTATCACACTCAAACACAAGTTCACTTATATTTTCTAGATAAAGCATAAGAAAGGGTATATCCTAGAACCTATATACCTAGATCCAACTAGGTTACATGAAAATCCCAAATTTATATCTTAAGACTATACTCCAATAATAACATTATTTTAAAATATAATTTTTTTACTTATCCACTTAAAGTAAGATTACTATTAAAACCTAAGCCTCCACTAAACTGAATAAATTTGATCTCCTACCTCAATATTACAACAGTCTTAAAGGTCACCTCTTCTTGGACAACAATATCAAGTTGTTGCCTCAAAATTTCTCAAATGAAACAATATAAAATGGATCCTATTATATTTAATTAATTATTTCATTATATACTAGTAATGTTAGATATCTAAATGTTTTTCCTTTAATAGTACCAAAAGTATCTTCAATTTTTGGCACTCATATCGATGTATCTCTCTCTCGTATTTTTCTTCTTCTTCATCAAAGCATAATATATTATTTCAAGGGTATAAATGTTGGATATGTATTTTATTTAACACTAATGATTTATTTAGGGATAGAAACATTGATTCTCTCAGTCTCCAACATTTATGATATCATAAGATCCCATGGATAGTATACTCTTGTCTCCTTTGATGATGATAGAATATTAGTTTTAGGATTTAATTTTGAACCCAATTTGTGTTGAGTTATATTTCTATCTATAATTATGATGGAAATTAGCATATTGTTAATTTTTAATGGGAATAGTTTATTGTAAGGAGATTAAAGTATAGGGTAACATTGACTAATGTTCCTAAAAAACGTGTGATTATATGTTGGGGTGATGAAATTTTCTGATATGTGGTGAAAAAACCTAGATCTTGGAAGTGCATTTTGTTCATTTTCCATATATAAAATGATATTTATGTTTTTATACTTCAATAATATATATATGAAAAATAATATTGAATTAAAGAAAAAATCCAGGCCTGATACCACTAGGATTGTTTCAGGTAAAATTTCAAAGTAAGAAGTTGGGTTCTGCAACTGGATATTATTATAGATACATTTACACGGTTAGGGTTGAAAAGGTGGTTGATTGCAAACCAATAAGAATTTTTCCTGATGAATATGAATTTATAAATGGATATGGTTGATGTGGATAATAAATATTATATTATAAAGGTATTATGCCTGATCATAGTGAAAACATAATATAGATGGTTGTTTCACTCACTATGATTGGGATACTAGAAGATGAAAAGTTTTTTACAGATCAGGGAGTATAATTTTTTATAAATTTTATTTCTCAATAAAGGAGATATGAATCATAACCAATGAAAAATCCATCCTATGTAATATCATGTAGGAAGGAAATTTTCTTGAATTATTTTTTATGAACAACTGATGTTTTAGAGTAGGTTTAAGATTCATTGAAATACTGTAAAGAGTATTTATATGATTTATAATATTTGGAATAATTATAGTGATGTTTTATGATTATTTTAATAATTTGGAAGAGTTTTTTAGTTTAGAAAATTTTAGTCTGAAATATAGCTACCTCATCTATATATAAGAGTAGTTTTACTCAATATGTTAGAGTAACTATATTTATATTATCTAGAGAAATAAAAAAGTGTTAGGGAAACACTGAGATATAAAAAATAAATAAGTGAAGTGTAATCCTAAAAATATAAAAGTTTCATATTTAGTAGTGATGTCTAAATTTAATGTTATCAATATGTAAATGTAACCCTGAGTAGACATATGAAAAAATTCAGAGTCTCCTGATACATAAAAGTCATTTTCAGAAGATGTAAGAGTAAAACATAATGAGCATTTTAAAAAGTTTGAATCCTCTCTATAATAATTAAGAATCAATATTCAATACATAATAGTAATTAAGAGATGAAGTGAGATACATAAAGATTATTAATTTTCTTAAAATGTCAGAACCCTGGAATGAAATATTCAAAATGATTCATTAATTTAGATGATGTTGTACTGAGATTCAGTGAATTAAATATCATGATACTAATGGTAATTAACTATGATTGAAGATAATATGAATATAGAAATTATTAATAATGAAACAATGAGTATCTATAAAGTGAAGTGAAGGATCACACTGTGATTCTATCTAAGGATGTAAAACCTATTAAAGATAGTTTTAGAGATTGATATATTTTTAAACAATGAGGAGAAACAAATTCCATGTTGTATTATTAAGATAATGATACATGATATATTCATGATTTTATAGTTTTATACATGTTTTTATCTGGATTTTAAAATAATATTGTAGGTTCTATATAGAGATAAAAAGGACAGGATAATTTTTATATGGTGTGAAGATAAAAGGTTGCGTCTTCAGGATGATTTATTGATATTATTTTTGATCAGTTTCAATAACTCTTGAAGATTATAAAATAAAGAGAATTTAATTTCTAAATATTAAGAAGTTAATATTCATGTGGTTCAGTAAAAATATATCTAGATAAAAATAATAAGGAATAAAAAAACTTATGTTGTTATTATCTTGTAAATTAATAGAGTTTAAGAAGATATAAATAGACCCACATTACATTATTTTAATGAAACCCTGTTATGTTGAAGGAAAATTTTTCAAATTATAATAAGAAATATACCATAATTGTGTATTTAATAAGAATCAGAAGAGACAGAGAATGGTCACGCATCCTCAATTTTTTATTCAGGATGAGGAAGAATAACTAAATATTTTAGCCTAAAACTTCATTATATTATAAGGAATAAGGATTATAATTTTTTATATTATAATATATGGTGGAGAATAAAAGTATAATATATCACTCTATCATTAGATTTTATGAAATGGTGAGGTATCCACTTGGATTGTTATAAACTATGGAAAGTGATTAGATATATCTTGTATATGATGGGTATGAGACTTTACTTCTACTAATCTTACATCAATGTGGTCGAATAAAAATCATATATTTAAATGGTAAGGTGTAGTTGGTTATAGTTATTTATAATAAAATGTTTTTGATTACGTTGTACTTGGTCAGTTCCTAGATTATGTTTCCATTTGTATGCCTATTTTTGTATTCTATCATGGTAATAAAAGAGATGTTATGTGTGAGTGGGATAAAAATCATCACACACTAGGTAAATATTCCATCATGTTGGAGTTGAAACTTTTTATCATATATTATTATTTATTTTTTATACTTTATTATTTATGTTTCATGCATGAAAAACGTTAGTGAGTATAAAATAGGATTATGGGACCTATTCATTGATTAAGTCAAGCATTAAGAGAGTGTATAAAGGTTTTTAATTGGTAATAAGTTTCATGAACTGATTCAACCCCCTTTAGTGTGTTTCCAAACCAAATTCATCCTATGAATTAGAATAAAATCACTAAGTTACAACTCTTATTATATTCTAAATAATCTATAGATTTTATGTATTGATTAGTTTCTCTTTGAAATGAGTTCTAGACTATTTATTTAAAGAAGATCATGAGTTCCCTATCAAAGAAACCATGGATGGAATTTACGATAATATTTCAAACAATTAAAATAATATTAATAAGATAATGGTGAAAAATAGATCCATATTATAATGATTATAATATGAATAAATTTCACCATGTTTTAATTATGATTAAAATTGATCTTTAATAGAAGAAGAAGAGCTGGTAGTTCAAACTTCTACCGATAAGAGAGAGATAACTACAAACTCAAAAGGGAAAAATAAATTCTATGAAAATAGATAGTGAAAATATATTTACCAAACTATCCTATAAAAAACCCTTTCAAAATTGGAAGTGGTCATACCTCATAATAATTGAATGATGTTGTATATATTATTTTTAAGAGGATCAGGTACCATGTTCCTAAAGAAATTTCTATTTCAATTTTTTTATATTTTAAATAATTATAAGATAATTTTACCCACTTTGAAGAGTAACTTGAGAAATAATATAAATCAGTTGTTTTGATATTAATTAGGTTTATAGATATCACAAAGAAATGTAATGCCAAAAGTGATAGAATTAATAAGCATGAAGAAAAGTTCCTCAAATTTGGAAAGGTTTATCTTGATGAAATCCTAATGAAATATGAATAATTTAAAATAATATAAGATATTTACCATGTAGTATAAGAAAGTTGTTTTTTTTTCAATGATTCACCTATGACCCACGTTCTCGGATCTAGTACCCATAAATGAATACTTTACATACTTTCTTTTACTCCATTTATAAAAGTCTGGATATAACCATCCATGATTACAAATTCAATAATGATTATTTTATCTTTTAAATCCAAATGATATTTTTTGGTTAATAGTTTTAGATAATTAAGAAATAACATGAACCAATAAATCCTATGTTCTTTGTATCAAATAACAAAATTTCCTATTATATGTGAAAATCAGTAATTCATGAAATGTCTTCATCATCTCCTAAATGTTTATTCACCCATGTTATCCTTCTAAAAATGTAACATGTATAAATTATCACCATAACATAAAGAAATTAAAAAAATAAGAAGGGGTGATCTTCATTGACCAGTTTGGGAAAAGTATTACTAAAATAATCATGGCAGAAACATGACATGAATATTATGGTAGAAATAAGTAAAAAACATGAAGACATAATCAACTTTAAACTAATCATGATATATCGTTGATAATAAATGACAACAAGGATATCAATAATAATGATCTCATACTGATGGAATTCATAATACCAGACAGAAAACATCTAGCTAAGGCCTTGTTTCTAGACACTTTAGTTGTCGAGATCATAGTCATGAACAATTTATAAATTGGAAGGAATTACCCAAATAATCAAACCTATTTTTTCACATGGGACCTGTAGATTCAACAAGGTAATATATAGTTTTTGGGCCCACCCATAACTTGATTAAGTCAAATTCATTCATCATAATAGTCATCAAGAACATTCACATTGTTCCCTAAGGAACCACTTACTGAATAAAACTTGGTTATCCATATAATAAGAATTATGTGAATCAAATAAATAATAGAATTGTGTTATTAGTAGATAATCATTAAGAATGATAATACTATCCCCATTTTAATAAAAGGGGCAACCTGGTCATAACCCATCTAGAGAAAGATGTTGAATGGTTAAAAAAATACTCATTTAACATTCCAATAATCCAACATATTATAAAAAAATGAATAATGATAATACATTTCCATATATCAATAGAATAACATACATTCTTGGTGAATATAATAAAATATTAATTATGTAAACTTATATGATCAAATGTATATAGAAATGAATATATAGGTAAGTCAATATTTGAATAACATGATCATAATCCATATAGAGAATAAACGTGGATGGTTTCAAACGAACATATCCTAAGAGGTGAGAAACAAATGTTGATGGTTTTATGTTGTTGGAATTTATATCCCAGAAAATGAAAGAATATAATATAATGAAATATAATTTTAGAATGTACTTAACTTATACGAAATAAGATCAAGAGAATGATCAAAACTTAATGAATGAATGTTGGGTTACCAATAATACATATTACTAGGAAAACAATTGAATTAATAGCCACATGAATACGTAAAGATTATTTTTTTAAGTAAATATGAAGAAATTTAGGTAGTATTATAAAAATATATCCTTGGGTATTAAATACACTTTACAAAGGAAACATGGTGGACAAAATGTATTGAATCTCAAATAATAATAATTAAGACCAAGAAAATCCTTGCGGCTTGAGTGACAATATAATAAAAACCCATTAGAATATATTTCTTGTAATTTAACATAAAATAAAATTATTAAAATATAATTCCTGATATTAAATATTAAATAGGTATTATATACACCAAAAAATTAAATTAGGTGTATAATACCAAACATGTATCAAAAAGAGGAATTTTTTATGAAAACCCTTACCTATTGTACCGACTTCAACACAAATTATTTATACCACTTTATGAAAACATTATTATCATAATTAATTAATTAAAAAACATAATCATATCCATTTTCATTAATAATCTTCATAAATAGTCATTTTATACATGAATATTTCTAGTTTTTCATATTGGTTGTTTATAGTTTTGGTAGTTTATAATAGTTTCATAATAGTGGTTCCTATATTCATTCTTATTCCATTGTAAATAGTTATTACATCATTAAATTTATCTATAGTTATAATTTATAATAATTTATGTTGTTTTTAATTCTTTTTTTTAATTTTTTAGTCTTTATCCTTTACAATAAATTTGATAATAATTACGTTTTTGTGATTTTTTAGGAACATGAGGTGTTTTATTAGTTGTTGTTTTAGATATTTATATAACATCTCCAAAACCAATAAAATAATTTTTTATATATTTATATATTACTTTACCAATATATTATTTTTCATATTCATCAATGATATAAATACACAGTATTATTCAAGTAAGTGGTTCAACCGACCCAATCATGAATATACCCTGATTTAATAAATGATTATGTGGTTGTTTATTTTAATATAATTATAATATAATCATAATTATCTTATTAATATTTTATTAGTATTAAATATTATAATTGTAAGTAAATATATGAATAAGTAATTGATATGTAAATTTTACCTAATTTGAATAAAATATTATCTTCTTAATACCCATGTTTTGAAGGATTAAATTAACGGTGATCATTTGTTGATCATATCATTAATAATTTATTAAATTTTTTATACCAAAACCTTAATTATTTCATAAAAATAATATTTATCCTATAATCCAACCCTTTTATTCAACATTATAATTTGATGAAGGAAAATGAAATATGCTACGCCATGGAGGCGGTAGTCCGCAAAATGCATGAACCAAAATTCTGTTTTTCATAGTCAATGGGATATATGAATAAAAAGTTATAATAAAATTAATATAGTAACAATAATGTAAATAAAATTTACTAATATAATTAAATTATGGTGTCTATAATAAATTATAAATAATATAATTAAGAGGAAAATCTATGTAGTTGATAATACACATGTTGGGGACTTGAAATTTCCTTGGAAGTCTCCTTAAAAATAAAAGCTTTATTCTATCTAGTGGTGAACATAATATTTTGAACGTGGGAGATAAATATTGGAGGAGAAAAATGAAATAGTTTAATGGATAAATTTGAATGATATGTGAGACTTTAAGTGGTAATGATTTTTCAATTTTATGAGTGAAGGGTAGGGTAGTTTTTTGGGTAACCCTTAAATTTTCTGTAGTGTATGGTTACTAATGTAAAACAACAAAAAATGACAAAATTACAAAGGAAAAATTTCTAGGTTTATAAAAATATAAAAATTTCCAATTATTTCACGTTTTTAGTTGTATTATGACTCTTATACTAGGATAAACACAGTTTACCCTTTTTATTTTCATCGTGATAATTTATTTTTTACCATAGTAATTATTTTTATATAAAAAATATAAATTTGAAATTATCACTTGATTTTAAACTTATGATTTTTATTTTTGAAACTATTTTATCAGCAAATACTCTATAGATATGAAAATTTAATTTTAATATAAAAACACTTAAACACATAAAACAGTTTCATAAAAAAAACATTATTAAAATGAAAAATTTATATATGTGAATAAATTATCAGGGTTAGTGATATTAAAATCAAAAATATATTTATTATTAATTGAATAAATTTAGTGAGTCTTACAAAAAAATAAAAATCTGAAACTCCCCATCAAAATTCTTAATTTAAAGAGAGTTAGAGAGACTATTTTTATATTAAAGTTAAATTTTACTTTAGTTCTAAAAATGTATGACATAGTTTTTATATATAAATAGAATATTTATAATTGATTAATTTTTTACATAAATTAATTTATTATTACTTTAATTGTTTTTAAAACTTATATTTTATTCTTATATTGTGATAAAGTCATCAAAATTATAATTTTCATAAATCTCACAATTGTCAACTAAAAATTACTCATTTTAGAAAATGATCAAAAATTCATAATAAGTAAATTTTTATGTTATAATTAGGTTTATTTTATCTAATTCAAATCCTAAAATTTTTAAATTTATCTTTTAATAGGTAATTAAAATATAAATAAAACTACTTTTAATGAAAACACCTTTTTTCAACATTAACTCATATAAACTAATTATCTTCTGAAGGTAATTATTTTTAAATTAATTACCATCTTACGTTAATTAATAATGTTATTATAATTTTTTATATATCATTAAATTGTATCATATATTATAATATCAGTTTGTTACATTCCTCCACCTTAAATTAATTATCTTCTTTCAATTAGACTCATGTGATCAGAGTAATTTCCATAGGGAACTCATAATTTACCATACACCGTTAGATGATCATGGGTTTATTTAGGATGTGGAAATATATATATATATATATATATATATATGAAAAATTAAAGTAATATCTTTATAAAGTGATATAACAATTCCCAATTAAACTTAGATTTATACCAAGGTATTTACATATAGATCCTATAATCCTAGGAAATGATTTATATGATAATCATAGCACAAGGGGTTTTTATTTACAGATCAATATCCAATAGTTAGTGAAAAATTAAATGAAATAAGCTTCTTGGAAATGTAGAGTGAAAACTCACTATCAGATCCATTATTTTTAGTTTCATAGGTTTTTCCTTGTTCTCAGGGTTATTACTGACAATTACTCTTATTGACCCTTCGATTAGGGTATTGAGTTGCATGATTTCCAACATCATTTCAAATGAATAATTTTTTTTGAATCTTATATAATTCTATTAAAATTGAGAGAATGATAACATCCATCATGTAATCATTCATGAGAATCCCTCACTTCTTTAGTGTGTTTGGGACTTAAACTATGTTCACTATGTAAATCATATTTCATGATATCACGTTTGGAATAATCACAAGATTTATCACTCCAACTCACAATACATTGAGTCTTGTATAAGTCAATCTCTATATTTTCCCTTTATCCTATGGTTATTTCTCATTTCAACCATTATTAAAACCAAAAAGGTTGACATGAGTTGTGAAACATTATCAATATGGGGGGATTATCATAATAAATAACACAAAAGAGATTTAACATTAAAACATTTTATCCAAATCATCAGGTTAGTCTATAATTACTTTAGTTTAACCTAAATCATTATTATTTTAACCTATATCATTAATGGGTTAACTTATGTTACCTTTAGATGGGTTCTCTCAAGGTTATTTACAAAATCATTAAAATATATATACCAAATAACTATGAAATTTCTTAAAATATTATACACCCAATAGTCATTGTAATCCATGATTTCTAAATCCAACTTATCCTTCCTAAAAAACAATAATAATTCATAATATCATTTACCCAAGTCTGTATATACCCTAATTATATACTCTTAACAACATACCTTTACGAAAACATATTTGAATATCTAAGACATTAAACTAGAATGTGATTATATATTGCACTAAAAATTAACATTATCTTTAACTCTTAAATTATATGAACCACTAGTTCCAAAGGTAATACCCTAATCATTATGTATCCTAATCGAAAAAATTATACAAACATTACCAAGTAATTATCATTAATCACATGGATATTGATACTATATGATAAACACTTTCAGAATCACCCAACCCTTTATTTCCTCGACATCAAACATATACTAAACCAAAAACTTATACATCCCCCAGACATATTTTCTTTGATATTTATCTACAAAAATAAAACCGTTAAATAAAATCATTTCTAAAGATTATTTATACAATTTCATATATCTTTTAAAACCATTGATTCAAAACTACTAAAGAACGATCCTTAGATGTTTCATATCATCATTGATAACACTTTACCAGAATATCATTGATAAATATCACTCATTTATGCGGATAGATAAATGTATCAAGAATTAATTTCTACTAATATATCATCCTAAATACCGTAGTTAATTCTAAAAATATATCATTTTCCATCTTAGTATACATATACTAATATTCTCAACCATTTTAGTATGCTCCCATATTTAGTTATATGACAAAGTGGTTTCTAGATACACATGTTTCCCATTTTAATATTTTTTATCTTGTTTTAACCAAATAATAAAACCAAAATCGTTTAGATAATATTTAATATATGAATATTAAATCATAAATTTGAATATTTCTTCCCCTATGATGCCATTTGTTTAACATATGATACCTTCAAATAAACCTAAGATTCCCTTTGTTCAATCCTTGGTTATCCATTATCATTTTTTACTAGGTTCTCTAACCAAATTAGTTAATATCATTAAAAAATACGTCATAATGATTCATAAATACTATTTTATTAACTAAATAATATATTCAGGGTGTCTCACTAGGTGTGTAGTCTTAGTACCACTCATCATGCATCAGATTAATGACTGAGTCAATGCTCAACCAAGCCGTTTGGGGGGATTACCCCTAGGGTAATATGTGTCACAATTTCATCCACTTTATAGTATCTATATAGGAGTATATTTCTATGAAAAAACATATGATCTATACTTTACCAAAAAATCAGGATGTCATCCTATACTTTGACTTATTCCTACTATTTTTATTAAAGTTTTCTGATCCATATCACCAAATAAAATATCCATTATTGCTTTAGAATTAAAAAATATAATATCCATAAGTATTATCTATATCAATGAAATTATAATCATTTTAACACACCAAGCCTCCATGGTACACTTCTCTTTGAATAATACAATAGTGTGTGTTGTACGCAACTTCGAGTTTTAACACACCACAACAAATCAAAATAGCCGTTATGAATAGTAATACCAAATTTTTGATATTTTATAAATTTTATCTTTCAAAATGGTCAACATTTTTGGATTATTTATATCAAAATTAGCTTAGGGTGAATTTTTGGTATTTTTCTGAAAACATTAAATTTTTGATGAATAGTGAAAAACACTAATTTATAGTTAAAAACCGAATTTTTATTTAAATAATGATTCATTTTATTTAATTTTTTTAGGTAAAAATAGATACATAATACATTTATAAGTTCAATTTAATTCATTGGAGTCAGTTTATAATAATTTTAGATATATAAAAAGTTTATTAAACTTTTTACCGTCATTTACCCACCTCTTAGAAGCATTTGAAAATTTAAATAAAACATAATTTTACCACTTCTGTGAGTTGAATTTTGAAAATCCAAGAGGCACGTTTGATATCATTAAGTAAAATGTTGTTCAATTAGATTAAATTAATTTTTTGTGAATAATAACTTTTGACTTTTATTTACCGCTGTTAAAAGTAAATAGGGTAATCAAGGGTTAAAATGATATTATAATTACCCTAACACATGTCCTAATTATATTGGATAAGTTTTATTCGACCAAAAACAACCTTAAGAATAAAATTTTATCCTTTAGGTCCACTTGGATAATATTAGGACATTTATTATTATTTAATTCAAAGAAGAGTTAAAAGTATTAAAAACATTGTTTAATAACTAAACAATTTTTAATATAGGGTTATACATAAAAAAAATTAGACTATAAATAATAAATAGAAAGATAAAAATATTTCCTACATAATGGTATTTTATTTCTAATTTTTAGACAATAAATAATTTAATTTATTTATGCCACAATGATGATGTAGTAATTACCTTATAAATGAAATATTAAAATAATTGATATTATAAATACCCTAATAAATGTAACTTGTGACTTTTTATGAATTACACTAATTTTCAAGGTTAATAAGACATGTTAAGGTTGATTAAATGATTTTTTTTTTCAGGTAATAATACTGTTATGAATTTCGAAAAAACAAAATACCAAATAGTGTCAAAATGGACATAAAAGAGTTTTCAAAACAAATATTATATTATTAATTGGTATTTTATTGCTAAAAATATAAGGTTTAGAGAAAGGGATTAAAAACAATTATATAGGTAATTAATTAACCACTTGGGGGTCTCTTGGATGTTTATAGTGTGTTTATTAACCTTATTATATAAAAATTCAAAGAGACATGGTAAATGTCAAACTATTCAACTAAGAGTTAAATCTAAAGGATAAGGTTAATATAGTGACCAAACTTGTCTAAAACCTATTGGTTGAGTGTTTTTAGACCCATACCGACCTTATCCTTTAAATAATTCATTTTGGATCCATTAAAAACTAAACATGATTTTATTAATAAATAATATTTCAATCTTTTCCTAAGGTTCCCTCACCCCTGTTATAAAAGGGCACTTCCCCTTCTCTGAAATTCACACCTTCAAAGCCATTTGGCTCAGCCAAACCCTACCCAAATATACTACTAATTTTCCTCCCTTCATCCTAGATTCCTTCCTTTAGTCAGAAAACCAACCTATGGAGTACTTTTGATCGAATCAAAAGGAAGAACCCGAAAACGAGGTAAATATTTCATCACCTCTTTCAAGTTCCTTTATTCTTCCACTTCCTCTTTCTTTTTTGTTTCCATTAAAAAATAAAAAATCAGTATCTTATATATATTGTGATGTCATTATAAAATTTTTACAACCATATTCATTATTTTATCCATCCTATGAATGACATATCACCATACGTGGGTACATACGGCTTACCATCTCCACGTCATGGTGTAGTTTGTTATTCAAACACTTCATCATTTGGATGGGTATAATAATGAGTATAAATGATGAAAATAATAAATATAACATGATAATTATTCTCTATATATGATATACCATCCAATTAAATATTATTTTAATATCTAAAGAATGATATTGTTGCTCGTGCGTACGTATGGATTACAGTCTCCATGAACGCAATGTGATTCATTCCCCATCATATCAATTCAAGACTAATTTTCATTTGATGATTAAAAATAATGTTTAAAGACTTAATATAATTCTGAATATGAAAAATATACATCATATCGACAACAAACATTACTTACTTAACAAATAATATAAAGGAAAACGAAACATTTAACACCCTAAACGATGATACTACTGAAATATCACTCAGACAGCAATATTAGAAGATCATATATGATATCATATTAATGTATATGGTTCTTGTATAATTTAATAATAATGATGTAACCATTATACTGGAGGTTAACCTACCCTCTACCATGGAAAAGAACTAGTTAAGGGTTAATTTCACTATCTCTTTGTTATCAGAGTTAGTTTTTACGTAAGTATCTCTTGGGACCTCTTTATCATCCACATCAGTGTTTTCCTAAAAACGTATTACAAAAAAAATTTAATACTTACTAGACTATGGTTTAAATTCATTTATACCCCTATTTGACCTTATATGTTTTTAATGGAATCTTTCTGTAGTCTTCCAAACAAGTCACTTTATGACCTTTTCGATAAGAATGTTTTTTAACTTATACGGTGGGTGCGGCTATATTCCATTGTTATAACATCGTCAAAGATTCCTTTCCAATATTATAAGAATATTTTCAAAATAAGTGTTTTATTTTATAATTTTGTAACTTAAAATTATTTCCAAAAAAAGAATGAGATATTTTTCTCAAGTAGTTTTGATTTCATCTAATGAATAGAGTTCTCAAGGAATATCGTGATGACTTTTTAGTGGTATTTATTGATGATATCTTGGTATACTATAAGATCTACGAAGATCATGAAAATCACTTGTGAATTATCCTGAAGACTCTTAAAAAATGAATTATATGCGAAGTTTAGTAAGTGTGAATTCTGTCTTCAAGAGATTTCATTTCATAGCCATATTGTCTCTAAGGATGGAATCTCTATTGATACTTCAGAGACTAAGTGAATCCAAAAATGGACATCACCGATGAGTATAACTAAAGTATGAAATTTTATTGGTTTAGCAGGTTATTATCGGCATTTCTTCCAGAATGTTTCCCGATTGCCTAACTCATTAACTAAGCTCATAAGTAAAGGGGTTAAATGTTTTTGGAAAAAAGAGTGTGAAGAATGTTTCAAAGAACTAAAGAGAAGATTAGTCAATGCTTCTATCTTGAATCTACCATCTGGAAATGATGGGTTTTTTTATTTATAGTGATGCCTCAGATAAATGACTTGGTTGTATTCTTATGTGGAATGATAAAGTTATTTCCTATGCATCACGAGAACTGAAAAATCTTGAGAAAAACTATCCTAATCATCATCTTGAGTTAGAATCTATAATATTTTCTTTGAAGATATGAGGACATTATATCTATAGTGAAAAATCTGATATTTATACTGATCAAAAGAGTTTGAATTATATTTTCTCACAAAAGGAACTCAACATGAGACATAGGAAATGGATTTAACTACTCAAGGATTAGGATTTCACTATACACTACCACCTTTGGAAGGGAAATAAGGTGGAATATGCTTTGAGTAGAAATGATAATGGAGTTTTGAACAAGATGAGAGTTGAAAAGGATCTTATATACATAGATCTAGTAAATATGGATATGGAAATAACTATAGAAAGAGAAATATAAATTCTTTTTCAAATGGTTTAAAACCATCTTTACTAGAAAGGATAAAAAGTTATCAGGCTGATGATGAGGAGTTTCAAAAGAAGATTAAAGCTGTGAATAATGGGAGATTGAGTGACTTCGTATATGAAGATGAAATTTTGAAATTTGGGAAGAGATTTGTATTCCCAATATACCTGATCTAAAAAGTGAATTGTTGGATGATGCACATAGCTCCAATCTCTCAATACACCCTTGGAGAACCAAAATGTATAGAGATTTGAAGGAAAATTTTTAGTGGGACAACATGAAGAGGGAGATTGCTAATTTTGTGTCAAGATATATGGTTTGTCAAAAAGTGAAAGTTGTAAGGAAACAGCCTGGAAAATTCATGCAACCTCTTCTCATACCTGAATGAAAATGGGATAATATTACAATGGACATTTTCATGGGGATACCAAGGACCCCAAGAAGTAATGATGCAATATAGGTCATTTTTTATCGTCTTATGAAGTCAACACATTTTTTTTCTATAAGAGTAGATTTACCACTTGAACATTTAGCAAGATTGTATGTTAATGAAGTTGTAAGACGTTATGGAGTACCTTTATCAATTGTATCTGATTGTGATCCCCATTTTAAATCATGATTTTGGAAAAGTATTCAGAAATCCCTGGATACTAAACTTTGTTTGAGCACTACCTACCACCCCCAAACTGATGGACAATCAGAACAGACTATTCAAACCTTAGAAGACATGTTTAGATCAT
The DNA here is from genome assembly GCA_963277665.1 of Viscum album. NCBI lineage: Eukaryota > Viridiplantae > Streptophyta > Magnoliopsida > Santalales > Viscaceae > Viscum > Viscum album. The sequence goes on from OY728123.1 coordinate 1,761,364,630, forward strand.
GCTCACTTGACTTTCAGGGTATGTGGGATCAATATTTACCTCTGGTTGAATTTTCTTATAAAAATAACTTCCATTAAAATATTCAAATGGCACCATATGAAGCGTTATATGGAAAGAGATGTCGCACACCGACCTATTTAGATGATGTTGGTGAAAGAAAACTCATAGACCTAGAACATGTGGAGGAAACAATGGAAAAGGTGAATGTAATCCAAACCCACATCAAAGGATCTCAAAGTAGGCAGAAGAGCTATTCCGATAACCGAATGAAGGATTTTGAATTTTAGGTAAGAGATCATGTTTTCTTGAAGGTATCTCCATGGAAGGGTGTTATACGTTTCGGTAAGAAGAGAAAATTAAGTCCCAGATACATCGGACCTTCCGAAATTCTAGAATGAATTGGGTCTGTAGCTTACTGTTTGGAATGCCGCTATGTCTCACCAAAGTTCATGACATGTTCCACATATCACAATTGAGAAAATACATGCTTGACCCAACGCATGTACTCATGTATGAGGAATTAGAACAGGAAACTGATCTGTCTTATTGTGAAGAGACTGTCATGGTTCTTGATACAAGAGAACAAGTGCTAAGAAACCGTACGAGTTGTCTAGTAAAAGTTCTATGGAGAAACCAAAACATGGAAGAGGAAATGTGGGAACCCCAGGAACTTATGATGAAGAACCACTCGAGACATTTTATGCAGTAATATTCTAGAAATTTCTAGGACGAAATTATTTGAAGGAGGGGAGAATGTAACACCCCAAGCTTCCACGATACGCTTCTATTTGAATAATACAATGGAGTTTTTTATACGCAACTTTGAGTTCTAACACACCACAACCAATCAAACTAGATGTTATGAATAGTAATACCCATATTTTGAAATTTTATAAATTATATCATTCAAGATGGACTTCATTTTTGGATTTGGAATATTGAAATTAGCTCAGGGTGAGTTTTTGGTATTTTTCTGAAAACTTTAAATTTTTTATGAATAGTGAAAAACACTGAGTTATAGTTTAAAACCGAATTTTTATTTAAATAATTTTTTATTTTATTTAAATTTATTTTATCTCAAAATAGATACATAATACCTATATAATTTCAATTTAATTCATTGGAGTTAGTTTATAATAATTTTAGATATATAAAAATTTTATTGAACTTTTAACCGTCTTTTACCCACCTCCTAGAAACATTTGGCATAAAACATAATTTTACACTTCTGTGAGTTGAATTTCAAAAATCCAAGAGACACGGTTTATATCAGTAAGTAAAATGTGGTTCAATGAGATTAAAATAATTTTTGGTGAATTGTAACTTTTGACTTTTTTTACTACTGTTAAAAGTAAATAGGGTAATCAAGGGTAAAAATGATATTATAATTACCCTAACACATGTCCTGATTCTATTGGATAAGTTTTATTTGACCAAAAAAAACCTTAGGAATAAAATATGATCATTTAGGTCCACTTGTATTATATTAGGGAATTTATTATTATTTAATTCAAAGAAGAGTTAAAAGTGTAAAAATAAAAGTTTAATAACTAAACCATTTTTAATATAAAGTTATACAAAAGATAAATTTGACTAAAAATATTAATTAGAAAGCTAAAAAATATTTTATATACAATGTTATTTTATTTATAAATTTTATACATTAAATAATTTAATTTATTTATGACACAATGAAGATGTAGTGATTACCTTATAAATGAAATATTAAAATAATTGATTTTATAAATACCCAAATAAAAGTAACTTGATACTTTTTATAAATTACACTAATTTTATAGGTTAATATGACATGTTAGGGTTGATTAAATTAATTTTTTACGAAGTAATAATGCTGTTATGAATTTAGAAAAAACAAAATACCAAAAAGATTCAAAATTGACAAAAAAGAGTTTTTAAAATGAATATTATATTATTAACTGGTATTGTATTCCTAAAAATCTGAGGTTAGGCCAAAGGGATTAAATACTATTATATATGTCATTAATGAACCACTTTGGGTTCTCTTGGATGTTTATAGTAAGTGTAATAACCATATATAATAAATATACAAAGACACATGGTAAATGTAAAACTATTTAACTAAGAGTTAAATCTAAAAGATAAGGTTAATATGGTGACCCAAACCTGTCTAAAACCTATTGGTTGAGTGGTTTTAGACCCACCTCCACCATATAATTTAAATAATTCCTTGTTGAGTTATTATAAACCGAACATGATTTTATTAGAAAATAATATTTCAATCTTTTCCTAAGGTGCCTCTCACCCCTCTTATAAAATGGCACTTCCCCTTCTCTAAAATTCACACCTTTAAATCCATTTGTAATAGCCAAACCCTACCCAAATATCCTCACAAATTTCCTTCCTTAATTATAGAGGCCTTCCTGTAGTCAGAAATCCATCCAATGAGCTCTTTTGATCAAATCAAAAGAAAGAACCCGTAGAAGAGGTAAATATTTCATCACCTCTTTCAAGGTCCTTTCTTATTCCACTTCCTCTTTCTTTGTTGTTCCCATTATAAAATAATAACTCCAGTATCTTATAAATACTATTATGTTATTAGAAAAATGTATCTACCATATTCATTATTTTTTCCATCCTATGAATGACATGTCACCATACATGTGTACGTACGGCTTACCGTCTCCACGCCGTGGTGTATTTTGTTATTCAAACACATCATCATTTGGATGGGTATAATAATGAGTATAAATGATGAAAATAATAAATATAAAATTATAATGATTATATATAAATGATATAACATCCTATTAAATAATATTTTAATACCAAAATAATGATATTGTCGCTCGTGCATACGTACGGATTACCATCTCCACAAACACGATGAGATTCATTCCCCATCGTATCCATTCAAGACTAATTTTTATTTGATGATTAAAAATAATGTTTAAAGACTTAATATCATTCTTAATATGAATAATATAAATCATATCCACTTTTGATATGGTATGTCAGTATGGTATACTCTATAATACCAAATGTAGGATTGAAATAAAAGAGATATTGAGTAAAGTATCTAATGATGCTTAAAATACAAGAGGGGGATGAATTGTATACTTAAATAAAATCCTTTTAAACTTTTAAATATGGATATGTTTAACAAGGTTAAATAAGGTAATTCATAAAACCTATAGTTCTACACACTTGCTTGATTCTGAAAATATGATTCTGAGAAAGTGATTCCAGAAAAGATGGTTCTGAAAATGAAACTTAATGAAAGTTTACAATGATAAATATTCTTCCTTAAAGCGTATAGAATCTAACTAAATCAGAGTAATAGTATAAGGATGTATTAGATAGTTATACTTTCTTCAACAATACAAATGAAGCGGAAAACTTGTAACAAAACAAGTAATCAAGTAGTAAATCTTTTAACCCAAAGAGAAGGGTATCTAACAACCTTGGATAAAGGACCCGTGATTTATACATTCAAGAAAGTCTGTCCTAACCACACCAGGGTAAGCCCTCAATAATGAGATTGGAGTCTGTATTACTATCCCCGAAATCCTTAAACATCAAGGTAGTCGGAACCTCTGTCTTCCTCAGTAAGGAAGCCCTCAACATCAAGGTTGTTGGCACCTCCGTCTTCCTATCCCCGGAAGCCCTCAATTGTACATAATAACAATCAGAGTCGCACAAATAAAACTGGAACCAAAAGTTCAGTATACACAAAGCAATAAATACTATCTCTATATAAATCACTTCAGTAGCATGTAATCTCTATATTGATCAACTTCTTGTGAGCTCTTTCAAATGAGATACTATTTATAGGCACAACTTCAACGGTCGGCTCCCTCTTCCAACGATCATATTTTTCCTTGAATCTTAGAGGGACCTATACACGTTTCACTCAAACAATGGTTAGTTAGTAACTGAATGAACGACATTGTTTTATAGCAAAACAAGTGTAAGAAAAAATATGGTTACATAACTAAAATCCAATATTCAAAGTGTAAGCAAATGAAAGTTCAGAGTCTAACCAAAAATAAATTTGGAGTCTATAATACAAGGATATTCGGATTCTGTTTTCTTGGAATACAAAACCTGAAATCTATAGAATTACGGAGTCTGAATTTCCTGGAAATTTGGAATATGGATTCACAAGAATTCAGAACCAGAACATACAATGTTCGGAGTAAGAGTTCATGAGAATTCGGAGTCAAAACTCCTAGGATTTCAGAGTCTGTATTCAGAGAACTCAGAATCAGAACTCAGAAGAGTTTGTAACCAGAATTAGTATTCCAAATTCGGAGTCAAAACACAGAAGAGTTCATAACCAGAATATGTATTCAGAATTCTGAGTCAGAACTCAGAACAGTTCGTGACTAGAATTTTGAGAATTTAGAGTCAGAACTCAAAAGAGTTCATAACCAGAATTTGTATTCAGAATTCAGAGTCAGAACATAGAATATTTCGTAACTAGAATTCTGAGAATTTGGATCCTAAAATAGAATGCTTCATATCTGGGTATTTATAAGATTCCAAGGTTTTGGTTACAAACCAAATTTTACACTTAATAAAATTATGATATGAAAAATTAAAACATGGTAAGGATAAATTTCTTTGGGGAAGGAAATTTTTCCTTATAGAAGTAAAAGAAAGGGTAAAATGAAATTTTCCTTGAGATAAGGTGTTTTTGATTTTCAAAACAAGAAGAAATGGTAATGTCATAAGGAAACCTTATTTACATAACAATATCCCCAAAGTATGAAGGAATGGAAAAGTCATAAGGAAAACCTTATTGAATCAACAATCTCACCCTTTTTGGAAAGCAAAAACATCCTTACGAAAAAGAATAGAAGGACATAGAACAAATTTTCTAGATTTTGAAATAAAACTTATCTCTGTTTTCACATTTGCAAGGATGAATACACCTAAATCCCCCTTAGGCTTTGGAACACTAAGGATTGTATTCTAAATTTCTGGAATGAGATTTTTCCTTATCTTGAGTACGGAAATCTCTGTATGAAAACTCCCCCTTAGATAAACTCTCCCTTTCTTAGGGATATTTCTTCTTTACTTAGCATTATTTTTCCTTTCTCCCCCTTTGTGATTTTGAAAAAGAATTTGAGGGAATGGAAAAGAAATTATAGTACATTAAATATTTGTACAAAGCATGAAAACAGAAACGAGAAACCAAAATTTCATTAAGATTGGATGAATTTGTACAAGGAAAGAAAATACAACAAAAGATCGGATTTATTTTCCTTTCTTTTCCTTGGGTATCAATTTCTTCACAATGGTTTTTAGCTTCTTTAGCTCCTTGTGATCTTCCTCTTCTTGCTTCTTTAAGGCTTTGATCCTATCATCCTGAGCCTTCAGAGCCTCTGCCTAAACCTTCAACAAGTCATCTTGCTTGAATAGATTCTCTTCGATCTCAATCCGAAGATCACTTTCCCTCTTCCATCTTTGGGCAACAGAATAAAACATTCCATTCAGATACTTGACCTCTTGAATCTGAGTACTCTATTAAAGATTTATCTTTTCCTTAAAGCTATTTGTGAGATCCTTGATTTTACTGTCTTCAGTATCAAAAGCTTCCTTAACATCATTTTGAATCACATCAATCTCTCCCAAAATCATCAACTATATTATTTAACCAGCTAACCATTTTCTTGCAAGATCTTTTGTGGGCTTCATAGTTGATAAAGAAATATTTGGAATCTTCTTCTAGCTTGACGCACTTGTTTATCCCCATGGACACTGAATCCGATTTTTGGTTGAAATTATGTTGAAGAATTTGACATCTGGAGTCAATGGTTGGAAAGATCGGAATGGTTTCAACAAGCTTCTTCAGTGATCGAATGAAAAAATCTTGTCCCAGAGATGATGATTCTGAATCTGATACTTTTCTTGGTTATGGTTCTTCTTCTAGCTCAACAATATTCTTCTTAGAAGATCCACCATATTCCTTCTTCCTTAAAACAACTTTGGTTGGTGTATCAACAACCACCTATTTCCCTATATCAGTTCTCAGAACGGCTTCCTCATCAGGGGATTTATGTTCACTGTCAGACAGCTGAACAATATTATCTTCATCTACTTTCTCCTTCTCAGATCTAGCCGTAGTATCCTTAGGGTGTATGGAGTGAAGATTATAGCTTTCTTCTACAGATAATTTATTAACTTCTTCTTCACCCTTCTCATCTTCACCTTCCTCATCCTTCCTAGGAGTTGGGAGCATTGAAGACTCTGCTTCAGAAGTTCATATTGATAGCTTCTCTAAAGGGGTTTCCTTTTCATGATAACCTTCATCTTTATTAATAAGATCTTCAGTGCCACCACTAATTTCTTCTTTTTCCACTTCTTCGATAGCTTCCTTTTCTTCAACAATCTTTTCTTGGGCTTTTTCCAGAGTGAAAATTTTCTTCCCCGGAGTCTCAGGTAAAGTCTCAACCAAGAACGATTTTGGTACTGGGATATTCTCGGATGCTATTTCAGTATCCCTCAGAAGGGATTGAAAAATTTCATCCTCATTCATCTTCTTATTTTTCTTCTTTTCCTTAGATTTCTTCTCAAGATCATCGGTAGGCTTTTCATTCAAAGATTTGGCCTTTGTAGGATCCAAGACAAAATATGGCTCTCCTTCCTTCGGATTCTTTTTGTCTTTCCTCCACTTGGCTATAACCTCATCTAGATAGGCTTTCTAATTTTTGGTCTTTGGAGGTACGGATTGAGTTTCTTTAGCTTCTGAGATTTTTCCTTCTTCTACCACATCCTTCAACTTCCTCATCTTTCCTCCTTTTTTTGATTGTTCAGGAACCTCTTGTTCTTTCGGAGCAGCTTCAACATCTTCCTCGGTTAAGTCTTAGAATTCTCATTTCTCCCTATAGAAACCAACTTTCATCCTCTTGAGAGTATCATCTCTGATTAGAATAACTTTTTAATTCCTCAACTTTGAACTACAATGGATTTTGAAGGACTCCGGGAACCGAACAATAATCTTGGAAAGAATGGCCGGGTATATAATAATCTGAGCTTTTAAGTTCCCATTATTAATATTCTCAATCACAATGAGAATATGATTCATCATGTTTACCTTCCTCAGATTTACCAGAAAATCTAAGATGAACATGTCACTCTTCTTCAAGGTGTTCTTATCACCTATTATCGGAACGATAAAACCATGAACCCACAATTTAAGGATCCGATTATTTATTGAGAGGTGAGAAATACATGCAGTCTTGAAATCTGTAAGTCCATGACACTCCATATATTTTACCTTGACAAAAGTTCCTTGGACATTGGGCATCTTATGGGAACCAAATTCAGCTTCCCCTTTGAATGAAACTCCAACTAAGCTGGCTGCCTTACTGTAAGATAAAGAATAGGTTTTTCCATAACTTTTTATAGAAAACTTCTCTCTACCTTATTCATTAAAGAAACTAACTAACTCAAAAAACTCTATAAGGATATCTGGATACACCATGTTTTGAGTCCCTGGCATCGATATGCATACACTTTCCCATCCATTAAGTTTGATGTTCTTAGAGATTATAGAATCATATTTATTAAAGAAATTCAGATGCACCAACCTTTCTCTATATACTTGCCACTCTAAAATAGGCTTGAGAGTAGACATATCTTTCTGAGAGTATTCTTCTGCAAACATTCGGACTTGAGGAAACTCTGAAAAGTTCGGAACGGGAATTTGTAGGAGGGAAGAGCTTTGACATGCAAAGGCTTGAAATTGATGTGGGAAAACCCTTTGGGGTCCTTTGTATAGGTGTTTGAAATGATGGTTCAACTTCACATCTCAATCCAATGGCTGAGAATTATTCTGATTAGATCTGACGGTGAAATGATATCCGTAAGGAAAATTTGGTAGGATCTGATCTTTTGAGGTTTTTAAAGGAAAATAATCGGATTTAAGAAAACTAGAATCTGAGAATATTTTAAAAACAAAAGAAACTACCAAAAAGTACAAGGTGATTATGAAAACTCAAGAAAGAATAATTCCTTTTGGATTGTCAAGAGAATTATTCGTATTGAGGAAAATTCTTCTTGAAGGATATTAGATTCCGAAAAAAAAACTTCAGTATGAAAAAAAATTGAGTACGCAGATCATCATTATGAAAATATTCATTACGAAAATCTTCATTACGAAAATCTTCATTATGAAAATCTTCATTATGAAAATGTTCATTAAGAAAATTTTAGACTATGAAAAAAGTAGAAAATCTTCATTATGAAGAATTTTTAAAAACTCTATTACAATGATTTTAAAAAAGACTCCAATATGAAAAATATGAAAAACTTCATTACAAAAAATATGAAAAAAAACTTCATTACGAAAAATATGAAAAAAAATATCATTACGAAAAATTTGAAAAAAACTTCATTACTAAAAATATGAGAAACTTCATTACAAAAAAAAATCATTACGAAAAATATGAAAAACTTGTGAACAAATATACCCCCCTATGAAAAGGAGTTTATTACTATATGCAGATTGTTTCAAAAGGTAGTTAACAAGGAAGATTACCTTATGGTTATCATTCCTAACTTCTATTTAATGTATCCAAATCTATCGGAGGGTAAAGATTTTAGGAAAATGTCATATAGCTGATCTTGCGTTCCGATAAATTGAACAATTACATCTCCTTTTTGTGTGTGATGCCTAAGAAAGTGATGCCTAATGTCTATGTGCTTTGTATGAGAGTGATGTGTAGGGTTTTTACTAAGGTCAATGGAACTTTTATTATCACACAAAATTTTTGTTTTGGTAAAACTCATACCATAGTCTGTGAGTGTGTGTTGCATCTACAACACATGAGCACAACAACTTCCAACTGCTACATATTCAGCTTCAGCATGGAAAGTGGTACTGAGTGTTGCTTTTTGCATGGCCAAGAAACTAATGAATCTACTTAGAAATGACAAGTTATGGATGCACTCTTTCTATCCATTATACATTCACCAAAATCAGCATCCGATTTTTTTTTTAAAACAAAATCATTTCCAGAGGTATAAAAGAGTCCTAAATCCATGGTTCCCTTTAAGTAGTGAAAAATTATTTTCACTGCCTTTAAATGAGATTCCTTAGGATTGGATTGATATCTTTCACATAAGCATATTGAAAACATTATGTCTGGATGACTAGCTATCATGTAAAGTAATCTTTCTATCATACCTTCAAAAGATGTTTGATCTACTGGTTTCCCAGATTCATCACGATCAAGGGTGTTTGAGGTACTAATGGGAGTACTTATACTTTTAGTGTTATAATATCCATACTTTTTCATAAGATCATTAATATACTTATGTTGGGATATATAGATTCTTTATGATTTTTGAGAGATTTGAAAACCAAGGAAAAATGTTAACTCACCCATCATAATCATTTCAAAATCAGATTTCATTCGATCCGCAAAGGAATCAATTAATGATTACCGAGTTAAACCAAATATAATGTCGTCAACATAAATATGAACAATGAAAACATTTTTATTATTTTTCATTATAAAAATGGTTGGATCTTCATTTCCCTTAACATAATTATTCGGAAGCAAAAATCCAGTAAGTCTATCAAACCAAGCTCTAGGTTCTTGTTTAAGTCCATACAAAGCTTTGGTAAGTCTAAAAACATGATCAGGATGTTTTGTATCTTCAAATTCAAGAGATTGTTCAACTAAAAGTTCATCTTGTACATAAACATTTAGGAAATCACATTTCACATCCATTTGAAAAAGTTTGAAATTGAAGAATGCTGCAAAGGAAAGTAAGATACGAATAGATTCAAGTCTAGCTATTGAAGCATAGGTTTCTTCATAGTCTATTCCATCTTGATTATTATAGCCTTTTGCAACTAATCTAGATTTATTTATAAATATTATCCAATTTTCATCACACTTATTTCTGAAAAACCATTTTACTCCAATAAAAGAAGTTTCCTAAGGTCTTTCAACCATGGTCCAGACTTTTTCCCTTTCGAATTCATTTAGTTCATCTTGCATGGTTTTAATCAAATCATCATCACCTAAAGCCTCATCATTGCTTTTTGGTTCTAATTGGGAAAGAAATACAAGATGTTCTACTTCATTTCTTAAGGAACTTCTAGTCCTTACAGGTTGATTCACATCACCAATGATGTTATCACTAGGATGGTTCCTTAGAACCAACAGATTTGGGATTTGTAAAACATGTTCATCAACATAGGGTAGAAAATCTTATGGGGGTAAATGCTTCAGAAAAAGTTTCTTAGGAATTTTCTTTATCAGAAGGATCTTTTAAAAAAGGCTGATAATCAGTTTTTGAAAACACATCTGAAGATATAGGTTGGGGTTGTTTAAAAATAAAGGGATCGGTTTCATCAAATTTCACATGTCATGTCTCTTCAACAGTACAAGTGTTTTTGTTGAAAAATCTATAAGACTTAGAGGTCGTGGAGTAGCCTAAGAAGATTCCTTCATCAGATTTTGGTGTGAATTTATGAAGAGTATCTTTAGTGTTCAGAATGAATACCTTGCAACCAAAAACCTTAATGTAGGAAAATCTAGGTTTTCTACCATTCCATAAGTCATAATGAGTTTTATTATGAAAAGGTATAATCAAAACACGATTTATAGTATAAAAAGCAATACTTACAACTTCAGCCCAAAAATGGTTGGCTACAGAATACTCGCACAACATGGTGCTAGTTATCTCTTGAGGAATTCTATTTCTTCTTTCAACAACACCATTTTTTTTAGGTGTTCTGGGTGTTGAGAAGTTATGAGTAATGCCTTTTCTACTACAAAATATTTCAAAATCTGAATTTTGAAATTCTCCACCATGATCACTATGAATAGTTTTCAATGGAAGATTTTTCTCATTTTTAAATTGGGCTCTAAAACTTTTGAAATAAGAAAAATCTTCAGACTTATTTTCTAGAAAACAAACCCACGTAAATATAGTGTAATCATCAACCAAGAAAAATACATAATACTTTCCCCCAATGCATCCAGTTTGTGTAGGACCAAAGAGATCCATATGCACTAACTATAATGCATCAGTAGTTGAGACTTCATCGACTGATTTAAAACTTGATTTATGTTTCATTCCATATTGACAAGGGTCACAAACTTTTGAGTAATCAAGTCTAAGCTCTATTATATCCTTAACTAGTCTTTTCTTAGAATGTTTTCATAAGTTCCTAAGGTTACAGTATCCTAACCTTCTATGCCACGACCAAGAATGATCTTCCATTGCACTAAGGCAAGGTAGTTCTTGGCTCCTATAGTCTTCTATGATTAGTGTGTCAAAATTCTCTTGCCTATGGGCATAAATAATAAACCGTTCCTTGGAATTGTGTACTAAGAACTTGTCATTCCTAAAATTCACAAGGTAACCTTCATCACATAATTGGATTATGCTATTGAGGTTGTGCGTAAGACCCTTAACGAATAAAACATTTGAAATCAAAGTTTTTCCAAGAATAATGATGTTGCCTATACTAATAATTTCCCTCTAAGCATTATCTCCGAAAGGTACTTTTCCTCCTTTCAACTTGATAATATTTTCAAAATATTTTTTGTTACTAGTCATATGTCGGGAACATCCACTATCCATGTACCAAGTATTTCTGTTGGTACCTTCTCAATTTTTCTAAAAATATGAAAAATTTAGGTTTTCAGAATCCAAACTTGCTTGGATCTAGAATTATCAGAAAGAAAAATTTTAGACACCCATGTCTTTTTAGAAAAATAGGCTTTATGAAATCCTAAAGACTGGGTTTTGTTTAAGGAACAATTTTTTTCCCAGTGTCCACCACACTGACACTTATTATAGAATGGAGCACTTTTAGGTACAAAATAATTTTTTCTAAAAATTGTTTTAGAACTAGTGTAACCAAAACCAGAACTATTACTTAGTGGTCGAATTTGAGAATACATTTTATCAAAATTTTCCTTTCCTGAGGTAAAGTTTGACAAACACTTCCTCAAGGAAAAGATTTTAGATTTTAGTTTTAAAACCACGTTCTTTTCTTCTAAAACGTTTGGTTTGGAACTAGAGCTAGGCTCGAAAACATTTTTCTTAGAAATTATATTTTCTAGATCTTTAGGAAGTTTATTCTTCCCATAATTTACTTCCTGAAGATTTTTTGAAATACTTTCAAAATCAACATTTTTTCTTATCAAGATCTTTATAAAGATCTGATATTTCTTTAGTAATAATAGTATTCCTTTATTTTTACTTATAAAGTTTTTTATGAGTTTTGAGTTCTCAATCTCAACGAGTTTGGAAAACCTAGAAACTTCTTTATAGGAAGGTAAAGTATTATCTTCATCAGAAGAAGAATCTTCATCTGAAGAGTTATAATATTTATCATTACAATAATTTTCATTTAATGAAACATTGGTCATTGATTACGCATTGTGTACCTTAGACATTAAACAATGATTTCCAATATGTTTTCGGGATATTAGACCAAGATTCTTCTGTCCAGAAGATTCATAATCTGAAGATTCATCTGAAGTGTCACCACCTCTGGAACTCAAGGATTCATTACCTTTCAAGACATTATTAGCTTTAGCCTTTTAATAACTCTTTCAGTTTCTCTCTGAATGCATTTTATTTCTTTATTTTCTCTTAAGAATAGGACAATCAGGTCTTATATGTCCCTCTTTCTTACATTCATAACATGTAACTTCTGAATCTTTATTATCTTTCATTTATTTCTTCTTGTATTTGGATTGAATGTTCCTCTGTTTATCTAACTTGTTCATTCTTTGAGCAATATTTTCTAACTCATTTTATGAAGATTCACATCCACTTGATTCAGATTAGATAATAACCATCTTAAACTTGGATGTAGTAACTCTCTTTGGAGTTTAGGCTTTCATATGGTTTGAAGTAGTAGTAAAAGCAACACTACCATTCCCATTCTTCTTCTTTACATTATCATCCTCTCTCTTCATTCTAGTCTCATGTTGAAGAAGAGTTCCAAACATTTCATCAAGAGAAATCTGAGTAACCTTTCTGTTCTCATCAATAGCATTTCTCTTGGATTCCCACTCATTGGGCATGATTTCTATGATCTTATCAACAAGAGCTTCATCATCTAATCATTTCTCACCCATGGATTGTAAATTATTCACAATAGACATGAGTCTTTGTTGCACCTTATATATGGGTTCTTTATAAGGAATTCAGAAACCATGGTATTCATCTCTGAGCATGGCTCTTCTGGTTTCAATAACTTTGGAAGTTCCAAAGTGTGTAACTTCTAGATTCTTCCAAATACAATTTTCTGATTCACAAGATGAAATTTGGCTATATATATCTTTAGTCATGGAGCAAATCATTGTATTTCATACCTTATAATTCAGTTGATATTCATTATTTTCTTGATTGGTAAAGGTACTAACTTCTTTGTCAGGGATTTTATATCCCCCGGTAAGCATAAAAATAATTATCAACACCGGTATTGATAATGAAATTCTTTATGATATATCTCCAATATTAGTAATAATTTCCATCAAAAATAGGTGGTCTAGTTAGATTAGTATTTTCTATGGAACCAACATTGATTCCTACCATCTTATAGAAAAATCATTCAACCCAAACTAGTTAGTAATAAAGGTTTATAAACAAGGAAAATATTTCTAAGAATAGAAAATTTAGAATAAGAGTATCTCTAAGAAAAAATGAATCTAAACTTTATGAGTCCGAAAAACTGATTCCGAGAAAAGAATAAGATGAATTCTCTTTTGAATATAATCGTTAGATTATTTCAGATTGAACCAATCCTTTAATACCAATTGTTGAGATGGTATGTGAGTATGATATACTCTATAATACCAAATTTAGGATCGAAATAAATGAGATATTGAGTAATGTATCTAATGATTCTTAAAATACAAGAGGGGGGGTAAATTGTATACTTAAAAAAATCCTTTGGAACATTTAAAGATGGAAATGTTTAATAAGGTTAAACAATGTAATTCAAAAAACCTCTAGTTCTACACACTTTCTTGATTCTAGAAATATGATTCCGAGAAAGTGATTCCGGAAAAGATGGTTCTGGAAATGAAACTTAAGGAATGTTTACAATGATGGAGATTCTACCTTAAAGTGTATAGAATCTAACTACATCAGTTTACAAGTATAAAGAATTATAAGGTAGTTATACTTTATTCAACAATAAAAATCCAGCGGAAAACTTGTAACCAAACATGTAATCAAGTAGTAAATCTTTTAACCCAAAGAGAAGGGTATCCTAAAAACTTTGATAAAGGTCCCTTGATTTATACATTCATGAAATTTTGTCTTACCCACACCAAGGTAAGCCCTCGATGCTAAGATTGGAGTATGTCTTTCTATCCCCATAATCCCTCAACTTCAAGGTAGTCGACACCTCTGTCTTCCTCAGCAAGGAAGCCCTCAACTTAAAGGTAGTCAGCACCTCTGTCTTCCTATCCTCGAAAGCCCTATATTTTACATATTAACAATCGGAGTCTCACAAAGAAAACCTAAACCAGAAGTTCAGTACGCACAATGCAATAAGGCCTCTCTCTCTGGAAATCACTTCGGAAGCATGTAAACTATAGATTGATCAACTTGTTGTGAGATCTTTTAAATGAGATCATATTTATAGGCATGGCTTCAATGGTTGGATCCCTCTTACAATGTTTATATTTTTCCTTGAATTTCGGAGGGACCTGTACACGTGTCACTCATACAATGGTTAGTTAGTAACTGAATCCATGACATCGTTTTATAACAAAACATCTGTATGAAAAAATATGGTTACATAACTAAAATCCAATATTCGGAATGTAAGAAAATAAAAGTTCGGAGTCTAACCAAAAATGAACTTGGAGTCTATAATACAAGGATATTTAGATTCTATTTTCTAGGAATTCATAACCTGAACTCTATAGAATTCCGGAGTCTGAATTTCAAGGAAATTCAGAATCTGGATTCAGAAGAATTCGGAACCAGATCATACAAAGTTCGGAATCAGAATTCATGAGAATTCAGAGTCAGAACTCAAAAGAGTTCAGAGTTTATATTCAGAGAACTCGGAGTCAAAACTCAGAAGATTTTGTAACCAGAATTCATATTTAGAATTCGGAGTCAGAACTCAGAAGAGTTCATAACCGGAATTAGTATTCAGACTTTGGAGTCAAAACTCAAGAGATTTTGTAACTAGAATTCTGGGAATTCTGAGTCAGAACACAGAAGAGTTCATGACCAGAATTCATATTCAGAATTCGGAGTCAAATCTCAGAAGAGTTCATAACCAGAATTCTAAGAATTCAGATCCTAAAACAGAATGCTTCATATATAGGTATTTATAAGATTCTTAGGTTTTGGATACAAACATAATTTCACACTTAGGAAAATTATGACATGAACAAGGAAAACATGTTAATGATAAATTTCCTTGGGAGTGAAATATTTCCTTATAGAAGTAAAACACAGGGTAAAATAAAATTTTCCTTGAGAAAAGGTGTTTGTGATTTTCAAAACAAGAAGGAATGGTAAAGTCATAAGGAAACATTATTGACTTAAAAATATCAACCCAAGTATGAAAGAATGGAAAATTCATAAGGAAAACCTTATTGACTCAACAATCCACAAAAAAACATTACTTACGTAACAAAGTAGATAATGGAAAAAAAATCTGTTAACACCTGAAACGATGATACTATTGAAATATCATTAACAAAGAAATATTAGAAGATCATATATGATATCATATTAATGTATATGGTTATTTTATAATTTAATAACAGTAATTTCACTACTATATAGGAGGATAACTTACCCTCGACCAAGGAAAAAAACAAGGTAAGGGTTAATTTCACAATCTCTTTATTATCCTAGGTTGTTTTTACGTAACTATCTATTGGGATCTCTTTATCATCTGCATCCGTGTTTTCCTAAAAATTTATTACAAAACATTATTAATGCTTACTACACTATGGTTTAAAGTCATTTATTCCCTTATTTGACATTATAGGTTTTTAATGGAATCTTTCCATCATTTTCCAAACAAGTTAATTTATGACCTTTTCGATAAAATTAAGGTAAGATTGTTTTTTTAACTTATATGTCGGGTGTAGCTATATTCTGACATTATAAAATCATCAAAGCATACCTTACAATCTTATAATAATATTTTCAAAATAAATGTTTTCTTTTATAATTATGTAAATTTAAATGATTTCAAAAAAAAGAATGTGATGTTTCTCTCAAACAGTTTTGATTTCATCTATGTCAACATCCTTAAGTGGATTTTAATCTTGATTGAAGTTGGTTTATTACTATAAACATCATTCATTTTGTATTTAAGGTTTTTGATACATTTGACTACGAATGTGTTATTTTTCTACCATTCATGGTTTATGGATAACGTTTTCACATTTAGTATTATAGTTTTAATACGAATGTTTATGTTATGATTAAATCTTTTCATATGAGGAATGCATTGGACTTTCTAAGTGATTGGTGGAGCCCACTATAGCTCCTCGATGCATCGGTAGGTCTCATGACACAAACAAGTGTCTTGGCACAAGGAATTGACAAAATCTTAATTGTAGTCTTGGAACAAGGCCTTGACTATATGGTTATGAAGTCTGGAATTATGCATCCCATCATTATAAAAGTGGCTATTTATATTTTATGTGATTATTCGACTAGTCGAATATCCATGTGAGTAAGTAAATGGAATTATTTGGATTTATATTTTATTTATTATGATGAAGTTTATGTTGAAAAGTATTTTTTTTAGTTTTATACATTCCCTAAAATGTTTATGCTTATTTATGAAAGTTTCTGTTATATTGTTGTCCTTACTGAGCATCTGATCTCACCCCTTTCTAGGTTTTATTTTTACTAGGATGCAAATAAGTATATTATGAATGACCTGCAGGGATAGTCTATGGGTTCTCAGTGTTTCCTATGGAAACAATTATTTTTTAGTTTTCCATTTTATGTTGTAATGTAACCCTTATTAATATATCTAATACTTCCAGGGCTACTAAACTAATTGGTCTTTCAAGACTTGATATTTTGTGATCATGCCAATGTCATGTAATAATGCACTGACTCAGGGTAACTGGGGTCAGGGCCTTACAATCATACTTAAATTTAAAATCCCTATATGTAGTACCTTTAGATTTTAAAAGGGTAATATAATTTTTTATAGCATACACGACAAACAAAACTGAGTTTAGACGATTCATGACATACTATTAAAATATTATAATTTAAATTTGATTATTATAACCTATACCATAAAATTGGTTTTTTGAATAGGAATAAATAATTTTTTTAAATTATGTGTAAATATATTATATAAGGAAATTATATTCGTAAATAAGTACTAAATTTTTAGTAAATTGTTTGCATGCTTCAAAAATATATTTTTCATCAAAAATGTTTTATTTTCTTTGTGAGAATATAATATAATTCACTACCACCAAATTAATTAATTTAACTTTAATAAATTAAATTAAATATTAATATGATTATATAAAAATTATATTATTATGAAACCTTGATATTTCTTTGAGAAGAGTGATTTTTTGTGAATAGTGAAAAATACCACTTTTTGTAAATGTGTCATTTATTTTCAATAAATAATGTAATTTAAAACTAAAATCATCCATTGAATTTTTATTAAATGTAAAAAAATATTATTAAGTTATATTCAAAATAATTTATAACATTTTAATAATTTTCTTGCCTAATTTCGTTCTGAGATTATTTTTTGGCTTAAAAACACAGTTTTCTGGAAACTGTTTTAAAATGAAAAATGTTCCTCCATTTTAATTAATTAACATAACAACCAAAAAGGAAATATTTCAATAAAATTTATAGAATATATATATAAATATATTAATTTAAAAATATATGATCATGATCACTAGTCATATAGTTAATGTAAGGTCATCTTATGATTGAAAAAAACATTTCTTAAAAATTGTTTTTCGACACGATTTGGACGTTTATTTTAAAATTAAATTATACCAATTACGTGAATACAATTAAATTAAACTTAATAAATATTTAAAATCAAAATAATTAATATTATATTATATAATTAGAAGAATTATATCTCATAATTATTAGTAAAGATAGTAAATTTTATTTACCGTGATTAAGGTTAAAACAATGTTTTATGCGTTACATGTGCCTGTGTTAAAATTATTTTTCCAAACAAATAGTTTTTTTGATTTATAATTTTATTAATATTTATAGTCATTAGGTTAAAATTATATAACAAGGATCATTTAATTTCAAGATTTATGGATTAATTTTCAAGGTTAAATATCTATTTACCCTATTGAAAACAAAAATGGTAATAGTAAGTAAACATAGACGATATAGTTATAAAATATTTAAAACAAATTATGTGATGGAGGTTTTTATCAATCTTACCTCACCCTAAATACTTTATTTATAAATTTTTTAGGCACTTGGGGTGATATTAACTTCCCATTATTGAATAGTTTTGGATTTTTACAAAAATTCCACTCCTCCTTAATTATAAAGGGCAATCCCTCCCCTCACTTATTCACACCTATCAAGACAATTTAATTGAAACAAAAAACAAAAATATCTCCCAAAAACCTTATAAAACTTATATAGATTATGGGATTCCCATAATACAAACCCTAGGGTCTTTATTAAGAGATTCAAAGGAGGTTCTTCTAAGTGAAATTAATTGTCTTCAAAAAGTTCCTTCTTTTTAATTTCTTCTTTTTCGAAATCAAATAGTGAATTAAATATTTCTATTTAATTAAATCATTTTATATCATATAATAAGATATTAGTATTTTTATGTAATAATATTTATCCATATCTTTCTTAATTAAATGGGAAACAAAGCCATCACTCATGTGTATGATAGCATATCACCTCACGAACTGATGTAATTTTTTTTCATATCCAAATCATGTTGATAATAATAATGATGTAAATAATGATTATATATTTACATGTGATATGATATTAATTTTGTAAAATTAATATATAATTCACTTCATTACCATTTCACCCGTTAAGGTAATGATATTGTTACTTGTGCGTTTGTACGGCCCACCGCCTCCTTCAAGCAATGTGTTTCATTTTCATCATAAAAGTTTAAATAATGTAAATAACAATGTATTTAATGATTAAATATAATATTTATAACTTTAATATAATCATATATATGATGTAACTATATATTATACATAAGAACCAAAACGTTCATGACAAAACACACATGAGAAAACAAGGCAATTAACACCCAAAGCAATAATTAAAAAATATTTTATAAAATGGGCGGTAATATGTTATAATAGAGTCATATATGATGTTATAAATATAAATATATTTCTATTATAAGATAATAACATGTGGAAAATAATTATACAGGAGGTTAAATCACTTTCATTTAGTGGGAAATATGAGATAAGGAACTTCATCTCAATTTCTCTTCATTGAGGGACATTATAATGTTACACACCAATTTATTTTATATAGTGAATATATTTATTGGATTTTGTTCCCTGAAAAAAAAAATTATGTGTACCTTTTGATCACCTATTCATATCTTTGAATATGAACTAAATTCATCTCACATCATAATTTTTCTTCTACGTAACATAGTATGTGATAATTCCCTAAGAGTAGTTGTTTCAGTAAAAGGTCATACCAGTTCCCCTCTATTGTTAGAACCAGAAAGTTCTATTAAAATGTTCTTAAATATATTATATATATATATATGATATAATTTTGGGGATATAAATGACATATGATATCAGGGGTGTAGATTCCTAGGACATTAAGGAACCATCTCATGGTGTACACCCTTGGTAATATCCAGTGTAGAATATTACGAGAATGAGACCCACTAGTAGAAAATACACATTTATATGTGTCAATAGATGTTATTATCTATAAAAATGTTTATTTTTCTTTAGACTTTAATATTATTGTTAATGAGTATTTTGAGTCATGTACTTTGATTTATTGATGAAAATCATGATGATAGATGTTTGCGGCAAAGTTGGATAGGTTGGATGCGTCATGAATAATATTTCATTAATGAAAAATGAAATCAAGGTTTATGCCCTTATATTATTTAACAAAAGTTTATATCTAAGACCCTTATATGGAAATGATATTGCATAAATAAATCCATGTCTAGTACATAATATGGTAAAGTTTGATTTCTATAAATTCAATGAAAGATAAATCAAGCACATAGGTTGATGGTGCTAGTATGAAAACTTCTTGATTATAGATATCATGATAGATGGATTATTTTACACAGTAATCATCCATTTGAGGTATTATATTATTTCCACATTAACTTCTTTCTGTATGGGTTCCTTGATGTTTTGTTAGACAATATCCTTGGACTTTAGGCAGCTTTGCCTAATTCCATTGAGAAAGATAAATAAAGGGTCACACACTATGTGTATCTATAATCTCAGTTAAATTATATATTATTATTTAACAAGTTGAATGAATATTAGTTCCACATGTATTTTGATAATTATTCATGTTTTATTGATCTCGTATATTCCATCACCAGTTATTTGAGAGAATATAATATGATAATAATATTTAATAAATATTTATTTTCTATTTATTGAATAAAATTTTAATTTATTGATTATAAAATAATTCATTCATATTTATTTATTAAATTAATAGTCATTATTCAAGTCCTGGTAAATATTATGGAATAAAGGAAAACTGATTTTAATGTTCTGGTGATAAATAGTATATGTTGAATATTATTTGATTAAATAATAACAAATTTAATTTGTATGTTAAGTGAATGTAAGGAAATATTATTATTATTATTATTTTTACATGGGGTTCAGCATGAGATTAAATAAATATTAAATAGAACTAGTGGAAATGTTTTTTTCTAAACCCGAGTGGAATTTAAACTTAATTATTTTATTTTTCAATTTGAGATGATTCATTTTATGTTGTGCACAATGATAGAGGAAGATAATCCTCTCCATCATTTGAGATCTCCCTTTCCAAAAACGATCCCAGGAATGGAGAGCAATCTTCCTCCAACTCTGACTCTCGAGTCCAAAGCGATCAAGGATAATTCATTGGAATTTATTCTCATGGTGATCAAATGAAAAATGGCGTATGTGATAGGATCTACCATAAAATCACCCAAAGATTCATGCAACGATATATGGAGATTTTTGGTACACATGTGGATAACCGCTAGAGAGAATCTACCATTGTTTCCTTCAACTCAACGATGATACAATATAGATCGGTTTTTATATCCCTTAATGAAGAAATAATTGCAAAAGGGTATTTATTTAATTGATTAAATTAATTATAAACAATATGTGATGGTCCCCTCACTAGTTCTATCATTTTATCCATTGTTTGTTTTCTTGGATTCAATTCCATTGATCATAGAATTTATCAATGAATAGATCTCATATTAATCATTAATCATGATAAAAATTATGTTTGGGAACAAACCATCGCACACTTCCACTATTCCCTGAACATAAATATATTTTCACTTTTAAATATTATATCATGATTAAATTATAATTCATAGTATTTTATGTTAAAATTCAATATTATTCATCCAAGGGGATTTTATTTGAACATTACCATGTTGTAAGATGTTTCATAACTCAATTTTTTATTTGGTTATATTACTTCATCATTAAATTTTCTGTTTTATGATTATTTGTGTAATGTATTTTTGGATATTTTATATTTAAATTACACTTTTTTGTATATATATTTAATACATGTAATCAATTCATTGATTAATCCCTACTTAAACATAATTATATTTGTAAGAGATTGCATCTCAACTTCCACTCCATTGAGACATATAAGGTATTATGCACCTAATTATTTTTATGGGGTGTATCTACCACCACTATGATATATTATATCTGAATATATTTATATTCATTGTATTTAAAGCTTTATTTGAAGCAATTTTTTTCCTGGGAGTTATGATTCAATAGTTACCAAAGCGGTAAGGGTTTATTCTTCAATATCATTTTAATTGGGTTTATTTATGCTTGAAATTTTATTAAAGGTAATTATTTGATCATTATATATTAAAAAATTTCATTTTTTTTCTTCTCTAGTTAATATTGATATTTTCATGTAATAGAACCATTTTCCTATCTTTGGTACATAAAATGGTTGGTGAATTGTTTTTATGAAAAGGAAAAATTATTTCTATTTTCAGACAAATTGTTATTCCTTTCATCTATATATTTTCTCTAAAATGTGTTAAATAATATTTTTAATATACTATAATTATTTATTAAAGGAATTTTTATCCATGTTTTATTTTTTTTAAAATGGTTTAAAATGATTCTTCCTGTCATTTTCTGAACAAGGTTTTTTTTAATTTTTTACTAAAAATGTGAGAGGGAAATTTGCTTTAACATACTCTAAATGAACATAATATTCCCTCCATCATGACTGATCATTTTTTTGATTATTGTTTTACAAGTTTAAAAGTTTATATTCAAATAAAATGTTTTTCCTAATATTCTGGAAGTGTTTAGTTTTTAAAAATGATTTTTAAAGTGAAAACTGTATTTTCCTCAAGAAAATTTTAATGATATTTTTGAGGTAATTCTATTTATAAATGACAACAACCATTTACTTTAATTTTCCTGCACTAGGGATATTTTTTATTTATACCAACCTTATTCTTTATTTAGATGTCCTATGATCAGTTTGACAAAAGAAATTATTGACATTCACATTCTTGATTTACTTTTTTGTCCACAACCTTCTCCTAAAACATTCACTTCATTTTGATCAATGGGCATTAAATTTATATTAAAAATATATATTATTTGTATCATATAAATTATTATTCCCTAAAACATGTACTATTTTTACAAATGGTGTTTTATTATGAAGTTTATTTGTATGGATAAGGAATATTTTTATAAATCCATATTCTTTATTCAATATGAATATTTAATAATAAAATGTATTGTTCATGAATTAAATAAATCATTCGATATATGATGAATTAATTAGACATACAATGATGGGTGGGAACTATATTTATATATCCCCTTGATACTTTGATAGTGTCATGAGGAGAATCAGTAAGCAAGCATTGAATGGGTTTCCAGTCACTACTGGAAATATGACCTATACCAACGGTATGGCCAAAACCGTTAGTATGAGTCACTTATATGAACCTATACCAATGCTTTTGGACAAACCATTGGTATAGGGGGGACCTATACCAACGGTTTGGCCAAACCGTTGGTATAGTTCCCAAAATCAATGAACCTATTCCAACGGTTCTCAAAACCGTTGGTATATTTACATGTAGTTTTTATGTAATCGTCTTACTGAGAACATTAAATAAATCAAAATTTAAAATAATTATGATAATACATATATATATTTATGAAATTATGTTCACAAAAGTCAAGTTTGGTTAGTGGTTAGGTCGTTCAACAATAAACTGCAGGTACTGGGATCAAAACCCATCGGATGATTCTTTTTTGAAATACATATACCAACGGTTTTATGTAACCGTTGGTATAGATTTTTCATATTAATTATACCAACGGTTTTCAAAACCGTTGGCATAGGTATATACCAATGGTTTTTGGAAAACCATTGGTATAGACCTATCTTCACGGATTACATGGCCATGGTTCTCCAAACCATTGGTATAAGCTATACCAACGGTTCCAAAGCTTTGGTATAGGGTATTTTTCCAGTAGTGAGTGTCTACCTACCCATTTAATAAACTATCTTTGAAAAAACTGATGATGATATAAATATCATTATGACTGAGATCATGAAATCTAATATTAATAATTTTTTTCATTGATAATTCAATTACTATTACCTATGAGATTACTCTATTGATATTATCCATGGATTAGAATCAAGATCATTTTATTTTTTAGAGAATTGTTTTATCATTATTAAATCGTGACATATTATTCTTCATGACCATGTTTCTGATTAAATTTCATATTTTTTAGTTATTTTCCATTCCATATTGATTATTCCATATTGATTTATGGATTATTTTGTTGTACGTAACCCTTACCGAGTATATGATCACACCCTTATTTTTTTTCTTTCCCCAAGATTGAAAAATGAATCTTTAAATGAGTTTAAGGATACAAAATATTTACTGACACTTAGATAAAATTTATTCCGTAAAATTTAATGTGAGACTCATCTATGTATCAAGTTTACCAATACTACTAATCTATTCCATCCTTGGGGGTGAGATTACTTGAATATTATGCCAATGTAATAAAGTAACCACTAACTCTAGGATAATGGGGTTACTTTATTTAAATTAAATTAAACTCAATAAAAACTACTAATCTACAAAGTTTTTTAAACCTTTTTTTGATACTAATTATGACACCTCAGACCCACACTCCCGGATCTGGTACTCATAAACACATAATTTATATATTTTCATTGATACGAGTAGAAAAATATTGAAAATAACCATCCATAATTAGATAATAATTAATTATTGTTACATCTCTTACATAAAAAGGATTTTTTTAGGTTTATATGTTTATAGAATTAGAAATCATCATAAATTGATATATCCCTTGTTATTTGTACTAATTGGAAAATTTCCCATTATATATGAAACTACTTAATTCATTAAAACCCTTCATAATCTCCCAAAAATTCTTTCACACAAGTTACATTTATAAAAATTTCATGTCTACTACATTTCAATATAACCTTATGAAATGGAAATGTAAGAAGGGGTGAGTTCAAACTAATATAAAGTGAAACAAATAACTGAAACAATCATGTAATAAACATAACATAAATATTATTAAAGGAATAAGTAATTAGAATATATTTTTAATCAACTTGATACAGAGAATGATATATCCATGAAAATAAATGAAAACATGGATATCAATAATATTGATCTCGTACTGATGGATTGAAGAATTCTAAACATCAAAAACATGATGTCAAGGCCTTGTGCTAGGATATTTTACCTATCTTCGAGACTAGAGTGAAGACATATTATTGAATTGGGAAATCATACACCAAATATCCAAACCTATTTTTTTCTAATGATATCTATCAATGCATCGAGGGGATATATAATTTTAATCCCCTCCCATCTCTTAATTATGTACATTTCATTCACCAAAAGAGTCATCAATACCTTTTATACCATTCCATGATAAAACTGTTATTGAATAAAACATATCTATCTATACAATGGAAAATATGGAAATAAAATACATAATATACTATAATTTTTGGTTAATAATTATAAAAAATATAATACATTCCCCTTTTTCAGTAAAAGGACATCCTGATCATAACCCATACGAATAGATTATCAATAAAGTCCAAAAATATATAAATTCAACTTGCTAATAATCATCTATTTTGGAATAAAAAAATACGGAGAACCAAACAATTTCCCCATTTCAATAGTATAATACAATATGTTGGTGAACACAATCCAAACTAAAACATGTAAAATGTGATGTTCACACCATATAGAGCAATGAGTACATGACTAACTCGGTATTGGAATAATATGATCATAATCCATACGAATAATGAAAGTGGTTGGTTTCAAAGGAAAATATCCCAATAGACGAGAAACATTTTATAAAAGGATTATGTTACAGGAATGTATATTCTATAAAACAATGGTAGAATATCACATAATAAAATTAATGGGTATAAGTTTCTTAACAAATATGAAATAAGTTCAAGAGAATGGTTATAACTCAATGAATAAAAGTTGAGTTACCAAAACTACTTACCATTATGGAAACAACAGAATAAATTTCCACAATAATAAGAGAAAATTAATATGGATATTAAATCCCATAAAATACATGGAGTATGATAAAAAATATATCCATGGGTAGTGAAAAAACCATACAAAGGAAACATGGTGCACAAAAATATATATTATCTCAACGAATCAGAATTTAGACCAAGAAAACCCTTGAGTCTTTTGTAAAATTATAATCAAAAAAAATTAAAAGATAAGGACTAAAATTAGAACTAAAATACCATAATTAAAATATAATTCGTGATATGATATCTCAAATAGATTTCATATACACAAAAAAATTACAATTTGGTGCAAAATACCAAGCACGTATCAAAGAGTGGAATTTGAGATGAAAACCCTTACCTCTTGTCCCAACATCCATGAATGTACTTTAAACTCATATATAAAAAACATATCTATCATAATTAATTAATTATTATCCTTAATCATATCCATTTTCATTTATACTCTTCATAAATATTCATTCTCTACATGAATTCTTCATATTTTTCACGATGGGTGTTTATAATTTTAATCATTTATACTAATTTCATAATAGACATGTCAGTATTATTCAGTAATCCAGAGATAATAATTAATAGATTATTAGATTTAATGTTTTCTATGATTTATAATAATTTACATTTTTTTAAATTTCTTTCTTGAGTTTCTTATTCTTTATCCTAGAATATGAAATTGACAATAAGTTTGTTTTGTTGTTTTTAAAGAACAGAGGGTTTTTTCTTAATTGATGAATTGGATATTGATATAACATCTATATAACCCCGAAAATAATTATTTTAATGTTTGTATTATATTTTAATGTTAATTATGTTTTCATATTCATCCATTATATAAATGTATAGTATTGTTCAAATATATGGTTAAACTAACACAAACATGAACATAGCCTAATTTAAGGAAAGAATATCAAGTGGTTTTATTGTAATATCATTATAATATAAGAATAATTATCATATTTTGTGTTAAATAGTATGATATATTATAATTGGATCAAAATAAATTAATACACAATGGATTTGAAAATCTTAAAAGATTATCTTCTTAGTACACTTATATTAAACAATTAAATTAATGAGGATCATTTGTTGACGATATCATCAATAGGTTCATAAATTTATTATACAATAACCTAAATGATATCGTAAAAACCATATTTATCCTTTAATACCACCCTTATATCCAAACCCTTAATGGGGTGAAGTAAAATGATGCATGTTACGTTGTGGTGGGGGTATTATTCCCACCCATGAACAATAATTTCTTTTATAATCGATGGGATATGTGAATAAATAATGATAATAAACTTAATATATTAACATTGAAGTATATAAATTATAATAATACCATCACATTAGTGTTTCTAAATTAAATTTTAATGAAGATAATTAATAAGAAAATCAATGTAGTTGATAATAATCTTGTAGGGAAATTGAGTTTTTCTTGGAATTATCAATTGAAATGAAGACAATATGCTAAATAATTGGGACTAGAAGATTCTTAACATGGGAGAGGGCTCCAAGAGGATAAAAATAGAAGAGTTTAAAGAATAAATTTGAATGATTAGTGAGCCTTGACGTGCTGATGATGTTACCATTTTATAATTGAATGGATGTATAGGTGACACATGTCTTGGTAGATAAAAATATCAACTATTCAATTAAAGACTTGTTTTTAAATGTTTTATGGATTTTACGCTATGATAAACTCAAGTTATATCTTTTATTTTTTCTGTAATAATTAATTTTTCACAGTAGTAATTAATTTTAATGAAAAATAATTAAATTGACCATATTACCTAACTTGAATCATCTTATTTCAAATTTTGAAGACATGTTTTGAAATAAAATTCCTACAGGTATGAAAAACAATTTAAAATGATAACACTTAAACACGTAAAATTTTGTTTTTTGAAAAATAACATTATTAAGATTTTAACGTTTAATATATGATAAAGTTATCATGGTTACTAATTGAAAATCCATAAATTTATTTATTATTAATGGAATAAATTCTATTAGTATTAAAAAGAAATATAAAACCGAAAATCAACTTGAAAATACATGATTTAAATAGAATATTAATGCCAATAATTTTATCAAAGTAACATTTTACTATAGTTCTAAAAAAATATAGGGTTTTTTATATAAAAATAATTTTTCAAAAAGAATATATTTATCCCATAATTTTTTATTTTTTTACTTTGATGGTTTTAGAATATTCTATGTTATGATTACATATAGATAAAATTATAAATATTATGATTTTCATTAATCTAATATTTTTCAACCAAAAATCATCCTCTTCAGAAAATGATTAAAAATTTATAATAAGTAAATTTTTAAGTGTCAAAATCAAAAGTTCAATTTATTTTATCAAATTAAAATTTTCAAATTTTCAAATATATATTTTTCTAAGAAATGAAATATATAAAGTAAAAAACTTTCTCTGAAAACAACCTTTTTTAACATTAGCTCATATTATATATTTATCTTATAAAGGTAATTATTTTTAATGGATTACAAAATTTTGTTAATTACTAATGTTATTTTAATATTTTATATATTTTTAAGTCCATTTTTCTATGAAAGACAGGTTCTCAAACAAATTAAATTATTTAAAGGTAATATTATTTTATAATTTCAGGGCGTTACAGTCATGGATGACCAACTGGGATAAAATCCATAAAGATTAATAAGGATTATATTTCTTTATAAGAAAAGAGATAAATTATTGAAGATCAAGTTGATAAGATTGGAAAGGAGTGTAAGTATTCCCTAAAGGCAATAAAGGATGAGAAAAATTTTCTTAATGTAATGAACCAAGATGTAATACAATCCAACCCAAAAACCGAAGCGGTCTGAGACATGGCACAAAGGGAATTCCTGATCCCCACTGGCTGGAAACTAGTTTCAAACAACAAAGTAATCACAATGGAAAGATTTTTTCCCAAAAAACTAGAATCAAATAAACCAATTTAATATTATACCAATTAAACAATAATTACATAATATCAATATATTCGCAACGGATCTGGATACAGTATCTAAAAAATTGAAGATAAATACAAAACTAGGATCGAATCATGAGGAGACAATCTCCACCTGACCTCTTGATCACCACTAATCCCAATACCATCCTATTTTAAAGATACAACCAAAAGTGAAACCTGAAACTTAAAAAAACTCAGGTCTACTGATGTCGAGTGGCACAAGTAGGGTGTGAGATTAAATAGATTAGTAAGTAATCACCACAAATTACATGTATTTCCTTTCATGAAAAAATTCCACACACACTGGTTTGAAATACATTTAAAAAATTTGAATTAAATTCATTCCTAATAAGTAAACATAGATTCTAACATATTACATTTTTAAAACAATACGTGCATCTTTCCTTTTCAAAACAAGGATCCACTTTTCACAACCCAGTTCACAACTAAAGCCCAAATACAATCTATAACAAGTAACCAAAATAGGATAAGTATAAAGTGAAGGAAAAAACCAAATGGAATAAACTAGAAAGGATAAAATCCAAACAAGTAACAGAAGTAAATAGAACATACAAATAGTAATCATGGGGACTTCTAAAAAATATCTAGAGGAAATTACTGGATGTACTCAGTTTAAGATCACCTACCCAAATAAAGTTCATATCTATAGTCTATAACCAACTGGATTCTCTAAACTAGCCTCACCAATGGCACACCCCACCTAGCCTATTAGTAAACTTAGGGTGTACCGACCCATATAATCAAGGATGAAAGGAAATAATCACTTGAAAATCTATATTATTCCTAGAAATCCCAATATTATAATAATAATAATGATAATAGTACTCGAAAAAACATGGAATAACAACCATAAACCGTAGTGCTCTCATGAATGAGCCAATATAGGGGAACTTATCCCAAAGTCTAGTGGACTCAATACCAACAATGTTCCCATGAATGATCCACTAGAGGGGAACTCATCTCGAGGTCAATTGGTCTCAAAAACATAATACAATTCATTATGAACATACATTAAAATCCATTTCCTTCATAAGAACTCTCATCCAACAATTAAATCTTACATGGAAAAAACCCATTTCCATAACCAAGAACACATTCCAAATCATTTAAAATATAAACTGGGCCCTTATGCTGAATAAATTTTCAATCCATTTTCCAAAACATGCCAAGATTCCCATCGAGCCTATATAACACAGTAGTTACAAAAAAATTTCTAAAACATCAAAATGTGTCAATCAGGTCTTCGCATCACATCACATCAAAAATAACATATCAAAGTACACAAAGTGAAAATTGGGCCTTTAAACATTTCGAATCCAAATACACTCACAATCCATTTCCACGCCATTCCCAAAACCAATGTAGAAAACCAATTTCACGTGCACAATGTGAAATGAGCCTTTTGCAATTAAAATCTCTTCCCAAGACAAATTGAAAACATGAAACTATATGAAATGTTCTAAATTGGATTATAAACCATTTAATAGCTAAAACACTACTCAATGTGACAAATGGTTCAAGCATTTTAAATTACATTTTAAACCACATTTAAATTCCCATAAAGCACCAACACACCTTTTAGAAATCAAGGAACAATTTTGGAATAAGAAAAGGAAAGTAATAATAATCATTTAGAAAACTAATGTTCAGGTAAGAACCCTTTTTCACCCAAGATTCAAATGTACCTCAAGTAACCATTAATAAAATACATTATGAAATCCAACCATTCTAAAGGAAAAATACCCTTTCCAAATTCATACACACACCATATCCATTTTAAAATATTCTTTAAAACACCTTTAAAACATGGAAACACATTTTAGGTGAACTGTAAAGAATTTAATATTCCAAAAAACCCATTTTTTCTGAAAAACGTAATTTCTTCCTATTTTCACCTTCAAATCCCTTTGAAAAAACCTTTTTTAAGAAACATAATTGTCTTCTAAACTAACACAACTATCCATGCATAATCATCACATAATATAGCCCACTAATTTTTATAAATAACTCTGAAATCATAACCCAAAAAACTTTCCAAAACACAACCATGGGTAGATACACCCCAAATCACCTGATTTCACTTTAAAAGATTAATTAGCATTTAATCAATCACCTTTCATGAATTCAAATCTAGTAATTATGAAAGAAACACTTGAAAAACCATTTTCACCAATTTTATCATTCATACTAACACATTACAAGAAAGGGAAATATATTTACAAAATCATTTTGAAAATCTCAAACATTAAATAGAATGTGTGAGAAAAAAATGGATAGAAACGCCTACCTCAATGATCTTAAAGCAAAAAAAACATCGATTGAATGAATAAACAATATTGCGAGAAAATATGGACACCCTAACATCAATATAAATCATCCCACACATCAACCCTAACTATTAGGGTTCGTTCAAAGGGAACTACCACCAAGTGAATCCAATAAATCAAGAAAGAAAATAGAAATGAGAAGGAATCTTACCAAAAACTATGAAGAACTCAGCTTCGATCCTTTAAAAATACATCCATGGGAAAAGGAGGGCCAAATTAGAGAATATTGAAAGATCCCATGGTGTACCTAGGTCAAGAAAGGGAGGAGAAACCTGAAATAGGATTAAAACATTGAAGGGGAAAAGAGGTAATTTACAACTTTTAATGAACTAGGAAACTCACATGGTTTGGACAGATGGTTTTCTAAACCATGCAAAAACCATGTGCCCCTCACATTCATATATGAATATTCATTATGGTTATCACACATGATTTTCAAATCTATGCACCAACCATGTGGATTCTACTATCCAAAATGAACATCTGCCACACGGTTTCCTCGGTGAGGGTCCACTATTTCCCCTAACTATGCACCACCTACTATCAAGCCCATAAATCTCCAAAAATAAAAACTACAAACCCATATAACCCCCAAAATCCCATAATAAAGAACCAAATCTAATAAAACAAGGAAATAAGGAAATTCCAGTATCAGGTTGTAACAATTCTCCCTACCATAAACACTTTCTACCGCCAGAAAGTCACCCACCCACATGAGGAACAAAGATCAATACAAACCCTGAATGAAGCAGAATGAAACTACAAACCTCTAGGTGATATTTGACTCTATAATTCACACAAAATCTGCACCAATAGAAACCATAATGTAAAGGATCGAAAAAAATAAGATGGTTCTCCCCACCATATGAACTTCTCTGACACCATGGAATGAATTTGAATCAGCCCAATGAAAGAACCCCCAACACAAATATACCAAAATTTCTCCACACAATATTGAAAACTCCACTATTGGAATTAAGAATCTTTAAAAAGCTACCATGGGCTGTCCAATATTTAAATTCTCAATAGAAACCAAAAAACTCACACCCCAAAAGGAAAAACTCATTGAAGATATTGTGATAAAACAAAAAATAGAACTATAATTTATTTTTTCCATAAATTCCAAATATCTACTAAATGAAGACAAATAGAAACCAGAACCAATATTACAGAGTCTAGGCACACATAAAAAATAACTACTATTAAAAGAATCACATTGAAAAGGATGAACTATTCTAATTAAAAAAATATTAAACCACCAATATTCTTATAATAATAGAGAATGTACAATAGTACGAAAACTAAAACAAATAACTTAAATCATCTCCACTCCAATGTTGGAGACAAAATTTAGGACTAGGTTCCACACTCCCATGAAAATTACTGACTCTTTGAAAAAATTCAATCTAAGTCCTATAGCTGGAGCCCTAATTTCTTGAAGAATCTATTTCGTGATTGTCAAAAGCTAACATCTACTGATCAAGTATTTTTCTTTATGAAAAACTTCTTACAAAACATTTCCAACTGATCCAAATGGCCACAATAATGGCAGAAATTCAGAGGATTTCTGTAAGGTTTCATCGAATTCTTGAACCGACCACACTAGAATCAAACGATCAAATAGACCTACCAATAAGAATTCTGTACTAATAAGGGGGAATTCTCAAGAAAAGGTTCCAATATCATATACTTCTCTCCGTATGGGGAACTATAATAAGCACTAAGGGAAACTCGTAAACCAACCACCAATGAAAGCACCTCATCCCAAAATCATTCATCCAAAAACCTCTCTAAATAAACATCATTGGAGGAGAGTGATCAATCTTTAATCTTTGAAAAAAGACACCAAACAAAAATATGATATTTAAACTAATCCTGTGATGCTACCTCTGAGAAAAGGAAATTGTATCCATGAATTGGTCAACATAGTCCTTCATTATTCATTTCCCTTTCTAAATACTCATGAGATATTCAATATTCGTCATCTTCACCTAATCAGGTACCGAACACCGAGTGAAAGTGGTCTTGAACACCTCCCATGTAATTCCAACTTACATCAATGATACATAAATCACCTTCCATTGATCCAAAGATAGACCCTCAAACAAACCTAGAACAACATGCAGTCTCACATCTTCCTGAGTTCCCACTGATCTGAATACACACATAACTTCCTCAAGCAATTCCAGTACTTATGATGGACATTGATTACCATGAAAGTTAGACATCAACTAATAATAAATAGAAATTAGGAAAGATCAATTATAAAATTTAGGGACTTTTACAAGTGGAATATTCCAAACAACCCAAGGATAACAAGACCATAATCAATATCAACGTAAATATTTAAAAAATACCTCAAACAAAAAAAACATTCTTATAATCCAAACATAAAAAAAACAAAAATCTTTTTTTTTCAGAAACCACTATTTTTGATTAATTTCCAAAACCACCTTCTTCCAATGGAAATATCCAAATACCAAAATCCATTTTTCATAAAACAAGAACCCCTTTTTAATGTAAAAACAATTCATAAAATCATTTTCCATTTAAAAATCATTTTTTTAAAACAAACCATGCCTTTGATTTCAAATACTCACCCATGACATCCTATGAACCATCACATATGTGTCCAACCCATTTCAACTTATATCATCCATGAACACATTAGAACATGCAGTTTCTATACATAACCACACATATATGAACATCAATAAGGAATACTAAGGGTCATGCGTACCACTTTATCTTTAAACCCAACAATTTACCAAATTCTCAATTCACTTTTACTCCACATATTACCAAACATTTCAAAATTCTGAATCAATTTCTCTTGTAAAAAAATTCATTTCAATTTTCAATATGAAACAACATAAAAATAATTTTTATTTAAAAAACTATTTTCATTTTAAAATCCCACTCACACCAACCAAAACAAAAAAACACAACTCATACAAAACTACTAGAATGAGGAACTAGTGTCCATTCCTAACCCGGTGACATGGTTAGTGGGACATTCCCCATGTAAGAATTAAGAACTAAGTAGACCTTGAACCATGTACTCAAACTAGGCATGGGTCACTACTCCATGTGATATCAAAACCTAACACCGGCACACCTCCATTATCATTTATCATCTATACCAACCAAAATAAAACAAATACTCAAATCCCAGACTACCCCTGGAAGCTCAAGAATTAGAATGAGAAAGGGTTCATGACGTCCTTATCACAGCTATCACTCAAGCCTCTATATTCCTATTCTACAAGCTACCTGAAACCTCAAATAATGAGGGCTTATTCTGATATCATTTTGTCATGAACCAAGTCGTAATGCAATCATACCTGACACTTGACCTAGTCTGAGACATGGTATGATGGGTGTTATCGACCACTATAGGTTGGAAACTAGTGTCAGGCATCAAAGTAAGCATAGTGGTAATGATTTTCTTCCTAAAAAACCAGGATCAGATAAACAAAATGGATTTTGTAGAAATAAACTACTAATAACTGAATATTAATATATACACACATAATCTAAATATTAGAAATGAATAAAACCGAAATTAAAAAAAAACTAAGATCAAGCCACACTGACATGATCTCCAGGTGGCCTCTTGGTCACCACCAACCACAAGACTAAGCTATTAAAAAGGTAAAATCTAACTAGGATCCTGAAACTAAAAAATAGATCGGGTCTACCGATGCTAAGTGAAAAAATTAGTTTCTTAACTTAAACAGCACAATAGGTAATCACCATAGATTCCATGCATTTCATTTCCTAAAAATAGTCTACAAACACTAGTTTTAAATACATTTAGCAAACATACTTTCAAATCATTTTTATCTAGTAAACAAATCATCCCATAAATTTCCTTTTTAAAAAAACACATGAAACTTTTCTTTTTTTTAAAAGCTCCACTTTTCAGAATCCATTTCAAAACCAAATCCCAAATACAGTCTATACCATGTAACCAAAAGGTGGATAATCAGAAATTGGAGGAAACAAAACTAAATGGCATAAGTTAGTAGGGATATAATAATAACCAAAAGATAAAATACCAAAACAATATAGATAGTAATCACGGGAACTTCCTAAACATATCTTGAGGTAATCTATATATAAACTTAGTTTAGACTCACCTTCTGGTGTATGGTGCATCTTCATAGTCTATAATGAACTGAATTTTCTCAATAAGACTCACCAATTTCATATAACACCTATCCTCTCAGCAAATACAGGGTGTACAAACCCATATAATTGAGGTTAAAAAGAAAGTCACTTGACCCTCTAGATGAATCCCATGAATCCCATGATGATAATAATAATAATACATTAAAAAACATGGTATAGAAACTATAACCCACAACATTATCATGTATGATACTCTAGATGGTAATGCAACCCACGGTCTAGTGAACTCAATACCAATAACGTTCCTATGTATGAGGCATTATAGGGGGACACATACCAAGGTATTATTGTCTCCAAACATAAGCTATGTCATCATGAAAATACTTAAAAATCCTTTTCCTACATAAGAACTCCCATCCAACAATTAAACTGTATGTGGAAACCACCCTTTTTTAATAACCAAAACAACATTAAAAATCATTTTAAATACCCACAAATCCTTCACGATACCCATGTTTTCAATATATTTTCCAAAACATTCCAAGATTCCCACAAGACCCATATAACACATTAGTTCCAAAAAAAATTCTAAAACATAACAAGGTGTTAATCAAGCCCTCTCATCATGTCACATCAAAACCAACATTTACAATACAACACAATGTGATAACTGATACTTAAATCATTTCTAATTCAAATACATCCACAATCCA
Organism: Viscum album; assembly: GCA_963277665.1. Lineage (NCBI taxonomy): Eukaryota > Viridiplantae > Streptophyta > Magnoliopsida > Santalales > Viscaceae > Viscum > Viscum album. The sequence goes on from OY728123.1 coordinate 1,761,400,654, forward strand.
TTTTCACACTCTTTCCAAAAATAATGTAAAAGGCCACTTTCACATGAACCATTCTAAACAAGACTTTTTCAATTCACATTCAATGATCTTCAAAAGACAAAGTGAAAACATACAATAATATGAAATGTTCCAAATGTGATTCTATACCATTTAGTACCCGAAAAACCTCAAAAGTGCCAAATGGTCTAAGAATTATAAATCAAAATGGAAAGCACATTTAAATTAACATGAATAAAAAACAAACCATTTAAAATTCAAGGAAAAGTTTTTGGAATTAGAAAGGGAAATGAAGGATAAGCCTTTAGAGAACCATGGTTCATGGAAGAAACCCTATTGACCCAAGTTCTAAATAGGCCTCAAGCAACCATTAAAAAAATATATTTTGAAATCCATCCATTCCCAATGGGAAATTCCCCTTTAAAAATTCATAGACACATAAAATAATTTTAAAAACATTCTTTATATAACCTTTATAACATGAAAAAAAAATTGAGGTTCACACCAAGAAAATTCATATGAGAAAAAACCCATTTCTTTTGGAAAACAAACATTCATCACATTCAAACCTTCAAATACCTTTACAAATTCATTCTTTTAATAAATGTCTCTTTCTTTTAAACCAACACAACAAGTCATGCATATGAGTCCCACCATAAAAGTAACCAATTTCCACGAATAAAACCCAAATCAAAACCCCACAACATTTCCAAAATATAACCAAGTGCGAAAACAACACCAAAGTATAATATTTATCTTTAAAAGATAAATTGTCATTTTATCAAACTACTTGCATGCATTAAAATCTATGCATAATTAAAGAAACCCATTAAAACCCATTTCAGACCAATTTTACATCATCAAAAGACCAAATCAATTCATACTTACACATCACAATAATGGGAAACACTTTTATAAACAATTTCAAAATACTCAATCATTGAAGGGAATTTTCAAGAATGGAAATGGATGCAAACACCTTCCTCGACAATCTGAGAACACAAACAAATTTTAGGAGAAGGAATCACCAAGACTGAGAAACAATATTCACACCCTAACATCAAAGGAAAGGATCCCACACATCCACCCCAAACCTTAAGGATCGGAAAAACTGAAACCGAACTAAGGAAAACTAAGAAATGAAGAGAGAAAAGAGGAAAGAGAATTAATATGAACAAAAACCATAAAGAACACGCCATTGAACATTCAAAATGCTTCCATGGGAAAAGGAGGTCTAAAGGAAGGAAACTTGGGATCTCTCATGGTGCCCCTATTCCATGAAAGGGAGGAGAAACTTGAAATATTGTTAAAACATCATAGGGACAAATAAGTGATTTCCAACTTTTAATGTCATAGTAAACTCAAAAAGTTTGGATGCATGTTTTTCAAAACCATGCACTTATAACGCACCCCTAACTATTCAAGAGGAACATGTTTCATTTTTATCTATCATGGTTTGAAATACCTCGCATGAACAACACAGTCACCACTATTCCAAATGAACATCTTCTGCACAGTTTCATGGGTGAGGGTGCATGGTTTCCCCTAACCACTCCATAAAATTGCGCCACCTGATGTCAAGCCTAAAAATCTCTAAAAATTAAAATTTCAAATCAGGAACATAGCCTGAATCACATCCAAAAGAACCAAATCCATGAAAATAAATTAACAAATTTGTGTGTAACACTCAATATAAAGTTGTTATGAATAATTATGGCTTATTATATCCATGGGTTGTTCTTGATGGAGACTATGATGAACTCAAGGTTATGACTGGTCAATGTTAGATGGTTGTGGATTTCCCTTTAATAACATGTTGTATAGTTTGGGATGTATTTTTTGATGTTCCTAACTAAATTTATAGAGAGTTTCAATTTTTTATATTTAAGGATAATTGAAACATAGAGATTCCACTGTGGAACTATTCTCAGCTAAATGATGTTTCACTATATCAAAGTATCAAAGAAAAATGTATGGATTTAGAAGCCTAAAAAGGGAACGTAAAGTTTCACAATTTCCCAGTACTTTCGAAATGTTCGGTTGAGAAATCATAGATGGAGATTAAGATTGTTTAAAGTCATTATTTGGAAGGTATAGAACCATTTAAAATAAAAGGCATGAGTTTCATGAAATATTTAAATTTATCCCAAAATATTGAAATCTATCTCAAAATAATGTTATAATAAATGATAGATAAAACGTTATCAATGTTTTAAGGATCATGATGGATCGAGTTTTTCATAGAGGTATATGTAGGTGAATAAAAGGAGTACATTTTAGGAATTTTAGATTTTTATGAAATATAGATTTACATGAACTAGTTTACATTGTATAATCAAAGGATCCATAAAATAGGATGGTTTTTCAAGTCATGTTTCATAAATCAATAATTATGGAGAAAGTTTCACAAACTGATGTTATGTGAAGGATATTTTTCAAAGATATGTGAAGGGTCTGTATTTTCCTATAAATATAGAATCACCTATAGAGTAAGTAAAATAAGGTAAATTGAGACTTGGTTGAGGAATATTTTTGAGTGAAAAATTATATAAATTCGCCAAGGTTTGATGTTACATGAAGAGTTACATAAACCACCACGTTCAATGAGTAGTCTTCCCAGAATAACTGTGTTTTGTGAACTTACTATTGGTGTGAACTCTTATTTCACTAAAAGGTTAATCATATCCAAAATAATAGTCTAAAAAAATATCAATTCATTTGAAATTACAAGATCATTGTTTAGAAAAATGAGGATTTTCAATAAATAATTAGTTTCTTAAACTAAAGGGTTTAATTAATGAATTAGTTCTATGAATAAATCTCGTTGAAAATCTGTTTCATATGAACAATGCATCTAAAAAGAATATATAAGGACCTAAATTTAAAAATTACTTATATAGTGTCTTTATACTAGATTTAATTTACTTTAATTTCCAAATTAATTTTATATTTATAGTTTTAGAGTTATTTTATAAATATTACATAATAATCTAATATATCACAAAGAAAACACATCTACCATATATCCATTTTTTAACAATATAAATATTTTAATGTAAATATGATTTATTTTAATAAAAAATCATCACAAGATTCAACAAGACTTATTATGTTCCTTTACCCATACTTAAACCCTCTAAAAAATTAAAATGTTTTTTGAGCATAAAAATCTCAGAAGGGGATTTAAAAATAAATAAATAAATTGGTATTCTATGAATACTTATGAAATTGTTTCCTTTTTCAAAATAAATGATGGGCTCAAAATTGAAATTTTATTACCCAAGAAATCACATTATATACGAAAATATATTCTTAAAACATTTCATAATAAATATTATATACTAAATATAACTCATATCATTTCTTTTAATTCATGAGAAACATATAATAACTTTTTTTCAAAAAGTTATAAATTTCAACCCTATAAAGTAGAATATACTTTACCTCTTAAAGTCATAATATTTCCATAAAAATCAATAGAAAGCATTAATAAATCATGTTGGTAACTTGATGAATCATTTTTATAACATTATTTCTTATACATAGAATAATCGGCATGGATATACTTTGATTAACCTTCACAATTGCACTTGAAATGTCCAACATGAGTAAACAGGGAATAACCATGGCAATATACAAACATAATCTTCTAGCAGAAACCTATTCGGTTAACTCCATCCCTTTACCCAATGAATTAGAGATCTATAATGGGATCAACTACCCTTGGTTTATAATTTAACCACTGATAATCAAAATCAATTACCACAATCCATAACCCAATACATAGAATCTTCATTATAAAATCATTATTTGAACCAATAAGAAAACATCTTTAAATATTGAAATACCATGTTCTTTTAAAAAAAATTTAAAAAATAAATTTCCTAGAACAAAAGTAAATAGAGTTTATGTTTTAATAAAACATGAAATCTTATAAAGTAATCAAAATATCAAATAACATTTTTGGTGGTGGGAAAATTAATCGTCACTTCATATGTTAAAATACAATATTTTTTTGTCCTTTTATAAAAAGGTCAAAAAAACTGTAAAAAATATTCCATTTGAATTTTTTTGAATGAAAGTAAAAAAAGAAACATAAATTTTAATTTACAGTTAACATATATCCAGGTAAATACATCCATAAATTTTTTTTATAATATGTATATTGAGTAAAAATATTTTTTTAAGGGAAACATTAATATAGGATTTTTAAAAAACAAATTCCATTACCTTGAGTCGGACTCATCATGTACATTATTTATCATTCAAAATAATAAACATAAGATAATTATTTAATTTCATAATAACCATTTTCAATTTAATTATTCCTTTTGATTTATCTCTTACTATCCTATAATTAATTAATTAAATTCACGTTGGATGTTTTCATGATAATCATTTCATAAGTTAAAAATGGATTTGGTAAGTAGACTATGGTCAAAGAGATAATTACTCCATCATCTTCAGAATAATAATAATGAAATTATTATAATTTATATACATAAATTATAATTTTAAAACCAATCATGAAATATGGTTATGAAAAAAAACTACATTACTATCATAGTGACAGTAATCCATACATATAATGAGTATTGTTTACATTTCTCAATGATAAATATGGAAAGGAGGTAAGTATAATTTTATAATTAAATAATGATAATAATATCATAAATATAATATTTCTACATTAATTATACTTATATATATGATCCATGTAATGGGGTGATGAAAAATGGATCACGTCTCTTCGTGGAGGTGATAGTCCACACATACGCACGAACGACGTTATCATTTTTTAGTGAATAGAAAGGTAATAAATTATATGATATATTATCTTTTAATAATGATACATATTTAATTAATACTATATATATATACTTTAATTCCATCAATATAACTTGTTGTTAAAGACGATGATGGAAAACTTATTACATTGGTTCTTGTGGTGGAAGTCTACCATACACATGAATGATGGGTTTGTTTCCCATTTGATAGAAGAGGTGATGGATATAGGTTATTAAATTAATATAAGAAAATATTAGTATATTTATTAAACTATTTTAATTATTTTACCATGTTTGAATAATATTTTAATGATTTTTAATAACAAATAAAACAAAAACATGCAGTTAAAAACTATACCACTTCATTGGAAAATCTGTTTTCGTTAACTCGTTAATCCCTATAAGGATATAATTATGACTAAAACAATACCTATAGGGTGTTATAATGTATTTAAATAAGGTGTTTTTATATGAATTTTACAAACAAAAAGGAATTTATGTGTGTATTAAAAGGAATAAGATATGCCATTTTAAAAGAGAGGGGAGGGGAACTCTCAGCATTTCTCAAAATAATAAATTAATATAAATTAATTATCAATTAAAAGTGGAATGAATTCAATTTATTTCTAATATACGATGATTATGGTTCTAAAGTATCTCATATAATAAAAATTATACAGTTTTAAACTATGTTTTTACCCATGAATTTTGGTTTTAATCCTTCATCAACCATTTTTACAATTACTATAATATTAAATTTTATACACTTTAAGAGTTAATAATGTAACTATAGAATTAAAAAACACATAAATGGACCATGGTTGATGTAATTAACTATATATAATTTATTTGAGTGAATATAATATTTATATGAATTTTATATCATTTAATAAAAGATTATATTCCTAAAATATCAATAATGTCATTTTTGAACTATTCATTTACTTTGATTTTTTTTAACATCAAGAAAACTAAGTAATTCAAAGATAATAAATTAATATATTCCTAAAATGTTATATTTATCTAAAAAATTATATATCCTCTTAATTCATTCAAATTATACTACATTAAAATTTTGAATATAATTTATTTTATTTTTTATAGTAATTGAATAATTATTGCATCGGCGTTGTGTAAGAATTTAAGGTAAATATTTTTCCACTAAAAATTTAAAAAAAAATCCATCAGGTAGATAAATAATTTATATTTAAAAATGATAGTTACAATAGAAAATATTCCATAGTTATTCCTATGTTGAAAATATTATAGTTATTAAAAATAAGAGTTTGATATTTATGACTTTTCTTTAAATAAAATATTATAAACATTATAATCACATCTAAATAGTAAAATAGAAATTATAACTAAATATTGTATAATTATGGATTGAATAGACTGATTAAATAGAATTAAGGAATGTTTTAACTTCATTTAATAGTCCTAATCATTTTATTTTGAACTTTAATTTTCTGACTTGTCATTTACCGTAGTAACAAAAAATATTACTGTTACTATTCATATTGGCTAAAAATAAAAGGGTCCTATTTAAATAAATTTGACCCACTAATTGAAAATATTGAATCCATTTTTATAAATTCAAAGCACATAATTAAAAGAATGTAATTTAAAATTAAACTGAAAAATGAAATCAAAAATAGTTTTTTTCGAAACAAAAATGACCTTTTAATTTTAAAATGTTTTTATACTAAATTCAACTACAAATTTAATTTCAAAGATCATAATTGAATCAATTTAAATAAAAAATAAAAAATTATATTTTAATAATAATCAAAAAAATATAATTTTAATTTATAAATACTTTAAAATAAAATTCAGTTTTCAATTAAAAATTAGTATTTTTTACTATTCATTGAAAAATAAATATTTTTAAAAAATTATCAAAATAAATATCCTAAGATAATTTTGAGATAATTAATTTAAATATGAATTTTTTTTTCAAATTAAAATTATATCATTCAAAAATTATAGTTGTATATAAAACCATATATAAAAGAGTTAAATAAAATTATTTCTTTTTTGGATTTAAAAATCTATAATGAATATAAATATATACCTCATGAATAATAATAAATATGAAAATGATTTATTCAATAATTAACATGATTTTTAGATTCTTTATCCCTTTTTAAAATTTCATTCTCATAATTTCATTCACATGCTAAACAAGTGGGTATACCTTTTCCTCACAAAATTTTTAGACTCCCATGTTTCTTATTCAACCATATGGTTTTTCTGAAAAAAAACATAACATGGTGAATTAAGTTATTCCAAAATAATTTATCTCTACAGTTAATAACATAAACATGCTATTCCTCATAATAAATTTTACCTTCTAACTAAACTACCTCAAGGCTCAAAATATGAGATGAATCCAGCACATACTATCTTAAAATTAAAATATAAAAAACTTTATATAAATGGGATAAACTCAAAGGCATAGAAAATTAGTAAGAAACTTATCCAACATCCTCCAAGATTTCATATGGTCTAATGAAATATGGATTTACTTCCCCTTTTTATCAAAACACATCAATTTTGTTCAGGTAGATACTTTTAAAAAACCATGATCACCTGCCTTGAATGATAGATCTTTTCTCGGGTTATCTGCATAACTTTTCTGCCTTCTCAAAGTTGTCTTATATGTTTCTAAATTATTATCATCTTTTCAACCATTTCCTCTACCATATTTGGTACCATTAGCCTCATTTCGCCTATTTCATTACAAAAAGTTATATTCTGATATCACTTTCCATCTAATTCTTTAAAATTTTACATCTATATACTATAATGAAAAATTTTATTATAAGGAAATTCAATTGAATAAATATTACAATCCCAAATTCCATGGTAATCCATTGAACAATCATGAAGAATGAACTATATGGTATTAATTTTTTACATAGATTGTCCATTAAATTGAGGATGAAAATCCATTCTAAAATTTAATTTTGTACCCAATGAATATAAAGGCCTTTCTAGAAATTTTAAGTGAACCTGATATCACAATAAAATATAATTGAGATTGAAACTCCTTGTAACATAACTGTCTCTTTAAGATACAATTGATAAAGCTGATCTAAATAAATAGTATCTCAAATTTTAATTAAATTCATATATTTAGTCAATCAATCCAAAATAACTAAAATCACATTATTAACTCTCGTAGTTTTTCGTAATCCCACCATGAAATCCATAGATACATTTTCTCATTACTAATATGACATTAAGAATGGATGAAACATCCCATTTTTAATTTAAATTTTTTTTCAACCTATTTGAAAGGAAAAAATTTCATGGTAAATTAATCACTATATATTTTTATTCCATCCCACTAGTAATAATATCGAAGGCCTTTGTACATCTTAATACCATCTTGATGAATAGAAAATGGGGAACTATGATAATCACTAAATAATTTTATATTCAACTGGGAAACTCAAAGAACCAACAATCTCTTTCCAAATATCAAAACATAATCTTTATCAATGTTAAATTTAAGAAACATATCATTATTAATCAATATAACATTTTTTTATAACTCAAGATATTTCTTCTGAACTTTCTTAATTATTTCTGACAGAAATGATTGTACTGACACATTAAACAAAATAGAGGATGTTCTCACATCCAAAAATCTAGGTCAAAATTCATCTAATAATTAACAAAAGATTTATGTTCTAATCATAACATGGTTAATGAAGCATTATTTTTATGACTGATATCATCATCTAATTTGTTTTATTTTGTAGGATGATAATGAATTGTGTAGTTGTAATTCTTTATCAATACCAATAATCTCCTCCATCTCATGTTAAGACCTTTTTGAGTGAATGTTTAATTCTAAATTTTATGATCAGTATATATTTCATATTTGTCTCTATATAAATAATGCCCTTAAAATGTTAACAAAAAACCCACAATTGTTAATTCTAGATCATGTGTTGGAGAATTTAACTCATGAGATTTTATTTTCTGTAGAACATAAGAGACTACTTGATCATTTTACATCAGGACACAACCAAGTCCTTTAAAAGAACCCTCATTTTATATGAACAATTCTGCATTCCTAGAGTGTAGGCCTGAATTGGAGTTTTCAAAAATAATTTTCTTATTTCCTGAAAATAGTTATCATGTTATTTTGTCTAGATGAATTTAATTCCTTTCCTAGTTAAGTCGTTTATAGAGATATACAACGATACAATGTTTTCAAAAAACCACCAGTAATATCCTACCAACCCAAGAAAACTAAAACACTCAGTAAAATTTTTAGTTCTTAGGAATTCATTAACCAATTTAGTTTTATCGATAATAATTATTATACTATATTTATTTATGATGTGTTTAAGGAATGAATTCTTTTGTAACAAAAAATCAAATTTTCTAATTTTTCTATATAAATCATTTTCATTCATTGTTTATAAAAAAATACTTAAATGTATTTCGTGATACACAATAAATTTTGAGTAAATAAAGGTATCATTAATAAATACAACAACAAAATTATCCAAATATTTATTTAAGATTAAATTATTTAAATTTATAAATACATTTGGGGAATTTATTAACTAAAATGGAATAACAAAAAACTCATAATGCTTATATCTAGTCTGAAACACTATTTTCAAAATTTCATCCTCTTTCAAATTTAGCTGATAGTTCCCACACATTAGGTTAATCTTTAAAAAGTATATATATCCCCAAAGTTGATCAAACAAATCATAGATATGAGTAAATATATACTTATTATTAATAGTAATATTATTCAAATCTCTATAATAAATTCCAAGTATCATGGATCTGTCTTTATTTTTAATAATTATGATAAGATAACCACATGGTTAAGTTCTAAGAAGAATAAAACCTTTATAAAAAAGTCCTATAATTGAATTTTCAATTCTAAAAATTATAATTCATATATTCTATATGGGGGTCCTGAAATTGTCTTATCATTAGGAACTAAAGCAATTGTAAATTTGAATTCTTAGTTAGGTATAACACTAGGCCACTCATTATAAAAAACTTCAGTGTATTTTTTTACTATAAACACATCATTAATATGTAAAGTTCCCTTAATATTAATAATATGTAAATGACATATTTTGTTTCCATATTTTAATAGTATATTAGTTTATTGATATGTTATGAGTGTTATAGTTTCATTCTTATATATAAAATGTAATTCTTTATGAAAACAATTCTTTAGCTCCATAATATTTCTTATTATAGTAAATGAAAATCCAATAAATACCTAGAATAACATCGAAATATATAGGGGAAAGAGAAAAATGTTTATTGGAAATTATTTTCAATGGATAATGACATGAATATTATAATTTCATTTTTCCTTTATACTTACTGTGGGTGTTTTGACCATATGTTATGGATTCATTTCCAAAGGTGGAATTTTAAATTTTCCAAAACATTTCATAAAAAGAATAATGTGTAGACCCTGAATCAAACAAGACATTTACATAATTTGAATAAATAAGTAATGTACATGATACCATATTATATGATTCCCTAATATCTTTTGAAATGGTTTCAAAGGATTTCACCACACCATACTGCTTATAGATTGGATTCATTCCATTATTCTGGTACTTCCTTAGATACTCATGTGAATAATGAACCATCTCATTAAATTTTAAAAAAAAAATTACACCGTGTTTATCAGAATTAGTATTACCACTACCGGGATATTTCTCATTTCAATTAGGTTCCAAATTCCATATATCTTCAATTTTTCCTGCCACAAGGACCTCTTTTCTATTAGTTTTCAAAATGCAGATGATAATTAGTGAACTCCATTTACACCTTCTCTATATATCCAACATGTTTATTAAAACCTTTAAATTCCTAGGAAAATATTTCCTTTTATTTTTGTCTTCAATACCGATTGATCATACTATCAATATTATAGATAAAATTTGGTGTACACCTTTCCAATCAAGTGAATTTATCATTATATGTGGCTATTGAATTTCCCCCCATTTTTTCAATTCTATGAATTCATTTTCCATTATAAGAAGAAACAATTTAGGAAAACTTTTATCAACGAATATATTCTTAAAATAATCCCATTCCATGTTATTAATAACTTCACTTACTTTATTATTATTAACCATTTTACACCATTGATAAACTTTATATTCAAAATATTAATATAGATACTTACCTTTTGATGATCTAATAATCTCATGATATTGAGTATATTTTCTAGGTATTTAACCCATTCTTCAACAACCACTGGGTTAGTGGATCCACTGAATGCAGGAGGGTGTTTTCACAGCAAATATTTCACTATCAACATGTTATTTTATGGTTGACTAGGTTGGTCCCTAGAATGGATACCACATCTATTTGTATTCAGCATCAACCGTTCCATCACAAAAACAATATAACCTATTCGAAATCATACCATTCCGGGTTTCTAATTCAAAAGTATATTGTCCCCTTACTACCTTCCTATATTTTCTACCTTGTTCGATTTTCAGAAAACCATCATAAATAGTCATATTTTAGAAGAATTAACCTAGTAATATTAAAATTATATATCATTTTAAATTAACCATAATGTAAAATATTTTAGTGGTTCTCTATTAAAATTATCCTAATCTCTAAATTTATCTAAAACATTCTTTGATACCAACTATAAGGACTCGATATTAAACAATACTTAGTATAGTGTTTTTAGACTAGATTTCATTTAATTTCATTGATAAATAAATTTAAGGTTTATATTTTTATAGGTTTTCATCATAAATCTTACATAATAATCTCATATATCGCAAATAGGGAAATTATACACAGTATACACTCTTTCATAATATAAAACTTTTAATGTAAAAAATGATTTATTTTCATAATAAGTATCCATGACATTTAACTTTAATTCTACCTTTCCTTTAAACATCATTAATCTCTATTATATTGTTGAAATTTAGGATGAGAACAAAAAACATATTAACGTACATAAAAATAAATAATTCATTAGTCCATGAATAATTATAAATTTTTTTATTTTTTCAAAATAAACATTTCTCCCAAAATAAGAATTTTATTGTGCAAGAAATCACCTTATCTACCCAAATATTTTAACAAAAAATCATAAGAAATATTAAATGCAAAATAAACCTCATAATATTTCTTTAAAATTATGATAAACCCATAATGACTTTTTTTTAACAAACTTATACTTTTTAACCTTACAATGTAGCATATACATTCCAATACATGGGAAATCATAATAATTCCATACAAATCCAAAGTAAGAATAGATCAATCATGTGGATATCTTGAGGCAACATGTTTATATCACTATTACTTACATATGTAATAATCATCAGAGTTATACTTAGTGTAACCATCACAATTACACTTGAAATAACAATCATGGTTATATAAGGAATAACTATCACTATATATTCTCACCTTCCCTGTGAACTAGAGAGATATAATGGGATCACCTTCCCTTGGTTTATAAAAAAACACCCATGATCCTAAAAAATTTCTTATAACCATAACATAATATATAAAATCTTACATCTTAAGCTTTTTTATACCCATAAGAAAACATTTTCATATATTGAAATATCCATTTCCATTAAAAACAAATTTTCAAAAATAAAATTCCAAGAATAAAGGGAACGAGTATTTTTTAAAATAAAACATGATTTATAATAATTTAATCTAAAAATAATGTAATGGTTATGATAGTGGTAAAATTCATTGTCACCATATAAGTTAAAAACTACATTTGATTTTTATAAAGAAATTCCAAACATTCCATAAAAATGATTCCTTTTGAAAAAATTTAAATGAAAGTCATAGAAAACATAAATTATTCTTTATAATAAAATTATATCCATGAAAATATATCCTTAATTTTTTTTTCAAAATAAGGATATGGAAGAAAAAAATTATGAAGGGAAAATTTATTAGTTGTTTTTTAAAATAAAGTCCCTTACATTGAGTATGAATCATCATGAACATTATTTATCTAACTAAATAAAAAAATTATTTAAATTATTTACTTTCTTAAGAACCTTATTCATGTTTATTATTCCATTTATTTCATCTCATACTATTATTTATTTATTTAATTAATTAATTAAATTTACATCTGATGTTTTGACGATATTCGTTTCATAAGTCCAAAATATATTTGGTAAGTCCAATATGGTCAAAGAATTCACTATTCCATAACTTATAGAATAATAATAATAGAATAATTATTACTTTTATATATTAATTATACTTTTAAAACCAATCATGAAATATGGTCATGAAAAATGAACTATGTAATAGTTTTGGGGATGACCGGTTGTACGTATACATGAAGAATGTTTCCATTTTTCAATGATTATTGTGGAAAGAAGGTAAGTATAATTTTATATTAAAATAATGATACTAATATCATAAATATAATATTATTTAATTAATTAAACATATATATATCATTCATGTGATATAATGATGAAAAAATAATCACATTACTTTGTGGAGGTGTTAGTCCACACTTACCCACAAACGATGTAATCATTTTTTCAATGAATAAAAATGTAAGAAATTAAATGATAAATTATTTTTTACTAATGATAAATATTTCACGAATACTATATATATATCCATATTTTAATTCAGTCATTAGAACCAACCATGAGTTATGGTGATGAAAAAATGAATTACATTGGTTCGCGAGGGAGTAATTCACCATACCAAAAAATGATGGTTTTCTTTCCCATTTAATGGTAGAGGAGAAGAATAAGTTGTGAAATTCACATAATAAAATTTTATTATATTAAGGATACTTATGTAATTATTTTATCATTGTGGAGGAATATTTGAAGGAGGTGGAAGAATAAATTAAACAAAAACAGGCGGTTAAAAAGCAAGCATATTCTTGGGAGAATCATCATTGATTAACCCCTTAAGACCTATAAGGTAAGTATTGATCCAAAATAAATACCTATATGATGTTATTATGGGTTTTAAGAAATTATCTAGTTAGATATTGGCTAAAATAAATTTATTTTGAAGACTGAATTAAAGGGATTAAGAGACTCTCTTTATTGGAGAGGGGCGCAACACAGTGGGAATATCTCAAAATATTAAATTAAAATTAATTAATCTTCAATTATAAATGATTTACATTTAAGATAAGATGAGAATGAATATAAAGTCTCTCATAGCATAAAACATATATAGGTTTGACTATTTTTTTACTATTATCTTTTGGTTTTAACCATTCATTAACCCATTCAGCAATTACAACAATATTAAAAGTTTCAGCAATTTTAGTGTTAATAATTTTACTATAAAATACTAAATGACTAATAAATGGAACATGGTTGATTTGGGTTCCCATATCCTATTATTTGGACAAAATATAATATTTTTATGAATTTTATATCATTTTATTAAATATTATTTTCATAAAATATCAATAATGTCAATTTTAGAACTATTCATATACTTTGATTTTCTATAACATCAATATGACCATGGAATTTCAATCTGATAAATTAACATATCCATATTATGTTATAGTTATATAAAAAATTCTTGTGTCACATTTTTTTTATAAATTATATTTCTTTAAATATATTTTATATCCTTTGTTATCTTTTTACATAAATTGAATAATTATTGCATCGGTGTTTTGTAAGAAGTTAAGCTAATTATTTATTAACTAAAAATTAAAAACAAATTATCACAATGAATATAAATTATTTATATTTCAAAATAATTTTTATAACTAAAAATATCCTTTGGTTATCCCAATATTAAATATATTATAGTTATTAGAAAATATATTGTAGTATTTTTTACTTTTCTTATAAAGGTTATAACCACAACCAAATGAGCAAAGGCCTTATAATTGAATCTTGTATGAGTATAGGTGAAATTTATCATAAAAAATTGTATCAATTTTTTGGGTTATTTTATTATCTTCATTATTTTATTTTTAACTTTAATTACCTAATTTACCTTTTATTGTGGAAAACAATTACTAAGGTTACTATTCATATTGGATAAAAATTAAAGGGAATTATTTACCATATTTGGACCCAATTATTGAATATATTGTATCTATTTTTAAAAAATCAATACGTAGAAGTGGTAAATTTCTATTTAAAATTAAAATGACAAAACTCAATGATAAAAAAAATTTGTAAAAATTCTTTTTAAATTTTAAAATGTTTTATACTAAATTCAGGTATAAAATTTATTTCAAAAACAATAATTGGATAATATTAAATAAAATTAAAAAACAATATTTTAAAACTAATCCAAATATAGAATTTTAATTTGTAAATACCTTAAAAGGAAATCTATTTTTCAATTAAAAATTAGTATTCTTTAATATTCATTAAAAATCAATATTTTTATAAAATTCTCAAAAATTTATCATAAGATAATTTTGGCATGATGAATTCGAAAATGAAATTCATTTTTTAAATTTAAAATTTTATATTTTGAATATTAATCTTTTTTAAAATACTATAAAATAAAAGAGTTTAATAAAACTACTTCAATTTTTATTTAAAAAAATGTAATGAATATAAATATTTATATCTAGAATAATAATAAACATGAAAATGATTTATTCTATCATTAACCAGGTTTTTAAATTCTTCCCCCTTTTGTAAATTTCATTCTCATAATTTTAATCACTTATTAAAAAAGATGGTATATTATTCCCTTATAGATTTTTTAAACTCCCATGTTGCATTGTCAACCATATGGATTTTCCACAAAACCCTAACATGTTGAATTAAATTGTTTCACAATAATTTCTCTCAATGGTCATGAATTTGAATAGCCCATTCCTCATAAGAAATATATATTCCTACTAAACAACCTCAAATATCAAAAAATGAGATGAATCCATCATATACATTCTTATCATCGAAACATGAAAAACACTATGTACTTGGGATAAATTCAAAGGAAAGGACTCACAGTAATAAACTGATCCAAATTTCTCTATAATTTCATGTGGTTTAATTTACCATAGACTTAAATTCACCTTTTTAACATGAAACGTCACATTTTTCCTTGGAGATACTTTAATAAAAACATGCTCATATACATCGAATAACAGATATTTTCTCTTGTTATTCGCAAAAAGTTTCTATATGATCTCAGTTGTATTAATATGCTATTGAATAAATTACACCTTATAAATCATTTTATCTTCCAATTATGGTCTCATAAACATCCTTTCACATATTTTATCCCAAAAACCTTGTGTTCGATATCATATTCCATAAAAAGCCTCAGAAGTTTCTCATTTCTTATAATAAAATGAAAACTATTATAATAAGAAAATCCAATTAAAGAAATATGTTGATCTGAAATTCCCTATTAATCCCTTGAACAAGAATGGATAATGTATTCTATGTTATTATTTTTCACTTGTATTATCCATGAGATTGAGGATGAAATGTCATACCAAAATTTAGTTCAATACCTAATTACTTTTTAAGGCATTTCTAAAATATTTAAATAAACCTAGGATCATGGTCAGATGAAATAGAGAGAATAAATCCTTATAACCTTACTATCCCCTAACGATATAGTCATATAAGTGGATATAAAGATAGATTATCTTGAATGGGATGGAAATTTTTATATTTATGAATCGATCACAAATAATGCATATCACATTATTACATTCAGTGGATTTTAGTAATTAAATCATTGAATACATAGATATATTTTCTTATTTCCACTCTCGCACTAACAAAGGATAAAGTATCCCATTTTTTAATTATCATTAATATTTAACTAATTGGTAAACCAATCATTTCATAGTAAGCTCAGAAATATCTATTTTCGTCACATTCCACCATTAATACTCTTATAGGTCTATATATATATTAGTACATCAAGGATGAACGGAAAATGAGGAAATATGAGCTTCACTCAACAATTATATCTTCAATTGGGAATGAAAATGAAAGTATTATCTCATTCCAAACCTAAAAACACAATGTTTATCATTATTAAATTAATTAAACTTACACTTCATAACCAATTATACATTTTCCTATAACTCACAGTCTTACTTTTGAGCTTACTAAATTCATATTAAGTGATATTATTGTACTCAAACCCAAACAACTAAGGAAGTTCTGACATCCCAAACATATAGGAAAAAATTATTCCAATCATTTACAAAATGTTCATGTTGTGAACATAACATGGTTAATAAAGAATTGTTTTTTCAACTCAAATCATGAGTTACATTGTTTTATTTTCATGGATTATAGTTAGTTGTGTAGTTATAATCATTTATCAATTTCATCCATCTCCTTTTTCTCATTCTCAATTCTTTTAGAGTGCATATACAATTCAAAATATTATGATCATTAAATATTTCACATTTCAATCTATATAAATTATTTCTCTAAAATTTTAAATAAAAAACCACATCAACTAATTTCATATCATGTGTAGGATAATTAAACTCATTAGATTTCAGTTTTTGTAAAGCATAATAAATTACCTGATCATTCGATATCAATAAAAAACCATTTCCTTTTAATGAAGTATCATTGTATATTAAAACAAATCCCCATTTCTAATGAGATGGTCTAAAACTGGATCATTCACAAATATTTATTTTAGTTCTTGAAAACAATCATCACAATCTTTTATCTAGATTAATTTAACTCTATTTCTAGTTAACTTAATCGATGGATTAGATAATTGTGAAATTGTGTCAACAAACCATCAGTAATATCTTGCTAACCCATGAATTTTAAAAATATTAATAACATTTTTTAGAATCGACCATTCATAAACCACTTTCTTTTTAACGGGATCTACTACTATTCTATTTTTATTTATGATATGTTCATGGAATTAAATATTTTGTAATTGAAAAAAAAAAATTTCTAAATTTTCCATATAAATTATTTTCTTTCTGGGTTTTAAGAACAATTATTAAATTTTTTGTATGATCCTCATAAATTTTTAAATAAATTAATATATAATCAATAAAAAATTAAAAAAATTATCAAAATATTCATGGAATACTCTATTTAAATTTTTTATAAAATTTTTGGGGAATTTTTTAAACCAAAGGGAATAACCAAAAACTCATAATGATTGTATCTAGTCTAAAACAATGTTTTTTAGAATGTCGTCCTCATTCAACTTCATCCAATAGTGCAGGAACCTTAGGATAACCATTAAAAATAGTAATCTATCATGATATGGTGAAAAAAATCCTTGATATGAAATAACAGATACTTATTCTTAATAGTAATGTTATTCATATCTCTATAATCAACGAACATCCTCATAGATCCATGTTTATTTTTAACAAATAATACAATATAAATCCATAGTAAAGTATTAGAATTAATGAAACCATTGTGAGGAAACCCCTACAACTAATTTTTAAATTCCATATGTTCTGCTTAATCCATTTGATAAGAGGTCTTTTAAATTAGCATAGCATCAAGAACTAAGTCAATAGTAAATTCAACTTTTTGATCATGTATAACACTAATAAACTCACTAGGAAAAAAATCTAGGTATTCTTTTAGTACTAAAACATCATAAATCATTAGAGTTACCTTATTATCAATAATTTGTGAAAGATAAGTTTAATTTCCATTTTTAACATTTTATTATATTCTTGATAAGTTATAAAAGGAATAATATTTTTGTGATTTAAAAAGATAAAATATTTCTGAAAAAAAGTTATTTAACTCTATAATATATCATAGCTGGGTAAATAAAAAAAATTGTACCAAGTATAAAATAAAACTCTACTACGGGAAAGAAAATATTTTTTGAAGGTAATATATTTCCATAATGAATAATAGGAATATTCCTATAATTTTTTTTGACTTCATACTCTCCCTAGGAAGTTTTACCATAAGTTATAGATTCATTTCTTGAGGTGGAATTTCTAATTATGCAGAAAAGTTCTCAAAAATGAAAGAATCTGTAGACCTAGAATCAAATAAGAAATTATCATAATCTTAATAAACAAAAAATGTACCTAATACCACATTGTTTGATGGCCCAATATTTGCTGAAGTAGTTGTAAAGTATCCCCCCACACCTTTCATCTTATATTATGGTACATTCCCATCTTTCAGGTCCTTCATCAAACACTCATGTGCATAATGACCCATCTCATTACATTTAAAAACATTTTCTACATATTTATTTGAATTTTTATTACCACCACTAAGACCATTATCATTATCATTAGGATACATATACCCCACATTACCACATCGAAATCACTTACCAGACTTCATAAGGGATTCCCCAATGTGCTTTTTACCATAGGCCTTGAAAATTGAAAACATAATTTTCATACCATTAGACTTATTTTATTCATTATTACCTTTTTCTTGCCACTTAGAACACTTTTTCATCTAGTTATTGAAGTTCATATGATTATTAGAAGACTCCACTTCCACCTAATTTATTTGTAAAAAAAATCCCATAACACTTAAATTCTCATGAAGTGAGTTCACTTGGATAATTTTGATCAATATTTGAATGAATCTTTCCAATTGTGCGAAATTTTGTTCATACACACCCATTGAATCTTCATCCTTTTTCAATTCAAAGAATTCATTTTCTATCATAATTCGAATTGATTTAGGAAAATATTTCTGAAGGAATATAATCTTCAAATCATCCCATTTCAAGATATAAATCTCTTCACTTTTTATAGTATTCTTTATCATTTCCCACCACATATTGACTACACCTTTAAATGGAAAATTGAAAGACAAACCATTTGATTATCCGAACATCCCATGAAAACAAATTTATTTTATAGGGATTTAATCCAACCTTAAGCTACCACTAAGTCAATAGATCCACTGAATCTAGGATGGTGTGGACTCATAAAATGTTCCTCTATTGACATGTTCCTTTATGGTAGATATGGATGATTCTAAGAATGGATACCCCCACTATTTATACCTTTCATATAATGATCAATCATAGTAATAAACTACTGTATTCCAATTCCAACCAATCCATGTAGCTAATTAAGAAGGATATAATTCCCTTGATGTCATCCTACTTCATCTTTACCATCCCCTCTATAAAAAATTATTTTGAACAAACACATATTAGTAGAAGAAATATAACAATCTTTAAATTACATATAATTTAAACTCAACCAAAATGTAAAATCATTTTAGGGTATTTTATTAACATTATAATAACTTATAAGGTTATATAGACCATACAATGATACTATTAGTGAGTACTTGAACATAAAAATTACTTAAATTAATGCCAATATAATACATTTCATTTCCTTTCATTTATATAGATATTTTAGGTTTAGAGTTTTTTAAAGTTGGGATATAAATATTACATAATAATCCAATATATTACCAAGATAAAAATTCTACTCATTATCCATTTTTCCAATATAAAACTATTAATTTAAAAAATTAATAATTTTTATAAAAGAAACTTCAATAATTCTTTCTCTAATTCTTCCTGTCCCTAACACATCCTTATGCCCTGTGAAAAACATTTAAAAATTATTGATGATAAAAACCCTCAGAATGTATATAAAAGTAAAGAAATGAAATTTTATTCTATGAATAAATTTGAAAGTTTCACATGAACCATAACACAATACATAAAACCCAAAATTGTAAAAACTTTATTTGTATCCATAAGAAAACCATTTTGGATATTGAAATATACATGTCCTTTGAAAATAATTTTTAAAACAAAAATTCAAAGAATAAAAGTAATATGTTTTTAAAATGAATGCTTATAAAGTAATACAAACATAAAATAATTCTTGCATTGGTTGGAAAGTCTATTTTCATCGAATACATTAAAATACAACATTTGTTTATCATTTTTGTAATGAATGTCACAATATTCTGAAAAAAGGATTCCTTTTGAAACAAATTGAATAAAATTAAAAAGAAACATAAAGTTTAATTTATAATTTACTTATATCCTTGTATATAAATACATTTTTTTAATATTGATATAGGAGAAAAATTGAGTTTTAAGGGAAACTTTAATATAGGATTTTTAAAACTAAAGTCTCTTACCATGAGTCAGAATCAACACATATGTTTTTTATCATCCTATATAACAAAATTAGGTTAATTATTGTCTTTATTAATAAATATTTTGTTGTTTACTATTAATTTTATTTTATCTCTTACCATGCTATAATTAATCAATCAATTAATTAAATTCAGGTCATTTGTTTTGTTTATATTTTTTTTATAAGTCCAAAATGGATTTGGGTAAGTTTACTATGGTCAAATAGTTCATTAATACATCTTCTCTTAAATAATAATCATGACATAACAATCCTTTTTATACATTAATTATACTTTTAAATTTAATCATGAATTACGGTTATTAAAAACGAACTATGTTATGATTATGAAGATGGTAGGTCGTACATACGCATGAGTAATATTGCAGTTTTTCAAGGAACATTATTGAAATATCTAATGTTGTGGTGATGAAAAACAAATCACATAACTTCATAGAGGTGGTAGTCAACACATACGCAAGAATGATGTTGTCAATTTTCAATGAATTGAAAGGAATGAAATTAAATGATATATTATATTTTAATAATGATAAATATGTTAGTAATAACATATATATAATTTAATTTCATCATTATAACCATCTGGGAGTGATGGGGATGGAAAATGAATTACATCGATTTGATAAGCGGTAGTCCACCACACACAAAGATGATGTTTTTGTTTCTCATTTGATGAAAAAGGATATGGATATAGGTTATGAAATTAACATAATAACATTTAATTATATTTAAAATGATGGTTTTATTATTTTATTATGTCTTAATAATATTTTCATGAGTTGAATAAGAAATAAAAAAATACACATGGTTAAAAATTATACCTCTTCTTTGGAAAATCTCCTTTTATTAACAACTTAAGAACTATAATGTTGTTATTATGCCTAAAAAGGAAAAATAGAATGTCAGTTGGGATTTATGTAACATATTTGGGTATATTTTGTAGGAACTAAACATCTTCTTATGTGTCAGGTAAAAAGAATAACAGATTCTCTTTTATAAGAGAAAGGAGGGGAACTCTGGGAGTTTCCCAATATATTAAACTAATATAAATTAAATTTCAATTCAAAAAAGAACCAAGATGATTTATTTAAAAAATAATATGATAATTTATATAAATAATATCATAAAATAAAAAAATATGTAGGTTTGAAAACTGATTTTACACTTATACTTTGGTTTAAACCCTCTCTTAATCGTTTTGACAATTACCACAATATTAAAATTTTCTACACTTTATGGGTTAATAATGTTTCTATAAAATTAAAAACAACAATAAATATATTATAGTTGATATCATTAACCATGACCTATTAATTTGCTTTAATAATATATTTTTGGGAATTTTATATCATTTAATAAAATATTATTATCATAAAATTTTAATGATGTCAATTTTACAATAATTCCTTTACTTTTATTTTCTTATAAATAAATACAACCAAGGAATTAGAATATAATAAATTCATAAATCCATAAAATTTTATATTTATCTAAAAAATGGATCAAATTTATTCTTTCAATTATATTACTTTTAATATTTTTTATTTTTTATTTTTTATTTTTCCATTAATTTAATAATTATTACATCAATGTTGTGTAAGAATTTAGGTAAATTATTTTTTCAATAATTATTAAAAATAAATTACCAAGATGAAGATAAATCATTTATAATAAAAAAAATTAGATATGAAAATACAATCTGGTTATCTCTGTTAAAAATATTATAGTTATTGAAAACAAGAGTATGAAACTTTTGACATTTTTTAAATAAATTATTATAAAGGTTATAATCACATCCAAATGGAAACACAAGGCTATATAACCTAATTTTGGATGATTATGGATGAAATGGAATAATCCAATGAAATTAAGGTAAATGTTAGGCTCATTTTATAGTCTTTATAATTTTATTTTTAACATAATTAAATGATTTACCCTTTATCGTGGTAACCAAATTACTAAGGTTAATATGCATATTGATGAAAAATAAAAGGTTCCTATTTAAAAAATTTGGATCCAATGATACCAAATATCAAATAATTTTTTAAAATTAAAAACATAAAATTGGTAGAATTTAATTTAAAATTGAACGGGAAAAACCAAAGAAAATGGTTTTTTTTTAAAATAAGATGCCCATTTTAATAATAAAATGTTTTCATACAATATTCAAGTATAAAATTCACTGAAAATAAAACAATTGGATAATTTTCAATAAAAATGAACAAATTATATTAACAAAATAATCCGAAATAGATTTTTACTTTATAAATACTTTAAAATAAAATACATTTTATCAATTAAAAATCATTATTCTTCACTACTCATTGAAAAATAAATATTTTTAAAAATTATAAAATATTTATCCTAAGATAATTTTGAAAAAAATGAAAATAATTTTTTCATATTAAATCTATATAATGTCGAAATTAAATTTTAAATATAACCATATAATAAAATAGTTTAATAAAACTATATCCTTTTTTATTTATGAAATTATAATGTATATATTTTTCTATCTCGTGAATACAAAGAAATATGAAAATTATTTATTCGATCATTAACTAGATTGTTACTATATAAAATAATAACTACAATGTAAGAAGAGTATCCTACTAATTAGGGACAAATCCTTAAATTTCTAATATTTTAAGGAGACCTTCAAGTCTATAACCATTGGAAGTAACTTCACCAAAATAGTGCATGGGAGTGACGAATAGGTAGTGTGCCTTGGGTGAGGAGTGACCAAACCATAAACCTTATATAGGTAGTTTACATAGTGCAGAGTGACTACAACTAAAACATTATATCCACTAAACTAGTGATGCTCAATGGATTATGGTACAAAGAACACAATGTCGGAATATGCACTATAGAATAACCCTTTACGGTGATCCAAGTAAATACCCCCCATGTCTTGTGAATATTTTACCACCTAACATATTTTTCATTATATTTGTAAGGATTTCATCTAGTGTGGGAGGTTGAACATGTTCCTTCCAATGAGGGAACAAGATATTAAAATAAATCTAACCATATTATGGAGTAAAGTTTAAATTTATCCATCACCCATAATCAACCCCCTCACATATGGTGTGGATTTCCACAACAAGTGTTTTTAATGGGTAATATTAAGAATCATTGTTCAAAAAATGATGTAGTGATTAAATTTAGGAACATGAATTATATGATCGAGACTATATTTTTTTGAATTTTCTTTAATGGATGGTATAAATGAATTGTCATGTTCTGTATACTTGAGGTGAAGATGTTCTAGAGTATATACAAAGATATTATAACTAATGAAAAAAAATTACCAAATTGTAAATGTAGAGACATAAATGATCTTGAATAAATAATTATCTAATGAAGTATATAAGAAAAATAATCCGTGTGATACTACTTATGTGAATTATAATTCTTTGGGAGATTTATATAGAAAATCTATATTTGAGAAATCTTTGAAGAAGAGTGATCAAGAGTTACTTATGAAAAAGTCTAGAAGAAGAAAAAAGTACTTAGAATATTTTTAGGAGATCGGATATATAAATATATGTGAATGATTCCAATTCAATTATTTCCTTTGATTCCAAACATACATTGGAAGTTTTTTATAAATCTAGAAGAGAATATTCCTCCCTAAAAAATAAAAAACCATAGTGTGTAGTTAACCTATAGGTATAACTTAACGTTTCAATGAAATAACATGACATTCAAAGAGAGAAAAATAGAAAGGTTGATGGGAAATTAAAAGAAACTACAACAAAACTGGTCTTTAACAGTGCTAGAAATGACCTTTATCAAAGCTATAAAATCCCTAATTACTTGAGTGACATTAAAACCCATTATTTTTATCAATGCCAAAAAAGCGCTAACAAATAGTATATTTATCAGTGCCCTTAAAAGCACCGATAAAGGTCCCATTTATTAGTGATTTTTTAGCACCGCTAAAGGAATCATTTATCAGTTATTTTATAAGTACTGATAAAGGAATTTTATCATCACATTCAGAAGCACTAATAAATGTGTTTTTTGTCAACACTTTTAAAATCACTGATAAAATTGATACTACAGTGTGCTACTACAGCTCACCGTAACACCAGAAACAAACCGAGTACAAATAAGAAACACATCAGATATCAATAGAAACTAGTCCCAGTACATAATTTAAATGAAATGAAATTTTTCAATACACATTCCATAAGAATACTCTATTGTTTTTAAAATAAAACCTTTTAACAAAACATATCCCATTTTTGTAAAAACAAACCTATTAAAAACCCAATTTTATCCCAAAAAACATTATAAAAAATCACCAAAAAATTATTTTCCTAATGTTTTTTTCAAATAATTATGAATAAATTCAAGGATAAATATTAATGTAGTTCATCATTACCTCTATAGAAACATAAATTCAAACAAATTAATTTTAGTAACAGACACTCGTGAGCTGAAATTACACATGAATAAGATGAAGCCACAAGCTCCACTAGATTTCATAATTTGAATCCTTTTTTCCCTTCACTATCCCATTATGTCAAGCCTCTATATTTTTAGACTACTGATCTTGAAGGAATTGGTGGCAATGGAGGCATCCAGAATTTCTTGTGTTGACATAGAAGTCTTACCAAGGGACTATATCAAAAAGATAAAGTAATGAAGGTTTTCCATCAAGACAAAGCCATTGAATCCATTGAGGAATGATCTTCCTTTATTGGTCAAGATTTTTTTGGTAGAACTATATTCTAAATATCTTCACTTACTCATCTATAGGGTTCGTGTGTTATTGATAGAACACGGAACATAAAGAGTATCCAGAAGGGGTTTCCTCATCCATTGAGTTTGTTGGGACATCTTGACACATAATAGGAAGATGATCTTACTCCACTCTTCTTGATTTTAACAACGAGAAGGATTTTTTTCCAGAAAAACATTGATTCAATCTAAAACATTGGAAGTTCCACTAATAAAGGAAACAAAAAACATTATAAAATTGGTGATAAAGGTGTGAAAATATATTCCATTTTTTCTTTATGTGATTTATTTTTTAGATCTTAGATAAGTTGATCTCAAGGATATTTTTTATTCATTTTTAGATTTACCCCTCTTTAAGAATTGGTTTCAAAAGTCTATTCCTCATCTCATAAATGAATTAAGTATTTAGTAATGGCTATCTGATATGATTCATCAAGGATCAAAGCCCTCACTACAATATTGGGAATATTGTTCCTGAATGGCTTGAGGATTATTTTATTTTATCAAAAATACAGGTTTTTTATGGATCTTAAAAACCCAGGACTTTTATCAGTGCTGAAATAGAACTAATAAATGGTACATGTATCAATTCTTTTAAAAACACTATTAAAGGTCCCATTTATTAGTGTTTTTTTCAGTGCCACTAAAGCAATCCTCTATCACCTCATTTATAAGAGCTGAAAAGAAATTTTATCAGTACTTTAAGAAGTGCTGATAAATTTGTTTTTTATTAGAAATTTAAAAAGAACTAAAAATTATGATACTACATTGGGATGTTATGGCACAACGCCACACCAGAAAAGACTAAATACACACTAAATACACACAAAATATCAATAAAAACAAGTCCCAATATAGAATTTAAATTAAATGAAATTTACAGCACGAATACTAGAAAAACACCATATTTCTATTAAAATAAAAACTATTAAATACCATATCTCATTTTTTATTTTAATAAAACCTATGAAAATATAAATTTAATCTAAACAAACATTATAAAAAGGCACTAACCAATTATTTTCATAAATTTTTGTTTAAATACTTATGTATAAATTTCAGGATAAATATTAATGTAATTCATCATTACCACTATAGAAACATCAATTCAAATACATTAATTTTATTAACATACACTCATCAACTGAAATTACACATGAACAAGATGACGCCCTAGGGATACACTAGTGATGTGTATTTTGAATCATTTTTCCCTTCACTATCTTATTATATTGAGCCTCTCTCTAGTTGCGTTGAGTATTTATGTATAAGGAATTGGTATTAATAAAGGCACTGATAATTTGTGGTGTTTACATAGAATTCTTACCGAGGGACTATATTTAGAAGATAAGGAAATAATAGTTTTCTATAAAGACAAATGTGTTGAATCTATTGGGAAATATTCTTCATCAGTTGGTCCTGATTATTTTGGTAGAACTATATTCCAAAGATCTTCACTTACTAATTTTTAGGGTTTGTGTGTTTTTGATAGAACACAGAATATAACAAGTACCCAGAAGGGGTTTCCCTATCCATTGAGTTTGTGGTGACATCTTGAGACATTACAGGAAGATGAGCTTACTCCACTCTTCTTGTTTTTAACAATGAGAAGGATTTTTCTCCAAAAAACATTCATTAAATCTACAACATTTGAAGTTCCACTAAAAAAGGAAAAAAAAACATTACAAAACTAGAGAGAAAGGTGTGAAAATATATTCTATTTTTTCTTTATATAGATTCTTGTTTGGGTCTTAGATTAGTTGATCTCAAGGATTTTTTTTATTCATTTTATGATTTTCCTCTCTTCAGAAATTGGTTTCAAGATTCTATTCCCCATCCCATTAATGACTTTCATTTTTAGTAATGGCTATCAGATATGATTCATCAAGGAGCCATGCCCTAACTACGATATTGGGTATATTGTTCCTAAATGGATTGAGGATTCTTCTATTTTATCAAACTTGCATGTTGTTTATGGCTCTTCATCAACCCATCTGACAACATCATTGGTCCTACCTTTGAAAGTAATGATAGTCGACCCAGTGAAGAACCAACCATCATATATTCATTCAGATGTCCTAGTATTTCTCTCAAATCTCAATGGATTATCGATTATTAAGGTAAAGGAGGACCTAAGGACTAATTATTCTTTTACTACTAATTATATTTCAAGTGAAACTGATTTTGTTACAAGAAAAAATATCAACGCTGATTATATGATATTTGGTTCTTCATTGGGTCGACTAAATTTATGTTATAGAAGGATGATTTTATTTCTTGTTAACCATATAGTGATCAAAGGTTTTTTCATAACCCTTGTAAATTGTATTTATTGATTCCTTATTTTTGGAATATCTGAAGCAAAACCCTTAAGCATGAAATATATATTCCTATTATTTTATCACATGGAATTAAATTTTTTGAATATTATTTTGATAAAAAGAAATTTGATACTGTGCTTAATTTATTAGACATTCAATTTTTTAGTAGTGAGTGGTATTCTAAGTGAATTAGAATTTCAAACATTCCACATGGTTTGTCTAAAATTTAAATTCAATTCTTCTAGCATTTATTGAGGTAAATTGGAGTTTTAAATTTACGAATACTGGCATGGGGAATATACCATTGAAGAAGTATGTAGATATTAATTTTAATGTTTCACTTGGCATAATAAATGAAGATACTTAGAAAAGGGGGGGAAATATATATTTAGGGATAAATTTCCATCTAACATTTCATGGTTAGTCAATTGAAATCAAGAATTCAAGTATGTATCAAAATAGTATTCTTTAACCGAGGAAACACCAGAGGCTATTTCTTGTTGTTCCCAAAATATGCTACTCTCGAGTTGGAAATCATACACTATTAGGGTTTATAATAATAAAATCTTCATGTATGCTGATATTGTAGGTAACCTCCTATAAAATGATCTGAAAATTTCTATTTTATACACTCATTTTTTGTATCATTTTTTTAAGAAGTCGTTTTTGACAAAACATGAGGTTAGCAGTTTGTGTTGAAAAATGCCTATTGTAGATGTTCACAACAATTCCAATATCAAATTAACTAGGGTTATTCTACCTGATAATGGAAGAAAATGGGTTGAATTGTCTGATTTGAATCCATAAGAACATGGATGATACATGGAACTTAGATAGTATTGCCGGCATCATGGTAGTTTTGGAGGCCTGAACAATTTTTGGGAAGATATGATAGATTACCTTAAAAGGTATGCTAGGGAGTCTAATATTACTCTAGAGGAATCACATCATTAGTGGCGAGGAGATGAGATATATGGTTTGTAATAATACAAAAATGAAAAACACATAACCCAAAAATATAAAACAAATATATATGAAAAGTAAAAAATAACATACCTTGGATTATATTCTTGATTCTTCTAATGGATAATAGTGGGGTCACGCTTGAATCATAGGAGCTCTGTGAGAGCTTAAGAATAATGATGGTTTAGTATGGGTTGGGGTTTTTTATAATAGATTGTAGAAACTTTTAACAGTGATTTTATAAACATGCTGATTTAGATTTATTTTATCATTGTTAAATTGACAAGTGCTGATAAAAGTGATCTTTATCAACACTAAAAAGCACTGATAAATCTTGATATTTATTAGCACACTAAAAGAGTTGATAAAAAATTCCTTTATCAGTATTAAAAATAAAGAAACAATAAAGTGTTATATTTATCAGCGCTAAAATAAAGCACTAATATAGGAGAACTTTTATCAATGCCAAACAAAATGAACTTATAAAGGGTATCATTTAACAATGCTCTAATTTAGCATTGATAAAGACCCTATCAATTCTTATTTTTGTGATGATAAAGATGGAATTTATCAGTGTATTTTTTAAGAATTGATAAATTCTAGAACTGCTAAAGACTTATTTTTTGTAGTGATAATAAAATAAATATATGGATGAGCATGAAGTAGATATGGAATAACATTATAAATAAATAAGTGACCAATTTTTTAGGTAGGATAACTCTAAATAAGTAGTAAATATCAAGAATAATACTGAAGAGAAAGAAAATGTGATTGAAAACATGAAATCTTCAGTTAAATAACAACATAGAAATATTAAATTACTTGAGGACAAAGATCTTGAGATGGGGAAATTTAATGATTCATTTAAAGATATTGGGTTTTATGATAAAATTTTTAGGGGGTTTGGGGGTAAAGATGTACCACACATGTATAATGAAAACATAGACAAATAAGAAGAGGATATAATGTATGGTCAATAATTTAGAGAGAGTTTTTCCCATAATTAGGAAGTAATCGAATCCTTACAAGAGAAGGTGGATCAATGGGGGTATCTTATAGAAAGTAGTCTATATAGTAATCAAATATATATGTATAGAGAATAAGAGGATAAAAATTAAATAGGTGGCCTAAAATGTTAACATACATAACATGGGTGAAAATATGAAAAAAAAAATTGATATAATTGAAGAAATGTGTCAAATTTTAAAATTGAAATGGTTATGGAAGAAGTGTTTAAAAAAAGTTCCATTAATCTCAAGAAACTTCTTAAACGGAAGATATGATCTTGAAATAAATCCACTTCTAGATTGATGGAATCAGAAGATAAACTAAAGGATAAGAACCAAAATATTCGGGAGCATGCTGAAATGATCAATTTTTATGTGGGAAAATAGAATTTATAGTTTACCTCCCTATAATAATATAAAAGTATATTTTTAAGGGATTCAAATATGAGATATGAAAATTGGAGAAAGAATAATGCTAAATATGAAAATAAATAAAAGATTCCAAGAAAACCTAAAAGTAATGACTTATAGATGAAGTTTTCTAAGAGATTATACTACAGTAGAAGAATTATACACCCTATGATTGTATTTCAATTAACTGAAAGGCTCAACGATAGAATTGGAATGGTTTCATAAACATATAAACTAAGACATGATGATACCAGGTATATGTTTAAAGGAAAATGATTTATTTATTCTCACCCTAGTCATATAGAAATCTAATGTAGCTGGAAGAATGTGTTAAATGAAAAAATTACATAAGGTGGTCCTCTACTTTGATGGATTATAAAGAAAGTGCTAATAATTGAAAATGAACTATTAATCTAGAATAAATGTTCACTGGCTGGGAGGAAAAATGTCGAGTTAAATATAAGGTTCACCGAAAAACATTCATTATGAACTCACATCATACCTATAAAAGATAAAGGGAGAAAATGTGGAAGAGGA
This sequence comes from Viscum album, assembly GCA_963277665.1. NCBI lineage: Eukaryota > Viridiplantae > Streptophyta > Magnoliopsida > Santalales > Viscaceae > Viscum > Viscum album. The sequence continues at coordinate 1,761,431,540 of OY728123.1, forward strand.
ATAGGGAGAATACTCCAGTTTTTCATAATAATTTAGTAAACCAAAATAATGAATCACTTAAAATGAAAAAGTGTGAGTTGTATTACAAGGATTTTATAGAGAAACAACAAATATAGAACCCTTCTAAACCTATTGAAAATATATAAATATGAGAAAGAGATTCTTGAATAAGGAACCGCCAATGGAGGTCAATGTAAGAGTATAAGTCTAGTGGTAAGATTACTTCTTCATGAAATAATCCTAAAAAATTGTGTATTAGTGGTGTGTTAATGAAATAAATTTTTACTAGTGGGTTTAAACCAATAACTATAAAAAATTAAAATCCTATGAAACATATATATAGAAGGAACACTGATAAGTTGAGTAAATAATGCATAATTATATGTCCAGATCATTTTTAATTGTCCAAGGAATTACAATACATAAAAAAGAGTACAATTCATTGAATTAAAATTTAAAATGGTTGGTCCATATAGATTGATGAAAATCCAACTTTGGATGATGCCCAGGCTTCCCATATCCTCTTGTATTTAATTGTTTTTTATATTTGTTTGATGTGGTCTATGATTAAAGGGGAGAAATGATTCATAGGGTGTGTGTGTGTAAAAAGAGAATGGGAGATTAAGCTGAATGGAGATAAATGCAACATAAAGATTAATAATTATTTAAAATGGCATATGGTATTATATTCCACAATTTGTTTCAAAGAACCACTCAATATTACAATGTTGTATCTGCATGTTTCATGTTGTGGAAATGGAAGATCATATGATGAATAGTATGATATAAAACTAAAGAGTTGTAAAAACTATATTTGAATGGTCCAATGGTTCCTATACACATTGAATATTAAACCATTCATACTAGGCCTCATTTCTAGTGATATTCTTACCACTTAGAGAATAAAAATTATGGAGATGAAACAACATTCATATATTTTATCTTTGTTTTTTTTGGAAACATGATATTAGATGACTTTTTTTAGGGTACCAAGATGTTGTATGAAAATATATAATATTCCTAAAAAAATTTCTCCCCATTCTGAATTGTAATAAAAAATTTGGGAAAAATTTCCATGATTGGAATAAATAATTTGAATCATTACAATTCAGTATATATTCAGGGAGAGTTGGTGAAAAGAACTCTATATTTATTAGTTGTATCTAAAAATGGAGACCTATAAAGAGGTTAACATCATGAATACTAAGTGGTACCATCTAGTTATCTGTAATAAGTTTTATTGTTTTCTTAAAATGTTTCATGTCTCACACAATTATGCATAATTTCTTATTCGAAGATTATTTTGTATTAGTGTGATTGAGGTCACATGATGATATTTTTTTCAAAATAATTAATGACATGCAACTAGGATTTATGGATGTAAGTGGGTAACATAGACAATGTTGGTGTGTGATGGAATAAAATCAGGTTTTTTGAAATGATTTCGTACTTAGTGGGCTTAGTGTATCTATTGATTAATCAATTACAAGTGGAAATTTCAATAACTAAAAAACATTCATTAGTGTGTAGTAATATGAAGAAAGTGACTCCATGTTTGAGTGGATGTACTATCTAGATATAATTAATTGGAAGATAACTATTTTATACCACATAATTTTCTCAATATTTTTGAATATTTATTTATTGTACACTATTATTTAAGGGGGTTATAGTTTTCCATAGAGGATTCCTCCATGGAGTTCTATAAGATAGGGGGAGTTAAAATAAATAACAGATCTGGTGTAACCTTAAGGGGAATATATCCTAGAGATTAATAAATCTAGTTTTACATGGCCATTAACATTTTAAATTAAAAGGGTAAGAAAAAAATTATTAGGTAGGATAAATATAAATCATAAATCCTTCATCAGGGAGTACAAGAAGGAATTATAAATATATAGCCATCAAAGATTTATAGTTTCTAGAATATGATATAATTATGTTAGAATTGAAAACAAAATCCAAAAGATGATACTTTGTTAAACCGAAACCTATATTGGCTATTGGATTTGTTTTCAATAATAGTGTCATAAAATATGATTGGAGTATTTGTAGATAATGATAGAATATTTAGAGGTTGTTAGAAGGTTATGGGGGTTATGGATTCCCCATGTTTGGTAGAAAAGAAGATATTGAATATATGATGAGGAAGTTACATTATGTAGCCCATTTGTTATCCAAGTGATGCATATTCATAATTATGAAATGTTAATCTAATGAAAACTAGGTTACTATGGCTGGTTGTTATGATTTAATATGAATATTATGAACTCAAGGTTAATCCTGGTCTATATGATATGGTTTTTTATTTTACTACAAGAACATGTTGTATACTCTAGGTAGTAGGTTTAAATTTTAATCACTCAATCTATAGCAAGTAATAATTTGTTTATGATGAAGGATAAATTCAATAGAATTATTAAAGTATAGTATTATTCTCACTTGAATGAAGCTTCACATATATCCATGTATCAAATAATATATATGAATTCAGAATCCTAAAATAAGAACTTAATGGTGTAATGTTTCCCAATTTTTCCAAAAAACAGTTGGTGAAAAAATTAGAGGGACATCAAAGTTTCCAAAAAGCCATAATCTATAAGTCAGTGATGTATTTAAGCTAAAATGAATGAGTTTTATGAAAGATGTAAGTTTTTCTTAAAATAATGTTATACAAAGATAATATATTAAATTTTAAAATGTTCTAAAGACTCAAAAAAGATAATGTTTTATGAACCTATATACATTACGGAATAAAAGGAAATTCATTTTTTGGTCACAAAAATGTTTTGTGAAATATATAGTTCCATGACCCATTGTAAATTACAAAATTAAAGGTTCTTCATAATAGGGATGTATGTAAAGGAAATGTTTCACTAATCCTGAATGATAATGAAAATTTCATGAATTGAAGTTACATAATGGTCATGTTTCAAAGTTATTCGATGGTTCAGTATTTTATTATAAATTTCCCACCACTGATGGAGGATTTTTGAGAATAAAGAGGGAGAGACTTGGTTATGGAATATTTTTTAGGGAAATATTGTATAAAATTACAAAATTATATGGTTACACGAATAGTTATGTGAAACACTAAGTTCTATGAGAAATCTTCAACAAATAACTATGTTCTGCAAACAAACTATTTTTGTGAAACAATTTTTGATATGAATATTAAAATTTCATGAAATAATTGTTCAGATAATGGTTTATGTGTAATAAATTACAAGTGAATAGTTTCAAAAAAAATAATTTCAAAAAAGAAGGAGTTTTTTGGAAGTAAGAGTATTATGAACACATAATTTTAATAAACTTAACATATTAAATGTAACACCCCAAACTTCCACGGTACGCTTCTCTTTGAATAATACAATAGTGTCTGTTGTATGCAACTTCGAGTTCTAACACACCACAACCAATAAAACTAGCCGTTATGAATAGTAATACCCACTTTCTGATATTTTATAAAATTTTTCTTTCAAAATGGACTTTATTTTTTGATTCGAAACATTGAAATTAACTTAGGGTGAATTTTTTTATTTTTCTTAAACCTTTCAATTTTTGATGAACAGTGAAAAATACTGAGTTATAGTTTAAAACTGAATTTTTATTTAAATAATTATTTATATTATTTAAGTTTACATTAAGTCAAAATAGATAAATAATACCTATATAAGGTAAATGTAATTCATTGGAATCTGGTTATAATAATTTTAGATATATAAAAATTTTATTGAACTTTTAAGCTTCTTTTACCCACCTTCGAGAAGCATTTGCAAATTTACATGAAGCTTAATTTTACCACTTCTATGATTTGAATTTCAAAAATCCAAGAGACTTGGTTGATATTAGTAAGTAAAATGTGGTTCAATAAGATGAAAAATAATTTTTGGTGAATAGTATCTTTTTACTTTTATTTACCACGGTTAAAAGTATATAGGATAATTAAGGGTAAAAATGATATTATTATTAGCTTAACACATGTCATAATTCTATTTGATAAGCATCATTCGACCAAAAACAACCTTAATAATAAAATATGAACCTCTTTGGTCCACTTGGATTAGATTAGGACATTTATTATTATTTAATTCAAAGAAGAGTTAAAAGAGTTAAAATCAATGTTTAATTACTAAACCATTTTTAATAAAGGGTTAAACATAAGATAAATTCAAATATAAATATTAATTAAAAATATAAACATATTTCACACATAATGATATTTTATTTATAATTTCTAGAAATTAAATAATTAAATTTATTTATGAAAAAATGATGATGCAGTAATTACATAATTAATGAAATATTAAAATAATTGATATTATAAATATCAAAATAAATGTAATTTGAGAATTTTTAGGAATTACACAAATTTTCTAGGTTAATATGACATATTAGGGTTGGTTAGATTAATTTTTTTAGAAGTAATAATGCTATTATGAATTTAGAAAAAACAAAATACCAAATAGTGTCAAAATTGACATAAAAGAGTTTTTGAAACAAATATTATATTATTCATTGATATTTTATTCCTAAAAATATAAGGTTTATCCAAAAGACTTATATAATGATAGTTGTATCATTAATGAATCACTTGGGGTCACTTGGAAGTATATAGTAATTTTATTAACCATATAATATAAAAATACAAAGCAACATTGTAAATGTCAAACTTGTCAACTAAGAGTTAAATCTAAAAGATAAGGTTAATATAGTGACACAAACCTGTCTAAAACCTATTGGTTGAGTGGATTTAGACCCATACACTCCTTATCATTTAAATAATCAATTTTTGAGCCATTATAAATTGAAAATAATTTTATTATAAAATAATATTCCTAACATTTCCTAAGGTGCCCCTCAGCCCTTTAATAAAAGGTCACTCCCCTTTCTCTCTAATTCACACCTTCAAAGACATTTGGCTCAGACAAAACCTACCCCAATACCCTTCCAACTGTCACACCTTCATCAAAGAGGCCATCCATTAGTCATAAATCCAACCTAAGGATACCTTTTGATCAAATCAAAAGGAGGAACCCGAAGAAGAGGTAAATATTTCATCACCTCTTTCACGTTTCTTTCTTCTTCCACTTCTTCTTTCTTTGTTGTTTCCATTCAAAAATAATAACTCCAGTATCTTCTATATACTATGATTTTATTATAAATATGGTACAACCATATTCATTATTCTATCCATCCTTTGAATGACACGTCACTATACGTGCTTAAGCATGGCTTTCCGTCTCCATGTCGTCGTGTAATTGTTATTCAATACATTATTATTTGGATGGGTATAATAATTATGTGTAATTTATGTCAATAATAAATATAACATGATATTTATTCTTTATATATGATATAACATCCAATTATATATTATTTTAATATCAAAAGAATGATATTTTCGCCAGTGCGTACGTACGGATTACCGTCTCCACGAACACGATGAGATTCATTCCCCATTGTATCAATTCAAGACTAATTTTCATTTGATGATTAAAAATAATATTGAAAGACTTGATATCATTCTGGATATTAATAAGATACATCCCATTCATAACAAATATGACTCACATAACATATAATATAAAGGAAAACGAATCTGTTACCACCCAAAACAACAATAATACTAACATATTATTAACAAAGCAATGTTAAAATATCATACATGATATCGTATTAATGTATATGATTATTTTATAATTTTATAAAAATTATTTCACCATTATAGATGTGGTTAACCTACCCTCGACCAAGAAAAGGTACGAGGTAAGGGTTAATTCTACAATCTCTTCATTATCTAAGGTTGGTTATACATAATTATCTACTAGGACCTCTTTATCATCCACATCCATGTTTCATAAAAATGTATCTCAAAACATTATTACTATTTTATAGACTATGATTGAAAATCATATTTACCCTTGTTTTAATTTTATAAGATGTTTTTAAAGGAATATTTCCGTCATTTTCCAAACAAGGTACTTTTTCACCTCTTTGAAAAATTTAAGGTAAGAATGTTTTTTGTAACTTATACGACGAGTGTGGCTATTTTCCGCCATTATAACATCATTGAAGCTTCCCTTACAAGCATATAAGAATATTTTCAAATATAAATGTTTTCTTTTATAATTACGTGACATTTAAATGATTTCAAAATAGAAAGATATATTTCTCTAAAAATGTTTTGATTTCATCTATGTAAACATACTTTGATGAATTTTAAGTTTGTTTGAAGTTGATTTATTATGATACAAAACATACATATTGTATTGAAGGTTTTGTGATATGTTTGAATGTGGATGTTTTATTTCATACCATTCATGGTTTATTGATAAAGTATTGACATTTCATATACCAGTTTTAATATGAATGTTTATTTCATGTTTAAACCTTTTCATATGAGAAATGAATTGGACTCAGTAAGTGACGGGTGGAGCCTGCTATAACTCCCCGATGCATCGGTAGGTCTCATGACACAAACTAGTGTCCTGGCACAAGGCCTTGAAAAAATCTTATTTTTATTCTTCACACAAAACCTTGACTATGTGGTTATGAAAGTAAGGCATTATGCATTCCATCATTATAAAAGTAGCTATTGATATTCCATGTGCTTATTTGACTAGTAGAATACCCATGTGAGTAAGTAAATGGCATTATTTTGATCTATATTTTCCATATTATGATGAATTTTATGTTGAAAATGATTTGGTTTTAGTTTAATACATTGCCTTAAATGTTTATGCTTATTTATGAAATCTTCTGCTATATTGTTATCCTTACTGGGCATCTGACCTCACCCCTTTCTATGTTTTATTTTTCCCAAGATGAAAAGAAGTATATTATGACTGACCTACAGGGATAGTCTATGGGATCTCAGTGTTGTCTATGGAAACAGTGTTGTTGTAGTTTTCCATTTTATGATGTAATGTAAACCTTAGGAATGTATATTGTACTTCCAAGGCTACTAAACTAAGCGGTCTTCCGAGACTTGATCTTTTGTGATCATGTCAATGTTATGTAATAATTCACCGAATCTGGGTAACTGGGGTCAGGGTGTTACAATTGGTGTCAGAGGAAGTTTAGTACAAACCATGGAATCTAGATTTAGAAAAACTCTTATTATAGCACATTACCCTAAGATAGACTTTGAGGATTAGTATAGAAAAACATCCTAGAATTTTGGTATTGTAGATATTTTGTGTGTTTTCTATGAAATATATCCATGTCTGGATATGAGCAGGTAAAGGCGGATCTGGCACAAATGTACCTAGAGGTAAAACCTAAAAACACCACTTTGAGTTACAGTTGAACGGGAACTGGTGCATGACAACGGGCATTGTTGCACTCTTGGTTACGACACTCCCAGTGGATATGGTTAGGATAATTCTCAGTTTCTTTACAAACCATTATGAGGGGTTTCTGAGTATATACTTCCTCAAAGAAAACATTTTTATGATTATAGTTTATATCCATAAACTGTTCAATTTATGTTAAGTTTTTTACAAGTTTGGATTTATGTGTTGCGATTCATAAACTAATCTAGTTTATGCCATTGTTTAGAAATGGTTCCTAGTGGAAGGAATGGAAAACGTATCAATTCATGCACTCCATGTAGGGATTGACCTCCTGGTCAAGATAATTATAGTGGAGCTAGTGATACAACTGGAGCTGATCAGCTAATCACCATACTGGGACAACTCACTCAGCTTATGACTAATAACCTTACCCATATATAGCACCCTGATCCATAGCGTGGAGGATCAATGTTAGATTTCTTCATGAGGCAACAACCACCAACATTAAATGGGGGTACAAATCCATTAGTAGCTGTGAAATGGATAAACTCCTTAGAGAAAATATTTCATGCCTTGGGGAGTAGTTAAAGGGAAAACTTTTCCATGGAATTTTACCACCTCACTGGAGATGGTGATCAATGGTGGTCATTGATTCAAAAAAACAAAGAAAGATGATGAAGTATCAAATATGGAATGGAGGGAGTTTAAAGAGATCTTCTTAGAAAAATAATTTCCTCATGACCATCGTACGGATATGGAAAGGCAATTTCAAAGTCTGAGGAAAAAGGAGGATGAGAATATCACAAAGTATGAATCTAACTTTACAAGGTTAGTGAGGAATGTTGCAGATTATATACATAACCCAATAAGTAATATTGACCATTTATTTAAGGGTTTAAAACCATTTCTCCGTCGAGCATTAGTCTCACAATCCTTCTTGTTGTACGAAGATATTGTCTCATGTGCTATCAAGACAGAAAAATAATTCTCTATGTATTACGACTTTAAAGCATAGAAAGAGAAGAAGAGATCTTCTGAACACTCTGGAAATAGAAATAAGGGGAATAAGGGAAAGGCTGAATATCCATATTGTAGTAAATGTGGGAGGAAACACCCTAGTGCTTGCCTGAAGGGAATGTGATTCTATTACAAGTGTGGTGAAAAAGGGCACCAAGATCTTGATTGCAAGGGTAAGAAAGTGGTTGTCACTATTGAATGCTACAATTGTAGAAAAATGGTGCATTATAAACATGAATGTCCTAGGTTCCAAGGGAACTTTCCTCAGAAATGGCCAAGGGATCAAGTCCAAGATTATGTTATCACTACTTCTGAGATTGAAGCTCCAAAAGACGTAGTGACATGTAATTTAATGGTTTCCTCAAGTTTAAAAAATGATTTATTTGATTCTGGATCATCGCATATTTTCATATCTTCCCATTTTTCTATGAAAAATAGATACTTACAATTTGATTTAACAAGGGAGTTTTCAGTCAAATATCCTAAGGGAACTATCATTGCAACCAAGTTTTGTGAATCAGTCCGCATTAGGGCATATAAATGTTCTTTATCTGCGGATCTCATCATCATACCCATGATTTAATTTGATATAATACTAGGTATGGATTTTCTTTTGGACTATGATGCAAAAAATTATTGTAATAAGAATAAGGTTGCTATTTTTTATGAAAATGATAAAGAAGACCTTATCTTTAGAGAAGAATTGTTACCACCTAATTCTTATCTAGATCCACCCCCAATAGCACAATTAAATTCAATTATTGGGTAGGAAGAGAATGATATAACTGTGGGTGAGGAAAGGAATGTTCAAATAGATGATGTACCGATTTTGAATGAATATTTTGATGTGTTTCCATAGGATTTACCTGGACATCCTCCAGAACAAGAAATTTATTTTTACATTGATTTAATTCCTCATTCAAGGCCAATATTGAAGACCCCTTATAGAATGGACACTGTGGAATTAGTGGAACTAAAGAAACAACTAGAGGAATTGATTAATAAGGTATTTATTCACCCTAGTGTTTCTCAATAGGGAGCCCTTTTCCTTTTTTTATCAAGAAAGATGGATCTAGGAGGTTGTGCATTGACTACAGGGAGATCAATGCTATAATAATAAAGAACAAGTATCCCCTACCTCGTATTGATGATTTATTTGACCAACTTTATGGAGCTCAATACTTTTCAAAGATTGATCTTTGATCTGGATATCATCAGTTGTGTGTGAAGAAGGAATACATTCTGAAAACAGCATTTCGAACCAGGTATGGGAATTACGAGTTTACAGTAATGCCATTTGGATTGACTAATGCACCCCCTTTCTTCATGGATCTAAAGAATAGAGTTTTCAAGGAATATCTTGATGACTTTGTAGTGGTATTTATTTATTATTTCTTGGTATACTCCAAAATCTACAAATATCATGAGAGTTACTTGCGCATTATCCTAAAGACTCTGAGAAGACATGAATTATATGGTAAGTTCAGCAAGTGTGAATTCTAGCTTCAGGATATTTCTTTTGTTGGTCATATTATCTCCAAGGATGGAATCTCTGCTAATCCTTCTAAGACCAAGGCAATCCAAGAATGGCCAACACCGATGAGTATAACTGAGGTACGCAATTTTATTGGTTTAACAGGTTATTATCGGCGTTTCGTCCAGAATTTTGCCCGAATTGCTAAGCCATTAACCAAGTTCACATGTAAAGGGGTTAAATTTTTTTAGATAAAAGAGTGTGAATTTTTTTTGAAGAACTGAATAGAAGATTAGTCAATTCTCTTATCTTGAATCTACCATCAGGGAATGATGGGTTTTTATTTATATTGATGCTTCATAGAAAGGAATTGGTTGTGTCCTTATGCAGAATGATAGGGTTATTGCCTATGCATCACGACATCTAAAAATTCATCAACAAAACTATCCAACTCATGATCTTGAGTTAGCTGTGGTAATATTTTCTTTGAAGATATGGAGACATTATCACTATGGTGAAGATTGTGAGATATATACCGATCACAAGAGTTTGAAGTATATTTTCTCATAGAAATAAATCAACATGAGACAAAGGAGATGGCTTGAAGTACTCAAGGATTATGATTTCACTATACACTACCACTTGGGGAAGGAAAATAAGGTGGTAGATACTTTGAGTAGAAAGGATCATGGAGTTTTGAACAAGATAAGAGTTGAAAAGGATCCTATATACATTGATATAGTAAAGATGGATATGGGAATCACCATGGAAGGTGAAACATAAATACCTTTTCAAATGGTTGCCAAACCATCTTTACTAGAAAGGATAAAGAGTTCTCAAACTGGTGAAGAAGAGTTTCAAAAGAAGATTAAAGCTGTGAATGATGGGAGATTGAGTGACTTTGTGTATGAAGAAGGAATTTTGAAATTTGGTAAGATACATTATGTTCTCAATATACCTGATATAAAAAGGGAATTGTTGGATGATTCTCATAGTTCCAATTTCTCTATACACCCTGGTAGCACCAAAATGTATAGATATTTGAAGGAAAATTTTTGGTTTGACAACATGAAGAGGGAGATTGATGATTTTGTGTCAAGATGTATGGTTTTTCAGCAAGTGAATGCTAGAAGAAAACATCCTGGAGGAGTCTTGAAACCTCTTCCCTTACCTGAGTGTAAATGGGATAATATTACGATGGAGTTTTTCATCGGACTACCAAAGACTCCTGAAGGAACGATGCAATAGGGTCATGGTTGATCGTCTTACCAAGTCAGCACATTTTCTTTCTATAAGAGAAGATTTACCACTTGAACATCTAGGAAGACTATATATTAATGATGTTGTGAGACTTCATGGAGTACCCCTGTCGATTATTTCTGATCTTGATCCACATTTTACATAAAGATTCTGGAAAAGTCTTCAGAAATCCCTGGATACTGAACTTTGTTTGAGCACTGCCTACAACCCCCAAACTGATGGACAATCAGAACAAACTATTCAAACCTTAGAAGAAATGTTTAGATCATGCTCACTTGACATTAAATGTATGTTGGATCAATATTTACCTCTGGAAGAATTTTCCTATAATAATAGCTTCCATTCAAGTATTTAGATGGCACCATATGAAGCATTATACAGAAAGATATGTCACACACCAACCTGTTGGGATGATGTTGGTGAAAGAAAAATCATAGGCCCAGAACCTGTGGAGGAAATGATGGAAAAGGTGAAGGTAATACAAAACCACATTGAATAAGCTCAAAGTAGGTAGAATAGCTATGTCGATAATGGAAGGAAGGATTTGGAATTTCATGTAGGATATCATGTTTTCTTGAAGGTATCTCCATGGAAGGATGTTATACGTTTTGGTAGGAAGGGAAAATTGAGTCCCAGGTACATTGGACCTTTTGAAATTCTAGAACGAATTGGGGTTGTAGCTTACCGTTTGGCAATGCCTTCAAGTCTCTCCAAAGTCCATGATGTATTCCACGTATCACTGTTGAGAAAATACAGGCCTGACCCAGCGCATGTACTCACCTTTGAGGAATTAGAAATGGAACTTTATCTATCTTATTGTGAAGATACTTTCAGGGTTCTTGATTCAAGAGATCAAGTGCTAAGAAACCGGCCAACTTGTATGCTAAAAGTTTAATGGAGAAACCATAATATGGAAGAGGTAATGTGGGAACCCGAGGAACTTATGATGAAGAACCACCCGAGTCTTTTTATGCTGTAATATATTTGAAATTTTGAGGATGAAATTATTTATGGAGGGGAGAATGTAACACCCCAAGCATCCACGGTATGCTTCTCTTTGAATAAAACAATAGCGTCTGTTGTACGTAACATCGATTTCTAACACACCCCAACCAATAAAACAAGTTATTATGAATATTAATACCCAATTTTTAAAATTTTATAAAATTTATCATTCAAAATGGACTTTATTTTGGGATTCGGAATATCGAAAGCATAGGGTGAATTTTTTGTATTTTTCTAAAAACATTCAATTTTTGAGGAATTGTGAAAAACACTGAGTTATAGTAAAAAACCGAATTTTGATTTAAATAATTATTTATTTATTTAAATTTATTTTAGGTACAAATAGATACATAATAACTATGTACGTTCAATGTAATTCATTGCAGTCAGTTTATAATAATTTTAGATATATGAAAAGTTTTTTTTTGAACTTTTTAACGCCTTTTACCCACCTCCTAGGAGCATTTGAAAATTTACATGAAACATAATTTTTCCGCTTCTATTAGTTGAATTTAAAAAATCTAAGTAACATGGTTGATATCAGCATGTAAAATATGGTTCAATAACATGAAAATAATTTTTGCTGAATAATACATTTTTACTTTTATTTACCACGACTAAAAGTAATTAGGGTAATTAAGGGTAAAATGAAATTATAATTACCCAATAACATGTCCTAATTCCATTCGATAAGTATAATTTTACCAAAAACAACCTTATGAATAAAATATGAACTTATTTGGTCCACTTGGATTAGATTAGGACATTTATTATTATTTAATTCAAAGAATAGTTAAAATCAAATTTTAATAACTAAACCATTTTTAATATAGGGATACAAATAAGATAAATTCAACTATAAATATTAAATAGAAATATAAACATATTTCCTACATAATTGTATTTTATTTATAATTTTTATACATTAAATAATTAAATTTATTAATGACGCAATGATGATGCAATAATTACCTAATTAATGAAATATTAAAATACTTGATATTATAAATATCCGAATAAATTTAATTTGAGACTTTTTATGAATTCCACTAATTTTATTTGTTTATATGACATATTAGGTTTGGTTAGATGAACTGTTTTAAAAGTAATAATCCTGTTATTAATTTATCAAAAACAAAATACCAAATAGTGTCAAAATTGACATAAAAGAGTTTTTAAAACAAATATTATATTATTAATTGATATTTCATTCCTAGAAATCTACATTTCGGTCAAAAGACTTATATAATGGTAGGTGTATAATTAATTAATACCGTGGGGTTCTATTGGAAGTATATAGTAAGTTTATTAACCATATAATATAAAAAAACAAAGAGACATGGTAAATGTCAAAATATTTTACTAAGAGTTAAATCAAAAAGATAAAGTTAATAATGACCCAAACCTGTCTAAAACCTATTGGTTGAGTGTTTTTCGACCCATACCCACCTTAGCATTTAAATAATCCATTTTTTAGCCATTAGAAACTGAAAATGATTTTATTATAAATTATATTTCTAACTTTTCCTAAGGTTCCCTTCACCCCTCTTATAAAAGGGAACTCACCCTTCTATCTAATTCACACCTTCAATGCCATTTGGCTCGGCCAAACCCTTCCCAAATACCCTCTAAACATTCCTACCTTCATCCTAGGGGCCTTCCTTTAGTCATAAATCCAACCTATAAATCCATTTTTATCATATCAAAAGGAAGAACCCAAACAAGAGGTAAATATTTCATCACCTCTTTCAAGTTCCTTTCTTCTTTCACTTCCTCTTTTTTTGTTGTTTCCTCTCTAAAATAATAACTCCAGTATCTTCTATAAACTGTGATTTTATTATAAATATGGTATAACTATATTCATTATTCTATCCATCCTTTGAAGGACATGTCACCATACGCGCGTACTTATGGATTACGGTCTCCACGTCATGGTGTAATTGTTATTCAATAAATTATTATTTAGATGGGTATAATAATGATGTCTAATTGATGTAAATAATAAATATAAAATGATAATTATTCTTTATATTTGATATACCATTCGATTATATATTATTTTAATATCAAAATAATGATACGGTCGCTCGTGCGTATGTACGGATTTCCATCTCCACAAACACGATGCGATTCATTCCCCCTCGTATCCATTCAAGACTAATTTTCATTTTATGATTAAAAATAATATTTAAAGACTTGATATAATTCTAGATATGAATAAGATACATACCATCCAGAACAAATATGACTCACATAACAAATAATATAAAGTAAAATGAATCCATTAACACCTGAAATGACAATAATACTAAGATATTATTAACAAAGCAATTTTAAAATATCATATATGATATCATATTAATGTATATGATTATTGTATAATTTAATAAAAATTATTTCACCATTATATAGTAGTTTAACTTACCCTCCACCAAGGAAAGTTACAAGGTAAGGTTTAATTCTATAATCTCTTCATTATCCGAGGTTGTTTGTACGTAATTATCTACTGGGACCTCTTTATCATCAGAATCCATGTTTATTAAAAATGTTTTTTGAAACATTATTACTATTTTATAGACTATGGGTTAAATTAATTTATACACTTGTTTGACTTTTATGATATTTTTATAAAGTAATCTTTCGGTCGTTTTCCAAATAAGGTACTTTTTGACCTTTTCAACAAATTTAAGGTAAGAATGTTTTTTTTAACTTATATGGCAGGTGCGGCTATTTTCTGCCATTATAACATTGTCGAAGCTTCCCTTACAAGATTATAATAATATTTTCAAATATAAATGTTTTATTTTATAATTATGTGACCTAAAAATTATTTTAAAATAGAATGATATATTTCTCTAAAAAGGTTTTGATTTCATCTATGTCAACATCCTTTGATGGATTTTAAGTTTGTTTGAAGTTAATTTATTATGATAAAAAAATTCCATATTGTATTTATGTTTTTGTGATATGTTTGACTATGGATGTGTTATTTTATACCATTCATGGTTTATAGATAAAGTATTGACATTTCGTATTCCAGTTTTAATACGAATGTATATGTTATGTTTAAACCTTTTTATATGAGGAATGCATTGGACTTAGTAAGTAACAGGTGGAGCCTGCTATATCTCCTCGATGCATCTGTCACGACCCGCCCTCGGGGCCCGTGCCGTGACTACCCCAAGCCCGCCTTCCATAGGCCAGGGGCTGGCGACTAGCACCAAGGCGTAAATCCCGATAACTGGGAAGGCATTGCCTTTATAAAGGTAAACAAAAAGAACCACAGAGCACAAGCGGAAGCAAAACACTAAGTACAAAAGAAAGTGCTGAAAAGTAAATGGGCCAGAATACAAACCCAAACTGAAAGTAAAGTACAACTCTAAAGGGAAAACAACAACTGAAAAGTAAAAGCTGCTACACCGAGCTGTCCACTGGAAATCCCACCTGAAGGGTGGGTACAGATAGCTCCTCTGCTCCATGGGTCCCGCCGTCCGCTCCGTGCACGTCCCGCCCAGTGGTCCACCTCCGGGTACCGTTCCGCTCTGCAAGCCTCAACTAAGGTCAACGTTGTCCGTCGTCTGCAACCAACACAACGTAGTGCGGGCAAAGCCCGTGTAGGGGTGAGTATAAGCTACTCAGTAGGGACCCCGAGACCCATGAAGGTCTCTCAAATCCACAAAGGATAAACCACGAAGAAATGTACAAACACGAAGTAACAACCGACACTGCTTAGGTATATGCCCATACATATACCCTAGTCATCAATTTCCGTTCGGCTCCAACACCGAGCCCAAGAACAACCCAATCCACAAAGAAGAGTAAATAGTAAATCCACACAGATTATAACAAGTTTATGAAATCAACGGATAACCATTACCCAGGTATATGCCCATACATATACCTAAGTTATCAAGTGACCCATCTCAATCATGAGGAATCACAAAGATCATTGACTCAGCTCAAACCAGGATTTTCATTATCGAAACCGTAGCTGCTGAAGAGCCCCGTCTCTGAAGTGTGCAGTAGTCCTGTCACGACTCCGAGGTACTGCTCACTAACCTATGATTGCTGAAGTACTCCTCCTGTCGAGTACCGCGGGTCTGCTGCCAACTACGGGGCGCTCCGTCCGCTGAGGGTCTGCTGCCAAATACCGGGCGCTCACCCAGATAGCCTACTGAGGTACTCCTCCTGTCGAGTACCGCGGGTTTGCTGCCAACTACCAGGCGCTCCGTCCGCCGTGGGTCTGCTGCCAACTACTGGGCGCTCCGTCCACTGGGCTAGTCGACTCACTCCAAGTCGAGTCGGTCGAGCAGTCGTCAGGTCTCAGTCATCTACACGGTCTCCGTACTCCGCACGCACGTCTCCATCGTCGCGGGTCTGTCGCTACAACCAAGCGCACACACTCCGTAGAGTATCGCGGGTCCGCCGCTACAACCAAGCGCTCCACCGCCAAGGGTCTGTTGCTGCATTCAAGCGCACCACCACTGTCAGGTACCACGGGTCCGCCGCTACACCCAAGCGCTCCACCGCCCTAGGTAAACAGAAGATTCAGCTCACACAGGTTCGGTAGCACTGTTCCACGTAGGATCACTGAGTGCTGTAGTCGTCGTCGTCGAATCCACACAGGTTCTCTGTACTGTCGTCGTCGCAGTCACAGTAGCAGTAGTAGTAGTCGTCACAGTAATAGTCGCAGCCAGCACTAGGGTTCCCGCACACAGAAAGCTCGTTCGGAGGGTCCGCTCCACGAGCCGAGAGGCTGATACATCAACTGTCACGAAGACCGAAGTTGATGTATCCAAAAGTTCCGTATCGACAACAGGAACTCAACGCAACAGACGGCGCGTCGAACGGACGCCCGGTCTGAGAGTTATTGGCATTTTCGTTCCCGGGGCCCGGTTGGTTTTTAAGGCAAAACCAACCCGACCGTACTCCACCTGCGTCCAAACCTCGGGCGGAGTATGCCAAAAGATCCGTCTCACTTAGAGGATTCCATCAAAGTCGACGGCACGTCAATCGGACGTCCGGAACTCAAGATATGAGTGTTTCCGCTCCGAGGGCCCGGTTGGTTTCGTGAACGAACCAACCCGGCCGTACTCCACCCGCGTCCAAACCTCGGGCGTAGTATACCAAAAGATCCGTCTCACTAAGAGGAACACAACGCGACTGACAGCGCGTCAATCGGACGTCCGTAGCTCAAGATATGAGCGTTTCCGCTCCGAAGGCCCGGTTGGTTTCGTGAACGAACCAACCCGGCCGAACTCAAAGTAAACCGAAACCTTGAGTGCGATATACCGAAACGACCGTCTCGATCCAAGGATCGCGTTGCCGCAGACGGTTCATCATTCGGAGGTCCGAGGCTCAAGTTATGAGCCAAAAACCAAATCTGGTTCGAAACGGGGGGTCCGGGTCCGGGCCGACCCGGCCCGACCCCCCCCCCCCCCCCCGGGGCGGCCGGCGGCGGTGCGGCGGCGCGGAGGCCGCGGGGGCCGCGGCGGCCAGTCGCCGCGAGGTGGCGGCACGCGGGGCTAAGCCCCGCGGTTCCTGGAAAAACGGCGCGGCAATTGCCGCGCCCTTGATTGAAACCGCCCCCACGTGGGGGCCGGTTTATTCAAGAGAACCGGGGGGGCCGGCTGCCCCCCTCCTTCAAGAACCGCCCCCCTCTTTAAGAGGGGGGTTTTTATTAAAACGGCCGGGGAATTAATTTCCCCGGTTTTAATGATTTCCGGCCGGCCAGCTGGCCGGCCGGTTTTCTCCAACGGGACCGGAAATTTCCGGTCCCCCCTTCGGCTTCCGACGCCGGCGGCCCGGCCGCCGGTCTTCTCTTCCGCCGCGGCCCGGAACCGGCCGCGGTCTCCTCGTCCCTCCGCGGCCCGGAACCGGCCGCGGCGTTCGTCATCCGGCGCGGTGCGACGGCACCGCGCCCCTTCGTCGTGCTTTGATTCTTTTCAACGCGGCGCGACGGCGTCGCGTTCTTGAAGTTTCTACCCCGGCGCGGCGCGACGGCGCCGCGTAAAAAAAATAAACGTACGGTAATCCGCGTGGTGCGACGGCACCACGCCACTTTGCTTCCACCGCAAGAATTAAACAAGAACGATGGAGGGGGGGTTCGGCCGTGTTCGTGCGGTCCGGCCCCCCCTCGCGTTAACAATAACACTTATATAAAAATATTTAAATGCCTCACGTAGACATGCGATCCACGAGCAAGAAAAGGAATAAGGAAACCAAAATGAAATCAACAACCCCTACCTCGGGTAAAAGTTCGAGGATTTGACTAAGTCCGCGGAAGTCGACGTCGCGGAGATCGGGCGTTGCGGTAGTCGTTCGTCAATTCCGTTGACGAAGAGATACGTCTGATGTGATATGTCGATGGAGAAACCTCTTATGTCGACGAAGGGAATCCGAGGAGGAAGCGGCGTTCCCTCTCGTTGACACCGAGGACGAAGAAGAGAGGCGTCGTTCTTCGTCGGAGTTTGAGCGTTCTTCGTTCTTCGTCAGAGCTTGAAGATGAAGAAGAAGCTCTCCAAAAGCTCTCAAGGAGACAAACAATCAACCCATAATAAAATAAGACAACTTCTTATTTTGTTATTACAAAACACAAAAGAATTTCAAAAGTTTGAAATTCAAAAAGGGGGTTTAACTCCCACAATTAATTAAGTAACTTAAGTCAATTAAGAGGGGGGTTAAGGGAACTTGAAAAGTCTAGGGGTTCGTGTGGACCCCACCACACTTAATCCTCCCAAGGGAGGTTAAGTGGGTGTGGGTCCCACTTCCAACCCCCTTTGGTAGGATTTTAACAAACTAAAAATAAAATTTGTCTTACACAAATTTTATTTAGCTCAACTGAAAACCCCAAAACTTAACTTTCAACCCGCAACAAACGCAACTCCCGAAAAGGTCTCTTTAAGAGAATATCGGCGTTGCGAGTTCATCGGTGCCCTCGGATTTCAATTCCGAGAACCGGATCAAAAGTTAGGAATTCCCGCTCGTTCGTTCACTGAACGTACCCGAGCCAAACTTCGGAAATTAATTCCGGGTACTCCGGACCTCGGAATCAGGTGCCGTCTGAAACCGCGCTCTTGTAAAATTCTAAAGAAAATTAAGAAAAAAAATTTCCTTGAATTTTACGGGTCTTTACATTACTCCCACCTCAGGGCTTTACGTCCCCGTAAAGCTACATCAAAAACTAGGGAAACAAATGAGGGTACTGAGCACGCATCTGAGCCTCCCGCTCCCATGTGCTCTCCTGGAGATTCTCGTGCTGCCAACCGATGTGCACGAGAGGAATCGATCGGCCACGCAGGACCCGCTCCTGTCGATAATCTATCTCCACCGGGACCTCCGTAAAAGTCACCCCATCGTCAACGTCAAGCTCTCCATGATCAATGATGTGCGTCGGGTCGTGCACGTATCTCCTCAGCTGAGATACATGGAAGACGTCGTGCACTCGGTGCAACTGAGGTGGTAGAGCCAGGCGATAAGCCACCTCGCCAACCTTGCTGAGGACCTGGAAAGGTCCGATGAAGCGCGGAGATAACTTGCCGCCTCGGCCAAATCTCCGAATACCCCGTCGAGGTGAGACCGCAAGAAGACGTCGTCGCCATCCTCGAACTCCAGTGGCCTCCGCCTCCTGTCAGCGTATGACTTCTGCCGGCTCTGAGCTGTCCTCATCCGCTCCTGGATGACCTGGACCTTCTCTGTCGTGGCCTGGACCATCTCCGGTCCCACCAGAGCTGCAAGATTTCTTCTTTTCCGAAAAGAGAAATCTGGTCTCATCCCCTGGATGAACCACATTCTTTGCCTAAAACAGTCAATCCTAACATGGATGATACTAATCCATACCAAGGATGACGTCGTAAGGCCTCGACGCTACTACTAAGAGATTCAACCGTTACTCTCGCCTCCAAGGGTTGAGTCACACTGTCGGCATCAGTGTGTGGTAACTGGGTCTCCTCCAGTAGATGTCTCACAAGTGAGGGTCAAGTCAACAGCCAAAACTGGAACCTCTTAGTAACATCACGAAAGAGGACAGGAACGAAAATATCACAAAGGTATCCGTCTTTTATTATTGCAGCTCATATTACAAGACGCTACACAAAAGCAACAAGGAACCATAAGTACAAAGGATGTTATCCACTAGTTCTGCTCCTGTCCATCGGCTCCCGGAGCTCCATGATCGAAGGCCTCGGCTGCCTGAAGCTGAGCTCTCCCCTACGGTCGGGGTGGACCTCCTGGTGGTGGTGGTGGAAGAGCCTCAAAGCGTCGCCCACCAGCGGCTGCTCGTCCAGCTCCTCTGCCTCGTCCGTCTCCTCCCTGCGGACCGCCACGGTCGAACCTCTGCCTCTGCCTGGGAGGTTCTTCACTTAATTGCTGATCATCAGCATGGCGGGTCAGACAGTCACGAGCCATGTGACCAATCCCGCCACAGGAGTAACACTGCCCACTCTCGGCACGCCTGTCTCTGACTCCACCCCGGCTTCCCCGTACAACTGAGCCTGAGTCGTACAGTCGGCTACCGGTAGGTCTGGTCTGCCTGGAACCCTGAGTCATCCGTCGGCTACCTGCTGCAGATGACTCTGTCACGTGCCGCCCTGCGGTGAGTTGCTGTGCTGGTGTAGACTCAGCAAGGAAACTCTCGATCAGAAGTGCCCGCTCCAGTACTCCTGTCTGAGTCGGTATGCTGAGGGAGATCAGCGATGCCCTGATCTCGTGTCTCAAACCCTGCTCGAAGGTCCGGGCCCCGGAATAATGGGTCCCATACCATGTCAGTCGAGTAGCGCGAGAGATCGGTAAATCTCGCCGAGTAATGAGCGACCGTCATGCTGCCCTGCCGCAGCTGTAGAAGCTCCTGGATACGCACCGCACGAAGGGTGGCTGGGACGAACTCCGAGCGGAAGAGGCTCTCAAAGTCCGTCCAAAGAAGAGATGACTCATCGTGCACCTGGAGCATCAAGCTCCACCATCGTCCTGCTGCTGCGTGTAGTAGGCTCGCAGCGAGGATCACCATGAGGCCTGCTGGTGTCCTCACTAGCCTAAACACTCGAACCACTGCCTCCAGCCAGTCCTCTGCTGCCTGGGGATCCTTCTCCCCGCGAAACCTGGGCGGTCGCTGGCGCTGAAACTCATGCAGTGCGCTGAGGCGACGTGCATCGTCAGCGGCTTCTGCTGGAAGCATCGGGGGCTCGGCGGGTAGAGCTACCGCCGGTGCCACTACTGGCAAAGGGCCCTGCACCGAGGCCTCGTCGCTCGGTGGGCTGTCGTCTCGCTCGACTCTCGGAACCCTAGCTGGCTGCCGTCGTGGGGCCATCCTGAAAAGGAAACAGGTGCGCCAAGGTCAGAACAGTATACCTGGTGAGCTGACACAAAGAAATCACAAAGAAAACTTTGAAATACACACGCAATCAATGTTTTCGTGCATTAAGTCGGAAATCAGAAGTCAGGGTCCTGGTGTACGGATACGTCGGCCGCCGCACCAACACTGGACTCCCTGGACTGATAACCACACTCAATACGCTAAACATTATTGCTTCACATAGAAAGATCAGAGTTCACGGTAGAACCGAACTCCTCTGATACCAATTTGTCACGACCCTCCCTCGGGGCCCGTGCCGTGACTACCCCAAGCCCGCCTTCCATAGGCCAGGGGCTGGCGACTAGCACCAAGGCGTAAATCCCAATAACTGGGAAGGCATTGCCTTTATAAAAGTAAACAAAAAGAACCACAGAGCACAAGCGGAAGCAAAACACTAAGTACAAAAGAAAGTGCTGAAAAGTAAATGGGCCAGAATACAAACCCAAACTGAAAGTAAAGTACAACTCTAAAGGGAAAACAGCAACTGAAAAGTAAAAGCTGCTACACCGAGCTGTCCACTGGAAATCCCACCTGAAGGGTGGGTACAGATAGCTCCTCTGCTCCATGGGTCCCGCCGTCCGCTCCGTGCACGTCCCGCCCAGTGGTCCACCTCCGGGTACCGTTTCGCTCTGCAAGCCTCAACTAAGGTCAACGCTGTCCGTCGTCTGCAACCGACACAACGTAGTGCGGGCAAAGCCCGTGCAGGGGTGAGTATAAGCTACTCAGTAGGGACCCCGAGACCCCTGAAGGTCTCTCAAATCCACAAAGGATAAACCACGAAGAAATGTACAAACACGAAGTAACAACCGACACTGCTTAGGTATATGCCCATACATATACCCTAGTCATCAATTTCCGTTCGGCTCCAACACCGAGCCCAAGAACAACCCAATCCACAAAGAAGAGTAAACAGTAAATCCACACAGATTATAACAAGTTTATGAAATCAACGGATAACCATTACCCAGGTATATGCCCATACATATACCTAAGTTATCAAGTGACCCATCTCAATCATGAGGAATCACAAAGATCATTGACTCAGCTCAAACCAGGATTTTCATTATCGAAACCGTAGCTGCTGAAGAGCCCCGTCTCTGAAGTGTGCAGTAGTCCTGTCACGACTCCGAGGTACTGCTCACTAACCTATGACTGCTGAAGTACTCCTCCTGTCGAGTACCGCGGGTCTGCTGCCAACTACGGGGCGCTCCGTCCGCTGAGGGTCTGCTGCCAAATACCGGGCGCTCACCCAGATAGCCTACTGAGGTACTCCTCCTGTCGAGTACCGCGGGTTTGCTGCCAACTACCAGGTGCTCCGTCCGTCGTGGGTCTGCTGCCAACTACTGGGCGCTCCGTCCACTGGGCTAGTCGACTCACTCCAAGTCGAGTCGGTCGAGCAGTCGTCAGGTCTCAGTCATTTACACGGTCTCCG
Organism: Viscum album; assembly: GCA_963277665.1. Lineage (NCBI taxonomy): Eukaryota > Viridiplantae > Streptophyta > Magnoliopsida > Santalales > Viscaceae > Viscum > Viscum album. Next base: position 1,761,454,375 of record OY728123.1, read on the forward strand.
TACTCCGCACGCACGTCTCCATCGTCGCGGGTCTGTCGCTACAACCAAGCGCACACACTCCGTAGAGTATCGCGGGTCCGCCGCTACAACCAAGCGCTCCACCGCCAAGGGTCTGCTGCTGCATTCAAGCGCACCACCACTGTCAAGTACCACGGGTCCGCCGCTACACCCAAGCGCTCCACCGCCCTAGGTAAACAGAAGATTCAGCTCACACAGGTTCGGTAGCACTGTTCCACGTAGGATCACTGAGTGCTGTAGTCGTCGTCGTCGAATCCACACAGGTTCTCTGTACTGTCGTCGTCGCAGTCACAGTAGCAGTAGTAGTAGTCGTCACAGTAATAGTCGCAGCCAGCACTAGGGTTCCCGCACACAGAAAGCTCGTTCGGATGGTCCGCTCCACGAGCCGAGAGGCTGATACATCAACTGTCACGAAGACCGAAGTTGATGTATCCAAAAGTTCCGTATCGACAACAGGAACTCAACGCAACAGACGGCGCGTCGAACGGACGCCCGGTCTGAGAGTTATTGGCATTTTCGTTCCCGGGGCCCGGTTGGTTTTTAAGGCAAAACCAACCCGACCGTACTCCACCTGCGTCCAAACCTCGGGCGGAGTATGCCAAAAGATCCGTCTCACTTAGAGGATTCCATCAAAGTCGACGGCACGTCAATCGGACGTCCGGAACTCAAGATATGAGCGTTTCCGCTCCGAGGGCCCGGTTGGTTTCGTGAACGAACCAACCCGGCCATACTCCACCTGTGTCCAAACCTCGGACGGAGTATACCAAAAGATCCGTCTCACTAAGAGGAACACAACGCGACTGACAGCGCGTCAATCGGACGTCCGTAGCTCAAGATATGAGCGTTTCCGCTCCGAAGGCCCGGTTGGTTTCGTGAACGAACCAACCCGGCCGAACTCAAAGTAAACCGAAACCTTGAGTGCGATATACCGAAACGACCGCCTCGATCCAAGGATCGTGTTGCCGCAGATGGTTCGTCATTCGGAGGTCCGAGGCTCATGTTATGAGCCAAAAACCAAATCTGGTTCGAAACGGGGGGGGGTCCGGGTCCGGGCCGACCCGGCCCGACCCCCCCCCCCCCCCCCCCCCGGGGCGGCGGCCTGGCGGCGCGGCGCGGAGGCCGCGCCGCCGCGCCGGCCAGCCGCCGCGAGGTGGCGGCACGCGGGGCTAAGCCCCGCGGTTCCTGGAAAAACGGCGCGGCAATTGCCGCGCCCTTGATTGAAACCGCCCCCACGTGGGGGCCGGTTTATTCAAGAGAACCGAGGGGGCCGGCTGCCCCCCTCCTTCAAGAACCGCCCCCCTCTTTAAGAGGGGGGTTTTTATTAAAACGGTCGGGGAATTAATTTCCCCGGTTTTAATGATTTCCGGCCGGCCAGCTGGCCGGCCGGTTTTCTCCAACGGGACCGGAAATTTCCGGTCCCCCCTTCGGCTTCCGACGCCGGCGGCCCGGCCGCCGGTCTTCTCTTCCGCCGCGGCCCGGAACCGGCCGCGGTCTCCTCATCCCGCCGCGGCCCGGAACCGGCCGCGGCGTTCGTCATCCGGCGCGGTGCGACGGCACCGCGCCCCTTCGCCGTGCTTTGATTCTTTTCAACGCGGCGCGACGGCGTCGCGTTCTTGAAGTTTCTACCCCGGCGTGGCGCGACGGCGCCGCGTAAAAAAAATAAATGTACGGTAATCTGCGTGGTGCGACGGCACCACGCCACTTTGCTTCCACCGCAAGAATTAAACAAGAACGATGGAGGGGGGGTTCGGCCGTGTTCGTGCGGTCCGGCCCCCCCTCGCGTTAACAATAACACTTATATAATAATATTTAAATGCCTCACGTAGACATGCGGTCCACGAGCAAGAAAAGGAATAAGGAAACCAAAATGAAATCAACAACCCCTACCTCGGGTAAAAGTTCGAGGATTTGACTAAGTCCGCGGAAGTCGACGTCGCGGAGATCGGGCGTCGCGGTAGTCGTTCGTCAATTCCGTTGACGAAGAGATACGTCTGATGTGATATGTCGATGGAGAAACCTCTTATGTCGACGAAGGGAATCCGAGGAGGAAGCGGCGTTCCCTCTCGTTGACACCGAGGACGAAGAAGAGAGGCGTCGTTCTTCGTCGGAGTTTGAGCGTTCTTCGTTCTTCGTCAGAGCTTGAAGATGAAGAAGAAGCTCTCCAAAAGCTCTCAAGGAGACAAACAATCAACCCATAATAAAATAAGACAACTTCTTATTTTGTTATTACAAAACACAAAAGAATTTCAAAAGTTTGAAATTCAAAAAGGGGGTTTAACTCCCACAATTAATTAAGTAACTTAAGTCAATTAAGAGGGGGGTTAAGGGAACTTGAAAAGTCTAGGGGTTCGTGTGGACCCCACCACACTTAATCCTCCCAAGGGAGGTTAAGTGGGTGTCGGTCCCACTTCCAACCCCCTTTGGTAGGATTTTAACAAACTAAAAATAAAATTTGTCTTACACAAATTTTATTTAGCTCAACTGAAAACCCCAAAACTTAACTTTCAACCCGCAACAAACGCAACTCCCGAAAAGGTCTCTTTAAGCGAATATCGGCGTTGCGAGTTCATCGGTGCCCTCGGATTTCAATTCCGAGCACCGGATCAAAAGTTAGGAATTCCCGCTCGTTCGTTCACTGAAAGTACCCGAGCCAAACTTCGGAAATTAATTCCGGGTACTCCGGACCTCGGAATCAGGTGCCGTCTGAAACCGCGCTCTTGTAAAATTATAAAGAAAATTAAGAAAAGAAATTTCCTTGAATTTTACGGGTCTTTACAGCATCGGTAGGTATAATGAGACAAATTAGTGTCTTGCCATAATTCCTTGAAAAATCTTATTTGTAATCTTGGCACATGGCCTTGACTATGTGGTAATGAAAGAGTGGCATTATGCATTCCATCATTATGAAAGTGGCAATTGATATTGGATGTGATTATTCACCTAGTAGAATATCCATTTGAGTAAGTAAATGGAATTATTTTGATTTATATTTTCCATATTATGATGAAGTTTATGTTGAAAATGATTTTGTCTTAGTTTTATACATTGCCTTAAATGTTTATGCTTATTTATGAAAGCTTCCACTATATTTTTATCCTTACTGAGCATCTGAGCTCACCCCTTTCTATGTTTTATTTTTCCCAGGATCCGAAGAAGTACATTATGAATGACCTGCAGGGATAGTCTATGGGATCTTAGTGTTTTCTATGGAAAAAATGTTGTTTTATTTTTCCATTTTATGATTTAATGTAAACCTTATGAATGTATCTAGTACTTCCAAGGAAACTAAACTAATCGGTTTTCTGAGACTTGATATTTTGTGATCATGCCAATGTTATGTAATAATTTATCGACTCTGGGTAACTGGGGTCGGGGAGTTACATTAGACACCCATTTCTTGTGAACAACTCATTTAAATGGCATCAAATTAGGTATATAATGGAAGAATATTCTCATCATATCAGGGATAAAACCTTCTATTTTCAATATTTTTAAGACACATAAAATTCTACAAACAATGGAAGTACCTTCACCATAGTAGTGTGTGGGAGTGAATAAGAGGCAGTGTGCCTTGGGTGAGGATTTACCAAACCATCAACCTTATAAAGATAGTGCATTGGGCATGGAGTGACCACAACCAAAACATTGAATCCACTAAACTAGTGATGATTAGTGGATTCTATTTGAACTAACACAAAATCATTGAATACTTCCTAGGAATTAAATTTTTGGCGAATCACATAAAAATCAATTTGTCTCATGGATGTTTAAATTTATTGCATATATGTGATTGTTTCAGTAAATATTTAATCAAGTGTGAAAAGTTGAACATTTTCATGACATCATGGGAAACATATCTTAAAATAATTTTAATCATACTATAAAGACAAGTTTAAATTTATCCATCACCAAGATTCACCCCTCCCCACACTCAGGATATATCTATTCACAACATTATTGAATTGGTGATTAAACATTAATATTTAAAAATAGATACATGTTAAATATTTATAATAAACTGAGATAAGAGATAATATCATACACATTTCCAAGGAGGAACCTTATGATAAACCACCCTTACATGGTAGAAAGAAGATCTTGAGTTTATATAATGATCAGTCTTAAAAAATATCAATGAAAAAGGTTCCACCCATTCTATAAAATTTTAAAAGTTATATTTTGTTTTAATGCACAATAAATATTCCGAATCAAAATTTGTATAAAGGTGTATGATAAAAATTAATTAGGAACCAACCACTATATATATGGTAGATTTGAGAATTTCTTGTAAAATTTTCCCCAAAGTAATTCCAAAAAATAATAACACATCATAAAAATATAAAGGGAAAATTTTTTATAGGTTGTTTTAGGAGAAAAGATCAATATTTTATGGCTACTACTTGTGATATAGAAGGTTTGGACATGCGGATCTTGTTAGCTAAAATAATATTCCAAACATTATTGTTCAATGAAATCATACATCAAGGGGATGTAAATTATAGGTAAATCATAGTTCATAGAATAAAGGTATAGATCTTCCTATCTCAAATAGATTTGAATTTCTTGAATATCCATGAAGAACATGCAATAAAAGCGGTCTCAGTAGTGATGAAGAATTATTTAAATAAATCATGCATTTTAAAAAAAATATAAAGAATAGAATACTATAAATTTATATGTTTTTAATAATTAAATGTGATAAATATGTTGGTAATATATAAAATAAATCACTTATTAAAAATCAATATAATAATCATAATAATTGGGACCCACAAAAGAGGAGTAGTTTATTATTTTGTGGTAAAATTTGACTCAAAATGTATCTATGTAATAAATATATGAGTATTGGTATTTAAGGAGGGAAGTTTATACTAAATAAATAATCAATTTAATAATGAAATAGTATTTTTTGGGGGGAGTACATTCTCTGGAAACAATGTAGATGTTCCATGAAAGTGAACCATGATTATATAAAATGCATGACCATATGGACATCTCAATTGTAAATAGAATTTAATATGGATAAATAACAACAGTAGAAAGTAAAAAAAGGAAAAGAATTAATTTAAAATAAATAAGTTGAATATAAGAACATTTTTTAATATTTCATGACCCATGAGTTTATGAAAAACAATGTGGAAGGTGTGAGAATAATTGATACAGCTCTGAAGTTTGTTTGAACATAATACAAACCTAAGAAGAGATATTTAATAAATTAAATCTAGAACCAATCATTTCATGTTCATTGACTTCTCACGTGAAGAATAAAATTACAAATAAATAATTTTCTAACGGAATCAAATAAATCATGATACCACCTATTGAAAACTTCCTTGAAAACTAGAGAAGACACCATAAAGGGTTTTCCAAAAGATGGAGCTAAAATGAAAGGCATCCCTTATTTATGAAGAAACACTAAAACTGATTTCTCACTTAATAGGAAAGAGGATTCCACACTATCTCATATGTATTATGATTGTTATTTATATGTAGTGAATTGAAGGAGATTCATTATTAAGGTGGAAAACTGAGTAGATGATTATGTTGTTATATATTATAATTATATTGGATGATACCATATTATTATGATCTAATAGTTAGTATCTTATTGCATATTTGATGAGGATATTTACCCCCATTGAGAGGGGAGATGTTTAAGAAGCTATTAAAATTATTATTCTATGAAAATATAGAATTCAATAAATTTATTTGAAAAATGTATATTGAAAAGGAATGTCTGAAAATTATCTCATCCTTGATTTTACAAGAAATAATTTTGGTGTTAATGGGGTGAATTTGATTTTATTTATGGTATGGAAAATTATAAATTGTTTACTATATTAAGGATTAATTTATGTTTATTTCTCTATATAATTTTGAATTATTTTATACTTTGTGTTTAAGTGAGTATATAAATTAAGGTTAGTATAATCTCATGATCCAAAAGTTTTAAACCACCTATAAAAGAATATATTTCTGAGTTGGTATCATAACTAATTAATTTATAGAAAACTTTTTTTCCAAATATTATTCCTTTTCTTCTACATTGTCCATGGATCGTAAAGGATTAGAGTGGGATAATTGATAGAACATTAATTTATGTAATTTATTCCACCCATTATCAATAGTTATTATATTTTTTTGTTAATAATGGGGGAGAGAGATAAGAAAAATAAAGTGACAAATTAACATGAATTTTATTTATTAGTATTAAAAAAAAATAAAATGGGTGATATTATTGAACTCACTTTGTCTTGAGTTGTATTTGTTTTCAATAATCATTATGTCAATATATATTAAGAAGATTCACAAAAAAGTAGAGTGAATTTACTAAGGTGATTGAGTAATGTCTCTAAGAAAATTGTTCTTATATATTGATATTTGAAAAATCTATGAGAAGAGAATAAATATATTGGGTCTTGGAAGTGAGTTGTTACCATTATTAATTTTTCAAATGATAATCATATTGAAAAGTTCCCATAATATATAAAAAACATAAAATTTGATTGAGTAAATTATTGTAGATTGATACAAATAAGGTGTTTCTAAGTATAATCTTCTAGGAAGAATTTTTATTTAATACATTTGATATTATTGGAGATCTATTATCATATTGAAGGTTAAATAAGTGTTTGTATTGTTTCCAAAAACAATATTGAACGAGGAATACTCATTTGGAAAAGGTTGAGTTCTATGTGTATATAGTTTGTTATAGTATTAAATAATTGTGGATTATCATAGTGTAGAGTTTATATGTTAAGTTATTTCATTCACTACGATTGAGAATATCACAAGCTTAAAAGAATTCCACATAGTATGGAGTATTCTGATTATGAAATATTATTTCTATTTGAAGGTGTTATGAAATCCAGAAAATTATATATATGTGGTAGGGGATATTATCTATAAAGGAAGGATTTTTGTATGATGTTTAAAAATAAATTAAACTTGTTTTGGTAGTGGAAGATTCATTAACACAATCTGTGGAGTATTTGTATGATGTATAAGCTTTGGAATCAATATAGCGATGCATGAAGTTTACTTGAAGTGTTTAGAATTGTTTTTTAGTTGAATAAAATTGAGTTTAAAATCTATCTAATTCTTCTATACATAAGAGTTGTTTTAGTCTATATGTATTAGTAACTCTAATAAAACTATTAAGATATCTAGAAAATTTTTGGGATACATTAAGGTATGTAAAAATAACACAATAAAGTGGAAATAGAAAATTTAAAAAGTCTGGTGGTCTATTGTGATGCATAAAAGTAAAAATTCCAATATTTAAAGGTATCATGGGGAATACTGTTGAGAAAATAGAAAATTACACACATATATATAAGTAATCTTTATAATATGTAAGAGTGATTTATATTAATTTTTTAAAAAAGTATGAATCTATTATGTTATACATAAGAGTTAATATATGATAAATAAGAGTAATAATGAGATATTGTGGGATGTGGAAAGGTCATTCATTTTTCTAATGTGTGAGGACTCTAGAATGAAATATTATAGAGGATGAATAAATTAAGATAATTCTTTATTGATATTTAGTGATTTAAATATCATGATAGAAATTGTACTTATGTATAATTCAGAATGATATGAGTTCAATGATGAATAATAATGAATGAATGAGTTTCATCTCCATGAAGTAAAAGATTATATCTTGATAATATGTAAGTGTGTAAAACCAATTTAATATGGTTCTAGAATTTTATGTCTTTTCAAAGCATTAGGAGATAACTATACGACGGTGTGTTGTGAAAATAATATTAAAGGATAATTTCATTCCTTGTTAGTCTAATACATGTTTTCATATAGACATGTAATGAATATTATGGGTATCATAGAGAGAGGAATGTAATGGTAACTCTAATATCACATGAATATGAAAGACTAAGTCTTTAGTAGGATTAAATGATATTATCAATGACTATTTTTAAAAATTATTGAACACCAAAAATTTAGGATTGTTGAAGTCATGAATATTATAATGTTAATATTATGGAGTTATTATTCAAATGGTTTAGTAAATATATATTATGACAAAAAAATATGAAATAGCTAAAAAAGATATGGAATTCTTATCATCTATTATAATATTACAGTTTAAGAAGATTGATATAGACATATCCCAAGTATCAATTTTATTAAAATCATTTGTTCAAAGATAGTGTGTTCCAACACTATAAGAAATGAGATCATACTTGTGCATTGAAGAAGAATAATAATAATAATTGATAGATACTGGTCATATATATACAGATTGTTTTTCTACCTAAATATTAAGAAATATGGATTTTATCCTTTGATATATATGTATATTAAGGAAACAATATTATGAGTTCCTTTAATAATAATACATGATTGAGAATCATGGTATATAATATCACTATATCTTGAGTTATGAAGAAATGGGGAGGTAGAAAATTAGATTACAACAGACTGAAGAAAAAGATCTGATATATATTGTTCAAGAGGGAAATGAGACATCACTTACACATATCATACATAAAGGTGGTATAGAGAAAATATTGTATTTTAAGTGGGAGGAAAGGTTTTTTCCAAAGCCTGATAATAGTAATTTGGTACTTACATTGTACTTGATTTATGATAGGATTGTGGATCCAAAGATATACCTTTTTCTAAGACCCTTTTTTGATAATTAAAATGGAAATGTGTTTTAGTGGGATTAAAATAATAGTAAATCTTGAAAATATGCATCCACATTAAAGGAAAACCTCATTAATAAATCCTAGTGTTTATTATTGTGTACTTTTTTGTCTACATAGAATGCATGAAAACTGATGTTTATTAGAGAAAATAAGAGTGAGATCTATTTGATAAATATATGTAGAGGTAATATAATGGATATATGTTTTAAATTAGTAACAAGTCACAATCACTGATTCATCCCCCCCCCCCCACACACAACTAGATTGTGAGTTTATTTACAAGTCCTAAAACTATGGTAATTGGGGTCAAAACCTTGGCTATAGCCTATTGACACAGTTTTGGGGAAAAAGGTTATCATGTTTATTGGATTAGGTACCAACATACAACCACAATTTTAAACCATAGCCATTAAGTCCATTTACATTGGTTCCTACATCAGATATGATTTAAAACCATGATAGTGTGTTAAAAGCTATGCCACTATTTGAAACAGTGGCTATAGATTTTTGAAAATAAAAACTCCCAATATGTTTTGATTCTATTACAAAACTCAATTCCACATTAGACCTTACAAGAACCCTATGACTCGCTATGTGTATTTATATATACATATATATTTGTGTGTGCATATATATATATAAATATTATTATTAAATATTAAAAAAGTGGAAAAAGCCATTGTGGACTAGGACCTATAGCGATAGTTTGAGAAAACGATGGTTGTAAGTGTTTTGGAAAATCCATATGGCCATAGTTCAATCTAATCATGGTCGTAGGTGTTCACCCTAATCTTTATGGCCATAGTTTTCCATAACCATGTCCATACATCCACTCTACAACCACATTTTTTAGAAAACCATGTCCATATTCCTATAGATCATCTCTACCACCATAGTTTTTATAAATCAATAGTCATAGGGCAATAGATCCTCTCTAACACCACGGTTTTATGAAAACTATGTCAGAATCCATATAGATCCTCTCCACTTCCATGGTTATCTGAAAACCATAGTTGTACACCATTCCCACCTAATAGCCACAAAATTTTAGTGGTTCCTATTTCCACTTACCACCACAGTTACACATAAACATGTTTTTAGGATAGTATAGATCTAATTTATTTAGATAAGATGGATGTAGACTAACACAAAGAGATATAAAATCATGGTTTAACTCTAACTATTGCACTACTCACCCCTAAAACCATGATTTTCCATATATTTTCAATATAACCATGGCCTTAAGTGCATCAATGTGTAACGTCTTCTACCATTAAAATGCTGGTTTTCTATTTGGAGATTTCTTAGAGCAGGATAGAAGAGGTTAGATGTAGTTAGAGCAACAACATAACTAAATTAGACCTTCCATGAAATAAAAGAGGTTTTTATATCATAAGTCTGTTTCTTACAGCTTGTCAAGATAGTGAATTATGGATTATGTGTGGATAAGGAATACTATTTGAGATAGGTTTATGTTTTAAAAGTGAAAATTATAGTGTTGGGTAATTAAGCCATATATTACATGTTTTTTTGAATAAGTTGAGGTTTTTATGGTTTTATTTCCTAATCATTAGTTTTATGGTGTAATTTTATAGATTCGTGGATTTTATGCTGTAAATTTGGAAAATTATATCCTATTTTTTTCTTTGGGTTTGATGATTATTTTATCATTATTTTGTTTATCCTTCAGTTTTGGATGAACCCTATACTCCCTTGGGATATCCCTCAACCCTTCTTCCGCCTATTTATATATTTGGTTTTAGTGGTCACGTTTTGGTGATATGAGGTGAGTTCTCCTCTTTTACCCTCTATTTACCATGTATTATTCCTTATATATCCAATGCGTTTTCATTTCTTTTGGTAAGGGTGGGCTTGGACTATGTTTTGATAACCCTTTGGTGCGGTGTAGGTTGATCCCAATATTCCATGTGTGGTTGTGGTTTCAAACTTTTTATTCTTTATTTCATTATAAACAGTGAGATTTCAAAAGATTATTTAAGGTATAGAATCCCATTCTATTCTGTTTACATGCTATTTATGAGGATTTAATGATTTTTATATCCTTTGGACAAATATTTAGGGTCATATTAAGAATATAATAATTTTCATAATTGAAATTGACGGGTATGGTGATTTTTCTCATATCTTGGCTTCATTGATATAATTGTTGATATGTTTAATCCATGTTGTTTCCTTAATGAAATTAATGGTTGTTGGTATCATTTCTTATATAGTAGATGTAATCAGTTGAGACCCTTATTGTTTTTTTGTTTTATCGCACTTGAGATAAAAGGATAAAGGATGTATATTTTTCTAATAAATGATTTTACCATGGAAACCGTGTTTTTGTGATAATAAAAATTCTAAATAGATAATTAATGAGATGAAATCACAAGGATAAATTGTTGAAGTAGGTGTTTGTTTCTTTTGTGTGTACTTGTGATTATAGTGTTTCCCTACATGGTTTGGGTATGTTGTTTTACAGTGATAGAGGTGACCATCATGGTTATCTGATGAGTGGGGTTTTGTTGTGATGTAGTGGTTGGTTAGAATACATGTGACATGGGTAGTGGTGTGATGTTGTGTGTAGTGGTTTTGGTACATAGTGGTTGTGGTGCGTAGTGGAGATGATATGTGTTCATGTCGTGCAACAACATTATAGTTTACGATTTGGATGGGATGTGTGGTGATGTTGTATAGTTCACATTGGATGTTTCAGGGTGGTTGGTTCGGGTTTTGTGGTAGTGACAGTGTGTGGTGGATGTGACATGTTGTTTTTGTAGTGAAATGGTTTGGTTGGTGTGGTGCAGTGATGATAGTTTATGTGAGGTGTTATGGTGATAGTTGTGAAAGGTGGTCCAGTTGTGGTATAGCATGGTTCTGTTAGTTTCCTAGTTATCCATGGAATAAAATATTATGATAAAATGAAATAAAATAGGCATTGGAGGTTCTGGAAATGTATGTGTGCTAAATTGGATTAAATTAATTGAATGTTATATTAATAAACAATGTAAATAAGAATGAGGTTTCTTAGTAAATGAAAGCAGAATTGTGAGGATTTTGTGGAAGTTGTGTGATGTGTTTCATATAGTGGTGTAAGTAGTTGTGACAAGTGTTGTGTGGTACTATGTTGGTTATTTGGTGTGTTCTAGTGAAGTCGATGTAAACCCATAGGTTGGGTGTTTTGTGCTATCAATATCATGTATAATTATGTTATTTATTTACTCACCTCACTCGAGTAGGATAATATTTCCAAATATTAAAGGTTATAGTTTTTTTATTAAAAATACAGGATAGTGGTGATATACATGGATGGCTTCCCACTCTTCCCCACTCTTCCTTCAGTTTTAGTGATGATACAATTTGGTGATGGAGATTAATCGACAGCGTTAACCAAGGTGTCTTAATTTGATATGTGATATGAAAAGGTAGTGATTTGATGTGATATGTGATGAGGGTCATGCATTATAAGTGGAGGGAGTGAGGTTTATTTCCTTCAAATTCATGATACCCTACTTCTTTGGTTATGTGATGAGATATTATGGCCCAACTATCTTCCAACGATTCATGGTGTGGTGATTCCAGATGCTAGCACAAGATGTTAGTCCTTATAGGGGTCAGGTTGGTAGGGATGTGTCTTGAACCACATCATAGATGGAATATGTCTATTTGGGAGATATGTTATGTGATGTGGTTGTGATGTGATATGTATGGAAGGGATGGGATCATAGAATGTTATATGTTGGGATGTGAGAGTAGAAAATCAGTGGGAAAAAAGCAGTAGGATGCCTTTCTTTATTATGATCTTGATATTATATTATTATATTGGATGCATAATTTAGTGACTTATCCATGTTGAGTATAGGATGTTTGGTTATCCTATTTAGGTCCTTTTTTGATCTTTTTTTCATTAATGTTCATATTAACTTTCTCTTTTTGCATGTTCATTTGAGACCTTGGTTATTTCCCCACATAGTGCACTTGTTATGCTCACCCTACATATATTAACTATTTTTGAGTTTTCCAAGTGGACTTTGAGGACCCAGATAGACATTACTATCTAGGTTGGTTTTTTTTGTATAGCTACTATAGACTTGTAATTTAGTATATTTATAGAATTTTATATGAATTATTTTTACATTATTTATACATTGTGGGATGGATTTTAATTGTCCTATATTTATCTAATAGATTTCCTTTATGTTTGTTATCATATATCCTAATCCTATTTTATATTATAGATGGTAATGCCTCTCATTTTTTGGATTTGTATATCCTCAGTGATATTCTCTAACCTGGAGCCTATTGTAGTAGGGACTCATGGGTTATTATATCTCCCCCTTCATTGCAAAATATTTGATGGTAGGGGTTCAAGGGAGAGTTGTATCATATGTTTTTTTAGATATAGGATGGAGTTTAGAGTTAGGCACCATGATATTTTCTTGGGATGGTAAGAAAATGTATCCAATTGATATTGGTGTGTACCATAGGCTAAGTATACCATCTAGTACACACAATTTTAGGTTCCTTGTGATCTATTGCACGAACTCTCATCTTATTGAGAGACCAAGGGAAGTGGACAAATTTATCTGGTACATACATATTATAGTTATATGAATCATAATTTATTATGTTCATTTATGAATTTTGTTTTTGTGGGAAAATAAAAATAATTAACAAAATAAGATTTTTAATATTTCATATAACTAGGATTAGGATGTTCTCCTTTTTTTAGGAATGGATTCTGTTCATCTTCTATGAGTGGTTCAAGTAGTTATGGTTTGGTAGACTGATTTTGTTGATCATTGAAGGATCATTCCAACATAGTATGATGAGGTATTATAGAGTGACATTTTTACCTTTTAAAAGAATATTTTGGGAAAGTATGATGATGGTATCTTAATCAAAAGACAGAGAATTTTCTAACGGAGATTGAGATCACATTCAGTCAGATTTGAGCACGGTCTAAGTTCTATGTACTATTCGTGGTGAGTTGGATGTAGGGATCTCAATGTCAGGGGTGGGGGTGATTTTCCTTAGTGATTGTAATTATTCTTATGTTTCGTTTCCCAAATTTGATAGGGATTTCTGAGAGAATTTATTTTCATAAAAATTGAGGTAACTGAAGAGGAAGGAGTTTTTCTCCGTTATTTTGGTGAGTTTGAGCGTGATGGAGTTGGATATCAGGTTCAAGGACCTCAAACACTTTTCTCCATATGTTGTTTTAATTGAGGATTCCTAATATCAACATCTGGAGGAGGATTTATTCTCAATGATTGGGTATTTTATCACTCATTTCACCCTCCCTGCATATCTAGAGGTGAAAAAATATAGGGTTATTGGTTAGTTTCTTTCCATGGGATTTGATGCCAAAGAGAGTATCTAGAAGTGTATCCAGAAGAGGAGTTTTCTAGATAGTGGGTCACAGGTGTTCAGGTTTTTGGGGTTTCGATATGTGGGGAATAAATCATGGAAGATCCCTTTTAGTCTTTTAGGGATGGGTGGATCTTGAGAAAATTTTGAATGATTCTCATTTTTGTGCTATGTATGTGGAGGAAATAGGCACGAACATCATTAGTACACGACTTCCCATGGATCCCTATATCAATTGGATGTTCAATCCCCTTTTCAGTAGTAGAAGTTCTTTGCCTTTGAGGTAGTTCTAGCACCAGGGATCACTAAAATTTGTTCAGCAACCGAGGGAAGGTGGTCTTGGAAGAGGTCAACCTCATTATTTTCCCCTTAAATAAGTTCCTAAGCCATATCATGGTTGTAGAGGACAGTGTAAGAGAGTCATAGGATCCATTAATATCTATAGAAATATGTTAGAGGCATCAGTTCTACAAAATATGAGATTTGTTTATTGTAAAATTTGTTTATAATCTACAATTGTGTGTGATTTGTTTGATTTGGGAGCCACACACCCTTTTATATCTCCATCTTTGGTTTTTTTGGTACTGGACTTGTAGAGTCTTCTAGTTACCATGGTATTATCCACAATGGTGGGAGGTTAGGCATTTTTTATATGTGTAGGAGATATAGACTGGGAATGGGGAAGATCCGGTTTGTGGGGGGATTTTTATTGAAACATATAAACCTATAATGTGTTATCTTGGTCATGGATTGGTTTTATATGATGTGGGTAGTCATAGAATATTTATAGAGAATATTTTTTTTTTCAATTTGGAGGTATAGTGAGTGGTGCTCATTGGAAAGCGAGGTTATCAGATGATTGTTAAGCATGTGGAGCCTCCATTTTAATAGTTGGTGGAGATTTTAGTGGAAGATAAATTTGGTGATGTTCCTAGGGTATTGGAGGAGTTCATGGATGTTTTCCTAGATTAGTTTATGAACCTTTCCCCTCAAAACGATTTCAAGTTTGGGATAGAGTTTTAGTTAAGTGAATCTCTTACTTTTATAGATCCTTATCAAATAGATCCAATAGTGTAGAAAAAATTGAAGTTGCAAGTGGACGATCTAATGTAGATAGTTCTCAACCAACTTAGAGTGCATTGTTAATGTGATCGAATATTGTTATACAAGAAGGAATATGATAGTAGAAGGATGTGTATAGTCTAATAGAGGTTGAATAAGGTGATATTTAAGAATAGTTACCCTCTTTTGAGAATATATGGTATTTTTGAAAATCTTAGAGGAGATAATTGGTTTTTAAAGATAAATATACGGTCAAGATATCACAGTTGAGGTTGAAGGATGAGGATATCCTAAATGATACCTTTAGATGTAGGTGTGGTGACATTGAGTTTGTAAATATGTTATTTGGTTTTATGAATGCATCACCAATGTTCATGGGGATCATGATATCCATGTTTTGTGAGTTCTTGCACTAGTTAATCATCATATTAGTTGATGATATCTTGATCTACTTGAGTTTAGAGGAGGAGCATTCTGATTATATTAGAGCTATTTTGGAAGTCCTTTGACACCACCAGCTCTATAGGAAGTTATCCAAGTGTATGTTATGGACATAATAGGTACATTTCCTAGGAAAAATGGTTTCCTAAAAGGGTATGATAGTGGAACCATAAAAGTTTGAGGCTTTTTTGTCTCGGTAATCACCTAATAACATGGTAGAGTTTCATTGTTTCCTAGGTATTGTAAGACTTTATTAGTGTTTTTTACCCGATTAATCTAGATTTTAAGCCCCTCTACAAACATTAAATTGGAAGGAATTTTTTTTTGTGGAGTGAAAAATGTCAGGTAGTGTTCGATTACATAAATTATAAGTTGGTTAGTGCTCTAGTGCTTCAGTTTCCTAAGGAGGGTCTATTTTTTGAGGTTTTTAATGATGTATCTGTTCCAAGTTTGGGAAACGTATTGATGAACATGACAATTTTCAGCTCTAATAGGTTTAGGTAGTTGTGTCCCCAAAAGTTTAACTATTATACTAACGATCTAGAGTTGTTGGTAGTCATGTTCATGATAAGGTTTTGGTGAAATTTCCTCATCTGTGATCACTTCGTGGTTTTCATAAACCATAAGAGCATAAAATAGGTTTTCTCTCAATGAGATCAAAATATATACCAGGTAAGGTGGAATGAGTTTCTGTAGGATTATGATTTTTAGAAATATTACCTACCAATAAAGGGAAATGTGGTTTCCAATGCATTGAGTTTTAATTCTTGATGAGATATGGTTGTGGAGTCTACCGATGTCTGGAAAGAGATAGATGGGGTTAAAGAAATGTATATTGACATCTGGGAGAGAAGTGGTCACGATTGTCTCTAAAAGATGACTATGGAGTCATATTTGATATGGTAGGTGGAATATTCTTAGTGTGGAGACTCATTAGAAGAGGTGATGTGTGACCGTGTTGTCCAAGGTGATTCCTCAGAGGGATGGTTAGAGGATGGTTATAATCAAATATTGTTATAGGGGAGATTGTTAATTTTGTATGTGATGTGTGAGATAGTTATTAATGAGTTTCAAATATCACATTTAGCTATATATCCTATTTTGAAAAAGATGTATCATAGTTTGATGAGATAGCTTTGGTGTCCATGGATGAAATGGTCAGTGGAAGAGTTTTTGGTGATGTGTTTTGTTTATCAGAAGGAGGAAGAATAGAATCATATTAATAGAGGTTTTTTGTAATATTTAAATGTTATAAAGAAGAAATGACAGTAAATCATTATGGATTTCATCATAGGGTTACCCCAAGATCAGGGTGGTTGTTATGTATTTTTTGTGGTAGTGGAGAAATTGGGGAAGTTATCTCATTTTCTAAAATCTATGAGTCGAGTGTCGTGGATTTATTTGTGAGAAAATATGTGGTTGATGTAATTGGGACTCATAGGGTACCAAGGACCATCATCTATGATCAGGACCCTTGTTTTACCTTATGGGGTTGGAGGTAATTTCCATATTATTTTAGCTTCCTATTGTGCCTTATCACTATATTCCACCCTCACACAGATAGGCAGATAGAGTGCACTATCTAGACACTATAGGATATGATACGGGTTTGGGTCATGTAATTTGTCAAATTTTGGATAATAAACCTACTTTTGGCCATGTTTTCTTACAAAAACAACTATCAATTTTTCATTTATATGGCTCCATTTGTGGTATTTTATGAACAACCATGTCATTATACATTATTATTGATGATGGTTGGGGAAACAATAGTTCTTGGACTTGATGTGGTGTAAATCATGATAGAGATGATCTAGTTAGTTTTAAAGTAGTTGAGGGTGTCACATGACCTTCATAAGGCCAATTATGATCGTTGGTTCAGACCCTAGAGTTCAAGGTTAGAGTCCATGTGTTCTTCAGATTTACCCCTCGGCATGGGCCACAGATGTTTGGTAGGGGGAGTAAGCTTTAACCCATGTTTTTCCCCTTTGTGGTGTTGTTAAATATTAGGGAGGTGGTTTATTAGTTGGCATTACCATAGTGGCTAGATATGAGCTATGTAATCATCCAACTGTCCCAAAATTTTCAATATCTTCATGGTGTCTCCCACATCATTAAATTGGGAGAGTTTGATATCAAGGATGATGTGACATTCACAGAGAAACTACTAGAGATCCAGGACCATCAAGAGAAGGTTCTATATGGATGAACCATCCCATTGGTTCATGTTTTGTGGAGGCATGGTGACCTATAAGAGAGTACTTGGGAGAAAGAGACATAGATTCATGCCATGTACTTATAAATTTTTTAAATTTAACATTCTTTGTTTAATTTTTTTTGGATGTTGTGATAATGGATCCTGTTTTTCATCTGATTTCTTGTTTCATGTTTATGTGTGATGTGTAATGTTCTATATCTGATATGTGATAGGTATTATCACATATGAAAAGTGGAGGACCTAAATCCTAACCAAGATGTGCTATAATCTAACATGATTAAAACCATGTGGGTGAGTTAGTACATCCCAAAGTGTACAATATCTTAACATAGAAGATGGAATTATTATATTTTTTTCCTAGGGAAGTGTTGTGTGATGGTTGTGTTATTGGCTGATTTGGGCTATGTGGAGGTTTAGATGCTGATGTGAATGGCTATGTAAAATACAGTCTCATGTGGTTAGTACTGGATTTATGGTGTTGTTCCTGTTGATAGGTTGTGGTGTAATTTTGTGGTAATATGGATGTGTGGTATTTTTCATGGGTGTTTTAGTTATCATGTTTCTTTGGTGGTGTTTGATGTGTAATGAGATCCTTGAGAGGTATCTCATGTGTTGTTTATTTAAACACCATTTTTTCAAAGGTTTGTTTTTGATTATCAAGGGTGAAAATTATATGAGAGGTATCTAATGTAATGGTTCATGATTTCTTGGATTTTTTTTACTTTTCTAGTTCTTTGCTTAAATAGTTATTATAGGATGCTAGATTAGGTTCAATGGAGTTTGAGCTGAAATAGACCTATTCTTTCGTAAAAGAGAAGTTTACAGTATAAGTCTATGTTTTATGGTTTTTCATGGTAGTGACTTACTACTTCTGTGGAAAATTGGGATACCACATGATACGAGGTTACTCTTTAAAAGTGGAACTTATAGAATCTGTTTATTAAGATTTAGAGGACATGTTTTAAATAGAAGTTGAGGTTTTAAATATTTTTTATCCCGAAGGTTGGTTTTACGGCATAAGTTTTCACAGCTATGGATTTTATAACATAAATGTGGGTTTATGCTATAAATAATGTTACTTATAGCCTATTTATATCTCTTGTTCAGATGATTCTTTTATCATTTAGTTGTGTATCCTTCAGTTTTGGTTGAACCCTAATCACCCTTTGGAGATCTCTCAGCCCTACTTCATCCTATTTAGATTTTTGGTTTTGGTGTTCAAGGTTTTGATATCCAAGGTGATCACTTAACTTTTTCTATGTTGTTTCCCTTTCTTACATCCATATATATCCCCTAATAAGGTGATACATTGGATTAGAGCGAGTTTATGATATGTTTTGATAACCCTTTGGGGAATAATAAGATGATCCAAGGTCAACATGAGCTATTATAGTTTCTAGTTAAATCTTCTTTTCCATGTGGTGAGTAGAAAAATTAGAAATCTTCTTTGAGGAAAACGATCCCTGGTATATCCTTTTTATTTACTATGTGTGGGAATTTAATTATTTTCCATTCCCTTGAGTAGATATTCAGGTTCATCATAATATGATAATAATTTTCATAGTTGAAATTGAAGAGTATGTGGTAGATGTCACAAGTTTTGGATACATTCATATTTATATTGATATGATTATGCCATGATTTTTCCTTGTTGAAAATAATGGTTTTTGAGATCCTTTATTACATAGTATATTTTATGAATTGAGACCATTTATGGGTTTTTGTTTGATATCACACTAGATAAAATACTAAATAATGTGTATTTATCTAATAAATTGGTTTCCCATGGAAACCTAGATTTTATTTTAATACCTATGCTAAATAAAGAATTAATGAAATGAATGGTTTTAAATAAATTGTGGAAGATAGTGTCTATTTCTTTTGTTCATGCTTGTGTATTTTGTGTTTCCCTATATGATTTGGGTGAGTTGTCTTGTAGTGATGTCAGTGACCGGATGATATTTGTGATGAGTGGGGATTTTATTAGATATGGTGGTTGGTTGGAATAGATGTGGCATGGACCATGGTGTGATGTGGTGAACAATTGTTTTGGTGTGCAATGGTGATGATGTGTGGGGGTGTTGTATGATGTGTTTATAGTGTGTGTCTTGGATGGGATGTGCGGTGATGTTGTGTAGTAGATAGTAGATGTTTTTTGATGGTTTTGTTTGTGAGGTAGTGTGTAGTGGATGAGACATGTGGTCGATATAGTGAGATGGTTTGGTTGTTGTTTTGTGGAAATGATAGTGGATGCGAGGTGTTTTGATGATCGTTGTGTGAGGTGGGATAGTTGTTGCATGGCATGGTTATGATAGTTTCTAGATTAGGCATAGAATAAATTATGATGATAAAAAGGAAATAAAATATAATGGTAAGTAAATGAGATGGGAAAGAAATGGATGTGTGGTAAAATGGATTAGATTAATTGAATAATAAATTAATGAGCATTGTAAATGTGAATGAAGTGGCTTATTAATGAAAGTGGAATTTTTTTTTTGGTGATTGTGTGATGTGTTACATATAGTGGTAGAAGAGGATATGTTAGTTTATGTGTGGTATGAGGGTGATGACCTGGTGTGTAGCAGTGAAGATGATGGGAACCTATAGGATGGGTGTTGTGTGCTATCTATATCTTGCATCTTTATGTTATTACTTTACGAACACCACATGAGTTATATAACCTTAGCAATGTTGAAAGGTTAAAGTATCTGATTTTTCCCCAGCATCTAGGATGGCGGTGATATAGATTATTAGATACCCCCTATTCTTTGATGTTCTTTCAGATGTAGTGATGATACAGGTTGGTGTTGGAGATTACCCAGCAATGTTGTCCTAGGTGTCTCTAGGAGAGATGTGATATGACAACACAGTGACGTGATGTGATATGTGGTGGGGCATATGAATGGAAGGAGGAGCGTACAATGTTGATATCCTTCACATTCATGGTATCATACATATTTGGTTATGTAATGTCATAAGATGTGATATCCCAACTATCTTCAGGTGAGATGTGGTGTTGTGATGCCTGATTCAAGCATAGGATACTAGAACATGTGACGGTGGGGCATGTAGGCATACATCCTGAACCACATTAGAGATGAATTATGTGTCTTTGGGTGAGATATTATTTAATGTGGATAAGGGAGTTTATATGCTCTCTATTGAGGGAAATCCCCGCGATCCTCTTCTTCTTTCATATAGGGTTTCCGATCTCACCCTTGGCTTCTCCCCTTCACTCTCAACTTCTCCCCTCTGCTCTCCCCCTCCCCTCTGGCTCTTTTGACTGTGCACATTCTTCTCCGGTTCACTTTTTTCTTCCATTGATGGTTTGAGTTTTGGTCTCCCTCTGATCCCTCAACCCACTCTGGTCTTAAATTTCTTCATGATTATTCTGTTCGGGTATTTTTTGGAGTTTTTCTAAGACTTTGGAATTGTGGATTGGTGGTTGTTGGGTTTCCAGTTATTGCATAGGTTGGTCTTTCTTCTGTGTCCACCCTTACCTACTCTAACCTAGGGTTCCAACGCTTCTCTCGAGGTTGGATTTGGAGTGATGGGTACACAAGGTTTTGGGTCATATACTTTTCGGTCATTGAAGATCCTTTTGGGTTTTATCCCCGAACTTCTTTAGGGATCACTTTCATGTTTATCTTCTTTCTTAAGAGAGTTTTTTTATTTTTACTGGTGGTCTCATTTGGAGACTCTGTTGGTTTTTTTTATGGATCTGGTGGAAATTCTCAATAAAGAATATGGTGATGGTGTTGATAGATGAGGATAGTGAGGACAATGTCAGAATCATTGATGGTGAATTTCTATGGTGGTTATGACAACATCATTAATGTTTCTTTCGGTTTTTCTTTGATTTTTTATTGTGTTTTGTAGTAAACCTTGGGATGTTTTGGTTTATAGAAGAAATGATGGATTCCTCATATGTAATTTTTTATTTTTGTTACTTTCTTGGTGATAAATGTGTTGACCGGTGCTAGTGGTGAGGGGTGGTCAACAATGGTGGTGTACCACCGTGATGTGTTCTGGTCTTTGGCACGGGTAGTGATGTATGGTGGTGAAAATGAAGTTGGTTTACCAACTTTGATGGTGGAAAGTGGTGATGTGACTGGCTGATGTGATGCTCCTAGTTCGAGGACGCTTTGGTAGGGTGGAGTCATGATGGAAGTCGATTTGTGGATCCAGGAGAGCATGTGACATGTGGTGGACATGGATTTTTTAATTTTGAATGTTGTGGGGGTTTTGGAAGGCTGTAATGGTGGAATGCGATCTAGAATGTGTTTATTTTTTAAATTTGAATTTTTTATGCCGAAATTATCTTATTGGGATTTTTCTGTTATTTTTTGTTAGTTTTCAAACTTACCCCTTAAAATTTTCAGTAGAAAATATTAAAAATATGGGTTTTGGTGGTTCTGATGTAATATCTATGGGAAGTGATAGGAGTTTCATACGTTAAAAATTGGGTCATGATAATAAAAATTCATTAGGGAAGTAGTATTAGGGAACCTTTCTTTGTTATGATCATGATGTTATATTGTTATATTGGATGAGTGATTTGGTAACTGTGCAATAGTGAGGCTGGGATTGTTAGTTGACCTATTTAGCAACTTGTTGGTTCTACTATTTTTTCACTGGATCATTATTAAGATATTTTCACATTTTCACGTGAGACCTTGGTTATTCCCCTACTGAGTATACCTATTATGCTCATGCTATGTGTATAAACTATTTTTCAGGTTTTAAGGATAGATTTTGGGATTGAGATGGAAATTACTATCCGGTTTGGAATTGTTATTGTGTTGCTGCCATAGACTTATTTTTCGGTATATCTTGTGACTTTTATATGTTTCAGTTTTACATTATTTAGGAATTTTGGGATTTTTTTGTTTATGTTTATTAATCTGTTATAATTTATTGGTGATAATTTATCCTATGTCCTGATCGTTTTTTATATTATAGAGGGTTATGCCTCCAATTTGTGATATTTTTATAACCTTGATGCTAGTTGCAAACCTGGGGCCTATTGGAGGTGGGTCTTTGGGGGTCAATATATATCTCCCTTTATTACAACATCTTCAGTGTGAGGGTTTCATGATAGAAGGATAACTTTCTAGTAGGGATTAGTGTGTTGCACAAATAATTTTATTATATCTCATTGTCAATATATCAACCCCCTTTCTTGCTTATTCCTTTTCTATTTATATTCTTATAATATCATATGTATTTATTATCCATATTTTAAATATGAAAACCATTTAATATTATCACTTCCATTCCAAATGATTATTTCTTTTTTAACTCATTCAAACTAGTCACACATTTCCTATTTAAATCTCTATAAGACTCATTCTATTAATTATCATTTAAAATTGTTCAAATAATTTCATTTAATTAATTTCAATTTAACAACTTTAATTATCACATATTTATCAACCATTTTTATCATTATAGAAATCCTTAGTTATCGTGGATCTTTTTTTATTAAAACACTAATTATTGAATAACCACAAATATGGTGAAGAATCTCCTCATTTATTATTTATGAATATCCTTAAAAAAATTATCTAGCACCATTGGATTTAATATCCTCACAATATCCCAGAATCATAATCACTTTATTTATCTAAGTATCTTTATGAAACCGAAATTATTCTTTCCATGTATGCATGAATACATGCATGAACACTTCAAGTGAAATATCTTATTCATAGATTATCCTCATGTTCTTCATCTAAATAAAATTCAAACACTACATTGTGGAATATTCATTTATGGAACAACCAATTAATATTCTTTATTATTCAATATTCATCACTGAATACTTTGTATTTAATCATGATCATAACAATAATCATTACTTTTAAATCACTAAATAAGAATTAAATAACTATCTATATTAAAGTTATCCTCTTGAAATATAAATCTAAATTTTTCTAGAAATCTGAGATTTATCAAACAGAAATTTCTTATGTGTCAATTGAATAATATTTTATTGAGACTTATGTTTCATCCATAAGATTTTATGTGTCACTTTAATTCCAAATACATTTTAATTTTCCACTTTACGTTATTTATAAATATCTTCTATAATTTTGGATGTATTTTACATTAGTATTAGAAGAATAAGACTAATATGAAATATCATTGATCTATTTTAACATAACACAAATTATTTTATCATTAATACTATATAACACTAATATATTGTTATATAATGTCAACTTAATCTTACGAAACCAGTGATTCCATGTGTTTATTATAAAAAACACCTTCTCATTCTGACATAGAGTCTACCATGATGGGATTTATCTATTTTATTCTTTGATTTCATGGATTTAATATGATGTAGATGTGAAGTTATTCTAATGAAAGAACCATATCACCAGTTTAATATGTAATAGTAATAAAAAAATACATAATTAATCTCACATTGATATTCTATAAGGTTCTGGATATTACATGGATCCATTTCCATGGAACCAACCTTAAATAGACCTCACCATTTTAAATTTCATTAGACATAATATATAAAATATTAGAAATATTTATAGGTGAAAATTTAAATCAAAAAACCTATCTCAACAGGACTCAAAACATATCAAATCACTTCCACATAACTTAAAAAACATCAAATTAATTAAAAAATATCAAATCTTCATAAAAATATTCATATAAAATTCCAAAATTCTTGAAACATGTTGTAACTCATTAATTGAGTATATAAATAAATATTTCGCTATCTTAAATAGCTATTCATTTATTCTCTATAATTATACACAATAATTTTTTATATTAATTAAATATAATGATTTTAGAACACATCTCATCACTATTTTCAACTCTCATCTTTATCTAAGAGATATAACTTCATGATATAAATTTTTTCCAACTTGATTATTACATGGATAGATTTTATGTCTTTCATCCTTTTTCAATATGTAAATGGATATATAATAATATCTCTAATGGAAGCATCTCAAAATAAATATTATTTTCCAAGTGAATAATTTTAAATACTTGGATTCTTCTATCCTCAAGGACAATTTTATTATTTCTTAAGAAAATTAATATTTTAGGTAGATTCTAACTATAAGATTCATTATGTTCTCCAATATACACAACTCATCATGAATTGACACCTTCCTTGAGTATTTCACTTAATCTTACCACCTTCTCAACATATCTCTCAAAAAAATATTTAAATAATTATTATTGAAAATAAATGCAACAAATCAAAAATGTGTTTAACAAGATCAATTTCTTGAGAATAAGATAATGGAGGAGAAGGATATTTCAATCAAAGCCATGGAAAAGATAAAGACCAATAAAGAGGAAGTTGAGTTTGCTGACTAATTTGAAGAATATGAAGAAATATATAAATATCCTTAGATAATAATATCTATTATTTTGAAAGGCATTAAAAAACATAATGGGTAAATACAACGGTCAACACCCACTAAAATGTTTCAATTATGTTAGAATAGGAAATAGTATTATTGATCTTCAAAATAAAGAAAGTGTTAATTTAGAGGATTGTGAGAAAGAATAATGTTTTTAGAGAAGTACATAGTTTAAAATATTTAAATAAATCAAGAAACATTTTAAGGGAAAATAACTTCATAAGAAGAAACAAAAGTAGTATTTTAACATCTTAGATTTTTTTAATATTTTTATAAATTTTATTTTTAATATTATTAATTAACTTAATTATTTTTTTTATATTTATCTCTAATTTTTTTATTCAATATCTTTCATTTATAATATAATTTTATTTATTAAGATTTTTTATTATAAAAGGGGAATCCCATGGGCCTGGTGATAGCCCATTATTCAGATGAGTCCATGTGACTCATACCCATGACGGAAGGGAAACATTGGCGAAACACCTACCCTAGCCTATATATTTTCATTATTTCATTTTTATATCATTTTTATATATACTTATATCTATTTTACTATATTCATGATTCCTTTATCATATATTATTTCACTTTATAGCTACATAAATTTTAGTTTTATTTTTATATCATCATAATAATTACATCATCGTAATCTAATGGTTAATAGAGTATGATACATGTTTTAAAATTCAAAAGGTAGTAATATATTAAAATTAATATCAAATTAAATTTTATATGAAAACATATTATGAATGGTTAAATATCATTTTTACACTAAAATAATTTATCATTAAGTTTTAATTAAATTATAATTTATTTAATTTTGAAATGGTTTTTATCGTATTCTTTCCACATATTCTATTAATAAAAAATATCCATTTAAAAAATTATGAAACATGTTTTATAATAAAATAACATAATAAAATATTTACTATCATTATTTTAAAATTTAATTTATCTTACTTATTGTGACTTATTATCTCAAAATTGGTATAAAACCGTGATAATGTAGTTTTTAGAAAATTAAAATGGTAATTGGCATTACATTATAATCCTGAAATGTAAAGGATATTTTACAGAAAATGTATTCTCAATTAACAATTTTGAAGCTAAATTCCAATTAATTATAATAAAAATTTCATAAAACAAAACTTTTCTACAATTATATATAATTAATTATCAAATATATAAATTATGAGTCGATAAATGATATAAATGAAATCATCGATAACATAAGAAGTAATTATTTTCTTATTATATTATTTTTCTATGTATTAAATTATTTTGTTTAAAATCTAATTATATAATATTTAGAATATTAATTTTATAAAATGAACTTGATTTTTTTAAATCATAACATCTAAATTAGGTTGGGGTGAAATTTTGAGAGTTTTATAAAATACTTTATTTCTAATGAATAGTAATAATATAGTTTTTATTTTCAATATATTTTATGACTTCATAATCATGTAATAATAATTTAATAATATACTTTAAAAAAACTAAAATATGTATAAATAATTATATTATTTTTAAAAAATATTAAAATCCTATTTTAAATCTATTAAGTAATTATAAATTCTAAAAAGAACTTTTGAATGTTATAAAAATTTCAATGAATAAAACATTCATTTTTGTAAAATTAATATATAAAATGGGAATTTATTTCTGAAATTTTAATATATCAAAAAAATATTTCTTAATGTAAAACTCAGGGATCCAAAACCATGGGTGACCATTTGAAAATTTATTTTAACAAAACAAATAATTCACAAGGCTATGTTTGAAAAAGAAACAATTATCGTAATTTATATAAAAAAACACCTCTCCGCCCCCATTTATTTCCCTCTCAATATCACTATCATTCCCTTACCTCTCTTATTCTCTAATTATTTTCCTTGGTGAATCTTCTGATATCTAAATGAACGACCACTCTAAACTTATGAAGTGGTGCTTAAAGTAAGGGTACCCAATCTTCATATATCATTTTAAATTTTAATACTTTTATTAAAGTATCATATAAATTATTTCTAATAAACTTATATGATTTTAATTCAATGTTATAATCATCCATTTTCTTTTTTGTAAATGATATATTCTTTATTATCTCTTATTATATTGTTTTAGTAGGCTGATATTATATTGATGTAATTGGTTCCAGTCCTCATCCTTCTCTATCACTTGAAATATTATTTTTATACTATCATTATTGGTTTTAATACACTTCCTTGATTCTAATTAAATATTATTATCATAAATTTGATATATTGTTTATTATTTTTTACTTATTACCACTCATTATAATGATTTCCTAGGCCGTTATTATGTCATATTAAGGGTCTCTAGCTTCTTCTCTTTCCCTAATTATGTTAGTATTTATGATTAAATCCCATTTAATTGATAAATTCTATTATTATACATTTATATAATTTTATTAAAATAATATCAATGATTTATCACCATTATAACTCATTATATTACATTAATAATTTTTTATAATGCTCAAAATTCTCATACCCATAAAATCATCCAATCTTTGGTTAAAGAAACAAGTGTGTGTAGTTTTATATGCAATTAAATCTCTATCTGGAAACAAAAAAGTGGATGTGAATCTGAAAAAGAATTACCTAGGGGTAATAACCCTGAAAATAATTGGTTGGGATGTAACTCAGTCTGCACTCGATGCACAATAAGTGAGCCTTACTACACACCAGGTTTGACACATCCAAGGGATATGATATAGATGATTCACAGTCTTTACCAACCCAAATTAAAGATTCAATTTTATTTATATGGTTATTTAACTATAATTTATTTGATCTCCTAACATTTCAAATAAATTCTCTGTACATCCCATACTCATTTACAGTACTAATTTTTATAAAGTACCAAATATCTAGAAATCCATATTTTTGACTTGATAAGGGTAATTATATGAAAATTCAGAATCCATAATAAATTCAAATATGATTCGAAGTATTTTACATATACACCCTTATTAATTCATTTTTAGGGTTAATCTATTGATAATATATATAATCTATATTTCTATATAGAAACTCTTGTATGATAATAATTGTTGAGAAATTATTCCATGTATTTTTAATTTTCTCATCCTTAAAAATTATAATATGTATATCCCATTATAATTTAGTATATTATTGA
Organism: Viscum album; assembly: GCA_963277665.1. Lineage (NCBI taxonomy): Eukaryota > Viridiplantae > Streptophyta > Magnoliopsida > Santalales > Viscaceae > Viscum > Viscum album. The sequence goes on from OY728123.1 coordinate 1,761,482,733, forward strand.
ATTACTTGTTATTTTTTATGATATGTGGGTCTTTAAATTATATATCTCCTTAGTGGAATTTTAGGTCTCATGAAATAACTAAGATATTGTAATGGGAGTGTCCTTACCCATTATATATGATGTCTTGACATAAGGCCTATATATTTTGTTTATAATGTCTAGCATTATGAATTTCAAAAATTTCCATCATTAGGTGTTTATTTACACATTTATTACCATTACCTTATATGGATTATGTTATGTGGTGTTTGTTGTTTATACATTACTATTATGTTGATTATTCTATATTATCTTCAATTAAATGCTACCCCTTACTGGGCATCTAAGCTCATGCCTTTATGTTTTATCTATATTCCATAGGAAAAATGGTTGAATTATGGGATTACAAGGATAAATAAATACATTTTCATGTATTAATTTTATAAATCCTACATTTTTTATATAATGTAAAGTTCATTTATGTATCTAGTTCTCAAGACAACTAAATTTCTAGATCTAGTGCATTATGATCTGTGAATTATATACCATTGTAATAAACTAGCCACCAGCTATTGGTTACTAGAGTTAGGGTGTTATATTTGGTATTAGAGAAAGTTTAATCTAAACCTTAAGAACTATATTTATAAGAACATAGTTAGAGAACATACCCAATGTGATAAAACCATAGGATATTTTAGAAATATTTTTATATAAAATGATTAAAATTTACATAAATGAATAAAAATTGAATAGTATGATTTATAATACCTATTTGTAATCAAGAACTGTTTAAATATTTTCCAATAACTATAAATTATTTCTATTAGAACTCGAATCAAAACTCTTAATTGGTTTAGACATTTCCCTCAAAATCAAGTTAATGACATTGGTGTTGGAGTTGAGTAGATTATAAATATATTAAGGAATTTAACTTAGGTTATGACAAATAACCATTCCCAAACTATTTCATCTCATCATAGTGAAACAATATCAGATATCTTCATGTAAAAATAACCTCCTAAATTAATTATAATAAATAATCCATTAGATAACATTATAGGTTATCATGTTATAAAATTAAGAGTATATTTTAAGACTTTTGGATACTATCATGGGTTAATAAGTTTAAAGTTGATCATATGATCCAAGTTATGGATACCCTTTTGGGTCTTATGTTATTATTTTGATTAATGATATTTTGAGAAATTTTTATTATATTTTTGGATGAATACATGATTGAGTTTTAGATAACCATTTTGGTTGGTATGTGATTCGAGGATGAGTTGATTATGGATAACTATGATAATGAGTTGATTGAATTTGTGAACATAATTTGAGACATATATATAACCTTGTGGATTGTAAAATTATTTTGGTATTATGTTATTGGATATATTTGTGTAAAATATTAATATCCTTTTCAAATTATTTATTGAATGATCCTATATTGTTTGGGGATAATATTTATGATGAATTCGAATAGAATATGCTTCTAGAAATTTTGGGATTAGAATATTGTGATAAAGATAAATCGAATTTTTTTTAGTTATTTAAATTCATCAAGTTATTGATATTAAGAGGAAATTTTAATGAAGTCTGGGATGAATAGAAATTGTTATTGTTTGAACTAGTATAATGTAATATATCTTTGGTTGAAATAATAGTTTCAAATGATAAGCAACTCATAACGATTTTCCAAATTAATGTGTTCATTGATTATCATCATAACCATTTTTTTAGTTTTTGGTAGAAAACATGGTCATAATAATGAATACAGGATAGGCATGTGTTATAGACAGCAAATTAAATTTATTTTTCAAATGATTGTGAAAAATGAAAAATATAACACATATTTATTATGATGTAAAAGGTGATTCTTATAGTATTTCATGAGATAATTAGATTTCTCATTTAAAACTATATTTAGAGCCATGAATATATTAATAATACTCTCATTTATTTTCAATTATAGATGAAATTAATATTCTGAGGGGGGGAATTTATTAAAAGGGGCATAATGTAAAATCCCATAATTTTAATGTATATTTTTATAATTTTTCTTCGTTAAATTATAAATTTAAATTCTAAATTATTTTCATCATTTTTAATATATTTATCAACTATTTATTATTATATATTTTCAATTGTTATGTAATTTTATTAATTAAAATATTTTTTTATAAAAGGGAATCTCATTGGCTGGGTGATAGCCTATTTTGTCTGGAAAGGCTTTAAGGCTCGGACCCTTGAACGAAGGTTGGTAGGGGTTCAAAGCCTACCAATAGACTATGAATTGTACCAATTTCAATTTAAATCCTTTTATATATACTTATATCTATTTTAATATATTCATGACTCTTTTTTACATATATATTTTCACTTGAAAACTACATTAATTTTAGTTTTGTTTTTATATCATCACAGTAGAAAATTAATCATAATCTTATGGTGAACATATTATGATACAAGTCTTCATAGTCAAAAAGTTGAAACAAATTGAAAATAATGTCATGTAACATTTTATATAAATCATATGATGAATAGATAAAAATAATTTTTACACCAATATGAAATTTTATCCTGATTTTTTAATTATAGTATAACTCACTTAAATTCTAAATTGCTTTTATCATAATACATATTTTATTAATAAAAATATCTTTTAAAAATGTTATGTAACTTTTTTTATAATAAAATAACATTAAAAATATTTATTACTTTAATTTTAAAATATAATTTATCTAATGTATAGTCTTACAAAAAAAATGGTTATAAAATATTTATAATGTATTTTCTAAAAAACTGAAATAGTTATTTATATGGCATTGTAATCATGAAATCTAAATTTTATTACACTTAAAATTATTTTCAATTACATATTTCAAATTAAAATTCAACATTATTAGAATAATGATTTTAAAAAATATAAATTTTCTTTATATATAAATAATTAATTATTAATCATCTATAAAATAAGAGACGATAGAAAATATAAATGGAATAACTCATCATAAAAGAAATAGTTTTTTTTATAAAACATTATTTATATTCCTAATAAAATATTTTATTTAAAATTGAAATATCTAACATTTATAATTAAAAATTTATAAAATGAACTTTATTTTCGAATCGAAATGTCTAAATTAGGTAGGGGTGAAATTTTATAAGTTTTCTAAAATACTTTATTTTTCAATGAATTGTAAAAATATAGTTTGTGGTCTCAGTATATTTTATGACTTCATAATTAATTAATTATAATGATATATATTTATATATTCACATCTTAGATATTTTTAGATAATTATTTTATTTTTTTATAAGTATTAAAATCATTTTTAAGGTCAATAAATAAATTACAATGTTTAAAAAGAAATTTTTTACTTTGAAGATGATTTTTTAATGAATCAATGATGATTTTTGTTGTCAAATTCATTTATAAAATGGGAATTTAGTTATAAAATTTTAATATGTAATAGAAAACTTATTAATATGAAAAATCCATGATCTAAAACCATGGTTGGATAATGGAAGATTGATTTTCTAAATCCTATAATTTCAAATGAAATATTTAGAAAATAATAAACAATTCTCCGAATTTTTTTTTATAAATACCCACCTCTACACACAATGTTAGTACCACCTAATATCATTATCATATCTATCCCTCTAGTATTCTCTAATTAATTCCTTTGAATAATCCCTCAATAACTCAATGAATCACGTCTATAAACATAGGAAGTAATACTTAAATTAACGGGTCCCATTCCTCATATTTCCATTTTAATTGCAAACCTTTTCTTATAATGTCATTTAAATTAATTTCAAAATACTTCCATGATTTTCATTCAATGGTTATTTATTAATTTGATATATTTTTAAATAGATATTTCAAATTCACTTTCAAAACCTAACCCAGTGGGGTCAAGCCACAACTACCACAATCCCTCCTTAATAAGTCAGGGGATAGCGGTAAGTGTCAAATGTAATGTATAATATGGAAGGCCTTTTCATAATTCACATGTAAACACACACCCAACCATATTCATGCATAATTGAATATGAATATTAAGAAAAATTTGAAAAAACTAGAGTATAAACCATGTATAGAAAACCTCTAGAGTGTAAAAGTGTAAAACATTATAAACTAAAAAGTAAAGGGGAAAAATACATCCCAATTAAAAATATGTCTCAACCTGAAAAACTGGAAAGGTAAATGTTGAGAGATCCCAGCTCTGAATCTCCAAGATCTAACCACCATACATGGTCAAATTCACCAGGTATCCCTATCCTCCTCTGTAGTCACTACCGACCTATTTTTCATTTTCATAAGACACGACATGTGTGGGAAAAGCCCATGAAGGGGTTTGTATATACATACCTATTAGGATGCACAAAAAGATGAAGTGGGAAGTAGTAAGAGACATGGTAGTAATTGATAGGAAAAAAATAAAGCTCAACCCAAATCAATGGAGTATGAAATCAATCGTCAAGTATATATATATATATATGTGTGTGGTTATACTAAAGAAACCCAAATGAGGGAGAAAGGGATCTCTCTCTCACAACCCAATCCAATATAAGAGATCCCACAATACCAGAAGTCCATAAATGATTTCCACTATCTCATGTGTCTATCCATTGGAGTAACCATTTGGTGGGCCCATGCCTCAACATTGTGCCACATAGTTTAGGGGGAACTATCTCCAAGCCGAGGACATGCACCCTAGTCCTTCAGGGGGTGCCACTTAGTGTAAGGAGAACCCACTCCCTATCTGATATGGGTAAAAATCGGTGGGTGGAGGACCCATGCCTTAATTCATCAGTGGTTTCCACTCACTATATATAGGACCCACACTATAATGATGTAGGGGGTTCCACATGAAGTAAGAATGATCTTCACCCTATCTGATTGGGGTACCACTCTATAGATTGAAACCCTAACACCATAGGGTGGTACCACTTATTAGATAGAGGACCCACACCCTAATTAAATAGGGACTACCACTCGGAGTAATAAGTAACTTCACCCTAATCTATTAGGGGGGTACCACACTAAAGATAGATAGAGGACCCACACCCTAGTCCATCTGAGTGGTACCACCCAGTAGATAGATAGATGAATCAAGCCCTAGTCTATTAGTGGGTACCACCCTAATGATCCTATCTAATTAATGTCTTAATCGAGTTATACATAAATAATCTTCATGCCCGATACATCTTTTATCACATCTCAAAATCCACTATGGAGGGCATCAACACATTTTATGGAGAAAAACACTCAGGCTAGGCTACTTGCGGGTGAAAATATGATTCCAAACATAGGAGATATGAGGTAAAAGGTTATTCAAAAATTCTGAAGGGGTACATGGTGTATAAGATACCCACAAGACATGTGGTCTCACTTCACTACCCAACCATGTCCCTACCAATGTATAGATCACTAACCTTGTATCACTACACAATATGTAGGTGTACTACACGATGTGCCTCAACCACCCGAGGTATTGACCATGATCCATGGCCATGCCCATATAAACTTCTCATGTCTATGTACTCTAGGTATATATCTTGTATGGGCCAGGCCAGCACTCGGTGTATGCCACATGCTTGACCCCCACGTACTCTTCCATGTACATATCATGCCTCCCACCAAACGTGGTGTGCAAGGGAACCAGGGATCCTAGGCATGTACCCTCTATACATGCTGAGCCAGTCAACTACGGTTACATTTAATGTGGCCCATCCACATGGAATTTCATATTTGACTCCAAGTTAAACCCTAGCTTCCATGGAAACTGGACTACACGACATTCGTTCTACGAACTACATGATGTGTACTAGGGATTTTCAATCAAAACAATGATCTGCTTATGAAATTATAAATCTTTCCTCCAATGATTTATATATCACCTCCAAGATGATAAAATTTAAGTAAATGTAAATTTATCATTATTTTAGACCCTCTGATGGATGGATAATGGATTTACTTAGATCCATATAAAGCCTGCACATTCAGCCTCACACCTTTGATTATCCCCTGTTACCTCACCAATAATCTGATCCTCGGTGGAATCACCCTAATCTTGAAAATAATTTGAATCCCACTCTATTTAATTGTTTTATTCAACCCCTTATAATCTTATTTCCATGGATCTAGAGTTCTAATCGGTCATAGTCCCACCCAGAAATGTCGAATGAAGGCCATATAGTCCAATCAGTGAAGAACATGAAGAAATTTTTAGATAAATAAACAAGATCAAATGTGAAACAATTTAAAACCAAGAATTATTGACCAAAAAATTCAATTTGGGATATCCATGGTTATAAGAAATTTAATTACAAATTTAAATCCCTAGACGGGCACATACAAAGGATTACTATTGTCCTAGAACCAAAAATAGAATGATCATGCTCAAACAATTTAATGAATTTGGGAAGAATACCAAAATATATGAGTATTACCTTGATTTTGTTTTATTAATTAATTAATGGCATTCCCTAAAATGAATAATATTAATCATTGTGTTCACTATACCTTGATATTCATAGATCTGGAGGTTTCTTCATCATTTTGTTCTGATTTTCCAATGAGCGGTTGAAGGAAAACTTCTCAATTATCTTAGGGTTTATGCGATTGGAACTGGAGAACTATCTTAATTGTGTATTTATAGACATTCTTTTCATAGTTAAAATAATAATTTAAATAAATTAACTATTTAATTAACCAACTAAATGCACCGCCAATGGATGTTTTTTCTAAACGCCTCGCACCAACACATTTTAAGTCCCATCTATGGTAAACATTGTGTGCAGACTCAACCATGATTTCATATTTCTGATCCAAGGTTCCATTTAAGAGTTATCTCATTTCCTTTGAGTAACCATTTGTGTGTAATATAATATATATTTAATATTTTTATAAAATTAATTTCTGGAACACTTTGCCTCATAATTTCATATTGTCTCTATGTTTGGCTCCGAATATATATATATATATATATATATATATATATATATATATTTCAATGTTTTACAAGGGAAAAACATGGTATCTTCATCATTCCCTCTTTAATGATTTTTTCCTTTAAAATAAAAAATAAATAAAAATATCAAGATACCAATACTGTATCTTGCTCTCCCACTCCTAAGATCTCTCCTTTATTCTCGTGTGTTACCACAACACAAGAATCAATGGGATGGTTCACCCACTAAGGGTTCTCTCTTGATGATCCTCGATCACCACCATGTGATCTGTAAAATGGGTTCTATCCTTGATGTCTAGCTCACCCTAGTCAATAACATTCATGGTGTCATTTAAGTGTCTCCTCAACTACGATAGGTAGAATACACCATGCACCCAATAATAATTTGGGGGTGTGGTGAGGTGTAAGTAACCTTGTCAACCCACTAAATGATCTCAAAGTACCCAATGAACCTTAGAGATAGCTTGCCTCTCTGGATAAATCTCCACAATATTCATCATGGGGAGACTCTTGGTAAAATTTTGTCTCCCTACTTGAACTATAAGGGCCTAAGATGTCAATATACATAATATTTCTTCCTTCTCTAGGATATACTCTTCTTCTCATGGATGGCCTGGACCGTCTCCATTGCTACCTACACCATCTCTGTACCCACATAAGATGGCTCAAAAATATCTATCCAGTACTAGGGTGACCTGTATAGTATCTCGTACAGGGCCTCAAAAGGCACCATACCGATAGTAGAGTGATATATATTATTGTACACAAACTCTACCAATGGAAAGGGATCGTCCCATCTCTAGTCAAAGTCCAACACACTATCCCACAATATATCCTCCAACATATGGATAGTTTCCATTGTATTCCCATCTGTATGGGGGTGGAAGGCTATATTAATCCTCATCTGGGTCTTTAATTTCGTCTAAAGTCCTCTCCACAACTATTCCATAAACCTCACACCATATTCATATATAATAGTTGATGTCACCCCATGAAGGCAAACAAGCTCCCAAACATACTACTACCCCAAACTCTCTAACAGACACTCCTCCTGGATATAAATGAATTTCACTAAATTTTTAACTCATTCATCTATGACCAATATGGATTCATGTCCTATTTTTATCCTTGGAATCCCTATCATAAATTACCTATATATTCCATCCTATTTACACTTTAGGAACTCAAGGGGATGTAACAAACCTACCAGAACATGGTGCTCTGCCTTCACCTACTAACATGTGAGGCACTAATAGATGAATTCATACACACTTTGCCTCATTTAAACCCACCAAAACTACCACTGAATGTCTTTGTACATATTCCAAATACTATGATGTATAGCTAAAGGATAAGTGTGAAAATATCCCATCACCTCCTCCCATATCATGACTAGGACCATAGTTTGTCCCTAAAAATTAATGAGGTGATTCCCTCATTCATAAAATCCATATGATGAAAATTATGGGGATATATGGCTTTGTAACAAGCTGAATGGGTGGAGGGGTCAATACCATCGACTAAAGAAAATATGTACCCTACTGCTCAACCAGGGTTAGGTACAAGGAACCCAACATCTCATACACCCATAACACAAAATAAACCTAGAAATTTATACTATGTGAATCCTCCACCATATTCAATTTCCTAAATTATATACTATCTCAAATTAATAGTCTCGTAAGAACTCCAAATAGGACCTTTTTTCTCAGGTTTAAGTCTCTCTATGTAATACAAACCTGAGACTCTGATGGTTTGAGTAAACCAAAAAGTTATCTCTTAGATGATTGTGCCTTCACATCCTTATAATGAACACTATCACTATTATCTCTAGATCATGAGTTGTGTAGTTCTACTCAAGGGTTCACAACTGCATTGACCCATATGCAATAATTTTTTATCATTGATTCAACATGCACTTGATACCAACACTTTAGGTATCACAATACACTACGCACTTCACACCTCCTCCAATAGTCTAAAAAATGATCACTTTCTAGCCTCATCTATAACTCCTTGAAAAATCATTGGAACTACTAAATCTAGGTAAACTATTTCCCTTTCTATGTTAGGGTGTACAAAGGGGATTCAATCTAGTATAAGTCTTCCAAAAACATCTTGTATTTCCCCACAAACAAAAGGAAACATCGCACCTCTAACATGTGCTTGGCTGGATCCCTAGAAAGCACTACATTGATCTTCTTTGGGTATACATCTAATACATGCTTATAAATTCCATTCCCATGGAAGTGAATCTCATGAATCCAAAATTAGAACTTCAATATTTTAATATAAATCTAGTGCTATAAATGAAAATATCAGACCATCATCAAGTGTTATTCATGATCCTCCTCTAGCAAAGAGTATTTGAGTATGTTCTCAATGAAGAAAAACACAAACTGGTCCATGTACCACTAGAAAATCTAGTTTCTCAAAGCCATAAACACAGCAGGGGAATTTGTCACACCCAAGGGCATTACCAAATACTCATTGTGTCTATAGTGACATTGAAATACTAGAATCAAAATATTGTCCTAAAAAATTCTCAATTGGTGTTAGTTGGACCTGAGATCAATCTTCGAGAACTATCTCGCACCTTGAAACTAGTCAAATAAGTTATCAACTCTTGTAAATGGGTAATTATTACTTATCATGTCATAATTCAAGTGGAGAAAATCAATACAAAGCTTCAATCTCTTGTATTAATTTTTCTTGAAAAACACTAGATTCTCTGATGGGGGACACAGTAGGTCTGATAAAACCCTTCTCTAAAAGGTTATCCAACTACAACCATAGTTCCCAAATATAGGTAGGGGATATCCAATAAGCCATAGAAGATATCAGTGTAGTATAGTGACACAATTATATATAAAACTCCATCTACCACCTCAAATTTAGTCTTGAAATGACCTTAAGGAATACATCCATAAAATCCTCTGCAACTAAAGGAATAATAATTCTTGAAGATCATGTTGCACCAATGGATACACTTTCCAACTGATGGGTGATGTGATGCAACCTTATAATTACAAAACTCACTCATCTGGCCATGAGATCTCTCTCACCCACAAATGAGAATTTCTCCCCATCATTTAAAAGGCATCTGACATATCTTTGGTGAAAGTAAATTATGGTTTGGACCACAGAAAATCAATCCATACCCAAGATGAAGTCATTGGGTTCTATCCTTGTGATAAAAAGGTACCACAGGAACTGCTCTTCACAAAGTGATAGCTCATACTGCTGCCAGATAAAAGATATAGAATAATCTTTCCCAATAGAAACCTCAAGACAAAGATGTTGGGATAAAGCCTTAATTGGGAGCTCAATGTCTCTCTACATAAGTAAATAGACAAAGTAATCACTCAATACTATATCTACTAATACCAAAAAAATATTATAATAAAAACATGTCATATCTATGATCATCATGTGTGTCGATGTGTCATAAGAGTCCATAGCTTGCAGCTGTCTATTAACCTGGATGCCAACTCCCATAGCCTGGCATGGGACACCTACTAGTGGTGGTGGAAAGATCTTATAGCATCTTTCACCACTCACAATTATTCCTCTAAGAGCCCCACTTTTTCCCCTATAAGCTCTATACCCACAGGTTCTACCATGCCCATTCCTAAGAGATACCTAGCCACAGTGTAGAATCTATTTTTGTAGTCCATCTGCTATCATCTTTCCCTCTTCAATATGTCAAGTCATGAAATCACGTTCCATATAACTGCTCCTGTCACATGTATAGAACCAACCCTCTTTAGGCTTCCCTGGTCATATGTGTGGTCCTTTTCCCACATAATCACTTTCTTGAGGCTGATCATGGGGAGGTCTCATGCACTGAGATCCTTTCGACCGGTGATTGCTAGTAGTTATAGACAACTCAACCCTATAACACCCACATCTAGATCCAGCTTCTTGGTATCCCTCTAATAGGAATATCATCATCACAAGAGCATGCTCCAACACCTAGTCATAGGTGGGAATTTATAAGGGTACTACAGTGGAAGAAATTTCTCCATGGAGACCCTACTCAAGCTTCTGTGATCATAGGTAGACGTCCCATAACATATCGAGGGAGTATCACGTAAGGTCTGTGAACCTCATGTCATAATCAACCATTGTCATCCCTACCAAATAAATCTCCAGAAGCTCATGAATTCAAAATGAATGCATGTAATAGGGTTAGTAATCCACACATAACAACTATAGGAATTTGACCCATGAGATTATTGACTCATCATGCATCTGTGTGGATAGACTCCATCAGTGCCTAGATTTTCCATAGAAAAGGTTAGCTGCATGTGCAACCACCAGGTTGGTATATGTACAGATCAGACAGAAAACATGGATAACCAACTCTAGACATTACTCCACCAGGTTGTGCTATTCATGCACACATCCTCAACCTACTCTATTGGTACGATCTTCTTCTCAACAGGTGGGGGAGCTACTGCTTGTCCACCTTGAGGAATAATCTCATAGGATAGACCATGAAATGAGGCATCATCACCCATTATATCACCATCATGATCTAAAATTTTTAACTTGGATGGATATTTTTGTATAGGCATCATGAAAATTTAATCAAGGTGTACCATAGTAATATAATCATATATGTACAATGGGGAGATGACTCAAGAAGTATGGTTAAAAGAACCAATCTTATATGATGTGTGTACCATTTATCCTTGTAACTGATGAATAGTTATGTCTAGTAGACAAGTAGTTAGTTAGGGTCCTGGTTAATGGATATGTTGTCCGCCTACACGATCAGTGGGTTCCCTAGCCTGAAAGCCACACTCGATACAATTTGACGTTATTTCCCTAAATCCCAACCCAAATCCTCATAAGGAGAATAGTCTAAACACTATCCCATGGAATGAAATGTTATTATACCAATTTTTCATCACCTATCCCAATAGGTTTCGTGCCTCCACTACCATAACCCACCTCCATAGGCTAGAGGATGGTGACATGCGCTAAAAGTTATATCTTATATGGTGCTCCTTTGCTTAATGTACATGTATTCATACACTTAACTGTCTCCATTAATAAGTGAAGAGGAATAATAATTAAAAATGCAACAACTAGAGTATAAAACATGAATGAAAAACCATTAGGTTGTACAAGCATATGATAGTATAAACTGAAATGTAAAGGGGAAAAATACATCCCAACAAGAAAGATGTCCTTACCTAAAAAAACTGTAAAAGTAAATAATGAGTGGTCTCAACTCCAAATATTCAAGCTATGACCAATAAACACGGTCAAATGCACCAAGTATCCCTCTACTCCTCTGTAGTCAGCGATGACATGTCCATTTTCTGCATAAGACATGACACATGTGGGAAAAGCTCATGCAGGGATGAGAATATACATACCCAGTAGAACTCCCTAAGAGATTAAGGGGGAGAAGTAAGATACATGATATGAATAGATAGACAGTAGATATCATAACCAGAATCAAGAGAGTAGGAAATCCAACTTCATGGATACAAATATATATATATATATATATATTCTCAAACTAATGAACCCGAAAAGATAGATAAGGGGATCTCAATCTCATATCTTAGCCCGAAATAAGATAGACAACAGTTCCAGAAGTCCATCAATGATGCCTAAAATCTCAAATGTCTTTCCATAGGAGAAACCATGTTGAGGGATTGTGCCTCACCATTGTGTCACATAGTTTATGGGGTGATATAAACATGTAGAGGACCCATGAATTGGTCCATCATGGGGTTCTACTCAGTGTAAGGTCTTTTTCTCTACCCAAAAGGGGGTAAAACATAGTCGGTAGAGGACCCATGCCCTAGTGTGTTAGGGGGATTACACTCAATAGATATATGATTGAAACCCTAATCTCATTGGCAGGGGGGACTCTGAGTAAGTTGCACTCACACCCTTTTCTATAGGGGTTACCACACCATATATAGAGTACCCTCACCCTAACACCATTGGAGGGTACTACTCAGAAGATATATGACCCAAAACCTATGGCCATAGAGGGTACTAATCAAAGTAAGGAGGGATCGTACCTTGATCGATCATGGGGTAAAACTCCTTATATTGAGGACTTTGACCCTAGTCTCTTAGGGGTACAACTCAATAGATAGATATAGGACATGTACACTAGCCCATCAGTATTGTACCATTCTAATGATCCTACCCAATCACTCACGTCATCGAGCACTGCCTAAAAAATTTTCATGATAGAAACATCTCGTATTGTGTCTCAAAATCCACTACAGAGGCCACCATCATGTTCTATGCAGAAATAAACTCAGGATAGGATAATCAAAGGAAAAATTTTGAATCCATGATTATGAGATATTATAGGAAGATTATTATTCATATGGGAAGAAATGGTACATGGTATGTAAGGGACCCACACGATGTATAGTCCCGCTCTACAACCTAGTTGTGCACCTGAAGGTACATAGCTCACTAACCATGTAACACTACCTGACATAAATATGTACTATAGGTTATGACTTATCCACACAAAGTCCTTCCCATTCTCCCTAAAAATTGTCGTGTAGACTTCTTGGGTTCGTGTACTCCTAGCACATTGTGTGTATGGGCTATGCTGGCACCTGACGTGCATCGCCTTCTTGATATAATGTACTCATTGAAGTACATGGTGTCCCTCCTTCCCTATAAAGTGTGAAAGGTCACCTTGGATCATAGGAATGTACCCTCTGTACATATCAAGGCGATCATCTATGGATACATGGTTTGTTGTGCCTCCACATGGCATGTCATATTTGAATTCAGGTATAACCCTATCCACTACAAAAACTAGACTATACGGCATGTGTTCTTTTAACTACATGGAGTATAGTGAGGATTTTCAAAGAAACTAAAATCCACTTACAGAATTCTAGATCTATCATCGAATGCATTAGATCTCACCTCCAGGCCACTAAAATCAAAGGAATTAGCCTCAAATCATCATTTTTGTTACAATAATGGGCAGATAATGGATATCCATTGATCTGTATGAATCCCACACATTCCTCCCTACAATGATACACCTCATACTACCCCCCATTTCCTCATTAGTAAGGTGGTACATTGTGGAATTACCCGTATTCCAAAAATCATCTGAATCACTCCCAAATTCATCTTTCCATTTGTCACATGAGAACCATCCATGGATCTGGGGGTCAATTCAGTCTTAAAATCACCCGAAAATGCCAAACTAAGGCTCTGAAGGCCAATTGTAAAAGAGTGCAAAGAAAATTTGGATGAAATGCAAGATATCGAAGGTGAAACCATAATTGAGAAAGTGTTCTGGGCCAGAAAATTCAATTCTTAATATCCAGGGTGAGAAAAAACTAAATAATAAATTTAAATCTATACTTGGGTGCATGAAAAGTCTTGCAATTGGCCCAGGTAAAATAAATAAAATGATCATTCTCATTCAGTTTAATAAATTTGGGAAAATCCAAAAACAAAATTCCCTACACAGAGATTTGATATTTCATCAATGAAGAATATGCTCTTTAATATAGAAGAGGAATCATTTTGTTTATTGCGCCTTGATCTTCCGAGATATAGAGGTTTTATGTCATTTAATTCTAATTTTCCAATAAGTGATCGAAGGAAAACCTCTCAATTTTATCAGGGTTTACACAACTAAATCTGAAGAATCATCATAATGGTGTATTATAGTTGTATTTTGGTTAGTTAAATTAATAAATAAAATTAATTAATTACTTAATTAACAAACTAAAAATACCACAAAGTTATTTTTTGTTTGAACACCATCTGCCAATCCATTTTAGGTCACACCTATGGTAAAACTCACATTTCAGACTCAAATGTGGTCTCATATTTTTGATCCAAGAATCTATTTAAGAGTTATCCCATTTTCTTTAAGAAAATATGTCGGTGTAAAATAAATTATATAAAATATTTTTATAAAATTAATTATGAGAACACTAGGCCTCAGAGTCACACACCATGTCAGTACCTGGATCCAAAATTAAAAACAAAAAAATAAAATTTACAAGGAATAAATAGGGTCTCTACATTCACCCTAATTATATCATTTTTCTAATCCATTATTATGCCACAGTAAGGGTTTCCAATACTCATATTTCTATTTCAATTGCAATCCTTCTGTTTTAACATCATTTTAATTACTTTTAATATACTCTAATAAATTTAATTAAATGATATTATCATCTAGTTAATAGATTGTTAATGATATATTACTTATTCCCTATCATCATAATTATTTCTGGAGTCATTATTATATCATAGTAGGGGTCCCTAATCACTTATATTTCTTAAATTATGTTATTATTTTCAATTAAATTTCATTTAAAAGTTAAATTTTATTATAAATCTTTTCTATATATTCCATTTTTATATTATCAATGAGATATAACCCTTCCATATCATTATACTACATTCATAAGCTTCTATAATTCAAAAACATTCCCATAGCCATAAAACTATCCTAAATTTTGATAAAGAATATAGTGTGTGTGGTTTTCCTAGTAATGAAAAACATAAATATATACCAAAAAGTGGATTTGGATATAGTACAGATGCACCTAGAGGTAATAATAATGAAAAATGTAATTCAGGTATTAACTCAGTCTTTTCTTTCTGCAAAATAAGTGGTTTTTGTTACACACCTCATTTGACACTCTCGATGAATATATTATAGATGATTTACATGAACTTTATTAACCATAATGAAGGAATATATTATATTAATATGGGGATTTATCTATAATTTATTTTTTCTCCCACCATTTTCGATACATTATTTATACTTCCAAAACTCATTTATAATACTATTTTTTTATAAATAATCTGATAAGAAAAAACCATATTCTTCACATGATAATGGTACTTATTTGAACATTATGAATCTATAATTATTTCATAAATGATCCAAGGGATTTTTCCTAAACATCTTTATTAGTCCATACACTAGATAAATATATTAAAAACCCATATAATAGATTTTTCTATATTAAAATGTTATATAATATGTTTTTGTGAGTAATTATGCAATGTATTTCTAATTTATTCATCCTTGAACATTATACAATGAATTTTCTATTCATATTTATTATATAATAGAATTCATTGTAATTTTATGTGATTAGTGAGCCTTGATATTATATTTCCCCTCAGTTCACTAGTATGACTCATGGGAAAACTAGGATAGGGTAATGGTAGTGTCCTTACCCTTTATTTATGATGTCTTTCCCCAAGGATTCAACAATATTTTTATGATGTTATGAATTATGAATTCCTATAATTTCTATAATTATGTGATCATTTACTAATTTAATACACTTTTCTTTCATGGATTATGATATGTATATTTAGTAGTTTATATATTTCTATTACATTACTTATTCCATGTTATTTGTCATGCTACAGTAACCCGTAATTATGGATCTGCCTGGTTTTGACATCATTTATATGAATAATTGGTATTAAAAGTAAAATTTCACATCATTTTCTAGTGATGTTTCATTTTTTACAGCACACACTTTCATTTTTTATCTTTCTGCCTATAAATTTATCATGTTATGGGTACACCTTTTACACCTCCATCCATAAATTTTCATTTTCCATATTTCTAAAGTCAAAATATACCCCCCTTTATCATTCCAATGCCTCATCATTTCATTGCTTCTTCATTGTACTACTTTTCCATAGTGTATATAATTATTATTTAAATACTTAGTTTTTTAATGATTTTTTTCTACACAAATACATTTTTGTGGTGATTTTTTATGAAGATGAGTTATTTAGAATGGTAATTTTGGATAAATATTTTATAGGAGACTTACTGAAAGATGGTGAAAATACCACATGAGTACTTACTTGAAATGAAAATTATTATTAGTAAATGAAATTTATATTTAAAAGAAACCACTATAAGAAAAGAAATTAATTTGAAGCATTGAGCTACTTTTTCTTATGTTTATTTGGTATCTATAATTTTTTAGTTCTTCAATTTTTTTTATAAGGGAGTTATGTTTATTGAATATTTTAAAAGACATCTATAGTATTCCATGTTGGTTTATTTAATAATTTATTTTGAAAGGTTTATATAACATTTTTTATTTATATAAATGAAATTCTTAGTGAAATTCTATGAGTATTATCATGATAACACACATATAATGCCTCAATAGAAATTAAAAATAAAAATTTCAATGTTTTTTTATATAATTTATATTAAAAAAATACTTACAATGCCATCGGTATTTACATCAATTAAAAATATTATGTTAAAAAGAACTAAAAATAAAAGGTATTATTCCTCCAGTATCCCATATAAAAGGAATTTCAAGGAAATCAAAGACAAAATTTCTTCCCATTTCAAAGAGCAAATTAATTTCATAATTCACCAAGTCAGTAACTTTAATTATATGAAAAAAATTCATTCCTTCATAAAATTACTAAATTTAGATGATATCACTGGTTTTGTGCAATATTAGGGAATAAAGACTTTGTTTTCTATTACAACATGTCTTTTCCATAGAATAATATATTGAAATGATTGAGGATGGGGGTAAATTTTGGGATGTTAAAAATCAGTTTTGTGAAAATGAAAGCTATTAAAATTGATCCAAAAAATGTATATAAAAAATAGGTTTGATTAATTTGAAATTTTTTAGGGATTATGAGACTAAAAAATTCATTATGTGGAATAACATATGAGTAGTATTCTAGGAAATTTACCTTAGGGTGTTTTATCAAATGAATTTTTAGCGAAAAAGAAACTGATATGTCACTGATTATTAATGTTTTATTCCAATGTGTGGAAGAGAAGAAGTATGTTAATTCAGGATAGCAGTTTTTCATCCCACATTATGAGAAAAAAAAATATTGAAAAGAAAATAAATTCATGATGGGGCCTTAATTTATTTTATAAATGAGATCTCTTTGAAAATGAATGGAGTTGGTATAACTAGGTTGCTGCACAAAAATTTTAATCTAAGGAAATACTATATGTAGATGGATAGAAGAAAATTTTATTTATTCTTAGAGAAAATTATAATGATGGTAATGGAAAATATTTATTAGGAACTCCTATATCGTAATGTCTATCAAGATGAAATAATTATTATTATGTGTGAAAAAACCATTAGTTATTTATTCAAAATTATAAATTTTAAGGAATTTTTTCATTTGATTTTAAAATATGATAGTAAGATTTGGTATTAAAAATATGTTCATATTAGTCCATGAATTTTGAATAATATCTCAAAGGGAAATTTTGTTAGAGGATTTCTCCAATTCAACAGAGAAAGTGATTTCATTTCTGAAATTTTTCTAGAGCCCAGTGCGATCATGAAAACACTTGAGAGGGGGGGGGGGGCTGGTAACTCCTTTTACCAATATTTCTTTGCTTTTAAACTATCCCATATTAAACATGAACCTTTTTCTTGGTTAATTGATAGGGTTTTTTTGATTCATGTATATCACTCACTTATGTAAATAGAATAAGCAAAAAAAATAGAGCATAGGTATTTTTATAAGGTTTAGCTTATATGTGAGAGCCTTCTCTGTAATTTTTAAAGCATTTGTCGAGTACATAGATTTTATTATAACTATAAATTTATATTGATTATAGGTTTATTAAAATCACACACAAGTATAAGGAATGTATCCTCCATGTAAAAAATACAATGTTGTTTATACTGGAACAACCAATTATTCAGTGGTGTTTTTAGATAGGTTCCACTTTTTCTTCAAGAATCCTTATTTAAGTACTAAATGTGACTTCAAATAATAGGATTTAATCAATTTAACATTATGCACATTGTACTTTTTCGTTAATTGGTCTTTCTTTGAATTTTAAACCAATTGGATCTCAATTTGAAAGAGTCTCAATGACATTAAAGGCATAGTAGTAACAATATTGGTCTCTTTTCCTTATCAATGTTCTTATTCTTCTCTAAAACACATGAACATCTAAATGAATTATGATACCACCTTCTTCAAATAAAATTTTTTTATTCAAGAACATTAGTCTGGAAGGATTCATAATTTCTCTCACACATTCATCTTCACCAAAAATATAACACCACCCTAAAGGGAAAGAAGTACATAATTTTATTATTGGTTAAATTATAGAATGTGTGGAAGATTTAATCAAGTCAAACTCAAAATTTTTATTCTATAACATCTCAAAATTATATTCATAGTGATGCGTGAATATTTTATTACATTATTCCCTCTAAAAGTTCCTAGAATCTTGACATTTAATATTTCTATAATATTTTTATGCAATTCTAAATATCTTTGGGCTTGTTTTTAAACTCTCTTATACTCATAAATTAAACACACATATATAAGTAAGAATACCCTTCCATTAAATATAGATCTATTTAATCTCAGTTTATATTGACTCAAGGTTTCTATTTCCATAAGAATCTGATTTTGAATTCCTCCTCCACAAAATTTGCATCCACCATTCAACCAACCTGAATAGAATATATAGTACCATCATTATGGTGTGGATATTTACAACACCTCATAATTTTTTCTATGGTATTACCTGCTTAAATTAATTCAAAAACATTTGTATAATCATTTGAATCTTCTATAAAATCCCATGAAGACTCGAATGAATTCCATCTATCACATAATATCTGTATACTCACATTCTCATCTAAATTCTCAAAAGACTTTGAATTAAATATTATTTAAATTATTTATGAAACCACCTCATTGATAACTATT
Source organism: Viscum album (assembly GCA_963277665.1). Taxonomy (NCBI): domain Eukaryota; kingdom Viridiplantae; phylum Streptophyta; class Magnoliopsida; order Santalales; family Viscaceae; genus Viscum; species Viscum album. The sequence continues at coordinate 1,761,502,439 of OY728123.1, forward strand.
AAAAATAATTACAATAATAATAATATGAAACATTTCCACAAGTAAATTCTCCTTGTGGTGTGGATCTTCTCCTTCATCATGGTCGCATGTACAATAATGGGGAACTATATTTTTAGAAGTAAATACATAATCATAGCCATATTAGATTCCCCATTGGTTGATTATCTTTTTATCATAGCTTTAATCATGGTCACATTATTTATTATAATGTTTTTTCCATGAATATCATAATTGAAACAACAACTAACTTATTTTCTACTCAAATTATTGGAATTATGGAAACTTATAAACATTCAATCTGTATGTGGCCAAAAAATATCATACTTGAATGACTTCTGAAAAACTACTATGTAAAAAATTAAAATTCAACAGAATCTCATATGTCCTTGAAATCACCTATTTGGTCTAATTTAGTTACATAATATAAATATAATATTTGGTTCACATCATCTTCATCATAGAATCCTCTTACATTATCCCAGAAACCTACATGAAGTTAGATTTGTGGTGAAATTATATACATAAACCATAATCCATATATGTATCTAAAATAGGCTATATAAATCATTTGGATATGTGATTCATAAAACATTACTAGAATATCATCTATATTATAGACCAACAATGTTCCTATGTAAGAGAAATCATATGTATAGTAAATCATGAATATGTGGATCTGTAGAACTCTATACCTTACCAAAATAAACCCATATTATGTTATGTTGACATACATGATGTCTCAAACACCTTGACACTTCTCTAGGTATTGTAGAAAATACTCCTTCCTCAACCAACACATGCTTTGATTCCATCGAATATCATCTCATCAATCAACACCCTTAAACATACTACAATGTCTTGTGTAATTCCATGTTTTATCAACTTTATCCCACATCAGTCTTCAAGTTGCATCCTCAAATTTTTTTATCATCTTATGGACTTACATAAATTATTTATCAATCATGAAAATCAATGACTTATCACCATCACCTTCACTATCTCTTTATATCACTAACTTATGGACTTCCATGTATGCTCTAACAAGAATATGATCCAATTAGTTTTCATGAGTCCATATTAATTCTACAAGAATATTCATCACCACACTAAACATATATTGACCCTATTGTCAATAAATACAATATTTAAATGGGAACTTCAATATCCCCCTTTCAATTTTTTGGTAATACCAATCCAAAATATTAATATGTTTTCTTGGATGGATGTTTTTATTACAAACCTTAATTTCAATAAATAAAATGTTCAATGTAAGGGACGTATCATCTCTTCTTATTAAGTATTAAGCACTTATTAAATCTTATAAATCTTTATTAGAGAAGGATAATACCATATTTTTCTTTTAGAAAATATACTTTAGTTGGTCTACTCTAAGTCTATGTGGGTTATCCTAGTTTAGAAAACAAGAGAGATACAACTATTTAAGTAAATGTTATCCATTCTCCACCATGAATGTGATTTCATGCTCCAAAAATCATTCAAGGGGTTTTTTAAAAATAATTTATCATGAATAAATATGAAACCAACACACATATCAACAAACCCATCAAAATTTTTCATGTAAATTTAATAATATGGTCCATTTTTCTCTCCTTTTTATCAATTGATACTTACATTTCAAAAGTATTTTTGATAAAAATAAAGATAAGGGATTATAGTGTATTGGTGAATATATTCTATCAAGTATTAATGTGGCTATCCAAATTTCGAGAGCCTCTAAATTTACAAAAAAATAATTGACTGAACCTTCTCAATTTTTATCCTTCTCAAGGGAAGAACTCTTCATCATTAATTTCATGGTTGTATATAAAATACATGAGGGACAAAATATTTATGTTTTCTAGCTGTGGAAATATTAAATATATCCTTCAATTACATTCATGTTATCATAAATAAAAAATAATAGGTAATAATGAGGGCCTTTTTGATTTATCAGAAGTAACAGTGAGGCTGAGAGCTTCCTCTCAACCTCGACCACTATTTTATTTCTAATTTCACCATTTGTTATTTCATTAGATTCAACAAGTTACTTACACATCTTATTATCTAGATCTAATTATAATTAAGTTCACTTATCCACCTCAGAAGTTATGACTACTTCACTACCTTCTTTCTTCCATAATCTTCTTCATCCTTGTGGATGCCTAAATTTTCTAAAACTATGATTCTTTGGAAATCATGAAATTATTTATTGCTAGAATTGTTTCTGTGAGATTTTCTCATATGATTCACTTGGAATGATTCCCATTTTCTTTATAGATTTATCCTATGTTTTCAAAAATATAAATAAATGATTGTAACAATGTATATCCATCTTGAATCTCCAACGTAATTATTCATTAATAAGTAGTTTTTATTTTTTTCATAACCTCTCTTGATATTCGTGATATTATTGTGGAATTTTCTATTTTCTTTTAGTACTAGTTTTTTCTTCTTCTTCTTCAAAATATTTTTCCTTTACCAAAGTTTCTTTCCAAATAACAAAAATATATTTTGGAACTGATCCATATTTTTCATAATATTTACAAGGCTTCTTTTTCATCATCGAATTTCATATTTTCGGAAACATATTTATATCTCCCATGGGAATATATTCAAACACTAAACCAATCATTTTTTTCATTCATAAATTAATTATTTTCTTATATCTATCTTTATCCATCTAAAATTACTTTCCATGGATTGTTTGTACTGATCCATAGTGTAACCACATTTACAATAATAGAATAAATTTCTATATTTTGAAAAATATTATGTATCCTTCATATTAGACTTCTTGTGACTAGTACACTCTGTTTCTTCTTTTTTTTGAAACACCATTATTTGTTTTCTTCTTACCAAATATAGGCACAATATTATTCCTTTTATATTTCATCAAAAATTGAGGAATTGTTCTCTTTTCATCATATGAATTGTTATATAATGAACCATTCACATACTCCTAATAACAATTAACATATAAGTTCTATAAATCACATACATTATTTTAGGTTTCATATATGTTTTTATATGATAAATTCATATTTTTACATAATGTTTATTTCTGTGAAACAGGTTTTATTTACTTCTCAGTTCTTCTATCCTTAGTAATAGACCTCTTATAATCATAAAAAATTTATGAATTATACCTATAATCAATGGCCCTCTTCCACAGCTTCCAAGTGCACCAAAAATACCTAAAAATCATTTTATATTTATTTTGGATGTAATATTGCTAGGTATTTCTATTAGATTTTATTGTATTTTATGTGAATAAATACCAACCTTTTGGGTTTTTATTTGGAAAATACTTTTCATAGATGTTCTAAAATCCACCCATGATGATTTAGTGGGATTCAAGTCAAATTTGTCCACTAATATTATTCTAGTTTTAAATAAAATACTTCTTCTCTCATATGAGACCGTATTATCAGAAACAAAATCACTAGGCCAATGGGGTACCTTTTTGAAATATATTGATATAAATGAATCTCTTTATAATCTAAAGAACCTCTTTCCACTTATATGAGTCCTTTTAGATACATGAATCTCAACATATTTTCTTATAAAAAAAACTCATTTTCAAAGAAGCTTGGGAAGTTTTAGCTTCCAACACTTTCAGATTTTACAATTTGAATTCCAATTCAAGAAATTTTATATTGATGGAAACATTTTCACTTTCAACTTATTTTAAACAAAATTCCCATTAAATATTTAATTTTTAATTTGATATTTATGTTGAATAGTACTTTTATTAAAATATTTATCAAAATCCATTATTCATTTAGCTTTAACCATTAGTTGATCTTCTTTAATGCCAAGAGTGAATTTATATGATTCTTCTAGAGTATGGATCATCTTAATTTAATCACAAAGCATATTAGACGTTTCTTATACCAACATTTCAAGGACTTTTTCTTTGTTCGATATATCCTCAAGATAAACATTTCAAAAAATTATATAGCCATTAAAAAATTTCTCAAGTGCATGAATTACTTCACCAAATAAAATTTTTTTCCCCACAATCTCATAGACAATAAATTTTAGTTCTTCTTAAATCAATGAAATACTTTTATTTAAAAGTGTAATAGATTCTAGATTTTTCAATTATAGCAAAAATTTCAACATTATTCATATTTATGGAGTTATATTCAACCTCAATTAATCCCAACATTTCTTCCCAATCGTCCTCTATCTTTTTAATGTATTGTTAATGCCTTATGTTATTTTTTAGTAGGGACTTAACAAGGTACTAGATCTTATTAGAATTTATTTCTAGTTTTTAATCCTTAAAATTTATATCTATTTTTTATAGCCCTTAAAATGAATAGATAAGTTCTTTAATCAAAAAATATGTTATTTATTTCTCCAAAATGTTACTTATCAATTTTTATTCAATCAATGAATCATTTTTATAATAAGTAGTTACAAATTATCCCTTATATAAAAGAGGTCATTGAGAGGATTTAACCATTTTAATTTACATCATAGTGATTACTCCTTTATTACAAAATTCATTTTCTATTTTTGATTTTTCTTAAACAAGTCCCTTGAAAAGGCAAAGTATATATACAATAACTAAAATAGGAACATTATTCCTATACCTTTCAATTTGATAAAATAATTCTTTCACTGTTTTAATGTATTCATCCTCCTCCCACTCTCCAAATCTTTAAAATCTTCATTCAAAAGGATCAATTTCGATAGATTTGATAGATGAGTATCTTCCACTTTGATTAACTTTAAGTTGTGATTGAACTTTATTTGATATTTTTATTAATTTATTAGCATCTTTATTCTTCATGTTATATAAAATGTTCACTCAAATATTCATCTTTAATGCTACTTAAAATCTACACTGAATAAGGAACTTTTTGAAACAATAGAAAAATTTAGATTCAAATTGAGGTAGACAATCCCTCTAAAACAATTTATAGATCCCATTAGGATTGTACAGACACTTAATAGTGGATGAATCAGGTGCCCCATCTTACTAAGATTTATTTTTATTTTAAATAATACCCTCATATACTTAAACCTTTATTTTTGTTAAGAGAAATAGATTTGTTAATAAATGTGTGATCCACACTAAAGTATGTAGAATAAGAATAAAAATAACACATAAGGATTTTTACAAGGTTCAACCTCAATATGATATATTACCCCATTTCATGTTTGAATTTCTTCAAGTAAACATGTTTTTCAACAAATAAAAATTCATAGAAATTAAAATTGTAGTTAAATTCACATATAAGTTTCAGGAAGGTATAATATACTTCTATAATATGGAATTGTTAATACTGGAACCACAAATTCTTAAATAAAATTTTTAGATAGTCACAACACATTATTCAAGACTCTTTCTGGAACCATATAATAGGACTTCAAGTGGTGGGATTTGATCATTTGATATTCAATTATATTATCCTTGTACTTCACATGATATCACTAGGATTTTTAAATATAGTGGATCTCAATTTTCAAGGGTATCAATGTAATTAGATAGATAAAAATAGTTGCATTGGTCCCTTCTACCTATCCATATTCTTATTCTTATTTAACACAAAAGAACTCCTAAATGTGTTGGGATATCATATTCTATTAATGGTATTAGCTTCATCAATAACATTAGTGTTTAAAGTTTTACAATTTCTCAGACACTTTTGGCTTCAAAGAAAATACATCATCACTCTCAATTTTGTTGACTCTTTCCTTTTGTTGTTTCTCTACTTATAGAATGTGTTCCATATTTCATGAAGTAAAACTCTCACTTTTTCTTATAAATGTTCTCATATTTATATTCATAGTGATGAGTGAATATGTTCTCACATTAATCTCAATTATATTTCCTATAATCTAATCATTTAATAATTCAATAATATTCTTATCCAATTCTTGAGATCTTTGGTATTCTTTTTAAAGTCCTTTATATTTATCCATTGAAATAATATATATCATCTATATAATTTTATGATAAATAAGTATATTTTAAATATCAAAAGATATTGATTTTGGTATTTCATATCCTTATTATTTGGATAATGAAGTCTCCTTCCACAAAACCTACATCAAACATAACATAGTCGTATGGAATATATAGCACCATCATTTGAAGTGTGGAAGTCTGTAGTGCCTCAAACCCTTGACAATGATATTTACTCATCACTAAATTCATTCAAACTTGAATTGAATGATTGTTCAAATATTTATTAAAATACCCCTCCTAAAGACCCGAATGAATTTCATCTCCAACGTGATATCAACATAGTCACCTTGTCATCTAAATTCTTGATAGAATTGGAATTTATTTTTCTTTTAATTCTCAAAAAAAATATTCTTCATAAACACATATTCAATATACCCACATATATGGTTGTATGAAAAATTTCTATATGGAACTTCTTATTAGGTCATGGATATTTTCATTAACTATAGTAAAAAGTACTATGATATGGAAACATATCCTATGATGTGATGATCGCATATTATCCATATTGGATTCTCATTTAGTTGATACTACTTTGATCTTTTATATAACCTTGATCATATAATCAATCATAATGTTCATCTAAAGAAAATATTATATATATCATCATCTGATTTTTTTTCACCTCATAATATTTAAATCCAAGAAACATTCATAATTTCAGCCTGTACATAGAAAATAAAAGTCATACTTGAATGACTAGTGAAAAAAATATATGTGAAAAATAAACACACCATAGAAACCCATGGATTACTTATGTGGTTCAATTTTTATTTATCATAGTAATCGACTATGAGATTCACATAGACTATTTCGTAACATCCTCTTACATCAGCCCAAAACATCTATGTGAAATTGAATCCATAAAAAAATTAGATTTTTTATCCATAATTTTTATATAAAGATGAAATTAGACACAAGAATCATTTAGCCTCAGTATTTGGAAAATATCACTGGATGATTATCTACATTTTCTATTTGTAGTATGCCAACATAATATAAATCAAATACATGATAAAAAATAGATATTTAGATCTATGGAACTCCAAAATTTTGTAGAATAAACTCAAATTCTCTACAGTATACATATAGTCATTCTCAAACATATAAAAAATTCATAAATATGTTTTAGATACTGATCCTTCATCCACCAACACATGTTTTCTTGATTCCTTGCATGATAAATTCATCAATAATCACACTTAAACATGCTACAATGTTTTAGGTAATTATATGTTTCTTCAATACATACCAACATTTGTTTTAAATTAGTAGCCTTAATTTTTTCAATAATTTTATGTAATTACATGGATTATTAATCTTGCATTACATTCAATTCATTCTGATCATCACCTTCACTGTATGTTAATCTCACCAACCTATAGACCAAAATTTATTCACTAAGAATAAATATATCTAGTTCCTTCGCATGAGTCTATAAAAATTCTCTAAACATCATCATAAACACACTAAACATGGATCTAAACAATTTCAAACAAATTCAAAACTTTTTTAGGCAGTCTAACTTTTCAAAAATGGAAAATTACATAATCAAATCACAAAAGTTGTAAATTCTATCCCCTAGGCCACTTAAATTAATACATTATAATTTAGGTGGGCCAATGATACATTGATCCACCCAAGTTTAGATTTATATAATTACTTTTATGGATGATTTTAATTATCTAACAAATGGGAAGCTAATGTAGACCAAATATGAGGCAGTGGATGTGTTCAAAATATTTAGAAGAGAAATTAAGAAAGGGTTGGGTGTTTTTATCAAGATGATAAAAAACTAATATTGAAAGGGAGTTCACTGTAAATTATTTTGATTATTATATTACTAGAAATGGGATAAAATATAATTATATTTCTTCTTATAAAACCTAATATAATTGATTTAGTTAAAGGAAACATATACGCATGGCTAAAATGATAAGAACCATGGTTTCAAAATTTTTACTGTCAAATTTATTCTAGAGTGAGTTTATAAATACATTTATTCATATTATAAATAGAAATTTATTGAAACTTGAATCAAAAGTGATTTTTTATGAAATTTGGTAAAAAATAAATAAATCATGCTTTGATATACTTCAATGTGTTCAACATTCTATGATTTATAAAGATAAAAAATTCATATTTATATAAGTTTGATAAAAACTAAAGAAGTATTTTTATTAGATATTTAACCAATGGAAGACACTGTAAGTGTTATAAAAGGAAATTAAACCAGTTACATAGAAACTATAGTGTAAATATCATTGAAAATAAACAAAAATTAAGTAAGTTAGATCATATATGTTTTTAAGATTCTAAAGAAGATAACATGAAAAATAAAAAAAATGAGATGGATGATAACCATGATAAAAGTCATGTTGATATTAAATAAAATTAGTTCAGGGATGATTAAGATTTTGGTGATGGAAGTTGAAATCTATGGTATTATGGATGAATTTTTAACCTCAAAATATTATCGGAGGTTAAAAGGAACTGGTGTAGACTAAAAGAAGATTGACTATTGATAATTAAATAACTCTTAAATCATAAGTCGATCAAAATTTGGTTAAATTATATGAATGAGGACATAAAACGAAATGAAAATAATGACACATGGTATCTTATTCCTAGACAATAACCAAATAAGATATGAGGTACCATATGGGTGTTCATAAACAAGCTTAATGATGAAGGATAAATCTCAAGAAAAAATGAATATTTTTTCACAAGGGATACACTCTGGTGGAAGGTGTTGATTTGAAAAAACGTTTTTTCAGTTTTAAAGACTTGAGTTAATTAGTATGTTTCTACAAGTTTCCTCACATATATATTAAAAGGTATATAAATAGATTTTATATTTTCTTTCATAAATGGTTATTTTGAAGAAGAAGTAATTATTTATGTTTTTGAATGATTCATCCTTGATAATTATGGTAAAATAGTTTACAGGTCTAATAAATCCATGTATGGGTCAAAACAGGGCCTTGGAGCCTCATATTCCAAGGTGGATAGATTCTTACGAGAGATTAATTTCACCAAAGGAATGATGAAAAATAATAATTATATGAAGGAGATGATAAATGTTACTATAATTATAATTATGAATCTATATGAAATAATATTTATAGATGATAGGGTTCCTTCTTGTGAGAAATTTTCTAGAAAACAAAAGATGCATTTTGAAATATTAGTGCTTAGTGAGACTCGATTATTTATGGGATTCCAATTTTTACAGAATGATAAATATATTTTATTATCTCCAGATAAATTTTAAAAATACTTATTTAAGAGATTTGTATTGTAATACATAAAATATGTTTCACCACCCTTTCAGTTGGAATTAATCTAATAAATTATTAAGAGGGGAACTTTTTGTATCAAAATGACTTTAAGAAACTGACTAAAGACTTAACTTATCTTACAATATCAAGGTCAAATATTTTTAAGGTAGTAACATTATGTGAAAGGTACCAAATTAATCCAAAATAATCACACATTATGTATATATTAATAATTATCAAATACATTAAAGTCACATTAAATTATGGTATATTAAAAAGAATATTTAATTAATTGGATTTGTGTAGTTATGCTAATGTTGACTTTGATGGTGACTATGATGATATAAAATCAACATCAAGTGGTACATTTTTATTTATAAATATTTTTGTGAGATGGAATATAATGAATGAAATTTCTATAAAATTGATAATTTAATAGGTTGAGTATGTGGTGACCACACATGCATACACAAAAATGACTATGATGAAAGAATACTTAGAAGACATGAGGTTGAAGGTTAATAACCCCTTAAGGATTTCATATGATAATCATAGTGAAATTGATTTATTTAATAATCCAATATAATAATCTAGATCCAAATATATTGATATAAAATATCATTTTATCAAATATAAGGTTTCTAATAGAGATTTTTGGTAGCAATATATTTCTACACTAAAACATATTGATGATATTTTCACTAAGGCTATGTCAAGGGTTTGATTTAATGAGTTAAGGCTGAAAATACATGTTCTTAATTTATCTATTAATTAAAAATAAATTTCTTATACCCCATAAATTTTTGGAATCTTTTTTAAAATGTGGATAAATATCACAACGTATGTGACACTTGGATTGACGAATCCAATGTTGGTTTTATAGTAAAACGGGAGGGCTATTTTGAATAAAGGGGAGTAAATCAAGTTCACTAGCCACAAATTTATTTTTATCAAGTGAATAAATTCTCATAAAACATTTTATATTCTATTAGTGTGGTGTAAAGATTTTTATCTTTGATAAAGTATATGATTTTATGAGAATTGATTAGTTAATGGATTTGATGATAAATCCAAAGGGAAAGATAGAATAAACCCTAGAATTATTGTAGATTTATTGACTTTCTTGTCAATTGAAGATGAGATGTTTTTGTAAATTATTGAGAAGGTTTTTTATTTTATTTTAGGTGGTTGTAGGTGTTTAGAGATGATTTGAGAAAACAAGATCTAGTTTAATAATATTCTCAGTTGTGGGTTGTTTTGTGAATATGAAAATTTATTTTAATATGAAATAATATCTCAATCATGTGTAAGAATAATTTTGAATTTATATTAGATATGTAATATCTCATATATAATATATAAAATCTTGTATATAAATTTCGAAAAGTGTTATAGTAACTGTAAATAGTCTATATATTATATAGTGATAGGTAAGAGTAACTTTTTATCATGTATGATTAACTTTGGTTTTCCAAAGTGTACACAATATATCACTAATGATATATAAAAGTAACTTAGAGTGTACATAAGAATTAGTTGATTATTTATAATATTAAATTTGATGTTCCTATATATATAAGATTAAATATAATGATATGCAATAGTATCCTTTGGTTTCAACAGATACATATGATCTTTCATATGGTTATGTAAGATTAAATAGGTTTTCTCAAGGGATGTGTAATATTACTCTAACAATTATTTTGTTTTATTTAGAGGATAAATATCATAATTATATTTTTTAATCAATGATTGATGTCTAAGATTATAGTGAAGATATTTGGAGAATATTTCACCATGATGAGAAATTTAATAATGAAATATTATTAAATAATATAAGCATCCATACATGTAAAATAAGAAGAGTATTTTTTTGGTATTCAAATAAAATAATAAAGTAAGATTAATAATGAATTAAATGAGAAAGTCATGGAGATATGACAATATGTTTGAATGATAATGGAGGATGTTTGAATTTAATTTCTTTTTTCTTTATTTTGAGAATTGGATTTGGAAAATTACATAAATGATATTTCATTATTTTTGTGTGAAGATCCAGATATTGTGAATTTGAAGGGAGTTTAAATATTTGAATCATAAAAAGTATCTATGTGATGTCATTAGAGAATTAAAACGTTATAAAGATTGAGTTTTCAACATTGATGAAAATGAGAGAAAGATTGAATGAAGAGAGAATACTTATTATGTTGAGAAGAGACTGATGGTTTTATAATTTTTTTAGAATTTTTTTTATCTTAAAGGTCTTGGAGAGAAACAGTCTTATATTCATAATGAATAATTTGAATGCTCTTATAGAGATATTTATATTGGTGTTGAAGTATCAATGATGTTTTTAAAGATCTTTTAATTTTTGGTTAGAATATCCATTATCAACTGATGGGATCCAATATAAATAAAAATTGGTACACATATTCTAATTGGAAATAGCTTTAGGTAAACAATGATACTTTCCCTCATATAATTACAATATGATATCGGTGATATATCTATGTATTAGACAAGAACTAAACACAATAATGATGTAATAATCCACATTGGGGTTAAGTATGTAAAAAATAATGTCTGATTTTTTTGTTCTTGTTTATTTATGCTATATACAGGTGAGGATGGTATTAAAATAATGATTGGATCTTGACTTTAGATTTCCATATTTTATAATTACAAATAAGAAAAGGTAAAAAGGGTAACGGTGATTCAACCTCCCTCCCAAAAATTGCATTGTCAATATCTTGGCCACTTCAGGATTATAACATTATAATAAGGTACTCATAGTGAAATACATTATTGTATCCACTATTACACCCTTTACACTAATGATTTTGTGTAATATAATCCTTTTTTTCGACTAATACCTCATATAACAAGATTCATACATGTGTCATGATCTTATATGTTTGTCCTATATATTTTTTACTCTCTAAAATGAATTAGTTAATTAACTACCATTCCCATGGATTTATATCAATCACATCTATCACAATCAATGGGATAATGATATCTTTTTACATTTACATGGAATGGACTGATACTTTATTGACTATTCGATTAATGGTATATCACTTATGATAAACCCAATGTATACTACATAACCCTGAGAAAATTACACCTTGTTTTTCGTCCATACTTTAATATACTTGATTCATGATACACATTAATAAAAATATCAATTCAAAGGATTAATACATGTGCCCAATGATAGGAATATCCAATGAAACATAGAATAATTGTAATTACTTTTAGAAACTCCATAGTCATAACCTATCATACCAGATATCAAAATGTGATAAAATTATGAGAAAATTTCTAAAGTAACATGATCTCTAAACACATAATATTTAGATATAATATGTCTCCCATCATATTTATGTTTTTTAAACCATAAGACATATTATTTAGGAATATTATCATGGGATATATTTTTTATAATTATAGTGGGGAACTATTGTAACCCATTAATGAAAAAATATATTCCAAGAACATTATGAAATTAATATGACACTGAAGAATAATCACTATGCGATGAGAATATATATGTTCATGTTACAAAAAATTAACAAATTGGTCGGTTCTAGGGAACTAAATCCAACACATTTTGGCACCTTATTAGCCATTAATAATGTTAATAACTTTCTTATAGATCCTTTAAAATAACTAAAGTAATATCACATGAAATTTAAATTTATGGGACATTCAAACTAGTAAATTAAATGAGAATACCTAACCATTTCCCGTACCCCCAATAAGGATGTTCCTCTAAAATCCTCTATGAGATAAACTAAAAACACTATAACCTATAGAATATTTAAAGAATTAACAATTGTCAAAATTATATTCTTATGTGAAGAATGATCCAATAAAAGATCATCTTTAACCATTACTATAGTATTCACTTCATTCTACACTTATGAATCGCTTAAAAGAATATTATATTGGGGAATAGTACCACTAGACTATGAAAAATATTGTGGATTTAGGGGTATAACTAACTAATTACGATCACCTGAATACTCACCAACCTTTGGGAGGATAAAAATTACTTTATCTTTAGATGATTACTTATAAGAAATAAACTAATTTTGAATGCAATTGTCTATCCATATTTAGAAACACACATCATCATTCCATTATAAGTGGAAAATAGAGAAAAAATAAATTCTATTATCAGTAAAATATTTTTCTAGAAAAAAAAATCAATCATTGAATGTTATAGGATGTTAGGTGTTAGTAATTATAAATATACAGTTCAATAATAATCATAATTAACATTTTTTCAATGGTTTCTCTCACCCCCATGAGAATCCATCAAAGGAGACTCTAATTAATTTAAAAACCACCACATTTTGGAATTAAAATGAGAGAACTAGAAAGTGAATCCATGCAGTAATAATATTTGAAAACCATACTTTGTGGTAATCAATCATCATTCAAAATAATAAATTTTACGATGATGATTATCAAAAACACGATATTTCATCAACAAAGATCTCAAAAATTCCTCATCAAAGAAGAGGTGAATGATAAAATATATAGGATCCAATAATCTGACAATAACTAAATATGTTGGTCCCAAAAAAGTTTTAAAATTTCTTCCATTTATATCTATAGAGTATTGGCCAAAATTGAATTTATTGATAAAATTGTATAATGATATTTTTCTACTTCTTGAAATTTAATTGGTGAAAAATAAAATTTATATTCACCCTCAAATGATGATGGTGATCTAGGTATAATGACAATTAGTGGCAATACATGTAGATTTAATACTATGATAGTTATTATAGATAGAACAAGAAAGAAAAAGTATCTATAATACCTTGATGAGAGTCTAGGAAAACATATCAAAGAGACCATGGAAGATTAATTAATAATAAAATTCCAGATTTAAGAATTTTTTTATTTCCCTTTTCTACTTGTTTTATTATTTAAAATGAATTGAAAAATAAGTAATAAATAAATAATATATGGAATTAACAAAATTAAAAACACTTTATTAAATAATAATGGTTCATTAAAATAAAAAATACCAAATTCCAGGTATTTTATACCATTGATTATTACATACCATGGATGATTACATTTATTAAAAGTGAAAAAATTGACATTATATAAAAAATTGAAAATATTTATATTATTATAACTATGAAATCCCATGGATCATCTTCAATTTTGGGAATAAATATTTTCAATAGTAAACCTTCAAGAAAAAAATATCATGAAAGAAATGAATATTTTGTAAAATATAAATGAGAAAATATAAAAATGAGAAGACATATTTGTAAAGTTATAGTGTAATGAATTTATAGGATGTAAGAGGGGTAATATAAATATTATATAACTATTATAAATTGGTATATGGTTATTGGGTATAATATTAGTAAACATCTTACCAGTTTAAAATTACTAGTATGTAGTCAATATATAAACAAATTATTAGGATGTCGAAAATATATATTTTCATTATAAATAATATATTTAAAAAAATAAATAATTTTGGAAAAGGATTAAATGATAATAATTTTCTTTGGGAAATAAAATTGATGATAAAGAAACTATTTTTATAAATTATGTATATTTGTTAAATTTATTACTTTTAATGAATGATATGAATAAAATGTATTGATACAATTGCAGTAATGATTAGTAAAATAACTTAGAAAAATAAAATAAATAATTATGGAACCATAAGAACTAATTTAATTATTCATGTCTAAATAAATAAAATATTTTTTTATTATATATTATATGTTTTTTTTTAAATGATTAATTTTTCATGTTTAGATAATGAAATTTACTGATATGTATGATTTATATATAAAAATGAATATATATTAATGAATTTATTATTAATTAGTTATTGATAAATATTAAATCATTTACCATTCAAAATACATAATTTTGTTGATTTTTTTCAATATAATTTATATTAAAATTAATAAATTACATTTACCAATATTAAAGAATTTTTTAAATAGAATAAATCATTTATATATTTATATATATCCTCAATCAATGTAAATATAATCTAATTATTATAACTTGGTATGGAATAAAAATAAAATCATTTTTATGTTTAAAGTTCCTTTTTTAAATGTTTTTTATTCATTATAAATTCTTATATTGAAATTGATTTTTTATCAGATTTTAAATTGAATCCATTAATATTTATTTTACATTATCAATCAATATTTTAATATTATATAATAAGTTAAATTAAATTTTTAGGAATAAAAATAAGTTACCAAGGTATAAATTTTGTTACCACAATAATGCTAACATATAGTAAAATGGTTTAACGAATGGATAAATAAATAAAATATAATAAAAATTATATCTAAATGAGTGGATGAGGTCATTATTGATCTCCCCTTATCCTATCTGAATTAGTTTTCCTATTTATATCCAATTTTCTCTAGAAATTACATTTTTTTCATTAAGTAATGATTATTCACAAGAATTCAACTCATGGTCACCTATAAAAGGACCGCTCCTCAAACTACCTTAACCCACACCGTTAAATTATTTTTCTCTTAAATACCTTCCCAAATTCTCTTAAAAACAAGCCTATCATGTGATTAGAAACCTCTCGTCATAAGGATTCCCAAATCATTTATTTCTCTGAGTCTCACTAATAGAAGATTCAAGTCTTCAATGAGGTTATACCACATTCGACCAAGCGTTAGTCCAAGGTAACTAGTTTTATATAACCCTGTGATTTAAAAAATTAAAATTATACTCGATAGCGTAAACGACACTCAACACTAAACTTAGATGGGAATATAACACCCTGATACTTCGCGGTCTATTTTTTTTAAATAAATTTAATCTCTTCAATAGCTTATATCACACAATAAATAGATATTTTTATGATTGGTGGCATATTCAACACTCTACATCGAGCATAAATTACCCATGATATATATATCTATTATAACCTAGACATTAAATTGGGGGGTATAAATAGAATTAACTACTTTATGATATATATATGTTTGTGTGTGTGTGTGTCCAAATAAATATAAATTATTGATAGTTTTTTAGTAAATAATAAATAAATCTTTTTAGTGAAACGATTTTATTCTTCAAGAATATGTTTTCTTTAAAAATTATTTTTCTCACATTTCATAAAAAATGATAAAATCAATTTTTTTAGTTTTGGAAAATAATTGATAAAATAAACGTAATAATTGTAATTTGAATATAAAAATTTACTTGAGGTTAAATTTTATAATTTTTCTGACAATATTGATTATTATTTTATAGTGAAAAATACTGATTTGTGTAAAAATATCATTTATTTTCAATAAATTAATTAATTTTAATGTCACATTATTTTTTCAATATATGTTAATGTAAAAAAATTGTTCTTTAGTTTTATTTAGTCCAATAATTAATATTTAATCGACTTTATATTGGTTTTTGTTATAAGTTTTTTTTTGGGTTTAAATACAGTTTTTTCTAAAAATGTTTTAAAATGCATAATGTTTATCACATTTAATTAATAAAAATAATACCTCATGGTGAATTTTTTAAAATAAATTTTTATATTATATATCATTTAGTATTAATTTAATTTCATAAAATTATTCTTATTATTCATACTTTTAAAATATAATCAGTTTTTTCTAAAAAACACTCATTTTAAAACTCGATCTATCATCCCGTCTATGGGGTTAATATTAAGTTAAAATTTTCCAAATATTATAATTGAATTTAGAAAAATTTATTCCATGTTTTTAATCAACATATTTCTAATTTCTAAAAATTCTAACTTAATTTTTGACAAAAGTGATTAGTGAAAACAATTAAAGTTAATTACAATGATTAAGGTATAAATGAGTTTACTTAATCATTTAACATAGAATATAAGGTGTATAAGTTTCCAAAAACTTTTCTAAAACCCATTTTATGACCATATATTTACCTGATACCTTTTATTCTCAATATTTAATCTTTATTGAAAACCAGTGAAATAAAAAAAAGGGTAGAATTGACTCATTCAAATAATTAAAAGTGTGTCACTCAAATCGCTTATAAAAATCCACCCACTCTCCTCCTCTCTTATCAACTTAAAAAATAATTTGTTCATCCGAGACCTGAAAAAATCAATTCCCAAATTACGTCCTATAATCCTAAATTTTTCATTAATTCAACCAATTAATTCATTTGATGCAAAACAAAAGGGCATACCTGAATCAGAGGCAATCTTCATCAATGAGAATTTTTGTTTTATTTATTTCTAAACCCCCTTATATTTACACCATTTTTATATAGTAAAATAATTATCTTTCATATACTAAAATTATTTATTTTAATATTAATTCCTAAAACCACACACACTTTCATAAAATGGGTTATGAAAGCACCCTTCATGTGTACGACAGACTACCACCTCACAAAATGATGTCATTAATGTTTCAATTACTATATCTCCAAATTGGGTATGATGATGGATATAAATTTTCATATGATATTGTAACATCCGTACCTAGGTTACATGCCCCGATGCACCGATCTAGTTCACCACATAACCTCAGGTGCACCTCCCAATACTCTGGAGGTTGCGACTAACAGCGAGGGTCTAATATCAATCATGGGGAGAATACACATTATTTTTTTTTCAGAGTAATACACCAGATGAAATAATAAAGAAATAAAATAAATTATTTGACATAACTATAGTAATATCAACATAACAAGATGACCCGAAACTGGAAAGACAATATCAAAACAGATCCTTGGATAGGTTGTGCTAAAGTACATGCCAAGTGTTAATATGAAAAACCAAAAATAACTAAAGACATTAAAAACTCTTACAAGCGAGTCCTGATACCAATCATGGTTCCCTTATCATGATCCATTCCAATCAACCCTATAATAAAGGAACATTTACCTTAAAATTTCCTTTAATCATATAATCTATTTAGGTACCCATCAGTCATCCTTAGTTGGGTGTTAGTACAACTCATTAGGCCACCACCAATAGAGTATAAAACTATATCCATTCAATAATAATTTTGTGAAGTTATATAAATAAATAATTACAATGCATAGGTAAAAATTATCACTCTATCAATTAATATTTATTTACCCACATAAATATATAGGTTCCCATAGAAAACCATACCTCAATACCTTCTTCACCTCATGCAAGATCCCAAAGTATTCCCAAGTGATATCATATCTCAATACCAATTTCAGCTCATGCCAGAGCCCGAAATATTCCCAAGTGATATCATATCTCAATAACTACTTTGGCTCCTGACGTATACCGAAGTATTCATAAGTGATATCATATATCAAAAATCCATTGTTACCATTATTTAATTCATACTTGAATATTGATGTTACAATTCATACTATACACAATAGAATGACCATGTTACCTAATGCATGCCTCTCATGGGGCATGGACAAAAGAAATTATATTTTTCCAAGTGAAGCAAAGTGGATGGCTAGGGTCATCTCTCTTGAGGAGACTTCTCAATGTAGTTCACTTAAATTATCTAATTCAAATATTTTATATCTTTTTGTGAATTAATTTTTTAAATGAATGTGAAGAAAATATTTTTGATTTTTTTATTATTTAAAATAATTACATGTAAAATGATAATTTAAACTATCATGAAAATATAAACAAAATGAGTTAATATGAAAGAAAATTGTTTTCGGGGGTTTTTTAATGTTCAACCATTATTCTCCATTATATTTTTCATTTTAGTAGGATAATCCAAACCTGAAATATCATGTTTTAACTATTATTAATTTTGTAGAAATTTTGGAATATCTTTGAATGTTTGAGCACTCTTAATTCCACCTCCTCCTTTAATCCAAGTTGATGACACACGTTTTTCTAGGATGTGTCATCTTCTAGGACCCAGTTTAATTAAAGTAGTTTCATCCATTGATTTTCTCAAATCAATTTTGTGAATAACTACCTAATGTAGATAGGGAGAATTTATTAAATAAAATAATAAAGATAGGTTGAGTTGCATGTCATTAGAGGTAGTCACAACTTCGGGGGCATTAGCCTTACCTGTGCTTGCTACTCAATTGTATCTACAAACATAAAATTAAACATTAAAAAAATTCCCGATCACCTTCACCTCCCCCAAGACAAGTCTCGGGGTTAGCCTCTCATTTTTGAGAGTAAGATATTACTTGGTGGAGTTGATAGAAGAGGAGAGAGAGAGGGGGAAAGAAATGAAGAAAAGTGGATGGAGAAACAAAAATATATGGATTAATAAAACTAAAATTTTCATTTCAACTTAAAACAAACACATAAATAAAATGCAAACAAAATAAAAAAGAAAAAATTATGGGTGAAAAGAGGATTAGAATTGTCACATGCCCTGGTGGGATCCCACCTTGTTTGTGGGTGTCAAGCTGATCATTTGGGAAAGAAGCAAGGGCCTCCTTTTATAGGAAAAATTATTACTCTGAATGTTGTTTCATTTTTGGCCTATTAAATGTATTATTCACTTTTTTACCCCTTCATAAAAGTTTTTCCTAACTGATTTTTTCTTTCCCCTCTAAATTTCATCTCGTTTGGCCACCAGATGAATGAGTTATGATTTTTTCATTGGTATTTTCTTTTTATGGATCAAGGTTCCAGGAAGCTTCCTCAAAAAGTATAACATCCAATGGAAACCTTAATGACTTTAGAACTCCCTAAAATTAATTTCAAAAAAGTGACTATGTTTCCTTGGACTTTTACAGGTATAATAACCTCAATTGGAGTTTTTTAGGCTGAGATGTGGATTAGTTACGGTGGTGGGGTCTACACTATCCGCCCAAACAAATCATCAACTTCATTGATTTTTAGGGCCTCTAGATGCCCGAATCATCCCTTGGTCTAGACGAAAAAGTTTCATGAAATTAAATAAGGATTATATAAAAAAGGAATCACTCAATATAGAATTATATTTTAAATTAATGACCAAAATACCCTTGGTGTAAAAATCTATCAAAAATCCTAAATTAGGAACTTTTCACAATTTAGACCATTTTCATTCTATAATTCAAAATACCCATTATTTTAATAAAATGTTTAAAAACAAGGGGTTTATAATTGAAAAAAATTAAAAAAATCCTCATTATTTGATTAAAAATATGAACATAAAGTTTCTCTTCCAAATACCCCCACACTTAAACCATGCTTTTCTACAAGCATAAAATCTCAACATGGAAATCAGAAGACACCAATATTTCCAATATTAAAATTCCAATGAGGTAAAATAAAAAAAAATTGAAATCAAACATTCAAAAATATTCATAAAAATCAATTTAATTTTCCATCTTTTTTAAATAAATAGTTCACATATCATACTTTTTATTTTTGAAAATTGATGGAACTTCCCCATTCATTCATTCAAGCTCCTTGATTCATTATTATTAAACATGACAAGTAATTATTTACCCCACTTTTGATTCTTTTCTCTCATCATTCGTGATACAATTCATGTAGAGTTATGCTCATATCATGAGAACATTATCCTTGTCCATAGGCCTGTAAATGAACTAATGTCTCCACATTGTAAAGAAAAACGACACATAAAAGCATGAGGACTTGAAATTAAGGTTCTATTGACTCTGATGTTTAAGTTTGGTAGGATTTTCTTCTTTAAAAATTAAGGCTCAAGGTGGAGTCTAATCTCTTAAGTACAATTCATGATATCTAAAAGTGTAATTAAATTCTCCCCTTTAAAGTATCAACATACACTTCCCCAAAATTGAAAGTAATGGTTATGATAAAGTAAGCATAAGGAATGATTTGTGCACCCACTTAAATATTTTTTTTATTTTGTGATTTTTTTTCTTTTTTCAAAATTTATGATTATATAAAACCTCACATCCATCACCTAACCTCATACAATTTTAATATTGTTGGTCTGGTAAATGCTGATTTTTTGTTTTCCCAAATCACAACTTATTTATTTCTTCTTCTTTTTTTGTTATTTTTCATTTTTTTAATGATGAGGGGAAAAACAATAAAGTACAAAGAATGATTCCAAAATCTTTTAAAATTCACACAATAATACCGCCACACTTCATCCTTACAATGTATAGCAACTAATCTACCATGACTCAACTTACCCCCACACTTCAACTATAAAATATCATGCAAATACTTAGAGAAGGGTAGGAATGGATAAAAATGGACTGAAACAAAGCTCATCCCTATAAAGTTAATTCATGGTCTTTATGTGATAAAAGAATTATTTATGTAAAGGTGGTGTTTGAAAGAAAAGTATCTTTTCAAATGATGTCTCAATAATTTTAATTGTGTTTTTTCATAGTAACAGGTTTGACAAGTTTCAATACAAGTTTGGGTCGGTTACATGTCCCAAGATCACTCAATAAATATGATCAATAATAAATAGGAAGTACTTTATCCAGAAATACTCTCAGGAATTAGACATATGATTTGGGAAAATAACTCAATACATGATAAAAATAATAAAACAATTCAAATGAATTTCAAAAATTCAAATCCTGAAAGATATTTAGGGAATTTCATTATTATAAATCAATTAATTCCTTCAAATCATGGGTTATCATTTCAATTTACGTTCTTCATATTTAAAAATTCAATTCTCCATTTCAATCATTTAATAATACCAAAATTAAATTCTAAGACAAGGCATCAATGGGTTCTTATGAAACTCATGTTTCCAAGATTAGTGAAGTAAAGCATAATTCTAGTGTGGTCATGAAAGTTTATATTTAAAGATCAAAACATGTTGTGGGAAAATGTGTGGAGAGTTTAAAAGATAAAACCCTAAAAGTGGAATCCCTTTTTTCATGAAACTTATTCCTTCCCCTTCACTGTATGGGGATGCATTTTAACATTGTGAACCTATAAAATGAGACAACTAAATTAAGCATAAGGATCATTTCATTTAAGCTCGAAAACTATAGAGGTATAGGGATGAATGATAAAATACATACATGAAAAGCAATTGACATCTAAATTCCTAGAATGAAAGTAAATATAAATCATTGTAGTATTACCTAGTAATGGTGTCAATTTTGATGCACGCCTATCTCAGGGCATGGAAAAAAGATATTATATTTTTCATAGTGCAGCACAGTGGCTGGCCAGGGTGGTCTCTCTTGAGGATCTTTCTCAATGTTGTTCACTTACTTTATCTATTTCTCTTATTCTATATGTTTTCGTGGTTTTTTAAATGAAAGTGATGAAAATATTTTTGGTTTTTATTATTATTTATAATAATGAAATGTAAAATTATAATTTAAACAATCATGAAAATATAAACATAGTGAGTTAATAAGAAAGAACATGGTTCTGTGGGTTGGTTGAATGTTCAATCATTATTCCTTTTTATATGTTTTATTTCATTTTGATAATACAAATAATAAATCTCATGTTTTAACAACTATTATTTATTTTGAAATTGTGGAATATCATTGAATGTTTGATCACTCTCAATTCTTCTCTTCCTTTAATCTAATTTGATGAAACACCATTGTCCAGGATGTGTCATCTTCTAAAAAATGATTCAATCAAAGACATTTAATCCATTGATTAGTTTAACTACAACATGTGAATAATAATAAAAACAGAGAGAGTGAAGATTATTAAATAAAATAATAGAGATAAGTTGAGTTGCATGTCATCGAAGGCAGTCACAACATCAAGGAAATTAGCCTTACCAATGCATAATACTCAATTCTATCTACAAATATAAAATTAAACATTAAAAAAATGCATGATCACCTTCTCGTCTAGTAGGGAGAAGTCTTGGGTTTAGCCTCTCATTTCCAAGAGTAAGATATTACTTGGTGGAGTGGTTGGAAGGGAAGAGAGAGAGGGAGGGAAATAAATGAATAAAAGTGGATGGAGAAACACAAATGCATAGATTAATAAAACTTAAATTTTAATTAAATTTGAAAAAAAAGAGATAAAGAAAATGAATATAAAATAAAAATAAAAAATAAACGGGAAAGGGGAGTAGTAGTGTCTCATTCCATTTTGGGGTCCCTCCCTAGATGTGGGTGTCAAACTGATCATTTGGGAAGGAGGTGAGGGCCACCTTTTATGGTCAGAAATATTCCTCTTCAATTTGTTTCATTTTGTCCTAATAAATGGTTGGTTCATGCGTTTACCCCTTCATAAAAAAAATTCTTGAATTTGTTGGCCCTTCACCCTCCAAATTTTAGATCATTTGGCCAGTGTATGAATGAGTTATTATTTTTTCGTTGGTAGTTTAATTTCTAGATAAAGGTTCCAGGAAGCTTCCTCCAAAAGTATAACATCCAATTGAAACCTTAATGACTTCAAAACTCCATCCAATTAATTTATGAAATGTTCCTAAGTGCTCTTTGTCATTTATAGGTAGAATAACATCAATTGGAGTTTTGTAGGCTAATATTTGGATCTGTTATGGTGGTGGGGTCCATGATGTCTGGCCGGAAATATCTTCAATTTCATTGATTTTTTAAGGCCTCTAGATTCCAGAATTAGCCCCTAGTTTAGAGGAAAAAGTTGAAGTAAATAAAATAATTATTATATCAAAAAATGAATTACTCAATTTGGAATTATATTTTTTAATAAATTTCCAAAATACCCTTGATGTAAAAAAAATTTAAAAATCGAGAATTATGCACTTTTCACAATTTAGACTATTTTCATTCTATAATTCCAAATACTGCTTATTTTAAAAAAAAGGTAAATACATGGTGTTTATCATTGAAAACATTAAAAAATACTCATTATTTGATTAAAAATATGCACAAAAATGTTCTCTATCATTACCTTTATTAACACACAATATAATAACCATGTTATCATTCATAACACACAATAGAATAACCATGTTACTATTCTGAACACACAATAGAATGAACATGTTCCCATTTATAACTTAAAAATTGAATGACCATGTTACCATTATTTATTTCACAACTAAATAACCATGTTACCATTCATAACTTCATATTTGAATGACTATGTTACCATTTTTAATTTCACAACTAAATGACCATGTTATAATTTATAACTTCCCAATTTCAAGATTGTGTTACCATTATTTATTTCAAAAATAATTTACCACATTTCCATTCATAGCTTCAAAATTAATTCAAAAATTCTTTATCCACACCAATGTTATTACTAATTTAATAATTAGTTAAAGACAACAATCCCATCATTGAATTCAAAAATGAATTCATCATATCAAATAAAATTAATTAATTCAACAATTAATTTATCACATCTATTTCTCTAGTTGATTTAATAGTTAAATAATCACATCAAATAATGTTAATTAATTAAATAATTAATTAATAACTTCAATTGTATTAGTCAAATCAACAATTAAATACTCACCTAAATCCCCTTAATTAATTCACTAATAAATTAAGTATATCAATCCAATTTATTAATTAATCGATTATTTAGTCAATATCCACAACTCAAAATCCCATAATAAATTCCACAACTAATTATCTCAGTCACAATCTCAATATCTCATAATTAATTCTGTAATTAATTCTATCAAATAAACTATCTCAATATCTCATAATAAATTAAAAGATCGATTATTTAAAATATAAAATCACAATATATCATAATTAATTGAAAAATAAATTATCCTATTCAAAAAACTCATTATCCCATAATTAATTCAGTAATTAGTCATCGAATTCTATCAATTCAACATCACAAAAATCCACATTAATTAATTCACCATTTAATTTAACCAATTCATTCAATTTCTCCATCATAATTATCCTCATTAATTAATTTTTCAATTAATTAATCTAACACATTAAATTACATTAACACTAAAATCCCCATTAATTAATAATCCAATTAGTTAATTGAGCGACAAAATCATAACATTACATCCATCAATTAATTCACCAATTAATTAATTATAACCACTTCCAATAATTAATTCTATAATTAATTAATTACATTGAATCCCTTAAATTAATTCACTAATTAATTATTCACATAAATCCTATTAATTAATTAAATCAATTACAATCATTAATCCCATTATTTAATTAAACATTTAAATAATCACATTACTTCATTAATTAATTCATCAATTAATTAATCCAAACCTAAATAATTCAATAACAACAATTAATTTTTTATTTAATTATTTTATCTCAATAAATTCTATATCATCACACTATTCATCAATTAATTATTCCAACTTAATCAATTAAACATCCCCAATTAATTCATCAATTAATTATTCCAACTAAATCTCATTACAAAATTAACATTTAGTTTATCATGTCAATATCCTTAATTAATTCCTCAATTAATTAAGCACATCGAACCCATTAATTAATTATTAAATTAATTAATAGTTATTCAAAAACTCAATTTCCATTAATTAATCAAAAAATTCATTATCTAATTCAATCCCAATATCTCATAATTAATTTAACAATTAATTATTCATTATCTAAAATCCCAATATCCCAATTTCATATTTCCCTTAATTAATTAATTACCCAAATTAATTATTTTAATTAGGAATTAAATTTCTAAACATCTAATATAAATTCTACCATTATAAACACATAATTATAATCATGACTATGGGATTTGAATTTTAGACCTCCTAACTCAAGAATGGTGTTGAATTCTCACCAATGGATACTCTCAAATTTCAAACGAAACGATCAAGAACGTGGTGATCACAGTCTAGATCAGACACCAAGATTCAAGATTAAAAATTCAGTATCTCTTGTTTGTAGATATAGATCCATAATTCCAAGATCTAGATCCAAAAAAATATCTAGATCAAACCAAAAAAAGTTAATAACAACCTTCGAAGGATACAAGAATAAAGGGAAAGTTAAAGAAAACTATATATGATGAGATCCACTTATCAAGAGGGTGATGATCTTCAATACACCTTTTGATTCACATGGAAAAAAGTTCAGAAGCCCTAGAAATAAGTCTGTGTGTCTCAAAAATGACAGGATTTTTTATGTCTTATTCGGGGTTGATTTGGGTTAAAATAAAGGGTTCTGGTTTTTCAAAATCTATTTTTTGTGTTAATTAAAACTATATACATGGTTTTCTGGTTAAGGGTACATAATTCCCTCTAACTGTGCACCTTAACCATGTGCCTCTTCTAGTGGGTGCATAGTTTCTCCTAAGAAGGTGCACAATTTGACAAACTATGTACCAACCGTGTAAATTCCCTCTATATGGGTTCACATGGTTAGCTGGGCCAGGGTGCACGGTTTGGGAAAACTGTGTTCCAACCTTACATTTTCCCATTTAATTCCAAAATTTCTAATATTCACCCAAATCCACCCCAAGATAAAACACAAACAAATCATTCTCAAATAAGGAAAAAAGAATAGCTGAAAACAATCTCGTTACATCTCTAGGAAAATTCTGACATCTTACAATCTCCCTACCTTATAACAGCTCTTCCTCATGTTATACTCCCAAAAATATATAAGATTATGAGTTAAGAAAATCACACCACAGATCATTCATATCTTCTTCCCACTCCCATGTTTCCTCCTAAACACATCCATGCTTTCACAATACATGAATTGTTAGCATGATCATTTCCCATAATACTTTCTCACTATGATCCAACACACGTATCAACTGTTCCTCAAAGAATGGACCAACATATATATCATCTTCCATAACATACCTAGCTGGTTTCCCAACACATATATCCCCACAACCATAAGCAAACCATCCCACATTGGAAATTGTACTTGCCATCAAAAACATCCATAAAGGACATACATCCACCACCGCTAAGGCCCACTTTTCCTTTCACTAAGTAACATAAACATTATCCTTACTAATTTCTTATTTATAAAAAATTGATGGCATACCTCCCAACATCTAACTCCATATATACCACTTCATAAGCGCAACCTATAAGGGGATCCATATCCAGCCAAAAAAATTCAGGTGGCTAGGTGTAAAGCTAGAGGTTTCTCAACATACCCATGAAGATGTCAATGTAGGGGATATGATCGTCAGTAATTAAAAGTATGGTAAGAATTATTTGGAGAAAATCACCTCAAATACTCCATTTTTTATGTTTACTCCCACTATAGAAACACCTTAATCTGTCAAAAGTCTCGGGTTTCCCTACCCACCAACATCACACCACACCAATCAAAAACGAGGCAGTTCTCGCACAACCTACAACAGAGTTCTCAAACAAGGGAATACTCAAAACCCAAACCATCCACATTGAGGGCCAAAGAAAAACACAAGGTATTCAGATTTCATTAAATTAATATAATTAACAATTTATATTTATCGAAAACCATAACTATTCTTTTCCCTTTTTCCTTCCACAAGTTCAAATTGAGGCACTATGTTTACCCTTAACCACCCTACATCTAGGTCTTAGTTGACAAGGGTAAACACATTCTAATTATTAATGTTTCACATTTAGACACCAATTTATTATTATATTACATCATTTTATTATCTTACTAAATATCATGGTAGGCACCATTTTTCATTTCAATTTAATAAGAAAAGAAAATGAGTTCAAGTTTAACAACTTACCCATAACCCATTTTCCCATGCATGCTTAAAATTAAGCATGTACCAATAAACCTGAGTTCCTAGTATGATTCATGAAAACTCAACTCTCATCTCATACCAATCCATGATCCAAATCTCAAAAAATCTCAACATCATTAATCACAACACACAACAAATGTGTCACCCAAGGTGAAAAAATATTCCACTATAATAGAAAACGATAACAATTTTAATTCACACCCTGGCTGTAATTATATCAAATATACCTTTTTACATTCCTTTCCTTATGGAATACGATAATTTCACTCATGTGTATGATATACTACCTTCTCATAATGCGGTAAGATTCATTTTTCACTATCATGTTACATGAAAGGTAATGAGGGTAAAGATGATACATTTATGTGATATAAATTAAAAATTTATGATATTAATGACATATTTATCCTAATTTTAATATAATATATAATCTTATTTGTACATTTTCACTCACTAAAAACAAACATAACGTCATTTATGGATGTGTGGACTACCACCTCCTCAAAGAAAGGTGATTAATTGTTTCATCACCAAATCACAATAATTATATATATAAGTCTACATAATTAAATAATATGTTTTTATGATATTATTATCATTTTCTAAAATAAAAATACCACTTACTTGCCCTCCATAATTATCATGGGAAAATGGAAGTGTTACTCATGCGTACGTACGACCTACGTTCTCTATGATCGTAACATTACATCATTTTTCCTAAAAATAATTTATTACTGTTTTAAGAAGTATAATTTATGTATACATATTATAATTATATCTTGTTTATTATTCTTGATATGTTTATGTAATTAACCCTTAGACCATATCTGACCTATCAAAGTCATTTTTGACATATAATATGAATATGGTGAATACATCTGAATTAAACATTAATTGATTAAGTAATTGTATATAACTTGATAATAAGTGAAAAAAAAGTAATAGTAAACCTTAAAAAGGTTATAAAGAAATTAAATAATTAACGTAAGTTTATTATTAATGAAGATAAAGATACACATGACATGTCTGAGCCAAGGTAAGGGTTTCTTCATCTCACTTTTATTTTTGTGAGATATATGCCATATTCAAAACTTATTTTTGGTTTTCTGGTATATATACTAACCATAAATGTATTCTATGATTATTATACTTAAATTTATAAATATTTAAATGTCTATTTTATTATATTTATTTCATGGGATTTACAGTTTCATTGTTACCAAAGTGGAAAGGTATTTTGCTCAATTTTCATTTTTTTACATATGTTATGTAATAAAAATATATTATTTTATGAGTTGTATATAATTATCATTTTTTATTTTATATCATGAATATCATTATTTTAATTATATTATAAGTTTCATTTAATTATATTATTTCATAGGTATTATGATTTAATGCTACCTAAGTGGTAAGATTATTATGTTAAAATCTCATCATTATCAGGATTGTTTCTGATTATTCTTAAAATGATGAAACAATATGAAATAACTCTCAAGAAACTCAAGAATATTCTTTTCCTTTTTTTGTCATGAGAAAAAATATTTTAGCTTCATTTTTCTATCTTTATGTACTCAATATTTCAAAATAAATTTTTTATTGATAATCATATTTTCAATTGAAAACAATTTTTCTTCAAAAACATTGTTTTCTAAAAGTGTTTTCAAAAAAATTAAAAAATTATTTAAAATTTGAAAGTATGTTATCCTCAAAAATTATTTTATATTATTTTAAAAAAAACCTTTATAGGTTTTCTTGTCTATTTTCAAAGGAAATAATTTTCGAAATGGAAAGAATATTTTCCTAAGGAAATATTGTAAGTTATTTTTTAAAGATTACTTTATAATTTTTCAGGGTTAATTTCAAAGGAAATTATTTTAAAAAAATATATGTTTTAAATTTTTTTAAATGGAAAGGATATTTTCCCATAAGAAATGTTTTTAATTATCTTTTAGTGGTATTTTCATTCAACAACATAAACATACCTTGTTGTGACGTATAATCAAATGTGGATATTTTTTAATTATAACATCAAATTATTTCTCTATATGGATTAATATTTCTTCAAATATATTTTTATAGAATCTATTTTTTCCATGAGTTAATCATGTTTAAAAGAGGTTTTTATGAAACTGGTTTTTTCCATGGGTAAATCATGTTTCAAATATATTATTATGGAACTCATTTATTTTCCATTGGTTAACCAAGTTATAAAATAAATAATTATTTTTTAAGAGTTTTATGATGGAATGAAGGGTAATTGTACTCTGTTTATGTTTTGGTTCTTGGAAATTGTTTATATAATGGGGAGGCCTAATTAGCTTCGGGTGAGCCTGTTATAGCTTATAAGATCAGGGACCTAGATATTATTGGGTGATATCATTACAACAAATAAAATAGAGCAGCCTATATAGTGCCAGGTGAGCCTATTATATCTTATAAGATGAGTTCACTAAGATAGAAATTTAATGAATTATGTAAATATAATATTATCAGTCGGTCATATAGTTGTTCCAATTAAAATGGTTTTATTAATATGATGCCCCATGTTATTGAAAAGGGTTATAACTTTATTTTATTAGTTTATAATGTTTCTTGTAATCAATATTCATATCAAATGGATCATGATTATTTATTCTTATAACTCTTTACTTTTATATGTTTTCATATTTTATGTTCTTGGTATTGATGGTTATGATTTATTTTATTATTATCTCCTGAACTCTTATTATGTCACCACACACTTATGAACTTCTTATGATCATTGATGAAATTTAATTGATAATTATTATGTTAGTACTTATAAATTATTTGTGGTTTCCCTACTTATGTTTCCTTTTCCTCTTGTTATAAAGTATGATTTTGAATGATTTTTCATACCATGTGCTAGACATTTTGGTTTTGGTTAATGTTTAATGAATGGAAGAATAACATATTATCCCCTTTATAGTCATGGGGTCTTCAAAATTTGATTCTTGTTCTTCAGGAATGAAAATTTCATCCAAAATAAATATGAGATTATGGTGGAAATTGATTAAATTATTAAATTATACTCATTAAGAAATTATAATTTTCAAATTCTCTTAGTCTACATAGTAAGATAATTCCACAACTCTAAGAAAAGGATCTTTAAACCAAAGTATTATACTAGTACCTTAATTTATAATGAATTTATGGAATTTTTGATAATAAAAAATTTATTGTTTTGAGGCCCTTAACATTCCACTTATCATTAACTTTCTTTTGATCAATTTCTTTAATCACTCTCTATAATTATTTACACTTTTCCTATATTCCAACCTATTTTATCCTATTTGAAAACTTAGTTAAGTATTGTTGGACAAAAATCCCTCAAGGTATCATTGAAGCCTTTTTGAGGTGATTGTGTTTGTTGACAAAGTGGACATCTGAGTTGTGTTTGTTGACAAAGAGGATTTCATGATGGAATGTCGAGTTCAAGAGCTGAGGTCAACGATCCATGTTTGATTCAAGAACGTCGATAAAAGGAATGGAAGATCTGGAGGCGGTACAAAAGAACAGATACAAGGTGGCGCCGTTTTCCAGTGTTTGCCAAATTTTTGGGCCTGAAAATCGGCAAATGAAGAAAAGTGTTTTTGGCAAAGGGACTTGCGCGCCGCGAACATGTTGTATAGGAAACTTGCGCGCCATATGTTTTTCAAGATCAGAAGATCAAAATATGGCTAAGGAAATAGGTTCGCGCAAGTTTGGGAGTTGGTCGCGCAAGTGTCTAAAAGGAGAGAAGACTTGCGCGCCGATATTGGGTCGCGCAGGTGACTTGTGCGCCGTCGCGCAGGGTGGTCAGATTGCCTATAAATACCGGACCACCCCTCCTCATTTCCCATCGGAGTTCAAGATGAGAGCTCCCGTCACGCAGGTGTGGTGGTCGCGCAAGTGGTGTGTGTGGTCGCGCAGGTGGGACTTGCGCGCCAGAGGTTGAAGTTGTGCGCCGGCATTAGAAGTTGCGCGCCAGTTGGAAGTTGGGCGCCAATATTTGTTTGGGCGTAAAAGGAAGAGAGTCGTGCAAGTTTGGAGTTGAGGAAGGTTGAGTCGCGCAAGTGTTTGAGGAAGACTTGTGTGCCCATAGTGACTTGTGCGCCGATACTTGCGCGCCGAGGTTGACTTGAGCGCCAAGTAAGGTTTGTTCCAGCAGTGTTTTTCGGGCTGCGTGGAAGCTGGAAGTTTGCCCGATACCTTCGGTGCAAAGAGATATTCATCAACGGGTGAAAGTTAAACGTCAACAGAGCATCTACATACAAGAGAAGATGCATTCTTTCATGAAAATGAAGATACCTACAGGTCTATAAACTGTGAGTGGATTCCATCCAAGAGCAGTGAGCTTATGAAGAGGAAGAAGGTGATCCTCTCCACCGGCAGTGAGCCAGAGAGAGAGAAACAGGGAGTGACCCTTGGGAAAGCAGTGAGCTGACCCTAAACTTTGTAAAGGCAGTGAGCCTGGGCATAGAAGTGATCTAGCCCGAACCTTGTAATCCACAGCTAGTGAAGATTAGTGGAATTTGGTACGACCGGCAACCTGTCGGCGTATGCTCCTTGGACGTAGCCCTTAGCGGTGAACCAAGTAAAATTGTTGTGTCCTGTGCTTGCTTTACATTCTGTTTATATCGTGCAGCAGGAAAAAGAGAGAAGAGTGTTTTGCTTAACAGTGAAACAAGATCAGAACGGGCATTTATTTTGAATTAGTCATACCCTGATTCACCCCCCCTCTCAGGGTATCCAGCCTAGTGGACCTAACAAGTATTATTCCATATAACCTTTTTCATCAACTTTCTCTCTTATTAAAATGATATTTTATTGACCACTTTTATAATGTGGTTTTACAATAAAAGTACTTTCATATTTCAATCCTTTTATTTGAAATATAAATCTCAAATTTTGAGGACCCAATTTATTATATGGGGGAGTAAAACCCTGAGATTTTTAAAGAAAACAATTTATGTTTGTTAGATTAAATAGCATACAACACTAAACTTAGATGAGAATTTAACTCCCTGATACTTTATGATCTATTTTGTTTAAAAAAACATTCACTTCAATATCTTCTATTATATGCAACCCTAATATTTTTATACTTGATAGCATATTCAACACACAACACTGATATTAAACAAACCATTATATATATAATTGTTATAACCTAGCCATTAAATTAGATGGTATGTATTATATTAAATAATTTATGAAAAATAAATTTTTTTCGTACTCAATATAAATTATTCATAATTTTTTAGAAAATAATCAATCATTTTTTTGGTAAAGTGATATTATTCTTCAAAAATATGGTTTCTTCAAATATGATTTTTATTTATTTTTATAAAAAATGTTATAATAAATTTTTCGAACTTTTATAAAAAATATTTTATAAAATTAATTTCATTTTTTAATCAGAATATCAAAATTTTCTTTGGGTGAAATTTTTGAATTTTTCTGAACATATTGATTTTTCAGTGAAGAGTGAAAGTACAGTTTTTTGTAATACTATCGTTTATTATAAATAAATTAAGTAATTGAGCAGTGAAAATATGTATTAAATATTAGTTAATGAAACATAATTATTATTTAGTTATATTTAATCTAATAAATTACTTTTGAATCAACTTTATATTGGTTTTTACTATAAGTTTTCTTTTGTGTTTAATAATGGGTTTTCCTAAAAACTAATTTAAAATGCATAATGTTTCACCTTTATAATTAATTAAAATAATCCATAATGGGTAGTGTTTTAAAAAATAGATTATATATCATTTAATATTAATTTAATTTTAAATATTTATTATTAATATTATTCATAGAGATAATATGGAATCAACTTTTACTAAAAAAATACTCTTCTAAAAAACATGTTGTCTCACCGCGTTTATGGAATTCAAATTAAATTAAATTTTCAGGTTTTGTAAATTGAATTTAGAAAATTTTATTCCCTATTTGGAATCATAATAATGTATAATATATAATAATTTAACATAATTTTTTACAAAAGTAATTAGTGAAAACAATTATGATTAATTATAGCGATTAAGGTAAATAAGAGTTTACTTATTGGTTAAAATTAGAATATAAGGTGTAAAAATGACCCAAAACATGTCTGAAACTACTTGTATAGACATATTTAGACCTTATACCTTCTATTATAAATAATAAAACATTATTTGTTCTTGTTTATAGGAAAAAATGTGGGTAGAATTTACTTTTAAAAAAAATACAAGTGTGCCACACACCTCACTTATAAAAAGTCACACCCTATCACACTCTCTTCACACTATAAATACCAATTATTTTGGTAAATAAATTAAAAAATACCTTTTAAAATTTCAAAATTTAATAATATAATCCTTTCATTGGTTATAAATTCAACCAAGGAATTCCTTTGGTGCAATCAAAATGGTGCTTCCAAAATAAGACACAACGTTCATCAAAGACCATTTTTAATTTATTTATACTCCACCATAAATTATTATTATAAAATTTTAACATAATAAAGTCATTATATTACATATGAATATATGATTTTATGTTAATGTTACTACCTTCAAAAGCACACACACTTGTATCAAATGTGTTACGAAATCATCATTCGGGTGTACGGAGGACTACCGCTTCATGAAACGACGCCGTTCATTTTTCCATTACCACATATCACGGTTGGGTATAATGATGGATAAAAAGTTTATATATGATATTTATAATATAATTATACCTCTGGATTCATTATATCATTTATACCATTTTATGATCCATTCCATTATATATACAATAACATCGCTCGTGTGTACTCAAAAAGCGATGTGAATCATATTTCATTAACGCATTACATGAAAGTTAATAAGGGTAAATATGAAAAATATATGTGATTAAAATATAATATTTATTATAATAATGAAATATTAATCATTATTGAAATATAATATACCTTTTTATTTTAACCTTTTCACTCAGTGAAAAAATGATATCGTCATTTCTGGTCGTGTGGACTACTGCCTCCTCGAAGCGATGTGATACCTTATTTTCACCACCACATCCCAATAATATTATATATATATATATATATAATTATATATAATTAAATAATATGTTATTTATGATATTTTTAACATTATTTTAATTTAATATACTACTTACCTTCTTTCCATAATGATTATTGAAAAATCGAAGTGTTACTCATGCGTACGTACGACCTACCATCTCCATGATCATAATGTTAGACCATTTTCTTAACTATATTTAATTATGGTTTTAAAAGGTATAATTAATGTATAAATATGATAATTATGTAATGATTATTATTATTTATATGTTTAAATAATGACCTCTTTGACCGTATTCGGCCTACCAATGTTTTTTTGACAAATAAGCCGAATATGGTCAAAACATCAGACATTAAATCAATTGATTAAGTAATTGTATATAAAATAGTAATAAGTGAAATAAAATTAATAGTAAACTTTATAAGGTTTATAAATAAATTAAATAATTTCAATTATTTTATTACTCATGAATATAAAAACACATGTGACAAGTCGGACTCATAGTAAGGGTTTCTCATCTCACTTTTATTTTTATCATATATATGCCATATTCACCACTTATTTTTTATTATGTAATGTATATACATTATGTGAATTTATTTTATTATTATTATCATTAAATTTATAAGGATTTAAATTTATATTTTATGATATATCTTTCATGGGGTTTTTTGGTTTCATTGCTACCAAAGAAGTAATGGATTTTTGTCGCAATTTTCTTTCTTTGAGAGGTATATTATGTAATACACCAATATTATTTTATGAGGTGTATATAACGATACTTTAACATCTTATATCATGAATATACTTAATATAATAATATTATAAGTTTAATTTAATGTTATTATTTCTTTTGGATTACGATTCAAAGCTACCCAATTGGTAAGAGTCTTATATTACAATCTTCTTATTATCAGGATTTTTTATGATTATGCTTCTAATGATGATATATTATGATAAAACTCTCAATAATCTCATGAGTCATATTATAATATGGTTATATCATGATAATAAAATGTTTCCCTTCATTTTACTCTCTCTATGTACACAAGAGTTCAAAATACTATTTTTTTAATTATCTTTTTGGTTGAAAACTCATTTTCTTCAAAAACCATGTTTTATAAAAAAAATTCAAAAATTATTCAAATTTTTTTAAAGATGAATGTATATTTTACTCAAGAAATGATTTAACTGATTTTTTAAATCATCCTTTATAAGTTTTCAGTGTTATTTTCAAATGAAAGGATTTTCAAATGAAAGTATTTTCAAAATATTTTATGTTTTAAAATGTGTTATTCAAAATGTAAAGAATTTTTTCATTAAAAAATGTTTTAAATTATTTTTTAAATGTTATTTTATAATTTTTCATGGTTAGTATTTTAAAAATATTTTATATTTTAAAAAGTCTTTTTCAAAATGGATAGGATATTTTCCATAATATATATTTAATGGTATTTCCATTCATCAACATCAAATACCCATGTTGTTAATTATGATCCATTGGGGATAATTTTTAATGATGTCGTAATAATTCTTTATTTTGATGGATTAATATTTTTTAAAAGAGTTTATTATAGAACATGTTTATTTTCCATGGTTTAATCATGTCTTAAAGAGAATTTTATGGAACCTATTTATTTTCCATAGGTTAACCATGTATCAAATATATTTTTATGGAACTCATTAGTGTTCTATGGTTTAACCATTTTATGAAAGGAATAACTATTTTTTATCATTTTTATCATCAAATGAAATATCTTTGTACTTTGTTGATTTTTTTGTTATTATAATGTTTTATACAATGGGGTAGCTCAAAAATCATTGGGTGCTCTTGTTATATATTATACGATGGGGAATCCCAGCTTGCACTAGGTGAGATAAATAAAAATTTAATGATGGGGTGGCTCATATAGCACTGGGTGAGCGCATTATAGCTTATACGATAGTTTCTCTCTGATATTACTTAAATTTAATGGGTGATGAATATATCAACTATATGGTTATTCCAATTACAGGATTTTGAAAGGGTTTTAGTAATATGATGCTCCAAGTTACTAAAAAGGGTTATAATTGATTTTTATAAGTTTGTAATGTTTCTTATCGTCTAGATCGATATAACATGGCTCATTATTATTGATTCTAATGGCTATTGTTTTGAAATGTTTTCATATTTGAGGATCCATGAGTTGATGGGTATGAGTTCTTTTAGGAATATATCATGCACTATGATTATGTTTTCATGCCCTTATGCCCTTGTTATGCTCATTGAAGACATTATAATAGTATTTTGTATGTCTACCCTTACTGAGAATTGAAACTCACCCTCCTCAAGCTTCCTTTTCCCCAAGAAATAAAAAATGAGGTTAAACGAATTATATCTGGATGGGATTTTATATGGATGATGTTTATAGAAAAATTTGTAATATAAAAAGGTGGGTATAAAAAAATATTATGTTTATCTTTATGAACCAATTATTTGTGAATCAAAGTTTATATGAGTCAGACCTAGTTTACTAAAAATCTAAACTGAGAAGGTTTATGGGTATGTAATTGATCCAATATTTATTTTGGATGTTGTAAGTTTAGATTAGAAAATTTTGGTTCACCTTCTTTGGTACCAAAGTAGAAAATTTAATGTATATGAATTTAGCACTAGATCTGTTAGTGTGGGTTCTGAGATATTATAGTTTTTCAACTCAAATTCTATTCTTTAAGACATGTTTCATATTATGCACATATTTTAATTTATATGGTGTATTTTGTACATTTTTGATATATTTTATCATAAATCTAATTTTATTCATAGTATTTAATGTAACCTTCCATGTTCTATATGTCAAGAGATTTTAATATAAAAGTTACCAAAGTCAAAAGGGTTTTTCTTGAGTCAACCACAATTCCAATAGTTATAATCTCTCTAATAATATTATGTTATTTTATTTTTCATATATTCTATAATTCTACTATTTAATTTAGTTTTTTCCATCGTTTTGGTGAAATTACATTTTCATTTCAAAATGTTCTTTTTTTATAGATTTTTTGTTTATACAAAAATAGCATTATTAAAAATAATTCTCATCCTCTATATTGAATATTTCTTCTCCATTTACATATAATTTATTGAAAAATAATTTTTTTTATTTCAAGATATATATGTATTAAAATATATATAAATAATATTTCACTTTATTTATTTTTAAATTGAAACTTTAAATATTTTTTATTGATGTGGTTTTTCTCTAAAAATTCCTAAAACTAATAAAAAGAAATTTATTTTTTTATTTTATATATTTTGTATCTTTCACTTTACATTTCATTAAATAAAATTTATTTCATTTCAAGAATACATTATTGGTGTTACATTTTAAAATAATATTAAAAAACTATTGTTGTTACCTTCTTGAAAATGATTTTTTGGAAGTGACTTGTATCTTTATCTTTTGAAGATTACATTAAAAATGTATTATGAAAACTCTTTCATGATTTTTTATTTCATTATTCTCTCTATCGATAAATTTTCAATCTCCTATGGATTCATGTTATATGAATCATCCCCAAAATCCCATTTTGTTATTTATTTTTTGGGAAATGTTTTATTTTTGGTATCAACTAATCCAATACTTGGTTTTATTTTATGTGATACCATTTCAAAATTCTATGTAACCATTTTTTTAAGTATTATTCTTATTATGATACATGATTTATTTCATATAGAACACATGTGTGCGGTTTGTCATTATGTGATGGGTGTGTTGTATATAGCCCTCCAATTCATTGGGTAGGGTTTATATATCATGAGGTAATTATGTAATGCATAAAACATATCGATACATTCACAAATTTATATATGGTCCTTATTGATATATTTGAAACTCTATGCTTTTACATTATAGATATATTCAAAACACTATGTGTGGACCTTATTTATTTGTTCCTAATTCTATTCAAGGACCTAATGGATATGTTGACAACTCTATGAATTGATACAATCAATATGTCAAGAAATATATACATTTAAGAAATTGATATGTTCACTAATATATCAATGGTACGAATTTCATTTTATATGTTCACATAGTTATTATTTACCTATAAATTCATTTGTGACACTTGCCTAATTTATTGTCCTAGGTTCATAATTATGGTTTCATGTTTCTGTATTTTATTTCATGGTATATGTTATGCTTTCATAATGACACTTTTGAGGTTATATATCACTCTATCATTCATTACATACTACTCTTATGCTTTTATATTATTTTTAACAACTTTATTCTCCCATGTTCATGATTTCTCACATCATGATGATCCAATCCTTTATGAATCATTGATAATATTTTCCATAATGATCATTTGATATCATCACTTATTATGTTTAATTTATCCTTGAGGAATTACATATATGAATAGGTTTAATAGAAAGTCACGTGAGTGGAATTTTTTATAAGATATTGATGAAATTATGTTAAATAATAAATTTATGTAACATATCTCTAAAGGCACTCATCATATGGGTTATGGGATTTGGAGTTTTTTAGTGAGATATAAATTTTAAATTATTAAAATGATATTAATGGTATACATGGTATGCCTAGGTCATCTCAATTTTTAGGAAAGAAATGTTTTGCTGTTTTTGGGAATTAGATTAAGAAGTATAAAAAACCCATCCTAAATCAACCTTTGTTTCACTTAAAGTGTCATGAGTTAAAATGAAGGTGTTATAATGTTTGAAATTATTGGTTTTATTTTTCAAATTTTTATAATCAATCACTCTAATTTATTAAGATTATATGGTGTATTTCTCATGCTAAATATTTTGGTTTTAGTTAATGTTTAGAACCTAGAGGAACCAATTTACCAATGAGTGTTATGTATTATACCATGATTATACCAATAAGAAACCAATTGGGATGGTATATAGGGTAAAAACTTTATTGAAATTCTATCTATGGTCATGAAAAATGAATTACACCATATTCAGGTCCCAAATTCACTTAATAAGGATCAACATACTACTAAATATTTCATAAGTCAATGAACTCCATCCATTAGTGGACACTCGGATCCACCAATTATAAAGAAATGTATGAACATAATTGAAATGACATATTCTATTCTTCAGATATTGAATCATGAAAATTTTGTTTTATCTATTTATAATTTATAAGGTGAAGATAAAAAATGGTGGGCTCTAATCAAGAGAATGAAATCCACTCTAGGAAATGGGAGGATATTAGGAAGGTATTATTAAATAAATATTTTCCCTAAACTCTTAATAGTAAAATAAAAATAGAATTCATTGATATTATTAAAAAAAGGATGAATCTGATGTTACCTTGGAAGAATACTTCACAATAAATTCAAGATAAACTCATGGCTCTATTGTTAATCTTGATAGATAGATAGATTATTTATTTAGTGGATTAAAACCAAGTATTTAAAAATATTTATCTATAAGAGACTTTAGTAAATATGAATAAATTGGTTAATGTGGTTACAAGGTCAAAATGGGAGTTAAAGACCCTCAATTTTCACAATTTTGTGGAGAAAATAAAAAATATATATTTTAATGTAAACTCAAATGATAAATTAAATAAAGGAACGAAAATTCACCAACCTATATACTAAAAATGTGGGATAAATCACCCATGTAAATTTTTAAATAGGAAAGGAAAATATTTCAAGTGTGGAAGGGTTATCCAGCAAGAAAATGAGTACCAAATTGATATAAATAGGAAAACTATGGTAATAAATGTAATGTCATTCCAACTTACTACACCACATTAATTCAATAAGATAAATTTTCCATCAAATTGGTTTTTTTATTTTTTTAATTAAATAAAACATAAAGCTGGGAAGGAAGTATCAAGATATCTAATGTGTATAACTTAATTATTTAAGGATTTTATGTTAGTTAATCATGATAATTCCATATAATATACATATGTGAGGTTGGGGTGAGCATAGAGAAATGAATGTCACTCCATTCCCAAAATAGTAGATTCCACTAAGAAAGATGTCATAAAATGTCCACGTATCATGCCATGTCCCAGGACTAATAAATAAACATGATAGAAAACATATTTATTATGGTATCATTATCTCTAAATATTAGAAATGGATAAATCAATGAGAGGGTTCCATTGATAGGAACTTATATCAATCCATTATAAAGGTTATGTCAAATTCTCATCGGAAAAAAATCTTAACCCCCAATTGAAGAACACCCTTCAATAGAGATTAGTTTATGATCGAAACATGCATTATATATAGATCATGTGATAACTAAAGTCTATAAAATCAAGAGATAAAATTTATAGTTGTTTTAATAGTTTTACATGATCAACCACAGCCCACAGGCAAAGAATGGGGGAATTTTTACAACCTAGGACAACTATGGGATCATCATATCACTAATGGATCTAAGATTTCATAGTAGAATAACCAATTGGTCCCCATACAATAGGTTTTAGATCATTTATTTCATAACCTCTCCCCCCATGAAATTATGTATTCTCCAAGATTGTCGAAAATCCACAAGAAAGTCCTTCACAATTTCCCCCTTTGAGTTTCCCATATCTCTCTTTAGGGGTGTTCTTAACAAATATTTCAATATAATACCTATGGATTAACCTAAAAAAATCTGTCCCAAAAGAGAATTAGAAGGAGAATGGAAAACCTCATAGGTGAATCAATATGAAATGACCTACCTAGAGAGGAATGACTCAGTCAAATATTTAATTGCCTCTTGATAGATATTCATAAGGAAACCAATCCTTGTATCTTTCTAAAGAGGATATGATCCAGCCAATTTACTACACATTCGTGAGTGTCACAAACATTGGAACCACTAAGGATTTATAACATTATTCCAATACATAAGAGTAGGATGCATCAATTGTTTTGAAATATGGTCAACACCAAAATTCCTAAAGAAGGTGTATGTACCTATGACTAGAGGTAGATTTAGAATTTTTGGGTTCCCCCAATTGCTCAGTTACCTCCAAGTTGGTGATACTAAACTAAATAAAAGAGGGATAATGTGGCCACAACCTCCTCACTTCCAAAATAAGTAATTCTACTATGGTAAATGAAAGGTTTACTTAAAATATATCCATGTTGAAAGAGTTTAAATGACTCAATATTGAACTGATCATGGGAAATATTCATGTTGAGTACAACTTACAAGAAGACACTTTTAATTATCACCCAATAAATCTTCCTCAATAAGAAGATGTTGCACTATCTAAAAGATATGAATTTACTTATGAACACAACTCAGGGTCTAAATAGATAGTGTATTTGGACACCATGGCTAGGGAGTATCATGGGTTTCTTTATTAGGGTGGAAACCAAAGCCATATCAGGAGTGTTATCCTTATATAACCTATACTAGTTATCAAACAAACAATGGAAATTTCCCTATATCGGGCTATAAATGTTTCATTTACTCAAGTTTCTGGCTAGAAAACTATCTCAAAATAACTTTTTAACACAATCGAATCTTTTGGAGTTTTAATGGAGAAAATGTAAGGAAATCAAGCACTGGTGCTACTAGAGAAGAAATATATCCCAAGTGGGAGGACTCAACTCCTACTCTACCCTAATTTTTGAATCATATATTCCTATTTTTCAATGGTGATAGGGACCCATATAATTATTTTATTTCATTTGTATCTTTCTGTCACATCTTAATGGGAACACTCAAGCAACAAGAGCTAATGAAGCTCAAATTTGTTTTTCATACTCTTGATGGACCAATATTTATTTGGTATAACAACTTTCCCACTTGGTCCATGACTAATTGATAACATCTCCCTTGAATTTTTCTCTACCAATTTATATCAAAGATGATAAATATAATGGTCTGTGAACCCTCGAATTTCAAGTAATGGATGATTGAGTGAGTCTCATACATTATCCCCAAATGGAATGATCAAGCCTACTCCTTGAACATACAACTCCTGTAATAGAATATGCTAGAAATATACATAGAGAAAATTCATGAATATTTATAGAGGTTATTGATTCTTATCAAATACCCCAATAGAATATGTGAGTTTTTCATAGTGGTAATAATGTTAGAATAGGTTGCTTGGTGCACCATAGGCAGGTCTTGTCCAATACTGGTAGCTCAATTAGATAGGACTAACAAAAAAATAAATAAT
Organism: Viscum album; assembly: GCA_963277665.1. Taxonomy (NCBI): domain Eukaryota; kingdom Viridiplantae; phylum Streptophyta; class Magnoliopsida; order Santalales; family Viscaceae; genus Viscum; species Viscum album. The sequence continues at coordinate 1,761,545,515 of OY728123.1, forward strand.
GATGACACTTAATCCATCTCTGATACCATATCCAAAACCAAAACCCATAAAATATTTCCCAATACACCCACCTAAATAGTGGGGAAAAATAAATCACCAGTAAGAGAGAATATGTAATAGGTTCTTTCCGTATGAAGATCAAAATAATAAAGTTTATTCTCTCCAAAAAAGAAGGTTTGTTGGTTCTTCATTACGTCTATGGAGAACAATTTTCTAATGCTATTAGAGCCTACAAATCCCAATGAAATTGGTCTAAAAACAATCCCAGTTACTATCTATTCCACTAAATGTTGGGGCATATCATCAAATATTTCTTTGTCTTTAAATACATCGTCTAAAAAATGGTAGATTTTGGGAATTATAAGTTAGTAAAACCAACCTGGAAAAGTTGCATTCATTTACTCCATTCTCCTGGACTAATAAGGATAATGAAAATTTTTCTAGGTCCAAGGAATATGATTTTTCTATGATTATGTTAACAAAAATATTGTCAAATATTTTATTTCTATAATCAATGAAATGCTGAATAAAAAATTTGTGGACAAAATTCCTTTCTGATGACTGAACCAGCTTATTCAATGAAACAATATTCCAAGAGATAGTATTCTATCATAAACCCGTGGCCCAAATCACCTGGTCTAATAAAGATTTACACATGAACTCATACATGCCTCCCCATATGCTTGAGGTTTCCAAATAGCAGTGTAGGTATGAATGTTTCAATGAGAATACTATACCCTTAGTATTACGAACTAAAAATCATAATCATATCAAGAAAATAATAATATCCTAATAGGGAACATCAGAATTAAAATAATAACGATGTTATAATAGATTTCATTTTAGTTATCTCAGATTCATAATAAGTAATAATCAAGAACCCTTGATTTTGAAGGTTAACCATAGTATAAGAAAAGAAAAAAGAAAATAAATAAAGACTTTGTAGCATCAACTCAGATTACATCCTAGTACCACCTCCAAACACCAATATTTATCTCTTTATCTTTCATTCATTGGAAACTTTCCCTTTCTTAGATACCTGATCATGAAGCTTTCACATGCATCGAGATGATCATGCATGGTGTGAGTATAAACCCAATTGGATACCACCAATTCGTCCTTAACAAAAGTGAATTTATATATATTTGGATCATTCTGCAACATGATGTAATCCATAAGTTAAAAATCAAAAACACAAGTACCAGTTCATCATAAACTATCCAATCTTCCATAAACCCCATCCCCAACTACCTCTTCACTTCATCAGTAAATTTTCCATTATCAATCACTACATATCTCAAAACAATCCATAAGGTCCACATATCGGTTTCACACCCTACTCCGATTAGTCATATGTATGTGTTCTACTTTTAAAAAATTACTCACACCCCATGCTAAGGTATTCATTTTTAAGTGACACCTCATTCACTTAGGCAAGGGGATCTTATATCCCCACATGATGGTACATCCACCTAACATGCCCCAAAAATTATATCGCAATCACCCCTATATATTATCTACCTCATGTCTTTTACAGAACAAATATTTTCAATTATTTTACTTTTATTTTCAATTTTTTTATCCCACAAAATTATTATTTTAATATAAACGCATGCATTTTACGATTTTAGTGGTATTTTTATCATAATTGAAAAAATGAAATGTTTTGGATTTCAAAAACTTTAATTTTTTTTGTATTTAATCTATAAAATTTTCTATAATTATCTAAATCCAAAAAATATTTATTTTTAGGATTACATAAATCCTAGGATTCATTTCATTTTTTTAGATCCAAATCTAAATCAAACATATAGAATCTCAAAAGCAGCTCACAAGTTGTTCCTTAAAAACTGTTCATAGACCTTTATATTTTTTATGTTTGTCCCATAGATGGTGATTGGACATACCAAGTACTCTAAAATTTGGATGAATATGAACTATACATTGGGTAAGAAGTTTAATTAAGGTTTCCATGCATGAATTAGCCATTTTCAAGGCCATTAATGCATAGTAAACCATATATTTGGAATATAGAGAGTCTTCCTGGGCATAATAAATTATCAGAGTAAATGGACATAAATCTATATAAAAATGAGAAACACATTTAAATTTGGAGGAGATATGCTAAATAATTTTATGAAAAGCTTTTATGAATACACCATTCCCAAAATCATCCATTTAATGGTGCCAACACGTAGAATAATTTAGAGGAAAATTATGGAATATAAGAGGCAAGAACCTACTTTCAAAATCATATGATACCATCCAATCAATCAAATAGGGAAGCATTTCAAAATGGCCTCATATAGATTTATTTCTCTTCAATATGTTTCTTTTATTTTATTTACACTATAATGTCTCCCCTCTCTCACATCATCTCTATTTCCCTATCCATAGAGGGGTAGTTTCATTGTATTCTCGAGAAAGGGGGGTTGTACCTATGTTCTTTGCTTGGTTTCTTGTGATATAATTTCATAAAATCCCTTCTTATTTAAAAATATGGTTTCAATTCAAAATTCAGTTTTAAATTCCAAATTTGACAGCGTTAGTTTACGACTCTGTTATTTTTGATTTATTTGGTCGATGATCCATACCTCCCTCCACCCAATTATTTTTTGTATACTGTGGAACATATTAGGGTTTCTTGGTGAGTGATTTATGTCTAGTAGCTCATGTATAATATTTTATGTTTGAATATTAGTTAATTAACAGAATAATAATCCTTGGTAACAGATTGTTCTAATTAATCAATAAAACCTACTATAATGCTACACACACAAGAAGAAGGGTAGACCAACCTAATATTTCAGATATGAATATTCTTATTATAATCATCTATACAAGGGAGAGAAAGGTCTCTATAGACTAACCCCTCTATTACCAGTTAGTGGAAGATATAGTGACACAACTTGGAAAATATGATAGCACAGTACTAGGTCTATAAAAATACTCTCATATCACCATCTTTACTGATTATTTAAAATCAATCAAATCAAGATTCTTATTTCTCTGACATTTTTAAAATTAATTAAACCCAATTGTTTTCAGAAAATAAATAAAAGTGAAAACCTTGATTTTTGATCACTTCTCTTCGAGAGACTACCTTGTGTTAACTACTATGCTATACTTAGGTAATTAAAAATATTTTTTTTATGCCCCATGACAAGAATGTGTCAATCGACATTCTGACACATTGGATAATCTCCACCCAGGTATAATCTACTCCTATGCTGAATAAAAAAGTACATGATATCTGAAAAATATCATCTAGAAATTCCAAGACCTTGGGTTTCATCAAAATACCCATACTCCCCTCTAAGTTCTTGTCTATCCAATTATATGAAATGAAACCATATTAATACCTAAATAAAATTTTCATAGGCTTTGAAACACCAATAATACATTTATATCATAAAAAGAACAACTATCCATATCAATCATGGTTCTCACAAAGCCATACATGAACCCACAAAAAACACCCATCAAGTATAGGTCTCAAATAAGAATATCATTACAAAACCATATACATGGGCCTTATATGGTAAAGATATTCTTAACTCAAGGGTGTTATGAAAACATCAATATTTTCTAATATCTAACACCCAAATCATGGTTTCACACCAACCAGATCAATCCCATATGCCAAGGGTCCCTAGTACCAACCCCATCTCATTAGTCAGTCACCATAGACCATGATCGCATCCCCTTCCTATGTGATCGATACATATAAAACCAAATAAAATGGGAGTAAACCCAAATAGAATGTAAGTGGAACTTACCTAGCATCACTATGATTTTATCCCTTAAAGTCATGAATTAAGAAAACATTTTGGGGGATAAATATGATCTTGAAGATTACATAGTGTCTCCTAGGGTTTGAGTGGAAAATTTAAGAAATTTAGGGTGTAAGGGACCATGGTAATTTATAGAAATCTAGAAAAATAGGTTTTATGGTGCAACACATAAGTATACACCACAATATTTCCCAAATTAGTAAAGACTATAGGGTAAGGGAGACGACCATAACACAGTGGTGCCTAGTCAAAATAATGTTTGGAATATATGTCATGGTTAATAGAGAGATATTTTAAACAAGCTAATGAGACCATGGTATAATGATAATAAATACTTCGTAGCCTCCAGGCCCTTACAAGAATATCACGCCAAAACTATCCCTTATTGAATAATGATTCCAAATTTGGAATAACCACTTTAATTCCACCTCCAAAGCCTTAATAACATGATCAATTATCCAAGATATAGCTATTCCAACACAACCATGACCATCAAAACAGACCACTATACAATTGTTCCTTGACCACATCACATCCACACACCCCAAAATAAAAATTATGCACCACATCATATAATCTGGTTCTATATGAAAAATAAGTTCTACTTTAATATTTATCCTATGAAACAATGCTTAGGTTATTACTTAAAATGTGAATGTTTCAAAAATCTCCCTCTATAATTACTTAACATACTTGAGAAGTTCCCTTAGGATTCCTTCTCAAATAAATCTGGCCATTGATCCCAAACATCATACTTTGTCTCCCAGGTCTCCACATAGACTTTCCCATGTTTCCAAGATACTTAAACTAGTGGAACCATATTTTACCATAAAACTTTCTCTCTATAGTTCATAATCCATACCAATCACTCCACAAATGACACATCTGATTCAACCTCAACATTCTCATATTCGATCTTATGCAAAGGATCATGATCGTGTCTTATAATCTAAGAGACATGTAACATGTCATTCATACCTCGACATTATGGAGGAAGATCCAAATGGTAGGACATTATTCTATTATTCCTAAAAATATCAAATGGTCCTACAAAAAACTATGTTAGTTTTCTTTTCCTCTGTAAATAATGATGCCCCAACTAATATGACACCCACATGAAAACATGATCACCACAGTGAACTCTAGTAGTCATCTCATCTGGTTTTCATATGATATTTTTTCACTATCAGTGGAAAAAAAACTACTTATTGATCAAATAAACCCTATCAAAATGTCTCCTAATCAATAAATTACCTAATAATAGCATCATCACTCACTTCATGCCAACACAGTAGTGAGTGACATATGGAACCTTGAAGTTCTTCAAAAGGTTCCATCAGAATTAGAGCCTGGGAAAAAATTATTTTATGAAAACTCCACCAAGTATAGATGATCATAGCATGATACGATGAATTATTGGACACATGAATAAAGCATATCCTCCAGGATATGTATTTTCCACTCTGATTTTCAACCGTAATGTGGATGATATGGTATACTCATCATTAACCAAGTCCCTAAAGACTTCTGCAATACCTATTAAAATCATGACATAAAATTTTCATCTTGTATATTATTATACGAGAAGGAAATATATATAGTCATAAAATATCCTAGATACAAGAACATCCCAACTCATCTATAGAGTTAGTTTATTGGATTGGAAAGAAATATTCCAATTTCTTTATCTGATCAACTATCACCAAAACAATATCTCAACTTCTTAGGGTCCTAGAAGACCCATCATGATGTACATAGTCACATGTACAACTTAAAAAAAGGAATATAAAGTGGTTGAAGTAATATTATTGGTCACTGATGCTCTTCTTTTTTCCTCCAATAGGTTAGGTAGTAAGAGATGAAGATGGTGATGCCTCTCTTCATTCTTGAAAACCTTAAATGTAGCCTGATATCACAATTCATCTTCGTTAAACTCAGGTGTACTACATAATGAGAAGCACAAGAGTCCCTCATCAGATCTTCCAATATGAAATTAGGAACAAAAAAACTCTAATGAGAATTGAACACATCATCACCATCGATCAAACATCCTATGGATGAGTAAAATCTAACAAACAATACCAGCATCACTACAAATTTAGGATCTAACTCATGGATAGTCTTTACCCAATAAACTAACATAGACATGAAAAATAAGGATTAATATTTCATTTACCCCCAGTCTATAGATTCATATAGTAACCATTCATCAAAAAAATTCCTCAACCATCATCCTTCTTCTAAAGTTCACTCTATAAGATCCTGTAATTGTTTGCTGAGAGAATCTACAACAATATTACCATTCCCTTAAATATAATCCATATCAAAAGAAAACGTTTGAAGATACTCCATTGAAGGAATATATAAAATATTTAAGTTCCACTAAGATAATTTTTAACAAAATCTCTCATGGTAAGTGTATATGAAAAAAAAATATCTCACTAAAGAGACGATGACACCATCACTCCAGTGGATGGACCACAGTTTCCAACTCTAAGTCCTGAATTGAGTACTTATAATCATATGGACATAGATGGAGAGACCCATAGGATAATTAATAATCCTTATACATCAATACATATCCTAAAACAACACCAGATTCATTATAATAAACCTCATATCCAATCCTAGGTTTTGAAAATATAAAGACCAAAGTTGTCCTCAATCTTCTCTTCAACTCCTCTTCACACTAATTATTCTACTAAAACATCACCACCATCTTGTTAAGTCCAATAAAAGTAACTATAAAATAATATAAGTATTGAATTTAACATTGGTAGTATCCCAAAAACCCAAGGAAATTGTTGATGTCAAACATATTTCTAGGGCGTACTCAAGATATTACATTTTGAGAGTTTATCATAGAGTCGATGTGTTCAAAGTGTACTCTATAAAATCTTCAGTTTTCATGAACGAAACTATGATTTACATGAGTATATAAGGATATCGTCAAAAAATATAAAATTAAGGATTAAATATATGGATTAAATAACCTATTCATGAGTTCCATGAACACCACTAGTTCGTTTTTCCTCCTAAAAGGAATAACAAGATACTTATATAGTTCATATCTACTCTGGAACACTATCATTGGAATATCCACCTCTATGACACAAAGCTAGTTTTATTTTGATCATATCTCACTCTTGGTGAACTATAGAGCTCCATAAAATTAGTAAAATAGTATATATATCTTCAAAAATGGGTAACCTTTCTTCATGGTCACTAGGTTTACGTTTCTTTAGTTCACACATAACTGAAGACAACCATCAGACTTCTTCATGAAAAAACTATTGTGACTCTGCCTTTTCTTACATGGATAAACATATAGAATAGATAATTAATGTTATTAATGATATTCCATGAGTTTAAATGATATTAAAATTGATTATATTATATACCATGTGGATGAATCATTATATTGGAATTTAATGATGATCGTTTGGGTTAATTCGGGCGGTTTTTCATCCACAATGAACTTGTTTCTTTAATAATTTTGTAATATGTACATAAGTTAGTTTCAGAAAATTAAATAGGATATAATACATATAAAAATGATCTTTTTCAACCATAAAATGGTTTCATGACCATACTTGAAGGTGGGAAATAAAATTAAAAACATGTCGTTCTTGAAGGTGATAAATTAACACCACTAGAATAACGTTTTCCTTTCAAAAAATAAAAAGTGGAGAAGGGGAGTTGGATTATATAATATCACATTAGTATCATAAAATTATATTATATGTATAATAATGGATTTACCATAAAATTTTGATTAATATAGGTGGGGATATAATACGAAAAGATCTTGAAGTTGAAAGGAAATTAAAGGAAAAATGTTGGAAATTGCCTCTTGAGTTATCCTCTTGAGATCCTCCTCAAGGCACCATAGATTGGTTGTTTGATGAGACCAGAATATATTTGGACGTGGGAGAGGGGATAGAGAATATGTTTGGGAAGATTTTAGAAAAGTATTGAAGCTTGAGAGGCTTGAAGAAATAAGGTTGGGAAGGGTGGCATTTATAGGGGAGAGGAGAGGGGTTTTCTCAATATAATATTCATTAATTTATTATTTCTCCACACAAAAAGAAATATAAAGTATTACATAACAAATTAAAGTAATTTTATAATTTAAATCCGAAATAACTTTTCTTAAATCAGCAGAACATCATACACGACTCTATAATTATTGTATTTATCTTATTTTGTAAATTATGGTCTTTCACTATTCATCAAAAATTCAAGTATTTTAGAAAAAACCCAAAAATTTACCCTAAATATATTTTGAAGTGTAAAATCCAAAAATGAAGTACATTTTTCCAAAATAATTTTATAAATATGATTAACTTTATTTTAAAATAAAATCATAATTTACCTGAAAAATACATTTTTTAAAACATTTTTTTACTTATTCCAAAACATAGGTACATCATGATTTCACATAAAACCTACATATGTACTATCATAGGTGAGGTTACTATTCATAAGGGTGTATCACTATTCATAAGGGTACAATTACTATTCATAAGGGTAAGTTACTCTTCCCCAAAAATTATGTTTGTTCTATTAACCTCCACAAATTACTCTGAACACAACCGTGTATGTCAGATTTTTGAAATTCAAACCACAAAAGTGGAAAAAATATTGTTTAATGATCACATAGTATTTACTATCCTGATATGTCATTGTTCTTCCTAATGTGGTTATATTATAAGGCATAATTATAATAATGGAATTCCATTGATAATACTTTTGGCCATTACATTCTTCCCCCATTATGAAATTTCACCCTCAAAATTTCATTGTACACAAACAGGTGAGGGTACTTATCCTTCATCGTCTCCTATAGTTCCCAAGTAGCTTCTTCAAACTTATGATTCCTCCAAAAAAACATTGAAAATATTGGTTGTCTTATTTCCTATAACCTTATATCTGCTGTCTAGAATCTGTACTGGTTGTTCCTAATAGAAGAGATCATCTTCCAACTGCACCACCTATGAGTTCAATACATGTGAGGGATCTAGTTTGTACTTCTTTAGGAGTGATACGTGAAACATGTCATGAAATTTATCTATATTCGGTGTAATTTTGAGACTATAGGCCACGACTCTTAAGCAGTCAAGGATCTCAAAGGGGCCAATGTATCATGGGATTAGCTTCTATTTTTTCCAAACCATATGACTCTCTTCCATGGTGATACTGAAAGGAAGAATTTATCTCCTACATCAAACTCCATGTCCCTTGGATTGTTTCCAATATAGAACATTTTTTAACTCAATGCATCTGTATTGTGTTTCTAGATGACATGAACCTTCTCTGTTATCTCTTGAACAAGATCAGATCCAAGTAGCTTTCTTTCTCCAACTTCATCCCAACAGGTTAGAGTTCTACATAGCTTTCCATACAAAGCTTCATATGGAGCCATCTAAATACTCGAGTGGAAGCAATTCGTGTTTGAGAACTCAACCAATGGGAGATGTTGATCCCATACACCTTTTAATTATAAAGAGAAGTCTCTTAGAATTTCTTCAAGCATCTGAATAGCCCTTTTAGATTGGACATCAGTTTAGGGGTGATAGGTCATGCTGAAATTTAATTCAGTACTCAATTCATGTTAAAGGATCTGCCAAAATTTAAATTAGAAACATGGATCATGCTCAGAGAAAATCGAGAGGGGAACACCGTGCAGTCTCATCACTTCCTTAACATATATCTTTTCAATTTTTTCAAGCAAAAGATCTTCCCAAATATCGATAAAATGGGAAGTCTTGGTGAGTCGGTCAACCACAAATCATATCGCATTATTTCTTTTCGACATCTTCAGGATACCCATGACAAAGTCCATAGTGACATTCTACCATTTACATATGGGTTTAGGAAATGTCTATATCAAACCTTTGGACATTTTCCACTCTTCTTTAACTTACTAACATACCAAACACCTTGAGATAAATTCTGCGATCTCCTTTTAAATGTTATCCCATCAAAAGTGTTCACAAAGATCTCGTTACATCTTGGTGATACTAGGATGGATAGATAATGTTGATCTATGTGCGTTGTCTTATAGCTCCTTCTTTATCTTTGGGAATGAAGGAACACAAATCCATGTTCCAAACAGAATCACAACATCATCGTCAATATGGAACTCTTTCAACTTCCCTATATTCAGCTTCTTTTGTAACTCCAGATCATCCCTTTGTGCCTCCTTAATCATATATTGGGTTTATGGTTGCTCGATAATTTTGGAATGATAGGATTTATCCACTTCCCTTATTATTTCCAAATCCAACCTTTCTATATCCTAAAAATTGGGTCTTTCTCAATCCATAACATGGATAGAGTAGCAGGTTCTTTTATACTCTGAGCATCAGCTACCCGGTTCGCCTTTCCAGGATTATAGTTAATAGAGTAGTTGTAATCCTTAATTATCTCAAACCATATCCTTTTACACATTTTATGCTCCTAATGTGTGAATATATACTTTAGGTTTTTGTGTTCAGTGTATATGTCACACTTCACACCATAAAGGTAGTTCTGCTATATTTTCGAGGAAGCAATCACGGCTTCATGCTCTAGATCATGCGTTGGGCAGTTCTACTCATGGATATTCAACTGTCATGAGGCGTAGGTTATCACTTTATCATTTTTCATGATTACACAACCCAAGTCTTTTTTTAAAGCATCTCTTTATATCAAAAAACTTAATCCAGTTTTTGGTAGTGTAAGTACAGGTGCAGTAATCAGCCTTCTCTTTAGCTCCTTGAATCTTCCCTCACATTCCTCCTTCTAGACATACTTTACCCTGTTCGATGATAACTTAGTTAGCAGGATTTATTATCATGAGAAATTTCTCAAGGAAACTTTGGTAGTACACATCTAATCCAAGAAAACTATGGATTTATATGACACTAGAGGGTCTGGGCCATTCTTCAATTGCCTTTGTTTTTGAAGGGTCCACATAAATTCCCTCACTTGTGATCACATGTCCCAAGAATGTGACATGCTTCATCAAAAAGTTACCCTTTTGTACTTGGAATAAAAATTATCCTTTATTAATGTCACCAACACAAGTCTTATATGTTATTCATGTTCCTCCTTTCTCTTGGAGTATATAAGAATATCATCGATAAACACTACCAAAATATTTTCAAGGTAATGTATGAAGACTCTATTCATCAAATCCATTGAGATTGAAGGGGAATTAGTAAGTTCTAAGGGAATCACCAGAAACCCATAGTTCCCATACCTTGTACGGAAGTAAGTCATATAAATTGCATCCATCTTCAACTTTAGCTGATGATATCCAGAATGAAGATCCACATTTGAGAAGTATTGAGCTCATCTTAACTGATCGAACAAGTCATAAATCCAAGAAAGAGGATACTTATTAATTATAGTGATCTTTTTTAGTTCCTGATAGTCGATACACAGTAGTATTGTTCCATCCTTCGTATTCACAAAGAGCACTGGCGCACCACAAGGTGATGCACTATGGCGTATGAACCCTTTGTTGAGATGCTCTTGCTGCTAATTCTTTTACTCCTCCAGTTCAATAGGATCTTTCCTATAGGTACACTTTGAGATAGGAGTAGCTCTAGGTATGAGTTTTATTGATAACTCTACCTCATGATCTGAGACAATTTCATATAACTCTTTAGGGAATACATCACCATATTCCCTCATTATATGAATTTCTGCAAGGTTGGTACTTTCCTTTGACAAAATAATTTTGGCAAGGTATGCTTATTCATAGGGAATAAACACCCACAGGGTTGTAGGATTTTTCAAAGGATATTCGTGATCTTCCTTGAATTTGTAGAGGATCATGGGATGGTTTGGAATATGAAAAGATATTTATGTTTCTCAACTATTGATACATTCTCCATATAACGAGATCCAATCCATTCCCATTATAGCGTCGAATTCCACCAAGGGAAGTATTAAGATATTTTCTTGAAGAATCTTCCCACATACGCCAACAAGAGAAGATTCAGACACTTAGGATGAAATGACTACACCACTTGGTTTTTTTACAGATATATCTACTTCAAGGTTTTGGGGATTAGATTATATAGTTATAGCAAACTTGAAATATATAAAGAAATAAATAGAACTATAATAAAATAAGACTTTTTCATTCTTGAGTGAATAAGAAGTGTACCTTGTATAACTTCATTATCTTGATCCAATTCCATAGTAGTGATGGAATAATCCTTCCCTTCTTCGGTTGGCTTTGGTGGCTGCTGACGCTGATTACCCTTGAGAACTCGAGGTTTAGTGCACTGGCATGCATAGATCCATTACTCCCTATAGTTGTAGCATTGAACCATTTGTGGTTTTCTCCTTTATTCCACTAAAATATCCTTACTTTTCATGTCTTTCCAACACTCTTCATCATGATGTCCATCTATCCGACACTTGAAGAATTTACCAGTCCCATTGAGGCAGATCCCATGATGTAACTTCCCACATTTTTGGCATGTGGGTCATTGAGTTTTCATCCCACCATTATCATTAGTTCCTCTGTCTTGAATCTCCAACTTTATTTCTTATCAACATAGTCTTGGGACCATTCTAAAAACTCAATATCCACTTTGAGATCACATCAAACAACTTATTTGTAACACCCAAAGTCTCGAATTGCAAGATCCATTTGAAGGTGTTTTTATAATCCACTAAAGAATCTATCAATTTTCTATTATTTTTTATAACAAAACCTGAATCATACCTTGGAATCCTTGTGAAATTATCTTCATAGGTTGTCACAGATTCACCTTCCTTTTTCGTGAGCTCTATGAATTCTCTCTCTGTATTTATATAAAGAGTTATTGGGAAATTCTTATTAAGAAACCCGATCTTAATGTATTCCCATTCCATCTCTTTAATTTCATCGCTTGGCTTGGTGTTCTTACTAAAAGCCCACCATTTTTCGGCCTCTCTATCTAGACAATGAATGGATAGTGTCACCTTCTCTATCTTAGAATAGTGAATCATAGAAAATATCTTCTCTATGGAGTTTACCCACTGTTCCACAACTAGTGGATTTAAAGTTCCACTAAACATCAGTGATCGTTGCCGCATAAAACACTCGATATCCAGTTGCTCCCTCTTTGATGAAGGAGGATGTTCCATGTTATTTTGGTTATATTTCATAACCTAAGATACTTTGGTAAGAATCTCCATAAATTTTGAACTCCACCTCCCAAAGCATTTGGGATGTTGTTCGAGAAATCATTGCATTGGCCCTTGTACGAGTTGTTGGCCTGGTTTCTCCTAGTTCCCACCATTTTATAAAATAGAAAAGGTTAGAACAAAATATAAGTTAAAAATTCATTAATAACTTATTTTTTTTTGTACCTTTTTCACTAAAATTGTAACTCATGGGATCCTTATGTAAATATTATTTTGTGCATATTTGTACTTAGTCTCATGCTAGAGGATTTCTCTAGGGTTAACTAATCTTAATTCTCAAATTAACTAAACCTTTCCTATGATACCAACTATAGTGACCCTTATTTTTATTATATTATTATTAAATAATTATAAAGATAAAAAATATAATATTATTACACCATGAGGATCTAGAGGTTTAGTTTCTTTGGAAAAATATGACCAAACATAACATTCACAGCATTAAACATGAAAATTTATTTAATTATTTCTTCTCTAGCTTCTTATTGGAACTTTACCTCTATTTAGTACATGTAGTCACCTGAGGATATACACCAAAAAGGGGTGATCTAAATTCCCATTAATAGGATAGATATGAGAAAAATAAAAATGGGTGAGTATAATTATAACATAGGCAAAGGATCATGAACATGAGAGGAAGCATTAATAAAAGACTTGAAATGTGGCAATGCATAAAAATGAAACATCATGTCTTAGTGGTTAAATACCACACATACATGTGAACAAATATAGAATATTTTTCTCACATCATTTCACTTTAAATTGTATGACTCATCACTTTACCCAATGCAATGGATCACTGAATAATTTCGGGCGCACCCATCACATTCAAACATTCCTATTGCAAAGTATAATTCCAGGTGCACCCATCGCATCATAACATTATCATTATCATGAATTCCACATAGAACATATATAAAAAATGAACATAAATAACCCATGTAGATTAATGGGTTTCATCTCATACGAACACATTCATTAACATTGGGTTCCCAAAAGAAAGTTGTACTAACATACTTGATACAATAACCATCAACCTTGAGTGAGAAATAAAAGGTGTGTTTTTTAAGGAAGAGTTCTTTTGGAAAACATTTGTATGACATAAACTCTAGTAGAAAACATTTATATACCAGAAAAGGTAATATAACAATGAATCTTTTTTTAAGGAGTGAACATAACAAAAATGGAGTGAAAGTGGGATAACCTGAAGAAATAAAGTTGGGTTCGAGAATTTCCCCTTACCTTGTATCAAACGCTTAATTCAATTTAAAGTAATGTATCACCACATTATATTCATTAATTAAAAATTAAAGAACCTTTTTTACATGAATATGTTTCATTATGGTTTCTTTAAGTTATTTTATGGGCCTTTGGATGAGTTATATGGTTTAAATCTATTATTTTGGAATGTCCATCCTTCTAATTTTCTTGAACGGTTCACTTGTATTCATGAATGGAAGTTTGTGTAGAACATGGTTAAACATACAGAACTGATAATTAATGTTACTAATTATATTCCATAAGTTTAAATGATCTAATAAATGATTATATTATAAACCATGTGTATGAATCATTAGATAGGAATTTAATGATGATTGTTTTGGGTTAATCTGGGCGGTTTTTCGCCCACAACGAATTTGTTTCTCTTAATAATTTTGTAATATGTTCATAAGTTAGTTCTAGAACATTAAATAGGATATAATACATATAAAATAATCTATTTCAATAATAAAAATTGTTTCATGACCATATCTGAAGGAGGAAAAGAAAATTGAAAACATGTCGTTCTTAAAGGTGATAAATTAACACCACCCGAACAACATTTCCCTTTCAAAAAATAAAAAACGGAAAAGGGATGGATGAAATAATATATCATTAGTATCACATAATTATATTATATTTATAATATTGGAGTTACCATTCAATTTTTAGGAAGATATGTGGGGAGATAATATGAAAATAACATGAATATGAAAGGAAATTAAAGGAAAATTGAGGGGAATTGCCTCTTGAGTTATCCACTTGAGATCCTCCTCAAGGCACCTTGGATTGGAATTTTGATGAGACAATAAGATTTTTTGACATGGTATAGGGGCTAGTAACGATTTTTGGGTAGAATTTATACAAGTCTTGAAGCTTTAGAGGTGTGAGGAAATGAAGGTGTGAAGGGTGGTATTTATAGTGGAGGCGAGGGGGGTTTTCTCAACATAATATTTATTAATTTATTATTTCAACATAAGACAAGTAATATTGAGACTTCCATAACTAATTAAAGTAATTCTATCATTTTTATATGAACCAATTGGTCTTACATCAGTAGAACATCATACATGAATCTATAATTGGTCTATTTAGATTATTTTGTAAATTATGGTATTTCACTATTCATAAAAATAATAATTTCTTTCCAAAAAATCCTAAAAATTAACCCTAACTATTTTTCTATGTGTAGAATCAAAAAATGAAGTCCAATTTTACAAAATAATTTTCTATATATAAATATTTCTATTTTTAAATAAAATCATAATTTAATTGAAAAATACAGTTTTTAAAACATTTGTTGACTTATTCCAAAACATAGCTACATCATTATTTCACTTAAATCCTACATATATACTATCATAGGTGAGGTTACTATTCATAATGGTATATCAATATTCATAAGGGTACCATTACTATTTATAAGGGTATGTTACTATTCACCAAAAATTAATTTTGTCCTATTTGACTCCAAAAATCACACAGAACACAACCTTGTATGTCAATTTTTTAAAATTCAAACCATCAAAGTGAAAATATTATGTTTAATGATCACAAAGTATTCAGTATCATGATATTTCGTTGTTATTTCTAATGTGATTATACTATAAGTCATAATTATAATAATGGAATTCCGTTGATAAAACATTGGGTCGTTACAATAACATTGGAGCACCTCAAGGAGATGTACTCAGTCTGATAAATCCCTTATCCTCAAAATCCTCATATTTAAAAATAAGTTTCTTCAAATTATCCAAAACCATATGACAAAGATTAATTGATGTAGGTTACTCTCCTAGAATTATTTTGATCCAAAATTCAATCTCTCTATCAAGAGGGATTCCTAAGAAATCAGTTGGAAGGACGTCCTAATAAAGGTTTACTACATGAGGAAAATATGGTGAATCTAAATAATGATCCCTAAGTTAGGTTTCTTTCTACATGATTCAACATCCCATTAATATTTCATCACAAAATTCTATACTTTGGGTGTGGTAAAGGATAATCATCTCTTAGAGAGTCAATTTGTGCGTGATAACTAGTCAACCAATCCATGTTAAATATTACATCAAATCTAGTTTATCTCCAAGACCATAATTCCTATATATTTCTATATCCAAAAACTAATAAAAGACATTCGAGGCATCTCTAGAGATAATACACTTTTTCCCCAAGTGTAAATACCCCGAATTTCCATGAATTTTTTTTAAATTAAATTGTAATTTTACAAGTCTGTGAAAATTTACGACGCATGATTCTGAGGCCTGGTGTGCCCAGAATCAATTTCTGAAGATTGTTTCTAGTATGTTGAGTAAACGTATGAGTGGGTTTTTATAATTTTTGAATTGGTGCTAGGAATTGAAATTTTAGGGCATCGTTGAACTTGTAGTGCTGGTATTCATTAAGGAGTCTTTCACCTTGACGGCAGTGGGTTGAGAATAAAAGATAGTTTTTGGGTTTTTCGTGGAAATTAATAAAATAAAATAAAATACACTTTATTTTATTTTTGAGCCACCATGTGGATGTTGGGAGGTAGGACCCACTAGAACTATAACCTCCATGTGGATGTTGGAAGTGGGGACCACCATGCCAGAACCTCTGATTAGAGGTTATGGTAGTGGGGACCCCCACACCTCAAACTCCCATGAGAGGTTAATGTGGTGGGGACCACCCGAGACCACATAACCTCCCAATTTGAATATTATGGGAGGGGACCACCCAACCCCTATTAAATGGGAGGAGATTAAAACCTCTCAACCCCCCCCCCCCCTCTTTAATTTAGAGGAGCCTCTTGAGCTTCCTCTACATTAATGTTGCCCGCACACCAAATTAATGGTGTCAAATCATCCCCTTTAAATTTTAATGTGCCAACCAAGTGTTTAGTTTTTCTTTTTTAATTCTTACCAAAAAAATAATAGATATTATAATCTATTATTTGGAACAACTTTTCACTTGGGTGTTTTGAGAGGAGGATTATTGGGAGAGGAGAGAAAATCTCTCACCAATGAAGAATGAAGAATGAAGAACGCCGAAAATGATCTCTTTAGACCTTCATCCTCGGATCCTACCAACATGGGACATCTTCAACTGGCCTTCCCTCCACAATGTCCTCAATGAACCGACGCATGAGCTCAGGGTTGGAAGTGTGTGGTGGACGTGACGAATGACAATCTCCTCCATCTTTTTTCCATTATTTCATCGTTGAACAAAAAACAAAGGTAGGGGTTTAATTTCATTTAAAGTTCCATGTTCATCCTTTCTTCAAAACAAAGAAATAGGATGCTTTATTTTTGTGGTTGGATTGTTGTGGTTCGTTTTAAAGGACCGATTACTATCACCCTAAACACGGAGGGTGTGGGCCAAAATAACATGGGCTGACACCCTCCATTGGTCTCTTTTGTGATGTCCTTTGGCACGGTGATGAAACGACGAGGTGAGGAAGGTAGGAAAGACAAAGTCGTGCTACCCGCGGCCTCCGTGACACATACTGCCCCGCGGAATCCCACACCGCCGCCAGTCGAACCGGCCCCGGCCGAGCCCCCACCGGCCTACCCGGCTGCCTCCCGAGCCGCCACCTGGCTCCCGGCTGAACCGGCAACCTGGACGTGCTGGCCTCTTGATCCGGCTCGGGGCCCCCCTCATGGTGCCCTGGCCGAACAGGCTCCGGTCGCACCCTCCAGGCTGAGCTGCACCAGGCCTCGCCCTCGTGGTGCTCCGGGCTGAACCGGCCCCGAGCCCAGGCCGGACCACCCTTAGGGCCTGCTGGGCTTGGCACAGCAGGTCGGGCCAAACCCAACGGGTCCGTCCGGGTCGGCCCAGACTAAGTCGGGTCGGGTCGTTCCGACCGGGTCAGACAGAACACGGACCTACTACTGACCCTTTACTTTTTTGGCCATATCTTTGGAACCAGATGTCCTTTTTACGAACAATCAGCGGCGCTGGTAATATTGGAGCTTTATGGTTCCTTTGAGAATACCCCACTAGATGTTTGGGTATATTTGAGATATGGTCATGTTGGATCATGCACGAATCTAATCGGGCCCCTGGGACTAAAAGGATAATAACTCTCAGACCGGGCGTCCAATTGACATGCCGTCTTTTGCATTGAGACCCCTATGATGAGGTAGACCTTCGAGATATATTCTTCATGGGACTTAGTGTAATGTGATGTTTCGACACTTGTCTTGAGGAGTGGACCCTCCCGGAATCAAGCGTGCTTGTGCGGAAACCCTGTGGTTGGTTGCGCTCTGTCTACTATTCCTATATATTGTGTGGGTTCGAAATCTCTGACTACGGTTCATGGATCTTGTGTTGGTTCGACAGCTCTGACTACTGTTCCTGGATCATGTGTGGGTTCGACAGCACTGTCTACTATTACTGGATCTAATGTGGGTTCAATTGCTCTGACTAGTGTTCACGGATCCTGTGTGGGTTCGACAGCTCTGACTACTATTCCTGGATCCTACGTGGGTTTGACAAAATAGATGACTCAGTGGCTACATCTGATCATCTCTATATCTCTACATGAGTTGTATACCTATGTGAGATGAGTCAGTAACTTTGTGTCTTCCACATGACTGAGATGGATTACTTGATAACTTAGGTATATGTATGGGCATATACGTAAGTGGGGTTATCTGTTCATTTCATTCTTTTGGTTTATATTTGTTGGGTTTTGTGAGACCTTGAAGGTCTCGGGGTCCCTACTAAGTATCGTTATACTCACCCTTGTATGGGCTATGCCCGCACCTCGTTGTGTTGGATGCAGACGACAAACAGCGATAACTGAGGCTGAGAGTACCAGGACTGGACGGTACCCGAAGGTGGACCTTACGACGAGTCAGTACACGGAGGAGACCGATGGACGTAGAGTACTGAGGAGTCTATCTATACCTACCCTTCATGTAGGAATTTTGGAGGATGACCCAGCAACTATTTTCCCTTTCATTAGTTGTATTTGTACTTCCAGTTCCTTGTACTTTTCAGTTGGGCTTGTATTTCTGGCCCCTTTTACATTTCATCACTCTTTTGTTATACATTTTACTTAGTGTTTTGTATCCAGTTGTGTTCTCTGTTGTGTGTGTTTGAGGTTATAAAGGCAATACCTTCCTCATTTTAGGGAATTACTCCTTTGGTGCTAGTCGCCATCCCCTAGACTATGGAAGGCGAGTTTGGAGTAGTCACGGCATGGGCCCCAGGGGACGGATCGTGAAAAATTGGTATCAGAGCAGTCGGTTCTACCATAGAACTTAAGACTCTGATCTTTTCTATGAAGAAATAGTGTAAAGTTTGTTGAGTGTGGGTTTCAGTTCAGGGAGTCCAGTGTTGGTGCGGCGGTTGACGTATCCATACACCAGGATCCTGACTTCTGATTTCCGACTCAGTTCACGAAAACAAAAATTGCGTGTGTGTTTTGAAGAGTTTTCTTTGAATTATTTAAGTCATCTCACCAGGTATAACTTTTTAACTGTGACACACCTATTTCTTTTCAGCATGCCTCTACACAGAGATCCAGTTAGGGTTTCGAGAGTTGTATGAGATGGAAGCCCACCAAGCAACAAGGCCTCGGTGCACGACTCTATCATAGTGGAGGCACCAGTGGTACCACTACCTTTTGGGACACTGTTTCCACCATCCCCAGTAGTAGAGAGTGCACGTTGCCTAATCGCATTGCACGAGTTCCAGCGCCAGAGGCCGCCTAGGTTCAGGGGTGAGACGGACCCGCAGGCAGCTGAAGATTGGCTGGAGGCTGTGGTGAGAGTTTTTAGACTGGTAGGGACACCGGCCAACCTTATGGTGATCCTTTCTGCGAGTCTCCTTCAAAAAGCAGCAGGCAGTTGGTGGAGCCTGATGCTCTTGGTGCATTACAAGGTGACACTTATCTGGGAAGACTTCGAGAGCCTGTTTCGGGCAGAGTTTTTTCCAGCAACCCTACGTGTAGTGCGGATACAGGAGCTACTTCATCTGCAGTAGGGAAGCATGATGGTGGAATAGTACTCAGTGAGGTTCACCGACCTCTCACGCTACTCCATAGATATGGTGTAGGACCCATTCTTCATGGCCCAGACCTTCGAGTAGGGGCTCAAAAGAGAGACCAGGAATTCGATGATCTCACTCAGCATCCCAACACATGCGGGGTGCTAGAGAGATCACTTCTGGTGGAGATTTTCCCAGTTGAGCAGTCACCAGTAGCGAGAGACGCCACCTGGCGTTACATAGTGGAGTCTTCTACAGCTGTCAGTAGACAGATGTCGCAGATATCCAAGAGGACCAGACCATCCGGTGGACGATCTCAGGACTCAGATTCGGTTGTGTTTGGCACATGAGACAGAGCCAGTCATACAAGGAACATGTAATGTTTCACATGCGGCGGGCAGGGTCACATGGCTCGTGACTGTCTAACTCACTGTTCAGATGATCATCAGACAGTATAAGGACCTCCCCGGCAGAGGAAGATGATCGATCGAGGTTCTCCGTAGGGAATAGGCGGACGTGGAAGAGGATTTGGTCGTAAATCTGGTGGTGGATAACATTACAAGGTGTTACCACCACCACCACCAGGAGTTCCACCCTGACTGCAATGAGTAGGTGGACAAGCAAGAGATATACTCCAGAAAGCTGAGGCATATGATCATGGAACTCTGGAGATGAATTGAGGTACGGTCTATGTCTACTCCACCTTAGCTGCAGTTCTTATAGACACAGGTGCTAGTCACTCTTTCATTTCCACAGCCCTCGTTCGAAGCTCGGAGATTCCGACGGAGCCGTTGGCTCGATCCTTACGGCTAGAGACTGTTAAGGGAGCAGATTCGACGATTACACACTGCTTCTGGTAGTGTGAGATTACTCAAGGAGGCTAGAGATTCATTTTGGAACTCCTAGTAACGGCGTCAAGGCCTTACAACATCATCTTGGGTATAGACTGGTTATTATAGTCCTTACTCAGATCAATTGTATTAGGCACAAAGTTCGGTGTGTCTGAATGGATGGGACCAGGTTCACCTAAACCGGTGAGAAGGAAGCCTTTACAGTGAAGGATGGACTTTCCCAGAGGCTAGTGCAGCCGATCACTCATCAGTTGTCTTGCCTTACCCTCAGAGCAGTTGATGTGGGGAGTCCGACTTATCCTGTAGTGGTGGACCAGTACGCTGATGTTTTCCCTGATGATGTCACAGGTCTACCTCCTCGTAGAGAGGTGGACTTATACATTGACATGTACCCCGAGACGGCACCGATATCTAAACCAGAATATCGTATGGCTCACATGGAGCTTTGCGAGCTACGGGTACAGCTAGAGGACTTTCAGGGGAAGTGTAACGACCCAAAATTTCATTAATGGAAAATCCCTCTTGATCCAGTTAAATGTTTCTTTATGAAAAAAAAATGTTTTTATAAGATGTCAACTTCTTTAGTTTAACGTTAAGATTTGTGACCGTTACTTTTATAGCCGTTGAACAGTGATCATCTGGGTAGTTTAAATATAAGGCTTTAACGAACCAATTTTCTACTCAGACAAAGGAAGTGATGGCCTCATCCAGTAGAATTGCCCCTTACGAAGCCCATTTGTCGGAGCTCGGAAAGGAGGTGGCGTCTTTGGGCTTTTCCCTTGAGCAAGCCCAAGCTGAGCTTCATCAAGTCAAGCTCGAACGTGATCGTCTACGGGAAAAATGGAAGTTGATAGAGATTACCACTCGAGCAATGTTATCCGAGCAACCCCAAGAGTCTGTCACCATCGCACACCTTACCCTTAGGTCTTATGCGGCTATTTTAAGGGGTTATGTAACAAATACGCAGCACCATGTTCATGTACATTATTTTTTTATATAATAATGAATATAATTTCTAGTCATTTTTGATACTTTGTAGTTAGTTTTTAAAGTACAAACGGTGTTTTTAGTTATTATTTAATTAAGAATTATATTTTATTAAATTAAAGGATTTTTGAATTAAATAATATTTTAATAAAATATTATTATTAATATTAAATTAATTTTTATTAAATATAAATGATCTTATAATTTTATGAATTCAATTAAAATTTTTATTAAGGTTTGAAAGCCATTTCTGTCAAAACCCGTGAATTTTTTATAAATGTCGGTTTTTATTTTAAAAGTGAAAATTCACATATTTAGAAAATTATTTAGATAAAATAAATATTATTTTTGGAATCAGGACGTCGAAATTATCCAACGGTGAATTTTTCATAATTTTCTGAGACAGTCAAATTTTTGGGTAAAAATTAAATACCATTTAAATATATAATGTGTTTTATGACATCATAATGACCCAATGGTGATGTAATAAAATACCATAATCCTTATGTTCGGCCAATATGTGTTTTATCATTAAAATAATGAGGTTTTGGGTTTGTTTGACTTACTTTTCAAAGCATTAATGGAGCCCTCAAGACTTATTCAACACTTTGCCTTTTTAAATTAATTTCCATGGGATTGTGACTCACCTCCACATAAGCAACCCTAATTTTTTAATAAGTTCGGACCTTGGCCTAGTAAAATATTGTTTTCTTCTTTCCTTTTCCAGAAACCATGGGCAAATACCATGGGATGGTTTGTGGTTTGGATTATTTTAATATAAGGGGTCCCAAATCTAAATAATAAAGAATTCTCTCACCTTTCCTATATAAACCCACCCAAGCTCCCACTTCCTCCTCACTAAAATCCCTTGGAGTTCGTCCAACCTCTGCCCTACTCTCTCTAGAATCCTCCCAAGGTTCCCCAATCTCCCAAGAAGCCTCTCACAAGCCTCTCTCTAGCCTTTGGAAGCACACTTCCAAGTAAGGGGTTTTCTTCCTTTCTCATTTTTTGTCAATTTTCTTTAAGTTGTATTGCCCTTTTTATTTCAATTATGAATGTTGGGGTATGGTTTCGCACCTCCCCCATATTGTCCTATTATTGTTTTAATGATGGGAGAACCCTTTCTCTCTCATTAAATGCCTCCCATGTACACCCGTTACTATGCCGAAATTCCGAAAGGAACTTCTCTCTCTTCTTTTACATTCAAGCAATACTTTTGTATCATGAATCTAATTTCCATTTCGATTGTTGGGACATGTATATATATGAACTCCTTACTGTACATTACATGTAAATATTATGAGGAACCCCTTTCTCTCTCATCAACCTTTTTTATGAATTCTTATGTCACGCCGTTACGCTGCCGAAATCGCACCGATTTTCTAAGCCAATGTCTTTGTGTAGTGAATACCATGCCCATTTCTCCATCAAGGGTATTCACCTTTATGCACATTTACATATTGATTATAAAGTTTCATGTATGAATTCCACATTCCTTTATCGTGGAAGAAATGATTATGTTTTATGAATCCATGTTTTATGATCCATGTGGCACACTTATGCATGAAATGAAATGTTTAAGAAGGGTGCGCCCTGATAGCGCTCCAATGCATTGGGTAAAGTATAGTATCATGATACGTCATGTGAAATGAGTGTTGACTCATGCTAATTCAAGTGCAACGAGGGTTTACTCGTGCTTCAAGTGCAATGAGGGTTTACTCATGCTCTATGTGCAATGAGTCTTGGCTCATGCTAATTCAATGTTAAGTGTTGTTGCCACATTTCCATGTTATGATTATCATGCTTTATCATGCCTTTATGTTCATGTCTCTCTTATGCTCTATTGATATGCCTATTTCCTAACATGTATTGTACTCCTCATGTTATTCATTGTGTACTCCCTTACTGGGCTTTATAGCTCACCCTTTTCTTATGCATGTCCTCAGGTTATCCCATGCAATGCTAAGTACGAAGGAATGTAGTGGTCATGTAAAGGAAGTTTTCAATAAGGATGTTGTATTTCAAGTTTAAAGTTTTTATGTAATGATCCTAAGCCCCAAAGACACTAAACCTATCGATCTTCTTTGTTGTATCAAGTTAAGTTTTATGTAATAAAGCATGTTTAAGTTGTAATAAAAAGAAGGGTTGTCATAGGAAGGGATTCATCTGGCCTATTGTTTCTCCCTGGGCAGCCCCGATTATGTTCGCCAAGTAGGCGGATAGAAGCTTGAGTCTTTGTGTTGACTACCGTCACCTGAACCAGGTGACCGTGAATAATAAGTACTCACTCCTGAGGATTGATGACATCTTTTATTAGCTTAGGGGATCACGGTGGTTCTCGAAGATAGACCCCGGATCAGGTTATCACCAGTTTAGAGTTCGAGATGAGGATGTGCAGAAGATGGTCTTCAGATGTCGGTATGGCCACTACAAGTTCTTGGTTATTCCTTTCTACATAACCAACACTCCAACAGTGTTCATGGGACTCATGAACTGGATTTTCCAGCCATACCTCGATCGCTTTTTCGTAGTCTTCATTGACGACATTCGGATCTACTCGCCTACTAAGGAGAAGCATGCCTACCATTTGTAGGTAGTACTGGACACACTCCGAGAGCACCAGCTTTATGGTAAGCTCTCGAAGTGCTAGTTTTGGATCTGATAGGTTCACTTTTTGGGACATGTCATCTTGGAGGCTGGATTTGTAGTGGATCCAGCAAAGATTGAGGCGGTACTTTCTTAGGAGCCACCTAGGAGTGTGACGGAGGTACGGAGTTTCTTGTGTTTGGATGGATACTACCGAAGACTAATTCTAGACTTCTCCAGAGTGGAAGTACCACTATAAGCCTTGACAAAGAAGGGGAAACCCTTCATGTGGTTAGAGAGATTCCAGCAGAGGTTTTAGGAGCTAAGGAAGAGGCTGACTAGTGCCCCCTTCTTGAGGCTTCCAAAGGAAGGCGTAGAGTACGTAGTCTACTGTGATGCATCAGGGACCGGACTCAGGTGTGTCTTGATGCAATAAAGAGCATTTATCGCATGTGGTTCTTGACATCTGAGAGAGAATGAGCAAAACTACGCTACCCATGACCTGGAGTTAGCAGCAGTGGTATTCTCCTTGAAGATGTGGCGACACTATATGATGGGTGAGCATTTTACCGTGTACTCTGATCACAAGAGTCTCAGGTATATATTCTCTCAGAAGTTCTTAAACCAGAGACAGTGATGTTCGCTTGAGTTCCTCTAGGACTATGACTTCGAGAGAGTCTATACTCTTGGAAAGGGGAACATTGTTGCAGATGCACTCAACAGGAGGTCTGGTATACATCTGTTAGGCGAAGCGATATAGCAGCTAGATTCTTTTCATATATCCTTTTTTGATAGAGATTGATCTGCTTTCCTACAGTCTCTCATAGTTACACCCCCACTCCTTCAGCGAGTCGGGGAGGGGCAGCGTGGGGACGCTGACTACGAGACATGACGTGCTTAGATATCCACAGGGCAGGCACCTGATGGAATTTCTGAAGGTGGGAAGCATTTCATCCTCTTCAGAGGATGTACTATGGTTCCAGTGTAACTTCAAGAGGATGTGTTGAGAGATTTCCACACATCTCCTCTAGCGGTACATCCAGGAGTGGCGAAGATGTAACAGGATCTCTGGCGACTGCACTGGTGAACAAGGATGATGAAGGGAGTTGCAGAGTTTGTCTCTCGGTTCCTCACTTGTCAGCAAGTAAAGGCAGAGCCCCGGGTACCAACAGGCTTGGTTCAGCATTTAGAGGTACCATATTTGATGTGGGATGGGATATCCATAGACTTTGTGACAGGACTTCCACATACATCCAGGGGTCACGACTCGATTTGGATGATCATCGACCGACTCGCCAAGTCAGTCCACTTCCTACCAATCAGATAGCAGGGTTCAGTAGAGATCTTGGGACGCCTCTATGTGCAAGAGATTTTGCGACTACATGGATTACCTTCTTCTATTTTCACTGATCATGATGCACAGTTTACTTTCTGGCTATGGAAGGGGTTATAGGAGTCTTTTGAGATGCAGCTTCATCTGAGAACCACCTTCCATCCTCAGAAGGATGGAAAGACTCAGCGGACCATTCAGACCCTCGAAGACATGCTTCGTGATTGTTTCCTCCACTTTAGTCGTATCTGGGATAATCACTTACCTTTGGGGGAGTTTTCATACAAGAACAGCTATCACTCCACCATTGGGATGACACCTTTTGAGGATTTAGACGAGCGACCTTGTAGATCACCCTTGTGTTGGACTAACCCTGGGGAGTCAGCACTAGTAGAACCAGAGATGGTACGGGCTACCACGGAGAAGGTTCAGATCATCCCGGAGTGGATGAAGACTGCACAGAGTAGGCAGAATTCATATACTGACTAGAGACGGAGGCCTCTGGAGTTTGAGGATGGAGACCATGTCTTTCTTCAGGTCTCACCTCGATGGGGACTATGGAGATTTGGAGGAGGCGGAAAGTTATCTCTGAGATTCATCGGAACTTTCCAGGTCCCAATAGAGTAGGCGAGGTGGATTACTGCTTGGCACTTCCCCCTCAGTTGCACAGGGTGCACAACGTTTTTCATGTATCCCATCTGAGGATATACGTGCATGATCCTACTCACATCATCGAATAGGGAGAGTTGTACATCAACGATGGGGTGACTATTACAGAGGTTCCAATAAATATTGAGGATCTACTGGAGCAGGTTCTACATGGATGGTCGATACCTCTGGTGCGTTTTTCTTGGTAGCACGGGAACCTCCAGGAGAGCACATGCGAGCGAGAGGCTCAGATGCATCCTCAGTACCCCAAATTGTTCTCTTAGTTCGAGTTGTATCTTATGGGGATGTAAATACCTGAGGTGGGGAGAATGTAAATACCTGGAATTTCCATGTAATTGTTTTAATTAAATAAGAATTTTACGAGTCCATGAAAATTTACGGTGCATGATTCTGAGGCCCGACGTGCCCGGAATCAATTTCTGAAGTTTCGTTTGGGTACGTTTAGTAAACATATGAGTGGGTTTTTATAATTTTTGAATCGGTGCTCAGAATTGAAATATGAGGGCACTGTTGAACTCACAGCGCCGGTATTCTCTTAATGAGACTTTCACCACAACAAAAGTCGGTTGAGAATAAAAGATAGTTTTTGGATTTTTCGTGGAAATTAATAAAATAAAATAAACTACACTTTATTTTATTTTTGAGCCACCATGTGGATGTTGGTAGGTACGACCCACTGGCACTATAACCTCAATATAGAGGTCGGAAGTGGGGACCACCAGGCCATAACCTCCCATGAGTGTTACAGTGGTGGGGACCACCACACCTCAACCTCCTGTGATAGGTTAATGTGGTAAGGACCACCTGAAACCACATAACCTCCAAATTTGAATATTAGGGGTGGGGACCACCCAACCCCTATTAAAAGGGAGGATAAGAAACCTCTCAACCCCCCCCCCCCCTCTTTAATGTGGAGGATCTTCTTGAGCTTCCTCCACATTTATGTTGTCGACACACCAAATTAATGGTGCCAAATCCTCCCCTTGAATTTTTAATGTGCCAACCAAGTGATTAGTTTTTCAATTTTAATTCTTCCCAATAAAATAATAGATATTATAAAAAATTATTTGGCACAACTTTTCACTTGGATGTTTTGAGAGGTGGATTATTGGGAGAGGAGAGAAAATCTCTCGCCAATAATGAACGAAGAACGCCGGCAGCGATCTCCTTCGACCTTCATCCTCAGATCCAACCAACGTGGGACATCTTCAACCGACCTTCCCTCCACAATGTCATCAACGAGACGACACATGAGATCGGGATTGGAAGTGTGCGGCGGACACGACAAACGAAGATCTCCTCTATCTTATTTCTGAAATTTCATCGTCAAACAACAAACAAAGGTATGGGTTTAATTTCGTTTAAAGTTCTATGTTCTTCATTTCTTCAAAACGAAGAACTAGGATGCTTTCTTTTTGTCGGTGGACTGTTGTGGTTCATTCTAAAGAACCAATTGCTATCACCCTAAATGCGGAGGGTGAGGGCCAAACTAACAAGGCCTGACACCCTCTGTGGATATATGTTTTTGTTTCCTTCGACACAGTGACGAAACGACAAGGCGACGAAGGCAGCAAAGAAAAAGGTTTCACTACCCGCACCCTCCATGACCCACACCACCCCACGGCGTCCCACACTACCACCGGCCAAACAGGCCTCGGCCGAGCCCCCCCCCCCCCCCCCCCGGCCTGCCCGGCCACCTCCCGAGCCGCCACCCGGCTCCCGGATGAACCGGAACCCTGGTTGTGTCGGCCTCCCGAGCTGGCCCAAGGCCCCCCCTCATGGCGCCCTGGCCAAACCGACCCCAGCCGCGTTGGGCCGCGCCCTTGTAGCGCTCCAGGACGGACTGCCCTCACGGCCTGTTGGGTTGGGCCCATCCGGCCAGGCCAAACCCAACAGGCCGGCCCGTCGAACGGTCTAGTCCAGACACAAAGGGTCGGGCTGGGTTGTCCCAGACTACGTCGGGTTGGGTGGGTCCTACCGAGTCGAACTAGACCCAGACCTACTACCAACCCTTTACTTTCTTTGGCCATATCTTTGGCACTGGACATCCATTTGACAAACCTCTCATGGAACTGGTAATCTTATATCTTGAAGGTCTCTTTGATTAGACCCCACTGGAGTTTGGGGTATAGTTGAGATACGGTCAGGTTGGATCGTGCACGAATCCAACCAGGCCCCCAGGACAAAAAGGCTAATAACTCTCAGATCGGGCATCCGATTGACATGTCGTATGTTGCGTTGAGACCCCTATGATGAGGTAGACCTTCGTGATATTTTATTCATGGGACTTTGTGGAAGTTGATGTATAGACACTTGGCTTGAGGAGTGGACCCTCCCGGAATCAAGTGTCCTTGGGCGGAAACCCTGTGGCTGGCTGCACTCTGTCTACTGTTCCTGGATCCTGTGTGGGTTCAATAGCTCTGACTACTATTCCTGGATCCTGTGTGGGCTCGACAAATCTGACTATTTTTCCTAGATCCTATGTGGGTTTGACATCTCTGTCTACTGTACCTGGATCCTGTGTGGGTTTGACATCTCTAACTACTGTTTCTGGATCCTATGTGGGTTTGATAGCTCTGACTACTATTCCTGGATCCTACGTGGCTTTGATATAATAGATGATTAAGTGGCTACATCTGATCATCTCTATATCTCTACATAAGTTGTATACCTGTGTGATATGAGTCAGTAACTTTGTTTTTTCCTCATGATTGAGATGGATTACTTGATAACTTAGGTATATGTATGGGAATATACCTAAGTGGGTTTATCTGTTGATTTCATTCTTTTAGTTTATCCTTGTTGTATTTTGTGAGAACTTGAAGGTCTTGGGGTCCCTAATGAGTATCGTTATACTCGCACCTGCATAGGCTATGCCAGAACCTCGTTGTGTTGGATGCAGATGATAGACAACGCTGACTGAGGCTGAAAGTACCAGGACTGGACGATGCCCGGAGGTGGACCTTACGATGAGTCGGTACACGGAGGAGACCGACGGACATGGTGTACTAAGGAGGATATTTGTACCTACCCTTCTGGTAGTAATTCCGTAGGATGACCCAGCAGCTGTTTTCCCTTTCATCAGATGTATTTGTACTTCTAATTCCTTGTACTTTTCAGTTGGGCTTGTATTTCCGGCCCCTTTTACTTTCCAGCTCTCTTTTGTTATACAGTTTACTTAGTGTTTTGTATCCACTTGTGTGCTTTGTTGTGTGCGTTTCAGGTTATAAAGTAAATTCTTTCCCGGTTTTAGGGAATTACTCCTTTGGTGCTAGTCGGCAGCCCCTTCCCTATGGAAGGAAAGCTTGGGGTAGTCACGTCATGGGCCCCGGGGGACGGGTCGTGACACCAAGGGTGTTTCAAGAGTCAACAACTCAAAATATAACATAACTGGTAAATCAAGTCCACTAATAACTTGAGAATATATGAATGAATGATAAGTTATTTTATCAAATAGGGTATTCGCTACTAAAAATTAAAACTATACCAACAGACCTATACCAAAGGTTTTGAAAATCATTGGTATAGATATCATAGAGAGACCCTATACAAACCGTTCTGGAAAACGTATTAGTATAATTCATTTATATACCAATGGTTAGGCCAAACCCATGGGTATATATTCTATATTAAAACCCTATACCAATGGTTTTGGAAAAAATATTGGTATAGGTCATAGATATACCAACGGTTTTTCCAAAACTGGTGGTATAACTTCAATATTAAGACCCTGTAACAATGGTTTTGGAGAAACCATTAGAATAGGTCATATTTATACTAATGGTTGGTCCAAAACCACTATTATAGATTCAATAATAATCCCCCATACCAATGGTTTTTGAAATACCATTGGTATAGGTCCCAAAAATAAAAATACTTATACCAATGATTTTCAAATCCATTGGTATGGGTGTTCTTATTTTTTACGTATCCTTTTATCAAATAACATTAAACACATCAAGAATTAAATTACATAATAATATGCATATATATATATCATATTATGTTCACAAAAAGTTATTTTTTCTTAGTGGTTTGGTCATTGAAATATAAGTCAGAAGTGCTGGGATCAAATCCTTAAAAGATTTTTTAAAAAAAAAATATCTATACAAACGGTCTTGGAAATAGTTGGTATATCCATATACTAATGGTTTTCAAAACTATTGGTATATCCCTATACCAATGGTTTCTCAAAACTATTATTATGGGCCTATACCAACTTAATATAGTCCAACAGTCCTCTAAACCATTGCTATAGCATATACCATCAGTTTGGGGGCCTATACCAACGTTTCCAAATCATTAGTATAGGATTTCTTTCCTTTAGTGAGTGGAAAAGGTTGATGTAATCAATATCATACCATTAATAGTGAAAGGTTTATATCTTTCATCCATGTGAATCTATTCTAGTTTTTACACCCTTTTAGCATTGGGTCCATGACCTTTCCTCTATGATCCTTGGTTTTCCTAAATCATCCAAGCCTAAGGGGTCTGTATTCTCTAACAAGGTTCTCCACCTCTATTATTTCATGACCTTCTAAAACTCATCCACTAATTCCTCTAAAAAATCCATGGATAGGTTGCCTTACTTTATCTATGAGACTCTACATGTAGTTTCCCACTAGTCTTGTTGAGGTGTACTCTGTACCCACAGTTGAGGCACCTGATGAAACCACCTCCCATAAGGGATATGAAGAAATACTACTCTACTCTATCTTCCCATTGCCTCCTTATAATGAATCTTATACCTTTCTCTTTATACTATTGGAAGAGGCACCGATAGTGTCATTACGGAGTCTACTAGTAGACCCATTAAATGATGAAGTAAGTGAAAAAGTTTTCCCCTCCTTCAAACCCTTCACAATGGTTAGGAACCAATGATAAACTCCAGTGTACATCGTCAGGTTAAATCCCCCATACTAGAACCTCATTTCTAGTCATAGTCTAATATCAAAATGTTGGGACCTATACATCTCATTCCCAAACAAGTGAGAATTAAATTAAAGAAAAACTATGAAATTATTATAATAAAAATACACGAACAAAGTCCCTAACTAAATCTCTATAAACTCTGGTTCATGATCTAGTTTTATCATATCTAGGATGAACTCATTGAAGAATATATTTTTAAAGGAAATCCATGATAGACCCTCGCATTTTATTTCATGGTTCATAACACCCAAAATCATTCTGTATGATCCCTGAAGTATTAAAGTATTTGACCTCACTCATTAGTACTTTATAGTCTCCACTAGTTCGAGGATGTAAGAACTCTATTCTTTCTTTTAGGTACGCGTTTCCTTTTTCTGGTTTTTTTTAGAAAAAGGAGTGAAACATGGTGAGTATTGGATTCAAACGTGTTTTAGGGTTACACGTCATGTACTCGAAGTACACTCCATGTAATATATGGTTGTGTAATGGTTATACAAGGTGTGTAGGGGTGTTAGTGAGTTAGAGAGAACCAGTGATGAAAATGTTTTGTACTGATGTTGGAAATACTTTTAATGGACAAGAAAGTAAGACAACAAAAATGGGAATCATGATCATATACATGGTGTGTATATTTAAGTGCATATCGTGTACTTGATAATTTTCTGTTAAAATGGGAAGTATCCTTGTTTTATGGCATAGAGGTAGAAGGTCTCACCCATTTTCATGAACCAGTCGACCGAGACTCGTTTTTTCTCCCAATCCTTCATTTAAAACCTTATTTGATCATCGTCATATCCATTTTAACCCCATTGTTAAGATCTGGATTCCCCTTGAGTTGTTCTTTATGATTTTGCATCTCAACCTAGTTATCATATCTTGAGAGTTTATGGTAATTTTTTAGATCTACCTTGTTCTAGTCCAAATTAAAGGCTGACACTAGATGAAGAGTTTCAACCAAGTATAAGGTAGATGGTACATACCTTGTTTTTTGCTTTCACAAACATTTGGGGGTTACAAGATTTTTAGAGAAAAGATGGGTTTTGAGTGAGACCCATGTTTCTTCATATTGAATTGATAGTATGCTTTTTGGGATGCCTTTGGGAATTCCCTTACCTTGATTATGCGAGCAAGGTCGGGTTAGAGGTCATCACTCCTTGGTACATTTTGACTGCTTGTGAAAAAATGGATATAATCATTTTGTTTTGTTTTATACTATTTAATTTGAATTCTTAAAGCTTGATTGTGTTGCTCAGAGGAATTCAAGACCTTAGTGCTACAATGTTGTAGTTGATATCTAGTGAAATTCCAACTGTTTAAATTGAATTTCATGTTTACAAGTTTTAAAATGTTATATAAATATGTAATTGCTGAATTTCAGGTGTTGATCCCATTTGGGTTGTGACGGACTTAACCAGAGGTTGGGATAGCAGGGCCATCGAGATTAAGTGGTGTTGGTCATAGGTTGGGAAAGGCCTAGATTTTCATTGGGTGGTTTTGACCATAGGATTGGGCATCGTGGATGTGATTTTGAGGCATTGTGACTATTAGGTTGGGCATATCCCGAGATACATGGATGTCATGGCCATCAGATTTGTGCAGTATGGTCGCAGGGTCATGAGGTGCCAGAGATGGTTTGGATTAAGTTCTTCATTGGGTGATTTTCACTCACCTTGGATGGTCAAAGTTCTAATTGTGTCATGTGAACATACGTAAACTCTATTTTTATGTGTTTTTTACCACTCATCGGGGTAGAGACTCCTATAGTTGCAGTTTATGTAATATTGGTTTGGGGGTTCTTGTCGTAGAAATCCATGTGGAAGGTGAGGAGCCTTCCATGGATAGCATGTGGCTATCAGGTTAGGTGCTGAGGCTTGTCGTGATTGAGGTCATGGGCCTTTATATTTTTTTAGTATAGACGTTGTTGTTCCTCTACTTGTCGTTCCATGGGCCAAAGTGAGGTTTCGAGCTGGGGTTTGTGGAACAGGTTACTTTTTTTTTTCTTTTTGGATTTCGGTACTTTGAGACATGTGGTGTCAGAGGGGCATGTGGTACCAGTCTATGTGTTTGGGTTGGAACTTGAGGGTTCACTGAGATTTTTTGACTATATGGGTACCTTGGGCCATGGTCCAAGGATTCTCGTTTCTTCTAAGATTCCAGTAATGGCCGATGTTGGTGACACTCCCTAGTGGATGTTGAGGACCAGTGTAGGTTGTGTTTATTTTTTGCATCATACTATTTACCTTACTAAGAGATACATGTTTTCTTAAACACTTATGCTCGGTATGAACCATTGGGAGGTATCCTAATGATATTTGTCTCACACCCTACACGGGCCATTCGGGACACATGTAGACTTTATGGTTTTATGTACAGGTAAGGTATTATCCATAGGAGTTGAATCATAGTATTTTTTTTCATGGTGATTGGTATAGACAATGAGGTCATTCCTAGATAGAGTTTTACTTTTGTTTAGATTTCATTTTTATATCGTCATGCATATTATTTTATGTAGTTATTGTGGTTAGCCATGGATGAACTTTTTTATATTGACTTGTATGACCTTCTATGGATGCACGACTTGTTGTTTTATTAGTGGTTATAAGTGATGTTTATCATCCTGTTCTATTTAATTTTTTTCCGATTCTGTTTATTTATCATTTTCTCTATTTATATGATATTGTTGGGCCTCCACTCTGGGGGTTTGGTTCTAGTCTACAGAGTAATTTATTTATTCTACTTGTGTTATGATTATACTTAGACCAATGTATTATCTATTCCCAGAGGGTACATCCTCCCCACTATACATGTTTACACCCTCGCTTCTAGTTTATAGCCTTTGGTGTTCAAGGAGGTGTGCATAAGGAAAGTAGAACCTGGCCTATTAGCACTGTTCGGGTGGTTGTTCAGGTTAGGGACATTACTAATGGTATCAGAGGAGTTTCTTTTTCCTATTTTCTTGGTATTACTATTTGTGATTGTGGTAGAGTGGAGATAGGTTGTTGTCAAAATTGGATTTCAAACTCATGCTTGGGAGCCTTCATCCCCATGTATAAGGGACGGATTGAGTTACCTTGGGTGGGAATTTCTGTTTTTCTTTTTCTTGGATTACAGTTCATATGATTTACATCTTGTTGGCTCACTTGGGTTGTGATGGTTATTGATTGTTACATGAAAACCATGTCCTGGTAAGGTTAGGGAGAATTGGACCTTGGCCCGGTAAGGCAAGGCATGGTCGTTTGGATTTTGATAGGCACATTTTTAGGGTATTTCAATTTCATATATGCACATATGCTTTGTGAAGTGATAATACCATGTGAATAATATCAAATGACTTGTGAAATGTCATATTCAATTATTTAAATTTATGTACAAATTCCATGTGGCATGGGACTTGGGCCTGGATCTTATGAGAGTAGAAAGGTACTATGGTTGAGGTGATTTTGATCACAAGGATTAGGTGACTGGGTCATCAGATTTGAAACAATGATGGTGGTCAAGATGGGCATGGCCTTAGGATATTGTGACACTTGGCTCTGTTGAGGGTGGGTTAGGATTCCATGAGGCTGGGATGCGATGGGCATGATTGTAATGGGAGAGAGTAAGGGAAGTGGTTATGCACTACCTCTTTACTACTTTCCTTATCTGTGTTATATATATTGTTATGTATGTGGGATTTCTAACCATTTAAGGTACTCCATAGGTTCCTCTTAGAAGGATCAGATGGAGTGTTAAACGGGTGATGGTACAGTGCCATAGGGGCATGATCAGGTTCAGACCCCTGAGGGTCAGGCAGAGTATGATCCGGAGATATAGGCTTAGAGAAAAGCTCATGTACAAGAACCAGTGTAGGCAGGACAACTACTGGGTTTGATAGTCTTTGGGTTGTGTCTTGATGAGTAGCTCCAAACTAGCCCGGAATGTTTCTTGTGGGGTATCAACAGAAGTTCTTCGGGAACAGATCCCTTTGTGTCTTGCCTTACGTGGGAGTTTCGGTCTTATCACCCACTGATTTTTCAGGGTGAGGGTGGTCCACAGGTGGCTGAGAACTAGATAGAGATCATGTAGATGATCTTTGAGTAACTCAATATGCCTCCAGGGTGGAGGGCCAAACTAGAGACATACATACTCAGAGGACCGGTGATTCACTGGTGAGATGTTCAGGTTCAGGCTCGCAGACATGAGGGATTGGACTAGAAAGACTTTGAAGACATATTTTTCAAGAAATTTTTCCTACAGACACTGAGGGAAGAGAGAGATTGGAAGTCCCTGAGCCTTCAGTAGGGTGACATGTCTGTCATTAACTTTGTATATACCTTCACTGAGTTGTTTCCCTTTTCACTAGGTATGGTAATCAATGACACCTCGAGGGTGAGGAACATTGAATATGGATTACGGCACGCCATCCGGGTGTAGGTAAACATCTTTAGGCTAGAATTGTTCTCAGAGGAAGTGAATCAAGCACTCATATCTGAGGTAAACCTAATGTACAGATCTAACTTTGTCCAAGTGTAGGCTTCAAGTGATGGTATAAATAGCAAAAAATGAGGATGGGATGAGTCCCAGCAAGGTGGTTTGGCCAAGGACTCATCTATACCACATCGTGGTAGCTCATCTGTGGTTTTCCTTCAGTGTGGGACGTCATGGCATGTTTGAACTCAATACAATAGGCCTCCAAAAGAGTGTTGGGCATGTAGAATGGTTGGGAATCATGAGAGGTTCTGTAGGCATCCTTCTCAGATAGTTGTCAAATAGGGACCAAAGAAGGCTCATGATTTTTAGTCTTAATCAGTATCAGTACCAACTGAGGGCAGTCGAGGTTCATCTTCATGTGGAGGACATGGAAGAGATAGTGGGACCCAACCGTGGGGTCAATGTCTAGTGATTGGTGCATCACCACTAGAAGGATAGGCTTCAACTAGCCTTGTGTTAGGCCAGGTGCACGCTGTGAAGATTCTAGGGGGTGAGAAGGCTGGTTAGCCAATGATGATCAGAGGTACACAGTGTGCATGTCAATAATTTCCTTTTTTTCTTTTTTTTGGAATGACCTATTAAGGCATGTCCATTTTGAGTGCATAAGATGAACATGATTTATATGGACTAAACAAATGTTGGTCAATGGGTTGGCACCATCTTGGGTGTGTGATTATATATATATAATCTTCTGGGTATTAGAATCATTTTTGGATGTGGGTTATATGATGTTCTTATCATTATAAGTGTCATTTGATGCAGGTTACTTTAGGTGTTGAGTCATCAAGGAATTGTTGGATGTGGGTTACCTATGGTGCCTTGGACATCAAGGCATCGATAATGTGGTTTGTGATTGAGGTTTGAGGCACCAAGTTGTTTTTGAGCATCCATGGGATTCAGGACCTCCTTGTTCCATGGGTGCCATGTGGTCGAAGTGGGCACTGATGCGGTGTGGGAAATGATTAGGTTTTGGAGGTGACACGGGAGCCCCTAATGAGGTTCAGGGGTGAAGATTTATCACTAGAGGACCATGGATCTTGAAATAGGTTGTTTAGCCTTGATTTATTTGACATTTGGGCTAAAGTTGATCTAGAGTGTTTCCTCACTACCCTTGGAAGGGAAATTTGGGGATGAATTACTTTAAAGGGGAGTTTGTAAGAACCCCTTTATTACTTTGAGGTATGAGTTTCTTTTTTCGTGTTTTATTAGAAAAAAGAAGAAAATAAGGGGAGTACTGGTGTTAGGACAATTTTGGGGTTACACATCATGTAATTCAAATACATTTATTGTAATGTATGGTAGTGTAATGGCTATACATGGCTTGTAGGGGTGTCGGTGAGGAAGAGAGGACCAACCATGGACATGCCATACATTTACCAGTACATGCCATGTACTAATATTGAAAATAATTTTAATGACCTAGAAAGTAATTCAGAAAAAATGGGGAACTTGATCATATACACGGAATGTATATTTAAACACCCATTGTGTACTTTCAAATTTTTGGTTAAAATGCGTAGTATCCTTGTTTTATGCCATAGAGGCAGTAGGGATCACCTGGCTTCATGAACCCATCAACTGAGAATTGTTTTTTATCCCAATCCTTCATATGAACCCCGATTTGAACATCATCAGATCCATTCGAACCCCATTGGTAATCTATTGATTCCTCTTGAGTTTTTATTCATTATTTTGTTTCCCATCCTAGGTATCAGACCTTGATCATTTAAGGTCGTTTTGTTGATATACCTCATTCTAGGCTGAATTAGAGGCCAACAATGGACGAGGAACATTGTACGAGTATGAGGTAGGTGGTGTATACCTTTTTTGTGTTTTTTAGACATTTTGGGGTGTGGATTTTTAGCGTAATGACAGGTTTTTCATGAGGCCCATGTTTCTTTATATTGAATTTACTATATACTTATTAGGATGCCTTTGGGAATTCCCTTACCTTGATTGTGTGAGTGAGGTTAGGTTATAGGGCATTTCTCCTTGGGATATTTTGTCCATGGGTTCCAAAATAGATATAATTGTTTTGGTTTGTTTTAAAATGATTTGTTTAAATTGTTAGAACTTGATTACACTATTTAGAGGCTTTTAAGACCTTAGTGCTACTATATTATAGCTAATAGTTGGTGCAATTCAAACTTTTTAAATTGAATTTATTATTTACAAGTGTTTAAATGTGATATAAATATGTAATTGCTGAATTGTATGTGTTGATCCCCTTTGGGTTTTGACGGGCTTAACCAAAGGTTGGGATGTCATAACCAACAGGATTGAGTGGTGTTGATCATAGGTTATGCGAGGCATGGATTTACATTGGGGGTTTTGACTACAGGATTGGGTGTCATGGATGTCATTTTGAGGCAGTGTGACTAATAGGTTAGGCAAGGTCCAGGATACTTGGATGGCAGGGCCATCGGATTTGAGTGACATGGTCGCAGGGGCCTGAGGTGTAAGAGATGGTGTGGCTTAGGTTCTTTATTTAGTGATTGTAGCTCACCTCAGATGGCCAAATCACCAATTGATTCATGTGAATGTAGGTAGACATTGTGGTGAGGTGGTTTTGACCAATTGTGTGGGTAGAGGCCCCCGATAGTTGTGGTTTAGGTAATATTGGTTTGGGGGTTCTTTCCATAGAAATCCATGTGGAAGGTGAGGAGCCTTCAGTGGATAGCGATGAGGCTATATGGTTGGGGGAGGAGGCTCTCCATGATTGAGGCCATTGGCCTGGATATTATTTGACGATAAATATCATTGTTCCTTCGGTTGTCGTACCATGGGCCAATGCATGTTTTTGAGCAGGGTTCCATGGTTTGGAGTACTTTTGTTTGGGTGAGCCTTTGGGACATCGGTACTTTGAGACATGATGTGTGAGGGGGATCAAGGTGATGGTCTATGTGATTGGAGTGGAAATTAAAGGTTAACTGTAACATTGTGACTACAGGGGTACCTTGGGACATGGTCCATGGACTCTCTTTTCTTCCAAGATAATAGAGATGGCCGAATCAAGTAACATTCCTTGGTGTCTACTGACCACTAGTGTAGGTTGTGTTTATTTATTGCATCATATTATTGACATTGCATAGAGATGCATTTCTACCTAAACACTTATGCTTGGTATGCAGAATTGGGTGGTATCCTACTATGATTCGCCTCAAACCCTACACGGGCCCTTTGGGACACATATAGACATTATGGTTTTATGTATATCTAAGGGATCATCCTCAGGAGGTATATTATAGTATTGTATGGCATGGAGATTGGTATAGACCTTGAGGTCATGCCTAGCAGGAGTTTTACTTTTATTAGGTTTCATTTCTATATCAACGTGCTTATTATTATATGTAGCTAATGTGGTTATCCATGGGTGTCCATTTTATATTGACATGTATGACCTACTATGGATGCAGGACTTGTTGTTTTTGTAGTGGTTACATGTGATTTTTAGCATATTTTTCTGTTTACTTTCCACTACTTTTGTTTAATTATCACTTCCGTTATATATATGATATTAATATCCTTCTGCTTTGTAGGTCTAGTTCGAGTCTTTTGAGTCATTTATTTCTACTTCATGTGTTTTGATTATACTTGTAACAATGTATTATCTATTCCCAGAGTATATAGACTCCCCACTATACCTATTTACAACCTTGCTTCTAGTCAGCAGCCTTTGGTGTTTAGGGAGGTGAACCTAAGGCCAGCAGAACCCAGCCCGATAGCACTATTCAGGTGGTTGTTTGGGTTGGTTATATTATAGAATATCCCCTTAATGACATCAATCAAGTGTTAAATTTCCTAGGTACCTTCAGTTCCCTATAAGTATTTAAGATTCTAGAGATGGAAGTCTTGAGAATAATCAATATTGACCTTCGTACCCCTCCAACTTGAACAGAAACCAACAGAAATACTTTGGGCTATAATGGTTCTTCTACTTGAACAACTAAATCAGATGATACAACAAGATCAAGTTCATTTTCCTACATATCCAATGGTGTAACATGTACATACTCCCTATTGGGATCATTCTAGTTTGATTTTCCATATTATCCAATCAAATATCTCTGAGGCATCATTATCTAAAATTCCAATGAATTACTAGAACACCTATAATCACTCTCTTGATGTAACAACCTAATCAACATATAGACACAACCAAGGATTTCAATATAAATACTAATTATATGAGGTTACCCATAGTGGTAAGGCCTAACCATGTTAGTATTACCCATGGATCAAGCTTAGTCCTTTGTACCTACAAGTTAGTCACAATCATATGTATAAAAAATAATAATGATCAAGTTAAAGTAATGTAATATAAATAAAAATATATCTCACAAGCACAGAGAAGATATATATTACAGAAGCATAGTCAAGACTTTAAATAAAATAAACTACCCAACATTGTAAGAAATATATATATATATATATGAAATGAGATCTTATTTTCATGTTCATAATGTATGAACACACAAAAATACCATATAATGTAACACCAAAACATACCTAGTATTATCATGAAACTATATATCCAAAACTATAACATCAATCCCAACATTGTAAAATCATAGGTTTATCATATAAGTGTTGTCCAAAAACATAGATGACTCCCCTACCTGAGTTCCACATAGCCTAAATCCTTTCTACCATACCCAAAACAAAGTCAAGACAAAAAAAGAAAGAAAAACCTCCTATGATATCACTTTGTAACATCCCATCCCAAATCACATGGTACATGATGAAGAGACACATGACCTCATGTATGTCACCTTTCATGGAAGAGGTTGTGGACTAGTAACGATGGCCTAAACAGTGTGGTGGGGAGACTATACCATCAGTATCAGAAATGGAACATCAAAATAATATCATGAAAATAATAATAATATAAGAGGGTATAGTGAAACTAAAATAATAATGATATAACATATTTCATGTTAGGTATATTAAGCCTATAACAAGTGAAAAATAAAAACCTTTTATGTGGTAATTTAACTAGTGAATAAAAAAAATAGGAAAATAAATAAATACTACGTGATATCACTCTAGAGCTCATCTCAATACCTCCTCTAAACACCATGCTCCATCACCTCATCTTTCTTATCATTGGGCCTTTTCTATTTCCTTGATCATTAATCATGAAGTCTTCATGTACATCAAGATACCCAAGTAGGGTGTGAGTATAAATCCCATAGGACACCACCAATGTGTTATTAACACAAGTATATTTATATATATAGTATTTATTTGACAACATGAAGTAATGCATAAGTGAACATTCAACCACACAAGTCCCAGGTCATCATTCACTAATCAAGCTTCCATGAACCCTAACCCCACCAACTTTGTCACTATATCAGTAAAGATATCAGTAACAGTCACCAAATGTCTCAAAAGATGCTATAAGGTATTTGTTTTTTATCTACACCCTACACCCATTATTCACATGTCCACGTTCCACCCCTAAGGAACACCTCACACACTACCTTAAGGTACTCATCTTTTGGGGAACCTCATGCCCCACCATAAGGTGGTCATCGGTCCTCACATAAGGGATATTTCACCTAACGTGCTTGAATAATTGGATTATAATCAACCATGCAAGTTCTTTATCCCATATATGTATTTCAACACATTGGATACACTTCACCCTACATGGTATACTCCCACATCAAATGAACATGTCTGTGATATCTAACTAGTACCATCAATTGATCCCAAGCCTTTGGCCTTCATCATGACAGCCATAATCCCTCTATAAGAGGTATTCTATCCAATTCAAAGAAACACAGTAATCTCAGTACCTAAAAAAGTTTCATAGTATATGAAACACCCATAAAAAATTCATATCAAACTAAGAATAGTTTTCATTAAAATCATGTTTCTCAAATATATGTACACTCATCCCCTAAGAAACAGTCATCATACACAGGTCTCAATGTACACAAGAACATACCATTGTATCATTCAAAAAACCATATGCAAGGACTATATATGTTCAGGATCT
The DNA here is from genome assembly GCA_963277665.1 of Viscum album. Lineage (NCBI taxonomy): Eukaryota > Viridiplantae > Streptophyta > Magnoliopsida > Santalales > Viscaceae > Viscum > Viscum album. The sequence goes on from OY728123.1 coordinate 1,761,587,569, forward strand.
TCCTACCTCAAGCATGTGTTTCAAACATCATGATTTTCCAATAGATGGTACCCAAATCATTCTCACTAATCAACTAGATCAAGACCACACACCTGGGGTCCCATGAACTGACCTCAACTCATTATTCACTTTCCATAGATATGGATCACATACCCTTATCTGGTGAAGGATAGAGAGAAAAACTACGAGTATGGGATGAAAATAAAATATAATAGAATTGGAAATCACTTTGAATCTTTAGGAGTTATTCCTATAATATTGGGTATGAAGAGAAGGGTTAAAGGGAACAACGTTCTCTTTTAGATTCCCTAGAGTCTCATATGTTTCAAGATTAATGGCTAGGTAATATAAGGGTTCAATGGTCCCCTATAATTTATAGAAAATCTGGGAAAACATTTCATGATGCTACACATAGGTTCGATCCGCATTGTGACTTAAATAAAAAAGGCTACAATGTGATGGATATGGCCAAGTTGTAGTGGTTCTTACTCAAAAGTGTGTTCAAAATCCAGGTTGAGGTCAATGATGAGATCATATAGACCAGGTAAAAGTAACATGATGTGATTTCTATCCCTAAACCATAGCCTCTATGAGCTCATGATTACATCATATCATAACCTACCTCTATGGAATAACAAATCCAAATTTGGAAGAACCACCTGAATTACACCTTCTAAGACTTAATGTCATAGACAAATCTATACACCGCATCTATTCCAAAACAAACAAAATTATCAAAACCAAACTATACACAATAATCCCCCAGCCACTTCATATCCATACACTCCATGAAACAAAATATTTACCACACTATGGAATCCAATTTCATTGGAAAATATATTAAACTTCAATGCTTATCCTCTAAAAACCATAGGATATTCCTAAAAAATTTAGTGTCTCATATATAATAACTAGTTTTTCCATCATAATAATATTGATATGCATAAAGTAAATGTTGTACATATTCTCAATCTAGTTCTAACTCTAAAACATTTGATTCCTTTATCATTAGATAGCTAGGAATCACCCTACCAAATTTTTCAATGGGTATAGAACCATCAAAATAAATCCTTGTTTGATAGATAATACCAATATAAATCTGTCAATTTAATTAACTTGGTTGATCCCTTTATTGAAAAAGAAGATGAATATGATTTTAAGTTTCCCTCCCACAATTGGGGAGAAGGAGGATGGTATTGATGAGGATGTTGGGGTAGAGGAAGATGCGGTCTACATGGATTATGAAATTTAGGTCATATCCCTACTAAAACCATATATGTGGTGGAGACCAATATACCAAAACTCCAATGGGATCATCAAGATAACCAATATACATTTGAGTTATCTATGAATCAATCTAGCTCAATCATACTTAAGGATCAATTGTAAAATCAGCAACTCCCTGATTAATGTCAAAATGTGGGAAGGTTGACTTAGTTAATCTCATAGATGAAAATAATTCCCTCGTGTTATAATCAGGTAAGGTGGACACCAACATAAAAACTCCATCTCCAAATACTTGGACTAAAAAGTGGCCCCATATAGGGAGGAATAAGCCTCCAGATTATAATTCCAATATCTTGAAATATCTTGTTATTGTTCCACTAAGAAATCTATCTTGGATGCTATTTATTTATCAAAATACATTAGGGAAGCACTTATTGAGGCTTTATTGATCCCTCGTGAATTTTAAGTTGAGGTCACTATTGAAAAAGTATATCACATAGAGACCAACCCAATTGGATTTCATGTAATCATCTCTTTCACTAAGAAAGACATATAGACCTCCATACAAATAAATATCTAGCCTTTGTTCATATAAAAAATATACAACACTGATATTTTTAAATCCATCGTTGAAAAAGGTGTCTGGATCAATCTCATTCAATTATGTAATCTTTGATGATTAAGATACAAAAAATAAGATATATTATTATTCACATTGAAAATTTCTGGGAATGATAAGAGAGGAAAATCATATTGTCGGAATCAAGATCAGAGCCCAAATTAAATACATTGACTCTAATTGTGAGTTTATTTTTTTCTTTAAGAAAATAATTTAAATGCTCAATTATGAATACCATGGTTAAATTCCCAAGCATCGGTGAATTCATCATATAATTAATGTCTAAAGTACATCATAAATGGAATTGATGGAGTTCTACTTGGTGATAGTGTCTCTTTTGATTCCCTTAAAACTCAATACATATATGTTTAATTGTATTTGATGGAAGGAAACTAGCCACCAGTTGGGGATTTCATCTAAATCGATTCCCCTAATGATCTAGAAATGATCCCCTTAAACCCATTCCATGAGATCGGTGAATATTATTTTTTTCCTATCAACGAAATTGAGGTATTAAATTTAGTGTGGGGCATGTCTACCCTCATAGTTATGATATTAGTTGCATCCAGTAAATCCAATAGTAAAAAATAATGATCAAATCCTAGTAATTATGATGATTACCTAGATAACAATATTCATCCATTGTCTCCAAAATCCTATGAAATCATTGTATAACTATCTAGATTAGAGAATTCTACAACATCACTAACATAGAATGAATATACCCTCATGTTATCAACTAAATCTCAAGATATCGGCACCTGTTCTTCTCTCAGGGATAGTAAAGAGGAAGGAGATCATTTAACAAATACCCTTAATAATGAAACAAATGAATTTAAACCATCTTAGTTAGAATATTACTAATTTTCATTCATAAATGACAAAAATTCCCTCACATTTTCTTTTGGTCTAAAAAATGTATCTTGATCAGCCACTTCCATTGAAATTGAGGAAGAAGAGGAATAAGATCTCAAAGACACACATACAACATGGGAGGAAGTCATATTTTCCATTATTAATGAACATGGACCAATGAAACTGGGTTCAGATAAAACTCACTACCCCCTAGTTCACTACCAATCATGTGTTGAAATCTCACTACTCTCCCTACTGAAATGTACACACCGTTTCTTCAGTAGATATCCATTGATTTATTGAATCAAAGATATTTACACTAAAATATGTTTTCCATGAAGTTATTATTTCATCAAATTGAGGAATGTAATTAAACCATATGATTTCTTGGAAATTATTCAATAGTTAATGTAACATATACTGTCATAAAACCTTTGCACACCTTTTGTGAAACTTTTATACTTTTTTCAAAACTTTTAAATTTCACACAACTCATAAAATTTGCAAAACTAACTATGATTTCAGGAATCTATAATGATGAAATTGACACAAGTCACTTTCCTATCAAAAAATATATTCTCATTATATTTTTTAAAAATAAATATATTCACATAAATATTTAGAAAATTTAGAGCCTTTTGATCATCTTTAAGGATAAATTCTATAAATGAGGTTAGTAACGACATATTAATTAGTATTTCTAACCCTTAATGCAACTTCCATATATAAAATTTACCTTTTATGAAACATAAAATAGTTTTTTCATGAAAATCCACCTTTTGGTAAATATTGAATGAATATTTTACTTGTGTAAGCCCAAAAAAACATATCACCTTTATTGTTGATTTTTTGTGTGTAACTCACTTACTTCACACAATATCACATATGTTCCTGAAACTCTAAATTTCCTGAAATCACTAAAATCAAAATCATATTTACTTGTCCAAATATTATCAAGGAATCCTTGAATCATCACTTTTTTAGAAATTTCCACATGGTCACTCAACTTTTACACATGCATGAATATCCTTCCATTGCTCCAATTTTCTTACAAAACTCCCAGAACACCTTCTAATGCTTCTAAACTATGATGATACTATTTATTGAATAGTATATACCCATATATTAGTAGATATACTTTGTTATCACACAAGATTGTACCATACTGAAAAAATTCAATATAAATTATCAAAAAACTCACTATAACTTCAAAACTAACTTTTGCAATCTTCTTTTTCAACAAACACAATAACCCAAAAATCAAGATAGGATATTGAGAGGTATTGTTTCTCATTAGAAAGTATAATAAATATTTATTTTTGTGCTTTGAATCTCTGAAATAATGCTAATGGGTAAAAAAGCATAGTTAAGAGGAAATATCTATTTATGACACACCTCAGGCATGGGAGATGTATTTAGATAGTGCTTCAAGAAGCTTTGTAGGGAGAATAATAGAGAACCCAAAACTCAAAAAAGACATATTTGGAATTATTATCATCTCTATAGAAAATAAATTCCTAAAAACTTCCTTTTTTTATAAATATTTTCCAAAAAGGAAGTTGAATACTAAGCTATCATCACAATATAAGATTTATCCCTAAAAAGAGAAATGGACAAAATAGAATAAAATATTATTTAAAGTTAGTGATAAAGAAAATTAATAGATATTATGCCACTTAGAAAATGTAATAAATTCCCCTAATTTATATATATAAGAGGGTTGGTGGATGAGTTCTTCTCTGATCCAACACTATATCACATTTTTCATTCACAAAATGCCCATATAGATGCTCTTTCTAATGTAGATATATCCTAGAAGAACTATACTAAGATAAAACACTAATAAGCATAATAAAATGCATAGAGTTATGTCCATTATTTATTAGTAACATGGAATGTATCAATGATATTAACACCACACATGATAAAGTAGTGTTGACATCCCCACCAAATGATTCCCTCAATAAATGGATGTCCACCATATTAGACTATCACTAATGTAAAATGCATCTATTGAATCATAAAAAGAAAGAGTGGATATTATGGGAGGCCATAAACTATATCTTTAATAAGGTCTTGAATTATCATAAATTCCATTACAAATGACACATTGATAGAGTTATTCTTATATGTATTGAGAGAGGAGATACTCTCAACGTTATGAAAGAAGTTCATGTAGGTGTTTTTGGTTCTCAATGGTCAAGAACCAAGCTTTCCCATTGGATTAGGAGGCTATGATATATTTTTACCATCAATGAGAAAAGATTATGTGGAGTTCACTAAAAGATTTCATGCTTTCCAAATACATAAAAACTCCATCCATCAACCCCCAGATCTATTACATATTTCTAAATATTCTTATTCCTTTTACATCTAGGGAATAGATATCATGGGGAAATACCCCCAACTACATATAGGTAGTTCAAGTATACTCTTAATATCACTGAATTCTTCTCTTGGTCAAATGAGATTAAATACATCAAAGAATTTGGGAAATTGATATCATCAACTTCATGAAGTCCAACATCATCTCTAGATTTGGTGTCCCCACACAATATTGATGGACAATGTAACCATTTTTTCTCTTTTAAGATGAAAAGGTTATATCAATTGTATGGAATTCAATATAACCTCTCATCCCACTTCCATTGAGAATAAAATGGATAGATAAAATATTTCAAAAAAACTCTATCTAACATACTCCAAAATATGATAGACAAATATAAGAAGTCATATCACAAAATATTCTTAAATTGTTTGTGGGTTTATTACACAATAACCCATAATTCTACCCAAGTGGCCCAATATTAACCTGTATACAATATTGATGAATTATTTCACATTAAAGGCCATTCACCTTCACCCTATATCATCATTTGAAACTAGTTGTCAGAAGACGAGTAATATCATAAATGATTGGTTGAGTTCAAATAACATGATGAGAAAATATTTTTCAAATTGTATATGTTTTAAATCCAAACAAACTAAGATTAATGTTATTTTAATAAAAATTTATCCTTCTTTCATTTGTCCTAGGATATCTAGTATTGGTTCTCAAAAATCTAATAATACTAGGGAAGAAGCCTCTAAATCATGAACAAAGTGGGAAGGACCATATATTATACACAATTTTTTTCACATATACCCTACTCTTTGGATATAATGGATCACATCATGTCAGAAACCATGTATTATTTATCCAGAAATACTTTTTGTAATATAACATATGTTCATATTCAACCTTTTCATATGATGTTAAAATAAATTACATTCATCATAGTCGCATGATGAAAAAGTTTATGATAACTTACTTATTGTATGACATTAAACTGTAAAGAACCATCCTCATGGTATGATGTTAAAAAAATGGAATTTTTCATCACTATACGATGATAAAATGTATAGTCTTCTGTGTGATGTTAAAAATAATAACATCCATCCTTGTCACATGATGTAAAACATTATGACTAAAACCTCTACATATGATGTTAAACTATAATAAATTTATCCTCTTTACATGACATTAAACTACATGATATTCATACTACTTTCAATATTTCAAACACATAATATTTATCCATGGAATACGATAGTTAACTACAGGGAATTCATCTTACTTTCAAATTATAAAACTTGATGACAACATCCTCATTATATGGTGTTAAAATACTAAAAAATCATCCTCACTACAGTATTCTATTCTAAATAGTATCATCCCTCATCATAAGAACCTAAAATACATTAAAATAATATCTAGGTTCCATAATGTTGAGCTGCATAAAAACATCCCCACCAAAAAGAGTTAAATCTCATGGTGTGTAGTAGATATTTCTCAAACACTTTCTTTAGTGTGGTATAGATGATTCTCCAATTTCCTATTTTCTCTCACATAATGTATGGCTTTCATTTTCTATGATATCCTGGTCAATTAATACTCCTATCATGATCAATAGGAACCATTTCTAAAGGAAGGGGTGGTATGGTCCATCCATCATGACTATAAACTGCTTAGAGTGGATTTATTTTAATGGCCTAGTTACCCTACATAAGGTTTAAATTTATGTAGGGATCCTCGAACCACAACCTTCCCATGATTTTTTACATAAATGATATTACCACTATGTAATAGACTAGTCTTTATAGGAAGACATATTTATAATAACTACATGTTTCTTGATTCTTATTCTAATAGAATATAAAGTGAATTAGAGATTTCTTATCCTAATCCTACCTATTAATTTTAAATAATTCCTTTCTTAAACATAATTTTAAGGTATTCCCATTCATATCGAGCTTTCTCATTGGAAATATGATAAGGTGGAACCTAATTATATCCTTCTATACACAAGTTTGGTCTATGCATAATAGGCCTTCAAGAACTATGTGCAGTTTGATTCCTACTATTGTAGGATACATAGTGATGCATGGATACTCTATCATAGGCCCAATGATAAATACTATCAACAAAAATTCTCTCTTCCCTATGTATAATCTATATTTACATAGAATATCCCAATATAGGTTCAACCATGAAACCTATTATCCCTCTTCTAGTATAGTATCTACTTAATTCACATAGGGTTCTTCTATACACTAGTACAACATACATCTTTTCAATAACTACATAAGGATTGATTATTATATTTATAAGATATCAAGGGATGGTTGAATTATTTATCTTAGGTCCATCAATGAATACCACTAAAACCATAACTCATCTCATCATCTATGAAAAGTTTATTTGTTTCATATAAACATCCATGTGATATGATTTTGGTATAGGTTAAATATTCACGGATCTATGTTATGGTATATTCCTAATTTTAGTTATTCCTTTTCATGTGAATTTTAATTGAACGAAATCAAAGTTCTTGTCACATGATAATTAATTGAATGACATTAGGGTCCTTATAATAGGATGTTAAACTACATATAATCAATTTTATTTTCACATGATGTTAGATTTCAAAATATATGGTCCACCCAACATGGAAGTAGAACATATAGTATAATTAATTCCATAAAAACCAACTACCCTAAATAAGAATTAAATCCATGTACGAGAACATGTCATAAATGATCGCACACCATGAGAGAATTCCCATTTTATCAACATAAGTTTCAAGTGTTTGGATCCCCCACATTCACAATTTGTTCATACATAGCCACATTTACATGGATAAAACTATGTGGATCCCTGGGTGTCTAATACAATACCAAATATTGAATTCCCCTCCCCTAAATTTTTCCCAAATTAGTGTTGGGGATATGAATTACATAAGAACTACACATGGTTTCATTCTTATTCTTGTAGGATATGTTGTGATGACTAAATAATTTACATGCAGAACATCCCTAACAAACAATCAACCCCCCACATCATCTTAGTGTTTGGAACCCATCACTAAAAAAGGATTCCCATCACCAATTTAATACTAATAAGAAACCAAATCATTTTACGCAAGAGCCAAATCTGCACAAAGTGCTCACAAAAAGGTCCTTGTCGAATGACACTAATCTGCATGACATATAAATCCTTGCCCTGTGATGTTAAACTATATGAAATCTAAGTCATTTTCACATGATATTAAACTCCATGACTTATGGTCCACCCTATATGACCATAAACTACTCATAGATAAATAACTTTTTATGGATTGATTTTTTTTATTTTTAAGCATGTAGTGACATCTAGAATATATATTCTGTAATTATCCACATACCATAACCCATTTTCACCCCTTTTCCAAATCATCATAGTAGCCTAACTGTGGTAAACTTAAGTCTGGAATTCCCCCTTATACTTTCCCTAGTATCATTTTTCATTAATCAAATTTCATGCCTCAAGTATGTCAGATCACCATAAATATACATTTCTATCTGTAATGAGAATAATCAAATCCAAATAACAATTCTATTTGAGTATGAATTTACTCCTGCAATACGGTTCTACATATTCACCCCCAATATGAACCATTAACCATAGTAATACATATCAATATAAAAATATTCAATAATCTTAATAGTCCTTGATTCAATTACATTGGAACCTATTATTTGAATTTGTTTGGAAGTTAACCATGATATACATCTCCCATTTCATCAAACATAATCCTAAAAACATTGAGTCATGATTTAAAGAATCATCACACTCTATTAAAAGGGTGGTAAGGTTTTATTTTATTTTAAACCCTAATTGGGATATTGTTTCACAGTTCCCCTCCATGCATCATGACCATATATTGTGTGTACTTTAGTCAAAGTTGTATGACATTAAACTCTAGCCACTAATAGTAAAAATCATAAGAACATAAATTACCGATGAAAGTTACATAAAACCATTCAGGATGAAAACATATAAAGTGTTTCTTGATAAAAATTTAATTCTTTTCTCTCTAAGTCTCCCAATTTTGAAGCTTAGGAAAAAAAATTAGGGCATAAATAGAAAAGAAACTAATATTGTGTATCCCACCATATGGCCAGAGTAAAAGTAGAGACATGATTATTGTATCAACTAGTTTTGGAAAAAGTTATAGTGATGACATATCATATCTCTTAACCCCTAGTGTGTTCTCCATGCACAATGTAACAATCTTTAGGGTTTTAAAAAACCATTTGGATTATTCATTTTCTCTATAAATCTACTATATTTCGTAAGTGATTGAAACCAAAAATATATTCTTATCTATTAACAATTAGTGTATTAAAATCCAAAGTAAACTTCTATTTGATTGTGCATACACACCACTAATATGGTTCTGTATATACACCCCCAATATGGACTTTTAAATAAAATAATCTACATCCTAAGGGGAAGGTCCTCTAGTCCTCGTACACCCATACACCATTACAGTGGAACCCTTTATTAGAATATGGTTAACAGTCAACCCTGAAATATGTGTCTCATATCAACACCCCTAATTAAAATCTCTTGATTTATGTTTTACAAAACCCCTAAATTAGTTATTCAAGTGGATTTAGTACCCTCAATGTTATATACTTTTATATTATACTCACCTTTAGAGTATTGATTTTTCATCTCACCTCTAAAAATTTCATTGATCTTAGTTGAGTTTCATTAAATCATAAAATGAATTTTTCCAAACCTAATGATCATAAATTGAATAACCCATTTTAGAAATTTATATATAATAACATTGAACCCCCTTTCACTGTAACACCTGAGACTTTTATGGGAAATATTTTGTTTTTATGTTATATAAATCATCAAAGGAATATTTCACTACACACAACACTAGCTTGGCTTACTTTACACGCAACTGTGGCCTTCCTCAATATCTTGCGTCGTACGCAATACCGAGTTTCACTAAACAACGATATGCTATTAAAATATTATTAAAACTAGCCGTTATGAATAGTAATAACAACTTTTTGAAATTTTGTAAATTTTATTTTTCAAAATGGACTTAATTTTTTGGATTCGGAATATCGAAATTAGCTTAGGGTGAAATTTTGGTACTTTTTGGATAACTTTCATATTCTGATGAATAGTGAAAATTATTAAATTTTAATTAAAAACAACTTTTTTAATAGAAATAATTAATAGCGATAAATTATTAATTTGAGTGGTTTTAAATTATATTTAGAATATATTTTTACAATTTAATACAATGTTGTTCATTGGAAGTAATTTCACATTTAAACCAGACATTAACTAGTGTCAATCTTTTGATAGTTATTATCTTTTAAAAACACGCTATTTGTTTTGACGATGAGAATTAATTTTTAAATTAGTTAATGTAACTGATATGTTTTGAATTTGGTAAAATAAACATCATTTTTGAATTCATGATATCAAATATAGATTAGGCCTAATTTTTGGTATTTTTCTCGAAACTTTCATTTTTTGATGAATAGTGAAACCACTAAGTGGTAGTTAAAAAAACTGAATTTTTCATAAAACTTAATTTTACCGCTTCTATGAGTAGAATTTTGAAAATCCGAGAGACACGGTTAATATCAAGGACTAAAATTTGGTTCAATGAGATGAAAATAATTTTTGGTGAATAGTAACTTTTTACTTTTTTTTTGCCACGGTTAAAAGTAAATATGGTAATTAAGGGTAAAAGTGTTATTATTATTACCCTAACACATGTCCTAATTCTATTGGATAAATGTAATTCGACCAAAAACAACCTTATGAATAACATATGACCATTTAGGCCCACTTGGATTAGATTAGGACATTTATTATCAATTTATTTAAAGAAGGGTTAAAATAGTTAAAATCAAAGTTTAATAACTAAAGAATTTTTAATATAGGGTTATACATAAGATAAATTCGAATATAAATATTCATTAGAAATATAAAAAGATTTTATACATAATTGTATTTTATTTGTAATTTTTAGACTTAAAATAATTTAATTTATTTATGATACAATGATGATGCAGTAATTATCTTATTAATGAAATATTGATATAATTGATGTTATAAATACCCAAATAAATGTAATTTGAGACTTTTTATGAATTACAATAATTTTATATGTTAATATGACATGTTATTATTGATTTAATTAAAAGTATTTCGAACTAATCATTCTGTTATGATTTTTAAAAAAATCAATTACCAAATAGTGTCAAAATTGACATTAAATAGTGTTTAAAACAAATACTATATTATTAATTGTTATTTTATTCATAAAAATCTAAGGTTTGGAAAAATTACTTAGATAAGGTTATATATATTAATAATAAACAACTTGGGGTTCTTGTTTCTTGATATAGTAAGTTTATTAACCTTATAGTGTAAGAAAACAAGAAGACACGGTAAAATTTAATTATCTAACTTAAAGGTAAATCTAAATGATAAGGTTAAAATTGATACCTAAAATTGTCTAAATTCTATTGGATGAGAGTATTTAGACCAATCCCTACCTTAGCTTCGAAATATTTTAATTTGTATCTATTAAAAACCGAATTTGACTTTATAATAAAATAATATTTTTAGTTATTCCAAAGGTGCCCCTCTCCTCCCTTATAAAAGGGCACCTCCTCCCTCTCTTTCTCACACCACTTTGAGCCTTCAATCTCCGCCAAACCCTGCCAATATCTCCTCTCCACTTCCCTAGAAACATCCTAGAGGTCCTGGTCTTATTCAAAGACCAATTTTAGTGCCCTAAGAGGAGGTCTCAAAGAGGCGCTTCAAAGAAGTGGTAATGCCCGTTACCGATTCTTTCATCTTTATTTCTTCTTCCACTTCTTCTTCTTTAGTTGTTTCCTTATGAAGTAATAACATCAGTATCACTCATATACTTATATGTTATTATAAGTATGAAATAACCCTATTTCAACATCTATCCATCCTATGGAAAACGAAATCACCACGTGTGCGTACGTATGAAATACCGTCTCCACGCCGTGGTGTAATATATTTTCCACCACCACCTTACTCAGATGGGTATAATGGTGTAAATAATAACTATATATGATTATTTTAAAGTGATATTGATTCTGAAATAGTATACATACACTCCAATACAATTCCACGATCATGGGAACGATATCATCGCTCGTGCGTACGTACGGAATACCGTCTCCACGATGTGATACGACTCGTTATACATGATCTTCATTGAATAATGATTATATAAATGAATTGAGTGAATGAATATGATATATATTAGACTAATACCATTCTGTAAATGAGGTATCTATAACCTAAAAAGAAAAATAAGAATTTATTCGACAAAACGTGCATAAGAACAAAAAGTAATAAACACCCAAATAACAAGTAGTAATGAAATATTACTAATAAGAAGCTAAGAATATGACCATATATGATATCATAAAAATAAGTATGATTCTTTAATAAGTCAATAACATTATTTAAATCATTATACAGGAGTTTCGGACACTTACGAGCAAATCGGACCTAAGGTAAGGGAAAATATCACAATCTCATTTTATCTGAGATTGTTTATACTTTGGTATTTACTGGGGTGTATTTTATCATCCACATCCATGTTTCCTCAATATGTAATATTGTTTCCATCCACCTACAATTGTTTAAATCCAATTTTACCCTTCGGTGAGTTTTTAGTGAAAGATATAAAAGGAATTTGTTTTCGTTTTTCGTACGAGGTACTTTTTGACTTTTCCGAAAAAAGTACGGGAAGAATGTTTTTTTAACTTATACGGCATGAATGGATTTTTAAAACATTATTTCCAAGAAGCTTACTTTACAAGTTTTCAAGTTTATTTTTAATCAAATTCTTTTAGTTTAAAGTTGTATGACATGTTGAGAAAGGAAAATGTTATTGAAGTAGGAAGGATATTTTCCTCAAGAATGGAGTTCAAGTGTTTTATCAAAATTATTTTCCATCTAAGATAATATAGGGTTCTGTTTCTATCCATATTATTACATTTATTTGATTATGTTGTGATGGAATTATTTTTATGAATTCCTTTATCTTATATGAATTTTTTTATGATGTCATGTTGTTTAAGAATCCCATTTTTATTACATGGGTTATGAAATGATGTATGATTTATGATTTTTTGGCACACATATGAATGGTATCATTATGAGATGGGTGGGACCTATATATCCCTCCAATGAATTGGGTAATTATTTTATATCTCATGAGATAGACATGGCTGGAACGGCAGGTTAAACCGGTTCAGTGAAACAGGACTGAAACGAGGAGTGAACTCGGTTCAGAAATGGACTTTGTCCACTAAGATAGTCATGACAATGAGTCTTGACTAATAAGAAATGATTCTCTATGATTATGTGTGTATGACATGAAGATTCATGTTTTAAGTTATGATTATTGGGATTTCATTTCACTACTATGATTTATCCCATGTTATTAAATTATGCTCTATTTTGCAGGTTAAGATTTCCAAAATGTTATGTTCTTATGAATATGATGTGATTGATATTTATTTTGTTTACCCTTAATGAGCATTTGAGCTCACCCTTTTGAATTTTTTCTTTCCCCAGGTCAGGAAGAAGGTTATTAAGTAAGATATGCCAAAAGGACTATAGATATGTTGAAATAAATGGGAGACAGTGTAGACACTTTATGAACCAGTTGTTTATGTTTCCCAGTTTCTAAAGACACTATACCTATACGGTCCTTTCCTAGTTTTGTTATATGTTGTAATAATAATGCTTCAATTCTGAAGTAATAACAATGTATGTAAAGTATGCGTCGTTATAGTTGGTATCAGAGGAAAGGTATAGTCAACCTTTAGAAACTAGGATGTGAAAGCCTTAGTAAGAACCCTAAGGATAATTCTAAGCATAGAACACGACCTTAGTGTTTTAGAAATGACTATGAATAACCTAGGATAAGACCTTAAGTGTGAAATTTTATTCTAGATTATGTGGTTTTCCTATTATAATTAGTGTTTCTCACACTATTCTTCTTGGTTTTAGTCAATGGCTGGAACCTGAAGGAACTGTGTTAATGCGGAATGCGACGGGCAATGCAATGATTGTCCCCCTGAGCAACCAAATGTTATGGGAGATGGAATGCAAAATCTTGTAGCCTTGCTCACACAACTTTCTCAAGCTGTGAATCATGTAGGACTCCCAAACGAGAAAAAGAAGGAGCAACATTCTGTTGAATCCTTCATGAGGCAGCGTCTACCTTCTTTCAGCGGGTCTACTGATCCATTAGTTGCTGAACAATGGATTAGTACTACTGAAAAGATATTTTCAGTTCTTTAATGTTATGAACATGATAAAGTCATCCTAGCAGTGTATCGTTTGGAAGTAGATGCTGATCAATGGTGGAATCTTATTAAGAATAGGAGGCAAAGGGATGAAATTGAGTCCATGGAATGGGACGAGTTCAAGAACTTATTTTTCAATAAGTACTTCCCTCATATTCTCTGAACAAAGATGGAGAAAGAGTTTCTTGAACTGAAGAAAAAGGATGATGAATATGTTGGTACCTATGAAGAAAATTTGCAAGGTACGCTTCTGGTATTATTATCCAACCAGAGAGTAAGATCGATCGATTCTTTAGTGGCTTAAAACCAAGTCTTCGAAGGGCCTTAGCCATAATGGACTTCAATAGATATGAGGAAATCGTTCGATGTGCTCTAAAAGTTGAGATGGGTATTGGAGTAACCCATCAGTCATATGGGTTTGATAAGAAGAGTAAAATGGAATTCAAAGGAAAATCTAAAGAGCACACTGAAAAGAAGATGAGCTTTCCCTTATTCTCAACGTGTGTAAAGAAACATGGAGGGAGTTGTCTTAAAGGGACAAGTAAATGTTTCAAATGTGGAAAGGAAGGTCATCAGGCATTTGAATGCCGCAATAATGGGAAGAAGATGTCTAATGATGCAAACAAAGGAAGGGACACACAGAATGAACCTACTACACTTCAATGTTTCAAGTGCAAGGAGATGGGGCATTATTCAAATCAATGCCCAAATCCAAGGGTTGATGATGATGGTCGATGTCAACAAACTCTTAAGGCTAAAGACAAAGGAAAGTCACATGCAATTTCTATCAGCGATGTGGAGTACGATAACGATGTGGTGAAAGGTAAACTTACCATCCACTCTAAAGTAGAAAATATTTTATTTGATTTTGGATCCACCCACTCTTTTATTTCTGAAGAATTTTTTAAGAGTATCACCGTATTACCTCAACAATTAGATGTTGAGTTAGCTGTGACAACCCCTAATGGCACAATAGTCGCATCAAAAGTTTATAATTCTTCCTCGATTGAAGTTTGTGGGAAAGTGCTTCCTACAAATCTTGTGATCCTTCCTATAGTGGAATTTGATGTGATTCTTGGCATGGATTGGCTTTCTCTATATGGGGCTCATATCAATTGCCAAATAAAAGAAGTCACATTTCATATTCCAGATCAATCTTTGATCGTCTATCGGTGCAAGGATGAACATAACCTTCCAGTGGAAATTTCTTCCATCTTATGGGTCTTGATTCCACTGAATGAAGGTTATTTATCTCAAATGGTTGGTGAGAAACTCACGATTAATCATATGCCAATTGTATGGGATTTTGATGATGTATTTCTGGAGGAATTGCCGGGTCTTCCACCAAATCGTGAAGTTGATTTTTCAATAGAACTCGTACCGGGTACTTTTCCTATTTCAAAGACACCTTATAGAATGGCCCCAATTGAGTTGCATGAATTGAAGAAGCAACTACAAGAGAATCTTCATAAGGGATTCATATGCCCTAGTGCGTCACCTTAGGGAGCACCTGTTCGTTTTGTTAATAAGAAAGATGGATCAATGAGACTCTGCATTGATTATCGAGAACTTAACAAGATCACTATCAAGAACAAATATCCTCTCCGCACATTGATGACTTATTTGACCAACTACGTGGAGCTCAATACTTTTCCAAGATTGATCTTTGTTCAGGGTATCATCAATTAAGGGTCAAAAGGGAGGATATACCAAACACGGCTTTCCGTACAAGGTATGGACACTATGAATTTATAATGATGCCATTTGGTCTTACTAATTCCCCTGCTATCTTCATGGATCTGGTGAATAGAGTCTTTAGAGTCTATCTTGATCAATTTGTGGTAGTCTTTATAGATGATATTCTTGTCTATTCAAAGAGTAAGGAAGAACATGAAGATCACTTGAGAATTATATTAAAGACCCTGAGAAAGGAGAAGCTTTATGCCAAATTTACCAAGTGTGAATTTTGGCTTCAAAAAGTGGCATTTTTGGGTCACATAATCTCAAAAGAGGGGATATCTGTGGATCCCGCAAAAACAGAGGTTATCGAAAGATAGTCGATACCAACAACAATAACCGAGATCCGAAGTTTTCTTGGTTTGGCTGGATATTATCAACGTTTTGTGAAAGATTTTTCACGGTTATCTAATAAACTCACCAGGTTGACTTGGAAAGGAGTTAAGTTTGTTTGGACAGAGGAATGTGAAGAGAATTTCAAGGAGTTCAAAAGAAGTTTATCAAGTGCACATGTGCTCACACTGCCTTGTAGTGGAGAAAGGTTTGTGATCTATAGTGATACATTCAAGAAGGGGTTGGGGTGTGTTCTTATGCAAAATGATATGGTGATAGCTTATGCCTCACAAAAGTTGAAAATCCATGAGCAAAATTACCCAACACATGATTTGGAGTTAGCTGCGGTAATATTTGCATTAAAGATTTGGAGGCATTATCTTTATGGAGAAAGGTGTGACATTTTTACTGATCATAAAATTTTAAAGTATATTTTCACACAAAAGGAGATGAATATGAGCCAAAGAAGATGGTCGGAACTGATTAAGGATTATGACTGGTAAATTCATTACCACCCTGGGAAAGCAAACAAGGTGGCAGATGCATTAAGTCGACAAGACCATGCTATCTTATCCATGATGAGGATCACAAAAGATCCAATATTTATGGATTTACAAAGGACGAATCTTGTAATTTTAATGGAAGGGGAGAAATCTTATCATTCTCAAATGAATTTTCAACCATCTATACATGTGAAGATTCAAGAGGCACAGAAATAAGATGTCGAGTTACAAAAGAAGGTGAGAAATGTTCCTGAATTCAACCTTGATTGTGATGGGATAATAAAGTTCAGGAATCGGGTTTGTGTTCCTCCCATCCAAGAATTAAAGAAGGAGCTTCTGGATGAGGCTCATAGTTCATCATCCTCTATTCATCCTGGAATCACGAAGATGTATAGGGACTTGAAAGAGTACTTCTAGTGGGATTTCATGAAAAGAGATGTTGCTAAATATGTCTCTCAATGCTTGGTTTGTCAGCAAGTTAAAGCTGAGAGACAGAAGTCTAAGGGGATGTTACAACCATTACCCATACCCGAATGGAAATGGGAAAACATCACTATGGACTTTGTCACAGGACTTCCTAAAACATCCAAAGGCAATAATCTTTTTGGGTCATAGTTGATCGTCTTACAAAGTCTGCACACTTCATTGCTATTAGAGAGGATTTCTCTCTGGATCAGCTTGCCAGGATATATGTAAAGGAAGTGGTAAGATTTAATGGAGTACCACTTTTTATTATATCTGATCGGGATCCGAGATTTACCTCGAAGTTCTGGCGAAGTCTTCAGCATACTCTGGATACAGAGTTGAGTTTCAGCACTGCTTATCATCCTCAAACAGACGGTCAGTCTGAGAGAACAATTCAAACTCTAGAAGATATATTGAGAGCTTTCTCTATGGATTTAAAAGGTGGTTGGGATCAACACCTACCTTTGGTGGAATTTTCTTATAATAATAGCTTTCACTCCAGTATTCATATGGCTCCTTATGAAGCTCTCTATGGAAAGAAATGAAGGACTCCAACTTGCTGGGATGAAGTTGGGGAAAGAAAGCTATTAGGACCTGATCTTGTTGATGAGATGGCAGAAAAGGTCCGATCTATTCAACAACACATAAAAGCAGCTCAGAGTCGACAGAAAAGTTATGCCAACAACCGAAGAAAAGACCTAGAGTTTGAAGTGGGTGATAAAGTGTTCTTACGAATATCTCCCTGGAAGAGGGTCATGAGATTTGGAAAGAAGGGGAAGTTGAGCCATAGATATATCGGTCCTTTCGAAATACTGGATCGTGTTGGAAATGTAGCTTACCGATTGGCGCTTCCACCGAATCTCTCTCAAGTTCACGATGTGTTCCATGTATCTCTCCTAAGAAATTACATACTTGATCCTACACATGTACTCAACTCAGAAGTTGTACCGCTGGAGCAAGATCGTTCTTATGAAGAACAACCGATAGAGATTCTATATCGTAGTGAAAATGTCCTACGGAACAAGACCACTCGCTAGGTGAAAGTTTTATGGAGGAACCACCAATTAGAATAAGCTACATGGGAGCTTGAGGATATGATGAGGGAGAGGTATCCTCATCTTTTTGTTACAAAGTGACGAATTTCGAGGGCGAAATTCATTTTAAGGGGGGTAGAACGTAACACCCGAGACTTTTATTAGAAATATTTTGTTTTTATGTTATATAAATCATCAAATGAATCTTTTACTACACACAACACTATCTTGGCTTGCTTTACATAAAACTGTGGCCTTCCTCAATAGCTTTCATCGTACGCAATACCGAGTTTCACTAAACAACGATATGCTATTAAAATATTATTAAAACTAGCCATTATGAATAGTAATAACCACTTTTTGAAATTGTGTAAATTTTATTTTTCAAAATGGACTTAATTTTTGGATTCGGAATATCGAAATTAGCTTAGGGTGAAATTTTGGTACTTTTCGGATAACTTTCTTATTCTGATGAATAGTGAAAATTGATAAATTTTAATTTAAAAAAACTTTTTTAATATAAATAATTAATAGTGATAAATTATTAATTTGAGTGGTTTTAAAGTATATTTTGAATATATTTTTACAATTTAATACAATTTTGTTCATTGGATGTAATTTCACATTTAAACCAAACATAAACAAGTGTCAATCTTTTGATAGTTATTATCTTTTAAAAAAAGCTATTTGTTTTGACGACGGGAATTAATTTTTAAATTAGTTAATGTAACTGATATGTTTTGAATTTGGTAAAATAAACATAATTTTTGAATTCATAATATCAAATATATCTTAGGCCTAATTTTTGGTATTTTTCTGGAAACTTTCATTTTTTGATGAATAGTGAAACCACTAAGTGGTAGTAAAAAAACTGAATTTTTCATAAAACTTAATTTTACCGCTTTTGTGAGTAGAATTTCGAAAATCCTAGAGACACGGTTAATATCAGGGACTAATATTTGGTTCAATGAGATGAAAATAATTTTTGGTGAATAGTAACTTTTTACTTTTTTTACCACGGTTAAAAGTAAATAGGGTAATTAAGGGTAAAAGTGTTATTATTATTACCCTAACACATGTATTAATTCTATTGGATAAGTGTAATTATACCAGAAACAACCTTAGGAATAAAATATGATCATTTATACCCACTTGGATTAGATTAGGACATTTATTATCAATTTATTTAAAGAAGGGTTAAAATAGTTAAGATCAAAGTTTAATAACTAAATCATTTTTAATATAGGGTTATACATAAGATAAATTCGACTATAAATATTAATTAGAAAGATAAAATGATTTTCTACATAATTGTATTTTATTTGTAATTTTTAGACTTAAAATAAGTTAATTTATTTATGATACATTGATGATGCAGTAATTATCTTATTAATGAAATATTGACATAATTGATGTTATAAATACCCAAATAAATGTAATTTGAGACTTTTTATGAATTCCAATAATTTTTTATCTTAATATGACATGTTAGTATTGATTTAATTAAATTTGTTTCGAACTAATCATTCTATTATGATTTTCACAAAAATCAATTACCAAATAGTGTCAAAATTGACATAAAATTGTTTTTAAAACAAATACTATATTATTAATTGTTATTTTATTTCTAAAAATCTAAGGTTCGGCCAAATGACTTAGATAAGGTTATATATATTAATAATAAACAACTTGGGGTTCGTTTGTCTTGATATAGTAAGTTTATTAACCTTATAGTGTAAGAAAACAAGAAGACACAGTAAAAGTTAAATTATCTAACTTAAAGTTAAATATAAATGATAAGGTTAACATTGATACCTAAACTTGTATAAATTCTATTGGATGATAGTATTTCTAACCATACCTACCTTAGATTCTAAATATATCAATTTGGAGCTATTAAAAACCGAATTTGACTTTATAATAAAATAATATTTTTAGTTATTCCAAAGGTGCCCCTCTCCTCCCTTCCTCCCTCTCTTCCTCACACCACTTTGAGCCTTCCAGCTCGGCCAACCCCTGCCAATATCTCCTCTCCACTTCTATAGAAACATCCTAGAGGTCCTGGTATTCTTCAAAGACCAATTTTAGTGCCCTAAGAGGAGGTCTCAAAGAGGCGCTTCAAAGAAGAGGTAATGCCCGTTACCGATTCTTTCATCTTTATTTCTTCTTCCACTTCTTCTTATTTAGTTGTTTCATTATGAAGTAATAACATCAGTATCACTAATATACTGATATGTTATTATAAGTATGAAACAACCCTATTTCACCATCTATACATCTTACGGAAAATGAAATCACCATGCGTGCGTACGTACGGAATATCGTCTCCACGCCGTGGTGTAATCTATTTTCCACCACCACCTTACTTGGATGGGTATAATGGTGTAAATAATAACTATATATGATTATTGTAATGTGATATTGATTATGAAATAGTATACATACACTCCAATACAATTCCACGATCATGGGAACGATATCATCGCTCATGCGTACGTACGGAATATCGTCTCCACGATGTGATGCGACTTGTTATACATGATCTTCATTGCATAATGATTATATAAATGAATTGAGTGAATTAATATGATATATATTACACTAATACCATTCTGGAAATTAGGTATCTATAACCTAAAAAGAAAAATAAGAATTTACTCGACAAAACGCGCATAAGAACAAAAAGTAATAAACACCCGAATAACAAGTAGTAATGAAATATTACTAATAAGAATCTAATAATATGACCATATATGATATCATAAAAATAATTATGATTCTGGAATAAGTCAATAACATTATTTAAATCATTATACAGGAGGTTCGGACACTTACGAAGCAAATCGGACCTAAGTTAAGGGAAAATATCACAATCTCATTTTATCCGAGATTGTTTATACTTTGGTATTTACTGGGGTGTATTTTATCATCCACATCCATGTTTACTCAATATGTAATATTGTTTCCATCCACCTACAATTGTTTAAATCCAATTTTACCCTTCGGTGAGTTTTTAGTAAATGATATAAAAGGAATCTTTTGTCGTTTTTCATACGAGGTACTTTTTGACTTTTCCGACAAAAGTACAGGAAGAATGTTTTTTTAACTTATACGGCATGAATGGATTTTTAAAACATTATTTCCAAGAATCTTACTTTACAAGTTTTCAAGTTTATTTTTAATAAAATTGTTTCAGTTTAAAATTGTATGACATGTTAATAAAGGAAAATGTTTTTGAAGTAGAAAGGATATTTTCCTCAAGAATGGAGTTCAAGTGTTTTATAAAAATTATTTTCCATATAAGATATTATAGGGTTCTGCTTCTATCCCTATTATTACATTTATTTCATTATTTTGTGATGGAATTATTTTTATGAATTCCTTTATCTTATATGAATTTTTTTATGATGTCATGTTGTTTAATAATCCCATTTTTATTACATGGGTTATGCAATGATGTATGATTTATGATTTTGTGGCACACATATGAATGGTATAATTATGAGATGTGTGGGACCTATATCTCCCTCCAATGAATTGGGTAAAGATTTTATTTCTCATGAGATAGACATGGCTGGAACGGCAGGTTAAACCGGTTCAGTGAAACAGGACTGAAACGAGGAGTGAACTCGGTTCAGAAATGGACTTTGTCCACTAAGATAGTCTTGGAAATGAGTCTTGACTAATAAGAAATTATTATCTATGATTATGTGTGTATGCCACAAAGTTTCATGTTTTAAGTTATGATTATTGGGATTTCATTTCACTACTATGATTTATCCCATGTTATGAAATTATGCTCTCTTTTGCAGGTTATGATTTCCAAAATGTTATGTTCTTATGAATATGATGTGATTGATATTTCTTTTGTTTACCCTTACTGAGCATTTGAGCTCACCCTTTTGTATTTTTTATTTCCCCAGGTCAGGAAGAAGGTTATTAAGTAATATATTCCAAAAGGGACTATAGATATGGTGAAATAAATGGGAGACAGTGTAGACGCTTTATGAACCAGTTGTTTATGCTTCCTAGTTTCTAAAGACATTATACTTATACGGTCCTTTCATGGTTTTGTTATATGTTGTAATATGTATGATTCAATTTTGAAGTAATAACAATGTATGTAAAGTATGGTTCGTTATATTCACATTTGGTTTCATCTTCTTTATTGATAATCGATAAGTCTTATCTTCTTCCTAAGATAGAACAACCAAGATCTAGAACACTCTCAAAGACTGTAAGTCCACTATTAATGTAACAAATGGTCACTATATTTTTTTATATTTAGTATTTTCACAAGGATTATAAAATAAAACACCTCATCCTGGGTTTAAACCTATGTAACGTTATGTTGTAGCAAAATTTGGTAAAAGTTGTGTATCCCTAAACTATAGAAATATATAGTTCAAAAACTAATTCCATATAATATGTACACCTATCCAAATATGTTATGGAATATAGCCTCCATTCACATTGGTTTTTTCTTTCCCACATTTATATATATATCACCCTACCTTTTGGATAAATTATGTTTGAACTAAAATATCAGCAATCCTTGGTCCAAGCACTGATACCTCAAACTATCTTAATTATTCCACAAGGTCATCTATGCTCTTGACATTGGGGTATCCATAACACCATGAAATTATAAAATAATGACATTTGATTTTATATCATATGTGACATTAGACCTCGAGTTCATATAACCCATATAATATATTTCTTTAAATTTAATGACTTCGATAGTTTACAGAACACGCAACCCAAATTCTAAATGAAATGTAATAAAATATACCATTATAACCTAGTTGTTAAATTGGACGGTGTGAAATAGTAATAAAAAATTTATTAAAATTATTGTTATCTATTTATTATAAATAAAATAAAAATCATTTCGAAGAAAAATAAATGTTTCCTGAGAAAATGTATTTTTTCCTAAAATATGGTATAGTCAATCTTTGCACACAATATTTAAAATTAATTTTTATCAATTTTAAAAAAATTATTCAATAAAATGAACTTAATTTTTAAAATATTAATATCATAGTAATCTTAGTGTGAATTTTCTTTATTTTTCTGAAATGTTTCATTTTTTTATGAACAGTGAAAGATAAAAATTATTATTGAAAAACTTCTTTTCGTTTAAATAATTAACATGGATAAATTATATTATAAATTGGTTTTTAAGTAAAATTAGTTAAATTATATTATAGTTTTACTAATTTAGTTCATTATAATCAATTTCATGTTCAATTCTAATATTATAACCTTCTATACTTCTGAGACTTTTCTCTTTGAAAACACACTTTTTGTTGCATCTACAGGTATACTTTTAATTTGGATTTTTCACTTCTGTGAATTGAATTTGGAAAAGTGGATTCAATATTTGTACATAGAATAATTTATATTATATAATATTTTAAATTTAATTTTTTATCATTATGGATATTAAAATATATAAAAATTAATTACCATGGTTAAGGTAAAAACTGATTTACTAAGGGGTTAAAATAAAAAAGTTAAGGTTTAAAATAACCTAAGATTTGTAAAAAACCAATTTTATGGAAATATTTGTCCCTTATCACCTCTTAAGGTCAATAATTTTTAATAAATGAGTAGTTTTGTATGATAAATTTTGTTTGTAATTTAATATTTTCAAAACGTTCCATATGTGTCCTCACCCCCACTTATAAAATGTCACCCTCTCTCCTCCCCTCTTCACACTTCCAAATCCATTTGGATCTGGAAATTACTGACTAAATAAATTTATTACTCTCATAAAAAAATTTAAATCCCTTTGTTTTATCATAAATCCATCATAGGAAATATTGGTGCGAAAACCAAAAGAAGTTCCCCAAATAAGAGTGAACGTTCTTAAATGAGCATTTTCATTTTATTTTTTCTAACACCTCACATTATTATTATTTAATCACAATAATATAATAAAACCAGTATATAACACCTAAAAATATTTTATTATATTAATTTCATAACCTATACTCATCTCTTCTTCCATCAAATGGGAAACAAAACTATCGATCATGGGTACAGCAGACTACCGCCACCCGAACTAATGTAATTTGTTTTCCAACACCACCGTTATCGGTTGGATATAATGATGTATTTAACATATGAATATTATATTCAGAGTATTATAATACTTATTTCATTATAATATCACATATACCTTCTTACTTTATATGCCACTTAAAATACGATAATGTCGCTCATGTGTATAGCGGACTACCGCCTCGCGAAGCGATATGATTCATTTTTCACTTACACATTACACTGAAGGTAATAAGGATAAATTTAATGAATATATGTGATATATGTGACATTATATTTATTATTTTAGATTAATATATCACTCAATTATTTAACCTTTCACGTGTTAAGATAATGAAAACATCACTCGTGCATACATATAGTTTACCGTCTCCGTGAAGCGATGTGATCCACTCTCCATATTCAAATTTAAATAATAATATTAATGCATGTAATGAAAAAAGGTTATATTTATAAGACATGATATATCCATATCCTATACAATAGTATCAATACATTCATGACAAAACACGCAGAAGAAAACAAGGCAATTAATACTAGAAACGATGAAAATAATTAAATATTAATAATGAATGGGCGATAAGATGTTATAATAGGATAATATATGATATTATAAACATTAATATAGTTATTTTATAAATTAATAACATGATTAAAACCATTATATATGAGGTTAAATCATTTTCAATTAAAAGGATGCGTGAGGTAAGGGACTTCATCTCAATTTTCCTTCACTGAGGTGTATTGTAATGTTGTGAACCAAATATCATTTATATAGTGTAACTAATATTTATTTTACATGTAATATGATTAATCCTTAATAATTCATGGTATTTTAAGTTTCAATTTTAATTATATCATACAAGGATATTTGACACGAAAATTTCCAAGTTATAAATAATTTCATAAATCAATTTCTTTTCATTGGGTTATGTTACTTATTCATATTATTTGACATTCCAAGAGTATGTGTTTAATTTTTTTGAATATATTATGTTTTATTATCATTTATTTTATTTGGATTTAAATTTTTTACACATAATTGAATATTTTATTAATTATCACTTCAATGTTATAATTAGTTTAAGGGATTTCATCTCAATTTCTATTTTATTGAGACACATTTATTAATATACACCTATTCACTATTATGTGGTGAATATACTGCTAATTTGATGTATTGAACAAGAATACATATTTACTCATGATTTTATTTTAAAAACCTATATTTCTAATGAATCGATGGCCACCCCTCATTTCTTGTTTAATTT
This sequence comes from Viscum album, assembly GCA_963277665.1. Taxonomy (NCBI): domain Eukaryota; kingdom Viridiplantae; phylum Streptophyta; class Magnoliopsida; order Santalales; family Viscaceae; genus Viscum; species Viscum album. The sequence continues at coordinate 1,761,613,391 of OY728123.1, forward strand.
TTTTATTGTTAACGTTATCTTAATACAATCACTTTCTTGTGATCATTTGTCATTGGAAATAACATTTTACAAAAATATCCATAATATTTATATCAATGATATTATTATTGCATAAAATTTATACCATTTTGTTATATTATTTTTACTTTTAATTTTATTTTACTATCTATTGAAATATTGATAAATTTGTATTCTTTACTCAATGTGGATATTTGATGATAAGTAACATCATTCATGAAATAAATTGATTATTCAATTTTTGAGGGATGTATTAGAAAGGGAGTGATGTGTGGGAAATATAATTATATAACCCCTTTATACATTTAATATTATTATGAGAAAATTATTCTTTAAAAAGAGATGTTTTTTTACCTAGTAGTTTTAAACTTTCTTGAGGAAGGTCTTGAAAGTTTAGGTTTTCGTGATGCCTGAGATCGTGATGTCCAATAATCAAGAATTTCCTTTATTTATAATCCATTTATTATTATTATTTGTGATATTTTCTCAATGATATTATATCTAGATTCATTTCATTCTCAATTTATTGATTAAATGGAATGTGTGTTTAGTTATTTACATTTCCTTATTAATTATGCTTTATTGATTCATAAAATATTTTTATTTATGTAACCCTAACTAAGAATTTTATCTCACCCTTATTTTGTTTTATTCCCCATGGATATGAAGAATAATTCTTGGAATGGTTTCAAAGATGCCAAATATTTTCTATTTCTATGATTTTTATTTTATTCTCTCAATGTAAAATGAGTATCATGTATATATCTAGTTTTTCAAAACTTCTAAACTAATCAATCCTTCAGTATTTAACCCCTTATATAATTATGAATTTAATAAAGTAGGAAATGTATCAAGGTTACTGGATTCATGGTTTTTATAGTTGGTATCAAAGAAATTTTAGTAGAAACCATGATAACTATATTAATGAAAATAGAGATTAGTAAACACAACCAGATTATAGACTTTTAGTAGAAGTATAAAATAATATCTTTTAAGGATGATATTGTTCACTTTTTATCGTAAATATATCCCATTATAGTTACTGTAAGTTGACATGGTTTTATAATAGTTGTACCTTGGAGTAATAGCTTTAAAAATGGCACATTGGGCTTGACTAAATCATTACCTTGTGCATAATAAGACAACTTATTGCACACCTAGTTTGATGCTCTCGGGGGATATGCTTAGGATAATTCACATTTTATTTACAAACCATTATGAATTGTTTTCATTGATGATGATAATGAATGACCTAGGATAAACCTAAGGTATCTTAGATTAATAAAAATATGTCATGAGTTAAATAATCTATAAATGACTATATTGTTTTCCTACTATGATTATTGTTTTTCAAACTATGCATTTTGGTTTCAGTCAATGGATAGAACCTAAAGGAATTGGGTTAACATTAAACATGACGTATAATGTGGTGACTATTAGAAACCAAATCAAATTACGAAAGGAGATAAAAATATCATGATTGTGCATAATCTGTTATCCCGAAATATTATTAACAACTTATACCTTATCCAACTATTGGACTCACAAAATAGGAGAAGGATGGATATTGGTAAGAGCTTGAGTGGTAGAGACTAAAGAATGATCAATTTTCATCATGTGAGAAATGTGTAATTAGAAACCCATGAAAGTTTATCGAATTAATAGTAAAATGAGTTATGTGTGGAAAACAAGGGAATAATTCAAATAATTGTAGAAGAAAATGAAGATTATGATTGAACAAAATAAAACTTATTATATGGATTGATTTATGGTTCGTTATCATAAATATGGGGAACCTAGGAATTATCTGAGTCTATTCCCTATTCCAAAGGTTAACCCCTATTTCAAGGAAAGCCTTATGTTGAAATAAAACAACAGATGTATTTATATATTTGGATTCAATAATTAAATTGTAAATTTTATTTACCAATATTTTTTTGTTTATAAGGATTGTGAAACATCTAAGGATTGTATAAAATTTTAGAATCAAATATGTCTTCATTAACATAAGCATTATGCATAACATCATGGGTTATGAGTTTAAGGATGATCATAAGTTCAAATCATTAAACACCCCTTTTATGTTTTATGTGATGAGAGTTTACAAGGATTAGGGATATTTTTGGAAAAAATTTATGTGAATGGAACTTATCGATTTAGAATATGAATGATTTATTTGAGGAAGAATACATTTACCTTTTTGGAATTAAGATTAATGGTATTGGAAAACTATAAGTTTTATCTTATCTTTGATATTGAGTTAATTATAGTTTATTACACTTTGGGACTATTATAAGGATTATATTAATATGGTTTTATAAAAAAGGCTACTCGCAAGCTAGGTGACAACCCGTCGCATCCAGAAAGGTCATGACGCTTAAACCCTCAAATAAATAAAGTTAAGGACTTAGCATCAACCACTAGACTAAATGATTTTCTGGTTAATATGACACTATGTTTTCTTAAAATATTTATCGGATAAATATTAATGATAAACCAGTGGTTTTACTTTTGAGGTTTATAAATTAAGGTATTATATTGAATAACTTTTTCTAATCATATTAGTTTTCAAAAATAGTTATAGATAGAATGAATTAGTTTTGAATATTTTATAGATATTAAAATCTGTTAAAAGTAAATTTTAGTGATTTTGGAATAAAAAAATCCTTTTTGTATATTAGTTTTTAAGAGTAACTAATGAATTATAAATTGATCGAAGAACAATCAAAGGATGAAATTTCTCTTACCAAATGGAAATATATCAAGTAAGTATATTTCCTTATATTCTTATATAGTAAATTAATTACTAAACTTTTGGAAAAGGATGTTGAATAAAAAAATGTTATCCAATTACCTTCATATCTATTTAATTAAATGGTATTTTAAATCATTATAGAATTACAGTTTTGAGGTTATTATGTTTCTATTGATCATTTACTTTCTTGTGATTAATGATCTCTATAATTATCTACAATTATTTATGTTTTTATTCTATGACCATATATTTACTTTTCACCAGTGTTCTCTTACCTAGAAACCTACTTATGTGTTATTATGTATAAACTTTTTAACATCCCTTTCTATCGTATTAAGAGGATATTTTATTATCCCTTTTTATGATTTGGGTTTTTAATAAAAGAATTTTCAAATAGAAGACCCTTGATTTCTGAGTGCAAGATTAAATTGTGAGGATGAAATTTATTTTATGTGGGAAAAATATAACACCCTTAAATTATAAAATAGGAACATTTTGTTGATATATTATGCGAAATGAAACACCAATCTTCAAAAACCCATGAAAAATATTTCTTTAAATTTAATCTCTTTGATATTTTGTGGAATAGACAACCTCGAGTCTAAATGAACTGTAATATATTATTCCATTATAAAATAGTAATTAAATTGGTTTTTAGGAATATTTCTAAATAATTAAGAAAATAATGGTTATCTATTGATTGTAACAAAATTTACCATTTGGAATAAAAAATAAATTTCTTCTTAAAACTATTTTTTTTTTCTAAAATACGATTTAGTCGTGCTTTGCACACATAATTTAAAATTGATTTTTACCAATTTTATAAAAAAAATTGAAAAAGTTAACTTAATTTTTTTATCATAATATCAAAATTATATTATATTGGATTTTTTTTATTTCTATCCACTAATACAAAATCACCCATTAGCAATCGCCAAAAGAAATTGTTAAAGGGTTTTAGCGACCACAAAAAGAGACCACTAAAAGGTTTTAGTCATCGTCGGTGGTCCTCCTTTGCTGGTCACGATTGGCCTGATGCTAAAGTCCATTAGAGTCTTCTGAAGTCATTTTTTATAGGGTCTCTAATGATGACTGCGCAAATAGTCACTGGGAAGACCATCAACAACCACCAAAAAATGATGATGCCTCAGAAAACCTATAGATATAATGACTTCCAAAGGAAGTCACTAACTCTCTTTAATTTTTTTGGGAATTAATGAATTCCAATGGAAGTCACTAACCTACAGAATTTTAAAAAAAATTATATCCCCACGTCACCATATAGCCAAAATAAAAAAACTGCATGTAGAAATCAAAAATAGAAACAAACCTAAAAATCCAACTTTTCTTGGTGTACCACGAATGGAAACAAATCTAACCAAAGTACATGTACATTGGATAAATTTTTCCAACAACACTTCCAAAAAAATAGAGAAATAATTCAAGAATAAGAAATGAGAGAACAAAAACCGAAGACCCCAAAAAATGAAAAAAAAAGGATAATTGTTGAAAAAATACAGAACATGTTGATTTTTTACATTCTTTGATCCAAATTTGGACCCACAAGCACGTGGTATGGTGTCAAGGTTTCACTTTATAAGAAAAACATATCAAATTAAAAGATAATACTATATTAGTCCAATGAATATTTAAATAACCTAAATTTATATATAAAAGAGGATAATATGATTGAATTAAAAATAAATGAAACACTTTTAGAGTTTGGATTTAATTACCAAGAACTAAGATATACTTGAAATAGATCTTTTAAAAATTAAGGCCTCTATGATAACATGGAATCTAAATAAAATTTTCTCAAATGTATAAATTTGTAAGCCACAAGCTAACTGGATCCACTCTAGAATCACTAAAACCTCCATGGATCATTCTCGCATGATCCAACACATCACCAATTCAAATCAAAACCCTACCCTCTCTTAATATCTCTAAAAATCAATCAAATTAGTTCTATAATTGTCAAAAATAGTGAGAACACCAATATTTAATCTTAGTCTAAAAAAACATAAAGCAGCCACTTGATGGAGAAAGATTATGCACATTAGGTACCCAAGGAGCCACTGATAATAAGGTTTCATCGTTCAGTTACAAAAAAACAATTCCCCACCATTTATATGGATTTCAAAGAATAATAGGATGCTTCATGATGTAGGAAAAGAGATATTAGAGTGGGATATGTTTCCATGGTATATTTATAAAAATATTATGTAATGGATATAGGGTAAGAATAACTGAGAAATAACATGCGATGAAAAAAATAAAAAACATTCTCGACCATCAAATTAATAAGGATTAAAGACTCAAGTTATAACTGAGTGGAGTGGGAAGATAAATACTACATATCTTATGTTCCCCCATGAATAAATGGAAGGCCATTAGATAAAATAAATCCAATAAATAAAATGGATTTACTTTATAGGTTGAGTGAGTTAAATTCACACACCACTTCAAATCCTTATCCCTTGTGAATAGTTCTATCCACCTTGTTAGAAAGAGAGAAACCGAAGTGGGAGGTGTTTCTTGTGAATGAAACAAAAAAAGTGTATGAAACCATTCAATTTTTTTCCATGATTATTCTAGTTTCTTGATACTTGTACAGTTTCATTCTTATTATCTGATATATGAGTGGGAGAACTATGCATTTCATACATGAGGGATGGCACTTATAAAACCATACACAAAAAAGAATTTAACTTTGATAGTTAGTAGTGAAAATGAGCATAGTTGTTGTGCTATGACTTGTGAATAACAGATACATTCTACATACTATACTACATGAACATCATATAAACTTAATTATTCACATAGAACATGTTTTTAATCGATTTTATGTGTGTACATTGATGTGCTACATGAAGAAGGGTCCCATTTCGTAATAGCAACATAAAGAAGAATGAAAATTCTAGTTCAGTGTTCTACTTCCTAAATATTAATATAGGAAAAACATATTTTATAAAATTTATTTTTATATTTGGAAAATTGAATTCATGTCATGTTTAGAATATCATATTTAATCCTATTATGATATTTTGTCAAGTGGTTCTAATTTTTCAGGTCAACCTCGAGTTGTGCATTAGAAAAATCAAAGAAAATTAATTATTGATGAATCTGTCAAGAATGTATTGAATGGTACCATAAATAATAGGTTTTAATAGAAATTTTTTCACTAAACTAATTTAAAATAAACATGGGTAAATTTGGAATATATATATGTTAAATAATCTATCCTTAAAGATGAATATTAATCTGTTAAAGATCTAGTTTTGAAGTCTCTTGAAGAGGAGTGTTACCTATCCAAAAGCTTATAAAAGAACAAGTATAATTCCAATAAATTGGGTTTGCCTATTCAGGTAAAAAATATGACTCCTTATTCATATCAAATTCTAACACAAAATAATATATCCCTTGTAAATATGAAGATAAATATTTTATATCAACTGAATGTATTGAGGATAGAGAAACCACTTAATAAGTTAAATCTTGAAATTATTTGTACAACCCAATAAGAGGATATTCAAATATTGAGAGATGAATTTCAACATTCGAAGGATGAAGGTGAAAGAAGTTATACTCACCGGAAAAATTTGGATGAAATCATTACACAAATGGATAATAAATTAAAAGAGAAAAGTTGTGTGATTGATGAACCAATTCATGAGTAAAAAGTACTAAAAATATTATTATGGGTACATTGAATGATATTATATAATGTTTAGTGATAAATAAATTTAATGTGTGACTATAAGATGATATGGGTCTAGAAGACAAAGAGAAGATCCATATAGAATAGGGAAGTATATTCAGTTGAGGAGATCAACTTAAATCAATTGATCAGTTGAGTGGTTCAAGGGTAATATTATTTTTCTTCTTTTAAAAGATGCAAGGAATAAAATATTCCTAAAATAATAATCATCACATAGTGACTAAAAATAATGGGAGTCAATAAATAATGATGAAATTAAATCATTTATGTCTAATGAAACATTGAATTTGAGTGACATACAATAAGGTAAATGATCACTTTGACAAAATTCAGATGATTATTTCATAGAAGAAGTTATTGAGGAGAATTGGTCCAAGACATTGATAGTGGTAAAACAATTAATGATAAGAAGGTCTTGATTTCATATAGATTTTATAATCAATATTTTTACTTGAAACTATCCAAATGGTGTTAATAATAGTGGCATTATAATGTGATTACATGGAAAATATATATGTAAATATAGATTTCCTTCATAAATTTTTTTTGGAAGTAATTTACATGATGACACAAATAGGTTTGATGGAAGAAGAGAACTATGAAATATTTTATAAATATAATAAATTTCTCTAAGATTTGAAACACTTCTAAAAAAATAAAAATAAAATTAGATAGTCAATTTGAATGGGAAACTAGAAAGATAAAACAACTCACCACTTGAATCAGATGTGTCATGTGGGGCCATGGCTGAAACCTTTATTCAATGCGGTAGGGACCTACAACAAATAAAAATTGTAAAAATAATGATAATGAATATAAAAAATAAATAAATAAATAAATTCATTATAATCCTACATTGTAGGATCCCCTAAACTATCACCTTAGTGCATATATTCCCACAGTGTGCAAACTTCAGCTAAAAATTACGCATTTACTTCCACATAAGAGTGCATTTTTGCCTCAAAAAATATCACATATTTTTTTATCCCAATAAAAAAAGATCCACAACCTCAGTTAATGAAACTATAGAATGAGTAATCCCCATACCATACATCAAACTATAACTTTTTCCATCATGACCAATAATGCGATTGAATATCTCATCCCTTCCCATGACAAGTTGTCATTCGTCCTCTAGAAGTTGTGCTAACTCAGTCTCAAATTGAGCCTGTGTAATATATATATATATATATATATATATATATATACTTCTATATAAGTATTTATAATTTGTACAATAACATACTATAATAGATACAACCTCCAAATCATTTCAATCATGATTTTTCATCCACACTAATATTTTATCAGTTGGTTCACCTTGTTATCGTAACTATATACCAATAATATATTAATATAGAACACAAAACCATATTAAATAATAAATTTAAAAGGTGAATAATAAATACATCTGGTCAAATATAGGACACGTGATGAGTCCCAATCTAATGAGGTGGTCCCTAAAACACACGATTCTCCGAACAATGTTTCGTCACCTCCTACATTCAATTAATTCAATTTTCAAACATGTAAAATGGTACACATTATTGGAAATATATATAAACCAAAACAAATTGACTCACCTTTACAACCTCAGTTAACCAATATTCAACTAAATTACACCACTAAGAAGGGATAACACCCCTCAAGACTCAGTCCAGAATGTCTGGGGAACCCACATTTAGTACCCAGTGCTCCCACATGACTCTCCATTTATGATCTTTCCACATTTTATGAAATTTGACCAAAAATAATGGACAAATTTCATTGAGGAACACTCTCGAATTATTCTTTTTAAGAAAAAAATTATCACGCTTGTTATTATTTTTTAAACATAGCTAAAAAACTAAAATGGTCTCCTTACCTAAACTTTCCTCTATAGTTAATCTAATATATCACGGGGACATTAAATCCAATAATGTGTAGTCAATGAAAATATATGTGGGACATGTATGATATGATACAATGGTAAAATAAATGTAGGGGAATCCACTCCCATAGGATGGTATGTCTCTTCAAATGATACGCCAAGATTAATGTCATAATTATGAGATAAAATACTAGGACCAAGGCCTCTCCTTAGAGAGGAATAAGTGGTCTTGTTTGATCCTATTGAAAAAAATTTCATACATAAATAGATATGTTTGAATATATATGTTTGACACTTAATTAAAAAATAAACACATTTACATTAATACATACCTCGACCCTTAGACGCATATGGCTCTGCTGAATGATCTGGATCTGGTGAATATTCCCCTGACATTTCTGAAATCATAAAAAAAATTAGTAAGGAAGGGATTCATTTATTATCATACATACATATAATTTGAACTACAAATGACTCGTATACATTTTATTTATTGCACACATATTTCATCAAATATAAATGGGTGGCTAGATCAAAACACATGTCTAGAAAAAGATATGATATTTAATTGTTTCATAACCTTGAAATACCATATAAAGCTAAAGATCCAATAATAATTCAATTGATTCAACAAAAATTAGAAATTTATAAAGGCTTAGTTTTATCAACTCCAAAAAATAAAAGGTGTTGAATGTTTCTTTCCACTACAAAAAATTAAATAGCATCACTATCACGTACTATAAAAGAGGCATATACATGTATGAAAATAAAATATTACATCATTGTCCATTAATAAATAGAGTCATAAAAAGAGGCATATGATTTCACTAACCATTCATTTTACATTCATAAAGAGAGGAACAAAGAGAGGTATATGATTTCACTACTCATAAAGAGGGACACTACAAGCTGTGAATTGGGATTTTTGTACATATGCACAAATCTCTATGAATGGTATCCATTTTTAATTTATATGATGGTGTGGAGTATATATATATATTTTGATTAATTAGTGGTATTTTTAGGTGGGATTGAGGTGTGATAAAGTTCATATAATTGTTTAGTGTGGGTTTTAGAGTCTAATATTCATCAGTTTCTATCCATGTTCACTAGTATATAAATGTTCAAAGTGTATAGGTGGTTTTTAATGATGATTCATTATACATGGGGTTATGGTAAGGCTTCTTATCAGATAGAATATGTGGATTTTGTATTTTTATAGTTATTAGCATGATAGGTTCTATAGGCCTATTTATATGATATTTTTGGATGTACGTTTCAATTGCCGATGGGATTGCTAGTCTATACCATTGTAGCTTATGTAGAGTTTAGTGGTTTTTCAAAACATGTGATTGACCAATCAAATTTGAAAAGATAAGTTGGAAAATTACATGAATCTATATAGTGAAGGGATAGAATGAGTTCTCACTATATCTAGTCCCCTTGAATAATGGAATGAATAAGGAAGCTTGTAGTGTGAGGTTTATTCCTTAGGGTGCTATGTCGAAGTTAGGTAAGGGTGATTGAAGAGTTTACATGTTTATATATTAATGTCAATAAAATCAAGGTATCACCCCTTGAGGATTTATTAGAATCAACTTTTCTTAACATGTAGTCATACATACATAAAAATACTTCATTATTTATTCTAAAAAATGGGTGATATAATGTTGTATCTAGTTTTTAATAGAATAATAAGGGAAACTTCATCTAGATATCTGAAAAAGATAAGAGCCTATGATATTGTTCCATATCAGATTTTTTGATGAATATGAGGACATAAACCCCATTTCCAAACATGAGTATTCTAATAAAGAAGAGTTATTGGTTCTATATTCTATATACCTAGTTCGAATAGAGAGGAATTTCACTACATGGAGATATTGGATTATAAATAAAAAATAAAGGATATGGATTGACAGGGGATTGGTTTTTTTGTCTGAGGAGCATTATGACACTAGATTTTCTTGCGATGTATGCGGAATAAAATGAAGGAGAGTTTAAAACTTTCATGAAGTACTATGGATTATTGCATTTATACACCATGGATTTAGAGAGAGACTTAAATGAGGTAGATTTCCATGAAAAGATTATCGCATTTCTATTGTAGTGGGAGAAAAAGGTTATAGTGATTTTAATAGAGAAAAAGGTTACGATGTAGGGTTTCACTACACTATGGAGGTGGTTAATTTTGCAATAGCTCAATGATGTGGTCTATAAAGTATTATTTCATACTATTGGTTCCATACAAAAATGAGGTTTTTTAAAGGAACAATGAGATCCATACTTGAATGTGGAGGATAAAGCATAAAATATTTTCACCACATGGAATAGGACTGCACCATAAAGATTATATCTATTACAGATATATAGTAATTTGGCCACTTATTCTTCTCCAAGTAAACTTAATATATCTTACTCATGAGTTTCAAGGGATAATTCAAGTTGGGTTTTCAATTATGTAAGGAATTTTTAGGCCACTCAAAATTGAGGAATATATGGAGTAGATATAATGAATATATGATGGAGATATGAAGATATGGAATATTTTTTTCTATAAATATATGTTATTGTTTAATATGAAATGGATTAAATCTAGAAGTCATATATTTTAATTTTTAAATAGTTTACTAAAGAGGACCCGTTTATAGAAATAGGAGTACAAGTTTATAGATATAGGGGGAAATCAACATCAATGGCAGGACCCAACCACAGGACCAACATGGGTTCCAAACAGCACCAGTAGCAGGCAAACAATTTGCGACATTTAAAATAAAATTAGTAATGAATGATAAAAAATAATAATTAGTAAATGTAATTAAAATAAATATAAGTTTTATAAAATATACATCGGTGATAAAAATGGGATGCACTAACTCATCTAAAAACAATCATACCTTTCATTAATCATGAAAATTGACCATTTCTCCTTCAACAGTCGCTCTAACCTAAGAAATATATTCTTCATGTTGAACTCCAGTGTGTTGATCAAGATTTCATGAAAAACAAGAAAATGGTTTTTTGATCATATCATTCAATTAAAAACACTCATGACCATAAAATTTTCATATAAACTTTCCAATTCAAATTAGATGGAAAGGTAATGAAGAAAACATGTTCTGCTTGTGATGTCAAAATGAAAGGTTGATTACTAACTCAATCATATTTGTATAACATATTCATAAAATTAAACAATGTAAATTTATATTGATTTACTTTAAATCCATGGAATAGATCAACCCAATTACACATTAACAATATGTATTTAAATTTGTGTGTGTATACAATTTCAATGATGAATTTCAATTGACCATAGTAATAACCTGAATCGAAAGAAGGACAAACAATTCATCTGATTTTTGTTTCTCATTTTTCATCGACATATTTAATGTGAAACCGAAATCTCTTAGAATATAAACATTTGTAACAATGATACATTATATTTGGACCCTCGTCTAGTGGGTTGGATTCGTTATTTATTATAGGGTCACCTAAATTCTGTAGGTTATGGACACATATATTTCATAGATTTCAATAAAAATTTATTCATAAGGAAAATAGTATTATAATTTAATCATAATTAAAATCTATTTATATGTATAAAATCCATGAACCAATCATGTATTGATTCTTAATGGTACTGTTGAATTTAATAATAACTCGCACAAGACATCTTTTCCTTTAACTCGTTAACGTGTCTCCAGCAATTGAGAACAATAAGTTTAAATGATCAACTTTTTATATGAAAACATAACATGTTAAATTTTAACAATAAAAATGATAAGACACTTACTGAATTAATGGTTAAACTAATGGATTATTGAATAAGATATATTTATGAGCTTGTATCCACTCGATTTTATCCATATCAAATATAGTTCCTTCTCTAACTGGACCATCTTGAATCTTATAGGGCTTATCTATTTTTTTTAACATCCATAAGATATTTTGCCCAAAAATTAGTACACTCATCCATCAAATAACCATTGGTTATTGATGCCTCTGGACAATATCTATTACGTATGAATCTTTTAAATGTATTAAAATTCCACCCAATAGGACATATCCGCATGAATTTCACTAGACAAATAGTCGTTACTTAATTGGTTAGGTGCACTTTCATGTGAACCATAACACTGAAAAAATATGGTGTAAATAGTTTCTCCACATGAAAAATATTACGTAAAATTTTTTCCTAAAATATTTTTAAATCACTTATTCGTTGATTTATTAAAAAAAATTATAAAAAATTACTCATATCAATTAATGGTTGAACAACATTGGGTGATAATAAATCATGAATTGTGATTGTAAAAAACGGCTAAAGTAGTATGTGATTGTCATGAATTTTCAACCCTCTCAAGTTCATTCCAATCAAATTAACATGCTCAAAAATATTAGAAGAGTAACCATTAGGCACCTTGCTCATATTTAAAATGGAAATAGATTTCTCTTTCTCATTTTTACTCATCAAATACTATATATTAGGCATGTATTCCTTGTTTCCCTCACCCAACTATAAATGAAATTGTTTCCTTAAACTTGTTTACTCTAAATCACATTGTGCATTAACATGGTCCTTTTATTTTCCATTGAAACCTATTGTGGTCGAAAATATATCTTCAAAAAAAATCAAAGTGCATGATATTCAGATTATGCCTTAGCATATTAGTTTTCCAATAAGGGAGATTAAAAAAATACTTTTCTTCTTCCAATTGTGGTTACATTTTCTACCATCACCCCAAATATTCTGTAATGGATTATCCACCAAATCATAAAATTAATATACTATTTATATCTTTTTTTTCCTCAATATTTGATAATATTTCTACTCCTATCATTACCTTTGGTTCATTATTTAATTCTCTAAAACCATAAAATGTCATTGTGCCCTTTCAAAACCAGTGTTGAGGGGGAATAAAACATCTATGACCCATGTATGTCATGTTTTTACATTCATAAATCCATGTAGTATTTTTACTTTTATTGAATAAATGTTAAGAAAATTCCCCTTTTGTACTCTAGAATGAAAAAATTTCATTAGTTGGTATGTAACTGATTATCCACAATAAAGCAGTATGTAGTTTGAACACTTCATTCATTTCACAGACACAATTCATCCCACCAACACCCAAAAATTCATTCAACTCATAAATCAATGGTTAAAGGTAAGCATAATCTTATCCGTTGGACTTCTAGATCCACCAATAAGATTATAAAGTAATATAAATTTTGTTTCATACAAAGCCATAGAGGAAGATTATACAAAACCAACACCACGGGCCATGTGCTATGAGTTTCACCAACCATAGACCTGAATGGATTAAAAACATCTTCTATCAACCCTAATCGAACATTATGAATATCTTTAGAAAAGTTGGGGTGTCTCTGAATGAAATCCTTCCATACAAGATAGTTTACAGGGTGGGTTAGCATATCACTTTCCTTATTTCTTTCAAAAACACATCTCGTTAAATTAGAATCTTTAGATGACATAAATAATCTTTTCAACCTAGGATTCGGTCAAAGTGAAAAATTTTATTTATGGAAATAGATTTCCCCTGTTTTGCAGTTTAGATTTGATGAGTCTAATTTTTCTTGTTATCTTTCTACCTAGAAGAGTCATAGACCATACAATTATCCAAATTCACATTTTCCTTTCAAAATAGCATACAGTTGTTTGTACATTCATCTACGGTCTCATACATGAAACATGTGTTCTATCTTATATTATAAGAATGGTAATATAACTTTGGAATCTTAACATCAATTGGAAGTACTTTTTTTAATAACACCAATAGCATGTCGAACGATATTTTGAACCACTGATTCAAAGTCATCAAGTGTAAAAAGTCCATGATGAATGACAATTTATAGTAAGAAAATACACCTAGAATATAATTCAGTTTTATGAATCATCAAGTGTTTAATAAAACCTCAATGAATCATGATCTACACCAGAGTGAGAATGATATCATTGGTCTCAACATTCTAGATGTTATTTCCTTTTGGATCCTTCACACATACAATTTCAGTAATCATTTCATTCATTGAATCATTATTCCTTGCACAAATATCCATTTGAACTATTTTTGTATGATGAAAAGGAAAATATACTTTCCCATATCAATTCCAACACTTATAATTTTTCAAAAACCCATTCAATAATAGGTTCTCTATCATGGTATCTCGTGTGAATGTATATATATTATCACATTTTCATCATGGAAAACTAATCTAGTCACTTTGAAATCCTCTAGTGAAATAAATAAACTGTAAAATTCCTTCAAAATATTCTCTAGATGTTCGATTTGGAAGATCAATCCAACTCTTATCCATATTCATATCTTTACAACAAGAGGTAACATTTACACAAGACTTCATATTACATGAATTTTTAGAATTTAATATCGCAAAATATATTTAAAATAAAAACTAACCAATTACATTTGGGATTCAATTCATACTCATCTAAAATAAGAAAAAAATTCACAAATGACACGACCATTTCATTATTTTTAATTAATTATACATTTTATTTTTTAAAATTCTTCATTTCTGTACATGACTAAATATTTTTTATGTGTCATTCAGACCTCTATATATGTGTAATCTCATACAATATACGATTCACCGAGCATCTATGTACTTCAAAAGTTTAGGGATTCTTTAACCAACCTTTGACCTTATTTAAACCATATTTCATTATAATTTTAATTTTATCCAACTTTAACATTCAAAATTATTATTTCAAAATATTCTTGCAATTGAATTTACTACTTAACATCAATCCATCAAAAATCATCTAAGTCTATTAAATCAGAACTTTGTATAAGAAATAAATTTGTATGATGATAATTTCAATCTTTTCAAGGACACTCACTTATATCTAATGTGTCCTTATTTTTATTTATGTTTTCTATTTGTTTTTAATGATTTTTTTATGGTTTTGTACTCAAACTATGTGACAACTAATAATATTCTAATTCTTTATTATCATAGATTGAAAATAAAATTATTTCAATTATTGAGTGAATTTTTTCTATTTTTGTGATTATTTGATTAAAATTTCATTTTTTTAATTTTTATATACTTAAGAACTATAATTTCAATATCATTTTCAAAATTTGATTTTGGGAAATAATGTTTTCAGATTCCATGAATTTATTTTTAACATCTAAATTTTGTAATGAAATTTTAATTTTTAGTCTGAAGGATCTTGGATTTTAACTATTTTAAACTTTAATTTATATTATGAATAAATAATTTTTGATTTGTGATAGGTTCACCGACCATGATGATAAAAGTTTTAGTTAAGTCCCTAAACTACTATTCCATGAGGCCATGTGGTGGAAATTCACCTAATTATTGGACCTACTGCGAGAGTAAAGGGAAAATGACATCATGCTAAAAAATATACTAAGTCCAAAACCTATTGCACCACACATATCCCACCATCCTTGCATAGTTTTTTAACTCTCTATGTTATTGTGACTATGTTTGAGTAATTGTGTAAAGAAATGTAACCTGCCTTGCCTGAAAAAAAATGGACCTACAATGACTTCTCTATAAGTATTATTCTCAAGTGATTTTGTCATGGAAAATCGTTATGTGTTCATTCTGTAATAATAAGAATCTTTAACTGACTGTGTGGCTCAAATTTGACTGACCACGTGTGTTTTATAAAATTATCCATGAGTTTGAAATTGATGATGAGTTGAATAACTATGAATTATGTATATGATTCATTAAAATAAATTTATCCCTAATGATATGAAAATATAGATCATAAACCAAATTTTAAATGAATGCAAACTTTGTTTTGGCTATAGAAGAAGAATCTAAGGGCATTCAATTGAAGTAGAGGTCAATGCCAACCAAACCTGAAGCTACTGATGAAAAAATAGGGGAGATCAATCTACAGCTTTAATGAGGAATCATGGAGGCTAATAAAGATGTGTATGAACCCATATATGTTTTTTGGAGATACGTTGTAACAGCCCAAGATTTTATAAAAAAAAATATTCTTTTTAATTTTATTAAAGTCTTGTGTTGTACGCTACACCAAAAGGAGCTTGCACAACACGCATCCTTGACTTGCCTTGCATTACACGCAATCACGACCTTCCTTGATAGCGTGTGTAATACGCAATACCGAGTTTCACTAAACAACGATATGCTATTAAAATATTATTAAAACTAGCTGTTATGAATAGTAATAACCACTTTTTAAAACTCTGTAAATCTTATTTTTCAAAATGAACTTCATTTTTGGATTTGGAGTATCGAATTTAGCCTAAGGTGAAATTTTGGTACTTTTCGGATAACTTTCATATTCTGATGAATAGTGAAAATTACTAAATTATAATTAAAAACAACTTTTTTAATCGAAATAATTAATAGTGATAAATCATTAATTTGAGTGGTTTTAAAGTATATTTAGAATATATTTTTAAAATTTAATACAATGTTGGTCATTGGATGTAATTTCACATTTAAACCAGACATAATCAAGTGTCAATCTTTTGATAGATATTGTTTCTTAAAAACACGCTATTTGTTTTAACAGCGGGATTTAATTATAAAATTAATTAATGCAACTTTTATGTAATGAATTTGGTAAAATAGACTTCATTTTTGAATTCGGAATATGAAATATAGCTTGGGATGAAATTTTGGCACTGTTCTGAAAAACATCAATTTTTGATGAATAGTGAAACTACTAAGTGGTAGTTAAAAAAACTGAATTTTTCATAAAACTTAAATTTACCGCTTCTGTGAATGGAATTTCAAAAATCCGAGAGACACGGTTGATGTCAGTAAGTAAAATGTGGTTTAATGAGATGAAAATAATTTTTGGTGAATAGTAACTTTTTACTTTTTTTACCACGGTTAATAGTAAATAGGGTAACTAAGGGTAAATATGATATTAATATTACCCTAACACATGTCCTAATCCTATTGGACAAGTGTATTTCGACCAAAAACAAACTTAGGAATAAAATATGACCATTTAGGCCCACTTGGATTAGATTAGGACATTTATTATTAAGAAGGGTTAAAATAGTTAAAATCAAAGTTTAATAAGTAAATCATTTTTAATATGGGGTTATACATAAGATAAATTCGATTGTAAATATTCATTAGAAAGCTAAAACGATTTACTACATTATGGTATTTTATTTATAATTTTTAGACTTTAAATAATTTAATTTATTTATGACACAACAATGATGCAGTAATTACCCTTTTAAGGAAATATTAACATAATTGATGTTATAAATGATCAAATGAATGTAATTTGAGACTTTTTATGAATGCCACTAATTTTCTAGGTTACTATGATATATTAATGTTGATTTAATCAACTTGGTTCGAACATATAATTCTGTTATGACTTTCACAAAAATCATATATCAAATAGTGTCAAAATTGACACAAAATATTTTTTAAATCAAATATTATATTATTAATTGTTATTGTATTCCTAAAAATCTAAGGTTCGGCCAAATGACTTAGATAAGGATATATATATTAATAATAAACAATTTTGGGTTCGTTTGGCATTTTATAGTAAGTGTATTAACAATATAGTGAAAGAAAACAAAAAGACACGGTAAAAGTTAAATTATTTAACTTAGAGTTAAATCAAATTGATAAGGTTAAAATAATACCCTAAACTTGTCTAAATCCTATTGGTTGATAGGATTTCGACCCATCCCCACTTTAGCTTCGAAATAAGACCCTTTGGAACCATTATAAACCGATTTTGACTTTAATATAAAATAATATTTTGAGATATTCCTAAGGTGCCCCTCTCCTCCCTTATAAAAGGACACCTCCTCCGCCTCCTCCTCACACTAATTTGAGCACTCAAGCTCGGCCAAACCCTGCCCAAATCTCTTCTCCACTTCCCTAGAAACATCCTAGAGGTTCTGGTCTTCCTCAAAGACCAATTGTAGTTCCCTAAGAGGAGGTCTCCAAAAGGCGCTTCAAAGAAGAGGTAATTACCGTTACCAATTCTTTCATCTTTCTTCTTCTTAGGTTGTTTCATTATGAAGTAATAACATCAGTATCACTCATATACTGATATGTTATTATAAGTATGAAACAACCCTATTTCACCATCTATCTATCCTACGGAAAAAGAAATCACCGCGCGTGCGTACGTACGGAATACCGTCTCCACGCCGTGGTGTAATCTATTTTCCACCACCACCTTACATGGATGGGTATAATGGTAACTATACATAGTTATTACAACATCATATTGATTCTGATATATTGTATAATCCACTCCAATTCAATTCAATATTTATAGAAATGATATCATCGCTCGTGCGTACGTACGGACTACCGTCTCCACGACGCGATGAGATTCATTCTCCATGTTAACCATTTAAGAATGATTATAATGTATATATAAGAAATAATAATGAAATATATGACATTATAAAGCTACTGGATTTATGTATATATATACATATGTATGTCATCTACTTACTTCCATTTCAAGACAATAAGGAAAGGAAAACAGCGTTCATGCGTACGTACGGACTACCGTCTCCATGAACGGTGTTTTTCATTTTATTTATCTACCTATTATATATATATATATACTGAATATATATGATATATAAATCATATTTTATATTCTGGAAGTGAGTAAATCATGATATAAGTAATAATGATGTCAAGAACAACAAGTCAAAACACCTACGATAAATGAAACGATTTTACCCAAAACGCTTCTTTAACATGGAATTTACAAAAGAACGGGTAATATAATGTCATAAGTGAACCATATATGATATCATAACAATGAATATGATTCTGTAATAAGTCAATAACATGATTTAAATCATTATACAGGAGGTTCGGACACTTACAAAGCAAGTCGGACCTAAGGTAAGGGAAATATCACAATCTCATTTTTATCCGAGATTGTTTATTCGTAAGTATTTACTGGGGTGTATTTTATCATCCACATCCATGTTTACTCAATATGTAATATTATTTCCATCCACCTAAAATTGTTTAAATCCATTTTTACCCTTCGGTGATTTTTTAGTAATACGTATGAAAGGAATCTTTTGTTGTTTTTCGTACGAGGTACTTTTTGACTTTTCCGACAAAAGTACGAAGAATGTTTTTTTTTAACTTATACGGCACGAATGGATTTCTACTGTTTTATAAAGCCTTATTTTCATGAAGCTTCCTCTAAAAGATTTCATGACTATTTTCAATAAAATCTCTTTCTTTTAAAATTGCATGATGTTTTGTGAAAAGAAATTGATTTTGAAGAAGAAAGGATATTTTCCTCAAGAATTCAATTCAAGTGTTTTATCAAAATAATTTTCCATCTAAGATAATAAAGGGTTCTGTTTCTATCCATATTTTACATTGATTTGACTATGTTGTGATGGAATTATGTTATCTTATATGAATTGATTTATGATGTCATGATGTTTCAAGAATCCCATTTTTGTTACATGTGTTATGCGATGATGTATGTTTTATGATTATGTGGCACACATAAGAAAGGATTCATTATAAGATGGGTGGGACCTATATCTCCCTCCAATGCATTGGGTAATGATTTTATATCTCATGAGATAGACATGGCTGAAATGGTAGGTTATACCGGTTCAGTGAAACAGGACTGAAACGAGGGTTACTCGCTTCAGAAAGGGACTTTGTCCACTAAGATAGTCTTGGCAATGAGTCATGACTAACAAGAAATGATTTTCTATGATTATGTGTGCATGCCACAAAGTTTCAAGTTTCATGTTATGATTATGGGGATCTCATTTTCACTTCTATGATTTATCCCATGTTATGATATTATGAGCTCTTTTGCAGGTTAAGATTTCCAAAAGCTATGTTCTTATGTATATGATGTGATTGATATTTCTTTTGTTTACCCTTACTGAGCATTTGAGATCACCCTTTTATGTTTTCTTTTCCCCAGGATATAAAGAAAGGTTTTTAGGTAAAAAAAAGGGATGATCTTAATGGGAGATATTGAAGATCTTTCACCACGATTAGAAGATTACGTTCTGAGTTTCCAAGGCCACTAAACTATTACGATCCTTGTGTGTGTGTTTTTGTTATGTACTAAGTATTCCGCAAAAGTAATGTAATGTCCATGTACGTCAAGATACGGGTCTCTACATACGTAAGCTTAAAATTTAGTGATTCTTTCATAGATTCTGAGTTATAGTTAGAATCAACCTCAAAGAAATTATTAAATTGATGGTATCATCCATAATTAGATACAAAACCATAAAAAAATAAATCAAAAAGCTATAAAATAATGGTCACAAAGAAACATAGTCCAATACTTAGTAGGTGAAATATTTTCAAGTGGTAACCCTTCTCAGGCATAGAGGCGGAGGTAGGGTGTGTCGCAAGGGGCGGTGGTGAGGGTGGATGGGCGTCGGTAGTGACTATGGGTGCAACAGAAGTGATGGGAAAGGTGTGTAGGATAGGGATCTGGGGGTGAGGGATGGTGGGCTAGAATTGTGGAGGGGATTTAGGAAGGGAGAGTTTGTTAGATCTAGAAGCATAGGTGGCCAACGGCAAAGGAATGAGTAGGGTTTGTGTGGGTGGTCGCGGATGGTGGGGGTGTGCACGAGGGAGGGAGGGGTGGTGCAAGTGATAGGTTTTTTAGGCCCTAATAACACCATTTTCAATCTCTATTGATCAGCAATAGAAACTGAAAAATAGGCCTCCTATGTCAAGGGCCTTATTTGAATCGTTTTCTAATAGTGATGGAATATTTTATATTTTGATGAGTTGTGAAAAATACTAATTTTTATTGACAAATGTCTTTTACTTTAAATAACACACAATGTTAAATTTCATTATAAATTATTTATAAAGTAAAATTAGTTAAATTTTATTAAAATATAACAAATTTAGGTCATTGGAATCAATTTCATACTGGATTTGGATATTAAAACATTTTATACTTATGAGAATTTACTCTTTTAAAACCCACTGTTTCATCACGTCTATGGGTATAATTTTAAATTAGATTCTAAAAATTCAATTAATTGAATTTAAAAAATCGATTAAATATTTGAAATAATAATAATTTAAATTTTATAATAATTTAAACTTAATTGTTGTCCATTATTGATAGTAAAATAAGGAAAAACTAATTACTACGGTTAATGTAAAAATTGATTTATAAGGGGGTTAAATATAAATGATAAGGGTTAAAATGACATACCAACTTGTACAAAACCCATTTTATGGAAATATTTAATCCTTATAACCTATAATTGTCTATAATAACTCATTATTGAGGCTTTTGGAATGACAAAAACGTTGGTGTAACTGAATCTTTTAAAATAATTCCTTGTGTGTCCTCTCCCCCACTTATAAAAGGACACCCCCTCTCCTACACTATTCACACTTCCAAAGCCATTTGGATCAACCAATACCTATCTAAATAAGTTCACTACTTCTATCCTAATATCCAATATCATTTTTTTGATCATTCTAGGAATTATTTTTGTGCAAACCAAAAAAAATTCCATGAATAAGTGATAACATTCTTAAACGAGTGTTTTTATTTTATTTATTCTTCCACTTATCTAAAATATTATTTAATAATAATATAATAATAACCGAAATATCTATGATATACTGATATGTTATTATTTTAATTACATAACCTATATCCATCTCATCTTCCATCAAATGTGAAATGAAACCATCAATCATATGTACAATAGACTACCGCCTCACGAACCGATGTAATTAGTTTTCTATCACCACCTTTATAGGATGCATATAACGATATATTTTACAAATTTATATGATATTTATGATATTATAATATTTATATAATTATAAAAACACATATACCATCTTAATTTTCATTTCTTTAAACATGTTATAATGTTTCTCGTGTATGGCGGACTACTGTCTCACGAAGCAATGTGATTCATTTTTCATTCATGAATTAAATGGAAAGTAATAATGGTAAATTTAATTAATATATTTGATATATATGGGATTTTATTGATTTTGGAAGATTAATATATCACGCACTTCCTTACCCTTTCACCTGTTAATGGAATGATAATGTTGCTCATGCGTAAATATGACCTACTGTCTTCACGAAGCGATGTGATCCATTCTACACATTCAAATTTACATAATAACTATAAAAATTTATCCAGTGAAAAAAAATGATATTTATAACATTAATATCATTCTATATTTTATGTATTTATATCCTATAACTAGGATTAATAACTTTCATCATGAAACAAGCATGAGAAACAAGGCAATTAACACCAAAAACAATGCAAATAATGAATGATTAATAAAAATAGGTGATAAGATATTTTTATAGGATCATATATGATATTATAAATATTAATATGGTAAATTTATAAATTAATAACATGATTAAAACCATTATACATGTGGTTAAATCATGTTAAACTATAAGGAAGCATGAGGTAAGGGACTTCGTCTCAATTTCCATTCATTGAGGTATATTGTAATTTTATACACCTAAATTCATTTATATGGTGTTTATAATGGACATTATTCATGTAATATCATGAATCCTTCATAATTGATGTTATTTTAATTTTCAGTTTTAATTATTTAATCTATGGATATTTAACTTGAAAATTACCATGTTGTAAAGCATTTCATAACTCTATTTCTTTTCGTTAGTTTATATTACTTCTTCATTGTATTTGACATTCCAAAATTATTATTGTAATGAATCTTGACTATATTATATTAACTTTCAAATTTTTTATATGGATTTACATTTGATACAAATAATTGATAAATTCTCACTTCAATGTTATGATCATTGTAAGGGATGTCTTCTCAATTTCCATTTCATTATGACCCATTTGTTAATATTGACCTATTCACTTTTATGTGGTGTATATACTACCCATTTAATATATTTAATATGAATACCCTTTTATTAATTATTTTATTGTAAAAACTATATTCTTGATGAATCTGTTATCACCTCTCATTTATTTTTTAATTTTGTGAATGTTAACTTTCTCATGAGAGAATCACTTTCTTGTGAACGTTTTTCATTGGACATTAAATTTCACTTAAAAAAATATTATTTATATCATGTATGTGATTATTTTCTAAACCATATATCATTTGTGTGTATGGTTTTTACATTGAATTTTACTTGATTATCTTGAGAAATATTGATAAATCTTAATTCTTTATTCAATACAGATATTTGAGGATAAGACACATTGTTCATAAATTAAATTGATTATTTTATATATATAAGGAATTATTTAGACATAAATAGATAGGTGGGGACCATAATTATATACCCACTCAATTCATCAAAAGGTATTATGAGACAAATTAGTTGGCCAAGTCAAATAGTTTTTAACCCAGTGGTTTTAAAATCTCTTGGGGAACTTCTTGACAGTATGGGTTTTCATGATTCTTGAGATCATGATGTCTAATAATTAAGAATTTAATTCATTTATAATTAATTTATTATTATTATCCATCATATTTTCAAAATGATATTATCTATAGATGCATTTTATTCTTATTTTGTTGATTAAATTTCATGTGTGTTCATTTTTTTACCTTTCCATATTGATTATGCCTTATTCAAATGTGGTAGTCATGTTATTGATTAAATGGAATGTGTGTTCAGTTATTTACATTCCCATATTGATTATTCATTATTGATTCATAATATATTCTATTTTAAGTAACCCTTATTGAACATTTTATCCCACAATTATTTTTTCCCTTTCCCCCAGATATAGAGAAGAATTCGTTGTTTGTGTTCAAGGATTCCAAATGTTTTCCATTACTATGATTTTTATTTTATTTCCCCCATATAAAATGGGTATCTTGTTGGTATCTAGTTTTAAAAAAAACTATTAAACTGGTCAGTCCTTCTGAATTTGAACCCTTGTATCTATTCTAATGTAATAAAGTAGGCATCAACTCCATGTTACTCGAGTTGGGGTTGTTACAGTCTACATTCATATCAGGTTTTTCTACACCCATGTTTCCACATAATAAACTTTATTTATTGGTTATAGTTACCCTAAATTAAACATTAGGTACAATGGTTTACCTAGAATAACCTTGAACATCCTGATGAAAGAGATAAAGAACTCGTTATGTTGAAAACCTATAATGGTGACATGCACAACAATTTGAGTCATTGATGGTTGGACATGTGCCTCGCATGATTTTAGAAAAATTGATCATTTGACATCTAAAATATAAAAGACTTGTTAGATTAAAAACCATTAAATGGTTAATTATAAAAAAAATAGAGTTCTTACCTTTTAATATTCCCCCATATGACGTTTAGGAAAAAGTTTGGTAAAAACAATAAAATGATCAATGGATGTGGGGTCTAAAAAATAACCCCAATAGAAGTCAAGTTGTGATCAGTATGCCCCTTGGTATAGGAAAAAAATAAAATTCATCTATTCTCTTATCCTAGGTGTACCATTCTAGAGTATCCCTAAAAATTCATAAATATAACACTTGAGGGTGGTCAAACCCTTTTTTATATTGGAATATTCATTATAAATTTCCATATTCATAAGCCCTATCACATTGAGTTAAATCATTCATTTTAATGGGAAAATATATTTTTATGATGATTTTATTTGTCCCTATACCCATTTGTGATCCACACCCAAAAAGAAATAATTATTTCAAATAGACCTAATATATTCTTACGATGATGGTATTTATCCGTATACATGTTATTCATCCATGACTAGGAAGAAATAATTCATCCAAATAGACCAACTCGAGTGTTATGGGGATGGTGTTTGTTCATATACCCACCTATGAATCATGCACATGAATAATTAATTCATCTGAATGGCTCAAATCAAGTGTTATAATGATGGTATTTTTGCATATATCTATCCATTGGAAATTTATACGAGAAAATAATTCATCTAAATGGATTAGATATAATGTTTTGGTGATTGAATGTTTATTTTTACCTATTATTGAGTCAATAAAAAGATGAAATAATTAATTTTAATGGGATAACTCATGTTTTATGATGACATTATTTTTTCTTATACCCACCTATTAGCCATACCTAGGAGAAAATTATTTTAACTCAATTATTAGGGAGCCCCAATTGAATTTTTCAATTTTAAATTCAATTATCAAAAGATTTCAAATTATTTTGGAATTTATTTTTATAGTTTTGAAATATAATATGAGATGAAAATCGAAGTATAAAAAAAAATTATATGTTTAAAATGATAGAGATTAATACTTGTTTTCATTTAGTTTCAAAAATAGGAGTAGGGCTTCAAAAACATGGATCCTCTAACATTACATGTAGATAATGATATAGATAAACATAAAATTATAATACATTATAAATGTATTCTATAAGTTTCTCCATTACATTATTATAGTTAACAACATATGGAATAACCCCATCAACCTTGAAATTTCCACCTCTGCATCAATCTATAACGCCTCTAACATGAAATTGGAATCCATCCCCAAATTTTATTCCTCATTATTATACGTATAATGTTTCACTATTACATTTTAATTAATGATATAATTCTATTTAATTATAATTATCTCTTAGGGATGGTGATCCGTAGAAGCCATATCTTCGATAACATGTTATTTCCACCCGACAGCCACTGGTGTAGGCTGAGAGGTGCTCTAGATGGATCTAGTTATGTGGTTGGAATATTGGGATGAGTATTATGTATATAAAATATTTCAACTTGATTAACACACTCTTTCTTGAGTGTAAATCACCTATTTTGGTGTAGCATAAACATCACGGGCTTCGTAATCACTAGAACCCAAGATGATGAACATCTATTGGATATGATGTCATTGGAAACCAATTTCATCAAGGGGATTATTGCGGATAATGTTTTGGATATTATTCTATATTCACTACCAAATATACTACTAGAATTAAATATCATCAAGGTCTATATCCGTATAATCCATATATACTAACACATAGTCTAGAACCACATCACTTGGAGGGGGTCAAATAAAAACACCTTCCCAGATTAACTGGAACCAGACTGATATGCAATCCAATGGATTCTAATGGTTGATATTTTGAGATAATAACACTTTGAGTTTGGATGGATGATGTATATTTCAAAGGAATTAATTCACAAAACATCTTAAACAACTGATGTGAGTAGGATATATAAAATAAGAACTGAGAATGTTAACCATCATTAATCGGAACCCTAGTTCTCTGAACTAATATGACCCCACAGACAGATATAATGGTAAGGTATCCTTATAGGAACCTCTACTCTAGGCTTAATGTTTCTACCTTTTTTCATATAAACTATATCACTTATATTGTTTTGGGAATCACACCCTCCATTGGAGCATCATTCCCTAAAGGCACATCTGACATAAACATTTGAAAGTTACCACTATCTAGAGTGGCACATGAAGTTTTAATGAGATCACTATAGTTATAAAGAAATAATCAATAAGTGTAAAGGGTCTCTAACCTTCTTACAAGGATAATTTAACTACATCAATATTAGTGTGTGAGTATTCAATAAGGCCTTAGATACCCATAATATCATCCATTGTCTTATGGTGAGTTGAAGTGAAGACCAAGGAATCTATATTGGATGATGGTTTTTATCCCTTATTGTCTTAGACTATTTTCAATTCTTTAGTTGTCACCTTTTTCCATGGGTTCCCTATCTGCAAGGTTAATATCCATTTACTCTTAAATAATGGGAACTACTGAATCTAAATCTATTACAATGTCATCAACCATTATGGGATCAATTTGAATGGGGGTCAGAGTAACCAAGCCTATACTTTCCTCATATTCTCCAATTATCACTCCCATGGAAGTAACTTATTGAAGGCTAGGATCTAGGGGTATATGGGGAGTTTATTCCCCAGAAATCACCGCCTTCATGGTACCACACACTGGCCTCAAGTCCATAGGTGGAATGATCAATGTAGTTAAGTCCTCAGTCAATCCTGAACTCTTAAGAATCTCTCCAATTAATTCAATAGTGTGCATTATTTCTAAGGGTGTGGAAGTTTCATGCTTTTGGATAGTTGGTTCCCTAAAATGTGTATAAATTGGCATAGAATCTGTGTAAATCAAATCATCAAAAATAAATAATAGGAAAAATATGAGAGGTTGGTAAAAACAATATTATCCACTCCATATTCCTAAGGGAATAGGTGATTTCATATTTTTCTATTTCCTCCACCTAGTAGTCTCACAAGAGTACAATCCCATTAAAGGAGGATCCAGTGGTGGTGTCAGTGAAAGTAGTTATATAGGATCGGTATCTACCGCCCACATATCTTCCAATATGTCTGTAGAACTATATTATTTGACTATATCATCGGAATGGGGATCCATTCCATGTATTATCCCCCATTAAGTGTATTTTTGGGATTAAATAGAAGATTTCTCACCTCAAGCCTCCTAAAAGATTTTGAAAAGTTTTATAATCATAATAATAGTGAAATTAAAATATAAATATAAATTTGGATCACCTCTACCTTAGAATCCTTATTCACTTCTACTTTTTATCATTAATATTTCTATCACCCAATATATGGAGTAAATCCTACCCATGTAGGAGTGGATTGAGGTTTCTAAACTAGTATAGAAACTATTCTAAATGACATTACTTAAAACATCGTTTTTTAAAATCTGATGTCATAAATTTTATTTTAAATTGGTTATATAATAAGTGACATAAAATACATGTTCAAAATTACTTTTACATGGAATAATAAATAAATTGTGTTGATAATCTTTAAAAAAAATTAAGATGTCAAGTGGGAACTCATATTTCATTACACTCACTCAATATCTATCAGTTGTTTCTCCCAAACAAAGACCTAACCTATGATTCTAAGATCTTCCCTATTTTCACCATTGTAATATTACACTTCGATTATCTTCTTTCATTGTCATTTTCCTCAATTTATTTTTCTTATACTTACTATTACTCTCATTTATCTTATTGCCAACATCTTAGGGGTTTTTCCATTATTTTATTTCTATCTATCATTCAGTTTTTACCATTTATTCCATATTAATTTTATGTTTAGTAGTTTTTTTATTATGGTTCATTGTATTCATTTTAGTCGTAGACCTACCTGTAGCTTCTGATATTCATTTATTTGATCTTGGTTTGTAACTCCAGATGATCTTTTTCTAAATTTTTCCATGTTTAATATGTATTTCTTTGATCTTAATTTAGTTTTATTTTATTTTATTGATTTTAGTTTCTTGATTTTTATATAGATTAAAATATTAGGATTTTTTTATGATTTACATTCAAATAAGTTTTATATTATTAGAGTTATCTTACTTTAATAATTAGAAATCTATATATAATATATATGAACCCCCACTCTTGGACTTGGTGCTAAAAAATAATATTTAAATTTTTTTGATTTGATACAAATAAATGTGCCTAAATTTTATCCATCCAAAATAAACAAAATCAAAAAATATATTAGATCATTTACATAGCCAAGGGCCTTCTAGCTTTATATTTTTAGGTAATTTTGAAAAAATCATATAGAAGAATATCAATGCCTTTATTTGAGCATTTTTTCACTATAATCAACTTTTCATTTTTCCCATATTAATTCTTCATCATTATTTTTACTCCTCACTAAACCCAGTGAAAAAAATTTAAAAACATGGGATGATCCCTAAAAACTCAATAAGGGGGATATACAAATAATAAAAGAAACCCATTAGTGTATTTCAAAACCTTGTTATCATATAAAATATTTTTCCTTTATCATAATAAACTATGAGTTAAAATAATTGTTTACTTACATGTAAAATTAGATTTACTACCTAAATTTTTTCATAAAAAACTTTACAAGAAAATATAATTTCAAAATCCTAAACATGATGGTTTCGTAGAAAACATGTGAACCCATGAAAATTTTTTCTTAAAAACATACCTTTTACACTTAAAGGTAATAGCCATTACTTTAAACAAAAGATCAATAAATTACCTTTTAAAATAAAAATATTTCCATGAAAATTAATTCGTAGGAATAAAAAAATCACGTAGGTGACTTGGTAAATCATCTTTATATAACCCTTACAACTATAATAACCTCCTTGGTTAATTCCAATATAATTATTTTAAGAACATAATCATTTCATAATGCATTGAAGATATTTATTAGGCACAACCATCATCATAAATATTTTATAAGGAATACAAAATACATAAATCACAAAAAAGATTTTATTTACATGATAAAAATTTATAAAATATTCTGTTGAACCCATATGCAAAATCATTTTCTTTATTCATATAAAATATGTAAAATGTGCTTTTATTTTGATAAAATTTAATAAAAAATTCCCAAATATTGAGAAAATATTTTCACTGAAAATAAACTTTGATATTTTCATAACGAACTTGTTAAATAATAATGGCCATGATAGTGAAAAAAACTCATTTATGGCGTATATGTTAAAAACATTCTTTTCACACCTTCCATAAAAAGTATCTCATTTTTTAAATGATAAGAAATGATTTTATAGTCCTTGTAATGAGATTAAACATAAATAAAAAATAATTTTATAAAAAAAGATTAATATATTCTTTAAAAAAATTTAATAAAACTATGAATATGGAAGAAAAATATTCAGATAAAATACATATAAACATTTAAAACAATTTTTATGTAAAATCCCTTATGACTTGATAACTTTTGAAACAATTAAAATTTAAGGAAGAAAATTTGAATGAATTTTCAAGAACATTATTTATTATAGAAGAATTAAAAAATATTTAAATAAGGTAGTTTATACACCACACAAAATAAATCATGTGGTGAAAATAGAACTATTCTTAAAGAAATGGTATTGAGATTAGAAATTTGTTACCTCGAGTCCAAATTGTTGTGTATGTTATTTAAATCATATATAATGAACCTATATTAATTATTTACTTTCCTGAAATTTTTATAGTTTTAATCCCTTTTCATTAAACCGTGTATTTCATTTATTCTAATGACATACTTAAATACATAATCGGTTAATTCCACACCGAGAGATTCGATTCATAATTTAAAAAAGAATCAGTATGGTGATTAAGCTAAAAGTGTTCAATATTTCATCTTATTAAGAATAATAATCCTAAAATAATTATAATTATTATAAATAAAATATAGTTTTATAATCACCCATTAAATGTGGACAAGAAAAAAATCACATCTCTTTATAGATGTGTTATTTCACATGTACGCAAGAGAGATTTTGTTATTTTTTAATGAGTGGAACGGTAAGAAGGTAAGTAATATATTAAATTTTAATTATAATAAATTATTTCATAAATATAATATATATTTAATTAATCCATCTTAATAATCATCTGTTGAGGTGGTGATAAAAAAAATGACACTTATCGCTTCTTGGAGGTGGTAGTCCACATGTATGCATGAACAATGATTTCATTCCCCATATGATGAAAATGAATATGAATAAGATTATTCCATTAGATTAATAACATATTTTATATTTTATATATTTATTTTTTAACATTTTAATAGTAAGGATAGAACTGAAGGATGTTAAATAAGAAGTAAAATGAAAGAGGTAGGTTAAAACGATCATCTCTTCATTGAGAGACCTCCTTTGGATTTTTTTCATAAGGACTGTGGGGATGTCCAGTTGAATATACCATAACCGCTCGAACTTAAACAAAGATTTTCAGAAATGTTTTTATTAGGTATATATTGAGATAAGGGGATCAATGTAGTGTGAATAATAGAGGACAAGTTGTTTCTTTTTTTAGTGAAGGAAAGGAAACAATTGGAATTACTTAAAATATTTAAATATAATAAATTACTTTTCTTGTGAAAGTAGAAACAAGTGGCCAAAACATAGAAGTAAATATAGTTTATGACTAAAATCCTATAAACCAATAAAATTCGGAAAGGTTTATATGTAATTTTAAACCATATATTTTGGTTTAACACCTTCATTAATCAATTTTAACATTAACCATGGTAACAATGTTTTCAATACTGAAATGTTATAAATTTACTTATAAAGTAATAATTGGATAAAAATTATTATTGGATGGAATTTTCAACAATAACGCATATCTCTGGTCCTAATTCAAGATTTTTATGATTTAAAAATATTTTAATAATATATAACTTTACATAAAATACTATTAAATTCAAATTTATAACTATTCACATATTTTAAATTTAAAGAATCAAGACATGTATAGAATTAGAATAAAAAAAATAAAAAAATATATACGTTATTATTAACCATAAAATTCATTTAGAACTATAATTCATCCAAAAATATATTACTTTTCATGTTTGAAAAATAATTTACATTGATTTTTCTATTTCTTGAAAAAGAAATGTGTTAACATTATGTAAGCATTTAAAGAAACTATACCATCACTAAAAATTAAAAATAAATTACCACCATTAAAATAAATTAATTATGATCAAAATAAATGTAATGTTACTAGGTCCATCACGCTCTCTTTTGGTTAAATAATGTTGGTTATGGGACCTCAAGCACACCTCCCCATATTCCAGAGGCTTCCATATAGTAGTGGGGTGTGATATGAATATTGATGAGACTATGCCCCCCATATATGGACCTACATAGAAATAGAAATAGAAATATGTTTTAGTAATAAATGTCATAGTAATGGAAAACAACATAAATTGTATAAAATGCATCTGGGAAGTAAAAAAAGGGGGAATCCATAAACCTAGTAACAATGAATCAAGTAATGAGGGGCTGAAATGTATCTAAATAGAAAATTGGAGAAATAAAAATGAAAGATTCAGTATAAAAACTCAAAAGACCTTGGTCCCAACCCCCATTTCAGTCTCATACCCAAACTCCATCCCATTCAGCAAGCACAAATTTCGCAACAAGGTTCCTTGACCATGTCTAAACTTATAATTATGTGATCTACTCAGGTACCAAATAGTGACCCAAATAGGGTGTGAGTAAAACTCAATAATTCAACACAACCGCATCTAAACATAACTAGTATGATGACAAGTACATGAAATAAAATGGTAAATAGGTGTATTAATTAAACAATTAAAACAATATATAATTAAATATTCTTTATCACCATGTTGGAATTTCTCTGGGAATGTGGGACAACCATGCCAACCATAACTATAAACCATGGAATAATCAAACAACTTAGAAACGTCTTATACATAAGCATTTCAACCTCTAGTAAAGGACCTATATATAAGTATTTTAGAATCAAAATTGGACAACCATGTTGTATAATTATTTCATCATGAAACTCATGTAATTGCCTGCTATATAACTATTACAACATCAACTCAGGGAATATCTGACTATATATTCATTATAGCATTGAAATATGGGCATAACCCACTATATAGTCATTAAAGCATAAAAGTCTAGTAATATCCCACTATATAAGCATTACAGCATAAAATTCGGGGCATATCCCACTATATAATCATTAAAACATCAAATTGGTCCAAGTATATTATATAAGAATTACAACATGAATCACAACCCAAGTTATAATGGAAATGATATCACAGTATCACATCATAACACCATTTAAATGCAAAGGGATCCAAGGGTTAATAAAACTAATCATTTATCTTCATTCATAATTAAATTAATCCATAAGCATGTCGTATTGGCATAATCACAATATTTTACATATTTTACAATTAAACAGGCCAAAGGGTTATGTTTTAGACCATCTACCTTTAACGAGTGATCAACGCAATGCTTCAAATTAAAATCACCAAAAATAATGGAGGTAAGGAAGATAAAAAGAAGAAACCTAGATCATGAAAGAAAAATATCAAAATCCAAAATGACCATGATCAAGGGATTTACAATAAAAAAATTAAGAACAATGTAAGAGTATGGAAAACTGAAGTAGAACCACTCACCAAGGATCATATGCATGATCATGATGTATGAAATGGATGAAGGTACTCCAAAATCTCCAAGAAATTCATTAGGTCTAAGAAGAAGTGGTTGTACCAGAGGAATGAAATCATACACATGGAAGGCTTAAAATTGATGTTTGTTTAAAATACATGGTGTGTAACCCTCTTTCACAACATGTATTTATTATTTAAGAGTTACGTTGAAATGAGAATCACCTCAAAAGAATTAACACTAGATTAAAATTTCATTTAATGTAATGAGGATTCATAGTGTGTAACTAGTTTATTCCATGAACTGGTTCATAGCCTCTATTTGTTTCACTACATCAACCTGGTGGAAGATACATGTCATGTAACCCATTTATAAAACAAGTAAATTCCCTATATATAGCTTTTATCCTAGATTCTGCACAAGTGCTCAAACCACCACTGAATCCTTCCAAACTTATGAAAACCCCTCATAATCCCAATTAACACATTTATACCCAAACTCTATTAATTCCAAAAAATCATACATCCTCGAACATTAGGACATTTCCTCCAACAAAATCTCTTCATATCCAAAAAACGACTCACCCTACCAAGGTTTAAAGAAAATAAAAAACCCTAATGAAATACATTGAATTAAAAACTCAAAGAGGAACATAACTTGAAAAACATAGGATCTTACTACCACCCCACCATATAAAAACTCGCACCCAAGTTACTCAAAGTTTCACTGTGGAATCATTGTAAACAAGTTTGGACACTGTACTCACATATCAAACTCCCTCTCTCATGTATCCTCTGGAACAAGCCCATAATTCCACTACATTCGAACCAGAGTTATAGTCCTACCTCGGAGATAATTCTTATTATATTCCACAATTTGTTTTGAATTCTCCTTAAAGGAATCATCTACAGCAAGATTTATGTCCTCAAAGTATACCATATGAGAAGGTTCAGGATGATATATCAAAATCTATGACATGTAAAACACATTGTGCATGAAACTGTATCATTGTGTAAAAGATAATTGGTATGCCACAAAACCCACCTTTCCACTGTCTCAAATATTCAAACAATGTTAGGCACTATCATTCCCTGTTTCATGATACGACATAATCCCAACCTAGGAGGCACTTGTAGGAAATAAATATGACCAAACTCAAACTCAAGAGTTCATATATGATGGTCATTATATGATTTATACCTAATGTACATGGTCACCAACTTCCTATTGATCAGCTAAACCTACTCAGATTTCTCTTACAAGAGATTAGCCCAAAAAAATTATAAATTACCTACCTCTGACCAACAAAAAAGAAAATAGAATTTACTTCCATATGAAGCCTCAAAAGGTTTCATCTAGATTAAAGCATAGAAGTTGTTATTATATGAAAACTCCATAGGTTACATATGTTTCTTCCATGAACCATTGAAATCTAAGACACATTATCATAATATATCCTCTAGAATCTAAATTGAATGATCAGATTGACCACCAGCCTGGGGATGATAGGTTGTACTCCAAAGAACATGTGATCCCAGATCCTTTTGAAGACCTTACTAGAACCAATATGTTAAATTGGGATGTCTATTAGAAATGATAATCCTCAGAACATAATGAAACTAAACTATCTCACACATGTAAAGGATGACCATATCATCAGTGATGAAGCTCTTCTTGAAAAGTAATAAGTGAGATACATTTATCAGTCGATCTATGATCACCCATTTGGTATCATTATAATGGATTTTCTTGGGTAATGCTTTCACAAAATACATATTTACATTATCCCATTTACACTCAGGAATGTGCATAGGCTATAACGGCCCCACTTTCCTTTGATGATCACCTTTCATCTGTTGAAAGGTGAAACATCTCACCACAAGGTTTGTTACCTCCTTCATTTTTAGCACCATTACTATCTATGAAGATCACTATACATATTTTTTAAACCAAGATATGCATCCCATCAAGAATTATGAAACTATCTCACTAAATCCACATGAATTCCCATAGGAACCCATACTCATCCATAGAAAATAATAGAATTCTCACTACCAAGGAACCATCCTAAGGGTGTATCCTACTATATATATTGTCTCTTAGGACTGATCCCTTTATATTAGAAAAATAATTTGCCTTTATCAAGTCAATAATCACAGTTATGATAGATGACGATGTCATAGCTACTCGTCCCTGGGACTCCAGAACATCTAGATGCATGTTAATAAAGAGTGTCATCGTCCACCACTTGTTGCAAGACTTCTGCACTGCCTCTATCTACATCTTACAACTCAAGTAATTAGTAACAATGTTTCCCTTTCCTGGTTCCTAATCCAACTCAAACTTTAAATATTGTAGATACTAAACCCACCTCTGCTATGAAGGTTGAGGTCCCACTGATAAAAGATATACTTGAAGCTCTTATGGTATATTTACACCATAAACCTCTAGCCCATAAGATAATATCTCTAGTATCTTAGAGAATATTCCACCATAAAAAACTCTAGGTCGTGAGTAGGATAATTCTTCTCAGAAATTCATAGCTATCTAGAGACATAAGTAACCACTTGATACTGCAACATTAAAACCTCTTCAAGTCAAACTCTAGATGCAGAACAGTACATAGAAAATTCTTTACCTAGAATAGTTAATGTGAGGATAGGTGTCTAGGTCATCCAACTCTTCAACCCCTGAAAATATCAATCATAAGCATATGTCCAAGAAAACCTCTCCCCCTTCTTTTTCATCATAAACATTAGTTATTACAGGTGGGAGAAGTCTCAGATAAAATGTCAGTAATAAATTGATAAACGCCAAAAGCTCAGAATCTTTAAGAAATTCTTGGTTTTCACCCAAGATACCATAGATACAATCTTATTTGGGTCAACTGACACTCTATCCTCCAAGATTACATGATCTATGAAGTAAAAATTTTCAATCTAAAAACTACATTTGGTTATCTTAGCATAAATTTGATTCTCTCTCAATGTACATAAGATGATGTTAAGATATTAGGAATGATTATCTACTGACTGGGAGTAAACTAAGATTTTATCAATAAAAACCACCATAAATTGGTCTATAAAAGTATAAAATACCTAATTCATCAAACCCATGAATACCAATTGTTCCCTACTGAAACTAAATGACATCACAATGAATTCATAAAATACATAAATTCTCCTAAAAGTTGTGTATGGTATGTTCGATGGACTCACCCTCAACTGGTGATATCCCAATCTCAAATATATCTTGGAGAAGATCTTAGAACCTCTCAACTAGTCCAAGATATCATTAATATTAAAAAATGGATACATATTCTTGACCATAATCTAGTTTAATCTCCAATAATCCAAACCTATGTAAAAATTCCTATCATAATTCTTAGTGAAAAGAACAAGATAACCCCATGGAGATATTCTAATCCATATGAAACCTTTATCTTCCAGATATTTCAACTAAAACTTAAACTCTAGAATATCTACTAGTGGAATCTTTTATGAAAGAATAGAAACTAGATATGCTACATTCACTAACTCGATCATGAACTTGATTTCAAAATCAGGAGGTAATCCATAGAACATATCCGGAAAACATCGAAAAAATTATATACAACTAGAGAAAAAATATCCTTCTATATTCCACCGTCATCTAGAACAAGTCTTGTTATCTAATCCATGATACAATCCAATATTCACTAAATTGGTACTATTTTAACAACTTGAAGATCCCACTCACCCTAGTGAGAATAATAGTTTTCTTATAGTGATATAAAGTTAATACTTCTGTAGTAGAAGTTGAAATGAGCCTAGTATAAAGACAGACAATCCTTTCTAATAATTAAATTGAAACCCATAAATTCTAGTAAAAATGGTTACCAAAAGTAATGGTAAACACCAATTTCTAAAGAAAACCTCTTTAAATGCTTGATATTCTTTGTCCGCACTCCAAATAGTGTATCAATGGTTAAATAACCATCCATGATTTCCATAACCAAACCCTAAAATTTCTCCAAAAGTGATGATAGAAAAATGTGATGCTTTTGTATCAAACAAAACATATGTAAGGGTTGATGATACAAGAATCATAACTCTAATGGTAGAAGGACATATATCAACAATAGTCATAGTAGTGTGTATAGTATACAACTGTCTCACTCCACTACCCTAGGCTCGAGCCTAAATCCCCTAACTTATTTCCTCTTCGTGGTATTACCACTACTATACTAGGGTATCATTTCCCCTAACTCGACCTGAATGTCCAATGGAACTCTAACTACCTATCTAATGAGGGGTGTTTGTGTCCTTCCAAGACTCTGGTACCTATCATGATCCCCTGTCACTTCTTGGATATAAGAAATTCCTACAAAAACTATGAAGACGGCCTATAGGACAGCAAGCAGGAAACTAAAAAGTGGGGTATGGAAATTGAGGCCTCTTATGGAACAACATTTCATAGTTATAAGAGTGAAATGGAACCCAATCCTGAGATGGATTTCCACTAACCATAATTCTCTAACTTTTATTTCCTTGAAAAAAAACTGGCACATTTGTGCTTCTTACCTCTAAAAGAAGATATCCTAGTTTTCAATACTGAAATGGCCTGGAAACAGATCGGGACCGATCTAAGATTCCCATCCATGATGAGTGACTAGTTCTTCACTTCTAAAATGATACTTAGAAAAAAAATTCACTTGTGACCTGATCTCATAGATAATCACATCCTAAAATCATCTCACCCGAAATATCTCATCAACTTCTAAATATGGTTCAAATCACTACATGTAAATGAAATGTCCAGTGTAATCCCACACTAACATGCCCTCCTATGTGAGATGAATAAACTCACAAACCTTATCATCCCTCAACATCTTTGGAGAGAAGTGGATAAATAACTTCTCTATAAAGTAAATCCAAGATAACTCCTCTTTATTCCCAACATTCTCTAGAATGTCCCACCAACACTTAGAAGGTCAATGAATTATATATATAAAAATATTCACCCTCCTATTTTTGGGTGTCATAAGATGATTGAAGATTGTCTGTACTAACTCAATATAGAACTTATCTACTTCCTCCCTCTCTAGTAAATGTAACTCGATGATGTAGCTAAAACTCTATCATCAGCTCAGAAATCAAAGGGATAGTGAAAACAATATCCTCCTCCATGGATTGTAAGACCATAAGGAAGATATTGTGAAGTTAAACATCCATATAATCCTCAGAAGATATAGGATGCTCTAGATTAGATGCATTAATAGAATTCTGATTTTCACTCTCCTAATTCTCAACTCAAGTATGACAAGGATGTATTTTCACTACAAGAAAAATGCACTCCTTAGAATTCTGGATAAATACCAAGTTCAAACTTGACTGGTGACATAATGGATAACCATTGTATAATGGTCTTTATAAATATGGATCACATGTTTTTATCATAACATAATAGTTATATTATTTCATTTATAAAATATAAAGATATCTTTGTTCACAACCCATATAGGTAAGTATATCACATGAATAAATATGTCACTATCATAGAAAATTCATGCCAATATATATCCCTATATACCTATCATGATGCATACATACTCATCTCATTCTATACCAGGCCATGAGAATAAATCTCAGAAAATTATATCATTGTGAAGAAATAAAATCACACAATATGTAAATCACCCTAGGTGAAATAACATCAATAGTAACAAGAGAACATTATGAAAATAAATTCCATCCCTATGAAATAGAATTTTCCCCCATAAATGGGTCAGCTAATACCATGAACAATCTCATTACCAATTCCAATCACATCCTAGTCTAATTTATACCTCCTCCCAAATACTAAAGCAATATAAAAGGAAAACTTGTATGCTTTAATACCAATTTGTAACGTACCATGTTTGGGCACACTCTCATGTGGAAGAATCATATTGGTTTTGGGACATCAATTATGTCTCTTCATATTACATAGGATTTCGAATGGAAATGGAGGTGTGATATGTACAATGGGGAGACTATGCCCCTCGTATTAAGTTATATAGAGGTAAAAATAAATTGTAGTAATAAATATCATAGTAATGGATAATAGTGGAAATAGTATAACATGCATCTAGGAAGTAAAAAAGGGGGAATCAATAAACCAAATAATAATGAATCATGTAATGACAGGATGAAATGTATATAATTTTCAAAATGAATTAATAAAAATAAAATATTTACCTGACACAAAAAAACATAAAATACCCTAATCTCGGACACCATTTCAGTCTCGTCTCTACACTCCATCTCATCCCGCGACCACAAAATTAGAAACAAGGTCCTTTTTACTTGTCTAAACCTATGTTCAATTAATATTCTTATGTTCCAAACTACTACTCGAATATGGTTTGAGTAAAACTCATTAGGTCAACACCACTACGCCAAAACATAACTTTTCTGATAATAAGTGCATGAAATAAAGTGATAAACATATGTATTGATCAATAAATTAATACCATACATAAATCAACCTATGTTGGCATGGTGTCTGAATATCTTTGAGCATGTACCTTAACTATTTCAACCATAACCATAAACCATGGAATAATCAAAAAACTGGGAAAATCCAACTATATAGCATTTCAGCCTCGAGAAAAATATCTATATATAATCATTTCAGCATCAAACTGGGCCAAGCCTTCTACATAATCATTTCAACCTCAAACTCTAGGAATATAATACAATATAATTATTATAACATCAACTCTAGGCATGACACTCTATATAATTATTTCAATATCAAACTCTGGGCATTGACCGCTATATAAGCAATGCAGCATCAAACTCTGAGCATAACCCACTATAAAAGAATTACAACATCAAAATCCTAGCATATCTCACTATAAAATCATTACCTCATTAAACTGGTACATTCCTACTATATAAGAATTATAGCATGAATCACGAAAAAATTCATAATGGTATGGATATCATATTATTGCATCATAAGTCTTAATGGTTAATTATGAAAATTATAATTTATATTTCAATTACACATTAATTTATTTATGAATTTATATTCATCCACTTCGATAAGAAAAATACATTACCAAAGTTATTATATATCAATAAATTACATGGTTTATCATATCATGCTAAATACACTTTAAGTCGTTATCGAATTCATTATCAGTCTAGGGTAGGCACACACAACGGGTAGCTGTAAGCTAGGTCGCAACACCATTTGGATCTAAAGGGATCCAAGGAATAATCTAATCAATGATTTATCATCATTCATAATTTAATTAATTAATGTTCACATTGTGTTAGGAAGATCACAATATTTCATATACTTAAAAATTAAACATACCATAGGTTTAGGTTTTAGACCACTTGCCTTTAATCGGTGATCAACACGACACTTCCAATTGGAATCACCAACAAAACGTTAGTTAGGAAGGTCATGAGAAGGAAAATATATCATGCAACAATGTGATCAAAACCCAAAATGACCACAGTCAAGTGATTTACTGTAAGAACCCAGTTTTTTCTGTGAAAGAATTTGGAATATTCTTGATGATATTCCAGAGCAGCGCCTTCAGACGGCGTGCGATTCCAAGCCCCGGAGTGGCCGGAATTAAATGTTCTGTGCGTTCACACTGGAAATGCCAAATAAATGAGATAACTCCTAAATAGTGATCCAGATCAGAGATCCGAGTGTACGGATGGGTCTGTAATGGGGTTTTTACCCTAGGAACGAAATAAAACTTGTCGGCGCGGGATTTTTGGACCCCTCGCTCGCTTTCGGAGCATTAAACGGATAAATTAATTAATTTATTCGTTTAATGGTTAAACTTTTGTATCTTTTAAATGGTGGATCGGATTGGAAAACCGAGGGCAACGTTGAGTTTGGAATGTGCCATTTACCCTAGGATGGGTATAATTTTTGCGGGCGCGGCTTGCCTGTGTAAAATGGCTCCAGGGGCGTTTTCGTAATTTAGCGGCTTCGGACGTTAAATTTTATAACTTCCCAAAGGAATATCGGAATCAAATTATGAGACATACTTTGTGCTCAGGAGGTGGTTTTTACCCTAGTGGAGGCTAAACCTCGACCCCGTCGGGCGTTTCGGGTGCGGGCCAAAATTGAGGATTAAATTAATTAAAATTTAATTAATTTAATTTTCTTTTTAACACATAAACCACCCCTCCCTCTCCTTCGTTTCCCTGGAACCATCTCCCAAGGAGGACAATCTCCTCCTCTCCTCCTCCTCTCAGGCGAGGAATCTCTGGCAAGGCGACGGCGCGGCGGCGGATCGTCCATGAAGCGTCGGGCGAAGCCCAACAAGGTAGGATCGTACGTTTTGTTTTTAGTTTCCCGCACCTACTTTGAGCTCTATTTGCACTATAGATTCCTTTTCAAAACATCGGTCAAAGCCCATGAATGCGTATTATATTTTTTTCTATTTCCGACTCTTGTTTCGGATTTACAATCGGAGTTCGGAGGCGTTCGCAATCGTTCGTCGAAGTTTGTAGGTTTTGAAGGTGATCCCGGCCGGTTTGGGTGCTCTGGCGGTCCGAGGCGCGGCGGCAGGGGCTTCGGCGGCGACGGCTGGCGGCGGCGCTCCTCAGCGCGGCGGCACGGCAGCGCTCTTCGGCGGTGGTGGTTGGCGGCAGTGCTCCTCAGCGCGGCGGCGCGGTGGCCGAACTCGCCAGAACGGGGGGGCGACCCGGGGTCGCGACGCGACTTCGGCGGACAGAGACCCGCGAACTGCGGGTCTCCGCGTGAGGGCAGCGAGACCGGTCGTCCGGGCTGGTCGGGTGTCTGCAGGCTGCAGCCAGATGGCCGCGGCGAAGTGAGTCGGGCCCGCGGTCGGGCCACGGGCCGGCTGTGCGCGGACCGGGCCGGTCCGGCCCAAGCCCCCCCCCCCCCCCCTTCTAAATTCCGACGTCTATAGCTTTCGCTA
Organism: Viscum album; assembly: GCA_963277665.1. Lineage (NCBI taxonomy): Eukaryota > Viridiplantae > Streptophyta > Magnoliopsida > Santalales > Viscaceae > Viscum > Viscum album. The sequence goes on from OY728123.1 coordinate 1,761,655,669, forward strand.
CGGACGTCCGTTTTGTGCGCCATCTGTGGCGGTGCAGGCCTGATGCAGAGGCGGAAATTTTGAGATGGTTGCGGGAATTTTTAATTCACGAAATGAGGGGCCTCGGAGGCACGACGTGTCATTAAGTGGATGAGCGTTTTCCGGAGATTCTTGTTTTGGACGACACGGACGCGTCCGTTTTGAGCGCCGTCAGTGGCGTTGCGACCCTGGAACTGAGGCAGAGGTTTCCAGTGTGGTTCCATGCATTGAGACCGAAGTTGAGGTGTAGGCCCCACGGCCCGTCTTTTGAGCTGCGTGCAGCTTTTAGAGACTTTTTCCTCGGACGTCCGTTTGGGGCGTGCGAGCAGTCGATGTTGGGTGTTTTTCCAAGGGCATTGCATTGGCGCAGTCTGCCCTCTGTAATTCCGCACGATGGTGCGGGCCCCGCGAGGGCGGTTCTAGGTGTTGACGGTGATTTCCAGTCTTAATCACCGGGCGACCGTTTTGTACAAGTGGATAGTCCATCTTGTGTGCTTTTTCGAGAGGATCGCAACGGTACAATCCGTTCGTTGAGTTTCGGGACCGGGATGCGGGTCCTACGTAGCACTGCTCATGTGCGGTGCGCAGGAATGCATCTTTTTCTCCTGATATCTGTTGCACTCAAGTGAGCAATGCTTTTGACGTGTTTTCCTGAGGGGATCGCAATGGTGCGATGCGCCCGACTGTTTTTGGTGCCGAGGCTCGGGATCACGGGACGTCGTTCAGGCGTGAGGTGGTGTTGGTGACTTTTCCGTCGGATATCCATTTGAGGCGAGTTAGTAGTCGATCTCGCGTGTTTTTCCGTGAGGATTACAATGGTGTGATCCATTTGGTTGTGCGGATCCTCTTGTGTGATCTTATTGAATGTGTAGCATGAGAGGTGCTCCGGTGGCGGTTCGTCCTACCTTGTTTGTAGCGGACCCTTGGCATGTGATCGTGAACTCTTGGGAGAGTGTTGTAAATGATTCAAAAAATGTGGTTGGTCGTGCCTAGGCCTTTGAGGTGGAGTTGTTACATCACGCCTTCGCATTGACGCTGGGTGTCGTGTGCACGATAGCCTTTGGGCTAGAACGAGGTATACTCTGGAGGTATACGGGAGCACTTGGAGGTACGTGTGGTTTGTACCTGAGAATGCTTGTGCGCTTGGTTGGGGTTGACATGGCGCCACACGTCGGGTGGACCCCATGTGCGTGTCGTGTTCTACTTCATGTACTTTGACCTCTCGCGATGTAGAGGGTCCCTCTGTGATCATTTGTTTGACCAGCAGGGTGGCGTTTTTGGCTGGATTTGTGCTCGTTTGTTTGACCAGCAGGGTGGAGTTTTCCCCTGGCTTTGTGCTCGTTTGTTTGACCAGCAGGGTGGAGTTTTCCTCTGGCTTCGTGCTCATTTTTTTGGCCAGTAGGGTGGAGTTTCCCCTTGCCTAGTGCTCTTTTGTTTGACCAGCAGGGTTGAGTGGTCTCTCCTGGTCTTGTTCTTGTTGGTTTGGATGACAGAGATGGTTTGTACCACTATTTCTTCAGCTGTGAGGGGTTCCAGTACTGTGCCCTTTCACCGGTCTGCAGCACCGTTTTCGGCTACGGGTGTTTGTACAGCGTGGGTGTTTTCCCCACTTTCTGGGATGAGATGTCTTGGTCCGCTTCGACAGTGACTCAGCGGATTGGAGCAGGATCACCTTGTGAGGCCTGGGGAGTTTCTCCTGTTGCTTTGTGTTCCCAGGTAGAGCTTGTGCTTTTAGTGTGACCAACACTTTACGCGGGCACCGATACTCTTCCCAGGAGGTTGTTTCCAGCAGGGCTGAGGTTGTTTCCAGCGGGGCTGAGGTTGTTTCCAGCAGGGCTGATGTTGTTTCCAGCAGGGCTGAGGTTGTTCCAGCAGGGCTAAGGTTGTTCCAGCAGGGCTGAGGTTGTTTCCAGCAAGGCTGAGGTTGTATCGAGCAGGGCTCGTCAGTGGGTTACCATCCATCAGGTATGGCCAGTACAGCGGTGTTCACCGAGCAGTACAATCCAGCAGGGATGGCCAGAGCAGTTCCAGGCTTACCTCCAGTGGGGCTGGGCAGTGGTCCCTGATTCCAGGCTTACCTCCAGTTGGGCTGGGCAGTGGTCCCTGATGCCGGGCTTACCTCCAGCTGGGCTGGGCAGTGGTCCCCGATGTCGGGCTTACCTCCAACTGGGCTGGGCAGTGGTCCCCGATGCCGGGTTACCTCCAGCTGGGCTGGGCAGTGGTCCCGTCACCGACTTTAGCCGGGTCGCCCTCCAGTGGATTACCCTATTACGGGACTGGGTAGTGTGGCACCCGTCGACTTTCCGGGTCTCCATGTAGTGGGAACCTGTTGACTTCCAGGGACCCTCCAGTGGGGCTGGGCATGGGGTCGCCTGTCGACTTTGAGACCTCTCGACTGTGGGGAAGTGACGAGTTGTTGTTGACGTTCCCCTAGAACTCTCAAGTATGAGGAGCTTTTCCCCCACCGAGACACATCCTTGTGACGCGACCTAAAACTGTGTGGGTGAGTCAGTTCTACCCAAAGCGGATAGTGTCGAGGTGTGGTGCTTTAAGCCTTTGACTTGTAGTTTGGGGCAGACGTACGGGATGTTGGGCATCGATTGTGTTTACTTCTGGGACTGTTGCCTACTCTTTCTTGGGCTGAGCTGCGGGATGGAGATCCCCTTACAATCTTGTTTGGGCTTCTTTTTTGAGCATATGGACTTGTATATACCTTGTTCTAGTACCCGATTCTTGGGTTTGGTTACTCTCCTTCTGGGAGAGGTGAAGACGAGCGGGGTATGCCACGTGTTTTCCGTGTCTAGCTTCTCGTGGTTGGACGATTCTACTCTCCTGCTATAGGTAGCGAAGACTCGACGAGAAGTTAATTATCTCACCGTTTCCAACTCCTTATGTTTGGACGAGTCTACCTTCTTTCCTCTTGTTGGGTTGAGCTAGACTCTTTACTATACTCCTTACTTCCCTCTCTATTGTTCTCCTTCACTTTTCCTTGTTTTCTCTACTGCTCACCCTTCAGTACCTCCTTTTTTTCTCCCTCGAGCCTTCGGCGTATCCTACTGAGTATTTTTATACTCACCCCTGCTTGGGCTTTGCCCGCACTTGGTGTGCCCTTGCAGACGACGGATAGGTTGGTCGTGACTTCAGTGAAGCATAGGAGTTCGGGAGCTTGGACCGCGTGCGGTGGTCGTAGCCAAGTTCCAGGTGGGAGACCCCTCAGCTATTTGTTTTGTTTACCTGTTTCCGGGTTGTGGCACTTTTCTGGTTGGGTGTGTGTTTTTCCCCTTTTTCCTTCTCAGCACTTTACTTGTACTATTTAGAGGTCGATGCACATATTTGGTATTTATATAGCAGTTGACCTTTTCGTTGCTTGTCTTTTCTTTTACTCCTCACTGTTTCACTGAGTGTGTTGCGTGTGTGTGTGTACAGGTACATAGGAAAAGGCCTCCCTGAGTTGTTGTGCCTTCGGCGCTATTCGCAAGCCCCTGGCCTATGGAGGCAGGCTTGGGGTAGTTGCGGCTCAAGCCCGGGTAGGGTCGGGTCATGACAAAGTAGAATCAGAGGTGGTTCGTTACTTAGGACACTGTTCGGATGTCCCTAAAAGAGGAATTGGTTGGGATTTATGGCAACAGTGTTAACGTGTCTCGAGAGCGGCTCTCAGGCCAGGGAGTCCAGTGATGGTGCGGCGGCCGACGTATCCATTCACCAGGACCTTGATAACCCGCTTGTCGACTCGGCATGTTGAGACACTTGTTGCAGGGAAAATTGGTTTGTTCATCACATAGGATTGAGTCTTTGACTTTCCTTCTTGAGTCAGCTCCCCATTTTTGTTGTTATTGGTATATACACATATGCTCATCTGACCGCGGCACTCCTTGATAATATTCAGGATGTCTCTGTGAAGACAGTCAGCCATGATACCAGCTTTGGTTCGTGACGACGACCTTGTGATCTACGAGGCCATAGTCCAGGACCCATCATGCGAGCCCCTTTTTCCGGGTGGGCCGGTAGCAGCACCCCCACCTGTTGAGCAGCAGGCAGTTTCAGCAGAGTAGGATGAGCTTGAGCGCAGGTTGGGCGCACTCCGTGAGTTCCAGTGGCAGAGACCGCTGCGGTTCAGTGGTGAGCCAGACCCTCAGGTAGAAGAGGGTTGGCTAGAGACAGTGGTTAGCCTTTTCGGGCTTGTGAAAATTCCGACAGATCAGAGAGTTGATTTGGCAGCCAGCCTTTTCCGTGGATCATCTTGGCGTTGGTGGAGTCTGGTGACTCAGCTTCTTGATGAGTCGTCACTTTCATGGGGCGACTTCCAGTTGTTGTTTCGTGAAAAGTTTTTCCCCTCCTACTTGCACTCTGTTTGGATTCAGGAGCTCCTACAGTTTCAGCAGGGAGGGATGACGGTGGCCGAGTACACGGCTAGTTTTTCAGACTATGCACGGTTTTACCTGGACTTGGTCCGTGACGACAACATCTGAGCGCGAAAGTTTGACCAGGGTCTCCTCCAAGAGATTCGTGTTGTCATAGTACCCTTGTTCATTTCCACATATTCCGGGGTTCTAGAGAAGGCGCTGGTGAAAGAGGGCTTCCTGTCACATTCTGGAGCTGGTGGTGGCAGCAATCACGTTAGAGTCGAGACGTCTGCCGCAGCTAGTGGGTGTCGGCAAGCAGAACCTCGACACAGGTGGATTTCTGACAACAGGACTCAGGGGCGTGGTCGTACACCACAGTGGCACCGGAGGGCACTAGTGCAGCCCAGAGAGAGTTGGTGCTATGCTTGTGACGGGCGAGGTCACTTGGCATGAGACTACCTGACCCGAGTTGCTGAGAGCTTCGGGCAGGTAGAAGGCGCACCACCACGGCAGAGGCAGCACCGTGATCGGAGTAGCGCCCAGAGAGATGGTGCTAGCAGAGAAGTGGGAGGAGCTGGAAGTGGAGGACGACCTCACGAGGTCTTACCCTCACTACTAGGTGGTCCATGACAGGCTCCGGGAGCTGACAGTTGGGACTGAGGACAGCCACGAGCTTTGGATGTCTACGATCCTGCAGAGCATGGGATGGTGAGAGGTACCCCTTGAGACTCTTCTACTTTTTGCAATAGAATTTTTAGGCTCTTCATGTGAAAGGCTTTTCTCCCTGCTCCTTGATTGAGGTGTTACCAGGGTGACGCAGGGCATCAGGTGTAACCCTGTGTTGGTAAGGAAAAGGGTGTGAGACCTTTTCCTTTAGTCGATGGTGTCCACTCCTTCTCCATTTTAGAGTGTAAGAGAGCATCGACTTTGGAACCTTATGTGACCATATATCCTTGAGTGTTTCACCATATAGATATTCTGAAGGAGGGAATCACCAGGCCTTGTCTCAGGTGCGGGCGGTGATTCCAGTCGCAGCGTGCAACGTAGAGGTTCATTCGGGGAGGTGAGCTACCCCCGAGAGACTTCGGGCCATTTGAGACCGTGCAAAGGGATGGCAAGGTACCCTTCCGCATTTCCCTAACCCCAAAGTCTGGAGTGGGTGTATGAAGTCGGGAAGGGCCAACCTAGCGTGAACAGATCAATCCTTTGGTCTGTGTGCAGTGACGTAGAGCTGTGCGTGGGTTCTTCTGGGTATGGGAAAGCCAGGTGTGGGCTTAGTACCCTGTGTTGCTCCCTAGTTTTTCTTTTTGGGGATGAAAAGATTGTAAGAGGGAATGATGTAAGAACCCGGTTTTTGTTCTGAATGATTTTGGAATATTCGTGATGATATTCCAGAGCAGCGCCTTCAGACAGTGTGCGATTCCGATCCCCAGAGTGGCCAGAATTAAATTTTCAGGGCGTTCACACTGGAAATGCCAAATAAATGCGATAACTCCTAAACAGTGATCCTGATTAGAGATCCGAGTGTACGGATGGGTCTGTAATGGGGTGTTTACCCTAGGAACGACATAAAACTTGTCGGCGCGGGATATTTGGACCCCTTGCTCGCTATCGGAACGTTAAACGGATAAATTAATTTATTTATTTATTCTTTTAATGGTTAAACTCTAGTATCTTTTAAACGGTGGCTCGTATTGGAAAAATGAGGGCACCGTTGAGTTCGGAATGTCCCATTTACCCTAGGAGGGGTATAAGTTTTGCGGTCGCGGCCTGCCTGTGAAAAATGGCTCCAGGGGCATTTTCATAATTTAGCGGATTCAGACGTTAAATTTTATAACTTCCCAACGGAATATTGGAATAAAATTATGAGACCTCCATTGTACTCAAAAGGTGATTTTTACCCGAGGGGAGGCTTAACCCTGACCCCGTCGGGCGTTTCGGGTGCGGGTCAAAATTGAAGATTAAATTAAATAAAATTTAATTAATTTAATTTTCTTTTTAAAACATAAAGCACCCCTCCCTCTCCTTCGTTTACCTGGCAGCAGCTCCCAAGGAGGAGAAGCTCCTCCTCTCCAGCGAGGTAGCTCCGGCAAGGCGACGGCGCAACGGCGGATCATCCGTGAAGCGTTGGGCGATGCCCAACAAGGTAGGATCGTACGTTTCGTTTTTAGTTTCCCGCACCTACTTTGAGATCAATTTTCGATGTCAATTCCTTTTCAAAACATCGATCAAAGACCATGAATGTGTAGTATAGTTTTTTCTCTTTCTGACACTTGTTTAGGATTTGAAATCGGTGTTTGGAGGCGTTCGCAATCATTCGCAGAAGTTTGCGGGTTTTGAAGGTGATCCCGGCCGGTTTGGGTGATCCGGCGGTCCGAGGCGCGGCGGCAGGGGCTTCGGCGGCAGCGGCTGGCGGCGGCGCTCCTCAGTGCAGCGGCGCTCTTCAGTGGTGGCGGTTGGTGGTGGCGCTTCTCAGCGCAGCGGCGCGGCGGCCGAACTCACCGGAGTGGGGGGGCGACCCGGGGTCACGGCGTGACTTCGGCGGACAGAGACCCGCGAACCGCGGGTCTCCGCATGGGGGCAGCGAGACCGGCCATCCGGGCTAGTCAGGTGTCGGCAGGCCGCGGACAGATGGCCGCGGCAAAGTGAGTCGGGCCCGCGGCCGGGCCGCAGGCCGGCTGTGGGCGGACCGGCCTGACCGGGCCGGTCCGGCCCAAGGGGTCCCCCCCCCCTTTCTAACTTCCGATGTCCGTAGCTTTCGCTACGGATGTCCGTTTTGTGTGCCGTCTATGGCGGCGTGGGCCTGACGCAGAGTCGGAACTTTTGAGATGGTTGCGGTAATTTCTAATTCCCGAAATGAGGTGCCGTGGCGGCTCGACGTGTCTTTAAGTGGACGAGCGTTTTTCCTGAGATTCTTGTTTTGGACAGCGCGGACGCGTCCGACGTCCGTTTTGAGTGCCGTCAGTGGCGTTGCGACCCTGGAACTGAGACGGAGGTTTCCAGTGCGGTTCCAGATGTTGAGGCCGAAATTGAGGCATGGGCCCCACGGCCCGTCTTTTGAGCTGCGTGCATCTTTTAGCGACTTTTTCCTCGGACGTCCGTTCGGGGCATGCGAGCAGTCGATGTTGGGTGTTTTTCCGAGGGAATTGCGTTGGCACAGTCTACCCGCTGTAATTCTGCACGATGGTGCGGGCCCCATGAGGGTCGTTCCGGGAGTTGACGGTGATTTCCAGTCTTAATCATCGGGCGACCGTTTTGGACAAGTGGATAGTCTATCTTGTGTTCTTTTTCGAGAGGATCGCAACGGTACGATCTGTTCGTTGAGTTTTGGGACTGGGATGCAGGTCCCACGTAGCACCGCTCGTGTGCGGTGCGCCGGAATGCATCTTTTTTTCCGGATATCCGTTTCACTCAAGTGAGCAGTACTTTTGACGTGTTTTGACAAGGGGATCACAATGGTGCGATGCGCCCGACTGTTTTCGAGGCCGAGGCTCGGGATCATGGGACGTCGTTCGGGCGTGAGGCAGTGTTGGTGACTTTTCCGTCGGATATCCATTTGAGGCAAGTAACTAGTCGATATCGCGTGTTTTTTCATGAGGATTACAATGGTGTGATCCGTTTGGTTTTGCGTAGCCTCTTGCATGATCTTATTGAATGTGGAGTATGAGAGGTTCTCTGGTGGCGGTTCGTCCTACCTTGTTTATAGTGGACCCTTGGCGTGTGATCGTGCACTCTTGGGAGAGTGATGCAAATTATTCATAAGATGTGGTTGTTCGTGCCTGGTCCTTTGAGGTGGAGTTGTTACGTCATGCCTTCGCGTTGACACTAGGTGTTGTGTGCACGATAGCCTTTGGGCTAGAACAAGGTCTACTCTGGGAGTATACGAGAGCGCTTGGAGGTACGTGTGGTTTGTACCTGAGAATGTTTGTGCGCTTGGTTGGGGTTGACTTGGGGCCACACATCACGTGGGCCCCATGTGCGTTTCGTATTCTGATTTACGTACTTTGACCTCTCGTGACGTAGAGGGTCCCTCTGTGCCCGTTTGTTTGACCAGCAGGGTGGAGCTTTCCCCTGGCTTTGTGCTCGTTTGTTTGACCAGCAGGGTGGAGTTTTCCCCTGGCTTTGTGCTCATTTGTTTGACCAGCAGGGTGGAGTTTTCCCCTAGATTTTTGCTCGTTTGTTTGGCCAGTAGGGTGGAGTTTCCCCTGGCCTAGTGCTCTTTTGTTTGACCAGCAGGGTTGAGTGGTCTCCCCCTGGTCTTGTTCTCGTTGGTTTGGCTGACAGAGATTGTTTGTACCTCTATTTATTCAGCTATGAGGGGTTCTAGTACTGTGCCCTTTCACCGGTCTGCAGCACCTTTTGCGGCTACGGGTGTTCGTACAGCGTGGGTATTTTCCCCACTTTCTGGGATGATATGTCTTGGTCTGCTTCGACAGTGACTCAGTGGATTGGAGTGGGATCTCCTTGTGAGGCCTGGGTAGTTTCTCCCATTGCTCCGTGTTCCATGGTAGATCTTGTGGTTTCTGTGTGACCAACACTTTACATAGGCATCGATCCTCTACCCAGGAGGTTGTTTCCAGCAGGGATGAGGTTGTTTCCAGCGGGGCTGAGGTTGTCTCCAGCAGGGCTGAGGTTGTTTCCAACGGGGCTGACGTTGTTTCCAGCGGGGCTGATGTTGTTTCCAATAGGGATGAGGTTGTTCCAGTAGGGCTGAGGTTGTTCCAGCAGGGCTGATGTTGTTTCCAGCAGGGCTGAGGTTGTATCAAGAAGGGCTCGTCAGTGGGTTACCATCCAGCAGGGACGGACAGTACAGTGGTGTTCAGCGAGCAGTACCATCCAGTAGGGATGGCCAGAGTAGTTCTGGACTTACCTCCAGCGGGGCTGGGCAGTGGTCCCTGATGCCGGGCTTACCTCCAGAAGGGCTAGGCAGTGGTCCCCGATGCCGGGCTTACCTCCAGCTGGGCTGGGCAGTGGTCCCCGATGCCGGGCTTACCTCCAGCTGGGTTGGGCAGTGGTCTGTGATGTTGGGCTTACCTCTAGCTGGGCTGGGCAGTGGTCCCTGATTCCGGGTTACCTCTAGCTGGGTTGGGCATTGGTCTCATCGCCGACTTTAGTCGGGTCGCCCTCCAGTGGATTACCCTCTTACGGGACTGGGTAGTGTGGCACCCGTCGACTTTCTGGGTCTCCCTGTAGTGGGAACCCATTGATTTCCAGGGACCCTCCAGCGGGGCTGGGCAGGGGGTCTCCTGTCGACTTTGAGACCTCTCGACTGCGGGGCAGTGATGAGTTGTGGTTAACGTTCCCCTAGAACTCTCAAGTACGATGATCTTTTCCCCTACCGACATGCATCCTTGTGATGTGACCTAAAACCATGCGTGTGAGTCAGTGCCTCCCAAAGAGGATAGTGTCGAGGTGTGGTGGTTTATGCCTTTGACTTGTAGTTCAGGGCAGACGTGTGGGATGCTGGGCATTGATGGTGTTTACTTCTGGGACTATTGGCTACTCTTTCTTGGTCTGAGCTACGGGATGGAGATCCCCTTACGATCTTGTTTGGGCTTCTTGTTTGAGCATATGGACTTGTATATACCTTGTTCTAGTACCCACTTCTTGGGTTTGGTTACTCTCCTTCCGAGAGAGGCGAAGATGCGCGGGGTATGCCACGTGCTTTTCGTGTCTAGCTTCTCGTGGTTGGACGAGTCTACTCTCCTACAATAGGTAGCGAAGACTCAACGAGAAGTTTATCTTCTCACCGTTTCCAGCTCCTTGGGTTTGGACAAGTCTACCTTTTTTCCTCTTGTTGGGTTGAGCTGGAATCTTTACTGCACTTCTTAAGGCCCTCTCTGTTGTGCTCCTCACTTTTCCTTGTTCACTCTACTGCTCACCCTTCGGTACCTCCTTTGTTTCTCCCTCGAGCCTTCGGGGTATCCTACTGAGTATTTGTATACTCACCCCTGCTTGGGCTTTGCCCGCATTTGGTGTGCCCCTGTAGACGACGGATAGGTTGGTCGTGAATTCAGTGGAGAATAGGAGTTCAGGAGCTTGGACCGCATGCGGTGGTCGTAGCCGGGTTCCATGTGGGAGACCCGTCAGCTGTTTTTTTTACCTGTTGCCGGGTTGTGGCACTTTTCTGGTTGGGTGCGTGTTTTCCCCTTTTTCCTTTTCATCACTTTACTTGTACTGTTTAGAGGTCGATGCATATTTGTGGTATTTATATAGCAGTTTCCCTTTTCGTTGCTTGTCTTTTCTTTTACTCTGCACTATTGCATTGAGTGTGCTGTGTGTGTGTGTGTACAGGTACTTAGGCAAAGGCCACCCCGAGTTGTTGTGCCTTCGGCGCTGGTCGCTAGCCCCTGGCCTATGGAGGCGGGCTTGGGGTAGATGTGGCTCGAGCCCGGGTAGGGTCGGGTCATGACATTTACACCAAAACAACAAATAAAAAAGGAAGATGATGGAAAACCTAAGCAGAACCACTCACAGGAGATTAGATTCGTGATTGGGACGTTTGGAGTTAGGGAAGGCCCTCCAAATTCACCTCGAAAATGTTCGAGGTCTAAGATAGAGAGGATAAATTGAAGGAATGAAACAAATCATACACATGGTAGGCTTAAAACTATTGATTTAAAAAAACACATGGCATGTAACCCTCTTTCTTGTCATGTATTTATTATTCAAGAGTTACATTGAAATTTGTGTTTCCTTGCCTGAATTAACCACTACCCAAACATTACATGTTATGCAGTGAGGATTCAAATCATGTAACCAATTCACACCATGAAGTAGTTCATGGACTGTATCTCATTCATGACATCATCCTGGTGGAAATTTCATGTTTTTCAACCCATTTACATGGCATGTAAATCCCATACAGACAGCTCTCTTCTAAGCATCTTCAAAAGAACCCAAACCACCTTTTAAGCCTTCCAAACTTACTAAAAACCCTCATAAGACCAATTAAAATATTTATACCTTGAATCCATTGATTCAAAAAAAACATACATTCTTATACATTAGTCCATTTTCCCCAACCAAATATATCTATCTCCAAATAAGGCATTCCCACCAAGGTTTAATGATAAGAAAAAAATTCCAAATGGAAGACATTTGATGAAAAACTCAAAGTGAAACATATCTAGAAAAAAATGTGATCAAACAATAAAAGTTTATATTAATTCATAAAATATTATTATACCTATCTGAACATATAATAGAAATTAAAATCAATAGAGTAACATTTTATAATTTCCCTTTACTTAAAATAATATAAAGAACTTTATCAAAGAGAAATGGCACATAAATGCTATATTTTAGAATATATAAAGGGGTGGTAAAGCTAAACTCATAAAATATAAATATATCAAGTTTTATACATATTTTTAAAGCCTTATCATGTAATTTTTAAATGTAATTACTCGATTCACCCTTACCGAGGTGACAAATATTTACCATTGTTATTATTCATTATAAAAAAAATGTTGAAATATTTTCCAAATTTTAACCTATTGGTTCCACATATGGAATCCATTTTTAAATATTAAATTTCTATATGTGTAAGAAATATATTTTAATATAAATTCATAAAATTAATTGAAAAATAGTTTTTAGATAAATGTTTTTTAATCCCAAAAATGAACTTATAAAAAATCAAGTATAAATATGATTAATATGTAATTAATTAGATTATTTTTAACTAAAGGATGGATATATTTATTTACTATAAAATTCAAATCATAATGGGACCTTTTAATTAAATTAAATGACCATTTTATAAAAATATGTATTTTCATTATTAACTAAGAAAATTATCTTTTCTGAAAAATATCAAAATTTCAACCTAAGAATATTTTGATATGTCGATTTAAAAAATTATATTCTTTTTATCAAATAAAATGTTTAAAATTATAAAAAATTAATTATAATATTTTCTCACCAAAAGAAACAAAATCCATTTTTAAGAAAATGTATTTTTAATGAATAAAATGAATTTACAAAAAAATTTGAGCTTATTTGACAAGAATTAATCAATAACTTTGAAATGGTTAGGACTATTATATTTATATATATATATATATATATTAGGATTCACTTAATTTTATTCATATCCTCTAATTCAACAACTAAGTTATAATGATCATATTTAAGTCATAATATTTTCTGGTTTATTTAAGCTCGATTTTCCGTTTTTTATATGATATCGAACTTAATGTTCTTTTAAAATATAAAAATATTACATTCTACCCCTTAATGAAATTAAATCCTGAAAATTTAACTTTTTTCCAGATAAAATGGGTTGGAAAAATTTTAAAAAATCAATTATTGGGACTGGAAGATAAAACATATGATTTTGAAAGGAAAACTTTTTTAATATTTAATATACCTTTTTTAAAAACCCACATCATAAAATAAGATAATAAGAAATAAAGGGAAGGGGTAATATGAAGTTTATCTACAATAACATATAAATAGGTTACCAAATAGGAGAGAATTTGTGGGGAGTGAAAATAAGGATACAGAGGAGAAAGGTGATGTCTAAATAATTATGGGGAGTGATAGAGAACATTGATTAAAAGAAAGTGAATAGTCATGATAAATTCAATGACCATAAAACCATAAATCATTGAGGTGTGAAAATAAAACTGATTCATTATAAAATATTGTAATAAAGGGGAAAAAATTTCATGATCATTTATCTAAAGTTAAGTGATTATTTTACTGCTAAGATATTGAACATGTGAAAATATAATTACTTGATTTATTTATATTTCATAAGAAACATTTAATCCTTTGGTTTTTATCCCATCACATTTCACTTTTATCTCATTTATTACTCATTTAAATGAATATTCAAAAATAATTCTTATTTCATGAATCACTAAAATTAGATTCTAATAGATCAGATGATCTACAAAAGGATAACAGGTAAATGCTCTTATCTTTAGACATTAAAAAACCAAAATGGATATCACAAGGTAAGAAAGTATCAATTATAAATAAAACATCATATGAAGAAATAAAACATTAATCTCAAAATCCCACATAGTAATATAAAATGTTAAACATAAACGTTTGATAAAAACTAACCTTAAAATTATTCAATATTTTTTTCAACAAGTCCAAAACCCAAAAATCAAAAAATTTTGATCACATATTCATCCAATATACATATAAAATTTATATACAAATAACATAAATCACTTCTAAATCCACATACCAAAAATCTATTTTCCCTAATCTTATAATCACCAAAATATAATAATATTTTTCATAAATAAATTGAATACCATAAATCCAAAATAAAACCATATATACTTATAAAAATATAATTCAAACATCATTTCTCATCTTAAGAAAAATTAGTTCCATATACCTTAATCATATAATGTTTCAAAAATAGTTAACTTCCTAATAAATAAAATTAATCCCTTATTCACCAAATTACATTGCAATCTCATGGTTATCTATATGATAAAACATATGTTCCCAAAAGGTAATAACCATTTTATCCCAGTTAACCATAATTTAATCTAAATTAAAGATCATCATAACCCTAAATGTTTTAATACCTTTAAATATATTTACAATAAATATAATAGAATTATTCATCAAATAACAATTTTACTACAACAAAAGTTAAACATAAGGGCAACAAATAACACAAAAATTTATCAAAACTCAATAAATGCCTCATAAGTATCATTATTCACCTTAAAATCCAATCACTTAAAACCTTAAAAGGGGAGTATATTCCTTTAAACTAATGATACAAATTGAACATATAAACCCATGATGGTATCTATAACTCTTAAGATAATATCACATGAAAACATCCTAATATCCAAAGTTATGTAAACCCTGTTCTGATACTAATTATAACAGCCTCAAACTTATACTCCCTAATCTAGTGCTAAAAACAAAATCATTACATTTGAGGATTTAATATCGATAAACATTACACAGTTTTATCATTCCAAAACATACAAAATCAAATAGAAATATTATATCATTTACATACCTAAGGAACTTTTAGGAATATAGTTTTACAGAAGTAGGAAAATATCTTACATAATAATACCCTATTCTTTATGTCATCATTTTTCCACTATACCCTGTTTTTTGTCCTCATATTAAGTATTCATAAGTCCTCCTACTAATCATTAAAACCTATGAAAACATTTGAAAACATTTAATGATCACACAATTCATAGTAAGGTATATATAAAAATAAAAAAAGAACCCCATTAATTCATTTAAGAACATTGAGATCATATATGATAGATTCCCCTTAACACAATAAACCTTGAGATCAAATTATCATTGACTTACACATGAAATAATATTTATAGAACAAATTTTTTCATAAAACATTTTATAAGAAAATGTAGAGGTAAAATCATAAACATAAGGGTTTCTTAGAAAACATGATAACCCATTAAAAAAATTTCTTTAAACCATACCATTTTCTTTTAGACAGTGCAATCATTTTTTAAATAAAAGATCATTATCTTACCCTAAGAAATAAAAATATTTCTATGAAAAAAAATTAAAAAGTATAGAAAATTCATGTATTTTCCTTGGGACATCATCTTTATATAACCCTTTTAAGAAAACTTACAAAAACCATTACAAATGTAATAACTAACTTAGTTAATTCAAATAAAATTTTTGGAAGAACATGATCATTACCTAATGAATTAGATAACTATATCAGGATCACCAACCATCATAAAAAATTTAAAAGTGACATAACATAAATAAATCACATATAATCTTTCCTTTTTATAATAAAAACTCATAAAATGTTCTTTTTAACCCATCTAAAAAATATTTTTTAGTATTCACATAAAATAAGAAAAATATCATTTTATTTTGATAACATTTAATAAAAATTAACAAAATATTTTGAAAAAAAATCATTGTAAATAAAAAAGAAAATTTTATATGAAACCTATTAAAGAATAAAAACTATGAAAAATGGAAAATATATTCATGTTGTATATGTTAAAAATCAATCTTTTCATACCATTGTAAAAAGTATCTTGTTTGGAAAATGACAAAAAGATTATTTTTTTCTATTATTTGTAAATAAATTAAAAAGGGAATAGAAAAATAGTTTTTCAAAACATTTATGGTTAAATAATATATTACAAAAAAATTATGAATAATATTAATATGTAATAAAAACTATTTCAAATAATACATAAAAATATTAAAACGGTTTTTAGGGAAAATCCCTTATCGATTGATAACTTTTGATCCAATGAAATATTGAAGGAAATAACTTTTAATATATTTTTTTAAAACTTTATTTATTAGATAATAATGATAAAATCATTCATAATGCATTTTATATAGAATAAAAAGTAATACATGTTGTGAAAATATAATTTTTTTTGAAAGAAGGTTAATTAATACTAGAAATTCCTTACCTCGAATCAGACTAGTCACATATATTTTTCAACTAATGTATGATGAAATTATAATAATTATTTAATTTATTAATAACCTTATATTAGTTTAATATCTTATCATTAAAATATTTATTTTAGTTATTTCTTTGAAATGTATAATTACTTAGTCAGTTAAGTCCATGTAGATTTTTTTAGGGGACGTTTAGCTTATAATCTCAAAAAAAACTTTAGTATGTTAACCACTATCAAAGTTATCATTTTTACATAATATAAATAATAATAATAATAACATAATTATAATTTTTATACATCAAACCCAATTTTAGTATCACCCATGAAAGGAATACGTGAAAAATGAACCTCGTCTCTTAATGGAGCTAATATTCCATATGTACGCACAAATAATGTTATGATTTTTTAATGGGTGGAAGGGTAATATGGTAAGTGATATATGATATTTCAAAAATAATAATTATCTTATGAATAAAATATATATTTATTAAATCTATCATAATAACCAGCCTAGCGAGGTGGTAAATAAAAACAAAAATCATCGCATTGTGGAGGTGGTAGTCCAAACATACACACAAACAATGATGTCATTCTCCTAGGATAGAAAATTAGAAAAATAACTCTATTAAATTAACATAATAACATATTAGTTTATGTTATATACTGATTCTATTATAATAGAACTGTTTTAATATAATTTAATGAGGTAAAATAAGAAGTAAATTGACAGATATCAGTAAAAATGATTACCTCCTCTTTGAGATACCTTCTTTGGATTTCTTACTAAGGACCCAAGGGATAGTCTTTTGAACAGACCATAACCCATAGAACTTGTATAAGTATTTTTATAAGTTGTTTTTGTAGGGGTTTTTAATCCTTTTTTAATCAAGTTGGTGTGAATAATAGAGGTGTGGTGGTTTCCTTTTATAGTAACGGAAAAGAAATTTTTAAAATTATTAAAATATTAAAATATAGTAAATTATTTTTTCAATGAAAATTTAACCAAGTGGGCAAACATTTGATGGTCATATAGTTTCATTTTGAAATATTTTCAAAAAATAACATTAGTATAGGTTTACAAATAATTTATTACCTTGTCTTTGGGTTTAATCCCTTCATTATCCAATTTAATTCTTAATCATGGTAATACATTTTTCCACACTAAAGTGTTACAAATTTACTTATAAGGTAGAAATTTCCTCAAAAATGGTTGTGGGATGAAATTTTGGACTATATCCCATACCCCTTGTACTCATTAAATGGTATTATTATTTTTAAATCATTTAATAATATATTATTTAAAATAAAATACCATTATATTAATTTTTAGAACTATTCACATATTTTTACTTTAAAGACATCAAGACGGATATATAATTCAAATATAAACTTTTTGACCAACAATTATACTTTATTATTAACCTAAAATTTCTTGTAAGAAAATAATTTATCCAAAAAATATTACTTTTGATGTTTTTAAAATCATTTAATATTATTTTCAGCTCCTTATATAAGCATTGTGGTAGTGTTGTGTAAATATTTAAGGTAATTATACAATCACTAAAAATTAAAAAAAATTTACCATAAAAAAATTAAATTAATTACTATCGAAATAAAATTTTCTATTAATTGAAAAAATCTTATAATCCTTATGTGAACATGTAAAAAAATAAAGATAATTGAATGACATTTTGTAATTTTCCTTTAATTAAAATTATATAATGGTATTTATCAAAAAAGATGGAACCAAAATTCAATAACATTGAATATATAAAGGGTATTTTATAACAAAAATCATTAAATTGAAATAATTTATGTTTTATATATATTTTTATTGAATTTTCACATTATTATTAACCATAATTATCTGATTTACCCTTACCAAGGTGTCGAATATTTACCATGATTACTATTTATTATGACCAAAAAAATGTTGAAATATTTACCATATTTGAAACTAATTATTAAAAATATAGAATAATTAATTAATTATTCAATTTATATATTTTTCAATAATAAATTTTAATATGAATGTGTCAAACTCAATAACAAAACTATTTTTCAAAAAATGTGTCTTAAGCCCAAAAAATGAACTAATATCAAAATCAAGTATAAAATTGATTTCTATATAATTAATAGTATTATTTAAAAATAAATGATACTTATTTTAATTTTATATAAAATTAAAGTCAAAATGATACTTCTGTAATGAAAATAAATGGAAGTTTTACAAAAAACGGCATGTTCACTATTTATTGAAAAATCAATCTTTTTAGAAAAATATCAAAATTTCACCCAAAGATAATTTTAATAAAATGATTTAAAAAAATATATCAATTTTTCAAACAAATCCCAAAGTATTATAATCTAAAATAAAATATTCACTAAAAGATCAATAAATCCATTTTTGAAAAAAAAAGTATTTTTGATGCATAAAATTTCTATATTGAAAATTCAATTCTTATTTCCAAAGAATTAATAAATAAATTTATATTCAGTAGAAAAATTTTATATATATTTCATTATTTATTTACCCCTATTAATATCATTCAATTTAATGGATAGGTTATAATGGTCATATTTAAATAATAATATTTCAAGTCTTGTTTAACCTTGGTGTTTCATGTCGTATATGCTATCAAACATAGCATTGTTTTTAAATTTTAGTATATTACACTATTATAGATTTTTCATTTTTTTGTTCTTATTATGAATTATTTAGAGGATATCCTTGAGAATCATTGTAGAATACAACAAATAAGTCTTTAGTGACCATCGCTGCAACATCATCGATAAACACCAAGAATCTCTAGCACACACTATAAGTCATAGATCAACAACAAGAAAAGAAACAAAACAACTGGTCGAAAAAAACAAAAAAATAAGGACAAAAGGGAACTAAAATAAAATGTCCCAAACAAACCATAGCACACATACTCCTAAAATCTTCATATGTTTTCCTTACAAGTCTCTAGTAGAAACACCCAGTCTCACCGCTCAAGTCAAACGAAAATGGGGTGTCTATCGTTTTATCTCCAAACCACTAGATATACCTGTGTGAAATTTTCCATTAACCATTAAACCATAAAATAACATAGATTCATCCTAAACTAGCTAACACACCTGCAAAACCTATTAAATTAACTCAGAAGTGTCTTGTCCCATGGATTCTGAAAAGAAACTGAAAACCATGTCTTAGAGAAGGATAAATTCATCAGTTTATAAATAGAAAGGGTTTATGGAAACTCTTTATTGTGACCATAATATACTCACACTATAGTTGCAATAATAGGGAAGATTTGAAGCACTAACACATTCTCCCCAAGAACACGATGAGAAAGGACACATTAAAGGATACTTATAAGGTCTGAGGACATGATATATCCAAATCATCATCTTACCAAATGATTTCTGGTTCAAAATTTTTGTCCCCATTATATGACCATCCCTCTAAATAGGTTTTAGGCTTCAACCAGTTGTTGAAAAAACATCTCTCAGCCTTCATAAGATAAAACCCCATATCTGGTACTCTCAAACAACCCCAACCATATTGAGGGTCATTATAGAAGATTCTAGATCTGCAAAAAAAAGGAAAACCAATTCGAGTGGTGAAGCGATCCAAATATATAAGTGCTTTATTGAAATCATACATCAAGGGAAATACTTTATGTGAAATCAACTAACCCAAGAAAAATGAAACCTAAAAAACTGAAATAGAATGAGATGAAAACTATGATCAAAGAAAAGAATAAACTCCGAAGAACATCATTAATACAAAACTTAAATATCTATGGGTGGATATCATCTTTATTCAACTAATATAAACTTGGAGTGAATATTGATCTTTGCATCCTTTCATTGGTTTTAAAAACTATATATTTTCTATTCACTTAAAATTCAAATTTTTTAGAAAAATTCAAAAATTCCATCCAAAGATAATTTAAACATGATGACTACAAATTAGAATCCCTTTTATGAACATAATTTTCTATTAATGATCAATTAAATTATTTAATAAAAAATATTTAGGTATTTTTAAATAATTAATTTAAAGCTAAAAATTTAAATATTCCATTTAAATATGTATTTTTTATTGTAAGACATATAATTATAATTAAATTCTCATTTATTAATTGATTTTTATTATTTATATTTATTGAATGTACTATTACTATATGATATTATGTATATTTTCAAATGATTTTATCTTACACATAACCATCAAACTAGTATTTAAAGGTCATGTTACTTTGTTATTATTATAGCAGTCACATTACCCTTAGCCAGAAGGTTCAAGAGACAGGAAGGCCTACTCCTAAAAAAATATTATAAAAAAATAAAACAATAGTACAAAGCATATCAGAACAAAGGGGCATTACAAAGCTGAGTGTGCACCTCACCACTATAGTCCATCTATGCCAGAATAGAATAGTAACTTAGAAAAACAAAAGACTAACTTGAGATAACCCCCCTAATTACTCTTTTGGAAAGAGAACCAACAATCTGGTTGTCCTATCTATAAACATGGGAGACAACAAGAGAGATGGACTTCACAAGATGAAGATAAGCAATCCATTGAGACAATACCCTCCATGGAACATTCCTAGACCGACCTTTGAGAATTTTCACAGCAACAGAAGAATATGATTCAATCTATAATCTCTACTAACCATAATGGCCTACATACCTTATCGCCTTTATCATCGTCCAAAGATCCGCTTAAACTAAAAATACATTTCCAATGAAGTGGAAAAAATAGACCTTCATTAAGCCCTTATGGGTGTGAAAAATGCAGCTATTGTTAACAAAATTGGGTTCACTAGAGGCCGCCCTATAAATATTAACTTTAAGTCAATCTGAGATCGGTGTAATCCATCGAATTTATTTCACCATACGTGGTTTTCTCGCCCTACCACTACCACCTAGAGTCGTCAAAATAATAAGGTCAGAGACATAATTATTCATTGATCCTATTTTAATTTTAGAAGAAAGTTTGATACTACGATGAATAGCCAGGACACCATCATGGAAGGAGGGGTTACAATTGTTAAAAATCAGATTATTTCGTGCCTTCCATGTAAAAGATAATACATTGATAGCCACCGAAATCAATTTACCATATTATATTTTTAAATATTATATTTTTGACCCTTTTCATCTTGTTTATATTTTTTATCATCTTTGGTAATGGTGGATATGAAATTACATTGAAAAAAGAATGATATTTCACCTTCTTTAATAATTTTCAAGTGCAATTTTACAAAATCCATGAAAATTTAATCTTTTTCCAACCTCTTCATGGATATAACTCCACGATATTTCAAACTCAATGTATCCATCATCATTTTTCCCTTTAAAAATTTATAGTGTTTTACACATTCATAGTCCTTGAGTAGTTCCAGTTATCTCTATTATCTCATGTTGATCTATTTTTATGTGATTATATACATCAAACTCTTATAGATCATATATATTTCATATCATTCACTATAAAAATATTTTCTCAGTATTAATAAGGTAAATAATAATATCATTCATCCAAGATCATGCATTGGATAATGATTTTTCATTGGTTTTTAGTTACCTTAATGAATATATAAAAACTCTATCATTTTATATAATATTTCACCCTAGCACTTTCATTGATGATTCAATATATATATCAAATATTTCCTTCCTAATTTTTAAAGTTAATACTGATGAATTGATTAATCACCTATTTAGTACTTCAACACTTTAAATTTATTTGAGCATATAAATTTTACCCCTTTATATGGATACATGGTTAATGAGTTTTATAATTAAGAAAAAGTTTCATAAAATCAGAAATTTTAACTAATTAATCCTAATAATCTATATATTTCATTTATATTCATTGGTTTTATCCATTATTCAATCACCATGGTCATATATGGATTAATTGACGTTCTATCCTTAGAGACAAAATTTTCAAGAAAAGGAACTTGTTGAAGAAAAAATAATATGTATAAAATTTATCCTATAACTCATTCTCTTTAACGTTATTAGGAACAAGTTATAAATGGTAATCATACTCTTTAAAGATCATAGATTATATAAAAATATTATCAATAAATATCATAAAAATTTTATCAATATAATACTTCAATACACTCTTCATTAATTCCATAAACACAAAACGGTGCATTTGTTAGTACAAAAATATTTATGGTCAACTCATAATTATAGGATCAAAATATTGTTTATTTTACTACATGTGGGGTGAATTTTAATTTAAAAAATAAAACAAACATTGTTAATAACCTCTGAGAAGAAACAAATTAGATGTAGAAACGTACAAATATACTTAATAAAATTAGAGTTTTGAAAAGTTTAAAACAACAAATATAAACTATAAAAACCCAAGTAAGGATAGAATCATTTATTTTTATATTTATTAGTATTTATTATGTATATATTTATATTCATTATAAAGATATAAGTATTTTTTTAACGAAAAAAAATATATTTATTAAATTCTTTTCTTAAAAGGTTTTATTTAACAGTTTAGTTTTAAAATTATATAATTTTAATTTAAAAATAATAATTTTTTTTTTAATTCACCATTTCAAAATTATCAAAAGATGAATTTTTAGTATTTCTCTAAAAATATTTATTTTTTGGTGTATAGTTGAAAATACCTTTTTTCATAAAACTTTCATTTATTTTCATTAAACATACACCATAATATTTTGAATTTGATCCTAAATTAATATAAATCTAATTGAGTTGAAAATAATATAATTAACTATATAATAAAAACTAATTTATGTGATCTTGGTTATAATGATGGATTTAATGTATATATATTATATTCATAAAATAGTTATAATTAAATATAAGTAAAATATCATCTATTTTATTAATCTTTCATTCACAAAAAAATGATAACAGCATTCATGTGTATGTTTGGTATACCACCTCCACGAATTGATGTGATTCATTTTTCATCACCACATCACATAGATGACATATATATGTTTATATAAAAAATAATATGTTATTTATGATATTATGATCATTTTTAAAAAATAGAATAATACTTAACTTTTTTACATAATGATCTTTGAAAAATGGAAATGTGGTTTATGTGTACATGCGGCCTACCATCTCCATGATTGTAACATTGTTCATTTTTTTATAACAATCTCTAATGGTTGGATTTAAAATTATAATTTATGTATAAAAATGATAATTATGGTATTATTATTATTCTATGCATAATAGAATAATGACCTATTTGACCATATTCAACCTACCAAATTCATTTTGGACATATGAGTTAAATATCGTCGAAACATATGACATGAACTTAATTGATTAATTAATTGATTATAAAATGGTAAAAGGAAACATAAACCTGAAAATTTATCATAAAAAAGTAAATAATTAACTTAATTTTATTATTTAGGAAGATAAGGTTTGTGACGAGTCAGACTCAGTGTAAGAGACACTTTACTTTAAAAACTTTATTTTAAATATTTTAATGATTTATTTTATAAATATTTTTCTTCCATGTCCATGTTTTTAAAATTATTTAATGGATGTATTTTTAGATGAATAAATTAATTATAAATGAAATTTAATATCACTTATTTACAGTATTTTATAGGTTTTAAAAAGGAATATTTTTATGTATTTTTTATGGAATGTTTTGGATTTCCTTACAAAAGATAAAAAGATTGTTTTATTTTAACATAAATGGTAAAAACAAAATTTTCCACCTCTGTTACCACTATTTGGATAAATTTATAATTTTATATGTTTTTTTCAAATAAAATCCCTCTTTCCTTTTTTTCAAGTAATTTTAGTTTTGAAAGTGGTTTTTTAAAAAGTAAATGTTATTTTGATATCCGAAAGTGTTTTATATATGGGTTCAAAAGAGTTTTTCAGGGGATTTATAATGAAAATGTGAAAGATTAAAATTATTATTCATGATATAGTCCTTTAAAATTATTTATAATGAATACTGATCCAGATATATACAATGATAATTGGTGATCCCAATATAGCTTATATGATAGATGAAACCAGATAAAACTCCAATGCAATGGGTAATGATTATGTTCTCTAGATAGTTATGTTGGAATTCAATTTTATAGTTTTAATAATTATAAGGGATCTTATAATAGTTCTATTAAGATGATGTCCCAAGGAACCTTTATGAAATTTATATTATTTCTAATTAGTTTTCATGGAAATATTTTTATTTTATAAAGGTGATCTAATGATTTTTTAAAGTAAAGGATTATTCCCTTTTAGGGTAAAGATGTGTGTTTTATAAAAAAAATTATGGGTTCTAATATTTTCTAAGAAACACGCAGGGTTATGATTTTTCTTTATGTTTTATTATAAAGTGTTTCATTAAAAAATTTGGGCAGTAAATATGATTTCATTTGAGCTCAGGGTTTAAAGAAAAAATCTTTTTATGATCTCATGGTTTTAAAATGGAAAAATGGGTTTCTTTCTTTTTCTTTTATGTCTCTTACTGAGATTTTGTGATCATCCAATATTTTAAATGTTTTTAAAAGGTTTTAAGGATAAGTAAAAACAAATAACAAGTGAATTTTATGATTATAAATATTTTCCATGAAATAAAACATGTTTCTTTTTAAATGTTTTTTATTATGGAAAAATAGATTCAAAGAGGAAGTATCCAAATTGTAATGTCTGGGTTTTTTTGTAGTAGTTATGAACTAATTATGTAAAACTCTAAACCTGAAAAGATCCAAAAAAATTAAGAAAGTGAACTCTTATATAAAAATAAAAAACATGGGTTCAATAAGGATTAGTTCATTATAAAAACATTAATTTAAATATTCATAGTGGAAAGTAAGTAAAATTTGTACTAAATAAGAATAAAAAAGTAACATAAGTTTTATAAAGTGTTAGAGAAAAAAATATAAAAAAATTCCTAAAAAGTTACCACAATTTAACCTTCAGTGTTAAGGAATTATATAACCATACTTGAGGTATCAATGATTTTAACTAAACCAAAAATTAAAGAATTACTTAAACATGGAATCCCTCAACACTAAAATCAGAACAACCACTATTTCCCTATCCCTAGGATCCCTTGGTCAGATTATCAGAATAAATTCTGTATTCTTAAACTTTATAATTCCTTGATCACACCAGAACTGACATAGTAATTACAACCACAAATGTTCTTATGGAATTTACAATAATCTGCATAATGAATGCGTTAAGAAAAAGACTCACCAAAATATTTAAATGAATCTATCTCAAAGTAAAAAGTTGTTACTAAAAGATTAAAATAATATTTAGCTCATCAAATTTATAAAAAGATTCTTCCACTTTGAATTTGTATTCTATTTATTTGAAAATTCCCAAGAATTATATTGTACATATATTATACTAGGATTCAACGACGTCAAAAAAAATTCTATTTTACATGAAAGGATTCACAAAATATCTTCACAATATTATCATAATAATATACACCCCTATTGTGTAAATGTATTATATCTAGTATAATAATGAATTATTTTCCATTGGAACGAAGTTTCTTTTTTGGTAGATTTTGTAGATGTTCATCAAGAAAGCATATATGCCTCTTTAGGATGATGTTTTATAGTAGTCATGGTAAAACATTATATAATGTAATTATATATATGTTGACTACAATAATACTATAAATATATTTCTGACGAAGATTGTAATCATTTTCCTAATGTAAAAAATACATATACATCTCATCAAGGAAAAACTTCATCTGATGGAAAGTGTTTTCTAAATCCGGCAAAAAAAGTATTTAACAACATTCTATAAACATGGGAAGTATAAAATTTATAAGAGTAGAAAATTATTAGTATGTTCATTGTGATTCATAAAATAAGGTTATAAAATTTTGAATGTTATCATATCGAATCAACAATCTTTCCCTTTTAAAAAATCAAAAAATATAACTTCTAAATATAAAAACTAAAGATTAAAACTTCAATAAGGCTTAGTCCCCCTATTATATATATTATCCCCTTTATCTTAATTTGTAACCATTTGTAAGAAATTTTATACACTTCCTTAAAAAGTTTATTTCTTCCAAAATATTATATCCTTTCTCTTAAAATTTTAAACTCTTTCTTCCCATTTGTAATTTTAAAAAAGTTATAAGAGGTGTAAATTATACCTGAAATGTTATGTAAAAGTATATAAAACAAATTATATAAACAATAATATAAGGAATACATTCAACCATAATTGTAAGAAAAGTATTCATCCAAAAAAATTAGAAAAAATAAATCCAATAAATATAAGGTAGAATTATCCATCAACTAATACATCTAAAAACATTTAAGTTTTATTATTATAAATACTTCCAAGAGTTCATAAAAAATAAATCATTAATTAAAAGTTTATTGATAATAATTTTAATATTATTCATATATTCATGATATTTTTCAAACTAAGTAACCACTAAATTCATCTTTACCACTTCTTCTTACTACACTTGAACCTTGTTTCTCATAATCTAATTCTTTTATAAGTCAATAATTGTTTCCTTTTGTTTTTTAAATCCTTCTTATACATCCCATATCATATTTCCTTATATTAAAATATCATTATCTCGGTTCACTACAATAGGTATGATATTATCAATTACCCTTGTACCTTCACATACTTAATAACTGATTCTTCTCGTAAACCTAATGATATTATTTGTGATATTCTGATACCTTGTACTTATTCTTCAAAAAAAATTATATCACCTTTTGTGTGTTTGATCCACCTTGCTACACTTTATAGTTTCCTCAATTAAAATTTTTTATTTTCCTTTGAAATATTTAAAATCATCTTCATTTTGAATCATTATCACTATAAGTTGTATTTGGGAACTTTATTTTTCTAAAATTTCCGCTTTTCTTAAATATATTTATATCGAACTTATATTTATAGAAACAATTGTAGAGAATCTATAATCCTTTTATTAACGTTTTTTAATTAATTAATCTCAATTTATATTCTGTTTAATATTTTAGTTGGTGATAAATCTATTGGGTCACTTGAAACTTATGGAAATAAAGGCACTACTGGATTTTAAGGCTATGGATCTTCCCCTCTTTCATCATTTTGTGATTAAATATTTTCCATAACATTATCATTTTCATCATACATATCTTTTTCAGATGATTGGGATTTATATTTCTATTAATTATCTTATGAATATTCATATTCAAATATATTACCATAGAAACATCTTCCATGGACATAACAGATAAGGAAGTTGTGGATTATGCTAAACATTCTTCAATATTGATATTTTTTTAGTACCTCAACAAATTTTTACTTTTTATTCAATATTATCTTCCTTGGTATAAGTTCATTGGGTTGGGAATTTTCATATTTTATTTCTTTCTCAATGTATTTTAAACTCCAAGTCGAATATCCTTAGATTTATATTTTTCTGATAAAAATTATTTACATTTCTTATTTATAACTACCTATGGTATAGTTGAGACTTCTACCAATAGAGTAGTTGGAGTTTCAATGGATAGAGGAGGATCATCTTTGGTTGAAACATTAACCCTTTAATGAAACTTATAGATTCCATTTAGAAATTATGAGACTTTCTTTCAATCTTTCATGGCTTTTCTTTTCTTCCTTTCCACTTATCTAAATATTTCATATGCTCATTCCCTTAGAGATAGCTTCAAACATATGCAACCCAAAAATTGGATCATCACTTTTCTTTCTTATTTCATCTTTAAAAATGTAAAAAAAATCTCTATAAACATAGTATTTTGTTTCTTCCAAAATATAGGGGGGAGATTCTTCAGAATCCTTTCTTTTTTTAACTTTTTCCTTGAGATTTTCCAGTTCAATAACTG
Source organism: Viscum album (assembly GCA_963277665.1). Taxonomy (NCBI): domain Eukaryota; kingdom Viridiplantae; phylum Streptophyta; class Magnoliopsida; order Santalales; family Viscaceae; genus Viscum; species Viscum album. Next base: position 1,761,683,314 of record OY728123.1, read on the forward strand.
ATGTGCCTTGATAGGTTTTTCAAAAAAACATCTTCAGGTTTTGAAAATAGTAATGTATTATCTTTTTAGTTTTCTCTTCATTTCTAAAATAAGATTTCTCCCTCATGGGATTTGCTTTATTATTAATCCTATGAATTTCCTAATATTTTACTATAAAAATATTTATGAATCTTGTAAATAAACAAATATTCAACTTCATTGATCCTAATTTAATTACCTATATGAAACAGAAAAAAAACATCACATGATTGAATTTTCTTATAATTATTACTTAAATAAAAAAACATAGTTTTCTTTAAGTTAGGGTGTATCCCTCTCCACTTTTATTGGAATATGAATGTTTTTCACCCGTAATGAAATAATTCTCAAATTATAAGGTGTGTGGTAAAATTTCCTAAACTTTTCATATGATGATAACAAAGATATTTTAGCATGATAATTTTCAAAAATTCCTAGTTTCATTGGAAATTTATAAGTTACTAAACATAAATCATATTTCAAAAGTATCTTAACCAAACTAGATACTTATTGAATGTTAAAATCATGTTATTTTTTAAATAAAAGGTCAAAAACAATAAAACTTTAACTTAAATTGTTACAACCAAAGATTTCATAGTATGTTATTTCTTCAAAGTAATTCAATAAAATGCATTACACACAACACCAAGTTTAAGCACACCACGACTTACCAAACTAGCCATTCAAAAGCGATTATGAATATTATTAACTTAATTTTAAACATTATATAGTCCTTATAATTTTATAATCCATATTATGAGTTTATTATACATAACGTAAGAACAAATTCAATTTTTTTAGATAAAGTATTTTTCAGGAAATGAAATTTTTCCGCCTTTTGAGGGAGAACCTTTTTTTAATCCAATATTTGATGCTTTTATATATTAAATTTGACAAATTAAACTTCTTCTTTAGAATCGGGAGATAAAAATTTAGTTTTGATAAATTTTTTGTATTTTTCTGATAACTTTCATAATTTGGTGAATAATGAAAAATAGTAAATTTTAATTAAAAACAACTTTTTTAATCGAAATAATTTTTTGTGTTAAATTATACATTTTAATGGATTGGAAGTATAAATAGATTATATTTTTACCATTTAATCTAATTCTGGTCATTGTATGTAATTTTACTTTGAAATTGGACATAAACAAGTGTCAATATATTAATAGTTATTATTTCTTAAAAATACGTCTTTTGGTTTTGACAACAGGAATTAATTTTAAATTAATAAATGAAACTTCTATCTTTTGAATTTAGTAAAATAGACTTCATTTTTAAATATGTAATATCAAAATTAGCTTAGGGTGAATTTGCTATATTTTTCTGAAAACTTTCAATTTTTTATGAATAGTGAAAAACACTAAGTTATAGTTTAAAACCGAATTTTTATTTAAATAATTATTTATTTTATTTAAATTAATTTATGTCAAAATAGATACATAATACTTATATAAGTTCATTTTAATTCATTGGAGTCATTTTATAATAATTTTAGATATATAAAAATTTTATTGAACTTTTCACCGTCTTTTACCCACCTACTAGGAGAATTTGCAAATTCACATAAAACATAATTTTACCTCTTCTTTGAGTTGAATTTAGAAAATCCGAGAGACACGGTTAATATCAAGGAGTAAAATTTGGATCAATAAGATAAAAATAAATTTGGTGAATAGTAACGTTTTACTTTTATTTACCGCGGTTAAAGGTAAATAGGGTAATTCAAGGTAAAAAATAATATTGTAATAATTCAAATTTACCTTAACACGTGTCCTAACCATATTAGATGAGTAATTTCCGACCATGGCCATTTTTGGGTAGATTTTTGGACCCCATGGATCCACTTATGAATGATAATGACACTTTAGATTAATTAATTTAATGTAAAGGCAATTTTGACATAAACAAAAACCTTTTAGTAGTTAATTTTTATATGGTGTTATATAAGTAATATTTTTTACTATAAATATTCCTTGGAAAGATAAAAAATATTTCCTACATCATGGTATTTTTTTATAATTTTTAGATATAGAATAAATTTAATTATTTAGGACAATATAATGATGCAGTATTTACCTCATTAATAAATTATTTAAATAAATTAGATTATAAATATTAAAATAATATCCACAACATTTACAATTCTTATTGGATGATTTTATTTGTACCATTAGTCATCTTATATTCGACTTTAATTATTTTCGGACCTTTATAAATAGAATATCATTATATAATAAAATAATATTTTCACCCTTTCCTAAAGAGACCATCCTCCCCCTTATAAAAAGAGACCACTTATAACCAATTCCTCATACCTATCAAGCCTTTAGGCTCGTCAAAACTCTAAAAAATTAAGCTCCCTACATCCCTCTCCTCCTCCTAGAATACTTACCTTAGGAAGAAGGCACTTCAAGGAGTCTGTTTAGTTCAAACCAAAGTAAGTTACCCAAATTAAAGGTAACAATTTCTCTTAACTTTTTTTCTTTTATTTTACTCCTCCAACCCCTAAACTCTTCTATTAATTTATTTTATAAAAAAATCAGTATCCTCAATATACTAGTATGTTTTTATGAGAAGGATTAAAATTATACTTATACACACCTCCATCTAATGGATGAAGAACATAATGTTTCTGTGGATGGAAAATTGATGCCTCACAAAATGATGATTGTTCAATTACCTCCTACCGCCTCTCATGGTGGCCATTATGATGGAACTGTATTTATATATGATATATATTATGTTTATGTTTTATTCATGCTTCTGTATTTTTATTTTATATCATACCATAATGGTTTCCATTATGGGTAAATGCGATAATTTATTTTGAGGAAGTGTGGACTACCACCCCCCCAAAAGTGATATGACTCATTAATACCATATTTGGGACTTATAAAGGATGGATTTAATGATATTATATATTATATTATACTATAATTATAATATACCTATGTATCATTATGTTTTAAGTCCATTAAAATAAGAAATATAAATGAATGTAGCGTTCATGCGTACGTATGGCTTACCGTCTCCATGAATGGTGCATTTCATTCTTAGCCCAAAATGATATGTACTATTATAAATACATGTATATACTAGGTATATATGATATATATGATATCCAAACCATGAATATAATTCTGGATATAATGATATTTTGACCATGTGAACAACTTGTAACTATAAGGTGTTCATTTTTGACTCAAGTTCCAAATATCGACAAAACGAACGTCATTAACTTAAATGATTACATAATGTTTATAACATGGTAATAAGTGATATAAAATGAATAATAAACTTGAAAAATATTATTAACTAAGTATAAATTAACTTTAGTTTATTATTCAGGATATTAAAGAACGATCGGGTCAAGTCGGACACGCGGTAAGGGGTTTTCATCTCACTCTTTATTCCCATGATATTCATGCCATATTGACACTATTACCTTTTGTGTGGTGTATGTACTTCCCATAATTGTATTATTTGGGTAATAAACTTTAATTTATGTGTATTTACATATTCATTGTATGACACCTCTTTCATGGGGTGTATGTTTCATAAGTTACCAAATTGGTGAGGGTTAATTTCATAATCTCATTATTATCCGAGGTTGTTTTTATGTTAGTATCTACTGGGACATATTTATTATGCATGCACATGTTTTATGAAAGAGTTTTAAAAGGGATTATTTTAAAGGAATTTTTTACTAAAACATCACTTCAAATGTTTTAAATATTTATTCTTCAAAATATTTCTCATTAATGTTCATGTCTTCAAAATGGATTTTAAGGATTTATTTGTATGGACATGAAATTTTTTAAAATTTTAATTCCTTTCAAAAGTTTCAAAGTGGTATGGGACACTTTGATTCAAAAATTTCTTTAAATGACTTCTTTTCTAAATTTTGTGACTTTAAATGTTTTCATGAAAAAGGGGTATTCTCTCAAAGATTTTTACAAATCATTTTCATCTATGTCAAAATACTTTAATGGATTTTAAACTTGTTTTGAAGTTGATTTATCATGATACAAATCTTCCATATTTTGTTGAAGGTTTTGTGATATGTTTGACTGTGGATGTGTTATTTTTATACCATTCATGTTTTATAGTTAATGTATTGACATTTTGTATGCTAGTTCTAATACGAATGTTTATGTTATGTTTCAACCTTTTCATATGAGGAATGTATTGTACTTTGTAAGTGATGGGTGGAGCCCGCTATAGCTCCTCGATGCATCGGTAGGTCTCATGAGACAACTAGACGTGGAATTGTCTGAGGCCCTTTCCAAATTTGATATATGGTTTTGGCCGAGGCCTTAATCATTTTTAGATGTCTTGGCCAAGGCCTTGAAAAAATGTTTCAGAATGTCCGACATTATACATTCTCTCATTATGAAAATAATATTGATGGTTCTTGTGGTCATTCGACTAGTATAATACCCATGTTTATGTTTTATTATGGCACTATTTACTCTTCTCATATTCCTTACATAAAATTATTCATGTTTATTGTTGGTAAAGGCATATGGTTTCAATTATTCACCATGCTTAATATTTATGTTATCTTCCACTATATTGCTTACCCTTATTGAGCATTTGAGCTCACCCCTTTCTATGTTTTATTTTTCCCAGGATTCCAAGAAGTGTATTATGATTGATATGCAGGGTTAATCTAAAGAAAATAATGGTGTTCTCAAAGAACTATTTTTTTATTGTATGTTAGAAAGTGTAATGTAATATTCATGTATGCAATCTATTTTCTAAGACTGCTAAACTGGTCAGTCTTTCAGGACTTGATTCCTTGTAGTCATGCCAATGTTATGTAATAATACACTGAATCTTGGTAACTGGGGTCGGGGAGTTACATAAATAAATTCAGAAGATGTATAAAATTATTTTGATATATTTGGATCATTCATATTAAAATAATCTTTAGAAACTAATAAGAATTCCCAAACTTAAAAAACTATAATTGATTTAAGTATATAGTAATACATATCATACCACTTTTTATTAATCAATTTTTTTAACTACTATTATGTTATAGAAATCCATTGATGAAGCAATTATTTATGATAAAAACCCTTGAGATTAATAGATGAGCTTGAAGAAGGTCAGACAGAGTAAAATCAAGGTGGTGAGAGTTTTCTTAAGAAAATAGTCGGTAGTAGAGGTATGGTGACCCATATCTTCTTTCTATAGATTTAAAGATAGAGACATTTCATCTTTTTTAGATCTAATAACTCATATTTAAAATCCCATTTAGATCAATGGTTAATACCATTTCTTGAAAGTTGAAAAAAAATATTTGAAATCTTGATAGTATGTAAGTCATTTTACGAAAAAAAAATGATAAAGGATATAAAAAACATGAAACAATCTTTTACATTAGATAGAAAAATATAAAAAAATATAATTTACTGTTTAGATAAATTTTTAATAAAACCTCTCTTATGAAATTTTTTTAATAATAACATATTAAATAAAATATGAAAAAAAATTCTTAGAAGAATTTTTATAACAAAAAAATTGTTAGTTTGATAAAAATAGAAAAAAAAAATTCCAGAAAGGGAAAAATAAATTTGTTTTGTTATAAAAATGTAAAAATTAATTTTTATTGTTCGAAAAAAAATTAAGGGAAAATATATTTTTCTGAAAAATATTTAAGGGAAATTTTGTTTGAAAAATTTAAGGGAAATATTTTCAAGGCTTAGGAATATTTTCAAAAACAAAGTAAAAATATTCTCCCATTTTTTGATGATTTTTTTATTATAATGAGATTTATTAATAGAAAATATATAAATGATCATATTAGGTTGATCATTCTAATATTTTTTTAATATATTCAAAAAAATTTGAAATAAGGAGTATTGTAAAAATATTAGCAAGTTTTTCTTGTGTTCTGATGAATTATAAAATTATATCTATTTTTTGTGTTTTATCCTAGATGAAATTGTGTCTTATGTCAATGTGGTTATCTAATGATTGATGTGATGAGTTATTACTTATATCCACCTAACTTTTTTGTCATGAAAATATATAATTTTTACTAAAACTCATGTCATATTTAGTGAGTGTGTATTACATCCCCAAAACCTGATCACAGAAACTTCTAAAAACTGCTTATTCAGATTCAGCTATCGAAAGTGATACTAAGTTTTGTTTCTTACAATAATGAGACCCTAAATCCTATACAAATAAATAAAAATTTATAGATATACCTTTTCTATAAATTTTACATCCTCTAAAGTCAATATATAAAAAACATTTTAGTTTGAAATCATTTCTATAAGAATAAAAAATCCAAGATCCATAGTTCCCTTAAAAAATTGTTTTGTAAAAAAAATATAGAAACTATATTATACTTAGAGAATGATGATTTTTTAAGTATATATTGGTTGTTAGTAAGTTGAAAAAAAATATTTTCTATTTTTTTATTTTCAAAAATTGGTGGTCGTTCTACATATACATCCTCCTAAATATATCAATTTAGAAAAAGAACACTTCACATCTATCTGATAAAGTGTTGTATTTAATAATTCTATATAGGTTATAATAATATGAATAGATTCAAGTCTATCTACTAGATTAAATTATTTTTGTAATATATTCCTTTTTGTTTATTATAACCCTTTATAACAAGCCAAGATTTAATTGTAACAATTTTTCCTTTTTATTACATTTATTATGAAATTACCATTTTACAGTAATTAAATAAAAATCATTAGGATGTTCAACAAAATTCCAAACTTGATTACTCTCACACTCATCGAGTTCATACTAAATTTTCTTTTATCTAATATTCATCACCTAAATCCTCATCCGGAGTCTTTGGATTAAATTATGATATAAATTAACAATGTTCATATTTTTTTCTTTTGGAAATTATAATTTTGATAGTTTTATCAACAAAACTAATAATATTATGAGTGGGATAATTCCTATGGATTTTCTTATTTCTTGGATTTATAAAACAATATTCTTAAATAAATGGATATGTTTCTTCTAGAGTTTAAACATTAGAGAAAAATAGTTCTCTCATGTAAAGAATTATCCTACATGGGTTGAAAATAAATTTTAGTAAAATCATCTCAATATGTGATTATAGGTATTTTGAAAATAAAAGGGTCCTTTTCGTCAATTTTTACATGAACTATTTCCTAAAATTTACTTGTATTTTAGAAAAAAAATCTTACTAGTTATAGAATAACTTAGAAAAAATACTTCATTGCATTTTGGAGAAAATTTATGTAAATTATATTTAGTATTCATAATGAATACATTACATCCAAAAAAAATGAAGTGGCAATTTTTTCCCTTTATTCCATCACACTACTGATAAAAATTCCTATTCATAAAAAGGTTCATGTAAAACTCGATTTATAGAATAAAATTCTGTAACAACTACTTCAAGAAAAAAAAACATTTAGCAATTGAGTACTCACTCAACTTGGTTATATTAATTTCCTGAATAATTTTATTACACTGTTAGTGTAAATCATTTTAATAAGGTGTTCTAAAAGTATAGAATTTATGTACAAAACCATTTTATTATGAAAGTTTCAAAATCATAATTTTAAAATTTTCTACCATGATCACTATGAATTGTTACCAAAGATATACTTTTCTCATTTTTAACATGGAAATTAAAATTCTTTAAACATAAAAATGATTTCATATTTTTCACTAGAAAATAGGCCCACATATATCTAGTATAGTCATAAACTATTCAATATACATAATATTTTCCACTAATACTTCCATTTTATGTTGGATCAAACAAATCCTTGTGCACTGATTATAAAACATCATAAGTTCAAACTATACTATTAAGTTTAAAACATGAATTATCTTTCTTTCCAAATTGATAAGAATCAAAAACCTTAGAATAATTAAACATTAAATTTTATAAATTTCTAACTAGTATTTTCTAAGAAAGTTTGGTTAATTTTATAAAATTATAGCATCCTATCGTTATATGAAAAAACCAATATTGATCTTACATTTCACTAAGGAAAGTTAAGTCTTTGATTCTACGGTATTCTAAATTTAAACTGTATACATTCTCATGCATATATTTATAAAAGAATAAATTTACCTTCTGAACTTTGAATAGTATATTTATAATTTCTAAATTTTACATGATATCCTTCATCACATAATTTAATTATGCTAATGATGTTTTTATTAAGTTTTGATACTAATAATACATTTGAAATTAATGTTTTACTAAGGGGAAGAATATCACATATACCATATATTTTTCCTTGATAAATATCTCCAAAAGTGACATTTCCACATTTCATCCTGATAATATTCTCAAATAATTTCTCATTTATAGTCATGTGTCTATAATATCCACTATCCATGTAACAGATATTATCATTTTTTGTACTCTTTTTATTTTCCTAAAAATAAAATGTTAAAATTTTTCTACCCAAACTTTCTTGGGTCCAGTATCGTTAGAAAAAAAGTAGGGATACAAAACTTTCTAACTTTATTATCTTGTAAATCTACCAATTCTTTAGAAATGTATTCTTTAGGAAAATAAATGGATTATACCTCATTATAAAACATATGTTCTTCCATTTTCCACCACATTGACATTTTCTACAAAAGGGATAACATTTAGGAATAAAATATTTATTTTTAAAATAGGGTTTTTAATTTCTAAAACCAATCTGAGAATTATTTATAATATACTTCCACTTTCTATATATTTTATTAAAATTCTTCATCTTAGAAGTAATATTTAGTAACAATTTTTTTAGACTAGATATTTTAGAATTTAGTTTCTAAACCAGATTCTTATTATTACATGTTGATTTACAATTATATTTTTTCCTAAATCTTTAGAAATATATAAAATATTTATATAAAGGTTTTTAATTCTAAAATTTTTTTTACTAGCTTTGCCTTATAATTTTCATATTTTTATCAAAATTTCATTATTTTTTTATAATAAAGTAGAAACTATAGGAAAATATTCAAATCTAGGTTGAATATCCTCATTATCATATGAAATATATTTTTATTCATCTAAAAAAGTAGAACATTCATCATCTGAATCTAGATAGTTTACATTCAAAGTTAAATTGGTTAAGGATTTAAAAAGTACCTTATCCACATACCATTGATTATTCTTGGGTATTTCAATAAAGAAATCAATATTTTTCTAATATTTACAACTTTATTTATATGTATTCTCAAAATAACTTTCTCCCCTATGTGTACTCAAAGCATCAGAAACTTTCAGACTTTTCTAACCATTGTTCTTATAGAACATGCTTGAAATTTTATCATTATTCTTCAATCTCAGACAATCTGTTCTAATATGTCCAGGCTTATTATATTCACAAAACATAATTTATGATGTTTCTTTATTATTACTTCTATCTTTAAAACTTTTCGTGTACTTATAATGAAAATAATTTTTTATAACTATTCTATTCATCCTTTTAAAAAGACTAGAAATTTTAATATCAATTTGTTCTAATAAACTACTTTTTGTCTCAACCTTCACTTTTATATTTTTAGAAGATTTTCGAACATTAATAGCTAACTGTACTTTCTTAATTGTTGTATGAGTAGAATAAAAATTTACTCCACTTTTATTCTTTTCTTTCTCATTAACTCTTTTTAACCTACCATCATACTATATGAGAGTACCAATAAAATCATCTAGATTTGTCTTCATAATATTTTTAGTATCCTCAAGATATTTTCTCGTAGATTCCCATTATTTATGTATTGTGGTTTTAATATTTTCAAAAAAATTAACATTCAAGTATTTATCTCAAAATGGTTGTAGAATATTAAGAATTTTCATAAATATTTTATTCTTCTTAGCTACTGATTCTCCATGTATTAAATGAAAATATTGATAAGCAGATCTAAGAATATATCTTTTAGTTTTAATATCATTGGTTGTTCTAAAATGAGTTACTTCAAATTTCTTCCAAATATTATTTATAGTTTCAAATAAAGAAAACCAGATCTAGATATTTATTATCATTTAGCATAAGAGATTACTTATGACACTATAAATAAGGTGATATTAAAATTTTTCATTTTTAGTAAAATTAGTCACTTATTTAATAGGAATATAACAACCACAAATTAATATAACATAATTACCAAATATAGGATGAAATGAGTTTTTGTTTAGCTACAAGAGGGGGGTTAATTGTAGTTTATAAAATAATACTAATAATTTTAACAACCTATTATAAGAAAGTAATCTTATGTCGAAATATGCCAATTTACTTCATAAAATCATAGTTTAAAAAAGTTTATAATCGTTAATATAAATTTTCATTAAATCATGTCGAGTTGAAAATATATAAAACTTGTAATTAATAAGAATAACATTATAACACATGTTTTATAAATAGTGTAAAAAAAATTTACAAAAACTTTCCTAGGAAAGTTGCCACAATTTAACCTTTAGTGTTAAGGAAGTATATAACCAAAATTAAGGTATGCATTGCATTGACCAACTATAAAGTTATATCTTCCTTAACCACATAATCCCTTAATACTAATATTCAAATGAACTTTTTTACCTTATCCTTAGTAACCCTTAGTTAGAAGATTTAAATAACTTATGTCTTCCTAAACCTCAGAATCCTTCCATCACTCCAAGTTGGACTCAATTATTATAATCTCACAAGTTTTTCAAGAATTTACAATAATCCTCATAAGGGATACCTTTATAAAAATACTCACTAAAATATTACAATGAAGTGATCATAAATAAACAATATGTTAATAAAAAATAAAATTTAATTTATCTCATCATGGTTATAAAAATCTTCCACCCCTGTTGAATGCATATTCTATTTATAGGAAAATTCCTAATAGCCAAATTTTGTATATCTCAGAGGTGGTTCTTATGACATCGAATAAAATCCCTCTTTAACTAAAATGGTTCATTGCAATGTCTTTTTACAATTCTCATAATAATATAAATATAATGTTAATTTATTTCTTCTGATAGAATGAGGAGTGTTTTTTTGGTGGAATAAATTTTCTTTATCCAACAGATTTTATATAAGATCATCTAGAAAGAATTTCTTCCTCGTTCCAATGAAGTTCATTCCATAGTACTGGTATAACATCATAAAATAGAAGTTTTTATACATAGACTAATGGAAATTTATAAATCTACATCAGATGACTTTTATAGCCACCATCTAATATACAAAATACATGTATATCCGATTAAGGAAAAACTCTATCTGATGGGAAGGTTTTTCAATATCCTGTAAAATAACATTCCTACACAGATATTATAAGATCTTGAGAAGTATAAAATTTTAAAGATGTTAAACTTTAAAGAAGCATCTTTTTATTTTCAAAATGATTTTATAAAGTGTTAAAAGTTATCCTTTTGTCTCAACAATAATTGATATACCTAATAAAAATTATCATTGATATATTATCCATATTAATATTTAATTGATGATAACAAGGATGAATAACAATCCTTGTGAAGTATTTATCCCAATTAATTTGATCAAATTGGCTATAAATGCATCATAAAAGATACTTATTCATAATATAAATGGAATATAATTCTGTATAATTGATGCTTAAACTCATAGAATTATCCTTATTCATCATAAAAAGGATGAGTGATCCCCATGGGGAGACATTTGAGTGTATGAATCTTTGTTCACACAATTATTCTTAGTATATCCTAAATTCTAATAATTCCTCCAAATTTATTCTATAATTTTGTTTGGATATAGGTTTTCTACCAAGGAAGTGGTTAATAGAAAATTTAACTTCACCTTACGTGTATATCTATGTAATTCCTAATTAAATTCATAAATATAATTTTATATATTTGATTAATATTTAATTATTAGTATATCCATATTTTTAATAGATCATATTTGTTCTTATTTTTCCCAAATAATTTCATTAAGGAGATATGGTTCCAGAAAAGATTATATAATTGAAGTATCTCCTCTAAAACAAGTGATTTTATATTTTTCCTATAGATTTTAATCTATTTCCCTTAGTAAAAGGTTATTTATTTATTATTTTAGATACAATCTCTCCCAATAATAATATAAAAATTAACCATTTCTATAATAATTAGATTTAAAACTAAATAACCCCCATGAATTCTACTATAAATTTCCTCATATAGGTTTGTTACAATTAGAATTCAAATTGGTGATTTAATTGATAACTTGATAAAGTGTATTGGGATGATTCAATATACTTAGAAAAATTGAAAGATATAAAAGATTGCATTGATTCATAACCAAATAATTTATTAGATACCTTTGATTCTATAATCAACATACATATTATCACATCATTTAGGATATCAATATCAATCACAATAATTATATAGGATTTTAATTTCTCTTTTGTCCTCTTCTAAGGTACATAACCTTAAATCTTGGGGAACTGATTAGAATGGTGTCCTTTCACCTTATAAATGAAACAATTGACATTAGTAGCTTCTCTCCTTCCTTTTTCACTCACAAGATTGATATAGTTTATCTCCACACATAAAAAATCTCCCAATCCCATCAAGAAATCTAAAAGGTGTTCCTTCCCACAATTATTACATATTGTAACTTTTATTATTCATTTATTCTCCTTTTTCCAAATGTCATTATATATGTTACCCAAACATATTCTTATTCAATTACATTCATTTAAAATTATAATAATATGATACTACTTTCCCAATCATAATAGTTATTAACACTATATATTCAAATGATGAAAACGTTTGAAATATTAGTTTTATTAAAATGACTGAAGTTAATACATCAAATAAATAGTCGATATTTGTTTTTAGATTATAAATATAATCTATCACATTTTTTTCAAATCTTTTAAAATTATAAATATAATCATCAATAGTTTTCTTTCCATTTTTTTAAAGTTTATAAATTTTGTTTCCATGTTATCTCATTGCTATTGAAAAGAATATTTATTAAGGAATGTGGCCATAAAAGAATTCAATTCCATGATTTTTTATTACCTACCCCCTTAATAGTGTTTTGAATATATGGCCATAATTAAACAAAATATACCCTTAAATGATATACAAACATTATAATCTTCTCCCTTTCACTACATCTAAATGTGATGAATATCTTACATTGATACTTAATAAATTTTTATAAAACTAATGTATTAGTGGTTCCATTTAAAGATCAAGGTTTACTACTTGTTAAATGATTGAATAATATTACTCATTTCTTAGGGGAAATAGGTTTTTCAATATAGAAAAGTTAGTTTTTCATTACCTAAGTTACAAACCCTAATATATTGATAATTTTCTTAACTCAAACACCAATATCATTGGTTTCATCAATAGGTAAATCTCAACATTTTTTATGGGTGGTGACATGGTTTTCATTACATACATTAAGAAACATTTCTAAAAAAAGATTTATACTCATTAACTCATGAATAGTACATTAAGTATTTATCATAATATATAATTACTATGAATTTATTATAAATTCCTTTCAAAAATTTAATCCATTGTAGAAAAGTTCTAGAATTTCCTAAGAGTTTTTTATAATTTTTTATTCTCTAGATCTGTTCCTCTAAATCTTTTGGTATTGTCTCTACTAAACTTTCTTCAATACCAACTATAATAACCCCAACTCTAGTGGATAGGATTTATAGCCTATTTATTATAATTGAAACAAAAATGCATAGATCACAATTCAATGGATCAAAAAAATTGTAGCCTCAAGATACAGGATATATACTTGATCAATGCATAAGATTGGAAACATAAGATACACAATAAAAATATATGAAACTATATTATTCTTTTTTATTTATCCTTAGACCATATATTGAATTCTTTATGGATTTCTATGAAAATTGGGAAAATTTTAAAAGGTGAGATTATATGTTCGATAGGGGGTCAGATATAATGGAAACTAACATCGTATAAACATAAAAACATAATATAAAAAGAAAAAATAAACATATGATGTAATATAACTAATAATATGATCATGAAATATATATGGATGGCTTAAAAATGGAAATCAGTAATCACATGGATAACAATAAATGATCACATACTAATAGAATTCATAATGTCAAATATCATAACCATGCCATAATGGAATCTTCCCAAAAAATAACATATAAAATTTTAATACCATTCCACTTAATACTCTATATAGTATCCATACTAGTTCTCCATCTGACCTCAGGTGCACCTCCTCATACACTATAGGCTGGTGACAAGTAGTGGGGGTCTAATTTGGAATTGTGAGGAGACTACGCCCCCATATTAGAGTGTGAAATCATAAATAAATAATCAAAAATCATAAAAATTGGTTTATATAGAAAATATAAATAAACTGAAACAAAGTAAAGCTATAAAAAAATGAAATATAGCATAAAAGTTTAATGTTCATGCTATACACATAAATTAGTCACCCACTGGCCCAACCATGTATATAAGATAAATAAATTGAAAATAAAATTTTAGGGCTCCTCTACTGACTTTGATCCATTCCATATACCTAGTATCCAAAACCCTGTTGATTTTATCCTTCTTTATCATAAGAATCAATATCAACAACTCTTATTGATCAGAAATACATGGGCATCTACCCTATCTATTACGCCCTATGCTCAACCTAAAAATATACGACAGTTTTGCACACACACCAAGGTTCATATACGAGGGGAGAGAAATGAAGCTTAGTAGGTCACCCCAATAGTTAACTTATAACCTGCTTTCATATGTGCATTCTAATGAAATATTTCCATCCTATCTAAGAAAAAACAAAAATAAAACAAATAATAAAACCGTTATTGATCCTTGTGTTCTCCCACAAAACATGGTCAAATCAAATATGTTTCATCCAATTCAATAATTTCTATGGGAACATCAAGGGGACCATGATAACCATGTATCACAACCACCCTATGGGAATATACATATAAACTAGGCTAATCCTTAACAACCATTACCGATCCTCAACTCCATGAACCTAATTTACTATACCTACCTCAGCTTGATATTGGAATCTCTCTTAGCCTGATCTTCACCACAAGGGAATGTATATCCTCTCTCTAGGGATCCTGATCCCAGAACTATACTAATGAGTATCATGACTTGGAGTGTCATCATGTATCCCTCATCCTTAAGCCATCATGCTAAACCCCACAGTAGTACTTGGACGTTCTCGATGTTAGTACAACGACTAATTTATAGGAGAAGGAAAGACCTTGTAAATCCTATACATCCTGGCATGAATAATTCCTAGGAGGCCCAATTAATCAAAGGAAATACCCTCCCTGGATACAATATTCAATCTATAGGGAATCCAATATCTCGTGGCTACTCATATAAACCATTAGAAGTGTGTCTACCCTATCTTAGGGAGTTGTCCTATGCATCAATCAACGGGATAAAAAATCACCCTTAGGATATACAACATCCATGATCATGGATATAAATCCACTCGGAATCTAGTAACACTATTTGAATCCTGAGAATTACAGGAATTCAAAATTCTATACTAGTATATCCATTCATATCCTTGTACCCAAGCATTTGCAACGGTATCAAAAAATAAAGGGAAAACCTACCATCTCAAGAATTAATGTATATACATGGTCACATGTGATCTGATGTTGGATCAAAGGTACCACCTGCAATCCCAAGGTCTTATCCATCTCATCAAGTGATTCTCAGGAATCCCATCCAATCATGCATTTTCCAAGACCAATGGTATATTCCTAGGAATCCTAGGGAATCATATGTAATCAGGCATAAAAAATAATATATATATATATATATATATTATGAGGGTTTGCTGAATTACCACACCCATAACCATCATCTTACCCCCATCTGACATATAGGTTCAGTATAGGTTCTAGGTGACACATGCTACCAAATTTACACATATCCATACATACCCACTCAGGGTCATATCACAATGGGATAAACCATAAGGGTCCCCTAGGTCATCACTATAGCATAGTATTCCCACTCAAGATCCTCGAGGATAATACGTAATTATAGGCATCCCTATTGGGATCCTTGAAATTGGTATAAAAGTGGAGGCATCCATCTTGGGATCATCTCTTCCAATACATAAGTAGAGTCATCTCCATTAGGATCCATGGTCACAACTAGTCTCTTAGTCCAAAACCCATCTGTCAGTGGTAACACAACCCAAAACACTGGATGTACTCCCAAGCCTAATAGGAAAAAAATTCAAAAGAGAGATGGCCTTAAGACCACCCCCTTTCTAATACACCCTAGGTTATTCCAAACACCCAGAACATTTATCTCTTCGAGTCAGAACCAAATCCCAAGAACTAAGGGAATATCTAATTCCTTCAATAGCTAATGAATTAGGTATTAGAATTCCATGTTATTTAATTATTCTTGTGATCCTTACCTAGGTATCATAAAAAAATCTAGCATAATATACCACTAAATCAATTCAATAGAGGTATAAAGTATCCATAAAATCTCGCTTTCCCCCAAATCATCTCTTATAAGTCCTCAAAATAAAAAAAGGGACCGAACATCACATTCTTAAGTGGACAAACACTCAGAATTGACTATTTTTTTCCCAATTCTTGGCTCAGGGTGTAAAATCACCCAAACCCTATAAAGGATAACAAATAAGATGTACATGGTGTGTACCCTTATTATATAGTGTGTACTCCAAAATATTCACCCTGACTAAGTACTTATACTCATACGGGGAACACTTAGGGTATGTCAGTGTACTACTATATGAACAGGTCACACATGGGTTTTGGTCAGGTACTACTACACTGATAGGGCACACAGGAGATCTGGTTATGTACTACTACATGTCAATGTCCCCCTTACATAGGGTATCTGGCCAAGTACCTGGCTACATGGACATATAACGCTTCATATCATGTACATAGAGTACATGGTGTGTAGTATTAAAAAAAATTGTAATAACTTGAATCTTCATTTTAGGTATGGATCTTGATTTCAGGTATTTTTGAGAAAAAATTAGTACACACATGTACTTAGGAGTACACACTGTGTACTCGGCTGTCGCGGGAAGCCGTGTATTGGCCTTGTAATAGTCAGAACATGGCCAATTGGGGTGGGATGGAGACCACCTAAATCAGGGGATGGTTGAGGTAAGTACACGTCATTTACATTTAATGAAAACACCATGTAGTTTTTCTTTTATTTGATAGGTCAGACCAAGGTCGCGTCTCATACCTGAAAAAGTCTTCTTCTAAACCAGTCTCGTCCAAGAGCGATCGGGAGTGATGATTCTTCTCTAAGCCACTAATCTGTCGTTCATTCTCCAAATCAAACAACATCAATTACGTTGGAATTTCTTTAGTGATCCCTTCCTTCTTATAGTGCCTCCCCTATTGTTTTCTCTTCTTCCGTGAGTAATTAGTGGTTGATATTTTTTGACATTTTTGTAGATCTATGATGTTCTAGGTCGATTCAAAGGATGGGATTCAACTATATCGATCATACTATGCCGAGTTAGGTGATTTTTTCCTTTCTATAGTTTTTTTTTGCATTATATGTGCAAAAATTGCCAAATACCCTTGTTTAGGGTATTGTGTGTTTTGTATATTTAACCCTATTTGATTACTATTATGTTTGGTTTTCTTGATAAAGGGTTTTGGTTATGATTTAGGTTTAGTACCTTGTTTTTGGGTGTGTTTTCTCGTGCTTTTTTGATATTGGTCATTGGGTCTAGAATCGCATGTTAGGCTATTTAGTTTCAATGCCTAGTGCTATTAGGATTGAGTTTCTATTATATGATATGCTTTTTATATGCATTACAGCTACTTAGCCTTGTAGTATTTGAGATTAATTTGTAAACCAGATATCGTTTGTGCACGATTGTTTCACACTGGGCTGTGAGAACCTGGTGTAGTTAGACCATAGGGGGAATTGGCATTGAGGGCTTCCCCAGAGTGTCTGTTATACTTTTCACATTGTGAATCCATAGGGGGTGGCTGTTGAGTTATAATTCAGAGTTTCTATAGTATACCGTTAAGAGACCATAGGGGGAATGGGCGTTGATTTCTTCCTTAGAGAGTCTATAGTATATCGTTGAAAGACCACAGGAGGAATTGATGGTGAGTGATTCCTCAGAGATTCTTTGTCTTTGTGAAACCAGAGGGGTTAGACTATGAGAACTTTACCAATGTGTTTCTTGTGAATTATTGGCTGATTAATTAATAAATGTAAACTAATGTGACTTAAATTGTAAGATTGTTTACTTTTGAGTAATTCTTTGTTTATTTCTTCATTTTTCATATTACTTGCTATATATATTCACTAGCAGTTAGGCACATATCATTAGGTGGTTGCCTACTAGAATTAGTCTCACACCCTATTTGGGTCATGCTTTTGGGCCAAAATAGATTATATGGTTGCAGGTATAGATAAGGGAAATCACCTTTCGCCACCAGGTACTTGATTGATGTGGAGATGGAGAGAATGGGACCATGCTGAGCCTTGCGATACTGGTGGAGTTTACTTGTTTTCTTCATACTTTTATTTATCACTGTATTTCTAGAATTGTGACATTTTTGGATGATTTCCAAGACATTTGTGACATGCATCATATATATATTTATATATATGCTCCAGTTGTTTATTTACATTCAACCTTCTGTTGTTTACTTGTTATATAGTATAACTGATTCTGTTGTTGTATATTATTGGTATTCCACTATGTTACTCTTTCAATGAGGGAATATTTTCCCCATTATCACACTCAATTCACTCGCTACTAGTCGGCAGCCTCTGACATTTGGGAAAATTCGCCTGAGGCCATCTGACCAACCTAGTACAAGGCACCTTTGTGCGACACCCAGAACCAGGACAATACAAAGTGGTATTAGAGGATTCTTTTCTTCTTTTACTTATTGTTTTGATAATATAGGTAGGGATAGGAATGAATGGTTAGTTGGTAATAAGTTGTGATTAGGAGTAGCTAACTCGTGTATGAGGAAAATCCAAGTTACCTCGAATATTTCAATTTTTTTGTTTTGAAATTATTATAGTTAATTTTATTTCACCGTTGGGTGATTTAAATAATTTTTGTTGTTATCATTGATATTATTGAGGTTCTATTTATATTGTAACCCAATGAGATGAGGGTATTCCATGTCATGCATCATATAAGATCTTACTAGTGATCACATGTCATGCATTTTTGTCATTCCATTTAGGGTGAATTAATGATTGCATGTTGTTGTGATAGATGTTGTGCTAGATGTGCATGGTGTTGTGATAGATTCCTTGATAGAATACCTGCTATTTGATAGGGTATTTCTTGTTTGTAATGTTTTGTTGGGATGGGCGCCAAATTTTAGTCCCTTAGGTGTTATGGGACCTCATGGATCAGAATTTGGTGGATCACATTGAACTTTAACTAAATTATACTGTGATATGACATGAATTTTATGCTAAGCTCTAATTCGCAGGGAGTATGGGCCCCACAGATCATAATTTTGAACCTTAATGATTTTTTAGGTGTTTTTATGGGGTCCTAGAGTCGTTTTTGAGGATTAATATCTAGAAAAACTCAGAATACATGGTGTGTAATGATGAATATACGCCATGTATCCTTTTTTTGGGGAAGGAAAATTTTTCTTAAGTACGCTCCATGTACTATATGTACACGCCGTGTAATCCTTGACCATGTGACTGACTATGTGGGTAGAGATACGGGGTTAGGATATCTTTTGTGGAATAAGTCGTGAACCAGATGTACACATCGTGTTGTAGAGACCATGTGTCTATCCTTTTGACTAACAACATAGATGGATGAGACTTAGGTATTACACATCGTGTCCAGCTTGAACACGCCGTGGAGAGTCGACTGTGTATGCAGCTGTGTGACTAATGACATGGGTGAGTAAAATCCTCTTAGTACACACCGTGTCTGGCATAAACACACCGTGTATTTTTTTCCTAAGAGAACCATGTGGTTTAGCTGTGTAAGATAACTCGATCAGGGGGGAAATGATTCATGTACATGTCATGTCCTTGGGAGGAACACGTCGTGTGTATGGGGTGTTACACGACCAGGGTTGGCATAAGTACCCAACCATGTGAAGGCTTAAGGGAACACATCGTGTAAGGTTCATACACATCATGTATACATGTTTTGAAAAACTTGAATATATTCTCTCTCCTGTTCCTTTTTGGAACTTCTAAGTTTCAATCCTTGGTAATCTTGACCTAATGTGTGTGCTTGACCTTGCAGATTCATGCCACCGAGATGTCCTTTGGTTGTATGCCAGATATAGGGCAATGATCAGACACTGGACATGGTAGATTAGGGACTACCAGATGATCCTCTCGTCCTTCCTTTCTTGGCACTAGACGTCTTTCTGGATAAAGGTGATGATGCATAGTTCTGAGAAGGATTCATGAGGTTTATGAATATATTCCATATAACACCGCATCCTACCCCGTATTTGGAAAAGTTAATGCGGGTTTTTCAACAATAGCATCCTCCCACATTCCTAGGGGATGGAGGACCTCAGGCTGTAGAGTCATGGTTGGAAGCCTTGTTGTCTATATTTGATAATATAGATATTCCCTTAAAAGAGGAGGGAGAAGCTCACTACATACATGATTTGGGATTTTGCTAAGAGATGGTGGGATGTGAAATCACAAGTGGGATTCTAGTAGATTATGGCTTGGGATGAGTTCCTGTGTACCTACTATGACTAATTTTACCCAGGGACATTGAGGGTTGATCAATCCCCATAGTTCATGAGTTTGTAGCAGGGTACTCTATCAGTCATGGTTTATTCTTCTCACTTCATAGAGGTTCAGCACTTCACATGCATTATAGGGGGTGATGAGCTATTTCTGGTGAGTAAGTTTGAGGATGGTCTCAAACATGGCATCTAATCCCAGGTTAACATCTTCAGGTTGAGTTCTATATGTTCTATAGTCAACCAGGCGTTGATCACCAAGTGCAACATGAGGGATTCTGGATCAGTGGGATATAGAGGTTTATCATCCGGTTCTCTTCCGACAGATAGAAGGAAGCACCGCAGGGAGTATACACATGGAGATCCGAGTAGGTAGGATGCACCTTCAAGTAGCCATGTGGTATGCTACCAATGCGGGAAGAGTGGGTATATGAGGCCACATTGCCTGAGAGACCCATTTGAGTGCCAATATTGTGGCAATATGGTCCATCTTCAGCATTTTTTTAGTTTTTTTCACAAGCAGCTAGTGATAGGGGTTTAGTTTCGACTCATCATACCATAGTAGGACCACCAGTCCCACATCGGACTGGGGGATAGAGTTATTCAAGATGAGGTGGTGGTCATGGTCACAGTGTTCAGGAACAAGGTCTTCTATAGCCGCAGGGTGGATCATATCAGGGATCTCAGACAGCTTCATAGGGCCATGACGCATGCCAGGCTTTTACGCTGGAGTAGAATCAGTAAGAGTAGGATCCTAAACCCACTATGTTTAGAGGTACGATTATAGTTTCCTTGGTTCTAGATTCCACTCTTTTTGATATATGTGCTTCTCCTAGCTTTATATATGTTCTTTTTGTGTGGAGTCTTGGGATCTATATCTTCACTTATACTAATATCTTGACATTGGACACTCTTTTGGGGACTACAATGGCTAGTGTTTGTTAGTGTAAAGAGTGCCCTCTTGAGGTTGGTGGGTTTCACTTCTTATGGGATCATTATGTCTTAGAGATGTAGGGTTATGACATAATTCTTAGAATGGACTAGTTAGTTCCCTTCCAATCATTTGTCGATTGTTATCACCACAGGGTGAGGTTCAAATCACCGGAGGGTAGATTGTTTCTACATAAGGGATAATGGGATTTCTGGGCGAGCAGAACTGGACCTGAGCATCACAGATTGAGAGGAATTATAGCCCAAATTTCTAGTTTGTATCTGGATGACCTGGGGAATTCAAAGATTGACTTTCCACCAGTAGTGGATCATTTCATAGATGTCTCTACAGATGACTTTTTTTTGTTTACCTCAGGAGCGATAGGTAGATTTCTCTATTGATCTTGTGTTAGGAGTAGCACCGATGTCCATTCCTACTAATAGGATGGCTAAACCAAAGTTACAGGAGCTCAAGAAGCAGTTAGAGTAGTTACAGAAAAAGGGTTTCATCTAACCCGGTACTTCTCTTTGGGGTTCTTCTATCTAGTTTATGAAGAAGGCGGATGGTACCCTCAAAATTTTCTTGGATTATCAGAAGCTGAACCAGTTGACAGTCAAGAACCGATATCCCTTACCGAGTATTGATGATCTCTTTGATCAACTTCAAGGATCCAGGGTGTTCTCGAATATTGTCTTGAGATCTAGTTATCATTAGTTGTGTGTTAGATTATATGATATACCTCTTACAACCTTTTAGGGTAGGTATCGTCTATACGAGTATGTAGTTATGTTGTTCAATCTCACGAATGCGCCTAATGTTTTTATGGAACTGATAAACTAAGTGTTCCATCCATACATGGACTCCTTTGTTGTGGTTTTTTTGGATGATATATTGGTGACTCTTGCACTTGACACAACCATGATACCCATATTGATCTTATTTTGAGTACACTGAGAGAGAATCAGTTATATTCTAAGATCTCAAAATGAAACTTTTGGATGGACCAAATTCACTTCTTGGGTAATGTTATCTCAGAGACAGCAGTATCAGTGGACCTAGAGAAAGTGATAGCAGTAGTAACCTAGGGGAATCAGAAGAACATATTTGAGGTATGGAGTTTTCTAGGGATGGATGGTTACTACAAATGTTTTATAGAGTAATTTTCATGCATATAAGTTCCACTGATGGGCCTGATAAGAAGGGTGTGAAGTACTTGTGGACAGATTCCTGTGATTTAGCCTTCTAGGAGATGAAAGTGAGGTTGACTTCAGCACCAATACTAGTTTTTCTATAGTTGTACAAGATTTATATTGTTTACTATGATGAATCAGGTACTATGCTAGAAGTAGTGCTTATATAGGGGGAATGATTCATTTCGTAAGTGTCTCGGCAGTTAAGGACACATGAGAGAAATTACCTGATGCACGATCTCGAGTTGGCTACAGATGTTCATGCCTTGTACTATTGGATACATTAACTTCTTGGAGAGAATTTTTTGGTGTACACTAACCAAAAAAGTCTCAAGTATATCTTTAACCAGCATGACCTTAATTTGAGATAGTGAAGGTGGGTTGAGTACCTTTAGACATTTGACTTTGAGCCTGCCTACGTGTCTGGGAAAGGCAGCGCATTGGCAGATGCATTGAGTAGGAGGACTCAAATAAAGGTAGTTCAGGAGGCCAGTAGTGAGTGGAAGATTATATCTCTATTCTCTGAGATGAATTTGGAGATGAATGATAGACCGGGGCAAATGTTTCTTTCTTCTTTGGTTGTTACCTATACTCTTCTGGATTGGGTGAGAATGAGGCAGCTATCGGACTCCGAAGGCCTAGTCATGTAGGAGAGTGTGTCATGAGAGGACCCTACTCCTAAATGGATCATGGGATATGATGAGGTCTTGCATTTTCATGGGCGTGTATGGGTGTCAGAAGATATATGTGATGAGATGTTTTGGTATTTTCATTCCTCAGTTTGGGCAGTTCATCCTGGTGTTACCAAGATGTATCAAGATCTACATCATCAGTATTGGTGGCCAGGTATGAAGAGAGATATTGCTAGTTTTTTTATGATATCTTCCACCTGTCAGTAGGTAAAGGCAGAGCATCAGAAACTAGTGGGGTTTTTACAGTAGTTACCCATTCCCCAGTGCAAGTGGAATGATGTCACGATGGATTTCGTGATAGGGTTACCAAGATCCTCTCGAGGGAGTGATTCAGTTTGGGTTTTCATTGATAGACTCACGAAGGTTGCACAATTTTTGATGATCAATGATACCTTCAATGTTAATGAGTAGGGAAGGTTGTTCATCTAAGAGATTTTATGGTTACATGGGGTTCTGCACTCAATCATTTCAAATAGGGACACCGGTTTTACTTATCAGGTCTGGAAGGGACTATAGAGGGATTTCGGTACACATGTACTTCTAAGTATAGCTTACCATCCCCAAACAAATAGCCAGTCCAAGAATATGATTTAGGTGATGGAGGAAATGCTTCGAGCATGCGTCCTAAATTTTAGGGATTCTTGGGAGAATCACATACCTCTGGTGGAGTTTTCCTACAATAATTGTTTTCATGCAACTATTCAGATGGAACCTTATGCGGCTTTGTATGGTAGGACATACTGATCACCCCTATATTGGATAGGGGTAGGAGAGGTAGTTATTCTAGGACCTCGTCTTGTCTAGGAGACTACAGAGTAGGTGGAGTTGATTCAGAAGAGGATGGAAACTGCACAGTCATGGAAGAATTCTTATGCTGATCAACAGATACGACCTATGGAGTTTGAGGTCAGAGATTAGGTTTTCTTACATTTCACGTCGAGGTTGGGACATTGGAGGATTATGAGGCATGGAAAGCTTTCACAGAGATAATCTGGGATATATTAGGTTTTGGAGAGATTTGGGTCAGTTGCCTATCAATTTCAGTTGCCTTAGAGGTACTGCTCTATGCATGAAGTCTTCCATGTTTCTCAGCTACGGTGTTACTTCTCAGACTCATCTCATGTTTTTCAACCTGAGGAGGTTCAGTAGGAGGAGGACACATTGTTCAAGGAGTATCCAATCCAAATTGTTGATCACATCATGAAGTTTCTTCAAGGCTAGTCTGTTCCTCTAGTATTGGTGTTATGGAAACACTGGCGAGTACAGGACGAGACTTGGGAGAGGGGGGTAGATGTGTGATCGCAGTGGCCGGAGCTGTTCAAGGATTCTTCTTCTATGCCTCCTTGTAAGGAAAATTTGGGGATGAATTTATTTAAGGGGGAAAGTCTATAAGAACTTGTATCTTCATTACTGCTATAGATCTTAATTTCGAGTGTTTTTTAGAAAAATAAGAATTTTTAGAAATTTAAGGAATACACGTCGTGTACTTAAGAGTACACACCGTGTACCAAATTTTCGGGAGTAGCCATGTACTGTCTTATAATGGCCATTACATGACCATGTGGGGTGACTTGGAGACTGCCTAAAGTGGGGGCCGGTTAAGGCATGTACACGGTGTGTACAGTTAATGAACACACTTTGTACTTTTTCTTTTATTTCATAGGTCAGACAGTGGTCATGTCTCATATGCAGAAACATCTTCTTCTAACCCAGTCTAATCCAGGAGCGACCAGGAGCAACGATTATTCTCTAATCCACCGACCCATTTTCCATTCTCTAAATCAAACAATGCCAATTGCATTAGAACTGCCTCGGTGTGTACTTACTTCTTCTAGAGACTCTCCTCTTGTTTTCTCCTCTTTCGTGAGTTATTCAAGGTAGAGTGTTTTTTGACGTTTTTATAAATCAATGAAATTCTAGGTCGATTCAAATGTTGAGATTCAACTATACTGATTGTACTACGTTAAGGTAGGTGTTTTTTGCCTTTTCGTGGCTGTATTTGGATTATATGTGAAAAACGTGTCGAATAGCCTAGTTTAGTGTATTGCATGTTTTGGAGATTTAACCATGTTTGATGCATTGTATGTTTTGTTTTCTTGAGAAAGGGTTTTAGTTATGATTTAGGTTTATTATCTTGTTTATGGGTGTGTTTTCCCATACTTGTTTGATATTGGTCCTTGGGTCTAGAACTGCATGTTATGCTATTTTTTTCCATGCCTAGTGCTATTAGGATGGAGTTGATATTATATGACATGCTTGTGATATGCATTATAACAGCTTATCCTTGTAGTAATTGAGATTACTTTGGTTTATGGATATAATTTGTGCGCGATTGTTTTACATAGGGCTGTGAGAACCTGGTGTAGTTAGACCATAGGGGGAATTGACATTGAGGGCTTCCCAGAGTGTCTGTTATACTTTTCATGTTGCAAGACCATATGGGGTGGATGATGAGAGCTCCCTCAGAGTGTCTATAGTATACGATTAAGATAACATAGGGGGAATGGATGTTGAGTACTTCCTCAGTGAGTCTATAGTATACCATTAAAAGACCACAGGAGGAATTGACAATGAATGCTTCCTGAAAGAGTATTTGTCTTTGTGAAACCATAGGGGTTATACTGTGAGAACTTTCCCTGAGGGTTTCTTGTGAATTATTGGTTGATTAATTAATAAATGTAAATGATTGTGATTTTGATTTTAATTGTAGGATTTTTTTTACTTTTTAGTACTTCCTTGTTTATTTCATCATTTCTCATATTACCTGCTATATATATTCACTGACAATTAGGAACAGATCTTTGGGTGGTTGACTACTAGGATTCATCTCACACCCTATTTGGGTCATGATTTTAAGCCCAAACAGATTATATGGTTGCAGGTATAGATAATGGAAATATACCGTCATATTTAGGTACTTTTTTTCTATGAAGCTGGAGAGCATTGGACCAACCTGAGGCTTGGGATGCTGCTGGAGTTCACTTTTTTTCTTCGTACTTTGGTTTAGAATTATATTTCCATCATTGTGACTTATTTGGATTCTTTCCTAGACATATGTGGCATGAATAATTTATATATATATATATATATATTCTCCAGTTGTTTATTTATTTTCATTCTTCCACTATTTACTTGTTTTATGGTATAACTACTTTTCCTGTTGTGTATTATTGGTATTTCATTGTGTTACTCTGACAATGAGAGAATAGTTTCCCCATTAGCACACCCAAGGCCCTCAATTCTAGTCAGAAGCCTCTAGAATTTTAGAAATGCATTTGAGTCCATGTGACCAATTGTGTATGGAGCACCTTTAGGTGGCACTCGGAACCGAGATGTTACATTTTTCATCCTTGAAAAAACATAACACGTGGTGTTTTTTCCAGAAACTATAGGTTTTATAATCAAGATTCCCCAAATAGAAACCCAAGATTTCAAAAAAAAATAGCAAAATATCGAACAACAAGAGGGAAATAATAATCATAATATGGAAATAAAACTTAAAAACTACCAATATATAGGTATATATGGATTTAAAATAAAATAATCTTACCTCAGGTAAAGACCATTAATTATTTGGTCTGGTATGTGATCGACTTCTGCCATACGATGATCCAGCTCATCCTGACCTCTATGGAAGCACCTCCCATATTACCTCCCCCTCTCTATCTACCCCACCACCTCCTCTCCTTGTCCTATATATTCAATAAAAAAGATAATCCCCCATGGGTAATGTGATGTAATCCATAAATGGAAGGTGGAAATAAAGGTAAATGAAAAAATAAAGGAAGAGAAATGAAAAGAAAAGAAAAAGAAAAGGGGGAACAACCCTAGACTCAGTTCTCATAGAGATCTTATTCCTTGACTAAGAATAACCCCTCATTTTGGACTTAACCATGGAGTTGGAATCTCAATATAATGCTCTGTTCAAAATATATAATCAAAAATTTCATGTCAATAATTAATATTTAAATAATTATATATTAAATATTCAGTAAAAATTTTAATGCCCATAATTCAACCAATATCTTTTCCAAGGGTAAGCACCTTAGTCCTAAACCAATATAGTAGTTATAAAAATTATCCAAGATTGTTTTATTGGTTAAAATGAACATTCTACCCCCAATGATCATCTGAATCCAAAAATTAAAGTATTCACTCATTTTAACAACTCAGAAAGACTTAGGGTTTTACAATATCCCCATCATAACACTTATCATCCTAAAGAAATTTCAATGGACAACAAGATTCTATGATTTCGCTATGATCATTTTCAAAATATGGTATATCTCAATTGTCCATCGACTATACCACTCTATCCACAACTCTTCCTACATGAGAGATATTCAACTATGACTGATCTGATACTCCCCTCTGTAAGAGTATCATTATCATCACCCTACAAAAAACACTAGTTTCCATGTACCATTCTCTTTCTATCACAAAAAAACAATGATATAGCATAGCCCACTCTATCACACCAGAGTTTCAATATGAAAACATCAACCAATTATTCCCATTTCAACTAAAATAGAATCCTCCATGATCAATAAACCACTTAAAATGAGGATCACATCCTTAAATGTCCTATAGTATGATCTCATCAATAAGAAGTTCCTTAAAACATTCTCAAATAATCAACGTCAATGGGTCTAATGTAGCTACACTACTCAGTTTCCTTAAGACGCAATCAAACACAACATACCCAAACAAGGTCTAAATGGCACTGTGCATAACCCATGATTAAATGTATTCAATCCCAAAGTATTTTTACCAAAATGACACTAAAGAAACCACTCTACTCCTTATGTAATATTGACTACATAAGAACCTACCATAGGTTTTCAAGATCATGTGATCCATGAACTAATAACTAATGATAACATTCCTAAAATACTAACTAAGACACTCATGCAGGTCCATTTCAATAAGTTAGAGTACCCTCAGTACTCCTCTTTAAAATAAGTCATAGCTCTAATTCCAAAATTCACCATACTAATAGCCACCATACGACATCTTTCAAAGTCATTTAAATCCATATACACTATCTTCTTCATACTAAACAACATCGCAACAATAGGGTTAGTCACCTAACTAGTCATGTCCATCAAAAATAGCCCTGATACCATGGTGATATCACTCAAAGTGCTTAATCTCAAAAAAACACAAGGTATCCTACACCTTCATCATATCCTCGATAGCACCCACTACCCATCAATATCAAAATATAGCATGTACTTATGATTCCCATTTCAAAGGAACCTAAAAACCTTAACCAACCCCACTCATGGGTTTCCTTCGGTCATCTAAAAAACTTAGAATCACTAAACATCAAATCTCATTTCAAGGTATCTTGGTCCTCCCACCTAGAACAAAGGTCTTGTCTCATAAAATGTCACATATCATGGTAAAACCCACTATGTTCCCATATTAAACATCCCATAGTACACAATGTGCCAAATGCCATCTTAAGGGACCCATATGCATAATTTCATCTCATGCCAACACTCTAAGACTACTTAGGCATCAATTCTCACTGAGGATCCATCCACATAATGTTTCCTCAAGAATAATAACTTAGACTGATCCTCCATGGGATCATCCTAGAAAATCTATGTCAAGGAACCATAGTCATGAGGCTTGGTTATATATAATTTCATTCCAAACTATATGAAGAAATACTATATAGGTTGTTACAGGAACTTTAAATTACAAAAAATACAGGCTAAACTCAATCAGCATCACTCTAATAGTGATCAACATCTAGGGAACCATCATCACATGGTTTTTTTAGGTATATTATCATTCTAATATATGTGTTAAAACACAACATTTTTTTTTATTGGTACTTTAAGTAACTATACCTAAATACTAACATCCCACTATGGGTATCCAACTATCACACTATGTGCCTAAAAACCTCTAGGGTCACCACATGCCCCCTACACCAAGGTAATATATCATAATCATTAGAAATCATCACACCATAGATTTACATGGCCTTACATCATAAGGAAATGCATATTTGTTTTGGCCCAACAGAGTAGAAATCCACTAAGTACTTATAAGGGAAAACATTTTATGATTAGTTGTTAAAAAATTAAATATTTGAACCTATTGTTAGTGAAATAAATCAAACTAATAGTCCCCTACATGTCATTTGAATCCTATGTGTCAAATCATGATGTATGAGATGTCTCTTTCCACTATGGCCCAAGAGTCAAAATCTTGACTGGTCTCTTAAAAATGGTCCAAGATCCAAATCCATCCAAAAAACCATCAACCTCAAACACCATTTGCATCACCCAAGGTGAAAATCATAACAAGAATAACACTAAAAATCCAAAACATAAATCACATCCCAAGAAACCTAGAATACCTACCAGTGAAGGTGTTCATAAGGCACTAGTCTAGTATCTATAACAAGATCTAACACATACCTATCTCTTAGATACTATATCCAAAATAGTAAAATAAAAGAAAATTAGGAATATAATTTTATAATGAACCTCCTCGGATCAGGTCATTTAGTATAAATATTGGTTAACCATGAGACCTCTGGTGATCCTCCTTATATTATAGAGGTTTCTAACTAGTAGTAGGGGTATAAGGTAAAATTGTGAGGAGACCATACCCCTATATCAGAGTGGAAAATCATAAATAAATCCCCAAACATCAAACACATTATATTATACATAAATATAAATAAATTGAAACAAAATCATGTTATAACAAAATTAAGTGTAGTATATAACATTAATAGTCATTCTATACAAATCAATTGGTTACCCATTATACTAACCATGTATATAAGATAAATAAACTGAAAATAAAATTATAGGGATCTTGGTCCAACTATATGTCATTTCATGTACTCATTCTAAAAAACCTTATCGAGATGATCCAACCCGATCAAAAGAATCCACATAAGTGGCTCTACTTGATTATGAAATCATAGGCCTCTTCCCCATCCTCTAAACCCTATCCTCAACCTCAAAACAGATATCATGTATGCATGCAAACTAAGGTGCATGTATAGGGGGTGATAAATGGATCTCAGTATGCCACCCCCAATGATTAACCTATAACATAATGTTCTAAGATCATTCTTAGAGAATATGTCTTGACTAGTCTAATATTAACTGAAATAAAATAAATAATAAAACCATTATTAATAATTGGGTTCCCCCATGGAACCCAATCGACTAAATCCTACTTCACCCATTGCTTGAGTGTATCTAAGAATTTCAGTGGGACTATGCAGACCATAGTTTCACAACCTCCCCAAGGGTGTATATATATAAATCAGTACAATCCTAACAACCATTCTCAATCCTCAATTTTATGACCTCGATCAACTATACTTACCTCAGACCGATGCCAGAATATCTATGAGAATGAGCATTAGTTCATGGGAATCTATATCCTATCTCTGGGGATCATGTTCTCACACCTCCATTGATGAGTGATGGACCCTGGAGCATCACAAGTTATCCCTCATCCTCAATCCCTTAGGCCTAACCCCATAGTAGTACCTGTGAATTCTCTATGTCATTCTAATGACTGATTTCTAGGAGGTGGAAAGCCCTAGGAAATATGATACATCCAAGAATGACTAATGATTGGGAGACCTATTAAATCAAATAAAACACCAACCATGGATCACACAATCAATCTATCAGGAATCCAATATCTCATAGAACCTCATCTAAACCATTGAGGGTATGCCCACCTGATCTTAGGGGGTATCCTTGGCATCAATCATGGGGATACAACAATCACCCTTAGGATATCCAACATCCTTGCTTAAGGATATACTCCCACTTGGAATATCATACTATCATTTGAATCCCAGTCATTGAGGGAATTTCCAATGTTCTATAGGTATCTCTATTCGAATCTCATTCTGCATAATTTTCAAAAATATCACAAAATCAACAAAATCCATGTCATCCCAGTATTCCCATATATACATGTCCACATGTACTCTACTGTTGGATCTTATGTACTACCTCTAGGAATCCACTCCTGCATTGAACAGATCATTGGATGTTTTCTAAGCTAGTAATTCACCCCCAATATTCCATGATATTAGATCATATACATATCATACATCCCAGGGTCTCGTCTATCTCATCAAGTCATTATAGAGTATCCTGGGAAATCACATATGTTCCTGTCTCAATGGAATATTATTAGGAATCCTAGAAAATTACATGTTGTTATTCATAAACATAAAATAAAATAAATATATCATATTGTTTTTACAAACTCTCATTCCCATTATCATCATCTTAGACCCATTTGGCTTACACATTCAATATGGGTTCTAGATGAAACCTGCTATTATCTCTACCCATAGCTACGAACACCCTCTCAGGGTTATCTCACATAGGGGGTATCTATGGCGTCCCTTTGGTCATAATTACAAAGGAGGAATTCCACTTAGAATACTCTAGGTAAGTACATAAGTAAATGAATACCTATTGGGAACCTTAAAATCGGTATGCAAGTAGAGCATACCTCTTGGGATCCTCTAGGCCAGAACATAAGTTGAGGTGTCCCTATCAGTATTCTCAGTCGTAATTAGTCACTTGGTCCAAATATGATATCTTAGAAGTAACATATCCCACAACCTAGTCTTTAACATCTCATAGCTTTACGTGCCTAATAGGGAAAAATTCATAAGGGATATGGTCTCAAGACCTCCCTAATTCCAAGTCACTCTAGGTTGGGTTGAACACCCAACCAATTCATCACTTCCAGTCACAACCTAGTCCTAAAAACTTATCGACCATATCATTCATTCAATATCCAAGGGCCTTTGTGTTCTTATTAAAAGACTTTATATCATTATCATGATCATTACATGGGTATCATAACACATCTTTAATAGGAGAACTCTGAATATATTCACTAGAGGAAGAACCTCCACATCTAATCCCTCTTGTCCCAAATCACATCCTAAAAACACTCCAAGGGGTCCACCATTACATTTTTGTGGAAAAACAATCAAAATATATTTCTATTTTTTCTAATTCTAGCTCTATAATGAAAAATCACCCAAAACCCTAAAAAGGGTAACAAATGAGAAATACATTATATATAGCTCGAGTACACTATGTGTAATCTAAAATCTCCACCCTAGATATGTATTTCTACATGGCCTAGTTACACTTAAGTTTTTTACATTTTCTACTACAAGTAAAGGTCACACATGGGCTCTAGTTGTGTGTTGTAACATATTCAGGGCGCACCTAGGGTCTAGTTGTGTACTACTATATGGTCATGTCCCCCTTATATGGGGTGTCTTCCTAAGTAATTGGCTATATAGCCATGTACCACTAAACAAAATTTATACATAGTACACAATATATAGTCTCAAAAACTCCATCTTCCCTAATAGTAATAACATATGGTGTGTTTTCTTTAATCCACAATCCATGTGATCGTGATTTCTCAAACATAAACCCCTGAAATTGTCTTGAAACCCCCCATTTTTTTTCAAAAATACATATAGATCAACCCACATAGATCCCCAACAATCATAATAAGTAATTAAAACATAAAAATAACAATAAATGAGTATTTATATCTTAAACATAAAATGGTTCATCCTCAGGTATAATCTACATATGCTTTGGTCAGATTTGTGCTTTGTAGCTTCCGCATGATAATCCAGCTCCTCCCGAGCTCTATAGTGGCACTTAACTCCTTCCCTATATCTATTTCTGCCCACTTACTCTCTTATATTGTTTTTGATAAAGGAATTACCCCATATGGAATGTGATGTAATCCATGATATGATAGTGGAATGAAAAGGGAAAAGAAATTGAAAATTAATAATAAGGAAAAGAAAAAGAAAAGGGACCTAAACCCCTATACTCGTGAAGGTTTTATGCCTTACATAAGAAAAACATAACATTAAGGACTAAAACACAAATTCATAATCTTAATATGGTTCTCTTTTCAAAATATATCTCCAAATTAATGCACATGAATAATAAATATTTAAATATTTAAATATTAAATATTCTATGAAAATTAAAACAAATCATAATTTCACCAAGAATCTATCCAAAGGTAAAAAACCTATTCTAGGACCAATAGAGTAGTTCTAAAAATTATCTGAAACTTTTTCTAAGGAAAAATGACCATTTTACTTCTTATGATCATCGGAAACCAAAAATTTAAATTTATACCCATTTTCATAACCCATAAAAGCATGGGATTTTACTAAAGGTTAGATTTATTGAAAATATCCAAGATATATTTTTTCATGAGACTTACCAATGTATCATTGGGATATATAATTCCAAGCCCCACTATCACCTATTAAGTCTAATATTAACATTATTTTAAAAAATATCTAAAAACTATATATATATATATATAATGTACCCTGAGGAACCTCTAACATAAATGAGGTTATACAGTCAACAATTATCCATATAAAAATATTGGTAATATCAATTATCATATTTCCATAGTAAAAAACCATGTGTGAATTTATAGGTTAATATTATTCTATGAGAATAATTCTTTATAGGGTATTCACATTATCTACAAGAAAATAATATAAGGTCGTGTTAATAGATTTTCTTATTAAATTTAATATTATGACTATATAGGTAAACACACTTCAATCAAAACTATGAACTACATGGAATTAACATAGTATTAAATAATGGGTATATAAACCATTTATTATTTTTTCTCAATCAATCTAAATAAATGGCTATCTTAGGTGAATACACTCCAATCAAAATAAGTAGTTGTATGTAATTCAATATGGAAATGTATTTTTATCATAAGTTGATGATAGGTAAAGGCAAAGAAAATGATGTATCAGTAGACTTATAGAATTATATATATCATTTTAATGTTTTAATCATGAGGATAATATGAGAAAAATATAATCCAAAGAAAATATAATGGTAATAAAAATTATTTAAAAATATCTTAATCAAAAAACTTACAAGGGGTATTATAGAGGGAAAATAAAATAAATTATTATGAGAAAAAGTATAAGTGATAAACATAAAGGAAGAAAGAGAAAAATATTCCCTTAACATAATTATAATTATTTCAATATTGGAAAACTATATAAATGGTTGAAATGATATATAATGCATCCATGAGATTAAGAACATTGACATGGTAAAGAATGATTCAATAAAACATATACATATATATATATATTATATTCAAGAATTGTAATAAGTCATTTAAAAATAAATCAAAGGTTAAAGTGATATAAATTCAAATAATGAAAAAAATTTAATTAACACAATAATTTAAATGTAATTTTTGAAAGGAATTTTATATATAGATAATCACAAAAAGTGGAAGAGATATTATGAAATAAGTCCTTATGAATTGGTAATGTATAAATAAAAATAAAATTAAAGAGAAAACA
This sequence comes from Viscum album, assembly GCA_963277665.1. Lineage (NCBI taxonomy): Eukaryota > Viridiplantae > Streptophyta > Magnoliopsida > Santalales > Viscaceae > Viscum > Viscum album. The sequence goes on from OY728123.1 coordinate 1,761,718,288, forward strand.
AAAAATAGAATTATAAATATAATGAATAAAAAGTAAATTATGATAAATTATGTTAATAGGGATTTATATACACCATATAAGTAAAATTCATAGAAAATATGCAACATTTCTTGAAGAATATAGATTGAGACGAGAATCCCTTATCTTAGGTCCTGAATCACTTTGTTTGTTGTATATCCTCTTGAATAATGTAATTATATTTATTAATTACTTTAGTAAAAAAATATTTATATTTATATATTTTTTATTTCTATATAAATTGTTTTCTCTTATTAATTTAATTATGTTTATGTCCATCATTCAAATTAGTTTGGTCTATTTTTTCAAAAATCCTTTGATATAATGATAACTCTTAGTGATATTTCATAATATCCATAAGTGAAAAGATATTTGGTCAATTTTATTCTATAGGTATAACAGTTTTGAATTTCATAATATACTCTCAATTATGAAAAATCATAAATCATTTCTTGATTATCTAGTTTCTAACTAATTAAACTGAACATGATGGGTTTTGTTTAATATCACAATTAATATAAAATATTTTATCATTAAAGAATATTAAACATAACTTAATTTGTTAATTGATTTTATAATTATAAATATAAACAGTTTTTAATATCAAAAATGAATGGGGGTACAACAAAACATCATCACTAATATATGTGGTATAGACCTTGTTGTGGGAGTGGTGTTTATACAAGTTTTTATAAGAAATGATAAATAATCAAAATTTTATTTTCATAATGAAATTATGATATAATTATAATACTATTAAAATTTTATTAGAGATATAATATGGAGTTTAAGAGGTGAAAGAAGTGAAAAAAATAAAATGAATAGAGGCAATACAAATTTACCTCCTTTTATATGCCTTCTTTGAAATATTTATTGAGGCTTTGAAGTTTTTTATTTTATTTATAACAGAACATAAAAATTTATAGGATTTTTTAACTATATGTTCTAGTATAGATAATATAAATAAATATGTTCTGGAAGTGAGTTCAAATGGCTAGAGAAGGGGTGAATTTATAGCTGATAAGGGGTGTTTTTGAATAAAATATTGAATATTTTATTATTTTAGTTCAAAACTATGAATACTATTTATTAATGTTATTATAAATAGTATTTTAATAAAAAAATATTTTTTATTTAAATTTAATCACCTCAAAAACTATATCATATCATTAACATATTTAATTAAAATTAATAAACAAACATAATTTCTTATTAGAATAAAATATAATTTAGTCCTTGGAAATTGATTTATAGGTTTGGAAATTTAATTTATTATTGTAAAATACATCATTTTACATAATAATTTAATTTTAAGTAATTAAAATAATTTTATAAATAATTAAGTCCTTTTTATGTCATAATGATGTCATAAAACTTAATATAATTGTAAAAATTGTATTTTTATTATTCACTTAAAATTTAACTTTTTCAAAACAAATACCAAAAAATCACCCTTAGATAATTTTGACATGATGATTCTAAATTTTATATCCTTATTATAAAATTAATTTTCAATACATGATAAATTTATTTATTAAATAAAAACCCCTAAGCTATTTTAAAATCACGCATTTTATGCCAACAATTTTAAAAATCTATTTGAATAAGTATTTATTACTCGAATACATATATATGTAATTATGTTATTATTTATTTATTAATAAACATTATTTCATATTATTAATTATACTATTATCATATGATTTCATATATTTTTTTGGGACCCTTTTATGTTAGACAAAATAGTCAAATTACTATTCAATAGTCATGCTACTATGTTACTATTCTAAGAGTCACCTTAACCTTCCAATAATTATATTATCAACTATACATACACTTTTTTATAACTTCGAAAATCATTTATATTAGAATCTTATTTTCTATTTCTTATCCTTTAAATTTCTTATATAATTAACCATAATAAAAATGAATCTTTTATTATTTTTATTCTTTTCAAAATATAATTCCCTAGAGTTTAAGATTATGGTTCTACTATATATTTATATATATTATATAATATTATTCAAATCCATATTACTTAATGTGACTCTTTAGTATGTTTTATACTTCTATGATGAAATAATAATACTTTTATTGTGTGATGACTAATGTAACTAAATTTTTATTTATTATAGTATAATCTTGGATCATATAGTAAAAATATCATTTGAGATATAATAAGAAGAATTTAAACATGATAAAAATTATTTACTTCCAATAAAATTCTCCTTTAATAGGTTAAACCATAAATATTGAAGAGGCTTTATTATAAACTATTGAATCATGAATATATAAGAATAATTAAACAAAATTTTAAAGGATGAAACATGGGAGTTAATATTGAGTCCCAAATATAAAATTTGATTGGGAAAAAGGGATATTTAGAAATAAACTCAATATAAAAGGAGATGTGACACATAATAAAATTTTATTATTTCTAATTGACACTATCAACTTTAGGGTATTGAATTTGATAATACTTTTTAACTAATTGCATTGATCAAAATAATATGTATTTATATTTATATTTATGCTCAAAGAAAATAATAGGTTTTATAAATTGATATGAAGTTAACATTTTTTTAGAGATATTGAATATAATTTTTCAATTTAAAAAATTGATATATTAATTTGTGATAGTGATATTTCACATATGAGAAATCTGAATAAGGACTTTTAAGGGGTCAAAAAGGTTCTTGGAGAATGGTATTAATATATTTAAAAAATCATTAAGAGCATTAAATTCAACATTGTTGAGAAGGATAACAATATTTTTGTCAAATAAAATTACACAAACTCCTATGAATAGTTATACTGATAACATAATTTTTTTCATGGATGATGTGAAACATTTTAAAGACCTTGTTACCAAAATGAAAAAATATTTTGAAATTTCATTAATTTTTGTGATGATTTTTTTGGGTAAATAGGTTATTAATACAATTAATTTTATATTTATTTCAACTAAAAAATATGCACATGAGTTGATTAAACATTTTAAAATGGAAGACACAAGGGATGTATCGACTCTTATTGTTTCTGGGATTAAATTTTCCATGTTTTAAAATAGAAATATTATGCATTGAAGGAGTTTTGAAGGATAATTGGGAGATTAATCTATTGTAAAACATCAATATAAAATATTATTTATGGTGTTACACAATATGTTTGATTTTTAAGAAACCAAATGAGTTAAATATTATATTCAATAAGATAATATTACATTATTACAATGAATATCTTGATTTTGGCTTGGGTATTATAAAAATATAGCATTACACATTTATATTTTTTCTGAAACTAACTGGGAAAGTGATGTTGGACAATATAAATCTGCTTCTGGTGGTATGTTCATTATTTTATAAATGTGTGTCTCTTGAAACTCCATGAATAAGTATTTAAAAATATTAAGTATAATGGAATCTAATTATAGTACAGCATCCCAAGGACTAACACAAATTATTTAGATGAATTAAAAACATTAATGTGTTATAGTGGAAGATGCATACCCATTGATAATTTGGTTTGATAACCAATATACGATAAACATTCCAAATAATCCACTATAACATTAAAGGTTTAAATATATTAATATCAAATATATATTTGAAAATGGATAGATAATCATGTATTATGTATAAAAAATTATAAATTCATAGATATTTTGACATTTCCATTTATAAATGATAATTTACAACACATAAGATTGTTTTGATTTGTTAATTTTATCTATAAACAACATGTAACTTCATGGTTTTGTTTTCCCTCTTTCATTACATTTCATTTTTTGAAAAAGGGTGATAATATGTTAGGATGTCTTCATATAAATTGGGAAATGTACTTATCAATTGGAGTGTGAATAAAGGGGAGAAACCTTTTGGGGTAGTTTCCTTGATGGGGATATATGAGAGTATATTGGTAGCAGATATTCTAATTTAGATCTCAATAATGTTGACAAAAAATACAAAGGGAATGAATGAAGATCTACCATAAAGTGAGTTTAAAAGGGGGGAGCTGAGAAGTATACAATTGAGACAAAGTTAATATAGTATTTATCATTACAAAAAGGGTTGGGGGACACTAACAAACATTACTCTTTATGGTGATTTTGGGTTTAAATAACTCTCATACTTTGGATAATACTATCACAATATTTTTAAATAGTGATTTATGATATATAAAATTGTTTTCATATTGAATGTTTTTATAAATACTTTTTGAATATCCCTTGATGGTTGGGGATATTTATGAGACCTTTTAAAGTGAATATAAGAAGTTATATCTATGTTATGATCTCAATTAATACAAAATTAAAATAATTTTTATATTTACACCATAGGATGAAGAACTATAAAAAATATCTTTATATAATATTATTTAGAGTTCAAATAAATCTTGCATTTATAGAATTAAATGGATTCTCAATTGATACAATTTATTCATAAATTTCTTATACTGGTTTCATATTGAATTTATTTAAAACATGCTAATGTATAATTTAGGGACTAATTAAAGTTGAGATGGTAGTAAATAAATGAAAATTTATTGAGGGGGAGAAAACCATGGTGTTGTAGGGAACATGTTATTCTATATTAGAGTCATGAAAATGTGCCATCTTGCAACAATGAGCCATGATTTTTTAGTGTACTCATTTCCATCATAGTTAATGTATTACACTACAAGAGGAAGGGATATACAGTAATGGTGACACTCATGCCACAACACCCCAACCATGATATTTTGGTGTGTGAATATTGTTGAAATCTAAACCCTCATTCCACAAAGTTCATTAGCTGCACTATAAAAATCCTATTATAAATAAGAAGAGAACTGATCTAAGGATTTCATATGTCATGTTAACCACAAATTATGACAAAATGTACAATGTTATTCCTTGATTCATTAAAGATCATTTATAAGAGAAGATTTACTATGGAAAATAAGGAAAAAACATTAACATATTTATCCATACATTATAGAGATAAATCTAGGGATACTTTTGTTGGATTTATATATAGGAATTATGGTTTACATTGGATCCAAAATCTAGATACACTTGAGGAGGAAAGTAAAATATTGATCAAATTATCAATGCTTGTTTTGAAATTTCTTGTACATAGACTACCAGAAAATATTCCTTCTCCCTTATTTATTTTGGTTAATAATAAAATCTATATTTTGATAGTGGTATTGAACCTTTTGGACACCAAATATTATTAACTCCAAAAAATATTTGTGAACCATGTAAAAACTCTTGTTTTTTTTACACTCTATCTCTCTATGTCTCATGTCATCACATATTTTAAATTTATGGATCTATTATTTAACTATAAAAAGAATAATCACATTGGGAGTTGTTATTTTGATAACTAATGAATCATATTCATCTAAGTGGTTTTGAATATATCATGTGTATATGAACTGTTATAATCTCATGTCTCTTGTGAGGAGCATATTTATAGCCTATATGATAGCCTACGAATTGGTGTCAAGGAAGGCTAATATATTAAATTCAATACCTTAGTATGATTTTCTTATGAATGTGCATAGTATAAGATCATGGTATTCTGGATGATCTATTTTTTATTATTTGTTTCTAACATATTTTCATTGAAGAGATCTATAGAGATCATCAATTCCATCAATAATAAAGAAGTTCTAATTATTTATGGGAAGGGATATCATTAATGTATGTAGAGGATGGTTCCATATATTTGATCTCTTGGATTAGATATTTTAGCTAACATTTATAATATTGTACATTTTCCTAAATCTAGAAAAAAAAATATAAATTTCATGATAAGAAGAATATTGAAGCAGATTAGAGAGTTTAAAACATGCTACAATCATTACCCACTAATAAACATGGGTGATGGTCTTTAAAAATTATCAATGGAATTTAGAGAAAACTTTAGCATATCCATGATGGAGAAAAAATATGAAGGACTAAAAATTATATACATTTTTTGATTAGTTTCAAGATATTTGTATGGGGGGGAAGAGGAGTTGAGAGGGGTGAATTTTTTTCCCTTGTGAACAAAATTGTTAGCCTGTTTGAAATTTTTTAATAGATTCTTGATGATTCAACCATGGTAAAGAAATTGATAAGAAATCTCCAGGAAAATAATATATATATAATTAATGATCATAAATTCCATTATTAAACCATAAAAAATATCAACAATTTCATGTTAACCTATGAAATGGGGATGGGTGAACCCTATGGTTGAAATAAAAATTTTAAAAAGATATTGTATTTAAATTATCAAAATTTTAGAGAAAAATTTAATATAAAAGGCTTAAAGAGGATAAAATTAATGTCAAGGATGATTCTACAAATATAAATGAGTTTATATAATTTTTCTCAAAAGTAAGGAAGTGAGGTAAAGGTAAATACAAGGGTAAAATTCCTTTTAATTGTTTAAATTATCGAAATATTGTAAAATTTTTAGTTAGTTTCCTATAGAATCAAGAATAAGGTAAGGGATATGATCAATACAAAAGATAATCAATTATAAACAAGGTAGAATTTTGAGACACCCTAGACACACACATCTAAATCATGTGATAACATGAATACTTTTCATAAACAATAAGAATTGCAACCAAATCCCATGAACGAAAATCCAGTGTGCACAGGAGCCTCAGCCCAGTTCAGGAGGACTCAACAAGTTAATCTAAGATACTCGAGAAAAAATACAGGCAGAGAAATAATTTCTATGTACTATATTATTATGGTAGCAAGTACTGAAGAAGGTATGGTTTGGTACTGTATCATCTCGTACTATTGATTTGTTTAGACTTTTGGACCACTGGTTTGGTCCTTGGATCCTTCAAGGCCATCAGTGAATTAACTATTCCGGGCCACCTCAAGGCCTTTGGTACACATTAAGGACTTTGATACACCTAATGGCTTTCGGGCCACTTGAAATTGTGCGTAATGGACCATTCATACTCTATAAGGATAAGACTCCATATGAGGATTCAGATCATGCGCATTCACCAGAGTAGAAGCTAAATGGATTATAAAGAAAGAGAGGGTATGGAATTTCCATCGAGAGTAGCCTGTGCATCTATTAGAATCATATCTAAATAACCATGTAAAATGAGGAAGAGTGAACATCATGATGTAGAAACTGGGGAGGAGCAGTTTCAAGTAATTATAGTCTGGATGAATTCCTCTAAGAACTATAGGTCATGTAATGTCACGAAGCCTACGATCCATGTATGTGTTCCCCTTCAACCCTTAAAGGGGGTATTATCAAAAATTAATAAAAATATAAGTCCTTCGGGACATTCAAAGTAAAGTATATCATTCTTGATAAATAAGTGAAGTTCAATATTAACACATTGTATAGACTACATTTCATCCAAAAAAATAAACATCTATGAAACTCATGCATATATATGTCTATATAAATATTCCTGTATAAATAGGGAAAAATAATAAAAGAGTGAGATAAAATTATCTATAAGCGGTAAAACATAAAAAATGAGATAATAGATTGTAAAAAATTAAGATAAATTATCATAAGGTAAATTGAATGATTAAAGGAATAAGATCCAAAAATAATAATATGTGAAAATGAGGAATGATAAAGTGAACATAAATAATGGAATGAATATGGGGTGAGATATCATGAGATTCAGTAATCATAAAATAGAACCAATCATATAAACATGAAATGAGAGACAAGATGACATATGAACATTGTAATAATGAGAAGTATAAGAATGTGATCTAAACATAATTTTTTCATCCTAAACATTTATTAATGGTCACTATTAATCCATAATAACATTACTAATAAGGATAGCTTCACTTGGTATACTCATAACATTATGGATGAATCTAACCACAACCAAACCACACAAGAAACTATTGAAGATACTTTTTACACTTGGATCATTCATAAAGTTGTGGAAAGGGCTTACTATTCCAGGCTTATTTATAACATTATAGACTAATATTATTACACCTAGAGTATGTATGTTATCATGGATGATTCTAACCACACCTATCCCACACATAATAATCTCATGATATATAAAGAATTACATAATCTATTGGGGAGATATATAATTCTGGGACTACCTATCAAATCATAATAAATCATTCTTATGTTCCACGCATGAATATAAAAAAATCATAAATCTATAAAAATTATATTTTGATTAACTAGTGGAAATAAAATAGGTATCCAAAAAATAATGTATCTATCCTGGTAAACATCCTTCAAGCAAGATAATAAGGTTTAGCGTATTTACTCTATATAGAATAAATGATATCTTTAGTTTGGTTAAGTATAATATAGTATATATGTAGTAAAGGAAAATTTTTTATAGACATTTAATTTCTACCACAACGTACATACATGGGATCTTATATAATGAATCAAATGATTATTTTACCAAAGTATCCTTATATGAAAATTATACTATCCCAAAAAATATATATTTATAAGTAGTGGAACAAAAAATATTATTGACATAGATTAAAATATTTACTATTAATATATTAAATTTAATAAGTTTTAATAAAAAAATATATGAATTTTTAAATAAAATTGAAAAAAAAGGAAAATTTCATCTTTATGGAAGGACATAAATGTAAGAAAACATCAATTTAAAAAAAATTAAGATCAAAACATGAAATATAAATAAATAATTTTAAAGAAAGTATTGATAAGAATAGAGAGAAAAATATAAGTGAAATCTAAAAAATATTTTTTATAACTTTTATTGAAATTTTCATCAAAATAGAGAAATGAGATAGCTTGAAATATTAAAAAAGGGGATAAAAAAGATATATAAAATTTATTTTAATAATAATATTAACTAATAATAGATACATTAAAATAAATATTATATATTAAATAAACTGAAATATGAAGGTAGTAATTATAAAATCTTCTCTTACAAAACATTGGAGGATTTGACTTAAAGAAAAAATATAAAAAGAAACATAAAGGAGTGAATATACCCAGAAAAAATTTTTTTATAAGGGGTCATATAGATAAAAAATGAATAATATAAATAATAATAAAGATATATATGGTGTGATCTAAAACATATTATCAAAAATGAGAATGAACAGAAAAGACCCGATATGAACAATGTAAGGGGTGTACTATAAATCCATAATGGAGGAGAAGATATTATAAATTAATTAAAAAAATGGAGGTAAAATAGAAATATATAAATAAAATGTCCTTTATAAGAGACATATAATAAATTATAGGAACTATAAGAATAATACTTTAAAAGAATGGGGATTTGGAAAGAAACCCTTACTTAAATTATTGATTTGTTCCATATATCATCTAAAATTTTGAATAATTCAATTATATTAATTATTAACCTAATTAAAAACTTTATCAAGTTCATTTCCTTATTATTATTCATTTTAATTCATTTATTCTCATTTTTCATTCATTTACTAAATTTTTATTTTTCACATTAGTCATTTTGAGATTATTCATCTCATAATCTCTAAAACTAGTTAGGTGTAATTATAACCCTAAAATTTCCTTATAAAAATGTCCCATAATCTTTATATGTGTCAATTTATGTCACTCATTTCATTCAAGATGCAATGGAGTTGAATACATTAGTTGATATTTTTATTTTATAGAATATTCCTCAGTAATCCAGGTTTGAATAGTTAAAATGACTTCCATTATTTCCTTTTAATACCATTATTATCATAAAATATTGGATCATTCCATAATCATAAAAATAATGTTATTTTATTAATAATGTTATATTAAATCAAGAAATCAAATTAAAATAATACCCACAAAATGAAAGTGTGAATGAAAAATTTAACAACCCCAACCCCAGTAGCCTGAAGTTGATGCCTTCTTTATTTCATTGGCCTATAATACTAAGAATCACATCCCAAAGGAAAAAATAGTTTTGTAGTCTTAGTAATCTATATACATACATTATTTCTAAATTAAATTTGAATATAAAAATTATAACATTTTTTTCAGAACAACATTATTCCCTCTAGAATATCATTTCATAACTCCCATAGCACAATTCAAGGACTCCTATGTAATCGAAACAAAATAATTCTGAACTTAAATACTTATTAAGGGTTAATTATAGTAAAATATTTTAAGAATAAATAATAATAATAAAATATGTAAAGTTAAATAAATTAAAAAACATGAAATTTAATCAATAACTTTTCTATCATGAGAGGATAGCGAATAAAAATTATGGAAATGTAAATAATTGGAAAAAAATCCATTTAATCAATAAACTGTGCACAATTTGAATCCATGGATAATATCATAGTGAAAATATCATGGTGAAAATATCATAGATTAAAATAACTAAAATTTTAATAAAGGAAATTCTTAATTATTGGATTTTATATTTCTTAAGAAGAGTATAATTTGTATTTAATTCCTTTCACAAGATAGTTTAATCATCCTGGGTAAAAACTTATTTAATTTGGACAACATATTCATCTCATGAAACTACCAATGAATCGAGGGGCATTTTTATATACGGTCCCCACCCATTCTTGCATATCCAAATAATTCCTCATATATAAAATAATCAAATTAATTTAGAAAAAATTACTTTATCATCAAGTATCCATATTGATTAAAATATACATGTTTAATATTACTTCCTTAAATAATAAAATAACGTTCAATGTAAACACTATATATAAAAATGGTATACAGTTTAGATAATTCTTGTATCCATCATACAAGAAATATGGATATTTAAGAGAAGTAAAATTTTCAATGAATTATGATCACAAATAAATTAAAGAGGAGTTATATACACTATATAAAAAAATTAGGTACATAATATTAAAATATAACTCAATTATGAAATTGAAATGAAGTCTCTTTACTCTATGTAATCAGTCGAATCGAATGCGGCATAAAAGAATAAAGTTTAAAAAAAATTAAAATATCATGAGAATAATTAGAACATTTCATATAGTTTTTATATACATATTATAAAATAATATAGGTTCATAACATTAAAATATTCCTCGACAAAATAAAATTGTGATAAAGTCCCTTACAATGATCATATTAATGAGATTAGAAATAATAAAATGAATTTATTATCTGTAACCACTGTAAATCCATATTAAATGAGATAAAATATAACATAAGATAAAAAATCATTTCACGTGTAATATTAATATGATATAGATAGTGTAGTATAAGTTTAATCCAATTAATGTAAATTGAGTTAAAAAATCCCTTACCTTGCACTTTTCATTAATTGAACATGATTTAACCTCAAGTATAATGGTTTAAAGAATGATATTAATTTATAACAGAACCAAATTCATGTTTACAATGTCATATATGATCCTATTATATCATCTTATCACCCATTTTTTTATAATATTTCATTATTACCCTTATTTTGGGTGTGAAAAGCTTCATTTTCTTATGCATGTTTTCCCATTAAGTCTATGTTCATGTGAATAGTATATAGTTACATCATATAAATAATTATAATAAGGCCATATATATCATATTTATTCATTATATACGTTTTTATAATAATTATTTAGTTTTTAACATGGAAAATGAATCGTATCTCATTGTGGAGATTGTAAGTCGTATGTACACACAAGAAATGGTATCATTCCATATAATAAGGCCATATATATCATATATATCACATTTCCCGCCTAGCATCGTCTCTGCTACGTCTGCGCTGCATGACGATAAAATGCATGCTTGGTCCTATCATACGACCCTAAACTGTGACATTATCGTCCTGGCCGCACGACGAAAAACGGCACCGCATTGTGGTGACCTCGCTGTAGAGGACATCACGTTGGGTACTGGCCACGCGCCATGCCATTTGTCAACGCCCATCACGGCTTGATTCTTGTGGCGACATCACGACCTACAGTTCTAGGCCTGTCGCTTCACAAAAAAAAAACCATTCACCTCAAAGAACAAACAAGATACATCAAATTCCGCTTCTTTTAGTGCAAGGGCCACGTCCGCACTTCCCCTTTCCCCTGGCACTGGTACCTTACCCTGCCACCTTCCAGAACTACGTATGGCTTGATTCTCATCCTTATGAGATACGTAGGAGCGCCCGGGTACTTCCCCGCGGGTCCAGCCTAACCCTTGAGTTCGGTCCCTCGACTCGAGCTCATTCACGTCAGGTTGTGATGTCATGCGTCCCCTGATCCCCTTTTTCCAATCCATGGTCCGAAGTCTATGACCATAAACTAAGATCTCCCCAAGGGAAAGGAATCTGCTCCCTCTCTAATACGTTTCGTTGACGTATTCAGATGTGTTTTGACAAAAAGCCCGAAGCATGGGATTTTCACAGGGACATTCCCCTCATCCCATGACCAAGCTTCGTGAGCTCACTATTTGGATCCTCATCCTCTTCCACATCCAAAAGGACCCTCGGACGACGTGGATACTAAGCTTAAGGGCTCTCCATGAATGCTGGACCTAAGGGCCCTACAATCGTTTCGGGCCAACGCCCCTGCGGATATTCGACAACATTTGTGACATGGTCCCGTGTTTCGAACATGGTCAACGGTCGACCCTCATTTGTTTGTCCCCATTTCAGGCTAACGCGATAGGATGCTGTGTTGCGAATATGGTCAGCAGTAGTCCTCTATCGCCACGCCGTCACCATCGTGATCCGAATCTCGAGCGTCATGATTCACACATTTCCACTCCTTCATGTCCAAGTGGAACTCCATCATACTCGGCTCTTTCTCTTCGCGCATCTAGATGCGCTGAATGATCATGTTAGTGTCATTGGGTCGGTAGTCACCGAGCATCCCTTTGCCCTCACCTGCCCCTCTCTGCGTCGGGAAATTCCCACCACTACTGCTTGTTTCCCACACCGAGCACGACTCACGTGGGCTTAGTAGTTTTGGCTGGATGTGTACCAACACAGTCAGGCTGCTCCTCGTCCTGCATGACGTTAAACTGCACTTTCAGAACTACGTATGGCTTGATTCCCATCGTCATGGGATACGTAGAGACACCCAGGCATTTCACCTAGGGTCCAGCCCCAGGAATCGCAAAATCCTATTCCTCCTCATTTCCAGCCCTCGCCAGAGAGGCCCTATCTGGAAGAAAGAATGATCTGGGATCAGACCGATGCGCCCATCTGGCGTACACCCACCACGGTGGTGTAACTACTGAAGTGTTGGATTCTGTTTGAACAAACCATCACTCCATATTCCACGCTTTGCGTGCCCCTTATTCGGACCCTCGTCTTCTTTCATGTCTGAAGGAACCCCCTAACGGCCTGGCCCCATGCCGCATCGGCTCACCTACCGTCCTGGGCCAATGTTCCAGAAGACGGGTCATGTCTGGAAGGACCCCCTAACAGTAAGGATGTCTGACCTATGGTCCACCAACTGTCCTGGGCCAACGTCCCGAAAGATTAATCAACAACAAATTGATAAAATCCCGCGTTGCGAATACGGTCAGCGGTCGATGCTCATTTGTTGTCCCCGTTTCAGGCTAACGCAGTAAGGATACCGTTTCTCCGCCACGGCTAATGGTTGTCCTTTATTGTCACGCCGCCTCCATAGTATTCCGAATTTGGGCATCGTGATTCACACTCCCCATTTTCATCTGTTTGAACTGATTTCAGCGCCCCTGGTGTTGCCCCAATCGTGCATACGAGCACATTGGATAAACGGTAATTCGGCTATCCCGGAAGTTCCTCCTCCGATCAAGCCTTCCCCATCTTTCGGGAATCTGGGCTGGTTCGAGGGAATTGTCGTCAAACGTCCCGCAAACATTGTAGGGATGCAACAAGACAATTCAACAGTGGAAATCCTGCGTTCTACGGAGCTCAAAACAAAGGAGAAAGGAAGAATTGAAGCACAAAAGTGTTAATAAAAGTTTCTTCGGGTTCGCTACAGTACTCGGGGGTTGACTTCCCCCATGGACGGGTTGACTCCGTCGAAAGAGCGTTGCAGCTCCGCCACCCGTTGACTTGCGGCGTCCAGAGCCTGTTGCCGCTGATTTAACTCCCGCTCCTCTTCAGCAGCGGCGGGGCGTAATCCGTCAACCCTGGCCTGGGCCCTTTCCACCTCGGCCTGGACGACAGCCATCCTTCCAGAGGTTTGCCCCATATGTTCCTCAGCCTCCGCTAGCTGAGCCTTTAAGTGTGAGACCAGCTCAGACTGCGCATTGAGAGTGGCTGAAAGCTCGTTGGCCCGGATCTGCATCTGTTGGGCCTCGCCTTCAGCCTCCTGGAGCTTCCTAATGTTGGTCGCCTTCCTCCTCTGCCATCCCACGCTCAGCCCACGATCATGCTCCCGGATCTTCTCAGCCATGAGGTCTCGGACGAGCGCGTGAGGGCGTTGGGCATCCACTCCCCCGGCACACAGCTCGCGCAACCGCGAGCGGAGCCTATCCATTTCGGCCAGCCATTGCACCTGGGGGGTGTCCCTGATAAAGCGCGTGATCAGCTTCCACGACCGGCGACGGACTATGCTGCTGTCTTCCTCATCAGAGGCCGTTTCGTCCCAATCCGCGCGGTCAGCAGGCTCGTACGCGGGATATGCCTGCAGGAATTCCTCAGCGGGATCCGCATCTGGTGTCGAGTCTGGTACGACGCCTGACGCCGGCGCAGGCACGACAGGACTGGGACTGACCGGTTGATCCTCTTCCTCAGAGTCCACCTTGATGACTTCAGGTATGGCCCTACTGGTGGTCCCACCAGTGATGGTGTGCACCGCAGCTGGAGGAGGTGAAGGGATTATCGTCACCATCACCGGCATGCCCCTGGGAGGGACGCCGCCAGACATCCCAACCAGCCTCGCTGCAGCAGCCCACGCCAGTCGGAGAACTGTATGACAGAAAGAGAGAAAGAGACATAAACGTTAGTTGGCATGGCCCACGTGTGGCAACGAAGAGACTGGTGAAGGAGACTTACGAAGATCAACCTCCGAACACTGCTCCCGGGCCGGTACCGACGGGACTCCAAGACGAGGCCCCCCGTATACTGTTGGAAGGCCCGGAGAGTCCGGAGGAGCCACCTCAAACCCCCCGGTTCCACCAGGTGCAGAACTGGACGCAGCCATAGGCGCGGGTTCTGAAGGCCCCGCATCGTCACCCGCCGAGGAGCGAGAACGAGGCCTACGAACAAGTTCCTCCTGCTTGACCCAAACATTGGTGAGAAGTCCGTATGGATTCAATAACAGATCGTAAGAAGAGAGGTTCGGAATTCTACCTCGAGAGCCTCCGCGGAGTCATCGGATTCTGAGCTTCGGTCTCCGACCTCGCCCTCCTCCAACGGGCTCCCTCCTCCCGCCTCATCCTCCCGAGAAGAGCCCCCTGATTCCTCCGGCAAGGGGAAGCGCTCCCTCAGGTCGGCGGCCGATAGCTGTGGAGGGACCGTCTGATTCAACAGTACCCTCACCCGGTCTGTCATCGGGCGAGGGGCACCACTGGAGTGGATGTAATCCTCCAGTTCATTCAAGTATTGCTCCGCCTCCGCCGGAGACACCATGAATCCGGCCCGGACTGGGCCTATGCCCGGCAGTCTCATCCCGAGGCGATTCAGGTGGGCCCACACCTCAGATGGGCTGAGGAATTGCCGGTTGACGTCCCAGACGTCCCAAGCCTCCGGAAAGACAGCATCTTCTGCCATGTCAATGTGACGCAGCCGCTTCCCCGGAGCCTGAGCGGATATCCGACGGAATCCCCTCGGTGGCCGCCCCTCTGGATGACCCTGCTCTCCCGGAACCACCGGATCCGCCGCTGCTGCCATGCCCTCGGCCGGTGCGGGTCCCTCTGCCACGGCAGCCCCGCTGCCGCGGGCGGCCCTAGCTGCCCTCCGACCCCGACCTCGAGATAAAGGAGGCCCACCGTCACCAACCCGGATCGTTGGCTGCTTCAGCATCTCCCCGGGATAAGCAGCCTCCCAGCTGATGGCGTACTCCTTCACTAAGCCGAAGGCGGCGGTGGGTGGAGGCAATGTGATCTGCATCCTTCCATCCTCACGTGTGAACATGAGCCACAGCTGCCTCATCACACACGGGTTCTCCTCGTGACGCACCTCCCAGTATACCTGCGGGGTCAGCCGCTGGAGGCACCGGAACTGCCTCGCAAAACGGTGCGGGGTGTATGGTTCACAGATTGGCTCACGATCTATCCGAGCCACCAAAACGCCGCCTCGGAAGGCCAGGAGGTAAGCCCGATGCTCCTCCGTTCCCCGTCCATCATCGGTAAGCCTTCCCGTCGGCAGTGGAAAGGGATGAAAGTTGAACTCGTCCGCCCTCCACACCCTATTCAGCACCATCGGAACGGCCAGTT
Source organism: Viscum album (assembly GCA_963277665.1). NCBI lineage: Eukaryota > Viridiplantae > Streptophyta > Magnoliopsida > Santalales > Viscaceae > Viscum > Viscum album. The sequence goes on from OY728123.1 coordinate 1,761,734,613, forward strand.
TGAATGGGAAGCTCCCAACTGCGTTCAGGATGGAAGGGCGAAAGTCTGATCCCGGCGGCGAAATGGGGTTTGGATACTCGTAAATCCCCCTGATGTGCGCCGCGATCCACCCATACAGGAGGTGGAAGGGCCCGCATATTCTTGGCGGCTTTTTGCCCTCGCTGATACGTCGCAGCAATCTGTATAGCTTGGCGAGCATCGGGATCCCCAGGTTGATCCGCTGCCCCATGGCCAGCATCGATGCCATGATGAACGAGCTGGGCCATACCCCCATGCTTGTATCTCTCACTGGTAGAATCCACCCACATATGAGGGCCGCGATGAACGCCGCCAGCCTAACTATTGGCTGTTGTTCAGTGCTGACGCTGAAGCCCCAAGTCTTCCATTGGCTGTCCTCCAAAACCCGCCAATACGAGTGCCCCTTACCCCGCTGGGCTGCCCTCGGACAAGTCCGAGGCCTTGGAGGGAACTCTCGATTCTCTGGAAAGTTCAGGAAGCATTTGAACCATCTTCTGAAGTGGACGTCCCTCACTGCTTCCTTGTCATCCGCGGGGACAAACGCCATCAGCGCTGACGCCAGTCGCGGCATTTGCTCCGCATCTTCCCACACGCCGACGACGGGGAGGAACTCGTCGTACATGGCCCCCAAGATCGGGACCCCAGAAACCTGGTGGACATCCCACAGGCTGATGCCCACCTCCCCGTGATGCAGATGAAAAGTGTTGGTCCTGGACGACCATCTACTCAGCAGTTCCGGCATCAGCTGCTTTGGCTGGTAAATGTGGAACTGGGAGGCCCATGCCGCCTCGTACAATCCCACTCTCCTCAGCTCAGCCTCGAACTCCTCGCATGAGGCGCCTACCCAGTAGGCCCAGGCCCAGTCGTCGGTAAAATTGCCGCCCTGGCGCAGGTCCCACTCATCGGACCATCCCTTCTTCGGATCCTGCAGAGCCGCCTTCAGCATGGTGCGGTAGAGAGGAGGGGACGTCTCCGGTTGCAGTGGCCTCCCGTCAATGTCGTTCACATGATTGTAGAGACAATCGGCGGTGACGGGTGTGAAATCCTCCTGCGCGTGACCATCGGCCGCCCTGAACCATTGGTGTTGGCACGGTGTGCTCCTGAACCAACAAGCTGGTTCATCCCTTCCCGCCTCAGGGATGAAGACGTCATCCCTCAGCCCAAAGCCGTACAACGGCAGCTTTTTGCACTGTGGATAGTCCTTCTGACCTTCCGACAGTAGATCTGTCAGAGAAGTGCGGTCTGAATGGCTGCGAACCATTTCCCCCAAGCCCGGGCGGTTGGCCATCTCATCCCGGCGAGCAGCATCTGCAAGCACTTCCCGCACAGCTTCTTGATGAGCCATGTTAACTCTGGCCCTCGGAAAAGGATTCTTCCGGATGAATCGCGAAGCTCGGTCGCGAAGCTCGGTCGCGAAGATGGATTGCGAAGATCGGTCGCGAGATCAAACCGCGAAGTCCGGCCAAGGCAGGCACACAAAGATTCGCTTGGCGCGGACGCAGAGTCAGAGACTCGCGGTTCGCCGCGAAGCTCGATTCGCGGAGAGCTGTCGCGGAGTACGCGGAGCTTCGCGAAACCGAGAGCGCAAGAAGACAAGGAAGGCGCGTAAAGACAAAAGAGGGCGGACCCCCTATTTATAGACGCCGACCCCGGAGCATCGCGGCGCGCCTCACCCGCGCGGAGCATCGCGGCACGTCCGGATCTGCGGCCCCGACGAGCATCGCGGGCCTCCTTCGCGATGCCGCATCGCGAACCACCGACAGTTTTGGCGATCTTCCCTCAGACTTCGACCCTTCACCCTCCGCGGCTCCAAGTCTGAGGGGGGGCATTTGTTGGCGCCAAAAATATGGCCCGAAAGGAAGGAACGAAAAAGACAGCCGGCGTGCTGCATCGCGAAGCACAGCCGCGAAGCCCCTCCGCGAAGCGCCCCAGCCCTGGCGGCGCCGCGAAGCACCAGAGGCGGTGATCCTCCGCGAGCGCGTTTGACGTTCGCGAGCCGCCGCGAAGCACCAGAGGCGGTGATCCTCCGCGAGCGCGTTTGACGTTCGCGAGCCGCCGCGAAGCACCAGAGGCGGTGATCCTCCGCAAGCGCGTTTGACGTTCGCGAGCCGCCGCGAAGCACCAGAGGCGGTGATCCTCCGTGAGCGCGTTTGACGTTCGCGAGCGCGCCGCGAAGCTCAAGAGGCGGCGCGCGAGCCCTGCTTCGCGGCGCCCCTTCCCTATAAATACTCGACTCCCCCTGAGTCCCCGGGACGGACACTCCGACCTTTCGGCTTCTCCTCTCCCGAATCGCGAAGCAAGCTTTGCCCCGAGAATCATGAGCTCCGCGAGGTATTTCTACTTCGCGAGACGACTCTGATTTGTTTCGTCCTGAGCCCCTCTTCCGAGAGGGATGCCCTTCGCGAAGCCCAAGGGCGTTCGCAAAGGAAGGGGATTCCCAAGGGAACCCGGGCAGCCGCGGAGCACTCGTGCTTCGCGAAACACCCAACCCATGCTAGTAATCCCTATGCCAAGGCAGGATAACTATGCATCGCGAAGCACTTTGCTTGGCAGGACCCTGCTTCGCGAACCACTCCTTCGCGAGGCAGTGCTCCGCGAACACTGTTCCACTTCGCGAAGCACCTCCCACTTCCACCTATGCCCCATGCTAAGGCCAAGGCACCCCACTTCGCAAAGCACACTCCTCTGCTTAGCGATTCCTCCTTCCGTGCGACCCTCCAGGTTTGCACGATGTGATTTCAAAGTCCCATGGACAACACCTCCCGTAGCGTTGCTTCGCCCAATGCTCCTTCGCATAGGCACGCTAACGGATATTGCTTCTTCGCATAGCCACGCTAACGTGGACCCCTCGATGGTTCCTCCCGCGACCCCCCTTTACCATGGCCTTACCGACACCTTCCCTTCCCCAAGGACCAGAGGGTACCGGTTATGTAAGCCCTAGGGGTGTGGAGTGAACCCACCTCGTCCGAGCTGCAGGACGTTAAACTGCCAAGCACCGCATCCTCAACACATGACGTTAAACTGTGACCCAACCTCGTCTCCCTCACGAAGGGTCCCCCCCAGCTCGAGCATTCATTACACCGCTCGTCTCCACGGGAATGGAACTCTTCCGCACATGGAATGAGATCCTCCTTGTCGGAGTGGTGTATGTTCGCAGGGGAAGGGTCGCCTCAGAGCGTAAATCCCTAACCTTTGGTACGGATGATTGCACCCGTGCATCTCGGTACTTCCCCACTACCAAGGTCAGTGGAGGACGTGATAGGGAACGAGGCACCTCCCATTGTCGGACCAAGGTCCATCTTCCCCGCGCTTTGTCGCGCCATGGGCCTCCATCCTGGAGTAAGTCCCAACACCATGGGCCGCTCAACGCGTAAGCCCCATTTCGCTTCTCACGGACGCACCCTTCGCGACGTGATCGTCAGGTCCTTGCAACCTCTTGTTTCTCACACCGAGCATGACTCACGTGGGCTTAGAGTGAGCACCGACCCTGACAAAACAATCCGAACTACGAGGACTTTGATCCGTGTCAAGGCATGGTACGTAGGAAGCCTCTACGAGGTTCAAGCCCACCATCAGTGGACCAAGGTCTACTTTCATCTGAACTACGAGGACTTTGATCCGTGTCAAGGCATGGTACGTAGGAAGCCTCCACGAGGTTCAAGCCCACCATCAGTGGACCAAGGTCTACTCCCCATCCGAACTACGAGGACTTTGATCCGTGTCAAGGCATGGTACGTAGGAAGCCTCTACGAGGTTCAAGCCCACCATCAGCGGACCAAGGTCTGCTTTCACGTCGGTTTACCGACAAACCCCCCATCTGAACTACGAGGTCTTTGATCCATGTCAAGGCATGGTACGTAGGAAGCCTCTACGAGGTTCAAGCCCACCCGTCTTTCACGTCGGGTTTCACCCCCGTCCAGTATGACGTTAAACTACATCCCGGTCCAGTGGTAAGCCATTGCGACCAAACCATTTGAACTACGAAGTCTTTGATCCGTGTCAAGGCATGGTACGTAGGAAGCCTCCATGAGGTTCAAGCCCACTCATCACCCAATTCACGTCGTGTTCTACCTACGTCCAGCACGACGTTAAACTACATTCCAGTCCAGCGGTAAGCCGTTGTGACCCATTCCCACCTGAACTACGTGGTCTTTGGTCCATGTCAAGGCATGGTACGTAGGAAGCCTCCACGAGGTTCAAGCCCAACGATAGTGGATCAAGGTCCCTCACTTATGTCGGCTCACCGACACCCACCACCCGTCGTTTATTCACGTCAGGGTTCATTACCGTCCCGCATGACGCTAAACTGTATCATTTGAACTACGAGGACTTTGATTCCCTGCCACGGGGATACGTAGGAAGCCCCTTTAAGGCTCAAGCCCAACTTCGTCGTCACCACCCCTGTGATGGTCCCATTCCATTCTCAACCGTCTCCGCGAGACGTTAAACTCGCGACCTACCTCGTGGTAAACATGAGATGCCTGAGGAAAACCTCGGATGGAACGCCTTTGGCGTAACCGTCTTTGCTAGACGTTAATCTTGCAAACATACCCTGTGTTGAACACGGGAAGCTGAGGAAAACCTCAGGTACGTGTCTATGACATGTAACCCCCCGCGCTCGATGTGGGATGCCTCGGGTTTCCACGCCCTCGAGAAGCCTTGTGATCAAGGACAACAGACAGACATGCCAGGCACCCCAGCATCCAGACACGCTACTGATGCCTCAAACGTGATTACTCCCCTGACCGAAGGTTGCTGCCCTGACTGGACCCTTTGGAATGTCCCGACAGAAGCAGCGTAATTAACCAGCGTCCATGGAAACATGGCACTGGGAAGAGTTTCACGAACTACGTATTAAATCTATAAGGGAGACCCGGACTAGGTGACGAGTTCTGAGGAGGAATACACAGGAGGAAGAACCGACATCCCATCATCCCGTTTCGATCAAGGAGCAGACGTACCTGAACAAGGAACGAATGCTGCCCGCCTTTGGAAAGCGGGAATGCGGGGCAACAAAGCCGCGCGTCCCCCTCCTCCGCGGACGGATGCGCGCGCGCCCCGGCGAAAGCGTCGGAAACATTATTATACAAGAATCATATACATTAATATGATATCATATATGATCTTTTATCATTGTTTTGTTAATAATATCTTAGTATTATCGTCGTTTCGGGTGTTAACAGATTCGTTTTCCTTTAAATTATTTGTTATGTGAGTCATATTTGTTATGGATATGATGTATCTTATTCATATCCATAATGATATCGAGTCTTTAAACATTATTTTTAATCATCTAATGAAAATTATTCTTGAATGGATATGATGGGGAATGAATCTCAACGTGTTTGTGGAGACGGTAATCCGTACGTACGCATGAGCGACAATATCATTATTTTGATATTAAAATAATATATAATTAGATGGTATATCCTATATAAAGAATCATTATCATGTTATATTTATTATTTACATGAATTAAACATTGTTATTATACCCATCCAAATAATAATGTATTGAATAACAATTACACCACGACATGGAGACCGTAATCCGTACGTATGCACGTATGGTGACATGTCATTAAAAGGATGGATATAATAATGAATATGGTTGTACCATCTTTATAATAAAATCACAGTATATAGAAGATACTGGATTTATTATTTTAGAATGGAAATAACAAATAAAGAAGAAGTGGAAGAAGAAAATAACTTGAAAGAGGGTGGTGAAATTATTACCTCTTCTTCGGGTTCTTCCTTTTGATTTGATCAAAAGGGCTCCTTGAGTAGGATTTATGACTAAAGGAAGGAATCTATGATGAAGTGAGGTAAGTTGAGATGATATTTGGGTAGTTTTTGGCCAAGATAAAAGGATTTGGAAGTGTGAATTAGAGATAAGGGGGAGTTCCCTTTTATAAGAGGGGTGAGGGGCACCTTAGGAAAAGCTAGAAATATTATTTTATAATAAAATCATTTTCGTTTTATAATGGCTCTAAAATGGATTATTTAAAGGATAAGGTGGGTATGGGTCAAACAAACACTCAACCAATAGGTTTTAGACAGGTTTGGGTCACTATATTAACTTTATCTTTTATATTTAACTCTTAGTTAAATAGTTTGACATTTACCATGTCTCTTTGTATTTTTATATTATATGGTTAATAAACTTACTATATACTTCCAAGAGAACCCCAATTGGTTAATTAATGATACATATATCATTATATAAGTCCTTTTACTAAACTGTATATTTTTAGGAATAGAATATCAATTAATAATATAATAGTTTTTAAAAAAACTCATTTATGTCAATTTTGACACTATTTGGTATTTTGTTTTTGCTAAATTCATAATAGCATTATTACTTCAAAAAAAATTCATCTAACCAACCCTAATATGTCATATTAACCTATAAATTTTTTTTAATTCATAAAAAGTCTCAAATTACATTTATTTAGATATTTATAATATAAATTATTTTAATATTTAATTAATTAGGTAATTACTGCATCACCATTGTGTCGTAAATAAATAAAATTATTTAATGTCTAAAAATTATAAATAAAATACCATTATGTATGAAATTTTTTTATATTTCTAATGAATATTTAGAATAGAATTTATCTTATGTGTAACCCTATTAAAAATGTTTTATTTATTAAACTTTGATTTTAAATATTTTAACTCTTCTTTGAATTAAATAATAATAAATGTCCTAATCTAATCCAAGTTGACCAAAGAGGTTCATATTTTATTCCTAAGGTTGTTTTTGGTCGAATTATACTGATCCAATAAAATTAGTACATGTGTTAGGGTAATAATAATATCATTTTAACCCTTAATTATCCTATTTACTTTTAACCGTGGTAAATAAAAGTAAAAATTTACTATTCACAAAAATTATTTTTATCTTATTGAACTAAATTTTACTCCTTGATATTAACCATGTCTCTCTGATTTTTGAAATTTCACTCACAGAAGTGGTAAAATTAAGTTTTATGTGAATTTTCAAATTCTCCAAGGAGATGGATAAAAGACGGTGAAAAGTTCAATAAACTTTTTATATATCTAAAATTATTATAAACTGACTTTAATGAATTACATTGAACTTATGTAGGAATTATGTATCTATTTTGACATAAAATAAATTAAAATAAAATAAAAAATTATTTAAATAAAAAATTCGGTTTTAAACTATAACTCAGAGTTTTTCACTATTCATCAAAAAATTGAAAATTTCATAAGAATGCCGAAAATTCACCCTAAGCTAATTTCAATATTCCAAATCCAAAAATGAATTCCATTTTGAAAGATAAAATTTATAAAATTTCAAAAGGTGGATATTACTATTTATAATGGCTAGTTTGATTGGTTGTGGTGTGTGTTAGAACTCGAATTTGCATACAACACACGCTACTGTATTATTCAAAGAGAACCGTACCGTGGAAGCTTGGGGTGTTACAATTTACATGCATTATAAATGTTTTTTTTGTTATAAAAAAATATTTTAATGGAAAATAAATGGATTGAGTTTAAAAGAATAAATTTATAAATGTGATATTTCATAAATGATGTTTTTTATGATGATTATTTATTTATTATTTGTATCATAATTTTTATAAAGTTTTAGTGATACAAAAATCATTGACATATGAGATTAAAGATTTTTCCTAACATGTTGAGAAGTTATGGGTAGAATATAATTTGATGATTTTTTATATGCAACATCTAGGAATGGTTTAGGTATAGTCTCATTTGAATTTTGTCCAAAAACCCAAACCTGTTATGATTTTTTTAAAATAAAAAAATAAGTTTAAATATGATTCAAATTCACTTGGGGTGTTAATTAAGGTTGTATGTTTTTTGGTTGTGATTTAGGGGAAGCATTTTCTCGGATATGTGTATTCGGACCCCATAGAGGTGATATAAGTGTAACAACTTGGGCCCATATGCACCTCAACTACCCTATAGACACATGTTCCCCCTCCCTTGGGCCGACCTATATGCCTGAATAGGTTGTCAGACTAATGATTATCCCCACAAGCCAATACATGTTGATTTAGTGTGTGTTTTCCTCTCTCTCACATAACTTGGGAAACTTCCCTAGGGGGTTACCCATCTTGATCACTACTCCCGGAAAATCCAATTTATATGTGGAAATCTAATCATGTATGATTTCTAAAAAAATTTGCACCATGTTGACATAGGTAATAAAATTCATCCTTTTAACCCTTTAACATTCTGGGGTATTATATTATGCCCCCCCCCCAGCACTACATCCTTATTTTGGACCCTATATCTCAACCAAGGCAATGGCACTGCACATCTAGATAAGTTCTTCCTATGACACCAATGTAACATTTGGACCCTGTAGAAACCCTAGTTTCATAGTAGACATGTGTTTTCCCCTCCCAGGAGCCTACCTATATAACCAAATGGGTTATCAGACTAATGAATATCCAAATTGGATAACACATGTTCTCTCAGAGTGATTTTTCCTCACTCTCACACACATATGGAAACTTCTCATGAGGCTTCCCGTCATGATCACTACTCCAAGACAAAAATACTTAACTCTATAGTTCTAATTAGGTATGATCCCTAAAAAAAGTTGCAGCATGTTGACATGGATAGTAATATTTATCCTTTTAACTCTTTAAAATTTTTGGGTGTTTTATGAAAACTTTTAATGGGTTTGGAATTATGCCTTAGAGATCGGCTCAGGTTAAGGGGTAGTTTTCTCTTATTTTTTAGAAGAAAATAATATAAGAGAGGATATCTAGTTATTTAAAATAAATGGGAGGATTTTGGAGTTTTTTTTTAAATTTTTTAGACTACTGTAATTTTTCAAAAAATTAATGCATATAAAACATTACGAGTCTCGATGATAGAAAATAAATATATTATATATGGGGTATAAAAATGTTACGTATTTAAAATATATATTATGAAATGTTTTCCCCAAAGGGAAAAAAACATAAATGTCAACAAAATATTATGAATGGTTTTTTAGGATTAGCCTAAAATATTACTTAAGGAAGATAATATATTAAATATGAGATAAATATATAATGTATGATGAATTGGCCTAAGTATAATATATTATATATGGAAATAAATTATGTATTAAATGAAAGCACTACATTTCATGTTTTTTGGTTAATGGGAAAATGTTATGTATGCGGAAAATATATTAAATATGGATTGAATATGTTATATATTGAGATTGTTTCTATATAAAATATATTATGTGAGGACTAATATATTAGTAATGGTTAAAATTTATTATGTATTGACATTTCCTTATAATATAAATTATGCATGGTTTTCTTCTAAGTGAAAAAACCTAACTTTGAGATAAAATATTATTTATAAGTTTTTTTTAATGGAAAAACCTTATATATGACTTAAATATGAATTTTATGAAGATAGATATTTCAAGATTTGTAAAAATCCATTCATGCATTATTTTTTATATATGTTATGTATAGTGTCTTAGGGAATGATACATAAGAAAAATTTTAGAGTTCCCAGTGACTATAAACTTATGAAAAATGAAAAGAATTCAAGATTTACCCAAAATATTAATAAAAATGTTAAAAATGAATTTAAAAGACATTAAAAAATTTCATGACTTCTACACAGTGAACTCATTCAAGATAAATATCATTACCCGCTCATAATCTAAAAGATATATCTCTCTTGTTTGTGAATGAATTCAAGTTTTATTCGATCTAAGAGGTAGCTAAAGGTAAATATATCACTCTATATCAATTCTCTTTTATTTTTTTCATGTAATTTCTTAGTATTCTACTGTTTAAGAACATTTTTACACTATTTTAGGGTTTTTTATTATTTGATTTTTTTTTCTATTTCATCTCGGATCAATGGTTGATATTCAAAGAGTAGATACCTTCAAGCATAAGGTAGGTTATCCTTAAGTTATTCCTAATTATTTCTATATTTTTCATATTCATATGATGTGTGTTCCCATATAATAAATTTTAATTTTCATGTAAGTTAATAAAATAATTTAGGTTTCTATCCTTGTAAAAAATAACCTTTTTTGGTTATGAGTAGTTATTTAATCAAGGGAAAGATAAGTTATTTTTTCTCCAAATGTAGATAACCTTGAATTAATGAATGGTATGAATTGGGAGGAAACATGAGGGGTACCATAAAATGAATTTTTATTTCTTTTAGGGGAACCAAATGAGTTAATCGTGGGAAATTAATATGTCTTGACATTTAAATAAATTAAGAAAGTGCTGGATTTGGTAAATTATGAATGCATAAATTCATGGTTTTTTATGGACCTGGATCCCCCAGAGTGTTAATCTCATGGTTCTAAGGAATGATATGGTACCTATTATTTTGTACAATCATGGTTCAAAGTAAGGAAGTATTTTCCATTGTGTGTTACCCTCATAGTTTTTGGGATGGACATGGTTCCCCATGGTTGATACTTGCATGGTTCCAAGGATGAATGTGGTTACTCCTAGTTGATACTAACATGTTTATATGATGGGACATGGTTCTCCTTAGGTTATACTCTCATGATTATAGGGATGTACATTTTTCACCTGGGTGATACTCTCATAGTTCTAGGGTAGGACATGGTTTCCCCTAGGTGATACTATTTTGGTTTATGGGGTTGGGCATAGTTCACCCTATGTGGTTATGCATCTGGTTTAGAGACATATGGAACCAGCTGAAGTAGGTATGGTGGATCCTAAGTTTCACTTTAGAACTCAGGTATAAATGATGTTATTATTTATGTTTCATTTACTTATTACAACACAAATGCCTTCACTATTATATAGATTAGATTTATTTATGGAATTCATGGGTGGAAACCAACTAAGTTATATTCACGTCCTTTTCTAGCCATCATGGGTAAATGCTTAGACTTCATGGTTTTAAGAAAATATAATGGTTAATTACATATGATCAGTGATTAATCTAGTTTGGATAGAAAATATCATGGAGAATGGAACCGATCTAGAATATAGGACCCATTTTTGGGACTTCTCCTACCAGTTATTGAATGATTATGTTGCAATTTTTATGTATATGATCTATCCATGTGTGATTTAATTTTTATTTCTAACTTTAATTGTATGTATACCATTCATTTTGATATACAATGGATTTTTTATACTGATTATTGGTGTTTTTCATGATTTAATTCATATTTTTTATATGGTTGTGTTATGTTGTTATTATTTCCATAGTTATTTATTACTTAGATAATAGGGAATACTATAACCCTAGTATTACCATAGAGCATCATTGTTATTCATAAACCAATAGAATGTGGGTAGGTTTTTCTGAGGTCACACAACCCTCCAAGTATGGTTACTATGGAGTGATCCCATCAAGGGACATTACAAAAGTTATATCATAATGTTGCCTATTTTATTTTTTCATACTATTTGGAAAAGGTAAAAATGATATTTCACATTATTAGAACATAGTATGGATCATGTGACTGATAGTAGCTAACCCATGTATAAGGGATTTTCATGTAACCAAGGATGGGATTATTATTCTTGGTTTTTTCTTTTACGATTGAGTAACTTCACCTAGTGTGACTCGCTTGATTTTGAATTTATAATTTAATGGATTTTTATTATTGGCCTAGAATGTAATGTGGATTTTTTTATGCCTCATACCAATCATATTGGATTCACATGTCATTTGTATCCTTCCATGTGTCTCGTTACTTTAGGTACGATATCAAGGTCGGTTATTTAAAGTGTCACCAACAACATATATGGAGTATCCCCATAAATATTTTGGGTGTTATCTTATTTATAAAATCCTTATAATTGTTTTATTATAATGGATGGTAATTAAGTAACAAATTTATTATATGTTTTGTATTAATTAAAATTTCAATATAAAATTATAAAGTGTTTTCCTCTATAACTTGTGAATGGATTTTCATTTAAACGAGAAAAATGTAATATTCTTGTTAAAGTTAAAATGAAAAGAATAATGTAATAAAATATTTGATGATAATGATGGTTAGGGGTAGATTGTTCTAGAGAGAGTGTGATTAGTGAGACTCGTATGTTATGGGTTGTATAGGATAATGAGATTATATTCTTGTTACTTCCTTTTCTAAATTGTGACATTAAGAAAAATAATATAAATATATTTTGATTAATGTGTTTGGAATTATAGTGGGATTCCCCAATGAAGATATATAATAGAGAACTAAGAGGTAAATGATGAGCATTTTCCACCAGTGGGTGATCTAGAACCTCTTGTACCACCATGACCATCCATTGATGACTAACTCTATGAGATCTTAATGGGAGTGATGAAATGCATAGAGAGAGAGACTCCAATAGCTACACATGCCATGTTTGATCTAAATAGAGACCTCCAAATATAGAACCCATATTTATTTATAGCTTAGGGTGGTCCACAAGTAGTATATTTTAGGTGGATTTCATTAAATATATATTTGACCACTTAGAGACACCCTCTAAAAAGAGGATAAAGTTAAAATTTTATATTATTCTAGACCTGGAGAATCACTGGTGGAATGTTTTTTTTTTCAGGTTAAAAACATGTGGGGTTTTCATAAAGTATATTTAGATCTACTTTTTATCACTTATTTCTAAATATGTTAAGGAAGGACAGGGACCAAGAGTTAGTGCATATGACACAATAAGGGATTTCAATCATGGAGTATGCTGCATGATTTCATGAGTGATAACACTTTTACCATATGTAATATAGGGATAAGATATCTATGGAAAAGGGTTTTGAAGATGGGATGAGATATTATATATAGGTTTAAGTAAATTTTTTTATCTACCATAATTCTCATAGATTATAAAGCATGCCCTCGTTATAGAGAGGAATCCAAATTAGGGAAGTAGATTTTGGTAGATGGTTTCTATCAAAGGGATTAGTGGTAGGTATTCATGTATCAAGAAGAATTATTTTGATGATTCTTGCTAAGGTGGTTGTGGGTGGAGTAGTAAGGGTAATGATATATATCTTCCTTTATAGGGTGATAGTTCTATGTGGTGTTATCAGTGTGGTGGATAAGGGAATATTCATCCTCAATTTACCATACAACCAATTTAGTGATAAATTTTTGGTAGTATGGGTAACCTACAATGTTTTTTCAAGTGGGGTAAATAGATATCCAATGATCGAGGATCTAGCAAGGTATCGAGATCAGGGGTTGGACTAGGTTCACTATAGAAAAACAATAGTTATAGTTCCATCATATGTTCTAGTTTGGGTGGAGGTTTTGGTTCATAAAGGTGGGGTCATCATGGAAATTAGGGGAGTACAATCTAGGGGAGTCAGTCTGGATCATAGTTCTAAGGTTTTTTCCATCTATATGTTATTGATCCAACACATGAAGATAGAGATATCAAATCATTTACCATATAATGTGTGGTTTTAGAACAAACTACATTAGTATCATCTTTTTTTTACATAGATTAATCCCTTTAATTTATATATGGTCAGTTTATTAATAGATTAAGGTTAACCATCGAGTATTTATACGAAATTATGTAGATTGAAATGCCTTTAGGGGTAAGGTATTAGGGAGTTTTATGTAATCTTTGTTCCCCAATTATTAGTGGTGATAGATATCTTTGTGATTTCATAGACCTATATATAACTAGTATTTTTGTGATACTTGGGATGGATTAGTTTTTTTTATATATATCCTTAATTGACTATTATCTTCAACAAGTGTTGTTTACATCCAATAATTATGATAGTTATGTTTATATTAGAGAGCAGGACATGAAATCATGTTGTGAAAGACCTAACCATTATCAGCTATATGGGATAATAACTCAAGTTGATGTTATTATTTTAGATGATAAATTAGTGCATAAGGAATAATTTCCTACTATCATTGATCAATTATAGGATGTTTTTTCAGATGATTTCTTGGGATTTCCAACCAAGATAGAGGTTGAGTTTAATATAAAGATCATGAATGATGTGGATATTTTTTATATTCCACCTTATAATATTTTTCCAATTGAGATACAAGATTTGAATGGTCGGTTGGAGGACTTAGAGGTGATGGGTTCTATATAGCCATGTATATACCCTTGAGGTGCTTCAATCCTATTCTATAAGAATTCGTATAGATTTTTTATGTTGTGTGTGAATTTTTGGAGCTTAAACCAAGTGAATACTGTGATTCTATATACACATACGTGTATCAATGACTAATTTTTTCATATTATAGGAGAAAGAGTGTTCTATAATATCCTTGTCTACTCTAGGGTAATAAATAAGCACACACAACACCTAGATATAATTTTGAGCACACTTTGATAGCATTATCTATATATCAATCTCCCAAAGTGTTACTTTTGATTGATCAGGTATGTTTCATGGGGCATGTGATCTCAAAGATCATTGTATCAATAGACCGTGATAATGTTTATATATTGGTTTCTAGGGAGAGTCCCCAAAATGTTTTTTAGATCTATAAATTTTTGGGATTGGACGGTTATTACTAGAGATTAATTCAATACAAATCCATCTTGGTACCATCGATGATAGGCTTGATCAAGAAGGGGGTGAAGTTTTTTTAGACATATTCCTGTGAAAAAGTCTTTCAAATGTTAAAATGTATATTTATATATATGTTGATCTTAACCTTACATAAAATGAATAAGGATTATTCTTTGTATGTTGATACATCAAGAGTCTTACTAGGAGTAGTTATAATGTAAGTAATTCAAGTATCTTGTTATGGGTCTAGGAAGGTAAGGCCCTATGAGAAGAGCTACCAGATGAATGATCTTGAGAAATCAGTGGCAGTGCATTCCTTGAGATGTTGGTGACACTACCTTTTAGTCGAGAGGATTTTTGTATACACTAATCACACGAGCCTAAGGTATATTTTCTCAATGTAAGGATTATACCTTCAATGGTGAAGGTGTGTCACGAATATTCAACACTTTTTATTTGAGCTATTGTATACCCCTAGGAATGGTAACATCATTATTGATTCACGAATTGAAAATACACAGACTCATGTGGTATAGGGTTCGATCAGTGAGTGGAAGATTATGACCTTATTCACTAAATGAAACTTGATATTAAGGTTTACCAAGGTCAGGAGACCCTTATATATCTATCTATCACTTCCTCACTACTCAATGGGGAAAATACAAATTAGTTATTAGATTAATACTATCTGGTCATGAGGGATAATATATATGGTAGGGATACACACCGGATTGGTCTCTTGATGATAATAGTGTTCTCTATGTTTAAGGTTGTATTATGGTCCCTATAAATATGTGTGAGAATATTTTGAGGGACTCACAAACCTCTAGGTGGTTTTTACATCCATATATAATAATGGTATGATGAGATATATATAGTTTATATTGGTGTCTTGGGATGAAAAGTGACATTTCAAGTTTCATTACATCGTGATCCCCTATCATCAGGCCAAGGCCAATAATTAGAATTCCACTAGACTTTTATAGTCATTTACCATTCTTGAGTGGAAGTGGTATGGTGTTTCCATGGTATTTATATTATTTTACTAGAGAAAATCATATGTAGTGATTCATTTTGGGTGATAATGGATTGGTTGGCCAAGGTGGATCACTTATTAATGATTCAGTCAGCCTTATCTATGGAAGAGTTGGGAAATATATTTTTCTAAAAAATAGTGCACTAGTATGGGATAACTTAGATTATCATCTCAGATAGGGAGGATCAATTTACATAACTCTTTTGGAAAATATTACAAAAGCTTATGGGAACATAGGTTCACCTAAGTACTTTTTACCACCCACTGAAATATGGGAAGTCTGAGCAGACTATTCATATACTTGATGAAATTATTTGGGTGTATGTCCTAGATTTTAGAGGTCCATTAGATAGATAATAAGTTCTAGTATATTATACATATAATAAAATATATATATAATTGATAAATATGGATCCTTTTGAGGCATTATATGGCAGGCCAGGTCGATGATTATTGTGTTGGCTAGAAGCAGAAGAGTTGGTGATTATTGGAATGAGTCTTATGAAAGAGATCTAGTTTGGAAGAGGTTGATGACCACTCATAGTAGGAATAGGACATATTCTAACCAATGATTCCAAACTAAAGATTTTTTTTGTGTGATCAGATATTTATATGGATTTCACATATGTTATAACATCCTTATATACAAAGATAGTGTAAGCTAGCACCTAGCTATGTGTATCCATTTGAGATCATGGAGAGGATCAGAAAAATGAAATATTGATTTTCTATCCTTTATAGTTTTAGTTCCATGATAAATTAATTACATGTATTTAATATTTATAAAAACTTTTTCATCTCATCTTAGGTGATTAAAACCAACGATGTTAAGATCAATTCTAATGCATTGTTCGAGGAGTGTCTATTTTATATAGTGTACTAAATATAAAATGATAGGAAAATAGTCACTCTAATATGGGTGTTTTCAAAGAATGACTATATACAAGAGGATATGTGTGAGTAGGAGTCATGTATACAAGTTTAATGTCCAAATTTATTCACCAAAGAGGCTTGGTGATGTTTAAAAACATAGTTCTACGATGAGAAACTGTATGGTGGGGATATTATAACATCCAAAACCGATTTAGGTACTGACTTATTTAAATTTTGGGGAAAAACCTGAAATTATTATGATTTTTTTAAAATATTAAAATTTTATTTTCTATATATATTTAAATTATCTTGGTCATATTATTAATGTTTAATTATTGTGGCTAGTGATTTTGGGGAACCCTGGACTTTCCTAAGTGTATTAGGTCCCTATAGAGGTAGTAGAAGTGTTACAATGGGTTGTGAATTGAGACTCTAGTATTTTTTGGGTTAAGGTATAGTTTTAAACTATTTTTAGAGATTTTATAGGTTAAGAGAGTCTCCTTAGGTGTTATATCAAAATTAGATGATTTGGAGTGTTTTGAGAATTTTTAAGGTTATTATAGTTTTTCAAAAAAAAAGTATAAAGCCTTATGTATCTAAAGGAGAGAAAATAAAGATATTATGTATAGGGAATATAACTTATATGTATTGAAAATATATATTTTTGAAGGTTTATTCTAAAGGTAAAATACCTTACATATAAACCAAAGTTTATTCATGGTTTTTCCAACTAAGGGAAAAAATTATGTGAGGAAGAAAAAATATTAAATATGAGATAAATATAAAACATATGATGAATCTAAATAAGTAAAATATATTATATATGAAATTATATTACATATTGACTTAAAATATTACATATCAAATTTTTGGTTTAAGGGGAAATTTTTTATAAAAAAATATAATATAACATACATGTTGAAAATATTATGTATTAAGATTTTTAATAAGTAAAATATATTATATGAGGAGTAATGAATTGTGTATGGTTAAATTATATTACTTATATACCTTTTCTTATAAAATATATCACATTTAAATTTTTTTAAATGGGAAAAACCTTACATTCAAGATAGAATATTACACATAAGGATTGTTTAATGGAAAAACCTTACATGTGTCTCAACTATTCTACATATGGAGGGTGAGGTTGGAAACTTTGGAAAACTCATTCCAAGAGTATTTGTTTATATATCTTATGATTGTGATACTAGGTATGATATATAAGATAAATTTTTAGGGATCCCATTGATTATAAAATTTATAAAAAATGATAAATTTTACTAGAAAAAACATAAAAGATTAAACACATTTATTTAAGTGTCTTTAAGTATTTTCATAAACTATATATAGTGAACTTGTTCATGATAAATCTCTCGACCCGCTCATCATCACCAAATAATATTTCTCTCATTTCTCAATAAAATCAATAATAATTTAATCTATGAGGTATATAACAGTAAATTTATCACTTTGTATCAATTATTTTCTAGTTTCTCAGGTTTTTTCTTATTATTACATCGATTTTTAACATTTTACTCTATTTCAGTGTTTTCATATAATTCTTAAATTTATGCCATTTTAACTCAGATTAACAATTTATATTTGATGAGTATCAACCTTTAAGTATAAGTCCAGTGGTCCCTCAGGTATCCCTAAGTATATTTATAATGTTATTTTGTGTATGATGTGTAGTTACACCGTCCAATTTGTGTTTTACCTGAAACATGACCAAATTATTTAGATTTTTTCCTATAAAAAATCCTCCATTCAGTCTATGATCAGCTTATTATTTAACTATATGGTAATACCCTTGGTTTTTAATGGTTCCTAGACATACAACCAATCCATGATTCCTCCAAGTTGAGTTCAGTGAGGGGTGTATGATTGGAACATTGTTTTAAAAACCATATGGCCAAACCATGTGGCCCATCCAAGTTTGAGAAATGATGAAATTATTACTCTACCCTATTTAATTTTAACCTCCCTGGTCTCTAATTCCTATCACTCATGTGGAACATCTAAGTAGGATCCCTATATGTGGATCCCTCCTTATCTCTCTTAGATTTTAAGATTTCTTCCTCTGATTACAAGTGTTTCTTCATGGTTAGTGAACTTTTCCTTCATTCCTACCCTCCCCATTTAATTTAGTTATTATTGCCTTACCTAAGTGCCATGGTGGTCAAACCCTTGGTTATGGGTCTTGTTTAATTTTTTGAATTTCGGTGTCTAGGAATTTTAATGATTTATTTGTGACATATTTTAGTTTTTTTTATCAAAGGCAACATGTTTCTCTTCAGTTTGAGGTAGGTTACTCTATGCATAATTATTTAAACATAAATAATTTGATTTCTTGCCAAATTTATTTTAATCTATGGTTTTTATTTCTTAATATATGAGTAATATATATGTATTAATCCTAGTATTTTTGGTTTTTAAGCCTTAAAATAGGAATTTAATGGTATTTAGTCCAAATACAGTTTAAATTGATTTATAAAACCCTATAGGTTCTTAATAAAAAGTCACAATGACTTATTATAAAAAAAATTAGAAAGATATTTAAGACAACTAATGTCTTCGAGATGTTTTCTATAGGTGGTAGATTAAAAATTATAATTATTTTTCAAATTTATTGGGTACCTTCAAGGGGTATTTAATTTTTGGTGAATTTTGTGTTCCTTAGTTGTTATTATAAAAATGTTATTTATTTTTTTGATTTATATTACATTTAGTGAAATTTTAAATGATGGTTTGGATTTATAAATGTGTTTAATAATTTTGTTTATTATGGAATAAAAATTCCTCTTGATATAAAATTGTTGTTACAAAGTATTGGACCATGCTTGGTTTTATAAATGATATTTCCATTATTTAAACTTTGGTTTATTTTTTTAAGTCCTATTTATGAAACCACTAATGAAATTTCAAAGTTTGAGTTTCTCAAATAGGTATCAAAGCCTTGTTTACACTTTATAAAAGTGGTGTGTGTTTAGTCCCTAGTTTTTTCTATTTTAATATCAACGGTTGTGTTGTGCATTATGTGTATTGTTTAAAAAGGAAAATATTTTAGTAATAGATGTCTTGGAGAAATAATAAGTAGTTATTTATATGTTTATTCTATTTCATGTGATTGGTTCTAGATTACGCACTCACCTCTCTTTTAGTAGGTCAGGGGAGCCCTAAAACATGGGTAGGGAACAATAGGAAAATTACTATTAAGCATGGTGCATTATGCCTATACATGGAATATGTTATAATAGTAACTAAAAATTTCTATCATATGGTTAGGTAGTAACTTTCTAGAGTTCCCTATATTTCTTAGAATTGATATTTCTCTCTCTGGAGATTCTGTGCAGTTGATTATAGTTGATTTGATCACCAAAATAGTACAAGGTCCTAGGTTTCTATGACCTGAGATCATTAGGGACACTCCCATTATAGTGGTTTATGTTTAGTTACATTATTTACTTTATATTATTTCAATTATTTATTTTTATTTATTTGGTGAAACTATTGTTGTTTACATTTAGTTACTTACTTTTCCTATTCACATTTCTATTATTATTGGCTATCTTCTTTTTCTTTTAGTATCTATTTACATGTGATACTATTTTCTACTATTTTTTTATTTTATAAAAATTAAGAAAAAGAGGAATTTCAAAAGTGTTTTATTAATAATTTATTTTTTAAATTTTAATATTAAAAAGGTTTTTTTAGAAATGGTTTCGTTTACTTAAATGTCACTTTCTTTTTAAAATGTTTGAAAGCATTAACTTGGATTAAATGGGAAGATGGGTTTTTCAAAATGAAAAGAATTCCTAATATGGTTACATGTGATATTTTTATTAAAATGAAATAATACTTTCTAAGATGTATTTTAAAACTATCCTAAAAATATTTTACTATTAAATATTGTGCATGGGTTGTGGGGAGGATATCTACTAATATTTATGCTCATGGATATATACATTCTAGGTTTTGTTTTGGATTATGTATTTGGATAGAACCTTTTATAGGATTTTTCTTACCCATCCTATCTTTAAGTGAGCTTTGTGGTGATATTGGAGGGTAACCATGAGTTATGAGGAGATTTTCATTCCTTTTAGTATTTTTATTTTTTCTTGTGTTTACTATATCATTTGTGTATTTCCCATTTTGACCTTAGTGTATCTTCATATCTTCTTATAATTTTATTATGTTTCATTTATGTCATAGATATAAGATTTATGTTTGTTTTTTGTTATACCTTAGTTGATTTATTTATTATTTTCTATTATATTTACTTATTTTTCATATAAATTAGACTTATAGATGATTCATGTTGAATTTCCGATAAAATTTCAATTAATATTTTTTTTATTGGGTAAATAATTCCCATTAGTCTATATTTGATTCCACAACACCAATTTCCATCCCATAGCAATCGATAATGAACATTAATCCTTTCCACAGGCTAGATTAGGTGCCTAGTTTAGGGGTGGCATAGGTTGGTTCCTGAAAAAATGGTATCATAACACCCTATGTTATTTGGGAAGTAATATTAAACATGTGATAATAAAGTTAGAACTTGAGAGGTAGACATGGAGAGAGTCTATCATACTCTTTATCACTCTGATATTTGAGTTACCATGATTCATTAGGTTGTGAGTTATGATTTTGAGCCACTTTATCATATATTTCATGTTTATTTTGGTTTACATTGATGTTGTTTTGAATCATGTTAAGGTTATATGGTTTTTTTAGTTATTTTACTTATTTTATAAAGAAAATGGGAGTTGGAATGGGGGTTAATGGTTATCTCACATAGTCTAGTAATTCATGTGGAGCTCATGTACATTGTTATGATAGTCTCCCAATAACTATTTCAAAATTGGTGCATGTTCCACCAAACCATGGATCCAAACCATGCATAGAAACTAATCCCTTTTTAAAATTTGTGTTGGACCCATTTTCCTTCTCAGGTATCTTTTTTCATGATTGGTCATTATTTTGGGTGAATTAAGAAGATTTTTTATAATGATTTAATGTTATTTGATTGGTTTTTTTGTGATTTTTTATTGAAATATTTTTTTAAATGATAAAGGTTCAGTTTTTAAAATAATAAATAGTTTTATAAAAAAATAAGTTGATTACGAATCTTTATATTTTCAAAAGGGTTTTAATAAATGATTTTTATAATTTCATGTAGGTTTTTATGTGATCCATTGAAATAAATAAATAGGTTCTTATAAATAAATTAGAATGGGTTTAATGTTTTAGAATGTGATTATTATTTTGGTGATGAACTTTTGAATTTAAAACATTGTTTTGGGTAAATATCATTACATAAAAATAGTTTATAAAGATATCCACTTAATCTTATTATTTTTTTTATTCATTGATAAATTTTTATAATTTTCTCCTTTGGGTTTGTTTTTGGAGTCTTTATTCCATTTGGTTTGGAATATACTTCAGGTTTCAGATTTAAAAAAATGATTTTAAAGAGTGATTTATTAAATTGAAAATAGTTTTTTAGGCATATTTTTATTCTTTTGAAACTTAGGTGAACTTTTATTAACTCCCTCCCAAAATTTTTTAAAAGAAATATAGTTTTGCTTTATGATTTTATGGTGGAGAATGTTTTCATAGTTGGATATATGATTTTTTTTCATTTTGTTAGGCCTAGGGGTCCCTTTTATTTGAAATATGACTCCTTGGAATCTGTTGATAATTATGAGGAGTCTATTTTCTAGAGATTCCCTATAGTTGGTACCGCATAGGGTTTGAGTGTAGTATATTCTAATTGTTAATACCACCTAGTATTTTTTTAGATTGGTGGAGAGGATATTTTCTTGGTGTTTTAGCCTTACCCAAGAGTATTACCTTAGTATTCATTAATGTTTCCCTAAGTGTGTTCCTTATTGAGTTCATCGATAAGGACTCGATGAATGTTTCATTCTTTAAATATTTATTCATTCAAACCTTACTTCAAAAACATTATCACCTGACCTATCTCTATTTAACAATGTGATAAATGGGTCCATGGTAGTGATGTTGGTTTTTAGGGGCCAATAAAGGATTATTGGTGACCCTAATTTTATTGTTCTTGGTGAAGGTAAACTACCCTATGGGGATCTATTCCTTGTTTTCCCCATTGTGATCATCTTGAGAATTCCAATCCCTCATGTTTTAAAATTAGAATATCATGTCATCATTGGGGTTAATTAAACATTTTTTAATGAGTTTAGGTGTCATGGATAAGATTTTGGTGGTAGTTTGAAGGTGATAGTTTGGAATTTATCTCTCCTTATTCATTATTACCCTTATATTCCTTCATTATTTCTAGCCTACGTTGTTTTCTTTTGGTGATGTTCGATATTTCTTCCTCTTTTAGTTTAATTTAAGGATTTTTTTATATATGATCATATAATAATAATTTTTTTTGTTTCTATATTTCTAACTCCTTTACCAAGGTTATCCTGGTGACCTGTAATGTTTCAATAGAATCTATCATTCTAGGAAATTCTATCAATAGTGTGAAAACATATCATAGGTTGCGATGATTAATTCAATCTATTTTGGATTTTAATATCCAAGTAGTTGTTCTATTAAGTATTGAAATTGTGGGGTTTCATTTATAGATTTAGAGAGGTGTCTTTATTGGTTTTTTCATGGGTCCATGATGGATTGGAAGCAATATATTCCAGAGTCCCCCCTCCCTTGTTAAGTTCTTTTGTGTTTCATGGTCCTTGAATCTTCGGTGACATTTTATGGGTATAAAGTAGTATATTGGGGAGAATTGTCACACCCTGACTTTATTTTTCCTTAATATTTTATTTATTTATTGTTTTTTAATATTTTCCTTGGTTTGATGTTAAATTCATTTGTATTTTCAACAAAAAACTATTGTATTTCTAGGTGAAAAGGTTGTTCATGACTATTGTTAAATGTGAGGCCTTAATAATAATACCAATAGTTCCTTATTAGTGATTATTTTCATGTTTTTAACATGTTCTACCTAACCACATAGATAAATTTTGGAACCTCCTAGGTGTTTATAGTGATTGGTGCATGGTTAGCACATATTTTTCTAAACCTTGCAGCCAAAACATGTAACCTTTACAAGTTTTAAAAATGTTGAAATTATAATTCTAAACCTCCCAAATTTACCCCCCCCCCTAGTCTCCACATCCCCTCACTCAAACATAATAGCCAATGAGGATTCCTAATAATGGATTCTTCATTGCCCCCCATGCATTTCATAATCCTTTCCTCAGGTACTAATATTTTCTTCATGGTTAGGTCTCTTATCCTTCTTCCCTCCCCTATACTTCTAATTTATTATCTCTTATCTTATATATAGACCATGGTGGTCAACCCTAGGTCATGGGGATTTTTATAAATTTTGGTTTTTTATGTCCTGGTATTATGAAGCTTCCTTTGAGACCTATTCTATTATTGTTCATCGAAGGTGATGTGTTTCTCTTTAGTTTGAGCTAGGTTTATCCATGCATAATTTATTAAACATAAATACCTTGATTACTTACTTGATAAATTTTAATCTTTTTTTTATTTCTTAAAATATGAGTAATATATATTTATTTATCTTAGTCTTGGTGGTTTTCAATCCTTGAAAATAGAAATTTATTTATATTATTGCGATGTATAGTTGAAATTTATTTCTAAAACCATATATGTGTTTCATAAAATTACCCTAATGACTTAATTAAAAAATTATAGTTTTAAAAGGATGTTTAAGAAAACAAAAACTTTAGGATGTTTTCTAGGTGTAGTACCTTAATAATTCAATTTTTTCGAATTAAATTGGTAATTTTAAAGGGGATTTTATTTTTTATGAATTTTTTGTTCCTTGGTTATAATATTATGATGTTATTTATTTAGTTTGATTTTTATGACATGTATTGATATTTTAAATTATGGCTTGGGTTTCAAAATGAGTTAATTAACCATTTTTATTGTGAGATCAAGTTTCATTTTAGTTTAAAAATGTTGTTTCAAATTATTAGACTATGATTGGTTTTAAAAGGATATTTCCATGTTTTAAACATTGGTTTAAAATTTAAAGGCTTTTTTATAAAAAAACAAATGTAGTTTTATGGGGTGATTTTCTCAAAGAGGTATCAAAGGCTCTGTTAGAACATTATGAAAGCAATTTGTTTTTAGGACTTAGTTTTTACTATTTTGAGCTTGATGGTTACACCATGCATGATGTGTCTTGATTAAAAGGGATCAGTTTGGGTAAAGGAGCTCATGGAGTGGAGGTGATGTGTGTTTTATATTTTAATTATTCTTTATGTGATTTATTTTGTCTTATCCACTCACCTCATTTTAATTGATCATGGTAACCTAGGAACTGGGGTAAGGAATACTAAGAAAATTCTTACTAGGCATGAAGTTTCATGCCTATACATAGACTACATCAAAATACAAACTAAATATTTATATGGTATGTTTAGGGAGTCACTTTATAGGATGGAACCTTCAATTATCCATTAATATTACTCTCACTGGTGATTACCCATAGTCGATAATGATTGGTTCAATCACCAAGATAGTGTTAGGCCTTAGGTTCCTTTGACCATAGTTCCTTACGGCCACCACTATGACAATAGATTATGTTGTCACTTTTATTTTATTTATAAGGATTCCAGTTATTTATTTTTATTCACTTATGAAATTTTATTATTGTTTACATTCAGTACTTTAATTTATTTTTTCGATTTATTGTTACCTTTGGTTGTTTTCTTTTTATTTTGGTAGTTATTTACATGTGATATAGTTTTTTACTATTTTTTTCACAGAAAACAAATTTAAAAATAAGGGAATTTTAAAAGTGATTTATTCATATTTAAATATTGAAATGTGATTATTAAGAAGGATTCAATTTGAAATGAGATATTTTACTTAAATGGCCCTTTCTTTATAAAATGTTTAAAAATTTTAACTTACATTAAATGGTAAAACTATTATTTAAAAATGAAACAAATTCATAATATGGTTACATGTGATCTATTTAAATTAAAATGAAAAGGTTACTTTATGATGTTTTTTTTCAAACTAATATAAAAGGATTTTACTTTTAATTATTCTACATGGGGTGTGGGAAGGATACCTATTAATCCTTTTGTTCATGCCTATATACATTTTAGGTTTTATTCATGCTCATTTATTTAGATAACACCTTCATTGGGATTTTTCATACCCATTAGCTCTAGTAAAGGGATTAAAAGCGATATTGTAGATTCATTAAGAGTCATGAAGATATTTTTATTCCTTTATAATTTTTCATTTTTTTATTGTATCATTTATGTATTATCCATTTTATCCTCCTTGTTTCTTGAGATATTCTTCCAATTTTATTTTGTTTTTTATTTCATATATGAAATATGTATGTTTATTTTTTAATATATATAGTTTAATATATTTCATATTTTTGGAAATTTTTATTTAGTTTACATGGATGTATAACTTATAAACGATTAATTTCGATGTTACCTTAAATTATCACCACATATTTATTATTATTTATTGGGTGAAATAATTCCCATAGGTTTATATTCGATTTCCAGACACTATTTTCTATCCTATGGGGAGTGGGAACTCCATTTGGTCCATGCCATGGGTTGTCTCATGTGCTTAGTTCATGGGTGGATCGGGTTTGTTCATGAAACCCTAGGTGATTATGCATCTAGTTTATAGACATATATCACTAGATGAAGCAGTTATAGTATGTCTTGAGTATAACTATACCTCCAAACCCAAAGGATTCTAATTATTTATTTATTTTATCCCCTTTTTAATTAGGTTGAGGGGTAACCATATGATTTGGGGATTAGAGATGTTATTATTTACATTTAATTTACCTATTATGGTACATCAACATGCACTTTTATATATACTAGATTTATTTAAGGACACCCTTGGTGATAAGTTACTAAGTTGTACTCACACCCTGATTGGGCCACTATGTAAATATGAGTATACTTCATGGATCTAGGAAAGGATAAGGGTAAATTAACCATGTTTGATGGTTGATTCAGAATAGATAGGATAGAGCATGGAGATATGGAATTGGGATAGGACTCAAGACCTATTTTATGGAATTATTCAATAATTTTATTTTTTAATTGTTTAAGTATTGTTATGTATATGATCTACCCATAAGGAATATTATTTGTATAAATGGCTTGTATGACATGTAAACCATCCATTTTTTTATATTTAATGGGTTATGTATACTAAATATTAGTGCCTATCATGATGTATATTATATATTTTTATCTAGTTTTATGATGCTGTTATTATTTCTACTATTATTTGTTACTCTGATATGAAGTTATAGTCACATTATGGTGTAATTATAGACCTTTATGGCTAGTCACAAACCAATGGTGTGTTAAGAGGCATCCATGAGATAAAATAACCCACCTGATTAGATTACTAAGGAGTTATTTAGGCTATGTATGTAACATTATAGGTTTAGTGAGGACAATACTTTTTTCATGGGTTTAGAAGGGGAACCTATATTCCAAGCATTGGAAAATGGACTATTATTTCCATCTGTTTAGAAAAGTAACTATTGTGACATGAGATAAGTTATGATATTACATGACCGATATTATAAACATATACTATCATTATCTGAAGAAGGTATGAAAAATATTATGGTGGATCGTTTAGTTCACGATACATTATTATGTGTGTTGTTATGTTTTTTTAACCATTTAACAATATTAATCTAGTTACATAAGAATATATTAAACTTTAGGAGATGTTTGGGGTTATGATGGTTTCTACTAAGATTATTTCACACACCCTATAATTAAAAAAACATTTATACACATAGTTTATGTGTGGTGATGTAACAGAAGGAAAAAAGACATTTGTAGTGGGGAGTAGATGTTAGGAGATATCAAGGTGATGAATTCTTATGATATTATTATCCTATAATATAGTAGTTTCTACTATTTATTTTTGTATTTTTAGTGGCATTATTTATAATATTTGTACTTGGGATTTAACTTTTAATTTTTTGGATGCATGCTAACATTGGTAATTTTTGGGATAAAGCATAAGAGATTATTATTGATGGTGTTAATTTATTATATTTATTATAATTATTTGAGTTAATTATTTATAGATTTATATGTGTTGATCCAATTAATGTAAATTTCTCCCCAATATATTCTCATAAACTGTCAATGTTAGTTGGAATCCTCTTGTAATCAGGGAGTACTATTGAAGATGAGTAAAATTTCTACTCAGTGGGATAGTTATTCAATGGTGGGACATAATAAAGATCAACCTCATTTACCCACTTCTTGCTTCATAAGCAAAAACATATATATCTGTTGAACCTAGGTAACCCTTTTCATTATATTCATTATAATTTCATATCCTAATAATCATCCACCATTGTGTCATGATAATAAACTCTTTAACATACAACTAGTTTATACTAGACCTCCTATGGATCAAGACGCTTGAAAATTCCATGAAATACATTAATAAATCAAACATAAAGTACACAATTTTAAGTTTGTTATATGGTTTTAAAATTAAACACATGCATCTCATGATCTTCCCCACATGTACCATTATCATATTCATAGCACATACCACCATCATGATCTTCAAATTACATGATGCATGAGTCTAGAATAATCTTCATACCCAATATATAGGATAATTTCAATAAAAATGATTCATAAACTATTAGGGACATTGAATTAAATAATAGGTCCCCTCTATATCCCAAAACAATTGTTATGGTCTGGTACTTGAATAGATTTTAGAAAATATTATTTCATTACCAAACCAATACAGCTCAAAATATTTCCTACTCAATAATCCATCCAAAAATATTACCTTTGTTGGGAAAATTTCTCTTGTGTTGTGTTTTCACGGTTGTTTGGTTGTTTTATTTGTTGAAAAATATGGTTGACAAAGTTATAGTGTATTTTTTGACAAAGAATGTGGATAAATATCCAAACTGGATAATACCACAAAGAGAAGTCTTTTGAGAATTTTAAAAGATGGTGTTATTTACCAGTGTTTTCCAAATTTATGGGTATGAAATTTTGGGGAATATAAATAATGTTTCTAGATTCATGGAAAATATCAATGGAAGAGTTATCATGTAGTAATTATTGACATAACATAACTAGTATGTGAGACCATGTAGTGAGTATACAATGATATAAAGGGAGTATGTGGTTAAGGAATTTTGGCTAATCTAGACTACTTTCACATATAATATGAAATATCAAAGGGATTTTGCAATGAAGCCTCATTGTTTGTGGTCATAAGGTGGTAATTTTTGATGTACCTCAAAGGGTGGTAAAAGTATGAGGACTTAAGGACACACCTAAATGAATCCATTGATGCATTATTCTATTGAGTTAATTTTATTGTGGAGGACATGATTTGTCTTGGAGAAACTCTCAATAATGTTGTAGACGCTGAAAAGTGATCAAGAGTTGAAGAAGGTTTCGAAACGACAAAGTGAAGTCATATTTGGACCCGGGGACCCTGTCTGGGGTTCCCAGAGGGGCCCCGTGAAATAAATTCATAGGCGCATGAAAAAATAATGTCCTACGCAGAAAGTTCCAGGATTCGCAAAAGTTCCGCGCGGGGGAGCGAAATATTTCGCGCCTTACCCCGCGCGGTCGACATTCCGCGTCTCCACCTCCATCACGCAATTATTTCACGCTAACAGGGTTTATGTGCCCCCAGGTGCCTATAAATAGAAGGCAACCTCCTTCCACTTAGGGGATAAAGAATCTGAACCGGATCTCGTGCGTGAAATTTGACTTCCACACATGGAAAGATGGCCTTCAAGTACGGTTTTTTTCACGCCAAGTCACCTCAGGGTTCGCCTTCGCGTGAGATCCCCGTTATTTAGACTGAATTCCAATCCCTTCGGGGTCCGCCCCTTATGAACAATCTCTTACACTTGCACGCAATCCATCCAATTGTGCGCAACCCCTTCCATTGTGTTCACCCCAGTCAATTGTGCGCGATCCCTTAAATTGTGCGCACCCCTATCATTGCACGTAGTCTCTCCCACATGCGCACATTTCCGTACCTTGTAGGCAAACCTTCTAGTCGCATGAAAAACCGCGGCTCCAATTGCGTGCAAGCATCACCGATTTTGCGCCAGCCTTTTGTTTTTCGTGTAGGGCTATTTATTTCGCACGCAAGCCTCAAAGGTTGCGCACAATTCCCCGGGACCCCTCACCTCGGTGCTCCCCGAGAACCCCATTACGTGAGCGCCCGATGCTCTTCTTATGGATTCCATTTGTGGGTGTCTCTCATTCCCTAGGCATCCACATCAGGTGATATTTTCTCATGTGACATTGTAGGCTCGTATGAAGTAACTTAAAAGTCCCTTGGACGACACTGGCTGTTGTGTTGCTTTTTCTCATGCTTCTTCACATAGGCACGCTAACGGCTATTGCTTCTTCACATAGCCACACTAACATGGACCCCTCGATGGTTCGCTTCATGACACTCCCTTGCTACGGAGTTGCCGATGCCTTCCCTCCCACAAGGAGCAGAGGGTACCGGTTATGTAAGTCCTAGGGGTGCAGAGAAAACCCACCTCGTCTGAGCTGCAGGATGTTAAACTTCCAAGCACCATCATCCTCAGCACATGACGTTAAACTATGACCTCTCCCCATGCCTCGCACGTAATTTCCCCCCACCTTGGACATTCTCCATGCCCACTCGTCTCTACGGGGATGGGATCACCCCTCACAGGGGATGATATCCTCCTTATTGTAGTGGTGTTTGTCCGCGGGAAAGGGTAGCCACCTTGGTGTAAGACCCTAGTTTTCCTTCCAGGAGGTAGCATCCCTGCTCCTCCTTTCATCTTCGGTCCCCAAGGCCAGCGGAGGGCGTGATAGGGAACAAGGCTCCTCCTTTCTTCGGTCCTAAATCCCTCTCCTGCTACAATTTGTCTCCCTCAGGCCTCTGTCCTAGAGTAAGTCCCAACTTCTTAGGCTTCTAACCACACGTAAGCCCTTCTTCACTTCCCACAGACACACCTTTCATGACGTCATCATCAGGTCTGTGCTATCTCTTATTTCTCACACTGAGCATGACTCGCATGAGATGAGAGTGAGCACCGACCATCACAAACACATTGGGCCGCCTCAGAGTGTAAGCCCCAATCTATCCCAAACTACGGGGACTTTGATCCATGTCAAGGCATGGTACGTAGGAATCCTCCACGAGGTTCAATCCCCAACACCTTGGGGCGACTCAGATATTAATCCCCAATCCATCCGGAACTATAGGGACTTTGATCCATTTGAAAGAATTGTACGTAGAAAACCTCCACGAGGTTCAAGCCCCACTACCTTGGGTCGCCTCAGAGTTTAAGCCCTAATCCATCCCGAACTACACGGACTTTGATCCATGTCAAGTCATGGTATGTAGGAAGCCTCCATGAGGTTCAAGCCCCACCACCTTGGGCCACCTCAAAGTGTAAGCCCCAATTCATCCCAAACTGTAGGGAATTTGATCCATGTCAACGCATGGTATGTAGGAAGCCTCCATGAGGTTCAAGCCCCAAAACCTTGGGCCACCTCAGAGTATAAGCCCCAATCCATCCCGAACTATGGAGACTTTGATCCATGTCAAGGCATGGAACATAGAAAGCCTCCATGAGGTTCAAGCCCCACCACCTTGGGCCGCCTCAGATTGTAAGCCCCAATCCATCCCGAACTATGGGGACTTTGATCCATGTCAAGGCATGGTATGTAGGAATCATCCACGAGGTTCAACCCCCAACACCTTTGGCCACCTCAGAGTGTAAGCCCCAACCCATCTCAAACTATGGGGACTTTGATCCATGTCAAGGCATGGTACGTAGGAAGCCTCCACGAGGTTAAAGTCCCACCACCTTGGGCCACCTCAGAGTGTAAGCCCCAATCCATCCTAAACTATGGGGACTTTGATCCATGTCAAGGCATGGTATGTAGGAAGCCTCCACGAGGTTCAAGCCCCACCACCTTGGGCCGCCTTAGAGTGTAAGCCACAATCCATCCCAAAATACGAGGACTTTGATCCATGTCAAGGCATGGTACGTAGGAAGCCTTCATGAGGTTCAAGCCCCAAACACCTTAGCCCACCTCAGAGTGTAAGCCCCAATCCATCCCAAACTATGGGGACTTTGATCCATGTCAAGGCATGGTACATAAAAAGCTTCCACGAGGTTCAAGCCCCACCACCTTGGTCCACCTCAGAGTGTAAGCCCTAATCCATCCCGAACTACTGGGACTTTGATCCATGTCAATGAAAGTTATGTAGGAAGCCTCCATGAGGTTAAAGCCCACCAACCGGTCGCTCTGACCCACTTCACGCCGGTTCTTCCCCATCCCGCATTACGTTAAACTGTATTCTTCATCTGAACTATGTGGTCTTTGATTCCCTGCCACGGGGATACGTAAGAAGCCTCCACGAGGTTCATGCCCATCACTCATGTCTCATCCTGACCTTTCCCTTGAGCCTATGTGTCTCGGGAAGCTCATTCCCTAACCCGTAGATTCCACTTCCTCTGGGTCCCATCAATGCATCCATTCTCACGGGTCGCCTCCTAGGTGTCCCCTTGTTTCATCGAACTATGCGTACTTTGATTCCCTACAATGAGGATACGTAGGAAGTCTCTTTGAGGCTCAAGACCAACACTATCATCATCTTCACGACGGTCTCATCCTATTCATCATCCCTATCAACCGCTCTATCATCCATCATGATCCTTACCCGGGCCCCTGCATCCCAGTGAGATCATGCCACCCCATTCCCCATTCTGTTTGACAGTGTTCAGGAAGCCACCCACGTGTTGGCCCCAATATCGGTGTTCCCTACAGGGGGTTTCTCAATCTGATCCACTCTAATTAGTGTTCCGATTAGTCTGATCCGTCTCTGCTAGACGTTAAACTTGTGGCATACCTTGTGTTAAACATAGGAAGCTGAGGAAAACCTCAGATACATGCCCACGGAATATGATTCCCCACATTCGATGTGGGATTCCTCAGGCTTCTGCGCCCTCAAGAAACCCTATAATAAGGGACAGAAGATAGAAATGCCAATCCCCCAGCGTCCATACATGCCAGTGATTCCCAACGTGACTACTCCCCTAACCGAATTTTGCTACCCTGACCGGACCCCTTGGAACGTCCTAACAGAAGCAGTGTAATTAACTGGAGTCCATGAAGATTTGGCGCCAGGGAGAGTTTCACGAACAACGTCTTAAGTCTATGAGGGAGACCTGAACTAGGTGATAAGATCTGAGGATTAATCCATGGAAGGAAGAACTGGCATCACATCATCATGTTTTGATCAAGGAGTAGATGCCCCTAAATAAGGATCAGATGTCGGCCGCCTTTGGAAAGTAGGAATGCGGGGTAACAGCTGTGCATCCTCTACGTGACGGTTGCGCGCGCCCCGGAAAAAGCATCGGAAACAGAAATGGTAAACCCGACATGAAATTATTCTCCTCAATATGGAGACTATTAGCATTTGAGGAATAAATGGATTAGTTTGTCATCTGGGACTGGGTCCCACTAAGAAAACAGCGGTCCTGACGTGAAACTCGCTAGAAGTTGGGACAGTCAGGATGTTGAGCATCCCATTCTATGATGTTGTCAGTGTGGATCCCTCTTACCGACAACGGAAGACTGAACAGCATTGGGGAAATTGTTGTCGATTTATTTTCCTTGTAGTGTTAATGAGTTCATCTCCCTGCTTTCAGGAACCAATTTGTTGCATCTGGAGCCCTATCACTTGCCCACCAGCGCAGGGGCAGGGGCAATATCAACATGGCTACCCCATGTGGTTCTGCCTCTTCCATGACAGTTTCGACAGCCACGACTGCTGGGTGCCCACGCCCCCTCTCCCCATCGAAAATTATCTAGCGAAGGGTAATTAATGAACTTGTTCGCAGGTATGAGGAGGAGGGGATCATTCCCACCAGGGATATGGCACTCTTGGATCTCGAGGTAGTTGTGCCTCACCGTCAACACCACCCCCGAGGGCCACGCAGGGAGCCGCTTCTTCCCACCCCAACATTCAATCGTTTCGGGAGCTTGTCCCCAGAACACCTTGACAACACCCTCCCCTATGTCGATGAGGTAGGGGATTCCCAGGTCGGCCTGATCGGAGTCTCGCTTCAAGGGATCCCGGTGAGGACTCCCACCAGGCTATGTCAGCGCCACCGCCCAGTTCCTCAAGCCAAGGAGTAGGTATGTCGTGCACCTGCACCACTAGCTCCAGTTCATCTGACCCAGTGCCAGCGTCGGGCGCAAATGGAAGAGGGCGCCCACCATGGGGCATCAATGTCAGTGAATACTATGGCCTGATCCACTGCTGACTCATATCCCCAACTCCCTGCATACGTTGAGTAGGGGCAGTTATACACCCGACCTGGATCGAGGCCCCAACCTCCCCACGGGCAGGTTTGGTCAACTCTCCCTGCCACCGGCACAGGCGATGGCCGATGCGAACCAATCCGCAACAGTGCCACCTAGTGTGAAGGCCTACTTTGTACCGCCACTAACGAAGGTGAGGGTCCTCCCTGTTTTTAACCTCAGCTTAGAGGTCTGCCTTGTTCCACCTTCAACCCCATCGAGGATCTTTCTCGTGAAAGCAACACTCCGTATGGGGGTCTCTCTCGTGCTCACTACACTGGGTATGGGGTCACTCCCCCTGCCACAGACCGTAGGTATGGAGACATTGCATGTCCTATCACTTGCCAACATGGAGGTCTTCCCCATGTCCCCGTGCCAGTTGGCGAAGCCCCTCCTTTCCCCAGCGATCGGAGAGGTGGAGGCCAACCTCACTTCACCAACGCCCAACACAGAGGTCCTCCCCATGTCCCTTTCGACATTTTTCCCGGTGCTCCTTGCACCCCAGCTTTCTCAGGTGGAAACCCTCTCCGCCCCAGCACTAGTGCGGCCAGAGGACCCCATGTTGGAAATCAGCCTTGTCCCGAGGATCCACCCAGGGGAAGGAAGGCAGGTCATCTCCATCGCAAGAGGAATTATGGGGAAGACCATATAGGAATCAGACGAGTCCATTTCTTAGACTCCGAGGCAGAGTATGACTCGGCGCTAGAGCCCTCTCCTCAGCCCTCCGAGTCAAGGGTTGGGGCAAGAATGAGGCGCATCAGCCTCGTACTCCCGGAATGTGAGATCCAAAGGATCCTTGTTTCCCACCGAAGGTATATCTAGGAGGACAAGAACTTGGCATTCCCCTAGGGATCAACCGCGCAGTCACCACCGGCATCTCCGGGAGTGCCCTCTGTCTTGGCTAGAGACTGCGTAGAGCTATTTTTGGGGATAATAGAAAGAGATATGCGGTATAGCCCACCCTCGACAGACACTGATGTTGTGTTAGGAGCTCTGGTTGCTGGTCCATCTTATCGTGATATAGCGGCCAGGTTGCTACAGTCCTCAGAGGAAAGCCCAAGGTTCGGTGGCCCGTCAGCCCGCTCGCCGTATTCTCCACCAGCCAGCCCGCCGTCCCAGTTGTCTGCCTCAGTGCCGCTGCCAGTTCCTTAGTAACCCCCAGTTGACGAGTGGGTCAATCAAAGGGCAGACCCTGAATCGGAGCCAAGGAGCTTCTGGACCATCCTCACAGTGGACCACTTCCCTGAGAAGTTTTGGCTGGTTGCAGGACCAAATTTTTATGCGCCGAAATCGCTCACCCCGGAGGAGTTTGAATGTTTCTACCAGACCCTCTGGGCAACTCATTTCCATCTCCGCCACCAGTGAGTGTCTTATCCCAGGATCCAAGTTCACCTTGAAGACATCGGCGAACAATTCCGTTTGGCTGACCTGGCCACACTCCATGTGGTTCAGCACCCCGAGTCACCTTGTCACCGCAGGGCCCTCCGACAGCAATCCGTTCAGAGTTTCCGAGTACTTCGCAAAGTTATTAAGGAGGCTACCCACCCACATGAAAGTCTATGGATGGGGGCAGTACGATGCTCTCCTCTTCAGTGAAATTCACCAGCAGCCCAACTCGCTAGGCGACATTGAGGACATGCCCCGGAGAAGAGTTGTGGTCAACATGACCGATCTATCAAAAGAGGAAAACGAGCTGGAACTTCTCGATTGGAATTTCCTCCCGAAGGACATGCCACCACTACTAGATCCATCGGGGAGGATTACTCATCAGTAGAGGAACCTCCTAGGTCTCCCTCCACCCACCGAGGCATTGGTACTCAGCCAGAATGATAGTAAGGGAAAAGACCACGTCGGAGTTGTCAAGCACTCCGACTTGTCCACTTCAGTGCAAAAGATGGAGGAGGATCCCAAGAAGGCCACACTGCGCCAGCAACTTGCTGAGAAAAAGAGGTTGGTCAACGAACTCTTGGATGAATGTGTTGTAGAGTGACGACCCGACTACAGTGATCCTAGGCCGGGGCAACAGGGGAAAAAACATCTATTCTTTGGAGAGCTGCCCCCATGAGACCCTAATCATGTCGCTCCCACTGACATGGCGGAAGCCGGAGCTCACGAAAAGAAGGCGCAGTATGTCTTGCGAAACCCTATTGAATGGTGCGACAATCCAAGGAACCCCGCTCGGGCTCCTCCGATAGCTCCAAGGGTCGCTCCACCAGCTGCTCCACGAGCTGCTGAGCTTGTCTACCGCATTGAAGAACCCGACAACGCGCTCGTGGTTAGGGACCCCCATCAAGGTAGCGACCCACATCCAGATAACCCAATGGCTGCACTCATCGCCCTCCTAGAGGCTTTGGAAACACGACAGGTGTTCATTCCACCTAATGCCAAGGCATACCCTACATGGGTGGATGATATGCCAGCACCCCCGAGATTTGGGAATCCCACCTTCTCCCCCATTAATGGGATAGGGGACCCGCCGCAGCACCTGGCCCATTTCAACTCAAGGTGTGGGCCTATGTTAGGTACCCCAGCGCAGCAGGAGGCCGCCAAGCTCCACTGTTTTGTTCAGACACTGGAGGGGCCGGAATTCTTTTGATACAGCCAGCTCCCCATCAGATCTGTGACTACCTGGTAGGACCTTTGCAAGAAATTCCTTTACCAGTTCATCTCTACCACCCGAAAGACGAGTATCGCAGACCTCTCCAAGTGAAAACAAAGGTCTGATGAGCGAGTCGAGAACTTTATCTCCCAGTGGAAGGGGCTCACATACTCCCTTGACATGCCACTAACTCAAGAGAAATTACTGACGATGTGCATGGGGAATGTCAAGATGGAACTGGTTCCCTCCCAAATCATTTAGAACTATCCCAGAGGGTTTCGAGACTTCTTAGATAAGGCCCAGTGCTTCAAAGAAGAATTGCAACAGGCCATCCAGGCACGTCTGCTTCCCCCTATAATCCAAGAAAGGAGGGATGCCAGAGTTGATCCCATTGTGGTGGCCTAGATAGAGGCCCCTATGCAGCTAGAATTGCTACCCGTGGAGCCAACTCTGCATCCCCGCAGAGGTCCACCACCATGGGCACAGTTTCCATCCCAACAGCGACCACCTCAGAATCATCAGGTGCCTCTTCATAACGCGCTGCCACCTCCTAGGCGAGACAATCAAGTTCTGCCTCCTAGGCAGTCTCCTCTAGCCCCCCGTCAGAGTCAGGCTCCTAGAACCCCCTTTTCGAAAAGAATAAATCATACCTACTCGTTCAACGAGGCTTAGGTCTCCGGTTACTTCTGCAGCGCCTTAGAGTAGGGAATTGTACACCTTCCTGAGTGCTGAAATCCAGAAGAGGCGAATCTCACTGATCTCCCCAACTAATGCCCTTATCACCATATCCTAGGGCACACCCTCAGGAAATTCTATGTGTTCAAGGACTAGCTCCAAGACCATATTGACAATAACATAGTCAGGTTGGGCCCGGTCCTGGCACAAGTGGTGGGTGTCTTTGTATGTCCAGATAGCAGTAGCGATAGCGGAGGAAAGTGACAGCAGGTTTCTTACTGTGGTTCTCGGAAGTATAATGAATGGATGGTTTTCAAAGGGGTCACTCGTGCTCATTGAATTATCCTTGCACATCTGAATCAGCTGGAGCCTTCAGAAGCTGCTCCCACCACTTCTGTGTCATCATCTCAGTCGACATCTTCCTAAAAGAGCAAGCACCAGCGATGTATTAAAAAGCAATGTTTCCCGCAAATGTCGTCGTTGTCCCGCACTCTCAGCGAATTTATGCCCCCGGAGATGTGTATTCCCCCCAAAATTTTCCCAGTGGTGGATGATTCGTCAATTGATAGTCAAGGTTACTCTTCGGTTAACAGTGTTGAGTTGGTAAACCCCTATATGACTCCCGACGAGGGGGAGTGCCAAGCGAACCTCTCCAATGTCCCCATCCGACACCAAATTCGGCGGAGCCACAACCATATGGTTCGTCGGGGCATGTCAATTGGCACCTCTAGCCAGGTCGTGCATACTGATGAGACTAGACAGCAGGCCTAGCGTAGAACTCAGCACGCGCAGCCTCTTCATCTGGTGTCGTCAGGACCGCCTCCACCACCGTTTGTGCTATTGGATTAGGCAGAACCATTTCGGCCATGCCACGACCAGCTTCTCCCTGCCACAGGCCGATCTCATCTGCCCATTCCTCATCCTATAGCTATTCTTTGGGCTTCGACTAGCGAGCAGTGGGATATTCCCAGTACCAGTCAGTCGTCGGTCCAGATGGTAGGGCCCGCCATGCCTTCTATCACAGAGCGGCTTCCCATAAGAATAAGTTCGTTCCTAGCACGGAAGTACGACATTCTCAAGAACCTAGCTGGAATCCCAGTGAGTCTTTCCATCCTTGAAGCCCTTTTCTTGTCGCCAGATATGCGCGAAGCACTCGCAGAGGCTTTAAGGAGCCCCCTCCAGTTTCAGACAGAGGTAGCAGCTGCAGAATCCTTCCATACTGAAACAGTTGAGGATGCCAAATGCTAGGACATCATTTCATTCTTTGTAGAGGATTAAGGCTCCCCCATACAGGATCACATCTGCCCAATGTATATCACCGGCCAATTTAACAGTTTGGAAGTTTGTCGATGTCTCATTGACACTGGCTCCGGGATCAACCTTATCCCGATGCAGATGTTGCGGAAGCTAGGGTTATCCGAAGATGACCTGACTCCCTCTGATTTAAGAATCCAGAGATATGACAGGACATATCAGACCCCGGTCAGTAAGATCCTTCTGAAGACCCAGTTTGGTTGCCTAGTTTCCAGCACCGAGTTCATTATTGTCTCCCAGGACACCGCGTATAATGCATTGATGGGCAGGCCATGGATCCACCTGCACGCGGCGGTCCCCTCATTGTATCACCAATGACACAAGTACTCCCTTAATGTTCGAGTATGCGTACTGAAAGGTGATTCATCTCCTTTCGCCTCTTGCGAAGCCTGCTACTTGGATGCTGACTATTACAAGGGAAAGGATAAGCAAGTCCAGGAAAGTAAAGTTGATCCTTTCACCGCTACGAGCAACCCTTGGGCAGGCATGAATGACGCCCGCGTCTTCCCGATCCATCAGTTGGAGTCCACGACCCCCGATATGGGGCAATGTTTTTTCATTTTCATTACAAGGGGGAACCATGCTCCCAGATCTAGGAAGCGTTGGAAGATCACTTCATATTATTATATGAATCAATATCCAGTGATACCGAAGCCTCCCACTCCCATTAGGTGTCAGGAGGTCTGGCTCATGGAAACGGAGGTACATCATACTTGTCTATTTCGCTGGGCTGGAATAAGTCAGCTCTGGCCGACGCGCCACTACTGCTTTGATATTTTCAAGTGTGGCCCCTTGGGCCGGAGACTAGATGGGATCAGGTCGACAGCCTTCATCACTATGTTCTCGGCAACGCTGGAGTTCCTCGATGCAATAACCACTACTGCACAAGCTGGTACCAGCCTCCCATCGGGGTCTGGTAAATCAGAAGCAACATCCTCCATGGAATATCCCTCCATAAGCGGAGAATAGGATATAGAGGACCCCCCCTACCTTTGAGGAAGGCATCTCCGCCACGGTCGATAAGTTGGTACAGGTGAACCTCGGAAGGGTGGCGGACCTGAGACCCACATTGATCAGTGCCGCTATGTCCCCTGAGGAGGAGCAGCGGTATGTAGGATTATTTAAATATCATCATGATGTATTTTCCTAGAGTTATGATGATATGTTTGGACTAGATCCTCAGGTAGCCGTCCACCGCCTCGGTCTCCCGACAAATCATCGTGAGTTCAAGAAACCTCCTAGAAAGATGCACCCTTCTCACGGTGTCGTGGTCGAGGCTGAAGTTGACAAGCTCATCAGGTCCAACTTCGTTAAGGAGGTCCATTACCCCAAGTGGCTGGCCAACATTGTTCCAGTCAGCTAGAATAACGGACATATCAGAGTCTGTATCAACTTTCGAGATCACAATCACCATTTTCCGAAGGATTATTTTCCCCTTCGAGTGACAGAATTGTTGATCGATGCTACGGTGGGGTTCCAATCCCTCTTCTTCATGGATGGTTACTCTAGATATAATCAGATCCGGATGGCCCCCGAGGACGAGGAGTCCACAGCTTTCAGGGCACCCCAAGTTACTTTCCGTTACCAGGTTATGCCCTTCGGCCTGAAGAATGTAGGCGCCACCTATTAGTGGGTCATGCATCGCATATTTAAGCCAATCCTCAAGACATTGGTGGAGTGATGTGTGGATGATCTGGTAGTCAAATCTCGCCAGCTCTAGGACCATCTCAAGGATCTTGAGAAAGTTTTCATCTTCCTCCGTTCCCGCCACCTGAAGATGAACCCACTGAAGTGTGCTTTTGGGGTCACCTCTGGAAATTTCATTGCATTTGTTTTCAGGTACCAGGGCATCGAGATCGACCCAGAGAAGATCAATGCCATCAGCCAGATGCCTCCCCCAAGTAATATTTGGGAGCTTCGAGGTCTCCAAGTCCACTTGGCCTATATACACCAATTCATTGAGAATCTGGATGGAAAGTGCAAGCCCTTCTCTCAGATCATGAAGAATGGCACCGCTTATGAGTGGGACGAGGAGTTCCAGATGGCCTTTGAGGAAATAAAGCAGTATCTGCTTTGTCCTATGATCTTGATGTCACCCATCTCTGGGAGGCCGCTGGTTCTCTATATCACCTCCCTGGAATGGTCCCTTGGCACCCTTCTCACCCAGAAGAACAATGAGGGGAAAGATAATATCCTCTACTACCTCAGCTGCATGATCCTTAATATAGAGACCAGATACTCCCCCATCGATAAGAGATTCCTTGTTCTCGTGTTTGTCATGCAGAAATTGCGACATTACCTACAGCACCACGAGATATAGGTGGTGTCTAGATTAGACCAGTTGAAGTACATCTTAAGCCATCCCATGTTGACTGGGCGACTAGTGCGGTGGGAAGTAATCCTCCAGCAGTTTGACATCAGGTTCATGCCTCAGAAGGCAATAAAAGGGAAGGTGTTGGCTGATTTCCTTGCTTCCCATCCAACCTATGTGGACCAGTCCTTGGATTTGGATTTTCCTGATGATTAAATCCTCTCAGTCAATCAAGTCATCCCATGTTGGAAGCTTCACTTTGATGGTGCCTCCTGGAGCCCCACCGGTAGGAGGCTCAATAATCCTCAAATCAACAGAGTGGGCATGGGTATCATTTTTATTATCCCAGCACAATCCATTCTACCATATACATTCCTGTTGTCGTAAGGCTGCACCAAAAATGAGGTGGAGTATCAGGCCCTCATTACTGGTCGCGAGCTGGCCCTTGAGATCGATGTGCCGCATTTTCATGTGAAAGGGGACTCCAAGCTAGTTATTAAGCAGTTCAATGGAGACTATGTTTTCAGGAATCCAGAGCTCGTACCATTGTTAGAACGCACTCTCCAACTAATGGCCAAGTTCCCTTCTCAACCAGAGGTTATCCATATCCCTCGATCACAGAATGGTCGAGCGGATGCTTTGTCCATCTTAGTTGCATCACTTACAGAGACCGAACAGGATGATCTGATTATCCATGTGGCACATCGGAGAGTCATAGCTCCTGTTACCCCAGATAGTGATGACGGCCCATAGGTAAGACATCTTACCGTCGGTGCCTCTGTGTCAGGAACCCAGGGTCATCTGGATGTAGTGATCGAAATGGTTGCTAATTGGAGGACACCCTTGGTTGAATACCTCCAACACGGTAATCTCCCATCAGACCGGGCTGAGTACGAGTGAATCTGACGTCGCGTGCTGCAGTTTACCCTCCAGAGTGTTCTTAGTCTTGAGCAGATCCCCTATAATCATGGGTTTGATGGTGTTCTCCTCCATTGCATTCAGGGGTTTGAGATTCCACAGGTCATGCAAGAGGTTCATGCCGGTTCCTGCGGTGCCCATCAGGATGGGCCAAAATTGTCTCACCAGATCCGTAGATTAGGGTATTTTTGGACCTCCATGATCCATGACTGCATCGAGTTTTCCAAGAGGTTCTTCATGCCAAGTTCATGCTAACTTTGTGCATCGACCACCAGAGCCTCTCCACACTACCAAGTACTCTTGTCCCTTTGCAGTCTGGGGATTAGATGTCGTAGGACCATACCCACTGGAAACGGCTCACCAATGCCAATTCATTCTGACCTCTACAGATTTATTTTCC
Organism: Viscum album; assembly: GCA_963277665.1. Taxonomy (NCBI): domain Eukaryota; kingdom Viridiplantae; phylum Streptophyta; class Magnoliopsida; order Santalales; family Viscaceae; genus Viscum; species Viscum album. Next base: position 1,761,776,684 of record OY728123.1, read on the forward strand.
AAGTGGGTAGAGGAAATTATTCTCAAGGAAGTCAAGGCCCATTCTATCATTGACTTCGTGAGTTCTAATATCATCCATCAGTTTGGGGTTTCTCATGCTATCCTCACTAATAAAGGCACCAAATTTCAAGCAGCTGAGTTGAAAAATTTGTATGTCAAGTAAGAAATCCTCTCTAACCATACCTCCCACTATCACACGTAGGAAAATGGATAGATTGAGGCATTCAATAAAACCCTCTCTAACATCCTGTAGAAAATGGTGGGTCAGAACAAAAATAGTTGGCCAGATAAGCTCCCCAATTCCCTCTAGGCTTATTGGATGACGACTCGTAATTCCACCCAGGTGACCCCATATTCCCTGGTGTACGGAACTGAGGCTGTCCTGCCCATCAAGATTCAGTTGCTCTCATTGTGCACAGAGGTCTATGACCAGCAAGCGCCAGATAGAGTAGTTGAAATCTGTCTAGCTAAATTGGACGCACTTGATGAGAATAGGCTTTGTACCCTGTATAATTTATAAAGGCATCAGAGCAGGATGGCTTGAGCTTTAAACAAGAAGGTTCGGCTCCGCTCTTTCCTGCAAGGCGACTTGGTACTGGACCTCAGGGCGCCAATGATCCCCGGAAAAAAACCATCCAATTTAGAGCCCAAATGGGAAGGAACTTTCATTATTCATAAGGTTTTTCCCAATGGAGAATACTCCCTGGTGACCATGGATGGTGAGTGTATAACTCCTCCCACCAATGCCAAGTTCCTTAAACAATACTTTTCATAACCCTTACGGGTCCTATATGAACTTAAACTGGATTTTGGTCCTGCATGACCTTAAAATGTTGGTCCTGCATGACCCTAAACTGAACCCGCGTCCCGTATAATGTTAAACAGCATGCTCGTCCCGCATGATGTAAAATTGCATGCCCGTCCCGCATGACGTTAAACTATATGTCGTCACACCTGACGTTAAACTGCATGCTCGTCCCATATGATGTTAAAATGCATGCCCGTCCCGCATGATGTTAAACTGTATGTCATCCTGCATGATGTTAAATTGCACGCTCATCCTGCATGACGTTAAACTGCATGCCTATCCCATATAACGTTAAACTGTATGTCATACCGCATGACGTTAAACTGTATGTCATCCCGCATGACGTTAAACTGTATGTTGTCTCGCATGATGTTAAATTGTATGTCATCCCGCATGACGTTAAACTGTATGTCGTCCCGCATGACGTTAAACTGTATGTCCTTCCGCATGACGTTAAACTGTATGTCATCTCGCATGACGTTAAACTGTATGTCGTCCCGCATGACGTTAAACTATATGTCGTCCTGCATGACATTATATAGAACCTTCAAGAACTACATGTGGCTTGATTCCCATTCTTATGGGATACGTAGGATCACCTAAACATTTAGATTTCAGGTCCAACCTCATATCTTAGAGATCTCCCGGTCACCTAGGCCCCTTGGCATGTTCCTTTCCATGAGAAGGATGTGTAGGTGTGATACAGGGTTCTTCCCTCCTTCGTGTTGGGTTTTTGGAACCATGCCCCCTCTTCTCCTGGGAATCCGCCATCTATTGGTTGCTCTCATGATGAGCCCCTTGACCCTTTTCAGTGGTTCTCCGATGTGTCTAAGTGTACTCTGGTCTAGTACTTGGAGTGTCATATTCAATTGGGGAAAGTTTCCATCCACTTGTCAAGCTTCATGTTCCCCTTCATTTGGGCCCCCGTTATCTTTCACACCTGAAGGGACCCCCAAAAGGGCATGGATTCTAGGCCTAAGGGCTCTCCTAACATTATGGGCCAACGCCCCTGAGGGTTTTAGACAACAAATTGATACAAGTCTCGCGTTTCGAACATGGTCAGCAGTCGACGCTCATTTGTTTGTCCCCATTTCAGGCTAACGTGACAGGATGTTGTGTTGCGAACATGGTCAGCAGTAATCCTCTATCATCATGCTATCTCCTTCAGGCCTTGAATATTGGTTAAATGATTCACATTACGTTCCACCCAGTCATGTCCAAGTGGAATCTCGAAACTCTTGGCTCTATCCCTTAGTGCACCTCCGCACGTCAGGCGGAAAAAGCTGCAATACAGCGTCCTTCAGGGCTCCAGCGATCCGATCACTAAGACCATAACTAGGGTCTTCTCTAAGGGCTATGTGTGGATTGATCTTCATCCTCATGGGATACATGGGATCACCTGGACATTGCGTTTCTGGGTCCATCTTGACTAGAGGCTAGCTTTTCCTTCCCCTTATCCTATGACCCTCACTAGCCTCTTGGCCCGAGGCTCCTCTCCCAGAATTGCGCACGATGATGATGTGGATCTCTTCCACATTCATGTCAGGTATGATTTATCACATCATGCGCATTCCTTCATGTCCAAACCATATGACTTTAAACTATGTTTTTTGGTCCTATCACATGACCCTAAACTATGATTGTATCGTCCCAGCTGCACGACGAAAAATTGCACTACATTATGATGACCTCATCATAGGGGACATCATGTTGGGTATTGGTCATCCACCATACCATTTTTCAATGACTTTATATGGCTTAATTATTATGGTGATGCCAAGAATTTATACCCTAGGCATATCACTTCACAAAGAAAAAACCATTCACCTTAAAGGACAAACAAGATACATCAAATACCACTTCTTTTGGTGTGAGGGCCAGACCCGCACGCCCCTTTTATCCTTTGCACTGGTACCTTAACATGATACCACCAAGAACTACGTATGGCTTGATTATCATTCTCATGAGATGTGTAGGAACACCTGGGTAATTTCCCATGGGCCCATCCTAACTCTTGTTCTCAGTCCCTTGACCTAAACACTTCCCCAAGGAACACATGGTAATTTGGACTTATGTCCTCATTCACCTCAGGTTTCATAATCACCTTACCATGTTTCCCTTGCATTCCTTACCAATTCCTGGTCCAAGTTCTAAGACCTTAAACTAATACCCTTTCCAGAACAATTTATGGCTTGATTCCCATCCTTATGGGATATGTAGGAATGACTAGACATTTCATCTCGGTTCCAGCCCAGGGAATCACAAATCCCCTCCTTTCCCCCACTGTCGGTACCTTGGCCTGACCCTTCAGGGAGTTGTGTAACTACAGTATTTTCCCTAAACAAGTTCAGATTTCCCCATTATGACATTGGGAAGTGAAAGTTCCCTCACCAGAGAGGACCTGTCTAAAAGTAAGGATGATCCATGATCAGATTAATGTGTTCGCCTGATGTGCTTCCACCATGGTGGCGTAATTTCTGGAGTGTTGGTTTCTGTTTGAACAAACCATTATTTCTCTTTCCATGCTTTATGTTCCCCTTTATTCGTACCCTCATCCCCTTTCATGTCTGAAGGGATCCCCTAACAATATGGATGCTTGATCTATGTTCTTCCCACTGTCCTGGGCCAACGTTCCGGAATACTGGTGGACGATATTTGAGTTAAGTCCCATGTTGTGAACATGGTCAGTGGTTGACCCTCATTTTTTGTCCTCATTTCAGGATAACTCAATAGGTATTCTATCTTTCGAACACGGTCAACAGTTGTCCTTTATTGCCATTCCCCTCTAATAGTCTTCAGAATTTGGGTAACATGACTCACATTTTTCATTCCCCTATTTTCGGACTGATTCCAATGCCCCTGGCATTGCCCCGCTCGTGCACTAGAGCACATTGAGAAGACGATATATTGATTGGTCGGAGGTCCTATTCCTTTTATCGGGCCTCCCTCTTCTCCTCAGAAGTCTGGATTCGAATTTTGAATGCCCTAATCTTGGTTGAAGCTCTCACAATCAAACGAAGTGATAGTATGAGTATCCCTTGTTTCTCACATTGGGTACGGCCCACGTGAGCTTAGGAATGGATTGCTATTTATTTCAGGATTATGGTTGAGCATGTTAAACCAAAGGGAAAAGTAAGTAAATTTTTCCATACATACAGTTCAAAAAAACAAGAAGCAGTAATGCGAAATAAGTTTATGGGTTCGGCCAAAACAGGGCCCTTAGGCGTCAGCTTCTTGGATGGATCTCTCCAATGCCACCACCTTTTGGATGGTGGCCTCTAGGACTACCTCCCGCCCCCTGAGGACTCTCTCTTCATCAGTGACCACGGAGTGAAGCTCGCTGACTCTAGCCCGTGCCCGCGCTTGTTCAGTTTGTAGCTCAGTTATCTGGTGACTTACTTCCATGAGTTGTTTTTGGGAGTCTTCCAGCTAGGCCCTCAGCTACTCCACAAGCTCAGAACAGTTTGCGATGAATATCTCCTTTTCTTTAACCTATTCCTCATGGCGTTGAACCTCCTTCTCTGCCCACAGAAATGCTCGGGTACTCCCTGACTCCTCCCAACACTGGGTGACGTCGGAGCGCCGGCTACTCTCACGCACCTTCTTAGCCATGTAATCACAGACCATAAAGTGGAGACGTTGAGCATCTTCCCCTCTAGAACATAGGAAATGCAGCCAGGTGTGGAGTGATCCCATCCTCTTCATCCATTCCTCCTAAGGCTGACCGAGAAAACACCGGATGCACTTCCGCCCCCTGTTTCGCGTCATCCGGCTCTTCTCGGCCGCTTCTGAGTCTGAATCATCAATTTCCTTAGGGTCAGTGGGCCGATAGACAGGAAAGATAGCCAACATGATAGTAGCAGGGTCCTCCTCGGAGATTCCTCCCAGGGGAATAGGCTCCTTAGCGTTTGAGAGACCCTCCTCTCTCAACTCGACCCTGGTGTAACCTTCTTCAACTACCGGCCCTGCCCCGACAGCAGCGCCACTGGTGTCTGCCGCTCCCTGCTCTCCAATTGTTGGGGCCGACTCGGTTTGGGAGGCATGTTCTGGATGAGGCGGTATGTTTTACATTGACTCACCCGTGGATGATTCGGGCTCAGTAGACTGACGAGCCTCCAATGTCGTGATCACTGTACAGACAAGAAGCACCCTAATTAATTGAGTCCTCTGACGGTAAGTACCGGTATCAAAGCAAGGAACTTACGGGAACCAAAGGTTCCAACCTCCAGTGCTCTGGCCGCTGCAAGAGCTTTCATGGTGGGGGATCCCTCAGCGCTCGTCAGCTCGATAATGATTGTTGGTGCCCCACTTTGTTCCATTGGCGCTTTCCCCCCTCCTTTGGCTAGAGACACTTGATCAGCACCAATATTCTCCTGAGTAAGACAAGGAAGGTGGATTAAGGATTTCAAAGGAAAGCGGAGAAAATGAGGATAGAAGATAAGGGTCGAAGAATACCTCAAGTAGCTCAGTCACATCTATATCGGAGCCGACGATCTCGCCGCCCTCCCGAAGACTCCCTTGGTGGGACGCCCCCTGAGACCCCTCACCTTTGGGCTCCTCTTCTCCTTCAACTTCTCCTTCTGCCTCCTCCTATTCTGTCTCACCACCCTCAGACTCATCATTACTGTCATCATCCCCTGGTGGCATCATTTTTGGATCATTCTCCTGGTCGAGCATCACTTTCACCAAGAGAGTTGGATCCACACGCCGACCCTGTTGACGTGCACACATGTCCATGGCTGTCAGATATGCATGTCATTGATGGAATTTCACTTTGTTGACAAACCGAACGAGCCTGACTTCTGGAAGCTGGATCCCGTCTCGCACATTCTTCTGCCAGAGGGCTTCGGTGCTCACCGACTTCCATAGGGTTAGCCAAGCCGACCATATTCCAGGGAAAATGGTATCTTGAGAAGGTTAAAGCAGATATCTTATTTTCTTCCCAGGAAGTTCTTCGGCTGCTCCATGGGACCCTCCTCCTCTAGGTGACGATGGCATGTCCATGCCATGCAACTTCCCCGTTGCTGAGGTCCCAGCCTCTACGGACCCCATTGTTCGACGTGCTTCTGAACTTCCCCCTCTTGCGGCACTCTGGATGCTCTCTCACTACCCGGGTTCAACACTAACAACCTTGAGTTTCCGAAATCACTTCTGCAACAGCCCATCAGGGTATGCTATGGCCCAATGTTTGGCGTACTTGGTTGAGAGACCTGTGTCGACTCCGGTGGTAGGAAAGGTGATGACGTATCTAGAGCCATAGGTCGTGAACATCATCCACAGTTGACGAAGAACACAAGGATGCCTTTCTTCTGTAGTTGTGCACACCGCTTAAAAGTTTTGCATGTATGGACCCCACGGAGCCCTGCAGTTCAGCGTTTCCCTTAGAATCTGACTATTGCGACCCCTCACCGATCCAATTGTGAGGGGGGGGATTTTTAGACGCCTAAAAGTTCTCAAGAGATGAAGAAGGTTTCAAAATGACAAATATAAGTCATATTCGGACCCGAGGACCCATTCTGGGGGGGCAAGAGGGGACGCACGAAATAAATTCTCAGGTGCACGAAAAAATTATATCTCGTACGAAAAGTTCTGAGATTCATGAAAGTTCTGCACGAGGGCACGAAATATTTCATGCCCCGCCACGCACGGTCGACATTCCGCGCCGCCGCCTCCATCATGAAATTATTTCGCAGCGACAAGGTTTTCGCGCCCCCAAGCGCCTATAAATAGAAGGAGACCTCCTTCCACTTCAAGGCTGAAGAATCTGAACAGGCTATCTTGCACATAATTTGACTTCCGCGCGCACAAAGATGGCCTTGAGGTACGGTTCTTTTCATGCCAAGTCGCCCCAGGGTCTGCCTTCAGGCGATATCCCCCTGGTTTAGACTAAATTCCAATCCCTTCGGGGTCTGCCCCTTGTGTGCAATCCCTTCCACTTGCGTTCATCCCGTCCAATTTCACGCAACCCCTTCCATTGCGCGCACCCCATCCAATTGCGTGCGATCCCTTAAATTGTGCGCACCCCTGTCATTGCGCGCAGTCTCTCCCACTTGCCCATATTTATGTACCTTGCACACAATCCCTCTAGTCGTACGCAAAACCTCACCTCCAATTATGCGCAAGCATCACCGATTTCGCGCCAGCCCGGTGTTTTTCGTGCGTGGATATTTATTTCGCACGCAAGCCTTAAAGGTTGTGTGCAATTCCCCGAGACTCCTCTCCATGGTGCTCCCTGAGTGCCCCCTTGCACTAGTGCCTAATTCTCTTCTTATGGATGCCATTAATGGGTGTCTCTCACGCCCCGAGCATCAACATCATGCGTCGTTTTCCTGTGCGACCTTCTAGCCTCGTACGAAGTAACTTCAAAGTCCCCTAGATGACACTGCCTGTTGTGTTGCTTTGCCTCATGCTTCTTCGTATAGGCACGCTAACGGCTATTTCTTCTTCGCATAGCCATGTTAACATGGACCCCTCTATGGTTCGCTCCGCGACACCCCCTTGCTATGGCATTGCCGATGCGTTCCCTCCCAAAAGGAGAAGAGGGTACCGGTTATGTAAGTCCTGGGGGTGTGAAGAAAATCCACCTCGTCTGAGCTGCAAGACGTTAAACTGCCAATAACCATCATCCTTACCACATGAAATTAAATTGTGACCTCTCCCCATGCCTCGCATGCAGGGTCCCCCTGCCTTGGACATTCTCCACGCCCACTCGTCTCCACAGGTATGGGACCACCCCTCACAGGAGATGATATCCTCCTTATCGGATTGGCATTTTTCCGCGGGAAAGGGCAGCCACCTTGGTGTAAGCCTCTATTTTTCCTTCCAGGAGGTAGCATAAATGCTCCTCCTTTCATCTTCGGTCCCCAAGACTAGCGGAAGGCGTGATAGGTAAAGAGGTTCCTCCTTTCTTTAGTCCCAAATCCCTTTCTCACTGTGCTTTTTCGCCCTCAGGCCTCTGTCCTGGAGTAAGTCCCAACTTTTTGGGCTACTAACCATGTGTAAGCCCCTCTTCAATTTCCACAGATGCGCCTTTCACGACATGATCATCAGGTCTCCGCTGTTTCTTTTTTCTCACACCGAGCATGACACACTTGAGCTTTGAGTGAGCACCGACCATTACAAATACCATGGGCCACCTCAGAGTGTAATCCTCAATCCATCCCGAACTATGGAGACTTTGATCCATGTAAAGTCATGGTACGTAGGAATCCTCCACAAGGTTCAAGCCCCAACACCATGGGTCGCCTCAAAGTGTAAGCCCCAATCCATCCCGAACTATGAGGACTTTGATTCATGTCAAGGCATGGTACGTAGGAAGCCTGCACGAGGTTCAAGCCCCACCACCTTAGGCCTCCTCAGAGTGTAAGCCCCAATCCATCCCAAACTATAAGGAATTTGATCCATGTCAAGGAATGGTACGTAGGAAGCCTCCACAAGGTTCAAGCCCCACCACCTTGGGCTGCCTCAGAGTGTAAGCCCCAATCCATCCCGAACTATGGGGACGTTGATCCATGTTAAGTCATGGTACATAGGAAGCCTCCACGAGGTTCAAGCCCCACCACCTTGGGATGCCTCAGAGTGTAAGCCCCAATCCATCCTGAACTACGCGGAAATTGATCCATGTCAAGGCATGGTACGTAGGAAGCCTCCACAAGGTTCAATCCCCAACACCTTGGGCCACCTAAGAGTATAAGCCCCAATACATACCGAACTATGGGTACTTTGATCCATGTCAAGGCATGGTACGTAGGAAGCCTCCACGAGGTTCAAGCCCCACCACCTTAGGCTACCTCAAAGTGTAAGCCCCAATCCACCCCGAACTACGGGGACTTTTATCCATGTCAAGGCATGGTACGTAGGAAGCCTCCATGAGGTTTATGCCCCAACACCTTGGGCCGCCTCAAAGTGTAATCCCTAACCCGTCCTAAACTATGGGGACTTTGATCCATGTCAAGGCATGGTATGTAGGAATCCCCCATGAGGTTTAAGCCCCACCACCTTAGGCTTCCTCAGAGTGTAAGCCTCAATCCATCCCAAACTTTGGTGAATTTGATCCATGACAAGGCATGGTATGTAGGAAGCCTCCATGAGGTTCAAGCCCCACCACCTTGGGCCGCCTCAGAGTTTAAGCCCCAATCCACCCCGAACTACATGGGCTTTGATCCATGTCAAGGAATGGTATGTAGGAAGCCTCCACGAGGTTCATGCCCCAAAAACCTTGGGCCGCCTAAGAGTGTAAGCCCCAATATATCCCGAACTACGGGGACTTTGATCCATGTCAAGGCATGGTATGTAGGAAGCCTCCACGAGGTTCAAGCCCCATCACCTTGGGTCGCCTCAGAGTGTAATCCCCAATCCATCTCAAACTATGGGGACTTGGATCCATGTCAATGCATGGTATGTAGGAAGCCTCCATGAGGTTCAAGCCCACTAACCGGTCACTCCAACCCTCTCCACGTCGGTTCATCCCTGTCCTGCATGACGTTAAACTGTATTCACCATATGAACTACGTGGTCTTTTATTCCCCACCACGGGGATATGTAGGAAGCCTCCACGAGGTTCAAGCCCATCAATCATGTCTCATCCTGACCTTTCCCTCGAGCCTATGTGTCTTGAGAAGATCATTCCCTAACCCGGAGGTTCCACTTCCTCTGGGTCCCATCCATGCATCCATTCTCACAGGTCACCTCCTCAGGTGTCCCATTGTTTCATCAAACTACACGGACTTTGATTCCTTGTCATGGGGATACGTAGGAAGTCTCTTTGAGGCTCAAGAAAAACACTACCATCATCTTCATGACGATCTCATCCCATTCACCATCCCCATCAACCGCTCCATCATCCATCCTGATCCTTACCCGGGCCGCCACATCCCGGTGAGATCATGCCACCCCATTCCCCATTCTGTTTGACATCATTCGGGAAGCCACCCACGTGTTGGTCCTAATATCGGTGTTCCCTCCAGGGGGTTCCTCAATCTGATCCACTCTAATCAGTGTTCTGATCAGTCTAATCTATCTCTATTGGACGTTAAACTTGAGGCATACCCTATGTTAAACATAGGAAACTGGGGAAAACCTGAGATACATGCCCATGGCATATGATTCCCCACGTTCGATGTGGGATGCCTCAAGCTCTTGAGCCCTCGAGAAGCCCTATAATAAGGGACAGAAGATAGACATGCCAATCCCCCAACGTCCAGACAAACCAGTGATGCCAAACGTGACTACTACCCTAACAGAAGGTTTCTCCCCTGACTGGACCCCTTGGAACGTCCTGATAGAAGCAGTGTAATTAACTGGTGTCCATGAAGATATGGAACCAGGTATAGTTTCACGAACAACGTCTTAAGTCTATGAGGGAGACTTGGACTATGTGACGTGATCCGAGGAGGAATCCACGGAAGGAAGAACTGAAATCCCATCATCTTGTTTCAATCAAGCAGTAGATGCCCTTGAATAAAAAGCAGATGCCACCCGCCATTGGAAAGCGGGAATGCGGGGTAACAGTTGCGCGTCCTCTGCATAACGGTTGTGCGTGCCCCGGAGAAAGCGTTGGAAACATATTTAAAGGCCGTCAAGTGTGTATTGAAGAGGTTCCCACACTATTTCAATCAAAAAGTATTTTTCTTGAGGATAAAGATCCAAAGGATCTAACATTTGATAGTTTTCATAGTACTCTAGTCACATTTTAGATGGGGAATGGTGATAATGAGGTTATTGAAAAGGGTAATTCAAAGGAGGTAGAAATCAAAGATTTGAAGAATATTACCATGAAGAATGATCAAGAAGAATAAGTGGTGGATGAATTCATGTAATTAATTTCCTCAAATATATAAAGAGGAAAAAGAAAAGTTTAATGGGAAACTTCCAATCACATTATTATTATGTGGTAAGGTTGGCCACCTTTCAACTAAGTGTCCTAATAAATTTTATGATGATAATGAGGATGATGAATTTATCATAAATAAATATTAGACCAATATGAAAGTTAAGAGTTTTAATAAACATAATTTATTCAATAAGAAAACCCTTCTTTAATAAGAATATAATAATTCAGAATAAACTAAGGCATAAAAAATTAAGGATCACAAAGATTACCAAGAATATTATCTTTTGAATATTATAGGTAACTCCCATACATGGGAAGAGAGTGATGATGATAAAGGAGAAGTGGAAGAAATGTTTTATTTCTAAGTAGATTTATAGGTTTCTCTTGAAGAGATAGATGTTTTTATATATATAACAATGAAATATAATAGAGTGGTTCATGATTCCAAACTCTATATATAGTGGTAGGAATCTAATATTTTTGAGTTGAAGGAAAATATTGAAAAGTTTAATTTTTTAAAGTTCGAAAATTCATAAAAGGTTGTTGAGTACAAACTCAAAGTTAAAGAATAGTATATGGTTATCATTGGTTTAACTGACTTAGGGAAAATCATGTCAAATTAATTGAAGATATTAAGGATTAAGTTTCCATCATAAAATGAAAACTAGAAGATAAGGAGAGACTTATGAATCCCAGTATGACATTAGGAAAGTAAAGTATCCAGGAAATATAAAATGTGAAATTAGAGTATGGAGGTCTAGAAAAATAGGTAATGAATTTTCAGGAGAATAAAAAGACATATAAAAAATAATAAAATATAATATAATTATTGGTTTAATGTAACGCCCCGACCCCAGCTACCCAGAGTCGGTGCATTAATAACATAACATTGGCATGATCACAAGAAAGATAAAATCTCGAAAGACCGATTGGTTTAGTAGCCTTGGAAACACTAGATATAATCATAAATTTTTACATTACATTTCAAAGTGAAAAACCACTACAATAACAAAGTCTTCATATCCACACTATTAACCCCTCATAATATCCCTTCAAGTCATTCATAATTTACTTCTTCACTTCCTGGGGAAAAATAAAACATAGAAAAGGGGTGAGCTCAAATGCCCAGTAAGGATAACAATATAGCGGAAACTTTCATAAATAAGAATAAACATTTAAGGCAATGTATAACTAAAACAAAAGCCTTTTAAATACGAACTTTCAACATGGTATGGAATAAATAAAATGAAATAATTTCATTTACTTATTCACATGGATATTCTACTAAATGAATAATCACATGCAAAAATCAATAACCACTTTCATAATGTTGGAATGCATAATGTCAGACTATCATAACCACATAGCCAAGGCCTCGTGCCAAGACTACAAATAAGATTTTGTCAAGGCCTTGTGCCAAGACACTAGTTTGTCTCATGAGACCTACCGATGCATCGAGGAGCTATAGCGGGCTCCACCCGTCACTTATTAAGTCCAATGCATTCCCATATGAAAAGGTTTAAACATAACATAAACATTCGTATTAGAACTAGCATACGAAATGTCAATAATTTCACCATAAACTATGAATGGTATAAAAATAGCACATCCACAGTAAAACATATCACAAAACCTTCAATACAATATAGAAGTTTTGTATCATAATAAATCAACTTCAAATAATCTTAAAATCCATCAAAGGATGTTGACATAGATGAAATCAAAATTCTTTTTAAAGAAGTATCTCCTTTTATTTTGAAATCATTTAAGATCCATATAAAATAAAACATTTTCTTTGAAAATATTCTTATAAGCTTGTATGGAAAGCTTCGACGATTTTATAACGGCAGAAAATAACCGCACCCGCCGTATAAGTTAAAAAAAACATTCTTACCTCAATTCTGTCGAAAAGGTTAAAAAGGACCTTGTTTTGAAAACGACGGAAAGATTCCTTTATAAACCTCTTATAAAAAGTCAAACAAGGGTATAAATTACTTTAACCCATATTCTTGTAAATAGTAAAAATGTTTTGAAATACATTTCGAAGAAACATGGATGTGGATGATAAAGAGGTCCCAGTAGATTATTACGTATAACACAACCTCGGATAATGAAGAGATTGTGAAATAACCCTTACCTTGTACTTTTCCTTGGTTGGGGTAGGTTAACCTCCTGTATAATGGTGAAATAATTGTTATTAAATTATACAAGAATCATATATATTAATATGATATCATATATGATCTTTTAACATTGATTTATTAATAATATCTTAGAATTATCATCATTTCGGGTGTTAACTTACTCATTTTCTTTTATATGTTTTGTTACATAAGCCATGTTTGTTGTATCTTATTCATATCCAGAATGATATCAAGTCCTTAAACATCATTTTTAAATCATAAAATGATAATTATACTTGAATGGATACGATGGAGAATGAATCTCATCGCGTTCGTGGAGACGGTAGTCCGTACGTACGCACGAGCGACAATATCATTCTTTTGATATTAAAATAATATATAAATGGATGGTATATCATATATACAGAATCATTAACATGTTATATTTATTATTTACATGAGTTACACATCATTATTATACCCATCCAAATAATATTATATTGAATAACAATTACACCACGACGTGGAGACGGTAAGCCGTACGTACGCACGTATGGTGACATGTTATTCAAAGGGTGGATAGAATACTGAATATGGTTGTACCATACTTATAATAACATCACAGTATATGTGAGATACTGGAGTTATTATTTTAGAATGGTAAGAACAAAGGAAGAAGAAGTGGAAGAAGAAATGAACTTAGAAAAGGGTGGTGAAATCATTACCTCTTCTTCGGGTTCTTCCTTTTGATTTGATCAAAAGGGCTCCTTAGGTTGGCTTTCTGATCAAACTAATGCCTCTAGGTTGTAGTGAGGGATGTTGGGAGAGTATTTGGGCAGAGCTTGGCCGAACCAAAAGGCTTTGAAGGTGTGAAGAAATGAGAAGGAGGAGTGCCCTTTTTATAAGAGGGGTGAGGGGCACCTTTGGAAAAGCTAGAAATATTAATTTATAATAAATTCATATTCGGTTTCTAATGGCTCCAAAGCTTATTATTAAAAGGTTAAGGTGGGGATAGGTCGAAAACCACTCAACCAATAGAATTTAGACAGGTTTGGGTACTTATATTAACCTTATCTTTAAGTATTAACTCTAAGTTAATTAGTTTCACTTTTACAATGTCTCTTTGTATTTTTATATAATATGGTTAATAAACTTACTATATACATCCAAGAGACCCCTAAGTGGTACATTAATGATGAACCTATCATTATATAAGTCTCTTGGCCGAACCTTAGATTTTTAGGAATTTAATATCAATTAATAATATAATATTTGTTTTAATAACTCTTTTATGTCAATTTTGACACTATTCAATAGTTGATTTTTGTGAAACTCATAACAGATTGATTACTTCGAAAAAAGTCAATTAAATCAATCCTAATATATCATATTATCCTAGAAAATTAGTTTAATTCATTAAAAGTTTCATATTATATTTATTTGGGTATTTATAATATCAATTATGTTAATTTTTCACTATTATAGTAATTACTGCATCATCATTGTGTCATATATAAAATAAATTATTTAATGTCTAAAAATTATAAATAAAATATCATTATGTAGGAAATCTTTTTAGCTTTCTAATGAATATTTATAATAGAAAATCCAACATGTATAACCCTATGTAAAAATTGTTCTTCTAAAAGATGTAAGCTTATGCCATTTTTATTTTTATTTTAGCTTTATTAATATAATGTGTCATTATCACTTACAAGTGGATCCATGGGGTCCCAAAATAGACCCAAAGATTCCCATGGTAGACCATGTATCAACCAATAGGGTTAAGACACGTTTTAGGGTAATTTAGTATTATTATAATATTATTTTTTAACCCTTATTTACCGGATTTACCCTTAACCATGGTAAATAAAATATTTACCGCAGTAATTATTCAAAATGTCTAAAAATAAAAGTTACCTATTTACACAATTTGAACATCCTGATTCCAAATATGGAATCCATTTTTCTAATTTCAAAACACAGAAGTGGCAGAAATTAATTTAAAATTAATTCCCGCTGTCAAAACAAAAAGCGTGTTTTTAAGAGATAATAACTATCAAAAGATTGACACTAGTTTATGTTCGGTTTAATTGTAAAATTATGTCCAATGACAAAAATTAAATTAAATGGTAAAAATATATTCTAAATATACTTTAAAAACACTCAAATTAATAATTTATCAATATTAATTATTTTGATTAAAAAAGTTGTTTTTAATTAAAATTTAGTAATTTTCACTATTCATCAAAATATAAAAGTTATCCGAAAAGTACCAAAATTTCACCCTAGGCTAATTTCGATATTCCGAATCCAAAAATGAAGTCCATTTTGAAATATAAAATATATATGATTTCAAAAAGTAGGTATTACTATTCACAACGGCTAGTTTAATTAGTTGTGGTGTGTGTTAGAACTCGAGGTTGCGTACAACACACGCTATCGATTATTCGAAGGGAAACGTACCGTGGAAGTTTGGGGTGTTACATTCTCCCCTCCTTCAAATAATTGCGTCCTCGCAATCTCTAGGGTATTACTGCATAAAAAGACTCAGGTGGTTCTTCATCATAAGTTCCTCGGGTTCCCACGTTGCCTCTTCCATCTTATGATTCCTCCACAAAACTTTTACCAGACGCGTCGTCCGGTTTCTCAGCACTTGTTCTCTCGTATCAAGAATCCTGACGGGCTCTTCGCAATAAGACAGATCGGGTTCCAGTTCTAATTCCTCATAGGTGAGTACATGCGTTGGGTCAGGCATGTATTTTCTCAACAGAGATACGTGGAACACATCGTGAACTTTGGAGAGACTTGGCGGCATTGCCAATCGGTAAGCTACAGCCCCAATTCGTTCTAGAATTTCGAAAGGTCCGATGTACCTGGGACTCAATTTACCTTTCTTACCAAAACGTATGACTCCCTTCCACGGAGATACCTTCAGGAAAACATGATCACCGACTTGAAATTCCAAATCCTTCCTTCGATTATCGGCATAGCTCTTCTGCCTACTTTGAGCTGCTTTAATGTGATTTTGGATTACCTTCACCTTTTCCACCGTTTCCTCCACCAGTTCTGGGCCTACAAGTTTTCTTTCACCAACGTCATCCCAACAGGTTGGTGTACGACATCTCTTTCCGTATAACGCTTCATATGGTGCCATCTGAATACTCAAATGGAAGCTATTGTTATAGGAAAATTCTACTAGTGGTAAATATTGATCCCACATACCCTGAAAATCAAGTGAGCAAGATCTCAACATGTCTTCTAAGGTTTGAATAGTCCGTTCTGATTGTCCGTCTGTCTGAGGGTGGTAAGCAGTGCTCAAATGAAGTTCAGTATCCAGGGATTTCTGAAGACTTTTCCAGAATCTTGAAGTAAAACGGGGATCACGATCAGAAACAATCGATAGGGGTACTCCATGAAGTCTCACAACTTCATTAATGTATAGTCTTGCTAGACGTTCCAGGGGTAGATCTTCTCTTATAGCAAGAAAATGTGCTGACTTGGTAAGACGATCAACAATAACCCATATTGCATCGTTCCTTCTAGGAGTCTTTGGTAGCCCCATGACAAAGTCCATTGTAATATTGTCCCATTTCCACTCCGGTATGGGAAGAGGTTGCATGACTCCTCCAGGCTGTTGCCTTCCAGCTTTCACTTGTTGACAAACCATACATCTTGACACAAAATCAGCAATCTCCCTCTTCATGTTGTCCCACCAAAAATGTTCCTTCAAATCTCTATACATTTTGGTGCTCCCAGGGTGTATAGAGAAATTGGAACTATGAGCATCATCCAGCAATTCCCTTTTTAGATCAGGTATATTGGGAACACAAAGTCTCTTCCCGAATTTCAAAATTCCATCTTCATACACAAAGTCTCTCAATCTCCCATCATTCAAAGCTTTAATCTTCTTTTGTAATTCTTCATCATTAGTCTGAGAACTCTTAATCCTTTCTAGTAAAGATGGTTTGGCAACCATTTGAAAAAGCATTGATGTTTCACCTTCCCTGGTTATTCCCATGTCCATCTTCACTAGATCCATGAAAATTGGATCCCTTTCAATTCTCATCATGTTCAGAACTCCATGGTCTTTTCTGCTCAAAGCATCTGCTACTTTGTTTGCTTTCCCCGGGTGGTAGTGTATCGTGCAATCATAATCCTTGAGTAATTCAAGCCATCTCCTTTGCCTCATGTTGAGTTCTTTTTGTGAGAAAATATACTTCAAACTCTTGTGATCAGTATAAATCTCACATTTTTCACCATAGAGGTAGTGCCTCCATATCTTCAAAGCAAAGATCACTGCTTCTAACTCGAGATCATGAGTAGGATAGTTTTGTTCATGAATTTTCAACTGTCGTGATGCATAGGCAATAACTCTATCATTTTGCATAAGGACACAGCCAAGTCCTTTCTTCGATGCATCACTATAAATAACGAACCCATCATTCCCCGATGGTAAAGTCAATATAGGAGCATTGACTAATCTTCTCTTCAGTTCTTCGAAACATTCTTCACACTCTTTTGTCCAAACAAATTTAACCCCTTTACGTGTGATCTTCGTTAATGGGTTAGCCAATCGGGCAAAATTCTGGACGAAACGTCGATAATAACCTGCCAAACCAATAAAACTACGTACCTCAGTTATACTCGTAGGTGCTGGCCATTCTTGGATTGCCTTGGTCTTAGAAGGATCAACAGAGATTCCATCTTTAGAGACAATATGTCCAAGAAAAGAAATCTCCTGAAGCCAGAATTCACACTTGCTAAACTTCCCATATAATTCATGCCTCCTCAGAGTCTTCAAGATAATGCGCAAGTGATTTTCATGATCTTTGTAGGTTTTGGAGTATACCAAGATATCATCAATAAATACCACCACAAATTCATCGAGATACTCCTTGAAAACTCTATTCATCAGATCCATGAATACAGAGGGTGCATTAGTCAATCCAAACGGCATTACAGTAAACTCGTAATGCCCGTACCTGGTTCGAAATGCTGTTTTCGGAATGTCTTCCTTCTTCACACACAACTGATGGTATCCAGATCGAAGGTCAATCTTTGAAAAGTATTGAGCTCCATGCAGTTGGTCAAATAAATCATCAATACGAGGTAGGGGATACTTGTTCTTTATCGTTATAGCATTGATCTCCCTGTAATCGATACATAACCTCATAGATCCATCTTTCTTTTTAACAAAAAGAACAGGGGCTCCCCATGGAGAAACACTAGGGCGAATAAATCCCTTATTACTCAATTCCTCTAGTTGTTTCTTTAGTTCGACTAGCTCTACAGTGGCCATTCTATAAGGGGTCTTCGATATAGGCCTTGATCCAGGAATCAAATCAATAGAAAACTCAACTTCTCGTTCTGGAGGATGTCCAGGTAAATCTTCCGGAAATACATCTACAAATTCTTTCACAATAGGTACATCCTCTATTTGAACATTCCTTTCCTCACCGACAGTCATTTCATTCTCTTCCTCCCCGATAATTGAATTAAGTTGAGCTACAGGGGGTGGATCTAAATAAGAATTAGGTGGTGAAGATTCTGCTCTAAAAATAAGGTGCTCCTTATCATTATCATCAAGAATCGTAACCTCTTTCTTCTTACAATAAATCTTCGCATCATAGTCCGAAAGCCAGTCCATACTGAGGATTATATCAAACTCAATCATAGGTATGACGATGAAATCAGCAGATAAAGAAAATTTATGTGCTCTAATGGGGACTGATTCACAAAACTTTGTTGCAACGATACTTCCCTTAGGAGTTTTAACTGACAACTCCCTTATTAAATCAAATTGGAAATATCTAATTTTCTTAGCAAACTGGGAAGATATGAAACAATGCGATGATCCAGAATCAAATAATGCATTTGCTAAACTTGAGGAAACCATTAAATTACCTGCCACCACGTCTTTCGGAGCTTCTACCTCAGCAGTAGTGATAGCATAAGCCTGGCCTTGATCCCTTGTCCTTTTCTGAGGTAAGTTCTCATGACGCTTAGGACATGCATTTGCATAATTCCCCATCTCCCTGCAATTGTAGCACTGAACGTTGGTAGCTTCCTTCTTCCCCTTGCAATCATGAGCTTGGTGGCCTTTTTCACCACACTTGTAACAGACTCCCATTCCCTTCAGGCAAGCACCGGGGTGTTTCTTCCCGCACTTACCACAAGATGGATATTCAACCTTTCCCTTCTTCCCCTTATTTCCATTCCCAGATTGATCAGCAGGTCTCTTCTTCTCTTGCTTTGCTTTAAAGTCATAAGACTTAGAGAATTCCTTTTCGGTCTTGATAGCACATGAGACAATGTCTTCGTACGATGAAAATGATTGTGAGACTAATGCTCGACGGAGAAATGGTTTTAACCCATCAAAGAAACGATCAATCTTACTTCTTGGGTTGCGAACATAATCACCAGTGTACCTCGCTAACCTTGTAAAGTTAGCCTCATACTTTGTGACATTCTCATCCTCCTTTTGTCTCAGACTCAGAAATTGTCTTTCCATATCTGCTCGATGGTCGCGAGGAAAGTATTTTTCTAAAAACAGATCTTTGAACTCCCTCCATTCCATATTTGATACTTCATCATCTTCCTTCGTATTTTGAATCAATGACCACCATTGATCAGCATCTCCAGTGAGGCGGTAAACTGCCATGATAACTTTTTCCCTTTCACTGCTCCCCAAAGCCTGAAATATTTTCTCTAGGGAAAATATCCATTGCTCAGCTACTAAGGGATTTGTATTCCCATTGAACGTTGGTGGTTGTTGTCTCATGAATCGATCCAACATTGATCCTCCACGCTGCAGATCAGGGTGCTCCATACGGGTAAGGTTATTATTCATAACCTGAGTAAGTTGTCCCAGTACGGTGATTAGCTGATCAGCACCAGTTGCATCACCAGCCCCACTATAATTATCTTGAGTAGGAGGGCAATCCCTACATGGAGTGCGTGCATTGATACGGTTTCCATTTCTTCCACTAGGCGCCATTTCTAAACAATGGCACAAACTAGATCAGTTTATGAATCAAAATACATAATCCCATACTTATAAAACACTTAACATAAATTGAACTATTTATGGATATAATCCATAATCATAAGAATGTTTTCTTTGAGGAAGTATATACTCATAAACCCTTCATAATGATTTGTAAAGAAAGTGAGAGTTATCCTAAGCATATCCCCCCGGGAGTGTCGTAACCAAGAGTGCAGCAAGGCCCGTTGTCGTGCACCAGTTCCCGTTCGAGTCTAGCTCAAAGCGGTGTTTTTGGGTTTTACCCCTAGGTACATCTGTGCCAGAGCCACCTCTACCTGCTCGTATCCAGACAGGGATGTATTGCTCGGAAAACTCACAAAATCTCTACAATACCAAAATTCTAGGAAGTTCTTCTATACTAATCCTCAAAGTTCATCTTAGGTCTATGTGCTCTAATCAGAGTTTATCTAAATCTAGCTTCCAAGGTTTGTACTAAACTTCCTCCGATACCAACTGTAACGCCCCGACCCCAGCTACCCAGATTCGGTGCATTAATAACATAACATTGGCATGATCACAAGAAAGATCAAATCTCGAAAGACCGATTGGTTTAGTAGCCTTGGAAACACTAGATATAATCATAAATTTTTACATTACATTTCAAAGTGAAAAACCACTACAATAACAAAGTCTTCATATCCACACTATTAACCCCTCATAATATCCCTTCAAGTCATTCATAATTTACTTCTTCACTTCCTGGGGAAAAATAAAACATAGAAAAGGGGTGAGCTCAAATGCCCAGTAAGGATAACAATATAGCGGAAACTTTCATAAATAAGAATAAACATTTAAGGCAATGTATAACTAAAACAAAAGCCTTTTAAATACGAACTTTCAACATGGTATGGCATAAATAAAATGAAATAATGCCATTTACTTATTCACATGGATATTCTACTAAATGAATAATCACATGCAAAAATCAATAACCACTTTCATAATGTTGGAATGCATAATGCCAGACTATCATAACCACATAGCCAAGGCCTCGTGTCAAGACTACAAATAAGATTTTGTCAAGGCCTTGTGCCAAGACACTAGTTTGTCTCATGAGACCTACCGATGCATCGAGGAGCTATAGCGGGCTCCACCCGTCACTTATTAAGTCCAATGCATTCCCATATGAAAAGGTTTAAACATAACATAAACATTCGTATTAGAACTAGCATACGAAATGTCAATAATTTCACCATAAACTATGAATGGTATAAAAATAGCACATCCACAGTCAAACATATCACAAAACCTTCAATACAATATAGAAGTTTTGTATCATAATAAATCAACTTCAAATAATCTTAAAATCCATCAAAGGATGTTGACATAGATGAAATCAAAATTATTTTTAAAGAAGTATCTCCTTTTATTTTGAAATCATTTAAGATCCATATAAAATAAAACATTTTCTTTGAAAATATTCTTATAAGCTTGTATGGAAAGCTTCGACGATTTTATAACGGCGGAAAATAACCGCACCCGCCGTATAAGTTAAAAAAACATTCTTACCTCAATTCTGTCGAAAAGGTTAAAAAGGACCTTGTTTTGAAAATGACGGAAAGATTCATTTATAAACCTCTTATAAAAAGTCAAACAAGGGTATAAATTACTTTAACCCATATTCTTGTAAATAGTAAAAATGTTTTGAAATACATTTCGAAGAAACATGGATGTGGATGATAAAGAGGTCCCAGTAGATTATTACGTATAATACAACCTCGGATAATGAAGAGATTGTGAAATAACCCTTACCTTGTACTTTTCCTTGGTTGGGGTAGGTTAACCTCCTGTATAATGGTGAAATAATTGTTATTAAATTATACAAGAATCATATATATTAATATGATATCATATATGATCTTTTAACATTGATTTATTAATAATATCTTAGAATTATCATCATTTCGGGTGTTAACTTACTCATTTTCTTTTATATGTTTTGTTACATAAGCCATGTTTGTTGTATCTTATTCATATCCAGAATGATATCAAGTCCTTAAACATCATTTTTAAATCATAAAATGATAATTATACTTGAATGGATACGATGGAGAATGAATCTCATCGCGTTCGTGGAGACGGTAGTCCGTACGTACGCACGAGCGACAATATCATTCTTTTGATATTAAAATAATATATAAATGGATGGTATATCATATATACAGAATCATTAACATGTTATATTTATTATTTACATGAGTTACACATCATTATTATACCCATCCAAATAATATTATATTGAATAACAATTACACCACGACGTGGAGACGGTAAGCCGTACGTACGCACGTATGGTGACATGTTATTAAAAGGGTGGATAGAATAATGAATATGGTTGAACCATACTTATAATAACATCACAGTATATGTGAGATACTGGAGTTATTATTTTATAATGGTAAGAACAAAGGAAGAAGAAGTGGAAGAAGAAATGAACTTAGAAAAGGGTGGTGAAATCATTACCTCTTCTTCGGGTTCTTCCTTTTGATTTGATCAAAAGGGCTCCTTAGGTTGGCTTTCTGATCAAACTAAGGCCTCTAGGTTGTAGTGAGGGATGTTGGGAGAGTATTTGGGCAGAGCTTGGCCGAACCAAAAGGCTTTGAAGGTGTGAAGAAATGAGAAGGAGGAGTGCCCTTTTTATAAGAGGGGTGAGGGGCACCTTTGGAAAAGCTAGAAATATTAATTTATAATAAATTCATATTCGGTTTATAATGGCTCCAAAGCTTATTATTCAAAGGTTAAGTTGGGGATAGGTCGAAAACCACTCAACCAATAGAATTTAGACAGGTTTGGGTACTTATATTAACCTTATCTTTAAGTATTAACTCTAAGTTAATTAGTTTCACTTTTACAATGTCTCTTTGTATTTTTATATAATATGGTTAATAAACTTACTATATACATCCAAGAGACCCCTAAGTGGTACATTAATGATGAACCTATCATGATATAAGTCTCTTGGCCTAACCTTATATTTTTAGGAATTTAATATCAATTAATAATATAATATTTGTTTTAATAACTCTTTTATGTCAATTTTGACACTATTCAATAGTTGATTTTTGTGAAACTCATAACAGATTGATTACTTCGAACAAAGTCAATTAAATCAATCCTAATATATCATATTATCCTATAAAATTAGTTTAATTCATTAAAAGTTTCATATTATATTTATTTGGGTATTTATAATATCAATTATGTTAATTTTTCACTATTATAGTAATTATTGCATCATCATTGTGTCATATATAAAATAAATTATTTAATGTCTAAAAATTATAAATAAAATATCATTATGTAGGAAATCTTTTTATCTTTCTAATGAATATTTATAATCGAAAATCCAACATGTATAACCCTATGTAAAAATTGTTCTTCTAAAAGATGTAAGCTTATGCCATTTTTATTTTTATTTTAGCTTTATTAATATAATGTGTCATTATCACTTACAAGTGGATCCATGGGGTCCCAAAATAGACCCAAAGATGCCCATGGTCGACCATGTATCAACCCATAGGGTTAAGACACGTTTTAGGGTAATTTAGTATTATTATAATATTATTTTTTAACCCTTATTTACCGGATTTACCCTTAACCATGGTAAATAAAATATTTACCGCAGTAATTACTCAAAATGTCTAAAAATAAAAGTTACCTATTTACACAATTTGAACATCCTGATTCCAAATATGGAATCCATTTTTCTAATTTCAAAACACAGAAGTGGCAGAAATTAATTTAAAATTAATTCCCGCTGTCAAAACAAAAAGCGTGTTTTTAAGAGATAATAACTATCAAAAGATTGACACTAGTTTATGTTCGGTTTAATTGTAAAATTATGTCCAATGACAAAAATTAAATTAAATGGTAAAAATATATTCTAAATATACTTTAAAAACACTCAAATTAATAATTTATCAATATTAATTATTTTGATTAAAAAAGTTGTTTTTAATTAAAATTTAGTAATTTTCACTATTCATCAAAATATAAAAGTTATCCGAAAAGTACCAAAATTTCACCCTAGGCTAATTTCGATATTCCGAATCCAAAAATGAAGTCCATTTTGAAATATAAAATATATATGATTTCAAAAAGTAGGTATTACTATTCACAACGGCTAGTTTAATTAGTTGTGGTGTGTGTTAGAACTCGAGGTTGCGTACAACACACGCTATCGATTATTCGAAGGGAAACGTACCTTGGAAGTTTGGGGTGTTACATTTAATATATAAAATAGTGGTGGTTGAAATAAGTTAACAAGAAACCACTCTTAAATTGAAGTTTGATTTGGGTATGATTCGGAATCAGAATACTCGAAGAATATAAGGGGAAAATTGTGCTATAGAAATGAAAAACAAGACTAAACCTTGTATTAGGTATTATTATTGTGAAAAAAAGGACATTCTCAAAATATTAATCCCATATACAAAAGGTGTCAGATGGAATGAGGGAAATACAGGCATTTAAGCAGGGATCAATATTCTTAGAATGATTTTGATGGTTTCTTTTTCTAGTGAGGAGTATTTAAATATATAACCAGATATTTCTCATCAAAAATGAAAAGAAATATTCCTAGTAAGACCCAAATAAATCAGAAACAAACGATTAAGGAAACATCATGCAGGATTAAAACATAAAATAAATTTTCATATTTTCAAGATTAAGTTATTCCACCATT
This sequence comes from Viscum album, assembly GCA_963277665.1. NCBI lineage: Eukaryota > Viridiplantae > Streptophyta > Magnoliopsida > Santalales > Viscaceae > Viscum > Viscum album. The sequence continues at coordinate 1,761,801,178 of OY728123.1, forward strand.
TTCTAAAGAAGTTCATGAAATTCAATCACCGCCATTTTAGAATTCATGTAAAGGATACAAAATAAACGATCTTAGATGGTAGTAGTGGAATTGATTTCCCTAAATGAATCAGATCATATTGTGGTATAGATCCTTGATAGTAGATGCACTTCCCATATGATGGGAAATAAAATTATTTTCATAGGAATCAAGTATGAAAAGGAAGATGTTTTTAGATTCAATAGAAATTATGGCCTAAATATTATTGTCCCTATGAAGTACAAATTTAGGGGTAAAGATATGATATGTGTAGTTGTATTGGTTTTTGAAGGTCTTAATCATAACTTTTAAGTGTTAGTCAATTGTGTGTCTTGGGAATGTAATAAACCTTACCAAGAATATGTGTATCATCAAGGGAATAGATGTTGTAGTTATTATGAAAGATTTTCACATGAATGGTATTATATACCTTTTTATTGGAGTATTAGAAAAAAAAATTCAATGAAAAATAAAATAGATTGTGGCATAAATGGATTTTCCATTTGATCCAAAAATACTTGGAAGATATTATAAAAATTATATTGCTAGATATTTTTGTAAAGTATCACATGATTATGTATGAACATTAATTTTTGGTCAAAAAAGGAAGATTATTTGAAATATAAACAGGGAAAAGGAATAGAAGTCTTAAAATGTGATTGAATTGGTGCATGTTTATGTGTATGGACCAATGTCACCAAGTTTCATGGTAAGATGTACTATGCTATTTTCATTAATGATTTAATTATAATGGCATGGATAATTTTCATCACTCACATAATTGAGGTGTATGGTTTCATTACTCGGTATTGGGGGAATGCAGAAAATATGTTTGGGCATGAGATTTTAGATTTTTGGACCGATAAAAAGATGGAGTTAAAAAACTTACAAGTTAGTTATTATCTTGAAAAACATGGGATAAGTAACCAAGTCTCAACGTTTAAAACTCTATAAAAAAAATAGAGTGGTTAATATGATAAACTTTATCATAAAAAACATTCCCAAAAAATACTCATCAAGAAATATCTACTAGTGATTTTCAGGAAAGAAGAGGAATTTAAATTGGTCTATATTTCAATTAGAATTTCATTCTTTCTAGGGGAATAAATAACTCAATATGAGAAATGGTATGGATGTAATACAATGGTTAAGTACATTCAAATATTTATAAGTAATGGTTTCATTATTAAAAAGGGGAAACACATGAAGTTTGAGTCTCATGGAGATGTAGAAATTTTCCTTGGATACTCAAGAAAGAGAAAAGAATATAAATTCTTCAATAAGTGACTAATAAATGTTTTTTAAATCAATGATGTCATCGTAGTGTAAAATTTATAGAATCTTCATCAAAACAATGACTAGTTTCTAGAAGAAATTGATGATGAGGGTAATAGATCAAGGGGTGAATAAGGGGATGAGGACAATTTAGAAGAAGATAGTAATGATGAGAAAGAAGAAGTTAGACATGTATCTTTATAGAAGATACAGATCCAAAATGAAATTGAAAGGTTGGATATCATTGGTGATCAAAAAATCTAGTATAGACAAGGAGAATTAAGTCACTATAAAAATCATCCTTCTTATTTCAGGTATATCCAAAGTTTACTGAATAATATTCTATGGAAGAGAATCAGGTTGTGTCGATGAATGAATATGTTGACTAAATAAAGAAGAATCATACTTGTTAGATTATTTTTAGGCCAATAGATAATAATTTCATTGAATCCAAAGTGGGTTTTCCATAATAAACTGGATGAAGATGACAAAGTGATTCGAAACAAATCATGGTTGGATGGTTTGACTATTCTAAACCATATCATTCCAATAGAAATTCAAGGTATTCTAGATAGGCATCAAGTTAGTATTTCTAAATGGATTTCTGTAGAAATAGGTGTACATCAAACAACTATATAGTTCTATTTTCATTAATAATGATAAAAAGGTTTATCAACTGAAGAAGTCTCTTTATTGTCTGAAGAAGACACTAAGAGAATGGTATTCAGTACTAGATCAATACTTAAAGAAGATTGGTTTTTAGTGTGGTAGAGTTAAATTCAATCTCTATGTCAACAATGAGAGTTATCAAAGAATTATGGTGCTAGTTTATGTTGATGAAAAAAATATTTAGTGGATCTAAATATTATAAATAAGATTTCAAAGGATTTTTAATAGAGTATTCTAAGGTTATGAAAACCCCATTTTCTAACTAAATTATTTTGCAAAGATATGATGATGTAAAAGTGGTCAATTTAATAGATTAGAAGTATATCAATAGGATATTATTCTACTTAATAGTTACATGACCCAACATTGTATTTTATATGTGTCATGAATTTTGGTATCAATTTAATCACAAAGAAATTCAATTTCTTTTAGTGAAAAAAATGCTAGGGTATATCAAGAGAACTATTTATTTTGGTCTTCTTTAATCTTCAATATCAAAAAATGTGTTATTGGGATATATAGATGTGGATTGTTCTAGTTAAATGGATGAAATAAAATCAATATTATGTAGTGCATTTTATTTTGGAAGATTTTTTATATCTTGGCTGAGCAAGAAACAATATTTCATTTCATTGAGTACTGCAAAAGATGAATATATTATGGTTACTCAAGTTTTCACATAATTATTATGGATGAACCATTAGTTTTGATACATGGGATTTAAAGTGAAGTATTAGATCAAAATAAACCATGATAATTAAATTACTATTAATCTAAGTAAAAATAGAGTTTATCACTCAAGGAAATATAATGTTGAAATCAATAATCACTTTATAATGGAGAAAGTGGAACATGGTTTGGTGAAGTTGGAGTATGTGAAAAAAAACTACAGCTCGTAGAAATCACGATAAAGTTTTTACCCAAAGAATCATTTATATGGAATTAACTAGATCTAAAAGTCTATTCAACTAACCCCCACACTAAAACTATATGGATTTGAGAAAATCCACTCCATGAGGTATATTGAGAACTATCCTATGAGTTTCTAATTGTTCTTTTCATGTTGCAAACATTTAAGGAGTAACATTTGGTTTCATTGAAAAATGGGGAGAGATAATGTTCCTAAAAGTGGAAGAGTTTATAAAACCTATTGAAGGGGATAGTAACATGGAAAAAATGGGATATAATTTTATATTGAATAAAGGAGATCAAGGATTATGGGAGAGTTTTTAATATTTATGGTGATGAAAGTGTTCTATCAATGAAAAAACATGAATGAAAGCCTTTGGGTATGTTCTACCTGTAGGCAACAAAGGTGGTTGTAGGTATGGTTTCTCAAAATTAGTTCTGTGTTCTCAATAATTGGTGTCATTAAATATTCTGTATTAAGAAAAAAGTAATTCATTGATGATATTTTATTGTTACTTGTATTTTTAATACAGATCTTTTCTAGTGTGGTCTTGGTGTACATGTTGAGTATATTATTGATATCTTTTTTCATGGAGTGTGAATGGTTCTTGAATAATAAATTGAATAAAATTTTATCAATTTTTTTTATATAGGTTGGAGTGTTTTCAACAAACCCAATGGGGGATATTTTTGGGAAAATATCTCATGTTGTGATTTCACATTTTTTTGGTTTATTTTGTTTATTGAAAATTCCAGTTCACAATGTTATAGTGTGTTTTTATAAAAATAATGTGGATAAAGATCTATATTGGAGAATACCATTAAGATAATTATTTGGAGGATTTTATAAAATGTATTTGCTTCCTAGTATTTTCCAAATTTATTGGTATAAAATTTGGTGGGATACGAAAGATATTTTTAGAGGAGTTTTCATTGAAAAATAGAAAATGAAGGATTCTCATGTAGAAAGTATGTGTGATCGTATATAAATTATGTGGGACTAATTAGTAAGTACACATTAATATAAAGAAATTATGTAGTGAAATAATTTTAGCTCAGGAAAACTCTCTATATAGTGAGTATGTGATAATAAAGTGCTTTTGTGAGGGAGCCTCTCCATTTGTGATTATGAGGTAGTAATTCTCAGTGTACCCTAATGTAAGGTATGTGAATCCTCAATTAAAAATCAATGAATGAAATTTAGAAAATTCAATGTGTTCATTAGGAAGTTTTCAAACCATGGAGGTATTTTGGAAGGGAATTGTGTAATTTGATGGAGAAATATGATGATTCATAGGAGATTGTTGGGAGTATTCACTATGTAAAGTCACATGGGAAGATCGGTATGCAGGAAAGTTTCACTCTATAAATCTGAGAATAGATTTTGGTATATGAAGGGGGTCTGTGACGTTCTGAATAGTAATTTCATGAGTAATGAGTTTTTTAGGTTTCTTTCCCTATATAAGGACTCATAATCACTTCATTAAATGATGTGAGAGATTACTTAGAAAATCATCATTAGTGAATTCAGTCATTCTCAAAAGTAGTTTATGGAGTGGAGGAAGTTTATGTATTTTCTATGAAGTGAAAGTCTTGAAGAAAGTTTTCTAAGCCGTAAAGGAAGTTCATAAATCCATAATGGAGAGGTATTTTTCAAAGAGTGAGTGGTTAATGTAGTGAGTTTTATTCATGAAGGAGGAAAGCCTCATTAAGCACAAGTAGCTCATGTAGCATGAGAAGTTCATGAAGTAAAATATTTTATGAACTATTCTCAGTGAAGTATGTACATGAAGACTAGTTCATGAAGAAAAACAATTCATGAAGGGATTTTCTAAGAATAAAATCATACAAGGTAATGTTGGTTTCATCTCTTGGGTAAAATAGGAGATTCATGTCACCCATGTTTCAATGTGAACCAAATAAAAGCTAATACATATCACTATAAGAGTCTTCTATAGCAGCAATTCATTCTCTTGAGTCAATAGGACAATGATTCCTCAAGTGTGAATGGTTGTAAACTCGATGGGATAGTGAGTCTTCCCAAAACATTATAACAATAGTGTGATTTAGTGATTTTAATATGTTGTCCCATTGCCTATATGTGATCCTTGGATTATCCTGGTTAGAATAAACAAAGTAAAATTGTTTTGTCTCTTGTATGATTTATTTTTAGTTTATATATTTCTATGATATAAAGAGAACAGAGAGTTTTTATTAATGAAGAAAAAGATCAAAATGGGGAATATTTTTAATCATTAATACCCTAATTTACCCCACCCCCTATTAGGTTATTTAAGCTAGTAGATCAAATAATTGGTATTAGGGAAAAAGGTTAAATTCATTGGTATTGTCTTATTGGAATTTATGTCAATAATCAATCATAAAGGGATTATGCTCTTCAAAATAAATAATTTTTTTAATGTAAGAATATGTTGTAGAAATAATTTTGATCATTGGGAATTGATCTATATATAGCTGTTATGTATGGTATTTTAGTAATTATTAATAGTGGTTCTTTATTAGAAGAAAGATGTGATGAACTGGATGTTGAAGTTAGAGTAATTAATGCTTTTGGGGTTCTTTTTCAAAGATAATGTATATAAAAATGATTTCATGTGAATCCTTACACACTATATGGGAAAAGTATATTAATATTTAAGATGGAGACACAAAATTATGAGAATATAATGTTTAGGTTTTGGGGGAATAGTACAATTACTTGAGTGTGAACCCAAATGAATATGTTGATGAATTATTCAATCAAGTGAATGTTATACCCTAATTAATCCCCTACCCCCATCCTTGGGGAATTTAACTTAGTGGGGACAACAACCTTGATACCATTCTTCACAACCTAACCCTATCTAGACTTCACTGGAATAAATAATAATATTGATAATGGAAACCCAAGTCTAACTTCAATAAGATATGGGTTAATAATGATTGTTAATGGTATATAATATCAAATGAATAGAGTTACCCTATTTAAAATTCAAGAATATAGTAACTGAACAAATAATTAAAAAATAAAAGATCCAGGTCATGATAAATGAATAAGTATAACAAATTCCCAAATATTATTCAAAAAAATTCATGTATAAACAGAGAAAAATTAACTTAAAATTATAACCTCTAACATAAATAAAATAAAGGAATAAATATAACTAGACTCTATGTCTACGTATAGAAACACTCCATGGGTGAAATATAATATTGTCTAATACTTCCTGTTACATGATCATGAAAATTTGAAAAAAAAATATAATGTATGGTTGAGTATAAGTATAAAAATTACATTCATTCCTTTAACTATAATTTGTCAATGTTTATATAACTTATTAATAAATCTTTTGAAATGATGTCATGAAAACATAATAACTAATCAATTAATATCAAGTCTATCTATAACCCACTACAATGAACCCAAGAAAAAAAATATGTGAATGTGTGAAACAAAATCTGAAAATATATGTAATGAGAAAGAAAAGGGTCCCATCAATCTAACCCTCACCAGATATCACACCATTATTTCAAATATAAAACATCATGTCTGTTGATATTGAATATGTTTAAGGGAGAGGTTCAACCATAGTAAAGTTTTTGACTATCAAATTTTCATCCACTATATTATGTGTTGCGTCACACCCAACCCCATGTATTTATTGGTGATTTCACAGTGAATGGTGATCATATATCACCACTTAAATAACACAAATATAAAAAATAGACACTCATGTCCCATGTCATTATCCTAAATCACATCCAATCCCATAATCACCATCACTTCATATTCCACATCCATATTATCACATCAACCATAATTAATTACTATATCATTGAGAATAATAAAATTTATTATTATTTTATCCATTAATAATCACTACACTCACATGATACAGGAAATTATTATCACCATAAATAATAATAATAATACTCTTTTGATATTCAAAATTATTAACATCCCACCCATAAGTAATAACATAAGTAATATATACATCTATATCCATATCTATAATAATTTATATTTTTTCATCATCAGTTCAAAGTTTTATATCATCATCACCAACATTTAATCTAGTATTTTAAAGAATAAAATGAAATTATTATAAATATGTTTATTAGTCGTCATGAATATATTAATTCATCATTATTTCCCCATGATGAAAAATAATCTATTTTCACTACCCATGCACTCATTTATATTCATTTCCAAAATTATTTACTTCTTTTTATTTTCATAAAGGCATCAAGATGAAGGTTCTAGGGAATAGTGGACGTGGTGATCCAATGACAAACATTGATTTTTCATTGGTTTCAATGGACATTATCTAAAGTAATTGACAAGGGATTCCCAATAATCTCCCAGAGACAACCTTTCACATTTAATTTATATATAATTTAATACAACAATTACCTAAAACATGATAAATATTTTTGATAAATTTTTAATCTACTCATATCATAATGTCATTGTGATCTAAAATTCAAATTAGTATTCCTCTAGTTGTATAAATATATTCTCCATGAATATCTAAACTATTATCCTATTATTTAGGGTGCTAGCATAGAAGAACCTAGTGCTTCTAATTGTTCTATGTGGATTGAAATGAGAATATTCTCTTATTCCCTCTAATTCTTAAGTGTGATTGGGGGGGGTCAACTCTATATCTTGATATAATTTCTTAAGAGGTGTTATTGTATAAAAAAAACTCACTTCACCTCTAAAATGATGTAAATTGGAATATATACTTAAAGTTAATATTTAATAATTATAAAATAATATTTTATTAAATATTAATTCTATTTTCTTCTACAAGTATAATAAAAATAATATTAGAAGTATTATATCACTTAATATGACCTTATTTAAATACATTTTGTAAAATAAATAAATAAATAAATATTTAAATGATATTAAACAAAAAATATCATTTTTTCAGGTCCTTAACTCAACCAGTTAATCTTAGTCAATCATAAAATATGTATTCAAATAATTATTATCTGTTAAATAAATAAATAATATATTTACTAAACTCATTAATAAATATTTATTTTTAATATTCATGTAACTGCATAAATGTTTTTATTAATTTATTCGGCGAACTGGTGGATAAAAAAATATTTATTACCATGTTAATAATAAAAAAATGATAAAATTCAATTAACATATTCTAAACACAAATATCATACGATTGAGTTAATGTGATCAATGAGACATGAATAATTATTATTCCAAAAGTTGAGAATAATATTTTTTATTATTTAAATTCAACAAAATTTTATGATCTTTTTCATAACCGTAGTGTGTCCTATTAGCCTCTATGATTAGATGTTATGAGGAATGACTTGCCAATAGAAATTACAAATGTTTGTGTTTCATTTTATATTTCTATATATGAATGTGTATATTGGTCCTTAGAATTGATAAAGAGGCCTATAGGGTCACACGTCATCTGTATGACACATAAACATGTGGAATTCCTATTAGAAGGTTGTTCCTTGTAACCTCTCATCATGGAAAATACTATATGAGAACATCATGAGAAGAATTGTCAATGTCTTATGAGCCCCCAATACTTGATAGTATAAAATAATCTATGTCCTGATAGAAAAATGTTGTCTTGAATATAATACATAAGTTTAAGAATATTTTAATCGCATTTTTACATTCTCATTATAAAGGAGAACTATTACAGTCGTTCAATGAAACAAATATTATAAGGACATTATCATTTTAATGTTATGCATAAGAACAATCATAATGTGATAAGGCATTTATTAATATTATATTAATAAAAAGTAAAAAAGTTAATTTTTTCTAAGGAATAAACTCTAATAGACTCCCACTAGAATTGGATCCAACTTCTAACAACTTTTTATCTATTATTTGTCACATGATATTCATGCTTTCACTGAGATAAGGCTTTAGTCAATGAATCTTCTATATTAAATTTTGTGACTTATCTAATTTATATGGATTCACCCCTTTAAGATAAATACATCAATAGGTAATACTTATAAATTATATTCTTTATATATTGATGTAGACTATGATATTTGGATAGAACCACCATTATATTATTATCATAATAAAAAGTGATAGCATATTTACTACTATGTATAACATCAAGATCCTAGATGAAGTTACATATCCAAAATACTTATTTATCTACATTATAAGACACAATATACTTGGAATCTACAATATAATTTGAAAACATTATATTCTTAGAAAATTTACAGCACATTTCTCCTCCATTAAAGAAGAACACATACCCCAAGTGTAATTTAAAATCATTTTGATCTATTTATAAACAATAATTTTTGTATACCACCAAAAATAGTTTCTTATCACCTCCATAAACTAATAACATATCGTATATATGCCTCAGTAACATCATTATAGTCTTTACAACCAACCAATGTGTTTCTCTTGGGTCTACTTGATATCTACCCACCATGTTCAAGCCACGATTAACATCACACTCGGTATATAGAACGGAATACATGATATATCATATAATAAATTATAAAGAATTATATTCATTATCTCTCCCTCTTGTTGTATATAAGGACATGTTTTCTTAATGATATTTATACCATGTGACATTATAAACAATCCTCTCTTTTATTTCTCCATTTTAAATCTCTTCAATACCTTTCCAATTCATGTACCTTCACTTAGTCCAATCATTGTCATGGATCTCTCATGATGGATCTTGATACTAAGAATCTAGTATGTTTCACCTATGTCATCCATGGAGAAGAATTTATTTAACCATGTATTAAATAAATTTATGATTAATATCTCATTTCCCATTAGTAATATATCATCAAAATATAATTCTAGGAATACTACTTCACTCCCACTAAACCTCTTGTAGATGTAGGGATCTCATTAATTCTTTATGAAAAAAATCTCTTAAGCCTTCATCAAAATGAATGTTCCAGGATCTTGATGATTTATTCAACCCATAAATTGATCTTAATAAATTTTACACCGTATTGGATTTTTTTATCATGAACACTTTGGGTTATGTCAAAGAAACATCTTCTACAAGGTTACCATTATGGATGTCGGTCTTGAAATCGATTTTCCAAATCTCATAATCATGATAAAATTCCATAGAAAGTATATTTATAATGTACTTCTACATAGATATTGGTGAAAAGGCTTCAACATAGTCTATTTCTTGATGTTTCTTAAACTCTTAAGTAACCATTCATGATTTATAGGTACTGAATTTACCATACATGTATTGTTTCTTATTAAATAACCATTTTTACACAACAATATTTACATAAACTGGAGGATCTAACAAAACTCAAACATGGTTTTGGTATATGGAATCCTTTTCATAATCCATGTATTCTTGATAATTTTCAACTTTATAGTTGTTTAATACCTCTTTATAAGACAAAGGGTAATTTTTAAAAGTAATAACACGTCACCTTCCTTGGTGAATAGAAAACCATCTCTCTATGGTTCTATATCCTCTCTAGTACTTTTATAAAGTACATCTATCTCACAAATAACTTATTCCACCTGGTCTTGTAAAAGTTATTCCTCTTCCAACTCATGTGTATCTTTAGCCTCAACTTTATTAAAGTGTATATTTTTTATACAATATCCTTTTGATATGTTCTACCTTTCTATAAATATGTATTGTCCTAAAAAATTTACATTCTATTTGAGGTATTAAATAGATAATATCCTCTATTTCTTTTGGATATCCTATAAAGATACTTTTTCCTTGTGATTCTATATTGTTCTAGGATTATCCTTAACAAATTTCTCACATTCTCATAGGCAAATATGTGTAAAATTATATTTATTTCTATACCATAACTCATATGAAATTACTCTTTTAGTTATACTTGGAACTCGGTTAATTATTTATGTTTTGGTATGTAATATATATCCCTAAAATGATACTGGAATATTTACAAGACTCATCATAAATTTCCTCATGTCATACAAGGTTATATTCATCATTTTTCTAATATCATTCCACTATAGTTTATAAAGAGTGAGTTGGAATAATATCCAAAAATATTTTATATAATCAGTGAATTTTCTGTTATGGTACCCCCACCTTGATCTAAGGAAATTTTCTTTATATTTATACCAAGGAGATCCTCTAATTTGGTCTTGTATTCTATAAATTTATCAATGTAATAAAAATTATACTGAATTAAGTATATATATCTATATCTGTTAAATTCATCAATAAAAGTTATGATGTAAAATTATCCTCTTATATCTATTACTGTAAAAGGTCCACACGCATTAGTATGAACTAATTTTATAATATTTTTACATCTTTCACTATAACAACCCTTCTCTTTATTACACATTAATTCATGATTTATTACATAAGATTACAAATATTACAACTTTAAAGATCAAGAATTCTAGTGTATTTGAAAATTAGGTACATTATATAATAACTTAAAATAGGGAATGCATCATCTTTATTGAAAAATTCCTTAATAAGATCATAATATTCCATCGAATTTAAAACTATATGGGATAACCTGGGGACATACATAAGAAATGGGTGAGATATGAAGCCCAGTAAGGGAATAAAAATGGAATAACATGAATAATGTAATACATGTTAGAAAATAGGAATATAAATCATGCATAAAAGGAGTGATAATCATAAGCATGAATAATGAGGCATGATATAGCATGATAATCATAAAGGAAACAATGTAAATGTGTCAACAACTTAAAACACTGCATCATAAACAAAAGTCAAGGATAAATTCCATGAAATCATGATAAAAAAAATTCCCATAAAGGAATCTAGTTTACTCCCAATCCCAATATCACATCTCATGAGATTAAACATTACCCAATGTATTGGAGCACTATATAATTCTCGGCACACCTGTCACTTTTATTTCATTCTCATGCTTAAGTGTGTCACATAGTTCATACAACATGGATTCATTAGTCATTATATATTATCCCATGATCAAGGAGTTTGTACTAAATACATGTAATCCCCAATTCAAATAACTATAAGTTTATAAAGTTGAACACCCTTGATAGTAAATGGGTATTGTATTCACTACACTATTGTTTTGGCATTGAAATTCATGGTGAAATTTTGGTAGAATAAAATTGGTTGATGAGAGAAAAAGGGGTATCTTATAATTTGGGTAGGTATTAGGGACATGTAAAGACATATCCCAACATTATTAATTGAAAATATAAGGCCTGAGATACTAAATAAACTATAATAAATATGATAATGAGAGGATCGCTTACTTGAGTGTGTGACTCCAAATGCTTGGGAGGAGCTTATTGAGAGCTTGGGGGAACATTGGGAGGACTCTATAGAGGGGTGTTTAGTGTAAGGATGTTCCCAATGGGTTTTTAGTGAATGTAAATGGTATATTTGGTGGGTTTATATAAGAAATTAGTGGGGAATTATTTATTATTTCTCAAACTTAGGTTTTGCACTCTATTTAATAAAATAACCAAAACCCCAAACCTTCCCATGGTTTTTGACCATGGTTACTGCCAAATGGGATTGTTTTTCATTATTTTATAATTAAAAGAGAATAAATATACAATATAATACCCTTACTAATGTGGAAGTGAGTTATACTCCTAAGGAAATTATTTTAACACCTTAAAATATATTAATGGTTTTAGAGGATTCAAAAAGCCTTTATAAAATTAATCAAATAAACATAAAATCATATTATTTTAAAGGTAACCCATATATTTGGTTATGGATACCATTTAGAGTATTTATTATATAGCATTTGGGTCATTATTATGTCATAATACACACTGTATATTTATATGATATTTAATTTTTAACCAAAAATCTATTATATCATAAACTTATGAAAAATTCACCAATTTATAATTTTGAAATTATGATTCCAAAAATAATATTCATTTTATCAAAATAATTTTCTAAATATTTGTATTTTAACTTTTGAAATATGAATCGATATTTACTGAGAAATACTGGATTTTTTGACAATAACAGCTTTCAAACCCTTATAAAAATTCCGTTTGACTTCATAAAACTCATATGATCATTTAAATTTAATAAAAATTATTTAATAATAATATTTCATTAAAATATTATTTATATAAAAAATACATTAATTCATAAAAATAAATTCCTTAATTAAAATTGAATACTAATTTAAAATATAATTTTTTTTATTGTATAAAGATCACAATCATTTATAAAGTAATGATAAGAAGAAAATATGAACATTATTCTATTAAAAATACAATATAAATATTCATATTATTATTATTATGGTATTAATACACATCTCTTTAATACAATAGAAAACTTCCTAGGGGGAATGTGTATGATCATGTGACTTTCAAGGGGTGGTTCGGAAAACATATTTTGGGTTGTGATCTTGATGAGCTTGAACTTCTCTTGTAAACAGTTTCACACATGCTTAAGTTAATGGATATCAGATTGGGACTAGTAAATGGAAAATCCCAATGATGATATTGACCTCATAATCTATAATAAATGGGCTTCATAGGGTATAATCCTACTTGTTGAGGCCATTAATTCTTTGTATATGTCAATTGGATTTTTTAGAACCCTATATTTATAATAATCATATGGTAACTATTCAATGTCTATATTATCAATGGTTATGATGATAAAAAATATTTTAAATCCTGTAGGATATAAAACCAAAGAAACACATGTGTTTTATATTACCTTAATACATAATAATAAATTTAATTAAATCAAAAGGTGAATTTTATTTATAATAGTTCGGGTCACTACCATCTTCCCCTTAATAAATTTTTCCCTATAAATCTTCATTTCACACACTAAAATACATAAAGGTAATTCTATTTCATCACTTCCTCTTCTTCCCATGTCACTTCTTAAAACATGTGGTTTCTCTATAACACTTTGATCGAGTGAATTACCTTATTTTGTAGAACTTTGTCTCTAAAATCTAAGATCTTTATTAGCTGATCCTCATAGAAAAGGTCATTCTCTAATGGTACCACCTCTATATTGAGTACATGTGAGGGTTCTAGTATATAGTTCCTCAAAGAGGGATACATGGAATACATCATATACTTGAGAAAGGTTAGGTATGATTTCTATTTGATAGTCCACCACTCTGATGCGATCAAGGATATCAAAGAAGTTAATGTATCTTGGAAAAAGGTTTAACTTCTTCCCAAATCTCATCATTTTCTTTCATGGAGATATGTGGAGGAATTCCATGTCTCCAACATCAAACTCTAGGTCTCTTTGATGATTGTCATCATAGATCTTCTGTCAACTATGAGTATCCTTGATGTTTTATTGAATAATATTGACCTTTACACCATTTCCTCAACCATTTTAGGACCAATAAGTTTGTGTTCCCTAACTTCATCCTAGTATTTCAGTGTTCTTCCCATGTTCCCATAAATGGATTTATAGGGAGCCATTTGGATTCTTTAGTGGAAACTATTATTGTATGAGAACTCAAATAGAGGAATTTGTTGGTCCCATCTCCATTTTAAGTTAACAAAGAATTCTCTCAACATGTCCTCGAGTGTTAGGATAGTCTGCTCTGATTGGCCATTATTTTGAGGGTGATTATCCATGATAAAGTTCAAGTTAATATTTAGAGTGTGTTTTATATTCTTTTGGAACTTATAGGTAAATCTTAGATCTTGATCGTATCAATTGATAGTGGTGTTCCCTATAGCCTCACCACTTCCCTAATGTATATCCATTCAACTTGATCGAGTGATAAGTCCCCTTGAATCTCAATGAAATGTGAATACTTTGTAAGATAATTCACTATAACAGATATAGAACTATTTCCTCTTGATTTAATCTGAATACTAGTGAAAAATTCCATGGTGATGTTTTCCCATTTCCTTGTAGGTATGGGTAATGGTTGCATCATCCCCTAAGATTTTTTCCTTTCCACTTTCACTTACTAACATACAAGACATCTTGATGTATATTCCCCGATATACTATTTCATATTATCCCACCAATAGTTCTCTTAGATATCTTGATACATATTTTTTCTTTCTGGATGGATGGAGAAATTCGAACTATGTGAATTATCATCCAAAATATCCTTCTTTAGATTTAGATTTGATGATATACATATATGTGACCCAAATATTACAACTATGTCTTTATTAACATTGATCAATGAGGATTTCCATTTTCTTATAATTTCCACTTTCTTCTAAATTCTTATATCATCTATTTGAGAATCCTTTATCTTCTCTAGAATGGATGGTTGAGTAATCATTTGTGAAAGGATTGATGATGTTCCTTCCATTACGATTACCATTTCCTTCCTTTACAAATATTATAATATTGGATACCTCTCAATTCTCATCAATGATAGAATTACTAAATCATTTCTATTTAAAGTGACTTTCACTTTATTCTCTTTCCCAGGATGGTATTGGATTGAGAATTCATAGTCTTTGATCAGCTCTAACCATTTCCATTGGTGTATATTCATCTCTTTTTGTTTGAATGTATACTTGATTATTTTGTGATCCATATATAGTTCACACTTCTCCCCAAATAGATAATGATTCCATATTTTTAAATACAATATCACTACATCCAACTCTAGATCATGTGTTGGGTGGTTCTATTCATGAACTTTCAACTACCTTGAAGCATAGGATATCACTTTGTCATTTTTCCTTAACACACAACTCAATCACTTCTTCGAATCATTTCTGAATACTATAAATATTTCTACACTTTTGGGAACTGTGAGTACCAGTGTAGTGATAAGCCCCCTTTTTAACTCCTTGAACCTCTCTTCACATTCATCATTCCAAGAAAACTTGAATCCCTTTCTAGTTATCTTGGTTTTAGGGTTTGAAAATCATGATAAATTTATAAAAAATTGATGATAGTACCTAACTAATCCAAGGAAACTATGGATATTTTTCATAGATTTTATCCTCAGTATTCCTTTGATTTTTTCTATCATTGAAGGTTCTATAGATACTCCATTGGTTATGATGATATTCCCCATGAATGTTACTTTCTTCAGTAAGAACTCGCATTTGTTGTACTGGGCATAAAGCTTCTCCTTTCATAGGGTCTTTAGCATAGTTTTTGTATGCTCCTCGTGCTTCTCATTTCTTTTCGAGTATACTAGAATATCATCTATAAAGACTACCATAAACTTTTTGAGATAATCTCTAAAGACACTATTCATCAGGTCCATGGAGATTGTTGGAGCATTAGTGAGTCTGAATGGCATTACTATGAACTCTTAGTGCCCAAACATTGTACGAAAATAAGCCTAAGTGATATCCTCCTTCTTCACCCTAACTTGAAAATACCCCAACCACATATCCACCTTGGTTAAGTATTGTGATCCACATATTTTATCAAATAAGTCATCAATATTTGGTAGAGGATACTTGTTCTTTATCATGATCTTTTTCATCTCATGATAATCAATGCAAAGGTGAAATGACCCATCCTTCTTTTTTATGAAGAGGACTGGTTCACACCATGGTGAAGTACTTGGTCATATGAACCCCTTATCCAGATTATCCTATAGTTTTTTCTTTAGTTCCCTGAGTTATACAATACCTATTCTATACAGTGTCTTGGATAATGGTAACACCCTGGTTATGAGATTGATTAATAATTCAACCTCTCATCTAATAGTAAGACTAGGAAATTCTTCAGGAAACACATCAGTGTATTCCCTCACAATGGGAATGTCTTCATGGTTGATTATTTCCTTAGACTCAAAAATTTGAGCTAAATATGTTTTCTCATAGGGTAATAATATCCATGCTTGAGATGTAGGTGCTAAATAAGATTCATACTTCTCTTTTCACCTGCATATAATAATCGTATGATTCAAAATATGGAGATTGATTTCATTATCATGGAAATTTATGTTGGATCTATATAGGGAGAGTCTATCCATGCCCATAATTTCATTAAATTCCACAAAAGGGGGTGTGAAAAGGTTATATGGGAAGTTCATCCCACAAATTATAATAGGGGAGGAGATATATAATTATAATGAAATAATTTAACCATTTTCCATTTTCAAAGATATATTTACTTCCAAACGTTTTGGTGGTGTTTGAATAGTTCTAATAAACTTTCATGATATGAAGGAATTCATATAACCATAATCAAAAAGTATGTTCACTATTCTTGAATGAATAACTAGAATACTTATCACTACTTCATTGTAGGTATCCACCTCAATGGTTGTGATGGAAATAACTCACCCTTTTTATCTTGGAGTTTTATTGTTGTCTCCAAAAACCCTTGGCTTAGAGCATTGGTTTGCAAAGTGATATGGTTCTTTACAGTTGAAGCAATGAACAATGTGTTGAGGGTTGACTGAAGCATTCCTTTTCTCCATCGCATTAGTGGGTTTATTATGTTGACAATCTAAATCTAGGTTCCCTTCCTTCCCATACCTAAATCATTACCTCATCCACCTTATGAAATTTATGGTGTGCTTCTTTCCCCACCTTTGACAAATGGGATGTTGAAATTTCTTAGCACCATTTTATTTCTCTATTGAACTGTCAAAATTAAAATCCATTTTATGCTTCTTATCATTATGATACCCTTGATATTCAATGAACTTCATCTCAACTTTGATGTTATATATAATAATTTACTCATAGATATCAAAGTCTTATATCACCATGGTTTTTCATATACTAGGTTTTATCCAACCAAAGAAGTGGTCAACCTTGAATTTAGGGGTAACAACAAAGCTAGAGGCATATCGTGCAAGTCTTGTGATGTTTTCCTCATACACCCTGATATATTCATCATATTTTTTCTTGAGAGAAATTAGATCAATTTCCATTTTAATTCTATCAGTGTGAGGAAAATATTTATCAAAAAAATTCTGAAATTCCTTCCACCCCATCACTTCTATCTCTTCCTCAGACTTCATATTTTTTATCAATGTCCACCACTGATCAGTTTCTCCCACTATATAATAAATATCCAAAAAAAATTATCTTTCTTAAAACATTGACGTATAGTGAATATCTTCTCAATGGAGTTGATCCATTGTTCCATAATTAAGGGATCATATGATCCATTAAAATTTAGAGGCCTTTGTCGCATAAAACTGTCAATTGCATCTTGTTATTTCTTAGGGGGGATTTGGAGAAAGCTGATTTATCTGAGAGAGTATAATCATTGATTTTGCGATTCCTGCTCTCATCAGGTTGGAAATCTTATTGGGGAATTCATCATATTTCCCATCGCATTGATTGTTTACCTAATTCCTCCTATTTCTAGCCATTGGATAGAATAAAGGGGAAATTAGGGATTATTATTTTTAAAACATTAAGCACATAAATGTAAATATAATTACATTAAAGGTATAACTTATAAATTATATTTATTTCCTAACTTATGAATTTATAGGCTTCAATCAATGTTATCCATGATCTATTTCTTAACATATACGCTTATAAGAATTTTTTTGTTCCCTTAATAATGGTTTGTAATGAGTTTATGAATTTACCAAATAATATCCCCTGAGAGTGTCAAACTAGGTGAAAATCAAGGCCTAATTTCATACACCAGTTCCCGGTCGATTCTATCTCAATGTGGTTCTTTTAGGTTTTACCACTATGTACATCTATGAAAGATCCACATCCACTTATAGTATCCAGATAGAGAAGTATTTTCTTGATAAACCCCTTAATCTATAATTACTAAAATTTAGGGTTGTTTTCTTATAATCTATCTTATACTTAATGATATCTCTAGATTTTTCTTATCCTAAACCCAAAAATAACTAAACATTTACTTTGATAACAATTATAACAACCCTTCTCTTGATTACTATTAATTCATAATTTATTCCATAAGATTAAAAATAATACAACCTGGAAGATCGATAAGTATAGTGTATTTGGAAATTAGGTACATTACATAAAAACTTAAAATGGGTAATACATCATCTTTATTGAAAAATTCCTTAACATGATCATAAAATTCCATCGAACTTAAAACTGCATGGGATAACATGGGGGAATACAAAAGAAAGGGGTGATCTATAAAGCCCAGTAAGGGAATAAACATGTAATAACATGAATAAGGTAATAAATGTTATAGAATAGGTATATAAATGGATCATAAAAGTAGTTATAATCATAAAATAGAATAATGTAGCATGATATAGTATGATAATAATAAAGGAAACAACAGAAATGTGGCAACAACTTAAAACATTGTATCATAAACATAGGTCAAGACTAACTACCAAGATATCATGATATAAAAAGTCCCATAAGTTAAACAGGTTTACTCTATATCCTAACATGATGTATCATGTGACTAAACATTACCTAATTCATCGGAGCACTATATAATTTCAGGCACACTCATCGTTTTCATTTCATAATCATGCTTAAGTGTTCCACATAGATCATACATAATGGATTCATTAATCATCATATTTTATCCCATGATCAAGGTTTGTGGAATATTTATATGTAATTCCCATGTCAAATAAGTATAAGTGTATAAATTTAAACACCCTTAATAGTAAATGGTTATGGTATTCACTACATAATTTTCTTCGCATGGAAAATCGTGGTGAAATTTCGGCAGCATAAGGACGTCACTTAAAAGTTCATAAAATTGATTGATTCAAGTGTAATAGGTATCTAATAACTTTTAAATAAAATGGTTAGTATTAGGGGCATGTAAATTCATATCCCAACATTAGGAATTGTAAATAGAAGGCATATGATAATAAATAAACTTTCATAAAGAGAAGAATGAGGGGATCCCTTACCTGAGTGTGGGAATCCAAATGCTTGGGAGGAGATTCATGAGAGCTTGGGGGAACCTTTGGAGGACTATATAGAGTGGTGGTAAGATTAATTACATTATAAAAGGGTTTTGAGAGAAGATAAATGGGATCTTGGGTGGATTTATATAGAAAATGAGGGGGGGATTCATTATTATTTCTCAAACTTAGGTTTTAGACTCTATATTATAAAATATCCAAAACCAAAAACCTTAACATAGTTTTTTCCTATGGTTTCTTCCAAATGGGAGTGGTTTTAATTATTTTATAATACAAAGGGACTAACTTAATAAAATAATACCCTTACTAATGTTTAAATGATTCATACTCTTAAAAAAATGGTTTTGAAACCTTAAAATATATTAATGGTATTGGAGGATTCAACAAGGCTTTATAAAATTAATCAAACAAACATAAAATCAAATTATTTTAAATTTAAAGTGTATATTTGGTATTTGATACCCTTTATAGTAATTATTACATCAATTTTGCATCATTATGATGTCATAATATGCACTGTATATTTATAAGGTATTTAAATTTTACTCGAAAATTTAACTGCCTCATAAAATTATGAAAAATTAACCATTGGATAATTTAGATGTTCTTGTTCCAAAAATAATATTCATTTTATAAAAATAATTTTCTAAATATTTTTATTTTCACTTTTAAAATAAGAATTGATATTTATTAAGAAATGTTGGGTTTTTTTACAATAACGTTTTTGAACGCTTATAAAAATTACATTTGACTTCATAAAAATGATATAATTATTTATATTTAGTAAAAAATATTTAATAATAATATTTCATTAAAATATTATTCACTTAAAAAATCCATTAATTCTTCAAAATAAATTTCTTAATTGAAGTGGAATACTAATTAAAAATACAATTTGTGTTTTATTGTATAAAAAACAAAATCATTTATAAAGTAATGATAAGAAAAAAAAAATAAACATTATTATATTGAAAATAAAATATACATATTCATATTATTATGGTATTCATACAAATCCATTTAATACACCAGCAAAATCTCTAAGGGTAAGGTATTTGGCGGTGATACTTTCATGGGTTGGTTCTGCAGACATGGTTTGTTTCGTGATCACAATGAGTTTAAACTTATCCCATAAATGGTTTCTCTCATGATTAAGTTGTTGGATCTCATCTTGTTATTTCTCAAGGTAAAATACTAGAGATTATATCTCCCTTGAAATCTCTAATAAATGGGCTTTATAAGGTATAATCGTACTGGTTTTAGTCGTCACTTCCTTTTTTCGTGTCAATTGGATTTGTTAAAACCATATAGTTATAATAATCATATGATTACTATTAAATAGATATATTATCAATGGTTATGATGGAAAATGGTATTTTAAATCTGAAAGGATATAAAACCAAATAATTTCATGTGTTTTCAATAACCATAATACATAATAATTCATTTAATTAAATCGAAAGGGGAATTTTATTTATAAAAGTTTGGCTTGTTACATTCACCCTTTCCACTAAATGGATATTTGGTTATTTTTCCATAAAAAATCATGACACATATCTAAGTATTTTTTTTAAAAATAATATATTTATCCTTCTTGGTATAATTTTTTAAAAAATTTCTTATTTACATGAAAAATCTAATGATGCCATAATCGGGTGTGATATAAGTCATGTGAACTTGATCCATTATCTATCACCAAGTCTTAATTTTCATATTATAATATATAAATATTGTTTTTCATATTTTCATTCCATAACATATTTTATTTTTATATAAGCTAAAACTTTTATTCTGGAACATTAAAACAAATACATTCATGTCTAAACTGGAAATAGATATTATGTTCTTGGTTACTCTGAGCATATAAAAATTCCATAAAACTCAAATAAATCTAGTTAATAATGTGTTATGGTATCCACTAATATCTTTTGTATCTAGTATTTCTCCATTAGAATCTCAGAGATCTACATCACCTCTTGTAATCTTATAGAATCAACTTGGTTCCTGTATTTGGATTAAAACATGGGAACCATATTCTATATCTAATACCAAATTTTTAGAAGTTAAAATATTATAATTGATAACGAACATACCTAAATATTCCCTTTATTTCATTAATGAGTAATAATTTTTATTCCAGTGGACACTATTTCCATAGAAAAATCATAATGCATCCTACTTATTAGTCGCTCTAATGATATTTAGCCTTTTAGAAGGGTGCTGAAAAGGTAACTTATACATGGATTCTGTCTTAGAACTTTTCAATTTTCCTTTCAGCATTTTTATCATAAGGATAGTAGTATTTCCATGCTTAATTTATTTATCTACTTGGATAATTGGAGTCATGATATTTAAGTGTGTCTTATTTGTATTGTTCATGTTGAAATTCACAATAAAACTTGAGAATCATGAAGAAAATGGGACCAATATAAAGTTTTTGTACAATTCTATAGGCATTTAAAATCCCATAATTTCTAAACACTCAATGTATATAATCATTATAACTAAATGAGGTCTGATTGGGACTCTTTCTCTTTGTGTTAACATAAATAGTGTCTAAGATATTTTATATATATCTTTCCTTTATTTATCCTAATAGAGATCATGAAGATGAGACAACATGGTTTATGCATCAATGTCCTCATGTAGCTTCTAGATCACACTATTCCTATATGATATCATGAGGCATAAGATATCCAATGAATCATCTATATATTTTCATAATGAACATCATACTGCCTCACTTACCTCATTAGTGGGATCAACCAGAACGAGACACTCTAAAACATAAAGAATCCACTCTTGGCATAGCACAATGTACAAGCACCTATACCACTTCTAGAAGTTAGAACCAACTAGGTGTTTATATTTATCTAAAATGGATCATAGGGATTCAAATGTAAATACATTTTCTAGAAAAAATAAAATTATATTTTTATTATTTTATCTTGATTACTAGTAGTGATGTAACAAATTGATTTTATAATTATCCCATTATTTTATCCCAATAACCATCACCATTGTAATTAGTATATCATGTCACTTAGATATTCTAGTAGAAATTATTCATATTCCCCTTAAAATAATCTATATGTGGGCTTCAAAATTTCTTTAAAGGTATTTATGTAGGCTTTTCATTCCAACTGCATTAACACAAAACTCATTGATTAATTAAATGGACTCCCCAATCCTAAAATATTATACTCAAACTTCCTCAATACTTACCTACAACTTACACCATTTATTGATAAGTAAATAAACCCTTGATGTTAACTATATTAATTTAACCCAATACATTCATTAGATCTCCCTGATAATTAAAATCACCTTGACAAGAATACGCATTCAGAAGTGCCTTAAGTTGGCCAAACTTTTCAGGACTTCTTTCCCTATAGTTTCTCAGAAGATTCAAAAATAATTTATGATTAGTTTGGTGAAAAAATTACAGAGAAAATTAATGTGGTTCAAAGTCATGTTATGAGCTAACCCTATAGGAATATCCCAATATTGAGTGATTATACTTGACATTCCTTGCTACATATTGTTTTAAATGTCTTACTTTCCAATTGGATGTTTTGTTTTCGTGTGTGAACAATGATAATTTTAATATCAATTCATATTCTGAGATGTCGTGTTTCATATTTAGAAACATGAATATTACCTTCTTCTTCATCCATATCATGATACCATTTACTTTCCATATAAGTATTAGTTCAACTCTAAGGGAACACAATTTTATTCTTATTCTCTTTGAGTGGGTGGCACATCCAGAATTAACATGTGATTTTGTTCAATCATGATGATGAATTTGGTAAATTTTTATTATTAGTTGTTGATATGGATAGTTGAATAGTTTTAGTTGTATATGAATTTGAGAATTTTTCATTTCTTGTGTCATGTTTTAGTGTTAGTTTCTCATTATGATGGTTCCAATTAAACCCCCTAAAAGTTAATTTTCTTGAAAATAAAAAAAATGATTTAGAGTCAAGTGATAGAAGGTTTTTATTGAATTAATATTTTCTTTGAGAGATTTTATTTAACTTATTCATAAATATTATTAATTTTTTCCTTTATATGCTTTTAAATATTCTGTTTATTTTATATAATTAGTTTACCATATCTCATAAAATAATTCATATATAGTAACTTTTATTTTATTTCATCTTTTCATGATGTTTAGGATAATTTCTTTATGTGATCATGTTTAATCATCCAAATAAATCACGCATTACATAAATAAATAAATTACCATTAACTTTTAAAAATAAAATAAAGATCTTTTATTATCATGATATTTTATCAACTAATTGGTTTATCGAGTGGAGATAAACCAATTTTTACCATAGGGAAAGTAAGTCCTTCAATCGCTACCAAGTTTGAGATGTACCTTTTCTCTATTAACCTATCTATCTTCTTGGTTAGTTTGACCTTAACTTAGGTCATGAATTTTCTCCTCGCACTAGGAGCTTGTATCCATTACAAATTTTTACTCACTCATAAGTAAGGGGTAATAGAGGTTTAGTGTTACAAAAAATAAAACATGGACATTAAGGATCATATATAATAAAATTGTAAGGGATGACACACAAATCATCATATTTAATTTAATTAATAAATTATCACATAAAAACCCATGAAATAAATAATTGAATTAAATAATCCCAGAAGATACATAGTTTATTCAAGATATTGATCAATCACAACATGTAAAGACTACTCATTTAAAATTACCAGTATTAATTTCAATTCATTATTACTGAGATAAATTTACTCATATTGATAAATTAAACTATTAATTAATTAATTAATTAATTATCCTAATAATTTTTATTAATAGTCCTTGAGATTTGAAAATATTACAATCCTTTATTTTTTTTAAAAAAATTAATTTTTTAAATTTAAAATTAATTAGGTACATGGTTTGTATTGATGATGTCATTGGGCATGTACCCTCTTGGTCAGTTTAAAATCGTTATAAAAATTTAATATATGCATGATTTGCACTCTTTAGGTAATATGGAATGTAATATCTATATCTAATTAAATCTATTTTTTAAATTTAATACTTACACAGCATGTATTGTCACTAGAAATTCCATGTGACGCATGTTATGTACAACCATGATCATATAATTTGTACTTATAAAACATGAATTCCCACAAGAAATGTTTTAATATGCATGACATGTAGTTCCATGGGTCATGCCTTTTAGTCTTCATTGTGTTTATAAGCTCATGGGAAGACATGAATATAAACGACATGTACTATTGAAAATGTTCATGATGTACATGGAGTGTATGAGGATGTTACAAATCGTGTAATTGAAAATTTTACAAGGATAATAATTTTTAAGCATTTAAATCCATATAACCCACTAAAAAACACTCTATGTACTTGTTGTTGAATGAAACCCGTAACACATCATTTGAATCCAGCTACAAACCATGTAATATGATTTTTTTTTCATCCGTGTGACAAACTTAGATTCTTTGTGTATACCTTTCATGGGATATCATATATTACACGGAGTTTATAGCTATCTACATGCCTTTTAATTCACATCTAGACATGTCGCTCAGCTCACAGTCAATATGTAGGATATTATAACACCATGTATTTAACCACATGATATGTTATTATTTACATGGGTTCCAAACCATATGAAGTTAAATAGATTTTATTCCAATTACAATCTTTTTAATACATGTCAAACCACATTTCATGTTGGTAGTCGATACATGGTGTGTAATGACATTGTGTACGGATCTACATTGTATGCCTTGTTTTTCATGACCCTCACCTTATATGGTTAACCATGGGTACACAGTGTATAATTTACTATTACACATCATTCATCCATATCATGTATTCAGTGGCCTCGGCACCTCCAAATGGGATCTTCGAGGGTTATTCAAATTGTATTGGAATGTTCTTGGTCATATAAATTTCAGTAATCATGTTATATTGACTTTTGGATTGAGAAAAAAATCTAAAAATGAATAGAAAGAAAAAAATGATAAAGTTGATCAAAAAAATAATAAATAATTATAAATTATAATGGGACCATTCAGATAAAACTTGAATGTTCTAGTGTATAGAATAAGTGGTGGTTCAATGCCAAACTTTTATTTTTCTCTATTTTCGATGGATAATATATGAATAACTAGATGATTTAAACCTTAGAATATTCTAGAGATGATATTTCACATTTAATTTATAATCAATTTAAAATAAGAATTTTATTAAACATGATAAATCATTTAGATAGATTGTAAAGTTGAACTTATCATGTCATTATTGTGGTTGAGAATCCAAATTAGGATTACCCTAGTTGTTTTCGTACATACTCCATAAATCACTAAACAATGCTCTTAGAATTTCGGGTTCTAGCACAGAGGAGCCTAGTGCTAGGTTTTGTTAACCATTTATCAAAATGAGATGATTTTTTTGTTCTCTATTATTCTAGAAACAGATAGGGAGTATGATTTTCTTAATAGGTATTAAGATAATTTCTTAAGAGGATATTTTGTGCACAAAAATTTTCTTCACCCCAAAAATGATACAAATTTAAATACATACATGGGATCAACATTTTTTAAATACTCAATGGCCCTTTATCAAATATTATTTCTAAGTTAGTGTCATGTTTAATATTATTATTATTAATATTTTTATTAATATTATATCACTTTACATGCACATATTTAAATACCATTTTTTAAATAAATATTTGTTTATTTATTTAAATTATATTAAAAAAATATATATCATTTCCAATGGACCCTTAACTCAGCCCATTAATCCTCCTCTGTATTTATCGAACCATGAATAATAGAATATTTATTCAAATAAATTTTATCCATCAAATAAATAAATAAATATTATATTTTATAAACTCAAAAATAAATATTTTATTAATATTCACATAGCTATATAAATATTTATATTAATGAAGTCACTAAACTAGTAAATAGATAAATATTTATTTATTAACTTTTTAATAATAAAAAAGAGATAAAATTCAATTCAAATAAATTAACTTGAGTATCTAGTGATAGAATTTAATTGGTCAATGATATTTGAATAATTATTATTCCAAAAGATGAGAAGAATATTTATTTATAATATTTAAATTTAATAGAATTTAATGAGATCTTAGATAAACTAATTGTGTGTCCCTTTATGCCTCTTTCTTAGTGCCATTGGGTAAACTTACATAAATCCCAAGATCAACTCTAGAAACACATCATTGATTCCATAAAGAAAGAATTTAATGTCATAATAACAACCTTCTTATGAACTCTACTGTGTAATATAATCAATTTTTCTTAATATCTCATCAATCAGGATGCAAACTTATTCCATCACCCTATATGTTTGATTTATCTTTATTTTACTTTCTAAAATGAACTCATCGATAAACTAATATAGATATGGATTTAATCAAACCATTCCATTTCAATAAAAGTTCTAGAGGTATCTTTGTAGAATAACATGGAAGGGAAAATCATTTCTTAACTTATTCAATTAATGTTATATCACTTATAATGCACCCAATGCATGTCACCTCGATGTGATCATATGTTTCAAAGTTTTCATATATACATAAAATTAAATGATTCATTATATAAATTAATAATAATCTCAATTATAAGGACCAAAACACATGTTCAAAGATAATAATATCCAATTACATGTAAACAAAAGGAATCCATATTAGTAGTTTTTTCCTAATAACCACCCTTCTTAGAGATTACCATGTGTAACATTTATAATAAGAAGTCTCGATGTATTATGAGGCCCCAAAAACTAATAGTCAAACATAATTTGATTCATGTTATATATATTTTATCTATAATTTAGGATATAGTATAAGTCTATAGAAATTGTAATTTTTCATTATAGTGTTGAACTGTTATAACCTCTTGATATGAAAAATAATTTAAGGAAATTATCGCATTCATGTTTTTCAAAATAACAATCCTTATGTGATATGGTATTTATTGATATTTGGGTAATAGAAAGTAAAATTTCAATTTATTTTAGGGCACCAACACCAACACAAGAGTCATAATTCTTTGAAATTTACTTAAGAGTCACTTATCAATCATCGTACAACATTATTTACCCAATTTAAAATGATATAGTAGTTGAAAAGGTGTAAGAGTATTTTAATAATAATGTTTCACAATACTAATGGGTTTTATCATCCCTCATGTCATGGGTGGATAATAAGTAGATAATATCATGGTATCCATTATAATTCATCACAAAACCTTGTGTATTTCTCATAAAAAATGTGGTTCCAGAATATCCCCAATGTAAGATGTGGTATAGAAGATAATTCCACTAAGAAATAGCGCCTACATCATTTAATCTACTAATTATCCACTAAATTAAAAAACCCAACAACATGTAAAATTTGGAAAATAGTATTACATAATGGAAAAATGGAACACCACCATAATAAAATAGTCAAAATTATATATTTTCAATATAAATGATTTCCACTATCATTTTAACATGTAATAAATTAATCTAAAATAATGACACCATCAAATTTCTGAAAACATATTATTTCACACTTAATTCCATGTGTTAGTATTTATTTTATTATTTATTGATATCTAAAGAATTAGAGTTTAAAACTTGAATATATGAAAATTATAGGTCAGTTTAGGATTTAATTTTATCACATAGTTAGTATTAATCACTTTGCCAAACCATGTTGGGGTATAATGCTTATGCAATTAAGGATGCATGATTGGAGCATGGTTTGATGAAACATGAATCAAAATTGTTCTATGAGATTTTATTTCTATAATAATTTACATAGTTGTTTCATAGTTTACCTAATCGTGTGACTAAGCCATGTATTCTGCACAAATTTTTACATTTTTTGAATTTTCCTAATAAATTATAATCCCTTTTAAATAAGTCTTCCTTTTCAGATCTCATTTGACCTAAAAATTTCCAACTACACCCTTTATGGGATAATCACCTCTCCCCCTTCTCTTATATTCTCCCCCCCATCTATTCTCAAGATATCTCATTAAGTTAATCTCTTAATCTCTCATTGTTTCTTTTTCCCATCTACTTATCTTCTCTTATCCTTCAATATTCTTCTTAGTTATTTACCCTAACTGACCCAAGTAGACTTGTACAATGATAGAGTTGGTATAATCATAAATATTTTGGTTCATAGGGCTTTTAAATTTTCTCTTTTGTTTTAATATTTCTTTATTTGAATAATTCATTTGATTTTAATGTGTATATTTCATGAAATAATAGTCTTTATAAATTTTTATACATTAAAAATTACAAGATAATAGTTTCAAAAAAGTAGAATTTTCATGAAAGTATGAGTTTTTTGAAAGTATAAATTACAAGAATAGAATGTATTGAACATCAATTTTAAGTGAATAGTGTATTCAAGGAGCATTAAATTAGGACTAAGATGCAAGAAGAGTCTCTTTATTATTAGGTACAAAGACTTATGTTTCAAATCTATTGAATAATGCCTATAATTTGATAAAATTTTGAAGTTACTTTATCAATGAAGTGTGCACAGGTGAGGAAGAGGTAGTGTGCCTTGGGTGAGGAGTGTCCACACTCTAAATCTAGTAAATGCAGTGAACCTGGAAAGAGTGGCCATTATCAAATCATTTTTAAATCACCAAACTAGTGAATCTTAGTATATTATCGTACAACCATCACAATGTTGATTTATTCTACTTAGACTATCACTTTGTGGTGAACCAAGTAAAAACTTCATGTGTCGTGTAGATGTTTTACTTTCCTATATATTTTTTTATTACTTTATGTGATCAGGATAAAAAAATTAATCAAGAAACATATCTAACATAGTTCCAGTAAACATGGGAACAATATCCATTTAATTCAAATAAAAAAGTTGACATCCTGATTCACCCCTCCCCCAGTGCATCATGGGGTCTAACAAGTGGTATCAAAGCATAAAGGTTTTGAATCATTGTTAAACCTCATAAGTTGTGATTGGATTTTTTATATGGATTCTATGATGAATCTGAAATTATTTTAGGGAACTAGATTTAATGGATGGAATAAACATATTCTCATGTTATTGTATGTTTTTTGTGAAGAGGTGATGGAGCATATATGAAGATATATTGACTTGAGAAAGCACAGTGTGAAAATTTGTAATTCCTGAATGGAGAAGATTCTAAATAGATAATTTCCCAATGATTTTTATAAGAAAACTACTCATTGTTCTGATACTTAAGAAATTTATAAGTTTATGGAAGCTATTTGTGGAAACACTATCGAGATAAATCATGTTTTAATGTCAAAATCAAGAGAATGTTTCAAAAATGGAAAGGGTGAGAATCCAATGAACATGATTGGTGAAGAGAGACTTATAAAAAAGGGAAGGAAGAATAAAAATAACAAGAATAAGACTCTGGGAGATTATATACAGACATCAAATTTAATGATTCTAATACAGTTTTTTTGTCTTCTTCTAACCATGTTGTTAAATTTTCTTATAAACTCGAGAATTCAGGCCTCTCCCTAAATAAGTAAGTACTAGAGGGTGTTTTTTACTTTTAAGCAGATCTTGAAGATTATATTGAATAAATAGATATTCATATAACAAAAAAATTAATGTTAAAATAATCAATTGAATATGTATATGATATTGAAGTAGATATGGACCAAATTCAAAAATATTTAATTGATAAATCTATTAGTAAGTTGAAATATAAATAATTAGTGAATATTAAGAAAAATATTTAAGTGTAAGATAAGGTGATCGAAAATTTTAAAACTTTTGATAATTGATAAGAGAAAAATATTAAGTCTATTAAGGTTGAAATTATTGAAAGGAAAAATTTTAAGGATCCATTTGAAGATGATTTTAAAAAATAAAAGTTTTGGATGATTTAGTAGGGAAGATAAACTGCTCATGTATGATGTGATTCCAGACAAAGAATAAGAGGATATGACATATGGTCATTAATTATGAGATATTGTGTATTATGGTCATGAAAAGATCCAGTACTTACAACAGAAGGTGGATCAGTGGGAGATTATAAAATAAGTGTACTATACAATCATCATATATTTTTTAATAGAGAAGGAGAGACTAAAAAGGGTGGAGGAGTCCCTAAATGTTAACAGATAGAAGGTGGGTTCCAATATGAAAAAACAAAGTGAATTTCATAAAGAAATTTAAAATTATATCTAATATAGAATGGTAAAAAATGAGTCAAAAGCAAGTTTCATCCCTCTCAATAAACTTCTTGCAGAGAGAAGAAAATATAGAAATGAATATAGTTCTAGATTAATGGAAATATAAGATCAAATAATGTATAAAGACAAGAAGATAAAGGATTTTGAGGCAAAACTCAATTTGTATAAGGAAATGGATAAGGTTGATTTTTCCTCTAAACAAACATCTATAAGTGGAGTATGTAATGATCTTAAATTGAAATCCATAATTTAAAGGAATAATGTTTATAAATTTTAAATTAAAGACTCTTAGAATAAATTTTTCATGAAATGATACTATTGTGGAAGAATGGGGCACAATACACCAGTATAAAAAATATTTACCACATCGGCATTTTTTACGTCTGTTAAAAATAACCGACGTAAAAAGTTGAAAAAATTGATTTATCACATCAGTTATACTATAACCGACCTAAAAATTTAATTAGCTTGATTTATCAAGTTAGTTATTTTATAACCTATGTGATAAATCCAATTTATGACGTCAGTTATTATATAACTGACATGGTAAATCTTTTAAAAATATTATGAAGTCTCATTTCATGTTATTATGCTATTTTTCTTTTAGGATACAGCGACTCGGTCTCTCTCGCGTAGAAACCCTACATTCAAATATTCGATCTTGTAGCCTCCAAACTCATTTTGAATGCTTCTTTCATCATGTTTTTCATCGACACATCTATATGATCGACTTGAAACTCTCAAATGGATTATTAAGGTCTATATATCTTCTCTTATTTTTCATCATCTATAATTTTCCATACACCCATTTATTCTTGGTATGTCTATCCCTATAAACCATAGTGGCTATGTGGATGAGAATAGAGTTTAGGTAAGGTTCTGATTTTGGGATATTTTGGTGTTTTGGAATTATAGAGGGCTCTTATTTGATTTATTGAGCTTCATCATTATAGGATACTTTATATATCTTTATTTCTACTTGATATATGTAGGGTTTTTGGTATAATTCCTTTAATTTACATGTCATTTAATTATATATGTTTTATAATTACATGTTTTTCAAATTAAATCTATATGTGATAGTCCAAATGCATTTCATCATATTTTTACTATTTTTATCACTTGGTATAATCAAATTTTATTGATTTTCTTGTTTTTATAAAAATGTTTCAAATTCCAAGAGTTTGTAAAAAATGTTTAAAATGTTTTTTTAAATGAAATTTATGTTTTAAATAGTTTAAACTCATTTTGGTCATTCTAATAGAAAAGTTGTGGTTTTCATGGATTTTTTTGAAAATAAAAAAATGGATGGATTTTAAAAATGATTAAATTAATATGGTTTACACTTTAAATGGTTTCATATGTGGTTTACCATGACTTCATTTTAGTGGAAATTTTAAAATTGGGATCTTAAATGGTGGTAATGAATTGAAATTTTGAGTTCATTTGGGTAATGGATCATTTCAAACTTTATAAGAGAGTTTTCATATTGAAGATGGGACCCTTTTCAGGCCCTCTTAATTTTTTTCTACTTGATATCGATTGTGGTACCTAAGGGGGATGTAGTTTATTAGAAATTTTGATGTGGTTGATTTGAAAAGGGGTTATCAATGGAATTAGCAGTGATATGATAATTATGTATATGAAATTTTTATTATATTCTAATCTAATGAATCATTATTTTAACATATCCACTTTGTTTACATTCATGGGAACCCTTGGATCTAAGATAGAGGTTTAAATTTATTCTATTTTAGTTCAGTGTAGACAAGTTCTAGTGCCCCTAGTTATGTGATACTAGGGCTAGGGCCCGATTATTCTAGTGTGGATTAGATGGATAGTTTGTGTTTCAGTTCGGACACAAAATAGCCAAAAAAAATCTAGTGTATCTTTACTTTCTAGGAAAATCTCACCTTAGGTATTATTTAGTTTCCCATAATACTTAGTGACGGTTGATAATATTATAGGGTATTCCAATCATTCATTTTATCAAATTCCCTAGTTTTATTGGCTTGTGTGGAACCATGGTATGTTGTTTCTTTCCTTTATTACATTGATTATATGGTGCCTTGTTTTGTTTCATTTTTATTCTTTTAATTTGACTTCATTTTGGCTTGTGTGGAACCATGGTATGCATACCATATCACCCAATCTACATTCTTGATGTTTCGTGAGGTGTTATAAATGGATGAGATGGTTATTGGGATACTAGACGACATTTGTACAATTTGATAATGAAGTCATTATAACTTCTTATGATTAAAGGATATTTGTACTACCTTCCCAAGACAATCTAGGTTTCTCTCAAGGCCTATACACAAGACCTTTTTCCACAATACCATTTTCACAAAAAAAATCAATAAGAATGTTAAAACCCATAAATTTGACCATCAAAATTACATGAAATAAAGAAAATATTTCAATTCGATACAATCTTAAGATCGGTTGGGTTAATATTTTAGAAAATTAGGATAAAAAATTAACTAAAAAAGCTCAGGTTGTGATGGTTTAACAATACATACCAATAGTGGATGGTGTTTTTTTAATTTAGTGGTTTTCTATCTTATTTATCAAAAAAAATATCATTATAAGTTTAAAATAACCATATATTTGTTTTATATTTCAAAGTTGTGTTACTTTAAAATTTTGGCATATTTCATATAAATATAAAACTGGATTGTCTAACAATATTTTATTTTTAAAATTATTTCCATGCATATATTTTTATGATTTATCATTTATATTTAAACTTGTCATCCATTATTGTGTAGAATTTGTAATTATATTTTTTAAATATGCATATATTTGTTTTCTATTTAAAAAATTTGTTACTTTAAAATTATAACATATTTTGTATAAATATAAAATTGGATTATCTTAACAAGATGTATAATTTTGATATTTGTTATAGGTAATAATGAGTTGAAGTTGAATTACGGCACATAGAATGAGTGATGAATATGAGGAAGGTGTTGATGATTTTTCGGAATTTTCTAAACAAAATGTTCCAAAGATTATGAAGAAGTTAAAAAGTAGATAGATCAAAGATCATTTAATTTTTCATGTTATTAATCCAAGTTACAGCCCTTGGATTTGGCATAGTAAAACTGGGCAGAATTTCAGATCTACTGATGATGATGCTTTGCAAGATGGTAAATTTGATGAAATTGAATAAATGATTCATTATATTGAAGTAGAAAAAATTGAGAAATATTTGACAATTGAGAATATATATTGTGATACTGAAAAACGGTTGTATCCTAGTTGTATGGATTTTACAGTTTTATCATCGATGTTGAGATTGATTAACCTAAAGGCAAAGAATGGATGGAGTGACAGGAGTTTTACAGAGCTGCTATAATTATGGAAATACATTCTTCCTATGGACAACGATCTTCCATATTCACATTGTAAGGCCAAGAAAATATTATTCCAAATAGGATTTTGATACAATAAAAAACATGCATGTCCGAATGACTATGTGATATTTAGGAGGGAATTTGGATTTCTATCAGAGTGTCCTAAATGTGGGACATCACGGTATATATTGAAAGAAAAATCACAGGATGGTGTAGAGATTATAGAAATCTATTCCAAGGTATTTTGGTATCTTACTATAATTCCTCATTTGAAATGTGTATTTTCTAATTCACGTGATGAAAAAAGTTTAAGATGGAATGATGATGAGAGGATATGTGATGGAAAAATATAACATCCATAATATTGTCTACAATGGAATAAAATTGATGAGAAGTATCCTAAATTCAAAAATGGAGTTAGAAATATTAGAATTTGGTTGTGCATGGATGGAATTAATCCATATCTAAGCCTCTATAGCACACATAGTTCTTGGCCTGTTTTATTTATAATTTACTACCTATCTCCTGAATTTTGTATGAAGCGTAAATATGTCCTCTTGAGTTTAATGATCTTTGGACCAAAGCAACCCGGAAATGATATTGATGTTTTCTTATCACCATTAATTGATGATTTGAAACTCTTATAGGAGGATGTTATGAGGGTATATGGTTCTTATAAAATGGAATATTTTCAACTACATGTAGTGATTATGTTCACTATAAATGACTTCCCAGCATATGTAAATGTGTTTGTATACAGTGTTAAGGGGAATAAAGCATGTCCAATTTGCGAACAATAGACTTCATATTATCAATTGAAACATGGGAGTAAAACAGTATAACTGGGGAATCAAAAAAAATCATATGGATCACTCTTATAAAATATTAAAAAGGAATTCAATGGCTCATAAGAATTTGATATTGATCCAAAAACTTTATCCACTGATGAGTATTTTGATAGGGCTAAAAACATTGATTTGACATTGGGAAAGGTACGTAAATCTGGTAATGATAGACATATTTGGAAGAAAAGGTAAATATTTTTTGAGCTACCATATTGGAGATATCATAATGTGAAACATAAAATTGATGTTATGCATGTGGAGAAGAATATATATGACATTTTTATTGAAAAATTATTAGATATTAAAGGAAAGACTAAATATGGGTTGAATGAAATATTAGACATAATATCAATGGGAATACGTTTTGAGTTACCTCCCACTCCTGATGGAAGATAAAAATTTCTTACCTGTCTTTTCATATGTTATCCAAGAGGGAGAAAAATAGATTTTTTCATTGTCTTCATGATATCAAAGTGTCGTAGGGTTATTCTTCAAATGTAAAAAAGATTGTCTCTTTGAAGGACTTGAATTTGACAGTTATGAAATATCATGATTTTCACGTCATGATGAAACAACTTCTACCAGTTACATTGTATGGAATATTTCCCATCCGTGTTAGAAAGATTATCATGAAGGTGTGTTATATTTTCAATTCAATTTGTAATAAGGTGATTGATCTATATTCTTTGAAAATTTTCAAAAATAAAGCAATTTCTATACTTTTTCATTTAGAAATGTATTATCCTCTATCTTTTTTTGATATAATAGTGCATTTAATGG
This sequence comes from Viscum album, assembly GCA_963277665.1. Taxonomy (NCBI): domain Eukaryota; kingdom Viridiplantae; phylum Streptophyta; class Magnoliopsida; order Santalales; family Viscaceae; genus Viscum; species Viscum album. The sequence continues at coordinate 1,761,837,090 of OY728123.1, forward strand.
TTCATCTGGTTCAAGAAATAAATATTCATGGACCTGTATAGCTACATTGGTTGTATCCTTTTGAAATTTATATAAATATATTGAAGGGGTATGTTAAGAATCCATATCAACTTGAAGCCTCTATTGTTGAAAAGTATATTTCTAAGGTGGTTGTGGAGTTTTGAATGAGCTACTTTTCTGTGGTGGAGAGCATTGGTTTGCCTCCATATTGCCATGAACAATTTAATAATGAGGGAAAGGGGATTTATGGATTGAAATTCAAATCGTTGTCTGGTGAGCAGATGAAGAAGGTACATTTATAAATCTTGAATAACATGGTTGATGCTCAACCATATATAACATTGCATACTAATGATTTGAAAAAATTTCATCCAAAGAAGAAAGAAATGTGAATTTTAAATGAGCATAACAAAACTGTTTTGATATGGTTTAAATAGACCATGCTCAGTAGATCAAATGCATCAGAGACATTAAGATTGGTAGTGGGTGGTCCAAGTTTAAATTTAATAACATGGTCTGGGTATGAAATTAATGGCTATACATTTTATACAAAATCTCAGGACAACAGAAGTGCAGTTCAAAATAGTGGTGTATTGGTGTTTGCGGAAGCAATGCATTTTTCAAGTTCTAAAGACAAAACACCAATTTATGCATCAAGTTCATATTATTGAGTCATTGAAGAAATATGGTAGGTTGATTAAATTAAAATTAAAGTTCTTGTGTTAAACTGCAAATGGTTTATCAGTAAAAATAGTGTCAGACATGATGAATTTGGAATGAATATTGTTAATATGAATCGATTAGAAGACAAAATTGATTATTTTATAATATAAACACATGAAAACCAAATTTTCTATGTTCTTGATCAATCCAGTATGAAGTGGTATATTGTTTTATAAGGAAAAAACAATATGTTGTTGATGATCAAATTGATGAAGATGTTGATTTATATGACATCCCTACTTTCATAGAAAGATTAACAAAAAATAATGATGAGCATGTTGTAGACATTGTTTTTTCCATAAGGAATGATCATGATGAATGAATTTGGGAAAACAATCCATTAATACATTCATAATCTAATAGGTATCATATTTTTATTTCTCATTTACTTTTATTAATTTCATAAAATGTTAGATGTTTTATTTTTTATCTTCATTAAAACACATATTAAAATGAATAAGTAGAAATATTTTTTATTTTTGTTTATTTTTGTTTATTTTTGTTTATTTTATCATGTTTACCATTACATAACTTATATATTTGTTGATTTTGTTGAATGATAATTATTTTAAATATATATGTTAAAAAATATTATTTTTTGTGTAAAAAAATGATTTATTATGTTTGACCATTTTTAATATTACTACATCAATTTTGGATTTTTTTTTCATTCATTTACATGACATTTCATATGTCATTACTGTTCTTGTCGTTTTAGTTAACAATAAAAAATATGAATAATAATGTGTTATGTTTTAGTTTACTTTTTTGTTTTATAATTTTTCTTTTTCTGTTTCCATTAGTATTTTAATATGTGAATTTTTATATATTATGTACAAAAATATTTGTTTATTTGATTTTAAGGATAATGAAAGATCAATCAGATGCTCAACCATAAACATCTAGAGATGAGTGTCATGATCATACCGATGGGTAGTAACATCTGCATGCTTCTCTTGATGTTCCCCAATATTCTTCATGTTCTCCCACAATAGAAAATAAGAGTTCGAGGGTTAGTAAATGTGACAACACATGTTTAACAAAATTATCACTTGCTCGTATCTAGGACCAGATGATAGTTTTAGACTTGATAAGAATTATTTTCCAAGAGGTACTAATGTAAAATAGTTGAGGATTTTTATATCAACTCAGGTTAAAATCAAAGTCATCATTTTGTTTAATAATTGGAGAAGTGTTGACAAAACAACACTAGATCAGTTGTGGGAGGCCATTTTGGTAAGATATTTTTTATTGTTTGACTATTATTGAAATGTTTTGTAAAGACCTACAAATTTCAAGGAAAAGTTTTTCTTAAATTCTTGGGAATTTTATGAGTCTGCAGTTTCTTACAACGCCTGATTCTGATGCCCGATGTTCCCAAAATCAATTTCTGAAGTTTTGTTCATGTACGTTCAGTGAACGTACGTGTGGGATTTTATATCTTTTGAACCGATGCTCGGAATTGAAATCTGAGGGAACCGATGGACTCGCAGCGTTGGTATTCTCTTAAGGGGACCTTTACTGCAGCTTCGTTTTATACAGGATGGAAGTTATAAATTGTGTTTACGTATTAAGATTGTAAAATTAAATAAACATGTGTGTGCAACAGATTTTTATTTTAAAGGTGGTTAAAGTCTCAAGGTGGAGGTTAGGGGTGGGGCCCACCACACCCTAAACTCCCTTGGGAGGATATAACTTGGTGTGGGGCCCACTATTTTAAACTCCAATTAAAACTCCCCATGTAACTCTTAATTAAAATGAAGAGGGTCTCTTAACCCCCCCCCCCCCCCCTTAAGCCCATTAAACCCCTTAAACCCTTGGACTTATCCTTTTTGGTGCCAACACATTGTATTAATGTTTTAATTAATAGATTTGTGCATTTGAATTATTTTGAATTGATTATTCCAACATAATAATATGCAATATATTATTATGGTTGGGGGCATAATTTGGTTGGGGTTGGAAGAATTGGGAGGAACTCTTGAAGTAACCGTACCCTCTTGACGAAGAATGGTTCTCCAACAACGTTTTCCCCAGCGAGGAATGATCCTTCTATGGAGATTGGATCCTGACGAATCTCTGACGCACAAACTCAGATCTAAAGTGCGAGGCAGATGCAACGATCGTCGTCAACCTCAACTTCTTCCCGCGACGTCGTCAATAAACTACGATCGAGGTAGGGGTTGGTTTTTAAGTTTGATTATATTCCCAAGTTCTTATTTTTAAGAACACTGATGTTTTATTTTGCGAGATGGGTAGAGATTAAGCTGGGTTTTGTTTTTGGTTCAATTAAATGCTGAATTACTGTTTGAGCCTCTAACGTGGAGGGAACAGGCTAACGAGCAAGTGTGGACCCTCCGCCAAATCATTCTTGATGCACAGTTTGAAGGGATATGGGTGAACAGAATGGAAACCCTGATTTGAGGTTGTTGCAGTGAAGAACACGGCCTTAGGAGGCCGTAGGCATAGACAGGAGGAAAAACGGACCACCGGAACGACTCTTGTGGCCCGTGGAGGAGCGTGGCAGTTCGGGTCGCCGGCACGGCGGTGCCCCTCGAGCCCCGCCGGCGGAAGGCTGTCACGGCGGTGGAGTTGAACCCGCAACCACGGGTTCCGGGTAGGCTAGTCAGTGCCAGCTGGCGCTGTTGTTACAAGACACCCACCCCCCCCCCCCCCGCTCTGCACACCATGCTCGGATGGGCCGAGCCGCGGCCTGCCGCGCGAGCTGGGATGCCTGCCGCCTACCGCGCTGGCCAAGCTGCTCTCACGTGGGCTGGGCCGCAGCCACCGGGTTGGGTCGGCCTGGTTCGGGCCGACCCAGGGCAGGTTGTGCCGGGTCAGACCGGACCCAGACCCCCCCCCCCTCTTTGGACCACTTTTGGTTTTTCGCCCATAAGTTGAGTTATGGACCTCTGATCGATGCACCTTCAGTTGAATAGGATTACTTGGATCGAGACAGTCGTTTCGATATATCACACTCAAGGTTTTGGTAAATTTTTTGTACGGCCGGGTTGGTTCGAACCCGAAACCAACCGGGCCCTCGGAGCAGAAATGCCTATAACTTAAGGACCGGATGTCTGATTGACGTGACGTCAACTATGATGGATTCCTTTTGATGAGACGGTCCTTTTGGAATATTCCACACAGGATTCGGATGAGGTTGGAGTATGGCCGGGTTGGATTGTACCCAAAATCCAACCGGGCCCTTAGAACGAAAATGCCAATAACTCTCAGACCGGACGTCCGATTGACGCACCGTCTGTCGCGTTGGGTTCCTTATGATGAGACAGAACTATTGGATACATCAAATCAGGACTTTGTGATAGTTGATGTATCGACCCCTTTGCTCGAGGAGCAGACCCTCCCAGAATCGAGCATGTTGTGTGCGGGAACCCTAGAGCTGGCTGCGACGATGACGACTTCTGTATCAGGATCCTACGTGGGTTCGACAGCGACAACCACAGTACCGAAATCCTACGTGGGTTCGAAAGTGACGACTTCTGTACCGGGATCCTCTGTGGTTTCGACATTAGTGACTTCTATACCAGGATCCTACGTGGGTTCGACAGCGATAACCACTGTATTGGAATCCTATGTGGGTTCGACAGTGACGACTTCTGTACCGGGATCCTCTGTGGGTTCGACAGTAGTGACTTATGTACCAGGATCCTATGTGGGTTCGACAGCGACAACCACTAACCGGAATCCTATGTGGGTTCAAAACTGACGACTTCTATACTGAGATCCTCCGTGGGTTCGACAGCAGTGACTTCTATACCAGGATCCTATGTGGGTTCGACAGAAAAAACCACTATACCAGAATCCTACATGGATTCGATAGTGACGAATTCTGTACCGGGATCCTCCATGGGTTCGACAGCAGTGAATTTTGTATTAGGATCCTACGTGGGTTTGACAGCGATTACTACTGTAGAGGAATCCTATGTGGGTTCGACAGTGATGACTTTTGTGCCAGGATCCTACGTGGGTTGGATAGTACTGATATTGTTCCAGGATCCTACGTGGGTTCAACAGAGGATATGAATCAGAGGCTACATCTAATCATCGCTACCCTTCTTCGTGAGTTGTATACCTTTGTGATCTGAGTCATGTCTTTCAACCATTTTCAACGTGGTGATTGACTTACTTCCTTTGTGGAATGGTTTGTTCTTGGGCTCGAGAGTTGGAGCCAGACTGTGATTGATAACTTAGGTATATGTATGGGCATATACCTAAGTAGGGTTAGTTGATACTTCGTGATTTTATCTTTCTACTGTGGTTTATACTTTGTGGATTTAGTGAGATTTTTAGAGTCTCGAGGTCCCTACTGAGTATCTTTATACTCACCTCTGCACGGGCTATGCCCGCACCTCATTATCTTGGATGCAGACGACGGATAGCACTGACCGAGGTGTATTTTACGAGGATTGGATGGTACGTGGAGGTGGACCTCACGAAGAGTCTATACCCGGAGGAGATGGATGGATGTGGAGCACTGAGGAGGCTATCTGTACCTACCCTTCATGTAGGATCTATGGTGGACAATCCAGGAGCTACTAGGCACCTTCCAGTTGTTTGTCTTTTTAGTTGTACATGTTGGTCCTTTCCTTGTACTTTACTGTTGGGCTTATATTTATGGCCCTTGTACTTTCCAGCACTTCTTCTGTATTCAGTTTTTACTTAGAGTTTTCTTCTGCTTGTTCTCTGGTTGTGTTTGTTTGCAGTTATAAAGGAAATGTCTTCCCAGTTTAGGGATTTACGCCTTTGGTGCGAGTCGCCAGCCCCTGGCCTATGGAAGGTGGGCTTGGGGTAGTTACGACACGGGCCCCGGGGGATGGGTCATGACAAATTGGTATCAGAGCAGTTGGTTCTACCGTAGAAATCAAGACTCTGATCTTTCTTTTAACAGCAATAGTGTTAAGTGTTTTGGGTGTGGTTATCAGTTTAGGGAAACCGGTGTTGGTGCGGCGGTCGATGTATCCATACACTAGGAATCTGACTTATAACTTCTGACTCAATACAAGAAAATAGTGATTGCATGTGTGTTTCCTTTGAAAAAGTTTTCTTTGTGATTACTTTGTGTCATCTCACCAGGTATACTGTTTTAAATGTGGCGCACCTGTTTCTATTCAGGATGGCCCCATGAAGGCAGCCAGCTAGGGTTCCGAGTTATGTACGAGATGGTAGCCCACCGAGTGACGAGGCTTCAATGCAGGGCCCCATCACAGCGGAGGTACCATCGGTACCACTACCTGCTGGGCCACTGATACCACCATCTCCAGTAGCAGAGAGTGCACTCCTCCTGAGTGCTTTGCAGGAGTTCCAGTGATAGAGGCCGCCCAGGTTCTGGGGAGAGACGGACCCACAGGCAGCTGAGGATTGGCTGGAGGCTTTCTTGAGAGTTTTAATATTGGTAGGGATACTAGCCGAACTCATGGTTATCCTTGTCGCGAGTCTCCTGCAGGCAGCAGCAGGCAGATGGTGGAGCCAGATGCTCCAGGTTCATGACGAGGCATCATTACTCTGGACAGACTTCGATAGTGTTTTTCACTTAGATTTTGTACCATCCACCCTTCGAGCGGTGTGGATTCAGGAGTAACTTCTTCTACAGCAGGGAAGCATGACAGTAACTCAGTACTCAGTGAGGTTCATCGACCTCTCGCGCTACTCTACGGATATAGTATGGGACCCATTCTTCAGGTCCCAGACCTTTGGGCAGGGACTCAGGCATGAGATCAGGGCTTCGATGATCTCCCTCAATATTCTGACGCAGACGGGGGTATTGGAGCGATCCCTCCTAGTGGAGAGTTTCCTTGCTGAGCAGTCTCCAGCAGCGTGACCCACCACTATTTGACATGCACCAGAGTCTTCTACAGTTGGCCGTAGACAGATGACGTAGGGGTCTAAGAGGACCATACCCACAGGTGGTCGACTGCATGACTCAGGTTCAGTTGTGTGGGGCACACGAGACAGAGCTAGCTATACAAGGAGTAGGCAGTTCTATGCATGCGGCAGGCAGGGTCACTTGGCTCAAGACTGCCCGACCCGCCCTGCAGATGAGCAGTAGGAAGTAGAGGGACCTCTCAGGTAGATTTTCGACCATGGTGTTCCACTAGGAGCAGGCAGACGTGGAAGAGGAGTTGGTCGAGCGGTAGGTTGTGGAAGACGTTTTGAGGCCCTACCACCACCACCACTAGGAGGTCCACCCCAACTGCAGGGAACAGGTGAACAGGGGAGAGCTTGGATTTAGGTAGCTGAGCCCTATGACCATAGTGCTCTAGGAGCAGGTGGACAAAAGTGGGACTATTTCCAGGCATAGAGTCCTTTGTTCATGAAACTTCTAGCTTCGTTGATGTCATTGTTTGTGGTTGCTTTGTGTCTATGTACTTTGAGCTGCAGTAAAAAAAGACACTTGTCCTTGTGACGTTTGATTTCCTACCTTTTGTGTGGATAATACTAAGAGATTCCGGATAAAACCATTGAATTGACCCTCACTTTCGAGATTCCTACTGGAGGAGACCCAGTGACCACACACTGATGCCGAAAGTGTGACTCAACCTTTGGAGGCGAGAGTAACAGTTGGTTCTTTTGGTAGTAGCGTCGAGGCCTTACGACACCGTCCATGGCATGAATTTGTACCATTCATGTCAGGATAGACTGTATTAGGAAATGGGCATGGTTCATCTAGGGTATGGGACCGGATTTCTCTTTTTGGAAAAGGGTAAATCATAGCAACTCTTGTAGGACGTAAGCAAAGAAGGGTGTAGTCGAGTTCATTACAATTGGCTAGTCACACCCATAGTTCGTCAAGTGAACGGTTTACAGTTTACTCTAATCTCAAAAGTATCAGGTGTGACTTCTCGTAAAAGGACCTGGACCTGAGATAGTGGTGTTAGATTGAGTTCCTCTAGGACTATGAATTTGAGATAGTCTATACTCCTAGAAAGGGGATAATTGTAGCAGATGCTCTCAGTAGGAGAACAGGAATTCAGCTGCTAGGAGAGACGACAGAGGAGTTGGCCGCGTTGCAGATATCCTTTGTGGATAGAGATGGAGCAGCCTTTCGGTAGTCTCTCACTGTCACTCCTCCACTTCTTCAGTGAGTGAGGGAGGAGCAGCATGGGGACGCTGACTACGAGACACGACGTGCTCATATATCCTCAGGGCAGGCACCCGGAGGATTTTCTGAAGGTGGGGAGCACGTCATTCATTTCAGAGGACGTACCATGGTACCAGTTTCACTTCAGGAGAAAGTGTTGAGGGAGTTTCACACATCCCCTTTAGCGGTACATCCAGTAGTGGTAAAGATGTACTAGGACCTTTGATGATAGCACTGGTGTCCAGGTTTAAAGAAGGCAGTAGCAGAGTTTGTCTCTCGATGCCTCACTTTTCAGCAAGTGAAGGCGGAGCATTAGGTACCAGCATGTTTGGTTCAGCCTTTAGAGGTCCCAAAGTGGAAGAGGGGTGGGATATCCTTTGACTTCATGACGGGTCTTCCACGAACATCCAGGAGACGGAGACCTCTAAAATTCGAGGATGGCAACCATGTCTTTCTACGGGTCTCACCTCGACGAGGTCTACGGAGATTTAGCCAAGGCAGAAAGTTATCTCTGCGATTCATCAGACCTTTTCAGGTCCTCAGCAGGGTAGTCAAGGTGGCTTAATGCTTGGCCCTTCCACCTTAGTTGCACCGGGTTCATGACATTTTCCATGTATCTCAGCTGAGAAGATACGTGCACGATCTTTCCCACATCATCGACCACAGGGAGCTAGATATCGATGACAGGGCGACTTTCATGATGGTTTTATTAGAGATTGAGGATCGACAGGAGAAGGTCCTATGTGGATGGTTGATTCCTCTGGTGCGCGTTCGCTGGTAGCACGGGAACCTCCAGGAGAGCACAAGGGAGCGGGAGGCTCAGATGCGTGCTCAGTACCCCCATTTGTTTCCCTAGTGTGTGTTATAGCTTTACGGGGACATAAATCCCTGAGGTGGGGGTAATGTAAAGACCCAGAAATTTCAAGGAAATTTTTTTATTAAATTCTTGGGAATTTTACAAGTCCGTAGTTTCTAACGGCGCCTGATTCGGAGGCCCGGTGTGCCCGGAATCAATTTCTGAAGTTCTGTTTGTGTACGTTCAGTGAATGTACGTGCGGGATTTTATATCATTTGAACCAATGCTCGGAATTGAAATCTGAGGGCACCGATGAACTCGCAGCGCCGGTATTCGTTTAATGGGACATTTACTGTAGTTGCGCTTTATACAGGATGGAATTTATAAATTGGGGTTACTTATTAAGATTGTAAAATTAAATAAAAATGTGTGTGCAACACGTTATTATTTGAAAGGTGGTTAAAGTCTCTAGGTGAAGGTTAGGGGTGGTGCCCACCACACCCTAACCTCCCTTGGGAGGATATAACTAGGGGTAGGTCCCACTAGTTTCAACTCCCCTTAAAACTCCCCATGTAACTCTCAATTAAATTGAAGAGGGTCTCTTAAACTCCCCTTAACCCAATTAAACCCTTGGACTTTTCCTTTTTGGTGCCAACACATTGTATTAATGTTTTAATTAATAGATTTGTTCATTTGAATTATTTTGAATTGATTATGCCAACATAATAATATGTGATAAATTATTAAGTTTGGGGGCATAATTTGGCTGGGTTTGGGAGAATTGGGAGGAACTCTTGAAGGAATAATACCCTCTCGATGAAGAACAGTTCTCCAATGACGTTTTCCCCAGCGAGGAACAATCCTTCAACAGAGATCGGATCCTGAAGAATCTCTGATGCATGAACTCAGATCTGAAGCGTGAGGCGGATGCAACGATCCTCGTCAACTTCACCTTCTTCCCGCAACTTCGTCAATGAACAAATATCGACGTAGGGGTTGGTTTTTAAGTATGATTATATTCCCAATTTATTATTTTTAAGAACGCAGATGTTTAATTTTGCGGGATGGGTTACAGATTAAGATGGGGTTTGTTTCTGGTTCAATTAAATGTTGAATTACTGTTTGAGCCTCTAACACGGAGGGCACGGGCTAACGAGCAAGTCCAGACCCTCCTACAATTCGTTCTTGATGGGAGGTTTGATGGGCGACGATTGAACGGAATGGAAACCCTGATCTGAGGCCGTTGCAGAGAAGAACAAGACCTGAGGAGGCCGTAGGCACAGACAGGATGTAAAACAGACCACCGGAACGACTCTGGTGGACCGTGGAGGAGCACAGTGGCGCCGGCGACCAGAGGTGGCGGCCGGCACTGGCCAGCCACCTATGGGCGGCGGCGCCCCTCGCGCACCGCCAGCGGAAGGCCGCTGTGGCACCGGCTATGGCGGTGGAGCGGAACCCGCAATCGTGGGTTCCGGGTAGGCCGGGCGGCGCCAGCTGGTGCTGCCATTATAAGCCCCCCCCCCCCCCCCCCCCCCCGCTCCGTGCACCATGCGCGTACCGCGCTCGGCCAGGCCGCACCGCGGCCTGCCGCGCGGGTCAGGCCACCCTCGCGCGTTCTGGGCCGCAGCCACCGGGCTGGTCTGCGCCCGCCGGACCTGGATCTGGGTCAGGTCGGCCCGGTTCTGGCCGACCCAGGGCAGGTTGGTCTGGGTCGGACCGGACCCAGACCCCCCCTCTTTGGACCACTTTTGGTTTTTCACCCATAACATGAGATACGGACCTCCGATCGACACACCTTTAGTTGTGTAGGATTCCTTGGATCGAGACGGTCATTTCGGTATATCACACTCAAGGGTTTGGCAAAGTTTTAGTATGTCCGGGTTGGTTCAAACCCGAAACCAACCGGACCCTCAGAGCGGAAACGCCTATAACTTAAAGAACGGATGTCCGATTGACATGAATCCAACTATGTTGGATTAATTTTGATGAGATGGTCCTTTTGGTATATTCCAAAAAGGATTCAGATGAGGTTTGAGTATGTCCCGGTTGGATTTTACCCGAAATCCAACCAACCCCTTGGAATGGAAATGTCAATAACTCTCAGACTAGGCGTCCGATTCACACACCGTCGGTCACGTTGGGTTCATTATGATGAGACGGAACTATTGAATACATAAAATCAGGAATTCGTGATAGTTGATGTATCGACCCCTTTGCTCGAGGAGCGGACCCTCCCAGAATCGAGCGTGCTGTGTGCGGGAACCCTAGGCTGCGACAATGATGACTTCTGTACCAGGATCCTACGTGGGTTCGAAAGCGACAACCACTGTACCGGAATCCTCTGTGGGTTCGATAGTGATGAATTATATACCAGGATCCTCTGTGGGTTCGACATTAGTGACTTCTGTATGAGGATCCTATGTGGGTTCGACAGTGACAACCACTGTACCAGAATCCTACGTGGGTTCGACAGTGACGACTTCTGTACCGGGATCCTCTGTGGGTTCGACATTAGTGACTTCTATACTAGGATTCTACATGGTATCGACAGCGACAACCACTGTATCGAAATCCTACGTGGGTTCGACAGTGACAACTTCTGTACTGGGATCCTCCGTGGGTTTGATAGTAGTGACTTATGTACCAAGATCCTATGTGGGTTCGACAGCGACAACCCCTGTACCGGAATCCTACGTGGGTTCAACAGTGACAAATTCTATACTGGGATCCTCCATGGGTTTGACTGCAGTGACTTCTGTACTAGGATCCTATGTGGTTTCGACAGCAATGACTACTGTACCAGAATCCTACATGGGTTCGACAGTGATGACTTCTGTTCCAGGATCCTACATGGGTTCCACAGCACTGATATTGTTCCAGGATCCTACGTGGGTTCGACAGAGGAGATTAATCAGAGGATACATCTAATCATATCTACCCCTCTTCGTTATTTTTATAACTATGTGAGCTGATTCATGTCTTTCAACCATTTTCAACGTGGTGATTGGCTTACTTCCTTTGTGTAATGGTTTGTGCTTGGGCTCGAGTGTTGGTGTCAGACTATGATTGATAACTTAGGTATATGTATGGGCATATACCTAAGTAGGGTTAGTTGATACTTCTTGATTGTATCTTTCTACTCTGGTTTATCCTTTGTGGATTTAGTGAGACCTTGAGAGTCTCAGGGTCCCTACTAAGTATCGTTATACTCACCCCTACCTGGGTTATGCCCTCACCAAGTTGTATTGGATGCAGAAGACGGACAACGCTGAACGAGGCAGAGTGTACGAGGACTGGATGGTACCTGGAGGTGGACCTCACGACGAGTCGGTACCCGGAGGAGACGGACAGACGTGGAGCACTGAGGAGGATATCTATACCTACCCTTCAGGTAGGATCTGTGGTGGACGATCTAGGAGCTTCTAGGCACCTTCCACCTATTTGTCTTTTTTGTTGTACTTTTTTTCCTTTCCTTGTACTTTACTGTTGGGATTGTATTTCTGGCCCTTTTACTTTCCATCACTTCTTCTGTATTCAGTTTTTACTTATATTTTTCTTCCGCTTGTTCTCTGGTTGTGTTTGTTTGCAGTTATAAAGGAAATTCCTTCCCTGTTTATGGATTTACACCTTTGGTGCTAGTCATCAGCCCCTAGCCTATGGAAGGTGGGCTTGGGGTAGTTATGACAGGCCCCAGGGGACGGGTCGTGACATGTTTATAGTATAATATGTTTTCCCTCTTCTTTGTCATATGACATTTGATATACCTAACACTTTAGAATTCAAGAGGAAATGTTTAACGATGGATTCTAGGAGATGGAGGGATTTCAAATCAACCCTCACATCTAATTTAATTTTTGGGGATAGGAAACATGATAGTCCATGTCATATATATCCTTTTATAGATGAAGACAAATGGAAAAAAATCAAATGTAGAAGACAAGAAGAATTTTTGGTAAGTGAAATGTAAACTTATAGAATTTTTCTTATATTAATGATCTTATTGAAGACTTCTTAATGATTTATTATCATTAATTTACAAGAATTGAGGAGATCTTGTCAAAAGATCCAATCCAGAAACATATACACTTATAGTTTATCTAAGGTAGGGTATACTTTATTGGAAGAATAAATGATAACTGAAAGTTTACAAAAAAACTTAGAGATGAGTCTTCCAGCTCTAGAGAGGTTTCCCCTCTATCCCCTCCATCTAGACATGAAAAATGGAAGAGGTATTAGATGAGAAAAAAAGGGGGAATATCTTATAGAATAATCAAGGTTCATATCTGAGAGGGTTGTAAGTTGTTTATTTTATTTATTTAATTAAATTAAATTACTTATATACTTTGAATCATTAAATAATTTTTAAAATAATTCATACAGGATTATCTTGATGAGTAGAGAACACAGGGGGTATTAAAAGCTGATGGGAGGCATGATATTTTATATTATACATCGGGAAATCTAGAACGCCCGGGTCGGGTTTGAGGATACCCGGCGAATGTATCGATAAGAAAAGTGTTACAAAATTATTCAGATTCTTCCATGGAGGTTTAATATCAAAAAATAGAATATTTGGAGCCTAAATTTCATAATATTAATGCGATGATGGAGGAAAAGATCAGAGCATTGGTACAGTCTATGTTTGCAGACATGCGAAGACTATTTCAAATTATAGCTCCTGCTTCACCTCTTCCAGCAACTCCCACTCCCCCACCTCCTCCTATAGACCTCATTATTTATCCTCCACCACCACCTATAGACCCCATTATTTATCCTCCACCTATGCCTATAGATCCCATTTTTATCCTACTCCCACACCCCCTCCTCTACATCTTTATAGTTATTGTGAGTTGTATGTTGATGATCCTCGTCATATAGTTGCATATGGGATGATATATTATATAAGAGATAAAATTAACCATAAATAGTTAGAGGTATATCATCATAGGGTCACTATATAGGATATTGCAGATATATTAGCTGGAGTACCATTACCTACAGATGAGGTGACGACAGTTGGACAAAGTATAGGCCACTTTTTAGTTTTGTCATCTAGACTTCTATGACCTATTTTCATAGAGGTATATGTATGTTATATATTTTATTTTATTTTTGTATTAAATTTGTTTTAACATTTTAAAGTTAATATATTTATCTATTTATTTAAAAGAATACTTTAAAGGTAAATAAATATTGTATAGCCAACTACAAAGAAAAAGGGTTATGACATTAGATTTAGATTCTAGTAGTATTGATAGATTGTCAAGATATTCAAATTTTTTGGCAAGTCATTATATATTTCCAATGGAAGATAATGTTTGTGGACGTGCAATAGATGTAGGGATTCTGAAAAATGATATTGTGGAGCTTGTTACTTGAGATAAGTTGGGCATCAATGTGGTGCAAGTTTTTTCCATGTACATCTGAACACAAATCTTTCCCTGCGTTAAATTTATTAAAATTTTATACATATGTCTATTTTGTATTAGATATATTTATAAAATTTGTGAGAATAATGAGTAGACATATGTATGTGGGTTGATGGACCTGTAGTTGATTTCACCTGAAGGGCATGAATTGGATGAAGAACAAAAAGTAGTATATATCACAGAAATATTTCGACAGAATATAATTACGCAGTGTTGGATGTTTCCTTATGTTGAGAGGTATGAAACATATGTCTCACAAATTATTATTTTTCCTTTAACATAATAACCACTAATAGTAAATTTTCTTTTATAATAGTGACCATTGGATGTTATAAGTTTTTTGTCCAAGAGAGAAAACACTTTATTGGATATGCTCTTTCCATGGTGACGTGAAAGAAAATTTTAAGAACATATTGGAAAAGTAAGTTTTAATTTCTTAATATTCTTTTATATTATTATAAATTTTAAATTTATTTCATATATATTATTTTGTAACAATTTATGGCCTTTCTTTTGAAGATCCCCAAAGAAAAAGAGTGCCCATATCAAATATGTAAAAGTAAAGGTGAATATCTATTTATAACTAGTACTTTTTTGGATTACATAAAATGATATTTTGAATTGAAAAACTCATTTAAACAGAATTTGGACAAAAAATGGCATCATAGAATGTAGATATTATATGTTAAGATTTATGTATGAAATAATTACAACTGGAATAGTTAAAAAGTTCGACCAGGTTAGATTTCCTTATATATTATTCATTAATATTTCATTTGTTTTATTCATTATAAATATTACCTACTTTATTTTTAATTTTTAGTTATTTGATGACCCTCAACCTTATAGTGAATAAGAGGTAAAACACTTACAAGTGCAATGGTCGAATTATTTGTAACACCCCAAGCTTCCATGGTATGTTTCCCTTTGAATAATGCAATGACTTGCATTGTACGTAACTTCGAGATTCTAACACACCACAACCAATCAAACTAGCCATTATGAATAGTAATGTATAATTTTTGAAATTTTATAAATTTTATCTTTTAAAATGGACTTTATTTTTGGATTCTTAATATCGAAATTAGCTTAGGGTGAAATTTTGGTACTTTTCGGATAACTTTCATATTTGATGAATAGTGAAAATTACTAAATTTTAATTAAAAACAATTTTTTTAGTCGAAATAATTAATAGTGATAAATTATGAATTTGTGTGGTTTTAAAGTATATTTAGAATATATTTTTACCATTTAATAAAATGTTGTTCATTGGACGTAATTTCACATTTAAACCAGACATAAACAAGTGTCAATCTTTTGATAGTTATTATTTCTTAAAAACACGCTATTTGTTTTGACAACGGGAATTAATTTTTAAATTAATTAATGAAACTTATATGTTTTTAATTTGGTAAAATATACATAATTTTTTAATTCATAATATCAAATATATCTTAGGTCAAATTTTTGGTATTTTTCTGAAAACTTTCAATTTTTGATGAATTGTGAAAAAATCTGAGTTATAGTTTAAAATCGAATTTTTATTTAAATAATTATAATTTTTATTTAAATTTAATTAAGGTAAAAAATAGATACATAATACCTATATATTTTCAATGTAATTAATTTGAGTTAATTTAGAAAAAAAAATAGATATATAAAAATTTTATTGAATTTTTCACCGTCTTTTACCCACCTCCTAGGAGAATTTGGAAATTCACATAAAACTTAATTTTATCGCTTCTGTGAGTGGAATTTAAAAAATCCGAGAGACACGGTTAATATCAAGGATTAAAATGTGGTTCAATGAGATGAAAATAATTTTTGGTGAATAGTACCTTTTTACTTTTATTTACCACGGTTAAAAGTAAATAGGGTAATTAAGGGTAAAAATGATATTAATATTACCCTAAAATTTGTCCTAATTCTATTGTACAAGTGTATCTCGACCAAAAACAACCTTAGGAATAAAATATTAACATTTAGGTCCACTTGGATTAGATTTGGACATTTATTATTATTTAATTCAAAGAAGAGTTAAAATAGTTAAAATCCAAGTTTATTTACTAAAACATTTTTAATATAGGGTTATACATAAGATAAATTCGATTGTAAATATTAATTAGAAATATAAAAAAAATTCCTACATAATGGTATTTTATTTATAATTTTTAGACATTAAATAATTTAATTTATTTATGACACAATGGTGATGTAGTAATTACCTAATTAATGAAATATAAAAATAATTGATATTATAAATATCAAAATAAATGTAATTTGAGACTTTTTATGGATTCCACTACTTTTCTAGGTTAATATGACATATTAGGATTGTTTATATAAATTTTTTTTGAAGTAATAATTCTTTTATAAATTTATCAAAATCAAAATACCCAATAATGTCAAAATTGACATAAAAGAGTTTTTAAAACAAATACTATATTATTAATTGATATTAAATTCCTAAAAATATAATGTTCGTCCAAGAGACTTATATCATGATAGGTGTATCATTAATGGACTACTTGGGGGTCTCTTGTAGGTATATAGTAAGTTTATTAACTATATAATATAAAAATACAAAGTGACATGGTAAGTGTCAAACTAATTAACTAAGAGTTAAAAATAAATGATAAGGTTAATATAATGACCCAAACCTGTCTAAATTCTATTGGTTGAGTGGTTTTTGACCAATAACCACCTTAACCTTTAAATAATCCACTTGTAGCCATTAGAAACCGAATCTGAATTTATTATAAAATAATATTTCTAGCTTTTCCAAAGGTGCCCCTCACCCCTCTTATAAAAGGGCACTTCCCCTTCCCATTAATTAACACCTTCAAAGCCATTTGTATTGGACAAACTATGCCCAAATATCCTCCCAACTTCCCTCACTTAAACCTAGAGGCCTTAGATTGATCATAAATCCAACCTAAGGAGTCATTTTGATCAAATCAAAAGGAAGAACCCGAAGAAGAGGTAATGTTTTCACCACCCTCTTTCAAGTTCCTTTCTTCTTCCACTTCTTCTTTCTTTGTTATTTAAATTCTAAAATAATAACTAAAGTATCTTATATATACTGTGATGTTATTATAAATATGTTACAACCATATTCAGTATTCTATCCATCCTTTGAATGACATGTCACCATACGTGCATACGTACGGCCTACCGTCTCCACAAACGCGATGAGATTCATTCCCCATCGTATCCATTCAAGTAAAATTCTCATTTGATGAGTAAAAATAATTTTTAGATACATGATATGATTCTGGATATGAATAAGATACATCCCATCCATAAAAAATATGACTCACATAACAAATAATATAAAGGAAAACAAATATGTTAACACTCGAAAAGACGATAATACTAAGATATTATTAACAAATCAATGTTAAAAGATCATATATGATATCATATTAATATAACTAATTCCTGTATAACTCAATAACAATTATTTCACCATTATACAGGAGTTTAACCTACCGTCGACCAAGGAAAAAGTACAAAGTAAGGGGTTTCTTATCTCACTTTTAATTCTGTGAGGTTTCCATTGTTCACCACTTATTTATTGCATGTGGTGTGTGTACTACCCATGATTGTATTAATTGTGTAATATACTTTAATTTATGGATATTTAAATCATCATTTTATGATCCTCCTTTCATTGGTTTATGTTTCGTAAGTTACCAAATCGATAAGGGAATTTGAAATTTCAATTTCCACTCACTCGGCTTCACGCATACTTCATTGATTATTTTACTCCAAGTTTATGTGTGGAATCACTATTCATTTTCTTATGTCATAATTTCCACTCTCCTTTCTGTAGATATACTTTTGATACACATAATCACTCAATTGATAATTTCTAAATTCATCAATATGATCTTGATAAGAGTAATTTTAACTCAATCTCCATTTGTTGAGTTAAGCATCCAATTCATTGGTGTTGTTTTTACAAGAATATGTGTGAATGTCCTCTGATTTATTTAAACTAAATATCCAATCCTATTGACTATATTTATATTTTTCACACATAATTATGTCATTTATTTATCCTTAACCTAAGTAAATAGTCTTTATAATAGAATTCATCTCAATTTACATTCCATTGAGACTACTTTGTTGTTATACACCAATTCACTTTTATAAGGTGTATATAATGTACTTTGACATAGTATATCATGAATCCCATTATTCTCATGATATTATAAAGTTTTGATTAACTCAATTATTTTTATTCAAGTGTCTCTCTTTTGGTTAGAAACTTTAACTAAAATATCATTTTAAAAGTTTTAAATATTTATTATTCTAAATCTTTCTCATTAATGTCCATGTTTTAAAAATGGTTTTAAGGATTTATTTATATGTACATTAATGTTTTAAAATGTTAATTTCTTTAAAAGTTTCAAAGTTTTATGGGACACTTTGATTCAAAAATCTATTTTAAATGTCTTCTTGACAAATAGTGTGACTTTTAAATGATTTCAAGAAAAAGGGTGATATTTCTCTCAAATAGTTTTGATGATTATTTTCATCTATGTCAATATCCTTCATTATTATTGATTGAGGTTAATCTATTATAATACAATCTTCTATATTGTATTGAATGAGTTATGGTTGACTATGGATGTACTATTTTTATACCATTCATGGTTTGTGGGAAAAGTATTGACATTTTGTATGCTAGTTTTAATACAAATGTTTATGTTATGTTTCAACTTTTCATATGAGGAATGTATTGGACTTATTAAGTGACGGGTGGAGCCCACTATAGCTCCTCGATGCATCGGTAGGTCTCATGAGTCAAACTAGTGTCTTGGCACGAGGCCTTGACAAAATCTTATTTGTAGTCATGGAACGAGGCCTTGGCTACGTGGTTATGATAGTCTGGCATTATGCATTCCATCATTATGAAAGTGGTTATTGATATTGCATTTGATTATTCGACTAGTAGAATATCCATGTCAATAAGTAAATGGCATTATTTCATTTTATCTTTTCCATATTATGTTGAAGTTCAAGTTTAAAAGGATCTTGTTTTAGTTATACATTCCCTTAGGTTTTTATGCTTATCTATGAAAGCTTCTACTATATTGTTATCCTTACTGAGCATCTGAGCTCACCCCTTTCAATGTTTTATTTTTACCAGGATGTGAAGAAGTAATTTATGAATGACCTGCAGGGATAGTATGAGAGGATATGAAGACAAGATGTTGTTATAGTTTTTTTTACCTTATGATGTAATGTAAGACTTCATGAATATATCTAGTGTTTCCAAGGCTACTAAACGAACCGGTATTTTGAGACTTGATCTTTTGTGATCATGCCAATGATATGTAATAATTCACCGACTCTAGGTAACTAGGGTCGGGGTGTTACAGTTGGTATCAGAGGAAGTTTAGTACAAACCTTAGAAGCTAGATTTAGATAAACTCTGATTAGATCACATAGAGCTAAGATGGACTTTGAGGATTAGTATATAAGAACTTCCTAGAATTTTGGTATTTTAAAGATTTTGTGAGTTTTCTGAGCAATACATCCTTGTCTGGATACAAGCATGTAGTGGCGGATCTGGAATAGATGTACCTAGGGGAAAAACCCAAAAACACCGCTTTGAGCTAGACTCGAACAGGAACTGGTGCACGACAACGGGCCTTGCTGCACTCTTGGTTACGACTATAAGGCCCCAGCCTTAAACCTTACTTAATCATGAGTTATTACAAGATTACACATTGAGGATCTTTTCGAGTTTAGAGTTTTAGAGAATTAGATCATAAAACTTGCATTACATTCCACATATAAACAAAGTGGTTACATAAAGATAGTATTCTTCATTCCCATCAATGGAAACACATTTAAAATAAAACATGGATTATTTATTGACACATCCTTGACTCTATCATCTTATCATGTACCTTTCCCTTGACCTGTGAAAAACATTTCAAAAACTTGGGATGAGCATAAAAACTCAGTATGGGTTATAAAAAAAACATGGAAAGGAAACATGAGTTCATATATACATAAGAATGAAATCATTCTTTACCCATAAAACATAGGCACTTTAACATACCTCATAAAATCATGAATAAATCATTGAAATCATAAGACATAAAGGTAACTTGAGGAATTCATAACATTCTTACGTAGGGAGTAACCCTCTTGGTTACATTTGGAATACCCATCACAGTATATTCCCTAAAATCTCTTCGGAGAAACCTTAACGTTTCACTCCTTCACGTTACCCAATGCATTGGAGAGTTATATCGGGCTCACCCGCCCTTAGTTTATCACGGAACCACCCGTCTTCATAATAATGCCCAAGAACCATAACATAATCATATCACATAAAACATGCATAAAGGAAACATAACATTACCACCTTTCAATCACAAGATATCAATACAACACATTGATATAAAAACATTATGAAATCCATTTTCGATACCAAAATAAAAGAAAAGTAAAACATGGTATTTATTTTTCTTTTAAAAAGAAGGTATGGCTTGTAGAGGAAGCCGAAACTCAAATAACGGTCACGACGGCGGAGAAGTCATTGTCGCCGCATACGTACGACAAAAACATTACCTTTTGTCGTTTATTAAACGCTTCGTATAAAAAATATTCCTTTTGAATAAACGGAAAAGTCAAAGGGGTTTATACACCGTATAAAAGAAAGTTGTGTGTAAAATAAAATATGCCTCAATGAAAGGAGATTGAGACGAAGTCCCATACCTCTTATCCGACTTGACCCGACCGTTCTTTAATCTCCTGAATAATAAACTTGAGTTAATATCTACTTGATTATGAATCTTTCTCAAGTTCATTATTCCTTTTATACCATGTTATGAATATCATGTAATCAGTTAAGTTAATAATGTTCATTTTGTCGGTATTTGGTTCTTAAGTCAAAAATAGACTTATTACACTTACATGTTGTTAATTTGGTCAAAGGTTCATTATATCCAGAATGGTATTCATGATGTAGATATCATATATGTCATATATATCCAGTACATACATACATTTATAATATTACATAATCATTTAGAGGTAAGAAATGAAATGCACCGTTCATGGAGACGGTAAGCCGTACGTACGCATGAACGCTACTTTCATTTCTATTTCGTATTTTATAGAATGGAATCATAATGATATAAAGGTATATTATAATTCTAGTATAATATCATATATAATATCATAGTTCCATCCTTTATATGTCCCACATATGTTATTTAACGAATCAAATCACTTTGAGGGGGCGGTAGTCCGCACTTCCTAAAATGAAGATATCGTGTTTACCCATAATGGAAACCATAAAGGTATGCCCAAAATGAAAAAAACACAAGCTTAAGGAAAACATAAACATATTATATATCATATATAAAAATAGTGACATCATAATGGCCACCTTTGAAGGTGTTAAATGAGTGTTGAACAATCATCGTTTCGGGAGGCAGAATTTCGCCATCCACAGAAACCGTAAGTTCTTTAACCATTTGATGTAGTTGTGTGAGAGTGTAGCTCAAATAAATATTATAACAACATCATTGTATATTTAAGATACTGTTTTTGTTACAAAATAAGTAAATAAAAAGAGTTTAGGGGGTTGGAGAAGCAAAAAAAACAAATGAACATGAGAGAATGAATTACCTTTAAAAGTGTAACTCCTTTTGATTTGAGTCTAAAGGCTTCCTTTGAAAGGATTATGCCCAAAGGGAATCCTCTAGGATGAGGAGAGGGATGTGTAGAGAGTAAATGAGCAGGGGTTGGCCGAGCCAAAGGCTTGAGGAGTGTGTGAAATGAGGTAGAGGTGGGGGCCTTTTATAAGAGGAGAGGAGGGGCACTTTTGGAAAGTAAAGAAATATTACTTTATTTGAAAATGTGTTTCGGTTTTAAAAGGTCCCAAATTGATATAATTCGTGTATAAGGTGATAAGGGTACGAAATAAACTCATACAATTGGTTTTGGCCATGTTTAGTTCATAGATTTTACATTGTCTTTCCATTTTATTTAAATCGTCAAATAATGATGTCATCGCTGCATCATTATTATGTCATCAATAATTTAATTTATTTAATGTCTAAAAATCATAAACAAATACTATGATGTAGGAAATCTTTTTATCTTTCCAATTATTATTTATAATCAAATATCTGATCTTTATAACCCCATGTAAAAATTGTTTTCGTGAAACATATTATGTTTGTGTCATTTTTTCTTTTACATTAAATAAAAAGTTATTTATGTCATTTCCCAACCAAAATGTCTCCATGGAGTCCCCAAGTTGACCCATGGCTTGTCTTGGTCGGCCATGACACAACCAATAATTTTGGGACATGTTTCTAGGTCATTTCATATTATTAAAGCATTATTTATACCTTAAACTACACTAATTACCACTAATCGCGATTAAAAACTTAATAAGTTACTATTCACCAAAAAATTATTTTAATCTCATTGAACCACATTTTACTTCTTAATGACAACCATGTATGTCGGATTTTCAAAATTCAATACACATTAGTGGTAAATTTTCATTTAACTGAAAAATCAGTTTGCTTGATTACCACTTAGTGGTTTCACTATTCATCAAAAATTGAAGTTTTTCAGAAAATTACCAAAAATTCACCCTAAGCTATATTTGATATTCCGAATTCAAAAGTGAATTCTATTTTACAAAATTCCAATCATATAAGTCACATTAATTAATTTAATAATTAATTCCCGCTGCCAGAGCAAATAGCGTGTTTTTACAAAACAATAAGTATCAAAAGATTGACACCAGTTTAAGTCTAATTTCAAAGTGAAATTGATTCCAATGACAACCATTGGATAAAATGGTAAAAATATATTCTAATGTCACTTCAAAACCAATTCAAAACATAATCTAATAATATAAATAAATTATATTAAAAAACATTTTTGATGTAAAATGCAGTATTTTTCACTATTCATTAAAAATGAACATTGTCAGAAAAATACCAAAAATTCACACAAGGTAAATTTTGATGTCCCAATCATATAGAATAGGTTTATTTTGACAAACATAGTTTATAAAATTGTCGAAATATATATTTAAAAATGGTTTGCCATCAAAAGGCAGTAAAACAATCTTTTAAGAATATTAGTGTATTCCATGCATAAGATTGTATTTATTTTCATTTTAAGCCTCTATAACACTATATTAATCATTAATAGACATAGATAAAAATATCTATTATTCATTACTTACTTGGGATGTTACAACGACACTCCCAGGGGATATTCTTAGGATAATTTACATTTTCTTTACAAACCAATTTGAAGTATTATATATAAGATGAGAGTAAATGACCTTGGTTAATCCTGATGTGTTTAAAATTGAGAATATGGTGACATGATATTCTCTAAATGATTTTATGACTACTATTAATCACACAATGCTTTCAGGTTTTAGTCAATGTCTAGATTCCAAGGAATTCATAGTGACTTTGAGAATGATGTACAAGGTGGGAACAGTGGTGGAAATGAGCAACAAAATGGAATGTTGATAGGCATAAAAGATATCGTCTTCATTCCAAATCAATTTTCTAAAAATATGATCAACAATATATATATTAACCAATTTCCAGACTCAACAAAGAAGAGAAAGGTGATGAATGATAAGATCTCTAGTAGTGGAGACCATGGAGAAAGGAATCCTCAATTTCCATCATGCAGGAAATGTGGAAGGAGACACCCAGGAAAGTGACTCAATGGGACAAAGAAATGATTTATGTATGGGAAGGAAGGACATAAAGTGAAGAATTGCTGAATAAAAATGAAGAGTACTATGGAAGAAGTTAAAAATAGTCCCAAGAATCCATTTACAGTCATTTTCCGTAAATGTAGGGGACCTGGCCATTACCCGAGTGAATTCTCTATTCTATAGGATATTTTTTTGGTCAAAGATGAAGCTATGTGGAAATAAATGGTCAGAGAAATGTTTAAAAAGTATTAGTGCTCCTTGTTGATGGGTTTACTTTGGAATAATCTTCTCGTGTATTTGTAACCCTATAGTTTTCCATGTGAGAATGATATTTGAGGAAGAATTATCTTTTCTCTTGTGTATATAGTTATAAATAACCATTTGGTTTTATATGATCATTAGGTTTGAGGCAATTACAAGTTATTATAATTTGGGATGAAAATGAAAGGTATGAGATAACATTTGTGGTAAAATTATTTTATGGTTATTTTGAGGAATTTATCTCATTTTGGTAATGTTATAAAATATAGTTTTTGAAAAAGGACAACACGCAGACCGTGTGACAACCCGTCGCATCGGAAAAAGCTATGGGAATCGAACCCACAACCAAAGTGCGATTGGGATTTATCGCCTACCACTAGACTACGTGAAGTCCCTGGTTAGTGTGACTTTTATTTTAGTTAAATGATTTTATTGATCAATAATAGGTTGATTTGGGATCCTATGTCTTATCAAATGAATACCCTTAGTATAGTAAAATGATTTAGTGATTAAGTGATAAATGTTATTTTGGAAGATGTTCGCTTTGTTGGGAACACTATATGCCCAAGGAAAATAGAATACTATGGGATTTCATTTGAGGAGTAATGGTGGATTTTTTACCTATGTTTTTATTGTGGATTTATAGTGATTTGGGTTATTTATGGAAATGATTAACCTATAATAAAGAATATTTGATTAGGTTAATTACTTTTAAGTATGTTACTTTAAGAGTAGTTGATGTCATTTAGAGATACAATTTAACGTGGAAGACTACATAACCAAATTATTATAAGTTTTGGGTTTCAATATTAGTTTGGATTATATTGAAGGATTTTAAGGACAATTGATTATTGAATGGTATTTATTTAACTTTGGGGTATTGTTGGTTTAATTTTAGAAATTAAGATTAGTGTTTTTTTATATAATGGAATATCCATTTGGGGGATCATCAGATCTTATACTAACCGTTTTGGTTTTTATTAATCTCTAAAGACAAGGTAAATATATAGTTTATCCTATGTGGATCATGTTATTCTATAGAAGTTTATTCTAGCTCTTCTAGTGTGACCAAGTCTTCTTGAATACTCATTTTTCAAAAAAAATGATTTAGTGGTAGAAATTTATTAAAGAATTAAACTCTACTTAAAAAGTAAGTATATCTCTTTATGTTCTTAGTAAATATCATAAATGAATTCCTCATATTTATTTAATGTAACTTAAAAAAATAATAAAAATGTTGTCCATTTACTTTTCCTACTAGGAAACTAATGACTGTTTTTCCCATCACAAGTTTGTGGTTTTCTTATTGTTAACTTTCTCCTGATCAGGTTTTCTATCCCTATCTATCATAACTTGACAGTTAGTTTATCGGCCATACCCATTTCTTTCTACATGGAATCCTAGTATAGGTTATCTCGGGTGACCTTTGTACTTCTCTTTCTTTATTCTAAAGTGATAGTTTTATTGACTCTTTTTCCGATGTGGGACTTTCCATTACATTCCCAAGCCCAATTTTAAAAATTGTGAGGGCGAAATTTATTGAAGGAGGGGAGAATGTAACACCCCAAGCTTCCATGGTACGTTTCCCTTTGAATAATGCAATGGCTTGTATTGTACGCAACTTCGAGATTCTAACGCACCACAACCAATCAAACTAGCCGTTATGAATAGTAATGCCTAATTTTTGAAATTTTATAAATTTTATCTTTCAAAATGGACTTCATTTTTGGATTCGTAATATTGAAATTAGCTTAGGGTGAAATTTTGGTACTTTTCGGATAACTTTCATATTTTGATGAATAGTAAAAATTACTAAATTTTAATTAAAAACAACTTTTTTAATCGAAATAATTAATAGTGATAATTTATGAATTTGTGTGGTTTTAAATTATATTTATAGTATATTTTTACCATTTAATACAATGTTTGTCATTGGACGGAATTTCACATTTAAACCAAACATAAACAAGTGTTAATCTTTTGATAGTTATTATTTCTTAAAAACACGCTATTTGTTTTGACAATGGGAATTAATTTTTAAATTAATTAATGAAACTTATATGTTTTTAATTTGGTAAAGTAGACATCATTTTTTAATTCCTAATATCAAATATAGATTAGGCCAAATTTTTGGTATTTTTCTGAAAAATTTCAATTTTTGATGAATAGTGAAAAATACTGAGTTATAGTTTAAAACCAAATTTTTATTTAAATAATTATTTATTTTATTTAAATTTAATTAAGGTCAAAATAGATACATAATACCTATATAAGTTCAATGTAAGTCATTGGAGTTAGTTTAGAAAAATTTTAGATATATAAAAATTTTATTGAACTTTTCACCGTCTTTTACCCACCTCCTAGGAGAATTTGGAAATTCACATAAAACTTAATTTTACAGCTTCTGTGATTGGAATTTCAAAAATCCGAGAGACACGGTTAATATTAAGGAGTAAAATATGGTTCAATGAGATGAAAATATTTTTTGGTGAATAGTAACTTTTTACTTCTATTTACCACGGTTAAAAGTAAATAGGGTAATTAAGGGTAAAAATGATATTAATATTACCCTAACATTTGTCCTAATTCTATTGGACAAGTGTATATCGACCAAAAATAACCTTAGGAATAAAATATTAACATTTAGGTCCACTTGGATTAGATTAGGACATTTATTATTATTTAATTCAAAGAAGAGTTAAAAGAGTTAAAATCAAAGTTTATTTACTAAAACATTTTTAATATAGGGTTATACATAAGATAAATTATATTTTAAATATTCATTAGAAATATAAAATTATTTTCTACATAATGGTATTTTATTTATAATTTTTAGACATTAAAAATTTAATTTATTTATGACACAATGGTGATGCAGTAATTACCTAATTAATGAAATATTAAAATAATTAATATTATAAATATCAAAATAAATGTAATTTGAGAATCTTTATGAATTACACTACTTTTATAGGTTACTATGACATATTAGGATTGATTATATAAAATATTTTCTAAGTAATAATGCTTTTATGAATTTATCAAAAACAAAATACCCAATAATGTCAAAATTGACATAAAAGAGTTTTTAAAACAAATATTATTTTATTAATTGATATTAAATTCCTAAAAATATAAGGTTCATCCAAGATACTTATATCATGATAGGTATATCATTAATGGACCACTTGGGGGTCTCTTGGAGGTATATAGTAAGTTTATTAACTATATAATATAAAAATATAAAGTGACATGGTAAGTGTCAAACTAATTAACTAAGAGTTAAAACTAAAAGATAAGGTTTATATAATGACCCAAACCTGTCTAAATTATATTGGTTGAGTATATATCGACCCATCCCCACCTTAACCTTTAAATAATCCACTTTTAAGCCATTAGAAACCGAATATGAATTTATTATAAAATAATATTTCTAGCTTTTACAAAGGTGCCCCTCACCCCTCTTATAAAAGGGCACTTCCCCTTCTCATTAATTCACACCTTCAAAGCAATTTGGCTCGGCCAAACTCTACCCAAATATCCTCCAAACTTCCCTCACTTCAAAATAGAGTCCTTAGCTTGATCATAAAGCCAACCTAATGAGGCCTTTTGATCAAATCAAAAGGAAGAAATCGAAGAAGAGGTAATGTTTTCACCACCCTCTTTCAAGTTCCTTTCTTCTTCCACTTCTTCTTTCTTTGTTATTTCCATTATAAAATAATAACTCCAGTATATTCTATATACTATGATGTTATTATAAATATGTTACAACCATATTCAGTATTCTATCCATCCTTTGAATGACATGTCACCATACGTGCGTACGTACGGCCTACCGTCTTCACGTCGTGGTGTAATTGTTATTCAATATATTATTATTTGGATGGGTATAATAATGATGTTTAGTTCATGTAAATAATAAATATAACATGATAATGATTCTTTCTATATGATATACCATCCAATTATATATTATTTTAATATCAAAAGAATGATATTGTCGCTCGTGAGTACGTACGGACTACTGTCTCCACGAACGCGATGAGATTCATTCCCCATCATATTCATACAAGTCAAATTCTCATTTGATGATTAAAAATAAATTTTATAGACATGATATGATTCTGGATATGAATAAGATACATCTCATCCATAAAAAATACGGCTCGCATAACAAATAATATAAAGGAAAACAAATCCGTTAACACTCGAAAAGATGATAATACTAAGATATTATTAACAAATCAATGTTAAAAGATCATATATTATATCATATTAATGTAAATGATTATTTTATAACTCAATAAAAATTATTTCACCATTATAGAGGAGGTTAACCTACCTTCGACCAAGGAAAAAGTACAAAGTAAGGGGTTTCTTATCTCACTTTTAATTCCGTGAGGTTTCCATTGTTCACCACTTATTTATTGAATGTGGTGTGTGTACTACCCATGATTGTATTCATTGTGTAATATACTTTAATTTATTGATATTTACATCATAATTTTATGATCCTCTTTTCATGGGTGTATGTTTTGTAAGTTACCAAATCGATAAGGGAATTTGAAATTTCAATTTCCACTCATTCGGCTTCACGCATACTTCATTGATTATTTTACTCCAAGATTATGTGTGGAATCACTATTCACTTTATTATGTCATAATTTCCACTCTCCTTTTTGTGGATATACTTTCGATACAAATAATCACTCAATTGATAATTTCTAAATTCATCGATATGATCTTGATAAGAGTAATTTTAACTCAATCTCCATTTGTTGAGTTAAGCATCCAATTCATTGGTGTTGTTTTTACAAGAATATGTGTGAATGTCATCTGATTGATTTACACTGAATATCCAATCCTATTGAGTGCATTTATATTTTTCACACATAATTATGTCGTTTATTTATCCTTAACCTAAGGATATGTTCTTTA
This sequence comes from Viscum album, assembly GCA_963277665.1. Lineage (NCBI taxonomy): Eukaryota > Viridiplantae > Streptophyta > Magnoliopsida > Santalales > Viscaceae > Viscum > Viscum album. The sequence goes on from OY728123.1 coordinate 1,761,866,072, forward strand.
TAAGAGAATTTATCTATATTTACATTCCATTGAGACTACTTTGTTGTTATACACCAATTCACTTTTATAAGGTGTATATAATGTACTTTGACATAGTATATCATGAATCCCATTATTATCATGATATTATAAAGTTTTGATTACCTCAATTATTTTTATTAAAGTGTCTCTCTTTTGGTTAGAAACTCTAACTAAAATATCATTTTAAATTTTTTAAAGATTTATTATTCTAAATCTTTCTCATTAATGTCCATGTTTTCAAAAATGGTTTTAAGGATTTATTTATATGTACATTAATGTTTTAAAATGTTAATTTCTTTAAAAGTTTCGAAGTTGTATGGGACACTTTGATTCAAAAATCTATTTTAAATGGCTTCTTGACAAATAGTGTGACTTTTAAATGATTTCAAGAAAAAGGGTGATATTTCTCTCAAATAGTTTTGATGATTATTTTCATTTATGTCAATATACTTCATTATTCTTGATTGAGGTTAATCTATTACAATAAAATCTTCCATATTGTATTGAATGAGTTATGGTTGACTGTGGATGTACTATTTTTATACCATTCATGGTTTGTGGGTAAAGTATTTACATTTCGTATGCTAGTTTTAATACGAATGTTTATGTTATGTTTCAAATTTTCATATGAGGAATGCATTGGACTTATTAAGTGACGGGTGGAGCCCGCTAGAGCTCCTCAATGCATTGGTAGGTCTCATGAGGCAAACTAGTGTCTTGGCACGAGGCCTTGACAAAATATTATTTGTATTCATGGAACGAGTCCTTGGCTACGTGGTTATGATATTATGGCATTATGAATTCCATCATTATGAAAGTGGTTATTGATTTTGCATGTGATTATTCGACTAGTAGAATATCCATGTGAATAAGTAAATGGAATTATTTCATTTTATCTTTTCCATATTATGTTGAAGCTCAAGTTTAAAAGGCTCTTATTTTAGTTATACATTCCCTTAAGTGTTTATGCTTATCTATGAAAGCTTCTGCTATATTGTTATCCTTACTGAGCATCTGATCTCACCCCTGTCAATGTTTTATTTTTTCCAAGATGTGAAGAAGTAATTTATGAATGACCTGTAGGGATAGTATGAGAGGATATGAAGGCAAGGTGTTGTTGTAGTTTTTTTACCTTATGATGTAATGTAAAACTTCATGAATATATCTAGTGTTTCCAAGGCTACTAAACTAACCAGTCTTTCGAGACTTGATCTTTTGTGATCATGCCAATGATATGTAATAATGCACCGAATCTGGGTAACTAGGGTCGAGGCGTTACATTATTTTACAAGTTTGATTAGATTTTAGATTGTTTTTAGTGAATATTTTAATTTTGAATGTTGTAATTATAAATTCAAATTTGGTAGTTTTTTTTGTTGGATTTAGGTTTTTTTAGTTAATATTGTAATTTTTGAATTTTGTAAATGTGAATGTGTAATTTTTCTGGTGGTTTTACTTGTTTTTTGTCTATTTGTGCTTGTTTGTGGTCTGGTTTCTGGTCTGGTTTTGGTTGTTTTGGTTTTGGTTCTATAATGGAGTGGAAGGTTTTCCTAAATTATTTAAAAAAATATCTTTTACATTAGTTATTATATAACCAACATTAAAAATAAATTTACATGGGTATTTTATGTTGGTTATAAAATAATCGATATAAACAATGCAATTTTCCATGTCATTTTTTATATAAACCGACATGGTATACTATTTTTTACATTGGTTATTTAATAATCAATGTGAAAAACCTTCACTGAATCATATTTAATGTCGTTTATTTAATAACTGACATGAAAAATCTCCAAAATAATAATGTTTACATCAGTTATATTAACCGATGTTGAAAACATGATTTTTTATGTTGCCTGCAACAACATTTCCATAAAAACAACGTTAAAAACCTAAAAAAGGTGTCGTAAAAACAATTCACTACTTATATGAGTGTGTGTAAAGAATCTCAAAGTCTTGAAGATATAATAAAAATGGATCCATAAATATCTAAATCAAGACATGATGAAACAAGGTATTTATTTCATGGAAGATGTTTTATTTGTTCTCTCCCTAGTCATTTGAAAAGGAAATTCTACTGGAAGAATTTTTTGTAGGAAAAAGAATCCATAAGGAGGTCCTCTACACCAGTGGCATACAAGGAAATATCCTATAATGTAAAATGGCATATTAATCTAGAAAAAAAGGGCATTGTACTAGAGTAAAAACATGAAGTTCAATGTTCGGTGTACAAATCACCTATCATGATAAAATCACACCAACTCTCTTTGAGAGAAATGAATAAAATCTATAAAAATATGGGGTCAATTCTCTAGTTATGAGTAATAAGGTTGTACACCTAAAGAAATACTCACCTCAAACAGAAAAGGGTGAGGTGTTTTATATGGATTCTATAGAGAAACAATAAAAATGATTTCCTGGTAAACTTACAATAAATATATCAAGATGATAAATAAATGATATAAGAATATCCCTCTAATAGATAAATAATCAAGAGTATAAGTTAATTGGAAATATTCCTACCCCGACAAAGAATTATGGAAAATGGTGTATAGGTAGTGTGTCAAAAACATAAATCTGTCTAAGTATGTTTGAATCCAAAACTATGAAAATGTTTAAACAAGTAGTACCTATATATAGAAAGAATCCATATCATGTGAGTAAAGAATTTATAAGTATATGGAAAGAATATTATAGTTGGCTAGGAAGTTGTAATAAGCACCAAAAGAGTAAAATAATTTACAATAAAAGATCATAGGGTTGGTCCATTAGGATTGACCACAATCCTCTTCATAAGAATTACAAATGAACCCATCTCCCCATGTTCATAAATGTATCTAACTATTTAAAAAAGTTTTTTTGGCTTCAAGGGTGGATGAGATCCATGGGTGTTTTAAAAAATAAGTGAATTTTTTTTATTGCTTTAGGTTTATTCTCAAAGGGGGGAAATTTTAGTGAAATTAAATGTCATGAGGCATGAATTTACCTCTTGAAATCTGTTTTTCTACACTGATCAGTACTCATATAAACTTATAGTGATGTATGGGTTATTTCACTACTATTAGGTTTTTTTTTGAGGTTTTTTCATTATTGAATTTTAATTTGAATTTCCAACAAACTCGAAAGAGGATATTGTTCAAACCAAGGTTTTTGAGCTATAAATTTATGGTATGTTATTTTTTTTCAATCCACACTGGCTCAATAAGGGATTTTGAAATCCAAATAAGGTGGTTCATGGGAAAATAAAATCATGTAAGACCTATATAAATGGTTAAATTTTCTAGTGTATTCTAAAATTTTTGTACTGAAAATCTAGGAAGAAAATAACTAAAGATGATCGAGAAGATTTCAAAACATTTCCAAGTAAAAGGAATATTCTCTCTAAAGATATTTTTTTAAATATAGAAACATTTTTCTATAAAAAATGTATATTTTTATGATAATATGGTTGAGTGGGTTCCACTGTTGAAGATTTTTTAAAGGATATGTTTTGAAAAAATCAGAATGTTTCATTAAATAAGGTTTCATGAAGAAATTTGATAAAATGTTGTATATTTCTAAAGCCCTATTAAATATCAAGTTACATAAACCAATATACATTGGTGAATAAAAGGCATCATGAAAAAATTAAGTTTTTCATAGTAAAGTTGTGAGAATGAGTAATAATGGAGAAAGTTTCATGAATTAAAGTTACACAAAGAAAAGGATTATAAGTTTATTAAAGGGTCTGTATTTTCCTATAAGTACTCAATATCAGATAGAGAAAATAAGGGAGTTAATTGAGTGATATTATTGAAGTATAACACTATAAATTCATCAAACTATAATTTTTACAAATGAAGTTATAAGAACTATTGGGTTCTGTAAATGAACTGATGTGAATCATTGAGTTTCATAGACATACTATTTAGGAGAACCTCTATTTAGAATGAAGGTTTATCTTTAAACAAATAAGATTTTTGAGAAAGGTTTATTCAGTAGAATTTTCAAGAGGATATTTTTTTTAAGTAGGAGTTTTGTGAAAGATGGAGTTTCATAAAAGCATAAATTACATGAAAAGAGTGTTTTGAACATATATTTTAAGTGAACAGTGTATTCAAGGAGTATCAAACTAGGAATATGATGCATGCATAGATTTTTTTTATCAAGGAAAAAGAATTATGCTTCCAATCTATTGAATATTACCTAAAATTCTATAAACATTGTAAGTACATTTATCAACACAGCACATAGAGGTGAGGAAGAGGCGGTGTGCCTTGGGTGAGGAGTGTCCAAACCCTAAATCTCATAAAGGAAGTGTGCCTGACATGGAGTGAATATTTCTAAATAATTTTTAATCCACAAAACTATTGAAGCTAATTGGCTTATATTATGATCGACACAACTTCAATGTAACCAAGTAAGAAATCTGTGTTTCATGTGGATGTTTTAGTTTCCTGTGTTGGAGTTGGTGTCCTAGAACCAACTTGTTTGTACTTTATATTATTTAATTTACTAAAATAAGTGAATATTAAATATATATTATCACATATTGATTATTATTCTACATTAATTTAATGTGATAATTTCCTAGAAAATATGTTTCATCAAAATAAATCATAGCATTTCTCTATTATGATGAGAACCTTGTGATGTTATGATGATATATATTAAATTATTTTCATATGGTAAATACGATAAACTATGACTAGGAAAATAGTTTTTAAACTATCAATTTTGAGTGATCATAATAATATGAGGCTTTATCTCATGAATGTCTAACTTGGTGATCACCAAGATGGGATATTATGAAGATAGACCTGCCAATAAGAATTTTGTATGTTTGTGTGTCATTAGATATTCCTTTCTACGATTGTGTGAAATGGTCCTTAGACTTTAATATTATTGTTAATACTTATCATAACTCATTTTATTATATGTATTGATGAAACCCATGATGCACTATGTTCATGTAAAGTAGGATACATTGGGTGTTTCACGATCGATATGTTATTAATAAATAATTCAAGGAAGGATTTGTTTATTTCATTTATGAAAGTTAATATCTCAAACATTTGATTGGAATGGAACCATAAAAAATAAATTTCATGGCCATGGTTATGTATAAATATTCATTGTGGATAATCATATAAAGATATATCAAGCATTAATATTGATGAACCAAGTATATAACCTGATTGATGAGATATAGAGAAAATGATATTATATTACACAATCTTCACTCGTATGTGGTTGTTGATGTTGTGACATTAAATTCTTCCTCTTGGGTGTTCTAAACCATTGCTAGATAGTAATCTTAGACTTTAATCAAGCCCACCTAATGTTAAGTAGGAATAATCTTAGAGGTCCACATGCTAAGTTCATCTATTGATCTCAATTAAATTCTCTTTGAAATTAATTATTAGAATAAAATTATTATTCTCAAGTCCTGGGAATAATTATATTTTGGATTTATTGATCATATAAATTAAATAAATATTTATTTGTAAGGAAATTATTTAATTACATAGATATATAATATTTATTTATTTATTGAATGAATAGATATTCTATTAAATATTTATTTGAGTATTAAATAAATGTCAAAGAGGATAAGTGAAAAAGATGATTTGGAAGATAAATATTAATTTTGAAGATGGTAAAATTATATTTATCATTGTGCCAATTAGCATGCATCATGAGAAAATATTATTATTATTACATGGAATGGGGTCTTTTAAGGGTTTAAAATGCTATTAAGAACCTATATGAAATTAAATAATATTCAAACCTAACCCATAACAGTATAAATATACTGATATGCCTATTATTCTAAGGTTAATCGAATTAGAGAATCAGTTTTCATAATGAAATATAGATTTCTCTCTCTTTATTAAGATAAAATAACGCTCTAGAGTATATTCTCTCAATCCAAATAGATTCTCTACCCTCCTTAATATTCTTAAGAAAAAGAGTATAAGTAAGATTTATCAATCCAAAAGGATTCATTACAATAATTATGGATAACACAACAATATGGTCGATCCACTTCACTAGCATTAGGAAATCCATTTACATTTTTTAGAGATCAAAGGATCTAATATGGATCACCACTATAGATATTCTACACTTTGATCCTACAAGAACAATGATGGTAGACTGAAAGGGTTTCATAAGATCGACATCTTTATCTAAGAAAGACCTCAGGGTTTAGGAAAATTTTCTTCCAGTACTATTAAATTAATTATAAATTTAACATGAAAGATCTTATTGGTTCTGGTGTTCCCATCAAGTTTCATCAGGAAAAAAATAGTCATAGATCCCTCATCATTCACATTATAGATTATCCATTGAATCCAAAAATTGTTGAGTAAATACTGGCCCCAATAAGCACTTATGATGCACCCAAAACCATAGAGTGACATCAAATTATTAACTTTCATATTTATAAATATTTATTTTATTGTTAATCATTACACATTTCAAAGTTATATTTCATTTCATTGATGTTTTCTTAATCTTTCATTGAGATCGTTTCTTCCTCCTCTTTGTTTCTCACTCGTATAAACAATATTGCTTAATAATTAATAAAGAAAACATCCAAAGAACCAATCTAGAGGTTCAAAGAACTCTAGTCGAATAAAACATGGTTACATGGAATATAATCCTTTGTAACACACTATGTATCCATCATTTCACCAGGACACCCACATGTACTCTGGGTTGTTGTGTAATGAATACACATCATGTGCATTAAGTGTGCCTCATATTGACTAGCTATAGTGGAACACTATTTTTTTTTTTGAACCACACACCTTGTATATTTTCTATATTCCAAATAATGCATGTGTTTTCATGGTAGAAACATGTGGCCAAAACGCATCATGTAATTAATACACTATGTGTATTTTATACACAATTTGTATAGGATAGAAACTATAAAACATGAGTTTCACATTGTGTATCCTTAATATATGTTATGTACCTCATAAATGTCAACAAGAATTACTCATCAAGTCCTTAAGTGTGTATTATATTCATTCAATGAAGAAAATTGCACATCATATGGATAGCCTGAACATGTTTTGTACATTATCTATTTACACAGAAATATTAAATTTAATTAATTACTCCATTAAACCTCATTAACCTGAGTTACATGAGTCATTTAATTGATATTACACATTGTTTGTTAGGTTTTATATGATATTAAATGCTTAATTAATTCTATGTAATAATCAAAACAACAAATCATGTTTGGTTATTGCATACTAAAGACTCAATGTGCATTAAATCATATAGAAAATGTAATTTTCATGTGTTCCATTTTTTATTAATTTGGCATTATACACCATAAAATTAGGATGCATTCCATGTATGAAATTTTTCATTTGAGTTAAATTTATACAATAAGGACCATAATGAGTAGTTCGAATAGGTACTCACTAAGTTTCTACCAAGTAAAAATGTTGTATACTATTTTATAAATTTTGAAATAAAATAAAATTGTTTATTTTATTTAAAATCATAGTAGATAAGAATATTTAGGAATATTGGATGGAATAAGATAAAATGAATTAATTTATTAATAAGATAATTAATCAGATTAATTAACTTGTGTTATATCTTATTGAAGAACATATTAAAATGAATGTTAGCTAGTTATTTTAAATGTGTAGTCATTATGTATAACCGATCATGAGATTTGATCAAACATACGTATGTGTTGGTTTTATTTAATTTAATTTTATGTGATGAATTTAAAATTATTTATTATTAAACTAAATGTGATGGTTTGTGTGTCATCCCTCCCTCCTTTATTATGTAGGACTTGTTCATCTAAGGTTTTTTTATGTAATTCCATTTAACCAATCTTTGGGTACCCCTCACCTATGTGTGAGATATAAAACATATGTAATAAAAGGAGTATGAAAAATTGCATGGAGTCGATATAAAGTGGAATCATATTTGAGGTGATTAAATATATAATTGAGAAAAAAACCAGACTAGGTGATACATAAGTGTATTAGGGGAATGTTTCAACTCATGCCAAGACGTACATAAGTAATTTTCCCCTAGGTACATAGGTTTATTTATATTTCTCTCAACAAATAAACCATTAGATAATATCATGATTAGTTCATTTATTTATTTATTTTATTTCTATATTATGCGTGATTTATTTTATTTATACAAGAACTTGATCACATAAATAAATGGACTAATATGAAAATATAGAATTAAAATAAGTGGATTATGTGTAAATATTTTATTTGAACATAGTGAAATACACTTAATATTATAATGAAATGTGAAATATATATCAAGAAAATTTTAATCATAATAAATCAAAACCCCCCAATATAATATTAAGTTAAATTAATCCTTCCATTACTTTATTGGTAATGAATCCATAGAACTAAGTTTCGGTCCAACCCTTTTTGGCACAATTAATTTTATCAGGGATTTAATATGAATGTTTTGGGTTAACTTAACTATTTTACATCAATAGGTGTAACCCTTTATATACATGGTGTAACTTGGAGGTAAGTGTTGAAGATACCCGAGTAAGGGTTTCTGGATTGGGGAGTCCACTCAATAGATCAGGAAGCTACAAGCTAGTAGTTATCAAACACATGCCTACCTAAATAACTTTAAGTAATTTTCCAATCCCTTGTTTGGGTTATGATGAAGGGAATGTGTATTATTTCCACTATAATTTCCAAGAAACTAGACATTCTAAGTCCAATGGTAATATATTTTACGTCTTTATAAAATAGGGAAAGGGATATACTTAAATTTATTTCATCTCACTTTTTATAATCAGATAAAGTACTAATAATCTACTCTAAATTATTTTACAATAAAATGGAAAGTTTAAAAAACACAAAACTATCCATATTAACTATACTAGATAAAGATAATATCATTATACACATAAAATTTCAGTTATGGTATAGGCACTTTTTCATTGTACAACATCGAGAAGAGAAGTTGTACATGTTGGAATCCATAATTCCTACTTAGACCTCTCAGAAGGTGAGTGAGAAAGAGTTACCTATCTATGAGAAACACTTGTACGATATAGTTGATTTCTATTGTTTAATGTTATATTCCATGTCTAGTGGACTAAAAAATCACAAGATACTATGGGTGAATATGTAATGCTTAGTCATCTATGTGGTTTGTATCAGGATAGAGAAAGAAAAGAAAGATTTGAGATCTCCAAGGAACTCTTCCCGTGAAATCTTGGAGAAAGCGCACATCCTAGACCTCACATAGTCAAAATGATTGTATATATAGAGTATTTGGAAATTATAGGGTTTAAAATACCTAATAAAATTTTCACTGATCTCATTATCACCTCACTTACTCAAATTTTCTCTAACTTTTTTATTAATTTCAATATGGATAGTATTGAGGAATTACTCCCAGAGATCCTCACTTTAATTTTACAGACTGATAAGAGACTGAAGCCTAAAAAGTATTATTCCCTTATGTTGAATAAAAGGAAAGGAAATGAAAAGATAACCAAGACTAATTCCAATTCTAAGGATTCTATACATCACCCATTCAAGAAGAGGAAGATCAAATGGGAAATGAAGGATTAAAAAGTTGTATGATTCTAATGTGGTGAGAAGGGACACTAGAAGAAAAGCTTCATGGTGGGAAGGAAGAAAGGATATGCTTCAGGTATATTTTTTATCAATTATAACCTTTCAATTTATATTAAATGGTTATGGGATACCCCATGTGGTTATCACATTTGTATACAAATATTTGATCCTAGTAAATTTTGAATGGTTGTATGGGGTGATGTGGATTTGTGGGTTATAAATGGAGCTAAGTTGACAATAGTATCCATTAGTGAAAACCACCTCAAATTGTTGATAGGAATGATCTTGGTTTTTTATAATTGTTATTATGTGTACATTTCCCAATCTATAACTCTATAACATATCCAAATTAGGTTTTTTATGGGCCCTCAAGCGTGCCTCCCCATACACTAGAGGCTACTGACTAGTAGTGGGATGTGATGAGTATAGTGGGGAGACTATACCCCCTGGTATAGAGTTACAATAGAGTGGAAATAAACAATATAAATAAATATAAGAGTAATGGAAACATTGCAGAAACAATATATCATACAACTAGGAAGTAAAGGAGAATCCAATAAACTAATAATAAAGAGTCATGTAATGATAGGATGAGATGTATCTAAATTTAAAACTGGAAGCAATACAAATAAATGAAACAACTAAAAAAATAACTCAAAACCCCAATTTTTAACCCCATGTTGGTCCTGTATCTAAACTCCATCCCATAGAGTAAGAAAAAAATCTACAACAAGGTCTCTTTCCCTTTGCCAAACCTATATCCATGTAATCTTCTTGGGTTCCAAACGGTGTCCCAATTAGGGTTTGAGTAAAACTTAGTATATCGACATCACTGTGTCTAAACGAAACACATATAATAATAATTGTGTGTAATATAGTGATAAATAGTTGTATTAATTAATCAATTAATATAATACATAGATCAACCTACTTTGAAACCATGTTGTAACGTCTCTAAGCATGTAGAAAAACCATGCCAACCATAACCATATATCTAAATAACCCACTTTAGTGCCATTTCGATATTTCTATGAGCATACAACATAGCCATGCTAACCATAACCATATATCCATATAAATATCACACAAATATGGTTTAATACCACTATATACGAATTTTTGAATGGGACTGGGAAGATCTTGCACAATATAAGCATTAGCACATGGAACAGGGTAGATCCCAATCAATATAAGCATTGCATCATGAGACTAGGTAGATCTTGCTCAATATAAGTATTACATCATGGTAAGAATTATATCATAAATCATAAAACATGTCATAGAAATAAGGATGTAACAATATAACATCATATGGATCAATGGTTAATTTTTAAAATTTTCATTTATCTTTCAATTACAAATATCATTTATCAATTTGGTCTTAAAACATTAACATGCTAGAAATTTTAATAAACAAGACATTTCCAAAGTGAAACTATATCAATAAATCAACAGAATTTCATGTCATTATAAATGCACCTTAAGTTGTTAGCTAATTCATATATCAATTCAAGGGTTTTCTCACCTAATGGGTATCCATAAGATAGTCTCTAATCAAGTGGATCCAATAGTGTACAAGGAATAATCCAATCCACCGTTTAAATGATTTAGGTGCATGATATGTTGGAACAAATTCAATATTTCACATACTTGAAAATTAAGAATACTATAGGGTTAGGTTTTAGACCCTCTATATTTATCTGAGGATCAACAAAATGCTTCCAATAGAAAATTCTGACAAGGATGAAGGTGCAGATGGTTGCAAGAAGAACATAGATCAACCCAAGTCAAGATAAACATGATTTCCATAGTGGAGATCAAAAGAAAACACCACTTTAATAGAATAATTAGGAATGGATATGAATACCAATTAAAAGAGAGCCACCAAGGACACTAAACATCATTATCCAGAGGTGATTAAATCTCCTCAGAATCATGGGGATTCACCTACAGCTCAAGAGGAGAGGATACACAACCAGTGGAATCCAAAAAATTATATTCATATAAGACTTAAAACTATTTCCCATGAGAAATAAACTATGTGTAACCCCTTCACATCATTTATATATTGATAAAATAAATACACCAAAAAACTTGTCATGTCAGGTTAATTTTAACCCTTCTTGAAGATTACACGACATGAAATTGGTACACGAAGTGTAACCACATTACATCATGAACCAGTTCACAACATGTGTCTGACAATAGTTATATGTTTTGTTATATGTACACAAAATGTAATTTTCCAGTGTTTAGTTTTCATCCCAACTTATGTAAAAGATCTTGAACCACCTATGAAGCCTTCCAAATTCACAGGGAACCCTCATAATCTGGTTTAACATGTTTATACCCAGACTCCATTAATTCAAAAAAAAACATAAATACAAAATATTTAGGTCATTTTCCCCAAAAAACTTTCTCCGTCTCTAAACAAGACTTATCCACCAAGTTTTAAAGACAAGGGAAACCCCAATGAAATATGTTCGATGAAAATATTAAAGAGGGACGTACCTAGAAAAAGATAATATCTTACAACCACCCCACTATATAACATATGATCCCCAAGATTCTCCAAGAATCATTGTGGGGTCTTAGTGAATAATTCTATACACTATGATCATATATCAAACTTCCTCTCCTAGGTATCCTCCTAAACATGCCCATGATTCCACTGCACTCAAACCAAATGTATAGTCCAAACCTATAGATACTTCTCACTATAGTTCATAAACCATATAGGATTATCCTCAAAGGATACATCAATAAAAATCTCTACATCCTCTACATATATCACATGATAAGGGTTAGGATAATGTCTTCAAATTTGTGACACATGAAACACATCGTGCATGAAACTTTAGTGTTGTAGAAGGTTTAATCGGTATGCCACTAGAATGACCCTCTACACTATCTCAAACAGCCCAATAAACTTGGGTGCTAGCTTTCCCTGTTTCTTGATACGACATTGCCCCAACCTTGGTGACACCCAAAGGAAAACACAATGACTAGCCTCAAACTCCATAGGTCATTTTTTTGGTAATTATATGATTTATACCTTCTTTGTTTAGTCACAAAACTTCTCTAGATCAATTAAATCTGATCAAACATCTCTTGCGCATGACTAGGTCCAACAAGCACTAGCTCACCTAACTCCAGCCATAAAATAGGCAAACGGATCGGCCTTCTATACAAATATTTGAAAGGTTTTATTTGGATCAATTCATGGAATTTGTTATTATATGAAAACTCAAGGAGTGTCATATGATACTCCCATGAACCACCAAAATCTAAAACACTGGAACATAACATATCCTCTAAAACTAGAATGGTTCACTCAGATCAGCCATCAGTCTGAGAAAGATAGGATATACTCAGAAGAACCTATGATCCCAGATTCCTATAAATAAATTTCCATATTCATGATGTAAAACAAGGATCTCAATCAGAAATTATACTCCTAATAACATCATGTAGTTGAACTACCTCACACATGTAAAGACAACTTCGGTCATAAATTGTTAAGGTCTCCTTAATAGGTAGTAAATGCGATACCATTTTCAATAGATCCAAGATAACCCATACTAACTCATTATTGTAGGTTTTCCTAGTTAATCTGGCCACAAAATACATAGTCACATTATCCCATTTCCACTTATGAATGGGTAGAGTCAACAAAATCCCAACTATCCTTTGATTATCATCTTTCACCTACAGACAGGTGAAACATATTTCCACAAATCCCACTATCTTCTTATTTATTCTTGAACAGCAGTACTATCTATGGAGATCATGATACATCATTTTCAAACCAATATGTACCGTATATTTGGAAGCATGAAACTCTCTCATCATCTCCTCATGAAATCCCATAGGAACCCATACTCATCCATGGAAAATAATAGAATTGTTTCTACCAAGAGACTATCCTGATGGTGTCTCCCCACCATATAATTCATCTCTCAAAACTAGAACCTCAGGATGAAATAACTATACTAACTTGAACTGATCCAAAATAATAGTCATAATAGATGTTGAAGTCAAAGATAATCATCCCTATGACTCCTAAACATCTAGATATATGTTATTAAAGAGTTACATCATCTTCCACTCATCACAATAATCATGCACTACCTTCGTTTGTGTCTTCTATCTCAAAGAAACATCAATGATGTTTCCCTTTCCCAGTGTATAAGCCAAATAAAAGTCGAAAGACTGAAAATACACAATCCACCTCCTCTGCCAAAGGTTCAGGTTCCACTAGGAAAATATGTATTTGAGGATATTTTGGTTTGTTTACACAAAAAATATCTCACCCATAAGATAATACCTTCGGAATCTCAAGGCATGTACTACAGCAACTTACTCTAGATCGTGTGTAGGGTAATTCCTCTCATACAATCTCAGATGTCTCGAGCCATAAGCAGTAACTTGATCCTCCTAAATCATAACTACTTCAAGCCCAATTCTAGAAACATCATAGTGAATTGTATATACTTTACCCAGTACAAGTAAATTTAGGATAGTTGATGAGTTTAGCATGCCTTTCATCTCTTGAAAATCTTTCTCATGAGCATCTGAACAAACAAACTTCCCCCCCCCCTTATTGGTTATCCTAGACATTAGTGCTTCCATATGAAAGAATTAATAGATAAAACACTATTAATAACCTTCTAAATCTAGAAATATTTGAATCTAGAAGGAATTATTAGGCCTCTCCCAAGATACCATGGCTAAAAATTTATCCAGGTCCATAGAAACTTCTAGATCTAAGATGACATGACCCAAGAAGTGCACTTTATCAATCCAGAAACTCTATTAATATAGCCTGGTGTAAATATGATTCTCTCTCAATGTACTCAAGATGATTTCAAGATGTTGGGCATAATCTTCTGATAACTAGGTGTACACTAAGATTTCATTGACAAAACCAACAAAAACTGGTCCAGAAAAGGATGAAAGATCCAATTAATCAAGGACATGGATATCGTTGGTGTGTTAGTCAGATCGAACGACATCAATATAAACTTATACAATTCATACATGATCCTAAAAGTAGTATAAGGTGTGTATAAAGGTATCAAACTTAACTGATGGTATCCTAATCTCAAATCAATCTTGGAGAAAATATTGGCACCACTCAACTGATCGAAGAGATCATAGATTCATGGAAGATTTTATTGGTTATTAACCCTCATCTGGTTAAATCTCTAATAATCCACACATAATTAAAAAGTCGCATCTTCCTTCTTAATGAAAAGAACTATATAACCCCATTCAGATGTACTAAGCAATATGAAAACTTTAACTTCCAGATCTTCCAACTGAACTTTCAACTCCTGAAGCTCTGATGGTACCGTTCTATAAGGTGGTATAAAAATTATCTATGCTCCTAGTACCAACTTGATCATAAATTATATATCTTACTCAAGAAATAATCCATAGAACTCGTCAGGAAAAACATCCTAAAAATGGACTACTATTGGAGGAAAAGTATCTTTCTACCTTCCACCATCATCTAGAGAAAGAATTTATATCTAATCCATGTGAAAATACAATCTACACTAAATTTTTCATGCATTACCATCCAGAAGATCCCACTCACCCTAGTGAGAATATGTGCCTCATTCTAGAGTTAGAAAGGTAACTCTCCTCTAGTAACATTTGATATGATCCTAGTATAGAACTAGACAATCCATACCAAGAATCAAATCGAAAACTGTCATTTCCAACACAATTGGTTCCCAAAAGAAATAGTAACCACTAATTTATAGAGAACACACATTACAAAATTTTATATACTCCAACCACACTTCTAATGGTGTATAAATGCTCAGAACACCATCCAATATTTACACATCCAAGCCCAGACCATTTACAAAAAGAGAAGATAAAAAAGTAATGTGGTGCTCCTATATCAAACAAAAAATTAAAGGTTAGATGATAGAATAATCATACCAATAACGGTAGAATTTCCTATATCTATAATAGGTAGATTAGTCTACATAGCATGTAACTAAATAGCCCCTCTTCCTTGGGTTCTAGTCTGAATCCCCTCAGTTATTCCCTCTTCCTAGTATTTTCGTTCTTGCACTAGGGTATGAAATCCCATACCTCGACCTAAACATCCACTAGAACTCTAGATGCTGGACTTCTAAGGATTAGCTAAATCCTTCCCAAACTCTGGTCTTAGCCCCCTTTAACTTCTCTGCTATTGTATTCCCCTATAAAACCTCAAGAGGTGGCCCATCTTTCCGCAGGAACAACACTCCAAAGTGGGGTAAAGACACTGAGGCTGCTTGTGGACTAACTTTCCACACTAAAATTACTACAATGGAACACGGTCCTGAGATGGTTTCCCACTACCCTAACTACTTTTTCCACTATTTCCTTGGGAAAAAATATCATAGAGGTGCTTTTTTCACCAGAAGAAGATCTCATAGTTCTCTCTACTGAAAAAGACTAGCCACTACTCTGGGCCTCTCTCATATTTCTTTTTGTAATGAGTGTTTGATTCATCACATCATAAAAATTGATCAGTTGGGAGACAATCACCTATGTCCTGATCTCATATTGAAGACAATCATGAAAATGTCTCACCCTGGAGATATCATCAGCTACTAAAGATGGCACAAAAGTGTTGTAGGTTAGTGAAGCATCTAGCATATTCCTACACTAACATTCCCTCATGTGTAAGGTGCATGAACTCACAAGACTTATCATCCCTCAATGTATTGGGATCAAAGTTTCTTGGAAACTTCATCTCGAAGTCCTTCCAAGATAGATCCTCTTGCTGCCCATATTGCTCCAGAATATCCCACCAACACTTGGATAGTCCACGAAGCATATATGAAAAAAGCTTCTCCCTCCTATTTGTGGGTGCCTTAATATGATTACAGATCATCTAGACTAACTTGATCCAGAAATTATCTACCTTGGGGCCTTACTCCCTAGTGAATGTAGTTATATGTTGAAGCTAAAAATCTCTCATCAACTCATAAAATGTTTGCATGGTGCAAACATTATCCCTTTACATAGTTCGCATGACCCTCAGGAATCTGTCATAAAGCTAAACATCTATATGTTCCTTAGGATCTATAAGAATCTATGGTTCAAATGAACTAGGAGCATGCTAATTTCCACTCTCTTGATTCTCAAATTGAATATTATGATAAGTCATTTTCTCTATAAGACAAACATTCTCCATAGAACATTAACTATAACAAGTTTAACCTCGACAGGTGACAATAATAGAGAACCACTATTCATGGTCTCTCTAAACATGTCTTAACAAGTGTTTTATCCTGAAATATTATTTATTTTCATTTTATTTATTAGATATTATAGATATCTCATTTCATGGTTCATATAGGAAAGTATATGACACATGTAATAAATAGGTCCCTATCATGAACAATGTCTATCAATATATATCCCTATGATCCTATCTTTATGAATTCATACTCATATCATTTTATAACATCCCACAAGTGTAAATCTAAATAAATAATAACATCACAAAACATTTGAATCACTATAAGTGAAATAACGTCAACTATAATAAGCAAACATCATGAACAGAAATCCCATCTCTAGGCACTCATATTTTCCCCCATACATGGGTTACTTACTCCCATGCACAATCCCATTACCAAGTATCGACACAACCTTGTATCCTTTATACCTTTCACAAATACTCAATAAATATAAAATTAAAATATGATCCTTTGATACCACTTTCTAACATCCCTCAAACTGACACTCTCTCACATGGCCAAATCAGGTTTGTTATAAGACCTCAAGTGTGCCTCTCTGTATGCTAGAGGTTGTAGACTAACAGTGGGGGTGTAATGAGTAATAGTAGGGATATTATACCCCCTAGTACAGAGTTTCAATACAGTGGAAATAAACAATATAAATAAATATTAGAGTAACAAAAACATAGTAGAAACAATATATCATACAACTGGGAAGTAAAAGATAAACCAATAAACCAATAATAAAGAATCATATAATGATAGGCTGGGATGAATCTAAATTTTAAACTTAAAGTAATAAAAAAAATAAACAACTAACACAAAATAACTCAATACCTTAGTTTCAAACCCCATGTCAGTCCCATATCCAAACTCCATCCCATCTAGCAAGAAAAAAATCATCTATAAGGTCCCTTTCCCTTGTCCAATACTGCATCAATGTAATATACCTGGGTGCCAAACAGAATCCCAAATAGGGTGTGAGTAAAAAATATTAGGTTAACACCATTGTGCCTAAACAAAACTAGTCTGATAATAAGTGCATGCAATAAATCCATAAACAGGTGTATTAATTAATTAATTAATACAATACATAGATCAAACTGCTTAAGCACCATGTCAGGATGTCTCTGAGCATATATCACAACCATGTCCACCATAACCATATATCCAAATAACCTAATTTAGTTCCTTGCTGGTATGTCTCTAAACATGTAACACAACTATGCCAACCATAGCCATATATCCATGGAAAAAACACCCAAATTTGGTCCAAGAAACCTATATAAGTATTTCAGTATGGAATTTTGTAGAGCCCACTCAATATAAGCATTATATTATGAGACTGGGTATATCCCACTCAATATAAGCATTACATTATGGGACAGGGAATATCCTACACAATATAATCATTACAACATGGGACTGGGAAGAGCCCTCTCAATATAAGCATTACAACATGGGACTAGGCATATCCCACTCAATATAAGATTTACAACATGGGAATGGTAAAATATCACTAAATATAAGAATTATATCATGGGATTGGGTAGATATCCTACAATATAGGCATTTAAGCATGAATCACAACACATGTCATAGAAACAAGGATATCACAATATGACAGCATATAAATCAATGGTTAATTATTCAAATTACCATTTATCTTTTGATTACATATCTCATTTATCAATTTAGTATTAAACCATTAACATCCCAACAATTTCAATAAAAAATCCATTTCTAAGATGAAACTATATCAAGCAATCACATGAATCTCATGTCATGCAAAACACACTTTAAGTCGTTAGCCAATTCATATATCAATTCAAGGGTTCACTCACCCAATGGGTATCCCTAAGCAAGGTCTCTATCAATTTAATATAATGGAGTCCAAGGAATTATCCAATTAAAAATTTTATTGATTAAATCGCATGATATTTTGGTGAAATCACATTATTTCACATACTTGAAAATTAAACGGACTGTAGGGTTAGGTTTTAACCCCTGTATTTATATGGAGATCAATGCAATGCTTCCAATATTAAACACCAATGTGAATGAAGGTGCATGTTATTTAAAGAATAACCTAGATAAACCTAGGTCAATATCAACATGATTCTTATAGTGGATATCAAAAGAAAACTTCATTGCAATATAAGAATCAGGAATGGGGATGAACACTAAATAAAAGAGACCTACTGGGGATCAAACACCAAATGGCATCATCTAGTGGTGATAAAATCACTTCAATATTACCAAGAGTCACCTAGGGATTTAGAGGAGGGATTTCACGACTAGTGGAATTAAATAAATTAGAATCATTATATATTTAAAACCAGTGATCACAAGAAATTCATGGCATGTAACCCTTTCACATCATGTATTTCTTGATTACAGAGATAAATATAAAACTTGACGCCTCGAGTTAATTTTAACCCTAATCAAACATTATAGGATTTGAACTTGGTATATGACATGTCACCACTTCATGTCATTAACTATTACATGACATGTTCCAGTTACACATCGTGTAATATGTACACGGTGTGTAATTTTCCAATATACATTTTCCAGCCCATCCTCCATGAGAGAGCCTGAACCACCTATGAATACTTCTAATTTCATGGGGAACCCTCATAATATCATTTAATGCATTTATACCTAGACCCAATTAATTAAAATAAACATACATACCTAAACTTTAGGTTATTTTCTCTAATAAAGGCTCTCTGTAGCCAAACAAGACTCAGCCACCAAGGTTTAAAGATAAGGAAAATCCCAAATAAAGACATTTGATGAAAAACTCAAAGAGGGACATACCTAGAAAAAATACATGATCTTACACTATGTTTTAGGGATTACCAAAAACATTACTTCTATATGTAATGTATATATGGAGGAATTTATTTTCAAGTTTAGAAATGAAATTTTATTCTTTTATAAATAAATAATATGTTACAGTAAGGCACATTTACACAATTGTATTTATGTATTATATTATGATAATCAAGTGTTGGAAATAAATAATAAATATGGATCATAAGACTCGTACCAAGCCTAGTTATTCCATCACCTCTTAGGTCACATAAATGAGAAAAGATTGACTAAGTTACATAAATATGGTTATTTAGATTCATTCAAACTAAAACCACTTGGTATTTATTAATATTGTTTACAAGGTCAAATTAGTAAAGATCAATTCAGTGGAAAATTTTTAAGGTCCATAGACCTTCTAGATTTGGGTCACATTGATGTGTGTCGACCATTCCTAGTTGAAGAAAGTAGTGGGTACTCATGCTTTACAACCATTATTGGTGATTTTTGTAGGTATAAAGATATCTATTTAATGAGGTACAAGTTGGAATCCTTTATGAAATTAAATAATTAAATAATGATGTTGAGAACTATCTTGGTAATAAGATTAAGAAACTTCTATTTATCCATGGAGGAGAATATCTTAATCAATTATTTACTGACTAATTATGAGAGTATGGGATTTTATCCCAACTTACTCCTTATACACCTCATTGGAATAGAGTGCGTGAAAGGAGGAACCGTTCCTTACACTACAACAAAATAGGCATTTAACAGTTCTAAAAATGTCATTTAATAGCACTAGATAAATTCTGACTACCAGAGTAAGATTAAATTCCCTAGGCTTTTATCAGTGCTAAAAAAACCACTGATAAAGGGGTCCTTTATTAGAACTATTAGAAGCATTGAAAAAAGACAACATTTATCAACACTTTTATTTATCATTGATAAAGGTGAAAATTATATAAAATTATATAATTTCTAATAAAGGGTACCTTTATCAGTGTTTGTGAAATCACTGATAAAGGGTTCATTTATTAATGCTTTTAAAATCGCTGATAAAGGGGCATTCTACAGGGTGTTGTAACAGCACATCGCAACACCAAAAACACCACCAGATATTAACAAAATCAAGTACTGATATATAAGTTAAATGAAATGAAATTTATAACACAAATACAATAAAAAACACTATATTATGAAAATTTAAAACATTGTTTTATACAATTACATAAGTAAAAATTATTACATACATTCAAAAACATCAATGTTCCTTTTGTCTTTTGATCCCGAACTTAACTCATGATATTACCGAACAAACTACCCCTAATTGAGAAATGGAATTCACCTGTATAATAAAATAATTCTTATTTTAGTAATAATATAAAGAAATAAATTAATAGAAATCATTAATTTTAAACAAAACTTTGAGTCATACTAGGAACATTATGTATCAGATTGAGTTGTGGTTGACTCTTGCACATCACACCATTCCTTGTTCATTATCTCTATGAAATTTTTTTAAATAATTATAAGATAAAAATGATAATAAAATCAATTAATTGATAGTATATAGAATGATGAGAAAACAATCTAGGCTCATTTTCTCAGTTTTGGTGACGTGATGCACGTTTTAAACTAAAATAACACTTATATATTGAAAATACTCCCTTGGAGTCATACCGATCACACCATGTATCGGATTGGGGTGTGGTTGATTAATACACATCCAAAATTACTTATGGATCATTTTTCTAAAGTATCAAATTAATTCAAATGCATTTTCTTGGTTTTGAGTATTTTACTTGTCTTTTTTACTAAAATGTCATTTTAAACTAGAAACAGACACATTGACTCACACCGGTCACATCATGTGTCAGTTTAACATGAGACTAATTCCTATACATAGAAAATGAATTATGAATCATTTTCCTAAATTATCAAGGAAATATGAGAGTGATTTCTATGTTTACAGTGAGTGATACTTTTTGAACCAAAATATTGATTTTAAAATGATAATGGAGACTTTGAGTCAAACCGGGAACATAGTGAATCTAATAGAGGTTAGGATGATTCATAAATATATAAAAATGGCTTATATATCATTTTAACAAAGTATCAAAACAATAAGAATGCATTTTCTTATTTTTGAGTAGGTTAGTAGTGCTTTTACTAAAATTGATTTCAATTTTAAATAAAAATATGAACTTTGAGTCATATCAGCCACAGCATACATCAAATTGAGGTGTAGATTATTCCTAAACATATAAAATGACTATGAATCATTTTACTAAAGTATCAAAACAATATGAATATTTTTTCTTATTTTTGATTATATCACTTTTCCCTTTTACTAAAATGTCATTTTAAACCAAAAACATGCACTTTGACTCATACCGGTCACATCATGTATAGGTTTGACATGATACTGATCCCTACAAGTCAAAAATTATTTATGAATATTTTTCATAAATTATAAAGAAAATCTAAGTGAATTTTCTTGATTTTTAGTGAGTGAAAATTTTTGAACTAAAATGTTGATTTTAAACTGATAACAGACACATTGAGTCATACTAGGAACACCATACATCTGATTGAGGTACAGATGATTACTATACATCAAAAATGACTTATGGATAGTTTTAATATATTATAAAAATTATAGGAATGAATTTTATAGGTTTGGAGTAATTAAGTTATCTTTTTTACTAAAATTGATTTCAATTTTAAATAAAAAGATGCAATTTGAGTCATACCAGTCACATTGTGCATCAGATTGAGGTGTGTTTGATTCATACATAACTCAAATGAATTATAGATAGTTTTCATAAAGTCCCAAAACAATACAAATGTGTTTTATTTATTTTGATTATGTCACTTATATTTTATACAAAAATTTCATTTTAAACTGGAAACTCATACCGATCACATCATGTATCAGTTTTATGAGAGACTAATTTCTACACATCAAAAATAATTTATGAATTGTTTTCCTAAATTATAAAGATAACTCGAGCTTGTTTTATTAGTTTTCAATGAGTGACACTTTTTGAACTAAAATGTCAATTTTAAACTGATAACAAATATTTTCTATCATACCGAGAACACCGTACATCAGATTGAGGTGTGGCTAATTACTACACATCAAAAATAAATTATGGATCATTTTCAAAAATTATTAAAATAATATGAATTCATTTTATCGATTTTGAGAATGTCAGTTGTCTTTTTTACTGAAATTAATGTCAATTTTATATAAAAAGATTCACATGGAGTCATATCATTCACACCGTGTGTTGGATTGAGGTGCGGATGATTCCTACAAATCCTAAAGTCTCAAAACAATCCTAACTTCCAATGATATCGTGCTTTCTATTGGATTTCTTTATCCAACTACCAACACTGCATATTAACTTTATGTTTTTAGCCAAAAAAACGTTTTCAACTAATAATATCAAATAAATATGTAGTGTTATAGTTCTAAATAGAAAGGAAATGAAAATCATGGTAAAAATTGGCAGAAAGGAATATTTTATCTTCTTTTTGGCTTATTTCCATATATTTGAAAGAAAAATATGACTTCCCAAAATATCTATAAAAAAAACTAAATAAGTATTAAATAAAAATGATAAGGAAATTAACTTACAAATATGAGATAAAACAATGAAAAAATTAATTAAATAAGTATTATGAATTTACCCTTTCATAATGTTTGGATACATTCTTGATGTAGTTCCTTGGTGTCATTATCTCATTTGCTGGATCGAAGTCCAATCTCTCACGAGCATGAGAAACTTTGAAAAAACCACCCCAAGTCAAAAAATAATAATCCACATGTATAAGAAAACAATTATTATATGAGTAATACTAAAAAAATAAATTAAACATAAATATGAAATAATAAATTAATTCTATGGACAATGATTTTACTATGAAAACATCAAGATTTCATCTGTGATTGAGTAGTGGATGGAACCTAAAGTAAATTGATAAATGAAAACAATTAATGGGTGAAAAGGTTTTGAGGGAGATGAATTATTTAGAAGTTTTGGTGTATAAAGGTATGAAATATGGATATAAATATTATAAAATAAATGAACTATGAAAATATGAATTCCTAAAAGATCTATAAAAAAATAAAATAATTATTAGATAAAAATGATTAGTAAATTAACATACAAATATTAGATAAAATGATGAAAACATTAATTGAATAAGTATTAGGAATTCACCTTTTCATGATGGTTATATAAATTATTAATCCATTAACTTGTTTTCATTATCTTAGTTGCAGCCTCAAAGTACAATCTCTCATGAGTATGAGAATCTTTGAACAAACCACCCCAACTCAAACAAAAGAATCCACCTATATAGGAAAACAATTCTTATGTGAGTAATAATAAAAATAAATAAATAAAACATAAATATTAAAAAATACATTAATTATATAGACAGTGATTTTACTATGAAGACATCAAGTTTACCTCTATGATTAGTTAGTTGAGGGGACTTGAAGGAAAGTGATAAATGACAACACTGTAGGGGTGAAAAGGTTTTGAGGGATAAGAAGTTGGTGAAATTTTTAGTGTATAAAGGCATGAAAGATTGAAATAAATCTTATAAAATAAAATAACTCTTTAAGTAATAATGAAAATTAAATCAATGTTTCATTATATAATTTTTCAATAAAATAGAGAAAGTGTATCGTAACATTACCTTTACATATTCCCAAAGGGTTTCCTTCATTATAGTATGTTATTCTATAGGATTGGTAACATCATCATGTATAGAATACATTTTCTGTATGAATATTCAAACATTTAATTTATATTACGTTAATACAATAGAGAACAGATAAAATTATGAGGAAAACATAGTATATTCAAAAAAACTTTTATCTTCTCATTGAACTCTCTTTATTTTTTTTAAGGTTATAAGGATTTTGTTCCTCTATTGAGAATTCAAAACACCTCTTTATGGTCCCCTCTAATGTAAAATACTTTGTCTACATTGGTACCAGCATGAACTAATTGTGATCTCCCAATGAAAGGGTCATCCTCGACTGAATTTTCATATGAACCGTCATTTGTTTTAGTTGCTAGCAGGACAATCAACCAATTATTTTTTGTTGGATCTAAGACATAAAATACATTTAATTCTTATGATTACATTATGAATATATCATCTTTTTTTCCTTCCAAACTAAAATTCACCTTCATGAAGCCCATTTAATCAACTTTCACTGCACTCTTATTGTCAACCCATTTGTAATATAAAATAGGCACTTAAAATGTTGCATAATCCAACTCGTATATCTGTTTGATAATTCCAAAATATGACATATTTTAATAAATTTCATTTCTATACTTGAAACCAAATATGTTCATCACTTCCACCACAAGCATAACACCATTATTTTTATCATACTGTAGTCATCATGTTCTTTTGTATAGAACAAATGAACATTTATTACAAAACCAGGGTAAGTATAACATTTTCATTTGTTCCCCTAGCTAGCCATTGAAGTTTTTCATCATTTGAATTCAGATTTTTAGATAAATCCTTATATATTTGATCTTGTAACTATCTTATAAATTGTTTATTATGTTTATTTTATATCTATCCTTCATCCCTTGATGGATTCAAATGTCTAAGAATTTCATTTTTAGATTCAATGTATAGATTAACATCTTCAATATTATGTAAAATGTAAAGGTATGATTTCTCCTACTCTATTAAGTTAATTGTAACCACATATCTTCCTAAAATAACTTTTACCATGAGGTTTCCACTATGACGAGACTTTGGGAGACTGATGTTGTCAACATTTTATAAATAATCAGTACAAAATTCAATAGCTTTTTTAAAATGTATCATTCTACAATAAAAACTTATGGATGACTTCAATTCATAACATACCTCTTCAAAATATTTATATACCATTCAATGGGGTTTATCAATATATAATGGATAGTAACACATAGTATAATCTCTCTAACCAAGTGAACCATCAGGTGGACCATTAAATCAAAGAATGATGGTGGTAAGAACATCTCTATTTCACATAATATGACTACAACCGCCTTATTAATGATTGGAAACTTACTTGGGTATATAAATTTACTACATATGGCTTTGAAAAAGAAGCATAGTCTGGTTAAATGTATGTTATACTTTTTAGGTGGAATGCAATGAAAGAAATAGGTATCAAATCTTATATAAAACATGATAGTCATGGGATTTTAGTCCTTATAACTTCAAATTAGTCATTTACATGACATTCTTGAAATTTTAAGGATACCCCTCTAGAACTTTTACATTATTAAGGAAAAGAAAAAATTGAAATTTTTCTAATCAGGATAGAGTGTAAGCTACTAGAGAAAGAAAATTCCACCCTTTACCCTTCATAGGTTCCAACTCTTCCCTTATCCCCATTTCAATCATGTCCAACCTAGCCTTGATATCATCTTTTTTTCTAGTAACATTTAGTAACATTATAAAAACAACATCAAATACATTTTTTATACATGGATGAAAACAAGAAAATGGATGACATAAAAATAATTCCAATACGGTAATTCAAATAAAATTTTTCTCTTCTTCCAACCTGATTATGTAAGGTTTTTTGAAAATAATTTTAACACCCCAAGATTCCACAGTACGCTTCTCTTTGAATAATACAGTAGCGTGTGTTGTATGCAACTTCGAGTTCTAACACACACCACAACCAATCAAACTAGCCGTTATGAATAGTAATACCCACTTTTTGAAATTTTATAAATTTTATATTTCAAAATAGACTTCATTTTTGGATTCAGAATATCAAAATAATATTAGGGTGAATTTTTGGTACTTTTCAGATAACTTTCATATTTTGATGAATAGTGAAAATTACTAAATTTTAATTAAAAACAACTTTTTTAATCAAAATAATTAATAGTGATAAATTATGAATTTTATTGGTTTTAAAGTATATTTAGAATATATTTTTACCATTTAATAAAATTTTGGTCATTGGACATAATTTCACATTTAAACTGGACATAAACAAGTGTCAATCTTTTGATAGTTATTATTTCTTAAAAACACACTTTTTGTTTTGACAGCGGGAATTAATTTTAAATTAATTTCTGCCACTTCTGTGTTTTGAATTTGGAAAAATGGATTTCATATTGAGAATCAGGATGTCCAAATTTTTTAAATAGGTAACTTTTATTTTTAGACATTTTGAATAATTACTTCGGTAAATATTTTATTTACCATGGTTAAAGGGTAAATTCGGTAAATAAGGGTAACAAAATAATATAATAATAATATTAAATTACCCTAAAACGTGTCCTAACCCTATTGATTGATACATTTCCAACCATGGTCATCTTTGGGTCGATTTTTAGTCCTCATGGAGCCACTTGTAAATGATAATGACACTTTAAATTAATTAAGTTAAAGTAAATACAAAAATGGCATAAGCATATATCTTCTAGAAAAACAATTTTTATATAGGGTTATATATGTTATATTTTTAACTATAAATATTAATTATAAATATAAAAAGATTTCCTATATAATCTTATTTTATTTATAATTTTTATACACTGAATAATTAAATTTATTTAGGACACAATAATGATGCAGTATTTTCCTTATTAATGAAAGAATCAAATAATTGGTATTATAAATGATAAAATAAATATAATTTGAAAGTTTTGATGTAATAAATGAATTTTATAGGTTAATATTACATGTTATTATTTCTTAAATGAATTTGTTTTGAATTAATAAAGTTTTTAAGACTTTAACAAAAATCAATTATTAAATAGTGTCAAAATTGACATAAATGAGTTTTTAAAACAAATATTATATTATTAATTGATATTATATTTCTAAAAATATAATTTTCGGAAAAAGGACTTATATAATAATAGGTGTATCATTAATGGACCACTTGGTGGTCTCTTGAAATTATATAGTAAGTTTATTAACTATATAATATAAAAATACAAAGAGACATGGTAAATGTCAAACTATTTAACTAAGAGTTAAATAAAAATAATAAAGTTAATTTAGTGACCCAAACCTATCTAAAATATATTGGTTGAAATTATTTAGACCCATCCCCACCTTATCCTAGAAATAAGTCTCTTTGTATCTATTATAAACTGAATATGAATTTATTATAAAATAATATTTTAAGATTTTCCTAAGGTGCCCCTCACCCCTCTTATAAAAGGGCACTGCCCCTTCACTCTAATTCACACATTCAAAGCCTTTTGGATCAGCCAACACCTGACCAAATATTCTCTAAACTTCACTCTGTTAAACCTAGAGGAATTAGTTTGATCATAAATCCAACATAAGGATCCCTTTTGATCAAATCAAAAGGAAGAACCTGAAGAAGAGGTAATGTTTTCACCACCCTCTTTCAAGTTCCTTTCTTCTTCCACTTCTTCTTTATTTTTTATTTCCATTATAAAATAATAAATCCAGTATATTCTATATATTGTGGTGTTATTATAAATATTTCACAACTATATTCATTATTCTATCCATCTTATGAATGATAATGTCACCATGTGTGCGTACGTACGGCTTATCGTCTCCACGCAGTGGTGTAATTTGTTATTCAACACTATGTTATTTGGATGGATATAATGATGAGTAATATGTATATAAATAATGAAAATAAAATAATAATGTCTCTGTAAAATTAATATACCATCCAATTCCACACCTTTAAGGAAATTATATTGTCGCTCGTGCATACGTAACGGATTACCGTCTCCACGACGCGATGAGATTCATTTCCACATTCACCATTCATCAATGATTATAAAAATATATATTACTAATATTTTTGTAATATATTACATAATAATTATACTGGAGATATATATATATATATATGTACTTAAAAATATTTTATTCACTTAGTTTCATTCAATACGTTATGAAAACGGAAACAGCGTTTATGCGTACGTACGGACTACCGTCTCAAAAAACAGTGTTTTCCATTTCACATTATATATCTATTATACATAATTATATTCTAAATATATATGATATATAAATCATGTTTTATATTCTGGAATTATTTAAATCATGATCTAAGTGACACAATCAATAGTAACAAGTTAAAACACGTACGATAAAGAAAGCGATTATTACCCGAAATGTTAATTTAACATGGAAATTATTATTAAATGGGTAGTAAAAAGTCATAAATGAATAATGTATGATATAAAAAATATTAATATGGTTCTGATATAATTTAATAACATACTATGGTCTTCATACAGGAGGTTAAAGGTACCCTCGACTAAAGGAAAGTGCAAGGTAAGGGGTTTTCATCTCACTCCTTATTCCCATGAGATTCATGCCATATTGCCACTATTACCTTTTGTGTGGTGTATGTACTGCCCATAATTGTATTATTTGTATAATACACTTTAATTTATGTGTATTTAAATATTCATTTTCTGATACTTCTTTTATGGGGTGTATGTTTCGTAAGTTACCAAATTGGTAAGGGTTAATTTCACAATCTCATTATTATCCGAGGTTGTTTTGTGTAAGTATCTACTGGGACATATTTACTATCCATGTACTTGTTTCATAAAAGAGTTTTCAAAGGGATTATTTTTAAGGGAATTTTTACTAAAACATCATTTTAAATGTTTTAAATATTTATTCTTCTAAATCATTCTCATTAATGTCCATGTTTTCAAAATGGTTTTTAAGGATTTATTTATATGGACATGAATGTTTTAAAAATGTTATTTCCTTTAAAAAGATTAAAAGTGGCATGGTACACTTTGATTCAAAAATTTATTTAAATGCATACCTTTCTAAATTGTGTAAATTTTAAATGTTTTCATGAAAAAGGGATATTTCTCTCAAAGATGTTTACAAATCATTTTCATCTATGTCAACATCCTTTGATGGATTTTAAACTTGTTTGAAGTTGATTTATTATGATACAAATAGTATATATTGTATTGAACATTTTGTGATATGTTTGACTATGGATGTGTTATTTTTATACCGTTCATGGTTTATGGTTAAATTATTGACATTTGGTACGCTAGTTTTAATATGAATTTTTATGTTATATTTCAACCTTTTCGTATGAGGAATGTATTGGACATAGTAAGTGACGAGTGGAGCCTGCTATAGCTCCTAGATGCATCGTTAGGTCTCATGAGACAACTAGATGTGTAATTGGATGAGGCCCTTTTTCAATTTGGTATATGGTTTTGGCCGAGGCCTTAATCATTTTTAGACGTCTTGGTAGAGGCCTTGAAAAAATGTTTTAGAATTTCTGGCATTATACATTCCCTCATTATGGAAATAATATTGATGGTTCATGTGGTAATTCTACTAGTAGAATACCCATGATTATGTTTTATTATGGCTTTATTTAATCAGCTCATATTCTTTCCATAAAAGTATTCATGTTTATTATTGGTAAAGGCATGTGGTTTCAATTATTCACCATGCTTAATATTTATGTTATATTCCACTATATTTCTTACCCTTACTGAGCGTTTGAGCTCACCCCTTTATATGTTTTATTTTTCCCAGGATTCTAAGAAGTGTATTATGATTGATATGCAGGGTTAAGCTAAAGAGAATAATGGCATTCTCAAAGAACTATTTACGTTGTGTTTTATGTTTGAAGTTGTAATGTAATGTTAATGTATGTAATATATTTTCCAAGACTGCTAAATGGATCGGTCCATCATGACTTGATTCCTTGTAATCATGCCAATGTATTAAAATAATTCACCGACTCTGGGTAACTGGGGTTGGGGCGTTTCAGTTGGTATCAGAGAAAGTTTAGTAATAACCTTGGAAACTAGATTTAGATAAACTCTGATTAGAGTACATTACCCTAATATAGACTTTGAGGATTATTATAAAATAACTTCCTAGAATTTTGGTATTGTAGAGATTTTGTGAGTTTTCCGAGCAATACATCCATGTCTGGATATGAGCAGGTAGAGGCCTCATTAATCCATTTTTCGATGTGGGATTTCAACTAAGATATTTCAAAATATCAACCCCAAGTTTCCAATACCGAGCATAAATTGCGAGGACGCAATTTATTGAAGGATGAGGTAATGTAACACCCCAACCTTCCATGGTACGCTTATCTTTGAATAATACAGTAGTGTGTGTTGTACGCAACTTCGAGTTCTAACACACACCACAACCAATCAAACTAGCCGTTATGAATAGTAATACCCACTTTTTGAAATTTTATAAATTTTATCTTTGAAAATGGACTTCATTTTTTGATTTTTATTATACAAATAATATTAGGGTGAATTTTTGGTACTTCTCTGATAACTTTCATATTTTGATGAATAGTGAAAATTACTAAATTTTAATTATAAACTTTTTTAATCGAAATAATTAATAGTGATAAATTATTAATTTGAGTGGTTTTAAATTATATTTAGAATATATTATTACCATTTAATACAATTTTGTTCATTTGACATAATTTCACATTTAAACCGGACATAAAAAAATGTCAATCTTTTGATAGTTATTATTTCTTAAAAACACGCTTTTTGTTTTGACAGCAGGAATTAATTTTAAATTAATTTCTGCCACTTCTGTGTTTTGAATTTGGAAAAATGGATTCCATATTTAGAATCATGATGGTCAAATTGTTTAAATAGGTAACTTTTATTTTTATACATTTTGAATAATTACTTCGGTAAATATTTTATTTACCATGGTTAAAAGGTAAATTTGGTAAATAAGTGTAAATAAATAATATTATAATAATATTAAATAACCCTAAAATGTATCCTAACCCTATTTATTGATACATGTCTTCCATACACAAATTTTATAGGTTATTATGACATTTTATGATTGCTTAAATGAATTTTTTTCGAATTAATAAACTTTTTAAGGCTTTAACAAAAATCAATTATTAATAGTGTCAAATTGACATAAATGAGTTTTTAAAACAAAAAGTATATTATTAATTGATATTATATTCCTAAAAATATAAGGTTTGGATAAAGGACTTATATAATTATAGGTGTATCATTAATGGACCACTTGGTGGTCTCTTGAAAGTATATAGTAAATTTATTAAATATATAATATAAAAATACAAAGAGACATGGTAAATTTCAAACTATTTAACTAAGAGTTAAATCAAAATAGTAAAGTTAATTTAGTGACCCAAACCAGTCTAAAATATATTGTTTGAAAGGATTTAGACCCATCCCCACCTTATCCTCGAAATAAGTCAATTTGGAGCCATTATAAACTGAATATGAATTTATTATAAAATAATATTTTAAGTTTTTTCTAAGGTGCCCCTCACCCCTCGTATAAAAGGGAACTCCCCCTTCACTCTAATTCACACCTTCAAAGCCTTTTGGCTTGGCCAAACCCTGACCAAATATTCTCTCAACTTTCCTCAATTCAACCTATAGGACTTATTTTGATCATAAATCCAACCTAAGGAGCCCTTTTGATCAAATCAAAAGGAAGAACCCGAAGAAGAGGTAATGTTTTCACCACCCTCTTTCAAGTTCCTTTTCTTATTCCACTTCTTCTTTATTTGTTATTTCCATTCTAAAATAATAACTCCAGTATCTTCTATACACTGTGATGTTATTATAAATATTTCACAACTATATTCATTATTCTATCCATCTTATAAATGATAATGTCACCATGCGTGCGTACGTACGGCTTACCATCTCCATGTTGTGGTGTAATTTTTTATTCAACACTATGTTATTTGGATGGATATAATGATGAGTAATATGTATATAAATAATTAAAATTACATAATAATGTCTCTTTAAAATTAATATACCATCCAATTCCTCACCTTTAAGAAAATGATATTGTCGCTCGTGCGTACGTACGGATTACCGTCTCCACGACGCGATGAGATTCATTTCCACATTCACCATTCATCGACGATTATAAAAATATATATTACAAATATGTTTGTAATATATGAAATAATAATGATATTGGAGATATATATATATATATATGTATTTACTTAAAAATATTTTATTCACTTAGTTTCGTTCAATACGTTATGAAAACGGAAACAGCATTTATGCGTACGTACGGACTACCGTCTCCATAAACGGTGTTTTCCATTTCACATATATATCTATTATAAATAATTATATTCTAAATATATATGATATATAAATCATGTTTATATTATGGAAGTATTTAAATCATGATCTAAGTGATACAATCAAGAGTAACAAGTTAAAACATGTACGATAAAGAAAGCAATTATTACCCAAAATGTTAATTTAACATGGAAATTATTATTAAATGGGTAGTAAAAAGTCATAAATGAATAATTTATGATATCATAAATATTAATATGGTTCTGGTACAATTTAATAACATACTAATGTCTTCATACAGGAGGTTAAACGTACCCTCGACTAAAGGAAAGTGCAAGGTAAGGGGTTTTCATCTCACTCCTTATTCCCATGAGATTCATGACATATTTCCACTATTACCTTTTGTGTGGTGTATGTACTACCCATAATTGTATTATTTGTGTAATACACTTTAATTTATGTTTATTTAAATATTCATTGTGTGATACTTCTTTTGTGGGGTGTACGTTTCGTAAGTTACCAAATTTGTAAGGGTTAATTTCACAATCTCATTATTATCCGAGGTTGTTTTGCATAAGTATCTACTAGGAAATATTTACTATCCATGTCCTTGTTTCATAAAAGAGTTTTCAAAGGGATTATTTTTAATTGAATTTTCACTAAAACATCATTTTAAATGTTTTAAATATTTATGCTTCTAAATCATTCTCATCAATGTCCATGTTTTCAAAATGGTTTTTAAGGATTTATTTATATGGACATGAATGTTTTAAAAATGTTATTTCCTTTCAAAATATTCAAAGTGTCATGGGACACTTTAATTAAAAAATGTGCTTAAATGTCTACCTTTCTAAATTGGGTACTTTTAAATGTTTTCATGAAAAAGGGTCTCTCAAAGAGTTTTACAAATCATTTTCATCTATGTCAACATCCTTTGATGGATTTTAAACTTGTTTGAAGTTGATTTATTATGATACAAATCTTCTATATTGTATTTAAGGTTTTGTGATATGTTTGAATATGAATGTGTTATTTTTATACCATTCATGGTTTATGGTTAAAGTATTTACATTTCGTATTCTAGTTTTAATATGAATGTTTATGTTATGTTTCAACCTTTTAGTATGAGGAATTTATTGGACATAGTAAGTGACGGGTGGAGCCCGCTATAGCTCCTTGATGCATCGGTAGGTCTCATGAGACAACTAGACATGGAATTGGCAGAGGCCCTTTCCCAATTTGATATATGGTTTTGGCGGAGGCCTTAATCATTTTTAGACGTCTTGGACGAGGCCTTGACAAAATGTTTTAGAATGCCTGGAATTATACATTCCCTCATTATAGAAATAATTTTGATGGTTCATGTGGTCATTCGACTAGTATAATACCCATGATTATGTTTTATTATGGCTTTATTTAATCAGCTCATATTCTTACCATATGAGTATTCATGTTTATTATTGGTAAAGGTATGTGGTTTCAATTATTCACCATGCTTAATATTTATGTTATCTTCCGTTGTATTACTTACCCTTACTGAGCATTTGAGCTCACCCCTTTCTATATTTTATTTTTCCTAGGATTCCAAGAAGTGTATTATAATTGATATGCAGGGTTAAGATAAAGGTAATAATGGTGTTCTCAAAGAACTATTTACGCTGTGTTTTATGTTTGAAATTGTATTGTAATGTTAATGTATGTAATCTATTTTCCAAGAATGCTAAACTGATCGGTCCTTCAGGACTTGATTCCTTGTAATCATGCCAATGTATTAAAATAATGCACCGACTCTGGGTAACTGGGGTCAGTGCGTTACAATGGTTTACTAAAAAAGTGTCAATATATTTTACTTTATCAAATAGTTGATCACCTTTTAGTAGATATGGTGTTGTAACTTGTTCAATATTCCCATTAAATATTGTATTCCAGGAATGTTATTTATGTCATTGAGGAAAAAATTTCTGATTTCCCAAAAATACAGTCTTCAAGTAATGTTTCAAATGAACTGAGTGTGTGTGTTTTTCACAAATGTGACACCCTAGGATTCCTTTAATTCTATATCCTGATAAATTTCCATAAGTGGGGAATATATTTATCATCCCATACAACATGGACCCCAATGTAAATTTTTCACTTCTATGAGCATCATACATTGTAACACATGTATACCACATCCATTTTAGATCTTAGATCAATGAAGCCAAATAGACGTCAATATCATTATTGGGTTTCATTGGTCCAGATATAAGGAGAGACAACATAATGTATTTGTGCTTTATGCATAACTATGGAGGCAAGTTATAATTTACCAGCATGATGGGCCATGTACTATTAGTATTACTTTGTACACAATAAGTATTTATTCTATATGTAGATAATGTAAGAAAAAGGTTTCTCGGCTCATTTTCAAATTTAGGATACTCAGAATAAATTTTCTTCCACTGAGGAGAATCTATTGGATGATGTAGGTTCCCATATTTAATTATTCTATCTTGATTCCATGTCAATTGTATCATAGTTTCTGGACATCTATATAGTCTTCTAAACCATGGAATGATATGAAATTACCATACAAATTTCTAACAGAATGATTCATTTTTCTTGTATCTATCCATGTCGCATGTATGTCATTTTATGAGTGATTTGTGGTCCTTGCGAAACAATATGAAAACATTTTAAAAAGAATGTATTCTTTTAGATATCATGCCCATTGAACATATTTATAAGGACATGGCCTTAAAAATTACATAATCTAGTAAATTCCTTTAGAATTCACTTCTTTAAATTCCCAAAGATCTTTTTGGTTTAGAGTTTTAGAAAATTAGGACATAATTCATAAATATCAACCCACAAGAATACAAAGTGGGTACAACTAAAAAAATATCCATGTTTTCATAATATAATTTTTTTTAATAAAAATAATAAATATTTTCTTGAAAACTCTACAAAACATTCATCTTGGATTCTCCTTTTCTCTTACCCATCCTTAAACCCTGTGAAAAAAAAATTAAAATTTGGGATGAGAAAAAAAATCTCAATAAGGGATATAAAAAGAAGGATAGAATACGTTAGTACATGAATACTTATAAACATATGAAATCATTCTCACAAATACATACTTCTCACCCAATTAGTATCATATAGTAACTTTGTGAAAACATAATATTTCTATAAAAGATAAAAAACATAAATAATAACATAAAGGTAAATTGGGGAATTACTTACTTAAAATTGTAACCCTCATGGCTACCGTATGATTTTTAACCCTCACTACTAGCTTAAAATGTAACCCTCATGGCTACCTTATTATGTAACCCTCACGGCTACCTTATGGTGTAACCATCACAGTTACACTTGGAGTAACCATACGCTCGACCTCCAATATAAAAATACCCAATGAATTGGAGGGAGATATAGGTCTCACTCTTCATCATAAACAATTTCCAAGAACTAGAACATAATCATCCA
The DNA here is from genome assembly GCA_963277665.1 of Viscum album. Lineage (NCBI taxonomy): Eukaryota > Viridiplantae > Streptophyta > Magnoliopsida > Santalales > Viscaceae > Viscum > Viscum album. Next base: position 1,761,902,360 of record OY728123.1, read on the forward strand.
CTCCAATCCATATTTTTTTATTTTCTAATGAAAATTTTAAAGGGAAAGTGTGAACCAAAGACAAGTCCAACTGGTACAAAACATAAAAGGAAATTATCCCAAATAAAAACTACTATAAATTTCCCCTCCCCATAAAATACATCAATATGTCAAGCTTTGGAGAAATATTCCTACTCGAATCCTCTTCTGAAGAAATCCTTGTAGTGTGCTGGTAACTCCCTCGAGAACAATTCAAACATTAACCAAAATCCAAAAGTATCCACATGTCCCACCCAATTCAAAATTCAAAAACGATTAATATCCAACTTTATAATCCAGAAAACACCACAAAGTCGACATGCCATGAGTCGCACTCTGCCTGAGACACCAACCACCGAGGACCACTCACTTTACCACCATCCTCTCATCACTAGCCAAGATCTGCCACTTTCTTCACGTCAACACACCAACAATGACTTCAACCTTCATGCCTCATCACCGCCAGCCACTCTGAACTAAACACCTTCAACACCAAAATAGGTAGGCATCGGCGATGAACACCTTGAATCTGGCCGCTCGAACTCGGGTCTCAAAGGACTGTGGAGACCACTACGCTGCTCCAACATGGAGAGATTGGAGGTAACCTGGAACCAGAGCAGAGAAGCGAGAAGACATTGTAAGGATGAAATGATGGAGAAACCACATCTCTGCACCATCCCTTTACCTTCTCCATCATCACATCCATGCGAGCATCACCATCATGTAGATAAAAAATACATCCATAACACCCTACCTGTGAAAACAACATAATCAACTCCAATCCACCCTCACCACCATCAATAGGTCCACAAACACAGCTTCACACCACAAATACCAACACCAGAAAAAGAGACCACCAATGAAAATAGTAACCAACACTGAGAAATAAGATCCAAAAAGGGATACACGAACCGAGGAAAACCCTGAAGAAGGCTAGAAATGAACCCCTAACCAAGATAGAGGAACAAGAAACGGGAATGAAACCCTAAGAAGAACTGGAGGCTAAAACCCTAAAATAATAATAAAAGGGTCTATGTGAGGACCTACAGCCGCCAAACCACAATACCAAATCCACGGTGTGCCCATCCCTCTCGATCGGACATGGAGAGGAGTGGTGGAAGATGAGGTAGAATGTAGTGAGGCGTCTAGAGAAAATCATCACAGAGCCAGTGGAGGCAGAGTCGAGCGAGAAGACTGATAACAAGCATGAGAGAGGATGGAGAGAACTTGGAGAGATTGAATCCTATCTAGCCAAGCAGAGGGAAGAAGATCAAACGCCACCGGGGAAGAGAGGAAACCCTAGAGGAGGAAGATGTTGAGCCGAGATCCTGAGAGCTCCCCTGGGGAGTGAGGCTCCATAACTAGAACATAATCATAAAACATGAATAATTTCATAAAAACATTAATTTTTTAATTTTGTAAAAAATAATTTTAAAATAGGATTTTTAAAGAAAAGTCCCTTAAAAATACTATATAATTGATGTGAGAATCAATAGACTGAAAGTAATATGTGTATACACAATAAATCCACATAATATAAAAAAACTTCATTACACAAATAATCTTATTACCACACAATCAATGAATTAGAAGTTTAACCCAAAGAATAAAAATTAAGTTAAGAATTCCCTTACCGAGGGTTTATCTTATTTCAAACATGTTAAAACCTATTATATTGTAAGAACCTAGTTCTTCCTTTGAGGTATGTACCTTCCCTTTTAAGTTTAAACTTAAGGAAATGGGGAAAATAGGTCAATGGATAGTTTTAGGACTATTACATGATGTGACTGGGGACTACACGTCGTGTACTTATAGGTACACTCCGTGCATGAAGGGCTACATGCCATGTAATCCCAGTACATGGCCATGTAATGGTCTGGCCAGAAATTTTATGGACACAGCATGTAGTTTCAAGTACACACCGTGTACTTTTATTTTTTTTTTCAAATCTGGAAGTAGCCTTGTTTTTTCATCAGATGGACAGAGGGCTCATCCCTTTCGATGAACAGCCACACCAAGAGGTCATTTTGCCTCCCGATTATCTTTCTAAATTCTGTTTTAATCATCATCGGATGTGTTGGAACCCAATAAGTAAGTTCTTGATTCCTCTTGATCCATTATTCATGATTTAATCTCTCAATTTATTTATCAAAGGTTGAAATTTTTTGATCATTTTGTAGATCCACTCTGTTCTAGGTCAAATAAAAGCCTAAAGCTGGATGAGGAGAGTCGTACGAGTATATAGTAGGTGGTATTGTGCCTTTTTGTTGATTATATATGCCGGAGTTCCACGCGCCCACTTTTACAGTGTCCTTTTATTGAATAATGAACCCTTTTATTTCCTATTGATGATTAGGTAATTAATTAGATGATTGGAAAGCATTTTTAGGGTTGTGAATCTTGACTTAGGGTTGCGCTATGGGTGTGTTTCCCTTGGATGGATGTTTGGATGAGAATTCATATGAGGCATGACTTTAATTCCCGTTCATCGATTTTTAAAAATTTATTGCTCATTATATGAATTTCATATGTGAGATATATGTTACATTAAGCCTTTTAAATTTTTAAAGTTCATAATATCATTATTATTTGTGTTGGCCATGTGAGTTATCCTTATTTTCCATGTATTAGTTTAATTTACATGTGTTGGTTATTATGTAAATTGTGCCCATGTGAGTTGATTATGTTAAAGTTGTTTGATAGTTTAATTCACATGTGTTTCTTTTGAGATGGAATGTTTAATTGAGTTAAATAATAAAAATAGGTAATTATAAGTGGTCGAGCCACATTATTAGTTAAAATACAAGGTTGGGATCATGGGACTAATTATACCTTATATTCCTTGGGTGAACCATTGTTTCGGTTAAAAGAAAATAGACGGGCTCAAGAGGTTAATTACATATAGGTCGTGAGCGAGCCATGAATAGGATGGTTGGGCTCATTGGGGCTTATTTAAAATACCAAGTGAATATGGGATCTATTGAGGGAAACCCAGACTGGACTCTATTAGAAAATGATTAAATGATTATTATGTCATGAGTTGGGCCTAGATCGGACCTTGAGACTTTTACATAATCCAATGGAATTGAATAATGAAATAGAATGACTAATGATGCATCTTACAAGCCAAATCACAAGCTTGGATTCGGTATTCACTTGTACTTGGTTACATTGTATTCTGAGACATCTGTTGTGATTACATTTGAGTACCTTCTAGTTTAATGCTTTCACTATTGTACATTAACTATTATATATATAAACTGACAGTTTGGAACAAAACTTGGGTGTTTGCCTATTGAGATTTAATCTCACACCTTGTTTGGGTCATGCTTTTGGGCCCAAACAGATTATATGATTATAGGTGTTGATCAAGGAAAGCACCCTACTATAGGTACATGATGTACTACTTAGGAGTAGGAGAGAATGGGACCAAGCTGAGACTTGTAATTCCTTTTACCCTCTTTTGTTTTTTTTGTTCTTTTGAGACATATATTGGGTATCACTGCAGTGTAATTGTTTTGGATGTTTTCTTAGAACATATGACATTATGCATCATCTTTTGTGTGGAATGATATTTGGTTACTTCTAATATCAATCTTCCTCTATTAACCTTAGTTGTATGTTGATTAATATTTCTATTATTGTATTATTATTTATTCCATTGGGTTACACTCTTCCAGTGAGGGAATAATTTCTCCACTAACACACCCTAGTCCCTTATTGCTAGTCAGTAGCCTTTGGTGTTTAGGTAAATGCGCTTGAGGATATATGGCCAACTGGGTATAGGGCACCAGTTGAGTGGCATCTGGATCTGGGACTTTACAAATTGGTATTAGATGTTTCTTTCCTATTTTATGTTACTTTTTGGAAAAAATATAAATGAAATGGAATTTGGTAATTAGTTATGCCCAGGAGTAGCTACCCCATGTATAGGGAAAATCCAAATTGCCTCAAATTGAATTGTGATTTTGGATTTTGAGCTATTACAATTGATTCGATTTCACTGTTGGGTTATAACTTGTATTTGTTCTATTAGTATTGATATAATTTTGGGTTATATTTTGTTGCAACCCAATGAGGTGAGGGTGTTCTATCTCATGCATCATATAAGCACTAGTTATAAATCACATTCCATGCATAATTACCATGCCATTTAGGGATAATTACTGATTGCATTCCATTATAATAGATTTTGTGATAGATACCCATGTTGTTGTTATATTACCTTGATATATATGTCTACTATTTTGATAAGTTTATTGGTACGTGATGTGGTTAAATTTTTATGGATGTAAAGATTTGATCCCTAAAGTTATGGGCCCTCTTGGATCGGAATTTAGTGGATCATGTTTCGGCCATGTGATATAGATTGTGTTGTTATGTGCTAAATGTGGATTCCAATATCTGATTCGTAGGGATTATGGACCTCCACGGATTGGAATTTGGCACACCATTTCTTTATTTTGTAAAAATAGGGGTTCTAGGGAAGTTTCTGAGGCTTACTATTTGGAAACATAGACAACATGGTGTGTGGTCCTATGAACACAAGCCATGTGTTCTTCTATTTGGGAGGAAATGAGTTTTTTTTAAGTACATGTCATGTAATCTGAGTACACATAGTTTGGTAGATGACCATGTGTCTGGCCGTGTGAAAGAGAACACAGGATGTTGGGTTTTGAGTAGAACATGTTGTGTGCATTAGGTACACCACATGTAGTTGACATAGGCAGACATCGTGTGGCTCTATCCATGTAAAAGTATATGGCCAGGAGGTGAAACTTGAGTACACACCATGTGTCAGTATCACATTCCATGTACGCAATATATTTACAAGCCAAGGCAGGCAGAGGTACATGCCCATGTGAGAGTTAAAGTGTACACACCGTGTAAGGGTTCTACTTGTCGTGTACTCCTATTTTTCCAACCTTTAATGGTTTTCTTATCGTGTTTAGTTCTTGTAATCTTGAACAATGAACCTAGATGATCTTGAACTGAGGTTTTTTCTTGAACTTGTAGAGACATGCCTCCATGATGACCTCCAGTTGTGTTCCAGGAGAGTGAAGATGATCATACCCTGGAGGAAGTAGGTTGTGGGCTACCATTGGACCCTCCAGTCGTGTTATTTGCAGAAATAGCTATTATACCATACACAGGTGTTGATGCACAATTCTATGAATTATTTATGAGGTTCATGGAAACCTTTCAGGGACCAACAAAGCCTGCCACATCTATGAAAGAACTGACATGAGTTTTCCAGCAGTGGTAACCACCCATGTTTTCTAGGGAAGGTGGTCCATAGGCTACAGAGTTATGGCTAGAGTCCATGTTGTTGATCTTCTATAATATTGAGAAGCCTCCTGATAGGAGGGTCAAGCTTGTGACTTATATGATGCATGATTCCTCCAAGAGGTGGTGGGATGTTACCACACAGACAGAGCATCAGCGGGACATGGCATGGAAAGATTTTCAGATAGACTTCTATGACTACTTCTATCCCGAGATGCTGAGGGCCGACAAAGCCCGTGAGATTATGCATCTAGAGTAGGGAGCTCTATCAGTTATGGATTACTATTTCCACTTTATTGAGCTCTGGCGCTTTGCACCTATTCTGATGGGTGACTATTTTTCAAATGCTAGGCGATTCGAGTGTGGTATTAGGTACGATATATGCTCGTAGTTGAATATCTTCTAGCTAACTATTATATCTGCCATAGTAAACCAGGAACTGATTACTGAGCAGAATCAGAGGGAATATAGAGGTACGATCTAGGGAGGTTCGACACCAAGATATGGCACTCTTTTGACTGGTAGCAAGAAGTGTCATCTAGAGCTTACACATGGAGAATCTAGTACTCAGAACATATATTTTGGTATCCAGGTGAGGTGCATGCAATTCGGAAGTATTGGGCATACTAAAACTCAGTTCTCGATGGACCCAATCGAGTGTTAATCTTCCAGTAATATAGGCCATATACAGAATTTATGTAGGATGTTTCCACCAGCATCTAGTAAGAGAGGTTTTTCACCAACTCCATGTTTAGGAGTAGGGTCAACAGCTTCTCACCAGTCAAAGAACTAGAATACATCAGGACAATCAAGTCGAGTTGGTAGTTGTGGTCATAATATCTAGACCCTAGGATCTCAGTGACAATTGGGTGGGTCAGCTCAGGGTAGCAAGGTAGTGTCTCAGGGCCACAGTACAGGTCATACTTATGCATTGCAATAGACCCAAAAGAAGTAATATCTTGGACCTTATACTGTTAGATATACTATTATAGTCACCTTCATTTTAGCTTCTACATTATTTGATACAGGGGCTTCACATAGTTTCATTTTTCCCCATTGTGGAGATCCTAAGGCTCTGTGTTTTTACTTATGATGATTTCATGAAACTAGAAACTCTATTAGAGATTAGAACAGTAGGTGTATGACAGTGCAAGGATTTCACCCTTTAAATTGGTGGGTGTCACTTCATTTGGGATCTCTATATCTTATAGATGATTGGTTTTGATGTCATAATCATAATAGAGTGGTTATTCTCCTTTCAATCCTTTGTCAATTACTATCGCCACAAGGTGAGTTTTACATCACAAAAGGGTGGATCATTTCTACACAAGGGTGAATGGAATGTCCAGGCGAGCTGAGCTGGACCTGAGCATTGTGGGTTTAGTGGGGTGACCGCACATATTTCCAGTTTATATCTGGATGACCAGGGGACATATCAGATGGATTTTCATCCAGTGGTTGATCATTTCAGGGATGTCTTCCTGGACGACTTTTCAGGTTTACCTCTGATAAGAGAGGAAGATTTCTCTATCTAGCCAATACCAGGAGAGGCACTGGTATCTATTCCTCCTTATAGGGTGGCTATGACGAATTTTCAAGAGATCTAGAGGTAGATAGAGGATTTAAAGGCTAAGGTTTTCATCCAAACCAGTACTTATCCTTGGGTTTCACCATTCCTTTTTAGAAAAAAGGTGGATGGTACCCTCAGGCTATGCATGGATTATCAGAAATTGAACCAGTTGATGATTAAAAACCAGTATCTTTTGCCACAAATAGATGGTCTCTTCGATCAGCTCTGAGGAGATTGGGTATTCTCTAAAATCGATTTGAGATCTATTTATAATCAAGTACATGTTAGATCATTCGACATACCTCTCACAACCTTTCAGAGAAGTTATGGTCTGTATGAGTATTTGGTCATTTTGTTCAGTATCACAAACACGCCTACAGTCTTTATGGAACTGATGAACCAATTGTTCCATACTTATCTTGACACATTTTTTGTGGTTTTCAGGGATGATATCATGGTTTATTCTCATAATCAACACGACCATGCCACCCATATTGATATTTTTTTGAGTACGCTAAGATAGCATCAATTATATGCTAATCTCACATAGTGCTACTTATGGATGGATCAGATTCACTTCCTGGGTCACATCATCTCAGAGATAGGAGTATTAGTAGATCCATAGAAGGTGAGAGTAGTAGTTACCTGGGAGCATCTCAATAACGTCTTTAAGGTATAGAGTTTTCTAGTTCTAGATGGTTACTTTAGGAATTTCAAACAGGACTTCTCATGATTAGTAGTGCTGATGATGGGATTGACAAAGAAGGGTGTGAAGTATGTATGGTTAGATTCTTGTTATAAGGCCTTTCAGGAGCTGAAAGGGAGATTAAACTCATCATCAATACCAATTTTTCCAAATTTGGGTAGGAGTTACACTATGCACTACGATGCGTCAGATATTGGGTTGGGATCAGTGCTTATACATGGGGATTGAGCCATTATGTACGGGTCTCGGTAGTTGAGGCCACATGAGAGGAACTACCTGACACATGATCTCAAGTTAGTCATGGTTTTTCATGCCTTATGTTGTTAGAGACATTATTTATTGGGTAATAATTTTCTAGTGTACACAGACCACAAAAGTATCAAGTACATATTTACTCAGAGTGATCTAAATCTGAGGCAGCGAAAGTGGGTGGAATACCTTCAGTATTTCAACTTTGAGCTTGCCTACATGCCTAGAAAATGAAATGAAGTGGCTGATGCACTGAGCAGGAGGACTCAGATGAAGGCAGTGCAGTAGGCCAATAGCAAGTGGAAGCTTATGGTGTTGTTCTCTAAGATGCACTTAGAGGTGCATGACATTCAGGGACAGACCTTCCTTGCATCCTTAGTTGTTACCTCTACATTACTAAATAGAGTGAAGATGAGGCAGCTATCTGATTCCAAAGTCCTAGTTTTACGAAAGAGTATGTCAAGTGAGGACCCTCCTCCAGTTCGGACCATTGATGTGGATGAATTACTATGGTTACAAGGTTGCGTATGGGTTTTGGAAGTCATGCACGAGGAGTTGATGTGGGATTTTCATGCTTCAGTTTTGGCGGTGCATCCTAGTGTCACCAAGATGTATCAGGATTTACATCGTCAGTACTGGTGGATAGGTATAAAGTTATATGTAGCTAGTTTTATCACGATATGTTTTACCTGTCAATAAGTGAAGGTGTAACACCAAAGACTAGAAGGACCTTTGCAGTAGCTACCCATTCCCAAGTGGAAATGGAATGACATCACGATGGATTTTGTGATGAGTTTACCAAGGTCACCCCAAGGTAATGATGAAGTATGGGTTGTGTTTGATAGTCTTATAAAGGTTGCATATTTCTTGTCAATCAAGGAAAACTTCGGTGTTGATGATCTTGGGAAGTTATACATATGTGAGATTATACGACTACATGGGGTCCCATATTCTATCATTTCAAATAGGGATGCTCGGTTTACTTCTCATTTCTGGAAAGAGATACAAAGGGATTTGGGTACATAGGTTCTTATGAGTACAACTTTCCACCCCCAGATAGATGTCCAATCAAAGCGCACGATTTAGGTGCTGGAGGATATGATTTAAGCATGTATCCAAGATTTTGGGGGTTCATGGGATACACACATACCCCTTGTTGAGTTCTCCTACAATAATAGCTTCAAGGATACTATTTAGATGGTTCCATATGAGGCTTTGTATGGTAGTCCATGCCAATCACCCCTGTGTTGGATGGAGGTAGGAGAGGCAGTAATGATGGGACCTCATCTTGTCTAAGAGACCACTGATCAAGCTTAGTTTATTTGGAAACAGATGGATACTGTACAATCTCATCAGATTCTATACGCTGATCGCCATAGATGACCTTTGGAATTTGAGGTCTGGGATTGAGTGTTCCTATGTGTTGCACCGAGTTTGGTACATAAGAGGATCAGGAGGTAGGGTAATCTTTCACCAAGATGCATTAGTATATTTCTTATTCTAGAGAGGGTCGAGATAGTTTCCTAACGATTATGGTTACCTCATACAGGGATATGCACGACGTCATCCACGTTTCTTAGTTGAGATGTTACTTTTCGAACCCTTCTCACACCTTTCATCCCAAGGAAGTGGAGTTGCAAGAAGATTCATCCTTTTAGGATCATCCCATTCATATTATTGATTGTAGCACAAAGGTTCTTTGTGGTCGATATGTTCCTTTATTATGGGTGTTATGGCAGCATGGTTAAGTGCAGAACAAGACCTGGGAGAGGGAGGTCAGAATTCGATCACAATGTCCAGAGTTGTTCTCTGATTTTCCTTTACCACCCTTGGAATGGAAATTCGGGGACAAATTGATTTAAGGGGGGAATTTTGTAAGAACCTGATTCTTCCTTTGAGTAACAGATCTTCCCTTTTCAGTTTATACTTAAGAAAATGGGGGAAAAGAGGTTAGGGGCTGGCCGTCGGCCTGTTACACAATGTGACTGCAGACTACACGTTGTGTACTTATAAGTACATGCAAGGTATGAAGGGATACATTCCATGTAATCCTAGTACATGGCCATGTAATGGTCTAGATAGAAATTTTACTGACACATCATGTAGTTTCAAGTACATGCCGTGTAATTTTCTTTTTTTTTTGTTAAATCAGACAGTAACCTCGTGTTTCATCAGACGGATAGAGGGATCATCTCGTTCAACGAACAACCACATCAAGAGGTCATTTTTTCTCCTGATTTTCTGTCCAAACTCCTTTTCGATCATCGTCAGATGCATTGGAACCCAATCAGTTAGCTCTTGATTCCTCTTGAGATGTTCTTCATGAATTCGTCTCTCAATCGAGTTACCAAAGTTTCATAATTTCTTCTTGTTTTTTAGATCTACTCTATTCTAGTTCAAATCAAAGCCCAATGCTGGATGAGGAGAGTTTTACGAGTAGAGGTAGATGGTCTTGTGCCTTTTGTTGATTGTTTAGTTGATTATATATGTCAGAGAGCCACACGACTAGTTTTAGGGTGTCTCTTGATTGAATAATGAACCTTGTTTTTTCCTATTTATGATTAGGTAATTAATTAGATTATTTGAAAGCATGTTTAGGGTTGTGAACCTTGATTTAGGGAAACCACATGGGTGTGTTCCCCTTGGATGTCCATTTTGCTGAGAATTCCTATGATTCTTGACTTGAATTCCCATTCTTGGGTTGTCAAAAAAATATTTATCATTATATGAATTTCCCATGTGAGATATATGTTACATTAAGCCTTTTAAATGTTTAAATTTCATAATAGAATTATTATTTGTGTTTCTCATGTGAGTTATCCTTGTTGTTCATGTATTAGTTTAATTTACATGTGTTGGTTATTATGTAAATTGTGCCCATGTGAGTTGATTATGTTAAAGCCATGTGATAGTTTAATTCACTTGTGTTTCTTTTGAGATGGAATGTGTAATTGAGTTAAATAATAAAAATATGTAATTAGAAGTGGGTGAGCCACAGTCTTAGTTAAAAGACAAGGTTGGGATCATGGGACTAATTGTACCTTATATTCCTTGGGTGAACCATTGTCTCGGTTAAAAGAAAATGGACGGGCTCAAGAGGTTAATTACATATAGGTTGTGAGTGATCCATGAATAGGATGTTTGGGATCATTAGGGATTATTTAAAATTACAAGTGAACCTAGGATCCATTGAGGGATACCCAAGCTGGGCTCTATTGGAAAATGATTAAACGATTATTATGTCATGAGTTGAAATTTACTTTTATACGGGGGGTCGTCGGGCCTAGGTCGGACCTTGAGACTTTTACATAATCCAATGGAATTAAATAATGAAATATAATGACTAATGACACGTCTTACAAGCCATAGAACAAGCTTGGATTCAGTCTTCACTTGTACTTGGTTACATTGTCTTTTGAGACATATATTGTGCTTACTTTTGAGTACCTTCTGGTTTACTGCTTTCACTATTGTACACTTATTGTCATATATATATATATATATACACTAATATATTGGAAAAGACCTTGGGTGCTTGCCTACTGGGATTTAGTCTCACACCCGATTTGGTTCATGCTTTTTTTCCCAAACAGATTATATGTTTTCATGTGTTGATCATGGAAAGCGCCCTACTATATGTACTTGATGTGCTACTTAGGAATAGGAGAGCATGGGACCGATCTGAGGCTTGTGATGCTTCCTAGTCTCTTTTGTTTCTTTTTTTATTTTGAGGAATATATTTTGTATCACTATAGTTTACTTGTTTTGACTTTTTTCTTAGAACATGTGACATTTGCATCATCTTTTGTGTGGAATGATGCTTGGTTACTTCTAATATCAGTCTTCCACTATTTATTTTAGTTGTATATTGTTTACTGTTTTTGTTGTTGTATTATTATTTATTCTACAGTGTTACACTCTTACAATGAGGGAATAGTTTCTCCACTAACACACCCTAGGCCCTCACTGTTAGTTAGTAGCCTCTAGCATTTGGGGGGATGTGCTTGAGGCTATGTGTCCAACCGGGTACAGGGCACTAGTTGAGTGGCATCCAGATCTAGATGTTACATGTATAATAGTTTAAAGAGTGTTATTAATATATTAAAGAATATTATTAATATTTATAATTACTTATATGATATTACCATAACATATTCCAACCCATTTATTAATAATATCTTGTAATTTTCATTATTTTGGGTGTATTTATTTCATGGTTTCCATGGTTGGTTTATTATGCATTTCCTTGTCGGAAGGGAGAAAAACTCCAGAATTGAAATTACCTATTATTAATGAACTTAAAAGATATTAAGTGGTATTATATATCATTTTGGTTATATGTTATGAGTATGAATCATTATATAAAACATTAGTGATAAATCTTACTTTATTTTGGTGAATTTTGATCATTATGAACCACTTTTGTTTTATTAATTAATATTATGTATACACACTAGCTACAGAACTTAATATAACTTTTAATATGTATAATAAAATATTATTTAACCATATTAATAGTTTTATTACCAGACTTGAATGTGGTAATGGAAATTTAAAACACATTGTCCACGATGTCGGTAAATCGACACATCACAAACAATGTTTTTATTTTTAGAATAAAAGGGAGAGGATAATAAGTATGATGATGAATTTTTTCATAAACATGATAAAATTATAGTATATATAAGGTAATATAATTTTCATACCTCTTGGATAAGGGGTTCTTAAGAGAGTATAAGAAAAAAAAGAATTGAAAAGAAAATAAAAGAGGATTTTTACCTCTTGAATCCTCCTCCTTGAGAACCTTCTTAATGCCTTTGGTTTTAAGATTTTGGTGATATTAGTGGGTCTTGGATGTGGGGAAGAGTCTTTGGATGTAAATTGGATATAAATTAAGTAATATACAAGGATTTGAGGTGTGTGGAGAAGGGGTGGTGAGGGGTGGTATTTATAGTGGATGAGAGAGGTGTTTTCTCATTATGATATTCATTAGTTTATTAATTAGGATCAAGACTATGAATAGTTTTAGAATTATCATAAAATATATTAAAATAATTAAGTTAAGTTTGAGATTATGGTTCTTATATCATTCATGACTCAATAAATATTTTATTTATCTTATAATGTATATATACCATAAATTATCATATTTTACTATTCACTAAAAATTCAAGTATTTCAGAAAAATCCAAGAAATCAACCCTAATCATTTTTCGACGTATATAATTAAAAAATAAAATCCATTTTTTTAAAATAATTTTATAAATATGAGAAATATAATTTTTAATTAAAATCTTAATTTATTCAAAAAATACCAATTTTAAAATTATAACTAATTTTATAACACTTTGGAAAATTAATTAAAGTGTCATAAAATTATCTTATAATCATAAGACAAAAAATAATAATTTATGAAACTATTTTATGAAATTAAATTTTCTTTTAAATCATTATATAAATTATAAAATTGTAATTAAATATTTATGCTTTACAAAAATACTAACACTTAATTTATATTTTCCAATTTATTTATTTACTTATTCCATGATATAAATATATCATGATTACCCTTATAATATACAAAAAATATATTTATAATCATAGGGGTGGTTATTATTCCGTTGGCTAAAATTACTATTCCTAATGGTCATTTTACTATTCCTAGGTTCAAGTTACTATTCCATCAGTATAAATTCCTTAATTTATATAAATATTAATTATTTAATTATAAATTTATTATTAATTTAAATATTTAATTCCAAAATGAAAACAAAATTATTTTATAAGTACCTTGGTTGTTACATTCTCCCCACCTTCTAGAAATTGCTTCATCACAATTTTTATTTACTTATTAAACAAGTGATGATATTTTTTTCCTCAGATCATTTTTAGATTACCATGTTGCTTCTTCAACCATGTGGTTTCTCAAAAAACTTTAACCTGATGTATTACCTTATTCTACAATACTCGATCTCTATGGTAAAGAATATGAACATGCTTTTATTCATAATAATGGTTCTCTTCTAACTAAACTACTTCTTGGATCAAAACATGAGATGGATCTGGCACATACTTTATCAGCATTGAAACATTAAAAAAAATTATGTACCTGAGATAAAATCAGAGGTAAATATACTCAGTAGGTGACTGGTCCAAATTTATCTATGATTTAATAAGGTTCAATGAACCATGGACTTAGATTTCCTTTCTTACCAAAACACATAACAATTTTCCATGATGTGATTCTAATGAAAACAAGATCACCTAACTCGAAAGAAAATTCTTACCTCCTATTATCTGCATAACCTGTACGCATTCTCTGAACTGTCCTCATTTTTTTCTGAATCATCTTCACTTTGTCATCCACTTCCTCTACTAATTCTGGTCTCATCAACTTCCTTTCACTAACGTCATCCTGAAATACTAGAGTTCGACACCAATTTCCATATAACGCCTCAAAAGGTTCCATCTGTATACTAGAATGAAAATTGTTCTTATAAGAAAACTAAACTAAATAAAGATGTTAATCCCAACTTCCCTGGTAGTCCATTGAACAATCTCAAATCATATCCTCTAATATCTGAGTTTTTCTATCGGCCTGTCTATCAGATTGAGGATGAAAAGAAGTGCTGATATTAATTTTGGGCCCAACGACTTATAAATTCCTTTCCAAAATTTATAAGTGAACCTGGGATCATAGTAAGATACAATGGAAATATTAAATCTATGTAACCTGACAATATCTTTAAGGTACAGTTAAGAAAGACGATCCAAATACATAGTATCTCTAATATGAAGGAAATATACATATTTAGTTAGTCAGCCAACAATAACCCAAATCGGATTGTTAACTCAAGAAGTCTTTGGTAGTCCCACCATAAAGTCCATGGATATATTTTCCTATTTCCACTCTGGCACTAGAAAAGGTTGAAGCATCCCCTTTGGTAGTTGTTTCTCTACTTTAACTTGTTGACATGTCAAGCATTTCCCAAAAAAAAATCAATATCTCTTTTCATTCCATCCCAGTAGTAATACCACCAAAGGTCTCTATACATCTTAGTACTTCTAGGATGAACTGAAAATAGAGAACTATAATATTCACTTTACATCTCTTTCTTCATCTGTAAATCACAAGGCACACATAATCTCTTTCCAAATCTTAAAACACAAACTTTATCAATGTTAAATTTTGGAAACTTACACCTTTTAACCAATTCTACCTTTTTTATCTCATGGTATTCCTTTTTCACTTTCTTAATTCTGTCTGATATAGATGACTACACTGAAATCTGAAACAAAACAGAGGAATTTCCTTCACCAACAACTTCCATTCCAAAATTTATCAAATCATTAATCAAGGGGTCTTGTTCTAAACATAACATGGTTAATGATTCATGATGTTTTGGACTCAAGGCATCATCCACTTTTTTTTATTTTCAAGGATAGTAATTGATCATGAAATCATAATCCTTTATCAGTTCAAGCCATATTCTCTACCTCATGTTTAATTCCTTCTGAGTGAATATATACTTAATGCTTTTATGGTCATTATATATTTTACATTTGGATCCTTATAAATGATGCCTTCAAATTTGAAATGTGAAACCCACTATTACTAATTAAAAACATGTGTAGGATAATTTAAATCATGAGGTTTCATTTGTATTAAATCATAATCAATTACATGATCATTATTTATCAAATTACAACCAAGTACCTTCAAATAAGCATCAATCTAGATGCCAAATTCACCATTTCTATAGGGCAGGGCCAAAATTGGATCATTAACTAATCTCTTATTCAGTTCCTGAAAAACAAATATCACATTCTTCTATCAAAATAAATTTAACTTCTTTTTGTGTTAACTTAGTTATTAGGCTATATAATTATGTAATGATTTTAACAACCCATCGGTAATAACCAGCTAATTCAATAAAATAATGAATCACTACAATATTTGTATGTATTTTCCATTCATAAACCACTTTTGTTTTAGAAGGATCAACTCTTATTCTATCCTTATTTACAATGTTTCCAATAAAAGAAATATGTTTCAACTAAAAATCACATTTACTAAATTTTTTGTATAACTTTTTTTATTTGAGAGTTTTTAAGACAATCATTAAATGTTTTTCATGATCCTTGGAAATTTTTTAAAAGACCAAAATATAATCAATAAAAATAAAAAAAACTTATCAAAATATTCATGTAATATTATATTTATAAGTTCCATGAATACAATAGGGGAATTTTTCAAATCAAAGGGAATAAAAACAAACTCATAATTCCTATATCTTGTATGAATTTTTTTTTGGGATGTCATCCCCCTTCACCTTTTGCTGATGGTACTCAGATCTCAAGTCAATCTTATAAAAATAATGAGTTACCTAGAGATAATAAAACAAGTCATCGATATGAGGGAAAGGATACTTATAATTCAAAGCTCAATAATAAATAAAAATTCTCATAAAACCATATTTCTTTTTAACAAACAAAATAGGATCACCCCATGGTGAAGTTCTAGGATGAATAAATCCTTTATTAAGAAAATCCTACAACTAATTTTTCAATTCAAGAAGTTACACTTGATATATTTGATACGGGGGTTTTGAAATTATCTTAGCATCAGGAACCAATTTAATAGTAAATTCAACTTCTCGACAAGGTATAAATTTAGGCAACTCATCATGAAAGTCTTCTATGTATTCATTTACCACTATCACATCATTAATCTAAACAGTTCCCTTGTTTTCAAAAATATGAGCAAGATAACTTTTATTTCCATATTTTAATAGTTTCTCAACTTCCTAATATGTTATCAATTGTATGGGTTCATTATTTTATACAATCTGAACTCTTTCTAAAAAACAACTTATTTATATCTATAATCAATATTAGCATGATAAAAAAAATTCAATCCATACTCAGAATGACATAAAACTCTACTAAGTTAAAAAAACAAGGTTTGTAGGTAATTTATTTGCATAGACAAAAATAGGAAGATTCTTAGAATACCTTTTTGTTGTAATACTTCTCCCTGGTATTTTAACCATAAGTTCTGGTCTCATTTCTTAAGGTGAGATTTCCAATTTACCTAAAAATTTATTAGAAATAAAGAAATGTGTAGACCCCATTTCAAACAATACATTAGAAAAATCTAAGTAAACAAAGTACCTGATAATACTTCATTAGATGGCCCAACATCTGCTAATGTAGTCGTAAAGGATATCACTGCACCTTTCTACTTATAATATGGATGTTTTCCATCATTCAGATCTTTCTTTGGGAAAGTATTTGCATAATGACCCATATCACCAAATTTAAAACACTTTATACTTTTCTTATTATAATCAATATTAAGATCATTTCATCAAAATATCATTCCATATGTCCAAATTTACCACATGAAAACACTTCCTAATTTTCTTAAGGCATTCCTCAGGGTTTTTTGTTAGGTACTGGGATGGGTATCTGAAGTCGATTGGCCAGGAATTTAAAATTTTTCACATTACCAGAGTAATGTAACAACGTTGACTCCGGTGATCTTATCCCGGTACGGTCTGAGTACCACACGTGGATTTGACAGAGCACAAAAACAAAATCAAACATGTACCTTGTTCGGATTTTATGTGTGCAAGTCCATCGCAAGATGTCGGTGACTATTTCTAGAAGACTCCGACATCTAAGCCTAATAGATCATCCACACGCGCCTATTAAATCTTCTTGTGTGTCGTTCGTTGGAATCTGGGTGCTAGCGTGGTATACCAACGATCACTTCGACGTAGTGGTGATCACCGCAAGCAAGACGCTTCGATCCAAGAAGGATGAGCTTGAAGATCTTTCTTGCTTGAGAGAATCTCTCTCTAGAATCCAGGAGGATAGAGTGTCTCTCAATTCCAACACATGAATAGTTCCATGGGAAGAGCCTCTCTATCACTTATATATGGAATATCTAAAATACCCAGTATGGGTTCCCAACCCCCATGTAATAGATATTCAAAGTATAAGTATTATAGATATTTATTTATGAAAAATTAAATTGTGCCATAAATAATTTTTATAATTTTTATCTATAACTACAATATATATTAAATATATATTTTGTGATAATCTTAAGTCTATAACTCGACTCACATTTCCTGAAAACATTACACAAACTTAGGATATTTAAATTTGTTCGAATAATATTTTATCTTTGTATTTACATAATCACTTGTAAATACATATTATAAATAAATTCAATGGATTATTCCAATCTTGAATAATTAAAGAATTTATTTATTACTTGGTGATCTATAGAACTTGGATAATACTCTGGCCCCTTGGTGGGTCCCACTAAGTTCTATATTCCCATTCCATAGAATAGGACATATTCTCAAAGCACTATAGTGTGTGACCCTCTAATCCCTTATCTCAATAGTAGTGAATAATATTCACTGACCAAGAGCGGGGTCTTGAAACCCATCAAGAACCCTATAAAGATAAGGTAAAGTAAAAGTAATTACTACCTTCATACAAACATGGTCTATGTAATATAATATTTTTGTCATCAATATCTCAATAAAGAAGAATGCACACTAGTTTCATCATCCTTTATCGTGATTTATTTTTTTTGTTGATCTATCTGGATGGTCTTACCTTCTACTACTGTGGTCATGGATTTAATGAAGGTTCAACCATCCTAATAAACTAGGCCCGAGATATCACTTCCTTAAATTAGAAGCGACAAATCCTATCTTGATCATTCAATCAATTTCATGTCACCAATGTCATATCCAATACAAACTACCCCACCATGAATTATATGCTATGGTTTTCTCCTTGCATAAAAGTATGCAATTAAATGACATACATTGGTAATGATCTCAATTCTAGAGACCATTACACATGTCCGTAGATAGGAATGACCAATGACACCTAAAACATGTGGTGTTCCTATTATGTGGGTTATTCCTCATGATCTCAACTACTAGAGATCATCAAGTGCGAACTTTATGAGAAGAAGTCTTAATTCTTATGAGCCCCAAGCACTTGATAGTCACACATCATCTGTGTCCTTTCATAATGATATAACTGGACCATAGGACATTACTTTAAGATTAATATCATGGCATCTCAGGGTTCTCATTATAGCCTGGGATTTGATATAACCCTTTGATACGACATGTAATCTAAGGAAATTTCTATAAACAAAGTGGATTCATATGTATCTACACTATTATTGAAAGATAAACACATGTATATATAAAAAATTTCATACATGTTGTGGTAATAAAATTACAACACAAGTTGGGTCTAGGGAACCCGCTTCCAACACTCCCACTTGCACTAGATCCAACTGCAAACATGTCTCAATCTTCTAGCTATCACATGAGAATCATGCTTCTGCTGAGAAATAGATTTAGTTAGGGGGTATTCCACATTGTCCTCTATGGTTACTCTTATAACCGTGACTTCTCCTCTTTGAGTAAAATCCCTCAAGAGATGAAATTTCTAATGAATATGCTTTGTCCTCTGGTGAGACCTGGGCTCCTTGGCAAGCACCACTACAACAGTATTATCAAAATATACTAGAATAGGGTCTGAACTCCTAGGAACATCACCAATGTATGAGATAAAGCTGTGTATCCAGAATTATTCCTTTGTTGCATTGGAAGCTGCAATATGTTTGGACTCTGCTATAGAATTGGAAACCATAGTTTTTTTCGAGCTTCTCTAGCTCACTGCACCACCATTCAGGAAAAATATATATCCTGACTATGATTTCAGATCATCATGATCTGTTTTGAAACTAGCATTAGTGTATCATGTCACTACTAGTTCCTCATCTTCTAAATACACCAGGAAGATATCCTTTGTACGCCTCAAGTACTTTAGGATAGTTTTAACAGCTATCCAATGCATCTCTCTAGGATTGTCTTGATATCTACCCACTATGCTTAAAGTGAAGGTAACATCAAACCTAGTATATAGCATGGAATACATGATAGAACCCACTACCGAGGAATAAGGTATTCTACTCATTCTGTCAATCTCCTCCTGTGTTTGTGGACACATTTTCTGGGAGATATTTATACCATGTGACATAGGCAAAAATCCTATCTTGGATTGTTCCATATTGTAACTTTTGAGTACCTTATCAATATATGTACTTTGAATTAGAACAATAATCCTTTGAGATCTATATCGATATATCTTGATCCCTAGAATGTAGGCTAATTCACTTAAGTCTTTCATGGAGAATAATTTATTTAACCAAGTCTTAACTAACTATAAGACTTGCACCTCATTTCCCATAATTAATATGTCATAAGCATATAACACTAGTAAAATCATGGAATTCTCTTAAACCTTTTTATAGACATAGGGATTGCTTTCATTTTTGACAAAACCAAATTCTCTTATGGCCTCATCAAAACAAGCATTCCATGACTGTTATGCCTACTTCGACCCATAAATGGACCTCTATAGCTTGTATACTTTATTCGTATTCTTTGAATTGAAAAACCCATTGGTTTGAGTCATATAGAAGTCTTCAACTAACTTTCCATTTATAAAATTAGTTTTGACATCCATTTTCCAAATTTCATAATCATGAAAGGCTACTATTGCAAACTATATTTTGATGGATTTAAGCATTTCTACTAGTAAAAAGGTTTGATCATAGTCGATGCCTTGACGTTGCCTGAAACCCTTTGAAACCAGTCTTTCTTTAAAGGTATTAACCTCACCATCGATGTCCATATTCTTTTTGAATACCTATTTTTATCCAATGGGATTTACATCAGGTAGAGGGTCTACAAAAATCCAAACTTGATTTTGGTACATGGACTGCATCTCAGAATGCATGGATTCTTTCCATTTAGCATCTTCTTTGCCTTATAATTCTTCCTTGTAGGTTAGAGGTTCATCATTGTAACACCCCAAGTTTCCTCGGTATGTTTCCTTTCGAATAATGCAATGGCGTGCATTGTACACAACTTCGAGATTTTAACACACCATAACCAATCAAACTAGCCGTTATGAATAGTAATACATACTTTTTGAAATTTTATAAATTCTATCTCTCAAAATGGACTTCATTTTTGGATTCTTAATATCTAAATTAGCCTCGGGTGAAATTTTGGTACTTTTTGGATAACTTTCATATTTTGATGAATAGTGAAAATTACTAAATTTTAATTAAAAACAACTTTTTTAATCAAAATAATTAATAGTGATAAATTATGAATTTGAGTTGTTTTAAAGTATATTTAGAATATATTTTTACCATTTAATATAATTTTGGTCATTGGACATAATTTTACAATTAAACCGAACATAAACAAGTGTCAATCTTTTGATAGTTATTATCTCTTAAAAACACGCTTTTTGTTTTGACAGCGGGAATTAATTTTAAATTAATTTCTGCCACTTCTGTGTTTTGAATTTAGAAAAATGGATTCCATATTTGGAATCATGATGTTAAAATTGTGTAAATAGGTAACTTTTATTTTTAGACATTTTGAATAATTACTGCGGTAAATATTTTATTTACCATGGTTGAGGGTAAATCCGGTAAATAAGGGTTAAAAAATAATATTATAATAATACTAAATTACCCTAAAACGTGTCTTAACCCTATTGGTGGATACATGGTCTACCATGGGCATCTTTGGGTCTATTTTGGGACCCCATGGATCCACTTGTAAGTGATAATGACACTTTATTTTAATTAAGTTAAAATAAATACAAAAATGACACAAGCATATATCTTTTAACAAAACAATTGTTAAAGAGGGTTATATATGTTGGATTTTAGATTATAAATATTTCTTAGAAAGATAAAGAGATTTCCTACATAATGATATTTTATTTATAATTTTTAGACATTAAATAATTTAATTTATTTATGACACAATGATGATGCATTAATTACTATAATAGTGAAAAATCAAAATAATTGATATTAAAAATACCCAAATAAATATAATATGAAACTTTTAATGAATTAAAATAATTTTCTAGGATAATATGATATATTAGTATTGATTTAATTGACTTTGTTCGAAGTAATCAATCTTTTATGAGTTTCACAAAAATCAACTATTGAATAGTGTCAAAATTGACATAAAAGAGTTTTTAAAACAAATATTATATTATTAATTGATATTAAATTCCTAAAAATCTAAGGTTCGGCCAAAAGACTTATATCATAATAGGTGTATCATTAATGGACCACTTTGGGGTCTCTTGTATGTATATGGTAAGTTTATTAACCATATAATATAAAAATACAAAGAGACATTGTAAAAGTGAAACTAATTAACTTAGAGTTAATACTTAAAGATAAGGTTAATATAAGTACCCAAACCTGTCTAAATTCTATTGGTTGAGTTGTTTTCGACCCCTCCCCACCTTAACCTTTGAATAGTCAACTTTGGAGCCATTGGAAACTGAATATGAATTTATTATAAACTAATATCTCTAGCTTTTCCAAAGGTGCCCCTCACCCCTCTTATAAAAGGGCACTCCTCCTTCTCATTTCTTCACAACTTCAAAGACCTTTGGTTCGGCCAAACCCTGCCCAAATACTATCTCAACTTCCCTCACTACAACCTAGAGGCCTTAGTTTGATCAGAAAGCCAACCTAAGGAGCCCTTTTGATCAAATCAAAAGGAAGAACCCGAAGAAGAGGTAATGTTTTCACCACCCCTTTTCAAGTTCCTTTCTTCTTACACTTCCTCTTTCTTTGTTATTTCCATTATAAAATAATAAATACAGTATCATATATATACTGTGATGTTATTATAAATATGGTACAACCATATTCAGTATTCTATCCATCCTTTGAATAACATGTCACCATACGTGCGTACGTACGGCTTACCGTCTCCACGTCGTGGTGTAATTGTTATTCAATATATTATTATTTGGATGGGTATAATAATGATGTGTAACTCATGTAAATAATAAATATAACATGATAATTATTCTGTATATATGATATAAAATCCAATTATATATTATTATAATATCAAAAGAATGATATTGTCGCTCGTGCGTATGTACGGACTACCGTCTCCACGAACGCGATGAGATTCATTGTCCATCATATCCATTAAAGTATAATTATCATTTGATGATTTAAAAATAGTATCTAAGGACTTGATATCATTCTGGATATGAATAATATACATCCCATTAATAACGAATATGGCTCACATAACAAAGAATATAAAGTAAAATGAACCCGTTAACACCCGAAATGACGATAATTCTAAGATATTATCAACAAATCAATGTTAAAAGATCATATATGATATCATATTAAAGTAAATGATTCTTGTATAATTCAATAAAAATTATTTCACCATTATACAGGAGGTAAACCTACCATCGACCAAGGAAAAAGTACAAAGTAAGGGATTTTCTTATCTCACTTTCAATTCCGTGAGATTTCCATTTTTCGCCACTAAATTATTGAAAGTGGTGTATTGTGTACTGCCATTTGATATATATTCATGATTCTATTTATATTCATGTTATTCTGTAAATCATTTTGTGTTTATTAACTTTTGGCCATACAACTCAATTGATTAACGTGGTAAGGGATTTTCTTATCTCACTTTCAATTCCGTGAGATTTCCATTTTTCGCCACTAAATTATTGAAAGTGGTGTATTGTGTACTGCCATTTGATATATATTCATGATTCTATTTATATTCATGTTATTCTGTAAATCATTTGGTGGTTATTAACTTTTGTCCATACGACTCAGTTGATTAACGTGGTAAGGAGTTTCTTATCTCACTTTTAATTTCGTGAGATTTCCATTGATCACCACTTAATTATTGCATGTGGTGTATGTGTACTGCCCATGATTGTATTCATTGTGTAATATACTTTAATTTATGGGTATTTACATCATCATGGTATGATACTTCTTTCATGGGTGTATGTTTCGTATGTTACCTAATCGGTAAGGGAATTTGAGATTTCAATTCCCACTCATTTGGCTTTACGCATATTTCATTGATTATATTACTCCATGATTATGTGTGGAATCACTATTCATTTGATTATGTCATAATTTCCACTCCCCTTCCTGTGGATATAAGTTTGATACACATAATCACTTATTGGTAATTCTCAAGTCATTGATATGAATTTGATAAGAGTAATTTTAACTCATTCACCATTTGTTGAGTTAAACATCCAATTCGTTGGTGTTGTTTTTACAAGAATATGTGTGAATATCCTTTGATTGTTTTACACTGAATATCCAATCATATTTAGTGTATTTATATTTGTCACACATAATTATGTCATTGATTTATCCTTAACCTAAGGATACGGCCTTTATGAGAGATTTTATCTCAATTTACATTCCATTGAGACTTCTTTGTTGATATACACCAAATCACTTTTATGTGGTGTATATAATGTACTTTGACATAGTATATCATGAATCCCTTTATTCTCATGATATTACAAAGTTTTGATTACCTCAATTATTTGTATTCAAGTGTCTCTTTTGGTTAGAATCTCTAACTAAAATACCATTTTTAAATGTTTTAAAGACTTATTCTTCTAAATCTTGCTCATTAATGTCCATGTTTTAAAAATGGTTTTAAGGATTTATTTATATGGACATTAAAGTTTTAGAAATTAAAACTCATTTTAAAAAGTTTCAAAGTGGTATGGGACACTTTGATTCAAAAATCTACTTTTAAATGGCTTCTTGACAAATAGTGTGACTTTTAAATGTTTTCAAGAAAAGGGGGATATTTCTCTCAAATAGTTTTGATGATTATTTTCATTTATGTCAACATCCTTCATTATTCTTGATTGAGGTTAATGTGATACAATACAATCTTCCATATTGTATCGAATGAGTTATGTTTGACTGTGGATGTGCTGTTTTTATACCATTCATGGTTTGTGGTAAAAGTATTGACATTTCATATGCTAGTTTTATTACGAATGTTTATGTTATGTTTAAACATGTTCATATGAGGAATGCATTGGACTTAATAAGTGACGGGTGGAGCCCGCTATAGCTCCTCGATGCATCGGTAGGTCTCATGAGACAAACTAGTGTCTTGGCACAAGGCCTTGACAAAATCTTATTTGTAGTCTTGGCACGAGGCCTTGGCTAAGTGGTTATGATAGTCTGGCATTATGCATTCCAACATTATGAAAGTGGATATTGATATTTCATGTGATCATTCGACTAGTATAATATCCATGTGAGTAAGTAAATGGCATTATTTCATTTTAACTTTGCCATTTTATGCTGAAGTTCAAGTTTAAAAGGCTTTTGTTTTAGTTATAAATTGCCTTAAGTGTTTATGCTTATTTATGAAAGATTCTGCTATAATGTTATCCTTACTGTGCATCTGAGCTCACCCCTTTCAATGTTTTATTTTTCCCAGGATTATGAAGAAGTAATTTATGAATGACCTGCAGGGATAGTATGAGGGGATATGAAGACAAGATGTTTTTTTTATGAAGTAATGTAAAAACATTATGGATGTATCTAGTTATTTCAAGGCTACTAAACTAATCGGTCTTTTGAGACTTGATATTTCTCGTGATCATGCCAATGTTATGTAATAATGCACTGACTCTAGGTAACTAGGTTCGGGGCGTTACAGTTGGTATCAGAGGAAGTTTAGTACAAACCTTGGAAGCTAGATTTAGATAAACTCTGATTAGAGCACGTAGACCTAAGATGAACTTTGAGGATTAGTATAAAAGAACTTCCGAGAATTTTGGTATTGTAGAGATTTTGTGAGTTTTCCGAGCAATACATCCCTGTCTGGATACGAGCAGGTAGAGGCGGCTCTGGCACAGATGTACCTAGGGGTAAAACCCGAAAACACCGCTTTGAGCTAGACTCGAACGGGAACTAGTGCATGACAACGGGCCTTGCTGCACTCTTGGTTACGACACTCCCGGGGGATATTCTTAGGATAATTTACATTTTCTTTAAAAACCTATTTAAGTAATATATACATAAGATGAGAGTAAATGACCTTGGTTAATCCTAATATGTTTCAAATTGAGAATATGGTGACATTTTAATCTCTAAATGATTTTACGACTACTATTACTCACACAATGCTTTCTGGTTTTATTCAATGGCTGGATTCCAAGGAAGTCATAGTGACTTTGAGAATGATGTACAAGGTGGGAACGGTGGTGGAAATGAGCAACAAAATGGAATGTTGATAGGCGTAAAAGATATCGTCTTTATGCCAAATCAGTTTTCCAAAAATATGATCAACAACATATATATTAACCAACTCCCAGACTCAACAAGGAAGAGAAAGGTGATAAATGATAAGATCTCCAGCAATGGAGACCATGGAGAAAAGAAACCTCAATTTTCATCATGCAGGAAATGTGGAAAGAGACACCCAGGAAAGTGTCTCAATGGGACAACGAAATGTTTTACGTGCGGGAAGGAAGGACATAAAGTGAACAATTTCCGAAGAAAAATGAAGAGTACTATGGAAGAAGATAAAAATGGTCCCAAGAGTCCATTTATAGTCATTTGCCGTAAATGTAGGGGACCTGGCCATTACCCGAGTGAATGTCCTATTCTATAGGATATTTTCTTGGTCAAAGAAGAAGATATGTGGAAATAAATGGTTGGAGAAAAACTTAAAAAGTATTATCACTCCTTGTTGATGGGTACTTTGGAATAATTTTCTCTTGTATTTGTAACCCCTCAGTTTGCCATGTGAGAATGATATTTGAAGAAGAATTGTCTCTTCTCTTGTGGATATAGGTATAAATAACCATTTGGTTTTTTATGATCATTGGGGTTTGAGAAAATTATAAGTTATTATAATTTGGGATAAAAATGCAAAGTATGATATAACATTTGGGATTAAATTATGTTATTTTGAGGAATTTATCTCATTTTGGTAATATTATAAAATATAGTTTTTGAAAAAGGACAACACGTAGACCGTGTGACAACCCGTCGCGTCGGACAAAGCTGTGGGAATCGAACCCACAACCAAAGTGTGATTGGGATTTATCGCCTACCACTGGACTACGTAAAGTCCCTGGTTAATGTGACTATTTTTTTTGTTAAATGATTTTATTGATCAATAATAAGATGATTTGGGTTCTTATGTCTTATCAAATGAATACCCTTGGTATAGGAAAATGATTTGGTGATTAAATGATAAATGTTATTTTGGAAGATGTTCGCTTTGTTGGAAACACTATATGCCCAAGGAAAATAGAATACAATGGGGTTTCATTTGTAGAGTAATGGTGGATTTTTATCTACGTTTTTATTGTTGATTTATAGTGATTTGGGTTATTTATGGAAATTATTAACCTATAACAGAGAATATGTGATGATGTTAATTACTTTTAAGTATGTGACTTTAATAGTATTTGATGTCATTTGGAGATACAATGTAACATGGGAGACTACATAATCAAATTATTTTATGATTTGGGTTTCAATATTAGTTTGGATTATATTAAAGGATTTTAAGGACAATTGGTTATTGAATGGTATCTATTTAACTTTGGGGTATTGTTGGTTTAATTTTAGAAATTAAGATTAGTGCATATTTATCTCAATGAATATCCTTTTGGGGGGTCATTAGATCATTCACTAACCATTTTGGTTTTGATTAATCTTCAAAGACAATGTAAATATATGGTTTATCCTGCATGGATCATGTGATTCTATAGAAATTTATTCTAGCTCTTCCAGTGTGACCAAGTCTTCTTGAATACTCATCGTTTAAAAAAAATTGAGTTTGTGGTGGAAATTTATTAAAGAATAAAAATTTACTTAAAATGTAAGTATATCTCATAATTTTCTTAGTCAATATCATAAATGAATTCCTCTTCCTTATGTAATGTAACTTTAAAAAAAATGTTGTCCGTTTACTTTCCTACTAGGAGACTAATGGTCGTTTGTCCCAACACAAGTTTGTGGTTTTCTCATTGTTAACTTTCTCCTGATCATGATTTCTATCCCTCTCCATCAGAACTTGACACTTAGTTTATCATCCATATCCATGTTTTCTTACATGGAATCCTAGTATGGGTTATCTTGGATGACCCTTATACCTCTCTTTCTTTCTTTTAAAGTGATAGTTTTATTAGCTCTTTTTCCGATGTGGGACATTCCATTATATTCCCAAGCAAAATTTTAAAAATTGCAAGGACACAATTTATTGAAGGAGGGGAGAATGTAACACCCCAAGTTTCCTCGGTATGTTTCCTTTCGAATAATGCAATGGCGTGCATTGTACACAACTTCGAGATTTTAACACACCATAACCAATCAAACTAGCCGTTATGAATAGTAATACATACTTTTTGAAATTTTATAAATTCTATCTCTCAAAATGGATTTCATTTTTGGATTCTTAATATCGAAATTAGCCTAGGGTGAAATTTTGGTACTTTTTGGATAACTTTCATATTTTGATGAATAGTGAAAATTACTAAATTTTAATTAAAAACAACTTTTTTAATCAAAATAATTAATAGTGATAAATTATGAATTTGAGTTGTTTTAAAGTATATTTAGAATATATTTTTACCATTTAATATAATTTTGGTCATTGGACATAATTTTACAATTAAACCGAACATAAACAAGTGTCAATCTTTTGATAGTTATTATCTCTTAAAAACACACTTTTTGTTTTGACAGCGGGAATTAATTTTAAATTAATTTCTGCCACTTCTGTGTTTTGAATTTAGAAAAATCGATTCCATATTTGGAATCAGGATGTTCAAATTGTGTAAATAGGTAACTTTTATTTTTAGACATTTTGAATAATTACTGCGGTAAATATTTTATTTACCATGGTTAAGGGTAAATCCGGTAAATAAGGGTTAAAAAATAATATTATAATAATACTAAATTACCCTAAAACGTGTCTTAACCCTATTTTTTGATACATGGTCGACCATGGGAATCTTTGGGTCTATTTTGGGACCCCATGGATCCACTTGTAAGTGATAATGACACTTTATTTTAATTAAGTTAAAATAAATACAAAAATGACACAAGCATATATCTTTTAACAAAACAATTGTTACAGAGGGTTATATATGTTGGATTTTAGATTATAAATATTTCTTAGAAATATAAAAAGATTTACTACATAATGATATTTTATTTATAATTTTTAGACATTAAATAATTTAATTTATTTATGACACAATAATGATGCAGCAATTACTATAATAGTGAAAAATCAAAATAATTGATATTAAAAATACCCAAATAAATATAATATGAAACTTTTAATGAATTAAAATAATTTTCTAGGATAATATGATATATTATTATTGATTTAATTGACTTTTTTCGAAGTAATCAATCTGTTATGAGTTTCACAAAAATCAACTATTGAATAGTGTCAAAATTGACATAAAAGAGTTTTTAAAATAAATATTATATTATTAATTGATATTAAATTCCTAAAAATCTAAGGTTCGGCCAAGAGACTTATATAATAATATGTGTATCATTAATGGACCACTTGGGGGTCTCTTGTATGTATATGGTAAGTTTATTAACCATATAATATAAAAATACAAAGAGACATTGTAAAAGTGAAACTAATTAACTTAGAGTTAATACTTAAAGATAAGGTTAATATAAGTACCCAAACCTGTCTAAATTCTATTGGTTAAGTTTTTTTCTACCCATCCCCACCTTAAACTTTGAATATTAAACTTTGGAGCCATTGGAAACCGAATATGAATTTATTATAAACTAATATCTCTAGCTTTTCCAAAGGTGCCCCTCACCCCTCTTATAAAAGGGCACTCCTCCTTCTCATTTCTTCACACCTTCAAAGCCCTTTGGTTCGGCCAAACCCTACCCAAATACTATCTCAACTTCCCTCACTACAACCTAGAGGCCTTAGTTTGATCAGAAATCCAACCTAAGGAGCCCTTTTGATCAAATCAAAAGGAAGAACCCGAAGAAGAGGTAATGTTTTCACCACCCCTTTTCAAGTTCCTTTCTTCTTACACTTCCTCTTTCTTTGTTATTTCCATTATAAAATAATAAATCCAGTATCATATATATACTGTGATGTTATTATAAATATGGTACAACCATATTCAGTATTCTATCCATCCTTTGAATAACATGTCACCATACGTGCGTACGTACGGCTTACCGTCTCCACGTCGTGGTGTAATTGTTATTCAATATATTATTATTTGGATGGGTATAATAATGATGTGTAACTCATGTAAATAATAAATATAACATGATAATTATTCTGTATATATGATATAAAATCCAATTATATATTATTATAATATCAAAAGAATGATATTGTCGCTCGTGCGTATGTACGGACTACCGTCTCCACGAACGCGATGAGATTCATTGTCCATCATATCCATTAAAGTATAATTATCATTTGATGATTTAAAAATAGTATCTAATGACTTGATATCATTCTGGATATGAATAATATACATCCCATTAATAACGAATATGGCTCACATAACAAAGAATATAAAGTAAAATGAACCCGTTAACACCCGAAATGACGATAATTCTAAGATATTATTAACAAATCAATGTTAAAAGATCATATATGATATCATATTAAAGTAAATTATTCTTGTATAATTCAATAACAATTATTTCACCATTATACAGGAGGTAAACCTACCATCGACCAAGGAAAAAGTACAAAGTAAGGGATTTTCTTATCTCACTTTCAATTCCGTGAGATTTCCATTTTTCGCCACTAAATTATTGAAAGTGGTGTATTGTGTACTGCCATTTGATATATATTCATGATTCTATTTATATTCATGTTATTCTATAAATCATTTGGTGGTTATTAACTTTTGGTCATACGACTCAGTTGATTAACGTGGTAAGGGATTTTCTTATCTCACTTTCAATTCCGTGAGATTTCCATTTTTCACCACTAAATTATTGAAAGTGGTGTATTGTGTACTGCCATTTGATATATATTCATGATTCTATTTATATTCATGTTATTCTGTAAATCATTTGGTGGTTATTAACTTTTGGCCATACGACTCAGTTGATTAACGTGGTAAGGAGTTTCTTATCTCACTTTTAATTTCGTGAGATTTCCATTGATCACCACTTAATTATTGCATGTGGTGTATGTGTACTGCCCATGATTGTATTCATTGTGTAATATACTTTAATTTATGGGTATTTACATCATCATGGTATGATACTTCTTTCATGGGTGTATGTTTCGTATGTTACCTAATCGGTAAGGGAATTTGAGATTTCAATTCCCACTCATTTGGCTTTACGCATATTTCATTGATTATATTACTCCATGATTATGTGTGGAATCACTATTCATTTGATTATGTCATAATTTCCACTCCCCTTCCTGTGGATATAAGTTTGATACACAAAATCACTTATTGGTAATTCTCAAGTCATTGATATGAATTTGATAAGAGTAATTTTAACTCATTCACCATTTGTTGAGTTAAACATCCAATTCGTTGGTGTTGTTTTTACAAGAATATGTGTGAATATCCTTTGATTGTTTTACACTGAATATCCAATCATATTTAGTGTATTTATATTTGTCACACATAATTATGTCGTTGATTTATCCTTAACCTAAGGATACGGCCTTTATGAGAGATTTTATCTCAATTTACATTCCATTGAGACTTATTTGTTTATATACACCAAATCACTTTTATGTGGTGTATATAATGTACTTTGACATAGTATATCATGAATCCCTTTATTCTCATGATATTACAAAGTTTTGATTACCTCAATTATTTGTATTCAAGTGTCTCTTTTGGTTAGAATCTCTAAATAAAATACCATTTTTAAATGTTTTAAAGACTTATTCTTCTAAATCTTGCTCATTAATGTCCATGTTTTAAAAATGGTTTTAAGGATTTATTTATATGGACATTAAAGTTTTAGAAATTAAAACTCCTTTTAAAAAGTTTCAAAGTGGTATGGGACACTTTGATTCAAAAATCTACTTTTAAATGGCTTCTTGACAAATAGTGTGACTTTTAAATGTTTTCAAGAAAAGGGGGATATTTCTCTCAAATAGTTTTGATGATTATTTTCATTTATGTCAACATCCTTCATTATTCTTGATTGAGGTTAATGTGATACAATACAATCTTCTATATTGTATCGAATGAGTTATGTTTGACTGTGGATGTGCTGTTTTTATACCATTCATGGTTTGTGGTAAAAGTATTGACATTTCGTATGCTAGTTTTAATACGAATGTTTATGTTATGTTTAAACATGTTCATATGAGGAATTCATTGGACTTAATAAGTGACGGGTGGAGCCCGCTATAGCTCCTCGATGCATCGGTAGGTCTCATGAGACAAACTAGTGTCTTGGCACAAGGCCTTGACAAAATCTTATTTGTAGTCTTGGCACGAGGCCTTGGCTAAGTGGTTATGATAGTCTGGCATTATGCATTCCAACATTATGAAAGTGGATATTGATATTGCATGTGATCATTCGACTAGTAGAATATCCATGTGAGTAAGTAAATGGCATTATTTCATTTTACCTTTGCCATTTTATGCTGAAGTTCAAGTTTAAAAGGCTTTTGTTTTAGTTATAAATTGCCTTAAGTATTTATGCTTATTTATGAAAGCTTCTGCTATAATGTTATCCTTACTGAGCATCTGAGCTCACCCCTTTCAATGTTTTATTTTTCCCAGGATTATGAAGAAGTAATTTATGAATGACCTGCAGGGATAGTATGAGGGGATTTGAAGGCAAGATGTTTTTTTTATGAAGTAATGTAAAAAAATTATGGATGTATCTAGTTATTTCAAGGCTACTAAACTAATTGGTCTTTCGAGACTTGATATTTCTCGTGATCATGCCAATGTTATGTAATAATGCACCGACTCTAGGTAACTAGGGTCGGGGCGTTACAATCATCCTCAAGGAATAATGTGTCACCTAACTCGGTGATAAGAAAACTATAATGATATGGTTCTCTAACTTCTCTCATAGACCTACATAGTATTTTTGTCTCATGAACAAATTTTTCTTCCACCTGCTCTTGTAGAGATTTTTCCTCTACCAACTCTTGTGCATCTGGATCATTAACTTCATCAAATTAAATCTTTCCCCCATTATTTCCTATAGAAATGTGATCCCTTTCTAGAAATATGGTGTGTATTGCCACAAAAACTTTTCTATCTAAAGGGTTATATGGGTAATATCCTTTGTTTTCTTTAGGATAACCTGTAAAGATGCACTTTGTGCTTCTGGATGCTAATTTTTCACTTGGTAAAGTCTTGAAAAATGCCTCCCACCCCCACACACATATGTATGTCAGATTGGGTTTCTTTCCATACCATAACTCATATAGGATCTTATTTTCATCTTTATTTGGTACTTATTTAAGGTTATATGTTGTTTTCTGCAAGGCGTATCCCCAAAAGGATAATGGAAGAGTTTCATGACTCACCATTGATCTAACCATGTCAAGAAAGGTCATATTCCTCCTTTCACTGATACCATTCCATTGTGGTGAATAAGGAGTGAGTTGGTATACTATCACACACTCATTCAAGTGATCAATGAAAGCTTGGTTAATAAATTTTGTGCCTCAGTCTAAGCTGAGTGATTTTATCTTCTTACAAAGTTTATTTTCTACTTCATTTTGGTATTCCTTAAATATCCAAAAGTAATTAGACTTATACCGCATTAAGTATATATAGACATACCTACTATATTCATTAGTAAAATTAATGAAGTATAAAAAACCGCCCCTTTCCTCTACTAGAAATGGACCACATACATCAGTATGTATTAATTACAGTACTGAATTGGCTATTTCTCCCTTTCTTGAGAAAGGTTCTTTGGTCATTTTTCCTTGTAAACAAGTTTGACATACATCCAAGGGTTCTAACTGTACTGAGTTTAAATACCCTTCTTGATGTAATATTTGTAATCGCTTCCCATTTACTTAAACTAGCCTGAAGTGCCATAGGCGGGTGATATATGAATCATGTTGGCTGGTTTTGTCATTGATTTCCATTATAGGGTTCTCGAGTTACAGAATGTATAAACCATTATTAAGATGTGTCATACCATAACATATGTTATCCCTATAAAAGAGACAACATTTACTTCCAAACTTGAAATAAAATCCCATAGTGTCTAAATTTTACTTAGAGATAATGTTCCTGGTTACAAAAGGTACATAAAAACAATTTTTTAAAACTAGAACTAAACCACTTGGAAAGGTTAAGTGATAGTCTCCCACTGCTAAGGCTGACAGACTTGCACCATTTGTAGCTCAGAGATCCACTTAACATTTTTAAATATTCTTGAACCTACTTAGTTCGTGAATGTGAATAAAAATGTGTAAGCCACATGATGTATCCAATACCCAACTTTTAGATAAATTCAATGAAAAAATACCTGAAGTAGAAGCATCGGTTTTCTTCTTCTTCCCAACTCTGCAATTCTTCTTCCAATGACCTTTCTTGACACATCCAAAGTATAAATCTTCTTGCTCATTACTCTACCTCTGAATCTTTGACTTCTTTGTAGGATGATGTATTGGTTTCTTTGGCCTTGACTTGGCATTAGACCCCTTTTCCTTGCCCTTGTTTATTTTTTTCACCATAAGGAAAGATGAATTGGTATTTTTCATATCCTTTTCAGCTTGGTGAACTAAATCCAAAAGGTCCAGGAGTGACTTTGTCATATTATTCATGTTATAATTGATAATGAAAGTCAAGAATCTTGGAGGTAAATAGGAAAGAATGAGATCCACTACTATTTCTTGGTTCAATTTGAACCCAAGGGCTTCAAGCCTCTCAATATACCCAATCATATTGAGTACATGAGGATCGTCTTAGGGACCTTCTTCTAGCCTGCACTTATAAAGGTCACTTGAGATCTCATACCTTTCTGGTATGTCCCTATCCTAATATAATTCTTATAGATGGGAAAGTATCTTGTTTGAATCCTCATCCTCATGAATTTTTTGAAATTGGATGGACATGGATGAAAACATGATGCATTGAACATCAAGTGCATTGTCTACATGTTTTTTTCATTTATCTTTTTCCGCCTTACTTTCTCACTGAGGAGGTTCAGCGAGAACTGGGAATTCCATCACATATAACTTCCTTTCTTGGCATAGTACTATGTGCAAGCACCTATACCACTCCTGGAAGTTATTTCCAGTCGGGATATTTTCTTTATCTAGAATTGATCGTATTGATAAAGTACTTGTGATGTTGGTGATTTCCATTTTAAATATACACCAGATAAACATTATCATTTAGTACTTTTTCTTGGTTACCTTTTGACATTTATGATTAATAAATTATTATATCATTTTAATGTTTCCAAATATTTTAGTGAACCTTAATATCATTCACTATTAGATTTGGAATACGTTGTCCCTTGAGTACTCTAGTGACAAGGATCTTCAAAACCTCCCTCATAGTATAAAATCTATGGCTACACCACTACTCGGTGGGTTTCAAGGTAAGAACTAGGATGGCCAACCAATTGACTTGTGGTTCCTTGTATTGTTGAGTAAAGTCCTAGATTTTGGAATCCGGTCCTGATTCCCTCAACATCTTGCCTCTAAAGTGATAGAAAGTTAGATATGTCTAATCCTTGACTACTCACTTTGGTTAAGTCAGCTCATTTCTCTCACGAAAACACCCCGGTAGTAATAGTCACTCTCAACTATGGTTGACGAGCACCCCAATCACCCGGTTTTTTTTAAATTCAAGTAATGGAAGGCATTTAATACTTAATCTATCTTTGAGGGATTTTGATATTTATTGACGAATATAATTATTTTTCAATTTATATGTTCAAACTATATTTTCGTGCTCACAACTGAACATGCAATAGAAATACATTCATCACATATTTAGGAATTTTTATCCTGTTTACTATCCTATGTGGTCAAGAAATAATCATGCACTTGCATAAAATAATAAACAATGCATAAAGGTAAATTATGCAATCTGACTGGTCTTGAGAATTCTATTATGATTGATCCATAACGAATCAATAATCACCTTGGATAATCCATACCTGAGTTGACACCTAACTCACATTGCAGCTAGCCCCAGTTCAAAGTGCTTGGATCCTGTCTGGATTACCGCCTCGACTTCGCGGGGTCTGCATCTCAGATCATCACTATATAATTACAAATATAATTGCACACAGGAGAGGGGGTCTAGGGGTACAAAATAAAACTAGTGCATTGGATGCACAAGCCCTTATACATTTTGAATTAAAAGAAGATTCATAGACCGTCATTTATCTAATTAATTATTACAATCATCACACGAATTGAAAAAATAATTAAATAAATAAACCAAACATGCACAGTTCAGTCGCTTTCTCAAAAACAGTCGGTATAAATAAAGCACAATTAAAATTAAACTGAAATAAATTTAAATAGTATGAGGGCATTCTGATCAATTAAATGAATTTTAATAAATTAAATTAATTAATTTATCAGTTCTAATTGTTTAATTTAATTTTAATTCCAAAAACTAAATTAAACTGTTAATTTAATTTTCATTCTAAAAATTAAATTAAAATATTAATTTAATTTTAATCTTAATTAAATTAATGTTTCAGATTTTACTTAAACTTAAACCCCAAATTAGTTCTAATTAATTTAATTTAAAAAACTAAATTAATTAAATCTAATTATTGGGGTTACCTCTAGCCGGGGAAGGAGTCTAGCAGGACTACAAACTATCGTGAGGGTGTCTTAATAGAGCAGGGTCGAATCGTGGAGCGACCGCGGTGTCACTGTAGCGTCACTGTGGCATCACTATGGTGTGACCATGGAGAGACGACGGTGAGACCGTGGGGCGAGAACGTGACGTGACCGCGGCGTGACCGTGGTGTTACCCCAGCGTGACTACAGTGAGATGGCGGTGTGATCGCGGCGTGACCGCGGTGTCACAGCGGCATGAGCGTCGTGCGATAGCGGCGTGACCACGGTGTGACCTCCGTGTGACTGCCACGTGACTGCAGCGTGACCATTGTGCCCGGTCCAGCAACACCCTCACAGCAGTAGTAGCATCCAGTGAGGTGCGACCGGATGAGGATGACGGTGGACTCCTCTGGCGAGGTGCGAGGGTAGCGGCGCACTACTCCAACGAGCCACGAGGGTGGAAGAATGCTGCTCCAACGAGGGAAGCTCCTCCAGGAGGGCATGGCTCATGCGAGCCTCAAGAGAGGTGGGGCGCTATCTTGTGGTATGGATGATGAGGTGGAGGTGGCCCAGGATTGTGCAGCCTGGTCCGGTCGAGTAGCGGCGGTGGCCTGGTCTGATGGCGGCCTGGTTCGGCCGAGACAGCAGTGCTGGGGTTCCTTCGGGATGGCGTGAGACAACAGGGAGGTGGGGCTCAATTCCAGTGAGGCACGAAGGTAGGGCAGACCCAAGGCTCGGTTCCGGTGGGACAGAAAGGGAGGGAAGACTGGGGGTGTGGTTCAGCCGCAACAAAGGGAGGCACGCTATGGTTCTAGGGGTAGTGGTGTGGCCTTCTACGCGTGGAAGAAGACCTAATTTGGGTCTTATTTCCTTTTTTTTAATTCAATTGTTTTGTCTTTTGACAAAAAAACCCACCCCTTTTTTATAAAGGAGAAGACCCAAATGGGGTCTTGGTCTCCTTTTTTTAAATTTTTAAAGTATAAAGACTTTAATAAAAAAGGATGACTTGACCCCAAGTCTAAAGAACTTTCCTTTTTTTTAATTGAGAAAAATAAAATGATATTATTTTATAATATATTTTTTTATCTCTTCAAAACAATCCCATCAGAAAAATTCCGTAGAACAGATTCTAGCCAAAACGTGGCCAGATTTTGGTACTTTGAAGAACATGTGAAAAAATTAAAAATGTGTTCTTCATAAAATAAAAATCTGAATATATTAAAACTGATGACGTAGATCCCATTAAAATTTTCAAATGGTTGTAACATGGCCATTAGGAAATGAATCAACGTGTAATCGGATCCGTTGGAACTGATTTAATTCCCTGTACTTAAATTTAATGAAATTTAATTTTTTATTTGACTCTGAGAAACCACATGTCCCTACGATACCACTATTAGGTACTGGGACAGGAAGCGGAAGCTGATAGGCAAAGAATTTAATATTTTTCTCATCACCGGAGCAGCATAACAACGTCGACTCTAGTGGTATTATCCCAGTACGGTTTGAGGACCTTGTATGGATTTTACAGAGCATAAAAAAATAAAACATGTACCTTGTTTGGATCTAACGTGTGCAAGTCCTTCGTAATATGTCGGTGACCGTTGGTCAAAGACTCCAATTTCGAAGCCCTCTATATCATCTACACACACCTCTTAAATCTTCTCATGCATCGTTTGTTGGAATCTGGGTGCTATCACGGTGCACCAACGATCGCTTCGACGCAGTTGTGATCACCGCAAGCAAGATTCTTAAATACAAGAAGGATGAGCTTGAAGATCATCCTTGCTTGAGAGAATATATCTCTAGAATCCAGGAGGAGAGAGAGGCTCTCAATTCCAACACATGAATAATTCCATGGTAAGAGCCTCTCTATCACTTATATAGGGAATGTCTAAAATACCTGGTATGGGTTCCGACCCCCATGTAATAAATATTCAAAGTATAGGTATTTTAAATATTTATTTATGAAAAATTAAATTATGCCATAAATAATATTTATAATTTTATCACTAAATAAAATATATATTAAATATATATTACATGATAATATTGTGTCTATAACTCGACTCACGTCTCTTGAAAACATTAAACGTACATAGGATATTTAAATCCATTCGAATAATATTTTATCTTTGTATTTACTTAATCACTAGTAAATACATATTATAAATAAATTCAATGGATTATTCCAAACTTGAATAATTAAAAAATTTATTTATTACTTGGTGATCCATAAAAGATGGATAATACTCAGACACTTTGGTGGGGCCCACCAAGTTATATATTCTTATTCCACAGAATTGGGCAGATTCTCCAAGCGCTATAGTGTGTGACCCTCTAGGACCATATCTCAATAGTAGTGAATAATATTCACCAACCAAGAGTGGGGTCTAGCAACCCATTACGACCTGTATAGAGATAAGGTAAAGTCAAAGAAATGACTACCTTCCAAAGAACATGGTCTATGTGATATAATCTATTCTTCATCAATATCTCAATAAAGCAGAATGCACACTGGTGTCATCATCCTCTATCATTATTTATTTTATTTTTTGATATGTCTGGACGGTCTTACCTTCCACTACCATGGACATGGATTTAATGAAGGTGCAAACATCCTAATAAAACAAGCCTGAGATATCTCTTCTTCAACTCAGAAGTGACAAATCCTATCTTGGTCATTCAATCAATGTCATGTCACCAATGACATACCCAACACAAACTACCTTTCCACGACTTCATTTCCATGGTTTTTTCCTTGCATCAAAGTATAAAATTAAATGACATACATTGATAATGATCTCAAGTATAGAGACCATCAAACATGTCGGTAGATAGGAATGACCACTGACACCTGAAACATGTGGTGTTCCTATTATGCGAGTTAGCCCTCATGATCTCAACTACTATATATCATTAAGTGAGAACTTCATGAGAATAAGTCTCAATTCTTATGATCCCCCAACACCTGATAGTCACACATCATCTGTGTCCTTTCAGAATGATGTAACTTGACCATAGGAAATTACTTTAAGATTACTTTCATGGAATCTCAAGGTTCTCATTATAGCCCGGGATCTGCTATAACCCTTTGATACGACATGTAATCTAAGGGAATTACAATAAACAAAGTGGATGTAGAAGTATATACACTATTATGGAAAGAAAAACACATGTATATATAACAAATTGCATACATGTATTGGTAATAAAAGTAAAAAAAAATGGTTCTAGGGAACCATCTTTCAACATTTTTTACCACACTTTTCACAAAATAGAAACTAGACTTTCTTACCATCAGATTTATTTGATTGATTTTTACCCATCATTTTCCATCTAGACCTCTTTTTATGATTATTGTCAAATTACACATGATCGTCAGCAAACTCCATTTCTACTCTATTAACATATCATACAAGTTTCTCATAAATTTTTAATTCATGGGAGGCTAGTTCCCTTTAATATCTTGGCTTCAATCCTAAGTAAAAATGATTGATTTTACTATCAAGATCCCGAATAAGATTTAGAGTGTACCTTGCCAATCGGATGAAGTTTTCTTCATGCATGACCACTGAATCCTCCTCCTTTTGTTTCAATTCAAGGAATTTATTTTCCATCATGATTCAAATCACCATAGGAAAATATTTTTCAAGGAAAGGATTTTTTAAATTCATCCCATTCCAAGGCATCAATCTCATCACTATCCCTGATATTCTTGACCATTTACCACCACTGGTCAGATTTAACTTCAAAATGATAAATGTAAAGACTAAAATTTTGATTATATGAACACCCCATAACATTAAATATATTTTCAATAGATTTAATCCAACCTTCAGCCACCACTGGGTCAGAAGATCCACTGTAAGCAGGAGGGTGTTGCATCATAAAATTTTCTACTATTGTCATGTTACTTTGTGGTTTCTCTAGTTGTTCTCTTTCATGGATTACACCACCATTTATAGACTACTTAAATTATTCCATTACTATCACAAAATGTTTAGTTCTAATTCACACTATTCTCAATTTTGGATTCAAAAAGATATCATCCTCGCGGTGCCTTCTTACTTCAGCTTCCCTGTTTCTTCTATGGAAAACTATTCTAAACATACATATATTAGATGACGAAACATAATAATATTAAAATTTTATATCATTTAAATATAAAAATAAGGTAAAAAACATTTATGGGATTCTATTAACATCATTATAACCCCTAAAGTTATCTAAATTATGCTATGATACCAACTATAAGGACACAGCCTTAAGCATTACATAATCTAGTAAATAAATTTAGAATTCACTTATTTACATTACCAAATATATTTTTGGTTTAGAGTTTTATAAAATTAGGAAATAATTCATACATACCAACCCAAAATCATAAAAAGCGGTTAAAACTAAAACAATATCCATTTTTTTATAATAATTTTTTTTTAATAAAAACAAGTAATATTTTCATGGAAAGTATTCACAAAATTCATCTTGGCTACTCCTTTTACCTTACCCATCCTTAAACCCTATGAAAAACATTTTAAAACTTTGGATGATCACAAAAATCTCAATAAGGGATATAAAAAGAAGGATAGAAACCATTAGTACATGAATACTTATAAACATATGAAATCATACTCACAAAGAAATACTTCTCACCCAATAAGTATAATATAATAACTTTGTCATAACATGAGATTTCTATAAAACATAGAAAACATAAATAATACCATAAAGGTAACTTGGGGAATTACTTACATAAAATTTTAACCCTCATGGATACCATATGATTTGTAACCCCCATGGCTATCTTATAATGTAACCCTCATGGAAACCTTATGATGTAACCCTCACAGCTACCTGATGGTGTAACCATCGCTGTTACACTTGGAGTAACCATACGGTCAACCTAAAAAATAAGCATACCTAATGCATTGGAAGGTGATATAGGTCCCACCATTAATAATAACCAATTCCCATGAACTAAAATATAATCATAAAATATGAATAATTTCTTAAAAACATTGCTTTTGAATTTTGTAAAATAGAATTTTAAAAGAATATTTTTAGAGAAAAGTCCCTTACAAATATCATATAATTGGAGTGAGAATTAATTGAATGAAAGGAATATGTGTATAAAATTTAAATACACATAACATAAACAAAATTAATTACATAAATAATATTATTACCATATAATCAATGAAGTATAAGGTTAACCCAAATAATGGAAATTGGGTTAAGAATTCCCTTACCTCAGGTTAATCTTAATTAAAACATGTTCAAAACTCATATATAATGGTTTAAAGAGTGTTATTAATATGTTAAAGAACCATATTAATATTTATAATTACTTATATGATATTATAATAACATATTTTAACCCATTAATTAATAATATTTTGTTATTTTCATTGTTTCGGGTGCATTTATTTCATGGTTTCCATAGTTGGTTTATTATGGATTTCCTTATCAGAAGGGAGAAAAACACCAGAATTGAAATTAAATGTTATTAATGAAATTAAATAATATTAAATGGTCTTATATGTCATTTTTTACATGGTATGAGTATGAATCTTTAGATAAAATATTAGTGATTAATGTTAGTTTATTTTGGTGAATTTTGATCCTTACGAACCACTTTTGTTTTATTAATTAATATTATGTATAAAAATTGGATCCAGAACATAATATAACATATAATATGAATAATAAAATATTATTTAACCATATTAATGGTTTTATGACCATCCTTGAAGGTGTTAATATAAATTTAAAACACATCGTCCATGATGTCAGTAAATCGACACATCACGGATGATGTTTTTATTTTTAGAATAAAAGGGAAAGGAAAAGAAGTATTATGATTACTTTTTCCATAAACATGATAAAATTATAGCATATATGAGATAATGTAGTTTTAATTCCTCTTTAATAAGGATGGGTGAATAGATTATAAGAAAAGAAAAATAATTAAAAATAAAATAGGATTTTTACCTCTTGAATCCCCCTCCTTGAGAACCCCCTTAAGGCCCTTGGTTTTGGAATTTTAGTGAGACTAGAAGATCTTAGATTTGGGGAAGTGTGTTGGGAAGTAAATTGGATAGAAATTAAGTAAGATACAATTCTTTGAGGAGTGAGGAGAATAGGTGGTGAGGGGTAGTATTTATAGTGGAGGAGAGGAGTGTTTTCTCATTATTATATTCGTTAGTTTATTAATTTGGATCAAGACTATGAATTGTTTGAGAATTACCATCAAATATATTAAAATAATTAAATTAATTTATAGATTATGGTTCTTAAATCATTAATTACTGAATGAATGGTGTGTGTGTGTGTGTGTGTCTACACTGTAAATTATCATACTTTACTATTCACCAAAAATTCAAGTCTTTCAAAAAAATCCAAAAAGATCGCCCCAACCATTTTTCAATATATAGAATTCAAAAATAAAATCCATTTTTTAAAAATAATTTTCTAAATATGAGAAATATATTTCTTAATTAAAATCATAATTTATTTGAAAAATACCAATTTTAAAATTATAACTAATTTTATAACACTTTGAAAAATTAATTAAAGTCTCATAAAATTATATTATAGTCATAAGAAAACAAAATAATAATTTATGAATATATTTTATGAAATAAAATTTTATTTTAAATCAGTAAATTAATTATAAAATTGTAATTAAATATTTTTTCCTTATAAAAATACCAACATTTAATTTAACAGTTCAAAAATATTTATTTACTTATTCCATGATATAAATATATCATGATTACACTTATAAGATACAAAAAAAAATATTTATACTCTCATAGGTGAGGTTACTATTCTATTTTCCAAAATTAATATTCATAATGGTCATTTTACTATTCCTAAGGTCAAGTTACTATTCCATCAGTATAAATTATTTAATTTCTATAAATATTAATTATTTCATTATAAATTTATATTGAATTTAAATATTTAATTCCAAAATGAAAAAAATATATATTTTTTATAAGTACCTCAGTTGTTACAATAGCATTAGTTTATCATCATATGTTCAACATGGTATTTCATTTTCTTATAGTATCATATAATTCAAAAGACCAAGTAGTTCTATAAAGCTGGTGTCACTCCATCTAGTACCATCTTTAAAACTATATAACTTCAATACATTTGGAAATGTTGTGTATTTAGTACAATCGGTATACAATGGTATCTTAGCACAACTATTTAACTTCTAAAACAACTTTTCACAATCATGAAGGTCATCTTCAATTTCCATTGTCATTTCTTCCATGTGATATCCATCATCATTTACACTGGTATTCATATCAAATGATCAATAAATTTCAGTATCATCCCAATCAGTGTGCACATTCAGTTTTTTCATATGTTTAGTCCCACATTTATAGTTGTGATCTATTCAATGAAAAATAAAATGTTCTTCCAATTCTTTCGGATTAATTTTTATTGAATAGAAATAATGTAAACACAGACAAAGAATTTGAGAAGGGTTGCATGCAGACTTTATTGCAAAATTTATGGACTCTTTAACTCCATCTTCATACTTTTTTGTCAAACAATTAGCATGCATCCATTTTTATTAATATCTATCATATTAGGTTCATAAAATATTCATTTTGTACAATAAATAAATAAATATACATATGATATCTGTTATTAAAGGTGAAAGTTATAGATAATTCTAATAAGGGAATCCCAACATTTGATTGTTTCAAAGAATATCAGTGTGATTTAAAGAAAATGGGTAATTGAATTTAAGAAAATACTTACGCCACAATGGTAGTTGTTATCCTATGAATTCAGTCAAAGGTGAATGTTATAGACAACTATCATCCACATCATCTCATCTCCCAAACATTTATCATTAAATTTTGTTGGTTAAC
The DNA here is from genome assembly GCA_963277665.1 of Viscum album. Classification (NCBI taxonomy): domain Eukaryota; kingdom Viridiplantae; phylum Streptophyta; class Magnoliopsida; order Santalales; family Viscaceae; genus Viscum; species Viscum album. The sequence goes on from OY728123.1 coordinate 1,761,946,808, forward strand.
ACACATCCTCCATCTCTGGTGGAAATTCACATATGTTTCCTGAAATACTCTAAGAAGTAGTCATCCATGGGATGAATATTGCTCAGAGTAGTACAAGAAACATAAAATAGATGAAGGGTGAGTCTCAAGAAACAAATTACAATAATAACTATTCAGGATATGAAGCTATGAGGATGACAATTATACTAGATTATATTCTCTAAAAGGAGTAATGGCTCCCAGTTTTTGGGAATTACACCATTGGAACTAGTTATCAACTTTTGTCCTATTGAAGGTGAGATTTGGGGGGAATAAAAACTCTTTTTGTAATTAAAGGGGTCTTAGGTAGGACATGTTATGATATATGAATCTTTAGGGCCTCTATGAATTTTGTATTTATAGGAGAAATTCCACTTTTAATATTTTCAATACTCTAACAAACACTAGTCCTAACTCTATTAAAATGATCTATAAAGTCATTCTTAAACCCCCTAAACAAATGAAAATATAATATAGGCAATTAAGGAGTAATAATAAACCCAAATATGATAAAAAGAATAATAAACTTTCATTCAATCAACTAGAAGATATAAAAGTGTATTAATAAAACATTTTAATAAATAAGGAGTTATTTCATATACGTGGATGGTAATCAGAGATTCTTAGGGGTGGAACCAATTCATGTAGACCTAAAATGAATAATACCTAAAAATAATTTCTAATAATTATTCCAACATGTATAGAATTTGATAACCTCTATTATATTTTTTCATACCAAGTGATGTAACAACCTAAGGAATTATTACATTTAATATTAATGGTATATCAAATATTTGAAAACATCTCAAAAATTATAATTTCAATTAAAAATAAATAAGTAGTGTAAAAAATAATTTTATGAAAAGAATATAACTAATAATGATAAAGGTTTTAAGCATATAAAAATTAATGGTTGATAAATCAATTAAAGAATTATGTCTGGATAGGTTGAAAATAAGAATTATTTTCAAGTAGATAAAGAGAACTTCATTTTCATGCACATTATGGGTTATATGGTGATTTTGGGCACATAGTATAAAATTTAAGTCATGATGAGATAAATAATAGTAATGATGGAAAATATAGTGGTTTTAAGTTAAATGGGATATGACCCACTCTTACATAGTTTTGAAGTGAGATTAATATTCATAAGTAAAATTGGATAATCAATTTAAACTATTGAATGAACTCTATTGAACATGTGAAAAATTAAATGGTTGTATTAAGAATTGACAAAATTTTATAAAAACATAGATGAATGTGAAGAAATAATTATAAATGTATTATATGAAAAAGAATGTAATGTAAGAGGAATTTATAATTGATGACACACTAAAGGATTTGCAAAAGAAACATCATTTCATATTAGATATTGGTTGTTCATCTCACATGATAGGTAAATTGATGTAATTAAATATTTTTGAAAAGTTCAAAGGGTATGTATTATTTTAGAAATGGTGGATCTCTTAAGATAAATTAGTTTCATTTAAAAGATGTTAGAAATAAAAGGCTATGTTAAAGAATGATTTGTTTTTTTAGATGGATTAAAGTAAACCATACATAGTGTTTATTAGATGTGTAATAAAGGAAATGAAGTGATTTTTAATAAGTATTAATGATTGGTTTATCATTTCAAGTATGGATATATTTTTACAAATGTATATAAAACTAAATGAACCATATTCTAATTTTCGGTCGGTAGAAATTTAGGGTAATTTTGTTTGAAAGGGGAAATTGATTTTTGGTAGTGAAAATTAATTATATTAGATAATGAGACATTTAAATACTGAGTTAAAATGGTGGGCTGATATGTTTTTATGATGAAAATATAAAATTGATAGATAGTTTTTACTAATTTGAATAGGGATATTGTTAATAATTAAAAAAATAAATTAGATAATTAAATGAAACAACCCTTAGGCTACCCCTAGTGAGACTTCCTCTTGGATATTCTCTATTAGGTGGTTGTGGAAATTTGATGTAACTAGCGATCTTCCTGTAGTTAACACCTTACATCAATGAGAAATCATCTATCATGGTAAATGAAACTAGGGATGCTTAATAGGGAATGTTTGGTTGAATAGGTCCCTTATACATTATGTATTATAACAAAGACTTAATCTCACAATGCTCAATCAGATCCATTTGATAATGTGGATTAGAAATCAGATGAGCTCCAGAAATAAGTTTGATAGAAACCCCAACATCTATCTTAGGTGTAAAAATATATAGGGCATCAATAAAAACATTCAAAAACCATTAAACTATTGGAGGAAAAATATCACATTGTTTGTCTCTATTATCCATCATCAAGTTAGAAAGATGGGAAATAATCCCACCTAGTTGCTAATAGCCAAGTCATGCACGACCTGCCTCTAATCCCTATTCTCCAATGTGAACATCTTTATCTCCCTTCAAATATATGAAAGATAGTCATCAATGGTAACAGTTGACTTGAGCATGGTATGTAATTAATCAATACATCCCAAGGACCAGGTCTAAAAAAATCATTTCAAACATGAAGAAGTCCAAGATAAAGTAGAGATATCGAAAACCGATAATTCATTAAAGCTTTGGATTCATTCGACCCTTGAATTGTTTGAGCCTCAGATTTGAGCCTTGGAATTTTTTGATCCCTAATTCAAGCCTTGATTTGAGCTTTGATTCACTGAGGAGGAGCACCAGTAGAGGGTGGCTTCCACAGAAAGCTTCAGATATCATGATGAGTTCAGGACTGGTTAAGTTTTTTTAAATAGATTGGGATGCTTTTATCATTGCTTCCAAAAAAACACTCATAAAGATCCATTTTATTGGCGTTAAATTAATTAGCACTGATAAATATAGAGATTTATCAATGCTAAAAAAGAACTAATGAATATGAATTTTATTAGTGCTTTTTTAGTGCGGATAAAAATTTATTTTATCAACATTAATTAATTTAGTACTAATAAATGATTTATAATTATAATTACAAATAAAAAAAATTGTGTAAATATATTTATATAATTATATATATATATAATAAATATATATATATATAGTAAATATATTTTTTATTTAAATATATTTATTATAATTTTATAATAATTAAAATATATAATTATTTATTGATTATTATATATAAAAAAATTTAAAAATAATATTTATTTCATTATATATATTTATGTCATTATATATATTTATATAATAATATATATAAATAAATATATATAATAGATATATATATTAAATATATTCATTATTTAAATAAATTTATTATAAATGTTATAATTATTTAAATATGTATAATTATTTATTTATAATTATATAAAAAAAATTTAAAAAATAATTTTTATTTATTTATAATTATAAATGTATAAATATAGTAAATATAAATTTATAAATATATTTTTTTATAAATATATTTTTTTCAAATATATTTTTAACATTATTGATGAATATTTAATCTTAAGTGCATGCATATTAAAAATGAATGAAATGGAATAATTAAAATTGAGTACACTTTAATAATATTGAAAAAAAAAGATAAGTTTTATTAATTAAATATAAATTATTAAAAACAATAGGGATATATGTTGAAATAAATATGAATACCTATTGAAGATCTTAAAACATAGTAAATATATATATGTATATATAATAAAAAAGGTGAGTAAATTCCCAAAAAAAATTAAAAAAATTAAAAATTAATTAATACCTAACTGTAATAAAATTAAAAATAAATAAACAAAATTTAACATGATTAAATACATGATATATTAAATGTATCATGTTATAATGAAATTCTAAAATGAATACTAAAATTTTAATAAATTGCATAAATATTAGGTGTGTGTGTTTTTATATAATATTTTGTTAATTATGTAAATATTTGTGTGTGTGTATGTGTTGTATATAAAAATGCATTAATTGTGTATATGTGAAATAAATATGACACGTGTTTGGTCTATGTTAAATTGAAAAATCAAATGACATTCAATTATATCCATTACTCGATGTAATTATTCAGTATTTTTAATTCATATTAATTTTTAATTATAAACCATTCTTCACTTAATATATGGCTATTTAATTTAATCATAAACATTTTTTATTATATAAATCATATTTATATATATTGGTTGGAGTTATTAACTCAAGATGAGTTGAATTGAGTACCCAATAAAATTTTCTATCAATAGAGGTTTAAATAAAATCCCCCAATTAATTAAAACAACCCAACTAATTAAAATAACATATTAATATAAGTTATAATATTTTAAAATATTTCTTAAAGATTGATTAATTATTAGTTAAAATAATTATGAAAACTACTTTAATTTTTTAAATCAATTTACTCAATAAAAACCTTATATAACATTAATTAAGACTAAATATCAAAGTATAGGTTTTGTTTATAGTGTAAAACAGATTCAATTTAAGGTGTAGAAATAAAAAAACAAGAAAAAAACATAGCAGAATAAAAACAATAGGTCTTGTCTAAATCTGATATCTAATCCTCTCTACTTGGTAATCATCTACTGCAAAGAAGATTATATAAAACAATCTATGATCTGCAACCTGGATCAAGTGTAGAATATAAAATTTTTCTAGTCCACACTAGGACCTCTTCGACAAAACTTGTGGGAATAAAACAACCATAGGCCACACAGGGACCTCTTCTATAACACCGTGGGAAAACAGGAGTAAAGAGAGTTTAAGAAAACATCAAGTATCTTCTAGATAAATCATAAGAGATGGTGTGTATGTTAAAAATAGAGTAAACACACATTGATCAAAATTTATAAAAAAATAGATGGAAAAAGAAAATAAAAATATGTAAAAAGATTATGTTTCTCTATCTAATATGATTTTTCACTTGTGACTCCTTGAGGGTTGCTTGAAATGTAGAAAAAGTCATGTTACTGAAAATCGTAGTAGAACAGAGTGTTGTGAACTCTCTTGTTATGACTGTGGTAAGGAACTAAATGTTATGTAAGCTCCACTCTTCCTCTATCCTATGTGCGAAAGATGCAACGAGTAAGCTATTAGTAGTGAAACTCTTCACATGTATGTTTTTTATCTCTATGTATGTTCTCTTTACACTTCACATGAGGGGGTCTTCTACTTTATTTAATAGTAGTGTGCATGAGTTTCCATGTGGAGAACAATCATCCAGATATCATGTATCCTCATACTTAGGGCTAACACATTCTTTAATGCATCTCTTTAATAGTTTAATAACAATCATTAAAAATAACTCACAACATTAAATTCAATAATATATCCGTTAGACATATTTAATTCAAAATAAATAAAATATTAGTGTTGAGTCCTCTTGAATGGTGATACAATCTATGGAGGTGATACATTCTCTGGCAGTTACTTAAGCTGGTGGCGAGTCATCCCAACACTTTTCCAAAATTCCATTCTAGCGGTAGGTCATCCTCAATGGTGATTCAGGTCTGGTGGTAGGATTTTTTGATACTTGGCCAAATTTCCATAGGTCGCCTCCAACGGTAGGTCTTTTCCGTACTTTGTCAAATTTTCATGGTTTATCTTCGACAGAATTTGTTTTTCACACTTTGTCAAATTTTTAGTTCAATAGAGTATTTCTCGTACTTTTCCAAAAATAAATTCTGACAGTGACACATAGTTGACGGTGGTTGATTCCAATACTTAGCCAAATCTCTGTTCTAGTAGTGTCCTCAATGGTGAGTCATGTCTGATGATGAGTCATCCTTGGTGGTGAATCAACTTTAACGGTGAGTCATACTTAGCCAAATTTATTCATTCTACATTATAATGTAAAATGCCATCATAAAACATAAAACTGATTAATATCATAATAAACATGATTTTTTGATCATTAAAACAAGGGTTCTAACAATCTTCCCCTTTTGATGATCACAAATCAGGGCATTTTATAAACCATGGCATCAAATAATAAATAAAAGATAATGGTATGAAATGTAGTTAGATAAGAAACAGATAAAGACATCAAAGAAACATTACTATAAAATAAATAAATTTCATAAATTCTTATCCCCATTTTTTTGATTAGCAAAAAGTAATAATAAAAGAGAACTACGGAGCAGAAAGCGGAGGGTTCATGTGAGCAGTAATAGGTATGGCATTCTGAGCCACCACAACAGCTCTAGAAACATGCTTAAAGGGTTTCATATGATTTTTAAATCCATAATTATGTTTCCACCTCTCTCTATAACATTTAAAAAATAATTCTTATCCTCCATAAAAATATTAAGCACTAGATTCATCACCTTCAACTGATTTACTTGCTCTTTAAAGGCTTGACTGATCAGAGGCATCCTTAGGCTCTCAGCTAAAAACTAGAAAATATTATTCAGATTATGCTTAGTATATATCCTTGAAAGATAATATCTAATAGCCTTGGTGATAGTCTCTCTATTAGCATTCATGTACTTCATGTACTCTCTAATCATCATATGGTCATGATCACTATTATGCTCTAATTTTCTCAAACTTTCATGAGGTATGTTAGGTACACTACCTGAAGTAGCATAAAGCTCTTCTTTTACAACTTTCCTGAGAATATCAACAAAAAAATCATAATGAGGATCACTAGAACTAGAATTCGTGGAAGATAGATTCTCAATCATTTCTAGAAAATCATCCATTGAATCTATGAAAGAAGGCCACATTTCATCCAATGTGGATATCATAGCTTCCATCTCATTTTTCAACCTTCTTATTTTCCACCTCCAATTCCTAAATGTAAAGAATAATATTGGGATGGATATGAAAAATCACAAGATAAAGAAAATGACTTTCATCTTTATCATTGATCTTGGAAAATAAAGTAGGTTTATCTTTTAACAAAGTACCAAAATCAGAAAGAATCTTTTCACTAGATGATTCTAAATAATTCTTGGTGACCACATCAACTAGAATAGTAGGAACAACATGTGAAGTAAAATATATAGTGTCAATAGTTGGTGTGGTCATATCAAATGAAAACCTTTTCAACTCATCAATAGAATCAATATTATCCACAAATTATCCCTTAAGATCTATCACATCTCTACTAGAAGGTCCATTATGCCTTAGTGGACTACCATTTTCATCTGAATCTAAGTAATACAGGCCTAATCTAACATAGCTAGGATACTTATTCCACTACCCAAACACAGGGTCCATCAACCTACTAAAGGGTATATCATAAGACTTATTAGCAGAAGAGACAGAAATTAAAGGCACAAAAATGGTAGGAACCACAGTCATCTACACATCTTCTCTTTTCATAACACCAGATTGCTCAATAACTATAGAATCAACTTACATCATCTCAGTAGCTAATTGATCTAGATTTTTCTATTCACCAACTTTATGAACATCATCTATAGGCTCACTAAGGTCTCCATCAATAGGATAACATTCAAAACATGGGGATTCCTCCCCCTCAACTATAGATTCCTTCTCTCCTCTAGTATCCAGCTTCACATTTTTAACAAGGTTGGGTCTCTTTTCTGGCCTAGAGACTGATAATCCTGGATAAAGGAAAAGTATATGAGGTAATTCCATATCCTCAACACCAATTATTCTAATGGGACTATAAGGTTCAGAAACTTCATCATTTTCATCTTCATTATTATCTCCATTATAATCACCATTTTCATTTTCTTGATCTTCCTTATCTTCTCCTCCTCCTCCTTCTTCATCTTCTTCGTCCTCATCACCATTTTCATCATCATTATCATTAGAGGATTTGTAAGTTCTATTAAATTTATCTTCACCTAAAACTTATGTCTCCCCCTCATCATTACCTTCTTTCAAGAGAGTCTATCTAGAAGGTAGAGACCTAGGTAGACTAGGATCACCATATGGTATAGCAGGATAAATTTTGGGCAGGTTCAGATCACTTCCTTTATCCATAAAAAACTCTTTCATATCATCACCATAAGTAGTATATTTTACTTCATCATCAAAATATTCAACAACTTCATCTAGCTCTAAGCCAAGGTCCACAAGATCCTTCGGTCTAGATAGATGGTCAACTAGATTGAACTCGTCATAAATACTTTCACCATCTTCCACCCATTTCTTCTTCCAATGATTCTAACTAATTTTCATCCTTTTATAAATTATCCTTATAATTCAAAAACCTCCACAGCCCACTACTGAATCTTTATCTTCATCAACTATACATTTGGCCTCTGACATTGCTGAAATATACTTTGGTTAGATCAAGGAATTTGATCTAGAATATGGATTACACATTCCCATCATGTGAGTCATTAGATATATGAAAATATTAATCTTTTCTCCTATTTTAATCAAACACAATAGATATACATCTTGATATATCATGGTGGAAAATTCACCCTTCCTTGGGTAAAGAATATGCTGGATAAACTTGAAGAGTAACCTGCATTCTCCATCAAGTTCAGAGGAAACCGGTCATATAACAATTCCATCTCCTGATAACTCTTCCAAAGAATCTTTATAAAAAAAGTGTAATTGTCATCCATAATGGTTCCTTGATAATCATTTGAAACTCCTTCATGAGTAAGTTTCAAAAAATTAGTCCACTGCATTGAATAAAATACAACCTTACAGACATTAATCCTACTTCTTACCTAATCTTCATTTTCCTTGAAATTGTACTCAACATACTGATAAAACCCATGAACCAACCAAGGATAGAAGGGACTATCATTATAATAGAACCATTTCATCCATCCTTGGTATGGAAGAACCTTTAGAACCATTGAATTTCTTGAAAGAAACCACTCATCTTGAACCTTTCTCGGGTATCAGAACTCTCCTTGCGAGATCTGGATTTAACGAATTAACAGCAGAATGACTTGAATACCATTTCTACTTCTTCAAAGTATGCAACTAATTTTGAGAAGATTATAAAACTTGATTCATCATAACCATGGAGATTAGCTTGGTTGATTCAAGAAAAGGTGAAGGAAGGTTGATAGTTGGGAGATAAAGGTAGCAACGGGTCTTAACATAATTGTGTGAGAGACATGAGTGTTTAAATTATATAGGTTTTAATTTTTAAATCATTTAAGGATTTATAAATTTGAAAATAAAAAATATGAATAAAAATTTTGAATCGAATAAAAACTAAATAAATAACCCATAAAACTAAAATAGCAATGGATTCTTAAATAGAACTAGTAAGAAAATTTACAAAGGCATGAGGTTTACATCAGTAAGTAAAATAAATGGTGAGTGACTCCAATGGTGGGTAACTCCAATGTTGAGTAAGTCTAATGGTGAGTAACTCCAAAGGTGCGTAACTCCAATGGTGAGTAACACCAACAGTGTGTAACTCCAACGGTGGGTATTTCTCAATGGTGAGTCCCAAAAAATTAAACTTAACCAAAGTTAATCATGCCTAATTCATGTTTGATGTAGTTCATTATCTCATAATTCAAAGGCTTAGAAAATATATCAGCAAGATGATTTTCTTTACCAATGTATTCAGGAGTGATATCACCCTTTTGAAAATGGTCTCTCAAAAATTGATGTCTTACATAAATTTGGTTTTTTCTAGAGTGATATGAAGGTTTATTAGAAATTTTTATAGTAGTTTTATTATCATGATTTATAGGTACATGTTGGAATTTATATCTATAGTCTATTAATGTGTGTTTCATCCAAAAAAAATGTGTACAGTAGCTACCTGCAACTATTTATTCATATTTATCAATAGATAATGCAAAAAAAATTGTTTCTTACTACACCAAGAAACTAGAGACTTTCACAAAAGATGATATGTTCCATAGGTGCTTTTTCTATCTAACTTACAGCCATCAAAATCAACATCTGAATAACTAACTAAATCAAATGTTTGTCCTCTCTAACAAAATAGTCTAAAATTGGTTGTATATTTCAGGTATTTAAAAATTATTTTTACAGAAACTAGGTGTAACTCTTTTGGGTTTGCTTAAAAATGAGCACAAATACACACACTAAACATAATATCTGGTCGGCTAGTAGATAAGTAGAGAAGACTTCCAATCATACCTTTGTAACTAGTTTAATCCACTAATTTCCCATATTCAACAAAATCCAACTTATAGGTGGTACTCATAGGAGTATTAATAATCTTAGTGCTATCTAAATTAAAATGTTTTAAAGTATCATTAGTATATTTACTTTGATTTAAAATAATTTCTTTTTTGGAAAACTTTGAAAACTAAGAAATAATTTCAGGTAAACTGTTAAACTCGTTTCAAATTCATTTTTCATCATTTTCGAAAATTTAGTGCATAAATAATTTTTAGAAGATCCAAAAATAATATCATTTTTATAAATTTGAGCAACTAAAACATATTTTTAAATTATTTTTATAAATATAGTATTATTAGATATACCTTTTAAAAATCCTTTTGAAATAATAAAAGAGTTTATCCTATCATACCAATCTCTATGAGGTTATTTTAAACCATACAAATATTTTGTTAACTTAAAAACACTATTTAGAAAATGGGGATTTTTAAGTCTAGGTGTTTTTCAATAAAAACCTCCTCAATTATACACCCATTCAAGAATGAAATTTTGACATCCATTTGATATAGTTTTAAATCTAGATGTGTTTTATAGGAAAGAAGTATTCTAATTGCTTCAAGAATGGCCACAGGTGAAAACGTTTATGCATAGTCTATACCCTCTTCTTGACTATACCCTTGTAAAACTACTCTATCCTTATTTATTACTATTATACTAGATTCATCAAACTTTTTTCTAAAAAACATATAGTAACTATAGTCAAGGTATATCTAGGTATATCAATAAGTTCCTAAAATTTATTCCTTTCAAATTTATTAAGTTCTTATTACAAATACATCACCCATAATTTATCATTAATTACATCATTGATGTGATAAGAAATCTTGATGTTCAACTTGGTTTCTTAGAGAATCTCTAGTTTTAGTAAATCTATCTAAGTCTCCAACAATAACATCTAAAGTGTGGTATTTAAGAGTCCTAACAGATCTATAAAAAAGGGATGGTAACATTAGGGTCCTTTATAGGTTCAGGTTCTAGGAGTTCATCAAAACTTGATGATTTTTCTGCTTGTTTCACTATAGAATCAGAAGGTTTGGAATTTAATTTCAAGGTGGGTAAATCATACTCAAGGTTTTATAAAGAGGGCTTAGGATCATGTGGATTTGCCTCATCAATTTTGACATGAATATATTCTTCCACATTCTTGGTTCTTTTGTTAAAAATGCTATAGTATTTACTAAAAGTAGAATAACCCATGAAAATTCCTTCATCACTCTTGGAATAACACTTGTCAACATTATCCTTAGTATTAAGAATAATGACTTTTTAACTAAAAACTATAAAGTAATTAACCTTAGTATTTATACTATTCTAAAGTTCATAATGGTTTTTCATCAAGATATGTCTAATTAAAAATATATTGACTATATAACAAGTTGTGTTTAGAGAATCTATCCAAAAGTAGATAGATAATTCATATTCATTAAGCATAGTATAGGCTATCTCTTGAAGTGTTCTATTTTTTTTTCTACAACTCCATTCCATTGAGGGTTCCTAGGACAAAGAAGTTATGACTATAGCTATTTTTTTAGAAAAATGATTCAAAGTATTTATTTTAAAACTCATGTACATGGTCACTTCTTAAGGTCTTAATTCTAATCCCACTTAATTTTTCTATAGATTTAGAATACTTTTTAAAATAAGAACAAGATTCTCTTTTGTGATCTAAAAATAATACCCAATTATACCTAGAAAAGTCATCTACAAGTACATAGTCATAGTGTTTCCCATTTAAACTGGAAACTTTGAATGGTCCAAACAAGTCCATGTGAACAAACTCAAGAGGTTGAGAAGTTAAAACTTATTTCTTTAATTTAAAAAACTGTGTTGTTTACTTTTTTTGATAGGGGTTACAGACTTTGTAATTTTTGAATTCAAGTTTGGGTAGATCCCTAAATAACCATTTCCTGGTAATCTTTCTAAGTGAGTGAAAGTTATAGTGGCCTAATCTCCTACTCTAGAGTCAGAATTATTTATGAAAGTCACCTAAGCATGAAAAATTTTGAGAAATCAAAGAATCAATATTAACAGTATACACATTCTCATTTATCAAAGTAGTAAATAAAAAATCCTTTTTAGAATAAAAACATTACAATAATTGTTTTAAACTTCACATGAAATCCATCATCACAAAATTGCAAGATGTTAATAAAGTTATATTTTTAAACATCAATAAAAAGTACATTAGAAATTAAAACAGAGTTAGTGTTGCCAATATGTCCAAGGCTAATTATATTTCCTTTAGCATTGTCTCCAAAGGTGATGTGACCACCATAAATCTTTATGAGGTTCTTGAAGTAGGAGTAATCTCCTGTCATATATTGGGAACAACCATTTTCTAAGTACCATAGATTCCTATAGGATCTCTTCAAGCATTGTTCCTATAAAACAAAGTTTATACCAAGAATTATTTTGTTACCCAGATTTTCATGGGTCCATATATGTTAGTAATTAGGGTCTTAGGGACTCATATTTTCTTTATAGTTTTCCTATAATAATATTGAAAACTTTTTAAAATAAAAACGTTGTTAGGTTTATTATAAAAATAAATAGTAGTAGAATTTCTAGAATTGTACTTGGGAACAAATGTTATCATAACTAATCTTCTCTTCGCAAGTTGATAACCTATACCTATAATTTATTTAGGATAAATTTGTTTTTATAGAATATGAGTAAGTATCTCTCTTCCATTTTTGAATATTTCCAAGTCTTTTTTAAGTTTCTCTTTTGAAAATTTTAGTTTAGTATTCTCCTTTAACAATTGATCATTCTTTTCTTTCTCTATAGTGAGGTCAGTTTTAATACTAGTAGATAAAACATGTTGTTTATTCAGAACTTTATGTTTTCTTTGAGTTCATTAAATGTAGCCTAAATCATGTTGTAGTATTCAAACATTTATTCTTTTGAAATTCATCATTATTTTCATTTTTAGAGTGATCAGAATTAAATATAGATGATACAATAGGTACCTCAAAAACATTTTTAATAAATAACATGTTGGCTCTATCAGGTTCTTATTCATGAGTTGAGTCATAGTCACTTGAGATTTCCTCAAAATAACTCTATGTAGATTTCATGGATTTCTTATACTTTATATTCTTATCCTAAAATTTCTTTTTATATTTCAATATAGGATACTCTACCTTAACATGTCCTTTTCACTTAAATTCATAACAAGTAATCTCATTTGAGTTGATATCCCTCTTCCAATCCTTTTTCCAATTTACTTTTTTTTCATACTTTCCTTTGTAACTCAGTTTCCTGAAGAATTTATTCTTCTTGTATAACTTCTTAAACCTTCTATCCTTATGGGCTATTTCCTCATCACTATCTACTAGTGATTCATCATCATTGGATCTTTCATCTTGTATTTTCTCTTTCTCTTTCTATTTGGATGTGTTATTCTTAAAGGATACTGATTTTCTCTTAGGTTCATCATCTTCTTCACAATTTACTTTAATCTCTTATTCATACATCACAAACTTATCAATCAATTCCTTGATAGGTAGTTTACTTATGTCGTAGGATTCCATTATTGACACATATGTCTCTATCTATCTATCTGGAAGGAATATGAATAGTCTCATGATTTATTCTTTATCTGATACTGGATTCCCTGAGGAGCTCATTGTGTTGACTATCTCATTGAACCTGATATACATATCAAAAATTATCTCATCAGGTTTTCTCTTAAATGTTTCATATTGAATTATATAAGTGTTTAATATCATTTATTTAAAATTAGTAGTTCCTTAATGTGAAACAACCAATGTATCCCAAATTTCAAAATCATAGTAAATAGCATTAATATATTTGAAATTATTATTAAAATAAATTTTAGTAGCATCATGCCATTCTTTGCTAAGAGTATTAGGTAATTCATATTTATCCTCTATAGCAGACCAAATTTCCAAACCCAATCTTTATATATGAATTTTCATCTGTATTTCCAACTGATAATAGTTATTTCCATTAAATAATGGAGATCTATTAATAGAAAAACCTTCTTGTCTATTATCCATTTAAAGAACTAAATTTATAATTGATATAAATTTAATAACTTTAACACAAAACTAAAATCATAGTTGAAAAGATTTTGAAAAGCCTTTGATACCAAATGTTGGTCAGAGTGAGTATCATAATAAGGGGGAGAATTGAGTGTCCAATAAAATTTTCTATCAAAAACATGTTTAAATAAAATCCCCCAATTAATTAAAATATCCCAGTTAATTAAAATAGTAGATCAATATAAATTATGATCTTTTAAAATATTTCTCAATGATTCACTAAGTTTTAGTAAAATAATTATGAAAAATACTTAAACTTTTGAAATAAATTTACTCAATAAAAAATTATATAAACACTAATTAAGACTAACTATCAAATTAGTGGTATTTTTACAGTTTAAAATAGATTCAGTTTAAGGAATAGAAATAAAACAAAACAAACATAACACACAGTGGAATAAAAATAAGAGGTTCAGTCTCAAGCCGAGACCTAATCCTATCCTCTTAGAAATCACCTACTACCAAGAAGATTATATAAAATAATCTATGATCCACAACCTAGATCAGGTGTATAACAACAAAGATATATAGGACGCATAGGGACCTCTTCCACAAAACCTATGAGAATAAAGAAAACACATGCCACACAAGTACCTCTTTCACAACACCATAGGAAAATAAGAGTAAAGAGAGTTTAATAAGATATCAAGTATCTTCCAGATAAATCATAGTAGATAGTGTGTATGTTAAAAATATAGTAAACACACACTACTCATAAAGTAAAGAAAATAGATAGAAATAGAAAATAAAAAATATGTAGAAAGATTATTTTGTTATGTCTGATATGTTTTGTAGCTCGTGACTCCTTGAGAGTAGCTTGAAATGCAACTTGAGACATATTTCTGAAAATTGTAGTATAATAGAGTGTCATGAACTCTTTTTTTCTGACTGTGGGAATAAAATGAATGTTCTATAATCTCCACTCTTCCTCTATAATGTGTAATCAAGATGTAGAGAGTAAGCTCACAACAGCGACACTCTTCACATGTACATCTATTAACTCTATGTGTGTGTTCTCTACACTTCACATGAGGTATTATGTTACTTTATTTAATAGTAGTATACATGAGTGTCCATGTAGAGAACAATCATCTGGATATCCTGTATCCTCGTACTTAGGGTTGATGTATTCTTTCATGCATCTCTGAAATAGTTTAATAACAATAATTAAAAATAACTCACAACATTAAATTTAATAATATAGTCATTAGAAGTATTTAATTAAAAATAAATATAACAGTGGCGGTACATCCTCTTGAATGGTGATAAAATCTATGGTAGTGACTTAGGTTAGCGGTGATACATTCTATGGCAGTGACTTAAGCTCGTAGTGAGTCATACTTTTCCAAAATTTCATTCTAGCGGTAGGTCATCTTCAATGGTGACTCAAGTCTAGTGGTAGGTCTTTTTGATACTTAGACAAATTTCCATAGGTCACCTCTGATGTTATGTTTTTTCCATACTTTTTCAAATTTCTATGGTTCATCTTCGACGGTGGGTGTTTTCAACAATTTTTTAAGTTATTAATTCAACAGCTAGTCATCCTCTAACAATGAGTCTTTCCCATACTTTACCAGAAATTTGTTCTGATGGTGACACATAGCTGATGGTGGGTGATTCCAATACATAGACAAATTTTCATTCTGACGGCGTCCTCAATGGTGAGTCATGTCTGACGATGAGTCGTCCTTGGTGGTGACTCATCTTCAACGGTGATTCATACTTATCCAAATTTCACCAATCTTCCATATAATGTAAAATTCTATCATAAAAAATAAAAATCATTAATATCATAATAAACATGATTTTTTTATCATTAAAATAAGGGTTTCAACAATATACATTCATATATATCTATATATTTAATATATACTATTCATTAACCTTATCAATAATTATTTAATTAATAAAATGTTTAATATTTACTCAATTTACTTATTTTTAATTTTTATTTGTTTAATTTTCATTTTACATATATATAGATATTTAATATATATTATTTATTATTATTTGGAATTTATATATCTTATAATAAATTTATTCATTTTTATCAATAATTATTTAATTAATAAAAATTTTAATATTTTTTTAATAAACTCATTTTTATTTTTTATTTATTTAATTATTTCATTTTATTCAGACCTTTATGATCACTAAAAATAATGCACTGATAAAGGTTTCCCTTTATTGGTGATAAAAATAAAGCTCTAATAAAGGGTAGCATTTATCAGCGTTAAAAAAATGCTGATAAAAGGTACTATTTATCAGCACTTGTTTTAGCACTAATAAAGGGTACCTTTATCAGTGCTTTTTTCTATAACTAATAAATAAATTCATTGTTAAAGACATGTTTTGTAGTAGTGTTATTAGTCATAGTGTGGTCAATGATGAGTCATGAAAATATTCTACTCTCATTTTGGGGATATGCATTACAGATAGTAGCACACATATTAAACCAAGTGTCAACTAAAGCGGTAGATGGTATACCATACCAATTATAGAGTGGATAGAAACTTGTGTTGTCAAAATTACATGTTTGGGGATGTGAAATGTTTGTTAATGGCTCTTCAAGCAACAAATTTTCACTCTGAGGTACAAAGTGTATATTTATTGGATACCTTAGAGAAACAAGCAGATATTACCTATATGACCCCTCAAATAGAAAGGTGGTTGTGGTGATACATGATGTGTTCCTTGAGAGGGAGCACATATCCAAAAAAATATAGTGGGAGTGAGATATACTTCGATGAAGTCCATG
Source organism: Viscum album (assembly GCA_963277665.1). Classification (NCBI taxonomy): domain Eukaryota; kingdom Viridiplantae; phylum Streptophyta; class Magnoliopsida; order Santalales; family Viscaceae; genus Viscum; species Viscum album. Next base: position 1,761,963,698 of record OY728123.1, read on the forward strand.
TTTAGGATACTAGTGAGTTGGTATAGGAAGAAGTTATCTAAATCCCAATGGAAGTAACTATTCCATAAACAAAATCACTACGTAAGAGTGTAAGAGATGTTAGATGGCCTAAAAATATGGTTTTCTAGTCACTGAGGATGGTGACTCATTATTAGCTTATAATAATGATCCTATAAACTACAAGGAAGTAGTAAGTGTCATAGATACTTCCAAATAGAAAGAATAAATGAATTTTGAAATATATTACATGTACAAAAACCGAGTTTGGATTTTTTGGATCCTCCTGTTAATGTAAATTACATTGGTTACAAATTGGTATTCAAGAAGAAACTGGATATGGATGGTCAATTCAATACCTATAAAGCATGAATAGTTGAAAAGTGGTACAAATAGTTTCATTGAATAAACTATGATAAAACCGTTTCACCAGTCAACATGCTTAAATCCATCAAAATTCTACTTTCCATAGTAGTGTATTGTGTCTATGGGATTTAGAAGATAAATGTAAAAAAAGTTTCCTTAATAGGAACCATCAGGAAGATGTATATATGAAACAACTAGAAGGTTTTGTGACTCCATGTAATGCTAATAAAGTATGCAGGTTGTAGATATCCATATATAGATTAAAGTAAGATTATAGGTCATGGAACATTCATTTTGATGAATCCATAATAGAAGTTGGTTTCGTAAGAAATGAATGTGATCCTTGTTTCTATAAATGGTTTAGTGGGAGTGTGGTCATTTTACTAATAGTATATGTTGATGACATTTTACTTATTGGAAACGAGATACCAATCTTACAGACCATTAATTCATAGTTAAATACATGCTACTCCATGAGTATATGATCTTGGGATCAAGATCTATCATGATATATCTAAGAGGTTGTTTAATCTAAGTCAGGGTATATATATTGAAAAGATACCGATGATATTCGGTATAGAATAATCCAAGATGGGATTATTGCCTATGTCACATGGTATTCATATTTCTAATAAAATGTGTCCTCAATCACATGATGAGAGACATGGAATGGAAAGGATTCCATATGCATTAGTAATTGGGTCAGTCATGTATGTCATGATGTGTACCAAGCTAGATGGTTCTTATGCCTTAAGTGTGGTAGTAGATAACAGTAAGATTAAGGAGACCGTCATTGGATGGCTGTCAAAAATATCTTTTAAGTATATGAGATGAACTAAGGATATGTTCCAGGTATATGGAGGAGATGAGGAGTTGTTCATAAAGGGATATATAGATTCTAGTTTTCAAATAGGTCAAGATGATCTAAATTCATAGTCAGGATACACCTTCACCATAAATTAAGGAGTTGTGAGCTAGAAGAGATGAAAGAAAGTAGTGATTGTTGATCTACAGTGGAATCAGAGTATATTTTGGCTTCTAATGAAGCTAAAGAATCGGTATATATACAAAATTTCATCTAAGAGCTATATGTGGTGCCTATAACTAAAGACCCTATAATGGTTTACTATGATAATATTGTAGTGGTGGATCTCACCAAATAACTAAGGTCACATCAGTGGACGAAGAATGTACTCCAAAAGTATTAACTCTTGAGAGCTTTTCTCAGTGAGGTGATGTTGTAGTGAGTAGTATTTTCACAGAAGAAAACATAGTGGAACCCTCAAAAAAACCCATATATTAGTAGAAAAATGATATTTATGTGAGATCTAGCATACTAAAAGTTGTTATTAGTTGGTTCTGTGACAAGTGAGAGTTTGTTGATGTTGGTGTCCTAGAACTAACTGGAGTGTACTTTAGATTACCAAATATATTCAAAGAAGTGGATATTAAATGTATATTATCACATTTTTTTAGAAGGTGATTCCTTGGCCCAAAATGACCAAGGAAAAATTATTATTAAAAGAAAGATTATAGGATTCTAAAGAATAATATCATATTAAAATCTTTTTCATGAAAGGAAATAAGAGCAACAGGAGGTCTTTGAACCAGGTAATGTCTTGATTTACTCCCATGTTGGCCAGGCCATCTTCAACCGTGTTGTATTCTTGATAAATATGTGTGATGATATAGTTAAGATTGATAAGTGAACAGGTTCATTCCATACAATGGGTAGTAATTGGTTGAGAAATATGTTTTATGCCATTCCAAATTGCTTGTACGATGGTCATTGAGTCACTTTTAATCTAGAGGTTGTTCTAACCAAATTGTAACACCCCAAGCTTCCACGGTACGTTTCCCTTTAAATAATGCAATGGCTTGCATTGTACGCAACTTCAAGATTCTAACACACCACAACCAATCAAACTAGCCGTTATGAATAGTAATGTCTACTTTTTAAAATTTTATAAATTTTATCTTTCAAAATGGACTTCATTTTTTGATTCGTAATATTGAAATTAGCTTAGGGTGAAATTTTGGTACTTTTCGGATAACTTTCATATTTTGATGAATAGTGAAAATTACTAAATTTTAATTAAAGACAACTTTTTTAATCGAAATAATTAATGGTGATAAATTATGAATTTGTGTGGTTTTAAAGTATATTTAGAATATATTTTTACCATTTAATACAATGTTGGTCATTGGATGTAATTTCACATTTAAACCAGACATAAACAAGTGTCAATCTTTTGATAGTTATTATTTCTTAAAAATATGCTATTTGTTTTGACAACGGGAATTAATTTTTAAATTAATTAATGAAACTTATGTGTTTTTAATTTGGTAAAATAGACATCATTTTTGAATTCATAATATCAAATATAGCTTAGGCCGAATTTTTGGTATTTTTCTGAAAACTTTCAATTTTTGATGAATAGTGAAAAATACTGAGTTATAGTTTAAAACCGAATTTTTATTTAAATATTTTTTTATTTTATTTAAATTTAATTAAGGTAAAAATAGATACATAATACCTATATAAGTTCAATTTAATTCATTGGAGTTAGTTTAGAAAAATTTTAGATATATAAAAATTTTATTGAACTTTTCACCGTCTTTTACCCACCTCCTAGGAGAATTTGGAAATTCACATAAAAATTAATTTTACCGATTCTGTGAGTGGAATTTCGAAAATCCGAGAGACACGGTTAATATCAAAGAGTAAAATGTGGTTCAATGAGATGAAAATAATTTTTGGTGAATAGTAAATTTTTACTTTTATTTACCACGGTTAAAGTAAATAGGGTAATTAAGGGTAAAAATGATATTAATATTACCCTAACTTTTGTCCTAATTCTATTTTACAAGTGTATCTCGATCAAAACCAACCTTAGGAATACAATATTAACATTTAGGACCACTTGGATTAGATTAGGACATTTATTATTATTTAATTCAAAGAAGAGTTAAAAGAGTTAAAATCAAAGTTTATTTACTAAAACATTTTTAATATATGGTTATACATAACATAAATTCGATTGTAAATATTAATTATAAATATAAAAAGATTTAATACATAATAGTATTTTATTTATAATTTTTATACATTAAATAATTTAATTTATTTATGACACAATGGTGATGCAGTAATTACCTAATTAATGAAATATTAAAATAATTGATATTATAAATATCAAAATAAATGTAATTTGAAACTTTTTATGAATTAAACTAATTTTATAGGTTAATATGACATATTATGATTTATTATATAAATTTTTTTAGAAGTAATAATGTTTTTATGAATTTATCAAAAACAAAATACCCAATAATGTTAAAAATGATATAAAAGAGTTTTTAAAACAAATATTATATTATTAATTGATATTAAATTCCTAAAAATATAAGGTTCGGCCAAGATACTTATATCATGATATGTGTATCATTAATGGACCACTTGGGGGTCTCTTGGAGGTATATAGTAAGTTTATTAAATATATAATATAAAAATACAAAGTGACATGGTAAGTGTCAAACTAATTAACTAAGAGTTAAAACTAAAAGATAAGGTTAATATAATGACCCAATCCTGTCTAAATTCTATTGGTTGAGTGGTTTTTGACCCATCCCCACCTTAACCTTTAAATAATCCACTTTTGAGCCATTATAAACTAAATATGAATTTATTATAAAATAATATTTCTAGCTTTTCCAAAGGTGCCCCTCACCCCTATTATAAAAGGGAACTTCCCCTTCTCATTAATTCACACCTTCAAAGCCATTTGGATTGGCCAAACTCTGCCCAAATATCCTCCCAACGTCCCTCACTTAAACCTAGAGTCCTTATCTTGATCAGAAATCCAACCTAAGGAGGCCTTTTGATCAAATCAAAAGGAAGAACCCGAAGAAGAGGTAATGTTTTCACCACCCTCTTTCAAGTTCCTTTCTTCTTCCACTTATTCTTTATTTGTTATTTCCATTCTAAAATAATAACTCCAGTATATTCTATATACTGTGATGTTATTATAAATATGTTACAACCATATTCAGTATTCTATCCATCCTTTGAATGACATGTCACCATACGTGCGTACGTACGGCCTACCGTCTCCACGTCGTGGTGTAATTGTTATTCAATTTATTATTTTTTGGATGGGTATAATAATGATGTTTAATTCATGTAAATAATAAATATAACATGATAATGATTCTTTATATATGATATACCATCCAATTATATATTATTTTAATATCAAAAGAATGATATTGTCGCTCGTGAGTACGTACGGACTACCGTCTCCACGAACGCGATGAGATTCATTCCCCATCGTATCCATTCAAGTAAAATTCTCAATAGAAGATTAAAAATAATTTTTCTAGACATGATATGATTCTGGATATTAATAAGATACATCCCATCCATAACAAATACGGCTCGCATAACAAATAATATAAAGGAAAACAAATCCGTTAACACTCGAAAAGATGATAATACTAAGATATTATTAACAAATCAATGTTAAAAGATCATATATGATATCATATTAATGTAAATTATTCTTGTATAACTCAATAAATATTATTTAACCATTATAAAGGAGGTTAACCTACCGTCGACCAGGGAAAAATTACAAAGTAAGGGGTTTCTTATCTCACTTTTAATTCAGTGAGGTTTCCATTGTTCACCACTTATTTATTGCATGTGGTGTGTGTACTGCCCATGATTGTATTCATTGTGTAATATACTTTAATTTATGGATATTTACATCATCATTTTATGATCCTCCTTTCATGGGTGTATGTTTCGTAAGTTACCAAATCGATAAGGGAATTTGAAATTTCAATTTCCACTCATTCGGCTTCACGCATACTTCATTGATTATTTTCTACAAGATTATGTGTGGAATCACTATTCATTTTATTATGTCATAATTTCCACTCTCCTTTCTATGGATATACTTTTGATACACATAATCACTCAATTGATAATTTCTAAATTCATCGATATGATCTTGATAAGAGTAATTTTAACTCAATCTTCATTTGTTGAGTTAAGCATCCAATTCATTGGTGTTGTTTTTACAAGAATATGTGTGAATATCCTCTGATTTATTTACACTGAATATCCAATCCTATTGAGTGTATTTATATTTTTCACACATAATTATGTCGTTGATTTATCCTTAACCTAAGGATATGGTCTTTATAAGAGAATTCATCTCAATTTACATTCCATTGAGACTACTTTGTTGTTATACACCAATTCACTTTTATAAGGTGTATATAATTTACTTTGACATAGTATATTATGAATCCCATTATTCTCATGATATTATAAAGTTTTTATTACCACAATTATTTTTATTCAAGTGTCTCTCCTTTGGTTAGAAACTCTAACTAAAATATCATTTTAAAATTTTTAAAGATTTATGATTCTAAATCTTTCTCATTAATGTCCATGTTTTAAAAAAGGTTTTAAGGATTTATTTATATGTACATTAATTTTTTAAAATGTTAATTTCTTTAAAAGTTTCTAAGTGGTATGGGACACTTTGATTCAAAAATCTATTTTAAATGGCTTCTTGAAAAATAGTGTGACTTTTAAATGATTTCAAGAAAAAGGGTGATATTTCTCTCAAATAGTTTTGATGATTATTTTCATCTATGTCAATATCCTTCATTATTATCGATTGAGGTTAATCTATTACAATACAATCTTCCATATTGTATTGAATGAGTTATGGTTGACTGTGGATGTACTATTTTTATACCATTCATGGTTTGTGGTTAAAGTATTGACATTTAGTATGCTAGTTTTAATACGAATGTTTATGTTATGTTTCAAATTTTCATATGAGGAATGAATTGGACTTATTAAGTGATGGGTGGATCCCACTATAGCTCCTCGATGCATCGGTAGGTCTCATGAGGCAAAATAGTGTCTTGGCACGAGGCCTTGACAAAATCTTATTTGTAGTCATGGCACGAGGCCTTAGATACGTGGTTATGATAGTCTGGAATTATGCATTCCATCATTATGAAAGTGGTTATTGATATTTCCTGTGATTATTCGACTAGTAGAATATCCATGTGAATAAGTAAATGGCATTATTTCATTTTATCTTTTCCATATTATGTTGAAGTTCAAGTTTAAAAGGCTCTTGTTTTAGTTATACATTCCCTTAAGTGTTTATGATTATCTATGAAAGGTTTTGCTATATTGTTATCCTTACTGAGCATCTGAGCTCACCCCTTTCAATTTTTTATTTTTCCCAGGATGTGAAGAAGTAATTTATGAATGATCTGCATGGATAGTATGATAGGATATGAAGACAAGATGTTGTTGTAGTTTTTTTACCTTATGATTTAATGTAAGACTTCATGAATATATCTAGTGTTTCCAAGGCTACTAAACTAACCGGTCTTTCGAGACTTGATCTTTTGTGATCATGACAATGATATGTAATAATGCACCAACTCTAGGTAACTGGGGTCGGGGCGTTACACAAAGAGCATGGAAAAGGTAATGGCATGTGTCAAACTCAACATCTTAGCTTCAAGGGAGGTGGAAATTCCACACATACCCATGAAACATCCAAGTATCTGACCAAGGTGATTCTTGAAGGCAGCACCACCCCATGTAGGTCCCAGATTTCCCTTGGTGGCACCATCAATATTGATTTTGATCCATCCAGGGAGAGGCTCTCTCTAGAACACCTCTAGAGTGCGATGCAGTTGACAGAAATTGTTGTTGACCCGTAGACATTTCAGGATTCCAAAGTCATGCATGGTGTTGTGGAAATTTACCTTTTTCATCAAAGTGGATTCATTTATGGAAATAAGGATCTGCATCCGACCATCATTTTGATTGAGTGAGTAATTATTATGAATAATAGCATTCTGATCATACCAGATCACATGGTAGAGCTTAGAAACTACAGCAAGGAAGAGGTTCTTGATTTGATGAGAGCCTTCCATTTCTACACATTTTTTTAGTTGAGTTTTGATGGAGTCAAGAATCAACCATCTGTAATAAAAAAATGTCAAGAATATAGTTCCAAAGAGAAGAAGCAGTAGCACAAGAGAGGAATATATGGTTAGAATCTTCACTGTGTTGATTACAGATTTTACACTTAGAGTAGATCTGGATTCCAAAATATTGGAGGAAAATTTCAGTGGGAACTCTATTATGAGAAAGACGCCAGATGAGATTGAATCTCAAAGGTTTTATCCAAGGTTTGTTGAAATTTTTTATCCAGATGTAATCACTCTCGGAGTTATAGAAATAATGATTATAGAAATTTGTTTAGTTAAGCATACCATTGTGAAAAGGTTCCCAAATTAAGAAATCATTAGTGTAAGTGAAAGAGTAGTTTTTAATGACTTTCATAATAGTATCAGGGAGGTGATCATGTTGAAAGTTTAAAATTTCTCTGAAAGATATGTTGGTGTTTTCAAAAGTTTGATCAGTAGGTATCATAGAAATTAAGGGCATTTCAGTCCAGTTATCCAACTAGAATTTCATGGAGGATTCTCTAGAGACCATCCATCTAGAATTATTCATAATATTGGTTAAGGTCCAGATAACACGAAACCAGAATATGAGATACCAATTGCTTTTGACTCATTTATTTCATCACTTACCGATATAGAGTAATGAGGATCAGTGGAGTCATAAGCCTGAATAAATTTTTCAATATCCTTTATATCAATATTTTTCTCCAAAGAATGGTCAATTTCAACCTCACTAGTGATCACTTTATTAATTAGGGAACAAATATCACAAATATCACTACCATCGGGACAATATAAACACATTGGTTCAAGGTTCACCTCAAAAATAATAGAATTTTTAGAATCATGGATAGGAAATGATGAATGTTGGATAATCAGATTTGAATCAAAAAATGAACATGCTTGTTCGTTTTCCCTATTACCATCCAAGTTGGAGCAGTGGAGGCCATAGGTGAGATGTGATTCCAAAGAGTTTTCAAGATCCTTTAGATTAATGGAGTTTTCATTTGTAATGTCAACATCAACTTATCCATTTATGACTTGGTTAATCATGGTGCAGATTTCACAAGATCCTTTATCAGTATAACAGGAAGAACATGATGGATTGGGATTCAACACACTCTTAGAGAAACTTTCAGAAGCATGGATAGAGAATACATATTGATTCTATAATGGGTATCGCATGGATTGAAAAATATTGAACTTGATCAGTTGGTCACCAAATTCCATGGATAAGATGCCAGTATGGACATCAATTTTGGTTTTAGATGTCATAAGGAAAGGTATTCCTAAAATCAGAGGAGATTGGAAAAAAGTTGTCTCACCTTCCATGTCAAGAATATATAAGTTATCTGGGAAGATAAGATCATTGACTCAGACAAGGACATCCTCAATTATTCCCTCAGGACTAGTTGTGCTTCGATTGGCTAACTGGATAATAAAACCTATTGGATGTAAGGGACCTAGAACAAGGTTGGAGAATATGGATTTGGTCATTACATTTATTGAGGCTCATAGGTCTATGAGTGCATCATCAAAGTTGGAACTTCCTATTTGTCATGTAACTGTAAAGGTCCCATGATCTTTGCACTTCATGGGTATGGACTGTTGTGTTGAAACATTTTTGAAGGTCCTAAGTTTCCTCTTGTGGGTACACAATTCCTTAAGAAACATGTCATACTTAGGGATTTGTTTTATGGAATCTAAGAGGGGAATGTTTACTTCAACACATCTAAACATGTCAATCATTTTAGGATCAGGTTCAAAGGACTTCTTTGGATTAGAAACAGCTTGAGGAAAAGGAATTTGGTTCCTAGGTGGAATAGAAGGAGGTGAGGGAATGGCTTCAGGTTCTTTTTTGAGTTTCTTTTTCTTTTCATTTTCTAGGACAACATTTAAAGGAGGGTTGGAGGACTTATCTTGAGGCATAGAAATTCTCTTCCCCGGTCTAAGTGCAATTTCACTAACATTACCCATGGTGTTGGGTAATGGTTGAGCTAGTAGTTGGGAAGAATTTTATTATTGTTTTTGGCTCAAGTGGGATGCAAGTTGACCAATTTGTGTTTCAATGTTTTTGAGGTTGGAACAGGTGAAAGAGGTAAGATCTTCAACTGCACTTTCCCATGGTTTCTTGGAAAAAGAGGCTTGTCCTAGATTGAAATTTTCTTGATTTTGGTTCTTGGGAAAGCGATTGTATTGGTTTGGGAATTGGGAAGGCTCACTAGGATAGTATAATCCAGGAGGATGATAAGGAGGATTAATCCTTTGAGTTTTAGGTACAAAAGGGTAAGGTTGTTTGAAGTTACCAACACCGTGACCATATTGGAATTGGTTTGGGATTTGAGGATGGAATTGAGAGATGAGGTTTCCATACCTTAAGCCTTGGTTAAAGGTAGAATAGAAGGGCTCAGAATGGGTTTGGTTGAAGTTTCTAACGAACTGACCTGATTGTTTAGGGTTGGTGTTCCTCTGAGCATATGATGCATTGAGCTCCATTAGTCCGGATGAATCTGATTGATCCTCTTGAAGTTGTGGACATGTGTTAGTTGGATGAGATGGGGAGTTATAGATTCCACGGTTCTTGACAGGTCTAGGAAGCATTGATTGTGGAGAATATGAGGTTGGGGCTTTGGAAGCTACATCTAGTTGTTGCACAAGACCTGTAAGTTCACTCATCCACTCAGTCATCTTGTTCGGCTCTATGGATTGATTCTATTGGACTTGTTTGACTTGAGCATGTGCTCGAGTATGGAATTGTTGTGTGTTTGCAGCCATGTTTCTTATGATATCTCTTGCAGCTATAGGAGTTTTATCAATAAGAGCACTGCCACTTGCGGTATCAATGAGAGTTCTCTCCATAGACAATAACCCCTCATAGAAGTATTGGATCAAGAGTTGGTTAGGGATTTGGTGGTGTGGGCTGGTTGCAACAAGCTTTTTGAACCTCTCCCAGTACTCATGGAGTGATTCATTTGGGAATTGATGAATACCACTTATTTCTTTTCAGATAAAGCAGTACAAAAAGCAGGAAAGAATTTTTCTAAAAAGAGTCACTTCATGGCGTTCCATGTGGTTATGGAACCAGGAGAAAGGTGGTAGAGCCATGACTTAGCAGTGTCAGCTAAGGATAAAGGTAACGCTCGAAGTTTGATTTGTTCCTCAGAAACCCCTTGAGGCTTCATGGTAGAGCACACCACTTGGAACTCTTTAAGGTGGAGATATGGATCCTCACCGACTAGCCCATGGAAATGAGGGAGAAGATGAATCAAACCTGATTTGAGTTAAATTTCATCCTCTATGTTTGGATATTGAATACCAAGAGTTTGGTAATTCATATCAGGAGCAGAAAGTTCTTTAAGTGTTTGTTCCCTAGGATTGTCCATATCTAATTCAATTGGTTGGATGAGGACAGGTTCTTGAATGAGTTGATTATCTCTTATGTTCCTCGTAAGTTGGTGAAGTGCTTGATCAATTTCAGGGTCAAACAAATCTGAGGGATTGTTTGGGAGGCTATGGGGCATTCATAGAGATTTTGTAAGAAAGAGGAAGATGGGTTTTTCTTTGTGTGTGTTTTTCAAAAAAAAATTCAATTTTGTGTTTTTTTTTTGTGTTTTTGTACAATAACTAGAAACTAACGCCTACTCAATTGCACCATCCCAGGAAACGGCACCATTTGAAAGTGTGTCCTATTGGATCTTATCGACCAGTCAAAGTTTCGATGCTCTGATAATGTGTATAACAACACTCAGGTTAAATCCTTGGCGATGGTACTTTTTAATAGTCGAATGTTTTTAGTTGGTTGTATTTTGATTGGGAGGTTTGTTTGCAGATCTTAATTGAAATGATTTATTTATTAAGATTGATTTAACATTTTTATAAATATTGGGATGAGTTCATCATTATGTAGTTAAGATTGTGATATCCTTGAGCTTTGCTTTATATTTCATTAAATTAACACTCATGTCACAAGTTGACGTTGATTGGAATTCCTAGGTGTTAAGGATTTAATCCAAGACTTAACTTAACTAGGATTCTAATATAAATCAGTACTTGATTGTGGTAGTGTATTTATGGTTTCAATAATCCATGTAATTCATACGTTAAACAAAACAAGTCATTAATCCATGGCATGTTAAGTCCAACATACACAATGTTAATTTAAAGAATATTCATCGAGCAAAAGATCTCAATCAATTAACGTACCTAAATTATAACTCACCCCAATGAGAGATTTACTCAGCCATTGAAATGATTAGTAATATGGTTATAATTATTATGATGATAAATTAAGAATATAAGAAAAATAAAGGGATAAGAAAAGAGTGGTGCATCAAACACACACACGAGCAACGAAGAGAAATAACAAAAACACACTTTAGCTTGAATGAGAACGTGAATGAAGAGAATTATTTTCAAAATTATTTAGAATATTTAAAGAACATTAATATTAAACTACATAATGTAGATGAGAATAAGATATTATAAATAAATAAACATGCATTAAAACAGAATTACGAATACAAACACTTACGAAATTACAATTGAAAATGAATGGAAAGAACATGAAATCAAAGAGAGGAGGAAGGGTCGCTCAAGTGAAAACTTGAGTTTGGCATGTCCTCTAAGGCCTTTGGTAGAGACTTGGTCGTGCCAATTGATCCTCCTCTATTCTGAATTTCCAACCCTTTTGAAAGGAGAGGAGGGGATGTATTTATAGCCCAAGGTGGTGGACTGTTTGCATTCCAAAACTAGACCTCCACTTGGCTCGATGATTTAGACATCCATACAGCCAAATATTGAGATATCCTCTTCTTAAAAGTTGTAGATAATAATTTTTTATGACTAATCTCAAAATTTGGAGTCATTTTTACTTATGGATCCAAAGTTATGGCGGTTTTCATAAATAATGTTAAACTGTCCATTTCTAGTCATTCTTTTTTGATGGCCAAAATGTGGATGGTTTTTTGAATAGAAATATTCCTTAAAATCCAGATTCTTTCTTCAACAAAGTAGGACACCTATATCTCCTATTTCACACTGCAGAATCTAATCTTGATTTGATGACTAGATCATGAGATATGTCATGAATAGTGTCTAGATTTTAATTCCATCTAGAATGGTGGGCTAGACTTCAAAGCATAAGTTGGGACCCTTGTTCATATAGTTGGACCTTGAAATTTTTATCCAAGACTCCTTACATTGTCCCCCAAATGTTAAGGAGAATGAATGAATTTTCACTTATGGATTGTGCCTAGAAATTCAATCTTTATGGATGGTCCAGTTTCTTCACAGATTCTGTGGGCCTTCTTGTGTGATCCATATGACCCTTTAAACGGCATAATTGGCCCAAAATTCCTTCTAATGAAATGTTGTATAATGAAATTGGAATCCTAAAAAACAATAATCACACAATTTGTATCATTAAGGTGATAGTTATAAATAAAATAATAAACTGAATCAATTGGACTACTTCTAAAAATGCTTAAAAATTATATTTAGTATTAAAACATTAATATTTCACACAAATTATGCACATTTCATATAAAATTAGTAAAGAGAGTATATAATAAGTCATGAAAATATTAATAGCATCAACTACCATGCAAAAACCATGTTTTGTGTGGGTGAATTTTTTTATAAAATGTTTCAAAGATCCTTTGAAATAAAAAATAATGTTTTTATTTTGGAAAGAAATCAAAAAATAGTTTTCATGGTTTCACAATAATTATAAGAAACCTTTGAATCATCCATGATAGTTTTAAAAAAATATTTTCTTGAATTCCCGTTGAAATATTTTAATAAAGTAGATGTTTTTTTTATTCTATGTGAAAATCATGTTTCGATAGGTTTTTCGTGATATATCACCATTGTTTTATTGGGTTATACTTTATTTTGTATATTTTGGATTTTCAGGGTTGATATTAAGTGGTCTTTAACTTGAAGTTAGGTTTATTTAATGATATATATATGTTTTCTATTTTTAGACTATTTATATAAATGGAATTTTGAATTTTAGTGTATAAAGGGGATTGGATATCATTTTGTTATAAATGCGTTATAATGATTATAAAGTATATAAGTTTTATCTACAAATGGTGTTTTGGAATTTGTTGGTAAAGAGAATTTGACTTCCAATTTTTTATAAAAAGTTTGATAAAAGTTTAATAAAATGATTTGGGTATGGTATAGTATTTGAAAATGTGATAAAGTGAATGATTTGAATTGGTATTATTGAAATGTTTTAATAAATCAAAAGGTTTCAAAGTTATTAATGGTTTTCTTTTTTTAATTACAACTTTTATTGTCTTGGAGGAATTATATTTTGTGTTTATGATTAAAGGATGTAGGGTTCGTCTCACCACCACCGTCGTTCATGCTTGGGAGTGGTCGATCGGATACCTTGTCACGATCAGTGTGTTATTAATGAATTGCTCTAAAAATAAATTGTTATGTCTATTGTGCTAGAGTTAATCGAATTGAAGATTTGTTGTGCACAATGAAATCAAGATCTCTCTCTCTCTCAAGACCAAATAATGCTCTGGATTTTATTTTCACAAGCCCGAGAGATTCTCTAGCCTCCTGCATCTTCTCAAGAAATAGAGTGCAAGGACGGTTCTTCAAGCCCAAAAGGAATCGTCATTGCGATCAATGCGAACACCACAAGACAATTGATTCATCGCTCTAGCACCTAACAATTCATCGGTGTTGTTTGGAGACCAAATGAGCATTTGTGGATCACTGCTAGAGGGATTCTATACTTGGATCATACAAGCGCAATGGCGATAGATCAGAAGGGTTTCAGACAATCGACATCTTCATCGAAGAAAGATCTCAAGATCGAGTTAAACTTTCTTCTTGTCCAATTAAATTAATTATAAATTTAATGTAAAAGATACTCTTGGTTCTTGCTTGTCTTTCAAGTTTTGTCAGAAAAAATTTCATTGGTCATGGCTCTCATGTCATGAACATCACAGAATATCCATTGAATCCAGCAATTATTGGGTCGGGCTCGGCCTCGATAAGCGCTTCTTCTACACCTAGAACCTTCGTCCTACATATTTGTTTATCGCTTCATGAGATCGAGGGAAAGAAGTAATCAAGCAACATGTTTAACTTGGTTTTTATCAATGTTGAAACAAGATATGTTCAATTCAAAGAAAAAGCTAACACTTTGATTCATTCCTCGCCTCTCAGAGCATCTCGGGGTCTAACATACTCATTATTGTTTTTAGTATAAAGTCATTCATGGGTGTCTTTTTTGTTTTTCATTGCATATTTCTTATTTAGATGTTTTAATATTGCGAAACTGCTTATTCATTAGCATGAGCATCAAATGTGTGGATACTTCATGTCAAGTTCTGCGTAAGGACAGACTGTTTATTCATTTGTGTAAGAGGGTGAAATCATTCCCAAATGTATGACTTATACCCTCAATGCTAATCTAAAACCCATGGCAATCAAGAACACACTTTGATCCTTGTGGCAGACTAACCCAAACAACATAGTAGTTGAACCCAAGATAGTTCATTGCAAAGTGATATTAGAGCCTTCTTGTTATATGGGGAGTAAAGGTTGACAACAAATGTGATTGTCGAAACTCGATAGGTGGGTACATGGATTGCCTTACTCATTTTTTCAACCTCAAGTTACCATGAGTAGTTAGAATTTGTACTTCATTTTTAAGTCGTGTATTTAGAATTTTTGAGATATTACGATATGGTTTACAAATATTATGAATTACATGGTGGTTTCATCTATTATTTTGGAAGAAACGAAGTTTTCAAATGGAACTGAGAGAAATTCTTGGGGTGTGGGATTATTGTGCACGACCCGAAAACCATACATAAAACTATGAATTTGATTCTAGTTACCTTCCATTATGTTTTGCACGGTTGTCACGCGATCTGCCAAACTATATGACCAAACTGTGAACAGTAGTAAATTCCACCAATTGTTGTCACTTTGGTTTTTTTTAAATAGTTTCTATTATTGTTTATTGTTTATTAGGAGACAAATTATAGGAATTTTGAGGAATGTGGATATTTTTTGTTCGGTTGAGTGTATGTATTGTGTTGTAGTATTTGGTTATTACCATGCAAAAACCATGTTTTGTGTGGGTGAATTTTTTTATAAAATGTTTCAAAGATCCTTTGAAATAAAAAATAATGTTTTTATTTTGGAAAGAAATCAAAGTATAGTTTCAATGGTTTCACAATAATTATAAGAAACCTTTGAAGCATCCATGATAGTTTTACAAAAATATTTTTCTTGAATTCTCGTCGAACAATTTTAATAAAGTAGAGGTTTTTCTTATACTATGTGAAAATCATGTTTCGATAGGTTTTTCGTGATATATCACCATTGTTTTATTGGGTTATACTTTATTTTGTATATTTTGGATTTTGGGGGTTGATATTAATTGATCTTTAACTTTAAGTTAGGTTTATTTAATGATATATACATGCATTCTATTTTTAGATTATTTATATAAATGGTATTTTGAATTTTAGTGTATAAAGGGGATTGGATTTCATTTTGTTATAAATGTGTTATAATGATTATAAAGTATAGAGGTTTTATCTACAAATGGTGTTTTGAAATTTGTTGGTAAAGAGAATTTGACTTTCCCTTATTTATAAAAAGTTTGATAAAAGTTTAATAATATGATTTGAGTATGGTATAGTATTTGAAAATGTGATGAAGTAAATGATTTGAATTGGTATTATTGAAATGTTTTAATAAATCAAAAGGTTTCAAAGCTATTAATGATTTTCTTTTTTCAATTATAACTTTTATTATCTTGGAGGAATTATATTTTGTGTTTATGATTACTGGATGTAGGGTTCGTCTCGCCGCCGCTGCCGTTCACGCTCGGGAGTAGATCGATCGGATACCTTGTTGTCGAAGAGAGTTTCGATTTCGCCTTTGCGCTCCGATTCATGGCGGCCGGAAGGGCTATCGGGAGATTACCGTCCACCAGGGAGGTGCGATCACTCGGGCTAAGGTTTCAGGAGGGTCGCGGTTTACAGACCTTATCGCTCCCCGACCTTTCCTATGACTACGGTGCCCTGGAACCCGCCATCAGCGGTGAAATCATGCAGCTTCATCACCAGAAACATCATCAGGCATACGTAACGAACTACAATAAGGCGCTCGAACAGGTCGATGCTGCCATGGCCAAAGGGGATGCTTCGACGGTTGTCAAATTGCAGAGCGCCATCAAATTCAATGGAGGAGGTAGTATCAATCACGCATATTTCTGGAAGTGTCTCACTCCAGTTTGTCATGGGGGTGGTGAGCCTCCAAAAGGGGCCTTGGGTTCTGCAATTGACACTCATTTTGGCTCACTAGAAGCATTGGTTCAAAAAATTAATGCGGATGGTGCTGCCTTGCTGGGCTCTGGATGGGTGTGGCTTGGTCTGGACAGAGAACTGAAGAAGCTTGTAATTGAAACCACTGCAAATCAGGATCCATTGATAACTAAAGGACCAAATTTAGTTCCTTTGCTCGGGATTGATGTTTGGGAACATGCCTACTACTTGCAGTACAAGAACTTGAGGGGGGATTATCTGAAGAATATATGGAAGGTTATCAACTGGACGCATGCGGGTGAAGTCTACGAGAAAGAGTGTCACTGAGCAGCTCTGCAGATGACTTATCTCAGTGACGATCTGATTGCCATGGGGTGACAGTTCCTTTTACGTACTTGTCTGTTATATTTATGTTTTTCTCTGTTGTTTAACTTTTGAAACCACTTTGATTGAACCAAATCATGTGTTTCGCTTCCTAAATAGGATTTTTGGAATGTGTGTTTCCTGAAAATTTTGACTTTGGTTGGGTTGCATTTCATTCTTCAACCGATTTTGGGTATTTCAAAGAACTAGTATTGAAACTATCTTCTTTTGGACCAACCATGTATTTTTAAATCCAAAGAAAATAAAAGGTTCTTATAACTATGGTTTTATAGAACTCGTTTGATATTTTAAAGAAACCATGTTTTCTTTGGGAATGCTTTATAGTTGGAAGTGAAATTTGATTTCCTTCCTAAAATTGCAATTAGTTACCTTGCGTTTAGTTGTGAATAGACATAAGTGTCTGAAATTTTATATTGTCAAAAGGGGGATTTTTGAAATTTATATGCTTGATCTGAAAGGTATGAGTTTGAGATGAACCTCATCTTAAAGCTATCCTGTTCTTTATTATGATGTAAGCGGGGTTTTCGTGGTTCCCAGGAACTTTGTTTTTGAAAACAGTAATTCATGCACCCTTGATGTTTATAAAAAAATGTTTATAAATCATTTTATAAAGAAAATTGATGTTTAATGTGACGTTTTGTTTTCTAATTTATTTCTAAGACTTTATTTCATGATTTCAAGTTATCTTTCATTATTCAGGGTCTGTTTGGGTCATAATAAACTGCTATTGCACCTTATAAATCCTTTGATATCTATATTTGAACCAAAGTCCTGTTTGGCAATTGTTGAATTGTTTACATGATTGGATTAACACCTTGATATTGAGACCCCATTATGTGATGGTTTATATGAAAATGGATTGGCATATGTGATGGTTTATATGAAAATGGATTGGCATATGTATTAAAGTTTTTATGTGTTTCATTTTTTAGAGTTACCCTTCGCTATAAAGGATTTTTGAGATTTCAGTTTTATACATGTGTGTGGTTTTTGTAGTGATTAGTGTTTCCAAAAGGGGTGTTTTATTAATTCTATGGGTTTGAAATTCTTTTATTTTGATTTATTGTATTGGTTTGTGATTTTTTAGTTGGATTGAAGTTTAAAACGACATTCTTTGTATTTTATGAAGATTTTCAATGTGTTTCGGTTTGAGGCTATTACTGGAGTACACACACACACATATATATATGGGCTCATGTTTTTCTCTGGAGAACAAGATATGAAATTATTGATATAAGTAATGAATATATAATATTAGGTGTTTGAGAATACAATTACATTAAACATCCATACACCACACACACAGGTCTGAAAGACAGGTCATAGCCCCCTCTAAGGGATAACCCACCGAACATGCCTCTTTATTATATAATATTTTTTGGTTTGAAAGCCCAATGGGCATGAAGCCTATTACATTATTGGCCCATGCTTCATTCTGTTAACAATAATTCGGCTGTTACAGTACCACTACAGTACCACCACCACTACAGTGGTTGCTACAGTACTCACTGCTGCTACAATTTCGCCCGTAGCTACCACGGTCCCGCTACAGTACCCGCCGCTGCAACAGTCCCCCCGTCAGGTGAACAGTCCACCGTTTTTACAATACGCTACAGTACTGCTATATTATCTGTGCTCAATGAATTTAGAACCCCCATTTTTGATGTAGTATTACGAGGTGCTTACCACTAACCCAAACCCCAACTACTAAGTAATGAATATAAAGATTGAATGATTTATAAATAGTCTTTTCACTCATCAAATGGGGTATTTTTTTGAACTATATCTTGTTTGGTTGTGTTTAAAAGTATTTTTCACGGTAAGGTATGTTGTTTTATTTATATAGAGGAGATCAAGTAATTTCAATTTTTTTATAAACCAAAATGGAGAGTGATTTAAAAAACATTTGATTTCAATCATATTTCAATGGTTCTCGAAGTGTTTGAACTGAAGTGATTATGTCCTATTTCTAAAAATAAACTTTGGATTTGGTAAAGAAATGTGGTTTGAAGTCTAGAGTTTTGTTGATTTCCTTGGGTGGTAGAAATAAGTGATGTTGATAATTGTGGTTTGATATTGTGAGTTTGGATTGGACTATTCAAGATTGTTATTGCAGTTATTGAATGATTAACAATTTGACTTAAACTTCAATCGGTTTTTCTCATAGGTTTCAATTGTTATGAAGATGTTTGGTTGTGGTATTTATATTCCCTATATATGATGAGTTTTGAGATTGAGATGTTTGTGTTTGGGTGGTTGTTTTTTAGTTTGAGAGCGTTTTTTTGGATTGATAATATAAAATTTTAGGAGTAAATATTTCTTTGAGTTTCAAATGGATTTCAAATTGATATCTTTAGTTTGGATCATGTGTAACAAACCAAAATGTGTATTGATTTTTGGTTTGATTAGTTTTGGTAGGGTATTATGATTTCCCCCAATAAGTTATTGAATGTTATTTTGTTTTGGGTAGTTGTAATGGTGGTTTTTATGTTATGATTTTCAAGTATAAGGAAAAAGTTATGGTTGGAGAGCCCCACATGTAAATGAGGTGTAAGTGGTGGAAACACTTATATGTTGTTTTATACTTTTAAATTTTAAAATTTATTCATTATTGTGTAAAGTATGTTTCCTTCAAGGAGAAATGGGGAACCTTCTAGGGATAGAAAGTGACATGGTGAAGATAATTGTGACATTCACAATGTCACGAGTTAGTAAATATTTTATCTATCGATATCTCAAAAAATTTGCAGTTTGGAAGTTGAAAATATGTAGAGTTGGAGAGCAACATGGGACATACAGTTAGTGCATGGTTTGTAGTAACTGTGCAACCAAACTCTGTGAGGTTAAAATCCTTATCTATTAAAGGATACATTGTTAGAGCATGATTTGATAAATTGTGCAACAATACCATGCAGGGATAGATTTCAATTCAACAATCATTTACACAGTTGGCGCATAATTTACCTAACCATGCGGCCAAACAGTGTATTCTGTCTAGATTTTATTTTTAGTATCTTTTAATTAAGGGCTTTGTTGCTCCTTCCCATTCAGTCTAGATGTTTCCAGAGCCTCCCTCTACCCAACAAGCTCTCCCCTTTTGCTTCTTGGATGCTCTCCCATCTATTCTCAAGAGCTCTTTTCAATGTAATCCCTTCACCCATCTTCATTTATTTCCCCCCTCCCCTCTTATATTCTCTTTCTATCATCTTCTTCGTTCTTTGCCCCAAAATTTCATTAAGGCAATGTCCAAAGTTCAGGTTGGGCTAATATCAAGACTTTTGTTTCCAAGGGTTCATGTGGGTTCTCTTTCGTTTCAATCTCCCAATATTTGAAGAAGGCATTTGATCTCATTGGCATGAGGTGGGCACTTTTATGAAATTTCATTTACTTATGCCCTTGAGTTTTCTAAATGATTTCTTTGACAATGATAGTATATATATAGTTGGGTTTTGATGGAGATATAATTATTTTCAAATGTTTTTCTTGATTTTGAAATTTGATATAACAGTTTTCCATGGAATTTAAAGGTTGTATTTCAATAACTTGAGTTCATGCCCCCCAAGTGTTTGTTAAAATGATCAAATGACTTGTTTGGATAAAACTGACTTATAAATGGCACTTTGGAAAGTGTGCGACTTTGATTCAGAATGTTTGATCATTTGTTAAGGATTATAGACATGTTAGTTTGGTTATGTTCTTTTTTGACTCACTTGCACTCTCTTCGTTGTGTCTTGCTTATTAATGTGGTTTAACTTGCATTTGTATTTCTTTTATAGCATGTTTTTAAAGGTTTTGGGTGTAATAGAAGTCGATTGGGTCTGCGCCCAATGATGGGTTTTCATTGAATCCAACGAATAAATCATATGAACACAACTAAGAATGAAATGTCTCATGGTTTTATTTGAAGAACCATAACAAATGAATCTCAGAACCATGATAGAGGATATTTCACATTAAATTTATAATTAATTTATAACAATAAATTACCTCGGTTTTGAGTACTTCCTTCGATGTAGGTGTTGATTGATCGAACCTCCATTTGGGTTGTACTGTTATTGTGTTGAGAGGATCTAAAGTAGAATCCCTCTAACGGTAATCCACACGTGTTCCTTAATCTCAAAACGTCACCGATGGTACTCCCATTGCTAGCACCATGGTACCAATCTTCTTGTGTTGTGTGCCTTTGACCGCAACACAATCCTTTGGGCTTGGAGGATTGATTCATGTTCTCTCGCTCTTAAGATGATGGAAGGAGGTGGTAGAATTCTCTTGGTCTTGAGAGGAACTCTAGATGTTCTTCGTTGAGAGAATTCTCTTGGGAGTAGATGTGTTGTGCACAACACAAATGATTTAGCCACACCCATAATAAGTGATACAATCAAGTATATATAGAGCTTGTTGAGCATGTGTTGATTCAATAATTTTGTTAATTTATTTTTGATTTTGATGTTCACAAAAGCCCACATTTATGTTACTAATGAAGTTGTGTTTAAGTGAATTTCAGGAGGATAATATTTGTTAGAATATTTATTTTTATTCTAGAAACGTAAACAAGTCATTAATCTGTGGGAAAATTATTTGATTAAGTATTCGGAACGTGTTTGAAAGTATTCTGGAAACATTGTTCATACCCTACGTTTGTAAGCGTAATATATTATTTGGCAACCCTATGTTTGGAATAAAACATATGGATCATGCACCCTACGCTGTTGGAAAAGTGTGGATCAACAACCCTATGTTTGGAAGAAACCCTACGTTTAAGGAATAAACGCACATCAACCCTACTTTTGTAAACAATCATACGTTGTCAACCCTACATTTGGGGTTTTGTCATTACATAAAGGAACTATAACGACCCTACTTTTCTTACATGACTATTACATCATTTTAAAGATAAACAATATAATAGTGTTACAAATTCAGGGTCCAAATGTTTAGTGTCTTGGGAAAATTAGGCTTATACATAACTTGTACATAATAAAATATAAACATTATTTAATTCCTTCTTCTCTATCTTCTTAGTGGCATTCACGTTCTTCTTAGTACAAGTAATCACCCGAGGATATACATCAATGAAAGGGTGAGTTAAAAGCCTAGTAAGATGATTAATAAGGGACACAAATCAATATAGCATGAGTGAGCATAATCACCATCATCACAACATAAGCATAGGATTATCATCAATATCATGATGGTAATAATGGATACAGGCTTGGAATATGACAATGCATAAAAATGAAACATCATGTCTTAGTGGTCAAATACCAGACATAGTTGTGAACAAAGCTAGCATCATGTTCATGCATAACATGTGTGCATAATCATAACATCGTCATTGTGTACAAAGCTAGCATCATGTTCACACATATTTCACATTATCTCATGAGATACATCACATTACTCAATGCACTGGAGGGCTATATAATTTCGAGCTCACCTGTCACATCATAAAATTCACATAATCATGTATGCTACATAAAACATATATCAATCAAAGTCATGAAGTAAACCCAAGGAAGATAATGAGTTTCATAAAGATTTCATAAATCATACATTCATGAATAAACTTTTTGGTTCCCAAATGAATATGGGAAATCATACTTGAACATAATACATCATTATTCTCAAGTGGACAAAAACTATTTCAAGAGGAGTAAAATATGATGTTTTGGAAATTGAAGTCAATTTGAAAAAAATGATATTTTTCTTAGAAAACATTTTGACATGGTAAGAACATGTATATCCCCAAAGGAAAAGGGAAATGACATTTGAAGAATATAATATGGACATTCATACCGTGGAAGAGAGAATAACCCAAATAAAGGAATTGGGTTCAAGAATCCCCTAACCTTAATTCCTTCAGTATTTCATCATTTTTCCGCCTCCGGAATAATAATGTTGATTTATTAAAACAGTGATTCAGAAGTCTATTATAGTCATTTATACAACTATTTATCAATTATAATCATTGGATTATATTTATTAATTTCCATTGATGAAATTGAAGCGTTTTGATATCATATTTTTCTTAAAAATTTCTCATTTCTCTTTGATTTCTCTATTTTCTTAAATGTAATTTATACATTAGTATAATTAATTTTAGAAGATTATAATGCATATAATTACATTTTTATTTATTATATATAGTTTATAATATCCATACATGATTATGGTTATATGAGTTGACATGGAAATGTCTCCGTAGGGTGGTTAACCGACCTTTGGCAGGACATTGTCGGGAGAGCTGGAATGAAAAGTTTAAAATTTATATATATAGTAATATGATACTTATAGTAGGTTAACATTGTTAATATAATTTTAACTTACTGCCTAATTCATTATTTTATGGTTTGGTTGTTAAAGTGTTGGTGAAAAAAGAAAGAAAAGAGGAAGAAGAAATAAAAGAGAGAGAAGTGGATCAGAACTTACTTAATCCTTAGTGTAACTTCTCTTGTACGACACTATAACTCCGTGGGATTGGAGTTGGATTGCTCTATAATTTCCCTAAGTATTCTAAGGGGATTAATAGGGAGGATTTGGGTAGATATTTGGATTTGGAATGGGTGGGAGGAGTGGTTTTCCAAGGGAAGGGAGATGGGTTATTTATACTTGAGGAGATGAGTATTTTTAGAATAAAATATTGAATAAAATAATATATCAAAGGTAAAACTTGTAATAGTGAATTTTTGATATTATAAATCATATATAAATATTATACTATGGGTTTAAGCCTTTAAATCCACTTTATAATTTGAATTCATTAGTTTATTAGAAAGGAAGTGGAAAGAAAGAAAATTTGTTATTTTAAGGAATCACTTTTAACTTTAGGTTTTGGAAAGTTCCTTTAAGATTTGAAAATTTAGTTAATTGTATTTTAATGAACCATTTATGAAATTAAATATACCATGTCTGAACCTAAAGTTCTAGAAATGATTATATCATTATTACATCATGAATGATATAATTTTAGATACACTGGTTATGCAAAAAACTATATTTTTACTATTCACCCGAAAATTGAAGTATTTCAGAAGATTACTAAAAAAACCACCCTTGAAAAATTTCATTGTGTTGATTTCAAAAATAATATTCATTTCATCAAAATAAATTTCTAAAATTGTTAATTTTAATTTTTGATATAAAAATAATGATTTTTACAAAATACTTTGAAATACAGTTTATTAAAAATACGGATATATTTTCTTTGTGTTTTTTAATCATGATATTAATTTTTTAACGTTATAAAATTTTTATTTACTTAATTAATCATGATAAATATTATTTATATCAACATTTATTATTTTGAGGTAAAATTACTATTCCAACAGTCATGTTACTATTCTTAATGGCCATGTTGTTATTCCCAACGGTCATGTTACTATTACCAATAGTCACTTTACTATTCCAACAGTCACTTTAATTCTTATAAATACCACTTCATTCTTTCACTTAATATTCAACTCAATTCCTCTCAAGGTTCTATATTTCTATTTTCTATAATGTTGCTTGGTTTACTAATATTTTGTTTCATTTCTATTGTATTTGCAGTGGGGGTGATGATTCTAGTAGATTGGGTCAATCCATATTTTTCCATTTTAGCTTTTCTATTTTATATTTTTTGTCCAGTTGTAATGTTTGAAATTTTAATTGGTTTCATTTTTGATTAATGTAACATTATTTTGTAATGAAACAAAGTCTTTGTTGGTCTCTCTATATTTTGTATGTTTATAATATTATATAATATAATACACCACACATTTATTTAGGAAAGAAATATTACTAATAAAAATTGGGTCATTACATCCTTTCCCCCTTTAGAAATTCCATGCCCAAAATTTCAATTCATATTCTCAGTTGAGAATAGATAAGGGTAATTTTGTTTCATTATTTCCTATGGTTCCCATGTTGTCTCTTCAAACTTATGGTTCCTCCATAACACTTTGACAAGGTGATTTGCCTTTTTTGTAGAACTTTGTCTCTATGGTCCAAGATTTTCATCAGCTTCTCTTCGTATGAGAGGTCATTCTATAGTTGTACCACCTATGGACTTAGTACAAGTGTGGGATCAAGTATATACTTCCTTAGGAGTGATACGTGGAACACGTCATGAACTTGAGCCATACTTGGTGAAAGTAAAAGCCGATAAGCCACTGCTCCCATGTGATCAAGGTTTTCAAAGGGTCTAATATACCTTGGCCTAAGCTTCCCTTCCTTTACAAACCACATGACTCTCTTCCATAGTGATATTTGAAGGAAAAATTTGTCTCTAACATCAAACTCTAAGTCCCTTTGATAGTTTTCAGTGTAGCTCCTTTTCTAACTCTGAGAATCTTTTATATGTTTTTGGATGTCTTGAACCTTCTCTGACATCTTTTTTACAAGATCAGGTCCAAGTAGCTTTTGTTCCCTAAATTCATCCCAACAAGTTGGAGTTCTACATTGCTTCCCATATAGAGCTTTAGATGGACCCATTTAAATACTCGAGTGGAAGCTGTTGTTGTATGAGAACTCAACCAATGAGAGATGTTGATCCTATCCTCATTTAAATTCTATTGATCATGCTATTATAATGCCCTCAAGGATTTGAATAATCCTTTCAGATTGGCCATCATTTTGGAGGTGATAGGCCATGATGAAATTCAATTCAGTACTCAAAGCGTATTGAAGACTTCTCCAAAATTTAGAGGTGAAACTTGGATCATGATCAAAGATGCTCGAAAGTGGTATCCCATGTAGCCTCACCACTTCATTCAAATATATCTTAGAAATTTGTTCAAGTGAGAAATCTTCCCGAATAGCAATAAAGTGGGAAGTCTTGGTGAATCGATCCACCACAACCCATATCACATTGTTTCCTTTGGATGTTTTCGAGAGACCAGTGACAAAGTCCATAGTGACATTCTCACATTACAACATGGGTATAGGTAATGGTTACATCATCTATTTGGATTTCTATCATTCTAATTTAACTTGTTGACATACCAAATACCATGAGATATAATCCACAATATCCTTCTTCATGTTGTCCCCCCATAAGTTTTCTAAAAGATCATGATACATCTTGGTACTTCTATGATCGATGGTCAAAGATGATCTATGTTCATTATCCAATAGATCCTTCTTAATCTTAGGTGATGAAGGAACACAAAGCCTTATTCCAAACCGAATCACACCATCATCATCGATATGGAACTCATGTAGCTTCCCCAATTTCACCTTCTTTTATAGCTCCAGATCATCCCTTTATGTCTCCTTGATCTTCTCTTGGATAAATGGTTGGGAAATCATTTGAGTAAGGTAGGATGTATTCCCTACCATTATGATTTCCAGATCTATCCTTTACATTTCCATGAAGATAGGGTTTTTCTCAATCCACATCATGGATAGAGTGGAAGATTCTTTTCTATTAAGAGAATCAGCTACCTTGTTCGCCTTTCCAAGATAGTAGTGAATAAAGTAATCATAGTCCTTGATTAGCTCTAACCATATCATTTGATACATGTTGAGCTCCTTTTGTGTGAATATATAATTTAGGCTATTGTGATCAGTATATATGTCACACTTCTCACCATAGAGATAGTGCTGCCAGGTTTTCAAGGCAAAAATCATAGCTGCTAGATCTAGATCATGCGTTGGGTAGTTTTTCTCACGGATCTTCAACTGTCGTGAGGCATAGGCTATCACTTTATCATTTTGCATGAACACACAACCCAATCCTTTCTTTGAAGCATCACTTTATATCAAAAAACTTCTCCACTTGTTGGTAGTGGGAGTACAGGTGCAATGATTAGCCTCTTCTAGAGCTCCTTGAATCTTTCTTGACATTCTTCCATCCATACACACTTCACCCCTTTCTTTGTTAACTTAGTTATCATTCTAGAAAATCATGATAAATTTCTCACAAAACGTCAATAGTACCCTACTAAGCCAAGAAAACTATGGATTTCTGTGACACTAGTGGGTTTGGTCCATTATTCAACTGCCTTTGTTTTTAAGGGTCCATAGAAATTCCCACACTTGTGATCATGTGCCCCAATAATGCAACTTGCTGCATCCAGAAGTCACACTTGTTGAACTTAGCATACATTTTTCCCTTCTTTAATTTTGCCAGCACAATACTTAGATGCTCTCCATTTCCATCCTTTCACTTTGAGTAAATGGGAATATCATCGATAAAAACTATCACAAATTTGTTGAGGTAGTCTCTAAATACTCTATTCATCAAATCCATGAAGATTGCAGATGCATTAGTAAGTCTGAATGACATCATTATGAACTCACAATGCCCATACCTTGTATGGAAAATAGTCTTATGAATATATTCCTTCTTCACCTTCAGTTGATGATATCCAGAGCGAAGACCCACCTTTGAGAAGTATTGAGCTCCTCATATTTTATAGAACAACTCATCAATCCTTGGAAGATGATACTTGTTATTTATGGTGATCTTGTAGAGCTCCCAGTAATCAGATACACATCCACATTGATTCATCCTTATTCTTG
The DNA here is from genome assembly GCA_963277665.1 of Viscum album. Lineage (NCBI taxonomy): Eukaryota > Viridiplantae > Streptophyta > Magnoliopsida > Santalales > Viscaceae > Viscum > Viscum album. The sequence goes on from OY728123.1 coordinate 1,761,991,276, forward strand.
AAAAAGAGCAATGACACACCCCAAGGTGACACAATAGGGCATATTGACCCTTTATCCAAATGCTTTTGTAGCTGATTCTTTAACTCCTACAGTTTGATTGGGTCCATCCTATGGGGGAATTTTGATATAGGAGTAGCTATGGGTAAGATCTCTATTGAGAACTCTTCCTCACGATTTGGGATCTTCAGGAAATACATTAGTGTATTCCATCATAATGGGAAATTTATCCAGGTTGATACCATCCTTTGACTCAACCATTTGGGAAAGGTATGCTTCTTCATAGGGTATCAACTCCCACAACATTTATGGATTTTGAAAAGGAGATTCATGATCTTCCTTACATTTTTTGAGAAACATGGGATAGTTCAAAATATAAAAAGAGATTTCCTTTTCCCAAAAGTTGATGTGTGCACTATATAACAAGATCCAATCCATGCCCAGTTTGGCGTCAAATTCCACCAAGGGAAGCATTATGAGTTTCACTAGAAGAATCTTCCCACATACGCTTACAGGAGAAGAGTCCAACACTTGGGTTGCAATGATTTCACCACTAGGTGTTCTTATGGATATCTCTACTTCAAGGTATTGGGGCTTCAATTCAACGGTTCTAGCAAACTTGCAGGATATAAAGGAATGCATAGAACCAGAATCAAATAAAACCTTTTCCATTCTTGAGTGAATAGGAAGCATACCTTGTATGAATTCATTTTCTTACTCCACTTCCGCAGTAGTGATGGAATAATATTTCACTTTCTCCTTTGGATTTGGTGGTTACTGAAATAGATTACCCTCAAGGACCCATGGTTTAGTGCACTGGCTTGTATAGTGTCCTTGCTTCCTACAATTGAAGCATTAAACCATAGGTGGTGCATTAGGAGGTTCCCTCATTTACTCCATCATATTGGTTAGATTCTTAATGTCTATTCAACATTCATGCGCTTGGTGGCCTTCTCTCCCACACTTGAAGCATTTCCCCATCCCTTTGAGACAATTTTCATGATGCTTTTCCCATATTTTTGGCATGTGCATAGTTGGATCCTCTTTCCTCCCTTTTTATTTGACCCACTATCTTGAAACTCCATTATTCTCTTCTTATCTCTATAACCATGAGACCATTATTCGAACTCCATCTTTACTCTGAGATCACATAAAAAAACTTATTCATAACTCCCAAAGTCTCAGATTTCTAGAGCCTTTTGAAGGTGTGGTTTTAAACCACTAAATAATATATCTATTTTTCTATCATTATTGATAACAAAACCTGAGGTGTATCTTGCAATATTTGTGAAGATTTCTTAGTAATCCATGACATATTCACCTTATTTTTGCTTCATCTCTATGAATTCACTCTCCATCTTTGTTTGAAGAGTTCGAGGGAAATTCTTGGTGAGAAATATTTTCTTAAAGTCTTCCCACTCCATCTCTTCTATTTCATCCTTTGGATTAGTGTTCTTTACTAACACCCACCATTGATTGGATTCTTTATCTAAAATATAAACTAAAAGATTCACCTTATCCTTCTCAGAACAATGGATCACATAAAATATCTTCTCTATTGAGTTAACCCACTATTCTATGATAAGTGGACCAAAAGTTCCACTAAACGCCAGTGGTCGTTTCTGCATAAAGTACTCAATGGCTAGTTGATCCTTATTGGGTGAAGGAAAACGTTCCACATGATTTGGGTTATTATTCATATCCTGAGATAGCTGGGTAAGCATCTCCATAAAGTTTTGAACTCCACCTCTCATAGCATTGAGGATGTCATTCAAACAAACATTGAATTGTCCCTCACATGGGTTTTTGGCCTAGTTTCTCTTGGTTCCCACCATTTTCTAAAATAGAAAAGGTTTGAAAAAACATAAGTCAACAAAGCATGAATAAATAATTTATGCCTTTTCATAATTAACTCTAAAGACATATCTTATGGGATCCCTATGTTTAGAATTTTTCTAAAACAAAGTTTCTTGAATGTTTACATATACTTAGTCTTATCCTAAGGGTTTTCACTAATGTTCTCTAATCCTAATTCCCAAATTAACTAAACCATAATCTGATACTTACTATAGAAACCCTACTTTTCTTACATGACCATTACATCATTTTAAAGATAAAAAACATAATAGCATTACAAATCTAAGATCCAAAGGTTTAGTGTCTTGGGAAAATTAGGCTTATACATAACTTTTACATAATAAAACATAAAAATTATTTAATCCCTTCTTCTCTATCTTCTTAGTGGACCTCACGTTCACCTTAGTATAAGTAATCACTTAAGGATATACATCAATGAAAGGGTGAGCTAAAAGCCCAGTAAGAGGATTAATAAGGGACATGAATCAATATAACACAACTGATCATAATTATCATCATCATAACATAATCATATGACTATCATCAACATCATGATGGTAATAATGGATAAAGGCATGGAATATGTAAATGCATAAAAATGAAACATCATGTCTTAGTGGTCAGATACTACACATAGTTTTCAACAAAGATAGCATCATATTCACACATAAAATATGTGCATAATCATAACATCATCATTGTGTACAAAGTTATCATCATGTTCATGCATATTGCACATTAACTCATAAGATACATCAGATTACCCAATGCATTGGAGGTCTATATAATTCTGGGACCACCTATCACATCATAACATTTACATAATCATGCATGCCACATAGAACATATATTAATCAAAGTCATGAAGTAAACCTAAGGAAGAGAATGGGTTTCATAAGGATTTCATAAAGCATACATTCATGAATAGACTTTTTGGTTCCCAAATGAATATGGGAAATCATACTTGAACATAATATGTCATTATTCTTGAGTGGACAAGAAGTATTTAGAGAGGAGTAAAATATGATGCTTTGGAAATTGAAGTCACTTTGAAAAAAAGTAATATTTTTATTTGATTTTTTTTAAAATGGTAGGAACATGTACATACTTGAAGAAAATGGTAAAGTAAATTTGAATAATAGAATATGGACATTTATAACATGGAAGAGAGAATAACCCAAAGAAAGGAATTGGGTTTGAGAATCTCTCACTTTAATTCCTTTATTATTTTTTCATTTTTCCACCTCATGAATAATAATGTAGATTTATTAAAACATTGATACATAAGTCTATTATATTCATTTATACAACTATTCATAAATTATAATCATTGGATTATATTTATTAATTTCCATTGATGATATTGAATCATTTTGATATCACATTTTCTTTACAATTTCACATTTCTCTTTGACTGAAAATTCTATTTTTATTTGATTTTGAAAACCACTTTTTGGGTGAGTGGAAACCATACACAAGATTACCAAATTACCGAAATCCAAAAACCACGTAGACGAAATTCACGTTTGATTCAAAATTCAAAACCGTGGCCAACGAACTACCTCAGGACACGGATCCACGCTCCGCCTCCTCGATCCACACCTCCGACGCCATCATCACCATCATACCATCATCAGAACATTGAAAAACATCATCACCTTGGAAACTATTGTCGTCACCACCCATCGACAGAGCCGGTGACTGGAACAAACAAACCGTAGAAGAACTATCCAACATCAGAAAACTTCCTTCGTCGTCATAGCTCTTCCACCGAACTCAGTCCATCACCAGCATCGCACACCAACCACACAGACTGCACAGAGCATCAATCATCATCGCTAAAACGAATCCCGCATAAGGTTTCACTGGATCCAAAAGGTAGAAAAATGATCCCCAACTTGACCTAGCTGAATGGAAACATTTGCAGGTTCATGTTTGCTTCTTATTTTCATTAATAAATTTTTAGTGCTGCGAACGCTTGATACCTAAACCTTTATGGAAAATATTATATAATGGGGTTAAACCTTTAAATACTATTTATAATTCAGATTCATTTGTTTATTAAAAAGTAAGGTGGAAATAAAGATAAATTATTATTTTAAGGAATCACTTTTGACTTTAGGTTTTGGAAAGTTCTTTTTGGGTTTGGAAATTGATTTTATTGTATTTTAATGAACCATTTATTAAATTAAATATACCATGTCTGACCCTAAAATTATAGAAAGGATCATGTCATTATTAAATCATGAATGATGTAATTTGAGATACACTAGTTACGTGAAAAACTGTATTTTCACTATTCACTCGAAAATTGAAGTATTTCATAAAATTATCAAAAAATCACCCTTGGAAAATTTGAACATTATAATTTCTAAAATGATATTCATTTCATAAAAATAAATTTCTAAAATAAGTAATTTAATTTTTTAATATAAAAATAATGATTTTTATGAAATACTTTAAAATATAGTTTATTAAAAACGTGCTTATATTTTATTTGAGTTTTTAATCATGATATTTATTTTTGGGAATTATAATATTTTTATTTACTTAAATTAATCATGATAAATATTATTTATATCAAGATTTATTATTTTTAGGTAAAATTACTATTCAAAAGGTCAGGTTATTATTCCCAATGGTTAGGTTACTATTCCCAGCGGTTAGGTTACTATTCCCAAATGTTAGGTTACTATTCCCAATAGTCAGGTTGCTATTACAATGGTCACATTAATATTCAAATGTTCACTTTACTTTCTATAAATACCCCTTCATTCTTTCACTTAATATTTAAATCAATTCCTATCAAGGTTCTATATTTCCTTTTTCTATAATGTTTCTTAGTTTACTAATATTTTGTTTCATTTCTATAGTGTTTATAGTGGGGGAGACGATTCTAGTAGATTGGTGAAATCCATATTTTCCCATTTTAGGTTTCCTATTTTATATTTTTTTCCAGTTGTAATGTTTGGAATTTTAATTGGTTTCATTGCTGATTAATGTAACATTATTTAGTAATGAAACAAAGTCTTTGTTGGTTTCTCTATATTTTGTATGTGTATAATATAATATAATATAATAAAACACACATTTATTTAGGAATCAAATATTACTAATAAACATTAGGTCGTTACAGGAACCCTAGATTTTACTAGTCAACGACAGAGTTTTAACTTCAAGATATTATCCATGTTTTCTTCAATAGTTTCACCAGAAGTAAATATCTATTCAAATTTTTTTAGGACTAATTAAAAGGCTCATACACAATGGATTAAATCATCCCTATTCTTAAGGAAAGTTATGAATCTATTTGAATGATTTTGAATTTGAATATTCAAGATTTATTATGCGGTATTTTTGGAATTGTTTGACCTAGAGCTGTTTAACCTACAATATAAATACCGAGCTACTCATCTTCTGAACATACAGTGACATAAAAATATTCATAGGAAAAGAAAGATTTGTATGCTTAAAAATAATAGTGTATCATTGAATTTAGAGCTACACTTTGGAGATATACATGTTTTGATCTAGTTGATCAATTCACTACTATTGTATCTTATTATCAAATCTTCTACTGTAAGTTCAATAAAGAATTTTTCAGAGTTACACTTTGGAGAAATACATGTTTATTCATCCATCTAGTGTTTTATCTACAGATGGTTAAAGTAATCTTGTGAAACATTGAAGAACTATTTTCTATTGTTGTACATTATTGAAGATCAAATACATATGTCATTTTTTGCTGCAATTATGAGAAAAATATATTTTTCTCAATCAAATAAATCTCTATTGATTTATTGGAGTATCAGATGATCAGAATCAATCGTGGTGGTGAAGGTGAATCATATTCTCAAACCAAGATGTGAATTTATAGTTCCTTGTAAAATAACCATAAGGCCTTGTAAAATCCATATTGTAAAGGTATCAACTGCCTATAATCATTTTTAGAAGTTCTTGGTAAAAGGACTTACTAGTGAAAATCACCAAGATCAAGGAGAGAGTATTGGTGGAGTGGACTAGGGTATATTTGTGCCCTGAACCACTATACACCATTGTGTTCTTTTCCTTATTAATTTCCACTGCTCACTCATCTTTAAAGAGAGAATGAAATAATTACTATATATCAAGAGGGTCGTTTTGAATTTGCTAAAGTTTTTAAAGGATAAAAGTTCACCTACTCTTATATCTTCTTCATAGCTATTCCGTTCTAAAAAGTGGTATCATAGGGTATTATCTATTGTAATATTCCTCTTTCTTAAAATCCTTTTTTTCTTTCTGATACCAACAATTAATTTAAAGGTTGATCTCTATTGGATATATTTCTATTTTTTTAAATTATTCTATATGATACCAACAAGTAATTTCAAAGGAAGTGATTTATTGATATATTTATTTTTGTAAATCCTTGATTATTCTATTTGAAACTATGAAGTATATCAAAAATTTAGACTCTAGTTCAAATGTATGTTTTTCCTCTAATAATCCTGAGTTAAAGATTCAAACGAAGACAAATCTCAATGAATGATATTAAAGAAGGAGTGTCAATGTTACATTCCCCTTACTTTAATGGTGATAATTATAGATGTTGGAAGGCTCACATGATTATTTATCTAAAAAATCATGGAATATGACTTTATTTAAAGGTTTTCAAGACTTATAAAATTCCTAAAGAAGATATGAAAAAAATATAATGATGAGCAAGAAAAATAATACAATTTTAATTCAAGAGAAATGAATGCTATTGTTTGTGGTTTAGGAAATAATGAGTTTAATTGAGTTTCTCAATGTTACACTGCACATGAGATGTGACATACTATTTCTATTTTCTATAAAGGAACTGAAAATATCATAAAACTAAGATAAAATACTACAAAGTTAAAGTTTTATACTTTCAGAACTCATGAAGATTAAAATCACTCAAATGAATAAGAGGTTGACAAAATTATCAATAATGTTGCTATGTTGGGAGATCCAATTAAGAAATCAAATCAAGCATTAAAAGTACATAGAGTTTTACTCTCCAAGTGGAATGGAATATCTTTTTCTATACCACAATCCACACCAGTTAAAGAATTAGTAATGAAATAACTGATTTGAAATTTAATGATGTATAAAACTGAGATGTAGGAAAAAGATGAAAATTTTATCAAATATGAAGAATATGATTTTAAAAATAAAATGGATGAATCATTTGATTCATTTTATCTAAATTTAGATAAATATTTATCAAATCTCATAAAAAGGTTTGAAAAAATATATAACAAAATAAGGAAATGGATCGAAGAGAGTAGATGTTGCGAATGCAAAGAGAAAGGTCATACAAAGTTAAACTGTCCTTTGATTAAAACTCAAAGGAAATCCAATTATAAAAGAAAAGGAAAGAAAACTATAAAGGCTAATTTGAGTGATTATTCTGGTTTAAATTATTAATCTTCTACAAATTCCGAGTCTAAGGATAATAATCAAATGGTATGTCTTATGGATCATACTGATGAGATAATATCTTCCTATTATATAAAATATAATTCTTAAAAACTTTCTTATGATGAATTAAATAAGTATCAGTTTATGCTTCAAGATAAATTTGAATAATAAAAAAAGGATCATAAAAAACTTAAGAAAATTTTATGATATTATTTTATTAGAAAAATAAAGTTTTTCCAAACAAATTGATGATTTAAAATCTAATTCTTCCAAAATATATTATAATCTGTATGAAACTAAAATTAAATAATTATTGGATGAATTTTATACTTTAAATAAAGCATCTAGTATGCTTATAAAATATTAAAACCATTTAAATCAAATTCTTGGTAAAAATAAAATTCACAAAGGAAAACTTGGAATAAGTAGTTATGGTGAAAGGCCAAAATTATATAAGAATTATTTTGTTCTTGGATCAAATTGAAAAAATATGTAAAATATTAAATATTTTTATTCTGGTATTAATAGAAATTATGAAAATGACTGTTTCTTTAGAAAAACTCATTTTTTGTGTTAAAAATGTTATTGTTCAAAATAATTATCTAACTTTAATAGTATAATTTCTACACAAAATAAATAGATTTGGTTACATAAAACCTGAGTTTCTAGCACAACTGAACCCAAGACCATATGGGTACCAAAATACACTTGTATTTGATGTTTTACAGGAATAAAGAACTGGACTATATTGTTAAATCATTAATTGGTCATCTGAGAAGTATATGGAAATTTCTATCTTAAAAAAGGAGTAATCAACTCTGAAGTAGTTCGTTGTCGAAAAATCATTAGAAATGGAACTATTAACCCATGAAGTATTTCATTACAATTTTTATATATAGTTTTTGTTGCATTAACTATTTTATATTGGGGGATAGAGATATTTTATGCTAAATTTTTTAAATCCTTCCTTTATATTTGAATCAAAATGATGAAACTTAGTTTATAAAATTACATAACTAAATTGATAAAATATTTAAATTTCTATAAGTTGATAAATTTTTTTTATTTGTTTAAAAATTTTAAACTTATTATTATCTTTAAATATTGTGTTCTTAAATTCATTTATGTAATATTTTCTTTCAAAATAGATTTCTTATGAAAAATTTATTTTTTAAAGTTAAAATATGAAATGATTATCTTGTTTCTTTTCAACTCAAGAATATAAAGTATTGTATGCAAATTGCCAGAAAAAAATGTATCATATTCTCTTAGAAACCTATAAACTTCTTCTCAAAACCTATTAAAATGCTTCTTATTACTATTTGAAATATATTTTCAAAGTCTTCTAAATCCAGTATGACCAAGATGAAGCATTCAACAATTTCAAGTTTGGAGAAAAGTCTTTCTCAAAAGAAAAAGAGAGGCAATCCTTCTTCCGATCTATTAAGAGAACAATCAGTTTCTTATATTAAGGATTCATTTGAAAAATATTATGAAAAAGATAAGTAAGTTCATGGTTTTGAGGAACCATAAGTTTTATCATCTCAAATGTTTAAAGGTGGAATGCCTTCTGAAGAGCTTCTATTAAAAGTTAACACTTTAAATGAAGAAATAGTGAAGTTTCATACTGATCTGAATGTGTCTAGAAAATCATATGAAGAGTTAAAAAATGTGTCACTTTCAAAATCATTTTTAATACACTTCAAAGGGAGTATCATAATGTTAAAGAAAGTTCAATTTAAAAAGAATACTTTGAATCACTTAAGTAGAAATAATAAGATAGACAAAGTTACTTAGAAGATAAGTTGTTACTAAACTAGAACATGATGAATTAAAATTGTTTCTAGTAAAAAAGTTTCATCTACATTGCAGAATCAAAGATTTGTAGATGTTCAAAGAACAATACAATGGTAGTCAAGATCTTTAGTATTTTTAAGTGAAAAAGTTCGATGTTTGGAAAGTTCAGATGATCTGTCTAAACCTTCTTAAACACCCTGAATTTTCTCCATCTCAATAGTTTACTTTAAATTCAATATCATATATATCTTTATGTTTAAATATTATGATTAGTAAACATGTTATAATTTTTTTGTAATTTTTTTTGTTTTACACTTTTAAGATTTTGTATAAATAGTTATCTTGTGTGCAATCATGCATTTAAAGTTTGATTATTTAACTTAATTACTTGTGCTAAATTAATCTATTACTGTATATGATAAATTATTTCATTATTAAATTAAAATAGTTTGGTCATTTATTACATGTGTCAAAATTCTTTGAAAATAATTTATTTAATTCCTTGACTATCTTTTATAATTATGTTGTGTATTAGGGGGAGTTATTTTAAATATTTTATTATTATAGCATAAATTAAGTGGTTTAATACATATTTTTAATTCAATAAAGACCCTTATTATTCATTGAGTGTTTTTTATACTTTCATGGATCCCTAATTATATATTTTTATCTTTTTAAAGGAATCATTAATTTATGGGAAGTTTATATTGTTACGTATATTCAAAACATATTTTTAATACTATTCTCATCAACTTTTTTAAATAATATTCCTGTACTTTATACAAATGGTAAATATTATTCTTAAATAACTCATATTTTTTATGTCACAAAAGCGTGAGAAATTTAGGAAATCTTTAAGAAAATTTTATGATAACTTTATTTTATAATGTTATTTTTTCCCTTGGGGAGAAAAGGAGAAATATTTATCATATATATACGTTCTTATAAAATTGTTTCAGATTTTTATATTTGTATTATAAGTTTTTTTATGGGTTTTGTGATCATAAAAAATGGGGATATTTTTGAGAATTTTTTGATTCAAATATTTCATTAATTTATTTTTGATTTTTATGCTCACAAACACCCAAATTTATGTTACTAATAAAGTTATGTTTAAGTGAATTTCAGGAAGATGATATTCATTAAAATATTTATTTTTATTCTAGAAGCATACACAAGTCATTAATCCATGGGAAAATATTTTATTAAGTATTTTGGATGTGTTTGAAAGTATTCTAGAAACAATATTCATATGCTATGTTTGTAAGAATAATGTATGGTTTGGAAAAAATACATTTGGAATAAAACATATGGATCTTATACCCTACACTGTTGGAAAAGTATAGATCAATAACCCTATGTTTGGAAGAAACCCTACATTTAAGGAATAAATGTATGGTTCATTAACCCTACTTTTGTAAACAACCATATATTGTTAACCCTAAGTTTGGAGTTTTTTCATTACATGAAGGAACCCTACACTTTACTAGTCAATAACAGAGTTTTAACTTTAATATATTATCCATGTTTTATATAACAGCTTCACCAGAAGTAAATATCTATTCAAATCTATTTTACAACTAATTCAAAGGCTCATAATCAATAGATTAAATCATTTCTATTATTAAGTGAAGTTACAAATCTCTTTGAATGATTTTTAATTATAATATTCATGATTTATTATAAGATATTTCTAGAATTGTTTGATCTGGATCTATTTGAACTACAATATAAATACTGAGCTATTCATCTTCTGAACATACAATGAAAAAAAGATATTTGTAGAAAAAAAGAGTCGTGTGCTTAAAAATAACACTGTATCGTTTCCTTTAGAGATATACTTTGGAGACATACATGTTTTGATCTAGTTGATTAACTTTATGCTGTTATATCTTGTTGTTAAATCTTCTAATGTAAGTTTGAAAAATCATTTGTCAAAGTTACACTTTACATACATACATGTTTATTCATCTGCCTGGTGTTTTCTCTATCGCTGGTTAAAGGAATCCTGTATGATGATGAAGATCTATTTTACACTAATTTACATTATTTAAGATAAAATACATATATCAATTGCTACTGCAACTATGATCAAAATATATTTTTCTCAATCAAATCACTCTATATTGATTTATTGAAGTATCAGCTGCTCAGACTCAGTCATGGTGGTGAAGGAGTATTTTCTTCTCAGACTAAGCTATGAATTTATGGTTCCTTATAAAAGAACCATAAGGACTTGTAAAATACTTATTTTAAAGGTATCAACTGCCTATTCTTAATTATAAAAGTCCCTGGTAAAAGGAATTACTAGTGAAAATCACAATGCTTGCAGAGAGAGCTTTGGTGGAGTAAACGAGGGGATCTTTGTGCCCTGAACCACTATACATCACCATGTTATTTTCCTTACTTATTTCCACTACTCACTTCCCTTTAAATAGATAAGTAAAGAATCACTACATATTAAGAGGGTCATTTCAAATCTACTGAAGTTTTTAAAGGATCACAATTCACCCCTTCTTGTGTCTTCATCATAGCCATTCTTACCTAACAGAGCTATGTTGGAGGATTAGTAATTTCATGTAGGCCCTTAATCAATCTCATAATCCTTATAGAAGTCCACATATAATAATAATAATATTATTATTATTACTTTGTCGCTTGTATGTCTCACTGATAATATAAATATTAATAAATAAATTAATATTTATTTAAATTATATTTAATATATAATTTTTATTACCAGGCACATAACCCATATTTTCCACCTTCATCAATATTTACTAAACTTAAAATAATAAATATTATCACTCGATAAATAAATAAATAAATAAATATTTTATTCATGGTCTTACAAATAAATATTTATTTAATATTCAATTAATATAAATATTATGGATGAATATTTGTGATTAATAAATCCTAAATAAATATTATTCCTTGCTATTGAGAAAAACATGCATTCAAATAATTATAATCAAATAAAATTCAAATTTAGTCAATGGGAAATTTAAGTATGTGACCCTCTAGGTCTCTTCCTCACTATAATTAGATGAGCTAGTCTAAAGTCCAATATCTACATCTTGCAACACTTAAAGGAACCCATAGAGGAAGAAGTTAATGCTACAATGAAAACCACCACATATGAATGTTCAGTGTGTAATATAATCTCTTAGTTGATATATCATAAAGAAGGTTTCACACTCATGTCATCAACCTATATGCTTGATATGACTTACTTTAACTTTTTGAAATGAACACGTTTATATACCACATACATAGAATTTAGTTTGATGGTTCCATTACAATAAAAGGTCTATGATATTGACTTCCATTAAGATGGAAGAGAAAAATACTTTATCAACTTATTTATTAATAACATATCATTCGTGGTGCACCCAATTTATCCTACTCCATTGTGAACATATGGCGTTACAGTTTTGGGAAACACATCAAAGTACATGTGTTAATATATGTATTAATAATAATCTTAAAGTTTAAGGATCATTACACATGTTCATATGTAAGAATATTCAATGACATAAAAACCTATGGAATTTCTACTTGTGGGTATTTCCTTATAATATATCATCTTGGAGATTACCAAATGAGACCATCATAAGATAAATCCACACCTACTTATGAGAATCCATCTTCTAATAATCTAAATCATTTATGTCCACTACAACATTATTAGCCTTTAGTGACAGTTTTTTAGCAGCAGTTTAATAAACCATACCTAATTTTTTATAAATAAATTAGCAGCGGTTTTTAATAAACCGTCGCGAAACATGGTTTTTTTATAGCAACGACACTTCTCCCCCCTGAATCCCCTGACACCCCTGACCCCCGACCCTCGAAACCCCCCAAAACCCTAGGACCTCGGCGACCCACGCGACCCCGATGACCCACGCGACCCCAGAGACCCCCTGAAGCCCTCACTGCGCCTCACTGTGCCTCTCCGCCCATTGCGACCCCCATGACCCCCGAAGCCTTAAGAACTCGTGACCCTGACAACCCCCACGACCCCAGCGACCCCCCAAATCCCTAGACATGGTAAAACTATATCATTAGTTTGGGTCATCTATATCATTAGTTTCATCAGTATTGTTAGTGTAATTTAAGTCATCAATATCATCAGTTACATTGATTTTATAAGATTCATTAGGGTTTTTAGTGTCACCCATGTCATTTATGAATTAAGTTTCATTAGGTAAAACTATATTTTTATCTTGGTTACTATCCGATATATCATCAATGTACTTAGTGTCTGGAATGTCACCCATGTCCTCATTGTTATTGGGTTCATAAGTGATGGAGATGTAATTGGACTCTTCTATCTCATAAATATCATCAGTGTCTCCAGTCTCATTGGGTTTATTATTTTTTATTGAATTTATGGTTTCATTAGAGTCATCAACATCATTGATGTCATCAGTGTTGTCACATTCATTATCATATTTTCTTGTGTTGATGTGCTCATGGTAATAAGTGTCATCATTGTGATATGTTTCCTCAATTTCTTTAGAGTCATTGGTTTCATATGTTTTATTTGTTTCAAGAGTTTATTCGGTATGGTTCATCTCATAGGTGTCACCAATGTTGTTTGTCTCATAGATGTATTCAATTTAACTGGCATCATTGAAATTATTTATGTCATAATTTCCATTGGTATGGTCCATGTCATCAATTTCATTGGTATGATCTATGTATTTAGTGTCACTATGGTTATTATTTTTTTCATCAATATCATTTTTTTCTTGGTTCTTTAGTTAATTGGGGTCATAATCATCAAAGGTTTTTACTACATCACCAAAATCATTGTAATTGTTGTTGTTCTTGGAACCATCAACATTATTAGTGTTTTTTTTCATAACCATGTAATCCATGTCATCCATTTAATTAGTGTTATATATTTATTTGATGTCATCCAATGCGTCAATGTTTTTAGTGTCATTTTCATCATATATTATCTTAGTTTCAGCAATGTCATTGGTTTCTAATATGTATTTTTTATCATTAGTGTGATTGATAATGCATTAAATATTATTATCATCAGTGAAATGTATTTCCTCCATATATTAATTACATTTCCTTTCTAGGGGATATTTTTTTCATCAGCTTCTCAGGTGTCATCATAGTGCTCAAGCATTAGTGGTTATTTACTGACGTTTAATTAAATTATTAACTTTTTTATTTGTACCTTTTCTACATGTACATTATTATAGTCTTGTTATATTTTAGGGATATCATTGGTGCTGGCCTATTTAATTATAGTCACACCTTTCTCATGATACCATGGAACTTGGTACCCAAGTTGATGCTACTTGATTGTAGGCTTGGGTTTGGGAAAGGATCAATGCTTGATGATTATATTACTAGGAAAAAGAATGGGAGTTTGGGACTAGGATTGGACTTGGGACCATCTTCATGGTTTTTCCTAGTTTTGACTTTTGTAATTTTGGTTTCTGATGTATATGATCAGCTACTGATGTATTCATTTCTTGACATGCAATATATAGTTCATTTGTTATAGCATGGTTTGTTTTTTATTATCTCTCTATTCTTTTATGGATATTTTTAATTTACATGCTTTGGTTTTATAATGGGTGGGTTCATTATTTACCATATGTATTTATATAGGAAAACCTTATTTAACATATTTATATATTTTTTCAACTAGTATATATGAATTTATTTCCCTATTTAGTAATAATTATGTGTTTTAGTTTTTTTAATATTGTGTAGGCACATTGTGATATAAATGGATAAAAATTGGATCACATTACTGAGGAACACACCTCATTATGCTAAGGGTTTGGAGGATTTTTTAGTTTTTGAAAGTTCCAATCGATCCATTTAAGGGAGAATAAGATGTCCATGTCCTAAATGTAAATTTAGAAGATGGTTGAAGAGAGATGAATTTTATGAACATTTAATATTGAAGCAATTCCCTTCTCAATATTTGTGTTGGATTTGGTACAGAGAATCAAATGTTATAGAAAGGTTAAACACTGATGTAAATCCACATAATGAGCTTCCAAATTCATCAACAATGGAAAATGAAATGAAAACCCTTATAAATGATTCATTCGACATTGCAAGACCGAACCATCAACATCAAAAAATATCAGAACAACCAGATGAGGGTGTTATAAATATAAATGTTACAAGTGATGTTTTTGAGACTATAGGACAACTAGATCAAGATTGTAACATATCATTGGATCCACCTCTTGATTCTGTGGAGACTAATGTAAGAGAAAACTTCACTAAGGAAAATACATTTCAAGGTTTAGTTGACAATGGAAATCAAGAGTTGTATATTGGATGTTTGAAATATTCAAAACTTTCTTTTATACTGAAGTTGCACCATATCAAATGTCTACGTGGAATTAAAAATAAGGCAATGTCCATGATATTGGAATTGTTGCGTGATGCATTTCTTGAAGCAAACATCCCCAAGCCTTTTTATGATATGAAAAAAGTTGTTAACATGCTTGGTATGAATTATACAAAAATACATGTGTGTCCCAATGATTGTATGCTTTACTGGAGAGAGGATTCAAGTAGATAAGATTAAAAAAATGTTCTTCTTCTAGATAGAAGTCAATGGGTGATTTTGGAAGTCTGAATCAACATACTACCATTAAGAAGAAGAAAAGGAACACACCTGTAAAGGTTTTGCGTTACTTTCCTTTAAAGCCTCAATTGCAAATATTATTCATGTCATTGAAAACCTTCGAACACATGAAGTGTAATTCTATAGATAATAACAATGATGGGTTAATGCGATATCCATGAGATTCAAAATCATGGAATACATTTGATTCATTACATTTATATTTCTCAGATGATCCAAGGAATGTTAGATTGGGATTGGATGTTGATGGATTCAACCCATTTGAGACATTGATTACCAGTTATAACATTTGGCCAGTTGTTTTGATCCCTTACAATCTTCCTCCGTGGATGTGTATGAAAAAAATTATTTTATCATTTCAATGAATATTCCTGGAAAAAAAGTTCATAGAAATGATATTGATGTATACTTGCAGCCTTTAATTGAATAATTACAAGAGTTATAGAGCAACATTGTTGAGATATATGATGCTTCTTCTAAAATAATGTTCAAAATGAATACTTCTTTAATGTGGACCATTAGTGACTTCCCTGGACTTGGGAATATATCTGGTTGGAACACTTACACGGGTTTGGATTGTACTATTTGTAACTTTGATTTTGATCGCAAATGGCTACCTCATAGTAGAAAATGGTGTTTCTTGTGCCATCAAATATTTCTCGATGCATCTCATAGATTTCAACTAAACAGATCAAAATTTAATGGTTTAATTGATCGTAGAATACCTACAAAGTTTTTAACTGGTTTTGAAATATTGGCACAACTTGGAAATGTTGCAATAGAATTTTGGAAGGTTCATCATTTGAATGATAGTGGGAAATGAGTTCGAAGGGCATCGTCAAGTGAAATCAGAATGCAACAATGGAAGAAAAAAGTATATTATTCAAACTTCTGTATTGGGAATTTAATTTATTGAAACATAATCTTGATGTGTTGCATATTGAGAATAATTTCTGTGAAAAATTGATCTTCACATTTCTTAATGAGCATGGAGAGTCTAAGGATCATCTCAATGCTCGGAAATGCATACAATTAATGAACATAAAACATGATCTTTATCCAGATGAGAATGAAAAGTATGCCCCGATGAATTTTTTCAATGAAAAATAGGGATAAAGATACATTCCTTCGAATTTTAAAGCATGTGAAGGTATCTGATGGGTATTTAAGTAACATCTCGAGGTGTGTTGACTTAAATAATCGTAGGTTACATGGATTGAAAAGTCACAATTCACATATTTTGTTACAGTAGTTACTACCATTGGCGTTGCATACATTATTAACTGAAAAAGTTACTATTGTTGTACTCCAATTCTGCACATTTTTCAGACAACTATATAAGAAATGTCTACATCTATTTGAGCTTGAAAACCTTTAGTAGAGGTTTGTATTGAAACTTTGTGAAATGGAGATGATCTTTCCTATATCATTTTTTACTATCATGATGCATTTAAGTGTGAATTTGGTTGAGGAAGCTAAATTAGGATCTTCCGTACATTATCGATGGATGTATCCAATTGATAAGTACTTTATTTATATGTTTTTCAGTTAATTAAACAATTATTGTCACTTAATTAAATGCATAATTATTATTTTTTATTTTATTTCACAGATATCTTGGGAATTTTAAATCATATGTAAGAAATAAAGCTCAATCAGAAGGATCTATTACTAAAGGCTATTTGGAATAGGAGTGTCTTACCTTTTGTTCTAGATACTTGGATGATATTGAGACAAGATTTAATCAAGTTGGACGTGTTGATGACACATTGACTCAATATCAAATACATGGTAAACCAAAAATATTTCCTGCTATTGGCCAATTATTTGGGAGGACCTCAAATGTTACACCAGCAGAAATAAAATTATTACAGGCACATAGATATGTGCTGCTGAATAGTGAAATTGTAGATCCATTTATTGAAGAGTTGAGGATACAAAAAAAGAGACGAATGAGAGGACGAACATGAAATGATAAAGATATAATGAAATCTGTTAATAAATAGCTTGTATAATGGTTTGCATGACATGTAAGTTCATAAATATTGCAATAAATATGGATTTTTGGTTGACACATATATTTTTTAAATCTAATAATCTATATTTTTTAGATCACGAATACTTATAATTGAGCAGAGTTGTTAGAAGATTTGAAGTTTCTTACTCGAGGTCCTCTAAAACAAGTTAGAAAGTTATATGCTTACAACATGAATAACTTTATATTTCATATTCTATCGAGAAGAGGGTTTGAAAACACAGAATAGTGGTATATTTACATTTGGAACATGATCCTCAGCCCAGTTTGTGAGGTATCCTTAAGTGCATCCATGAGACCTAGGTTCAAAACCAGGTGGAGGCATAATTCTGGGGCACTATAGAAGTACTGTAGCAGCACTGTTGCAAGAAATGTAGTAGACACTATAGTGGGTACTATAGAATGTACTATTTGGTACTGTAGCAGTTGGAACTATTCACCTTGGGCCACCTGTTTGGTCTTAGAGTCCTTAAGGCCTTCGGGCCACCTAGGCCTTCAGGTCAATAGAGATTTTGGGCCACCTTTAAGGCCTTCGGGCCTTCTCAAGGCCCTCAGGACACATGCAGTTTCCCCAAACAGACTCTACAAAAAAGGATCAAACCTATAGGAGAATTTAGATTAGGCGCACTCACCAGAGAAGAACCAATAGATTTGTAAGAATGAGAGGGCATGGCCACGCCATCAGGAAAAACCTATGTTTTCACAGAAACCAGTCATCCATGTGAAGGTGGAGAGATACCATCATGATGCAGATGCTGGGGAGGGGCAGTTCCTTGTAATTATAGTCTGGTTGAATTCCCTAAGACCTTCAGATCATGTAATGTCTCTTAAGCCTATGGTCCATGTAATCACTAAGCCAACAGTCCTTATAAGGGTTCCCCCTCATCCCTTGAAAGGGAGGGTTACCAAATGGAATATTTACATTTTCTGAAGTGGGATATAATATAAAGTTGACTGATATTATTGAATTAAACTACCATGGGAATTTTTCATTTATTTTATTCAAATGAAATTGGGTCGATATTATCAAAGGTTAAAAGAGATTCCTTGCAATTTACTTCTGTGAACTTCTCTCGCTTGATGGATGTTGGTGATCATGAAATGCATGATCCATATATCTTATCATTACAAGCGAAAATGGCATATTATATGAATGATGTTGTGAATGAAGGGTGGAGTGTAGTTTCTCACATAAAACAAATAGATTTTTATGATATGGGTGATGAAGTGGAATATTTGACCTTTGACATTGAATCTCATCAACAACAAAAAACAAACTTATTTGTCCATCATAATATTGAAAATATTAGTCTAGAAAGGATGGATGAAGTGGATGAAGTAATGGATCGGGAAACCGACATGATTCAAGGGGAAAATGATTGTATGTACAGTTATTCATTCATTTAGAAACCACTTATTTCATTTGTGCTATCATTAATTATCATTGTTATGTATATTTTTTTTATTAGTAATGTTCATATGTTATTATTTTTAATTTTTTTCTGCATAATTTTTTTGAAATATATGTTCTGAAATTAATTTTATTTTATTAAATGATAGGAATGCCAAGGAGGAAGTGATATACTGTTTCATCGAGCACTGCGATAGATGATGATCCATCGGTCTCCATCCCTACAGCATCTGAGCCACCATCTGCTTTCCCCCCACATAATCTCTCCCTACACCATCTCTCACACCCTCTGGGAGAATCCCTTCAACAAATCAGTCGTTTCCTCCCCCTTTAGGAGCCTTAGAAGTGAGGAAGTGGTGCTCCACTTCTATTTCTTCACAAGGATATTGGAGGGTGACAATTATAGGTACAAATTTTAATATGAATAAATTTATTGCAATTTTTTTATACTAATTTTTTGTTCATTAAATATGGAAACAATTAAAGTATGGAGAAAAATATAAAAAGTTCATATGTATGGAATATGACTGGAGAGAAGATATTTGTACCATTTGATTCATATGGGGTCCCTATAGATGACACCGCATGATTACTTGGTCAGATTATAAGTCAACAGGCTGTGGAGCCAGTTTCCCTTCCTATTTTGTATGATGATTGGAGGAATATGCATTCAACTTGAAAAGATGAGGTTTTTTATTCCCAAATAAAGGTAATTTTAATACATTATGGTGCAATTGAATGTCATGTTATTAAATTATAATATTTTCAAAATGAATTTCTGTGTACATATGTTTTTCCACTTTACGGTTGTTGATGTGATAGCATGAAAGTGGACATTGAAAAATATGGGAAATAAATGGAAAGAATTTAAATAGAGATTGTTGAGTGATGTCAATGATACTTCGTTGACCGCCAAACAGATGTATGACAAGCTACCCGATGGGGCACCCAAAGAGAAATGGAAAGTTTTTATTGACAGACATCGTGATCAGAAGCATATGGTATTTAAATATACATTATTATATTAATCTCATTTTAAATTTATACATGTATATGAAGAGGATATGAAATTAAATACATTAATATTAAATTGAATTTTATTTATTTCAGGATATTTCAAGGAAGAATGCATCAAGTCGGGCTAATAAAGTCATCCATCACACTGTGGGGTCAAAGAGTTTTTCTAGAAACTGATCAGATATGGTAATCTCTTCATTAGTTTAAATATTTATAAGACAATATTATCTGTTTAATATATTAAAATTTTGATTTATCTTTGTTTAATGCAGTCACAGAGTTTAGGGTACCAAGCATCCCGAAAAAAAGTGTGGTTGAATGTTCACAAAAAATATAATGGAAGTTTTGTTAATGAGCCTGCCAAAGAAGTTGGGGTATGAACTCATTTTTCATTATAATAACTTATTATCAGTTTTTACTATGTTAATATATATTGATTCTAATATTACTGATATTTGATTTATAGATAAAAATTAAAGAACTATGGGATTCCAATCTTGTGCAGTCCTACTCAGTCTCCCAGGATGACCCTGTTGCTAATGTCCTTAGGAAGGAGTATCTTGGTAGACTGCACAAGATGGGTTTGGGACCCGTACCATCTGAGGTCTTTGGTAGGATATCAGGGATTTTAGCTACATCTACTCCTGGTTTTAGTCATTCCATACCCCGAGATACTCAAAGAGAGATTGTTTCTCTACGAAAAATGGTTCAAGAATAAGGGGCTCAAATATCTGCTTTGTAGAATGCATTGATTGATTTATATCAGAAGATGAACAGATCTTCCCTTGATGGTATTTCATCTACTGGTGGTGAGTAGGTATATCAAAAAAATTCAAAATCATTTAGTTTGCAAACATTTATTGGTTTTAATTTTAAATATAAATATACAACAATATTTAATTTTCAATATAATGTTCTTACAGGTGGTAGCAGGAAGTAGAGATGGAGGTGGAGAGGGTGATGAGCTGTGTTCATCATCGAACATTAATTAGTTGTATCATTGATATTTTGAAAAAATATGGCAACATACAGTTTTTATATGTATCATGTGGGGCATAGAGTTTCCACCAAATATTTTCATAACGTAACATTTTCTTGATTTCTCATGTTTACTTTCATGTATTATGAACCCAGTCTTCCAAAGACACTATGAATTTATGATCCTTATTTTATATTAATATATATTTATATTTATGAATCATATAATAATGCATAAAAGTTTCTAGGTTGTTATATCTATGGTGTTGAGGATCGGGAGGAGGTTTTTGGTGCTATTTCTAAAATCATTAAAATGTATTCATATATATTTACAGCCTTCTTGGAATTACCTCATGGAATATTCTAAGTTTCTTTATTTTCATGAATCATTTTTTATGATTTATTTTTCCTAAATTTATTAGGTTTGTTACCAAAGGATGAACGATCAGCCTTCATGTTGATTTTATTAGGAATATCTAGTTTTGTAACTCCCTTCAACTTGTTTTTAGTGGATCACCCTTCTTTCTTAAAATTTTATAGTATTATCTTATCATGTTTTTTAGTTGGCATGTGATCACTCCCACTTATGCTTTCCTCTTATTCAAAATAGTTTTTATAAGAATTTACAAATATCTGTTGAACACTTGAGTGTCTTGATCCTGTTAAGGTAGATGGATTTTCCACTTCATTAGTATTAGAATAAACCACCATCACTTCTACTTATAAACTAGATATATCATATATATTATGGAGAAACATATTCCTTACTCAATATGGACATATTTATAATTTTCTTATTCTCTTTATTTTTTGTATTTATCAAAGTTATGGAAGAAACTAAATTCTGATCAAAGTCAAATCATTCTTATCTAAAACTAAAATTCATCATAAATCATGAAAGAAACTTTAAACATTAAAAATAGAATAAAATTCCAATAGATAACCCAATAATATATGAACCTACACTCTAACACCAATTTATAAGATCCAAGGAGGGATATGATCAATACTGAGAGGGGGATTGAATCAGTGTTGGAGTCCAATTAATAATTTTTAATCCTTATTAATTTTTACTTTATCAAATTTAGGTGAGTGATTCTATTATTTTCTCACTCACTTTATCTTTTTTATTTCGATCAACACAACCCAATACACACACACAAGAGACACAAAGATTTACAAGTTTCACCTTTAAAAACAAAAGGCTAGTCCTTGGCATGATCTAGAATTTCACCAAGATTATATGATCCACCAATGTCATGATATGAATATAATAGGGAAACTTTTATACATGTAGACATATATGGTGAATACCACACTCTCCATCATCCCAATGGATCATTATAATGTCATCCTAATAGTTGCATAATAGTAGAGAAAAAAAAGATCCCTTCACCAGTACAACCTAATCTAGGTATTAAAAAGAGGTAGAATGAATAGTTTGTGCACGGTTTCCCAATTTTTGCTCATGAACTGTGTGAACAACCTCCATAATCAGTGGAATGATAATGGTTGGAAAATAGTATGACTAACAAGGTATAAAAACTGTGTGCCTCATTAAACAGGATAGAAATTACAAAAATTCCCCTCCTTCCTTATTTATTTTCACCCTGTCTTTATTTCTCCTTCATGTGATCAAGGGGGCTCCTACCCAGACTCCTCCTATCCCCTGATCTCAAAGAG
Source organism: Viscum album (assembly GCA_963277665.1). Classification (NCBI taxonomy): domain Eukaryota; kingdom Viridiplantae; phylum Streptophyta; class Magnoliopsida; order Santalales; family Viscaceae; genus Viscum; species Viscum album. The sequence goes on from OY728123.1 coordinate 1,762,014,118, forward strand.
TTGGATTGATCCCCATTAACTGGTGTTGAATTTGACCTCTATCAAGTGAGTTGTATATTACTCATTGAGTCTAGGAATATTTCTATATTCTTTCTATATTTATCTCCTCTCTAGATGCATTATTTTGGTGAAACTAAATTCACAATATTATGAGGGCATTCATCTGTTTCCAGAATTTATCTCGATATGGAAAGAAACATGCCTTGATACTGGTCATGTTAGTCATCCATGGTATTTGGTAGGTGGTCTATAATATTTCCCCATTTTGACGTTTTATAAATTGTGTCACTATGATTTCTGGTGGGACTTCCATACGGTGACTTGTGAATTTGTTATTTAATTTGTTGAACATAGTTCATTAGAATTAATATCCCTTGTTTATTAAATTGGCCATGTTATGGACCATGAACCTCAAATTTGAACTGCACATAATGGTGTAATCCTTGAATGACTTAATATAATTAGTTTTTTTTCTAATAAACCCCCTTTTAAGTGTATTGTTTTCTAAACTATAAAAGTAAAGTTCAAATGAATTGTGGGAGGACGTGACAACCCCTATGTATGCCTTAGTGAACAAACCCTCTTTTAGGCGGTTAAGGCCTAAGTATTATTGAGATAACTAGATGTTCTCATATGGAATTTATGCTAGCATGACCCAATATATACCTTTGCATGTATGGTGTTAATTTACTTGGGTAGTCCACATGGACCTATTACTTTTATTCAATTCTCAAAAAAATTTAATTATGGAATGGAATACCTAATTAATTAAATGAAATGGTATGAGTTATAGATTGATTACAACATGTCCCTTATGAATTTATAATTGAAATGTCTTATGGGTGAGAACCTCATTAAATCCACTTGATTTATAAGATGGAATAGATATACACATGGAATCATTAGTATTTAAAACTTAAAGAAAATAAATGTATTAGTTACACCTTGAAAGATACTTGTTTTCCTCTTTATGGAATACTAAGGATGGGCTTATAGGTTGTTGATACTTTGTACGTCAGGGGTGATACATGTTATATCATGGATGATCACACTGTTCGGGTTACTTGGCTTCATATGAGTAACACTGGTTCCTAAGGTGGAACGCATGGATGGGATCAGTGGTAAGATTATTACACCATGAAATGAGTGATACTCAGACAAGTGTGTGTGGATTTGAAAGTGATTTTTATTATGAAAAGGTTGGTTTCCTTGTATTATTTTGGATGTAGGATGTGTGTGCATGTGAAATTGGAATGGTTTTTTTAGGCTAATGGTACTGGGGTTGCAGAATCATCTATGTTTTTTTGTAAATCTAGCTTTAGTGGCAGTTTAACCGTCGCTAAGTAAATGGATCATATTTAGTAGAAGTTAAAACCACTGCTATAATTTGGTATTTTACTATCGGCAACAGTTAAAACTACTGCTAGATACAACAATTTAGTGTCAGTTTTAACCACCACTACATTATTTTCATCTTATGTTATCATTTTGTGGTGATCATCTTAGTTTTAGTGGTGGTTTTCCCATAGAAAATGAAATTATATTTTAGTGGTGGTTTAAACCACCGTGAAAAAAAAATCATTTTTTTTCCAGGAAAACCGCCACTAAAACCACAAAAACCTACCATAAAATGCATTCACTATGACAGTTACCATAAACTACTGTGAATTTTATGCCGAAACACAATTTAGTGGTGTTTTTTTTAAAACCGTAGCAGTATCATATTACAGCGGTTTAAACCGTCAGCATATCAAAAAAAACCTGCCACTATGTAGTGATTTTCCTATAGTGGTCCCATCAGATAATATCATAAGACCGTAAGACTTAAGTTTATGAATATAATCATGGAACTTCAAGGTTATCATCTTATCAAGGAACTTATATGGTGTTTTCAATTCAAGAAATACTCTAGGACATTATCATATTAAATTTATATAGAAGAATAATCACTATTTGATTCAGTATATATTTATATTCAATACTTTGTATATAATAGTAATCTAAAGTATAGAATTAGATGGTTTTGGGGAAAAAACTCTAAGAGACTCCCACTTACACTAAATTCAAATGCTAACAAACTGGTTATTTGTCACATATAAAACATTATTTTGATGAGCATGGATATAGCTTCCTTGACTACTTTGATTTGTGGATTCTATTAGAATTTCTACATCTATCTATGGCTATTATTCTTACCAGGACCTGAATTTATTTAGAAAATCCCTCAAAAAGTGATATCCTTGAGTATTCACTTTTTTCTCCTTGCCATAAAACTGACATATTCGCTAATAGCATAGTAAAATTTTATCAGGGAAATGATAATACCATTCTATAATTGTATAACCAAAATTTGAAACAAGTTGTTACAAAATCACTTCCTAAGTTTCATAAGAAGACATAACATACTCTGTAATAGTATATATAGAAACATTAGTCTGTAATAAGTTTCTCTTACATATTACCTTGGCCTCACTATGATCCTAGATCAAATTGATCTGAAGGGTAACTAGTGTTATACCCCCTTAACCACTTGTATTTATATTTCTCATTGAATAGAAATTCAGCCATTTCAACTTTCTCAAGTACTTATAGATATTTCTAACTAAAAGTCTATGTAGTTCATTTGGATCTATTTGATATCTACCACTACAACAAAATCACTGATTAGAAGCTGTTTAAACCACCACCACATGGTTCTGTGACAGTTTCAAAAAACTATTGCTAAAGTTGGTGTCGACATCCAATACATAACGATTCCTTCTATTTAGAGGTGGTTTCTAGTAAGCATTGTAGAATGTGTATCTAGTGGTTATTTTCTTCATTTTCACGGTGGTTTACTGAAAAAAATAATGAGGAATTAACGGTGGTTAAAACCACAACATAAATTTTTTAGTTGGACAACCACCGCTAAAATGAAGAAAATCACTGCTAGATTAACAGTGCATCATATTTAGCGGTAGTTAAAACCACCACTAAATGTTGATTTAAAAAAAATACAACTACATATTACGCATCCCATAACTACCCTGAAAAAAAAACAAATGCACATACTCATACATTTCATCTTCCCATTAACAAACAACTACACAAGAATATACTATAAAACAACTATTGCACCATAGGCTGACAGTCACAACTGTTTTCACCACTATATAAAACAACAAGTAAACACCACACAAACCCATAAATTTCATTGTTCAATTAACAAACCATTTGCACACATCAAAATTCAATCCAATCTCACTATTAACCAAAATAATCCAACACCAATGAATCTTCAATGGAAGAACACATGCAACCAATGTGTTGTATTCTTATTTCACAACAACTCAGCCAAAAACACTTCCTCCACCAACTTCTAAAAATGGAGATCCTTGGAGAAGAGTACTTTCTCATTGATCTCTAGATGAATACTCCCAATGAAAAGAGAATATTTCAACTAATCTTGTGACACCATCTCCAGAGAAAAGGAAACCAACTCTTTGAAGTGTTCACCATAATCCTTCACCATCCACAGACCTTGCTGGGCACTCATGAGATCTACCATTTTCTTCAGCTTCACCTCCTTAGGTATAAACCATCACACAAATATGTACTTAAAAACTTCCCACATCATCCCAAATTGCATTGTTGGTGGGGGAAAATAACTCCCTTTCTTCCAATGCCAGACCCCCCAAGTAGACCCAGAACAGCATGAACTCTGACAACTTTGGGAGTTCCAAACACTCTAAAGACATGATCAAATTCCTCAATCCACTTCACTACCTATAACAAACCTTTATTGCCATAGAATATGGGAAACAACTAAGGATAACTAGAAATAGGGTGAGACCCACTAGAAACTCCGTGGACCTTTTTGGGCGCCATATTCTGAATAACACAAAAATATTTATTTAAAAATATATTTTTAACATTATTAGTGGATATATAATATTAGATAAATGATTTTTAAAAATGAGTGAAATTTAATAATTCAAAATGAGAACACTTTAAAAATATTGAAAAAATGGATAATGAATTCCCTTATAATCTTAATAATATTTATAGAGAGTTGCAGAGGTGGTTTATATTTATATGAAACACAAATCCTTGAAAAATAAATAATATATTAAATATATTATTTTGGATCATGCATGTACAAATAAATAATTTATTTTCAATGGATTATCATAAAAAAAATTCATCAATTAAAGAAAGGCTATTGATGTGGAAATATTTTAAAAGGATAATAATAAATATATATGTGGTTATGGTTGGAAGGATTAAATATTTATGATAAAAAATGAATAACAACAAACAAAAATTTAGAGACATATGAAGATGTTCAGTTTGAATACACTTTCAAGGAGACTAATAATGACATGATCAAATATACACACATCCCCCACTTTTAGATCATTGTCTTCTACAACATTCCTTCCAACCAATCCATGTTTTTGAACGTTCAGGAAGGTAGGCGCCAGGTTTGGTTTTAGGAAGGATAGTGCCAGTTCTTCAAGTTCTATAGTATCTTTTATACTTACTTCCTTGTCTTCATATATCAAGGCTATTCCAAGTTTTTTGGTCACCATCTTTGATGCTTCTAAAATAGAAATAGCCTAACCTCTTTTAGAAGGTAGGGAATCAAATTGTAGTAAGCCCCTATACAAAGAAACTAGGAACATAGGGTTGTAAAACCATAATCATCAACTCAAGGTGAGGCTAACTCTCCAACTCTAACTCTTGGGTTTGTGTTCCACTACTTGTCTCTCCATGTTTGTAGTAACTTCCATACCAGTTTCACAATAGAATTTTTAAGAAAAGATGTAACCCAACCAACATTTGGGCTTCAAATTATTCTAAAAATTAGACATCGAATTTATTTATGCATCATGAACATTCAAAAACTTGGCTTGGTTGATGGAATTTTGAATAAGTAAATGATCTGAAAGTGGGGGACATGTGTATATTTGATCATGTCATTTGTAGTCTCCCTGAAAGTGTCTTCAAACTGACCATCTTCAGATGACTCTAAACTTATGTTTTTTGTTCTTCATTTTTTATCATAAGTATTTAATCCTTCCAACCATAAACACATATATATTTACTATTGTCCTTTTAAAATAATTCCACATCAATAGACTTTCTTTTTTTGATGAAAATTTTGTGATGATACTCCATTGAAAATAAATTAATTAAAATGCATAAGTATTATTATGTAGGAAAAGAGATAAATGGAAGTGAAAAAAATACAACCCATGTAATATAAGTACTACAAATGTCAAAGTAAAAAAGGAAATCAATCATGGATAATATTATGTAAAATAGAAGAAAAAGAAAAATCATACATTTATTAATTTAAAATAGGCATCATGGGATAAACATGCTAGGGTCACTAAGTCTAGGTGAACCTAGTAATTCCCTATCACCATAGAAGTGAGGCCAGTGAGAGATGTGCAGGGGGAACCCGGAAGATGGCAGGGGGAACCTGGAATATGGCAGGGGGTGACGCTCATTTTCATGCATAAAATTATAGATGATTCATACATAACATAACCCACACAAAGATAACTCATGTTACATTAAGAATTAACCTATTTATTGGGGGTTATATAATCCTAGGGCCACTCCATTCATCATAATACTTAATATATATATATATATATGTGTTTCACATGAATACAAAAATAATCATAAATCCATAAAAAGCAACAAAATGATAACCCATGGAGATAAAAAAACATCAAATTAAATAAAGTAAAACATTAGGTCAATACACATCAATCATGATAATGAATCATATAGTATTTACAACATATTTAAAAAAGGGTATATATTTTATTCAATTATTTCCCTAGTCATTAAAATAAAAAAATTTCAGTAAAATAATTATATTTCATAATATACAATTGTTATGTAAAATAATATAAAAACTCATTAAAAATGAATATTTATAAGAACATAGAGGAAAAAAAAGAGAGATTACAAAAGTCGAATTCATAACATTATTTTTGAATTGTTTATAAAAATAGAAAATGAGTCACATTCAATAGTTATTTTCAAAAAGGGATTAAAGAATTTTAAATGAACATTTTAACAATATAACTTCCCCACAATGTAATCTTAAAAATAAATAGATTTTATCTAGAAGAATATTGGGGGATAAGGTAGGAAAAATGTAAATGTTTCCTTTATATAATTCACATGGTTTGAATTAATGGTTGAGTAGGAAGGAAATCATAAATACATTAGTATCCCATGAAAATTAATGATAATGAAACCAAAATTATATTATAATTATTATAAGAGTATTAAAGAGAGATAAAGAATATATCATCAAGAACTATAAATATTTAGAAGACCTCCTACAAACCATACAGGGTATGGACATTGAATATTTATAAGAGGAAATGAGAGAATTAAAACCTTAAAAGTAAATGGAAACAATTAAGTTATTATTAAAATATTTTGAGTATATTAGATATAAGAGAATATGGAACTTAGATAAAAAATATATGAAAAATGATCAAAAAATAAAACCTCTTACCTTGACTCCCAACTCAGCTTAGTACATGCATCTTAACCCCTTAATAATCAAATTAATTGTATTAAATACTTATTTTAGAACAATTTTTTTATGTATATATGATTTATTATTTTTCATTTATTTTCTATTATAATCATGTTGTTTATTCTTTGTGTTCATTTCCTTCATTAGAGGTATGTTTGTTTCATAGTTCCAAGGTTGTATCAATTTATTAGTAATGGTAAAACATCATATAAAATGAGTCTATAACTCTATAATTGGGGTAAAATTGATTTAATTTCATTCCAAAAGCTAAAATGCTTCCAAATAATTTTTTTTATTACACTCTAAACTAAATTAAATTAGTAAAATTGTTATCATTTATTGGAGTATTCATATAGGTGATTTACCGTCCATTTTAAAATTAAAGGGGAACTAGTATGGTCATTAAAAACTCCCATGATACCTTGGCAGAGATCTATATTGATGGTGAAAAGATAGAAAGACCATGGTTTGTACATATGGTCTATAAAAATGAATCACGTTCCTTAATTATAATGTTTATAGAGTATGTAGTTCCTATCACTAATGCATGGTTTCTTATAAAATACATATCCTAACAAACATCATCCAAATTTTAACTTAAAATTCCATAACAAACAATGATGTATATATATAATTGAATATTATAACTACCATTTTATATTATTGATCAAAACATATGTAAATATACCTCAATTAGGAGGTTGTGACCATAGTGCAGATAAGTGATCGGGGGGCTCGGGCTGGGGCTTGGCCAGCGAGGTCTCAACCAGTGAGGGATCGACTGATGAGGGCTTAGAGGGATCTAGATCAGGTGATTTTGGTGAGGGATTTTAGGGCTTGGGCTCATATAGTGAGGTATTGGAGGTCTTGGTCTCAAGAGCCTCCAGTGAAGGCTTAGAGGGCTCGGGCTTGGGATCCACCAGGGACGACTTGGACGGATCGGGCTCGGGTGACACCGAGGGGGGGGGGGTAGATAGTGTTTGGGGTTGGGGGATTAGAGGGAGGAGGGGGGGGGGGGGAGTGGGGGGGGGGGGGGAGTGGGGGGGGGGGGGGTGGGTTGGTTGAGAAGGAGGAGGGGGGAGTGTGTTTTTTATTAAAAAATTAACATTTAGCGAAAGTTTTTAAAAAACCACCTTGAAATCCTAGAAATTTTTGTTAGAGGTATTTTAGTGAACCAATGGTAAATAATGATTTTGGTGTAGTGTACTTATTATTATTTATGAATAAGCAATATCAAACACTAATACTCATCACAGTGTATGAGATATATTCCTAACACTTAAGTTTGTAAAATTCTATCCATAATCCCCTAATATTCCCACGCATGTTATTTTGGTGAGATTTCATACAATGTGACTTATGAAATAATTTAGTATTGAATAGTTACATCATTTCAAAGTATATAATATGAATAGATCAAGAAACCCATAGATCTAAATATCCAGATCTTTTTCCCTAGAACCTAGTTTCTATGTTAAGTTATTCTTGAAAAAATATTTTACCTCATCCTTTTACAAACTGGTAAGACTAGAAATTTGTTTTCATATGTTATCAACATATATTTCTTAAAAACAACAACATTACCACTAACCTCTAATGAAAACATGGATCTATGTCATTCCAAATAAATATTCTAAGATCACAAAGTTTTTATCCCAAATGGATATATGAAATTTTCATATTTTATTGGAATCACCAACCCTTTTTTATGTTATATAAACATGATTTATGGGGTCTCCATTTAAGGGAACTAACCTTGACATCCCACCACCCAATATAATTATCATATAATGTTGCTATGATAAGTAGAATTCAAATGAATTTTTTTCATGATTATTGGAGTAAAGGTTTTTTCCTAAACTATATATTAAAAATCATTTAAACCTTTTAATAATAAATCATGCTTTATTGGTATTTTCTTTCACTATCCATGTTTAGTTTCACTTTAATACTCACTGACAATATAAATTCTAGAAAACATCTAAAATATAGAGCCTCTGAATTTTTATACGTGGATTCCATTACTGAATTCATACACACTTGTCAATATTAATATGTTTCCATTAACTACTTATTTATAGTATTATTTATTAAAATTGAATAATATGTCACAAATCTTGGTGAAAATGAAGCCACCTATTTTGTTTTAACTTCCTACATATTATGTGTTTTTGGAACAAAATATCTCACCCAAATTAGTGGATTTTTGTGTTACTATGCCAACTCATGTGCATCCAGAGCCTAAACTTTATTAAATCTTAGTATTATCCCACTATATATAAAGATATATGCTTCCATGTTATATAAATATTGTTATTCTATAATAATAAGGGATGTTAATATCCATAGTGACTATAGGATAATTAAATAAGATTCACTTAATGTTTAATTGATGTTCATTTATAGCTATAGTTATCTTTTGAAAAACCATTCTCATTAAACACTATAAGTTGTACCTAATGGATTTATTATCATATTATAATTAATATGATATCCATTAGTCACTATAGTTGGTACATAATTAGTTATTTTACTACTCTTTTTAAAACCTTCATCTGAAGAGGATATGAAATATTTATAATACATATAAGACACATCATCAATATACACTTTACTACCATCACATATTTGATGTGTATAAGGTAATGAGAGTTTAGAAATATGATCAATCTATGTATCATTGACCAATTAATACTTGGTTATGATACACTCTGACAATCCTGCCCATAAGATCATATATCCTTTACCAAGTATATCCATTTCTTCATTAAACATTCCTAAAATATCTTAAAATAAATCTCATTAAGTATATAAAATTAAAAATTATCTTACTTAGAATAGTTCACATGGTTTTTTTGAACTAACTCTAGTATATTTGTGGCGTACCAATATTTCTAAAGGTTTATTTTTCAAAAACTTGATAGTGATTTTGCCAGTATACCTAGTGACTTAGCTCAAAAGAGAATAGAACAACCCTCTAGATATATAAACTTATAAAATACCAAAAGTTTTATTTTAAAAAGAATTATCTTGGAACAATTTTATATTTTGAGTCTTATATTTATATTCATCATCAATTTCTAACTTTAGATATATGTGATTCAAGAATTATCGAACTATTATGTGAGTATAATATACCATAATAACATTAATTCCAAGCATGAACTAGTGTCTCATTGTTTCTAATTAGATACTAAGATAAATGTTTTAGTAATAATAAATGAAAAAAATATATTAAATTTAATATACTGAGAAAACCTAAATTCATGCACTTCTTTATAACGATCTAGGAATCACCCTTCTCTAGTTTCTTTAGGAATTCACCAAACATCTAGTAATTTCTCCACACTTTCTTGATTACTATGTTTAAATACACATGTGTAAACATATTGTATTTAAAACCCAGAAAGTAATAAAAAATAATTTCACTAATAAGTATACATTCAAATCCATTTCATTTCACTTTCACCACCAGATCCATTTCTTTCCACATGAGAAGTAAATAAAATTTTGTTCCTTTGCTTTATCCTTGATATTCCTCCTCTTAGTCAGGTGTTTTGAAGAAGCCTTAGATTTAATATTAGTCATTGATACTTTCACCTTATCCATCCTATTATTCACCATAAGTATAGAAGTATTTCCTCACTTTGCGTCCTTATCAAATTTTAAAATCAGAGTGAGGAGATATGTGAGAGACTTATCAATGTTATTCATATTAAAATTGAAAATAAATTTGGAGAATATTTGAGGGAGTGATGAAATTATGATATTAGTGCACAATTTATCAAAAAATTTAAACAATTGAATATCTATCTCTCTCTTGATAAAGATAATAGAGATGCTTGAGCATGTTATACAAAACCATGTTCTCATGAGACTACTGGAGTACATTAGAAATGTATGATATCATCAAACACTATACATTCAGTGCATCGTACAAGTGTTTTAAGTAGAAAAATATATACTCTTCACTCACCTTCTTATTAGGTGGATCATAAACTGGGGATTCTAGCATGAAAATCTTCCATTCTTGTCATAGTACAATGTGTAAGAACTTGAACCATGTTTTAAAGTTACTATCGGTAAGGAGGTTTTCTTTCTCCATTATGGATTGCATGAATATCATCTTAGATGTAGTTTATATTTTTATACAATAATATAAAATAATATTTATTTACTCTATCTTGATTAACAAAATACATGAGATGAAATAATTTAATTATCTTATCAGTCTCCCACTATTTTATCAAGTGTCAATAGCTTCCACTATTGGACTTAGAATTTTCTATCGCATAGAAATTCTAGTGGAAATGATCTATATATACCTTATTATAACCCAAACTATGGACATGAAAATAATAATAAGTAATGTAGGAAGAAGGTCTTGTTAACTACTAGCTTTCGTCGCATTGATCTATCGAGTGGACTCCTCAATCCTTAAATCCTGACTCAGATTTCCTCAATAGTTGTCTATAAATTTATATTGAACAAACTATCGACATTACATTGAATAAAAATTTGGTTAATTTGGTATATTAGCATTGTTTAAACTCCCAAAAAATTAAAATCCCACCAGACTATGGCCTGAATGACACTTTAATTATGGGTACATCTTAATATAGATAATGAAAGTATTTTGTCTTAATATAAACTTGAGAGATTTTTTTATTATGTGTAAATTTAACCAATTTAACTTTTCATGCCTTATTAATATTATATGAATTTTATATAATTAATTAACTATGTTATGGTAAAAAAATATGTGCATAATACATTTATTTTAATTCTATCTTTCCTGCTTATTGATTCATTTATTTATGTGATCATGATAGTGCATACGTAAAAATTAACCACCTAAATGAGAAAAATAAAATAAATAAAATTATTTTATCATGGGATTTATTATGGTTTATTTATTTATAAGATGATATCAACCTATTGCTATAAGGGAAAAACTTATTAAGTTGGGCTTAGATCAAGTTACAATATTCCACTATAGACCTCTCTATTTTTTTGGTTAGTTTCACCCTAGTTTATGTTATGAACCAACTCCTCTCATTAGAGTTCCATCCTTTATAAATTTTAATCACATAAAGGTGAGGGTAACCAATGGTATGAGATGCATAAAATAAACCATTGATATACAGGTCCTACATAATAAAGGTGAGAGGGATGATGCAAAAACCATCATATTTAATTTAAAAAGACTTTATTATATATAAAAATCATTCAATAATATTAAATTAATTAGAAATACAATACATAAATTGGTCTATCAAGATCATGATCAATAATAAACAAAAAACAACATCACATTAATACAATCTAACATACATTTCCAATCACTCAATTAATTGAGATAAATTTTTCTTAAATTAATAAATAATGGTCTTATTAATTAAGTAATTATTTAACTTAAATATAATTCCTAGAAGTTATCAAGATACTTAAGATACACCATCCACTATAATTTAAATAAATTAATAAATTAATGTGGATGGTGGTGCCTTGTTGGGATCTAGATGGGAATGGCTTGGTCTGGATAGAGAACTAAAGAAGCTTATAATTGATACCACTACAAATTAGGATCCATTGATAACTAAATGAAAAAATTTAGTTCCCTTGCTCAGGATTGATGTTTGGGAACATTAATACTACTAGGAATACAATAAATTGAGGGGGGATTATTTTAATAATATATTAAAGGTTATCAACTAGACATACGTGGGTGAAGTGTACAAGAAATATTGTCATTGAGCAGCTCTGTAGATGACTTATCTTAGTGACAATTTGATTTCCATGGGGTTCCAGTTCATTTTTCATATTTGTGTGTTATATTTATGTTTTTTTATTTTGTTTAACTTTGGAAACCACTTTGATTGAACCAAATAATATTTTATTCAGTTTCTGAATAGGATTTTTAGAAGGCGTGGTTCATAATTCTTTTTGAGTTTGGTTGGGTTTCATTTCATTGTTCAATTAATTTTGGGAATTTCAAAGAATGGGTATCAAAACTATATTATTTTGGATCAACCATCTATTTTTAAATACAAATAAAATAAAAGGATCTTATAACTATGGTTCTGTAAAACTCATTTGATATTTTAAAGAATCCATGTTTTCTTTGGGAGTGCTTTATAATTAGTTTTTTATAGCTATAAATAAAGTTTGATTTCCTTCTGAAAACTGAAATTAGTGTCCATGAGTTTATTTTTGAATATCCATAAGTGAATGAAATTTTTTCTTGTGAAAAGGGTAATTTTTGAAATTTATATGCTTGATATGAAAGGAATTATTTTGATATGAACCTCATCTTGAAGTTGTTGTGTTCTTTATTATGATGTAATTGGGATTTTCATGGTTTCTAGGAACTTTGTTTTTGAAAATAGTAATTCTTGCACTCTTGATGTTTATAAAAAATGTTTATAAATCATTTTATAAAGAAAATTTATATTTAATTTGATGTTTTGTTTTATAATTAATTTCTAAGACTTAAATTATTTTGCAATTTTAAGTTATCTTTCATTATCTAGGGTGTGTTCGGGTTATAATAAACTATTATTTCACCTTATAAATAATTTTTACTAATTTTTATGATATAAATGTATTTATTGAGTTCTATATTGGTTCAAATAAAATTTCAACTAATATTTTGGATCTTAATTGAGCTTTAATGGATGCTTTTATTCCTTTGTTATTTATATTTAAACTAAAGTTCTGTTTGTAATTTTTTAATTGTTTACATGATTGGATTAACACCTTGATATTAAGACCCAATTATTTGATGATTTATATGAAAATGTATTGGAATATTTATTAATGATTTTATGTTTTTAATTTTTAAGAGTTACCCTTCAGTATAAAGGATTTTTATGATTTTAGTTTTATACATATGTGAGTGGTTTTTATTGTGATTAGTGTTTACAAAAGGGGTATATATTAATTATATGTCTTTGAAGCTCTTTTATTTTGATTTACTGTATTGGTTTGTGATTTTTTAGTTGGATTATAGCTTAAAAAGACATTCCTTATATTTTATGATTATTTTCAGTGTGTTTCAGTTTGAGGCTATTGATGGAGTATATATATATGTGGTATATATATATGGGAACCTGTTTTTATCTAGGTGAAAAGTTATGAAATTATTTATATAAGTGATGAATATAAAGATTGAATGATTTATAAATATCCTTTTAAATCCTTATCAAACAAGTTATTTTTTTATCTATACCTTTATTGGTTATGATTAAAAGTATTTTTTCATGTTAAGGTATGTTGTTTTATTTATATTAAGGAGCTCAAGTAATTTTTTTTTGTAAACCAAAATGAATATTGATTTAAAAAATATTTTATTTCAATCCTATTTCAATGTTTCGCTTTGTTTTTGAACTGAAGTGAATATGTATTATTTATAAAAATAAACTTTGGGTTTGGTAAATAAATATGGTCTGAAATCTATTTTTTTTTGATTTCCTTGAGTGGTAGAAATAAGTGATGTTGATAATTGTGGTTTGATATTATGAGTTGAATTGGGCTATTCAAGATTGTTATTTCTGTTATTGAATGTTTAATTACACTTCAATTGTTTTTTATCACAAGGTTTCAATTTTTATGAAGATGTTTCATTGTGGTATTTTTACTCCCTATATATTATGAGTTTTGATATTTATATGTTTGTGTTTGGGTGGTTGTTTTTTTTGAAAGATTTTTTTAGATTTATCTTATAAAATTTTAGGTGTATAGATTTATTTGAGTTTCAAATGGATTTGAAATTAATATTTTAATTTTGGATCATGTGTAACCAACCTAAATGTGAATACTAAATTTTGGTTTGATTAGTTTTGGTAGTGTATTATGATTTTCTCCAATTAAGTTATTAAATACTATTTTTTTGGGTAGTTGTAATGGTGTTTTTTAAATTATTATTTTCAAGTATAAGGAAAATTTTATGGTTGGAGATCCCCACATGTTTATGAGGTATAAGTGGTATAAACACTTTAATGTTATTTTATTCTTTTAATTTTTTAAATTTATTCACTATTGTGTAAATTATGTTTTCTTTGAGAAGAAATGGAGAAACTTATAGTGATAGAAAGTGACATGGGGGAGAGAATCATTACACCCACAATGTCATGAGTTAGTAAATATTTTATTATTTATCGACATATAAAAAAGTCTTTAGTTTGGAAGTTGAAAATATGTAGAATTGGAGAGCAATGTGGGATATACAGTTAGTGCATGGTTAGTAGTAACTGTGCAATTAGACTGGGTGAGGTTAAAATGCTCATATATTAAAGGATCCATTATTAGAGAACAATTTGATAAATTGTGCAACAAAACCTTGCATGGATAGATTTAAATTACACAATCAATTAAATAGTTGGAATATAATTTACTTAACCATGAAACCAAACTGTGTATTCTGTCAAGATTTTATTTTTAGTATCTTTTAATTAATGGCCTCCTTGATCCTTACCATTTGGTCTAGATGTTTCCAGATCCTTCCTCTAGCTGACAAGCTCCTATTACCCTTCCTTCTTAGATTCTCTCCCAAATATTCTCAAGTTATCTTATCAATGTAATCCCTTCACCCATAATCATTTATTTCCCCCTCCACTTATCTCATATTCACCTTCTATAATCTTCTTGGTTATTTCCCCCAAAATTTCATTGAGGCCATGTCAAAATTTTAGGTTGGGATAATACCAAGGATTTTGTTACCTAGGGTTTATGTGGGTTCTATATCATTTCAATCTCCCAACATTTTAATAAGGAATTTTATTTCATTAACTTGAGGTAAGTGCTTCTATGAAATTTCATTTACTTATGTCCTTAAGTTTTCTAAATGTTTTATTAGATAATGATTGTATATATATAGTTTAGATTTTATGGAGATATAATTATTTTCAAATGTTTTTCTTGATTTTGAAATTTGAAATAATTGTTTTCCATGTAATTTAAAGGTTACATTTCAATAACTAGATTTATTTCCCCCCAAGTGTTTATTAAAATGATTAAAGGACTTGTTTGGATAAACCCGACTTATAAATGGTTCTTGGGAAGTATGAAACTTTGATTAAGAATATTTTATCATTATGTTAAGGATTATAAAGAAAATTTATTCTGGTTATGTTCTTTTTCACTCACTTTAATTATCTTTTGTTGAGCCCCTTGAAATAAATTCGTTGTATGTAGATGTGTTCACTTTGGGGTTTGTATTTATCATTACACATGGGATCCTTGTCTATTAAGTTGGTAATCTAGGATTGGTGATATGTGAGTTATGATTTCACTCTGGATCTTTCCCCTAGTCATGATTTCACTCTCACTAGGGGGTTACTACTCGATGAGTCCATGTGGGTATATTGAGGCTTGTGTAAGATGGTTTGCACTATAGAACAGTTGGTGATTCCACTAGTGGGGTCCTAAGTTATCCCATTAGACTTGAGGTAGATATCCCATGTTTTGTGTTGCTTATTAATATGGTTTACCTTACATTTTTATTTCTTTTATAGAATTTTTTTGAAGGTCCTGGGTGTAGTGGAAGTCAATTAAGTCCATGCCTGATGCACATGGATTTCACTAACTTTTCTCTAGGTTTGTTTACTTAGTTTTAATTAAATAGTTAAATTGTTTTTATTATTTTTTTTATTTCCATAGTTTTGTAGTGTTTTTATTATATTTTTATAGTTTTTAGTTAAATTATATATTTATAGTATTAATTTATTATTATTAGTTATATTAAATTTATATATTATATTTAACACTTTATCATTATTTTTAGTAGTTTCACTAATATTAGTTTTATTTTATTTTATTAATGTTTTTAGTATATATATATTAATTATTTATATTAGTTTTATATATTATTTAACATTTTATATTATTATAATAATAATAATAATAATTACCTTATTATTATTATTATCGTGTTCTATTAAAATTTAATAGGGGTATTATTATTATATATATGGATTAAAATTTTATCTAATTGTTAATTATATTATATACCTAATTATATATACGTATCTATATATATAAATATATCTAAAAATTATGTCTTAATATAATTAATATAATTTTGTATTTATAATTCTAACACTTATTTTTTTTATTACTATTATTATTTTTTATTTTTGTATTATCTGACATTAGATTATGGACTGTTTTTTAATTTTGAATTTTGAATTTATTTTGTTTTGTTTTGAATTTTTTTTGTGTGGATATATATAAAGAAAGGAGACCCCCTAGCTTTCTAGGAGGATGACTGACTGCCCTTCTTCAGTAGGGGGTGGGAAACCCTAGCAGTGACCCTTTACCACAACACCACCACCTGCACCCCTGCACACTCAATGCCACTTTGCGCACACCAGCATGACCGACCACCCTACTCCTCTCACGTAGGAACCTCTAGTGCATAGAAACCAATGAAATAACCTCATCCTCTCCTCCTAATAGTATTTGATCATGCCACCATTCCCCTACTTCTTCATACACTTCTCATCACCATGTTAGTCATCCTCCTCCTCCACTGTACAACTACACCCCCACAATGTCGCCGCCTCCATCAACACCAACAGGTTGCCTCCATATTTAGATGATTCACCCATATCCTCTACTACCTCCCACTACATCACATCCTTAACATCCCTCTACTACAACTACAGGGGATTCATCCAAACCCTAGCAGCATGACGGAATCACACACCTCACTATGCACTAGCTTCCTCCATTATTCACCTACTAAGTGTGCACCTTTGTGTTCCATGGGTGAGAAATTAATTATTTGTTTGTATTGAATTCATATTTGGTAGTGTCTCATGCATGTTAAAAATACATGTGGGGGTTTGCATTGAAATTTTTTGGTGATTGGCGGAGTGATGGTTATTATTGGGTGATCATCTACGGTAGCTTGCAGTGATATTCATGTTGACATGAATAAAATGATATATTTTGTTTATTTTTTATGTGTACTGTTTATGTGATGTATGACTAATATTCTTAGTGTTGGAGTTGTGATGCACTTGATGGTAATTTCATGCATTTAATTTTTCTCATATTTGATTACCAATTAATTAATATCAATTAGATTTTTATTTATTTAATTATATCTTTATTTGAATTAATTTTTATTTGGAGTCTGTACATGAGCTTTGGTGCCCATTTGTGTGGAACCTAATAAGTAATCACGGGTGAGAGATCATTAGAGAATTTATTTTTTTGGAAGTCAATCATGTGTGTGAGAGAATCATAAATCACACGAGAATGAATTTTGAATAAATAAAAATATTAATTGAAAAATTAATATTTTTTGTGAATTCCATTTCAAAATTTCATGAGTGATAACTAATAAGTGATCTCATGTGAGCGTCCCAGCAATGATAGATATTTAAAATTTTTGAGAAATGGTTCATTGAATTTCACCAAGTGATTCGATTCTAACATGACATGAAAATTATTATTCAAACTAGAAAATGAAATGATGGTTGATTTATATTAAAATTTGAATATTATCTAAAATCATTGAATAATAAATGATAATATTTTTATTGAATTTTGAATCTATGATAATTGAATAAATAAATATTTAGATGTGGAAATTAAATTATTAGCATTGCATGCACCTGAACGGATGTCACAAATCTAACACTTCCATCTCTGACTATTTCCTCCATAGATTAATTTAGTTCACTAATATAGTTTTAGTTAATTTTAAATAATAATTTTTAAATAGTTTTTTAGTTTTTTTTATTTTTTATTTTCTAATCACATTAAACTCATTGGTCTGAAAATTCTTCCAAATGTATATTCCTAGTGTCTATGCACCTTCCCTCTATGGTTCGACTCTAATAACTACTTATACAGTAGTTATTAGGTTTATAAATTTGAAAATTGGGTGACATTCGATGCGTGTTCCAAATATTTTTCACCATTTTTGGGAAGAATAATAGCATTAGGAATCCCTCAAAGAGATTGATTTAGGTTCAAAATTAAATAAACCACAAAAAAAACAAAAAAAAAACTAGTTTATTACTCTAGGAATTTTTCATTGCATGGCCTTTCAAGACACCCAAAAGTTCTGAATGATGTGGCCAACACCATATATCTATAATCAACATCCCCCCTTCATGACCAAAACTAACGGTATGAAGTATAATGATTCACCTCACATGAGCTCACCAGGAAATCCTTTTTATTATAATGATTTTTATTCAACTCCATGTTATGATATATATAAGAATGCTTCACAATGTCAGGATACAAGTACTTATACATATTTTAATCATTTTTAAAGCCAAAAAATTCTTGAAAATTTAGAACTCATTAATTCATATGAAAAAAATTATTTAATAATTGGGCACATGTTGTTTTATTTTATCACTAAGACAAATCAGAGGTTTAAACTTCAAGATGAACATAATGAAAAGTTTATTTCCTCAAAAAAAGATCTATAAAATCAATTGAAGAATTTAAAAAATCAATTGAACCATCTTTTCCAACTAGATACCTCACCATAACTAGATATTATAATTCAAAAAAATTATATTGAATAAAGTATAGTAGAGGTTCCAATTGAACAACATCCATTTCACGATTCTGATAATGAGACTACTTTGATTGATATACCTTCTTATCATGCTATTGTGACTCCTCTCCATAAAAATTCAATTCTTCTAATCTAATAATTTTTCAGGAATATGAGATATTGGTATTCAACTCTTTTGAATATAATGGTCCCTCAAAAGATGTGATTTCAAGTCCTTATTCTATGAGTTCACAACCCATCTACCCCGAAGTGAAAAAGAAAAAAAATTAAATTTCTATCAAATTAAACCTTTTGATGATGAAGTGGGCATTGAACTGGGGATTTTCTTTACTATGATAGAGTTAGAATTTAACCAAGACACCATTTATTACCACATGAAAGATAAATTCACTTTAAATGACATCAAATATCTTATTTTTGAAAATATTTTCGAGTCTAAAACTTTTTCCAAAATGGAGAGATCTGAAACATTTCAGGAGACATAAATTCAGTTAGTGATTATAGTAGATAACACTCATATTTTTCTAGAAATAATGGAAGAATAGTATTTCTTGGAGGATCTTGAGTTTGTGATTCCACATGTTTAAATGGAGAAATATGGAAAGGGTGGTATAAAAGAAAATTTTGAAAAATATTTCTTTCTTGACATAATGGATTCATCTTATCTAATTGAGCCTGCCCCACTTGCTCCATGAGTCAAGGTTAAATGAACTTCACTTGAAATACCCATATATTCTAGAAATAATCTTAACCTTGGTATTATAAATGAAACCTAGATCATGAATTGACTGGGAAACCAGGGTATTTCCCTATGCTAGTAGTTGGTAGTGAAAAACAATTATGATATATCATCAATACAAATAATACATTCAAGGATATAATGGATATAAGTTGAACACTAAAAGTGTCTGTTAAGGGAATTTCTTCACTTGTAAAAATTCAAAAAATTAATGTTCTTGATATTCATGATGACACCCTTTTCATAGATTTCATTTATTTGGTGAGTCTTTCTTCAGATGAGGTATATTTATTACCTTATGATTTGGCCTATTTTCATTTCATACAACCCATCTATTTTTTTTGAAAAGTTTCCATTAAGGTTTTTTGATTCTTGCAAGATAAGTGTTTTCTCAATTGGTACATGAAACACTACCACTTATAACGAAGCATATACATATTTTATATTACCATTTGATCTAGATATAGTGTCATCAATGTATGGATAAAGGTGATGTAAACTTAGAGCTCAATGAGAGAAAACCCATCATTAATTTATTTTCCTTGACCTGTGTTTAGTTTCATTTCATTTAGTTTTTAGTTGAAAAAAGGCATGAATTTACCATAATATGTTTTTGTTCTGGAACCACAATGTATTTTAATTAATCATATATATTTTTATTATCAACATGTTAATTTTATTTTAGTGTTATCTCTCTAATATAATGTGGGTATGTGCAGTCCATGTGTAGATTTTATAGGTACATTATTTTTGGAGCTTCATCAGATAAAGGAATCCTTTCTGCATCTATCTAAAATTACTCAAGGAAGTGATTTATTTTCTATAATATTTTATTCTTCCAAAAACACCATGTAAACTAACTAAAAAAATAAAATTTAAAAAAAATCTAACATTACTTTCATTGTTTAACCCATATGAAAATGGATGTATTTTTGTAGTAACATTGTCAGAGGCATACCACTTTTGTCCCTATTCTGTCTGAAGAAATGGTTTATATTTGTAATGATTTGATCTTTTATCTCATGACTTAGATGATTGATGATATCATTACCTTCTTCAAAAATGTTTTTTTGGAAACTTCTATAGTATTGAGACACTTGTTTTCAATCATTATCATATGTGTTTTCCAACATTTTATTTCCATACCCATGAGGATTTTGACCGATTTTTACATTATCTCATATTTCTCATTTTCTTGAGGGAATATATTCTATGTTATGTCTTATAAAACTTTCCATGTTTTTCCATCAAAGTGATCAGAATTTTGGAAGTTTCACTAAAATGACAGTTACATTTGTTTGATTTATTTATCCCCTTTGACCCATTGATCCAGTCTTTCATTTTCTCTATTTTATATACATTATAATCCATTAATAATCCTTTTTAGGATAATACCACAACTAGTACCCTTCTGTAACATCCCGACCCAGGTCACCCCTGAACCGGTGGACGGACCGGTCACCACATGACCTCAAGTGTGTCTCCCCGTATGCTAGAGGTTGTCAACTAGTAGTGAGGGTCTAAGGATCGTTAGTGGGGAGACTATACCCTCTTATCAGAGTAAAAAAATGGAAAATATCAACAAACGATATAATTAGTGTTAATAATGATAAAACAACAGAAGACATATTTTTTTAAATCTTGTATAAAACAAGTGGCCAATGCCAATGTTATACAATGCATGCATGTTATTATGGTACATCTATAAAAGAGATAAAAAATACATCATGCTTCATATATCAGTAAATAAATAAATAAACAATGACAAAAATCCCCAAGGGAAAACTCAACGAGCATCCTAAGCTCCAGCTCAGTCCTTTTC
This sequence comes from Viscum album, assembly GCA_963277665.1. Lineage (NCBI taxonomy): Eukaryota > Viridiplantae > Streptophyta > Magnoliopsida > Santalales > Viscaceae > Viscum > Viscum album. The sequence continues at coordinate 1,762,035,776 of OY728123.1, forward strand.
TCCTATCTCCAGGTACTAGAGTACAACAACAAGAAAGGTCCAAGGTTCGTAGTCCTGTGAACAAGAAAGGTCTACTTGGGTACCCCAGTGCAATGGAGGCCCGAGTAGGGTGTGCGATATACATCTTAGTAGGCTAGCACCACCAGTGTCTAGCCCTATCTGGATAGTGAAATATAAATAACAGGATTCTGTTATAATGAGGTAACAACTGAATTGAATTAATAAATTACAACCCATCTAGGTTCTTAAGGGCCTCTTGACAGAGATACCTGCTTTGGCTCGTAGCCAGAAAATAAGAGTTCTAAACATGAACTATAAATTTCTTAAATAAACTATTTAATACATTAATTGATATTCTTATTTAACCAAATAATTTCTCAAGTTCCCCTGGACTCCCGTATCTCAAAACCTACCTCGGTCATGCTAGTGTCTGAACCATTTCCCATATCCAATTCAAAAATAATTATGTCACAACAGCTTTCATTAAAACATTAATTCATTTCATGTACGACCAATTAGACCCACAATCCAATGTCAATTAATGGGTGTAGAACGCCATGTCTAGAACCCTCGTGAGTATTTGGAGAATCAGTCCTTGTCTCACAACCCATGGGTATTTGGAGCATCAGAACCTATCCCATAAAAGAATATTCAATGCAAGATGGGTGTAAAATTCCATGTCTAGCACCCCATGAGTATTTAGAGTATCAGTTCTTGTCTCAAAACCCATTTATCAATCATACATACATATTTATCATTAATGTAGAATGCCATGTCTAACAACCCAAAACAATCCATCAATTAACTCATAAATTAATTAATCAAATCCATTAATTAATTCAAAAACTAATTAACAACATAAATCTCTTGTAAAATAATACTACAATTAATTAACAATTTAACATCTCAATAGTTAATAATTAATTTAACAATTAATTATTCTTAACCACAAGAAATTCAACTAAATAATTAAATTGATATTTAATTATACCAATTACTTAACCAAAAACATGATAATTAATTCACCAATCAATTATCCTTATTCCCTCACTAAACCAATTGATTAGTAAAATATACCAAATCTATTAGTTAACGCAACAATTTAACTAAGTACACATTACCATTAATTAATACATCAATTAATTAATCTACAAAACCAATAACACCTCATAATTAATTTTCTATAATTAATTATCTCATTCCAATCTCACTTCCCATAATTAATTCCCAAAATTAATCCTCTAAAATATCACTGAAAAAACACATAATTTAATCCATCATTAATTATCTCTATTTATCCAAAACAATATATCACAATTAATCACAAAATAAATTATCTCATTTAGCTAAATCAATATATTAAAATTAATCCTTTGATTAATTATTTATATCCAGTCTCAAAGCACATAATTAATTCACAATTAATTATCTAAGTTTATATTACTAAATAAATCATAATTATTCCCCCAAATAACCAACTCAATTACAATTCTCATGGAACATAATTAATTTAAAAAATTATTTATCTTATCTTTGAAAAAAAATGATCATTTAATTATTTAATCTTATCACTTTAACTAATTCAGCAATACATACTTAGAACCAACACATAGTCATGTCCTCATTTATCTCACGTGGGTAGCATCATTTAATTACATCAATATCTGTGCATCAACATATCACATAACACATTTAGCAATTTAATAAAACTTACTAAATTTACATTTGAATGATATTCAATATAAATAATTTTCTGCATAATTTAAATACCAAAAAAAGTGCAGAATGAATTTTATTAATGCATTTATTAAAGTTGAGGACTTAAAAAGGGACCCTACCTCAGGGTGGAACCAATTCAATACTCAACAGCTTGACATACGATGACAACCAATCCACAACTGGTCTGCAGTTTCACGCGCACATACCTTTATATATATATATATATATGAACGTTGTCTCTAAAACAACATCAATAAGCCGAATTATCCCAAACTACCTCTCCTTCAGTGGTGGTTACCGGAACACAAACCAACGGGTATTGAGAACCCTATTGTACAACCTTGAATCAAAGAAACAAGGAAAACCAATTAAACCCGAACCTTAGGGTTTAGGCCAATAAAACAGGGCGAGAGAGGAGTCAAACGGCTGATGAAAATCATAAAACATACACAGTCGGACTCAACTTGACGAGGTGTACAAGATTTGTGAAGATGCCATGAGGATTTGTGCTTGCGAAGAGGAGATGACAAGGGGGTGTAGCATGCCTCACAGGGGGGTGGGGGCTTGGTGCATGTCACTACTCCTACAGTGCACCTCCCCCTTTATTCTCCCTCAATCAACTAGTTAACACCCTATTAAACTAATAGATATAATATAATAATAATAACATTTATTATTCTCATTTAATGTAACGTTTCTTCATTAATTAACTATTAAATAAATGTTTAAAAATTAAATCTAAAAACCCCCATTTATCATCCAATCAAATTATTGTAACATTTATTTAATTAAATAAAAACAATAATAATAATAACATCCTTATTATTATTGTTACTAAACCTTTCTTTTATTTAAATTAAATAAAAACACATTTTAAAAACTGGCTAACCGCGCAGCTAACTTGCATGGTTTGACTAACCGTGCACAACCCGATATCTACTCTTAAAATGGTTTAATTAAATTAAACTCAACTCCACATTTATTCCTCATTTAATATTACCATTTAATATTACCCTTCTTCGATAACACCCAAATCCTCATTTATATGTCTTTTAATATTATCCTTCATTGATAACCACCAACTCCCCATTAACACATTATTTAATTAAATTCATACAGAAAATTTAATTAAATAAATTCCCCACTTCGTGTTATTTAATTAAATTCTCCCAACAAAATTTAATTAAATTAAAAACTCTAACTGATCGTTATTTAATTAATTATCTCAACACGAATTAATTAAATAAAACCTCCACTTCGCAGTGATTAATTAAATTCATATTGACCTTGAATTTTATTAAATAAAACCACAAAATTTATTATTATTATTCTTCATAATAATAATAACAACCACAATTAATAATAATTATTACATTCATAAAACTAAAATAATAATAATCTCATTATTTTTTTAAAACCTTTGATAAACCCAACACCTCCATTTAAAAACAATTCTTCTTTATTAAATTCCTTATTTAATTAAACGTTCCTTTAAGATACCCAAAATCCACATTAATTTCACATAAATGTTACACCCCATTAATCATGCAATTAAAATCTTTTAACATCAAAATTATTTATGACACCATAATAATAATAATAATAAAATTATTATTATTAACACATTCTTATATTTAAACATAAATATCCCATTTAATATTATCTTATTAAAATAAAAAAATATCAAACTAGGTAAGCTGTACGGGTTGGACCACAACCGTGCACAACCTGTGCAGATCCATTAAAGTGGTATTTTTTGAATTCAGTGCTCCCGAGACTCATCGAGACACCCATGAAAATTATCGGGTATTTACACAAGTCCAAAAACGGCACCTTTAGATGTTCCAACACTCAGAATAAAGTTCCGGAGCATGGTTTAAAAACCAACCCATCGATAAATGGAATTTTTTTTAAAACATTTATATTTAAACCTAGTTAAAAAACATGGGACTTTACACCTTCCCTGTCCATTCCTTGAATATTTTAATGATGTTTTTCAATATAATTTCATAGGATATATTTATTCATATATAGTTTTGTTTGAGGGCCAACGAGTCATTTATGAATGATCGACATTATCTCATCATGACTATATGTGTTACATTTCACACTATCCACATGAATTACATATATTTTTATATGAGAATATATATTCTTTTTGGTTCCAATAATGAGTGTATTTGTGGTCATTGTGCAGTAACCCTAACCTTTAAAGATATCTATAAAATTAATTAATCATTACTCTAGGAGTTAGAGAGTTTTCTATATGACCTACATTCATAGAGATTCCACTGAGATTCCACTAACTATGAGCTACTTGTGTACCTTTTATTAGATATTTTATTATTTATATTTCATGGGGTTTTTGATCAAATCCTCAGAATTTTACCTATCCATTATGTTTGTGTGAGTTGTGTTCTAACAAAAAATAAAAAAATGAGAAGAAAAAAATTTAAAAACAAAATGGTGTGACATTTGGATATCATATGCTTGAGGGAAAGAAAAATTTTAATTATGTGGGAGTGATATTTAGAGAAAGACATTTGGAATGACATTTATTATGAATTTATTTTAATATTCAACCCTTATTTGGATACAAATATTATTTTTTTATGACCCATCACCCCACAACCTTAGAGACATTTGAATCTAATGTGAAGTCCTGGAGATTAATTTATTATTTTTATTTACACTAGTGGAGATGTGAAATTCATGGAAATCCTATGGTAAAAATGCATGTGTATGAGAATTAAGCATAACATTAATAAAATTGTTTAAGTGATGAGAGTAATAGTGAGGTAAGTTACATATGCATGGGTATATATTTTGTTTTGGAAAGACTGTGAGAGGAAGAAAAACTAATTTTGAAAATTGAAATTTAAAATAAAGAATGATATTTTATGGGTAAAAGGGATTGAAAAATTTTGAACTTGTAATTTTGATGTTTTTATTTGTCTATGGGTCCAGTTGTGTATTATTTATGATTTTTTTCCGAGGAGTAAAAAATTTTAAGTGTAGGGAATTTGATACACATGGATTTCACTAATTTTTTTTATAGTTTTTAACTTCATTTTAATTAAATAGTTTTACCAATTTTAGTATTTTTTTTATTTCCGTAGTTTTGTAGTGTTTTTATTATTTTTTATATTTTCAGTTAATTTATATATTAATAGTAGTAATATTTTATTATTAGTTATATTAATTTTATATATAATATTTAATACTTTATTGTTATTTTTAGTAGTTTCACTAATATTAGTATTATTTTTGTTTATTAATATTTATTAGTATATATATATATATATATTAATTTTCTACACTAGTATTATATATTATTTAACATTTTATATTACTATAAATATTAGTATTATTAATATTATTACCTTATTATTATTATCATGTTAGATTAATATTTATTAAGGGAGTTATTATTATGTATATGGATAATAATTTTATCTAATTAGTAATTTTATTATATAACTAATTATATGTATGTATTTATTCATATTTATATATATATAACTGTAATTAAAAATTATTTATTTCTCTAATTAATATAATTTTGTAATTTTAATTCTAACACTTCTTTTTCATTATTATTATTATTATTATTTTTATTATCTAACTTTAGATTAAGTTTTTTTTGAATTTGTTTTGTTTTAAATTTCATTTTTGTGGGCATATACAAAGTAAGGATATCCGTTGTCATTCCTGGAGGATGAGTGGCCACCATTATTTATTAGGGGGTGAGAAACCCTAGAAGTGGTCCTCTATCACACCACCACCAACCACACACCTGCACATTGAGTGCCTCTCTGCGCACACCAATTGGATTGAACACCGTCCTGCCCTCATAACGACCCTCTCCAAAACATAGAAACCAATGATAGACCCTCATCCTATACACTTGGTAGGAGCTGATTGCATCACCATGCCCCTCCTTCTTCCTATGCTACCCATCACTATGCTAGTCAACCGCCTCCTCCGCTACACAACAACACCCCCATGACGCCGCCGACCTCCATCAGAAGCAGCAGACCGCCTCCCACATGAGCACCTTCCTATTCATATGATCCACCCATATCCTCCATTCCCTCTAGCTACATCACATCCTTCCACTGCAACCATAATGGGTTCGACCAAACCCTAATACTGAGAGGGAACCACACACCTCACTACACATCAGCTACCCTCATTCTTCACTTACTTCAAGTGCACCTTTTTGTTCCATGGGTGTGACGTGAATTATTTGTTGGTATTGAATTCATATTTGGCAGTGGCTCGTGCACGCTAACAATCCATGTAGGGTATACTTTGGTATTTTTTGGTGCTTAGAAGAGCGATGGTTATTATTAAGTGATCAACTACAGTAACTTGTAGTGATATTCACATCGACACAAACATGATAACATATTTTGTTTATTATTTTATGTGTCATGTTTGTGCGATGACTGGATAATATTCTTAATGTTTAATTTTTGATGATCTTGGTAACTTGTAGTGATATCACGTGAGCAAACCCAACACATACAAATACATAAATTTGTGAGAAATAGGTCATTGTATTTAACCAAGTGATTGAATGATAATGTGATGCGCAAATTATTCATCAAATAATCAAAAAAAATAACGGATGTTTTTTTTAAATTAGAATACTATCTAACATCAGAGAATGAGACCTAATAGTATTTAGATTAAATTTTTAATTGGTGATAATTGAATAAATAAATATTCATATCTAGAAATTAAATAATTAGCATTGCATTCACATGAAAGGATATCACAACACCGACACTTCCATCCCCTCTTGTATCCTCTATAGACCAATTTATTTCACTTAGATAGTTTTAGTTAATTTTAAACAATCATTTTTAAAATGTTGTTCAGTTTTTATATTTTTTTTTTATTTTTTAATAACATTAATCTCATCATCCTAGATATTCTCCCAAGAAGATATTCCTAGTGTCTATGAACCTTCTATCTATGGTTTGACCCTACTCTTCACTTACTAGGTTTATAAATTTGAAAATTGGATGTACTGTGATGTGTGTGACAATTCCTAATGATGTTTTCTCATTGAATCTAATGAATAAATCGTATGCACACAATGGAGAATAAAATGTCTCGAGGTTATATCTGGAAAAAAATAATGAATGAATCTTGGAACCATGATATAGGATCTTTCACATTAAATTTATAGTTAATTTATAACAATAAATTTCATCAGTTTTGAGTACTTCCTTCGATGTAGGTGTTGATTGATCAAACCTCCATTCAAGTTTTACTATTATTATTTCTAGAACATCCAGATTAGAATCCATCTTGCAGTAATCCACACATGTTCCTTGATCTCAAAGTGTTGCCGATGGTACTCCCATTTCTATCACCATGGTATAAGTTATCTTGTGTTTCCTACCTTTGATCACAACACAATCCTTCATTCTTGGGGGATTGATTCTTGTTATATTATTCTTGAGATGATAGAAGGAGGTGGTATAATTCTCTCAGTCTTGAGAGGAACCCTAGATATGTTCTTCATTGAGATAATTCTCTTGAGAGTATATGTGTTGTGCAAAACACATATGATTTAGCCGCACTCATAATAAATGATATAACCGAGTATATATAGAGCTATGTTAGAAAATTGGTAATTGCACATAAGCCCTTAACCAATATCATAATCCTCAAAGAAGTCCACATTTAATAATAATAATATTATTAGTATTCCTTCAATGAATTCATGTATCAATGATAATGTAAATATCAATAAATAAATTAATATTTATTTAAATGATATTTAATATATTATTTCTATTACTAGACACATAACCCATCCTGTCTGCCTTTCTCTACATTCACCGAATCTAGAATAATAAATATTATCCATTCAATAAATAAATAAATAAATATTTAATTCATAGTCTTAAAAATAAATATTTATTTAATATTCAATCCATATAAATATTATGGTTGAATATTCGTGATCAATAAATAATGAATAAATATTATTTCTATCTATTGATAATAACATTCTTTCCAATAATTACAATCAAATAGAATTTAATTGAGGTTAATGGAAACATTAATTATGTAACCCTCTAGGCCTCTTCCTTAGTGACATTAGATGAGATTTCATAAAGTCCAATATCCAAATATAACAACACTTAAAGACACCCAAAAAGGAAGAAGTTAGTTTCGTAATGAAAATAACCACATATGAATTCTCACTATGTAATATAATCCATTTTTTGATATATAATCAAGTAGGTTTCACACTTGTGTCATAAACCTATATGCTTGATATAAATTTCTTTGAATTTTTGAAATGAACACGTTAATACACCATAGCCATAGAATTTAGTTTGAAAGTTCCATTCTAATCAAAGGCTTGAGATATCAACTTCCATCAAGACGAAAGAGACAAATCCTTTATCAACTTATTTATTAATAATATATCATACGTGATTCACCCAACATATCATACTATATTGCAAACATATGACATCACATTTTTAGTAAATAAAACAAAGTACATGAGTTATTATGTGTATTAATAATAATATTAAAGTATAAGGATCATTACACACATGCATATATAGGAATATCTAATGACATAGAAACATGTAGAATTTCTTCTTGTGGGTTTGTCTTCACAATCTCCCATATTAGAGATTATCAAGTGAGAGCATCATAAGATAATGAAACATATGCTTATGAGAATCCATAACCTAATAGTCCACATAATTTATGTACCATTAGATGGAATCATATGACCATAAGACTTAATTTTAATAATATCATCACATCACTTCAAGGTTCTCATCATATCAGTGAACTTTAATGGTCTTTTCAATGAAATAGATACTCAAGGAAATTATCATATTAATATTCTATAAAATAATAATCAAAATGTGATCCAGTATTTATTAATATTTAATACTTATCATATATTGGTAATCTAAAGTATAGAATTATTTGGTTCTATGGAACCAACTCCAACAGACTCCCACTTCCACTAAAGTCAAATCCTAACTAACTGGTTAGTTCTAACATGTAAAATGATTCTGATGAGTATGGATATAGCTTCCATGATTACCATGATTTCTGGATTCTATTGTACTTTCTACATTTCTCTAAGGTTAATATTATTTCTAAGACCCCACTTTCTTTAGAAAATAACTCAAAAAGTCATATCCCTGAGTATTCATGTTTTAATCCTTGTCATAAAACTAGAATATTCACTAATTACATAGTAATAGTTTATCAGAGAAATGATAATACCCTACTATAATGGTATAAATAAAATTTGGAACATATTGTTACAAAACCGCTTCCTAAGATTCATCATAATACACAAAATACTCAATAATATTCTATATGAAATCCTTAGGCTATAATAAGTTTGTATCACATATTACCCCAACCTCACTGCGATCCTATATCAAAATGAACTAAAGGGTAAAAAGTGTTATACCCCTTAACCACTTGTATTTCTATTTTTTCCTTTCACTAGGATGTCATCCAGTTCTACTTTCTAAAGTATTGTAATATAGTTCTAACTATAGGTATATGCTATTCATATAGTTTTATTTGATATCTACTTATTATTCTTTACACATAAGAAATATCAAACACATGTACATATCATGTTGTATGAGATAGATTCCTAACACTTAAGCTTGTAAAATTCTATCCATAATATCTTCATATTTATATGCACGTTATTTTGGTGAGATTTCATAAAATGTGACTTAAGTAACAATTTAGTATCGAATAGTTCCATCTTTTTAAAGTATATACTATGTATAGATCAAGAAACCTAAAGATTTAAATCTCTAGATATTGTTCACTAGAACTTGGTTTCTATGTTAGGTCATTATTGCAAAAATATATTACCTTATCCTTTATCAAATTGGAAAGACTAAGAATTTGTTTTCATATGTTATCAAAATATATTTATTAAAAACAACAACACTCCCACTAACCTCCAATAGATTCATGGAACTATTCCATTCCAAATGAATATTCTAATATCACTTTGCTTTTTTATCCAAAATGGATATATAAAATTTTCATATCTTATTAGAATATATTAGTATCACCAAAGATTTTTGTTATGTAATATAAACATGTTCCATGGGGTCTCCATTTAAAGAAAATTATCTTGATATAAAAAAATCCATTATAATGATCATAGAATGTTTCTATGACAAGTATAATTCAAATGTGTTTTAGCATGATGATTGGAGTAAAGGTTTTTTCATATACTATGCCTTAGGGATAATTTAAGCCTTTTAATAATCAATCATGCCTTATTGGTATTGGATTATTCCATCCATGTTCATTTTCTCTTGAATACTCACCAACAATATTGATTCTAGAAAACATCCAAAATATAGAGCCTCTAAATTTTGTTACATGGATTCCATTACTAAATTCATACATACTTTTAAATCTTAGTATGTTTCCATTAACTACTTCCTTATTGGATTCATTATTAATATTGAATAATGTGTCACCAATCTTGGTGAAAATGAAAACACATATTTGGTTTTACGTTCCTATATATTATTTGTTTTTTGGAAAAAATCCTCCCACCCAACTTAGTGGAGTTTTCTATTCCTTTGACAACTCATGTGCATCTAGAGGCTAAAATTTATTAAATTTTAGTATGATCCCACTATCTCTAAAGCTATATTCTTCCCTCTTATAGAAATATAGTTGGTCTAGACTAATAATGGATGTTAATATTATTAGTGGCTATAGGAAAATTAATAGAGATCCACTTAGTGTTTCATTTATTCTCATTTTTATCTATAGCTAGCTTTTAAAAAATAGTTCTCAATAAACACTATAACTTGTACCTAATGGGATTGTTATCATATTAGAATTAATATGATATCCATTTTTCATAATAGTTGGCACATAATTAGTTATTTTATTAATATTTTTGAAAATTTTCTCTGAAGAAGTTATGGAAGATTTGTAATACATATAAGACACATCATCAATATAAATTTTACTACCATCACATAATTCATGTTTATAAGGTAACATGAGTTTAGAAATACCATCACTAAACACATTAGTGACTGATGAATACTTAGTTATGATACACTTTGATATGAAGACCCAGAAGATCCTGTATCCTTTACCAAGTGTATTCATTTATTCATTGAGAATTCCTAAAATATCTTAAAATAATCTCATGAAGTATATGAACTTACCTCTTATCTTATTTACAATAGTTCACAAGGTTTCTCTAAACTAACACTAGTAGCTTGGTGGCGTACCTTTTTTTATAAAGATTTATTTATAAAAAACATGATAGTTATTTTATCATTATACTCAGTGCCTTAGTTCAAAAGAGATCAGAACACCCTTCTGGATATATAATCTTTTCAACTACCATAAATTTTATTTGACAAATAATTATCTTGGAATAATTAGGTATTTTGAGTCACATATTTATATTCTTCATCAATTTATAATTTTATATATATGTGATTTAATAATTATCAAACTCTTAGGTGATTATAATACACCATAATAAAATTAATTCCAAAAATGGAACAATGTATCATTGTGTCTAATTAGACAATGAGATAGTTGTTTTGGTAATAATCGATACAAAACAATATACTAAATTGAATTTACTGGGAAATCCTGAATTCATGTAGTTCTTTATACTGATATAAGAACCACACTTTTCTAGATTATTTAAGAATTCACCAAACATATAGTAATTTTTCCAAACTTTATTGATTATTATGTTTGAATACACACATGTAAACATATTTTATTTAACACCCAATAATCAAGGAAAAAATTTACATTTATGAATGTACCTTCAACTTCATTTCATTAAAATTTCTCTTCTAGTGCCCCTTCTTCCCACATGAGAATTAAATAGACTTTTATTCCTTTGCTTTCCGCTTAATCTTACTCCTCTTGGTAAAAAAATTTAAAGTAGCCTTAGACTTAGTGTTAGTCATTGAACCTTTCACCCTACCTATCATATTGTTCACCATAAGTATAGAAGGATTTATAAACATCATGTCCTTATCAAACTGTAAAATTAGAGTAAGGAGATATGAGAGGGACTTCTTAATGTTTTTCATATTAAAATTGATAAAAAATATGGAGAAGCTCTAAGGGACTGATGAGAGTATGATATTCGTGCACAATTTATCAAGTAGTTTAACCATAGAATATATAGCTCTCTCTTGATAAAGATTATATAGATTCTTTAGCATGATATACACATACATATTCTCATGATATTACTGGAGTTCATTAGTAATGGATGATATCATAAAAATTGTATATTTATTGCATAATCCATGTTTTTTAGTATAAAAAGAGATACTCTTCACTCACCTCCTCAGTAGGTGGATTATAAACTGGGGATTCTAGCATATAAATCATCCATTCTTATCGCAGTACAATGTGTAGGCACTTGAACCACTTTAGGAAGTTACTACCAGTAAATAGGTTTTATTTCTCCAGTATAGATCACATGGATATCATATTAGATGTAGTTTTTATTTTTCTATAGTAATATAAAATCATAATTAAGTAATCTATCTTGATTAAAAAGATCTATGAGATAAAATAAAATAATTATATTATTAGTCTCCCACTATTTTATCAAGTCTCAATATCCTTTACCATTGGACTCAAAATTTCCCATCGTGTGAACATTTGATTAGAAAGGATATAGATATCCCTTATCATAACCCATAATATGCCCATGAAAATCATATGAAGGAATGTTGGTTGGAGGTATTTTTAATTTCTATCTTGAGGATCCTTGATTTTTTAGTGGACTCATCAATCCTTAAAACAACTCATATTTCCTCTATAGTTCTCTCCAATTTTTTATTGAATAGACTATAGAAATTACACTCAATAAAAATTTGGTTAAGTCATTATATCAACTTTTTTTAGACTCCCCAATAATTAAAAGCGCCATCGACTATGACCTGACCAAAACTATAACTATGGGTCCATCTTAACTCAGATAATGAAAGGATTTTTAATTAATAAAAACTTGAGGGATTTTTTATGTTTAAATTTTATCAATTTATCTTTTCATGAATTATTTATATTATATGAAATTTAAATAATTAATTATGATAAAAGAATCTACATATAATCTATTTATTTTAATTACTTCTTGGATGCATTATAATTCATTTCTTTATATGATCATGATAGAGAATCTATAAAAATTAATCACGTAATAGAGAAGAATAAAATAAATAAAATGACTTGATTATGGGATTTCTAATGGTTGATTTATCAATAAGATGATATAAACCTATAACCATACGGGAAAAATAATTAAGACAAGCTTGGCTTGAGTTTCAACATTCCACTTTAGACCTCTCTATCTTCTTGGTTGGTTACACCTAGGCTTGGGTTCTGAACCACCTCCTCTCATTAGAGTTCTATACTTTATCTATTTTACTAACATGTAGGTGAGAGAAACTAGTGGTATGAGATACATAAAATAAAACATGGATATATAGGTCCTACATAATAAAGGTGAGAGGGATGAATCAAAAACCATTATATTTAATTTAATAAGACTTTATTACATATAAAAACCCATAAAATAATATTAAATTAATTAGAAATCCAATACATACATTGGTCAATCAATATCATGATCAATCACATATATGAAACAATATCACATTCAAACAAGCTAACATAAATTTCTAATCACTCAATTAATTAAGATAAATTTCTCTTGAATTAATAAATAATGGTCTCATTAATTATGTAATTATTTATCATAATTATTAATCCAATTAGTATTTGAGATACATAATATAAACCATACACTACAATTAAAATAAATTAAATATTTTTTTTATATTTAAAATTACTTCAGTACATGATAGGGTCTAGAAGTCAACAGAGCGTTTTTCCACCCAAACTACACTATATCTTTTTTGGTGGTGTATAATGTATATACATGACATGTAGAATACAAGGAATGTTTCTTACATACATCGCTTGTAAACAAATGTATAACCTATGCAGTGTGTATCACTTTAAATTTCCTTGTAATATACATAGTGTGTATGAAAACCATATGACATGTAGTTCTAAAATTTATACAGAATTAATTAGGTATTTAATATTCAATATAACCCTTTTACATAGCATGTACACCATCTTCATGACACATTTTTTAGTTTTAATGTCATAATTATTTTTATTCTATGTAATCTATTTCACATAGTGTACAACCTAGCTTGGGGGGGGGGGGTTATTCTACCTAAATGGGTATGACTTACATGGTGTGTGCGATGAATACATAGTAAGTAACTTACTTATTCCTATCCTTCATTACATAATTAGGGACTTGGAATATAATTCATGCGGAATAATATTATGTTTCACAATGTGTAGACCATCCACATGCCCTATAATTCAACTAGATCTATGTTATATAACTTTCATTTAAAATGAAATGTGTGAATTTATTACACTTTGTGTTTTTTTTACCAAAAAACCACCACGTCATGTGGGAATTACATGGAATTTATATCTATTACGTGGTGTGTACATCCATTAAAAGGAGTTTAAAATTTTAAACCATGTGTGTTGAAAAATATAACTTTGGTGTTTTTTGAGGATTGTGTTTGTTAAAAATTGTATGTAAATTATGTTTAAAAAGTTATAATGAAGGAAGAATAAGGTTGGAAACTATTGGAGAGAGATCTATCTGGGGGAAAGAAACCACACTACAATTCTATAGGCTACACCATGGTATATGATTGGTAATATAAAAATCATGTAAGGATCAATCCTTTCCCCTTCACATTGTAGTACAAGGAGTCATGCTATATAAGAGTTAAAGTAAATTAAAAATTGTCTAGCCATAGTCTAGGGCCATTCGAGAATCCATCCACCATGAAGGAAATTGGCCAAGATCAAATAAATCCCTGGATTAGGCGAAGGAGAGGTGAAGGTGAGAAGGTGGAAAGACCATGGTTTGGAGTAACACTATGGATAAAAACTCCCTATGGGGTGGCACATTGATCCATCAGGTATGTCAACCCTAAGGTATTTGAACAACATGCCTTAGAGTATCCTCATAAATAAAAGAGAGGTATCCCATGTGAAATTTAGATGTGGGACAATGTTGATGCATGGCATTCCACAACCCATGTGACCACACCATAGATTTAAAAAGAAATAATTTGTGAGGAGTGGTTGTGATACATTATGTAGTATGATTGACCACATTTTAGTGGTGTCTAATCAATTTTCTATGTCACTGGTGTTTCAAGGGTACTTTCACCATGGAGAGCATGTTGTACCACAAAGGTATTATAGATGATGAGTCCACAATGCTGAAAGGTCTTATGCCATGGAGTCTGTATTTATGTTTGAGTATAAGAACAAAGGCATCTTGAAATAATAGGTGACCATGTTATGGAGCAATGGACCATGTCTTAATATAATTATTTTTATAAAAGTTCATTCTATGACCTCAAGAAGTTAAGTGGGAAGTTTTTGTATGGAATTTTAGATTTAGTCAAATACAAGATACTATGCTATAGTATAGTGTACCAAACTATAATATGGAAGTTTTTTACTCATACAAAGATAAATAAGAATAATCTATGTAGTGGTGAATCCATAAAGAAGAATGAACATGAAATAAGATCATAGACCACACTGTGGTCAAATAGATTCTATAAAATTATAAATTTCAAGTAAAATTTAAATGGATGTTATAACTCAAAATTTAATAGGGTTTATGAGAATTTAAATTCTCTTAATCAACACATTAAATTTTGGATAATAACTATCTCAATTATAGAAGGAGAGAAAAGAAAAATTTAACCCTATAGAGACCCATACTTTTCATACAAAGATATTACATATTAATAGATGGATATTCAAATATATTATATAACTATATGACCAAGGACTATAAAGGTTTAGTGTATTTGGGAAAAGATACACGATATTCTTATTTCATGATAAATATTCAGCATCTTCCATAAATATCTTCCCACATAGTACGCTTCTTAGAGATACCCTACTTAAAATCTTTCTTCATAACTTGGGGAAAGGAGACATAAGAATGTGTGATCTCAGATGCTCAGTAAGGGTGAACAATAGATATATCAATGATAACTTAAACATAACATGAGAATAAGGGCTTGTGAATATGATATTAACATTTTAAAATCCATACCTAGAATATCATAAATCATAATCTTGAATCATGCCATAAATCTTGGTAGTTCATAAGACATGAATCATAAAGTAATAAAAGAAAATGATACATGAGATAATAACATTGTTATAAGACATAAGTTTTGGTCATACACATAATCATATAAAATAATTTCTTTATTCAAGGATCACTACCAAGACTATAACGGTGGATTGGGTTCACTCCCAATTCCATCATATCCTTAGTCAAGGTTCACTCCCAAAACTACCATAGTGGACAGATTACCTTACTGAATTGGGTTCAATCCCTATTGAAGTCCTTATCATCTCATTAAATATTCATATTTACCCAATTAATTGGATAACTATATAATTTTGGGCCCACCTATCATATAATCATAATCCATTATTATGTATGCCACAATATGAAAAATCATTCATCATATATCATAACCCGTAGAAAGGATTGAAGTTTCATAATATTACAAAATTTCATCATAACATAACCTATAAAAAATAAACGTGGTTCATAAAAATATCATCATCATAATTATAAACCATCCAGAGAAATAATAAGGATGGTTTTCATTAGATCTTATCCCCAGTAAAGCATAATTAATATCAAAGGATGTTATCTTAAATGAAAAATTCATTTAAAAGATCACTGTAATATTTCTTGAGGAAAATACTATTTCACTTTGAAACCACTTATTTAAAATAAAATATTTTCAAAATATAAAGGAACAAATTTCTTTGAAAAGAACATTGAAAACTTGTAAAGGAAGCTTCAAAACATTGAGAAGTCAGGACAGTGGTAAATCCTATTCATACCATGTATGTTACCATAATGATTCCTTTCACATTTTTGGAAAAAATAAAAAATAAACTAATTCGGATAAGAAACATAAGATTTATTATAAACCATTTTTTAAAAAATTTAAACAAGAGTAAAAATGACCTAAACATTATTTTGTGCCTAAGTGTTGTATCTCTAGTCAATGATTCAATATGTGAGTAAATATTAAGTGGTGATTCTTGAAGAAATTTTATAGATTCATGTTATGGAATTGAATTTCATTCTGAGAAAATTATCATTATTATTTAAATGTGATGATTTCTGAATCTAATGTTAAATAGAAAATACACATGCTAAATATTTTTAATAGTGTTTACATTAAGTTCAAGAAGACCATTTAAATATTTATTTTCATGAGTATTTGAAGGTTTCTATACAAAAAGAAAGTATTTCATGATGGAATTATATAAGGACGTAAAAAATATATATTTATATATTTTTCATGATGAATTTATGAATAATAGAAGTTGATAAGTTGGATTGAAAATTTATGAAGAATTATATTTCATTTGGTTTTATTTTTGGATAACTCTTTTAATGATCCTTTACAATTTTTTTTTCAGTAAATCCAACCAGCCAACCAACCAAGGGATAAGTGCACCACTAATTAAGTGGGAATTGATTTGAAATCATCCATAATTTATGGAATTAAAGGATCAAGTTTTCATATCACACCCATAAGGGGGTTCATGGGAGAAAAGGTTCCACTGTGTGGGGTGACATAATGGCAGAGAGAGCTAGAATGGGTCAGTTCCAATGGGGTTTCAGGAGCAGACCATGTTACACAATTTTTTGGGGCTAAAGGAAAGCTTATCATAATATGGAAGCACTAAAAAATGAATATAATTAATTTGGGATGACTGAATAATGTGGTACCATTTCTCTTTTTAAATGATACGTACATTTACACAGCTATCCGATCTAGCCATTACAAGCTTTGTGATCAACAAACATATTCTTCCATAGATCAAGGGATTTGTATCACGTGGGTTATTCCACCATTGATGAGCCATGATGATCATGTATCAAACTAGAATCTATATCCACATTAAAAGAATTATGAGACAATCTTTCTGAGATCTAGGTGAGTTTTATGAATCCATTTCCAATGATATTCATGCCCTACATGCATAAATAGATTAACCTAAGTAGAGACGTGGTACAATGAATCCAAGACATTGGAATAAGTAAGATAAAGATATTAATACATAGGTAATATTAAAATTATATATTCATACAGTTACACTTTCATGAATTTATTTTTAATGAGTAGAATGAAGATTCTGCATACATCCAACAATCCATAGTTATTTACTTATACCACGTGAAGGCACAGAGAACCCCATTCTCTTGGGTGAAAGTGACGAGGTCACATGATTTTAAGAATACATGAGATGTAGTGCAATATATGTGATACCACATGATGAATGGAGAAGTATAATTATTTAATAATTTATATAAATCATGTGCTTCATGTTTCATGGAGGCTGATCGGCATGAATAAACAGAGAACCCGAGCTTTCGGGTATTGAAGATGAGTTGGGTATTTACTTATCCATGTAAATAGATGAGATATAATGTTATATACTAAGTGAGATGTAAGATTGTATGGTGATACACAAAGGTTGATTCCTCATGAAGATAAGTGTATATCCAAACCCCTAAGGTATTTGAGATTCATTTCATGAAGATAAGAATACCCACATTATCCTTGGGTATTCAAAATGAGCATGCATAAATAAATACCAATAGAATATTTTGGTATTTAAGATGAGAAATATAATACCTAATAACCAATGAGTATTTATATTTCAATTATTAATAAATTTATTTATTCATAAGCACATTTAAATGATGATTTAAATGAGGGATTTTAAATCATGTAATATTATGTTATTATCAGATGAAAATTTATTTTTTTATGGATAAATTGTGCATACAGGTGATGAAGAATATTGTGTGTAAAATATTGATTCACCTTAAATCAATTGTGAAAGAATAAATTTGAGAGTGATCTAAAGCCAGGTAATTTGTGAAGAAGGTCATTACATGTACCCAATAATTTGAAGAAGATAATTTAGATCATACATGATCTGAAAGAGTATCAAGACCAGCATTGCTGAAGTTCTTGAGGAAGCACACAAGGAAGGGACATCCAAATTACTTATGGGGGAATACTATATATAAACAAGATCTTTATAAAACTATATCAACACTACGAAGGAATATTTTATCTAGGGTTTATAACCATCATTTGGAGTCTTGTGATTGGGGTGTCTAAACAATCAAAGAAAAAGAGAAGTTGTTTCTAACCAACCATGGAGATATTGTAACAGGGGTGTCTAACTAGTTGTATTAAATTACATATATAATGAAGAGAATCCATGTTGGTATGTCTAAAAAACATGGAAAAGATTTGGACTTTATATCAGACCTTTTAAATACTATGCACTACCCTATCTTATTTTACTAATTCATATGAGGTGAGATTGAGAGATTCTATTCAGTGGATCAAGAATCTTCAAGAGGTTGAATTTAAAATGAGATAAAATTCATAAAATTAGGGTACCACTAATTCAACCCCCCTCTCATTAGCATATAACTGGTCTTTGGGAACTTCAACTAGTATCAGTGTGAAGGTCACCACTAAAGATCCAAGAAGTTTATATACAGATGGAGAATCTTAATTATATAAATATCCAAGAGGTTTATAATTCTAATGGCTCAAATTATCACATTTGGAGAAATAAGATGCTACCCTACCACATTTCACTTATCTTTTAAGTAAGAGATACTACCACAATAGGCTTTCCACCTATTTTTAAAGACTATACTATGACTCATGCTGACAAGAGGAATTTTACAGTTAAAGGAAAAGAAAAAAATGTCATACTAATGTCCTTGTTAGAAAAGGTATATACCAAGGTCATGGGTCTTCAAAATACACATGAAATTTAAGAGAAATTAAAAAGCATCTGTCAAGGAAACATCAAATTCAAGGAAGCCAAGCTACATGTATTGAGAATAAAATTTGAAGATATAAATATGACTGATGATGGGAACATTGATGATTATTTCATAAGAGTTAATGAGATTACAAGAAATATCATGTGGTTTAGTGAAAATATTTTTTATTTAATTATTGTTAAAAATACTATTGAGGAATTTTAAAAATTGGTTTAATCCAAAAATATCATCCCTAGAAGATAGATATGATTTTATTATTGATGATCTACATAATATACTCATTTCATATGAAATTAGAAAGGATATTTCCTTAAAGATGAAATAAAAAGATGATATGACCTTTAAATAAATGATAAGATAAAAAATTAAATAAGCAGAAACTATTGAATCAAGTGATTCTAAATATGTGGAAGGTGAAGATGATTTTAATAAGACCGCTTGTCTTTTTTCAAAAATATTTGGAAAATGGAAGGGGAAAGTAAAAAATCATTCAAGTGCTAGAATTATAATATCCCTGTAAACTTTTCCTATGAGTTTCCAAAAAAGTAAAATGAATTTAAATCTAACTAGGATGAGGAGAGACCCTAAAGGAAGAAATGGGATTATAAGAATAAGTACTCCACCTATAAAAGGTAAAGTTAAATGAGTAAAAAGGAGAAATATGATCCATTTAGTGATTCAAATAATGAAGTTTCTTTCTTTACTCTTGTTGAGAAATTATTTGAATCATTAAGTAGTAATTGTGAAAGATATGAAATAAGGCCAAGAATATTGTATCCTCTTAAGAAAAATAAGGCTTATTTTGATCAACAATATAATACC
Organism: Viscum album; assembly: GCA_963277665.1. NCBI lineage: Eukaryota > Viridiplantae > Streptophyta > Magnoliopsida > Santalales > Viscaceae > Viscum > Viscum album. Next base: position 1,762,056,348 of record OY728123.1, read on the forward strand.
TGATAGATTTGGAATCAATTTGGATGATAAAAATTTAGATTCTATTGTTGGAGTTGTGAAAATTATTTCCACAAAGTATTTTATTTTTGGTCTAATATATCTATTATAGGAATGTGGAAATAACCTAGGGTAATATTTGATGATAAATTACCCATAAGTGGAAACTTGAAGATTTTTGACAGAAAAGGAAGTTTTAAGATTAGAAGAAGAGAATTCCCTATGATGAGAGGAAGATGTCGACCTAAAAGTTGTTTATGAAAAACCAAGAGGTTCCTCCTAAATCCCTTTAAGTTTATGTGTTATGAACTAAAATTAATGAAATTCAAGGATAAGTGTTCTTAATCATAGATTATATCAATTTCCATGATAAAGAATGAGTGAATCCATTGAGGGGGATATTAAAAGATATTTGAGGTATGCTAATCACAATGTCTTCCATTTTATTTCTTAATTATATTAATTAAGGGGGAGTGATTAGTTGATGAAAAAATGAGACAAATGTGGATTTATTCTTACACTTGAAAAATATTATGTGTCTATTGAAGTGTGTTTAGAATAATGTATTTCTTCTCTTAAAATTCCTCATCTTAAGAATTTAGAATTTCTGATCTTGATATCACATATGAGTATATATTATGTATAACTTAGACAACCTTTATTATTTCAATATTGTTTTATAGTCTAGGTTATCCATATAGACATAGAGTTTATTAACTAAAGGTTATTTTCTATGTATCATGTGATACCATCCCTTTCTTAAAAAAATATGTAAATATGTTTTTGAGTAGAAAGATGAGATGAGAAGACCCCACTTATCTTTTTCATTTCATTGTCAATAAAGGGGAGAAAGTAAAGAATCACATATTGACCTTTTAATATGTTAAGGGATATTTAAACCAAAATAAAAAGGGGATTATTGTTGTTACCAAGTGTTTTATTTATTATTAATGTGTCAATATGTTAGTTAAGATTAAGTGGTGATGATTGGATAATTTTTATTCATTAAATTATGGAATTGGATGTCACAATTGAAAAATTATCCTTCTTATTTAAATGTGATTATTATTAAAGATGATATTAAATGAAAAAACCATGTTCTAAGGAGTTTAAAAAATGTTTATACCAAGTTCAAGAAGACCATTAAAATATTTTTTTTCATGAGGATTTGAAGGTATACATGAAAAAATAAAGTATTGTGTGAGGGAATTAAAGAAGGAAATGAAAAAAATATATTCATATATTTTTCATTATGAATTTGTGAAGAAGAAAAGTTGAGAAGTTGAATTATAAATTTATGAATAATTATACTGAATTTGGTTTTATATTTGTACAACTCTTTTAATGATCCTTTACCCAAACAAATAAGTAAATCTAACAAAATGGCTAGCCAAGGGACAAGTGAACCACTAATTAAGTGGGAAAGCAAGTTAGTCTCAACCAACCATCGTAGTGGAAAAGGATTTAGGGTGCATAGCATTCCCACAGGTAGTGTATAGTAGAAAAGTTTCCACTATGAAGGGTGGCACGATGGTAGAGAGAGTTGACCCTAGTTGATACCAGTAGGTGTTTGAGAACAGACGTGGTACTCACTTTTGCAGGGTTGAAGGAATAATAAGGGCAATATAAAAGCATTAAAAGATACAAAGATTCAATGTAGCAAGGATGAATCACGAGTTACTATTCCTCCACTTAAATGATATGGAAATATACATATACTTTTGATCCAATCGTTGTGATTTTTTTGATCAATGAGCACTGTCTTCCCTCACTTGAGGGTTTTGCAGTGCACGAGTTATTATGACATTGATGATCCGTGATGATCATGACATAAAACTAGTATCCACTTCTACATTAAAATAATTATAATAAATTTTTATTAGGATCTAGGAAAGTCTAAATCATCCATTTCTAGTGATATTTATACTCTTCCATGCATAAACAAATAAACTTGAGAGGAGATGGTGTATGATAAAGACGAGTCTTCGAACAAAGTAAGAGTTGGATATTAATTCAAAGCTAATATAAAATTATATATTCATTAAGGTACACTTTAATAGATACAATTTTAATGAGAATAATTAAAATTCCATGTAAATCCAACAATCTATAGGTATTTACTTATACCACCTGAAGACACATAAAACCCTATTCTCTTAGGTAAAAGTGATGAGGCCACATGATAAGAAGAATAAAAAATATGAGGTGTGATATATGTGATGTCACATGATAAATAGAGAAGCCCAAGTTTTCAGGAATTTGTTTACATCATCCTATTCATGTGTTTCATGATTTGTATAGGCTGATGAACATGAATAAATAGAGAACCAAAGATTTTGGGTATTGAATATGAGTTGGGTATTTACTTATCCATGTCAACAAATGAGCTTCTATGTTATATACTATGTGAGATGCATGCACGCTGGGTGATCCATAAATTATGATTCCACACGAAGAGAAGTGTATAAAAAAACCCCTAGGGTATTTGAGATGCATTGCAAGAAGATGAGAATACCCACAATATCCTCGAGTATTTGAAATGAGCATGCCTGAATAAATAACAATAGAATATTTGGGTATTTATGATGATAAATATAATACCTAAAAACAAACTAGTATTTATATTTCAATGATGAATAAATGTGTTTATTCATAAATCCATTTAAATTATGGATTTTAAATCATGTAATAATGAGTTATTATAACATGCACAATTATTTTTTATTGTGGTTAAATTGTTCATGCAGGTTATGAATATTTTTTTGTGAAAAATATTGAGACACCGTGTATCAGTTGTGCATGAAGAATTTTGAGAGTGAGCTAAAGCTGGGTAATTCCTGAAGAAGGTGATTAAATTTACCCAATAATTTGAAGAAGATAATTCAGATTACTTATGAATTGAAAGGATTCTTGATACCAGTATTGCTAAAGTTATTGAGGAAGTATATATAGAAGGGTCATCCATCTTTATTGTGGGAGAAGACTATATGTGAAGAAGATATTTATAGAATTGGATCAACACTAAAGAAGAATCTTGTAACTAGGGTGTCTAACTAGATAATGGAGTCTTGTGATTGGTGTATCCAACAAATTATATAAGAAGAGTAGTTGGTGTGTCTAACCAACTATGGAGATATTTTAACTAGGATGTATAACCCAAGTTCTATTCACTTATGGAGATAGTGAAGAAAATCCATACTGAGGTTTCTAACCAACATGGAAAAGAGTTTGAATTTATATCAAACCTTGTGAATACTGTGTGATTCCCTATCTTAATTTATTACTGCACATAAGGTTAGATCGAGATATTCTACTTAGTGGACCGAGAACTTTAAACAGTTCAAGAGGTTGAATTTAAAATGTGATGAAATTCATAAAATGAGGGCAACAATGATTCAACCCCATATTAGTGGAATATAATTGGTCCTTGGGAACTTCATATTCATATGATGATAAAAAAATCATTCCTAAAAACATTTTAAATAAACTATAGATATGGAAGAAAAGGATTCCCAACTAAAGAGTAAATAAAGTCTATTTTTCATAAAAACATTTTCCGTATCATTTTATGTACCAAAGAGAGTAAATTAAAACTATTAATTTAAAATTTCATATATAACCATAATAGAAGAAAATTAAATGGGTTTTTCAAAAATAATTATATAATTTCCTTTAATGCGAATTCAAGCATAAAAAATCCAGATTAAAATAAGATTGAAACATAAATCCCTTACCACTTTGGTTGATTTTGAATCATAGGCCCCATGAAAGGATAAATTCAAAATTAAAATTTAAATATCATGGACATAAGGATATTCATGATATAATATTTAAATGGGGGTAAATATACCCCTCATAAAATAAGATATATTCATAACATAACACATGTCTTAAAGAAGATAATTTGAGACGATAAACTCTTACTACTTTGGTAATCTCTGAATAAAAACCTTACAAAAGAGAGAAAATAATATGATTTTTTAAATACTAATAATTTTCATGAGAATAATCATAAAATACATACATGGGTAGTATATCCACCACAAAAATAAACAATATGTGAATATTCCATGTGTCTCACATAAATAAAAGTGAGACAAAAACCCCTTACCACAAGTTTGACCTGCTTCAAAGGCGATATAACCTCATGTATAATAAATTTAAATTTATTAAAATTATTTAATATAATCATTTAAATACTTATAATATTATATATGATATAATTATAAAATTTCAACACCCATTTATACATAATTCCTTATTAAAATTTCCATTTCTCAATGTTAACTATTTCATTTTTTCATGAGAATTTTGGTTCAATAGTTCTGGCCCTTGTACTTTGATCATGGTTCCATAATAACCAAAATTTTAATCATGATATAAATATAATATATATTAATTATATATATATATATATTTATATTATCTATAAAAATAGATATAGAAAAATGAATTACATCGTTAATGGATTCGATATGTCGTATGTACGCATGAACGTTGTTTTCATGTTTTGACAGATGGAGAAAAAGAAAGAAAAATAATAATTCACCTTTAAATAATAATAATTATATAATATGCATCATATATATTCATTAAATATATCCATATTACTATCCATGTAAATTATAAATGAAAAACGAATCACATCGCTTCGTGGAGGTGGTAGTCTACATGTATGCATGGGTGACATAATCGTTTTCCAATGAATATGAAGGTAGAAAGGAGTATATGATATTATAATTATATGATAATAATTATATCATTAATATAATATATAAAAATTAAACTAATCATAATAACCATCCATTAAAAATGGTTATGGAAAATGAATTTTATTGCTACGTAGAGGCAGTAGTCCACGCATACACATGAGCGATACTTTAACTTAACATTTGATGGAAAATATGTTGAATAATGGTGGTTTAATAATCATAATAAAATTTAATTATATTTAGGATAATTTAGTTTTTATTTCATGATCAATACCACATATTTATAAGAGGTAGAAGAAGAAATAAATTTAAAGATATTGGGTAAGATGATTACCTCTTCTTTGATAGACTTTCTTTAGATCCCTTCTTAAGAACCCTAATGCCTATAATTTATTGTTATGGAAGTTTAGAAGAGATTTTTTCATGTTTTTATTGAGATATATGGCTCAAAGTGGTATAAATAAGAAAAATTTTGGGTGTTATTTTATATGTGGGGGAGAGTACACTCTTAGAATTTCATAAAAGATTAAAATATAATAAAGTCATTCTCAAGACAAATGATTTAGAATGGATAGATATTAGAAGGATATATAGGATGAGGTCAAAATATGTACATAAAATAGGATTTATAAAAGTTAAATTATCAAAATTACCCTTATCTCTTGGTTTAACCCCGGGTAAACCCGTTTTAACCTGAATCGCGATGACATATTTTTACTGTTTTTACAATTCATTATGCCCAAAAATAAAAGTGATCTCATTAATAAATTTAGAAATTATGATCTCAAATATTAATTCTATTTTATTAAATTCTATTAATATAATGATAAGAATTTATTTTATAATTAAACCCGAGAAACGCAATGAAAAAAAGCTTTCAAGAAAAGTAGTTTTCTTAAGTATAAAAAGTTTTATACCAAAATAAAACATAAAATTGACTATAAAGACCTTAATTGGATTATTCATAATATAAATGTACTAATTTTACTTTTAAATCACTTTAAAACAAAATTTAACTTTTTAAATTCTTGATGAAAGAATACATTTTTTAATAGAAGTCAGTAATTTTCACTATTTGTTGAAAAAGCAATCATTTTAGAAAATTATAAAAAAATTAATCTAAGCTAATTTTATCACGCTGATTTAAAAAATGAAGTCTATTTTGTAAAATAAATTTTTTAAAAGTGGAAAAAATAATTATATTATTTTTTCACAAAAACTAATAAAAACTATTTTTTGTGGTGAGATATATTTTTGCAGAATATAAATATTTCACTAGTAATTGAGTACTTATTTATTAATATATATTCTTCATAGAAAATATTTATTCATATTTTTTAGAATTTGGTTATTTTTATTAATATCTCCAATTTAACAGCTACATTATAATGGTATACTATATTATAATTCATTTAGACTTGGAGTTGTGTGTATCACAAGCTATTGAAAAAATTAAATTTATTGAAAGAAAAATATATCATAAAATATCCGGCTGTTACATTACACCCCCTTAAAATTAATTTTAACCTTAAAATTCCATCACTATGATATAAAAAATGATGATATATCTGTTTCATCAAATCCTCAGGTTCACAATTAGATTCTTCTAATTTATGATTCCTCCTGAGATCTTTAACTAGGTGATTAGTCTTGTTCTATGGTACTTTATCTCTATGATCCAAGATTTATACTAGTTGTTCTTCATAAAAAGATCTCGATCCATCAGAACAACCACTGATATTAGTACATGTGAAGGATTGAGCATGTACTTCCTATGGAGAGATACATGTAACACATTATGAACTTGAGAGGGGTTTGGTGGAAGTGACAAGCAATAAGCTACCATTCCTTCTCGACCAAGAATCTTTAGGGGGCCAATATATTTGAAGATTATATTTACCTTATTTCTGAATCTCATAACCTTATTCCATATAGAAATTCAAAGGAAAAAATTCTTACCAATATCAATTTATATATTTCAACAGCGATTTTCAGTATAAATTTTTTGTTGACTCTAAGTACCTTAATGTGATGCTGAATGGTTATTAATTTCTTAACCATTTCTTCAACTTGTGTAGGGCCCAATAAATTTCTTTCTCCAACTTCATCCCTTCACATTTGATTTCTACACTTTTTTCCACAAATGGATTCATAAGGAACCATTTGAATGCTAGAGTGAAATCTATTATTGTAAGAAAACTTGATTAAATAAAGGAATTGATCCTAACCACCTTTGAAATCTATAGAAATAGATCTCAATATATCCTCTAGAGTTTGAATGGTTCTCTTAGGCTTACCATTCATCTAAGGATGTTATGCAGTACTGAAAAACAAATATGAATCCAGATCTTATTGAATATTTTTTAGAACTTTGAGGAAAACCTTAGATTCTAATCATTTATAATATAATTTGGTACTCCATAGAACCTTACCACTTCCTTAAGGTATATTTTTAAAATCTAATCAAGAGAGAAATATTATCTAATAGTAATGAAGTGTGATGACTTCATAAGGCGATTGACTATAACCCAAATAGTGTTATGACCATTTGAATATTTAGGGATCCCAAAAGAAAAATACAAAGTTTTTCCCATTTCCATTTTAGTATGAGTAATTTTTATAACACCCCCTTATACTTATTTCTCTCAACCTTAACTTTCATAAACACCAAGCACTGAGATAAAAAATCTGAAATATCACTCTTCATATTGTCCCACCATAAATACTATTTTAGATCTCTGTAAATATTAATACTTCCAATATTAATAGTGAATTATGAACTATAAGCTTCATCTAGTAGCTCCTTCATTAGTTCTGGTATTGACAAGACACAAGAAACTTATCATTATATCAAAATCAAGGTTAAAATAAGTAATATTTCTCACCTTCATTTGCAGCTCTACATATTCCTTTTCTACCTCTTTAATATTCACCTGGATAGATGGTTGAATAATCATTTGAGAAAGATAATATTTCTACCCTTATGATGTCAAGGTCCATAATTTTCAAATCCATAAATATTGTATCTTTTTTGATCCTCATTATAGATTAGTTAGCTTGATCATTTTCACTTAGAGAATCTTCCACCTTGTTCAATTTACAGGGGTGGTAATGCAATGAACATCCATAGCCTTTAATAATATCTAACTATATTATGTGGAACATATTAAAATCCTTATAAGTGAATATATAATTTAAAATCTTATGATCAATATATATTACTCACATTTCACCATAAAGATAATGCCTCCATATTTTTAATGAAAAAATTCACACAAATAACTCTAAATCATGAGTTAGGTAATTTTTATCATGAACCTTAAATTATTATGAGGTGTAATCTATCACCAAATCATTATACATGAAGATGAATCCCATTACCTTCATTGATGCATCATTATAGATAAAAATCCCTTCTCCACTATAGGGTAGTGTGAGTATAGGTGTGCTGACTAACTTTCTCATTAGTTACTTGAAATTTTCTTCACATTAATTTGTATAAAGGATCTTAGATCCCTTCCAAGTTAACATGGTGAGTGTATTAGATAGATACGAGAATTTATTCACAAATAATTAATAATATCCATAAAATACAATAAAAATATATGTCTCAGTAAGAGTGGTTGTTATGGGCTAATGTTTAATAACTTTCATCTTTGATTGGTCTAAATATATACCCTCTCTTGAGATTATATGATCGAAAAATGAAACTTTTTGTAGCGAAAATTCACACTTGGTAAATTTTTCATACAAATTATCCTTTTTATGGTATTTAGTACAATACTTAAGTAATCATCATACCCTTACTTGTAGAATATATAATAATTTCATCAATAAATACCACCAAAAACTGGTCAAGGTAATCTCTAAAGAGTCTATTCATTAAATCCATGAATATAAAGAGGGAATTAGTAAGACCAAATGGATTCAATATAAATTAATAGTGTCCATACGTCATATAGAAGGATGTATTGGGTATGTATTAACTTTTTAACCTCAACTAATAGTATCAAAATCATAGATAAATCTTTGAAAAATATCAAGCTTCTCATAACTGATTGAACAAATCATCAATACAGGTAAGATGATACTTATTATTGATAGTAATCTTGTTTAGTTATTTATAATAAATGTAGAGTCACATTGATCCATATTTATTATTAACAAAAAAATAGTTACACGCCTTGGTGACACAATTGGATGAATGAATCCATTATTGAGATTCTCCTTGAGTATGTTATTTAATTCCTATAACTGAATCAAGTCTATTATATTAGGATTTTTTCAAATAGATGTTTCACCAAGTAAGTGTTATATTAAAAAATAAACTTTATGATTTAAATTAAGACTAGATAATTATTCTATAAATACATTTATGGACCCCCTTATGATAAAAATATCTTTTATTTTGAGTTTATCCAGAACCATATGATATAAAAACCCCCTTTGAATTGAAATCAAGACCCTTACAATAAATGAAATTTCAATTAGAATTCCATATTTATCATTGTAATGATAGAAGATCATAGCATAGTTAAAAATATCAAATATAGCTTCCATCAATTGGAATTTGAGATGATATTCATATAAATAAAGACAATCCATGTCCAAAATAACATCAAATTCAACTAGAGGGTAAATGATGAAATTTACCAGAAGCACACTCCCACAAACTTCAACCAGAGAAGAATCATAGAATTGAGATGTTATCATCATACCATTAATATTATTTTTATTATAATTTAAAAACTAATAATTAATGTTGAACTATGATACTCTTATCAAATTCTTATGATATAAAATAGTCGGTAGATCCCGAATCAAATAAGACATTAAAAGTTATAGAGTAGATGGTAAGTGTACCATTCAAATCTTTTTTATCCAAATAAAAAATAGTGATTGCATGATATTTACCTTTATCTATGATCTTAAGAGGTTATTGATGTTTATCATCATCATTAACCTTTGGATTTGAGAACTGGTTAGAATAATTCCCATATTCCTTGCATTTGAAACACTGGAGTGTGGGTGGTGCATTCTACGATGCTTTCTCTCTATCATTAGATAAATTATTCTTCCCATTACTTAAACATTTTATTTTTGATGACCTTCCTTTCTATAATTAAAAACATTTACAAGTCCTTTTAATAAAATTTACTCTATATTTAATTTCACACTTTGAGCATAAATTAAATATCATCTTCTTATTTGCATGATTTTTATTATTATAATTTCCTTTTATGTCTATATTTCTTTTCTTATCAAAACTATGAGATAGAAGGGTAACCCCATTCTCCATTTTCACATTGATAACACATTAAATGATTTCTTAATATCTAATTAATTCCATTATGGATAATTTCCTTCATAGACTTGGTTTTAATCCACTGAAGAATTGATCCATCTTACATTTAGGTTTGATGATGATACTAGAAGCGGACCTCACAAGTCTTTTATTTTTTTATAAGTATTAATGGATTCATCATCATTCTACTTCAGCTTAAGTAATTCATTATATATTTTTAGATGAATAATAATAGGAAATTAATTTTTGAAAAATAAGTTGTTAAAATCTTCCCACTACATGGAGTTAATTTATTCATGTTACCTTGTGTTCTTGATAAGAGTCCACAATTGATCTACTTTACCTTCCAAATGATAAAATGGTAAAATATATTTTTCATGTTTTGAAGACTATAGAATGAAAAATATATTTTTAGTGGTACCAATCCATTTATCAAAAACTATTGGATCAATAAAACCACTAAAAGAAGGTGGATATTTCCTCATGAAGGTCTCAACAGAACATTGTTCCCTCCTTTTATCATTTGGAATCTCATAATGATTCATATCTTGAAAAAGTTACATAATTATAACAACAAGTTTTTTTTCTCCCATTAAATTTGGTTACTCAATAGGAAAATTATTTCATTTTCTATCACATTTCGTATTAACATGGTTCCTTCATATTCCATCCATTTACTAAAACCAAAAAAAATAGTATGAGCAATAATAATTATATCGGGAAACCAAATAATCATGAAAAATCATTATAGGATGTGTAAATAATGACACCTTATTTTCAATATATGAAACATTAGGTTTAACCTAGTTCATTCATAGTAATCATCTACTCAAATCCTTCATAATGTTTTATAAATAAAATGTGAGTTAACCCAGGAATATCCATTGGGAGTGTCAAACTAGATGAGCAGTAAGGAAACACTCATTGTGCACTAGAATGATGTTCGAGATATACTTGAACAACTCTTTTTTGGGTTATTACCCCTAGATTAATCCATGACAGAACTACGTCCACTAATAGTATCCATAAAGGGATCTATTTCTATGAAAACAACATAATATATACCTTAACAAAACTTTATAATATTATTATATACTTAGACTTATCCCCATGGTTTTCACTAAAGTTATATAATCTTAATCATCAAACATTGAATAAACCTACATCTGATACAAACTATTGTGGCCTATATTTACATACATAGATATTACATCTTAATAGATGAATATTTAATATATGTTAAAAATACATTCCCAAGGACAAAAAGGTTTAATGTATTTGGATACTAGACACACAATATTATTATTTTATGAAATATATTCAACATCTCCAAAAAATATCTCCCTGTAGAGTACTCTTCTTATAAATACCCAACTTAAAACCTTTCATCATAACTTGAAGAAAGGAAACATAAGAAATGGTGAGTTTAGATGCTCGGTATGGGTAAAAAATGGAGATATAAATGATGAATTAAATATAACATGAGCTTAAGGGTATGGGAACATGAGATTAACATTTTAAAATACATAACCAGAATATCATAGATTATAAAATTGAATCATGATATAAAGTTTGATAGCTCATAATATATGAATCATAAAGTAATCAAAGAACATGATCTATAAGATCCTAACATTTTCATAAGACATAACTTTATGGAATTTAAATAATCATAGAAAATAATTTTATTAGTTAAGGATCACTACTAAGAATATTATTTAGAATTGGGTTCACTCCCCATTCCATCATATCCTTAGTCAAGGATCCCTCCCAAGACTATCCTAGTGTACATAGTCCATTATTAAATTGGGTTCACTCCCCATTTTAGTCCTTATTATATAATGATATATATATATATATATATATATATTCCCAATGCATTGGAAGGATATATAATTCTAGGCTCACACATCACATAATCATAATTCATTATTATTTTTTCCATAAGATCATAAATCATTCATAATATATCATATCCCATGTAAAAGAAATAATTTTCACAAACATTTTCAACACTTCATCATATAATAACCAATGGAAAATAAAAAGTTTTCCTAAACATCTCATGATCATAATCATAAAACATATAAATAAATAATAAGGATTGTATCATCATATCATATTCATGGTAAATCATAAGCAACATTAAATGTTGTTATATTAAATGAAAAATTATTTTAAAAGTTCACTGTAATATTTGTTGAGGAAAATACACATTTCAATTTGAAATCACTTATTTAAAATCCAAATATTTCGAAAACATTAAGGAAAAAAAATTGTTTGAAAATAAAATTATAAAATTTTAAAGGAAGATTCAAATCATTGAGTGGTAGTGATAGTGGGAAATTATGTTCATGTCATGTATATTAAAACAAATATTCTTTTCACATTTTTAGTAAAAAGTAAAAACTACATCATTCAGAAAACGATAATAAGATTCCTTTTAATAAATTTTTTAAAAATTTAAACATGGGTAGAAATGATTTAAAAAATCATATGTTAATATAAAAATCATTCTTAAAATCATTTTAAATAAACCATGTACATAGAAGAAAAGGATTCCTTACCAAAGAGAAAATAAAGTCTATTTTTCTTAAAAACATTTTCTAGATAATTTTATGTACCAAAGAGTAGAAATTGGTATTATTACATGAAAATTTCATGGATAAAAATAGGAGAATAAAGTTAAAGGGTTTGATAAAAAATGTATAATATAATTTTATTTAATGTTAATTAAAACATAAAAAATACAAATTAAAATGGATTGAAACATAAATCTCTTATCGATTTGGTAACTTTTGAATCATAATCCACATAAAAAGATAAATTAAAACAAAACATTAAATATAATTAATATAAGGATATTCATGATATAAAATGTAAATTGGTCTGAATATACACCTCATAAAATAAGATAGTTGAATAAATTAACATATGTCTTAAAGAAGACAATTTGAGATGATAAACTCTTACCACTTTGGTAATCTTTGAATCAAAACCTCATGAAGGAGAGAACCTTATATGGGTTTTTAAATACCAATAATTTTCAGGAGAATAATCATAAAATAAATTCATGGGTGGTATATACACAACACAAAATAAATAATAGGTGAATATGGTATGTATCTCACATAATTAAAAGTGATATGAAAATATCTTACATCAAGTTCGACTTTCTTAGAAGGAACCCTAAACCCCTATATAATAAATTTAAATATATTTTAAATCTATACCAGAATAATTTAATTAATTATAATATTATATATGATCCAATTATAACATTTCAACACCCATTTTTTAATAATTCCTTATTAAAATCTCAATTTTTGGGTGTTAAATGTTTTATTTTTCATAAGAATTTCAATTCAGTAGTTATATCCCTTGTAATTTGTCTAGGGTTTCATCATATGCATAATTTAAATAATGATATAAATTTTATATATTTTAATTATGTATATATTTAGATTCATCTATAAAATATAGAGATAGAAAAAATAATTACAATGTTTATGGATAGTATAGGTCATACGTACGAATGAACGTTGTTTTCACTTTTCAATAGATGGAATGAAGGAAATTTAAATAATAATTATACTTTAAAAAATAATTATTATATAATATATATCATATATTTTCATTAAATACATCCTTATTACCATCCATCTAAAGGGAAAATGAAAAATGAATCACTTTTCTTCGTAGAGGTGGTAGTCCACACATATGCATGAGCGAGGTATAAAAAGAAATAATTTGAAAGTGGTCGGGAAAGCTGATTACATCTTCATTGGTATACCTCCTTTATATCCCTTCTTAAGGACCCTTGAAATAGTATTTTAATAATACCAAGACCTATAATTCATGGATATGAAATTTCAGAATACAATTGTTCATGTTTTGGTTGATATGTATGGCTCAAAGTGGTGAAAAGAAGAGAAAGTGGGGGTGTCATTTTATACGTGGGGAGAGGACACAATTTAAATTTCTTAAAATATTACATTATAATAAAATAATTATGAAGAAATATTCTTTCAAATGGATAGATATTCAAAGGTGGGGTATTAATTTATTGAAATATTTTCATAAAATAGGATCTAGACAAGATTAACTATCAAAATTACCCTAGGGTTGTGTGTATTACAAGCTATCAAAGAAAATTAAATTTATTCATTGATAAATATATTATAAATTATTGGGGTTTTATAGATCCCAACCCTTGGATAAAAAAGTTTTGTTTAATTATCTCTAAACTATTTACAAATAATCTTGAGAATTGGGGATTAGAGTCTCTGTGAATCATTGAGCAAGAGGGAAGTATCTCATAGATAAGATAAGGGGGTATATATTACATTTAGTCTATAATTGAATGGATACATATCTAGGATTATCCACTAGATTGTGATGAAAATGAAGGATATTCCAATTTTTATTCTTATTGGAAGCTCATATTTCTATGTAGAAGTGATACACCATTTCTAGTGTAATTTATCATAATACATTTATGGAGAAGAACATAAAGTTATAAGAAGTGAGACGCTATATGTAAAGAAGAGTAGTAATATTTTCAAGGTATTTTTGGATGGTAAATAGAAAGGGTTAGTGTGACCACTCTATTTTTTGATCACTTATCTAGCAATATTCTTAGTGTATTAGGTGCATAGGCACATGATCCTAAAATCTCCTTGAATTATCTCATTTGGGTGATCTATATAAAACTATTCGTCTTAATTTAATGATTTATTCACTCAAAAGTGATAGTGAGGGAAAGAATAATTTTCCTCATAAGAGAGAAATATCACGATCAATGATAAATTTTGAAACCACAATACCATTATTCTATCCCCCTCTCAGGGTATATTCCTTAATTAGGGACCAGAAAGTGGCATTAGAAAAAAGGTTTTAGGGTGAAGAACTTTCTCTCTTAGAAGCATGGTAGAAGTGACAGTTTTTAATCACAAAGGAATACCAATTTTTAATGGAAAAAATTTACATTTATATAAAAAATTACACCATTAGTTCCATTCTTTGAGATTGAATTTTACATGGCTGTTATGCATGGAATCTCAACTAGTATAGATATTTAAGTTCTATCAAAAAAATATCACAAGGAGATAGAGTTTGATAATAAGGAAATCAATGCATTGAGGGATATTTATTCTACCATATGTGTACTAAGTTAATGTCATGAAAAACATCTAATTATATATGGTAAAAACTTGAAAATATCTATGAAAGTGCCATGGAATAAATATGATTACTTTAGAATGAGCTCAAATGATACAATCGATGCATTCATTGATTGACTAAAAATTATCATTGAAGACATTAGTTGACTTGTATATAATATTTATGTTGTTGAAATTTTGAGAAGAATCCAAAGAATACAACCTTCACATTTTAATGACAAGGAATCAATGATTGTAGATAAAGAACCAAAATAGGTAACATTGGGTTGTCTCCATAGTACTGTCATTACATACAAGATCATGAATAATGAAAATCTACATATATTATAAATAATAACTATTAGGATTTATCTTTCAAGGCTATAAAGAAAATAACGATGAAGAAGTATCCTAAAGATGAATAAGTTGATGATGTAATGCATTTTATTTCCCCTAATCTAAAAAGAGTTAAAGGAAAATTCAATGGAAAGTTTCCACTCCCTTGATTTATATGTGGAAAAGTTGGGCATCTTGTGGCTAGGTGTTTTATGAAGATTCAAGATTATGAAGAAGATGAAATTACAATAAGTAATAAAATAAAGTATGTGAAAGGTAAGTAAATGACATAAATTATTCAAAATAAGAAACTTACTTACATAATAATATGAAATGTAAAGGATCATAGAGATCTTGGAGAAGATATTATGGTGGTTGTTGTAGATAAACTAAAAGTTGAATAAAGTGATAAATAAGGTGATTAAATTGAGGTAAGAGTTGATATTGAAGATAAAATTGAGGTACAACTTGAAGAAATTGACATATGGAGGGATAAAATAAAGAAGGATAATGGATTTTTTCATGAATTCAAACTCTATACGTAGTAATAAGAAGAGGTGAATTCAGAGTTGAAGGTGGAGAAATAGAAACTTAAATCTAGAAATTTTGGAAACTCATAGAATAAGGTTGAGCATAGCCTCAAAATTAATGACTAGGTCTAGATAATTTATGAACTATATAAATTTATAAAATAAAGAGTTAAAAAAATTGATGAGCTGAAATTATAATTCATGATGTGGAAGTAGAAGTGTGAAGAACTGAAAAGACTCCTTACACCCGATATGACATCGATAAGTTTAAGCACATCACTAACTAAGGAAGTTCATAGAGAATCCAATGAATAAAATGTGACTATTTCTTGGAATCAATGTTTTAAAGATAAATATAAATCTATTGTGGAGTATTATCAAAATATGAAAGTTAACATGGTTGATGAAAAACCTCAGACATCAATACCCCTAAGGATGATTATTTTATAGAATTCACAGAAAAATATTGTTGGGGATGAAAAATATTTAAATAAGACACCAAATATCCAATGTTATTATTATGGGAAGTTGGGGAATGCCTAATATGTGTGATCCTTTTTAAAAAGATATTTTAGGGAGATATAACACAAAAAATATGAAATTAATTTTTTTTATTTTTCCTATACTTTTAATGGATATTGATTTTCATGTAAAGGTTTCAGAAACAAAGAAATTTATTGTGCATCAAGGGTGTAAAGGAAGGTTTTAAAGGAGACTAAAAAAATATGTAATAAAGTAGATGAAAACTTCATCAAACAAACTAAAAAATCAAAAAATATTTTCAATATTTCAAGACAAATAGGAGTCCATGGAGATGGAAGAAAAGAAGGACTATCCATCACCAACAAAGACATATCATTAGTCATGGGTAAATATAAGTATAAAAGATAAGTTAAATGTAGTTAAAATTATATTCAAGGTAATTAAAAGGATTATGATATGTATTATGGATAATGGATTTACTTATCATATAATTGAGAATGAAGACCTCATCACAAGAATCAAATATGATTAATATGGAGTTTTTCATTTTTGTAATGATGAGGGACTCAAAATTATTAGCTCTAAGAAGGAAAAGTTAGTGTAAAGGAATTGAGACAAATAGATTTTTTTGGTTGTAGGGATTAGTCACAATTTACTAAGAATAATCTAATTTTTTTATTGAGGACATGCATTGGAATTCTATAAGAATACTTGCAATATCAAGGTTAGAGATGGCTTAATTAATTTTCAAGGTAAAATAACTAAAGGTAATCATTACCTTATTTATGAATAAAATTTATGCATAGTTTCCAAGGAAGAATAAAAACATACATGGAATAAGAGGCTTCTCCATTTGATCTAAAATTCATTGGAGAACCTGGTAAAGAGTGAAAATTATTGATATATCCCCAAAATCCCTTACAATCACCCTCACATGTGTGATTCCTATAAAATGGGATGATTATATTGAAGTCTTACAATAAGAATAAAGGAAAATCATTAAGTTTGATCAAGCTAATTCATGTGAATGTATGTGGGCCTATAACACCTAAATCCTTAGATGGAAACTGTTACTTTGTAATTTTTATTGATGAAAAAATAGAATGGATTAGTTTATAATTATTTCTACAAAATTTGAGGCATTTAAGTGAATTAATTGATACTAAAGACTAGATTAAAATAATAAAGGATTAAAAAAACAAAAACTACAAACTGAAATTGGCACAAAAATTTACCAACAATCAGGTGGAGGATTATCTTGAGAAACTTGTAATTCGACATCATGTATCTACGGTGAGGACTTCTCAACAAACTAGAGTCATTGAGGATATAAATCGAATTGTAAAAGACATGGCTGAGAATATGATTTTTTAGTAGAACCTATTAGATACATATTAAAAGGAATCCATTATGACCATGATAAAAATCTCCAATAGGGCCTTGATATATCTTAATAAGGATAATATCCTCTATAAATTTTTGTATGGTAAGAAAATAATAATCAAATACTTTTGAATGTTTGGAAGTAATCATTTCATTCTGAATAAAGTGGATAATTTTTTAAGCTTGCGGTGATGAAGTAATTTTCATTGTATATTCATCTAATAGAAATGTATAAAAGTGTTACAATAAAAAACATGATATAATTGTTGAAATATAATATGCGATGGTGGTTGAAAATGATAAAATTTTAAAATATAGAAAGTTGAATTCAAACATAGATGATCATATTTCTCACCAAAACACTCATGTTTTTAAGAATAAAGTGACAAATAAGTGTGAAATTCAAGGGGATCACAAGAGGATATAGAATAATTATATTAAAGATATGATAATAAGGAAAGTGAAACTGATACAACACCCATAAATAAAAAATATGGTAGGGTATAAATCACTAATAAAAATATAACTGGAAACTAGATAACTCCATTTCAAAGAAGAATGATGAAGTATAATTACTAAACATATTTTCTATCTCATGTAGAACCTAAAAAAATAAAATAGGCTAATAAGGATTATAATTGGATCAATGTTCTAAATTAATAACTTTACCAAATTTAAAATAATGAGACGTGGAAAGTTGTTTTGAGGTCGATAGATAAAAATATAATCCTAACCAAGTGGGTTATCCTAAACAATTCAATGAATATTGAAAAGTTACAAGGAACAAGGCATGTTCAATGTGAAAAATCTATTTTTAAATTTAAGGAATTGATGTAAATGATACTTTTGAATGGGTGGATCTATTTGAAATTATAGGGTTATTTTTTTTATATGGATCGCCAATAAGGTTTTAAAGTACATCAAATGATATTAAATCAACAGTCATCAATGTAGTTATTGAGAAGGTGGTATAATTGAGCAACCAAGTGGTTTTCTTATTTATAAATATTCAAAAAAGTGTTCCTATTAAAGACATATTTATATGGCCTAAAACAAGCACCAAGGGATTGGTACTCACAACCAGAATAGTACTCAAGTAAGCTTAGATTTCAAAGAGGAGGTATTGATCACAACTTCTACATCAAGAATGATAATTTGTAGTGGATTTTGGTGCTTATATATGTTTAATACATCATATTTGGAGGCACATATGACACCTAATTCAAGAATTTTTTAAAAATCATGAAGTGTGAATTTGAGATGTCTTTGATTGGTGAATTATAATTATACTTAGCTTGAAGTTCATTAAAAGATAGGATTATGCATTTATTTTACAAAAAATATATATTCCAAATAGGTGTTAAAAATGTTCTAAATGGATGAATCAAGGATAATGACAACTCTGATGGCCATCCAGATGAGGTTGTTGAAGAATGAGGAAGGAAGGAGGTCAATATGACACTTTATAAGTGGATCATTAGTACTTTGATGTACTTAACATCCAATTGAGTAGATATTGTATTTTCCACATGTCAAGTCTCCCATTATCAATTTGGTCCAAAATAAATTCATTTGTAAGTTTTGGGATGAATTCATTTATATATTAATCATATAATAGACTTTGGGATGTTTTATTATAGTAAATCACATCAACAACTCATTGGATTTACTAATACAAATTGGATAGTTTTTTATATGATCAAAAATATAATTTAGGTGGTTCTTTCTATCTTGATAACAATTAAATTTCTTGGATAATCAATAATAAAGATTATATTTCTTTGAGCATAGTGGAGTCTGAATATATAAAAGACACAAAATATTGCACCAAATTGATGTGGATGAAACAAAAACTTGAAGATATTGTAGTAGAAGTGGAATATCCCACTACTATCTAGTTTGATAACTCAAGTGCTATAAATAATATTAAAAATATCAATTATTATACTAGAACAAATAATATTGAAGTAAAATATAATTTCACAAAGGATAGGTTTGATAAAAAACTTATAAGATTTAAGTATGTGTCACTCAAGATCAAGTGGATGATATAATGACCAAGGAACTACTGAAGATGGATTTAGAATGACATTAGTTAGCTCTAAGAGTCCAACCAAATCCATATATCCATATGTTTTGGATATGGAACCCCCACTCCCCAATGGGAATTTATTTTTAGATAAAGGAATGATTTCTCTTATAAATTCAATGCATAAATTTATAACTCTATTTTGTAAACATTCAAGGACTGATCTTTGGTTACATTGAAAAAGGGGGATATGGTATTTATGTTTTACTAGGAGAAGATAGAGTTCCTTATATATTTAAAAAGATGGATCATTAGAAATGGGTATAGTGTTTTCATCCTTAAATTGGGGGATCCGTTTTTGGAAGTTGAGATCAAGGAGTATGAAGTTCAATGAAGTGGTATAAAAATTATTTCATCTAAATTTTTTTATCACAATTATCTTGTATTACCCGATCCTAGAGTTTTTTATTGGTGAATCATTGATACAATCCTTGAAAGAAAGAGTTTCATAGCATGGTATAGGTTTGATCTATTTTTTAACATGAAAATAAGTTATGGATTCTATTTATAATTTTCACCAAGCCCAAATAGATATATTGTTGAAAAAAATACCTTTGGTGTTTTGTGGGGATTATGTTTTTAAAAATATCATGTAAAGGAGGTTTGAATAGTTATAAGTAAGGGTGAAGAAGGTTGGAATCTATTGTAGAGATATTTTCTAGAGGACATATATCACAACACAATACCATGTAGTTCAATGTGGTATTGTATGGGTAGAGTTCTCTCTCTACCATTTTTGAGGTATCCATGTCATAAAACATAGGATGAAATGTGAGGAAGGATTATTAAAGTTGAATAAAACTCTCATAACAATGGCTTGCTCAATCTCAATGCAGGTAAAACGTGTATTCTCATTGCCATTAAGGATGATGACTCTCTTTATAAGGATTATTGTGACAACTCTGTTGGAGATTTTGTGATCCTTCGATGTCTTCACATTGTGGGTTCTTATAGGCTACCCCGACGTACCTTTGAGGTCTTATGGAAAGCCCCGTTTCCAGGATGGATCAAAGTGAATGTTGACGGTGCTTCTAGAGGTAACCCAGGTCCGGAAGGCTGTGGTGTATCTTCAGAGATTCTTCTAGAAGATTCCTCGGCTTCTTCTTTGGTGGATGTGGCATGGCCTCGGCTTTGGAAGTGGAAATGTTGGGAGTCATTCATGTGGTGGACTTCACCATGCAGAAGGGTTGGACCAACCTATGGTTTGAATGTGATTCAACCACAGTCGTCCAAGCTATCTGGAAGGGAGTGGTGCACCTTGCTTGGACGCTCACCTCTCGATGGATGAAATGTCTTGCTTCGCTCAGGAATCTCAGTTACATTTCCACTCATGTGTTCCACGAAGGGAACATGGTTGCAGATAGTCTCTCCAACAAGGGAGTCAATCAGGACATTACCTGGTTAGATGATCTGCCTGATGTCTCACTCTCTTTCTTCAATAAGGAATGTAATAAGATTCCATCTTTTAGACTTTTGTAACTCCTCTTTTTTCTTTTATGAAATAAATTGTGCATTGGTCTTTGATTGAGGCACCACCTATTTTAAAAAAAACAAAAGGAGTTCAATTAAAATAATAATTTTCCAGCTTGAAGATAGGGCCATCCGAGCAGCCATATGTCATTGAAGTAGTTGGTCTAGATCAAAGACAGTCCCAATTTAGGTGTTAAATAGGTGTAGGTGAGAAGGTGTCCAGACCATGGTGCAGGGTAGAACTGTGGAGAAAAACACCATATAGGGTGGTATGGTGATCCGTTGGGAAGGTCTTCCCTAATGGTTTTTTAGGGCGGGTCATAGAGCATCCACATATATAAAGGAGAGGTCTCCCATGTGAAAGAATGATGTGGGAAAAGGTTGATGCATTACATGTCACAACTTAGGTTACTACACCATAATGTTAAGAAGAAATAATTCACGAGGATTGGTTGTGAGACATGCTATAATGGTAGAGATCACATCATTGGTGTGTCCAGTCAATTTTTTGTGTCAGTAGTGTTTCTAGGGAACATGCGATGTGTGGAGTATATTATACTATAGAGGTGTTTCAAATGAATACATCTAGGACTTATAAATTACTTTATCCATGGAGGTTGTATTTATAAGATATCATAAGAATTGGATCATCTTGAAACTACATATGACCATGTCATGAAAAAATGGACCATGCCACAACATGCATATTTTTTGAGAAGAATGTGCCAGGACCTCTAATAGTTAAGAGGAATATTTTTGGGTGAGATTTTTGGATCTTATAAAATAAAATATTTCACATAATATTATAGTTTCCCATGCCAAAATATGGAATTTTTTAATTAAACTAAATCAAAAGAGAATAATCTATTATATTGTGAATCCATAACAAAGGATAACCATGACATGGTCAAGCAGTTTCCAAACAAGTAGCAGTTTTTATTATAGTTTTAAAGGGAATTTATGGATTATAATTTAAAATTAATTATGGGAATTTAAAGTGTCTCGATCACCACATTAAATTATTGATGAAACTTAGCTCAATCTCAAAAGGATAGAAATGGGATTTTTAATAAAAACCATTGGATCGAAGGGGTTGGTTGAATTATCTATAAACTACACATAATAGTTCTTGATAATGGAGGATTAAAGAGTCTCTATAAATCATTGAGAAAGAGAGAATTATCTCAGATAGAATATAATTGGATGTAGATTTAGTTCATCCTAGAACTAAAAGGAGATATATCCATGCTCGATAAATGGAAGGTTGGAGATAATGATGAAGGATATTCTAGTAGCTATTCATATTGGAAGATTATATTTCTTTGAAAAAGTGATACAAAATTTCTAGTGTAAATTTTCATCTTAAATTTATGGATTTGAAGATCATCACATAAGGAGTATCAAGAACCTATCTTTGATTAGGAGCAGTGATATATTCAAGGTGTTTTTGGACGGTGGATCCAGAGGGTTAATGAGACCGTTATACTTTTTATTAACATATAAAAAAATGCACTTAGTGTATCAAGTTCATAGGCACATTACCACGAATGATCCTTATATTATCCAGTTTGGGTGAACCACGTAATTTCATTTCTCATTTATCACTTTATTTTCTCAAAAGTGAAAGTGATAGAGAGAAGAGTGTTCATTATATGAAAGAACACGATCATGATCAAGGATTAAGTTTGAAATAACAATACCCTAATTAACCCCCTCTCAGGGTATATTAAATGACTAGGGACCAATAGTGTTCCCCCCTGGTAGTCAATACATGGTATAATTACAGAGTAATTACACACCATGTAAGGAACTACAATAAGAAAAACTATTATTGGCACAACCACATTATCATGTGGTTGAAAAGACTACACAATATGTAAATAGGCTACATGCTTTGTAATAATACTATAAATCCAGGATCCACGATACCTCAAGATGGTCTCTCAATGCTTCCTTCACTTTTTCTTGGCCTATTCAAGTTCATATAATAGTGAAATAACTTTATATCACAAATTTATGGATTAAGAACGGTGTCCACAATGAAAAATTAATAAAATTATTATTATATAGACCAATATATAATTAACTAAATATAAATTTTATTATGACCACTCTGATACCAATTGAAGGTTTCAAGCACAGTGGAAGTCTATTGGGTCCATGCCTAATAATTATTTTTTATTGAATTCGATAAATACATCATAAGAACATAATTAAGAATAAAATGTGTCATGATTATATATGAAGAACCACAATGAAATAATTATGTACCCACAAGAGATCTCTAAAATTAAATTTATAATTAATTTAATATCATGAAATTACCTCATTCTTGAGTACATTATTTGATGTAGGTGTTGATTGACCAAACCATCATTCGGGTTATACCTTTATTACATTGAGAGGATCAAAATCCAAATACCTCTAGTGGTAATCCACACTTGTTCATTAATCTCAAAGCATCACCGATGGTAATTTTGGTGATAGCACAATGACACCAATCATCCTTTATTGCCTACCTTTGATCGCAACACAGTCCTTCAAGCTTAAAGTATTTATTTATGTTCTCTCATTCTTGAGAGGATGAAAGGAGGTGTAAGTATTCTCTTGGTCATGAGAGGAATCATAGAGACATTATTCATCAAGAGAATTGTCTAGGGAGTATATGCGTTATAAAAAACACAAATGATTTAGACACACCCATAATAAATGATATAATTGGGAATATATAGTTTTATGTTAGAGAATTGGTAATTACATATAGGCCCTTATCCAATATCATAATCCTTAGAGAACCCCACATCTAATAATAATAATAATAATATTGTTATTCCTTCGATTCATTCATGACTCATAGAAAATATAAACATAAATAAATAAACTAATATTTATTTAAATGATATATAGAATATTATTTATATTACTAGGCACATAACTATGCCTATCTAAGTTTATTGATATTTATCAAAAACTGAATAATAAATATTATATATTTTATAAATAAATAAATTTTTTATTCATGGCCTTGTGAATAAATATTTTTTTAATATTCAACCCACAAAATTATAGTGACTAGATATTTGTGATCAATAAATCTTGAATAATTATTATCCATCAATCCTGATAAAAACATTTATTCTAATAAATAAATTTAATTAGAATTTAATTGAGATAAATGGAAACATTAATTGTGTAACCCTCTAGGACTCTTCCTCATTAGAATTAATAGAACTTAAATAAAGTCCAATATCAGCATTTATCCATATGTAAAGGCACCCATAGAGGAAACATTTAATGTCATAATGACAATAACCACATACAACCCTCATTGTATACTATAATCCGTTTGTATTGATATATCATTCACCGGGTTGCACAATCGTATCATTAACTAATATGATCTATATTTCCTTCATTGACTACCTGAAATGAAACCATCAATAAAATATGACCATGTAATTTAGTTCTACAGTTCCATTCTATTCAAAGGGTAGAGATATCAAATTCCCTAAAGATGGAAGGGGAAAATACTTTATCAACTTATTCTTCAAAAACGAATCATTCATGACACACCCAATATATCCTAATTCACCAAAAGCATATGGAATCACTTATTTGGGAAATATATCAAAGTACATGAGTCATTATATATATTAATAATAATATTAAAGTCTGAGGACCATTACACACATCATAGATAGAAATATCCAATGACACAGAGGAGAGGCTTTGGTTTGAAGGCTGCCTGCATCCTGACATCTTGTTTAAGGAGGCATGTGGAAATTATGAGTTCATGCATGCAAATATTAATGAATTGCAAATGAATCATATAGGAAGTGTGGTTAGGAATGATGATCCAGATAAATGTTGTTTCACAGAGGTGAGCTCGGGGCATTTCAATATGAATGGGTACAGAAGAATCCTTCATGGTAATGATGCGGCGGTGGGAGTGGAGGAAGTTACTTGCTGTAATGTATTACCAGCGAGGATGAATTTTCTGGTGTGGAGGTTCAGAAACTGAGCCCTGCCAACGGAGGAGAATATTCAGAAAAGAGGGATCAGCATAGCCTCGCGGTGTTACTATTGTGAGAATCCAAACGCGGATTCTACAGTCCATCTGTTTTTTCAGGGTCGCTGGGATTCTTTCCTCTGGTCTCAGATTGATCAGTTCAGGTTTCAATGTGGAGAGTGCCTCTCGGTTCGAGACTACATTTCGTTTTGGTTCTCTAGACTTGATGGCAGGTTAGGGGAGCGAACAGTACGCATCATCACTCTTGTAGCCATTTGCTGGACCATTTGGGAGGCTCGCAACGAGGTGAGGTTGGGTGGTGGGAGGTCCTTGTTATATCTTCAGATCTGGATAAAAACCATTATAGTGGAACTTTCCTCCCTTTTCAACAAAGGTGTTCACTCACTTATACTGGGGGGTCTGCTTAGTAGACAGGCCAGTCAAAGGTTGGATAGAGGATGGTGGGTTAAATGGCAGCCTCCAGAGCATGGGTGGAAGCTGAATGTGGATGGCTCATGTGTGGGAGGAATTATGTGGGGTGGTGGCTTGCTTCGGGACTGCTGGGGTTCGGTTCTTGTTGCTTTCAGTGCTTATTATGGACCAGGTAATTCTATGGGTGTGGATTTTAGAGCCCTTTTATCAGGTTTGATGGTATGCAGGAGGAAGGGGTTCCCAGTGATGGAGGTGGAATCAGACTCGGAGGTTTTGGTCAGATCTCTACAGGGATATTATGAAATCTATTGGGATTTAACGTATGTATATCGCAGGTGTAAAATGGAGACCAATCAGGGGAGGATGGTACACCATAGTCTGAGGGAATCCAATTTTGCGGCTGATGCGTTGGCTCGTTGGGGCCGACCTGAGGAGACTCTGGTGGTTTATGACAGCCTTAACTCTCTTACTTTGGAGTGTGTTAATGTGGTTCAGCAGGACTCTCTTGGCCTACACTATTTTCATCCTCCGTGAAGTGTAATTTGGTTTGTCTTGATATTAATAAAAAATAACTTTTCAGTCAGACACAGAAACATATAGAATTCCTACTTGTAAATTTGGCCTCATAATTACTCATATTGATGATTACCAAGAGAAACATCATGAGATGAAGCCTTATATGCTTTTGAAAATTTAATAATTGATATTATGTATCATCTATGTTCCATCAAAAAACACCATACTATCATAGGACTTATGTTTAAGAATATAGTCATAACATTTCAAGGTTCTCAAAATAGTGGGGAATTTCTATTAACTTTTCAATGAAACAGATACTCTAGGATATTATCAAATTATAGTTACCCAAAAGAAAAATCAATATGTGATAATTTATTTATTAATATTTAGGTCTTTGAATATATATTTAATTTAAATTATAAAAATAGTTTGTTCTAGGGAAGCCACTACAACTATTCTATATAATTCTTATCGGTTTTACTTACTCTTCCCATTTATGACTTTAAATTATCATGTGTTATGATTTGAACACTATATTACCTTATGGTAGGTGAGATATGATTTTATTTCATTATTTCTTACTTTCCATAGGCATAAATCCTTTTAACAATATAAATTGGTTTTATATAACAAATAAAGTGTGTTTAGATTTTCCTTAACAATGATAGATGTTTTTTTCCTAAACTATACTTCAAACTAGAATGTATAACTTTACTTGAAAAAGAAATTTCATAGTCACATTGGTGCAATCATACATAGAAATTTCTCACACCATACACACACATTCTCACGTGAATGTATAATGAGTTATGTATGATGTAGGTTAATGAAAGAGTGCGTCCTCATTCGGTAGTGTTCCTAAGATGATTTATTCACCCACTAAAGGAAAAATATCATTTAACGATGGTTTTTTAATAGTGGTTTTTAAAATTGTTGATAAATGTTTCATTTTAATTTTTATCCACAATTTTAGGAAATTATCTCTAATTTGTGATAGTTCATTAAAAAACCACCACTATTTACCAATGGATAAAACCATCCCTAAATATGAAATTTTATTTTATGTATTTTTATTTAATTTTAGTGATAGTTTTTTTAAAAAAATCATGAAATTAATTATTCATTATTTGACAATTATTATTTATTAATTATTTAAAAATCAATAAAATATTGAATATTAAGTGTTAAATAATAAATATTTATTATTTAGTAATTAACAATTATTTACTAATTCTAGATTATTAATTTGGTATCATTATTTATTATTATTAATGAATAATGAATAAGTTTTATTTTTTATTTTTTAATTATTAATTACTCATAAATAATTAATAATTAATAATTATATATTATATATTATTTATAATTATATATTATTTAAAATTTAAATTAATTATTAATTATTAATTATTTTTAATTACTATTTAGTAATTATTTAAAACTAAATTAATTATTATTTATTTGGTAATTAATAATTATTTACTAATTAATAATTAATAATTAATAATTAAAAATTAGTAATTATTTATATATTATTTATTCACACACACACGCATGGAGATACACACACACACACATTAAAACCATGGCCAAAACATTCTCACTTAACTGACGTTCTAAGAGAAGTTGAAAATATGACTTCAGATTTAGATGACTATACATTTTGATTTGGGAATATGTTTGTGCTCTAAAATCTATCAAATCAAAGTTTATGAATATAAATATAATAATATTTGATATAAATTTTGTAATAATTAATAATAAAAAATGTATTATTTTCTAAGTGATTTTGAAAATATGACTTCAACTTCAATTAACCATAAATTTTATTTTGAATGTTCATTTTGGATCTATGACTTGTAAAATCAAAGCTTTTGAAAATATCTATAATGTTTATTATAACTATAAAGGATTTATCCAAATATAATTCATGCATGTTGAAAGGATTAAAATAAAAGAAACTAAATTAAATTGAGGTGATTAAATCTAAGAAATGTAATGAAATTTTTATAGTAGTGAAAATGTTTCATAGTGATACATTTATAAGAGTGAAAATGAAAGGTGGTAATAGAATGAAAAATAATTTCTTATGAAATTTTAAAAATTTTATAAAATAAATGAGAAGTAAGGGGGTTCATGATCATTGTAGTAAGATATTAAATATTTCTATTCTTTTTAATATAATTCAATCATAAATACCTTAGTCATCACATTAAATCATCAATAGCTTCATAGATTCAATAAAACCCTCATAAAATTAAACTTAATTCCTTGTTAAGATAGAGGATCAATTATGCAATGAGAATTGATGTGTGATTTGGATGAATTTATGAAACTCAATTTCTTTACAATTCATGAAATTCAGATGGGATTTGAATTTCTTATCTCATAGTAGGGGATGTTTTGAAAATCAAAATTCAGATTAAAATTTCAAGAGTTAGAGAATCTCAAGGAGATGTTTTTGGATATGGATCAAGGAACAAGAGTTGTTTTCGGTAATCAAGTTAAATTTAGAAGCTTTGGGTTAAAGTTCATAATTTTTGGAATGGTTTTACCCTCATTCACGGTCACTGTATGGTTAGGGAAAACTATACGAATGACTAGAGAAAACTATATTGGATACTTTTTCATGAGAGTTTGAGGTTCATGACATAAACATGAATGTAGAGAACCATGTGAGGAAACCATTCAAAATATTGATATTTCTCAAAGGGTGTCACATAGTTTGGTAAACTATACAGCCAAACCGTGTGAGGGGGTATGGCTCAAGATAGTATGAGTTTCTCAGCTAACACTTGATTTTGAAAACTATGTGGCTTCCCATATTTCATTAAAAAGTTTTAAATGTCTATCCCCATCGATTTAATAAACCCCTCTCCCCTCTCCACCACCTATCATGTGATCAAACTAGGGGTTATCCACTTCTCCTTCCTCTCATGAACCCCTTGATTAGGGGTGTCTCTTGGATGACTTCATTAAAGAAAAAGGTATGTTCTCCCTCTCCCTATCCATCTATCCAACGACCTGAAGGCCTTCACATTTTTTTATTTTTACAAATCCCCCTTTTAAGGGAGGAAGGGGGAAACCCAAACAGACTTCATGGTCTTAAGAAAAATCACACCCGAAGAACAAAAAGAGTAAAACCAGACTGACAACATAGAGATGCCCCTCCTCGACATTTGATCATGATGAAGCATTCCACCATTGCAAGGAAATTTGGAAAAAAAGTGTCCTGTATCAAAGTACAGGCCTAATACGATGGCTGATTCCATACCCTCTCAAACAACCAAATATTCAAAGCTCTGCAAAGATGAATTGCTAGCTCTGAATCCTCCTCTGGGGCCTGTTCCATGAAATCAAGACTAGCTGCACTGACTTCCCACCTTTCAGAACACACCATACAAAGAACCAACTTCCCCCATTCATAATATGAACTCCCTCAAAAACCAACAAAGCCTCTACACCACATGCATGAAAGACCCTCTGCACCATGAATCCATCAAAAGTCATGGGAACACCACCATAATACAAAATCCATGACCCCCATCACCCCCATACAAACAAATTCAAAGATCAAACATTCAAGGAAACGTAGATGAACCACCATCATCACCATCAACGAGAGACATCACAAATCATTGCCCAAAAATAAAACCAGAAACCATGAATCCATTACATTTCAAAGAGAAAAGGAAACATAAACCAAAACCCATGGTAGGACCAACACACTAGCCTTGAACCACAACCCAAGAACCTCCAGGAGAGGCTCTAGACAAAACCTCTTCCAACCCCACCACCACCGGATCAGCTCCTATGGCTCCCCCAAAACCCATGACCCACCAAAAATCAACCCAAGCTGAAGAGCCAGATGCTGCAAGGCCACAAGGAATAGACAACACCACTCTGGGCTGAAAGACCGGCCAAGAAGACCAGACTCCATCACCAAATAAGGGACCTGAGTCGATCCAAAATAGAAAATTCCGCTTAGGGCTAGTATATGAAATGAAAAGCAATAGGGGACACCAAATCTAGGGGATCAATCCAAGAAACCAATCGGAGCCAAAAGGGGAAGAGAGGGGCCATCAGTGGGAACACTACACCACTAAATTTGAAAAGGAAAGGCTGGAGAACAAGAGGAGGGTCACTGAGGGGAGTCTGAGAAGAGATGAAGGGGGGAGACAATGCCGAAGGAGGCCGAAGAGACTGAAGGCAAGCTCCACCCTCTAAGACACCAAAATAGAAAACCCTTACTATGGGAGAGGAAAGGAGAGAAGCCGCTCTGAGACAATTATAGTGTGACTATCATTCCATTATTATTTACTTCCACATCCACTGATTACAGTTCCATGACTTAGTGTTTTGAGTGATGAATCCACCAGAATATGGGGGAATATTCCGAATATGATGGGGATTTTCCTTGAAATGGATAGAGGATGACCGGGGAGGATTAATTCACATTGTTTCTCACTGTGTCATTGGAGGTATTCCTCCTTTTGAATTTTTCTAGGGATTTTGATTAAATTAGATAAATTTAGCAGATCACTAGGTGCCATGTGACATGGATTTTTCTCAGGATGATGTCTGAAGTATGTCATGGACCTTCAAGATGTGGTTGGTCAGAGTTCTAGTATGGAGAGATGCCTGGTTGAGTTTTTAGGTACTTATTCCTAATTTAATTAAATTGTAAGATTAATTATAATTTTTTTATAATTGATTAATTTGGATATAGTGGATTGATATAGGGTCTTGAGAGATGATTTTAGGCTTAGAAAAGATAGGGAGGTGATACCCAATGGTTATTAAATGAAATAAAATTAAAAATGAGCTAGGAGGTCCCTAAAAAATCTCTGTGGTTTATGTATATTGTTATACGCATGTTATACATGGTCTCTACACTAGGGACGATCAAACAATTTTTTTAAAATGGATTGTTTTATTGAAGTAAAATTCCTATGGGAATAATTCAAGTGTTAAGGGCCTTGATGGACCCTTGAATAATAATTAGGTACCTTGGGCACCAATGGACGAAGGATTTTTTATGTATACACACATGGAAGTATGTGGATCCTAGAAGGGTATACATCAAATGAGATGATTAATCCAAAGTGAAACTTGAGATATGTTCCCTTATATTCCCCTGAGTAAGGAACAATGATGGAATGGGTATGGATAACTTCGAGTGTCACCTTATAACCCATGGATAGAAAATCCAAGACTTATGTTAAACTAGAGATTTTGTGATAATTGATGTGAGTGTGGGGTGAGTGTTCCTACATTACTAGAATGTGAACACATGAGTTGGTATACTCTGGGTAGGTTATCTTTAGGTTGGGTGTGTGAGGGCTGACCTAGGATGACTTGAAAGGGAGATGTGCTTGAGGCTACCACTATATTATGGTGATAATATGTGTTTTAATTTGAGGATAATTAGGATAAGATAAAATCATGGATATATTAAGGGATGTCATACCGTCTGAGTGATGGGATTTTTCTGTGAGTTTTAGGAATGAGACAACAGATACCACATAGAATGACCAAGCTATGGTTCAACCTCAGGTACCTTGGTGGGTTCCATAGTATTATGTTGACCCTAGAGAGGGTCAGTGTAGGGTAGAAGGTATGGTCGATACTAGGTGTAACCTTATAACCCAATGATCGACAATAATACCTCAGTGCATTCCCTAATAGGAAAGATGAGAATACCGATGGGTTTAACATGAAGTGCTTGTGTGATCGGTACAGTCCTAAGGTGACCAACCCAAGTGGATAGATAAATTTAAAGGTTTTACTTTAGATTTTAGGATAATTATAAGTGAAAATAACCCTAGGGAAGAGATAGTTATATTTTTTAAGTGATATAATGCCTTTTTTTCATGATAACCATGCGATAGTCTGAGGAAAAGTGTATGAACCATGTATATATAATGCAGGAGATATGTCTAGGTGTGTTTTATTCCCCTATATGAGATGTTTCCTGGGCATTCCACTTTTCCCATCAATGTTGAAAATCTAATATTTTTGAGTGGGGCACTTTTCCCCATGTAGTTATTCCTTATCTGAGAACAATGGTGGGATTACTTTTCCTCCTGCATGTGTTGCATATCCGAGATAGCCAAGTGGGACTCTTTTTACCCACACATGTGTTGCATATCTATGATCATTGGTTGGGAAACTATTCCCCCATATACTTGTTACATATATAAGGTCATCTCGTGTGAAACTATTCCCCTATCCACATGTTACATATTTCAGATTACGGTGTGGGATACACTTCCACCCTCAAGAGTTGTATGTATGAGATGATCTAGGCATGATGTTTTCCCCCATGATTTATTGTATAATATATATATATATATATATTAATGAGTTTAAAGGGTAGTAAATATATCTCCTCAATTTTATATAACTTGATTAGAGACATCTGATACTAGTTGAAGCTACTATAGTTGATCCTGAGTGTCACTTTAGAACCCAAGGATCGACAATGATTACTTTACAATGTTGCACACTATTTTTTTATTATGAGAACATCATATGTGTATAGACTAAAATATTGGTTGGGTTAGGGATTTCATTGGTGTTACCCTACTAATTTATAATCACATCCTACTCAGGCATCCATGGAAATAGATTAATATATCAGACTTTATTGATCATGGGTTCAAGTTGGGTAGAGGCCAAATGTTGCATTATTGAGTGAGATAGCTCATATAGACTCTAAATATTGAGATGAGGTTAGACATATGGATGTTAGTAGATCCTATTATTCATTTTAATTCATTTTACTGATTTTTATATGTGATCAGACTGGTGGGCAGTCAGTTGGGATGTATGGTTATATGGAAACATTTCATTTGTAATAAAATGAGTTTTGTTTATTATACTTTGAATACTGTAATGCCCCGACCCCAGTTACCCATAGTCAGTGCATTATTTTAATACATTGGCATGTTTACAAGGAATCAAGTCCCAAAGGACTGATCAGTTTAGCAGTCTTGGAAAATAGATTACATACATGAAGACCATAGTATGTTATTAAATTATACCAGAACCATATTAATATTTACGATATCATACATTATTCATTTATGACTTTATACTACCCATTTAATAATAATTTCTATGTTAAATTAACATTTCGTGTAATAATCGCTTTCTTTATCATACCTGTTTTAACTTGTTAATCTTGATTGTATCACTTAGATCATGATTTAAATATTTACAAAATATAAAACATGATTTATATATCATATATATTTAGAATATAAATATGTATAATAGAAATATATATGAAATGGAAAACACCGTTTATGGAGATGGTAGTCCGCACGTACGCATAAACGCAGTTTCCATTTTCATAACGTATTGAACGGAACTAAGTGAATAAAATATATTTAAGTACATACATAAATATATATATAAATATATATATATCGAGTAGAATTATTATTCCATATATTACAAACATATTAGTAATATATATTTTTATAATCATTGATGAATGGTGAATGTGGAAATGAATCTCGTCGCATCGTGGAGACGGTAATCCGTACGTACGTACGAGCGACAATATCATTTCCTTAAAGGTGTGGAATTGGATGGTATATTAATTTTAAAGAGGCATTATCATGTTATTTTCATTATTTATATACATATTACTCATCATTATATCCATCCAAATAACATAGTGTTGAATAACAAATTACACCACGACGTGGAGACGGTAAGCCGTACGTATGCACGCATGGTGACATTATCATTCATAAGATGGATAAAATAATGAATATAGTTGTGAAATATTTATAATAACATAAAATTATATAGAATATACTAGAGTTATTATTTTATAATGGAAATAAAAAATAAAGAAGTGGAAGAAGAAAGGAACTAGAAAGAGGGTGGTGAAAACATTACCTCTTCTTCGGGTTCTTCCTTTTTGATTTGATCAAAAGGGATCATTAGGTTGGCTTTATGATAAAACTAAGGCCTCTAGGTTGAAGTTAGGTAAGTTGAGAGAATATTTTGGCAGGGTTTGGCAGAGCGAAAAGTCTTTTAAGGTATGAATTTGAGAGAAGGGGGAGTGCCCTTTTATAAGAAGGGTGAGGGGCACCTTAGGAAAAACTTAAAATATTATTTTATAATAAATTCATATTCGGTTTATAATGGCACCAAAGTGACTTATTTCTAGGATAAGGTGGGGATGGGTCGAAATATTTTCAACCAACATATTTTAGACAGGTTTGGGTCACTATATTAACCTTATCATTTATATTTAACTCTTAGTTAAATAGTTTGACATTTACCATCTCTCTTTGTATTTTTATATTATATGGTTAATAAACTTACTATATACTTCCAAGAGAACCACAAGTGGTTCATTAATTATAAAAATATCATTATATAAGTCCTTTTTCTGAACCTTATATTTTTAGAAATAGAATATGAATTAATAATATAATATTTGTTTTAAAAACACTTTTATGTCAATTTTGACACTATTTGGTATTTTGTTTTTTCTAAATTCATAACAGCATTATTACTTAGAAACAATTCATCTAACCAACCCTAATATGTTATATTAACCTATAAAATTAGTGGAATGCATAAAAAGTATCAAATTACATTTATTTTTATATTTATAATATCAATTGTTTTAATATTTCATTAATTAGGTAATTACTGTATCACCATTGTGTCAGAAATAAATTAAATTATTTAATGTCTAAAAATTATAAATAAAATATAATTATGTAGGAAATATTTTTATATTTCTAATTAATATTTATAATCTAATTTATCTTATTTATGAACCTATATTTTTTTTTGTTATTTAACTTTGATTTTATCTCTTTTAACTCTTCTTTGGATTAAATAATAATAAATGTCCTAATCTAATACAAGTGGACAAAATAGGTTCATATTTTATTCCTAAGGTTTTTCTTGGTCTAATTATACTTATCCAATAGAATTAGGAAATGTGTTAGGGTAATAATAATATCATTTTTACCCTTAATTACCATATTTACTTTTAACTGTGGTAAATAAAAGCAAAAAGTTACTATTTATCAAAAATTATTTTTATCTTATTGTACCAAATTTTACTCCTTGATATTAACCATTTATCTTGGATTTTATAAATTCCACTCACACAATCGGTAAAATTACGTTTTATGTGAATTTGAAAATTCTCCTAGGAGATGGGTAAAAGACGGTGAAAAGTTCAATAAAAATTTTATATATCTAAAATTAATATAAACTGAATCCAATGAATTAAATTGAACTTATATAGGTATTATGTTTGTATTTTGACCTAAAATAAATTTAAATAAAATAAATATTTATTTAAATAAAAATTCGGTTTTAAACATAACTCAGTGTTTTTCACTATTCATCAAAAATTTAATGTTTTGAGAAAAATACCAAAATTTCACCCTAGTCTAATTTTGATATTCAAAATCCAAAAAGGAATTAAATTTTAAAAGGTAATGTTTATATAATTTCAAAAACTGGGTATTACTATTGATAACGACTATTTTGACTGGTTGTGGTGTGTTAGAACTCGAAGTTGCGTACAACAGACGCTACTGTATTATTCAAAGAGGATCGTACCATGGAAGCTTGGGGTGTTACATTCTCCCCTACTTCAATAAATTGCGTCCTCGCAATTTGAAATTATTTTTCAAAAATAAAAGGTTGAAGATAGAAAATACCTTTGGGAAAACCCACATAGAAAATTAGGTTAATAAAATTTTGTCTTAATAAGAGGAAAATGGAAATGAAAGGGTCACCACCAAATTATGATATCGATTAGGAGAACATTGGTGGAAATAGTGTATTCATACCCAACTTATTACCATGACCCACATCTAATAAAATCCATCCTTGGTATGTAGTTAAGACAAGAGTACCTTTGAGGCTCACATTTAATAGGCTATAGGTTAATAATTAACACTGAGAGTATTTAACATGAAAAATTAGAGGCATTTCTCATTTTGGTTCTCAGAAAGAAAAAACACTATTCAATAAAAAACAATAAAACAAAATAAATGAAAAATCCCAATAATGATAAAAAAATTTATATAACATCATATGAATAAAAAAACTAGAATCCAACACCAAAGGAAATAACTCATATGAATATAGTAACTCCTAAAGCTCAACCAAATCACCACATCATGATAAATAAAGGTTTATCTATCAATATAAATCCATTATAAAAATATATAAAAATATTTTATAGAAATATGGGTGAGCATGAAAGTATAATAAATATGATCCTTTTGAGAAACTCCTGTTTCAATGAGGTAGAAGCATACTAAAGCCTGAGTGAATAAATAACAAAATTAACTCATGTCCCATACCTATTCATCTACAAACCCATCTAAATATAGGCTCTATTTAAAAAAATTTATAGTATACCAATAAATATTTTAATAGAGGTACCCCACACATAATTTCCCACTGATCCAATCTCTATCACATCACAATGTCATATTTCCTCACACTTTCAACCCTTCCCATAAAAAATGGTCTTAATATAAACCCAAAATAAAACCACTAACTAAAACCACAAAAAATATAACTCAAAAAAATCATATTCCAACATGTTTAATCACTTTTATAAATCGCATCTTTCAGATCCTTATTTTGATAAATCACAATACAGTTTATATTTTTACATAGTTAAGTTGAAGTTTTTCTGTGTTCGTAATTGAAAAATCATTTCTTCAGATTTATAATCTTCTGATCATATCATTATAAACCCTTATTGTTTCAATTTAACTTGAATAATCAACTAAATCATGTATAAATGGAAGATTATATCAAGGTGATACTAAAATGGTTATAGTGATAGTTTTCATCCTGAATATCACAAAATGTTTCCTATGAGTTTTCTATAACCAAGGAATATAAATATAGGACCAAGAATTTGATGACTAAATTAAGAAAGGATGATATGATAATATTTGGGATCTAATCATGACATATGTGATAGAGATATTATATATATATATATATATTTTATTTTAAATGTGAGTTTAATGATTCCATTTGTCATATTTTCATTATAAAAGTACCAAGTATTTTTTTTGTAATTGTTTTACTTTTGATATTATATGATAGAAGAAGTCCCATGAATAAGGACATGGTGTTTCTAATAAAACATTATCATAAATTCTCTAGGGATAAGAGCTCTATGTTTCCATATTTTGATTAAATAAGTATAGAGATAGGGATTGTTGTATATGATATTTCTAATTGAAGTGGTTCATTTCTAAAACATGGCACTTACAGATTTGGGATTGATCCTCCAGTCACCTTGGATCAAAATAAAGGAGTTTATTTGAGATGACCCAACAATAACATATATACATATTATTTCATTTTACATGAATATACTTTACACCTCATAATAGATCACCACCCATAACATATAGGTTTAGTGTCTTTAGAGATTAGAAACAAAACAAAATTATTTTAAAAACATTATTCAAAATCTCCTGAAAATAATATTCACACATGATTACCCTCTAGACATATCATACATAATATTATTATTCATTACCTTAGGAATAAAAAAACAATAAAAGGTAAGATTAGAAACTTAGTAATGGGTGGATATAAAAGATATAATTTAAGATCATAAGTGAGAATAATTTGAACACGTGGGTTTGGGAATATAACCAAGATACATAAGGATAATATAAGGAAGTTATATGCAATAAAATATGGATAATAAATTATGAATCATGAAATAATTATTTCAATATAAAATGAAAAATAAGGCTTGAAAATATGGAATCATTAGAAAATTTGTATAATATATAGAAACATAATATATAAGTTGGAAAAACATAGAAATTTGGAGCATGGATAATCATAGAAGATAATTTATTATATCAAGTCTAAAATACAAAACCACTATCAAATAGTTGATAGAGTCCCATTGTGGTTGGGGTTCACTTCCCATTACCATAAAAATAGTTTATTAGGTTTACTCCCCAAACTCAAAAATTTCATATCATGTGATATAAATATTTACCCGTTTCATTAGAGATATATATAATTATAGGTCCACTCATAAAATAATGTAAAAAATACATATGGGTGCCACATTAACATGATCACATTTATAAATAAACCGCAACATACATAATCTGTGAGAAATAAATGTGTTTCATGAAAATTTACAAAATAGATGATCATGAGACATCTAGGGAAAGGATTATGATGGTATCATTAGAACATATCCTTAGTGAATCATATAAAACATTAAAGGATTTTTATATAGATGAAAACAACTTGATAAGATAAATAGAAAATTTATTTTAAAAATAATAAGAAATATCCTTTATTTTTTGTTAAAGTTTATTTCAAATTGAAATTATCTATAATTTTTTTATAAAAATAAATGTAAACTAATGAAAATTTCTTTGAATAATTATTAAAACATGAAAATGAATATTTGTTAATAAAACTGAAGAAATTAGTAGGATAAGTAAACCTTTCAAAAAACATTAAAAAAATTTCCATTCAAAATTCTATAAAATAAATTAAATGTAATCATAAAATTACCTTATGAAATCAAAGGATTAAAGATAATTAAATTAATAAATACATATTAAAAAAACATGGGCATGGAAGAGAAAGATTCATAGATAAAGATAAGATATGGTAAACTCCACTTACAAGAAAAATTTCGATTGATTTGTGAACCAACACGTGGATAAATGGTATTAAAATATGAAAAAAAATAAATGGAGTTAAAGAAAATAAATGTGATTTTTTAGATAAAATATATATAAATTTCTCAAATTGGAATTTAGACAGAGAAAATCTCAATATCAAAGTGTGATTGGAAAAGAAACCCTTACCTTTACTCCTGATTACCACAAATAAAATTTAAACTCTTTTATAATAATTATAATAATATTAAAAAATTATTTAAAAGAATTATTTATTTTTATCACCTTTTATACTCTTAAATTATATTCATTTACTACACACACATTTTTTAATGTTTATTTTTTATCATGGGATGTTATTAATTTTGACTGTTGCGTAGAATTTGTGTAAAACAGATGTTGATCAGTATTCCTTAATAAATGGTTTTTCATTCATATATTAGTAAATATTTTATAATAATTATACTTTAATGATTTATAGAGTCCCTTAATCATTTTATAGGAGGTATGGGTATGTATTATGAGAATAGAATTTATGATGATTCTATTTCATGCAATTTATGATAACAATAGTTTACTTTTTCAAGACCATTAATTTTTGTGTATCCCTTAAAGAAATATATTCATAACATGAATAGATATTAAATATCATATATTACCAATATTAATTTATTGATATCCATACATGATGAAAATTAGGGTGTTGATATAACATCATTCATGTAAGTTTTTGAACCAACCCAAATAAGAACATACTATACTAATGAACGATTAGGAGTATAGAGTTATATAATGGTAATATAATTTTTAAAAATATCATAATTATGTTATTATAAAATCACTATAGTGTATAATGTTATTTATAAAGAGTTCATATATGAAGGTAATTGAAAACATGGTGAAGATCTTGATACATACTTTGATGAATTCACTCTTTCTCGAAACGAGTTCCTTATGAATTAAGAATTTAGGAATCATTATAAGGTCTAAAGGATAAAAAATATGGAACAATAATTTATTAGAGGGAATTTTGTTTGGTATTGGAGAGATATCTAAAGGAAAATAGTGTTTTAGTCTAGGTAGAGGAGTGGTCCTTTTATAGATGAGTTTTGAGTACCATTCTTGCAAATAACCATTCCTTGATGTGTATAAAATTTAATTTACCTAGGAAAGTAGATACAAAGTGAAAAAATAATGTATATTGATTCATTAATACAATAATATTTTATTTAAATATGGTTAAATATATTTGATCCATTTACCACTTAATTTAACACATTTACCTCATTTTACCTTTACTGTGGTTATTGAATTTGTACCCCGATAATTTATTTTGTTGAAAAAATAAAATCGACCCTCTTACCTAACTTCAATTTGATGATTCAAAAATTTTAATATATTAAATTTTATTCAATTTATAAATATAATAAATTTAACAATTAAATGAAAAAAATAAAATATATACAAAATCTTTTTTTTTGAAAAATGAATTTTTTTAAACATTAAGTGTTCTTAATATAATTTAATATCAATTACTAGTTAAATTAGTGTTTATGTATTATTTATTCATTAGAAAATTAAATTTTATTATAATTATCCTTTAAAATTCATCAATTTAATTTGTTAATATAAAAATTCACAACACTTAGGAAAAACAATTCTTTAAAAAATATTCCTTTTTAACACTAAATGATTTTAAGTACATTATATTAAAATTAATTATATATCATTTAAACATTAAATTTTATCAATAAAATGGTATTATAATCTTTATTTTAATTTTATAAACACACCAAATAATTCTTTAATAATAATAAGAATATCGCGATAAATATATTACCCCCAGGGGCATAACCTAGTGGTTATGCCTTTGAGGGATCTCGTGGGAGGTCTCAGGATCAAGTCTCCCCTAGTACTTGTAGTCATATTATAAATCTTTGATTCTTTGAATTACCACTCCCCAAAATGTTTTAATAATAATAATAATAATATTCATTGAATAAAAATACATATTTTTGTAATAAATAATTTTAATTAATTATTACCTTATTATCTCTTCCCAAAATTATTTATTTTATCCGAATATATTTTTTATTTTTTACTAACAATTATACAACATCAATGTACCTATTATATTTAAGTATATCCAATGATGATATATCCAATAACCATATGTCTAATGACCATATGTCTAATGACTATATAACCAAATTCTATATTACATTCTAATATATAGTCATATATACATCTTTAAAATTATTCATTCTATTCTTTAATTTATTTTTCAATATGTTTATCATATTTATAAAATATTTTATTATTTCTATAGTTATTATTGGAGGTATTGTCTTCATGGCATATCATGATGATGAGAATTTAAACCTTTTAGTACTTTTTTTAATTTGCGGTTATATTCATTTAGTCATTTGACTAATTATGTTTGATTTATTTCTATTAAAATATATTTAATTTTTTATTGTAATATTATAACATAATTAAATAAAGAATTTTTCATTTTAGTTTGGTTTTTTGTGTATTACAAGCTATCAAATCACATGATTTATTTGAAGGGAAACACATTCTATAATCACGGGGCTTTACATTATACCCCCTTAAGAGAATTTTTCCCACAGAATTTTATTTCACTAATGAAAATAAATGAGGGTAATTTTGTCTCATTACATATTCAGGTTCACACATTGATTACTCAAACATATTATTCCTCCAATGATCTTTAACAAAGTGAGTCATCTCATTTCTTGTTACTTTATCACTATGATCTCAGAATTCTATCGGTTTCTCCTCATGAGAGATATCATCTTCTAATTATAATACCTATAATTTTAGTACATGGGAAGGGTCAGGTATGTATTTCCTAAAAAGTTATCCATGAAACACATCATGAACATAGGATAGGTTGGGTGGAAGTATAATTAAATAAGATACCATCTCCATGTGATCAATTATTTTGAAGGGGCTAATTTTTCTAGGGCTCAACATCCCACTCTTCCCAAATATCACTACCCTATTCCATGATGAAATTTAGAGGGTTACCTTATCACCCACTTCAAACTCCCAATCTTATTGATGATTATCAGTATAGCTATTATTTAAACTTTATGAAGTTTTAATGTGTCATTTAATGGTTTGAATATTCTCTAACATTTCATGAGAAAGATATGATCAAAGAATCTTATAGTATATGAATTCATCCCAAAATGTCAGAGTTTTGAAACCTTTCCCATATAGTGCCTCATATAGTTCCATTTGACTATTATAATGAAAACTATTATTATATTACTACTTTACCAGGGGATGGTGTTGATCCCAATATCCTTCAAAATCAATCGAGAAGGATCTCAAAAAATCTTATAAGGTTTGAATAGTCCTTTTAGATTGATTATTAGTTTGAGTATGATAAGTAGTTTTGTAGTTAAGATATGTATCCAATGGTCATTATATAATAATTTAAAAATTAAAGGTAAATCTCAGATCAAGATCAGATACAATTGAAAGTGATAGTTCATGTTTCCTTAACACTTCCTATAGATATATCATGGAAAACAGATCGAGCAAGAACTATTATTGAATAATAATGAAATATTGCAACATCATAAAGTGTTCAACTACAAATGAATTTATATTTTAGATTTTATAGGTATTAGGAATACCTATAACAAAATCCAGGGTGATGTTCTCCCATTTCTATAAAAGTTTGTGTAATGGATACATCATCCACTTAAAACTTCATTTATGAACCATCAACTTGCTTACATACCTAGAATTCTGATATATACTATAAAATAAAACTATTATTTTTGTCACACCATAAATTATTCTTGATAACCATATACATAATTTTTCTTCTGGGATGGATAGACAATGATAATCTTTGTTCACTATCCAACAACTCCTTTAGTTATGGTATTAAAGGGAAACATAATTGTTTCCAAACTCTTATAATTCTAAAAATGTAAAGATTAAACTATGGAATATTACTTACCATATATATTAGCACTATATCCTCATTATATTCCTTCTTTATCTTCACATGCATGGATAATTGAGCAGTCATTTGAGAAAGATAAGATTTATCCTCTCCCCTTATGATTCCCAAGTCCATCCTTTCTAAATCCAAGAGAATTAGGAACCTTTAAATCCTCATCATAGATAAGGTGGCATGATCATTCCCACCTGGAGAATTAACCACATTGTTTTCCTTTATAGGGTTGTAATGTATTAAAAAGTAATAGTCCTTGATCAACTCTAACCATCTCTTTGGCACATGTTCAACTCCTATGTGAATATATACTTTAATCTCTCATTATGAGCATATATCTCTTACATTTCACTATAGAGATAATATATACACATAATTAATAAAAATATTTATACTACTAGATCCAAATCATACATTAAGTAATGTTTCTCATGAACCTTTAATTGAAATAAGGCATGAGCTACCGCTATGTCATTTTTCACGAGGAAACATCCCAATATATTCTTTAATGCATCATAATATATCACAAACCCTACTATAATATAGGTTAGTATGAGTACTATTGAAATTAATAACCTTTTCATAATATCATTTAAATTATATTCACATTCATCTTTCTAAAGGAACTTAAATCCCTTCTAACTTAATATGGTTAATGTATTTTATTATCATGAGAAATTTCTCACAAAGAATTAACAGTATCCAACTAATCTAAGAAAAATAAGGATCTTAGTTAAAATGGTTGGTCTTGGCCATTCATAAATCAATTATATCATTGAATAATCAACTTATATACTCTCACTTGTGAGAACATGATCCAATAACGATGCCTTCCATAGACTAAAATCACACATTCTAAATTTAGCATATAGTTTCTATCTTCTCAAGTTATTTAGAATAATTCTCAAATGATCTTTATTCTATTCATTAGTGTGGGAATATATGAAAATATAATCTATAAATATTACCAAAAATTTACTAATGTAATATATAAAAAATCTATTTATTAGAAACATGAAGATGATGTTGGAAAATAAAAGTTTGAAAGGAAAAAATATGAAATTATATTTTCCGTATCTTATATGAAATGATGTTTTAGTTATATCCTCATTTTTATACCCTTAATTAATGATATATTGAATAAAAA
The DNA here is from genome assembly GCA_963277665.1 of Viscum album. Classification (NCBI taxonomy): domain Eukaryota; kingdom Viridiplantae; phylum Streptophyta; class Magnoliopsida; order Santalales; family Viscaceae; genus Viscum; species Viscum album. Next base: position 1,762,100,608 of record OY728123.1, read on the forward strand.
TATATCTTTTATGAGTATTGATCTACTCATAGTAAATCAAAAAATTCATCAATATGGAGTATATGATACTTATTCTTGACCATGATCTTGTAAAGTTCATGATAATCAATGAAGAGATGTATTAATTTATCTTTATCATTAACAATGAGAACTGGTGAACCCTATGGTGAAACACATGGGAGTACAAAAACCTATCTATATTATCTTTAATTTTATTTTTTAATTATTTTAATTCATCTAGATTAATTCTATAATGATTATTTGATATAGTAACAAAAATTATGAGTTCTATTGAAAATTTTAACTCATTATATAGGGGAAGAGAAGGAAAATATTCTAGAAATATATTGAAATATAACCACATAGTATCCATATATTCATTATTAGGTTTTCCTTAATGATTTGAGCTAAATATACCTCATTATTTAGTAAAAAGATCCATATAAGGGAAGTTACTTCCATAGGGAATTCATAGTCAAACTTGCATTTATAGATAATCATGGGTTGATTTGGGATATTAAATGCGATTTTATTATCTTAAAAATTAATATGGTATGTATGTACGGGGAGCCATTCCATAATCAAAATCACATAAAATTTTACTAAATGGATAAGAATGATATTTGTAGAAAGAATATTACCACAAACTTTTATCAAATATAAGTTATATATTTGAGATGAAATCAGTATTAAACTAGAAGTTTTTTAAGTTATTTGGAATATGAGAACAACTTAGAGGGGGGGTGTTAAATTAGTGGTGGTATTTTATAATTTATTTTCCCTTGAAATAAACCCATACAACTTGTTAATTTTTTTATCCTTTTCAACTTTATATCTCAACCTTACTTATATAAAAATATAGGAATATAATATTAAGTGAATAAAAAAAGATCAAACTCCCATTAGAATATTTCTATCTCATAATATATTTTTATACTAACTCCCATCAGTTAAAAAGTTTTGATTCTACTTAAAAGAAAAAATAAGATAAGAAATATTTCTTAATAGCTCACTAAAAGTTCATCTGGAAATTCTCCAACTGATGTACTTCTTTCTATGCACCTTCTGCCTTTATCCTATATAAATTCATCTAGTGTACCTCACAATCAATTCACTAATGATCGATGATATAACAAATGAAAATAAATCCAATTATAACAAAAACTACTGGGTAATTCTGATCAGTAACTCTAACTGCTATATATATAATTGAAAGCCTATGTTTTATGCCTCTGATTAGAATATTTTTCAACAAACTCTTCTTTAAACAAATGTTTCCTTGGTTGGAAACTCACCCTTCTCAAAATTCTTTATCACTTTAGCTCTCACATGTATTAATAGTGTTAGTACATAAAATAATTTTACCCCCATATATACATGTTCCCTTAAGAAAAAAATGAGGGATACCATATATTTTTCCTATCCAACTCAAATTTAAATTTGAATTTTCCCTCTCATCACAACATCATTGGAAACTAATAAAAAACTCAAGAAAATAATCAAGGATTTATGAAAACTCAGCATTCGTAACCTTCTTTAAACTTCCTTACAACTCAATGTTAAGGAAATTATTTAAACTTACTAACCTTAGAAATATATAAAATGTTGAACAAACATATTAGGATCTTCATTATTAAGTTATTTACATAATTTATATATAGACTCTTAGAAATCCATATGATACACAATTTTTCCCATGAATTCATAAGAACATTCCATATGGTGCATTGTTTCTTTATCTAGTAAAAATATATTATTTATTTGACTAGTTATCCAATATGATTTACTCTTCTCTATCCGATCATCTTTGAATGATTTACTCAGACATATTAACTTAGGCTCTCTCAATCCAGTGATCTTTATATGAAACCTCTAAATAATTGACTTTGTACTCTTATCCCTATCTTCTTCAGCTAAAATTTATACAAGGCTTTGTAAAAGTTTGACCAATGACATCATTACCATCTAACTAATGGATTATCAAAAATCTATTTGATTACATTAAAACATTCATATGATATATATTAATAGAAACTTATGTATGATAGATCACTAACTAATCAATCTATTCATCTGATGAAACCTCAAACCTGTCCATCCTATTATTTTTGTAAATATTTGTACAAACTCTTATTCATACTCATTCTTATGGTTCTTTTTATGATGTAATTGTACTTATATCCTTCATACCATAATGAACATCATGAATTTTTATCTTTGAACTTTACACCATATGATTCTTCTTTATTCTAATATCAACTATGAACAACTTCAACTTTTTATTTTTACATAATGTCTATCCAATCACTTTATCTTAAACTTTATACAACCATTCAATATTTAACTTCTCCTAATTCTTAATTCTATAAATTTTCACAAAATCATGAAAAAAATACCGCATACTTATTTATTTACTTAGTCTAGTAACATTTACCTCGATCTATCTGGTAACATTGTGGACCTTCAACTCAAACCTATAGAATGAACCTCATCTTCTCAAAATGATAAATTCTTCTCTATTTTGGCTTCTTATTACTTTATAAAAACTCGTAAAAACTCATCTTGGATCCTGAGTGTCTTCATGATCTTAGGATATTAAATATTGGTAAATCATTATTAAACTTAAAGAACATTTCCTTTGCTTGGTAATAAAACTTTCTTAAAATTATTAATCAACACATTTTATCCTGAAATATAAAAACACTGAATTTTTTTTTAAAAATAAATATAATAATTATTATGAAAAAATCATGAAGGATCTTCAATATCCTCCTTTATATTTTTTGGAAACATTCGTAACATTATTTTCATCATACCACAATCTTTATCATAGAAAAATTTCCAACACCACATTCATGGTGTAAGAAATATTTTTGAAGGAATTCCATCCCTCAATGATAAGAAATTTGGGATCCATGATAAGATAAAATACCACTCAATATTTCCCATTTTCTTCTAATTACACCAGGCTTAGATTTATAGAACAAATATTTTAGACCTTTTAACAAAGAGATACTTTTTCTCTCACTTTTGAAACATAATCCAATGCATTGTGGGGGTGTTCCTAAGAAGATTTATCAAGTCATTAGTTAAGGCTAAACATGTAGTTATTGCCTCAATTCCAAAAATATTTCCTTTGATATAGCTTTAGCGAAAAAATCAATGATTTGAAAGTTTTTTGGAATATAGTCAAGAATAATATCTCCATTAGAAACTTTTTCCTTAGTGAAATGATAATTAATATCAATTTTCTTTGATCTGGAATATTATACATTATTTTTAGAAATATTAATAGAACTTTTATTATCACAAATAATATTGAATGATTTAGAAACATCCACTCTCAAATATCCAAGATAAACTTTCATCCAAATAATTTGCATACAAGCATGGATGGAAATGACATATTATACTTAAACTGTACTTAATATAATAGACCATTATTTCATATTATGCTATGTCACAAAACATTCTTCTAGAAAGAAAGTTCCTCCTGATGTTGACTTTTTATCATTATAATCTCCATCCCAATCAGTATCTGTGAACCCATGAAATATCAACTCATTACTATTGATATACATTGGGCCATAATTTTAGGTTCCTTTAACATACTTTAGTATTAACTTAGATACCAAAAAATGGGATTCCTTCAGATCAATTTGATATATTTCACACAATGTAACAACATAAGAAATGAATGGTCTTAAAGAAGTAACATAGTGTAAACTTCCTATCAAATTTCAAAAGACCTTTTGATTCATACTTTTTCTAATTTCATACTCACTCATCTTCATACCAATAGATATATGAGTAAAAAATTATTTTTAATCATCCATTCCAATCTTTTATAATAACTTCTTGGCATATTTTTATTTAGATAGGAAAATGTATCTTTCATTTTGTTGAAATTTTATTCCAAAAAAGATATTTAACACTCCAATAATTAATAATCAAGGTACCTATGAACATCACCTTAACCTATAAGTTTCAATTAAATTTTCCTTTAGAAAAGTTCAACTACTTCAAGAAACTATCATGTTTAGAGTAATATAAATGAGGATCCTATTTCAACCTATACCAAGGTTTCTTTAGCTTACAAACCATGGTTCCATCATTTTCAAGTAAGAAGCCACTTGGTTTCTCAATATAAACTTCTTCTTAAATTTCTCTATTTAAGATAGCTTTATTAAAATACATTTATAAAATTTGTAAAAATAATGAGCATAAACTTCCAATAACATTCTTATAGTTTCTAGTCTCACAATAGGGTTAAAAGTTTATTCAAAATCAAAAACTTTCACCCTTGAGTAACCTTTTAAAATAATCCATTACTTGTTTTTAAAAATTTCTCCATTTTCATTGAGATTTTTTTAAACACCCATTTTTTTATGATATCATTATTTTTATTTAGTCAAGGAACAAGATCCCTAGTGTCATTTTTCTCAATTTGATCTGATTATTTATTCATTTCTTTTAACCAAAGTCTATGTTCAACTTCCTATGAAAATAATTATGGTTACACCTATGAGATAAGTTATTTTTGATTCTATAATCTAAATTTCCTTCTAGTATAAACAAGGCCTATCTAACTTCAAATTATATCGTCAGACTCAAACCGTTTTTGTAAAGTCTTAAACTTTAGTGATTTTATTCTAGTATTACTTTACACATCACTAGACTAATTTTAATCAAATTTTACTATATTGGGCTTATATTCACCCTACTTATCTTTATTTTCTTTAAAAGTAAGAATTCTATCCTTTGTAACATATTCTTTATCATATTCAACAATTGTTTTATGGAAATATTATTTTAAATAACTTTCAAATTAAAGGAATCAACCAAATTTTATTGATGTTTATTCCAACTTTTATAAATTTTTATATTTCATGAACATACCATGAAAATTACTTCTTCTTCATTTTCATAAAACTTTACAAGATATGATTTTATGATTTTTATTAAGGAATTATAAAAACATTGAAGTATTTTATTGTAGGTTTTTTCTTATAAAACATCTCATAGGGATTTATTTTAGATCATCGCCACAAAAAACATCTATTTTGAACATTCAAAGTTTTACTTACATCTTATCTTCTGAAAAATTTAGAAAGTTTATATTCAATTATAATTCTTATTACCATATATAATATGTTGTATTGAGATAGATTAAAAAAATGGATTAGAGGGGGTGGGGGTTAATAGTCCTTTAAATTTTTTAAAACAAATAATCAATCAAAATTTATTTTTGTATAAATCAATAGTGAAGTGAAGTGTTTAGATATAGTGCAATGTAAAAAATATGAACACAATATTTTTATAGTGATTTGGATCACCAAGATCCTATTCTAATCTTCAATTTTCTCTACCCAATGAGAAGATCAGTTCTAACTAAGAAACCTCACTTTTCAAAGGTGTGATAACCTATTTATAGACAACTCCTTTTACAATTATTAAAGGAAAAACCAATACTTGACTTTTTATTGGAGTCAAAACCAAATCTAACCTAACTTTTTGTTGGGAGTCACAAACTAAGAACATTACTTTTTCTTGGTAGAATAACCAACCCTGAATTGATTTTGATTCTCATAAACCAATACTAATAATTATAAAAAGTTGAAAGAAAATATAACACGGTGAAAAAAAAGAAAACAATGATGTTCATCAATGAGGAGAATATGTGAAATTATATTTATCTCATGGAACTTTGATCACTATAGAAACAATGAATGGAATGTTGAAGTTTATTCATTATCACATCAATGTAATAGTAGTCGTAGAAGATCACAGTTGAGTATTAAGTAAATTATCTATGTTTAACCACATGTCTTGATCTTTATATATAGAAAATAATTAATGGAAATAAAAATCCCTCTTTAAATTATTTTTAACCAGGAGTTTCATAAAATAAACACTATTATTCAATGGTTATAAATATTCAAAAATATATAAACATGGCGTTACTTGTCTAAACATCATGCACATTCAATGAATAATTTTGGTGCACTCTAATTTCTATATTTAAATCATTAAAATAACTTCTAATATTTTATTTATAATAAATGATAGTTTTTATAAAAAATAAAACTATAGAAACCACTCCCACAAACTTTCAGTAATTTGATAATTAAAAAATAATAACAATAGCGTATAAAATAAATGATATAAAATTTATTATTTCATTAAATATTTCCACAATATTATCTCTAAAAAATATCTGACACATAGTCGATATGTTATATATTTATTTTTCAAAGTAATAGAATGATTATAACAATTTGAATAAACTTAAAGTTAAGTAATATGTCAAAATATATCATAAAATATAATATATTTTAAATCTAAACTTTGATGGTGTGATAACAAATTAAATCTTCAAAATATATTTTTCATGTATTTTATATGAATTTATGATGTAAATAAATAATAAAAAATGTTTAAATAAATCATGTGGATAAAAATTTTATTAAAATAACTAATAAATAAAATATACTATAAAATAACATAAAGGTTAGAAAAATGAAAAAGTGTTGGAGCATCCTTGAAGTTTATAACATATGGTTTATATTTTATTTATGAGGTCGATCACCATAACAAGTAGTCGATATCAATAATGTTTGGTTGATTCAATAGTTTACCATAAAACCGATATACACATGGTATTTTTCTTCATCCGGTCGATAATTTATAGTGTACGATCAATACATTACAACATGCATCAACTTCATTAGATATTCATAAAATAAGATATTTTAATAGACATGTGAGAGTGAAAAATATGATAAAAAATGTTTGATCTAGAATACCATTATTATGTTCACGGTGTTTTCGAATTAATGCATGTGCTTGTGTAAAGGTAAAATTAGTTTTATATAGGATACATTAGGGTAAAAGTTGCATAAAGGTTCATCCTTGCATGCACAATTTCATACATAAAGTTAATCAATAAAGAACATATATTTCATAAAGTTATATATCGAAATCCATTTCTATATAAAGGTAGAGTTATAAGTTTCATCTTCTTACGTAAGGGTAAATCCTTAGCTGTATATAGTTAGTCTAATAATTTCATTAGGGTAATATTGATAATTTCCCAGTTTGTGTAAATGTAATAAGAGTTGCGTAAAGGTAAGATAAAAGTCATGTAAGGGTAAGTTATAAAACATAAAGGTTATGTAAGGGTATAAAAAATTTTATGTAAGGGAAACTTGAGAGTTATAAAACTCATATAAGGGTAGTTCCCTAGTCACATAAAGTATAATAGAAGTTATGTAAAGGTAAGGAAACTTATGTAAAGGTAAAATAAAATTATCAATGGATACATAAGGGTAAAAAACTTTAAGAAATTAAATTTTATCAAAGTTTTAAAAAAATTATATAGAATAAAAAAATGATAAATAATTAAATAAAAATTAAATTCAAAAAAATTATTTATAAGAAATAAAATAAATCTAGAAATATATTTATTAATAATAAAAATAAAAATTTAAATATTTTTCAATAAATTTGGTGATTTTCAATTTTAAAAAACAATAAAAAAATAAAATACCAAAACTCACAACACTAAAAATTTGACCCTTTTTTGTAAATTGAAAAACCAAATTCTTACTTTAAATTTAAAACAATTATCAAAATATTCTACACCATTTTGAAATTTATCAAATTTTTTTGAAATGCATAAATACCCCCTTTATAAATGAATATATAAAATTATTATAATTATGACATGTAAATACAATTATTTTGGTTCTAACATATAAAGTTCAAACTTTATTTTCTCATATTTTATAGATACTAGTGTTTTAGTAAATATATCAGCAAGTTGTTTTTTTAGTTATAACAAAACCTAAACTAGCATATTATTTATTCACATGATCCCTAATAAAATTAAATCTAACTTATATATTCATTGTTATATAGTGTTGAAAAGGATGTTTAAAAACATAAATAGAACTATAATTATAATAGAATATTAGAATTCTATCAAAACTTATATTAAAATCACATAAATTATATTTAATCTAAATAAATTCAGAACAAAAACTATTAGCATAAACATACTTAGCCTCATTAATAAATTATGAAACTGGGATTTTTTTTATTATAACTCCATAAAATTAAATTCTTACTAATAAAATGATACATACCAATTTTTCTTTTTCATTCAAACCCATAACCTCAAAAATTAATGTCATAATATAATAATAAATCAAAATAATTCCGATTTGAATAAAATAAACTAGTACAAATAGTTCCTTTAATATATTTAATAACAATACTAATAGATTTAAGATTGATTTCTTTATGTTTAGATTGAAATCTATAATAGAAATAGGCTGGGAACATTATATTTGGTCTATATGCAGTTAAATAAAGTGAGCTTCATATCATGCCTCTATACAGTTTAATATCAACACACTTTCTAAATTCATCTAAATCTAATTTTTAATTTGTACTCATATGTTTTTTAATATTATTTCATGAATCGTGACTAAACCTTTTAACAATTTCTTTAGCATACTTATATTTATTTAATAAAATTACGTCTTTTATTTGGATAATTTGTAACCCAAGAAAATATTTCAGTTCTCCCATTAAACTCATGTTGAAATCACTAGTCATTAGTTTATAAAAATAATTACAAAGTAAATCATTTGTTGAACAAAATATTATATCATCAATATATATGTTTATAATAAAAATATCAGTTAAAATTTTCTCTATAAACAAAGTAAGATAAACCCTTCCTTTAACAAAACCATTTTGCAATAAGAATTGAGTTAGTATTTCATACCATGATCTAGGATATTGTTTAATACCATATAAAAGATTTATTAAGTTTAAAAACATGATTTGGAAATATTTCATTTTTAAATATAGGGTTTTTTTAACAAATACATCCTATGAAATTATTCCATTTAAAAATTCACTCTTTACATACATTTGAAATAATTTGATATTTTAAAAACAATAAAATTATAATAAAATTATAATAGATTCCATCATAGAAATAGGTGTAAAAAATTATTCAAAGTCAATTCCCTCTTCTTAATAATAACCTTTAACTGCTAATCTTACTTTATTTTTAACCATGTTGCCAACTTCATTAAGTTTCTTACAAAAAATACAATTAGTTCATATTAGTTTTTATATTTTGGTAATTCAAAAAAATTACATACTTTATTTCTCTTAATTTGATTTAATTCATCATGGATAGAATTAATATTGTTTGAATCATTTAAATAATTATCAATATTAATAAAACAATTATCATCAAATATAATAAAAATATAGTAATTTAAAATAGAATTCATATTTTTTATTCTAGATCCAGCATTTCCAATTACTTTTTTAATATTTTCACAACCCAACCTGATGGGTCCTAAGATGAAACTACCACAAGACTACCTCAAATAGGCCATTGGCTGGCGATTAGTTCCAAAAAGGAGTGTCACATACATGAGAGGCATTAGTGTTAAGTACCTGTATACACACACAAACACATCTCCAAGCTCATACAATGATGAAATGTAAAAAAACCAATAAAAATGAATGCATACATATATAATCCCTTAATAAGAGTATGATATAAAGTACTAGAAAGAATAAAAAAGGGTATAAATACAAGCCCACCCAAAAATGGAAAGTAAAGTTTGACCTGCACAGAAGAAGGGTACTACCATCAAATGAAACACCGATATACACCTTCGAATATCTAGTGAAAAATAGCTACAACCGATCCTAGTCCAACAAGGAATACACAAAGAGGTCTATCATCCACATAATATATTACACATGCGGGCATAACCCATGCAAGTTTGAGTATAACAATACCAAGTAGGACACCCTGGAATAACCAAACCCAATGCATCAAGAGTAGTCATATCATAATAGGATATTTCAATTATAATGTGATACATACAAATAAAAATTTAGATATACTCATAAAATACTCTAAGTCTCAAAGGTCTCAACCAGTGCCAACCATAGTTCCACTGTGAGGTTTCACGTTAATGCTCATCTGGGAAGAACTGATCCCTGAGCTATACTGGTACTGGAGAAAATATTCCTAGAGGTTATGCTCATCAAATACTGATATAGATAAAGTAACACTAGATACTAGGAGGGTTCATATGAGATAAACACTTAATAAGACTACACCTCACCAGAAATATCAGATAACGATACACCGATAGGGGTCAATGATCAAGGCTTACTGGGGGGCACCAAACCCTACCGGAACATCCTCATAGATAGGGGATCAACACTCATGTAAATATTGGTCATTAAAATTCAAAAAACCCCATCTAAGGAAATATGAATGAAATGAGGATCGCTCTAGGCCTCTCGGAGGGATATGTTCTCCAAGCCACTGTGTCAATAGTCGAATCTATTTGAGACAACTAAATATAGAATAAGGGAACTATCCCTCACTTCTTATTTCATTAGAAGCTGTAGTGGGGTAACCCTCAATGAAAATAATGGGATACTGCACCGAACCCTCGTATGAATGGACTAAGGGAATACACTCAACCGATATTGTCCTAAGGATTATCATATAATCTATCAATGAAGTAGGGATAAGAACAAAGAGGAATCTAAACTATCCTCACAGGAGTACGAGACATGTATCTAAGGGTACATGAAGTGTCTCACTAATCCTAGAACTTCTTGTGTCTTTCACTCACATGAAATGAACTTTCCCACAATACACTCTGTTTCCCTTAAGGTACATGGTGTGTAGAAGTCACTCTACCACTCGACGTGTCATTCTTCCCACATCCATGTACACCAGAACATGTCCACATACATAGCTCTACCTGTGTACTATGAGCTTCTTGTTTACATGGTGTTTTGGACAACTTGTCCACCTGGGTGTATGCATGCTATACATGTCGATCCTTCTACCATGTGTCACAAAACATGTGTCTTGGTACACATGGAATGTAACAATACATGGCCTCCTAGGGGTGTACCCACTGCACATGATTAGATGGTTGGCTAAGGTTCATATGGTGTGTGACATGTGTTACATGTCATGTCATCCTTATCTCTACACTAAAACCCTAGTTCTCCATAGAAGGGACTAAACAATGTGTGTTCATAGGAGTATATGCCGTGTAGTTAGATTTTTCATAGAACCCGTGAAATAACTTTATATGTATTTTATGAAGCCTCTTAAGCCACTGATTTTGCTGGGAATCACTACACACATCATATATCTATGGTTGACTGATCCTCTTCACAACCAATGGCCATAATCTGGTCATATCTGGTGCTCAAGAACCACCACAATCGCACCTCTTCAGTGCCACATGCCCAAAACAAGAAGAAAAAATCTTGATCAATTGGTGGATATGCCAATATAGTCTTATACTACAATATTGCCATGAAATCTCCATCCCAGACCCAAAATAGCAATCCATTGTGCCAACAATCGAATGAAAAATGATCATTCATTGGGTATTCATCAAATCATAGGCCAAAAGTAATTTACAGCAATGAACACATGTAGAACAGGGATAGAAAATCATAAATTATAAAATTGAGGAATAACCATAAAAATTTGTATATTCTTGACTCAATACATAATCTCAGAAAATATGAATGAAGAGGTATATACATCCATGAAAAAAAATAATAATAATCATTATTAAATCCCACAGAAAATCCATACCTACAAAATGACCAACACACGGACCAATCCATTAGTCAATTTATTCATGTCCATTATGGGCTACGAAATGGGGAAAAATCCAAAAAACAAATATTCTACATCGATATGGATCAATTGATGAAAATGAAAAAATCTGCATCATTGTTGTTGGCAAGATCCTCGAGCTATATTAGCACACGATCCTCAATCTAATATGATCTAATGTCATCTTCCTAGAACACTATTCAATAATGGTCATCTAGGTCTCTAGAGTTTTGAGTAAAATATCAATATCTTCTCATAACAATGTATTTAAAAATGATTTCAGGTCTCTACGTCAAGTAAAAAATAATTCAATTTATTTATTTTATTTATTCGCCTGCGAAGGAACTTTAACAAAACTCTTGGTGCTAGAAAATCTTATGTCTCAAATATTGGAAAACCCATATTTTGAAAAAAATGATGGCATTATATTACTAATCCAATCCCCATTTAAGAATTATTCTAGTTTTTTAGGAAAACCGCACACGTGTGATATTTCATATATTTCAAAAATTAATTCTAGGCACATCGGGCCTCATAATCTCACACCGTTCTTAGAAATATTTAAAATTATTACATGGAAGGAACTAGGAAACTATACTATTCCATAATTTAAGGATTTTCTTCCCTAAAAATTATAAACTATGAAAAATGTGGGGATAATAAGCTCTCAACTGGGTCTCCTTCTCCCATGATCTCTCCCAATGATTCCCTAAGATTTCAAAAAACATGTACCTAAGGAAAACACATTCCCATGAAGGGCCTTTCTCCTACCAGTCCTCAACATTACTAGATACTTGAAGAAAAATCCACTCTCATGTCCCAACTCACCCAGGTCAATATCATACAACATGTCATGCACATACATCCTCAGCTGCGACATGTGGAGAACACCAAACAATGAAAAACCACTGTGGCCTCAATGTTAAGTAGAACACCGCCTCACTAACCCAACACAAAAATATTAAAATAAAGGGAATAATATTCCTAGAGATATCCTATCACTCTGGATAATATTCTGTAACTATCTAGCTCCAAAGTCCTCCATCATCAGTCCACTAAAGAATCCTGATGTTTACCGGCTAGTCCTCATCACCCCTTGGATGAACTTTACCCCTTCACAACCATCACTAGCAGTAAAAATTTAACCCGAGCACTATTACCCACTAGATCTAACTAGTATATTAGTTTCATTAAAGGTATCTCATACATGGACTCAAAAATGTGTTATATGGTGGTAGAGTGGTGATCATCATGATACACAAACCCCACCGATGGTAGATTATCCTCCCAACTATGGCTCACAAATGAAATGAGAACTCAAATAATGTTCACTAGAACCTAAATGGTCTATTCTACCTAGCTATCTAGTTGGGGTAAAACACTATGCCCAACTGTAAGTGAGTCCCCAAAGGCTTTCCACATTCTCTCCCAAATTGTTCCATGAAGTAATCATCACAATATATAATGATCATCAAGAGAATTTCAAAAATCCAAAATAACTCATATGCACATAATTTTCCCAAATTAGCCACACATATCTATGTTAATCACCCTCATATAGGTGAAATAATGAAAAGTTTAACTTGGAAACTCAGTACAACTCCCTTGGGTTCCCAATCGATTCCAAGAGATCCTGGTACATCCTATACTACTCTAGATATAATATTAATGTAAAAAACATCCTTATAACCTATTATCACATAGTGAATAGAATAAAAATTCATCCCTAGAAAAAGGGTGATGAGATCCCCTCCAAGAAATCCATTTGGATTATAACCAGTATATATCTGGTTACACAACACCTCACAATCAAAATCCCTAGCACATACCCCCATGAATTTATTTAGGAGAGAAGGGTAAGAAATATCAATTAGAGGTATACTGCACTATCCTCATGTGTCTCACATGATCTTACTCAACACCAGGCATACATATATTCCATCGAAGAAGACTATCATGAAATAATTTAATAAGGGTTTAGTATCCAGTTCATAAGTCTCACAATTTTACTGTGGCATACAACTGTACCAAGTGTATCACCACTAACTGAAAAAAACCACAAAATCTTTTGAAATCTGCTTATGGTATATCCTGATCCAAAACCAGAGCTGGTGATAACATGCCTCAAGGTCAACCTTTGAGAATTATTTCACTCCCACCCATTGGTCGAAGAATCCATCGATTCTCATGAGTGGGTACTTTCCCTCATGTCATCTTGTCCAAGTGACACCAACCCACACCCAACCTCAAGCACTCATCCACCTATCAAGAGAACAAAACATGGATAACCAAGAAAAAAGGGTATTATGAATCAAATTCTTTACAAAATCCTCTAACCATACCTACAACTATCAAAGCTACATGGGGTCATCCAATATGATAGCGTATATATTAGTCTATCCGTGGTGAAAGTCCACGAAAAAAACAACTCTCGATTATGGGGTAAATCTGAAACTTCCTAAATAAGGATTCCCTTATACTCCACTATTGCAAGAACTAAAATGTCATATAATATGATACTCTAAGGGCATCACTATCTGATAGATAAGAAGTCTGTCATAACATCCTCCACATGAGATTATCCTGCTTTTCCTGAGATCACTCCATATCAAAGGAGGAAAACTCCATACCAAAAATCAGAAGCACTACTACTCTCAACAGTAGAGAAATATGTGCATGGATGGTAGGAAACCAATATATACTGATGAAAACATCATAGGGTCTCACTACCATAATGAAGATATTCCACGCGGGGCTCTCCCTCATTCTAGAGTTGGGTCACACCATCGGTAAAAGCTTGTAATCACTGATCCTCTATGTAGGATCCTCAAACAAAAGTTTCAAGCAAACATTTATCCAATAGAATCCCTAGGTTTTGAATAAGGGATACTCTCAGGGAAAAGTGTCTCATAACTCTATAAGAAAACTGAAACTATTGTAGTGAAGACACAAGTCATACCTCCAACCACACCTAAAGTCTCTGTGAGATCCTACTATTTGGAACCCATCCTTTCCCTATCCAACCTGTTTACCCCAACCAGAGCCTGATCCAACACCTTTTCACATAGAACAACCTCAAACACACAATTGTGAGAAAATTATCCACTACATCTTGACACTAACCTCTTTGGATGGTACTGAATCTCCCACATGTTTTTGGATTACATGTCAAGAATGTATCTCAGTGGGGTAATTTTCCTTCTTTCTTTCATGTCTAAATTCACTCCTAACATCACCAACATAGGGATCCATCAATTCCCCACATCTCCCTACAAAATAATCTCAATTAAAGGAGGAAATAGAGTGGATCATACCTATGTCTAACAGTACTACAACAAGAGTAGGGTGAACATAGGTCATACCTCAAAATTCCCATAGAGACACTGGGTAAAGAACCTAAAACATCTAAAGTTTTCCAAGAGAATGAACACTAGATTACTGAGCCTGGAGTGGTCCAACTAGGGGTGGTGGTGGTAGAATCAACCCCCAGAAATTTCCAGCACATAAGCCTCAGTCCAGTTGGTGAGGACTCGACAGGTGCATCCAAGAGACCTAAGATCAAATCCGGGTGGAGGTATATTTCTAGGTTACTATAGAAATACTGTAGTAGTACTATAGCATGTATTGTTCGGCACTATAGAAGTTTGAACTATTCATCCGTCTGGGCCTTTGGTCCACCGGTTTGGTCCTCGGGTCCTGTAAGGCTTTCAGGCCACCCAAGGCCTTTGGGCCAATTGTTTCTTGAGGCCTTCGGGTAACCTTAAGGCCATAGAGACACCCCAAGTCCTTCAGGCCACATGAATGTAGATTTAACAGTCAAACTCTAAGGGACAATGCTTCAGATGATGATTCCGGGTAGGCACATTCACTAGAGCAGAGATAACCAGAATTGGAAGAATGAGAGGGTATGACATTGCCATAGGTGCCGAGCCTATGAAACTTTTCATAGGATAGCTAGCCGACCATCCCTATGAAGGTGGAGTGCTAATAACCTGACATATGTTGGGGAGGAGTAGTTCCAATTTGTCTTGTATGGGTGATTCCCTCTAAGACCTACGAGCCATGTAATTGTCTCTAAGACTTTGGGACTTGTAAGGGTTCCCCCTAATCCATTGAAAGGTGGGTTATCAAAAAAATAATAAAAAATGAAGGCCTTCGGTTCATTCTGATGAATCACTTTCCACCTTATACTGCTCCTCTAGCTCCACTATCACATCCGCCGCCCCACAGAACACCTTGCTCTAGCTACTTCCTCTACATAGGCAGTTCATCAATATCCTATATGACTG
Organism: Viscum album; assembly: GCA_963277665.1. Lineage (NCBI taxonomy): Eukaryota > Viridiplantae > Streptophyta > Magnoliopsida > Santalales > Viscaceae > Viscum > Viscum album. The sequence goes on from OY728123.1 coordinate 1,762,116,598, forward strand.
AAAAACAATGAGTAGGAAAATCTTGAATGAGATGTACTCTTCCATGGAAAGCATAAAAACACCTTATCCTTAGAGAAATTATCAGTTCGTGAGATATCTGATGAAACCTCATGTTTCATGACTTGTGTCACATGCATGCTATCAGTAGGTCCTACCAACCCTGTATCCCAAAAGATTACTACCTCATAATCTCATGATCAATGATAAAAACCTAATAATCATCAAACATCACCAATTTATCCATCCACAACTTGGTCTAACAAGCAGTATCCACCTGAACCTTCAAAGGTGGGTCTATGCACTGCTCAAATAGTGGAAACTATATCAGATGTTCACTCAGAAGAAAGCTTGCCTCATGACCAGGCCCCTATATGGTGACAACATTATTGATCAGGTTCAACTCTTGACCCTACTATGAAAAATTCATTGGATTTCATCATGAATACATCCCAAAAGAAGATAAGATGTACCACATTCAATGAGTATATCTGGAGAGTTGACTTAAGAAGGACTTGGAAACCACAACCCATTACTATATGATGCATGTACCAATTTTTTCCTTAAAAATAGTTCCTACATGTACTAAGTAAACAAGAAGGTTATTTAGATCTTGGTAAATGGATATATCATCCGCTACACCAACACTAGACACCCTATCCTGAGAGCCAATCTCAAAAAAATTTAACATTATTTCCATAGTTCCCAAACCAAACCTCACATATAGAAAAAAGAAACTCTAAACTATGATCATAAACCCAGTCAGTGTCATAACACTTCATGTTGGTTACCACTCTGATACCATTATATCATGACCCAACCTGGTGGGGCTCGAGACACAACTACCACAAGCCCACCTCTAGTAGGCCATAGGTTTCTAACTAGCTCCAAAAAGGAATATCGCACAGAAGGGATGCATTATCCTTAAGTAACTATATGTTCACACACATATCCAATCCCATAAAATTATGAAATTTAAAATAAATGATAACTATATATGCATACATCTATAATCCCATAACAAGAGTATGACATAAAGTACTGGAGAGCATAAAAAAGGTCCCAATATAGGCCCACCTAAAACTGTAATGTAAACTCTAGGATGCTTAGATGGAGGGGAATTCCATCAAGTGAAACAATAGTTAACAACTTGGTATTTATAGCACAAACTAGCTCCACCTCCTCATAGTCCACTAAGGACTTGGAAAAAGGTCCATCATTTTCATAAGACATGAAATGTGTGGGAAGAAACCATGTATGGGTGAGTATAACAATACCTAGTAGGATACCCTAAAATAACCAAACAAAAGTTATCATGAGTAGTTAGGTCATCATAGGATATTACAATCATAATTTTATACGTAGAATAAACATATAGATATAACTATAAAAGACTTTGAGTCTCAAATGTCTCCACCACTGCCAGTTATAGTTCCACTGTGAGTTTTCATGATAATGCTCGTCTGGGAGGAACCACTCCCTGAGATATACTACTTTTGACGACAATCATCCCAAAGGTCATGCTTTCTAGGTATTGATATAGATAAATTCATGAAATATACTGAGAGGGGTCATCCTAGATAAACATTTTATCAGACTACACCTCATCAGAATGATCATATCTCGATACATAGATAGGGGGTCAATGCCCAGGGCTCACTAGGGGACACCAAACCTTACTGGAACATCCTCACAGATTAGGGATCAAAGCATGTGTAAATATTGGTCATGATAATTTCAACAACCATATCTAAGGAAACATGTTGTAAATGAGGATCACTCTGGGCCTCTCAGAGGGATACAAGCTCAAGGGAACTAATTAAGTAGTTGGAGTGGTCAGAGACAACTCACTCTAGAATAAGGGAAATCTCCCTCACTGTACAGATCATTAGAAGCTACATAGGGGTCACCCTCTATGAGGAGAATGAGATACTACACTAAACCTTCATAGGATTGAACCAAGGGGACACACTCAACCGATATTGTCCTAAAGCTCATATAATATATCAATAAATATAAGTTAAAAAGAAATAGGAATCAAAATTGTCCTCAAAAGAGTACATGGAATGTACCTCTGGGCACACGACATGTCTCACTAAGCCTGAAACTACCTGTTTCTTTCACTCATGTGAAATTTACTTTTTCATAATACAGGATGTGATCCTTGAGGTACACAGTATGTAGAAGTCTCCCTGCCACTCAACATTTTGTTCTATCCATACCCATGTTCACCATACCATGTCCGAGTACACGAATCCACCCATGTACTCAATTAGTCCCATATACCTCCTATGTACATGGTGTGTTTGAGCACATGGCCACCTGGGTGTTCACTCTTTGTACACATTTATCCATCCTCCATGTTTTGCATGAAAAGTGAATTGGTACACATGACATGTAACACCACATGTAATCCTAGGAATGTAACCCTGTACTCGCTGATTTGATCATCTAAGGGCCACACGACATGTGACATGTGTCAAATGGTGTGTCACCTTATCTTGATGCTGAAAACCTAGCAGCGCATAGAAGGGACTACATGACATGTGTTCATAGGACTACATTATATATAGTCATGTTTTTCCAAAAACCCATGGAAGAAATTTAAGAATATTATATTGGTCCTTTGTAGCCACTAATTATGTCAACAATTATGATGCAAATTACATATTTGTGTTGACCAATCCTCCTCGCTACTGATATCCATATTCCAACCATATCCAGCTCTTTGGTACCACCACCTTCATGCCTCGTCAGTGCTGCAAGACCAAACTGGTAAGAACACTTCATGATTAATTGATAGATATGATACCATAGTCTTATACTATAATCTTATTTCTAAATATCCATCCCAAACTCAAGGTTGTGATATTTTGCATGAAATATAGAATATACAATGGCCATTCACTGAGTATTCGTTGAATTTTAGGCTAAAATAAATTTACAATGATGAACACACATAAAATATAGATATAAAACAATAAACCCTAAAAATTAGGAATGAACCTCATCCTTTGTTTATTTTCTCCTCGATCCATTATTATAGAAAAAATTAACCAAGTGGTATAAAAATCCATGAAAAAATAAAATAATAATCATTCGAAAAATCTCGTAAATAACCCATACCCACAAAACAATTGATCCGCGAACCAAAAAATGGGAATAAATCCAAAAAAACCATCACACCTAGACATGGATCAATCTCTGGTGAAGAAAAAATATTCATCATTGTTATTGGTGAGATCCTCGAGCTGCATTGGCACACAATCCTCGATCTTATCCGATTTGATGTCGTCTGCCGAGAACACTCTCCTCCAATGGTCTTCTAGGTCTCCAGAGTTTAGAGGCCAACCAAAAGAACTCCTCATAACTATGTATTTTAGGATTATAGGTCACTACATGAATAAAAATAAAATAAACAATTCAATTAATTAATTTTATTTTTTCACCCGTGACTTCACTTTAACCAAATGCCCAACACTGATAAATCTTATGTTGCACCTAGGATAAAACCCACATTCTGAACTCAACATAGGCCTAAATTTTTTAATATGAGCCTAGATTTAATATTTATTCTCTTTTTAGAAAAAATTCATGCAAATGATTTTTAATATATTTAATATATTTTAAAAATTAATTCTAGGCCCACCAAACCACAAAATCTCCCACCGTCTTAGTGCCTGACATCAGAAATATTTTTAGAAATATTAAAAAGTATTATTTGGAAAAAATTTGGACACTACAAATATGATGATATTTAAGAGTTTTATACTCTTTAGAATGAATTTTAGAAGTTAGTTTCTCCCCCTAAACCAATGTATTATCATATTATTGATCATTATCTTCACTAAAATTTAATTCCATCAATTCTTCATTATCTTTTCTTAAATTTGTATTATACTTGTTATTTTTATTTTAATTAAATTTAAAATGAACATAATCCTCAACAAATAAAGTTATCTTATTGAAAAATCTATACATATTACTAGTATTAGAATTACTTAAAAACATTCATTCATCACTTTTAGAATCAAAATTTTCTAAATTATTATTGTATTTAAAATAAAAAATTTACAACCAAACACCATAAAATATCCATATTTTATTTTAAACCGTTCAAAAAATTCATAAGGGTTATTACTTAAAAATGGTCTAATGGACATTCTATTTAAAACATGACAAGCTGTATTAAAGTTCCTACACAAAAATATTTAGGCATATTGGACTCTATAATAATTAATATTGATATTTCTTAAATTGAGTTATTATTTCTTTCAACCACATCATTTTTTTGTTTCCTAGAGGTAGAAAAACAATAATTATATCTATTATACTCACCAAATTTATCAAATTATAAATTAAAAAAATTCTCCACCTCTATTGCTTCTGAAAGCAATGATTGAAATATTTTTGAAATTTTGAATAATTTTGTATAAAACACAAAATTTGGTAAGATTTTCACTTTTGTATGATAAGAAATATATCCAGATAAATCTACTATCATCATAAAATATTTCAAATACAAACTTCTTTCCACCTAAACTATTAGGTTGTATTAGAGAAAATAAGTCAAGGTGTATTAATTCAAGATATCTAGCAGTATTAACATCATTTATATATTTAAATATTTATTTATGCTGCTTACCCTTTAAACATGAATATCACACAATATACTTGTTTTTAACTTTATCAATTATAGAACTTGTTCATGCTTAGGAAAATTGTACAATAGTATGATGTTTTCTTGTCCAAGTTTCTTATGCCATAAGATATCATCTATTTATAAAACATTTAAACACTTAACTTTATATTTGGTTAGATCAAAAAAATCAATAGTATAAACATTATCTTTTATATTTTATAAAAATAAAATAGGTTTACTTTTCAAAATTGTACATATATCATTTTCAAATATAACATTTAACACATAATCACATAGTTATAATATACCTATTAATTTTTTTAAACCATATATAAATTATAATTTTTGAATAATTACAATTTTAGAAAATAAAACCTCTCAAAAACCTTTAATTTAAACTTTAGAGTTGACTCAAAATGTAATTTGGCCTAAATCACATGAATTAAAGGACAAAAAATATATGAAATATCACTTGTAATGTGTCTGGAACACCCACTATCTAAATAATATAAATCTTTGAGAAATTTTAGGTAGATTTCCTGAAATGCATCAATCAAGTAGAATGTTTTGGTACCCATGCTAACTTGGGACCAATTATATTAGTAATAGAAAATTTTGGAATCCGAACAGATTTAAAATATTGATTTGAGGGCTGTTTAGAAAACAAATCATAAAAAATAATTTTCTTGGTTTTTACAATTGATTATGTAAATATAAAAGACCATTTATTGAAATATTTCCATTGAATTCTTATTTTAAAACATGTAAAATTTTTAATACTTTGTTTTTGATCTTTTAACAAAATAGTATTATTCATCCTTTTTTATAATATATTACAACCAAAAAAATTATTATTATATTTTTGTTTCCTAAAAGACATTATTTTTTTATATTTCTCTTTTCCTTGAATAAAAGTAGATAAAGTTCCTTTAATAATATAAAATTACTTTTTCAAATTAACATTCTCTTATTTAATAGCTTCAAAATCAGTATAGAATTTTTCATTCGAACCAGAAGCTGCAATAATCAAATTTTTATTTTATCACTTGAGGTTTTTATACTCATTCTCAACTTTATTAATTTACTCTAAGAATAAATTAAACCTTATTTCACAATCATTATCATTTATTTCCATTAAATCTTCATGTTTTTCATTTTCTTATTTTACTTTCAATATCTTAGAATCATAGTTATTTTTATATTTCTCATTCTAAGAAACATTGATATTGATATTTTCAAATTCCTTTTTCAGTTTTACATTTTCTTTAACTAATTTATTATTTTTAAAATTTATGTTAGTATATTTTTCAATAATATTTGAACTATAATTCCCTAATCCCCCATTATCTTTATATAGTTGTTTAAATTTAGGATTCTTAGAATCCAAATCAAAACTAGAATCAGAATAAGTTTCTTTTTCATATCCATATATAACATTATGATTAAAATTAATAAGAGTTATTAATTGAGTTAAATTGAATCAGGTACCTCATAATGTGTATTTGTCAAAGTAAGGTTCCCTATCTCCTGTTCACTTCCTAAGACACTTCTTAAATATGAACTATCTGAACAATCCCATACTATAAACAATGCTTACTTTCCCATTATCATTTTTTCATTATCTTTATTTGAATTTTTGAGTTTGGGAAAATCAATCATAATGTGTCCTTTCTTCCTTCACTCATTACAGGTTAATTATGAAACATACTTATTATTACTAGAATTACCTTTCTCATACTCCTTTTTGTTATTTCTTTTGAAGTGTCTCTTTTTTTCCATTGTTTTTCATAAATTTGAAAACCATATTTCTAAAGCGATTCATTTCTTTATTACTTTCTTGGAACTCATATTTAGAAGATTTATAATATTTATTAATATTAAATTTCAAATAAATCTTTTTCTTCTTTGTAGACTCCCTGTCGATATTTTTTTAATTCAAGTTCATACTGTGGAAAATAACTAATTAGTTCATCCAAAGTATACTCTTTAAAATTATTACACTCATCAATCACCACTTTCTTTACATTCCATATTTTTTGTAATTCTCTCAACAACCTTTCAATAAGAGTTGTGTTATCCATTACTTCACAAAGTAAGTTCATTCCATTTTCAATGCTTATAAATTGGTGAAACATCTGGTTCACTGATTTATCTTCTCATATATTGAAGTCTTTGTATTGTTTTTATATCATTTCTATCTCACATCTTTTCAACTTTTCTAACCCCTATCATGTAACTTGTAGAATTCTTTAAATGTCTTGGGTTGTCTTATATACTGAAACATAGCTATATACACTTCTAACTATATGATAGTGTAGAATATTATTTAATTTATAATTCAAAACATAATTTACCATATGGTTACCTACTAGTGTCTCTGGATTATCTAAACATAATTTATATGGATTCTCCCAAATTTTTCAATGATACACACTTAACTGATTTAGGTATGACTCCATTTAGTCTTGCTAATATCTGTAGTCACTTTCATGAAACAATGAGGGATTTTTAGGTATCCATCCATCATTTTCATTAATACCTTCCATATTCAAGAACCAATATTTATTCCATATACTATTAGTCCTATTATTTTTATGTTAACACAAACTATATAAACTAAAAAAATATGTCCTTAAATAATTTTTTCTAATACCAACTATTGGATCAAGATAGATGTAAAAATAGAGTGGGGGGGGGGGGTGAATAGTCCTTTAAAAGTTTATAAACAAATAATAAACTAAAGTTTATTATAGTGTGAATAAAAAATGAAGTGTAGTGTTTAGAGTATAGTGTAGAGGAAAATAAAATATGAGAACAATTTTTTTTAGCAGTTTAGATCACCAAGATCCTAGTCCACTCTTCAATCTTCTCTACTCAGTGAGATGATTGGTACCCACTAAGAAAACTCACTTTTAAAGGTGTGATAACCTATTTACAGAACTTTAATTTTACAATACCTAAAGGAAAAACTAATTCATTACTTTTTACAAGAGTAACAACCTAATTTGACCTAAATTTTCTTTGATATTCACAACCTAAGAACCTTCCTTTTGGTTGGTGGAATAACCAATACTGACTTGATTTTTATTGAGAAAAGAATAAACTGATGCTAAAAATTTAAAATAGATGAAAGAAAATATAACATGGTGAAGAACTAAAAAAATGACGTTAAATAGTTATCATAATATGTGAAAGTTGATGTAGATCATGGAACTTTGATCACTTCAATAGCAATGAATGGAACATTGATTTTTATTCATGATCACATTAATGTAACTATAGTCATAGAAGATTTTAGTTTAGTATCAAGAAAAAATATATATGTTTCATTGCATGACTTGATATTGATTTATAGAAAAACCATCAATGGCCATATATCTCCCTCATTAAATTATTGTTGAGTGGTAGTTTCTTAAACTCATCACAACCATTCAACTGTTAGAAATATTCAAAAATATAAAAACATGAAGTTACCTATCTAAATGTCACACATATTCGATGAATACTTTTACCACACTCTAATTTCCACCTTTAACCCATTAAAAATAACTTCCAATATGTTTGTTATAACAACTAATATTTTTTCAAATAAATAAAATAATAAAAACCACTCCCACAAACTTACAATAATTCAATAATTTAAAAATTAGAAAAATTGAGTTTAAAATAAATAAATATTTTTTTAATATTTAAATAAATATTTTCATAATATTTTCTCTACCAAATATCTTACACATAGTCAATATATTTTATATTTTTTTTACAATGCAATAAAATGATTAAAACAATTTGAATAAACCTGCAGTTAATTAATATATCAAAACCTATCATAAAATTGAATATATTTTAAATTTCAACATTGATGGTGTGTTAAAAATATAAACATTCAAAATATATTTTTTATGTATTTTATATGTATTTTTAAATTAAATAAATAATTAGAAATATTTAAATAAAAAATGTAGATAAAATTTTTATCAAAACAAAAAATAAATTGATTATACTGTAAAATTATAGAAATGTTAGAAAATAAAAAAAGTGTTGAAGTGACCAGCAATCTCATAAATTAAGGTCGATATTTTCTTCATATGGTTTATCACTATAATATGCGGTCGATGTTTATGAAATGTGGTCAATTAAATAGCTTTTTGGAAAACCGGTATACACAACATTGTTTTCTTTGTGCAGTTGACAGTTCATAACATGTGGTCAATACATTTCAATGTATGGTTTCTTCATCATTTTTCTATAAAATAATACCTTATACTCAACATGTGAGATTGAAGAAGATTATGAACAATGTTTTATCCAGAATACTATCATGAAGTTCATGGTGCTGCTATACTAACACATGTGGATGTGTAAAGGTACAATGAGTTTGGTATAGGATGAATAAATGTAGAAGTTGCAAAAAGGTTCTTCTATGCATGCACAATTTCATCCATAAATGTAAGTAACGAAAAAACATATGTTTCATAAGGGTACATAATGAAATCCAATTGGTATATAAAGGTAGAGTTATAAGTTTCTTATGCTCGCATATGGGTAACTCCTTTATTGCATATAAGTAGTCTGATAATTGCATATGGGTAGTCCTAATAATTATTTAGTTTGACTATTGGTAAAAAGGGTTTTGAAAATGTAAGATAAATGTTATGTAAGGGTAAGTTATAAAATATAAAGGCTACATAAGGGCATAAATTATTTTATGTAAGGGTAACCTGTGAGTTCTAAAACTCACATAATGGTAGTGTCCTCCTCACATAAGGGTAGAATAGAAGTTATGTGAAGGTAAGAAAACTTAAGTAATGGTAAAATGAAATTACGAAAAGATATATAAGGGTAAAAAAATTTAAATAATAATTTTTTTCACAAAGTTTAAAAAAATATTATATAGTATAAAAAAGAATAAATGATAAATTATTAAAGAACAATTAAATTCAAAAAAATTATTTATAATAAATAAAATAAATACAAAAATATATTTCTTAATAATAAAAAAATAAATTTAAATAATTTTCAATAAAGATGTAGATTTTCATTTAAAAAAACAATAAAACTAAAAAATACTAAACATATCAACACTAACATATTAAACTTCTATTTTTACTTTATATAACTCCATTTTGTTGAGGAGTGTAGATAGTATTGTATTGGTGTTTGATTCCATGTTTATTTAAATAGGAATTTAAAGAGTTTCTTATGTACTCTATTCTAATGTCAGTTCTTAGCTTCAGTATATAAAAACCCATATTTCTCCCAACAGCCCCTCTAAAGTTTTTGAACATATCTTCAACCATTGACTTATCTTTCATGAATATTATGTTGGTCATCTAAGGGAATTAATCAATGAAAGTAATAATATAAAAATCACCTTTTTTTATTGATTCCTCATTATCCCACAAGTATTAGAGTGTGTGAGGTTAATAGGTTTGGTGTATTGTATGTAAACTTTCTTATGTCTTCCACTACCCATCCTTTCTTTTAATCATGTTATATAAACATCATCATCTTTTCTTTTCAGTTGTGGTAAATTTCTTATAGAATCCAACTAATAAAATATACTTATAATTTCCTTGACATGGTTCCCAAGTCTTCAGTGACATAATTTATTTTCATCTTGGACACTTAGATAAAAATAATCACAAGAATATTAAATCTAAAATAGATTGCTACTGGTTCTTTCTCCCTTATTAACAAATATTCCATTTTTAAAACATTGGATGATGCAATAATATTTTATGAACATCAATTCCTTACCATCATCACAAAGTTTTCTAACACATAGTATTTTTATTTTATCCCATTAAAATACATAACTTCCTTCTTCTATATTTTCTAATTTTCAATCTCATCCATACCAATTCCTATTATTTTTAAGGAACTACCTTTACCAAAGTAATTGCTACTCCTTCTTGTTCTTCAATAATTTTTTTAATATTTTCATATCACTTTTTATGTTTAAGAAATAAACACCATCAATAATATATAGTTGATTCCTTTTTCTAGATTTTAGAGCAGTATCAACAATAAAATATATTTATTTAGTTTTATTATTTCTAGTTTTCTTTTATTTTTTTACATAAGAAAACTATAATATAATTTTTTTCATACATTATTCATAAAATTGACATGGTTTTTCAGGCATTCTAAAATATTCCTCAAAGAAATAAAATAAATTTTTATTTGGGAAATTTCTAACTTAATATTAATTTTATTTTATTTTTTCTTGTAACTTAAGAAAGTTAATTTCTTTTCTTCCACTTTAATCCACCTCAATTAACGATTCCTTTTAGTGAGAGACATATTGTGACAACATTTATATAACTTGTGCCTATATAAAATGCAACACTAATAATATACACTAATTATCAATCTTAAATAGAAAAATGATTTTCCCTATGATTAATTTATTGAGTTTCAATACATATTACTATATTTTATTCTCACTAGCATATTAAAACTTTATTATAGAGGTTATTTCCAACTTTAATTGATGTTATGAGTTTTTAACACCATTTCTCAACCAAATCTTTCCTATAGATGTTTCTAACACCTGTATAGTTAGTCCAATCTGATGAACTTTTCTGTCTAGTGTCTGTAGATATCATATAGTTCTTGGAATGAGTTATCTTCAAATCTTGATATGTTTAATATTTTACCTTCAAAGATTTGTTGAAATTTTATTTCATTTTAATAAAAGTATTTTAATCCTCGTTACATATTTTTTGAGTCTTATATAACTTTTCATCCTTAGAAATAAATTTCTTATCAAGATCTTTCATAATCATTTCTTTTTTTAAAATTTTAGCTTAAGGTTATTAATATCGTCAATATAATCATATTCATTTTTAATGAAATCTCAATTTACTTAATTTTTTACTCACTTTATTTCTTCGATATTATGATCTGTTTTGTTGGGTTCTTTTCTCAATCCATTCCACTGGTTCTGATGTTAGCTGATATTCCATATAGGATTCTTGACATTCTTCGTCTTCATGGGTTGATGAATATTTTGTTTTCAATATTAGCAATGAGGGTTCTAAACTTATTTGAATTTTTATCTTCTAATGAACCATTACATTAGACCCGTAATCTAATTTATTAATAATCATATCTCCTTTGTTTCTAATTAACTTTTTCTTATTTTTGGTGGATTTATTATCTTATTTGGAAGTTTTTTTCCACTACTTCCACTGAGTATTTTATTCAAAATCATCACCATATTATCCAAATTTCTTCTTCAGAAAATTCATAGAAAAATGTTCAATTAATATAGACTCAAAAAATGTAAGAGGGGTTTTTACTTTCCTTTTACTTTTCAATAATTCATAGAGATAAAGGACAATATATTCTCATTATTTTAATTATAATCTTTATTATCTTTTGAATCACTAAAATTGAATATCTCATGTTTAGGTTTATGAATTTTCATCTTATTCATAGATTCAAATACCATTTATTGCTTAATATTATTCTTGAATGTTGGATTATTCCTCAACTCATATGAAACATGAAAGTTATACAATTAATTAAGAGAAAGATCAACTTTATCATTTAATGTATAGATTTCAGGATCAAACCATTTTAAGAAATTATCTCATCATTTTCTTAACAATGTTAGAATATTACAAGATATCTATAAAACCTATAACATTACTAACAATATCAATATATCTAGTAAAGTATTCACAAGTAGTTTCTTCTTCAACCATTCTAAACTCTTCAAAATTTAATATCTAGATTTGAATTTGTTTCCTCCACTTTAACACTCCCCTCAAAGATACATTTGAGTTTTGCCCAAGTTTCCTTAGATTTCTTGAGGCCCATCACATCCATCTAAACATTTATGGAAAAGGATATATGAATATAAATTATAGATTTCCCATCAACATCAATATTTATTTTATCAGTAAATATCATAGGATAATCTTTCTAAATGGTTGGAAACCCAACTGTAGCTGCATAAATCACCTCTAGTATAAGTGATAAAAGATAAGGTATCATTATTTTTTTCTATACGCAATAATGTTTTCCTTTAAAGGTAAAAATACCCCTACTATTATCTGAGTTGTGATTATCCATGATAATAAAAAAGAGGATCATAAAGAGGGAACCTGTATGCTCTTATACCAATTCAAGTTCCTAAAAATATGAGAACCACTGGGGGTTGAATTAGTTGTGGTATTTTACAACTTATTTTCTCTAGAAAAAAACCCCTAAAACTTGTTCGTATTTATATAATTTTCTACTATATATCTTAAACTTACTTATATTAAATGATATGAAACTAAATAGAAAACATAATATTTACAAGGTTTTCCCCAATATAGGTGACTACATCCTTTTCATGGAGACCCTCATCGGTCCATGAAAATTCAATATAATATGAAATGTATAAAAAATGATCAAACTCTTGTTATAAACCTTCTATCTCTCAATAGGAAATTATACTAAATCCCAAAATTTATAATGTTTTATTTTAATTTCGATCCAAAAAAAGATAAGATACTTTTCTTAATAGCTCAATGAAAGTTCATCTAGAAATTATACATATGATGTATTCCATCTGGTAAGACTCTATCTAGTGTGCCTTATACCTTCATACAATATAACATCAATAGGTATACCTCAAAATCACTGTACATATGATCAGATATATATTCAATAAAAAAAACTCTACATCTCACAAACACTACCTAGTACCTCTATTTGATAAATTATTTGACGAGAAACCTATTTATGATGCCTATGATTTAATATCTATCTAGTTCCTCTTATTGAAGAAAAGGTTTATGTGGTTAGAAACTTGCCATGCTTATAATTATTCATCACTTATATTCTCACTCATATCAATAGTTTTAGTGACTTTAGTAAATACAACCCTTTATATAGGTGTTACCGTACAAGAAAAACATGAGAACAAAAATATTTTTTCCAGAAAACTCAAACTCAAATTTGAATTATCCCACTCATCACAACTTCAATTGATGCTTCTCAAATGTTTTAGAATATTTTAGAGGCTTCATGAAAACTCAACATCTACAACCTTCTTTGAAATTCCTTACAAATACAGGTTAAGGAACTTATTAAACATGGAAATATAAAAAAAATTGAATGAATAACTTAATATAATAATTATTAAGTTATTTACATATTTTATATAAATACTCCTAGAAATCATTACATTACACTGTTTTTCCAATGAATTTATAAGAGCATTCCTTCCAGTGCACCATTTCTCTATTCAGTGAACATTTTATATTTATTTAACTAGTGATCCATTATGTTCAACTCCCATATATCAAATAATCTTTGACAACTAAAAAATCTAGATGAACTTAGACTCCCTTGATCCAATGATCTTCATATGGAACCATTTAATAATATATTTTTTACTCTTATCCCTATCTACTTCAACTAGGTTTTATAAAGGGATTGATAAAAGTATGATTAATCACATTATAACCCTCCAACTGATGAATTAGAAAAATGATATCCTATGGAATCAAAAATTTAATCCATTAGATATTAATTAAATCTTTTTTCCAATGGATATTTTATCAATCAACCTATTAATTATATGGAACTTTGAACTATTCCATCGAATGATTTTTATAAATATCAATAAAAAATATTCTTCACACCTAGTCAAATGTTTATTTATCTAATAGAATTTTATTTATATCCTTTATACTACAAATAACTTCAGGAATTATTTTCTTCATATTTTACATTATGACATTCTTCATATTTGAAATATTAAATATGTACATCTTGAATATTTTACTTTGTACACACTATCTATTTGATCAATTCATCTTTAACTTTATAAATCCACTCAAACTTTTGATTCTCACACTTTATAATTATCTCACTTTTCACAAAATCATGAAAACATAGTACCATGAACTTATTTCTATAATTAATTTGGTAAAAATCTCCATGGTATTTCTAGTAAAATTTTCCCACTTCAAATCATAATTGAATAAAAACTTCATCTTCTCACCGAAAGTAATTCTTCCCCATTTTGAAATCTTCTTCCTTTGTAAAAACCCATAAAAATCAACTAGGATCATGAGTGTATTCATGATGTTATAAAATAAAATATTTAAAAATAATTATCTAACTTAATGAAACTTTTCTATTCTTAGTAAGAAAACGTTTTTAAACTTCTTTAGTAACACATTTTATTCTGAAACACAAAAACAGTTAAAAACCAATTGTTGAAAACAAATATAACATTTATTATGAAAACATCACAAAGTATCTTTAGTTTTCATTAATAATTCAATATCTAATCATTGGAGTAGTGAATTTATGACCTTATAATACTTTTTATATATGATGGATTGGGTAAATCCAAAATCAAATAATATATTTTTAGTTATTGATTGGATGATGAGTGTACCTTTCACCACTTATTTTTCATTACCCACTTCACTAGTTGTGATTATACAGTCTTTCCTTTTATTTATTAGATTTGGACTATACTGATATTGATTATTATTATCAACCCTTGTATTGGTTCATTGGTGAGTGTCATTTTTATACTCTTTATAATTGAAGAAATTTTGTGTGGTTGGAATATTAGGTTAATTATTATTTTCATCCATTTCATTAGTTAGACACTTAATATCTCTTCAGTATTCATGAGATTAATAGAATTATATTCTACACTTAAATAATCTCTCCATTAATTTTTAAAAATCCCCTTTATGATTCTTCCCACATTTTTTATATGTAGTAAGATGAATTTTATTTCCTCCATTGGTTTTATCATTTTAGATTACATGAAACTCAATTTTTTTCTTATTATCTCTAAAACCAAGAGAATAATGGGAGTCTCCAATTTCTATTTCCACTATTATAAAACATCAAAACATTTCTTTATATATACCAAAAACCCTTAAAAAATGAATTTTAGAGACTTAATTTTAATCCACTAAATAAATAATCAATTTTTTTAGAGGTTAATGATATAATGAATATCATAATTTTCATGTCTCATGAAGTTCGTTTCATATCTACCAATGAATTCATTATCCTTTTATTTAATCTTGGGGAATTATCTCTCCATTTTAATGTAAATAGTTTAGGGAAAATAGTTATAGAAAAATAATTTCGTAAACTCCTCACATTACATGGTGTTGATTTCTTCCTTTTACCTTTATTTTAAATGAGAATCCCCTATTGATCAACTTCACCATCCAAATGATAAACAACCAAAAAACCTTTTCATGATCTGAGCACTAGAGAATAAAAAATATATTCTTTATTATGTTAATATACTAATTAAAAATTAGTGGATTATAATACATTCTAAAGGAATGTTTACATTTATATAAAAATTAATAAATGGATATATATTCATTCCTTATAATTTTTAGGAGTTCAAAATGTTTTTTTCTATTTGTTAATTTATTAAGAATGTTTGGAGAGAATAGCCATAATATTTTTCACTCCTAATCCCAACCCACTTGGTTTCTCATTGGGATAATAATTTCATTGTCCATTACACGCATTTTTAACTTGATTCATCATAGTTCTATCCAATGAGTAAAAAAATGGTTAGTTTGAGTATTAAAAAATAATATACATAGTAAACAACAATATTATAATAAAAATAAATGCCAATATGTATCTAATTATGAACCCTTAATTTAAACCTATAATAATTTAGGTCTAACTTATGACACTATTATTTTATTATATAACACTTCTGGTTCAATATAGGTTGATTTAAGTTTTATCCCCTAATTCTTTATAACCTAATTCCCAAAAATTATCTAAACTCCACCTTGATACCAACTGACATGACCCAACCATAACATGCATACATTTTGCAACATTTTACATGAATAATCATTACATATCATGTAACACCCTAAGAATTTACAAATTGACTTAATATAGAATGCATGCAACACTTAGTCTCTACAAAACACCACTTTGTTATAACCTATCCAAGTAAACATAATTTTTCCACCTCTATGATTTGAATTTCGAAAAACTGACATACACAGTTGCATTCAGTAAGATATTTAGAGTTTGATAATACAAACTTAATTTTGGGTGAATAGTAACATACCCTTATGAATAGTAACACACCCTTATGAATAGTAATGAATAGTAAGTCGGCCAAAAATTAGAAACTTCACCCATGAATGTATAAAAACAATTTAGAAACCTTAAAAGTGAAAAAAATGATCATAGTATAAGTATTGGATTTTTTGTAAGTCATTGATATTTTAATTACAATTTTATGATTAATTTAATAATTTAAAATGGAAATTAATTTTCTTAAATTTTAATCATAAATTGTTACTTTATTGTCTTATGGTTATACAATAATTTTATGGGACCTTGATTATTTTCTCAATTTGTTATAAAATGAGTTATAGTTTTAAACTTGTTTTTTTTGGAATAAATTATGAATTTATTTAAAAATTAAATTAAAAATATATTGAAAATTAATTTTAAAAAATGGATTTCATTTTTCAATTCTAAACTTAAAAAAATGGTTTGAGTGATTTTTTTAAATTTTTCAAAAAATACTCGAATTCTTGATGAATAGTGAAATACGGTAAAATACAATATATTCAAATTCTCAGTTAAATACACTATTTATGAAATCATGAGTGATTTAAGGCTACTTGGTTCAAATTCACATGCACTTATCACTATTAGGGGTCACATGAAACAACACCATTGGTTGTCTTGATAGAAATAATAAAATAATGAATAAAATATTCAAAATTCACTCCTCTCCTCCACTATAAAACCCCCCTCACTCCCTCTTCTCCTCACTCTTATAATCCTTTAATCTCCTAAAATTTCTACCCAACTACCCTCCCCTAGTCACTTTCCACGTCTAAGAATCTATTGGTCTTTCCAAAAGACTAAAACCCCTTCTCTTAAAGAGATTCTCAAGGAGGTGAATTTAAGAGGTAAATTCATCTTTTCATTTCTTTTATTTCAAGTTCTCTTTTATGTGGTATGTATTTCAAGTTAATATACCATGTTCTTATTTTAATTTTATTATATTACAATAATATTTTATGAGTCTTATATGAATGGTTTAACTCTTTCCCCTCTCTTTTTAATGTTTTCTAAAACCATGTTGCATAGCCGTTATGCTGCAGAATTTTCAGCTCAAAATCTCTCTCTTTTTCAAGAACTCTTATTTTGTTATTATATTTTAATTTTAATTTTATTATATTGGGATATGTAATTACATATCTACCTTAATTTCTATATTATGTAATAATTATGAGATACCCTTTTTCTCTCATCAATATATTTTTTGAATTTTAAGTGACGTTAGGCTGTCGGATTTTTGTAAGAGATTTCTCAACTTTTCTTTTATTTTGAGTTCCTTTATTTTCCTTTACTCTCCTCATTTATTAAAAATTTTGTGATGAATCTAATATCTTACATTTATTTTAATTTTTTTATGATAATGGAATAATTTTTCATCACCTCTCCTTTCCCATTATTTAATACTAGAAATAAAAACACTACCCGAGATGTGCTAATCTACCACATTCAAGGATGATGGGTTTTCAATTTCTATTACCATGTTCAATTATAGTAATGAAACCATTATTATGATTTAACCAGACTATAATATATGTATTATGTCTCATCTATGGTTCTGTAATCTTTTTTTACACATGGTTTTGATTTATAAAGCAAAATGAGTTCATTGTGTTCAAAAACCGCAAACTAACCCAAAGCGTTTTCATTAAATGATTTAAATAATGATTCATCTTCACTCCAAGTAACCAAATGAATTTTAAAAACATGTAACCTTATTTATGTTCACTAATAACATAAAATTTCAATTATTAACAATAATCCTCATTTTACATGATTCTCTGTTCATGCATATAAGTATACCCATCTGGAAAGAAACGGACCTGAACAATGAAATTGTACCTCTTAACCCATCAAAAAGGACATGAATGAACTTAATAAGGTTATAATAAATCAATTAAATAGAGAAAATGTTATGTAAATCTTAATTAATGAATTTAATTTGGTTATCCTGGACACTAATACCAAGTGAAGAATACCATCAGACTTAAGGTAAGTGTTTTTTATCTCACTTCCATTTTTGTGAGATATTCTGTATTCACTACTATTACTTGTGTATGGTGTATGTATACTACCCATTTATGTTTTATACCATGATTAAAATTATTTTACTAATATTAAATTTTTCATTTAATTATTATTAATTTTGGGGTATATTATTCAATTGATTACAAAGTTACAAGTATTTTTTTACTCGAACCTCCATTTTCATTCCAGTTGCTCTTATTCTCTAGTCACCTCAATGATATTATTTTATTATCTACTACTCATAAATTGTATTTTAATGTTCTATATATGTGTACCAATCAAAATACTGCTTCAATTTATGGGTATTTATATTTTTTTAAAAGGATCTTTCAAAACTTCTTCCCGAAATACAAGTTCAATTCAAGGAACTTCTCGGATTCTTACCTATTTTTAAGTTCACCCTATAATCTATTTTAATCCATATTTATCTTTTAAAATTCACACACTTTACTATGAAAAATATATTTTGGTTCATTTCTGGTTTTATGAAAGAAAACATGCCTTTGCACTTTAAAATCTCTTTAATGAATTTCTTAAACCGCACTAAAATGTTTTAATTCTAAAGCTTCTTTAAAATCACTTTTTACACTTTTTCACCATAGTGGGACATCACTTGTGCCTCAAATGTAATATCAATGTCCTTAACTTTTATTTTATAGGATAAAAATGTCTAAAACCATGTTTATGAAAAAAACAAATGATTTTCCAAAAGTACTCTTCTATCCAATGTAAAATGGATTTTTCTCATCTCACTTTTACTTTTATGATATATACACTTTGTTCACTAATTATTCCTTGCATGTGGTGTGCATACTTAACTCTAGTACATAATATCAAGAGTATTATTATTCTCATGATATTCTAAGGGATTATGATTTGAATATTTCAAGGTGGTATGAGACACTTTGTAATGTTTAAGGATTATTTCCTCAAGAAATTTTCAATGGTATCATTTAAATGTATCTTATCTATGTAAACATCCTTGTTGAATCTTGTACTTCATTAGGGTTTATTTTATATGATATCATCTACCATATTTAATTTAATGGTTTATGATTAGTTTTACTATGGATGTTCTATCTTAAAACCACTCACCAATTTACTCCGAATGGTTAGTGTTTATGATTATTGTTCAAGGAAAGTAATTTACATTTCATATATTAGTTTCAGTATGAATGTCTACGTTATTTATGTTTATACCCATTCATATTAGGAATGAATTTGACTTAGTAATTGTTGGGTGGGGCCCGATATAGCCCCTCGATGCATCGGTAGGTCTAAACAGACAAACTATGGTCTTGGCATGAGGCCTTGACAAAATGAATATTTATGGTTTTGGCCGAGGCCTTAATAACTTTTAAACTCCTTGGACGAGGCCTTGATGGTATATTTTATAATGTCCGACATATAAAATTCCCTCCTTATGAATCTATTAATTGAAAGTTCATGTGGTTATTCATCTAGTAGAATAACCACAGTTACGTTTTATTATGGAATTATTTACTCAGCTAATATTCCTTCCTTGTGTTCAAGTTTATTATTTGTAGAGGCATGTGGTTTCAATTATTCACCATGACTATTTTTTTTGTTTATGATATATTCCATTGTATTTCTTACCCTTACCGAGCATTTGAGATTATCTTTTTATTATGTTTCATTTTCTCATGACATGAAATTTTTTTTATGATTGACCTACAAGGATAATATTAGAGTGGTGGATGTTCCCAATAAAACTTATATATGTTGTAATTCTATTCAAGTTGTAATATTGAACATATGTATATATCTTGATTTCCAAAAATACAAAACTACTCAATAATTCTAGATTTTATTCCTTATAATCAATCCAACGTATTAAAATAATTCACGAGTTCCAGGATTCTGGGGTTTGGGCGTTATAGTTGGTATGAAATGAAGTTTAGTAGAAAATTTGGAAACTAGATTTAGAAAACTTAGATTAGGGAACAAACCCCTAAGATAGTATATGAGGATAAACACACAATAACATCCTGGAATATTGGTAAGGAATATATTATGTGGATCTTCCTGGAAAATACATCCCTGTCTAGATACTACAAGTGGACGTGGTTCTGGCACAGATGTACCTAGGAGTGAAAACTATGATAAGGAGTTTTTTGCATGACCCAGGTTATCCTGGTACATGACAATGGGCCTTATTGCGCACGTAGTTTTACAATCTCTAGGGATATTTTTAGGATAATTCAAATTTTATTTACCCACCATTTTTAAGGATTTATGCCCCCAAAGTAACCTATATATACGGTTCTAGGATTTACGTTGCATAAATTTATGCTATGTACTATACCATGTTTAGAGTCATATAGAGTTCATAATGTTACCATCTAATATATAATATGGAATTGATTTGAAATGGAACCTAGTATAAGGAATGAGAACTTCACCAATGCACATGATATGAAGAGTAAGAAGGATCATGTCTATAATGGTCTCAAGCCATCATTTCAAAGTAATATTGTCTCACAAGTATTCAAACATATGAGGAAATATTATCATGTGTTTAAAAGGTATTTAAAGACTTCTCTGAGTCCTATAGATTTTAAGGGAAGAAAAAGAGGAAGAGGATGGTAGGAAAAAAATGGATAAATGAAAGAAGGGAAAGATATATTTTCCCACATGTGATAATTGTGGAAGGAAACACCATGGTATATGCTTTAGAGGAAAATGAGTTTTATTCAAGTGTGGAGAAAAAGGCCACCATGCTCATAATTGCAGGACAAGGAAATAATTTTCCTATATTCATTGATTCAACTACAAGGAGATGACACACTATGTGAATCAATGTCCCAAGTGTCAAAGGAATATACCCCAAATAATGATTTTAGATAATGATCAAGTTGTAATGCTACCTCAGATGAAGTAGAATGATTAATATTCCAAGTCAATAATCAATCCATTTGAATATTTTTTCAGTAATATACTGGTTGTATGAATTATGATATATATAAGTATTATTCTGCAATACTATTTCATCAAGGGTTTTTGGTCATATGATGAATGGTACAAACTAAAAGTGATTCAAAAGAAAGTTAATATTTTTAGAATAATATATATGATTTTGGTAAATACAACCCTTAATATATATATATATATGATGTTGAGATAATGATGATGAAATTATTGATTCAGATAAATACTAACTACCTTGGAACTGATTATTGACTTATCGAGAAGTGTTCTTTGCTATCATCGATTGAGACACTTTTTTATTTAAGGAATATATCCAATAACATGTATCATACTTAAGGAATATGGAAGAATGCATGTTTCCAATATGGGTTTTATGGTAATTCAAGTTATTACCATATTTCAAGAGGATACATGATTAAGTTATTCACATGTTTAAAATGTGAATTATAGAGATGATTCTTATTAATTAAGGGTTAATGATATGTTCATTATGTAAATTTATAGACATTCATTATAATGTGTTGAATCATTATATTTTATAATTTTAAGCATTTACAAAAAGGTTTAAGTTGACCATTGTATGGTGGTTTAGAGTTTAATGTCACTATACGATGGTTTGATTATTCTTCCATGGACATGTTGTATAATTAGAATGAATTTTTTGTATTAACTAAGGTATTTACCTTTCCTCTTATTAATAGAATATTTTAACCATATTCTTGATGTGGTTTTCCCACTTGGGAATTTTTAGGTATCAACAATTCACTTTCAAAGTTAAATTCCAAATTTCAATGATGTATTTTTTGTAAGGAGGGGATAATGAAACACCCTAAGAGTTTACAAATAGATTTAATATAGAATGCATGAAACAATAAGTCTCTAAAAAACACCACTTTGTTATAACCTATCCAAGTAAACATAATTTTCCACCTCTGTGATTTCAATTTCAAAAACTGACATACATAGTTGTGTTCAGTAAGATATTTAGAGTTTGATAAGAAAAACTTAATTTTTGGTGAATAATAACATACCCTTATAAATAGTAACATAACCTTATGAATAGTAATGAATAGTAAATCAGCCAAAAAAAAATAGAAACTTCACCCTTGAATATATAAAAATAATTTAGACATCATAAAAGTGAAAAAAATGATCATACTATAAGTATTTGTATTTTTGCAGGTCATAAATATTTTAACTACAATTTTATGATTAATTTATTAATTTAAAATTTAAATGTATTTTAATAGAATGTAATCATAAATCATTATATTATTTTCTTATTTTTATAAGATAATTTTATGGGACCTTGATTAAATTTTCAATGTGTTATAAAATGAGTTATAGTTATAAAGTTATTTTTTAGAATAAATTATGATTTTATTTAAAAATTAAATTAAAAATATTTAAAAAATTAAATTCTAAAAATGGATTTAATTTTTTAATTCTACACGTTGAAAAATGGTAATGTTTAATTTTTTGGATTTTTCTGAAATACTCGAATTTTTGATGAATAGTGAATTATGGTAAAATACCATAAATAAAATTATTAGTTAAATAAAATATTTATGACATAATGAGTGATTTAAAGCCACTTGATTCAAACTCACATGCACTTATCACTATTAAGGGTCACATGAAACAACATTATTGTTTGTCTTGATGGAAATAATAAAATAATGAATAAAATATTCAAAATTCACTCCTCTCCTCTACTATAACACCCCTTCACTCCCTCTTCTCCTCACTCCTCTTTGAATTAAGCATCCTCAAAGTTCATCCTAAATACCATCCCCTAGTAACTCTCTAAATCAAAAAATCTCTTGGTATTTCCAAAATAATAAAACCCCTTCCCTTAAAGAGATTCTCCAGGATGTGGATCCAAGAGGTAAATTCCTCTTTTCATTTCTTTTATTTCAAGTTCTCTTTTATGTGGTATGTATTTAAAGTTTTCATACCATGTTATTATTCCCATTTTATTCTGTTCAAATACAGTTTTATGGTTTTTCTATGAATGGGTGACCCATTTCCGCTCTCTTTTTAGTGTTTTCTAAAACCATGTTGCATAGCTATTATGCTGCAGAATTTTTGTCTCAAAATCTCTCTCTTTTTCAAGCACTCTTATTATGTTATTATCTTTTAATTTAAATTGTATTATGTTGGGATATGTAATTAAATACCACCCTTACTTTCTTTATTATGTAATAATGACGATATAACCTTTTTCTATCATCAATATATTTTATGAATTTTTAAGTGACGTTGTTAGTCTGCTGAATTTTCATAAGGAATTTCTCAACTTTTCTTTTATTTTGAGTTCCTATATTTTTTTCTTTCCTCTCCTAATTTATTAAAAATGTTGTGATGAATCCATTATCTTACATGTACTATAATTTTTTCATTATAATGTAATAATTTTTCATCATCTCTCCTTTCCCATTCTTTTATACTGAAAATCAAAATACCACCAGAGATGTGCAAATCTACCACATTCAAGGACGATGGGTTTTCAATTTCTATTATTGTATTAAATTATGGTCATCAAACCATTATTATGGTTGAAAAATACTATAATATATATATTATTTCTCATATATGGTTCTGTAATCTTTTTGTACACATGGTTTTTATTTATAAATAAAAATGAGTTCGTTGTGTTCAAAAACCGAAAATTAACCCAAACAGTTTTCATTAAATGATTTAAATAATGAATCATCTTCACTCAAAGTAAACAAATGAAATTTAAAACCATGTAACCTTATTTATGTTCACTAATAACATATAACTTAAATTATATAAAACAATCCTCATTTTACATGATTGTCCATTCATGTATATAAGTACACAAATCATGAAACAAGTGGACCCGAACAATGAAATTGAACCTCTTAACCCATCAAAAAGGCCATGAATGAACTTAATAATATTATAATAAATAAATTAAATGTTTAATAGGTTCTATAAATCTTAATTAATGTATTTAATTTTGTTATCAAGGACACTAATCCCACGTGAAGAATACCACCTGACTTAAGGTAAGGGTTTCTTCGTCTCACTTCCATTTTTGTGAGATATTTCATATTCACTACTATTACTTGTGTATGGTGTATGTATACTAACCATTGATGATTAATATAATTATTCCATTTAATTTAATTATATTAAATTTTTTATTTAATTATTATTAATTTTGGGGCATACAATTCAATTGATTACAAAGTTACCAGTATTTTCCACCTGAACCACCATTTTCATTCGGGCTGCTCTTATTCTCTACTGACCACAATAATATTATTTTCTTATTTACTCCTCATAAATTATATGTGAATATTATATATATGTGTACAAATCTGAATTCTACTTTCATTTATGGGAGTTATATGTTTTAAAAGGATCTTTCAAAAATTCTTCCAGAAATACAAGCTCGATTCAAGGAACTTCTCAGATTCTTACCTATTTTGAAGTTCACACTATAATATGTTTTGAGCCATATTTCTCTTTATAAAGTCACAAATTTTACTATGAAAAATATATTTTGGTTCATTTATAGTTTTATTAATGCAAACATGCTTTTTCACTTTAAAATTACTTTAATTAATTTCTTAAACTGCACTAAAATGTTTTAATTTTAAAGCTTCTTTAAAAACACTTTTTACAAGATTTCACTTTAGTAGGACATCAATAAAGCCTAATATTTAATATAAATGTCCTTATATTTTATTTTCTGGGATATAAATGGTTAAAACCAGGTTTAAGAAAAATACAAATTATTTTCCAAAAGAACTATTCTTTCCAAAGTAAAATGGGTTTTTCTCATCTCACTTTCACTTTTATGAGATATACACCTTGTTACCTACTTATTACATGAATGTGGTGTATGTAATTCTCTTTGGTATATCATATAAAGAGTATCATTATTATCATGATATTCTACGGTATTATGATTTGAATATTTCATGGTGGTATGTGACACTTTGGAATGTTTAAGGATTATTTCCTCAAGAAATTTTCAATTGTATCATTTAAATGTATCTCATCTATGTCAAAATATTTATTGAATATTGTACTTAATTTAGGTTTATCTATTATGATATAATCTAGCATATTTAATTTAATGGTTTATGATTATTTTGGCTGTGGATGTGCTATCTTAAAACCAGTCACCAATTTACATTGAATGGTTAGTGTTTATGATTATTATTCGGGGAAAGTTATTTACATTTCACATGTTAGTTTCAATATGAATGTATATGTTATTTATGTTTATCCCAATTCATATGAGGAATTAGTTGGACTTATTAAGTGATGAGTGGGGCCCTCTATATCCCCTTGGTACATCGGTAGGTCTGATGAGACAAACTATGGTCTTGGCATGTGGTCTTGAAAAAATGAATATTTATGGTTTTGGCCATGGCCTTAATCATTTTTAGGAGTCTTGGTCAATGCCTTGACGATATATTGTAGAGTGTATGACATTTGAATTTCCCTCATTATGAATCTATTAATTGAAATTTCATGTGGTTATTAAACTCGTAGAATACCCATGGTTATGTTTTATTATGGAATTATTTACTCAACTAATATTCCTTCCTTAATGTGTTCAAGTTTATTATTTATACCATACCTATTCTTAATGTTTATGATATCTTCTGCTTTATTGCTTACCCTTACTAAGAGTTTAAGCTCACCCCTTTCTTATGTTTCATTTTCTCAAGATATGAAGAATTCTTTTTATGCTCGACCTACACAGATAATCATAGAGTGGTGGATGTTCACAATAAAACTTATATGTTGTATTTATTTTCAAGTTGTAATTTTGAACTTACGTATATATCTGGATTTCTAAAACTACTAAACTAATCGATCCTTCAGTATTTGATTTCTTGTAATCATGAAAATGTATTAAAATAATGCACTGGATCTATGCTTCTGTGGTTCGGGTGTTATAGTTTGTATCAAATTAAGTTTAGTAGAAAACTTGGAAACTATATTTAGAAAACTTTGATTAGGGAACAAACCCCTAAGATAATATATGAGTATAAACATACAAGAACATCCTAGAATCTTGGTAAAGAATATATTATGTGTATATTCCTGGAAAATACATCCTTATCTGGATACTACAAGTGGGCGTGGTTCTGGAACAGATGTACCAAGGAGTGAAAACTCTGACAAGGAGTTTCAGGCTTGACCTGGGGTATCCTAGTACACAACAATGGACCTTAGTGCGCACCTGGTTTGAAACTCTTAGGGGATATGATTAGGATAATTCACATTTTGTTTACCCACTATTATGAAGGATTTATACCCCTAATGTAACCAAAGGATATGGTTTGAGGATTTATGATGCATAAATTTATGCTATGTGCTATACCATGTTTAGAGTCTTAGAGAGTTAATAATGTTACTAACTAATATATAATATGAAATTGATTAGAAATGGTGCCTAGTAGAAGGAATGAGAACTTCACCAATGCATGTGATGTGAAGAGTAAGAAGGATCATATATCTAATGCTCTCAATCCATCATTTCAAAGAAAGATTTTCTCCCAAGTATACTCATCATATGATTAAATAATATCATGTGTTGAAAAGGTATTTAAATACTTATATGAGACCTATGTATTTTAAGGGAAGAAAAAGAAGAAGAGGATAGTAGAGAAAAACATGGATAAATGGAAGAGGGAAAGATATATTTTCCCACATGTGATAATTGTGGAAGGAAACACCTTGGTATATGATTGAGAGGAAAATTATTTTTCTTCAAGTGTGGAGAAAAAGGACACCATGCTCATAATTTCAAGACACAGAAATACTTTTCCTATATTCAATGCTTCAACTGCAAGGAGATGAGACACTATGTGAATCAATGTCCCAAGTGTCAAAGGAATATACCCAAAATTATGATTTTGGATAATGATGAAGTTAAGATTCTACCACAAATGAAGTAGAATGATTAATATGCCTAGTCAAGAATCACTCCATTTGAGTATTTTGTCAGTAATGTACTGGTTATCTGAATTATAAGATATATAAGGATTGTACTACAATACTCTATCATTAAGGATTTATGTTCGTATGATGAATGGTACAAAAGAAAAGTGATTCAAAATAATGTTAAACTTTTTAGAAAAAAATATATGATTGAGGGAAATACAACCCTTAATATATATATCTGATGTTGAGATAATGATGATGAAATAATTGATTCGGATAAATACTAACTGCCTTGGAACTAATTATTAACTTGTCGAGAAGTAGTCTATGCTACCATTGATAGAGTTTACAAAACTTTTGGATTTAAGGAATATATCCAATAACTTTTATCTTACTTAAGTAATACAGATTAATGGATGTTTCCAATATGGGTTTTACGACAATTCAAGTTATTATCATATTTCAAGGGAATACATGATAAAGTTATTCACATGTTTGGAATGTAAATTTTAGAGATGATTTTTTTGTTTAAGGGTTAATGATATGTTCATCATGGAAATTTATAGACCTTCATTTTAATGTGTTGAGTCATTATATTTTTTAATTTTAATCATTTAAGAAATGGTTTAAGTTGATCATTGTATGGGGTTTTAGAGTTTAATGTCACTAAATGGTCGCATGATTATTCTTCCATGACCATGTTGTCCAGTTAGAATGCATTGTTTTGTAGTAACTAATGTATTTCCATTTCCTCTTATTAATAGGATATTTAAACCATATTCTTGATGTGGGTTTCCCACAAGGTAATTTTCAAGTATCATCCATTCACTTTCGAGGTTCAATTTCAAATTTCAAGGAAGATTTTTTTTACGGAGTGGATAATGTAACCCCACAAGAATTTAAAAATAGATTTAATAAATAATTAATGAAACACTGAGTCTCTATAAAACACCACTTTGTTATAACCTATCCAATTAAACATAATTTTTCCATGTATGTGATTTGAGTTTCGAAAAACTGACATACACGGTTGCATTCAGTAAGATATTTAGAGTCTGATAAGACAAACTTAATTTTTGGTGAATAGTAACATACTCTTATGAATAGTAACATACCCTTATGAGTGGTAATGTATAGCAATTAATAGTAAATCAACCAAAAAAATAGAAACTTCACCCATGAATGTATAAAAACAATTTAGACATCTTAAAAGTGAAAAAATGATCACAGTGTAAGTATTGGTATTTTTGTATATCATAGATATTTTACTTAAAATTTTATGATTAATTTAATAATTTAAAATGGATATATATTTTCATAAAATGCAATCATAAATTGTTACCTTATTTTATTATGGTTATAAGATAATTTTATAGGACCTTGATTAATTTCTCAATGTGTTATAAATGAGTTATAGTTTTAAAGTTGTTTTTTTAGAATAAAATATGATTTTATTTAAAAATTTAAATAAAAATATTTAGAAAATTAATTTCAAAAATGGATTTCATTTTTCAATTCTACACATAAAAAAATGATTAGGGTGAATTTTGTGATTTTTCTGAAATACTCGAATTTTTAATGAACAGTGAAATACGGTAAAATACCATTTATACAAATTATCAGTTAAATACATTATTTATGAAATCATGAGTGATTTAAGGCCACTTTGTTCGAACTCACATGAAATTATAACTATTTGGGGTCTCATGAAATAATACGATTGGTTGTCTTCATGAAAATAAGAAAATAATGAATAAAATATTCAAAATTCTCTCCTCTCCTCTACTATAAACCCCCCTCACTCCCTCTTATCCTAACTCATATAAGCCTTTAATATCATACAAGTTATACCTAAATAACCTTCCCTTGTCACTTACCACTTCCAAGAAGCTCTTGGTCTTTCCAAAAGACTGAAACCCCTTCCTTTAAAGAGATTCTCAAGGAGGTGGATTCAAGAGGTAAATTCCTCTTTTCATTTCTTTTATTTCAAGTTCTCTTTTATTAGGCATGTATTTAAAGTTTTCATACCATGTTCTTATTTAAATTTTATTCTATTATAATAATGTTTTATGAGTCTTATGTGAATGGGTTAACCCTTTCCCTTCTCTTTTAAATGTTTTCTAAAACCATGTTTTATAGCCGTTATGCTGTAGAATTTTTGTCTCAAAATCTCTCTCTTTTTCAAGCACTCTTATTATGTTATTATATTTTAATTTAAATTGTATTATGTTGGGATATGAAATTACATATCCCCTTATTTTATATATTATTTAATAATTATGAGATACCCTTTTTATCTCATCAATATATTTTATGAATTTTTAAGTGACGCCGTTAGCCTGGCGGATTTTCGTAAGGGATTTCTCAACTTTAATTTTATTTTGAGTTCCTTTCTTTTCTCTTTTCTATACTCCTTTCTTCCAAATGTTGTGATGAACCCAGTATCTTAAATTTATGGGAATTGTTTCATGATAAATTAATAATTTTTCATCATATTTATTTTCCCATTATTTTATACTAAAAATGAAAACACCACCCGAGATATGCTAATTTACCACATTCAAGGACGATGGGTTTTCAATTTCTATTACCATATTCAATTATGGTCATAAAATCATTATTATTGTTGAAGTAGACTATAATATATTTATTATGTCTCATATATGGTTCTTTAATCTTTTTGTACACATGGTTTAGATTTATAATGCAAAATGAGTTCATTGTGTTCAAAAACTGCAAATTAACCCAAACAGTTATCATTAAATGATTTAAATAATGATTCATCTTAAATCCAAGTAACCAAATTAAATTTACATCCACATAACCTTATTTATATTCACTAATAACATATAACTTCAATTCTAGACAACATTACGAATTTAACATGATTCTCCATTCATTTATATAAGTATACCAATCATGAAACAAACAGACCCGAACAATGAAATTGAACCTCTTAACCTATCAAAAAGGCCATGAATGAACTTAATAAGGTTATAATAAGTCAATTATATATATCATAGGTTATTTAAATCTTAATTAATTAATTTAATTTGGTTATCCTGGACACTAATACCAAGTGAATAACACCATCAGAATTAAGGTAAGGGTTTCTTCGTATCACTTCCATTTTTGTGAGATATTTCATATTCACTAATATTACTTGTGTATGGTGTATGTAAAATACCTGTTGAAGTTTAATATAATGATTCCATTTATTTCCATGATATTCAATGTTTCATTTAATTATTATTAAATTTGGGGCATACGACTCAATTGATTATAAAGTTACAAGTATTTTCTATCCCAACCTCCATTTTAATTCGGGTTTCTCTTATTCTCTACTCACCTAAATGATATTATTTTCTTATATACTCCTCATAAATTATTTGTAAATACTATATATATGTGTACCAATCATAATCCTACTTTAATTTATGGAGAGTTATATGTTTTAATAGGATCTTCCAAAAATTCTTCCTGAAATACAAGCTTTTTTTTAAAAAAGTTCTCGGATTCTTACCTATTTTGAAGTTCACCCTATAATATATTTTATGCCATATTTATCTTTCTAGAGTCAAAAATTTTACTATGAAAAATATATTTTGGTTAATTTATGGTTTTATGAAAGAAAGCATGACTTTGTGATGTAAAATCTCTTTAATGATTTTTTCAAACTCCACTAAAATGTTTTAATTCTAAAGCTTCTTTAAAAACACTTTTTACATGATTTCACTTTAGTGGGACATCACTTGTGCCTCAAATTTAATATCAATGTCCTTAAATTTTATTTTCTGGGATATAAATGTTTAAGACCAGGTTTATGAAAAATATAATTGATTTTCTAAAAGAACTCTTCTTTCTAAAGTAAAATGGTTTTTTCTCATCTCACTTTAATTTTTATGAGATATACACCTTGTTCACTACTTTTTCCTTGCATGTAGTGTATCTAATGCCCTTTGTAATATAATATAAAGATTATAATTATTCTTATTATATTATAAGGGATTATGATTTGAATATTTCAAGGTGGTATTAGACACTTTGTAATGTTTAAGGATTATTTCCTTAAGAAATTTTCTATGGCATCATTTAAATGTATATTATCTATATCAACTTCCTTGTTGAATATTGTATTTAATTGAGGTTTATATCTTATGATATCATCTAACATATTTAATTTAATGGTTTATGATTAGTTTGACTGTGGATATTATATCTTAAAACCATTCACCAATTTACTCCGAATGGTTAGTGTTTAGGATTATTGTTCGGGGAAAGTTATTTACATTTCATATGTTAGTTTCAATATGAATGTATATGTTATTTTTTTTATCCTTGTTTATATTATGAATAAATTGGACTTAATAAGTGTTGGGTGGGGCCCACTATAGCCCCTCAGTGCATCGGTAGGTCTCATGAGACAAACTATGGTCTTGGCAAGAGGTTTTGACCAGATGAATATTTATTTTTTTGGCTGATTCCTTAATAATTTTTAGACGTATTGGATGAGGCCTTAATGGTATATTTTAGAATGTCTGACATATGAATTTCCCTAATTATTAAGCTAGTAATTGAAAGTTCATGTGGTTATTCTACTAGTATAATACCCATGGTTATGTTTTATTATTGAATTATTTACTTAGCTAATATTCCTTCTATAATGTGTTCAAGTTTATTATTTGTAGAGGCATGTGTCTTTAATTATTCACCATGCCTATTGTTGATGTTTATGATATATTATGCGGTATTTATTACCCTTATTGAGCATTTGAGTTACCCCTTTCTTATGTTTCATTTTCTTAGTACATGAAGAAGTTTTTTTATGATTGGACTACAAGGATAATCTTAGAGTGGTGGATGTACCCAATACAACTTGTATGTTGTATTTCTTTTCAGGTTGTAATATTGAACTTATGTATATATCTGGCTTTACAAAACTACTAAATTACTCGTTTCTTTATGATTTGATTCCTTGTAATAATGAAAATGAATTAAAATAATGCACCAGCTCCATACTTCTAGGGTTGGGGCATTACATATCATTATAAATCAAGCACTAGAACCTATAGGTTTTGTGTCATTGAATATTAGATTCATAACCAAGTTATTTCAAAACCATTATACAAAATCTCCAATAAATAATCTTCACAAAAGATACTCTTCTAGACATATCATCCACACTAATCTTGTTAATTACCTAGAGAATGGAAATATAAGAATGGGTGAGATAAGACACTCAATATGGAGTAAACACAAGAGATATCCATAAAATATTACTTGTGATCATAAGATGAACATGTGGGCCTAAGAACATAATCAAGGTACATGAAAATAACATAAAGAAATCACACCCAATAAAACATGTATAATAGATCATGAATCATGACATAAGGATTTTAGCATAACATATGAAATGAGGCAAAAGAATGTTGAATCATGAGACTATTATGATAATACATGGAAATATAACATACAATGTATCATAAGATTGAAATTTTACATAATAATAAGAATAAAAATCATTTCTTATGTCAAGGATCACTATCAAGACCATTATCACATGGTGGATAGAGTCCTATAGTGGATTGGGTTAACTTACCATTCCCAAAAACATAATCGATTAGGTTCACTCCCCAGTACCATACATATCATCTCATGTGATATAAATCTTATACAAATTAATTTAAGGGATATATAATTCTAGGCACACCATATACATAATGAAAATCCAAACATATATGTGCCACATGATCATGAACACATTCTTAAATTAACCATAGCATACATAACCCATGAGAAAGAAATGGGTTTCATGAAAATTTCCAAAAGAAATGACCATAAGAGATCCTGAGAAAAAAGGTTTATGGTTTCATTTAAGAATATACCTAGTTAATCATTATAAAAATTAAAGGATATTGACATATATGAAAATAATTTATACAAACAATATAAAATCCCTTTTAAAATTAAGAAGTAATATCCTTTAACTTTTTATAAATTTTATTTTGACATCAAATATTTAATAAAAAAATAGTTTTATAAAAATAATGAGAAATTTAAAAAAATACTTTGAATAATTATGAAAACTTGAAAAGGAAGCTTCGTAAAGAGAACTGAAGAAAAGGATATGATAAAGGGACCATGTTGGAAATGTTAATTTTTTCCCTTTTACTATTTTATAAAAATAAATTCAAATTTAGTAGAAAATTACCATTACCAACAATATATTTCCACATAATTACATACATAAAATTAAATTAAAAAAACATGCACATAGAGGAGAATAATTTTTGACTAAAAATAAGAGATAAATTCTACTCCACTTATATGCATAATTTTGGTTAAATTGTATACCAAATAGAGGTGAAAAGGTATGATGAAATGTAAAAACCTAAAATAAATATATTATAAGAAGTTAAATGGGGTATTATAGATAAATTACATACAATTTCCCCAAATATGAATTTAGGTATAGACAATCTTGATTTCAAAGTGATATTTGTGATGAAAACCTTACCTTTTCTACTTAAATCCACGAAATCACTTTAACATCCTATAAAATAATGATTACCATAATAATAAATTATTTTAGAACCTTTTTAATATTTATTAAATTTTACACTCTTCAATTATAATCATTTATTACACATAAATTAGTTATATAATGTTTCTTTTAATAATTAGATATTAGTAATTTTGATTGTTGCATTAATTTTTCATAGTGATTATGACAATCCTTATTATTTGATAAAAATTTAAAAATTACATAATTATTCAAGGTAATTGAATAATTTTTCTTAAATGATTTATGAAGATTCATTTTCATTTTTTTAAAGGTATGGTTATGGCTTCAGAGAATAGAATTTATGATGGGAATGTTTCTAGTAATTTACCAATAACATTGAATTACTTTATAATGAAAATTAATTTTTGAATCATACTTATAGAAAAATAATCATAAAATAAATTTATCAAAAATATAATACATTAATATTTTTAATTTATTGATACTCATACATGATTAAAATGACGGTGTTGGTATAGTATCACTTATGTTGGTGGTTGAACCAACCAAAAAAAGAACATGATATACTAATGAGTGATCAAGAGTTTAGAGTTACATAATTGTATTATAATTTTAATTGATTCATAATGTTTTTATATAACGTAATTAGAGTTGAGAATGATATTTATTAATCTTTTGATTGTAAGGTAATTGGAATATATGGTGAAAAATCAGATAATTACATCGATGATTCACTCCTCAAAATAGGTTCCTTTAGAACGAATAATTTACACCTACTTCTAGGGTATAATAGATAAAAAATTTTGAATAAGAATTTCAGAGGGCTAATTTGGGACTGTATCTAAGAGATAACCAGAGGAAAATAGTGGTTTGGGAGGGATAGTGCAGGGGTCCTTTTATATGTTGGTTTTGAGTGACATTTACACAGATACCCATTTCTTAATGTGTAAGGAATGTAATTTCCCATTGAAAGTGGATATAAAGTGAAAATATAATAGATATTAGTCTTCAATACCTTCATTTATACAATATATAGTCAAATTTATATATATATTTGGCCTTTACTCCTCAATTTAACACTTTTACCTCATTTTACCATTAACGCGGTAACATAATTTTTACCTTAGTGACTTGTTTTTTCTAAAAAATAAAAATCCCCTTCATACCTAAATTTGATATGATAATTTCAAATTTTTATTTAGTTTAATTCAATTTAATTTTAAAAAATGATAAATTTAACTTGGAAATGAAATCGTAAAATATATATAAAAAATTATTTTTTAATTTTTTTAAACATTAATTTATAATATTATTTGATAAAAATTACTAATAAATGAGTGTTAATATATTTAATTAAAAATGTAAAAATTATTTTTTTATAATATTCCTTTAAATGTTATAAATTTAATTTATTAATATAAAAATATATAATAAATAGAAAAAAATATTCAAAAAATATTCAAAAAATATTCCATTTTAACATTGAATGATTTTACTCACACACTTTCAAAATTAATTATTTATTCTTTAAGCATTCAATTTTATCAATCCATTGGTATTATAATTTTTCTTGTGGTTTTATAAACACATATATGTGAAAGAAGGTCTGATCATGGATTTGGTAACCCAAATCCATGATCCTGCAAAAATTTATTAAAAATGTAAAGACAAAAAAACATACATAGCATAGTCCGTAGACCCACACGGTTTGTAGACCCACACACATGACATAAATCCAATAACATAAAAAGATGAGATGACCAAAACAATACCGTTGATAATATACCTTCAATCATTATAGTGGTCAACAACTTGAAAAATTCCCGTGTCACGAATCATAGGGAAGATACCACAAATCCTACATAAACTAGATCTAAAGTCACCAATTCGAAAGTCATCACCTCCTACCAAGGCAGTCAACATCTCAACAGCCTGTCATTGAAAATCCCACATCGAGGCTTGCACATCCTGTGCTTGAGGCCATTTCTAGAAATTCTCCACTGGTAGGTCCAATGTTCACAAGAAACTAATGCTCTGAGAGTTTCCATCAACATGATCTAGTCACCATGCAGCAGAACCATCTCCTTTCTTCCCGATGTCTCCATATTATATCCCTATGCCAGAACATGTGAATCCGCGTCTCAGTCATCACTCCCGACAACACCGTTGCATGCCTGCGCTCCTTGTTCCTAGGTGTCTCCTCCCATCTATTCAGTACGAGGCTGAATCCCCCATGAAACATCCCATATAACACCAGATCCACCATAATCCCAAAACCGCTGCTCCCCGTTGTTCGGTCTCCATCATCACCTCCACAGGGGTACCTCCTCATCGCATAGTTTCACCATCTCCAACCATCCTCACCGTCCAAATAGAACCTAGCATCGCAAAAGAATCCCAAGAAAACCGTGGATATCAATAAGACGATGTGAAGAACTCGCTGATAGAAAATATTTTCGACCCCAATTAACAGGTAGCCCACCGCTCCTGGCGTCCAAAAAGTGGCTCATGCCTCTCATGCTATCCCAAAGTCATCATCCATGATTCTCACTCCGAGAAAGTCTCAATATCTGTGTACCTAGATCTTTTATAGAAGTGAGGGATGTGGAATCCCCAGAACAGTCATGATTTACTTTAGAGTATGAACCAAACTTAAGAAGTTTAATCCTACTCTAAGGATAGAACATGGAAAAGAGATCCTTGTCCCCAACAACATCACATTGAGATTGATCATCATCACATTGATTCAATTTTCTGTAATCATAGAAATGATAACAAATTCATCATATTACCATATATCAAATGAACATATATCAAATTAACGTATATCTAATGACCATACAACCAATTACCATATATATAACAATCATATCATCATCATCATCATCATATATTTTTTATTAATAGAAATAAAAAAAATAAAACACAAAATAAGCGAGAGAGACCCATCCCCTCCCCCCTATTATCACCAACATTGTCTAGGGAGGCCTAAAATAATGTAGACTGAGCTCATCCCCCTTAATATATTAGATCCCCTCTACCTTGATGCTGGATACATTATGAAGCAATGTCTCCATCGTGCTAGAAAAATCCACTGAAGCCAAGTAGTATGCAACTTTGTTCCCCTCCCTCTAGCTATAAAGAACATGAGAATTGCTATTAAGTAACTTTCTGCATTTTATGATAACGTAAAAAATTGACCAAGGCATGAATCTATATCTTTTCAAGGAATTGTTTACAATCATAGAGTTTGTCTCCACTTTAGAAAGTTCTAACCCTTTTTCCCTACAGAACTCAAGACCAACATGCATTGCCACTACCTCCGCTTGAAGGGAGGTCCCCAGATCAAATCTGGCTGAGAACACCAAGTAGACCTATCCACTACTATCTCGCACCACCTTTCCTCCTTGTTCTTACCCCAGCACTCAAGAACCATCTGTGTTCATATTTAAACCCGCATCAGGTACCCGCCAACATACCCATTCACCCCACCTGTTACTGGATGTAGAGACCTCTCCACCACATGCCTGAAATCTGTTTATAGAAGGAAAATAATTCTAGGCTCCAATAGCCTTATTAAAATCAATCAATAAATTCCTATCCCATGTGATGATAGACCGGATTGTCACTGGCACTCTCTCATTCCTCGACGTGTTATGTGACTTCCAAAGACACCAGCACCCCACATATATAACCACCGATTGCACCACCCGCTCATGACCCCCATCCCCTATACCTTGGAACCATATGCCAACCAAGGGATGGTTATCCCTAGCCGTGATGAGGAATGCTGTGAATTCCTTAAGAACCTTCTATACCTCACCAGCCCATTCACTTCCAAAAATCAGATGTGAAATGGATTCCTCACTGTGAATAGTACAACACACACACCTAGACACCACCTACAGATATTGTCGTTAGTCAGGAGTGTGTCATTCCTTATCCTCCATGCGAGGAAGTTATACTTGGTGGGAATATTTTTCACCCAAATGATCTTGTCCCACTAACTGTTCTACTCCAGGCATTGTATAATGTGACACTAATCTTTGGACAAGAAATAGCCCGAGGAAGAATCAGTGAAGGCGCATTGGTTCTCCTATTCATTAACCTCGATGAGACAGAAAATCTCCTGCTGCTCCTTATCCAAAACCATGTTTATAAATGTGGGGAACCAGCTCGCTTACCTGGAGGTGATCTCAGGGACCGGACACCCAGGGAACCTGAGCAGGGATCCGCACCAGCTTTGGTTCCAGAAGGAGACTACACCTTCTCCCACAATCCAACAGGAAAAAGGCTGGAGAACAGAAATAATGGGTCCAACCATCAACCATATCAGGGAGGGATGACCTTAATCAGGTTCCTAAAGGCAAGATGCATACCTATTCATGGTAATCCCCCATAGCGTACGATGTTCCAACACACTCTAAGACAGCATCACATGCATGTAGAATAGGGTATCTTTCAGGTTCTACACATTAATGCCTCCATCACACACAGGATTCACCATTTTACCCCAAGTAACCCAATTCCTCCTTCCCTCTACACCTGGATCCCACCTGGATCCCACAGGCTTCACCATTTTCAAGTTTTTTTTTATTTTTATTTACTTTTGGTTTAATTATTTTAATAATTTTATTACTTATGTTTCATTTATTTTTCTTGTAATATATTCCATATTTTTTTTATAATATTCCTCCAATATGAAAAAGGAATTGTCCATTTTATTTGGGTGGTGTGTATCATAATATATTGAACACGTAAGATTTATTTAATAGGACATACATACTGAAATTTTAGGGTGTTCCATTTAGGGGTTCTGAACCTAAATATGTTTTATTTAATAAAATATTTTCATAGTTTAAACACTTTAACAAATAAATCATTAATTTTTTATTTTACTAGATATTCTTAATGGAATGGTGTAGAATACTAATGTAGGGGGATCAGGTGTTTGCCCATTTTTTCTAAATTCCAAAATCTCTTTGAAACTATTACTCCTTTGGAATTTAACATATACTGTTGATTAGTGAAGAAAATAAATTTTATTTTAAGATTAAATTTAATTATATGATGAAATGAAATAAATTATGTAAAATATACACCTAGGATTTAAAAGGTTCAATATAAAAACCTACGCCTTACAATAATTGTGATGTATAAGTCATGAATTTTCCACTAAAATATTATTATCAATATGATTGGAGTTGGCTAGGTATCATATTGAAACAAAAGAAAACCATATTATAAATGTGTTTTGTTCAAAATATTACACATTTAAACAAATAATACAAAATATTACACATGTGAATGGATCTTTATAATAACATCCCACTATTTTCTCCTTAAATTTTCTTCTCCTATTAAAGTAGATCATAGGTCTGTTCAGGAATGTTTTTGCATCAAGAAATACCAATACCTTTCCCCATAACAGTTTATTTAAATTATAATAGATATTAAATATCAATATGTGAAAATTGGACACTTTATATAGCATAATTAATAGGTCTTATTTAGAACTTGTTCACTGGATTCTTCACTCAATGAGATCCTATTATCTACTCTAATGAAGAAACTCCTCATAATATGAAATACCCAGAATAAAAGGACAATACCATACTGATTCTCCACTGAAGGAGGATAATATTAATTGTGATAATATATAATTTTCATGTGATTAATCATTCATAAACACAAATTTTAGTTCATTTTACAATTTGAATATTATTTCACATTATGATTCTAATTCCTTCATAAAATGCACTATTACATGGTACATTTTTAACAACTCCTAAAAAAATAGTACTGATTTGGTTTTAATATTTTATCTTAAGTTCTACCATGATATTATGAACATTCTATCCTTATGAAGATATTGAATATTCAACTAGGAATATGACCAAAGTGGGTTTTAGACTAAGAACATTCTGGGTGAAGTGAACTATACAACAACCCAATAAAATGACTATTGTGACCAAGATCCAAGCCTAATGAAACTAAAATTTTAAAAATAGATAGAGATAATTATTAGGAACATTTAATTAAATAGTTTCTAGAGATAATTATGATTTTTAAAGGATTTCCATGTATCCCAATTTGAATATGAAATTCTGGGCCAGATTCCGTGTCCCAAAATGAAAACCCACCATTTCAGTCACATATTCAAAAACATATATCTAGTTGGGATAATATTTTATAGGATTTAATAGGAAATACTATAATTCAATATATTCTTATATATACCACTCAAATTCTGCTATCTATAAGCTCATTTCAGTGCCTCTCTTTGGTGGATGGAAGTTGGATCAGATTTTTGTCAAGGGTTGAAAAGTAATCTTTCCCTTAACTTTAAACCATCCCTTTACTACCATCATTAATTTTTAAGAATTTGAATATTGGGGGATCTACCAAAGGATTCAAAAATTCCAATTTAAGGCAGCGATGTTAGATGATTTGAGAGGATCAGTGTATGTTTTCATTTTAATTTTATGGTGTCAATTTGAGGTTGGAATCACATTTCTTCATTTATATATTTCTCGAATCACCTTATATTCTTAATAAAACATCTTATTAGTCTCATTTTATGTTATTTTTGTTAACATTTTGATAATGTTTCATTATTTTGTGAATTTATTTACATGATAAATAGAAAAATATTTTATAAAATTGTGGAGTGTTCATTATTTCATTGTTTTACACTTCTTCAATTCCGCCCTTATGAGTCTAATTCCCACTTACACTGAGAGAATAACATAAATATAGGGATAAAACTCATATATTTTGATCCAAGGTAGTCTCAAGGGTCTTTATTGGATGTTAATTTTCACATAGGAATGTTTAATAACTTCTTTTACTTTAAAATTTCATTTGAAGATCTTAATCCTTCTTCATCCTTGCTGAATTTTAAGGCTTCACACTTTGAGTGATATTTAAAAACATTACCTTGTAGTTCTCATAAAATTGATCCTACAAGTTTATTGGTTATTAGAATTTGTTTTTTATGTATTAAACCTATATGTGATTAAGGTGTTTTGATCATGTCAAATGAATCACTCTCAAGTCAAAGAAATTAAAATCGTCAAAAATAAATTCATCCATTTCATCCCTTGTAATAAACTAAGATCAACCCATCCTCATAAATTAAATTCACTTTGGTCTATTAGTGTTCATTTAAAACATCTCAAAACAAACCAAAATTTTCAACTTCATATCCAAATATCTTCTATATAATGTATGTGTCTTTAGGTTTCTTCTTAGACCTCCCAAGATTCGACAACCCAAGCTACACTGCAAGTGACTATTTCAACCCTAAAAACTTGGGTAAATTTGGGAAAGATTTTTTTTGGAACTGTTTATGGGGACCAAAGTAACTCATCTTAGAAAATAATTATTTTCTCCCCATTTATATTTTCTCACCCCATTTCTCTTATCTTTTCCCATTTATTTTTTTCATTTTCTTGGAACATGTCTGCCTATAACCATAACCATTAAAATCATCTAGTTAGGGTGGATAATCATAGGGTTAGGGAGTCAATTACACCTAAGGGTATCTTACCATTATACAATAATCTTCCTAATACCCCATATTAAAAAATTTAGTTTGTTATAATGGAGGGACATCAAAGAAATAAACACATAAACCCATGTAGGAACCAAAATGAAAATCCAAATGAGACAACCCCAAACTTGGGGAATGTTGTTGATCAAAACATGAATAAATACCTCACACATACCTAGGACAATTTAACATTATTCGTTAGAAATTATACCCTAGGATAATCCCACTATGTCTTTAAACCTAATTTTCTAAACCATCTTACAACCTTTCATGGGATGGAGTCATAAATTCCATAACTTCATGTCAATAAGTTTAAAGACATTATTGAATCAACGTACACACCACATCAACTTGAGTTAGCTAATATGAGCTCCATTATTGTTTAAGTATCAAGAAAATATTTGGTTAATTAATATGAAAATAGTATCAATTCAATCATGAGACCAATTTCAAATAGAATTATACCAAAAATTATCCCCCCCATCACAAAAAAATTTCACATTAAAAGAGTATCCAAATATTTATTTAAAAATAAGGAGAGAAATTTTATGAATCATTTGAAAGGTTCAAATAAAAACTCAACATGCTAAATTACCATGAATTTTAAATCCAATAATTTTTTTTAATTTTTTATAAAGGGTTGGGTCTAGGGAAAAAACAATTCATTTACATGATGTGTAATGGAACCTTAAAAAAAATCACCAAATGATGCTTATGAGTATCTAGAAGGACTGTATGAACAAAAACAAACATGGGTAACATCACCTTACTATGATAATCCACCAAAATCAGGTGAAATTAAAACCCTTATATAATAATAATTTCTTAGGGAAATTTTTTTATACTCACTAGGATGGTCAAGGAAATCGATATTAGGAAGGTCCATGAAATCCAAATTATTGCCCCTATTTTCATAATTCATGAAAAAATGACCAAAAGACTGACTACTAA
This sequence comes from Viscum album, assembly GCA_963277665.1. Taxonomy (NCBI): domain Eukaryota; kingdom Viridiplantae; phylum Streptophyta; class Magnoliopsida; order Santalales; family Viscaceae; genus Viscum; species Viscum album. Next base: position 1,762,159,285 of record OY728123.1, read on the forward strand.
CCAACAAAACATTCCATAAAGGATGTTATTTTAGGAATACCACATGTGTATGTTAATTCTATGAACTTTAAGAAGACAAAATATCAAAACACTTTCAATACAAGATAAAATGATCATCCAAGATTTCATTGGAAATAATTAATTTTAATGTGTCATCACTTACACATGAACTTAAAACCATTAAAACCAGGAAATAACCCATGCCTACTTAGGTGGTACCATTCTGAACCTTAAGGGGAGAATCCAGTTATACAAAAATCTATTTTGAACAAATAAAATAAATTATTATCTTTAGAAGTGGCAAATCCATTGAAAAACCTAAAAAAACTATTCCAAAGCCATTAAATGATTCAATATCACATGAAAATTTTGATGAACCACCCTAAAAATCTAATTTTAAGGAACCAAAACCACACCAAAGAATCAAAAAACATGATCCCTTCCCTCAATGCATGAGAGGAAAATCTAAACCTAAACTAAATAAAACATTGAAAGAAATATTCTCACAGGTTAAGTTGAACACACCCCTTATTGATGCAATCCAAACTATACCTATATACTTCAAGTACTTAAGGACTTGTGTACATTCAAAAGGAAGTTATCACACAAATACTAAGTTCCTTTGGTTACTAATGTGAGAACCACCATCCAAGGAACCATTCCTTCTAAGTTGGTTGTCCATACATAAATATAAAATTAGGAGAAAGCAAATTTTTAAAAGACCTTTATGATTTAGGTTCCAGTGTTAACCTCATTTCATAGATTGTATATTACTAATTGGATATTAAAGAGCTCTAAAAAAATTTCGTCACAATCCAACTTTATGATCTTAGTATTAAGGTTCTTAAGGGGGACCCTAAAGGATGTTTTGGTGAATGTTTAAAATTTTATTCACCTTGTTTACTTCATTGTTCTTGAAAATCACCCATGATTTGGTCCTAGAGAGAAAACTCCCATCATCCTTGGTTGTCCTTTATTAAAAAAACCATCTTATTAATCCATGTTAGAAATGGGAACATGAAAATAACCATAAAAACATGATCCTTGATTTGAAAATTTATAATGAAAAATCTCAAATTATGGATGAGGAAGAGATCCATTAGGTCAATTGGATAAGTAGTGTTGAAATTGAACTATATGAACATCAAGTAATTGTTAAATAATGTTTAAGTAAAGATGATATTGATTTCATTTATTCACATGAGTGAAAATTTTCTCCTTGGATTGAATCTCTTTTAGATGACCAATTTAATGATTTTTTAGGATCACTAATCAATGATAACATTGGATAAATGAAAAAAATCCTGATAATGTGGTGGATAAAACTTCTATTGAAAAGGAACCAATTCTTTCAAAAAATTTGGAAAAAGAAGAAAAGTCTGATACAAAATCCCCATATTTATTTTGAAGGTGTTAGCCAATATGATCTTAAATTTATGGTCTTTCCTTCACCACTTAAGTATGAATTCTTAGGGGAAAATTGAACCTTTGTAGTTTTCATGACTTCTTCTCTTGAATCCAATCAAGTGGGGATGCTTTTAGAAGTCATAGGAATGCACAAGAAAGAAATTGGATAGACCATGTCTGATATTCTTAGGATTATCCTAGTCATTAGAACTCATAGGATTGTTCTATAATCAGAATCCAAACCATGTAATCAACTATAGTGGATAAAAAATCCCAATATTGTAGATGCAATGAGGAAAAAACTTCTAAGGTTTTTGAAAATGAGTATCATCTACCCCATTGATGAGAGTGAGTGGGGATGACCAATTAAAGTTGTTCCAATGAAGGCTGTAACTGTTGTGATTACTAATAACTACGGGGATCTTCTCCCCATAAGGGAGAGTAGTGGATAGAGAGTGTGCATTGACTATATGAAGTTAAACTCATGTACCAAGAAAGACTATTTCTCTTTTCCCTTCAATGATAAAGTCTTCAAGAGGGTAGCCCATCATCTGTTCTATTATTTCCTAGATGGATACTCAATGTATAGTAAAATTGAGTTCTTCTAAGAAGACCAAGAAAAAAACTTCACCTATCCATTTGGCACTTTCCTTCAAGAAAATTTCTTTTGGGTTATCTAATGCCCCTTGTACCTTTTAGAAGTTCATGATGTGAATATTCTCTAACATGGTGGGAGATCAGTTAGTGGTATTTATAGATGACTTCTCCATCTTCAGGGATACATTTTAGGGATGTATTATAAATATTAAATTGGTTTTGTCTAGATGTGAGGATAAGAATCTCATATTACACTGGAAAAAATTTCATTTTATGGTAAATTAAGGACTAGTTCTAGGATATCTAGTCAATGGTATAGGGATAGAAGTTGATAAATCTAGGGTTGATATCATTTATCACCTTCCATATACAAAAACTATCAAGGAAGTAAGGTCCTTATTAGGACATGATGGTTTCTATAGAGGGTTCATTAGGACTTTCTGCTCTATTTTCTGTCCACTCTGTGATATTTTGGTGAAAGATGATCCATTTTTATGGATAGAAAGATATGATGAATCATTCTCAACACTCAACTCATCTCTTATATCTCTACATATTATGAAATCTACCACTTGGAAACTTCCTTTTGAAATCTTTTATGATGCGAGTGACTACATTATAGGAGCTATCTTAGGACAATGTTGTGATAAAACTCCACATGTCATTGATTATACAAGTAAATTGTTAAATGATAAAGAATAAACTAAAAAACCACTAATAAAGAGTTTATTATTATTTTATTTGACTTAGAAAAATTCATGTCCTATCACTTAGGGACCACCATCATTGTCTTCACCAATCATTCAGCTATGTAATAAATTTTTCAAAAATAATATTCCAAGGATAGAATGATTGGGTGGGTCCTTATTATTTAAGAGTTTGACATAACCAGTAAGTATAAAAAGGGTATTGAAAATGTTATAGTTGATCACCTAACTTGGATAGAATTAAAAGACAACTCACACCACCTTTCTATTACTGATTCATTTCTTTATGAGCACCTCTATTCTATGAGTGATTTACCATGGTATGTTGAAATAGAAAACCACTTTGTTATAGGTGTCATTCTAAAATTATTTGGGACCCAATATAAGATGAAATTCCTTTATTATGTCAAAAACTAAGTGTTTGATGATCCATACCTCTTCAATTTATATCTTGATCAAGTAATTAAGAGATGTGTTTCTAAGTCTGAGAAAGATTCCATTCTAAAATTTTGTCAAGGAGAGGCTTGTAGAGGAAAATTTTCTGAAAAAAACCACTATAAAGGTCCTAAAAATTGGTTTCTTATGCCCTACACACACTGAGTATTCCTACACATTCTAACAAAGTTTTCCTCATTGTCAAAAATTTGGATCCATATCTAAAAGGAATCAAATTCCCCTTACTCTAATTTTAGTGGTTGAAATATTTGATTATTGGGGAATTTATTTCATGGGACCCTTACCAAAATATAGGGGATATCTCTAAATAATCTTAGATATTTATTATGTCTCAAATAAGTAGAGTATATTCCCACCAATTCAAATGATCATCACGTTGTGAACTAATTCTTTAAAGAAAAAATCATTTCTAGATTTGGAATTATGAGGGCTATTATCATTGATCGTGGAACCCATTTCGGAAACCATATTTTCTTGGCACTCATGAATAAGTATGGGATTTGTCATAATGTTTATACTTTATAATATCCTCAAACTAATGGTCAAGTGGAGTTTTAAAATATGGAAAGTAATCAAATTTGTGAAAAAACCACCAATCCCTCTAGGAAATATTGGTTTGAGAAACTCTTGGGTTTCCTTTTAAAATTTCATACTACCTTAAAAAAACATATTAGTCATGTCATTATATAGGTTGTTTTATAGAAAATATTTCCATTAACCTGTTGAAATTGAACATAAATCCTTTTGGGAAATCAAAAAAATGAATGTTGACATTTTTTTTGGATGAAACAAAGAGGAAATTAGACATTAATGAACTTGAGGAACATATGATGGAGGATTATGAAAATTCAAGGATCAATAAAGCTAGATTTCAAGCATAATAATCTAGGAATATTAAAGTCTAGCACATTAAACTATGAAAATTTGTGCTCCTGTATAGTTCAAAACTTCACCCACACCCAAGAAAGTTAATGTTTAGATGGTCAGGGCCTTATAGAATGCATCATGTATACCCCTATGGGGTAGTATGGATTTAGGATACCACTAGTGGTAATGTCTTAAAAGTTAATTATCATAGTTTAAAAACATTCATTAAATAATTAATTGAATCATTCAATAAAAATAAAACATATGAGGAGTTAACTGAGCCAACATATGAAATAAAAAAAAGTTAATATATTTTGGGTCTATTTAGAGATAAAAAAGTTAAATAAATCACTATACAGAAGAAAACTAGGCCTTTTCCTGAAAATTTACTCAAGGTTTTGAGTTTCAAAATTAATAGAGGCGACTAAGAATACTGAATTTTTAGGAAAATAACATTTATTACAGTTGTGAAAACACAAACGGTTATCATTGTTGAGGCTTATGTGAGTAACATGGAGATCAAGGGATTAAATGGGAGAAACATGAACTTCAAATTCAACCACCAGGTGACTTAATTACATGATTCTCATTTTCAAATTTTATTTTAGAATTCCTCTTCTCTCCTCTACCACCTTTTGAATTTTATTTTATTTAAACACTAGGGAAGGTGTTATTCTAATTGGGGGTGGGGGGTGAAAAGAAATAATTTTTTTATATGAAAAAGAAATTTTTTTATACATAAATGGAATATTTTTTTAACCTTGAACATGATAGTACACATTTAAAACATTGAAACTAAATATCAAATAAATTTTCAGGTATTTATTTTGATTTTAGTCCATGTTTAATTTCATGAGAATAGATTCCAGAAAGCGTGGATATCTAATATAATTTTTATCATTTACATTTTTATCCTTAAAAAAAATCACAATGCATGTCATTTGGATGTTGGGGTATTAGTTTGAGTTCTTTGGGTCCCATAATAAATGAAATAGGTTTGTTGATTGTTTTAAATTTAATATGAGTATTCCAAAAAAACATAAAAAAAAATTTAAATAGAAAAAAAAACAATAAATTTGCGCATAGAGAGATGGATTGACCTAATGTGTGGATTTTAGAACTTGAGGATTTTGACTATAGTTTTTTAGCCCATAATTGAGAATTTTATCTCTATTTATGGTAATTTGAATTTTTTTCAATTAAGATAACTTGAGATGATGCCCTAGTATGTGAGCTTCAATTGGTTCCCTAATGTCTTTGAGCATGGGAGCCATCATCAAAGCCTATATACATGGGTTGAATTGATTGGGTGTAGTTTCAATTACCATGGAGAAATTTATAAAAGAAAAAAAAACAAAAAAAAAACACGAATACTCATCTTAAGGTTAAAATGTGATTTCAACTAGAACATCCATATTTTCCCCTTGAATAAAAAACCACTCTCATGTCTACTATGATGCACAAAACATAAACATGCTAAATTGAAATTGAATGGAATTAATAGATGAATTTGAATAAAGGAATGGGCATGGTATTGGGATATTCTTATGAACGTTTCTCATGTTAAATTATTTTTATGGGTTTCATAATTTTTTGGTATAAATACTAAAAAACTATCCTTTAAAAGTCCGGATATTTATCAGTGCTAGAAAAAAATGTTGATAAATGATATATTTATGAGTTCTAAAAAAAGTCCTGATAAATTTAACCTTTTATCAGCAATTTATTTTTATCACTGATAAAGGAAACCTTTATCCACACTTTATTTTTAGTGTCAATAAAGGGTATAATTTATTAGCGTTTTATTTTTAGCGCTGATAAAGACCACCCTTTATCAATGATTTATTTTTAGCGCTGATAAATATCTATTTCTTCAGCCCTTTTTACCGCTAATAATGGTCTGAATAAAGAAAATGATATAATTAAAAAAAATGAAAAATAAAAAATGAGTTTATTAAAAAAATATCACAAAATTTATTAATTAAATAATTGTTGGACTCCTCATGTATTAATCATGTTTTAATGATCATAAATCCTCTTCAACCTTGTTAACTTTAGTAAATTATATCAAATCATGTGTATAGCCATTCAAGATCTTAATTACTCTACATTCAGTTTACTTAATTTATAATATCTTTGATCTACTCTCATAATACCTTCTTTGACAAATTCTACAGTATTATCCATTCTATTGTCATCATTTCTTAAGTCTAAGACACCGTGAGTCTGCCACTGGTTATGTCTTTCTGGCACCGTGAATCAGACACCGTAAAGCAGACACCGTGAACAAGACACCATGAACCAGACACCATGAACAAGACACTATGAACAAGACACCGTGACCACGAGACATCGTGACTGCGAGACATCGTGAAGCAGACACTGTAAACATTGAGACACCGTGACCATGATACACCGTGACCATGAGACACCGTGACATTCAGACACCGTGACCAATCCAGACACTGTGTGAAGGAGACAACGTTTCCATGAAATATTGTGACACCGTTTCCTAATATGTTTTTTTTATTTTTCAATTTAATCTCTAACGGTCATATTTGAATATTTTAATGCACGAAATAATTAATGTTTCTTTGTAGACATATCATTGTACAATACGAGGTGCAATGTCCATGATACCTATCAGCTCCAACACTTTCATTCTAAGATAAAAGAGAAGTGTGGCCAAGAATCAAGGCGCGTGATATACAAATCAAAAAACAAGACTGTGAGCACAAAAACAAAGAACATTGAGAGAATTTCAAAAGGAAGGATTGTCACATATGTGAAACCCGACTTTGCTAAAGAACATATGAAGTACACTGGAATCTAGAGAAAATATTCGCATTATCGAACCTCACTAAGAACACAAGCTGAATCGTGACACTCTGTTTTACTAACGAGGACACAAGATCTGCATCTGCTTCATCTCAAGAAGTCTAGAGCAGCAAAGACTAACACTCAGAGCACTTTTAAACCCATCTCCATATTTCTACTCTTTTGTGTATCTGTTTATTACCTATTGAGAATAGTATATACCTGTAGAACAACATACTCTATATCCTGCATTAAACTGAAGGATATAAGATATCCTTAATCAAACCTCTATTTACTCTTGGATACCCATGAAAACTATAGAAGAGGTCCCTGTGTGGCCTGGTTATTTTGTATCCACAAAAACTGTAGAAGAGGTCCCTGTGTGACCTGGACAGTCTGTGTACTATTCTTAACCCCGATCCAGGGTGTGGATCAAAGTTTATTTATATAAACTGCTTGGTGAAAGGTGATCACCAAGTGGAGTTTATTAGGTCTCAGATTGAGACTGAACCACATCTTTCATTTCTACTTTGCTACTTAATTTAGTTTTCTTTATTATATTTCTTTACTGTATAATTTAGAGATCACAAATTTCACTTTGATTGTTAGTCTTGGAAATAAGTTATAACTGGATTTTCTTAGTTGAATAACTTCAAAAGTAATATTAATAACACAAATTAAGATTACTGAGAATTAATCAATCTTCTAAGAAGTTACTTAAACAGTCAAAATCTTATAATATTATAACCTTGATTAACTGGGATGTATTTAATATTTGGGGAAACCTTTTCAGAAATAATTTTTACAGAAATTTTTATAGTTATTCAATTCACCCCTCCCCTCTTGAGTAACCTACTCCGACCAACATTTGGCATTAAAGGTTGTTTATTTGGACTCTTTTTAATCTTATTAAACTGTGACTATAGTTGTAAATTAAAGATCTGTAAATTTATGTTAATTATAAATTTATAGCTCTTTTAATGTAATACTTTATTATTGATAATAGATTGTAAGGTGCTGCAACCAACAGGCCACCATTCTTTAATAGAACCAATTATGATCAATAGAAAATTAAAATGAAAATGCATTTAGATAGTATGAGTTTTGAAATTTGGTCATCCATTATATATGAATACAAAATTCCTGCTACTGATAGAATCACATGGGATCAACCTACCAAAACTGCCTACAATAACAACTGCAAAGCTATTAATGCTTTATACTGCTCCTTAGGAGATGAGAAATTCAATAGAATTTCTGCTTGTAAAACTACCCATGAAATTTGGGATACCCTGTCGAAGGAACATCTAGTTTAAAAGAAATGAGTCTTAATACTTATACTATCAAATATGATAATTTTAAAATGAAACCTAATGAGCCTATTTTTGACATGTATCTTAGGTTCAATGAGATTTCCAACACAATGATTTCTCCTGGAAGAGAAGTCACTGCCAAGGAATAGGTCATGAGAATCCTTAGATATCTACTTGATAGATAGAGGGGAGCCTCTGTCTCTAGTAGAGAATTGTGTGACATCAGCAAGCTACCTGTAAAAGAACTCATTAGGAAACTGATGATGTATGAAGAAGAGCTGAAAGTCAACAAGGAAGAGCAGGATGAACGAAAGAGGAAATCTATTGCATTCAAGACCACAACCTCTAAGAACAAAGACAAAGGGAAACTGGAAACTTCTGTAGAAAGCTCCACCAGTGAACAATAATCACTTAATAGTGTTGAGGAGATAGATCAACTAGCCAGAAGATTCAAATGATTTTACAAAAAGAATAACTTTTTCAGAAAGCCTAACTTCAAGGTCAAATATGACCAAAAAGGATACTAAAAGAAGGATTGGAAAAGAAGTGACAAGACCGATGAAATTGTTTGCTATGAATGTAAGCACAAAGGACATATAAAGGCTGACTGTCCAAATCTCAAGTACAAAACTAAATATGAGGACAAGGACAGGAAGTAAAAAAAGGCAATGAAAGAAACCTGGAGTGCTTATGAGGATAGTTCAAGTGACTCAGAGACATCACATGATGAACATGCTAAAAAATCCAATATGTGTTTTATGAAAAACACATCTGAGGTAACACTGGAATCTTCTGTACATAATTCATATTATTCTGGAGATGAGAGTGACTCTGAAAATATGACTAATAAAGAAATGTTTGAAAATGGTAACATGCTTGAGGATACATGAAATGAACTAAAAGAAAAATATAAATAATTAAAGAAACAACATTCTCTTACCATAAATATTAAATATGAACTCACAATTCACTACTACAAACATGGATTTTATCAGCGCTAGAAAAGCACATTAACAGCACTAAAAAGCACTATGAATCGAGGCAAAGTTAGGGGGGGTCCCTTTTATCAGCGCTCAGAAAAGTGCTGATAAAGACCCATTTTATCAGCGTTAAAAAAAGCACTGATAAAAGACCCCTTTTATCAGCGCTAAAAAAAGCGCTGATAAAACTCAAAAAAAAAAAAAAAAAAATAATTTATATTTGGGGGGAGCTTTTAACAGCGCTTGACCCCCCCTTTATCAGCTCTAGGTGGCCCCCTCCCACTCCCGCACGCTGCCCTTGCCTGCACATCCTGCACTTGCCCACGCGCCCCTCCTTGCTTCCACCCGGATTCGAACCCACAACCTCCCCCTTGCACGCCTGCACCTTTAACACTAAGCCATTTTGTTTTTTATCTATTTAATGATACATATATTTATTTATATATATATAGTTATATTTATTTGTATATTAATATAGATTCATGTTAATATAAATATATATAGTTATATTAATACATATATATTTATTCATATAGTAATATATATCTATATTTATTCGTATATTAATATATATTTATATTTATTTATATATTTATAGTTATATTTATTCATACATTAATATAGATTCATATTAATATAAATATATTTAGTTATATTAATACATATATGTTTATTCATATATTAGTATATATGTATTCATTAGTATATTAATATATATTTATATCTATTTATATATATATTTGTAGTTACAATTTTTTATCCGTATATTTATTTGTATATTAATATATATTTATAAGATTAGTTTTAAATACATTTATAAATGTTTTTTATGTGTGTTTATAAATAAATAAATAAATACATACACACATACATATATACAACACACACACACACAGACACATATATATTTACGAATAAATGTATATATATGTGTATTTGAAAAGCCATAGAATGTTAAAATGACCATAACTTATAATCTAGAATCCCATTTCAACTCTACAACCAGTAAAATTGAAGAAAATGAAACAATATTCGATATGATATGTGGTACAGGGCTAACGGACATCCGGATCAGAAGTTATACCCGTTTGAATGTAAATAAATCGGGGTATGCGGACTAAAAACTCAGTTTTGGAGGCCTTTTGGGAATTTTTAGGCCTTGAAAAATGTGATAGAGGCTTTACCTCAATCACTTGCACGTAGAGATCATCACAGGCTTCGATTTGATATGTTGTAGAGCTCAAACGGACACCCGGATCAAAATTTATGGCCGTTTGAAGTTTGAGTTACATTTTCAACGTATTTTAGATCTTTTATTAATTGTTTTGTTTTTTTATTTCTTAAAATTGTTATTAAATGATTATTAATCGATGATAATTAGTAAATTATTAAATAATAATTTGTTTAAAAAATTTTTAAAGCCATTTTCATTACATTTCTTATATATTAAATGTAGTAGTCTATTTAAAATTTTCTAAAACATATTTAAAAAATATATATTATATTTATATCAATATAAATATACTTATATAACAATATATTATTTTTCATGATTTTTTTAAATATAAAATTTATCAGCGCTACGAAAAATCACTGATAAATCCCCCCTTTATCAACGCAACTAAAAAAAGCGCTGATAAAGGGGTCCCCTTTAACAGCACTAAAACAAGTGCTGATAAAGGGGGGGGGGGCTTTATCAGTGCTAAAAAAAGCACTGATAAAAGGTCACTTTTAACAATTCTATTTTTAGCACTGTTAAAAGTGACCCTTTATCAGCGATTTTTTTTAGCACTGATAAAGAAAGTTTCCTTCAAACCAAAGAAAGAAGTGTCAACTTCTCAATCTCTTGAACTGGTTCACATGGATTTGTTTGGACTATCTGGAGTTTCTAGTTTAAATAGGAAGCATTATGTTTATGTTCTTGTAGATGACTTTTCTATATATACTTGGATCTTCTTTATGGCTCAAAAAAGTGAAGCCTGCTCTTATTTCACCAAATATGCCAAGTCTGTAGAAAATCTTAGTGGAATTAGAATTAAATCATTAAGAAGTTATCATGGTCGTGAGTTTGAAAATCAAGAGTTTGAATCCTTTTGCTCACAAAATGGTTATAGTCACAATTTCTATACCCCTAGAACACCTCTGCATAATGGAGTTGTAGAGATAAGAAATAGAACCCTGCAAGAGATTTCTAGAACAATGCTTAGTGAATATGACCTACCTATTTATTTTTGGACTGAAGTTGTCAATACAACGTGCTACATAATAAGTAGAGTATTGATAAGACCTATTATTAAGAATACTTATTACAAATTATGGAACAATAGAAAACCCAAGGTTAGCTACTTTTAATATTTTTGTTGCAAAGTCTATATTCTTAATACCAAAGACAATCTTGAAAAATTTTCATCCAAAAGTGATGAAGGTATATTTTTAGGATATTACATGTCTAGTAAAGCCTATAGAGTGTTCAATAAAATAACTAAATGCGTGGAAGAGTCTATTAATGTCAAATTTGATGAAACAGATCCACATAAGCCTAAAACCATCCTAGAGAATCTGGAGGATGATGTATCAAATCTGAACATTAATTCAAAATCCTCAAATTATTCTATGAAATAATCTGTGAAAACTTCCAACTCTGGAAATTCCTTAGAATCAAGTCACAATGAACCTGAATCTATTGATGAACCTGAAATCACTACTCCATCTTTTTCTAGAACTGTTAGAACCCTTAATAACCATGCCTTAGATGCTATTGTAGGAGACGTAGACAAAGGAACTCAAACTAGAGCTTCTCATAGAAATCAGGATGAACATCAAGTCTTCTTGTCACAAATTGAACATAAAAACATTAATGATGCTATAAATGATGAATTTTGGGTGATGGATATGCAAGAAGAACTTAATCAATTTGAAAGGAACACATTTTGGAAACTTGTTGAAATACCCAAGGACACATTCACCATAGGCACTAAATGGGTGTTTAGAAATAAGGTAGATGAAGCTGGTAACATAGTTAGAAACAAGGCTAGATTAGTTGCACAAGGCTATAGTCAAGAAGAAGAAATTGACTATGAGAAGACCTTTGCACTAGTACCCAGACTTGAAGCCATTAGAATCCTGCTTGCTTATGCTGTACATCTGAATTTCAAACTATATCAAATGGATGTTAAGAGTGCATTCTTAAATGGGTATATATCTGAGGATGTTTTTGTTGAATAACCCCTATATTTACAAACCCCCATTTTCCAAATCATATTTTTAAACTATCAAAAGATTTATATGGTTTAAAGCAAGCTCCAAGAGCTTGGTATGATAGATTGATTACTTTTCTTATTTCCAAAGGTTTTACAAAAGGAATACCTGATCCTACTCTTTTTATAAAATGAATTTCCAATGATGTTTTAGCTATTCAAATCTATATAGATGAAAATATTTTTGGATCTTTGAAGAATTCTTTATGTGTTGATTTTTCTAAAATGATGCAAAACGAATTTTAAATGAGTTTAATGGGTGAACTAAAATTCTTTCTTGGATTTCAAATCATTCAAAATAATGATGGAATTATTTTAACTCAAAGTAAATATACTAGATGTCTTCTAAAACATTTTTTATTGGATAGCACTAAAAGTAGTGACACTACCATGAGTAAAACTTGTAAGTTGGATCTTGATGAAGATGGAAAATCTATTGATCAAACCACTTATAGAGAAATGATTGGAAGTTTACTATACTTAACTACTAGTCATCCAGACATTATGTTTAATGTGTGTATGTGTGCTTTTTTTCTGGAAAACCCTATGAAATCTCATTTAAATGCTGTAAAGAGAATTTTCAAATACCTAAAGTATACACCCAATCTAGGACTATTTTATCCTAAAGGAAAATCATTTGAATAAGTTAGTTATTCTGATGCTGAATTTGGTGGCTGTAAGTTTGATAGAAAAAGCACCTATGGAATATGTAACCTTTTAGGCAAGTCACTAGTATCATGGTGTAGTAAGAAACAAAATTCTATTGCATTATCTACTGCAAAAGCTGAATACATAGTTGCTGGCAGTTGTTGTGCACAAATTTTGTGGATAAAACACACATTACTAGATTATGGATATCAATTCTGACATGTACCTATAAATTGTGACAACACAAGTGCTATTAACATCTCAAAAAATCCCGTTTCACATTCTAAAACAAAGAACATTGATTTGAGGCATCCCTTTTTGAGAGATCATTATCAAAAAGGTGATATCACTTTGGAATTCAATGGTACTGAATAACAGTTTGCTGATATATTCACCAAACCATTAAATTCTAAGAGAATAGAATACATCATACATGAACTAGGCATGATAAATCTCAAATAAATATCTTACTTCTTACTGTTTCATGTCTTACTCTTTGATATCTTACCATTTTATACTTTACTGTTTCATGATTACGGTTTCTCATCTAGTGTTTTATTTACTATCTCACTATAAAGTTCATGTTTATGGTCTCAAAGTTAGTATTTTTTGATTACTGTATGACATTTACTGTCTCACCATAACACACACTGAGAAGTTCATTCACTCTATCACTGTGAAGTTCGTTCACTGTCTCACCGTGAAGCTCGTTCACTATCTCACCATAACGTGCATTTACTGTCTCACTGTAATGACCCGACACAGTCTCACTGTAAATATTCTTTGTAATTTTTTTTTGTAAAAACTCGTATCGCGGTAGTTATTCTTTTCCCTTCTTTATTTTCCTGCATTTTTATTTTTGCGACGTTTGGTATTCCTAAATGATAAAATAAAGAAAGTATCACTCAATTCTTCACTCAGGGTTTCTTCTACTTACTCATTTCAAACCCTTCGTCATCTATACAACCCTTCTCTCTCTCGAACCTTCAGTGAATTCCAATAATGAGACGTCATTCATTATCGACACTTGAGAAGCACAACTCAAAGAAGAAGAAGATTGCAACTAAGATAACACCTAAAGGACCTTTAAATCCAAATCCGGTAAACCGCGTTGTTGTGCTTGAGAATAAGATTTACCCCAAATGGATTCTGTCTAGTAAGTATTTGGTATTGAAAGTGTTAGAACAACAAGGCTAGTTAGAGTGGTTCTCGAAGGAAGATAAACCCATCTACCCTAAGTTAGTGGATAAGTTTTACTAGTACGTACAATTCTATTTTGATTCTGGTGATAGTTGTGTTTTAAGAAGTTGGGTCAATGGACAGAGATGCTCATTCTCTTCGAGGTTAGGGGTTGCATGACTTAGTATACCTCACGAAGGAATCTGTGAGTATTATTATAGAGGAACTCCACCTTCAATTGAATTATTTGATTTATAAGATACTTTGAAAGCCTTAACTGGAAATGGCACCCAGAGGAGAGCCATTACTACAGAACTAGATGGAGAATCAAGGATTATGTTCAAGTTTATAAAGAATTTGGTTAGTCTCAGAAAAGGTGATTTTTCTATTTTGAAATATCATGATGTGTTTCTAATCCACATTATGAAAAAAGGGTATAATATCAACCTGTATAGGTATATCATACAAAATATGTGTGATCTAATCAAAGTCACATCCAAGTCAACTTCCCTATTTTACTCTCAGCTAATCTCAGCCATGCTTCTCACTAAAGGTATGGTTGGACCTAATGAGGAAGTGATTAAGGATTGTGAATTATGACTCTCAAAATCAACTATAAAAAGAATTAATATAAATTAGAATCCTTATAAAAAGGAACGGGTGGAAGAAAATGATAGAATTTATGAGAAATTCAATCCATTGGAACATCCGTCAAGATAAAGAAATATTTCTGATCCTGGTTTGGAACCAGACGAGATTGTTGAGTATCCTGAAGAAGAGGAAGAAGTGGCTGAAGTGCCACCTAGGGAAGCTATTTTTGGTGAGGAAGACAAGACCACTGTTCCTCATAAAGTTCTTGTAGAAGAAGTCCCTACTCCTAAAGAAGATGTTAATCTGGAAACTCAACCCGATGCTGAAACAGAATCAGTTTCCAAAGAATCTGAAAAGCTTTCCATGGAAGAACCTATAGTGGAAGAGCTACCTATTATTCAAGAAGTGAATCTTGAGGAACTCCCTATGGAACAATCTATTCCTAAAATCATCCCTTCGGCTGAAGAATGTATGGAGCTCGCTTTTCAGCTAGCTATACATGAAATGAGTAAGGAACTTAGAGATGAGTCTGTGGAATTAGACTAAGATCCTAAGCCTCTTAGTCTTGAGAAGGAGGCACCAATTTAGGGGGAGAAAACCCCAAATATTGAGTTTATTGAAGCTTCACATCTGACTGAGTCAAGTCCTGTAGACACTTAGTATAAATTCCCCAGTTTCTATGTTGTGGATGACTCTCAGAAGTTTCAGAAACTGGACTTGATCTTTTCTCTATATTGTAGTTGAAATTTGTCTCCAATATCTCACCTGAGAAGGAACTTGAGCCTGTACCAGTTCCTATTCATGAACCTTTATCTGAACAACCATATTTTGTGAGTAAGGATGATCTGAAGAAATTTGGTGCCACCCTCTTGTCAGGATTTGAGAAACTCATGAATACCCAACCTCTTCCTATGACCAATTTAAGTGATAGAGATGCCTCACTATTATTGGAGAAAGTTATTTGGAAAATACAACCTAAAATGCTTCATGATATTCAAGAAGTAAGAGTTGAAAATAAGTTGCTTAGTAATGAAGTGAAGACCTTAAGATGTATGGTTGCAGACATGTAGAGAGAACAGCATTCGAGATCAGAGCTTGTTGTTCCTCCTGTAGAACCTATTGTTCCTCAAATCCCATAGGTTGTTGTGTCTTAGATTCAACCTTATCTAGCTTCCTTATTTGAAAATGTCACTGAAAGAAACAAATTTTTTTTGAAGGAAATGAGAGAGCTTATTTCCAATATTAATAAACTCACTGATGAGTATATAGGGTGTCTTCAAAAGGTGCTAAATCAACTCAAATCTCTGACCATAGCTGTCAATTCCTCTAAAGAATCTGGTCAATCCTCCAAACCCTCCTTAGACAGTGATATGCTCAGAACTGTAGTCAAAGAAGAGATTCAGAATATACTCAGTGGTTTTAATACAGCTTCTCAATCTGAAGTTGTCAAGAACAATGATAGAGTTCTTGACCTAGTACAAATCCACTCAAAAATTGCTAATGATTATCAACAAGAGATTTCTAAGAAAGTGGATTTATACTTCAAAAAAATCCTCTCCAAGACCGATATGACAAATCATTTCAAGTATCTTGTAGAAAATATACGGATTCCTCCTGTGACTCAAGATTTCAAGATCCAAGTCCAAAAGCTCACAAAGTTTACTCGATTGTTGGAAAAGTTTATGGAGAACAAGGATGATTTTGATAAATCCATGAAGTATGGTGGATAGATAATTATAGATTTCATCAAACTCTTGAGGCATTACCTTCATGTACAGAGTACAACCATTGTTGTTACTACAGATGAACCTCTAAGACATGGGCTACCTACCTTCACCTCTTTCCTAGCTTCCACCACTATGTCTATTAGCCAAGAACTAAGTCAGATCAGGCCTGTGATTCTTGATCAACAACTTCCTAGATATTCTACTACTCCTACATTGGCTCTATTAGTCTTTGAAGGCCTTCCTTTACCCTCTTTATCAACCACCTCACTCCCTTCTTCTACCTCGACCTCTACCCCTATGGCTTCCTCTTCTACTACTGCTAAAGGCAAAGAGAAGTCCATCCCATGAATAAGAACAATGATTAATCCTTTTTTTATTTGAAGGCTATTGCTTTTGTTTTTATTTTTTACATTTGTACTGAACCTTATTTGCTATTAATGGAATGTGAAATTTTGACTTCTATTTTCCATCTTTTTGATAATCCTGAAAGGGGGAGAAATTTCAATATGTTAGCCATCTATCTCTATAGTTGAATCCAATATAAACTTTAACTTTACATGATTTGTGATCATCAAAAAGGGGGAGATTGTTGGACTCCTCATGTATTAATCATGTTTTAATGATCACAATTCCTATTCAACCTAGTTAAATCTTGTAAATTATATCAAATCATGTGTATATCCATTCAAGATCTTAATTTCTCTACATTAAGTTTACTTACTTTATACTATCTTTGATCTACTCTCATAATACCTTATTTGACAAATGATTAAGTATAATCCATTCTATTATCATCATTTCTTAAGTCTGAGACACCGTGAGTCTGCCACTGGTTATGTCTTTCTGGCACCGTGAAGTAGACACCATGAAGCAGACACTGTGAACAAGACACCGTGAACAAGACACCATGAAGTAGACACCATGATCACGAGGCACTGTGACCACGAGACACCGTGAAGTAGACACCGTAAACATTAAGACACTGGGACCATGAGACACCATGACCATGAGACACCGTGACATTCAGACATCGTGACAAATCCAGACACCGTGTGAAGGAGACACCGTTACCATGACATACTGTAACACCATTTCCAAATATGTTTTTGTCATTTTTAAATTTAATCTCCAACTATCATATTTGAAGATTTTAATGCACTGACATAATTAATGTTTCTTTGTAGACATATCATCAGATAGTACGAGGTACGAGGTGCGGTATCCATGCAACATGTCGGCTCCAACACATGAATTCTTAGATAAAAGCGAAGTGTGTCCAAGAATCAAGGCACGCGATATACAAATCGAAAAACAAGGCTGTGAGCACAGAAACAAAGAACACTGTGAGAATTTGAAAAGGAAGGATTGTCACATGCATGCAACCCGACTCTGCTAAAGAACATACAAAGTACACTAGAATCCAGATAACATATTCACATTGTCGAACCTCATGAAGAACAAAAGATGAATCACAACACTCTGTTTTACTAATGAGGACTCAAGATATGCATCTTCTTCATCTCAAGAAGTCCATAGCAGAAAAGACTAACACTCAGAGCACGTTAAAACCCATCTCTATATTTCTGCTACGTTGTGTATCTGTTTATTACCTTTCGTGCATAGTGTGTACCTGTTGAACAACACACCCTTTCTCCTACATTAAACTGAAGGATATAATATATCCTTACTCAAACCTCTATTTACTCTTGGATACCCACAAAAACTATGGAAGAGTTCCCTGTGTGGCCTGGTTATTTTGTAACCATGAAAACTGTGGAAGAGGTCCCTATGTGACCTGGAAAATCTGTGTACTATTGTTAACCTCGATCCAGGGTGTGGATCAAAGTTTATTTATATAAACTTCTTAGTGGCAAGTGATCACCAAGTGAAGTGGATGAGGTCTTGACTTGAGACTGAACCACTTGTTTCATTTCTACTTTTCTGCTTAATTTAGTTTTCTTTGTTTTATTACTTTAATGTATAATTCAGAAATCACTAATTTTGCATTGATAGTTAGTCTTGGAAAGAAGTTATAACTTGCTTGTCTTAGTAGAATAACTTCAAAAGTAATATTAATAACACAAATTAAGATTACTGAGAATTAATCAATCTTCTAAGAAGTTACTTAAATAGTTAAACTCTTATAACAGTATAACCTTGATTAATTGGGCTGTATATAATATTTGGGGAAACCTTTTTAGAAATGCTTTTTACAGAAATTTTTATAGTTACTCAATTTACCCCTCCCCTCTTGAGAAATCTACTCCGGACAACAATAATTATTGATAAAAATGAATAAATTGACTATACATTATTAAATATTAAACATTTTATTAATTAGATAATTACGATAATTACTGTTACTATGTTATATATATTAAATATATAGATATATATTAATGTTTATAAATATGATTTATATATTACAAAATATTGAATAATGGTTTACATTAAATAGTTATTTATTTATTGAATAATGGTTTGTAATTAAAAATAAATATGAATTAAAAATATTGACTAATTTCATAGTACTTGACATATAATTGAATGTCATTTGATTGTTCAATTTAACAAAAATCAAATGTGGGTTGTATTGATTTCACATATACGTAATTAATGCATTTTTATATTCAACACACACACACAAAACTTATCCCTTTTTTAAATATTTTCAAAGTGGACTTATTATTAATTTATTCAATTCCACTCATTTTTAACATTTATGCATGAACTTAAAATTAGATACTCATTAATAATGTTAAAAATATATTTTTAAAAAAAATTTATAAACAAAATTTTTTATAAATTTTTGTTTACTATATTTATACTATTATATATTTATAATTCTAAATAAATAAATATTTTTTAAAAGTATTTATATTATTATAAATAAATAATTATATATGAATAAATAATTAATAAATTTATAATAAATTTACTTAAATAATGAATATATTTACTAGATTTATATTTATATATATCTGTTAAATATATATATTTATAATAATATAAATATGTATAATGATATAAATATTATTTTCTAAAAAATTTCTATAATTATAAAATTATAATAAATATATTTGAAATAGAATATATATACTATATATATATATATTTATTAAGTATATATAAATATTTAATTTTTTTTATTTATAATTATAATTATAAACCCTTTATCAGTGCTTAAGTAATAAGTACTGATAAAAGCATCTTTATCAGCACTATTTTCACACTAATAAAGATGAGGCTTTACCAATACTAAACAAAGCACTAATAAAATGAATATTTATTAGCGCTATAACTTTAACGCCGATAAAGATTGATTTTATCAGCACCTTTTTATTACTGATAAAGACCTAACTTTATCAGTACTAAAAAAGCTCTAATAAAGAGTCTATTTATCAGTGCTTTTTACTTAAATGATGATAAAAGTAATCTTTATGAGAAATTATTTTTAAGTGCTAATAAAAGTGTCTCGATCTATATAAAAAAATACTAACCATTTTCTAACCCATCACGATATCAGAATCATTCCATGGAAGCCACCCGCTGCCGACGCTCCTCCTTGGTCAATCAAAGCTTGAATAACACCATTTAACTACCTCCCATTGGTAGAAAATATCATCATACATCTAGTTTTTAATTTAAGTTTAGGTTTTTGAAGAGGGTCTCAGATTTTTTTCAACCTAGCGAGGCATACCTTCCGATTTTTTTTGGTGTATTTTTGGTTTTGTTTTTGATTTCTACTTTGATGATGTTGTTATTTGTGGTCCAATGATTGTATACTATTTTGATTTTAGACTATGAACAAAATTATTTGTTTATAATCTGTTGTTTGATTGAATACTGATGTATGGACCCTCTTGATATATGGAGTTATTGGTTATATCTGACACTGAACCTTGGATTTATTCATCGTTGTTTTACTACTATGTTTTATATCTTCTTACTAAATAATTTTTTCATACGTGTATATAAATGTGTAGAAAATTTCATGTATATTCTTGTTTATTGGATGCTAATTTGAGGCACATTGGTGGTTCCCTAATGATTATATATATGCTGACACCTTTCCTGGATACCTCAGTGGACATGGAAATTCAGATGATATTTTTTAAGAACCAAGTTAGTGGAGTGATGTATGTTCCTCTATTGGTTATATGTATCATAGGATCTATTTCCTCTTATAATTCAATTTGGTCCTTAGTTTTCTTATGGAGTAGATTCAAAGGGGCCATCCCTAGTTAATCACATGAGGTTTTATCACATCAAGCCTTCACTTTTTGAATCATTATGGTTTATTTAGTTCACATTATGTTTGAATATTAGGTTTTTATATATTTGATATTTCTTATAGACTATAAGTGATTTTTTATACGTGATATGTATATTTTTCTATATAACTATTTCAATATTTATTTCCATAGTCATTTTTCTAACATGTATGCCTATATCGGGTAATGATGATTTTGGGTCTATATGTCGATTGACCCCAAGGGTCATGCTAGAATTTTTTTCGACCTATGATACTAATTGTTTCTATTTGGGGGGGGGACCACCTACCATTTATGTTTTTTACACCAAAATTTTAAACCACACTTTAGTGACTTTGAGGTGTGTTATAGGTCATACGATGATCTAACTTAGTGTTGTTTGTGTAATTCAGGCTATGTTCATTACACAATCCATCTTCTAGTTTACACCTATAATGTTTAGTGATAATATCATTTATTATATGCCTTTATCTCCCTCTCATTATCATATTATTTGAGATAATTCAACATATTGTAGCCATCCATGTCCTTATCTTGTATCCTAATATTATATACCTAACTAATAACATGATTCATAAAAAATATGATGCATCCCCTATGTTCCTTCTATCAGACACACCTCAATCCGATGCACGATGTGACTAGTATGACTCCAAGTGCATGTATTTATTTAAAATTGACATCAATTTTAGTAAAAAGTCTAATTGACCTACTTAAAATCAATAAAACACATTCCCATTGTTTAAATACTTTCGGAAAATGATCCATAAGCAATTTGGGATGTGTAGGAATCAGCCGCACCTCAATCTAATACACAATGTGATCGGTATGAGTCAAAGTACATGTTTCAATTTTAAAATTATATTTTAGTAAAAAAGTAAAGAGAAGTACTCAAAACTGCTCAAACACATTCATATTATTTTGAATATTCAGGAAAATTATCTATAAGTCATTTGGGATGTGTAGGAATTAGTCGCACATTAGTCCGAGGCACGATGTGACTGATATGACTTAAAGTGCATCTTTTTATTTAAAATTGTCATCATTTTTAGTAAAAGGCCAAATAACCTACTCAAAACCAAGTAAACTAATTCTTATTATTCAAATACTTTAGGAAAACTATACATAAGTCATTTTTGATGGGTAAGAATCAGCCTCACCTCAATCTGACATAAAATGTGATCGGTATGTATCAAAGTGTGTGTTTCAAATCTAAAATGACATTTTAGAAATAAAGATATGTGACTTACTCAAAATAGAGAAAATACATTCAGATTATTTTGAAACTTTAGGATAAATATACATAACTCATTCAGAACATATATGAATCAGCTGCATCTCAATATGACTTATGGTGCGGCCGATATGACTCAACATGCATCTTTTTATTTAAAATTGTCATCAATTTTAGTAAAATGGAAAACTATCCTACTCAAAATTCAGAAAACACATTCATATTGTTTTTATATATTATGAAAATGATCCATATGTCATTTTTTACATGTTGAAATTAACCACACCTTAATCTGATATTTCATGTGCCTAATATTACTCAAAGTGTCTATTATCAGTTTAAAATCGACATTTTAGTTCAAAAAGTGTCACTCATTGAAAACTGATCAAACATGCTCATATTTTATTGATAATTTATGAAAACAATTCATAAGTCATTTTTGACATATAAGAATCCTTTTCACATAAAATTTATATATGATGTGATCAAAATGAGTCAAAATTTCGTGTTTCCAGTTTAAAATGAAATTTTTGTAAAAAAGACAACTAACGTACTCAAAACCGACAAAAAAATATTCAGAATGTTTTGATACTTAATGAAAATTATCCAAATGTCATTTGAGATGTGTTTGAATTAACCACACCTCAATCCGATACACGATGTGTGTTTTATGACTCTAAGTGTGTCTTTTTATTTAAAATTGACATCTCTTTTAGTAAAATTAACACTTTATGTTAATTTATTTCTTTATATTTTTATTAACATAAGAATTGTTTTCTAATACAGGTGAATTATTTTTCTTGAGAAGGGGTGGTTTGTTCAGAAATTTCTTGAGTCAAGTCAGGATTAAAAGATAAAGGAATATTAATTTTTTTGAATGTATGTAATAATTTGAATTTATGTAATTGAATAAACCAATGTTTGAAATGTCTATAATATAGTGATTTCTTCTTGTGTTTGTGTTGTATATTTCATTTCATTTAAATCCTATATTGGTACTTATTTTTTTTTATAACTGGTGTGTTTTTGGTGCTGTGGTGTGCTGTTACAACACATTGTAGTGGTGCTGTAGTGTGCTGTTGCAACACACTGAAGTATGGCTCTTTATCAGCACTTTTATAAGCAAATATAAAGGTATAATTTATTAATTCATTTATAAGTTATGATAAAATACTGGGGATTTTAAACTCTATCATGTAGTCAACACTTTTCTAGCACTCATAAAGGCCATTTATAGCACTGTTAAAGGCCATTTTTGTAGTAGTGTATGAGGTCTTTTAGTGAGCACTATATATATATTTTTTTGGAAAAGGGAATTCAATTTTATATTTTTGAGATAATTTTTTCTCCAGACTAGAAAACTAAAGTTGGGTTGTGTGATTAGCCACTGATAGAGGCTAATATGCATTGTGAAAATTTATTATTTTTAGGAGTTTTGTTATTCATAAACACCAATTTTATTTCATTTTACAATTTGAACTTTATTTCACATTATGATTGCAATTCCTTTTTTAAAATGAACTATTACATGTTACATTTTTTAACACATCCTAAAACACCCAATGGTCTTTATTTTATTTTAATATTTTATTTTCACTTACCCCACGATATGGGGAACATTCTATCCTTATGGAGCTATTAAAGATTCAATTGGTAAGATGAACAAAGTGGGCCTTAAACCAAGAACACTCTAGGAAAAGTAAACTAGACAACATCCCAATAAAATGACTTTATTGGCCAAGATCCATGACCAATGAAGTTAAAATTTGAACTTGAGATATAATACATAATTAGGAACATTTAATTAAACAGTTCCTAGAGTTAATTTTGATGTGTGAAGGGTTTTTTTAGATGACCCAATTTGAATATGAAATTATTGGCCAGATTCTATGGCCGATACTGATAACCCACCGTTTTAGTCATATATTTGAAACCAAACATCCAATTTAGATGATATTTTAAATTTTTTTAGAGAAAATACTAATATTCAATTTCTTAATCTATAGACCTTTCCAATTACTCCATCTAGATGCTAATTTTGATGCCATGTTTTGGTGGATATATGTTGGCTCAGTTTTTTTTAAAGGGTGGAAAAGTCCACCCATTTACTTTCCACCCACCCTTGACTACTCTCATTAATTGTAAAGACTTGTACTATTATAGGATCAAAACAAGGATTAAAAACTCCTATTTAAGTCAGTGTTGTTGGTGTATTTTTTTATGTTTTCATTTTAATGTTAAGCTACCTTTTCGAGGTTGTAATCAGAATTCTTCATTTCTAAGTTTCACGAATCACCTTATATTCTTAATAAAACTTATTATTCTTCTAATTTTGTATTATTTTTATTAAAAAAGTGATTCTATTTCATTAAAGTGTGAATTTATTCATATAGTGAAGATATAAATCCTTCACATAATGATGGAGTGTTCATTATTTCATTATTGTCCAATTCTTTAATTCCACCCTCATAAGTCTACTTCCCTATTCCATTGAGAGCATAATATCAATGGAGGATAACACACTTATTAGATAATACAATGGAATATAAAGGTTCTATATATTGGATATTATTTATATATTATGAATTTTTAATAACTTCTTTTAATTCAGATTTTTTCTTGATGATATTAATCCTTCTTCGTGCTTATTGAATTTTATGGTCACACACTTTAAGGGATAATAAAAACCTTTACATTTGAGTGCTCATAAAAATGATAATTTAAGTGTATAGTTTATTAGAATTAGGTTTTTTTGGTATTTAACAAATACGTGATGAAGGTGTTTTGATCTCATCGAATGAATCACTATTAGGTCTAATAAATTGAAATCGTTAAAAAGAAATTCATCCATTTCTTCCATTATAATAACCCAGGATCAACCCTTCCTCATAAATTAAATTCACTTAGTTCTATTAGTGTTCATTTAAACCATCTCAAAACAAACCATATTTGGCCACTTTATAGCCAAATATCTACCTTATAATTTATATGTCTTTAGGTTTCTTATTAGGTATCTAAGGATTCAACAACCCAAGATACACTACACGTGACCACTTAAACCCTAAAAACATGGAAAAATTTGGGCAATACCACATCAAAAAAATGTTATCCTATCCTTAGTTATTATTTTATTATTCTCATATCTTCATCTCAAAAAAGAAAACTCTAAATGATGACCAGAATATTATTAAATTGTTAACTTCAATACCTAGATGATTTAACTCCTTATAAGAAACTCAAATTCTCATCTTCTTCCTCAAGAGTTCTCTTCAGAATATTGAAAAACACTTCATCTATTAGATTTTAAATTCTCATTCTCTCTCATTATTTTTCTTCATATATGTAGGTTATTAAAATTAATATTATCTATATTTTAGAATATAGAAATCCAAATTTTTTTGAGTTCCCACAATCCTAAATGAATTTATCTCACATTTGTTATGTGAGATTCCCCCATGATTTAATATTCAATTTTCCCTAAGTGGTTATATCGTAGAAAATTATAGAGGTACCCATGATTTTTATTTTAAATTTATTTTCTCATTTTATTTCTAATTTATATTGGCTGAATACAACTCTTCTATAATCTTCCTGTAGGTTCAAGATTCTCTTTATTTATTTCTCAGTGAACCAGGTCGAACACATCTTCTTCAACATGAAAAGTCACACAAAATATGATAGTTCAATATATATTTTGGGCTTCTCTATAGCATGATCAGAATACTATTTCATTATTTTTTTTTCTATTTATCATACTCTACTTATATCTTCTACTAAATATTTTCATCAAACATTTTCCATGGATGGGTGATAAATCATACAATATTCCTTCTCGAGGCTCAATTCACTTCATCTTAGCTTGAGAGATTCTTTGAATTCTAGCGAAGAAATTAAAAATATATTCTCATTTAGATAATATCTCTTCTTGACTTTACTCACTTTACCTCAATATTGAATCACAATTATCTTTTTGATGTTTATAAAATTAAATCTCATATCACACACCATCAGATTTATTTTTACGTTTAGCAACCAAATGATGTTTTTTGAATATTACATTTGAAAATTATTATATAAGTAATAGTTATATTTTCTCACTTAAATTTTATCCAATATCACTAAATTTAGTATTGGATAATGTCTCATAAAATCTTTATAATATTTAGAAAAATTAGGAACAACTTCAGTGTCCTCTAAAATTAACATTTCATAAGAATTCACAATTTCTGGAAACTACCTTTTTTATATTTCCTTGATGATCCCTTTCTATGGATGAAGATTCACTCCTAAAATATTTCTCTCTTAGGTAAAACACTCAATTATGTTTTTTTGATGTTTAAATCAGTTTATAGAAATTCAAGAATCATCCCTTTTGAGTTTAATATTCAAATATAAAATATAGAAATATTCATTTTTAGACTGTAGATTTTACCATTCTTCTCTAAGTGTTGGATTGACCATGAGGCTCACTCTCCATGAATCGATCATGAGGTAGAGTCAAAAAAGATACCATGTGATAATCTATCTCATAAATAAATGGCTGATTATGGATATCAACTATACATATAAACTATATGTACATGTCATTGAATAACCACGAGGTAGTAAATAGAGAAAAAAATTGAAATGATCAACCAAAAAGAGGAACATCAACCACATAGATTTGTGATAGATAGATCAATAAATATATCACTCTATAATAAATCCTATAGAATTATTTTATTTTTACTAAGTCATAAATAATATGAATAATAAGGAACCATTTCCGCATGACTTTGAAGTCATACAAAACTCTATTCCAAGTTTTATGAACTACTCTAGATTCATAAGAAATCCTATAAAGTCATATGAAACCATCTCTAAAGTCTTATATTTTTTATAAGATGTAAATAATCTAACTTAGTATCATATAATTATGATTAAGTCATTTTGTTTGGCCCAAGTCATATAAAAACTCTATGACTTATCTGATTTTCAACTTGAACTCTAAAAACATAATTTCATAGATAAATTAAAAATGAATTCCACTTTATCTAGGGATTATTAAAACTACCTCCATCCATTCTAAAAACTTTACCCAAGTGTTTTAAACATTTATTTCATTAGTGAAATTATACAAAACACATAAATAGACATATTCCAACTCACGTGTCTTCAAAATCTATAATAAGAGATCCATTTAAAACCATAAATAACAACCCTCAATCTATGTACAACAACCACCAATTACACCATAACTAACTGTTTTAGATAGTATTGTAACCCCTTTAACACTTTTTATGTCCATACATGAAGATCGTTTCACACAATCATCAGATGTATAGGATACTACTAACAGTTGTCCAACCATATATTTTAGAAGAAATAACTCTTTATTCTATTTCCAATATATGAATATTCCATTTCATCAGAAATATTAATGAGCTCACCAACATTTAACATATATTAACTTTCTTTTTATTGAGTAAACATACAATCTATACTCCGTAAAGTCCATAGGTAGTTCAATCCCCCCTTTGGATTCGTTTTCTAGTAGTGATTATCCGAAAAATACTCATCTTGTGAAATTGGGTTAAGATAGATTTATCAACCCAGAAACTCCATTTATTGAAGGTCTAAAATTTATATACCCCTTAATGTGATAATTTTATTGGATTTTATAGATATAAACTTCTCTTGGAAACATGAATTATTTCTTTATTTCATATTTATCATTGGATGAAATATGCTTATCTAATTTAGAAACTAAAGTAGTTAGATAATTTTAATCTTGCTCTAATATCATAGAAAATTCCACATATTTTGGACATATGATTGATATATAATTAGGAACATGCACTTCCTTCTTTTAGAGTGTGGTTTCCTTTCTAGTAGAAAGATTTTGAGAACCTAATCATATTAATTCTTTCCATTTATATTTTATCAATTCTTCTTGTCGATAACACCATGCCATAAAATTTACATCACTACGAAAATACTCATTTCACCTTCCACACAAATCATCTTCAACATTTAAGATATATTTTTCTAATAATTCCTTCAACCCATTCACTAAGAATGTCAAAAACTATACAAATTTATCCATATATTTCTTAAATTGATTCCCTTTTAGTTTTAGAATACTCCCTTCATTATTGAGTTTCATGGATATATTTCAAGGATCCAAGATATAGAATATATTTATATAATAGAAGAATCTATTTATTGTAGGTCGATCATCTGGGTAAGTTTTCTTCATTATATTATTGGATGGATCTAATTTAACAACCTTCTTTACTAGTTTATCCCCCAAGGAATACTAAATTTTCTTATGTTTCTTTATTTTATTTTTATTCTATAGTGGTTCCCTATTCTCTTTAGAAAACTTGTGATACATGGATGGGTTATACCAACATTAATCCTATTTGTTACTACCAATATTTCATAACTCATAGAAAAGTTCAAGTGATTCAAATATGTTCTTCATGGATAGATATCTTTTTTTTTTGTGTTTTTTTGTTTTACTCCAGAAAGTTTCTTCTTGTTTTAGATTTGATCCCATTTTCAATAGGGTATATATAATTTTCACATGATAATATTTTTTACTATAAGTTTATAAACTTATACTCAAATATGAAATAATAAAAACATCTTTTAAAAAATATGGTTCACTTCATATTAGGTACAGGCTGTCTAGATTTTCATGATTATGGACATTGTAGTTTTTTTGTTGTTTAATAACTATTTTGGGTTCCATTCAAGGGGGAATTTTATTAGACATGTTCACCTCCACACTTGAATTATTTTTGGTTTTAAATAATTTTTATCCTTCCACATTTTTATGATTTTTTTTCTTTTTTCCTTGAACTTCTAGAAGAAACTAATAAAATGTCATCTAAATGAATTGGATTATGGGATACCTTATTGTATGATATGTAGGTGTGTTATTATCCAGATGATCTAAAGAACTTTATTACAATATCTAGAATTTTTATTGATAACATAATATCATTAGAACCACTTGTGTAAGAACTATTTTTATCCTGTTTTAATGTTATAGATTTTTTTGCTCTTATATTTTTTAGTTGGATTTTCAACTCTAGATATTTCAGATTGAGGGTGTTTTTATCATCATTCACTAATCTCAACCTATCTTTTTAATAAATCTTCATCTTTCCAATTTAATCCTCATGCATCTTCCTTATTACTTGTAAGGAACTATCCAACTCCTTTATTCTCTTTATCTTAACTTCTAGCTATAAAATTTTAACATCTATAGTGTCAGTTTTTAATTTATCTAGTTTATAAAATACTTCCTTCACAAAACTTACAAACACTTATTCCTAACATTAATATATTTTAATGTTTTCATAAATCATTGAAATTATTTCCATGAAAAGTGTGGTTGTTTATTCTCTGAATTTCACAATATTTGTGAGAGAATTATAAGACTCATCCCCTTAAATAATTATTCTTCCATGAAATCAGTTTCTACTTCCAAATGTGGATTTTAATCATGAAGTCCATTGAAGAATTTGAATATATATATCACTAATTACTTTGGTAAATTACTAAAATAATCCTTATCCTCAGGGTTGATGTATTTAGTGAGTTAAATTAAAACACTATCATAACCTAAAATTTCTTTACTAGATGAATAATAATAAATAAATTCAACCAATAAACCTATACCACTCTAATTACCTTCAACTAATGGTTGTTCCTTTTTTATTCTATAAAGATTTTCATAACTTATTATCCTATTTATTATTCCTATTTTTCAAGGTTGTGTCTGAGACCTCCAAATATACATGAGTAGTGATAGAGATATATCTTTTACTTGAACCACTTCAAACTTCTCTTCCATTATAAATTTAAGTCTATACTTCATAGGATATTTTTAATATAGTAACAAATTTAAAACTTATCAGAGTGAACCTTTTTATTCTTATTTGAGTTGTGACATAACTATAGATACAATTTATAGGAAAACTTTTCTATGATACCTATTGAGATGCCCTGTGGATTGGTGTAGATACCTTTGGGGGTGAGGGGGATAAATTAGGTGTTTTCCAGTTTTGTTTCCAAATTCAAAAATTTATAGGAAACTATTACCCCCTTTAGAATTTAAATTATATTATTGGTTAGTAAAAATGTTTATTTTTATCAATTAACCTAGAAATAAATACCTATATGCATTGTAGTTATGAAATTAAAACATCACATATGATTTACAAGTTTTAATAAAAATACCTACTCCTTGTAATGCTTGTGATGTACAATTCATAGATTATCCACTATAATATTTTCATCAATATAAGTGGAGTTGTCCAAGTATCATACTAAACCAAAGGAAAACTATATTACATAGCTGTGATGTTTACAATATTATGAATGTGAACAAAGCCTCCAGAATATTCTGCATGTGCAACGATATTTATACTAGAATCCCACCAGTTTCTATTCAGAACTTTGGTCTGAATAGGTATTTTTAGGGGTGTTTCTACATCTATAAATACTAATCTACCTCTTTATAATAGTGTCTTTGAATACTAATATACCTTTAAGATCAATCCTTAAAACCCATTCACTATTTTTAGAAGAGTTCATAGGGCTTATTTAGAACTTATTCATTGGATTCCTCACTCAATGAACTCCTATAATCTACTCAAATATTGAAACTCCTATGAATATGAAAGACTCAATACAAAAGGAAAGAACCATACAAAAAACATTTTCCTCTACCCAATTCTTATTATTTTACTATTCTTACAAATTCATCTCATATGATAAAAAACTCTGATCTATGGATGACCTCATCTTTAATCTTCAGATTTGATACCTAGATGATTTAAATTATTTATATAGGATCAAATTATCATATGATTTTCCAAGAGTTCAATTTGGAATATTACACAACACTTCATCTCTCAATTCTTAAACACTCCTTATCTCTCATTCTTTTCATTTATATACATAGTTCAAAAACGCAATATTCTCAATATTTTAGAATATAGAAAACCTATATTGTATTTGGTGACCATGATCCTCAATTATTTTGTCTCACTTTTTGTACATGAGATTCCCCTATGATCTCATATTTAATTTTCCCTCAATGGTTATCTACTGAAAATTCTAGGAGCACCCTTTATTTTTCTTTCTCATTTATTTTATTATTTCTATTGGATGAATATAGATCTTCTATAACCTTCCAGTGGGATAAAAAGTTCCCTCCATTCATTCTCATAGAACCAACTCAAGCACATATTTATTAACCTATAGAAGCACACAAATTTGCTTAACTTCATAGATATTTCAGACTCTTATACAGCGGGACCAAGATCATATTTATTGATCTCTTTCTCATTATCATGTTATACTCTTATACTATACTAAAAATAAACATCAAACTTTTTCAATGGTTATATGATAAATCATACAAAATTATATCCTATGGCTTAGTTCATTTCATCTTAACTTGAGAGCTTCAATGAATACCAGTGCTTACATTAAAATGATTTACACTTTTGGATAATATATCTACACAAATCAAATAACATCATATAAATCATGAATCAAAACATTATTTGTGATGTCTAGAACATTAAATCTTAGATCATGCACCATTATATTTGTCTTCAGCTATAATTACCAAATTACGATTTTCAAATATTACATTTGAAAATAATAATATGAGGAACATTGATCTTTTTTCACTTTTATTTCATCCAATTAATTCAATTTAGGATTGGAACATGGATCTTAGAAGCATCAGTATATTTAGTTCAATTAAGAAAAAATTTAGCATATTATGAAATTAATATAATGCCATAATTAATAAAAATTATCAAAACATCAATTTTTATCTTGATTTGGTCTTTACATTAGATGGATGAAGATAATTTCCTCATATATTTATTTATTGTTTCAAAAACCCATTTAGGTGTTTATGATGTTTAAATCCATGTAGAACAGTTCAAGCTTCATCTCTTTTGAGTTTAATCTCCAGGCATAAAATATGGAGTTCTTCATTTTAATTAGTCTGTATCTTTTCCCATTTTCATCTAAGTGATTGATTGGCCATAGTAGAAGCTAAAAGGATTGCAAAAATGAGAGGGTATAGCACCTACCATTGGGACAAGCCTGTGCATGCACGAGAAATCCTAGCCAAATAGCCATGAGAAGGTGGAGAGCTGATTTCACAATGAAGATGTTGGGGAGGAGCAGTTCTAAGTAGTTAGCTTGGGTTGTATATAATATTTGAAGACTATGAGCATTGAATTCCTATAAGGCCTACAAGACATGTAATACTGATGCCTACAGTCCTTGTAAGGTTTTCACCTCACCCCTCGAAAGGTAGATTATCAAAAATCAATAAAAAATGAAGGCCTTCGGGCCATTGGAGGACTATGAGGTTCACTCCATAGATTGACTATGTGAAATGTTTTGTCAAGAAAACTTATGAAAATTGACTACATGAACAAATAACTATTAGTGAATATCAACATTGTGGATTTAATGCATGCAAAAATGACTGATTTACCATGAGGTAGTGGATAAACCACCCAACTTTAAGGATCAAAAGTGAGGATGACAATCGAATTCATGACTATGCCATATAAAAATAGACTATGAGAATATCACACAATCCATTCTATAGAATTATGTGATTTTCACCAAGTTATAAAGTCATTAAAACCATAGGGAACCATTTCTATATGTTTTTTAAGTGATAATAAATTATATTCCAAGTTTTATGAAAAATTCCAAAGTTATAAAAAAATACATTAATATAACCAAAGTTATATAAAAACACCATTTATTGGATAATTATCAACTTTAAATCCAAAAGAATCACAAATAAATTCACAATGACTTCGGTCTACTCTAGGGATTTTTAAACTACCTCCATCAATTCTAAAACCTTCACCCAAGGGTTGTAACCACCGATTTCATTAGTAAAATTCAACAACACACATGAATATAATTTTAAAAACTAATGGGTCTTCAAAACATCAAATTATCTATCCATTTTACAATATTAATAATACCCCTCAGAATTTTACAACAACCAACAATTAATCTATTCCAAACTATTGAATATAATAATGGAACTATTTTAGTACTTGTCATTTTTAACTATGAGGAGAGGTTTATAAAATAATTATATGTATATGCTTCTATTATAATATTTCCTAATTAATATTTAATAATCACTAAAATTTTCCTTATTTTATTTTCTATATATGAATATTCATTTTCAACAGTAATTGAAGTTATATTATCATCCACTAGAATACATTGAATTTATTTTCATTGAAAACAAATAAAATCCAATATCCTCAAAATCCAAGGGCAATTTATTAGTGTTTTATAATTTATATTCCACTTTCTTAAATTAATTTAGTTAAAATTTTAAAGTGTGAATATTTTGGATTGATTTATTTCAAATATGCTATTTAATTTTTTTTTACAGTAATTAGTTAAAATAGATTGATTTCATGTTGAGTCAACCCAAACAATATTTTTAAAAAGAGTTAATTTTTTCAATATTGTCAAAATAATCAATTCACACCCACTTGATGATTCCATACTAAGACCAATTTTTGGGTTAGAGTGAGTCTCTATAATGATTATATATAATAATATATAAGTAGAGAAATGATTTTTACCAGGAAATAAATTTACAAGTCAGATATTTAGAAAATATAAATTTTAATTGGCTAATAATATTTGATGTTTATTATGAATAATGGATGGAAATTATTCACACCTTTGTTATTTATACTTTTATTAAAAATATCATATGATGGTATGATTTCAAAATATTCCAGAAAAAGAAATTTATAATTTTAATCAAGTGGAGAAAGTTGAGTATCAATCAAGTTATAGAGTTTGTAACACACTATTATTATCTATAATATGAAACATATACAACCATATTTCATGTTATGGAACTTGGAACAGAATATAAAAGGAATTATAAATTAATAATTCTATAACTTTAATGGTTTTGAAAACTAGATGGGATATGTTATGATCTAACAATCAATC
The DNA here is from genome assembly GCA_963277665.1 of Viscum album. Taxonomy (NCBI): domain Eukaryota; kingdom Viridiplantae; phylum Streptophyta; class Magnoliopsida; order Santalales; family Viscaceae; genus Viscum; species Viscum album. The sequence goes on from OY728123.1 coordinate 1,762,193,372, forward strand.
ATTTTATTTCCTTTCTAAAGAAATTGTTTCTCAAATGCATTAAGGATTTATAACCATCGTGAATATTTTGAAATCACTTGGTGAAAAAGTGAATATTTATAATTATATTTTGAGGAAGATTATCAATATTATACCAGAATAATATGAGTTTAAGAGAACTATTATTAGTGATACTAAACATAATACTAAATGAAGTTTTTATGGCCTTGTTATAAATTTAATGTAGTACTAGAATGGACCCATGTGAGACTCATAGAAATAAAAATGAAATAATGATGTTTATTTTTTCCACTCTTAATTTCAAAGCTATGAAATCAAATTTATAGTGACCCAAACTTGAAATACATGGATAATAAATCATTTTATATAAATATTTATTACATTACAAAAATACATGCTCGAGGACCATAATAGTGTAGTGTCTTGGAAACATTTAAATAAAAACTTCTATCCTGATGAAATATATTCAACATCTCCCATAATGATCTCCACCTTTAATAATTCTAACTAAAAGAATTTCTTCATAACCAAGGGAAAGGAAATATAAGAAATGGGTGAGCTTAGATTCCAATAAGGGAAAATAAAGGAAATGCATAATCATAACATGAATGAAAGGGTATGGAACTTGAGAATAACATTTTAAGATGATACCCTGCATATTAAAGATCATAATAAAGATTATCAGTTCATAAGACATTAATCATAAGGAAGTAATGAACATAAGCCATGAAATCATAACATAGGAATAAAACATGGAATTTTGGAAAAAACATATAAAAACCCATTGTTAAGGCGGCTTATAAAGAAAATTTTAACATGTTAGGCTTGGGTTAATCACCTGTGCAACTGATTCGGACTTATGATTCCATCCTGTGTACCCTCTTGTTTTGGGATTGGGATGTACTCCCATGTACCCTATAGTTTCGGGATTGGTTTGTCCTCCCGTGTACCATCTTGTTTTGGGCTTGGGATTTCCTCCTATTTATCCTCTTGTTTCGGTCCTGGTATGTCCTCCCATTTACCCTATTTTCTTATGATTGGGATGTAATCTTGTATACCCTCTTGTTTTAGGCTTGGGATTTAATCCTATATAACCTCTTATTTCAATCTTGGGATATACTCCCATATACCCTCTTTTTTCAGGCATGGTATTCTCTTCCATGTACCCTTTGAGATCATAAAACATTTATCATTACCCAATGAATTGGAGGGAGATATAGGTCCCACCCATATCATAATAAAATCATTCATACATTTGACACAAGATAATAAAACATTCATCATATCATGACACATAAAAAGACATAAGTTTTATAAAAATCAAATCATAACCCATGAAATGAAATGGGTATCATTAAAATTTCATCACCTTATAACCTACGGAAAATAGATAGGTTTGATAACCATTTCATCAAATCATAACCCATGAAAATAAGTGGTTTTCATAAACATATAACCCATGAAAGGGAATTATGCTTCATAATGACAATGACATTAAGCATAACCCATTCATAGAAAGAATAAAAACGTAACATTTAGATCATTATCTATAAGGGCATGAGTAACATTAACAGATGTCATCTTAGATGGAAAATAACTTTGAAGTATCTTTCAAAAATATTTCCTGGGAAACATATCCCTTATTCTTTGAAAAATGATTTTTAATACATAAAACCATTTGAAAATATTTTTCTTATAAAATAACTTGAAAACTTATAAATAAGGCATGAAATCATTTTGAATTTTGTTTCCTTGAAAACTTATAAAATAACTTCAAAATATTTAAAAATATTTTACTTTGAAAACACATTCAAAAATTATAAATAAATATTGAAAATATTTTGAAAACCATTTCAATGAAAATACTTGTAAAATTTATAAATAAATCATGAATTTTTTTTGAAAACCATTTCTTTGAAACAACTATGAAAACTTATAAATACGGATTATAAAAATTTTGAAAAAAATTTTCCTTGAAAACTTTTAAAATATTATTGAAATCATTTTGAAAACCATTTTCCTTAAAAAATATTTTAAAAATATTTTCTTAAAAATCAACCATTAAACATGAAAAGAAACCCTCAAAGGATTAACTACAGATAAATCTATAGGCACTATATGAGGTAAAAAGAATATTCCTTTTTTGATGGTAAAAAGGATAGAAAAATGGCTTGTTTGGAAAGAGATATGAAGATTTATTTAGAAACATTGGTAAAATACGAAAATGATAAATAATTATTTTAATTACCATTGGATATTAGTATAATATTCTTAGAAACTCTTTTTGTAAAACATGGTTTTAAAGGAACACAGATTTTCGACCAAAGAGAAGCAAAAGTCATGCTTTCTTAAAAACACTTTATTAACTATATTATGTAATAGAGAGTGGAATAAATGGTGAAAATATATGAATAAATCATTAATAAACATATGATAATAAAATTCATTAACGTTCTTGAGAGATGGATCTTAAGATTTTATTAAAGGAAGCATAAACACAAACAATCTCAAAGAGCGATGAGATTGTCTCAATAAACTCTTATAACATGGGAACTGGGGATCATAATATCCATGTAAGAAAAATAAATTACATTAATCTTAAAATATCATGAAATAAATTAAATTAATGATATAACATGTAAGATGGAAGTATATACCCCTCTAAAGATAATTTAGGTGCATAAAAAAACAGGAGTCTTAAAGAAGGAAAATTGAGACACAACTATTTCACCAATTTTGTTACTTTTGAAACATAAACCCCATTGAAAGAAATATCATGGAATTAATATGTGAATACACATAAATTTATGTTTTAGATACATTTAATACAATCATGGGAAGTATATACATGACAAAAAAGGAAAGAGTGGCATATATATCATTTATCTCATAAAAATAAAAAGTGAGATGAAATCCCATTACCATATGTCTTGACTCTTGTCATACTCATTCAAACCACCTATATAATAAATATAAATTTACTATAAATATTTTAAAGAAACATATTATTACATATAATAGCATATATTATTTTATTAAAACTTTATATTAACCACTTATTTACAATCCTATATTAAGGTTTATCATTGGGTAATATTCACTTTATTTTTTTCATGTATCTTAATTGGTTATATATTGGGTATTTATAATTTATATAATAGATTAAAGACTATAAAAAATGATATAAATGTCATGTATATAAATTACATTTATATTATCATAATCTATATAATATATAAGTTTGAAATGGAATACACAATTCACAGAGACGGTAGGTCATTTGTATGCATGAACGCTATTTCCATTTAATTGTCATGTAGAAAGAAAGAATGAAAATTACGTATGTATATATATATATATATCATTATTATATTATATGTATGATATCATATATGTCATATATATTAACAAAAACAATCTTTAATATGATCTATGTAGTTTATAAATGAATCATATCACTTTGAGGGGGTGGTAATCCACACTTCCTCAAACAAAATTATCATATTAACACCAAATGTAAAGTAAAAATAAATGAATTTTAAAATAAATAAATAAGGTTAAATAAATAATAAATATAATATATAACCAATATAAATATAGTTTCCATCATAATGTCCACCATGAGAGGTGATAAGGAAAGTTAAACAATCATTGTTCATGTAGGACGCCGGGACACCCTGAGAGGGGAGGGGTGAAACATGGTGTAAATTTTTTATTTTAAAACAAGTATATTATTCCCACAGTGGTAGGAACTCGTTAAACATGTAAGATTGATGAGATAGAAAAAAACAACCACAGGAAAAGAGACCACACATCACTTTTACTTGGTTCACCACTAAGGGCTACGTCCAAGGAGCATACGTCGATAGGTTGTTGGTCATACCTAATTCCACTAAACTTCACTAGATATGGATTACAAGGTTGGGGTACACTCAATATTTTTGAGGCACACTGCCTTTAAAAATGTTCAGGAATAGCTCTCTGTGTCCCTCAGGTCACTCCCATTGACTACCCCTAGCTCACTGCCTTGGGTGAAGTCCCACTCAGTTTATAGACATGAAGGTATCTTCAATAGATTTGCATTGAAGTCTTTGTCTCTATTCAACACAAGAAACTTCATGCATCAAAGTCCTAGATTGATGCACTTGAAAGCACTAAACCACTAAACAAGATATTCAGAATGTGTAATCAGGTTACACTGACAATTGCGCACAACACCTACCCTTTGCGCGCAATATCTCACTTTTGCATGAAATATTTTCTTTTTGTGTGGAAAATATTTCACACAACAATACCATTTATGCACAAATTTTAAATTTTCCATGCAACTTCAAATTTTACGTGCAAATTATATTTTTTCACGCAACTTCTCCATTTCCAGGCAAATTTAACTTTTCAGTGCAACTCCCTTTGCGCGAACCTTTTACGCGCATCAGAACTCAGATCTTCTCTAAGACATCTGTCTTACCGAATGAGGGGGTTCACCTCTTATTTATAGGTGTCACTGACCGCCATGCACAAAACCCATTATGTCACACAAAAATTACTTTCTATGCACAAATCTTTTTTCACAAGAACCATTTTTTCCCACATCTCCAGATTTTCTGCGCACCTCATGCCTTTTCCATTTTTTAGCATTCTGATATTGAAACACCTTTTTTACAAAAAACATAATTTGTTTCCAAATTTGAATGAAAAACCAATTTAGCACACAATCCATGTTTTTAGCGCACCACTCTAATATTTCACACACCTTCCTTTGAGAAAAAAACATCTATTTATTTTCTGATTTTCAGGCCCAAAAATTTGGCAAACACTGGAGAATGGTGCAACCTTTAGTACTGTTGTCCGCTTCAACTGTATGATCCCTTTCCTAGAAAAAATTCTGAACTTCCAATGAGGATTGAAAAAAAACACAAACCATACTCCATTTTTTCCTATAACGGTTGTGGTTCCAATAGTTTAATGATACAATAGTTTTCTGTACAAATAAATATTATGTTCATTATCCATTTTATGTAGGTGTGTGTAAGTTCATGTTGGTACCTTAGAATAAAAAAATCCTAGTATATTTATGATACTGGTGTTGTTATACAAGCATGGAAAAAGGAAATTGGAGGGGATGGAGAAGGAAAATAAGTGAAAGTACTTAAGATAGGATGTTTCCTCCTAATTAATTAACTCCATTTTGTGTGTGCCAAAAGGCTTCCTTGGATTTCATTCTTCAAAAAGGAAGGATTATAAGAGGAAAGGAGGGATTTTGGAAAGTATATGTAACATCCCATGTAAATAAAGAATATGAAATTTTCATATTTATTAATATTTGTGAAATAAAAATTAATTTTACTTTAAATAGGATTCTATGTTCGATGGTGTACCCGATACTCAACAACAAGTTTCTTTGAAATCTTACATTGCACAAAGTGTTAGGTCATACAGAAAAATAATAATATAATATTATTTTAAATGGAAGTTAACACCTAGCAGTTGTATTGGAGGGAATGGATGGAACTAAATACAGTATGAATATATGTGTTTTTTAAATTTTTTTACATTTATCTAATAAATTTTAGTGGCTTAAAATAAGAAAGAATCTGATTTTAAGCATAAATACTCTAATATTCATTAAAAGGTCGATTTACCACCTTTTTATTGAGAACCCTCTTTAAATATAGTTTTGGTCACTTTTATATGTTGTATTTGACAAAATAAAATTCTTATTTAGAATTGGGACATCAAAATTTACTTTGGGTAAAGTTTGGGTATTTTTCTGATAAAATTCATTTTTTTATGAATAGTGAGAAATACTGTATTTTAATCCAAAACTGTGTTTTAATATAATTTATTTATAAGGTTATATTATCTTTTTAATTGGTTTTAAAGTTTAATTATATTATTTTTTTACCATTTAATCCAATTTTGGTCATTGGAATTTATTTCACTTTGAAATTGGACATAAATAGGAGTCAATCTTTTGATAGTTATTATTTCTTAAAAACACGCTTTTTGTTTTGACAACGAGAATTAATTTTAAATTAATTTCTGCCACTTATGTGTTTTGAATTTGGAAAAATGGATTCCATATTTATAATCAGGAGTTCCAAATTGTATAAATAGGTAACTTTTATTTTTAGAAATTATGAATATTTACTTCAGTAAAAATTTTATTTACTATAGATAAAGGGAAAATCTAGTAAATAAGGGTAAAAAATATTATTATAATAATATTAAATTATCCTAACATGTGTCCTAATCCTATTGGTTGATATATTTCCGAACATGGGCATCCTTGGGTCTATTTTGGGACCCCATGGAGCCATTTGGGAGTGATAATGACACTTTATATTAATTAATTTAAAGTAAATACAAAAATGACATAAACATGTATCTTTTGGTAAATCAATTTTTACATTTGGTTATATAAGTTATCTCTTCTACTATAAATATTAATTTTAAAGATAAGAATATTTCCTACATCATGGTATTTTTTTTATAATTTTTATACCTCAGATAAATAAAATTATTTATGACACAATAATGATGTAGTATTTACCTCATTAATGAACGATTTAAACAAATAAGATTATATGGATTAAAACAAATATTAAAAACCTGTACAATTATTTTTGGATGATTTTATTTAGAACATGAGTCATCTTATCTTTGACTTTAATGAGTTTCAGACCTTTAAAAACTGGAAATCATTATATAATAAAATAATATTTTTGAACTTTCCAAAAGTGCCCCTCCACACCTTATAAAAATTCCTCACTTCTAACCCATTACTAACACTTCTCAAGCCCCTTTTATCATCCAAACTCTGAAAAATTAAGCTCCCTAAATCTATCTCCTCCTCCTAGAAGACTTCCCCTAGGCATATGGAAATTCAATTAAACCTTTTGGTTCTAACCAAAGGGAGATACTCGATTTAAAGATAACGTCTTATCTTAAGTTCTTTTGTTTTATTTTCCTTCTACAACCCCCTAAACTCTTTTTATTACTTTATTTTATAGAAAAAATAGTATCCTCAATATTAGAGGTCGTTTTTATGAGAATTATTTGAGATAAAATTACACTCACCTCCATTTAATGGGTAAAAGACTTACTGTTTCTGTGGACGACGAACTACTTCCTCACGAAATGATGATTGTTCAATCTTCTCCTACCACCTCTTATGGTGGCCATTAATATGGAACTATATTTATATGTGATATATATTATATTTATATTGTTTCTATACTTTTTTATTTTTCATTTATATAATAACTTTATGGTTTCTATAGTGGGTAAATACAATAATTTCATTTGAGGAAGTGCGGACCACCGCCCCTCGAAGTGATATGACTTGTTCATGCCATACATGGAATGTATAAAGGATGAAGTTAATGAAATTATATATGATATTATAATGTAATTATAATATACCTATGCATCATTATGTTTTTATTCAATTAAATATGAAATATAAATGAAAGTATCATTGATGTGTACATACGGCTTACTGTCTCCATGAACGATGCATTTCATTTCTTATCTCCAAATGTTACGTACTATTATAAATACATATATATACTAGATATATATGATTTATATGATATATAATTCATGAATATCATTATAGGGATAATGGAATTTCCACCATATGGACAATTTATAATTATAACAAGTTCATTTTTAACTCAAGTTCCGAACATCGACAAAATGTCTGATATGAACTCAAATAATTAAGTAATTGTTATAGAAAGGTAATAATTGATATAAAATGAATAATAAACATGAAAAAGGTTCTTAATCAATTATAAATTAACTTTAGTTTATTATTTATAAGATTAAAGAATGATCTAGTCAAGTTGGACATGAGGTAAGGGACTTCGTCTCAATCTTCTTTCATTAAGGCATATTTTGTTTTACACATGATTTTTTTATACGGTGTATAAAAACATTTGACTTATCATTTCATTTAAAAGGAATATTTTTCTATGAGGCATTTTACTAAATGAAAAAAAGGAATGTTTCTTTTTAATGTAAGCGGTGACAATGACCTTTTCCACCATCACGAGTATTATTTAACCTTTGGCTTCCTTAACAAGTCGTAATGTTTTTAAAAGGAAAATTAATACCATATACTCTTTTACATATTTTGGTATTAAAAATTGTTTTGATAATGGATTTGTTATGTCAATATATTTAAATTATATATTTTGATTGAAATATGGAAATGTTATCTTTCCTTTATATTTGTTTCATGTGTTATGAATATGTTATGGTTATTGGGCATTGTTTACGTATACGGGTGGTTCCATGATAAACCTAGGGTGTGTGAGCTTGAGATATCTCTCCAATGCATTGGGTAATGTGAAAGAGGTAAATTTGAATGTTTCTCTTAAGAGATTTAGGGAATATACTTTGATGGGTAGTCCAAATGTAACTCCCAACGTAGCTGTGAAAGCTAAAACGTAAGTTTGTTATGTATGACACAATTTACCTTTAATATTTATGATTTATATGTGTTATTCATAAATTTTATTATTTAATGAGGTATGTTAAAGATCTTATGTTATGTATTTATTGATGAAATAATGTTTTCTTTCTCTATTTTATAACCCTTATTGAGCTTTTTATGCTCATCCCAAGTTTTGAAATGTTTTTCACAGGACTTAAAGATGAATAGGGTCAAGGATGAGATCAAGGAAAATTCATGCTATATAAAACATGTAACTATTCATGAATCTTTTTTTCAAGAGTTTTTATATTATGAAAAAAATGGAAACTATGTAGAATTGTCTACTTTGTAATTTTTGAGATGTAATGTAATAGTTATGACCTAATTCTCTAAAACTCTAAACCTAAAAAGATCCTCAATGTGAATTATTAATTTAATTCAAGATTATGTAATGTTTTAAGGCCAGGTCCTTATAGTATATTATTCATATATTGGATGAACTTAGGAGTTCTGAGAGGTGTGAAGAAGAGAGTGAGAGCTGGTGGCCTTTTATAGAGAAGGAAATGGACTCTCTTGAAATATTTGAAAACAAGTTACTTCTATACATGTTATTGCCAAAACAAGTAATAAAAAACCAACCTAAATCAATAATGGAATGTTTACGGAAGAATCATGGACATAAAATAGGTTTTGGACAAGTTTCTAGGTCATTTGAACCTCTATGATTAAGGTTTAGTCCTTAATTAAGCTTAATTTGACCTTAATCGATGTGATTAATTTTAATCATTTTTACTCATATTTTTAGTCAAAAAATAAGTTGATATTATTATACACCAAATATTATACTGATTAAAATGGTATATATTGATTTTTATAAATTCAATTCATTGAAGTATAAAAATTAAGATTAATGCTAATCTCACAGATGTGACAAAATTACGAGTTTTTAAAGTAGAAATAAGTTCAAAGGTTTATTAAATTTTTATGTTTAATTTCAAATTGAAATTGATTAAAATGACCAAAATTGTATTAATATATTTATAATTGATCTAATTTTTCCTTAAAACAAATTTAAAATATAATTTAACATTAATAATTATTAAAATGAAAAGGCAGTTTTTAACTAAAAAGCCGTATTTTTCACGATTCATTTAAAAAATAAGTTTCTGAGAAAAATCCCAAAAATTCACCCTAATATAATTTAGACATTATAAATTAAAAAATTTAGTTTATTTTATCAAATTTAAATTCTAAATGTGTCTAAAATTAATTTTATTTTTAAAAGTGGATCATTCCAGAAAATGATAGTTTTAAAAATAAAAGGACTTTACCAAAAATCATATATGTCATTACTAATATATTTTATCTATATAAAAAAATTATAACTAATATTTGAAAATTAGTTGTTTCTATTCATATAACTAAGTTTAATAGCTAGTTTATAATTATCTCATTGAAATAATTATAACTATAAAATGATGTTTCGTAGAAACATTTGTGTTGTGTGTAACGTACACCAAGTTGACATTGAGGATAAAACAAGCAAAGTCAGTATTGCGTGTAGTGTAATCCAATCAGTATTGCATGTAGCATATTCCAAGTCAGTATTGTGTGTAGCACAAGCCAAGTTGGTGTTGTGTGAAAGGAAGGTTTGACTTTGTGTTTTAATATATATATATATATATATATATATATTTATATATATATATATATAAAGAACTACTTCCAGTGTAATATGAAATGTAAAATATCAAAAAGATAAATTAATTCAAAAATAACTATTCACAAAATCTCAGGGTGTTACATTCAACCCCCCTGATAATGAATTTTTCCCTCAAATTTTTTCTGGGTTATCAAATTTTTTATACTTGAAATTTTCATTCATAGATACCTACATCGTAAAAATGAATATTAAAACTTCCATTAAAAAGGGAAATTTGGAACCATAATGGTTACCCAAAGTAACATATAACTAGGTTTCCACATAGGAGAACATTGGTTGGGAGTGGAGATTGGACATAGAGGAAAAACGTAAATATTTATAGGGAGTGATTGAGGTCATCAATCACATATAAGTGAATGATCAAATAAAAGTTGAGGGCCCCAAAGTCCTAAATCTATGATGATTTAAAAGGCCACCAGTTCAACAAAATTAAGGTATTAGAACAACATATTTTCTTTTTATAATTATCATAACACTGATTAATTACTTTATTGACCAAGAATATTTGGAAATATACTTACTTGACATAAAAAATTTTAGTATTTATTTTTTCTTTTATAAATTTATAATTCATCCATTACTTTGTGTAATGGATGTCCAAAAATTAACTTTTATGCCTGAAGTGATAAAATACACTTTTTTAAGATCTTAAGGATCATAAAAGAATAAAATTTATAACTATTTATTTATAACTATTATTAAAAATGAATATGGTCAATACATTAATATCTAAACATAAAAAGTAACACTACTATTTCATCATAAATAATTATTCATAAAAAATGATTGTACATTAACCATGAAATTGCGTAGACCAGTGGTAGGAGTGAAACCATTATCATCCTTCAGTCATAGTTTCAAGACCCATGACCTTTCCAGACTTGATTGGTTTTCATCCTATATACATGGTTTTCTTTTATAAAACCATAATAATATAATTTCTAAAATATGATGGACATCCTTGAAATAAGGTTAATCACAAAATAGTCCTGTGACCAATGTTTTCAATATAATCTCAATACATAAATACTTCCTTCAAAGTTTACATAAAATTTTCATGAATTTATAACATGATAACCCTTCAAAAATATGAAAATCCAAAACCATAGATAGAAAGTCATGAAACTGGCATAACATTGATCCCCCATATATCAAAAAGTAGTTATTGGTTGTTACATTCCAAACATGTGAATACCCTTGAACTAAATTCTCTTGGAACATGGTAGCAACTTGAATTACCATAAATCCTTTTCATAAAACATTCATGCTTTCATATTCCATAGATTAATGTATATATTCCATAAATCCAGTAAATTTTAAACCTCATCCATGATAGGATGAACTACTGGTCAACATGTCCTTAGTTAGTTCCAAGGTAATCAGTAACTTCCAATTTACTTATTTATATCCCACATATCTTTATCCAAAAAACAATATCATAACATAAAGAACATATTAAGGGTTATCTTTCCCTTAATCTTGTGTTTTACATGGAAATCACCTTACCATTATATCACTTTTCGATTCCATTAGAACCATTAAACGTGTTCTTGTAAATCCATAGTGAAAAACATAAAATGAACAATCCTAATATATTTTACCTTTCATATAACATACTTCTTGTATCAAAATACATTAAAATTTTAGTATCCCACTTCATCCTTCTGACATTATCACGACTACCACATCCTATTACACAATACCTCTTTATATTTACATTTTAGCCACAGTCTCTTCATCATCAGCAATGTAACCATTACTCACACCACCTTGTTGATACTCTTAGGGATATTTCCTCTTAGAAAATTGAGTTTCATAATGACCATTTATTCCACACATAAAACACTTAACCTTCAATGATGTCTTAGGGGGACAATATTCTCATCCATTTTATTAATTGAACTCTTCATTTTTCATTTGCAGTCACTTTATTTGTGTCCTTATTTACCACAATAAAAACATCTTCTAGTTCCCTTAAGACATTCACTTAGGTGATTCTTTCCATATTATTGACATGGAGGAAACCATATCTTCTTTCCTCCATGGTCTCCATTACCCGAACTCTTAGTGACCTCCTTTCTCTTCCTTGGTGAGTCCAATAGTTGGTGAAGGTACACATTTTTAATCATGTTCCATGAAAAATGATTAGGCATGATGAAAAAATATCTCACTACAGTGATCATCCCACTTGACTAATCATCCGAATATCATGAATCACATTCAATGTTAATCTAGTTCCTTTCAGTCCTTGCTATTGACTAGAACCAGAAGCACAGTGTGAGCATTACTTATCATATCATAAAACCACATAGTTATGAAAATAATTACTTATAGTATGTCTAAATCATGAAAAATTAATTAATCTATGACACCTTATTTTGATCCTAGGTTATTCATTTCCAAATTATATTTAAATCCTTCATAATGGTTCATGTAGAGTCTGAATATTCCCAAATCATATACCCCGAGAGTGTCAAACCAGTTCTGCAGTAAGGCCTATTATTGGGTACTAGATTATCCCGAGTAAGGCCTAAAAAATCTTGTTGGAGTTGTTACCCCTAGGTACATCTATGCTAGAGACACATCCACTTCTAGCATCCATAAGGGGATATATTTATAAAAAACCACTCACTCTATCCTTTACCAAAAACTCCAGAACATTTTCCTTAATGTTAAATCATACTTATACTCATCCTAAGAGACATCCATAGACATATCCCTAGAAATATACTTTGGGATCTCACTAATTTTTTATCATCCTAGTTTCCAAAGGTTGATTAAACCTTTCCTTTGATACTAACTATAACGAACCAGGATTGACACACATGGATATTAAATCATTTTAGATGAATATTCAGTACACTACAAAAATACATGTCCAAGGACTGTAATAGTTTAGTGTATTTGGAAACATGGAAATAAAATCATTTATCCTGGTGAAAGATATTAAATATCTCCCATAATGATCTACACCTTTATTACTTCTACCTAAAACCTTCCTTCACAACCTAGGGAAAGGAAACATAAAAAAGGGGTGATCTCAGATGTTCAATAAGGGAAAATAAAGGAAATGTGTAATGATAACATGAGAAAAAGGGTACAGAACTTGAGCATAACATTTTAATATAATACCCTACATATTATAGATCTTAAAAAAGATTAGTAGTTCATAAGACATGAATCATAAGAAAATAAATAACATATGCCATGAAAGCATAACATAGGAATAAAACAGGGAATTGTGCAAAACATATATAAAAACACTATGTCAAGGAAGCCTACCAAGGAATTTGTAACATGTTAGTCTTGGGTTAATCACCGGTGTACCTGCTTCGGAGTTAAGATTCCATCATATGTACCCTCTTGTTTTAGGCTTGGGATGTACTCCCATGTACTCTCTTATTTTAGGATTGAGATGTACTCCCATGTACCCTCTTATTTCTAGCTTGGGATGTACTCCTGTTTAAGATCTTGTTTTGGGATTGGGATGTACCCCCATTTACCCTTTTTTTGTCTTGGGATTTCCTCCCGTGTACCCTCTTGTTTCAGGCTTGGGATGTACTCCCATATACCCTCTTTTTTCAGGCATTGGATGTAATCTCCTATAACCTCCTCTTTCAGGCTAGGTATTCCCTCCCGTGTACCCTCTGAGATCATAAAACATTTATAATTACCCAATGAATTAGAGGGAGATATAGGTCCCACCAATCTCAAAATAAAATCATTCATACATGTTCCACAAGATAATAAAACATTCATCATACCATGACCCCTAAAAGATATAGGTTTTATAAACATCAAATCACAACCAATGAAATGAAATGGGTATCATCAAAATTTCCTCATATCATAACATATGGAAAAGATATAGGTTTCATAAAAATTTCATCAAATAATAACTCATGAAAAGAAGCGGGTTTCATAAACATATAACCCATGAAAGGGTAACAAGATTCCTAAAGACAATGATATTAATCAAAACCCATTCATAGAGATAATATGAATGGGACTGTTAGATAATTTCCTATAAGGGAATGATTAACATCAATGGATGTCATCTTAGATGGAAAATAACTTTAAAATATCTTTAAAAACCATTTCTTGAAGAAAATACCCATTATTTTTTTTAAAAAATCGTTTTTAATAGCTAAAAGGTCCGAGAGACAGGAAGAAACCTGCTCCCATCAAATTATTAAATAAGAGGATAAATAGTACATTACAACTCAGAAAAGGGGAGCCTTACAAATTTGTGAATAAAGAACACCATCTCGATCATTCCTAACCAGATTGTCATAGTAGGTGGGCAAAACAAAAGACCAACTGGAACTGACCTCCATGATAGCCCTTTTGGAGAGGGGATCATCAACCTGGTTTTCTTCATGATAAATATGAGAAACATCAAGGGATAAAAAATCAGCAAGACTAAGACAAGAAATCCATACAGGCAGCATCTTCCATGGAACATTCCGGGATTGGTCTTTCAGAATCTGAACAGCAACAGAGGAGTCTGATTCAATCCATACTCTATGCCAACCATAGCGAGCCATGTACCCGATGACCTTGATCATCACCCATAGTTTAGCTTAAATTTCATGAGCATGCCTTATATAATTGAAAAAACAGCCTTTAACAAAGCCCTGATGGGTTCTGAAGACTCTACCACAACCAGCAGGACCTGGTGCACCAGAGACCGCCCCATCAACGTTCACTTTTAACCAATCAAGAATTGGTGGAGTCCAACAGATGTATTTCATCACTCTGGGTTTTCTTTCCCTACCACTAACACCAAGAGCTCTCAAAATCATAAAGTCAGATAAATCTTCATTCATTGAGACGATTTGATTCATCGAATCAAGTTTGATGGTTCGATTAGACCCTTCCCGAAAACATGGCTTGACATTGTTAAACACAATATTATTCTGAGACTTCTAGATATAAAAGATCACCAAAACAGAAGAAGAAATAAGCAGGGATTTAATCTGTTCACTGAGAGACAAATGAAGAACTGAGGATAGCAGCAACTCAAAGGAGAATAAATTAAAACAACAGTGAAAAATAGATTGCAAATAGGCCCAAAATCGGCCAGAAAAGTCACATTGTATAAACAGGTGCAAGATAGATTCATCACCCTTTAAACAGAATAGGCATACCGGAGCAATAATAAGGCCTGTATGCTGCAGAGCAGACTGGATGGGCAGCCTGTTTCCAGATTTTCCAGATTAGCATGGCATCATTGGGGAAGATATAGGTCTTCCGAACAGCCTCCACCCACGAAGGAATTCTAGATGAAACACCACACATCAACCTGTAGTAGTCCTGGCTAGAAAAGGATCCATTCATAGCATGTTTACAGATCAGAACATCAGTATCAACATAGATATAATTTGTAATCTCAATACAAAGATTACTAGGAATTATATCATGGACAACATCATTCCCCTGAATATCAGATATAGACAGATTTTTCAAGGAAGGTGGAATGATGATAGGATCCTTAATGGGAGAGGACAACCATGGAGTGTTCCATCAATTCAAATGGGACTCAGGACAGACTAACCATAAAGATTGATAAATGATGCTAGAATATGAACTTTTGACTGACGTCCAAACCAAAGATTTCAAGTACATACACTTTCTGTTTTGTAACCTGTCAACAAACCTGCCAACAAGAAATTCAAGGGAGTAATCAGGCACGACCAAAAGCCTCCAGGTGAAATTTTGAAGAAGATAATCATTGAATATTCTGATATCCTTAACTCACATTCCTCCCATATTCACAGGCTTAATACAATCTTTCCAAGCAACAGTGACAAGTTTCTTTTTATGTATTGACCCAATTCAAATAAAATTACGTATCAAAACACTTAATTCCTTGATAAGAGCTCTTGGTCATTTATAAACAGAAAAGGAATAAACAAACATGGAAGTGATAACAGAGTTGACAAGACAAACTCTTCCAGCCTAAGACATGGTCTCCCCTTTCCAACTTTCCAACTGATTAGTAATTTTCAGCGCAATGCCTTCCAAGTGGATACATTTCACCCTTCCCCAAAACAATGGGATCCCCAGATAATTAAAGGGAAAAGAACCTCTTTTGACACCAATTTTACAAGAAACCCTGTTTTGTTTCAAAATTCAAACTCCTTCTCCAAATACAACAAAGGATTTATTCCAACTAATCACCTGGCCTGCAACCTCTTTATAATGTGAAAAAATACTTTTGATGCAAGCAATAGTTCCCCTGTTAGCCTTACAGAACAAAATTATGTAATCTGCATAAAGTAAATGTGAGGGAGCAAAGGAATTCCTACCTGCTCTCATTCTTTGATAATATCTAGTATTGACAAGATCATTTAGGCACAAACTAAGGTAATTTTCATCCATAGATAACAGAATTCTAGATAAAGGAACACCTTTCCTGACACCTCTAGTGCATTGAATGAAACCCGTAGGGGATCCATTGACATGAATGGATAGATGAACACTTTTCAAAATGGAGGAGACCATACCATTAAATTTCCCTGAGAATCCATGCATCTTTAGGATTGTGAAAATGAAATCCCACCGTATCGTGTCAAAGGCCTTTGTTATGTCAACCTTCAAGGCCATGTTTCCATCTTGAACTTTGCCTCTCATAATATTTATACATTCTAAAGTAGTAAAGAGAAAAGTCTGAATATTCCTACCCGGTACAAAGCCAAATTGATTAGCAGAGATAAGATTCTTAGCAACATCACCCAATCGGCCTGCCAAGATATTACTAATAACCTTAGGAATAGAGTTCCCAATTGCAATAGGCCTGAAGTCTTTAATATCCAGTGAACTATCCTTCTTCAGAATCAGAGCAATGAAATTGGAGTTCATCCCAAATGGTATAAAAGAATGATGGAATAATTCCTTGACAACATTGATTACATCAATATGAATAATGTCCCAGTAGAACATAAAGAATTTATTAGTGAACCCATCTAGACTAGAAACACTGTCCATGTTTAAGGAGAAGAGTGCATAATGAATCTCCTTATAGGATAGAACCATAGTGAGTTTTTTATTCTGATTGTCATCCAGACTCAGTTCAACACATCTGATTATCCTGTTTGAGTTTCTCTCCCCAGAATCATAGAATAAATTCTCAAAGTAACCAGTCACAGCATTAACAATATCAGTTTCAAATGTGAACAAAGTGCTATCAATCTTAAGAGCCTTAAGGGTTCTCATGATCTTTTTCTCCCTATGAATATAATGAAAGAAACTTGAATTCCTATCCCCATACTTCAGTCACTCAACATTTAGTTTATTCCGGTCCATATTTTCCTTAAGATCCAAGATGTTGTCAAGTATAAATGCAGCTTTTATCTCTTATTGAGATGGGGTGTCCTGATGTATATTCCTTTGCTGACATATTAACAGATCAGATTCATCCCCTTTAATATCATTCGTAATGTTGGAGAATGATTTTTTACTCCACTCTTTGAGTCTAGCTTTGACAATTTTCAGCTTGGAAGTCAAAATGTGCAAAGAGCTACCTGTGACATCACTTTTCAATGCCTCCATTATTATTTCCCTACACCCTGGCACAACTATCCATGAATTTTTGAACTTTAAGGGTAAAGGGGATGATCTCAAAGTACTAAAACATAGGTCAACCAAGATAAGATTATGATCTGAATGTATTCTTGGAAGGGTCATGCCAGAAACCTCCAAAGTGTCACTTCTTTCATCCATCCGCACCAGACACCTATCTAATTTTCTTGCTTGCCTCCCATTAAGAGTGTATCTACTCCATGGAAAAGCTACACATAAATTGGGAACTTCACTCAATATGCATTGATCAATGCCGTGATGAAAATCGTTGGATGAAACTCTGCAGAAGATGCTTCCAGTTTTTTCCTCTGGCCACAAAATGGTATTAAAGTCACCAAGAAGGATCCATCTAGTCAGCATATTCTCAAATATGGTGCGTAAAGTGTTCCATAATGATCTTCTTCTGAGGTATTGATTGAAGGCATAAACAAAAGTCACACAGAGGGAATTGGTCTGATGACAACAAAATACAATAACCGCCTGTTGATCAATCTGAAAAGAGTCAATGACAACACTATTATGTTTTAACACCCATAAAGAGTCAGTCCCATTCTCTGGCTGATTGATAGCAATCAAGGAGTAACCAATAACACTCCAGTTGAAGGCCCCCCATCTCGAAAAATTCATTCTTGGTTCAGAAATCCCCAGTAACATGGGCATATTGGTCATGATGATATGATTTAGGGCCCTGATCGTGGGAGAATTCCCAAGACGCTGGCAATTCCAGAACATTATCTTCATTGATTGGCTGACCTCTACCTGGTGCAGGGGACAACATAGCTTCCAGCTAGGCATTTCTTAGAATCTGATTCATCCTCATCCACTGATTCATTGGAAGTATCTCCAGCCTGAGCAGATTCCATTTCATCAACAGAAAGAGTGATAAATCTGTTATCTGAGCTGATTGGCATTGTTAAGGTAGCAGTTAATTTTCTTCTAGCAACCTTTGATGATGGTAATTGAGAGAATTCATCTGTAGACTCATCATTATTGCACCCTGGTTGAGCTCCTCCCAAAGGGGGAACATGAGTTGCTGAGTCCTGTATGATATGGTCACCAGAACCCTCATTCCTGGCCAGATCAGAATGCCTATCTCCGTGGGATTCGTGACCAAGGGCATCATGACCTGCTGAATCTTGACCAACAGGATCAACATCCCCTATAAGTGCCTCATTTTCCCGACTCTTCCTGCCATCAATTAAAGAATCATCACACATATCCTGTGCACCTATAAAACCTTCAACATGCACCACATTAACAGGATCCTGCATAGTATTCCCTGATTCGATGATCCCATTCTCAACAATGGGAGCATTATCAACATTCGAGGTCAGGGAAACTCCCTGAACCTCGAATTTATCATTTACTGCCTTACCCTTGGTATCAGTATTAGAGGGGACCTGATCAGTTTCCCTCCTTCGACAACTTCCAACATCATGCCCTCGAATATTGCATAGGGAACAAAATTTATTCCTATTGCAATAAGATAAAGTGTGCCAAAAAATATGACAGTTGAGACAAAATTTCGGCTTCCTTTCATACCCTATCTCAAGGTTAATGCTATCATCCTTAGTGGTGAAGACAACCTCTTCCACTAGAGTCTTTGACATATCCACCTCCGTAAGAATCCTAGCATAGTGTCCAAAACTAGGGTTATCAGTTTGCCTATCAAGCCTTATCGGATTCCCTATAGAAGATGCAATATCCCACAAGATTTGTGGATTCCAATAAAGACAAATTAATTTGTGAATACGTATCCATACATGGGAAAAGGTATTCTTGACTGAGCTGGGATAAAAATTTCGATCCCATTCATGGATGTAAAGGAAGCCAGGGTGTAGAGGAACCGAACCCAGACTCCATGCGCACCTTTTGCATTCATTAGAGGGGAAAACAACATGATAAAACCCACACCCCATGGCCGTCATCTTCCAGTCACTAAAGCCCCAAATTTCCGCCAATATTCTTGTAAGATCATGAAATTTCCAAGGCCGCACTCCTTTTGGAATCACAACTCAGGTAATAATTGAAAACCTGCATAGTTTCACCCTCTCATCGACGGTGTCTTGATTCGCCGATACATGCGCAATCCGGTCCTTCCGAATGATCCTTCCAGAGTTACTCGCTGCACAATCCATTTATTTGAAAACACTTTTAAAACTTATAATTAAGGCTTGTAAACAATTTGAAAATAATTTTCATTGAAAAAATTTAAAATATGATTGAATTTGTTTTGAAAACTATTTCCCTCAAAAATAAATTTTAAATTTTTTTCTTAAAAATTAATCTTTAAACATGAAAATAAAGCCTTAATAGAGTGATGGTAGATAAATATGTACTTGTTTTATGAGGTAAAAATATTTTTCCTTTTTTCATGGTAAACAGGTTATAAAAATGCCTCGTTTGGAAAGCGATAAGAAGATTCCTTCCAAAACATTGGTAAAAGAAAAAATAGGTAAACATTTATTTCAATGATCATAGTAGATTAGTAGAATTTTATAAAAACCCTTTTTAGAAAACATGGTTTTAAAGGAACACAGATTTCAGACCGAAGATAAAGTAAAGATGATATTTCATAAAAACACTTTCTTAACTATATTATGTATCGAAGAGTGGAATAAATGGTACAAATATATGAATAAGTCATTAATAACCATAGGATAATAAAATATATTAATATTACTGAGTTATGGATCATAATATTTCATCAAAGGAATCGTAAACATAAACAATATTGAAAAGCGATGAGATTATCTCAATAAACTTTTATAACATGGTAACTTTGGATCATACTCTCCATATAAGAAAAAAAATTAACTGAAGATTAAAATATCATTAAAGAAAGTAAATTAATGATTTAACATTTAAAATGAAATTATATACACCTCTAAATATAATTTAGTTTCATAACAAAACATGAGTCTCAAAGAAGGAAAATTGAGACAAAGCTATTTTACCAATTTGGTAAATTTTGAAACATAAATCCCATGAAATAAATATCATATAATAGATATGTGAATAAAAATTAATTTAAGTATAAGATACGTAGAATATAATCATGTTAATTACATACATTACACAAAATTAAAGAGTGGAGAACATAACTTGTATCTCACAGAAATAAAAATTGAGATGAAATCCCCTTACCTTGTGTCTTGACTCTCATCGTACTTTTTCAAACCACCTATATAATAAATATAAATTTATTATAAATATTTTATAGAACCATATTATTATATCTAATCACATTTATGGTTTTTATATGACCTTATATTACCTGCTTGTTTACAATCCTATATTAAGGTTTCACTTTGGGCAATATTCACTTCATTCTTCGCCTGCGTCTTAATTTGTTATATCTTTGGTATTTATAATTTATATCATGATTTAAAGAATTTAAACCATGATATAAATATCATGTATGTACATTATATTTTTATTATAATAATACATATAATATATAACTATGAAATGGAATACACTGCTCATGGAGACCGTAGGTCGTACGTACGCATGAACGTTATTTCTGTTTAATTATCATTTTGAAAGTAAGAAAGTAAAAGAAATATATGTATATATATATCATTATTAATGTAGACTTATGATATAATATATTTATTATACATTCACATAAATAATCATTAATATGATCCAAGTAGTGTATGAATGAATCATATCTCTTTGAGGGGGCGATAGTCCACACTTCCTTAAAAGAAATTATCGTATTAACACCAATTGGAAAGTAAAAAGATATGAATTGTAAAAGAAATAAAGAAGCTAAAATAAATAATAAATATAATACATAACCGATATAAAAAAATTTTCCATCATAATTTACACCATGAGAGGTAGTAAGGGAAATTGAATAATCATCGTTCAGTGAGGTGGTAGTTCTCCGTACACATAAAAGTATGTTCATTATCCAATAAATATAGGTGAATATAAGTGTAGGTTAGAAAATTATAGTAACAAAATTCTAGTATATTTATGATATTGGTGTTGTTATAAAATAATGGAAAAAGGAATTTGGAGGGGGTCAAGAAGGAAAATAAAAGAAAGTATTTGAGAGAAGATGTTACCTCTTAATCCGGCAACTCCTTTTGGTTTGTGCCAAAAGGCTTCCTTTTATTGTATTATACCCAAAGGAAGGATTATATGAGTAAGGTAGGGATGTTTGGAAGTATATTTGGTAGATATTGTCCAAAACTAATAGGGTTGATAGGTGTGAATAATATGTAGAGGTGATGGAATTTTATAGGGAAGGAAAGGGACACACTTGGAATTTTTGAAAACAAGTTAGGTGTACACATGTTCTTACCCAGAAAAAGTCATAAAAAACCCAAAAAAATAAATAATTGAAGGTTTATGGATAAATAATGTACATAAAATGGGTTTTATACAAGTGTATAGGTCATTTGGTTTTTTTATTAAGGTTTAGTCCCTAATTATGCTTAATTTGACCTTAATCATTGTGATTAATTTTAATCACTTTTACTAATCGTTTTGGTAAAAAATTAAGTTGATATTATTATTATAATATAAATATTATACTAATTACAATGTTGTATGTTTTTTATTAAAAATTCAACTCACATAAGTGGAATAATTATGATTAACGATAATCCTACACACGGGATGAAATTACAAGTTTTTGAAGTAGAAAGAAGTTCAAAAGTTTATTAAGTTTTTATTTTCAATTTCAAAGAGAAATTTATTCTAACGACATAAATTTTATTAATATAAGTATAATTGATCTAATTTTACCCTAAAATAAATTTAAAATATAATTTATCATCAATAATATTTTAACTGAAAATCCAGTTTTTAACTAAAAAGCCATATTTTTCACTATTCATCAAAAAAAGAAGTTTCTCAAAAAAATCCCAAGAATTCACCCTAAGATAATTTCAACATTATAAATAAAAAAAAATAAGTTTATGTTATCAAATTAAATTTATAAATTTTTCTAAAATTAATTTTATTATTTAAATCGGTTTATTTAAGAAAATCGTATTTTTAAACATAAAAGGACTGTTAAAAATCATATCTTTCATTACCAATATGTTTTATCTATAAAAAAATTATAAATAATTTTTTAAAATTAGTTATTACAATTTATATGACTAAGTTTAATGGATAAGTTATAATTATCTCATTTAACGAATTATAACAATAAAATGATGTTTTGTAGAAAACTTTGTGTTGCATGTAATGTTTGCCAATTCAGTGTTATGGGTAGTTCAAGCTATGTAGATATTTCATGTCGTATAAGGCAAGTAAGTATTATTTGTAGCATAAACCAATTTTGTATTGGTTGTTGCACAATCCAAGTTGTTACTACGTGAAAGTAATTTATGACTTAGTGTTTTAATATATATATATATATATAGAACTATTTACAATGTCACATGAAATGAAAAATTACAAAAATATAAATTAATTAAAAAAAAAACTCACAAAATCTCAGGGTGTTACAAAATGCATCCAATTCAAATAATTTTTAAAAAAATATTTAGGTTATTTTTATATGAATATTTTTAAAGGAGAAGGATTATAATGTTTATAATATTATAATTATTTACTGTTTTATGAGATAAACATGGAATTTATTGAAGAAGAGAAGGATTATAATTATTTATCTTTTTATGAATATAAAAATCCAGAAAATATTAAAATGGATTTTCTAAGATTAATAAAGAATAATAATTAATCAGTAATTCTATCTAAGTATAAATAGAATAATTTTTATAAGGCTATAGATATATGGATTACTAGTGAATAATCAACTTCTAAATGTGGTCTGTACATTGATTATAGTAGAAAGATATCTGACATTATTAATACTATTCCTCAAAATAAAACATTACTCACGGATAAGGTTAGTGAGCCTTGTTAAAATGTGTCTTTAGATCCATCTTTTTATATAGATGATGAAATAATTATATATCATTTAAAAAAATGGAAGAACATGTTAATAATATTGGTAAAAGATATAAGAAGGCAATAAAGAAATATGATCAGGCTACGGTACAAAACTCCCTGGATGATGAGATTATTTCAGAAATTACTTATTAGTTGAATACTAATTATATTTCCATTTAATTACTAACTCAAAATAAAGGTAATGTTTTAAAACTGAAATATAATATTGAAAATATGAATAAGTTACCATCTAATTTTAGTTGAATAATGGTTAAATTTGATAAACTTATATCCCAATTTAGACCATCTAAGGCTTTATTTGAAATTGGTTTTTTCTTCTTCTATAATGTCACATTTTCAGCATAATTATTTTTTCTTTTATATCTATCCCTTTTGAACAATGTGTCATGTTGGAGGTCACTAGACGAACACATACTTTCTATAGAAGATTAAATATCTCAAAATAGATAATTTTTATATTTCAAAGGAGGTGTTTACTATTCAATACAATAGATTTTGATAAATATGGGTTCCTGAAGTTCATTTCACTAATGTATCCACAACCAGACAATTTTGGGTTCGCAACTTTTAGTTTTATACATTTTAATAAAAATTTTTGGGTTATAGTAATAGAAACACTAGGTATGTAATGCCCCGACCCTAGTTACCCAGAGTCGGTGCATTATTACATAACATTAGTAGGATCACACGGGATCAAATCCTGAAAGACCGATAAGTTTAGTAGCCATGGAAGTACTTGATACATACATAAGTTTTACAATACATTATGAAATGAAAAAAAAACAACATTGTGTCTCCTTTGAACACATTAATCTCCCTTAGACTATCCCTATAGGTCATTCATAATATAATTCTTCACATCCTGGGAAAAATAAAACATAGAAAGGGGTGAGCTTAGATGCTCATTAAGGATAAAAATATAGCGAAAACATTAATAAATAAGCATAAATATTTAAGGCAATGTATAAGACTAAAAAATAATCCTTTTAAACATAAAATTTAGCATAATATGGAAAATATAATTCAAATAATTCCATTTACTTATTCACATAGATATTATACTAGTCTAATGATCACATGCAATATCAATATCCAATTTCATATTGATGGAATACATAATCCCAGACTTCATAACCACATATTCAAGGCCTCATGCCAAGACTAAAAATAATATTTTTTCAAGGCCTTATGCCAAGACTTTAGTTTTTCTCAAGATACCTATCGATGCATCGAGGAGCTATAGTGGGCTCCACCCGTCACTCACTAAGTCTGATGCATTCCTCATATGAAAAGGATAAAAAATAACATAAACATTCATATTAAAACTAGCATACAAAATGAAAATACTTTATCCATAAACCAATAATGGTATAAAAATAACACATCTGTAGTCAAACATATCCCAAAACCTTCAATACAATATGGAAGATTGTATCTTAATAAATCAACTTCAAATAAGTGTAAAATCAATCAAAGGACGTTGACATAGATGAAATCAAAACCATTTGAGAGAAATATCTCTTTTAATTTTGAAATCATTTGAAAGTGACATAATTATAAAATAAATAATTTATTTTGAAAATATTCTTATAATCTTTTAAGGTAAGATTTAAAGGTTTTATAATGACAGAAAATATCCGCACTCGCTGTACAAGTTAAAAAAACATTGTTTCTTTAATTTTGTCAAAAAGTCATAAAGGACCTTGTTTGGAAAATGACGAAAAGATTACTTTATAAACATTTTATAAAAATTAAAACAAGTGTATAAATTACTTTAACCCATAGTCAAATAAATAGTAAAAATGTTTTGAAATACATTTTTATGAAACATGGATGTGGATGATAAAGAGGTCTCAGTAGATACTCACGTATAAACAACCTCAGATAATGAAGATATTATAGAATTATCCCTTACCTTGAACTTTTCCTTGATAAAGGGTACTTTAACCTCCTATATAATATTTAAATCACTTTTATTAAATCATACAAGAACCACATACATAAATATGATATCATATATGATCTTTTAATATTGATTTGTTAATAATATTTCAGTAGTATCATTGTTTTGGGTGTTAAATGATTCATTTTCCTTTATATGTTTTGTTATATAAGTCATTTTTGTTATGGATAGTATTTATTTTATTAATATACATATTATATTAAGTTTCTAAACATTTTTTTAATCATAAAATTAAAATTATTCTGAAATGATTACGATGGGAAATGAATCTAATCGCGTTTGTCGAGACGATAATCCGTACTTATGCACGAGCGAAAATATCATTATATTGATGGTAAAATTGTATGTAATTAAATGGTAGATAATATATAAATAATCATTAAAATGTTATATTTATTATTTACATCAGTTATACTCATTATTATACCCATCCAAATAAAGAAGTGTTTGAATAACAAACTACACCACAACGTGGAGACGGTAAGCCGTACGTACGCACGTATGGTGACATGTCATTAATAGGATGGATAGAATAATGAATATGGTTGTACCATATTTATAATAACTTAAAAATATGTATAAGGTACTTTATTTATTATTTTGGTATGAAAAAAACAAAGAAAGAGGAAGTGGAAGAAGAAAAGAACTTTGAAAAAGGTGGTGAAATTATTACCTCTTCTTTGAGTGTTTCCTTTTTATTTGATCAAAAGGGATCCTTTGGTTGGATTATGATCAAATTAATGCCTATAGGTTTAAGTTAGGGTGGTTAGGAGGATATTTTAGTAGGGTTTGTTCAAGAAAAATGGCTTTGGAGGTGTGATTTTCAGATAAGGGGAAGTACCCTTTAATAACAGAGGTGAGGGTCACTTTAGGAAAAGCTTGAAATATTATTTTATTATACAATCATATTTGGTTTATAATGGAACCAAAATTATTTATTTAAAGTATAAGGTTTGTATGGGTCTAAAAACTCTCAACCAATAGATTTTATATAGGTTTGGGTCACCTTATTAACCTTATCTTTTAGAATTAACTCTTAGTTAAATAGTTTAATGTTTACCAGGCATTCTTGTATTATTATAATAAATGGTTAATAAACATAATATAAAAATCCAATAGAACCCCAAGTGGTTCATTAATGATATATATAATTTTATCTAAGTAATTTTTCCAAACCTTATATTTTTAGGAGTATTATATTAATTAATAATATAGTATTTGTTTTAAAAAGTCATTTTTGTCAATTTTGACACTATTTGGTATTTTGTTTTTGTGAAATTCATAACAACATTATCACTTCAAAAAAAATTTATTTAATAAACCCTAACATGTAATATTAAACAATAAAATTAGTTTAATTAATCACAAGTCTCAATTTACATTTATTTGTATATTTATAATATAAATTATTTTAATCTTTCACTAATAAGGTAATTACTGCATCATCATTGTGTCATAAATAAATTTAATTATTTAATGGCTAAAAATTACAAATAAAATACCATTATGTAATAAATATATTTATCTTTCTAATGAATATTTATATTTGAATTTATATCATGTATAACTTTATATTAATAATGGTTTAGTTAATAAACATTGAATTTAACACTTTTAACTATTCTTTAAATAAAATAATATTAAATGTCCTAATATAATATAAGTGGACCAAAAGATCATATTTTATTACCAAGGTTTATTTTGGTTGAAATAATCTTATCCAATAGAATTAGGACATGTTTTCGGGTAATTATAATATCATTTTTACCTTTAGTTACCCAATTTACTTTTAACTCTGGTAAATAAATGTCAAAAAGTTACTATTCACCAAAAATTATTTTCACCTTATTGAACCTATATTTTACTTACTGATGTCAACCGTGTCTGTCTTATTTTTGAAATTCAATTCACAGAAGTAGTAAAATTACGTTTTATGCAAATTTTCAAATGCGCCTAGAAGGTGGGTAAAAGACGGTTAAAAGTTTAATAAAAATTTATATATCTAATATTATTATAAAATGACTCCAATGAATTATATTGGACATATATAGGTATTATGTATCTATTTTTACCTAATATAAATTTAAATAAAATAACTAATTATTTAAATAAAAAATCAATTTTAAACAACAACACAGTATTTTTCACAATTCATAAAAAATTGATTTTTTTTCAGAAAAATAACAAAAATTCACCTTAAATTAATTTTGATATTCGGAACTAAAAATAAAGTCCAATTTGAAAAATAAAATTTATAAAATTTCAAAAAGTGGGTATTACTATTCTTAACGGCTAGTTTGATTGGTTGTGGTTTGTTAGAACTCGAAGTTGTGTACAACACAAGCTATTGTATTATTCAAAAAGAAATGTACTTTGGAAGATTGAGGTGTTACATTTTTGCCTCCTTCAAATATTTTCATCCTCAAATTTTATAGAATACTACTTCATAAAAGATTTGAGTGGTTCTTCATCATAAGTTCCTCGGGTTCCCACATTGCCTCTTCCATATCATGGTTTCTCTATAGAACTTTGACCAGATGAGTTGTTCGGTTTCTCAGCACTTGTTCTATAGTATCAAGAATCTTGTCAGGATCTTCACAATAAGATAGATTGGGTTCCAGTTCTATTTATTCATAGTTTAGTACGTGCATTGGGTCAGGCATGTATTTTCTTAACAGTGATATGTGGAACACGTCATGAACTTTAGAGATACTTGGAGGCACTTCCAAACGATAAGCTACAACTCCAATTCATTATAGAACTTCAAAAGTTTCATTGTACCAGGGACTTAATTTTCCATTCTTACTGAGTCGTATAACTCCCTTCAATAGAGATACCTTTAAGAAAATATGATCTCCTACTTGAAATTATAAATCTTTCCTTTGGTTATTGCCATAGATCTTTATCATACTTTGAGCTAATTTGATGTGGGTTTAGACAACCTTCACCTTTACATTGTTTCCTCAACAAGTTCTGGGCCTATGAGTTTTCTTTCACCAACATCATCCCAACAAGATGGTGTGCGACATCTCTTTCCATATAACACTTCTTATGGTGCCATTTGAATACTTGAATGGAAGATATTGTTATAAGAAAATTCTACCAGAGGTAAATATTGATCCCACATACCATGAAAGTCAAGTGAGAAAGATCTCAATATGTCTTATAATGTTTGGATAGTCTGTTCTGATTTTCCATCAGTTTGAGTGTGGTAGGCAGTGCTGAAACAAAGTTCAGTATCTGAGGATTTCTAATGGCTTTTCCAGAATCTTGATGTAAAATGGGGATCTCGATCATAAATAATCGATATAGGTACACCATGAAGTCTTAAAACTTCATTAATATATAGTCTTTCTAAACATTCAAGTGATATATCTTCTCTTATAGCAAGAAAATGTGCTAACTTGGTAAGACGATCAACAATAGATCATATTGCATCATTACTTCTAGGAGTCTTTGATAGCCCCATGACAAAGTCCATTGTAATATCATCCCATTTACACTTAGGGTATGTTAAGAGGTTGCATGACTCCTCCATGATGTTGTCTTCCAACCTTAACCTATTTAAAAACCATACAACTTGACACATAATCGGCAATCTCCCTCGTCATATTGTCCCAAAAAATGTCCCTTCAAATCTCTAGACATCTTAGTGATACCAGGGTGCATAGAGAAATTGGATATGTGATCATCATTCAACAATTCCCTTTTTAGATCAGGTATATCAGGAACACAAATTTTCTTCCCAAATTTTGAAATTCCATCTTCATATATGAAGTCAATCAATCTCCCATCATTAACAGCTTTAATTTTCTTTTGAAACTCCTCATCATCAGTCTGAGAAATTTTTATCCTTTCTAGTGAAGATGGTTTGGAAACCATTTGAAAAAGTATTGATTTTTCACCTTCCATGATTATTCCCATATCCATCTTTACTAGATCCATGAATAGAGGATCCATTTCAACTCTCATCTTGTTCAAAACTCTATGACCCTTTCTACTCAAAACATCTTCCACCTTATTTTTCTTCCCCATGTAGTAGTGTATAGTGCAATCATAATCCTTGAGTAGTTCAATCCATCTCATTTACCTCATGTTGAGTGATTTTTGTGATAAAATATACTTCAAACTCTTGTGATCAGTATATATCTCACATTTTTCAACATAGAGATAGTGTCTCCATATCTTCAAAGAAACTATTACAACTTCTAATTGAATATCATGAGTGAGATAGTTTTGTCCATGAATTTTTAGTTTTCATGATGCATATGAAATAACCCTATCATTTTGCATAAGGATGCAACCAAGTCCTTTCTTTGATGCATCACTATAAATAAAAAACTCATCATTCCCCAATGGTAGAATAAAGATAGGAGAATTGACTAATATTCTTTTCAGTTCTTAAAAATATTCTTTACACACTTTTTTCCAAAATAATTTAACCCCTTTATGTGTGTGTTTGGTTAATGGGTTTGCCAATCGGGAAATATTCTGGACAAAACACCAATAATAACCATCTAAACCAATAAAACTACATACCTCAGTTATAATCATTAGTACTAGCCATTATTTTATTGCTCTTGTCTTAGAAGTATCAATAGAGATTCCATCCTTAGAGACAATATTCCCAATAAAAAATAATCTAAATCCAAAATTCACACTTGCTAGACTTTCCATGTAATTCATTTCTTCTGAGGGTTTTTAGAATAGTGAGAAAGTGATTTTCATGATCTTCGTAGCTTTTTGAGTATACCAATATATCATCAATAAATATTACTACAAAGTCATCAAGATATTACTTGAAAACTATATTCATTAGATCCATGAAAACAGAGGGTGCATTAGTCAGTCTAAAAGGATTTACTATAAACTCATAATGCCCATACCTAGTACGAAATGATGTCTTCAGAATGTCTTCTTTCTTCACACACAACTGATGATATCCAGATCAAAGGTCAATATTTGAAAAATATTGAGCTCCATGAAGTTGATTGAATAAATCATCAATGTGAGGTAGGGGATACTTGTTCTTTATTATTATAGCATTGATCTCCCTGTAGTAAATACACAATCTCATAGATCCATATTTCTTAATAAAAAAAGAACATGGGATCCCCATGGAGAAAAATTAGGGAAAATAAATCCTTTATTACTAAATTAAGCTAGTTGTTTATTTATTTCCACTAATTCCACAGTGGCCATTCTATAAGGGGTCTTCAATATGGGCATTGAACTAGGAATTAAATCAATGGAAAACTCAATTTCTTGTTTTGGAGGATGTCCATGTAAATCCTCTGGAAACACATCAAAATATCCTTGCACAATAGGTACATCATCTATTTGAACATTTTTTTACTCACCCATAGTTATTTCATTCTCTTCCTCCCCAATAATAGAATTTAGTAGAGCTACTGGGGGTGGATCTAGATAAGAATCAGATGGTGACATTTCTTCTCTAAAGATAACGCATTCCTTACCACCATCAAAAATTGTAACCTCCTAATTCTTACAATAAATTTTCTTATCACGGTATGAAACCCAATCCATACCGAGGATTATATAAAATTCAATCATGGGTATGATGATGATATCAGCTGATAAAGAACATTTATATGCCCTAATGGGAACTGATTTATGACAACCCTACTTTTATTACAGACTTAAACATGATTTATTACATAAAACTTCACTTAATACAACAAACAAGATCAAGAGGTTTAGTGTCTTTGGGGATTAGGATCATTACATAAAAACTTGAAACATTAAATACAATATCTTTATTGAAAACTTCCTTTACATGACCACTACATTCCCTCATACTTAGCATTGCATGGGATAACCTAAGGACATGTATAAGAAAAGGGTGAGCTATAAAGACCAGTAAGGGAGTACACATGGAATAACATGAGGAGTAAAATACATGTTAGACAATAGGCATATCAATAGAGAATACAAGAAACATGAACATAAAGGCATGATAAAGCATGATAATCATAACATGGAAATGTGGCAACAACACTTAACATGGAATTAGCATGAGCCAAGGCTCATTGCACATGAAGCATGAGTAAATCCTAATTGCACATAAAGAATGAGTAAACCCTCATTGCAATTGAATTAGCATGATTCAAAAATCATTGCACATGACGTATCATGATACTATACTTTACCCAATGCATTGGAGCGCTATAAGGGCACACCCTTCTTAAACATTTCATTTCATGCATAAGTGTGCCACATGGATCATAAAACATAATCATTTATTCCAAGATAAAGGAATGTGGAATTCATACATCAAACTTTGTAATCAAGAAGTAAATGTGCATAAAGGTGAATACCCTTGATGGAGAAATGGGCATGGTATTCACTACACAATGACATTGGCTTAGAAAATTGGTGCGATTTCGACAGCGTAACGACGTGACATAAGAATTCATAAAAAATGGTTTATGAGAGAGAAATGGGTTCCTCATCATATTTAAATGTAATGGGCAGTAAGGAGTTCATATAGATACATGTACCAACAATTTTAATGGAATTTAGATTCATGATACAAAATTATTGCTTGAATGTAAAAGAAGAGAGAGAAGTTCCTTTCAGAATTTTGGCATAGTAATGGGTGTACATGGGAGGCATTTAATGAGAGAGAAAGGGGTCTCACATCATTCAAACGATAAGAGGGAAGTATGGGGGAGGTAAAAAACCATACCCCAACATTCATAATTGAAATTAAAAGGCAAAACAACTTAAAGGAAATTGGAAAAAAATGAGAAAGGAAGAAAAAACCCTTACTTGGAAGTGTGCTTCCAAAGGCTAAAGAGAGTCTTGTGAGAGGATTATTGGGAGCTTAGGGAACCTTGTTAGGATTCTATAGAGAGTAGGACAGAGGTTGGACGAACTCCAAGGGCTTTGAGTGAGGAGGAAGTGGGAGCTTGGGTGGGTTTATATAGGAAAGGTGAGAGAATTCTTTATTATTTAGGTTTGGGACCCCTTACATTAAATTAATCCAAAACACAAACCATCCCATGGTTTTTGCCCATGGTTTTTGTAAAAGGGAAGAGGAAAAAAATATTTTATAAGGCCAAAGTCCGAACTTCTTAAAATATTAGGGTTTCTTATGTGGAGGTGAGTCACACTCCCATGGAAATTAATTTAAAAAGGCAAAGTGTTGAATATGTCTTGAGGGGTCCATTAATGCTTTGAAAAGTAATTCAAACAAAACCAAAATCACATTATTTTAATGGTAAAACATATATTGTCCGAACATAAAGATTATAGTACATTATTACATCACTATTGGGTCATTATGATGTCATAAAATACATTATATATTTAAACGGTATTTAATTTTTACCCAAAAATTTGACTGTCTCAGAAAATTATGAAAAATTCACCGTTGGATAATTTCGACATCCTGATTCCAGAAATGATATTTATTTTATCTGAATTTTTTTCTAAATATGTTAATTTTCACTTTTAAAATAAAAACCGACATTTATCGAAAATTCACAGGTTTTGACAGAAATGGCTTTCAAACCTTAATAAAAATTTTAATTACATTCATAAAATTATAAGATCATTTATATTTAATAAAAATTAATTTAAAATAAGAATATTATTTTATTAAAATGTTATTTAATTCCAAAATCCCTTAATTTAATAAAATAGATTTCATAATTAAATAATAACTAAAAACACCATTTGTTCTTTAAAAACTATTTACAATGTATAAAAAATGACTAGAAATTATATTCATTATTATATACAAAAATAATGTACATGAACATAGTACTACTTATTTGTTACATAACCCCTTAAAACAGCCGCATAAGACCTAAGGGTAAGGTGTACGATGGTGACATACTCTTGGGGTGGCTCAGATAACATCGTTCGAGTGGTAATCTCTATCAACTTCCACTTTTCCCATAGACGGTCACATTCGAGCTTGACATGATGAAGCTCAGCTAGGGCTTGGTTAAGGGAAAATCCCAAAGATTCCACCTCTTTTCCGAGCTCTGACAAATGGGCTTCGTATGGGGAAATTCTACTAGATGAGGCCATCACTTCTTTTGTTTGAGTAAATTGGATTTGTTAAAGTCCTATATTTATACTAATCATGTGATCACTGTTCAACGACTATAAAAGTAACGGTCACAATTCTTATCATAAAACCAATGAAGTTGACATTTTATAAAAACATTTTATATATAGAGACATTTAATAATATCAAAAGGGATTTTCCATTAATGAAACTTTGGGTAGTTACAATATTACCCCTTAAGAAATTTCACCCTCAAAATTTTCCTTTTCCCACACTAAAACAAATGTGGGTAACTCAGCCTTATCATATCCTCCAATTCCCAAGTCGCTTATTCAAACTTGTGGTTTCTCCAAAACACCTTGACGAGGGGCATTGTCTTATTTCGTAGAACTTTTTCTCTACGATCTAAGATCTTCACTGGTTGCTGCTCATAAGAAAGACCGTCTTCCAATTGTACCACCTCAGAAGAGAGTACATGTGAAGGGTCTGGTATGTACTTCCTTAATAGTGATACATGAAAGACATCATGTACTTTGGACATAGTAGGTGGAAGTGCTAGTCGATAGGCCACAGTCCTGACACGATCAAGAATCTCGAAGGGGCCGATGTACCTTGGACTTAACCTCCCTTTCTTTCCAAACCTCATGACCTTATTACACGGAGATATGCGTAGAAAAACCATTTCTCCAACTTTAAACTCAAGGTCTCATTGAAGATTATCTTCATAACTCTTCTGTTGACTCTAGGATACCTTTATATGCCGCTGAATGGTTTTATCCTTCTCCACCATTTCCTCAAGCATTTCTGGTCCAAGCAGTTTACGTTCACCGTCCTCATCCCAACATGCCAGTGTTCTGCACCTTTTCCCATACAAGGCTTCATATGGTTCCATTTGGATGCTTGATTGGAAACTGTTATTATAAGAGAACTCAACTAGAGGAAGATGTTGATCCCATCCTCCTTTAAAGTCCATTGAGCATTCTCTCAACATGTCCTCAAGTGTTTCGATAGTCCACTCGTATTGGCCATTAGTTTGAGGATGATAAGCCATACTGAAGTTCTGTTCAGTATTCAGAGCATGTTGAAGACTCTTCCAAAACATAGAGGTAAATCTTGGATCTCAGTCAAACACAATAGATAGTGGTACTCCATGAAACCATACCACTTCCCTGATATATATCCGTGCCAGTTAATCCAAAGAGAAATCCTCCCGAATAGCAATGAAGTGTTCAGTCTTTGTAAGACGATCCACAACAACCCAGATTGCATTGTTGCCTTTGGATGTCCTTGGAAGTCTGGTGACAAAGTCCATGGTGATGTTCTCCCATTTCCATTCTGGTATGGGCAATGGTTGCATCATCCCCTTAGACTTCTGCCTCTCTGCCTTCACTTGCTGACACACCAAGAACTTTGATGTATATTAAGCGATCTCCTTCTTCATATTATCCCACCAAAAGTTTTCTCAGAGATCTCGATACATCTTTGTGCTCCCTGGGTGAATAGAGAAATTTGAACTATGTGCATCATCTAAAAGTTCCTTCTTTAGCTCCGGACTTGATAGAACACATAGTCTTTTCCCAAACTGCACAATTCCTTCTTCATTAACATTAAACTCTAAGTATTTCCCCTTTTTGATAGCTTCCACTTTTTCTTGAATTCCCACATCATCCTTTTGAGCATCCTTTAACCTTTCCAAAAGAGACGGATGAGCAATTATTTGTGAAAGTATTGATGATGTTCCCTTCTTTATGATTCCCACATCCATCTTCATCAAGTCTATGAAGATTGGATCCTTCTAAATTCTCATCATTGATTGAATCACTGGATCCTTTCTACTTAGGGCATCTGCCACCTTGTTCGCTTTCCCCGGGTGGTAATGTATTGAGCAGTCATAATACTTGATGAGCTCTATCCATCTTCTCTGGCGCATATTAAGCTCTTTCTGTGTGAATATATATTTAAGTCTCTTGTGGTCAGTATATATCTCACATTTCTCTCCATAGAGATAATGTCGCCAGATTTTCAAGGAAAAGATCACAGCCGCCAACTCCAGATCATGCGTTGGATATTTTCGCTCATGGATTTTCAACTGCCTTGAGGCATAGGATATAACTTTATCATTCTGCATCAGCACACATCCTAAGCCCTTCTTCGAAGCATCACTAAATACCACAACAAGCTCCCCACTTGTGGGTAAAGTGAGAATGGGTGCAGTGATAAGCCTCCTTTTCAACTCCTTGAAGCTTTCTTCACATTCATCACTCCAAGAAAACTTTACTCCCTTTCGAGTTAGCTTGGTAAGAGGGTTGGACAATCGTGAGAAATTTCTCACAAATTTTCGATAATATCCAGCTAACCCCAAGAAGCTACGGATATCCATTACCGATGTTGGCCTCTGCTATCCCTCAATTGCATCTATTTCGGAGGGTTCAAAAGATATCCCATTTATTGTGATGATATGTCCCAAGAATGAGACCTCCTTCAACCAGAACTCACACTTTATGTACTTTGCATAGAGCTTCTCCTTGTGCAAAGTCTCTAGTACAGTTTTTAAATTCTCCTCATGATCCTCCTTGGTTTTGGAGTATATTAGAATATCATCTATAAAGACTACCAAAAGTTTTTCAAGGTAATATTTATAGACTCTATTCATCAAGTCCATG
Source organism: Viscum album (assembly GCA_963277665.1). Classification (NCBI taxonomy): domain Eukaryota; kingdom Viridiplantae; phylum Streptophyta; class Magnoliopsida; order Santalales; family Viscaceae; genus Viscum; species Viscum album. The sequence goes on from OY728123.1 coordinate 1,762,229,732, forward strand.
AATATTACTGGAGCATTGGTGAGTCCGAAAGGAATTACTATGAATTCATAGTGCCCGTACCTTGTATGAAAAGCAGTATTAGGGACATTTTCCTTCTTCACCCTCAGTTGATAATATCCTGACTGCAAATCCACCTTGGAGAAGTACTGTGCTCCGTGAAGCTGATCAAAAAATTCATCAATTCTTGGGAGAGGATACTTGTTCTTTATTGTGATTTTTTTATGTTCATGATATTCGATGCAAAGCTGCATTGACCCATCCTTCTTTTTGACGAAGAGGACTGGTGCACCCCCTGGTGAAGCACTTGGGCGTATAAACCCTTTATCCAGATTCTCCTGTAGTTGTTTCTTCTTCTCTTAAAGCTCTACAACTTCCATTATATACGGAGTCTTGGATATTGGTAGTGACCTAGGTAAATGTTCAATTAAGAACTAAACATCTCTTCTAGGAGGAAGACCAGACAGTTCCTCGGGAAACACTTCTGCGAATTCCCTCACAATAGGCATTTATTCAAGGATGGTTTTTTCTTTGGAATCAATAATCTGATCCAGATACGCGTGCTCATAGGGAAGTAATATCCATTCTTGAGATGATGGATCTAAAGGAGATTCATCTTCCTCCTGACAATTGTAAAGAATCAAGGGTCGATTCTCTATATGGAGTGTGATTTCCCTCTCCCGACAATTTATGTTGGCTCTATATAAAGAAATCCAATCCATGCCAAAAATTGCATCAAATTACACCAGATGGAGTATGACAAGGTTAACTGGGAAATTCAATCCCCATATTATAACAATGGAGGACTTATATTCATGGGATTGAATGATTGCCCCATTTTCCGTACTCACCGACATCTTTACTTCCATGATTTGTGGTGGTGATGGGATTGTTCTACTAAACTTTCGAGATATAAAATAATGCGTAGAACCTGAATCAAAAAGTACGTTCTCTATTCTTGAATGAATAATTAGCATACCTGTCACCACTTCGTTGTCGGGGTTCACTTCGGCAGAAGTGATGGAAATATATCTTCCTTGCTATCTTGGAGGTTGTTGGTTGCCTCCGAAAACCCTTGGATTAGGAAACTGATTTGCAAAATGACCCGGTTCTTTTCACTTGTAGCATTGAACAACGCGTTGAGGTTCTAACGGAGTGTTCCTCTCCTCTGTTGCAGCCGCGGGTCCTTCTTGACGACAGTTAATTGCTAGGTTCCCTTCTCTTCCACACCTGAAGCATTTTCTCATCCCCTTAAGGCAATTTCCAGGGTGCTGATTTCCGCAATTTTGGCAAGTGGGGTGCTGGATCTTCTTAGAACCGTTGGATTTATCCATCGGACCACCAATATTGAATTCCACCTTACGATTCTTATCCCCATGATACCCATGTGATTCCCTGATCTCCATTTCGACCTTGAGGGCACATCAGACAATTTCCTCATAGCTTTCGAAGTCACGGATCACTAATGCTTTTCGCAAGCTAGGCTTCATCCCACCAACGAAGTGGTGAACCTTGAATTTGGGGTAATGAAAAATCCGGAAGCGTATCGTGCAAGCCTCGTGAAGTTTTCCTTATACGCTCCAACAAATTCTTCATCTTTTTGTTTGAGGGAAAGGAAGTCCATTTCCATCTTAATCTGGAGGGTGCGCTGAAAATATTTATCGAAAAACATCTTCCGGAAATCCTTCCATTATAATGCCTCGATTTCTTCCTCAGGCTTCGTATTTTTGATCAACGTCTACCATTGATCAGCTTCACCCTCCACACAATAAGCCACTAGGAGAACCTTCTCTTGTTCAGAACATTGGAGGATGGAGAATATCTTTTCAATGGAGTTGATCCATTGTTCAGCGATCGTGGGATGATATGATCCACTAAAAGTAATAGGCCTTTGTCTCATGAAGCTCTCGATAGCGACTTGTTCTTTCTTAGGGGGGGTTGAACGTTCCTCTTGATCCGTTTTTCTATTCAAAACTTGAGTTAGCTGAGATAGAATCATGACAAAGTTCGTGATTCCTGCTCCCATTGGATTTGGCATCCCATTAGTATAGTCACCACACTGATCTTCACATCGGTTGTTAGCCCGGGTCCTCCTATTATCGGCCATTGGATGGAATAAAAGGAATGTTAGGGGTAACAAATAAAGGGTAATCCAAAGAAAAAAGTTGATGACTTATAAATAAACTTTCATTTCCTTAACTCATGAGTCTATAGGCTTCAATCTAGGCTTTTCATGATCTACTTTCTAATATATATTCTTAGGGGCATTTTCCCCCTTAATAAGGGTTCATACTAATCTTGTGAATTTATCAAAACATATCCCCCGGGAGTGTCGTAACCAAGAGTGCAACAAGGCCCGTTGTCGTGCACCAGTTCCCGTTAGAGTTTAGCTCAAAGCGGTGTTTTCGGGTTTTACCCCTAGGATACATCTGTGCCAGATCCGCCTCTACCTACTCGTATCCAGATAGGGATGTATTTGTTTAATAAACCACTTACTCAGTACTTAACAAAACTTAGGGATGTTTCTATTATACTTAGTCTTGTATCTATGGCTTTACTAGGGTTTACTAATCCCAAAAATAACTAAACCCATCCTCTGATACCAACTATGACAACCCTGATTTTATTACAGACTTAAACATGATTTATTACATAAAACTTCACTTGATAAACCAAAGAAGATCGAGACGTTTAGTGTCTTTGGGTCTTAGGATCATTACATAAAAACTTGAAACATGAAATAAAACATCTTTATTGAAAACTTCCTTTACATGACCACTACATTCCCTCATACTTAGCATTGCATGGGATAACCTGAGGACATGCATAAGAAAAGGGTGAGCTATAAAGCCCAGTAAGGGAGTACACATGGAATAACATGAGGAGTACAATACATGTTAGACAATAGGAATATCAATAGATCATATAATAAACATGAACATAAAGGCATTATGAAGCATGATAATCATAACATGGAAATGTGGCAACAACACTTAACATGGAATTAGCATGAGCCAAGGCTCATTGCACATGGAGAATGAGTAAATCCTCATTGCACATAAATCACGAGTAAACCCTCATTGCACTTGAATTAGAATGATTCAACACTCATTGCACATGGCTTATCATGATACTATACTTTACCCAATGCATTGGAGTGCTATAAGGTCGCACCCTTCTTAAACATTTCATTTCATGCATAAGTGTGCCACATGGATCATAAAACATGGATTCATAAAACATAATAATTTATTCCACGATGAAGGAATGTAGAATTCATACATGAAACTTCGTAATGAATAAGTAAATGTGCATAAAGGTGAATACCCTTAATGGAGAAATGGGCATGGTATTCACTACACAATGACATTGGCTTAGAAAATCGGCGCGATTTCGGCAGCATAACGGCGTGACATAAGAATTCATAAAAAATGGTATATGAGAGAGAAAGGGGTTCCTCATCATATTTACATGTAATGGACAGTAAGGAGTTCATATAGATACATGTACCAACAATTTTAATGTAATTTAGATTCATGATACAAAATTATTCCTTGAATGTAAAAGAAGAGAGAGAAGTTCCTTTCGGAATTTCGGCATAGTAACAGGTGTACATAGGAGGAATTAAATGAGAGATAAAGGGGTCTCCCATAATTCAAACGATAAGAGGTCAGTATGGGAGAGGTAAGAAACCATACCCCAACATTAATAATTAAAATTAAAAGGCAAAACAACTTAAAGAAAATTGGACAAAAATGAGAAAGGAAGAAAAAACCCTTACTTAGAAGTGTGACTCCAAAGGCTAGAGAGAGGCTTGTGAGAGGCTTCTTGGGAGCTTGGGGCACCTTGGGAGGATTCTAGAGAGAGTAGGGCAGAGGTTGGACGAACTCCAAGGGCTTTGAGTGAGGAGGAAGTGGGATCTTGGGTGGGTTTATATAGGATAGGTGAGAGAATTCTTTATTATTTAGGTTTGGGACCCCTTACAATAAATTAATCCAAACCACAAAACATCCAATGGTTTTTTCCCATGGTTTTTGGAAAAGGGAAGAGGAAAAAAATATTTTATAAGGCCAAAGTCCGAAATTCTTAAAATATTAGGGTTTCTTATGTGGAGGTGAGTCACACTCTCATGGAAATTAATTTAAAAAGGCAAAGTGTTGAATATGTCTTGAGGGGTCCATTAATGCTTTGAAAAGTAAGTCAAGAAAACCCAAAATTACATTATTTTAATGGTAAAACATATATTGTCTGAACATAAAGATTATAGTATGTTATTACATCACTATTGGGTCATTATGATGTCATAAAAAACATTATATATTTAAACAGTATTTAATTTTTACCCAAAAATTTGACTGTCTCAGAAAATTATGAAAAATTCACCATTGGATAATTTCGACATCCTGATTCCAGAAATGACAGTTATTTTATCTAAATTTTTTTCTAAATATGTTAATTTTCACTTTTAAAATAAAAACCGACATTTATCAAAAATTCACGGGTTTAGACAGAAATGGCTTTCAAACCTTAATAAAAATTTTAATTGCATTCATAAAATTATAAGATCATTTATATTTAATAAAAATTAATTTAATAATAATTATATTATTTTATTAAAATATTATTTCATTCAAAAATCCCTTAATTTAATAAAATATATTTCTTAATTAAATAATAACTAAAAACACCATTCGTACTTTAAAAACTATTTACAATGTATCAAAAATGACTAGAAATTATATTCATTATTATATAAAAAAATAATGTACATGAACATAGTACTACTTATTTGTTAGATAAACCCTTAAAATAGCTGCATAAGACCTAAGGGTAAGGTGTACGATGGTGAAAAACTCTTGGGGTGGCTCAGATAACATCGCTCGAGTGGTAATCTCTATCAACTTCCACTTTTCCCGTAGACGGTCATGTTTGAGCTTGACATGATGAAGCTCAGCTTGGGCTTGGTCAAGGGCTAAGCCCAAAGATGCCACCTCTTTTCCGAGCTCTTACAAATGAGCTTCGTATGGGGCAATTCTACCGGATGAGGCCATCACTTCATTTGTCTGAGTAAATTTGATTTGTTAAAGTCCTATATTTTTACTAATCATGTGATCACTGTTCAACGGCTATAAAAGTAACGGTCACAATTCTTATCATAAAACCAATGAAGTTGACATTTTATAAAAACATTTTATATATAGAGACATTTAATAAGATCAAGATGGATTTTCCATTAATGAAACTTTGGGTCGTTATATGATTCACAAAACTTTGTTGCAATGATACTTCCTTTAAGAGTTTTGACTGACAACTCCCTTGTTAAATCAAATTGGAAATTTCTAATTTTTTTAGAAAAATGGGAAGATGTGAAATAATGCTACGATCCAGAATCAAATAAAGGATTGGATAAACTTGGGGAAACCATTAAATTACCTACCAACACATCTTTCAGAGCTTCAACCTTAGCAGTAGTGATTGCATAAGCTTTTACTTTCTCCCTTGGCCTTTTATGAGGTAAGTATCTTTTTCACTTAGTAAATTCATTTTCATAATGCCTCATTTCTCTAAAATTGTAGCATTCAACATTGACATCCTCTTTATTTCCCTAGAAATCACGAGCTTGGTGGACTTTTTCACCACACTTATAATAGACTCCCATTCCCTACAGGAAGTACCAGGGTGTTTCTTCCCACATTTAATGTAGGATGGAAATTCAACTTTTCCCTTCTTTCCCTTATTTCCATTTCCAAAGTGTTCAACAGATCTCTTCTTCTCTTGCTTTGCCTTAAAGTCGTAATACTTAGAGAATTCCTTTTCTATCTTGATAACACATGAGAGAATTTCTTCGTACGATGAAAAGGATTGTGAGACAAATTCTCAATGGAGAAATTGTTTTAACCCATCAAAGAATTGATCAATATTACTCTTTAGGTTCCGTATATAATCTGATGCATGCCTTTCTAACCTTGTAAAGTTATCCTCATACTTTGTGACATTCTAATCCTCCTTTTGACTTAGACTCAGAAATTGTGTTCCCATATCCGCTCGATGGTCACGAGGAAAGTACTTTTCTAAGAAAATCTCTTTAAACTCCCTCCATTCCATATTTGATAATTCTTCACCCTCCTTTGTTTTTTTTAATTAATGACCACCATTTATCTGCATCTCCTATGAGGTGATAAAATTCCATGAAAACTTTTTCCCTTTCACTACTCCCAAAATCATGAAATATTTTCTCTAAGGAACTTATCCATTTCTTAGCTAAAAATGGATTTGTAGTCCCATTTAATATTGGTGGTTGTTTCCTCATGAATCGGTCTAACATTGATCCTATGCGTTGTGGATAAGGGTTCTCCATACGGGTAAGGTTATTATTCATAACCTGAGTGAGTTGTCCTAGTATGGTGATAAGATGATCAGCACCAGTTTCATCACCAGATCCACTATAATTATGTTGAGTAAGAGGGAAATCCCTATATGAATTATGTGCAATAATACAGTTTCCATTCTTTCTACTAGGATCCATTTCTAAACAATGGTATACACCATATTTGTTTATAAATAACGATAAATAATTCCAAACTTGTGGAACACTTAACATAAATTGAATAGTTTATGAATATAATCCATAATCATAAAAATATTTTCTTTGAGGAGGTATATACTCATAAATCGTTTATAATGGTTTGTAAAGAAAAATTAATTATCCTAAGCATATCCCCTGGGAGTGTCATAACCAAGAGTGAAACAAGGCCTGTTGTCATGTACCAGGATACCTTGGGTCAAGCCTGAAACTCATTGTCAGAGTTTTCACTCCTAGGTACATCTATTCCCGAGTTTCCTCAACATGATCATATCCAGAGAGGGATGTATTTCTTGGAAAACTCACAAAATCTCTATATTACCAAAATTCTAAGAAGTTATTCTATACTAATTGTAAATGTCTATCTTAGGGTAACGTTCTTTAATTAGAGTTTTTTTTCTAAATCTAGGTTCTAAAATTTGTACTAAACTTCCTCTGATACCAACTTTAATGCCCTGATCTTTGTTACCTAGAGTCGATGCATTATTAAATAAAATTGGCATAATCACAAGGGATCAAATCTCGAAAATTAGATCAGTTTAGTAGCATTGGCAGTACTAGATACATACATAATTTTTACATTACATTATGAAATGAAAAAAAAAACATTGTGTCTCCTTTGAACAAATTCATCTCCCTTAAACTATCCCAGTAGGTCAGTTATAATATACTTCTTCATATCCTTGTAAATATAAAACATATAAAAGGGTGATCTTAGATGCTTAGTAAGGATAACAATATAGCGTAAACTTTCATAAATAAGCATAAACATTTAAGGAGATGTATAAGACTAAAACATAAGCCTTTTAAACTTACAATTCAGCATAATATGGAAAATATAAATCAAATAATGACATTTACTTATTCACATGGATATTCTACTTGTCCAATAATCACATGCAATATCAATAGCCAATTTCTTATTGATGGAATGCATAATGCCAGACTTCATAACCACATAGTCAAGGCCTCATTCCATGACTACAAATAAGAATTTTTCAAGGCCTTGTGCCAAGACCATAGTTTTTCTCATGAGACCTACCGATGCATCGAGGAGCTATATCGGGCTCCACCCATCACTTAATAAGTCCAATGTATTCCTCATATGAAAAGGTTGAAACATAACATAAACATTTGTATTAAAACTAGCATAAAAAAAGAAAATACGTTATCCACAAACCATAAATGGTATAAAAATAACTTATACACATTCAAACATATCAAAAAACCATCAATACCATATGTAATATTGTATCATAATAAATTAACTTCAAACAAGTGTAAAATCCATAAAAGGATGTTGACATAGATGAAATCAAAACTATTTGAGAGAAATATATCTGTTATTTTGAAATCATTTAAAAGTAACATAATTATAAAAGAAAGAATTTATTTTGTGAATATTATTATAATATTTTAAGGTAAGATTCAAAGATGTTATAATGGTGGAAAATATCCACACTCGCCGTATAAGTTAAAAAAACATTAGTTCCTTAATTTTTTCGAAAAGGTTGTAAAGGACCTTGTTTGGAAAATGACAAAAAGATTTCTTTATAAACATTTTATAAGAAGTAAAAAAAGTGTATAAATGAATTTAACCCATATTTTGGAAATAATAAAAATGTTTTGAAATAAATTTTTATTAAACATAGATGTGAATGATAAAGAGGTCTCTGTAGATACTCACATATAAACAACCTCGGATAATGAAGAGATTGTAGAATTAACCCTTACCTTGAAATTTTCCTTGATTGAGGGTAAATTAACCTCATTTATAATATTTAAATCATTTTTATTAAATTATACAAGAACTACATACATAAATATGATATCATATATGATATTCCAATATTGCTTTGTAAATAATATTTCAGAATATCATTGTTTTTGGTGTTAACTGATTCGTTTTCCTCTATATGTTTCGTTACACAAGTCATGTTTTTTATGGATAGGATGTATTTGATTCACATCCAGAATTATATTAAGTTATTAAACATTAATTTTAATCATAAAATGAAAATTATTCTTGAATGATTGCGATGGGGAATGAATCTCATCACATTCGTGGAGATGGTAATCCGTACGTACGCATGAGCAAAAATATCATTATATTGATGGTGAAATCATATGTAATTGGATGGTATATAACATATTCAAAATAATTAACATATTATATTTATTATTTCCATCTATTATACTCATTATTATACCCATCCAAATAATAAGTGTTTGAATAACAAACTACACCACGACGTGGAGACAGTAAGCCGTACGTATGTACGTATGGTGACATATCATTCATAGGATGGACAGAATAATGAATATGGTTATACAATATTTATAAAAACATCATAGTATTTATAAGGTACTGGAGTTATTAATTTGGTATGGAAACAACAAAGAAATAGGAAGTGGAAAAAGAAAATAACTTTGAAATAGGTGGTGAAATTATGACATCTTCTTCGGGTGTTTCCTTTTGATTTGATCAAAAGGGATCCTTCGGATGTATTAAAATCAAAGTAATGCCTATTGGTTAAATTTAGGGTAGTTAGGAAGATATTTGAGTAGGGTTTGGTAGAGAAAAATGTATTTGGAGGTGTGATTTTGAGAGAAGGGGAAGTACCCTTTTACAAGAGAGGTGAGGGTCACTTTAGGAAAAGCTTGAAATATTATTTTATTATACAATCATATTCGGTATATAATGGATTGAAATTTATTTATTTCTAGGATAAGCTGGGGATGAGTCCTAAAACTCTCAAAAAATAGGTTTTAGACAGGTTTAGGTCACCTTATTAACCTTATCCTTTAGATTTAACTCTTAGTTAAATAGTTTAACTTTTACCATGTATTCTTTAATTATTACAATAAATGGTTAATAAAATTACGATAAAAATCCAAGAGAACCCCAAGTGGTTAATTATATATATATATATATAACCTTTTCTATGTCCTTTTTCTGAGCCTTATATTTTTAGGAATATTATATCAATTAATAAAATAGTATTTGTTTTAAAAACTCATTTTTGTCAATTTTGACACTATTTGGTATTTTGTATTTGTGAAAGTCATAACAAATTTATCAGTTAGAATTTTTTTTTAATAAACCCTAACATGTAATATTAATCTATAAAATTAGAGTAATTCATTAGAAGTCTCAATTTACATTTATTTGGATATTTATAATATGAATTATTTTAATCCTTCATTAATAAGGTAATTACTGCATCATCATTATGTCATAAATAAATTTAATTATTTGATGTCTAAAAATTACAAATAAATTACCATTATGTAGGAAATATTTTTATATTTCTAATGAATATTTTTATTTGAATTTATATTATATATAACCTTATATTAAAAATGGTTTAGTTATTAAACTTTGAACTTAACACTTTTAACTCTTCTTTAAATAAAATAATAATAAATGTCCTAATCTAAACCAAGTGGAAAAAAGGATCATATTTTCTTCCTAAGGTTTATTTTGGTAGAAATATACTTATCTAATAGAATTAGGACATGTGTTAGTGTAATTATAGTATCATTGTTTTACCTTTAATTACCCTATTTACTTTTAACCGTGGTAAATAAAAGTCAAAAGTTACTATTCACTAAAAATTATTTTCATCTTATTGAAACTCATGTGACTTACTAATGTCAATCATGTCTCTTGGATTTTTGAAATTCAATTCACAGAAGTGGTAAAATTACGTTTTATGCAAATTTGCAAATGCTCCTAGAAGGTGGGTGAAAGACGACAAAAAGTTCAATAAAATTTTATATATCTAATATTATTAGAAAACGATTCTAATGAATTACATTGAACATATATAGTTATTATGTATCGAGTTTTACCTAATATTAATTTAAATAAAATAACTAATTATTTAAATAAAAAGTCGGTTTTAAACAATAACGCAATGTTTTTCACTATTCATAAAAAGTTGAATGTTTTCAAAAAAATACCAAAATTTCACCCTAAGCTAATTTTGATATTACGAATCCAAAAATGAAGTCCATTTTGAAAAATAAAATTTATAAAATTTCAAAAAGTGGGTATTACTATTCATAACATCTATTTTGGTTGGTCGTAGTGTGCTAGAACTCGAAGTTGCGTACAACCTAGGTTATTGTATTATTCAAATAGAAACATACCATGGAAGCTTGGGGTGTTACAAGGTACATGCATGTATTTTTCTCTCAGCATATGAGATTAAAAAATTCTAACTTCCAGAACATGGAAAAATTTATAGGTGGACATATTTCTTTTAAGGAAAACATGCAAGGTCAAATCATGGGTATATGTGATGTATCCATCCTTGGACAGACCTTAATTTCAAATATTCATTATGATATTGGAAATAGGAACAACCTCATTAGCATCACTCATTTATGTGATGAGAATTACTGCATCAACTCTTAGAATTATAAATTTACTTCAGAAGGAGTTCATATATTATTAAACAATAGACATGATAATGTTTACACTATTTACTGAGATGTCCTACTCTTCCACAACATTCATTTACTTTTGGAAATTGAATATAATTCATGTATTTGGAATAGAATAATAGAACACTACAATGTATAAACATTAGGTAATGTTTCATGAAGGAATATATGAAGGGGCTTCTTTAATTTATGTTTAATCATTCCTGATTTTGTGACCCTTTATAATATATTAACAAACATAAGTTTAATTTTATACCTATTAGTGAAATATCAACTTTCAAATATCTACAGTTAGTTCAAATGGATCTTTTTAGAACCACACAAATTGAAAGTATAAGATGGATTCACTGTGTGTTTGTCTTAGTTTACGACATTAGTAGATTTATATGGATTTTTATTCTTACAAATAAATAGGAAGAACTCATGTTATTTAAATGGGTTTCTAATATAGTTAAAAATGAAAAAAATACTCTCATTATCGTTATCTAGAGTGATCCCGATAGAGAGTTTGAGAATCTATAATTTGAAAAAATTAGTGAGAAAGGACTTAGAATAAAAATTTTGTCATGAAATCCATGATAAAATAGGGTTTTTAATAAAAGAAATATAAATCTTTAAGTTATATCCCATTATATTTTGTTTCAATATCACATCGATTAACATTTTTGGACTAAATATATTAATACACCTTTTTTACATTATAAATTATATTTTACTTATCCTGATCTTAAATAAATCACCCTATTAATTATTGAATAGAATAAAATAAAAAATTTATTACAATAAAGTATTCATATGGGAAGTTTGCATTAAAAATACTAAATATAATCTTAATATATTTGGTCCAAAATCTGATGAAGATTTTTTTTATTTCACTATATTCAAGTATTTCAATGTTTTCAATAAAAACTGTATACTATTCAAGAAATGGTATATGTGAAGTCTGATAAAATTGATTCTTTAGTAAACTCAAAGTATCAGGATTATGGAAATTATTTCGACCATTTTTTGAAACACATATTAACGTAGATCTGGTAGTTAAACCACATTCACCTATTACTACTATTATTGTAGTCATGTTTTCAAAGGAAAATAATCTAATATACTAAAAAAACCATCCCATTTCCTAGAAAGAAGATATTGTTAAGGAACTATATCATTGATAATAACATTGTTGATATTGATCAACTAGTTAAAACATGAAGTTCATTATCGAATTAGTATGAACTTCTTAAATTCATATCTCAATTTGAACAAAATAATGATATATTATGTTTTATTTTATGAGAGTTTTATAATTCATATAAAATAATAAATTATATTGAAAATAACATTGTTGGGACTTCGGATGAATGTCTTGAAAATATTTTTATTACAGGAGTTAAGTGGGATTTTATAAATGACATTGATAAAAATAGAACTATAGTTTGTAATTATTATACAATTATTGAAAAAGTTTACAATTAGATAGAGGGCATTGACTATGAGGAAATTTTCATTCGGTAAAAATCAATTAAATCCATATAAATTCTATTAACCTTTAATACTCATATGAACTCAAATATATTACTATCATATGTTAAGAGTTCCTTTATTAAAAAATTTGTCTAAGTGGATGTTTAAATTTAAAAACCTACTATTTTTGAAGATTCAATTTTTCAAAAACATGTTTATAACCTTACTAATGTACTTTATGGACAAAAATATGCTTTAAGGGCCTGGTATGATAGATCTTATGAATTCCTAGTTGAAGTCGATGTTTTATTTACATAATGAAAGATCCCAATATTCTTATCAAGAAAATATTTAATTACATAATAATGGTACAAATTTATATTGATGATATAATTTTATTTTCCACATAAAAATCATTTACTTACATTTTTTCTATACTAATGCATTTTTAATTTGTGATGAGTAAGAAGGGTGAACATAAATTCCTTCACAGCTATCATATTGCTCAGAAACTATAAGGAATCATTTTATCTCAACATAATTACATTATATATTTAGTTAAATAATTTATTTTTTATAATTATATATATATTAGTAATTTAATGGGTTCATAATTTAAACTTGATCAGGATGAATATAGGACACCAATATATCAAAAAAATTATAAAGGGATGATTAAATGTTTAATTTAAATGATATAAAATCGATAAAAAATTATGGAATCCACTTTTTTATGTGTGATATTTCATACTCTTCTAAAATAATACCATTTTAAATACATAAAACAGGTCTTTCATTATCCTAATATAAATTCAAAACATGAAATAATATATCATTCTAAATTCAATATTTTTCTTAAGCATTACTTAGTTTTATACATCAAAAGTGGTAGAATAGATAGAAAAAATACTTCAAAAACTTTTCAATTCATAAGATATGATTTAATTTCTTGGTCTAGTAAGAAAAAAAATTTGGTATCACTATCCACTATTAAAGATGAATATTTTGTAGCTGGATATTATTGCACCCAATTATTTTGGATGCAACACAAACTCACTGATGTTAAAATGGGTTTTAATCAAACTATAATTCATTTTTATAATAGTTTTTCCATTTAATAATATTATAATGAAACATATAAATCACATGAGAAATACATTTATATAAGAAACCACTTCTTTTAGTATTATAAAGAAAAAGGAGATATTTTTCTAAAATTTATTAGAGCTCAAAATTATCTTTCTCATATATAACTAAACCTTTAAATCATTAAAGAATAAAATATACAAAAAAATATGGATTATATCAATATTAACTCATAATAGTATATTTTATAAAATTTATTCTTTTCACAATGAAAAAATCCTTGAGAAAGGGGGAGGATATTCATTATATTTATTTATGCTAACTTCTCATACAAGTAATACTTATATTAAAAAATAATAAAGAATAAATGGAAAAACATATACATATTATAAAATGATTCCTTTTAGAAAAATGTTATTATATGTATTAGAGGATATATTCCAGAAGGGAAATTACTTCTTAAATGATAAATTTTTAGATTGACACACATTATTGAAATCTTTATATATTCTATCTTTCCTTTTCTATTTTATCTAGAAGTTCAAATATTAGTGATAAAAAAAATCAATGGAATTCAATATTTATATTTATAATGATATTTTCTGATTAATATTCTCTGATGTGGATAATATATAACCATCAAATCTTTTAAAATAAATGTTTCAGATCATAGGAAGTTGTATATAAAATATTAATAGATTCTAACAAGATATTTTAATGTGATGATGCTTATGTACCCTAGAATTATATGTATAATTTTATTAAAAATATTATAGAAAGTTGGAGTAAAGTAGATAAAAAATTATTTATGGATAAAGTAAAATCTAATGAAGGAAGATACTGTAAAAATTATGAATTTATTATATAATTACATGAAGAAATATTTTTTTTATAAGTAAATAAAGGAAAAATTTACATCATACAAGATGGAAAATATAAACTAGTCCAAGAAAAAGAAGTTTTCATAGAAGATAGAAATGTTTAGTGAGACTAATTAATTTCTTATTAATTATCTAAAATAGAAGATGGTTCATTTTTTAGTGGTAATTGATGAAAAATAAAAAAAATATTAGCATCTATCTTTCAAGAAGAAATATAGAAGAAGAGTGAATAGTTTCGAAAAATAAAATAGAGCATGTGAGAAAAAAAATCACATTTTTGGTTAAGAAAAGAATAAATTAATGAAATAAAATATAAAATATTGAATGAGAAAAAAGAAGAATAATTATTTTAAAAAATAAAATTATAAATATAATTCTACCACTAATAATGATCAGAGTAGTAGTTAATGAAAAAGATTATCTACCTTGAAAGAAAATTTATTTTTATAATATTACACAACTAAAGTCAAAAAAAATACAAAATTATACGTTTATACTTTTTTGGAATTTGATTCATTATTGAAGAATAAAAAATGAGACAATTCTGAAGTATAATAAAGAAGGCAAGAAACTATGAATTAGGAAAGACCTCATAATGTTTTAGTTTCAACTTTTTTATCCAAAATCAATCCATTTAAATCATCCAAATATATAATTTATTCAACTTAAAAAGGTCTAGAAAAAATTTATAGTTTTACAAAACCATTAAAGATAAGCAGGATAGTTTCCAAAAAGTTGATAGGAGAAGAATTTAAGGAATCATGATTGGGAGAGCCACCAGAGTGAAAATAATATAAATCTTTTGAGGAAAAATGTTATGATAATGAGGTATAAGAATTTAAACTGTTGGTTGATATTGTAGATAAATATTACAATATATCTAAAAAATTATTCATCCCAAAGGTAATTCAGAAGATAAGGATACTATATCAAAATTTACTTCGCATGCTTTCTAAGGGAGGGATAGTTTTTCAAGAATAGCTCTTTATGGAAAATTCTATGTGAAGGAGAAGGTTTTGTGATATCCCTCGACTAGAGACCAATAGTCAATTCCTTAGAAAGTTGTTCTATATAACCTAAAGAACAACTTTTTATATGTTAGAGGCCAATGATTGGTAGTGATAGTTTATGGTGGTATGGTGGAGAGATAATACCCTCATATCAGAGTGAAATAAAAATAAAAACAATAACAAAGACATACATACATATAGATAAAGTAGTGATTAGACATCATGGTAATTACTAATAAATAATCACTACCCATGCTATATAAAAATGGACTATATGCATTTTAATCATTCATACATCCCAAAACAGTTCCCATACAAGAATATCCCAAAAATAAAAAAAGAAAAAAACTAAAATAATTCACAAAAAATGTTCTCGAGTCCTAGCTCAGTACCAATATCTCATGCTCCGTCCTAGATGTTTGAAGTTTTCCTATCCTATAATCATGATGTATCCTTGGGTACCAAATGATGGACCGAGTAGGGTGTGAGTATAACTCTTCTGGCCCCCACCAATTGTATTTAAAATAATATCTAGTCTAAGTATATAATAAATTTGGTTGTGCATTATAAAAAGAATAAAAAAATAAAAAAATAAAACATTGTTAACCTTTAGGTTCAAACGTGATACCTAGGGTTGACCATACCGTATTCAACCTAAGATGAATTAATTTGATCAAAATTACCCATATAAGGAAAAAAATACAAGGATAATGTCAAAGGAATTCCAAACTAATACTCACAATCAAAATCTTAGGATCATGTTCAAGGGATTCTAAATGAGTAATCATAGTCCAAATCGAAGGAGCATTTCCAAGGAATTCTAAATAGTTAGCCATTAAATGAATCTAAAGAGCATGTATAAGGCATTCCAAACTAATATTTATCATTATGATCCAATGATCATGTACAAGAAATTATAAAAAATTATTCTTTGTCCAAGTAAAAAAAAATTCACCCATCAAATCATTTAATTCAATTAAATCAAGTATCACATAATAACCAATTATAATTGATGACAGAGAAAATTCTTGGAATCCCCAATCACACATACTACCATTTATCAAGTCCATGGAACCCCTAGGGACACCCATTTTTATTTCCCATTCACTTCCAAAAGTCAAGCACACCCCATGGGTGGATAATTTCTCAGTATAAACTCTCCAGTGTAATAATCATGTCCCATGTAGTGTTTTTATTTCATGATGTAGGGATCAACAAATTTTAATTATATTTTAGGCCGAGAATGAAGTATTCCAAAATGACCACACACCATACACATTAATAAAAGATGATACATTAAGGTAACCTCTTTAATTCCACCCACCTTATAATCATAGATGTATACCCATTGAACATTTTTCATTAATTCAAGATCAAATAGTGATAGAAATAAAATCAAAAGAATACCCTAGAAATAGGGCATAAAAACCAAAACTAGCATGAGACCGCTTGATAGTGAAAAGGAACAAGAATATATTGATAAACTTACTCAATAATCCTATCATAATGAACTATAATTGATTCCATGGAGAAATGAAGAATAAATCAACATAAGGAGAAAGAGGAAGGAGGGGCGACACCTAGGAGAGTGTTAGTTGGGTGAGGGAGGAAAGTTAGGGGTTAAACCTTCTAAAATCATACTATAATCAAAGAAGTTATACACTTTTTATTGGTCAGATATTTTGGATGAATATGTTTCCAAACCATGTGCCAAAATTCCTCTCCAACTAACTTAGAAGACACACCCCACTTAGTCTGGCTATGCAATTTTCCAAACCATGCACCAATCATGCAATTCCTACTATTTTTGGAAACTCACCCTGTAAGCCTTGGCCACACTGTTACTCAATCTATGCTTCAATCGTGTGAATCGCACCAAAAATTTATTATTTGTGTTCATATTTTTCTAGATCCATCCTTATGGTTTAACGAACTATGTGTCTTCCTTTCCTATCCACACAATTAAGGTGCATGGCTAGCACTAATTGGGTACTAACTGTGCACCATAGGATGTAAATCCTTTTCATATTATTCGGACCTCCAAACCCTAAAATGCATCCAAAACCTCTCCAAATTACCATAAACACACACTAGTTTCATTAAATACGAGAATAAATGGGGCTAGGGTGAAATTAAAAAATAAAAACTCCTCAAGAAAAATTAGGGGTTTGAAACTTCTACACCATATATTAATTCATCCTCGAGCTACACTCTTGTACATCACTAGGAATCCTTAAAAAAGAACTAAAACTAGAGAATAATTATGTAAAACTATCACTCTCATGTATCTTTCTAGTTAAAAACATTCCACCACTGCACCCATATCCGAGTTACTGTTTTCCCATACATATCCTTCTCACTCCTATAGACTATACAAAATTGGATTCTTCTCGAAGGATGTGTCATCCTCAATATCCACATCTTTGGTGTTGATCAAGTTTGATGGTTCAATATTGTATCACTAAAGATGGGATATATGGAATATATTGTGAATAGTATTGAAACAATTATGGAGAAACAATTGAAACACTGCTGGATCTATCATCTAAACCACCTCGAATGAGCTCACATACCTAGGTGAAAGCATTACCTAACTCCAAACTTGGTAGTGTACCAATCTCAAAGACAATAATATGAATAAAAGTCCACCCACCTAAAAGAGAAGAGGTCATCATCACTGGTTATCATATTAACTATGCTTACTCTGGGAGATCTCCATTAGTTTTAGAATCAATTGAATATGTTATGAAGTCTCTTACATGAGACTCATCCTGATCATAGATGACTCACCAGCCTCTAACCAACACTAATTCAAATTACACGACCTACCATAAATAGAATTATAAAGTTATATATTTATATATTCTTGAAAACTATTATTTTATAATAATTTATATAAATCCTAGTTCTTATCCCTTGAACTATCAAAATATAGGAAACATTCTCTCAATATGTCCTCTAAGATCCGAATAGTCCACTAGGTCTATCCATTAGTCTATGGATTTTAGGAAGTGATCTAATTTACCTATGTACCAAGAGGTTTCTTTAATCTCTACATTAAATTATATTAAAATTTAGAATACCTATCGATGGAAATATTTAAAGGGATCCCATGTAAGTATTATATTATAAAAACTTAGATCCTACCTGAATCATGCAGTAAAAAGGTCTCGCAGATCGGTAGAAAATAGGAAACTTTTTTCAACTGATCAATGATTATAAAATTGTATCAATACCTTGGGGAGTCCTTAGTAACCTAGTCATGAAATTCATAGTGATTTCATCTCATTTACAGTTAGGAATGGGTAATTATTGTGAGAGACCAGAAGATAATTGGTTCTCTACCTTCACATATTAATTGGTAGAGCACCACGTAACAAAACCCATTACATCCCTCTTCATCCTCAAGAACCAGTTCATTTGACACATGTCATGATACATCTTGGTTAGGCCTGGGTGTACCACCCACTTCAATCCATGTGAATCCCACATTATCTCTTCATGCATGTCCATGGGAAGCAAGATGTAACTATAAACATGGAGGATGTCATCATTATCAAGGGTCTAGCCTGGTGGAAAATCCACACCATAAATGTTGTCCCTTAGAGATAAACACCATGATTTGATAGTATCCTCCTCTTTATCTTATTGAGAAGTGATGGAGAAAAGGATAATGATGTACGATTTTTCTGACACTAGTACTCTCAGACATCCAAATGAATCTCAACAGAGAGGGACATCAACTACCACTCGTTGATAAACTGTTGGAATAATTGATTCTATATATTACAAATCAATTCATATGTAACTATATTAAAATTTATATTGTTATAATTTATCTTGAAACTAAAAGAAGATAGATACTGGACCCATATCCACGGTTAAAGGTTTAGTTCCTTTTGTGATAAGATGTATTTCAAGGTTTTGTGTTATGTATACACAAAAGAATTCTCCCTCAATAAGAAATGCATCAAATATCTTAGGGAATGAACTACTACCAACAACCATAGGTTATGTGTTTGATCATTAAACTCATTTGATCTTATCTTTCTTGATGCATATAAGACTACATGAATATCCTACATCAAAAATACTCCTAGCCCAAAATCTGATGCATCACAATACATGGCGTACTCTTTACTAGGATCAGGTAATCTCAGGATTGAAACTATACCCATCCTTCCTTTCAACTGCTGAAATTCTCTGTTATATGTGTCAGACCATATGTACTTTACCCCTTCTTTTCTAAGCCTTTATTATTGCTTATAAATGAGAGATGTCCTAGATAAATATACCTTAATAATTAAATAACCCTATAAATTTTCATATATCAAAAAATTTCTTAGGATTCACTTAAGAAACAATGGATATGACCTTTTTGGGTTCTACTAACACAAAAAACTAAGATATAACATGCCCCAAGAAGTGTACATCATCAATCAAAAATTAAAACTTAGAGAACATGGAATTAATTAAATGTTCTATAAGTGTTCCAAAAATTATCTCTAGATATAGCATGTGTTCTTCCCTTGGCTTTGAGTATTTGAAAATTGCATAAAAACAACCATGAAGGTGTATTAATATGGTTGAAAAAAACTAATTCATTAAATCCATCAATAGCATCGATGAATTTGTAAAACTGGATGACACAACAGGATTCTCATATAAACTATACATTCTCCTAAAAGATGTTTGAGGTATGTCTGATGGTCTCAACCTTAGCTAGTGATAACCTAAACTCAAATCGATTTGAATGAATACTTGGAAACCTCTAATATAATCAAACATGTTATCAATACGAGGAAGTGAATACTAGTTTTTAACCTTAATCTGATTTGAATAGAAATAATTGTTACAAAACTCCAAGGAACCATCAACCTTATTGCAAAAAGTACTTGATAACCCCATGGAGAGGTACCTACCCATATAAACCCTTTGGTCTCTAATTTATATAACTAATCCTTAATCCACTATATCTCTATAGAATATATCCTCTATGTATAAATAGAAATAGGTTATGCACCAGTCATGAGGTCAATACTAAAATCAACTTCTCACTTGGGTGGAAACATTGAGAAATCACCATTGAATATATCCTAAAACTAGCAAAAAATTTGTGAAAAATTCCCTTCCTTGTATCCCTATCATCCAAAATTAGGCTAACATCCTAGGCTATTATCCCACACAGCTACTAATGGTTTAGTCCTACCTAATCCAACTGAATATCCCACTCACCATTATGAACATTACTACCACCCTTGGGAGATGTGAAATACACACTTTGACCATAACAGTCAATGTGGGATTAATACTATACTTACTAGTCCATGTTAATAATTAAATAAAAACTAGTTATATCTAATATGTAGAGATCAAAAAAAACCTGCAACCACCAACCTCAAGGGTGCATTTCATAAGAGTGAATACCCACATATCCCAACCCTAAGGGTGTTTTTTGGACAACACATCATATAGATACTCTATTGATAAACTAAATCCCTCTATGAATATATTAGCTATGAAATAATGTGAATCTCCTATGTCAAATAGTGCATGAGATAATATATAGGCAATTTGGATCATGCCTCAGACTGTAGAAGGTCCAATATCCTACCCAACATGTATAGGCTAAACAAAATTTATCTAGATTATAACTTGGATTTGAGTATCTACCTAACACCCTTTTACAACACTACATTGCTGGAACTGCTTCTCCTGACCTTAAGAACCATGTTCACCACCCCAACTAGAATGACCAGTATAACTTTAAATGCCCTCCTGTGGCGGCATAACTAGTACAAATCTCTCTTCCTACACCAACCCATACACTATAACTCTAATAATTCTCTGAGTGTTTTGAATGAATCTATACATATTCTCTATACCACCACAATCTCAACACTCTAGTGGCAGTCGATCACATGAAGAATGAGAGTGGATGATCTTTCCACATTGGTGGAACCTCAATGAGATTTCTTCCTGAAGAGATGGATCACTACCCTGACTAACCTTCCCATTAATAACTAGGTATAACCCATCAAAATGATGTTTCATACCATATTATTACCCAATTTCAGTACCTTCCACTAAGGTCACCTTCCCAGAATAGTGGGATTCTATCAAGTTTCTCTTGAAAAAAAGCGTATAATTCACCATGACTAAAATAATTAATAGAAGAATGAAATTCACATGTACATATATCATATACCTAAGGTTATCCTAAAAATTCAATACTCTAGTCACCTCATCCCCTATAAGCATCGGGTCCAACCACATAAAACATGTGAAACAAGTAGCATAATATATCATTGACATATATACTTACTCATGGTGCATAAAATCTTAATTCTTGTAAGCTCTCAATGTCTTGAAAAATAAATAATCAAAGAACTAGGTATGAAAATACTTCCAGGTCATCCCCACATGCTATTATATGTAGACCATAATATCCCACCAATTCTTTTCAAACCCATGAATTATATACATGATGTTATTAACCCACCTATCTAGAGGTGTCTCCTAATGGTCAAAGATAGTTTTCATATACTCTACCCATAACTATATCACTTGAGGACCACCCTCCTTGGATAAAAATAATAGATGTGGTAATTGAAATTCTATGGTCAAGTCTAATATCATTAGAGAGACAATGGAATCTCTCTCTACATTGATTGGAAACATATAGAAATCTCTCTTAGATATGAATGTCTATAGCCTAACCTATATCTACAGGGGGATATTGTAACACCCAAATGTTTTTATGAAATATTTTCTTTAAATAATTTTTATTCTTCAATATCTTTCTTGGCATGAAATCATGAGTTTAAATGAACCATGAGATGCCCTTAATATAAAATTACTATTATAGCCTTTCTGTTAGGTTAGCGAGAATAATTATAACTAACTTATGAAAATGCATTATGAATTCATTGGCTATTAATTATTTATGAAAAATATAAATCAATTAGATAATTGTATTTTTGAGTGAATTACATTTGTTAATGAAATTAATGAGAATATGTGTTATATACTTAAAACTATATTTTTTATATTCATCCAATTGATATTTTAGTCATAGGGTATGAATAAAACCCTATTTTATGTATAAGAATATATTTTTTAAAGGTTAATTTTACCTCTTTGAATGGAGAACCCATTTTAAATTAATATTTTAGCACATTAATAATTTCTATATGAAAACATAAACATGTTATATTGAATTGGGATATAAAAATTTACTTTGTATAAATTTCTGATATTTTTTTGATAACTTTCATGTTTTGATGAATTGTAAAAATACGCTAAATTTTAATTAAAAAAAACTTTTTTCATCGAGATAATTCATATGGTTAAATTATAATATTGAATGGATTGAAAGTATAAATAGAATATATTTTCACCATTTAATATAATGTATGTAATTATCATTAATTTTACATTTAATTCATAGGTAAAAACATTTGAACCTTTTACAATATTTTAACTTTTAAAACCCGTTTTCTCATTAAAAAAAAGATTAATTTTAAATTAATTACTGCAAATTATGTGTTTTGAATTTGGAAAAATGGTTTCCATATTTGGAATCAGAAGGTCCCAATTGTGAAAATAGTTACCTTTTATTTTTGGACATTATGAATAGTAGTTTCAGTAATTATTTTATTTACCATGGTTAAAGGGATAATATGGTAAATAAGGGTAAAAAAATAATAATTTAAAAATATAAAAACACCCTAAAACTTGTCCTAATCCTATTGGATGATATATTTCCAACCATGGGAGTCTTTGGATCGATTATGGAACCCCATGGATTCACTTGGATGTGAAAATAACATTTTATTAGAATTAATTTAAAGTAAAGATAATTATATCCTAAACACATATCTTTTACTAAATAAATTTTAATTTAGTGTTATATAACTGATTTTCATGTTTATAAATAGTTATTAGAAATATAAAATGATTTCATACAACATGGTATTTTATTAATAATTTTATACATTAGATAAATATATATATTTATGACACAATTATGATGTAGCGATTAACTCATTAATGAAAGATTCAAATAAATGAATTTATAAATATTAAAAAAAAATTAATTTGGTTATTTTTATGTCATACACAAATTTTATAGATGATATTGACATATTATATTAGAGTTAATGCCTTATTTTTTAAGTAATAAGGTTTTTATGAATTTTTAAAAAGGCAAGTATGAATAGTGTCCAAAATTGACATAATTCATAACTTAAAACATAAAATAGTTTATTAAATGATATTAAATTCATTAAAATACAAGATTCAAAAAAATGGTTAATATAAGTCAAAATATGCCATAAATAAAATTTTTAGGTCATTTTACATGATATGGTAATTACAATAACCCACAAGGTGTAACTAACAAGATATCACAGTAAGATTAAAAAGGGTAAAATAAGGGTTAAAAAAAATATAAGGATAAAAAAATATTCAAAAATTTTCCAAAAATTATTGGATTATGGTTTTGATAAGCCAAAATCATCATATCTTCTAATTAAATAAGTTTTGGACAATTTTTAGTTAAAATTTAATTTATAATAAATTAATATTTTGAGAGTTTTTAAAGTGCCCATCTCTTCTCTTATAAAAGGGAACCCACTCCCTGTCCTCTTCACTCTATTTTGAGAATTCAATATCATCCAAAATATTCCCATTTATATTATAAAATTCCCTAGTTACATTCTATAGGTGTTGGTCTTCTCAAATGACTAATTCTAGTTCCCTAAGAGGAAATTTAAAGGAGGCACGTCGATGAAGAGGTAATCTATTCTACCGATTCGTTCAAATTTATTTCTTCTTCTACTTACTCTTATTTAGTTGTTTAATTATAAAGTAATAACATCAGTATCACTAATATACTAATATGTTATTATAAATATGAAACAACCTTATTTCACTTTCTATCCATCCTATGAAAAATGAAATCACCACGTGTGCGTACGTACGACTTACCGTCTCCACACTGTGGGGTAATATATTTTTCACCACCACCTTACTTGGATGGGTATAATGGTGGAAATAATAAATATATATGATTATTATAACATGATACTAATTCTGAGGTACTATAAACCATCTAATTCAATACCATTCAATAATTATGGGAATGATATCGTCGCTCGTGCGGACGTACGGCTTACCGTCTCCACGATGTGATGTGATTCGTTCTACATAATTTTCATTAAACCGTGATTATATAAATGAATTTAATGAATAAATATGATATATATTATAATAATAAAACTTTTTAAATGATACAACTATACCATAAAAAGCGGAATAAGAACTTATCCAACAAAAACATACATAAGTACATTACGCAGTTAATACCCGAATAACGAGTAACAATGAAATGTTACTAACAAACGGATGAAAATATGATCATAAATGTTATTATAAAAATTATTATAATTCTGTAATAAACTAGTTACATTATTTAACTCATTATATAGGAGTTTTAGATATATACAAAGCACATCAGACCTAAGGTAATGGATAACTTTTCCAATCTCGTTTTATCTGAGATTGTTTATTCGCAAGTAACTACTAGGGATATATTTATCATCCATGTCCATTTTTTTTAAAAATATTCTCATAAAATGTTTAATATTATTCTATATATGTTTAAAGTCATTTTTATCATTTATTACTTTTACTACATTGTTGGGAAGGAATTTTTTTTACCATCCAAGGTACTTTTTGACATTTCTGACAAAAGTAAGAGGAGAATGTTTTTTTTAACTTATACGACATGAATGGGTTTTTACATATTCATAATGCCTTATTTCCATGAAGATTCCTTTATAAATTTACAAGTGTATTTTCAAATAAGTTATTTTCTTTTAAAATTGAACAACATTTTGAGAAAAGAAAACACTTTTGAAGAAGAAAAGATATTTTACTCAGGAATGAAGCTCATGTGTTTTATAAAAATTATTTTCCATATAAGATTACATAGGGTTATGTTTCTATACCTGTTATTTATGTGATATGATTGTGTTTATAATGGAATTTTATTTAGGAAATCCATTTGTTTTATAATGATTATGATGGAATGATGTTTAAGTAACCCATTTTATTTCATGGGTTATGCTATGGTGAACATTTTTATGTTTTTGTGGAACACGTAAGAATGATTTAATTATGAGATGGGTGGAAACTATATCTACATACAATGAATTTTGTCAATATTTATATCTCATGATAGAGACATGGATGGAATGAAAATATATTCTGGTTCAGTGATATAGGGATAGAACTTGGAGTTATCTCCGTTCATTAATTGAATTTGTCCACTATGATGGTTTTAGAAAAGAGCCTTGACTAATATGAAGTCACTTTATATTATTATGTGTGTATGGCACAAAATTTCATTTATTATTTTATGACTATATGTATTACATTTCACTTTTATGATTTATCCCATGATATGATATTGTGATCTTTTATATGCTGGATAATATTTTCAAATGTTATGTTCTTCTTAATATGATATTATTGTTATTTCATTTGTTTACCCTTACTGAGAATTTGAGATCACCCTTTTATATGTTTATTTTCCCCAGGACATGAAGAAGGATATTAAGTATGATATTCCAAAAATAAGTCTAGATATGATGAAATAAATGAGAGACAATGTAGATGTTTTATGAACCAGTTATTTATATTTCCTAGTTTCTAAAGACTCTATACCTATATAGTCCTATCATGGTTTGGTTTTATGTTGTAATAAATAAAATTCAATTCTTAAGTGATATCAATGTATGTTAAGAATTAGTCACTATAGTTGGTATCAGAGGAACGATATAGTTAACCTTTGGAAAATAGGATTAGATAGCCTTCATGATATGTCTAAGTATAAGATACAAATCTAATGTTTTGGAAATGAACATGAATATACTAGGATAAAACCTGAAGTGTCCTAAATTGAAATTTTATTCTTGATTATGTGGTTTTCCTATTATGATTAGTTTTCTCACACTATTATTCTTGGTTTTAGTCAATGGTTGGAACCCAAAGAAACCCCATTAATGCTGAATTCAAAGGATAATACAACGATTTCCCCCACGAGAAACCAAATCTTATGGGAGCTAGAATGAAAAATCTTGTAACCATGATCACACAAATTTCTCAAGCTATGAATCATGCCAGACTTCCAAACGAACAAAGGAGGGAGCAACATTCTGTTGAATCCTTCATGAGGTAGTGTCCACCTTCATTCAGGAGGTCTTCTGATCCATTAGTGGATGGACAATGGATCAGTACCACTGAAAAGTTATTTTCAATTCTACAATGTTCTGAACATGAAAAAGTCATCTTAACAGTATATCATTTGGAAGGTGAATCTGATTAATGTTGGAATATTATCAAGAATATGAGGCAAAGAGATGAAATTGATTCCATGGAATGAGATGAGTTCAAGATTTTTTTTCAATAAGTACTTTCTTCATATTCTCTGAACATAGATGGAGAACGAGTTCGTTGAACTTAAGAAAAATAATAATGAATCTATTGGTATCTACGAAGAAAATTTTACAAGAATTTCAATGTTTGATTCTTGAATTATTATCCAACCTGAGAGTAATATTGATGAATTCTATAGTGTATTAAAACCAATTCATCGAAGGGAATTAGCCATAAGGGACTTCAATAGCTACGAGGAAATTGTTCAATGTTCTCTCAAGGTTGAGATGGAGATTGGATTAACCCATCAGTAATATGGGTTTTATAAGAAGATAAAAATGGAATTTAAAAGAAAATATAAAGACCACACTGAAAAGAAGATGAGTTTTCCCTTATTCTAGAAGTGTGGAATGAAACATGGAGGGAATGTTCTTGAAGGTACTAGTAAAAGTTTTAAGTGTGGAAAATAAGGACATCGGGAAATTAAATGGTGGAGTTATGGGAAAAATATGTCTAATGATGCGAACAAAGAAAAGGCTACACAGAATGCACCTTCTACACTTCAATATTACAAGTGCATGGAAATGGGGTATTATTCCAATCAATTCCCTAATCCAAGGGTTATTTATGATGATCGATGTCAAGAAACTCTTAAAGAAAAAGACAAAGGAATTCCACATGAAATTACTATTGGCGAGGTGGATTACGATAATGAAGTGGTGAAAGGTACACATACCATCCACTCTAAAGTAGATTTTTTTTATTTGATTTTGGATC
Source organism: Viscum album (assembly GCA_963277665.1). Taxonomy (NCBI): domain Eukaryota; kingdom Viridiplantae; phylum Streptophyta; class Magnoliopsida; order Santalales; family Viscaceae; genus Viscum; species Viscum album. Next base: position 1,762,257,415 of record OY728123.1, read on the forward strand.
CACCAAATATTTTATTTCTAAATATTTTTCTAAGGGTATTCCTATATTACCTCAATAATTAGATGTTGAGTTAGTTTTCACAACTCTTAATGGCACAACAGTCGCATCAAATGTTTAAAATTCTTCTCCAATTGAAGTTTGTGGGAAAGTTCTTCTTGAAAATCTTATGATCCTTACTATAGTAGAATTTGATTTGATTTGTGGCATGAATTGGCTTTCTTTATATGGAGCTCATACCAGTTTCCAAATAAGGGATGTCACATTTCATATTCTATATCAATCCATGATCATTTATCTATGCAAGGATGAATAAAAACTTCCAATAAAAACTTCTTCCATATTATTGGTCTTGATTCCAATAAATGAAGGTTATTTATCTCAAATGGTTGGGGAGAAACTCATGATTAATAATACTCCCATTTTACAAGAGTTTGACGACGTATTTCTAGATGAATTGCTAGGTCTTCCACCAAATTGTGAAGTTGATTTTTCAATAAAACTCATACCGAGTGATATTCCTATTTCAATGACACCTTATAGAATGGAACCAATTTAGTTGAAAGAATTAATGAAGGAACTCCAAGAGATTCCTGATAAGGGATTCATAGGCCCTAGTGCATCACCTTGAGGAGCACCTATTCTATTTGGTAATAATAAAGATGGATCAATGAGACTCTACATTGATTATCAAGAACTTAACAAGATCACTATCATGAAAACATACCCTCACCCATGCATTGATGACTTATTTGACCAAATATGTAGATATCAATACTTTTCAAGATTGATCTTCGTTTAGGGTATCATCAGTTAAGGGTCAAAAAGAAGGATATACCAAATACGAAATTCTTGTACAAGGTATGGACACTATGAATTTATAGTGATTCCTTTTGGTCTTACTAATGCCCAATCTATCTTCATGGATATAATGAATAAAGTATTTAGAGACTATCTTGATCAGTTTTTTGTAGTATTTATAGATGATACTCTTTCCATTCAAAGAACAAGGAAGGACATGAAGATCACTTGAGAATTGTACTGAAGACCCTGAGAAAGGAGAAGCTTTATGCCAAATTTACCAAGTGTAAATTTTTCATAAAAAGGTTTCATTTTTGGGTCACATAATCTCAAGAGAGGGGATATCTATGGATCCAGCCAAAATAGAGTTTATTGAAAGATGGTTGAGACCAACAACAGTAACTAAGATCCAAAAGTTTCTTGAATTGACTGAATATTATTGATGTTTTGTGAATGTTTTTTCATGATTATCTAATTCACTCACCAATTTGACTCAAAAAGGATTTAAGTTCGTTTAGACAGAGGAATGTGAAGATAATTTCAAAGAGATAAAAAGAAGGTTAGCCAGTGCACCTGTGGTGGAGAAAGGTTTGTGATCTATAGTGATGCATTCAAAAAGGGGTTGGGGTGTGTTCTTATTCAAAATGATGTGGTGATAGCTTATGCCTCATTATAGTTGAAAAAATATGAGAATAGTTACCCAAATCATTATTTGGTGTTAGCTATGGTAATCTTTGCATTAAAAATATGGAGGCATTATCTTTGTGGTGATAGGTGGGATATTTATTCTGATCATAAAAGCTTAAAGAATATTTTCATACAAAAGGATCTGAATATGAAAAAAAGAAGATAGTTGGATTTGATTAAAGATTATGACTTCTCAATACATTACCACCCTGGGAAAGTGAACAAGGTAGAAGTTTCTTTGATTCGAAAAGACTATGCTAACTTATCCATGACGAGGATCATGAAAGATCAATTATTTATGGATTTACAAAGGTTGGATCTTGAAATTTTAATGGAATGAGAGAAATATTATCTTTCTCAAATGAATGTTCAACCATCTATACAAGTTAATATTAAAGAGGTACAAAAGAAAGATATATAGTTACAAAATAACATGAGAAATATTCCTGAATTCAACTATGATTTTGATGAAATAATAAGGTTTAAGAACTGAGTTTGTGTTCCTCCCATACCAAAATTAAAGAATGTGCTATTGGATGAGGCTCATAGTTCTTCATTATCTATTCACATTGGAAGCACAAATATGTACAGGGACCTGAAAGAGTACTTATGGTGGGATGACATGAAAAGGGATGTCACCAAATATGTCTCTCGATGCTTGATTTTTCAGCAAGTTAAGGCTAAGAGATAGAAGTCTAAGGGGATGTTACAACCATTACCCATACAAGAATGGAAATGGGAAAACATCGCTAAGGACTTTTGTATTCAGACTTCCAAAAAAATCCAAAGGCAACAATTATATCTGGGTTATAGTTGATCGTATTACAATGTCAACACACTTTATTGCTATTAAAGAAGATTTATCTCTTGATCATATTTCCATGATATATGTAAAGAAAGTGGTAAGATTGCATGGAGTAACAAATATGATCGAGATTTGTGGTTTACCTAGAAGTTCTGGAGACGTCTTCATCATTCTCTGGATACAAAGTTATGTTTCTGCACTGCTTATCATCCTCATCCATACGGTCAATATGAGAGGACAATTCAAACTCTAGAAGACATGTTGAGATCTTTCTCTATAAATTTCAGATGTGGTTGGGATCAACACATACCATTGATGGAATTATCTTATAATAATAACTTTCACTCCATTATTCAGATGACTCCTTATAAATCCCTCTATGGAAAAAAGTGCAGAACTCCAACTTGCTAGGATGAAGTTGGGAAATAAAGTTATTAGGACCGGATCTTTTTGATGAAATGGAAGAAAAGGTTATATCTATTCAACAACATATAATAGCATCTCAGAGTCGACAAAAAAGTTATGCTGACAACTGAAGAAAATACCTAGAGTTTGAAGTGGGTGATAAGTTGTTCTTACGAATATCTCCCTAGAAGAGAGTAATGAGATTTGGAAAGAAGGGAAAGCTGAGTCCTAGGTATATTAGTCCTTTTGAAATACTGGATCATGTTGGGAAGGTAACTTATCGATTTATGATTCCACATAATTTCTCTCAAGTTCATGATGTGTTCCATGTGTCTCTATTGAGAAATTACATACCCAATCCTTCACATGTACTAAGATTAGAAGTCATACCACTGGAGAAGTATCTTTCTTATTAAGAACAACCGATATAGATTCTAGATCTTAGAGAAAAAGTTCTACAAAACAAGACCACTCGCTTGGTAAAAGTTTTATGGTGGAACCAAAAATTAAAAAAAGCTACATGGGAGCTTAAGGATATAATGAGGGAGAGGTATTCTCATCTGTTTATTTCCAAGTGATGAATTTCGAGGGCAAAATTCAGTTTAAGGGGGTAGAATGTAACACCCAGATATTTTTATGAAATATTTTCTTTAATTTTTTTATTCTTCAGTAGATTTATTTGGACGAAATCATGAGTTTAAAAAAACTATGTGATAACTATAATATAAAATTACCGTTATAGCCTAGTCTTTAGGTTAGTGGGAATAATTATCACTAACTTCTGAAAATGCATTATGAATTCATTGGCTATTAATTATTTATGAAAAATATAAATCATTTAGATAATTGTATTTTTGATTGAATTATATTTGGTAATAAATTAATGATATATATGTGTTATATACTTAATAAAATATTTTTTATATTCATCCAATGTATATTGTAGTCATAGGGTTTGAATACAACCCTATTTTATGTATAAGAACCTATTTTTTAAATGTTATTTTTACACCTTTGAATAGAGAACCCATTTTAAATTAAGAATTTGGAACATTAATAATTTATATATGTCAACATAATAATTTTATTTTGAAGTGGGATATAACTTTGGATACATTTCTGATAATTTTTTTTAACTTTCGTGTTTTGTTAAATTGTAAAAATATGCTAAATTTTAATTTTAATTTTTTTTTTTCATCAAGATAATTTATATAATTAAATTATAATATAGAATGGTTTTAAATTATAAGTAGAATATATTTTTACCATTTAATATAATTTATGTCATTATCATTAATTCTACATTGAATTCATAGGTAAAAACATTTCAATCATTTGTAATGTTTTAACTTTTAAAACCCGTTTTCTCATTTCAACAACGAGAATATATTTAAATTAATTACTACAAATTATGTGTTTTGAACTTGAAAAAATGGATTATAAATTTGTAATAAGGTCCAAATTTTGTGAATAGGCACCTTTTATTTTTAGACATTATGAATAGTAACTTAAGTAATTATTTTATTTACCATGATTAAAGGGTAAATCTGGTAAATAAGGGTAAACAAATAATTTAATAACATAAAATTACCCTAAAAAATGTCCTAATCCTATTGTATTATATATTTATGACTATGGTAATCCTTGGGTCTATTTTTGGACCCCATGGATTCACTTTGATATGAAAATGACATTTTATAAGAATTAATTTAAAGTAAAGATAATTATAACCTAAACACATATCTTTTAATAAATCGACTTTAATATAGGAATATATAACTAATATCCATGTATATAAATATTAATTATAAATCTAAAATTATTTCCCATAACATTTTATTTTATTTATAATTTTTATACATTATATAAATATATTTATTTATGACACAATTATAATGTTGTGATTACCTTATTAATGAAAGATTCAAATAAATGAATTTATAAATATAAAAAAAAATTAATTTTGTTATTTTTATGTCATAGACCAATTTTATGGATGGTATTTATATATTATATTTGAGTTAATGGGTTATTTTAGAAGGAATCAGGTTGTTATGTATTTTTAAAACGTCAAGTTTGAATAGTGTCAAAAATTGACAAAATTCATAACTTAAAACATAAAATAGTTTATTAAATTGTATTAAATTTATAAAAAATATAATATTCATATAAATGGTTTATATAAGTCTATATAAGTCATAAATAACTTTTTTTGGGTTTTTTTTACATGATATGATAATTACACTAACCCACAAGGTTTAAATAACATGATATCATGGTAAGATTAAAAAGGGTAAAATAAGAGTTAAACCAAAAAGATAAGGATAGAAAAATATTGAAAACTTTTCCAAAAAATATTGGATGATGGGTTTTTGGACCAAAATCATCTTATATTCAAATTAAATAAGTATTGGACCATTTTTAGTTGAAATTGAATTTATAATAAATTAATATTTTGAGAATCTCATAAAGTGCCCCTCTCCTCTCTTATAAATGGGCACCTCTACCCTCTCCTCTTTACTCCATTTGTAGCCTTAATGATCGGAAAAACCTACCCATTTCTCTTCTAAAATTCCCTAGTAACATTATAGATGTTCTAGTCTTCTCAAAAAACCAACTCTAGTTCCCTAAGAAGAAATTTAAAGGAGGCACGTCGAGGAAGAGGTAATTTCTTCTACCGATTCTTTCAAATTTATTTCTTCTTCTACTTACTATTATTTAGTTGTTTAATTGTAAAGTAATAACATCAGTATTTCTAATATACTGAAATTTTATTATAAATATGAAACAACCCTATTTCACCTTTTATCTATTCTACGAAAAACAAAATCACCGCGCGTATGTACGTACGACTTACCGTCTCCATGCCGTGGTCTAATCTGTTTTTCACAAACACCTTACTTGGATGTGTATAATGGCGGAAATAATAAATATATATGATTATTATAACATGATACAAATTCTGAGATACTATAAATCATCCACTTCAATACCATTCAACAATTATGGGAATGATATCGCCGCTCGTGCATACGTATGGCTTACCGTCTCCATGTTGCGATGTGATTTGTTCTATATAATCATCATTTAACCATGATTACATAAATGAATTTCATTAATAAATATGATATATATTATACTAATACCATGCTGTAAATTATATAACTATAACCTTAAAATATAAATAAGAACTTATCCGACAAAACATACATAAGAACATAAAGCAGTTAATACCCGAATAACCAGTGAAAATGAAATGTTACTAACAAATGAATGAAAATATGATCATAAATGTTATCATAAAAATTATAAATATTCTAGAATAAATTAGTAACATTATTTAAATAATTATTTATGAGGTTCAGATACTTATAAAGCACATCGGACCAAAGGTAATGGATAACTTTTCCAATCTCGTTTTATCCGAGATTGTTTATTTGTAAGTAATTACTAGGGATATATTTATCAATCATGTCCATGTTTTCTAAAAATATTATTATAAAAAGTTTAATATTATTCTATGTATGTTTAAATTAATTTTTACCCATTTTTACTTTTACTACATGGTCTGGAAGAAATCTTTTTTTTACCACACAAAGTACTTTTTGACTTTTCCCGCAAAAGTATGAGGAGAATGTTCTTTTAACTTATACAACATGAATGAGTTTTTAAATATTTATAACTATTTATTTCCATGAAGCTTCCTCTGCATGTTTATAAGTGTATTTTCAACTAAATTCTTTTCTTTTAAAATTGAACAAAATTTTGATAAAAGGAAACATTTTTGAAGAAGAAAGGATATTTTCCTCAAGAATAAAGCTCAAGTGTTTTATCAAAATTATTTTCCATATAAGATTACATAGTTTTATGTTTATATACCTATTATTTATATGATAAAATTGTGTTTATGATAGATTGTCATTTATTAAATCCATTTGTTTTATATCGATTATTATGGAATGATGTTTAAGAAACCCATTTGATTTCATGGGTTATGCTATAGTGAATGTTTTTATTTTTTTGTGGCACACATAAGAATGGTTTCATTATGAGAATGGTGGGACCTATATCTCCCTATAATGCATTGGGTAAAGATTTATATCTATTGATATAGAGATGTCTAGAACAACAAGTTAATCCGGTTCAGTGATACGGGGCTGGAATGAGGAGAGAACTCGGTTCAATATTGGAATTTTTCCACTATGATAGACCTAGAAAAAGCCTTGACTAATATGAAATGATTTTCTATTCTTATGTGTGTATTAAAAAAATTTCATTTCTTATGTTATGTATATTGGGATTACATTAAACTTTTATGATTTATCCCATGATATGATATTGTGATCTTTTATATACAAGATAATATTTTCAAATGTTATGTTTTATAAATATGATATGATTGTCATTTCATTTTTTTTACCCTTACTAAACATTTTCACCCCCCATTTTATGTTTTTATTTTCCCCAGGACATGAATAAGGGTATTAAGTATGATATTCCAAAAAGGAGTCAAGATAAGATGAAATAAACGAGAGACAATGTAGATGTTTCTGAACCAGTTGTTTATGTTTCCCAGTTTCTAAAAACACGATACCTATACGGTCTTGTCATGGTTTTTTTATATGTTGTAATAAATATAATTCAATTCTAAAGTGATATAAATGTATGTAAATAATGGGTCGCTATATATATATACACTAACCACCTCCAGTGAATTATCATAATCACCCACTAAATATTAAAATAGAGGCTATAATGGAGGAATTTGTATATAATGAAAAACACATGCCTCAAAACATATTTAGAAAACATTTCATGACATTCCAGTTTAAAGAAATTGACAATAGGAATAACACCATGATATTATCTGGATCTCATATCACATGAAACATCTAACTTGAGAACTCCCACTATCCCCATCTACCCATACACAGGGTAATATAAAATACTCAAAGTACCCATGTCATTTTACCTTATTTTGGTTTTTAGAAATCATTTCATAAAAAAAGATCAATTAAATAAAATATCAATTAAAATATATAAGAATACATTTTATAAGTTTTATTTGGAATTTTATTTAGCTGATACTATGTATCAACAAAAAATGAAACATTTTAGTTTATGTTGTTAACCAAATAATTAATTGGTTAGATAAGATTACACAATCAAGTTATTTGTGAAAACACCATACATGCTGAGGAAAATACTTTAAATAAATTATCCAAGCACCATATATAAGTAAATAATAACAATAACTCATGAAAATGATGTGTGAATCCTACATGGCTGGCATGATGCATTAACACATATCCTCTTTCTATTCCATACAAGTGATAAAATCACATAAATCAAAAAATCTAAAATAGTGTGTGCCACACTATGTTAAAGAGGATAATATTAAAAAAAACTAAAACAACAATCCCATCCATTAAATACTCTATAGAATTAGTTTCTTACCATGTTCTGACAATGACCTATCTCCATTAATCCTCACCTAAATAACCATACAAAAGTAGGGATTTGATAAAAATATATAAAGTCCCCCAACAAAAGACCACTAATCAGTGTCTCATCCAGTGGTGTCAAATGAACTTAGACGTGCATCCCTGTAAGCCTGAGGCTTCCAACTACCAGTGAGGGTCTATGGTGGTATGGTGGGGAGACTATAACCTCCTATCAATATGTAATACTACTGGAAATAATAAAAAATACATACATACATATTGATAAATTAGTGAAATGACATAAAAAAAGTTCCAACAAATAATCAAAACCCATTCTAGATCAAAAAGAGATATACATACATAAATAAATATATATATATATAATATTTTTTAAACCCATCATACATCCTAAAGAAGTTCATATACATCAATATCCCAAAAAGAAAAAAGAAAAAATTATGAATCTTCACCAAAAAATGATCCCTAGTCCTAGCCCAATCCTAATTTCCCATTCTCCACTCTATCTACCTGAATTAAGCATTAGTTATATGAAACATGCCATTATCTTATCTCATAATTAGAAAGTATTCATGGGTACCATATGATTCCATGAGCAGGGTGTGATTACTAGTCTGTAGTCCATTTCCAATTATGTCTAAAATCATTTCTAGTATAATATATAGTTCATGATGATGTTCATTATACAAAGACCTAAAAAATAATATTAACCATTTTAAACCCTTAGGTTCCAAGGTTACACTTGAGGTAAACCGTACCATCTTTGATTTTAGTTGGATATATCCTATCATAGTAAACCATATAAGAATAAAAAAATCTAAGGAGAAAGTACAAGGCATTCCAAATTGATAATCACAATCTAAATCCAAGGGTAATCTTTGAGGTATTCCAAAGTAGTAGTCATAGTCTAAATCTAAGGAGCATGTCCAAGGAATTATAAAATGTTATTCATTATCTAAATCCAAGGAGTGTGTCCCTGGAATTATAATGTAATGTTTATCATATGAATTGAAATAGTTTTCCCAAGGAATTTCAAACCTTTAATCACTGTTCAAGTACATAATAAATTCATCTATCAACTCATTTAATTCAATTTAATCCATTATCACAAAATAAAAAAGTGCACATAAGCCTCAGTACAGTTGGTGAGGACTCATAAATTTTATCCAAGAGACTCGAGATCAAATCCGGGTGGAGGCATATTTCTGGGTTACTATAGCAGGTACTATAGTAGGTACTATTTGGTACTGTAATAGCTGACACTATTCATCCATCTGAGCCTTTGGGCCACCAGTTTAGTCCTTGGGTCCTGCATGGCTTGAGGGCCTCCAAAGAACTTCGTGCCACTTGTTTCTCAAGGCCTTCAGACCACCTTACGACCTTAGGTCCACACCAAGGCTTTCAAGACACATGAATGCAGATGTACCAGTCATACTATAAGGGACAAGGCTTCAGATGAGGATTCATGGCAGGCACATTCACTAGATAAGAATAACCATAATTAGAAGAATGAGAGGGTATGGAATTTCCATCTGTATCGGGCTTGTACAACTTTTCATAGGACAAATAGCCGACCATCCTTGAGAAGGTGGAGTGATAATATCATGACATATGATGGAGAGGAGCAGTTCCAAGTTGTCTTGTCTAGGTGATTCCCTTTAAGACCTACGGGTCATGAAATTGTATCTAAGCCTTCAGTCCTTGTAATGGTTCCACCTCACCCCTTGAAAGGTTGATTATCAAAAATAATAAAAAAATGAAGGCCTTCAGGACATTCTGACCAACCACATAACAAAAAAGTAAAATGAATCCTAGATCACATCCTAGGCATCCCCAGTCACACACACGACCATTTATTAAGTCCATGTCACCCTAAGGTCACCCATTTTTATTACCTATTCACCTTTTAAAGTCAATAAAACCTAATGGGTGGCTCAATTCTCGGTCTAAACTCACCAACGGACTACTTATGTCCCATGGAGAGGTTCTATTTCATGATTTAGGGATAAAAAACATTTAATTATATTTTAGGTTGAGAGTAAGATATATCAATGTGACCAAACATCACACACATAAATAAAATGATAAGAATTTGACTGAATATATTTAAGACCCTGACCTTATACTCGTAGATGTCCACCCATTGAATACTAGTCATTGATTTGAGCTTAAATGGTGAGAATTAGGAAAGAAGAAGAATACATCAGAAATAGGGCATAAAATCCAAAATCGGTATGAGACTCCTTAACGGAGAAAGTGACCAAGAATAGAATAGAAAATAATGACAAACTTACCTTAATCATCTTATTTTAAGGAAATAAAAGTGATTATATAGGTAAATAAAGGAGAAAGTACCATAAGAATTAAGAGGAAGGAGGAGCGTGTGCCTGGGAGAGGGATGGTAAAGTGAGGGGGAGTAAGGGGTTGAAACTTTTAAAAGCATAGGGGAACCACAATAATTTTCTAATTTTTAATGGTCTGATAGTTTGGATGCATGATTTTACAAACTATACACTAACCATGCAACTATCATTATCTTAAAAGCCACACCCCACATGGTATGGAAACACAGTTTTATACACCATTCCCCTACCGTGTAGTTACCACCGTTTTAAGAAACCCACCCCAAACTATTTGGTCTCATGGTTACTCAAACCATGAACCAACATTCAAAACTCACCTGCAATTTATTACAGGAATTGTAAGGTTTTCTATATCCCCTTGAATGATTTATTAAATAATATGTCTTTCTTACCTCTCTACATGGTTAAGGTGCATGGTTAACACTAACCATTCACCCATCATTCACCCTAGGATATAATTCATAATATTTATATTTTTTGGGCTTCTGAAACTCAAAACACTCCCAATGAATCTCCAAATTTTCATAATCACACCCAAGGAACATTAACCAAGATAAGAAATTATACTAGGGTGAAATCTAAATGATAATGAACCTAAATAAGTACCTATGGTTTAAAGCTTCTTTCAAATAACTTTTTCAGATTCAAGTCTACATGAAGTTAATAATTATTGAATAAGAAATGATACACTATACTTCAAACACAAGCTATATGACTAAGTTCATTTATATCATTTTATAAATCAGTACTAGACCTAACATAATACAAAATAAGATATTGTTTTCTCTATTAATTCAAAAATAAAAGAGATTCTATATTAGAAAGATTAATTCATATTAGATCTCTTAAATTTCAAATATTATTATTTCTATAAATTTTGGAACATGAAGAAAATATAGTAATACATAAATGAGAAGTATATTTAAATCCAATATCTTTATTCTGAAAATGAATCACTCAAGAAGAAAAAAAACGGAAAAGGGAAAAAATTACAAATTCTGAGAAATTAGTTGATGAATATCAAGAGAATTATAAATATTGAAATCTATTATATATTATTTTTAATGAAATAATTGATTTTTTTCTAATATACTTATTTATTTTAATATTTAACTCTCCTTTTTATTTTTAAAAATCAAAAAAGGGGATAAAATGTTTTGTATAGTAATTTTAAATAAATATTTTTTAGGAATATATGCATACTCTAAGAGAGAGATATTTTTAGAATCATAATGATATTTCTAAAGAATAAATACTTTTAAATAATTATTTTATATTGCGTGTTGTGATTATAACAAAGGGGGAGATTGTTAATTTATTTTACAAATTGAAATATTCTAGATCTTTGTTTTGATAAATCAATATTCACTTTATATTTGTAGTTAGTTGAAATATACTTTATTGAAGTTTGTATATATAGAATTATTAATTTTGAATTACTATATTCTAAATCATGTTATTTTTAACCTTAATTGTTTATCTATTCCCTAAGTAATCACCTAAATCAATATAACACACCGTTCTTTTTTAACATACTAACCTTAAAAAAAATATGTTCAATATATTTTTTCACACATAACACTAAACTAAAATGAACCATGATATATTTTATTGAGATAAAATATTACATTGCAAGATAATAATTTATTCATTATTATAATTCATTATGACACATCATTAAGAAAATTTCAAGAAGAATACAACCATAAATAAAAATATACCATGAATATGAAATCCTAATCCTAATGATTTTCATTGAAGTTAATACCTTTGATTTTAAATATGGAAATAATGGATTTTTTTAAATAAAATAGATATTTTGATAATGATATAAATGAATAGTATGAATGATTCTAGAGATGTATGTAATACTATATATAATAATGTGGTATGCACATTATATATATAGCCAATGGACATATGGTATTTGGACATATGTATGTTGGATATATGTCCATTGGATATATGGTCTTTGTATATATGAGTATCCAATATGTACAATTAAGTCGTGTAAGTTTTAGTAAAAAATTAAAAGTAATATAATTAAAATATAATGAATATTTCAAGAATGAAATAAAAATAAGTAATTAAAATATTTTATTATAAATACGTATTTTTGATTATATATTATTATTATTTTAAAAAATAATTATTTTACATGTTTATAAAATTCAAATAAAGATTCTAGTACTGATGAATTAATAATATTGAATAGTTATAAGATAAATAATGTGATGTAAATAAATTTATTTAAAAAAGGGATGTTTTTTAATGAAATGTTTTAATCATTTTTAGTATTTTTTGGTATGAATAAATTAAATTAATCTCCATTGAGAATGATTTTAATGATTTTAATGATTTATATTTATAATAAAATAAATTACTATTCATATAATTATTATTGTTTGGCAAGGAATAAGAAAAAATATATTTCTGGGATTAAAGATATATTTTTCAAAATACTATTTTTATGTATTATACATTTATTATTTTAAAATTAATTTTTATCATTTTTAGATATTAAAAATAATAAAATATATTTCATATTTGGAATTAGATTTTTAATATAATTTAATAATGTAAATTTCATTTTTAGGCATAAAAAATTTACTGATGTTAAAATTGAGTTTCAATGGTAAAGCTAAAATGGGGGTAAATGGGTTTAGGTAAAGATATGACTTATGATATCATATAAAATTGTATTTAAATTGATTTATGTAGGGAAGATTTACCTCCACTCATACCATTTCTATTATTTTTAACCTTGGGACCCCTCCTTTATTCCTACCAAACAACTATTTTTCTTAGGTTTTCTCTTTAATACCTTTAAAATTTCAATTTCTAAATTATACTTAAACATTTGGTTTTTGTGTGTGTCAATAAGGATGCCTAAACCCTTCATTCTGAATGAAACCATTTTGAGAAGGTTTAGGTTTATCAAAGTACCTACTTCTGTACCATTTTTAAAATTACCTTATCATATCATCTATTTATAAATATCATTATCCACTCAATTGAAATTCTATTAAAATCATTATTTTTATATGAAAATGATATTACTATTATATAAATCTATGTTCTTAATAATTTAATTGTATAACATATTCATGTCTGGGTTAGTTCAACTACCAACATGAATAATGCTATACCAACATCATGATTTTCATCATGAATAAGTATAAAGACATTAATACTGGTGATATATGATATTAATGAGTAACTAGTACCCAACCCGTTCATTTTAAAAGCATTATCATTTTAATTACAAATTCACACACTCACACACACATTTTTTAGTTACTAAAAACATTATAAAAATTCAATATAGAAAGAAAAACAAATGTAAGAGTAAATAATAATTGATACTTGATGGGAACCAGACACGTAGGTGATAAATAAATGAGAAGAAGACTGAATAAGCGCATTTTAGATCCAAATTAAATCCAAACATCCAACAATGACCATAGATAACACTACAAAATTCATGAAAAAATCTATAGTTTCACCCAAGAATTTACACAAACCAATCATATTTTAATAAACATTAATCATGCATTACATATATTTAAACCTAAATATATTCTCACAACTGTATTTCATGTATAAGAAACCATATTCATCATTTATTTCTTCATATATCAATACATCACGGAAATGACAAGCGGTAAAATGTTGTTAACAAAGATGAAAATGGCCTTCTCAGCAGTCAACATCATCTTATTCCACACCACATAAACAAACTAGACAATAATTAGATCAGTTGGGATGAATTAATTTTTTCAATATCAGGTATGTAACTTATTTCTACCTTCTCTACAATGATTAGAATTTTTTCTGGGTATTTATCCCTGATACGAGAAGTCTATACCTGTATCCTGTTGAGGGAACACTCTAGCTTGAAAGATGTCTTCACCATGAAGCAGATAAAACTCCAATCCTTGATAACCAATGCAGGGGATCTCAATTCCTCTCGAAAGACTTCCTTATAAGGATTTACAGATATATGCGGAGAAATGTGTCCAAATTTAGCCTATAAAAATGATGAGATAAATATATCTACAAAAATAAAATCAATAACCAAAATTTGAGAGGTGATAAAAATAAAAAAAAATTATTTAAACTGAAGCATACAGTTCATAATCATTCATCAACATTTAACTAAATTAGTTTAAGTTACTTGGATATTGGAATCCGGAATCCCGAAATATTAAACAAAGTGAAAGAGGGAAACCTTAACTATTAAAAACTTAAAATATATCAGTCTAGTATAAAATACATATATTTTCTAATATTTCATTTATTGTTAATAAACTGAATATATCGAGCACTGTCAATGTCACGTGACTACATGTATATTCACAAGATTTAAATGAATTTGTATTATTCATTTTATCACATTCCTTGAGAATCATCAGTCAATTTTCAGATCATTCTTTTGGTTGAGAGATATGAAACACACCAAGAAGACTGTAAGGAAATCCACTGGAGGAAAGGATCCCATGAAGCAGCTGGATACCAAGGCTGCTAAGAAGTCTTCTCTAGAAAATGATGGTGTTAAGAATTTATACTGCTTCAGGCCTGGGATAATGGTTCTAAGGAAGATCAGGAAGTATAATAATTTTATGGAGATTTTTCTCTAAATGCTTTCATTATAGAAGCTAGTGAGGGAGATTTATGAATACTTCAAAACCAATATGAGGTTCCAGAGTGGAATCATCACTGAAATTCAAGAGGCCATCGAGGTGTACCTAGTAGGCATCTTCAATGATAACAATATCTACTCCATTCATACTAAGAGGGTCACCATCATGCCCAAAGACATTCATCTCATGTGTTGGATCCATGTAGAGAGGGCTTAGAAGAAATATGCATACTGGTTCTGTAATTGAATTGTTTTATATTTTTATCTATTTTTTATTGCATTATGGTTCTTTAGTTTTAATCCTACAATATATATGTTCTAAACTATTTAATTTCGTAAATTAATGCATATTGAATATAAATTTTAGTTATCTTGCATGATACACAATTGAAAGTGAGATTATGTTGGTAACATAACCAGTCTAGTTATTAAATGATATATTAACTATTTTGAATTAATCTTAAATATTGTTATTAAAGAAGATTTTAATATGTAATTTTCATAAAAACTATTAAATAAATGTCAATATCACATATTAAATATCAAAAAGAATTATCAAGGCATATAATGTTTCATGCATAATTATCCCAGTTGTTTATATTCAATAGAGTGTTATATAAGATGTTAAGGAATTTAAAAGATTTTTCATATTCAAAATTACTTATAATAGTAACTATATATTACATTTTTCTGATTCAATAAAACTTATGATAGTAGATGTGATTTAAATTTAGTTAAAGTTCATATATTTCATGTTTCAAGCATAATGAGTGATGTTTTGGATATACACAAAGTCACATATCCTATTCACTCATCATAAAATCTTTTCAATGTTACTTAAGTAACTATATATTACATTTTTAGAACATGTTAGTTCTACTTTTTATATGTTAATTTAGAATATCACATTTTTTATTGACTGAATGTTATCGAGTCTTGAATGTTTTCATATTAAAATTTATTTATATACAAAAATTACATAGATGATATTCAAAATAGAGATGACAATATAAACTTTATACATCATAGGTACTAATAAAGATATAATAGTATTTAAAATTACATTTCATATTAGAATATATACATATGTATCAATATCATAATAAATATATGAAGTTTAATATGTATGTTTGTACCATACTGGCTATGGTTGGGGTAGATAAATTTGGGAATTCAATAACTCCATTGTTGTAACTTGATGTTGTAATAAAGACATGATCATAGTAATAAGAAAATAATCAGATAAAAATGGTGAGCATGCATTATACACCAACATGCAGAAACTACATAAAAATGTAGTAAAATAGATTCCATGAATCCAAATTATTAAAAGTCTAATACATCTTTAGAAAAAGAAATCAAATGTAGAAATTTAGTTTAATTATATGTTTTTTTTTTCAATTTACAGAAATTGCATATATTTTTTTATATTTACAAAAATCTACACTTGATCATTTTAAACTTCATTACGACATCAAGTAAGAATTCAGTTAATATATAGAGTTTTTTTATAAAATATATTAAAGCTTAATGGTGACTAACACCTTAACCATAGCCTAATAAAGGGATTAAATTTCTAGAGATATTATTATTCCAGCTCCATATTGGTTTAAAGTCAAGATTCCTTTCCTTTATGCCATATTTTTGGAGACATTATTATTGATAGATGGAGTTTTTTATAAAATATATTAAAGTTTAATGGTTACCAACACCCCAGCCATAGCCTATGAAAGGGATTAAATTATTGGAGACATTATTATTAAATCTCCATATGGTTTAAATTCAAGATACCCTTCCTTTACATATTATTTTTGTTCTTAATTATCAAATCATATATATTTAAAAAAAATAAAAATTACCAAGGAAGCTGATATGCATTGAATTGGTATACTAATGACAACAGATCTGGTGGAGATGGAAAAAATAGTGCAATGAAATTTCACCAATAAGAAATTTAGAGTATTTAGTTTATAAATTCATAATTATATTAACATAATTATTCAATGAGGAATATATTTCAATAGGTAGTTATCTTAATGCATCTTCCATAATGCTAACAATATAAGAATCAAACATCATCAACATTATTATCTTAGTTTTCTAGCCCAAATAAAATAATATCCGAAAAAACATAGATAATTAAATATTATGGAACCCTACTGTAGACAAACCAATAAAAAATGGAAGACCTCAATACCATCAATTTCATGGTGTTAGAGTAACCATAATAGTACATATAAGATTATGTATAAGACATAAATATACAAGAGAGTAAAAAAACCCAATGTGAAATACCAAAAGAATCATATGAATTTTAAAGATTGGAGAAAATAAAAGAGATCTACAAACTAACCCCTTTAATGAAAAAGTATTTCAATTCAATTAAAATCATGAATCTATTCAAGAAAAATCCATATCATCATGGGTAAATTAATTATTAAAAAATCCTATGCCACCACCATAATAGTAGAGAAACTAGTAAAACACAAAAAGAAAAAAATCAAGCTTCCTTTTGATTATGATCATTTATAAGAAAGTGATTAACACCCTCATCCTGACTAATTTGAAGGATTTATTAAAAAATGGACAATGCAGGAAATTTTAATAAATGTGTTTCTAATATTAATTTTTTACTGTATAGTATATAATAGATTATGTACCTGATTAGGTTTAATCCTTGTTGAGAATCTAGTTCCAACAGTCTTGTAAATGTGAAGAATAGATTTATTCACGACCTCCTAAGTCAAACACATATTATGTAGACACCTTATTAGAACCATGAGTTATTAATCATGCATAAAATATAAATATATAAACTGAATCATAGACTATGTTAGAGGTTCTTAAAATTTTAATAGAGTTAAAAATTAAAAATCATTAATCATGATTTTGAGTTTAAAATAATTCCAATGAAGACACATTCATAAAAATTAAAAGTAACTAAAGATAAGAACTAATTTTAATAAAGAAAATAATATCTAGAAAACGAAAATGATATATAATAATTATATTTAGTGATAGTAAATATGTATTAGTGGAAAGGGAATTCATATAAAAATTATCACTAACTAAATAATTAAAAAACTAATACACAAATATAGAAAAAAATACACAAAAAACAAATAAAAAAACTTGATTTCATTCAGTGATAAGAAATAAAAGTGGAAAAATTGAACTTTTAAAATTTAAAAAGAGATGAACCCCTAGAGTAATCACATGGGATTAAATGAATAATCAATTATCAGTTACATCTTGATTGTAGTAACACAAAATTGAACTGGATGTTGATTGTGTGTAAGCACAAAGTATAACAATGTTGGACAGAAATTTAAAAGAAAAAATAAATATATAAAACACTGTTAATTAATTCTAGGAACTTAAGAGATGCAGTAAGTAACTACACACTGATATTATCATCCTAATTTTTTTTAAAACAATTATTAGTGTGAATTCGAAGACAATATATAATCCGACCATACATGATACATTAATAAACTATAAATTTGGAATGAATTTTTCAAAAACATAATGGTATAGATGTCTGTAAAGAAAAGTAAAACCATGGGAAATAAGATATCCTAAAAAAATTAGTAATTAAGCTATTGGGAATCCAAAATCCAATATTCATAGCTTCATCACATCATAAAACTATAATGTGATATTTCAAGAATATATAATAATAAAGAATGACAACTCACTAAAATCCTATAGGGTAGTTTTATAAAATAAATAATGGAAGATACAAATAACCGTCCACCCAAAAATTATATGATTTTACAAAAAAATAAGAGATATTTCATGATTCAAGGTCAAAACTAATATTGTACTTTATATATGCATTAGACAAATAAAATAAATACAAGGTATTATTAGAGATAACCTGAAATTCATCCCCAATGTATTATTCATAGATGATTAACTATAGGCCACATTTATTATCTAAAATTTAGTTTAAGAAAATTATCACTAATTTAATCAACATACAATTAATTAGAACTCAATATTCAAGATAAATTGTAAAATCACTACAAGGAGTAGAGGTTTAGTGGAAGAGGGATATCCTGGAATTTAAGTGAAGATCCTCCATCACTAGAGGGCGTGCAAACATTACTTGAGATACTAAGGGGATTTTCCAAAATTACCATATGTAAAATACACGAATAAATATAAATTTATTATGGGATTAATCCAAAAACCTATCTATAATAACATGTACCAACTCTAAGATGAATTATCCCCTAACGACGCCTTCACCACCCAATTTTAGAAGAACCAAAATAATATATGTGATCAAACATGATTATGCATCGAATTATGTGAATAAAAAGAAAATATAACACAATTACATGGGAATATGAAATTTATTATATAAAATATTTCCCATCAAAAAATAATTTTATTTGGTAAATTAATAACAGAATAACAAATTAAAATATTAAAACTTCTATCAAATGTCAAACACATATTTATCATTTCAGAATAAAGATTATTCTATTATAAAATAGAAATAAAAATAGGAAACTTCAAATATAATATTAAATGGTGCTTTCTATATAATGGTTAAAATATTTTTCATAATTTATTAGGACACACTACCTAGTTGAAATAATCTATTTATATGTAACATATTATGGAGGATCAAATAATCAATTTATATATAATATATTTATTAGAGTGAATTAATAATGAAAAAGGCACATGACTATAGAATAAGAATATAGGAATAAAAATAACTAAATGGAAATGTTATTACATAATGAAATAAAAAAAACTCAGAAATTGATTCTTAAGTTTTAATTAATAATGAAAAAAAATTAATATCTAATTTATAATACTATTTTTCTTGTGAATGTATATAATAAATTGACAATTTTAAGTGATAAAAAATGTTTATAGAGTAGGAAAACATGATAGATCATTGAAATCAAAATTTTATATTTCTTATAAGCGTGTTTAAAAATATACCTTTTTAATTTAAAAATACTAAAAAATGAATTTCGTTGTAATTACAAAATATAGAGTACTTATGATGGAAGATATGTATTTTGTACCACTACAGTAGATGAATAAAAATTCTAAAAAGTAGTAAATTTAATATAATTTAAAAAATAAAATATCTTGATAAGTTATGAATACATATACCTTCTGGAGATAAAGGAAATTAGAACATTATATTTATTTCATATGTTCCATAAATGATGGGATAACCTGAAGGACACCATATATTTCTCACTTATTTGAACACAGATAGCTTGATGTAGGGACATGGGCTTTGATTTCATGAAAGTGATGACTTGAAGTAGGGATGAAGGTTTAGGATTCTTGAAAGGATTTTCTCACTGATATAAATAGGTAAATCATAAAACATTAAATGGATTAGAATGAAATTGATGATAGATGAAAAATTTCATGAAAAAAATTATTTGAAATAGATAAAGTCAAACATGACACAAAAAATCCCAAACAGATACATATGGAAACAAAAACATATTTGGGATGAAATCTCAAAGACAGATGAGATGTCAAGATGGAAGAAAATTACAGGTAATCATTGGGGAATTAGATGCCTCTAATAAAGAATATTTTTTCAAGGTAAAATAAGGAAACTTGAAAAATAAGAAACAAATCACATAACATGCATTTAGAGATTTTAGAAATTAGTAAAACATATAAGATATGAAATTAAAACCATTTACATCAACTTGAGGACTATATTGTAGGAGATGTGGAGGTGTAGGCAGAGACCAAGGTGATGCCGGAGGTGGAGACCAACCTTGAGAATGAGGTGAAGGTGGAGGAGGAGATGAATATTGAGGATATGAAGGTGGAGGATATGGAGTTGGAGATATATGTGGAGGCATAGTCGAAGGTGGACATCGAGGTAGAGGAAGAGGTGCATGCAGAGTCAGAGACCAATGTAAAGGAGGAGTTAGAGGAAAATACCATGGAAGAGGTGGATATGAGGGTGGGGGAGGTGGATTTAGAGGAGAAGGGAGGGAGGAGAAGATAAATAAGTAATTTGAGGGATTGTGAATTCATAGAGAGGAGGCAATGTATGTGAAACCAATCTGGTGGTGACACGTGGAAGGTGGGGGACATGATTTAGAATATATAATAAATTTCCCACCACCCACAACATTTATTGAACATTTACAACCAACTCAAAGAATTCCCTTTATACCCAAAATAATATATTTTATATTTCAGTAAGTTTATCTATAAAATAGTTACTAAAAAATTGTTTTTTACACATATTTGACAATTTCAAAACTCACCATATTATAAGAACATCTCTAAATCCTTTGTCTTTCCATGAATGTAAATATTAGGTATCATCCATTTATTCTTCATAGGAAAGGTCTCTGGTCAACATTCACTGTTTTCATATGCTATCAAACATTTAGTTTCTATAATAGTTGGAATAGATTAAAGAAATAGAATTATTTTTTTAAAAAAAATGAATCAATCTTTCCTAAAAGATACTTATAGTGGTGAAAATTCATGTCATAGAATTAGATTTCAAAATTGATTTTATTTTCATTTTCATTGGCTCACATATACCGCCTGATATTATTCTAGAATGGATTTTATAAGCTATATATGTCACATGTTGGTGTGAATAATGGACATGAGCCTTAAGGAACTAAGAATTACAACAAGTACATGCATAAAAGTGTTTTTAAATAATATTAAATTTCCATATACATATAAATGAAGGCTTGATATGATGAATCGCTCTCAAGAGAAATTTAATAATAAATTAAAATATTAAATTGAATTTGTAATGACTATAAATGTTTACAAGAAAATAAAAGGTCAGCAAACAAGGACCCCAATAATAGGTTATGAATAGTGCATAAAAATTGATTTGTTCTTGGTACTGGAAAGAGAGTTTCAAACATCTTATGGATCACAAGACAAGATTTAAGTAGTACCTAGATATCATTCCTTGTGTGGTAGATATCTGAAGACATAAATAATACTGAGTATAAAAGTTAAATTATTGAATAATTTTTTAAAATTAAACAATTATCATATGGTAATAAATAAAAAATAACTAATGAAAATATAATTTTTTAAAATAAATAAAGAAACCATGCAGAAATTGAAATTCTTATAGCAGTATTATAAATTCACATCCTAGGATATTTAGATAGAGAAATAAACATCTACAATAAATTAACATCACAAACTATAATACAAACCATTTGAAGGAAATATAATATATTATCTATAACATTAAATTACATAATCATTTAGGTTATGAATTGAAAATTTTGAAGGATAAAAGTGATGGGGAAACTACTCTATTGACCCACAGGGAGGAATGATTGGAGATAAATAGGGATTGTGAAGAAAAACATGTTGTGAAATGTGGGAGTTTAATCAATTAGGTTTTGTGATTAATATGTCTAATACTATATTTATGGGATATAGAGATGGAATAGTAGGTAGAGGTATAGGTATTGGTGGGAGGTGGAGGTGGAGGAGAAGGCGGAGACAGAGGTTAGTTGTGGAGGTGAGAGGTGTTCTTCTAACGATAAATTGAGATTTTGTAGTGTTTATAGATTTTTATTGAAGGCGATATTTGATAGATTATAGGGTTGTGATAATATATGGGTGTATTTGTAGGTATCCTAATCACATTCGATATAGTTCCATTTAAAGAGAAGTGGAATATGTGGAAATAGATGGGAGGATGTGAAGTGTGAGAGAATCGATCTTTGCATGGAAATTGGGATTATGAAGTGGATATTTTTGGAGGTAATAATAGGAATGGAATCGATCTCAGACATGCAGAAATGTAGTCATAGGAATTATATGGAGGATCCATGTGTTGTGGAAGGAATAATGAATACTAAACGGGATGAAATAGCTACCGAAACAAAATAACTATAGATTTGAAAATAATAATAAAACAAACATTTATGGGAATAAAGTAGAATTTACATTTATGTTAATATGTGCATAAGAAATGAATAAATGTAAATAGATAAATCATCATAGAGATGATAACACATATTAATGTTTTAAGAACATGTTTTCATATAATTGGGTAAACTGAATGCGATGATTTATTAATGAATCCGCTTATGTAGAAATTCAAATTATAATAGACACATACGAGGGAATAAATCATAGAACTAAGAAATTACTACTCACTATAAACATTCCAAGGTTTTTAGTGGAATTCAAGAGAAAATTGAAAGAGAATATGAAAAATGAAACACATTCTATTAGAATAAATAACTATTTATTTAAGACATGTTATAAAATGAATTTTATTAAATTGAATGGAATCACACAAGTTTCAAGAAAAAAAGAACCTAATTGTTTATGAGATAAAATTTAATATCAGACTTAATTTATTTATAGGAACCGACACATGAGTACAATTAATTAATTTAGAAGAAAAAATCATGATAACATTTTAAAAAAAAATATCAAGATAATTAATGGATGTTAAAATATATAAGGTTTAATGATTATTGATTAAATAATCATGAAAAAATATAAATTAATCAAAACATTTGATGAATTACCTATTGTTTAAATTTAGTCATGTAAAATTACCTTAATAAAATTATCAACCATGATATCCACAGTCATAAGCTTGTACATAAAAAAATATCAGAATATATTAGCATCCAACTGATAAAATGAATCCAAGTCATGTAATGATATAACCTAGACCATTGTAGATATGAATTAATATTATGCCTTAGAAGTACGACAAGGGTTATGATCATAAATTATATATATCATATTTTTTAGAGAAATGATCAAAACCCATGAAACATATAAACTTTAAAAAAAAGAAAAAAAACTAAACCAAAAATTTCAATAGATCATGAACACACAAAAATCTAGAATAACTGATCATCATAGTTTTAATACTACAAAATCAAGAAAATTAAAAAAAAATTAAAGGAGAGGTTTCAAGGGGGAGGAGAATCCATGGATCCAAAGAAACTATGCATGGGATGAAACATGGGTAAAATAGCTGAAAATATTTCATGATAATACTTGTTCACAAACATATAAAGAATGTATTAGAATGAAAAATATCATCAAGCCTGTAATTTCCACACTAAAACCTATCAGAGTACCCATGATGAAAATTTGAATGTAGGAATATGCAATGAATTTAATCACATTGGGAACTAGAAACCATCTAAGTTAACCTCCATAACCTGTATCTCCACACATTGAATTAAATAATCCAACAATATGAATTAAATCATCCATAACCTATATCTTCACAACCTGAATTAAATCATCTAAGAACACCTCTAAAAACTATATATGCAACCATCCAAGTGAAAAAAGAGTGTAGAATTTAAAATAAATATTTCAATTAATCTATTATAGGAAAACATTGAAAATGTTTCATAACATAGACCAATATTATAACACCTAGAGAAATATTTATTGTGAAATTAGAATAATGATAAAGAGGCATGATGTCATTAAAAATGACTACATTTTTTTAATGAGCACTATAAATATTTTTAATTGAAAAAAGTAGCACTGAACATTAAATTATCTTTGGTTATGTTCGATAATATTTCCATCATGAGGTACAATAATGACATTACATTTCTACTTATTACTCTTTGTATCCCCTTATGAAATGAATAATACATATAAGAAGTAAAAAAAATAAAAATACTAATAGATATGGATCAATGCATAGCTTAAACAAGGGACTTATGATTTGATGTTATGGGGACATATTAAGGCACATGAATATGAATATAATATATAACCTTCCTTTCAGTCTAGTGATTCATAACTACCCTACAGTGAAGAGTCCAATATTAATAGCACAAGTAACAAATCCCCTAGAAAGGTATGTTATATTTAGAGGACTTACTCTATAAAGGTTTTCTTATACGTGGAATATGAATGGACCTGATAGAAGTTGGACATAGATAATTCCTATGGTTTCATGGGTATGATGCAAAGGAGAATGAATTTTTAGAGTTTTTTTCAAGAGAATCTATGATTGGAATGGAGAGAGAGGGATTGATTTATATGCAAATAAAACTCGTAAAAGAATAGGTTTCTTATGTAGGAAATGACATGCACGTATAGTTCTTAAAAGAATTACATCTACGAAAGAGTGATCATATGTGTAAGAGAAGAATGATCTTCAAAGATGATGGAAGAATAGAATTAGTTATGGATTCATGGGCATGATTCGAAGAAAAAGAAAAATTTATAGTTTCACTAGAGAATCTATGATCAACATGGGGAGATAGGGATGGATTGAAATCAAAATAGAAACCAAAGAAGTTGGAATTGCTGTGGTGATGATATAAATAGTGAAAATGAAAATTGAGAAATAGAATTCAATGGAAGGAGAGGATGAGGTGAAGGTGGAGATCGAGGCAAATTTGGGGAGGAGAAAGCATAGGGATAAATAGGAGGAGAGGAGGTATCAGGTGTTGGGGAGGTGTAGAAAGGGATGATGTGTATAGGTAGGATAAGGTAAATAGGGGATTTGGGGAGGGAGGGAGATGTGGAATCAGGAGGGGAGGGAGAGGAATATAGAATGTGAGGAAGACTGGAAGCGCGAGGAGGAATCCATGTTAGGAAAAAGACATAGTGATGACATGTGCATTAGAGAGGGACATGATTTACTATATATAATATATTTATATCCAAGTTTTGGTTCTATAAGGATTATAATTTTTTTGGTCATTATAAAGTAACCTGTTATTATCTATATATTACTCGAAACATGATCATCATGGATTCCACTCCTATGAACCATATCCACAAATCCCATCAAATAAACATTGAATAAATTAAATTATTTAAAAAAATGATTCCACTACCTTTACTAAATTTTAGTAAATAAATTTTTATTAAAGAATAAGGATCAATATCTTCATTATGAAACTTGTATAAAATAATAAAAATTACTAACATATGATGATGAAAATAAACAATAACTAACAAATATATGTGTATAAATGATTATAAATAAGGACTATAAAAGGTAATATATATGAATTATGTTTTTAAATAATTGATTATGTTTTTTTAGGTTCATTATATAGGGGATAAAGTTATTCCATGTTATTTGGGATTAAAGGTAAGGGTTTATTTTCAAATCTCACTTTGAAATCAAGATTATTTATTCATAAAATTATATTGATGGAAATTGTATGCCATTTCTACCTAAAACCCCATATTGTTTTCTCCTATGGTTATTTTGGTTTTTTTATGTATTACTATATTTTCAATTGGTTAAAATTTTGACCAAAAGGATGTTTGTAAGTGGATCTTGCCTTAACACATCTTTTTTGCTCATGAATATTTCTTCTCTATGTCCATATTATTTTTATTATTTTATGTATTTACTTATCTATACTTTAATAACTAGTACCTCACCCATTCATTTTCATGGAATGATTATTTAATTACAATTCTCTATACACATGCTAAAAAAATTGTGGTGATGATATATGGAATCTGTGTCACTTGTTGGGAGTGTGGAAGGAAATTGGAAGAAAAAATGAAGTGAGTGGGATGCTCGTGACACATGAAAATTGAGTGAAGGCAGGTAGTGTAATATGTTTTTGGAATAATTCTATATAACTATAGATGTTAATTTATGTATATAGGTATATATAAATTAAATCAATGAATGTAAACATATTTATGTGAGTTCAAACAATGTATTCATACTATATGTATAATACTATATAAAATTTTTTATTTTTGAAGATAAATGGGAGGAATACTAAACTAAAAGTAGAAGGATTGAATAATATAATTGCATAAAATATATAATGTATGAATATATTGTTAAAAAGTAGTTAATTTAGGATTAACATGATATACATGTAATAGTATATTGGAATACAAATATTAATAAACTAGAAAAGGTGTATTTATTTTTTAGAGATGTATTGTTGTTATTAATGAATCCTAAAAATATTCATTGTGCATAGGGAAGTGATACCTTTGAGTTAATGTATTTTTTTAGAAAATTCATCTTAGTGTTTAATAAGATTATGGAAATCCCATATTCATGGGTGAAAGAGATAGGGGAGAAACCACATGAGCCATTATAAGAGAATTCATACTTGTTGAAGGACCTCCTATAAGGATCTATCTTCGTATGCCCCAAACCCCCTATTTTTACAGGGATAATGAATCAAGATTGAAAATTGATTTTTGAATATAGGGGTATGTATTAGAGTCAATATTTCACAAAATTTTTAAGTTAAAATGGAATGAAATTAAGTTTTACCTGTTCCACATCTACACCATGCAATCTCACTATAGAACAAATACCATGGAATTACTAAAAGTGAATGTGACGATCCTCCACCATTTACCCATTGAATTTAGGAAGAAGTTGAATCACTTTGGGTTTCATGTAAAAATCAGTACAAATTGTAGGATAAAAAATCACAAGGGATAAGTTATAAAAGTCTAAAACAACCAATTCCTTTAGGGTTTTCTCAACATTAGAATTAACCATTTGAGTATTTTTAATAAAAATTTTAGATAGTTCTTTATATTTATGGTTTTTCTAAGATTGGTTACTACCTTTTCATTTTTAGGTTCAACATTCTTAAGTTTACCAGAGGAACTACCCCTTGGAAGGAAAAAAATCAAGTAGATCAAGTATATATTTATTGAATATTAGTTTGGAAATTAACAAAAAGCTTAATTTAAGAGTTTTTCCTTAAATAATCTTGACTTCACCAGACACAAAATTATAATTAATATTATATTCTCATCTTAATACTCAAGAATTATAAATAAAAGGATTAATTATTAAATAATTTAGTTACCACCTCAAGAATTTGTGAGAAACAAAGACATTAAATTCACGCTAAACTCATAAAATCAATAATTTTACCTCAAATCTTTCAAATATTTGATATGAAAAAAAATCATTTAGAATATATACTTCTTCAAAAAATCACTCCCTATCAAAACACTCACTAAACATTAATTTTACTAGAGAATGATTTTTTAGATAAAATGAAGATTTCATTAACAAAAGTGAAGCATATGAAATAAAATGATAAAAATAATGCAATATATGTATATTTTAAAGAAGAAAAAAATATAAAATAAAAAATCAGAATCAAGAATTATAGACTAAAAATAAACTATAGAACCAACACAAGAAATTTCTATAGTAAGTAGGACTTTGATCTATGAACACTCTTCAACTCGGTATCTTAAGGTTAGATAAATCCACTGAAATTAGTTTTTCGATCATCTAATATGAATTAAGGAATTTCAGTGAACACATCACTGATATCAAATTGAGATCTCCATCTTAGTATTAGTCGAAGCTCTACCTTATGTTATTTATACATTGATCTTTTAAAATAAACAAATATCAAGTTTATATTCAATTTAGTTTCATCTAATAGCTTCATCCTACATTGATGTTCACTAAATAATTTTTTAAGATCCTCTGAAGTTAAATAAATTCCTATGAATTCAATGATGGCTTCCTCACCTATATCAAATCATTATTTATGGAATTTTATATTCTAATTTTCACCATAAATAATATGTTATATAAATTTATGTAATACATGTTATCTACTACATGTTAAATAATTGGGAAGGAAGATTTTAAACTCTGAGGGTATGTATATAATATGAAGAAGACATTATTATGATGATGAAATTGTTGTAGTACTTTTTTTCTTAATTATTTGCATATAATATGATATTTCACTGGTGGGGTACTATATGAAATTTAAAGGAATATAAAATTATTATAGGACATTGTGATACATTAAATAAGTAGTATGATTTTTGGTGTGAAATGATACTTATAGTGTGAAAATTACTTCACTTTGTGCTATGTTAAACCAGTAATATGAAACTTGTTTTTTTGACAGTTTGAAGTATTTTTTTAATGAATGTGAAAAAAATAAACTAGTAAAATGCCTCACATTGTGATTTTTTCCATAAAATACTTCACATTGTGATATATTAAACCATTAATATGATTATTAGTGTTCTTAAGATAACAATTCAAATAAAATCACATTGTTCAAAAAATAGTAGTAATCATATTATATGAATAACAATAAAGATATAATATCATATTATTTAAAAACAAATTATAGGTAAATCTCATCAAAATTTCGTACATAGATACGGTAAAAATGAAAAAATCATGGGAAAATATAGTACATGAAACATTCAATTGGGAAATTAAAAAACATAATAAAAAACCAAATATTTTCAAGGTATATGGATTTGATAAAAATAAAAAATAACAATTATATCAATAAAAAGAACCATGTTGATTTTTAAGTGGGAATATTGTCTAAAAACAGGGAGGTGTATGGTAGAAATATAAATAAAAATGAAAAGAACATAGTTGTTGGGTTAGGGGAAATTAAAGCACCAGAAAACTGAGTTAAATATCTTTTTATAGACAAATAGTGGGAACTATGCAGTATCCCAAGTTTAAAATACCATTAACAATTTTGTGGAATACATAGAATAACCTAACATATCATTATGTATGTTTCCCCCTGACCATAATATTCCATTTAATCTACCACATTGTTTCTTATGGAGGGTACATTATTAACCTATATAATTCTATCCTAAATTTTATTCTATAAAACCTATATCTATTTTATATTTGTTAAAATAATCAATTGAGAAGTATAAACATAAAAAACCATTAAAATAGTAAGTTGAGGGTTAGTTTTAATGATAAATCAGCTAGGTAAGTGATGTTTGACACAACTATGTACTTAGGTTGGGAATATGTTTATAATATTTTCAAAAATAGATATTTACATAATGAAATATTTAATAAAACAACCCTTTAAATATCTCATAGTAGCAGTCAAAATATCTCTTTCTAAGAGAAAAAAATAAGCATCATTTTTTTAATTTAATAATCCTATGGGGTGGTATGAATAATATATCTATTATCATGATTTGTTGAGTGAAAAGGCCATGATCCAAGACAAATTGAAATTCTTAAATTCATGGTGTTGTTCTATTAAAGTGTGGCATTTTTTGAGATTTTTTGTGTGGGATCCAATACTTCATGAAATGATTTATAGAAATGTATTCATTGATTTCATATAATTTAAATAAATTTTAGAAATTTTAAAAAAATCATTTCTAGAAAAGTTTATAGGAAAAAAAATTCAATTGGTTTCATGATAGAAAAAAATATTATGATGAAATCATCTTGCAAGTGGTTCCATGATGTTGGATTCTTTTTTTCTTTTGATTTCGTTCTGAGAGAGATAGATTGATGAAATATATTCTGTAATAGTGTATCATGAACCACCTTATATTACTCTGACGTATGAAACCACATTTAGAGTAATATTTAAATTATCACTAAAGAATAAAAAATCATACAAATATCCAATTACAATAATTTCATGGAAAATGATTGAAAAAGAACTCCATAAGACAATCAATAAGAATCTCCCACATCCTATCAATAATATTACTCTCTATTGTTTCTATTAACATGGTTCATGGCCTGAAAATGAGAAAAAAAATATTTATCATGAGAAATATTTTGAATTTCTCTATTTTAATAATTCTAATGGATGTAGGAATAACAAATATTATAGTTTAAATAATAGGCTGTAGAAAAATTCAATCTATAAGCAGTACCATAAAAGGTGACTAACTTACCTACTCAAAATATATACACTATAAATCTTATTATTAATTTGGTTTCATTTAACAAAAAATTATTAAATAATGTGTTAGAAAATATTTTGGATGGTATGAGAAAATAAAAAAGTATATGGTTTATGTCATCTTGCAATTTCATTTTTGAGTAAAAGATAAAAGTTTTTATTTTCTAAAAAAGTCTTATTCACAATTTTATCTTTTAAAAAATTCTTTCCATTTACATAATCATAAACATTTTGTAATAAAATTTTAAAAAAAGAAAATAAAATACATTTTCCAAAACTACACACACTTAGATTTTCTTTGGAAGAACATGACCACTTGGGATTATAACTAGTGATATATTTATCTAAACTCTCCCCTCTATCCCTCACTCTCCCTATCACTCCCTATATCCCTCACTCCATTCTTCAATATCCACATATCTATATCTATTACAATAATAAAATAAAAAATTTAAAACAACAAAGTTAAAACCGCCATGGAAAAAATAAAGACCCTAATTGGATGATCAATGCTCAAAACCCTGGGTATTTACTTATCAGAATAGCTTCCATGGGAAAATAGTTAAATTATAATCATGAATTTCATCCAAGAGAATGGAGGGTAAAAATCCATGTATGCAGTGATATACATCAAGGTAATATATTAAAGAGTCACCTTTTATAATGCTACAATGATTTGTAGTAGTAACCTTGACATTTGAATAGTGTTAATCCTTTCAGTTTTGACATATGAAAATCAAAAATAAATTTTATTCCAAATTAAAATTTGAAAAGTAAATAAAATTCAATAAAAAAATGAAATTAAATATAGAAAAATGTATAATACCTTTATAGATAAAGATTTAATAGGAGGCGAAGGTGGAAGGTGGAGTCAGAGATAGAACGAGTGAGGTAGAGTTGATAGTTTATTTACTTTAAACCACTCCAATATAACATGAAAAATTTCAAAATATTAGAATAAAATTTATTAAGAGAAATAAATATATTTTAGTTTTTCTAATATTATGATTCTAGACAGGAATTATAATTTTTAAAATGGGGATTATGTAAGGAAATAATTAAATTCCATTTTTAGCTATTATTGTCGTATAAATAATTCTAAAAGTTAAACCACTAAACTCATCAGAATACATCATAGAAAAAATATTGAATAGAAACTGAATTGAGTGAAAAATAATTATTAATAAGTAATTTGAATAGTTATAAAAACATCGTAAATTATATTAAGGTTTATAGACAAGTCCAATAACATCTATCAGAACTATGCATTCTTTGAAAAAGAAATTAACATTTTTAACTATATAATAAACAAATATATGGTGTATTAAATATAATACCTCAAGTTGAGGCCTTGTTTGAATACTGAATAAAATTAAATGATAAATAAATTAAAAAATATAATATATGAAATCCAAAATTTTTGGATAAGAACTAATTTCCTAATTTATATGTTACAATATTTATATAGAAATTAATTGGAAAGAAACTTACCTCAGTGGGAATGTCGTGTTGTAGAGATTATATTGTTAAATGGAAACAAAGAACATGGAATCTACATAAGGTATGGTTGAAAACACTATAAGAGGTAGAATTTATATAGAACAATGATAATCTATGGGGAATGAATAGGGAATGAAATGGAATTTACAGAGATTACCTGGAGAGATTAGTACTTCTCGACTGTGAAGTAAAAAATGGAATAAGATAAATAATACTAGTGATGTTGAGGAAGAATCAATATTTTATGGAAAAGATAAAACATTTTAAGGAATTCTACATATTATAGGAATTTTTGTCAAACCATATTATAAGATTTTTTAAAATTATAAATTGGAATTTATTATTTTTGGTATTGTGTTTCAAAAAGGATATAATTCTATTTATAAAACTTAGAGTGGTATAAATAATTCTAAAATTTGAACCTCTAAACTTTTTTTACGAAATATTAGAACAGATATTAAATATACACTAAATTGATAAAAAATAATTATTTA
Source organism: Viscum album (assembly GCA_963277665.1). Classification (NCBI taxonomy): domain Eukaryota; kingdom Viridiplantae; phylum Streptophyta; class Magnoliopsida; order Santalales; family Viscaceae; genus Viscum; species Viscum album. The sequence continues at coordinate 1,762,290,254 of OY728123.1, forward strand.
TCCGTTCTTTGAACATTGATAAACATATTAAAGATTATCTCAGTGTTTGTAAGCAATTCAAATGACATATACTAAATTGTGTATCACATTATAGGGAAATTATCATTTTTAATTGAAAAAAATAAAATATATAGAGTAATAAATACAATACCCCAAATGGAGGTCTTATCAGAACACTTAAAATATTAAATTATTAATAAATCAATAAATATAATTTATGAAATACAACAATGTAGTGAAGGAATATATTTCATAATTTCAATGTTATAGTGTTTATATGAACAATGATTGGAACAAAACTTACCTCAATTGGCCTGTCATGCTTTATAGATTTTTTTGTGAATTGGAATCTATAGAAGGTCTGGTATAAAACAAAATGGGATATAAAATGTAGATAAAAAAGGTAATCATTTGATCCATAGATTGGGACTGGAATGGAATTCAGAGAGATGACCCACATATATTAGTTTTTATCAATTGCGAAGTAAAATATGGAAGGAGATAAATCATACCTATTAGAATGAGGAAGACTCATTGGTGTAGGGAAAATCTAAAAAATTATAATTAATTTTACATATTATAGTAATTTGGGTTAAATCTTTTTATAAGATTTGGTAAAATTATCACCACTTTCTTTAAGAAAATCTACAAATGCCATTATTTTTAAACCATGATGTATAATTTTCATGTTATGATACAAAAAAAAATGAAACAAATTGTTGTACTATATATACAAAAAAGTAGTATCACATATTATATAAAATAATAAAATTTATATAAATTAATATGCAATAAAAAACCATCCCAATAGCCATGACCTACTTTTTAGTATTGATATGTCCAATTTAAATAACATAAAAAAGTAAGAAAATACATTTATTGAATGTATATATAATATACTAAACTACATGTAAGTTTCATTAATTCCCAATAATAAAATTGAACACCATTATTTTTATGATCCCAAAATGAAACTAAAAATATAAGAAAATTTAAAAAAATAAAACCTTCTATTTGTAAAAGAATACTGACATTGAATAAGTCAAAAAAAAAATGAAAAAAGAGATAATAAAAGGAAACTAAGTTATTATCTATGTGTTTATCTATACCTATCTTGAAATTAAGATAAAATTTAGAGTATAAAAGTCCCAAAAATTGACCTTTTCTAAAACCCTAGGGTAGAGAAATTGAAAAACCACATAAACAGTTTGATTCAAAAGGATTCATAACCAAAGCTATTATAAAAAACATATAAATGTGAAAAGCAGTAATTATAAACAATAATAAATAAACTGGTGTCACAAAAAAAGGATTCAATTTTGAAACACCAAACATACTATCAAAACCATAAAAAAAACTATGACAATTCATGAAAAGTATAATAATAATAAATGAAAATATAATAGCTATATATGAAATAATTAGTCTCGTGTGGGATTTAATTAAGGCCTAGCCTCTAACAAGAAACTTTAGAAAATGATAATTACTTTACTGATAAAAAATATATCTAAAAAGATAAAGATAGTGGAATATTACTCATGGAACACATATATAGAATTTATCTGAATCAGATTCACTTCAAGGTATGAGATCCTAGGGGTTTCATTCATAATTTCATCACCTACAACCACATCAAAAATATAAATACAAAATTAATTAGAATAAACACTTTGGGATAATGTTCAAAATACTCAAAATTTCAATGTACATGGACAACATATATATATATATGTTATTTTTAATATTTTTGAAATATATCATGAAATCATAAGAAAGAAACATTGACACATAAAGTTTCTCAAATATGAAAATGAGATAAGTGACCCAGATTAGTTACATGAGAAGAAAACATACAGAGAAGAAAATCATTATACAATTATAATTAAATTATAGTTTATATATAACAACTCATAGCATTATATAGTGAAATAATTTTATAAAAATTATACATTAACAGTTGAATGAAATTAAAATTTAATAGAGAAAAATTATAACCTACAGAAAACATAAAGGGATACATAAAGGTACTGGTACCTAGAATATGGGACTTCAGATTTGTGTAAAACTTTCTATAGAATAATTAAAACATTACCAAACTGTCACTACTGGAATGGGAGGTTTTCCCCACGCTTCTTTACTAACAATTTTCTTAAACCATTGTTAAAGAAGGGCTAGAACACCCTCTACCAATGGTTCTAAAGAACCATTGGTAAATGGTACCACTTTACAAATGGTTCAGGTGAACCATTGGTAAAGGGTGAGTCAAACACCCCTTTACCAACGGTTTTTAAAAACCGTTGGTAAAGTTTTACCCCAAATAAACTCGGCCGCACCTCTCCCCCATTCACGACAGAACCCTAAATCTGCAGCGCTTGGATCCTCTCGCGACTTCCCCTATCTGAATCACTTAAACTCCATTAGAGTCATCTCAAATCAGGTATTTTCTTATTTATACACATAAAATATTTAAGTGCTACCTTGTTTTTGTTGTTATTCATCTAATATTTTATTTTTAAGTTTTGATTTTGATGTGTATATCATTTTTTTTGTTTTTTGATTTAATCTAGACTTCCTCTATTTTAATACATTTAATTAATTAAATCTTTAACCCTCCATCGAAGAAGAAACATCTCAAATTCATTGCGGTTGGATTCCAGATTTTCTAAGTATGTGTTTTTATGCCTTTTCTTCATCTTGTAATTAATTATTACTTGGAAATTTATTTATATGTGTTTATTAATTTTTAGCAAAGTTTATATGATTTTTTTCCTTGAAATTCCTTGTGAAATATTATTTAACCCTACTCTCATTGAATTGAACAAGTCATGAATTTGATGACTATAATTTTGACATCTTTCAATTATTTGTGAATTATTCAATTCCATGACTGTTTATATTTATTTTCAAAGAATATTTAAAGAATGAATTGGGGAAATTGAGTCTTTGTCTCATGTTTTTATTCAAAGAATGAAATAAATTGATTTTCATGAAATGAGTTGAACTATTTAATGTTTTCTAAGTAGTTTCAAATGATTTAATTTGTGAAATGACAATGAACCCTCTTGGAATGATTTTTTTTGAAATTAGATTTCTTTGGTAATTTTAAATTAGATATTTATTCATGTGGAAATAGGTTGTAATCCCATATTTTGAATTAATATTGAGAATTTTTAATTGTAAAACGTCCTTTAATTCCTTTGGGATGTTTTGAAATAAATGATTTTTAAAGGCTGTTTTATAATTACATGTTTGTTTTTGGAAGGAAGTTGGTATAGACAACCTTTCTAAATATTGAATTAAATAAGGGGTTTTGAATTGAATTGAAGATTTTTTACCACTCAGTTAGAACTTTATGAAGATCCTCAATTGTAATAATTCATTAATGTAACTTTCTCAATTCTTGTAATTACAATTGATGGATGTTGAAAATGGGATTATTCACATCAATGGATATTGGGGTGAGATTGAGATATGATTTGAGGTCTGAATAATATGATTGATATTGATAAGGATCCTCATTTTGATCCACATAACTTCATTATCTTACTCACCTCTTTTGACTAGTCATGGTGAATTAGATATTTAGATGGGAAAATCTAGATTTATGATTCACTAGTGGGCTCATACCTCATTTATTGGAATCCACTACTGGAAATCTGGGTTTTCCCAATGATCTTATACCAATGGTTCATCAAGGATGACTTTACCAACAGTTTCATAAAACCGTTGGTAAAATAAGACATAGGTTATTTAAAATGTATTTAGAAAGATATTTTATAAATGATTTAATCTTGAGGAAAGTGTTTTATTAAAATTAGAATTTTTTAATAAGGCTTGTGTAATGTAATTTGTTATAGTACACTTGTTATGTGACTATGTTTGGTATTTAATAACACATGAGATAACTGGTTTGTGAGAATGTGTTATGAAAGAGATTCTATGGTTGGTTCAAGATTATATTTACGTTTTGAGCCTATTAATGAGTTGTTTTAAAGATATTTTGAGATATTTACCTTATGTTTATTGGTGAAAACTTGGAGCTGTAGAGGTGGTTCAAGATTAAGACATATAATTACAACTAAATATGTGGATAAACCATGCATAGTAGTGAATTATTAAAATGTTTGATGTTTTTAGTCATTTTTTATATGGAGTTTCTTTTGATGCTGATGTTTCTTATTGATACCTATGATTGGAATTGATTTTAGTTTCTAAATCGGCTAAGACTCCCCCACCATGCACAGTGTATGAAACCTCTACCCTTATTTAATCATTCTGTTTACACAGCCTATGCAACCTCTACCCTTATTTAATTAGTGAACTCAATTCATTAATTCAATCCTTCATTCTCACTAGCATGTATGAAATTGAATTATTTATACCCATCCTCACATGATTTCTTACCTTAGATAGTGTCCAACATATGGAATACAAGATTTTGAATTCATCAGTTAACCAGGATCATATATTCCATTTCCACCAAGATGACTGTACTAATATAACTTTAGGGTCAATTAAATTTGGTTCTCATTGTACATTGTATATTATGTGTCCTTCTTGGCCAATACTCACTTTTATGAGGGTGGGGTGCTTTCACTAGCCATGCTGGCATGTGTAGACATCCATAAAAATGTTAGATAAGTCACAAGTTTAATTCAGTAATGTTGTTATCATTTACATACTTTATTATTAATCTCAAATTTAAAAATCAATGTTTTTGTCTATACTTTATGAAATTAAATATTTTTACAAGCCGTGAACAACCTATTAGTGTAGAAGCCTAAAATTTATTCACCCATGGGGTGCGCTTGACTTGGGGAAGTAATTAGGTAATGAAAGGTATGACCATAGAGGTGCCAATAATGAGTTATTGAATATGAGTGAATGATTTGGGATGCTTATAACACATAATGGGACATGAGGGATGTGCCTCTTATGGACCTAATGAAAATAAATATAAATAAAATTTAATTTAATTTTTGAGTACTTGTTTTTTACATTATATTAATAGTTCACTACATCAACTAGAAAATTCTTCCTTTATCATTTACATAAATGTATTTTCTATTAAAGTTCAATACTATTGAATTGTTTATGAAAAAATGACTTATATAAATTCTTTTTACAGAATGGATAGAAGTTGGATGTATGAAACTGATCGGATCTCAAGCGATTTTCAAAACAATTTGGAGAGATTTATAGATTTTTCGTTTCAAAATGCTTCAGATAGAGGTCGCATACACTTCCCATGTTCCAATTGTGTTGGTAGACCTTGGTTGATCTGTGAAGAAGTCAGCTACCACATAACCAAATACGGTTTTCAAGCAAAATACTTTGTGTAGTATCACAATGGGGAGAAACTGTAATATCAAATTGATGATGATTGAAATGAAAGGACTGGAATGGAGAATTTGTTAGATGATCAGTTTCTGTTTTTTTGTCATCCTGAAAAAGAATGGATTTTGACTCAAGAAGACTTCTATATGAGGACGGATGATGCATCTAGTGAAAATGATGATATTTATAAGGTGAAAAAATAGAATGATGCTTCCATGACTCCACTATAACGACAATGCAATAAAATGGAAAAGCTGGAATTTTTAATCCAATTGTTTCATGGGAAAACTATGTATCGGATTTCTAATACAGCAATCGATTACATTCTTACCCTCTTGAAGGATTTACTTCCAGATTATGTAGATATTCCTTCAAACCACTATATGGCATGGAAGTTAGTTGAAGAACTTGGATTTTCAAGAACCAAAATTCATGTTTGCCTGAAAGATTGCTATTTATTCTGGGAGGAAACCGCTGAACGAAATGATTGTATAAAATGTGGCACATCCTGATGGAAGTCAAAATCTGATGGAACACCATCCCGCGTTCCACAGAAATTAATGTGGCACTTTCCATTGATCCCCAGACTCCAGAATCTTTTTATGTCTGATGACATATCAATAAAAATGAGATGGCAAGATACTGAGATAAAGAAGATTAATGATGAGTTGGTTCATCCTGCAGATGGATTTTCATGGCAGAGATTTGATGCTCGGCATCCTGATTTTTCAGCTGATGTGCGTAATGTGAGGCTGGGTCTTTCATGCGACGGTTTTAATCCGTTTGGGCAGATGCTTACTTTCCACAACACATGGCCAGTTTTATACACATTTATAATCTTCCCCCATGGTTTTGTATGAAAAAACCTTTCACTTTCATGATTATACTCATATCTGGTCCTTCTGATCCCATCATTGATATTGATGTATACATGAAAACTTTAATAAAAGAGTTGAAACTTCTTTGGGATGTGGGTGTGCGCACATACGATGCATGTTCAAAAGACATATTTCAGATGCGTGTTGTGCTTATGTGGATGATCAATGATTTTTTGGATTTCGTAATGATGTTTGGATGGAGCACGAAGGGAAAACTGTCATGTATAGTTTTTATAAAGAATACACGATCCCGAATAATGAAACATCATTGTAGTTTCAGTTTTATGGGGCATCGACAATTCTTTCCAAAGGATCATCCATATAAAATGAATCGTCGAAGATTTGATAATACCATAGAGACCGATGATCCACCTCAGCATATGTCTGGAACTGATGTGCATAATGAATTGAAAGATTTCAGTTTTTCATTTGGGAAGGGTCAAATGAAATCTGGAAAGAGAAAGAATGTTTCCACTGAAACCTGTTACAATTGGAGGAAAATGAGTATCTTTTTTTATTTGCCTTATTGGTCTACCAATTTGTTACATCATTTCTTAGAAGTAATGCATATTGAAAAGAATATATGTGATATGTCGCTTTCAGTTCTTCTAAATGTCAAGGGGAAGACAAAAGATGATTTACGATCTCAGAGTGACTTGGTGGATTGGGGAATCAGACCAGAATTGCATCATGTGCGTATCAGTGAAAATAAATGGCAACTTCCATGTGCTTCTTATGTGATGACACCTACGGGAAAAAAATTCTGGAATTATTAGAGACTATTATAGTTCTTGATGGCTATTCAAGCAACATATCTAAAAGGGTCAATAGAAGAGAGTTGAATCTAAAATCTTTGAAGACTCATGATTATCACATTCTACTGCATGAGTTGCTTCCAATAGAAATCTGTCATCTTTTGTCCAATAATGTAAGGGTGACTTTTATTCGATTGTTCCATTTGTTTAGTGATCTTTGTGCTAATAAGTTGTCCAAGTCTTTCTTGTAAAAATGTTGACAAATGCCCCATTAATTTTGTGTGAGTTGGAGAAAATATTTCATCCATCATTTTTCACATGCATGCTGCATCTGACTGTCCATATTCCCACTGAAATACTTCTCGAAGGACCTATTTATTTTCGTTGGATGTATCCAACTAAAAGAAATATGTACACATTAAAGTCTTATGTTCGAAATAGAAATCATCCTGAAGGTTCTATCGTGAATGGTTACTTGGCTCAAGAATGTATGGATTTATGCTCAATGTATTTGTCTGATCATACTACAAGAATGAACAGACCAATGATAAATGAAGAAGAAAAGTATGAGAAAATTGAACCTATTTTTCCATCACTTCCTCAAGCAGGAGGAATTTTTGGATCATATACATTGAAGACATTAAGCCATGAAGAGCGAGAGATGTCACATCGCACAATTTTTTTCAACTGTGATTTGTTCAATGACTATATCAGGTAACTAAATTGAATATGTATATCTTACATATATATCTGTTAAACTATTCATATTTTTTTATCTACAGGGAACAGAAAACAATGATAAATAGAAAGCATCATTCTTTATCGTTAAGAAGAAGGGATACTTTTCATAGAAAAGAGTTTTCTACTTGGTTAAAATTGAAGTTAAAAATATTACTGTTTAAAATAATTATATCAATATTTAATTATGTTTAATAGTCATTTATATTGCAGGTATTGAGTTTTTTTGCTGACTCTGTCTCTAAGTAAATAAAAGCTTTGGCTTTTGGTCCTAATACCGTGGTTCATGACTATAAATCAATTGTAATCAATGGGTACAAATTTATTATCACTGAATGAGAAAAGAACATTAGAACACAACATGATGGTGTTATGGTTACTACCACAACATATTTTTATGCCAGTTCATCAGATAGTAGACCTCGATTTGAAAATTTTGGTTATTATGGAGTCGTTGAGAAAATGATAATAATTGACTATTACTCTCATGGACGAGTCACAATGATGAAATTCAATTGGTTTGATTCGATGACAAGACATAGCAAATTTATTAATGATTGTGGATTTCTAATAATTAATATGACTCGCACTCTTGCTAACTAAGAACCATATGTGTTGGTATCAATGGCTAAACAAGTTTTTTATGTCAAAGACCAACTTTGACCTGAATTTGGTGTCATAGTTGAAGTAATTCCAAGACATATATTTGATTATGGTGATGATGTAATTGACACTTTCCCTAGTTCCATTGGAACCAATCCATTTATTTCTTTTGATGACTCCAATAGTGAGTTGATTGTGAACTTGAAGTTGTGGTTGAAAATATATAGAATCATTCATCCATGTTCTCAATTCTTTTGGTTTACCTCGAGTTGGGTTGTTAAGGTTGGTAATATTCCAATTGATTTAGTATTGATCACAAATATGTTTAAGCTGACTTGACTGTTATGTAAATTTTCAATGTTTATTGATTGTATTTTTATTTGAATTTCATTTTCTAATTTGGAATTGAACGGTATTCAAACCTAGTCAAACAATATTTCTAACATGGTGAACATTAAAACTTGTATGATTTATTAAATCCATTCAAGTTCTTCTAAAACAATTGATTGCTAAATTACCAATGAATCCCCCTATTCCCTCATATATTTAGTTTTTTGGGTTATACATTAGTTTCCCTTTTTTAATTAATTACATATTTGTTTTCAAAAGAAGGAAATGTATCCAATTGAATAGAGGCGAAGGAAACAAATGATGGAGAACAATCGTCGAATGGCGCATATAGGAGTTCCACCATTAGTGCCTGTAGTGAGTACTTTATTTCAAATATATATATTTAAAGAATATATAATTTCATGTGATTAATTTTTTTGTAAACATTTTTGTAGGATCCACCTATACATCGACAATTAGTTGACGAGGAGCCTAGTACTGGTCCTAGTACTCAGACCAGTGGTACGAGGAGGGTTCGTACCAATGGTGAACGAGCACCTCTGCGTACCCGACTAGACCCTACCCCACCCACTGACATGTCATCCTTCCCACATTCTGATCCCGGTGTGTCGTTAGGGACACCCGGGATATTTAGGCCTCCCATGTTTTCACAACCTTTTGAATCTTCTGACCCATCTTTTCCATATCCCATGATGATTCCCACTCCCCAACTAGAATCCGGTCATACAGCTATGCCATCTTCTTTTCCTTCTACTTCTGTCTCTACGAGCTTCTATATTCCATCTTCTTCGACTCCTTTTCCACCATAGGGTGTTCCATCAGTTTCTGTGGATCCAGCGGCGTTCAACAATCAGACTGGTGCAAGTATATTTATATAACCCTAACAAATTTTTATATAAATATTTATTTTCATTACAACATTTTTGATAAAATATTTGTTTTTATTTCATAAAAGATACATATACTAACAGAAGGCGGGGGTGGGGGCGTACACGCATGCATGCGGTGTGGAATTTCCGCACACAAGTTATGGTGGATTACAACGAAGACAACCAAATGGTTGAGAAAACAGGGCAGCAATGTCGGAGTTTTTTGTCGATGCTTTCCAAATACTCCGACATTATTCTCGTCAACCCGCTATCGTGGAGACATTTTCCACATGAGGTCAAGGATAAAGCTTGGGTAGATATATGGGTAAAAAAATCAGTTTTATTTAATGCCATGAAATATTTTTGTATTTATATAAATTAATATTTTGATGTCAGCTTCGATTTAATTTTCCCGATGGTGAGGGTGCATGACCGACACATCTAAAGGATTTAGGTGAGTTTTGTAGAGCCTACAAGCATGAGTTGTATATTGGATGTCGTGCTAGAGTTGAAACTGAGTTAGAGGCAGTACCAGTCGTGGATGATTTTACTATAGAGCAGTATCGTCAGATGATTACTCATTGGACAACTACTCAGTTTAAGGTATTAATTACATTTGAGGTATTTAAATAATAACTTTCATGTTTTGGATTAATACTATCTTTTTCATTTTCAAACTTTCTTTAGGAATTATCTAGAAAAAATAAAAAAACATTGATGAAAAGAAATACCTCCACATGCTGGGACGTACTACGATGCCAGATCTTGAGAGGAAGTAGGTATGTCAATTGTTTATAAGTTTCCTTTATGACTTAAACTTTATTTTTTTCCTCAATTATTTAATTGTTTTCTAAATTTTTCATATAAGTTTAGTTTTAAATGTCATTATAGAGGCAAATACAGAATATTGAATGACGTGTACCTCGAGCAAAACTTTTTTGCTCGAGTAGACGAAAAAAGGATGGAAGTGCCGTCAATGAACCGGCTCTGTAGAATATTGTAAGTTTTAATCTATTGATTTTATATTTTAATATATATTTTGTAACTTAATAATATATTTATATTTGTAATAGGATTCTTTAGAGGCCCTCGATGCCCAAGAAGTAGACAATTTTGGGCCAACTGATCACTTACATTAGGTATTGGGAGAGGAGCATCCTGGCAGAGTACGCTGCCGACCTAGGATATAACACCCCGACCCCAGTTACCCAGAGTCAGTGCATTATTTTAATACATTGGCATGATTACAAGGAATCAATTCCTAAAGTACCAATCAGTTTAGCAGTCTTGGAGAATAGATTACATGCATGAATGTTACATTATACTTCATAACATACAAAACAACATAAATAATCCTTTATGAATGCCATTATTCCCTTGTCTTAACCCTTCATATCAATCACAATATACTTCTTGGAATCCTGGGAAAATAAAACATAGAAAGGGGTGAGCTCAAACACTCCACAAGGGTAAGCATTACATCGGAAACTTTCATAAATAAGCATAAACATTTAAGGCAATGTATAACTAAAACAAAAGACTTTTAAACTTAAACTTCAACATAGTATGGAAAAAATAAAATGAAATAATTCCATTTACATATTCACATGGATATTCTAATAATTGAATAATCAAATGCAATATCAATAACCACTTTCATAATGATGGAATGCATAATGCCACACTATCATAACCACATAGCCAAGGCCTCGTGTCAAGACTACAAATAAGATTTTGTCAAGGCCTTGTGCCAAGACACTAGTTTGTCTCATGAGACCTACCGATGCATCGAGGAGCTATAGCAGGCTCCACCCGTCACATATTAAGTCCAATGCATTCCCATATGAAAAGGTTTAAACATAACATAAACATTCGTATTAAAACTAGCATACGAAATGTCAATACTTTCTCCATAAACCATTAATGGTATAAAAATAACACATCCACAGTTAAACATATCACAAAACCTTCAATAAAATATGGAAGTTTTGTATCATAATAAATCAACTTCAAATAATCATAAAATCCATCAAAGGATGTTGACATAGATGAAATCAAAACTATTTGAGATAAATATCTCTTTTTTTTTTAAAATCATTTAAAAGTCACACATTTATAAAGGATGTAATTTAAAAGAGATTTTTGAATCAAAGTGTCCCATACCACTTTGAAACTTTTGAAAGGAATTAAAATTTTAAAAACATTAATGTCCATATAAATAAATCCTTAAAAACCAATTTGAAGACATGGACATTAATTAAAAAGATTTAGAAAGATAAATCTTTAAAACATTTAAAATTCTGATTTTGATAAAGAGTACCTTTATGAAATTCTTAAAATATTCATTTTGAAATCATTTAAAAGTCACGTAATTATAAAATAAAACATTTAATTTGAAAATATCCTTATAATCTTGTAAGGGAAACTTCAAAAATTTTATAATGGCGGAAAATAGCCGCACCCGCCGTATAAGTTAAAAAAGCATTCTTACCTTAATTCTGTTGAAAAGGTTAAAAAGGACCTTGTTTGGAAAACAACAGAAAGATTCCATTATAAACTTCTTATAAAAAGTCAAACAAGGGTAAAAATGAATTTAACCCATATTCTGTAAAATAGTAAGAATGTTTTTAAATTCACTTTCAAGAAACATGGATGTGGATGATAAAGCGGTCCTAGAAGATAATTACGTATAAACAACCTCGAATAATGAAAAGATTGTGAAATAACCCTTAACTTGTACTTTTCCTTGGTTGGGGGTAGGTTAACCTCATGTATAATGGTGAAACAATTGTTATTAAATTATACAAGAATCGTATACATTAATATGATATAATATATGATCTTTTAACATTTCTTTGTTAATAATATCTTAGTATTATCGTCGTTTTGGGTGTTAACATAATCATTTTATTTTATATATTTTGTTACATAAGCCGTGGTTGTCATGGATAGGTTGTATCTTACTAATATACAGAATTATATAAAGTCCTTAAAAATTATTTTTAAATCATCAAATGATAATTATACTTAAATGGATACGATGGAGAATGAATCTCATCGCGTTCGTGGAGACGGTAGTCCGTATGTATGCACGAGCGAAAATTTAATTCTTTTGATATAAAAATAATATATAAGTAGATTTTATATAATATATACAGAATAATTATCATGTTATATTTATTATTTACATTAATTAAACATCATTATTATACCCATCCAAATAATATTGTTTTGAATAACAATTACACCACGACGTGGAGACGGTAAGCCGTACGTACGCACGTATGGTGACATGTTATTCAAATGATGGATAGAATACTGAATATGGTTGGACTATATTTATAATAACATCACAGTATATATAAGATACTGGAGTTATTATTTTATAATGGTAATAACAAAGGAATAAGAAGTGGAAGAAGAAAGGAACTTGGAAAAGGGTGGTGAAATCATTACCTATTCTTCGGGTTCTTCCTTTTGATTTGATCAAAAGGGCTCTTTAGGTAGGCTTTTTGACTAAAAAAAGGCCTCTAGGATGAAGTGAGGGAATTTTAGAGAGTATTTGGGCTGGGTTTGGCCGAACCAAAAGGCTTTTAATGTGTGAATTAGTGAGAAGGGTGAGTTCCCTTTTATAAGAGGGGTTAGGGGCACCTTTGGAAAAGCTAGAAATATTATTCTATAATAAATTAATATTCGGTTTTTTATGGATCCAAAGTGGATTATTTAAAGGTTAAGGTAGGTATGGGTCGAAAACCACTCAACCAATAGAATTTAGATAGGTTTGGGTCACTATAGTATCCTTATCTTTAAGTATTAACTCTTAGTTAATTAGTTTCACTTTTACAATGTCTCTTTGTATTTTTTTATTATATGGTTAATAAAATTACTATATACATCCAAGAGACCCTGAAGTGGTCCATTAATGATAAAAATATCATGATATAAGTCTCTTGGCCGAACCTTATATTTTTAGGAATTTAATATCAATTAATAATATAATATTTGTTTTAAACACTGTTTTATGTCAATTTTGATACTATTCAATAATTTATTTTTTTAAAACTCATAATAGAATGATTACTTAGAAAAACATTATTTAAATCAATAATAACATTCCATATTAACCTATAAAATTATTTTTATTTATAAAAAGTCTCAAATTAAATTTATTTGGGTATTTATAATATCAATTATTCCAATTTTTCACTATTATGGTAATTACTGCATCACCATTGTGTCATAAATAAATTAAATTATTTAATGTATAAAAATTATAAATAAAATACCATTATGTAGTAAATCGTTTTATCTTTCTAATGAATATTTATAGTCGAAACTCCAACATATATAACCCTATGTAAAAATTGTTGTTCTAAAAGATATATGATTGTGTCATTTTTGTATTTATTTTAACTTAATTAAAATAAAGTGTCCCTATCACTTACAAGTGGCTCCATGGGGTCCCCAAATCGACCCAAATATGCCCATGGTCTGACATGTATCAAAAAATAAGGTTAGAACACGTTTTAGGGTAATTTGTTATTATTATAATATTATTTTTAACCCTTATTTACCGGATTTACCCTTTAACCATGGTAAATAAAATATTTACCGAAGTAATTATTCAAAATGTCTAAAAATAAAAGTTACCTATTTACACAATTTTAACATCCTAATTCCAAATATGGAATCCATTTTTCCAAATTCAAAACACAGAAGTGGCAGAAACTAATTTAAAATTAATTCACGTTGTTAAAACAAAAAGCGTGTTTTTAAGAGATAATAACTATCAAAAGATTTACACTTGTTTATGTCCGGTTTAATTGTGAAATTTTGTCCAATGACCAAAATTTTATTAAATGGTAAAAATATATTATAAATATACTTTAAAACCACTCAAATTCAAAATTTATCAGTACTAATTAGTTTGATTAAAAAAGTTGTTTTTAATTAAAATTTAGTAATTTTCACTATTCATCAAAATATAAAAGTTATCCAAAAAGTACCAAAATTTCAACCTAGGCTAAATTCGATATTCCGAATCCAAAAATGATGTTTATTTTGAGAGATAAAATTTATAAATTTTTTTAAAAGTAGGTATTACTATTCATTACGGCTAGTTTGATTGGTTGTAGTGTGTGTTAGAACTCAAAGTTGCGTACAACACACGCTACTGTATTATTCAAAGAGAAGCATACCGTGGAAGCTTGGGGTGTTACATTGTAAATTTTTTTATGCCCCCATTCTAAAGAATAAATTTATTTAGTCAAATTGAATATGTAAAAGTTTAAAATATTGGATTTAAAAAGGGTTCACTATTAAAGTTGGTAAAAGTGCATTTTTTAAAAATACTTCTTTTATCTGAAAAAAAGGAATTTGTTCTTACATTATGTCTAAGAAACTCATAATATGGATTCTAAAATTATAAGGATTATATAAGGTTCAAAATTTAGTTAATACTATTCATAACCTCTTTTGAACGGCTTGTTTGGTAAGTCATAGAGCGCTTGAACTCGGTGTTACGTGTAGTGCAAGTTATTGAGTTGTTTTGAAGAAGTACATAATATGAAATATTGGGGTGTTACATTCTTCCCTCCTTCAATAAATTGCGTCCTCGCAATTTGATATTCTTCTTCGAAAATAAAGGTGGAAAATAGAAAATATCTTTGTGGGAAATCCCACATCGAAAATTTGGTTAATAAAATTTAATCTTAATAAGAAGAAAAGAGAAATGAAAGGGTCGCCACCAAATTATAATCTCAATTAGGAGAACATTGGTGGAAATTAGAGACATATAATTGGAGGGAAAACGTAAATATTTATAGGTAGTGATTGAGGTCATCAATCACAAACAAGTGTAAAATTGAGGTCCTTAAATTCATCAATCTATGATGATTTGAAATACCATCGGTTAAAAAAAATATAGGGTATTAGGATAACACATTTTTGGTTTTAGGATTCCTTAAATAAAGTATAAGAATTAATTTCTTCATAGAATAAGAGAAGAAGAAAAATATATTCTTGGCAAGTAGAGTTCCATCCTTTAACTAATTTCTACCACAAACTCATCTTTCACTCTAAAAGATAATAGAACGTAAAAAAATATTCTATTTATCCTATTCGTATAGGGTTCCAAAAAATAGAATTTATAATTCATCTACCAGATCTTTTAAAAAAAACTACATTATTTAATCCTGGACATTACGGGGGCCAGTGGTAGGTGATACACCCTTGTCACCCTTCGGTTGTGGGTTCAAGTCTCGCGGCCTTGCCAGACGTGACGGGTTGCCGCCCAACCTCCGGGTTGTCCTTTTATGGAAATCCCAAAATAATCCAAACTAGAACTATCCAAAATGCTTTATTCCAAAAATGAAGATCCTTTTTGCTGCGTAATAACATGTGAACACCTTCATCATGTATTCTTTTAAAACACTGCAACATCCTGAATTACCATAAAACCTTATTGATTACATTCATGATCCCTTATTCCTTAAATAATAATGGATATACTCCTTCAATACAAAAATGATGTAAACCCCAAAAATGATGGAATATAAAAATCATTAATCCGTTTCAAGGTAGTCAAAAATATCCAATATAATTTATCCAAATCAATCATGCATTATTCTAAAATCACTACCTCAGTATCAGAACTATATTATGGTTTCTCTTTCTCTCAACCATATATTTTCCATAAATTTATCCTGCTATTGAGTCACTTTTCTTTGTTCCACACAATCTCAAGTCCTTAATGAAATAGTATTGCAGTACAATCCTTATATACTCCATAATTATTATAACAAGTACATTGTTGATACAACACTCAAATGACATAATCAACAAAAGGACTCTAATCATTCCTCTTCATCTGTGGTAGTATCATAACTTGATTATTATCCAATAGCATCATTTGCGGCATAGTCTGATGACTGGGACATAGGTTCGCGTAGTGTCCAAACTCCTTGCAAATGAAGCATTGTACATTTGAAACCATTTTCTTACCCTTGCAGTCACGTACTTTGTGCCCTTTTCCTCCACACTTATAACAAACTCCCATTCCTTTTAGGCAAGTTCCAGGGTGTTTCATCCCACAGTTATCACATATGGGGAAATTATTCTTTTCCCTCTTCCCTTTATCCATCTTTCTCTCTTCCATCCTTTTATTCTCTTGCTTCCCTTCAAATCAATAGGACTCAGTAAACTCTTTAGTTATCTTATCCACACATGATACTATTTGTTTATATGATGATAATACATGGGAGACTATTTCCCTTCTAAATGATGTCTTAATACCATGAAAGATACGATCCTTCTTACTCTTTGGATCATACGTATTACTGGAGTTCACATTCCTTCTACTGGGCGCCATTTTTATACAATAGCATAAACTAGGTCAGTTTATGAATTTCCATAAATAATTCCTAACGCAAATTAAACAGTTTATGGATATAATCCATAATCATAAAAAATGTTTTCTTTGAGTAAGTATATACTCATGAGCCCTTCATAATGGTTTGTAAATAAAATGAGAATTATCCTAAGCATATCTCCCGGGAGTGTCGTAACCAAGAGTGCAGCAAGGCCCATTGTCGTGCACCAGTTCCCATTCGAGTCTAGCTCAAAGCGGTGTTTTCGGGTTTTACCCCTAGGTACATCTGTGCCAGAGCCGCCTCTACCTGCTCGTATCCAGACAGGGATATTGCTCGGAAAACTCACAAAATCTCTACAATACCAAAATTCTAGGAAGTTCTTCTATACTAATCCTCAAATTCTATCTTAGGGCTATGTTCTCTAATTAGAGTTTATCTAAATCTAGTTTCCAAGGTTATTGCTAAACTTCCTCTGATACCAAATGTAACGCCCCGACCCCAGTTACCCAGAGTCGGTGCATTATTTTAATACATTGGCATGATTACAAGGAATCAAGTCCAAAAGGACCGGTCAGTTTAGCAATCTTGGATAATAGATTACATGCATGAATGTTACATTATACTTCATAACATACAAAACAACATAAATAATCCTTTATGAATGCCATTATTACCTTGTCTTAACCCTGCATATCAATCACAATATACTTCTTGGAATCCTGGGAAAATAAAACATAGAAAGGGGTGAGCTCAAACGCTCCGTAAGGGTAAGCATTATAGTGGAAACTTTCATAAATAAGCATAAACATTTAAGGCAATGTATAACTAAAAAAAAATCCTTTTAAACTTAAACTTCAACATAGTATGGAAAAAATAAAATGAAATAATTCCATTTACTTATTCACATGGATATTCGACTAATAGAATAATCACATGCAATATCAATAACCACTTTCATTACGATGGAATTCATAATTCCAGACAATCATAACCACATAGCCAAGGCCTCGTGCCAACACTACAAATAAGATTTTGTCAAGGCCTTGTGACAAGACACTAGTTTGTCTCATGAGACCTACCGATGCATCGAGGAGCTATAGCGGGCTCCACCCGTCACATATTAAGTCCAATGCATTCCCATATGAAAAGGTTTAAACATAACATAAACATTCTTATTAAAACTAGCATACGAAATGTCAATACTTTCTCCATAAACCATGATTGGTATAAAAATAACACATCCATAGTAAAACATATGACAAAACCTTCAATACAATATGGAAGTTTTGTATCATAATAAATCAACTTCAAATAATCATAAAATCCATCAAATAATGTTGACATAAATGAAATCAAAACCATTTGAGAGAAATATCTCTTTTTTTAAATCATTTAAAAGTCACACATTTATAAAGGAATTAATTTAAAATAGATTTTTGAATCAAAGTGTCCCATACAACTTTGAAACTTTTGAAATGAATTAACATTTTAAAAACATTAATTTCCATATAAATAAATCCTTAAAAACCATTTTGAAGACATGGACATTAATTAAAAATATTTAGAAAGATAAATCTTTAAAACATTTAAAATTCTGATTTAGATAAAGAGTACCTTAGATAAATTCTTAAAATATTCATTTTGAAATAATTTAAAAGTCACATAATTATAAAATAAAACATTTACTTTTAAAATATACGTATAATCTTTTAAGGGAAGCTTCAAAAATTTTATAACGGCGGAAAATAGCCGCACCCGCCGTATAAGTTAAAAAAAAACATTCTTACCTTAATTCTGTCGAAAAGGTTAAAAAGGACCTTGTTTGGAAAACGATAGAAAGATTCCATTATAAACTTATTATAAAAAGTCAAACAAGGGTATACATGACTTTAACCCACATTCTGTAAAATAGTAAGAATGTTTTGAAATACACTTTCAAGAAACATGGATGTGGATGATAAAGAGGTCCCAAAAGATAATTACGTATAAACAACCTCAGATAATGAAGAGATTGTGAAATAACCCTTACCTTGTACTTTTACTTGGTTGGGGGTAGGTTAAACTCCTGTATAATGGTGAAATAATTGTTGTTAAATTATACAAGAATCATATACATTAATATGATATCATATATGATCTTTTAACATTTCTTTGTTAATAATATCTTAGTATTATCGTCGTTTCGGGTGTTAACTTACTCATTTTCTTTTATATGTTTGGTTACGTAAGCCGTGGTTGACATGGATAGGTTGTATCTTATTAATATCCAGAATTATATAAAGTCCTTAAACATTATTTTTAAATCATCAAATGATAATTATACTTGAATGGATATGATGGAGAATGAATCTCATCACGTTCGTGGAGACGGTAGTCCGTACGTACGCACAAGCGACAATTTCATTCTTTTGATATAAAAATAATATTTAATTGGATTTTATATAATACATACAGAAATATTATCATGTTATATTTATTATTTACATGAATTACACATCATTATTATACCCATCCAAATAATAATGTTTTGAATAACAATTACACCACGACGTGGAGACGGTAAGTCGTACGTACACACGTATGGTGACATGTTATTCAAAGGATGGATAGAATACTGAATATGGTTGTACCATATTTATAATAACATCACATTATATATAAGATAATTGAGTTATTATTTTAGAATGGTAATAACAAAATAAGACGAAGTGGAAGAAGAAAGGAACTTGGAAAAGGGTGGTGAAATCATTACCTCTTCTTCGGGTTATTCCTTTTGATTTGATCAAAAGGGATCCTTAGGTTGGATTTATGACTAAAGGAAGGCCTCTATGATGAATTGAGGGAAGTTTAGAGAGTATTTGGGTAGGGGTTTCCGAACCAAAAGGCTTTGAATGTGTGAATTAGTGAGAAGGGGGAGTGCCCTTTTATAAGAGGGGTGAGGGGCACCTTTGGAAAAGCTAGAAATATTATTTTATAATAAATTCATATTCGGTTTCTTATGGATAAAAAGTGGATTATTTAAAGGTTAAGGTGGGGATAGGTCGAAAACCACTCAACCAATAGAATTTAGACAGTTTTGGAACACTATATTAACCTTATCTTTAAGTATTAACTCTTAGTTAATTAGTTTCACTCTTACAATGTCTCTTCGTATTTTTATATTATATGGTTAATAAAATTACTATATACATCCAAGAGACCCCCAAGTGGTCCATTAATGATAAAAATTTCATTATATAAGTCTCTTTTCCAAACCTTATATTTTTAGAAAATTAATATCAATTAATAATATAATATTTATTTTAAAAACTCTTTATGTCAATTTTGACACTATTCAATAATTGATTTTTTTAAAACTCATAACAGAATGATTACTTAGAAAAAGGTTATTTAAATAAATCATAACATTACATATTAACCTAGAAAATTATTTTTATTTATAAAAAGTCTCAAATTAAATTTCTTTGGGTATTTATAATATCAATTATTCTAATTTTTCACTATTATGGTAATTACTGCATCACCATTGTGTCATAAATAAATTAAGTTATTTAATGTCTAAAAATTCTAAATAAAATACCATTATGTAGGAACTATTTTTATCTTTCTAATGAATATTTATAGTCTAAAATCAAACATATATAACCCTATGTAAAAATTGTTTTTATAAAAGATATATGCTTGTATCATTTTTGTATTCATTTTAACTTAATTAAAATAAAGTGTCCCTATCACTTACAAATGGCTCCATGGGGTCCCAAAATCGACCCAAAGATGCCCATGGCCGTACATGTAACAACCAATAAGGTTAGGACACGTTTTAGGGTAATTTATTATTATTATAATATTATTTTTTAACCCTTATTTACCGGATTTACCCTTTAACCATGGTAAATAAAATATTTACCGAAATAATTATTCAAAATGTCTAAAAATAAAAGTTACCTATTTACAAAATTTTAACATCCTGATTCCAAATATGGAATCCATTCTTCCAAATTCAAAACACAGAATTGGCAGAAATTAATTTAAAATTAATTCCCGTTGTTAAAACAAAAAGCGTGTTTTTAAGAGATAATAACTATCAAAAGATTGGCAATTGTTTATGTCCGGTTTAATTGTGAAATTTTTTCCAATGACCAACATTGTATTAAATGGTAAAAATATATTCTAAATTTAATTTAAAACCAATCAAATTCATAATTTATCAGTACTAATTATTCTGATTAAAAAAGTTGTTTTTAATTAAAATTTAGTAATTTTCACTATTCGTCAAAATATAAAAGTTATCCGAAAAGTACCAAAATTTCACCCTAGGCTAAATTCGATATCCCGAATCCAAAAATGATGTTCATTTTGAGAGATAAAATTTATAAATTTTTTAAAAAGTAGGTATTACTATTCATTACGGCTAGTTTGATTGGTTGTAGTGTGTGTTAGAACTCGAAGTTGCGTACAACACACGCTTCTGTATAATTCAAAGAGAAGCGTACCATGGAAGATTGGGGTGTTACATTGTAAATTTTTTTATGTATTCATTCTAAAGAATTAATTTATTTAGTCAAATTTAATTGATAAAAGTTTAAAATATTGGATTTAAAAAGGGTTCACTATTAAAGTTGGTAAAAGTGAATTTTTGAAAAATACATCTTTTATATGAAAAAAGGAATTTGTTATTACATTATGTCTAAGAAACTCATAATATGGATTCCAAAATTATAAGGATTATATAACATTCAAAATTTAGTTAATACTATTCGTAACCTCTTTTGAACAGCTTGTTTGTTAAGTCATAGAGCGCTTGAACTCGGTGTTATGTATAGTGCAAGTTATTGAATTGTTTTGAAGAAGTACATACTATGAAATCTTGGGGTGTTACATAGGATAGCCCTGACGAGGTATTGACCCTCCCCAGGTACGAGTTGTAGTGCCACTAAGGTGCAACAAGTTAGGGAATAGGAAGAACAGGCCAACAAAAGGGCCATAGAGATGGCAGAATAGTCTGCTTGGACAGACAATGAATTTATGAAATTTATTGAAGTTCTACTTACAACACTTCCACCAGATGCCAACCCAGCTTTTGATGAATATATATCATCGATACGTTCTATATATGGTGCACCGGGTGATAGTTCTAGTGGTGGTCAAGATGATTTTCAACCTGACGATGGTGATGGCGAGGAGTCTGATGCAGAAGAGGAGGGAGAGGAGGAGGGCAAGGCAGATGGTGAGGTCAAAGAGGAGGGCGTTAAGGAGGGCCGGGGTGATGATGGGGACAATTATGGGGATGAGTACGAGGGTGATGATGATGGTGATGATAGTGATGGTGATGTGGGACAAATTGACCCGTTACATTTTTGACTAATATTACTGAGATTTGATGTTTAATATATTCTAGTTGTTGGTTTTATCTTAACCAGTAGTATAGTATTGGAGTTGAATTATTATTATATATTGTTTGTTTTCATGGATGTTGATGTCTTTTAGTGGTTGTGGTGTATCTTGATCATGTTTATAGAGTTTTGTGTGTTTGGGAACTCCCTGGACAACCCCCCTCCTTTCTGGACCCTGGACAACCCCCCACTATCCTCCTTGGACCCCGGACAACCCCCCAGACTGCCCCCACCCTCCTCCTTGGTCCCCAGACAGCCCCCCGGACAGCCCCAGGATAGCCCCCTAGGACAACCCCCCGGACAGCCCCCAGATAGCCCCCCGTCCTCCTTGGTCCTCGGACAGCCCCCCAAACACCCCCCGGACAGCCCCCGGACAGCCCCCCGGACATCCCCCCCAGAAAGCCCCCCACCCTCCTCCCGGGACCCCAGATAGCCCCCACCCTCCTCCTTGATTTCACATGCCTTTTTTATTTCCCTGATCATGCAATGTTATTTAGGATTATTCAATTTTTGTATGTCTTGAATTATATGAATGTCTTGGTAAGCTTATTAGCTCATGCTCATCAAAAGCATGTGATGCTATGCTTTAATTTAAATACAAAGCCTTATTGTACATTATCCATGTTATGTGAATTATGTCTTGTTTGATTTGGTTTACTTGTCAATTGTTAGGATAAGACATGGGTTACATGTTAAGGACTCATGGACGGACTCGTCATGCTCAAGGAATTTAGACTTGAAATTCCAGGATGTATGCTTTGGTTTCTAGGTGAGGGATACCATGATGGTCTCTATTACTCATGAGTGATATTGTTTCCTTGAAGATAAACTGAGGACATGTCTGTTTTGCAAGATGGAAATATCATGTCTCAGGCGTGGCCGACACCACTCAAAATGTCTCAAGTTTATTTTAAATAGACAACATTTTAAGTGAAAATAAAAACTGGCATACGGAAAACTGACCAAATGCATTAGGATTGTGTTGATACTTTAGGAAAATGATCCATGGGTCATTGGTGACGTGTACGAGTCAACCTTGTCTAAATCTGAGGTGTGGTGTGGCCGGTAGCACTCTAACTGTGTCTCTTTTGTTCAAAATGGATGAGATTTTAAGTGAAAAGAACAACTGGTATATGGAAAACTGACCAAACACATTAGGATTCTATTAATAAATTATCACAACAATCCTCGGGTCATATATGATGTGTATGAGTCAACCCCAGCTCAATCCGAGTTGCGGTGTGGTCGGGATCACTCTAAGTGTCTCTCTTATGTTTAAAATGGACAACATTTTAAGTACACATGGAAAACCGACCAAACGGATTCTGATTGTGTTGATACTTTAAAAAAATGATCCATGGGTCATATGTGACGTGTATTAGTCAAACCCGCCTCAATCTGAGGCACGGTGTGGCCGACACCATTTGAAGTGTCTCACTTTTGTTTGAAATGGATACCGTTTTATGTGAAAAGTACAACTGACATATGGAAAACTGACAAAATGTTTTAATATTATGTTGATACTTTAGGAAAATGTTCCTTGTTTCATTTGTGATGTGTACGAGTCAACCCCGCCTCAATCTGAGGCTTGGTGTGGCCGAGACCACTCAAAGTGTCTCGGGTTTATTTGAAATGGACAACATTTTAAGTGAAAATAACAACTAGCATACAGAAAACCGACCAAACGCATTCAGATTGTGTTGATACTTTAGCACAACAATCCATGGGTCATATTAGAAATTTATGATTCAACCCCGCCTCAATACGAGGCACAGTGTTGCCGACCCCACTCAAAGTGTCTTTCTTTTGTTTAAAATTGACATCATTTTAAGTGAAAACAACAACTGACATATGGAAAACCGACCAAAGGCATTCATAATGTGTTGAAACTTTAGGAAAAAATTCCATGATTCATTTGTGACATGTACGAGCCAACCCTACCTCAATCTGAGGCCCGGTGTGGCTGGCACCACTCAAAGTGTCTCAGGTTTATTTGAAATGGACAACATTTTAAGTAAAAATAACAACTAGCATATGGAAAACTGACCAAACGCATTCATATTGTGTTGATACTTTAGAAAAAAGATCCATGAGTCATATGTGATGTGTACGAGTCAACCCTGCCTCAATCCAAGGCCCAATGTGGCTAGCACCACTAAAAGTGTCTCTCTTTTGTTTCAAAAGGACATCATTTTAATGGAAAACAACAACTGACATACAGAAAACTGACCAAACACATTCGGATTCCGTTGAAACTTTAGATAAACGATCCATGAGTCATATGTGATTGTACAAGTCAACCCAACCTCAATCCGAGGTGCGGTGTGGCCGGCACCACTTAAACTTTCTCTCTATAGTTTAAATGGACAACATTTTAAGTGAAAACAACAACTGACATACGGAAAACTGATCAAAAACATTAAGATTCTATTGAAACTTTAGGAATACGTTCCATGAGTTATTTTTGACATGTAAAAGTCAACCTCAACTCAATCCGAGGCCCAGTGTGGCCAGAACCACTCAAAGTGTCTCAGGTTTATTTGTAATGGACAACATTTTAAGTGAAAACAACAACTGACATATGGAAAATTGACTAAATGCATTCGGATTCTGTTGAAACTTTATGAAAATGATCCATGGGTCATATGTGACATTTACGTGTCAACTCAGCCTCAATATGAGGTGCGGAGTGGCCGGCACCACTCGAAGTGTCTCTCTATAATTTAAAATGGACTTCATTTTAATTGAAAACAACAACTGATATACGGTAAAATGACCAAACGCATTTCGATTCTGTTAAAACTTTTGGAAAACTATCCATGGGTCATATGTGACATGTACGAGACACTCGATCCTCAATCCGAGTCATATTATGGCCAGGATAACTCTAATTTTCTCTCTTTTGATTAAAATGGACAACATTTTAAGTACATATGGAAAACCAAACAAACGGATTCTGATTGTGTTGATACTTTATAAAAACGATACATGGGTCATATATGACATGAACGAGTCAACTCCACATCAATCCGAGGCGCGGTGTGGCCGTCACCACTCAAAGTGTCTCTCTTTTGTTTAAAATGGACATGATTTTAAGTGAAAACAACAACTGACATACAGAAAACCAACCAAATGAATTAGGTTTCTATTGAAACTTTATGAAAACGATCCATGGGTCATATGTGCCGTGTATGAGTAAACCCCACATCAATCTGAGGCGTGGTGTGTCCGGAACCACTCAAAGTGTCTGTTTTTTGTTTCAAAAGGACATCATTTTAAGTGAAAACAACAACTGACATACGGAAAACAGACCTAACACATTCAGATTCCTTTGAAACATTAGGAAAACGATCCATGGGTCATATGTGATGCGTACGAGTCAACCCTACATCAATACAAGGCGTGATGTTACCGGCACCATTCAAAGTGTCACGTTTATTTTAAATGGACAAAATTTTAATTAAAAACTACTAGCATACGGAAAACTGACCAAACTCATTAGGAATGTGTTGAAACTTTAGCACAATGATCAATGTGTCATATGTGACGTGTATGAGTCAACCCTGCCTTAATCCAAGTCATGGTGTGCCCGTCACCACTCAAAGTGTCTCATTTTTTTTGAAATGAACAACATTTTAAGTGACAATAAATGACATACGGAAAACTGACCAAATGATTTTAGAATATGTTTATACTTTATGAAAATGATCCATGGGTCATTTGTGACATGTAAGAGTCAACATCACCTCACTTTGAGGCAATCTGTAGCCGGTATCACTCTAAGTGTATGTATTCTATTTAAAATGGACATCATTTCTAGAAAAAACACATTTAAATGTGTATGTTTAAATGAATTATGTATGTTTATAATTAAGTTATGAATTCTGATTTAATTATAGATGTTTATAGTTCTAGATGAATTATATGTTAAATGTGAATGAATTTGTTATGTATATGTATGTGTTATTTGGTTATTGCAGGTACAAAGAGATTGAAGAATTGCCAGTGTTGTGCAAATTGCAAGCTGTTGGGAAATTTTCACAGCATAGCCTATGCCAACGGTTTCAAACCATTGGCATATGATTCATAGAAAGTGTTTACCAATGGTTCAAGGGGAACCATTGGTAAAAATACATTCCCAAAAGTTTTAGAAATCGTTGGGAACTATGGGAAAATGTTGGTTTTCCCAATGGTTCTGGGGAAACCATTGGGAAAAACTTTTCCCAACAGTTTAGGGAACTGTTGGGGTAGGATAATTTTTCTAACCTATCCCAATGGTTCTATGTAAACTATTGGGAAAATATATCCCAACGGCTTACTTACCAACATTTCACAGAACCATTGGTATGAGGTATACCAACAGTTCTATGGCCTTTCCCAACAGTTCAGAACCGTTGGTAATTCCTCCTTTTCCAGTAGTGTATAAATCTAGAGCCTTATGATTTGTGTAAAACTTTATACAAGTCAAATAAATCCACACAATGAAATAAGATTTTTTTTATCTGGTAGTTGACTCACTTATATATTTAGTAGAAGGAATATCTTCTAGGGGAAGGACATATAGTAGAGGATATAAAAAATCTTAATAACCCTATAAATAACGAAGAATTTGGATATGCTGATAGAAAAAATCATGTTTTGATGAATTTATTAAATAATAATAATGATAATAATGGTTAATAAAAACATACCATGACAGTTGAAATTATAGGGTGATGTGAGGAAATATAAATGTCGTAGGGTGAGGAGTTGGAGTCAGTGTTGAAGGTGAGGTAAGAGGTGGAGGAAGATGTGGAAGAGGAGGTGGAAAAGGGGATGGGATAGGGGTAAGGATCCGAGATGGATGAGGAGGAGTCATAGGTTTGTATGATTACCAAGAGAAGGGGATGTCAAGATAGGGTTTTGGGGAGAGTTGGTGGCATTCAGGGTTGAGGGTGTGGAGGAGGGTTGGCAGTGGGGGAATTAGGGTTGAGGTTTGGGAGGAATTCAGGAGGAGTATAATTGAATGGGAAGGAGGGTTCTAGAGACAGACATGTATGTTATGAATTATGTGGAGATACATGTCCATGGAAGGGATTCCCTATAGTATATATAATAGATTTTTTAAGTTCCATATCTTTTTCCTAGAAGTTCTTTACAAAACAATGAAATGATTCTTGTTTTAAAATTTTTCACATAGTTCATTTTCAATTAACTTGTAAATTATTTTAAAAAGTGTAAAAATAATAATTTTCTTAAAGTATTCCACATGATTCAATTTTTCATATATATTTATCTATTTTCTTTAAAAATCTACCATTTTTTTTCATGGATTTTTAAATTAATTTCTACCCCCTTTAGTTTATAAATTATTTTCTTTTAAAATCAAAGTAATCAAAAGTAAAGGATATTCCTTAAATTTTTTCAAATTAATTTTCTAATTATATTATAATTTTTTTAATATATGTAAATATAATTTAATGTTTATTTTAATTCACTGGTGATATATTCTAATGATTAAATCCAACTTATTAACTTGGATGCCTTTTGACCATGTTTTGTGGAAACTATTATAAAACTCATTCATTTCTTTTGAGTTAATTAAAATATGATGGGATTATGGATATTTAAATATGTATTGTTAATAAATATATGATTGGTGGTCACATAATATCCCATCAATGCATTGGATAAATATTTATATCTCATGAGATCAGTATGGTACATGAATGGTTATCCCCAGTCCAATAAGTTATTATAAGGACCTGACCTTAAAACATTGTATAATCTTATGTTTTAAGGGTTGAATTTATTTTCTTAAATTTTGAGTATAATTATGGTTTATAGTTTTATATAATTAGATATTAACTTTTATATAGTAAACCCATACATTACAAAGTGGACAATTACACTCAATATACATTTCTCTCACAAAACTGTATTATTAAAATAAATAATGTTTTATTTTCATGACCAATATTTTTGATTTTCAACATGAATTCATCATTGTTTCTACCCATCCTTAATCCTGATTTTTTTAAATGTGGTATAAGAACAAAAATATCTGTGAGGGACATTTAAAACGATGAAAGGAAACTCATTAGTCCATTTCAAAACTGTGAGATCATATAAAGGAGTTTTCTTTTAACATAATAAAATTTGATTTCAAATAATCATTTACATATGCTTTAAATTAGATTTAATTACCATATATTTTAATAAAACACTTCATAATAAAAAGTAAGGGCAAAATCATTATCATGAGGGCTTCTTAGAAAAAACAAGAACATAGTAAAAACATTTTAAAAAAACATACATTTTTACCTTTAAAGGGAATAATCATTCCATTAGAAAAAGATCATTAGATTTACTTATAAAATTAAAATATTTAGATGAAAAATAATTATAAATCATATAAAACTCATGTATGTTCCTTGAGACATCATCATCATAGAAACCATATTAGAACCCTTGCAAATGGAATAATCTACTTGGTTAATTCCAACATAATTCTCCATAGAATATAATCATTACTCATTTAATTAGAGATACATATTAGGATCACCCATCATAATGAAAAATATAAAAGGATTACAACATTCATAAAACACATAAAATAGTTCATTTCCATCATCAATCTCATAAAACTATCACTTTGAAATGATAAATAAAACATTTTTGGATATTGATATATCCCTTTTCCTTTGAAACAACATTTTCAAAAACTATAACACTAAGAAAAAAGGGAAGAAGGATTTTTATTTAAAGAAATCAAGGGAGTTTATAAATGAATAAAAAAAATAAAATAATGGTTATAGTTTTGGGAAAATCTATTGACGTTTTATACATTAAAATAAAACAATATTTTTTTCCTTTTGTAAATAAAGTCAAAGCATCTCATATAAAATATGTAAAAAAATTACTTTTAAAAAAAATTAAAAATACATAAAAAGAGACATTATAATTTATTTATGTCAATATAAATACATCCATAATATAATTTTATGAATATGGATATAGATAAAAAAATATTAAAAAATAAATCATTAATACCTTTAAAAAAGTTTTTAAGGAAAAATGTCCCATACCTCATGTCCTACTTGCCACATAAATTTATTATCTCCATGAAAATAAAATTATATTAATTAATTAATTAATTAATAATAATTTTGAATATTTATATTTTTTATTTCACTTCTAGACATGTTATACTCAATTACTTAATCGATTAAGTTCATATTGAACATTTTGAGAACATTCGACTCATAAGTAGGAAACGGATTGGGTAGGTAGACTATAGTAAATGGGTTCATTGTTCCATCATATCAATAATAATAATCTTGATATAATAATAACTTTTTTTTATTAAATTCAAATTTATAACTTTTCATGAAAAATGGATCACATCGCATCGTAGAGGTGTTAGTCCACATGTACACAATAAGGATGTTATCATTTTTCAATGTATAAAAATGTAAGATAATAGGGGATGTATTATATTCCTAGAATTATAATTATGTAATTAATATTATATATATTAATTAAATCCATCATAATAACAATACTTGTGAGGTGGTTATGAAAAATGATAGACATTGCTTCATGGACGTGGTAATCCACACATACGCATGAGAAATACTTTCAGTTACCATATGATAGAAAAGGAGAAAAAAATGGTTGTAACAAAATAATAATAACATTTAATTATGTGAGAGATAATAAATTTATTATTTTATCATGGTTAAATAATATTTGAAGGAGGTAGAAGAATAAATAAACATGAAATAGGTCAGATTGGACTTATATCTTATCCTTGGATAACCTCTTTAGCATACAACTTAAGCCTTCTAGGATTGGTATTTGGGTTAGAATAAGACCTATAATACATGGTTTGGGATTTTTGGGAGAGATATTGATAGGAATTTTCCAAATCTTTAGTGTTCAAAATGTGCGAGTAAGAGAGGAGAGGAGGTGCCCTTTTATAAGTTAAGGGAGGGGCACTGTAAGATCCTAACCTTTTCCAGAGTCAAATCAGGTGCATTTTTAGGTAATGTTTTTAAATTTTTGAAGTAAATTATTTTTGGAGTAGTGTCTTGGGGTGCGTTTGGGTGAATTTTTAAGAAAAACTAATGGACATTGGGTTGTGCATGGTTTGCGAACGGTTTGACAAACCGTGCAACTAAATTGTGCCAACCATGACAACCTGGATGGAGTGGTCCGCACAGTTTCTACATTGTTTGAAAAACTATGTGACTAAACTATTCCAACCATGAAAACCTGGACAACGAGGTCTGTACAATTTGTGCATGATTTTCTCTAATCGTGTTCCCCTACCTAGGAAACTGCGTGTGCATGATTGATTATCCAAAAATCCTTTTTAAAACCACCCGAACCCCCCCGAGACTCCCATGTTTTTACCTTGTCTTAGGATTAACAAATTCTAGATGATCCCATAACCTTATGGATGGATTCCAAGGTGATTCAAACATAATTCTTCTATATCAAAATTCTGGATTGAAGATCTTCTCTATTCATAGTATGTGGATTTCATCTTGTTGCTTCTCCCATTATTTCCTCTATCTTTCCTTGATCGTTTCATTGAATATCACCACCATTTAAATGGATATAAAACAACGAGTTGAGATCTAGATCTAATATTGTGGATCTAGATCTGGATATTCAATATCTTGATTACTTTGATCTTAATTTTGGTTTAGGGATTTAGATCTAGAGCTTGATCAATGACATTGGGCCACTCAAATTTTGGGGATTTCAATTGGGCTAACATCTATCAATAAATTGAGGTAGGTGGTGTAAATCGAATTCCCATAGTCGTGGATTTGATATATGAATGTGATTTTATGGATTTTTTAACATCCCTTGATAATGGATTCCCTAAATTGGAGTAATTGGGAATGTGTAAATGACTTGTGATTTCCTTGGTTATTAATTTATAATTGAATCATGGAACAAATAGAGGGGGTGGGGGTTACCAAATAGGTATTTTTTGGATATTGGTTATGGGTTGAGATATTTTAATTGAGATATTGAATTTATTTTATTAAGATAATTAATTGAGGGAAATTAATTATGAAATGATGTTTGGCTATGTAGGATAATTAATTGTGAGAATTAATTATATGCCATGATATTGATCAAAGATAATTAATTGTGAGAATTATTTATGAAAATCTGAGATTTGATTTAGAAAATTAATTTTAAAGAATTAATTATGTAATGATAATTGTGTTGATTGATTTATTAATTGATGAATTAATTAATTGATCATTTTATTAATTAATTGTTGAGTTAACTAATGGCCTTTGAAATGTTTAACTAATAATTGGATTAGTAATGGAATGATGTGGCTAATTCTTGTGAATTAAATTATTATTAAATGGATGATATTTTTTGGTGCTAGACATGGCATTCTAGACCGATTATAAGTTGGGACATGGACAAGGCATTCCTACCCAATAGTTATCCAATCTTGATATTATGGAGTGCTAGGCATGACAACCTACACCGAATGAGAT
Organism: Viscum album; assembly: GCA_963277665.1. Taxonomy (NCBI): domain Eukaryota; kingdom Viridiplantae; phylum Streptophyta; class Magnoliopsida; order Santalales; family Viscaceae; genus Viscum; species Viscum album. Next base: position 1,762,322,063 of record OY728123.1, read on the forward strand.
ATGGAGTGTTAGGCATGGTGACCTACACTGAATGATATTTTGGGTTCTTGACATGACGTTCAATACCAAATGAATGATAATAATGAATGTTGATTCAAATGAAAAACATGAATTGAAACTGGGACTAATGTGGTGATTGAAGATTAAATGACAATGTGATAACTATTTAATTATTCATTGTATTTATTGCTTCATAAAAATTAATTCACTATCTCTTGACTAGAATTTTTTTATACATTGTTGGTGGTGGCCTAATGAGTTATTCACAACCTATTCGAGTTGCCTGATCACCACCCAATTAGACTTTGTTGTTGCAAGACAGGATAAGGGAAAAGCCCTATGATATTTTGTTTGGGATTGGAGCATGGGATAGGGAACTAGACATGGTTGAAGACCCATTTGGGAGTCTTTGTGTCTTTACTTTTGATTGAATTGTAGACACTTGACATTCATATAGTCATAGCATGTTATACCTTTTAGTTGAGTATTTTATTCTCTTATTTTTAATATCACATGACATTGTATTGTTTTGGTTATTTATAAGATTTCACACTTTATTATTGTTGTTTGCTTTAATTGGTGTTTATTCTGATAAAAGAGGGTATATTCTCTCCAAGACTGACTTCCCAGACCCTCGCTTCTAGTCATCATCCTCTAGTGTACTAGGAGGCATGCTTGAGGGAATATGAGCAACTGGCTTGGGGCACCATTTAGTGGAACCCAGGTTGGGACGTCACAAAGTGGGATCATATGAGTTTTATTTTCTTTCTTCTCCTTTTTTCATAATTTTTTGGGAAAGGTAGATGGGAGACTAGGAAGAGTCGAGGCATGGTAATGATCTCGTGCATGGGGTTTTAAACCCATGTACAGGAAAAAAATACTATTAATCTCGGTGGGATTGTAGTAATTTCTTTTTTTGTTACAGTTGGATATTATTTCACCTTGGGTGATGCACTTGTAGTTTGATGTGATATTTGTTTTGACAGTTGTTGAATTTTGATTCATGGACTATAGTGGTATGATACTTGAGTCTGTATGCATCATTCTAGGAAATCATGGTTGTTTTGACATGAATCATTCTAAGAACTCACAAGAAAATAGGTTATGGGTAAGTTGTTGAACTTGACCTATTTTTCCTTATTGAGAGATTGAAATAATGATGAAAAATGAGAATAAAAGGGTGTATAATGAGAACCTTTATTGATAAAATAATTAAGATTAATTAATTAATTGTTGAATTAATTAATTTAATATAATGCGATTAATTAGTGGTTTAATTAATTAATGAGAATGTATGTACCCTTTTTAACTAAGACCTAGGAGTAGGATGGTTAAGAGTAGTGATAAGGCCTTGGTGTTGACCGTGTGGTGAGAAAAAGGTTTAAAGGACATGTTGAAACTTGTTGAGTTAGTTTATCCTATTATGTAAATATTATACGGTTGCGTTATGAGACCTAATATATTTTTTTGGATTTGTAGAGATATTCCTCCACAACACTTGTTTTGGGAGAGACCAAGGGGTATGGCCCAGAATGAACTTCCAGATAGGGAACATGAGGCACCATTGGTGCAAGATAAGGAGTAAGGGGAAATATTCTAAGGTAACTTTGCTCGTTTCATGCAATTCATGGAGAGAAACTCAGGGTGGGTTCTGAAAATCATGTCTGAGTTGACAAGTGAGTTTTAGATGCATCACCCTCCTACCTTTAATAGAAAGGGTGGACCTAAGGGAGCTGAACTCTAGATTGAATCCATAGAGGTGATACTTGACCATTTGCAGACTTTGGTTGGGAGGATGGTCAAGTTGGATGATTATATGATATGGGGTTCAGTGAAGCGCTGGTGGGACATTCAGGTACGATATAGATAGACTGATGATATGTTAGGGATGTACTTTCTAGAAAATTTCATCGAGAACCTCTATCCAGAGATACTAAGACAAGAGAAGGCTTCAGTGTTTATGCATCTGACCTAAGGAAGCATGTCCATAAGGGATTACACTAATCGTTTCACATATTTACAATGTTTTTCTCCAACTTTGGTTATATATGATGCTTCTTTGAAAAAATGATTTCTAGATGGACTTAGGTGTGAAATTAAGTCCTAGGTAAATATCTTTTGGGTAAAGGTTTTTTTTATAATTGGTTAATTAGGCTCTCATTTCAGAGGGTAATGTGAAGGAGGCTTCTAGTACTAAATAGGTAGAAATCACTAGATATTCAGGGAGTGTGACTTTTTAGAGGAAGAAGTGTTGTTACGAGAACCTTAGTCGGGATAGTGGAAATAAAGTTGGACAGTCAGGAGGAACAGTTACACCAGATATTACTCATGTGATCTTCCACTAGTGCGGTAGGTAGGGACACTATCATACACATTTTCCTCGACCACCAGTGGAGTGCCAGTTTTGTGTAAATTTGGGGCACCTACAGAAGTTGAACAGGAAGAAGAGTCAAGTTGGTGATGAGGGAGAAGCTACTCAGAGTCAGAGTGTGGGAAGGGGGTCTTCTACACCATATATGTATGGCAGATAAGACTCTATGAGTAGAGGTGGTAGAGGTAGTGGATGTGGTGCTTCATGGTGTGAGTACCCATATCATTAGAGTGGTGATACTTAAGGGAGTTATATGAAACAATAGGGAAGACAAGCGTGGAAGTTACATGAAGTGAAGCCTACACTTGTGGAGAGAGAGGCTGGTCTATTGACAATGAGAGGTATTATTCTAGTTGTTCTACTTTAGCTACTGCCTGGTTTGATACTGGTTCCTCTCATTCCATTATATCTGTAAATCTTGTTAATGGTTTGAGCTTGTTGGTGGAGTCCGTAAGCGGGGTGATGAATATCGATATACTATTGGGAACACGGTATAGGGACATTTTTTTATGAAATTAATGTTCACTAGAGATCATAGAGTATCATTTTATTTGGGATATCTATGTCCTTGATATAACAGCCTTCTACCTGATTATGGGTATGGACTAGCTAGTCGTATACTAAGCCCACATAGATTGTTACCACATGAGAGTGACCTTTGTATCTCTTAAGGGTGACCATTATGTTTATCATGGAGAATGAGATATCTATGGAGGCAGATCTGGGCCAATTAGTCAACAACTGGGAGAGCTCACAACCCAAGTTTCTAGTCTTTTGTTGGATGATGGAAATGATAGGCAAGAAATACTTCCACCTGCAGTAGAGCTATTTCAAGATATATTTCCTAAATAATTTTCTGGGTTTCCACCTGAGAGAGATGTGAAATTCACTATTGAGGTCATGTTGGGGGATGAGATGGTATCTATTCCACCTTACAGAATGGCACCGACTGAGCTTCAAGAGATCAAAACGTAGTTGAAAGAGTTAGAGGATAGATGGTTTATCCATCCAAGTACATCAACTGGGGGATCACCTGTATTGTTTGTAAAGAAGGCCGATGAGAGTTTACAATTGTGTGTCAATTAATAGAAGTTGAATTACATGACCATGAAGAACTGATATCCTCTTCTGAATATTGATGATCTGTTTGACCAGCTGAAGGGGACATGTGTGTTCTCAAAGATCAATATGAGATCAGGTATCATGAGGTGAGAGTTCAGACCTCTAATATACCAATAACTACTTTTAGAAGAAATTATTGCCTTTATGAGTTTGTAGTAATTCCATTTGGGTGTAAAAATTCTCCAGTAGTATTTAAGTCCCTAATGAACACGTTATTTCATCCGTACTTAGATCAGTTTGTGGTGGTGTTTGTGGATGAAATCTTGGTGTAATCTAAGACTCATGATGATCATGCCCAACATCTTGATATCATCTTGGTTACTTTGAGATAGCTTCAACTATATTCCAAACTATCTAAATTTCAGTTTTGTATTGATAGGGAACACTTTTTGGGGCATATAATCTCGAAATAAGGTGTGGTATAATACCTAGAAAAAGTGTAGGCAGTGATTTCTTGGGAGCATCCCAAGAATGTTTTTGGGATTAACTAGTTATTACAAGAGGCTCATCCAGGACGTTTCCTGATTAGATGAATCGATTTCAGGTTTGAAAAAGAATGGAATAAAGTTTGATTGGATATAATTATGCGATAGTTCTTTCCAAGAGATAAATAAGCACTTGAAATTAGCACAAATTTTGATCTTACCTGAGTCGGGTGAGGAGTACACAATTTATGTTGATGCTTCTAGGATCATACTCAGAGCTATGTTGATACAAGTGGATCAAGTCATTTCTTACGGGTCTCAGAAGTTGAGTCCACATGAAAAGAATTACCCTACACATGACCTTAAGTTGGAATAAGTGGTTTATGCTCTTGAGTGTTGGAGATACTATCTTTTGGGTGAAAATTTTATAGTTTTTATGGATAAAAAAATCTTGAAGTATATCATTTTACAGTGCGACGTGAATATTCAGAAATGAAGATGGGTAGAGTATATTCAGTCCTTTGATTTTGAAATTTCATATACACCTAGAAAGGAGAACTGTGTGGCTGATGGATTGAACAAGAAAACTCAGACTCAGTTGGTATATGTGTTGTGTGAAGAGTGGAAGATGATGAATTTTCTAATGGAAATTCAAATGGTAGTTCAGAAGAGTCATGAGAGGATGAGTCTAGTTTCTGTAGTAGTGGAGTCTACACTCTTGAGACGGATTAGGGACAGAAAGTACGAGGATATAGAGTGTTTAACCTTAAGGGAAATCCTTGAATGTGTAGAGGCACCTTCAGACTAGATAATAGACGAGGATGAGATCATCTCTGTGAAAAACCGGGTTGTTTTTCCTACAAGTATGCAAGAGGAACTCATGCGAGAATGTTATGCCTCAAAGTGGGTGGTACATCTTGGGGGGGGGGGAATGTACCATGACCTACAATGACAGTTTTTGTGGACAGGTATGAAAAAGGAGATAGATGGGTTTATAATAAGATGTTTCACCAGTCAACAGGTGAAATCAGAGCATGAATGACCTGGAGGCCTATTGCAGTCGTTGCCTATTTATAAATGGAAGTGGGATGGCGTGACTATGGATTTCATGGTAGGAATTCCAAGTACACATAAGAAGAATTATTCTATTTGGGTCATTTTGGATTGAATAATGAAGGTTGCACATTTCTTTCTTATTAGGGAAACCTTTACAGTAGAACAGTTGGGAGAACTATATATACGAGGGATAGTTCATTTGCATGGGGTGCCACAGACTATAGTTTTTGATCAAGATTTGCGCTTTACTTCATGCTTTTATAAGGGGTTAGAAAAAGTGATTGGTATATATGGTTTGTTAAGTACGACCTTCCACACACAGATATATGGGTAGCTAGAGCGTACCATACATGTTTTAGAGGATATGTTGTGAGCATGGGTGCTTAACTTTGGCGGTTCTTAGGAAAAGCCCTTATCTTTAGTGGAGTTCACCTATGACAACCGTTATCAGGAAACTATACAGATGGAAACATATGATGAACTTTATGGAAGACCTTTTAGATCATCATTATGTTGGTTAGGGGTGGGTGAGTTAGAGTTGTTGGGACTGAGTCTCGTTCAAGAGACATCAGAGCAGGTGCAGTTGATTTAGAGACATATGGCTATGTATTAGAGTAGGAAGAATTTGTATGTTGATAGACCGAGATGAACCCTAGAGTTTACAGAGGGCGATCATGTATTCTTTTGGGTTTTTCCTAAGTTTGGTCACCATAGGATACGAAGGAAGGGAAAGTTGACGCCCATGTTTGTAGGACCGTTTGAGGTGCTGGAGAGAATCGATCCAGTGGCGTACCGATTAGCCCTTCCACATAAATTCATTTATATGAATGATGTTTTCCATGTGTCACAACTACAGAGGTATCACCCTATCTATTATCATATGATTGATGTTGAAGAGGTTGACCTTGAGATAGATGCATCCTGTGAAGAGTATCTGATGCATATGATGGGTTGTAGTGAGAAATTGTTACATGGAAAGACTATGTTGTTAGTTCATGTGTTATGGAAACATTGAAGTGTTCAAGAGGAAACTTAGGAATAGGAAGCAAACATAAGGGCTCGATGGCCCAATATTTTTGGCTCAGAATCTTATAGATGTTTGGGAGTGTAGCTCGAGGATAAGATGTTATCAGGTGGGGAGATTGTAAGATCAAAACCTTTTTTGAATTCATCTCAGGAACATGTTTAGGTAATTTTTGAAGTTTTTAAGTACCTTTGTTTTGTAATAGTGGCATGGGGTTAATTTGGGTGAACTTTTAAGAAACACTAACAGACAATGGTCTATGCACAGTTTGCATATGGTCTAAAAAACCATGCGCCTAAACTGTGCCAACCATGAAAACCAGGATAAAGAGGTCCGCACAGTTTGCGCATGGTTTGACAAATCATTCTATTAAACCATTCCAACCATGAAAACCTAGACAGATAGGTCCACATAGTTTTCACATGGTTTTCCCTAATAATGTGCCCCTACCTAAAAAATCATGAACACAACATTAGTTATCCGAAAATACTTTTTTAAACCACCTGAACCCTCGAGACTCCCATGTTTCTACCTTGACATGGGATTTAAAAATTCTTGGGGATCCGATAGACGTAAAAATGGATTCCAAGGTGATTCAAAGAAATTTCTTTGAGATAAAAATCTAGTATTGAAGATCCCATCTCTTCCCACTAAGTGGATTTCATCCTATTGCTTCTCCCATTCTTTCCTCTAAATTTCCTTTATCTTTTCATAGAAGAAGTCCACCATTTCCATGGATCTAAACCTATGAGTTTAGATTTAGATCTAGGATTGTGGATATAGATCTAGATTTGAATTATCTTGATACCTTTGATCTTAATTTTGGTTTAGGGATTTAGATCCAGAGCTTGATCGACGACATTGGGTCGCTTGGATTTTTGGGATTTTCATTGGGCTAACATCTATTAATAAACTGAGGTATGTGGTCTAAATCAAACTCCCATAGTCATGGATTTGATATGTGAATGTGAGTTTATGTATTTTATAGCTTCCCTTGATAATTTAATTCCTAAATTGGAGAAATTAGGAATGTGGAAATGACTTGTGGTTTCCTTGGTGATTATTTGATAATTGAAACATAGAACAAACAGGGGGTTGCCCAAATAGATATTTGTTTTGGAGATTGGTTATGGGTTGATATATTGTAATTGTGATATTTAATTGATTTTGTTAAGGTAATTAATTAGGGGAAATTAATTATGAAACGATGTTTAGATTTGTAAGATAATTAATTGTGAGAAATAAGTATATTCCATGATGTTGATAAAAGATAATTAATTGTGTGAATTAATTATGAAAATATGATATTTGATTTGGATAATTAATTTTGAAGAATTAATTATGGAACAAGAATTGGGTTGATTGAAAAATTAATTGATGAATTAATTAATGCGTTATGTGCTTAGTTAATTATTGTGTCAAGTAATGGTCTTTGAAATGTTAAACCAATCATTATATTAGTAATGGAATGATGTGGACAAATCTTGTGAATTAAAGAATAATTAAATGGATGATATTTTTTTGGTGCTAGAAATGGATTTCTAGACCGATTAGAAGTTGGGACTTAGACATGACGTTCCTCCCCAATAGTTATCCAAGCTTGAGATTATGGGGTGCTATAATGACAACCTACACCGAATGAGATCTAGAGTGTTATGCATGGAGACCTACACTGAATGAGATTTGGGGAGATTGACATGAAGTTCAACACCAAATGAATGATAGTAATTAATTACGATTAAAATGGAAAACATGAATTGAAACTAGGCCTAATGTGATGATTAAAGATTAAATGACAATGTGATAACTGTTTAATTATTCATTGTATTTATTTGTTCATAAAACAACATACACTATATCTTGACTAGACTTGTTTTAGACACCGTTGGTGGTGGCCAACTGAGTTGTACTCACACCCTATTTTGGGCGCTTGATCGTCACCTGAGTATAATTTATTGTTGCAGGACAAGATAAAGGAAAGACCTTGGGATAGGTTTTTGTTTGGGATTTGAACATGGGAAGGGGAACCATATGTGGTTTGGGACCCATTTGGGAGCCATTGTGTCTTTTATTTTGATTGGATTGTAGACAATTGACATTAAAATAGTCATAGAATGTTTTTAATCTCAGTTGAGTATAATATTCTATTATTTTGAATATCATATGACATGAAATTAATTTGGTTATTTACATGCTTCTGCACTTTTTTATTTTAGTTTGCTTCTATTGGTGTTTTATTCTAATAAAATAGAGTATAGTATCTCCAAGAATGACTTTCCAGACCCTCACTAATAGTTAGAACCCTCTTGCATATGGGGAGGCATGCTTGAGGGCATGTGGCCAATCAACTCACAACACCATTTAGTCTAACCCGGGTTGGGACGTCACGGGCACTCTTGGAATTTGGTAAAATATTAAATTAAAAAAAATTAATTTTCAGATTAAATTTGTAAAAAAATGAAATATTTTAAATCCAGGATGATAATGATTCTAACTAATCTCATCCAATAAAATATGGACATCTTTAGGTGATTTTTTCACCCTTAAATCAAATTTATGTATTCTATAAGAGTCAAGAAAGTTACTATAAAAGGAAAAGTGACCCATACATTGACAATGGTTGATATGACAGACCACATAGCATTGAATTATAGAAATATAATATTTTTTATTAATTTTAAATCATTAAATAAAATATTATTGAACATAATATACCATTAAATTCATTTTTGAGTCAATTCCCATAATTTAAATTTAATGACTTTTAGACTACAATGGAATTTGAATCAAAAATTTTAAAACATCACTAATATATATATATATATATATATCTAAAAATAATTTTAACATAGTAATTTATCAAAATTTTATTAATTTTAATGTTTTTAATAATCATTTAATTGTTTTTTTATTAGTTAAACAAGCACTGTGTCGGTGTTGCCTCAGCTTTTAAGGTCATTATTCAATAACTAAAAATTAAAAATAAATTATTTTGATTTAAAAATAATAATATATAAAATAACCGTTTAAAACCAAAAATACCTATTTTTTATCCTTGTTAAAAAATATTATAGATATTAAAATTAAGAGAGCGACATTTTGGATTTATCCATTACTTACAATAATATAAATGTTTTAATAAAAGGAAAGTGACAAGAAATTACCACATTTTAAAATCAAGGAATGTTATTTTAAAAAAGAAAACTTTTCAAATAAAATAAATTCTAGTTTTAAGGATATTTTAATGTCTTATCCCAGAGTTTTAATCTTGTTTTTCTCCATTTACCCTTACTGAGTTGATAAATATTCACTACAGTTACTATTTACAATGACAAAAAAGGGACATATTTACAAATTTGAACCTATTGGTTCTGAATATGGTATATATTTTTAAATATATAATTTATATAATTATTTTAAATCAATTTAAATATAAATTCATAAAATGGAAAGAAAAATAGTTTTTAGAAAAATGTGCTTTTAGATTAAAAATGAGCTTATATGAATATCAAGTATAATAATGATTGAATATTAGCTAATAAGATTATATATAATTAAATGAAACCTATTTTAATTTAATTGAAAATTATAAAAATAAATTTTTATATTCAATTAATTTATTTAATTAAAATAAATGATAATTTTACAAAACTCGATATTTTCACTTTTCATTGAAAAATAAGTATTTTCAAAAAATTCAAAACATTCACCCTTATATAATTCTGGAATAATGATTAAAAATTATATTCCTTTCCTCAAATAAAATTCCTAAAAATTCTATTAACTAATTATAATTTCTCTGCACAAAATTTATTAAAATCCATTTTTGAAGAAAAAATATTTTTAAAGAATAAAATTACCATTTTAAAAATTCAGTAGTTATTTATTATGAATTAATAAAAACATTTGAATTTATATATAACTTATATATATATTTTTTATAATTTGGTTATCCTTATTCAAACTTCAAATTTAATTTATAGGTTATAATGAGCCCATTTAAATATTAATATGTTTATATTATATCACAATTCACTTGAAGCTCAGTGTTGTGAATTAAGTATGAAATTTGGCATAGAATAATTTTAAATGAAAATTTTGAAGTGTTACATTATATCCCACTTAAATAAATGGTGTCCTTAAAATTTTATATTACTCTTAATAAAAAGGGTCTATTTTTAAAAAAAAATCAATTATAGAGAGTGGTAGATAAAACATAAGATCATGAAATGGAAACCTTTTCAATATTTAAAAATACTTTTGTTGAAAAACCATATCATGAAATGAGATAATAAAACATTATTTTGAAAATATAAAAAGAGAAATACTATGGTCACCTATAATAATACATAATTATATTCCTAGATATGGAAAACATTGATGGGAAGTGTAAATATGGACATAGAGTAGAAAAATAAGATCTAATGAATAATAGAGAATGATAGAGAACATGGTCATGAGAAAGTTAATGACTAAAAACCATAAATAAGTAGGGGATAAATAATATGATCAATTCATTATTAATGAAGGTGATAAGATAAGTTCTTCAATTCAGGATCCTTTTCCAAGATTTTATGGATTATTTTACTATCTAGATTTAGAACATGTGAGAATATAATTATTAGATTTATTTACAATATAAAATTAAAATTTCATTATTTAGTTATTATTTAATAAGTTTTATATTTATATCTCATTACTTTAAGAAAATAATATTCAATAAGATTTCTTTTCATGCCCAAAGCACCAAAATTAACTTTTAAGAGATCAGAATATCGATAAATGATAAAGAGTTATTCCTCCTATATTTAGATAGTAATCAAAACCAAAATGGTTAACAAAAGATAAAATAACATCCAATATGCATTAACCTTCATATTAAGAAATATTGATCTAAAATATCTCAACAAAACACCCAGAGTTTAACATAAATCATCATATAAATATCTAACCTTAAAACTCTTCAAAATATGCCTAACCAATATTAAAACACAAATATTAGAAGGATTTGATATTATATTATTCCATGATAATCTTAAAAAATATCTCTAAATCACTCAAAACTCTATATACCCAAAATATATATAGCCTAATTATATAATATCCAAAATATGATAATCATTTCCAGAAATAACCTAAATCACCATAAATCTACAATAAAATCATATTTTCTTCTAGTAGATAATTCAACCTTTATTCTCTAAATAAACTCCCATATTAGACAAAACGTTTTCCATTTACCATAATCATAAAATTTTCCCAATATAGATATCTTCTTCAAAAATAAATTTAATCACTTAGTAACCAAATAACATTTCAATACCATGGTTATCTATAGGATAAATCATATATTCACAAAATATAATTAACCATTTCCACCCAATTAAATACAATTAACTCAATATCATATGTCATCTTAATCTAAATTTTACCATGACCTTCCAAATTATATCCAAAAAATATAAAATCATTTCTCCTTAAATATCATTTTGACTAAAAAACAAGTTAAGAATAAGAGTTACATATACCAAAAACATTTAGGAAAATGAAATAAATGTCTCTCAAAGTACTCCCATCATATAAAACCACAAAAGATACTAATGAATTTAAAATTATGATCATCCTTTAATTTATGATCCATTAAATAAAATACCACCACATTACAACTCTTGAAACCCTATATATAGACACTTTCAATCATTCAATGTTCATCATAATCTATTAACTACGATTTTACATATAATATATTTATACTTACTTTTTATAATAAAAACTGTGAACCATGTTCTAATATTAATCAATATCAATCTATTCATGTTTCTTATTATATACATAAATAATTCATACCTTTTAAATTTATACAACCATTAATTCGAATCCTTATTTTAAATAAGGATGCCCCATGATATACTAGTCCAATTCTATAAATTTTTAGAAGGAATGATTTTTTTTATAAGCTATCTACTTCATTAATATTTGTAAAATCATCACATATTGATTTAAATGGATGTTGATAGATATTAAAATTTGTAAACAACCTCACATTTTGAATATATTTCTTTGAGACATCATCTCGAAGTTGTTTCTCTTAATAATTTAGGATATTTTTTGAATTGATTTTTTTGAATAAGGTTGATGTTTATAAAAATAAAAAAAATCAGATAAAAAGATAAAGACATATGATGCTCGAAATTTACCATCCATTATAGACAAGTAGAGGATTGGAAATCATTTTTCAGAGTCATCCATTTTAAAAACATGATAAAGTTTATTATGGTATTTTCCCAAAAAAGTATGATAATATAGTTGTATTTATATAAAATGGTAAAATGTATCCCAAGTTCCGTCATGATATCTAAGTATATAAGAAGATTGGGATATATTATAAAGTGTTTTTTGGAAAGTTGAATACTAAATAAAGTTTTTAAATAACATGATTTAGCAATTAATATTCCAAGTTTATCCTATGGAATAGAAAGGATGTTTTTTTATTTCTATACATAAATATTGAAGAATATATTTTACCTTCGTGAAAGAAATTTTTGAGTCAATAACCAATAATTTTATTAAGGAAATCAAAGTGAATAACTAAATAAATTTTGGATGTCTTACTATGTGATACCCTTCCTTTCAATCTATAAAACATTAGGTTTATTCATGGATATACATGATCATCATTCAATTAAATAATAATATTTTTAAATCCTTAATAACGGTACATATAAAACATGTGAATTTACCCAAGAACATCCCTAGATGGTGTCTTTCCATGTGTGCAGTCTTAGGCCCACTCATCGTGCATCGAGTGATGATCGAGTTAATACCCAATCTTCCCCTTTTAGAGTTATTAACCCCTGGTGAATCTATGACACAACCACCTATATTTTTTAGTATCCATATATGGATATAATTTCTTGGAAAACCACCCAATATTTTCTTCACCAAAACATTTGTATATTATCCTATACATAGAATTATTAAACCATAATGGTATATAAAATCCTAAAATTATCCTCATCTAATTCATCATAACCTCTAAATTTATCAAAAAAAATTATTCGATACTATATAAAAGTACATGACCTTAAAAAAATTATGTATCCTTGAGTTTTTAGCCAGAAATTCATTTTTTAAAATTTTAAGAACCTGTATGGTTTAGTGTTTTAGATAATCGGTTCATAATTGTTACATAATAAACCCATACATTACACTTAGTATTTTTTTTTCAAAAAACTATACTTTTAAAATTAAACATGTTTTATTTTTTGGAAAAATATTTATTATTTTTGTAGAACCTTGACCCAATTAGAAACCTAAACAGTGCTTCCGGGCCGAGTGCCACTGGACTTAGGCACACCACCATGTATGCCAAAAGCTACAAAATAGCAGTGAGGGCATAATAAGGTCGATATTGGTGAGACTATTACCTTGAGTGATTATAATATAATGGTTTGAGTATATATATAACATGCAGTGGAAGAAAAGGATGAGAAAACTTGAATTAGACCACTCAATGGAGGAATAAAATTCCATATCATGCAAAAACAGAAGCATAATTAATGATAACAAAATTAATAAAAAACCAAACATACCATTTTTACAATCTAAAATAGAGAATTCATACATATCAGGTCATATATACAATATCTAGAAGGGGTCACCAATGGCTGACCATAGTATATACATATGATATAAACACGTTGATACAATAAAAGAAATAAAACTAAAAGTAAAGTCCATATGAGGAAAGAACCAATGGTCACATGCCTTCCATCCATGAAAACTCAACCATTGGGATCCATATCCAAAGTTCAAACCCATACCTGAACATAAAATCTTAAAGTCTACATGCGACCTGAAGGGCCCATGCACAGTGTGAGAACTTGTCTTATTAGGGTACCACCCACATTTGTGTACCTTAAATTTGTTATTAATCATTGGGTAAATATAAATAAATTCATATGTCAATACATTAAATTTAAATAACATAAGATTCTCTGGTGCTCAAAATCCTCCAGCAAGCTATCACCTACCTTGGAAAACGCTGAAATATCATATTATAGAGGATCTTTAGCCCATAGATCAAGGAATCCACTGATAGATATCATCCAAGGTAAACCCTCAAGTTCCACCTCAAGAAGTCATCGACACCTCATTCTAATCGAAACCCCATGTATAACCAAATCCACTAACATCCTAAATGAACTCATGTTGGCACCGGAAAACATGACCCTGTAATTCATAGAATTCCTCCAAAAATGATCTCAGATCATAGCTCATTTTGAAGGCTTCAATTTGACTGGTTGTGAAGCCCGAACAGAGTTATGGATCAGAAGTCATGTCCATTCAAAGTGAGGCTCCTGGAAATGGTCATTCAGAAAGATTTTGGGGAAAAGTATGGTTTTGCGTGAAATAATATAATCTTGCATGAAATAGTAAAATCTTACATGCAACATGTCATGAAATCCTTTTACACGCTCAATGAGATGTCTTCTTCCACCCGGGCTGCCCGAAAAACATCTAAGGAAAGTGCGTGCAAGTTTGAGAGGTGCAGGAAAGAATAGCATCAACGTGTAAGATTCTTACGCACCCATTGCAACATCAAACACCCTTTTTCATGTTCACCAGCCATTAGGGGCGTGTAAGATCACTTCTGCACTTGGAATTTATGCAAAACCACTCTTGGGTTCACCTATAAATACAAGTGCATCCCCCACCCCTCGGGGGAGGTCTCCAGAGGTCAGTCACCGCTATGTGGCATTTAAAACCGCCTCTTCCATGCTCGCACAGAAGAAGGGAACCCTTCATGTGAGATATTTTGAGACAGGTCCCATATGGGTCAACTTTCATGTAGGGCCACAGTGGTTTGACCCTCGCAAAACTCTTTTCTGCCTAAGTCACGTGTGCCAAGATTCCATTTTTGCGCACAAAACTTCCAATCTTGCGCGCAACAGTGCCGAGGTGCCCAATATTTCATGCACATATGCCACACAGTACAATCTTGTGTGCATCCCATCCCGTGCGTAGGACATATTATGCGCAATAGTATATAGGGCTACGCCCACTGGTCTATTCCGCAGGGGCTGCACCCCCCGCACCCCCGCTCAGGATCAGTGACGGGTTGTGGTCACGACCATCTAGGAGGGACCCTTTGCTACTATAACTGACTCCCATGAAAAATAGAGAGTAACACCGCAAGATTTTCAAGCCGGGACGTTGACATTTTCCATTGTACCCTTATGCATGCCCACTTTCCACCTATGGAATACGATGATTTGAGATACTCCTCCCCACACCATAAAACACCTTGAGTCAAAAGATTCCTCTTGTTTCGTTTCCCATGTCATGAGTTGAGATTCTCATCATCAATTCCCTGAGTACCTTGAGTCAAACCATTCCTTAAGTAACTGATCCAAACCCTGTCACCTGACTCAAATGCCAAGATGAACCAGAAAGGGTCGCTCTTGCGTAAGTCCCAAAACCATCCATTTCTAGGTTCCTTTTCCTATTAGTCCCCTCCACATTACTATAAAATGTTGTACACCCTATGTGCCAAACATAGGATACCACTTTCTCTAAATAAGAGATGCCTTATGATCCAAGCGTAAGATGCCAATAGTCCTTATTTCATGATTTTAAACTGTAGCAGTCCCTATTATTCAATAATAGGATGCCTCTTACTTCAAACAAGAGATTCCTTATGAACTTAGAATAAGATGTCAATAATCTTTTCTACATGACTTTAAACTGTAGAATTCCCTATTATTCAATAATAGGATGCCTCTTACTCCAAATAAGAGATGCCTTATGTGCCTAGCATAAGATGCCAATAGTTCTTGCTGCATGACTTTAAACTGTAGCATTCCCTATTATTCAATAATAGGATGCCTCTTACTCCAAACCAGAGATGCTTATGCACTTAGCATAAGAAGCCAATAGACCTCACTATATGAATTTAAACTGCATTGGTCCCCATATGACAAACATATGAGGCCTCTTGCTCTAAACGAAAGATGCCTTATGCTCTAAGCATAAGATGCCAATAGTCATATCTATATGTCTATAAACTGTAGTACACCCTTTATGACAAACATATGACGCCTCTTGATCTAAACAAGATATGCCTTATGCTACAAGCATGGGATGCCAATAGTCCTTTCTACCTGACTATAAACTGTAGTACACCCTATGTGCCAAACATACGATGCCTCTTGCTCTAAACAAGAGATGCCTTATACACCCATCATAAAATGCTAATAGTTCTCACTACATGACATTAAACTATATTATTCCCTATCATTCAATAATAGGATTCCTCTTTCTCTAAATAAGAGACGCCTTATGTGCTAATTATAAGATTCATCATGCCATGATTATAGTGGCGTAATTTCATGAGCATTGGAATCCTTTTGATCATTCCACCACTACATATCATGCTATGTGTGTCCTTTATTCAGATCTCTATCCTCTTTCATGTCTGAAGGGAACCCCTAATGGTTTGGTCCCATGCCACCTTGGCTCACCTACTGTTCTGGGCCAACGTCCCAAAATACTTTGGACGGAACTTCGAGTTAGGTCCTATTTTTTGAACATGGTCAATGGTCAACCCTCATTTGGTAGTCCCCATTTCAGGCTAATACAATATGGATGCTGTGTTTCGAACACAGTCAATAGTTATCCTCCATTGTCACACCACCCTCACTGTGTTCGGAATGTTAGGAATGTGATTCACACTTTTCATCTCACTTTGTTCAGACTGATTCCAATGCCCTTGGAATTATACCGTGTTTACACCAGCGCATAAGTGTAGAGATCAATTATATGCCTCAACCCACAATTGATTTGGGATGTCCTCGTGTCTAGACATGAGGAAGGCATTACTGTCAGTGCCCATACGTAAGCCCCATACACTGTTTCCGCTCGTTAGTGGAACTCATGTAGATTTCATGCGTAAGCCCCATTAACCATTGTCGCTCCTCAACGGAACTCGGATAGCTTTCATGCATAAGCCCCATTCACCATTGCCACTCCTTAGCAGCACCCCAAGAAATTCCATACATAAGTACCATTCACCATTACCACTCCTTAGAGGCACCTGGGAAGCTTCCATAAAAAAGCCCCATTCACCATTGCCGCTCCTTAGTGGCACATGGTCAGCTTCCATGGGTAACCCCATTCACCACTGATTCTCCTTAGCGACACCTGGGCAGCTTCCATGCGTAAGCCCCATTCACCATTGCCTCTCCTTAGCGGCACTCGTGAAGCTTACATGCGTAAGCCCCATTCACTATTTCTGCTCCTTAGTTCCCCCCTGAAAAACTTTCATGTGTAAGCCCCATCCATACATTGACACTCCTTGGCAGCAACGGGCAGCTTCCATGTGTAATACCCATTCACCATTTCCGCTCCTTAGCAGCACCTGGGTAGCTTCCACATGTAAGCCCCATTCACCATTGCTTCTGCTTAGCGGCACCCGAGCAACTTCCATGCATAAGCCCCATTCACTATTATCATTCCATAGCCCCCCCCGAAAAATTCTACGTGTAAGCCCCATTCACCATTGCCTCTCCTTAGCATCACCCGAGCGGCTTCCATGCGTAAGCCCCATCCAACATTTCTACTCATTAGTGGAACTTGGGCAACTTCCATGTATAAGACCCATGAACTATTGCCACTCCTTAGCGGTACCGGGTTAGCTTCCATGCGTATGCTCCATTCACCACTTCCACTCCATAGCGACACCAGGGAAGCTTCCTTGTCTAAGCCCCATTAACCACCCTTCATGGACACAACTTTGTGCTCTGATCGCTAGGTCTTTGCTGCCTCCTGTTTCTCACACCAAGAATGACTCATGTGGGCTTAGAGAAATCATCAAACATGACATTCTCCCTGGGCCGCCCTAGAGTGTAAGCCCCAAAACCATTCTGAACTACGTGGACTTTGATCCATTTCAAGGGAAGGTACGTAGGACTCCTCCCTGAGGTTCAAGCCCAACAACTGTTGATTCAACACCCTTCACATCATTTCACCAACACATTTTCTGAAATATGTGGAGTTTGATCCTTTGTAAGGCAAGGTATGTAGGAAGCCTCCCTAAGGTTCAATCCCAACACCTATTGGTCTTGATCACTTCACGTTGGTCCACCCTCATCCTGCATGATGGGGAACTGTACACCCCGTTACATTGTAACACCCCAAGATTTTATGAAGAATATTCTTTTTAATTTCAGTAATGTCTTGTGTTGTACGCTACACCAAAAAGAATCTTGCACAACACGCATCCTTGACTTGCCTTTCATTACACGCAATCACGACCTTCCTCGATAGCGTGTATAGTACGCAATACCGAGTTTCACAAAACAACGATATGCTATTAAAATATTATTAAAACTAGCCGTTATAAATAGTAATAACAACTTTTTGAAATTTTGTAAATTTTATTTTTCAAAATGGACTTCATTTTTGGATTTGGAATATCGAAATTAGCTTAGGGTGAAATTTTGGTACTTTTCGGATAACTTTCATATTTTGATGAATAGTGAAAATTATTATATTTTTATTAAAAACAACTTTTTTAACCGAAATAATTAATAGTGATAAATTATTAATTTGAGTGGTTTTAAAGTATATTTAGAATATATTTTTACAATTTAAAACAATTTTGGTCATTGGATGTAATTTCACATTTAAACCAGACATAAACAAGTGTGAATCTTTTGATAGTTATTATCTCTTAAAAACACGCTATTTGTCTTGATGATGTGAATTAATTTTTAAATTAGTTAATGTAACTGACATGTTTTGAATTTGGTAAAATAAACATCATTTTTGAATTCATAATATGAAATATATCTTAGGCCCAATTTTTGGTATTTTTCTAGAAACTTTCATTTTTTGATGAATAGTGAAACCACTAAGTGGTAGTTAAAAAAATGAAAAATGAATTTTTCATAAAACTTAATTTTACCTCTTCTGTGAGTGGAATTTCAAAAATCATAGAGACACGATTGATGTTAGTAAGTAAAATGTGGTTCAATGAGATGAAAATAATTTTTGGTGAATAGTAACTTTTTACTTTTTTTTACCACAGTTAAAAGTAAATAGGGTAATTAAGGGTAAAAATGTTATTATTATTATCCTAACACATGTCCTAATTCTATTGGATAAGTGAAATTAGACCCAAAAAAACCTTAGGATTAAAATATGACCATTTAGGCCCACTTGGATTAGATTAGGACATTTATTATTATTTAATTCAAAGAAGAGTTAAAAGAGTTAAAATCAAAGTTTATTTACTAAAACATTTTTAATATAGGGTTATACATAATATAAATTCGATTGTAAATATTAATTAGAAATATAATAAGATTTACTACATAATGATATTTTATTTATAATTTTTAGACATTAAATAAATTAATTTATTTATGATACAATGATGATGTAGTAATTACCATAATAGTGAAAAATTAGAATAATTGATATTATAAATACCCAAATAAATATAATTTGAGACTTTTTATGAATTCCAATAATTTCCTAGGTTAATATGATATGTTATTATTGATTTAATTAACTTTTTTTGAACTAATCATTCTGTTATGAGTTTCAAAAAAATCAATTACTAAATAGTGTCAAAATTGACATAAAATAATTTTTAAAACAAATATTATATTATTAATTGTTATTTTATTCCTAAAAATCTAATGTTCGGCCAAATGACATAGATAAGGTTATATATATTAATAATAAACAACTTGGGGTTCTTTTGGCTTGATATAGTAAGTTTATTAACCTTATAGTGTAAGAAAACAAGAAGACACAGTAAAAGTAAAATTATCTAACTTAAAGTTAAATATAAATGATAATGTTAAAATAGGAACCTAAACTTGTCTAAATTATATTGTATGAGAGGATTTAGACCCATACCCACCTTATCTTCTAAATAAATCAATGTGGAGCTATTTAAAACCGAATTTGGCTTTATAATAAAATAATATTTTTAGTTATTCCAAAGGTGCCCCTATCCTCCCTTATAAAAGGGCACCCCCTCCCTCTCTTCCTCACACCACTTTGAGCCTTCAAGATCGGCCAACCCCTACCAAATTCTCTTATCCACTTCCCTAGAAACATCCTAGAGGTTATGGTCTTCCTAAAAGACCAATTTTAGTGCCCTAAAAGGAGATCTCAAAGAGGCTCGTCAAAGAAGAGGAGGTTTGGAGACTTACGAAGCAAATCGGACCTAAGTTAAGGGATAATTTTTCAAATCTCATTTTTATCCGAGATTTCTTATTCGTAAGTATTTAATGGGGATATTTATATCATTTAAATGTTTTATAAAAGTTTTTTAATGTATGTATAAAGTCCTTTTTACCCATTTTTTACTTTTACTACATGGTATGTATGGAATCTTTCTTTTAATTATGTTACGAGGTACTTTTTTGACTTTTCCGACAAAAGTACGAGGAGAATGTTATTTTTAACTTATACGGCGTGAACAGATTTTTACTGTTTTATAAAGCCTTATTTTCATGAAGCTTCCTCAAAAATATTTCATGACTATTTTAAACAAAATCTTTTTCTTTTAAAATTTCATGACGTTTTGTGAAAAGAAATTGATTTTGAAGAAGAAAGGATATTTTCCTCAAAAATTCATTTCAATTGTTTTATCAAAACCATTTTCCATCTAAGATGACATTATTTCATATGTGTATGGTTCAAGTATAAATTCTCTATGATTTACATGGTTTCACTTTTATTATTATGAAATGATGTCCATTTCTTTTATATGGATTATGTGATGATCGAATGCTGTTTATGAAACCCATTTCATTATTTGGGTTATGATGAATGATTTATGTTTATGTTGTGGCACAAGTAAGAATGATTTCATTATGAGATGGGTGGGACCTATATCTCTCTCCAATTCATTGGGTAATGATTTTATATCTCATGAGATAGACATGGCTGGAATGGCGGGTTAAACCGGTTCAGTGAAACAGGACTGAAATGAGGAGCGAACTCGGTTCAGAAATGGACTTTGTCCACTAAGATAGTCTTGGCAATGAGTCTTGACTAATAAGAAATGATTCTCTATGATTATGTGTGTATGCCACAAAGTTTAATGTTTTAAGTTTTGATTATTGGGATTACATTTCACTACTATGATTTATCCCATGTCATGATATTATGATCTCTTTTACAGGTTAAGATTTCCAAAATGTTATGTTCTTATGAATATGATGTGATTGATTTTTCTTTTGTTTACCCCTACTGAGAATTTGAGCTTACCCTTTTTATGTTTTCTTTTCCCCAGGATATAAAGAAAGGTTTTAGGGAAGAAAAAAAGGGGAAGATCTTTATGGGAGATGTTGAAGATCTTTCACCACGATTATAAGATTTTATTCCGAGTTTCCAAAGACACTAAACTATTACAGTCCTTGTGTGTGTGTTTTTGTTATGTACTAAGTATTCCGAAAAAGTAATGTAATGTCCATGTACGTCAAGATTCGGGTATTTATATTTGGTATCAGAGGAAATGTTTAGTCAACCTTTGGAAACTAGGATGCGAGGACTTTAGTGAGATCCCTAGAGATATTTCTAAGGTAGGTCTAGGGATGTACCTAAGGTTAAGTATATGTATAGGTTATAGTCCTAGAATCATACTAACGATCTTAGAATTAAACCTAAGATGTTAGATATTGAAGGTACTCCCCCTTTATTATGTTGTTTTCCCTAGCATGATTTTTTTCCTCTCACACCATTCTTTTTGGGTTTTAGACGATGGCTAGAACTCGAAGGAACCGTGTTCATCAATGCAATGGACAATGAAATGATTGTCCTCCTGAACAAACAAATGTTATGGGAGATGGAGTGAAAAATCTTATTGCTATACTTACACAAGCTATGAATCATTCTGGACTTCCGAATGAGTAGAGAAGGGAACAATATTCTATTGAGTCCTTTATGAGGCAACGCCCACCTTCTTTCAGTGGGTCTTCTGATCCACTTGTTGCTGAACAATGGATCAGTACCACTGAAAAGATATTTTCAGTTCTTCAATGTTCTGAACATGATAAAGTCATCTTACCAGTATATCATTTGGAAGGTGAAGTTGATCAATGGTGGAATCTTATCAAGAATACGAGGCAAAGAGATGAAATTGAGTCCATAGAATGGGACGAGTTCAAGAACTTATTTTTCAATAAGTTCTTCCCTCGTATTCTTCGAACAAAGATGGAGAAGGAGTTTCTTGAACTAAAGAAAAAGGATGTTTAATCTGTTGGTGTATACGAAGCGAATTTTACGAGGCTTGCAAGGTATGAATCTGGATTTATCATCCAACCTGAAAGTAAAGTTGATTGATTCTTCAGTGGCTTAAAACCAAATCTTCGAAGGGCATTAGCTATAAGAGACATCAGTAGCTATGACGAAATTGTGCATTGTGCTATCAAGGTAGAAATTGAAGTTGGCGTTACTTATCCATCTCATTGTTTTGACAGGAAAAAAAGAGGGAGTTCAAGGAGAAATATCAGAATAATGGTGAAAAGAAGATGAATGTTTCCTTATGCTCAAAGTGTGGAAACAAGCATGGTGGAGATTGTCTTAAATGGACAAGTAAATGTTTCAAATGTGGAAAGGAAGGTCATCAGGCATTTTAATTCCACAATGATGGGAAGAAGAAGTCTAATGATGCAAACAAAGGAAGGGATACACAGAATGAACCTACTACACTTCAATGCTTCAAGTGCAAGGAAATGGGGCATTATGCTAATAGATTCCCTAATCCAAGGGTTAGTGATGATCGACATGAGAAACCACTTAAGGAAAAGGACAAAGGGAAGTTACATGCGATCACTATTGGCGATTTTGAATATGGCAACGATGTGGTGGAATGATTAAGTGTTTTTGTAATGGGATTCCAAAATAATGTTGTATATAGTATCGTGGAATATTGGAATATTTATGTATTGGTCTATTGTGGTTTTCAATAATTTTATAGTACCGGTAACCATGGAAAGTGATTGAGATATTTTTGGAAAAAAGATGATATGCGCATAATGAAGGGAAAACGAGAAAATGAAATATTTGATAGTATTCATGAGCTCATGATTGATATAAGGACTAAGTGATATCATGGTTTGAGTATATAGAATTTTGAGGATTTTGGTATGTGGAAAGTGTTAACTTTTAACTGCATTCATGTTTTCACTAAGGGTCAATGGGTATTCAAGAGAATACATGGTTAAGGCCATTGAATGTTTGGAATGTGACCAACAAGACATATCTTATGATATATGGGGATCAACGATGGTATTAAATCTCTGGTAATCGTTTTCACTATATTATGAGAGTGGACTGCAGTATTATGGATAAGCCTAAAGATTGGAATGGATTATGTTGGACATAAGTTAGTATTGTTTAAGGATAGAAGTTTTTTTGATATTATTGATGGGAAGTTATAGTAATATAGTTTTAGAAAAAGGACAACCTGCAAGACGGACGACGACCCATTGCGTCGGACAAGGCCGTGGGAATCGAACCCACAACTGAAGTGTGACTGGCCTTTATCGCCTACCACTGGCCTACAGGAAGTCCCTATTTAGTAGAAACTAGTTTTATTATATTAAGCAGTATGATATATGAAGTATAAGTCCATTTTAGGAACCATATATCATTACTCTCACTATAGATGGACTTATGAATTTTTTGATAACTTTTCTAACCTTTTGTTTGAGACAGATGGAATGACCCATCATTCTATCACATGATCTGCTAACACATCACGAATGAAAAATTCAACTTCATTTCTTTAAGAGATGAAGTGGAAATTTTCCAAAGAACGACCAACGGTTAGACTACACCGAAATCACGAAAGTATTTCTTCTAATTCCAATTTCATCAACTTTAGGGAAACGATCTTGAAAACCAAAAATGTTGTCCTAGTGCTCTTATATCTGATGAATCAGATGGTATCTTAGATCGTCACAAATTTATCACTTTGTGATTTCTAGCTTTTCCATAGCCATGTTCTCTACCACTCTCCATCAGAACATGATGGTTAGATTTATCTTCCACATTCATATTTTCACCTATGTGGAAACCCAGTGATTAGTTTATTTGGGTAACCGTTACGTTTCATACTTTTGTTTTTAAAGATTGGTTTTAGTATTCCTTTTTACGATGTGGGGTTCTATTAAAGAAACTTTCGAGTAGTAAACCATTTTTAACCCTGACGAATTTCGAGGGCGAAATTCATTTTAAGGGGGGTAAAATGTAACACCCCAAGATTTTACGAAAAATATTCTTTTTTAATTTCATTAATGTCTTGTGTTGTACGCTACACCAAAAAGAATCTTGCACAACACACATCCTTGACTTTCCTTTCATTACACGCAATCATGACCTTCCTCGATAGCGTGTGTAGTACGCAATACCGAGTCTCACAAAACAACGATATGCTATTAAAATATTATTAAAACTAGCCGTTTTGAATAGTAATAACAACTTTTTGAATTTTTGTAAATTTTATTTTTCAAAATGGACTTCATTTTTGGATTTGGAATATCGAAATTAGCTTAGGGTGAAATTTTGGTACTTTTCGGATAACTTTCATATTCTAATGAATAGTGAAAATTATTATATTTTTATTAAAAACAACTTTTTTAATCAAAATAATTAATAGTGATAAATTATTAATTTGAGTGGTTTTAAAGTTTATTTAGAATATATTTTTACAATTTAATACAATGTTGGTCATTGGATGTAATTTCACATTTAAACCAGACATAAACAAGTGTCAATCTTTTGATAGTTATTATCTCTTAAAAACACGCTATTTGTCTTGACGACGGGAATTAATTTTTAAATTAGTTAATGTAACTGATATGTTTTGAATTTGGTAAAATAAATATCATTTTTGAATTCATAATATCAAATATATATTAGGCCTAATTTTTGGTATTTTTCTGGAAACTTTCATTTTTTGATGAATAGTGAAACCACTAAGTGGTAGTTAAAAAAAATGAAAAATGAATTTTTCATAAAACTTAATTTTACCGCTTCTGTGTGTGGAATTTCAAAAATCCGAGAGACACGGTTGATGTTAGTAAGTAAAATTTGGTTTAATGAGAAGAAAATAATTTTTGGTGAATAGTAACTTTTTACTTTTTTTTACCACGGTTAAATGTAAATAGGGTAATTAAGGGTAAAAATATTATTATTATTACCCTAACACATGTCCTAATTCTATTGGATAAGTGTAATTCGACCAAAAACAACCTTAGGAATAAAATATGACCATTTAGGCCCACTTGGATTAGATTAGGACATTTATTATTATTTAATTCAAAGAAGAGTTAAAAGGGTTAAAATCAATGTTTATTTACTAAAACATTTGTAATATAGGGTTATACATAATATAAATTCGATTTTAAATATTAATTAGAAAGATAATAATATTTCCTACATAATGATATTTTATTTATTATTTTTAGACATTAAATAAATTAATTTATTTATGACACAATGATGATGCAGTAATTACCATAATAGTGAAAAATTAGAATAATTGATATTATAAATACCCAAATAAATATAATTTGAGACTTTTTATGAATTCCAATAATTTTCTAGGTTAATATGACATGTTAGTATTGATTTAATAAACTTTTTTAGAAATAATAATTCTGTTATGATTTTCACAAAAATCAATTACTAAATAGTGTCAAAATTGACATAAAATAGTTTTTAAATAAAATATTATATTATTAATTGTTATTTTATTCCTAAAAATCTACAGTTCGGAAAAATGACATAGATAATGTTATATATATTAATAATAAACAACTTGGGGTTCTTTTGGCTTGATATAGTAAGTTTATTAACCTTATAGTGTAAGAAAACAAGAAGACACGGTAAAAGTAAAATTATCTAACTTAAAGTTAAATATAAATGATAAGGTTAAAATAGGAACCTAAACTTGTCTAAATTTTATTGGATGAGAGTATTTCGACCCATCGGAACCTTAGCTTCGAAATAAATCAATTTGGAGCTATTTAAAACCTAATTTGGCTTTATAATAAAATAATATTTTTTGTTATTCCAAAGGTGCCCCTCTCCTCCCTTATAAAAGGGCACCCCCTCCCTCTCTTCCTCACACCACATTGAGCCTTCAAGCTCGGCCATCCCCTGCCAAATTCTATTCTCCACTTCCCTAGAAACATCCTAGAGGTTATGGTCTTCCTCAAAGACCAATTTTAGTTCCCTAAAAGGAGATCTCAAAGAGGCTCTTCAAAGAAGAGGAGGTTCGGACACTTACGAAGCAAATCAGACCTAAGGTAAGGGATAATTTTGCAAATCTCATTTTTATCCGAGATTGCTTATTCGTAAGTATTTACTGGGGATATTTCTATCATGTCCATGTTTTATAAAAGTGTTTTCATGTATGTATAAAGTCCTTTTTACCCATTTTTCACTTTTACTACATGGTATGTATGGAATCTTTCTTTTATTTACGTTACGAGGTACTTTTTTGACTTTTCCGACAAAAGTTCGAGGAGAATGTTATTTTTAACTTATACAGAATGAATGGATTTTTACGGTTTTATAAAGACTTATTTTCATGAAGCTTCCTCAAAAATATTTCATGACTATTTTGAACAAAATCTTTTTCTTTTAAAATTTCATGACGTTTTGTGAAAAGAAATTGATTTTGAAGAAGAAATGATATTTTCCTCAAAAATTCATTTCAAGTGTTTTATCAAAACCATTTTCCATCTAAGATGACATTATTTCATATGTGTATGGTTCAAGTATAAAGTCTCTATTATTTACATGGTTTCACTTTTATTATTATGAAATGATGTCCATTTCTTTTATATGGATTATGTGATGGTCGAATGATGTTTATGAAACGCATTTTATTCTTTGGGTTATGATGAATGACTTATGTTTATGTTGTGGCACAAGTAATAATGATTTCATTATGAGATGGGTGGGACCTGTATCTCCCTCCAATTCATTGGGTAATGATTTTATATCTCATGAGATAGACATGGCTGGAACGGCGGGTTAAACCGGTTCAGTGAAATAGGACTGAAACGAGGAGTGAACTCGGTTCAGAAATGGACTTTGTCCACTAAGATAGTCATGGAAATGAGTCTTGACTAATAAGAAATGATTTTCTATGATTATGTGTGTATGACACAAAGTTTCATGTTTTAAGTTTTGATTATTGGGATTACATTTCACTACTATGATTTATCCCATGTTATGATATTATGATCTCTTTTACAGGTTAAGATTTCCAAAATGTTATGTTCTTATGAATATGATGTGATTGATTTTTCTTTTGTTTACCCTTACTGAGCATTTGAGATCACCCTTTTTATGTTTTCTTTTCCCTAGGATATAAAGAAAGGTTTTAGGTAAGAAAAAAAAGGGTAAGATCTTTATGGGAGATGTTGAAGATCTTTCACCACGATTAGAAGATTTTATTCTGAGTTTCCAAAGACACTAAACTATTAAGGTCCTTGTGTGTGTGTTTTTGTTATGTACTAAATATTCTGAAAAAGTAATGTAATATCCATGTATGTCAAGCTTCGGGTCTTTACATACATCCCACAAGATGTGAAAATGTACCCATTCAAACTATGTGGGCTTTGATCCTTCTCTCTTAGGTAAGGTACGTTGGAAGCCACCCTGAGATCCAACCCCGACCAGTGGTAAGATGTTATGTTCCCCGACCAACAGTAAGCTGTTGTGTTCCCGGACCAATGGTAAGATATTGTGTTCCCTGACCAGCGGTAAGACATTGTGTTCCCCGACCAGTGGTAATACATTGTTTTTCCCACTCGACAGTAAGCCTTTGTAGTCTTCTTTATTAGGACCCATATCCCTGGTCCACCCCTCGAGCGTTAGACCAACCTCGGGCTGCTAACCATTCGTAAGTGCCAACATGTCATTGGGTTGTTGTCCTATGTGTACACCCTGATTATATTCCCCCATCCTGAACTACATGGACTTTGATTCCCTACCATGGGGATACGTAGGATGTATCTTTGAGGATCAATCCCAACTTCACTGTCTCCCTCACGTCGGCTCTATTTCACTCTCTATTCAACAATCCACGTCCATCCTTATTCTTACACAGGCCACCACATCCTGGTGAGATCATGTCATCCAACCCACCATCATTCCTCATGGAACACAAGCAACTAACCATGCATAAGCCTCATAAAATCCATAATCATTCAACCAAGAACATCCCTCTTGTGATGGGCCACTGTCCACACATAATCCCTAGCATGTCTCTAGGTCATTTTATTTTGTGTAAACCATGATTCATCACCCCTTCGAACTACATGGGTTTTGATCATTGTCGTCAGCACATGGTACATAAGAAACCTCCCTGAGGTTCAATCCCAGCCAATGGTAAACCTTGGTGTCCCCCATTATGGGGTGCACTCTCCCAGATCCGCCCTCAGTGGTGTCCAGATCAGCCTTCATGGTGCGACATCTTCCCTTTCTGGGACACATCATCTTGGGACCGCTCTTTTAGAGCGTTCTGATCCATCCACCTGGAGAACACTCCTGGCGATCCCTCATAGAGACATACCAATCTGAACCATCCCTATGGGATGTTTTGATCACTCTTAATCTATCTCTACTAGACGTTAAACTTGCAGACTACCTCATGTTAAACATGAGATGCCTGCGGAAAACCTCATAAGACACACCATTGGTGTTACCGTCTCTGCAAGACGTTAAAATCATGACATACCCCATGTTATACATAGTAAGCTAAGTAATATCTCATAGACATGCCTCCGGAATAAGATACCTCATGACTAACATGGGATGCCTTGGATTTTATGCCTTTGAGATGTCCTCTTTTGAGGAAGAATACAGGTTCCCCAATGTCCATGCATCGAGATATTTTCCGACATGACTGATGTTGTCATCTACCCCGACCGAAGGTTTCTACCATGGAAATACCCCATGGAATTTCTTAATGAAAGTAGTGTAATTAACTGACATCCATAAAGATATGGCATCAGGAATGAGATTCACAAACAGCATCTTAATCTTTAAAGAAGACCCAGACTAGGTAACGAGTTCTGAGGAGGAATCCACAGAAGAAGGAACCAATATCACATCATCCCATTTCGATCAAGTAGAAAATTTCCCGGAACAAGAGAAAGATGCCGCCCACCTTTGGAAAGCAAGAATGTGGGGGAAACAGTCGACGTGTTCTCCGAAACAAACAAATGAGTGCACCCCGAAAAAAGTGTCAGAAACAGAAATGGTGAACATGACGTGAATCTCTTCTAATTCAAAAATGAGTAGACAAATGATGTAAGGAAAATCGAGAAATTACCTATATGAATACCCTCTCCTTCATATGAGAGAGGATGAGTAACAATGGGTATGTAAAGATAAGGGGTCATCGGATCCTCTCTGACCCCGCCGCCTTAAGAGGCCGTGCAGGGGGCATCCGCCCCCACCGACTCCATTGGCTCCTCACCGACCCCACCAACTTAAGAGGCTGTGTAGGGGGAATCTGCCCCTGAATACATTGGCTCCTCACCGACCCCGTCGCCTTAAGAGGCCGTGTAGGGGGAATCGGGCCCCTGACTCCATCGAATCCTCATCGAGCCTGCCGCCTTAAGAGGCTGCGTAGGGGGAATCGTCCCCCCAGCTCCATGGACTCCTCACTGACTCCGCCACCTTAAGAGGTTTCATAGGGGGCTTTCACCCCCAACTCCATAAGCTCCTCACGGACTCTGCTACCTTAAGAGGCCATACAGGGGCATCCGACCCTTGACTCCATCAGATCCTCGCTGACTCTACCACTTTAGGAGGCTATGCCGGGGGAATCCTCTCTGACACCATCAGTTACTCACTGATTCTGCCACCTTAAGAGGCTGCACAAGAGGAATCCACCCCGTGACTCCATCAGCTCCTCGCTGACTCCTCCACCTGAAGAGGTTACACAGGAAGAATCCTCCCCCTGACTCAATTAGCTCATCGCCAGCGTCACTTCATTAAGAGGCCTCATAGGGGGCATCCACCCCTGAATCCATCAACTCCTCACCAACCCCGCCACCTTAAGAGGTCGTGCAGGGGCATCCGCCCCAACTCTATTGGCTCCTCACCGACTTCGCCGCCTTAAGAGGCTATTTAGGGGGCATTCACCTCCCCTACTCCATGGACTCCTTGCTGACTCCACCACCTTAAGAGGTTGTGCCAGGGTCATCCTCCCCCAACTCCATTGGCTCCTTACCAACTCTGCCACCTTAAGAGGCCGCGTCGGGGGCATCCTCCCTCGACACTATCAGCTCCTCAACGACTCTGCCACCTAAAGAGGTTGTGCAGGAGGAATCCCCCCCTGACTTCATCATCTCCTCTCTGACTCCTTCGCCTTAAGAGGTCACCTAGGGGGCATTCACCCCAACTTCATTGGTTCCTCACCGACCCCTTCGCCTTAAGAGGCTATGCATAGGGAATCCCCCCCAGACACCATAGACTCCTCACCGACTCTACTACCTTAAGAGGCCACTCCGGGGGCATCCTCCCCTGAATCCATTGGCTCCTCGCAGACTCTACCACCTTAAAAGGCCATGGAGGGGGCATCCGACCCCAACTCCATCGGTTCCTCACCGACCCCGCAGCCTTAAGAGGCCTCAATGGGGCATCCACCCCCGACTCAATCAGATCCTCGCCGAATCCACCTCCATTAGAGGCTGTGTAGGGGAAATGCACCCTCGACTCCATCGACTCCTCACTGAGGCCACTGCCTTAAGAGGCCGTGTAGGAGGATTCCACCCCCCGACTCCATTAGCTCCTTGCCGACCCCTTCACCTTAAGAGGGCGTGCATGGGGGGGGGATTAGCCCCTGAATCCATCATCTCTTCACCGACCTCGCTACCTTACGAGGCCACACAGGGGGTATCCGCCCCCGACTCCATCAGATTCTCACCGAATCCGCCAACTTAAGAGGCCGCACTGGGGGCTTCCGCCCCCTGACTCTATAGGATCCTCTCCAACTTTGCCGACCTCATGGGCCATGCAGGTGTCATCCGCCCCCTTACTCCATAGTCTCCTCGTTGACTCCTCTACCCTCATTGGGCATGTTGGGTGAAACCACACCCAGTCCAATGTCACATATCCAACAGCACCAATAGCCAGTATGGAGGTCCTCCCTGTACCACCACCATTGAGAACGTGAGCCCTCCCCACTTCCAAGATCGGCGTGGAGGTCCCCCTTGAGCCACCTTAAATAAAAATGAGGGTCCTCCCCATGGTAGTGACACTTAGTACAGAAGCATCTTCCATGCTCATGATGTCATGTATGGAGTCGTTCCTCCTACCAAAGGCCACTGACGTGATGATGTTACACATCTAGTCAATCTCCGTCGTGGGGGTGTTCCCCATGTCATTACAACATCCGACAATGTTCCGCCTCACCCTATCAATCAGAGGAGTGAAGGTCAGCCTCACTTCATTGGCACCTAGCATGGAGGTCCTACCCATGTTTGGCTTGACTAGCATGAGGACCCTCCTCGCACTGACGCTGCCTGTGGAAATAATCATGGAGGCCCTACCCATGCTCCTACTAGATTCCGCGGAGATCATACTCGCTCCAACACTTCTCATGGAGATTCCCTCCACATATCAGCAAGTGGACATAGAGGTCCTGCCTATGTTCACTTTGACATCTGTCCAGGTGATTCACACACCTCAGATCACTCAGGCGAAAGTCCTGTCCACCCCAGCACCAATGTGGTCAAACTTCCTCCTCATGATACAAATATACCCTATCCAAAAGTTCCATCCTAAGGTAGGAAGGTAGGTTATTTCTGCCATAAAAATAATACTGGGAAGATTTAGGCTAAGATTAAACCTTTCTGCTTCTTAGATTCTGAGGTGGAATACAACTCAGCAATGGAACCTTCACCTCGATCCTCCATGTCAAGGGTCGTGGAAAGAACAAGGTACATCAGCCTCATAATTCCAAAATGTGAGGTCCACTAGATCCCTGCCTCCCATGACAGATACATCCAGGAGGATGAAGATTTGGCATCTCCCTAGGTTTTGGCCATGCAATCTCTACCATCATCACCAGGAGCATTCTCTAACTCGACCAGAGATCACGAAGAGTTATTCTGAGTACCAATGGAGAAAGAGAAATAGCATGGTCCACTGCCAGCATCCATAGTAAATGAGCCAGAAATTGTGGTCTCCAACCCATATTATCGCGATGTGGTGGCCAAGTCACTTCACTCTTCAAAGGATAGACTAAGATGTAGCGGTTTGTCATCCCAATAGCCATATTCTCCACCGGTCAGCCTGCCATCTCAGTGATCTTCTTTAGTACTGGTACCGGTTCCCCAAATGACTCCAGTTAAAGAGTGGGGAAACGAAGGGCCAAAACCCAAGTCTAAACCAATGAGCTTGTGGGAAATTATTGCAGAGGACGATTTTCTGGAGATGTTTTGGCCAGTTGCAACATTGAATTTTAGTGCACCAGAATCTCTCACCCAGGAGGAAGTTGGATGCTTTCGCCAGACTCTATGGGTGACACATTTTCATCTTCCTCATCAATGAGTGGCCAACCCCTAGAGCCAAACGCACTTAGAAGAAACTGTTAAACAATTTCGTTTGGTTAATGTTTTCACACTCCCTGTGGACAAGTGACCCGAGTCACCAGGCCTCCATTGGACCCTCCAACAAAAAGTCTTCTAGAGCTTTAAAGTGCTCCGTAGGATTATAAAGGAGGCTTCCCCCCACGTGAAGATCTGTGGCTAGGGGAAGTATGATTACCTCTAATTTAGTTCTATCTGTCGCCAGCCTTACTTGATAGAAGATATCGAGGATATGACTCTAGGAAGATTCACGATTAACATGGTCGATCTATAAGAGGAATAGACCGAGATAGAACTCCTTGAGGGAAAACTTACCCCCAGGTGAGTTCCACAACTTTTGGACCCATCACGAAGGGTTAATCACCAGTAGAGAAATATAATGGGTCTTCCCGTACCCACCAAGGCATTGGTCCTCATTCGAAATCTCTACAAGGGTAAGGAGAACCTCATAGTCGTCAAACCCTCTGACCAGTATGGCTCAGTACAAAAGATGGAGGATGATCCCAAGAAATCCAAATTGCATCAACAGCTAGAAGAACATAAGAAGATGGTCGATGACCTCCTTGTTGAGCATACTACGGAGTGACGACTAGACTACAGTGATCCTCAACCGGGGCAGTAGGGGTAGACAAAACTTCCCCTAGTGAATTTCATCCAATTGACCCTGATCATCCTACCCATACAAACAAGATTGAGGCTGAAACTTAAGATAAGAGGGAATAGTATATGTCACCAAATCCACCAGAGTGGTGGGACAATCCTCAGGACCTAGCTCAAATTACCCCAACTCTTTCATAGGTTATCCCACCAGCCTCTCCACGAGTCGTTGGGCCTACTTATCATATTGAAGAACCCGCCAACGCACTGGTGGTTAGGGATCCCCATCAAGACAGGAACCCCCACCCTGATGATCCCATGAAGACACTCATTGCTCACCTTGATGCATTGGAAATGCGATAGGTGGGAATCTTGCCTGATGAAAATCCATATCCGACATGGGTGGATGATATGCTAGCACCCTTGGGTTTCAGAAATCCCACCTTCTCCCCCTTCAATGGGATGGGTGATTTTCTACAACATATGGACCACTTCATATCAAGGTGTTGACCCATGCTGGGAACTCCAACGCAGTAGGAAGCTGCCAAACTCTGATGCTTCGTACAGACATTGGAAGGGCCTGCATTTGTCTGGTACAACTAGCTACCCATAAGGTCAGTAGTTGACTGGGAAGATCTTCATAGGAAATTTCTTTACCAGTTCAGTTTCACCACTTGAAAGACAAGTATTGTGGACCTCTTCAAGTGCAAGAAAAGGCCTGATGAGAACATCTTAGACTTTGACACCTAGTGGAAAGGGCTCACATAATCCCATGACACGCCAAAGACTTATGAATAGAAACTAACGATGTGTGTGGGGAATGTCAAGAGGAAACTGGTCCCCTCTATGATCACCTAGAACTACCTCGGGGATTCAGAGGCTTCCCTGATAAGGCCTAGTGCCTAGAGGAAGCCTTACCATAGGCCAAGTAGGCATGCTCGTTTCCTCCTATGATTCCCACAAGAAGGGACACTATGGATGACCACTGCAGTGGCCCAAATAAATCCCCCCAAGAAACTAGAGTTGTTACTAGTAGAGCCACCTCCACATCCTAGGAGTGGACCTCTACATTAGGTGTATCCTCCGACCTAGCAGTTCCCACCTCAGAACCAGCAGGTTCCCCCACGCAATGCACAACCACCGCCCAGAAGAGATAACCAGGCTCTGCCTCCTCGACAGGCTCCTCTAGCCCCTCTTTAGGGTTAGTCTCCTAGAGCCCCCTTCTTGGAAAGGAGGAACTAGATCTACTCATTAAATGAGGCTCAAGTCCTTGGTTATTTCCACAGTGCCTTGAAACTGGGGATTGTATGGTTGCCCGAATGCAGGAGACCAAAAGAGGAAAATCTCACTGATCAACCTAACTACTGCCCCTATCACCATATCCTGGGGAACACCCTCAAAAAGTGTTATGTTTTTAAGGAATGGATTCAAGACCAGGTTGATAAAAACATAGTTAGGTTAGGTCCATCTTTGGCACATGTGGTATGTGTGTTCGTGAAGCCCGATAGCAGTAGTGACAATGAAGGTGAGTGAAATTAGGTTTCTAACAACAGATCCCAGAAGTAAAATGATTGGATGGATCATAAAATAGTCACCATGCCTATGGTATTATCCGTTTATTCTTGAATCGAACAGAGCCTTCAGAAGTCACAACTACTACTTTTACATCGTCATCTCATTCTTCCCCTTCCTAGAAGAGCAAGTATCGGTGGTGCAAGAGAAAACAAAGTTCCTCACCAATTCCATCATCATCCCATACTATCGGTGACATCATGCCCCCAGATGTTGTGATTCCACCTATAATCCATCTGGTAGTGGATGAATCTTCAAGTGACAACCAAGGGTATGCCTCGGTTAACACCGTAGTGCTGGTAAAACACTACATGGTTTTTGACGGTGAGGAGTGCCAGGAGGATCCTCCCAATGTTCCCAGTCGTCGCCAATGTCAACGGAGCCGCGAAAATATGGGTCGCCAGGGTGCCTCAGTCAGTACATCCATACAGGCTATGCATGCTACCAAAACCAAAAAGTAGGCTTAGTGTAGAGCTTAGTGTGCATAGTCTTCTCATATGGTGTTATCAGGCCCGCCTTCTCCACAATTTGTGTTGATTGACCTGGTAGAGCCACCTAGACTGCACTATGATCAGCCATGCTCTACTAAGGAATGGTCTGAGTCATCTATACCTCATCATTTAGTCACCCCACATGCTTTGACTAGTGAGAACCAAGATATTTCCAGAACCATTTGGCCACTGGTCTAGCTGGCAGGGCCCGCCACACCTCTTATCAAAGAACGACCTCCTATAAGAAGAAGCTCACACTTGGCATGAAAGTATGATGTCATAAAACATCTTTCCAGTATTCTAGAAAGACTCCCCATCCTTGAGGCCCTTATCCTATCAAAATATAGGCGTGAATCCCTCACCGAGGCTTTATGAAGCCCCTCCAGTTCGAGATGGAGTTTGCAGCTGTAGAAGCCTTCCACACCGAGGCAGTCGATCATGCTGAAATCTAGGCCATCATCTTGTTCTCTAAAGAAGATGAAGGTTCACCCATATAGGGGAAAATCTGCCCATTGTACATAACATGCCATTTTAAGGGCGTGGAGGTTCATCATTGTCCTTTCAACACAGGCTCTGGGATCAACCTAATCTTGACCAGACATTACAAAAATTGGGGTTGTCTAAGGATGATATGAGTCCCTATAACTTGAAAATTCGATGTTATGATAGGACATAATAGACACCAGTCAGCAAGATTAGCCTGAAGACCCATTTCGGTGGCCTAGTTTCCAGCACTGAGTTCATGGTTGTATCTTAGGACATTGCCTACAATGTGTTGATGGGAAGGACATGGATCCACCATTTGCAGTGGTTCCTTCATCATAACACCAGTTCCTCAAGTACTCCCTTAATGGTTGAGTGGGTGTACTACAAGGTGACACATCTCCCTTTGCCTCTTGTGAAGCCCTCTATCTGGATGTCGACTTTTACAAGAGCAAGGAAAAGCAGATTCAGGCTAACGAGTTTGATCATGCTCCAGTTGTGACCGACACGTGGACAGATCTAGACGATTCCTACATCTTTCCAATCCACCAATTGGAATCTACAACCCCAAACATGGGAAAATTCTTCATTGTTTCTGGAATGAGGGGGGAGAACATTTTCAAGTCTAAGTGACACCTGAAGATCACCTCATACTCCTACAAGAATCAGGCTCGGGTGATCCTAGAGCTCCCTACCTATCTCAAGCCGACACTTCACTATTTCTTTGATATCATCAAGCATGGCCCCTTGGACCGAAGACCATATGGGATTGGATCAACGACCTTCATCGCTTTGATTTTGGCAGCACAGGAGTCCCCTGATATAGTGTATATCGCCGCTCATGCTGGTACCTATCTCTATGGAAGAAACAATACGCTATACTTGCTTGTTTCTATGGGCTGGGATAAACTAAATCAAGCCGATGAATCACTATTTCTTGATATCATCATTCATGGTCCCTTGGACCGAAGACCATATGGGATTGGATCAACAACCTTCATCGCTATGATTTCGGCAGCACAGGAGTCCCTTGATGTAGTGTCTACCACCGCTCAGGCTGGTACCTGTCTCCCATCGGGATCTGTTGACTAAAAGGAAACTACTCCAGTTGAGAATCCATCATCCATAAGTCAATAATAGGATTTATAGTATGCTCCTCTTGCTTTTGAATAGTTAGTCTCTACCATGGTCTATGAATTGGTACAGGTGAACCTCGGTAGCGAGGAATATCTGAAACCCACACTGATCAGTGCCTCTATGCCTCTTGAGTAACAAAACTAGTATGTGGACTTCCTGAAGAAGAATCATAATGTATTTTCTTGGAGCTATAAGAAAGGCCAGGGCTAGAACCCCATGTAGTCTTCCTCCGCCTCAGTCTCCCAGCAAACTACCGTGGGTTTATGCAGTCTCCCAGAAAGATACACCTTTCTCACAGTGTCATGGTCTAGGATGATGTTGATAAGCTCATCAGATCCTATTTCGTTTTGGATATCCAATACACCAGATGGCTAACCAACATTGTTCCTATCAGGAAGAAGAATAGATAGATCAGGGAATGCATCGACTTCTGGGATCTCAACCGTCGCTATCTGAAGGATGATTTTCCCCTCCCTATGACAGAATTGTTAATTGACACTACAGCTGGGTTCCAAGCCCTCTTATTTATGGATGGGTACTCCAAGTATAACAAGATATGAATGGATCCTGAGGATGAGGAGTCTACAAAATTTAGGGAACCACAAGGTACTTTTTTCTAATAATTCATGCCCTTCATTCTAAAGAATTCAGGTGCCACCAATCAATGGGATATGCATGTCATATTTATGCTGATCCTTGGGAAACTGGTGGAATGCTATGTGGATGATCTGGTGGTTAAATCTTGCTAGCATTAGGACCTTCTCAAAGACCTTGAGAAAGGGTTTTACTTCCTTTTTTCCTACCACCTAAAGATGAACCCATTAAAGTGAGCCTTTGGTGTCACCTCTGAGAAGTTTCTTAGTTTTGTTGTCAGATACAGGGGTATAGAGATTGACCTAGAGAAGATCAAGTCCATTAGCCAGATGTCTCCCCCGAGCAACATTCGGGAGCTTCGAGGCTTCCAAGGCCACTTGGACTCCAAACGGAGATTCATTGAGAATTTGGCCGACAAGTGTAATCCCTTTTCTCAACTCATGAAGAAAGACACTATCTATTAGTGGGAAGAATAATGTCAGACTGCTTTTGAGGAAATCAAGTAGTATCTATTCCAACCTCTTGTATTAATTCCACCTGTCTCCAGAAAGCAGCTAGTCCATTATGTGACTACCTTGTAATGATCTATTGGTGCCCTTTATTCCCAGAAGAACAATGAGGGAATAGAGAATTGTATCTACTATCTCAGCCTCATTCTCCTCGATATAAAGACCAGATACTCCCTTATTGAGAAGAGAAACCTCGCACTGGTATTCACAGTACAAAAATTGAGAAATTACTTGTAGCACCACGAGGTACCACTGGTGTCCCGAGTAGATTCGCTGAAGTACATACTGAACTGCCCCATGTTGATACGCTATCAAGTTCAGTAGGTAGTGATTTTTTAGCAGTTTGACATCAGTTTTTTCCCTCAGAAGGCTATCAAGGGGAAAGCATTAACAGATTTCCTCTTCGCTCATCCAGCTCCTATGGACCAGTCCTTGGACCTCGATTTTCCTGACGAATAAATTCTACTAGTGGACCAAGCCATCCTATGTTAGAAAATTCACTTTGATGGTGCTTCCCAGAGCCCTACCAGCAGAAGGCTCAATGACCTCAGGCTCAACAGAGTAAGACTGGGTATCGTCTTCATTACTCTAGTATAAGACATTTTCCACTTTTCATCCATGATATCAGAAGGCTGCACCAACAATGAGGAAGAGTATCATGCTCTCATTACTGGCATCATGTTGTCCCTCAAGATTGGCATTCCCCACTTGCATGTGAAAGGGGACTCCAAAATAGTCATCAAGAAGATCAACAATGACTAAATCATCTAGAATCCAGAGCTCATACCACTGTTGGAATGCACCCTCCAACTGATGGCCCAGCTTCCATGTCAACCAGAAGTTACTCATCTCTCTTAGCCCAAAACGGTCGAGCTGACACCTTGGCCAGCCTAGCTACATCGCTTGCAGAGCTTGAACATGATGATTTGATTATCCACATCGTGAACCGAAGAGTCATCACTCCGTCACTCCAGATGATGATGAAAAACTGTAGGTAAGCCACCTTATCACTGGCGCCTCCACGTCAGGAACTCCAGGTTCCCCAGATGTAGTGATTGAGGTAATTCCAGACTAGATAACCTCCTTTTTCAAATACCTCCAGAATGGTAATCTCACAGTAGATTGAGCTGAGCATGAGTGAATCCAACACTTTTCATTACAGTTTACCCTCCAGAGTGGTCCCGGTCTTGAGAAGATCCTCTATAAGCACGGGTTTTATGGGATTATGCTCCATTTCATTCATGGAGATGATATTTCTCAAGTCATGTATGAGGTTCACACCGATTCCTATGGGTCTCATCAGATCGGGCCAAAACTATCTCACCAGATCTGGAGACTGGGGTATTATTGGCCCTCTATGATTCATGACTGCATCGATTTTTCCAAGAGGTTCCATGCATTCCAAATTCATGCCAACTTTTCACATCAGCCACCATAGACTCTCCACACTACCAAGTACTCTTGGACCTTTGTAGTCTTGTGACTTGATGTCATGGGACCATATCCACTGGTGACAGCTCACCAGTGTAGGTTCATCTTGACCGCTACGGATTTCTTTTCCAAGTGGGTAGAAGTAGTTCCACTCAAGGAGGTCAAGGATCATTCTATCGTTGACATTGTGAGCTCCAATATCATCTACTAGTTTGAAGTACCTCACTTCATCCTCATCAATAACAACACCAACTTCTGGGTAGGCAAGTTGAAGAAATTGTACGCCAAGTACAATTTTCATTCTAACCATACCTCCCACTACCACGTGCAAGAAAATGGGAAGATCGAGGTGTTCAACAAAACCCTCTCTAACATTCTGCAGAAAATGGTTGGTCAGAACAAGAAGAGTTGGCCAGACAAGCTCCACAATGCCCTCTGGGATTATCGAATGATGACTCGTAATTCCACACAGGTGACCCCATACTCCCTGGTGTATGGAACAGAGGTCGTCCTTCCCATTGAGATTCAGTTACCTTCATTATGTATTACTGTCTATGATCAGCAACCACCAGATAAATTAGCCGAAATCCATCTGGCTAAATTAGAATCACTTTATGAGAACAGGATTTATGCCCTGCATAATCTAGAAAGGCCTCATAACAAGATAGCTAGAGATTTCAACAAGAAAGTTCACCTCCACTCTTTCTTTCAATTTGACTTGGTGTTGTCCTTGAGAACACTGGTGATACCTGGATGAAAACCACCCAATTTGGAGCCCAAGTGGGAAGGACCATAGATTATTCACAAGGTTTATCCCAATAGTCCATACTCCCAGGTTACCATGGATGGTGAGAGTATAAATCCTCCACCAATGACAAGTTCCTCAAAATATAATTTTCCTGAGAAAATCCTGTCCTACATGAACTTAAACTGTCGGGTCCTACATGACCTTGAACTCTTATATCCCGCATGACATTAAACTGTATGTCATCCCGCATGACGTTAAATGGTACCTGGTCCCACACGATCTAAAACTATTCCATCCATACCAAAATACCGTAAAATGTGTGGTTTTTACGAACTAAAGGATGTAAAAATATTCACCACTTGTCCTGCATGATGTTAAACTGCAAGCACCAAATCTACCTCATGTCCCACAGGAAATTAAACTGTATGTCATCCTGCAGAACATTAAACTGTATCCGGTCCCACATGAACTTAAAATGTTATGTCCCGCATGAAATTAAACTATATTTCATCCTGAAAGACATTAAACTATAAGAACTACATATGGATTGATTCCCATCCTCATGGGATATGTAGGAATGCTCAAACACTTTTTCTTGAGTCCATCCCCCAGTTTCCTATTTGACTATCCCTCTGGGTATAGTTCTCTTGGAGGATCCCTCATGGTGTCGTGTAGGCTTCTTTCGACTCACTCCTATCAGGATTATGATGATCACACCATGTGCTCCCCTCCTCATTCTTCTATTATCCCACATCCTCACCGCAAAACACTAAACTAAATGGACTTTAAGAACTACGTATGGCTTGATTCCCATCCACATGGGTTAGGTTGGAACACCCGTACATTTTTTTGTTGGCCTGACCCCATCTTCAAAATATCCCCTCGGGACGGAAAACATGGTGTGGTGTCAGATTTTTCCATCCTTTACATCGGATTCATCATGACCACACCATATATCCCCTTCCCTAGAGATCTCCACCTCTTTCACTGTCCTACTCGACGTTAAATTGAATGGGCACATTTATGCTCTAAACACTCCCTGTACTTGATACTCTGTCATCTTTCACATCCAAAATGGCCCCTGAATGGTACTAATACTTATCCTAAGGTCTCTCCTATAATTTGGAGCCAACTCCCTCAAGGAACACAAATGAAAAGTTGATATAAGTACTGTGTAGAAAATATGGTCAGTGGTCAATGCTTATTTGTTGTTCACATTTCAGGTCACATGATTTGGATATGGTGTTTCGAACCTGGTAAAAAAATATCCTTTGTCATTGTCACCACCCCCATATGACCCAAATATTGAGTACTGTGGTTCATTCTGGCCCGCTATCTCTTCAAGATTCAGTTTGCCTCGAGTAGGAGTGTGAGTCCAGCTTTTGTACCCCTATATGCTAGGGAGAGCCCAGTCCAAGTCCCTATTTCCCACATCGATCATTGATCACATGGGCTTAGGAGCTGTGGTAAGGAAATACCCACATGAGGGGTCATATGGCTACAGTTGGCAGGGAATCCCAGCCTCAGGTCCCTCAACCCTTTCGGCCCCCTGGAACATGTTATCATCTTGGATAGTGTGGTGTGGTATGGAATCACATTCTCATTCATATTGGGCTATTTTTACACACCACACATATCACCTTGAGACCTCCGTCCTTTATCTATCGTCCTTTCAATGAGCACAAGCCCCACCATGCTTCGCATGCCCCATAATTTGGGTTTCCATCATCTTTTATATCCAAAAGGACCCCCGAACAATGTAGATTCTTGTCCCAAGGGCTCTCCTACCATTTCAGGCCAACGTCCTCAAGAATTTCGAGTGAAAAATTGATACCAATTCTGTGTTGAAAATGCAGTCAATGATCAACTCTCAATTGTTTTCCCCCAAACTCCAGTCACATAAATATAGATACCATGTTACGAACATGGTCAATAGTTATCCTCTATCGCTGTTTCCTTTTCGTGCTTTTCCACAAACATGATGATTATCTCTCTCCACTCAGCTATCCCTTGCATATGACCTTAAAGTTGGAATCTACGGTCCGAGCCCTACGACCTTAAACTAAGAGCACCATCGTCCTCACCACAAGACATTAAACTGTGAACTGGTTGGGACTTCCAATTTCTGGTCCCTCAACCTTTTCGACCCTTTTTCCAAAGTGTTCATTTCGGATTGTATGATGTGGTATGAGATTATTCCCTCATTCAACTTAAGATACTCTCTGTTCCATGCACATCCCTTGTTGGGGTACCTTTCCCCTATTTTCATCCATGCAACATAACGTTAAATTTCACAACATCCTTCATCAAAACTACGTGTTTCTTGATTCCCATCCTTATGGTATATGTAGGACCACCTGAACATCTAGTCTTTGGGTCTAGCCACATCTCTTAG
Organism: Viscum album; assembly: GCA_963277665.1. Lineage (NCBI taxonomy): Eukaryota > Viridiplantae > Streptophyta > Magnoliopsida > Santalales > Viscaceae > Viscum > Viscum album. The sequence continues at coordinate 1,762,364,666 of OY728123.1, forward strand.
AAACCTACTTATCATTCTAGCTGCTTGGACAAAGTCCTTCCAGGGGAGGGGTACATGGTGTGGTATGGGATTATGTCCCCATTCACGTCGGGTTTGTAACAACCACGCCATGCACCTCTCTCTCATGAGCGCCCATTTCTCCCTTGCCCTACACTAATCTTTTCAAGTCAGTTGCTCTTAAGTTGGGCCCCTCAACCATCTTTGGCAGTTCACCAATGTGCCCAAGAGCACTCTGATTCAGGGCCTAGGGTGCTGGATCCTACATGGACATGTTATCACCCATTATCCGGCTTCATGATCCCCTTTATTTTGGTTTCCATTATCTTTAACATCCTAAAGGGACCCCAAATGGTATGAATACTCAGACTAAGGTATCTTCTTTCATTTCAGGCCAACATCCTCAAGGATCTCGAATGAAAAATTGATACAAGTCCCATGTTGTGGGTGGTCAATGCTCATTTTTTATTCCCATTTCAGGTCACATGATTTGGATACAGTGTTTTGAACATGGTCAACAATTATCCTCCATCGTCACACCAACCCCATTGATCCCTAAATATCAGTTACATAATTCACATCATTTTCCACCACATCAAGTCCAAGTGGAATTTTTACACTCTTTGTACTATACCAAAGTGCGTATTTTCACATTAGGAGGACAAATCCATGGTAAGGCGTCATTTGGGGATCCACACCAATTTCCCCTTTACGCGTATCCCATGTTTTTCCAAAACCTCTTCCACACTTGTTTCCCACATCGAGTTTGACTCACATGGGATTAGGGATCAGATTGAGGTCTGCGTTCACTTGGTAGAGTTTCACTTCTCCATGTTCTATGATCTAAGACCTTAAAATAAGATCTCCTTATGCGTCCTCTCTTTAGAACTACATATGGATTGATTCCCATCCTCATGGGATACGCAGGGATGCCCAAACATCTCATCTTTGGGTACAGCTCAAGTTCCTATAATTATGTCTTCTATTAATCCTTTTAGGACCCAAATATTATAGGATTATATGGTGTGGCATGTGTGGGCTTATTCCCTCATTCATGTCAGGTTTTCAATAGCCGCACCACATACTCTCCTTCTAGGAGCTAGTCCCTCCTACCTCCTGTCCCGAATGGCCTTAAACTTTTTGTCGTCTCGCATGACGTTAAACAATGTATGGTACTACATGACCTTAAATGATTATTTCCTTCATGATGTTAAGATTCACTCTCAGAACTAAGTATTTCTTGATTCCCATTCTCATGGGATACGTAAAAACACCTGGATGTTTCATCCACAGGTCCAACCCTATATTTTCTGACATTTTCTGGCCCCTCGACTCAATGTTTATTCCTTGGGATCATGCATGGGGTGATGTAGACCTCATCTTCATTCACATGAGGTATGTTTTATCACATCATGCACATTTTCCTTATGGTCTCACATGACTTTAAAATGTTGTGTCTTTATTGCGCGATGTTAAAATGCACCGGTTGGTCCTATCACATGAACCTAAAACCATGACATTATCGTCCTGGCTGCATGACAAAAAACAACACTACATCGTGATGCCATCACTCAAGGGGACATCATGTTCGATATTGGTCACCCACCCTACCATTTTTCAATGCCTACATATGCCTTGATTCCTATAGCAATTCCAGGATTCTTTGTCCTCGATTTATCACTTCACAAAAAAACACATCTATCCTAAAGGAAAAACAAGATCTATCAAATTCTGCTTCTTTTCATACGTGGAATAGATCCACACGACCTTATCATCCCTGGCACCAGTACCTTACCATGCCACTCTCAGAACTATGTACAGCTTGATTCCCATTCTCATGGGGTTCATAGGAATGCCCACGTGCTTTACCTTAGGCCCAACCTAACTTTCATTTTCGGTCCCTCGACCTAAGACCATCTCAAAAACACATGGTTATATGGACTCTAGGTCCTCATTCACGTCGGGTTTTATAATTACCTAACCATGTGTCTCCCTCATTCCTTATAATCTCTGGTCCAATCTCTAAGTCCTTAAACTAAGATCTCTCTACGTCTTATCTATAAGGCTTAAAGAAAACATTTTAGAACTATGCATGGCCTGATTCCGATCCTCATGGGATATGTAGGAACGCCCAAACATTCTATATATGGGTTTATCCCCAAGAATATTAAACCCTTCGCCCTCTTTTTCTACCCCTTGGCCCGAAATCTTTTGGGGAACCATGTAACTACAGCTCTACCCAAAACAAGTTTAGGATTCTCCATAATAATTATGGGATGTTCCAGATTCTTCACTAGAGAGGATTCCCCATACCAGCATTGGTATCTGACAAATCTATTCTTAAGAAATAATTTTGTCTTGGTTATTATCTGTATGAGATACACAGTGACACCCAGAAATTTCACCTCAGGCCTAGCCTCAAGGTCATCAACCCTTCTAGCACCTCGGCCCTAATCATGGTCCAGGCAGTATGACCTTACAATTATGTGCACCATCCACACTGTACGACGTTGAATTATATTTCTATCTTTTGCGAGGCATGACAGGTCCTCACTAGCAAGGTCTGGTTTGGAAGAAATTTTGATCTCTGATCAGACCGACGCACCAACCTAATGTGTTTCCACCATGGTGGTGTAATTTCAAGAGTGTTGGACTCCATTTGAACAACCAACCACTCAACCATCCACTATTTTCATTCCCTTTATTTGGATCCTCATTTTCTTTCACATCAAAAGGAACCCATTAACAGTATGGATGCTCGGCCTATGGATCGCCTACTATCTTGGGCCAATGTTCTAGAAGACTAATGGATGCCATTTCGAGTCAGGGCCCATGTATGAACATGGTCAGCAGTCGACCCTCATTTTTTCCCCATTTCAAGCTAACGCAATAAGGATGCTCTGTTTTGAACACAGTAAATAGTTATCCTTCATTATCATTCCATCCTTACAATGTTCCAAATTTTTGGTATCATGATTCATAGTTTTTACTCCCCTATGTTCAGATTAATTCTATCGCACCTGGCGTTACCCCACTTGTGCACTAGAGCACACTGGGAAAACGGTAATTCGACAGTTTTAAGAGCTTCATTCTCCAGTCACGTCTCCCTCTTTCTCCCTGTAAATCCTGATCGGATGTTCAGAGAACCCCATTATCCAGCTGAAATCCCTCTTTTAGGATGCTCCCAATAGTGATCGATGTCCCATTCCGATCCCATCACACCTTTCATTGTTTATCACTCTCGTACAGGTGAATAAAATCTTATTATCTTTTGTTTCCCACACCGATCATGGCTCATGCATGGTTAGAGATTTAGTCGTCTATTTCCTTAATGCGATCGAGATACAATGGACCCCAAAGAATTCATTTTTCTCAGATGTTTTTTCATAATGTGGTCCACCTCACATTCCTCATCCTCATTGGACCCCATTCTTAGGGGGGCATTTGTTGGAACAGGAAAATGTGTCCATGTATTTCATATAATGCTTCCGAACATGGTCTTAGAAAATATATTGTTTTGAGGGCTTAAATTTCACTAGTTTTTGAGCCCGAACAGAGTTACAGATTAGAAGTTATGGTAGTTTGAAGTCAGGATACTAGAAATGTCCATCCAGGATGATTTTGGGGAAAAGTATGGTTTTCCGCACAAGAAGTGAAATATTGCATGCAAGAAATGAAATTTTTCACACAAGAATGGATTCTTGAATGCAATAGTAAAATATTGCACGCAACATGTCGCACAAACCTTTTATGTGCCCAATGTGATGTCATCTTCTTCCCAGGCCACCCAAAAAACGTATAAGGAAGGTGCACACAAGGTTGAGAGGTTCATGCAAGATTAGCATCAGCGCAGAAGATTCTTATGCACCCAATGCAACATCAATTGCCCCTTTGCAAGAGCACCCACTGCATGGTGAACGTAAGATCACTTCTACACCTATAATCTTATGCAAAACCACTCCCGAGTTCGCCAATAAATACAATGGCAGCCCCAACCCGTCGGGTGTAACGTACTGGTTCCAAAATCCACCCAGAGGCACCCCGTACCCAGTTGGTCACGTGGCCTCAAGCACATTTCCCCAAATTCCAGAGGTAGCCGACTAGCAGTGAGGGCCATGGGAGTGATAGTGGGGAAACTATGACCTTATTGGTAGAGTAACACAATGGAAGTAAACAGATATACAATAGCAGAAGCTGTAATAATACCATACATTAGTAAACAGCAGAAGACTAAAAGAATAAATTAGAGAACATATATATATATATATTGATGATGCATGATACCTGTGTCTAGGAAAATATCCAAACAAATCTAAATGCTGTAATATAGAAATTACCAAAGTACAAAATAAACAGCTAAACTCCAACAGCATCACAAGCCTCAGCTTGGTCCCATGCTCTCCAGCTCCTCAGCAATCAAGTACCTAATGCAGAAGCGTGATTTCCCTAATCTATAACTATAGAAATATAATCTGTTTGGGCCCAAAATCATGGACCAAATAGGGTGTGAGACTAAATCCCAATAGGAAACCACCCCAAGAGCTGTGCATAACAGTCAGTGAATATATAAGACAGAAAATAATCAAGATGGAGCAGTAAACAAGTACTCAAAAGTAAATAATCCTACAGTTCAAATGCATTCAATTTCATATATCAATAAGAAGCTAAACAAATAGGTAACCCTCTGGGAGTACTCACAGCCTAACCCCTCTGGTTCAACCAATCAAGAACAAGAAACCATATGGGATGTACACAAAGTATAACCCCTATGGTTCAGCTTAAGCATATACTCTCTTAGGAAGCACTCACCGTCAATTCCCCCTATAGTCTCGTATTGGTAACTATAAGGTGCTATGGGGAATCACTCATCATCCCATTCCCCCTGTGGCCCACATCGAGGAACTACAAACACTCTGAGGAAGCACTTACAGAAATTCCCCCTATGGCCTCGCATCGTAACAGTAAACAGACACTCTAAAGAAGCCCTCAACGTCCATTCTCCATATGGTCAACTACATCAGGTTCTCATGGACCTGTGTAAGTCAATTGAGCATAGTAATGCATAACCGCCAAGGTAAGCCTCAATAACTACTTGGATAAACAGTGTATAGCATAACAACATGTCCGAATACAATCACTTTATCCAACAGTACTAGTCATGGAAAGCAAAGCAATATCCTAACAGGAAAAGCTAGACCAACCGATCATAAATGGTACAAGAATGGGAAAACACATCCATAACATGGTAAACAACCATATTCCCAACAATTAACCTCTACTAAAGCATTCTAAGCATAATAGGCCTTAACTGGGTCAAAACCATAAACATGTAATACCCTGATCAAGGGTATTTGATACTTTTTCACATATAACTCAAAGAATATCTACAGAAAGGCATAAAACACCTACTTTGGTGTAGTAGGATCGCTATACGTGAACCTCAATCCTTGAATTTCCCTAGAACACCATAGATCTAAACAATATACTAAAAACACTCCACTACGGATAAATCTTGAAAGAAGTGGAATCTAGAAACGAAGCACTATAAAAAGGAAGATCTTTCTGTGGCGATCCCAATGCAATCGACAAAGGTAAAATCAGAGAACGAATGCTTGATCAGGGGCTCAGGGAAGGATCGGCACCATACGGATTATCCCAGTCGAAGAAGGCAAAGAAGAATATGCTACTTCCAATTATATGTGACCCCAGTTTGTGTAATGAAAGAAAAATAAAGTACACGATGTGTACTTTCCCTTACTAGCCCCTGCATTATGCGATCTGCAGGTCACCACACAAGACCGTGTGCACAACCGTTACACGGACGTGTGCATAGCCGTTACACGGCAAGAACATGGCTACCCATGGTAACCAAGTACATGACATGTACTTATAAAGTACATGGAGTGTACTTAAGAAATTTCCAAAAACTCCTCTTTTTCTAAAAAAAACAGAAAAAGGAAAACATACTCGATAAGAAGATCTGAGTTCTTACAAACTTCCCCCATTAAAGAAATTCATCCCCGAATTTCCCAAGCAAGGAGGCGTAGAAGAAGAATCCTCGAAATGCTCCGGCCACTATGATCGTACATCGACCTCCCTCTCCTAGGTCTCGTCCTATACTAGCCCATACTGTCATAGCACTCATACCAGAGGAACACACCGGTCATATAGAACCCTCACACATCGATCAACAATCCGGATAGGATGCTCCTCAAACGAGTTTTACACCTCTAAATCAACCTCCTCAGGTAGAAAAACATGAGACAGGTCTTGGAAGTAACGCCGAAGCTGAGAAACGTGGAAGACATCACGCATAGATCAGTACCTCTGAGGTAACTACAACTGATAGGAAACTGGCCCAACTCTCTCCAAAACCTCAAACGGACTGACGTACCTTGGCGATGCTTACCCTACCTCCTAATCATCCTATGTCCCAACCTTGATGTGACATATAAGAAAACCTGATCTCCAACCTCAAACTCCAGAGGTATTCTCCGTCAACCAGCATAAGACTTCTATCAAGAATGTACAATAGCCATCCTCTTCTGAATCAACTTTATCTATTCTGTGGTATCCTATACAAGACGAGGTCCCATCATAGCTACCTCTCCTACCTTCAGCCAACATAAGGGTGATCGGTATGTCATACCGTACAAATCCTCATAAGGTGCCATCTAAATAGTTTCTTGAAAAAAATACTATTATAGGAAAACTCCACAAGAGTTTTGTTCCTATACCAAGAACCTTCAAATTCTAGGATGCATGATCGAAGCATGTCCTCATGAACCTGAATCTTATGCTCGAACCCTCCATCTGTCTGGGGATGGTAAGCTGTACTCAAAAGTACCTGTGTACCCAAAGCCTTCTGAAACCCCTGCCTAACCCGAGAAGTAAAAAAAGCATCCCTATCTGAAACAATGGAGTGTGGAACCCCATGTAGATGTACAATATCTTAGATGTATAATATTTTTATCTCATCAACACTGAATGTATCCTTGATCGGTAAGAAGTGAGCAACCTTCGTGAGTCTATCAACGACAACCCATACCGCATTATTCCCTCGAGGAAACCTTGGAAATCTTATCAAGAAATCCATCGCGATGTCGTTCCACTTCCACTTGGGAATGGGTAACTGTTGTAAAAGCCTTGTTGATCGCTGATGCTCCACCTTCACCTACTGACAGGTGGAACACCACATGACAAAACTAGAACCATCTCTCCTTATACCTGGCCACCAAAACCGACGGTGTAGATCCCGATAAATCTTCGCGACACCTGGATGAACTTCCCAAAATGAGGAATGAAAGTCCCGTATCAGCTCATCGTGTATGTTTGTTGAAACCCATACATTCCCCTAAAAATGAAAGATCTCATCCTTTCCGATTTTCCATCTAGGAATAGAGACCTCTCCTAACACGCTTTTATGTAGGAATGGGCCTTCATAATCTGATAGCTTCCTTATTCGCACTCGATCAAGAAGAGTATAGGTAAAACCTACAGAAGATAGAAATGTCTATCCATGTCTGTCGTGCACCTCCAAATGCATCTCAGAGAACAAAGCCATAAGCTTCCACTCACTGCTGGTCTCCTGAACTGCCTATATTTGAGTCCTCCTGCACAATGCATCAGCCACTGCATTTCCTTTCCTAGGCATGTAGGTAAGCTCAATGTCAAAGGATTTAGGGTACTCAACCCACCCTCGTTGTCTCAAATTCAGGTCATGCTGAGTGAAGATGTACTTGAGACTTTTTTGGTCAGTGAAATCCATAAAATTATTTCGTATAAGATAATTTCTCTAATAGCATAAAGCACGAACAACTACATCCAACTCGAGATCATGTGTCGAGTAATTTCTCTCATGTGGCCTCATCTTCCGAGACCCATACGCAATGACTCCTTTTCCATACATAAGCACAACTCCCAGCCCAATACCTGAAGCATCAAACTAAATAGTATAGCTCTTTCTTGAATCTGGAAACACTAGTATCGATGCTGAAGTCAACCTCCCTTTTAGCTCCTGAAAGGCCGGCTCACAAGAAACTGACCACATGAATTTTTCACCCTTCTTAGTCAATCCCGTCAGTGGCACTGCTAAGTGTGAAAAGTCTTGTATGAAATGTATGTAGTATCCCACTAGCCCTAAAAAACTTCATACCTCAAAGACGTTCTTCGGCTGCACCCAGGGAACTACTAGTCTCACTTTCTCTGGGTCTACTGATACTCCTATCTCTGAGATAACAAGACCCAAGAAGTGAATTTGGTCCATCAAAAAGTGGAATTTTGAGAGCTTAGCATATAACTGATGCTCTCTTAGTATACTCAAAATGATCTCAAGACGGGTAGCATGGTCGTGTCAAGTATGAGAGTACACCAAGCTATCATCCACGAAGAATACCATGAAAGAATCCAAGTATGGATGGAACACTCAGTTCATCAGTGCCATGAAGACTGTAGGTGTGTTCATGAGACTGAATGACATAACTACATACTTGTATAGACCATACATGCTCTAGAAGGTTTTAAGAGGTATATCAGATGGTATAATGTGCAACTGATGATAAACAGACCTCAAGTCGATCATTGACAACACCTTGGCTCCTCGAATCTGATCAAAGAGATCATCAATCCTTAGCAAGAGATATTGGTTCTTGACCTTCAACTGGTTCATCTTCTGATAATTCACAAAAAGTCTAAGGGTTCCATCTTCCTTCATTGCAAACATGACAAGTGAACCCCAAGAAGATGTACTGGGTTAGATGAAACCCTTTTCTTGTAACTCCTCTAACTACTTCACGAGCTCCTGCAACTCAGTTGTATCCATCCTATAAGGAGGTATGGACATCGATGCCTCTCTTGGAACAAGATCAATAGAAAATTCCACCTCTCACTCCGGAGGAAAACCTGGAAAGTCCACTGGAAAGATATCCCTGAAATGATCCACCACTGGAGGAAAGTCCATCAATGAAGTCCCCTAGTCATCTAGATATAGACTAGAAATCTGGGTTGTAACTCATCCCAACCCATTATGCTCAGGTCCCGCTCTACTCATCTAGACATCCCATTCTCCCTTGTGAAGAAACAATATTACCTCTGGTGACGTCAAACTCACCCTACAACGATAGTAGTCAACAACAGCTTGGAAGGGAACAAACCAATCCATTTTCAGAATGAAATCATATCCTGTCTTCTCTAAGACATAAAGGTACCATACGAAGTGACACCCACCAACATCAAGAGGGAACTCCTTGAACTGTCATGCACTAGTCGTTCCTGTCCCCAACAGTCTTCCTAGAATCAAGATATCACCAGAAGAAATGATACAGAGCCCAAGGCTCTCAACAATAGCAATAGATATAAAGATATGGGAAGCCCCCATATCAAAAATAGGAGAAGATAAAACTGAGGCAACTAGGATCATACCCCAATCTATAGAGGGTTTGAGATCATGCTCCTGCTTGGTCTGCTCCACTGCAAAAGTATGACCTACAATGTGGCCCAGTGACCCTACCTGACCATTCAGAGATGACCCACCCTATTTTCGCCAAATTCCTGGTGACTGGCTACCACAACCATGACCTCCACCTCTTACTGAATGGCTAAAAGAACTCTAGTTCCCAGACTGGTGAGAAACTAGTGGTGCTTCTCCTAAACGAGGAGTCATAGAAGAACTCCTGTCACCAGCTACCTGTGAGAAAAACTGAAAAACAAATTGCTAAAAAAGGCCCATCTGTCCGCATGATCAGCACCCCACTGGGTCTCTCATGAAATGTGGCCTCGTATGCCCACTATTTACACACTAGTAGAACACCACTTGGATACCAGAAGAAGTGTCTTGCCTCCTCCTACTGTCAGTAGGAGGGATACCAACTCCAGATGTTGAGCCGATCTGACTCAAAACTCTATAATCCCTTATATTTCACTCTAGGATCAGCTCTTGGTTGATGATTGAAGTTATGGAAGCCAACATGAAGATATTAACCTGAGATCAGATGTCATACCTGAGACCATCCTCAAACTTCCTTTCCTGGAATAACTCATCACTTCCTGGGATGGGCATGAAGCGTTGCAGCTCTGTGAAGCGAGAAGAATACTCCATAATAGAAAGAGTACCTTTCTCCAGACTCATGAAATCTCGGGCTTGATCGGCCCCCAAATTCTATGGGTAGAAGTATTTGTAAAAGGCATAATGGAACTCATCCCACACCATAAACTATTGGCATCCCACCTGTGAGATCACATCCCACAATCTCTTGGAATAATCCTGAAGCATGTATGTATTGAGATTCAACCTCCTCTCTGGAGGTGTCTCCAGATGCTTGAAGATAGAAAGCATGGATTCTAACCATGAATCTATAGCCTGAGGTCCTCCTTCCCCAGTGAAGGTGGGAGGATGCTGCTGCTAGAAAACCCGTGTCAACTCTGCCATAGAAGGCGCATGATGTGGTACTCCTCAGAAGGTCTACATGAACCTTATAATTCCATATTAGAACTATGCATCAGCACCTGGGTCTGGAAAGACGGCTGGTGCCAAGACTGGAATAACATGAGGATCTTCTTGTAGTCCTTGATCAGCCATGTATAGCATCTGATCGCTGCCCTGTAACTGGTGGATGACCAGAGGACGTCTCGTTGGCATGACTCTACAAGGTCAAGTGCACACCTTAGACCAAGATTGTCAAGGACTAAAAACTAGGAGTGTAAGAAGGGAACAAGAGAAACAAAGCATTCATGTTTTTCAAAACATGGATACATGGCATGTATTAGGCCGACACATTGTGTTCCCTTAAGACTTCACATGGATGTTTAGTTCTGCCAACCCAGGTCGTGTAACAACCAAAACACACGGCGTGTTGTCCTAGCATACGGTGTGTACTTGACTCCTCTTCCCCTGCCTGAGTTCTTCTACATGAATAACCTACATGGTTCTCCTAAAACAAGACTACACATTGTGTTCTATCTAGATACGATGTGAACTAGATGAGCTTCACCGACCCATGTTGTTAGTGACACGAGCGGTTACACGGCTGACTCTGCACTGCGTGTTTGTTATGGACACATCGTGTCTAGGAGATTTCACTGTCCCATGTTATTCATGACATGACCAGATACACAGTTTACACTACATAGCATGTTCCAGATGGACATGACATGTGTTAGAAAAGACTCAACCAACCCGTGTTGTTAGTCACACGGCCTGTACATCCGGTACACGGTGTGTCCTACCATAGATTTCCCAACCCTGTGTCTCTTCCCACATAGTCTATGACATAGTTAGAGACTACACAACATGTATATATAGTACACGGTGTGTACTTAAGAAAAACAGTTTCTTCCTGAATAAAAGAACACATGGTGTGTATTCATCATTACACACCATGTATTCTAGGTTTTTCTAGACAGTAAGCCTCAGAAACTTCTCCAGAACCCAAAAAAAAAACACTATAACGAACATTAAAGTGCCAAATTTAGATCCGCGAGGGACCATACCCCCTGTAAATCAATACTTGGAATCTTATGCTGGCCATAAACAATGAAAACAAGGAAACAATCAACTAAATTCCAGTCCATGGGGGCCCGTAACACCTCAAGAACCAAAGTTTGGTGTTCATTCAAGGAAAGCCTTATGCAAATCAATACCCTATTAAAGGCATGGATTCAATCAAGGTATCAATCATAACTGCTTGAATATCTAGTACAACATCTATCACAACAACATGAAATCTATAGTGCACCCTAAATGTCATCGCAAGGATTCATGACATGTGATTTATAACAAGTTCCTATATAATACATGAGATGGAATACCCTTATCTCATCGGGTTTCAATAGAAATAGAACCTCAATAACATCAAAAATGACAACATAATACATGTGAATCACCCAACGGTGAAAATCAAATCAACTATAAAATTGCAAAACCAGAAAAATTGCAATAAACAAGGTAAATTGGATTTTCCCTATACACGGGTTAGCTACTCCTAGGCACAACTTATTACCAAGTACCTATTTCATCCTATCCCTAACTATAGGCTCCAAACAGTAAGTCAAGAAGAAAAGAATCCTCTGATACCACCTTTTAACATTCCTGTTCTAGAAGCCGTCCAGAGGCGCCCCGTACCCGGTTGGTCACATGGACTCAAGATTATTTCCCCAAATTCCAGATGATGCCGAATAGAAGGGAGGACCTTAGGTGTGATAGTGGAGAAACTATTACCTCATTGGTAGAGTAACACAATGGAAGTAAATGGATATAAAATAGTAGAAGAAGTAATAATACCATACATCAGTAAATAGAGGAAGACAAAAAGAATAAACTAGAGCACACACACATATATATAATGATGATGCATGATACATATGTCTCGGAAAACATCCAAACAAATCAAAAAGATGTAATATAGAAATAACCAAAGTAAAAAAGAGACATATAATCTCCAATAGCATCACAAGCCACAGCTTGGTCCCATGCTCTCCAGCTCCTTAGCAATCAAGTACCTGATGTAGAAGGGTGCTTTCCATTATCTGAACCTGCAGCAATATAATCTTTTTGGGCCCAAAAGCATGGCCCCAAACAGGGCGTGAGAATAAAAACCAGTAGGAAACCACCAAAATATATGTTCCTAACAGTCAGTGAATATATATGGCAGACAATAGTCAAGATGGAGCAGTAAACCAAGGAAGTACTAAAAAGTAAACAATCCTAAAATTCAAATGCATTCAATGTCATATATAAATAAGAAGCTAAAGAAAGTAGGTATCCATCTGGGAGTACTCACAACCTAACCCCTCTAGTTCAACTAAACAAGAACGAGCAACCCTCTGGGAAGTACACACAGTCTAACCCCTTTGGTTCTAATTAAGCATATAACCTCTAAGGAAGCACTCACCATCAATTCCCCCTCTAGTCTCGTATAAGTAACTAAAAGGCGCTCTGGGGAAGAAATCATCATCCCATTCCCCCTGTGGCCTACCTCGAGGAACTAAAAACACTCTGAAGAGGCACTTATGTCAATCCACCTATGATATCACATCGTAACAGTAAACAGACACTCTGGAGAATCCCTCAACGTCCATTCTCCCTACGGTCTACTACACCAAGTTATCACAGCCCTGTGTAAGTCAATCGAGCATAGAAATGCATAGAGACAAAGGTAAACCTCAAGAAATACTTGGCTAAACAGTCTATAGCATAACAACATGTCAAAATACAATCACTTAATCCTATAGTACAAGGCATTGAAAGAAAAAGAATATCCTAACGAGAAAAGCTAGACCAAATGGTCATAGACAGTATAAGAATGGGAAAACACATCCATAATATGGTAAAAAACCATATTCACAACAATTAACCTCTACTCAAGCATTCAAAGCATAACAAGAATTAACTGGGTCAAAACCATAAACACGCAATACCCCGATCAATGGTATTGGGTACTTTTGCACATATAACTCAATGACTCTATGGAAAGGCACAAACCACTTACCTTGGTCTTGTAGGACAGATATATGTTAAAATCGTGCCTTGAATCACCCAAGAACACTTTAGATATATAAAAATTCTAAAAACACTCAACCGAGGATAACTCTTCAAAGAATAGGAATAAAAAAACGAAGCTCGAGAAGAAGGAATAGACTACCATTGCAATCCCAATGCAATTGACGGTGGTCGAATCGATCGAGCAGATGCTCGATCGGGGGCTCAGGGAAAGATCAATGTCGTACGGATGCTCTTGGTCAAAGAAGGTGAAGAAGAATATGCTTCTTCCAATTAGACGTGACCCTGGTCTATTTAATGAAAAAAATGAAATTACACGACATGTACATTAAAAGTGCACAACATGTACTTTCCCTTACCGTCCCTCTCATTAAGCGGTCTCCAGGTCACCACACATGGCCGTGTGCATGGTCGATACACGACAAGAACACGACTACCCATGGTAACCGAGTACACGATGTGTACTTATAAAGTAGATGGCATGTACTTATGAAATTTACATAAACTCCTCTTTTTCTAAAAAAACCAGAAAAAGGAAAACATACCCGATAAGACGATTCAGGTTCTTACAATGGGGGAGGTCTCTAAAGGTCGGATGCTGCTCTGCTATGCGTAAGACCACCTCTTCCACACCCACGTGGAAGAAGAGAACCATATATGTGAGGTCTTTTGTGACAGGTCCCATATGGGTACACTTTTTCATGGGGCCACAATGGTTTAACCCTCACAAACCTCTTTTTTGCCTATGTCATGTGTGCATAAGATTCCATTATTATGCACAAAACTTCCCATCTTTCAAGCAAGACTTAAATCTTGCGGGAAATAGTGCCAAGGTGCCCAATCTTGCACACACCTATGCCACACAATGAAATCTTGCGCGCAACCCATCCTGTGCATAGGACATCTTACACACAATAGTTACATGCCTATGCCCACTGGTTCGTACCACGGGGGCTGTGCTTTTTCACCCCCGCTCAGGATTAGTGATGGGTTGCGTTCCCACCCCATCGGTCCATACCCTTCATTACAGTCACTGACCCCCATGAAAAATGGAGAGTCGCAACACAACCTTTTTGAGCCGGGAAGTCAACATTTTTCATTGCGCCCTTATGCACGCGCACCTTCCACCTATGGAATACCATGATTTGAGATACTCCTCCCCACACCATGAAACACCTTGAGTCAACAGATTCCTCTTGGTCTGTTTCCCATGTCGTGAGTTGATATTCTCATCATCAATTCCCCAAGTACCTTGAGTCGAACCATTCCTCAAGTAACTCATCCAAACCCTATCACCTGAATCCAATTCCTAGTTGAACCAGAAATTACCACTGTTGCGTAAGTCCCAACACTAGCCATTGCTTGGATCCTTCTGCTTATTAGTCCTCTATACATGACTATAACTGTAGTACACCCTATGTTCCAAACATAGGATACCTCTTTCTCTAAACAAGATATGCCTTATGCCCCAATCATAAGATGCCAATAGTCCTTACTCCATGACTTTAAACTATAGAATTCCCTATTATTCAATAATAAGATGCCTCTTACTCCAAACAAGAGATTCCATAAGCTCATAGCACAAGATTCCAATATTCCCTAATGTATGAATTTAAACTACAGAATTCCCTATTATTAAATAATTGGATACCTCTTACTCCAAAAAAGAAATTCCTTATGCGCCTGGCATAAGTTACCAATAGTACTTACTGCATGAATTTAAACTATAGCATTCCCTATTATTAAATAATAGGACGACTCTTACTCCAAACAAGAGATGCCTTATGCGCCTAGCATAAGATTCCATTAGTCCTCAATACATGTCTTTAAACTATAGAGGTCCCAATATGACAAACATATGATGGCTCTTTCTCTAAATGAGATAAGACTTATGATCCAAGAATAAGATTCCAATTGTCCTATCTATATGACTATAAACTGTAGTACACCCTATATGAAAAAATAGGGTACCTCTTGCTCCAAACAAGAGATGTTATATGCGCCATGAGTGAGATTCCAATAGTCCAATCTATGTAACTATAAACTGTAGTACACCCAATGTTCCAAACATAGGATGCCTCTTACTCTAAATGAGATATTCCTTATATGCTAAGCATAAGATGCTAATAGTCCTCACTACATGACTTTAAACTGTAGAATTACCTATCATTCAATAATAGGATGCCTCTTATTTCAAATAAGAGATGCCTTATGTGCTAAGCATAAGATGCCTCAGGCCATGATTATAGTGGCAAAATTTCATGAGCGTTGGAATCCGTTCAAGAATTCCACCACTCTATATCATGATTTTTGTGTCCTTAATTCATATATTCAACCTCTTTTATGTTTGAAGGGACCCCCTAACGGCCTGGTCCCATGCTTCCTCGACTCACCTACCATTCTAGGTGAACTCCCTGAAAGACTTTGGATGACACTTCGAGTTAGGTCTTGTTTTTCGAACACGGTCAACCGTACACCATCATTTGTTTGTCCCCATTTCAGGCTAACAAGATATGGATGATATGTTTCGAAAACGGTTAATAGTTATCCTCCATCATCATGACACCATCACTATTTTTTGAATGGAAGGAATGTGATTCACACTTTTTCATCTCCCTTTGTTTGGACTGATTCCAACACCCTTGGTGTTATCCCACTTGTGCACCAGTGCATAAGTGTAGACCTCAATTATATGCCTCAACCCACCATCGATTTGGGATGCCCTCATGGCCATACATGAGGAATACATTATGGGAATCACCCATCCATAAGCCCCATACACTATTGCAACTTATTAGCAGCACCCAGAAAGCTTCTATGCGTAAGCCACATTCACCATTTCCGCTCCTCAGCGGCACTTGGGTAGCTTCCATGGGTAAGCCCCATTCATCATTGCCACTCCTTAGCAGCACATGGGAAGCTTCCATGCGTAATTCACAATCACTATTTATACTCCTTAGTGGCACTCGAGAAGCTTCTATGCATAAGCCCCATTCATCATTGCCACTCCTTAGCGGCTCATGGGAAATATCCATGAATAATCCCCATTCACCATTTCCACTCCTTAGCGACACCCAGCTAGATTCCATATGTAAACCCCATTAACCGTTGCTACTCCTTAGCGGCACCCGGGAAGCTTCCATGTGTAATACCCATTCACGGTTTTTTCTCCTTAGTAGCACCCGGTCAGCTTCCACGCGAAATCTCTATCCATTCATATCCACTCCTTGGCACCAATGGGAAACTTCCATGCGTAAGCCCCATTCACCATTTCCACTCTTTAGCAGCACCTGGGAAGCTTCCATGCATAAAACCCATTCACCATTTCTTCTCCTTTGCGGCACTCGGGCAACTTCCATGCATAAGCCTAATTTCACCATTGTTTCTCTTTAGGGGCACCCAGGTAGCTTCCACACATAATCCCCATTCACCATTTCCGCTCCTCTGCAGCACCCAAGAAACTTCCATGTGTACGCCCCATACACAATTTTTGCTCCTTAGTGGCACCTGAGCAGCTTCCATGCATAATCCCCATTCACCATTGCCCCTCCTTAGTGGCACCGGGGAAGCTTCCTTGCATAAGACCCATTCACCAATGCCCCTATATAGCGACACTCATGCATCTTCCTTGCATAAGCTCCATTCACCACCATTCATGGACGCACCTTTAAATCATGATCATCAGGTCTTTTTTACCTATTTTTTCTCACACAGAGGATGAATCACGTGGTCTTAGAGGAAGAATTGACCATGAATCATCCCTAGACTACCCTAGATTCTGTTCCCTAACACAATTATGAACTATGTGGACTATGATCCTTGCTAAGGTGAGGTATGTAGGACACCTTCCTAAGGTTCAAGCCCAACACCTGTTGATTCGACCCCCTTCACGTTGGTTCACCAACACCTATTCGGAACTAAAAGGACATTGATCTTTGCCAAGGCGAGGTATATAGGAAGAATCCATGAGGTTCAACCCCAACACCCATTGGTCCCGACCACTTCACATCGGTCCACCCTTGTCCTGCATGACGTGAAAATGTACCCTCTTAATGTACCACAAGACGTTAAATTGTACACATTCAAACTATATGGGATTAGATCCTTGTCTCTAAGGCATGGTACGTAGGAAGCCTCCCTGAGATCCAACCCTGACTAGCGGTAAACCATTGTGTTCCCCAACCAATGATAAGTTGTTGTGTTAGCCAACCAGCAGTAAGTCGTTGTGTTCCTCGACCAGCGGTAAGCCATTGTGTTCCCTGACCATCAGTAATCCATTGTGTTTCCCACTCGACAATAAGCATTTGTAGTCCCCTTTGTTGGGATCCATATCTCTGTTTCACCCCTCGAGCATTAGACCAACCTCGGGCTCCTAACCATGTGTAATCCTTAGCATGTCATATGGTTGGTGTCTTATGTGTACACCCCGATTCTATACCCCCCATCCTGAACTACATTGACTTTGATTCCCTTCCATGGGGATACAAAGGAAGTCTCTTCGAGGATCAAGCCCAACTTCACCATCACCCTTGCATCGGCTCCATTTCACTCTCCATTAAACAATCCACATTTATCCTGATTCTTACCTGGGCTGCCAAATCTCGGTGAGATCATGTCATCCAACCCACCGTCGTTCCTCATGGCACACATGCAACTAACCATGTATAAGCCCCACACAATCCACAATCATTCAAGAAAGAGTGTCCCTCTTGTGATGGTCCACTGTCCACGTGTAAGCCCCAGCATGTCTCCAAGTTTTTATCCTTTGTGTAAACCTTGATTCATCACCCCTTCGAACTACATGGGTTTTGACCTTTGCCGTCTGGACAGACTACTTAGGAAACCTCCCTGAGGTTCAATACTAGCCAATGGTAAACCTTGGTGTCCCCCATTATGGAGTGCACTCTCCAAAATCTTCTCTCAGTGGTGTCTAGATCAGCCTTCATGATGTGACATCTCCCATTTCTAGGACACATCATCTTGGGCCGGATCTTATTAAGCGTTCTGATCCATCCACCTAGAGAACACTCCAGGTGATCCCTCCTAGGGATGTACAAATCTAATATTTCCCTATGTGATGTTTTGATCACACTTATTCTATCTCCGTTAGACATTATACTCATGGCCTACCTCATGTTAAACATGAGATTCCTGAGGAAATCCTCAGAAGACATGCCTTTAGCATAACCATCTCTCCAAGTCATTAAACTCATGGAATACCCTGTGTTAAACATGAAAACCTGAGGAAAACCTCAGAGACAGGCCTCCAACATAAGATACATTGTGATCGACATGGGATGCCTCATGTTCTATGCCTTGATATTCCCTATTATGAGGAAGAATATAGGTTCCCCAATGTCCTTGCATCCAGAGATTCCCCAAAATGCCTAATGTTGTCATCTACCCGGACTGAAGGTTACTACCATGTCAAGACCCCATTTAATTTCCTGATGGAAGTAGTGTAATTAACCAGCGTCCCCAAAGATATGGCACCAGGAATAAGATTCACAAATTAAAACATGATTTATAAGGGAGACCCAGACTAGGTAACGAGTTCTGAGGAGGAATACACGGAAGAAGGAACTGACATCCCATCATCCCATTTAGATCAAGGAGAAAACATCCAAGAACAAGCGATGGATGCCACCCATATTTGGAAAGTGGGAATTTGGGGTAACAGTCAGGGTGTCCTTTGAAATAGAAATATGTGCGCACCCCGACTAAAGTGTCAGAAACAAAACCCAAACCATACATATTTGGTCCCTTAGACACATACTCGAAAGCATCCATCAGCTCGAACCCCAATGTATGGAGGCACAATGATACTTGTCCAAAAATAATTACCACCATCGGATACAATTACAAAATCTTTAGGAACGATGATTACCATTCTCCAAAATTATCTCAACCCAATGGTCTCAAACAAAACATGCCTCACCCCCCAATCTGTAGCCTCATTACTATCATTCGACGGCACCCCACCTTCCCCATGGATTTCTATGGAATGAACCCCCAAAATAATTACCTAAGATGCACTGTTGGGGGTATCTACCCATATGACTGGTCAAAACCACCTAATAACTAATTCAACATATGTGAACATGACTCTAGATGGTATTTTTCCAAAAAAATGTGAGCATTAATCACTAAATAGTACCCAAGACACACAAAGTCAGGAACCTCATGCCCCTACAACCACATCACTCAAATCTGGTGGTCATGAAATCTAAAATCATGATCCATGACCTAAACCTGATGGTCTTTCCACCTCAATTGATGACCATGTCACCCAACTGGTGATCACCTTACCCAATTAACAAGGGCCTTACCCATCCTAACAATCACATCACCTCAATTCCTGATGGCCATCGCCATCTCAAACCTCAATCCAAGCCCATCATGATCCAAAGGACCTCATCAGTATATGACAAGAAATTTATATACATATATCCATTAAATTTAAATAAATCAATTCAATTTAAATAATAAATTCAAATTAATATAACTGAATTAAACTACCAATTTTTTTAAACAAACCAAATTAATATAAAGAATGCCCCTGACCTAACCGCCCAAGGTTCCAAGCCTCTATCATGGCTCAACCCACTTGTAGAGTTGATTTGGAATTCCTATTGGAATCTTACATGGGTTAAATCAATTAATTAATAACAAACATTTAAATTTTTGGGTCTTTCTCAATCAACACCTCAACCCTCTAAAATTCGTACCACCCGAACAATCGTGAAATCTCAAATAAAAGGTATAAACCACCTACCTTGGAGTAATATACATATACATATATGATATTAGCCTCTATCTTCTATCAGGTTGGAAGAAATTAGAGTTTCAAATGAACACCCTAAAAATAGGGAAAAATGACTTGAACGAATTTAGAGATCCATGAGATGAGATAAAAGGAAGAGAATCATTAGAGAGGAGAGACTCACTAATGCAGTTCCAACTCAGTTGATGATGACAAAAATAGAGATTGGATAGAGGAGAGGGATCATAAACTAGGGGAGGATGAAATGGGAGAACTCCTTGCTATGCATGTGACCAAGGAGGAGGGAAAGAGGAGGAAATTAAGAAAAAGCGAAGAAGAAAAAAACCACAAACCTCCTCTTTAAGAGGTCGTAGAGTTAGATCACATGTTTTTCTAAACTGTGTGACAAAAATGTGGGATAAATTGTTGAGGTACTACCAAAATGGAACTTCCTATGAATCTTGCATATGGTTTTACAAACTATGTACATGCCATGAAAAAACCCTCCTAAAAAACATTTGACTTCCTCACAAAACTATGTGACCCAACCCACATGGTTTTTTAAACCGTACAACAATACAAAAATGGGATGAATGGTTTGTTGTGAGAGGTTTCATGGTTTACCCTAAACCCTACGCCTCAACTTGCAACTTCTAAAATAGGTATTCGAGCCTATAAAACACCCAAAACCCTTTCAAACACCTAAGACATTTTCCAAACCTCTAAAACCATCCAAAAATAAGATATAGAATTGATGTAAAACTTGGAATTATTCTTTAATGATCAAAAAAGAAATTGGAATAACCACCATTTAAAAAAATTCAAAAAGGGATAGGTTTTTGACCCACTCCAAAAACATGGGATTTTACAATCTCTCCACCTTGACATAGCTCGTCCCAAATCTATAAAACAAATCTCAGAGATGGTACCTAATATACCCATCTAGGTAAAAAAATAAGCCAGATTACCTGGGTCAAAAGGTTATGGGCTGACTACCTCAAGGGGGATCCCCACCTTAAAAGTGACCTACCCTGGTCTCATGTTGACACAAATCCCAACAACAACATGGTCCCTCGACTATCCCTAGACCTAAATGTCATCTCGTGATGAATTTTCACTCCTGAACCTTATCATGTGCTTCTATGTTATCCCTAAAACCCATCATAATTCTACACAACATCAATTCCCTCCTTGTGCCCATGTAACACATGGCACCGATGAGGTACTTCATCTCAATAGATACTCAAAATAAGACCCTGTGCCTCGCACCTCAATTAAGTAACACATCATAATGATGCCCAGATGATAACACAACTCAAGTAACTCAAATCTCCTTGATGCCTTGATGTAAATACACCTCAATAAACACACATCCATCAATTATCTTTTACAATCCCTTGTGCCATTCACCTCATATATATATATACACAATACACTCAATCCAATGACAATCAACTAATTAGTGCCTGGTTAGTTTGTATACATATAACACATGATGATTATCCACTAAATTAGGATAATATTCATTGGTAATATATATAATATTCATGTTCTTTATTATTCATAAACACCATTTTAGTGCATTTTACACTTTGAACATCATTTCACATTATGATTGTAATACCTTCTTAAAATGCACTATTATGTGGTACATTTTTGAACATCATTTAAAGTACCAAATGTTTCATCTTATTATACATATTTTAATTTTATAATTGATCTACACTCCAATATGAACATGTTTCATTCAGGGATCAATGGAGAATTCATGAAGGGTGATGGAAATATTTGGCAATGAAAGGAAGCAATTCTAGAGAAGGCAGATTGGACACCATCCCACTGATGAGACTGTTGGGCCCAACATACAGGCCCAATTAATCACAAATTTCGTGTTATGATAGAAGACATGTATAGGAACAAATCACTCTTCATGATCCAATGCTAAGTCGGCCTCTATGGTGGTCATTGAGGTGGCCCAAGTTAGAGATACAATTCTGGGCCAGATTCTGCGGCCCAGAAAAACAGCCCACTAATGTGATAATATATCGGAATCCAAAAAATCCAAATGGGACCCAATTTTACAGGCAGTTAAAATCCATCCGGATCTCCATTTTCTTCTTCTATGGACCACTCTGATTCGGCCGTCTAGAAGGTCTTCCAGACGCGTCTGTTCGGTGAAGGAAAGCTGGCTGCCACCTCGGGTCAAATGTGGAAAAGTCCAAATTCCACAAGCTTTCCACCACCTATGGCCTACCAAAATTAATCGATATTCTTTGTACTGTTTGAGGATTGACCAAAGGCTTCTAAAATTCCTATTTAAGGCAGTGGTGGTGAAGGAGTTTGAATCGGGGACGCTTTGTTCAATTGTAATGTTATGCTGCATTTTTGTTGCCTCAAATTTGTCTTTCACATGTACGTTGTTCAATTAACTTTAGTTTCTTAATAAAAGTTCTTCTTCTACTCTTATTCTGTTGTTCTTCATATCACTTTGATACCGTTGGATCAAAGTGTAAATTTATTCACACCAACCCTTGTGAAATTATTCACACAACAGTGGAGTGATCATTTTATTTTTGTTGTTTTCTTTACTTCTCCATTTCCTCCCTCATGAGTCTACTTTCCGCTTCCATTGAAACCATGGGATCAATGGAGGGCTAACCCACTTATGGGTTGATCCAAGAGAGTATCAAGGGGCTGGATTGGATGTTATTTATCACCTAATTAATGTATAATCACTTCTTTAATTGGGATTTTTATTTGATGATTTTTAAACTCCATCGTCCTTGTTGAATTTAAGGCCACACACTTCAAGTACTAATACGATCCTTTACCTTGAAGTGCTCAAAAATTTGATCCTTCAAGTGTGTAGGTGATAAGTATTATAGGGTGTAGGAATTAAACCAGTAAGTGATGATGTTGTTTTATCTCCTTAAATGAACCCATCTCAAATTTAAGAAATTGAAATCATTAAAAAGAAAATACATCCAATCCACCCCGAGCGATAACCTAGGATCAACTCATTATTTTAAATTAAATTCACTTAAATCTATTAGATATATTTAAAACCCATCCAAAATCAATCCAAGTTGGCCACTTCATAGCTGAAAATAGTCCATAGAATGTACGTGTCTATAGGTTTCTTCTTAGATCTCTGTGGATTCGATAACCCAAGCTAAACTACAAGGACCGTCTTACCTTCTTCTCTTGGGTAAATTTGAGCGAGAATCAAATTTTGGCACCGTTTACGGGGACCCAAGTAAGTCATCTAAACACCCATTCTATTCTCCCCCATTTCTTCTTTTCTCATCCAAATTATCTTATCTTGTCCCTTTCTCGTTTTTTTGGCACATGTCCGCCTACACCCGCGATCAATCAAACCGTCTAGTTAGGGTGGATAGTCCTGGGGTTGGGGAGTCAAGTACATCAAGGGAACTCATTCCATTATATCATAATCTTTATAATACTTTAGAGTCCAAAATTGAGCCAATTTCAATGGAAGGTTTTCAAAGAAACCAACACATAAACCCGGGTGGGAACCAAAATGGAAACCCAAATGAGGCAGCCCCAAACTTGGGGAATGCAATTGATCAAACCATGAATGACTACCTCACACCTTCTTGGACCAATGCCCCCTCATGAATTAGACACAATTACCTAGGATATTCCAACTACATCTTTAAACCCCATGTCCTAAACCACCTTCCCACATTCCATGGAATGGAGTCCGAGATGCCATACCTGCACATTAAGGAGTTCAATGACATTGTAGAAACCATGTGTCCTCCACATCAACTAGAATATGCTAAGATGAGGATATTTCCTTTTTCTTTAAAGGATCAAGCTAAAAATTGGCTAAACAATTTGAGACCATCATCCATAAACTCTTGGGACCAACTACAAAGAGAATTCTACAAAAAATAATTTCCCCACCACAAAATAATTGCACTTAAAAAGAGTATCCAAAACTTTTTTGAAAAAGAGGGAGAGTCATTCTATGAAACATGGGAGAGGTTCAAAGACACTCTAAACAAGGTTCCACACCATGTTTTTTCTATTCCTGAACAAGTGAGATTTTTCTATGAAGGGTTGGGTCCGGGGAACAAACAATTCATTGACATGATGTGTAATGGAACCTTTAAAAACAAATCCCCAAATGACGCTTACGAGTATCTAGAAAGCCTTTATGAACAAACCCAAACATGGGGAACTTCACCTTATTCTGAAAAGCCACAAAGAACTACTGGAATTCATACACTTAGAGAAGAGGAGAGCCTTAGGGATAAACTCGCAGTACTCTCTAGGAAGGTTGAAGAGATAGACCTTAGGAAAGTCCATGAAATCCAAACTGTTGACCTTGTTTGCACAATTTGTGAAAAACATGACCATAAGACAGACAACTGCCCAACTATTCCATCCATCAAGGATGTTATTTTAGGAGGACCTGCAACAGAAGTAAATGCCTTGAACTTTCAAAAGCCTCAATACCAAAACATCTTCAATCCTAGGTATAACGACCACCTAGGATTCCGCTGGAAAGATAACCAACAAACTAGCCAACCACAGGGACAAAGTCCTTACCCCCATCAGAACTACCAAACCCATAACCAGTTCCAAACCCAACCTATCCAATACCAACAGCCACCGGTCCATTTTCAACAAACCATCCCACTTCCAAAATATCCCCCTGGGATAAACCAACCTACTCAAGCACCCACCCAAACTGTTCCACAAAGCCTACTAGAACAACTGTGCAAACAAATTGAGAGGATGAACTCGGAGGTATCTTCCCTAAAAAAATAACTTCAAACCATCAAAACTGGAAAGGCACCCATGCCTACTCAGGCAGTGCCATCCTCAACTTCAAGGGGAGAGTCAAGTTGTGCTCAAACAACTGATGAACAACTAAAGGCTGTGACTGTTTTAAGAAGTGGGAAATCAATTGAGAAACCTGAAAAACTAATTCAGAACCCACCTAAAGATTCAAACTTGGATGAAAATTCAAATGAACCACAAGATCAAATTGAGGAAACTGATGACATTGTCAAGGAAACAACTCTTCAACAAACAACCCCACATCCTGCACCATTTCCTCAACGCATGAGGGGGAAAACCAAGCCTGAACTGAGTGAAACATTGAGGGAAATCTTCTCACAAGTCAAGTTGAACATTCCTCTTCTCGATGCAATCCAAACCATACCTTCCTACTCAAAGTACCTTAAGGACTTGTGCAATTTTAAAAGAAAATTTTCACATAAAAACCAAGTCCTTTTGGCTGCTAATGTGAGTACCACCATTCAAGGGACCATTCCTCCTAAGTTGAAAGACCCAGGTTTCCCTTACATCAATGTTGAACTAGGAGAAAACAAAGTTGTCAAGGCCTTGTGTGACCTAGGTGATAGTGTCAATCTCATCCCATATGATGTGTACTGCCAGTTAGGCCTAGAAGAGATCCAACCCACATCTGTCACACTTCAACTTGATGATCATAGCATTAGTGTTCCAAAGGGGATTTTAAAGGACGTTCTGGTGAAGGTTGAAAACTTCATCTACCCTGCTGACTTCATTGTCCTTGAAAAACATCCAATCTTAGGAAATAAGGAACAAAACCCAATCATCCTTGGTCATCCTTTTCTTGAAAAAATCAACTCTGTTATCCGAGTTCGAAATGGGAACATGACCATCACCTTTGGGAACATGAGTCTAGACTTGAACATCTATAATGCAAGCTCACAAATAGGGGATGACGAGGAAATTCATGAAGTAAACATGATAGGAAGCATTGATAATGAATCCATAGAACATCAAGGAATATTTGATGGATGTTTAAGTCAGGATGAGATTGATTTCCTTTGTTCATATGAAGGAAGTTTATCTCCTTGGATTGAATAATTTTCAAATTTCTCTTATGATGAATTCTTAGGTCCAACAATCAGTGATACCTTTCAAGAAACCAATTTCATGGAGACCAATCAAACTTCCTTCCCTAAATCTGATCAAGCCAATCTAGTAGCTGAAACTTCTACAAGTGGGGAATAAATCATATCTGAAACTCTAAAAAAAGAAATTGATCTTGATCTAATGTCCCAATCTTCTGCTACAATTCTGAGCCAACCTAATCTTGAATTGAAGGAACTTCCTGCTACACTCAAGTATGCTTTCCTAGGGGACAATAAAACACATACTATTGTCATTTATTCTTCTCTTGAATCCAATCATGAGAGGATGCTTCTAGATGTCCTTAGGAAGCATAAGAAATCCATTGGTTGGACCCTTTATGATATTCCTGGGATTATCCCACTTATCGGGACTCATAGGATTGTTCTGGAATCTAATTCAAAGCCATGTTGTCAACCTCAACGACGACTCAATCCTAATCTCATGGAGGTAGTAAGGAAAGAACTTCTGAAATTGTTGAAAGCTGGTATCATATATCCCATAGCTGAGAGTGAATGGGTGAGCCCAATCCAAGTGGTTCCAAAAAAGGTTGGAATCACAGTGATAACCAATGAGGATGGAGAGATTCTTCCAACAAGGGTGAGTAGTGGATGGAGGGTCTGCATTGACTATAGGAAACTAAAATCATTCACCAAGAAGGACCATTTCACCTTACCATTCATTGACCAATTCCTTGAGAGAGTGGAAAGTCATGCCTTCTACTGTTTCTTAGATGGGTACTTGGGGTACAATCAAATTGAGGTATCCCTAGAGGATCAAGGGAAGACTACATTCACATGTCCTTTCGGTACCTTTGCCTTCAAACACATGCCCTTTGGGTTATGCAATGCCCTTGGAACCTTCCAGTGGTGCATGATGGGAATCTTCTCAGACATGGTAGGGGATTTTCTAGAGGTCTTCATGGATGACTTCTCTGTGTTTGGGGATACTTTTGAGGGATTTCTGCAGAATGTGGAGAGAGTCTTGTCAAGATGTGAAGAAAAGAATCTGGTCCTAAACTGGGAAAAATGCCATTTCATGGTTAAAGAGGGACTTGTTCTAGGCCATCTGGTCTCGAGTAGGGGGATTGAAGTTGATAAAGCAAAGGTTGACATCATTCGTCACCTTCCATCACCCAAAACTGTCAAGGAAGTGAGGTCTTTCATAGGACATGCTGGTTTCTATAGAAGATTCATCAAGGACTTTAGTTCAATATCTCGTCCCCTTTGTGCTCTCCTAGTAAAGGATGCTCCATTTGTTTGGACAGAAAGCTGTGAGGGTTCATTATCAACCCTCAAATCGTCTCTCACCTCTCCTCCCATTTTGAAATATCTAAATTGGAACCTTCCTTCTGAAGTTATGTGTGATGCCAGTGGCTTTGCTGTTGGAGCTGTGTTAGGAAAACATTGTGATAAAACTCCTTATGTCATTGTTTATGCACGAAAAATCCTTAAATGATGCCCAAATAAACTACACCCCTATTGAAAAGGAGTTACTTGATATTTTGTTTGCTTTAGAGAAGTTTAGGTCCTACCTCTTAGGATCCCCCATCACTGTGTTCACTGACCATTCTGCACTAAAATACCTCTTCCAAAAATAAGATGCTAAGGCTAGACTGATTAGGTGGGTCCTTCTCTTACAAGAATTTGACCTCACAATCAAGGATAAAAAGGGAGTTGAAAATGTTGTAGCTGATCACCTCTCTAGGATGGGATTCAAAGACAACTCAAATCACCTTTCTGTGTCTGATTCGTTTCCTGATGAACACTTATACTCTGTGAGTGACTGCCCTTGGTATGCTGACATAGCAAATTTCTTAGTGACAGGAGTCATTCCAAAATTCTTAGGGACTCAATCTCGAAGGAAATTTCTTTCTGATGTTAGACACTATGTGTTTGATGATCCATACCTCTATAAGTTCTGCCCTGACCAAGTCATTAGGAGGTGTGTTCCAGATTCTGAACAAGAGTCCATCCTTAAATTCTGTCACTGTGAGGCATGTGGAGGTCACTTTTCCTCTAAGAAAACATCTGCTAAGATTCATCAATGTGGTCTATTCTGGCCCACCCTCTCAAGGGACTCCTACACATTTTGTCAAATATGTCCTAGGTGTCAACAAGTAGAGTCCATCACAAAAAGAAATCAAATTCCACTCACTCCCATCTTAGTGGATGAAATATTTGACTGTTGGGGAATTGATTTCATGGGTCCCTTCCCAAACTCTCAGGGATACCTCTACATACTCTTAGCTGTTGATTATGTCTCAAAATGGGTTGAGGCCATTCCCACTAAGTCCAATGATCATCAAGTTGTGATTCAATTTCTGAAAGAGAACATATTTTCAAGATTTGGAATTCCTAGGGCTATAATCAGTGATCGAGGAACCCATTTATACAACCGCCCATTCTCTTCACTCATGTCTAAGTATGGTATTTCTCATAAAGTGTCCACTGCATACCATCCTCAAACCAATGGTCAAGCTGAGTTAGCGAATAGGGAGATTAAGAAAATTCTTGAGAAAACTGTCAATCCTTCTAGGAAATATTGGTCCGAGAAACTCTTGTATGCTCTTTGGGCATATCGTAAAACATTCAAAACCATCCTAGGAATGTCACCATATAGGTTGGTTTATGGAAAAGAATGCCATTTACCTGTTGAAATTGAGCATAAGGCCTTTTGGGCAATTAAGAAAATGGATTATGACCTCTCATTGGCCGGAACAAAAAGGAAATTAGATCTCAATGAACTGGAGGAACTAAGGATGGAGGCTTATGAAAATTCAAGGATCAATAAAGCTAGAGTTCAAGCCTACCAATCTAGGAATATCAAGGTCAAACATTTTGAACCAGGAAAAGTTGTGCTCTTGTATAGTTCAAAACTTCATTTACACCCAGTAAAGTTAAGGTCTAGATGGTCAGGACCTTTCATAGTGCATTATGTGTACCCCCATGGGGCAGTAGAGATTCAAGATCCCACAAGTGGTTACATTTTCAAGGTCAATGGTCAAAGGTTAAAACCATTCATTGAATCATTCAATAAACAGGAAATAGAGGTTGAGTTAACTGAGCCAACCTATGAACCAGGAAAAAAATTAATAGATTTAGGGTCCATGTCGAGCTAACGACGTTAAACAAAGCGCTGAATGGGAGGCAAATCATGGTTTTCAATTTTCCAATAATGTTTTTGTTTTAATAAACTTTATATTTTAAATAGGATTAATTAATCATTTTTACATTTTAAAAAAAGGATTATTGACATGTTCTTCTATTATGAGTATAGATGGGTATGAAAGGGGAGCATCGTATTCATCCATGTCACGCGGTGTGATCCCTGAGTAATAACTTACCCAGAATATTAAAAAGAAGACAATGTATCATTAGTTTGATTAAAAAAAATAAAAAAATAAAAAAATAGGAAAAACTATAAAAATGATGATACTTGGAATTAAATAAGTCGCTGTGTTGTTTGTTTTGTCGGGTTTGTTCTTATTTTTGTTTAGGTACTATTTTGGGTGATACATGTTCAATAAAAGAGGTGCCTACATCCCCCAAGAGATCAAAGGACTAATTTGGAGTACCAAGAACTTCAGCTTTAACCACCAGGTGATTTCATTCCATGATCCTCAGTTTCAATTTCCTTTTTGAACTTCCATTATCTGCCTCTACTCCTTCTAAATTTTTATTTCTTCAAACACTGGGGATAGTGTTGTTTTAAGTTGGGGGGGAGATAAAATAAAAAAAAATTCTTTTGTGTAAAAAAATGAATGATTTGAAAAAAAAAGTGTAAATGGAAGGAAAATTCCTTTAACTTTGAACATGGTAATACACATTGAAAACTTTGGAATTGAATATCAAATAATTTAGCATGCCCTGATTCTGATTTTAATCCTTGTATAATTTCATGAGCATAGATTTTGGAAAGTGTGGTTGTCCAATGTGATATTTCATTGTTTATATTTTCATCCAAATAAAAAAAATTTCACAATGCACGTTCTTTGGATATTGGGGTATTAGTTTAAGTTCATGGGGTCCCATAAATAAATAGCATAGGTTTGGTGATCATTTTAGTTTAATATGAGTATTAAAAAAAATTAAAAAAAAAATTGCGCGCAGAGCAATGAAATGACCTAATGTGTGGCTTTCGGCACTTGGGGATCGTGACTCCATAGTTGTATGGCTCAGAGTTAGTAATTTTATCTCTATTTTTGGTGATTTGAATTTGTTTTTGACTGAGTTAACTCGAGATGACGCCCAAGTATGTGGGCTTCACTTGGCTCCCTAAGGTCTTTGAGCCTGGGAGTCATTGGCAAAGTCTCGCTACAGGGGTTGACTCTTTTGAGTGCAACTTCAATTACCATGGAAAAATTGCAAAAACAAAAAAAAAACAAAAAAAACTAAAACTAAAACAATTATAAAAAAAAATGAATACTCATCTTAATATAGAAATGTGATTCCACCTAGCACTTCCGTAATTTCCTCATTGAATAAAGATGAACCCCAATGTCTATTGTGATGCACAACACATCCTCATACTTAATTGATATTGGATGAAATACGAAAATGAATTTGAACAAATGAATGGACTTGGGATTGGGATCTTCTTATGAAACTATCTTGTATTAAAATATTTTGATGGGTTTCGTGATTGTTTGGTATAAGTTTTTTTGGTGATCATTGTGTATTAAAATGTTTTTAGAAAAGGGAATTCGAATTTCATATTGTTGAGATATATTTTGCTCGGGACTAGCAAAACTCAAGTTGGGGGGTGTGATTAGCCACTAAATGAGGCTAATATTCATTGGTAATATATATAATATTCATGTTCTTTATTATTCATAAACACCATTTTAGTGCATTTTATACTTTGAACATCATTTCACATTATGATTGTAATACCTTCTTAAAATGCACTATTATGTGGTACATTTTTGAACATCATTTAAAGTACCAAATGATTCATCTGATTATACATATTTTAATTTGATAATTGATCTACACTCCAATATGAACATGTTTCATTCAGGGATCAATGGAGAATTCATGGAGGGTGATGGAGATATTTGGAAATGAAAGGAAGCAATTCTAGAGAAGGCAGATTGGACACCAGCCCACTGATGAGACTGTTGGGACCAACATACATGCCCAATTAATCCCAAATATAGTGGGATGATATAATACATGTATAGGAACAAATCACTCTTCATGATGCAATGCTAATTAGGCCTCTATGGTGGTCATTGAGGCAGCCCAAGTTAGAGATACAATTCTGAGCCAGATTCTGCGGCCCAGAAAAACAGCCCAGTAATTTGATCATATCTCGGCATCCAAAACTTCAAATGGGCCCAAAATTTACAGGCAGTTAGACGACATCAGGAGATAAATTTTTTTCTTCTATGTCCCACTCTGATTCGGCCTTCTAGAAGGTCTTATAGATGAGTCTGTTCAGTGAAGGAAAGCTGGCTGCCACCTCGGGTCAAATGTGGAAAAGTCCAAATTCCACAAGCTTTCCACCACCTATGGCGTACCAAAATTAATTGAGATTATTTTTACTATTTGAGGCTCGACCAAAGGCTTGGAAAATTCCTATTTAAGGCAGTGGTGAAGGAGTTTGAATCGGGGATGCTTTGTTCAATTGTAATGTTATGCTGCATTTTTGTTGCCTCAAATTTGTCTTTCACATGTAAGTTGTTCAATTCACTTTAGTTTCTTAATAAAAGGTCTTCTTCTACTCTTATTCTGTTGTTCTTCATATCACTTTGATACCGTTGGATCATGGTGTGAATTTATTCACACCAACCCTTGTGAAATTATTCACATAACGGTGGAGTGATCATTTTATTTTTGTTGTTTTCTTTACTTCTAAATTTCCTCCCTCATGAGTCTACTTTCCGCTTCTATTGAAACCATGGGATCAATGGAGGGATAACCCACTTATGGGTTGATCCAAGGGAGTATCAAGGGGATGTATTGGATGTTATTTATCACCTAATGAATGTATAATCACTTCTTTAATTGGAATTTTTATTTGATGATTTTTAAACTCCATCGTCTTTGTTGAATTTAAGGCCACACACTTCAAGTACTAATACGATCCTTTATCTTGAAGTGCTCAAAACTTTGATCCTTCAAGTGTATAGGTGATTAGTATTAGAGGGTGTAGGCATTAAACCTGTAAGTGATGATGTTGTTTTATCTCCTTAAATGAACCCATCTCAAATTTAAGAAATTGAAATCATTAAAAAGAAAATACGTCCAATCCACCCCGAGCGATAACCTAGGATCAACTCATTATTTTAAATTGAATTCACTTAAATCTATTAGATATCTTTAAAACCCATCCAAAATAAATCCATGTTGGCCACTTCATAGCTGAAAACAGTCCATAGAATGTACGTGTCTATAGGTTTCTTCTTAGGCCTCTGTGGATTCGATAACCCAAGCTAAACTACAAGGACCGTCTTAACTTCTTCTCTTGGGTAAATTTGAGCGAGAATCACATGCACATAGTGCACTCAAAATAAATAACCCTAAAAAAATCAACACCAAAATAAAAAAGAATCATGGCTACACCCACAGTGCACCTCTAACCATAATCAACTCTTCTACCTGCTCTACCCCTGGTAGCTCCACGATGTGCACCTCACCCAAAGCCTGACTTCCTGAAGCCTAAACTCCCTACATTATTGCACCAGTAACCAGCCACTAACCTCCCTACTGGGTCCCAGTGCCTCTACCATGACCACTGTGTATAGATTAATTTTTTCTACCATCACCTTGTACCTCTCTAGATTTGATCTCAGAACCCTAAGTCTACCCAGATCCCTGAATTATAACTATTTGAAAAGGATTCCCACAGAACCTCTAGAGATTCCAAACCTATCCACATGCCTAAAACTCTTTTGTAGGCCACTCACACTAAGTCTGTACATGTCATGGATGCCCATCCTAGAAGAACACCGTCGAAGACACACTCTGAGGTGTTCTTCTTGATTCCTTGTCCTGACTACCCTAATGGAACTCATCTCACCCTCACTTCCATAAATCTGAAGCGTTGACATTGAAATAACATTCCAACTTCTCTCGGTTCGAGTAGAACCTATCCATTATGTTTCCATCATCTATGACCACCTATCTCACCACCTCTGAGAATGAGGATAACATAAATATATTTACCTACACCTGAATGGCATGTCATAAACCATCATTGAAACACCTCACCCTTGAGGTGTCATTGCTCACCATGTAAAGTGTGAAGTGACACAATTCAGTGAATGTAACTACATAGTCCATGATGGACATGTATCCCTAATGAAGGCTCAATAACTCCCAATCTATCTCCACCCTCAGTGTTTCTGAAAGGAAGTGGTCGAAGAACCTGATCTCAAATTCCTTCCAGGGCAGTCCCTTGTGTATGCCTTCCCGAACTTGCACGTCTCACCAATTCATAGCCGGTATTTTGATAATGTACATACTAGCTTCATCCTCTACCTTAGAGGAATATCTATATTCTGAAAGTTCATCTAAATGGAATCGATCTAATTCTATCCACCTATGGACCACCCTCTCCCTAAAAATGTGGCGGGTGCAATGATTGAAACTCCCAAGTCAGATATGCTATTGAAAGATCTAATCCTTGATCTCCCCTATTGATAACATGGATAATAAGTACCAAACATGGTATATGCTTATCATCAATCCATGGCCCAACAGCTGTGAAATTTGGCAGCTGCCCTGCCTGCACTGGAATCTGAGACTGAGCATGTACTTACTCTACCTGACCATCAGGGATCTCAACCTACTCGTGCTCCTACGACACTCCGTCACCACCTTCTTGATGCTCCATACGAGCCATCTTGGTAGGAACCCACTAGATACCATCACTTGGTCAGACATCCCAGATAACATACATATAAATATCATAGATAAGTTAAGTAGTAACAGTTAGCGTGATCTCACTACCCTTATCCTTCCGCACCAAAACCATGTCACAATACATATTGGCCTCATGGCCTCCTTATATTCCCTCAACAGATCCAAACATCAAACATTCCCCAATAAATTCCCTTCTTAATGAATCACATCACCTAAAACCAATGACCACGTCTCCCAACTAAGTGATCAACATCACCCCATTTCACAACACTTTCCCACTCTTAGAGGAGTTAGGCCCAAACACACACATATATACATTACACATCATACCAAATTTCACATATCACAAGGAATTATACTATCAAATAAATTTCATATATATATATATATATATTAAACATACTATAATGTTCATAATCAAAAGAATAAGCAAGAAAACAAGCATAACCAACACCCCTTACCATACACGACCAAGTGTCCAATAACTCCTTCCTTGCCATACCATGACAAGGATAACATATCCAAAAAATTAAAAATTCACATTCCATGTGCACCACTCAATGTGTAAATTATATAAACCATAAAATTTGAAAAACATTACAAAAATTCCCACCCCTGGAAACTTTGTCTGTCCCCCGTGCATGGGGCTGCATGCACTCTAACACGAGCTATAAACCCAGTTATGAAAATATCCTAATATCTAGTCTATCATAACCAAAATAGTAATACTAAGAAAATAGGTAAATCAACCTACATCTGATACCATTTTTAGTGATCCAAACTGATTATCCACCCGTACAGTGCTTCTTATCCAGGTTCCACTGGCCTTAGGTGAGCCTCCCCATATGCTAAAGGATTCTAACTAGTAGAGAGGGGGTAATAAGGGTTATAGTGGGGATACTATACCCTCACATGATGATAGTATAATGGTCTAATTATATATATAACATGAAATAGAATAAAATACTAAACAGTGTTAAACCAGACCCGCTAATGGAAGAATAAAATTCTTTATCATGCAAAAAAGGAAGCATAATTAACAACTATAAAAAATTAATAAAAAAACATAGCATTTATATATCTAGGAATATAGATCTTAATTTCTGGTATGTATCTTTATTTTGGTATTTTTTGAGAAAAAAAGATAGTTTTTTGGAAATTTAAGGTGTACACATTGTGTACTTAGGAGTACACACCATGTACTGGCCATGTAACGGCTGAGTACATGTCCATGTGGGGTGACCTATAGACTGCATAATGAAAAGGCAAGTTAAGGAATGTACACAATTTGTACATTAGAAGAACATGCCGTGTAATTTTATTTTTATTTTTTAAATCGGATCGGGGTTGCGTCTAATTTCTAGAAACACCTTCTTCTAGCCCCGTATCACCTAGGATCGATAGAAATTGATTAATATTCTACGAGCCCATAAACCACCATCTGTTATCCGAATCAAACACCATTGATTGCATTGGAATCATATCAGTGAGTTATTCCTTCTTCTATAGCCTCTCTTATTGATTTATCATCTTGGGTGAGTTATTGGAGGTTGAGCATTTTTGACATTTTTATAGATCTATGATGTTCTAGGTAAATTCAAAGGATGAGGTTCAACTATATCAATTGTACAATGTCAAGGTAGGTGTTTTGGTCCTTTCCATAATTTTATTTTGATTATATGTGAAAAAAGTTCCCAATGCCCAATTATAGGGTATTGTGTGTTTATGAAATTTAATCTTATTGTTTGCCTCATATGCTTTGTTTTTTTTTGCGAAAGGGGTTTTGATTATAAATGGGGTTATTACCTTTCTATGGATGTTTTTTCCCATGTTTGTTTGAGATTGGACATTGGGTCTAGAAATGCCTATTAGGCTACTTTGTTTTCAATGCCTAGTGCTATTTGGATGGAGTTGATATTATATGACATGCTTGTGATATGAATTATATCTATTTAGAAAAGTAGTATTTGAGATTTACTTTGGATGTTGGATATCATTTGTGCATGATTTTGTTACATGGGGTTGTGATAACCTGGTGTAGTTAGACCAAAGGGGGAATTGATGTTAAGGGATTCCCAGAGTTTCTGTTATACTTTTCACGTTGCAAGACCAAAGGAGGGATTGTCGATGATTTTCTCCTCAGAGTGTCTATAGTATACCATTACGAGACCAAATGGGGAATTAAAATTGAGTGATTCCTTAGAAAGTCTGTAGTTTATCATTATAAGACCACATGAGGAATTAACGGTGAGTGCTTCCTCATAGAGTCTTTGTTTGCATGAGACCAAAGGGGTTAGATTGTGTGAGATTTCCCAGAGGGTTGTTATATCTTTACTATTTAAATGATAAGTTGAACCAGAGGGGTTAGACTACGATAACTTCCCCAAAGGGTTTATTGTGAATGATTGGTTACATAATTATTAAATGTAAATGACTGTAGTTGAAATTGTAGGATTGTTTACTTTTGAGTACTTCCTTATTTATTACTTCATTTTTCATATTACCTGCTATATATATTCACAGACAGTTTGGGATAGATCTTTGGGTGGTCTCCTACTGGGTTTCGTCTCACACCCTATTTGGGTCATGATTTTGTGCCCAAATAGATTTTATTACTATATGTATAGATAAGGTTAAGAACCCTTCTACTTTTGGTACTTAATTACTGTGGAGCTGGAGAGCATGGGGCAAAGTTGAGGCTTGCCATGCTACTGGAGTTTACTCATTTTATTTTTAATTTGGTTTAGTACTATATTTCTAGTGTTGTGACTTTTTTTGGCTATATTCCTAGACATATATGACATGCATCATTTATATATGTGCACTAATTGTTATCTACTTTCAGTCTTCCGCAGTTTATTTATTATATGGTATTACTGGTTCCGTTGTTGTATATTATTTTTATTCGCCTATGTTACTCTGCCAATTAGGGAATAGTTTCCCCACTATCAAACCCAAGGCTCTTGCTGCTAGTCAGCATCCTTTGGCGTTTTGGGAAATACACTTGAGGCTATGTGACCAACTGGGTACAAGGCACCTTTGGGAGGCACTTGAAACAAGGATGTTACAACATAATCTAAATGGAGCATGAATACATATCAGGTCATACATAAAATATCTAAAAGGCAGTCATCATTGGATAACCATAGTATATATATATATGATATAGTCATGATGATACAATAAAAGAAAGAAAACTAAAAGGTTACCTCTAGTTGAGGAAAGAACCAATGATCCCTTTCCTTCCATCCATTCTAACTTAACCACTATGATCTATATCCAGAGCTCGAACCCTTACCCAAATGTAAAATCCTAAAGTTTACATGCATCCTGTAGGGCCTGTCTAGGGTTTGAGAATGAGTAACAATAAGGTACCAACCTTGTGTTCATATCTTACATTTTTGGTTAAGCAGGTGTAAATATGAATAAATAAAAATTTCAGTGTATTAAATTTAAATAACGCAAGCTTCCTTGGTTCCCAACAGCCAACATGATGCTATCACTAGCATCTTCAAATTCCAAAATTCCTTAGCAGATAGGATACTTGGCTCAAGAATCTAGGAACAACCTAATAGATATCAGCCTAAGTGAACCCTCATGTTCTTCCTCAAGAAATCACTGGAACCTTTCTACAACTGACACCTCATGTACAAGAAAATTCACTGATGCCTCGAAGGAATGCCGAAAATATATATTTGGTCCCATAGACCCCTTATTGAAATCATTTGTCGGCTTGAAGCCATATTTCTAGAGGAACAATGATACCAGTCCTAAAAAAATAACCACCTTCATCTCAAATCACCATATCCTAAGGAATAA
Organism: Viscum album; assembly: GCA_963277665.1. Lineage (NCBI taxonomy): Eukaryota > Viridiplantae > Streptophyta > Magnoliopsida > Santalales > Viscaceae > Viscum > Viscum album. Next base: position 1,762,402,545 of record OY728123.1, read on the forward strand.
TGATTCATTTCCTCCAAAATGATCAGAACCCAACAACCTAAAACATGACAGGACTCAACCCCCAACTGATAGCCTCACCATTATCATATAAAGGGTCCTCACCTTACATGTGGATTTATAAGGAAACAATCCTAAACTAATTAACTAAGCCAGACTACCTGGAGCCTCTACCCACATGAGTGGTCAAAACCACTTCATCACTGAGCCAAACTATGTGAACATGACTCTAGAAAGTACTTTGTCCAATACGAGTGATTGGAAATAACCAAATAGTAACCAAGACACACTAATACTGATACCTAATTACCCTACAACCACATCTTTTAAATTTGATGGCCATTCCATCCAATATCATGAGTCATGCCCTCAACCTGATGGTCATTCCACCTCAACTGAGGATCATGTTTCCCAATTGGTGGTCATCTCACCCAAGTAACCCAATCCTATCCCATCTTGACGATCACATCACCTCAATTACAGATTCCCATCACCATCTCAAACATCAATCCAAGCCATTCATGATCCGAAGGACCTATGAAGTATATCACAAGCAATTCATATACATAGATCACTTCAATTTAAATAAAACAATTAAATTTAAATAATCAATTAAATTTAATATAATTGAATTTAATAACCAATTTACATAAAAAACCAAATTAATATAAAGAACTCCCCTGGCCTAACCACCCATGTTTTTGAGCCTCTCTCAAGGATCAACCCACTTGTAGACTTGATTCAGAATTCCTGTAGGCATTCCACAAGGGTTTAATTAATTATTTAAGAACAGAAATTTAAATTTGGAGATATCACTTGGTCAACACATCTGTATTATAAAATTATCACCCCCAAAAACTATCAAAATATAAAATTAATTTATTCACCAACTACCTTAAATTCTAAGACATAGGCACACCTGATATTATCCTCTAACTCTGAATTTTTTTGGAAGAAATTGGGGTTTCCGATGAACATCCTAAAAATAGGTAAAAACGTCTCAAATAGATTTAGTGGTTCGTGAGGTGAGAGTAAAGGAAAAAAGGAGAATTAGAGAGGTTATAATCACCAACACAGTTCTAACTCTCTTTATGGATACTAATACAAAGCTCATATGAAGGATAGGGATTACACCCTATCAGAGGAATAAAGGGGTGGGCACTCTTTTGTGTGAGAAACAAAGGAAGAAGAAAAAAGGAGGGGAAAAAATGAATAGGGAAAAAACCATAAAATCACATCATTAATAGGATGAATGGTTAACTCACTTGGTTTTCCAAACATTGTAGGCTTCAATTTTGATGTACTGCCTAAATAGAACTACACGTGTGGCTTGCACACTGTTTTCCAAACTATGCTTAAGAAGTTCAAAAAACACTCTACAAACACTATATAATTCCTTAAGCGGTCATGCAACCCAAACCATATAGTTTTCCAAAATATGTAAAAATAAAATATTGGGCTACACGGTTTGGTGTGAGGCACCACACGGTTTACCCTATATCATGCTCCTTAACCTGTAACTTTTAAAACAGGCCTTTGGGCCTCTGAGGCACCAACAACCCATCTGAACACCTGATGCAATTTGTATGCCTCTAAATCTATCAGAAAAAATATATAAGGTTGACAGAAAACTTTTAATTAGGTTTTTATGATTGAAAAATAAATTGGCATACCCCCCCAGTTATAAAAATTAAAAAATGTAGTGGTTTTATACCTGCTCCAAAAACTAGAGACATTACAATTTTAAAATTGTCTTTAAAATTGTCATAAATCACCCTTAAAACCTATGAAAAACATTCAAGAATGTTTCATAAATAAAAATAGAACTATAAGTGAAATTTAAAATGATAAAAAGAAACCAATTATTTCATTTCAAAACCATGATATCATATAAGATAATTTTCCTTTAACATAATAAACTTTGAGCTAAAATAATCATTAACATACACATGAAATCTTATTTACTACCCAAACATTTCATAAATCACATTATAATAAAACATGAAGTCAAAATATATTCAGAATATTTTTTGAAAAAAAGAGAATCCATGATTTGTTTTTATAAAAACATACCTTTTTATTTAAAAGGCATAATAATTCCTTTAAATAAAAGATCATTACATTTCCTTATGAAATAAAAATATTTCTAGAAAAAATAATTATAAATAATAGAAAATTTATATAGGTTCCTTGAGACATAATATTCATAGAACTCTTACAAGAACCTTTACAAGAACCCTTACAAATATAATAACTCACTTGATTAATTCCATCAAAATTATCCATATAATATAATCATTACCCAATGCATTGGAGAGATATACCAAGGGAATCCATCATCATAAAAAATTCACAAGGACCATAACATAAATTAAACATATAAAATCTTAAATTTCCATTATCAATATCATAAAAATAGCATTTTTAACCCATAAGTAAAACATTTTTAGATATTGATATATCTGCTTCCCTTAAAACAGAATTTCCAAAATAATTATACCCATAACAATAAAAATAAAGTTTTGTTATTTTAATAAATGATGTAAAATTATAAATTAATCCAAATATCAAATATTTTTTTTGGTAGTGGAAAAATATGTTTACATAGTATACATTAAAATAGAACATACCTTTTTTCTATTGTAAATAAAGTCAAAACATCTTGTATAAAATACATAAAAAGATTCATTTGGAAAATCATTAAAATAGGTTAAAAGAGATATAAAGTCTCATTTAATATTTATTTATGTCAATATAAATACATCCAAAAAATAATTTTATGGATATGTACCTATAGAAAAAATATTTATAAAAAAATATTTAAAATATGTAAATTAAGATTTTAAGTTAAAATATCTCTTACCATGAGTCTAAATTGTCACATAAATTCTTTATCATCAATAATAATAAACTTATGTTAATTATTTACTTTACTAAAAATACTTTTAATATTTATTATTTATTTTATTTCACTTATAACAATGTTATATTTAACTACTTAATTGATTGAGATCGTATTGTACATTTGGAGAACATTTAGCTTATACGTCATAAATGGCTTGTGTATGTTGAAAATAGTCAATTGGATCATTTTTAAATAATTTAAAAAATATTAATCATGAAATAAACATCATGTTTATACATTATATAAAATTCTAAAACCATCCCTTAATGAAATAAATGAAAAATCAATCACATCGCTTACTAGAGATGGTAGTCCACAAGAATGCACAAATGATGTTATCATTTAGAAATTGATGGGAACAAAATATAATAGATTATATATCATATTTTTAGAATTATAATTATTCCATTAATATTATATATATTAATTAATTCCATCATAATAGTCATTCTTGTAAGTTGGTGATGAAAAACGAAACACATTGCTTTGTGAAGGTGGTAATCCACATTTACGTACGAGCGATGTTTTCATTTCCTATATGATTAAAAATAGATGGAAAGGGTTTCTATATAATCATAATATCATTTTAGAATATTTAAGATAATAGTTTTATTATTTTATAATTTTTAAATAATATTTGGATGAGTTAGAAGAATAAATAAACTTGAAATAAGCTAGGAAAGACTTATACCATCCCCTGAGATAATGTCTTAGGATTACACATTAATCCATCTAGGTTTTTTATTTTGGTTATACTAGGACATATATGAATTGTGTATGGTTGTTGGGGATATATTTTGGCATTTATTGGATGGAATAGAGTGCTAAAATGGTGTGATGAAGGGAGGCGAGGAGGTTCCCTTTTTTAAGTGAGGGAGGGACACCCTTGAAATTTGAGTATGAAATTAATGTAAATTAATTTTCATGTTCAATTAGAAAATTATTACATATTTATAAATAATATAATAATGAGTCTAAATCATGTCATAAAATAAAATTTATATAATTTTAGGCGATTTTTTACCCTTATCTCTTAGTTTTAACCCCTCTTAACCCTTTTAATTATTATCAAGAAATCAATCCATTTTACTCTATAGGAGTCAAGAAAGAAACTATAAAAGGATAAGTTAACAATAAGTGGAAAATTTTTGATATTATAGAACATATACCATTAAATCGGATAAATATAATATTTTATGAAATTTTAAATCGTCAAATATAATATTATTCAACATAATTTACCATTAAAGTCATTTTAGAGACTATTCCCATAGATTAACTTTAATGTCTTAAAGATAGTAATAGTATTTAAATATAAAATCATAAAACATATCTAATTTGTTATATATATCTAAACAATTCTTTTAGAATAATAATTTATCAAGATTACATTTTTTTAAATGTTTTTAAAAATTATTTAACTGATTTTTCTATTACTTGAATAGGAATTGTGTGGGTGTTGTATAAGCATTGAAGGTAATTATTCCATACAAAAAAAACTAAAAAAAATTAAAATGAAAAAAAATCTTATTTCAAATAAATATAAAAAAAATAAATCATTTTTATCCCTATTACAAAAATATTAATGATATTAAAAGCAAGAGAGTGACATTTTGAATTTATCATTCACATAAAATAATATAAATGTTATAATCAATGTAATGTTGAAATAAGTTGATAAATTTTCAAATATAGTATGGCTGTGGAAGAGAAATAGTTATGTTATAAAATAAATACAAGTTTTAGGGATATTTTATTCTCTTATACCCTTGTTTTAATCTTGTTTAACCCATTTTTCCCTTATTGAGGTGAAAAATATTCACTACAATTACTATTCATAATGAAAAAAATAAAACAAAAATATTTTAAAAAAATTGAACCACCTAATAAAAAATATGAAGTCTATTTTTTAAGACTCAATTTATCTCATTGGAAGAAATAAATTCTGATATAAATTCATAAAACACAACAAAATAGTTTTTTTAAAATGTGTTTTAAACCTAAAAAGGTACTTATACAGAAATAAAGTATAATGACGATTCCTATATAATTAATTAGATTATATATAATTAAAGGAAAATTATTTTAAATTAAGGTCATTTTAAAAAACATAATGGGTAGTTTCAATTAATTTATTTAATGAACAAAAATGCTTGTTTTATAGAAATCATATTTTCACTATCCAATTAAAAATCAATCTTTTCAAAAAAATCACAATATTTTACCAGAAGATACTTTTTAAATGATGATTAAAATAGTTGTATTAATATAATAAAATTAAATTCCTATAAGTAATATAAATTAATTATAATATATTCACAGAAAGTTCATTGGAAATCATTTTTAAGAAAATATATTTTTGAAACCAAAAACAACTTTATTGAAAATAGAGCAGTTATTTGTTTCTAATTAATCAAGTAATTTTCATTTATATAAAATATTTATATAAATTTTTTATCATGTTATTAATAATATTCATACAAATAATTTAAAATCTATGTTTTAATAACCCCTTTTAAATATTAATATTATTATAGTATATTATAGTTTGATCAAAGAATGATGTTGCATGTTAAGGAAACAATAGAGCATAAAATTAGTTTAAAATAAATTATCAGGGTGTTATAGTTATGGGAAACGAGTGGCTTTACCATGTAAATTTTTTTTCTAGGGAATGTGTTTTTAGTCCAAGTCGAAAAGGTTGTGGGGGATAGTTTGTTAGCCTAAATCAAAAAGATCACGAGGAACAATTTATTAGCCCAATTCCATAAGGTTTTGGGGAATGTGTTGTTATCCCAAGTCCATTATGTATGGGAAGGTGGTTATACTATTTTATCATTATTTTAATTTATTATTTTTTAACCTTGAAATTTTTTTTGTATAACTCTATGTATTTTCAAATGTGGAAATTCTAGGGAAATTTGAATTTGCTTTCAATAGTTGTGGTGCATGAAAAATGACTAAGAGTAGACCATATAGCATGACCTTGGGGATTTGTTTACAAAGGGTTCCCCTTATGGAGAATGTACAAGGTAATTATTTAGTAAGTGAGGCTATGGTTCCATGGTCGATGTATTTTTTTCATGGGTTGTTTGGTTGTGTGTCAGAGAGGAAAAAAATCACAGGAAACCAGGTGATTTGGTGAGTATGGAGGCCTTAGTACCTCACTGGGGGATCACAAAGGGTAAAACTCCAAGGATAGTTTCAATAGTAGGTGTTTATTTAGTTTAAATAAAAATTCCAATTCTATGGTGTGATCCTTTTGGGATTTTGAGGGACCAAAACTAGAACCATGCCATAACCGAGGTCTTGGTGCCATGGTTTGAGGCAGGATAACCTATGTGGAATAGTAAAGGGTGAATGTGTTATATAGGTTGATTAATCCTTAGTGGTAATGGAATGGTGGAAAGTGGTGAGGGTGAGGTACCTATACCATGGTGTTGGGTTCTTCACGCCCAACTAGGTATGGTGTGTGGGGTTTTCCACTATGAAAAAATGGATAAGAAAAATGCTCATCTTTTTGGATGTTTTGACCAGTGGGCTTAAATGTGTTGCGACTATCCAAAAGAGTGAAAAGTGAGGGAGATCAGGTATTTTTCTTTCAAGTTTTTCAAGGTTACATGGTGGCTATTGGGAGACAAAAAATCATGTAGGTAAATCTATGTTGAAATCATTTTTTAGGTGTGTGGTTTTGATATTTAGTGAAAATACCTTTTCCTCTACCAATTTTGAAACACATCTCACCTTTATTTTCCTCACTCATGTGCAAAGGCCCAGAGGCCTCTCTTCCCTCTATTATCTATTGACCCCCATGGGAATGAGGTTGTTTATGGTGTTTTATTTTTCATTTTAGATGAATTTTCTCTAATCCTATCTCCATTATTCTCCCCTCTTGAATTCTAAAATTTTTAGTTTTCACTGGCTAGGGTTTCATTAATGATTCCACTAGATCAGGGTGGAATTTTCAATATATGATCAGGATTTTGTATGTGTTGGATGGAGGATTTCTTGAGAGGAGGATTTATTTTTATCCTTGCTTCTTTAGAAAAGGTACACCCCCAGGAAATTATTTAGAGTTTTTTAGTTAAATTAAATTACATTGGTGTTTAAAATTATGTCATGTGATAGGTCATTGGACCATGATAGTGCTAGGATTATACTATGGGACTTCCGCACATGGTTGGTTTTCATTTTAGTGAAATGAGGTTGCCGAGGGAGATTCTATGAAATTCAAATAATTTCATTAAATTTATAAATTAATAATAAATTAAGATAATTTAATTGAATAATGAATTATAAATCATCATAATTAATTATCAAACATTATTATTTTAAATAGGATATTGAGTGATGATATGATTTTGGATAAGCTTCGATGAGGATGTTCGAGTTGGTTTAAATTATGATAACTCTTAATGAGGTAGGTGATCCATCAAACACACCCCCATTAGTAAATCAATCTACTATTTATGGAATGTGATAACCGATCTCTCCACCTGCGTGTGATTGAAATTTAAATTCAATAACATATTTTAATTAAATTTAAATTCTTGGGGGTGAAACAAATTGTTAAGGGACATGATGGTCCATTGTGAAATGGTGCGATGCCTCAACCACTGATGAATAAGTCCTTGATTAAAAATGTATGCATTATAATATACAGATCGATAGGGATGATCTTTAAATGAATAGTTGATATATGAGACCTTAGATAGATTCATGTACCTCCCCCAAGTAGGGGTGAGTGATGGAATGACATGGTAGGCCCTAGTTGTCCCTTAAAGAAACCTGTGATTCCTTATATCCTGAGATATAGTTGAGATGACCATGGAGAAAGTGATCCTCTCCCATTAAAATATGAGTACCTTGGTGGATAAAACATGGGTTAATTAATGATTTGTTGGGTGTGAGGATTGACCTAGGGTGGATTGGAAAGGGGATGGGCTTGAGGAAGCCTCCCCTATGTGATACTAATATATATTATACTAAGAGTCCATTGAGTCCCTGATATGTTTATGAATATTCAATGTAAAGTGATTCCCTCTAAGTGATTAGTGATGACCTAAGTGGTGATACTAAGATTGAGGAACCCAGTTAGGGTTTCTATGATATTGTGTAACCTATGGAAATATGGAGGGTTCCCTCATGTCATGAAACATTTGAGAAGGTTAGTGTATGGATGGATAATAATAATTGTGGTTGTCACATTTGAACCTAAATCCATATTGTTAGCCTAGTATAGTGGAAGTGAAAGGGATGTGTCACGAACCAAAGAGGTTGACCAATGTTAAATGAGTTAGGCAAGGAAGATGTCCAACCCATGTTATTATTGTTATTGTAATTATTATTATTTTAATTATTATTATTGTAATTGTTATTTTTTTTATTATAATATTTATACCAGGTGGATGATGGCCCTCATAAATAAATTCCATTATATGATATTCCTAGTGATTTCTAGGACTTGGAAGTTGAGTCTAATAATGATGATCAGTTTCTAGGATTACCTCCCTAGGATCCAACCATGGTTGATGATTTTAGGATGTCAAGTGTTACCACCCTATGATCCGGTGGATATATATGGTTTTTATTTTGATATTCCTAGTTATTCTTAGGATTTAGAAAGATTCTTGGTGATTTTTTTAGATTCTAAGTGATACCTAGGATTTGACAGGATTTCCGTGGATTTTCAGGGGGTTCCTAGTGATTCTTAAGCCATGACAGGATTCTGAGTGATTTTCACTAACATTCTAATGATTCCTAGGATCTTAGGATACTATGATAATGAAATTCCTAAAATTATTTCTAGAGACTAGTATTTTTCCTCATGTAGGAATTTTCATGATATCCCATGGTAGGAATTATATCCCCCAATGATAAATTTTTTATGCTCATAGGCATATAACACTAACTGAAGTAGGCATTGTTGATCCCAAGTGACACGTTGGAACTTGAGGATTGAAGATGGTTATTTATTTATAAATAATCTTTGTATTTATTTATTATTATAAGTATTTTTAAAGTACATAAAACGCCTTAAAGTTATATATGAAAGTACATTGGTGGTTCCAAACCGAGTTGTAGTCAAACCCTTCTTGGAAATCCATAGAAATTGGGAACTTGAGTAGAACTCACTGATTATAGGTTCATGTTAGGTAGAAGCCTATATTTGGATCATTTAACTAGATATATTTGACATAGAGTAGAGACTGGGAATGAGGTACAACTTTATGATAGTAGTGAATCCCCTTATACAGTCTCATTATTTATTTCTACTAGTGTATTATGATCTTCCTAGTGGGAGATCAATCATTATATTCTAGAATGACCATGATTTTGTATGTATTTTAACTTCCAAATTCAATTTCTTATAGCATGATATATTAATTTTCTTCCCCGTAATTTGATTATTATTATTATGGATTTTTATTGGTCATATTTCCTCTGTTATTTCATGATGATATGGGGGCATTGTCTCTCCATGGGAACACCTTAGACCCTCACTTCTAGTTAGAATAATCTAATATACCAGGAGGCACGCCTGAGATCCCAGTAGCCTTCTACTAGTATACCAATAAGAGGTCTGGTGTTGGGGTGTCACAAAGTGGTATGTGTGAATCTTTTAATTTCCTATCACCATTTAGGGAGAGGGTATACGTTCCATATACGAATGTTTCAATGCTTATGATGTATTTTAGGATGTTGTGTTGAAAACATCTTCTTCAATAAGAAGTATAGGTTATTGGGGATATGGTATTGTTATTTTTGATTTACACTTTTTTAATTGTATAGTTTCACTTACTATGATGAAATTATGTTTTGGATTGATGATTTATTATGGTTTTTGTTCATGGCCTGTTGGAAGGAGACCTATATGCAGGTATCATTCTAGGAATGTTGGTTTCAAGTGATATATATATATATATATGTGTGTGTGTGTGTGTGTGTGTCTTTATGTTTCTATGTGTGATTAGTTTCATTTATGATAGAGGGTTCAACTATTTAAAGTGTCAAAAATAACTTATAACATGATGGTGACCGTAGTGTATTTCTTCTCATGATAGATAAAATGGATTCTATGGAGGGATGCTCTTTGTTGATGACTATACAGTCCCTCTTATAAGGGATATATAGTGACACATAGTGGTCCATTGTAGGAATTGTATTCCTTCATTATAAAACCTATGAGCGAGATTATGTTTAGTGTTTTTATTAGAAAATATATTTGATTACTTAATGTTTCAACCAAAACCTATAGGGTGTTTTCCCTTATAGATTCTTGGTCGAATTATACTTAATAGAACTATTTAAATATGGTATACTTGAAAAATATCATATTAGAATTATGTTTACATATATATATATACATTTGTGTGCATGTAAACATATATGATATCATGGTACTCAAGAGGTTAGCCTCATATCTACATTCCCGATTAGGATTTTTTCCACAATATGTGATGATTTGGCATGTGATGTTGATATGTATATTTATGTGAGAACCCTAGAGTTTTCATTTTTTAACACGATTTTACAAGTGATGTTGATATGAGAATATATAGGTGTTTCCTATGAGTTATGAACTATGTGAAACTTGGTTTATGGATAATGTGGGTGAGCCTAGTTCCATGAGATGTAGCTCTGGATATCAATGAGAAGAGTGGTATTTACATGGGTAACCTAATAAATGGGTTTAGCCTAGGTTTTGAGTACCTTATTTATGGGAAGCATAGGTAGATGATTTAGGTTATGATATTTTTGTATGATAAGTTATTCTAGGAATATCATATTGTCATCGGAATGCCATTAGATTTTTTTGATATAAAAATAACTTGAGGTTCTTTTGGTATTGAAGTTTAGTTTCGAAGTGAAGGATCTGTAACATCCCAAGTAAGTAATGAATAATATATATTTTTATCTATGTCTATTAGTGAATTAGATAGTGTTTTAGCGGCTTAAAATGAGAATAAATCCAATCTTAAGCATGGAATACACTAATATTTTTAAAAGATTGTTTTACTGCCTTTTGATGGCAAACCATTTTTAAATATATATTTTGACAATTTTATAAGCTATGTTTTTCAAAATAAACTTATTCTTTAATATTGGGACATCAAAATTTACTTTGTGTGAATTTTTGGTATTTTTCTGACAATGTTCATTTTTTTAATGAATAGTGAAAAATACAGCATTTTACATCAAAACTGCTTTTAAATCTACTTTATTTATATGATTATATTATATTTTGAATTGGTATTAAAGTGTAATATAAATATATATTTACCATTTAATCCAATGGTGGTCATTAGGATTAATTTCACTTTGAAATTGGGCATAAACTAATGCCAAACTTTTCTTAGATATTGTTTCAAAAGCCCGCTATTTGGTTTGAAAACTAGAATTATTTTTTAAATAAATTATTGCAATTTATGTGTTTGGAATTTGGTAAAATGGATTACATATTTGGAATCATAAGGTCCAAATTATGTAATCAAGACTCTTTTGTTTTTGGACATTATGAATAGTAATGACGTTAATTATCTTTAATTATCTTGATTAATGAGTAATCAGGTAGTTAAGGATAATAAAATGATATCATAATAATACAAAAAGACCACAAAATGTGTCCTAAGGCTACTGGTTGTCTCATGGCCGACCATGGGATGCCGTGTGCCAAACTTGGGGGCCCCATGGAATCACTTTTGTGAGAAAGTGACTTTTTATCTTTTTATTTTTAAAGAATGTTAAATGTGACAAAGAATGTATCACCTAAGTAAAGTATTTTTAATTTTGTCTACATAAATGATATTTTTGACTATAAATATTAATTATAAAGCTAAAAATATTTCCTACATCATGATATTTTTTTATAGACTTTAAATAAATTAAATTATTTATGACATCATGATGATGCAGCGATTACCTTATTAATAAAGGATTTAAATAAAATGGAAATATAATGTAAAATATAAGACCTACACATGTCCAAAACCTATTGGATGGGTGGATTTCGAACCCTTATCACCTTACCATAGAATTATATCAATTTGGGACCTTTTGAATCCGAAAATCATTTTCAAATAAAGTAACATTTCTTTACTTTCCAAGAGTGCCCCTCCTCTCCTCTTATAAAAGGCCCCAACCTCTACCTCCTTACCCATACTTCCAAAGCCTTTGGATCGGCCAAAACCTGACCATTTTGTCTCTCCACTTCCCTCTCTTACTCCTTGAAGCCTCACTTTGGGCATAAGTCTTCCCAAGGAAGCCTTTGAGCTCAAACCAAAGGGAGTTACCCGATTTTAAGGTAATATCTTCACTTGAGTCCGTTTGTTTTATTTTGCTTCTCCAACCCCCTAAACTCTTTTTATTAATTTCATTTGTAACAACTACAGTATATTCAATATACTAGTATGTTGTTATAAGAAGGATTAGAGCTACACTTACACACAGCTACATCTAATGGTTAAAGGACATACTGTTTCCGTGGATGGTGAATTTATGCCTCCCGAAACGATGATTGTTCAACAATCTTTTAACACCTTAAAAAATGGATATTAAGATGTCACTATATTTATATATGATATATAATATGTTTATGTTTTCCTTAAGCTTCTGTATTTTTCATTTTGTGCATACCTTTATGGTTTCCATTATGGTTAAACGCGATATCTTCATTTAAGGAAGTGCGGACTACCGCCCCCTCAAAGTGATTTGATTCGTTAAATACCATATGTGGGACGTATAAAGGATGGAACTATGATATTATATATGATATTATACTGGAATTATAATATACCTTTATATCATTATGATTCCATTCTATAAAATACGAAATAGAAATGAAAGTAGCGTTCATGCATACGTACGGCTTACCGTCTCCATGAACGGTGCATTTCATTTATTACCTCTTAATGATTATGTAATATTATAAATGCATGTATATACTGGATATATATGATATATACATCATGATTATAATTCTGGATATAATGGATACATGAAAAAATTGTAATTATAAAGGGTTTAGTTTTGACTCAAGTACCATTGATCGTTAAAACAACCGTTATTAACTTAAATAATTACATAGTGTTCATGACATGGAAATAAGTGATATAAAAGGAATAATGAACTTGAAAAAGTTTCTTAAGCAAGTAGAAATTAACTAAAGTTTATTATTCAGGACATTAAAGAATGATCGAGTCAAGTCGGACCCGAGGTATGGGACTTCGTCTCAATCTCCTTTCATTGAGGCATATTTTGTTTTATACACATCCTTCTTTTATACGGTGTATAAACCCCTTTGAATTTTACGTTTATTCAAAAGGAATCTTATTTATACGAAGCGTTTACTAAATGACAAAAGAAAATGTTTTTGTCGTACGTATGCGGCGATAATGACTTCTCCACCGCTGTGACCATTATTTGAGTTTCGACTTCCTCTACAAGCCATACCTTTTTCTAAAAAGAAAAATAAATACCACGTTTTAATTTTCTTTTATTTTTGTATTGAAAATGGTTTTCATAATGTTTTTATATCAATATGTTGTATTGATATCTTGTGATTGAAAGGTGGAAATGTTATGTTTCCTTTATGCATGTTTTATGTGATACAATTACGTTGATGTTCTTGGGCATTATTATGAAGACGGATGGTTCCGTGATAAACTAAGGGTGGGTGAGCCCGATATAGCTCTCCAATGCATTGGGTAATGCGAAGGAGTGAAACGTTAAGGTTTCTTTGAAGAGATTTAGGGAATATACTGTGATGGGTATTCCAAATGTAACCAAGAGGGTTACTCCCTACGTAAGAATGTTATGAATGCCTCAAGTTACCTTTATGTATTATGATTTCTATGGTTTATTCATGATTTGATGAGGTATGTTAAATTGATTATGTTTTATGGGTAAATTATGATTTCATTCTTATGTATATATGTACCCATGTTTCCTTTCCATATTTTTATATCCCTTACTGATCTTTTTATGATCATCCCAAGTTTTTTGAAATGTTTTTCACAGGTCAAGGGAAAGGTACATGATATGATGATAGTGTCAAGGAAGTGTCAAGAAAGAATCCATGTTTTATTTTAAATATGTTTCCATTGATGGGAAATAAGAATACTATCTTTATGTAACCACTTTGTTTATATGTGGAATGTAATGCATGTTTTATGATCTAATTCTCTAAAACTCTAAACCCGAAAACATCCTCAATGTGTAATATTGTAATAACTCAAGATTAAGTAAGGTTTAAGGCTGGGGCCTTATAGTTGGTATCAAAGGTCGGTTTAGATAACTTTAGGAGTTAGAATTCTTTTAAATGATTATCCAAAAATATTTTTTTTGGTCAAATTGAAATGATATAGTATATGAAGATTACCATGTTGCTTCATCTAAGACATGTTTGTTCAGAATGGTTTTCCGCAGAGGAAACAGGGAAGCAGTGCTAGGAAGGCATGCAGAAGGAAATAACCTTTCGAATCAGCATCCTGAGATGGTCGGAATTGGAACTGAACAGTTTGTTGCAGTAATGGCGCAGTTGACTCAAGCGATAAATGGTGGTGGTATCCATGCACGAGATCAGCCAGATCAACCGCGGAGGAACATCTCAGTGGTGGAACATTTCATGAGGCAACATCCTCCATCATTCAGAGGATCATCTGACCCTATGTTAGATGAAGGGTGGATTAAAGCACTGGAGAAGATTTTCGATGTCATGGGGTGTTCAGACAATCAAAAGGTTAGTCTTGCTATTTACCGTTTGGAGGATGAAGCAGATCAGTGGTGGTCGATGGTTAAAAATATCAGGGACGCCGATGAGATTGATGCTCTCGACTGGGATGAATTTAAAGGTATGTTTCTTGAGAAGTATTTTCCTAAGGTTGTTCGACTTAGGATGGAAAAGTAATTCTTGGAATTGAGGCAAGAGGAAGACTCAGTGGCTACCTATGAAGAAAGGTTCACTCTATTGGCAATGTATGATCCAAATTTTATCCGAGACCTTATAGTAAAATCAATCATTTTTACTCAGGATTAACGCCAAAATATCGAAGGGCATTAGCTTCTCGTGATTTTAAAAGTTATGAAAAGCTTGTTTTATGTGCTGAGAAGGTGGAAATGGAGTTTTTCGATGATCAAGTGTTCTATAACAACCAACATAAGAAGAGACCGAGGTGGCAGGAGAAAGGGAAGAATTCTTCAAAAAAGTCTGATGGTAAGAAATCTAAGTTTCTAGTTTGTGATAAATGTGGAAAAAGGCATGATGGGGAATGTCTTCAAAATTACGAAAAGTGTTACTGATGTGGTAACATGGGACATAAGGCTCGTGATTTCACTGAAAATGATCAAGGTAAAGGTAAGACCAAATTTGATTTACAGTTAGTGAAATGTTTTAAGTGAAATGAGATGGGTCACTATAAAAACGAGTGTCCGACAAAGAAGTTGGGTGATGGGAAGCAGTTAGACTATAAGCAGAAAGGGGTGGTGAAATCCTTTGCAACTACTTCAGCAGATGTCGGGCCATCAAATGAAGTTGTATCAGGTACTTTGTTTGTTTTTTCAGATTATACCAGTGTGTTGTTTGATTTGGGGTCTACACATTCTTTCAACTCTGAAAACTTTTCTAGTAAAATGGGAATACCATCTCAAGAAATGAGTCCTGAACTTTTGGTAAAAACACCTGGGGGAAATGTTGAGGCAAAAAGAATTTATAAGAATCTTCCTATCCTTATCTGTGGAAAGAACCTACTTGAAAACCTTATTGTTCTACCTCTAGTAGAGTTTGATGTTATCCTGGGTATGGATTGGATCTCTATTTACCATGCTAAGATTGACTGTAGAGCTAAAGAAGTTTCTTTTCAGAAAGACTTTCAGTTTGTGTACAAGAATGAACCCTTACTGTTGATAACTTTTCAAGAGGCCAAGAAACTTGTAAAAGATGGAAATGAATGTTACCTTGCAAACATTGTTGAAAAAAAGGGAACTGTTCAGATTAATGATGTGCTAGTGGTAAATGAGTATCCTGATGTTTTTCCTGATGAGTTGCCTGGAATAATACCAGATTGGGAAGTTGAGTTTACTGTTGACTTAGTTCTTGATGCTAAGCTAATTTCAAAACCCCCTTATCGAATGGCTCAAATTGAACTTTTAGAGTTGAAGGAGCAATTGCAAGATTTATTAGAGAAAGGTTTCATTCCACCTAGCACATCACCATGGGGTGCTCCTTTTTTATTTTTTAAAAAGAAATATGGTTCAATGAGACTTTTCATTGATTATAGAGCCTTGAATAACATCACTGTTAAGAACAAATATCCTTTGCCTCATATCGATGATTTGTTTGATCAGCTCCAGGGAGCTCAGTATTTTTCAAAGATTTACTTGAGATCGGGGTACCATCAGCTGAAGGTAAAGGAAGCATATGATCCGAAGATTGTGTTTCGTACAAGATATGGCCATTATGAATTTGTAGTAATGCCTTTTGGGCTAACCAATGAACCTACTATATTCATGGACATAATGAATAGAATTTTCCATGAGTTCTTGGATAAGTTTGTGGTGGTTTTCATTGATGATATTTTGGTGTTTTCTAAAAGTAAAGAGGAGAATGAAAGACATTTAAGGGTTATCTTACAAACCTTAAAAGAAAATAAACTGTATGGAAAATTCAGAAAGTGTGAGTTTTGGTTGCAACAAATTTCTTTCCTTGGTCACATTGTTTCTAAAGATGGGATAACTGTTGATCCTGCAAAAAAAAAGTTGTGGAAGACTGGCCAAGACCCACAAATTTAACTGAGATTTGTAGATTCCTTGGTTTCACAGGCTATTACCAAAGTTTTGTTAGAAACTTTTCATGGTTATCTAGTCCAATGACTAAGCTAACTCGGAAGGGTTTTAAGTTTATCTGGACAAAAGAATGTGATGATTGTTTTCAGGAATTGAAAAGAAGATTGGTGAATGCTCCAATTTTGGAACTACCTTCCAAGAATGGTGACTTTGTTATCTACAATGATGCTTCATTGAAAGGAATTGATTGCGTCCTAAGGCAGAATGATCAGGTAATTTCTTATGCTTCACGACAGTTGAAAACTCATGAGGTAAATTACCCTACACATGATTTGGAATTAGCTGTTGTTGTTTTCACTTTAAAAATTTGGAGGCATCATTTGTATGGATTAAAGTGTGAAATATATACTAATCACAAAAGTTTAAAGTATATATTCACTCAGAAAGAGTTAAACATGAGACAGAGGAGATGGCGGGAATTAATGAAATATTATGATTGTACAATTCATTACCATCTGGGAAAAGCAAATAAAGTGGCTGATGCTTTGAGTTGAAAAAGTAATGCTTCATTAAAAATGTTGCATTTGGAACGTGATCCTTTGATTAAGGATTTGATGAACTTTGGCATAGAAGTTGTTGGTGCAGGAAGTTCTTCTGTTTTGTTTCAGGTATCAGTGAGATCATCTCTATCAGGCAGAATCAAGAAAGCACAGAAGCAAGACAGTGAGTTGCAGAAAAAGGTAGAGTTGGTTCAGAAGGGTAAGTTGCCTGAATTCAAAATTGATAATGATTGCGTTTTGAGATTTGGGAAGAGATTGTGTGTGACTTGTGATTCACAGTTGAAGAGGGAGTTGTTATGTGAAGCTCATAGTTCTCCGTTTTCAGTTCATCTTTGATGTACTAAGATGTACAAAGATCTGCAGGAGTATTACTGGTGGGATGGAATGAAAAGAGATATTGCTGATTTTACTGTGAAGTTTTTGACATGTCAACAGGTTAAAGCAGAGCGGCAGTTACCGAAAGGGATGCTTCAGCCTTTACCAGTGCCAGAGTGGAAATGGGAGAATATATCCATGGACTTTGTTGTGGGATTACGGAAGACATCTCGAGGTAATAATGTAATCTGGGTTATTGTTGATCGCTTGACTAAATCTGCTCATTTCCTTGATATATGAGATACTTTTTCCCTAGATCAACTTTCCCGTTTGTATCTTAAAGAGATAGTCAGGTTACATGGAGTTCCCCTCTCCATTGTATCTGATCGTGATCCCAGGTTCACTTCTAACTTTTGGAAAGGCCTTCAGAAGTCATTGGGTACTGAATTAAATTTTAGTACAGGTTTTCATCCTCAATCAGATGGGCAGTCAGAACGAACAATTCAGACCTTGGAGGATATGCTACGAGCTTGTTCGATGGATTATCAGGGAAGTTGGGACCAACATCTTTCTTTGGTTGAATTTTCATATAATAACAGTTTTCATTCCAGTATACAGATGGCACCATTTCAGGCATTATATGGGAAGCGGTGTCAAACTCCAGCTTTCTGGGATGAAGTGGGTGAAAGGAAGTTGATGGGACCGGAATTGGTAAAAGAGATGGTAGAAAAAGTTCAGCTGATTCAGAAACACATGAGAACAGCTCAGAGTAGGCAGAAGAGTTATGCAAACAATAGGAGGAATGATCTAACTTTTGAGGTAGGTGATCATGTTTTTCTCAAAGTTTCACCATGGAAAAGTGTGATGATATTTGGTAAAAAAGGAAAGCTGAGTCCAAGGTTCATTGGACCATATGAAATTCTAGAGAGAGTTGGATCAGTTGCATACCGGGTGCCTTTACCTCTGAGTTTATCTCAGGTACACAATGTTTTACACGTTTTGATGTTGAGAAAGTATATGCGAGATCCATCTCATGTTTTGAGTCCAGAGGTAGTTCAGCTGGAAGAGAACCTATCTTATGAGGAACAACCGGTCCATATTCTTGACCATAGGGAGCAAGTGTTACGAAATAAGGTGATTAATCAGGTAAAGGATTTGTGGAAAACCACATTATGGAAGAGGCAACATGGGAATATGAAAATATAATGAGGGATAAGTACCCCCATTTATTCGATAAGTAAATAAATTGAGGGGACACAATTTTCTAAAGCGGGGAAGGATGTAACATCCCAAGTAATTAATGAATAATAGATATTTTTATCTATGTCTATTAGTGAATTAGATAGTGTTTTAGAGGCTTAAAATGAGAATAAATCCAATCTTAAGCATGAAATACACTAATATTTTTAAAAGATTGTTTTACTGCCTTTTGATGGCAAACCATTTTTAAATATATCTTTTGAAAATTTTATAATCTATGTTTATAAAAATAAACTTATTCTTTAATATTGGGACATCAAAATTTACTTTGTGTGAATTTTTGGTATTTTTCTGACAATGTTCATTTTTTTAATGAATAGTGAAAAATACTGCATTTTACATCAAAACTGCTTTTTAATCTACTTTATTTATATGATTATATTATCTTTTGAATTGGTCTTAAAGTTTAATCTAAATATATTTTTACCATTTAAACCAATGGTGGTCATTACGATTAATTTCACTTTGGAATTGGGCATAAACTAATGCCAAGCTTTTCATAGATATTGTTTAAAAAAACCCGCTATTTGTTTTGACAACGAGAATTATTTTTTAAATCAATTATTGCAATTTCTATGTTTGGAATTTGGTAAAATGGATTAAATATTTGGAATCAGAAGGTCCAAATTATTTAATCAAGACTCTTTTGTTTTTGGACATTATGAATAGTAACGACGGTAATTATCTTTAATTATCTTGATTAATGAGTAATCGGGTAGTTATGGATAATAAAATGATATCATAATAATACAAAAGACCAAAAAATGTTTTATAAGGCTACTGGTTGTCTCATGGCCGACCATGGGATGCCTTGTGCCAAACTTGGGGGCCCCATGGAATCAATTTTGTGAGAAACTGACTTTTTATCTTTTTATTTTTAAAGAATGTTAAATGTGACAAAGAATGTATCACCTAAGTAAAGTATTTTTAATTTTGTCTACATAAATGATATTTTGGACTATAAATATTCATTAGAAAGCTAAAAAGATTTCCTACATCATGATATTTTTTATAGACTTTAAATAAATTAAATTATTTATGACATCATGATGATGCATTGATTACCTCATTAATAAAGGATTTAAATAAAATGGAAAGATAATGTAAAATATAAGACCTACACATGTCCAAAACCTATTGGATGGGTGTATTTAGAAACCTTATCACCTTACCCTCGAATTATATCAATGTGGGACCTTTTGAATCCAAAAATAATTTTCAAATAAAGTAACATTTCTTTACTTTCCAAGAGTGCCCCCCCTCTCCTCTTATAAACGGCCCCCACCTCTACCTCCTTACCCACACTTCCAAAGCCTTTGGCTGGGACAAACCCTGCCCATTATGTCTCTCCACTTCCATCTCTTACTCCTTGAAGCCTCACTTTGGGCATAAGTCTTCCAAAGGAAGCCTTTGAGCTCAAACCAAAGGGAGTTACCCGATTTTAAGGTAATGTCTTCACTTGAGTCTGTTTGTTTTATTTTGCTTCTCCAACCCCCTAAACTATTTTTATTCATTTCTTTTGTAACAAATCCAGTATCTTAAATATAATAGTATGTTGTTATAAGAAGGATTCAATCTACACTTACACACACCTACATCTAATGGTTAAAGGACATACTGTTTCCGTGGATGGTGAATTTATGCCTCCCAAAATGATGATTGTTCAACATTCTTTTAACACCTTAAAAGGTGTCCATTAAGATGTCACTATATTTATATATGATATATAATATGTTTATGTTTTCCTTAAGCTTCTGTATTTTTCATTTTGGGCATACCTTTATGGTTTCCATTATGGGTAAACGCGATATCTTTATTTAAGGAAGTACGGACTACCGCCCCTCAAAGTGATTTGATTCGTTAAATAACATATGTGGGAAATATAAAGGATGGAACTATAATATTATATATGATATTATACTGGAATTATAATATACCTTTATATCATTATGATTCCATTCTATAAAATACGAAATAGAAATAAAAGTAGCGTTCATGCGTACGTATGGCTTACCGTCTCCATGAACGGTGCATTTCATTTCTTACCTCTAAATGATTATGTAATATTATAAATTCATGTATATACTGGATATATATGATATATACATAATTATTATAATTCTGGATATAATGGATACATGAACAACTTGTAATTATAAAGGGTTTATTTTTGACTCAAGTACCATTGATCGTTTAAATGATCGTTATTAACTTAAATAATTACATAGTATTCATGACATGAAAATAAGTGATATAAAAGGAATAATGAACTTAAAAAAGGTTCTTAAGCAAGTAAAAATTAACTCAAGTTTATTATTCAGGACATTAAAGAACGATCGAGTCTAGTCGGACCCGAGGTATGGGACTTCATCTCAATCTCCTTTCATTGAGGCATATTTTGTTTTATACACAACCTTCTTTTATACGGTGTATAAAACCCTTTGACTTTTACGTTTATTCAAAAGGAATATTTTTTATATGAAGCATTTACTAAATTACAAAAGAGAATTTTTTTTCATACGTATGCGGTGACAACGAATTCTCCGCCGCCGTGACCATTATTTGAGTTTCGGCTTCCTCTACAAGCCATACCTTTTTTAAAAAGAAAAATAAATACCATGTTTTACTTTTCCTTTATTTTGGTATTGAAAATGGTTTTCATAATGTTTTTATATAAATGTGTTGTATTTATATCTTGTGATTGAAAGGTGGAAATGTTATGTTTCCTTTATGCATGTTTTATGTGATACGATTATGTTGAGGTTCTTGGGAATTATTATGAAGATGGGTGGTTCTGTGATAAACTAAGGGCGGGTGAGCCCGATATAGCTCTCCAATGCATTGGGTAATGAGAAGGAGTGAAACGTTAAGGTTTCTCTGAAAATATTTAAGGAATATACTGTGATGGGTATTCCAAACGTAACCAAGAGGCTTACTCCCTACATAAGAATGTTATGAATGCGTCAAGTTACCTTTATGTCTTATGATTTCTATGGTTTATTCATGGTTTGATGAGGTATGTTAAAGTGCTTATGTTTTATGGGTAAAGTATGATTTCATTCTTATGTATATATGTACCCATGTTTCCTTTCCATATTTTTATATCCCTTACTGAGATTTTTATGCTCATCCCAAGTTTTTTGAAATGTTTTTCACAGGTCAATGGAAAGGTACATGATATGATAATAGTGTCAAGGAAGTGTCAAGAAAGAATCCATGTTTTATTTTAAATATGTTTCCATTGATGGGAAAGAAGAATACTATCTTTATGTAACCACTTTGTTGATATGTGGAATGTAATGCATGTTTTATGATCTAATTCCCTAAAACTCTAAACCCAAAAAGATCCTCAATGTGTAATCTTGTAATAACTCAAGATTAAGTAAGGTTTAAGGCTGGGGCCTTATAGATCAGTAGGATACTCGAACCTGTTAATTTTTCAGGCATGGTTTCTGAGGAGATATAAACATATGATCCAAGAAGTTTAGATCTAGGATTTATAGAGAATTACTAGATTATAATGACTATGGGACAATATTGTTTTGTGTGTTGTTATGTAGTAGACCATGGAATGAGTGAAATGCCTGATTTGAAAGTGGAGTTCTAGTGGTGCTTCTAGATATATGAGGATGGAATGTGAGGTGATCATGGGTAGTTATTTAGGAGTCCGATCATGGAATTGATGATATATGACCCATAATACCCTGATTTTTATCCTAAAATTGGGTTGTATTGGAGTGTACACCCATTATGTTTGGCTGATATTAAGACGCATCAGTGAGTGGTCATGTGTGAGCTGAGGACTGACGGTTCTAATTGGACGTTCTTGGGATCAGTGGTATGGGGAATTGGATGAGAATGAGGAGTGACTCTTATGTAAAGAAAATGACACCAAGGATGATGTATTGTCATGTGTTTATAGTGGATATGTGTGTCTATGGAGGAGAAACACATGTATAATGATAGAACCCATTGAGGTTACACTCTTGGATCCGTATAAGGGAAGCCATATGGGGGAAAGTGAACCATTGAAATTTAGAGGTCCTGAAACTTGTAATAAATGAGAATTTAGTGTATGTCAAGGGTGATGTTCCTAGTGATTCAAAAATGGTTTGAATATGATGTTTTGTATTAGGGATTGGGTATAACTGGAATAGTCATGTCTAGTCATTACATTCAATAATGTGTGGAGATTAAACCTTGGAGTAACAACCCTCATGATGGATTGGTCATGGATGCTATGAGACCCATATTCGGATGGTCAAGATGGAATTTGGATGTTAGTGAGATGGTAAAAATGATTATTTTTGGTTCCTTTGTGAATACAAGGTTTGGGATTCAGATGAGGTATTGGATGAAGCTCATGAATTAACTCCGAGATCAATATTTTTTCAAATGCGATCCAAGGTTATGTCTTATAATTTCCCATAACTTAAAAATCCATAGTTATATAATATATAACATGGTTTACAATTTCTTACATTTCCAAGATATTTTCAACTTATATTTTTAGATAATTTGGTAAAAAATTATATAAAAAAGATGACAATTTCAAATAGTATACATTTTTCCACAAAAACATATCTTTATGTTTGAATGCTTATTTTATTCAAGAATATTTGGTTTTATTTAATAGGATTCAACAAAGTGGAAATATTTACCTTCCTAGAATTCCCACTCATCCTTTAACCCTATTATAAAAATTTAATAACATGGGATGTGAGAAACAAATTCCAGTTAGGGATAAAAAAAAAGGAATCTCACTAGTATTGTTAAAAAAATAACATCCATGAAGTATTTTACCTTTTTCACAATAAAAAATTGAGAACATATATATATAATAACTACATATGAATATAAACCTTTTGCTGGTCCTTTATCAAGGAATATACTGTGGAGGGGGGGGGGGGGTGAATTACGGTATGAAAATATTATCCTTAATTTTCAATATTGTTCTCTCAACTTGTGGAACTCTTTAATATATCCATTTAATTACCTATAGAGAGAATAATGTAGTAAATTACACAAATGATTTTACATTGTTCACCTGCACTAGGCAATGTCCAAGGAGAATGCATGAAAATGTCTTTGTTCACTAATCATAATAGAAGATCACTAATTCATCATTTACAAGTTTGGAGTGGTCTCACTAACCCTCTTGGTTCAATACAATGATTTTTTTGAAATAAAAATACTATAATAAATTGGTGAACTTTGTATCACCAAAAAACATTAGTTTAAAATAATACTACACTCAATATCTTTCTTAACATGCAACACCAAGCATTAAGTGAACTGTGATATACAATAATAATATTATACTTTAAATGTAACCATTATAAAATAGCTATTAAATTAGTGGTATGAATAGGAATATAAAAATTATGGAAAATTTGTATTATTTTTTTATATAATGAAAATGTATATATTAGTACATAATAAATAATTACTCAATTTTTAGTAAAATCATTTTATGATTCAAAAATATATTTTCCACAAAAAATATAGTTTATTAACTTTTATGGGAGGAAATTACAATTAATTTATACCCAATTTTACAAATTCTATTTCAGGAAATGAATAATTTTTTTAAATCAATATGCCAATATTTTCTTAGGGTGAAATTTTGGTTATTTCCTGAAAAGTTTAATTTCTGAGTGAATAATTGAAAATACCATTTTTTTTGTAAAAGTGTCATTTATTTTCTTTAAATAAAATAATTTGAAAGTCCCATTATGTTTTTAATTTTATCCTAAAATAAATTAATCTTATTTAATTATTAATAATATAAATAATTACATATGAATCAATATTATACTATATTTTGGTATATGATTATTCTTGGGATTATAACACATTTTTCTAAAAAATAATTTTTTATTAGGTTTTATGAATTTATATTAGAATTTATATTTCATACTTCTATAAATTAAATCCTGAAAAATAAATTCTTTATTTATAATCACAAGGTTCAAATTGTTTAAATAGTTCCATTTTATTTGTGGTCATTATAAATAGTAATCAGGTTAGAGATTTATCACCATAGTAAATGGTATTTCAAGTAATTAAGGTTAAAAATAATATGATAAGGCTTTAAAAATCTGTCTAACACTTGCCTATTTTTCATTAAATGCGTGTAATTGGAACACCCCCCTCAAATATTCTCAAATATGGCATTTTTTCTATTTTTATTTGATAAATACAATTATATTATTTCTTGTAAAGGACAATTTCAAAATGTATCTATATTGCTTTTAATATATATAATATGTTGTGATAGGTATAAAATAATTAATTAATAGTTATAAAATATAATTATGAATATGAATAATTCTTTTAATGATTTTTTTATTTCTATTTATGAAATAATTCTCTTAAATGCATATACAACACTGACACAATTCTTGTCTAGAAAAATATTTTAAATGATTTTAAAAAGTAGTAATTTTTGGGTGATTTATGGCATACCAATAATTATATATATATATATAATGTATATTTATGTGTTAAAATTTTATATTCATGTTAAATTTATGTCATTATATCCCTTAAATTCAAATTATGTGAATAGTCTGGAAAATAACATTAATGATATTTTATGATAAATAATAATTTATTAAATGTTTTAAAATTCAAAAAAAATTATAACTGGAAAGGTTAATGGTATATAGTACATAATATCAATTATTTCCCAATTATGGGTCATTTTCATTTTATTTTAAATTTCTTGACCCCTAATCTATAAAACTATTATTATCACTATAATCCTTTAATAGAGTTACTCCGGGGTTAAAACTAGGATATAAGTGTTAAAAAACACCTAAGCTCATATAAATTTTATTTTACGAGAGGATTTATAACTACAAATATCATATCATTTAAATATATCAATTTAGATCCACTTGGACTTTTTAAGTAAATTATATTAATTTAACACTTTAAGTAATTCCAAGGGTGACCTTCCCCTCACTTATAAAAAGGACACCACCTATTCTATCTTGCTCACACTTCATACACCATTTATTTTGATCAATATATTCCCATATAGTTTACCAATAACACTATCCATTACTTAGATGCTCTATCATCATTAAAAGACTGACCTAGAAGACTTAAGGTGTATTTTAATAATGGTTTTCTAAAGAAGATCACAACTCTTAACTGAACATTTTTATTTTATTTCTTATTCTAACTTATTAAAATTTAATTAAACCATAACTATATAATAACACCAGTATATACACTATACTAAAAGTTATGTTTACTATATTAAAACTCTTTTTGACCTCATTTTCCATCCTACGAGGAATGAAAACAGCATTCATGCGTACATGTAGACTACCACCTCTACGAAGCGATGTTTTTTTCATCACCAACTCATAAGGCTAGTTATTAGGACTAACTTAATGAATATATATGATATTAATGACATAATTATTATTTTTAAAGATAAAATATTACTTACCTTATTACCCTTCCTCATTTTAAAAATGATAATGTCGCTCGTGTGTATGTGGGGACTACCACCTTCTTAGGTGATGTGATTCATTTTCATGTATTCCTTTCATATATCATTATAAAATTGTATTGAATTTATAAAAATGATAATTATTTCATAATTAAAACTCTAAATATAATGTAACAATGATCCCTTTGACCACAATCATCCAACTAAAGTTATTCTAAAACTATTAATAGAATAACCTCAAAAAACTCAACATTAACTTAACTAATTTAAAAAATATTTAAGGAATAGTAATAAATGAAATAAAAGAGATAATAATAAGTAATTATACATAAAAAATCTTCTCAAACAATTATAAAATTAATATAATTTTACAATAGAAGAGATAATGTATGTATGTGTTGATTTAAACATGAGGTAAGGGGTTTCTTAATTTATTTTCCTTTAATTGGGTTATAACACTTCTTCATTGACTTTGTTATGACATGATTATGTGTGAATTTATATATAATTTTTTTATTTTCTATTTCCACTTACTTTATTTGGATTTACATATGTTCCCAAAAAAACTCCATGTATTAATTATCACTTCAAATTTTATGATCTTTTCTAGGGTTTTATTTGTATCAATATCATTTTCTTAAGATGTGTTTCATATCATGCACCATGATGTATTTGAATGGTATAATTAATAACCCTTGAGTGGATTTTAAAATATTACATCATGTAATTCATGGGATTTTTAGAGAAAAATCATACTATTTATTTCAATGAATTTTGATTCTAATGTTACCAAATTAGTAATATATTTATTTTACAACCACATTTCTTTTCAGGATTGTTTATGTTCAAGGTTGTTTTGGGAAACATTGTATGATATTAATTTGTTAAAATACATATATATTATTATAATATGGATATTTATGAGTATTATGATGTTTTATTTCATTTTCCTCCCTTTGGTACTTAATACGATTAAGAAGATGTTTTTAATGAAAAATCGACTTTATTTCATTTTTAGTTGTGTTTCTTCCTTATAAGTCCATATTTCCTAAAACTTCTTTAATAATGTTATTATTTAAATTTCTATTATTAATAAATTTAATTTTTAAATATGATTGACTATATTTACAATAGTTTAGAAAAGAATAATTTTAATGTTGCCTGTTTGACATATATTGAATTTCATTAAAAAGTACTAAAGAATGTTTTTTAATGTATATCTCTTGACAGTCTCTTCCCACCAAAATGAGTATTTTTTTTTTAATCTTACTTTATATGTTTAAATGGTACTTATGAAATAAAATAATTTCCTTAATATTCTATATATTTTTATATTTTAGCATGTGCTTTAAAAATGAAAAGGTTATTTCCCTAATGACATTTCTAGTGATCTTTTAAAATTATTTTTGTCTATGTAAACTTAATTTGATGAATATTATGATTTCATGGGAATATAATCTAATTATATAATCCAACATATTACTTTGGATTGATTTGGATCATGATGTTCTATTATTGATTAGGGAAAAATATTGACATTTTTTATTCTAGTTTTAAAATATGGATATTTATATTTATTATGTATTGTATTGATTATTCACCCCTTTTAATGTGATAAATGAATTCGACTTATAATGTAACTATTTATTCCCATTATATCCTCTTGATTCATTGGTATGTCTTATGAGATAAACTATTTTGGGTATTTGGGGTATGGCTTCCTAATTATTTATGATGTGTTAGAATGAGGTCTTGGAAATAAGTTTTTGATGTCTTGGAATAAGGAATTGACTATAAGATTATGATGTGTGAAATTATGAATTCCATCATTATGAAACCAATTACTATTTTCCATGTGATCATTTATGTTCTTATATCATCCATTGATATATTACCCTTTTTTGATATTAGTTATATGGTATTTTGTTATTATGATTTATTGATGAAATATTATTCATGATTTATTTATTATGTGAAATCATCTGTTATACGTTTTCCCTTATGTATCATATAAACACACTCTTTATTATGTTTTCATTTCCCTAGGATATCATGAAGGTATATATAAATTATTTTCAAGGATATACTAGAATAAATAATAATGTTCTCTCTCTAATGTTAAGTCGTACTTCATGTTTTCAAATATCATGTGAGAATATTGTGTGTATATAGTCAACCAATAATGTTAAACTATTTTATACTTTGAGATATGATCCCTTATAACTAGAACCAATGTAGTAAAATAACCACCACATCTAGTTTAATGGAGTGGGGGTGTTATATTTTGTATCAGAGGAATTTTAGTAGGGCCCTTAGGAACAAGATTTAGGATTACATATATTAAAGTGAATAACCTAATGAATTATTCTAGGTATAGATTTAACTATCAGGTAATATCATAAATCATTAGAAAATTAGGTATTGTGTGATTTTTCTATGAAATAAATCCTTTTATGGATACTAGAAAGTGGATATGGTCATGACATATATTCATCTTAGAGTAACAACTCTAAAAGGGGTGGATTTAGTATTAACTCAATCATCACTGGTGCACATTGTGCAAGACTAACACTACACACCTAATTAGACACTCCCAAGGGATATGCTAGGGTTAATTCACATTTTCATTAAAAACCATTACGATGAATGAAAGGATTTAACCTACAGAAACCTATGATATTCCATGGTGATACGGTATAAACCTAAAGTGTCATGAGTTGATTATTATAGGGGTGACCATAAGTTTAAAGGCATATATACTCATTTTGAGGTTTCATGTGATTAGTGTTTATGATTATTAATTACATTTTGGGAGATATTTATGGGAATATGACCCTTTGGTTTAGTATTTGTCTTAGTGAAAAGGTTATTTGATGAATAATACTTTTATATTTTATAGAAATAAGTTTAATGTTATAGATAAACTTTTGGGTTAATATGATATTTGATGTTAATATGGTTAATTAGAAAAAAGTGTCATTAGATTTTGGGAACATCTGTTTATCATAGTGATAACCGTGGGATTATGAAGTGATTTGGTGACTATGTGATTAAGGTTATTTTTAATGAATTTTACTATACTGGGAAAATTATATGATTAAAATAAATGGGATTTTTGGTTAAGATGGGAGTTTATTTGAATACTAAAGGGTGAAATATCTTTTGTAAGTATATATATAAGATCCCAACCTTTTATAGAGTTGACTCAAGCTTTATTTCAGGTAATATTTTATTTATTTGAGTAATTTTTGTTTGGGTTTTTACTTAGGGTGTGTTTGGGTGGAATTTTGAGAAAAATATAAGAAATAGGGTTGTGCATATTTGGAACATGGTTTTCACTAACCATGTTCCCCAACCAAGAAAACTGTACAAACCTAGATAATGGGGATTTTCATGATTAGTGCATGGTTTTTCTAAATGTGTTCCCTCTTAGGAGTAACTGTGCACCCCTAAAATAATAGGTGCATGGTTTAGGCACATGATAAGGGAAGATCGTGCACCAATGCCCAGCAAGCTTTGCACGGGAATTAAAGCCACCCCACTATTATATTTTAAATCTCCCAAGCTATATAAAGTCACCCATTTTGAACAACATTCTACCCTAATAGGTCTTTAATTATTTTGGAGCTCTCTAAATGAATTTTATGCCTTCCCAACCACCTTTATTTGCAATTCGAAGCCCAGGTCAAAGATCCACGCCTTTCTGAGTAAGTGAATCATATCCCGGTTCTTTTCTCATTCATCTCCCATTCTTATCACTTTCCTTTAGTGAAGTAATCATTTGTTTTGTTAGATCTAATTCCATTTAGTGAGATCTAGATCTATGACTGTAGATCTAGATTTTCTATAATTTTGATTTAGGGTTTTAAGATACAGATCACATTTTATATCGTTGTTCCAATCATTTTTTCGAGATTTTGGCTGGGAGATTATTCATAAATTATTTGAGGTAAGTGGTTTATAATTCCAATCCCAAAGTCTTAATTTCAATTATGTTTATGTAATCATGGATTTTATATTATATGTTTAACAATTTCACTGTTGATCAAGTTAATTAATTTGGTGAATTAATTAATTAAGGAAAATGTTCAAATTGGGGACATTAGGATTATAGATTATGAATAATTAGTTTTTGAACTAATTATAGATTTATTGAGATTCTTGAACATGATTAGTTAATTATAAAATTAATTGTGGGGCGGTTGGGATTATGATATTTTGATTTGGTACGATTAATTGTCGAATTAATTATGGTTATATAGAGATTATTTAAATTTAATAATTAATTTATGAATTAATTATTGTTATATTGAAGTTTTTGAATAGGGATAAATAATGGTATTATTAATTATAGGATATTTATATTACTATCTAATTAATTTAGATTGAAAAAATAATTAAGGAATTAATTGGGGGATATTCAATTTATTGAGATAGAATAAATAATTTAGGAATTAATTGGGGGTATTGAATTGAATGAGATGGAGCAATTAATTGATGAATTAGATGGGGTTATTGAATTATTGAAATTTGGATTGATGAGACTAATTATTTGATGAATTATTTAATAGGAGTAATTTAATTATCAAATTGTGAAATTAAATAATGATATTAATTAATTGATAAATTAATTAATGTGAGTAATGTGATTTTTTAATTGTTCTATTAAATAATGGTATTTAAGGGATTAATTAATCGATGAATTAATTAATATGAGTAATATGATTATTTTTTTATTGAATTAAATAATGGGATTGAAGGGATTAATTAATTGATGAATTAGTTAATGTGATTAATATGGTTATATATTTTTTAAATGAAATAATGGGATTAGTGGGATTAATTAACTCTTGAATTAATTAATGGAAGTATTTTTTATTAATTAATTGTGAATTAATTAATGCAATTGATGTGAAAAATTAATTGGTGAATTAATTGAAGGGATTGAATGTGATTTATTAATTTTGAAATTAATTAATGGAAATGAGTTAGATTAATTAATTGAATAATTAATTAATGTGGATTATTGTGCTATTATAATTGAATGACTTAGAGTTTTTTTAAAAAGAGATGAGAACTTGCCCAAAAAATCAAGGCTCCTTTATTGAACAAAAAAAGAAAACTTACACCAGTCTGAAAACATGAGTCTTATCACAATATCTTTTAAGAAGAGGTAAAAACTCACTAGGAATATGATTATACCAAATAAAATCAACATTTCCAACACCTTTATTTCCAAGGACATTTACCACCGAGTTTTCTTCTCAATAAGTGTGAGTGATGATGTGATGTATTAAGTAAAGTGAATCCAAGCAATTGATCCAATGATTAGTGAGATTCCAAGATATGTGAAGAGATACCAAAGTGATAACTATAACAATAGTTGTAGAATCACTCTCAAGCTAAAAATTATTCCACCCATGTCTCCTAGCTTGTTCCACCGTAATAAAAACACAAAGTATCCCAGCTTCAGTGGAAGAGACAATGCCACAAGAACCATGAAAATAGCCAATAACACCACCTTGGTGATCCCTAAAGATATCACCCTAACCGGAGGGACCCATATTTCCCCGACAAGCCCCATCATAGTTGAATTTAATCCAACCAAAAAAGCTACTACCATAAAGCTTCAAAAGTACCATGCAGAGGCCTAAAAGATCCTTTTACTCCAATCCTTTTAAGAACAGTCAAGTCATGAATTGAATTGGAGCAGAAATGTTTACTTGGAATGTTGTCCTATAATATAGCAGCAAGAATGTGAGAAAGAGCATTGCGGGCCGAGAAGAACACACCAGAATGGAGTACCTGATTTCGGATATACCATATGTAATGTAGCAACTCTGATGAAACAAACATGAATAAATAAAATAGTTGTGTGGAAAGAGAGAGGGACGTCCAACTCTAAATGAAATCTCGAATGAGAGTCATCTATGGAAATGAGATTTCAAACAAATCTCTAATGGATTTACACATTGAATCAATTGCATCACAACTAAGAAAAAAGATGATCTGCATCTTCTCTATGTTGGTGGTAAAGAGCACATGAGGAATATAAATATATTCCACAGTTTTTAAAATAACAATCTTTTAGGATTTTCTGGTGAGAAACTCTCCAAAACAATATAGATTGGGATGGTCTAATGAAATTCTTGTGCAATCCCTACATCCACCGAAAGTCCACATTAAAATTCAAAGAGAACATGTAAAATAACATAGAAGAAAGCAAACCATTAGTAGTGGGTTACCAATCCCAGAAATTCACACTATTAGAGAAAAAATACTTCTTAACAAGATTCACAATTTTATCTGGAAGATCCTCCATGTTAACCATATGGTCCCTAATAGAAATATTCAAATCCAATTTAGTGTATACACCCCCATCAAATCAATAATAGGAGTATCACACCAATTTTCCTTCCAAAAATCAAGAGTTGAATCCGTAGAAACAAGCCATCTTGAATGATGATCAATTAAGGAAAACATTTTTTTGATTCCAGGGCAAACAGAAGAATCCAGATGATTAATAGCACCTTTCATAAGACTATTCATAAATTTGACCTAAAGGAAAGAAAGAACCTAAGAGTTGTTATTGAGGAGTCTCCACATAAAATAATCTTACTGAGAATCATTGATGATATCAATGTTTTTTATACGTAAACCCCCATTATCACAGGGTTTACAATAGTTTCTACAAGAAACCATGGCCAATTTCCTCTTAAGAATGTTGCCGCTCCAGATGAAGTACTTGAGAGAAACATTGATATTCCTTATGAGAGAAATAGGCCATTTTTACACCATAAAATAATAAAAAAACATGAAGACAATAATAAAACACTACTAGAATTTGAGGTATGTTCAACTGGCTAATTGTGACGGGATCCCGTCACAAATAGTCCGTTGCAGAAAACGACATCGCAAATACTATTTTTTGCGACAGGCCCATCACAAAAAATAATATTTGTGACGAGGAAATTCACCATTACAAATACGTCTCTGATTATATACATTATATATATATATATATAAATCTTTTGCGACGGGCCCTTGGTCCCATCACAAATAATTTTTAAAAATATATATTTAAACAATTTGCGACGGGCTCCCGTCGCAACAGGTCCCATAACAAATACTAAACAAAGTAAAAAAATATTTAATAAAATTATGATTAATGAAAAAATAATATTAATATTATTAAAATAATCAAAAAATAAAAAATATTAATATTCTCAATATTCAAACAAAAATTATCAAATATTATTATTTTTAATATTAGTAAAATAAAAAACATTCAAAAATATAATACTAAAAAAATATTTAATAAAATTATGATTATTGAGAAAATAATATTAATATTATTAAAATAAAAAAAATTACAAAAATTCTCAATATTCACAAAAAAATAATAAAAAATCATAAATTATTTTTATTATTATTATTAGTAAAATAAAAAAACCTTAAAATATATAATACTACAAATAAATAATAAAATATTAAAAAAAATTAAAATATGCAATATTCACACTAAAATAAAAGATAGAAACTGTAAATAGTTCATATTACAACAAATCTTGAATTCAAATGTTTTTGACATAAAAAAATCATTGGGGGTCATCTTTTGGAGGAGGTGGAGGAGCTATAGGAGATGGTGGAGGAAACTCCCTCCCTAAACTATGAATCAGACGATGCATTTACTCCATCTTCTCATGCTATTGCTGCCATCGACACGTATCCTCCTCATACTACTATTGTTACCATCGACACCTATCCTCCTCATACTGCTGCTGCTGCTGCTGCTGCTGATGCATCTCTTCATGCTGCTTCTGCAAACTCTCTATAAGCTCAGTCTGAGTTCACAACTTCTCCTGATACTGTGAGGAAGAAGATGATGCCTCTTCATGATCTCCGCTCGAGCTGGACGCCAACGTCACAATAGTACCATAATAAGTACCATGAGTCAAATGAGAGCTGATACCAACTAATTGATGCTTCTCAAAGACATACTGAGTCTCCTGCATCCATGTCGCCTCATTGAAATTGTGGGCACTAGTCTGATCAGTCATCTCATCCTGACTCTCAGCCTATTTCTGAGAGGTCACAACCTCATATGAATCCTTCAATTCCAATTTGAAATTAAAATTGTGAAAATATTATATGCAGTTAATTGTCAGTATGAAAAAAATAATACTAAACACAATTTGATGCTGGAAATCACCTCTAATCTCTATAGTGGATGGATCACTGTACATACTCTAATAAACGTCGTACTCCGTAATATCAGGATGCTCGACTTCCTATAGAAATATAAAATAAACTGTTTATATTTTTTTTCTTTTTTTCTAAAGGTTGGGGTTGAAGCCTCATTTTTATTATTAAACAAAAGCAAAGACCTCTTTAACTGGGTAGAGGGATACCCATTACATAGCTTGAAGGCCTAGTGGGAATTTAGCCCATTACATAGCCCGTAGGCCCAAATTTTTGGCCCAAGGCCCATTCTGTGAATAGTACTGCTATAGTACCCTGCACTGCTACAATACCACAGAGTACCCGCCACTACTATAGTATCCCATACTAATAAACATCTTACCAGATGCTCTATATGCATACAAAATGTACGGCTACCAGCTCGATGCGTCACCTCTTGTCTCCCCCGATTCTGTCGACCCACTGAAGATCTCCTTTGAAATCCACTACCCAACCTATGTAAACATAATCCATCCCAAACATGAGATGAAATGTACTCTGGATGGTGGGATCTACCCAACTCATCAAATTCTGTCACTCCTGCTTTCTTAATGGTCTTCCTTCTCAAATTGTGTAAAACCTAATGGAAACAGTCATACATAGACCCCTGCCATGCCGCGTGGATAGCTTCACACATGCTATCATCAATGGGATACCATAAACCCTACAAATAATTTATAATATCAAGTTATTAATATAATAAATTTCAAAACGAATATTATTTATTTACGTACTATCCAGTGATTGAACATACTGAGTTGCACATCAACGAGAATCTGTTCCCATGTGATCCATGGATGAGAAAAATAATTGCACAAGATAGCATTCCCATGTCCAACAGTCACATGCACAAAACTGTGGATCGAAGCCAATATGTGGATGTCGCTCAAAGATAGGTTCAGAATCATCAGTCGCACAAGATAAATCTCCCTCCGCATACCCCCTGAACCTCTAATAGGCTGAGGGTCAAATGATCCCAAATCTACCTCATCCAAAGGTAGCTCAGCCTCATCTAACTCACGAAAGAGATTAGGGTCAAACTAAAACACAAAATGAATATTGTTAAAAGATAGTTGAAAATAACTATTATATATAGATATATATTAGTTATGATTATAACCATCATTTAACTGTGTCAATGTTCACCTTCATCATCATCTTTATATCTGACGATGTCAATGTCTTCATATTCCTCCTCGACATCATTAATATCCATTTGAGTTTCAGTTTCATCATCTATTGTCATTTCAAATTCATTTTTAACATCATTAACATCTTCATCACCATTGACCCCTAACTGTGGTATGTCATCATTGATATTAACATCTCTTTGTGAAAAAGATGGAATTTGAGTAATCTCTTGAAAAAATTAAATTCTTTCCACTTCAACGGAACCCCATTTAGTCTGAGTAAACTGATTTTCCCAAGATTTCATTTTTATTATGCTCCACCAATCACTCAGGTATCTGGAATAATCATAATACTTTGCGTAATAAATTTGATGTGCCTGTTGAACCAGTAAAAATGGTTCATTTACTGCATGAATACTTTTATATTTAATATCAACGATTCCATGAGTCAGATGAACATGCAAGACTCTCTCAATATCCATCCTCCTAAATTTAAACATCATTATGTAATTCTGTCCTAGATAACACATCTTAATAATTTCATCTAGAATGTCGTAAATGTAAACTTTAGTTTCTCTATGATGCGATATTCTCAAGAAAACTCCTCTGTTCAATTTTTTTGTTTCCCCATATACACATGTATGAAATCGAAAACCATTCACCACATATGCATTATACTTTTTAACCATTTTGGAAGGTGGGTTACTCAATATACACAGTCGCTTATCAATTTTATTAGCTTGTTGATACACATGAAAATTTGTAAAAAAATTATCAATATAATAAATAAAAAACTGAATTGATATTAAACCATAAATAATTTATGTTACTAGTTTTCAAAACCATTGTGAATTTTTTTTATCTACGTTCTTCAAGAGCAGCTACTGTAATTTTTGGAAGTTTCTTTTTGATATGATTATCATATAACCTAAAAATAAAATAAGTTTACATATAGTAACATAAATTATAGAGTAAGTGATAGAAGCACTCACAGTACAAATGATATCATTTATCCACCGTTGAGATGGACATATGTATGAGCTCTGTGATGTTCATCATCTGAAAGCCATCGTTCATGAACTCCACCGAAACCTTGATTTGGCTTATTAAAAACTGATAATTGATTGTCCATTTCATCATTAACATTCCCCTCATTCTGTCCAATGTAGTTGTGTTTTGAGGGATATTCAGATTCAAACTAATAAGAGCAGAAAAAAGCAATTTCCTCTAGAAAATAAGCTTCAGCAATTGAGCCTTCAAATGATGATTTTTTACATACTTTTTTCTTCAATTTCTTCATGCATCTCTCGAATGGGTACATCCATCAAAACCTTACTAGACCTCCACATTTAGCTTCACATGGAAAATGTAATACCAGATGTTCCATTGATTCAAAGAAAGCTAACAGAAGGATTTTTCTTCAGTCTACATATAATTACATCAACATCTTCTTTCAGTTTTCTTAGTGTATCATAGTCTATTGTTGCTGCACAAATTTCACGAAAAAATATGATATATCTGTTATCGAATCCCAAATCATAGAATTTAACAAACCTCTGAATCCAATTAGCATATGTCTTTCCATTATAACATGACAATCATGATTATTTAATATGGTAATATGACCATTCTTAAGATATATGCCCAAATTATAATCATAGACATTTGGAAGTCTCAAATCTACAATCCACTAACAAAATAATAACCGACTCTCTTTGGGCAGTCTATAATATGTTCTGGGCTTCATTAACCTCTGTGATCTGACATTTTAAAATAGTTCAAGTTCTGGTCGCCTGCAAATTTTGGCAAGATCTAATCGTGTCTTTACAATATCTTTGGTCTCACTTGGTGTATCCAAAACTCTATAAAATAAATTATTAAAATAGTTCATCTCAATATGCATGACATCCAACATGTGGCAGACCAACAAATCAGACCAATATAGAAGATCCCAAAAAATGCTCTATTTTATCCAATTATGTTCTTTCCCAAAGCAATGAATTTTCTATTGGTTTACTGTTGGCCCAAATGTGATGGGAGGTACTGAAAATACAACTAATTTTAACTCTATAGCAGAGATCATTTTTGGAGGTTAATCCTTTTCAAGTGTGCCTTTTTTGAAATGATAATTGTTTTTACAAAAAGGATGATCTTTTTGAAGAAATCTGCGATAACGATTAAAATATCATGGTTTTTTTCCATTGATGAACATAAAGGATTTTCTATCTTTCATACAGTAAGAAAATGCTTTTGGACCATGTGTACTCTAGCCAGATAACATGCCATAAGCTGGAAAGTCATTAATCGTTCACATCAAGGCAGCTTTTAATATAATTTTTTTTGCAGAAACATCGTATGAACTAACACCATTACTCTATAATCCATTTAACTCATCAATAAATGGTTTCGAATAAACATCAATATTCTTTTTCAGATGTCTTGGTATTAATAAGGTCAAAAAGATACATGATTCCTTCATCAACATCCATAGAGGTAAATTGTACAGAGTTATAAAGACAGACCAACATGAATACTGACTACCATAAAAACCAAATGGGATGAAACTGTCAGTAGAAAGACCCAATCACATGCTTCATGCTTCTAAAGAAAACGATGGATGAAGACTTCAAAATGTTTCCATAAATCACCATCTGATGGATGATTCAAGATCTTATCAGTTGAAATCTTGGTTTTGTGCCATGACATCATTGACGCTATGTTTTGAGAAATAAATAAATGCTACAACTTGGGTGTAAAGGGGAAATATATCAATTGTTTTACAGGAATCGATCCAGACTTCCCTGGTTGAGCTTCTTTATACCTCAATTGTCCACTTGTGGGAAAACAATGCAACGACTCATTTTCACCAGAATATAAGATGCAATCATTTTCACATGCATGATTCTTCCAATAACTAAGGCCCAGATTACGAACCAGCCTCTTGCACTTATATTAATTTATAGGAAACACATTTCATTCAGGAATAATGTTTTAGCCAAAGAAAATATCTAATCAAAATAGTTGTTTGACATTTCATTATCTAATTTAATAGCTGTAAATTTTGCAACCGATTTTAATTTTCTTATCTTGCAACCAAGATATAATGCATCCTCAACAGACCTTAACAACTCATAAAATTATTATGGTCCCAACTCATGATTAAATCAATATAATCTTGAGTTTCAGTTTTTTGAACAGATGGTCCTGCAACATCTTGTACTAAATTTTGAAATCATGATGGATCCATAATCATGTTAGTAGTATATTCTTTGGAACTGCGTTCACCATGTTGATACCAAAAACATAATCTTGTTGAAAAAAAAAAATAACAAGAGATATCCCCCAACCTTGTTAAATGTGTGTAATGTTCTCAGAGCATATTTTCTATAAATACACTTAATTGTTCCTTCAGAAAAATATTCTGGTTTTGATGATGCAAATGATAATAAATCTTCAACACCCTAAAGATATACAGGATTTAAACTAGAACAATTTTGATTTCTACGCTGATTTATCCAAGTGTGATCATCTAATAATGATTGTTGTCAACTTCCTTGTTCCATATTTTTCTACAAAATATAAAATCATTATTTTTCTGAATAATTTGAAATTATAAAAACACTATCTGAAAAAAGAAGATAAATAATTACAACTAATTTTTAATAATTACCATTATTTATGGGAAATACAATTTTTAGTGGATTGACGACTACTCTTTTGTATGACGGCTCATTTACTTGCAACATTCTCACACTGAAATAAAAAAGGAAGAATTTTCTCAGAGGTACACATATTCATTCTCGTGTATACGAGAATGTATAAGCGTACCTCTGAGCAGATTCTTGATTAATATATCAGTGTGAGAAAGTTACAAGTAAATGAGGCATGGGACAAAAGAACCCCCTTTTCATCGATGAATCATCTTCTTACAACTGTCACTGCCTGAAAATATTATAAAAAATGTGGTCCTACGAATGCGTATTAAAACTTGTGCATACTAGATTGGATATGAATACGTAGATGCATACCTTTCATAATGTTTTGAGTTAGTGAATGTTGAAAGGAGAAGAGTCATCATGCAAAAGGAGTGTCGCCAATCCATTGGAAATTGTGGAAAATTATTACAAGTTATAACAATCTATTGCAATTGAGTTTATTCCTCATTATTCCTAATTATTCCTAATTATTCCTAAGTATTCCTAAGTATTCCTAAGTATTTTTATTTGTTACTATTTCTTCCTAAGTATTCCTATTTGTTACTATTTGTTACTATTTCTTACTAAGTATTACTATTTGTTACTATTTGTTCCTATTTGTTCCGTTTTGTTACTATTTGTTACCATTTGTTACTATTTGTCCTAATTTGTTACTAATTGTTACTAATTGTTACTAATTATTACTATTTCATACTAATTGTTACTAATTATTACTATTTATTCCAATTTATTCCTATTTATTTCTAATTATTACAATTTATTCCTAATTATTACTAATTATTCCTAATTATTACTTTTATTACTATTTATTACTATATATTACTATATATTACTATTTATTACTATTTTTTACTATTTATTACTAATTATTATTAGTTTTTACTATTTATCACCAATTATCACCAATTATTATTATTTATTACTATTTATTACTATTTATTACTATTTATTACTAATTATTACAGTTTATTACTAATTATTACTAATTATTACTATTTACTACTATTTATTACTATTTATTACTAATTATTACAAATTATTACAAATTATTACTATTTATTACTAATTATTACTATTTAATGCTAATTACTACTATTTATTACTAATTATTACTAATTATTACTAATTATTCCTACTAATTAGTATTTATTACTATTTACTACTATTTATTACTAATTATTCATATTTTAGTAATTATTACTAATTATTACAAATTATTACAAATTATTACTACTTATTTCTAGTTATTACTTGTTATTACTAGTTATTACTAGTTATTTCTAGTTATTCCTAACTATTACTATTTATTACTATTTATTCTTATTTATTCCTAAATATTACTATTTATTACTTTTTATTCTTAATTATTCTTAATTATTTCTAATTATTTCTAATTATTCTGAA
The DNA here is from genome assembly GCA_963277665.1 of Viscum album. Classification (NCBI taxonomy): domain Eukaryota; kingdom Viridiplantae; phylum Streptophyta; class Magnoliopsida; order Santalales; family Viscaceae; genus Viscum; species Viscum album. The sequence continues at coordinate 1,762,443,323 of OY728123.1, forward strand.
TTATTCCTAATTATTTCTAATTATTACCACTTATTCATATTTATTCCGATTTATTACTATTTATTACTATTTACTACTAATTATACCTATCCAGTACTAATTATTACTAATTATTACTAATTATTACTGATTATTACTAATAATAACTAATAATTACAAATTTTTCCTAATTATCCATGTTTATTCTTGTTTATTCATAACTATTCGTAATTATTCATGTTTATTCCTGTTTATTCCTAATTATTCCTCATTATTCCTCTTTATCCCTGTTTATTCCTGTTTGTTACTGTTTATTACTCATTATTACAGTTTACTACAAATTATTAGAAATTATTACTAATAATTACTAATTACAACTAATTAATACTATTTATTAATATTTATCATTAATTATTACTAATTATTTCTAATTATTACAAATTATTACAAATTATTACTAATTATTAATAATTATTACTAATTATTACTAATTATTAATAATTATTACTAGTTATTACTAATTATTACTAATTATTCCTAATTATTACTAATTATTCCTATTTATTCCTGTTCACACTCCTTTTTCGTCACAGAGTCTAAAAAAATGAAAAGGGAAATACCTCAAACAAAGAAGATTCATCTTTTGAATAAACATAAAAAAAAGAGAAAGGGATGAACAAGGAGAACATTCCCATAGGTCGCGCAAGTTCCAGCATGGTCGTGCAAGTATACTTGCGCACCGCCCAATTGGTCGCGTAGGTGACTTGCGCACCCTCTTTGAAAATCGCCCAGGGTATTTTCCAGCCTATAAATACCCCCGGTGGGCCCCCATTAAGGGACGATTATTTTTCCAGAATTCAGATACAGAGCTCCGAACGCCCAAGTCTCTTCTTCAAGTCTTCTGAACACTTCTAAGGCAATTCTTTACCTAGAATGGAATGTCTAAACAAGAGGAATAAGGTCTATGTGTTAGAATTCACTAACACTTGCACGCCTAAGTGTTTTACCCTTAAGGGAAATGGACACACTTGCACACCTCCTTACATACTCATTGAAACCTGCACGCCACTCTTCTGGAAGTACCTCGGGATAATTCTAAAGGCTTTGGTCAAAGATCACCCATATATTACTCTACTGATCAAGGATCTCCCAAGTATTACTCTACTGGTCAAGGATCACCCAAGTATATATGTGTCGCGCAAGTATACTTGCGCGACCAAGACTTGCATGCCCATGCAGTACTTGCACGACCCCCCCAGGACTTGCGCGCCCTTCTATTTTTGGGTGCCCTTCCTGCCCATTTCACCTCTCTTATGCCATTCCACCTTTCCTATTCAAGATCCAGTCTTCAAGACACTCTTCAAATCCATTTATGACAAGTTTTCTTGATTGAATTCCTTATCTGAAAGGAATTCCGTGGAACATCTCTCAAAACCTAGTGATTTACACATATTTATGTCACTAAAGTTAGAGATTTCATTCATTCAACCTCATCCTTTAAGATGAGATAACCCTATACATGGGCCTCCTTTTTCAGGAGTAAGCCCTAGTCATAATTTCCCTTAACCTGGGCCTCCTTTTTAGGAGTAAGCCCCAGTCCATGTTCTCTTAATTGGGCATCCTCTTCAGGAGTAAGCCCCAAGTCCCCTAATTTGGGAATCCTCCTCAAGAGTAAGCCCCAACCATGATTCCTTTAACCTGGGCTTCCTTTTTAGGAATAAACCCCAGTTTCAAATCTATAAATGTGTGCATCCACGTTAGGAGTAAGCCCCAAATCCCTTAATTATAAAATTCTCTTAACCTGGGCCTCCTCTTTAGGAGTAAGCCCCAGTTTTCAAATCCCTTTATCATGGGCCTCCTCCTTAGGAGTAAGCCCCAGTCTTAAATTTCTCTTAACCAGTCTTAATATACTTTTTGATCTGGGCTTCCTTCTTAAGGGTAAAACCCAATCATAAGTCCCCTCTTAATTTGGTCATCTTCCTCAGGAGTAAGACCCCTAGTTAGAGTACTCAAATCTTCATAAAGTACATATACCTTTTTGGACATTGTTCCTGGGTTTCTTCCCTGAAGTAAATCCTACTCTTCATCTATCTGGGCAGTCATACATACATAATCCCCACATTATTTCTTATGATTGTATCTGTCATGGAACAATTGTATGGTTTTACCAATACCTTTTGTTTCTCACACCGAGCATGACTCACGTGAGCTTAGAGTGTAAAAGTAATTATGACATCTTTCTTTGAGCCATCAATCATACATAAACATCATATTACCTTACTCGAACTACGTGGGCTCTGATTCCTTTTCTAAACAAAGGATATGTAGTTAGCCCATCTGTGGGTACAATCCCGACTCTGAAATAATCCATGTCCTTCTGAATGACAATAAACTTCAAGTGCCCCACTGAGTGGCTTTAAAACCAGTATGGTTATCATAATGACCAAGAGACATTTATGTATTGAAGGATACCATTGACTAAGAATCTCTAACAAATACAGATGATTCTCTTTCGATGAATAACTTCGAATACATATAAAAGATTCTATAAATTTCCTACATATCAATCATTGGTTGTCAGATTTAAGGGAAAACTCATTTTATACTTGGTAATTTAATAAGGATTCATGAACATAACTTAAATATATAAAGAGAGTCCCGGAGTAGACAATAATTCCCCTCAAAAAGCTATGATGAGTTCGACCTCCCATCCTCTCGACCAATGCAAATTCCTATGTCTCGTCAGTTCACAACTAATGAGAACCTACCTTTGGAAAGTAGGTTCAAATGGATATGGAATCATTGGATGTTTTCGGTTCTATGAAGAAACCCGTTAGAAACTGCTTGGAATGTTTGAATCATAAATCAATGAGATCATCCCCAATTCTAGAGGAAACAAAAAATGGTGAACCCGACGTGAATCCTCAACCAAGTTAAAGCGATGTTTTACCTATTTGTTAGGCCCCTATTTAAACTCAATGAGAGGGACAACAAGACAATCAATAACATATGTGCTCATCCAAAAGATGTAGCAGACGAACTTATCTTAATTATTTTTGTTATATCAAACATGCACTCTTCTCCAAGATCTTCTACATTACAAAAATGTCTTTTCTTAAGTTCACATTTGTGAATACCTCTGCTGTGAAAACCTCTGTTGTGAATGCATCTGCCGCTGCTCTTGCTGGATCATCGTCCTCTCTAAGGATGACATCACCTTCTCAGCGTCTTCAATGCTGGGTATCAAATGCACTGGTTAAGGAGTACCATCAAAACGGTACTATTCCAACTCTGGAGGCTACTCGACAAGTCCTCCAAGTGAACAACTCACCCTGGTCATCCGGACAACGACGACCAGCGATCAAGAAGCAGGCGGTGCTAACCACCGTGTCCAACCATTTCGGGTCATTATCCCCGAAACGCAATCACCATTCACTCCCATATTCTAAGGAGGTGAATTATCAGGTCCCTCAAGGCCTTAATTCAAGGAGACAAGAGTCCTTCCTAAGGCCTCCCATCAACAATCGCCACCAGACTCATGCGACAGTGCGCCCTCAACATGATGAGTGTGTCGTCTCCAGGTATTTGGCTCAGGTTCCTCAAACCCGAGCAGGCAAGACAAACCACCAGTGGAGAAAACTAGTTAACAGTGAGCAAGTTCTCATCTATGACATCTCTAGAGAAGTTTACCAACCTAACTTGGTGTCAAGAAACGAGCGGGCACACACACCCGTCCGTTTTAATTCAACTATCCAGCAGACTCATCTGGTAGCATCACGCCAATCCCACCAGGTAATTCGGATGGAGTACTATAGACAGGAACATACACCAATTTATAAATTATCAGCTAGTAAGTAGGCTCATCTGACTACATACGATGAAGCCCGCCAACCCAATGTGTTGACAACCGATAAACATGCACATATACCTGCTTACACTCATCAATCCTGCCAGTAGCCTTATCTGTCAGTGTTGAAGGAGGCTCATCAACCATGTTTGGTGGAGTGCAATCAGTAGGTACATACACCTTCTAGTATTGATCAAGCCTACCAACAGTCTTGTTTGGTAAAATTCAGAGAAGTCAATCAGAAAGCTCCGGCAACAAACATGAGGCAAACTCAACTCTATGCCCCCACACTTGAGTACTGTTAGGATTCACTGGCAGGAAAAAGATGACTAGAGTAGAAACATACACCTACTCCAAGCATGGAATGGATGTATATCCCCATTCCGGCTATTGAAGTCACCAATCACATTCTGTCAATGGTGAAAGAGCATAAGCAAATACCTTCTCATATTCTGGATGCCAGCAGGGATATTATAACAGTTTCAGCAGCATCACAGGGAAAGAAATGAAAATCTATCCCTACTAGTGGAGGGACTCATCAACAGATCACTCCGAAGCAGATACACACCTATGTTCCAGTCCAATAGGGTTGTGGGGTGTACTCCCCTATATCATACAGATAACATAGTCAGACACATACACCTGATTTGAGTAGAGATCGTCAGCCTAACCTGGCCATCTCTCCTGATTAGGCACATACACCTGCTCAGAGTAGCCTTTTTCATCAACAAGTGGTTTTCAAGGAGAGTAAGAAGGCGTCTAAGAAGAAGACCCGCCCAACATAGTCAAGAAATCAAGATCCAATCTTTAACAAGGCCTTGCTCAATGTTGGAGTTCTTGATGCACTCAGACAACTATCTATTGAAAATCAAGATACTGCTCTCTCAATTCCCAATAGTGGGAACATTAATTCCGAAGGTCTGCATCAGACACTTCCTCAAGAAGGCTTACTTCATGACAGTTTGATTGATCTTGAAGTTTCATCTTCAGATGAGAGCCACAATAACCCTCTGTATGGCTAGAAGATCATTGAGAAAAATGTTTCATCTTTTGTTTTAACCCACCTTGGTGGTCCTCCCCATAATGATGAATTTCACTGTGAAATTCCTCTCCACAGTAGTGATTCACATTGCTTGGAAAATTCTTCAACAGATAATGTAGTGACAAGAAAGACCTCTTATCTTGAGGCACTTGCAAATGTAAATCCAGTCATGTCTGATGATTTACCATTAGCAGGTGAAATACTTTCCCAATCAGAGGATATCCCATGGTGTAGGTCATTCTACGAACCACCCCTAAGTTATGCATATTCTAGTTTAATCAGTTATTTCTCTACCAATCTTGTTGAATCTGATGAAGCAACAGGGAAACACCAGATCTGGTCTAATCAGGTAGAATAATCTTCATTGAATGATAAAGAGGAAGTAATGAATATGAGAAAACAACTTGAAAAAGGTGAAGTGCCAGTTATGTTTTGGCCTTTGGCTGATTCTCAGTATGACATTCGAGAGATGTTGACAGAATATGGAATTCATGATATTCATCTCAACATATGGAAAACTCTTTTTCAGTTGAAAAATAAAATATTATGTTATGATGAATATTAAAATCATATCAAGATAATAGAAGGGTTACAAAACCAAATTGACTTGGCATCTCTATCAGTTTCTTGATATCCGAAGGCTGAAAAGCAGCTGAGAGCCCTTCAGCATTCATGCCATGGCGCACTAAGAAAATTGTGCCAGTTAATTAGCAATGCCCCATATGGTATTCGTATCAGGGGATGGGGTGTTCATGGAGCAATATATTTCATTGTAATCTCCATTCATCAAATCCCACCGAAAATGGTTTCATGCAATGTTATTGCCTGTGGCCGGCCACAGTCAATGGGTTTTGTTTGTAATCAAAAGCTTTCCCAAGAACATGCCTCAACTAGTTCTTCTCAAAATCTAGAATATGGAGAACAAGTTGTTGAATTACTCCTACATCAAGCAAACGATAATATTGAACATGCCTCTCATTTGGAGCAAGCACATCACCAAGTGATAGAAGTGTCAGAAATCATGCAACGGTCTTTTGAGCCGGTTGATAAAAGTGGATGCAGGTTGATGCATCCAGCTAATTTCCGGACTATGGTCTGCAAGATCAGGAGAGATTTCAAGAAATTATATGATATAGCATGTCAAGAACCACCCCAACTTTCCAGGATGGGGACTCTTTTAACCCAACCCTCAGAATCAACAAATAGTATTCGTGGAGTTGAGAAAAGAAAGAAGGAACAACCCTAGTCCACCAGACTGGGGAATTTTTCAAATCTACAATCCCTCCCTCAGAGAAAGTCGGTCTTCTCTCGATTGGGGAAGAATTCATAAGAGGAATGAAGAGACAACTTATCATGAGATTCTCTCAAAATTACAGTTTTCCAAGAAGTTCCTGAGGGATCAAATCAACAAAAGACAATGTCCCGTTTGGGGCATGGCAGAAGACAATATCACAGAAATGATGATAGAAGGGATGCGATGCATTATGCATCAATTAATGTCATTAATGCCATTGTTGTTGATCCTACAGAACATGAGGCTCACTCAGGGGACTCAAATGAAGCGGTTCCTGCTCAAGAAGTTGTATGCACAGACACAAATGAAGAAGGTGTGCGTACACGAAATAAATGGATTACTCAGAACCTAAGTAATCCCTCAGGTAACCCACTTCCCCCTCTCTAAAATGTGTCCAATAAGGGGAAGGGAAAGAACCAGGTTACATACCCTTCCTCTAGAGAAGGCCAATCGCTCTCACTAGAGCAAAGATTTTCACAACAAGAGGAAGAAATGAAGGAATTGAGGAGGTTGAACGCAGAACTACTTCAAGGTAGACTTCCTCCTAAGCATACTGGAGTCAGTCAGCTAAGGGAATTTGTTGCAGCTACTGAGATGGATCAAGAATATCCTCCTTTATCAGTAAACCCTTACAGGTCTAATCCTACGGGTCAAGTCCAACAACAATCGACAGTGCTGCCATTGGTTGCAGTACCTGCCACCACATTTGTACCAGCTCCAGTCATTACACCTGTTCAGGTCCAAGCTCAACCAGATGTTTCTCAAAAGATAATAACTACTATTATGTCATAAAAATATCGGTTGGAAGCTCTGGAGGGAAAGCGTGCTCCAGTTCAACCAGAAAAGAGAGCTTACCCTGAGTGGGTTGATGTAATTCCTCCCCCATAAAATTTTTCAAGTACCACATTCCCAATATTTAATGGTTCGGGAGACCCAAATAAACACTTAACACATTTTGTTTCTTGTTACGATCCTATGATGGGAACCCTTAAGAAACAAGAAGAAGTTAAGCTCAGGTGTTTTGTACAGTCTTTACAAGGATCTGCTTTTGTTTGGTACACAAGATTGCAATCCTGATCAATTACCGAGTGGGAGGATCTTCGTAAAAAATTCCTTCTTCAGTTCAGCTCAACGTTTCCAAAGACAACAGTTTTTGATCTTACAAACTGTAAGAAAAGGGAGAATGAAAGGGTCTCAGATTTCATTGCTCGCTGGAAGGGGTTAACATATTCCCTAAGCTTAGCACTCCCCCAAGAGTAATTGTTGCCAATCTCTGTGGAGAATTTACGTGATGAGTTGCACACACCGCTGATCCCTGTGAAATACAAAGGAGGGTTTTGAGATCTTACTTCAATCACTCAACAGATTGAAGATTCTCTTATAAAGACTAAGGATAAATCTCGTGTAATTCCATCATCTCCAGGAAGGAGAATTGGTAAAGCAGAGACTGCTATAGTTATGCTTAAACAAGCACCTGTACCTGCTTCTACTTCAAAACCTTCATCTTCTTGAAGGGCTCCACCTCCTGAGCACCAAAAAAATGGTATTTTCATCAAGATGATCAAAGAGATCAAAGACAAAAACAATTTGATGATTTGAAAAGAAAAGTTTACTCTTTCTAAAATGAACAAGTTATTGGTTATTTCATTTTGGCTCTAGAAAATAATTTGGTTCAATTGCCAAGGCCCAAGAGGCCAAACAAGGAAGGAGATGAAGACTGTCCCAACTATTGCCTATTTCATCAAATGTTGGGGCATCCCATTCAGGAGTGTTTTGTTTTCAATGATCTTGTAACATCCCGAGATTTTATGAAAACTATTCTTTTAAATTTTATTAATGTCTTGTGTTGTACGCTACACCAAAAGGAGCTCGCACAACACGTATCCTTGACTTTCCTTCCATTACACGCAATCGCGACCTTCCACGATAGCGTGTGTTGTACGCAACACCGAGTTTCGCTAAACAATGATATGCTATTAAGATATTATTAAAACTAGCCGTTATGAATAGTAATAACCACTTTTTGAAATTTTGTAAATTTTATTTTTCAAAATAGACATCATTTATGGATTCGGAATATTGAAATTAGCTTAGGTTGAAATTTTGGTGATTTTCGGATAACTTTCATATTTTGATGAATAGTGAAAATGACTAAATTTTAATTAAAAACAACTTTTTTAATCGAAATAATTAATAGTGATAAATTATTAATTTGAGTGATTTTAAAGTATATTTAGAATATATTTTTACAATTCAATACAATGTTGGTCATTGGATGTAATTTCACATTTACACCAGACATAAACAAGTGTTAATCTTTTGATAGTTATTATCTCTTAAAAACACGCTATTTGTTGTGACAGCGGAAATTAATTATAAAATTAATTAATGCAACTTATATGTTGAGAATTTTGTAAAATAGAAATCATTTTTGAATTTGGAATATCAATTATAGCTTAGGATGAAATTTTGGCATTTTTCTGAAAAACTTCAATTTTTGATGAATAGTGAAACCACTAAGTGGTAGGTTAAAAACTGAATTTTGCATAAAACGTAATTTTACCGCTTCTGTGAATGGAATTTCAAAAATCCGAGAGACACGGTTAATATCAAGGACTAAAATGTGGTTCAATGGGATGAAAATAATTTTTGGTGAATAGTAACTTTTTACTTTTTTTTACCGCGGTTAATAGTAAATTGGGTAACTAAGGGTAAATATGATATTAATATTACCCTAACACATGTCCTAATTCTATTGGACAAGTGTAATTCGACCAAAAACAAACTTAGGAATAAAATATGACCATTTAGGCCCACTTGGATTAGATTAGGACATTTATTATTAATTTATTTAAAGAAGGGTTAAAATAGTTAAAATCAAAGTTTAATAAGTAAATCATTTCTAATATGGGGTAATACATAAGATAAATTCGATTTTAAATATTCATTAGAAAGCTCAAAAGATTTACTACATGATGGTATTTTATTTGTAATTTTTAGACATCAAATAATTTAATTTATTTATGACACAAAGATGATGCAGTAATTATCTTGTTAATGAAATATTGACATAATTGATGTTATAAACACCGAAATAAATGTAATTTGAGACTTTTTATGAATTACACTAATTTTCTAGGTTACTATGATATATTAGTGTTGATTTAATCAACTTGGTTCGAACATATAATTCTGTTATGACTTTCACAAAAATCATATATCAAATAGTGTCAAAATTGACACAAAATAGTTTTTAAATAAAATATTATATTATTAATTGTTATTTTATTCCTAAAAATCTAAGGTTCGGCCAAATGACTTAGATAAGGATATATGTATTAATAATATACAATTTGGGGTTCGTTTGGCATGTTATAGTAAGTTTATTAACCATATAGTGAAAGAAAACAAAAAGACACGGTAAAAGTTAAATTATTTAACTTAGAGTTAAATCTAATTGATAAGGTTAAACATAATACCCTAAACTTGTCTAAATCCTATTGGTTGATAGGATTTCGACCCATCCCCACTTTAGCTTCGAAATAAGACCCTTTGGAACCATTATAAACCGATTTTGACTTTAATATAAAATAATATTTTGAGATATTCCTAAGGTGCCCCTCTCCTCCCCTATAAAAGGACACCTCCTCCCCCTCCTCCTCACACCAATTTGAGCACTCAAGCTCGGCCAAACCCTGCCAATTTCTCCTCTCCACTTCCCTAGCAACATCCTAGAGGTTCGGGTCTTCCTCCAAGACCAATTTTAGTGCCCTAAGAGGAGGTCTCAAAGAGGCACTTCAAAGAAGAGGTAATTACCGTTACCAATTCTTTCATCTTTATTTCTTCTTCCACTTCTTCTTCTTAGGTTGTTTCATTATGAAGTAATAACATTAGTATCACTCATATACTGATATGTTATTATAAGTATGAAACAAACCTATTTCACCATCTATCCATCCTACGGAAAAAGAAATCACCGCGCGTGCGTACGTACGGAATACCGTCTCCACGCCGTGGTGTAATCTATTTTCCACCACCACCTTACATGGATGGGTATAATGGTGTAAATAATAACTATACATAGTTATTACAACATCATATTTATTCTGATATATTGTATAATCCACTCCAATTCAATTCAATATTTATAGAAATGATATCATCGCTCGTGCGTACGTACGGAATACCGTCTCCACGACGCGATGAGATTCATTCTCCATGTTAACCATTTAAGAATGATTATAATGTATATATAAGAAATAATAATGAAATATATGACATTATAAAGCTACTGGATTTATGTATATATATACATATGTATGTCATCTACTTACTTCCATTTCAAGACAATAAGGAAAGGAAAACAGTGTTCATGCGTACGTACGGACTACCGTCTCCATGAACGGTGATTTTCATTTTATTTATCTACCTATTATATATATATATATACTGAATATATATGATATATAAATCATATTTTATATTCTGGAAGTAAGTAAATAATGATATATGTAATAATGATGTCAAGAACAACAAGTCAAAACACCTACGATAAATGAAACGATTTTACCCAAAACGCTTCTTTAACATGGAATTTACAAAAGAACGGGTAATATAATGTCATAAGTGAACCATATATGATATCATAACAATGAATATGATTCTGTAATAAGTCAATAACATGATTTAAATCATTATACAGGAGGTTCGGACAGTTACAAAGCAAGTCGGACCTAAGGTAAGGGAAATATCACAATCTCATTTTTATCCGAGATTGTTTATTCGTAAGTATTTACTGGGGTGTATTTTATCATCCACATCCATGTTCCCTCAATATGTAATATTGTTTCCATCCACTTGCAATATTTTAAATCCAATTTTACCCTTAGGTGAGTTTTTAGTAAAGAATATGAAAGGAATCTTTTGTCGTTTTTCCGTACGAGGTACTTTTTGACTTTTCCGACAAAAGTACGAAGAATGTTTTTTTTAACTTATAAGGCATGAATGGATTTCTAAAACATTATTTCCAAGAAGCTTCCTTTACAAGTATTCAAGTTTATTTTTAATCAACTTCTTTTAGTTTAAAATTTTATGACATGTTAAGAAAGGAAAAGTGTTTTTGAAGTAGAAAGGATATTTTCCTCAAGAATGGAGTTCAAGTATTTTATCAAAATTATTTTCCATCTAAGATAATAAAAGGGTTCTGTTTTTATCCCTATTATTACATGGATTTGATTATGTTGTGATGGAAATATTTTTATGAATTCCTTTATCTTATATGAATTGTTTTATGATGTCATGATGTTTCAAGAATCCCATTTTTGTTACATGTGTTATGCAATGATGTATGTTTTATGATTATGTGGCACACATAAGAAAGGATTTATTATAAGATGGGTGGGACCTATATCTCCCTCCAATGCATTGGGTAAAGATTTTATATCTCATGAGATAGACATGGCTGGAACGGAAGGTTATTTCGGTTCAGTGATACAGGACTGAAACGAGGAGTGAACTCGGTTCAGAAAGGGACTTTGTCCACTAAGATAGTCTTGGCAATGAGTCATGACTAACAAGAAATGATTTTCCATGATTATGTGTGCATGCCACAAAGTTTCAAGTTTTATGTTATGATTATGGGGATCTCATTTTCAATTCTATGATTTATCCCATGTTATGATATTATGAGCTCTTTTGCAGGTCAAGATTTCCAAAAGCTACGTTCTTATGTATATGATGTGATTGATATTTCTTTTGTTTACCCTTACTGAGCATTTGAGCTCACCCTTTTTTGTTTTTCTTTCCCCAGGATATAAATAAAGGTTTTAGGTAAAAAAAAGGGGAAGATCATTATGGGAGATATTGAAGATCTTTCACCACGTTTAGAAGATTACGTTCCGAGTTTCCAAAGACACTAAACTATTACGATCCTTGTGTGTGTGTTTTTGTTATGTACTAAGTTTTCCGCAAAAGTAATGTAATGTCCATGTACGATAAGCTTCGAGTCATTATAGTTGGTATCAGAGGAAAGGTTTAGTCAACCTTTGGAAACTAGGATGCGAGAACTTTAGTGAGATCCCTATAGATATTTCTAAGGTATGTCTAGGGATGTCCCTAGGGATAAGTATACGTATAGGTTATAGTAATAGAATTACGCTAACGATCATAGAATTAAACCTAAGATGTTGGATATTGAAGGTAATCCCCCCTTTATTATGTTGTTTTCCCTAGCATGATTGTTTCCTCTCACACTATTCTTTTTGGGTTTTAGACGATGGCTGGAACCCGAAGGAACTGTGTTGATCAATGCAATGGACAATGCAATGATTGCCCTCCGGAACAAACAAATGTTATGGGAGATGGAGTGCAAAATCTTATTGCTATACTTACACAAGCTATGAATCATTCTGGACTTCAAAATGAACAGAGAAGGGAACAATATTCTATTGAGTCCTTCATGAGGCAACGTCCACCTTCTTTCAGTGGGTCTACTGATCCATTAGTTGCTGAACAATGGATTAGTACTACTGAAAAGATATTTTCAGTTCTTCAATGTTCTGAACATGATAAAGTCATCTTAGCAGTATATCGTTTGGAAGGTGAAGCTGATCAATGGTGGAATCTTATCAAGAATACGAGGCCAAGAGATGAAATTGAGTCCATGGAATGGGACGAGTTCAAGAACTTGTTTTTCAGTAAGTACTTCCCTCGTATTCTTCGAACAAAGATGGAGAAAGAGTTTCTTGAACTGAAGCAAAGGGACGATGAATCTGTTGGTACCTATGAAGCAAATTTTACAAGACTTCCAAGGTATGCTTCTGGAATTATCATCCAACCTGAAAGTAAAGTTGATCGATTTTTCAGTGGCTTAAAACCAAGTCTTCGAAGGGCATTAGCTATAAGAGACTTCAGTAGCTATGAAGAAATTGTGCGTTGTGCTATCAAGGTAGAAATGGAAGTTGGTGTTACATATCCATCTCATGGTTTTGACAAGAAACGAAAGATGGAGTTCAAGGAGAAATCTCAGAATAATGATGAAAAGAAGATGAATGTTTCCTTATGCACAAAGTGTGGGAAGAAGCATGGTGGAGATTGTCTTAAAGGGACTAGAAAATGTTTTAAGTGTGGAAAAGAAGGTCATCGAGCAGCTGAGTGTCGAAGTAATGGAAAAAGGGTTTCTAATGATGTGAATAAAGAAAACACTGCAGAGAATGCACCGCCAACACTTCAATGCTTCAAGTGCAAGGAAATGGGGCATTATGCTAATAATTGCCCTAATCCAAGGGTTAGTGATGATCAACATGAGCAACCACTGAAGGCAAAGGACAAAGGGAAATCACATGCGATCACTATTGGCAATGTTGAATATGACAACGATGTGGTGGAATGATTAAGTGTTTATGTAATGGGATTCCAAAATAATGTTGTATCATTGAGTATTGCAATATTTATTGATGTGGTATTCAAAGTGATTGAGATATTTTTTTTTGGAAATAAGATGATATGCGCATAATGAAGACGAGAAAATGAAATGTTTAATAGTATTCATGAGCTCATGATTGATAAAAGGACTAAGTGATATCATGGTTTGAGTATATAGAATTTTGAGGATTTTGGTATGTGGAAAGTGTTAACTTTTAACTGCACTCATGTTTTCACTAAGGTATTCAAGAGAATACATGATTAAGGACTTTGAATGTTTGGAATGTGACCAACAAGACATATCTTATGATATGTGGGGATCAACGACAGTATTAAATCTCTGGTAATCGATGTCACTATATTATGAGAGTGGACTGCAGTATTATGTATAAGCCTAAAGATTAGACTGGATTATGTTGGACATAAGTTAGTATTGTTTAAGGATAGAAGATGGGATGTTATAGTAACGTAGTTTTAGAAAAAGGGACAACCTGCAGGACGGGCGACAACCCATCGCTTCGGACAAGGCTGTAGGAATCGAACCCACAACCGAAGTGCGACTGGCCTTTATCGCCTACCACTGGCCTACAGGAAGTCCCTGTTTAGTAGAAACTAGTTTTATTATATTAAGCAGTATGATATATGAAGTATAAGTCCATTTTAGGAACCATATATGATTAATCTCACTATAGAATGACTTATGTATATTTAATAACTTTTGCTAACCTTTTGTTTGAGACAGATGGAATGAACAGTCATTCTATCACATGATCTGCTAACACTTCACAAATAACAAATTCAACTTCATTTATTTAAGAGATGAAGTAGAAATTGTTCAAGGCACGAACAAAAGTGAGATTGTACCAAAATAAAGTAAGTATTTATTCTAAGCAAATTTTCAACTTTAGGGAAATGATCTTGAAAACCAAAAATGTTGTCCTAGTGATCTTATACCTGATGAATCAGATGGTACCTTATATCATCACAAATCTATGGATTTGTGATTACTGGCTTTTCCATAGCCATGTTCTCTACCACTCTCCATCAGAACATGATGGTTAGATTTCTCTTCCATATCCATATTTTCACCTATGTGGAAACCCAGTGATTAGTTTATTTGGGTAATCGTTACATTTCATACTTTAGTTTTTAAAGCCAAGTTTTGGTATTCCTTTTTACGATGTGGGTTTCTATTAAAAAAACTTTCGAATAGTAAACTATTTATAACCCCGACGAATTTCGAGGGCGAAATTCATTTTAAGGGGGGTAGAATGTAACATCCCGAGATTTTATGAAAACTATTCTTTTAAATTTTATTAATGTCTTGTGTTGTACGCTACACCAAAAGGAGCTCGCACAACACGTATCCTTGACTTTCCTTCCATTACACGCAATCGCGACCTTCCACGATAGCGTGTGTTGTACGCAACACCGAGTTTCGCTAAACAATGATATGCTATTAAGATATTATTAAAACTAGCCGTTATGAATAGTAATAACCACTTTTTGAAATTTTTTAAATTTTATTTTTCAAAATAGACATCATTTATGGATTCGGAATATCGAAATTAGCTTAGGTTGAAATTTTGGTGATTTTCGGATAACTTGCATATTTTGATGAATAGTGAAAATGACTAAATTTTAATTAAAAACAACTTTTTTAATCGAAATAATTAATAGTGATAAATTATTAATTTGAGTGATTTTAAAGTATATTTAGAATATATTTTTACAATTCAATACAATGTTGGTCATTGGATGTAATTTCACATTTACACCAGACATAAACAAGTGTTAATCTTTTGATAGTTATTATCTCTTAAAAACACGCTATTTGTTGTGACAGCGGAAATTAATTATAAAATTAATTAATGCAACTTATATGTTGAGAATTTTGTAAAATAGAAATCATTTTTGAATTCGGAATATCAATTATAGCTTAGGATGAAATTTTGGCATTTTTCTGAAAAACTTCAATTTTTGATGAATAGTGAAACCACTAAGTGGTAGGTTAAAAACTGAATTTTGCATAAAACTTAATTTTACCGCTTCTGTGAATGGAATTTCAAAAATCCGAGAGACACAGTTAATATCAAGGACTAAAATGTGGTTCAATGGGATGAAAATAATTTTTGGTGAATAGTAACTTTTTACTTTTTTTTACCGCGGTTAATAGTAAATTGGGTAACTAAGGGTAAATATGATATTAATATTACCCTAACACATGTCCTAATTCTATTGGACAAGTGTAATTCGACCAAAAACAAACTTAGGAATAAAATATGACCATTTAGGCCCACTTGGATTAGATTAGGACATTTATTATTAATTTATTTAAAGAAGGGTTAAAATAGTTAAAATCAAAGTTTAATAAGTAAATCATTTCTAATATGGGGTAATACATAAGATAAATTCGATTTTAAATATTCATTAGAAATCTCAAAATATTTAATACATGATGGTATTTTATTTGTAATTTTTAGACATCAAATAATTTAATTTATTTATGACACAAAGATGATGCAGTAATTATCTTGTTAATGAAATATTGACATAATTGATGTTATAAACACCAAAATAAATGTAATTTGAGACTTTTTATGAATTAAACTAATTTTCTAGGTTAATATGATATATTAGTGTTGATTTAATCAACTTGGTTCGAACATATAATTCTGTTATGACTTTCACAAAAATCATATATCAAATAGTGTCAAAATTGACACAAAATAGTTTTTAAATCAAATATTATATTATTAATTGTTATTTTATTCCTAAAAATCTAAGGTTCGGCCAAATGACTTAGATAAGGATATATGTATTAATAATATACAATTTGGGGTTCGTTTGGCATGTTATAGTAAGTTTATTAACCATATAGTGAAAGAAAACAAAAAGACACGGTAAAAGTTAAATTATTTAACTTAGAGTTAAATCTAATTGATAAGGTTAAACATAATACCCTAAACTTGTCTAAATCCTATTTGTTGATAGGATTTCGACCCATCCCCACTTTAGCTTCGAAATAAGACCCTTTGGAACCATTATAAACCGATTTTGACTTTAATATAAAATAATATTTTGAGATATTCCTAAGGTGCCCCTCTCCTCCCCTATAAAAGGACACCTCCTCCCCCTCCTCCTCACACCAATTTGAGCACTCAAGCTCGGCCAAACCCTGCCAATTTCTCCTCTCCACTTCCCTAGAAACATCCTAGAGGTTCTGGTCTTCCTCCAAGACCAATTTTAGTGCCCTAAGAGGAGGTCTCAAAGAGGCACTTCAAAGAAGAGGTAATTACCGTTACCAATTCTTTCATCTTTATTTCTTCTTCCACTTCTTCTTCTTAGGTTGTTTCATTATGAAGTAATAACATCAGTATCACTCATATACTGATATGTTATTATAAGTATGAAACAAACCTATTTCACCATCTATCCATCCTATGGAAAAAGAAATCACCGCGCGTGCGTACGTACGGAATACCGTCTCCACGCCGTGGTGTAATCTATTTTCCACCACCACCTTACATGGATGGGTATAATGGTGTAAAGAATAACTATACATAGTTATTACAACATCATATTTATTCTGATATATTGTATAATCCACTCCAATTCAATTCAATATTTATAGAAATTATATCATCGCTCGTGCGTACGCACGGAATACCGTCTCCACGACGCGATGAGATTCATTCTCCATGTTAACCATTTAAGAATGATTATAATGTATATATAAGAAATAATAATGAAATATATGACATTATAAAGCTACTGGATTTATGTATATATATACATATGTATGTCATCTACTTACTTCCATTTCAAGACAATAAGGAAAGGAAAACAGCGTTCATGCGTACGTACGGACTACCGTCTCCATGAACGGTGTTTTTCATTTTATTTATCTACCTATTATATATATATATACTGAATATATATGATATATAAATCATATTTTATATTCTGGAAGTAAGTAAATCATGATATATGTAATAATGATGTCAAGAACAACAAGTCAAAACACCTACGATAAATGAAACGATTTTACCCAAAACGCTTCTTTAACATGGAATTTACAAAAGAACGAGTAATATAATGTCATAAGTGAACCATATATGATATCATAACAATGAATATGATTCTGTAATAAGTCAATAACATGATTTAAATCATTATACAGGAGGTTCGGACAGTTACAAAGCAAGTCGGACCTAAGGTAAGGGAAATATCACAATCTCATTTTTATCCGAGATTGTTTATTCGTAAGTATTTACTGGGGTGTATTTTATCATCCACATCCATGTTCCCTCAATATGTAATATTGTTTCCATCCACTTGCAATAGTTTAAATCCAATTTTACCCTTAGGTGAGTTTTTAGTAAAGAATATGAAAGGAATCTTTTGTCGTTTTTCCGTACGAGGTACTTTTTGACTTTTCCGACAAAAGTACGAAGAATGTTTTTTTTAACTTATAAGGAATGAATGGATTTATAAAAAATTATTTCCAAGAAGCTTCCTTTACAAGTATTCAAGTTTATTTTTAATCAACTTCTTTTAGTTTAAAATTTTATGACATGTTAAGAAAGGAAAAGTGTTTTTGAAGTAGAAAGGATATTTTCCTCAAGAATGGAGTTCAAGTATTTTATCAAAATTATTTTCCATCTAAGATAATAAAAGGGTTCTGTTTTTATCCCTATTATTACATGGATTTGATTATGTTGTGATGGAAATATTTTTATGAATTCCTTTATCTTATATGAATTGTTTTATGATGTCATGATGTTTCAAGAATCCCATTTTTGTTACATGTGTTATGCGATGATGTATGTTTTATGATTATGTGGCACACATAAGAAAGGATTCATTATAAGATGGGTTGGACCTATATCTCCCTCCAATGCATTGGGTAAAGATTTTATATCTCATGAGATAGACATGGCTGGAACTGAAGGTTATTTCGGTTCAGTGATACAGGACTGAAACGAGGAGTGAACTCGGTTCAGATAGGGACTTTGTCCACTAAGATAGTCTTGGCAATGAGTCATGACTAACAAGAAATGATTTTCCATGATTATGTGTGCATGCCACAAAGTTTCAAGTTTTATGTTATGATTATGGGGATCTCATTTTCAATTCTATGATTTATCCCATGTTATGATATTATGAGCTCTTTTGCAGGTCAAGATTTCCAAAAGCTACGTTCTTATGTATATGATGTGATTGATATTTCTTTTGTTTACCCTTACTGAGCATTTGAGCTCACCCTTTTTTGTTTTTCTTTCCCCAGGATATAAAGAAAGGTTTTAGGTAAAAAAAGGGGAAGATCATTATGGGAGATATTGAAGATCTTTCACCACGTTTAGAAGATTACGTTCCGAGTTTCCAAAGACACTAAACTATTACGATCCTTGTGTGTGTGTTTTTGTTATGTACTAAGTTTTCCGCAAAAGTAATGTAATGTCCATGTACGATAAGATTCGGGTCATTATAGATCTCCTGCAAAAAATGGTCGATTTGGGACAAGTCAAACTGAAAGGTTCTTCATCTCAGGTAGTATGTGTTACTACTAGAGTTCTAGAGGAGGAAGGCCAGTGGAAAGAAGTTAAGAACAAAAATGAACAAAAATATGATGATTGGATGGTCAGAAAGATGATAAACTGAACTCATGATATTTTGCGAACAAAATTGAAGAAACCAATTGTGGCTTCTTCCATGAATTCCGCAGTAAAAACATCTTCATGAGAGGGAAAATCCTCAAAGAAACAGCACAATTCCAAAAAAGAGGAATAATCCAAAGAAGATGAGTATGTGTCAAAGCCTAAGTTGTCTTTGACTTTGGCAGATTTTATTCCATCTACTTCAAAGCAACGGGAACTGCCCCACCAAATGGCATAGCCTAAACAGGATAATCAGGTAGAGTCTTCATCAGATGAAGAGTTTATTTTCGGTTCTATTAATATGATTCAATTAACAGATCCATATGCTAGTCGTAGTTTTGATTTTGATGAGCCCAAACTCCCTGTATCAAATAGAGGAATTAGAGGAAGTTCCAAAGGCTCAGGATACAGGGAAAGATGTGGATCTTTCAGAGGCCACTATTCCAATTCTACCCCTGCTAGAACTGTTTATACGGCATAAAATCGTGGTAGAGCCCTTCAACGAGCTCAACAAGAACAAGCAAGTTCTTCCACACAAGGTAGACTCAATCCTGGCACAATTATTATGGAAGATCGGTTGAAGGTTCCATATTCTTCCTCTCAACAAGTAAATAGACCTAATCGGTCTAATCTTCCAAATCCAGGAGTATTACCAACTCCTATCCTGGTAAAAGATGCATCAAATTCCAAAGCATCAACTTCCAAGGAACCTGCTAAATCACATGTTCCTGTTGGGAAATGCAGACCTTTGGATCAAATGTATGATGTATTGAAACACCTGGCCCAAGTACCGGCCAAGTTATCAATTCTGGATGATTTGAATCTGTCAAAGGATCTTCAGGAGGCACTCATCCAGGATTTGTCAAGTCCTCAGGAGTTTGAAACTGGAATTGCTGCAGCTGAAGTCTGCCATGTAGAGAATAATCCTGTAGAATGCCATGCAGTAATATCTTTTACTGATGAAGATGAAGTCATGCATGGACATATTAGACCTTTGTACTTATCTGGAAAGGTCAATGGTGTTGATGTCTGAAGAGTCTTAATTGATAATTGTTCAGGAGTCAACCACATCACCATTCGTACACTTCGTCGATTAGGCCTCACAGAATCCGATTTATCTCCTTCTACTTTGATATTACAAGGATATGATAAAAATGAACAAGAACCACCGGGCAATATTACACTCAGAACTCATTTTGGAGATCCTGTATCCAATTCAAATTTCATGGTTGTTGATTAGGATTTAGCCTTCAACATCTTTCTTGGTAGACGTTGGCTACATCAGCATGCAACTATCCCTTCTTCATACCATAAATGTCTCAAATATTGTTTCGATGGTCAAATTGGAACATTGTATGGTGATAAATCCCCGTTCAAGACATGTGAATCTCAATACATTGAGGTGGAATTCTATCACATAAAGGAAAAAGAGGAATCCACAACAAGGGGGATTACCAAAGTTAATGATCCATATGGTTTGGAAAAGATTCTAGTAAACCCATTTACACATGTGAGTACAAATTATGTGTTTCCTATCAGTCAAATTGACAGGATAGACCCAAATCAAAATACTCTTATAGAAACCTCTATAATGTCAATTACGGAAATCAAGTCAGATGACATGGAAGAAAGTAGTGATCCAACAAGAAATGATGAAAGCTCAAATGGAGATGTCTTCATTTCATCTACTGAAATCAAACAAATCTATACTTCACTAACCAGGATAGAAGAAGTTATAGTAATGTCATAGGTAAATGATGATGTTGATTCTCAATCCATCATCTCTTATTTGTTACCCAAAGAAGACTCATCATCATCAATCGGGTCGAAAATGGAAGCTTCTTCTTCAAGATGTGCAAATGTTAACGTCTCTTCTGATTATGGAAATTCTGCTTCATCATCTACTATGCAAGTAGAAGCGGAAGAAATAACACACGCTGAAGAAGAAGAGGAAGATCTCAAGGATTCTCCTCCAGCATTTGAAGAGGGAATCTCTACCACCGTGGATGAACTCAGAGAAATAAATCTGGGTACAAAAGAAGATCCACGCCCCACTTTTATTAGTGTGTCCATGACTCTTGAAGAGAAAGAGATTTATATTTCCTTTTTAAAGAAAAATCTAGATATATTTTCTTGGAACTATACAGAGATTCAAGGGCTTGATCCTGATGTTTCCACTCATCGTTTAGGTTTTCCAGAAGAACATCGAGGATTCAAACAAGCTGCTAGAAGAACACACCCAACCTATGCTTCCAAAATTGAGGCTGAAGTGGATAATCTTATCAAATATAACTTCATCAGATAAGTTCAATATCACACATGGTTGGCTAATATTGTCCCAGTGAAAAAGAAGAATGGGAAAATTAGAGTTTGCATTGATTTTAGAGATCTTAATCGGCATTTTCCTAAGGATGATTTTCCAGTTCCGATTACATAAATCTCGATTGATGCAACAACTGGCTATGAAGAACTTTCCTTCATGGATGGATATTCTGGGTATAATCAAATCCGAATGGCTCTATAAGATGAAGGATCTACAGCTTTCAGAGCCCCTCAAGGTGTTTTTTTGCTATCGGGTAATGCCCTTTGGCCTAGAGAATGCAGGCGTAACATATCAGTGTGCCATGCATCGTATCTTCAAACCCTTTCTGGTAAAGTTTGTTGAATGTTATGTGGAAAATTTGGTAGTTAAATCCAAACATCGTTTTAATCACTTGGCTGATTTGGAAATCATATTCCACAAACTTCGGCAACATAATTTGAAGATGAACCCCATAAAATGAGCTTTTGGGGTAACCTCAGGAAAATTTCTCGACATTGTTGTACACCATCGTGGCATCAATGTCGATCCTGAGAAGACAAAGTCAATCCTTGGTATGTCACCTCCTAGAAATCTTAATGAATTGAGAGGACTTCAAGGGCACTTAGCCTATATTCGGTGTTTCATCGCCAATTTGGCAGGCAAAAGTTTACCCTTCACCAAATTGATGAAGAAGGGAGTCACATACCAGTGAACTAAAGAATTTCAAGAAGCATTCGATATTCTCAAGAAGTATCTCTTGAGTCCACCGGTGTTAATGCCACCTGTTGAAGGAAGACTACTTATCCTCTATGTTACAGATTTAGAGCAATCATTGGGTGCCTTTCTTGCTCAGAAGAATGATGCTGGGAATGAAAACAGCCTTTACTATCTCAGTCGGACTATGCTTGAAGCAGAAACCCAATATTCATGTATTGAGACGTGATGCCTAGCATTAATATTTGTAGTTCAGAAGTTGAGACACTACCTGCAACATTACAAGTTCTAATTGGTATCTTGCAATAACCCACTCAAATTCATCCTCAGTCGTCCAATGCTTACAGGACGTCTGGCAAGGTGGGCAGTTATCTTGCAGCAATTTGATATTCAATATATGTCTCAAAAGGCAATAAAGGGCCAAGATCTAGCTGATTTACTTGCTGAACATCTTTCAATGGAAGACACATCTTCAGATATTGAACTCCCTGATGAGGAAGTCTTCTCTATTCAAGAAAATCTTTAAACAAGGGAAATGTATTTTGATGGTGCTTTCAGAAGTCCAACAGGGAGGAAAATGGAAGATCCTAAGTTCAAAAAAGTTGGGTTAGGAGTTGTATTCATTTCCCCGGAAAAGGCATTTCTACCTTATTCATTCTCATTATTTGGAGGCGGTACAAATAATGAAGCAGAATACCAAGCTCTCATCGCAGGGTTATAGTTGGTGCTTCAAGCACAAGTGAATCAGTTAAAGGTGAAAGGTAATTCAGACCTGGTAATCAAACAAGTCAATGGGGATTATTCTATCAGAAAAGAAGAACTAACCCCTTTGTATGATTACGTCAGAGTGTTAATGGCGGAATTCCCTTCAAAACCAACATTTTCTTATGTCCCAAGATCACAAAATACCCAAGCTAATGCACTGGCTAATATAGCCACAACTCTGGTGGATCCAAATCAGGATGAGACAAAAATCAGTATTTCCCACCGTTGTACAATTTCAACTTATGTTCAAATCAAAACAGAGGAAATAAATGAAATTAGTCCCATTCCTGAACTATATGGTCACACTATGGGATGGATGACACCTATCAGGGAATACCTTCAAAATAGAACACTTCCACCTGATAGAGCTGGGAAAGAACAAATCTGGCGATGTGTGGTTAGTTTTACTCTTTATGATAGTCCAGATAACCTAGAGAAAATTCTCTACAAGCGTGGTTTTGATGGAGTTTTCTTCAAATGAATTGATGGTGAAGAGTCAATGGCTGTCATGAAAGAAGTGCATGTAGGAGTCTGTGGTGCCCACCAGTCTGGACATAGACTGTCTGATCAGATTTGAAGGCTTGGATAATTTTGGCCTTCAATGAAACAAGATTGTGTTGATTTCACAAAGAAGTGTCATTCATTCCAAGTACATGACAACTTCATTCATCAACCTCCAGAGTTGCTTCATACAGCTAAATACTCGTGGCCATTTTCCACATGGGGAACAGATGTGGTGGGACCTTACTCTTCAGTTACGACCAAGTAGTTTAAGTATATTCTTACTGCTACTGGCTTCTTTTCCAAATGGGCAGAGGAAATACCTCTCAAAGAAGTTAGTTCTAAAAGAATTGTTAGATTCATCAAGTCTAACATTATTACCAGATTTGGTGTCCCTCATACCATATTGACGGACAATTGAACCAAATTCTGTTCATCTGAGGTGAAGTAGTTGTATCAAGAATACAACATCAAATCCAATCATTCATCTCAGTATCATGCAGCGTCCAATGGAAAAATAGAAGCCTTCAACAAGACTCCTTCAAACATACTGCAAAAGATGGTGGATAAAGATAAGAAGTCATGGCCTGATAAACTCTTTCATGATTTATGGGCCTATCGAACTGCCACCCGCAATGCAACGCGGTCAACTCCATATTCATTGGTATATGGAATGGAAGTCTTCTTGCCAATTGAGGTTCAATTAACTTTGCTCAGAGTAGCCATTTGTGATCAGTCATCTACAGATGAACAATCTCAAAAGAGATTGGATGAATTGGAACGGTTAGATGAGAAAAGATTGTGCACCCTACACCACTTAGAAGTATATCAAAATCGAATTGCATGAGATTTCAACAAAAAAATTTCGTCTTCGTTCATTCGTTAAGGGAGAGTTGGTATTAGTTCTCAGAACTCCAATGATACTAGGAAAGATACCTCCCAAGCTTGAACCGAAGTGGGAGGGACCTTATTCAATACATAAGGTCTATTCTAATGGAGCTTATTCATTAATCTCAATGGATGGAGAACTCATCACTACACCAACCAATGCCATATTTCTGAAGAATTATTTTGTATAAACACAAAATACATTGCTACGGTCCATACATATGACCTTAAACTATTTGTATTACTTTCTTCCCACACGACGTTAAACTGTGGCGTCCTAACTACATGACACTAAACTGTACAGAAGTCTCTTATGTCCAGCAAGACATTAAACTGCACCATCTACGGTCCATACGTATGACCTTAATCTAGTTTTATTACTTTCGTCCAACACAATGTTAAACTGTGACATCCTAACTACATGACCCTAAACTGTACATAAGTCTCTTATGTCCAGCAAGACATTAAACTGCACCATCTACGGTCCATACATATGACCTTAAACTATTTTTATTACTTTCATCCCACACGACGTTAAACTGTGGTGTCCTAACTACATGACGCTAAATTGTACAGAAGTCTCTTATGTCTAGCAAGAAATTAAACTGCACCATCTACAGTCCATGCATATGACCTTAAACTATTTGTATTACTTTCTTCCAACATGGCGTTAAACTGTGTCCCTTTCATCGTCCTATACGACGTTAAACTATACAGCAAGGGTTCATTCATATGAATTTAAACTATTTGCACTTATGTCCAGCATGACATTAAACTGTGATGTCCTAACTATATGACGATAAACTGTACAGAAGTCCCTTACGTCCAGCAAGATATTAAACTATATAACCAAAGGTCCATGCATATGACCTTAAACTATTTTCACTTTCATCCAACACAATGTTAAACTGTATCATCCCTGTTTTCATCCAACATGACGTTAAACTGTGAAAAAGTCTCTAATACGTCCAGCATGACGTTAAACTATGTCCTATTTTGTCATTGTTGCATGACATTAAACTGCACAGTCCTCTTTTTGTCCAACATGACATTAAACTGTATTGTCCCCATCGTCCTAACTACATGACGCTAAACTATATATAAATCCCTTTAATACATCCTAGATGACGTTAAACTGTATTTTTGTCCCTGCTACATAACACTAAACTGTGCAACACCAACAGTCTTAACTGCAAGAATTTAAACTGCATAGTCCCTTCATATGTCCTACATGACATTAAACTGTGCATCTTTAAGGTTGTTGTTACCTCTTGTTTCTCACACCGAGTATGACTCACGTGATCTAAGAGCAAATTTCAACCATAACACCCTCTTTGGGATGCTAACCACACATAAGTCCCAACATCATTTTTTTAGGTCGTTGTCCCCAAAAACAACTTGATCACTAATTCATTCTTTAATTGAACTACACGAACTTTGATCATTGCCTTCCAGGATGGGTACGTAGGCAACCTCACAAGGTTCAAGCCCAAACCCAATCTCTTCACATTGGTTCACCTTCGTCCTCACTATACGACGTTAAACTATACAACATTTTTTGTCCTGTATGACAATAAACTACAATATTCTTTGATACTCTCACCTGAGAGAGAATCATTATTTACATTGATTTTCAATCATGTTATATTTCAAAGACTATGTGCATACATGGTAATGCCTGAACCTTTTATCTTGGGTTAATCCATCATTGCACTAAAGTCCCCTTTTCACCCTTCACATGTACGAACCAAATTTGTACAGAAGGTATTTCTAGAACTATGTGGGCTTGATTCCCATCCTTATAGGATACGTATGAACGTTTGAGTGTCCCACGAATCTAGCCCCAAGACTTTTGGGACTAACCCCAAATTCCACTTTTAGTCCCCTGGCTGAAAAGTCCCTATGAAAACACACACTGTGTATTTCTTATAATGGTCTGAGTTCTCTGACCCTAAACTAATATTTCCCACACTTTCGTCCCACATGACGTTAAACTGAATTTCAATAACTATGTAGGGATTGATTCCCATCCTTATGGGATACATAGTGAAGTCCAATATTTCAATTCCGGATCCATCCACAACATTATTATGGTTAGCATTGATCTTTGTATCTCTGCATACATTGGACAATACCCATCTTTATGTGTCATAATCCTAACCTTAAATACTTTCAGATCTTCATAACTCTTTTCTTGACTTATAGTCAAAAAAATGTCCAATTTCTGAGAGTTCTTTTTCCTAACTATGCAGCACATGCCCTTAAGTGGCCTTCCATAAACAGTCTACATAACAGACTTGTCAGCCAAAAGATACTATTATTTGACTATGCAGCCAATTCCCTTAGGCGGCCCTGCGTAATTCAACCCCCTAATGGGTTGTTAAATAATGGTAAATTCATTATTGGGAAGAAAACCTCTTTGGTCCTTATTGGTCTTATCAAAAATATGTAAGGATCCACAAAAAAATAGTCATCCTTAACATATTTGTTTCATGTTCTTCTTCATGATCTGAAAGTATTCAAGTCTATGGTTTATATTTATATTCCCTACATTTGGGTCAGAACTTTGTAGGAGTGACATTCATCCAGTTCTTGGATAATCTTGTTTGGAAATATCTTCTACATATTCATGTACCTATCTCCATATAGAAAACTCTATGATTTGGAAAATTTTAATCCTCATAAACATTCACTGGCTTTTTAGTAGTAGAAAAGTAAATTTCTGAGAGTTCTTTTGCCTGACTATGCAGCACGTGCCCTTAGGCTGCCTTGCATAAGTAGTATACATAACAGACCTGTCAGCCAAAAGATACTATTATTTGACTATGCATTCAATTCCCTTAGGTGGACCTGCATAATTCAACCCCCTAACAGGTTTGTTAAATAATGGTAACTTCATTCTTGGGAACTAGTTCTTCTAATTCTTTTTTATCTCTTTTTCATTTCATTCCTTAGATTAAAATTTTCTTAAGTCGTAGTTTACATATTTTCCCTCATACATGAGTGTGGTAATATGTTTCAGATAAATTTTCAAGGAGTTGAGTCAATTTTAATCCATTTATGTCAAATCTATTTCGACCTTAAACATTAGCCTCTTTATGTCTGATGTGCATGAATTTAAACTGCCCACAAAAGACAAGGGAACTCTGAATAAATGTCATGTTCCAGCTCACTAAACATACATTTTGTATGATTTAGGTAATATTGAACTATTAAAAGATTCAAAGTTTGTAGGGTTATTTATAATAATCCTAGTAAAAAATCAAACTATGCTTACTAGGCCCATTGGCTTAGGTAAAAATATAAACCAGGTGGCAAAGAAAATGCGTGCATAAATGATTGAAGATGAAAATATTTTTCATTAATGCACAAGAGATTAGAAGGACATCCACAAATTAGAGTCTATTATATTTTCCAGGAAATTACATGAGGCTGTCAACATAAGTATTCACTTGATGAACAACATCCTGAGCTTCATCAGCAGCTACTTGAAGCTCATGAACCCGACCAACTTCACTCTTTTCAGCCTGATGGAGTGCTTTCTTAGAATCTGCAATGGATTTCATACTGTTCGTTTGATCTCCATGCAGTGAATTGTTGAGTTGTTCAAGTTCCCCAGTAACAACATCTAACTATTTCTCAAGGTGCATCTGGTGGACGACATTATCTTTGATCTTATGCTTCAGCTCCTTCATCTTTGAAGC
The DNA here is from genome assembly GCA_963277665.1 of Viscum album. Classification (NCBI taxonomy): domain Eukaryota; kingdom Viridiplantae; phylum Streptophyta; class Magnoliopsida; order Santalales; family Viscaceae; genus Viscum; species Viscum album. Next base: position 1,762,471,441 of record OY728123.1, read on the forward strand.
ATAGTCATCCTCAGCTCGGGATACCGCAGCCTCAAATTCGCTGATTTTGACTAACAACTTCACCCTGGTCAGATCTTCATGACACTTTTTCTCTTTCTCCCTTATTAAGATGACTTGTTTCACCATGGTATGGATCTCTTGATATCCAAAACCGCCAAGTCCTAGCATGAAGAACAGGGACGATAATCGGGAAATATTTGATGAAATCTCTTCAAGATGCACTTCAGATATGAATTTCCATATGTTGTTCCATGCCTTGCATCATGAAAAGCTGAGCGCCTTAAGAACCTCCGGGTCTGATTCGACATCATCATCACATGGAGGCATGAAATATGGGATTAATGGTCTTAAGGAAGTGCCATGTTGTGCTCCTCCCCCTAGACCCTGGTTGCTTTGCCTTCTACTACTGTTTGGGCAGAAGTTGAGCCTTCACCTCCAGATCTATCCATTGAAGTTGATGGCCCTGTTTGATCAATTAAAAGTATGGTTAGTTTCATAGAAAAATGAATGTTTGTTGTCTATCTTGAAAACACAGTACAATCATTACCTAATAGTAGATCAACTGCTTGAGAAGACTCCTCTCCATCTTTCCCAGTTTCAACAGGATCTTCAAATGGGTCTCAGGAGGGTTTACTGGGTTTATCTCCACTTGAGATAATGTTTCTGAAATGGTAGGGTTGACATCAATGTCCACACCCTATTCAGGCAGTGGTAGTTCAACAGCTTCTTTGGATGGAACTGCATATTATTTTCAGTCATGATTAAAAGTGTAAATTATAAGAAAATTTACCAGACGAAGGATAACACTCACTCCTAATATCCTATAAATCACATGATTATAAAGACATTCCAAGATTCATCATTTCATCCAATGATATTTCATAATCCCGGTTATTCTCACCAGTGGGAGCATTTGATGTGTCTTCTTGGCGACCCTCATTCTGTGACCCCTGACCCTGGACAACTTCTTCAGGAAGGATGGAAAATTCAGTTGTCGTGGCCGCTAATGATTCTGGTGCAGGTTTTATACCTAAAATATCACATAATACAAGTTAGTTGAAATTTTCATTCAAAATTTAATGAAGCAGTGTATGAAGCATTGTTAAATTACCAGAAGCAGGTTCTTCTCTACTTGTAGCAGCAGCAGAAGCAGTACTGGGAATAGATGTTGGCTCTTTTTTAGAAGCGTCCATGTCAGCCTGAATTTGCGTTTTTTCCACAGCACCCCCCCTGTGGTCCTAAAAGGATGATCAATCCTCTCCCTCAAAGGGGAAATTTAAGAATCCCCTGCAATACCAAGGAAAATGAGAAATCTTTTCATGGTTTAAGACTCATGATTATCCGAAAGACTTACCAATACTGATGAAGCATTTAGTTGTAGACTTCTTCCTTCGATGCCTATGTATCTTTGGATTTTTGGGAGTGTCGACAGTCTCCCTTATAGGCACATGAATTGGAGAATGGAAATCCATGTCCAACTCCTCATTCATGGCCTGCTGGCCAGGAGATATCTCGCCCGAATCACAAGCAGATTCTGTAGCAGCCCCAATGGCAGTTCCACTAGGGCTATACTGTGGCGACGGAACCTCATTAGTTACTTTCTTTGCAAGTTGCAAGATGAAGAAAATAACTTCCTTGAGTAACAAAGCTTTGACTGAAATATCGTTGCAAAGTAAATAAGGAAAGAAAACTTACATCTTCAGGAGCCATATACTCACGCCACACCTCATCAGGGGCGCCGTGATCCATCATTTCCTTCACCCGCTTGGTGATAGGGATAGAATAATCGGTGGAATGTATATAGGTCCTCAACTCTTTGACATAGGCTTATACTTCATCAGGGTTATCGTTGAAATGAATATTTGCAGGAGCCTGAAGAGTCCCTATTCCAGGAAGATGTATCCCTTCACATAGCTCCAGCCAGATAGTTTCAGTATCGCAGTATACATCCCGCCATGTCTGGATAGCCTCTGGTGGTAGATATTCAGGTGTACTAGAAGGCTAAGAAGTGGGTCCTACAACCTTGGATTTTAATTTCTTTCTAGCTCCTGCAACTATAAAAAGAGAATGAAAACTTGTTACTCTATAATGTTACTAGCAATTAAATTGCCTCAATAAAGTAAATCAACAGGAGTTGATGGAGTGGCTCTCTTGATTCTGACAGGAGGATTATATATGGCACGTGGCCGCTTTGACACATGTTGTATCTCCTGAGAATCTGATGAATCATCCTCGGTTGAAGAACTCAGTGAACCAACTTCAAGAGTGGAAGATTCACCTGCCACCTGAATTGTTTCTTTCTCAATGGTTCTCTTCTTATTCCCCACCTGATAAACATGTTTATTCAATATTGCCTCAGGATATGACGCTACCCAGTTTTCAGCATACCATATGGACAAATTGCTTACCGCTTCAGCATCTGGTAAGTCAAAAACTGCCCCATTTCTTTCCATAGCCATTAGCAACCATAGTTGTTGGGCAACCATTGAATGCTGCTCTGACCTGACGTGCACTGGAAGAGATACAACAGTTGTCTACAGACACTTGCCAATCGATATGGATCATATGCCTCACATATAATTTCCTCATCAATTCTGGTGGCCAGAACACCATCTCCGAAGGCCAGCATGTAAGACCTTTGTTCCAAGCTGGATGATCCATCATCAAAAAATCACCATGTCGGTGGATTTACACAGGGAAAGAAGTCGAATTCCTTATGCATACCCAACCTTGGCCTAATATCATAGGCATTAAGGGACAAAGGAAAAACTCCAGAGAAGTCCTGAATAGACAGCCTAAAAGAACTTCCAGGAATCTGTATTCCATTTTGAACAGCATATGTCCAGAAGTGAGTGGTGATCCATCCCCATAAAACTTGGAATGGTCCCACTAAACTCAAAGGAGACATACCCATATAGATATAGAGTAAGATCCTGTGAATATTTGCTAAAACTGGGGTTTCCAACCCCACCATATTTCTCTCAACCAACTTGGCTGCAATAACGAAGGTCCCTGGCCTGACGACTCCCTTTGAATCTCCAACTGGAAAAAGATAGACACTAATCCATAAGGCTAAAAAGTCTGCCAGATGGGTCTTCTCTAGGATTTTATGATTCACTTCATACCCCCATTTCTCAAACTCTCCTGCTTCCAGAGTCGGCCAGAATGTTCCAGAAGCACCTCTCTTATCCTCTCTAGGGTAGCTACTAGGATGAGTACAGGTGGTCCCCTTTTCCCTCTTCTTCTTAAGAAACACATCCATCCATTCCTATGGATGAATATCCCTTCTAGAATGAGTCTTTGAAGTCTTTGAGATTTTGAGCTTATGATAAATCTTCAATAACTCTCGAACCAAATCCGGAGTCTTCTACGGATCATTCAAGGTTGCCTTTGGAGGGATGAATTTTTCATACATATCACCCAAAATTGGAACCCCTGAGATCTTTTAGACATCCCAAAAACTAATGCCTACTTCTCCATGGGTCAGATGGAAAGAATTAGTTTCTGGGCTCCAGCGGCGAAGCAACTCCAGTGCAAAATTATCATTCCTATAAACATACATCTGCCCAGCCCAGACGGCTCCATAAATTGCAGCTCCCTTCAGATTCTCGACAAACTCTTCACAAGTTTGTCGCACCCAATAAGCCGACATCCATGTTGGCTGCACCCCTCCTCGAGAACGGAATTCCCATTTCTTCTTCCAGTCTTTGGATTGATCCATCAGAAAATTTTGAATGATTGAGGGATAACAATGTGGTTGCAACTCAGGTTTGTGAGGTTTCAGATCTAGTGCACACGAGCTATGATGCATTATATAGGCTTTCTTTACTGTTCCAAAATTAGAAAATGTTCCTGCAATTGACAAATTTGCTGAAGAAAAGTTGGTATATGACTGAAACCAGGAATGCGGGAGATAGTTATTGCCTCTGGAATATTGACATCTTACAGATGAGCATGGCCATACAGAGGCAGAAAGATGATGTGTGGGAAATTAATATGATGCTTCTTCAAGTACTTGGATAATTCTAGGAGAGTAATTTCATAGGTGGAAAAGTAATCTTGGCCAACGATGTCCATCATATCATCAATTATTTTGCTTGCCAGTTCATCAGTCATTCCGATTCTCCTAGGATCCATTGGATCTGCACAAAAGTTGAATAATTAACACTTAAAGTAAGTTAATTTTTCATAAAATTTGTGAAGGAATTTGAAAAATTGGCTAAAGCATTTAGGCACTCAAGTCCCATTGTTTGAGCGCAAGTCTCCTTCTGTTGTGCAAGTATTGGGCGCACATGTATCATCGAGAAAGTCCAAATACCTTAACAGAAGCGCGACACAAGAAACAAGAAGCGCGGACGAGTGAAAGCTGGGAGTCCACTTGCGCACCTAGAGAAAAAAACAAGCGAGAGGCGGGTTCTTTGCGCAAAGTGAGGCCATCTATTTATAGACGAGGCTATACCCCTGCGCGCTGAACCCTACGTGCCCGAAGCCCATTTTCGCGCCATACCCTGCGCACCCTAATTTCCTTTTGTTTCTCGTTTTCCTCAGAGTCAAATCCTAATTCCTTTTTGGATCAAACTCCGAGGGGAGACTTTTTTTACACACTTTTTTCGTCACATAGTCTAGAAGAAATGAAAAGGGAAATACCTCAAAAAATGAAGATTCATCCTTTGAATAAACATAAAAAAAGAGAAAGGGATGAACAAGGAGAACATTACCCATAGGTCGCGCATGTTCCAGCATGGTCGTGCAAGTATACTTGCACGCCACCCAAATGGTTGCGCAGGTGACTTTCACGCCCTCTTTGAAAATTGCCCAGGGTCTTCTCCAGACTATAAATACCCTCGGTGGGCCACCATTAAGGGAGGATTTTTTTCCCAGAATTCATATACAGTGCTCTGAACACCCAAGTCTCTTATTCAAGTCTTCTGAACACTTATAAGGTAATTATTTACCTACAATGGAAGGTCTAAACAAGAGGAATAAGGTCTATGATTTAGAATTCACTAAGACTTGCGCGCCTAAGTGTTTTACCCTTAAGGGTAATGGACATACTTGCGTGCCTCCTTACCTACTCATTAAAACTTGCGCGCCACTCTTCTGGAAGTACCTCAGGATAATTCTAAAGGCTTTGGTCAAGGATTGCCCAAGTATTAATATACTGGTCAAGGATTGCCCAAGTATATATGTGTCGCTCAAGTATACTTTTAAGACCAAGACTTGCGAACCCATGCAGTACTTACGCGACCCCCCAGGACTTGCGCACCCTTCTATTTTTGGGTTCCCTTCATGCCCATTTCACCTCTCTTATGCCTTTCCACCTTTCCTATTCAAGATTCAGTATTCAAGACACTCTTCAAAGCCATTTATGGCATGTTTTCTTGATTGAATTCCTTATCTGAAAGGAATTCCATGGAACATCTCTCAAAACCTAGTGATTTACACATCTTTATATCACTAAAGTTATAGATTTCATTCATTCAACCTCATCCATTAAGATGAGATAACCCTATTCATGGGCCTCTTTTTTCAGGAGTAAGCCCTAGTCATAATTTCCCTTAACCTGGGCCTCCTTTTTAGGAGTAAGCCCCAATCCAAATTCTCTTAATTGGGCATCCTCTTCAGGAGTAATCTCCAAGTCCCCTAATTTGGGCATCCTCCTCAGGAGTACGCCCCAACCATAATTCCTTTAACCTGGTCTTCCTTTTTAGGAACAAACACTAGTTTTAAATCTACAAATGTGGGCATCCTCATTAAGAGTAAGCCCCAAATGCCTTAATTTTAAAATTCTCTTAACCTGGGCCTCCTCTTCAGGAGTAAGCCCCAGTTTTCAAATCCCTTTAACCTGGGCCTCCTCCTTAAGAGTAAGCCCCAGTATTAAATTTATCTTAACCTGTCTTAATATACTTTTTGATCTAGGCTTCCTTCTCAAGAGTAAAACCCAATCATAAGTCCCCTCCTAATTTGGGTATCTTCTTTAGGAGTAAGCCCCAAGTTAGAGTACTCAAATCTTTATAAAGTACTTATACCTTTATGGACCTTGTTCCTGGGTTTCTTCCCTGAAGTAAATCCTACTCTTCATCTATCTGGGCAATCATACATACATAATCCCCACATTATTTCTTATGATTGTATCTGTCATGGCACAATTGTCAGGTTTTAACGATACCTCTTTTTTCTCACACCGAGCATGACTCATGTGAGTTTAGAGTGTTAAAGTAATTATGACATCTTTCTTTGAGCCATCAATCATACATAAACATCATATTCCCTTACTCGAACTACGTGGGTTCTGATTCCTTTTCTAAACAAAGGATACGTAGGTAGCCCATCTATGGGTATGATCCCAACTTTGAAATAATCCATGTCCTTCTGAATGAAAATAAACTTCAACTTCCCCACTAAGTGGCTTTAAAACTAGTATGGTTATCATAATGACCAAGAGACTTTTATGTATTGAAGGATACCATTGACTAAGAATCTATAACAAATACAGATGATTCTCTATCGATAAAGAACTTAAAATACATATAAAAGATTCTCTAAATTTCCTACATATCAATCATTGATTGTCAGATTTAAAGGAATGCTCATTTTATACATGGTAATGTGATAAGGATTCACGAATATAACTTAAATCTATAAATAGAGTCCCAGAGTAGACAATAATTCCCTCAAAAAGTTGTGATGAGTCTGACCTCCGATCCTCTCGACCAATGCAAATTCCTAAGTCTCCTTATTTCACAACTAACAAGCACCTACCTTTGGATAGTAGGTTCAAATAGATATGGAATCATTGGATGTTTCTGGTTCTACGAACAAACCCGTTATAAACCGCTTGGAATGTTTGAATCTTAAATCAATGAGATCGTCACCAATTTGAGAGGAAACAATTCCTAATTATTCCTATTTATTACATTTTATTACTAATTATCACAAATTATTACTAATTATTTCTATTTATTACTAATTATTCCTATTTATTACATTTTATTACTAATTACTACTCATTATTACTAATTATTCCTATTTCTCACTAATTATTCCTATTTATTACTAATTATTTTTATTTATTACTAATTATTTTTATTTATTTTTATTTATTCATATTTATTACTAATTATTCCTAATTATTCTTATTAATTACTAATTAATCCTAATTATTCTAATTTATTCTAATTTATTCCTATATATTCATATTTATTACTAATTATTCCTATTTATTACTAATTATTACTATTTATTCCTATTTATTAATTTTTATTCCTATTTATTCCTATTTATTACTATTTATTACTAATTATTACTATTTATTACTAATTATTACTATTTATTACTAATTATTAGTATTTGTTACTATTTATTCTTATTTATTGCTATTTATTCCTATTTATTACTATTTATTACTAATCATTCCCATTTATTCCTATTTATTACTATTTATTCCTATTTATTACTAATTATTCCTAATTATTCCTAATTATTCCTAATTATTCTATTTATTACTATTTATTACTATTTATTACTTATTATTACTAATTATTTCTAATTATTATGAATTATTACTATTTATTACTATTCATTACTATTTATGCCTATTTATTCCTATTTATTCCTATTTATTCCTATTTATTCCTATTTGTTATTATTTATTCCTATTTATTTTTATTTATTATTATTTATTATTATTTACTCCTATTTATTCTTATTTATTACTATTTATTATTACTAATTATTCTTATTTATTCATATTCATTACTATTTATTACTAATTATTCTTATTTATTCCTATTTATTACTATTTATTACTAATTATTACTATTTAACACTTATTATTACTATTTATTACTATTTATTACTAATTATTAGTATTTACTGCTAGTTATTACTAATTAGCCATAATTATTACTAATTACCCCTAATTATTACTAATTACTCCTAATTATTACTAATTAGCGATAATTTCTATTAATAACTACAAATTACAGCAACTAAATTACTAATTACCGCTAATTATTTATATAAAATACTAATTATCGTTAATAATTATTAATTATTAATAATTATTATGAATTAGTACTAATAATTTCAATTTATTATTACAAATAAATACTGATAACCAAACAAATTAAATCTAATTTAATTACAACTAATCAACAATAATAAAAATTAACATAAAAAAAGAAATAAATACTAAATCAAATAAAATATAAAGACATTTAAACTTGATCTCCTATTGATGTAGACCACTTCACAATTTCTTCGTAAAAAAAACTAATTCAGAGAAAGTATCACTTTAAAAATAGAGTTTAGAGAGGGAGAGAAAGTGAGAATTAAGGGAAGAGTAGGAAAAATGGATGGGTGTATATATAGGTAAGATTAGTTGCGACAGTAATATTTACGATGAGACCTATCACAAATACCTTTACCCGCATTAATTGCTGTTGGTGGTTAAAAGTGTATTAGCGACGAGTCCTGTCGCAAATAGTCGCCTGCCGACACACTTTTTTGCAACGGGACAACATCTCGTCTCAGAAACCTATTTACCGCTGTCGGTATTTGCAACTGGTCTCGTCGCATATACCCTCCGACTGACACACTATTTGCGATGGGGGAATACCCCCTTCAGAAATAACTTTTCGGTGGTTTGACGCGCAGACCGCGCCAAACCGCGCCTTACTATTTGCGACGGGACCCCAAATCCCTTCACAAATAACCAATTATTTGCGATGGGTCGAACCCCCCATCACAAATAACCTCTAGGATAGACTATTTTAGATGGGAATTAATCCCGTCACAAATAGATCGTCGCAAAAAGCTATTTTTCCCATAGTTGAATTAACCGAGCAAACCCTACCATCCATGGAGAGAGATTTCCTTTCCAAGAAGCAAGTTATCTTCTGACCTTGCTGTGAATCTCTGAGAAATTGAAATCCTTAGGCCTTCCCCCTAACAAAGGCACCCCCAAATAATTGAAGGGAAGCACTCCCTCAGGAATGCCCAACTCCCGAACAATATCATTCTTCCTGGAAATAGAGATGTTCCTTCCAAAGTAAACGAATGATTTGTGACAACTTATTTATTGACTAGATATATAAGAGTAGTGAGAAAGGGCTCTTTTGATATTCCTGATATTTCTCCTATCCCCCTTGGTGAAAAGAATAATGTCATCCGCATATAACAAGTGAGTAGGAGAAACCAAACCCTAACCTGCATTAATCACCTTCATTTTCCCATTTCCTGCCATAATAGAGAAAAGTCTGCTAAGGTAATCCTCCATAATTGAGAAAATATTAGCAAAAAGGGGGTCACCTTGTCTGACCACTCTGGAATAATCAAAAAACCCCTCGAGAGATCCATTAATAAGGACATAGATATGAGCAGATTTGAAAATAGAAAGGACTCAATCAATAATGACACCATTAAACCCAAACATTTCAAGAACCTTGCAAATGAATCTCATGTCCATTGTGTCAAAGGCCTTCTTGACACCAAGAATGAGAGAAATGTTTCCAACCCTCGTGGATTTCTTTAACAGATTGACACATTCAGAAGCAGTGATAAGACAATCCTGAATCGATCTCCCTTTGATAAAACCAAACTGATTTGGAGAAACAATCTTTTCAGCAATCAAATCCAACCTTGTGGCCAAAATTTACAAATGATTTTATAGATAGAGTAAACTAAAGAAATCAGCCTGAAGAGATGTATTTTGTTGGCATTATCCACCTTTAGAATTGGAGCCAGAAACCGGGCATTCAAACCATGAGGAAGGGAGCCCCCTTTAAAGAAGTAAAGGACAATCCTACAAACATCAGATTGAACAATTTCTGAGTATTCTTGAAAGAAAAGATTACCAAAACCATTCGGGCTTGGGGAACTTTCATATTTGAGACTGAATACCTCTTCTTTAATCTTATGATCCAATGGAATAGTAGTGATATTAATGTTGTCTTGATGATCCAAATGTTTGGGAATGTTACATTCCAAAGGATCATTACGAAGGGAGGACCCATTAAAGAGTTCCATGAAATAATAAATCACATGACTTGAAAGATCGCCCCTATAGTAAAAAATCTGGTAACCATTTTTTAATAAAGAAAGAGGCTTGGAAACCTTCATTATCTTACGGAGAGAATTAAAGAACTTGTAGTTCCTATCACCATCCTTCAACCATTTTTCCTTGAAAATATCTCTTTTTGAGGCATCTTTAAAATTCAAAATATTATTCAGCTTTAAATACACCCTGATTCCACCTGAACATCACCGAAGAAGGCATACAAGGTACTTTATTTCTGTAAATTTTAGAGATAATATCCAAGAGATGATATTTCCTCGTCAAGAGAACTGAAACGAACTTTTCTCCAAGTTTTAAGAGCCCTTTTAAGGAGTTTGAGCTTGATGACACAAGAAAACTCATCCTTCCTACAATTCAAAGATCTTAAAGTTTGTTCAACAATGGTTCTACATTCAGGGTGATTGATCCATGCTTTGTTGAACCTAAAAGGTAAAGGAGGTCGAGGATCCTTAACCACCAAGTCAACCAAAATGGGACGATGATCTGAATTAAATCTAGATAAAGTCGTACAAGAAATGGAATCCTAGGAGTCAAAAAAAACTTTCATTGACAAAATCCCTATCAATACGACTAGCATAAAACATGGTCAAAATCTTTCTATACCAAGTATATTAAGCTCCGACTAGATTGACCTCAAACAACCCATTTGAGTCAATACAATCTCTAATATCTCTGGATGAAATAATATTGGATATGGCCCCCAATTCCTCATCTAGATTCATGATTTTATTGAAATATCCCAGGAAGAACCAAGGACTATAGATACTTGAATTGAGTTTCTCAGTATCACGCCATAATCTTCTATGATCCGGATAATTGTTAAAAGCATACACAAAGGTACAGAAATTCTGAGAACCAAGGAACCTAAATGAACATGTGACATGTTTCTCAGTACTAACAATAAGGGAAATATCTAAAATGGAGTAATGAGTCAAAAACCATAACCTATTGATCTCAGATAGACAGTTGTTTCAACTAATCCATTGAAAACCTAAATATTCAAAATTAGAAATGTAATAGGAAATGGTTCTTTTAGGTTCGGATAAACTAATAAGTAGAGGTCTATGAAGTTGAATAAAAATAATTAGAGACATTAAAGTGTCCCTATTGGCCAACCCCTAGAAATTTTAGGTGATAATCTTCATTTAAACTTGATATCTGGGCTATGAACCCCTTTTTTAGATCCTAATTTTTTTGTCTTTCTTGCTTTGGGGAGTCCCCCAACTTTCTTTTTGGGGATGGAAGAGTCCAAATGAATATCACTAATATTGAGGTTGGTATTATATCCTTTCCCTATCTTAAGAGGCAACCCTCTATCACTATTGCCTGGTCTCGGCCAAAGAGAACCAGTATCAACCTCCCTGCCAATCTTGACATCCACCAGATTATCAAGAGGATCCTTTAAAGGATCAACATAGCCCTGCTGCAATATGCCATCAGATGAAAGAGTGATAGATTCATTGAATTCTGGGTTAACATGGACCTTGACTACTTCAGAACTGGGTAGAATTTCAGGGGAATGAAAAACTACAAGACTTAAAGAGGACGATTTACTTCAGATTTCTGCATTGGGAGAAGTTGAAATCACTGTGCTGGAATACCTCTTAATAGGGGCTGTGATAACCACATCCCTTCTGCCTTCTACACTAACAAGAATCTGGATACTGGGATTTATAGTAGCACTATTTGTAAACTTATCCTCACTTCAGACTGCTGCAATTAGTAGACTATTATTAACCTGTGCACAAACAGAGGAAGAAACTGGATGATCAAGGTTGACAAGGTCATATGTAGGAGGGACCTTCCTTTCCTACATAACCCTAACCATAGAAAAAATATCATTGGTGATCTTCTAGAGCATGAGACCTTATTCTAATTCAGACTAAAGATCTAAAACCATGTTAAAAACATCCTTTGATATAGCAGAAAATAGGTCCTGATCATCTGGAATGAACATCTTGGTTGCAGAGCCAATCAAATCCTCACTTTCCTTATCCTCTTCCACCACTAAGTTAGCACATTAATATTATTGATGTGATTAGTTAATTGTTCGATTAACTAGAGAAATTGATGCAATTAATTATTTTTTGAATTAATTAATGTTTTTTATGTGATTAGTTAACTGTTGAGTTAACTAATAGAAATGTTATGTTCTACTAATTATTGAATTTGTAAGGGAAATGGTGGATAATTAGTTATTGAATTAATTATGTGTTGTTGAATGGTGACATGATCATTTGATTGTGAAGTAATGAATGGAAACATCGTCATTCACTTATGAAATGATGAATGGTAACATGGACATTTTGTCATGTATTATTAAATGGTGAATGTTAACATAGACATTTGACCAAGTATTGTGAATAGTAATGTGCTCATTCAATTATGTATTATTAAATTGTGAATGATTAAATGGAAATTTGACCAAGTAATAGGAATGATAACATGGTCATTCAATTATGAACTATGAATTACGAATGGTAATAATGATATCCAGTTATATGATTTGAGTTTGGGTGACCTTGGGATCTTGAGTGATATATGGTTAAATAAAGAGTAAGTGAATAAATGTAAACCATTTGCTTTATTTCTTGTATTTTATTCTTTATATAACTCCATACACTGTTATTGAATTTATTTTGTTTTAGATGTCATTAGTGGTGGATTACAGAGTTGTACTCCCACTATACTTAGACTGCCTGATCAGTACTCAAATAGGTTATATGATTTTTGGACATGTTAAGGGAAAATGACTTATGTTAGATGGATAATATGGGATGGAGCATGGATGAGGAAACCAGATGTGATTAGGGACCTTCTTGGGAGTTTTCAAGTGTCATTATTTTGGGTTTGTATTTCTGACACTTGACACGTACATTGCCATGACATATTTATTGGTCAATTTTGATATTGTATTTCTAGTTTTGGGTGATCTTTTGATGTTGATATTATTCTTTTTATGTTACATAATTTTTTTATTTTAAGTATTTACACTAGTTTATTACTTTGATAAAAAAAACAAATAGGGTATAATCTCCTCATTATCATCTTATCAGACCCTCGTTACTAGTCGACTTCCTATGGCATACAGGTAGGCGTTCTTGAGGTGATGTGACTGACCAGATCGGGGTACCGGTGCATGGAACTCAGTTCGGGACATTACAAAGTGATATCAGAGCCAATTATCTTTTCCTTTTATTTTATCTTTCTATTTGGGAAAGGTAGAAAGGATACTAGGAATAGTAGGGACTTGGTTACAAGCTCGTTCTTGGGAGTATCTAACCCATGTATGGGGTAGAACCCAAGTACCTAGGGTGTAATTTTTGTTATTATTGTTTGTTATTATAGTTGATTTTTTTTCACAATGGGTGACACACTTATTGAGTGATGTAACTATTGATTTTTATATTTTTCTAAGATTTGACTCATGACCCAATATGACATGAGAGATGAGTTGCATGCATCATTTTAGGAACTTAGGGTTATTATGACATGCTTCATTTTAGGAACGCACGATAAAATGGGTTAAGGATAAGTCATTGAACTTAGACTATTTTTTCTTTGCTTTTGAAATTGAGAAAGATTGTAAAATGATGCAAGATGAGAATAAATGTGTGTTTAAATGAGAAATTTTAATAATGAAAATGTGTTTACCCTTATTAACCAAGACCTAGATTAGATGGTTAAGGGTAGAGATAATGCCTCGGTTATGACTATGTGGCGTGAAAAAGGGGGTAAGACTTGTTATGGTTTTGTGTAAATCCCTCTTGTTAACTATGTTAATGTTTTAAATTTAGAATTCTTTATGTTATTTATTTGGACCTTGATGTGGGTGGTTTGGGTAGTGAGAATTCCCTAGTTTGAGAACTCAATTATTGTTTGTGAGAGGCACCATCTAGTTTTGGATCGTATGGTGAGATGTTGGTGGGTAGGGAATCCCAAGACCTTTGGTAGGTTAAGATGTTTCCATAGTGGGAGGTAACATCGGTGATAAGGGAACTATTATGGTATTCATTTATGACTTATTAACATAATTTTGATTAGTGAAAATCATGTCCCCTACCTTGAAATTGTCCTCGGAATACTGAGAAAGATTTGGAATTATACCTAGCTACCTAAATGTGTTTTGGTTGGATATGGATCCCCTTAGAGGTTGCACTTATGAAGTGGTATATGAGGAGTTGGATGGTGGATGTTACACCATTGAAAATTTATGGATGAGGTTCTTAGGATGGACCATAGGTCAATGAGTACCATACTGGATAAGTTTCTTGATGGAGAGGTTTTAACAAATATCCAAAGGTAGGGAGCAATGTGTCATAAGTAGGTGTATAAAGAAAGACCATGGTTTAGAAGTGGTGGAATCATAATTCCTATGAGTAATCTGTAAAGAGAATGTTTAAATTCATTAGAGGAAGTCCAAGTGGGCCTTGGAGGTGGTGGATATATGTCCTTTCCAAGAAATGTTTATAGGAAAGTGTTGGGAAGAAATCCCTCAAGGTTTCATTGAATCATTTTTGAGGTTATTGTGTTTGTTGACAAAGAGGACCTCTATGTAGTGTTTTTTAACAAAGTATCACAATGTTCAATTTTTTGACAAAGGGGGTTTAGATGTTGATTTGTCGAGTTCAAGATTTGTTTTTGACAATCCATGATTGATAAAAGAACCTAGAAAAAGGAATGGATGGTCTGGAGGTGGTACAAAAAGAGAAAATACAAGGTGGCGTCGATTTCTAGTGGCTTCCAAATTTTTGGGGCTAAAAATTAGAAAATGAAGATAGATGTTTTTTGAAAATGGAGGTGCATGGAAAATTGGAGTGGTGCATGAAATAATTGGATTGTGAACGAAAAAGAAAATGGTTCACAAAGTAGTGAAGTGATGTTTTTTTGTGCAAGAGGTGTTTTCAGATCAGAAGCTCGAAAATTGGAAAAGGCACAAGGTTCACATAAGATTGGATCAGTGCGTGAAATATGATGTCATGTGAAAGATGTGTTTTTTATGGTTAAAGATGATTTCATGCTCAAGGAGGGATTTTATGTGCATGAGTCAAGCTTTTCTATAAATATGAGGTGACCCCCTTCATTCTAAGTAGCTCATGTATTAGAGAGTATTCAATATATGGTGTTAAAAACTGAAATACACAGGAGAGTTTCATGTTAACATCAGGCTTTCACATAAAATCATGTGTCTTCTTGTAAAGATAAGGTTGTGCGTAAAAGAGTTGTTTGCACGTAAAGTAATGACTATGCGTAAAAGAGGTGGGTACACGTAAAGCGAAGGCTGCATGTAAAAGAAGGTTTTTTCACATAAAAGAGGTGGTTGTGTGTAAAAGGAGGTGTTGCACCAAAAGTGGATTCCACACAAAAGCAGGGAATTTCACATGATCCATAGTAGATGTTGCGTGTAAAATCAGGGTTGCCCAGTACACCCAGTGCAAAGTGTTATTAATTTGTGGATAAAAGTTTGACTTCAATAGAGAATCTATCAATAATTAAAGATGAAGATTTCATTATATATAAGGAAGGGACCAAAAAGTCTATAAATTTTGAGTGGATCCCTTCCAAGTGCAGTGAGCAGTGGAAGAGGAAGATGGTGACCTCTTCCACCAGTAATGAGCCAGAGAAAGAGGAAAATGGAGTGACCCTTGGAAATGCAGTGAGAAGACCCTAAACCTTGTAAAGGCGGTGATCCTGGGAAGAAACATTATATATCCCAAACATTATAAATTGGAAGTGAGATTTATTGTATTTAGAAAATCAACACATTGTCATTGTATACTTCTTAGACGTAGTCTAGTGAGGGTGAACCAAGTAAAAATATCTGTGTCTGCTTGCTTACTTCCCTGAATTGCATTCAAAGCATCATCACCAAATACAAAAGAAAATAATATGGTCTACATAAACACTTAAGTGAAAACCATGTGAACCTTATAACAAATAGGTCAAGATCTAGTGGGGATGGAAGAATAAGTTAGAAAAGGATATCTATACCCTGATTCACCCCCTTCCCAGGGTATCTGGGGCCATTTTGGACCTAACAGTTAGTATCAGAGCATAGGTTTTTTTATCATATTTTTTTTGAGATGACTTGGTTCAGTCGATTTTTGTGGTTAATGTTTTTGTCTACTCTTATCTTGGTGTACCATAGAAAAGGAAAAAACATAAAATAATAAGAAAAAGTTATATGGTATTCCTCAGGGTGGAAGTGTTTATAGAAAAAGATTTATTCAACTAAAAGAATCAAACAACTTATTGAAGGAAGGATTGGATGAATCAGATAGGGAAAATATTTATTCACTCAATAATGATGTTAGAAAAAGTGAAGTACTTGAAACTCGAAGTGATTCTGAAACTACTGATGATAAAGAAGTTTTGAAAAATCCACCAGTAGATGATAATGACATGAAAAAGAAATTAGACCAGGAATTGGATGAAGAAGTTAAATATAAAGATATCCAAATCCAAGTACTCAAAATTGAGGTTAATAAGATAATAGGTTTAAATAAAAGGATTATTGATATGGCTACTGATCTGAGGGAGAATAAATATTCTTAAGTAAAATAACTAAAAAAGGTGTCTAGAAATAAATGAAAAAAATATGATGAAAATTATTAGAATCGGAAGTCAGATGAAGTTTAGAATATGAAAGCTAGAAATGATGATCTTGTTACACAGTTGTCTGAACAAGTTTACAAGAATCATAGGCTATAAAAAGAGAATTCATGTCATTCTAATTATGTTGATCAAGTAAAATTTAAAATAAATAAGTAATGTGACATAGTGGATAAGCTCACACGTTAATTTGAAGATGAGATTAGTAGAGGGGAGAATATAATGAGAGAACTTAATGCTCAACTTGAATCAAGGGAATGGCGATTAAATAGATGGAAAAAGAGCTAGAATCAGTAAAGAGAGATGTAGAGACATCTAGTGCCAAAGGAAAGCCTATTATGAAAGATGCATGAAATATACTATGTGATTATCCTTCACCAGCTATTGATGACATGAAAGTAAAATATTCTATTTCTGAGGAGATAAAAGAACATATTTAATCATCTCAAAGGCTATACGTCTAGGAAAAACCGGCATTAGATTTGATGAATCCCCTCCCGTGCATGATAGAATGATAGCCATGAATAATTACCAAAATGGATAAAATCCTATAGGAGTTGGATATAGACCTAAGAGGAAATTTACAAGAAGTCTTGACAAGATGTTCTATTTATGTGGGATTCATGGCCACACATCAATATTTTCTTCAGAGGATTTGCAATACATTAAGTACTATAAAGAAAGAAAATTTTCTAAATATGAGAATAAGAAGAAGCGTCATGAGAAATCATAAAGAGGAGTCTCTTAGATAAAAGCATCCATGAAGAGATTGTATTGTGGAAGAATGGGACACAATACAAGTATGTGTCAGGATGCTCAGGAGATTAATGTCAAAAGAAGAACTCATGCTACATCAACATCTCTGCAGAGAAATGATGAGATGAGGTATGTATTTTATGTAAGATTTTTTATTTGTTCTAATCATGGCCATTTGAAAAGACATTGTAGAAATAATAAATTGGGTAAGGAAAAGAAACCCAGAAGGAGATCCCCAATAAAGGCAGTGTAAAATGGAAAAGCAGATACTGGAAGACAACATTGTAAGCTGAAAAGTAGGTCTAGAGTCCTGGGGGAATAACAAGGTTCTCAACAAAATATATATCAATCACTCCCACTATTACAGTAAAAAATCTCCCCTTGAATGGATGTGGACAATCCTTGAAGAAAAAGGGATGAGATTTCCCATGTGTAATTAAGAATAATGTAAAGTTAGTGGTAGAATCAACCCTAATAAGAAAAAGTGGCGTGACCCCAACAATTGATAAAAGAAATGCAACTAAAGAATGTCTTGGAAAATTGACATGTCATTACACGTAGTGGGAAGTGAAGGCAATAGAAACACCCCCCATTGGAGAAATAAGAAATATAATATGTATAACGAAGAGATTCCTGCTTAGAGAAAGAATCGTGAGAAATGGAATTCAGATGGAACCTCAAAGAAGGAAATTTTTATTAGTGGGTATAAACCACAAGTTGTGATGATTATCAAACCCATAGAAACTAAATATCAAAAGAATACTCAGAATGTGGGTAAAGAATGCCTAGTCATATGGTATAACATTTGAAGTTGGCTAGGTAGTTGAAGTAGGTAAGGAAAGAGTGAAATTATTTTCAAGAAAGAATCAAAGGGTTGATCCATCAGGATCAACCACAATCATCTTCTTTAGGATTCTAGAATATCCCATCTCTCTATGTGTATAAATACTATTAAATGATTTTTATGTGTTTCATGTTCAAAGTGAGGTATAATCTAATGAGAAGTAGTATCAAAAGATACAATGTAGTGATGTGATGTGATATATAATATCAACTGATTCAAATCAGTTACCAGAGCTGAAGAAGGAATCTGGAAGAATTACATGAAAGGAGTTAATGTTATATAGATGCATGAGATAGGTGGAAGTAATTGAGCACAATAAACAGTGATTGTGTTATTAACCTTATCTCTTGTTTCTTACATTGAGTTTGACTCAGTAGGATTAAAGGTTTTGTTGATTGCTCATTCCTAAGTGGGGAATTTACCCATTAAAGATCTCATTGATATAATTGAGCAAGGTAAATTTCTCAAACCTGTAGTCACATGTGAAGAAATGATGTAGGAGAATAAGAATGTTTGTGGGTCTAAACACTGGGCCCAATAATAGGAAGAGTTGTACATCAAATGGAGAGCATTATATATCCTAATCAGATGCAAGATCCCAATGGTATATAAAGGATGAATGTTTTTGCTATCTTATATTTGGAAGACTGATTATAGGATAAGAAGCAACACTCAGTTTTTTTATGATCATGTATTATGTTCTAAGAACATGGTATCAACTGACTATTTTCAGGATACCAAGAATGTGTGAGAGAATATCAACAATTTTTCAACATGAAGCTTATAAAATTAGATGAAATATATTATGTCACAGAACAATGACACAGTGGAATGTTGTTTGTTGAAAGTGATGAAGTGGTAAAAGAATCCGGGGGAGTAAAAGTGGAAAATGCTAATTTAGAAGAATATACTGATAATGACCATGAGGAAGTCAAATCTATATCAGCATGAAAGATGAAGAGTCGAGCTAACATTGAAATAAAATATATAATTGGTAATTAGATAGTGCTAGTGAAGACATAAAGATGAGGACATGGACTGTCAGATGAATAAGGCATTATATGGGTTTAAGAAAGCACCAAGAGTAGGGTATTCAAGAATAGATCAGTTTCTAAATAAGATCAATGTCCATCAGGGTGATGTTGATTACACTTTATATGTGAACAATGAAAATAATCAAAGGACTATAGTGTTGGTGACACAAGGACAAAATGAAAAATTCCAAGTAGATAAATACTCTAGTTGCTACTTATCCACTAAAGCTTTCACACTTTTATTGTGGTTGAAGCAACAACTTGATGATATGGGTGTTGAAGTGAAGTCACTGATCGGAATCCAATGTGATAATTAGAGTGTTATAAATATTACCAAAAATCCAGTCCATCACTCAAGACAAAGCACATTGAGATAAAATATCATTTTATCAACGAGAAGGTGAAGCAAGGGATAGTGAAGTTGTAGTATGTGCCCATAGAGTTATAAGTTGTAAACATTCTAATGAAGGCCTTACCCAAGGAAGCTTTTGAGAGACATCAACTGGTTCTGGGAGTACATTCAACTCCCCACACTTGAAAAAGTGTGGATGTATGATCCCCCTCTCCCAGAGGTATGATGTGTTATTCCCTAATATACTAATATGTGTTTTTACTCTGTTACAGAAAAAAAAAGTAACCTTTGGGTTTATTGAAAAACAGGGAGAACAAAATGATTGTTCAAGGGGGAAACAATGTGGCTATTTGAGAAATCATGAATGATATAAGGAGAAGCTGACAGGTGGAGCAACGGGATAGGGGGAGTTGAAAGATCAAGAGGAGTTGAATCTATAAGTTGAAAAGGGGAGTTTTAAATCTAACAATGCTTCAAGTGATCGATCAAAGAAGATATATCATGATAGTTGATGTTCATGATAAAATTAGTTCATTGTTATCAGTTTAATATCAACAATTGGTGTTAGTAATGAAGTGATTCTTTGATGAAATTTTCACACTATTCTAGTTTCTCACATCGATCATTACTCATGTGGGCTTAGAGTATGTGTTGAGTAAATAATTTATCACTATCTGAATTGAAAGAGGTGAATGGTGGTTGAATATAGAAGAAGATTTAATGAGGTAACGAATTATGAAAGTGTTTTAAACACACCCAAAGGGGATATTGTTGGGAAAAAATAACTCAAGGTTTCATTGATGTATTTTTGAGGTGAGGTGTTTGATGACAAAGTCTTCCTCCATGTTGTGATTTTTAACAAAGTAGATCACGATATTCAATTTGTTGAGAAAGGGGTTTAGATGGTGAGTTGTCAAGTAAAATATATTTTGTTGAAAATCCATGATTGATAGAAGAACCTCGAAAAAGGAATGGATGATCAAGAGGTGGTACAAAAAGATCAGATATAAGGTGGTGCCATTTTCTAGTGTTTGCCAAATTTTTGGGGTTTAAAATTATAAAATGAAGATAGATGTTTTTGGAAAAGGAAGGTTCCTACAAAATTGTTGTAGTGTTCAAAATAGGTGAATTGTACACAAAAAATAATGTAGCACATGAAATAGTGAAGTGATGTTTTTCGTACAAGAGGTGCTTCGAGACCAGAAGCTCAAAAATTGGAAAAGGAATGAGGTGCATGTAATATTGAATTAGTGCATGAAATATGGTGTTGAACGAAAGATGTGTTTTTCATACTTGAAGAGGACTGCGTGCTCAGGGAGGGATTTTACACCCATGGGTCATGTTTGCCTATAAATATGAGGTGAACCCCCTCATTCAAAGTAGCTCAAGACTTAGAGATTATCTAAGCTCTGGTGTGCAAAATTGAAATATGCAAGGGATTTACATATAAATGTCAAGTGTGCATATAAAATTAGGTGTTTGCGTGTAAAGCTAAGGATACTCGTAAAAGAGGCGTTTGTTCGTAAAGTGAAGACTACACATAAAATATGTGGGTGTGAATAAATCAAATTCTGCATATAAAAGAAGTTTATTGAATGTAAAAGAGGTGGTTTCACGTAAAAGTAGGTGTTGTGTGAAAAGTGGATTTAGTGAAAAGGAAGGGAATTTCTCACAAGCCACAATAGAGGATGCGTAGAAAATTGGGGTTACTTGGTACACCTGGTGCAAAGTGAGATTCCTCTATGGATGAAAGTTAGTCTTAAATAGAGCCTCTATCAACAATTAAAGATGAATATTTCATTAGGTATAATGAAGGGACCTACAAGTCTATAAACTGTGAGTGGATCCCTTCCATGTGTAGTGAGCGAAGGTAGAAGAAGATGATGACCCTTTCCACCAGTAGTGATCTAGAGAAAGAGGCAAAGGGAGTGACCCTTGTCAATGATTTGAGCATACCCTAAACCTTGTAAAGGTGGTGACCCTCCGCATAGAAGTGATCTAGCTTAAACATTGTAAATTGGCAGTAAGATTTAGTGGATTTGGTACATCTTCACATCGTCGTTGTATGCTCCTTGGACATAGCCCAGTAAGGGTGAACCAAGTAGACATTTCTGTGTCTACCTACTTGCTTCCCTACATTGCATTCAAATCATCATCAATAGATAAAGAAGAAAAGAATATGGTATACATAAACACTAATGTTCAAAAAAGTTACCCTTATAACAAAGAGGTCCCGATCTAGTAGATTTGGATGAATAAGTTGGAAAATAATATCCATACCCTGATTCACCCCCTCTCAAGGTATCTATGCCCCTTTTATTGATGATTTGAGGTAGGTGTTCTATAATTAAAATCCCAAATTATTAATTTCAATTATGTGTATGTGATTGTATAATTACTATTAGATATTTATCAGTTTCATTCTTGACTGAATTAATTAATTTCTCGAATTAATTAATTAAGGGAAATGTTCAAATTGGGGATATTGGTATTATATATTATGAATAATTATTTATTGAATTAATTATGGAGTTATTGAGAATATTTATCTTGATTAATTAATTGTACAATTAATTAATGATAATGGTTGGGATTATGAGATTGTGATTTGGGATATTTAATTGTTGAATTAATTATGGTGAGATAGAGTTTATTGAAATTGAATAAATAGTTGATGAATTAATTATCATTATATTGAAGTTGTTGAATATCAGTAACTAATTGTATAAATAATTATTGTAGATTTTTATGATTATTGAATTGATTTATATAGAACAATTAATTGAGGAGTTAATTTGGTGGATATTAAATTGGTTGAGATAAAAAAATTAATTGAGGAATTAATTTGGGATATTGAATTGATTGAGATGAAAAAATTAATTTATTAATTAATTGGGGTTATTTAAATGTTTAAATTGGGATTTGTGGGATTAATTAATTGATTAATTAATTAATATGAGTAGTGTGATTATTTAATTATTGAATTAAATAACATGATGGAAGGTATTAATTAATTGTTGTATTAATTAATGTGAGTAATATGATTATTTAATTATTTACTTAAATAATGTGATTGAAGGGATTAATTAATTGATGGATTAGTTAGTGTGATTAATTTGATTATTTAATTTTTGAATTAAATAATGGGATTGATGGGATTTATTAATTGTGAATTAATTAATGAAATTGATTTGAATAATTAATTAGTGAATTAATTGAAGGGATTGAATGTGATTAGATAATTACAGAATTAATTAATGTAAATGAGTTAGATTAATTAATGAGTGAATTAATTAATGAAATAGACATGAGTAATTCATCGGTGAATTAATTGAATGGATTGAATGTGATTAGTTAAATGTGGAATTAAGTAATGTAAATGAGTTAGATTGATTAATTAGTGAATTAATTAATGGGAATTGTTGTGTTAATGCAACCTACTCACCTAGTTTAATTAATTGCTGAATTAATTAATGAGTATTATTATGTGAATTCAATTTAATTAGTTAGATTAATTAATTAGAGAATTAAATAATTAGGATGTTTATGTTAATTTAATTGAATGGGTTAAATTAATTGATCAAAGAATTGATTAATGGGGATTGTTTTTTTAAGAAAATTGAATAAATTGGATAATTAATTATTGAATTAAATAATTTGGATTGTTGGGATATTGAATTAATAGAATTGGATAATTAATAGTTGAATTAATGATGGGATAATTATATTTGAGAATTGAGATAATTAATTGATTAATTAATTATGTGATATTGAGACTTGATAATTGAGATAATTTATTATGGAATTAATTTAAAAAATTTGAGATTGTGAATGAGATAATTAATTATGGAATTATATATGGGATTTTAAGTTTATATATATTGATTTATTAATTATTGAATTAATTAATGATATTAACATACTTAATTAATTGGGGAATTAATTAAGGGGAATTTTGTGAGAAAATAATTGTTGAATTAGTAATGAAATTGATGTGATTAGTTAATTGTTTAATTAACTAGACTAATTGAAGTGATTAATAAATTTTTGAAATAATTAAAGTATTTTATGTGATTAATTAATTTTAAATTAATCAATATTATTGATGTGATTAGATAATTCTTGAATTAACTAGAGAAATTGATGTGATTTATTACTTATTGGATTAATTAATTTCATTGATGTGATTAGTTAATTGTTGAGTTAACTAATGGAAACTTTGTGTTTAACTAATTTTCTGAATTAGTAATGTAATTTGTGTGGATAATTAGTTTTTGAATTAATTATGCGTTTATGAATTGAAACATGGTAATTTAATTCTGAAGTTATGAATGGTAACAAATTCATTCAGTTATGAAATGATGAATGGTAACATGGACATTCAGTCATGTATTATTAAATGGTGAATGATAACATGGAAATTCAACCAAGTATTGTGAATGGTAACATACTCATTCAATCATGTATTATTAAATGGTGAATAGTAACATACTAATTCAATTATTTATTATTAAATGGTTAATTGTAACATGGAAATTCAACCAAGTATTATGAATGGTAACATGTTCACTCGATCATGAATTATGAATTATGAAAGGTAATAATAACATCTAGGTATATGACTTGATATCCGGTGTCCTCAGGACCTCAGGTGATATGTGATTAAAATAAATATTAAATGAATAAATGTAAATCATTTACTTTATTTATTGTATTTTTTTCTTTATAACACTGCATATAATGTTATTGACTGGATATTGTTTTAGACGCTTTTGGTGGTGGCCTACTTAGTTGTACTCACACCCTACTCGAGCTTCATAATCAGTACCCAAATAGATTTTATGATTTCATGATAGGTCATGGGAAAAGGCCCTTTGTTTGATGGCTGATATGGGACAGATCAAGGATGAGGGAACCTAATGTGACTCAGGACCCTCTTTGGAGTTTCAAGTGTTGTTATTTTGGAGTTTCATTTTTGACACTTGACATGTACATTGGCATGACATATTTACTATTCAGTTTTGATATTTTCTTTCTATTTTTGGGTCTTATTGTGATGGAAAAATTATTTGGGTTATGTTATATTATTTGGTTATTTTTATTATTTCTACTAGTGTATTACTTGGATAAAGAACAAAAAAGAGGGTATCGTCTCCCCATGATCGACTTATTAGACATTCACAACAAGTCGGTAGCCTCTAATGTACGGGGAGGTTCACTTGAGGTCACGTGACTGACTGGATCGGGGCACCGATGCATGGCACCCAAGTCAAGACTTTATAATAATTAATTTTATTGTGTATTTATAGTGATTTAGGATATTTATTTAAAATATTAGCATATTTTAGAGATTATATGATTAGAGAATGCACATTTTTGGTTTCTATGAGTGATTAATATTGTTTGGAGATTAATGTAAATTTGATATTAGAATAATATGTGATAAAATCATTATAATATTTTAGTTTAATTTTTTTGTGACATATTTTTTAGAGTTTTAATGTTATTTATTTATGGAATTATTCATCTTGAATTTGTTTGTTATTGTTGAGGCTTTGGATATTAATCTAATATTTTTTTATATGAAGGTTTATTAATTTTTTATATAATTTCAACTCATTATAACCATATTGGTTTTGTCTATAGATAGGAGGAACATCTTTTTATCCTTTAATGGATGTTAGAATTCACTAAAAGCTAATTATAGTGCTTCATGGATGAAAAATTTTACTTGAATATTCATTTCATGGATTTAAAGATGAGATAAATGTAGAGATTGATCAAATCATAACCAAAGAATGAAATTATGATTATGTAGTAGAAATAAATGAATTAAGTATATTTTATCAATGGTAAAATAATATCTAAACTCTAGAAAATGGATCTTGAAATGAAAATATTATCATATGACCTTCATTTATGAAGAATTTATGGTCTTCTTTATGTTTATTTGTCATTAACCTTATTTCTATCATATTATATATCACTCTTTATTATTCCTAGGATGTTATTATTCTTCCCTATTTCCATATTTTCACTTCACTCTAATGTTCTCATTATCTATAAACTTGATTATGTGTCATTTCAGGTAACCTATATGTTTCCCACTTTCCCTTTTCAATTGAAGCAATATTTATACATTTGTACGATTTGGGTTTTCAAAAAAAGGTACTTTCAAACATTAAACCCTTGATTAAGAAGATAAAAATAGTAAGGACACAATTTATTAATGTGGGGGGGGGATAATTTAACAAATTGAAAATTTATTTTAAATTTATACTATGCTTGATATCTTTCATTACACACAGCACCGAGCCTTTTGAAATCTACAATATAATATAAAAATATTATTATTTAATTGTTACCATTATAACCTAGATATTAAATTTTTGGTATGAATTGAAATAAAAAATTTGAACAAATATATAACAGTTTTGTATAATTAAAATTAATTTATTAATTCATAATAAATAATTACTCGATTTTAATTAATCTCATTTTATTCTGTAAAAATATTTTTTCATAAAAAATGGGTTTTATTAAGTTTTGTACATGGAAATTATAATTAATTTTTGAAATACATTAGAAATTTTATTTTAGGAAATAAATATCAATTTTATAATAAATATGTGAGTATTATATTACTTTTAATTTCTATCTTTTTCTGAAATGATTTATTTTTTACAAAATAGTAAAAAATATAGTTTCTTGTAAAACTACCCTTTATTTTCATTAAATAATGTAATTTTAAATTCCCCTTATATTTTCAATTTGATAATAAAGTAAAATAATTCTGATTTAATTTGAAATAATATTATTAATTACATAATAATCAATATTATACTGGATTTTGGTATGAGTTCATTTATGGGAATAAAAATTTAGTTTTCTAAAAGCTGTTTTTCATTTAATTTATACATTTATATTAAAATTGATTTAAAAAAACTATATAAATTTAATGTTGAAAAATGAATTCCATATTTATAATTTAGAGGTTCAAATTTGGTAAATATTTCCCTTTTATTTTTGGTCATCATAAATAGTAACCATGGTAAATATTTCTCACTTTGATAAAGAGTAAATGAGGTAATTAAGGTTAAAAATAACATGTTAAGGCTTGAAAAGTATATATTACACTTTAATATATTTTATTTAATGAGTATAATTTGATAAAACCCTTTAAATATTTGGAAATATTACAATTTGGTACCATTTATCTTCAATAAAGACCTTTATATTTTTTAAGTAATGGATAATTCCAAAAATTATCTTTCACTCTTTTGATATCTATAATATTTTGTGGCCGAAAAACAAAGTTATGAATGGATGTGAAATATTAGTTTTAATATCAATATTTTATATGATGGCATTTTATTTTTAAATTTTAGCGATGAAATAATTATTTTAAATTCTTACCCAACGACAATATAGTGGTTGTGCATGAAATAGAAAATTTAAGTAAATAATTTGAAAAAATAA
This sequence comes from Viscum album, assembly GCA_963277665.1. Classification (NCBI taxonomy): domain Eukaryota; kingdom Viridiplantae; phylum Streptophyta; class Magnoliopsida; order Santalales; family Viscaceae; genus Viscum; species Viscum album. The sequence goes on from OY728123.1 coordinate 1,762,498,596, forward strand.
AAAAGTTTTTTTTGGATGAGTTACGACATACCACTAATTTTATATAAATATATATTGTATTATTAACATGTTAAAAGTGTATATTGGAGTTAAATTACTATCTTCATAATTTTTGAAGTCAAATTATTTGAATAATCCTAAAAATGAATTTAATTATATTTTACATTAAATAATATTTATTTAAATTATTTTCAAATTTATAAAATATAATCCTTGTCTAATTTAATGTTATATAGTTTATTATATCATCAATTTTCCACTAATGGTTCAGTTTTCATTTTATAGTATCTTTCTTGACCCATAATGTGTAAGACTCTTGTTATCATGGTAATCATCAAATAGGGTTAACATGGGGTTAAAACTAAGAGATAAGGGTTAAACCATCACCTAAACTAGTATAAATTTTATTTTCTAATAATATTTTGACTTATTTTCATCATATATTCTGAATATTTCAATTTTGTTCCACGTTTACATGTAAAAAAGGTTATATTAATTTAATAATTTGGGTAATTCTAAAGGTGCCCCTCCCCTCACTTATAAAATACACCACCTATCCTATATTAATCACACATAAAGAGCCATTTATATCAACCAATATATGAATAGATCAATTATAAACCATACTACCCATGACCTAGATACTTTGGTATCATAAAAAACTAACATAGAAGGCTTAAGTTGTAAGACAAAAATGGTTTTCCAAACTAGAGGTATACCTCTTAATCGAGCATTTTTATTTTATTCCTTATTCTACCTTCTTCAAATGTTATTAAACCATAATGATATAATAACATAAGTATCTATAATATACTTAAATTTTATTATTATTCTGTTACAACCCCTTTAAATCTACCTTTCCATCTCATGGGGAATGAAAACATTGTTCGTGTGTATGTGTGAAATACCACCTCTACAAAGTGATGTGTTTTTTCATAAACACCACATAAGGATGGTTATTATGATGTATTTAATGAATATATATGATATTAATTAAATAATTATTATTCTAGAAATTTAATATATTACTTACCTTCTTACCACTCCACCCATTAAAATTGATAACGTCGATCATCTTTATGTATGGACTACAACCTCCATGAGGCGATGTGATTTATTTTTTACAAAAAATTTAATGGATGATTCTAAAATTTTTATTTAATGTATAAAAATGATAATTATTTTAATATTAAAATTATTAATATGATTTAACAATGATCCATTTCACTATGGTCAATGTACTAACTTTTTTATGCTATTATGAACCGAACGTCCTCAAAACACATGATAAGAAATTAACTGATTTAATACATATATATAAAATGGTAATTAATGAGATTAATGAAATAATAATAATAAAATAAACAAGAAAAGGGTTTTTAATAAATTATAAAATTAATATAATTACATTATAAAAGAGATAAAGTACACACATGGTGTGTCTGACTCGAGGTAGGGGATTTCTTAACAAAATTTCCTTTCATTAGGTTATAAATTTTATTCATTGACTTTTTTCTTCCATTATTTTGTCAAAATTTATATTTATTTATTATGATATATTTTAATATGTTTTATATGGATTTAAATACGCATACATAATCAATTCATAGATTAATTATTAATTAAAAAGTTATTTTCTTTGCAAGGGTTTTATTTGTCTCAATCTCATTTTTATGAGATAATTTTCATATCATGCACCATGATTTATTTATATGGTGTAATTTATATCCCATTAATGTATTTTTACATATTAAATCATTTTATTAATTGTATTTATAGATCCATATCATATTATTTATTTCCATGTTTTTTTATTTGAAAGTTATCAAAGCGGTAATGGATTTGTGCTACAATCTTATTTTTTAGGGATTGTTTATGTTAAAGGTTAATTTGGGGGAAATTTTATAATAAAAATTAAAAAATAACATATCTATTATTATCCTATGGTTAAATATATGTTTTAAATGATTTAATTTCAGTTTATAATATTTGGTACGTAATACGATTGATAAATAATTTTTAATGAAAAGTTGGCCTTATTTTATCTTAAGTAGGGAAAATTCTTCATCGATGTACATGTTTTATATAAATAATTCATGAATTTTATTATTTAAATTTAAATGATTTATTACTTTAATTTTCTACTACATTCTTCTTTATTTAACAAAATATTAAAAAAGTAATATTTTTAATAATTCTCGTATGACACATATTGACTTTATCTACAAAGCACAGAGGAATGTTTATTTAATGTATACTGTTTGAATAGTTCTTACCTATATAATAGATATTACTCACATTAATTATTACTTTATATGTTTCCATTTTTATTTTAAAAGATTTGTTTTCCTAATATTCTTATTTTTTTAATTTTAAATAAGTTATTTAAAAATGAAAAGGGTATTATCCACATGAAATGTTTCAAGGATATTTTAAAAGTATTATCATCTATGTCAAAATAATTTGATGAATATTATGACTTAGTGTGGATATAATCTAATGATATAATCCACCAAAATACTCTTTATGGATTATGATCCTGATTTTCAATTTTTTACTAGGAAAAAATATTGACATTCAATATACTAGTTTTAAAACATGGTTTTTTATATAAATTATGCATTGTATTGATTATTAAATGATTTTAATATGATGAATTATTTGACTTATTAAGTTATGGGTGAGGTCAATTTTATCCACTCAATGCATCTGTTGGTCTCATGAGAAAAACTATCCGGTTTATTTATTGTATACCTTCCCATTTATTTATGATATCATTGTATGAGACCTTAACAATATGTTTAATATGTCTTGGAATGAGGCCCTAATGATATGATTTTTTTATGTCATCCAAATATTTATTGCCCATTTATGATATTAGTTATATGGAATTTTTCTTTATTTATCACTATAATTTTATTCATGCTTTTTTCATTCTATGATTTCTTCTATTGTACACATTCCCATACTGAGCATATGAACACACCCATTATTTTTTCCTTTCATTAGGATACAAAGAAAGGATATATGGATGATTAATAGGGATATAATAGAATAAATAATAATGTTCTCACTGTAACTTTATGTTTCATTTCATGTTTTCAAATGTAATGTGAGAATAATGGATGTATCTAGTATCCTAAGAATGATAAACTATTTGACCCTATAGGATACAATCCCTTATATCTAGTGAAAATATAGTAAAATAACCATCATATCATTGTTATTGGAGTTGGGGTGTTGCAAAATCTCTGCTCTTTATGATGAAATGTTCTTATTCAAACAATGATTATAGAAATATTCACCATAGATGGTGTTTCTTCTTCAGAACAATCATGTCAAACTTTCAGTGAGATATTGAAACTCCCAGATCACCCTCCTCTTCACCTTATCTTTTCCATAAGATATCTAGAATTTCAATTTGTTATTTATTTTGTAGCATATATATATATCCAACCCTAAGATATAACATCTTTTTAAATATATTATTGACTATGGATTCCCTCTATGTTATAAATTCATGAAGTAAAGACCTTAAAAAATGACAAAAAATATCCATCAATAAATGGTTAAAATTTTCCATAAATTATTGGAATACCTCAATGCATATTTTTTCCCGATTTGTTTAATCAAATGTCAAAATGTATTGTAACAGAACATCATCAAAGAACCTTGGTTGTGTTTCCATAATTCACTAAGAACCACTCCAATACTCTATTTCTACAGGTCATTTTACATAGGCAGATTTCCTCTTAACCACAACCACTAACATGACTATACTGATACTCCGTATGGATCTTAGATAGACACCCAATTTTCCACTCCCTGCTCCGTGGTCATATTGTGAATCCCTATGTCTCATAGGTGAACGTCCATTCCACCATGCATAGTGAAACAACATTGTTCATTTTAGTTATCCATTTTTGTACTCACCATGACTATCAACACGACTAATAGAACTTGTCCATTTTTATATATGATTTCCCATATCAAAAAAAAATGTTAGGGGTGTGGTCTCAAACTTCATTAGTATCCAAATTTAATACGAACTAGATAAATTCACAATGGTTTGGTCTAAACTATAGTGAATACCTACATTTTCGATTTGAACAAAACACTCAAATACACCATTGTTAATATAACTTCAACTTCTGGGGAAACATTCTTCATCTAATATTTCGTAAAACACCACCCAAAAATGTATAATAGAATATTTTTCAAACAATACTCGCTTTGGGTTTGTTTGAAATTCCAAAACACAACCATTGACAATAACTCCACACAATCACAACATCTTAAACATTCTACATTTAAATTTATTCATCAATTATTCACTAATCCCCAAATATAAGAACACATGATCTATGTTCGGTTTGAGAAAAACAATTTGAATGAATATATTCCCATGGGAACATCCCTTAAATCTGTGATTATCAACACCCCATCAATTTCTCCCACTAAATATAATTAAAAACTCTCCCCATTTTAAACATACTTGCAAAAATTAAATATCACTCTCCCCATTTTTCAATAAAAATAAAGATATCACTTCTCTAAAAGGTTACATGTGAGGGTTAGAGTAAGAATAATGAAATATAATTGAGTCCCATACCTTTCTCTTGAGAGAAATCCCTTAAGAGGAGTAGATGTTCCTCATACACTATCTATGTAGATAGATTAAGTTGGACTCCAAGATCCAATAAATGCTTTACAGATATGATATTGGGATCTACCATTGACATTATATCGACAATTAACTCTAGATTTGACACATACTCTAGTTTCACAAAATATTTATCAAAATATTCTTTATGAAATGATACTCAATCTCAACGTGATTTATTATTGAATGATGTATTATATTTTTTCAAATATTTACATCTCCTGAGTTGTCACACGTAATCATAATAAGAGATCAAACTTTAATACTAAATTGTTCAACCATTTCTTTTATCCAAATCAGTTGAGCGTATTCTAGAGATTTTTTAGTATAATTAGCCTTCGTGGTGCTCAAATATATGAACTACTAATTCTTATTGAATATTTAAATTAAAGAGTTACCAAGGTAAAATACACCAATAGATGTTGATTTTTATTCGTCAACCAAACCTGCCCAATCGGTATTAGAATATCCTAATAACTACTACTATGAATCTCTTTATTAAAATTACACATATTCCACTGTATAATTAATAAATTGAGGTATAATTTTCATAGTTTTTATGTGAATTTCTTTAGTTAAACTTTTAAATAAATAATTTTGACAAGTTCCTAACATCATATTTGGTATAGTGGTAGTCAGGTAGAGTAAACTATGAATCATTTGTCTGTAGATTGTGACATTAACCTCTTTTCCACCAGCTTTTGATAATTTTATCCAGGTCTCAGCCAAATATTCCATCGTTATCAAACCATCCATACTAATTTTATTAATAACTTCCTTATCAAATTTCATTTAATATATGAATATCCTATCCTTTCTTTGAATCACCTGTATGATAAGGAAAATGAAAATTCACCGATAAGAGACACTTCAAATTCAATTCTTATAATATCTATTTTTTTTGGAATTGGATAACATTCAGACCTTTATAGATAATATTATCTATATATACAAGTAACATAATCGACTGATAATTTTCTTTCATTACATATGTATTTTGATCACCCCATTCAAAAGATAAGCTTCTTCAAATATTAGTCCAACCATGAATACTAGGATCTTGGAAATTATTTTTGTCCCATGGAATGCCTTATTCAAAAAAATCATAATTTTTTTCATCATTATCAATGATAAATATATCTAGTTTCAGAATTTTGACTTTCTTTCCAAGGATCCCATTAAGAAAGAATGAGTTGAAATCCATTTGGTACACCTTGAATCCTTTCTTCACCACCATGGCCAAGAACAATCATATTGTTTTAATTTGTTCCACTAATACAAATTTTTCATCCTTATAAATCCCTTAAATTTGTAAATAACATTTTCAAAGAAGTTTTACTTTGTTCCTTTTAACTCTTCCATCTCCATTCAATGTATTTTAGAATAAATATTTGGTCCAGATGAAATTATTGTCATACCACTTCTAAAAAACTTACCAAGTATTATTCTTTTCAATTTCATCAATCTATGTATGCATATATTTGACTGAACATTCATCCTTAGTATATTATTCAAAATATTTTGGTTCTAACAAACACAAAAGAGAAACTTGATACTTTGAATTCATTCTTATCATTTGAATGGGGGGATGACAGATCTTCAATGTTGTTGTTATTAGTAATTTTAACCCCTCTCAAATGTTTACTTGAACCTTCTATTTTGGATATGTTTTCTTTACTATTAATGATTTTATAAGAGTTATCTATAACCCTTGTAAATCTCCATGATCCATACACATCTTCATCTCATTCATATTAAAAAGCTGGACAGTTTTCAGGTGAAATATTCTCACTATAATCTGAAATCAAAACAATTGTCATTATCACTTTCTCATTTTCAACTACAATTACACCATTACGTTAAATAATTTTTCCAAGTCTTATATTGAAGAATTGGTATTATACACTCCTTGATGAATACAGAATAAATATTCCTTCATATTTAAGAGCTTCAATATTTATAATAAATTTTAAAGAATAAAATAATTACTTCTAAAAACCTGGAAGTATTTAATATATGATTCTTTCCATACCAGAATTAATAATTGTCTTGTATTCATTGGGACATATTGAGTTTATTTTGGAGATATATACTACTACTTGAACCACCTAATTTCAATATTTATCCCATAATAATTTATCAATAAGTAATATCTGAGCCATGATGTTGATGATGTGATTCCTTCTTTCAACTAGTCCGTTATGATGAGGTATTTTAACCACTGAAACATATTGTTGAATCCCATTATCTTGAAGATATTCTTATACATGGCTGTTTGTAAATTATGTACCATTATATATATATATATTTCTAATTTTCATACCTATAATTTTCCATCCAAACTTTGATATCATGTAATATATTTGAATTCCTCAAATTTGTTACTTATAACCATAAGCCATTGAATTATATTAAAATAATAAATAAATTAAAAATAGTATCTTTTTCCATTTGTGTATTTGGGTTCAATCATCCCATATAAAACTACATGCATGAGCTAAATAAGTCTTGATGTATTCCTATTTTTTGGAATAAGTCATTTGAATAATATTCCAACTTTGACAAGAATCACATGTGAATGTGTGATTATATATAACCCTTTGGGTATCTTAAGCTGCAATAGACTTGTCTATAATTTTTAAGGATTTTTTTTCCTCAAATGTCGAAGTCATTTTTTCCAAAGTCTATTTTCACATTCCTTAGATATCATACACCAATTATAAGCACCAAAATGGTAAAACTCTCATTTTGTACATCTTATTTATATAATTCTTGAACCATCCCCTTATCTAATTGTGAATTCCTTCTTCCTAAACTCCAAAACATTACTTGATTCACATAATTTACTAACACTAAGAAGATTTTGGATACATACTTAAACCAAGAGCACATTTTTTCACCTAATATTTTAAACACCAACTTTATCTTTCTAGGATAAAATGATCTTAGAACCATCATCTTTTCTAAAATAAACAACACCATCATTACTATATTTAATTATCATGACAAGGTCTTTATTTCTGGTCATGTGAGATGTATATCTGCTATCCAAAATCCACAAACCTATTTTTTCTATTTCCCTCAAAGCAATCTCAGCTACATTGGCCTTATCAGAAATTATTTTCTTTATCCAAGAATTCTGGTCAACCTATATTGATGGTGAATATCCTTTCTTTTCTTATGGCTCTAAGATTATTCTTTAACTTGAAAAACTAAGAATAAATTTTGAACTTTTATTTTGTTAGATGATGATTATAAATGTTGTTTTCTACTTCTCTAAGATTCTCTTGGAACCATATTCTTTAAATATGATGTAAAATTCATATCGTTGTGCCCAAAAACTTCACAGAATAAATAATATCCATTTTATGTATAGGAAAACATAGAAAAATTTCTTACCAATCTATGTAACTATTACTAACAGAGTTATATCTTGGAAATAAAACATATAAATTGGATGTGTCCTATTTTTCCATAATAAAAACATTTTATTTTTGGAATCTTCTTCCTAGAATTCACTACTCCAAAAGAACCTTGTTGATTGTTGTAATGATCCACCTTCTTAGGAGGTGTTTATGATTTATGTTTAGCACTAAGCATAGATCCTATTTTTATTCAATCAAGTTTCATAAGAGATTTACCATTTTCTTTGAATCATTATACTTGTGGAATGGGAATGTGTTCCTCAGTTCATTCCAAAGAAAACATCATAGGCTTGATAGGAGAAAAACACTTTGAGATAATTGGTTCCATGTAAGGTATGTGAAGTCTCTCATGATCCTCACAATTAAATAATAGTTTCATTACTTCTTATAGTTATTCAATTATACTAACAGTTTCATACACTGATTTAGATAACAAATAAATGATTCGAGATTTCTCATCATATTTGAGTTTCAATACAACCACTTTCTTTGAAATTTCTAAATTTACAATTTTTTACATTCAACTTCAAATTTTTATTATAATATATCTTCATATTGTTGCTAAATATAGAGTTTAGAGTAATGAAAAAATAAACTAGGATTCTTTTTTTCCATTCAAACACCATTTTCATCAATGGTTTTCTGAAGTTTAACTTCAAGATCAATTCTTCCATTTGAATAATTTTCAAAATCACAATTGTTGTCTTATTTAATAGCTACTAGTGTATCTTCATCAAGATCCATTAATCTTGAACCTATTTAAATTCAATTTCATCAGAGTTAAAAACTTTTTATGGGAGAAAGTTTTTCTTTTTGAAAACACTTTTCTTTCCCTTCACATTTTCCTCATTATTGTTTTGAAATTTCATTTTACATTTGCCACAAGATGTCCCACTTTTCCACATTTGAGAGAAGAAAATAGAATCTTACCCTTAAAATATTCTTTTCCTATTCTATGGATATAGTGAAAAGGGAATTATATCCTAAATTTCTTCTTCTAAAAATTTCTTAATTTTGAGTTTCTTCTTAGATTGAAAATCTACTTCATGAAAATTTTCGTTCACCTTAGAATCTCTGTATTCATTCTTCATCATATATTGCACAAGAGTTCTATGAAATCTGTCCAGATATATTTTCTTTGAGTATTTTTATTTTATAACTATCACCTATTTATGGAACTAGGGAAGTATTCTCATGATTCTATTCATAATATTCTCATCCTTGAGATCTTCACTAAGTCCATGCATGTCTTCAACAAGAGAATTTTTTTGAATGGAAATGGAATTGACCATCTCATTTGGAATCATTATCAAGTTCGATTATTTATTCCATAAAACCTATTACATGGCTTTATGATCCATTAAATATCCTATATAGATATTCATATGTTTTTTTGTATATAACATGAGAAGTTTTGCAAGACAATACCTTTATGCAGATGGGATTATCTAGTCCTCTTCCTAGGGAATTAATTTACTTTTCATCCACATCCAATTCCCATTATATGATAAAGATAAATTATCTATACTTTTAGAAATACTATATGTAACGTCCCTGACCTAGAAGCCACTAAACTGGTGCTCTGAGCTGGGTCATCACATGACCTCAAGTGCGCCTCCTCGTATGCCAGAGGTTGCAGATTAGCAGTGAGGGTCTAATGAGTGACGTGGGGAGACTATACCATCTTTGAAAGATTAAGCCACAATAGAACATAATGTAAATAGAAGAAACAATATGAACTAAAAATAAACGAACATAACCATGCATTTCCCAAACAGGGTACAACCCACAAATCAAATACAACCATGTCATGCTATACTAGTAGTGAAAAGTGAAAGAATCCCAAAATAAAAAATGGAAAAAACTCTTAATGGGTCTTGACTCTGAGTCTGGGTCCTTCTCCATGTACATCCCAATCCCAACTCAACATCTCACAGTAGGGCCTCTACCCTTGTCCTGACCTGCAACCAATAGGTCTCCTTGGGCACCCAGCGACAACCCAAGCAGAGTGTGAGTACAAAACTTATTAGGCCCCCACAAACGGTGTCTACAAAATATACAGTCTAATAGATTGTACATGTGAGTATTGAATAAATAGTAAGCAAGAAAGGGATAGTTTAGGTTCCATTATTTAACTAGATTCATTTAATTCAGGACTATAAATTATCCCAATTCCATTTCTTAAACCTTCTTCATTATATAGCCACGTTGATCACAAGTTATTTGGGTTAGGCACAAATATCATCTACACAAGGGTTCAAGGAAATCAATCACAATGTATAGGGGAAATAAAACAAGTCCCTATATCACTCGGGATACACATATCACACCAACTCATATTCTCACCTCGAAGCATCAGTTCGGGTAGAATGGATCACGTTATTGAAATCTCATGATCCTCACCTCAAAGCATCAGTTCGGGTGGAATGAAACCATTAGGGGAATATAGAATCATTACTCATCCCTAACCTGTTCATTAGGGGTGGAGTTTAGTGCATCGGTCCAACTCGACCCGTGGGTGTAGAACCTCAGTCAATACCCCACACTACCAATCTTTGTGCTCATGGATATTTATCAAGTCACTAAAATAATATCATAATGCAACCTACCATAATCAATAGCATTGAATATCACAATATATAACACAACATAGCATAACCAATTCCATTGGGAATCAACATTCACAATGTATATCATGAAAAATGGAAATTAAAACTATGCCATAACTCATTAGCACATTTTCCAATTACAATTCATATCCATTCAACCCAATTACCATTCCCGTGCCTTAACCCATTAGGTATATTCTGCAACCCCTATGCCTTATCCAAATTCATCATTAACCATTTGTTAACCCATTTATCCCATTTATCATTTTAGTTGCATTTACCCACTTATGAATTTCAAGTACAATTCTATATCACATGAATCAAACCCTTTATTTCATTCAACCATTTAGGCATACCACCCAATTATTACGTATTAACCCATTTCAAAAATTCGTCCATTTTCTTATTACATCTGATTATCACATTTACCACCCTTGACATCATTTATCTATTTATCCCCATTCCCTCTTATTATGATTATCTCACTATGTATTCACTCATTGTGATTATCTTAGTGGGACACGTTTATCATGCCTACCTCACCAGGCTTTATTACCTAGCTTATAATCCATTCCATTATGGCCTTTAATCACTTCCACATATTGATCCACTTTCATGTCAAGCCAACTACTCCGTATGCCTTTATCACCATAGGAATATTTATCATCATTCCATTTACAACTTGATCAAACATTAAACATGTTCTAAACCGGCATCACACTTTAATCGACAATCCTTCACTTAACCTTACCATTCTCTAGGTTCTGGATTTCCAATGCACCTCATGGGTGACCATAAAATGGTCACATCATCCTCAATGCATCTCATATGGATCATGAGGGTTCCAAGGATACCATTTAGACACCCAAATCAACCAATAACAATCAAGGAAATCAATACACAACAAAAGATAGGAAAACCCCAACATACATGTAGAAAACTCTAACAAAACTGTGAGATATAACTTGTAGACCACCTACCTCGAATCTGGTGATGAAAGCACCCCTAATCATGAAAATATATCTAGATTAAAGGACCCCTTGAAGCCCCAAAATAGGTACCACTGGAAAACAAAAGGGTTTAGAGCTTCAGAAGAAGATAGGAGAGAACAGAAGCCCTAATCCAAAGAATGGAGGAGAAGAACGGATTAGAAGTACCTGGAGCTTCGATCCGCAATCGAGGACATTAAAATCAGATATTAATCAAGGGTGAAACACGTGTTTGAAGCTTGGGTCTGAATGGTTCATCCCTATGGTTATAGGGGATGAGATAGAGGAAAATCCCGAGTTGGGGTTTTAAATTATCGGATGAAATTTTTTAAAATTTTCCAACTTTTTTGGGTCGCACGGTTTACCCGCACGATTATCCAAACCGTGTGAAAAATGTGTGGAAGGTACTATCGGAAAACACACATTTTCACACAATTTCCTGGGATCCCGCACAATTTTCCCTAACTATGATCAGACTATTTGAAGGATACTTTCTGAGGAAGGCTGGTCCGTACGGTTTAACTGCATGGTTTCCCTTAACCATGCACAGACCGTGCGCCATGCACTGCTTGGCCTAGTTGCTCTTCACTTCGCACCCCAAGCCCCCGAGGAACCCCTGACCCCCACCTGAACATGGGAAACGCTTATGTATCCAAAATAAGTAGTAAAACAAAAATTTAAGAAAAACATACCTTAAAATATCAGGGATCTTACAACCTCCCCACCTTATAATGACTTTCCCTCGAGCCACTCTTCCGAGCATTACTAACATCCATATCACAGGATCATGCCACAAGGTCTACCTATCCACTCCCACTTTCCATGTTTCTAGTTTTACATCACAAGGCCACCAAACACAGTTTAAGGGAAAATAATTTCCCCTCAAAACATTCTTACCACAACCGAAAAACGAGCTAAAAACCCTCAAGGATTTATCATCTTAAACCGTTCTCACCCCGATAACTTCATGGGGAAAACTTAGGTAACAACACCTAACTCATAACACATGGAAACTAAACACACAACATCCCATCATCATGGGGGAACCAATAATCATCTCATCAACCCAATCCTCTTCACAACTTATGACCCAAATCTCTTGGCATCATTTGCTGTTCACCCAACTCGAATGGTGACCCAACCCGGTATCACCCGGAAGAAAACACACCACCCTTCCAACCTAATCTCATGAAGGTCTCACTCCATAACTATAAATCCTATCATAACTCAAAACTATCGGCTACTCGAACTGTAAAACCATGCCAAATCTCTCTACCAGGACCAACTCACCCGAACTGTGACCACTTGAGTCCTTCCAACCGAAAACTATGATCACGTCATCAACCAACCATTTATCTAGTATGGTTCTCTCAACTATTTACAGTTACTTGGAACCTCCTCCATTAATGAAGGACCGCTAGAACCCAACCCAACCTTCCCATTTCCTAACACATTCCAACTTATCGGGTCTATAAGAGCATTACCCCGCCTTGGCATCCATCTGTACCGTCAGAACAATTGGGATGGCATCCCTACACCATCCATTCAAGGACTAAGACCATCCTGACCTCACTTAGCTTAAACTTCATTTCAAAAGGCACTTTATGCTACAACATGAACCCATAGGTGGGTCGCTCTCACCTCACCCATCAATTTTACCATCTCTAGTCAGACCACCTTCATCTGGCTTGTCCTAGAACACCCACCTTCCACTTTTGGTACACTACCCATTTTTCTCACCTTCCCTAGGTGCTCACCAACTTGAATCATATCATTAACATCCCACACACCCACTGAGGTTGTTCCAAGAATTCTATTAGATTTCCACCATCACGACATTACCGCCCTCCATACCGTCATAGGATTCATCCTTTGAATGACACCACATCACATGGACATGGTTCACCCAAATTCACAATGTCCTAAAACCACACTATGAAAATTGACCCGAGTCTAATCCCAATATCCTTTGGAGTTATAAGACCCCAACATCTTTTTCCAAAACTTGATGTCATAACCAACCACACCCTCCTACTACTCAGCACAAGCATCACAAGCTTCAATTGGAACCACCCTGAGCTCAAGCCCACACTTGGCTCATTTGTCACCACATCAAGTCCCACATTCCACTCCAAGGAACCTAACACACACCTCACCAGTTCCTCATTCCTTCCTCGGTGCCACTATGTCATCTCGATGTTCTCTTTCCATATCCAAGGATTATTTATCACTCCCTGCCTTAGGAGTGTCGTTACATTTTCTCTCTATGAGGGATTACAACCACCTCATCTTAAAACCGATCACAAACCGAACCCAAAAATTAGATATGGCTCTACATCCTTTTTCCAAAAAACAATAGAACGAACGTCACCCAGTGCCCATTCTCGGATTCAGTGAATGAAACCTAAGGCATTTATCGACATTTGAACCATCCTGAGGTCCTCACCCTACACTATCGAGGGTGCACATCTTGTTGTTAAACTCCACACATACTGCTTCCTTTCCAATAAACTCCATGATGTCCCTCATCCAACCAAACACCTACATGTCTCTTGGCGAGAGCCAAAGATTCTCAACATACCTGGGATGATGTCAAGATGTTGGGCATGCTCATTAGTAGATGAGGTATTCTAAGAATTCATCGAAGAAAACCACCACCAACTAATCCATTTATGATATCAAGCTATGGGACACCTTGACCTTCCAGGAATATCGGGCTTCCCTACCAAATGCGCCACATAAAAACTTAACCATCACCACTCAGGTGTTACTGCCAACCAGGTTCAACCATCTCTCTCTAGCCAGAACATTCATACAAATATGTTCATCCACATGACCACCCTTACCTCGGGTGTCACCATCGAGCGAAAGTATATAACCACACATTAGCCACCCTTATCTTTTCTGTTCAAAAAAACTTCCAGACCTCTCTCTTAGGTCGCCTTAAAGGTTGAATAGAACCAACTCCCTTGAATTATGTTATGACCAGGATATTCCATTGGACCTCTCTCTAGACCACACTTATCATGACACAAATGAAGAAAAACGCGTGAATGGAACTCACACTCCTGTTCCAATCCACACTATGATCTGCGTACTAGACAAAAATCTTCCCTAGGGTCCATTACAAAGGTATAAACATTCATCAGCACTATATAAAATAATCCTCCCATAATTTGAGTCACAAATCACAAGGTCTCTACTCACAGCGTCATTAAGACCCAGAAACCATCCTTAGGATTTAGCATGCACTCCGAACAGTCATGAACCACGAGAGTTTCCTCACTCACATTACCCAACAATGACTCACAACCCAAAAGCCATAGCCCTACAAAGGGTTCCCTAAACACACCACCTAGGCCATATCATGACTGGCCAGACCTCACAATCCAAACACAAAGTCACAACTAGGGAACTCTCATTTCCCTAACCCACGCTTACAAGGGTCAAACCGACAACACCAAGGATACCCACCTTTGAACCCAAACATTCTCATTCCAAACCTTCCATTCACTCGACACTTTGAAGAATGGCCGACAGAATTTTACCACAGTTGGGAAAGATCTCACACTATCATCCTTAAAAAAACCATTCTTCATGCTCTATCCCAACAATAATCATCAAACTTATAATAATGCCTCAGACCATACCTACCACGATCATGATCAACAGGGGGTAACCAACTTACATAATCACAAGACTTTCATCAACCTCTTCGAACCCACTTCTTCTCTCACAACATGACCCTTTCCTATTAGGCACATTTCTCAATTCACAACATGTTAAATCACAATTTTCAACACATTTAAACCTTTCATTTGGGAAAATTCATTAACAATTTTACCATCATTATGAAACCCCTTTTTCTTTTGGACCCCAAACCAACCCTTACAATTAATTATAACCCAAAACTTTAACCCAGTCATGACATATCTCTATACATGATATTCTTTAACTCTTAATTTACAATCTTTTCATTCTTCCACTTTCATTACCATTATTAAGCATCCCATTATTCATATTTTTCAAGGAAGTTAAATGAATTCAACTCTCCATGGCCCGCACACCTATCCCATATGTTTGCCTATAAAGCTACATGCCACCTATACCTAGGTGCCTAAAATGATGCAAGAATGGACATCCCCATGCCACTCCTACAATGAACGAAATATCATAAATCAACCAAATCACACAACATGTTCATCAACCAATAGTGAAATATAATTCAACTGTAACAACACACATCAAGAACAATAATTCCCACCCAGGGCGACTTGGGTTTTCCCTCATACATGGGTTAGCTAAGCCCAAGAACAAGCTCATTACCAGGGCCAAAATGTTCCTAATATTCTGTCTACCATCCCTAAATAGTAATAAAGAGAAAAGAACTCCTCTGATACCACTTTGTAACATCCCCGACCCAGAAGCCACTGAACCGGTGCTCTGAGCCGGGTCATCACAAAACCTCAAGTGTGCATCCATATATGCCAAAGGTTTTCGACTAACAGTGAGGGTATAATGAGTCACGTGGAGAGAATATAACCTCTTTACCAGAGTAATCCACAACAGAACACAATGTAAATAGTAGAAACAATATGAACTACCAATAAATGAGCATAACCAAGATTTTCCCAAACATGGTGAACCCCACAAATCAAATACAACCATGTCATGCCATACTAGTAGTGTAAAGTGGAAGAATCCCAAAATAAAACAAATGGAAAAAACTCTAAATGGGTCCCGAATCATAGTACAGGTCCTTCTACATGTACATCCCGAGCCCAACTCAATATCTCACACTAGGGCCTCTGCCCTTGTCCTGACCTGCAACCAATAGATCTTCTCGAGTACCTAGTGGTGGCCTGAGCAGGGTGTCAGTACAAAACTCAGTAGGCCACCACCAATGATGTCTATAAAACATCCAGTCTAATAGATAGTGCATATGAGTAATGAATAAATGGTAAGAAAGTAAGGGATAGTTCAGGTTCCATTATTTAAAAATATTTATTTAATTCATGACTAGAAATTATTGAAATTCCATTTCTTATACCATATTCATTACATAAGCCACATTGATCACATGTTCCAAGGGTTATACACAAATATGATCTACACAAGGATACAAGGAAATTAATCATAGTGCATAGGGGAAATAAATCATGTCCTTATCTCACTAGGGATACACATATCACATCAAATCATATTCTCACCTCGAAGCATTAGTCCGGGTAGAATGCATAATTTTATAGAAATCTCATGATCCTCACATCGAAGCATTAGTCTGGGTGGAATGAAACCATTAGGGGAATAGAGAATCAGTCCGCGTCCCTAACTCATGCATTATGGGTGGAGTTTAGAGCATCGGTCCAACTCGACCTGTAGAAGTGTAACCTTAGTCAATACCCCATACTACCAAGCAATGTGCACATGATTATTTATCAAGACACAACAACCATACCATAACACAACCAAGCAAATTAAATGACATTGGATATCACAATACATAACACAACATAACAAAACCAATGCCATTGGGAATCAAAATTCACATTTCATAACAAGAAACATTGGAATTAATACTATTCCATAACTCATTAAAACATTTTCCAATTACAATTCATACCCATTCAACAAAAATTTTATTCCTAGGACTTAACCCATTAGTTATATTCAACAACCCCTATGCCTTACCCAAATTCATCATTAACCATTCATTATCCCATTAAGCACATTTATCATTTCACAAGCATTTACACACTTATGTATTTCAAGTAAAATTCTATATCACATGACATAAACCCTTTATTTAATTTAACCATTTAGGTGTACCACCTAATTCTCATGTATTAACCCATTTCTCAAATTTTTCCATTCTCTTATTATGTCCCATTATAACATTTACCACCCTTCACATCATTTATAATTTTATCCCCACTATCTCTTATTACACTTATCTCACCATGAAATCAATCATTGTGCCTATCTCACTAGGCTACATTCATCATGCCTACCTCACTAGGCTTCATTTCCAGGCTCATAATCCATTCCATTATGGCCTTTAATCACTTCCACCTATTGAACCACTTTCATGTCAATCCAACAAATGCTTATGACTTTATCACCCTAGGAATATTAATAATAATTCCATTTATAACTTGATCAAAAATTAAATGTGTTTTACATGAGATTCACACTTTAATCGGAAATCCTTCACTTAACCTTATCATTATCTAGGTTTGGGATTTCCGACGCACCCCATGGGTGACCCTAAAATGGTCACGTCATCCTAAACGCATCCCACAGGGATCTTGAGGGTTCTAAGGAAACCATTTAGTCACCAAAATAGCACAATCACACTTAAGGAAATCAATACACAACAAAATATAGGAAAAAAACCAACATACAAGAACACATATATAAAAAAATATGGGATATAACTTATAGACCACATACCTCGAATCCAGTGATGAACAAACCCCTAATCATGGACTTAGATCAAGATTCAAGCATCGATTGAATTCCTAACCTAGGTAACACCAGAAAACAAAAGGGTTTGGAGCTTTTGAAGAAGATGGGAGAGACCACAAGTCCTAATCCCAATAAGGGAGGAGAAGAGAGGATTTAACATACCCGGATCATTGATCTTCAACCAATGAAATCCAAAACGGCCATGAATTGAAGGAGAAACACCTCTTAGAAGCATGGGTTAGAATGGTTCATCTCTAGGGTTGTAGGGGATGAGATGGAGGAAAATCCTGAGTTGAGGTTTTAAATTCCTAGATGTCAATTTTTTAAATTTTCTAACTTTTCTGAGTTGCATGGTTTACCCGCATGGTTTTACAAACCGTATGCAAACTGTGCAGAAGCTAATGTCCTAAAAGACACATTCTACAAGGTTACCTAGGATCCCACAAGGTTTTCCATAACTGTGTTCAGACCGTGCAAAGGCTACTATCTGAGGATTGCTGGTCCGCAGGGTTTTCCTTAACCGTGCATAGACCGTGCGTCATGCACTTTTTGGCCTGGTTTCTCTTCTCATTACTTCCCGTGCCCCTGGGGCACCCCCGATCCCCCACCTGAACTTGAGAAACACTTATCCATTCAAAAGAAGTAGTAAAACAAAAACATTAAAAAACATTCCTTAAAAGATCTGGGATCTTACACTATACATGGAATCCAAATAAACATTCATTCCCAATGATTGGAAATAATGTTGAATATGACTCTTATATAGTTGAAAATTTTCACCTTTAAAGATAGTAATGTATTTGTGGTTAATAATCATCACCCTGATTTAAGGAGAGAGAAAGAAACCATAAAACCCAACCCTCCAATACCACTTATTGGACCTTAATCATGGAATATACCCTGAGAGGGGGGGGGGGGGGTGGGGAGTAAATCATGGTATTGCAGTATGATCCTTATTTTTTTATTTCATTCTCTCAACTTTATGAACACTTCAGTCTCTCCCTTTATCTCCAGATAAAATAAAATTGGTAAATGTAACAAATGATTTTACTATGTTCACCCACACAGGGATACATCCAAGGAGCCTGTAAAACAATGTGTCTTTGAACTAATCACAATAAAATCTCACCACATCTACATTTTTATGTTTCAAGTAGTCTCATTGACCCTCATACTTTACTACCAAAAATGTTTGAAAATTTCACTACTCTCATACACCAGAGAACTCACTAATCGTTATAATTAAATCTAATTTTCAAACAACATTGATAAAAATATTCACCGTATAATGTATTTCTTCTTCAGAATAGTTTTGTTGAACTTATAGTGAGATATTGGTACACCTATTTATCCTTATTCTTTGGCTTATCATTTTTATAAGAGATTTTGATTTTTTTTCTTTAATCTTTCTCTATATTCCATATTTGTAACCATCCCTAAGTCAGATACTCTTTTTAAATATTCCCATGAATATTGATTCCATCCATGTCATAAATACATGAAGTAAATACCTTCAAATATAAACAAACCCTTCCATCAATTTATGGTTAAAACTACTATGAAATCCTTGAATTTTACAACACATATTTTCCATATTTTCTTACCCAAACATTGAAATAGCCTATAAAAAAGTATAATAAAAGAACCTTGGTCATTTGTTTATAAAAAATTGAGCACCAAACTTATAGTCTATATTTTTAGGTCTTTTTTATAGGCTAAATTCCTCTAACCCAAGACCTCCAACATGCCCATAGTGAGAGTTCCCACGAATCAAAAATGGATTCTCAAATCTCTATACCCTTTTCCACGACTGTAGGATGACTCCCGATGTATTATAAGTTAATTCCCATTCCACCATGGCCAGTGAAATTTCATGGTTCATTTTGATTATCCATTTTTCAGTAACCATGACAATCAAAATGTCTATAGAAAAATTGGTTTTTTCACAGATGAGTTCCTAGATCAAAATTCTAATTGCTGCATATGAGGTCTCTAACTATTTCACTAGCCAACTTCAACAAAACTAGGATGAATTGACCATAAAAATTCAAATTTAGGGTGAATAAATTCTTCAAATATTTTAACAATAGTCTTAAATATTACTTTATTCAAACATCTTGAACTCCAATGAGAACATCATTTATTAATTTTTTCAATAAACACATCCCAAAAATGCCAAACGGAGTACTTTGTTTTAACACATTTTGTCAAAAAAAACTTATAAAGCTTATTAGAAAGCATAGTAAAAACTGTAAAAGGAATATTGAGGCACATAAAGACCACTAAAAACATTCATTTTAAAATAAAGCTTTCATATTTAAACATTCTTTTCCTCATGAAATCAAAATATTTCTATAAAACCCCTTTATTAAGAATAATATATGTATCTTGAATCGTCATATTCATAAATACTTCTCACTCCTGTTCAACCAATTTTAGAATAACTAAATCCAAAATAAATATATAGGAGTAATATACCCATTTATCTCCTTCATTTTTAACCTTTTAAGACTAAATCATTACCCAATTCATTAGAGAGATTTATCAAGATCACTCATTATTATGAACTCTATCAGTCTATCCCATCATCATCTATAATTATAAAGTGACATATTGGGAATGAAACATTTTTAAAATTTTACATTTTCATCATAAAATACTTTAAAAATTATTTTGAACCCATAAGAAAACCATTTTCAAATTTCATATGATCATAAGGAGAGATATCCCATTTATTTAAAAACTCTTAAAAATTGAAAAATCCAAAAAAGTGAAATAATATGATATAATTTGAAAAATCATGTTAAATTTTAGAGGGATATTGATAATCAATAATTTCTATGACAAGAGGAAAATATGTTCAAGAAATATAAATTAAAAAAATTCTGTTTCAATTTTGTAAAAAGGTAAAAAATAACCCATATTGAAAACAATGAAAAGATTCCTTTTTAAACCATTATAAATAAAGTCACCTAAATTTGAAAATGGACTTTATAAATTTTTTAATTATAAATAATATCATTTTATAACATTTAAAATAAAAGTTTCATGGAATATTTTTTTTTGAAAAAAACAATATTTTTAAAAGAAATCCCTTTACCTTAAGTCCCATCTATTTTTGTATATAATATAACCTGTGAATAATAAAATTTTTTAAGTTTTATATTTCATTAATAATATTTTTATAGTTAATATAATTATTATTATTCATTTTATTTCATTAATTACCATGTTTTATTTAGATATTAAAATGTTTAAGTTCATATTGGATGTTTTGACGATGTTAAGTTTTTAACCTCAAAAAAAATTGTTTCATTGACCATTATCGAAGGGGTTGTTGTTCTATTAAATATAAAATCCTAAAAATTGATATAATTAGTATAATTATACATTAGATATAATTTTAAATCTTACCATATAAGATAATCATGAAAAATGAACCATGCCATTTTATGGAGATGATAGTCTGTACATACACATGAATGGACTTTTCATTCTTTTAATGAGTGTAAAATAAATAAAATGCATAATCTTTTAATTTTAAAAAAAATCATAAATATTTTATACTTGTTATATTTATTTATTATCTGTATCTTGAATTATATCCTTATAATTTTTAAATGAAAAATTAATCACATCACTTCCTAGAGGTGTTATTCCACACATACGCACAAGCGATATGATCAATTTACAATGTATGGAAAGTGTTAGACCCACGAGGGAATTTAGTGAGAGATAACTGGGGGTGGATTATGGTATGAAATTTTTTCATATTTCCCCATATACCTATGAAACTCTCACTATCATAACCAATGTTTTCCTCACTTGTTAGTAGGGTCACTCTTGTGTTCATTTGTTAAGTGTTTTGACGATTAACTGGTGCACTTATATTTTACTTATTAATATAAGATCGATGACCACTCAATACAAATAAAAATTTTTCATCATAAATAAAGTATGGAAATAAATCACACAATACATAAGAATTTTACTTTGTTCACCTATACCAATCTACATTAAACGAGAACACACCGATGTTGTGTCAATGTGCCAAAATCCACTAATAATATTTCATTAGTAGATTTAGTCTAAGTCACTCCTATTAATTGGTTCAATACCCTTACTAGATTTAGTGTTAGATCACATTCAACCAAGGTATAATCCATTTTACCCTCCCTTTTCTCACTACTTTAGGAGGGAGTGCTTCTTGGATCACAAACCAATACACGACTTCAATATATAGTTAATGTTACACTGACTAGAGCTCATTGATCATTACACTATTCTTTTAAAACCTAATTGTGAACATAACTACAACATATTAAATTTACCTATTAATCTAGTATTCAAGTAATATTTTCTTTAACAAGGTCTCCAATAAGTGAAAACCACTTTCTGTACTATTCACTGATGTGAATACCCAATACTCACTTTAATGAAACTCTGAATTTTTTTCATAGATCTTTAATTTTTCACAACTTGTGACGTTTCATGAAATTATACAATTTCATGATACTCTTCACTATCATGAAACTTTTTCTGTGTCATAAAATATTTTCCTTTCTTGAAAGTCAAATTTTTTTGTGATTCTTGTCATTCAATCATGAAACTCTCTTGGTTAGATTGGAACAAGCCCTTTATTTGAGGAGATGATGTTATTATGAATTATTTGCCTAAGAAAAACCTTTAAAAAATTATTTCATGAATTCATATCCTTCTTCCCTTCAATATTACAGGCTTAGTCAAATGATGTTGTTTGAGGTAAATTTATATATTTTGTCACCCCTTCATGATACTTTCTCACTAACCAAATCCTTTTTTGTGAAAATATTCATTATGGTTATCAAACTACATTTCTTCATGAAACTCTAGGGAAAACATTTCACTCACGTAACTCACATTCTTTGAAAAACTTCAATGTATACCTTCTATTCATGTATGCTTTTGGAAAACATGGACTCTTTGCCTAAAATTTCACATTCAAGAATCTTATCACCTTCCAAAATAAATGATATTTTATAAAATAATAAATTATTCATGAATTCCATTCCATTTGGAAACTATATTAGTAAAACTTTTCACTTGTTCATTAACCTTTTCCTCTTCATGAAACACTTTCATGAACTTCATGTATTTTCCATTTTTAGATAAGGCCATCATGAATCTTAAATTTAAATAAACTTACGATTTCTTTTATGTAACTTGTTAACATGTGTGAAAACCATTCATTTTCCACATTTATTTAATATGGAATAGAATCACCATGTTCATTAAAATATTTATTTTCATGAGTCTTCTTACTTTTCTCCAATTTCCTATGATAAATTACTATACATACACAAATAGTTTGACACCTATTTCTTCATGAATACATCAAGGTATTCATGGAAATGGAAATTTTATACAAACGTTTCATAATGAAATCCTATTTGGGAGATCCACTTTCTTTTATATCATTAACTTGTATCTTAGTATTATCATGATCAAAATTCTGGTCTCACATAGTGCTTTAGAAAATCCACTAATTCCCCTTTAATGGGAACACCATATTCTCAGGTAATTTTCACCTCATTTTCTTCACCAAGAACATCACCATCTCATGAAACTATTGATATGGTGAATGGAAAATCATATGTACTCCACCAAACCATGTCAAGGGAAACACCGCATCCAAAAAACCAACTCACTAGGATTGAAAAAGGATAATGAATCCACGTGGCGAAGAAAGGATCATCAATACATGTGTTTTTATTCCCAAAGGAGAAAAGATCATGGGAAAATGTGTGTTCCTTTCAAGCTAATCATAGGGGCAGTAGAAGGTGAAGCTATACATTTGATGATGATGAATTAGTTCATTCAATAAAGATAAATTATTTAAGGAGTTTGTGATGAAAAATGTTTCCCACTAGTGTTAAATAATTTTTCCTCTCATCTTCCACACATTATGTAATGGTTGATATCAATTTACAAAAATAATCAATAATTGATACTTTAATTCATAGACATTTAGAATAGAAAATAGATCTAATTTCATTTATAATCTATGCAAAAACTGCACAAGGATTCATGATCCTTTATTTTATGGGTGGATTTATGATCCTTTATTCCCCTTTGACATCAAATCGAAAGAATAATTTATACCTTATAAACAAAATATGTAATCCCTATAAACCTATAGCTTTGGAAACATGGGTGTCACTTTTATATTATTATAATTCTCCCATGTATTCTTGATGCTAGAAAACATAAGATTCCATGATTTGAAATCCTTAATACCTTGAATTCTATCATTTGATTCTATATTTTTTTATCAATAATGTGCATAGGGGAGTTTATAATTCTCCCTTTCTTTTAACATCATCTTTACATCCAATAATGAAAGATAATGATCCTGTTAGGATTTGAAACTCCTCCTTCTATTAGACCCATTGGTTATACCCACAAACTCAGTTCCTCTCGAGTAGTATTTCTTCACATATGATTGATGGTTTTCAAAAAATATCTACCTCAAAAATATACTTTTAAAATTATGGCAACTTCTATTGTATTTTTAGAGTGTGAACTTACCATTTAGAAAATATCCAATAGAAGGACCTCTATGCCCACTAAGTTGGGATATAATGTAGGAAACAAGAGAAAAAGTTAATAACATCATCACTATCCATTGAACTCACTTATTTATATAAATACTAAGCAACAAAATAACATTAACCTATTTTAATAAATTATATCATATTTCTTTTTCATTAATAGACTCCAAGACGATACTAATTGTTGATACATACATCAACTATCATATATACCAGTATGATGGATGACACCATTTGATAAATATTTCTCATTACCAATTGTTTAAATGATTACTTATCTATTATTTTGGGATCACATCATAAACTATACTTTCTAACGGATTTCATCTCTCATACAAAAAATGTATTTACTTTCTAAATTGGGATACCATCTATAAAATGGTCATTTAAAAACCACCTTGACTTTCTCAACTTCATCTCTAAATATATTACTATAATTTAAAATGAGAGTTATGCATATATAATAGCCACTGAAATCCCTAGAATAGTAAGATGATATCTCATGTTAGATAAAAAACATATAAAACATGAGATATCATTTTTTTTCTTCCCTAATTTTTTATCTATAAGATTTGAAGTTAATGAGATCAGGTGATCTTGATATTAATGCTTCATAGATATTAATGAAAAATAAAATCAATTAAAATATCAACTTTCATTTCCTGATGCCAATCATTGTGACTTAAAATTGTTGCTCTGATTTTTCTTCTATTCTCATGAAATTTTTTTCCAAATATAGAAAAATCTCCCTTGTATTTATTTGAATCAGTTAGAACTATAGAGCATGTCACAAAATAACTTTTCATCTTTTAATTTAACTTCCCCCATAGATCATATATCCCCTAATACTTAAAACAATTTAACATCAAGTTAATAGAATTTAAACGCATGGGATGAGGGGAAATTTTACTTCATAAAGTTTAGGAATTAGGTTCGTCTTGGTGGACCATCCCTTTAGTATCAAATTTACTTTTTCATTTTTCTAATTCAAGGAATGGAATTTCATAAACTAATCAAATTATTCTTCTTCAAAATTATTATTCATGATAATATTCTTCATTTTCTTGAAAGCGGAAGTCCTTTGAGTGACACAAGTTACAAAAACTTCATTTTATATACTTTATTTGGACTTCCCTTTCTTGGATTAGGAATTTAATTTTCTTTAGATCCCAACACATAAAAGTTTCTTCCTTATGTACTATTATTACCAATGATCTCATCACAATTTACTGATTTGATTTTTCTTCTCTATGTCTTCTTAGAGATTATTTTATCCCTCATGACCCCTACCTGGTTTTATGATGCCGCTTTCATATTTAGCCTTTTGAAGGCCTTTTATTTTAAAATTACTCTTCTTTTCTCTCCATGAACCTTTTTTTATACACCTGATTTTGAACTTCTCTTCAAAATATTGTCTTCCTATTTCTCGAGAACACTCATAGTTCTATTATTATCTTACCTCATCTTACTTTTTACAATCCCACTCAGGAATGCCTCTTGTCTTTACTATTTGATAATAAATATTTCCAGCTCATATTTTTTCCTTCCTTGATGGATATTTCATTATATTATCTTTTTCTATTCTCACTGTTAGAGTATGTTCCTTATTTTTCCTCCATATTTGTTGTATTTGTTTCCAAGAAATCCTCTGTGAGTATGATGATGTTAGTTTCTGATAAACCTTTCATTGAGCTCTATTATTTTTTTCCAGAGTGGTAAATTTATTCTCCATATTAACTGACTCTATATTAGTGAATCATTTATTCCTCTTTGTTGTAGTAAAAGAGGATTACCTTACAACACTATAAATTCCATTCTTTCTATAATTTCTATCCATATGTCCATGGTTAAAACAAATAAAACATATCCTATTAAAACCATACCCATTATATTCACTCCTATGTTGAGATTTTTTTTAGTATATACTCTTCTTACGTTCAGACATTGAGAATCCAGGAAGAAAATCATGGTATTTCCCATTATTCCATATTAGTATCATATAGTGTAACACCCTATGTTTTTATGAATTATTATTATTTGAATAAATTCAATTTCATTGATGGATTTCATTTCACTCTAAACCAAGTTATACTTTATTTATATGAAAAAAGTAATTCTTGCATTACATGAAATAATTGGATTAGTTTGTAGTGTATAGAATGTTATGTTTGGATTGTGTTACACATAATTCCGAGTTCCTTTGATATATAACATTAAACGCAATTCTGAGATATATCGAACTACAATATACTGTTAATATTATTATGAAAATATTATTATAGTTATCACCTATACGTTGTAATGGAAGGTATGAAAAGGATTAAAAAAATTATAAAAATATTTTTTATACGTGTTTATAAAATTAATTCTTTAGTTTCCAGTTAGATATAAATTTAAGTAAGAACTATTTTAAAATAAAGATATTTATTTTCTGAAAAACCATTTTTCTATGTAAAAACATGTTTTATCTCAATAAATTAAACAAAATACCTTTTATGGATGATTCTCATGATATATATATATATAACATATAAATTATTTAACATTCATCTTACGTGTTTTCTATAAAAGAGATGAGAATAAATCGAATTTTCTGCATAAAATGATGCATCTTTTAAATATGTGATTTTACTACCTTTTAATGGCACAATTATTTTAGAACTAATTTTTAAAACTTTTATAAATTATATTTGAGAAAATAAAATTAATTTTTGAAATATGAATGTAAAAATTAACTGATGGTGATTTTTTGGTTTTTTCTCAGAAGTTTCATTTTTTTATGAATAGTGAAAAACATGGTGTTTTATTTAAAAATTGACTTTTAATACAATTTACTTATATTTATAAATTAAATTTAAAATTGTTTTAAAAGATTAATTAGCTTAATTATACATCAATAAATCCAATTTTTTCATTTGAATCAATTTCACAATCAAATTGGATATAAAAACATTTCAAACTTTTGAACATTTTCACTATAAAACCACACTATTTAGTCCTATATGTGGGATTAATTTAAATGAATTTATTTCAATTATGTGATTTGAAATTGGAAAAAATTATTCCATATTTGGAATCCAAATAATTTCTAATGTCTAATAAGTTTAACTAACTTTTTTACAAAAATGATTTGTGAAAACTGTTGAAATTAATTATAGTGAATAAGAGAAAAATGAGTTTACCAAGGGAATAAAAATTAAACATAAGGGGATAAAAAAAATTAGAACAAAACTTCCCATACTTAATGACCACTAATATGGTATCTGGAGAAGTGGGTCACCTGGACTCAAGAGCATCTCCCCGTATGCCATATGCTGCTAACTAAAAGCGAGGGTGTAAGGAGGTGATAGTGGAGAGACCATCCCCTCATGACCAGAGTAGAACAATGGTGTAATGGATATAAACAATAGAAAAAAAGGAAATTAGTAATAAATAATGATATTGAAGAAAATTAATAATAATTAAAATTAATAGTAAAAGATGGCCAATGAAAATATACAACAGATTCAAGAAAAACCCGATGATACAAAATGAAAGAAAAAAATACAACATGGTACACGATAATATATAGAACAAGAAAAGAAATAAAAAGTGGTGAAAACCCCTAAGTTTGATATTGATAATCATTCTGATCTCCAGATCACTCCCATGCTCCTAAATCTTAGGTACAAGTTTAACAACAATAAGAAATCAACCAAGGCCCTACCAGAATAAGGTCTTCTTTGGTGCCCCTATGCAATGGAATCATGAGCAAGGTGTGTGATATAAATCTTAGTAGGTTCCTACCCATGGATTCTACAACCAAATCAATCCTATGAAATATAATGTAAAGCAGTGTGCAGGTATAAGAAAAAAATAAACAAGTAGTGCTAAATAACTAAACAACAACCCACCCTAGTTCGTAAGGGACACCTAGCGGTTATACGAGATTCAGCTCATAGCCAGAATAAGTGTCAAATTAGTAATCATACTTTTATAGTATTAATATATATATATATATATATATATAATATAGTTCTATATTTTATCATTATAATCATGGGATATAGCATGTAAGGCCCATCCCTTATATATTATCACTACTGTGAGATGCCATGGACTCAACACCATGGTCAAGTAACCAATCTGGGAGATTTTAATCATCCTTATTCCTCAGGAGAGTGAAATTATCCAAGAGTTTAAACATATTTGGAGAGAATAATCATCTTTATCCCTTGGGAGAACATAATCATCCACGAGTATAAAGAGATCATGGAGAGTTCAATCTTCCCTATCCCTTGGGAGAGCGTAATCATCCACGAGGATTATTATCGAAGGTCATGCCCAAATAAAATTTTATTAATTACATTTTAATAAACAAGAAACATTTGGTGTGGCTTTTATAACCTTTATAATTCATTCCATTATATTTATAATATAAGTCATGAGGAAATACCTCTCCTGCTATGAATTAAAAAAACCCATTACAATCAAGGGAATCACAATTATAATAAATCACATAAGCCATGCTTATTTAATTATAGCAAGAGGCGTGTTCATACCACCCTATTCAATACCATTTAAAATTAACCATTTAATCCAATAAAAGAGGGTAAGAAATCACAAACATTCATAACCATTAATCAATTCCATTTAACTAACTAAGAAATACAAACCAATTACTAATTCTCAATGATCACTTAGGAGGTGTCATTGAAAAAGGTCAATTACCCACAAATTTAATTCCTATTAAAAGATGGTCCAAGCACTTAGGGGGTTCCTTGGATCATTTAATATTTATATATAAAGTTGGGAAAATCAATTTAAGGACATATTTAAGGGTCTTGTTCAAAATATTACGTATAAAAAATAATGACATTAAAGTATAAAATAAGGGTGAACACAATATGGGCAAGAAAGCTATAAATAATAAATCATCCCAGTGAGACTTAGATAACAATACACCTCAACTATGGATTTTTAATATAAAAACACAAATCTTCTTATAAAAAATTCATTTATCTCATTTAATCATCAAAATGAATAATAGCAACTCCATCCACTAAATTAAACAATTTAGAAAATAAATAACAAACATGTAAAAACACTACAAGGATTTACATAGCACTTAGGAGGTTCCGTTATAAAATAGGTTTTCAATTATAAGGTAAAAATAGTTGACACACCCATGGGTTATCCACTAGGAGATCAAAAGTCTCTAAATTCCTAAACACGGGTCAATATACATGTATCAAGGTGTAAGGATCATTTTGATATTAGGGAACCTAATGTAAATCAATGCACGACATATCCTAGAATACAGATCAAAAGATCTATTCATAAAATGATATAGAATTTAAGATAAAACTGATAGAACACCTTCCTAATATTTATGATGATCTTCTTGTCTAATATCAAGTTTCAATTTGAGAAAGTTTGGAAGAAATCAAAGAAACATAGATTTTCCCTTAAAATAGGTAAAATGAACTTGCACCAAAATAGCGCAACAGATGGAATAAAGATCATGAAATAGATTAGAGAGGATCTGAGATCTTATCGATGTGGATCCATTGAGATTGACAAAAAAAAATTAGATGACCGATGGGGGAGTTATCTCTTTACCTAGATGGGAGAGGAGGAGAAGCCCAAGCGCTAAGGGGGAGAGTTCACATGGTTTTCTACTGATAGATGCACAGTTTTAGATAAACCACACACCCTATTTAGAGCACCCAAACCTTTGATTTATGGGCTCAATACTCTTGAAAATATATGAGACCACATGGAAACCTCTCAGGAATTCACCCATGTCTAGAAAAAGACTTTTACATGTTTCAAATCTATGAGTAATGTAACTAAGATTGGTTTTTAAAATGGAACATCAAGTAAATTAAATTTTTTGAACACCTTTGGATTTTCAACCATTCCAATACACGGAACATTGCAACTTTCCAACCTTATAATTTCTCATCCCTAATAATCCTTTTCGAGCAACGTAAATATTACCCGAACTACAAGTGTTATAGAGTTTCATTCAAATGTGTGAATTACATTTCCAAATTCCCAACACAACTCAAAACATTCATTTAAGGACGTGACACTTAAGCCATCAAAACTCGATCCAAAGATCATTTACCAATAGAGACACCAATATAGAACATAATCAATCCCATTTATCTGGACACATGATCACATCATCATCTCATTAAATAGTTGGCCAAAGGTACTCCCCACCTCAGGATTTCACATCAGAAAGGGGAAAATTCAAAACCACAACACTTCCCACCATCAATATTGTATCCCAATAATGACCATAGATGGTCTAATGATGCGCTTGGAATGATTCATTAATTGGGTGAACCATGATTACAACATAGATCATAGAAAAAATATCACTGAGATAAATAGTCAAATCCTGATCGACCTAACAGAACAGTTTGCATACTCTTTCCCTAAAAGATATAGCCGACCATTTAAGACAAACCCACCTAAACCAGATGAAATTCTCCAAACAGTTTCATCCTATCATACACACTAAACAAGTAGGATCACGAGTTAATCCACCACTAACTGACTATCTCGGAGATTCCTAGCTTAGAAAACCAACCCATTTCACCCAAAACAGAAATTCCTTCCTCCAAGGCATCCTGTGTTTAACATGGAAAATTTCACCAAGCCTCATTCTTGACTTCTGGTGACGTTCCTTGATCAAACAAACACAAGAAATTTAAAATGTCATGCATCATAACGAATAAGGGTGTAATCGGGTTCCACCCCACTAGAGTTTGTACCCTTTTAAAAAAACATCTCCATGATTGATAGAAAGTTTGGGGTAACCTCATAATTCAATGAACTAGCACCCAAGGAACTAACTGAAGTAGTACACACTCTATAACTACAAGTGAGACAATGGAACAAAGCCACAAAGTCTGAATTAGATCTTTGACTCAGCCTATAGAGGGTTCCACCTAGTAGTCAAGTCAATTAAGAACGAATGGTTTCCAAAAGACCATCCAAGGAATTCCTACACAAGATTCATAATTTTCCTCAGGACTAACCAAACCTTGATGAAACCCACATGTCTAGTGTGCAACCACATAGATATCACATACATAGACCAAAAACTTTAAACATTATCATGGCGTATGTCTGATGATCTCTTAGTTCATGTAATACAATATCAAGATAGGGAGACATGGTTTTCTCTAAGCTAGAGTACACTAAAAGGAGATCAAGAAAACTAGAAAAAGAACAGTCAAACTACTACTAATATACTTCCTTTGAAAGAATATTCTCTTCACCCGTAGATGCACCACCACAACACAATTACAAGCCTTAACCACTTGACGAATTAAGTAATCGCTTGAGATTAACCACTACTGTCCTTCAAAACAAGTGATGTTTCTCAAGGGTTGCATACATAGGCATCAATTTAAATTTCATGTTTTCAAGAAATAACTGACATGATTTAAAACTTACAAGCCTCAAGGGAATATATGAAATCTCACCCATTCCCAAATGATCCTCTTAGGTTCTAATCATTCTACTTGGAAGGACACATTTACCAAAACTGATGCGATTCTCACCACCTTAAGAGTTTTATAATCCTCGAAAGAAGTGATAGACTATCCACTCAAAAGTGTGTTAGGTCAGTACCGCCATAAACAAAAA
This sequence comes from Viscum album, assembly GCA_963277665.1. Classification (NCBI taxonomy): domain Eukaryota; kingdom Viridiplantae; phylum Streptophyta; class Magnoliopsida; order Santalales; family Viscaceae; genus Viscum; species Viscum album. The sequence goes on from OY728123.1 coordinate 1,762,530,987, forward strand.
TGTTTAAACCACTGGCCTGAAAACTAAAACCAAACTGACTGGAATTTCAAAACACCCGAGTCTCCAATAAGTCCTCATGATCATTGGGAAGAACTTGATTTCTCTGATGCCTAGGTCACTCCATTATGGTGATTACTTGAGAAGGTACTCAATAGTAGAATGATTAGTGATTTCACCAAAGTCAACTGGTTTGTTACCATATTTAGAAACTCATCAGCATCGCTTACAAGAATGCATACTCCCCCAAGGTTACATAAGAAACTAACACATCCTAAATAATATCCATAGGTTATCATCCCTATGAATTCAAGTATTAGATAACCCATAAAATCAATTTAATAGAGAGTTTTATTTCCCCATATGACCATTAACCTGGATGATTCCATTCTAATTCATCAATCATTGAGGAAGAAGAAAGGGTTAAGCAACCTACGAAGTGGCCAATCATGCCCCTATAATTACTTACCTACCGAAACCCATAATTTCTTGATTCTCACACCCATAAGATGGAAAATAAAAACATGACCACCGATTTTAATGGGGGCTTCATAAAAAAGAAAATGTTCTACTAGGGATTATAACAACAAAAAAACACCAAGCATCAAAAAACTCAGAAGATAAAAAAGGCATTAAATCTAAAAGGGTCATACCTACCATGATCTATCCGCTTACAATGCACAACGTCAACCCTATCACTAGGTCATGAGAAACAGAAGTCACCAGCTTAATATCCAATCATTTAAGCCATTGATAAAAGGGAAAGTGACCTACGGAAAACACATATGCTTCCATTCCATGTAAACTCAATGAAACAAAATACCCTTACCCTGGGGGTTTAAAACTAAGGATACCACATAATATTTCATTTTCAAGTCAATTTATTGATTTATATTGAAATTTTTAATCATTTAAAAATTTAATTCCAAACATCAAGTACAATTTATAAAAAAAAGCACTTATCACTTCATTTAACCGATGATTTAATGGAAAAATATTAAAGTTATATCAAGCTTCCATTTATACAATAAACATTCATTAACATACCATCTTTATTATGAAATTTATTAAAAAAAATAATTTCTACGTTATAATAGATAAGGAGACCAATGAGGGTCTAATTAAGCCAACATGTGTTCATCAAAATAAAACCCACAAGAATTTTCTCAACTATTAATCTTATAAACACTTGAATGGGTCATCTCAAAAAAACCATTCCGAAACCGACCTACTTGGGATCAATTGAGAATTTAAGAATCTAACTAGTTCATTTCAGTCTAAAATGAAACTTATTTTACATTTATAATCATTTCACAATATTACATGGTCACATATGAATGTTTCATTATATGGGTTTCTACCAACCCAATATATAAATCACCCATACACTTTATAAAATGAAGTTTATATCACATTTAGTCAAAACCAATCCCATTTATAATTATTACATTCATATTTAATGCATCAGTCATATGAGTGGACATTTAACAATTCATAATGTGCCTATACACTTTAAAATTTTGCATTTGGATCCCATTTATTGTAATCAATCCAATTTTCAAAATTTAAACATTAGAAGTATTTTAATTTTAACAAAGGTTTCCAAAACAGTATAAAACTCAAAAATAGTTTGGGTTTGTAGATTACCTTTTCCCAATTTAAAGATTACCATATATCTTACAATTGAAAAAAAGTTCTTATTTAGTCACAAAAACTAATTTAAGCACATTCCCCCAATTTATTTTATAAAAAAACTAACATGTCATCAAGAAATATACATAGAGAAGAATTCTAATAAACATAGAGCACAATACAAGGAAAACATTCTAAATAGGTAGGTAGCATGCCATATACAAGCAATCATGCTAAATAAAATAATAGCATGGAATAACATATAATAGTCATGTGAATGAATTAACTAATAAAGTAAAAATATAAGCATGTTATTAAAATACCTAAAAAGACATACTAATAAACAAAATCATGGCATACACTTAGGGACAAAAATAAACTCACCAAACAACTTTATAAATGAAACTATGTGGAATGGCATATGCATGACATACTCATTTATATGTTTGTATGTTGAGGCATGAAATTATTATTCCTTATCATACTAGGACCTGGAAAAAATACAATAAATTCATAAATAAATATTAAGCATAAATTACACCATTAACTCAAGGTGAAATCATATTAATTCTAGTAAAAAAAATACAAACATCAAATTCATCGCTAACCACTTAGACTTTTCCCCATGGGTGGGGTGATTAGTTCCAGAAATTACTATTTACCAAGTTCCAACACATTCTTAATATCCTATCTATTATTCCAGAACAGTTAGAAAAATGAAACGAAACATCCTATGATACCACTATGTAACATCCCGGTCGGACTGACCACTAATATAATAGCTAGAACAATGGGTTATATGGACCCAATCATTCCTCCCAATATGCTAGAGGTTACCAAATGGTGTTGAGGGTGTAATGAGGTGATATTAAGGGGAATATAGCTTCACAATCCGAGTAGAAAAGTGGCAAAATTGGTAATAAACAACACAGAACTATGGAATCAGTAATAAATAAAAATAGAGTAGCATGAGAATAATAATAAACAACCGAATAGTAAAAGATTCCCAATTCGAACATACAACAGATGCATGCAAGTATTGATGATACATAGCAAAAGAATCAAACATATAGCATGTTACAAGATACAATACAGAATAATAAAATAAAATAAAATAAAACAAAACCATAAAGGGTGATCTCCATGAGCATCCAAAGCACCGACTCGATTCTATGCTCCTAACACCTAGGTATAATCCAAACAACAACAAGAAATCCATCATGGTTCTTCAAGCATAAGGACTACTTGTGTACCCTTGTGCAATGGTGGACCGAGAAGGGTGTGAGATAATAATTCCAGTAGGTTCCCTCCAATGGAATCTATAACTGAATCCAACCAAAGAAATATAATGTAAAGTATTGTGTAGGTATAATAAAAACAAAATAAACAAGAAGTTCAAAATAATTAAACAAAAATCATCCCAAGTTTCTAAGGGATGCTTGGTGGCTATTCCAGTTTGGGATCATAGTCAGAATAGGGTTTTGATTAGCTACTATACATATATAGTAGTAATATATATTTATAAAATATAATTCTATATTTAATTACTCTAATCATGGGACATAGTGAGTGAGGTCCATCACTTATATAGTATCAGTGGTGTGAGAATCCACGAACTCAATACTGCGATCAAGTAACTAATCAAGGAGAGCATAGTCATCCCTATGCCTTGGGAGAATTTAATTATCCATGAGTATAAATATATTGGGGAGAGTTTAATAATCCCTATCCCTTAGGAGGGAATAATCATCCATGAGTATAAACAGACCTGGGAGGGAATAACCTTACATATCCCTCAAGATAGAATAATCATCCACTAGTATTGTTACTAGGGTCCATGCCCACACATATAATTAAATACATTTAAATAAACCTGCAGCATTCATAATTGCCTTTCCACCCTTTATAATATATTCCATCATATTTATAATACAATTATTGATTCAATAACTCACATTATTTTAATTAAAACAACCCATTATAATCAAGGACATCATAATTATAAAAAATCACATAATCCATGCTTATTTAATTATAGCAAGAGGTGTGGTCATACTAACCTATTCAATAACATTTAAAATTAACCATTTAATTAAATCAAGGAGGGAAAGCTACCGGGAACATTTCAAACAATTAATACATGACATTTAACTTACTAAGTTATATGAACCAATTATTAAAGCTCAATGAGCGCTTAAGAGGTGTCATTGGAAAAGGGAAATTACCCACATGGGTAATTCCAATTAAAAGTTGGGCCAAGAACTTAGGGGGTGTATTTTTTGATTTAAAATTTATATAGAAAGGAGGGAAACTTATTATAAGGACATCTTTAAAGGAGATGTTCTAAACTTTTTATGTACCAAACAATGACATCAATGTATAAAAGAATGACCAAAGCAATACGGACTAGAATATTATAAATCATAAATCTTCACTGTGAGATTCCGAAGATAGTGCACCTCAAAACAATGGTTTTATTATAAAATCATGACTTTACATATAAACAAATCATTTAACCCATTTAAGAATCATAATGAATAATATCAACTGATTCTACTAAATTAAACTATTTATAAAAGATACAAAAAACATGGAAAACACTACAAGGATATACATGGCACTTAGGAGGCACCATTATCAATTGGGTTTTTAACTACAAGGGAAACAACCTAGATCACCCATGGGGTGTCCACAAAGGAGATAAAAAATATCTAAATTTCAGAAAATGGGTCAACATACATATATCAAGGTGAAATGATAATTTTGATATGAGGGAACCAACTATAAAGAAATGCATGGAAGAGTTTGGCATGCGGTGCAACATTTCTATTCATAAAATGACATAAAAAACAAAAAAAAAGTAATAGTGAACCTACCTAATGTTTAGGAAGACATCATTATCCAATATCGAGGTCTAATTCATTTTGGTTAAGAATAAATCGAAGAAACAAACATTTTTCTTGAAAATTGGGAAAATGAGATCTCACCAAATAGCCCATCACATGGAAGGAATAACGTGAAATAGATTAGAGAGGATCTAAGAGATTATCTATGTAGATCTATAGTGACTGATCATGAATGATTTGGATAAGAGATGGTGGATTTATCTCCATGCCTAGATGGGTGAGGAGGAGAGGCTCAAACATCAAGGGGGAGAGCTCATGTGACTGCTAGGTGAGGAAGAAAAGAGGGAAGAAAAACATAAAACTCATTAAGGAGAATTTTGTAATTTCACCCTCAAACTGTTGTTGCACGGTTTGGCCAAACGGTGTTCCGACCATGTGTCACCCCTACTTAAGAAATCAGATCGCAAGTTTTGTGCTCCATGGTTAGCCAAACTGTGCGCTAACCATGCAATTAATAGTTCTTAGGTACTGCCCAAAAAGACACTATCCAAGATGGTTTGGCACATAATTTTGGTAAACCATTTACATCCCATGTGATTCAAATTTTTCCACCTTTTTTAGGTCACATAGTTAGTTGTAGATGGATTCACAGTTTCAGGAAAACCATATGCCCTATTCAGAGCACCCGAACCTTTGATTTCTGGCCCCGACACTCCCAAAAATTAATGAGAGACCCTAGAAACCACTTTTGACTTCAAAAAAGTCTAAAAACATAAATTTTAAGTGTTATAACTCCCATAATTATGTTCTGAAGCCCATTTTTAAAAATATCCCATCCACTAAACGCAAAAGTTTAAACTCCTTTGGATTTTCATTCTTTCCAAAACATGGGTCATTACACAGAATAAGTAAAAAAGCCATTTTATGGATATATTTTTACCATATCCCATATTTTATCTAGATTTATTCATTATTGTATGTGTATCATGGAAGGTTTACATCCTAATAGTGTTTACCTTTTGGTATTTACAAGAATCCCACTCCTCCTCCATTATAAAAGGGTATTCACACTCCCCATCTATTCACACATCTAAAGATTTTGGATCATCCAAAACATAACCTAACAAACTCTATAACTCATTAATATTATAATAGAAGCCTCACTTGGGGTATAAATCAAAATAAGTACTTTGTGAAAACAAAAAGGAGTTATTTGATGATGAGGAAACCCTCTTCAACGAGCACTTTTGTATTATTTATTTCCCCACCGATTCAATTATTTTTATATCATGTTTATATAATGAACTAAGTATCGTAAAACTAATGAGATGTTGTTATGTAAAGTTTATGGCCTAAAACCTCACAAAATTCCATCAAATGGGATACACAATCATAATTCGTGTGTACAACAGACTACCACCTCTTGAGCCGATGTTGTTCATTCTTCCATAACCACCTCTCAAGGTTGGGAATTATGATGTACACAGTGTTTTTATATGATACATATAAATATGTTTATATATTATATATTTTATATATTTATACCTATGTAATTATTATATAACACATACCTTCATTCATTCTATTTTTTGGGAATATGAAAACATTATTTATGGACATGTGGATTACCGCCTCCTCAAAGCGATGTGAATCTTTAACGCTTTACATGGAATGTTTTAAGGATGGTTTGTTAAAAATATGTGATATTTATGAAATTATAATTCTAATTTAATTATAATATGTATATACACACACAAATAAATCATTTACCTTTCTTTCTTTTAATACGATAAGAAAATGGAAACAACATTCATGCGCACGTACAACCTCCCGTCTCCATGAAAAATTTATTTTGTTTCCTATCACTATATTTTGTAAATTGATCTAAATAAATATATAATTAATATATATGATATTTATATAATGTTTTAAATTCTATGTATTATGAAATAATGATCAAGTAAAGATAACAAAAAATAATAAGTCAAAACATATTAAAAAAACAAAGCGGTTATTACCTGAAGCGTAATTTTAACATGGAATTGCTAATAAACAGGTAATATAAATTCATAATAAAATCATATATGGTAATATATATATGAATAAGGTCTTTTGAAATATTTATAATAAAATAATATTTATTATATAGAAGTTTTTAATGTGTACAATGTCTGTTTAGACTAAGGTAAGTGGATTTCTAGTCTCACTTTTATTTCTGTGATACTTATGCTTTATTCACCACTCGTTTCCTTTGTGTGGTGTATATAATTACCTATGAAATATTATATCATGAATTTAATTTATTTAATTATATTAAATGTTTCAATTTATTATATTCTTCCATATATCTTACGATTCAAAATTTTCTCATGTAGTAAGGGATTTTGGTCTCACTTTTATTTTCTATGAGACACAAGGGATCTTCACCGATTATTTCTTGTTTGTGGTGTTTACAATTCCAATGGATGTTTTTTATGATTATTATACTAATAATTATTGAGATTTTCATTTCCATTTCAGTATCTCTCTTTTATGGGGTTTATGGTTAAAATGTTACCAAAATAGTAAGGGAATTTAGTCTCAATTTTCCTTCTTTATGACACAAGTTTTATTATGAACCAATATTCTTTCATAAGATGTATATAATACCAATTTGAAATGTTATATCATGAATCTAATTCTTTTCATGATACTATAATTTTAATGTAATTGTATTCTACCATGGGGGTTATCATTAAATTTTACCAAAGTGGTAAGAGTTTATTTCTATAATCTCATATTTTATGAGGATTGTTTACAATTATTCTTCAATGGATGAAATATTATGATCCATATATCAATAAATATCATGTTTTTTCTTATACTCTAGTTATTATTTTTTAAATTCATATAATGGTACCATTTCTCTTCTCTTAGGTACATAGTATAATTAAGAAAGTGCTTTTAAGAATATCTGACCTTATTTATCTCTTCAGTAAGAAATCAGTTTTATTTAAAAAAAATGCCTTCTAAAAATGTTTTAAATTATATTTTAAGATAATTTCCTAGAAAATGATTTAATTTTTTTATGTTTTAAAAAGTGTTTAAAATGGTTTTAAAATCTTCATTTATAAGTTTTCAAGGTTATTTTCAGAGAGAATAGTTTTTAAAATGTTTTTTGTTTTAAAAATCATTTTTAAAAGTAGAAAGGATATTTTTTATAATGAAATATTTTTAAAATATCATTAAAAATTATATTACATCTATGATGACATATTTTGGTGTTACCAATTACTTACTGGGGATGTGATCTAATAATACCATTCATGCTATTTTTATGAATGGTTTATGTTTTGATGGGATGATGTTTATGAAACCTATTTCCACTCCACAGGTTATACTATGATAAAACACTTATGGAAGACACTTATTTTCATGGGTTACGATTTGATGAAATGATTATTAAACCTATATCTTTAACACATGTTATGACATAATGACATGTTTATGATTCCCATTTCATTTCATGTGTTGTGATTTGATGAATTCTTATGATCTTGTGGTACACATATGTATAATTTCATTATATGATGGGTGATACCAATATCTCCATCCAATGAATTGGGTAAATATTTGTATCTCATGAGATAGAAAACGTAGGAACAAGAAACGATACTAGTTTAGAAATACAGGGCCAGAATGGTAAGTGAAATTATTTCAATAATACAGGGTTGGAATGAGGAGTGAATTGGGTTCAGTAATACAAGGCTGGAATGAGGAGTGAATTTTTTTTAGGAATATAGGGTTGGAATGTGAAGTGAACTCGATTCAGTATGTTAAGGAATTTATCCACTATGATGGTCATATAAATGATCCTTCAATAATATGGAAATGGTTTTCTATGCTTATATGTATGAAACAAATTCCATGTATTATGCCTATATTATGCTCTCATGACTCATGTTCAATGATGTCCTTATGATTTACGTATTTTGATCTGTAAATATTTATTCCACGATTAATTTTTATGATCTTTTATATGGAGGGTATGATTTTACAATGTAAACTCATGTTCAATACCCTTATTCTTATGTCATTGTCACGTAACTTCATTTATTACCCTTACTAATCATTTGAGCTCACCCTTTCTTATGTTTACTTTCTCTCGGTTACTAATAAAGGTAGTAGGGTATTATTGTGAAGAATACCAAAGGGAAAAATATTTATGGGATATGTTGAAGATCTTTTACCAAGTTATATTATTGTGTTTCTAATTTTCCAAAGACACTAAACTGTTACAGTTCTTAGGTATATGTTTTTGTAATGTGCTGATAATTAATCTAAAATTATGTAATATCCACGTTTGTTAATCATGGTTCACTAAAGTTTGAATCAAAGGAAAGGTATTGTTAACCATTGGAAACCAGGATTAGTAAATTTTATTGATATCCCTAGGGATATTTCTAAGGATATTACTAGGGTTCGTGATAAGGATAAGTTTAAGGATGAGTCAATGTTTAGGAAAATGTCCTATAGTTTTAGTAAAGGATTGAGAGAGATTTTTCTGAGAAATTACATCCCTCTCTAGATGCTACATACAGATATGGTTTTGGAAAAAATGAACCAAGGGGAAACAACCCCTAAAACACTATATTGAGCTAGAGTCGATTAGTAATTGGTGCATGAAAACAAGACTTGATGCACACCTAGTTTGATACTCTTGGGGGATAAGATTTTTGGAATTTAAAAACTCATTATGAACCATCCTGAAGGATTTCAATGGATGATGAATATGAATGACCTAAGATGTACCTAATATTACATATATTTAACATAAATAGGTGTCATGATTTAGACATTCTATAAGTGAAATATCATTATTATTTGGTTTCCCATAATGATAAGTGATGCTCACACTATGCTTTTTTTTTGTTTTAGAAAATGGTATGAACTAGAAGAAACTAGGTTAATATTGAATGTGATAGAAATTTTACTAACGAGTATCCAAATGAGATGATGAATAAGGTAAATTATTTTGTTATTATGCCTAATCACTTTTCATGGAACATGATTTACAAAGGGTACCTTAACCTAATATCAGAGTCACCAAAGAAGAAAAAGAATGAATAATCTGAGAGACCGGGTGATGGTAACCATGGAGTAATGAATATTTATATTCTTATATGTCTAAAATATTGAAAGAATCACTTAAGAGAACATCTCAAAGGAATGAGAATAAGTCTTATGTGTGGTGAATAATTCCACATAGTAAGTAATTTTCAAGGAAAAATAATGATTTTAGTTAATGAAATGGATGGGAACATTAGTCTCCCTAAGCTATTATCAATAGTTTAATGTTTTAAGAGTGGAATTTATGTGAATTATGAAAATAAATGTCTTAGGGGGAAATATCATGATGTAAATTATTAGGTTTGTATGAGTGATGGTATTTCTACTAACGATGAAGAGACTATGAGAGACATGAAATTTATGTTCTTTTATAATAGTATTGTTTATTAGAATGATTAAATTGAGTTTTATTAATTTTAATATATGATTATTATTTCATATTTTAGGAAATGGATATTAAAGAATAAGATGATGAATCATAGATAATATTCTGATAAATAAGCGAGATTATTGAAGTATATATATATTAGAATTTAAGAATTATGTTATATAAATAATTAAATATATGTTTTTAATTAAGGATTTGATAAAAAAATGAATGGTGCTGATGAACTAGAAAATTTATTTAATGAAAAGGTTATATTTTTATCAATGGAAGGTAACCCTTAATTTTTTACTAATGTTGAGAAAATTGTGTTTATCTTGGATAAATAGATGATTGATATGGATAATGTAAATTGGATATTATTTATAACCTCTGAAATAATAAAGGATTTGTTGAAAAAGTATTTTATGTTACCATTGTTTAATTTTGCAGTATTTTTGGGTTTAAGGAATATATACAATAATATATGTTCTATGTAAGGAATAATGAAGTGTGATTGTTTTCAATATTTTTTTTGGTAATTTTGGTTATTACCATATTTAAAGAGAATAATAGACAAAGGAGTCCACATGTTTGGTATCTAATAACCAAGAGCTACTTTATGATATATTTGGATCAATTTGAGGATGTTTTTTAAAAATTTAGTAACCTTTTTTCTATAGTTTTGGAATTTTATCTTTTAGAAGGGATATATGGTTAACCACTTATGGAATGGTTTTGGTTAAACTTTAGATAATATTTTAGAGATTAAATATTATCTCACCATATGAGGACTATTTCATATTGGAAAACCTATGCTAACCATTTTTCTTTTATGGTAATGAAATGTAGATGGGATGACTTATCATTCTATTTATGGATCTTATGATCCATTAGTGCTTCAGGAATAACAAATTAACCTTAATTTATTGTAGTTTGAGATGTATTGGAAGTTGATAACGACACTACCAAAGGGTGAGATTGTTCTTATTAAATAAAAACATATCATATAAAGATATTTTTTATATAGATTATAATAGAATTCCTCAAATCTAGGACAAAGATATATAAACAAAATGTGACCCTAATAACTTTATTTTTGTTGAACCGATGACCTGACTGAAAATAAACTTTTTATTGATTTGAAACAATCCCGGAATACATTGCTCACGGTGGTCTAAAGTAATGCAGACCCATAGCATAATTAGTAAAAAATATCATCCCCTCGTTGGGAAAAGATCCCAAGTTAAAGAAAGAAACCATACTTCGATTCACAGGTGCCATCGATGCCAGAAAATCGGCCACCATATTCCCTTCCCGCCACATCTAAGAGATCTCCATATGGTTCCCCATTAACATCTTGCACCTCCTGACAATATAAAAAATATTCTAAGGAAAACTACCTTGACCAAGAAAAGCTTTGTACAAGATCATAGAGTCTGTCTCCACCATCTTCAGAGTAATCTGCCTTTGAACCGATGACCTTATAAGTCATTAATAATTTATAGTTTTGAGGCCTTTAACTTTTTGTTGATCACCCATATTGTGATCTATGTTCTGTATGACTCTCCATTAGTATTTGGGTGTTATTTTTCTCTTCCATATACATGTTTTCACTTTACACCTATGCTCACCCAGTTACAAACCTAGTATGTGTTATTCTAGATAACTTATGCACATCCCTTTAACTTTTTATAGAGCATGTTTCACTAAAGCTATTTATCATTTTGGTTTCCCTAAAAAATTTCAAGTATTAATCCATTTATGACACATATGACTTTTGAGGGAGAAATTAATTTTAATGGGGGGTAGAATGTAACACCTCAAGTTTTTCTGAATTATTATTATTTTGAAAAAATAATTTTTTTGATGGATTTCATTACACGATACACCAAGTTATTATTACTTTATATGAAACATAAATTTAATATTTTACTACATGCAACACATAGATTATATTTTAGTACATGAAACACTAGTTTGGTCTTATGTTACACACAATTTCTACTTCCTTTGATTACTTGCGTTATATGCAAGACTGAGTTTTACTAAACTAAAATATACTATAAATATTATTGTTAAAATCTAATTATAGTTATCACCTAGGTGTTAGAATGGTGAGTATAAAAGCAATAAAATAAAATTTTAAAATATTTTTTATTAATTTATATAAAATAAATTCTTTGGTAACCAATTATTTAGAAATAAAAGTAAGAACTATTTGAAAATAAAGAAAATCCCTTTCTAGAAAACAATTTTTATATGCACAAATACATTTTATCTCAATAAATTAAAAAAAATTCAATAATTATTTTATTAAAATATATATTATATATTGAATAAAATATATAACATTATTATTAAGTGTCTTCTAAGAAAGAGATAATAATTAATCCAATTTTACACATAAAAACATTTATTTTTCTAAAAGGTAGTTTTATCAAATTTTAATGAAGAGATTATTTTAAATCAAAATTTAACACTTTAATAAATTAAATTTTAAAAATAAACTTTATATTTTAAATTATGAGGGAAAGATTATCTTAGGGTGAATTATTGGCATTTTTTATAGATTTTTTCATTTTTTGATGAATAGTGAAAAATACTGAATTTTAATTGAAATCCCACTTTTCCTCTAATTTATTTATACAGGTAAATTATATTTTAAATTTGTTTTAATGTATAATTAGTTAAATTATATATTAATAAATCCAATTTAGTTCATTGGAATCAATTTAACATTGAAATTAGATATAAAAGCATTTTAAAATTTTTGAACATTTTCATTTTATAAACATGATGTTTCATCCCATCTGTGGGATTAATATTAAATTAATTTATATCAATTTTGTGATTCTAATTTGGAAAAATTGATTCAATATTTTTAATGTGGATAATTTATATTTTATAATAAGTTCAAATTAGTTTTGGACCAACATTATTAGTGAAAACAGTTAAAATTAATTACCACGATTAAGAGAAAAATGAGTTTCCCAAGAGACTAAACATTAAACTAAATGGAAAAAATGAAAAATAACATATAAAAACCAATTTTATGGAAATATTACAAAATTATACTATATTTTATAGAACATGGTTTATTATTGGAGGCACAATATGTAATGGATACCTCCCAATAGTGTTTACCTTTTTGAATTTACAAGAATGTAACTTCTCCTCCACTATAAAAGGGCATTCACTCTACCCGTATATTAATACATAGAAATAATTTTGTCTCATTATAAACTAGTAAATAAAAACTAGAAATATACCTACTATAATCCTATCATTCTCACATGGTATAGAATGAAATCCAAGGATGTTTTTTGGTAAAAATCAAAAGGAGTTACCAGAAGAAGAGGTAACATTCGTCAATGAGCACTTTTGTTTTATTTATTTCTCTACCACATAAATTATTTTTATATCATTATTATATAATAATTTAAGTATATTAAATATATTTATATGTTTTTTTGTTATTTTTATGTCCAATAACATCACACACTTTCATAAAATGGGATACGTAATCATCGTTCGTGTGTATGACAGACTACTACCTCGCGAACCGATGTCATTCGTTATTCCATTACCACATATCAAGGATGGAAATAATGATAGAAATGAAGTTTTTATATGATATATATTATATATATAATTAATTTATTCCCATGGAATTATTATATAACGCATACCTCTATGATTTAAATTTTGTGGGAATACGATAACATCGTTTGTGGACGTGTGGACTACCACTTCCTCAAATAGATGTGATTCATTCACGCATTACAAGGAATGCATTAAAGATTTTTTATTAAAAATATGTAAATTTTTTGATATAATAATTCTACTTTAATGATAATATATATATATATAAACATCATTTACTTTTCTTTCTTTCAATATGATAAGAAAACGGAAAGAACGTTCGTGCGTACAACTTACCATCTCCATGAACAGTGTATTTCATTTCCTATAACTAAATTTTAAGGATTAATATAAATTAATATATAATTAATATATATTATATTAATATCATGGTTTAAATTCTAAATATTATTAAATCACAACCAATGTAAGATAATAAAAAATAACAAGTGAAAACATATACGAAAAACAAAGCGGTTATTACCTAAAGCGTAACTTTAACATAGAATTGTTAATAAATGGGTAATATAAAGTCATAATAAAATCATAAATGGTATTATATATGTAAGTAAGTTTCTTTTATAGATTTATAATAAACTTATGTTTTTTATACAAGAGTTTTTAATGAGTACAACAGAAGTCCAGACTAAGGTAATGGGATTTCTAGACTCAGTTTTACTTATGCGAGACTTATACCATGTTCACCACTAATTTATTTTGTGTGGTTTATATAATAACCTAAGAAATTTTATATCATAAATTTAATTTATTTAATTATGTTAAATTTTTATATTTATTTTATTCTTTCATATATCTTATGATTCAAAAGTTATTGATGTAGTAATGGATTTCTGTATCACTTTTATTTTCCATGAGACACAAGCCATATTCACCTCATATTTATTGTATGTGGTGATTTTAATCCCCATGGATGTATTTTATGATTATTATAATGAGAATTATTGGTATTTAAATATTATATTTATGATCTCTATTTCATGGGTTTTACGGATAAAATATTACCAAAGCGGTAAGGTAATCTTTTATCAATTTTCCTTCTTTGAGGAACATGTTATCTTTTGCACCTACATTATTTCACAAGTTGTATATAATTCCCCTTTGACATGTTATATAATGAGTCTCATTATTTTCATGATACATTAATATTAATTTAATTTTATTCTCTCTTGGGTACTATCATTAAATGTTACCAAATTGGTAAGAGTTTTTTGATACAATCACATCGTTTATTAGGATTGTTTTCTATTATGCTTCCATTGATGAAATATTATTATACATCTCTCAATAACTCTCATGAATTTTATTTTACCCTAGTTATTAATGATATATTAATGTAATGGTAACATTTTCCCTCTCTTTAATACTTAATAAAATTAAGAATTTGTTTTTAAGAAAATATGACCTTATTTTTCTCATCGGTGGGAAATCTATTTTATTCCAAAAGAATGTTTTATATTTTTTTTATAAAAATGTTTTTAAAGGATCATATAAAAAAATTCTTAAAAAAGGATTTTGAAAATTAGTTATTTTTTAATGTTTTTTAAATGGTTTTCATAGATTCAATTACAAAATTTTATGGCTATTTTTAATGAAAAATATTTTTGAAATATTTTTTGTTTGAAAAATAATTTTTTAAAGAAGAAAGAATATTTTTCTCAATAAATGTTTTTAAAATATCTTTAAAAATTATTTTCAATCTGGTATTATAACCATTGGTGTTACCTATTTCATACTAGAGATATGATCTAAGAATACCATTCATATTATTTCATTGAATGGTTTATGTTTTGATGAGATTATGTTTATGACACTCATTTCTATAACATGGGTTATAATATGATAAAATGATTATTAAACCCACTTATTTTCATGGGTTATTAATTAAATAATTATTATTAAACATATCAATATTACACAGGTTATGATATGATGACATTTTTATGATACCCATTTCATTTCCTGGGTTATGATATGATGAATTTTTATGATTTTTAGAACACATATGCATGGTTTCATTATGGGTTGGGTAGGAAATATATATCACTCAAATGAATTAGGTAAATATTTTTATCTCTTGAGATAAACATGGAAAGAACATGGAGTGAACCTAGTTCAATAATAAAGGGATATAATGGGAAGTGAGATTAGTTTTGTAAAATAGGTTTGGAATAAGGGGTAAATTGAGTTCAGTAATACAGGGCTAGGACGAGTGATCTCAGTTTGGTAATATTTGAATGGAATGATAAGTGAACTTGGTTTAGTAATAAATGGTTATAATGGGGAGTGAACCCAATTCAATAAAGAAATTTTTCCTCAATAATGGTCTTTGAAGCGAGCCTCAATTAATATGGAAATTGTTTTATATGCTTAGGTGTATACCAAAAATTCCATGTCTTATGACTATGTTATGCTCTCATGACTCATGTTTTATGATTTACTTATGGTTCATGTCTTATTAAATTCCAATAATTATGAAATTATTCATGTTTATGATATTTGATACAATAGGTATGATTTTCCAAAGTTATAACCATGTTCTCATACCCTTATGCTTATGTCAAGCTTACGTATATTTCTTGTTTACCCTTACTGAGCACTTGAGCTCACGCTTTCTTATGTTTCCTTTCCCCAAGTCATAAATAGAGGTTTTAAGTAAGGTATGATTATAAATCATACTAAATGGTAAGATCATTATGATATATGTTGATGATATTTCAACAAGTTATAAGATTGTGTTTCTATGTTTCCAAAGAAACTAAACTATTACGGCCCTCAGGAGTGTACTTTTCTAATTCTCTAAATATTCATTTAAAATTTTATAATATTTATTTTTGTTAATACTAGGTCTCTAAATGTAGTGCTTAGATTCCATTGAGGGTTATTTATTTCATGTTTGAAAAAATTATTCTGCTTACTTACTGAATTCATACTTTTACATGTGTCAGCTGAACTTGTTGATGCTCCCATATAAGGTATATTCATTATCTCGTTTATGGTTTCTATCCTTCCTTCAATATCTTTGATCTTCCAATCCTTATCTTTTAGTGGGTAAGTCATATTAGTAAGACTTGATCCTGCTTCTTTTATGGATTTAAAGCTATATTATTGTTGTGATTTGATAGGTATAAGTCAAGATTCATCTAATTTTATATAGCTGTCTATTTTTCAAATTTATATTATATTTCATCAAGTAGTTTAGTTAGACTATTATGTTTTTATCCTATCTCCAAAATTTCATCATTCTGTGTCACCTTCACTTGCCTCAACTATTGGTTCTCCTCAACCACCATTTCCATGTGTACAACCAATTACTCCTTCTTTTCCCTCATATTTTGAAACTCATTTGAGTGAAGTATCTTTTGTTTAGAAGTATATTTATACTCTTTAACTTTGGAAGAAAGTATCTCTCAATTCATGGCATGAGTGTCATTCTAATGCCTCATATATTTAGGGATATTTATTATTATTTTATTTAGGATATTCAGTTTGATGACCTTAATTTTTAGTTTTTAAATATCTATACCTTGATATTAAATCTTCATTCATAGATCCATGTTTTCTTCCTCTATTATATGAATATAATTATCTGATATGTGGAAAGATTCCACCTTTTATTCTCTTGATACCTCATCATCATCATTAGTTCTGACATGATCCTCCTGGAATAGTCTCATAACATCATTATATGAACAAGTAGATACACTATCAGATTAATCCAAACCTTATGGTTGTGTGTTGTTGGGATCCTCTAGCTTTATGAAACACTTATTAAATATTGTTCCATTATATGTAATTCCTTTGGAGTTTTACAACTTCTTTGGATAATTTCTATTTCCCTTATTGTACAAGTAGAAATTTTTTAATTCCAATAACCAATCAGATCAATTCAGATCAAATAAAATCCAATAAAATAATACTTCATCGGATACTAATTATTATACCCACAATGGAAAATTGATAGATACCCTTGGTGGGAGGGGGGGGTGAATCAGGGTATGAAACCTGTTCATGTTTCCCCGTGTACCTATGAAACTCTCACTATGCTAACTGATTTTGACTTTACATGTTTGCAGGGTAACTCGTGTGTTCTCCAATTTAGTGTTTACCCAATTAACTAATGTGATTATATTTTCTATATTTAGATAGTATTGAAGATCTCTCAATCCAAATTCAATGATTGCCATCATGAAAAATATAAGTAAAATAATCATGTAATGCATAATAATTTTACTTGTTTTACTTGCCTTGGGATATGTCCAAGGATCACATGTTGATGTTGTTTCGATGTTCAAAATCCAATAAAATGTTTCGGTGGTGGATTTAATCTAGGTTACTCCCATTCCTAACCCAAATCCCCTTACAAGATTTACGGTCAAATTATTTCCCCCCAAGGGTTACTCCCTTTGTCCTCTCCCTTTCCTAATTGCTTTAAGAGGGAATACTTTTTGGATCACATGCTAATACATGACGTTAATGTCTAGAAGATTAACCACTAACTTGGGATCATTGATATTCACACTTCTCTTTCCCAAATATATTGTAAAAATCCCCGTAGAATCTTCACTTCCCCTATTGATCTAATGTTTAAGGAATATTTCCTTTATATTTTTTAACGACTTTCAATTAATTTCTATACTGTTTTCATGATAATAATACCCAATAATCGCTTGCATGAAACTTTTTAATTTTTTGTGCAACTATTGTAATTTTGTGTAAATTTCCCTATATTGAGAAAATATCCAATTTTGTGAAAATTTCACTATATCACAAAACTTTACACTTTCATGAAACTTTCACTATTCTAGGAAACATAGATCTTTCAAAAATATTTATAACCTATTGTGATTATTTCTAATCTTTCACAAAACACCATTGGATAGATTGACCCAAATCCTTTTTTTAATAACCGTTATTCTTTTTAATGTTTTACATAATAAAAAACATCATGAAATTATTCATGAATCCATAACCTTTGGATCTTCAATTATTCATGATTACTCAAATGAGGGGGGTATCAAGATATTTATAGATATTACCGACCCTTCACAAAACATTCTAACTTTTCTCAAACTTTTGGAAAAATTCTTCATTCTAGTCACAAAACTCTATTTCCTTATGACATACAAAGGAAATAATTCAAATCACATAGCTCTATTTTTATATAGAACTTCTAAGAATATCTTCCATTCATGTACACTTTTAGAAAAAATAGAATCATCCCAAAACTTTTTTCCATCATGAAACATACCTCCTTCATAAAACATTATTTAATGAATCATCAATATTTCATGGAATAATCATCCCATAGTGAAATCAAGGAATTTTACGTATTTTTATAATTAAATTTTGAAACTATAACTTACATGATTTTTTTGATATGTTCATGAAAATTTTTTTCTTCACTAAACTCTTTCACAAAATTCATGCATTTTCTATTTCTTTTGAAAAGTCCATCTCAAATAAAAAATTTCAAGATACATATGATTCATTTAGTGAAAATTATTCAATTGAAAAAAACATTCCTTTTCCCTTTTTCCTTGAGATGGATTGGAATAACCATTTTATTGAAACTTATGATTTGTTCAAGTCCTCTTACTTTTCTCCAATTTCATGCTCTAAATCAACTCACACACTCAAACACTTCCAGACATATTTCTTCAGGAATACATCAAGATATTCTTGGGAATATAACTTCTCAATGAAAATTTAAAGATGCATCCCTATATAGGTTCTCCGATATCTTATATATCTTCAAACAATATCTCTATATTATCCAGATCAAATTCTAATTTCACACAACGCTTTATAAAATTTTCACTTTTCCTTTTATAAAAACACCATCTTTGCATGAAAATATTGCCTCATTTACTTCATAGAGAACCAAAATTTGTCCAAAAACAAATGAAATTGTGAAAAAATAACTAATGTTCTCTACCATACCATTTCAATGTAAAGACCTCATCCAACACACCAACTCACTAGGGCTGATAACGATAGGGCTAGTAATGAATCCAACACAGAATATACAGGAACACCAATTCAAATTATTATCTAACAGAAAGGGTAGTAAGTTAATTAATATAATATATTTAAATAATAATAATAATTTCAAATATATTGTATAAATTCAATTTATCTATCATTTTAATCACCCATATAATTCGGCGATGAAAAACATAACACATCAGTCAGTGGAGGTGGTAGTCCACATACAAACATGGGATATGTTTTAATTTTACATAGGATGAGAAAAGATATGAAAAAGGGTTGTAAATTTATCATAATAACATTTTGTTATATATAATAAAATTATTTTATTATTTTATTTTGGTTAGATACGACATAAAGTTGGTAGAAAAACAAATAAACCTGAAACACTCGATTAAGAGATATACCTCTTCTTTAGGAACCATCCTTTGGATTACACCTTAGGAATTATATGTTTGGTATTTTAGTTAAATAAAAACCTATAGAATGAGTGTATAGATATTTTAGTAGATAATTTTGAAACTAAATTTCTCAAAATGTACGAGGAAGGGAGCAAAATATGTTCCTTTTTGTAAATGACAGGAGTGACACACTTGTAATTATTCAAATGTTTAAAATAATATTAAGTCAATGTCATGATAAAGTGAAAATTAAACAATTAAAATTAAAATATATGATCAAATAGGTTGAGATAATCTCATACAATAATAATTAGGATAATATCTTTTACCCTATAAATTATTTTTTAACTTAAATATCTATTTTAAACTTTTACCGCGGTCACACATTTTTTCATGGATCCTATTCAGAATTAGAAAAAAATGAAATTGTTACAATTAATATATTTGAACCAATTGATTGAAAATATAGAATAAATTTTTCCTGATTTATCTTGTAATTATAGTATAAATTGCTTTTAATATAAATACAAAAAACGTAAGGAAAAATAGTTTTTTTAGAAAATTGTGTATTTAGGAATGAAAATTAACATATAAAAAATAAAATATAATAGTTATTCCTATGGAAATATTAATATTATGTATAATAAAATTAATATTATGTCACTTTATAACCAAATACAATATATAATTATACTTCTAAATTACTTGACTTAATGAAAAGAAAAGACAGTTTTGTAAAAATCGATATTTTTTATTATTCACTAAAATAACATTCGTTTCTGAAAATAAAAAAAATAAATCCTAAAATATATTTGACATATTGATTCAAAAAACTAATTAATTTTTGTCAATTTTTTTATCTATAATCAGGAAATTTATCTTTTAAAAAAACCATGCAATTTATATAAAACAACATAGTTTAACAAAGTTATTCTTTTTTCAACAGAATACTTTAATAAAATTAGTTATAAAACAATTATAAATATAAATCCATAGAAACAGTATTTATAAATAATATTATTGATTTATTTCTAGTATTACCTAGGTTGTCACATTATCCCCCATAAAAAAATTTCATCCTTATAATTTTACTCATTGATTAAACAAGTGAGTGTATTTTTCCATCATTACATTTTTTGATTCCCATATTGCTTCCTCAATCGTGTGATTCCTCCATAAAACCATTACCAAGTGAGTAAAATTATTATTGGTATAGAGTTAATATATAAAAATATCTTGGGGTGAAATGGAATTTTTATAAATGAATTTTAAATTTATGTTTAAATTGAAATTATTAATTTAAATCAACTTAAATAAATATAAAAGGTTACAATAGATTTTTATAGTTGCTCAGATATAAATGATCAAAGTACACTATTAACCACTTTCATGAACTGATACATATTACAACCACTATAACCACTTTAATGTAATCTTAAAATGAAAAATTTCAACCTGGAGTCACAGCCTAATTACAAATCCTTTTTTACCGAGGGGCTTAAACTCAATCCAATCCTACCATTTTCTACTTTGAGGTACAACTTGAACAATTTTCCTTTTTATCACCCCGAGGAACAACCCAATTCCTAAAATTTTTTGGAGTCACAACCCACAATCCTATCTTTTCATGGGTAGTATAACATGTTACAATTATACACACACAATATTATATGAAGAAGTAAAACCACATTACCATATGAATGCATCAAAGTCTAAGTGTCAAGGTAGTAAAAAATTCTCCAGTAATAAAGGATCAAATGATTCTATTTTAGCGGGGAGTAGTAGATGGTCCACCAAAAAATAAAAACATGTATAAATTTATAAAATCCTCAACCTCATATCTCTATTAATTTTGTATTGGTTCTATCTACTCTACGTATATAGAGATTCTTTTTTCACATTATCTATTAAATTTAAAATATATTCCATTTTTATTTTTCTAATGAACTTCTTCATATTTTTCTATGCTTGTTTACTAGATAATATTCTATTTGTAAATATTTAATCAATTGAAAAAAATATTCTTGTAATTCATCCTTGATATCCTATAAAAAACATTTTTTATAGTAGAAATTGTTAGAAAAATTAGTACATTGGTTAATAAAAATCATTAATATACTTGGAATAATTCTTGATAATAATCAAGGTAGACTAATTATATTTAAGCATATTAGAAATTGAATATTTCAATTTCGAAAATTTCATCATGAATATTAATATATGTAAATCCCATAAAGATATCATTTAATTTATCATAAAATTATTTAAAACATGTTTTCCATGCTCTCAAATAATTTATATATAATATCACAACAAGAAACACATTAATTATATTCATATTTAAGTTGAACCAAGTGTAAATGTGAAGTAATATGAGAAACAAAGAATAATTTCAATTATAGATCATTATGTAGGTTTGAAAAGGTGAATTTTGACTATCATTACATGAGAAACACCCTCTTCATAATGGTAACATACTTTTACCCTTACGCGGGTTACCCTTATGTGAATCCAACCCACTCCATATGGGTAATAGATTTTTAACCTTATGTGGGTTACTACACTTATGTAGCTATAGGAGAACCTTGGTTACCCTTACATGAGCCTCTGGTTACCCTTATATGGGTATTGAAAACATTTTGGTACCCTTACATTGGTATTAGACACCCATATGAATATTTTATATATGCTTATAAAAGTAATATAAATAAGAAGGTACCCATACAAAAACAAGAAAATACCATTAGGCAAGCTTCTAAATTCAAAAGTAACCCTTGGGTAATTATGTCTTACCTTTACACAATCCTTGAGTTACCTTACATGAGGTTTACACTCCCTTTATACAACTATAATAAATTGTGACTTACCCTTATGTAATTATCCAAAAACATGGGTTACTCTTATGCAACAATAAAAGTACCCATACATAAATATTGAAATTCGATGGTTACCATTATGAAACACTTAGAATAAGTAGGTTCATACTGCACAAATATAAAAGTACCTTTACAAAGTGTTGGTTACATTAACAGAACACTAGTTACCTTTATGTAACTTCATAAAAATAATTTTACCCTTACGTAACCAATATAAAGAAAGTGTTGCATCCACACAATTTCAAAAAAACTTATCTACCCTTACATAAACCATTAAAACTAAATATTACCTTTATATATAACTATAAAATTATGTATAGATTATATTTCATTTCCTAAATAACCAATTTACCCAAGAAAATTAATATAAAAACTTTTAGACTTTGTTATAAACAATTAAAACAAGAAATCTAAAAATACTTAAAATAAATAATTATAAAAATCACATTAATTTAGATCTTAATAAATATAAAAGATAACATCCATAGGATCACACTATTAAATATGTGATAAATTTTAATTGCACAATTGCAATGTTTTGAAAAATATAGTGAATCATAGTATGGTATTTTTATAATTATCAATTCATAATTAATTAATGTAATCCAAGGATCCACTTAAATATTATCCATCTTTTGGATAATTACAAAACTAAATAATATAATATTAAAAATCACTCACCATTTTTAAATGCAGTAATTTTTTTTATAAAAGTATTTTGTGAAAAAATGTTAAAAACTTCATAAAATTTCTATTTATGTTGACTAAAGGTTGTAACCATAATTAAACATCATAAAATATTAATGAGAAAACTTAAAAATTAAATATAAAAAAGGGTGCATAATTTAAAATTAGTAGACTAAATAAAGATTCTTTATTTTATAGATTTGGTGTAAATATGGAAATTTCAGCATATAAACATAATAAAACTCCACCTAATTCATGTTATATAAATTTAAATTTAAATATCCATTATAAAAAGTTAAATATTCATTTTCTCAAACTTATTAAAGTATATGGAATTAATAAATCTAATTTATTTTTTTATAGAAATTATTTCCAGATATATAGATATATATATTTTTTAAAACGACCTCTAAGAAAAAGAAATTTAACATCAATGTGCTAAGTCCTAGAGCATTTTATGTTATTTTCATTAGTTGAAATAATAGAATTATAGTCATAAAAATGGAAATATTATCAAAATCAAAACAAATATCAGAGAGTGTTTACTTAATCCATAAGGATTGAGCATAACAAGATGCAATACTTATACATTCATATTCTGCAATTTAAAGAGAAAAATAATTGTGTTTCATTAAATCCCATGAAAATAAATATTTACCATGAAAATAAAGCATTATCTAAACTTATTTATATATAAATATTACATCCACCAAAATTAGAATCCGAATAGATTGATAAATCGACATTAGTTTTAGAAGGATAAAATGAACTAAGTGTCAAAGATACTTTATCTTATCTAATAATTAACTTAAATTATTTAATGTGAATTTACTTAGGGTCAATATGAAATCTAGAACACATACAAAATGAAAAAATTAAATGAGTACTATGAGTAGATATTTAACCAAACATTCAAGCACACTGAAATATGTTTTAATATCAACACATATTCCATTATTTTATAAATCTCATTTTCAAGTAGTACTCATGGGAGTATTTTCACTTTTTGAACAATATAATACAAATAAATTAACTAACTCTTTATCACATTTAGATTTATTTAGAAAAATATTGGCACCTCTTTATTTTAATGATCAAAAATCATGTTTTTTTGTAATGATATTATTTTTTATGGTATCATTTTATTCTATAAGGAAATATGATGAAAAATTGGATAAGTGTTGGAATGAGTCCTTGCTAGACATAACTCTGCACTAGTTAAAATGAATTGACCCCAGACATGTATTTACATTATAAATGTCTTTCTACCAGTGATTTCTTGCCATAAATAATGTCTTACCACAAAACATGACCTGAAATTTGTTCAAATGATTCACTAAGAGAATGTATTACCGCCATATACGAATCACCATTAGAATAAATGAATATCTAAATAAATGACTCACCACCAGAATCAGTCATCTTCATATGAGGTGCTACCATATAAGATACCTCTAGATTTTCTACCACCATCTTGCGTCACAACTAGACCGAATCAACACCTAGAATGAATCACTTCCTAGATGACCTACCACCATAAGTGCTTGTGTCACTGTTCTACCTGCTTTTAATTAAACGCTCCAAAAAACTATTTTATGGTAGTCAATTCAAAGGTTTTTTATGATTATTTTCTTAACCATTATAGGGGAACATTAAAAAAAATGATAAGTTCAGTATGAGGATCCAGAAAATTCTCGATGATTATTATTCAATGGGTGTATAGAGTTCTATATATTCTAGAGGATGTTCCCCATGTGTAAGTGGTAAAGCTGATCCAAAAAATGAGATAATTACTGAATACTCAAAGGAAAATTACTTGAGAACATAAAAAACACATTCTTGAATGACTTTCATATTTGAAATAGTGATACATATTGATGATCACAATCCTTAACTTTATATAGAAAAGAAAAACATTGAAACACTTTATTTTACTGTAATTTTCATATAAACATATAGAGATCCTCATGAAGCCACATCTGAGGAAACTTATGCATATGAATCACAAAATACTAAGTAGAATTTACGTTCTATATATTACTTCTTTCTATTTCTGTTATTTTCTTTTACTTTCGACAAATTTTTTTCACTATTTATCAATACACACTCTATCCTATGCTAGAACTGGAGAATAATAGATATTCACTTCTATATTATTTTATCATTTTATGTACCATGTTTTCGAAAGAGGTCCTTCTGTGTCCTGTGATTGTTTTTATTATAATGTATACCTTTAGAAGTGGACTTTGAGATTGGACAGCTTGTATGTTATTACTTGAATACCCGATCCAGGTTGTGTATCAAATTATAGTTATATAATATACTTGGTAGTAGGTTATTTACAAGTGGAGGGGATTATAGATTAGATTGAGACTGAACCCCTTATTTATTCTGTTTTGTATTTATGTTTTGTTTTCTTGATTTAAAAGCATTAAAATGCATTTGATTTAAGCTATAAACAAAACATGTACTTTTATAATTAGTCTTTACTAGTGTTTATATTAAGACTTGTTTGATTAAATTGTTTTCAAATGATAATGTAATTTTCAATATTGTTTTAATTAACAACTAATAATCGTTGAGACATATTATAAAAGTGAAATTTTTTATCAAACTACTATTTTGATTAACTGGGTGAATTTATTTTAAAATATAGGATTTTATTTGAAATTGTTTTTAACAGAAATTTTATTGTGTACTCAATTTAACCCCTCTTGATTTCATCACTCTAAAAAACATTTGGTATCAAAGGTTTTTTTTCTAAATAATATTTCAACTATTTTTGTAGGTGTGTTTTAACGAAATAAAATTTTAGTTAGTTATAAATTTTGTTCTTTATAAATAATATAAATTAGGGTTATGCTACCAATAAACCTCTATTATTAAATGGGACTAATTTTTCTTATTGGGAAATAAAGATGAAAATGAATTCTGAGAGCATGGGTTTTGAAATATAGAATTCAATAATAGAAAAATATGAAATACCAAAGGCTGCTATAAATCCATGGGATGATTCTACAAAAGTTGAATATAGTAATTGTAAATCTAAAAATAATTTGTATTATGATTTGGGTGATGAATAATTCAATAGAATATCTGCATGAAAAAATTATTTTGTAATTTGGGACACATTAGTTATTTCTCCTGAAGGAACATCTAATGTTAAAGAAATGTATTTAAATACAAATACAATAAAATATGATAATGTTTAGATGAAACAAGATCATCATATTTCTATGTTGTATCTTAGGTTTAATTAGACCATGAATACAACATACTCATTAGGGAAAACGGTGTCTGATAAATACCAAGTGATTCAACTATTGAGATGCCTATTAGAATGATTGAGAGGAACCTCATTATTAATCCGAGAATCATGCAATATCAGTAAGCTAACTATTAGGGAGATGATTTTAAAGTTAATGATATATGAGGAAGAAATAAAATTCAATAGAGAAGAAGAGTATATAACCAAAATGAAATCCATATAATTCAAGAATAATACTTCAAAACAAAAGTAGAAAGGTAAAACTGATTGTTCGTGATGAATAATCACCAAATGATAGTGTTTAATCTATGAACCATCTATCTATAAGATTTAGAAAGTTTTACTAGAATAAATTTTTTATAATCCAATAAATAGAGAAAAATATGTCAATAGAGGGAATTGGAGGATGCATTGAAAGAGAGATGGCACTTCAAATGAAATAGTGTTATATGAATATAAAAGGAAATGCTACGTCCAAGATAACTGTCCTAAGATGAACTATAAAAAGCAATATTATGAAAAGTATAAGAGGTATAAAAAATAAATGAATGTAACTTGGAGTGATTTTGGAGATAACTTGATTGATTTAGACACTACCTAAGAGGAAAATCATGATAAAGATAACATGTGTTTTATGGAAAACACAACTGAGATATCCAATATCTTTTGTACTTCTCCTATTCATATTTCAAATCATTTTGGAGATGAATAAAAATATGGTAACTTAACTAGTGAAC
This sequence comes from Viscum album, assembly GCA_963277665.1. Classification (NCBI taxonomy): domain Eukaryota; kingdom Viridiplantae; phylum Streptophyta; class Magnoliopsida; order Santalales; family Viscaceae; genus Viscum; species Viscum album. The sequence goes on from OY728123.1 coordinate 1,762,558,558, forward strand.
ATATTTTTGAGTATTTTATTATGTAATAAGATAAATTTAATGAAATTATGGATAAGTACCAAATTCTAAGGAATTATCATACATTAACTGCTAATCTTAAATTTGAACTTACTCTTGAAAACTAGAAAAATGATCAACTATTAAAAGGGGATAATGAATTATAGTTTTATAATAAGAAGTTAAATAAATATCTAGAAAAATTATTTAATGGAAAAAAATAATCTCACTTAGATACTTGGAAAACATACTACACCAGAATACATCTCTAGTTTCAGTTATCAACCTAGTGAGAGAATAATTGTTAAAAATAGTTTCATTCGTAGTTCCAGTTTTGGAAAATCTGATACTAGTTTTTATTCAACAGGACCTAATGAATTATTTATTTAAAAAAGTTGAAAATTGTCTTATAGGAACCTTATTATGAAAATATGAATTTCTATATCCTTAATTACTACCATTTTGGACCCAATAATATTTGGGTACAAAAACAATTTTTGGTGTAAAACTTGTTTTGCAGGGAACTTACATTAATAGATCAATTAAGAACCTTTGGTACCTGGACAATGGATTTTATAAACACATTACGGGAGAATATTAAAGTTTTAAGAATTTTATTAAAGTTAATGGTGGACATGTCACTTTTAGTGAAACTCCAAATGGAAAATTATTGGCCTTTTCAAAATTGGTAATTCTAAATCTATTTTAACATCAAAAGTATTATTTATAGATGGTTTATGAAGGAATTTGGAACACCTTAAGGGGGGATGGGTGAATCAAGGTGTAAAATTTCTATTTTAAAGATATAGATATTATTCCCACATTGGGAGGAACCTATTAAACTAGTCTTATGGGAACATACCGGAAACAAATAATCACATGGAAAGAGACAAAAAATCAATTTTACTACATTCACCACAAAGGGCATGTCCAAAGAGAATACGCAGAAATTGTGTTGGTCAAACATAAATCCACTAATCTTTACTAGTTATGGAATACAAAATTTCATACATTGTCACTCTAATCCAAACACACTTCCTTTACAAAATTTTAGGGACAACACAGTGAAACCCTTATAAAACTTTCACAGACTCCCCCAAGCTCACTATTCTCAGAGAATCTTAACTCAGTTTATCGACTTGAAGGTCACATTAGTGGATTGGTACTTAAGTCATTGTCCTAGACAATAAAGAAAGCCTGCTTGAAACATAGACCTGAGTTTATGCACTTTAAAAATTACTATTTACTTAAACATGAAGTTCATAACTACTATTCGTAGAGATTCTTTGTGAAGATCCCATCCATTACGAAGTAAACTGCCTTCACAATACAAATTGCTATTGCGAAGCTCACTAATTCATCGTGAAATTATCAGTCATTGTGAATAACCCATTAAATAGAATCATTAGAATCTATCAAGACCTAACTAGTCTTTCTTTATTCTCAAGATCTTATAGAAATACATATTCACAGATCCCCCCAACCCTCTTGAAATCAGAGATATTCTGAATTTTCTATGATTATTTTCCTGCCAAATGTAGTGCGGGTGGCCTCATATATATAGGCTCAACCCTTCATGAATATCCCATGCCTCTAACATTTTTTTTAATATCCTTAAGAAACATCCCCACATATCTCCTCTATTCGTGAAGCTCTGGTGAAATTTTTCATAGTTGAAAAGATAAATGTCAACACATCACACATTTTTTATGCTTTACATATCATAGTCACGGAGAACACCATCACCTCATTACGTATTCTCAAAGATCCCCTTAAAAAAATCTAGTATTTGAAAAAACCCATGTCATTACAGCTTTTATGATGATTTGATTCCAAAAAACAACATTTCATGATGTTGTCCTCTTAATCTAGATTTTGAACCCAAAAATATGTCAAACCCTAGGAAACGACACCACCTTCAATACTATAGTCATATTGTATTGTAATTTCTTTCTCTTGTCAAACATTATGATCACCAAAGTGTGGATTGACAAATAACATAAACCAAACTCCATTTACAGTAATGAATAGCCTTGGATCTAACAATCTCCCTCTTTAGGTTTGTTGGAAATCTATAAATAAATTCAATAAAACACAACCTGTTATCAAGACTTGTTATGTGAGAAAAAAATATCCAACATTCTAAGTCTATGTGAGAAATAATCGGTGTCAAGAAATAGGGGAAACGTGAAATGGGTTATCGTGTTTTTGAATACTTAAAGGTGTCCAATCAAAGATTTGATCATGTCACAGGAGCATTTCATGCCCCAAAATGTTTCCTCAAAACACCTGATTCTCATCGTGTCACAGAAGCATTGCCTAGTTTTTTAAAAAAAATAGCAACCCATTATCCCCCTTTATAATGTTTAATTTCTCCATTCTACCCATTTGGAAATAAACCCATAGAACCAATATTTTTACTTGTAGAGATCAAAAACACACTCCCCCTAGAACGTATCTCTCTCATAAACCTGTATCACTTCCCCAAACTGATTAAAATTTTTAGCACAACTAGGGAGAGGGGACCACTAATAACTTTATTATGTGATGGGATGTGGCTAAAAACTTATGTTCAACCTATGTTTCTCAAAAAATGTGCATCCAATGGCTTTGTAATAATGTCTCCCACTTGGTTATCATTTCCAACATGATCCATTTTAATCACACCCTGATCAAATTTTTCCTTAATGGAGTGATATCTGATCTCAATATGATTAGTATGAGAGTGATGAACCAGATTTTACGTAAGACTGATCAAACTATAGTTGTCATAGTGAATCACCATCTACTGTATCAACTCAGCACCAATTTCAGTCAATTGTTTCTTCATCTATATAATTTACGTACATGCCTTTGTAACATAGATATATTATGCTTAAACCATTCTGAGAGAAGTGATTTCTTGTTTTTTGCCCAACTATCCTACACATTTGTTTCTAATGAAGAATGCTCCACCACAAGTGGACTTTCTATCCACCACATCTACATCCCATCCAGCATCACAAAATACCGATAATTCATTATCTCTTCCTGTAGAAATGTATAATGCAAAATTTAGGGTGCCTTGAATATACCCCATGATTCATTTTACTGCTACCAAATTTTCTTCCTTTAGATTTCTCCAGAAAGATGGATGATAAAAATATTTCAAAGATGATATTTTTCAATGTTGTAGTCTAGTATAATTGGATTCTAATGATTTTATTATGCATGGTGGGATCCATAAAAGTCACCACCATATGTTTTCCATGCTTTTTGTCAACTGCAATTAGAGTCGGCATTAGTTTGGAATCATGTATGCTGAATTTATTGAGAAGTTATCTTGTATATGTTTTTGAAGAAATAATGGTTTAATACATCTTATAAATATTTTGTATCCCCAATAAGTATGTGATTTCACCAATAATAAACATTTCAAATTCTAATATCATGTGATTATAAAAATCTTTCACTAATCCGTTATTACTTCAACCAAATATAATATCATCCACATACACCATATCCATAAATTGATCTTTTTTTCTAATTATTCACAAAAAAATTATGATTGAAACCTCCTCTTTTGAATTGAATATTTTTCATATAGGCATCTAGTTGAGAATACCATGCTCTTAGTTTCTGTTTTAGACTATAGAGAGAATTCTTTAATCTACAAACCTATGCTTCATCATTTATAATAAAAAATCCAACTGTTTTTCAATTTTGGATCCCTCTTCAAAAAATTCATTTAATAATGTTGTTTAGAAATTTTTATGACAAAATTTATATCCTCTTTTAATTTTTATATAAAGTAAAATCTTGATCGAATCTAGTATTACAACAGTAGAATTTTTTTTCAATATTGTTGCCTTCAATATGTACTTAGTATTTACACAACAGACATTCCTTATTTTTTATCACATTTCCATGATAATTTATCTTTTTTTAAAAGATACACTTTTTCCAAAAAAAATTCTATCTTTGAGTCTCTTAACTAGATCCCATGTTAGGTGCTTTTCAATCTGATCCAATTCTCCATTGATTTTCTTAACCCATGATTCATTTTTCTTATATTCTTTTAATTAAGTTGGTTTAACAATTTATAGAAATATATAATTTTCTTCACTTTTCATTCTCCATATCTGTGTGGGAGTTGTCCAATCCCTAATGATGTTGGGTTGATCAATTTTTTCTCTTCTATTTATCATGTGAGGTTTAGGTGAAGTTTCTTTAACCATGGTTTCCTCTTCTAATTCCTCATCCAAATCATCATTGTTATTTGACGTCTAAATGTTTTACATGCCTTACTCTACTACTATATTTTCATCTTTTCCATTTCCACTTTATTCCACATCTTCTATCATATGTGAATATGGTTTACTTGATGCATTTATGGTTTTATCTTCAATTCTCTTGACATCAATGCTATCCAAAATTATTCAAATATTATTATTAACATATTTTTAAGATTTACTCTCCATTGAATATCCATGGAATATTCCATCATCTGTAGCATCAACATACTTCACTTGATTTCCTTCTTTGTTTCAGATAAAAAATTTACTTCCAAAAACACAAAAATACTTCAAATAGGGATTCCTTCCATGCCAAAACTCTTATACTATCTTGGTTTATCCCATATAAATCTCTATTATATTTTGAGTATAAACTTCTTCTTGGTAAACCTCTTTCTAGTAATGTTGAGAGGTACGACTCTCAGTCAACATAGTTATTTCCATATTATTCACTTATTGATTTAGGTGATCGACAACTCCATTTTTTTGGGGTTATTAAAGTATTCACCTCAATATTTATTCTATGTTTCTATAAGTAATTTTCAATTTTAATGGATATATATTCCACTCTATGATCATACTTTAGAACTTTGATTTTATAGCCCATATCATTATCTGTTATTCGGAAATAACCTCTCATACAATCAAGAACATTATGTTTCTTATATATAATAATTACATTATCCATCACACTTTAATCAAAAATAAAAAAACAAATTTCCTCTCTCTATATTTTTCGACCACATTTATCGGACCATATACATCTGTGTGGATGAGATCAAGAAATTTCGATGCCCTTTCCTTATTTGGATGATATGAACTGAAGACCAACTTTCCTCATATTCAAAAAACATAATTATTTTACCATTAATGATTCATATTGGGGATCTACATGAATATATTAAGATTAGATCTCTTTACCATATCTTGATGATTGATATGGGCCAACCTCTGATGCCACAAGTTTTCTTATTCTTCAATAGTTATGTAACAAATGTTCACTTTACTGTCTATCTGGTAAAAATTTCCATCTGTTCTACATCCTTTCATGAGATAATTTTCTATATTTATCTTGATATTGCACCCCTTTTATTGAATTTTAATAAAAGTCCCAAGTCATAGAGATGACTCGCACTTAGGATATTGGGACACAAACCATCCATATAGTGAACATCAGTTTTCCTTAGATCATCGTTTTCCAGTTCTGCACTTCCACATCCTTTGATCATTAGGGAACAATTATTTTTTAAACTTACCATTCCTTTAACCCTTTTCTTAAAATTATTAAATAAGCCTTCATTCCCCATAATATGGGATTATCACCCACTATCATGAATCCTGGTGCTACTATTCTAATTAGCTTTAAGAGCTATTTTATAATGTCAGATTTCATAATTTTTTTCTTTTCCTTCAATGAAATATTTTATTGAGTTGAGGATAATGATGGTATTTCAAATATATTTTCAATGTACACTGGTTATTTATACTCATATTGTTCTTCTAGAGTAGAATACTTGTTTTCAAGAGAGTCTCCACCTGGTTGGTGGGTATTGACTTCTCTCTGAGTTATGTAGGTAACATTACCACCTTTCCTTTTCCTGTAATTAATAGATTTTTTTCCATAGTTAGTGTGGTGAAAATAATATCCATAAAAATATTTCTTCTATAAGAGGAATCATATAATTTTATTCTTTTTTATTGACTTCTTATCACTTACCCATTCAAATAGATCCTTACCTCTTCACAGTATGGCATGATACTGCCCAAATAGCCACAAAATTAATATTTCATAAGAAGAAATGTATTATCATTTCCATTTCTCCTCATACCCAATTTGATAGTAAAATATTTTGACTTCTAATCATTCCTGGATACTTTTGTATCGTTTTTAGTTCTCATTTCATTTTTATTTGAGTCTTTCTTTGTTAGGAATTTAGGTGACTTTGTGATATGTCTAATATTCATATTCCATTTATTTTTGACCATTTTTTTCTATCCTTTGATGTTTCAGATTCACGACCAATTACACTATTTCCCATGCATGTTGATCTTTGATCATTAAAAACCTTCTCTACTTTTTAGAGACAAGTTTAGTTATCTATAAAATCTAAACATCTCAGAATATTCCAACCTATATTTTATTCTATTTTCATCTGAATTTGATTCACTTTATAGTATACTCCTTATAGTAACAACTTTTTCTTTAAGACCCTCAACAATCATGGAATATTCCTCAAATCTGGATGTAAGTTCATTGATGATATTTTCCTATTACTCAATCCTATGCTTTAATTATATTACATATTCTGAGATTTCAAAATTTGTTGAATGTTATTTTATTACTTTTTTTGTTCGATCAATTTCAACTTCAAGCCAATAAAAATATTCAAAGGAGTCTTATAGAACTACTCTCCACTTTTTATTTCCATTTCTTGGATTTTCAAGATTACCAAGAGCATCCTAAAATTCCAAATTGATATCATGATCATCAATCAACAGATTTTATATAGCTTTAACTTTTGATGGTTCTTACTTTGAACTATAGCCATCATGGGCACTTTGGTTCCATGTTTAAACTCTGGTTCTTAATCCTAAAAATATTCATCATTACCTTGTTATTTATTACTAACAAAACACTTTCTATCTAATCTATTTCCTGATTTGAAGTATCCCTTTTGGGGAAACCATTTCTAAGACTTATACATGTTTCCAACTTCATTTTCTTCATAATCAATCTTCCTTGTGTACTGAGAGTAAATGTTCCCAACTCTACCACATAGAAAATAGGCCATTATAAGATTTCATTCAAATATATATGTTTCTCGCTTTAATTTCTTGGAAAAAATAGAAATAAGTTCATATTCCTTATTATCTTTTTTATCTATATCTTAGAAAACTCATTTTTTATAGATTGGAATGAATTTTATTTGATAACTTCATTTTTTTGTTTCATCTAGTTCGACTAAAATTTCTTAATCTACTATACTACTCAGTAGATCATCCATATAAAGTTTAGAAAGATCCCTTTCCTCATGGGAATACACTCTATGACTATAAAGAGGTGGAATCTTTCTCAAAAATTTCTACACAATTTCAATGTTTTTGGTTTCTTCACCAAGTACATGTATTTCTCTAAAAAATTTAGTAATTATATTAAAAAAGGTATATGCATTTTCATTAGATTTCATTTTCAAATCATCGAATCAATTGTGAAACAATTAGAGTTTCACCTCTTTAACTTTGTTGTTACCTTCATATATGTTTTCCAATTTTTTCCACAGAGACTTAGATAAAGTGAATATAATCGCTTTTAGAAAGATTTTATGAGATAAAGTTATAGTATGGGAATTATGTTCTTTGGAATCGATATCGAGCATTCTATTGTCTCTTTTTGTTTTAGAAAATCCTATTAAATTAGTGACCTGCATTCATTGTATAGTAGAAAATAGAACTTCCATTATAAGAGATCTTAGCTGATATCTCATACTATTCTTCCAAATCTGAACGTTCATTCCAAAAAATTGGGGGACTCCCATGAAATTTTATAAATTATCCATGGAAATAAAAGAGGAAAGATTTAAATCTAGTAACATGTTGGCTTTGATACCACTTGGAGGACCCCGAAACACCTTGAGAGGAGAGGTGTGAATTTGGGTTTCAACATTTTCTTCTATAGTGATAGATCTTGTTTCCATGTTGGTAGGAACCTATTAAACATGTTTGATGGGAATATGTAGAAAACAAAAAATCACATGTAAGGAGACAACCCAACAATTTTACATGGTTTACCACTAAGAGATAGTCCAAGTAGAATATGCTGACAGTGTGTCAGGCATACATAAATCCACTAATCATTACTCATCTTTGAATACATAAGTTTAGAAATAGTCACTATGTGCTAAGAATAATACCTTTACAATATTTTAGGGATATCATATTGTGCATCTCAGAACACTTCCATCAACTCCCCTAGATCATTTCTCTTTGGAAGGCCTTACTCAGTTTATCGACATGAAGGTTGATTTAGTGGATTGGAATTTAAGCATTTTTACCTAACTAGAATAAGACTCTTCTTGAACTGTAGACCTAAGTTTATGAACTTTAATAGAACCTTGTTTAATTAATCATTATGTTAGGAACTACAGTTCACAGAGATCATTGGTAAATCTCAAAACCTTCATGAATAAAACCACCTTCACGTGAATCTTGTTGATTCATCAAAAAATTCCCTTTCATCATGAATCACCCATTATTCAAAAGCATTGGCATCAGTTAAGACCTAACTAGCTTTTCTGGATTCTCAAACTTGCATAGAAAGCTAGATTCATCAAACTACCAACCTTTGGAAAATTATAATGATTCCAGATTTTCTATGATTATTTTAATGCCAAATGAAGTGGGGGTAGCCTTATATATAGAGGCTCAGACCTTTGAGATGCTCCCTTGACTCCAGTGCATTTTCCTTTAACATTAAAAAAAATCTTCAGGAAGATCCTCTGTTCACTAAGATCTGGTGAGATTTTTCATAGTCGAAAATATTACCATCAACGCATCATGCCTTCATGATTCTCCACATCACATAGTTAAGGATAACAGTATCAACTCATCGTGAATTCTAAAAACTACCCTTTTCGAAACCTAGTCTTTACAAAACCCATGAATTTACCATTTTTATAATGATTTGATTCCAAAAAACAACCTTTTGTGATTTTAACATATTTCTCTTGATTTTGATCCCTAAAATTTGGAAAGCCCGGGTAAACTAATCCACCTTCAATAATGTTTTCGGATTTTACTGTAATATTTTTATCCTTTCAAAATCCATGATCATCCAAGTATGGATTGACAACAAAGAAAAACCACACACCATTTCTAGAAAATATTTTCCTTGGATCAAATATTTTAAAGTATCATCTACTTAGTATGTCATAGTATTGTGATGATGGTTTTCATGTGAAATTTTAGAATAATTATTTCAGTGTTATTTATTCTAAGAATTCATTAGTATTTTCCGCTTTGATAAATAAAAATGTTTATTCTGTTAATTTAGAGTTTTTTCCCAAAACATTTTTAGTCTAAGTTTCTTTGATAAAGAATCTAATCCATTATAATATTCACTCAACTAGAAAGCTAAATTGGAAAGAGTTAGTCAAAGATCTATGTATCCTTGAATTCCCAAATGATAAAGTCTAAAACCCATGTAAAAAAAGAAATCAGAACAAGATATATTTCAAATCAAAGAAATAATTTTCAACTTTTCAAACACTATTGTTGGTTTACATGGATTTTTTTAGACCATCAAGCGTGTTTAGTTCAAATGGGAAACAAAATGTTTATGTTATTATAGATGATTTTTCTTCGTATACTTGGGTATTAATTCTAGCTCAAAAAAGTGAGGCATTCTCCTATTTCACCAAGTATACTAAATCTTTAGAAAATATCAGTGTACAAAGGATTAATACCTTATGAAGAGATCAGGGTTGTGAGTTTGAAAATCAATACATTGAATATTTTTTTCTTACAAAATGGATACAATCTTAACTTTTCTTCTTGTAGGACCCCAAAATAGAATGTTGTTGTTGAAAAGAGAAATAATATAATTTAAGAAATTACATGAACAATGCTCAAGGAATATGAACTTCCTGTTTTATTTTGGCTAGAGGATAGGAATACAACTTATTATATAATTAATAAAGTTTTTATTAGAAATATATTAATGAAAAATCATTAATAACTTTGGAATAATAGGAATCCAAATTTTTACTAATTTAGGGTTATTGGGTGAAAATTAATTATTCTTAACAATAAGGATAATCTTGAAAAATTATATTACTAGAGTGATGAAGGAATTTTCTGCAGTTTTTTAACATCATGTAAATCATATAGGGTGTTTAATAAATGAACCAAGACCATGGAAGAGTTAGGTTATATCAAATTTGATGGGATTTATCCACATAAGCATAATAATCCTTTAGAAAACCTTGAGGATATTTTTTTAAAAGTGAATATTAATACCAAACCTTATGAAAATTCTATAAAGTAATAAGAAAAATCAACTAGTTCTAAGGAACAAATCGAATATCAATATGTAGATGACCATGAGATTAGCATCCCTTCCTTTCAAAAAGATTTTAAGACTCACAAATATCATCCTCTAGATTCTAAATTTGGTGACTTAGATATAGGTACACAAACTAGAGACTCTCTTAGAAATGAGGTTGAACATCAAGAATTCTTATCACAAATTGTACCTAATTACACCAATGACATGAATTTTGGGTAATGCATATGAAATAAGAACTTAATCAATTTGAAATAAATAAATTTTGGGAACATTTAGTTAGACCTAAAGACACTCTTACTATTGTTACCAAGTGAGTGTTTAGAAACAAGGTTGATGAGTCAAGGACCATAGTTTTAAATAAATCTGGATTGGTTGTATAAGGGTATAGTCAAGAAAAAAGTATTGACTATAAAGAAACATTTTCACCAGTGGCTAGAAATAAAGCCATCAGAATACTACATACCTATGCATCACATTTGGATTTCAATCTATATCAATTGGATGTCAAAAGTTCATTCTTAAATGGTTATATAGTTGAAGATTTTTTTAACAACCTGCTGAATTTAAAAATCCTCACTTTCCAAAAAATGTTTTTAAATAAAAAAAGATTTATATGGTTTAAACCAGGCTATTAGATCTTGTTATGATAGGCTAATCTATTTTATAATTTCTACGGGTTTTTCAAAAGGTATAGATGATCCTACTATTTTATTAAAAATAATTTCAAAGGATGTTTTAATAGATCAATTATATATAAATGATATTATTTTTGGATCTTCTAAAAATAATTTTTTTACTGATTTTTCAAACATGATGCAAAATGAATTTGAAATGAGTCTAATGGGTGAACATAAATTCTTTCTTGGTTTTCATATTTTTCAAAATAAATTTGGAATTATTTTAAATCAAAGTAAGTATAGTAAATAACTTTTTAAACATTTGGGTTTGGATAGAACTAAAAGTACTGAAACTCTCATGAGTACTACCTGTATGTTGTATCTTAATGAAGCTAGAAAATCAGTAGATCAAACCAATTAAAATGGTATGATTGTAAGATTTCTATATACAACTTCAAGTGGACCTAATATTATATTTAGGGTGTGTATGTGTGAAATTTTTCAAGGAAACCCTAATGGATCACATTTAATTGATTATAAAAGGATTTTAAAATACCTTTAATATACAACCTATTTAAGACTATTCTATCCTCGAAGAAAATAATTTGACTTAGTAAGTTATTCAGATGCTGATTTTAGTGGTTATAAGTTAAATACAAAAAGAACCTCTAGAAAATGTATTTTTTACGAAAGTCTCTAGTATCTTGGTGTAGTAAGAAGAAAAATACATTTCAATATCCACTGATGAAGCTGAATACATAGTTGTAGGGAGTTTCTGTGCATATATTTTGCGGATTAAACATACTTTTCTACACTATGGATATCTATTCATACATGTCCCTATAAATTGTGACAACACAAGTGTGAAAAATATTTCTAAAAATCCTATTGTTCAATCTAGTAAAAAGCTTATTGATGCAAGACATCAATTTTTGAGATACTATTTTCAAAAGGATAATATAACTCTTGAATTCATAGGAACTGAACATCAACCTACAGATATTTTTACAAACCCATTAACTTATAAGAGATTAAGCTACATTTAACACTAATTAGGTATATTGTATTTCAGATTATTTTTAATGTTAGAAGAGTCTCAATTGGATGAGTCATTGTTCAAAAGGAACTATTGGTGAGTCAGTATTGGATTCGTCACTATTGGCTAGTCCCCATTGGATGATTCACTATTGGCGGGTCACCATTGGCGATTCACTATTGGATTAGTCACTGGTCTCTATTTCAAGTGTTGCTACAGTTACTAATTTTTAGGATTAAATTAATATTCAGTTTCAATCTTTTCATTTTTTTATAATTTATTATTTTGAATCCCTAAATGATAAATCCATCTTAATGTTTTAAATTAACCACCTTTTTCTTGTGAAAAATTCCTTCATGGTGTTTCACTTTCCCTCTTTCTATACTATCCTTTATACTTCTCAAGCCCTTGTTTCTCCTTAAGTACACTGAAATTTTGAGGTATAATTGTGTTTCAATGTCATCGCCAAAGAAACTGAGGCCTTTGAATAATCATAAAAGTGAACCGAGCTGACCTGCAATTGAGTCGAGGAACCCATGACATTCAAATCGTATAGTGGTTACCGAAAAAGAAGTGGATGTCGAATGGTTTATTTACAGTAAGTTAATAGTTCTAAGGGTGATTCAGGAACAATGATGGGTAGATTGGTTCTATGAAAAAGATATAACATTCAATCATAGGTTGGTTCATCAATTTTATCATTATGTATAGTTTATTTTTTACAATATGAAATGTATGATTTGAAATATGACTGAGGGTAAGGATTTTAACTTTTCTTAAAATGAATGGGAAATGTATTTTAATGTTCCTAATTGAAGATTTTTTTAAATATTATCAAATTAATATACCCAATAATAGTGATTATTTTGTTTATGAGGATGCAATACTTGATCAGACAAGTGATATAACTCTAATAAGGCATACTTCTACTATGTTTGATGGGGAATGCAAGATTCTTTTTAATCTTGTTCAATATTTTTTATTGCCCAGAAAAGGGGAATTCAATACATTAAGATATCATGATGTTTACTTACTATTCAATATGAAATGATGGTATAATATCAACCTATACATATACCAAATTATTCACATCATGGAGATGTGTAAGTATTCCTCCTGATTCAATTATCTTACTTATCCTAATCTGATTTCAGTAATTGTTGGAAATGATGTTTTTCATTGATGAAGAGGAGGAAGATGAAGTTAGTTGTGGTAGTTTTTTCTAAAAAATGTCATTTTTAGAAATATGAGGGTGAGATGGAACCTTTAGATAAATAAGTGAGTTAAGGATAATGAAAATCTCTATGAGGATTTCAATCCTATAGATCACCCTCCAATACCCAAGAAAAGTGTTGATCTTAGCTTGAAACCAGATGAGATAATGAAGTGTTTAGATGAGGAAGAAGAATATGAGGTTGATGCAACTGATTACGGGGAGTTAGTTACCTCAATGGAGGGTAAAAGTGTCCTAGACATATTTAAAAGTCCTGTTTTATATTTTTTCATACCTAGTCCTCCGGGTTATATACTTGCTAGAGAAAGTATCTTTAGTGAGAGAGATAGTGATGATGATGCTATAATGATTTATGGGGATTGGAATATTATAATTTTTTATTCTAAATATTATAAATAGGTTGTGGAGGTACAAATAATGAAGATGCAAAAAATGGTGGAAATGGATATGAATATAAGGACAATTATGGTAGTTATGATGGTCCTAATCATGATATTAATACTGTTAGGGAACAATTAACTCATACATAACCAGCCGGTTCTTCTTCATTAGTTTGGTCTTTCAAAAGACAAGATTTAGATAGATCTATGTCACTTTAGAGATATGTTATCAATTATCATGTTGGAAATGATACTTCTATTGGAGAAGATACTAGATTTGCTGTTGAGAGGGAGAAATCCCCTAGTTCTTTTAGCCATGTTGTTGAGGATGTTGACCTTGGTATTTTGTATCCAGTGGAAGCAATATGAAATCTCATACCAGTGATTATTATAGATTTACCATATTCTACCTCAATATATTCTACCACTACCTCATCCCCAACAACTTCCCTATACGTGCCTCCTTCCATTGACACTGGCTAGGGACCTGCTCGTCCTACCTTTAGTTCTATGAGTGATTCTAATTAGACATAGTCTTTGATAGTGTTTTTGTCTTACTTTTCCCTATATCTAGTTTTGGGATGTAATATCATAACTTTTTGTCCATAATGACATTTCTCTCTCTTATTATTCATATATTTTTATTTTCCATTTCTTATTTTACCTTTTTGATACTCCCTAAAGAGGATTAAAAGTTTTATGGATGGAATTTACTTTTAACTACAAATCATTTTTTTTCATTTTCTAAAGGCCGGTTTAAGGGTTGCTGGTACCCATTACAAAGATGGAATTTACTTTTGAATTTTCCTTTGAACTATAAATTTAACCATTTCTGGGATAATAAATTTATACATCCTTTGATATGTTACTTTTTATACCTAGGTTATACTTGGTACCTTATTTATTTGGAATTTCTTATCCTAATTGTCTCCTTTAATACTATCTTATTTGGACACATTCACCGATACCATCCTTATTTTTCCTTTAATACTATCTTATCTAGGATGTGATTTACATTACCTTTTGGAACCTTAAGTTCACTTATCATTGAGAAGAATTTTCTTTATATCTCATAATTGACATTTATAATGTGAATAAGTCTATTACACTTTAAAAACATCTCTATATACAATTGTTAATTTTTTATATGGTTTATAAAAACTTGATGATTTTTTATTATCAAAAAGGGGGAGATTATTGTAACCTCCTTATTTAAATGCTCACAAATCATTTTTTTCTAATTACATTACAATTTTATGGGTGAATTTGACTCTATAAGAAACTCTAAAAAAAATATGGCCAAGTGTTGGAATGAGTCACGACCCTAAATGACTCACCGTTAGTTTAAATGTCTTGCATCTAGAGATGTCTTGGCATCATAAATGTCTTACCATTGGAGATGTCTTGCCTCCAAATACGATTTTTCATCAGGAAAGTCTTACCACAAGTCATGACTCACCATTAGTTCAAATGACTAACTGGAATAGTAACTCATTTCCAGATTGAGTCACTGCTAGATAATCTTCCACCAAGATGACATATCGCTGGTTTGAGTCACCACCAGACTGACTCACTACCAGGAATGAGTCACTACTAGGACGACCTACCAATAGGATAAATTTCTTCTATCTTCTCCCTGTATTGAATTAAATGCTCCCAATAACCATTTTATGAGTGTTAATGAAAATAATTATTTTATGGTTATTTTCTTAACTATTTTTGGGTCACATTAATTAAAATATCATATTTAGTATGAGGATATAAAAATATCGATGATTATTCTTCAACAAGTGCATGTAATTCTATATATTCCATAGGATATTCCCCGTGATAATGTAGTAAAGGTGTTCCAAAAGTGTGAGAATTATTAAATACTGGAAGGATCATTATAAGAGAACATACACATAGAATTCCTTATTATTTTAATATATAAAATAATGGAACTCATTAATGATCATGATCCTTTACTTAAATCAGAAAATTTAGACTTTTTGACACTCTATTTTAATACAAATTCTAGAGAAACAACATGTGCTTCTCACCAATCGACATATGGGGACACTCAAGCATCTAAATCACTACATAATGAGAAGCATTAACTCTTATATATCTTATTTATTAATCTTTCTAATTTTTTGTTGTAATTTTCAGAAGTGTGTTGCTTGATATATTTATTAACACACAATATCTCATCTACTCAAACAGGAGAATACTAGATATTTTAATCTATCTTTTTTATATGTTTACCCATAGTGTTGGTGAAATAGGTTCCTATGTGGCATGTAATTGTTTCTATTACCATGTATAACTATGCAAGATTAATTTGAGCATTATAAAATTATATGATTTTTCCTGTATACTCGATATAGGTTGTGGATTAGATTATAGTTATACAATCTACTTGGTAGTGGTTGATTTCCATGTAGAGTGGGTTGGGTCTCAGCTTGAGACTAACGCCTTGTTTATTTGGTAGTGTGTTTATGTCTTTTTTTCTTTATTTCAAAGAATTAAACTATATTTGAGTTAAACTGGAAAAAATGTGTAATTGGATAGTTAGTTTTATCTAGTGTTAATATTAATATTTGACTGAGTAAATTCATTTCAAAAGTTAAAGTAATTTTCAATATTCATTTAATTGAGAACTAATCATCATTTAGAAATATTTTAAAAAGAAAAAACTTTAATCAAACTACTATTTTGTTTAATTGGTTAAATTTATTTTAAATTGGGGGATTTTATTTGAATTATTCTAATAAAATTTTTAATATGTACTCAATTAACCCTCCTCTTGAGTTACTCACTCCGAATAACATTTGGTATCAAAGAATTGTTTTTCTAAATATCTTTTTAACTATGATTTTAGGTGTGTTTTGAAGAGATCAAATTTTTTAGTTGTAAATTTAGTTCTTTATGGATAATATACAAGAGGGTTATATTACCAATATAACATCCTTGATTATTGGAAACAATTATTCTCAGTGGGAAATCAAGATGAAAATGCATATTGAGAGTATGAGTTTTTAAATTTAGACTTCTATTGTAAACATAAATGAAATACCTAATACTATTAGAAATACCTGGGATGATCATAATAAATGTTAATATATGAATAATTGTTAAGATATGGATTTTATGTATTGTGATTGGGGTGATGAATAATTAAATAGAACATCCTAATGAAAAACTTATTTCAAAATTTGGGACACTTTAGTTGTTTCTCATGAAGGAACGTTCTTTAAATACCTATACTATCAAATAAAAAACTTCTAAGATGAAAATATATGATCTTATTTATGACATGTATCTTAGGTTCAATGATATCCTTAATAAAAAATTCTCATTGGTGAATCCTATGTCTGATAAATACCATGTGATGCAACTATTGAGATTCCTTCCAGAAAGATAGAGTGGAACCTCGATATCAATCAAATAATCATGTAATATCAGTAATCTATCGGATAAATAGATGATTGGAAAGTTAATGATGTATGAGGGAAGAACTCAAAATCAACCGAGAAGATGAGGATGAACCAAAAAGGTAATACATTGCCTTTAAGACACCTGCCTCAATAAAAAGGAGAATGTTCAATTTGATAGTTCAAGTGATGAATAATCGCTAGCTGATGGTTATGAAGAGATGACCCATATGGCCACAAGATTTAGAAAGTTTTATAAGAATAAAAATTATTTTAGGAAACCAATATATACAGGAAAATATAATAATATAAGAAATTATGGGTAGGATTGGAAGAGAGATAAAACATCAAATGAAATAGTCTGCAATAAATGTAAAATAAAAGTGTAGGTTAGAGAAGGTTGTACTAAGATGAAATATTAAAATAAATGTGATGAAAAGGTATAATCAAGAAATTAAGGAAACATGGAGTGGTTATAAATAAATCTAAAGTGACTCAGACACTACCCAAGAATAAAAGTAAGAGAAATCTAATATGTGTTTTATGACAAACACATAAGAGGTATCTGATGTCTTTCTTACTTATCTAATTAATATTTCAAATAATCCTAGAGATTTAGATAATGATGAGAAAATTACTATTGCATAGATATTTTAGTACTAATTTTTTTAAGATACATTTTTTGTGATTATGGATAATTAAAGAATTATAAATAAAGAATATGATTTAACTGCTAATTTTAAATATGACCTTACTAATGAAAAAGTGAAAAATTACGAACTATTAGAAGAGAATAATAAATTAACATTTACTAAGGATAAATTAAAGAACAATGTATAACGATTCACTAATAGTATAAATTATATCACTCAGATACTTGAAAAAAAACATCAGCTAAATACATTGTTGGTATATGGTATCAACATGGAAAGAGAAGAATTGTCAACAATAGTTTCATTCCCAGTTCTAGTTCTAGAAAATATGCTACTAGTTTTTATTAAATTGAACCTAATAATATATTAATTTAAAAAAAAATTAAAATATGCTTTTAGAAAACTTATTAATAAAATATGTGTTCCTAAATCCTTAATTATTTACATTTTTAGTCCTCTAGAGATTTGGGTACCAAAATCATTTTTACTGTAAAATTTATTTTTTAAGAAACATAATTAAAGAGATTAGTAAGAACCTATGCTACCTAGACCATGGCTGTTCAAGACACATGACTGGATAATATTCAAGTTTCATTAATTTGATAATGTTCAATCATGGATATGTCACTTTTGGTGATAATTCCAAAGGTAAAATTATTATACTTGGCCAAATTGATAATCACAAGTATGTTTTAATTTCTAAAGAATTTTATAGATGGTTTAATGCATAATATTTTTATCATCACATAGTTACATGATGATGGTTTTCAAGTGAATTTTAAAAATAATTCTTGCAATGTTTTTCTTCTAAAAATGCTATTGTATTAACTACTTTGAGAAACCAAAATGTTAATGTTTTTAATTTAGACTCATTGTTTTCTGTCAAATACTTCCTCTTTAAGTGTATTTCATAAAGAATATTATATTTGGAAAATGAGACTATGACATTGCAATATTAATTCACTTATAAGGATAAATAGGAAAGGGTTATTCAAAGATATACCTAAAATTGAATACCCAAATGATAAAGTATGTATCTTTAGTCAAAAAAGAAAAAACTTAGGATATATTTCAAATCAAAGAAATACGTTTCAACTTCTCAACCACTAGAGTTGGTTCACATGGATTTGTTTTGACCATCTAGATTTTATTTTTCACATTTAAAACATTATGTTTATGTCCTTATAGATCACTTTTCTAGGTGTACTTGAGTAATATATCTAGTTCACAAAAGTGATGCCTCCTCCTATTTCACCAAGTATGCTAAATATACAGAAAATATTATTTGACTTAGGATTAAGAACTTAAGAAGTGATCATGGCCATGTGTGTTAAAATAAATACTTTGACTCTTTTTTCTCAAAAAATGGCTAAATTATTAAATTCTCTTCTAATAGGACCTCACATCATAATGGTATAGATGAATGGAGAAATAGGATAATTTTTGAAATTGATCAGACTATTCTTAAAGAATATGACCTTCCTATTTACATTTGGGAAAAGGATATGAATACTTCTTGTTATATAATTTTGATTCTAACCCTCCTAAGGAAAAAAACTTATGAAATTTTGAATAATTATAATCTAAATTTTATCTACTTTAGAGTTTTTGGGTGAAAAGTATTTATTCGTAATACAAAGTATAATCATGAAAATAATTGCTTCCAAGAGCTATGAAGGAATTTTCTTTGGTTATTCAACATACAGTAAACCATATATGGTGTTTAATAAAATAAATTATACTATTGAAGAATATGTTCTTGTCAAATTTGTTGAGACATGTCTACATAAGCCTAACACACCTTTAGAAAACCATGAGGATGATTTTCAACTATGAATACCAAATATAATAACCCTGAACCCAGTAACCCATAGTTGGTGGTTATTTTATTATAATGGAATAGATAAACATGTGCATATCACAAAGGACATATTAGTTTATTAGTATTATATAACTAGATACATACATGGTTCCCTTATTATATTGGTAATTACAAATAGATCATACCAAATAAAAATAAACTTCTTCCATGATACTTATTCAATGATTTCATCTACATAACATGGGGATGGAAAAAAAATAAAAGGTCGATCTAGAATTCTAAGTAATGGTTACATGATTCAATAATAGGTGAGGAAAATTCATTAATTCATAATAATTTTGGAAAGGTAAATAATTGAAAAAAATGGCATTAATAAACTGAGAATGAAAATGTAACCATTTATTTTTTCATAGTGAAAATATCATGGAAGGTAATAACTAAATACTAAAAGAAGAAAATGATTAATTATTGGATGTAATATTTCTGGAACCTGAATTATAATACCATTATTACAACCAAAGTTTGTGGTTAGAAACCTGTATGATTCTGCTTAGAAACAAATGTGAAGGGTTTTTTGCCAACTGTTTTTTCTCACAAGACATGTCGATGCCTCAAGGGGATATATAATGTCAAACCCCACCTTTACCTGCACATCCAAAGTAATATTCAAAAATATATTTAATTAAAGGAAAATAATCCTTATCAAAATATCTGTATTGAGTAGAGTATACATATTCTTCTATATTTCCTTAGTAAAAACAACATTCAAAATAAACACCGTGTGTAAAAATGTTATATAGATAGGACAATATTCATATCCATGATACAAGAAATATGGATATTTAATGGAATATTAAATTAATTATGACCATAAGGGGTAGTATACATACACCACACAAAAGTAAAAAGTGGTGAATAAGTAATATCTCATCGAAATAAAAGTGAGATGAGAAACCCCATACAATGATCGTATCATTGGAGTCAGTTAAACCATTGAACTAATTATGTGTGAAAAATTTAAATCAAAATAATAAAAGTGGAAATATAGTTTTAAAAAATCATATATCATTTCACACATATTATTTGAATAACATAACCAATAACATTGGAGTCTAACCCACTGAATGGAAAAGAGTTAAGAAGTACCTTACCTTATGTCTGAAAACATTCTTCACTTGTACTTAGTGTCATAGATAATCAAATTAGATTAATTAATTACATAATTAATAAAATATTATACAGTTATTTTATTTATTATAAATTTATTAAGTTCATGTATGACCTTTATTATGAGTTATACGATTCAATTTCTCTGTTATGGGAGTGTATGTTTTCTTGGTTTTCATGATCGGTTCGATTGTATACAAGTATAGAAGCTCATGTAAAATGGTAATAATTTTCCAAAATTTGAATTATATGTCATTAATGAATGAAAATGAGTTTCAATGATCATATATATCATTTGTATATAAGTTATAATGATAATTCATTAGATAGAAGATTAATGAAAATTAATTTATTTATTTTGACGATTTTTATGACCATCACAAACATAAAACATTTTATTTAATATCTTGTTTATATATTAATTCTAGAACATTATATAGAATATAATATGTATAATAAAATATTATTTAACCATAATAATGGTTTTATGACCATACTTGATTGAGGTAATGGAAAATGAAAACACAACGTCCATGATGGCGGTAAATCGACACATCGTAACCGATATTTTCATTTTTGAATAAAAGGGAGAAGAGAGGGGATTTGATGATGGATTTTAAATTGACATAATTAAATTAAAATATATATAATATACTAAATCTATCATCCTTTTTCGAATATATGAGGTATGTATAGGATAATAAAATAAAAAAATTAAAAGAAAATACAAGGGAATGAAAGAGGATTTTATCTCTTTTGAAGCGTCTCCTTGAGAACGTCCCTAAGGAACTTGGGATTGGTTTTTGGTGATACAAGAAAGAACATGATGTGGGTAAGAATGTTGGGATATTAATTAGTTAGAATATAAGAAATATATATATCTTATAATGTGTGAGGAGAAGAGGTTGTGAGGGGTGGTATTTATAGTGGAGGAGTTGGATGTTTTTTTGATTATTTGATTCATTTGATTATTATTTTGGCTTAAGAATATCAATATTGATGATTCTTGTGACCAAGTATAGTAAAGAGTTAATTTTATTTAGAGATAATGGTGCTTAAATAATCCATACATCCTCCATGACACAATAATTCATGTATTTAGCATATACCGTGAATTACCGTATTTCACTATTCACATAAAACATAATATTTTAGAAAAATCACAAAAATTCATCCAAACCATTTTTTAACATGTAGATTTAAAAACTTTACTGCATTTTTATAAAATAATTCTCAAAATATGAGAAATTTAATTTTTAATTAAAATTACCATTTATTCAAAAAATACTGATTTTAAAGTTATAGTTGATTTTATAAAACATTGAAAAAATAATTAAGGTATCATATAATTATCTCATAATCATAAGACAAAAAAATATAAATTTATTAATATTTTTTATGCAAATATTTTTTATTTTAAATCATTATATTAATTATGAATTTGTAAAAAAAATTATATTTCACAAAAATACCAACACTTAATTTATCATTTTTAAAACATTTATTTACTTATTCTATGATATAAATATATATAATTTTCATTTATAAGATATATAAATTTTATTTATACTTTCAGGGGTGAGGTTATTATTCTAATGGTCACATTACTATTCTTAACAGTCACATTACTATTCCTACAGTCATGTTAATATTTAATAGTATATGGTGTTGCATATAACATAAGTTATCAAGTAAATTGAATTTATTTAAGAAGATACGTACTATAAATATCGAGGTTTCATATTTTCCCCCTTTAAAATTTCATCTATGAATTGTTTCATTAATACTTCCTTCTAAATAGATGACAGTGGTTCTTCTTCATATCATTACTAGGTTCCCATGTTGCTTCTCCCATTTTATGGTTTCTCTAAAAAAACTTTACTAATCAAGTCATCAAATTTCTCAATATTTTCTCTCTTATATCAAGAATCTTGATAGGATATTTTCATTAAGGAAAATAAGGTTCCAATAATATTTCTTCATAGGTGAGTATATGTGTTAGGTATTGCATGTACTTCTTTAATAATGATATGTGGAACACATATTGAACTTTGGAGAGACTTGGCAGCATTACTAATAGATAAGCTAAAAACCCAATTCTTTACATAATTTTAAATGGTACAATGTACCTATGGATTTTTTTCCTTTTCTAACTGAACCTTATGACCCCCTTCCATGAAGATACTTTCTAAAAGACATGATCTCCCACTTGAATTCTCAATCCTTTCTTCGGTTGTTAGCATAACTATTTTGACAACTTTGAAATTCTTTAATATAAGCCTAAATAGTCATTACCTTTATTATTTTCTCATCAATAAGTTATGGGCCTATAAGTTTCCTCTCAAAAACATCATCCAAATAAGTTGAATCATGATATTTCTTTCTATATAATTCTTAATACGGGGCTATTTGAATACTGGAATGTAATAAATTATTGTAGGAAAACTACACCAAAGGTAAATATTGATCCCAAATACTTTTAAAGTCAATTGACAATGATCTTCATATGTCTTATAATATCGGAATTGACCTTTTAGTCTATTCATCTATTTGATGGTGATAATAAGTACTCAAATGAATCTGGGTTTCCAAATCCTTTTAAAGAATCCTCTATAATTTTGATATAAAATGGGGATATCGATCTGACACAATTGATAAAGGTGAACTATAAAGTCTTAAAACTTCTATAATATTGAGTATTTCTATGTTCTTAAGAGGTAAATATTCTCTTATAGTAAGAAAATTTTCTGATTTTGTAAGGTGATCAAAAATAAACCATATTGTATCATTATTTATGGTGGTATTTAGTAATCCAGTGAATAAGTCCATATTAATTCCACCCCACTTACACATATATTAGATAAAGGTTGAATGACTCCTCTAGTATTCTATCTCTAAGCCTTCGCCTGTTGAAAAGCTTGGCATATTGACACATAGTCAGCAATTTCCCACATCATATTATCCCACCAAAAATGTTCTTTCAAATTTCTATAAATCTTGGTACTATCATGGTGTATAGAGAAATTTTAGCAATGAAAATCATCAAATAGTTTCCCTTATAGATAATAAATTGATTTAACACATAACCTTGTTCCAAACATCATAATTACATCATCATACCCAAAACCTACTTATCTTTCATCCTTAATGGATTTAATTTTCTTTTGAAAATTCTCATCGTCAAATTGAGAACTTTTTATCTTCTCCAGTAAATATGGTTTTTCAATCATTTGAAAAATGATTGATATTTCCCCTTACATAACAATTCACATATCCATCTTTACTAAATCCATGAATATAGGATCTATTTCAATCCTCATTTGGGTTATTAATCCCTGATAATTCTTACTTAATGATGGTACTACTCTATTTTCTTTTCATGGGTGGTAGTGTATTGAGAAATAATAATCTTTGAGTAAATTTATTCATCATATTTGAATCATGTTGAGTTCATTCTATGTAATGATGCATTTTAAAATATTTTGATTCATATATATCTCACTTATCTCACCATAAAGATAGTGTTTCAATATCTTCTGAGAAAAGATTATGGATGCTAACTCAAGATCATGAGTTATATAATTTTTTTCATGAATCTAATACTTTCTTAATCTATATGCAATAAATTTAATATTTTTCATATAGACACAACCCATTCCTTTATTCGATGCATCACTATATATTGCAAACCCATCATTTCCTGATGGTAAATTAAAAATTGGTGCATTCTCTAATATTATCTTCAATTATTAAAAAAATTATACACATTCTTTTTTTCATATGAAATTAACCCCTTTATGTGTGTTCTTGGTTAACGGGTTAGCCAATCAAGAAAAATTATGAAAAAAACACCGATTGTAACATACTAAACCAATGAAACTACGTACATAAATTATGTTTAATGGCATATTATAATATTGGATTGGATTTTTCTTTACAAGATAAACTAATATTACAACCTTATAGATAATATGGTCAAGAAAATAAATTTATTGAAGATATAATTCACACTTTCTAAATTTACCATATAACTATTTCCTTCTGAGAGTCACAAGAATGATCTAGAAATGATTCTCATGGTCTTCATAGATTTTAGAATACACCATAATATCATCAATGAATACTATAACAAAATATTCAAGATAATCCTTTAATCCATAAGGAAATTGGTTTCATTATTCAATCCAAATTACAATATTATAAACTCTTAGTGTTCATACCTCGTTCAAAAAGTTTTATTCAAAATATCTTCATTCTTTACTCATAATTTATGATTCCCAGAATGAAGGCCAATCTTTAAAAAATATTGATATTCATGAAGTTGATTAAATAAATCATCAATGTGATGTAGATGATACTTGTTCTTTGTTGTAATAACATTTATTTCTCTATAGTTAGTGCACAACCTTAAGGATTCACCTTTCTTATAAAGAAAGGGAACATGAGATCCCCCAGGAGAAACACTAGGGAGAATAAATCCCTTTTTAATCAAATCCTTTAGTTGTTTCTTTAGCTCAAAAAATTACACAGTTTCCATTTTACAAGGATACATTGATATTTGTATTTAATAAGGGATTAAATAATTGGTAAACTTAACTTTATGCTCTGGGTGATTTCTAGGTAATTATACAAGAAATACATCAATTTATTCTCATACAGTTGGTACATCCTCAATTAGAAGACTAATTATCTCAACCCTAGATTTTGTTCTCTATTCCTCCATATGAATTTAATTCTGTAGAGCTACTGTTATTGGATCTAGATAAGAATCAGATGATGAAGTTTCTTCACTAAATATATGGGATTCTATATCTTCCACACAAATTGTAAATACCTTCTTATTTTAAAAATATTTCTTATCATATTTTTAAAGCTATTATATATCAAGGAATATATCATATTTAACCATAGTTATGATGATAAGGATAGGAACTAAATATTGTTTATGTTTCTTAAAGTGGAATGAATGACACAATTTTATTGCAATGAGATTTCCTTTAGTAGTTTTTACTAACAAATCCCTTATTAAATCAAAAGTAAAGTGTATTATTTTCTTGGAAAATATGGGTAGATATAAAAGAGTGTGACAATCTAGAGTCACATAAAACATTCGATAAATTTTAAGATTGGATAAATTTACCTACCACCACATAATTGGATACATCAACTTCAACTATGGTGATTCCACAAGCTTGGTCATATACCCTTGGACTCTTGTGCGGTAGATTCCCTAGACGCTTGGGAAATTGATTTAAATAAATACACATTTAATCATAGTTGAAGCATTGAATAAAATTTATTTGTTTCTTTCCCTTTAATTAATTATATTAATGACCCTTTTCTCCACACTTATAGAAAATCCCATGCCATTCAAGAATTTCCATGGATGATTCTTTCCACAAGTTTTTCATAATTAAAATTTCTACATTCCCATATTCTTCTTTGATGCTTCACCTTTACCATGGTTATTAGAATACATCTTCTTATCTTGATTTCCATTTAACAAATAGGATCTTGAAAATTACTTCTCTGTTTTGGTGACACTTAATAATATATCATCATATGATGGAAATTTTTGAGAATCCAGTTCCCTTCTGATACTTATAATAAGGACTTCAAAGAAATGATCAATATTGTTTTCTGAATAACATATTTAATATATTAATTACCTATCCAGTCTTGTGAAGGTATCTTCATACCTTGTAACACTCTCTTATTCATTTTTCTTTAAGATAAGTAATTTTATTTTCATTTCATTTTGTTTCTCATGGGGAAAATATTTATCAAATAATGTTTCTTGAAATGATTTTCACTCTATGTGTTCTATGTCATATTACTCCTTAGTATTCTAGATCAATGAACACAATTGATCAAAATCTACCTTGAAAAAATATAATTCCAATACTACCTTTTCATTTCAAATATATCCCAATGTATGAAATATCTTTTCAATGGACTAGATCCACCAGTAAATTTCCACTAGATTAGTAGCACCGATATAATATAGGGTCTTCTTTCGCATAAAATGTTCAAAAATAGGTGTTGTATGATTATTTTTCATAACCTAATTAATCTTTCCTAATATGGTTATGATATGCTCATCTCCAACACTAGATATATTTACGTTGTGGGGAAATCCCTACATTATCCACGGGTATGGATTCCATTTCTCCCATTAGGAACCTTCACTAAATAACGGTACACAATATGTTATCTCATAATCATAAAGATTATTGAGACAAAAATATTGAAGGAATTATTATAATTCTCATGTTTACATAACATTTATTTCCCAAAGATTTTATGAAACCTACTCTGATACTAACTGTAACAACCACAACCCCAGTAACCCAGAGTTGGTGATTATTTTATTATAGTGGAATAGATATAAGAGATCACATCACCAAGGATATACCAGTTTTGTAGTATGGAAGATCTAGATACATACATGGTTCCCTTATTACATTGATAATAAAACATAGAGTGTAACAAGGGAAAACAAACTCTTTTCTTGACACTTTTTCAAATATTTCATCTTCTTAAATATGGGAAGGAAAAAAATAAAAGGGTGAGATTAAATTCTCGGTAAGGGTTACATGTTTCAATAATAGGTGAATAAAATAAAATAAGTCATAATCCTAATGGCATGGTAAATAACCAAAAAAAATTCCATCAGTAATGTGAGAATGAAAACGAAACCATAGATTGTGTCATATTGAAATTTTCATGGAAATTAACAATGGAATATTGAATGAAGAAACTTCTTAATTGTTGGATGTAATGTATATGGAATATTAACTATTATACCATAAATATGTCTTAAGTTTGTGGGTAAAAACCCACCCAATTCTTCTTGGAATAAAATGTGAATGGTTTTTTGCCAACTATTTCTATCTCATGAGACCTATTGATGCATTGAGGGACTATATAATGTTAGGACCCACACATCACTAAAAGAATAAATCATTTTTCATACATAGATATAATTGAAGAATAATATTCCTTATCAAAATATCAGTATTGAGTAAAGGATACAGATTCATCAATATTTCCAGAGTTAAAACAATATTCAAAATAAACACTGTATGTAGAAATGGTTTATGGATAATACAAAAATTATATCCATGACACAAAAAATATGGATATTTAATAAAATACTCTATGAATGATGATCATAAATAAAAATGGGTAGTATACATAAACCACACACAAGGAATAAGTGATGAATAAGGAATATATCGCTGAAATAAAAGTGAGATGAGAAACCCCTCACAAAGATCCTATCATTGGAGTGAGATAAGTGAATGAAATAATTAGGAGTGAAAAAACTATATCAAAACAACAAAAGTGGAAATATTTTATAAAACAACCATAGATAATTTCACACATATTCTTGTAATAACATGACCAATGACATAGAAGTCTAACCAAATGAATGGAAATTGAGTTCCACAATCCCTTACCTTATATTAGAAAACATTCACCACTTATACATAATGTCCTACATAATAAAATTAGTTTAATTAATTACATAATTAATAATATTTTACATATGTATTTTATTTATTATAATTTTATTAAGATCATATATGGATATTTTTATGATTTATAATATTCAATTTTATCATTTCATGAGTGTTCATTTTTTTGGTTTTTATGATCAGTTCGCTTGTATACAAATAATGAAGTTCATATAAAGTGGGAATAATTATAAAAAATTGAAATTATATGTAATTAATGAAATTAAATAAGTTTTAATGATTATATATATATATATATAATTTGGATATATGGTAAGAGTATGATTCATTAGATAAAACATTAATAAATATGATTTAATTTATTTTTCCGGTTTTTACGACCATTGCGAACTCATATTATTTTATTTAAAATAATCATTATATGTTGGTAACAGAACATTATATAACTTATAATATTTATAATAAAATATTATTTAACCATAATAATCATTTTATGATCAGCCTTCAAGGGAGTAATTGAAAATGAAAACGCATCATCCACGATGGTGATAAATAGACACATCACAGATGATGTTTTCATTTTTAGAATAAAAGGTATAGGATAAGGGGTTTAATGATGGATATTACATAAACATAATAAAATTAAATTATATATAACATAATATAATTATCATTAATTTTTGGATATAGGAGGTATGTAGAGGATAAGAAAAGAAAAAGAAATTAAAAGAAAATAAAAAGATTTAAAGAGGTTTTTACTTCATGTATAGCTTCCCCTTGAGAACTTTTTTAATGAACATTGAATTTGTATTTTGGTGATAAAAACAAGATGAAGATGTGGGAAATATTTTTTGATAATAATTCATCAGAATATAATCTATATACAAACCATAGAAGGTGTGAGGAGAAGAGGTGGTGAGGGGTGGTATTTATAGTGGAGGAGATGGGTGTTTTTTGATTTTTTATTCATTTGTTTATTATTTTGGATCAAGACTATAAATAGGGATGGTTATTGTGACCATTTATAGTAACTGGCCCATGTGATTTCAATATAATGGTGCTTACATCATCCATGACACAATAATTTATATATTTAGCTAATACTATAAATTACCGAATTTCACTATTCCTAAAAACTTTTACTATTTTTGAAAAATCCCAAAACATAAACATAACCATTATCAATGTGTAGATTTTAAAAAATGGGATTATTTTTTGTAATTTTTTTTCAAAATATTTTTAATTTAATTTTTAATTAAAATCATCATATTTTCTAAAAATACAGATTTTATAATTATAATTGATTTTTTGACAATATAAAAAATTTATTGAGGTCTCATAAAATTATATTATAATAATTAGCAAAAATATTAATTTATGAATATATTTTAATAAAATAAAATTTATTTTAATCATTATATTAATTATATAATTTTAAATAAAAAATTATGTTTCACAAAAATACCAACACTTAATTTATCATTTTAAAGAAATTTATTTACTTATTTCATGATATAAATATATAAAATTTTAATTTATAAGATAAATAAATTTTATTTATACTTTCATATGTGAATTTATTATTTCAATGGATGCATTTCTATTCCTAATGGTTACAATACTATATCAACGCTCATGTAAATATTTAATAGTATATTATGGTTCATTCAAGCCCAATGTTGTATCCAACATAAGCTATCAAGTAAATTAAATTTATTTAAGAATATATGTAACATAAATCCTAGGGTGTTATACCCAACATTCTGATAGTTCTATAAATAAATCAGAAAAAACATCTAGTTTTGTGGAACAACTTTAGCATGAATCTATAGATGAACAACCCTTATTTTTAAAGAGTTGTTTGGACTCATAAATACAAGCCTCTAGATGATATAGTTGGAGACCTAGATAGATATAAAAATATTAAATATTCTATTATAAATATGGTTTAACATCATGAATTCTTGTCAAATCATAAACCTATGAATATCAATGATGCAAGTAATGATGAATTCTGGGTAATGGCTAGGCAAGAAAGAATATAATATGTTTAAAAGAAATACAGTTTATGAACTATTAATTAGTCCTAAAGACACTCATACTATTGGCACTAAGTGGGTGTTTAGAAACAAGGTTAACAAATCATAAACCATTGTAAAAAATAAATCTATATTGGTTTCAGAAGGGAATAGTCAAGAAAAAGGTGTTGACAAGGAGGAAACCATTTCACTAGTGGTTAGAAATGAAGACATCAGAATACCTCTTTCCTATACAGCACATTTTGATTTCAAACGATATAACATATTTTTACAAATTGAATGATTAAATGGTTTTATAGTTGATGATATTTTTTTGAACAACCACCTAGATTTAAAAATAGACATTTTTTGAATCATGTTTTCATATTAACAAAAGATATACTTGGTATAAAACATGCTCATAGTTCTTCTTATGATCGACTCATCTATTTTGTAATTTCTAAATCTTTTTCAAAGACATATAACTATTCATAATATTTTTATAAAAAAAATTCAATGGATGTTTTAGTAGTTCAAATCTCTATAGATGATATTATTTTCAGATATTTGAAAAATTATTTATGTATTGGTTTTTAAAAAATGATACAAAAATAAATTTGAAATGAGTTTAATGGGTGGAATTAAATTCTTTCTTGGTTTTCATATAATTCAAAATAAATATGGAATTTTTTTAAATCAAATAAAGTAAACCAAATAAATTTTAAAATGTTTTTGTTTGGATAAAAATAAAATTTGTGACACTACCATGAGTTCTACCTGTAAGATGTATCTCGACGGTGCTGGAAAATTAGTGGATCAAATGAGTTAAAGAGGTCTGGTTTAAAATATGCTTTATTTAACTGCAAGATGACCTGATATTATGTTTAGTGTGTGTATGAGTTATTGTTTTCAAGAAAACCTTATTGAATATCATTTAATTTATGTTAAACTAATTTTCAAAATACCTCAAATATAAAACCGGTTTATCACTATTCTATCCTAAAGGATATGCATTTGACTTAGATGGTTATTTAGATTCTGAATTTTGTGGTTATATGTTAGATATAATAACCACCCTTGGAAAATTTAATCTTTTGGGAACGTCTCTCGAATATTTGTGTAGTAAGAAGAAAAATTCTATTGCACTATCTATTATTGAAGATAAATATATTATTACATGGATTTTCTGTGATCATATTTTGTAGATGAAACATACATTTAAAGACTATGGATATCAATTGTCACTTGTGCCTATAAATTATGACAAGGCAAATGTGATAAATATTTCTAAAAATCTCTTGTATCACTCTATTAAAAAACATATTTATATAATACAAAACTTTTCGAGAGACCATTTTCAAAAGGGTGATATAACTCTTGAATTCATCGAAACTAAACATCAAATTGTTGATACTTTTAAAAAACCAATGAATACTGAGGGATTAATGTAAATAAACATGAAATAGGTATGATAAATTTTGGTTAATATTTAATTTTAGATGATTTAACCATGGAAAATCACCATTGCTGAGTCATATTTGGATGAGTCACTATTGGAGAGTCACCCTCTGGGAGTTTCTATGGGATGAGTCGTCGTTGGTGAGACACCATATGAGTCACCAGTCTTTGTTTCAAGTGTTATTGTCGTTGCTAATTTTTATGATTGAATTTTTATTCAATTATATTTGTTTTATTATATTTTATTATTTTAAATCTCTAAACAATAAATCATGATTAATTTTGGAAATTGAGAAACTCTCACTCATGCATGTATCCCTCATTCCATTACATCTTCCCTCTTTCTCTTTCAACATTTTGTCTTGTCAGTCTATTGTTTCTCCATTTTTTACATTGAAATAGTGATGGTTATTCACACTACAATATTGCCTCATGATAAATCAAGGCTTATGAATAAGTCTAAATGAGAACCAAGACGACCTATTGTCGAGTCAGGGAACCCACTACTTGAAAATCATATAGTGGTTTCTTAAAAAGAATTTTATGTCAAATGGTTACTTTATAGTAATTTGATGGTTCTAAGAGTGACCTAGGGATAAACATGGGTATATTATTTCTCTATAAATGATCCAATTTTATATCCTGGGTTGGTTCATCAATTTTATCTATATGAATAGTTCAATTTTGGGAAGAATAAAGATCTGATTTGAAGTGTGATTATTGGTAAAGAGTTTACCTTTTCTTTAAAGGAATTGAAAAACTGTTTGAATGTGCCTCATCAAGGAGTTTTTGAATATTATCAAGGCACTACAACCAATAATAGAGATTGTTTTGTTTATGAGGATGCCCTTATTGATACTACTTGGGATAGAACTCTAAGAAGGCCTACTACTACTGAGTTGGATGGGGGAACAAAAGCTTCTTTTTAAGTTTATCTAACATATATTGTGTCTCGAAAAAGGGGAAATTTAATACTTTGAGATATTAGGATGTGTACCTATTATTCCTTATGAAATTAGGGGATATGATCATACTATCTATATTCCTAATGGTATATATGATGGGTATGTGTTATTATTCCTACATATCTAATTATATTAGTTATCCTATATTAATTTAAGCAATGCTGGAAACTGTGTTCTTGATTGATGAAGAGGAAGAAGCTAAAGTTAGTTGTGTTGGTTCCTACATAACTAAATTTATATGTATATGGATGAGGGTAAGCGAGTACGCTTGGATAAAGAATTAGGTTGCGAATAATGAAAAATCAACGAGGATTTAAATCCTATATATAACCCTTCTAGATCCAATAACATTGATGATCCTGGCATTGAGCTAGATGGGATAATTCAATATTCAGATGAGGAAGAAGAAGAAGAGGTTAAAGAAACCGATGATAAGGATTTTTCTACATCAGTGGAGGAGGGTAGTGACCCATAAATCCCTAAAATTCATATTATGTCTTTTGGAGTAGTTTTTCCTCTAGGTTCATTACCTTCAATAGAAAGTCTCTTGATTGAGATAGATAATGATTATAGTGAGGCAAAGATTTCTGGGGATGGTTAGATTATAAATTTTACTTCTAAATCTTATAAATATGTTGTGGAGATACGTAATAATGAAGATGAAGAAAATAGAGGAAATAGAGATGATGATGAGGATAGTGATGGAAATAGTGATGGTCCTGATCATGATGTTAACACTGTTAAGGAACAGTTACCTCATCCATCCACTGGTGGTTCTTTTGCTTCTGATGGGTCTTTAGAAAGTCTCGGTTCATCCATATATTTTCCAAAAGAGAGATCTATTCCACATTAGCTTGTTGGAGTTGTTGTATCTACTATAAAAGAGACCATAGTTGCTGTTGAGGAGGATAAATCCTCTAGTTTTATTAGAAATGTTTCTGATATTGTTAACTATGCTATTTTATCTCTAGTGGAAGCTATATGTAATCTTATAATAGTGATTATTCGAGAGCTAAAAACCACCTCAACACCTTTTTCCACTACCATAACAGCAACAACTTCTCCATCCATGCCTCCTGACTCGGTCAATGGAAAGGAACCTGATGATCCTACCTCTAGGGCTAAGAGTGACGGTGATTATACATAGTATTTGATAAAGATTTTTTTTACTTTTCGTGGTATCTCATTTTGGGTTGTAATATCATAATTTTTTTTCCTTACTTATATGACACTCTCTTATTATTCATATATTTATATTTATTATTTCTTGTTTTAACTTTTTGATAATCCCAAAAGGGGTAGAGAAAGTTGGATGGATGTAATTTACCTTTAATTTACCTTTTAACTCTTACCTTAAATATTTTATTGGTACCTCATTTATATATCCTTTGATATGTTACTTTTGATACCGAGGTTATCTTTGGTACCTTACTCATTTGGGTGTTCTTATCCTAATATTTTCAATTAATACTATATTATTTGGACTCATTCTTTAATACCGTACTTATTTTTCCTTTGATACTATCTTTATTGGGATGTGATTTATTTTACCTTTATCAAGAATAAGTACACTTATCATTTATTCCACATTTATTTATATCTCACATTTGAATTTTGGAATTTGATGTGGACTATTCTCCTTTAAATAAAACTCTATATACCTAAGTTAAGTTTATACATGGTTTACAAAAATTCCATGATTTGTGATCATAAAAACGGAGGAGATTGTTGGAACCTCCTTATTTTAATTCTCAAAAATCAATTTTTTTTCTGTTTATAAGTAGATTACTATTTTATGATAATATTTTTTTCTATAAGGAATTCTAGTGAATGTTTGTCTATGTGTTGGAATGACTCACTACCAGACAAGACTCACCGCTAGTTCAAATGTCCTTCCGCCAAGGATTTCTTGACATTAGAAATTTATTTATGCTAGAGATGTATTTCTTTTAAAGATGTATTTTAATTAGGAATGTCATGCCACATTCCATGACTCACTGTTTCTTGAAATGACTCGCCGCCTGACTATGTCACCACCAGAATGAGTCACTACTAGGTGATCTACTACCAAATTTGAAACATCCATATGGGCTACCTCCAAGATGGTTACTACCAATTTGAATCATTTCAAGACTGTCTTGCCACTAGGAATGAGTCACCACCATGATAACCTACCATCATAAGATCCTTCATCACTGTTATGCCTATTTTGAATTAAATTCCCCCAATGACAATTTTATAGGAGTTAATATAATGGTTTATTTTATGATAATTTTATTAAGAACTGTAGGGACTCATTAATTAGAATGTCAGAGTCTGTATGAAGATATAGAAAATCATGGTGAATATTATTAAATAGGTTCATGTAGTTATATATATTCCAAATGATGTTACTTGTGCAAAAGTGGTAAAGGTGATCCAAAAGTGTGAGAATTACTGAATACTAGAAGAATAAATAAATTAAAAGTGACACACTGCATTACTAATGGGTTTCATATGTGAAATATTGGAACTCATTGAAGATCATAATATTTTCCTTCAGATAGAAAAGTGAAAATTAGTGAAGCTCTGTTCTACTACAAATTTATGAGATACAAATTGAGGTCCTCACAAAACAATTCAAGGACACTCAATCATTTGAAGTACTGTAGACCAAGAATCATTAAGTTTTCTATATATTATTTCTTTCCCTTTCTGTTTCTTTATTTTACATTCAAACAGTGTGTTGTTTTCTCTATTTATCAACACACACTATTTCCTATGCTAGAATTAGATAATATGTTTATATATATATATATATATATATATATTCTATTTTCTTTTCTTTTCTTTTTTATCCATAGTGTTTATGGAATAGGTCCCTGCATGTCCTGTGATTGGTTTTCTTTAAATATACTACTTTTGAAGAGGAAATTGATCCTATAAAATGTGTAATTTATTAATTTTATTTTCAATACAGGTTGTCAAAAGGATTATAGTTATATTATATTCTTATAAGTGGATGATTTCCAAGCGGAGGGGATTTGGTCTCAACTTGATACTAAACCCGTTGTTTATTACATTGTTGTTTCTATGGTTTTAGGCCTCGAAATGCCCAATGACTCCATACCTGATGATGCACAGACCTACTTTCCAAAGGCAGGAATTCATCAGATGGTCCGACCAGCGACAGTTCAGAACTCACATTGGTCGAGAGGATGGGAAGTCGGGCTCATCACACCCTTTTGGGGGGAATTATTGCCAGTTCCGGGACTCTCTTTTAGATTTAAGACGTATTCATATGTTCTTGAATCTTCTCTTTATACCCAAACATAGTATCCAAGAGATTTAACCCTTGATTGGAAAAGTTCAGCTGAACGCAGGGGTTCAGGATAATTTATTCCCGAGGTTTACCATCCCTCGTTGGATTAATGACCCTGAGGAGTCTGAACTCACTGATATGGTGCTAGGGGCAGCTCGGTGAACCGATGTAAAGATAGTCGGATCAACCGGTTGTTGGGATTGAACCTCAGGGAGGCTTCCTACGTACCCTTCCTAGGAAACATGGATCAAAGTTCACGTAGTTCAAATCGGGGTGTCGGAGAACTGACGTGAAGGTGGACCCGGGGGTCCGGTTGTGATCGGGCTTGAACCTCGAGGAGGCTTCCTACATATCCCTGTGGTAGGGAATCAAAGTCCTTGTAGTTCGTATTAGTGCGGGGCTTATGTTCTGAGGAAGCCCAAGATGTGGATTGGGGATTACACTCTGAGGAGGCCCAAGATGTTGCTAAACCAACATGAATGGGGGTCAGAATGACCCGTTATTGGGCTTGAACCTCAGAGAGGCTTCCTACGTACCCCGCCTAGGAGATAGGGATCAAAGTCCATGTAGTTCAGATTAGTGCGGGGCTTACGCTCTGAGGAATCCCAAGATGTGGATTGGGGATTACACTCTGAGGAGGCCCATGATGGGTGTCGTGGTCGATGCCTACTCTAATTTCACGTGAGTCAGGCTCGGTGTGAGAAATAAGAGGCAGTAGGGATCAGACGATCACGTTGCGAAAGGTGCGCCTATGAGAAGCGGAGTGGGGCTTACGCAAGAGGGAGCCCCATAGTGTGGATTGGGGCTTACACTCCGAGGAGGCCCATGGTAATAGATTGGGGATTACAATCTAAGGATTCCCATGGTAATTGATTGGGGCTTACACTCTGAGGATGCCCATGGCGTCAAAGCGCAGCGAGAGAGGGAAAAGGGGTGCTCTTGTCCCCATCTCCTCTCTTGTTCCCCGAGGAAGTACCCATGGAAATACCGAGGGGATGGGGATGGCTACCTTCTGATTGGCATGTCACCCCCTCACTGGGGAGGAGAGAAGTGCCCAACCGTCGAAGCATGCAATCCCATATCCTGGCGAATGGAGGCAGGAAGGGGGATCTCGGGCTCAGACCCCACATTACCGTGGGAATGTGGACCCAAACATACTTTGGGAATCTGCCCAAGGGTCGGGACAACCCCTTTTCCCCTATTTACCGTGGGTATGTGCACTCAAAACGGTGCGCTGATGCGCCTGAGGGTTACACCACATGGATCCGGTGGCTCTGGTGGAGGCCTCAGCTCGGGGCCGATGAGTAGGCTCGTGAAGGAGTCACGGGGGATCGAGCCGGATTGGAGGGATTCTATCTGGGTTTGGGAACAGGAACTCCGAAGGTTTTGGTACCCTTCGCGTAGGGAAGTGCTATGCAGATGGAGGGGCCGTCCGCAAACCAGGGTGGTCCGCGGACTAAGAGTTTGTCCGCGAACCAGGAGGGTCCGCAGACTGATTGGCATCCCTAGAACCAGGGTGGTTCGCGGCTTCGTGTTCAGCCAACGTACCAGGGTGTACGCAGAGGGTTCCACGTGAGCAGCAGTGGCCAAGGGCAGTGCCGATCGAGGGTTCGTTGGTCAAGGCTTCACCCGCGTAGAAGGGTAATACGCGGTGCAACAGATCGGAAAAAAGGCATAAACACCCTGGTACGCGGGGAGTGCATCCGCAGAGGGGATATGGTTCACGGTATTCTCTTTTTATGTTATTTTGAGTTCAAAGTTAACCAATTTATTATGCTTTTTTGGTTCCTTATTAGTTCATTCCCAGGTTTATACCGGCTCTGGTTCACGAACTGGAACTTCACTGTTTGTGAAATCCGAAGCCTTCCTTCAAAATCCTTCCACCCGAGTCTGATCGCTTTGCTCTTCTTCCACTTTCGAATCGTCTGAATCCAAATCATCCGAATCCCCCCTCCTTTCCCCCTTGGTCTCCTTTTATAGAGCGGGGAAAGAGATGTATCTTCGGTCACGTGACACATTTTGCGGAGGCCCACGACCGAATACCCGGTTTAAAGCTGACTTGGTCAATCCTTAATACGCTGTGGGTATTGAACACTGCCCCCCCCCCCCCCCCCGCGAACTGAACTCAGGGAGTACTTCGCAGCCTCGGAGGGTTCCACCTCCATTCCGCGAACGACAGGGGATGTGGCTTGAACCGGTTGACGCGGTCCGCGGTTGGGCGGTTCATGACAGTGAACTGGATCGACGCCCATCCTACCTTGCGACCGCGGAGGATCTCTACCTCCATTTTACAAACCACACTGGTCCATGGAAGGGGTGGCCACGGAGGGACTATCCACAAAGGAAATAACCGCTATGGGCTAGCTGCCGAGGATCTCTCCGCACGTGGTTCACGGACTGGTTTATCCTCTCCACGGAAGAGATCATCCGCGGACGATATGGGGTCCACAGATGGCTGCGGAACACCACTGGGAGCGATTCCTCCAGCATCTCCCAACGGGTTTTCACCCGTCCTTACTCTATTAATTTTTAGTGCCCCTCGATGAATATTTATAGAGTCATGAAGAGGCAGCATCGATGGGCACACAGAACGTTTTGCGAAAGCCCATGAAAGAACCCCCACCCGCAAATGACAGGGTCAACAAAGAGTTTTGGAACCGAGATCTGCGGAATTGCTCCGCAGTCGTGCTCCTCTCCACTTCTATCCCGTGAATGACTATGGTCCACAGAGGGGGTAGCTCGCGGTGGTGGACCGTCCTGGAACCCATCCTGCTTCGTGCCTGCGGAGGGTCCCTGCCTCTATTTTGTGGACAAAGCAGGTCCGCGGAATTGCGAGAGGGCGGTCTGTCGGACCGACCGCGTGCTGTTGCTGGGAGCTGGTGCGTGGACCGTTTCGGTCCTTTTCTAAGTCTTGCAGTAATTTGATTTCCTATTTGTGGAATTTTCAGGGCACTACAAATTCCCCCCATTGGAATGGGGTCTGATTGAAACCAAGAGGAGGCTATTCCGATGCAGAGTGGTCCTGAAACTCGATGAGTGATTTGACAATGCTCTAAATTTTTCCTGAGCTAATGGACTCAGCGAGCACAGTTCGACCTTTGCTAGGGTTTTATAGGAAAACCCCACAAACTTTTTGTATTTTATTTTAGTGCCCTAATTTTTCCTGGGCCCATTTAGTGTGGACCCAGCGGGTATAGCCCGACTCTTTCTTAGGTCGCCCTTTTCGGGTTTTCGGCCCAACAGGCTTTGTGTCTCGTTTTGTGAGCGGTTTAAAGTACCGCCGATAAGACTATCAATACTGATGTTTTAGTTCGAACAGATTTGACAAAACATGGCGGGGAAAGGGCCCCAATGGGGTTCAGCTAATTAAAAAAGGTTTCAATACTCTTCAGATGCACGTGGGGGGAACATGTTTAAATTTGAACGGTATGCAGGGCATGCCGGAAGGCATGGGTGATGCCTCAGCGTACAGAGGTAGGAAGAGCATTGCCTAAGGAAAACATGCCTTTGGTATATGGGCCAAGGGCAATCAATATGTAGAGCCACTTAGGGCATGATATGCATAGTCATGAAAAGGTGTCCTTAAGTCAATGGCTATCCATTTATGATGGCCAGGGGACTTCATGGAAGTCCGGTTCATGGAAACCACGATGGGTGGCTTGGAAAATTATGAAAGCCACCGGGGGTGGCTCAGAAGGGGAGTGTGACATCTAAAATGGTTTTGGGAACACCTGTACTAATCAGAAGCGTGGTCAAGAGACCACTTCCCTATGAATTTAGTTAGAGTAAGAGATGGTTGAGGCTTGGCGTAGTTTAAATTCATACAGCTAGGACACCATTTCAAATGGAATGACTTTTCCTGGTTCTTAGTAATCTTGTCAAAGATGATCCACCATATTTAGGTTGGGTTGTGAAAGAGGTTGGTAAACTGTAGCTCAGAGGGTTTCTGAATCCCGGGATAGACATGGGGGCTCACTGGCCAAGAGGTGTACGGAGAAAAGAATTGCCCAAGGAAATCATGCCTTTGGTAGATGGTCCAGGGGCTATCAATATGCAGGGCCACTGAGGGCATGGTATGCATAGTCACGCAAAGGTGTCCTTAGGTCAACGATTGTATTCCCCCGATAGCCAAGAAACTTCAAGGAAGTTGAGATTTGGGACCACCAGGGGTGGCTTGTGAGAGTCCGGCTTTTTTTTGAGTGCAGAGTATGGTTTATGATGAGAGGGTGCCTTGATATGGGGGAAACATCTAGACTGAACTTCTCGAGAATGGGTGAAGTAATCCCTTCTCACGCGGCTATGAGACGGTGGCTTGTGCTAGTCTGACTCGTGCACTGAAGGACAGACAAAAGCCTCCGTTCCTTTCTAAACCTGTAGCAGGTTTGACCGTGCAGTTTAGCGTCATACGGCAAAGACAAAGAGCATTATTAAAGGATGTTGTGCAGTTTAACCTCATGCATCGAGGACGAGGGGAATTTTTCTTTCCTTTGCCAATGCTGTGTAGTTTAACGTCGTGCAGCAAGGATGATTGACAGTTTATCATTTTGGGGTAAGGATGTAGTTAAAAAGTCCACTCTTGATTAGGATGTAACTGGGCCCGAGTATCCTGGCATGTCCAAGACATGGAGGGGAGTTGATGGTGTAAATCATGGTTCCGAGGCTTCTTGGATCAGGAGAGATGATATGGGGGCTCTGAGGCCAGTAAGCATACGGAGCTAGGAAGAGTGTCGCCCGAGGAAATCTTGCCTTTGGTGGATGAGCCAGGGGCTGTCATTATGCAGAGCCACTGAGGGCATGATATGAATAGTTGTACAAAGGTTTCCCCGGGTCGATGACTTTCCACTTCCGATGGCCATGAATAGTTATGAAGATCCGCAATTATCCAAGCCACGAAGTCTGTCATCGAGGAAGGAAATGTCTGAACATGTCGGGCATACTTGACCCTGGTTGCTGTTAAGGCTTAGAGAGCCCCCTGCACTGCTTTATTTTGTGCGCGGGGGTGTACCTTTACTTCATACAGTTTAAAGTCGTGCGGTAAGGACGAGATACTCCTAGTTTTGCGGTCATAGAGCTTGGACCATTGGGTGACTATTACTGTAGTCTCTCGAAGGATAACTGGGTCAACATGTTCTAATATACTTGGAATAAGATGGGGGATGAAGGTTGTAAAATGAAACTTTGATATTTCCTCGATCAGGAGGTATGGCGTGGGGGCTCTGAGGCTGGTAAGCGTACGGAGCTAGGAAGATTACCGCCCAAGGAAATCTTGCCTTTGATGGAAGAGCCAGGGGCTATCATTATGCAGAGCCACTGAGGGCATGGTATGCATAGTCGTATAAAGGCGTCCCTGGGTCGATAACCATCCGCTTCCGATGGCCATTAATGATTATGAGAATCCTTGATTGCTCACAATGCAGAGTTCGGCACGTGGGGATAATGGTGTCCGAGTGTACCAGAAACATCTTAACTTCAATTTTCCATTGAGTCAAAGTAGTCTAGTCCTGCCTTAATGTTCGTTGATGCATGTTGCTATGTGAACCATAGACGGACACATAGGCTAGCTAGGTAGAGATACCCTGGCAACACTTGGATGTGGAAAGGGGAATGATCTTGTAAACCACTTCACCATAAACTTCTGGATCAGGAGATATGGTATGGTGGCTCTGAGGCCGGTAAGTGTACTGATCTAGGAAGAGTGTCACCTGTGGAAATCTTGCCTTTGGTAGACGATCCATGGGCTATCATTATGTAGAGCCACTGAGGGCATGGTATGCATAGTCATGAAAATGTGTCCACAGGTCGATGACTTTCCACTTCCGATGGCCATGAGTGGTTATGAATATCCATAATTATCCTGGTCGTCGAGTCTGATGTATGGAAAGGATGCATCGAAATTTGCAAGGAGTATCTCCATATCCCATTACCATGTGTCTTCGGTGGGTCGCGACAAAGTCCGTGCAGTTTAATTTCAGGCGGTGAGGACGATGTCTGTGCATTTTAACGTCATGTGGTATGGATGAAGTTTGTGCAGTTTAACATCATGCAGTGAGGACGAGGTATACGCCCTGTACAGGTATGGTCCGTACATGGGGGGAAGGGGAATTTTGACATTATTGTTCGTTCAGTTTAACATCATGTGGAAAGGACACCAAAATACACCCCATGCAGGTCTAGTTCGTACACAGGGAAAAGGGATCATTTTTAAATCTTGCTATCCGTGCAGTTTTACGTCGTCCGGTAAGGATGAGAAGTAAACCCCGTGCTGGTCTAGTCCATACACGGGGGAAAAGGGCCTTTTTTTATCTTTTATTTAGGGGGATGGGCCAGGACTGGGGGATCCTGGCATCGCTACGTATCCTGCGAGGGCAGGAATCAAGCCACACGTATTTCTCTAAAAGAAGTATACCTCATGCCGGTCTGGTCCATACACGGGGGGAGAGAGTCATTGTTAAAACTTCTTGTCTGTGTAATTTAACGTCGTACAGTGAGGATGATTGATACACCCCATGCAGGTCTGGTTCGTACACGAAGGGAAGAAGGCATTTTTTAACTTTTATTCAGGGGGATGGGCCAGGATAAGGGATCCTGGCATCGCTACATATCCTGCGAGGGCATGAATCAAGTCGTACGTAGTTCTCTGAAATCCATACAGTTTAACATCATGTGGTGAGGATGAAATCCATATAGTTTAACGTAATGTTGTAAGGACGCGGGGTATAATTAGATTCCACTCAGTTTAACATCAGGTGGTGAGTACATGAATACACCCCGTGCAGGTCCGGTCCGTACACAGGGGAATATGCATTTTTGTTTTTGAGGGGGCTGGGATTGGGTGGGGAATTCTGGCATCGCTACGTATCCTGCGAGGGTAGAAATCAAGCCTCACATAGTTTTTTGAAAGATGATACACCCCGTGCAGGTCTGGTCCATACACAGGGGAAGAGGGAATTTTTGAATCATCTTGTTTGGACCGTTGGTTGCTTGGCAGTTTAACGTCATGCAGCTCGGACGAAGAGTACACCCCGTGCAGGTATGGTCCATACATGGAGGGAGGGGTATTATTAACTATTGTTATCCATGCAGTTTAACATCGTGCGGTAAGGATGAAATACTCTTAGTTTAAGGTCATAGAGTTTGGACCATTTGGTGCTTGGCAGTTTAACGTCATGCAGATCGGACGAACTCCATGCAGTTTAATGTCATGCAGTGAGGCCGTAGGTGACCCTACATGAAAGGGAAAAGGGGGGGTTTGCATAGTTTAATTTTGTGCGGTAAGGACGACTTCCGTGCAATTTAACGTCATGCGGTAAAGACGTCTTCCACTTTCGGTTTCTATACGAAATACTTCTTTAAGAATCTCGCATTTGTAGGAGCGGTTGTAAATTGTCCGTCCATAGAGAATAGGATATATGCTCCGTTGTAGAAGACCTTGTGTACAACGTATGGTCCCTCCCATTTGGGATCCAACTTTGGAGGCTTCTTGACGCATATCATTGGGGTCTAGAGTACCAATACCAATTCTCCTTCCAAGAAAGACCGAAGATGAACCTTTTTGTTGAAGGCTCGTGCAATCCTATTCTGGTAGACTTATAGATGGTGCAAAGTGTGCAGCCGCTTCTCGTCTAGCTGTTCCAACTCACCTAGCCGCTTATCTGATTGCTCATCATCAGACAATTGATCACAGATGGAAACACGGAGTGAGGGAAGTTGGAGTTCTATGGGAAGTACCGCCTCCGTGCCATACACCAATGAGTACGGGGTGGCCTGAGTGGCGGTGCGGATTGTGGTGCGATAAGCCCACAATGCATGGAGGAGT
Source organism: Viscum album (assembly GCA_963277665.1). NCBI lineage: Eukaryota > Viridiplantae > Streptophyta > Magnoliopsida > Santalales > Viscaceae > Viscum > Viscum album. The sequence goes on from OY728123.1 coordinate 1,762,602,257, forward strand.
TTATCCGGCCATGACTTCTTGTCTTTTTCCACCATTTTCTGGAGAATTTTGGACAGGGTCTTGTTGAAAGCCTCTATCTGTCCGTTGGCCACTGCATGGTAGCAGGATGAGTGGTTCGCCTTGATACCATACATGTGGTATAGTTTCTCCAATTCAGCAGAGCAGAAGTTGGTGTCGTTGTCCGTCAGTATGGTATGAGTGATGCCAAATCTGGTGATGATATTGGTTTTCACAAAGATGACAATATTTTTCCCTTGAATTCCATGTGGGGTATGGATTCTTCCCATTTGGAAAGGAAGTTGGTTTCTGTGAGGATATACTTCAGCTATTTGGCCGTGGAGGGATGATATGGTCCCACGACGTCCATTCCCCAGACGGAATACGACCATGAGTAATTGGATTGATGGAGTAACTCCGGGGGTTGGTGTATGAAGTTTCCATGAATTTGTCATGAGTGGAATTTTGTGGTAAAACACTCACAGTCTAGTGCCACTGTAGTCCAATAATACCCAATCCCCCGAACCTGATGGGAAATCTTGGTCCCCGGTTGATGTGCTCCACATGCATTGGCATGTACTTCAGTCATTACAGCAGAAGTTTCTTCTCCATCAATGCATCTGAGGAGCACTCCATCGAGGCCTCGATTCTAGAGGACCTCTTGCTAACCCGTGCCACTATATAGGACAAAGTTGATTGCCCTACTCCATATTTTCTCTCGTTCATCCCTGTCTGATGAAAGTTCTCCCTATTGAAGGTAGCTTGCAATGGGGGTCATCCAGCCGGTGGCAGGAGCATATGGCTTGGGAACATGACTAAATTCATGGATTTTTTCCATCTTAGCTTGAAAAAATAGCAATACCATTCGACGGTGAGAAATAATGATAACCATTTCATCCTGGCCTCGGTCAGCTAGGGTTGTGGTAGCGTTGGATAATGCATCAGCCTGGGCATTCTAAGACTGGGGAATATACGTTAATGTTGGTTTTGTGTAGAATTCCTCCATTAACCCTCAGACATGGTCAAACAGGGGGATCAACTCCTCCTTTTTAATAGCATAGTCACCATTGAATTGCTTGATGACCAGCTCCGAGTCACCTTTTACCTTAAGGTGCTATACTTGTGCCTGGAGTGTGAGTTCCAGGCCTACAATGAGGGCTTGATATTCCACATCATTGTTCGTGCACCCCTCTGATAGGAGGAAGGAATATGGTAGAACTGCCTTTTCTGGGGACAAGAGTATTATCCGCAAACCAACTTTGTTGAATCTAGGATCCTCTATCCTCCTCCCGGTTGGGCTTCTGGATGCGCCGTTGAAGTACACTTCGCATGCTGGGAAATCCTCTTAAACCGAGAAGATGTCTTCATCAGGTAGCTCGGCGTCCAGTATAGTGGTCCCTATCAAAGGGTTCTCTGCCAGAAACTCTACTAATTCTTGACCCTTGATGGCTTTCTGAGGCACAAATCGGATGTCAAACTGTTGCAGGATGACCACCCATCGGGATAGGCATCCAGTTAGCATCAGGCAACTGAGGATGTACTTGAGTGGGTTACTTCACAAAATAAAATGTACCTCGTGATGATGCAGATAATTTCACAAAATTTGAACTACGATGACCAAGGCCAAACAGTTCTTCTCGATATTTGAGTATCGAGTCTCAGCATCAATCATTGTTCGGGTGAGGTAATAGAGACTGTTTTCACTGCCTGTGTCATTCTTTTGTGCGAGGAAGGATCCCAGTGATCTCTCTAAGGCTGTCACGTACAAGATGAGAGGACTTCCTTCAAAAGGGGGAATTAGCACCAGTGGTCTTAAGAGGTACTTCTTCATGTTGTCGAACCCCTCTTGGCAGTCATCCATCCATTGGTACGTGGCCCCCTTCTTCAATAAACTAGTGAAGGGAAAACATTTTCCTGCGAAGTTGGCTATGAACCGCCTGATATGGGCTATGTGTCCTTGGAATCCCCTCAACTCAGTGAGGTTGTGGGGAGGTGGTAGACCAAGGATAGCATTTGTATTTTTAGGGTCGACTTCGTTGCCACGATGGAGTTCGATGAAGCCAAGGAATTTCCTAGAGGTAACCCCAAAGGCGCATTTCAAGGGGTTCATCTTCAAGTTATGCTGTTAGAGCTTTTTGAAGATGGAATCAAGGTCCGAAAGGTGATCTGAGCACTTCCTGGACTTGACCACTAGGTCATCCACATAACATTCAACGAATTTTCCCAGGAACAGTTTAAATATCTGATGCATGGCACACTGATATGTGGCGCCAGCATTCTTGAGACCAAAGGGAATGACCCTGTAATAGAATACCCCTTGAGGGGCCCTGAAGGCAGTGACTTATTTGTCTTCTCAGGCCATCCTTATTTGATTATATCCAGAATAGCCGTCCATGAAGGATAGAGCCTCGTACCCAGCCGTCGCATCGATTAATAATTTAGGGATTGGAACTGGGAAGTCATCTTTCGGGAAATGCCGATTGAGATCTCTAAAATCGATGTAGATGCAGATTTGTCCGTTCTTTTTCATGACAGGGATGATGCTGGCCAACCAAATGGGGTACTGGACCTCTCGAATGAAGCCTGCTTTAATGAGCTTATCGACCACAACCTCTATTTTGGCAGCATGTGAGGGATGTGTCCTTCTGGAGGCCTGTTTATAGCCCTGGTGGTCTTCTAGAAGGCCTAGGTGGTGCGTCTCCACTTCGGGATCGAGTCCTGGCATTTCCGTGTAATTCTTGGCAAAAAAATCCCTATGTTGCCTCAGGAAAGAGGTATATACCTCGTGCTCCTCGGGGGATATGGCTGCACTAATGAGAGTAGGCCTCAGATCTTGCTCAGTACCCAGGTTTATTTCCCTGAGTTCATCCACAGTGGTGGAGATACCTCCCTCAAATGCGGGAGGTGTGTCCCGGAGATCTTCATCCTCTTCTTCTCCCATGTACTCATCTTATTGATCTGACGAGGATAGAGCTTTCGGTCCGAGCCATCGGGAGTCCAGAGATGAGGTGTCGTGGGCATCCTTACTCGATTATTCATCCCCAGATCGAGGGTTGGTGGACGTTACCACATTGTCACACTCATGCGTTATGGCTGAAGTCATGAGGACATATGAGTGCATGCCCAGACTTGAACTCCTACTCTCAATGTGGTTGATGGGAAGGACATAATCTCTGCCAATCTTCCTGAAGGGGTCATCAGGAACCATCTCAAGGCCGTTTAGGGTGGGGATCCAGTCGACACCATCGACCAAAGGCTTCTTTATCTTTTTTTTATAGAACCCAGCGTCAATGTAATGTGACTCGGAGAGCTCGAAAGGGGCCTTGTCGGCATGCAATGTTTCACTTTGTCCATTGATGTAGTACATGATACACTGGTGATAGGATGAAGGAACGACCATGTGTTTATGGAGCCACGACCTTCACAACAGGGCATTGAATGTTGTGTTGTGCCGGACCACCAGGAATTCCATGTAGGCTACCAGGTCACCAAAATGGGTCTTCAGCTTAATTTTCCCCATTGGTTTCTGCTCACTCTTGTTGTAACCCAACAGAGTTGTGGCCGAGGGAATTAGGTTGTTCTCACTATATCCCAACTTATGGAGTGTCCGTAGGTGAAGGAGGTTAACTATAGAGCCATTGCCTATAAAGACTTTCTGGATCTCAATACCATTCAGTGTTTCAGACACATATAGTGGTCTGATGTGTCCTTGCATGATGGTATATTCATCCTGATCGGTGAAGGAAATCACCGCATTGCATTCAGCCGGGTCAGTCTTCGTCTGGTAAATTTCAGCGGAAGCTACCTTGGCTTGAAACTCCTAAGGGATGATCAAAGCTTCTATAGGCGCCTCCCTAAGGTCTGCTGACAGAATTAGGGCATCTAGGATTGATAGCTTGGCTGGTACCGATGCCAGCTACTTAAGGATATCATATTTCTTCTCCAACAGCCGACACTTCTCCATTGGCAGGAGAGTCTTAGTGGGTGATTTAGGGGCTGGAGCATTTGAAGAGGAGGGACCAGCCACAGGGTCGAATATCGATGGCACTCCCATGTTTTGAGGAATTGGCCCGGACGGTCTATTTGTGAACACTAGGCGGCCATACACTTTCTCCTCCTCTGGCGGGTAACGTAGAACAATAGGGTCGGAGTGGCTACTTGTGGAGGTGGAGGGGCATTCCTTCTCCTGCTGAGTCCGTTGAAGGGCTCTCCCATGGGTTTCTGTGATACTAACGGTTTGGGTCGGGGTCCAACCGTAAGGTTGGTTTCGGTCGTGGCTGCATCTCCCCTGGTATCCCCTACCTCTGCGATTCCTCCTCTCGGCTCCTCATGCAGGGAACTCGGGTTTGTAACCATACCCTTCATCAGGGAATGATTCCATAAGATGGATGAAATTAATAGAACCAAAGATTGTCTCTTCATCCTCTGATAGGTCAACCTGGTCGGTTGTCCTTGGCGGTGCCGTTTGGTGGGTCGGTGCTTGTGGTGCCAAATTCGAGGACATATAATCTGCAATGGTCGGGACTAACTTTAGCCCCATCGTGGACCGCTCCTCTTACGATTATTTCCTCCTCCTTCGATTATGCCCGGATTACTGGCTTGTGGAGGGTTGTGAGGTCGATACTGTCGGTTCTGCGGCTTTAGAGGCTGTTGTTGGCAACACCGGCTACTATAGTTGAGCTCGGAGCATGCCCTGGGCTCAGTTGATAGTCTTATGAGTCATCTAGTTGTCAAATTTCTGCCACTGCTTGCTGGTGACTTTCTGCCACCCCTCCTCTTTTTCGGAGTCGGTGGTCGAGATACATGCTACATGTGCTCGGGGTGGTCCCAGCTCGACCTGTCCGGAGTCTACCATCCTTTGTAGGAGGTCATTGAAGACGAATCATTCTCGGATACTATGCCCCAACATCCGATGGTAGGGGCAGTAATCTGGCCTGTCATTGCGGCCAACCTCATCCGGTTTACTCATCTCTGGGAGGCCGATCAAGTTGCAGTTCTTGGCGGCAGTGATGTAACCGAAGACTTGATCTTCTCAGAACAAGTATACTTTTTTTCTTCGTTCATCAAACTGGTTCTGCTTCGATCCTCGATGATCGTCCCATTTAGGTGGGGGCGGCCGCCGGTATGCAGGGGGCACTTGACAATTTTGTGGAGGCCTGAGCGGTGGAGCGGGCACAAGGGCCGACTTGAGTGTGACAGCGGACGCTTCAGCTCTAGGGGCTCTTTTCGTAGGAACTTTTGAGACTATTCGGGACTTCTAATTAGTCCACTGCAGGGAGTCCTCAATTCTCTGGGAAATGGTTGATAGATGGCGGAAGCCAGTGGTGCACTCCACTTGTATGAGCGGTGTTCGTAGCTCATCTCGAAGATTATCGATGCATATGGCTAGCATCTCATCTTGAGGCATTGGCCAGTTCAGGAAATAGGCCAGACCTTTCCATCTGGCTATGAAATCTGAGACCCTCTCGTTCTTCCTCTACTTGCAGTTCATGAGATCACTAAACGTTGTTTTAGGAAACGTCGAGCTGAAGTGGAACATGAAATGCGGCTGAAGGTCTTCCTGTCTCTTTATTGACTAGGCTGGCAGACTCATATACCAAACGAAGGCGGATCCTTGCAAGGTCTGTATGAAACATCTGAGTTTCACTGCTTCTTTATGCTCCGGAGTACCCATCCTAGGGTCGTAATAGGATGCGTAGTGAATTAAATGCTATTCCGGATCACCTGACCCGTTGAAGATAGGGAATACAGGGCTCCCAAAATTGGGTGGAGGTGGTGTGTTTCTCACCCAATCCGGGTAGGGTTTCCTCTCTGGCTGTATCGGAGCGCTTTGACCTTCCATCGCTTCCAATCGAGCTGTTAGTGCCTCGATGGTGGTGGTGAGACCCTGGTTTACATCTTGTTGAGCCCGGTCCTGGGCAGGCGTAGCCCGAGGCATTGCCTGAGGATCCGGATTGGCCGGCACCAGGGGTGCGTGTGCCGTTTGTGGCACCTTCGGAGGGTTCAGGTGTACTCAATCCGGTTGCTTCTCGAGTGGAGGGAGTTCTTGGAATTCATCCGAATCTACGTTTAGGTAGTTGGACAGGCTGGGATCCTCGTTGGACGGGAGCCCTGAATGTGTTTTGTTTGCTGGGGAAAACCTTAGTCCTTGAGGTGCATTTACTAGGAGTGCATGACATGGCTCCTCCTGGGATGCACTTTCAATAAGGCGGTTCCTCTAGAATAGATCGACATTAAGCCACCACAATTCTTTCATCTCCTCTTCCAGTCGAGCGAATCTCTCTTCGAGCGTGAGTGGCTTATTCTTGTCGAGAGAAGGAGGCGGGTTTAGGGTAACCAGTCCTTTGTTCTTATCCCTGTTGGAAGCTCACTGCATAGGCAGAAGAGGATCGGCTAGAAGGACGACCATATTTAGGGCGGCCCTCTGGTTCCGGGTGTGCACACCTGGTGGTTCGTTGTGAGTCACAGCTTGGCTGGAACTATCCTCTCCCGATCCATCCGTATTTGCAGTATCTCTGGTATCAACCATGGGGTTAACCTCTAAGACATTGATAGATGCATATAACAGGCAGGAGAAGATGTCATCTTCCAAATGGGAATAGGATCTCCCACGTCTTTTGTTGGCCTTCCCTTTTGTGTCCTGGGATTGCCTTCATACTTCTTGACGAAGGGTGACGCAGAGAGTTCTTTGATGCGACCTTACGGTGCGACTTCCTCTCGGAGGGGATGATGATTCAAATAAAGATATAGGATGGGAACCTCCTCTTATGACTATCCTCCTTAGATGAGAGAATACTGACTCTCATGGGGGAGGTTGTTGTTGAGGGGGTAATAATGCCCCCAGCCCTGAGGGTTGGGGTTGGCTCTGTTACTTGTACATTGAGTCTCTTCCCGGTTTTATTGGTCTTAGGGGGCATTTGTAGTCAAAAATGCCCCCATTCCCACAGGTTGGGGTTGAACCTAGATTGCGACAGTGGTTGCGGCTATGGTTACCTGCCTGATCTTGCGTGGCCCCATTCGAGGGTGAAGTGGGTTTGGTGCTGAGTTCTTCTGTGAATCAATCCCTTCTGGGGAGGCAGGAAAATATCGTTGATTGGACTCTCTTAGGCGAGAGGCATGTCGTGTGCTCTCGGTGGCCTGATTTAGGAGTTCTTGAATGGCTTGTTCCCATCGGTTCTGACGCTTATAGGACTTACTCAAGGCCTGACATTGCTGGGTGTGTTGCCTTTGCTTAATAAAGAGACCACTCGATTTCCATCTTGATGTGATGACGTTGCAAGACACCATGCCGAACGAGTTTTTCTGGACGGGGAGCAGAGTGAAATGCAGAGCTCCATGTTCTACCCATCCCCTGATATGGACTCCCGTCGGAGCATCACCGATGAGGTAGCACAGCTGGTGCAACACATGGAGGCAGGCTATCTCCATGTTTACTTTACGCCTCTCGGGTCACTGTTGCCTTACTGAAGGAAGAGCTTCTAGGTCGATGTGACGCAGGAGGTCTCCTATCGTCTTGACATGGTCTACATACCCTTCATAGGGTTGAAATCCTGATTTCAGCCGGCGAAGGGTCATCCATATATTATGGAAGATGCCGTGCATGCATTCTTCCAACAATTCTCTGGGTATGTCAAACTGAGAGGTGGTCGTAGGCCAAAACATAACTGGTATATCATCCCTGGCCAGTCGTTTCCTCAGGTGCAACATATCGGCATACTCCTCCTCTAGTGATTCTTCTACCCGGTCAGCCCAACTGAGACGCTCGCTGCCAATGTGGTTGGAGGCAGTGGGACTGGTAGGTGCTGAATCATTATGTGGGTGATTCTGAGGTGGTTAAAAGGATGAACGCGGCCCTGGACTGTCTCCTAATTGCAGAAGGATGTCTTTGGTGACTAAATGGGAATCTGACATGCTTGATCCAATCCTTCTGATTTCCTCAGCATACGATGGTCTTTTGGTGCTTGATTCGGCATGAGGAGGACCTTCCTGTCGATATAATATGTCATCATGGGGAGGACCTCTGCAATGGCGACCGTAATGGCGAGGACTACCATTACTGCTTGATGCTTCACTGTATAGAGGACTTTTGTAGTGCACACCCTAGGGAGGACCTCCAAGGTGTGTCGCAGCAAGGGGAGGACCCTCTGGCTGTGTAGCGTCATTACGGGGAGGACCTTCACAACAACCACCATCATGGTGAGGATGACCATCACCGCTTGACGTTCGACATGCATCCTGGGGAGGACCTTCAGGACCCACCGCGACAAGGGGAGGACCTTCTTGTTACTTGAGGCCAATGCGGGGAGGACCTTCGCAATGGAGGATGTGGTGGTGAGGACTACCATCACAGCGGTGTAAATGGTGAGGACTACCATTACTGCTGCCGCAGGGAGAATATATGCAGGATACATCTTGGGGAGGGCCTCCAGAATGTACGGTAATGAGGGGAGGGACTTCTTGTTTCTTGAAGTCTCTACGGGGAGGACCTCCATTATCAGGGTGGCGAGGACTACCACCTTGATCTGATGCCTGGCTGTGTGGAGTTCAGTTGCAGCGTAACCCCTGGGGAGGACCTTCAGGGTAGGCGACGACAAGAGGAGGACCTTCTTTTCATGATGAGACATCACTGTGGGGAGGGCCTCCATAGTTGCGACTATGATAGTGAGGACTACTATCATAATCTGTGGTCCCACTACAAGGAGAGTGATTGTAGTGTATACCCCGGGGAGGACCTTCAGGGCGGACCACAGTAAGTGGAGGACCTTCTTTCTTCTCGATCTTCTGGTCACATGGAGGGTTTCTGTGACTCGCATCAAAAGAGGAGCTCTTGTGATCAATTGTTACATGCCTGCGGGGGAGGCCCCCACGGGTGCTCTGGGGAGGACCTTCAGAGCTGCTGGTAGCGAAATTGTGTGGAGGACCTTCACAACTGCTACTGCCACTCCCATAATATGGTAATGGGTGGGAAGGGTTCTGAGCCTTTGATGTATGCTTAGCGGCATTGGGAACCCCAGCTTCCAACAGAGTGGAGTCATGAACTCCCTCTTTATTTTTCGGATGCCTTGGGCGTGTTCGGGGTGCTCTTTTGCAGGCAGCAGTGACCATCTGCTGTTGACAATGGCCTTCACCTTCTTTGTGTCCCTGTCTAATTGGGTCCCGTGATTTTGCCGGGATACGCTGACAAACATCTTGACTTTTAGCAGGGATATATGTCTGCTCTGAAGCATCCACCATGATGGACGGGTGTCCACCAGTTGGAACGAGTGAATCTGCTTGATCTGGTTTCCCTTGCATTACAGAATATTGCTGGCAACCCTCTTGGGAGAAAGTAGGGATGCAGGTCTACTCTGAGGCAGCTATCTCGTCTCTTAGATGAGTCTCCTCAATTGGGGAGATGGGCTCATAGGCCCGAGTCCTTGCTGGTACTGCTGATGCAATTACATTCTGGAAAGTCTGCAAGATATGATCTGGGATCAATACCTCCTCCTCCATCATTTCCAGGATATGTAGGGAAACATATTTGGCTGGAATGGGTATAAAAGACCATTCTGGTATTAGAGTATAAATATCCTGCTCCGGTCCTCCGATGGTTAGTGGGTAATGACAATTCAATTTTGTCGGGGCAAGTGAACGAATCTTCCCCTGTACCGGGATACGCCTGTTTATCTCTCTGTTTTCTGCCACATCGGAATGGCAGACTTTACTTGCATCCACAGGGAACTGGCCCTGCATATATTGGTTTCCCACTGTATTGAGTCAGTGGCCTTTTCTAGTGGGGAGACGATCCTGCCAATGATTATTTTCCACATCTGGGTGGCGGGATTTGTTGATCGCCACTATATCAGGATGGCAGGTGTGAGAAGCAACTTCTAGGAGCTGGTCCTACAGGCACTGGGTCGCCACCACGTCAGGTTGGTGGACTTCATGACCTTGGGTAGGGAGAGGTGCCTACCTGACAAGTGCCTTCTTGTGTGAGCGACAGGCGTGACAGAGCTCGGTGGGGATGTGCGCCGGCTCGCATGATGCCGCCATGTCTGGATGGCCGACTCATGAGGAGCAAACAGGTGTAGGTTCCTATTCGTGGTACGTCTCTGTGGCTGGGTAGCGGAGCTCCTCCTCAGGGACCAGGGTGATGACCGGTCCCCGATTGTACGTCTGCTGCCCTCGTCGGGCGGTCCGAGGGGCCGGAGCTCGGGGAGTGTGGGCCTCAATCCTCGGGGAGACATCCTTCTCGGTGCGAGGATGTTGAATTACAGTGTGACCATGATGATGTTTGTTAGCGGGGGCCTTGAAGCGGAACCCCCATTCGGTGGGGATGAAGTCCTCAACGTCGACCTCTTCCGCCTCCATAAGATAAGGGAGGTACGCATTGTCCCGTTCTGAGGATAGACTCCCGAAACGGTTGGAGACAGCAATAGGGGATGTATGGGTCTTCCTTTGCGGCCGCCGCTAGGCAGGCGACCGACGAGTTCTGGCAGATTGGAGGGTGTGCATGGCCGCCTCCACCGTTGGGAGAGTACCGTTCACATGGTACTCTTAGATCAGCACGTCCAATACCCAGCATTGAAGATGTTGGGTGGGTGACAGGGTCCTCCGTAGGTGAGGACATCCGGTCATTGTGTTGTTGGAAGCACGCTCTTGTGAGTTCCATCGGGACGCCATTGGATCGAAGGGAGTTTTGAAGGTAGTACCTGTAAAACATTTTAGCAAGTACAAGCAGCAAACCTGTTAAAGAAACATCTCATGATCCCATTCGTAATTAATGACCTTTCTTGGACCACCTTGTGAGTAAAAGGGGGCACATGGTGGGATTAAGTTAAATCCTTCATGCTTGGTTAAAGATTCACGTCGGGTTCACCATTTTTGTTCCATGGGTTTTCGGCCTCGAAACGCCCAATGGCTCCGTATCCGATGATGTGCGGACTGCTTTCCAATGGTAGGCTTTCGCTGGATGGTCTATCCAGCGATGCATAAGAACTCACATTAATGGAGAGGATGGGAAGTCGGGCTCAATGCACCCTTTTGGGGGGAATTATTGCCTGTTCCGGGACTCTCTTATAGATTTAAGACGTATTCATATGTTCTTGAATCTTTGGTTTATACCCAAACATAGTATCCATGGATTTAACCCTTTATTGGCAATGGTCAGTTGAACACAGGGGTTTAGAATCATTTATGCTCGAGGTTTACCATCCCTTGTTGGATTAATGACCTCGAGGAGTCTGAACTCACTGAGACGATGCTGGGGGAAGCTCGGTGAACCGATGTGAAGATAGTCGGATCAACCGGTTGTTGGGATTGACCCTTAGGGAGGCTTCCTATGTATCCTGCGTAGGAAACAGGGATCAAATTTCACGTATTTCGAATCGGGGTGGCAGAAAACTGACGTGAAGGTAGACCCGGGGGTCCAGTTGTGATCAGGCTTGAACCTCAAGGAGGCTTCCTATGTATCCCTGTGGTAGGGAATCAAGGTCCTCGTAGTTCGTATTAGTGCGGGGATTATGCTCTGAGGCAGCCCAATACGTGTATTAGGGCTTACACTCTGAGGATGCCCAAGATGTTAGTAAACCGACATGAAAGGGGGTCATAATGACCTGTTATTGGGCTTGAACTTTGGAGAGGCTTCCTACGTACCCCTCCTAGGAGACAGGGATCAATGTCCACGTAGTTCAGATGGTGTGGGGCTTACGCTCTGAGGCAGCCCATGATGTGGATTGGGGATTACACTCTGAGGAGACTCAAGATGGATGTCATGGTCGATGCCTACTCTAAGACCACATGAGTCATGCTTGGTGTAAGAAACAAGAGGTACCAGGGACCAGAAGATCACGTCGCGAAAGGTGCGTCTTTGAGAAGTGGAGTGGGGCTTACGCATGAGGGTTTCCCATAGTGTAGATTGGGGCTCAAACTCTGAGGAGGACCATGGTAATGGATTGTGGCTTACACTCTGAGGAGGCCCATGGTGTCAAAGCGCAACGAGAGAGGGAAAAGGGGTGCTCATGTCCCCATCTCCTCTCCTGTTCCCCGGGGAAGTACCCTGGGAAATACCAAGGTGCATGGGGATGACTGCCTTATGATGGGTATGTTTCCCCCTCTATGGGGAGGGGAGAAGTGTCCAACCGCTGAAGCATTCAGTCCCCTATCCTAGAGAATAGAGGCAGGAAGGGGGCCCTCGGGCTCAGACCCCACATTACCGTGGGAATGTGGTCCAAGGCATGCTTTGGGAATCTTCCCAAGTGTTGGGGAAACCCCTTTGACCCTGTTTACTGTGGGTATGTGAACTCAAAAAGGTGGGCTGATGCGCCTGAGGGTTACACCAGATGGATCTAGTGGCTCTGGTGGAGGCCTCGGCTCAGGGATGATGAGTAGGCCCGTGAAGGAGTCACAGGGGATCGGGCCGGATTGGAGGGATTCTATCTGCCTCGGGGAACATGAACTCCAAAGGTTTTGGTGCCCTTCACGTAGGGAAGTGCTATGCGGCTGGAGGGGCAGTCTGCCAACCAGGGTGGTCCACGGAGAAAGAGGCCATCCGCGAACTAGGAGGGTCCACAGACTGATTGGCATCCCGCGAACCAGGGTGGTTCTCGGTCTGGGGAGCATCCCACGAACCAGGGTGGTTCGTGGCTTTGGGTTCATCCCATGTACCAGGGGGTATACGAAGGTTTCCACGCGACCAGCGGTGGCCAAGGGCGGTGCCGAGCAGGGGTTCGTCGGTCGAGGCTTCCCCTCCGTAGGAGGGTACTACATGGTGCGACATATCAGAAAAAAGGCATAAACACCCTGGTCCGCAGGGAGTGCATCCGCAGAGGGGCTATGGTTCACAGTGTTCTCTTTTATGTTATTTTGAGTTCGCGGTTCACCAAATTATTATGCATTTTCGGTTCCTTATTAGTTCGTTTCCAGGTTTATACCTTCTCTGATTCGCGAACTGGAACTTTGCTGTTTGCGAAATCCGAATCCTTCCTTCAAAATCTTTCCACCCTAGTCTAATCTCTCTTCTCTTCTTCTTCTTCTTTTTAATCGTCCTAATCTGAATCCTCTGAATCCCCCCACCATTCCCCCTCAGTATCCTTTTATAGAGTGAGGAAAGATATGTATCTTCAGTCATGCGACACCTTTTGCGGAGGCCCATGACCGAATATCCGGTTTATAGATGACTTGGTCAATCCATAATTTGCGATGGGTATTGAACGCTTCTCTCCCACCCCCCCCCGCGAACCGAACATAGGGAGTACTTCGCAGCCGTGGAGGGTTCCGCCTCCATTCCACGAACGACAGCAGATGCCGCTTGAACTGGTCGACGCAGTCCCTAGTTGGGGCGGTTCATGATGGTGAACCGGATCAACGCCCATCCTGCCTCGCAACTGTGGAGGATATCCACCTCCATTTCATGAAGGACACTGGTCCACGGAAGGGGTGGATGTGGAGGGACCATCTGCGAAGTAAATGGCCACTGTGGGCTGGCCGCGGAGGAGCTCACCGCACGTGGTTCGCGGACTGGTTTTTCCTCTCCCCGGAAGAGTTTATCTGCGGACGATATGGGTTCCGTGGATGGCCGCGGAACACTGCTGGGAGTGATTCCTCCAGCGTCTCCCCACGGGTTTTCACCCGTCTTTCCTCTGTTAATTTTTTGTGCCCTTCGGTGAATATTTATAGAGTCGTGAGGAGGTAATATTGATGGGATCACGACACATTTTTCAGAATCCCATGATGGAACCCCCACACCCGCGAACGACTAGGTCAACCAATATTTGATGAGTCATGGTGGGGTTGCTTCATGGCGGCACACTAATCCGCCTTTATTCTGTGAACTATGAGGTTCGCAGTGGCATGGGAAGGTTGTCGCAGTTCACGGCGGTGGACCGGCCTGACACCAATCCTGCTTCGCACCCGCGGAGGTCCCCACCTCTATTTCGTGGATGACACTGGTCCACGGAATTGTGGGAGGGAGGTCTGCCGAACCTTCAGCGTGCTGTTGCTGGGAGCCGGGGCGCGGACTGGTTCAGTCCTTTTCCAAGTTTTGGGTTATCAAATTTCCCCCTTGCTGAATTTTTTGGACCCTACAATTGTGTTCTTATTTTTTCTTTTCTTTATTTCAAAGCGTTAAACAAAATTTGATTCAAACTCTAAAAAAACCTGTACTTTGATTATTATTCTTAACTTGTTCTTATATTATGATTTCTTTCAGAAAATTTATTTCAAAATTTAAATTAAATTTTTAATATTTTTTTAACAGAGCGCTGATTAGCTTTGAGAAATATTTTAATAGAATAAAATTTTATCAAACTACTATTTTTATTAAATTGGAAAATTTATTTTAAATTGGGGGATTTTATTTGAATTTTTTTAACATAAATTTTCATGGGTACTCAATTCACCCCCCACTCTTGAGTTACTCACTCCGAGCAAAAATATTCCTTCATTTTTTTGAAATATTTGAAAAGCAAGAAAAAAATTCAATTCCAACTCAATACTCATATAAAATTCAAAAGTCATCAATTCTAAAAATTCATTAAAAATATTTTAAACAGAATAAAAAAAAATCGATATAAACATTCACAATTAAGAAAGCATTAAAAATTTCCTTAATAAACAAAGTTAGATCAACCTTTCTGCTTTTGTTTTTTTTAAATAAAACTAGTCAACCATTCATACCAAGATTGAGGATCCTATTTCAAACTATATAGTATTAAATAGTATAAAAACATGATCAGAATGATTTTAATTTTTAAAATATTGGCACTTTATAACATACAATTCTCTAGAAATATAACTGTTTAGAACAGAGTTTTTGACATCCATTTGAAATAATTTAAATCCTTGAAAAGTATCATAAGATAATAATATTATAATTTCTTCTAATCTAGAAACATGTGAAAAATATTATTTAAAATAAATACCTTCCTCTCGGGAATATCATTGAGAAAAAAATATAGATTTATTTTTAAAATGTATTTTTAGATTCATAATTTTTTTTTATAAAGATTCATTTTATTCTAATAACATGGGAATCATCTAGTGGAATAACTAATATCAACACACTATTTATAGTAAACTAATTTAACACATCATACATAACCACTATCTAATTATAATCATTCAAAACCTAATCTATATTTTTAGGTACCAAATAAAAAATGAAATCATTACATGCACAAATATTTATAAAATAATTTATAGTTTGAATATTTGTTTCAACATTTACAATCACATTATCTATAGGGTGATATCTATGATTATTATAAGATATTTCATGAATAGGCTTGATGTGAGAAGAAATATTTTCCCCTTTCAGAAGTTCATCATCATCTTGTGGTTCCTCATTTTCCAAATTAAAATCTCCAAATTCATCCTTAAGATGAATAATTTTATTATCCCATTTATTCAATAAATTTTCGTCCAAATTAACTTGGATTTATTCTTCAACAACCATAGTTATGTTATTGTATACTCTATATTCCAAAGTATAATTTGGATATCCTAAGAAAACTCCCTAATAAAATTTTACATCATAATTATCTAAAACATTATTAGTATTAAGAACAAAAAAATTACACCCAAATATACTAAGATTATAAAATATTAGGTTTTATTCTCTTCTAGAGTTAATTTGATGAATTTTTCAAAAGTGGTCATAAAATAATTCTATTAATAACATTAGTATATTTTTTCATATATTTAGTACATAAAATTTTAGGCTTATTAAACTCATTTAATGTGGTCCTAACCATTTGTTAATGGAATATATATTTACTTTCTATCACACCATTTTTTTGGGTACTAGACAAAGAAAGATCTTAAAAATAACCATTTTCATAAAAAATTAGAGAAATTATAGATTCTAGAATTTACCACCATGATCACTAATAATTTGTTTTTTAAACTTTTTTTTCATTTTGAAGAAATTATAAAAATGTGTCAAACTTAGATAATGTTTCATATTTGAGTGTAAGAAAATAAACCCATGTATAACTAATAAAATCTATAGTAATAACAAAATGATAAATCTTACCCGCAAAACTAGTAGGTTTTATAGGAACAAATAAATATAAATAAATATGATTAATATTCCTTTTTTTTATTTCATTAATTTACTTGAATTTTATTTTATTTTTCTTCTAAGTAAGTGTAACAAGAAAAGGTGTTGTCCACATTATGTTCAGGTAGTTTTTAAAATATTTTGTTCTTACAAAACTAGTTAACGAAACTGTAATTAGCATGTTCCAATAACTTATTCCAAAAAATTCAATCATATTGTATAAAATTCAAAATAATTATATTTTTAACTATAAATTTAGAAAAATGAATTAATTATTTTTGTCTTTTCTATTTGTATACAAAAAATATATTTACCTTAAATATAATGAATTTATCATTTTAAATTTAACAATAATTCCATCATCACAAAGCTATAAAATTATTATTAATTTTTTTAATATTTCAACATATAAAACATTAAAGATAATAAGAAAATTAGAAATTCCAACCCCACTAAGACCTTTTATCTTTCAATTAGAATTATCACCACAGTTACATTTACCTATATCAAAATTATTTAATGACAAAAGGTTGATATATCACCAATCATGGGTGTTGAGAATCCACTATCTGGGTTCCAAATATCTATTTTGATTCTCCCAATTCATAATTCCTACTAAAATAGATTTAAGGATGTTTCAGTTACCCTAAAAATTGGGGTCTGATGGGATTAACATATGAATTATTTGGAACCCAAACTGATTTCAAACACATATTTATAAGAAATATTGAAGATAAATATTTATAAATACAATCCTCAGTATATCCAAGATATTGTGTAAATCTCGAGGAACACTAATTTCCATAATCAACTTTCATATGATATCAAAAACATGTAGAAATAGATGTATATCCATTAGGTATTTAAAAAAATAAAGTCTTATATATTTTGAGTAGATTATTTTTATAACTAAGATCAGATCTCTTCTTGTTCATTTTATTGAAACTCATCATTTTATCAATGTTTTATCTACCTTAAATGAGAATGAAAATAGTTTACTTTAATCATTCAATTTTATTTTTTATCAATTCATTTTCCTAAAGAATGGTATCAAAATTTATTAATTTATATTCATGGAACTTTGGCATGATATCAATTTCTTCCTTAAATTTATCATTTTTTGCAAGAGAATTTTGTAAATTTTCATGGTCATTTTTATATAACTATTCAAGAATATTTTAGTTTTGCATTATCATATATGGAACCTTCTTTGAAAAATTTATTCAACTTTTTATTCTCCTTAAGAACATTTTTATGTTGAAACTTAATATTCTAATATAATTTGGTGATGTTTTCAACATGATGATAAATTCTTGAAAAGTCTTTATGAAATTCCTCTATAATGGGTTTTCCATATTCAAATTCATAGTAAGAGTAATATATAAAGTCAATTACTTGATTTTATGAATCCATTAAGTATTATTTTTCCACATCCTATTTAGAACTAAATTCTTTAGCAGTACTTGAATCATCAATTCAAATCCATCAGACTAACATATTTTTCCTTTCATTATTATATTTTTTTTAATCCATTAAAAATTATAAATCAGGCGTGATTTTACCCCTTTTCTTAAACTAATAATTAATAACATATTAGGAGTTATTAATATTACAATTTCCTCTCTCATTATCCTTGTAATAATCCTTGGGATATTATTTTTGGGACCTATTTGAGTATCCCTTAATTATTTTATATCCACATTTTGTAGCATATTCCTTATCATTACTATTATTAATTTATAATACAGAATCATAAGAGTATGTAGAAACATTTTAATTAAAGGAAATACCTTCTTCTTCGAACTATCCTTTTTAGTATGATTCTTGTGTTCCATCTAAAATTATAATAATGATCCAATAAGATTATCAATTTTATATTTCGTGAAGTTATTAATACCATTTATAACTATCTTTTTATCATAGTGATTCTTAGGAAGTTCTATAATTACTCTTTCATCAAGGAAAATATTTTCAGGAGTCTCTCCTAAAGAAGGCATACCATACACAATACTAGTAAATCTATTGATCATTTAATTTATAGTTTATTATTCACCCATATTAAATTCTTATTATTATTCTCTCAATATTCCCAACTTAATACTAATAATTTTATCTAAGCCAGGATGTGTAACTTGTTTAAATTCTGAGACATCATGAGAAGTTTTACATGCTTAAACATGACTATATACATTTCTATTTATTAGACAATAATAATTATCCATGACCTTGTAATTTAAGAAATAATTTATGATATCATATCCAAATAATGATTTAGGATCACCTTCGGGTAGCTTTTATTGGTTTTCCATTATTTTATAATGGTTAATGATATGTTTTCTTAATAATTATTCCATCTAATATTGTCAATATCTATAATAAGCACGATCAAAATTAGGTGATTTTTAAGGTATCCATCCATAATTTAAACTCTCTCCTTTCATCTTAAATAAAATATCTTCCCTTGATGGTTAATCCATGAAATTGATTTAATAAATGAAAAATAAAGCAAGGGGTCGACATTTGATACCAATTTTTGGTCTATATTTAAAATGAAAAACAACCAAGTGGGGGTAAATTGGAATTTATTATAAATCAATTTTAAATTTAAGCTTATATAGGAGTTAATAAGTTAATGAATCATAAATATTTATAAAAGGGAACAAGATATTTTTGTATTATTTTAGACATAAATGATTATATTCAACTCTTCACCCATCTTATGAACTGAGAGTGATGGAACCCACTATAACCACTATAATGGAATCTCACAATGAATTTTCCCCTTGGATCCACTACCTGATTACAAATCCTTTTCCCCTAGAGGTTTAAACCCATTCCAATCATCTAGTTTATACCTTGAGGCATTATTTTATCAGTATTCCTTTTTCCCACTTAGAGGCACACCCTAACACATGAATTATGTTTGAGAGTCATGACCCACAATCCTACCTTTTAATGGGTAGTATAACCAGTTAAAATTAGATAAATAGATAGAAATATGAAGAATTAAAAATAAAGAACCATATTAATTCTTCACTATCTGAGTATTGAGGTAGTAATTAATTCCCCAGTAGCAAAGGATTAATGATTTAGATTTTATGAGAGTAGTAGATAATCACCAGAATAAAGTAGCACAAGCACTACTTTAGAGAATCCTAAACTCATATGTCTATGTTTAATTTTTTTTCATTGGTTCTATCAACTCTATCTTTAAATAGTTTCCTTATTCACAATATCTTTCAAATTTAAAATCTATTTCATCTTTATTTTCCCAATAAACTACTTTAGAATTTTCGATGGTTGTTTCCTAGATAATATTCCACATGTAAATATTTTATAGATAAAAAAGTAACCTTGTAGTTCATCCTTGATATCTAATAAAACAAAAATTATCCTATGTATTGGAACTTTATAGAGTAATTAAAATAGTATTTAATAACAAGAATTAATAACCTTAGAATACTTCCTGATAATAATTGAGGCTGGCTCTTCATATTTCAACAAATTGAATTTGTATGTTTCAATTTCCAAAATTTCTACATAAATATTAATATATGTAATTCTCATAAATATATCATTTAATTTATCATAAAATAATTTAAAATTTGTTCAAATTTATTCTAAATAAATTATAAGTAATTTTAGAACCATCAAAAATATAATTATATTCGTGATAAAATAGCAGAAACTTAAAATATAAAGTAATACTAGAAAAAAAGAATAATTTCATGTCTATAACATTTTTAGGTCAATCAAGGTGAATTTTTTTTACCCTTATTTGATAAACAAACTTTCTTATGGGTTATATACTATTAACCTTATACAGGTTACCCTTATGAGAATCCAACCCATAGCATATTGGTAACTTATTTTTACATATATGTGGGTTACTACCCTTACAAAACTGTAGGAGAACCCTGTTTAACTTTATCTGAGATTATGGTTACCCTTAAATGGGTATTGAAAATCTTATAGCACTCTTAAATGGGTTTTAAACAATCTTAAATAAGTTTTCAGTTCCCTTTTCTATGTAATTGAAATAATCTGACACCCATACACAAATAAGAAAATACCCTTACATGGGATTTAAAATTCTCTAGTTACCCTTATATAAGGCATATAATTACAAGATAATGGAGTACCCTTATACAAGGTCCATGATACCTTTATGAAACTATTACAAATTGTGACTTACCCTTACAAAAATATCAAGAAACACATGTTACCCTTACTCCAGCATATAAGAACACTTCCATAACTATTGGAATTCACCTGTTTCCTTTATAAAATTTGTAGAACAAGCATGTTACCATTAAAAAATATGAAAGTAACTTTATGATACACTAGTTACCTTTACACAACACCAGTTACCCTTACATAACTTTATAAAAATAATTATACATATATGTAACCCATATAAATAAAGTGTTACCTTTACATAACTTCATAAAAGCTTATCTACCCTTACACAACCCATTAAATTTCAAGGTTACCTTTACATAGAACTATAAAATTACATATTAAAAATATTTAATATCCTAAATAAAATTTTTTTCCAAGGAACATAATATAAAATTTATAGAACATGTTATAAATACTCAAAACAAGAAATCTAAAAAAATTAAACAAATAATTATAAAAATAAAATTAATATCTATCCTGATGGATATAAAAGATAACACTCCAAATATAACCCTCAATAAATATGTGAAAAATTATAATTAAGAAATTTCAAATTTGTGAAAAATATAATTAATCATTCAATTATTATTTTTTTATTATCAAAACATAATTAATAAATTTAATATAAGGATCCACTTTAACATTCTCCCCATTTTTGATAATTAATAAAACTAATTAATATAATTTAAAAAACTCTAATACATTTTAAAATTATCAAAAATGAAAAACATATTCCTCCAATATATTATAGTGTTACTTTCCCATAATAATAAGAAAATTTTCAAAAGTGGAAACATATATTTTTTATAATCATAAATTTAATGATAAAATTAAAATTAATATAAATAATTTATAAAGCTTCCTAGAAGCTATAGTGAGCATAATTAAATAAAATTAGAATAACTTTTTTAAAGGTGTTTGTGAAAAATATCAAGAAACTCTTCATAAAATATCCTTTCGTGTTGACTAAAGATTTTAATAATAATTTAAAATTATCTAGAACATATGATAACACTTAAAATATAAATATAATAAATAAATATGTATATAATTTAATATTAGTAAACTAAAAAATAGATTCATGATATTATAGATTTTGTGTAAATTTAAAAATATCAGCATATAAATATACCCAAACCCCCTAAATTTATTCCACATAAATGTATATTTTAATCTCCATAATACTAGGATAAAAATTAATTTTCTCAAACTTAGTATAGTCCGGGTTCTTAGTAAATATATTTGGAATTTGATTTCAGTAGAAATAAATTCCATATTTATATTTTATTTTTGATCATATCTCCAAGAAAATGAAATTTAACATCAGTGTGATTAGTCCAAGATCATTTTAAGGGATTTTTTTGAAGTGAAAATAAGAGGTTCATTTTCAAAGAAAATTGGAATGATATCAAAATAAAAACAAAAATAGGAAAGTTTTTTCTTAATCTGTAATGATTTATCACAAAAATATGTAGTTTCTACATATTCAGATTTAATAGTATAAAGAAAAGTAAAATTATATTTCTTTTAATCCTAAAAAACTAAATATTTACAAAGAAAATGACACAAACCTAATGTGATTTTTCTATCTATCTTACATCCAAAAAAATTATAATGAGAATAGCTGGTCAAATAAAATTTAGTTTTAGAAGGATAGAATAAACAAATATTCAAATTTACTTTAACATATCTAATATTTCCCTTATAAAAATTTAATTTTACTTTCCTTAGGGTCACTTTGAAATCTTTCAAAAATGAAAATTGAAAACATTAAATTAGAATATAATAAATTAGGTATAACAAGCTTCCAATAATGCCTCTATAAGTTTTAATATCATTATATTTTCAAGATTTCATTAAATCTAATTATCAACTAGTACTCATGGGTGTATTTTCACTTTTAGAAGAATCTAAATCAAATCTCTTAACTAAATATTTCACATATTTGGATTAATTTATAAATATAAAATCATTCCAATGAAATATTTAAAAATCAACAATTTAATTCCTCCATAATACTCATATCAAATTCAGAAGTCATCAAATCTTAAAATTCATTAAAAATATTTTCACAAGATGATACAATAGTAAGGTAAGCGATATAAATTTTCACTATCAATATATCATTACAACTTTTCTTTATAAATAATGTTGTATCAACCATTCCATTTTAATTTTATTTCAAAAGAAAACTAGTTAAACTTTCAAAAAAATATCTAGGATGTTGTGTTCGACCGTATAAAACCATAGATACTTTTAAAACAGTATCATACTGATTTTTATTTTTGTAAATTGGGGGTTTTATAACATATTATAACAACCCTACTCTTTATTGCACATTAATACATGATTGATTACCTAACAGTACTCTTAATAAAATCTTGATGATTGATATGTCTATTGTCTTTGGTAATTATGTACATTACATAACAATATAAAATATGGAATGTGATATCATTATTTAGAACTTCTTTAACATGCTGAAAATACTTCTTCAAACTTAAAACTGCATGGGATAACCTAGGGACATACATAATAAAGGGGTGATCTATAAATATATATAAGGGAATAAATATGGAATGAGTGATAAATGTAATACAATAGAAATATCAATGTGGAATAAAAATAATAATAATAACCCATGATATAACAAGACAATCATAACATGGGAAATGTGGAAACAACTTAAAAAACTCAATCACGAACGTAGGTCAAGTCCAAACTGCTAATAAATCATGGTAGAAAAATTACAATAAAATAATCAGTTACAACCCTATTCTAACATGAAGCATCATGATACTAAACATTACCCAATACACTGAGTGCTATCTGGGCACATCCATCATAATCATTTCATTTTCATGCTTAAGTGACCCACATTGATCATACAACATGGATTGATTAATAATGATAATTTCTTCCACGATCAAAGAGTATAGAATACATAAATGTAATTAACCAATCAGAATCTACATATTCATAAAGTTGAACACCCTTTATAAGAAATGGGTGATGTATTCACTACACAACTGGTTTGGAATGGAAAACCATGGTGATATTTCAGTAGCATAACTTTCTCACTTAGATATTCATAAAAATGATTTGATGATAGATAAATTGGTATCTCACCAAATATACATAAAATAAGAAGTAATATAGAAGTTGAGAAAAATATCCCGACATTAAAAAATTCAAATATATGGCATAAGGTAATTAAGAAAAATGAATTAAGAAAAGAACCCAAACTATTTTTTTTGGCATGGTAATGGGTGTACATAAGAAATCATTGGAATATTAATGAGGGTTAAAGGGGAAATAATAATTTATAAATAAAATTTATAGTAATGGTTATATCTGAGAATATATCCCAACATGATCAAACTTAAATTATGATTCAAAACATAAAAAAGTTGTGATTGAATAAAAAGAGAGGAGAGAAATCCCTTACAAAATTTCATCATAGTAACGACTTAGATAAAGGTAAAAATGACAGATTATAAATAATTTCTCATTAAAATAACATCAATTGGATACTAAGGTAATGTTTATAAACAAATAAAATTATAAACAAATGTAATTAAGAAGAAAAATTCCAAATAAGGTGCTTGAATTCAAAGGAGGAGAGGAAGGTGAGGATCCCTTACTTGAGTGTGTGACTCCAATGGATTGGTAGGGGCTTCATTAAATCATGTGGTAGCCTTGGGAGGACTCTAGGTAGTTAAGGGAAGAGTTTTGATATTCTCTTATGAGTTATAGTGAAAGGAAATGGGATATAGGCTGGGTTTATATAGGAAAAGGGATATTTATTTATTCTTTTGGTTTTGACTTCTACATAATAAAATATAAAAAACCCCAGTCCATCCCATGGTGTTCCAGATGGTTTATTCCAAAGGGGTTGGTTTTTATTATTTTATAAGGATAAGGTCCAAACTTATTAAAATATTACCCTTGGGGATGTGAAGGTGAGTCGCACTCTTAAATAAATGATTTAAAATCTTAAAATATATTATATGTCTTGGAGGATTCTTAATGGATTTAAAAAATAAATAAAATAAACATAAAATCACATTATTTTAAATTGAAAAGATATATTTGGTCATGGATCCTATCTACAGTACTCATTATATCACTTTTGGGTCATTGTGATGTCATAATACACAAAGTATAATTATAAAGTATTTAATTTTTACCTAAAAATTCGACTCGCTCAAAAAATTATGAAAAATTACCCATTTTATAAATTACTCACTTTGATTTTAAAAATAATATTCATTTTATCTAAATTATTTTTTGAATATTTTAATTTTCACTTTAAAAATAAAAATCCATTTGTTGAAAATGATGGTTTTTTTGAAAATAACATTTTAAAACCCTTTTAAAAATTACATTTGACCTCATAAAAATTATATGTTCATTTATATTTAATAAATTTTACTTAATAATAATATTATATTTAAATATTATTTATTTAAAAGATCTATTAATTAATCAAAATATATTTCTTTATTGAATTTGAATATTAACCAAAAAAACTATTGGTGTTTCATTGAATAAAAATATATATCATTTAGAAGGTAAACATAATAGGATGGAAATATATTCATTATTCCATACAAAATAATATACATACTCATATTTATAGGGTAATTTCATATATCCCATTAATACACTAGTAAATTCCCCAAGGGTAAGGTGCGTGATGGGGAGACTTTCATGGGGTAATTTGGCGAACAAGGTTTCGGTCGTGATCTCAATGAACTTCGAATTATCCCATAAACGATTTTTTTCAAGCTTAATGTGTTGGATATCAGATTTTTATTGGTCAAGGTAAAATACTATAATTTATATCTCTCTTATAAGCTTTGATAAATGGGCATCATAGGGTACAATCATACTGGTTGTGGCTATCACATCCTTTTTCTGTGAAAATTTGATTTTTTAAAACCCTATATTTATACTAATAATGTGATCACTATTCAATGACTATATTACCAATGGTAATGATACATTATAATATTTTCAATCCAATGGTAATAATAAGACAAAATAAGTTCATGTGTTTTCTATAACCATAATAACACATTTAATAAAAATGAAAGGGGAATTTTATTTATAATATTTCATATCGCTACAATCTTCACCTCTTAAAAATAAATCTTCCTCAAAATTTTATTTTCCAACACTATAACTGATGTGGGTAACTTTTATTCCTCACTTATTTTTGTTCCCACATTGTTTTTTCATATATTTAGTTTCTCGAAAACACTTTGACTAGGGGAATTGTCTTATTTTGTAGAACTTTTTCCCTACGATATAAGATCTTCACTGGATGCTCCTTTTAGGAAAGGTATTTCTATAATGAGACCACATCTTTGTTGAGTATATTTGAGGGGTATGATATATACTTTCTCAATAGGGATACATGGAATACATCATGTACTTGAGATAAGTTAGGTGGCAGTGCTAGTTGATAGGCCACTGCTCTGAGGCAATAAAGGAACTCAAAAGGATTGATGTACCTTGGAACAAGATTTCACTTCTTCGAAAATCTCAAAACATTATTCCATGGAGATATGTGGAGGAATACCATGTCTCAAACATCATACTCTATGTATCATTGAATATTTTCCACAAAGCTCTAATGTAACCTTTGAGTAGCTTTGATGTGTTGTTGAATGATTTAAACCTCCTACACTATTTCAACCACCATTTCAGGGCCTATTAGTTTGTTTTCATAAACTTTATCCCAACATGCATGTTTTAGACACCTATTCCCATGAAGGGGTTTATAGGGATCTATTTTTATGCTTAATTGTAAACTGTTGTTGCAAGATAACTCAACCAGAGGAAGATGTTTGTCCCATCCTCCATTAATTTTAATTAAGAAATCTCTCAAAATTTCCTCATGTGTTTCGATAGTCCACTTATATTGGAAATTTTTATGAGGGTGATAACCCATACTAATGATCAGCTTCGTGTTTAGAGTATGCTGGAGACTTTTCCAAAACTTATATGTGATTCTCGGTTCTCGATCAAAAGCAATTGATAGGGGTACTCCATGTAGCCTCACCACTTCTCTAATGTATATTCTTGCAATTTTATCTAGTGGTAAATGATCATGAATCATAATGAAGTGTGTAGTATTTGTAAGATGATCCCCAGTAACCTAGATAACATTGTTTCCTTTGGATTTCATCGTATGTTAGGTGATAAAGTGCATGGTGTTATTTCCCCATTTCCATGTTGGTATAGGTAATGGTTGCATCATCCTCTTATAATTTTTCCTTTTAACATTAACTTACTAATATACCATGAACATTAATGTATAATCAGAGATATCCTTGTTCAATTTGTCCCACCAATAGTTATCTCATTGAAATCAATACATCTTTTTGTTTCATGGGTGAATGGAGAAATCTAAACTATGTGTATCAGCTAATAGTTCCTTTTTAAATTTTGAATTTTATAGAACACATAGTCTTGACCTAGATCTCAAAATTCCTTCATTATTAACATTTAATTCTAAAGATTTCCATTTTATTATAGTTTCCACTTTCTTTTCAATTCCCACATTATCTTTTTGAGTATCCTTTAACCTTTCAAGAAGAGAATATTGAGAAATCACTTGTGAAAGGACAGA
Organism: Viscum album; assembly: GCA_963277665.1. Lineage (NCBI taxonomy): Eukaryota > Viridiplantae > Streptophyta > Magnoliopsida > Santalales > Viscaceae > Viscum > Viscum album. The sequence continues at coordinate 1,762,629,115 of OY728123.1, forward strand.
TGATGTTCCTTCTTTTATGATTCCCATGTCTATTTTCATAAATTCCAAGAATTTTGGATCATAATCAATTCTCATCAATGATAAAATTACTATATCATTCCTACTTAGATCATTCACCACCTTATTCACTTTACCAGGATGGTAGTGAATTGAGAAGTCACAGTCTTAGATCAGCTATAACAATATTTGTTAGTGAATATTCATATATTTATCTAGGAATATATATTTGAGACTTTTTTTTGATCTGTATATATTTCACATTTATCTCCAAAAGATAACATTTCCATATTTTCAAAGTGAATATCGCTATATCCAAATCCAGATCATGCATTGGATAGTTATATTGATGAACTTTCAACTTCCTTGAAGCATCATCTATGAATTTTTCATTTTTTGTCAGCACACAACCTAATTACTTCTTCAATGAACCGTTGAATACTACGAAAAGTTCTCCAATTGTGGGTAGTTTGGGAACATGGGTAGTGATAAGCCTCATTTTCAAGTCATTCAAGATTTACTCACATTCAGCTTTCTAAGAAAACTTGACTACCTTATGAATTATCTTGGTAAGAGGGTTTGAACATCATGATAAATTTCTCACAAATTTGAAATAATACCTAGGTAACCCATGGAAACTATAGATATCTTTCAGAGATGTTATCCTAGACCATCCTTTTATTTCTTTTTTCTTTGATGTATCCAAAAATATCCCATCACTTTTGATGATATTCTTTAAGAATTAGACTTCTTTCAACCATAACTCATACTTGTTGCACTTGGCATAAATCTTATCCTTTCAAAAAGTTGTTAGTATAATGTTCAAATGCTCATCATTCTCCTCCTTTATTTTGGATTATATTAGGATATCATCTATAAAGACTACCAAAAAATTTCAAGGTAATATATAAAGTCTATTTTCATCAAATACCTAAACATTTATAGAGAATTAGTGAGTCTAAATGGGATCACTATGAACTCATAGTGCCCGTACCTTATACTGAAAGTGGTCTTGGGGATATATTTTTTCTTCACCCTTACTTGATAATATTCTAACCGAAGATCCACATTGGAGATGTATTTTTCTCCACAAAACTTATCAAACAATTCAACAATCCACAGTAGAGGATAGTTTTTATTTATTATGGTCTTATTGGGCTCATGATAATCAATGAAAAGTCATGTTAAACCATCCTTCATCTTGACGAAGAGGACAGGTTCACCCCATGGTGAAACACTTGGGCAAATAAAAACTCTATCTATATTCTCTTATAGTTGTTTATTTATCTACTAGAGTCCCACAACATCCATCCTATATGGAGGCTTTGATATTAGAAATTCCACAGGTATAAGCTAGATTGGAAATTCAAAATTCATGCTAGGAGGAAGACCAGATAATTACTCGCGAAACACATCAGAATATTCCCTCACAATAAGCATGTCTTTTAGGATGATCCTTTCCTTAGAAGCAATCATTTGAGCTATATATTCTTTCTCATATGGTAATAATATATATGATTGGGATGATGTTGTTAAAGAACATTCATCCTCCTCATTTCACTTGTATATAATCGGGGGTCGACTCTCTATACAAAGAGTGATTTCATTCTCATTGAAATTTATCTTGGCTATATATAGGGGAAACAAATCAATGACTAAAATTGCATCAAATTCAACTAAAGGAAGTATGACAAGGTTCATTGGGAATTTCAGCCCAGATATTGTGGTAGGGGAGAAGTCATATATATGGGATGAAATAATTCACCCATTTTAAATTTTTAGTAAAATCTCTACTTCCATGCTTTGTGATGGTGTTTTAATAGTTCTACCAATCTTTCATGATATGAAGGAATGCATAAAACCAGAATAAAAAAGTACATTCACTATTCTTGAATGAATAACTATAGTACCTCCCACCATATCATTTTCGGGATTCACTTCAATGGCGGTGATGGAAAATGATCTCCATTTCTGTCTTGGGGGTTGTTGGTTTCCTCTATAAATCCTCGGTTTATGGAATTGGTCTGAAAAGTATCCTGGTTCCTTGCAGTTGTAGAAATGATCAATGCACTTAGGGTTGACTACAACATTTATTTCCTCCATTCCATTAGTGGGTTTAACCTGTTTGTAATTATTAGCTGTTTTTCATTCCCCCTTCTCCTAAATCATTTCTTCACCCCCTTAGGCAATTTATAGGGTTCATTTTCAACACCATTGACAAGTGGATGCTGAAATTTCATAGCATGGTTATATTTCTCCATCGAACTTCCATAACTAAACATCAATTTCCACTTCTTATCCCTATAATACCCTTGGGATTATCTGATCTCTATTTCATCTTTGAGAGAACAGTAGAAATTTTTTTCATAGGTATCAAAGCCATGGATTGCCAAGGATTTTTGTAGAAAATGTTTTATCCCACCCAAGAAGTAGTAAAACTTGAATTCAGGGGTAACGACAAATATAGTGGCATATAATGAAATTCTTGTGAAGTTTTCCTCATACGCCCAATAGATTTGTCATCTTTTTTATGTGGGATAGTAAATTCCTTTCCATTTTAAGTCAGAGAGTGTGAGGAAAATATTTATCAAAAAATATTTTCTATAATTCCATCAACTCCATCACTTCGATATCTTCTTTAGGATTTTTATTATTGATCAATGTCTATAAATGATTAGCCTCTCCCTCCTTATGATAAAAAACCATGAGAACCTTCTCTTATTCAGAACATTGAAGGATGGAGAAGATCATGTCAACGGAGTTGATCCATTGTTCTGTGATTAAGGGATCAGATGATCCCCTGAAACTAAGAGGCCTTTGTCACATGAGACTCTAAATTACTTCTTACTATCTCTTAAAGGGGGATTAGGAACTCCTCTTGAGCCATATTTCTATTCATACCCTAATTCATATGAGAGAGTATTATGACAAAATTTGCGATTCCTACTCCCCTCAGATTGGGTATCTCGTTAAGATAATCATCTCATTTCCCGTTGCATCAAAATTTTACCTGATTTCTCTTATTTATAGCCATTGACTAGAATAAAAGGAAAATTAGGGATGAGTATTTTAAAAAAATTAAAAAAATAAAGGGGGATTTAATGACATTGAATTGATAACATATAATTTTTTTTATCTCCTTAACTTATGATTTTTTAGTCTTGAATCTATGTTATCCATGATATATTTCCTAACATATATTCTTAAGGGGATTTTTTTGTTCCTGTAAAAATGGTTTATAATGAGCTTATGAATTATCCAAATAATATCCTCTGTTATTGTCAAACTAATTTTATAGAAATACCCTTTATCATGTACCAGGTTACATCGAGTGAGGCCCGAAGAACATTGTCAGAGTTATTACTCCTAAATAGATTTGTGCGAGGACCACATCAACTTATAGTATCTAGACATGGATGTATTTTCTTGATAAACCACATACTCTATAATTACCAAAATTTATGGATGCTTTCTTATACTCATTCTTATCCCTAAGGCCTTATCTAGAGTTCTCTAATCCTAATCCCAAAAATAACTAATCTTTTCCTCTGATACCAACTATAGCAACTTTGCTCTTTATTTCACATTAATACTTGATTTATTACATAATACTATAATAAATACAACCTATATGATCAATACGTGTAGTGTATTTTGGAATTAGGTAAATTACATAACAATATTAAACATGGAATACAAAATCTTTATTGAAAACTTATTTAACATGATCAAAATACTCCTTCTAACTTAAAATATTAGGGGATAACCTGGGGACATAAATAAGAAAGGGGTGAGCTATAAAGACCAGTAATGGAATAAACACGGAATGTGTGATACATGTTATATAATAGGTATATCAATGAGGAATAAATAAACATGAATAATAAGGCCTGATATATCCTGATAATCATAAAATGGGAAATATGGAAACAACTTGAAACATTGAATCATGAACATAGGTCAAGGAAAAACTATCTAGAAATCATGTTGGGAAAAATCACATAAAGGAATCAGGGACACCACTATCCCAACATTACATATCATGATACTAAACATTACCCAAAGCATTGGAGCATTATCTGGGTGCAACCATCATAATCATTTCATTCTAATGATTAAGGTTCCACATATATCATACAACATGGATTCATTTATTGTCATAATTTGATAAATGATCAAGGAGTATGGAATGAATACATGTATGTCCCCAATAAAAAATTATATGTGTAAAAAGGTTAACACCATTGATAGGAAATGTGTACGGTATTTACTATAGAATTAGTTTGGCATGGAAAATCACGATGATATTTCGGTGGTCTCGTGGCTTGATCCTCTCTCTGTAGCGGAGTTGATTTGAGATCCAATCTTCATCAGTGTTGAAGGTCACGTCTCTTCGTCTCGAGGGTTTGTGATTTCTTACAACATTCTAAAAGGCTTCTGCAGCGTCTATGGCCATGTTCTTCGATGGGATCTGCTTCAATGGCAGCGTGATGTTGGTTCGAGATCAAGTTCTGGTCTGCTGTGGGATGAGGTTGCTGCTGCGTTCTCCACCTGTGATGCTTTGGGTGGCTCTATATCCTCCTCATTTGAGCGTGATGGTGGAGATGGACCTCATTGTGTTTCAGTCAGCTTGCGGTGAAGCTCCCTCCTATATCGCCTTTGATTTCTGGAAGCTTGGTGAAGGAATTTTATCTTTGATTTTATGTTTTTTTGGGTGATTTTTGTTGTCGTTGTGAATTCAGTTTTGGTGAGATTCTCTTTTGGTGTGGTTTACTGGTCCTCATAGTGTTTATTAGTTCCTGGTTGCGTTGCGGTGGTTGCAGATTGGGGTGCGGTGTCCAGACGGCCCAAGCTTTCCCGACCCGTGCTCTCTCTATTGAAGGATTTGAAATTGGCACAAATTTGATGCGGTAGTTGATTCTAAATTTGCAGCATAATCTTATATGGTGTTTGTTTGATTTTTCATTATAAGGTTTTCTACTTTTGGATGGAAGGAGGACAGTGATGATTTTATGGATGTTCTGGTCTCAATGGACCGCATATCAAAGGATTCTACAGTTGTTCAATGACAAGAAGATTATCCAGATGAGGTTCCGGTCAAAGAAGTTTCATTGTTTCATGGATTTTCAGAATCAGATGTTTTAGAGGGTATGGATTTGGCCATCGGTACCAGGCCTGTGCCTTTGGTATGGGACATCTATCCATGCTACGATGAGACTATGCAAGCTGGTCTTATTGGTTCTTTTTGTTGGGAGGAGCTTCTATATTGTAGTGAGCGCTACTTTTGATCTTGGGTTCGGTTGGATGAAGACTCGTTTATTTTGTTTAAGTCTCTATGTCTTGATGGTTTTCCCCTCTACCCTAAAAAGGGGGTTTATTTCAATAAAATAATAATAATTTTCTATCAGAAAATAGAAGGCATAACAAAATAAATAAAGATGAATAAAGACACGAATCCTAATTATATTTTGGCATAGTAATTGGTGTACATAGAGGATCATGGGTCACATAATAAGAGTTAAAGGGGGATATCATAATTTATACATAAAATTTAAATTATGTGGGATATTTAATAATATATCCCAACATGATAAAACTAAAATTAGGAAGCATAACATAAAAGGGATTCTTGAATAAAAAGAGATGAGAGAAACCCCATACAAAATTTTGATATAGTAATATCTTAGATAATGGTAAAAATGAGAGAGATTAAATAATATCTTTTCAAAATAAAATTAATTGTACTATAAGGGAATGTTTATAAAAAAATTACATTATAAACAATTTTAATTGAAAAGAAAAACTCAAAAGAAGGTGCTTGAATTGAAAGGAGGAAAGAACAGTGAGGATCCCTTACTTGAGTGCATGACTCCAAAGGCTTGGGAGGGGATTCTAGAAAGGTATGAGGCACCTTGGGAGGACAATAGGGAGTAAATGGATGAGAGTGGAGGTGATACAAGGAGTTTTAGTGAACATAAATGGTATCTTGGGTGGGTTTATATATAAAAAAAGATATTTCTTTATTATTTTGGTTTTAGCTTCCACATAGTAAAATATCCAAAACTACAAACCATACCATATTTTCTACCAAATAGAAGTTGGTTTTTATAATTTTATAAGGTAAAGGGAATAAATGATTAAACTTTTACCCTTGGTGATGTGGAGGTGAGTCAAACCCTTAAAGAAATGATTTTAAAATCATAAAATATATAATAAGTTTAGGAGGATTAATAATGGATTTATAAAATAAATAAAATAAACTTAAAGTCACATTATTTTAATTTTAAACAATATATTTAGTCATGGATCTTATTTATATTACTTATTAAATCAATTTTGGGTCATTGTGATGTCATAAAACACAAAGTATGCTTATTCAATATTTTATTTTTACCCGAAAATTTGACTTTCTCAGAAAATTATGAACAATTCACCATTGTATAATTTTTATGCTATTATTTAAAAAATAATGTTCATTTTATTTAAATAATTCTATAAATATGTGAATTTTTTACTTTTAAAATAAAAATTTATATTTATTGAAAATGAAATATTTTTTGACAATAACATTTTTTGAACCCTTATAAAAATTGCATTTGACTTCATAAAAATTATATGATCATTTATATTTAATAAATGTTATTTAATAAAAATATTTTATTAAAATAATATTTATTTAAAATATCTATTAATTCTTAAAAATATATATCTTAATAGAATTTGAATATTAACCAAAAATATTATTTCTGTTTTATTGAATCAAAATAAAAATATTTCATAAAGTAAAAATAATCGATTGGAAATATATTCATTATTATATGAAAAGTAATATACATGCTCCTATTTCTAGAGTCGTGTCACATATCCCTTTAATACAATAGAAAATTCCCTTGGGGTACGGTGTGTGATGGTGGGATTGTCATTGGGTGGTTCAACAAATATAGCTTGTGTCATGATCTCGATGAGCTTGAACTTCTCCGATAAACAGTTTAGATAATGCTAAGTTGTTGGATTTAAAATTTTGATTGGTCAATGGAAAATCCATGAAATACTATATCCTTCATAATTTTTGATAAATTTGTTTCATAGGGTACAATTCTGTTGGTTGAGGCCATCACTTTCATTGTCAGTGAAAATTGGATTTGTTTAAACCCTATATTTATACTAACCATGTGATCCTTTTTGAGCATCTATATTATCAATTGTAATGATACATAATGGTCTTTTTAATCTAATGGGAATAATAAGACAATATTAGTGCATGTGTTTTCTATAACCATAATAAGAAATTTAATAAAAATTTAAGAGAAATTTTATTAATAATAGTTCAGGTCATTACACATAAAATTATTTATAAATATAACCATTTATAAAAGAGGTTTTGAAATACATTTGAAATAATTTTTATCCATGAAAATCAGTATAAGACAATAATATTATAATTACTTCTAATCTTGAAACATGTTCAAAATATTATCAAAAATCAAGACCTTTACCTTTATAATATCCTTGAGAAACTAATATAGATTTATTTTTAACTATGTTTCTAGATTCATAAATTTTTTTCAAGATCCAATTTGTTCCAACAACATGAGAACCATTTAGTGGAATAAATAAAGCTTTTATTCTATTTATAGTGAACTAATTTAATTCATCATTCGTAGAAAATATAAAATAAGAATCATTTAATAACCCATTAATATTATTAGGTAAAAAATAAAAAATTAAAGCATGAAAAGAACAAATATTCAAACAATATTTTCTATTTTGAACATTTGATATAATATTTCCAATCAATTTATCTGTATAATTATCTTAATGATTGTAAGGGCCTTTATCCTTGTGATCTAACCCTTTGCGTGTTTCTGAGGCTCATGGTGCTTGGAGTGGGATTAGAAGTGGTTTGGAGGGGTTTGGCTATAAAATCATTCAAGCAGGGTGATTATACACCGTGTAATCTTTAAAGGCCATGTAATTGAGGTTAAAGACTTGTGCAGGGCTAGTTAATGATGTTTAATTAATAAAGGATAAATAATAAAAAGGATACACGTTTTTTCGATGATATTTGTCCCAAGACATTTACACATGTAAATGATTTACTAGTAGTATAAATCTATTGTACATCATTTTTATAAATGTTCCAGGCACTCATGTTACGGAAATATTTAAACTGTATTGTGTGTCTCTCTCAATCTCATTCTAGGTGATCTGTATCCCTCATTATAGGTGTTTTAGGGATTCCTTCGATGGGAATAAATCCTTAGCCTTCCACCTTCAATCTATGGTGATCCAAACTACTTTCTTCCTTCATTTTTTGCAGTTTCTCCCAGTTTGATATTGTTTCTAACAAAATCTTCTCACCATGCAAATTATTTTGATATCCCATGTTTTTGTTGGGGTTTTTCTTGGTTTTTGTTGGTCTGGTTGTGATGTGTCCTCTTTGGATGGATGCATTTCTTGTGGGGGAGGTATTCGTAGACCTACAACGTGAGTTGTTATCATTCGAAAAATGTTGATGGCTTTTAGGTTTGGGATCCATTGTTTCTCAATTTATTTATGTGAAATCTTAAATTGATCATTTCTATCCCTTTTGATGAAAATTATATTGAACAAATAATAATTTAACCAGATTAATGGAATTGGATAATGATCAAATGCCGATGTTTTTTCTTTATGTCGTGATAGTGGTTTGCCTCAATATTTTCTAGATATTGTGATATATATTACTTGCCTATTATAATTTATGTTTATACTACTAATTATAATATTCTTGTTGATGGGAATTGGTAAATAAAATAAATCTATAATTACTTGATAAGTAAATTGCATACGATTAATTAAAGAAGAGGAAAGTTGATAATCTAGTGGTTAATTGAATTTGATGATAATCCAATTGATGAAATGTTCATGTTTAATTGAAATTGATGTTCTATATGACTCGTAAAATTGTTAAAATTTGTTAATGAAACTGAATAATGTTTATTCTTGATGATAATAATTAAAATGTGTTGTTAATGGATAAGAGTACTTCTTTAGGATGTTGAAACAAGAATAAATTCTAAGGGTTTGTTTTTCCTATGAATGGTTTTTATAGATTGATGCCTTAGGTTTCCCATAGTAGGATCCTATTAATAAATGAATAGGTTAATTCAATATAGAATAAAAATATATGGGGTGATAATGATAATTTTCTATGGATTAAGTTTCCCATTTTCTAGTGAAGGTTGAGTGCCTTGTTTTGGAGCTATAAGAGCTCATTTTCATGTGAAGTCATAGTGCCTTGTTTTAAGGGCCTAGTATTCTAATTCAATTTTATTGTTTTGTATTGTTGATTTGTGATGTTCTCTAGATATGATCCTTGTGATATGATCCTGGAATTTTTGAGCTTGGAGGGATGATGTGTGATGGGGTGTAGGGAGGCCTAGATGTGATGTGATCCTAGAATGGTTTTTGTGATATATGGGTAGGGAGTCCTAGATGATGTGGTGGAAGATAAAGCCATTGATAGCAAGATGCATCATTATATGCTTGTGGGTGTTAGGGATGACACCATATATGATCGACGGGGTTAAGGATGGGATTACCCATTGATGATATGCTTAGATCTAGTATGATCTTTTTTTGTCTTTTTAGTGGGCAATGGTTGACTTTCTTGTTTTATCTGCATTCCTTTGCCCTCTATATGAAGGAGTTAGAGGTTCCTGGTTGAATGATTCCTCTAGGCTTTACCTTAGGATGGATTTCCTAGAATACATGTATATGGAATGATGCTAATAATTAATTGAGAAATTCTTAACCCATGGGGTTGGTTGTTTATGGAAATAAAATTCATAAAATATGTTAATCTTGATAGACCAAGTCCTTGGTATGGATTATTCCTGAAGGGAATTAAATTTACTCTGATGATTAATGTAATGAAATGTAATGTTGGTTGATTTTAAATGATTAAGTAATAGAAAATTAATTAATTATTATAATGTGAATTTCTTAATGAAAGTAAATAATTAATGTAGATATTTGATATGCTAGCGTTGTTATATGATATATCGTATTTGTAGCGGTAGGAAGGATTTACAGCGATGTTAGTTGCAGTTGAGTCTCAGACTATGTTATTCCCTTAGTTTGGTTGTGAGATATATTATATCATGTATAATATATGATTTCATTTTCTACCCTACCCATGATGGTTATGGAAACTGAATCCTAGTGGACTCTAAGAGAGTGTTTTCCCCAACAAACTAATGGGAGGATGGATGACTAACTACACCCTTTGGCCTTTCTTTATTATATTGGTTGTTACTTGTGATGGTATTCATGGTGGTCAGTTTTCCCAAATATGTTTGTAGAGGTCTCTTATGGATTGTGGTTATATCATAAACTTGTATTATGGAATAAAGTATCCAAAGTATTATTATAGGTATGACATGTATAGGCTATTATGGCTTGAGCTACTTACTCAGTGTATGGGCTCTAATGCCTTTAGGTATAATTCCAGATGTTTGATATATGTTATATGATCTATAGTGAATCCCAAAAACTACTTGGTCACATTATGAATTGTGATATGAGATTATGTAGTGATGTGATGCACATAATGCATGTCGTGTTGCATTTCCCTGGTTTTTTTGGGATATCTTACTTTTGGAGAGAGATTCTTAGGGCGTGTGACATTGCAGAAGAGCAAAAAACTATTAGGGAAGTGGGAGAAGGGTAAACATGATCTTTTATTATTATATTATATAATCTATTGTATGTGATACTTGTTGAGACTAAGCCACGGTGTGTCTCAGAACATAGTATACATGTTTTGGTGACAAGTTAGTTTCACCATCTTTCACTATTCTTTAGTATTATTTATTTATCATTTTCTTGAGAGGATATAGGGAGGATCCTACTGAGTGTACTATTATGATCATCAAATGTATATATAAACTGTTTTCGAGTCATCTGAATAGGGTTTTTGATTTATCAGGATATTAATAGCTCTATATTTATCAGGAGTTGTTTGGTCTTCATGGTCACTTCCATCTTTATCATTTTGGTACTTATTGTTTTCCTTTCATTTGTTTAGTACTATATGAACTATTATTTTTACACATGGGATTTATTTATATATATATTTTTGAGCATGTGTTGGTTTTTGAATCCTTTTTATCTCTCCCTCTCTTCCGCATGTTTGTCTTAGAGGGTAACTCCTCCCATATTCATGTTTACTATACCCTCTATGCTAATCAACATCCCAGGGCCTATTGATGGTGGGACTTGAGTAGTCACCATCTCTATACCCTCATTTCAGTATCTCTGTGGGGAGGGGGTCATGACAAATTGGTATCATTGGTTTTGATTGAGGGATATGATGGAGTTTGGAGTTAGGAACAAGTGAGGTGTCATGGGTTGGTAGGAAAAAATTATCAGCTGTTTTTAGTAAGAAATGTAAACATGGAAGATTGACTGAGACACACGTATTCAGGGTCCCTTTTGATATGATGAACATACCTTTATGTTTTCTGATCCCACTAATCAAAGTGATACTGGTTTTAGGGTAGAGACCTAGGAAATGATCACGCATCATTCTTCTTTGGGCCTATTTCCGAAATGGGTCCACCTTGGTATAGGTTAAAACATTGACAATATAATTAATTAGTTAATTAATTATTGTTAAATATTTCAAATTACATGGTTAAGAATTATTAAAATTTGGTTATTCTTGTAGGTATGTCTCTAGGTCAACATTATTTTCAGTTTAATGCTGAAGTTATTCAAAAGGATGTGGCATCAGATTGTCGTAGAGAATATATTGATGAAGAAAGCACTTGGAGGTGGACACTCTTATAGTCTTAGCAGAAACCTTTATAGAAGTATGAGGGAAACATTTCATATTAATTCATAGAGGACTAGTTATATGAGGTTTAAAAGATTTTAGTTGATCCATTCTTAGAATGAGTATTGGGTTTAATTTTTCTTGATGATGATTCATGGAGTAGTGAGGCAGTGGTGGTTATTTTTACTCAAGGATCATGAGGATTCAACAGTCTTGTGGGAGAAGTTTCGAGACAAATTCAGATAAAAGATTATTTCTTCAACAACTAAGGTGTCCATTCACTAAGATCTACATACCCTTATACAAGGGAGTTCTAGTGTGTGAGGCTTTGAGATCTATTTTAGGACCCTTCTAGGATATACTTCATGCATGTTTTCAGATGAGGAGGCTAGGGTGATACATTTTGAGGAGCCTTTTCATCTATATATCCAATGGTATATCACCCGGTTTATGCTAAATATGTATCTTGAGATACTAGTGAGAGCATTGGTTATTGAGAGGATACTATTTAGGATTGAATCATCATGATATGGGAGTCTTCCGGTTTCCTCATGAGGGATAGATGTGGTTTGAGGTTACAAATTATCAAGACAAGATATTGTTTGGTTAGCCAAGGGTAGGTCCCAACCCTCATAATCTTATTTACATTGGAGTGGTTGCCCTTAGACTGATTCCAAGGGATCATACATGTATTTTTTCTTTTGGATTGTATGTAAATTAGAGATAAGAGTGCCCAAAATTTCTGAGCAGTAAATGTGTTTAAGTTATTCCATTGTTGGTTTATCTATTGAGGCATTTTCAGGTGAGGTAGAATCAGTATGGTTGTATAGTTTGGGATCAGCAGAGAAGAGATGTGGTAGGTAGAGGACATCTTCAAGACTCTCCACATCCCCAAAGAGTAGAGTGGATCCATGAGGATGGTGTTTTTCTAGGTCAAAGAGGTTATGGAGCATGTCATGGTCAAATTCATGCTGTAGCATTTCTAGCACCAGGTGAGCCAAAAAATTTAAATTTACCCTTTGTTTTTGTTCTATATGGTGCATGTTTTTTTTCATTTTGGACTGTCTCACTCCTTCATATAACATTCCATTTTTCATACATTATGACTTCAAGTAGAGAGGCTTCCAATTCCCTTGACATTGAATACACAAGTTAGAGGTTTAAATGACTTGTATAAAGTATGTAGAGATTTCCAGTTAGTGTTGGGGAAACACCAATTTTTGTGATATTTCACATGTTTAAGGATATAGTCATATCACATCATCCCTTACATTGATTGGTTGTATTTAGTGTAGGATGTCATTGATTTATTAAGGAGGTAGGTTGTGTTCTATGATACTTATGGAGAGCCAGTAGTTTTTTCTGGTGAGATGGACCCTTGTACGGTTCATAGGAATGTTCTGGACTTTTCATATTTTATGGTCGAGTTAATGTAGAGTTCGTTGGTGGTTCAGTAGTTGGTGTTTCCCAGAGTTATGGGAGAATACCCAAATGTATTTCCATAAGAAGATTTAGTGTTACCAAATCAATGGGAGATCAAGTTTTGTGATGAGTTATAGATAGAACTGTCTCTTATATCGATGCATCCATATAGGATGGAACCTTCTGAGTTGTGATAATTTCAAGTACAACTTGATGATCTATTACTGTGAGGTTTTTTATGGTTGAGTGGGTCACCTTGGGTTGCTTCATTTTTTTCATAAAGAATGATGATGGAATTTTATAGATTTATATATATTATATTCACTTAAACTAAGTGACACTGAAGAATTACTATCCTCTTACTCATATTGATGATTTATTCAATTAGATGAAATAAGAAACATGGTTCTCAAAGAACATTTTTTGGTCAGGATATCATCATATGTGGGTGAAAGATGAGGATATTTAGAATACTACTTTTCATTTACATCATGGGCATTATGAGTTCATTGTGATGTCATTTGGTGGGAAAAATTCTCCACTTATGTTTATGGGTTTGAGGAACCAAGTTTTAATGGAGTTATAGGACATGTTTTTGAGGGTTTTCATTGAAAAATTCATTATGAACTATGTGTCAAAGGAAGAGCATGTAGAGCATATGCATGCCATTTTGGGAGTTATTTGTCATACGAATATTTTTGGGAAGTATTTGAAGAGTGAGTTCTAGGCTCGTGAATTCTGTTTCATGGGTAATTTGGGGACCCAATAGGGATTATTTGTGGATACTTCAAAGATAAAGGCGGTTGTGCCTTGTAAGGCCGTAAATATAGTGGAATAGGTGAAAAGTTTCTTTGTTTTAGTAGTCTATTATAGGAGGTTCATAGCCTAAATCTCTTAGGTTGCATCTACTAGGACAACATTGACCCGAATGGATCAGGCATTCATGTGGATTTACCAGTGCTAGGAAGCTTTTCAGTACCTGAATGGGAAGTTGGTAAACACTCAATTTATTTTTTTTTCTTCTGAGGTAGTTCATTTTGAGGTTTCAATGATGCTTTTCATCTTGTATTAGTTAGTGTTCTGATGCAGCATAGATTAGTAGTTTTTTATAGGTAACTATAGTTACATCCCCCTGAGCCTAAATATGTCACCCATTATCTTGAGTTAGCAGAAGTGGTGATTTCATTGATGTTGTCATGGAATTTCCTCATCAGATATCCTTTTTTATTTTTATTGACCATAAGATCATGAGTTATAACTTCTTACATCATGACTTAAACTTGTTCCAGGATCAGTGGAGGGAATTCATACAAGATTACAGATTTGAGATTTCATATATTCTAAGAAAAGAAAATTTTATAGCCAATACGCTTACCAAGAAGTCACATAGTGATGTCATGTGTGAATCAGGATATTCTTGGAGAGTGATGGAAGAATTATCAAGGATTCATTGTGATATAGTTGTGGTTGGAGGAAGATATTTTTTGTATATGACATTGCATTAATAATTTATGCAGAATTTAGAGGAGCCTGGCTTGGGGATTCTGAGGTATAGGTCTGGAGAGATAGAGTTGTTTTGGGTGATTCCCCTAATGGTTGTTCTGAGGATGGAAAACATCAGGTGTTGTTTTAGGGAAGTCTTATTATAACTTCATAAATGCAGGATATGGTTCTCTATAAGTTCTATAGTTCACCTTTGGTTGTACATCCTAGCATTAAAAAGATATATCGATCTTTGGGTGGTTGTCTTGATGACCTAGGTTGAAGTGTGGAATTGTAGAGTGTTTTTCTTGATGTTTGGTCTGCTAGAAGGTAAAGGTCTTTCACTGTGTTCCTAGTGGTTTTCTCCAGCCATTAGATATTGCCTACTGGATGAGGGAGGATGTCTCGATGGAATTCATAACCAGTTTTCCTTGAGCTCATGGATACTATAATACTATATGGGTGATAGTAGATCATATAATTAAATCATCCCACATTATTGCAATTAGGGAGTCTATCACAGTGGAGGTTTTTTCGTGGAAGCATCTGGAGGAGGTGGTACGACTCCATAGAGTCCCATGGATGTCCATTTATAATCGATATCATCATTTTATCACTAGGGTGTGGAGATATCACCAACATGATTTTGTTTATCAGTTATGCCTTAACACTAATTGTTATCCAAAAATGGAAGGATAGGAAGAGTAGACCATCCAGACACTTGAAGACATGTTACACTATTGTGTCCTATATTTTGGAGGTTTGTGGATGAGGCGCCATCCCTTGGTTGAGTTTACATACATTAATAATATCTACTCCACTAGTGGTATGTCTTTGTTTGATGATTTTTACTAACAACATTAATGTTATCCATTTTACTAGATTAAGGTTAGATAAATAGACATTATATGGTTGGAACTAGTACAAAATACAATAGAGATAGTTCCAGTAATTTACAAGAGGATTAAAGTAGCAAAAGATCCACAAGAATATTATGTTGATCATTAGAGGAGACCTATGGAGTTCAACATCAGAGATCGGGTATTCTTGAAGGAGACTCCTCATCATAGGTAGTGAAGTTTTGGTCTTTGGTGTATGTATTCTCCATAGTTTTTTGGTCCTTTTGAGTTCCTAGATTGTGATGGAGCTGTGGCATATCAGATATCACTTCCCCCCATAAATCAACTAGATACACATTGCTTTCCATATGTTTCACCTCCTTTGTTATATTTAAGATGACTCTTATGTCATCCATTGGGGATAGATCAATGTTTATGATGTCGTGACCATCAAGGAGTGTCCTGTGGAGATCCATAACTACCAGGAAAAGGTTTTATGTGGGCATGAATTCCATTATTTCATGTCTTGTGGAAACACAATGTAATGGAGTAGATTACCTAGGAACATGAGTGGAAGATATAACAACATAAATATTTACAAAATAATAATTTTTCATTTATATTTGTATTTATGAATAAGATATTACATTTACACTAAAGGGGATTCTTTTTCCGATAGCATAATCAAAACACAAAAACAAGTTTCTTTGAAATCTTACGTTGCCCATAACTTTGAGTTACACGGAAAAATAATAATATATTATTATTATATTAAATGGTAGATAACGCCTAGTCATTGTATTGGTGGGAATGAACAGAAATAACTACAATATGATGATACATGTTTGTTAAATGTCTTTACATTTATCTGATAAATATTCGTGTATTAAAATAAAAATGAATCTGATTTTAAGCATGGAATACTCTAATACTTTTTTAAATGTCATTTTACCGCCTTTTGATGGATAAACCTTTTTTAAATCTTGATTTTTCCCTTTTATTTGTTCAATTTTAAATAATAAACTAATTATATAGAATCGGGACACCAAAATTTACTTTGGATGAAATGTTGGTATTTTTCTAATTAAATTCATATTTTTATAAATTGTGAAAAGTACTGCATTTTAATCCAAAACATCCTTTTAATCTAATTTATTTATATATTTATATTGTTTTTAGAGTTGGTTTTAAAGTATAATTGGACTATATTGTTATCATTTAATCTAATTATGGTCATTATAAGTAATTTTAATTTGAAATTGGACGTAAATAGATGTCAATCTATTGATAGTTATTACTTCATAAAAAACTGCTTTTTGGTTTTGACAACTGGAATTAATTTTAAATTAATTACTGCAACTTCTGTGTTTTGAATTTGGAAAAATTGATTCCATATTTTGAATCAGGAGGTCAAAATTGTGTTAATATGTACCATTTAGTTTTTGACATTTTGAATTGTAACACCAGTACTTTTTTATTTACCATGGTTAAAGGATAAATATGGTAAATAAGGGTAAAAAATTATATTATAATAATATTAAACCACCATAACACATGTCCTAATACTATTAGTGGAGATATTTCCAACCATGGTCATCCTTGGGTCGATTTTGGGAACCCATGGAGCCCGTTGGATGTGAAAATGACATTTTATAAGAATTAATTTAAAGTAATGGAAAATTTAACATAAACAAGTATCTTTTAGTAAAACAATATTTATATTTGGTTATATAAGTGATCTCTTTGACTATAAAAATTAATTAGAATGATAAAAATATTTCCTACATCTATTTGTTTTATTTATAATTTTTAGACATCATATAACTAAATATATTTATGACATAATGATGATGTAGCAACTACCTTATTAATGAATGACTTAAATAAATGAGATTGTAAGTATTAAAATAGAATTATTTTGAAACTTTTTATGCCATAGAAAAATTTTAGGAATAATTATGACTTGTTATATTTGAGTTAATTTAGTTTTTTTAAATAATCAAGTTGTTAGGTATTTTAAAAAGTCATGATATGAATAGTATAAAAATGACATAAATGAGTTTTAAAAAGAAATACTATTTTATTAAATGATATAATAGTCCCCAAAATCTAATATTCTCCTACATGACTTATATAATGTTAGAAGTGTAATTAATTAACCACTTGAGGTTCTATTTAAATTTTATAGTATGTATAATAACCATAAATTATGAATATACAACAAGACATTGTAAGAACCAAATTAGTTAACTAAGGGTTAAAGCTAAACGATAAGGTTATAATTGTGACCTATAATTGTATAAAACCTAATGTTTGAGAGGTTTTCGACCCAAAATAATTTTATATTTAAAATAAATGACCTTGGGACCATTGGAAACAGAAAATCAATTTATAATAAAATAATATTTCATGATATTCCTAAAGTGCCCCTCCTCCCTATTAAAAAAGGGCATCACCTCTACCCATTTAATCACACCTCTCAAGACCCTTGGATCATCCAAACTATTCCAAAATAATCTCCCCATATCCCTATATTACTTCTATAATCCTTACCTTATACAGAAGGAAATTCAAGAAATCTTTTTGCCTCAAATCAAAGGGAGTTACACATTTTAAGAGGTAGCGTCTTCTCTAAAGTTCTTTTCCATTATTTTACTTATTCACTCTATATTATTTTATTATTATTTTATTACATAATAAAATAGTATCCTAAATATAATAGGATGTATTTATGAGAATAATTCAAACTACACTTACACACACCTCCATCTAATGGATATAAACATACTGTTTCTGCAGATGGCGAACTAATGCCTCACGAAACGATGCTTGTTCAATTTTCCCCTACCATCTCTAATGGTAGAAATTATTATGGAACTATATTTATATATGATATACGATATATGATATATATGATATATATTATTATGTTTATTTATTTAAATCATACCTTTATGTGTTCCAGAATGTGTATATACGATAATTTCATTTGAGGAAGTTCGGACTACCGCCCCCTCAAAGTGATAGGAATCGTTAATTCCACACATGGAATGTATAAAGGATGGTGTTAATGAAATTATGTAACATATATATCATATGATATTATACTATAATTATAATATACCTATGTGTCATTTAGTTTTCATTTCATTAATATGACAAATAAATGAAAGTAGTGTTCAAGCATACATACGACTTACCGTCTCCATGAACGGTGTATTTCATTTATTATCTCCAATTGATATGGACTGTTATAAATACAAATATAATAGATATATATGATATTAAAATCATTAATATAATTTTGGAGATGATTTAATTTTTACCACATGGACAATTTTTAATTATAACAAGTTCATTTTCAACTCAATTACCCAATATCGACAAAATGAATGATATTAACATAAATAATTATGTAATGATTATAATGTGGTAATAAGTGATATAAAATAAATTATAAACTCAAAAAAGGTTCTGAAGCAAGTATAAATTAACTTAAATTTATTATTCAAGAAGAAAAAGGAACAAACGTGATGAATCAGACTCAAGGTAAGGGAACCTTTCACCCTCTTATTTTAGTCAAAGACCTCTATTTTGTTTTGTCTTTTAATTCCCATTACATTATGTTGGGATATGTTCTTATATATCCTTATTTCTATAAATTTTATTTCCTTTCTTTTAGATACCCTTTTCTCTCTCATCAACTCATTTTTTGAATTTTTAAGTGATGTTGTTAGGCTGCTGAATTTTCATAAGGGGCTTCATATAAATCTCTTTTCATTGATAAAAACATTGGATTATACAAAACCTTCCTTTATATGGTTTATAATTATACCCTTTTTATTTTAATTTCATTCAATGGTTTTTAATATAATTTTTTTGATTTAAAAAGTGTTTTTACTAAATGAAAAAGGGAATGTTTCTTTTTAATGTACACAGTGACAATGACATTTTCACTGCCATGAGTATTATTTTACATTTGGCTTTCTTAACAAGCTGTAATGTTTTTAAAAGGAAAATAAATAACATATACCCTTTTTACGTATTTTGGTATTGAAAAAGGGTTTTATAAAGCAATGATTATGTCAATATCTTGAAATTATATATTATAATTGTAATGTGGAAATGTTATCTTTCCTTTATGCTAGTTTTATTTTCTATGATTATGTTATAGTTCTTGAGAATTGTTTACATATACAGGTTGTTCTGTGATAAAATGGGTGTAGGTGAGCTTGAGATATCTCTCCAATTCATTGGGTAACGTGAGGGAGGTAAACATTAATGTTTCTCCTAAGAGATTTTGGGAATATACCTTGATGGGTATTCCAAACATAACTCTCTATGAAACTGTGAAAGCTACAATGTATGTATGTTATGGATGCCACAAGTTATCATTATTATTTATATGTGTTATTCATAAATCTTATGATTTCAAGAGTAATTTTAAAGATCTTATGTTTTATGAGGAAAAAGTATGATTTCATTGATTTGTATATATTGATGGACTATTGTTTTCTTTCCTTATTTTATAAACCTTATTGAGCTTTTTATGACCATCCATAGTTTTTTTTGAATTTTTTTCATAGGTTATAAGGAATGGTAAGAGAAAGGATTAATTCAAGAATATTAATATCAAGAAAATAATTCATGTTTTATTTAAGGAGTTTTATTATTGTGAAAAAATTGGATAGAGTAAAAGTGTCTACCTTGTAATTTTTGAGATGTAATGTAATAATTATGGCCTAATTCTCTAAAATTATAAACCTAAAAAGATCCTTAATTTAAAATTCTTGACTTCAGTCAAGATTTTGTTATGCTTAAAGATGAGGCCTTATAGTTGGTATCAGAGGTCGATATAGATAACTTTACTGGTTAGGGTGTTATTTAATCATAAGTGACATGGTTCATATAACCACATTGGTTTTCATATTAGATAGATTCATAGTTATTTTAGATAAATTTAATGGGTTTAAGATAACATGAATTAGTATATATTAGTGTATACCCACCTCATAAGATAGTATATGATGACTTTATTGATATAGTCACACTGGTCTTTTGGGTTTTAGTAAATGGTTTGATCTAGCAGGAACCAAAGTATCAATGGATGTGAAGAAAACTATGATGGTTTTCAAAATAATCAACTAAATGAAATGGGATCTACATTGATAACTCTTGTGGTTATACTTAACCAACTATATGAAGTCATTATTTACCACTTTAATGTTGTTCATTTTTCTAAGGCATCATATATGCAAGAAAAAAATCCATATGGATGTTCGGGCAATAATCATAAATGTTAGTATATTAAAAAACCAATGTTTCAAGGAGGTCGAAAAAACACGTAGAAAATTTTTTCAAATAGATGGGAAGATGTTATAGTTGTGGTAATGAGGATCATAAAGTAATAACCTATCATGGAAAAAGGAAGTGTTCAGTTGACTCTAGGAAAGGGAAAGAAGTTCTTTCCAAGGGATCAATTGAATGTTTTAAATGTGGTGTGTGTGGTCATTACACAAAGAGATGTCCTATAAACAAGTTTAAAGAATGGGATCAGCAAGACCGTACAAATATATGTTTACCAATGCCTAATTCCATTCCAAGTGAGGATGAGAAAGCATAAAATGACATTTGAAAGGTAAAAATTATTTCTTAGCTGATGTTTTCACATTATTAAATCTAAGGATATGATTCATGATTTTGTTTGTATGAAATAAGTATTATAGAATAAGTTGAAAAAAATTATTAAGGGATCACGAATATTATTGTATGATTAAGATGCATAAAATTTAGAAATTCAAGAGTTATGTTAGATATCTGGGTGATGTGACCTTTAAAAGTATAAATGCCCTTTTGATGATGGGATTACTTTAATCCTAATGTTTTATATGTGAAATTTTATTTAAATAAGGATTACCTTTTCATGTGTGGACATAATGGATATCCTTAGTGGTTTATATGATCTTTTTTAGGAGATTAATGGTTATTATATTTTGGGATGAAAAATGAATGGTATTAGATAAAATTTTAGGATAAAGCATGTTATGGTAATTTTTGAGGAAATTATGTAATTTTTTATAATCTTTTAAGAATGATATTGTTTTAGAAAAAGGAAAACCTATGGGATGTGGGGAAACCCGTCGTGTCTGGAAAGCCTGTAGGAATTGTGCCCATAACTGAAGGTTAATAAGGGCGCATTTCCTACCACTGGCCTACGTGAAGTCTGTAGTTAGTATGAATTATTCTTTTTTAGTTAAATGATTTTATGAATCAAGAAAAAGTTGATTTTGGAACGTATTTCATATCAAATAGATATCATTATTATAGGAAAATGATTTCGTGATTAATTGATACATGTTATTTTGGAGGACGTTATTTCTTTTGGGAACACTGTTTGCCTATGGAAAATTTAATACTGTGATATTTTATTTGATGGTTAATGGTTGAATTTCATTTTTGAAGAATATATGTTTTTATTATGGATATATGTATATCAAGGTTACTTATGGAAATTATTAACCTATTATAGAGAATATACGGTCAGATTAATTACTTTTCAGTGTGAGACTTTAAGAGTAGTTGATATTATTTGGAGATAAATGTTAAGATTTATCATGGAAGACTATGTGATCAAATACTTTTGAATTTTGGGTTTCAATATTGGTTGGATTATTTTGAATAATTTTTAGGAAAATTATTTATTGAATGGCCTTTGTTGATCTTTGGGTATTGTTTGTTCAATTTTGGAGACTAAGAGTAGTATTTATTTTTATAAATGATTCTCCTTTTTGGGGATTATCTGATCTCGTACAAACCATTTTGGTGTTGGTTAATTTCTAAAGACTTGTGAAATATATAGTTCATCTCTTTTGGATCATGTTATTCTATAGAAGTTTATTTTAGCACTTTATATGTGACCAAGTCATCTGAAATACTCACCATTTGGAGAAAAAAATGAGTTTTTGGGAGAAATTTATTAAAGTATGAAACTATATTTGAAAAGTAAGTATATTTTATTATGTTCTTAGTCAATATAATAAATAAATTCTTCAAAATTATGAAAAAGAACTTAAAACAAAAAACTTTGCCTATTTAGTTTTCTTACTGGGGAATGAAAGGCCGTTTAACCCATCATATGTTTATGGTTTTCTAGTAGTTAACTTTCTCTTGATAATGCTTTCTATAACTCTCCATCAGAACTTGATGGTTAGTTTCTCTTTTATATCCAAATTTTCCTACATGGAATTCTAGAATGTGTTATCTTGCGTGACTTTTTTACTTCTATTTATTTCTTTAAAAGTGATAGTTTTATTGACTCTTTTTTTGATGTGGGATTTTCAATGAAGTTTCTCACCCCAATTTTAAAATTGTGAGGATGCAATCTACAAAAGGGGGGAAGGTTGTGACAACCCATGTATTTATAGAATAATAATTTTTCATTTCTATTAATATTTATGAATAAGATATTACTTTTACATTAAATGGGATGATTTTTCCAATAGCATACTCAACACACAATAATGGGTTTCTTTGAAATCTTACATTGCACACCACTTTGAGTTATATAAAAAATAATATAATATTATGATTATTTTAAATGGAAGTTAATACCTAGCCATTGTATTGGCTAAAATGAACAAAAATAAAAAAAATATTATTATAAATGTTTGTTAAATGTATTTACATTTATCTAATAAATTTTAGAGGCTTAAAATAAAAATGAATCCGATTTTAAGCTTGAAATACTATAATATTTTTGAAATGGTTGTTTTTACCACCTTTTGATGGAGATCAATTTTTAAATATATTTTTTCACTTTTATATGTTATATTTGACAAAATAAAATTCTTATATAGACTCGTTACTTAAACAATTTACTTTGGATGAAATTTTGGTATTTTCCTGATAAAATTCCTATTTTTATAAATAGTGAAAAATATTACATTTTAATTCAAAACTGCATTTTAATATAATTTATTTATACAGTTAGATTGTACTTTTAATTGGTTTTAAAGTATAATTAGATTTTAGTTTTATCATTTAATCCAATTATGGTCAATGGAAATAATTTCACATTTAAATTTAACATAAACAAATGTCAATATTTTGATAGTTATTACTTCTAAAAACCCTGTTTTTTGGTTTTAACAACTGGAATTAATTTCAAATTAATTACTACAACTTATGTGTTTTGAATTTTGAAAAATGGATTCAATATTTTTAATCATGAGGTCCAAAATGTGTAAATAGGTACCTTTTATTTTTAATAATTTTGAATAGTATCATTAATAATTATTTTATTTACCATGGTTAAAGGGTAAATTTGGAAAATAAAGGGAAAAAATAATATTATAATATTATTAAACTACCCTAACACATGTCTTAATTCTATAATATGGGATATTTATAACCATGGGCATAATTGGGTAGATTTTGGGACCCCATGAAGCCACTTGGTTGTGAAAAGGACATTTTATAAGAATTGATTTAATGTTATGAAAAATGTAACATAAACATGTATCTTTTAGTAAAAAAATTTTTAGATTGGGTCATATAAGTTTCCTCTTAGACTATAAATTGTTATTAGAAAGATAAAATTATTTCTTACATCATGGTAGTTTATTTATAATTTTTAGATATCAATTAAATAAATATATTTATGAAACAATGATGATGCAGCGATTACCTTATTGATGAATGATTTAAATAAATTATATTATAAACAATAAAATAAATTTATTTTGAAACTTTTTATGCAATAAAAGAATTTTAGGGACAATTATGACTTTATATATTTTAATTAATGATGTTTTTTCGAACGAATCACATTTTTATGGATTTTTAAAAAGTCATGATATGAATAGTATAAAAATTTGCAAAAATGAGTGTTTAAAAAAAATAATATTGTATTAAAGGATATAATAGTCCTAAAAATATAACATTCCAAAAAAATGACTTATATAATGTTGAAATATCCATAATGAACCACTTTAAGTTATATTGGAATTTTATAGAAAGTATATTAACCATATATTATGAATATACAAGAATACATGGTAAGAGTCAAATTAGTTAACTAAGTGTTAAAGCTAAATGATAATGACAAATTTGTGACCTATATTTGTCTAAAACCTATTGGATGAGAGATTTCAAATTTAAAAACATATTATATTTTAAATAAATCACACTGGGACCATTTGAATCTAAAAAACAATTTATAATAAAATAATATTTCATGATATTCCTAAAGTTCCCCTCCCCCCTCTTATAAAAGGAAATCACCCCTACCCATTTAATCACACACCTCAAGCCCCTTGTCTTGTCAAAACTTTAACCAAATAATCTCCCAACATCCCTATATTACTTTTAGAAGCCTTACCTTAGGCATAAGGAAATTCTAGAAAGCCTTTTGGCTCAAATAAAAGGTAATTAAACGTTTTAAGAGATATCGTCGTCTCAAAAGCTCCTTTCCATTATTATACTTATTCACTATCAATTATATTCTTATTCTTGGATTACATAAAAATACCAGTATCCTCATAATAATATTATTATTTTTTATGATAAGGATTTGAACTAAACTTACACACACATCCATCTAATGGATGTGAACATATTGTTTCTATGGCTGACGAACTACTACCTAACGAAAAGGTGGTTGTTCAATTTTCCCCTACCACCTCTCCTGGTGAACATTATGACGACGCTATTTTTATATATGATATATGATATATATAGTTTCTATGATTCTATTTTTTTTAAATCAGTCCTTTATGCTTTCCATAATGTGTAAATACTATAATTTCATTTGAGGAAGTGCAGACTACCACCCCCTCAAAGTGATATGACTCATTAATGATATACATAGAATGAATAAAGGATGGAGTTAATTAACTTATGTAACATATATATCATATTAGGTTATAATTTAACTATAATATACCTATTTATCATTTCGTTTTCATTTATTTAATATGACAAATTAATGAAAGTATCATTAATGAGGACGTACGACATATAGACTCCATGAACGGTGCATTTTATTTATTATCTTCAAATGTAATGGATTATTATAAATAAATATAAAAAGGATATATATTAACTTTAAATCAAAAATATCATTCAGAAGATGACATACTTTTGACCACATGGACAATTTGTAATTATAACAAGATCATTTTCGACTCAAGTACCCAATCAAGACAAAATGACCGATATTAACTTAAATAATTATGTAATGTTTATAATTTTCTAATAAGTGATATAAAAGGAATAATAAACTTGAAAAGGGTTTTAATCAAGTATAAATTATCTTAAGTTTATTATTCAGGAAGAATAAGGAACATACGTGACAAGTCAGACTTAAGGTAAATGAATATTTCACCATCCTCTTTTAGTCAAAGACTTCTTTCATGTTATGTCTTTTAATTTCCTTTTTATTTTGTTGGGATATGTTATTCTATATAATTATTTCTGTAAATTTTAGGTCCATGTGATGAGATACACTTTTCTCTCTCAACAACTCATTTTCTGAATTTTTAGGTGATGTCCTTAGACTGCCGAATATTCGTATGGGACTTTGTCTCAGTCTCCATTCATTAAGACATATTTTGGTTTACACATGACCTTATTTTATATGGTGTATAATTATACCCTTTTTATTTTAATTTCATTCAATATTTTTCAAAAGGAATCTTTTGTTTTATGAATTATTTTTACTAAACGATAAAGGGAATGTTTCTTTTTTAACATACGCGGTGACAACGACCTTTCTGCCACCGTGAGTATTATTTTCTATTTGGCTTCCTTAACAAGATGTAATGTTTTTAAAAGTTAAATAAATACCATATAACATTTTTAAATATTTTGGTATTGAAAATGATTTTTAGAAAGCATTTATTATGTCTATATCTTGAAATGATATATTGTGATTACAATGTGAAAATGTTATCTTTTCTTTATGTTTATTTTATGTGTTATGATTATGTTATGGTTCTTTGGTATTATTTACATATTTGGGTGGTTTTATGATAAATAAAGGGTGGGTGATCCCGAGATAGCTCTCCAATGAATTGGGTAACATGACATATGTAAATTTTAATGTTTCTCCTAATAGATTTAGGGAATATACCATGATGGGTTTTCCTAACGTAACTCCCTATGTTTCTATGAAAGCTAAAATTTAAGTATGTTATGGATACTACAAGTTACCATTATGATTTCAATGTGTTATTCATAAATCGTATGATTTCATGAGGTATGTTAAAGAGATTATGTTTTATGAGTAAAAAGTATGATTTCATTGATTTGTATGTATTGATGGACTATTGTCTTATTTCCTTATTTTATAACCCTTACTGAGCTTTTTATGCTCATCCCTAGTTATTTTGAAATGTTTTTCATAGGGTATAAAGAAGGGTAATAGAATTGATGAATTAAAGAATATTTATACCATGAAAGGAATTCCTATTTTATTTATGGAGTTTTATTATTGTGAAATAATTGGATAGAGTAGAAGTGCCTACCTTGCAATTTTTGAGATGTAATGTAATAGTAATGGCCTAATTATCTAAAACCAGAAACTTTAAAATATGATTAATTTAAAATTCTTGTCATAACACAATATTATGTTATGTTTATGTCTGGGGACATATAACAGATGGGTTCTCAGTATCCCGAGTAGTTTAGTGTTTAGCTCTCTCTTGTAACATTTTTCTTTTTTGGATGTTGATCATTATTGTTTATGAGATAGTCTCCTCCTGTTTTTAATTATTGATTTACTTTTTTTGAGAGGTATCTCCCCCAATAGAGTTTTTAGGAAATTTTTGAGGTTGTTTCATAGTTTTTCACTAGTTCCTTGGTTGTGGTGGTTGAGATCATATGGTGGTGAGACCTTTGAGAGGTTTGTCATAGGATGGATATTCGGATGAACCCTTTTAATTTTCTATCTAGTTTTGTTTTGGATTTAGGAGGATGCGAATTATTTGAGTGGTATCTAATGTAAGGGATAGATTCCATGTGGGCTAACCCTTTTCATGTTTCTGAGGCTCATGGTGGACATACTAGGTTTAGAAGTTTTCTCGAATGATTTGGTAGTAAAATGTTAGAAGCAAGGATATTACACACCATGTAATCCTTACATGCCTTATAAGTGAGGTTCATGAATTATAAATGGTCGTTTCATGACCTATAATTAATCTGGTATAAATAATAAAAAAGGTAAACATTATTTAGCGAGATATGACCCCCAATATTTATATGACGTGTAAATTATTTACTATCTGTGTAAATCTCCTGTGAAGTGTTTTTATAAACGTTTTAGTCACTTAGATTTAACAAACCCTATGGTTGTAACATATCCCTTTATCATTCCAGGAAATCCACAACCCTCTTTCCAAACATTTTTTGGTTTCCTTTAATGGGAATCGATCCTTACCCTTTCAACATTAATATGTTGTGATCTAGGGTGTGTTCTTCTTTCATTTTCTAGAGGTTTCTCTTGGTTTGATCTCGTTTCCTCCTCTATCTTCTTGAAATTATATGGTGTTTGATCACCCATGCTATTGATGGGGGTTATATTGGTTTTTGTTGGTGTGGTTGTGTAGTGGAATCCTCTGACTGATGAATTTCTTCTGGGATGTGTGATCAGAGGTCTGTGATAAGGTCTATTATTCGATGAAGAACGTTAATGAATTTTGAGTAAAGGGATTCATTGCTTCTCTATTTATTTATTTTAAATTGTAAATTTTTCATTATTTATCCCTTTGTATAGCAGTGAAATTGACCTAATAATTATTTAACTAGATTAAAGGAATTGGATGGTGATCATATTCTATTGTTTTTTCTTTATACCATGACAGTGATTTTCCTAATAACTTTCTAGACAATGTGATATCTATTTCTTTATTATTATCATGATTTTTTATGATATGGATTTACATGTTTATCTTGATGGGAATTAGTAAATAACATAAATATAGAATTATTTTATAATTAATTGTATTTTTTAATTAAATAAGTTGCATGTTTTTAATCTGGTTGTTAATATAATTTTTTGATAATCAAATTGATGCAATGCACTTGTTTAATTGAAGTTGATATTCCATATGATTAATTGATTTAATAAAAATAGTTAGTCATTATAAATATTATTTATTATTAATGATAATAATTTAAAAGAGATTTATAATTGATAATGGTACTTCTATAGGTTTTTATATCAGAATGAATGCTAAGAGCATGGTTTTTCCTTTGATTTCTTGTTCCATCTTGATGCATTAGGATGCCCATAGTTGGAAGCTATTAAAAAATGAATTGGATTATTCAATATTGAATAAGAATTTTTTGTGTGATAAATATAATTTTTTGGGGCTTATGTTTTCCATTTTCTTGAGAAGGATGAGTGCCTTATTTTTGAGTCTTGAGAGCTCATTTTCATGTGATGGAAGAATGCCTTGTTTTGAAGGCCTAGTTCCCCATTTGAATTTTATTGTTTATTCCTACTACATTGTGATGTGATCTAGATATGAGTCATATGATACAAGACTTATGATATGAGCCTGATATGGCTGATCATATAGGGGTGATGTGTGACATGGGGAGAGGAGGCCCATATGTGATGTGGGACTAGGATGGATGATCTGGGGAGGTCAGTTTTGATATGTGGTCAAGGTGCCCTAGATGATGTGGTAGTTAATGATTTCTTTTATGGTGAAATTCATAGTTATATGAATGTGGTTTTCTGGGATGTCATTGTAGATGATGAAATGGTTAAATATGGTCTTACCCATCGATGAGATGCTAAGAGTTGTTAATGTCCATTTTGAATCTATTTAATGGTCTATGGATGAGTTTCTTATTTTGTCTTCCTACATTCCCCCAACATGAAGTAGTTCTTGGTGCCTAGTTCCAAGTTTCCTCTTAGTGTTATCTTATGAAAGATTTCATATAATATGTAGATATGAAATGATTCTAATAATGAATTGAATAAATCTTAAACTACAAAGTTAGTTGTTAATGGAATGAAAATGCTTAAAAATGTTAATTTGATAAACCATGTACTTGGTTTGGATTATGTATGGAGGGAATGAGATTTACTGTGATGATTAATGTAATGAAATGTACTGTGGAATAATTTTAAATGGTTAATTGATGGGTAATGAATTAGTTGATGTAAATTTAATTTATTAATGAAAGGAAATAAGTAATGTACCTCTTTTATATTCTTATGTGCTTACAGGATATCTGATCCTAGTAGTGGAAACTGAGATTCTGATTGATGTTAGCCATTGTTAAATATAAGACAAGTTTATTCCCTTATTCTGGTTGTGATCTATACTATATAATGTATATTATTTGGCTTGATATGCTACCCCACCCATTTCGATTAGGGAAATTGAATCCTAGTGGACTCTAGGAGTCTGTTTTCCCCAATATCATAGTGAGAGGATGGATGATTGACTACCCGCTATAGTCGCACTCTCTTTTCTTAGTAGTTACCTGTACTGGTATGCATGGTGTTTAGTTTTCCCATATATTTATATAGAGGTATGTGATGGAATGTGGTTATTTTACACTAATTTATTAATAGATATAGTATCTAAATGATTATTATAGGTATGACATGTATAACTTGTGGTTGATTGAGGCACTTACTCGGTGTAAGGGATGAAATGGCTTGAGCTATAATATCTGATGTTTGATATATGTCATATGAGCTATAGTGGCTATTGGAAACTACTTGGTTACTATATTGATTGTGATATGGGAGGATGTGGTGATGTGGTCACGTGGTGAATGTTTTGGAGCCTTCCCCAGGTGTTTTATTGCTATCTTGATTATAGATATAGCTGCTCAAAACATGCAACATTGGGGAAGAGCAGAAAACCTATAGGGAAGAGGGAGTGGGGTACCATTGATGTTTTATTATTATATTATATGCTCTCTTGTATGTGATACTTGTTGAGATTTAACCATATTGAGGTTGGAAACCTAGTATACCTAATTAGATGATGAGATAGTTTCACTAAAATTCATTGTGCTTTAACAATGCTTTCTTTCTCTTTAGAATGAGAGGATCTAGGGAATATCCTCTTAAGTATACTATTATAATCAACCAATGTATATATAAACTATTTTTTCAGTCATCTAGAGTAGGTTGGATATTGAGGTGGATATTACTATCTTGGGGTTTAGCTGGAGCTGTTAGGGCTTCATAGTCTTTGTCTTCTTTACCTTTTTGGTACTTGTAGTTTTCATTTTAGTTATTTTTTAATATATGACATTTTAAGTTTGTACTTGGGTTTTATTTAAATATATTTTGGACTAGATTTTTGTTGTTGAATCATTCTTATCACTCTCCTCTTCTCATTTCTCTTAGAGGGTAATTCCTTCCAAACACATGTTTCACATACCCTAGGTGATAGTCTCCAAACTAGGGTCTATTAGAGGTGGGACTTGGATAGTCACCATATCCCTCCCTTAGTTATGGTATCTTTCTAAGGAGGGGTCGTGACAATGAGTCTTCAAATATATTTCACGAATAGGTTTAGTTTGAGAACAAATATTCTTCCCCAAAACATTTTCATCTTTTTCTTGTGGTTTCTCCAGTTTAAAATTAAATTCTCTATTTTTTTCAATTTGATCAATATCATTATCAATTTTATTCCATAAAAAATCATCAAACTTAACATGAATTGATAATAAAACAACCACACTTCTTTTATTATAATATCTATACGTCCTACTATTATTTTAATAAACTAAGAAAAATATATCATTATATTTTGCATAAAATTTATTTAAAACATCCTTAGTAATAAGAATAAAAACATTAGACAAAAAGACTCTAAAATATCCAATTTTAGGTTTTATTCCCTTTTAAAATTAATAAGTTTTAATTTTCCATAAATTTATTAAATTAATTGAATTGGTAACATAAAAATATGTTTTTTTAGTTTAATCCAAAAAATATTTTGTTCGATTAAACTAATTTTACATGGTGTAATTGATATCTTGAAGAGTTATTTTTTTCTTTCTACTACGCCATTTTTTTGGTTTCCTATGTGCTAAAAAATAGCAAAATACGCATTTTCTCAAAGAAATAGATAAATTATAGGTTAAATAATTCACTATAATTAACACTTATTTTTTATTTAATTATATTTTCTTTATCTTTTTGTACCAATTTACAAAAATATATAAACAAAGATGGCGTTTAAGATTTTAGTGTAAGAAAATATACCCATGTATATCTAGTACATTCATGAATAATAATAAAATAATATCTCTTACCATACAAGATACATGTTTAATAGGACCAATTGAATCCAAATGAATAAGATAAAGAGACCTTATAATTTTTAATTCATTAATTGACTTGAACCTACTTTTTTGTTGTTTACATTTTAAGAAAGAGTAAAAAATAAATGTGTTTCCACCATAAGTTCAGGTAGTTTTAGAATTTTTTGGTTCTTGGATAGCTTTATCATCTTCCTAAAATTAAAATATCTCAAATAACTATGCAACAAAACTATTATCATAATTTTTTGTGTTCAACCATTTTAATTATTGATAATTAAATTCAGAAACATTAATTGAATAAATTTTGTGTTTTCTATTTTCATACAAAAATTGATTTATCCTTAAGTACAATTCATTAATCATTTTAATTTTAAACAAAAATTCCATAATCACATAGGTTATGAAATTATTTTTAAATTATATTTTAATCCTTCAATATATAAAACATCAGAAATAATAACAAAATTATAAATTCCAAGAATTCTGAAACATTTTACATTTCCTTCATAATTATCACCAAAAGTAACATTACCTATATCACATTTATTGGATGATTAAAGTTAGATATTAAAATTTTCGTTTGTCTTGAGAATCCACTTTCGATTTACCCAACTTCATTCTTGATTCTTTCAATAAACACATCCTATAAAAATATATTTTAGAATGTTTTTGTACCCTTGAAAAGTTGGGTTAGATGGGATTAACATTTGTATTATCAGTAACCCAATATAATTTAAATAATGTATTTACAAGAAATATAGAAGGTATCTATTTATAAATGATAGATTTATTTTGTCCTATTGTTTTTTGAAATCTAAAGGAATGTTCAATTTCATAATGAATATTGGAATGAAATCCAAAAAAATATATCAATAGATGTAATTCCATTAGTTATTTTAATAAATAAATTCTTATACATTTTAATCAAATTGGTTACATATCTAAGACAAAATCTCTTCTTATTAATTTTATTAAAACTCGTCTCTTTATTAATGTTTTATCTACCTTGAACAAAAATGGATAGATTTTAATTTACACTTTCAATTTAATTTTTGCACTGTTCATTTTCTTTATGAAATGTATCAAAATTAACAACTTCAATATCACACCAATTTGACATGAAATCAATTTAATTCTTTATTTTTTCATTTTTAGAAAGATAACTTTTCATATTTTTTTGTGAATTTTTAAAATATATATATATATATATATATATATATATTTATTTCTATATTTTCATCTTTCAAACCTTATGGAAAGATTTCATAAACTCTTCATTCTCCTTAAGAATTTCCTTGTGTCGACTCTTAAGATTCTTATATAAACTGCTGATCATTTTAACATTTTTATCAAATATTTAAAACTATTTAGGCTATTCCTCTATAATGAATTTTTTATATTTAGATTCGGAGGAAGAGTAATATGTATAATTACTTACATGATTTGATGAAGACATTAAGCATAATCTTTCTACATCCTTTTAGAACTTGATTCTTCAAAAGTACATAAATCCTTAGTATAACTCAACATAGATTTCATTTCCTTATTTTCATTTTTCTATTGATTCCTTTTATGTTTTTACCATATTTAATCTTGGAAAATCTAGCTTGATATTCCCCCTTTTCTTACTATCACGGCCCATCATCGAGGCCCATGCTGTGACTACCCCAAGCCCGCCTTCCATAGGCTAGGGGCTAGCAACAAGCACGAAAGGCGTAAATCCCGATAAAAGGGAAGGCATTTCCTTTGTATAAGAAAACAAACACCACAGAGTATGCAAGCTAAAGTAAACACTAAGTAAACTGAGTAAAAAAGTAAGTGCTGGAAAGTAAATGGGCCAGAATACATACCCAACTGAAAGTACAGTACAACTGAAAAGAAGGTACCACATCAGTAAAGTAAATCAGCAACCACTGAGTCGTCCTCCGGCTATCCCACCTGAAGGGTGGGTACAGATGGTCTCCTCAGCTCCTCGGGTCTGGTCGTCTGCTCTATGTATGTCCCGCCTGATAGTCCACCTCCAGGTACCGTTCCACTCCACAAGCCTCAACCACGATTAGCGCTGTCCGTCGTCTGCAACTAACACAATGTAGTGCAGGCATGGACCGTGTAGGGGTGAGTATACGATACTCAGTAGGGACCCCGAGACCCCAGAAGGTCTCCCAAAATCCGCAAAGGATAAACCCCAAAGGAAGGATATAAACACGATGTATCAACCAACTCTATTTAGGTATATACCCATATATATACCTAAGTCATCATTTCTAGTTTGGCTCTAACTCACAAGCCCAAGTACAATCCAATCCACACAAGAAAACACAACCCAATCCACATAGGAAAGCAAGTCAATCATATCGATGATATTGATTGAAAGTAAAGACTCAGATCACACAGGTATACTATTCCCAAAGAGGGGTGAAGATGATAGATGTAGCCTCTGAATCATCTTCCCTGCCGAACCCACGTAGGATCCATGTATAGAAGTCGTCGCTGCCGAACCCACGTAGGATCCTAGTACAGTAATCATCATTGTCGAACCCACAGAGGATCCAAGTACAGTTGTCATCGCTACCAAACCCATAGAGGATCCAAGAACAGTCGTCCTCACTACCGAACCCACATAGTATCCAACTACAGTCATCCTCACTACTGAACCCACGTAGGATCCAAGTACAGTCGTCATCGTCGTCACAGTCGCAACTAGCTCTAGGGTTCCTGCACACAACACGCTCGATTCCGGGAGGGTCCGCTCCATGAGCCAAGGGTTCGATACATCAACTATAACGAAGTTCGAAGTTGATGTATCAAAAAGTTCCGTCTCGTCAATAGTAACTCAACGCGACAGACGGTGTGTCAATCAGACGCCCGGTCTGAGAGATAACGGATTTTTTGTTCTAGGGGCCCGGTTAGAAATACGCTCATTTTTAACCCGGCCGATATCCATATTCGTCCAAACATTGAGTGGATTAATACAAAAGAACCATACAACCAAAACATTTCCCTTAAGTACACGACGTGTGGTTAAGCAATACACGTCGTGTCATCAAACACCAGGTACTGCCCGTGTGTAACGGCCCGTGTCTCAGGGCTAGTCATGTAGATATGTAATTAAATGGAGTGTGGTATGGTTACACGCCGTGTCCAAACCTCTAGGGTCGGTTCCACGTGCGCTGGCCATGCCTGGCCGTGTGATGGAGTACATGCCCATGTACTCCACCCCGTGTCAGTGTATTCCCAGAATACACGCTGAGTCATCACGAAGCCGCTTCTGCCATGGTGAGGTAGTATACGCCGTGCCCCTGGCCGTGTGGTTCTGCCCGTGTCCGTGTATCTTCTAGATTACACGTCGAGCATCGCGAAGCCGCTTCTGCCTTTCTATGAAGTGAATACACGCCATGTTACTTGGCCGTGTATTGTTGTCTGTGTCTGTGTATTTTCCCGGAATACACACCATGTCTATAGAAGCCTCCTCTGAAAAATAGTGAGGAGAGTACACGCCGTGTGTCTTGAGTCACACGCTGTGTACTACTTTTCTAACGTCAAAACGGAACCCACAATACACTTGTACTACACGGCCTGTGCTCCTAGAGTACACGCCGTGTATTCTGGAATTTTCCAGAAAATGACGCCTCTGGCCAGCACGCCTCCCGAGGTGTCCGTTCTTCGTTCTGATGATCCGATTTCTAAAAAACATCCTCTTCTAGGTCACCCCGACGCTCTGAGGCTATTTATGATGTTTTTGGGCCTCCGATCGGCTCCAAAAACATAACTTGATTCACAGGTCAAGAACGTTAGGAGAACACCATACAACAACGAGAACGGCGGAGGAATTAGACCATGTTTTTTTGGTCCGGTTCCTTCCATATTAGTCTAATATCAAGTGGTTTTATGAGAAACAACAACATGAAAGGTAAACCAACGTTTCTCAATCAAAACACACCCCCTGCCTCGAAGAAAGTTCACGGTTGTCAAGCATCACGGATGATGGCGTCATTCCCGTCGTCTTCGGTGTGCACCTGAGGAAACATCGTCTTCTCTTTTATCACGGTGAGAAGAAGAAGATTGTGTGTCATTAGAGAACTCTCGTGTCGGTGTATCCTCCCTTGTCGTGGAGGAGGAAGGGGATGGAGAAGTCGGGGTCGCTGAGTTGTTCTTCACGGGAGGATTGATGTTCTTCGATGAAGATACTTTCTTATCCTATATATTAGCACCACAAATGCTAAACAAAAATAAAATAAGGCCCTTAATTATTTTATTTACTAAGCCAAACATTTCAAATTTTGAAAAAAAAACACTTAATTCAAATTATTAATTTAGTGTGAGTTGGCTAGCATTAAAAATTTGAGAGAGTGGGGAGAGGAAAAGTCATCCACTTAAAGGAGGGGTTTAACATGTTATGAAGAGTTACCAACTTTAAGTGGGGGTTTAGAGGAGTTAAAGGAAAGTGAAGAGTTAGGGCTCGTGTGAGGCCCACCTCACCTTTATCCTCTCAAGGGTAGTTATAAACCATTGGGTCCCACCCCAACTCCCTCACCTAGCCACTTAGAAAAAGAAATAAAATTGTACAAAATTTTATTTACTTCACATTTAATCCTCAATTTTTAACAACTCATCCTGAGAAAACGCATATTCAAGAAAGGTCCTCTTAAGAAATTACCGCCACTATGGTTTCATCCTTGCCTTCGGATTTAAATTCTGAGCACCGGTTCAAATGATATGAAAACCTGCTCGTTCGTTCACTAAACGTACCCAAGTTAAACTTAGGAAATTGATTTCGGGCACACTCGGCCTTGGAACCAGGTGCCGTCAGAAACTACGTACTTGTAAAATCCCAAAGAATTTAAGAAAAAAAATTTCCTTGAAATTTACGGGTCTTTACATTACTCCCACCTCTGAGATTTACATCTCCGTAAAGATACATCATAAACTAGGGAAACAAATGAGGGTACTATGCCCGCATCTGAGCCTCCTGCTCCCATGTGCTCTCCTGGAGGTTCCCGTGCTGCCACCTGATGCGCACTAGAGGAATCGACCATCCACGTAGGACCATCTCCTGTCGATCCTCGATCTCCATCGGAACCTCCAAAAATGTCTCCCCGTCATTGATGTCCATCTCCCCGTGATCAATGATACGCATCGGGTCGTGCACGTATCTCCTCAGCTGAGACATGTGGAAGACGTCGTGCATCCGGCGCAACTGAGGTGGAAGATCTAGGCGATAAGCCACCTCACCTATCCTGCTGAGAACCTGGAATGGTCTGATGAAGCGTGTATTTAACTTGCAACCCCGTCCAAATCTCTATAATCGACATCGAGGTGAGACCCGTACAAAAACGTGGTCACTATCCTCAAACTCTAGTGGTCTCCGACTCCTGTCAGCATAGGACTTCTGTCGTCTCTGAGCATTCCTAATATGCTTCTGGATGATCTCCACCTTCTCTGTAGTGGCCTGGACCATCTCTGGTCCTACAAGTGCTGACTCCCATTGGTCTGTCCAACACAGAGGTGATCTACAAGGTCGGTCATACAATGCCTCGTATGGTGCCATCCCGATGGTGGAGTGGTATCTGTTGTTGTACGTAAACTACACAAAGGGTAGGTGATCCTCCCAACTATGACCAAAGTCAAGGACACATGAACGGAGCATGTCCTCGGGAGTATGGATGTTTCTCTCCGTCTGGCCATCCGTCTGAGGGTGAAAGGCGGTGCTCAGGCGTAGCTGCGACCCAAATGCCTCCTACAACCCCTTCCAAAGTCAGGAAGTAAAGCGAGCATCTCGATCAGAGATGACAGATGATGGTACACCATGAAGCCGTACAATCTCCTGAATGTAGAGGCATCCCAATCTCTCCACTGATCCCTACTCTCTGATAGGTAGGAAGTGGGCCGACTTGGTGAGTCGGTCGACAATCACCCAGATGGAGTCATGCCCTCTGGAAGTATGAGGAAGCCCTGTCACGAAATCCATAGATATCCCATCCCACTTCCACTCTGGGACCTCTTGGGGCTGTACCAAACCTGCTGGTACCTGGTGCTCTGCCTTCACCTGCTGGTAGGTGAGGCATCATGAAACGAACTCTTCCATCACTTTCTTCATACCCGGCCACCAGTGTTATCGTCTGGGGTCCTGGTACATCTTTGCTACTCCAAGATGTACCGCTATAGGGTAAGTGCGAAACTCCCTCGGCACCTCCTCCCATAATGCAGCTGGTACCATGGTACGTCCTTTGAAAAGGATGGTGTGCTCTCCTCCTATAGAAAATCCATCAGGTGCATGTCCTGTGGATATTTGTGCACGTTGCATCTCACGGCAAACATCCCCATGTTGTGCTTCTCTGACCCACTTTAGTAGTGGAGGAGTGACTATGAGTGACTGTAGAAAGGCTACTCTATCTCTATCCATGAAGGATATCTGTAAAGCGGCTAACTACTATGTCGCCTCTCCAAGTAGCTGGATGCCCGACCTCCTACTGAGAGCATCAGCTACTATGTTCCCTTTACCGGGAGTATAGAATATCAAAAAGTCATAGTCCTGGAGGAACTCGAGCCATCGCCGCTGTCTCAGATTCAGGTCCTTCTGCGAGAAGATGTACATGAGACTCTGGTGGTCAGAGTAAACTGTAAAGAACTTTCCCATCAGATAGTGCCACCATATCTTCAAGGCGAAGACCACTACTGCTAACTCTAGGTCATGGGTAGCATAGTTCTAATCGTGATGCCTCAACTGTCGTGAACTATAGGCGATCACTGCTCGCTCATACATCAGGACACACCCGAGTCCGGTCCCTGATGCATCACAGTAAACTACGTACCCGACACCCTCCTTCGGTAGCCTCAAGATGGGTGCACTGGTCAATCTCTGTCTCAGCTTCTGGAAGATCTGCTGACATCTATCTGACCACACGAAGGGTTTCCCCTTCTTCGTCAAAGCCGAAAGTGGTGCTGCAACTCTAGAGAAGTCTGGCACAAATCTCCAATAGTACCCAGCCAGACCAAGGAAACTCCGCACCTCCATCACGCTCCTGGGTGGCTCCCAAGCTAGCACTGCCTTGATCTTTGCAAGGTCCACTGCAACTCCTGCCTTAGAGATGAAGTGTCCCAAGAAGTTGACCTCTCGAATATAGAACTAACACTTTGAGAGCTTACCATAAATCTGGTGCTCTCGGAGCGTATCCAGTACAACCCGCAAGTGGTAGGCGTGTTCCTCCTTAGTTGTCGAGTAAATCAATATGTTGTTGATGAAAACTATGACAAATCAATCGAGGTAAGGCTGGGTGATCCTATTCATGAGACTCATGAACCCTGCTGGAGCATTGGTTATGTCGAAAGGCATAACCAAGAACTAAAAGTGGCCATACCGACACCTGAAGGTCGTCTTTTAAACATCCTCATCTCGAACTCTGAGCTGATGATAGCCCGAACTGAGGTCTATCTTCAAGAACCAGCATTCTCCCTTGAGCTGATCGAAGAGTTCATCAATCCTCAAAATTGGATACTTTTTATTCACATTCACTTGATTCAGGTGGCGGTAGTCAACACATAGTTGCAAGCTCCTGTCCACCTTCTTGCCGAACAAAATCGAGGAAGCCCAGGGTGAAACACTGGGTCGGATAAATCCCTTGCCTGCAAGACCTCCAGCTATACCCGCAGCTCACAAATCTCAGCAGGAGCCATCTGATATGCTAGAGTAGATATCGGGGCTATCCTGGGGTACAGGTCAATATAGAAATCTACCTCTCTACGAGGAGGTAGTCCTGGATCATCGTCAGGAAAAAATGTCTGCATACTGATCCACCACAACAGGAAAACTCGGAATCTGCACATCAACTGCTCCTAGTATGAGACTAGCCAATTGATGGGTGATCAGCTGTCCTCTCCTCTATGTGAGTCCATCTTGCGATGAAAGGGATCCCTTCTCATCGGTGAAGGTGAACCTACTCCCATCAGTGCGGAAACATCGCACCTTGCACCTAATACAGTCGATTTGAGCATGGACCGTAGATAACCAATCCATGCCCAAGATGACTTCGTAAAGCCTCGAAGCTGCTAGAAGAAGATCCCAACCAAAGATCTCGCCCCCTAGAGTAAGCTCACACAACTGCACCAGTGCGTAATCGTCGAGTCTGCTCCCGTAGGAGTCTCTAGCCGTAATGATTGAGCCAACAGCTCCGCCGGAATCCTTGAGCTACGAACAAGGGAAGAGGAAATAAAAGAATGACTCGCTCGTATGTCTATAAGAACTGTAGAAAGGGTAGAGTAGACACATATAGTACCTCAAATCATCTTAGGTGCACCGTGGTCGGATGCCTCCACTGCTTGAAGCTGAGCCTGCCTCTATCCGCTAGCTCCCTACGGTCGGGGTGGACCTCTTGGTGGTGGTGGTGGTAGAGCCTCAAAGTGTCGCCCACCACCTGCTACCCGGCAAGCTCCTCTGCCTCATCCGCCGGCTCCCTGCAAACTGCCATGGTCGAACCTCTGCCTCTGCCTAGGTGGCCCCTCAACCGTCTGCTGCTCCTCTACATGGCTGGTTGGGCAGTCACAAGCCATGTGGCCCTACTCACCGCATGCATAGTACTATCTGCCTCTCGTATGACTGGCTCTACTGCGTGTGCCCCACACCTTCGAACCAATATCCTGAGGTCGTCCACCTGATGGTCTGGTCTGCTTGGACCTTTGTGGCATCTGTCTACTACCAGCTGCAGAAGACTCCGCTACGTGCCACCCTACGGTAGGTCTCGCTACTGGTGAAGGCTCAGTAAGAAAGCTCTCTACAAGAAGGGATCGATCCAGTACTCCTACCTACGTCGGAATAATGAGGGAGATCATCGATGCCCTGATCTCATGCCTCAATCCCTACTTGAAGGTCCGGGCCCAGAATAATGGGTCTCGTACCATGTCCGTTGAATAGCGCGAGAGGTCGATAAATCCCGCCGAGTACTGGGCTACTGTCATGCTACCCTTCCACAGCTGTAGTAACTCCTGGATGCGCACCGCACAAAGGGTGGCTAGAACAAACTCTGAGCGAAAGAGGCTCTCGAAGTCCGTACAATGAAGAGATGCCTCATGGTGCACCTGGAGCATCAGGCTCCACCATCTACCTACTACCGCATGCAGGAGACTCGCTACAAGGATCACCATGAGGTCAGCTAGTGTCCCTACTAATCTGAAGACTCAGACAACAGCCTCCATCCTGTCCTCAGCTGCCTGAGGGTCCGTCTCCCCACAGAACCTGGGTGGTCTCTAATGCTGAAACTCGTGTAGTGTACTCAAGTGATGTGCACTCTCGGCTGCTAGGGTTGGTGGCATCAGTGGCTCGGCGAGTAAAGGTACCACTGGTGCCTCCACTGTAATGGGCCCCTGCACCGAGGCCTCACCGCTCGGTGGGATGCCATCTTGCACAAAGATCAGAACCCTAGCTGGCTGCCTTCGTGGGGACATCCTGAATAGAAACAGATGTGCCACAGTTAATATAGTATACCTGGTGAGATGACACAAATTAATCACAAAGAAAATGTTTGAAACACAGATGCAATCAATGTTTTCATGCACTGAGTCAGGAATCAGAAGTCAGCGTCCTGGTGAATGGATACGTCGGCCGCTGCACCAACACTGGACTCCCCAGACTAATAACAACACTCAATACCCTTAACACTATTGTTTCACACAAAAGAAATTATTAGAGTCCTGAGTTCTGTGGTAGAATCGACTCCTCTGATACCAATTTTTCACGACCCAACCTCGCGGCCTGTGCCGTGACTACCCCAAGCCCTCTTTCCATAGGCCAGGGGATGGAGACTAGCACAAAATGTGTAAATCCCGATAAAAGGGAAGGCATTTCCTTTATATAAGAAAACAAACACCACAGAGTACGCAAGCTGAAGTAATCACAAAGTAAACTGAGTACAAAAGTAAGTGCTAGAAAGTAAATGGGACAGAATACAAACCCAACTAAAAGTACAATACAACTGAAAAGAATGTACAATAACAGTAAAGTAAATCAACAACCATCGAGTCATCCTCTGGCTATCCCACCTGAAGGGTGGGTACAGATGGTCTCCTCAGCTCCTCGGGTCCGGTTGTCCGCTCTGTGTACATCCCGCCTGATAGTCCACATGTGGGTACCGTTCCGCTCCACAAGCCTCAAACACGATCAGCGTTGTCAATCATCTCCAACCAACACAACATAGTGTGGACATGGCCTATGCAGGAGTGAGTATACGACACTCAGTAGGGACCCCGAGACCCTCGAAGGTCTCCCAGAATCCACAAAGGATAAACCACAAAGGAAGGATATAAACACGAAGTATCAACCAACTCTACTTAGGTATATGCCCATACATATACCTAGGTCATCATTTCCAGTTCAGCTCCAACTCATGAGCCCAAGTACAACCCAATCCACACCAGAAAACACAACCCAGTTCAGATAGGAAAGAATTAAATCATATCAATGATATTGATTGAAAGTCAAGACTCAACTCACACGGGTATACTATTCATGAAGAGTGGTGAAGATGATTGATGTAGCCTCTAAATCATCTTCCCTGCCGAACCCACGTAGGATCCAAGTATAGAATTCGTCACTGACAAACCCACTTAGGATCCTAGTACAGTAACCATCGCTGCCAAACCCACGGAGGATCCAAGTACAGTCGTCATCATTGCCGAACCCACAGAGGATCCATGTACAGTCTTCCTCGCTACCGAACCCACGTAAGATCCATGCACAGTCTTCCTCGCAGCTGAACCCACATTGGATCCAAGTACAGTCGTCATCGTCGTCGCAGTCGCAACCAGCTCTAGGGTTCCCACACACAGAATGCTCGTTTCCGGGAGGGTCCGCTCCACGAGCCAAGGGGTCTATACATCAACTTTCACGAAGTCCAGAGTTTATGTATCACAAAGTTCTGTCTCGTCAATAGGAACTCAATGTGACAGACGACGCGTCAATCAGACGCCCTGTCTGAGAGATAATAGCTTTTCCGTTCCAGGGGCCCGGCTAGAAATACGCTCCTTTCTAACCCGGACGATATCCATATTCGTCTAAACCTCGAGTGGAGTAAGCCAAAAGAAAAGTCTCACTATGAGTAAAAACCAAGCAAAACTTGCCCAAGTCACGGAGAACAAGACAACCAAGACATTTCCCTTATGTACACAGTGTGTAGGTAAGCGATACATGCCGTGTCATCAAACATCGGGTACTACCCGTGTGTAACGGCCCATGTCACTGGGCTAGTCATTTAGATAAGTACACTAAGCGTGGTATGGTTACATGCCATGTCCAAACCTCTAGGGTCGGTTCCACGTGCACTGGCCATGCCTGTCCGTGTGATGGAGTACATGCCCGTGTACGCCACCCCGTGTCCGTGTATTCCCGGAATATATGCCGAGTCATCATGAAGCCGCTTCTTCCATGGTGAGGTAGTACACACCGTGTCCCTGGCCGTGTGGTTCTTCATGTGTCCATGTATCTTCCAGATTACACGCCGATCCTCACAAAGCTGCTTTTTTCCTTTCTATGAAGCGAATACATGCCGTGTTACTTGGTAGTGTATTGTTGTCTGTATCCATGTATTTTCCCTGAATACATGCCATGTCCATAGAAGCCTCCTCTGACACACAGTGAGGAGAGTACACGCCATGTGTCTTGCGTCACAAGCTGTGTACTACTTTTCTAACATCAAAACAGAACCCACAATATGCTTGTACTACACGACGTGTTCTCTTGGAGTACACATCGTGTATTCTAGAATTTTCAAGAAAATGATGCCTCTGGATAGCATGCCTCCCGAGATGTCCATTCTTCATTCTGATTATCCTATTTCTATGAAACTTCTGCTTCTAGGGTGCCCCGATGCT
Source organism: Viscum album (assembly GCA_963277665.1). NCBI lineage: Eukaryota > Viridiplantae > Streptophyta > Magnoliopsida > Santalales > Viscaceae > Viscum > Viscum album. The sequence goes on from OY728123.1 coordinate 1,762,672,837, forward strand.
CTGAGGCCATTTACGATGTTTTCGGGCCTCCGATCGGCTCCGAAAACATAACTTGATTCACCGCTCAAGAATGGTAGGAGAACACCATACAACAACGAGAATGGAGGAGGAATAAGACTGTGTCAGTTTGGTCTATTCCTTCCATATTAGTCTGATATCTTGTGGTTTTATGAGAAACAACAACATGGAAGGTAAACCAATGTTTCTCAATCAAAACACACCCCCTACCTCAAAAAAAGTTCGCGGTTGTCAAGCGTCGCAGATGATGGCGTCGTTCCCGTCGTCGTCATTGTGCACCTGCAGAAATATCATTTTCTCTTTTATCATAGAGAGAAGAAGACGATTGTACATCATTGTAGAACTCCCGTGTCGGTGTCTCCTCCCTTGTCGTAGAGGAGGAAGGGGGTGGAGAAGCTGGGGTCGCTGTGTCGTTCTTCACGGGATGATGGATGTTCTTCGATGAAGAAACTTCCTTCTCCTTTATCTTAACTCCACAAATGGCAAATAAAAATAAATTAAGGCCCTTCCTTATTTTATTTACTAAGCCAAAAATTTCAAAATTTGAAAAACAAACACTTAATTCAAATTATTAATTAAGTTTGAGTTGGATAGCATTAAAAATTTGAGAGATTGGGGAGAGGAAAAGTCACCCACTTAAAGGAGGTGTTTAACATGTTAAGAAGAGTTACCAACTTTAAGATGGGGTTTAGAGGAGTTAAAGGAAAGTGAAGAGTTAGGGCTCATGTGGACCCCACCTCACCTTTATCCTCTCAAGGGTAGTTAGCAACCAGTGGGTCCCACCCCAACTCCCACACCTAGGATATAACTACTTAGAAAAAGAAATAAAATTGTACACAATTTTATTTACTTTACATTTAATCCTCAATTTTTAACAACTCCTCCCAAGAAAATGCACCTTCAGGAATGGTCCTATTAAGCAATTACTGCCTCTGCGGTTTTATCCCGTTACCTTAGATTTCGATTCCGAGCACTGGTTCAAAAGATAGAAAAACCCGCTCGTTCGTTCACTGAACGTACCCGAGCTAAACTACAGAAATTGATTTCTGCCACACCGGCCCTCGGAACCAGGTGATGTCAGAAACTGCATACTCGTAAAATCCCAAATAATTTAAGAAAACAAATTCCTTGAAATTTACAGGTCTTTACACTTACACTCAAAAAAAATTACATATTGAGAATCATTAGAATTAAGATTACATTTTTTATTCTCATTATAATTATACATAGGATAGTCTTTTAAAAATATCTATATGTATACCATATTTATCCAATTTCCATATTTTATAACATATATTTTATTATTCCATTCACTACTTTGTAACTCACAATCAGAAGAGTAAGTAGAAACATTTGACTTGAAAATAAATTCACTTCTTCTTTGAATTATCTTATTTAACAATATTTTCGAATTCAAACTCATATTTCAATAGTAATCCAATATTCTCATCATGTGAATATTAATTTTAGTTATTAAATCATTTTATAACAACCTTTTTATCATGACACATCATAGGACGTTCCCTAAGTACTCTTTAAACTAGAACACAATTCTCAATAGTCTCTCCTAAAGAACTCATACAATTCCCAATAATATAAAATTCATGGAACATTAGATTAATCATTTCTTCTCCACCCATACTATATTATTGATATTTAGAACATAACATGCCCAACTTATTTCTAATAAGCGTATTTGAGCCAAGATGCATAACTTTCTTAATTTCTAATATTTTATGAGAAGTTTTACATAATGAAACTCGAATACACTTGTTTTTTTCTTCATAATATAAAATATTCATCACCTTATAATTTAACACATATAGAAAAACATAATTTCTAATTAATGATTCAGGTTATCCTTCAAGAATATTGTATGGTTTTCCATCATTATCCAATTATCAATACTATGTTTATTTAAGAATGATTCCATTCAAGTTTTCCAAGATCCATAATTAGTATCATCAAAAGGAGGTGGTTTTTATAGTATCCATCCACAATTTAGACTAATTACTTTTATCTTAAATATGATCCTTTATACGTATAGTTTAAGTCAGGAAATGGTTAGAACAAATGAAAAATAAATATTGTCATCACCCTTTGATACTAATTTTCGGTCTTAAGTTAAGATGAGAAAATACCCAAGAAGGGGAGTGAATTGGGTTTTTTTATAAATGAATTTTAAATTTAAGGTTATATTAGAGTTATTAAGTTAATAAAATGGAAATCAATATAAAATTTCATAATATATTTTGATAGTGGTTCAAATATAAATGACCCGAGTACAATATTGACCCCTCTCGTGAATTGAGAGTGATGCAACCCACTATAACCTCTATAATAGTATATAATGATGATTTTTTCCCACCTAGATTTACTACCCAATTAGAAATCCTTTTTCCCATAATGCCTTAAACCAAAACCAATCCAGCCTTTTCCCACCTAGAGGCACAACCAGAACAATCTACCTATTCACACCTATAAGTAAAACCCAAATCCTGAGTCATTTTTGGGAGTCAAAAATCACAGTCCTACATTTCAATGAGTAGTATAACACATTACAATTACACACATAGAAAAATAATAGGAAAAAAGAAAAACTATAGAATAATATGAATGCTTCACAGTCTGAGTGTCAAGGAATTATGTAATTCTCTTATAGTAAAGGATCATATGATTTTAGTTTGGTTGGGATTAGTAGACGATCACTAAAAAAATCATCACTTTTACATCTATATAAAATCCTCATCCATGTATCTTAATGGTTTATTGTTTACATTAGTTCTTCCAAATATCTTTATTTAGAGTTTCTTTTTTCAAAATAGATTTCAAATTTTAAATTAGTTCCATCTTTATTTTTACAATGAACATATTCAAAGTTATCCACACTTATTTCCGAGATAATAAATGAAAAAATATTCCTGTAATTCAGCCTTGAAATTATGGGAAAAAATTACTGCTTGTACAATGTAGCTTCTTTGAAAAATTTTATATTAGGAAATAACATCCATTAATATCCTTGGAATACTTTCTAATAATAATCGAGGATGGATGATCATATTTCAATAGATTTGAATGTTTATATTTCAATTTCTAAAATTATAGCATGAATATCAATATAGAAAATCTAATAAAGACATTATTTAATTTATCTTAAAATAATTATATTATTTTTCTTTGGATTTATCATAATTTATATGTAAATTTCAAACAAGTAAAACATTAATTATATTCAAAATATACTTAAAGTAAGTGTAAATTTGAATTAATACAATAAATAGTGCATGATTTCATGCTTCAAATGTTCTTTAGTTTTATAAAGGTAAATTTTCACTAGCCTAAGCTGAGAAATATCATTTTTATAAGGGTGACATACTTTTACCCTTAAACATATTATCCTTACATGAAAATATCCTGATGTGTGTTGGTAACATAATTTAACCCTTATATGGATAATAATAATTATGTAGCTATAAGAGAACATTATTTACCTTTATATAAGCCATTGGTTATCCTTACATGGGTATTGAAAACTTTTGGTACCCTTACATAGGTTTTAGATACCCTTGCACAAGTTTTAAGCACCCTTGTTCAAGTAAACAAAATAATTTGGTTCCCTTAAGAAAATATGAATAAACCCTTATGTCAGCTTTATAAAGAAATTGTTACCATTATACAACTTCAGAAATACTTATCTACCCTTATGTAACCCATTGAAACTAAAGGTTACCTTAATTTTAAAATAATAGTTATAGGCCTAAATAAAAAAATTTATCCAAATAACTTAATGTAGACTTATAGAACATGTTATAAAAATTTAATAAAAGAAATATAAAAATAATTAAAATAATGAATTGTGAAAATCAAAATAATTTATATCTTAATCAATATAAAAGATAACATACTAGATATAACACTTAATAAACATACCATAAATTATGATTCCATAGTTTTGAATTTATGAAAAACATAATTAATGATAATATGATATTTTTTTAATTATCAAAACCTAATAAATAGACATAATCCAATGATCTACTTGAACAGTTATTTCACAATACCTGCTCTCTATGATCTAAAATATAATCCAAATTTTATTCATAATATATATTATCCTCTAACTATATTACTTCTATGATTTAAACATGTGATGTATTAGAGACACACTTTCTTAGAAATGAAACATGAAGCATATAATGTATGAAAGATAATCTCAGAGGCAAAGATACTCTATAATAAACTGATCCAACATTTTCTATAATTTAATATGGACCAATGAACCATGGAATTTTATTTCTATTTTTACCAAAATTCATTACTGTTTTCTATGGAGATACTTTAAAACAAACATGATCTTCTACCGCATATGGAAAATGATTCTTCTTACAATATGAATAACTCTTCTTCCTTATTTTTTCTTTCCTCATGTACTTCTAACTAATATATAACTTCTATAACATTTATTCTATCAGTTTCGATCTCAATGACTTCCTTCCACTAACTTTATCATATCATGATGGAGTTTACCACAACCCTCTATATAATTTATCAAAAGGGACCATCTGTGTAATGGAATAATAATATTTATTCGAGTAAAATTCAAGTAAAAAGGTTTTTGATCCAAAATTACAAGATAATATAAATAGAAAGATTGAATAATTTCCCCCATGTTTTAAATAATTCACTTTGATTTTCCACTAGATTGAAGATGAATGGATGTATTGAAATTCAATTCATCACCTGATGACTTTTTAAATTAATTCCAAATATTTGATATAAAGAGGGATCAGGATTAGATATAATAGAGAGTGGGACTCCTTGTAATTCTACAATCACTTTAAGATAAATTCTAGAAATTTGATCTAATGAAATCATATCTCAAATAGGAATAAAATATATTGATTTAGTAAATCAATAAAAAATAAAATAAATCACATTATTACCTTGAGATTTGTTTTATAATCCCACCATGGAATCTATGGATATATTATCAAAAATCTATTCATACGCATGAAAATCTTGAATCATCCCCTTTGATAGTTTTCTCTCAACTTTAACATATTGAAAATTCAAATATTTCATGGAGAAACTAGAAATATATTTATTCTTGAAATCCCACCAATTTTATTTCTAAAGGTCTCTGTACAACATACTACTTCAAATATAAAGGGAAAATAGAGGGATGTGATCTTCACTGAATAGTTACATCCTCAATTGGAAATCACATGGAACATAAAACCACTTTACAAATCTCATACCACATTTTCTTTAAAAAATTAAACTTAGAAAACTTACCCTTTGTAACCAACTAAACATTTTTTTTCAATTCATAATCTTATATATGTGAAACATTATTTATTTCTACCAAGGAATACTATATTGACACTTAAACAAAAATAGGGTGAGTTTTTTATGCCAAATTCTATTCCAAAATTTATTAAATAATTAACCATAGGATCTTGTTCCAAACATTATGTGGTTAACAATAAATTATATTTTTGACTTATGGAATTTAATATCTTGTTTTGTTTACCTAGATAATAGGGAATCATGATATCATACTACATTATAAGTTAAAACTATCTTATATTCATTAGTTTCAACTATTTTAGAGTGAATATATACTTAAAAATTTTATGGACAATCTGTATTTTACATTGTACCCTATATGAAAGATGAGTCGAAATTTTTAAAGGAAAAACTACCACTATAATTTCCAGATCATGTGTAGGATAATTATTTTAATGATGTTTTAATTGATGCAAATCATATGAAAAAACCCAATCATATTGCATTAATACACAACCATGTCCTTTCATAAAAGTATCATTATAAATAGAAACAATTCATCATTTACTATTGTAAATGCTAACATTGGAGTATTAACCAATCTTATTTTCAATTCCAGAAAGCATTCATCACCTTAATTTTTAAAGATTAATTTAACTCCATTTTGAGATAGAAAACTTTTTCAGATAAATAATCAATCAATATTCTAAAACAAGATGTCTATAATAACCTACTAATCCAAGAAAATGTTCTATATCAGTGACATTTTTGGGCATTTTCTATTCTTATTGCAATATATTTTTAGTAGGATCAATAGTTATTCCATCTTTAGAAACAATATACCAAATAAAAAATATTTCGTTTCCAAAGTTCACATTGACTAAATTTTCTATACAACTTACTTTTTTAAAGTATGAAAATAGTCATTATGTGTATTTAATGTTCCTCAAAACATTTATAACAAACCAAAATATGAGTAATGAAATCCAGTAATTTTTTTTTCAAATTATCATATAAAACTATATTAATAAGTTCTATAAATATATAGAGTATATTTATTAATCTTAATCACATAACTAGAAACTCATAATGACCATACCTTATATGAAATTCCATCCTTATAATGTATTCCTTCTTCCTTCAAATGATGATTACTATAACTGAGATCAATATTTGAAAAATACTGATCTATTTATATTTCATCAAATAACTCCTAAATATGAGGAAACATATACATGTCTTTAATTGTGATGTTTTAGAGTGATCTACAATCAATGTATGGCCTCATGGAGCCATCCTTTTTTAACTAAAAAAATAGGATCACACAAATGAGAAGTGCTATGGTGGATGGAAACCATATCTAGCATCATGTAACTACCTTTTCAATTATAAAAACTCAATTAAACCCATTGAATATGGATATTTTAAAATTTATTATCATCTGGCAGTAAATAAAAAGTAAGCTCAACCCTTGATCGGGAATAAAACATGGAAATTTTTTATAGAAATACATCCATATATTCGTTGACTACTGGAACATCCCTAATTGAAATTGTTTGTTTTTTCAAAAATAAAATTATGAAAGATGAATTTCACTCAAATAGTAAATCAGATTCTTAGCTTCTTGATATGTTATCAATAGTATAAACTTATATTTATATAATATTTTGAACTCATTACAAAATTTGATAATGAATTATTTATATCTAAAACCTATCATAGGATGATAAATTGAAATTCAATCTATACCCAGAATAACATCAAACTCTAAAAGGTCCAAGATAATAAGGTTTGTAGGAAAAACCATTACATATATTAATAAATAAATAATTATATAAATTTTAGTTGCCCTTATACTACCCCAATTTTTTTACTAAGTGTTATGACATTATTTATTCCAATGGTATTTAAATTTTTCATTTTAATTTCATATATATAAATGAATGCATTGATCTTGAATAAAACAAGATATAGACCTAATCTGAATAAATAAGTATTATACCTTTTTCCACTTTATTAAACAGTCCAACATATATCGTAATAGTTTGAAATACTTTTCCCCACATTTCTTCTTTTGGTATTGGTGATTCCAAACTTGAGTAACATACTTAGTATATGCATTAGTGTAATATCCCAACTCATTGATACTAAAACATATCACTGCTAGCTAACTATATGTTTTCCCATTATTGGTCTAATTAGATCTATTTCCATTATACTCACGTGACAAATGAATGATATTACAAAATATTTAACACTTTCATGACCCTAAAAAAATCCTTTAAATATTCTTTTAAACATTTGAAACATTTGGTGGATTACATCTAAAATTAATAGTTGGCTACTTCTCTAATTCTTTCCTCTTGGACTTCTTCTTACTCTTTTTTTCTCAAAGTAAATAAGTGTCCAAAAACAACATATAAAAATTCTCATCACAATTAAAATGTTTATCATAACATTTAAATTCATGATAAGACAATGTTTTCGTGAACATGGTTTTATACCTATATGAAATCTATAAACATTTCTATCATGGCGTAGAAAAAACTTCAGTGCATACCTAGTTAGTTGTGTAAAGTATTACTCATAATAATTCATTCTGTCTTCTTACTTTTGGTTCAACTATATAAAATTTCATTTTATTCTAAGTTGAATAAAATTTTGAAAATAATTACCAATAAAAATATGTATAAAGTTTATCCACTCAATAACATAAATCTTGTCCTTTCTCCATCTTATTTTTAATAATATACCACCGTCGATCAAATTAACGATCAAAAAAATAAATAAATAAAATTATTTTATTATGTCCAACATATCCCAATAATTGAAATATCTTTTATAGAGAATTGATCCATCCTTCCACATTCACTAGGTCTAAAGATTCACTGAATGTCAAAGGGTTCTATTTTATGAAATCTTCTACTATATATAATTTCCTCTATATAGAATTTGGTCACTATCTTTCATGAGTTACAATGTTAATAACCTATGTCAATAGATTCATAATTTCCAAAAACAACTCTTTTCTAACCATTCCAAGTAACTAATTTAGATTTTTATTATCCCCTTGATGCATTTCTTCTTCAATTTCCTTGTTTTCAATACATGGATCCATTATTAACAAACATATATGATGAATCAACATAAAATACTAAAACATATATATGATGATATTGTAAATATAAATTAGAGTCTCTTTGAATATTATTTTAACATTATCCTAAACAATAACAACATCTAAACCTATCTCAAAAGCCTATAATAATTCCCCATATCTTAAACTACCACTAATTACATGACATATAACAAGGGTTAAAATTTCTTATATTTTTAGTATTTTTTGGTTTAGGGTTTTGGGGAAATAAATAAAACATTACATAAGAAAATTGAAACATTCACCTAGTATACATTTTTTTCTAAAAATAGAGCTTTAAGTATACACCAATGTTTCATTCAATACTCTTTTTCTTTATTTAAGATGTGCCCCAATAACAAAAATCATGACCTTTCTAGAATTTATATTCATCCTTTGATCCTTTAAATAACATTTGAATACATGGTATGTAAAAAAATTATAGCAAGGGATATAAATAAAATAATTTTATTAGTCTACTAAAAAAAGAAAAACCAAGATGTTTTTTACAATTTTTATGAAAAAAAACTGACACATAAATAAAAAATATTCAAATGAGAAAATAAATAGTTTCTAAAAGAAAATAATTTGAAATCCATTATAAATCTGAGGAACAACTCTTAATGTTTTCAAAGGCACTTGTAAAATGATGAAAATTTTCATTTGAGAAACATTATTTTCACCTTTGAACATTCATTAACTCACAAAATCATAATATTTTCATAAAAACCCTTTTTTCAATCATAATATAAGTATCTTGGGGATTCATATTCGTAAACCACGTTCACTCGTGTTAAAGTAGTTTCAAGATAACTCAAGTATAGTTAATCCTATATGAGTTACCTACTCATTTATCCCCTCATATTTTACCTTCAATTACCAAATCGTCACCCAAGGAATTAGAGAGTTATATCATGTTCACCCATTTGTATGAGATATATTAGGATTAACAATCATCATATATAATATTTACGAATAGTATAATGAATAAAAAATTTATAATATTTAATGTTTTCATCATAAAAACCATGAAAACCCCTTTTTAACCCATAATCAAAACACATTCCATTTTCACATAATTATAAAAAGAATTATCTTATAACTTTTAAAACCCTCAAAAATTGAAAAATTTCAAGAATAGAATAAATAATGTCTATATTAAAATACAATGTTAACTTTTATGGTACGATTAATGATTAATAATATCTACAACATTGAGAAAATTCGGTCAAGATGTATATGTTAAAATGCATTATTCAATCACCTGTGTAAAAATTTGAAAAACAACCCATACTAAAAAGTTTGGAAATATTACTTTTTAAAAATTCACAAAAATATAAAATATAGTAAACTATGACCTTTAGAAACCATTTTGGAATAAATAATAACATTCTTGAATCAATTAAGGTAACCTATACTTGGAATAAAATACCTTTTTGGGAATACTTTAAAATAATAATTTTTTTAAAAATTCCTTTTCATTAAGTCTCATCTCGCTTCATACGTTCTCTAAAAAATCAATAATAAAATTATATTAGTTTTAAAATTTATTATTAAAATTTTCATGTTAATTTCACTATTATTATTCCTTTTATTTAATTTATTATAATTTTTTTAGTTACAAAAATGGTTAAGTTCACATTGTACATTTTAAGGATGTTCGATTTATAACCTCAAAACAACATCAAGAAATTGACCAAAGTAAAAGGTTTTATGGTTCCATTAACTCTATAATATTAAACATATTATAATTATCATATTTATATATCAGACACACTTTTAAAACCAACCATGTATGAAGGTTTTGAAAAATGAACCATGTGGTTTCATGAAGATGATAGTGCATACGCACACTTGAATAATGTTTTCATTTTTTTCTAACAGTTGGAAAATAAATAAAGTAGATAGTATTTTACAATTAAAAAATTATAAATATGTTTTAAATGTCATATTTTTTCATTATTTCTCTTATAATGACCATCCATATAATGTATAAATGAAAAATGAATCACATCACTTTGTGGAGGTGGTATTCTGCACATACACATTATTGATGTTATAAAATTTACAACACATGTAAAGGGTAAGAATAGAAGTAATATATTATCTTTAAACAATATTTATTATTTTAAAATATTATAAATATTAATTCTATCCATTATTTTACCATGTCATATAATCTAGTGATGAAAAATGAAACACATCGCTTCGTGAAGGTGGAAGTCTACATGTACGCATTAGTGACAGTTTCATTCCCCATAGGATGAGAAAGGAAATGAAAAATGGTTTTAACATAATCATAATAACATTTAATAATATAGGAGATACTTATTTTGTTATTTTATCATGGTTAAAGAAGATTTGAATTAGGTAGAATAAGAAATAATCATGAAACACTCATTTAAGAGTTATATGTGTTCTTTGAAAACCTATTTTGGATTATAGCTTAATAATTTTTGGTTTGGTATTTGGGAAGAACAAGGATGTGTTTATGTTCTTTTGGGGGATATTATGGTAGGTATTTTTCCAAATAGATTCCTCAAAATATGTGAGGAAGGTATAATATTAGGTTCCCTTTTATAAGTGAGGGGAGTGACACACTTGTAATTAGTGAAATATTTAAAATAATATTATGTCACTATAATGGTCAATTGGAAAATAAAAATTAATATTGAAAGATACTATGATATGTTTTGAAATAACCTCATCCAATAAGAATTAAAATAATATTTTATGACCTTATCACTTTTTCTTTACCTTAATTAACCAATTTTTCCCTTTTACCGTGGTGAAACATTTTATCATGGTTACTATTCATAATGACCAAAAAATTAAATTGACCTCAATAATAATTTTTAAAATCATGACTCCAAAGGTTGAATCCATTTTTTAAGAATCAATTTTAATAAGTGGTATAATTATGTAAGGACCCAATTTTAAACATTACATATTCTAGTGATTTTAAACTAAAATTATTATTTTTTATTTCCAAATATATTGTAGGATTATAGTTTTAGAGAGTTCGGAAAACCCTTTACATAGTAAAACACAAAATTAAAAATGGAAACTTATACTCATAATCCATTTTTTCCATATAAGTAAAAACTCTTTTACAAAAACATAGATTCTTTTCATGACCTATCTTTATAATTATCTTCTTATCCTCATCTTCAACCCCACACATTCTTTACCCAGTGATTTTTTTAAAAAAATTTGAGATTAGAATAAAAATATCAATAAGGTAAATTAAAGATGGGATAAAATTAGTCTCGTGAAAATCCATAAAACCTGTTCACAAAAACATACATTTTTATTTAGAAAATGAAATCATAATTTAAAAAATATCCTTATATTACCTTTTGAAAATCAATCAATTTTCAAGAAAAATAATTTTAAAACAAAAATAATATTAGTAGGTAACTTGGTAAATAATTTTTTATACCACTAATACAAACATTGTAGATCTCTCAGCTATACAGGGAGTAACCATCATAGTAACATTTTTAATAATCACAACAAAACTATTCCTACAATCTCTTAGGAGAAACATAATTGCATAACTTTGTCTCATTACCAAATTAATTAGAGATATATAACGGAGTTTCACACCCTGGTTTTATAATGGAATAACCCATCCTCATAAACTATTCCCAAGAACCAGAACATAATCATATAATATAAATCTTGCATAAAAGAAACATTCTTGAATAATATAACTTTTTCAATTTTAAATCCCTCTTAATTTTTCTCAAAGACACAAACAGATACATGAAGACATATTATTTGAAAATAAAATAATAAAATTGTAAATAAAGCTTCAAAACAATAAATCTTGATGAATTTTGGAAACTATTCTCATTATGTATAATTTAAAAAAAAATATTCCTATATTATTTTCAGAAAAGTCACAAAGAACATTGTTTCCGAAAAAAATAATACTTGAAAAACATTTTTTAAAAAGTTAAAAATGAGTAGAAATAACTTCAAAAAATCATTATATAGTATTAAAATTATTTTGAGAAATAATTATAGAAAATAGGGCCATGGAAGAAAAAGTTAGTTAAAGGGTAACTTTAAATAGATGGTTTTTAAAAAATAGTCCCTTATAATTATCATATTGTTGATGTCATAATCAATCAAATAAATATAATATGTGTTTCTATTGTAAATACATATAATTTTTTTAGAAAATAATTCTTAATATATTTTAAATTAATTTTACACATAATCATAGAATGACATAATTATGAAGTATAATGTTAACCCAAAGAATGAAAATAAGGTTAAGAAATACCTTATCTCACGTTCAACTACATTAAAAGGTGTTAAAAACTCTTTTATAATGGTTAAAAGAATGTTATTAACTCATTAAATAACTATATTCAAGTTTATAAAATCTCATGTGATTATTTTATATCATCTTTTGATCTATTCATTGATAATATTTCATTATTTTCACAGTTTCAGGTGCCTTTGTTTTATGGTTTCATGATCGGTTAATTTGGGTATAATTATCAACATTCTTTTAAAATGGGATTAAAACTCTAGTAGTGGAATGGAATAGTATTAATTAATATCCATAACTATTAATTATCCCATATATAGTTTTTATTTCTTACAAAATAATGATTCATTAGATGAAACATTAAAAACAAATGGTTAGTTTATTTTTGCAGTTTTTTTTGAAAATCATGAACTAGTTCCATCTTATTTAATATTATATGTTTATATTAGTTGCAGAAAATTAAATAGATTATAATAGTTCTATTTCAATATTATTTAACCATAATTAAACTTTTATGACCAACCATGAAGGCGGTAATGGAAAATGAAAATTCATTATTCACAGAGATGGTAAATTGACATAATTTGGACAATAGTTTAATTTCCATGAATAAGAGGAGATGATAAATGAAATGGATATGATATATTACTTTAGAAACATAAAAAATAGTATATAAATGATTATGGAGTCTTCCTACCTTGATAGATGAATGAGGTGATGAGAAAGTATAAGAATAAAAGATATTAAGAGAGATGTTTTGAGAAAATTACATCTTGGATATTGCCTCCTTAAAGGACATCTTGGGGATCTTAGATTGAGAATTTTGGTGATACCATAACCAAATATACCTCAGGAGAGTTAGGCAGATATTTTTTGGAATATATTTGAGTATATACAATGATTTTGAGTTGAAATGGGGTGGTAATGTGTTGTATTTATACTTGAGGAGATGTGGGTTTAAGAGATTAAAAAAATAATTATTTCATATTTAAAGCCAACCACATTAGGATGGCATTAATTTCAATGAATTATATTATTAATTAATATTTTTAGACTATTTATGGTTGATAAATATCTGAAAAACCCATTAAAATTTTCAATTTATAAGTATGTTAAGTGTTAACCTTTTAACTTTAAACCTTGTCACTATTTTACTTGTACAGTGGTAAAATTGTTTTTTACAAAGGTAAATTATTTATAACTAAAAATTATGTTGAAATTAAAACATAATTTATAAAATATTATTCTGAATATGGAATCTATTTTACTAAATTAAATTTAATTAATTGCAAAAATTAGATTTAAAATTAATCCCATATACATAACGGAAAATAGGTTTTTAAAGTGGAAAGTTCAAGAGTTCAAAATGTTTTATATAGAATATCAATGCGAAATTGATTTAAATGACCTAAATCTTATTAATTTATGTATAAATTAACTCATTATACTTTAAAACCAATTTTAATTATATATATATATATATATTAGATGAAAAAGCAGTTTCCAATTAAAATGCATTATTTTTCACTATTCTTCGAAAAATGAAACTTGTCAGAAAAATTAAAAAATCACACTAATGTAATTTTTATTTTCCTATTTCAAAAATTAATTTTATTTTTTCATATTAAAATTTTAAAACTATTAAAATTTATATTTAAAATAGTTCCTCTAAAATGCGACAAAATTGTATTTTAGAAAAATATAGCTTCAATGCTTAAAATAAGATTTATTATTATCTGAAGCCAATAAAAACCTATTTGATGAATTTCAAAACATTTAAATTTATATAAAAAATATAAATTTTATTATTGTATTTGAAAAATTGTGATTAATTTAATTTATCAAGATACAATGTCATTATGGGCATAAAAATAGTTTTCTAAATAAAAAAAACCTTTATATTCAAATGATTTTATTTTCATTTTTAATTAATTGGAAACCAATTAATTCATTTTATAAACTTATATAACATATATATTTATAATTTAATTAATCTCATTAATTTAAGCAATTCAAACACCCAGGTGATAATTATCGCATTTAAATAATATTTTTTAGTCATTTGTTTCAGCTTGATGTCGCATATCATGTCTGATATTTAGCATAGTGTTTCATTTTTAAATCATAGGGTGTTGAAAATTAATTTTAATATAAGTGTTCAAAAGGAAATTCAAGAAAATGTTTTTAGAAAAATTCATTTTTAAGAATAATATAGAACTTATACAAAAATCAGATATACTGTTGATTCCTATGAAATTATTTAGATTATATTTTATAAAAATAATTTTATGGTTACTTAAAACCAAATAAAAAATATAACGTGAATCTTAAATTACTTTATTTATTAAAAAAATGAATGTTTTGAAAAAATCATCATTTTTACTATTTAGTCTGAAATCGATATTTTCAAAAAACAATCCTAAGATATATTTGATATATTGATTCAAAAAAATTTGTCCTTTTATAAAATATAATTTCTAAAATAAATAAATTATATTTTAAATAAAAACATGTAATTCATTGAAAAATAATTTAGTTAAATAAAACTATTCCTTTTTCCACTGAAAACTTTGGTAAAACTATTTATAAAATTATGCTGAATGTAATTACTTAAAAATAAGTTCTTATAATTCATAATATTGATTTATTTCTAGGATTACATGGGTTTAAAAATTCTATATTAAGGATGTTTTAGTGATTAGGGAGACCCAATTGTATAATTCACATTGGAAGTTGGGTTTAGACTTCAATGTCAACATTTGAATGATATTGGGATTCCTTCAAGTGTTAATTTATTGTGATCAGTTAATTCCATAGTGTTTTAGGGGGTGTAATTGAGAAATTTGTAAAAGGGATGACTAGATTAGGATGAAATAATTTTTTTCCATGATATTGGGTGTTTTGAGATGAAAATTGTATGAAGTGTGTCATTATACCAATGAAAATTGGGTTTAGATAAGCAATTGTAATGGTGGGAAGAAATATTTCTTATAATTCACCCTTATTAATGGAGAATTATAAAGTTAATTAACACAATTTAAGAAATTAATCTATCAATGAACCCATGGTGTATCGGAATAGGGGGTTCTGTGGAACAATAACTTGGTGTTTCAGTAATAGGGATGATTAGGTGGATTATTTTGTGATAAATAGTGCACCTTATGTTGGGAGTTTCATGAAAAAATCATTTCACGATCGAACATAATGAGTTAATGATTAATTGGAGACTAGTATATGTCATGATTAATGGTTTAGGGAAATTAAAAATTCACTAAGATGAGAAGTGAAATACTGGGGAGTTGGTAAAACCCCATTTATTTTGGGGTTGGGAAATTTCGAGGGAATTTGTAATTTTTCCCCTATCCATGGTTCTTGGAAAAATAAAAATTGTTAGGTACTATAGAATGGCCTTGGGTGTTTTATAAAAGTAATTTCCCATTTGGGAAACAACCAAGGTAACCAAGCTGCATGAAAGGTTATTATACCACGACAGAGAGAATTTGGGTGCAGGTTTGTATGTTATATTTCATAGAGTCTAAATCACACACGTGGATAGTTATTTTTGTGAGTGAATTATCCTAGAGTCCTTGCAACATTTATAGGGGCTCAAATAAGGGAAAATTCACAAATTTTTTTCACTTTACTGAGTGTTTGGGTGGTTGAAATAGAATCAAATACATCATGGAGTACTCCTTGAGGGAACATTTAGGGGAAAGGGCTATAAAAACTATGTATTTGAGGTTGTGGTGATGGGGTTGGATGGAGGATCCCATGTACAAAATGACGATGGGTTTGAGAGATCTAGAAGGTTGTTTTTCCTTAGTGGGTGTCGTGTATTGGGAAATAAAAAGGGGTGGTTCCAATTTCATAGTGTGGGGGGCTTTATTCCTCACTATGTGTGGGGCTTGGGGTTTCCCCTATGTAAAATGGGTAGGTTAAATTCCTATTTTTCTAAAAAAATTATTCTCTGGGCTTGGGGGTGATGCAGAGTTCTGGGACGGTAAGATGGGAGGGAGATTAGGAACTTTTCTAGGCTTTTCAGGGTTCTTTAAGCACTAATGGGAGGTGTACCATGGTACAGATAAATCCATAGTCTAATATAATTTACATTGTCTTGTTTTTTTTTATTTTTTAAAATCTATTTTCCATATTGATTTTATAAACCCTCTCCCCCTCTCCATTTCTCACTTATGCACGATGGATAGGAGGCCACTCCCTCTTATTTTCTCACCCAATATTCCATGGTAATGGGGTGTCTTTTTATTTTTTTATCATATGTTTATGGTTTCTTTCATCTCTTACCCTCTCAGTTCTTCTCTTATATTGGTTTCTCCAATTTCCAATTGTCTCTTGAATGGGTTTCATTGATGATTCCATCGAATCATGGGGAAATTATCCTGATATTTTAAGTATTCCACATGTGATTGGTTGAGGATATCTAATGAGGATAATCACATGTTGTTGTGTTCTGTTTCATTGAAGTTACATCACCATTGGTTTATATATATATATATATATATTGGTAAAATTTATTTATATTTTTATTTGTAATGATGCAACACTATAGGTAATTGTCATACGATAGCTTTGGGAGTATACTATAGACCATCCACATGTGGTTGGTCACTATTCTAGTGAGACAAGTTTGCCCAGTGGGATTCTAGGAATTTATACTATTTGAACTAAATTGAGAAATTAATTATAAGTTATGATTATTGATTTGATTAATTAATTATAAATTGTTATAATTAATTATCAGGTATTATAACTTGAGATAAGTGCTTTAGTGATGATAAAAACTTGGATGGGATTCAGTGCGGATGGTTGAGATACTTTAAAGGATGATAAATCTAAATGAGGTAGGTGGTACCTCTAATATACCCTAATTTTTAAATTTATTTATTATCTATAAAATGTGATATGTAGTATTTCCACATACAAGTGATTGACTTTTAAATTAAAAAAACTATTTCAATTAAAATTAAATTCATATGAGTGGATTGAATAAATTTCCAAGGGAAACAATGACCCCTTATTCACTAGCTTAATACCATAACTACCAATAGATTTGGAATTGATTATAAATGTATTCCTTATTATGTATTTACCTATAGGGTTGATGTTTTAATGAATTAGTTGTTGTAGTAGACCTTGGATATATTCTCCGAGCACTTTTGAGTATGGGTGAGTGTTGAACTAAGACATTTGATCCTATTAGGCTCGTAGGGAACCATAGGGTTCTTTATATCCCAAGGGTTATTTGAGATAACAATGGGGTTTGTGATCCTCCCCCATTATCATGTGAGTACCTATGTGGATAGACCTTGGGTAGGTTAACTAAAGGTTGGGTTTGAGGATAGACCTAGGGTGGCCAAGAAATGGGATTGTATTGAGACTATCTCGCTTATGTGATTCCAATATTGCTTTTCCTAGGAGGCCATTGAAACCCTAATATGTTTATGACTATACCAATGAATTTGATTCCATTTAAGTGATGATTGATGACCAATTATGTGAGACTGATATTGAGGAACCCATATAGGGGTTTTGTGGTATTTTTCAACTGAGGGGACACAATACAGTGCTCTTGTGTTATTAAACCCTTAAGAGGATTAGTGTGTGGATGGGTTGTGATGATTGTAAGAGTGAACTTAGTACCTAAATCAATAATGTGAGCTAAATATATTTTCCATGGAAGGGATAAGTTGTTAACTTGAGAGGATACCCTCGGTTACATGAGATGGGTTGGGAGGATGGTCAACCCATGGTAT
This sequence comes from Viscum album, assembly GCA_963277665.1. Classification (NCBI taxonomy): domain Eukaryota; kingdom Viridiplantae; phylum Streptophyta; class Magnoliopsida; order Santalales; family Viscaceae; genus Viscum; species Viscum album. Next base: position 1,762,691,336 of record OY728123.1, read on the forward strand.
TTTTATTATTGTTATTTGTATTATATTTATTATTATGTGATGTGGACCCGATGGATGATATCCCCTAGAAATTAATGTTATTATATGGGATGAATATTGATTCTTAGGATGTGATAGTTGATCCTAATGATAATTATGGGATTCTTAAGATAAAATCTCTAGGATCTAGGCATTGTTGATGATTTTTGGATTTTGGGGACAACCTACCTAGTATTTAGTGGATATATATAATGATATTTTTTGAAATTCCTATTCATTACTTAGATTTGGAAGGATTTTTTGTGAATTTAATGAGATTACTAGTGATTTATGGGATATAATAGGATGCATAGTGATTATCATGTGATTTATAGTGATTTCTATTGAGATGCCTAGGGAGTCTAGGATCTTGGGATACTATGATAATGACAAGACTAGAATTATTACTATGAACAGGTGTTTATACCTAATGTATGCATGTTCATGAGATATTAGGTTTGGACTTGTACCCCACTAAGGATAAATGTCTTGATCAGAGATATATAACACTGGATGAAAAAGGTATTGTCAATATCAGTTTCCACACTTGAACATGAGGAATAAAAATGGTTATTTATTTACACTTTCGCTTTGTGTTTTTTATTTTGATCATGGAACATGCATATACACTATGCCACTGGTTATGTATGGGACTAAATTGGTAGTGCCCTACTGATCTTTACTCACAGCCTACTTGGGTGACCATGGAACTTGGGGACCCAATCATACATCGTTGATCACATGTTTATGTTGTGAAGAGGCCCAGGTTTGGATGATTTAGCTAGATATCTTAGATGGAGACTGGAGACCCAGATTAACGTATGACATAGGTATGGTAGCAAAGTCTTTAATATGTTATCATAATTTATTCCATGTAGTGTATTGAATCATCATGGTCGGTGATCGGTCATTGTATGTTAGTTTGTTAGAGAGTCTATATGAATACTTACTTTGGAATTAGATTTTGGTATAGCCTTTTATTCTTATTTGATTATACTTACTATGAATATTATGATGAATATTTAATGGTTATATTTCCTCTATTATTTCACTCTAGTATGAGGGTATTGTATTTTTATGGTAACACCTATGATCCTTACCACTAGTCAAAAGCCTCTAGAATATGGGGAGGCATGCATGTTTTCCTAGTAGCCATCATCCAATAAACCTATTTATGGTATGGTTCTGGGGTGTTTCATGTTATAATATCTATGCTTATGTTTATTTCGAGTTTCTTATGTTATGAAACATACTTATGACATGATTATTAACTCATGTTTCCACACCCCTATGAATCATTTCATATGGTATTCCAGAGGTATCATGTTATGAATCATGTTTTATTGGTCATGATTTAATTATGTTATATCCATATAGCTTGATTATATTCTCAAACCCACGTGTTTGTCTTATACTCATGTTTTTTATTATTTTCCCTTACATTTAACCTTACTGATCTTATAAATCATCCCTTTATTATATTTTTATTCCATAGGTTATAGAAAGAAGTAAAATATATGATATATGATGAAGGGGGTGTAGTGTGATCGAGACTATGTAAAAATGTTTATAGTATTATAAAATAAGTTTTTTATGTATCTTATATCCATAAAAACAAAACATATAGGTTCTAGGGAGTTACATATTGTGAGATCTAATGAATATTCATGTAAAATGAGGTAATATGTATGTATGATGTACTCAGGTTGTCTCAGTTAGTACCATAGAGGGATTTAATTATGTTTTGGTATTAAGTTATTAATAATAAGAGGATAAAACCTAAAAAACATATGATAAACCTAAAATATGATACATTTAAATAAATATCTCCTACTTTTGGAAACATTAGGATTAAATTACCTTATCATATGGTTGATTACTATGGTTTTTGTTACATGATACTGGTAAGAACCATTTATGTTTTAGTAAGGTATTGAGGAAAAATTCATGATATTAGGGTTCTTCCAGGTATGTCCAATATTAAAGTATTCTTATTTGATCCTATGTCTATGAATTTCAAAATATATTGATAAGAATATAAGAATATTAGTTCGTATCCCGAATGGAAAGATACTAAATTATTAGCGAAAAACCTAAGTAGTATGATGATTTCATCCCATGTCTATATCTCTTATACAATAGAATTTTGTGGAAATATGATACCAATAAATCTTATAATTCTACCTTTAGTGGAAATTGATGTGATTTGTGGCATAGTTTGGCTCACTCTACATAGATCCCATATTAATTTTTCTAACAATGTATTAACATTTTGTATCCAAAATCAACCTATGATCATCTACCAGTATAGGAATAAAAATGAAATCCCTGTGTAAATTACTTCCATTATACGGGTTTTAAAACCTAATAAAGAGGGGTAATCAATATTGATGATATGAAAATCTAGAACGAATACAAGGTTTTTTTTCAAAATAATTCCCTTTTCTTCCCCCATATCTTGAGATTAGGCTTTCCATAGAAATCATAGTTGATTTGATGCCTATGTTAAAGACTCCTTATAGAATGTACCTCATAAAATATAAGAAATTAGAGAATAACACATAATAGAACATTCATAATTGTTTTATATGCCCAACTGCTTCACCATGGGGTTCACTATTCATCATTTTTAAGAAGATAGATTGATCAATTCAACCCTGTATTAATTATCATAAACTTAATAAGATTAAAATCAAGAAAAATTATCATATACCCCATATAGATAACTTTTTCAATCAACTATAAAGGTATCAATACTTCCCAATGATTGAACTTTGACCTATATGTTATTAATTAAGGGTGAAAAGGGAGGATGTACCCAAGAAAATATTTTGTAATTGATATGGACACTATGAATTAAAATTTTTTCCGTTCAAATTATCATCCAAATCCATAAATTCGGTGAATAGTGTCTTTATCTATTACCTTGATAAATTTTGGTAGTCTTTGTATATGATATTCTCATATATTTCAATCTAAAGGAAGACCATGAATGTTATTTGAGGATTATGATATAGACATTGAGAAAGAATAAATTTAATGCCAAATTCATGAAGTGTGAATTATGTCTATAGAAATTATCATTATTAATTCATGTAATCAAAAACAAGGGTATATATATTGATCTTTTAATGGTGAAGGTTATTGAGAAATTTCTTAGACAAACCATTGTAATAGATATATATTATTTTTTGGATTTCATGGATACTGTTGATACTTTGTGAGAAATTTATCGTAACTATCAAATCCACTATCCAAGTTAACTTGGAAGGGAGTCAAGTTACTTTGGATAAATGAACATGGAAATTTTTTTGAGGATCTCAAGAGAAGTTTGGTCACTAAACCTATACACACACTAATCTATAGAAGATAAGGGTTTTTCATAGATAGTGATGCATTGGATTGGGATATTTTGTCATAAAAATGACATGGAGGTATCTTATTCACCATTTCAACAATAGATTCATGAGAAAATTTACTCGATGCGTGATTTGGAGGTAGTAACGGTAATATTTTCATTAAAGATATTGAGGAATTATATCTATGGTAAAAATTGTGACAATTATATTTATCACTAGAGTTTAAAGTATAAATTCACATAGAAGGAGTTTAACATGATTCAAAAAATAAGGATAGATTAGATCAAGGACTATGCCTGATCAATACATTACCACCCTGGGAAGGAGAATAAAGTGGATGATTCTATAAGAAGAATGATCTTGTTTCCTTATCCATGATTAGGATTACATTAGATCTAGTACTCATTTATTTGTAGAGGATAAACCTTGATATTTATAGAGAAGAGGTTAAAAACTATCATTCAAAAGATTTTGATCAACCATCAATCCACGTGAAGACCATAAAGGCAAATAAAGATGATATGGGACTATAGAAGTCGTTAAAAAAACTCTAGAGATAAATTTTGACACTGATGAAATTATATGTTTCATGAAATTAATATGTGTTCCATCAATGCTAGAATTAAAGAAGGACCTGTTAGGTGATACACATATATCATTATTCTCTATATGTTTTGAAATCGTAAGGATGTATATATGTTTAAATAATCATTTGTGGTGAGATAAAATGAATATGAATATTATAGAGTATATATCTTGATACTCGATTTTCCAAAAAGTTGAAGACAAACAAGATAAGTATAAGGGGATTATGTAACCATAACCCATATCTGTATAAAAATGGGAGATCATCACCATGGATTAAATTTTAGGTATTCTTAATAACATTAAATTACATAATGTATTTTTAGTTATAATTGATCATTTAATGATCTGAACCACCGAGCCCCACCTGGTCTGTGGAAATCTAGCCTACCACAACCCAAGCCCGCCTCTATAGGACAGAGGATACCAATAAGTGCAGATATGGAATTTCAAAAATAGGAGGTATTTTCTTAGTGTACATATAGGAACACTCACAACTGCATCCATGCAATAGTGAAAAGGAATAATAAAAAGGGTGGTAACATTTATAGTAAAACCATGCATGTAGAAACACTAGGGAATAAAATTAGACTACAATATAGAGAATGAAATGTATAATGGGGAAAAATATATGCCCAAACAAAAATGAAGTCCCTACCTGACAGAAACTGTAATAGAAAATATATGAGAGTATTCAGATCTTGATCTCCAATAGAGACCACCATATGCGATCTATGCCCCCATGTTTCCCTATGCCCTACCGAAATCAACACTGATATGTTCATTGTCTGCATAAGATATGAAACATACAAGAAAATCCTATATAGGTGTGAATATATACAAACCCAACAAGGATTCCCCAAAAACAGAACGAGTTAATAAAGAGATATGATATAATTTGTCAACTCAACCTAAAGAAAGCCAACCCCAAAGTACATTAGGGAGTTCCACTCAGTAGTGATAAGACCCATGACCTAGTGTGTAAGGGGGTTCCACTCAAACATGTGTAAAGAGTATGGGGGACCCATGCCCTGATTCAACAGGGGGTTTCCAGCACCAAAATCTCTATGGTGATCCTACCCAATCATTTTCATCATCAAGTGTCACTAATGGAATCATCATAATTATAAAATATTGTTTCATATCTCTAAAGCCACCAAAATGTTTTATATCATGATCTATATACAAAAATGCTTACGATAGGTTACTATTGGTCCAAAATTTGAGTATAGACAAAGGAGATACTCAAGGTGGAAGTTTCTCAAAGGGGTACCCAACATGTTTGGGGGCCACACGACATGTGGTACCACTTCACTTCCTAGCCACGCTCTCCCCTAGAAATGGATGGGAGGCCATTTCATCATACATTGGGGACCATACAATGTGTCTTAGCCACCTAGGGCTTGCCTGTGTGCTCTCGGTTGTGCCATTATTCATCAGGACAAGCCTCGGTACTTAGCCAAAAACATGGCTGAGCCTAAGTACTAGCCCATGCCTATGTAGTCATAGAGTACACAAAATATCCCCCATATGGGGTCCTAGTCATGTGTTTCTAGCACAAGACCAGGTTACTCACGGTGGGTCGTATAGTGCGGGGTCCAACAACATAGTTTGTTATCCTTAACATAGAATAAAACCCTAGTTTCATAGCTTTGGGGATACACAACGTGTGTTATTTTAATACACAATGAGTAGTCGAATTTTTCACAAAAAAGTATGGTTCTTCATGTGAATCCCAGATCCACCACATCCACTGTGATTCCCATCCATTAGCCAATCAAATCCACCATAATCGATGCTTGTGACACTGACCATCAATTTACCTACCTTTAATGGATGAAAATAAAATAACAGTCATTGATGGTGGTCCTTTGCACATCTCATGTGCCTCCCATCATCTCTAATCATCCAATATCCCATATCTATGGAAAACATCACCTGCATCCAATAAAAAATCTTGATCCGCCCACAAATTACAATTCCATTCATCATTAAACATCTGATATAACAACCCATGTCATTATAGAATAAATAATTTTAATATATATTAGTATTCCAGAATTATTTAGGTTTATACATAAAAAATATATTATGAAATTCATAAAATCAAAAAGGAAATTGTTTTATTAAACTAATTTATTATAAGATATTATTTAATAATATATCATTCATATTGTTGAATTTTAATTGAAAACAATAATAATATAACTTTTAAATTCATAAAAAGAAAATTTTATTATGAATAATTTCTGATAATATTCTGAAAATAATTATTTTTTCAAGGATTACTGAAAAATACTGATTTTTATTGAAAAATGTATTTTATTTTTAAGTATTTACAAGGTAAAATTGTGTTTGGGATTAGTTATAAATATCCATTAGTTAATTTTATTTTAAAGTAATCCAATTATGGTTTTTAGATGTATTTTATAATTGAATTAATATAAAATCATTTTATATTTAAAGGGGGCATTTGTTTCTGAAAAAAGGGTTTTCATTGCATTTTACCAGTTTAATTTTAAAATAAATTTTGAAACTTATATGTTTTAAATTTTGAAAAATGGATAAAATATTTTTAATTAGTGGGTCTAAATTGAAAAAATAAGTTTCTTTTAATTTTTGGACAATATTGTCGGAACTAGGCATGCTGCGGAAGCCCCAAAAGGAGGGTTTTAAAATTTTTCCACCGACATTTGACATATACTTGTGACATCTACGAACAACATCCCGATCTTAGCCGAGGACCACACGTGAAGGATTTTATGCACAAACATAAACTCTAAATGTCCTGGTTTAGATCTGAAGTCGGGCATGACATCTGTTCATTGTTGGTGATCGCTGCTCAATGAATCTGATGTTGAAGTCCTCTATATCGTCCACACGTGCTTCAAGGAACCCATTAGAGCACTGTTTGTCGTAGTCCGGGTGCTAGCACGGAATACCGATGATGCCTTCATCGTTCCAACAATCACTGCATCGCTTCGCTAATGATGTCCAAGAGAGATCTCCATTCGAGCTTCTAGTATCTAGAGCATCTCTCTCTAGAGTGTGGGAGACATGAGAGGAGAGATAAGATCCATGAATAGTGTTTGAAAAATGACCCTCCTCTTCTATTTATAGTGCTTTATTAAAATACCTGGTATCCCCTCGCCGACCCCGAATACTTAACGCACTATCAATGACATTTTACGACTACTTTTCTAAGTCATAAATATTATTATCACTTACTTGTAATATATTAAAATATATTAATTGATAATAATTGAGTCATTAACTTGACTCGTCGCTCCCATAAAAATTAATTAAACCTTGAATAATTTAATATTAATCAATTATTATTTTTCATATATTTACTTAAAACTAGTAAATACATTTAATAAATAAATTCAATACTCATTATTCTAAACTCGAATAATATGAATTTATTTATTGCATTGGTGATCGTTTAACTTTGGGAAAATCCCGAACCCCTATAGTGGGGCCCACCATGTCCAAAACTCATATTCAACTGAATAGGGAAAATTCTTGAATATGCTATTGTGTGTGACCCTATATTCCCTATTTTGACAGCCGTGAATAGTATTCACAGAATAAGAGTGGGATCTAGCAACCCATCATGGCCCCTGATGAAATAAGGATTTTCACAGCAGCGACAAACAACCTAAGAACATTCATTGTGTAATATAATCTCTTTATCTGTAATATGTCATAAAGCAGGACGCACTCATGTGTCATCACCCTTTTCTTGCATTATAGTTTGTTGATTTAACTGGACATATTTACCATTGACTGCCATGGCCATGGTCTTATAAAGTTACTACCATTCATATCAACATGGCCTGAGATATATTAATTCCATAACCTAGAAGTGACAAATACTTTCTTGACCATTCACAAATGTCATACCACCAATGACGCACCCGACAGAAACTACCTCGCCACAACTTCATTTCTATGGTTTTCATCTTGCATCAAAGTACGCAATCAAATGACATACATTGTTAATGATCTCAAGTCACGAGACCATTACACATGATCGTAGATAGGAACATACAATGACACTCTAAACATGTGGAGTTCCTATTGGCGGGTCAGTCCTCATGATCTCACTACTAGAGAAGTGCGAACTTCATGAGAATAAGTCTTAGTGATTATGAGCCCCCAACACCTGATAGTCAAACATATACTATGTCCAATCAGTAAGATGTATCTAGACTATAGAAAATATATTTAAGATTAATGTCATTGTATCTAGAGGTTCTCATTATAGCCTGGGAACTGTTATAACCTTTCGATACGACAATTAATCTTTTGACATTACCATTTCAATAGTGGATGCAAAACATTCTACACTATAATGGTAAGATGACATCATGTATATCTGAATATATACACGATGTGGTAATCAAAAGCATTGAATAGTTGTGTCTAGGGAACCCACTATTTCAACAAATATGATAAGTAATCTTACTAATTTTTATTAGCACGGTAAAGGTTAAATTAGCTAATTTTGGTAACAAATAAATTGATAAGATCTATTAAAAGACACAAACACATTAATAAATATTCTTAGATTAGTATATATTGACCATAATCATCCAATATAAAAATTTATTATCTTTTTGGGACAATTGGATGAGATTATGACCATTATAGTATTTTATTTAATGAAATGTGAAACATGCCACAATAATGTTTTTAATAAGTGTAGTATTTCTAATATAGTTTTATCCAAAGAATATGTTTGTATATAAAGAGTATTTTGAAATTTAAAATATTTATATTCATCATGGTAATTTATTTTTAATGTTTAATGAATAAATTATTACCATAAATTCTTGGAAAATGATGATCCAGTAAATATTTAATTAGTGAAAAAACCATGTATATGATATTAAAATATTTAAATAAATATAATTTGAGATAAATAATGTGATAAATGAAATTTATGCATTTAAATGACATGTTCATGACATAATATGTTTTTTGAATTTTACCAATTTTCTTTATATTATTAAAGTTAAAGTAATGAATAGTTCTAAAAAATTGACATTATAGATAATTTGTAGTAAATACTATTTTATTAAATAATATAAAATTCAGAAAAAAATTTAAAAAAGGAAATGATATTATTATAAAGTTCAAAATATTAACCATAGTCCATTTATGTTTAATTTTTCATTTTGGAGTAACTATATTGACCCTTAAAGAGTAAAAATCCATGTTGTCATGGTAAGAGGTAAAGGGGTTAAAATCATAAGATAATGGTAGAAATATAGAAAAATTGTATAATATTTATTTTAATACATCATTTAAACCCATATAAATATTTTGTTATAAATAAATCACTTTGGAGCCATTTTTAAGTGAATATTAATTTATATTAATTTAATATTTTGAGAAATTCCAAGAGTGCCCCTCCCCTCCCCTATAATGGGAACCCATTCTTATCATTTATTCACAATTTAAAACTCATTTGGTTTGTAACATCCCGGATATAATTCCTTATTATATTCCCTAACTTCATTTTATAGTTATTTTTTTGTAACAACAGAAATTTTGAAAGACTCAAGGGGTTAAGATAAGGAGGTTTTCCAAAGGAAATTTATAGTATTTATCTAAAAGTTTTAGTTTTTTTCTTATTAATCGTTAAAAAAACCTTACAAAATATTCATAAAATAATAAATATAGAATCCTAAACATAATTATATTTTATTATGTTATTTTAATGACCTATATTCATCTCTACATTCATTATATGGGATAATAATTCATCATTCGTGTGTACAATGAACAACCTCCTCACGAACTGATGTAATTCACTTTCCATCACCGTATCCCAAGAGTAGATATATTGATGGAAATAATTTTTATATATGATATCCATGACATATTTATCATTAGGAAAATATATTATATAATTTACCTTCTTACCTTTCCATGAACTAAAAAATGATAAACTTTTTCACGTGTATGTGTGGAATACCACCTTCATGAATTTATGTGGTTCAATTTTCATCACCACATCACATGAATGAAATATATGAGTATATTTGGAGAATTAATATTATATTTATGATATAAATATCATTATGGAAATATAACATAATAATTACCTTATTTCAAATTTTATCTTTGAAAAATAGAAATGTTACACATGCATAGGTATGACCTACAATCTCAAAGATTGTAACGTAGTTCATTTTTAATAATAATATTTAACCATTGAATTTAATATTATAATTTATGAATTAAAATGATAATTATATCATCAATTTTGTTCTGGTTATAGTTTAGTAAGTACCACTTTGACCATAGTCAATATACCAAATTCATTTTGGTCTTATGAACCGAATATCTTCAAAACATACAACCTGAATTTATATAAATAATTAATTTGTATTACATGGTAATAAGTGATATGAAAGGAATAATAAACCTAATTTTTTTTAATAAGTATAAAAGTATCCTATTTTTAAAATTCATGAAGATGAGGAATGTATACAATGAATCATACTCAAGTTAAGGAACTTCATCTCAATTTACTTTAGATGAGGCATATTTTGATGTTACATATTCTTTTATCAGTTTTATATACCAACCATTAGACATGTCATATCCTGAATTTATTTATTCAATAATTATTTAATGTTTTTTATTTTTATTCTTTCATGGTTCTTATGATTCAAATGTTTCCAATGTGGTAAGGGACTTTCTTTTAAAACCCCTCTTTTAAATTTCCTCTTTCAACACTTTTTACCAAAATCAAAAGGAGTGTTTTTAACTCATATATAATGAGAGGATTTTCCCACCTTTATGAAACCTAATTTTTTAAAAATTTACTTTATATATTTACATGGGTATTTCCAAATAAAATGGTTTCTTTTTTACATGTTCTTGTTTTATATTTTAAAAAGTCATTTTTAAAAGAAAAGATTATTTTGATATCCAAATGTGTTTTTATTTGTGTTTAAAAGGGTTTTCTGATGAAAAGTGAAATAATAAAATATTTTATTAATGAAATGGTACTTAACCATTATATAAAAAATGGGTGATCTCGATGAAACTTATACGAAGGGTTGAATTCCGTTATAGCTCATGGGTGAGCCTGATATAGCTTACACGAAGGTTAAGCCCCATTATAGATCATGGAAATTGAATGATACCAATATATATTATAAAATGGGATAGTTAAATTGTATCTCTTTAATTTATTGGGTAATGATTATATTATTTGGACAATTGTATTAGATGTCAGTTGTATAGTTATTCTAATTGCAAGGGTTTTGAAATGGTTTTAGGAATGCGATGATCTAAGTTTCTTTAATGGGTTTTATTTTCTTTCCATTGGATTTAATGGTTTTTTTATCAAAAAGTGTGTGAGTTTTTCATGTTTATTTTTTCATACTCTCAATGAACATTGAAGATAATGGTAAAAATTACATGGGATATCATATTTTTCACTCGGCTAATATATTTCTTTCTTTTTATGTCTGTTACTGAGATTTCTGTCCACATTCCACATTTTTAAAATGTTTTTCATAGTTTTTTAAGGAATATTACGAAGAAGGATGAGATAAAAATGGAAAATTTGAATAGTTATCATGAAAGAAACCATGTTTTATTTTAAAAAGTTTTATTTGGTGGAAAAAATGGATACTGAGTATAAGTGTCCACTTGTAATGTATGGGTTTACTATGTAAGATTTTATCATAATTCTATAATAATATAAACCCAAAATACCATCAAGATAATAATAAAGTTAATTATAGTTCAAATACACTAGAATATATAATGATTAAGGTTTATTCCTTATTGTTGGTATAAGAGGAGTGTTTATACAACATTGGAGATTATGATGTTTTCATGAGAGGTTATCTTAAGAGTGATGGATACCATTATGGTTTATAATTTTAAGGTTGTTCATAAGTTAAATAGAGACAAATTTTTATGATTCATCTTATGAAATTTTATGTCTAATAATGATATTTTTGGGGAAATTTATTTTTGAGCTAATTATGGGTTATTACATTTTGGGATTAAAAATCAAGGGTATGAGATAACCATTTTGGTTCAAACATTAATTTAAATGTGAAATATATTAAGGTTTTTTGAGTATTTTTATCATGTATTTGTAATTTTAAAAGGATTATATTTAAATAATTTTATAAAAAGGAGGTGATAACACATCACATCTAGAATGGCCATGAGTATTGAACACATAATCGAAGGATGGCAAGGGTGCATCTTCTACCACTGGCCTACCTGAAGTCCCAATTAGTATACTATTTTCATTTTAGTAAAATGATATTATGGATAATGGTTGAGTTGTTTTTTTGGAAAATATTTTTTATCAAATAGATAACCATTTTATTGAAAATGATTTATTGATTAAGTGATTTTTGTTATCTCCGAAGATGTTCACTATTTTCGTAACTCTATATGATTAAGGTAAATAGACTACTATGGAATTATATTGGATAAATAATGGTTGAATTGTATTTTTCAAGGATATATGATTTCATTGTGTATTTACGGTGATTTTAAGGATTTAGGGAAATGATTAATAAATCATGGAGATTATGTTATTTGGGAAATTACATTTTTGGTATGTGACATTAAGAGTGAATGATGTTATTGTGGGAGATAAATGATAAATTTATCTTGGAAGACTAAGTGATCAAATCCTTCTGTTTTTTGTGACTCAATCTTAGTGTAGAATATTTTTTAGGAATTTTATGTATAGTTATTTATTGAATAATCTATATTGATCTTTAGATATTACTATTAAATTTTGAGGATTAAATTAGTTTTTCTTCTTTTGATGGTTTATTTATTGGGAATTATCTTATAATGTTCTAACAATTTTGGTTTTCATTAGTGTATAAAGATAGAGGTTATATTTTATATTATAATTTTAATTTTTATGGTACGTAGATGTTGATTTTAACGCTCTAGGAAAAAAAATTAATCACAAATACTCATCATTTGGAGTAAAATATAATATTCTGTGGAAATTAATTAAAGGATGAAACTATAAATATCAAGTAAGTTTATTTCATCATGTAACTAAACTATGAAGTAAAGTAATTCCTCAACACTAGTAAAATAGATATTTATATAAACAAATTTATCCATTTAATTTTCTAATTGAGAAATTAATGTCCTTTTAAACCATAAAAAAATTATGTTTTTATGATGGTTAACCATTTCATGACCATGTTCTCTATCAATCTCTATCAGTCATTGGGAGATTGTTTTCTCTTCCATATCCCCATATTCACTTACCACCAATGTTTTCTTATATGGAAACTTATTATTTTTTATTCTATATGACCTTCGTAGTTCCATTTCTCTCTTTTTAAGTGGTAATTTTATTGAACCTTTTATAATTGGAAATTTCAATTCATGTATTTTTAAAATTCAAACCCAGGTTACTAAGACCAAGTTAAAAATTATGTAGATGAAATATAAAAAATAATAAGGGGGACTTAAAAACCAAGGTAATTATAGAATAAATAATTTTAATATTTATTCATATTCTTGAATTATATAGTTATTTTCATTATAATTATATTAATTAATTATTAAAATAAAAAAGAAAATGATTTTATTAAAATAATTTCTTTTAATATTTCATTTAAAAGATTAAATTTCCAATTATAGAATTTTAATTTTAAAAAATGAATTTAAATTTTAAATTATTAATGTAAAAATTATCTTAGTATTGTTTCTTTATAATTTTCTAAAAATAATTAATTTTTCAAAGAATAGTAAAAAATACAGTCTTTTATTGAAAACTGTATTTTATTTTAAAATTTTATAAGGTAAAATTATGTTTTTATTAGTTTTAAATTTAAATTAGTTTATTTTAATTTAAATAAATCCAATTATGTTTTTTGAAATTTATTTTATATTTGAATTTAGAATGAAAACATTTTATATCTAACAATGGCATTTTTCAGAAAAACCCATTTTTCATTGTGTTTTTCTTGTTTAATTTTATATTAAATTATTCAAGTTATTTGTTTTTAATTTTAAAAAATTTATTAAATATTTTAATTAAGATGGTTTAAATTTATTAAATAAGTTCATTTTTTGGAAAATATGAATTGTAGCCTTATTATTTTTTATTATAATAAAAAATGGTTAATCGAGTAATTTAGGTTAAAAATAAAATGATAAGAACTATTAAATGACTCAAAGACATACCTAAATCTTATAAGATGATTATATATCAACCATAATCACCCAAGATCCAAATTTATGACCTTTTTAGTTCACTTGGATGGGATTATAATATTTATAGTATTTTATTTAATGAAATGACAAACAAGTGACACTCTTGGTTTTAATAATTGTAATATTTTTAATATTGTGTTATATAAGGTGTATGTTTGACTATAAATATTATTTTTAAATATAAAATATTTATATTAATTATAGTAAATTATTTTTAATTTTAGGGTAGGAATAATTACCTTACATGCTTGCACAATGCTGACTCTCTAAATATTTAATTATAGGAAAAATTAAATTAAATGGTATTAAAAATAAAAAAGAATATAATTTGAGATAAATAATGTGATAAAAAAATTATATTTCCATGACATGCTATAGATATAATAATTTTTTTAAAATTTTACATGTTCTCTGGATATTAATAAATTCAAAGTAATAAATAGTTATAAAATTAACATTATAGATATTTTATAGGAAATAATATTTTACTAAATAATATAAAATTAAAAAAAAATATCTTCATCCAAGGTATTATGATAAAGTTTAAAATATAAATAATTATCCATTTATAAATATTTTTTCATTATATAGTAACTATACTTACCCTTAAAGAATAATAATCCATGTTGTCGTAGTAAGAGTTAAATTAGTTATATAGGGGTTAAAATGAAAATACAAGGGTTAAAATATAGTAAGTAGATGTATAACAACCATTTTATGAAGTTATTTATACCCATAATAATATTATAGTATAAATTACTCACTTTTATTGATTTTTAGTTGATAATTTATTTATAATAATTTAATATTTTTAGAAATTCCAAGAGTGCAGCTCCCCTCTATTATAAAAGGTAAACTCATATTCTCATTTATTTACACTTAAAGACCCATTTTGGTTGTCTAATACCTACTATAATAACTTCTTAGAATCTACACCAATATTAAAAATTTATTTTCTTAAATAGCACCAATATTAAAGGTCTTATGGTGTTAATAAAAGGATGTTCTCCAAAGAATATGTATAGTTTTTCTACATGTTTTAGTTTTGTTTCTTCTTCCTCATCTATGAGACCTTCTTAAAACAAGATAAAAAAGTAAATCCAGTATCATAAATATAAATTGATGTTATTATGAGATTGTAATGATCTATATTCATCTTCTCTTCCATGAAATGGGTAAATAATTCATCATTCGTGTGCATGAAAGACTACCGCCTCAAGCACTGATGTAATCTGTTTTCCATATCCTTATCCCAAGGCCATTTATAATAATGGAAATAATGTTTATAAATAATATTAATGATATATTTGTAATTATTAAAATATATTAAATCATTTTCGTTCTTACCTTTCCATGCACTGAAAAATAATAATGTTATTTGTGCGTACGGGTAGACTACCAACTTCACGAAGCGATGCAATTCAATTTTCACCACCACATTACATGAATGACATATATAATTATATTTTAAGAAGTAATATTATATATATGATATTATTATAATTTTTTAAAGATAAAATAATTTCTATCTTTTTTCCATAATTATTATTAAAAAATGGAAGAGTTACACATGCATACGTACGACCTATTGTCTCCATGATCGAAACATAGTTAATTTTTAATAACTATATTTGACGTTTGAATTTAAAAATATAATTGATTTTTAAAAATTATGATTATTTCATTAATATTATTATTTATATTTTGGATTAATGAACACTTTGATCATAGTAAACATACCTAATTCATTTTGGACATCTGAACTAAATTTTGTCAAAACATAATACGTGGACTTAAATAATTAAGTAAATATTATAACATGCTAAAAAGTGATATAAAATGAATAATAAACTTTAAAAATGTTCTTATTGGAGTATAAAATTAACCTTGTTTTTTAATTTAGGAATATAAATAATGTATGACATGAATCATACTCAAGGTAAGGGTCTTCGACTCAATTTCCTTTCATTGAGACATATTTTGATGATATATTCTCTTTTATGAGGTGTATATATAGCCCCTTAGATATGTAATATCAATAATTTCTCTATTATCATGATATTTAAAGTTATTGAATGTAATTATTTCATGGGTATTATGATAAAAATATTTCCAAAGTTGTAAGGTTATATCTTTTAAAATTGATCTTTTAATGTTCAAATTTCAACTCTTTTTAAAAAAATCAAAATTTATGTTTTTTAACTTATTCAGAATGGGAATATTTTCAATAATTCTTAATTTATCAATGATTTTATGTTTCATTTATAGGTTTCTATGGTTATTTTCAAATAAGGTGGTTTATTTTGGATGTTTTCATGTTTTATATTTTAAAAATCCATTATAAAAATAAAATGTTATTTTGATATACAAATGTATTTTCCTTTAGGTTTAAAAGAGTTATTAAAATGAATTTATGATTAATAGGTGAAATGATAAAAACTTTTATCCATGATATAGTATGTGATCATTATAGGAAAAATTGGTGAACCCAATTCATCTTATACGAATGATTGTGCCCTATTATAGCTCATGGGTGAGCCCAATATAGCTTATATAAATGGTATATCACATTATAGCGCATGAAAAATAGATGATACCAATATAGATTATACGAAGGGTGAGAGGAATTATATATAACCAACTCATTGGGTAATGATTATATTCTCTAGATAATTATATTAAAAGTTTACTATATGGTTATTCCAATTGCAAGGTTTTTAAAGGGTTTTATGAATGTGATACTTTATGTTTTCCAAAGTGTTTTTATTCTCCTTATACAGGGTTTGAATGTTTTCTTTGAGAAACAATTTTGTGCTTTTTTATTTATGAAATGTTATATACGCTCAAAAAACCTGGATGATAAAGGTAAATATTACATGTGTTTTCATGTTTTTCATAGGAGTAATGGATCTATTATATTTTATGTCACTTAGTGAGATTTTGTGCTCATACCACATTTAGAAAAAATACATATGTTTTTAGGAATATTATGTAAAAGGATGAGGTCAATATGAAAATTTTAATGATTTATTGTGAAAATACACCATGTTTTATTTTAATAAGTTTTTTTGGTTGAAAAAATGGAATGTGATTATAAGTTTCAAATTATAATATATGGGTTTATGATGTAATATTTTTTTACCAATTCTCTAAAACTATAAACCTAAGAGATTCTTAGGATTGTAAGAAAGTTATTACTAGTTCAAAGAAAATAGTATATGTAATGATTAAGGCCAATTCCTTATGTCCTCTATTAATCTGGGGGTTTGATCATTCTCGAACCTGCCTCGAAAATTTCGAATTGTGACCCAATAGAAAAATGATGAAGAAGTCAAAGAATATTGGGGTGATCAAAAATATCAAAGGGTGATAAATATATTTATCCAATAATTATCAGATAATGATTTCATAATTGGGATTCTAGGTAGTGATCATATCAAATAGAAAATAAATTAAAAAAATAATTTAATTCATTAATGAGTTAATACAAAGATTTGGAAAGCACAGATCAAAAGCATATAAACAAATATCAATGATAAAAATATTAAATTATGGGTGGAAAATAAAATTGATGAGCCTTACCTGGATTATGGATTGATCATTGGTGAAGAATGCAGTTGTCAGTGATGAGTATTACCCACTACGTCTATTACATATTGATCCACCTCGATCCAATCGTTGAACATTGTCTAATGTCAATTCACCAATAAAGGTCATCAATGATACCCTCAATTGTCCTATGCTTTATATAGATAACCCTATATAATTTTTATAATGGATTATTTAAAGGGATTTTAATTAGGTCATTTAATAAAAAAATTAATTAAACAATTTATTTATCTTAATTAAAGGCACCCACTAACAACTTACTCAAATGAACGTTTGGTGCTGACCAACATTAGGTTGCGCCCATGGTAGAACCCAAATTCCATGATATTAATATATTTATTATTTCTAAAATTTTTATTTTGGGATCAATGGGATTCCCAATATCATTTCGTCTTAGCACATAACTCTAAAAATTTCATTGATATATATCAAATTCATAAAATGGAAAAAAGATCTATACATTATTATCACCATTAAAATTTTATTTCCCAAAAAATAATAATCCAAAAAACAATATAAGGGTATTTAGCATGCATATGACTCTCCCACTACCAAAAGATCTCTTGTACTCTATCTTACTTTCTTGTACATCCATAACACATGAACCAACAGGATAGTCTATCCATATAGGATCCTCTACGTTCGATCGTTCATCACTACTAGGCACTCAGTAAAGGTGGGTCAATCCTTGATGTCCATATCACCCCAGTCAATAACATGTATAGGATCATGCACGTATCCCTTCAGCAAAAACACATAAAAGATGTCAGGAACCTAATCTAGTTGTGGTGTTAGGAATATAAATAAGTAACCTCTTCAACCCTTCACTGGATCTCAAATGGGTCGATTAACCTCAAGAATAACATTCCTATACAACCGAATCTCCACAATCCACATTATATAGAGACTCTAAAGAGAACATGGAATCCCTAATTGAACTCTAAAGGACAAAAAAATTGGTTTATATAAAATTTATATCAGCTTTGGGTTATCCTCATTGGCAATCAGACCACATGCAACTTCTTTGTCATTGTCTTCACCATTTCTATTCTAACAAGAGAAGTCTGACCAACCTCAAAACAATATAAGGATGACTTGTAGGGTCTCCCATATGGGGCCTAGAAATGTTCCATGTTGTTAGTAGAATGATATTTATTATTATAAGAAAACTCCACTAATGGAAAGTGATCCTCACAGATCCTACTGAAGTACAAAATATATGCCTTCAACATATCCTCCAACACTTGGATAATGTACTCAGTCTACCCATATGTTTGGGGGAATAAAACTATACTCATCATTAATTGGATCTCATATTTTTTCATGCAGTCATCTCCACAATCATTACATAAATTTATCATCATAGTCAAAGACAATAGTTGAGGACACCCCATGAATCTGGATGATCTCCCACACATATAACTTCCCAAAAATCCACACCAGACTCTTCCCCTGATGGAATGGAACTGTGAAAACTGAGTAGGTTAGTCAAAAATCACCCATAAAGAATCATAGCCTCTCACTTTCTGTGGAATCCCAATCAGAAGTATATTGACATGCCATCTAATTTCTACTTCATGTTCTCAAGAGTCTATAACAAACCTTCTGAAACATGGTGATCATCCTTCACCTACTAACATGTGAGACACCAAGATCCAAACCTGTAACATCCCGACATGGATTCCACTAAACCGGTTGTCGGAATTATTTCTACAAGACCTCAATCACATCTCCTCGTACGCCAGAGACTGCCAACTAGCAGTGAGGGTATATGGGTAATTAGTGGGGAGACTATACCCTCATATCAGATTTCAGTAATAGAAAATGGAAATAAATATCCGAAGTAGTCTAATAAATGAAAAATTAACAGAAGGCAAATTTTATAAATCTTGTACAAAATAAATGGCCAATTCCAATTATACAGAAGATGCATGCATGCCATGATAATGATACCGAAATTGGAAAATAGTGAACAAAACAACATGCTTTACATTCCAATACAAAAATAATTAAACAATAACTGAAAGCCTCGAGGGCGGTCTCTGAGAGCATCTCGTGCTTCCCCTCGGTCCTCTACCCCTATCTCCCATGTAAATGAAAACAACACAATCCTGCAACCAAATAGAATCTACTCAGGTACCCTAGTGCAATGGTGGCTGGAGTAGGGTGTATCATATAAATCTTACTACGATGGGAACACCGGTGTATAACCAAAATCTAGACATTTAATAAATAATTTAAACCTTTTGAAAACATGTATAAATAATGTAAGCAGTACAATGTAACTATATACCCAAGTACCTTCATCTGTCCTGAACTGGTGTCTGAACCCGCATTATACATTTTTCATGCATACTCAAAAACCATTAGATAATCATTTTCAATTATCAATTATTCAAACCTCATTAAATTATGAATGTCTTTAGATTCGGCTTAAGACTGACATCCCCTGTATAAGTCACTCACCACAGGTATCTCTAAAGGCAATCTGAGTTATCAAATTAAAGACAAAATCCAAGCTTGTGTTTTGGCTTTGATAACATTTCATAATATATTCAATTTAATATTTGATATACTACGTCTAAGCCCATACACTAAAATAGTTATTCACTCCTGGGTCTATCCACTAACAATGATTCACATAATTAACTAATAATTCTTAACCCTTTCTCATATTCAATTCACAAATCATTATGTGACAACAATTTTCATTAACCATTAATTCATTTCACATATGACCAATTTTACCCATAATCCAACGTTAATTAATTGGTATAGAACATCATGTCTAGAACCCTCATGAGTATTTGGAGCATTAGTACTTATCTCACAACCCATGGGTATTTGGAGCATCATTCCCTATCCCATTAAAGATTGTTTTCATGAAATTTGGGGGTAGAACACCATGTCTAGAACACTGTGAGTATTTTAAGCATCAATCCTGGTATCTAAAACCGTTTATAAATCATAAATTTATATTTATCATTACTATAGAATTCCATGTCTAACACCCCAAAACCATCCATTAATTAAATCATAAATTTGTTAATCCAATCGGTTAATTAATTAAACAACTAATTAACAACATAAAACTCCCATCAAATAATTCTACAATCAATTAACCATTTAAAATCCCAATTGTTAATAATTAATTATCAATTACTTATTCTTAGTTAATTATCCCAAAATATTTAAAAAGTCTAAACCCATCAACTGAAATAGTGTTTCGTCTAGGACATTAACAATTATCATTCCCATCATAAACATCTCAGGTTTAACATCCTGAAAAAGGTCCACATATTTAGAAACCATCTCACATAACATATCATATTTTTAAAAAAATATATCCTATAAAAATTAATTCATGGAAAATAAAAATGCATCCTAAGGTACTATTGGCCAATGGTCATAATAATCGAGAAACTCACTATCTTAAATTAATACATGAAAATTAATTAAATCAATAATTAATTTATTAAATAACATCTCTTTAACTAGTTCATCAATTAGTTAACCATTTAACATTTAACATGTAATTATTAATCCATCCATTAATTATTACAAGTTTCCAATTTATATTCCGAACATGGAAAAATATTCAATATTGTCAATATTTTTGTAAATGCCACAATTTTTCCAACTCATGACTTGATAATTAATTCTTCAATTAATTACCCTATTACCGATCCCACCCCAATCAATCATCCAATTTACCAACTAGTATATCATTGTTTGCGTAATTAACATTCCTTGACATGGGTTAAAAGGTAGACCTAAGGGTGTCCAAGTCTATCTCTTTTCAAGTTTCATTTATAAAGAAGACACATGGGTGATTCATTTTCAACCATTTAATTTTCAGGGCATAAGTTCAACATATTTTCAATCATAGAAATACAAGGTTAATACGAACATTGTAAATTTCCTATTTTATCCCACATGGAAAGAATCACTCAATAACATCAAAATTCTTCCATCAATATATCATGTATCAGTATCAACATGGATACATACAAAATCCCTACCTTAAGAAAGCATGATATGACAATACCACCAACAAAAAAATTATCTTTAATCATATTTTAATGAAACTTTAGCAATTCCACAATCAAAGAAACTCATAATCTAAAATTATTTAAGGAAGTAAATAAATATTAAATAAATTGTTAGATATTTGGGTCCCTACCTCAGGGTGGAACCATTTTAATTCTGTAATGCATTAATATACATGGTAGTAACCAATCCACAACTGGCCCATAGTTGCACGTGAGCACAACTTCATATATATATATATATATCTGTGTGTGTGTGTGTGTGTGTGTGTTTGTGTGTGTGTGTGTGTGTGTGTGTGTGTGTGTGTGTGTGTGTGTGTGTGTGTCTATAGACAAAATTGACCAACAAATTTCAACATATTAATCTGGTACCCAGAATCGAAGCAGTAATGATCAATACATCTCTAACATGATACTGGGGACTCATAAAAAAATAACAGACCTTAATATAATCGGTGCAAAACCAAAAAGCGGGTTTAGAAGTTTAACCAAACCAATGGTGGTGAAAAAATTCGAGACCATCCTCCTCATCCTTGGCGGTAGATGTTGGATTATGGAACAATGGTTCCCGAGTCAACGTTCGCATATCCTAAAAATAGAGGAACACAATGATCATATTAAACCCAATCCTTAGGGTTTGGGCCAAGAAAAATAGATGAGAGAGAGGAATCAAATGGATGAAGCAAATCAAGAGTTATACGCAGACGAAATCACCTTGATAAGGCAGACCAGATTCGTGAAGTGTTTGAGAGGAATCTTCACGCGCAAAGTGGAGTCCAGGAGAGGGGGTAGCACACTACAAGTTCTGCCCGGGAGTGTCGTGCGATGCTGCGAGGGGGTCCGGCCAAGACTACACACTAGGGAGAAGGGTCCATGCCCTGCTAGAGGTTGCACTGTTGGGAAAGAGCTAGAGAAGCTAGAGCGATAGGGCACTACGCACCTGGTGGGTCGCCTAAGGAGGAAGAAAATAGGGGGGTCATGCACCTCACTTGTAGGTCGCACCTCCCATTTTTTTTATTTCCCCACCATAAAATTAATCTAATTAATTGAAAGTAATAATTAATAATAATAATCCTATTTTTATTACTATTCTACACAATAAACACTTCTCTAATAAGTGAAAAACTCCACATTTAATTAAAAATGCTACTTTATTTATTATTCTCTTAATAAACATTTCATAATTAATTATGAAACTCCTTATTTATCATTTAATTAAATTATTTTAGCATTTATTTCACTAAATAACCACAATAATAATAATAGCATCACTATTATTATTATTCCGACATTATCAAATTTAAAATTAAAACCCCCATTTTATTACAATATCATTAACATGATAAAACCTTGAACCCATAACACCTAATTTAATTTCCATAATAATAATAATAATTATTACATTAAAAAAACTAAAATAATAATAATCTCATTGTTATTATTTTTCAAACCTTTTATAAACCCAACACCTTTATTTAATAACAATGCTTCATTAAATATGAAACCCCTCATTTAATTATATGTTTCTTTGAGAAGCTCAAAAGACATATTAAATTTTCATAAATGATACACTCCTTTAACATGAAATTAAAACCTCAAAGCATCAAAATAAATTATGACACCATAATAATAATAATAATAAAATTATTATTATTTGCATATTCCTATATTTAAACACGAAAAACCCATTTAATATTATTTAATTAAAATAAATAAAATATTAAACTGGGTAAGATGCACAGGTTGGACTGCCACCATACACAGCCTGTACAGATCCAATAAAGTGAAATTTTCTGAATTCGGTGCTCCCGAGACTCATTGGGTCACTCGCTAAAATTATTGGGTAATTACGCAAGTCCAAAAATGACATATTTAGGTGTTCCGATACTCAGAATAAAGTTCCAGAGGACGGTTTAAAAAAACCATCGATAAATAGCTTTTTTTGAAAACCTTCGTATTTTAACCCGGTTCAAAAACATGGGACTTTACTATCTTCCCACCTTAAAAAATTATCATCCCCAAGAATCCATCGGAAACCACTACAAAATTAACCAACCTGCCATGTTCATTTAATCTCGTTAGAACTGACGTGTTTCATTCCCAATGCCAAACATAGCTTTAACCATTCAAAAGACTAATAGTTAAGCCTTTAAAACTAGAGCCAATGCTCACTTTATAGCTTAATGATCAAAACATTTCTTATATCTGAGGCCATTACAGGGACATTTTCAACAAAAAAGTTAAATCTCGATCAACCAAAAAGAACAATTTTCACATGATTCCCTCAAAAGATGTTGCAGACCCAATATCCACATTCTCCCTTTATCTGAAAAGGTGTGTTTATAACTATTTCCAAACCATCTTCATGTATAACGAATCCCTTTCCCAAGCAATGGTGATATTTTCAAGTAAATTCGTTGCACAACTATTTTAAAACAATTTTTCCCCAACACAAAAAAATGAGTAGCCAAAATAAAATGTGCATCCTATGTACTACCCAAATAACAACCACTCATCAAGACCAAAAACATTTAAACTTTAGCATGGCGTAATACCAATGCTATATTAGTGTATCCATGAAGAGGTCAAGATAGGGGGCATGCTCATCATGTTCAGAAGAGCGCACTAAGATAAAACAAAGGTCATTAAAAAGATCAATCAAACTACTACCGAAAAACCGTGTTCTAAAATACTGAAATCTTCTGCTGACACATTTACTGGAAACAATGTGACACTAACCACTTTAGTTTTGTCCATGATGTCAAAATAAAAGATCATCCGCTCACCGATGTGCCATTTCAGGGCACTTAATTCATGCATGTGACGTACCTAGAACCACAATAACCACATCAAACATTTATTGTAAAATTTGTAGCATAAAACAATCAGTGTGCTGTAACACCTAAGTAACAAGAAGTCTTCCTGAGTAGTGGGATGAAATTACTTTAATGGACTAGAACATTCTAAGGGTACTACCTCCCATGAGTTATCCCCTTATGAAAAATAAACATTGACCCTTTCCCTTGGTCACATAAAACTGATATAATGAGATTCAAAAGGACCTTTTTTATTTTAGCCATTTTAATTAATTCATTTAAACCTTTTAACATTTGGATTACTTTCAACAAACACACAAGTACTTTTTGACAACAAGTCACTTGGTTTTCAATCAACGCCCCACATGCAAAGCAGACATGATATGAAAAAAACATCCTCTTGAATTATTAAATATTTTGTGTCATTAAAATATGAATAGATAATTTAACATCTAAATTCCTTTTACCGAAAAGGATACCTCCAAAGGTCTCATTTTTTCAATCTAGGTTCTTCAAAAAGAAACCCAAAAATAGTTCATTTCAATTAAAAAACATCAGTTTTACATTTATAACCATTTTCAAACATACTATTTTTTATAAGGTTCAAACACATGGGTGGCCATATACCAATATATAAGGTTCCCAGGTACCTTATCACTGAAATTTGGCTCCCATCTATTACCATCAACATTCATTTAACAAATTTAACTTTAGCAGTCTTTTCATATATCAAAACATCTCTTTCATGTCATCATAAGTTGTAACACAACAACATGATATTACACAGAAGCATGGAACAACAACAAAAAATTCTAATAACTGAGGAAGTGTGGCATATAATCACTCAAGCATGTTAAATATACCATTGAAGCGTTCTATTTACAAAGGAATGCTAAAGCAGATCGAAACATGGAATTACACCCAAGGAAAACAATCCAGATTAGCATAAATCTTACTAATGAAACTACATGGCATGTTATATGCATGGTATGTGAATCTCTATGTGCCTAAGATAATGCCTGTATGAAAATTACTTTCCCTAACAGGCCAAGACTAGTTTTTTTATCAAAATTATCAAAATAAATAAGCAGTGGAAATACACTAGACACTCAAGGTGAAATCATATCAATTGTGACCTCAAATATTAAAAACATCAATTCCCATCCTTGGAAACTTGGTCATTTCCCATATATGAGGTGATCAGTCCCAAACACGACTATTAAACCAAGAACCAACACTTTCCTTTTATCTTGTCTACCAATCCAAAATAGAAAGAAAAAAAAGGAAAAGAACCTCATTTGATTCCACTTTGTAACGTATCGACCTGGATCTCCACTAAATCAGTGGCTGAAATGATCGCCAAATGACCTCAAGCACATCTCCCCATACACCAGAGGTTGCCGACTAGTAGCGACCATCTACGGGTAGTCAGTGGGGAGGCTATAACCTCATATCAGAGTTCAACAATAGACAATAAAAATAAATAGATGAAGAAGTCAAATAAATGATAAACTACCAGATGGAAGATTTTAAAAAACTTGTACAAAATAAATGGAAAACACCAATTATACAGAAGATGCATTCATGACATGATAATGATAAAAAAATGGAAAACAACGAACAAAATAGAAAGATTTACATTCTAATATAGAAACAAATAAACAATGACTCGAAGCCCTAAGGGTGGTCTCCTTGAGCATCCCAAGAATTCGCTCGGTCTTCTACCCTTATCTCCCAAGTAAATGAAAACAACACAATCCTGTAACAAAATAAAATCTACTTAGGTACCCCAGTGAAATGGCGGCCCAAGTAGGCTATGAGATATAAATCTCAGTAGGCCAGGACACCAGTGTCTACCCCAAATCTATTCATTTAATAAATAATTTAAACTGTGTGAAAGAATTCATATGTAACATAATTAGTCCAATATAACTATATACCCAAGTACCTACTTCTGCCCCATGTATTGTCTAAAATTGCATTATACATTTTTCATTCATAGCCAACAATCATTAAATAATCATTTTAATTTATCAATTATTCAAACCTCGTTAAATTATGAAAGTCTCGAGATTCGGCCTAATCCCGATTTCCCCCGTATAAGCCACTCACCACAGGTGTCTCTAAAGACCATCTAAGTAATCAATGTAATGACAGAATCCAAGCTTGTTTTTTATCTTGGATAATGTGTCATAAAAAAAATCAATTTAATCATTCATATACTATGTCTGAGCCCATCTACAAAAATAGTGATTTGCTCTTGGGTCCGTCCACTAATAGTGATTCACCCAATTAATTAATAAATCTTAACCCTTTATCATATTCAATTCACAAATAATTATGTCACAATAGTTTTCATTAACCATTAATTCATTTCATGTACGACCAATTGGACCCAGATTCCAATGTCAATTAATGGGTGTAAAACATCATTTCTAGAACCTTCCTGAGTATTTGGAGCATTAGTTCTTGTCTCACAACCCATGGGTATTTGGAGCAGCATTCCCTATCCCATAAAAAATGTTTTCATGCAAGCTGTGTATAGACCGCCATGTCTAGCACCCCATGATTATTTGTAGCATCATTCCCTTTCTCACAACTTTTTTATCAATCATACATACATATTTATCATTAGTGTAGAATGTCATGTCTAACACCTCAAAATCAACCATTTATTAATTCATAAATTAATTAATCCAATCCGTTAATTAGTTCAACAACTAATTAATAACATAAACCTCCCTTCAAATAATTCATCAATCAATTAACTATTCCACATCTCAATATTTAATAATTAAATATGAATTAATTATTCTTAATTAATTATCCCAAATTTTTATCAAGTATGAACCCATCTACTAAAATAGTGTTTCGTCTAAGACTTTAACAATTAACATGC
Organism: Viscum album; assembly: GCA_963277665.1. NCBI lineage: Eukaryota > Viridiplantae > Streptophyta > Magnoliopsida > Santalales > Viscaceae > Viscum > Viscum album. The sequence continues at coordinate 1,762,718,913 of OY728123.1, forward strand.
ACATCATAAACATCTCAAGTCTAACATGCTGAGCAAGACCCACATAATTAGAAACCATCTCACGTAACATATCATATTTTTAAACAACTCCATCCTAAACAAATTAAGGCATAGAAAATAAACATGCATCCTAAGTTATTACAGGCCAACAATCATAAAAATTGATCAACTCACAATCTCAAATTAATGCATGAAAATTAAATAATTCAACAATTAGTTAATTAAATCATATTTATTTAACCAGTCCATCAAATAATTAACCATTTACCATTTAACATGTAATAATTAATCCATCTATTAATTATTACTAGTTTCCAATTTATATTTTGAACATGTCAAAATATTCAATATTCTCAATATTCGGTAAATGCAACAATTTTTCCAACTCATGACTTGATAATTAATTCTTCAATTAATTACCCTATTAAACATCCATCCCCATTCAATCATCTAATTTACCAACTAATATATCATCATTTTCATAAATAACAATCTGTGACATGGGTTAAAAGTCACACAAAGGGTGTCCAAGTCCATCGCCATTCAAGTCTCATTTACAAGGAATATCCATGGGTGATTTCAGTTCATCCTTCAAGGCATAAGCTCAACATATTTTCAATAGCTGCAATATAAGATTAATACCAACATTATAAAGTTACTCATTTATCACATGTGGAAAGAATAACTCAATAACATCAAAAGTATTGCATCAACATATCGTGTATCAGCATCAACAAGGATACATACAAAATCCCACCCTTAAAAATGCATGATATAACATTACAACCAATCCACAGTTTATCCCTAATCATTATTTAAAGAAAATTTATCAATTATAAAATCAAAGAAACTGATAATCTCAAATTATTTAAAGAATTAAATAATTCATCAATAATGTGATAGAGATTTGGGACCCTACCTCAAGGTGAAACCATTTTAATTCTACGACACTTTAATGTACTTGGTGGAAACTAGTCCACAACCGGTCCCCAGTGGAATGCGAGAAAACCTTCATATATATATATATATATATATCTGTGTATGTGTGTGTGCACACACATTGTCTATATTGATCATCAAAATTCAATATATTTAACTGGTAACCAGAATCAAAGTAGTAATGATCAATGCATCTCTAACATGATACTAGGGAGTCATAAAAAATTTAACAGACCTTAATATAACTAGTAAAAAACCAACCAGTGGGTTTAGAAGCTTCCCCAAACCAATAGTGGTGAAACAATTAGAGACCATCCACCTCACCCTTGGTGGTGGATGCTGGATTATGGACCAATAAGTCCTGAGTCAACATTTTCATATCCTAAAAATAGTGGAACACAATGATCAGATTAAACCCAAACCTTAGGGTTTCGGCCAAGAAAAAAAGTGAGAGAGAGGATCCAACTAGATGATGAGAATCCAAAGATTTACATAGACGGAATCACCTTGACAAGTTGGACAAGATTAATGAAGAGTCTGAGAAGAATCATCGCGTGAAAAGTGGAGTCAGGAGAGGGGGTGGCACACTACAAGTCTTTCCCGGGAGTGTCGTGCGCTGCTGTGAGGGGGTTCAGCCAAGGCTGTACGCTAGGGAGTAGAGGGCATGCGCTGCTGGAGGTTGCACCACAGGGAAAGTGCTGGAGCAGCTGGAGTGAAATGGCATTGTGCACCTGGTGCATCGCCTAAGGAGGAAGAAAACAGGGGTGTCGTGCACCTCGCTAGTAGGTCACACCTCCTTTTTTGTTTCATTCCCATAAAATTAATCTAATTAATTTAAAGTAATAATTAAAAATAATAATACTCATATTATTATTATTATAAACAATAAACACTTATCTAATAAGTGAATAAAATAATCATTTAATTAAAATAACACATCACTCATTATTCTCTTAATAAACGTTTCCTAATTAATTATAAAACTCCCTATTGTTCATTTATTATATTCTTTTAACATTTTTTTAACTAATAATCACAATAATAATAATAAAATTTTTATTAATATTATTCCAACATCCATTTATTTAAAACCCAAAACCCCAATTTTTTACAATATCATTAATCTGATAAAAAATCCAACCCATAACCCCTAATTAAATTTCCATAATAACAATAATTATTAAATATAAAAAATTAAAATAATAATAATCTCATTATTATTATTCTTCCACCCTTTGATAAATACAACACATGTATTTAATAACAATGATTTATGAAATTTGAAACCCCTCATTTAATTAAAATTTTCTTCAATAAGTTCAAAATCCTGATTAATTTCTCATATATGATACACTCCATCAACATGCAATTAAAATCTCAAAGCATAAAAATAATTTATGAAACCATAATAATAGTAATAAAATTATTATTATTAGGAAATTCCTCTATTTAAACCCAAAAAATCCATTTTATATTATTTAATTAAAATATATATAATATTAAACTTGGTAAGTTGCACAGGTTGGGCCGCAATCGTGCGCAGCCTGAGAAGATACAATAAAGTGAACTTTTTTGAATTCGGTGCTCTCGAGACTCTTTGGGACACCCGCCAAAATTATCGGGTAATTCCACAAGTCCAAAAACAACACCTTTAAGTGTTCCAACACATGGAATAATGTTTCGCTGCTTGGTTTAAAAATAAACCTATCAATAAACCAATTTGTTTTCAAAAACATTATTATTTTTACCCGATTAAAAAACACGAGACTTTACAAAAACCCAACAATGTTGCACCTCATTCCATCCTACCAAAACTACCACAGACAATCCCTATGCATTATCCCTACACCATTATGTACATCTATAGGATAAGTTTGAAAATCCATTATCATATCCTCTCGCAAAATGACTGAAACCACCATATATCCCTAGAAAAGGATGATGTGATTCCCTCCTTAAGAGAATTCATTTACTTGATCTCTTGAGGATATATGGTCATATAGGAACTCATTGTCGATATATCCAATTTGGGCCTCTCCCGCATGTTTTAGAGTAAGACGAGTCAACACCATCCAATTTTGATAAAATTTCCCCTCTACTCCACCAGGATCAGCTACAAAGAATCCAACTTATCATACAACACCTTCAGCATGTTTGAACAGAACTTCCTACCTTGGTCAAATTCCATCATTTTTACCTTCCATGGAGTATAAAATATCTTAATTTCATAGTCTTATAGGTAATCTAACCATATCCTATGTATTAAGTTTAAATCTCTCTATGTGAAGATATACCCAAGACTCTGATTGTCTTAGTGGACAATAATGTGATCTTCCAAAAAATAGTGTCACCACATCTCTATATCGATGATTACCACCACCAACTCCAAGTCATGTGTCTTGTAGTTATACTCATGGTGTCTCAAATACCTTAATACATACACAATTAGTACCACCATATTAATCAAAATCCAACTGAGCCAATCTCTAAAATCATTACAATACAATTTGTACTCCATACCGTCCTCTAGTAGTCTCAAAATAGGAATGCTAGTCAGCCTCTTCCTGAAACTCTTAATAGTATCATTAACACTACTTTGTCAATTTAAAAAGATTCCCTTTATACTTTAATGAGGTAAAAGGGGATAAAATCTAATAGAAATCCACCATGAACCTCCTATAGTACACCACCAATACAAGAAAAATATGCACCTCTGACACACTCTTGTGTGACTCCCAAGAAATCTCTAAATAATTACTCACGGGGTCCATAGCTAATCCATTCTTATAAATTAAATGCCCCAGAATGATAACATCACATATCCACAAATGGAACTTTGAGAGATTACCATAAAGTCGTTTCTCTACGAGTAAGTCAATGGACATCCTCAAGTTCTTTGCATGATACCTCTCTGAAAAAGAAGTATATGAGTATTTAATTAATAATGGAAACCAAAAAATGGTATAAGTATGTCTTGAAGATCCTGTTTAGAAAAACCATAAGTACTGTAGGGTAATTTTTCACATCAAAAGGCATCAGTTGGAAGTCATAGTATCTATAGTGACATTAGAATGCCAACATTGGAATATCAGGCTAATGAACCCAAAAACTGGTGGAAGACAGACATGAGCTCGATCTTCAAGAACCAAGTCACAACTCAAAAATTATTGAATAGGTATTAAATCCATGTAAAGGGGTAATTTTTCTTTATCATTTCTTTGTTTCCGATATGATAATCAACACAAAGTCACTTTCTATATTCCACCTTTTTCAAAAAAGAAGATCTAGTTAGGGGGATATATTGGGTCCTATAAATACCTTCTCTCAAAGGCCCTCCAATTTCACCCTCAACTCCCAGAGCTCAGATGGGGCCATATGATATTCTAAAAAATATATCATTGTGGTCCTTCAGTTCAAATCAATATATAAGTTCATCTCCCACCTTAGAGGTAGTCCCAAAATGTCCATTGGGAAGACATCCATAAAATCCTCTACAACTGGAAGAATCCAGATGACTAAAGAACCCAATATGATAAGTGATAAACTTGATAACTAATGGGTGATGGGTTGTAGATTTCTTCTTGTAATAACCTCTAGCTCCACCATGAGATATATCTTTCCCACAAAAGAGATCCTTGTCTTATTTTTCTAATAGAATGTGACATGTCTATAGTGAGAGTCAATATAGTCTTCGACTATTGTAAACTAGTGCCTACATAAGATAATTTTATAAGGTCTCATTTTTATGACCAAGAGGTCCCACAAGAAACTGTCACCACCAATAGATAGCGTATACTATCTAAAGAAAAGAGATATCGAAGAATCACACCCAATCAGAACAAAAATACAAAGCTACAAGGATAACGTCTCATTTGGGAGCTCTAGATCTCACAACATATATAAATAGATGATTTAATGAATCACTAACTTGTCTACTATTACTGAATAGAAATATGAATAAACAAATAGCATACCTCTGATCATATCATGATTTTTGAGGACACATGCCTCCATGCTTGTTGCTACCCACAGCCTTGTCAGCAAGCTCCCCAAGCCTGGTGTGGGACACTTGGTGGTGGTGGTGGAATTAGAACATATAACCACCTTCCATTAATGTGTCCTCATCCAAGATCCTATCCTACTCTCTGCCAGATCTGCCTCCCTAGGGACCTCCTTTGCCATGCCTAGGATAACCCTGGTCATGGTATTACTCTCCCATAGTGGTACATACACTTCCTAACATCCCTTTGAAGAACATTGGGTTAGGTAATAAATTCCATGTCACAATGACCATCACATGAATAACATCTCCCCCTCGGATCTGACCAAGTCCTCTACAAAAACCATATGTTTCAAGTCCACACAACTCAGACCAACCATCAGAAGATATCCTACACTGAGATCCTAGTGAATGGAACCTACTGGGTGTCGTATATGAATCGTACCCATGAAAACCACTTCCGACTACATTTTCATGGAATTCCTCATATAATAATCTCTACCCTTATATTGACTAATCTTACACTCAATCATAGGTGGGAATGTATTGGTGAACCACAATAGCTTGGATGTCTCGGTGGAGACCCTACATGGAATTATGTGACCCGAAGTAACAATCCTACACCATGTAGGGGGAGTAGAATGTATGGTCAGTAAAACACATTGAATACTCAGAAAAATGACCTAATAATTTTATCTATATCCAAAAGTTCATGAATCCGAACAGACCAAAATCATGTGGGGTAATACTCTTCATGATAAAACTCATAGAAGTCAGACCATGAGAGTGACAAATCATCATATGTATGCACGAACATGCCCCACCAGCACCTTTCCTCTCCATGGAAAATATTAACTAAAAAAATATCTAATAATTTGGGGTGGAAATGAGCCTAAATAATAAGATCAGTAACTCAAGGTAATCCTCTAATGTTTGGGGATTTTTCTCAGTGGCCTTGGGAACAGGAAATCACAAAGTACATTAATCCTACAAACATCCTCAGCCCACTCTACAAGTATAATATGCTTCTTGAAAGGTAGTGGTGATGCTACCAACTTGCCTAGAGGAAATATCTGATGAGATGCCCCCTAAAATGTGGCCTCATCACTCATTAGATTGTTAACATGATCCTAAATCGTTAACCTGGTTGGCTGTCTTTATGGGGGAATCCTAAAAATAATCAAGATGTACAATGGTATTATTAGAATATATATATATATATATAGGGAATTAACGTCAGAATTATAGTTAAAAGACTCAATACTATATGATTAATGTAGCATTAATCCTTGCAAGAAATGTCTCAATATGCTGATTTGACAAGTAGGTAGTCAGAGTCTGGGTTAATGGATACATCAGCTGCCACACAAAAAATGGGTTCCTTATAATGAAATCCACACTCAATACACTTAGAAATTGTTTCCCTATGTTCCCAAAAAATCCTCACCCTGAGTATTTATTTACACTGACTTGAGGATGAACCACCACTGATACCTCTCTATACTGACCTGACCCACCGGGGCCCACCAGGCCAGCGGAAGGCTGAGCTACCACAACCTCTATCCCAACTCCATTGTTCAGGGGCTAGAGATATGTATCAAGAATAAATAATATAAATGGTACGACGTTACATAGTGTACCTATAAGAACACACCCAACTATCTCTATGAAACATTGAAAAGGAATAAAATAATGTTCGATAATATCTAGAGTAAAACCATGCATGTAAAAGGCTCTAGAGAACACAATATGTGTTTGATAGAAAAAAACTGCAATGTGGAAAAATACACACCCAAATAGAAATTAATTCCCAACTTGATAAAAAATAGAATAGAAAATAGTTAAGAGATCATGGATCCTGATCTCCAAGCCCAACCACCACAAAAAATCTATACACATGACTATCCATATTCTCCACCAAAATAACATTCGATCTATCCGTAATCTATATAAGACACAACACGTGTATGAAAATAACATGAAGGGGTGAGTATATTCATACCCAGTAGCATGCCCTAGAAACTGATGGGGAGCAATAAAGAGATGTGATATAAGTATTTAAGTTAACCTAATGTAAGGGGGAAATGAAAACCAAACACACACACACACACATATATATATGTGTGTGTAAATATATATATATTCTTATAGAAAACCCATGATGATAGAGAAATGGGATCTACATATAATAGTGCATCCCATGTTGATAATTTTTCCAAAACCTCCAAAAGTCCATCATCGATGCCCATAATATCATGTATAAGGTGAGGTAAGAACGTGGAAGACCCACACATCACCACTTTTTCACACAGTTTTGGGATCATAATATCCAATAGAGAACCAAAACCTTATTCTTTCAGGTGGTATCACTCAGTAGGTAGAGGACTCATGCTCAAGTACATTAGGGGCATGCCAATGAGTAGGTAGATGAGTCACTCCGTAGTGCCTAAGGGGGGTTCCAATTAAAATGTATAATACCCATTCCATAGTCTTTTGGGAGGTCTCTAATATATAGTTAGAGAACCAACACCCTAATCTATTAGGGGGTGACACTCAGTAGGTAGAGGAACCATTCCTTAGTCCATCATGGGGTTCCACTCATTAGGCATAGTATAAAATCCGTAGTCGATCAGGGGTGTGCGACTCAGTTGGTAGAGGACACAAGCCCGAGATCATAAGGGGGTTCCACTAAAACTAGTTCAAGGAGTATGGGGGACCCATGACCAGATGCAAAGTGAGGGGGGGGGGGATTCCAACCCCAACTTCTCTCTTATAATCCTACATGATCAATATCATCATCAAGTGATGCATAAAGAAGGATCATTCTTAAAAGATTCAACATAGAATTTGGAAAGCCAATATAATGGTTATTGTAACAGCCCGAGATTTTATGAAAAATATTCTTTTTAATTTTATTAATGTCTTGTGTTGTACGCTACACCAAAAGGAGCTTGCACAACACACATCCTTGACTTGCCTTGCATTACACGCAATCACGACCTTCCTCGATAGCGTGTGTAGTACGCAATACCGAGTTTTACTAAACAACGATATGCTAATATAATATTATTAAAATTAGCCGTTATGAATAGTAATAACCACTTTTGGAAATTTTGTAAATTTTATTTTTTAAAATGGACTTCATTTTTGGATTCGGAATATCGAAAATAGCATTGGGTGAAATTTTTGTAATTTTTGGAAAACTTTCATATTTTGATGAATAGTGGAAATTACTAAATTTTAATTAAAAACAAATTTTTCAATCGAAATAATTAATAGTGATAAATTATTAATTTTAGTGGTTTTAAAGTATATTTAGAATAAATTTTTACAGTTTAATACAATTTTGGTCATTGGATATAATTTCACATTTAAACCAGTTATAAACAAGTCTCAATCTTTTGATAGTTATTATCTCTTAAAAACACGCCTTTTGTTTTGACGACGGGATTTAATTTTTAAATTAATTAATGCAATTGATATGTTTTGAATTTGATAAAATAGAAATCATTTTTGAGTTCATAATATCAAATATAGCTTAGGCCTAATTTTTGGTATTTTTCTGAAAACTTTCAATTTTTGATGAATAGTGAAACCACTAAGTGGTAGTTAAAAAAACTGAATTTTTCATAAAAACTTAATTTTCCCGCTTCTGTGAATGGAATTTCGAAAATCCGAGAGACACAGTTAATATCAAGGACTAAAATGTGGTTCAATGAGATGAAAATAATTTTTGGTGAATAGTAACTTTTTACCTTTTTTTACCACGGTTAAAAGTAAATAGGGTAATTAAGGGTAAAGATGATATTATTATTACCCTAACACATGTACTAATTCTATTGGATAAGTGTAATTCAACCAAAAACAAACATAGGAATAAAATATGACCATTTAGGCCCACTTGGATTAGATTAGGACATTTATTATTAATTTATTTGAAGAAGTGTTAAAAGAGTTAAAATCAAAGTTTATTTACTAAAACATTTTTAATATGGGGTTACACATAAGATAAATTCGACTATAAATATTCATTAGAAATATAAAAATATTTCCTACATAATGGTATTTTATTTGTAATTTTTAGACATTAAATAATTTAATTTATTTATGACACAATGATGATACAGTAATTATCTTATTAATGAAATATTGACATAATTGATGTTATAAACTCCAAAATAAACGTAATTTGAGACTTTTTATGAATTACACTAACTTTATAGGTTCCTATGATATATTAGTGTTGATTTAATCAACTTGGTTTGAACATATAATTCTGTTATGACTTTCACAAAAATCATATATCAAATAGTGTCAAAATTGACACAAAATAGTTTTTAAATCAAATATTATATTATTAATTGTTATTTTATTCCTAAAAATCTAAGGTTCGGCCAAATGACTTAGATAAGGATATAGATATTAATAATAAACAATTTGGGGTTCTTTTGGCATGTTATAGTAAGTGTATTAACCATATAGTGTAAGAAAACAAAAAGATACGGTAAAAGATAAATTATTTAACTTAGAGTTAAATCTAATTGATAAGGTTAAAATAATAACCTAAACTTGTCTAAATCCTATTGGTTGATAGGATTTCTACCCATCCCCACTTTATCTTCGAAATAAGACCCTTTTGAACCATTATAAACCGATTTTGACTTTAATATAAAATAATATTTTGAGATATTCCTTAGGTGCCCCTCTCCTCCCTTATAAAAGGACACCTCCTCCCCCTCCTCCTCACACCAATTTGAGAACTCAAGCTCGGCCAACCCCTACCAAAATCCCTTCTACACTTCCCTAGAATAATCCTAGAGTTCCTGGTCTTCTTCAAAGACCAATCTTAGTTCCCTAAGTGGAGGATTCAAAGAGGCGTTTCAAAGAAGAGGTAATATCCATTACCGATCTTTTCAATTTCTTTCTTCTTCAACTTCTTCTTCTTTAGTTGTTTCATGACAAAGTAATAACATCAGTATTAATTACATACTGATATGTTATTATAAATATGAAACAACTCTAATTCACCTTCTATCCATCCTACAGAAAAATAAAATCACCGCGTGTGCGTACGTACGGAATACCGTCTCCACGCCGTGGTGTAATCTATTTTCCACCACCACCTTAATAGGATGGGTATAATGGTGTAATGAGTAACTATATATGATTATTATAAAGTGATATGGATACTTAAATAGTCTACATACACTTCAACACAATTCCACGACCATGGGAACGATACCATCGCTCGTGCGTACGTACGGACTACCGTCTCCACGACGCGATGAGATTCATTCTCAATGACTAACCATTCATGAATGATTATAAAGTATATATAATAAGTACTAATGAAATATATGACATAATAATGACACTGGATTTATGTAAATTTATATGTATGTCATCTACTTAATTCCATTCACTTCAATAAGGAAACGAAAACAGCGTTCATGCGTACGTACGGACTACCGTCTCCATGAACGGTGTATTTCATTCCATTTATCGATATATTATATATATATATATATATATATATATATATATATATATATATTCTGAATATATATTATATATAAATCATGTTTTACATTCTGGATATAAGTAATCATGATCCAAGTAATCAGGTTAATAATTACAAGTTAAAAACGCGAACGACAAATGAGGCAATTTTACCCAAAACGCTACTTTAACATGAATTTACAAAAGAATAGGTAATATAAAGTCATAAGTGGACCATATATGATATAATAACAATTAATATGATTCTATAATAAGTCAATAACATGATTTAAATCATTATACAGGAGGTTCGGACACTTACAAAGCAAGTCGGACCTAAGGTAAGGGAAATATCACAATCTCATTTTTATCCGAGATTGTTTATACTTTGGTATTTACTGGGGTGTGTTTTATCATCCACATCCATGTTTCCTCAATATTTAATATTTTTTCCATCCACCTACAGTTGTTTTAATCCAATTTTACCCTTCGGTGAGTTTTTATTAATGTATATGAACGGAATCCTTTGTCGTTTTTCGTACGAGGTACTTTTTGACTTTTCCGACAAAAGTACGAGAAGAATGTATTTTTTAACTTATACGGCATGAATGGATTTTTAAAACATTATTTCCAAGAAGATTCCTTTAAAATTTTTCAAGTTTATTTTTAATCAACTTCTTTTAGTTTATAATTGTACGACATGTTAAGAAAAGAAAAGTGTTTTTGAAGTAGAAAGGATATTTTCCTCAAGAATGAAGTTCAAGTATTTTATCAAAATTATTTTCCATCTAAGATAATAAAGGGTTCTGTTTTTATCCCTATTATTACATTGATTTGATTATGTTGTGATGGAATTATATTTATGAATTCCTTTATCGTATATGAATTGTTTTATGATGTCATGATGTTTATAGATTCCCATTTTTATTACATGGGTTATGAAATGATGTAAGATTTATGATTTTGTGGCACACATAAGAATGGTATCATTATGAGACGGGTGGGACCTATATATCCCTCCAATGCATTGGGTAAAGATTTTATATCTCATGAGATAGACATGGCTGGAATGGTAGGTTATACCGGTTTAGTGAAACAGGACTGAAACGAGGGTTACTCGATTCAGAAAGGGACTTTGTCCACTAAGATAGTCTTGGAAATGAGTCTTGACTAACAAGAAATGATTCTCTATGATTATGTGTGTATGCCACAAAGTTTCATGTTTTAAGTTATGATTATTGTGATTACATTTCACTTCCATGATTTATCCCATGTTATGAAATTATGATCTCTTTTGCAGGTTAAGATTTAAAAAAGTTATGTGCTTGTGTATACGATGAGATTTATATTTCTTTTGTTTACCCTTACTGAGCATTTGAGCTCACCCTTTTATGTTTTCTTTTCCCCAGGATATAAAGAAAGGTTTTAGGTAAATAAAAGGGAAGATCTTTATGGGGGATATTGGAGATCTTTCACCAGGATTAGAAGATTATGTTCCGAGTTTCCAAAGACACTAAACTATTACGATCCTTGTGTGTGTGTTTTTGTTATGTACTAAGTATTCCGCAAATGTAATATAATGTCAATGTACGTCAGGCTTCGGGTCTCTACAGTTGGTATCAGAGGAAAAGGAGGTAGGAATGTATCCGATCCTTTGGAACTCTCACATGTGAGCGTTGGACGAAGAATGGCTCTCCGCCCAAGGGCTTCATGAGGAAATGGCTGCCACTGGGGATGGTGGTGTGTCCCGCCCAGGGGGTGTAGCTGCCCATGGAGTGCCCTGATAGGTATCAATTATAGTCCACTGGAAGTAATTCCAGACCGTTATAGTTGGTATCAGAGTAAAGGTTTAGTCAACCTTTGGAAACTAGGATGCGAGAACTTTAGTGAGATCCCTAGAGATATTTATAAGGTTTGTCTAGGGATGTCCCTAAGGATAAGTATACGTATAGGATACAATCCTATAACTACGGTAACGATCTTAGAATTTAACCTAAGAATTTAGATATTGAGGATACTCCCCATTTATAATGTTTTCTTCCCTAGCATGAATTTTGCCTCTCACACTATTCTTTTTGGGTTTTAGATGATGGCTGGAACCCGAAGGAACCGTGTTGATCAATGCAATGGACAATGCAATGATTGCCCTCCTAAACAAACAAATGTTATGGGAGATGGAGTGAAAAATCTTATTTCTATACTTACACAAGCTATGAATCATTCTGGACTTCCAAATGAGCAGAGAAGGGAACAATATTCTATTGAGTCCTTCATGAGGCAACGTCCACCTTCTTTCAGTGGGTCTTCCGATCCACCTGTTGCTGAACAATGGATCAGTACCACTGAAAATATAATTTCAGTTCTTCAATGTTCTGAACATGATAAAGTCATCTTAGCAGTATATCGTTTGGAAGGTGAAGCTGATCAATGGTGGAATCTTATCAAGAATACGAGGACAAGAGATGAAATTGAGTCCATGGAATGGGACGAGTTCAAGAACTTGTTTTTCAGTAAGTACTTCCCTCGTATTCATCGAACAAATATGGAAAAAGAGTTCCTTGAGCTGAAGCAGAAGGATGATGAATCTGTTGGTATATACGAAGTGAATTTTACAAGACTTTCAAGGTATGCATCTGGCATTATCATCCAACCTGAAAGTAAAGTTGATCGATTTTTCAGTGGCTTAAAACCAAGTCTTCGAAGAGAATTAGCTATAAGATACTTCAGTAGCTATGAAGAAATTGTGTGTTGTGCTATGAAGGTAGAAATGGAAGTTAGTGTTACATATCCATCTCATGGTTTTGAAAAGAAACGAAAGATGGAGTTCAAGGAGAAATCTAAAAATAATGGTGAAAAGAAGATGAATGTTTCCTTATGCACAAAGTGTGGAAAGAAGCATGGTGGAGATTGTCTTAAAGGGACTAGAAAATGTTTTAAGTGTGGAAAAGAAGGTCATCGAGTAGCTGAGTGTTGAAGTAATGGAAAAAGGAATTCTAATGATGTGAATAAAGCAAACACTGCAGAGAACGCACCACCAACACTTCAATGCTTCAACTGCAAGAAAATGGGGCATTATGCTAATAAATGCCCTAATCCAAGGGTTAGTGATGATCAACATGAGAAACCACTTAAGGCAAAGTACAAAGGGAAGTCACATGCGATCACTATTGGCGATGTTGAATATGACAACGATGTGGTGGAATGATTATGTGTTTATGTAATGGGATTCCAAAATAATGTTGTATATAGTATTGTGGAATATTGGAATATTTATGTTTTGGTCTATTGTTGTTTTCAATAATTTTATGGTACCGGTAACCATGAAAAGTGATTGAGACATTTTTTGGTAAACAGATGATATGATCATAATGAAGGGATAAGAAGATAATGAGATGTTTGATTGTATTCATGATTGATATAAGGACTAAGTGATATCATGGTTTGAGTATATAGAATTTTGAGGATTTTGGTATGTTGAAAGTGTTAACTTTTAACTGCATACATGTTTTCACTAAGGTCCAATGGGTATTCAAGAAAATACTTGATTAAGGCCTTTGAATGTTTGGAATGTGACCAACAAGACATATCTTATGATATATGGGGATCAACGATGGTATTAAATCTCTGGTAATCGTTTTCACTATATTATGAGAGTGGACTGCAGTATTATGGATAAGCCTAAAGATTAGAATGGATTATGTTGGACATAAGTTAGTATTGTTTAAGGATAGAAGATTTTCGATATTATTGATGGGATGTTATAGTAATGTAGTTTTAGAAAAAGGACAACCTGCAGGACGGGCGACAACACATCGCGTCGGACAAGGATGTGGGAATAGAACCCACAACCGAAGTGCGACTAGCCTTTATCGCATACCACTGGCCTACAGGAAGTCCCTGTTTAGTAGAAACTAGTTTTATTATATTAAGCAGTATGATATATGAAGTATAAGTCCATTTTAGGAACCATATATGATTAATCTCACTATAGAATGACTTATGTATTTTTAATAACTTTTGCTAACCTTTTGTTTGAGATAGATGGAATGACCCGTCATTCTATCACATGATATGCTAACACTTCACGAATAACAAATTCAACTTCATTTATTTAAGAGATGAAGCGGAAATTGTTCAAGGCACGAACAACAGTGAGATTGTACCAAAATAAAGTAAGTATTTATTCTAATTCAAATTCTTCAACTTTAGGGAAATGATCTTGAAAACCAAAAATGTTGTCCTAATGCTCTTATATCTGATTAATCAGATGGTACCTTAGATCTTCACAAATTTATGGATTTGTGATTGCTAGATTTTCCATAGCCATGTTCTCTACCACTCTCCATCAGAGCATGATGGTTAGATTTTTCTTCCATATCCATATTTTCACCTATGTGGAAACCCAATGATTAGTTTATTTGGGGTAACCATTACGTTTCATACCTTTGTTTTTAAAGATTGGTTTTGGTATTCTTTTTACGATGTGGGTTTCTATTAAAGAAACTTTCGAATAGTAAACCATTTATAACCCCGACGAATTTCGAGGGTGAAATTCATTTTAAGGGGGGTAGAATGTAACAGCCCGAGATTTTATGAAAAATATTCTTTTTAATTTTATTAATGTCTTGTGTTGTATGCTACACCAAAAGGAGCTTGCACAACACACATCCTTGACTTGCCTTGCATTACATGCAATCGCGACCTTCCTCGATAGCGTGTGTAGTACGCAATACCGAGTTTCACTAAACAACGATATGCTAATATAATATTATTAAAACTAGCCATTATGAATAGTAATAACCACTTTTGGAAATTTTGTAAATTTAATTTTTTAAAATGGACTTCATTTTTGGATTTGGAATATCGAAATTAGCATAGGGTGAAATTTTGGTAATTTTCGGATAACTTTCATATTTTGATGAATAGTGGAAATTACTAAATTTTAATTAAAAACAACTTTTTCAATCAAAATAATTAATAGTGATAAATTATTAATTTTAGTGGTTTTAAAGTATATTTAGAATATATTTTTACAATTTAATACAATTTTGGTCATTGGATATAATTTCACATTTAAACCAGTTATAAACAAGTCTCAATCTTTTGATAGTTATTATCTCTTAAAAACACGCCTTTTGTTTTGACGACGAGAATTAATTTTTAAATTAATTAATGCAACTGATATGTTTTGAATTTGATAAAATAGAAATCATTTTTGAGTTCATAATATCAAATATAGCTTAGGCCTAATTTTTGGTATTTTTCTGAAAACTTTTAATTTTTGATGAATAGTGAAACCACTAAGTGGTAGTTAAAAAAACTGAATTTTTCATAAAAACTTAATTTTCCCACTTCTGTGAGTGGAATTTCGAAAATCCGAGAGACACGGTTAATATCAAGGACTAAAATGTGGTTCAATGAGATGAAAATAATTTTTGGTGAATAGTAACTTTTTACTTTTTTTACCACGGTTAAAAGTAAATAGGGTAATTAAGGGTAAAGATGATATTATTATTACCCTAACACATGTCCTAATTCTATTGGATAAGTGTAATTCGACCAAAAACAAACTTAGGAATAAAATATGACCATTTTGGCCCACTTGGATTAGATTAGGACATTTATTATTAATTTATTTAAAGAAGTGTTAAAAGAGTTAAAATCAAAGTTTATTTACTAAAACATTTTTAATATGGTGTTACACATAAGATAAATTCGACTATAAATATTCATTAGAAATATAAAAATAATTCCTACATAATGGTATTTTATTTTTAATTTTTAGACATTAAATAATTTAATTTATTTATGACAAAATGATGATACAGTAATTATCTTATTAATGAAATATTGACATAATTGATGTTATAAACTCCAAAATAAATGTAATTTGAGACTTTTTATGAATTCCACTAATTTTATAGGTTACTATGATATATTAGTGTTGATTTAATCAACTTGGTTCGAACATATAATTCTGTTATGACTTTCAAAAAAATCATATATCAAATAGTGTCAAAATTGACACAAAATAGTTTTTAAATCAAATATTATATTATTAATTGTTATTTTATTCCTAAAAATCTAAGGATTGGCCAAATGACTTAGATAAGGATATATATATTAATAATAAACAATTTGGGGTTCGTTTGGCATGTTATAGTAAGTGTATTAACCATATAGTGTAAGAAAACAAAAAGACACGGTAAAAGTTAAATTATTTAACTTAGAGTTAAATCTAATTGATAAGGTTAAAATAATAACCTAAACTTGTCTAAATCCTATTGGTTGATATTCTTTCGACCCATCCCCACTTTAGCTTCGAAATAATACCCTTTGGAACCATTATAAACTGATTTTGACTTTAATATAAAATAATATTTTGAGATATTCCTAAGGTGCCCCTCTCCTCCCTTATAAAAGGACACCTCCTCCCCCTCCTCCTCACACCAATTTGAGCACTCAAGCTCGTCCAACCCCTGACTAAATCCCTTCTACACTTCCCTAGTATAATCCTAGAGGTCCTGGTCTTCTTCAAAGATCAATCTTAGTTCCCTAAGTGGAGGATTCAAAGAGGCGTTTCAAAGAAGAGGTAATATCCATTACCGATCTTTTCAATTTCTTTCTTCTTCAACTTCTTCTTCTTTAGTTTTTTCATGACAAAGTAATAACATCAGTATTACTTACATACTGATATGTTATTATAAATATGAAACAACTCTAATTAACCTTCTATCCATCCTACAGAAAAATGAAATCACCGCGTGTGCGTACGTACGGAATATCGTCTCCACGCCGTGGTGTAATCTATTTTCCACCACCACCTTAATAGGATGGTTATAATGGTGTAATGAGTAACTATATATGATTATTATAAAGTGATATGGATACTGAAATAGTCTACATACACTTCAACACAATTCCACGACCATGGGAACGATATCATCGCTCGTGCATACGTACGGACTACCGTCTCCACGACGCGATGAGATTCATTCTCAATGACTAACCATTCATGAATGATTATAAAGTATATATAATAAGTACTAATGAAATATATGACATAATAATGACACTGGATTTATGTAAATTTATATGTATGTCATCTACTTAATTCCATTCACTTCAATAAGGAAACGAAAACAGCGTTCATGCGTACGTACGGACTACCGTCTCCATGAACGGTGTATTTCATTCCATTTATCAATATATTATATATATATATCTATATATATTCTGAATATATATTATATATAAATCATGTTTTACATTCTGGATATAAGTAATCATGATCCAAGTAATCATATTAATAATTACAAGTTAAAAACACGAACGACAAATGAGGCGATTTTAACCAAAACGCTACTTTAACATGAATTTACAAAAGAACAGGTAATATAAAGTCATAAGTGGACCATATATGATATAATAACAATTAATATGATTCTGGAATAAGTCAATAACATGATTTAAATCATTATACATGAGGTTCGGACACTTACAAAGCAAGTCGGACCTAAGGTAAGGGAAATATCACAATCTCATTTTTATCCGAGATTGTTTATACTTTGGTATTTACTGGGGTGTATTTTATCATCCACATCCATGTTTCATCAATATGTAATATTTTTTCCATCCACCTAAAATTGTTTTAATCCAATTTTACCCTTCGGTGAGTTTTTATTAATGTATATGAAATGAATCTTTTGTCGTTTTTCATACGAGGTACTGTTTGACTTTTCCGACAAAAGTACGAGAAGAATGTATTTTTTAACTTATACGGCATGAATGGATTTTTAAAACATTATTTCCAAGAATATTCCTTTAAAATTTTTCAAGTTTATTTTTAATCAACTTCTTTGAGTTTATAATTGTACGACATGTTAAGAAAAGAAAAGTGTTTTTGAAGTAGAAAGGATATTTTTCTCAAGAATGAAGTTCAAGTATTTTATCAAAATTATTTTCCATCTAAGATAATAAAGGGTTCTGTTTTTATCCCTATTATTACATTGATTTGATTATGTTGTGATGGAATTATTTTTATGAATTCCTTTATCGTATATGAATTGTTTTATGATGTCATGATGTTTAAAGATTCCCATTTTTATTACATGGGTTATGAAATGATGTATGATTTATGATTTTGTGGCACACATAAGAATGATATCATTATGAGATGGGTGGTACCTATATCTCCCTCCAATGCATTGGGTAAAGATTTTATATCTCATGAGATAGACATGGCTGGAATGGTAGGTTATACCGGTTCAGTGAAACAGGACTGAAACGAGGGTTACTCGATTCAGAAAGGGACTTTGTCCACTAAGATAGTCTTGGCAATGAGTCTTGACTAACAAGAAATTATTCTCTATGATTATGTGTTTATGCCACAAAATTTCATGTTTTAAGTTATGATTATTGTGATTACATTTCACTTCCATGATTTATCCCATGTTATGAAATTATGATCTCTTTTGCAGGTTAAGATTTCAAAAAGTTATGTGCTTGTGTATACGATGAGATTTATATTTCTTTTGTTTACCCTTACTGAGCATTTGAGCTCACCCTTTTTTGTTTTCTTTTCCCCAAGATATAAAGAAAGTTTTTAGGTAAATAAAAGGGAAGATCTTTATGAGAGATATTGGAGATCTTTCACCAGGATTAGAAGATTACGTTCCGAGTTTCCAAAGACACTAAACTATTACGATCCTTGTGTGTGTCTTTTTGTTATGTACTAAGTATTCCGCAAATGTAATATAATGTCAATGTACGTCAGGCTTCGGGTCTCTACAGTTATCATCATGTTTTTGCATTGAAATATACTCAAGATAGGCTACATGTAAGCCAAAATTTGAGTCTAGATGAAGGAGATAGTTGTGGTGGATGTTTCAGAAAGGGGTACATAGTATGTATGGGGGACAACTGACATGTTATCCTACCAAACTACCTGGCCAAGTTCTCATATAGAAATGAATTAGAGTCCATGTCACTATACATATAATTTAAGGGTATCATAGGTTGTGTCTCATCCAATCGAGGCCTTCTCTTATGTTCCTGACCATTCCCATGTTTGTCGGGTTATGATCATGTTCCAGGCTTTTCCCGGGTACCAGCCCATGCCCATGTACTCTCAGAGTACACAATATTTCCTCCCTCACATGGTCCTAGAAGTGTGATATTGGAACATGTCTTGGATGCTTGGTTAGGTTAACACATAATGTGTCCCAGCTACATGGCGTGTGATCCTTAATTCAACCAAAACCCAAGAACTAAAATTAGTGGGATGCATGGTGTGTGTTCTTCAACAACACACCATGTTGTCATCTTTTTCAAAGAATGTATGTTTCTTCACATGAATCATAGATCTTATACTACCACCATGATTCATGTCTATTAACCACTCTAAATATAATGTAATCGAATTTAGCATCACCGATTGCCGATTTCCCGTCCTCTAGTGACTAGAAATTGGGCCCTGATTATTCATGGTGGTCTGTCAAGTGTCCAGTGTACCTCTCATCATCTTTCATCATCCTAGATCATAGATCTATGTAAACATCACCCAAGTCCCAAAATGAAGATTTATCCATCTGTAAATCATCATAATGATCATCATTTACACATTCTCCATGAATCTGGGGGTTCATCGCACTCATACCTAACCCGACAATAATGAATTGTGACTATGTAGAGTAACATTGAAGAACATAAAGAACTATTGACGAAAATTACAATAAAAAATTTGATAAAAAAAATTATCCTGGATTTCTTAGACAATGATTTCAAAATGGGTATTTTACTGTTAGATAATTTCATAGGAGGAAGAAATTGAATAAAACAATTTCATTTATCAACGATATCATGTGAAGGGTGAAAAAATACAGCTCCAATGAAGATGAAAAAATATCAATGATCAAACATTTAATGAATGGAGGAAACTAAAATTGTAGAGACCTAACCTAATTATGGATTTATCATTGGTGAATAATATTTCTTCTAGTGATGAGTATGATATGATATGTTTACTACCTATCGATCCTCAATAATATAACCACTGATCATTGTTCTATGTCGATTCTTTAATGAAGGTCATCAGAGCTCATCTCAATTCTACCAGGATTTATACAGCTAACCCTAGATAATTTTTATGAAATGGTATTTAAATAGGATTTATTTATGTAATTTAATAAAATAAATAGATAATTATGTTTAATTAAACACACCCTCCCAATGATGAATCAACCTGACACCCAATACCAACCCACTTTAGTGTGCACCTAGGGTAAAACCCACATTTTAGATTCTACAATGGTCTCAAATTTATTATTTGATACACTATTAAGTATAATTTAGTTTATATATAAAAAATGTTTGTGAGTGTTATTATTATTTTTATTATTTTTAAAATATCAATTTCGGGCTCACCGGGTCTTAGAATCTCGTATTGTCTCAGCGCCTGGCACTACAAATATTTCTTGATATATTTTTAAGTCTTATAAGAAAAAATATGGTCTTTACAGATGAACTTATGAAGTAAATAAGGGATCTGCACTAATAATATTCTATAATATTTAGTGATTTAAGATGAAGATAAGGTATTCCTTTGAATATCACCATGGAAGAGGGTTATGAGATTTTGGAATAAGGGAAGTTAATCATAAGATACATTAGCACTTTTAAAATCCTTGATCTTATGTGGATGGTAGATTATCATCAGAGACTTACATAAAGCCTCTCCTATGTTCATTATGTGTTCCATATATCAATTTTCAGGATGTAAATACCTAAACCTTCATATGAACTGATCTTCACTATAAAATAATTTGAATGTTATCTCTATTGTAAGGAACCACTAGTAAGAATTTTTTATCATATAGATAATGTATTGTGAGACACAACCACTCACCTAGTTAATGTTCTCTATAAAATAAATTTGTTTTAGGAAGAAAATTTGTATCCTAAAAATGCAACGGGGAAGATTTACCCCCCATTGTTTTTAAAATAATAAAATTTCCAAGGTGAAATTTATTTAAATGGGGAAGAATATAACACATATATATTTTAATATGTATTCTCCACTAAATAAAATACTCTTTTGAATAACTTGTTTTACAGACAATACTAATGTAAAATGAACCATGATATATTTTATTGAGATTAAATATTAAAATGGTAGATAAACATTAATACATAATGATAATGAAATATGAAACAGTAATAAGAAAATTACAAGGTCTTCATTGATAGTCAAATATATAATTATAAATATGGAAAGGAGGAAATAATTATAAAAACAATATAAATTTATATAATTATGTATATAAATAGTATGAATGTAAAAATAGATTTATTTAAGGATATATACAGGATTAATACATGACCATTATATATAGGTTTGTTGGACATATTGTCAATGGACATACGACCATTGGATATATGGTCACTTTATATACTTCTATTCAACGGGTTCAATGAATTTTTGTAATTATTTGTAAAAATATAAGGTAATTTAATTAAAAAATAATAAATAACACATGATTGAAATAAAATTAACTAATAAAAGTATTTTATTATAAATACATATATTTCATTATATATTATTATTTTTTTCAAAAATAATGATTTTATGTGAATATAAAATTCAATTAAATGTTATAACACTTAATTTTTTTATAAAATTATATTATTAGAAGATATATAATTAGATGTTATTAAATTAATTTTAATAAATGACAATTTCTTCAAAAATTATTTTTCATTTTTTGGGTATTTCTGGGTACTAATAAATTAAATTGACTAATATTTAAGAATTATTTTAATTAAATTTATTTCATACATATTATAAATATATTATCCTTTATATGTGGTTTATTTAAGGAAAAAGAAAAAATATATTTTTAAGTTAAAGATATATTTTTCTATAAACCATTTTCACGTGTTATACATTTATTATTTCAAAAATTTGTTTTTCAATTTTAAAAATTGAAACCAATAGTACAAGTTTCATATTTAAAATAATCATATTCAAATTATTTAATAAAATTAATTCCATTTTATGGAATAAAATTAAGCTACCAAGGTAGAAATTTAGTACCATGATAGAGGTAAAACGGGGTGAATGGGTTTAAATAAAGGTATAGTCCAATAATATCATAAAATCTTATAATTAAATTGGTATATGATTGAAATATATAACTCTCTTCATCTTTTACCTATTATTGTTTCCCTTGTATCCACTATCCTTTTTTAAATTGACAACCTCATTCATTAATGAATGGGTATTTGTGAAAATTCCACTCAAAACTAACTTATTATCGGACCCCTCATCTACCCATCCCAAACCACTATTTTCCATTATTTATATATTTCATGGCTACCCATTTTACTATCTTAATTTATAATTATATATTTGGTTGTTTTGGGTCCTAAAAATAAGGCTTAAATCCATTGTTTCAAATGAACACATTTTGAGAATGAGTGAGTTCGTCCAAGTAAATATCTAGTTCTTCAGAAAAATTCAATTACCTTCTCATATACACTATTTATAAAACTCGTTATCCAATATAATTTTTTTATAATAACATAATTATTTTTATAATTAAATTATATTCATATTATATAACCTTAAACTTTTTATCATTCAAATGTATAACATATTCTTGTTTGAAAAGGTTCAACCATCCATATAAACAATTCTATAACAACATTATAATTTTCATCATGAATAAGTATTAGGTAATTAATACTAGTGATATATGATATTAATTAATAATTTATTTCATTAATATGTTTATTTATAGATAAATAATAAATGAATGTTCATTATTTATTTACTTGTTGTTATCGATAAATTACATGAAACATGATCATTGTGGATTCCATTCTCTTGAAACATACCCATAAAATCCATAAAATGATCCTATAACTACATAAATCATTGAAAAATAATGATTAAACTATATTTCCTATTATTTTAAGGATGAAATTGGAGTCCCAAAATGAATAACGACATCTTCATATAAAATTTGTACAAAACAATAAAAATTAATAAAATCAGATGTTTAAAATATAAAACAACTACCAAATATATACACAAAAAAAATTTAATTTAACATTATAAAATGTAATATAAAGGAATAAGGTTAAAACATTATTGATTATTTTAATTATTTTTACTTTATAGTGTGTTAAAGTTCTTTCATGGAAGTTAGTGGTGAAAGAAAGAGTTTATTTTCAAATCTGCATTTGAAATTGAGATTATTTATGTTTAAAATCCCATTGGGGGGAATTTATTGTTATTTCACTCAAAAACCCTATATATATATATTTTTTATTGTTATTTATTGATTTCACATGTCTTTTTAAAATTTCACTACTCTCTGGTTCACAATTTTATTGAAATGATTTTTGAAAGTGGAGCTAACTATGTCTCTTATTTTTTGGTAGGAATATTTATCCCCAATGCCCATATTCTTAATATTAATATATATATATATCTATATATATAAATAAATTATTTTTACTTAAGTTTATATTATCCTTGAAATAATTTAAAAAAGAATTAAAATAATATCTCTTTAACGTTTTATGCACAAGTTGTTTTTAATGACTTGGAATTTCTTTAAGAAGTGTGAAAGGAATCAATTTTTTGAAAAAACTCCATGTGATCTCAATTTTCCTTCTATCTTCATTATTTCTATTTATGAATATTAATCTCTAATTTTTTATATATTTCCAAATTAATTTATATTCACATTTTTATAAATTATTATCTTTTAAAATAAAAGGTATCAAAAGTAAATGATATTTCATCTTATTTTTCAAATACATTCCATAATTAACTTATTAAATTATTTTTCACCAATGTTAAAATACTTTAATGTTTCTTATGATTCACTAGGTATATACTCTAATTATACAATCCACCTTCTTACTCAGGATTTCTGATGACCAGGTTGTATGGAAATCATTATGAAACACATTTATTTCTCATAGGTTAGTTAAGATATGATGAGATTATGAATGTTTATATATGTATTATTTATCATAATGTGATATGTGGGTCCATTATATCCCTCAAATTCATTTGGTAGAGCTTCATATCTAATAATATTATGATGATACATGACTGGTTAACCAAACTCCAAAAGATCATAGTGCTTGAGTGGTTTTCCCATATTCAAAAGGTTATGGGTCAGGGGTGGTTAACCCAAGTATAAATGGTTATGGGGTGCAGGTGGTTGGCCTAAGGCTAATATTTTATGGGGGTGTGTGTGGTAAGAACACATCAAAAATGTTATAGGTCTTGGGTGTTTATCACAAGTATACCATTTATGGTACGATTTTTAGCCTAGTTCATTTTGATATGAAGGTGTTAGTTGTTAACCTTAACATATGTTATGATTTATATGATTACATTTTTATGAAATCATTATGTTAATAAAATTTCATATTTCATGATAATTGACTAATGTTTCCACACTCTCAAGACTTATTTATATTGTTAAATCAAAATAATCATGTCATGACTCATGTTTTATGATCTATTTTGCATGATTTCCTTATGTTATGTTCATTTATCTTGATTTTTTATCATGACAACATGTCCATCTTATGCCCACATGTCATCATTGATTGGTATCTCTTATGTTTTCTCTTACAGATCTACCGAGCTCACCCATTTATTATATTTCTATTCCCCATGTATGAATAATAGAATAACATATGATATGTCTAGGATATGTTCTAGTGTGATGAAGGTATAGATAAATATTCACAGTGTTGAAATATATGTTTTTTATGTGTTAAAAAACTTGAGACACAAACCCTATAGGTTCTAGGTAGTGATTTAATATTAAATTTAATGAATATTCATGTAAAATGAGATAATATATATACATGATGTACTCAGGTTGTCTAACTCATACACATACAGAAGATGAAGTCGATGCGAGTCCAAAATTGTTATTGTGAAAACTATAATCATAAATTCATTATAATATTTTATGATTTTTTTAGAACAAATACCAATAAATAGAATACTAAGATTTTGAATAAAAAATTATATATTGTTTACGTTCTATCATTCAAGAGACAATCATGTGATTTTTGATATATACATTCTATTTTAAAAAAAATAGAGTGATATTATTGATTCCATTTGAATGGTTTTTATTATAAAAAAAATAATTATTTATTTGGTAATAATTTTACTTTCAATATTATATGATCAGAGATGTATTGTCCATAAATACTTCATGTAGTCAATCTTGTATGAATGAATAGTATATGGGGATAAGAGAATGATCTTTTGATCTTGTTCCATGGAACTACGGGTCATGTAAGGGTTCCACCACAACATATAAAAAGGGGATTATCAAAGAATAATTTAAATAGATGGTCTTAATGCCATTTAGGGAGAGGGGTGGGGGTGAATTAGTTTACCCAAATTTTAGATAGTTTATACTTTATTTTTTTAACCCCACCTACACTTGAATCAATATCTTGATTTAGAGGAATGGGTCAAATATACACTATCAACTATAACATGCACATGAAATGAAAATAATAAAAGAAACATTATCACACAAATAATTTTATAATAAATTTTATTCTTATATAAAACCTAGTCTTTATTATTCCCAAATATCTATTGTTGATAATTTATTATAATAACTATTTAATTATAGTGATTATAATTTAATTTTGATCCACACACAATGGTTGGGTGGGTATCATCTATTTCATTGATATTAAATTGATTATACTGGTTCCACCAGTTATTAAAATGAGTTTTTATACTAGTATCGCTAGTTCTTCAAAGGGCCTTCCAATAAACTTCTTGAACATGATTACCCTTTTTCTCTAGATGACATCAAATGATCTTGTTACTCAAATATAGGTATTTGAATACCACTAAATGAAAAAAAATTAATAGTTTTCATTTCTTCCCATTATCCTTCTTCAATAAGTAGAATATGTTTCTGCTCCTCCAACTCACTATATCATTATAATGATCAATAAAAGTTTCTTCAATATAATAAAAGTTGTCTACTTCCTCGATCCTCTAAATGAATGAAATATATAAATTATAAATGAATTTTATCAACCTATCTAAAAATGTGTAAACATAAATATCCATCTGGTGATTAGTTCATGGAATATAATTCACTATTATCTTTATTATTTCATATTGATATGTTTCATGAACTTTCATCATTCAATTATTCTCATATAAGGGTTATTGTATGTTTCATGAATGGATGTTCTCTCGTTCCTATTATTATTATATGAATGAACAAAATTTCTCAATGGTAATAGATTTGGGTTTATTCAGTGCTAGATTTTATCAACGCTATTGAAAAGAACTGATAAAATATACAATTATCAATGAAAAAAAGTTCTGATAAATGGTACCCTTTATCACAACTTTTTTATAGTGCTAATAATGGTTTCACTTTATTGGTGCTTTTTTAACCCTAATAAATGGTTCCATTTATCAGTAATTGTTTTATAGCACTGATAAATAGTAACCTATAACAGTGCATTATCTAGTGTTAATAAATATCATGTTTATCTATTCTAGTTAAGGAACTAAGAAAACTCGCACGTTTATCCCATATCAAACTTGTAGATGTTTGACTTATTCATTTTATAAGATTACAAGTCATGACCACATCAGAAGCTTCTTATGGATATGGTCTCCCTCATTCACTCTTTACACACCCAAAATGGGCCCATTCCTATACACATAGTCTCATATAGGCCTTTTCCCACAGTATGATCCCCACAAGTCTTTGCACAATCTTTGATTAGTTTGACTTCCCTATTGGGTTTACTAAATGGATGACCCTTCAGGTTGAGGGATAACTGATTTAATAAATTTGTAACAATTAAATTTTTATTTCATATATAATTATATATTGATATATATGAATATAGTAAATATTAATATATATATATATATTTATTTTTTTGTTTCTAATTTTATTTTTTTAATATTTTTAAAATGTGTTCATTCTTCATTTTTATTTATATTTATTCATTTTGTTATAATTAAATACTTATAATGTATATAAAAATATAGATTAATATAAATATATATTAATATATATTGAAATGTATTAATAAATAGTATATTAGTTATATATATATATATAATTTATTAAATTTGATTTATATAAATAGTAATAAATAGTATATTAATTTTTTAATTATAAATTAATAAATTAAAAAAATATTATATATATAATTAAATTAGAAATACATTGTTTATAATTTATAAAAAATAATAAATTTATTAAATACTTAATATAATAATTAAATAATTATTCATTTTTATTAATAAACTTTTCATAAATAATTTTTTAATAATTGATTTTAGAATTTAATGTTTTTAATGCATTTTTAAATTACTTAATTAATATATATTTATTTTTATTTAAACATATATCCATGTGGGTTCATGATTTGGACTGTGCCAACCCCTAAATATTTTATAATTAAATTTATTAAATTTAATATATATAATATAGTAATAAATAGTATATTAATTATACATATAATTAAATAATTAATATACTACTTATAATTAATAAAAATGAATAAAATTATTCAATACTTCATATAATAATTAAATAATTAATATTCTTTTTATTTTGTAATCCCCATCCTGAAACTGTCATAATTAATATACAATTTATTTTTATATACTAATTAAATATTTAATATACTATGAAGATAGTACATGTTTAGGTTGGCAAGCCAACCCATTCACATAAATTTTATTTGAAAAATAAATAACAGTAGAAAGGATAAACGGGTCAAAAAGGGGAAAAACCACATCCATCAAAGAAACTACATATGAATAACCTGAGGTACATTTCCATATTCATGATCAAAGTGATCAGTGTCATAAATATCATTACAAGTTTCCCAATCTTATTGTTGATTAATGAGCGTCAAATATTTCTCCTTGAGTTTTTTTGTTCCATAGTGAGCTTTTGAGTGGAAGCACGACCATGCCCTTGGCCTTAATTTTTTGGGTGCCAAACTAATCCCTAGGTTTTGGGTTGTTTCAAATTCTCTTATTTGTCCCTGTCAATGTCAATAGGCTGCATCATGTACTGATTCTGCTGCTCATCAACCCTTCCTTTAACATCATTCTCTAGGGATAGGGCAAAGACATAATGTTGATCATCCCTCTCTAGTTGCAGCATGACAAATGGGTCTTGAGGACCCTCTACAGCATCGGATCCACCAGTATTTCTATATTGAGTATCAATCAGGGGGAGACATGCACACCTCCCATTGGAAACCTAATCTGGGGAGTATGCGCCTGTTCTTGAAGTGCATGTGACTATATGGAAAAGACTAAATGGAAGACCTAATCATCTACAATCTTCTCATTCCCCTTCCTCTAAGATGAAGCAATCAGACCATGGCTCAGCTCAAGATCAAACCCGTATGGGAGATCAGCCTCAAGAGAAGACACTCTATCCTCCTCAGAAGCAAGACTAGCCCAATTAGTACCCTAATGAGGGACTTTGACCACCTTAGTGATATGTCCATTCTTTACTATATCTATAAATGAAGGCTCTCTTCTAATACGATCATCAAGATTCTCTAGTTGGATCATTCCTGGTGTAAGGACATTTAAACTCTCACTAGTTTGTGGTGAATGGATCATGAGATACTTCAGGTCTGTGCTCAAGGATTTTGAATGTGAGATCTGACGAAATTAAAGCATTGTCTCCCCTCATCGATAGATTTGGGATAAGTGAAGTTCAGCAGTTTTATCTTCTCATAATGATGGGGCTTAATAAAGAATATTTCAAAGGGGGTAACTCGACACTTGATCATACTAATCAAGATCTAATTTTTGATAGGTTTAAAGAATGGAAGTCCTCAATAATTGAAATAATGGTCTTACCCTCATAAAAACCATGGAAGATCAAAGATTTAACTCGCAATCTCTCTGTCACATGGGGTTTTCAAGATTGGAAAAGAATTCCAATCGGTCATGGATTCCTAAATATCTTGTTTCTATTAGAAGAGCTTAAAAGGAAGGCCTTTGAACTTGGATAAATTTCTCTTAAACCATGTATGATTTTTCATCAATATTGGCACCACAATTTCAATCCCTTTAAAATAAAAAACATGAAGGATCATGTTTGGGTTTGTATATATGGTCTTAATAAGATTTGTTGGAATACTAAAATTTTATTTTCTATCACATATAAAATTGGAAAGTGATTAAGATAGTTCATGCCATAGAGTAAGAATAATTATATTTCTTTACACGCTTCTTAGTGGAAGTAGAACTGAGTTCAACTTCGATCGATAACGTATTTTTTTCTACCAACAATTTTAATTTTGAATTGTTCATTTTATATGAACAACATCCCCCTTTCTATAGTGTATGTAATTCTATTTGGCATACCAAAGGTAAATTCTGAAAGGGTGACTTTTTATTTATGTGAAATGAAAATTCATGCTTCTTCTGAATGCAGAAGAAACATTTTTATACAGGCTAGTTGTAACACCCCGAGATTTTATGAAAAATATTCTTTTTAATTTTATTGATGTCTTGTGTTTTACGCTACACCAAAAGGAGCTTTCACTACACACATCCCTGACTTGGCTTGTGTTACACGCAATTGTGACCTTCCACGATAGCATGTGTAGTACGCAATACTGAGTTTCACTAAATGAGATATTATTATAATATTATTATGAACTAGCCGTTATGAATAGTAATACCCACTTTTTGAAATTTTATAAATTTTATCTTTCAAAACGGACTTAATTTTTGGATTTGGAATATCTAAATTAGCTTATGGTGAAATTTTGGTACTTTTCGGATAACTTTCATATTCTGATGAATAGTGAAAATTACTAAATTTGAATTAAAAAATAACTTTTTTAATTGAAATAATTAATAGTGGTAAATTATTAATTTTAGTGGTTTTAAAGTATATTTAGAATATATTTTTACAATTTAATACAACGTTGGTCATTGGATGTAATTTCACATTTAAACAAGACATAAACAAGTGTTAATCTTTTGATAGTTATTATCTCTTAAGAACACACTATTTGTTTTGATGACGAGAACTAATTTTTAAATTAATTAATGCAACTGATATGTTTTGAATTTGGTAAAATAGAAATCATTTTTGAATTCATAATATCAAATATAGCTTAGGCCTAATTTTTTGTATTTTTCTGGAAACATTCATTTTTTGATGAATAGTGAAACCACTAAGTGGTAGTTAAAAAACTGAATTTTTCATAAAACATAATTTTACCGCCTCTGTGAGTAGAATTTCAAAAATCCGAGAGATACGGTTAATATAAAGGACTAAAATGTTGTACAATGAGATGAAAATAATTTTTGGTGAATAGTAACTTTTTACTCTTTTTTTACCACGATTAAAAGTAAATAAGGTAATTAAGGGTAAAAATGATATTATTATTACCCTAACACATGTCCTAATTCTGTTGGATAAGTGTAATTCGACCAAAAACAACCTTAGGAATAAAATATGACCATTTCAGCCCACTTGGATTAGATTGAGACATTTATTATTAATTTATTTAAAGAAGGGTTAAAATAGTTAAAATCAATGTTTAATAAGTATATAATTTTTAATATAGGGTTATACATAAGATAAATTAGACTATAAGTATTAATTAGAAAGCTAAAACGATTTCCTACATAATTATAATTTATTTGTAATTTTTAGACTTTAAATAATGTAATTTATTTATTACACAATGATGATGCAGTAAATATCCTATTAATGAAATATTGACATAATTGATGTTATAAATACCCAAGTAAATGTAATTTGAGACTTTTTATGAATTACAAAAAATTTATATGTTAATATGCCATGTTAGTGTTGATTTAATTAACTTTTTTCGAACTAATAATTTTGTTATTATTTTTAAGAAATCATTTACCAAATAGTGTCAAAATTGACATAAAATAGTTTTTAAAACAAATATTATATTATTAATTGTTATTATATTATTAAAAATCTAAGAATCGTCCAAATGACTTATATAGGGATATATATATTAATAATAAACAACTTGGGGTTCTTTTGGCTTGTTATAGTACGTTTATTAACCTTATAGTGTAAGAACACAAAGAGACACGGTAAAAGTAAAATTATCTAACTTAAAGTTAAAACTAAATTATAAGGTTAAAATAGTAAACTAAACTTGTCCAAATTCTATTGGATGATAGGATTTAGACCCATCCCCACCTTAGATTCTAAATAACTCAATTTGGAGCTATTAAAAACCGAATTGTACTTTATAATAAAATAATATTTTTAGTTATTCCAAAGGTTCCCCTCTCCTCCCTTATAAAAGGGCACTTCCTCCCTCTCTTCCTCACACCACATTGAGCCTTCAAGCACGGCCAAACCCTGCCAATTTCTTCTATACACTTCCCAAGAGACATCCTATAGGTCTTGGTATTCTTCAAAGACCAATTTTAGTGCCCTAAGAGGAGGTATCAAAGAGGCGCTTCAAAGAAGAGGTAATGTCCGTTACCGATTCTTTCACCATTATTTCTTCTTCCACTTCTTCTTCTTAGGTTGTTTAATTATGAAGTAATAACATCAGTATCACTCATATACTGATATGTTATTATCAGTATGAAACAACCCTATTTCATCATCTATCCATCCTACGGAAAATGAAATCACCGTGCGTGCGTACGTACGGAATACCGTCTCCACGCCGTGGTGTAATCTATTTTCTACCACCACCTTACTTGGATGGGTATAATGGTGAAAGTAATGAATATATATGATTATTGTAAAGTGATATTGATTCTGTAATATTATACATGCAATTTAATACAAATCGACGATCATGGGAATGACATCATCGCTCGTGCGTACGTACGGAATACCGTCTCCACGACGCGATGAGATTCACTCTCCATGATAACCATTCAAGAATGATTATAAAGTATATATAATAATTAATCATAAAATAAATGACATAATAATGCTACTGGATTTATATATATATATATATATTTATGTCATCTACTTAATTCCATTCAATTCAATAAGGAAACGAAAACAGCGTTAATGCGTACGTATGGCCTACCATCTCCATGAACTGTGTATTTCTTTCCATTTATCGATCTATTATATATATATATTATGAAGATATAATATATATAAATCATGTTTTATATTATTTAATTAATTAATCATGATCTAAGTAATCATATTTATAATTACAAGTCAAAACACGGACGACAGATGAAACGATTTTACCCAAAACACTCTTTAACATGGAATTTACAAAAGAACGGGTAATATAAAGTCCTAAGTGAACCATATATGATATAATAACAATTAATATGATTCTGTAATAAGTCAATGACATTATTTAATTCATTATACAGGAGGTTCGGAACCATACGAAGCATATCAGACCTAAGGTAAGGGATAATTTTACAAATCTCATTTTTATCCGAGATTGCTTATTCGTAAGTATTTACTGGGGGTTATTGCTATCATCAATGTCCATGTTTTATAAAAGTGTATTCATGTATATTTGAAGTAAGTTTTACCCATTTTTACTTTTACCCCATTTTATGGAAGGAATCTTTCTTTTATTTACCCTATAAGATACTTTTTTGACTTTTCCGACAAAAGTATGAGAAGAATGTTTTTTTAACTTATATGGCATGAGAGGGTTTTTACAGTTTTATAAAGACTTATTCTCATGAAGATTCTTCCAAAGGATTTCATGACTATTTTAAACAAAATCCTATTATTTTAAAATTTCATGGCATTTTGTGAAAATAAAATGATTTTGAAGAAAAAAGGATATTTTTCTCAAGAATTTATTTCAAGTGTTTTATCAAACCATTTTTCGTCTAAGATGACATTATTTCATATGTGTATGTTTCAAGTATCATGTCTCTATGATTTACATGGTTTCACTTCCCTTATTCTGAAATGATATCCATTTCTTTTATATGGATTATTTGATGATGGGATTATGTTTATGAAACCCATTTTATTCGTGGGGTTATTATGAATGATGTATGATTAATTTGTGGAACAAGTAAGAATGATTTCATTATGAGATGGGTGGGACCTATATCTCCCTCCAATTCATTGGGTAATGATTTATATCTCATTAGATAGACATGGCTGGAACAGTAAGTTAATCCGGTTCAGTATTACAGGATTGGAACGAGGAGTGAACTCGATTTAGAAAGGGACTTTGTCCACTAAGATGGTATTGACAGAAATGCCTTGGCTAATTTGGAAATCATTACATGTGATTAATAGATGCCACAATTACATGTTTTATTCCCATGCTATGTTATCATTATTTATTTCCATTATGATCTATTCCTTATGTACTTCCATGTTTGAAGTCGTTGCTCAAGATTTTGATGTTTAAACATTATGTTCATGTTTTTAGGTTCAAATGTATATGGTATGTTTTATTTTATCCATGCTTTCCCTTACTAATCATTTGAGCTCACCCTTTTTATGTTTTATTTTCCCCTAGGATTAAAAGAAAGGTTTTAGGTAAGGAAACAAAAAGTGGAAGATCTTTATGGGAGATGTTGAAGATCATTCACCACGATTAGAAGATTACGTTCCAAGTTTACAAAGACACTAAACTATTACGGTGCTTGTGGTTCTGTTTTTGTTATGTTTTATGTATTCCGTAAAAGTAATGTAATATCTATGTACGTCAAGATTCGGGTCTCTAAAGTTGGTATCAAAGGAAAGGTTTAGTCAACCTTTGGAAACTAGGATGTGAGAACTTTAGTGAGATCCCTAGAGATATTTCTAAGGTATGTCTTGGGATGTACCTAAGGTTAAATATACATATAGGTTATAGTCCTAGAATTATGCTAACGATCATAGAATTAAACCTAAGATGTTAGATATTTAAGGTACTCCCCCTTTATTATGTTGTTTTCCCTGGCATGATTTTTGCCTCTCACACTATTCTTTTTGGGTTTTAGATGATGGCTGGAACCCGAAGGAACCATGTTGTTCAATGCAATGGACAATGCAATAATTTTCCTCCTGAACAAACAAATGTTATGGGAGATGGAGTGAAAAATCTTATTGCTATACATACACAAGTTATGAATCATTCTGGACTTCCAAATGAGTAGATAAGGGAACAATATTCTATTGAGTCCTTCATGAGGCAACATCCACCTTCTTTTAGTGGGCCTTCTGATCCACTTGTTGCTGAAGAATGGATCAGTACCACTGAAAAGATATTTTCAGTTCTTCAATGTTCAGAACATGATAAAGTCATCTTAGCAGTATATCGTTTGGAAGGTGAAGTTGATCAATGGTGTATTCTTATCAAGAATACGAGGCCAAGAGATGAAATTGAGTCCATGGAATGGGACGAGTTCAAGAACTTATTTTACAATAAGTACTTCCCTCGTATTCTTCGAACAAAGATGGAGAAGGAGTTTCTTGAACTAAAGCAAAAGGATGATGAATCTGTTGGTGTATACGAAGAGAATTTTACAAGGCTTTCAAGGTATGCATCTGGCTTTATCATCCAACCTGAAAGTAAAGTTGATCGATTATTTAGTGGCTTAAAACCAAATCTTCAAAAGGAATTAGCTATAAGAGACTTCAGTAGATATGAAGAAATTGTGCGTTGTGTTATCAAGGTAGAAATGGAAGTTGGTGTTACTTATCCATCTAGTAGTTTTGACAAGAAACGAAAGATGGAGTTCAAGGAGAAATCTCAGAATAACGATGAAAAGAAGATGAATGTTTCCTTATGCTCAAAGTGTGGAAAGAAGCATGGTGGAGATTGTCTTAAAGGGACTAGAAAATGTTTTAAGTGTGGAAAAGAAGGTCATCGAGCAGCTGAGTGTCGATGTAATGGAAAAAGGGTTTCTAATGATGTGAATAAAGAAAAGACTACAGAGAACACACCACCAACACTTCAATGCTTCAAGTGCAAGGAAATGGGGCATTATGCTAATAAATGCCCTAATCCAAGGGTTAGCGATGTTCGACATGAGCAACCACTTAAGGCAAAGGACAAAGGGAAGTAACATGTGATCACTATTGGTGATGTTGAATATGAAAACGATGTGGTGGAATGTAATGGGATTCCAAAATAATGTTGTATATAGTATCGTGGAATATTAGAATATTTATGTATTGGTCTATTGTGGTTTTCAATAATTTTATGGTACCGGTAACCATGGAAAGTGATTGAGATATTTTTGGAAAAAGATGATATGCGCATAATAAAGGGATAAAAAGAAAATGAAATGTTTGACAGTATTAATGATCTCATGACAGATAGAAGGAAATAGTTATATCATGGTTTGAGGTTTTGGTATGTGAAAAGAGTTAACTTTTGACAACACTCATGTTTTCACTAAGATTCAATGGGTATTCATTTTTCAAGAGAATACATGATTAAGGCCTTCGAATGTTTGGAATGTGACAAACAAGACATATCTCATGATATACGGGGATCAACGATGGTATTAACATGCTTGTTATATGAACTCTTTGGTAATCATTTTCACTATAATATGAGATTGGATAACAGTATTTTGGATTAGCCTAAAGATTGGAAATGATTATGTTGGACATAATTTAGTATTGTTTAAGGATATAACTTTTGTCGATATTATTTATGGGATGTTATAGTAATGTGGTTTTAGAAAAAGGAAAACATGTAGGACGAGCGACAACCCATCGTGTCAGACAAGGCTGTGGGAATCGAACCCACAATCGAAGTACGACTGGCCTTTATCGCCTACCATTGGCCTACAAGAAGTCCATGTTTAGTAGAAACTAGTTTTATTATATTAAGAAGTATGATATATGAAGTATAAGTCCATTTTAGGAACCATATATGATTAATCTCACTATAGATCGACTTATATATATTTAATAACTTTTGCTAACCTTTTGTTTGAGACAGATGGAATGACCCGTCATTCTGACACATGATCTGCTAACACTTCACGAATAACAAATTCAACATCATTTCTTTAAGAAATGAAGTGGAAATTGTTGAAGGCACGAACAATAGTGATATTGTACCAAAATAAAATAAGTATTTATTCTAATTCAAATTCTTTAACTTTAGGGAAATGATCTTGAAAACCAAAAATGTTGTCCTAGTGCCCTTATATCTGATGAATCAGATGGTACCCTAGATCATCACCAATTTATGGCTTTGTGATTGTTGTCTTTTTCATAGCCATGTTCTCTACCACTCTCAATCAGATCATGACAGTTAGATTTCTCTTCCATATCCATATTTTCACCTATGTTCTCCTATGTAGAAACTCAGTGATTAGTTAATTTGGGTAACCGTTACGTTTCATACTTTAGTTTTTAAAACCATGTTTTGGTATTCCTTTTTACGATGAGGGTTTCTATTAAAGAAACTTTCAAGTAGTAACCCATTTATAACCCCGATGAATTTCGAGGGCGAAATTCTTTTTAAGGGGGGTAGAATGTAACACCCCGAGATTTTATGAAAAATATTCTTTTTAATTTTATTGATGTCTTGTGTTTTACGCTACACCAAAAGGAGCTTGAACTACACACATCCCTGACTTGGCTTGCATTACACGCAATTGCAACCTTCCACGATAGCGTGTGTAGTACGCAATACCGAGTTTCACTAAATGAGATATTATAATATTATTATGAAATAGCCGTTATGAATAGTAATACACACTTTTTGAAATTTTATAAATTTTATCTTTCAAAACGGACTAAATTTTTGGATTTGGAATATCGAAATTAGCTTAGGGTGAAATTTTGGTACTTTTCGGATAACTTTCATATTCTGATTAATAGTGAAAATTACTAAATTTGAATTAAAAACAACTTTTTTAATCAAAATAATTAATAGTGGTAAATTATTAATTTTAGTGGTTTTAAAGTATATTTAGAATATATTTTTACAATTTAATACAATGTTGGTCATTGGATGTAATTTCACATTTAAACAAGACATAAAAAAGTGTCAATCTTTTGATAGTTATTATCCCTTAAGAACACGCTATTTGTTTTGACAACAGGAACTGATTTTTAAATTAATTAATGCAACTGATATGTTTTGAATTTGGTAAAATAGACATCATTTTTTAATTCATAATATCAAATATAGCTTAGGAAAAATTTTTGGTACTTTTCTGGAAACTTTCATTTTTTGATGAATAGTGAAACCACTAAGTGGTAGTTAAAAATCTGATTTTTTCATAAAAATTAATTTTACCGCTTCTGTGAGTGGAATTTCAAAAAACCGAGAGATACGGTTAATATCAAGGACTAAAATGTGGTTCAATGAGATGAAAATAATTTTTGGTGAATAGTAACTTTTTACTCTTTTTTTTACAACGGTTAAAAGTAAATAGGGTAATTAAGGGTAAAAATAATATTATTATTTCCCTAACACATGTCCTAATTCTATTGGATAAGTTTAATTCGACCAAAAACAATATTAGGAATAAAATATGACCATTTAATCCCACTTGGATTAGATTAGGACATTTATTATTAATTTATTTAAAGAAGGGTTAAAATAGTTAAAATCAAAGTTTAATAAGAAAATCATTTTTAATATAGGGTTATACATAAGATAAAGTCGACTATAAAAATTCATTAGAAATATAAATAGATTTCCTACATAATGATATATTATTTCTACTTTTTAGACTTTAAATAATTTAATTTATTTATGACACAATGATGATGCAGTAAATATCTTATTAATGAAATATTTACATAAGTGATGTTATAAATACACAAATAAATGTAATTTGAGACTTTTTATGAATTAAAAAAAATTATATGTTAATATGACATGTTAGTGTTGCTTTAATTAACTTTTTTCAAACTAATCACTCTGTTATGATTTTTACAAAAATCAATTACCAAATAGTGTCAAAATTGACATAAAATAGTTTTTAAAACAAATATTATATTATTAATTGTTATTATATTCCTAAAAATATAAGGATAGGCCAAATTACTTAGATAAGGTTATATATATTAATAATAAACAACTTTGGGTTCGTTTGGTTTGTTATAGGAAGTTTATTAACCTTATAGTGTAAGAACACAAAAAGACACGGTAAAAGTAAAATTATCTAACTTAAAGTTAAAACTAAATGATAAGGTTAAAATAGTAAACTAAAATTGTCCAAATTCTATTGGATGATAGTATATCGACCCATACCCAACTTAGCTTCTAAATAACTCAATTTGGAGCTATTAAAAACCAAATTTGACTTTATAATAAAATAATATTTTTAGTTATTCCAAAGGTGCCCCTCTCCTCCCTTATAAAAGGGAACTTCCTCCCTCTCTTCCTCACACCACATTGAGCCTTCAAGCTTGGACAACCCCTGCCAATTTATTCTCTCCACTTCCCTAGAGACATCCTAGAGGTCCTGGTCTTGTTCAAAGACCAATTTTAGTGCCCTAAGAGGAGGTATCAAAAAGGTGCTTCAAAGAAGAGGTAATGTCCGTTACCGATTATTTCACCTTTATTTCTTCTTCCACTTCTTCTTCTTAGGTTGTTTCATTGTGAAGTAATAACATCAGTATCACTCATATATTGATATATTATTATAAGTATGAAACAACCTTATTTCACCATATATCCATCCTACGGAAAACGAAATCACCATGCGTGCGTACGTACGGAATACCGTCTCCACGCCGTGGTGTAATCTATTTTCCACCACCACCTTACTTGGATGGGTATAATGGTGAAAGTAATGAATATATATGATTATTGTAAAGTGATATTGATTCTGTAATATTATACATACACTTTAATACAATTCAACGATCATGGGAATGATATCATCGCTCGTGTGTACGTATGGAATACCGTCTCCACGACGCGATGAGATTCACTCTCCATGATAACCATTCAAGAATGATTATAAAGTATATATAATAAGTAATCATAAAATATATGACATAATAATGCTACTGGATTTATGTATATATATATTTATGTCATCTACTTAATTCCATTCAATTCAATAAGGAAACGAAAACAGCGTTCATGCGTACGTACGGCCTACCGTCTCCATGAACGGTGTATTTCTTTCCATTTATCGATCTAATATATATATATGTATATTATGAATATATATTATATATAAATCAAGTTTTATATTCTGGAATTAATTAATCATGATCTAAGTAATCATATGTATAATTACAAGTCAAAACACGGACGACAGATGAAACGATTTTACCCAAAACACTCTTTAACATGGAATTTACAAAAGAACGGGTAATATAAAGTCATAAGTGAACCATATATGATATAATAACAATGAATATGATTCTTTAATAAGTAAATGACATTATTTAAATCATTATACAGGAGGTTCGGAACCATACGAAGCATATCGGACCTAAGGCATGGGATAATTTTGCAAATCTCAATTTTATCCGAGATTGCTTATTCGTAAGTATTTACTGGGGGTTATTGCTATCATCCATGTCCGTGTTTTATAAAAGTGTATTCATGTATTTTTAAATTAATTTTTAACCATTTTTACTTTTACCCCGTGTTATGGAAGGAACCTTTCTTTTATTTACCCTACAAGATACTTTTTGACTTTTCCGACAAAATTACGAGAATAATGTTTTTTTAACTTATACGGCATGAAAGTGTATTTACAGTTTTATAAAGACTTATTCTCATGAAGATTCCTCCAAAATATTTCATGACTATTTTAAAAAAAATCCTATTATTTTAAAATTGCATGACATTTTGTGAAAAGAAAATGATTTTGAAGAAAAAAGGATATTTTTCTCAAGAATTCATTTCAAGTGTTTTATCAAACCATTTTTCATTTAAGATGACCTTATTTCATATGTGTATGTTTCAAGTATGATGTCTCTATGATTTACATGGTTTCACTTTCCTTATTCTGAAATGATATCCATTTCTTTTATATGGATTATGTGATGATGTGATTATGCTTATGAAACCCATTTTATTCGTGGGGTTATTATGAATGATGTATGATTATTTTGTGTCACAAGTAAGAATGATTTAATTATGAGATGGGTGGGACCTATATCTCCCTCCAATGCATTGGGTAAAGATTTATATCTCATGAGATATACCTGGCTGGAAAGGTAAGTTAATCCGGTTCAGTATTATAGGACTGGAACGAGGAGTGAACTCGATTCAGAAAGGGACTTTGTCCACTACGATGGTCTTGGAAGCAATGCCTTGGCGACTATGTAAATCATTACATGTGCTTAACAGATGCCACAATTACATGTTTTATTCCCATGCTATGTTATCATTATTTATTTCCATTATTATCTATGCCTTATGTACTTCCATGTTTTAAGTCGTTGCTCAAGATTTTGATGTTTAGACATTATGTTCACGTTTTTAGGTTCAAATGTATATGGTATGTTTTATTTTATCCATGCTTTCCCTTACTGAGCATTTGAGCTCACCCTTTTTTTGTTTTATTTTCCCCTAGGATTAAAAGAAAGGTTTTAGGTAAGGAAACAAAAAGTGGAAGATCTTTATGGGAGATGTTGAAAATCATTCACCACGATTAGAAGATAACGTTCCAAGTTTCCAAAGACACTAAACTATTACGGTCCTTGTGTGTCTGTTTTTATATGTATTATGTATTCCGCAAAAGTAATGTAATATCTATGTACGTCAAGCTTCGGGTCTCTACACTAGTTCCATGACTTTTGAGGTTGTTAATTCCTATCATATTTCTAATTGAAAAGGGAATATTGTAGATAACATTAATTTTGACTCAGGTGATAAAGTTATGGAATTTCATACAAAATATGGTATAATACCTTTTTTCTCTCGAATATACCAATTAAGGAAATGAACTGGGATGATATCATGGAATAAGACTCAAATTAGACTGATTAGAAGATCATTCATCAAGTAATAAATGAATATAACATGGTTCATCACTCAGGTGAGAAGGATATTCATTCAAATAAATACATGATCAGGGAATCCACTTTCAATAAGGAAGGTGGTCCTAGGATGGGCCTTTCAAGCCCCGTTTCACCTAATAGAGAATTTATCGATGGCATTGGTACTTACCCCCAACCTAATTTGTATGATGGAACTAATCAGCTTAAGTCCATACTAGTGAATAAAAATCATTCAACTGGTAAATTGGATACCAAGGTATTTCAAATTCACCCAGAAGTAGATATAGTTCTAATAGAGTTAGAAATGGATGGTCAATCTATTGAAGAAGGTTTCATCCAATAATTGGTTAATTTGTAGTATGTGGCGGAGGAGATGATTGCTTTGAGAGATCGCAAAGGAAAAAAATGAATACAGAATCCCTGAGAACGATTGAAGACACAAACTCTAGTGCTTCAGTTGAAGTCTCGACATGTGTCGATATCAACTATCTCAGGAGTTTATGGTGCTACTACATTGGCACCTTATGCTCAATAAACCTTTTGTTTTGGAGGAAAACCTTAGGTGAATAATCACAATTCATATACAGTGCTTTATTTTATTAATAA
This sequence comes from Viscum album, assembly GCA_963277665.1. Taxonomy (NCBI): domain Eukaryota; kingdom Viridiplantae; phylum Streptophyta; class Magnoliopsida; order Santalales; family Viscaceae; genus Viscum; species Viscum album. The sequence goes on from OY728123.1 coordinate 1,762,760,931, forward strand.
TATGATAGAGGATAGAGCTAAAGAAGATAGGGTACTTACACCTGTAGAAAAAGATATTGAGGTTCTGCTACATGTTGATCTATTGAAAGAGGTGAGAACCAAATCATTTGTAGTGAAATATGACTCAAAAAATACCAATCATAAAAGTCTTTGGAAACAAGTAAATACTTGTAGAAAAGGTCATCACCCTCAAAGTAGAGGTTGAGGTTACGAGCCTAAAAGCATTGATTGGAATTCCATTTGTAATGAAGAACGTGTTCATAGAGCAAAGATAACAAAAAAAAGTAGATGTTGTCCATGTTTGATGCATGTTGTTGCCATGTATGACCCTACACCCTTATCTGTCAAGTTTCATATATTGTAATAAAAGGAATTCATCCCCAAATTAAAAAAAAATCATTTTTTACATAAACTCATTTAATGAAATTTAGTCACCGATAATGTTATGTGTATGCTTAATTATTTTTATAATTTATAGATTTTAAATATTTATTAATTTAATATTTTCATAATTTATTATTTTTAAATGTTTTTATACCTAATTATTCCATTATATATTTAATATTTTAGTAATTTATTCATTTTCAATTCTTCATTTTTCATTATTTTTGTAATTTTATCGATTTTATAAAATTTTTTATAATTATTTTAATTAAAATTTTATTTTTATAATATGGTTGAAATTTATATAATTAATATATATTCAACATACCCTATGAAACTAGATGGTTGGGGTTCAATTCCCAACTACATCGTATTCTAGCCCAATTAATTGGGTGGTGTGATATGGTGCTTACCTCAGCATATTATGATGATTGGCCACTCATTTTTGGTTTGTGTATAGGTGGTGTCCCCGTCCATCTGTGGGGGTAACAACGATGAAGGAAGGGTGAAAAGAAAGTGGTGTCCTCATATGTTGGTGGGGGCAATACAAATGCCTGAAGGGAGTTAGTCATGAAAATTCACCAGTCGGGGGGCTTGAGAAATCCTATTATGGTGGCCTGATGGAGGAGGGGGCACTAAAGGTGGAAAACCTATTGCGGCGACCAATGGTGTTGATGTTTTGAGCCATCACTATGGGTGCTCCCTCATGTGGCCAGTGATGGATTCTATGGGATGATAGTGTATTCTTAACATTTTGGTTGATGAAAGAGCATGTGATAGTTGGGAATAGGTGTGCAGTTGTGCGTCTTAGGCGAATGAGAATGTTGCACCCGCACTCGATGTTGGGGAGGCTCTTTCAACTAACGACGCATATGCCACATGGAATGGATGCAATGTATTAGTATCTCTGATGATTAGAGTCTGTCATTACATGCCTTTTGGGGTATTATTTTAAGAGTCTCTGTAGGGCTGTTATTAGTTGGGTCTTCGAGCCGTTATTGGGTGGCTTATCCCTCAAGGGTGGACAATGAACTACCCGTCGGGATTCAATATGTGCGTTTGTATGTGTATTTGAATGTAATTGTACCCCAATATGCCCAATATATATATAATTTACTTTTTTAATAGACTTTACAAATTATATAATTTAATTATTCAATTTAACATATATTAAACTTGTATATATATATATAAATTAATTTTACACATTGATATTTAAGTAATTAATGATGTCTTATATAGAAAGACAAACACCAAATATTTATGTAATTTATTAAAATTTTAATATTCATTTTAGAATCTCATTTATTAACATATTTTTTTTTAATATACTATGTTTTTAATTTCTCAATTTAATTTATTTATTTTTAATATTATCTCATTTACTATTATTTTTTCATTTTGAATATTTTTTAATTTTTCTTTTATTAGGAATTTAATCATTTTCTAATATATATGTATATATATTTATTTACTATGTTTTAATATTTTCAGTATGTATTAACCATCATTTCAATATTGATTCATATTTTTTTATTTAAATAATTTGTATAATTAATAAAACTTATCCATTTTTTAATATTTCTAATGTCTACCCATTTTTAATTATTCAATTTCATACATTATTAACATTCATGCATTTCATATTATGCATTCATTAAAAAAGTTAAAAATATATTTGTTAATAAATTTTTAAAAATAAATATATTTACAAATGTAGAGTTACTATATTTATAATTATATATAAATTAATATTTTTTAAATAATAATTTGTATATTTATAAATAATTAGTTATATATTTAGAAAATTATAAAATTATAATAAATATATTTAAATAATGAATATATTTATTATATTTATATATATTTATATTTACTTAAAATATATATAATAATAACAATATATATGATTATATACATATATATTATTATATAAATATATTTTTCTAAAAAAGGTTGAGGTGCAATGGCAACTTTATTAAAAAAGTAAATCCCAAAGGAGGAACACATAGAAGATAAAAGTCCACAGACGAAACAAAACAAAATCTAGGAAAAAGCCAGATACTCAAGAAAGAGTACACATGATATGACAATTATATAAAAATATATAATTATATGAAAATATTTATAATTAAATTTATAAATATATTTATAAATATATTTATAAATATATTTATTTACAATTATTATTATAATTATATATCCATAATTATATTTATAAACACATATTTACAATTATTTTAATATATTTATTGTTGTATACATTTATATTTTTTTATTCACTTATAATTATCTGCATTTTAAAATTTTAATTATATTAATTATATTAGTAATTTTAATTAAATACATATTTATCAGTGCTAAAAAGTGACGATAAAGAGTTATTTTATTAGCGATTATTACTTTAATGTAGAAAAAAATAATATTTATTAGTACCTTTTTGGATGTGCTAATAAAAGTCTTCCAAATCTTTTAAATAAAACCTAAACTAAATTGATTTACCACGAAACTTTCAAACTCTCTCGAAAGTTTAGCTCTGACACCCCTCCCCCATGACCTACTCTCGGATGAATAAACACTCTCAAATATATTTTATACTATTATTTATCCACCTCTCTTATTTATTAGTGTCATTGATCACCTCCCTCATCCACACTTTCTCTAGACCATGTTATTATTGAAGGTCCCGGGCGCAGCGAAAGCATGTGGGTGGATGTGCCGACTTGACTTTTTGTCATTAGCAATGAAAAATTTGGGATCAATATGACGATAAACGCCAGACTCCACAGATCGAATCACAGAAATAGACAAAGAAGAAGAATAGTCCTGGAACCACAAAGGAGGATCATCATAGGTTGATTATAATTAATTTGATTAATTGACAAGAAGTTATTTTTATGGTGTTCTTTCTTCATTGATATTTCTGATAACGTTCCGATGTGATTCGTTGTCGCGTCGTAGAAGTCAAGTGTAGACTTTCTCTAGCGGTGATCCACACATGCCCCACGTATCTCTAGATGTTTCCAAAGGAATCTCTAGGTGCTAGCATGGAGAAGCCTTTTCTTGCGTTGTCCACCTTAGATCACCTTGATCCGATGGAGGAGGATCTCTCTCGGTCTTGAGAGCATTCTTAGAGGAAGAAGTTTTTTTAGTCTTGAGAGAAGTCTTTAGAATTTTTGGGCACACTGATTAGGGAAAAGTGTTGGGGTTGTTAGGATATTTATAATTAGGTTTGAGGTTTTAGAGTTATGATAATAAATAAACACGTTACACGTTTTAGTTATTTCATTAACTCTTATTGAAAACCTCCATGTCTAATCATTAATTTTGTGACATGAACCCACATTGATTATAATAAATATCATTTAATAAAACAATATTATTTCTTCAAAATCCTGACTAGAAAAACTACACGGCATGTAATCAGTAATACATGATGTGTACTCATTTTTCATTTCATTTCCAAAATGAAAACAACACGGCGTGTACATTCAATGTACACCATGTTTATATATTGTTTTTATTTTATTCTTCCTCCAACATTAAAATGATTTAGTTTTCCTTGAAAAATTATTAATCCAAATACGGGAATAATATTTATTCTACTTGAGATTCTTGGATACACTTAGTGTGTGACCCTCTAGTCCTCTTTCTCATTGGCATTAGTCGGGTTTTCCAAAAGTTCAAGATTATTGTCTAGAAACGGGTCAAGGCACCCAAGAGAAAGAAGTTGACGCCACATTGACATGTCACCTCATACGAGCACTTATCGTTTCATTTAATCCCTTTGCCTCAATATCTCATCAAGAAGGTTTCATGGAAATGTCATAAAACTATATGATTGATCTATCATTCTTTGACATCCAGAAATAAACTCATCGTAACAACATGGACATGGAATTTGGTTGATAGTTCTATTTTAATCAAAGGGCACGAGATATCAACTTCCATAAATATGGAAGGGACAAATCCTTCCTTAACTTATCCATTAACAACATATCATTCGTGAAGTACCCAATATACCCTACTTCCTGCCAATTGTCTTCATGACGGTTTTTGTCAGAAAATCTAAGTGAATGAGTGATGACATGAGTTAATGATAATCTTCCAGTCTAAGGAACATTATCCACGCTCGTAGACATAAATTTCCGATGACACAAAGACATGCAGAATTTATAATGGCAGGTCTGTTCTCATAATATCACATCTTGGATATTACCATGTGCGAACTCCATCAGAGGGATTCTCGTCTTCTTATGAGTACTTACACATGACGGTCTGTATACTATGTGTCCTATCGTAGTATGTTAGCCAATCGTAGAACTTTATTTAAGAATATTCTTATATAATTTCAAGGTTCTCATCAGAGTAGGGATCTGCCATGACCTTTTTATTTCAACAAATATTCCAAGACATTATTATATTATAGTCATGCAGAATAATGAACAATATATAATAAGAGTACATTCATGTATTCAAAGTATATACAGTTGGTTCTCAAAACACCAATTCTAAGAAACTCCCAATTGGACTAGAGCCAACAACCTATGACTTTTAGTCTGCTAGACCTCAAATGATGATCATGTTTTTGCTGAGTCAATGATTTAGTCAAGGGGTCCACCAAATTTTCTTCCATGGAAATACTAGTCACTACAACTTCACATCTCTGAGAAAAATCCCTCATGATATGATACTTCAGAAGTATATTCTTTGTCCTACTGATGTGACATTGGCTCTTTTGCAAGTGCCACCGCTACAGTATTATCACAATAAAGTGTGATAGGATATTTACAGCTAGGTACTACATCCAGATCTTGGATGAAGCATCACATCCATACTACTTCATTAGCTACCTCAGAAGCTGCGATATACTCAGACTCTGATGTAGAATCTGCGACCACTCCTTGCTTTGAGCTCTTCCAACTCACAGCACCTCCATTAAAACAGAAGATGTACCCAGTCTGTGACTTAATGCCATCATGATTAGTATGGAAACTACCATCTACATGTCCTCTAATGACTAGTTCCTCATCTCCTCCATAAACTAGTAACATAACCTTAGTACGCCTCAGATACATAAGGATAGTCTGTACTGCCATCTAATGGTCGTCTCCTAGATCAGCTTGATAACTTCTTACCACACTTAATGTGTAAGAAACATCTAGCCTTGTACATATCATATCATACATGACTGACCCAATCGTGGATGCATATGGGATACATTCCATTTCCTTTCTTTCCGCATGTTTTTAGGACACATTTTGTTGGAAAGATGAATTCCATGTGACACTGGAAACAATCCCCTCTTGGACTATTCCATATAGAATCTCTTCATTATCTTGTCAATGTATGTACTTTGACTCAGTCCCAACATTCTCCTTGATCAATAATGATGGATCTTGATCCCAAGAATATATACTGCCTCTCCCAAGTATTTCATAGAGAATCATTTATCCAACCATGCCTTAACTAACTATAATATAGGTACTTCGTTTCCAATTAGTAATATGTCATCAACATATACTATTAGGAAAATGACTGCAGATCCTCTAAACCTTTTATAGACACAAGGCTCACATTCATTCTTAACAAATCCACATTCTATTACGGCTTCATCAAAACAAATGTTCCCTGACCTTGAGGCTTTCTTTAGTCTATAAATGGATTTCTATAACTTGCATACCTTGTTGGCATCCTTTGGAGTCACAAACCCTTCAGGTTGTGTCATGGAGACATCTTTCTCGAGGTTCCCATTAAGGAATATTTTTTTTGACATCCATTTTCCAAATTTCATATTCATGGTAAGCGGAAATGTCTAAAAGGATTCTGATGGATTTCAGCATCGCAACTTTTGAAAATGTTTCATCATATTCAATTCCATGATGTTGTCTAAAACCATTTGCAACCAATCATTCCTTATAGGTGATGACTTGTCCTTTCATGTCCAATTTCTTCTTGAATACCCATTTATTACCAACAAGATTTACATAAACTGGAGGATCTAACAAAATACAGACTTGGTTTTGGTACATGGAATTCATTTTAGAATTCGTGGCTTCATGCCACTTGGAAACACATGTTCCTTCAACTGCTTCCTTTTAGGTAAGAGGATCATCATTGTAAACCAATAACGAGTAACCATCCTCAGTGACAATAAAATCATATCATCCTGGATCTCTAAACTCTCTCACACTCCTACGAAGTTCTTGTTTCACTGGAATATATTGTTCATCCACAGGGCTTTGTGTAATCTATTCTTGTACCAACTCCTGTGTATCTTGAGCCTCGACTTCATCGAAGTCTATCCCACTGCCACTATCTCTTTTAGATATGTGCTCCCTCTCAAATAATATGGCGTGTCTCACCACTGTAACCTTTTTCTATGAGGGGTTATATAGGTAGTATCCCCTTGTCTCCTTGGGATATCCAATAAAGGTACACTTTTTGCCTCTGGGTGAATGTTTGTTACCTGAAGAGGCCTTAACAAATGCTTCGCTACCCCACACATTTTAATTTGATAACATGACTTTGCATGCACTCTATAACTCGTATGGAATACCATTTATCATTTTAGTTGGTACTTGTTTTAGTATGTGTGCTGTTTTTTATAATGCATATCCCCGAAAGGATAATGGGAGACTCGCATGACTCATCATTGATCTCACCATGTCCAACAGGGTGCGGTTCCTCCTTTCACTTACACCATTCCACTGAGGAGTGTAAGGAGGAGTGAGTTGAGATAGAATCCCAATCTCCTGTAAGAAATCAATGATGTCCTGATTAAGATATTCTCCTCCTCTGTCTGAGTGGATTTTCTTAATCTTCTTACCATGCTGGTTCTAAACTTCATTCTTGTATTCTTTGAACCGATCAAAATAATCTGACTTATACCTCATTAAGAAAACATATCCCTATTTACTAAAATCATTAGTAAAAGTTATGAAGTACAAGAACCCAGCACCTGATTCAACTGGAAATGGTCCAAACACATCCGTGTGAACTAATTCTAGAAGCTCTTTACCCCTTTCACCTTTCCCACTAAATGGGGCTTTGGTCATTTTGCCTTATAGACGCGCATGACTTACAACAAGTGGTTTTAGATTGAAATATCCTAAATACACATCTTGATGTAATTTTTTCAAATTCTTTTCATTGACATGGCCTAGCTAGTGATTCCAAAATTGGGTGTGGTATGAGTCATGTGAATTAACTTTTTCATTGATTTACATTACTTGGTTTGTGTAGTATAACACATAAAGGCCATTATATAAATGTGACCGACCAAAACAAATGCTTTCTTTATAAAAGTAACAATATTCATTTCCAAACATGAATATGAATCCATAAGTATCTAATATGGATACTGAAATAATTATTTTGGTTACATATGGTACATAATAACATTCTTTTAATACTAATGCCATCCCAGTAGGCAATGTGAGGTGGTAGTCTCTGACCGCTACAGTAGTGATTCTGGCTCCATTTTCTACTCACAGATCCACCTCACCTTGGTCAATCTTTCTAAATCTACTTGGTTCTTGTATTTGGATACATATGTGAGAACCAAAAGTAGTATCTAATACCAAATTGTTAGAAATAAATAGATTGAATTCGATAACAAATTCACATAAATCTTCCCCTTTCTTCCTTGGTTGGTTGTAGTTTTTCTTCTAGTGGTCCTTTTTGTCACATGTGAAACAGACAACCTCATGTTCTCTTGCCTCCCCTTTGATCTTTCTTTTCTTGGAAGGCCTTAAAGAATCTTTGGGATTAAATCTCTTCTCCTTCCCTTTCCCTTTATTCACCATAAGGATAGAAGGGTTTTTATGCTTCGTATCATTGTCCACTTGGCGAATGAGGGTAAATAGACCAGATAGTGACTTCTCAATGTTTTTTATGTTAAAATTTACAAAAAAGCTAGAGAAGCTCAGGGGGAGTGATGCAAGAATGAGATCAGTACCCAGTTCTTTGGGGAGTTTAAACCTTAAAACCTCCAAGTGCTCAATGTATCCAATGAGCATGGCTACATGAGGCCCAGCCGGGGCACCCTATCTAAGCTTGGTCTAAAATAAAGTCTTGGACATCTCAAACCTTTCCCGTCTTTATCTCTCCTGGTATAGACCATGGAGTTGATCAAGAATTCTATAGGCATCTAGGTATTCATGAGACTTCATGAGCTCACTATAAATTGATGATATCATAAAAAATTGAATGTTGATAATAGACCAGGAAATCTTCATGACTCGCGCCTTGGGCAGGCGAATCAGGAAGTGATAACTCCAGTACGTAAATATTTCATTCATGGCATAGGATATCATGAAGGTGCCTAAACCATTCTTGAAAGTTACTGCCAGTGAAGATATTGTCTTTATCCAGAATTGATCACAGAGAAAATGTGGTTGATGAGTTTGTCATATTGATTTTACAAATTAAAAGAGAAGATTTATCAGTGCCTTTTGATTATATTTTTTGAAAAATAATAAATAAATTTATTAATTCTCCCACTATTTTATCATGTCCCAATGGCCCCCACCATTTAACTTGGGATACCTAGTTTCTATGATATTCTAGTGTCAAGGATCCATATTCCCCTTTACATAACCCCAACAAGGATTGGTCAAGATATTTAAAGGTATTTAGGTAGGCATGTCTTTTCCAATCTGTGAGTTTATAGTTCCTTGATCTATTTAGTGGAATCCCCAATCCTGAAATCTGGACTATGATTTCATCAACATTTTCCCCCATTTTACAACAACTCTAGTAGGGGCTACTCCTCTTGATGTAAAATTTTTATGTTAACCTGAAACTTTCATAAGAGAATCCTTTATAAATGTAAGTGTCTCACCAAGGGTTGGTCAAACACATAGTTTTATTGAGTCTTTCCATAAATCAAGTAACAGAAGGTTTCATCTGACATAATAAGGTATTTGATTTATTTCAAACCTTTATTTATAGTTTCAAATTATCTCATGCTTGTTAATATTAAGTGATGTTTTCTTAAGTGATTAACCATGTTCTAATAATATTTACACATAGTACGGTTTTTATTTTATTCCATATTTGCATGCTTATTTATTTTATTAACTATGTGATCGCGACAACACATACATAATAATTAAACCATGCAATCATACATAAATAAAATAAGATGTCATGATCATGAGATTCTATTGGTTATCTTATCTAGCGGTTATGATAATCTAACCCTAACCTAGGTAAAACACACATTGAACTCGATGGTTTGTGTTTTGATGGTCCCACCAATCCACCTTTGTATCTTCTTGGCTTGGTTTCACCTGAGATTTGGATTTTGAACTATCTCCTCTAGCATGGGAGATCCTCCATTACATGGGGTTTGCATTAAAAAAATCATGGCCACACATGCCCTACATTTTATTGGAAGAAGGCTCGCAGGTCAATGAATTTAAATTAAATAAATTTAAATGAAACCACACACACACAAAGGGTCTTTGGTCTAGCTCACGATCATCCATATCATGCAATGAAATTTATGCATATTTATTATTCAAATTATTTTAATCGTTCTTTTATTCAAGATAAGTCAAGCATGAATTCAGTTAATTATGGTATTATAATTAATCAATTAATTACCTTAAATTCCTTTCTAATATTCCTTGAGATTATTCTCATCCATATTCCTTGTATGAGTCTTTGTATTTTGGAGGAATCCTAGTGAAATTCCATTTCTGGAAAGTACACAACGTGCATGATATATTACACGATGTGTATTTGTTTTCACTCTTTATCCAAAGTACACGCTGGGGGCTTTGGCGTGTTTTTAGTACTTTGGAGATTTTGGAGTACACAATGTTTAGATTAATATAACACAACATGTACTTCCTTTTTACGTGGTTACCAGCCTGGTAATCCGGTGTACGTGGTTAGATGGCTTCTCCTTGTACACAGTTTCACCTAGGCCGGATCAGACTACACGGTTTGTTGATTCAACATACACACCAAGTATTCCGGTTTCCATGCGCTGTTCAGTTCTACTCAACACTGTGTATTAAAAAACATTGGTATGCTCAATTCACACGGAATGGTTTGGAAGACCAGTACTGGTTCATTGAACCGATGTACACAGCATGTAGATTTCACTATACGTCATGTATTCCTGTGTTGTATAGACAGAATGAGCAACTCATCCAGATTAGTTCCTCCTTTTTATTTTAATCAAAATTAAAATTAAAATGTTGTTTCTATGATGTGAATCGAGAAACGAAGAAGGAAGAATAGATCTTGTTCATTCAGTTTAATAGAATGATTAATCTTCAACTGAATCAAATATAAATGCATAAATTATCAGTGAAAAAAAATAACTCTAATCAATGTTGTGACCACTCTGATACCACTTGAAGGTCCTAGGCATAGTATAAGCTCGTGGGTGGATGTGCCCACTTGACTTTTTGTCATTAGCAATGATCAATCAAGGACCAGTACGATGCTAAAAGCTAGAGTCCATGGATCGAATCACCGAAATAGACAAAGAAGAAGAATAGTCCCGGAACCACAAAGGAGGATCATCAAATGTTGATTATAATTAATTTAATTAATTGACAAGAAGAACCTTTTATGGTGTTCTTTTTTCGTTGATATTTATGATCACGTTTCGATGTGATTCGTTGTTGCATCGCAGAATCCAAGTGTAGACTTCCTCTAGTGGTGATCCACATGTGCACCACGTATCTCTGGACGTCACTAAAGGTATCTCCAAGTGCTAGCGTGGAGAAGCCTTTGCTTGCATTGTCCGCCTTAGATCACCTTGATCCGATGGAGGAGGATCTCTCTCGGTCTTGAGAGCTTTCTTAGAGGAAGGAGTTCTTTTTTTCTTGAGAGAATTCTCTAAATTGTTGTGCACACCAATTAGATAATAGTGTTGGGGTTGTGAGGATATTTATAATTGGGTTTGGGGATATAGTGTTATGAAAAAAAATAAATGAGTTACACAATTTAATTATTTCATTAACTCTTATTGAAAACCCCCATGTCGAATCATTAATTCCTTGACATGCGCCCACACAGATTACAATAAATATCATTTAGTAAAATGATATTATTTCCTCAAAATACCAACTGGAAAAACTACACGGCGTGTAATCATTAATACATGATGTGTACTCGTTTTTCCTTTCGATTTCAAAATGAAAACTAAAAGGCATGTGCATTCAATGTACATGATGTGTATATCTTGTTTTCATTTTATTAGTCCTACAACATTAAAATGAATTAGGATTCCTTGAATAATTATTAAACCACATATAGGAATAATCTTTATTCTACTTGAGATACTTGGATACCCTTAGTGTGTGACCCTCTAGGCCCCTTTCTCATTGGCATTAGGCGGGCTTGCCTAAAGTCCAAGATTGCTGTCTAGCAACGCGTCATGGAACCCAAGGGAAGGAAGTTGAAACCACATTGACGTGTCACCTCATATGAATTATTACCATGTAATTTAATCCCCTTGTATCAATATCTCATCAATAAGGTTTCATGGCAATGCCATAAACCTATATGTCTGATCCATCATTATTTGACTTCTGGAAATAAAGTCACCATGACACCATGGCCATAGAATTTGGGCGACAGTTCTATTTCAATAAAATGGTGCAAGATATATACATCCATAAATATGGAAGGTACGAATCATTCCTCGCCTTATCAATTAACAACATGTCATTCATGACGCACCCAACGTACCCTACTTCCCGCCAACGGTCTTCATGATGGTTTTCGTCAGAAAATCCTTGTGCATGAGTCATGACATGAGTTAATGATAATCTTCCAGTATAAGGTCCATTATACACGCTCGTAGATAGAAATGTCTGATGACACCAAGACATGAAGAATTACAACTTGCGGGTCTGTTCTCATAATCTCCCAGCTTGGAGATTACCACGTGCGAACTCCATGAGAGAGAGTATCGTCTTCTTACAAGTACTCACACATGATGATCTATATACTATGTTTTCTTTCATAGTATGACATCCAACCATAGAAATTTATTTAAAAATATTGTTATATAATTTCAAGGTTCTCATCATAGTGGGGATCATCCATGACCTTATTAATGCAACAAATATTCTAGGACATTATTATATTATAGTCATGTAGAACAATGAACAATATATAATAAGTGTTCATTCAAGTAATCAAAGTATAAATAGCTGGTTCTCAGGACACCAATTCTAACAATTATTTCTCTTTTATTTATTTATTTCTTCCACCTCTCTTGCCCACCATAATTTTCTTCAATGTAGGCTGACCACGCACCGTCGTGAAGAATCTCTCTGGTGGCCATCCATTACCCATCTTCCACTCCCTCGACCAATGAAACAAGCCTTCATCCTATCCCTTCCGGACTAACTTTCTTGGTAAGATTTGAATATGTTTTTATTCATCCATATAAATTATAATATTTTAATTTTTTCATATTATATTTATATATTTTTTTTATATTTTATATGAACTGTAAATTTAAGATATTTCATTATTTTTATGTTATACTACAATGTTAATTAAAAAATATTCATATTCTATATCAATTATGTGACTTCCCATGAGAAATGGAATATTTGTTTAGAATGGGATTCAAATGAAAATAAATAATATGTTAAGAACTTTTATATGGTTCCATTAATAATTATTTATATGTATTAAAATGATTTGTTTGTATTATGAATAATATTTTTATATATTTTCAATTTATTTAAAAAAATAATAACATGTTGGTTATTAAATGTTCATTTAAACTTTAATTTCTCTTACAAATTTGTAAAAAATTGTTATTCTAAATGTGAAACTATCAAAAGAATTATAATCCAATATACGTATAATGGATGTATAGAATTTGGAATCGTAAATGATAATAAGGAAGAATGAACATGTTTTTTCTAATCCCCTTTATCCTACCACTTATTGTTTAATTGTTGAATATATGTTTCTGTACTATTTTTTAATGTGTATATGGAGAATGATTTAAGGACTAAAAATAAAGATAATTAAAAGAAATAATGAAATTAAAGGTTGATAAATCATATAGTATAATTTGTGAAATGATGTCCAATGTCATATTAGGAATATTGTGTGAGAAGATGTAATATAAGTATGTGTCATAGATTTAAGTGGTTGTGTTTAATTCATGAGGTCAGTTTAAAATAAATAATTTGTCAAATAATTTAGTGATGAGTTATGTATTTACATGATCATATAGTAAAATTTAGTAGTGGTATCTTGTTTGGTAATGTGATGTTTATTATATATCTAATTTATTTGAATGATATATCAATTTTTTCTTTATTTTTTTATCTGAAAACTCACAATGATCATTCAATTACTTTTATTATATAGGATTGTCTTCTTGATTGATTTCATGTGTTACTATTTTCATTCTTAATGGAAATATAAATTCATAGGGACGTTTCAAGGTGTTTTATATTATTCTATTTATTTTTTTATTATAATATGAATCATATTATTGATGATGTTTTGATTTTTCCTTGGTTAATATAGATTTTGAGAAAATGATTTTTTAGATTCATTTTGTTATCTAGTTACCTTAAATATGAGGGGATGGACAAGGAAAATTTTAGTCAGGGTTTGAGGTGTGTGGGTATGTATATGTTTCATCTTCTTATTTATAACATTAATTATTTTTATTAAGGAACATGCATATTATTATTATCAATTTATTATCATTAGGAATGGTTTAAGGATCAGCCATAAACAATTCTAATTTAAAACACGTATATCCTTGACACATACGAGATTAAATGATTTTGGAAGATTTTTATAAAGTTTTTTATAATCTCCCCTAACCATACATTTGGTATGCGTTTTATTAAGAATGATTATACTCTTTTTAATGTACCTATAATTTGTTTTACTACTAGATGATGGAGATTGATTATAGTGTTTTTTTCATTGTTAGAGGTGGAATCAAAATGGTTTGGGTCTCAATGATGTGAAATTAATGCCAACTTATTTTTAGATTGTTTGTTAATGGAAATTATTTTTGGTGTTTTTAAGGAAATTTAATAGAGATTTTTGATAGTATAAGATATGTGAAATATACCTAAGATTGATAACTACACTATTTTTTGAAATATGATTTCTTTAGTAGTTTATAGTACTTATATATTTATTGATATTCCCCTAATACAAGGTTAGGAATAATCTATAGAAAAGGATAGTAATATATAAGCTAACTTCACTTCTATAATCAATAACAATCTTATCCATTAGTTTTCTAAAATTTCAAGCACCATGAAACTGTTTCAAAATCTAGTGATTTCATGAATTTCTTCTGTTATGAGGAAATATATTTTTACAAAAATTTAGAAATCTATGTCACAATTAAATGATAAGAAAGAATAAGAATTTCCATGGGATATCTACCATCCAATAATAAATAAATTTTGTTTTCAGTCATATTTATTATCAATTTTTTCCCACACAACATAAAATTAAGAACCCAGACCAAGACCACATGTTTACCCCATGTTTTTTCTTTTCATATCACCCTTGTGTAAAATGCTCACTACTCAGGAATAATAACTAATAACATTCAAATTTTGGGTTCCCCTTATTAAAATTTTCTAATACTTTATCCTTTGATTATGCATATATCTTTTGTATTTATTTATTTATTATTAGAAAATTAATATTTTATGAACATAATAGGATGGATATGAATCGAAAATGGATGCACCCAAATCATATAGAAAAAGAGTATAAAGATAGATTTAAAGAGTTCATCATGTTTGAAATTTAGCATGCATACAACCCTTCTCAAATACATTTTCCATGTTTACATTGTTGTTATTCAAGAAACATTATCTTTAAAGAGTTGAATGGACATTTTATTTTTAATGGAATAGATCATAGCTATAAGTGTTGGACTAAACTTGGTGAAAGAATGAATATGCACACCAATTACGATGATATTGTGTTTTATGGATCATTTGATATGAATAACAGTGTAAATGACGATGGACATCATATGGAAGAATTGTCCAAAGTTTTTTAAGAAGTTAAATAGTTTTTCTAAGAGACCATTATAAACTGGATTTACTAAATACAAGACATTGTTAGCTCTATTGAATTTAAGTAATTTTAATGCTATAAACAGATGGAGAAACCCCATCATTACAGAACTACTTTTCCCCCTGAATGATATGATACAAGAAAGAAATTAACTTCGTTTTTTCTAATATAAGAATAAATAAATGCTACATTCAATGAGTATGATATCTAAAATATATGTGTATCCAACTGATTTAATATTTCTTCCCAAGGACCATGGATAACTTTTTATATTCCCTAAGTGTGGCATGAATCGATACAAGAAGGATTAATCAAATACTTTGAATTTTTTAAGGTACTTTACTATCATTCCATGTTTTATAAGACTATATGGTTATCAGGAAATAGTGAGATAATTACCATGAAATACTGATATGGGAATTAAATATGGGAAACTATGAAACCCAACAAACTTACCCCAGCAGAAGAAATTGATTATGAGTATCCTAAATTTGGAAATGATATATAAACCTTCCATATTGAATTATCTATAAATAGAATAAAACATTGGGTGTATAGAGTAGTAATCACAGTATTTGTCTAGTAATGTTGATAAAATAAAACTTTCCACCATGGTTATGCGTTAAATAGAAATAAATTATGTTGTCTCTCCTTATATCGAGTGACCAAAACAACCTGATAATGAAATTGATGTCTCTTTGGATATATTAATTTAATATCTGAAATTGATTTGGGATACATGTGTTAAAATAAATTATTCTCATAGAAGTGAATAATTATCATTGAGAACCTTGTTGTATGGGATGAAAAATGGCTTTCCTACTTATCGATAATTTTTCAGATATATAAATAATGGAATGTTGGAGTGTCCAATTTATGAATAATATAAACAATCAATTCAGTTGAAACAGTCCTAAAATATTTTGTTTTTAGAAAATCAAAAATATTCACCTTTATGAGATAAATATCAATCCTAGATAATAACATTTGATGGGAATATCGAACAGGGTACAATACTGTCTTCATTAATGGGTGATCAACTGTTAAATAAATTAAAATATATTGGAATTGTTTTTTATAAACCTTTTTTGAAAAAACTTATTTAATAATATTGGAAAAAGAGATCAATTTTCTTTGAATTATGATACTATAATTTTTTGTACATCAAACATTTTCATGATGTCATGCATATAGAAAAAAAATGTATTTGATAGTGTCATTTGAACGTTACTAAATGCTCTTAAAAAAAGACGTCATCAAGTCTAGTTTGGACATGATTTACAAGGGGATATGTAAAGTGTTTACACTTATGAAGGGTAAATGGAATACGTTTCTTCCTCAAGTCACTTACACTATATACATAGAAGAAAATTTACAATTTTTTGTTTTACTTAATGGTGTAAAAGTGGAAAAGGGGTATTCATCAAATATCAAGAATGTCGTATTAATGAATAATATGAAGTTACAGTAACTAAAATAGCATTAATGTCATGTTTTGTTGCTAGATTCGAGGCCCATATCTTTATGTTTTATTCTTCCTAAAATAAGTATGAGATATATTTAACAGACACTGATTCTTTTTCAAATACGAATATAGTAAAATTATTGACCCAAAGAAGATTCCAATTATTAATAAGGACACTGCAGTCATATATTGTGAATTAGATATGTTTGTCCCACTATCATTCTATAATATAATGGTCCACCTAATATTTAATTTGGGTTTAGAGGTTGAAATATATGGTCATTATCATTATATATGGATGTTACCCATTCAAATTAGATAACTATTTTGAAAGTTTATGTCAAGAATTGAATTTGTACGAAATATTTTATTGAAGAATTATATATTGTTGAAGTAGCTATTGAATTTGGTAACAAATTATCTATCATATGATGATAGAATCATTCTTCTAAGTCTTGTCATAGAGGATTCCTTGTGGGTGAAGGGATTTTTGGAAGAGTTGTTGTTGTAATTACTATCACAGAGCAGTGGTAAGATCACCTTTACATTTTACATAATATTGAGGATGTTTGTCCATATGTTGAATCCCAAAAAGTTATTCTTAGACATTTGAATCCATTAAGGGATAAATAATTTATATCTAATACACATAATCAATAGTTTATAGGATGGTTCTGAGATCATATTTATATGGATTTATCTGAAAATTTAAATTCAATTTCTAAATGACTCTAATGGATATCTTGGGTACCAAATTCAAATTTTATATCGTACATTGGTTTTTTAATTAATAGTTATACTTTCTGTATAAAATAAAATGATAGTTGTAGTATAATGTAAAGAAATGGAGCTATTATTATGAAAAAATGGAGCATATATCTGGTTAGAAGAATAAAAATCTAATTTATTCAAATATGTTATATTTTTTCATTCTAAAAAAGATAAACAAGTTGGATTATATCACATTTCAAGTGTTGATTTTCTACAGAAAAAAGGGTTGAAAACAAGATTGCAGTGAAAGTTGATGAAACGGGCTTCATGTAGGTAAATTTAATTATGGAAGGGTATAAGGATGATACTTTAATAATGGAATAACAAGATTTGAAGGTAATTTATTTCATATATATTTCAAATAATAATTGGTCAATTTTCCTACTGGTGACTATAAAAACTATAGCGTTAGAGGAAAATTCAATAGAGAATGACCCTTTCATTGGGAGATAATAATTATTTCATGGTGGTCCTAAAGTAGAAAATTTATTTTAAATTAGAGAGGACCATAAATAGGGGATTTGGATTCTTGATAGAGGATCCAAATCCCTTCAACCATTAAAGAAAACAAGATAGTTCAATGAGATACTTATTGTTTTTATAATTTAATATGGTTTTCCTTATAATATTATTTTATCAATATCGGAGAAGAATATAAGGTTGATGTTGAAAATAGAAAATTATTAAGGGATCAACAACATTCCGATGAAAAAAAATAATGTGTTATAACTATGTCTACTAAGATTATCAAGGAAAGAAGTAAGGGTATAAAATTTGAAGTTGTTTGGAATCAATGTGGATAACCTATTGACCCCAAAAATTCAATGTTCATGAGTTATGTTGGGTTAAAAATGATAATGAATATGATAATTAATATAGAATCTTGGTGTTATCTCAATAAAATAATAAATGAAACCCTTTAGAAGTTATTAATGCAATTTCATGATACACTTTCTTAATTTTACCAAAAAAGTATATAATGAAACATTGATTTACCTTTCATTATACCTTATAAATTTCATTTATTTTAGATAATTTTTGTATGAAAAATGTTTTAATGAACATTTGAAAGCCTCGTAGAGGCTTCCAGATACTTCTTACGAAGATTCATCTTAGGGATGCAGAGGGGAAAGTAAAGCCTCATCTACTTGTTAGGTATGCACACATTATAAATAAGGAAACCTGGAATAATTTCACCATTCATCATAATAAGAAATCATTTCAGGTGTATTTTAGTCCATAATAAATTATTTTAAAATATTAATTTCATCCAATTTGATTCAAAAAATATAATTTATGAAACAACAAAGGAGAGATCGAAAAAACAATGTGCATAATAATCAATAAACACATATCACAAAATATTTACGGGGTACACTTCACTATAGAAGAAAATGTTATATTTTTTAAATCATTAGGAAAAGTTTATGTGATATGAAACAACATATGTTTCTATTTTTATATGTATATTGATGAATCAAAATACAAAACCACTTCCATCCCATGTCATGTGATATGAAAGGAGGCCTGCGTAAATGAAGGGGGTAGATTGGATGGTGGAGACACAAGAAAACTTTGGAAAACTTCTATAAGTGGGAAATAATATTAATTTAGTATTATTTATAATAATATTACATAAAAAATATATATTTATGTTCATTAGTTTTTTACATAATTTAGACATAAGAATCAGTAGTTACTATACCTAAAAAACTACTTTTAATATATTTGAAGTGGATGGAACAATATTGTCAGGTAGGTTATTTTGGTTCAAAAAAGATCCTTTATTTTATTATAATGCTCTCATATATTTTAAAAAAAATGGCGAAATTATAGGAGTAGGTTTTGGAGAGTTGCCTCGAATATATTTTGAGAACAAAAAACTAAAATAAGATATATATCAGATGATGAAAGTGTTTCATGTGAAAATAGTTACTTTGTAATATATTATTGTCTTGTATGATTTCACATATCAGAATATATGAAAGGATCAAAGTGAAAAAGTCATGGAACAAAGATCAACACAGAACCAACCAAATGACCCCACTAGCTTTATGGCTAGTAATTCTCGTCCACCACATACCTTACCCGATGTAATCAATTTGGTCATTACCCTTTCTCATTAATGCGAATCAAAATAACATTCGATAACTTTTAATTTTTTTGAGGGGTATGGTGTATAATATACATGGAGGAATTCTAAAAAAAATAACTCCAAAAAGATAACATGATAGTGGGGATTGAATTAGTTTAATAGATGAGCATTGATTTTCAAATTCCACTTGATGATATGGATATTATAATGGTCAATGATGATATTGAAACATTCATAGCATGGATACCTAATATTATAAAGATAAAATAGGTATGTACTAAACAAAATTCAAATTTAAATCCCATAACTATTGATAAATTTTTTTTAAGTAAGTTAAGGTATTACTAATAGATAAAATAAAGATGAAAAGGTATCTAAAATCAAGAAAATACAATGAATCAAGAAAGAAGAAAATGTCATTCTAGTAGTAAATTCTCCATCCCAGTTGCATTGCAACATATATTAACATTAAAAATTCATTAAGATACCATTTTAAAATATGTATATGTTTCCTACAATCAATATGAACTAAAAATATTTAGAATAATAAATACAAATTTGGTTGGTATCAGGAGTATAAATGAGATTCCCAAGATTGTATGGATGGGAGTTTCAGCTGTCAATACACACAAGAGAAACATTTTCATATTCCATCGATCTTAAAAATGATCTTCTATGTTCATTAAGGTTAATAAATATACATATTTTCTATTAGAGTTTATATTACTACTATATAATTTGAAAACCCTATGAAGAATGATTTGGATTAATTAGTTATTGTATCATTTATATGGATGAAATTTATTTTGGTTTGGAAGAAATCGATAAGAAAAGCTAATGATCTAACCAAGGAGTTTGAGAAGAGAAAAAAATATGAAAAAATCATTTTGATTCTTATAATTTAGGGTTAAAACTCATTAATATAATAATTTAAAACATATTTTTATTTTTTCATTAATTATTTGATCTTATTTTTTAGGAAGCACCGTATGATGATCAAAATTAATTTGGATACCCCAAATATTTATTTTTTTGGATCCAATTCATGGATTCCTAGAAAACCAACCACACAAGTTTTTTATTGTGAATTTTTATTACACGTCAGTCAATATTTTATAGATAAACTTTTAATTATATGTTTATATTTGTTTTTTAATGAGAATTATTGTATGACTGGGAGATATATAAATATTGTCTAAATCATGGAATAAGTTCATTCGTGGAACATATGAAGCATATGGATTTCATCAAACAGAAATTGATTAAGGTATATATATAATGATTTAACTAAGTAAAAATATTTCAAAACAATTTACTTATTTTGTTGAATATTTATATACTTTTCAAGGAAATATAATAATGATGATGGTGGATATTAAATTGTAGAATTCATTAAAGATATCATATACCATCAAAATAATAGAATCCCCAAGCAGGAAATTTAAGAAAGTAATTATAATTTCATTAAAAATATTTCTTAATCATTTATTTTTCTATATTTTCTTATTATTTTCATGATTTACAATAATCTACATACCAAAATGAAGAAGTAAATTTTTTTAGAGATGACTGGGAAAAGTGAACAGTGTTAGTGTAACGCTCCAACCCCAATTACCCAGAGTCGGTGCTTTATTACATAACATTGGCATGAAATAAGGAATCATGTCCTGAAAGGCAGATCAGTTTATTATTATTTGAAACAAGATACATACTTAAGTTCAACATTACAACTTGAAAAGAAATACAACTCTAATTTATTCCATTAGAAACATCCAAGCCTCCTAGATTATGCCTGCAATTCACTCATAACTAACTTCTTCATATCTTGGGAAAATGAAACATAAGAAAGGAATGAGTTCAAATGCTTAGTAAGGGTAAGAAATACATCGAAATATTATATAAAAATTAGGCATGGTGAATAATTAAAAACATATTACCTTACAAATATTAAGCATAAACACTTTATGGCAGGAATACAAGCTGAGTAAAAAATGCCATAATAAAATATAGTCATGGGTATTCTACTAGTCGAATAATTACATGAACCATCAATGTTATTTTCATAATGAGGTAATGTATAATTTTATACATTCTCAAACATTTTGTCAAGGCCTCGACCAAGACGTCTAAGAATGATTAAGGCCTCAGCCAAAACCATATATCAAATTGGGAATGGCATCAGCCAATTCCACATCTAATTATCTCATGATACCTACTAATTCATTGAGGATCTATAGCAGGCTCCACCTGTCACATATTAAGTCTAACACATTCCTCATATGAAAATGTTGAAACATAACATAAACATTCGTATTTAAAACTAGCATACAAATTATCAATACTTTAACCATAAACTATGAATGGTATACAAATACCACATCCACGGTCCAATATATCCCAAAACCTTCAATACAATATGGAAGATTTGTATCATAATAAATCAACTTCAAACAAGTTTAAAATCCATCAAAGGATGTTGACATAGATGAAATAAAAACTATTTGAAAGAAATACCTCTTTCTATTTTGAAATCATTAAAGAGTCGCATAATTATAAAAGAAAACATTTATTTTGAAAATATACTTATAATATTGTAAGGGAATCTTCAATGATGTTATAACGGTAGAAAATATCCCCACTCTCCGTATAAGATAAAAAAAATTCTGACCATAATTTTGTCGAAAAGATCATAAAGTACCTTGTTTGGAAAATGATGAAAAGATTCCTTTTGAAACATATGAGGTCAAATAAGGGTATAAAAGACTTTAACCCATAGTTTAGTAAATAGTTAAAATGTTTTGAAATGCATTTTTAAGAAAACATGGATGTGGATGATAAAGAGTTCCCAGTAGATACTTACGTAAAAACAACCATGGTCAATAAATAGATTGTGAAATTAACCCTTACCTTGTAATTTTCCATGGTTGAGGGTACAATAACCTCCAGAATAATAGTAAAATCATTATTATTAAATTATAGAAAAACTATATACATAAATATGATATCATATATGTTCCACTTATATTTCTTTGTTAATAATATTTTAGTAGTATCATCGTTTCAGTGTAAACTGATTCATTTTACTTTATATTCTTTGTCACATAAGACATGTTTGTTATCGTTAGGATGTATTTTATTAATATAAATAATGATATTATGTTCATAAAAATTATTTTTAGTCATCAAATGAAAATTATTATTAAATGGTTATGATGGGGAAATGAATCTCATCCAGTTCGTAGAGATGGTAATCCGTACGTACACACGAGTGAAAATATCATTATATTGATTGTGAAATCATATGTAATTGGATGTTATATAATATATAAAGAATCATCAGAATGTTATATGTATTATTTACATCAGTAATACTCATTATTATACCCATCTAAATAGTGAAGTGTTGAATGAAAAACTACACCATAACGTGAAGACGGTAAGCCGTACATACACACATATTGTGACTTTGTCATTTATAGGATGGATTTAATATATAATATGGTTGTAAATAAATTATAATAACATCAAAATATATAGAATATAGTGGAATTATTATTTTCTAATGGAAACAACAAAGAATGAATAAGTTGAAGAAGAAACGAACTTGAAAGAGGTGGTGAAATATTAACCTCTTCTTTGGGTGATTTCTTTTAGGTTGATCGAAAGGGATCCTTATGTTGGATTTCTGATCAAACTAATGCCTATATGTTGAATTAAGATAAGTTGGTGGGATATTTGGGAAGGGGTTGGCCGAGCCAAATGTATTTGGAGGTGTGAAATTAAGAGAAGGGGGCATCCCTTTTTTAAGAGAGGTGAGGGTCACTTTAGGAAAAGCATGATCTATTATTTTATAATAATATCATTTTTGGTTTCTAATTGCTCCAAAATGAATTCTTTCGAGTATAAGGTGGGTATGGGTCCAAAACCTCTCAACCAACAGGTTTTAGATAGGTTTAGGTTACCATATTAACTTTATCTTTTAGATTTAACTCTTAGTTAAATAGATTGACATTTACCATGTCTTTTTGTACTATTATATTATATGGTTTATAAACTTATATAAACTTCCAAGAAAACACAAAATGGTTCATTAATGATACATCTATAATTATATAAGTATTTTTTAGAACCGTAGATTTTTAGAAATATAATATCAATTAATAATATAATATTTGTTTTTAAAACTCTTTTATGTAAATTTTGATACTATTGGGAATTTTGTTTTTGGTAAAGTCATAACTGCATTATTACTTAAAAAAATCATTTTATCAACCCCAAAATTTAATATTCACCTTTAAAATTCTTGGATGGAATCAAAACTTTCAGATTATATTTAATTTAATATTTATAATATCATTTATTTTATTGTTTCATTAATAAGGAAAATACTACATCATTGTTGTGTCATATATAAATATATTTATTTTATGTCTAAATATTATATATGAAATATTCTAATGTAGGAAATATATTTATCTTACTAATGAATATTTATAGTCTAATAGATAAATTATATAAACTCATATTAAAATTGTTTTATTAAAAGATATTTTCTTTTGTTTTTTGTCTTTACTTTAGATTATTTAATATAAAATGTTATTATCACTCCCATGTGGCTCTATGAGGTCCCAAAATCGACACAATGATCCCATGGTCAAACATGTATCATCCAATAAGGTTATTACATGTGTTAAGGTAATTTAATATTATTATAATATTAATTTTTTAACTTTATTTACGGGATTTACCCCTTTAACCATGGTAAATAAAATATTTACTGAAGTAAATATTCATAATGTCTAAAAATAAAAGTTACCTATTTACAAAATTTAGACCTCCTGATTCCAAATATTGAATCCATTTTATGAATTTAAAACATAGAAGTGGAAGAAATTAATTTATAATTAATTCTCTTTGTCAAAAAAAAAAGCGTGTTTTTATGAAATAATAACTACCAAAAGATTGACACTTGTTTATGTCTAGTTTAATCATGAGATTATATCCAATGTCCTATGTTATATTAAATGATAAAAATATAATCTAATTATACTTAAAACCCATTAATATGTATAATAAAACAAAATAAATTATTTTGATTAAAAAGTTGTTTTTAATTAAAATTTAGTATTTTTCACTATTCATCATAATTTGAAAGTTTTTAGAAAAGTACCAAAAACTCACCATAAGCTAATTTGGTTATTCCGAATTCAAAAATGAAGTCCATTTTGAAAAATAAAATTTATAAAATTTCATAAAGTGGGTATTAATATTCATAATGGATAGTTTGATTGGTTGTAGTGTGTTAGATTCTCAATGTTGCGTACAATGCAAGCTTTTGCATTATTCAAAGTGAAACGTACCATGGAAGCTTGGGGTGTTACATTCATCCCTCCATAAAATAATTTGATTTAAAAATATCTAGAATAGTACCACATAAAAATATTCAGGTGGTTCCTCATCATACATTCCTTGGGTTCCCACGTTGCCTCTTCCATCTCATGGTTTCTCCATAGAATTTTTACCAGACTATTCATCCGATTTCTCAACACTTGTTCTCTGTTATCAAGAATCTCGATAGACTCTCCACAATAAGAAAAATCAGGTTCCAGTTAAATTTTCTCATAGGTGATGACATGCATTGGGACAACCATGTATTTTCTCAACAATGATACGTGGAACACAACGTGAACTTTTGAGTGATTTGGCTGCATTGCCAAATGGTAAGCTACAACCGCAATTCGTTCTAGAATTTTGAAAGGTCCTATGTACCTGGGACTTAATTTACCATTTTTACCAAATTGTATAACTCCCTTCCATGGTGATAACTTCAAGAAAACATGATCTCTTACATGAAATTCCAAATCCTTCCTTTAGTTATCGTCATAGCTCTTCTGCCTACTTTGAGCTACTTTGATGTGGGTTTGGATAATATTCACTTTTTTTATTGTTTCCTCAACATGTTCTGGGCCTATGAGTTTTCTTTCACCAACATCATCCCAACAATTTGGTATGTGACATCTCTTCCCATATAATGTTTCATATGATGCAATATGAATACTTGAATGGAAGCTATTGTTATAGGAAAATTCTACCAAAGGTAAATATTGATCCCACATACCTTGAAAGTCAAGCGAGAAAGATCTCAACATATCTCTTAAGGTTTGAGTGGTCTATTCTGATTGTCCATCAGTTTGAGGGTGGTTGGCAGTGCTCAAATGAAGTTCGGTATCCAGGGCTTTCTGAAGGCTTTTTGAGAATCATGATGTAATGTGGGGATCCCGATCAGAAACAATCGATAGGGGTACTCCATGAAGTCTTAAAACTTCATTAATATATATTCATCCTGGATGTTCAAGTGGTAAATCTACTCTTATAGAAGGAAAATGTGATGACTTTGTAAGATGATCAATAATGACCCATATTCCATTGTTCCTTCCAGGAGTCTTTGGCATCCCCATGACAATGTGTATTGTAATATCATTCCATTTCCACTCAGGTATGGAAATAGGTTTCATGACTCCTCCATGATGTTGCCTTTCATCTTTTAGTTGTTGACAAACCATACATCTTGAAACATAATCAGTAATCTCTCTCTTCATGTTATCCCACTAAAAATGTTACTTAAAATCTCTATACATCTTAGTGCTACTAGGGTGTATAGAGAAATTGGAGCTATGAGCATCATCCAATGATTCTTTTTTTAGATCAGGTATGTCAGGAACACAAAGTATCTTCCCAAATTTCAAATTCCCATCTTCATATATGAAGTCGATCAATTTCCCATCATTCACAGATTTAATTTTCTTTTGAAACTCCTCATCATCAGCTTGAGAACTTTTTACCCTTTTTAGTAAAGATGGTTTGGCAACCATTTGAAAAAGTGTTGATGTTTTACCTTCCATGATTATTCCCATATACATTTTTACTAGATCAATGTACATAATATCCCTTTCAACTCTTTTCTTATTTAGAACCCCAT
Source organism: Viscum album (assembly GCA_963277665.1). Classification (NCBI taxonomy): domain Eukaryota; kingdom Viridiplantae; phylum Streptophyta; class Magnoliopsida; order Santalales; family Viscaceae; genus Viscum; species Viscum album. Next base: position 1,762,787,688 of record OY728123.1, read on the forward strand.
GATCCTTTCTGCTCAAAGCATCTACCACCTTATTTTCCTTCCCCATGTGGTTGTGTATAGTGAAATCATAATCTTTGAGTAGTTCAAACCATCACCTTTGCCTCATATTGAGTTCCTTCTATGAAAAAATATAACTCAAACTCTTGTGATTGGTATATATCTCAAATTTTTCACTATAGGGGTAGTATATCCATATCTTCGAAGCAAAGATTACAAATTATAACTCAAGATCATGATAAGGATCATTTTGTTAATGAATTTTTAGCTGTCGTGACACATATTCAATATCTCTATCATTCTACATAAGGGCACAACCAGTCCTTTCCTTGAAGCATCACTATAAATAACAAACCCATCATTCCGCGATGGTGGAGTCAATATAAGAGCATTGAATCTTCTTCTTTTCAGTTCATCAAAACATTCTTCACACTATTTTGTCAAAAAACATTTAACCCCTTTACGCGTGAGATTGGTTAATGGGTTTTCCAATCGTGCAAAATTCTGGACGAAACGTCGATAATAACCGGATAAACCAATAAAACTACATACATTAGTTATACTTGTTGGTGTTGTCCATTCTTGGATTTCGTTCGTCTTAGAAGGGTCAACAGAGATTCCATCCTTAGAAACAATATGGCCAAGAAAAGAAATCTTCTAAAGCCCGAATTCACACCTGCTAAAATTCCCATATAATTCATTTCTTCTAAGAGTCTTTAGGATAGCGCACAAGTGATTTTCATGATCTTCATAGATTTTGGAGTATACCAAGATATCATCAATCAATACAACTACAAAGTCATCAAGATATTCATGAAAATTTTTTTCATTAGAACCATTAAAATAGAGGGTGCATTAGTCAGTCCAAAAGGCATTACTATAAACTCATAATGCCCGTACCTAGTTCGTAATGTTGTGTTTGGAATGTATTCCTTCTATAAACACAAATGATGATATCCATATCGAAGGTCAATCATTGAAAAATATTTATCTCCATGAATTTTGTTAAATTAATCAACAATGTAAGTAATGGGATACATGTTCTTTATAGTTATAGCATTGATCTCCCTATAGTTAATGTACAACCTCATTGATATATCTTTCTTCTTAACAAAAAGAACAGGGGCTCACCATAGAGAAACACTAGGTTGAATATATCCCTTATTACTCAATTCTTCTAGTTGTTTCTTTAGTTCCACTAATTCCACAGTGGCCATTCTATAAGGGGTCTTCGATATGGGTCCTGAACCTGAAATTATGTTAGTAGAAAACTCAATTTCTCATTCTGGAGGATGTCTATGTAAATCCTTTGCAAACACATCATCATAATCTTGCACAATAGGTGAATCCTCTATTTGAATAATCCTTTCCTCACCCACATTTATTTTATTCTCTTCCTCCCCAATAATTGAATTTAGTAGAGCAATTAGACGTGCATCTAGATTAGAACCAGATAATGACATTTCTAATCTAAATATAAGGCACTCCTTATCATCATCTAGAATTTTAACCTCTTTCTTCTTATAATAATTTTTCTCATCATGGTCTGGAAACCAATCCATACTGAGGACTATATCAAATTCAATCATGGGTATGGCGATGAGATCAGCAGATAAATATCCTTTATATGCCTTATTGGGGACTGATTCACAAAAAATTGTTGCAATGATACTTCCCTTAGGAGTTTTTACTAACAACTCCTTTATTAAATAAAATTGGAAATATCTAATTTTCTTAGAAAAAATGGGAAGATATGAAATAATGATATGATCTAGAATCAAATAAAGTATTGGATAAACTTGAGGATACCATTAAATTACCTTCCACTATGTCTTTCAGAGCTTCAACCTCAGTAGTACTGATCACATAGGCTTCGCTTTGATCCCTTGGCCTTTTCTGAGGTAAGTTTACCTGACGATTAGGACATTCATTTGCATAATATCCCATCAATCTTCAATTGTAGCATTAAACATTGGTAGCTTCTTTCTTCCCCTAACAATCACCAGCAAGATTCCCTTTTGTCCCCATTTGTAGTATACTCATTTTCCTTTTAGACATGAACCTAGGTGCTTCCTTCCACTATTATCACTGGGTGAAAATTAAACTCTTACCTTCTACCTTATTTCTTTATTTTCTTTCCCAAAGTGTTCAGTAGATCTCTTCGTCTCTCTCTTTGATTTAATGTCGTAAGACTTAGAGAATTCATTTTCTGTCTTGATATCGCATGAGACAATATCTTCGTATGATGAAAAGGATTGTGATACTAATTATTGATGGAGAAATGATTTTAACCTATCAATGAAATGATAAATATTACTTCTTAGGTTATATATATAATCTGTATCATGCCTTGTTAACCTTGTAATGTTAGCCTCATACTTTGTGACATTCTCATCCACTTTTTTCCTCAGACTCAGAAATTGTCTTTCCATATTCACTCGATGGTCATGAGGAAAGTATTTTTTTATGAAAATATCTTTAAACTCCCCTCATTACATGTTAGATACTTCTTCATCTTCCTTTGTGTTTTGGAATAACGACCACTGTTGATCTGCATCTCCTGTGAGATGATAAATTTCCGTGAAAACTTCTTCCCTTTCACTACTCCCAAAGCATGAAATATTTCTCTAATGAATATATCAATTTCTCAGATAAAAATGGATTTTTAGTCCCATTGAATGTTGGTGGTATTTTCCTCATTAATAAGTATAACATTGATCCTCCACATTTTGGATCAGGGTGCTCCATACAGGCATGGTTATTATTCATAACTTGAGTGAGTTGTCTTAGTATGGTGATAAGTTGATCATCACCCGTTGCATCACCAACTCCACTATAATTATCTTGAGTAGGATGGAAATCCCTACATAGATTACGTGAGTTGATATGGTTTCCATTCCTTCCACTAGGTTCCATTTCTAAACAATGTCATACACTAGATAAGTTTATGAATCACAATACATAATTCCAAACTTGTAAAACACATAACATAAATTGAATAGTTTATGGATATAATCCATAATCATAAAAATATTTTCTCTGAGGAAGTATATACCCATAAACCCTTCATTATGGTTTGTAAATAAGATTAGAATTATCCTAAGAATATCCCCCGGGAGTGTCGTAACCAAGAGTGCAGCAAGGCCTGTTGTCATGCACCAGTTCCCATTCGAGTCTAGCTCAAAGTGGTGTTTTTAGGTTTTACCCCTACGTATATTTGTGCTAGAGTTTCCTCTACTTTCTCGTATCTAGATAGGGATGTATTTCATGGAAAATACAAAAAAATCTCTACATTACCAAAATTCTAGGAAATTATTTTATACTAATCCTCAAAGTCTATCTTATGGTAACGTTCTCTAATCAGAATTTTCCTAAATTTAGATTCCAAGGTTTGTACTAAACTTCTTCTGATACCAACTGTAACGCCATGAACCTAGTTCTCGAGAGTCTATGCTTTATTATATAACATTATCATGATACAAGGAATATTGTCCTGAAAGACCAATTAGTTTAGTATTATTTGAAACATGATACATACATAAGTTCAACATTACAACTTGAAAAGAAATACAAAACTAATTTATCCATTTAGAAACATTCAAGACTGCTATATTATGCCTGCAAGTCACTCATAACTAACTTATTCATATCTTGGGAAAAAGAAATATAAGAAAGGGGTGAGCACAAATTCTCAGTAAGGGTAATCAATACAATAGAAGATAACATAAACATTAGGCATGGGGAATAATTAAAAACACATGCCCATACAAATAAAAAAATGAACACATTATGGAATGAATATGAGAAGTGTAAATAATACCATAATAAAACATATTCATGGGTATTCTACTAGTCGAATAACCACATGAACAATCAATATTATTTTCATAATGAGGGAATGTATAATGCAGGTCATTCTGAAACATTTTTTCAAGGCCTCGACCAAAACGTCTAAGAATTATTAAGGCCTTGGCCAAACCCATATATCAAATTTGGAAAGGTCGTATCCAATTACACTTCTAATTGTCTCATGAGACCTACTGATTCATTGAGGAGATATAGCAGGCTCCACCTGTCACATACTAAGTCTCATACATTCCTCATATAAAAATGTTGAAACACAACATAAAAATTCGTATTTAAAACTAGCATATGAATTGTCAATAATTTAACCATAAACCATGAATGGTATAAAAATAACACATCCATAGTCAAACATATCAAAAAACCTTCAATACAATATGGAATATTTGTATCCTAATAAATCAACTTCAAACAAGTTTAAAATCCAGGAAACGATGTTGACATAGACGAAATGAAAACTATTTGCAAGAAATAACTCTTTATATTTTGAAACCATTAATGACTCAAATAATTATAAAAGAGAACATTTATTTTGAAAATATTCTTATAATATTGTAAGGGTATCTTCAATGATGTTATAACGGCGGAAAATAGATGCACCTACCATATAAGTTAAAAAACATTCTGACCTTAATTTTGTTGAAAATGTCATAAAGTACCTTCTTTGGAAAATGATGTAAAGATTCCTCTAAAAACATATAAGGTCAAATAAGGGTATAAATGAATTTACCCATAGTCTAGTAAATAGTAAAAATGTTTTGAAATACATTTTTAAGAAAACATGGATGTGGATGATAATGAGTTCCCAGTAGATACTTATGTAAAAACAACCTCGGATAATAAAGAGATTGTGAAATTAATCCTTACATTGTAATTTTCCTTAGTAGAGGGTACATTAAACTTTTGTATAATAGTTAAATCATTTTTATTAAATTATAAAACAACTAAATACATAATATGATATCATATATGATCCTCTAATATTTCTTTGTTAATAATATTTCAGTAATATCATCATTTCAGTGTTAACTGGTTTGTTTTACTTTATATGATTGGCTACGTAATACAAGTTTGTAATGGGTAGGATGTATTTTATTCATATACATAATGATATTATTTTCATAAACATTATTTTTAGTCATCAAATGAAAATTATTCTTGAATGGTTACAAATGGGAAATGAATCTCATCGCGTTCTTGGAGACGGTAATCCGTACGTACGCACGAGCGAAAATATCATTATATTGATGAAGAAATCATATGAAATTGTATGTTATAATATATATACAGAATCATCAGCATGTTTTATTTATTATTTACATCAGTTATACTCATTATTATAACCATCCAAATAGTTAAGTGTTTAATGACAAACTACACCACGACGTGGAGACGATAAGCCATACGTACACACGTATGGTGACTTTTTCATATATAGGATGGATCAAATTGAAAACATTGTTGTACCAAATTTATAATAAAATAAACATATATAAAATATACTTGAGTTATTATTTTATAATGGAATGAACAAAGATATAAGAAGTGGATGAAGAAATGAACTTGAAAGAGGGGGTAAAATATTTTCCTCTTCTTCGGGTTATTCCTTTTGAGTTGATAAAAACGGATCATTAGGTTGTATTTCTGATCAAAATAAGGCCTCAAGGTTGATATGAGGGAATTTGGGGGGATATTTGGGCAGGGTTGGTCCAAGCGAAATGTCTTTGGAGGTCTGAAATTAAGAGAATCGGAAGTGCCCTTTTATAAGAGAGGTAAGGGTCACTTTAGGAAAAGCTTGAAATACTATTTTATAATAAAATTATTTTCTATTTCCAATGGCTCAAAAATGAATTATTTCGAGGCTAAGGTGGGGATGGGTATGAAACCTCTCATCCAATAAGATTTATATAGGTTTAGTTACCCATATTAACATTATCATTTAGATTCAACTCTTAGTTAAATAGATTGACATTTTCCATATCCCTTTGTATTTATATATGATATGGTTAATAAACATACTATAAACCTCCATGAGAACTACAAGTGGTTCATTAATGATCCAAATATAATTATCTAATTTGTTTTTTCCAAACCTTATATTTTTATAAATATTATATCAATTAATAATATAATATTTGTTTTTAAAACTCCTTTATGTCAATTTAGACACAAGTTGGTATTTTGTTTTTGTTAAAGTCAAAAAAACATGATTACTTCGAAAAAAAAATAATTTAATCAACCCTAACATGTCTAGTTATCCTATAAAATTCGTGGATGGCATAAAAACTTTCAAATTATATTTATTTTAATATTTTTAATAACATTTATTTGATTCTTTCATTAATAAGTAAAATACTGCATCATTATTGTGTCATATATAAATGTATTTATTTTATGTCTAAAAATTAAAAATAAAATATCATGATATATTAAATCTTTTTAGATTTAGAATAAATATTTATTTTCGAATAGATCAATTATATAACCTCATATAAAAGTTTTTTTCTAAAATATATATGTTTTCTTTATTTTTGTCTTTACATTATATTATTTGATATAAAATGTCATTATCACTCTAAAGTGGCTCTATGGGGTCCCGAGATCCACCCAATGATGACGATGGTTAGACATGTATCATCCAATAGTGTTATTATATGTTTTAGGGTAGTTTTATACTATTATTATATTATTTTTAACCTTATTTACTGGATTTACCGTTTTAACCCCCGATAAATAAAATATTTACTGAAGTAAATATTCATAATATCTAAAAATGATAGTTTCCTATTTACACAATTTGGACCTCCTAATTCCAAATATGGAATCCATTTGTCCAAAATAAAGACATATAAGTTTCATAAATTAATTTAAAATGAATTCCCTTTGTCAAAACAAAAAGCGTGTTTTTATAAAATAATAACGATCAAAAGATTGACCCTTGTTTATGTCCAGTTTAATCTTGAGATTACATCCAATGACCTTAATTATATTAAATGATAAGAATATAGTCTAATGATACTTAAAAATAATTCAAATTTATAATTTAAAACTATAAGTTATTTTGATTATAAAAGTAGTTTTTAATTAAAATTTAGTATTTTTCACTATTCATAAAAAATTGAAAGTTTTCAGAAAAGTACCACAAATTCACGCTAAGCTAATTTCGATATTCTGTATTCAAAAATTAAATCCATTTTGAAAAATAAAATTTATAAAATTTTAAAAAATGGGTAATACTATTCAGAACATCTAGTTTGATTGGTCGTAGTGTGTTAGAATCTCAACGTTGCATACAATGCAAGCTTTTGCATTTTTCAAAGGGAAACACCCTGTGGAATTTTCATGTGTTAGAGCTAACATATTTTCTGACATTAAATATATGTTATTACCTTTTATGTTTGTCATCTATTATAGTATATGAACTTAGATATATACTTGGGAAGTAAAAAATTATTATTTTAATGCTTGTATATTATTTTTGTATTTGTTTCTCAAGAAGAAGTGTAATGGAGAGAGAAATATTTTTTTAAAATGCAATAAAATAATATATGGTGTCAGATTTTATATAGTAATATGGAAGAGGGGACTTCTAACTACTTATTTAGTTAATTTTCTCATCATTTTATCTATTTTTTATATTTCTTTATCATTTTTATCTGATATTTATTTTATTAAATTTATATATTATTTCAAAACACATGTCACTAGAGAAACACCATGAAAAAATGAGATTATTTTAATACTTTATAATAATGATCCATTATAATTTTTTATGTGTATGTATTGAGTAAACATCACTCCTATACACTATGTGGTGAGTATGACTCAATGTGTGTGTTCATAATAAAAAAGTTTTATTTTATTTTGAAACATATATCGTATAGCCAAAATTAAGAAAAAGTGATCTGATTATTTTAAGGCATTATGAAAATTATGAATAATTAATTTGTGATGTATAGGAATTAAACACACATAAACCGAACATCCAATATGGTAATTATTACATTAAGTATGTGTTTCCAATATAAAATCATGATTTTAGTTTAAATGTCATGTCAGGTGGATGAAATTGAGTAAACAATATCAAATTGTTCTTAAACTTTTTGAAAAAAATCCATACATCAGTTTTTACATGTAGGAATTAACTACACACAAATATGACATATGATGTAGTTGGTATTCCTCAGAGTATTATTTTCAATATAAAATTGTGGTTTTCGTTTAAAATGCATCACATATCCAAACCGATGTTAAAAAATCTAGAATTTGTTTCAAACATTACGATAAAAATCCATAATTTATTTTTGACTTGTCAGGCTCAACTACACATCTTTATGACACCTGATGTGGTTGATATTATTCCAGGTGCATGTTTTTTATTTAAAAGTTTCAGTTTATCAAACTGAAAATATATATAAAAATGGATCAAATTGTTTTCAAACTTTAGAGAAATGATCAACAATTTATGTTTGACCTCTAGGAATTTACCAGACATCAATATGACACCCAATGTGATTAGTGTGAGTCAAAGTGTGCATTTTCATTACAAAAGTGTCATTTTCGTTTTAAAGGCTATAAAATATCCAAAAATGAAAGAAAAAAACCGAGTTATTTTCAAACATTTGGAAAACGATCAATAATCATTTTATGAATTATAAGAATTGACCGCACATAAATTCAACACTAGATGTGCTCGGTATGACTCGAAGTGTGAGCTTTTACTACCAAAGTTTCATTTTAGTTTAAAATTTGATCATATAGCTATAATCAAGAAAAAAATATTTTTTTATTTTATACATTAGAAAAATTATTTATAATACATTTTTGATGTGTAGAAATCGATCATATGTCAATATGACACATGATGTGGTTAGTATGAGTCGTAGTTTGTGTTTTCAATACGAAAGTACCATCTTATTTTAAAACATGTTTCACATCACCAAAAGTGATGAAACAAGATTGGATTGGTTTAAAAAAATTGTAAAATTATCTAAAATTTATGTTTTCATGTGTATGAATTGACCACATGCCAACTTGACACGTGATGTGGTCTGTATGATTCAATGTGACTGTTTTCAATAAAAAAGTTTCATTTTATTTCAAAAATCATCATGTAACCAAAACCAATAAAATGTACTCATATTATTTTAAAACACTTGTAAAATAATCCATCATTCATTTTTTCACCTATATGAATTTATCACACATCAATATGAAACCTGATGTGGTCAGCATGACTCAATGTGCAGGTTTTTAATAAAAAGGTGTCATTTTAGTTTAACACACGCATCAAATATCCAAAACCAATAAAATGAGTTTAGATTATTTTAAAACTTTGGTAAAATGATAAATAATTCATTTTCAATGTGTAGGAATTGACCGCACATGTATCTGATCCCTGATGTGGTTCGTATGACTCACGGTGCATGATTTCATTACAAAAGTTCTATTTTAGTTTAAAATGCATATCACATCTCAAAAATAGGGTAAAAGAGATCATATTGTTTTAAAACATTAGGAAAACAATCTATAATTCATTTTCAATGTGTAGGAATTGACCCCATCCCATAGGACACACTATGTTGTTACTATGACTCACAATACTTGTTTTCAATACAAAAGATCCATTTTAGTTTAAAATACATCAATTAGCCAAAACCAAGAAAACGAACTCAATTTGTTTCCAAACGTTAGGGGAAAATACATAATTTATTAATGGCATATAATTATTTTCTACACCTCAATTTGATGCTCGAAGTGGCCATTATGACTCAATGTGTGTATTCTCAATAAAAATGTATCTTTTTAGTTCAAAACATGCGTCAAATAGGTAAAAATGAGAAAACGAGGCCATATTGTTTTCAAACATTATGAAAATTATTCATAATTCATTTTTAGAATGTAATAATCTACCTCACATTAATATGACACCTGATGTGGTTGGTATGACTCAATATGCATGTTTTCAATACAAAAGTTCCATTTTAGTTTAAAATGCATGTCACGTCACAAAAACTAAGTAAATAAGATTGTATTGTTTTAGAAAAAAGATCCATAATTAATTTTTCATGTGTTGGAATTTTCTACATACCAATCTGACACACGATATAGAAAATATTACTCAAGGTTCATGTTTTCAATAAAAAAAGTACCGTTTTAGTTTAAAACACACATCAAATAGAAAAAAACAAGAAAACAAGCACGAATTATTTTCAAAATTTTGAAAAATGGTCCATAATTCATTTGTGATGTGTAGGAATTGACCGCACATTAATCTAACACCCAATGTGATCAATTTTATTGGAAGTGCATGTTTTGAATATAAATGTGTCAATTTAGTTTAAAATGAAAATCACTAGCCAAAACTGATAAAATGAGCTCGGATTATTTTCCAACCATTGTGCAATGATCCATAATTCAATTGTGACATATAGAAATTTACCGCACATAAATCTAAAACATGACGTGGTCAGTATAACTTTTAGTGTGTGTTTTCAATATATAAGTGCCATTTTTGTTTAAAACACTCATCACATAGGAAAAAAATAGAATAAGAAGATCAAGTTATTTTCACATAATTTTATCTACAATTACATAATTAATTTTTTTGTCATTTTTATTTTATACTTATTTAGTTAATTCACATAGAATACATTCTTGAATGTGAAGCAGAAATGATGTGATAGTTGAGGGCTTGTTCTCAAAAATAATGTTCTCTTGAATTGGCCCACATCTGTAGTGATTTTTTATCACTACATATGTGAGACAATTCAATATCACATACTTTTGATAACATTAATAAATGGTGTGACATGTAAGAATCAATCACAACTTAATATGATACATGGTGTTCCTGGTATGAATCAATATAGTTGTCCAGACTTCTCATACATGGATGTTACATATTTTTTATGAATATTGACTACATTATACTAACCCATGCCTGAGGACCATAATAGTTTAGTGCCTTTGGAAACTTGGAACACAATCTTCTTAATTCATGGAATATCTTTAATATATCACACAAAGATCTTCCCATTTTGTAATCGAACATAAAAACCTTTCTTCATAACATGGGGAAAGAAAACATAAGAAATGTTGAACTAACATCCTCGTTAAGGGTAAAAGAGGGAGATATGTATGTATAACATGAGAATAAGGGTATGAAAACATGATCATAGCATTTGAAAATCATACCCAATATATCAAAGATCATAATATTTAGTCACATAATAATTATTGGTGGTTAATAATTCTTTAATCATAAGTAAATAAAAAAAATAATCCATGATATCATAACATTGGAACAAGACATATAATTGGGACATACACAGAAGCATATAAAATCATTTTCTTAGTGGTGAAGGATTTTTACCAAAACATATAAGGGAAACCTATATGAACCTACACCTCTTGGGTGGGACCCAATACCTTTCCTAGTTTTATTACATTCTTCATAGTGGAATGGGTGACTCCAAAAACCATCATAGTAGTCGAGGTTCACTCCCAAGGCCATAAAAGTGGAAAATGTCCCTTACTGAATAGAGTTCACTCCCTATTCTAGATCCATCTTACTAAACCTATTTTAGTCCCCATTCCAACCTAGTATTACTGAAATGGGTTCAATCCCTATTTTGGCCTAGTATTAATGAATTGGTTTCACTCCTTGTTCCACCGCTTTCTTACTGAACCGTGCTTACTCCCAACTATAGCCATGTATTACTGGGCTAGATTTACTCTCCATTCTGACATCATCTTACTAGACTGGGTTCACTCCTCATTCTAGTCCTCTCATATTGAACTGTGTTTACTCCCCATTCTAGCCCTATCATACTGAATAGAGTTCACTCCCATTTTCAGTTCTTCCTATCTCATTAGAAATAAATCTTTACCCAATGCATTAGAGGGAGATATAAGTCCCACCCAACACATTTTAAGAATCAAATATATGAATTCCATAATATAATAAAAATTAATCATATCATAACAAATGAAATGAAATGGGTATCATACAAATTTTATTATATCATAACATATGGAAAGAATATGGGATTTATAATCATTTCATCAAAACACTACCCATTAAAAAAGCGAGCTTCATAATTTTTTTGATGATATAACATGTGGAAGATAAACGGGTTTCATATACAACATTTGATCATAAATATAAACAATCCAAAGAAATGAAAAGAAGGGTATCCTTGGATAATATCCCCAGTAAGGAATAGGTAGCATCCAAAGATGTAATATTATATAGAAAATGTATTTGATCAATCATTTAAAAATTTCTCGAGTAAAATATCCTTTCAAATTTGAATATAATTTTAAAAAACATAATCAAATTTCAAAATCAATTCCTTTTGAAATAATTTATTATAAATCTAGAAATTACCCAAATATTATGGAAACAATTATATTTAAAAATAACATTCAAAAGTTATAATGGAAGAATGAAATCATTGAATGGTTTGGAGGAGTAGGAAATACTGTGTATGTTGTGCATTTTTAAAAAAATTTCTTTTCACATTTTCGGTAAAATCCAAATGGGTATTGTTTTTGAAAATGAAATGAAGATTAATTTTAATTTTTTTTTTGTAAAAAACTAAAATGTGGGTAAAAATATCTTATTTAAAAATCATAATCTTATAATAAAACATTTCTGAAAAAAAATAGAATCGTTGTTTTGGAAGAAAATAGATATCTAGCCGAAGAGAGAAATAAAGTTTGTTTTTCTTTAAAAATAGCTTTATTGTTTTAAGTACCAAAGAGTTGAAAAATAGTACCATTACATGAATATATCATGAATAACCATTTTAAAGAACATTTTTGAGGATTATTGAGAGGTGGATCATAATATTTTATCATATGAAACATAATCATAAAAAATCCTTACAAATGATAAAATTGTAACATGAAATCTTTACCACTTTGGTAACATTGAATCAGAATACCCATGAAGTAATAACATAAAATGAAAAATAAAATATCATGAGGATGAATAAATTAATCGTATTACATGTCTATGGGGTATTATATACACTCCATTAAATAATATTAGTGCACAACATAATTTTTTCCCTCAGAGAATATGTTCAGATGATGAATCATTATTTACAAATGGTTTCCAATGTGTTTTTTCATGGAACTCAAACACCCAATGGTTTAGTATCCATGGGGACCTACTCTCTAAATGTAGGTTCTCATCAGGGAATTTGGTTAATGATGCTTAATAACTCACATTGGTCAAGAGGATGGGAGTTCGGCCTCATCACACCCTTTTGGGGGGAATTATTGCCTACTCTGAGACTCTATTATAGATTTAAGATATGTTTATTAATCCTTTATTTATTCCCAAGTATAATGTGGATCACCCAAGAATTGAAAACCAATAATTATCATCTATAAAATTTATAATATTCTATATGTATTCGAGGTTATTCATCAATGGAGATATTTGTATGTATCTGAGGTTCTCCATAAATGGTATCCCCTTATGTAAAAAATAAATATTCTTTGGATTTGATGACACCAGTTTCCTAGTCTTGCTTTAAAAACATTAGAGTGTATTTTTATATAGGGAGATGAATGTTTTTTTTATATTGGGATCAAACCCATGTGGTGGAATTCCTATGCATCCTTCCAAATGGAATTAGAACCCACATAGTTCATTTCCACTTAATGGGGAACATTATACCTTTTAAGGTCATGTGATAAGTACCTAACCATATAGTTTAACTTCATGAAGAATGAAAGTCTAGGAGGAAGGTTGTGCTTATTCAATTTTTGGTTCTATACTTATGTTGATGTGGACTAGGGGACTTGGAAGGAAGATGGATTCCTAGGTTGAATTAAACCCTACCAAGAAAGTGGAAAATAGAGAATAGGGTTGATTTCAGATATTCGGTTTGGACCTCAATGAGGCTTCCTACATTTTCCATATGGATGAGAATCAAATTACATATAGTTTGGTTGTAAGGACTAATGCCTATGGAGGCCCTTAAAATATTTGACTTGTATGCGAGTATGGCCCTTTGGGCGGTTGAATATAGGGATTATTTCTAAAGAGGATTCCCTATAAAGGGACCATGAGGGATGTATAAACTACTGATTATATTAAGGATTGTTTTAAGACTAGTCCATATTAGGATTCAAAGATTAAGTGAATTTTTATTGGGGATTACTTTTGATGAGGAGGCATATTCAGCTTCGTCCCTAAGTGAGTGTCTTACATATCCTGATTTTAACAAGAATCTGAGTTATCATAGTTCAATAGATGGAATGGATCATGTAGATATCATGATCAATGCTAACCTCTAATCTCAAGTGATTCATTCTCAATGTGTGAAATAATAGGAAGAAGACGATCCTAGATTCCTCCCAATCTACTTCTATTCGCATGTTTTCATGGTGAAAAAGAAAAAACAGAGAAGGATGGGGCATTGAGTGTGCCCACATACTCTACCCCCTCTTCTACTAATAGTAGAGTTCTGGGATAAAATGCTTCCCACTCTTCACATTACCCTAGAACATGCCCCGGGTATGGAAAATGTGGAAGTAAAGAAGAAGGAGAGAGGGGATAGGACTCTAGTTCCCATCCCCTCTCTGACCCAATGGCCAAGAGGTAGAAATGGGAAAGAGTAAAACCTATTGTAAAAAAGGATAGGGTAATAATCTTGTAGGTATTCCCAAAAATCAGTTCTAAATCAAGAGAGGGGGATCTCATTCCATGTTGAATGGAAAAGGAAGTCTAATAATCACCCTTCCATCCTGGAACAAGAGGCTTTGGTTATCAAAAATGATAGGGGTAGGACATGGTCCTAATCAAAGTATCTAAGAATAAGAAATCCCTAACACTTTCCTTGGGGTAGGGGTCCCCATGACCATAGGGATAGAAATTCACATGTACCTTGAGGGACCTGATCAGACAACCGTACAAGTGCGGGAAACCTATCACTATAGAAATACACACCCAAATGGGGGACGTATTAGTGTTCCACTTTCTAGGGTTGTACAAGTCTATATGACTTAGTGGGGGTTTCAACTTGGTCCCTCTTTGAAAAGGTATCCTAGGTAAGGGGACCCATGTTACTGGTGGATTGAAGAACGGTTCACAAGGTGACATTCACAAGTGATTGGCACAGAAGCTTAGTACGGGTGTTCAGAGATTGTCCGAGGAGGAACTAAAAGTGATTTGTTTAGGGGGTATATGACCATATAAGCTGAATATTACTTCATAAGTGGACCACTCATGTAACAACACTTAATAAAGGATTTTAGCTTAAGCAGCACATGTCTCCTCAGATGTCCAATGATGGGTGTCACGTTGGTCCTTATTTAGGAAGAGGGGATCACATAGGTGGATTCCTATTATTTAACAAGGGTCGTTATGAAGGTATATTGTGGTTTATACCCAAAGGGTACTTTGATCTCACCTATCCCCTTCAATTCTCTCTACTCTCAGGTTTTGGAGAGCTACTTGAGAAGATACGACAGACCAAGGAGAAGGTGATGCGCAATCAGATCTCTAGGTGTTCTTATGATTTTTTTTGTCCAAATGAGGAGCCATGGGGTCTTATTTGTAGGAAATTAGGTTAGCCTAGTTGAGAGATGTTTTTCGAACAGGTCCCAAGCATATGTTATTGGTGTAAGTCATCCGCATAGGGGTGGAATGACCTTTGGTTCCGTGCATGGAGTGTTGTGCGGGTCTTTCAGTGTGAAAGTCTTAGGCATAGGTCTTGGGAATATCCTTTGGGAATAGTTCTATTTGATATTTCTTAGAGAAATTCACTGCTTTAACATAAATAATATATTTTTCATAATGTTTTAAATTCCTTGGATGAAAAGAGTGTCAAAAAATTCCCCACCCCCACAGTATTGGATTTGATCAAAGGTAGATGGTTGAGTCCTATGGTTGAATAGGGAAAATATTGTGCGGTTGATTCTGCCCAATCATGAAGGTCATCCACATAGCTTGGCCACAGTGGTATAGTGCACAGACCAAAAGTGAATCTTCCTTGTGTAGGTCTTAGGCGCAGGCTAACGATTCCAATAAATATTGATGGCCCCTTAGTCATTTTCCACACTTCATTCACAGTTTTTTTTCTCATCTAGCATATCCTATGCCCAGCTATGTTTCATTACCTATTTTGTAAAGGTCTCACATGGAGTTCCTTTTGGTTTGTACACCTGAGTGGTGGTGCTATGCATAGAAGCCTCATTGGAGAGTCTAAGCAAGATTCCTAGTTGAGAGACTTGGTTGAGGGACCTAGCTAAAAGGGTTGTGTGTGGGACCTAGCTGAGAAGGCTACATTCCAACTGTCATTTTTGAAACTTTTGGGAATTCTTCCAATATTTTAATTTTTTATGTTAATATTTTATCATGGAGAACTTGGTGTCTTCATATAGGTGTTCATTAGCTATAGCAATGACTTCATCCACCCAATCTGTTGCACGTTCTTATGAGATGATTGATGTCATTGGGCCTGATTACTATGACATGATTGAGCCCACTATGTCGGATATGGGGAGTCACTTGAGGCAGTATCATTATGAATATCCATATAGAGACTATATTCCACTATATAAACATATAACTTCGAGTAATTCCACCATCCCTGGGCCTCAGAGCCACTTTCCAAAGATGTGGTTTGTGAGGAACACCAACTACCACTGTGTTAAAATATCTTCCAAGGATGTATTTATCAATGAAAGGGAAAAATACCTATTATCTGCATTGTACATCATGTCAAATGTACTCTAGATTTTAAGTCACACATGAATGATTCAATTCGTCACTATTATCATTCAACATTCTATGCCTCATAGACTGATCAAACACAAGGTTGGAAGGAAGACAAGTACTTCCTCTCTAGTGGGGGTGTCGAGCCTGAGTGAATGTGGGTATATTGGGTGCATCAAACCCACGAGTTTTTCAAGAAGGACATACAATTTTTCCACATTTATGAGACTTTATATGTTGAGAAAACCTATGTCTACAATAAGATAGATATTATCCCTGAATTTCTTAATCAGTGGATTCTAGAGACAAATTATTTCCTTATGATGCATGGAGAAGTTGGTATCAGCCTGTGGGACATCTATCATCTTTCTAGGGCCCCTATAACTTGGGGAGATGTTCAATGAATTCAACCCACCACATTAAACATGGGATGATGCTAAAAGGACATCACCTTTCTCCCATGAGATTTATAAGGTGGAAAAGAAACTAACAATAATGGATTTTCACCAAAAAGGTAATATTATTCTTTAAAAATGGATGATGGTTTTTCAAAAACTCTGATGGGAATGTCCTAAGTGCTAGTTCCCCATAATATGTGCCACCTCAAAGAATAGGGGTGCTTCGTCTACGTTCTATCCCACATTAGTGAAGGGAGAGTATAGGAATTGGGTTATAAGGACAAACTTAAGGTTCATAAAAATATTCACCTACACTGCTTCTTCTCCATATGGTCGAGTATTTACCTCCTTCTAGTTTGTGGTTCAATGTTCGGTGTAAGACTGGTGAGTTTTTTCAACAACCAAATTAGTATAGGGAATGTACATAGGGTTAGATTCCCCACTCTTGGAAAAAAATAAATTGGTGTCTTCTGTACATATATAGTTGGAAAACCCATTTTAGGATTAAAGGTTAATTTCCAGTGTTATGGTGGTGGGTCACCACACATTTAATCTAATATGAAGCTCTGATCCTGGTTAAAATCTCTTATAGCTGGTTCCATCCATTCATTCAAGGTCTATTGGGAATTCAACCCCTGAGCCTAAAGTATAATGATGTGCAGAAAATGATGAATTTATCAAGAGAATTTATCTTCTTTTCACATGGTAACCTCCCAACATGTAAATTTATTGATGATGGAAAGGAACATAATTACAAGCTGAGGTCATACATGATAGCATTCAGAGAAAGTTTACTGGTGGATCATATTTTCATTGAGATCATATAGGAGGCCTATGATCTATATTGATTTTCCTTCCAATTCAAATGTCTTTAATAGTATGTCATCATTTCCCATATACAATTATGGTTAGAGAATCATATGATAGTATCCTGAAATATCTTGATCTTTATGTCCATGGAAGTATCCAAAATTTCAATCATGTTGCCTCCATTAGATGCATCAATTATGTTTGAGGTTAGGTATGCCAAAGATTGGGTCTCTTAATACCCCCAAGGGAAATTGATTAAAGGTATTTACCAAATTGAGTCCAAGATGACTGTTGGTCATAGGAAGCATAGGAAAAAGACTCAGGCTGAAGATGTTGATGCTAAATCTATGGATCCATCAAAATTATCATAGGCAAAGATGACAAAGTTGGATAGAGTTGAAAGAACAGTGCCTCTGATACCAAGGTGTTCTAGCTGTCACCATCAGGAGGAGACTCAGGATCCATCACCTCATTATTTTGAATGATAAAAGAGACCTTAAGAGTCCTACAGATAAAATATCACCAATTCATCTACACAGCTATTTGTATTAGAGTCAAACTAGTCACAACCCTTAGTGATCTAATTTTGGGATAGCATGAATCATGATGTCAGGGATGCAAAGGAGTTTCTTCAAGATGTTTTGTGATTCCTAGAGTTGGTCGATATCAAATCACCTTATGATCTTCATCATGAAAATAATTTTCCTAGGGTAACAATGTATTTATAGGATATGGAGTCATTTCCATATGC
Organism: Viscum album; assembly: GCA_963277665.1. Lineage (NCBI taxonomy): Eukaryota > Viridiplantae > Streptophyta > Magnoliopsida > Santalales > Viscaceae > Viscum > Viscum album. The sequence goes on from OY728123.1 coordinate 1,762,806,247, forward strand.
AACTAATGATTGAGTCCCAACCTCAGAGAGAGTTCCTGACATGTTGGATTGATGAGTTCTTGAAGGGGTAACTGTTTATCCTAGGGAGGAAAGGGACATTTATATTAACTCTACTGACATATTTCTATTTTATTCTTTCACTTTTATACTCTTTCTCCCACTATCATTAATTAGGAGTGGATTTTATTTTATAACTAGGAATAAAAAAATAATAATGAATAGGTGATGGAGGATCAGGGAAAAAGGTGTATTGGTCACCAAAGTATGGGCCTACAGGTACCCCTATTGAGGTAGTGGACTAGGCCCTTGGGTCTCTAGAATTATCCCCAGGTAAGAGAACCATAGTGGAGGTGATGGTAGTGGGAATTCCTCAACTGTCACCTTAGGTATTTTCTTCTAAGAAGGATGATATGATCATTTCTTCATCTTAATATAATAAGCACAAGATAGAACTAATGATGTACAAATGCATGTGTCGTAGTGAGTCTTTATCATGTTATCTGATATTGTGACATTCTTGGCATACCTTTATAACTGGGATTATATTTTGAGGAGTATTCATCCCTTTCCTCCCTTAGGGGATCTAGTACTAGTCCTTTAAGGATCGAGGATGATACTTGGTTGGAGGTGAATATTCATGCTGATTAATCTATCATCTTGACGGAAAAAGCATCAAAAGATGAAACTGTGTCTTCCCCCACTTCCATAGAGAAGGATTAGGGTGACGATAATGCTAGATGCACTCCCTTAAGTGTCACATTCTGATTCTAACTTTTTTCTATTCTTGATATTTTAGATATGTCACCTATAACCAAAGAACATGGTTTATTAGTCAAATTTGGCCTCATTGTTACTTAAAAATAGGATAATATGGATCTTAGGCGGTCCAATGAAGGTGTCAATACTAATCCTAATTCTATGAGGCTTAACCACACTATTACTTCAATTAAATTGGTATAGGGGATCATTGTTGAAGCCAATTTGGGTTTCGAGCAACATGCTTTGGATATCCTTACTCACGATGAGGATATGAGACTTGAGGCTTTTCATCATGAGCATTGGACATAATTAATCCAAAACATGAAATTTTAGGTTCCATTAAGGAGATAATTGATTTTTAAAAGAAATTGGAAGGATGTGAGTTTTACTATTCATGAAAATTACAAATATAGTTGATTTTATTTTAGTATATGTTTCACATTATATCACAAATATTATAGATTTTTCTATAGGTCATGCTTCCAAATCACATCATGAATGAGACATCAAATTCCAACGTACTATTGTCGTCAAGGGAACAATGGTTGAGAATTTTGAAATGTTAAATTCTAAGGGGCCTCTGGTTCCAACTTCTATGAAAAATCATGAGGATTTTCCTCTTTAGAAGGTCTCGACTTTGAGATTTGAGGTTGGGGACACTATAGAGGTACCAGTTCTGGCAGTTGATCCAACAACGGGTGAGTTTCATTAACTATTTCAATTCATTTTCCATCCTTTCTACTTTTGTACCTCCTGATGTTAACTAGAAGTATCATTTTATTTATAGTGTAATCGACTTCGATGACAGGGCTTGATATGGGGGGCTTCCATGCTAGCTCCACCAACATCTATAGGTGAGTTCGAGGCTACTTTTGAGGGAACGAAACACGGTATCTCATTGAGTTAACTAATCCTAGATTATATATCTCTCCATGAAGATGAAAATGAGTTTTATCAAGAGATTCATGATGATTTCATTCCTAAACATCTTCTCATTTAGTGAGATATCTAGAAGATAGTTGGGGAGACACCTCTTGAAGAAATTCTATTGATACGTCTCCTAATTCCATTCAAGCAGTCCGTGCAAGGATATAGAAGATTTAATTATTACGAAATCCATGATACGGTGAAGGTGATCATCCAAAAAAGGAAAGAGGAGTGAAGAGTGTAATAGGATGAGTCATGGAAGGCTGACCAATTTGAGGAAATTATAGTTCCTATAATCCAATCTGCATCCAACCCTTCCAAGTAGCTGGATGTGTAACAAAATCACCTTAATGAGATGTTTTTCTAAATGATGTACCTCAAATAATAATTAAATTTTACATGGTAATAGGTATTCAACTTCATAAAACCCTATTAAGGGATTTCGCACGTAGGATATAAGCTATTAGTGTCGAGCATGAGATGCTCCATAAAGCCTAGGAGGCTACTACTACCCAAATTGATGAGATTCCAAAAGCTGTAGTAGTTTCCTAAGGTAATGTTCAACTTAAAAAATCCCACATCAAGGAAAAGATTTAAAATTTTGTAGAGGGGATCTGACTTTTAAAAGTTCCTCTCTGTATTTGAACATAAATGAAAAGGATTTTTTTTGTTCCAAATCAATTGTGTCTTCATCCCAGTTTTTGTTTTTTTTATTGTAATGTAACATTAAAACTGATTTGTGTAGAAATATTTTGTTATCCATTCATTACCACAATGAAAAGTATGGGGAAAATGTTCTAATTTTTTCCTATCCAAGTGGCCTAGTGATTGAGATTTGGATTTTTCTTATACAACACTTTCTATGTTTTCATCCAAACAAGTTTTCTGCCATTTATATTTTTAGGGACCAATTTAATGTTTCCTAAACCATACGGAGTGTATGTCTTGCGAGATGAGAGTCAAATTTTGTACGGAGTTCCCTTTATGGGTTTTGAACCTGGAGAGTACTATGAATTTTTTATGGGAAGTTTAAATTCATCCAATCTAAACATATAAGGATAGTGTTTTAGGTTGAATTTCTTTGACCAAAAGTCTTAAAATAATGACCCAAATAGGGTTTGAGGGAAATAATGCTATGAAATTATTCAGATATTTGATGGGGAATCTTGAGTCGTTATTTTTTTGTTCTTTAATGTAAAACATTATATCCATACATAGTGGATATCACTCTTGTGTATGAAGATATCACTGGGTGAAAAAACACATTTGATGGGATGTTTTATGAAAGTCCAACTAGGGGGTGTACTTTATAGTCAAGTAATGATATAAATAGGAAAAAAGAATTATTTTGTGGGAAAATTATGCAAAGAAAATTGGGAAATTTTACATCATAGTCATTCAAATATGTCTTCAAGAATTCTGAAATTCTATCACTAAAATTCGATGAATGTTTGCGGAGATTCATAGTTCCCTGGGCAAGGAGTTTGGTTTTTGGTAGAAATGTACATGAACACTTAAGGGGTATTTCTAGTAAAAATTTTCCAAGAATGAGGAAAACTGGTTTCCCACTTAGGCCTGGCCCAAGCAGCAGAAATATTGAATATGTAGTTTTAGTTCATAAAACTAGGACAAAAATGTTATGTAAACAACAGATGACATGTGACCAATCAATCCAAGTTCATTACTTTATACTTTGAACATGAAGGAGGAGAGTGTAAACCATAGACTTGGAGCTTTTCAGATTGAGATAAAGGATACAAGACAAATATTTGAGGAATGACCATATACTTATTTGAATCATGGGTACCAACATAATTTGGTCAAGGTTATGAGGATAGAAGAGGCCTCTCCCAAATGAGATGTTACGATTGGTTGAAAAAACCCATTACGAGGGTTGTTTTATACAAGGAAGACTGGGGTGCATACTACATAGTAAAATAGTGTCATCATTTGGCTACCCATTTTGTAGTTTTTTTTTATAAAAATCCAATTGAGGTGTATTACACGTAGTCAGGAAAAAGAGATCTCAGGTATCATACATTTTGTCACCAGAATCCAAGGAATGATTTTGAAGATATGAAAATATTTAATATTAGGAGTATGATGTGTGGAATGGATATGTCTAAGCATAGAGGAAGTGTTCAAAATGATATTTTTCATTATTGGGAATTCCATTCTATATATTTGACTCATATGTAAACAGGGGACATCTAGGTTTCCTTGGTGGGACCTTTAATGAGGGGACCAAAAATAAAACCTCTTGTATGGATCATTATTTGTTTTATAGGGGGGGATTTTTCTTTACCCTTTGGTTGGGACAAGGACTAAAGGACTAGGTGTCACAACATATCTCAATGGTATGCGAATCAAGACACACGTTGTCCATTGAGTACCTTTCCATTTAAATTCACACATCAAGGATATTATCCATGCAGTTTCATGTCATGTGGTTAGGAGGAATTCGTCTTGACATGAAGAGAAATAGAATATTGTTGCTAGTATAGGGAATAGGGCCCGATTGTCACTATTTATCTTATCAAGTAAAGAATAAATCCATATATAGTTATGAAATAAGTCCCCTAATATAAATAATGAGTGGAGAGAAATGGGGGTTTTATTTTGATATGAGTTCACACATAGTGTGAGAACTCATATGGGTCTTCTCATGTAGATATGACGTGTACATGGGAGAGTGGGAGTATTTACTATATTATGTTATGACTAGGCCCATGATTAGAGATCTGGATGTCACTACATATCTTGTGGAAGTGATAATTGATCCATATGTAGTTCTTGACAAAAGCATGCAATTTATTTTTAGTTGATGAGGACATATGGTGTGTCATTTAGGCTCTTATAGCTATGAAAATGGTAACCCCAGTGTGAATTGACATTCCTCACTTGTCTATGGAACTTTTTTTTACCAAAACTCCTAATCCCACATGAGCTATGCTTGGTGTGAGAAACAAAGAGTGCAAATAATTTTATTCCATGGCACAAAGGTAGGACATGTGAAGGATAGTGACATTTACTTGTTGCAGATGGGATATAGATATGATCTTGGTGTTTCTATGTATCTCATTAGGATGAGAATCAATCAATACATAGTTCTTGAAATATTAAGCAGTTTATTTTTATGTGGTAAGGATGAATATGAACCGATGTGAAAGAATGGAAATGTTGTGGTTGGGCCTGAGGATGGAAATATGGGTGTCACTACATATCTCATTGAAATGAGAATCAACCCATACACAGTTCATGAAATTATACTTGTGCAGGTCTGATTCATACATAGGGTGTGGGGTTTTTTTAATGGTTGGGACCTATATTATAGATTCATGCAACATTATATATCTCATTGCAATGAGAATAAATCCACACATAGTTATTGAATATTTTTCCCCACACCAATAATTCATTAATATGGGGAAAGGGGCTTCAATATCTTATGGAATGATGATTTCACCCAACACACGTGATCTAGGCATCACTATGCATCTCATTGAAATGAGTGTCAATCCATTTGTTCTAGAAGAGTTACCTGTGTATAAATGGTTCATACATTGAGAAATGTGGAATTTTTTTCCTTTTATTAATGGTCAGACCAAATATTGGTGATCCAAGCATTATTATGTATCTCACTGGAATGAGAATCAAGCCACATGTAGTACTTGAAAAGGACCCATGTACCGATCTGACTCACACATAGGGAAAAGAGTCTTATATATATATATTATGGATGTACCCAGTATCAGAGATCCATGATTCACTACATATCCTATTAAAATGAGAATCAATCCATAAATAGTTCTTGGAATTATTGTGCAGTTTAACATCATGCGTTGATGATATTGGTCATGCAGTTTACTGTCATGACATCAAATGAGGAAGACATTGACCCTATAGTTTAATGTCATGTTGTAAGGAAAAATGGTGTGTTGCGGTTTTAGGTCATACGATGAGGACCTCATTTCATGTGGTTTATCATCATGTGACAAAGATGATGTCACTATATAGTTTAACATCCTATAGTTAGGATGAAGATATGTGTGATTACATGAAATACTTTTTCAGGAACCTCGCATTGGTTAGAGTTTTAATGGTTTATCTATCCATTGAGATCAAGGAATAATCTTTGTTGGAGTACACCATGTGCATGGAGTAAGGTCCCCCCCAACTTTGGTTTAATATTTAGAGGTTTCTTTCTTGTTATCATTGGATTAATGTGGACCATCATGATTTCTCCTTGGAGGAAAGAACGGAGGAGGGCCTTCTTGTAAAATATCACGCAATCTGATTCTAATAAACCTCCAAGTGGTACAAGGTATGAAATATCTTTTCACCCAATCACTCTAATTCAACCAGTCATTTATAGGATTGATCATCTATTGATAGTTGATAACATATGGAAGCATAGAGTAATCAAAATAGAACCTCAATGGGCAGGACTGCTTCTTCTCCATATAACAATGTGTATGGGGTGTCCTGTGTGGCAGTATAAACTGTAGTCTAGTAATCCCATAAGGGAAAAATAGTTTTTAGGCCAAAAAGTTTAATCTTTATCCCCTATATTTTGGAGTATGTTTTACATGGTCTTTTTTAGGGCATTTATCTATCCATTACCAGCTTTATAATAGTGGGATGAATGGTTGGATTAGATATCGTATTCTTGGTATAGCTTTTACTCCTCATCAAAACAAAAATTGGTGAATTTTTCCATCAATATTTTATAAGGGACTCCAAATATGTTAATGATGTTAGTTATTGTGATTTAGATAATGATTTTGGACCACACTTCCTTGAGAGGTATTGCATCAACCCATCTGTAGAAGAAATCGATAGTAGTTAAGATGTATTTAAACTTCTTGGCAATAGATGGGGGGGTATAAACCCAATACATCCATTATCATATGGAGAATAGCATGTAGTATTCCAATATTTGTAGAAACTCCATGAGTTTATAGATGAAGTTGAAATTCAATTGATAGTAATGAAATTTCTTGGGGAATTATATGAAATCTTGTTTAATAGTGGGCCAGTAATACCCAAGCCTTCAAAGTTGGTGGGAAATATTATATGAAGACTAATCGGTGTCGTAGGTCCCACTATATAATTCATCCATAATGGCCCCATTATCTACTCCATCGATACATCTGAGGAGGACTCCATCAAAGCCTCATTTGTAGAGGACATTCTAGTGATTTGAGCCATCATAGAGGGTGAATTTGGATTATCTCCATATGATTTCTTAATTCCTAGCTCTATATAGTGGGATTACTCCATTTTAGAGGTAATAAATGATGGTTTCCATCCACCCAGTGGTATGACCATATGATTTAGGGATAGGTATGACTTTGTTAATCACTTTATATTTGATTTGAATGAAAAGGGAAAACATTCAGAGATGGGTGATGATGATGACCATTTCTTCTGAGTTTGGATCTATCAGTGTTGTTGCTACATTTTCAAATGCATCTGCTTGGTAATTTTGTGATTGAGGGATGTGAGTCAATGTTGGTTCTTAGGGTAACTCTTCCATCAACCCTTGGACATAGTCAAGTAGGGGGGTCAACTCTTCTTTTCTAATGGAGTACTCTTCATTGATATGTTTGATTACCAACTCTGATTCACCCATCACATCCAGGTGGTTCAATGGTATTTGGAGTGCCAGTTCCAAGCCCACAGTCAGGGCCTGGTATTCTACCTCATTATTGGAACAACCTTTTTACATAAGAAAGGAGTACATTAAGAATACATTTTCTAGGGAAATGAACACGATGTATAACCCAACTTTATTGATCTTTGGGTCTTCCATTATCATTCTCGTTGGGATCCTGGATGCACTATAAAAATATATTTCCCATGTTTGGGGGACATCCTGAGTATTAAATATCTAATCATCTAGAAATTTAGTATTTAATGAAATTTTTTATATAGATAGGTGTTCTACAAGGAAATCTTCCAAGACTTGGCGTTTCACTGCATTCTAAGGCACAAACTATATATCAAATTATTGTATAATAACTACCCACTATGAAATACACCCTATCAACATAAGACAAATGAAGAAGTATTATAGTGGGTTATTATGATATACTAAGTTGAATTCATAGTGATATCGGTAGTGCCTCAATTTCAGAACTACAAATATTAAAGACAGCCAACTCTTCTTGATATCTGAATAATGTGCCTTAGCATTAAGCATGATTTGACTAAGATAATAGAGTTTTTTTTCATTCCCAACATAATTGTTTTGCACAATGAAGGCGTCTAGTGATTGTTCCTGTGTTGTATCATACATAATGTGTTGTTTTACCTCAACATGTGGCATAAACACTGGTGGGATCAAGAGGTATTCCTTGTGGGTGCCAAATGCTTCCAGAATGTCATCGTTCAACTGATACATGAATCCCATGTTCATCATTATAGTGAAGGGAAAACACTTTCTTCAAATATTGTCTAAGAAGAATAATATGTTATCCGGGTTTCCTTGAAATCCAATCAATTATTTAAAGTTTCAAGGAGGTTACATTCTAAGGATAGTTTCTTTTCTATGTTCAACTTTGGTTCCATGATTGTATACAACAAATCCAACAAAAATCGTTAAGGTTACCCCAAAATTCTATTTTAACGGGTTCATTTTTAGGCTATGTTGTCGTAGATTTTTTAAGATAGTCTCTAAGTCCTCCAAGTGGTTAGAAATTTATCCCGACATGACCACTAGATCACCAATGTAGCTTTCCAATGACATCCCTAGAAAGGGTTTAAAGATGTTGTCCATGGAACATTGGTATGTGACATCTGCGTTCTTTAATCCAAAGGGAAATACCTAATATAAAAATAACCCTTTGGGGGATCTGAAGGTTGTGTCTCCTTCATCTTCTAGGGCCATCCAAATTTTTTTGTACCCTAAATCGGCATTAATGAGGGAGAGGGATATTTAACCAGCCATTGAATCAATCAAGAATTTTATGATTGGAACAAGGAATTCATCTTTCCGATAGTTCAAATAGACATCTCTAAATTAAATGGAGACTCTAATTTTCCCATTAATTTTATTATAAGGGAAAATATTTTCTATCTATTTTGTATTTTCTACCTCCCAAATTTTTTTGAAGTTGATGAGCTAGTTATCATTAGCCTCAATTTTGGAGGCATGAGTAGGATCTATCCTTCTGGATACTTGTTTGTATCCCTATTGATCTTCTAGAAAACCCAAGTGATGTGTGGAAACCTTAGGGTTAAGTCCTAGAATCTATATGTAATTCTAGTAAAATACATCCCTATGATTCTTCGATAAGGAATCACATATCTCACATGCTTCGAAAGTCATGGCCATGATGATCAGAGTGGGATGTGAATCTTCCTTTCTACCCAGATTTATATCTATAATTATATCCATAGTGTTGGATATTCCTTCCTCAAATATTGGAGGGGAATCCCTGTGGTCTTCCTCTTATTCCTCTTCCTCATTATTTACCTCTTTTACCACTTCATGGGAGGTAGGCGATGAAGCAAGAAACCCAGAGCCAAGGGAGGAGTCGGTATTTGGACATTTAGAAGATGACTCAATCATTTTTGTCTCAATCAATGGCACGAGATATTTCTAGGTATCCAATGGGAAGATAAGGGAATTATAATGATCATATATATATTCTTTCATTTATGGGAAATCTTCATTTAGCCTAGATGATGATAGGGTTTTTCTGAATCTCAAGGGATGGAATAAAGAGAATTTCATCCAAGTTTTCATCACTGTTTGGGGAGTTGATGACTTATCCTCTGTTATTGAGTTCAATTGTCACGACTAACATTACATAAGTCATAAAACTATTTTTTGAAGTCAGGACCAGCCCTAGGATTTTATTAATGGTTAGAACATGCTCTACACTAATCTTTATTAAATGGTTAATTGGGATCATCTCCATTCCATTTGGGGCATTGATCCAATAAATATTATCATCCCTGAATTGTTTCCCATACTTATAGTATAATCTTGCATTAATGTACGGCACCTCACAGTAGTTTTAATGTGGGATTTCATAAAAATTTCCCAATTTAACATTGATATAATATTTTCTACATTTTTGTTATGATGAAGGAATGGTCACATACTGATTTAGCCAAGGTCTTCCAGGAAGGACATTCAAGGTTGTATCATGCCAAACTACCAAGAATTCAGAGTTAGACACTAGATATTTAAACTAAGTTATGTGTGTGACCTCACCAAGTGTCTCTTTCCCATTCTTATCATAACCATGTAACATTATAGTAGAGGGGGACAAATCAGATTCGTTGAGACCTATTTGGCGAAGTGTCCAAACTAGAATGTCATTGAGTCCTGGGTCAATATCAATAAAGTCTTTTCAGATATCATTGTCATTTATTATTAAGGATATATAAAAGGTCCTAACATGTCCTTGTAAGATAGAATCTCCACCATTGTATGTGAAAGAGATGACCTCACAGTATTTTGTGGAATCATTATCTGCACAATATACATCAGCAGTAGTAACCTCAACTTCAAACTTGTGATATCTTGACAAGGCCTCTAAAAGTGTATCTCGTAGATATTTCGATAGACTTAAAGTATCTTGGATGGAATACTTAGCTAGTAATTGGGAAAGTTACTTAAAAAATCACACTTTTAATCCATAGGTTTGTGCCTCCCAGCATGGGAGTGTTCTTTTATGGGTGATTTTGGTGCGGATGTTCCAAGTGTAGATGGACCATCACTTCGAATAGGAGTTGATAGTGATTCCTCTCGTGGTGAATGAGGTTTACTGGGTCTGCATACACACAGATATTGGTTATTCTATTGAAAACCCTCTAGGAAATATTCAAGAATGATTATCTTAGGTTGGGCCTTGTCATTCATGGGATAATTCCCTTATTCTTTATAATCTTGCCGAAGAGATATCCCATGAGTTTTAGCTGCATATACAGTTTGAGAGGGGGCACAGTTAAAGTAGTGACTTCTGGCATGACTGTATATTCTTATGTGAACTTGACTTTGACTATCTCTCCTTAAAATTCCCCAATTAAGCACATTGAATTTAGGTTCATAATAAAAATTACCTTGTGTGAAGGGATCCATTAAGTGAATAAAATTAATAGAACTGAAGATAAACTCCTTGTCTGATGAATATTTGTTCTAGTGGGAAGATACCTATTGTACCATTTTCCGAGGTGATACCCATACTTTTGGGATTATAAGCATGACGTCTACTAAAGTTAAGGAAAACTTCAGTTTTAGTGTAGTCCCATCTTCATGCATATGATTATTACCTTTCTGAACATGTATATTTTTGGAGGCCTGAGCTTCAGGTGAAGTAGGTTGTATTACAGTGGAAGCATTTGAAGGTACATTTGGATATTTTTTCTATGATATAAGAATAGAGTGAGTCTGGTTATTTTTTTTATATCTATCTAACCAATAAACTTCTATGTACTCTTCATCTAAACTTCTTTCCATTCATTTTCTTCTTCTAGGTCAGTTATTGAAATACGTGAAACCTGAGAATGTTAATTTCATAGTTTCACTTTCATAGAGCCCACTATCTTTTAACAGAGATTTGTGAAGAAAAAAATCCTAAACATGGTTCCCCAGAATTTGATGGAAGGGAAACTAGTTTTTTTCAGCTTCATCGCCATCTTTTATGGGATTCCTAGGCTTTGAAAACTTGAATATGTTTTTTCCAATGTCGAGATGAAGTAGCTAGGGACTTGGTCATTTCACGAAGAATATACCATGTTTTTTATCTCCTCAAACTGCTTCCACATTTGGTCTCTTTCATCTTCCTAGTGAGGTGGGTGTTTCTACTGATTCTCGAGAGATGGAGCTATATAGTATGGTGTAGTCTTTGAAATAGGAGTGAGTACAGGGGCCTACTTAAGTTTAACTGTAGTGGCATATGACTTTTCTATTCTACATCCCTGGGTGGATGTAATTACTCAGTATATTTCCTTCATCTCTAAAATGGAGTCTTCTACCTATTGAGAAATTGTGGTAAGGTCTCAAAATCCTCCTGTATATTTTACAAGTTTTAGTAGTATGTACTACTCATTATGAAGATTATCTATAAAAATGGAAAACATATTCTCTAAAGGGAGTGGTATGTTTAAGAAGTATGTCAATCCTTTCCACTGAGTGATGAAATATAATAATCTTTTATTCTCCCATAGCTTATAGTTCATAAATTCAAAGACTATTGTCGTCTTTAGATTCAAGCTAAAATGGAAGATGAATTTTTGATGGAGGTCTTCCCACCCAATGATTGACCAAGACTGTAAACTTGTGTTCCACACAAGGTTTTGTCTATGTAGTGATTCTATAAATGACCTAAGTTTTACTGCCTCTTTTTGTTCTAGAGTACCCATCACGGGATCATAGAAAGAGAGAAAATGAGTCAAATGGGGCTATGAATCTCTCAATCCATTAAAAACGTGAAATATAGGGTTTATAAAGTTTTTATGGGGGAAGATTTTGATTTACCCATTCAGGGTAAGTATTATTTTTAGGATGTATTAGTGCACTTCATTCCTTTATAGATTCTAATATAGCCTTTACTGATTCAATAGTGTTTATTATCATTTGAGGAATGTCTGGATGAACCATAGCTAGAATGGGTGTAGAGGATAGAGCTTGAAAAGGTGCAGAGGCTAGAGCCTAAATAGTTGTGATGGCTAATAGGTCCATTAGAGAGGTCACTACCAGTACTTTCCATAGATATCCTATAGGGTAAGGCATGTAATGATGTTCCTGGACATGTTATCGATGTGTACCCAATAAACAGAATTCTTGATCTTCCATTGTTGGAACCAAATGTATTGGTGGTTGGTATCCCACATTGAGTGGATATTCCAAATCTTCTTGAGTTGATACAGAAAACTATCTTTATTGAGGTGCTCCAACTAGAAGTGAAAGTTGAGGATCTTCTTATAGAACATATATTATAGGAATGCAACCTTGATGTAATTCAGTATTGAGTCTTCCAAACTCCATCATCTATTCCTCTTATTTAGTGAATATTTCTTCTATTGAAATGAGTTTAACCTCTCTAGATTGAGGGTGAGGTACAATATAACCATTAACTTTTCTGTTATTGGATTCATTTCTAGGAGGAAATGGTGAATTGTTCAAGGGAGTTCCTAAATTCAAGGAAAGTTTCTGGTTTCGGGTAAGCACACCTCCTTCATTTGTTTTGGTGTAGACCACATTATGAACCAAAATATCCAATTCAAACACATCTGAATTAGACTCATGTTCTGTATAATTTTTGAGGGTTACATTGATGATATTAACTGATGAAAAACACAATGAATGAATTCTATCAGTTACTTTGAGAGAATTTGTTCATCAATAACCTCTACAATTCCTTTTCCTCTCCTTTTTTGATTCTATGGGAACTTCTTGGAGGATAGTGATCCAAATGGAATCTCTAGATATTTTTGTAATGTGGGTTCCAATTAAAAATACTATGTCATGGAATTTGACTACCAAAGAGGATTCAACTTAAATATTCTTTCCTAATCAGGAGAAGAATGATTCCTGCTAAGGAGGTGGTTTTGAGGTGGAAAATCCCCCATCCGTGAGGGCTAGGTCTATTACCATTCCACTTTCAAAACCATTTGAGTCTAGTTTGTTGACATCAAGGGTTGTGTTAGAAAATACCCCATCCATATGGGATAGGGTTTCTTCTGAACCATCATATATACAATATATATGACTTCCCTAATAATTTTATGGAGTTTTGTCCGAACATGGGCTAGGTGCATCATTTGAAATGTACGTGGATTAACCATCGTTGAAGAACATTGTGATATTTCTTAAATTTTAGCTATTTGATGACTAACATCCTCTAAGAGATAGTCTTGATCAATATTCTCATATTCTTGAAAATAAGTCTCTTATAACTTCCTCTCTCTAGGCCTGTTGTCGATGAGATTCAGTCAGGATTTGTATTTGTTGATCATATCTTCAATCATGGAAAAGGTCCATTTTCTAGATTCATCATGGGGATATGATGTTTCATTCTACATATTTTGGGATGATTTTTTTATTATAGATTAAAGTGATGTGTAACACTCTTTATGCATCCCATCTTCTGATATGAATGCCCAATGGGGCATCAAAGATTAGATGTCACAACCACATTGATGCACTGATGCTTGCACGTTGAAGGAATCCCTGATGTTTCTTGATTGTTGGATGTCATGAATCCATGAGAGCTGCTAAGTAAATTTGATATTGAAACCCTTCTATTTTCATTATATGTAATTGATATCCATCATAACTTAATACCTTTTATTTTAAGTGATGAATATTTTTCCATATGTTGAGGCATATTTTAGGCTCAAAATCTTATGACAATGTCTCTGGAATGATGTATCAAGGGGTGGCCAAAGGATAGAGAATGACTGGTATGTCATCTTTATCCATATGTTTCCCCATATTTATAATTTATTCTTCATATTTTTATAGATTCTCCTTTACCTAGTCTTACTATAGTGGACAGCTTCCAACCATTTTATCTTGGGCAGTGATATTGATAGGGATTTTCTCTATTGCACTGGATGGTATGTGGCCCAAGTGTGGTTTAGAGAATGCATCTCCTTAGACTATCTTCCAGTTAATAAATTACTTCACATACTAGGGGAAATAAACCATACATGTCTAAACTTGTTTTTACAAGTTCCTCACGATTAGTTGTCTTTATCATCACTACATTTCCAATTGGAGAATTCTCTTGAAAATGTGAAACACTACTAAAGGAAAAAATCCATAGTGAACACCATCATGGGGGGAACCGCTATATTAGATTAATCAAGGGGAAGACCCATATACTCATTGGTCTTCTATCCACATAGAAGTTTACTTTCTCTCTCATTAAGAGATGGGTTCTTGATATCGACCAGATTGTTATATGAAGCTAGCCTTCATGGTGATGTATCCAATAAGGAACATTCAAATTACCACTACTGATCCCATAATTTGGTAATAGGAGGGTAGGATCTTGAGATTCCATAGATAAGTGTCTGAGGGCTTCAAGAAGTCTAGAAATAAGAAGAGTTGGATCATGGATTGGATCTTGATTTTATAGTTGTGCTTAATAAGGGTTTTCCTTGGATGCCTTCTTATGAGAGATTAGGGCCACTTTTTAGGAGAAGTGGTTCTCATGTGTAGGCATAAATTTCATCCTTGTAGGGTTCATTAGGATAGGAAGATTACCTATGATTGGAGTGGGTACATGTTTGTGATCTATTTTTTCTGTATAATATTAGGGATTTTTTCCCATGAACCTCCTGGATGGGAGAAGAGTTTTGTATCTTATCTTAGGTGAATTTTTATAGAGAGACCCCATTTGTGGGTGAGAAGTTTTGTATCTTCCCTAAAGTGCTATTTTCATTGCTGTTATTATGTTTCAGAATGTTTTTAGGATATGGGAACGGATTTTTGTCTTCCCTTTCACCATTTTCACGATATTCTTGGTGAATTTAGTAGTTGGAACGAGGATATATTCCCATTCCATATCTAGTGTAGGGTTATGTTCCTACTCCTTACCTCCATTACCTATCAGTGGATACTGATAGTACTCATGTGTGGGGAAATAGAGTTGAGTCTGCCTACTTCTTGTCATTGGGACATATGGACTGACTTCTCTAGGTTCTTCCAGATGAGGTTACTACTTGGGGTAGGTGTGTTCATCTACCCACTACATTCCACCAAACGTGGTTGGTGGGATTATTTGAGTGCTACCAGATAATTCCACTAGTATGATTGGTGGGTGAATGAAGGTGTATGTTCCTACTCGCGGTATTTCACCAAATTTAATTGTTGGGTTTTCATGGGTTCCACCAAACAGGTTTATTAGATGGAAAATTAAGGCAGACATGTGTATGTGCCGGCTTTCAATTTTCTACCAAATTGGATTGGTGGTATTCTCAAGAGGGGGAATAAGTGTAACCATGCTCCTTATAGGCCACTTTTCATCCCTGATGGTCTGCCTTTCATGGCCAGGCTTGAAAGACCTGGACCGCACAACCAAGGACAACACCCTCATTATATTGATGGTTCACTATCATGAAGTGTTGGAAGCTGTGATTGCTGGAATGGTCCCTTGATAAGGACCCATGTTTCTTATATATGAGGCCAAATGTGGACTCTTTATCCAACTCTATGAGATATGAGAAGGACTTGTTGTCATGTTTCGAGGATATGCACCCAAAATGGTTGAATATGGTGGTCGTTGTTGTTTTCTTTAGGACCACCAGTATTCATTGACAGGATTTTTAGTAGTGTTTTTTTAGTTGGAGGGCCTGTCAGGTAGCCTCTAGGGTTGGGATTGTACCATTATTATGGTAATCTTATACCAGTAGATTTGATATCTAGTATTGAAGACATTGGTTTAGTTATAGAGTACCTTGCGTGGATGGATATCTGGCTTGAATAGTCGTTGGGGAATGCGTCAATGAGGGTTGGTATGACGTCATTGTATTTAGAGGATCTCTAAAAGTATGTTCCTGAGACATGAAAAACATGAACATAAAAACAGTGTTAAAACATTATCTCATCTGAATATACACACACATTATTGATTGTCTTGTATACCGATTTTTTATCAAGTTAAAGGGGCCTGACAGATGGGGGATACTATCATATTGGTTAAGGATGTACATTAGGATGAAAATTTTTTATTTCCCATAGAGAATATTCTAGGGTCAAGAATCATTATTTATCAATGGTTTCCAGTGAGTTTTGTCATGGAACTAGAAACACCCAATGGTTCTACATCCATGGGGAACTTTTTTTAATGGTAGGTGATCATCAGGGTGTTTTTCCGATGATTCTTATGAACTCACATTGGTAAAGAGGATGGGAGTTTGGGCTCATCAAACCCATTTAGGGGAAATTATTGCCTAATCTAGGACTCTATTACCGATTTATGATTTGTTTAGGAATTATTTATTTATTCCCAATTATAATGCGTGTTTCCAAAGAATTAACAAATTTTTTTTACCAAATATGGAATTTAGAATAATTGGCATACATTTAAGGATCATAATCAATAGAGATATCAGGATGTATCCAAATTTCTCCTTGAATTTTATCTTCTTTTATGGGGATAAATATATCCTTTGGTTATGATGAAAATAGTTTGATAGCCATGCAGTGGGTTACTCTAGAGTGTATTTTTATCCAGGGAGATGTAAGTTGATTCGATGTTGGGATCAGACCAATGTAATGGTCTTCTTACATATCCTTGTGGTAGGACTCAGATCCAATGTAGTTCAGTGATGATTAATAGGGAACATCATTCCTTTTGAGTTCATCTAGTAATGACCTAACCATATAGTTTGTCATCACATGGCAATGACTTCTAAGAGGAAGGTTGGGCCTAGTCAATATTTAGAGTGGTACGTATGCTGAAGCGGCCTAAAGAACCTAGAAGGAAGATTGATTACTAAGATGAATTAAATACAAATAGGAATGTGGCCTAGAGAAAATATGGTTGATTTGATTTGTTGGGTATGAAACCTAAAGATTATTCCTACATATACCATATGGATGGAAATCAAATCCCACATAGATCGGTTGTAAGGACTTACGCATGTAGTGTCCCTTATAATATTTGTATCATAAGGGAGTACAACCCTTTGAACAGATGAAGTTGGGGTTTATTCCAAGGTAGGATTCCCTATTAAGGGACCATGAGGGATGTATCAACTCATGGTGATTTGGAGGATTGTTTCTGGGCTTTCTTTTTAGGAGGATACTCATATTAAGGGAATTATTATTGGTGCTTACTCTTGAGGAGGATGCCAATTCAGCTCGGACCGTAAGTCGGCATCCTACAAATCCTGATTATATTTGTAATTATAGTTATCATAGTTTAATGTTTGGTATAGATCATATAGATTATAGGATCACCATTAACCTCTAATCTCATGTGATTCATGATCGGTTTTAGAAATAAGAGTAAGCGGATGATCCGAGATACCACATATTCTGTTTTTGTCTGTAGGTGGGCATGTCGACAAATCCTGAAGGGAGAGGGATGGATTGTTGAGTATTCTCACCTATTATATACCTCTTACACTGATGGAATAGTCTGAGGTTACAAAACATACCTCTCTTCACTTTACCCTAGAACGAGTCCAGGGTATGAAAAACAAGGAAGGACAGAAGAAAGAGAGAGGGGAGAGGACTCTGGTGCCCATACCCTCTCTAACCCTCTAGGTGAGAGATTGAGAGGAGTAAGAGTACAACCTATTAGAAGAAATTTTGGGGGATTACTCCATGTGGGATTTCCTAAAATTGATTCTTCAGTGAGGTAGGATGATCTCATTCCATGATTAGTTCAAAATAAATCATAACCCTCATCCTCCCTTCCTTGAACTGGAGGTTCCTAGTCTCAGAAACAAGTAGGGGGGACATGGTCTTAACCCTAGTATCTAAGACTGGGAACTCACTAACACTATACATTTTATAGGGGTCATCATGATTGTTGGTATACATACTCACATACACACTGAAGTCCCTGACCAGCCAACCGAGAAGGTGCGAGAAACATCTAGCCATAGGAATACACACACAAATGGGGGATACACTGGTGTGCCACTTTCCATAGTTATGCAAGTCTGGTGAATTTAATTGGGGTTTCATATTAGTCCCTATTATAAAAGGTATCCATTGGAATATAATATATTCCATTTTTGTCTTGGAGAAAGGCTCAATGGGTGACTCGCGTAGGTCCTCCATGAAGGTGATTGGCGCGGGTGCTTAGCACAGGTTCTCGGTGTAGGTCCTGGGAGGACCTAAAAGTGGTTCATGTAGGGGGTATAGGCCTAAACAAACTTTATATTCATTTTTAATTGTACCACTTTGGAAAAAATACTTGTGTGAGGATTGTATCATAAGCACCATGTGTCTCCTCAGATGTCCCTTGACAGGTGTCGCACAGGTCCTTGCTTAAGGATGGGGGTCTTTCATAGGTGGATTCCTAGTATGTAATAAGTGTCCTTCTGTAGTTTTATTGTGTTTTATACATTTAAGGTACTATTATCTCACATATATCCTTTAATTATCTCTTCTCTTGGGTTTTTTAGAGCTTCTATAGATGTTTTGTAGGACTTGGGTGAAGGTGTTGTGCAATAAGAGCTTTGGGGGTTCTTCCAATTTTTTATTTTTTAAAATGAGGATTCACATGGTCCTATTCATAGTAAAGTAGGTTACCCTAGTAAAAATAGGTTTTCCTCATATTTCACATTCATAGGTTCTTGAAAATGGGGCGTCTGTACCATTGGTGTCACATAGGGAGGGTTGCACAGGTCTTCTGGTGTGCAGGTCTAGAGTGTAGGCCTTAGGCATAGACTTTGGGCACATGTGTATTTGATATTTCTTATGAGTCTTCACTAATTGAATATACTTAATATATATTTTATAATATTTTCATTTGCTTTTATTAAATGGAGTGTCAACAATAACATATCCCTCAAATAAAACAAATTGACAAAACAATACCCTAATGATTTGATAACTTTTAAACCATAAACTCCAAGAAAGATAGATCCTAAAAATGATATAAAAGCCCATTAATTTTTAGGATAATAATAAAATGATACATTCATGGTTATTTGATATACACCACAAAAAATAAATATATGGTGAATATGCCATGTGTCTCAAAGAAGTAAAACGTGAAATGGAAATCCATTACTGTAAGCCTTGACTTCCGTCATACTCATTAAAACCTATAGTATTTTAAATATAATTTTATTATACATATATTATAGATCAATTTTAAAATATATCATACCATTTAATATTTTATTATGACCTTCATTACCCATTTATTAGCAATTCCATGTTAAAGTTATGTTTCAGGTAATAACTACTTTGTTTTTCGTATATGTTTTGATTTGTTATATTTTTGGGCCTATTAATTTGATAATGGTTCTATAATCTTCATAATTATAACCATGATATAAATATCATATATATTAAGTATATATGTATTTATAGTAATCCATAAAATTTGATGATAGGAAATTAAATACACCAATTATGGAGAGGGTATGTCGTACGTACACATGAACTATGTTTCCATTTTATTATCAGATTGAAAGAAAGATAAGTAAATGGTATATTTATTATAATTATAAAATTATTAATTTAAATATACATAACATATTTTTATTATACCCTTTATTATTACATTCTATGTAAAGTGTGAACTAATCACATCACTTTGCAAGGCAGCAGTCCGTCGTACACACGATAGACATTATATTATTCCCAAAAAAGGAAAGAATAAATGTATGTGTGCTATGAAATTTAAATAATCATAATAACATCATAAATATATTATATAAACAATAAATTCATCATTAATTCCCACTATGATAGGTGTTAATAAAAAATTAATGACATCGATTCAGGAGGTGGTAATCTGTTGTACGCACAAACACCAATTTTGTAACTCATTTTATGGAAGTGAATATGGTTATTTATCATTAACATAACATAAAAATTATAATTATATTAAAGATATATATCATATTATATAACAAATATTAAAGGCAGTGGAGGAAGAAACAAAATAAAAATTCTCGTTGATGAACGTTGCATCTTCTTATGGTATCCTCCTTAGGTTTGCACAAAAATAAATCCAAGAATGGATTTATGACAAAAATAAGTCTTATATAATTATGGAATTTAATTTGGAAAGTTATTTGGGTAGGTATTTTCAATTAATTTTTTTAATGTGTGAAGAATATAAGATATGTGGTGACATTTTATAAGTGAGGGAGATGACACACTTGTTATTTTTTAAAAAAATTCAGTGATCCCATGTTTTTCAAATGTCACAACGGTCTACAATGGGGCATTGTAAATCCTTATTTGTTTAATAGCCGAAATATGTCCATAAAATAATTTTTAGACAAGTGTATAGGTTTTTTTAACCATTATCTTTTTGGTTTAACCCTATGGTAAACTGATTATCCAATAAAAACATATATTTTAATTACATTTTGATGGTATTAAATGTTCATTTTTGATCTTATGGGCCTGAGTTAGTGCATTTTCATTATGAACATCCATTCTCATCATTTGTGCACTTCATGCCTAATATACACCAATTTAGGCCCAATGAGTAATCTGATTCTAAGGAATGTAATTATCAATATTTTAATTTGATATTTTGGGAACTATATCTACACTTAAATTTGAACATTTTTAATTCATGGATCAATGGATGATTCATAAACAATGATGGAGATATTTGGAGATTAATGGAAGCAATTCTAAGAGAAGGCAGATTGGAAACCAGCCCACTTATGAGACTATGGGGCCCAACATACAGCCCCAATGAAACCCAAATTTTGTGGGATTCTAGAAGAAATGTATAGGAACAAATAGCACTTCATGATCCAATGCTAATTCTGCCTCTATAGTGGTCATTAAGGTGGCCCAATTTAGAGATACAATTCTGGCCCAGATTCTGTGGCCCAGAAAAACAGCCCACTAATTTGATCATATCTCGGAATACAAAACTCTATATGGGACCACATTTTACAGGTAGTTATAAGACATCCAGATATCCATTTTAATATTATATGGCCCACTCTGAAACTTCCATCTAGATGGTCTTCCAGATGCTTCTGTTCGGTGAAGGAAAGCTGGCTGCCACCTCGGGTCAAGGGTAGAAAAATCAACTCTCCCTTACTTTCCACCCACCGATGGCCTACCACAATTAATTGATGAGACTTGGACAATTGGAGGCTCGACACAAGGGCTCAAAAATGCCTATTTAAGGCAGTGGTGTTGGAGGATTGAATAATATTTTGTGCTTGGTTTCATTGTAGTGTTATGCTGCCGCTTTGTGTTTGTAATCGCATTTCTTTCTCGTGTAAGTTGTTTAAATCACCGTAGTTTCTTAATAGAAGTTATTTTTTTTCTCTTATTCTGTTATTCTCCTTATCAATTTGATACCATTGGTTCAAGGTTTGAACTTGTTCATACCAAACATTGTGATATTATCACATAATGGTGAAGTGATTTTTATTTTATTACATTTTTTTACTTCTCCATTTCCTCCCTCATGAGTCTACTTTCCGCTTCCATTGAAACCATAGAATCAATGGAGGTATAACCCACTTATGGGTTGATCCAAGGGAGTATAAAGGGGCTAGATTGGATGTTATTTATCACCACATTAATGTATAATCACTTCTTTAATTGAGATTTGTATTTGATGATTTTTAAACTCCATCATCCTTGTTGAATTTAAGGACACACACTTCAAGTTCTAATACGAACCTTTACCTTGAAGTGCTAAAAACTTTGATCCTTCAAGTGTATAGGTGATTAGTATTAAAGGGTTTAGGAATTAAACCAGTAAGTTATGATGTTGTTTTATCTCCTTAAATGAACCAATCTCAAATTTAAGAAATTGAAATCATTTAAAAGGAAATATGTCCAATCCACCCCGAGCTATAACCTAGGATCAACTCATTATGTTAAATTGAATTCACTTAAGTCTCTTATATTTCCTTTAAAACCATATAAAATCAACCCAAGTTGGCCACTTTATAGCCAAAAATAGTCCATAGAATGTACGTGTCTATAGGTTTCTTCTTAGGTCTCTGAGGATTCGATAACCCAAGATAAACTACAAGGACCGTTCTACCTTCATCTATTGGGTAAATTGGAGCGAGAATCATAAACCCATTTTTTACATTGACTATAGTAATTAATTTTCACTACATTCACTATTAATTTTGGTCAAATGTTAAGTTGAACTTATTAGAAATTAGAAATTATTATAATTAATATTATCAAATACATTTTTCTGAATTTTATCCACACATGTATCAAAATTACATTAATATTATTCCCATAGATGGGATGAGAAAGATGGTTTTTATAGAGAAAATATTCAAAAAATTAAAAAAATTATATCAAAATTTAATATGTAACTAATTTGAATTAACTAAATAGGATTGATTCATGAAAATTTGATCTAATTTTTATTTAAAATAAATTCAAAGTATAATTTAACATTTTAAAAAATTTAATTGAAAATGTAGTTTTCAATTAAAATTTAGTATTTCTCAATATTCTTCAAAAAATGGGACTTTTTAGAAAAATATAAAAACATTCCCTAGTGATAATTTTAAAATTATGATTTAAAAATGAAAATTATTTTATAAAATTCATTTACTTATTTTTAAAATAATTTATTTTATTATATGTGCACACAAATACGACAAAACTAATTTTTAAGAAAATACAGTTTTAAGCGTAAAATTGGATTCATTCTTATTTATTGTATTTAAAACATATATCATGAATGTTAAAAATTTTATTGAATATATAATATATAAATTTAATTAAAATATTTTAAAAAAGTTATATCATCAATTTGTGGAAATAAAACACACTTTTGGCCTAAAACATAGTATTTAAGAGAAATATTTCATTTTATTTTGAGAATGGTTTTATTTTCATCTATAATTAATTGGTAATAAAATAATTAATTTTATATACATGTGTAAACCATATTTTTATAATATTGTAAATTTTATTCTTAATCTCCATTCCAATGGTATGGTGACAACTATTATATTAATAATTATTTTTTAATAATATGTCATGTTTCATTTAAACTGTGTGTTATGTGTAATGCAAGACAATATCGGTGTTCCATGAAACACAAGACAAAGTCAGTGTTGCGTGTAAAAAACGATAAAATTAGTGTTTCATGCAAACAAAAATAACAAAAAGATTAAATTAATTGGGAAAAAATATTTCAAAAAATC
This sequence comes from Viscum album, assembly GCA_963277665.1. Taxonomy (NCBI): domain Eukaryota; kingdom Viridiplantae; phylum Streptophyta; class Magnoliopsida; order Santalales; family Viscaceae; genus Viscum; species Viscum album. The sequence continues at coordinate 1,762,829,758 of OY728123.1, forward strand.
ACAGGATGTCGCATTCTACCCCCTTTAAAATTAATTTCTCCCTTGATATTCATATCATCCATCAAAGGATTAACATTTTAAAATTACATCCTAGAAAAAAATATTAAAAATAAATAATAAAATTTACCTTTAATGTAATTTTGGGAACATAGAGGTTATTTAATGTAACTCATAACTAGGATACCACATATGAGAACATGGGTGGGATGTGAAGATTTGAACATAGGAAAAAAAGCTTAAATAATTGTAGAGGATGATAAAGATAAATGATCACAAGAAAGTGGGGGATCTAGAGAATTCTAGTGACCATAAAACTACAAACCAAAGGGGTGTGAAACTTTTCTTAAATATCATAAAAAATATTGACAAACATGGAAACATTTTATTTCAAGATATTTTTCCTAATTTTGAATAATTTTCATAAGAAGATGAACTTACTTGATTTCATTCCATCTAATAATCAAAATTTTACCCTTTGGTTGTGCCTCGATCAATTTACACTTCATATCATACTCCATTAAATTAAGGTGGATTTTTTGTTCCAAAAGAACTATTGGATCATAATATCCCCATATAGAATGATAATCCATTACATTTGTCTCTAGTAATAATAAAAAATAATGGTTAGATCAAGTTATCCAATATGATTAAATGATCATATAGATAAATAAGACATTAACCTCTAAAACCCTTTTCATATTTCAACATAATCTATTTCATATATTGTTAAACTTATAAACCTTTTGAGGGATTACAAAAAAAAAATTAGAAATGAGGTTACTACATTTTAAAAAATAACTTATTATTAATACCCAAAAAAAGTGAAATAATTATATATTTCATGATTCATATAACATAATTATTGAATTCATATAAAGAAATAATTAATTCACCCCACTTCTTTATCAAACCATTAACTATGCTTCATCATCTCATTCCTTAATAACTATTTCTTTTCATATGACATTTATAGTATCTTAAACATCATAAATATAACCATTACTCTAAAAACCTTATTGATTTTATTTATAATATTTCTCCATAGAACACCGATTTTCATAATGCCCAAACTTTCCACATTTAAAGATTTCAACATTCAATGATATATTAGGGAGACCATCGTTATTCACCATTATGTTTACTAAAATTTTAATTATCCCTTTGTAGTTTCTCGCTTTGTGTCATCCTTTCCAATTTTCAAAACATCTTCCAATTCCTCTAAGACATCAACTTGGGTATTTCTTCCCACATTCTTAACACATAGGAAACTAAATCTTCTTTCTTACGTGGTCTCCACTAACTTAACTCTTAGTGAACTCTTTCATTCTCTTCTTTGATTAGTCTGAGAGTTGGTTAAGTTGCATATTTTCTATCATATTCTATGAAACTAGATTATGAATAATTACAACATCCTTTACTCAATTCATCATCTCATTTGTTTTATGATCAACAAAATTTCTATCAAATTCAATGTTAAACCATTTTCTTCCGGTTCCATCCATTGTCTAAAACCAAAAAGCATAGTTTGAGAAACACTAATCATAGTGTAAAACTACATAATCATGAAAAATCAATATATATTATGTTTAAATCATGACACATTTGTTTCAATATATGACACCTTAGTTTTAACTTAGGTCATTCATAGTCACCATCTATTTAAATCCATCATGTTGGTTCATAAAGAGTTTGTCAATTTCAAATAATATCCATATGGAGTGTAAAACTAGGTGTGCATAAAGGCATGTTGTTTTCCACCTATTCTCGATTGAGTCTATCTCAATATAGTGTTTTTAGGGTTGTTAACCTTAGGTACATTTGTACCTGATCCACATCCACTTGTAGCATCTAGAAAGGGATTCATTTATAAGAAACCTCTTTCTCAATCCTTTTCCAAAATTCCAAGACATTTTCCTACACTTTAAATCACCCTTATACTTATACATAGATACATCCCAAGACGTATCCTTATAAATATCCCTAGGGATCTGAATAAACTTTTATCATCCTAATTTACAAAGGATAAATAAATAATTCCTATGATACCAACTATAGAAATAAATTCTTCTTATACACTAATATTACATCTTTTTAGATCAATATTCGTTATATTATACAAACATACTCTTGAGGAATGCAATATTTTAGTACCTTTGGAATCTTGGAACACAATATTCTTTATTCATGGAATATCTTCAATGTCTCCCATAAAGATCTTCCCCTTTTATATGCCTACTTAAAAACATTTTTTTTATAAATTATGGAAATAAAAAAAAGAAAGGGTTATCTCAAATGCTCAGTAAGGGTAAAATATTGAGAAACATTAGTATAATAAGAGTGTGAGGGTATGTGAACAAGATCATAAAATTTCAAAACCATACCTTGCATATGAAAGATCATAATTCTGAGTCATGGAATAAATATTGGTTGTTCGTAAGACATGAATCAAAATGAAATAAAATTACATGGTCCATGATGGAATAAATTTTTAATAATTAATTGATTTTTGACATACAAATCAGAATATAAAATCATTTACTTAGTATTTATGGATTATTTATAAAACTTATAAGGGAACTCTATGGGTGGATAAACCTCATGTGCAAGACACACTACCATCTCCAGGGGAATACATTTCCTCATAGTAGAATGGGTCCACTTCACAAAGCATCATAGTAGTAAAGGTTCTCTCCCAAGACCATCATAGGGGACAAATTCCCTTTACAAACCTAGTTCACTCCATGTTCCATATCTATTGTACTGAACCAAATTAACTCTATGTTCCAACCCTGTCTTACTAAACTAGGTTCAATCACCATTCCTGACCTATCATAATGAACTGGGTTCACTCCGTATTCCATCCTCATCTTACTAAACTGGGTTCACTCCCTGTTCTAGCCCTATATTACTGAACTAGGTTAACTCCATGTTCCATTCATGTCTTTCTGAACAGAGTTCACTCCCTGTTCTAGCCCTATCTTACTAAAACAGATTCATTACCCATTCCAAATCGGTCCTTTTAAACTAGGTTCACCCCTATTCTAACACTATTTATCTCATGATATATGAATCTTATCCCAATGGATTGTAGTAAGATATATGTCCCACTATTCACATAATGATGACAAAATTTATGTGTTCCACAATATTATAATAATTTATTATATAATAACCCATTTATTGAAATGGGTATCATAAACATTTAATCATATCATAACATATGGAAATGATATGGGTTTTATAATCATTTCGTCAAATCATCACCAATGAAAAGAAGTGGGATTTGTAAGCATTTCCTTGTGGTATAACCTATGGAATAGAAACAGATTTCTTAAAAAACTTATCATCATAAAAATAAACCATTTAGATAAATAATAAGAATGGAATCCTTCGATCATGTCACTGGTGAGTCATAGGTAACTTCAATAAATATAATATTATCTATAATATGACTTTGATCGATTATTTGAAACATTTCATGTGTAATATACCCTTTCCAATTTGGAAAACATTTTTAAGGACATAATCTTTTTTCATAATCATTCAATTTTGAAATAATTTATATAACATCTATAAATTTTCAAAACAGTGAGAGAAAAAAATTGAAAAGAAATTTGAAAACATTTAATGGAAGCCTAAATCATTAAGCTCTCATGATATTAGAAAATACTGTGCATTTTGAAAAAATATATTCTTTTCACATTTTTGGTAAAATCCATATGAAATTGTTTTTGAAAATGACATGAAGATTAATTTAAAAGAAATTTAAAATTAAAACATGGGAAATTTTTCTTTTTAATAAATAAAAAGCAAGTAATAAAACATTTTTTAAAATATTTTTAAAAAACAAGGTTTTAGAAGAAAACATATTTCTGAACGAAGAGAGAAGAAAAGATAGATTTTATTAAAGACATTTTATTATTCATTTTAGGTAAAAAATTGAGAAAATGATACCATTAGTTAAATATAACATGAATAACCAGAGTATAAGAAAATTCAGGATAGTTCTATAATGATGTATCATAATATTTTTTCATCAGCAATATAATAATAAATAATCCAGATAAATGATGACATTGTAACATGAAATCAATACCACTTTGGTAACATTGATTCATAAGACCCATGAAGGAAAAACATAAAATGAAACTTAAAATATCACGAGGATGAATAAATTAATTATATTACATGTAAAGTGGGTTGTATATATACCTCGTGAAAGTATAAATGTGTATAACATAACATTGGTATCAATGAAGAAAAATTGAGGTAAGAATCCCTTACAATTTGTTAACTTTTGAACCACAAACCCCCTGAAATAGAGATACTCAAATAGATATTTAAACTCCACTAATTGTTAGGATAAGAATAAAAATATACTTTCATATTTAGTATATTTACATAACATAAAATAATTAGGTGGTGAATATGGCATTTGTCTCACAAAAGTCAAAAGTGAGATAGAAATCCCTTACCTTAAATCTCAACTTTCGTCATACTTGTTCAAACATACAGTAAAATAAATAAAATTTTATTTTAAATTTATTAAATAAACATATCCAAATATATCATACCATTTATGATTTTCTTATGACCTTCCATTACTCATTTATTAACAATTTCATTTTGAATTTATGTTTTGGGAAATAACCGTTTCATTTTTTATACATGATTAGATTTGTTATATTTTTCAACCTCTTACTTTGATGGTTGATTGATTGTATCCATAATTATATAAATGATATAAATATCCTATATATTTAGAAAATATTTATTTATATTAATCCATTAATTTTAGTGATAGGAAATAAAATAAATCGTTCGTGGAGGTGGTAGGTCGTACACATTCATGGACGCTGTTTAGATTTTCTTGTAATATTGAATGAAAGAAAATTAAATCATATATATATATATATTATCATTATAAAATTAATATTATTTAACATAAATCACATATTTTTATTAAACCAATCCTTAATACAATCCATGTAAAGCATGAAAAAATCGTATCACTTCACGATACGGTAGTCTGCGTACAGACAAACGATGTTATCATATTCCCAAAAAATGAAAATAATAAAGGAATGTATGATATAGAAATTATATAATATTAATTAAATCATAAATTTTATATATAAATAATAAATATTTCATTAATTTCAACTATGATAAGTGGTAATGGAAAAACGAACAACATCAGTTTGCCAGGCGGTGGTCCACTATATGCATGAACGATGATTTCATAACCCATTTGATAGAAGTGGGGGTGGTTTTATATAATTAACCAAACATAAAAAATATATTTCTGTGTAATATAATGAGTTTATTTTATAATAATCATATAATAATGATTAAATGGGAGGATAAATAAATAAAACGAAAATGCTTGTTGATGAACATCACCTCTTCTTCAGGTATCTTCTTTTTGTTTGCACTAAAAGCTTTCCAACATTCCAAGGATAGATTTAAACCTAAAAACGGATTCGATGATGAGGGGATACAATTTGGGGATTTATTTTTGTAGGTATTTTTTGAACCAAAAGGTTTTAAAGGTGCAAAGAATATAGGAGAGGGGATGGCCTTTATAAGTTGAGGGAAGACACACTTGGTATTTTTGAAAAGAATTGAGTGCTCATAGTATTTTTATGTGTAAAAAGGGTCCAAAATATATCATTATTGAATATTGGTGGATTAAAGGTAGACATATTTCAATAAAATAGTTGTTAGAAAAATATATTGGTCATTTTCCCTTATATTTTTTAGTTTAACCCTCGGTAAACCCATTTTTACCTTAACTATGGTAATTAATTTTTATTGCATTCATTATTCATTTTGGTCAAAAAGTAAGTTGAAATTATAAACTATTATTCTAATAATTATTTAGTTTATTTTTTCAAATTCTATTCACCGATGTCGAAAATTTTAATTTTAAATTAATCACATAGACGCGATAATAAAACATGTTTTTAAAGAGAAAAAGTTCAGAATTTTGAAATGTTTTTATTTAAAAATTAAGTATTAAATTGAATCCAATGAACTTAATTAGATAAATTGATATAAAATTTTACCAATTTTACATTAAAAACAATTCAAAATATAATTTAACATTATAAATAATTTAAACAAAAAGGTAGTTTTCAATTAAATTTTAGTATTTTTCATTATTCATCAAATATGAACCTTTTCAAAAAAAATACCAAAACATCAGCCTAAGATAATTTTGAAATTTTAATTTAAATAATTAATTTTATTTTCTAAATTTTATTTTCTAAATTTTTAAAAAAATTATTTTATTATTGTGAAAAATATGTGAGAAACTAATTTTTTGAAAAAGACATTTTTAAGTTTAAAATTGGATTTATTATTATATCTTGTCTAGAAAACATATAAGATAAATTTTAAATATTTTGTGAACATATAATATATAAATTTCGTTGAAATCATTAACCAAAAGTCATTGCTTTAATTTATTGATATAAAATAAACTTGTGTGCATAAAAAATGTTTTTCCAAGAAATATTTCCTTTAATTTTCAAAAGGTTTTTATTTTTATTTATAATTAATTGGTCAAAAAATAATTTATTTTATATAATTTATAGAACCATATTTTCGTAATTTAATTAATTTTATTCATAATTTTCATTCCAACAGCTATATGACAACTATAAAATTAAATATTATTATTTTAATAATGTTTCAAATTTCATTTAAACACGATGTTGCATGTGGGGCATGTTAATCTCAATGTTGCATGTCACACAATCCAAACTCAGTGTTTAATTTGGAAACAATATATCATAAAATCTTCAACTGTTGCACTCAAAGTATAAGTTCTCAGTTTAAAATTGAATCGTTGTGTTTAATTTGATTCCTTATATTATTACTAAAGTAATGAGTGTTTTCCTATAAAGGTACATTATTTTTATCAACATAGGGTGGTTTGTTCAGAAATTAGTATCATGACCAGAGGTCGAGGTCCATATAAAAAGTAACATAGATCCTTTTGAATGTCTGCGATAAATTATACTTATATAATTGTATAAACCAATGTTTGAAATATTTATAATTAGTTATTTCATTGTATTTATGTTTTATGTTTTGTTTAAATTAAATTATGTATTTTATCATATATTTTAGTCCTATTTTTCTTATTTTAATTTATTATGATTTTAATAGAACACTCTCGTAGAATTACCTTTATCAACCCTAGTGATGGAACTGATAACGGGACCGTTTATCACCCCAAGAAAAAGAACTGATAAGGAATTATTTATCAATTATATGAAAATTGATAATAAAGGGATACTTTATTAGCTATATACAAGTATGGATAATGGAGACCCTTTACTAGAGCAATTTTTAGTACTGATAAAGTATCAGTTTATCAATGGTAAATAAAAGTGTGAATAAAAGCGGTCATTTATTAGTACTTTCTAGAAATAATGAATGCATATTGATTTTAAGGGGGCTATGATTGTCAGTATTTGTTTGTACTAACAAAGGCCTATTAAAGTGTTATTAAAGGACTTATGTGAAGTAGTGGTTGATTCAGTGATATTAATAAGGTTACCATTTTGACTGATCATAGTATAAATAGGTGGTGAAATATTGTGAGAAATAGGTTGTGTCATTTTATTTTTGGGTTTGATACTCAGACATGTCTCTAGATTTATTTATATGACTAAAGAAAAATACCTTAAAAAATTTGGATGATAAATATATAAATTAAAAATAAATTAATAAATTTTTTGGAGTTGGTAATAATTGAGCTATTGAAATATAGGATCAGAGGAAAAAAATCTTTCATGGAGTGTATAGTAATTACCTTTCAATGTTATCATAATAAACGTGATCATTGATTTAAAATTAATAATTAATTTTTTAATTAATATTTCTTTTCCTTGTTAAACATTAGAATATTTTATAGAACATTTATGGAGATAGACATGGAGTGAGTGTGAGATTTTGGTGAAAGTGGATCCATGGTGTAGATATTCTAAAAATATTATATATATATTATATCATACACACAAGGCTTTTATCAAATAATGGACTACAACACAAAAGGTGTTTTATATGGGAAAATTAGGACCACCATTAAATCAGAGATGTGGGTTTATCCTAGGTATGAAATAACCATTGAGTTTTTCGAGTGTTTTGTTAAAGATAAATTGTGAGGGGAATTAGAAACATACAAATTAATTATATAATTTATCATTTATTAATTGGTTATGACCTAATAATCTTCTATTTAAACATAGTTATTTCAAAATACGAGACTTGTCTGCATCAACTGAGATATATAATAGGATCATAGAGAAGAGATTTTGTGGACGATAATGAGGTCATGGATTGACGATCATTTTAACAATGATTTTCTCATCATCTATAGAATTTTTAGATCTCTCCAATGAAAACCAAATAAAAAATTGTTCTCCATGAGAGCTCAATCTAATTTCTTGGTAAGACATTTGATTTTTTGGTTTAATCCTTGTTCTGGGATCATTATGACAAACACATTATCATTATTAATTCAAATATTTTATTCTAGAATTTTCATTAAATTTTAAATTCCTAGATTTAATAATATGTTGTTGATTGATTTGACACCATTTATTTTCACATCATTTTCTCTATACTTCATTAATGATCAAAATAAAAAAATGTAATTATTTATATTCTCACTTTTGTGTTTCATATTTTTCTCCCTCCATTGTTTGTTCTTCATTCATTATCGAAATTCAATTTGCTGGTGATTAATAAAATACATGGGTAATAGTTTCATATTGCGATTGATATTTGTTTTGGGCGAGTTTCGGTAATTGACATCAAATGCATGATGGATTGTGATACAATGGAGGATTATATAAAAATATAGAAATGTGTTAATAAACCAAAGGAGTTTGTTTTCATGGAATTCAGTGTATGGGAAATGTGGTGGGTGAGGATCATTTTCTAATTAATGAATGGTTAGAATATAACTATATAAAAAAACACTGGTTTAGTCAACATAGATCCAAGATCTATGGTAGATTCTAAGGTCGAATTAGAGGTAGTGGTGGCATGAGAGAAAATTTGTTAGAGTGCTAGAATATTTATGAATTCCCAATATACGTGGAATGTAGTTCATAAGAACACATGTTATGTGGACCCCTTCTATATAAGCTAGGGAACTGCTGCCAAACTTGCATTTACCAATGCCGGTATTTATCAACACTAGATAAAAGCATTGATATATGGAATCTTTATCAGTGATAAAGAACCACTAACAAATTTAATACTTTATCAAAACATTTTTTAGTAGTGATAAAGGTCTCATTTAGAAGCACTTTATTTATATCACTAATAAAGGATACCCTTTATCAACACTTTTATTTTCTGTGATGATAAAGGTCACCCTTTATTAGATCTTATTTTTAGCATTGATAAATGGCACCCTTTATCAGTGCTATATTTTTAACGCTGAAAAAGGAGTCCTTTATAATTGCTTGTTTGGTTTTGATAATGGTCTAAATAAAAAAATTAAATAATTATATAAATAAAAATAAATAACAAGTTCATTATAAAAATATTATAATTTTATTTATTAATTAATTTTTGATAAAAATGAATAAATTTATTATACTATATATAAACTATAAATTATAATAAATGGTATGTATTAAATATATAGTTATGAAAAATGAAAATTTAACAAATTAAAATTTAAAATAAATAAATTGGGAAAAATATTAAACATTTTATTAATTAGATGATTATTGATAATTTTAATAAATAGTATATATTAAATATATAGATATATATTAATGTATATAAATATGATTTATATATTACAGAATATTTATGTGTTTTGTTCAGTGAATGGGGTTCACACGTTCCACCATCAAAACTATAAAAGGGTGGTCACTCCTCATTCGATACATAGATAATAAAGTGAATCTGTCTAAATATTATATATATGTTATTTGTATATATCTATTATGTTTGTAAATTTATTTGAATATAATTATATAATTATATATGTATATTATCAATCATATTTAAATTTATTTAAATATAAAATATATTATTCAATATATATATATAATTCTATTTTTCTACTAAAACTAAAAAATAATATTAATAATAATTTTCTAATTATATTAATTATAAATAATTATTATTATGGGTAATTGTGTTTGTTATTAGTTTAAAATTGACAGTTTAGTTCAAAAAATGTCACTAACTAAAAAAAGCAAATGCATTTGGATTGTATTTCTAATTTAAGGCATTGATTGATATGTCCTTTGAGTCTTGTAGGAATCATTCTCACATCAAACCGATATATGATGTGATCAGTATAGCTCAAAGTGTGTGTTTATAGTTTATAATGACATTTTAGTAAAAAAAGTCACTTAATAAAAAGCAAGAAACACATTTGTATTGTTTTGATACTTTAGGAAAATGACCTATAAATCATTTGATATGTGTAGGAATCATCTGTACCTTAATATGACAAACATTGTTACTGTTGTGACTCTAAGTGCATCTTTTTATATAAAAGTGACATCAATTTTAATAAAAATGAAAATTGGCCTACTCAAAACCAATAAAATATATGTAACTTTTAGTAGTTTGTCTCACATCAAACTGATACACGATGTGATCAGTGTGAGCTAAAGTGCATGTTTATAGTTTAAAATGACATATTCGTAAAAAAGACATTTTATGTAATCAATACCTAGTAAACACATTAATATTGTTTTGATACTTTATGAAAATGATCCATAAGACATTTGATACATGTAATAATTAGTCACACATCAATCTGAAACATGGTGTGACTAATATGACTCAAAGTGCATCTTTTTATATTAAATTGACATCAATTTTAGTAAAAAGGTAAAATCACATTCTCAAAACTAATAAAAACATTTTTATTGGTTTTATACTTTAGTAAATAAATCCATAACTCATTTTAGATGTGTATGAATCATCTATACCTCAATCTAATGCATCGTATAACCGGTATGACTCCAAGCACATATTTTTATTTAAAAATGACATCATTTTTAATAAAAAGGACAACTAACCTACTAACAACCAAGAAAAAACATTCATATTGGTTTTATTATTTATGGAAACTATCCATAAGTCATTTTTGAGGTGTAGGAATCAGTTTAACCATAATTTGACAGGCGGTGTGCCCGGTATGACTTAATGTGTCCGTTATCAGTTTAAAATCAATAGTTCAGTTCAACAAATTTCACTCACTGAAAATTATAAAAACATGCTCATATTTTATTTATTATTTATGAAATTGATTGATATGTGGTTTTTGATGTGTAGGAATCAGTCACACATAAAAATGATACACGATGTGATCAGTGTGAGTCGAAGTGCGTGTTTTTAGTTTAAAACAAAATTTTCATAAAAAATATATGTAACATACTCAAAACTAAGTAAACACATTAAAATTGTTTTAATAGTCTATGAAATCATTCCATAATCCATTTGGTATGTGTAAGAATTAACCTCACCTCAATCTGATGCAGGTTCTGACTGATGTGAATCCAAGTGCATCTTTTTATTTAAAATTGACATCAATTTTAGTAAAAGGGCAATTCACCTACTAAAAATAAAGAAAACACATTCATATTGTTTTGATAATTTAGGAAAGAAATACATATCTCATTTTAGAAATGTAGGAATAATTCTTACCTCAATCTGAAACACGGTGTGACCGGTATGACTCCAAGTGAGTCTTTTTATTTAAAAATGACATCAATTTTAAAAAAAGGACAATTAGCCTACTGAAAACTGAGAAAACACATTCATATTATTTTGATAATTTAGGGAAATTATCCATAACTCATCTTTGATTAGTAGGAACTTCCTTCACCTCAATATGATGCATGATATTCCCGGTATTACTCAATGTTCCCGTTATCAATTTTGAATCGACAATTTAGTTCAAAAAATTTCACTCATTAAAAACAATGAAAACACAATTGGATTCCCTTGATAATTTAGTAAATTGATTAATTAGTAATTTGTGATATGTAGGAATCATTATCACTTCAAGCTAATATGATATGTGATCATTATGAGTCAAAGTTAGTGTTTCGAGATTAAAATGACATTTTAGTAAAAAAGGCATGTGACATACTCAAAACTGAGTAAATGCATTCAGAGTGTTTTGATACATTAGGAAATTTATTCACAAGACATTTGGAACATGTGTGAATTAGATACACCTCAATATGACACATGGTGTGACTGATATGACTCAAAGTGCATTTTTTATTTAATATTGATATTATTTTTAATAAAATATAAAGCTTATCTACTCAAAACTGAGAAAACAAATTTGGCTTGTTTTGATACATTATGAAAATGATCCATAATTCATTTTTGACATGTAGGAATCATAACCACCTCAATCTAAAACCTAATGTGTTAGTTATGACTCAATGTGTCTATAATTAGTTTAAAATCAACATTTTAGTTCCAAAGGCGCCACTCATTGAAAACTCAAGAAACACACTTGGATTGTCTCTATAATTTAATAAAAAAATTCCTATGTAATTTTTGATGTGTAGTAATTGGTATCATATCAAAATGACACAAGATATGACCATTATGAGTCAAAGGGTGTGTTTCCTGTTTAAAATGACATTTTAGTAAAAAAACACAAACAACATACTCAAAACTGGGAAAACATATTTGAAATTTTTTTAATACTTTAAGAAAACAATATATAAGTCATTTGAGATATATAAAAATCATCCATACCTCAATCTGATGCATGATGTGACTGGTATGACTCCAGGTATTTTTTTTCAATATATCAGTATCATTTTAGTTTAAAATGTGCATCATATCGCCAAAATTGAGCAACCAAGCATCAATTTTTTTATTAATTAAAATTATGTATTCATAATTTATTTTATTTATTTTTTGGTGTTTTTGGTTTTTTGGTGTGTTGTTACAGCACACTACACTAGTGGGGTAGTGTGCTGTAACAACACACTGCAGTATGCCCCTTTATCTATGCTATTAAAAGCATTTATAAAGGGATCCTTTATCATTAATATATAAGAATAGATAAATAAGTCTTTTATTAATGCTTATAGAAGCACTGATAAATAAGTCATTTATCAGTGGTTATTGAAGTGTTGATAAAATACTAGGGATTTTAACCTCTTTCTAATAGTCAATGCTTCTTTAGCATTGATAAAGGACATTTTTAGCTTTGTTAAAGGCTTATTTTATTCCACTGGGGTTTCATGATGAGATTAATATCACATTCCATATGACATGTTCACATGTTATGTATCTTAATTCTAATAATCTGGTATATACCTCTAGGTACATGATCATGGACTTGGCCAGGGTACACAAGCAATGCCAAGGTAAATAGTAATCACCAAAGTTCACTAGCATGGGATGGAGTACATTGGCATAGACAACGGTAGGTCAAATCATAGTAGTACATTCCGTGTATTACTTATACGCACCATATACCACAACTAGGGTTGGGGGGCCATGCTATCTTTAATATTATTGAATATTAGTAGGGTGTGTTCCCTTGGTCTATCCCCACGATGGTACAATGATGAATCTAGTCCTGGCCATAGGATGAGTGATCCCCTCTGTGGGTTAGTTCTGAATAGAGTAGTGTATCCCTCTATATGGCATGAGTTGTGATCATTTGTCATTATCCCCTAGGCCAGTTCAAGTCTCCCATTAACAAATTTTAGGGTGTGTTCTCCCCATCCAAGTTGTTTATTCTATATACGGTTAGGTATCCCCCATAGGCCATGGGTTGGGTTTGATCTCATACCTAGGTATCTATATTTTCTGTGATTCAACGTATACCTCTTCATGGTAAGGTCGAAGAGCATGTCCTCTGGATGAGATACATTAATATTAGGAGGAACCAAGGATTGATTAGTATAATTTTAATGATACCATAGAGCCTTGAGTATAATCATAGGCTATTAGAGAGGAAGTTTCCTTTAATTGGGATTTGGTTTCTATCTTTGAGAATATATGGTTTGTCATCATCCTTTATTTCAAGTTGACACTCTTTGATGCTTTATGTTTGGTGATTTTGTTTTATCCAACTAGGTATTATTATACTCAACCGTGCAACACATTTCATGTTTATGAAAATGACATGAATTTTGACAGAGTCCTGGGAGGATAGAAAGCAAGTGGATATTACTTTTCTAGACCGATGATAGGCACTTCGAAGAATTTTATCATTTCAACAGTCCCCTTTTTACTTGTTTTTTAGGCACTTTATTAGTTTTTGAGGGCTTCTATTTGGAAATTTTTCTTTCTTTTACTTATATCACACACTGATGTGCAATTTAGTTATATGCATGCATATTTTTTATTAATTATTTTTATTCTTGTTCCACATTGTGTTGGTGTTTGGGGGGGTGTGTGTGTGTGTGGGTATGTGTGTGTTCAGATAACATAGGCTATGTCTTCCCATGTGTATGATATGCTTACTTTGTGATACTCATCATCCCCAAACCTATTTAAGGTGGTATTGGAATGTCACACTCAGCATGATACTATCCAGGAGGGCCCCAGTAGGGTGGGTAATCCAAAAGTGGCATTAGATAAAGTCATATTATAACTATATTTTGGTGATATTATTGCTTTGAGGATTAATTTTTTAAATAGGGAAACAATGTTACAATGTTTTATTGATATTGTCTTTTAAGATACAGAACCCGATAATGGCATGGTGACTGATGTATTCATTCATCCGGACTCCGATAATATTCTTCTTTACTAGGTACATGTAAGCATTAGTTTCAGGTAAAACATCAATAAATACATCCAATAGTAATGGTTTATGGTTTCCATGTTCTTCTAGAGTTATCTCGCCAAATATAATGTTTAACCATGCTATATCTTGAATTTTAAAGGATGCCTCCTTGATTAAAACCATCTATGATTCCACAATGAGATCGTGATGATAATCTGAATAACGATGATGCTTCAGTTTAGGGGCATGTGTAGAAGGTGATACCCATAGTGGTTTTCCAATTCGACCATCACCCATTGAGAATCGAGCTGTCCAAAAATTTCCATCATATCATGTGTACAGGTTTTTCACACTTCATGAGTTCCAAAGGAAAATACCCTTTAGGATGCGAGGCTATCTAGACCCCTATGTTACAGAGGACTACATTGAGGATGTTGGGTGAGTTTTTTCCCTTCTTAGAAACCCTCCCTATCAGATGATGGTCATAATAGTGATCCTTCTTCATATCACCGTAGGACAATAGTGGATATTTTTGAAGTGGAAAAATGATAAGGTGACTCTCACTTGGATAGAGTTAGAGAACCTATTCAAAGAGGACCTTTATCCAATGATGTTGAGGGAAATACATATTAAGGAGGTTCTAGAGCTCTAAACATGAAGCATATCTATTTTATAGAAGGAATAAAGCTTCCCTAACCCCTCATTTTACTATATAAACAAGGTACATGATGCATACTTTTGAGCATGGAACTTCAAGCATGGTCTCCACCGAGATATTTGTGCTGGAGTGGTATCTCTCTTTATCACTTCCTACATCTGGGTGTTATAGCATGCCATAGTGGTGGAAATATATACAGTTTAGTGGTCATTGATAGTTGTTTCTATCTGTGGGAACCTTAGAGCTGGAACTTCGATAGCTGGTAGTCAATAACAAACTCAAGGATCTTGGCATGTGACGTAATGACCCGAACTGTTATAAATAAAATTCCCCTTTTGATTGAGTTAAATGTCTTGTTTTAAAATATGGTTATAGAAATAAATGTACTTATTTTGTTTTATTATATCGAATTGGATTTAATTTTCCATTAAGAATCATTACCATTGACAATATAGTCATTTAATAATGATCACTTGATTATTATAAATATAGGGTTTCAACATATCCAATTGACACCAACAAAGGATGTGATGGACTAAACCAGAAGACTCGTACCATATGAATACCATTTGTCAAATCTTATGAGGGAGATAGCATCATTGGTATTTTCTCTTGACCAGTCCCAAACCTAGATCCAGTAACTTAAGAATGAGAGAAATCGTTTACGAGAGAAGTTTATGCTCATTGAGTTAATGACCCAAACCATGTTCATCAAAACACCCCATGAAAGTCCCATCATCAAGAACCTTACACTTAGAGCACTTGCTGGCATACTAAAGGGATATTTATCAAGAACTAATAAATATTATTATGTTCCTTATTTTTTATATATTAATGAATATATTTGTATCCTATTAATGTTAATTTATAAAATATTTTTCATTTTATATAATAAGACAGAAATATTATTTTTGGGTTATATTATAATTCAATTAAGGAATTTATTTTTGAATAATTAATATATATTTGGAAATAAATAAATTATTAGTAAAATTTTATTATTAAGTAATTTTATTTAATATAAATCATCATATATATTTTATGAAGTCAAATGTAATTTTTATAAGGTTTCAAAAACTGTATTTTAAAAAAACACATTTCTTAATAAATGTTGACTTTATTTTAAAAGTAAAATTTCACATATTTATAAAATTATTTAGGTAAAATGAATATTATTTTTGTAATCATAATGTTGAAATTATCCAGTGGTGAATTTTTCAGAATTTCATGAGACAATGGAATTTTCAGATAAAAATTAAATACCGTATAAATATAATTTGTGTATTATGAAATCATAATGAGCCAAATGTTATGTAATAATTACATTAAATGGGATACATGAACAAATAATGTTTTCACATTTAAAATATTATTATTTAAGGTTTTTTTACTTACTTTTTAAATCCATTATGTATCGTCCAAAACATGTAATATATTTTAAGGTTTTAATATCATTTCTTTAAGAGTGTGACTCGCCTCTACATACGCAAGGGATTTTTTTATTAATTTTATCCCATTTACTTATAAAATAA
Source organism: Viscum album (assembly GCA_963277665.1). Taxonomy (NCBI): domain Eukaryota; kingdom Viridiplantae; phylum Streptophyta; class Magnoliopsida; order Santalales; family Viscaceae; genus Viscum; species Viscum album. Next base: position 1,762,846,715 of record OY728123.1, read on the forward strand.
TTAGAACCAATCCCATGTGGTAGAAAATGTGGGATGACTTGTGGTTTTGGTTATTTTGTTATGTAGATTCCAAAACCAAAATGGTAAATAAATTCCCCTCTTTTCCAATATAATCCTACCCATGCTCTCATTTCTCTTTTCTCAAACTCCTTTAAGAACATCCATACATTTCCTAACAATATCAAGATTACTTCCAAGGTTCTAAAACCTATCAACAATACCCACCCAAGAATTTGTAGTCACACACTCAGTTAAGGAATCTTCTACTATCCTCTTTTTATCAAGAACTTCTTTTTGTTATGTCTCTAAATTTTTGTTTTCCATATATTGGGATGTGTTCTTACATATCCATCATAATATCCATTTGATATATAAATTATCATATATTCCTCAATAATCCTTCCGTTATCCTTTATGTACACTCGTTACCATACCAAAATTTAGTAAGGGATCCTCACCTTCTCTCATTTTTCATGTTTCTTTATTTTCTTATGCCTTCTATTCCCAAATTCTAATATTAGGATATGTTTTTTCATGTACATATTACTTACCAATTGATTTATATGTTATGAGATACCCCCTTCCCTCTCATTAACCCAATTTTATGAGTCTTTACATGACATTGTTATGCTGCCTAAATTCCACCATGATTTTCTGTGCCAAAACAATTGTGTAGTAAATACCATACACATTTCTTATCAAGGGTGTTCGCATTTATAAACATATACGTCTTGAAGGGGGAATTACATTTTTATATTCCACTCTTATTAATCGGGTAATAAATTAAAATAATGAATTAATAAATGTTGTATGATCTCTGTGGCACACTTAGCATGAGAATGAAATGAATCTAACAAGTGAACCCGAAATTATATAGTGTTTCAATGCATTGTGTAATGTTTAGTTTCATGATACATTATGTTGGGATATAGAGTGGACCTGATTAATTTATGGTACTTTGTCTACCATTATGTCTTGGAATTTTATCTTTGACCTATATTTATGATGTGGTGTTTTAAGTTGTCTTCCCATTTCCCATGTCGCCAATATGATTATCATGTTATATCATTTCTCATTGTTCATGTTTTTGATACCTACATGTTTTATGCCCCATTTATATGATTATTGTAAAAAATTTATTATTATCCTCATGTTATTATATGTTTCTTACCTTACTAGGATTTATAGCTCACCCTTTCTTATATATGTCCAATGTTATCCCATTCAGTTTTAATTGTGAGCATATTAAGGTGGTTTTCAAGAAAGATGTTGTTTTCTTATTTGAAGTTGTTATGTAATGTAGATAATTCCCAAAGAAACTAAACTTCTCTATCTCTTATGTTGTATTAAGTGTATTATTATGTAATAAATCATATATTAATATGTAATAAAGACCAGGGTTATTGTAGTTGGTATGAGAGGAAAATTTTAGTTAATTTTGGTATTAGGATTAGGAAACGCTGGTTAAATTCTAAGGAATAAGACTAATCATAAGAAAAAATCTATTTTTTAATTATAGAGTAAGTGGTTTATCATGAAAATACATCCCTATATGGATACTAAATTTGGATGTGGTTCTAGAACAGATATACCTTGGGGTAACAACTCTAAAAAGGTGTCTTGGGCAAGACTCAATGTAACCTGGTACACGATAATGGGCCATACTCTATACCTCGTATGACACTCCCATGGGATATTCTTAGGTAAATTCATAAGATCATTATGAACCATTATTATGGGAACAAAAAAATCTCATAAGAATATTTGTTAGGATATAGATCATTAACAACCAGAATGGAGCCTAGAAAGCACAAGTTAAGAAATAAATATAATTTATAAGTTATCTACATAATGTCATTGGATACCCTTTATACATTTAATAGTTTAAAAATAATCATCCCAATAATTTTCTTTATTCTATCCAATGGTAGGATATAGGATAAATCAGGTAAACAATCAATGTGACAAGTAATGTGATGACTGGCCCAATCAGATGCCCAACCCAATATGAGCGGGAATATTGAAATTTATGATGATAATATCTAAGATAAATTAGGTTCTTAAGAGAAATATTAATCAAGAGGAGCTCCCAAACCCCTCTAATAGAGATCAATCCACAATCAAGAGCTTTATGTGACAAAGGCCACCTTCTTTAAATAGATCATATGATCCCCTAATCATGTAACAATGGATCAAATCCATTGAGAAGATCTACTCCATCCTTAAATATTATGAGAAGGATAAGGTTATATTATTTGTTTATAGTATAAAGGGAGGAGTAGATCAGTGGTAGGAATTGATCAAAAATATGAATCCTGAAGAATTGATTGAAGTGATTGAGTGGAAGGAATTCCAGAAAATGTTTTTCGATAAATATATTATTCTCACTCTTTGACTTAAAATGGAAAGAGATTTCATCACCCACAATCAAAAAGTTGATTAATATAATGGGGTGTATGAGGAAAAATTCACAAGACTTTCATGATACATCTTTTCCTTTTTCATTACCCCGAAATTCACAGTTGACCACTTTTTTGGTGGGATAAAACCTAGTATATAAGAATCTCTAGCGATTCATAACTTTGAGAACTATAAGAAAATTGTTCTATGTTCCCTAAAATTAGAAATTTATATTGGATAATACCAATAGTATCATGGGGATAATAAGTAGAAAGTAGAGTTTAATTCTGGTGGTCTAATGGATAAATCTAATAGTCCCAGAAATTTTAGCACCCCAGTTGTCAAAGGTGCGGAAAGAAGAAACCTGGAAATTTACAAAGGGGGACGAAGAAATGTTATAGGTGTTGTATGGAATGGTACCTAACTAAAATTTGATGACTGGAGAAACCCCCAAATTTTATGGAGGAAAGGAATGCTCCAATCAAACCCAAATACATTTTTCATTACTAAAACTATAACAAACCCGAGACCTTGGATACTAATGCACTAATCCAAGAGTTTTTGGAGACAACCATCAACCTATAAGGAAGAAAAGGAGATATTTTTCCATCACTACAACTTAGGTGAAACCATAAAATGAAGCCATGATAGGTACGCTAGTTATTTATTCATGGATATTGACCATGATTTTTTATTCTGGTTCAACGTATTACTTCATATCATGAAAGTATAGTATAACTATTCAAACACCACTACAAATCTTAAAAGTGAAGTTATCAGTGAAAACAGAAAATGGGTAAATTATTCCATCATGTGTATATAACTTCTCCCCTATCATAATTTTTTCGATGAACTTTCTAGTAAACCATGTCATAATCCCTTTAGTATAATTTTAGGCAATTCTGGGTATGGATTGGATTTCCATATATAGATCTAACATAAATTTCCATGAGAAGGAAATCACTCTCTGCTTTATGAATAAACCCCTTATTCTATAAATGTGAAATGATGAAGATGAATCTTATTTAACACCAACATCTCAATAATGGATTTTATTTCCCTATGAAAAAGTGTATCTATCTCAAATTATTGATTATATGTGAAGAATAATCCTTTAAGACATGTCCATTTTGAGGGAATACACTTTTGTGTTTCCTAAGGAATTATCTAGTCTTCCAAATAGCCAAGAAGTAGAATTTTCTATCAAGATTATACCTAGGGAAATACCAATATCTTAGAATTCATATAGAATGGATGTTGTGGAACTTGAGAATATTGAAAGGAAAATATAGGTCAATATGGATAAATGGTTCATATGCCCATGTGCTTCACCATGGGGTTCAAGAGTCCTCTTTATTAAGAAGAAGGATTTGTCAATGTGCCTTTTCATGATTGTCATGATATCAAAAAGATAAAAATAAAGAAAAAGTATCCTATACCATGGATTTGTGACTTGTTCTACAAGATATATAGTTCATAATACTTCTCCTAGGTGGATTTATAGATAGGGTCTTTCCAAGTTAGTGTGAAAGAGGAGGATATCTCCACGACTGCTTTTCATACACGGCACAACCTCTATGAGTTCATAGTGATTCATTTATTTCTCACTATTTCTGTAGTAATATTCATTTTCTTGATGGATAGAGTCTTTATATGTAACCTTGAAATTTTTATGGTAGACTTTATAGATGATATTCTAATATAATCCTAAACCATGGAGAAGCATATAGAGTATCTCATCACATTGTTAATGACCTTGCTAAAGAAGAAGCTTTATGCCAAGTATAAAAACATGTGAGTTTTGGTTGATGGAAGTATCATTATTGGGGAATATAAACATATATAATGGGATATCTATGGACCCATAAAAATGAAGTAATTGTAGGATGAACGAGGACAACATATGTGATAGATATCCATAGTTTCCTTGAGTTGGATGGGTATTATCACTGATTTGCGGGAAATTTCTCATGGTTGTCAAACCCTCTTACCCCTATAACATAGAAGGGAGTAATGTTTTTTTCAATGATGAGTCTAATGATAGCTTCATGAAGCTAAAAAGAAGGATTATCACAACCCTCATTCTCACACCAACCATAAGTAGAGAATTTTTTGAAGTATTCAATGATGCTTCGAAGAAGGGATTATGAATTGTGTTAATACAGAATGAGAAAGCCATAGCCTATTATTCATGGAAATAGAAATTTCATAAATAGAACTACCCAATGCATGATATATAATTGGCTGTAGTGATCTTCACATTGAAAATATTGAAAGAGTTATCTATTCGGGGATAATTTTGAAATATATATTGTTCACAAAATCATCGAGTATAAATTAAAATTGAAAGAGCTCAATATGAATCAATGAAGATGGTTAGAGCTGATCAAGGACTATGACAACTCAATCCACTACCATCCCGAGAAATTGAATAATGTGAAAAATGATCTAAGTAGAAAGGCTCCAATAATTCTATCATTGAAGAGAATTGAGAGGGATCTGATCTTATTTTATTTATAATGGATAGACGTGAAAATCATAAATGAAGAAGAATCATAAAAATTTTTAATAAATAATTGATCATTCATCACTTCTAGAAAGGTTAAATGATGCTCAGATAAATGATGTGGAAATTAAGTAGAAAGAGGAAAAAATAAGGAATTGGAAATCCTAAGAGTTTAATATTAATGAAGAAGAAATTGCGATATTGGGGTCAATACTATGTGTATCATCAAATTTGGAGTTAAATAAGGAACTATTGGATGATTCACATAGTTATACTTTATACATTCATCCCAGAAGCACGAAGATATATCAAGATCTATTTCATCACTATTAGTGGGACAATATGAATAAGAAGATCACTGATTATACATCAAAGTTCCTGGTATACCAACAAGTGAATGTTAAAAGGAATGAGTCTAAAGGGTTGATGCAAAAATTACCCATACCAATATGGAAATGGGATAACATCACCATGGAAATTTCCACTGTACTTCTAAAGACATCCATGGGAAAATGCTATATGGATTGTTGTGAATCATTTTACAAAGATAGATAACCTTATCATAATTTGAGATGATTTCTCACTCGATCAACTTTTACAGATATACATTAGAGAAGAGGTAAGGCAGAATGGAGTACCACTATTTATTGTATCCCATCGAAATCTGATATTCACCTCTAAATTATGGAAAAGTATACAACATGATCTGAACACTGAGATTAGATTTAGTATGGATTATTATCCTTGAACTAACAGCTATTCAGAGAAGACTTTTCAGACACTAGATGACATTTTGAGATCATGTTCTATGTACTTTAAAAGAGGATGAGACCAAGATATACATATGTTCGAGTTCTCATACAACAACAGTTTCCACATATGCATCCATACGGCTCCATATGAAGTCCTTTATTGGAAGAGGTATGGAACTCCAACATGTTGTGATGAAGTTGAGGAACAAAATCATCTTTTTCTTGTAATGGTCAAGGAAATGATGGAAAAGGTTATGACTATTCCACAAAAATTCAAGTATGGTTAGTGTCGATAAAATAGGTGTGATAAAAATCATAGATAAGAACTATAGTTTAATGATAGAGACAAGGTATTCCATTATATATCTCAATAGAAGAATGTGATGAGATTTGAGAATAAGGTAAATATTATTCCAAGACACATTTTCCCCTTCGAGATCCCTAATCACATCAGAGTGGTGGCCTACTAACTAGAACTCTAACCTAACTCATATCAAGTACATGATTTATTCCATGAATCCCTATTGATAAAGTAAATACTAGACCCCTCACATGTACTTAATCCATTAGTGGTACCATTAGATAATGATCTCTCATATGAGGATCAACTGTTGAAAATCTTAGATCATAGAGATGGACTCTATGAAATAAGACAACACACCTTGTTAAAGTGTTGTGGAGAAACCAAAAGTTTGAAGAAGCAGTGTGGGAACCAGAGGAAGTGATGAAATAGAGTTACCATCATCTATTTTAGTATGGTAAATGAAATTTTCGAATGTAAAGTTTGTAAATGGGGAAATATTGTAACAATCCAAACTGTTATAAATAAAATTCTCATTTTTATTTAATTGAATATCTTCTTATATAATATCATTATAAAAAACATGGACTTATTTTGTTTTATTATATCCAATTGGTTTTAATTATTAATTAATAATAATAACCACTAATAATATTGTCTTTTAACAGTGATCACATGATTAGTATAAATATAGGGTTTTAAATCATTAAATTAACACAAAGGAAGTGATTACCTAAACTAGTATTAACTTACCATATGAATCCCATTTATCAGAGCTTAGAAGGGAGATAGAATCATTGGGATTTTCCCTTGACAAAATCAAGGGTGATATCCAACAACTTAATCATGAGTGAAACCATTTATGGCAGAAATTCAAGCTCATCGAGATCACGTCCCAAATCATGTTCACCGAACCACCCAATGAAATCCCCAACATTGGGCACCTTACCCTTAGGGCGTTTGATGGAATATTAAATATAAATTTATCAAGATCTTATAAAAATGAGTATCTATAATATTTTTTATGTAATAATGAATATATTTTTGTTCGATTATGGTTACTTTATAAAGGATTTTTATTTTGATTCAACAAGACACAAACAGTATTTTTCGATAATATTAAAATTCAGTTAAGGAATTTATTTTAGTGAATTCATTTAATTTTTGAGATAAATAATATTTTTGGAAAATATTATTATTAAATAATTTTTATTAAATATAAATTATCATATAATGTTTTATAAAGACAAATTTAATTTTTATAAGTGTTTGAAAACTATTAATGTCAAAAACCCCATAATTTTTTAATAAATGTAGATGTTATTTTAAAAGTTTGAATTCAAATATTTATAAAATTATATAGATAAAATGAATATTATTTATTTAATTAGAACATTAAATTATCCAATGCTTAATTTTTCATAATTTTCTAAGACAATTATGTTTTCGGGTAAAAATAAAATACCATATATATATATACATTATGTATTGTGAAATCATAATGACCCAAAAGCGATGTAACAATTACTATAAATGGGATCCATGATCAAATAAATGTTTTAAGTTTAAAATAATTTGATTTTATGTATATTTTATTTGTGTTTTTAATCCATTATGAATCCCCCTAAACTTATAATATATTTTAAGGTTTTAAAATCACTTATTTAAGTTTGTGATTCACATTCACATATGGTAGGGCATAATTTTATTAATTAAGGACCATGTTCATATAAAATAATGAGAACTACTCTGTAACACCCCGAGATTTTATGAGATATATTCTTTTTTAAATTTTTTTCTTATCTTCTGTTGTACGCTACAGCACGATTATCTTGTACTATACACAACACCATATTAGCTTGTAGTATACGAAACCCTGGCTTGGATTTCAATACATGCAATCACGACCTTCCTCGATAGTGTGTGTTGTACGCAATATCGGGTTTCACTAAACAACGATATATGGTTATAATATTATTATGAACTATCTGTTATGAATATTATTAACAAAATTTTTAATTTTATAACATTATTAATTCATCTTACACATTTTCTAGAACATGATATGTGAACAAAATAAATTTTTCGGGTAAAATGAGTATTTTTAAAAAAATGCAGTTTTGTCGCCTTTTGATGGAACACTCACTTTAAATCTAGTTTTTTAAATGTTTATAAGTTCAATTAGAAAAAATAAAATTCTTCTTTGGAATAATGATATAAAAATTTACTTTGGATAAATTTTTCATATTATTCTGATAAATTTTATATTCTAATCAATAGTAAAAGCCCGCTATATTTTAATTAAAGAGAACATTTTTCATCGAAATAATTTATATGGATAAATTATAATATTGAATGATTTAAAAGTATAAATAGAATATATTTTTACCATTTAATATAATTTATGTCATTATAATTGATTTTACATTGAATTCATAGGTAAAATCATTTCAATCGTTTGCAATATTTTAACTTTTAAAACTCGTTTTCTTAACAACAGGATTAATTTTAAATTAATTACTGCAACTTCTGTGTTTTGAATTTTGAAAAATGGAATCCATTTTTGAATTCAGTGGGTCCAAATTATGATAATAGGTTGATTTTATTTTTTTTATATTATGAATAGTAACTACATTAATTTTTATTTACTACAATTAAAGGTAAATCTGGTAATTAAGGGTAAAAATAAAATTATAAAATTACTATAACACTTTCCAAAATCCTATTGGATGAATAAAAGTCCACCCATATCACCTAAGGGTCGGACTAGATTCATTTCATGGACTTTTGACCATGAAGTAATATAATTTTTATTAAAACCAAAGAAAGTGACAAAATGTCACTCTCTTAAATCTTATAAGTGTAATAATTTTAATTTAGTGATAAACATCATAAAACTTCGGATATAAACAGTCCCTAGAAATATAATAAAATTATATACATCATATGAATTTATTTATAATTTTTAGGGATTAAATAAATGTCATTAATTATGACACAATAGTGTTGTTGAAATTATTTTATTGATTGAAATATCAAATAAATTATTTTAAAAGTATTAAAATATATATTATATGAAATATTTAATGTTCAAAACTAATTTTATATAAAAATATGAAATGTTACTAATCTATTAAATCTTTTATTTAAAACATATCTTCTGTAAATATTTTATTTAAATTCAAACGAATGAATAGTGTCAGAATTGACACTATTGTTATTTTATAAAAATTACATATTATAAAATTGTTTAAAAATCAAATAAATATTAAAAAGTTATAAATTAAAATTTATATAGTCTAAAATGTCATAAATTATCCAATTATGGAAAATTAATAACACATAAGTGATTATTTATAACCATTAAAAATTTAGAATTTTATTACCACAAATAAAATTAAATAGATTAAATAAGGATAAATCAAAATGATAAGGTTTAAAATAAGATAAAAACATGTATAAATTTAATTGGTTGATTATATTACAACCCTATCAAATCTAATATTCTAATTGAGTCATTTTTGATGGTTTTTATGTGGTTTTTGAATTTATGTTAAACTAATATATTTGAGGATTCCAAAGGTGCCCCTCTCCTCCCATATAAAAGGGCACCTCCTCCCTCTCCTCTTTAGACAACTTAGTGCCTTCAAGCTCGGATAACCCCTAACCATTTCCCTTATCAACCTATTTAGTAACATACTAGATATCCTGATCTTCTTCAAAGACCAATTTTAGTCCTCTAACAGGTGGTTTCAAAGAGATGTGTCGAAGAAGAGGTAATATTCGTTACCGATTCTTTCAAATTTATTTCTTCTTCTACCTCCTCTCCATTATTTGTTTAATTATATTGTAATAACATAAGTATCAATAATATACTGATATGTTATTATAAATATGAAACAACCCCATTTCACCTTCTATCCATCCTAAGGAAAACGAAATCACCGCGCGTGCGTATATACGGAATACCGTCTTCACGCTGTGGTGTAATATGTTTTTCCATCACCACCTTACTTGGATGGGTATAATGGTGTAAAGAATAACTAAATATGATTATTATACCATCATACTGATTATAAGATATTATATCATTCACTCCAATTCCATTCAATTAATATGGGAATGATATCATCGCTCCTGCGTACGTACGGATTACCGTCTCCACGACGCGATGAGATTCATTTTCCATGTTAACAATTCAAGAATGATTATAAAGTATATATAAAAAGTAATAATGAAATATATGAAATAATAATGGTAATGGATTTATGTATATATATTTATGTGATCTACTTAATTCCATTCAATTCAATAAGGAAACGAAAACAGCGTTCATGCGTACGTACGACCTACCGTCTCCATGAACGGTGTATTTATTTCCATTTATCGATATATTATATATATGTATATTCTGAATATATATTATATATAAATAATGTTTTATATTCTGTAATTAAGTAATCATGATCTAAGTAATCATATGAATAATTACAAGTCAAAACACGGATGACAAATGCAATGATTTTACCCAAAACGCTCTTTAACATGGAATTTACAAAAGAACGGTTAATATAAAGTCATAAGTGAACCATATATGATATCATAACAATGAATATGATTCTGTAATAAGTCAATGACATTATTTAAATCATTATACAAGAGGTTCGGATATGTATGAAGCATATTGGACCTAAGGTAAGGGATAATTATTCCAATCTCATTCTTATTCGAGATTGTTTATTTGTAAGTATTTACTGGGGTTATTTTTATCATCCATGTCCATATGTTCTCAAAATGTTTTCATAAAATGTTTACTTTTCTTACATATATTTTTAGAGTCATTTTTACTTTGTTTTACTTTTACCACATTTTATGGAAGGAGTCTTTCTTTTGTTTACCATACAAGGTACTTTTTAACTTTTCCGTTAAACGTATGAGGAGAATGTTTTTTTATACGAAATGAATGGATTTTTACGGTTTTATAAATACTTATTTCCATGAAGCTTCCTATGAAAGATTTCATGATTATTATCAACAAAATCTTTTTCTTTTAAAATTGAATGGCATTTTCTGATAAGAAAATGATTTTAAAGAAGAAAGGATATTTTCTTTAAGAATTAATTTCAAGTATTTTATCAAAAACCATTTTCCATCTAAGATGAAATTATTTCATATGTGTATGTTTCAAGTATAATGTCTCTATGATTTATATGGTTTCACTTTTATTATGATGAAATGATATCCATTTGGTTTATATGGATTATGTTATGATGGAATAATGTTTATAAAACCCAATTTATTCTTTGGGTTATCATGAATGATTTATGATTGATTTGTGGCACACGTAAGAATGATTTCAATATGAGATGTGTAACACCCCAGGTAAATAAAGAATATGAAATTTTCTTATTTATCCAAATTTGTGAATAAAATATTAAAATTACTTTAAAAGGGGACGCTATGCTCGATGGTGTACCCAACATGCAACAACGAGTTTCTTGGGAATCTTACGTTGCACTCTAATAATAAAATAATATTATTTTAAATGGTAGTTAACATGTAGCCGTTGTATTGGCTGGAATGGATAGAAATAAATAAAATATGATTTTATATGTTTTTAAATGTTTTTACATTTATCCAATAAAAGATAATGGCTTAAAATACGGAAAGAATTCAATTTTAGGCTTTTATACCCTAATTTTCACTAAAGGTTCACTTATCACATTTTGATGGAGAATTGTCATTAAATATAGTTTTGATCACTCTTATACATTATTTTGCACCAAATAAAACTCTTCTTTAGAATTGGGACATCAAAATTTACTTTGTGTAAATTTTTGGTATCTTTCCGATAAAGTTCATTTTTTTCAATGAATAGTGTAAAATGTTGTATTTTAATTCAAAACCTCTTTTTAATATAATTTATTTATATGATTAGATTATCTTTTGAATTGGGTTTAAAGTTAAATTATAATATATTTTTACCATGAAATCCAATAGTGGTCGTTGTAATTAATTTCACTTTGAAATCAGACTTAAACTAGTGTCAATCTTTTGATACTTATTGTTTCATAAAAACACACTATTTGCTTTGACAGCGGGAATTAATTATTAAATTAATTAATCTGACTTATATGTTTTGAATTTTTTAAAATAGACTTCATGTTTGATTTCGGAATATCAAATATAGCTTATGGTGAATTTTTGGGATTTTTCTGAAAAACTTCAATTTTTGATGAATAGTGAAACCACTAAGTGGTACTTATAAAAACTGATTTTTCCGTTTAAATGAAATTTTTCCATCTTTGTGTTTTTAATTTCAAAAATCCGACATACATGGTTGTCATTAAGAAGTAAAATGTGGTTCAATGGGATAAAAATAATTTTTTTTGGTGAATAGTAACTTATTAAGTTTTTAATCGCGATTAGTGGTAATTAGTGTAGTTTAAGGTAAAAATAATACTTTAATAAAATAAGATGAGCTTGACACATGTCCTACCCTCATTGGTTGTGTCATTGACGACCAAGACAAGCCATGGGTCAACTTGGGGACCCCATGGAGACACTTTGGTTGGGAAATGACATAAATAACTTTTTATTAAATGTAAATGTCAAAATGACACAAACATCATATGTTTTAAGAAAACATTTTTAAATGGGGTTATTATGATCAGAGTTTTGATTATAAATTGTCATTGGAAAGCTAAAAATATTTCCTACATCATAGTATTTGTTTTATAATTTTTAGACATTAAATAAAGTAAATTATTTATGACATAATAATGATGCAGCGATGACATCATTATTTGACGATTTAAATAAAATGGAAATATAATGTAAAATCTATGAACTACACATGTCAAAAACTTATTGGATGGGTGGATTTAGAACCCTTATCACCTTATCCACGAATTATATCAATTTGGGACCTTTTAAAACCGAAACACATTTTCAAATAAAGTAATATTGCTTTACTTTCCAAAAGTGCCCCTCCTCCCCTCTTATAAAAGACCCCCACCTCTACCTCATTTCACACACTCCTCAAGCCTTTGGCTCGGCCAACACCTACCCATTTACTCTCTACACATCACTCCCCTAATCCTAGAGGATTCCCATTGGGCAGAATCCTTTCAAAGGAAGCCTTTAGGCTCAAATAAAAAGGAGTTACACTTTTAAAGGTAATTTATTCTCTCATGTTCATTTGTTTTATTTTGCTTCTCCAACCCCCTAAACTATTTTTATTTACTTATTTTGTAACAACACCAGTATCTTCAATATACTAGGATGTTGTTATAATATTTATTCAAGCTACACTCTCACACAACTACATCAACTGGTTAAAGAACATACGGTTTCCGTGGATGGCGAAATTATGCCTCCCGAAACGATGATTGTTCAATACACATTTAACACCTTCAAAGGTGGCCATTATGATGTCACTATTTTTATATATGATATATAATATGTTTATGTTTTACTTATGCTTCTGTATTTTTCATTTTTGTCTTACCTTTATGGCTTCCATTATGGGTATACGCGATATCTTCATTTTAGGAAGTGCGGACTACCGCCCCCTCAAAGTGATGTGATTCGTTAATGCCATATGTGGGACGTATAAAGGATGGATTTAATGTTATTATATATGATGTTATACTGGAATTATTATATACCTCTATATCATTATTATTTCTTTTCATTAAAGTATGAGATAGAAATGAAAGTAGCATTCATGCGTACGTACGGCTTACCGTCTCCATGAACGGTGCATTTCATTTCTTATCCCCAAATGTAATGTACTATTATAAGTACATGTATATAATAGATATATATGATTAATGATACATCTAAATGATGAATATAATTCTGGAATTAAAATATACATACCTCTCATTTAGTTTTAATTCCATTAATATGACAAAGAAATGAAAGTAGCGTTCATGCGTACGTACGGCTTACCGTCTCCATGAACGGTGCATTTCATTTCTTACCTCTAAATGATTATGTGATATTATAAATACATTTATATTCTAGATATATATGATATATATGATATCCAAATCAGGAATGTCATTCTGGATATAAAGAACCTTTGACCACACGAACAACATGTAATTGTAAGAAGTCCACTTTCGACTTAAGAACCAAATATCGACAAAAAAAACATTATTAACTTAGATGATTACCTAATGTTTATAACATGTAAATAATTGATATAAAAGGAATAATGAACTTGGAAAAGGTTCTTAAGCAAGTATAAATTAACTCAAGTTTATTATTCAGGAGATTAAAGAACGGTCGGGTCGAGTCGGATACGAGGTAAGGGATCCTACTCCTCTCTTTCTTTTTAAGTACACACTTTTATGTCATTCCTTTTAAAGCTCATCTTTCTTGTTATTGGGATGATCTTTTATATTAAACATACTTTAATTTTTATGTTCATGTGATGAGAGACCCTATTCTCTCTCATCAATCCATTTTGGAAGTTTTGAGTGGCGCTGTTAGGCTGCCGAGCTTTCGTAAGAGATCTAACCTCTCTCTTTCTTTTTAAGTACTCTCCTTTATGTCACTTCTTTTAAGCTCATCTTTGTAATGTTGGGGGATGTTCTTTTATATTCCTCTTGCTGTACATGTTATTGTAATGTTATGAGATACCCTATTTGATCTCATCAATCCATATTCGGAAGTTTTATGTGGCGTCGTTAGGCTGCCGAGTTTTCGTAAGGGATTTTTCATCTCACTTTTATTCCCGTGAGATTTATGCTACATTTGCCACAAATTCCTTTGAGTGGTGTATGTACTGCCCATTATTCTACTCTTTGTGTAATATACTTTCGTTTATGAGTATTTACAACAATGATCTATTTTCCTTCTTTCATGGGGTGTATGTCTTGAAAGATACCCAAGTCGGTAAGGGAACCTTTCACCCTCCTCTTTTTTAAAAGACTTCTTTTGTTGGGTCTTCTAATTTAAATATTGTTATGTTGTGATATGTTCTCATATATCTTTATTGATGTAAATTTTATGTCCAAGTGATGAGATACACTTTTTATCTCTCACCAACTCATTTTGATGTGATGCTGTTAGGCTGTCAAGGGAACTTTTTAACCCAATTTTGATTTCTTTGGGTTCAACATGTAGTCATTGAATATGTCATCCATTGAATATGTGTGAATGACCTTCTATTGTTTTACACTTAATATCCACTTATATTGGGTGTATTTATATTTGTCACACATATTTTTTAGATTGATTTGTCCTTAATTTAAGGATACCTTCTTTATAAGGGATTTCATCACATTTGACATTTCTATTGAGGGTTCATTGTTTTTATGCACAAATTCACTCTTATATGGTGTATATACTGTCCTTTGGAGTATTATATCATGAATCCATTTATTCTCATGATATTATAATGTTCTGGCTAAATGTTATTCCTCAATTATTGTATTCAAGTGTCACTAATTTTGGTAAAACCCCTTTAACCAAAATATCGTTTTAAATGTTTTAATTATTTGTTCTTATTAATATCTATGTTTTCAAAATGGTTTTAAGGATTTATTTATATGGATATTAATGGTTTAAAATTTTAAGCTTAAAGGTGGTATGGGACTTCGTCTCAATCTCCTTTCATTGAGGCATATTTTATTTTACACACAACTTTCTTTTATACGGTGTATAAACCCCTTTGACTTTTACGTTTATTCAAAAGGAATCTTTTTTATACAAAGCGTTTACTAAACGAAAAAAGGGAATGTTTTTGTCATACGTATGCGGTGACAACGACTTCTCCGCCGTCGTGACCGTTATTTGAGTTTCGGCTTCCTTTACAAGCCATACCTTCTTTTTAAAAGAAAAATAAATACCATGTTTTACTTTTCTTTTATTTTGGTATTGAAAATGGTTTTCACAATGTTTTTTTGTGTTGTATTGATATCTTGTGATTGAAATGTGGAAATGTTATGTTTCCTTTATGCATGTTTTATGTGATACAATTATGTTATGGTTCTTGGGCATTATTATGAAGACGGGTGGTTCTGTGATAAAGTAAGGGCGGGTGAGCCCGATATAGCTCTCCAATGCATTGGGTAACTCGAAGGAGTGAAATGTTAAGGTTTCTCCGAATAGATTTAGGGAATATACTGTGATGGGTATTCCAAATGTAACCAAGATGGTTACTCCCTACGTAAGAATGTTATGAATGCCTCAAGTTACCTTTATGTCTTATGATTTCTATGATTTATTCATGGTTTGATGAGGTATTTTAAAGTGCCTATGTTTTATGGGAAAGGTATGATTTCATTCTTATTTATATATGAACTCATGTTTCCTTTCCATATTTTTATAACCCTTACTGAGCTTTTTATGCTCATCCCAAGTTTTTGAAATGTTTTTCACAGGTCAAGGGAAAGGTACATGATGTGATGATAGTGTCAAGGATGTGTCAAGAAAGAATCCGTGTTTTATTTTAAATATGATTCTGTTGATGGGAAGAATGAATACTGTCTTTCATGTAACCACTTTGTCTAAATATTGAATGTAATGAAAGTTTCATGATCTAATTCTCTAAAACTCTAAACCTGAAAAGATCCTCAATGTGTAATCTTGTAATAACTCAAGATTAAGTAAGGTTTAAGGCTGGGGCCTTATAAGATGGGTGGGAACTATATCTACCTCCAATGCATTGTGTAAAGATTTATAGCTAATGAGATAGACATGGCTTAAACGGAAAGTAAATCTGGTTTAGTAATACATGGCTGGTATGGCAAGTAACCCCGGTTCAGTAAGGGAATTTTTCCACTAAGATGGTATTTGCAGCAATGCCTTAGATACTATAGAAATCATATCATGTGCTTAATTTTTTTCCACAATTAAAAGTTTTATTTCCAAGCTATTTTATCATGATTGATGTTCCATTATGATCTGTGCCTTACGTACTGCCATATTTTATGTCACTGCTCAGGATTTCAATGTTTAAACATTATGTTCATGTTTTTATGTTCAAATG
This sequence comes from Viscum album, assembly GCA_963277665.1. Classification (NCBI taxonomy): domain Eukaryota; kingdom Viridiplantae; phylum Streptophyta; class Magnoliopsida; order Santalales; family Viscaceae; genus Viscum; species Viscum album. Next base: position 1,762,863,679 of record OY728123.1, read on the forward strand.
TATATGGTTTGTTTTATTTTCTCCATGCTTACCCTTACTGAGCATTTGAGATCACCCTTTATATGTTTTCTTTTCCCCAGGATATAAAGAAAGGTTTTAGGTATGAAAACAAAAGGGGAAGATCTTTATGGGAGATATTGAAGATCTTTCACCACGATTAGAAGATTATATTCCAAGTTTTCGAAGACATTGAACTATTACGGTACTTTGGTGTATATTTTTGTTATGTATTAAGTATTCCTCAGAAGTAATGTAATGTCCATGTATGTAAATCTTTGGGTCTCTACAGTTGGTATCAAAGGAAAGGTTTAGTCAACCTTTGGAAACTAGGATGCGATAACTTTAGTGAGATCCCTAGAGATATTTCTAAGGTATGTCTAGGGATGTCCCTAAGGTTATGTATAAGTATAGGTTATAGTCCTGGAATTATGGTAACGATATTATAATTATACCTAGGATGTTAGATATCGATGGTACTCCCCCTTTATTATGTTGTTTTCCCGATCATTATGTTTTCCTCACGCTATTCTTTTTGGGTTTTCGACAATGGCTTGAACCCGAAGGAACCATGTTGATCAATGTAGTGAACGATGCAATGATTGTCCTCATGAACAAACCAATGTTATGAGAGATGGAGTGCACAATCTTATTTCTATACTTAAACAAGCTATGAATCATTCTGGACTTCCAAATCAGTAGAGAAAGGAGCAACATTTTGTTCAATACTTCATGAGGCAACGTCCACCTTCATTCAGCGTGTCTTCTGATCCATTACTGGCTGAAAAATGGATCAGTACCAATGAAAAGATATTTTCAGTTCTACAATGTTCTGAGCATGATAAAGTCATCTTAGCATTATATCGTTTGGAAGGTTATGTTGATCAATGGTGGAATCTTATCAAGAATATGAGGCAAAGAGATAAAATTGAGTCCATGGAATGGGATGAGTTCGAGAACTTATTTTTCAATAAGTAATTCCCTCGTATTCTTTGAACAAAGATGGAGAATGAGTTTCTTGAACTTAAGAAAAAGGATGATGAATCTGTTGGTATATACGAGGCCAATTTTACAAGGCTTGCAAGGTATGCATCTAGATTTATCATTCAACCTGAAAGTAAAGTTGATCGATTCTTCAGTGGATTAAAACCAAGTCTTCGAAGGGCATTAGCTATAAGAGACTTCAGTAGATATGAAGAAATTGTGTGTTGTGCTATCAAGGTAGACCATGAAATTGGTGTTACATATCCATCTCATGGTTTTGATAAGAAACGAAAGATGTAGTTCAAGGAAAAATCTTAGAAAAATGGTGAAAAGAAGATGAATATTTCTTTATGCTCAATGTGTGGAAAGAAGCATGGTGGAGATTGTCTAAAAGGTACTAGAAAATATTTCAAGTGTGGAAAAGAAGGTTATAGAGCAATGGAGTGTCAAATTAATGGAAAAAGGGTTGCTATGGATATGAATAAAGAAAAGACTATAGAGAATGCACCACCAACACTTCAATGATTCAAGTGCAAGGAAATGGGGCATTATGCTAATCAATTCCCTAATCCAAGGGTTAATGATGATCAACGTGAGCAGCCACATAAGGCAAAGGATAAAGGGAAGTTACATGCGATGGCTATTGGAAATGTTGAGTATGACAGTGATGTAGTTGAATTATTATGTGTTTATGTAAGGAGATTCCAAAATAATGTTGTGGAATCTAATTTATAGTACTGTGGAATATTCGAATATCTATGTATTGGTTTTTTATGGTATCGGTAACCATGAAAAGTGATTCAAATAATTTTGAAAGCAGATGATATGCGCATAATAAAGGGGTAAGAATAAAATAAATTGTTTGATAGTCTTCATGAGCTCATGATTGATATATGGACTAAGTGATATCATGGTTTGAGTATATAGAATTTTAGGGATTTTGGTATGTGGAAAGATTTAACTTTTGACAGAACTCATGTTTTCACTAAAGTTCTATGGTAAGTCATGTTTCTAAAGAATACATGATTAAGGTACTCACATGTTTGGAATGTGACCAACAAGATTTATCTTATGATATATGGGGGATAAATGATGGTATTCACATGCTCAGTAGATGACATTTCTAGTAATCGTTTTCTTTATACTATGAGATTGGACATATGTATAAGCCTAAAGATTGGAATATATTATGTTGGACATAAGATAGTATTGTTTAAGGATAGAAATTTTTTTCGATATTATTTCTGGAATGTTATAATAGTATAGTTTTAGAAAAAGGACAACCTGTAGGACGGGCAACAACTCGTCGTGTCGAACAAGGTTGTAAGAATCGAACCCACAACCGAAGTTTCGCAGGCCTTTACTACCTACCACTTGCCTATAGGAAGTCCCTTGTTAGTAGAAACTATTTTTATTTTATTAAGCGGTATGATAGATGAAGTATAAGTCCATTTTTTGAACGATATACGATAGATGGACTTATGTATATAACTATTGCTAACCTTTTGTTTGAGACAGATGGAATGACCCATCATTCAATCACATGATCTGCTAAAACTTCATGTATGAAAAATTCAACTTCAGTTGTTTAAGAGATGAAGTGTAAATTGTTCAAGGCACAAAAAATGATGAGATTATATTGAAATAAAGTAAGTATTTCTTCCAATTCAAATTCTTTAACTTTAGGGAAATGATCTTGAAAACAAAAAATGTTGTCCTAGTGCCCTTATATCTGATGAATCAGATGCTACCTTAGATCATCACAAATTTATGTCTTTGTGATTGTTGGATTTTTCATAGACATGTTATCTACCACTCTCCATCAGAACTTGATGGTTATATTTCTCTTCCATATCCATATTTTCACCTATGTTCTCCTACGTGGAAACCCAGTGATGAGTTAATTTTGGTAACCGTTATGTTTTATAATTCACTTTTTAAAATTAAGTTTTTGTAGTCCTTTTACGATGTGGGTTTTTACAAATGAAACATTCAAGTGGTAAAAAATTTATAACCCCAATGAATTTCGAGGGCAAAATTCATTTTAAGGGGGTAGAATGTAACACCCCGAGATTTTATAAGATATATTGTTTTTTAAATTTCTTTCATATCTTCTGTTGTATGCTACACCAATATTATCTTTCACTATACGCAACACTGTATTAGCTTGCAGTATACGCAACCCTGACATGGCTTGCATTACACGCAATCACGACTTTTCTCGATAGTGTGTGTTGTACACAATACCAGGTTTCACTAAACAATGATATATGGTTATAATATTATTATGAACTTGCCATTATGAATAGTATTAACTAAATTTTTAATGTTATAACATTATTAATTCATCTTACACATTTTCTAGAACATGTTATGTGAACAAAATAAATTTTTTGGGTAAAATGCGTATTTTTAAAAAAAATGCACTTTTGTCACCTTTTGATGGCACACCCAATTTAAATCTAGTTTTTGACATGTTTATAAATTAAATTTAACAAAAAAAATTATTATTTGGAATAAGGATATAAAATTTTACTTTGGATAAATTTTTCATATTATTCTGATAACTTTCATATTTTAATGAATAGTAAAAACACGCTATATTTTAATTAAAAATAACTTTTTTCATCGTAATAATTTATATGGTTAAATTATAATATTGAACGATTTTAAAGTATAAATAGAATATATTTTTACCATTTAATATAATATATGTCATTATCATTGATTTTACATTGAATTCATAGGTAAAATCATTTCAATCTTTTGCAATGTTTTAACTTTTAAAACACGATTTCTTAACAACGGGATTAATTTTTAATTAATTACTACAACTTCTGTGTTTTGAATTTTGAAAAATGGATTTCATATTTAAATTTAGTGGGTTCAAATTATGTTAATAGGTTACTTTTATTTTTTTATATTATGAATAGTAGCTACGGTAATTTTTATTTACTACAGTTAAAGGTAAATGTGGTAATTAAGGGTAAACATAAGATTATAAAATCACCCTAACACTTTCCAAAATCCAATTTTTTGAATAAAAGTAGACCTATATAACCTAAGGGTTGGACTAGATTCATTTCATGGACTTTTGACCATGAAATAATATAATTATTATTAAAACTAATGAAAGTCACAAAATGTCACTCTCTTAAATCTTATAAGTGTAATAATTTTAATTTAGTGATAAACAACATACAACTTCGGGTATAAATAGTCCATAAAAATATAATAAAATTATCTACATCATATGAATTTATTTTAAATTTTTAGGGATTAAATAATTATCATTAATTATGACACAATAGTGATATTGAAATTATTTTATTGATTGAAATATCAAATAAATCATTTTAAAAGTATAAAAATGAATATTATATGAACTATTTAATGTGCTCCACTAATTTTTTAGACAAATATGACATGTTATTAATATATTAAATCTTTTATTTCGAACATATATTCTGTATATATTTTATTTAAATTCAAACAAATGAATTGTGTCAAAATTGACACTATTGTTATTTTATAAAAATTACAGATTATAAAATTGTTTAAAAATCAAAGAAATATTTAAAAATTATAAAATAAACTTTATACATTCAAAAATGTAATAAATCATCCAATTATGGAAAATTAACAACACATAAGTGATTATTTATAACCATTTCAAATTTAGAATTTTATTAGCACAAATAAAACTAAATAGATTAAATAAGGATAAATCAAAATGATAAGGTTTAAAATAAGATCAAAACATGTATAAATTTTATTGGTTGATGATATTACAACTCTATCTCATATAATATTCGAATTGAGTCATTTTTTAGGTTTTTATGTGGGGTTTAAATTTATATTAAACTAATATATTTGAGGATTCCAAATGTGCCCCTCTCCTCCCTTATAAAAGGGCACCTCCTCCCTCTCCACTTACACAATTTAGAGCCTTCATGCTCGTCCAACCCCTATCCATTTCCCTTGTAAACCTTATTAAAAACATACTAGAGGTCCTGGTCTTCTTCAAAGACCAATTTTAGTGCCCTAAAAGGAGGTTTCAAAGAGACATGTCGAAGAAGAGGTAATATCTGTTACCGATTCTTTCAAATTTATTTCTTCTTCTACCTCCTCTTCTTTAGTTGTTTCACTATATTTTAATAACATCAGTATCACTAATATACTTATATTTTATTATAAATATGAAACAATCCCATTTCACCTTCTACCCATCCTAAGGAAAATAAAATCACCGCGCGTGCGTACGTACGGAATACCGTCTCCACGCAGTGGTGTAATCTGTTTTTCCACCACCACATTACTTGGATGGGTATAATGGTGTAAAGAATAACTAAATATGATTATTATAACATCATACCGATTCTAAGATATTATATCATTCACTCTAATTCTATTCAACAAATATGGGAATGATATCATCGCTCGTGCATACGTACGGATTACCGTCTCCACGATGCGATGAGATTCATTTTCCATGTTAACAATTCAAGAATGATTATAAAGTATATATAATAAGTAATCATGAAATATATAATATAATAATTCTACTGTATTTATGTATAAATATATATATATATATATATGTATGTCATCTACTTAATTCCATTCAATTCAATAAGGAAACGAAAACAGCGTTCATGCGTATGTACGACCTACCGTCTCCACGAACGGTGTATTTCTTTCTATTTATCGATATATTATATATATGTATATTCTGAATATATATTATATATAAATCATGTTTTATATTATTTAATTAATTAATAATGATCTAACTAATCATATGAATAATTACAAGTCAAAACACAGACGGCCAATGAAACGATTTTACCCAAGACGCTTTTTAACATGGAATTTACAAAAGAACGGGTAATATAAAGTCATAAGTGAACAATATATGATATCATAACAATGAAAATGATTCTGTAATAAGTCAATGACATTATTTAAATCATTATACAGGAGTTTTGGATACGTATGAAGCATATCATACCTAAGGTAAAGGATAATTATTCCAATCTCATTCTTATCTGAGATTGTTTATTCTTAAGTATTTACTGGGGTTATGTTATCATCCATGTCCATATGTTCTCAAAAAGTTTTCATAAAATGATTACATTTCTTACATGTATGTATAAAGTCATTTTTATATTTTTATATTTTTACCACATCGTATGGAAAGAATCTTTCTTTTGTTTTTCATACAAGGTACTTTTTGACTTTTCCGTTAAATGTATGAGGAGAACATTTTTTTATACGAAATGAACGTATTTTCACGGTTTTCAAAATCCTTATTTCCATGAAGATTCCTATGAAATATTTCATTATTATTTTCAACAAAATCCTTTTCTTTTAAAATTTAATGGCATTTTGTGATTAGAAAATGATTTTAAAGAAGAAAAGATATTTTCCTCAAGAATTCATTTCAAGTGTTTTATCAAAACCATTTTCCATCTAGGATGAAATTATTTCATATGTGTATGTTTCAAGTATAATTTTTCTATGATTTATATGGTTTCACTTTTCTTATGATGAAATGATATCCATTTGTTTTATATGGATTATGTTATGATGGAATGATGATTATGAAACCCAATTTATTCTTTGGGTTATAATGAATTATTTATGTTTGATTTGTGGCACACGTAAAAATGATTTTAATATGAGATGGGTGGGACCTATATCTCCCTCCAATTCATTTTGTAAAGATTTATATCTCATGAGATAGACATGGATGAAATGAAAAGTAAATCCGGTTTAGTAATACAGGGTTGGAACGACAAGTAAACCCGGTTCAGTAAGGGACTTTGTCCCCTAAGATGGTCTTGGAAGTAATGCCTTGGATACTATGGAAATAATATCATGTGCTTAATGTTTTTCCATAATTACAAGTTTTATTTCCAATATATTTTATCATGATTGATGTTCCATTATGATATGTGCCTTATGTACTGCCATATTTTATGTCACTCCTCAAGATTTCAATGTGTAAACATTATGTTCATGTTTTTATGTTCAAATGTATATGGTTTGTTTTATTTTTTCCATGATTACCCTTACTGAGAATTTGAGCTCACCCTTTATATTTTTTCTTTTCCCCAGGATATAATTAATTGTTTTAGGTAAGAAAACAAAAGGGGAAGATCTTTATGGGTGATATTGAAGATCTTTCACAACGATTAGAAGATTATATTCTGAGATTCCAAAGACACTAAACTATTACGGTCCTTTGGTGTCTATTTTTGTTATGTATTAAGTATTCCACAAAAGTAATGTAATGTCCATGTACGTCAAGATTTGGATCTCTACATACTCCCATTTTGAAAAAACATGGGAAAACCATGGTATGGTTATTGGTTTTGGTTATTTTATTACGTAGAGTCCAAAACCAAAATTATAATGAAATCCCCCTCTATTAAATTATAAACCTGCCTATAATACCAACTCTCTTCACTAAAACTCTTTGGATCACATACATACTCTACCATAAAATCTCTATAGTCCTCCCAACGTACCCACAATCTCTCAAGAATCCCTTCCCAAGTATTTGGAGTCACACACTCAAGTATGAGATCTTCAACTCTCCTCTTTTTATCAAGAACTTCTTTTTGTTATGTCTCTAAATCTCATTTTTTTAATTATTATTGGATATGTTATTACATATAAAAGTTTCTATACATTTTATTTCTAAATTATGGTAGGTTTATTTCACTCTCAATAATCATTCCATGCGTCTTTATGTACACCAGTTACCCTGCCAAAATATAGTAAGGGATCCTCACCTTTTCTCTTTTTCAAGTATCCTTATTATCTTATGAATTCTATTTACAATTTCTAATGTTGTTATTTGTTTTTACATGTCACTATTACTTTCAATTTTGTGCCTATTAATTTATAGGAAACATTAAATGACATCTTTATATTGCTGAAATTTCAACACAATTTTCCAGGCCAAAAAAATTGTGTATTGAATACCATATCCATTTCCTATCAAGGGTGTTAAAATTTATGCACATATACTTTTTGATTTTGGAATTATATATGTATTACACTCTACTTGATCATTGAATAAATTATTATGATGAATGAATACGTTTTGGATGATCTATGTGTCACACTAAATCATGACAATGAAATGAATATCCTGGGTGCGCCTGAAATTATATAGCACTCCAATGCATTGGAAATTAATTTGTATCATGATACTTTATGTTGGGACCAATATTGAACATGATTTCTTTGTGGGACTTTTTCCACCTTTATTTAATAGAGTTTTATCCTTTACTTATGTTTATGATGCAGTGTTTTTAGTTGTTTCCACATTTCCTATATCGCCTTTATGATTATCATGTTATATCATGTCTCATTATTCATGTTTATGATTCATACTCCTTTTATGACCCATTGATATTCCTACTGTATAGCATTTATTATTATCCTCATTTTATGCCATGCCTATTCCCTTACATGGCTTTATATCGCACCCCTTTATTATGTATGTCCCAAGGTTATCCCATGCAGTTTTAAGTGAGATATTTTTAAGGATGTTTTCAATAAAGATGTTGTTTTCCAATTATAAGTTGTTATATAATGTACCTAATTCCCAAATACACAAAAATTATCAATCTTCAAAGTATTATTAAGTTTAATATTATATAATAAATCATATATTAATGTGTAATAAAGAGAATGGTTGCTATATGTGAGGTGTTTCTAAAGATAGTCTTAGGATAAAAGGTTTGATTTTGAGTGTTCTCGGTATGCTTATAGTCATCCAAGGGATATGCGATGATACTAATATAATGAGAAATGACATACCAGGTGTGATTTCGCCACCCAACATGTATCCTATAGAAAGACTATCGATGGACCACCTTGATAGAGGAAATGACTGGAATGGGGGGTCCTTATGGTGGAAGATACATAAGAGGATATATGAATGAAATAAGTGGTCGATGAATTTTTGATCCATTTCACCTTACACCCATAAGTAGTCCATCCCAGGATCAGGGAGCTAGGGGTCAGGGGCATGGGAAGATGCATGCAGTGAAGGCTTATGACCTAAATGAATCATGGATGATTTAAGGTTTGATATGTGTGTCCAATAATATATCTATATTATTGATAGACAATGGCATGAGACACTCATTCCATACCACCTTATTTGTTGGAGTTCTTGATATTGTAGTTGAGACTTAGGATTTAATCTTTCATTAAGAGAATCCAACTATGTAATATTGAATAATAACACACTTCTACGAATAGTGTGACCTAACTCTTAGAAGAGAGATCTTGTTTCATGATCTCTTCATGTCACGATGAGGCGATATGATATAATTGTAGGTATAGAATAACTATTTCATGGTCATCCATAGATGTGATTTTTTTATAGAGGATAAGGAGTTTTTGAGTTGACAGTATAAGGTTTTACTTTATTGAAGATATAAAAACCTAGGAAGAGAAGAATGGTCTCTTATTCATAAGTATACAGTTGATTACTCATTTTTTGTCTTGTATTACCCCTGGAGCACTAGATGTTATAAGATTTTGGTTTCTTGCAATATTGGAAGAGTATGAGGACATCTTCCCGGAGGAGATGTCAGGCTTAACTATCTACCATGAGATCAATTTATATATAGATATACAACTAGGTAATACCTCAATATCTATGCTAGAATATCATATAACCCTTTTAGAAGGTCAAGAGCTGAAGGTGTTGTTGGGTGATTTTTACATTAAGGGCTTTTTCTGACCAAGAGTGTCTCTATTGAAAATCCTAGTATTTCTTTCCAAGAAGTTGGATGGGAGCATCAAGTTATATGTGGATTACCATTTCTTAAATAAAATGACCATCAATAATAAGTATCCATTTCCAAGAATCGATGACATATTTTATTGGGTGAAAGGGTAAAGGAGGTTCTCAAAGATTGACCTTAGGTTGGGCAATCACCATCTCCATGTTCGAGGTGATAATATACCAATTATGAAATTTTGATGCCACAGTAGTCACTATGAGTATTTTTTTTATACCCATTTTCAGGAATAATTACCTAGAAGTGTTCTTGAGACTTATGAAATGGATTTATCAGACTTTATTGGACCAATTTTTAGTAGTCTACATCAATTAAATCCTTTTATAAAAAACCTTATAGGATGACCACATAAGATATTTAAGAAAGGTTCTAGACATACTCAGAGATCACTGTCTTAATGGAAATGTATAAAAATATCAGTTCAATATTTTAAAAATTCCCTTCTTATGGAATTTCATCTTAGAATAGGTTGTAGGAGTGGAACCAAAAAATATTGAAGAAGTTCTATCTTCAGAACCATCGAAGAATGTGGATGAGGTGCAGTGATTCCGTAGGTTGGTAGGATACTATTAGACATTTCTTCTTAATTTCTATAAAATTTTGAAACCCCAAACTATCTTGAAACAAAAGGAGAATCCTTTTAAATGGATAGAGAGATTCTATTAAGATTTTCAAGAGTTATATAATAGGATACGAAGTTCCCCCATATTGATATTTCCTGTGGAGGGTGTTGGGTTTGTGGTTTTCAATGATGCCTCCGGGACTGGGCTTGTATGTGTTCTAATGTTGTGGAAGATAGTGATTTTTTTATGATCTAGAAAGTATATACCCCATGTGAAAAAATATGTGATCAATGATTTAGATCTGACAACAATGGTTTTTCCCTTAATATGTGGTGAAACTACATTATGGGAGAGTGATTTACCATCTATTTTGATCAGAAGAGTCTCAAATATGTATTTTTATAAAAATATCCTAACATGGGGTAGAGATGAGGGCTATATTTATTATAGGATTATGAGTTTGAGATAGTCTATACTCAAAAAAAGGGGAACATGGTGGAAGATTATCTCAACAGGTGATCATGTTCATAGTTAGTGAGTAAGGAATTGAAGAATTTAGCCTTATATTGGTTGTACTTAGTAGAAAAGGATGGTGTATCTTACCTAAAATTGATGGTTTTTACCCCTATAATTATTCTTCTTATTTGAGAGGCTCATCATGGAGATATTGACTGTGAAACCTTTCTTGGATAAATATCCACTAGGTGTGCTCGTAATTGATTTTCAAAACATGGGGAGTATTTAATCATTTTATAAGGGTAGATAATAGTACCATTCATGCTATGAGAGGAGGTATTGGGGGAGTCTCATACACCCCCCCCCCTTAATAATATTCCTAGGAGTGATGAAGACATACCAGGACCTCCAACGTCAGTTCTAGTGACCATGGATGAAGAGGTTCCCAGCTAAGCTTATCTCTCAATGCCTCACATTACATTAAGTGAAGGTTGATCACTAATTTATAGTGGTTTTGGATTAACCCATTATGGTGTTGGAGTATAAGTGGGATGATATCTCCATGAATTTTAAAATAGGACTTCCATGATAAATTAGAGTTCATTAAAACATCTAAACGATTTTTGATTGAATATCCAAATCATTCCACTTCCTTCCTATCTAAGAGAATTGTTCAGTATAGAGTTTAAGAAACATGTACATGGAGGAGATAGTCTAACCACATGATGTTCCCTCAAATATCATGTCAAGTCGTGATGATCTCATTATATCTCGATTATAGAGAGGATTGTAGGAGGTCATTGGTACTCAAGTGTAGTTGATCCCAACATTTCGTCCCTAGTTAGTCATCTAGATAAAGGATAATATGCAGGTTTTTGGGGAAAATCATCAACATGGTATGTTAGACTTGGGTTAGGGCTGGGAGGATCACCTACCCTCGGTGGAGTTTTCATAAAACAATATCTACCACTAGACCATCAGTATGATAATATTAGTGGCCTTTTATGGGAGACCCTGTTGTTCACTACTATACTGTGATGATCTAGGTGTGTAAGAAATCATGGGGCCAAAGCTATTATGAGTGAAAATAGATAAGGCGGCAATTATCAAGGAGCAGATGAGGACTTCCCATAGCCACCAAAAGTCTTATGTAGACCAGAAATGGGGGCCTTTGATGTTTGCTAAGGAATACCATGTGTTTTTGAAGGTCTCACCTCAGTCAATATTGCAGAGGTTTTTACAAGGTTAGAAGTTATCTTTGAGATTAATTATTGGATTACAAATACAATATAGGGTTGGTGTGGTTTCATACTACTTATACCTATGACTGAATTTAAAACAGTTCATGATGACTTCCACGTGTCATAGCTAAGGAGGTGTATGAATGAACCATTTCTCATTATCAGCTATGGTGAGATAGACATCAAGGATGGATCTACCATCATATATTACTCAGTAGAGATAGAGTCTCATCAATATAATATCCTCTATTAGTGATTGAATCCCTTGGTGAATGTTTAGTGAAATCATCGGAATCTCTTCGAGAGAACCTGGGAGCGACAAAAACCAGATGCGAGCTTAGTACAATCACATTTTTAGTATGATTTTTTTATTTTTTGGATGAAAAGACTTGTGTTTTGGAGGATTTAATGAATTTTTTCCTTGTGTCACTTTTGACTATTTTAAAAAATATTTCTTGAGATAGAAGTAGAGTCGGTGTGGGATTTCAGGGACCATGGAGCCATGATGTTGATATAATAAAAATATTAAATATAGTTTATCATGAACATGTAGTTTTTATAAAATAATGGAATATATCCTGACAAGTGTTTTAGATGGTAAAACTAATACCACTATTAAATAATGAGTGTGGGTTTTACCGTAGACATGACACAACCTTTATGTGCATTAGTTGTTTTTCTAAAGCACAGTACTTAGTGAAATAATAAAAAAAATTAAATAATTAATTGTTTATTAATTGGTCACAAACTAATATTATTACATTTAAACATAGTTATTTCCAAATTAAAAGGTCAAATTAATAACCCCAGATATTTTAGACGACCATGAAGTAGATATTAAGTGAATGTCAATAGGACGGTGGATCGGCGATCTATTTTCCAAGGACTTTTTCACCATCAAGTGAGTTATTATATATCACTGATAATAATAGTTAAAAATCATTCTTCATCAGAAATAGATCCAATTTTTCGGTATAACATTTTATTTTTTGGTTTAATTACCATTCTTTGTTCATTATGATAAATTTAAATTAATTGTTGTGGTTATAAATTCATAGATCATCTCCTGGAATTGAAATTAAATTATAAATTCCTAGGAATAGGAATATGATGTTGATTGGTATGACCTCACTAGTTTCTATATCTCATTATTCATATTTAATAAATGATGGCCAACCAAAAATGGCCTTCATTAGATTCTCACTTTTATGTTTCATGTGTTTCTTTCTTCAATATCCATTATTCATTCAATGTCACCATTCAATTGTTTGGTGATTCAAAAATACTGAGGGACCCATTTTTTAGGGTGATTGATTCAATATTTATTTTGATTATTGTAATTGGGATTGAAGGTGAGATTGGTTATGGTGTGATGAGGATCTAAAAATACATTCAATGACAAACCAATGGAGTTTGATTACTTTGTATTTGGTGCATGGGCAACATGATGGGGAGAGGATCATTTTTTGGATTTATGAGTGGCCATAACATGGCTAATACCAATGACACTAGTTAGGTAAACCCAAATATGAGATCTATATAGTATTCCATAGCAGAATCAGTGTTAGTGGTGGAAGGGGAGAATATGTGTTAGTGTTTTATACTTCCAATGAAATCTGAATATATATGGAGTATAGTACCTAAGAACACATATCATGTAAACCCCCTTCTATTATGGATTGAGTTACAAATAGAGATAAATATAACATGTCATGTGAAATTACCACATTCCTTGTGGCTCGAAGCTTCTAATCTGACGTATACACATGGGTATATGGGCACGAAAACATACAGGGTACATAGACACATCTTGGGTACACGGGCATGATTTGTAGATATAGGTACAACCAATGTACATTTTCATAGATATATTACATGATAATAGGTTGGAGTACATTAAAAAACACTTGTTCATGTTTGGGATTAGTGTAAAATTCCATCTATTACTTCAACATATCATTTACCCCTGCCATATATGGGTAGATTCCTCATTCTCTTCAGTCTTTTTTATTATTAGTTGGGTGTGTTTCATTGGTCTATTCCTAATAGGGTATAGAGAATAATCTTATCTCAGGCATTGGATCAGTGACCCTTATTAAATTTTAGTTCCAAATATAGTCAGGTATACCTATGTGTGGACTGGGGTGTTATCCACTATCATTCTTCTTTAGGATGGTTCATGTATCTCATTACTGAATTTTAGGGCATGTGATCCCCATCATAGTGGGTCATTCCCGATAGGGTTAGGAATCACCCATAGTCCCTGGGTGTGATAACCTACATGTGTATCAATATAATCTAAGTTCCAATGTGTACCACATTATGGTAAGTCTAATAAGCATGACCTCTCAGATAAGATACATCAATGTTAGAAAGACGTGAGGAGTGAGTTATCATAGATAAATGTTATCATGAATCCTTGAGCAGAATTATATACTATAAGTAAGGAGGTTACCTTAATTTGGCACTTGGAATCTATCTTTAATGATATATGGGTTATTATAATCCTTTATTTTTAAATGAATCTCTTTAATGCTTTAGGTTTTGTGATTCTAGTGTTTCCAACTATGTATATTTATAATCTCCCCTGCATGGGATCTGCATACATGTTTCATGTCTTGTGTAGAGGATAGGCCATCCAATGGATTTTATAGAGGGGTTGGATAAGGTGGAACGTAGTTATGCAAGATGGGCTGCAGATGTTTCTAGGATTTTCATGTTGATAGCAGTCCCATTTTTTTACTTTTAGGTTGTACTCTATACATTTTGTGGGCTTGTTTTTATCCCTTTTTCTTTCATATACTTATTTCATACTCTAATGTGGTATTTAGTTTTATGAATGAATATTTGGTAGCAGATCATTCTTTTCTTTCCATATTACATTGGTGTATGGAGATGTGTATATACATTCATGTAGATTAGGATATAGCCCCACATGTGGGTGATATAAATCCTAAATGCTAGTTGTCAGCCCCTAAACTATTAAATGTGGGATTGTGGTCTCACACTTGGATTTTTCCAACCTGGTGGACCTTGGTGGGCTAGGTTGTGATAGTTATAATTTTATTTTTTGTGTTTTTTTATTTCTTCGTTTTTTTGTAAAATTAAAAACTAAATTAAAAAATTAGGAAAAGTCTCTTGATAGATCGCCCTCTTAGACACATTCTAAAAATACATTTTTAGTGAGATATAACTAGTGTTCCCAGTGGATAGACCCTTCTCTCCAATTACACAACATCTAACAGAATATTAAATTTAAAAATTGGATCTGATGTGACACACACAAAAAATTTACAACATTTCTTTAGGGGATCACACGTCGATCTAGCTTTAAATTATTCTCATGTAGACCTTAATCAATAATCGTTTTCCTAGATGGTGATAAATTGTAATTTAGATATGTTAAAAATTAATCCTCAATAGAATAAGATTTATATCATCATAGAAATAGTAAATTCACAATGGGTAGGTCTTCTGGAAATAAACTAAAACCACTTAAGGAGAGAACCATAACTCATGTTATGATGATCCCTAGTGGAAAAGTCCACCTTATCTTCAAGAATAATTTTAATTATCATAGACTGAGAACCTCTATGATATGAGAACAAAGATCCAATCTATTCAGCATTAGCTCATGCAACAGAAGGCCATGGATTAAGGTGACACATTTTGAATTGAATTCATTGATGATCAACCTGTTGTATCAGAATTTAAAATTTCATGTAATAAGAAATGAAGACCCATATATGCATGTGAATAGTGTTATTAAAGTCTGTGACACATTGAAATATAATTGGGTGATTGAAGATGCAATGATTCTGAGAATATAATCATTCTCACTAAAAATTAAGGCCTAGAATTTGTTATAATGTTTAAAACCAAAAAATTTCCTCACATGGGAAGTACTGAGAATAAAATTTCTAGATCATTATTATATAACATCACTATCATTGAAGGAAAATAAATATCATGACTTCATCTTTCAAAAAATTATTTGAATCACTTGGAGAAGCCTGGGAAGGATACAATCCCATGCTACGACGTTTTCCTCATCATGGGAAGAATTTATAAAACCAATTGAAAATAATCTAATATGGAATTTAGGTATAGAGTAATATTGTTATCAATATATCTACTAGTAATATGTTCATAGAAATGGATTCTGAAGATCTATACAACTTAATTTAAAATCTAGAAACCCACATTTTTCAGTGGCTATAATATTTTTCAAGAAGAATACCAAGAACGCGTCATGTTGATTACCTGACATAAATATTTCCAATATTTGAATATCTCAATAAGAGGATAGAAAAATTGTTATGGAGTCCACCTAAGCAAGTCTATATAGTCCATGTCGAACATTTCCCACACTTGGGAGGTTCAAATTTTTATTTCATTTCTCTGTATATTACATTTATGAATGATTCTCTTGATTAAAACTTCATCAGTTACAAAAGAAAAAAAAATTAAAAATAAGTACAACATATAGTGAAAAAATGATAATAAAAAAAATTAGATAGAAGTAAATATTTTCCACTCAACCAATAAAATAGAACAAGGTTATTCTTGGCTTCCATTCTAAATATTCTTTTAAACACACCATGAAATCTCAAAAGAAATTAGTGAGCAGAAATATCATCCATGATTCCATCAAAAAAATAATTCAATGTGAAAAATAAAAATAAATAATAGTCACCTCCTATAACACAAAGCCAAATAAATTAGGGATAATCTATATTAAAATTCATTATTTCCAATGAATTAATGTTTCAATCTCAAGTGATAGATAGCCATAACAAGCATATGATTACCCAAATTATTCATGCTTCAAATAAAACATACAATAATCATGGAAAAACATTAAAAATCATTTAGGTTATTTGTCTGCATAGATGAAATACTAATAATAAGGTACTCTACAGCGTAAGAACAGAGTCAAACCAATAGAACAAGAAAAAAAGTTCACATTACTCAGTAGTTCACACCTTCAAAAGTGGAAAATACCTATTGTTCAACCTGTATAAGAGACAGCTACATCTGATGTTGAGGATGCTGATTCAATTGAAAACTCTATTCAAACTGATGATAAAGATGAGGAATATTAACATAAACAAGATAAATTGGAAAAGATGAGGAATTAAAAGTAAAAGTAAGAATTAAATGAAAGAGTGAAATCTCAAACACCACATCCCCATTACCACAAATACTAAATAGAATGAACTCAGAAGATAATTTTTTAAAATTAATAGAGAAGTTTAAGAAGCTTCACATAAATCTTACTTTTTTCAAATCCATCCCGCAAATTACCAACTATGCCAAATTTCTCAAAGAGATTCTATCCAAAAGAATAAAATGTGATGATGTGGTAATATCTATAATACATGAGGAATGTTTTAAATTCATACCCCAATACATACCTACTAAACTAAGAGACCCTAGAAGATTCACTATACCCTTACATAATGAAGGATATTAATTTGGGGGAGCTCTATGAAACTTTAGAGCTATCATAAACCTCATTCCATTTGTAGTACTTGAAGAACTATGAATCAAAAAATTAAAACGAACTCGATTCACCTTGTAATTAGAAGATTGATCAGTGAATAATCCTAACATAATTCTAGATGATGTGCTTGTAAAAGATGAAAAATTTTACCTCCCCATTGATTTCATTTTCATAAATTTGGAAGAAGATAAGGATGTCCTACTCATTATTGGGTGACCATTCTTCTCCATATGTAGAGATATTATTTATTTCCATGAAAGAAATTTATTTTTTAGATTTGGGGAAGAAAATGTAACACTTGATGTCATGAAATCTATGTGAAATCCTTTTATATATCAATATCATTTAATGGAAAATTAAAGAATGGGATGAGTTAGAAAATGAAATAGGGAATATTGAGGATTTACACAAGGAAAAAAGGATTTAAGTAAATCCATAGAAGAGAAATAATTCAACATAAACAATGTCAAGACTTTGGATAGATATATGTTTACCTCATTAACTCCATCACTTCAAAAACCTCAGACAGTTGAGCTTAAACATCCTCAACCAAACCTGAGATACCTCAATTTTTGATATTGAAACACATTTCCAATCATCATAATTTTTAAAATTTCAACTGAAAAAGAAATTAAATTTCTCAATGTCCTATCATACAGGGATACAGTGATTGATTTGATTAAAACTAATGTAGAAGGTATAAGTCTTATTATCTACACTCACAGAATACATATAGAAGATAATTCAAAGACTTGTAGAAAACTACAAAGAATATTAAAACAACCCATTAAATAAAATTTCTAGAAATAATTCCTTAAAATCCTAAACATTGGATTAATACTTCCTATCTCTGATAGTCAGTGGATCAATCCATTGAAATTTGTTTTGGTAAAGGGTGGGACCATAGTGGCTAAAAATGATAAATAAGAATTGATACAAACTAGAATACTGATTAGATCTAGATTTTGTGTCAATTATTACTGATTGAATAATATCTACAAGAATGGATTAGATTCTATTACCTTTTATTGATAGAATCCTTGAATGATTATAAGGAATTTAATAATGTCGTATTATTAGTGGATAATCATGTTATAATAAAATAGTAGATATGCTATAATATCAAGAGTATAACATATTTAGTTATCCATATTTTATATTCTCTCATTAGTGAATTCCTTTTTGAATGTACAATGTGATAGCCACACTTCAATGTTTTGTGATGGAAATATTTCATGACATGATTGGATATTTCTTGGAAATATTAATGAATTACTTCTCTCATTATGGGAAATATTTCGATGAATGTATTAACATTGGGATAAATTTTTATCAAGATGTGAAGAAACTAATATGGTTCCCAATTGTAAAAAAACACACTTCATGGTAAAATGTGGTATATTTTTCATTCATATAATTTCAAAGAAAGTAATTCATATTGAACCAACCAAGATTAGTTCAATCTATGAGATACAAATTCTTACTTCAATTTGTTTAATTTACGGTTTTCTTGGGATTTTTAAATTCTATTTACATTTCATTAAGGTTTTGTTTTTTTATTTATTACCCCTAAACACCTAGTTAGGAAAAATAAATTTAAATTTTGGGTCTAAAGTCATGAAAAATTTCAATTATTAAGACAATTCTTAGTCAAGTCCTCGATAATGATATCACCAGACTATGAGAAACCATTTGAGATAATACGTGATGCTAGTGAATTGGAATTTGGTTCCTCCTTAGCACAAAAGAAAAAAAGAAATTTTATACCTATATATTACCTTTTTTGAATAAGGATCAATATAATTTCACAACAACTAAAAAAGAGTTTCTATGAGTTGCCTTCGCATTATATAAATTTTGGTCTTATAAAATTTTATTTTAATTAATTGAATATATAAATCACCATGACCTATGGTATATTATGACCAAGAATTATGTGAATACCAAACTCATTCAGTAGGTATTATTACATTAAGAAATAAAAAACTGAAATCAATGAGAAAAAGGGAACTGATAATGTCATTTCTACTCATTTATCATGGCTAGAACATGAAAAACGTTACATCAATGTGGGATTAATCAATGAAACATTTCATGATAAATAACACTATACCACTGAAACTATCCCACCTTAGTATACCAATATTTGGAATTCCATATCATTTGGTGCGGTGTAACTAGATTTATCAAAGGAGTATAGAAAAATACTTTTGAATGAAGTATGTCATTACTACTGGGATAATTGATTACTTTTCAAGGTATGTGTAGATGGAATTGTAAGAAGATGTATCCTTAAAGAATAATTTTATGGTTTTTAAAATCTAGTACATTGTGGAGAATTTAGATATCACCATATATTTCATCATATAATTAGTAAAGTGTTGCAATGTGGGTTGTAATGGAACACCATGAATCATTATACTTGAGAGTTCATCCTAAATTTTGATAAATGTAAAATAACAAGAAACATAACTTGGAAGCATGCAATTCTACAACATTTGAGTATGGGTGTTGAAATTTTTGACATTTGGGGAATCTAATTCATGGATTCTTTTACCACATAACGTTTTAAATAATACATACTTGTATGGGTTGAATATGTTTTATAGTGAAAGGAAATTGAATCGTTTTCATAAAATAATTATTTTCTTGTTATTAAATTTTTGAAACAACACATTTTACCTAGTTTGGAATTACAAGACTCATCATCAATGACCATGCTACCCAATACAAAAAATCTATATTTCAAAAGTTAATATCTCATCATGGGTTTAAAAACTACATGAGCACCTCGTATCATCTGCAGACTGGTGGATAAGATAAAATATCAAATTTAGAGATCATGGGAATTCTATAGAAAAATATGAATACATTCTAGAATGATTAGGCTTCTGAACTTGATGAATCACTAAGGGCTTACTGTACAGTATTCAAAACCCCAATTAGAATGACCTTGTACTTTATAGTATTTAGAAAAACACGTCTCAAACCCATATTTCTAGAACATAAAGCTTATTAAGATATCAATAATCTGAAAATAGAGTTTAAAACCACCCAAGAAAATATATTTTTGCATATCTAGGAAATGTATGAGTTATATAGGGAAAAACTAGTCAATTATTTGATCTATAAAAAGAAAACTCAAATCTATTATGAAAATAGGATCTAATAAAATAATTTTTCACCATGAGACAAATTCGTAATCTTCAACTTAGGGTATCAGGTTATGGAATGAAATATTTAATCTATGATTCTAGGGTCGTATATCATTATAGTTATTTATCCCCATGGATCTGTTGAAATTTTTTATGGGAATAAGCCTCCTTTTAAGGTTAATAGGAAATGACTCAAACATTAGAAAACATTATATATTATATCTATCATTGAATAAATTAATCTAAAATGAGAGGCTACTCATCTTGATAAGTACATTAAACTTTACACTAATTGGGAGGTAAACCAACTACATATTCATTTCTTATCCCTCTTTACAAACTCCCACTTTGTGTGTGTAGTAAAAAATCCTTTCTCAAATGAATCTAGAAAGATGGTTGATTACCCCTTGATATTACCCAATTAAATGAATCAAACATGATGTTCAAATCCCCTCTTGAAATTCAGAAAAATCTATCTCATGAGATGTTCTGAATGTTAAAGAATTAGTGAAAACTACTACATGAGATGTTACAAAAATCTATGATAGATAAGAGGATTAATAAATTTCTCCAGAAGAAGTAACTTATTGTATGGATGGAGAGATTTAACCTTAATGAGAGAACTTTGGAGTTGGAGGAGAATACTTCAAGCATAGACAAGTGGTAGAGGAAGTATGAGAAGATGTACCAAATGGATTGATCTTTATAAATTCACCAAATTGGAGATGTAAAACATTGTTATTTAAGGGGGGAAACACATATTATGTTACTTTTAATTGTTTTTAGTTCAATGTTTTTTGGAAAGAAACTTTTCATATGTGGAATATTTTTATAGCTACTCCTGATATTTATTTTAATTATTATTCTCCAAAAATCTACTTTCATCAATATAATATTTGGTTTTCTATTTATGATATGATGTGAGTATGTATTGTCCAAGTGTTTATGTTATAAGTATGTCATTTCTGGAGCTTGATTAGATATATTAATACTTTCTACATATATCTATAATTACTGAGGAAGGTGTTATATTTTTTTACCATATTTTATTTTTCAAAAAAAACACCATGTAAAATAAATAACTATAAAGGGAAAACTAAATTTAAATCATTAGAAAATGAATAAAAATAGCTGAATTTATTTTCATTTTTGTACCCAAGTGAAACATTATTCATTTTATAGTAACACGGTCAAGGGTATATAACTTGTATCCCTGGACAGTCTAAGAACTTTATTCCTCTTTGATAATCATTGATTCATGATACCCTGGTTTAGATGACTGTTGATATTAGTCCTAGATTTGTAAATGTTTTCTTAAAGCTTGTTTATTTTTTTGACGCATTTTCTCATATCTATTTCATAGGTTTTGGTAGTGTATTCTCAATTTTTTATCTATCCATTATGTTTAAGAGAGTTATTTCCCTTGAAACAAATAAGAAAAAAAGAAAGGGAGAATAAAATAGTTGAGAGATAAAAAAACAACAAATATTTTAGAGGCATTGGATTATCATACTCTTTTGAACGAGCAACATTTTAAGTTTGAGAGAGTGAGTTTTTGATAGAGAAATTTGGAATAAAATTTTTCATATATACATTTTATGATTAAACCTATATTTTTTCCAAAACTGTAAAAAAAATTGACCCATTATCCTACATCATTAGAGTCATTTGAACCAAATACGAAGTCCTATAAATTGATTCATTTTTCTATTTCCACTAGTGAGATGAAATTTATGAAAATCTTATGATAAAAATTCATGTGTATAAGAAGTGATAATAAAATTCATCATAAATTGCTTTGAGTTATGAGAGTAATAGAGAGGTAGGTCACATTGATGCATGATTCTAAGTACATTTTTTAGAAATAATGTCAGGGGAAGGTAAAAAATCTTTGAAAAATTGATTTTTTTAAAAAAAGTAATATATTTTGTGGGTAAAATGGTTTGAAAAATGTTGAACTTGTGATTTTGATGTTATGTTTTTTTCTATGGGTTCATTCATGTGTTATTTTAGATTTTTTGCACAAAAGTTAAAAAACTTTAGTGTGGGGTATTTGATGCACATGAATTTCATGAACATTTTTATATTTTTATAAAATAGTTTTAATTTATTAGTTTATCCATTTTTAGTTTTTTAGTTAAATTTTTTTTTGTTTTTATTATTTTTATAATTTTATATAATTATATATTATTTTTTAAAATTTATTGTTTTATAGTTTTTATTAATTTTATATAGGATTACTAAATAATAATTATCACTATATTATTATTTTCCATAGTTTCATTAATAATAAATAATTTTATTAATATTTAATAGTATATAGAATAATTTTTTATATTTTTAATATATATTATTTAACATTGTATTTTATTGTAAATAATAGCTGTATTAATATTGTTAGATTATTATAATTATTAAATTAGTTTTGTATTTAAGAGTATTATTGTTATTATATGTATAGATAATTATTTTATCTTACTAACATTATTATATTAATATTCGTAATTATCTTTATATATATATATATATATATTATATATACCCACATTTATCAATTATTTGTTTATTTAATTATCATAATTTATATATTTATAATTCTAACACTTAATATTCTGATTATTTATTTATTTTTAACAAACATTATATCATTCAATTGTTTTGGTTTTTAAACTTCGAATCTTTGTTTTGGATTTTGTTTTTGTGGGAAGATAAGTGGGAAAGGGGGATACTCAACCACTCCTCAAAAATAACACCCACCACTGCCGAAAAACCTATACACCACCAGGTGCGACATCTTATCCGGCCTTTACCAGACCTGATACTTCATCTCATATCTCAAGCCAAACTTTTTCTGAAAAAAACCCTCACCATCTTACCTACACCATGGAATAACTTGAATTCTACACCATCAGCCAACCATCTTCAACATATCAAGCAAGACAAATTTGGAAAATTATGTCATATAAAAGAAAAAAATTATAGAAATTTTTAAAATGGGAAAATAATTCCCAATGAACTATTAAAAGTGGGGGTAGGTGGGGTCTAGCATAGAAGGATGGATGTTTTATAAGACAACACCCTCTTAAAAACTCTTATAAATAAATCGTTGTCAGAGACAACAAAGGAATTATCCCAAAAAGTCCCTTATTCAAAAGAGTTTTAAATAGGGCACTCTCTCAGACTATTTGTAACACCCGGGATTTTTATGAGTAATATTTTGTTTTTATATATCATCAAAGGAATCTTTCACTACACACTTGCTTGGCTTTCTTTACACGAAATCGTGACCTTCCTCGATATCTTTCATCGTACGCAATACCGAGTTTCACTAAACAACGATATGCTATTAAAATAAAACTAGCCGTTATGAATAGTAAAAACCACTTTTTAAAATTTTATAAATTTTATTTTTCAAAATGGACTTCATTTTTGGAATCGGAATATCGAAATTAGCCTAGGGTGAAATTTTGGTATTTTTCTGAAAACTTTCAATTTTTGATGAATAGTGAAACCACTAAGTGGTAGGTTAAAAACTGAATTTTGCATAAAACTTAATTTTACCGCTTCTGTGAATGGAATTTCGAAAATCCGACAGACACGGTTAATATCAAGGACTAAAATGTGGTTCAATGAGATGAAAATAATTTTTGGTGAATAGTAACTTTTTACTTTTTTTTACCACGGTTAATAGTAAATAGGTTAACTAAGGGTAAATATGATATTACTATTACCCTAACACATGTCCTAATTATATTGGATAAGTGTAGTTTGACCAAAAACAACATTATGAATATAATATGACCATTTAGGTCCACTTGGATTAGATTATGACATTTAATATTAATTAATTTAATGAATAGTTAAAATAGTTAAAATCAATGTTTAATAACTAAAACATTTTTAATATGGGGTTATACATAAGATAAATTAGACTATAAATATTAATTAGAAAGCTAAAAATATTTCCTACATAATGATATTTTATTTATAATTTATAGACTTTAAATAAATTAATTTATTTATGACACAACGATGATGCAGTAATTACCCTTTTAAGGAAATGTTAACATAATTGATGTTATAAATGCCCAAATAAATGTAATTTGAGACTTTTTATGAATTACACTAATTTTCTAGGTTACTATGATATATTAGTGTTGATCTAATCAACATGGTTAGAACATATAATTCTGTTATGACTTTCACAAAAATCATATATCAAATAGTGTCAAAATTGACACAAAATATTTTTTAAATCAAATATTATATTGTTATTTGTTATTTTATTCCTAAAAATCTAAGGTTCGGCCAAATGAATTAGATAAGGATATATATATTAATAATAAACAACTTGGGGTTCGTTTGGCATGTTATAGTAACTGTATTAACCATATAGTGTAAGAAAACAAAAAGTCACAGTAAAAGTTAAATTATTTAACTTAGAGTTAAATCTAATTGATAAGGTTAAAATAATAACCTAAACTTGTCTAAATATTATTGGTTGATAGGATTTAGACCCATCCCCACTTTACCTTCGAAATAAGACCCTTTGGAACCATTATAAACCGATTATGACTTTAATATAAAATAATATTTTGAGGTATTCCTAAGGTGCCCCTCTCCTCCCTTATAAAAGGGCACCTCCTCCCCCTCCTCCTCACACCAATTTGAGCACTCAAGCTCGGCCAACCCATGCCATTTTCTCCTCTCCACTTCCCTAGAATAATCCTAGAGGTCCTGGTCTTCTTCAAAGACCAATCTTAGTTCCCTAAGTGGAGGATTCAAAGAAGCGTTCCAAAGAAGAGGTAATATCCATTACCGATCTTTTCAATTTCTTTCTTCTTCAACTTCTTCTTCTTTAGTTGTTTCATGATAAAGTAATAACATCAGTATTACTTACATACTGATATGTTATTATAAATATGAAACAACCCTAATTCACCTTCTATCCATCCTACGGAAAAATGAAATCACCGCGCGTGTGTACGTACGGAATACCGTCTCCACGCCGTGGTGTAATCTATTTTCCACCATCACCTTACAAGGATGGGTATAATGGTGTAATGAGTAACTATTTATGATTATTATAAATTAATATTGATACTGAAATAATATACATATACTCCAATACAATTCCATGATCATAGGAATGATATCATCACTCGTGCGTACGTACGGAATACCGTCTCCACGATGTGATGTGACTCGTTCTACATGATCATCATTACATAGTAATTATATAAATGAATTGAATGAATAAATATTATATATTTTACACTAATACCATTCTGGATATAAGGTATCTATAACCTTAAAAGAAGAATAAAAATTTATTCGGCAAAACACGCATAAGAACAAAAGGCAATAAAGACCCGAGTAACAAGTAACAATGAAATATTACTAACAAGAAGCTAAGAATATGACCATATATGATATCATATCAATATGTATGATTCTGGAATAAGTCAATAACATTATTTAAACCATTATACAGGAGCTTCAGACACATACAAAACAAATCGGACCTAAGGTAAGGGAAATATCACAATCTCATTTTTATCCGAGATTTTTTATTCGTAAGTATTTATTGGGGTGTATTTTATCATCCACATCCATGTTTCATCAATATGTAATATTATTTCCATCCACCTACAATTTTTTAAATCCATTTTTACCCTTCGGTGAGTTTTTAGTAATATGTATGAAAGGAATCTTTTGTCGTATTTTGTACGAGGTACTTTTTGACTTTTCCGACAAAAGTACGAAGAATGTTTTTTTTAACTTATACGGCATGAATGGATTTTTAAAACATTATTTCCAAGAAGCTTCCTTTACAAGTTTTCAAGTTTATTTTTAATCAACCTCTTTTAGTTTATATTTGTACGACAAGTTAAGAAAGGAAAAGTGTTTTTGAAGTAGAAAGGATATTTTCCTCAAGAATGGAGTTCAAGAGTTTTATCAAAATTATTTTCCATCTAAGATAATATAGGGTTCTGTTTCTATCCCTATTATTACATTGATTTTATTATGTTGTGATGGAAATATTTTTATGAATTCCTTTATCTTATATGAATTGTTTTATGATGTCATGTTGTTTAAGAATTCCATTTTTATTACATGGGTTACGCTATGATGTATGGTTTATGATTATGTGGCACACATAAGAAAGGATTCATTATAAGATGGGCGGGACCTATATCTCCCTCCAATGCATTGGGTAAAGATTTTATATCTCATGAGATAGACATGGCTGGAACGGTAGGTTATACCGGTTCAGTGAAACAGGACTGGAACGTGGGTGACTCGGTTCAGAAAGGGACTTTGTCCACTAAGATAGTCTTGGCAATGAGTCATGACTAACAAGAAATGATTTTCCATGATTATGTATGCATGCCACAAAGTTTCAAGATTCATGTTATGATTATGGGGATCTCATTTTCACTTCTATGATTTGTTCCATGTTAAGATATTATGATCTCTTTTGCATGTTATAATTTTCAAAAAGATATGATATGATTTTTATTTCCTTTATTTGCCCTTGATGAGCATTTGAGCTCACCCTTTTATGTTTTCTTTTCCCCAGGTCAGGAAGATGTATATTAAGTAGAATATGCTAAAAGGGACCCTAGATATGATGAAATAAATGGGAGACACTGTAGAAGATTTATGAACTAGTTGTTTATGTTTCCCAGTTTCTAAAGACACTATACCTATACGGTCCTTTGTGGTTTTGTCATATGTTGTAATAAGTGTACTTCAATTTTGAAGTATTAACAATGTATGTAAAGTATGGGTCGTTATACTATTCCCAATATACTTATATATATATATATATATTGTTTCGTTTTGTTTTGTTTATACACCCACAAACACCCACACACACACACATATATATATATATAATAAAAAATTTATACTGTTTAACTATTTTAATGTTTGATTTTAATTTAAGAAAAATCTACTGCAAATATTATGTAATGTCTCCCCAACCTTCACTTTTATAACAGTGTGGTAATCGATAAATTTTCTAGGTTTTTTATGTGGGATTCAAACACCAATTTTCCACCATTTAATTAATCATATATTATTTATAAAAACATGTTAATAATAATAAATTATTAATCATAAAAAAATTTCAATAAATAGTTATTACTTGATAATTTAATAAATAATAACTATTAATGTCACAGTAATGATTACGAATAATCTCATTAATGTGGTTAAAAGTATAAGAAATGTTAAAAAACTATTTAAATAATGTGATTGTTAATATAATTAATAATAAATATATAATTATTAATAATTTCTAATAGTGAATATAATTTTTGAAATTAAAAATATTTTTAGTTAAGTTAATAATGATAATAATGATAATAATAATTAAATAATAATATTTTTCATGTAACCTATTTTCTATTTACTATATTTATGACTAATAATACTGTTAATAATAATAATGATAATCATCACTATTACACATATGTCCTTTCACAACATGAAAAATGGTCTTTAAAAACACTAAAAAGCTTTGTTAGTCGCAGTTATGATAAATGTGTTCCTTTAGACGTGTTAAAACCCCTAATAAAGGACCATGTTTATCAGTGCTAAAAATAATGCTAATAAACCCTGGACACCACCAGTGTGTTTTTTATATAACTTAAAATTACGAATCAAACATTTTATATACATTTAATTTACATCATCAATAAAAAAATTACACCCATGTTATATAAAAAAACCTCGGTGTTTACATTTCAAACAAAATGTTTTATATAATTACATTTACAGTTGTCCAATAAACATTCTAAAAAATTAATATTTCATATTTTGATGTATGTAATTTCCTCTCAAAAAGGTTTTCCCATGATATCAGTTTCCAAATAAATCATCTAAACCCAAAAAAAGATCTAACCTATATAAGAAAACAAATATTATATTAGTAGTACTATGGAGAAAAAAATTAATCATTGATATGAAAGAAGACATTAGTAAAATGTCAGTATTTAAAACAATGACACATTTGGTGTTATATTGGTCACACCATGCATCCTATTGATGTGAGGTTGATTCCTACACATTATAAAAGAGTTATAGATCACTGTACTAAAATATCAAAATAATCCAAATGCGTTTTTTCAGTTTTGAGTATATCACTTGTTCTTTTAATAAAATTAATTTCAATTTTAAATAATGAAACATTTGGAGTTATACCTGCCACACCATGCATCGTTTTGAGGGTCAGCTGATTCCTACTTGTAACAAATTATGGATGGATTGTTATCCTAATGTATCACAATAATATGAATGTGTTTGATCAATTTTCAGAATGCCAGTTGTGTTTTTTTACTAAAATATCATTTCAAACTAGAAACCACCAATCTGAGTCATACTAGTCACATCATCTGTCAATTTGACATGATACGGCTTCATAAACATCCAAAAAGACTTATGAATCATTGTCCAAAATTATCAAGACAATCATAGCATGTTTTCTTGATTTTCAGTGAGTGACACCTTTTGAACTAAAATGTCAATTTTAAACTAATAATCGATACTTTTAGTCATACCGGTCATGTTGTACATCATATTGAGATGTAGTTTGACTCCTAAAGATCAAAAATGACTCTTGGATCATTGCCCTAAATTATAAAATTAATCTGAATGTGTTTTCCCAGTTTTCACGATGTCACTAGTTGTTTGTACTTAAATTAATGTCAATTTTAAATAAAAGGAGACAATTTAAGTTATACCATCCTCATATACATTATATTGAGTAATAAATGATCTATACATGTTATAAATCACTAAAATATCATTTTCCAAAAATATAAAAACAATCTGAATGTATTTTCTAGGTTTTCAGTATGTCGCTTGTTATTTTTACTTAAATTAATGGAAATTTTAAATAAAAAGAGACTCTTTTAGTCATACCAGTCACACCATGTATCAAATTGATGTTCAGTTGACTCATTCATGTCATAAATGACTCATGGATCATTTTCCTAAATTATCAAAACAATCTGAATGCATTTACTCAGTTTTCAGTATGTCACTTTTTTGTTTTTACATAAATTCATGTCAATTTTAAATAAAAAGAGACACTTTGAGTTATTCTGGCCACATCCTGCATCGTATTAAGGTGAGACTAAGTCCTACACATCAGAAATGACTCATGAATCATTTTCTTAAAGTATCAAAAAATATGAACGCGTTTGCTCAATTTTTAGTTTGTCACTTGTTCTTTTTAGATAAATTATTGTCATTTTTAAATAAAAAGACACACTTGGAGTCATACATGTCACAACATGCATCATATTTAGGTTCAGTTGACCCATACACATCAAAAGTGACTCATGGATCATTTACCTAAAATATCAAAAAAATCAAAATGCAATTTCTTAGTTCTCAGTATGTCACTTGTTGTTTTTATTTAAATTGATGTCAATTTTAAATAAAAAATGAAAGTTTTATTTATACCAGCCACACTATACATCATATTGAGGTGAGGCTAATGCCTAAACATCAAAAATTACTTATAAATCATTTTCCATGATTATCAAAACAATATGAATATTTTTTCACAATTTTCAGTATTTTAGTTATGTTTTTTACTAAAATGTCATTTCAAACTGGAAACACATGTGATGAGTCATGCCAGTCGCATAATGCATCGGTCTCATGTGAGACTGCTTCATAGCTGTCAAAATTGACTTATGAATTTTTTCCAAATTTTTTTAGAAAATCAGAGCATGTTTTCTTGGTTTTTAGTGAGTGATATGTTTTGAACTAAAATGTAAATTTTTAAGTAATAATAGACACTTTTAGTTATACCAGTCACACAGTGCACCAGATTGAGGTGTGGTTGAATCTTACACATCAAAAATGACTCATGGATCGTTTTCCTAATGTATCAAAACAATCCAAATGTTTTTTCTTGGTTTTTAATAGGCCACTTGTTCTTTTTTCTCAATTTAATGTCAATTTAATATAAAAATACACACTTAAAGTCACACTGGCCACACCATGAATCAGATTGAGGTACGATTGATTTATAAACATCACAAAAGACTCATGAATCTTCTTATTAAAATATCAAACCAATAAGAATGTGTTTGCTCAGTTTTCAGTATTTAACTTGTTCTTTTCACTAAAAGTAATGTCAATTTTAAATAAAAAGACACTTTGAGTGATACTTGTAACTTGTTATTTTTTCTCAAATTTGAGAAGGTCAGTTGCTTTTATACCAACTATATTGAACTATAAATTTCAAACATAGATATCACATATTAGTAGATTTATATTCCTTATATAACATAATGTTCTATACCAGAATAGTTTAGGTGTAGTGCTTTTGGAAACATGAAAACATAAAGAACTGATTCATAAGAGTCTCTCATTAAGTTATTATTCACTAGAAACCTTCTTATACATATCATTTCTAAAACCATTCTTAATAACCTAAGGATATGAAAAATAATAAAGGGTGATCATAGATGCTCCATAAGTGTAAACAAGGGATATATCAATGATAATATAAGGATAACATGAGTGTAACGATGTAAGAATGTGATATGAACATTAAAAATTCATACCCTACATATCATAGATCAGAATCATGAGTCATGGATCAAATTATGGTAGTTCATAAGACAAGAATCTTAAAGGATCAAAGAATATTATAATCTAAAAACATACTCTTCGAGTCATACCGAGCACACTGTATATCAGATTGAGATGCGGTTGATTGAGATGTGACTGATTATTATGTTGGTCAGGAAAGTATTCATGAAATATCTTTTGGGTATTCATAAATTGCATTCAAATACTATGAATTCATAATTTTCATTCAACAAGCTCTCTCTTTTCCTGGTCGTTGCAGATAGTTGAAAGGAAAATATGACTTCTCAAAAGATCTATAAAAAATAAGAATTAGATAAAAATGATAAGGAAATAAACGTAAAAATAATAGATATAATGATGAAAAGAATAATTAATTAAATATGTTGTAGGAATTCACCTTTATACATTCTTGACCCATTTCGTTGTTGTCATTATCTTAGTTGTAGGCTCGAAGTGCAATCTCTCACGAGCATAATCAGTTTCGGACAAACCACCCCTACTCCAACAAAGGAATTCACCTGTATATGAAAACAATTATTATGTGAGTAATACTAATAAGAATTAAATTAAACATAAATATGAAACAATTCACTAATTATATAGAATACACATCTTCATGTTATTTGTGTACAATCTTTCATAAGGTATGTTGTCCATTCGTTTCTGAGTATATTTATATCATCTTGTGAATATGAGTCTTTTTGAAAGTCATATTAGTTCTAAAAAAAAATTAAATACATAAAGGATTAATAAATATTTTAAATTAAGTTGTAATTATCTTTGAAAATACCTCATCAGTAATGCTGGTTTGTTCATGGAATATTATATCTCTCATTAATTTAAAAACATAATAACCTTAATCTTTTCTATTGGTTTGTTTCTAATACTGCAAAAACATTGAGAATAATAACTATTTTGTTCTGATATTTGTTTGGATAGTGAAATATTGTTATATATACCATTATACTTATCCAGTCGTAGTACTTTTCTTCATTCTCATTCTTATCCCCTGGGCTTATTCCTTGTTTTTCAATATATCGATCCACCGACCTATCATAACGGAATCCTCATTGAAATATAATAACAATTGTATAAGTAGTTGTTTAGTTTTGAAATGTTGGATGTTGTGTATTACAATTTGATAAATTCCATCATGTGTGGATGTTTTGTTGGATATCCATGCATTGTATCCCAAAAATAAATCTTTAGAGTATCCAAATTTACCGCAATGAGCATCCAATGCTACCTAAAGACACAAAATTGAATAATTAATGAATGAAATGAAAATATATTTGATATGATTAAATGGTATAGTTTTACCCCTACATCATTGATGTTAAATATAGTATGTCATCTGAAATTTTTATTTCCAATAATTTCATCAAACCTGCCACTATTTCATTCTTTATTGGAACCTATTTTCTTTTGTTATACAGAGGTTATGTGAGGACTAATGAGTCCAAATTTTCTTTTATGGGTAAATACCATCAAATTTTTCCTTATATATGACTGTTACAAATATGTAATGTATTTAGTCATAATTAACACATTATCTCAGATTTTGGAAAATCAAATCATGAAAACATACCGCATGTATACATTTACAAATGAGCCACCTAGCCAATCGTAGTTGAGGATTTCAGTTACACTCTCAACATCAATGAATTCTTGATCTTTCTTTCCATATATATTTTCTTCAAATTAAACTATGTGGTATCAATCATCTTTTATCTTTGTATCCACATGATCCCTGAAAGATAGTAAATGTGTATATAGATTTGGTGGGTTAATGGTTATTTTAGTAGATCTTTTTGATTGGTTGGTCGATCTTTTAGATGGGTTTGAGACTGTCTTTCATTTCATTCCCTTATCTTTGTCTGTCTATAATAACATCCATCAGTTTAGACCTTTTTTCATTGACTGTTAAAGGTTTAGATTCAAAAGTAGTTTGGATATGAATAAATCCATGGAAACATGTTATTACCTAATTTTATAGCCATGCGATGAATCTTACAACAGATTTTTCGACCATATTAATATCGGCCTCATGAATTGGAATACGTAGCTTAGTTCTCGGCTCATGGGATACACTGATTGACACTCGCACATGCCCTATTGGAAGTGGTCTATTCTGTAGTATATTATTTTGAATATTGAACATTTTATCCCTCACTAAAAGATGACAGGTGGATGTTTCTAGATATAAATCACAATCATTATCATCCTATATAATATCAGTATAGGAAAGGTATCAATTCCTCTATGATTCTAATTTCAAAAAAAATTATTAGAAAATTGATTCCATCTAGTAAGACATCACTTTGAGGGGAATGGATAGCCTCATAGTTGGTGGGGGTGGGGCAGGATCTCAATGCAGTGGATGTTCTTGAGTTTCTTCTTCTCTTTTCCTCCCCCCATTAAATTTTCCATCATATCTCTCTGCCATTGGAATTATACCTCAAGGGTTGATATTCTTTCTTTAATCTATTTTATTAATTCACTGTTATCTTCCTCTTTTTTTCTAAAAATATGTTTGGGGTGTCACCCCAAAACATGTACCACTAACACAACAATATTGTTTTGGCCACATCACAGACACTGATAGTCTATGTTCATCTAGAACATGTGTTTTTGATTCATGTGACTATTTTGAATAGAAAAATATTGGTAAAAAGATATCATTATAATGCAATATCAATTTAAATAAATTTTTTAATTATTATATAATACTTATACATGATTCCCACACTTTTTGTGTGTTTTTATCTATTAGTATTCGATTTAATTTATACGTTCCACCTTCTATAGCTCGGGGCATAAGATAGAAGTGGCTTTGGATTTTGAGTTATCTATATAATTATAGTGTTGTTTCGTATCACATAAATGTATTACAATAAAATTGAAATACATACCAATTGTTTCAGGTGATGTGTTCCCCATCCTTTATTTATGGTAGGGGTATGATGGTTTTGTTTCTTATTCTGTATTTCTAACACGTAGTTACTATTTGATAAATAAAAAATTTCAGTCAAAGTGATGAATACACATATCATCAGAAAACATATTAATAGACACAATGTACCTGAAAAGACACATCTGCACGATGTACAGTAAATGAATCCCATGATTCATGGGTTATTAGGTGTGCATTGGTAACCAGTGCGTGTTGGTTTATTTTCCATTCCACATTTTTAAGATGATGTCTTGTTAGGATTTTGTGAAATCCTTTGTGAATCCTTCTAGTAAGCATTAATACATACTTCTTGTGGGATTCATCTATTATAAATACACTATGAAATGGATGATGAAGAGTAAGTAAATGATTAGTTATTTTATTTTATTATTAAAATAAAGAAATGATATCATAATGTTATCGTAATCTCTTACCACATCAGTGAATTCAGCTCGAGCACAACATGGTGACCCGAATCCACATCAATCAGCACACATTTTCATGTGACGATTCCAATATAACTGTTGAACATGGACTTGTTAGGGATAACATGCCGAGCTTATGCATTCCATCCCACCTTGAAATTGTTGCCTTTTACTTTCACTATAATGATTTTTTCTAACACCATAAAACTACAACACTCATGTTTTTTTTGCAACATTGATTCTTCATCACCTACCATTTACCAGGAATCAACATTTTCAATATGTTCCTCTAGAGTGGTAGAATTGGCATGTGAAAATAGTTGTTGTACCTCTACACTGGGAGTAGCAGCAGGTAGAGAAACCTATTTTTCCTCAGGAATGGGAGCACCAACACGTTTAGAAGTTCATTCCTCCCCTATGCGAGCTGCAGCTGGTTGGGAGACATATTTTTTCTCGGGATTAGAAGCACCATAAAATGTGTAATTAATTATCTAAAAAAGTGGTTTAAAATTTAATTTATAGTAAATAAATGATGCAACAAATAGATAATAACATGAGGTAACACGATGTATATTACAAAAAACCTGATTATTGAACTCTCTTTTTATTTTTTAAAGGCTAAAGGGATTTGAACCCTCTATGAATGATCCAAATCCCTTCATTGTGGTCTCCTATGACATAAAAAACACCATCTACCTTAGGACCAATGTGAAATGATTATGACGTCCCAACAATGAGGTCATCCTCTGTTTAATTTTCATCTAACCCTTCAGTAGTTCTATTCAATAACAGAATAGTTGACAACTTTATGTTGGTGGGATCTTCAACAGAAAATACTTTTACTGCCTGTGATGCCATTATAAATTGTTTTTCTTTATACCATTCCTTACTAAAATAAACATTCATGAATCCCAATTCATATATTTTAAAATCACACCTGTTATCAACCCACTTTAATTGAAAAATCGATACTTGGAATGTTTAATAATCCAACTCCCATATTTTTTTTGATGGTGTCAAAGTATAAAATATTCATGTAAATTTTATTTCTATCCTTAGTAATAGAAACATGCATCACTTCAGCCATGCGTGTAACTCCACTATTTTTCATGTTATGGTCTTTATCATGCTCATTTGTATAGAACATATAAACATTAGTTACATAACAATTTTAAGATAATACAAACACATTTGGTCTTCTAGTTATCCATCAAAGTTATTTTAAAAATGAATATGGGTTTTCAACTGAATCCTTAAAAATATGGTCCCAAGACCATATGATAAACTTTTTATTATGTGCATTTGATATCCATTTTTCATCCCTTATTGGATTCAAATGCCTCATAATTCTTTGTGGGTTTCAAAAAATGGTGCAGCCTCCAAACTGTTATACAAAACATAAAGGTGGGTCTGCTTATATTTTGTAATATTGATTTTGATGACATCTCTTCCATAAATTCCTTCACCCACAAGCTTCCCAGTGTGACAATATTTTGGTAGACTAATGCTTTCCACACCAGATAGGTATTCTGTATAGAATAAAACTACTTACTCAATAATATATTGATCTAAAATAAAACCCTTTGTGTGAGTTCGATTTTTGACATACCCTTTCAAATTATTCATATATCGTTCAATGAGGTACATCCATCTATAGTGTGTAGGACGACATAGTCAAATCTCCCTCACCATGTGAACCATAAAAGGAACCATCATATCAAAGAATATTGGTGGAAAGAACATTTACAATTCACATAATATGATGGAAATTTCGCTTCCCACAGTCGGTAATTACGTCGGGTCTAGAAATTTTCTGCATGTATCTTTGAAGAGGAAATATAGCCTAGTTAATGTATGATGGGCATTATTTGAAAAATGTATTGTAAATATATAGGTATTAGATTTTCATAGAAACATGGATTTCATGTGACTTCAGACCCTTTGGCTTTAAATCGATTATTGAAACTATGTTCTCGATATTCGATGAATACCCCTTTGGAACATTTACATCATTAATGAAGTAGCAAAACTAATATCTCTCCTTCCTAGAATTAGTGCAAGAAGATGGAGGAAGAAAAGCTTGTTTTTCATCATTCAATGGTGTCAACTCTCTTCATATTCCCTTGTCAACCTTTCCCAGACTAGCCTTAATTCCATACTTTGTTTTTACAAGTGCATTTAGAAAGGTGTCGATGGAACTATTACATAATTTTTTTTCAAAATAAATAACATCAAGAATATTTCTGATGTACAGACAATTCCAGTATGGTAATTAAAAAAATTGATCTCTTTTTCCAACTATTTTTCATAAGGTTTTTTCAAAACAATTTACCAAAAGTAATGTCCACAGATTTTACATTCTCAAAGAGTTGATTACCTATTAGTGGAGACAATATTGTATGTTCTTCTAAAATTCCGTCAAATAATATCTTCCAAGATGGGTAATTATGTTTTTGGGTTAAATTCTACGATGTTCTAGAAACACGGTTTTTATGAATGTTTCAACCGAATTGACTGTGTATCTTGTTCGCAGATGGGAAAACCTTCAGTTACATTAATTCTATATCCTAACAAATTTCCATAATCACGAAATTCATTTATCATCCCATAAAACATGTATCTCAATGTGATATCTTTATTTATGTAAGCATCATAAAATGTAACACTTGAATCCCAAAATAATCTCAAATCCTCTATCAATGGAGCCAAATAAACATCAACATCATTACCTGGTTGTTTTGGTATTTATATAATCATAGATAACATGATGTATTTTCATTTAATGCCTAACCATGGTAAAATGTTATAATTTACCATCATAATTGGCCATGTACTGTGAGTGCTGCTTTGAAACCCAAAAGGATTCACTCCATCTATAGATAATGCAGGATTAAGGTTTCTTGGCTCGTTTCCAAATTCAGGATACTCATGATCAATACTCATCTATTGAGGAGAGTCTGGAGGGTGATGTAGTTTTCCATATTTATTTCTTATGTATACATTCCATGTCAATTTCATTGAAATCTCTACACTTCCATATAGGTTCATAAACCATAGAATAACTGGTAATTACCATAAAAGTTTTTCAGGATCGGATTCATCATTCTTGTATCGAGAAGGACCACACTTTAGGAATTCTCTATGTGATATTTGGTCTTTGAGAAACAGTATACAGTCATTTGGGAGTGCGTGTATTCTTTTAAAGATCATACCCTTTAATCATATCATTCATTTGACATTATATGATCGGTTTGGGTGATCATTATCTTCTAGGAGCCTGTCATTCAAGAGATCAAGTAATTTCATAAAACTGGTGTCACTCTATCTATTTCCTTATTTCAAATTATACATCTTCAATATGTCTAAAAAATTTGTACATTCAGGGAAACCACCATATAATAGCATCTTTGTGCATCTCTTAACTGCACAAACAATTTTGGGAAATCACTAAGTTCATATTCAACTGTCCTTGTCATTTCCTCAATATGATCTCCATCATCATTCACATATGTAATCACGTTCTCGATATGGTCTTCTACATTGTCAACACTTGTAATCCTATCAGATGAACCATAAAACACATTTCTATCCCAGCCAGTAGATATATTCACTTTTTCCCCATGTTTATACCAATATTTATAACTTCGATCTATTCCATGATAGATCATGTGTTCTTCCAAATGTTATGGACTAACTTTTCCTGAATAAAAATAGTGTAAACATAGAAAAATGATTTTAGAATAGTCACATGCATGATCTTTTACAAACATGATGAACTCTTTCACTCCATATTCATTATCTATTTTCAAATGGTTAGCATCCATCCATTATTTATTCACATCCATCCTATTTGATTCGGTGATATTAATATTAAAAAAAAATAATGATATAAAAATCAAACAAGGATAATTTTTTTTATAGAATTTAAGTCTCATTTGAAAATAATTTATAAAATCATAGTTAAAATCCCATTCAAAAAAACAACCATTTACACAAGTTACTCTTTAAAATAACAAACCATTTTTAAAATAAACCAATCATTTCAAAACACTCTTTCTCAAAACCCCAATTCCATTTTTTAAACCATTTTAAAGCTCTTTAAAACCAAAAAAGGGTATGTTGAACATATATAATTTTTAAGAAACATTTCAAAACACTTGAATCATTTTAAAAGAGCCACTTAGGAATTTTCACAAAGACATAAATCCCAATATATGCACTTTATAAAGGATAAATGAATCAAAAATAACAAACATTTTATAAAATATGAAACTATAAAAGGTTTATCATGTATCTCATGAAAAATTAGTATGAATCCTATAGTTTACTCTCTTAATACAACTGGGGAGTGAATAAGTTATAGATAAAGACATAAGTGTCACTTGAACATGGTACTTTGGACATAAAGTCACATCTCTTCAAAGTTGGAAACCATTTTCCACTTGATTCCTGAATAATGTAATACCTAAGCTTGATCCTTCCAATGTAGTACATCAGAAAAAATGTTCCCCTTCGTGATGGAATACATTAGGTCAATGTTAAAGGACAATAGGTACTCAAACCTTCTCCACTACCAATGGTTCATTTCAATTTGTGATTAAATATAATTGAAACACTTTTTAGTGTATTACAAAAGTAAATAACCCTAAAGATAATACCAATAACACCACATGGAAAGAACCACTATTTATAAATCTAGGAAAGGATTTGGGAAGTTTCTCTTATGTGTCCTTAACTGTCTAGACCCATAATCATCCACATAGCCATCATGGAGTTGAACTGTTCAAATATTAAATCCTGATACAACATAATATAATCCATACTCATTACCCATCTCATTTATAGTTAAGATTAGTGTTTTCATAAATCTCCCATTAATATCTTAGAAGGATGTCTCATGAAAATATAAGAAAAGGATCAACACCACAATCTTGGTTAAGGCCATCTTATCACTTTCAATCAAGAATAATTCTGGTTGATACTATAGTAATAATTGGAAATTCACAAAAAGATTTGGATATCAAAAAAATCATTTGGTCTCTCATAATAATTTATAATATTGAACTTCTCAGGTTCTAAAAATACTCTATCCACTAATATCATTTTCCCCTGAAGTGTGCATTATCAAAACAAAACATACACTTTGAGATCATGGTATATAATTGATACTACCTAAGTTGTCTCAAAATGATCTACATATATCAAGCATGTTCCTCCCTCAACAAGGAATACATGATAATATGATTGAAAAATATTGCTACAAAATTGTCTAAATAAAAATGAATGACCCAATTCATCTCATCCATGCACACTACCATCAATAAAATTAAGCAAAGCTAACCTACAAAATAAATAAAAAATCTGACTCCATATGGACCATGGACACTAACCACTTCCCAATACATAATGTAAAGATGATAATCTATATTAAAACGAGGCAAGAATTGGCCTCTAGAAAGAATTAATAATAGCTTCATACTCCCATTGGCTTATGCATTGTTTCATTTGTACATCCTATGTCAGATCACACCAAAGAATCTATATAAATACAACCAAATTGTATTTCAATAATGGAAGATTGTACTACATATAGAAATAAGCATTATCATGAAATTTCATAAAATAAAAATATGTAACATTCATTTCAATTGAAAACTATGTTTCTATTAAATTAATTTTCAATTGAAATTTTAAAAAGATTCATTTTAAATTTAATTATTTATAAACCACGAATATGAAATGAAACATTTCATACACCAACATATTTCCATAACAAAAAATTTTCATTTTAAAAAAACCATCAAAAAATTAACAAATTTAAATAACTTGTTTAAATCATAGTTAATAACGAGAGAGAATTAATGAAACTGTGAAACTAGAACCATTAATCAGACAAGTATAAAAATTAGATTGCAGCAAACAAAGGAAACCATAAAATTAATGTGAAAAATGTAGAAATAAACTAATCATAATAGTGGAGGCCCTACACAATGGAATCATAAACAAGAAAAAATGAAATGGGAAACTGAGTAGGTATTAAAGGAAGACAATCATAGAAAATACATAACAGATAAAAAACCATCATCCTATGTTTCATAAAAAAACTATACCACCCACATAAACAAACCACAATAGTATCATTAAAGAGTACATACATACCCTTAGAAAACCAAAAAACAAGGAGAGCTGAGCTAGTGTTTAGGATAAATGGTATAAAAAATGTAAACCCCTATCATAGAACCAAATGTTTGAAAGGCAGTGTGAAAATATATTACATACATGCATGGATTCTTTGAAGCAGTGGAGGAGTCAACATCAGCGGTGGAAGAGGAGGAGGAGGATGAGTTGGAAGCAGAGGAGGTGGAAGAGGAGTCAGTAGCGGAGGAGGAGGACGAGGAGACAGCGGTAACAACAATGAAGGAGTCGATAATAGAGGAGGAGTCGACAACCAAGGAGGAGGATTAGTCAACAATAGCGGTAGTGGAGGAGGAGGAGGAGCATGAAGAGACAACAGTGGAGGATGTGGAGGAAGCAGTATGGTTCGATTTCTACAAGAACATGAGGCGTGTGATTGGAGGATGATCTTGTTAGGGATTGTTTATAAAAACAAGTAAATATTTTATCAGCGCTAGCTAATAAAAGATGAGAAAGGTATGTTTTATTAGCACTAAAATAGAAAGTGCTGATAAAACATGCCTTTATCAGTGCTAAAAAAGCATTGATAAAACTATAATGATAATAATTATTTATATTTTTATATATATTTATAAAATTATTTCTATAAAAAATATTTATTTATTTATTTATAATAATAAATATACTTAAATAAATATTTATTTACAGAATGGGTTATGACCTTCCTTTCAGGGATGCATGTGTGTAGTGTGTCTCTGTTTGAATGTAATTGTACCCCAAACACCTAATATGTGTGTGTGTGTGTGTTTTTGTGTATAGTACTTATATATTATAATTATAGTCATAAATATCAATATATATATTAGGTGCTTGAGGAAAAAATTACATTAAATACACACATAGGCCGGAAAGATGTGACATATCACCCCCAAGGGATAACTCATCCATCAAGCCTTATTTATTCAGTATATGGACCGAATGTCCAGTGGACATGAAACCCATTACATAGCCCAAATAACTACAAACTAGCCTGAATGCCCAGTGCAACGTCATGCTTATATCATAATGCCTGCATTACCAGGTCTGCGTCATGCCTGCATCACCACCTGCCTATATCCTACGTCATGCGTGTGTCCTCGCCTGCCTACAGAAATTCGCTCCCTCTCAGATTTGAATCTAGGTCTGATGCAAGATTACAGGGACCCATTACCACTCATGTAAGCCCCAAATGCGAAACCTGTATTCAGGCAATGAGGTATAGGGCCGACCTTGCACCACCTGCACGTGACACATCCTTAGTGAGGCCCAAGGTGGCCAACCTTGGGATTAGACTAGTTTACAGCATGGTAGAGGGTCAAGGAGTAATTATTAAATATTTATTTATTTATATTTTTGACTATAAATAGTTTCATATTTATTTTTATAATTATAAATATTATAAATATATTAATTATAAGTATATTTATTATAATTTCATAATTATTTAAATATAAATATATATTTATTTAAATAATTATGAAATTATAATATATATATATATATAATTAATATATATTTTTTAATTTACATAAGTATATAAATTTATATATATATATATATTTATATTTATGACTATATATATTTAATTAATATATTTATATTTATTACTAAAAATAAATAAATAATTCTTTATAATGATAATGATAATTATAATAAATATATTTATTATAATTTTATAATTATTTATACATATATTATTTATAATTATAATTATAAATATTTGTATATATGTCTAAATATATGTATATATTTATAAATATATTTCTATAATTATATATATCTATAAAATTATAATTATTATAAATATATTTTTTATAATTTTCAAATTATTTAAATATCTATAAACATTTATTTATATTTATAATTATAAATAAATAAATTTATAAATTGTTTTATATAATTATAAATATATATATATATATATATATGCATATTAATATATAAATATATATATTTACAAAATTATAATAAATGTTTTTATTGCAATGTTATAAAAAATTTATATGTAATTATAAATATAATAAATATATTTATCATTTAAAAATATTATAATAAATATATATCTTTAATTAATATATATATATATTTATTTATTTATTAATTTATTAAAGAAAAATATTTATATATATATATAATTATAATTATAAATAAATATATTTAAAGGTTATTTATATATATATTTATAAAAAGAAAAAAAATTGAAAAAATTTATTGTAATTTTATAATTATTTATATAAATATATATAGTTATATATAATTATAATTATATATGTATATTACAAATAAAATATATATAACTAAATATTTATCATTATAAATATAATAAATATATAGATTATTTAAATATATTTATCATGATTTTAAGTATTTATGGGAACATAATAGCTTCATGGGAATATGAATGAATCATATACACTGAGTAAAGTATATATCTCATAAAAATGAGTCATCATATATATGGACAACATGAATAGTAATGAGGGTGTACTGTATAAAGGAACATTCATAATAGATACATAACATATGAATGCCAATCATATTCATGCATCAATTGATCAAATTAATTGGTAACATATATTTATCTATAACTATAATTATAAATATACATATTTAAAAAGTATTTATATAAAATTATTAATTTATATATTTAAAAATTATTTATATAAGATTATAAATATATATTTAAAAATATATAAATATATAAATATATAAATATAATAAAAATATAAATATTATAAATATAATAAATATATTTATTACTTAATGAAATTTTTTATATATCTATTTAAATTATTAAAAAATATATACTAATTATAAACATGTGATTTTTATTCAATGTATACAAATAAAAATTATTTTTGAATATAAATATAATAATTTTATATAAATTAAAAATATCTTTTCTTAAAAACTTTTCTCAATGCTAAAAATAGCACTAATAGATCTTTCTTTTATCAACGATAAAAAACACTGATAAAGGGTACACCATTAATAACACTTTTTTGACACTAATAAAGGGAATATTTATCAGCTCTTTTTGCTAGCATTGATAAAAACCACCCCTTTTATCAGCGCTTTCTAATTATTGCTGGTAAATGATGGTGCATCCATTTCCCAGATCTGTGATAGTACATATAAATAATAATTTTATTATTAACTATTATTATTATTAAGTAATACATTAATTATGATGACTTTATAAAAATAATATATTAATTATATTTACTATTATTAATAATTAGAAAATATTAATTATTTTTATTTAATTTATTACATTATATTATTATTATTAATTTGTATATTATTATTAATACTTAATATTTTCTATTTATTAGTTTTCGTAAATTATTGTCATTTTCAATTATTTTATATGTTTTAAGTCCAGGTCTCAAATTTCTTTTGGATTATAATTATAATTTGTATCTTATAAGATTTTAGAGTTTTGTATTTCTTTTAAAGTCCAAAAGTTTTTATTTGAAATAGAATTGTTTTGGATCATCTATTTTATTATCTTGTTATTATATTAATGAAAATATTTTTAGTTTTGATTATTTTTTATGTGTTTAGTCTTGGTTTTAAATTTTATTTTGATTGTATTCATAGTCATTTTTAAGGTTTTAATATCACCTACTTATAACATAATATAACTTATTATGTTTCAATTAACTTTGGATACCTATAAAACAAAAACTAAAAGTACAAACAAAAGGAAAATTAAAACATAGACTAAACAAATAATAAATAGTTAAAAATTATTTTTTTCATAATTAAAATAAACAAAAAATAATTTACCAAAAACATTACTAATTAAAAACATAATATTTAAAATTTTAATAAATGATGTTATTGTCATCTAAATTTTTTTTTATTTATTTTATTTATGAATAATAATAGTAAAATTGTTTTTATTAATTAATGATAGTTATGTACACACATAGTTACAAAAAAATACACACATATAGGAACATGACTACAGATCCTAAATCCT
Organism: Viscum album; assembly: GCA_963277665.1. Classification (NCBI taxonomy): domain Eukaryota; kingdom Viridiplantae; phylum Streptophyta; class Magnoliopsida; order Santalales; family Viscaceae; genus Viscum; species Viscum album. Next base: position 1,762,908,572 of record OY728123.1, read on the forward strand.
AACAATAAAGTCATGATAATAAGAAATTAATGACAATGAAATCATTATAATAAATTCATGACATTATAAATAAAACAATTATAATAAATTAATAATTATTATCTTTTATTAAATTCATTATTATATTAATAACAATAAATTTATTAATAATTATATTAATAATCATATTATTAATAAATATTATTAATTAATAAAATAATATAAATAATTATAACGTTAATAATAGTATAATTAATAATAATAATATTTACTATTATTAATAATTAAAAATTATTTATTATTTTTATGTAATTTATTAATCATGTTTTTATTATTATGTCATGAATTATTATTAAAACATTATATTTTCTATTTATTATTTAAATAAAATTATTTTCATTTTTAGTTATTTTATATATTTTAAATGCTTTTATTAAATTTTATTTAGAATTTAATTATAATATATGATTTATAGAATTTTAGAGTTACATTGTTCTTTTAAATTCGAAATATTATGTTTTAAAATAAAATTATTTTGTAACATATATATTATTTATTATTTATTATTTTGATGAAAATAATCTTATTTTTGATTATTTTCTTGTGTTAAGAATATGTTTTAATTTTTAATTTGCTTGTATTTTTAGTTTAATTTTTATAAGCATTCAAAATTTCCTACGTGAAATAAAAATGAACTTATTATGTTTCAAACAAGTAACTTTGGAAGTCTATAAAATATAAACTATAAGTAAAATATAAATAAAGGTAAAAATATGGATTAAACATATAAAAATTAATTTAAAATAAAAATAATAAACCAAAATTTACTTACATGACATAAACATTATTAATTAAAAACATAAAATTTACATATCAAAAACATAATACGCATAAAACATTTATACTTAGAAATTAATATATGTGCATAATTATAATTTAATAACAATAATAGTAATATTTAATAAAATTATTATTTTAATTAATTTTACAATAAAAATAAAATATTAATTATTTTTTAAAAAAAAATTTATTTTTAATTATTTTTTATCTTTTCAGTTCATGTTATAAATTTTTTTTATTATACTTATAGTTTCATTTTTATAAGCTTTCAATGTTGCTCATGTGAAACACAACAAAACTTATTATGTTTAATGGATGTAACTTTGGAATCATATAAAATGTAAACTATGAGTAAAATATCAATGAAACAGAAAACATAGACTAAACATATAAAAAATAGTTGAAAATAAAAATAATTTCATAAACATATAAACAAAAATTAATTTACATGACATAAACATTACTAATTAAAAACACAACATTCACACATCAAAAATATATGCATATAAAATTAAGTATAAATAACATCTAAATGAAATTTAAAACATTTATTGTATAAAAAAATAATTTGAAAATGAAAATAATGATAAAAATTTAATAAACAAAAAAAATTAATTTACAAAAAAAGGGTTATCTGTAAAAACATTAAGTACATATGGTTTTTTTATGCAATAATATTTTGTTCCATTGAAATTATTTTTCATAAATTATCTATGGAAATTATTTTTATTTTCAGTCATTTTTTATATGGGTAGTCACTGTGTCAAATAACATTTATATTGTTTTTATACTTCATAATTTATCAACTTTCAAAGTCACCTATTTTAAACATTATTAAATTTAATGTGATTGATTTTGTAGGCATATAAATTTAAAAGTCTAAATATAATCAAAAGGAAATTCAGAAAACTGACTAAAAATATAAAAAATAATTGAAATTAAAATAATTTTAGAAATATAATAAACAAAAACTAATTTACATGATACAAAATTTATTGATAAAAAATATAGCATTCAACCTCCAATAATATTTATGTGCATAAAACATAGTATAAATAACATCTAAATTAAATTTAAAACATTGAATGTATAAATAAAAATTAATTGAAAATAAAAAGAATGCCAAAAAAATATTTAATAAATAACTTTAATTTACATGAAAATGTTATCTACAAAAAAAATTAAATGTACAAATGTTATGTATTGGAACAAAAATATTTTTTGTTAATGAAATTATTTTACCTTAATCATTTTTATGAAATTAATTTTATTTTCAATTATTTTTTATATTTTCAATAACTTTTACAAATTTTATTTGGACTGTATTTATACTTTATACTTTATGGGCTTCTAAAATAACCTACGTGAAACACTATTATATTTCAAGTGTGTGATTTTGAAGGCATATAAATTACAAAAACATAAATAAAATCTAAAACAAATTGGCACACTGACTAAACATATATAAGTAATGGTAAATTAAAATTATTTCATAAATATAATTAACAGAAACTAATTTACATGATACCATTTCTTTAGAAACATAAAATTTCACTTTATAAAATTTATGGAAAATATTATTAATTAATTAAATAAAAATAATTAATATTTGATAATAATTAATAATATTATATTAGGTGTTTGGAGGAATAATTACATTAAACACACACACACACACACTGGACACATACAGGCCTAAAAGGTAGGTGATATCCCCCTAATGGATAACCCACCCAACAAGCCTACTTTATTACATAATATTTTTTTCCTAAAAGCACATGACATTTTTTAGCCCATGGCCCATTCTATGAATAGTAACCCAGTTGGAACAGTACAACCACCGCTACAGTAATTTCTACAGTACTAGTTGCTAATACAATGTGTGTGTGTAGCTATATTTAATTAAAAATAAAAAAAAAATATTATTATTCATAAATATAATAAATAAAAATTAATTTACATGACAAAAATTATTGATTTTAACTGTAAATTTTATGTTTTTAATCAATAATGTTTGTGTCAGGTAAAGTAATTTTGGTTAATTATATTTTTCTATTTTTATAATTTAAATATTTTTTATATGTTTAATCCATGTTATATGTTTCATTTAGATTATACTTATAGTTTTTATTTTGTAGTCTTCCAATGTTATCTACTTGAAACATAATAATTTTTGTTGTGTTTCTTGTAGAAAACTTTTAAAGGTTATAGAAAATAAATTATAAATATAATAAAAATGAAATTTAAAGTAGACTAAACACATTAAAATAAAAATAATGAATCAAAATGATAAACTAACAATAATATGAATGATACAAAACAATTTTGTTTTAAAACATAATATTTGGACTTTAATAGAGGTAGGAAACTCTAAATTATTAAAAAAATATAAATTATGGTCATATTCTAAATGGAATTTAAGAAATACACTCAAAAAATATAAAAAAACATAAAATCAAAATAATTTCAAAAAAATAATATATAAGAAAAATTATGTATTAATGATAATATAATACTTAATAATAATAATATAATATAATTAATTATATAAAAATAATAAATATTTTCTACTTAATATTAATAGAAAATACAATTAATATATTATTTTTATAAAGTCATAATAGTTAATATTTTACTTAATAATAAGAATATTTAATAATAATTCTACTATTTACATGATTACCATTATTATTATTATTAATATCATTAATCAAAAAAATAATAAAGAAAAAATAATTTACATGACATAAAAATTATTATTTAATAATAATAATAATAATAATATTTTTACTATTAACTAATATAATAATATAATTAATATTGATTAGATTATTAATTATTACTATTTTTTTTTAATATCAAATTAATTATATTTTTTTTCATTTTATTCATATTCATTGTTATAAATTATTAATAATTTTATGTATGTTTTTAATTACATTATCCACCACATTATTTAAAAAGGTTTTTTAATATTAATTATATTGTAAACAATATTAATGACATTATTTGAAATCATTAGTATGACTTTATTAGTTATTATTTATTAAATTATAAAATAATATTTATTTATTGAAAATATGTTACAATTACAAATTTGTTATCGTTAATGTGTTATAATAAATAATATATTAATCATTAAATGGTGGAAAAGTGGTGTTTGAATCCCACATTGAAATCCTGGAAAAAGATGTTGAGTACTTCACCATTATAAAAGGGGTGGCAGGGTGGGATTTTCCATAATTTTTTTGGAATACATTGCTTAAAGTATTACTGAATCTAATCATAGCTAAATATTGATTAATTTTTTAGTTTTTGTGTGTCTGTGTATATATATATATAATAAAAAAAATTTAAAAATAGAATGGTGGGTGTTATCCTAGACAGTGAATTTTGCATAAATCATTTAAAGAAGTTGAGGTCTTAGATAACAATGTATTTAGATGATATCTAATGAAGTCATTATATTAGATAGTGACCATCCTTCTACGCCAAACCCCACTGTATATTGGGAAATAGTTTCCTGAATCCCTTATATGGGTATTATTTTAAAAAAATCTCTCATATAGACATATTTTCCTCAAATTATTCTATATGTTAATGTTTAAGACACACACTTAGACCTCCTGCTCATTCATCACCCCATTGTTCCCGCTGTATAAATAGGCAGACCTGCCACCCCCTCCTGCTACCAGTTCATACATCGAACTAAGCTGCAACCCCCATCTAAACCAGTTTTCCATGCATCCCACCACTTATTTTATCCCTCAAGTCATTCATTAGTGATTCGTGTCATGTGGTGTAAAATTGGGACACATATCAGTGATTTTGTTTTGTGTCAGGATGTTGACTGAGTATGAAAATGTTGTGCATTTCATCATGATAATTTATTTTTTGATTAATTTGTCAATTTAATTTTTTTAGATGAATTTTTATCTACTAAATTTATATTTGTGAAAAAATAATTTCATAAATTAAAAATTTGTATTTTAACTCGTAATTGATTCGACGATGCCAAGAAGGATACCATTTTTACCATTTATAATGAAAAGATGTGGCAAAACATAGTGAGAAATGGGTTGTGTCATTTTGTTGATGGGTTTGGTAATCAAACATATCTCCTAGTGTATTTATAAAATGGGAGAACATAACCTTAAAAAATTGGATGATAAATATAATCGTCTAAGAAATATTAATAACTTTTTTGGAATAAGTGATAATTGACCTAGATAAATATTTTATCAAAGAAAAAATATTTTTCACAGTATCTATATTAATTACCTTACAACATCATCATCCCAAACATACCCATTGATTTATAGTTCATCATCATTATTTTAATTTCATTTTTTATAGTTCTAACATTATTCATTTTTTAATACAAAAATTAAATATAAAATTAGGTAATTTACCTCAATAGATCTATTTTATAGATACTATTAGAAGAGGCAATTTTAGTGATATAGACCTCATATTACATATACATTGACCCTACTTGCCACATATGTAGTAGCTGGTATATTATTAAAATTTTAAATTAGACACGCTATGACATAAGTAAAAAATTCCAATTAATTATTATCCAATAAGAAAATACATATTATAATCCCAAAAATATTGAATAAATTTTTATAAAATATTAAAATCACTTATATTATGTTGAATAACTAGTGAAAAAATATTTATGATCAACCAAACAGGAATAATTCTTAAACCACATATAGGAATAATATTCATTCAACATCTAAAATTCATATTGAATTTGAATTAGGTTCTAGATAAGCTTAGTTTGTGACCATTTATGACACTTTCATAGTGGTATTAAGAAGATTCACCTAAATCACATGGATGACATCTGGAAATATATTGGGGATTAAATATACGAAGGAGTTAATGTAACAATAACAAATTACCTTCTATGAACACTCTCTATGTAATATAATCCCATTGTTTCTATATCTCATTCAAGAATACTACATCACATGTGTCATTAACCTATACACTTGAATTATATTTGTTTTACTTCCATGAAATTAACCTTTCAATGTCACACCATGGACATAGATTTAACATAAAGTTCTATTTTAATGAAAAGGTTAGGGGTATATAGTTCAACTATATGGAAGGGATAAATCATTTATTGAATATTTATTAATCTCAAATCACTCATGATGCACCAAACATATACTACCTTCCTTCAAGAATATATCATCATGATTTTCATCAATACATTAAACTGCATGAATCATAATGGGCATTGAAAATAATCTTATGTTTGAGTAATGTTACACACATATTCATATTGGTATCCAATAACACATAAAGCATGTACAATTCATATTTTCAATTATATTCTCATAATATTCTCTATTAAGATTTTGAGGGATGAACTACATGAGAATTACTCTTCATGTATTACGAGCCACCTACCCCTAATAACTGGTATCATATTTTTTCCTTTAGATGATGTCAACTAGCCATGAATATGTATTTATGAATAAAATCATAACACTTCAAGGTTCTCATCATATTGGAGACCTGTTATAACCTTTTCTTATGGAAATTACCCTTATGAAATTATCATGTAGATGCCTCATAGAAGAATGTTTATCATGTGAGTAGATATCAACATTCAAGTTGAAGAATATACCATAAACCTAATGTTAAAATTAGTTTGTAATAAGGAACTAAATTTAACAATTATAAATTATGGTTTCCCTCATCCTTTGTAAAATTATTCTGATTATCATTGTCCTTGATTATTGAGTGACTTTTTTGGGAGAAAAGTGTTATTATGGGGAGGCTTTTCACACCACAACATTAGTTTTCCTTATTATTTTATTTATTTCTTAGTTTTTAACCAAGTTATTTATTTTGAGGTTGAATTCCCTTGGTTTTTTAAAATTTTTAGGTTTGTAGTGCTAGGAACATGGTTCACACAAGTCATGTTCTATTCATGTAACCTGTGCATGGAAAACTAATAATTTATTATCTGTTGTGATTTATATAGTTGGATTAATTTTTTCTTCACTATGTTTCCAAATTGGGTGACTTCTTGGGTGTGTACAGTTAGGGGAGGGAAATTTATGCATATTTTGGTAAACTATTTAGACAAACTATGTAACCTGTCCAAGTTTAAAAAATAATAAAACTTTTAAACTACCATCCACCAATTTTAACCCACTTTGAGCCCATTTCTCTAAATTCATTTGAACTAAGAGTAGGATGACCCCTAGTCACAACCCTCCCTTCATCCACCTTTTATTTCTTGGATCCTTATTTTATTCCATGTATATTATTTTAGTGTTGGGACCATTTCTCTAATATTTCATCTCTTTCCCTCTCATTTCTTCTTTTTATCTCTGTGGTAGGCCATGATGTCAGAATCCCAGGTTATGGGATTTTTTTTATCATGTAGTTTTTTAGTTTATTGGGATTTGGAAAGTCTTATTGAGACCTCTTCAAACATATTCTTCTATTTTTTCCTGATTCTATTAGTTTGAGGTTGGTTTCTCTATGAATTATTATTTAAAATTATTGGCCTTCGTTTCATTCCTAATTTCATTTTATTATGATTTATATTTAATAAAATTTTATTAATATTTATTTATTTATCTTAGTTCAGTGGTTTTCAATTATGGATAACATAGATTTATAGGCACTTAGTCCACACATAGTTATATCCAATTTATAAAACTACATAGGTGTTTGAAAAAATTATTTAAATAATTCTTTAAGAAAATTATATCTTTAAAAAGGATTCCAAATATATCTAGTGACTTTAAAATGTTTTCTAAAAGTAATTTCATAATAATTCAAGATATTTTTCAAATTAAATGGTTACTTTTAAAGTGTATTTTTTTAATGAACTTTTTATTCCACATATTGTATTTTATGATCTTTATTATTTTATCTAAACTTATTGATAATTAGTGATATCATAAAATATGGGTTGGGTTTCATATAGGGTTTTTTAATTATTTTTATTATGGAATTTAGTTCATTTTTTAAAAGTGTTGTTTTAAAGTATTGTGTAGTTTTTTGAAATAGGATTTACATGTTTTAAACCATGGTTCAATGATTTAAGGCCGGGTTAGAACCAAATAAAAGGATCATGGATTTAGTTCAAATTTTTTGTGATATTTTAACATGATGGCTTTATAAAATGGGATTTGTATTGATTAAAAGGGGTTGTTTTTTAATCGGATTTCTTGGAGAGGAGGTGAGGGATATTTGAAATGTAATTATTGTTCCATGTGATTGATTTTAGATTATGTACTCATATCACTTTTAGTTAATCATGTTAATCCTATAACATAGGTAGGGAATGCAAAAATAAAGTACAGTTAAACATGTTTTATTATCCCTATCCTTGGATAATGATACAAAACTAACTAAAAATGTCTACTATATAGTTCGAGAGCCACATTTTTTAGTGGAATATTCCACTATACATTGAGATTACTCTTCATAGTAATTTTATAAAATTGATTATGATTCATTTTTTCATTAATATAATATGGGGCCCATAGTTTTCATGACTTTATTTATTTTGGGCTACTCCCATGGAGATTTAATTTTTCATTATGTTAAGTCACTTTATTTTATTATTTATACTATTTTTTACAATTTATTATCTCTATTGTGGAAATATTTTCATACTATTTAAATTTTTTACATTATATTTACATTAGATGTTATTGATTCTTATATATAGTATTTTTTTTTTCTTTTCCTGGGATATTGATATTGTTGTTTGCTTTTAGTGTATTATATGTTTTTGTATTTTAAAGGTGGTAGTTTTATTCTTTCTTGATGATTATAACTAAAATAAAAATATATTATTTCAAAAGAGATTAATTTTTCTTTATTTTTCTAAAATATTGTTATTTAAAAAGCCTTTAATTGAAATGGGTTCCTTCCTTTAAATTTTCTTTTCTTCTTAAAAAAATATATTCTTTATTTTGTTTAAATGGGAATAATATTATTTTTAAATAATGTGAATCTCTAAAATGGTTTCATATGATTTATTTTGTTTTAAATTTAAAGAAGACCTTTATAGTTTAATTTTCAAACCAGCAAAAACGGATTTAACATTTAAAGTTTATGAAAGGGTGTACGGAGGATACCTATTGGGATTCTTAATCATGCTTATATATGTTTCAAGTATTGTTGAGGTTTGTATATTTGGATATCTCCCATTATAGGATTCTATTTTTCTAGTCACGTGTGTATTTTTCTCGTTGATATTATTGGAGCATGACCATTGATCATGAGGAAATTATTATTGCATTCTAATATCTTAGTTTTTCTTCTTTGTATCATATCATAGATGTATCATCTATTTCATCTTCATCATATCCTGGGTTTTGTTTTTGGTTTTTTTCATCATTTAACTTTTATATCGATGTTCTATGGATATTAATTTGAGAAATTCCTAATTTGGTTAGATTTTTATTTTTAAACTATTTATTTATTTTTCATATATATTTTATATATATAATATTTATTACATATTTATAATAGATTTTCACAATATCTATTTATATTAGTTTAATGAAAGGAGTCCTAAGAGCGATTCCATTATTCTTAGACACTAGTTTCTAGACCATGGGGATTGGGAATGCCCTATAAGCCTTAAAACTTGCTGGATATGGTAGTAGGTCCGGATAACTCAGGTTTGTTCATCTCACCCATCGTGTTTTCCTATTTTGTTTTCACATCCTACACAACACCTCAATTTTAATTAATTAACTATCAAAAAAACTTCTTATATCTCTAGGATTATCATAACCCACATACCAAAAATCTAAAGCTTCTACCATTGAATCATCAATCTATACCTTACCCATTACAAAACCATCCCCCAAAAATAATAAACTCCCACAAAATACCGAAAGCATGTGGTATCAAGAATACATTCCATAATTATTTAACAATCATCAAACCAAGTTATGAATACAATATATATAATGGAATACATGTTAAGTCACCAAATATCAAGATGTAATTAAATATATATAGAAACCAAGAAAATTTTACTATATTACCAATTAGATCCTTTTAGGAACATAAAAATCACTAGACTATATATAACAAATACTCCCACTAATGTTCACTTATGATACATGATAAATTTTTAATTAGTTCTGTAAAACCATACTCTTATATCATTTTTGGGGTATCAAGTCACCAGAACACCATAGGCATTCTGATACCACTTTTTTGGGAAAATTCACCCTGGAACATAAATTTGAGCACAAGAATCAAATTCCAAACATAGGGAATCTAAATAAGAAAATTAAAATGAATAAAATATTGAACCATAATTTACTTATATACCTAAATTGTGCAACAATTCCATCGGAACGTCTAAAATGCAATGACACACCCTATAAATTCAATGACTATAACTATGATGTTCAAAAACCCTAAGCACCATGTTGATCCACACATCACTCCGATTCTGGTAACTTCATTGTCATCAATATGATATTTTAATTAAATAAACAACAACATGAAAAACCAAAAAATCTCACAACACATTGAAAATTACATGGTTTAGAGTTTAGTCCTCAACTACGTGGGAACAGACCACATCTTTCATTAAGGGTAAAAATTTGGTTGAAAGGTAAACATCCTTTATAAACCCCTACCTTGACCAAGTTATAAGAGACATAATTACCACTGTGATGGGAAGTGTAAAAAAACATTACTAAATGTTGCACATTGTATGAACTAAGTGATATCTTTTAAGGAGACTTACAATCAATCACTCAATATTCAAATTCACATTATAATATTTTTTGTTATTTTATATTTTATAAAAATAAAAATAGAAAATTTGGAAATATTTGTAATAAATATTTCAATATGGATACAAAATATATTTACAAGAATTTAAATTAGGAGGAAGAAAATAAATTATTTTTAGACAAAATAAATAAATAATGAAAACAAAGTCTTCGAAAACAGCTAGATGAAAAAATGTAATCAATCTAATATACCCAACCATTATTAATTTAATATTATTCATTTTAATTGATTCCATTTAATTATAATTTCCTAGTATTTTTGACCCCCAATGTCTTTATAAATTAAAAATACCATAAATATAGGAAGAATCGAACCCTAAGTAGACTTTGGGTCTTCTAATCAGGACATCGTACTTTGATTGTGCTCGAAAATCCAACTTATGGTCTGTGGAAAATTAGGGAATCATAAATAGATAGAAAAAGATAATTATTGAGTATGGAGATTTTTTTCGAACTATAAAATTTGATATCTAGTTTGATTAGATGTGGTGATTAAAATATTTCTCTCATGATTCACAGAAGGTTAGGATTATGTATAAACTAAAAATAAATGAAGTTCTAATGAATTTCAATAATCAATTAATTGATCATAATTTATGAATTATATTACGTTAATGAATTTAAAATAAATAAATAAAGTGATTATGAATTGGATTGACAATTAAGGGTAACCACTCTTCCAATGGATGAGTTCTCAACATGGAGATAATTTTCATAAGAAATGGTTTGAAAGGGTAAAACTCAATCTCATATAAACTCTAAAAGTTCATCCCATAGAAGAAAAATAAATTATAATTAGGATAATATAAGTAAAAAATTATTTATATGAGAAAGTGATCACAACTTCTAAAACAAAACAAATAATTTTGAAGAAGAAAGTGAAATCATCATCGAATATATCATTACATGCTTGCCTTCCATTTCTCAATTAGTTTGATAAGTCAAATGAAACCAATCACTTGGATATTCACTGTACAATCCTCATACCCGCTCTCCAAATACAAATAATACAAGTTTATATAGTAAAGGGGAGACTAGGGTAAAAAAATTATAAAAAAATCCTCAATCAATCAAAAACAAATTTTGATATTTAAAGTGTGTAATTGAACATAAAAAGAACTAAATTGGATGTAGATACAATAAAATTAAATTGTTGAAATTTATCCATATAATAGTTTAAAAAAATTCTACCGAAGAAAAGAATTGATGTAAGTGTTATAGAAGAATTGGTAAAGTAGGTTCCATTTTGTCAAATTCAGATCATCATTGATTCCATGACCAAATAACGGCCAAAAAACATGAGATAAAACACTCATTATCTAGATTAAAACTGTATATAAATTAATTTATAATACATCCACTAAAGTTTAAGATAAAATGCCTTAAAAAAAATTTATATTAAAAAGTGAGTGAATTAAAATGGATGAGAATAAAATTATCAGGGAATTCTAAAATTCAATATGAAATTGAAAATTTTCTATTAAATATTCAAATAATGTTCTATGAGATGAAAATATATCAATTGTTATCAAAAAAATCTTCAAAGAGTGCAATTTATCAACTTACCCACACTTACATTAACACCTAAAGTTTTTATGAATATTTTTTCTTATTAAATTATATTTATTTATTGTATATCATGCTAAACTATGTTATGATTTTTTTATATGATACACCAAGTTAAAATAGTACTACATCTAACACCGGCTTATCTTGTGTTACACACAACACATATTTTTAACAAAATAATGATATATTATTAACATAGTTATTTAAACGTGACTGTTAAAACCAAGAAATTAAATGTAGTGACATAAAGAGTAATAACTACTTTTTAAATATTATTTTTAATGGTTTTAAATAATTTAAACATTTTTAAAAGGATATATACAATTTTTGTAAAGTATTTATATATTTTAATAATATAATTTTCTAAAAAACTGATTTTTATATCCTTTTATGAATAATAAAAAAATTTAGTCTTCTAAGTATTTTAGAAATTTAATTTGATACAATAAACTTTATCTTAAAATTTATAATGAAAAAAATTATATTAGGGTGATTTTTTCGTTTTTATAAAATATTTCATTTTTAGATGAATTGTGAAAAATACAGAATTTTAATTCAAAACTGCTTTTTTATTTAATTTATTTATATTGAAAAATTATTTTTTTTAATTGGTTTTAAATAATATTTATATAAATTATATATTCATCAATTTAATTTATGTAATTTAAATAAAATTCATATTAAAATTGGATATAAAATCACTAATCATTTTTTTTATTTTCAAAAACCAGTTAAAGGGGAACCGGAACCCCATGATACAACCACAAACTCAAACCGATCACAGCCATACAAGGATCAGACAACATACCAAAACATATTTACATATCATCCAAGCCAAACTCATCTCCACTTCCCCTTCCTGATTCATCATATCCGGTAGCCGTGGTTGTTTCCCATCCTGGAGTCCTCCAGTAGTGAGCACTATTGACACGGTTCCTGAGCTGATCTAAAACATGGTAATCTGGAATTATCCTCTTGATCTCACTATTCTTTTCCCAGGTCACAGTCACCTCTTTATTCCTCTTGGAGGAAAAGCGAGTCCGCATCGGCTGTGGGAGACACGAGTAATCCCTCCTTGGTCAACGTCTAGAAGTGGGAGAAATAGGTCCTTCAATTGAAGTAGTTCTCTCTTTCCCACTTTGAACCACTTCACTGAAAGAGCGCTTCTCCCCTCCTTTACCAGCCTGCTCCCCCGAGCCCGAAATAGGAGAACCTACAGAAACCTCCCTTTCTATGATCACAGCCCCCACAGCAGTATCATCCACCAGCAGAGGCAGGGGCACACCCTCTGCGATCGCCACATCCTCCTCCACCGCATGAGTATCATTCATCAACAAAGGGAGGGACACGCCCTCTTCAATCGACTCATCCATAGACACCGCGGGAACCTCCTTTACACCACCATCAACCTACACACTCCTGGAGGCCCCCATACTATCACCCCCATCTCTTGAAGCAACACTTAAAACAGGATCAAAACTAACATTACCAAGCAAATCAAACCTATTTCTTAAAGAAACAAAGGGTCTGGCCTTTGGATCCAAGCCTCTATTCTCCTCTATAAATTTCTGAGATGAACTGGATTCCACAACCCCCACTGAGTGAACCAAAGCAGGCCCTTCCCCAGCCCTCACCCTATCATTTACGGTCATACTACCTTGACCATCCGCATCCAGCGTCTTGCCAGCATCGACCAGGATATTGGCCACAACTGCAGATTGAGGCTCCTTATCCTTCCCCTTTGAACTCTTCTCCACAGGAACATGAGACCTCCTTCGAGATGAGGTCTGGAACTCATGACACCGAGACTTCACCTCCTGGGTAGATGAGGAACACCGACATCTCCTAGAATTATGTCCAAAACGATTACAATTCAAACAAAAATTAGGCCAATTCTCATAGATAACCTGTTGTTTACACCTATAATCCTCTCCAATTGTAATCCATACAAAGTCAAATGGGGCCCTAGAGGCATCCACTTCGACCCAAACACAAGGATTAATCAGATGACAAACTGCTTAAGTATGAGAATCCGAACACAGAAATCTACCCACGAGATTACCTACCATTCTTATGATAGCGGGATTTTGAAAAGGTAAGGGAAGCTTAGGGAAACTATCCCAAACCGCTGCTGAAGGGGGATCACGATTCATATGAAATTCGAACGACCATAGAAGGAGGAAGAATCGACTTCCATTGCAGCTACGAGGAGCTCTTGACCAAGCCTTGACAAGATCCTTTTCCGACGCAAAACGAATCACAATGTGGTACCTGTCCAACAACCCAACAGTAGCCCGTTCCTGTAGGTCCCAAAAAGAGAAGACGAACATGTCGAAGGTGTCGACAGACGGTCTCCTTTGTCTAAATCGAGAAACCAGGGTAAGATTCAATAGCGAAGCCGATTCCGGGAACTCGGAAGTCGAAATATGAAGGTTAGGGATGCCATCCACTAGATCTGGAACTTTAGGGCTCACAAAAGCCTTCGGAAATGGCGGAAGAAAATTAGGGTTGGAGAAAGGTTGAAACGAAGACCTTGCAATCCCAGGGGACGACGAAATCCCCTCCCCCGCAAAGGGGGGAGGATCCAGCCGGGGCGCCGTCGTCACCAGCTATGGGAGTGCATCGGAGGAGTTCGCGAGCCTTCAAATTGGATATAAAATCATTTCAAACTTGTGAACATTTTTTCACTTTAAAACCTCATTGTTTCATCCCATCTACATGATTAATTTAAAATTAATTTATGCTACATATGTGTTTTCTATTCAGAAAAATGTATCCATATTTTTAATTATCATAATTTATGATATCTAAAAAGGTAAAATATTTTCTTATAAAAGCTATTCATGGAAATAATTAAAATTAATTACAATGACTAATATAAAAAATAAGATTACTTAGTTGTTAAAAATTAAAAATAAGGTGTATGAATGAACCAAAACATGTCTAAAACCCTTTTCATTGACATATTTAGACCTTTAAACATCATGTATATAATTATGTATGTTATGGAAGCCATTTATTTGTTAAAAACACTAGTAAAATAAATTTCTTTTTAAAAATATCAATTATATCCTCTCCCACACTTATAAAAGGCCACCACCTCAGCCCCTCTATTCACACGTCTCAAGAAATTTCTTTAGGAAAATACCTATAAAACATATTCAATAATATCCTCCTATAAACCATGAATCCTCCCTTTGGGTATAAATCCAAACAAGTAAGTCCTTTTGTGAAAACCAAAATGGGATACCCAAATAAGTGGTAATGTTCATCAAAAATCGTTTATTTTTATTTGTTCCTCAAACCCATTTAATTATTTTTATATAATTGTTATAAAATAAAATAATTATATTAAATATACTAATATTTTTTTATGTTGTTTTTATAACATATAACTTAAAACACTTCCATCAAACTGGATTCACAATTGTGGTTCATGTGTACAAAGTATTATCGCCTTGTGAAATGATGTCATTCGTTCTTCCATTACCACCATTAACGATTGGTAATAATTATGGATTTATAATATATATATTATATTTATTATATTTATGAATTTATTATCATTATTTAATTTTTATATAACATATAAATTCATGATATCCATTTTTGGGAATACGATAACATCATTCGTCTGTATGGTGGACTACCACCTCACAAAGTGATGTGATTCATTCATGATTTACATAGAATTTATTAAGGATAGTTTTAATAAAAATATTATATATATATGTGAAATATAAATTATTATATAATGATAATATATCATAAAATTTTGTTTCTTTTAATCTGACAAAAAAAACAAAAACAATGTTCATGTATACAAACGACCTACTGTCTCTATAACCGGTGTATCTAATTTACTATTTATATATTTTATGAACTATTAAAAATAAATATATACTGAATATAAAATATTTTTATATATATATTATCATTATGGAGATGGTGAAATCATTATATAAATAATAAGACAAAAAATATAACCAATCAAAACTTATATGAACAAAACAGTTATTACATTAAACGTAAATTTAACATGAAATTGATAATAAATGTGTAATAAATAGTCATAATAAAATCATATATGGTATTATATAAACAAATATGGTATAGAAATATATTTATAATAAACCTTTTTCATTAAACAACAATATTTAGTGAGTACGATGAGAGTCAAGACTTAAGGTAAGAGATATTTTCGTCTCAATTTTTACTTCTATGAGACACATGTAATTTTCCCATACTATTTATTTTATGTGGTGTATGTACTACCCATTAATGTATTTTATAAAGCATATAATTAAAATTTATTATTACATATCCATTTTAGGTTATCTATTTCATGGGGTTTACAGTTCAAATGTAACCATATTGGTAAAAGAGTTTTGTCTCAATTTTTTTATTAGAGGTGAATGCTTTGACAAAAAACTATATTCTTTGATGAGTTGTTTAAAAAACCCCTTTTAAATGTCATATATTTAATCTCCATATTTTAATGATGTTTTAATCTTCATACAATGTTATTATTTTATGGTATTTTTTTGGGTAATGCCTCGGTCAAAGACCGAAGCACCATTTATTAATAAAAGTAACAAAAGTTTACATGAAGCGAAAGGAAGGAATTTTATTACAATCTCTTTCAAAGAGGTGAAGAAAATCATCTGGCAGCGCATCCAGCCAAGTCATGTTCTGGTGGACACCTTTATTGGCAAGGGCATCAGCGACTGCATTTTCTTCACAGAAGACATGTGTAGCAATGTAGTCGATCTCCTGAAGCGAATTCAAGCAGTTCATCCAACGCATAGTAAGCGGCCAGGCTAGATGAATAACTCCGTTCCAAATAGCTTGAACAATGGTGGTAGAATCACTTTCAATCCACAGTTTACGCCAACCTCTTTGTAGTGAAAAGTCAACAGCATGGATGACTCCAAGCATCTCCGCTTCAATGGAAGAGGCGATCCCACACCCACCGTAAAAGAAACCATGACAATGGTCATCAGAGTCTTTGAAAATGGCCCCACAACTGGCAGGTCCAGGATTGCCTTTTGAGGTGCCGTCGACATTCACTTTAATCCAACCATGTTATTATTTCATGGTTATTATGGTTCAAAGTTACCAAAGTGGTAAGAGTTTATTGCTACAGTCTCATCATTTATCATGATTATTTATAATTATTCTTCTATTGATGAAATATTATGATCGATCTATAAATAAATCTCATGACTTTTATTATACTATGGTAACTCATGATATCTTCATTTAATGGTACCATTTTCATATTCAACGGTACGTTAGATAATTAACATTTTTTTAAGAAAATATGACTTTATTTCTCTCTTTAATCGAAAATATATTTTCAGTAAAAACCATGTTTGATAAAAATATTTTCAAAAGGGGTATTAAACATTTCAAAGGATTTGTTAAAAAAATTAAACACTTTTTCATTTTTCATTTTTTTCTTAAAAATGTATATTCTTTTCATTTTTTGATCAAGACATTTTTCTAAAAAATCTTGCACTGCAAAAAGAATATTCATTTAGATTGTACAACATGTATGAATTTACCTGACATTATGTATATAATTTCATTGAAGTTTATTTTACAAGTTTAGAAAGATATTTTTTAGAACATTTTTTTCCTAATATTCTAGAAATTCAATTTTTATGTTTTTTTCAAATAAAAAGTTTTTCAAAAATGTTTTATGTTTTAAAAAAATATTTTCAAAGTGGAAAAGATGTTTTCCTCAATAAATATTTTAAATTATATTTAAAACTTATTTATATATACGATTACATCCATTGGTGTTACTCATGCCTTATAGAGGATATGATCCAAGGTCACTATTCATATTCTTTATCTGAATGGTTTATGTTTTCATGGCATCATGCTTACGAAATATGTTTCTCTTCCATGGGTTATATGCTTATGAAACCCATTTCTTTTCATGGTTTATTCTATTATTATGAAACATATCCCTTTTACACATTTCAATATATATTAAAATGGTTATGATACCCATTAAATTTAATGGGTTTTGATTTGATGAATGTTTATGGTATTATGGAACACATATTTATGTTTTCATTTTGAGATGGGTGGGACCTATATCTCACTAAATTCATTGTATAAATATTTATATCTCATGAGATAAAAATTATTGGAATGGAATGAAAACTCGGTTCACTAATTTATGGCTGGAATGGGATGTGAAATTTGTTTAATAATATAGGGCTAGAATGGGAAGTGAACTTAGTTTAGTAATATAGTGCGGGAATAGGGTGTAAACTACTTCAGTAAAAGATTTTGTCTTCTATGATAGTCTTGGTAGGGAGCCTTGACTAATATGGAAAGGCTTTTATATGCTTATATGTATGCCAAACATTCCATGCCTTATACTATCATGGATCATGTTCTCTAATTCCCTTATGATTAATTTCTTATGAACTACCAATATTTATGACATGACTCTTCATTATGATATTTTATTTATAGGGTATGATCCTATAATTTAATGATCATGTTCTAATACCCTTATGATCAAGATTATGCTCAAATATTTCCCTTTTTTACCCTTATTAATCATTTTAGATCACCTTTTCTTATACTTCCTTTCCCCAAGTTATGAATATATATATTATGTATGATTTGTCTAAAAACGGTGATAGTCATGGAGAAAATTGTGGGGGATAATGTAGCTCACTTACGTACTAGTTTTTATGTTACCATGATTCCAAAAGTATTAAACTAACATGGTCTTTGGCCATGTTCTTGTGTAATGTAATGAATATCTCACAATAATAATGTACAGACTATCTATAATAATCCTAGGATGCTATAATTATTATCAGAGAAAAGGTTTATTTAACCTTTAGAAACTAGGTTGATAAAACCCTATTTTGATCCCTAAAAACATGTCTAAAGATAATTATAAGGACGAGTCAAAGAACCATAAAATATTCTAAAATATTGGTAAAGGATAGAGTGATTTGTTTCCTAGAAATATATACCCATCTAGATACTATAAGTGGATGTGGATATAGAATAGATGTACCAATGTGAATCATCCCCAAAAATCATCATATTGATCTAGACTTAATTGGTAACTGGTTCACGACAAGAAGACTTGAGGCACACCTAGTTTGACACTCCTAGGCAATATGTTTTTGAAATTCACAAACTATTTACGAACCATAATAAAGGATTTAAATAGAATATGGTTATGAGGAACATAATATAAACTTAAGGTATAAGATATTAAATAATTTTTCATTACCTACAAATCATATAATCTAATTCCATGATTATGTGGTTTCCCACTATGATTGTTGTTTCTTACTCAAATATGTTTTGTTTAATCTATGTTTTGAACTCAAATGAGCCACGTTAATACTTAGTGCTATAGGAAATGAGTATCCTCTTGATTATAAAAATGATATGGGATCTAGAATTAAATATCTTGTGGTTATTCTCACACAACTTTCCCAAGCTATGAATCATACTGAACATCCAAATGAACAAAAGTGGGAACATCATTCAGTTGATTCCTTCACGAGGAAATGTCCACCTTCTTTCATATAGACTTATGATCCACTAGGTTCTAAAAAATGGATCATTACCACTCAATATATATTTTTCGTTCTCTAATGTTAAGAACATGAAAAATTCATTTTTGTTGTCTACCATTTGGAAGGTGAAGAATATCATTTGAGGACACTTATCCATAACATGTGGAAACAAAATGAAATTTACTCCAAGGATTTGGATGAGTTCAAAAACATATTTTCATTAATTACTTTCCTCATATTATTCATATGAATATAGTGAAATAGTTCATGGTGTTTAATAAAAAGGGTGATGAATCTATTAGTACCTATGAGTCAAATTTTACAAGACTTGTGAGGCAAGCTTCTGGTATTATCACCCAACCTAAAAATATGGTTAACCAATTCTTTAGTGGATTAAAAGCATGTCTCCATGGAAATTATTCATAAGATACATTAATAGATATGAATAGTTTTTTAGATGTGAGATCTAGGGGTCAATTGAGGTTAACATTTTGTATCAATCTCATGGTTTTTGCAAGAAAATAAAGATGGAGTTCAAAGGAAAATCTAAGAACCATGGATAGAAGAATATGATATTTCATTTATTCTCTATGTGAGGGAAGAATCATGGACAAAATTTACTTAATGGTAATAGTAAATTTTTTAAGTGTACAAGATAAGGTTATTGAAAAATTTATTGCTCGAGTGATGGAAATAATTTATCTAATGATGTGAATAAAGATAAAGATATATAAAATGAACCTATCATACTTCATTGCTTCAATTATAAGGTGATTGTGAATTATTAAAACCAATGTCAAAACTATAGGGTTAATGGTGATGATCAATGACAGAAACCTCTCAGGACAAGGGATAAAGAGAAATCTTGTGTGATCACTATTTTTTGATGAAGGGTCTGATAACAATGTGGTGAAAGGAACAATTACTATCCAATCAATAACTTCTAATATAATATTTATTACTGGATATACCCATTATTTCATATATATATAATTTATAAGGGTATCAAGATTCCACCCAAACATTGAGATGTGGAATTAGAATTAAAACCCCCTAATGGTATAATGATCACATATCAAGTCTATAATCACTCTCTGATGATGTTGGTGGGAATGTGATTCTTGAAAATATTATCATTCTTCCTCTAGTGGAATTTGATTCCATATTAGGATTATATTGGATTTCTCTATATAAATCCCTCATCAAATTTCTAGTAAGGTAAGTTACAGTATATATTTCAATCCAAACTATGATCATATCTCAATGTGACGATATGTATGAACTTCTTTTGAAGATTATATCTAGTTTATTTATCTTAATTCTTATTTGGAAGGAATGTTCATCTCAAATGGGCGGGGAGAATCTTGAAATCGATGATAAAACTATTATTCGTGAATTTTTTGATGTATTTATAGAAGATTTTTATAGATATCCACCAAAGCATGAAGTTTATTTCTCAATAGAACTTACAATTAGCACCATAGAAATTTCAATGAATCCCTATAGAATGGATCAAATTGTGTTGTTGGAATTTAAGAAGAAACTCCAATAAAAACTTGATAAGAGATTCATTATTCCATGTGTTTCACCTTGGGGTGAACCTGTTCTTTTTTTGAAAAATTAAGATGGATCAATGTGAATATGCATTGATTATCAGAAGCTGAACAAGATCGAAAATATGAATAATTATATTATTCCCTGTATTTATGAATTGTTTGATCAACCGGGTGAATCTCAATAATTCTATAATATTCACGGATATCATCAACTAATGTTTAAGAAGGAGGATGTATTCAAGATGACATTCCATACAAGGTAAAGAAACTATGATCATTTAGGGATGCCTTTCAGTCTTACTAATTCCTCTTTTAGCTTCATGGATTTGATGAATATAGTCTTTAGAAATTACCTTAATTAGTTTTTGGTAGTCTTTATAGACTATTTTCTTATATACTCAAATATAAAGGAAGAGCATGAATACCACTTGAGAATTGTACTAAAGACCCTAATGAAAGATAAACCATAGTAAATTTTTACAAAGTGTGAATTTTTTCTCCAAAAGGTTTCATTTTTGGGTTATATAATATCAATAGTGGGTATATAAGTAGATCCATCAAATATGGAGGCTATTGAAAATTGGTGCAGACCAACTAAGGTGACTATGATCTGTAGTTTTCTTAGTTTAACTAGATATTATCAAATATTTGTGCGGTATTTTTCAAAACTATCTAATCCTCTAGACAAGTTAACAAGTAAGGGATCCAATTTCTTATGGAAATATGAATGTGATGAAAATATCATAACACTGAAGATAATGTTATTCATCTCGCCTATACATACATTAACCTAAATTGAAGAAGGGTTTGTGGTATTTATTGATTCATCCAAAAAGGGATTGGGAATCTTTCTTATGAATAATTACATGTTTATATCTTATGCATTGTGATAATTAAATATTAATGAGAAAAATTACCCAAATAATGATTTGGAGTTAGCTATGGTAATTTTCACATTAAACATATAGAGGAATTGTCTTTATAGGGTAAAGTGTGATATATATACTAATGATAAATGTTTGAAGTATATATTCACATAGATGGATTTGGACATGTGATAGAGAAGATGGTTATAATTGATAAATGATTATGACTACCCAATAAATTAATACCCTAGGAATGAAAACAAAGTGGTCGATGGTTTGAGTCGAAAGGATAATCCTAGCTTATCCATGATGAGGATCATAAAATATCAAATATTTTTGGATTTTTAAAGGATAAATATAGAAATCATGAAGGAAGGGGAAAAATCTTATCTTTCACAATTGAATTTTCAACCATATATCCATGTGAATATTAAAGAGGCCTCGAAGAAAGATTTAGAGCATTAAAATAATATTAGAAATATTTTGGAGTTTAACCTTGATCATGATGAATGATAAGGTTGGGGAGATTTGTATGTGTTCCTTCAGTACCATATTTGAATAATGAGTTATTAGAGGAAGTTCATTGTTCTTCATTTTCTATTCATCCTGGATGTATAAATATGTATATAGATTTATCACAATAATTATAGTGGTATGGACTTAATAGGGATATCACAAAGTTTTTATCTAGGTACTTGGTATGTTAACAAGGTAAGTTTAAAAACAAAATTTTAATGGGATTTTACATCCATTAATAATATTAGAATGAAAATGGGAGAAAAGCATTATGTATTTTTTCATTAGACATCCCAAAACCTCTAAAGGGAATAATGTTATATGTGTTGTAGTTTATCACATTTCTAATTCAAAACACTTCATTGCTATTAGATATGAGTTCTCCCTAGATCAACTTACCAAGATATACATTAAGAAAGTGGTAAGGTTGCATGAAGTACCACATTCCATTATATCTAATCGGGATATGATGTTTACCTCAAAGTTATGGAGAAATATTCTACAAGACCTTGATATATAATTGAGTTTCATCACTTCTTATCATGTCTAGTTAGATGGTCAGTCAGAAAGAACAATTCAAACTCTATAGGATATGTTGAGTACTTGTTCTCTTTATTTCAAAGGTGGTTAGGATCAACACCTTCCTCTAGTTAATTTTTCTTATTGTAGTATATTTTCTTAAAGCATTAAAATGGACCCTTATGAATCCCTATATGGGAATACATGTAGATATCCAAAGATCTGGAATAAATTTGGAGAAGGAAAGCTATTGGGATCTGAGATCACTAAAGAAATGATAGAGAAGGTTAGAGAAATTCAGTAGCACATCAAGGAAGATCAGAGTATGTAGAATCTTTATGTTTATAACCACCAACCTGATATATAATTTGAGGTTGGTGAAATTTTTTTAACAGGAATTTATCAATATAATAATGTTATGATATTTGGGATGAAAGGAGAATTAATTCCTAGGTATGTCGGTCCCCTTGAGATTCTTGATCATATCGAGACAACTGGCTATTGTTTGTTGGTTCCACTGAACCTATCTGAATTCTATGACATGATCCATGTATTTATACATAGGAATTACATACTTACACTTAACATTTACTGAACCAATAGGTCATACCATTGGATAACGATCTTTTTTATGAGGAATAATTAGTTGAAATTCTGGATTGTACCAAGAAAGTTCTATGAAACAAGACCACCCCCCTAGTCAAAGTTTTGTGGTAAAACCACTAGTTTTAAGAATATATGTGGGAACTTGAGGATATGTTGAGGTATAATTATCCTTAATATTTTTTTATATTAGAGTGAAAAAATTTTATGGGGAAATTCATTTTAAGGGGGTAGAATGTTACACCCTGAGTTATTATGAACCCTTTATCGAATAAATTAATTTTATTTGATGTCTATAATTGCACGAAACACAAATTTATGTTGTAAATATATGAAACACAAATATAAACATATTATAACTACAACATCGTATTATCTATCATTACACGCGACACTGGGTTTTAAAAAACAATGATACATTATTAATAAGTTTTTTTAAACATGACAGTTAAATCCTAGACATTAACATAGGAATAGGTATATTAATAACTAATTTTCAAATATTATTTATAATTTATTTACATTAGGTAATCATACTGATAATGAATTATGTAATTTTTTGTAATATCTTTATATGTTTTGAAAGTACTATTTTCTGGAAAAAAATGATTTATATGTTCTCCTATGAACAATAAAAATATTATTTTTTTGAAACTTTTTGAAATTTAATATGATAAATTAAACTTCATTTTTTAATTCATAATGTAAAAAATATCATATGTATAATTTTTGTGATTTTTCTAAAATATTTTATTTTTGGATGAATACTGAAAAATATATAATATTAATTGAAAACTATTTTTTCATTTAATTTATTTATATAGGTAAATTATATTTTTATTTGGTTTTAAATAATATTTATATAAATAGTAAAAAAAATTAATCTAATTTAGGTCATTATAATTAAACTGACAACGTAATTGGATATAAAAACATTTCAATATTTCGAAAAATTATTCACTTTAAAACCCCATTGTTTCACCCTGCCTATGGGATTAATTTTAAATTAATTTTTTCTAATTCTATGTTTAGAATTTGGGGAAATTAATTCCATATTTTTAATAATCATAATTTATGAATTCTAAAAATTTCAACATAATTATTTTTCAAAGTTATTAGCGAAGGCAATTAAAATTAATTACAACAATTAAAGTAAAAAAATATTACTTAATGGTTAAAATTAAGTCATAAGGTGTAAAAATGAACATAAACTTTTCCAAAACCAAATTTATATCCATATTTTGACCTAAATAATTCATTTATATAAATATTTATGTTATGGAATCCTCTTTTTAGGTAAAAAAGTGGTTACACCTAATTTATTTTCAAAAATGCCATGTGTGTCCTCTCCACCACTTATAAAAGGACACTGCCTATCCCCCTCTCTTCACACATATCAAGACATTTTTCTAAAAAAATACATGTCTAAATATATTACCAACATACCTCCTCTCAACCTAGAATCATCAATTTTTTAATAAATCTAACCAAAGAATTCATTTGGTTGAAACCAAAATGAGATACCTGAAGAAGAGGTAATGTTCAATCAACGAACATTTTTGTTTTATTTTTCCTCCAACACCATCAATTATTTTTATATAATTATTTTATAATAACTTAAATATCTTAAATATAATAATTTTTATATTTTAATTTTATTACCTATACACACATCCATCAAATGTGATACATATTCATTATTCGTGTGTATGACAAACTTCCACCACACGAACTTATATCGTTCGTTCTTCCATTACCACCTTTAAAGGTTGTAAAAAATGATGGATTTATAATTTATATATGATATTTATGTTTTTTATTATTTTATTATGATTTTTATTTGTTATATAACATATACATTCATGATTTCTATTTTTTGGGAATATAATAACTTCGTTTGTGTGTACGATGGACTACGGCCTCCCAAAGAAAAGTGATTCATTAATTCATTACATGGAATATATTAAGGATGCTTTTAATAAAAATATGTGATATATAGGACATAAAATATTATATAAAAATAAGATATCATATAATTTTCTTTTTTTAATCTAAAAATAAAATGAAAACTGTATTTATGCCTATGTATGATCTACCATCTATAGGAATGGTGTATCTCATTTCCTATTTATATCTTTTATATATTATTATAAATATATATATACTAAATATATATGAATTTATATCATGGTTAATATTATGGAAATTTAAGATCATGATATAAGTAAGAGGACCACAAATATAACAAATCAATACTTGTATGTAAAACAAAGAGGGTATTAATTAAAATGTAACTTTAACATTATCACGAACTAGATCAGGTACCTTGTTAACCTGATAACTGAGTCGAACCATAAATATCCTGAATAGAATTCATGATCTCCATGGGTCAGATAATAGTACCTATAATCATAAAAAAATGTAAGTGGGAATTATTTTGACACTAACACTACAGATGTAAAAGAAATAAGACAACATGTATATCAAAAGAAACCCGACTATGAATATTTTACCTGAATTAAAATAGAATTAACCAATCCAATGTACTAAAAATATATACTAGAAAAAATGAAAACTAACTAACTCCCAACTGAGATGCAACTCACCAAGTTCAAGGTTCAACAACTAGATCCACCTCCAAGAGATCTGTTACCCTTTCTCGAACCTCGAAAGTGATAATCTATAAACACCTGAAGGAAAAAGTAGGGTTTGAGACAAAGACCATTAGGACGTCACCAAAGATTTCATAATAGATTAAAATATCAAATTAACTAATTAAAGTGATTTTAATTTAAAACAAACAAGTATGGAATTTCTAATGTATATTTAAGCAAACCATGCTTTACTTTTTAAAAAATTGAAATACATTTAGCAATTCATGCTTCACATTTCAAATGATGGAAATACATTTCAAAAAATGCAATTTACCTTCAATAAAAGGGTGTTTTACACAAATGGAACCTTTCACTAATGCCTTAAATAAACAATTATATATAAAACAGTTTATATAAATTCACAAGTCATGTAAAATAGTTTAAAATAATGGAATATATACATTTAAAACAATAAAAAAACAAGAAACATGGTCATCTGAAAAATAGGTCTGATAGTTCTAGGTTATAGTGTCCCAACACTATGAATATCAAAAAGTATGTCCATGAATCCCTTAAACCAATTCCATGATGAATCATCACCATTTTTTAAGGGATGTGATGTGCTAATATGATTTTTATAATGTTTTATAATCATAAAGAGTTGTCCAAAATAACTCACTAACTACCCAAGGCTTTCATGTTCTCTAGTACCAAAAATTAATGACGGTAAATTTATTTTAAGACTTATTAAAATAAAATTAAATCCCATTCTCCATTTCAAATATTCAAATATTCCCTTTAAAACCCATAATGGGTTTTTAATAAAAAACGTATCTTTTTACAAATATAAAACTACTTGGTTTCCATCAAAACCCATTTTAATCAATTTTTCTCAAAAATACATTTTAAATCAATTCAAAATTAAATTTCAAAATCCAACTGTATACTTAAATTAATCATTTTAATTTTTAAACAAATTCCATAAATTTTATAACAAACCCTCAATTCAGTGGAGTTTGGGTTTTTTATTATTTTCCATCAAATCAATTTTCTAATATTAAATTAAAAAATGTAATTGAAATAATTTCCATAAAATTTAGAATTTGAATTAAAAAATTAAAATCTCATATTTTTTCATAAACACACCCCAATTCAATAGAATTTTGGGTTCTCCAGTTTCATGCCAAAAACCTATTTTTCCAAAAACCTGAATTCAATGGTATTTGGGTTTTATAAAAAAACATTGAAAAAAATTTAACACTAATCAAGTAATTTAATTTAAATCAACAATTGAATTTCAAACATCAATTTAGAGTTATGATAAATTGGGTATCATAATGGAAAAACCTTCATCGGGATCAATGGATCTCGAATCACCAAACCCTAGTCAACAATCATCAGTGAAGAACGATGATCAATGAATATGGGATACAAAGGTCAAACGTAGTTTTATTGAACCAAAATAGAGGGTTTTAGATCTAAAAATTAATATAAGTATCCACATAACCCCAAGGAGGAAAATAGAGGTAGTGGGAGAACAAGATATGTATAAGGGAACTAACAATGATGAGATTTAAGGTTATTACTATAGCTTCATATCGCCTCTGGGAGGGATCCTAGGGGCCAATAATCCTTCTTGGGAGGTCATAGGAAGACATAAAATTATTTGGGTTGAATGAGGTATGTTGGGGACCTAAATGTAGGGTTTGTGAATGTTTAATAAAAATACATATTAAGGAAAAACATTTCCACACAGTTTCTTGGGAAGAGGCACATGGTTTAGGAAAATCATGCACTAGGTGTGCGCCTTGATAAATGGGCATAATGGTTCTCTTTATTAGGGGGAAAAATTTTCAAACTGTGAACAAGCCATGAAAAGTCCTATATATTAATTTCCACTTTCTTTCCTGATAGGGCACATGGTTTGGGAAACCATGCGCCAACCAGTCGATAACCCTGTTGTTGCATAGAAAACTCTAAAAACATTAAAATTTATCCTGAAGAATCCCTAAATGAATCCAAACTAAATCTTAGTAAAAAGAGTGGATTAGGGATACCTAAAATAGATATATGATGTTACAACCTCCCCACCATATAAACCTTTTATTCATAGAAATCCTAATTAGAATCTTCCATGCCAAAAAGAAGGTGACACCACTCTCTAATTAGAGCCTCCCTATCCCACATCTCATGATTATTAGAACCATGCTACCATAGAACAGAAACCAAAGTTATTATCCTCCAATGATGTATCATGGTTTTATGATCAACTATCATGATTTGTTGTTCAGTCACAGAAAAATCAGGTTCAACCTCAAGATATCTCCAACTTAGAACATTAGATAGATCAGAAAGATACTTTCATAGTTGAGATACATGAAAAACATTATTTATAGAAATTAACTATGGTGTAAGTGATAAATAGTATGCAATATTTTCCAAATTCACAATAACCACAATGGTCCCACAAAATGAGGAGTAAGCTTCCTTTACATCCCAAGTCATCGATAAACCAAACGGGGTGAAACTTTCAAGAAAACCTCATCACCAAATGTTATCTCCAAAGGTATACGATGAAAATCAACATAATAATTATATTGTCAATGTGTTTTTAATATTATCTAATGAATCAAATGAGTATTTGATGTCATCTCTTGTACATGACGTGGTCTAACCAAGGAACGTTTTCCAACCTCCGACCAATACGATAAAGATTTACAAGGATGGAAACACAAGACACCAAAAGGAACCATCCTAATCACAGAATGTTAACTATTTTTTTTGGAAAACTCAACTATACCCATGTGATCATCCCAAGCTCCATCAAAGTTGAGAACACATGTGCGATGCATATCCTCAAGAATTTGTAGAGCTCTTTCTGTCTGGTCATCTGACTACAGATGTTTTTTTGTACTCAAATGTATATGAGATCTCAGTGCCTTATGAAGGCCTCTCCTTAAATGAGAAGTGAACCATGGATCTCTATTAGAAACTACAAAAAATAGCACTCTATGTAAATGAATAATCACTTTCACATAGTGATTTCCAAAATCCTCAACTTTGGTTATATAATGAATGGGTATGAAGTGAGTTGATTTCATCAGACTCTCGATCATAAACCATATCTTATTCTTCTTTATCTGGGTATATGGAAATCCGACCACAAAATCCATATAAATATCATCCCACTTATAAGTAAGAACTAGAATTGGTGGAAGAAAACATGAAGGTTTATAGTGCTCGACCTTCACTTGTTGTCATGTATAACAACAAGAATGAAATCCAGCAATGCCTCATCTCATACCTGGCCACCAAAACTATTGTCATAAGTTATAGAACCTATTTTCAAATCCTGGTTTAATTCCCCACTAGGAATCATGACAATCCCCATCATAATTTTCCAAACTGAGGATAGAACCACAGAACGATTCTTATAGAATATAATTCCATATTTGGATAATGACCATCAAGAAACAATCTCCCTACCACAAATAGAGTCTCTAATGCTATGAAACTCATCATAAAACTATTTTTCCTGAAAAATCAATTCTAAAATATAGGATTCCAACTAAACACTGGATAAGGAAACCCCAAACTCTTATTCTTATATTCCAATACGCAACTGTTAAAAGAGATCCATCAAGTTACACTCCTCTGATGATTCTTTTACTACCAGGGTTGAAAGTTTCCTACTCAAAGTATCTACAATAGAATTCCCTTTCCCCGGTGTATAGGAAATGTAGAAATTGAATGGATTTAGGTATTTTACCAATTTCCTCTATTAGAGATTCAAATCTTTTTGAGATAATGTATAACTGAAGCTCTTGTGGTCAGAATAAAATGTAAAACTTTCTCTGTAAAGGTAATGCCTCCAAATTTTAAGCACATGAATCACAATTTCAAGTTCAAGGTCATGGTTCAAATAATTCTTCTCATGTGTCCTAACCTGACGAGATACATAGGAAATGAAAAGGTTACCCTAAATTAGAACACAACCCAAGCATGGACCTGATGCATCACCAAAGATCACATAGCCCTACCCTACCTTTGGATGATTCAACACTGATCCAGTTGTCAAAACATGTTTCAGCTCAACAAAATAACTCTAATATTTATCATCTTAAGAAAAAATTACTCCATTCCATGTTATAGAAGTCATCCGAGAATCCAAATTTGATAAGTCATTAAAAAATAGAGATGGTATCCATTTAATCCCAAGAATCTCCAAATCTTGAATAAATTTAGTGGTTGCTCCCAATTCATGATAGCCGTCAACTTTTAGGGATTGAATGTTATTCCTTGTTCGGAAGCCACATGTACCAAGAATTTCACTTCCCGAATCCAAAAATAACATTTTGAAATATTTGCATAAATTCGTGATTTCTCAACAAGCTCATAACTATTCTCAAATGACACACATAATCCTCCTTAGACTTAGATTAAAGATGGATGTTTTCTATAGTGACAACCATAATGGTATCAAGATACTCATGGAAATTCTTGTTCTTCAAAGCCATAAAGACTAAAAGAATATTGGTTATACCAAAGGGCCTAAAAGGTTACTCATAATGACCGTATCGGCTCTTAAAGTTGGTTTTATGAATGTAAGATTCATTTACCCTCAACTAATGGAAACTATATAAAAGATAAATTGCCGAGAACCAATTTTTCCCATTCAACTAATCAAACATGTCATCAATCTATGTCAATAGATACTAGTTATTCACTATCAATCGATTGAGATTTTGGTAATCAACATTTAAGAAAATAGAACCATTATATTTATTATAAAAAAGAACTAGCACCACTGCAGGTGACATGATTAGGTGTATAAAGCCTTTCTCAAGTAGATCATCCAATTAGAAGTTCAAATACTTAAGTTTAGTTGGTTCCATGTTGCAAGATGGGGTTTAAACTGGTTTAGTACCAAGAATCAAGTCGATGGAAAACTCAACCTCCCTTATAGGTGGAAAATTAGGGAAGTCAAAAGAAAAAACATTGGGAAACTCAATGATGATTGGAGGGAGATCACTCCTCAAAGATTACTTCTCTCGGTCAAAGGAAAACAAAGATATTACTTTCCCCAGTTCCAAATAAGTAGGTCAGGATCTACTCAGCCTTGGGTCCCATTCCCCTTGAAAGACATAAGACACACCACTAGGTGTAGTAAAGGAGACCTGTCAAAGATAAAAAAACAATTCGTTCATTGTTGGTAATGAGATAATCCATCCCGAATATGAAATCAATAATTTTCATTCTGAGAACTAGAAAACTGAAACCAATATTGAAATTTGGAAGAGAGAAAACACAAGAGGGACTATAGATACACCGATATTTATTTTTTCCAAGGGGTGTAGTAATATCCATTACACAAGATAAAAGATCGATGTAAATATTTAACATATTTAAAATAAGGGTTGACATAAATGAATGTGTGTAACGCCCCGACCCCAGCTACCCAGAGTCGGTGCATTACTTCGTAACATTGGCATGATCACAAAGGATCAAGTCTCGAAAGACCGATTAGTTTAGTAGCCTTGGAAACACTAGATACATTCATAAGTCTTTCATTACATCAAAAAGTGAAAAACTACAATAACAAAGTCTCCATAGTCCACACTCATATCCTCTTCCGACTATCCCTGCAGGTCATTCATAAAATACTTCTTCACATCCTGGAAAATATTAAAACATTGAAAGGGGTGAGCTCAGATGCTCAGTAAGGATAACAATAATGCGGAAGCTTTCATAAATAAACATTAACATTTAAGGCAATGTATAACTAAAACAAAAGCCTTTTAAACACGAACTTCAACATAATATGGCAAAAGTAAAATGAGATAATGCCATTTACTTCTTCACATGGATATTCTACTGGTCGAATAATCACATGCAATATCAATAACCACTTTCATAATGATGGAATGTATAATGCCGGACATTCTGAAACATTTTGTCAAGGCCTCGGCCAAGACATCTAAAATGATTAAGGCCTCGGCCAAAACCATAAATCAAATTGGGAAAGGGCCTCGGCCAATTCCACGTCTAGTTGTCTCATGAGACCTGCCGATGCATCGAGGAGCTATAGCGGGCTCCACCCGTCACTTATTAAGTCCAATACATTCCTCATATGAATAGGTTTAAACATATCATAAACCATAACATAATTGTATCACATAAAACATGCATAATGTAAACATAACATTTCCACATTTCAATCACAAGATATCAATACAACACATTGATATAATAAAAACACTTTCAAAACCATTTTCAATACCAAAATAAAAGAAAGTTAAAACTTTGTATTTATTTTTCGTTAAAAAAATGATGGCTTGTAGAGGAAGCCGAAACTCAAATAATGGTCACGGCGGCGGAGAAGTCGTTGTCGCCGCATAAGTACGGAAAGAAAAACATTCCCTTTTGTCGTTTAGCAAAACGCTTTGTATAAAAAGATTCCTTTTGAATAACCGTAAAAGTCAAAGGGGTTTATACACCGTATAAAAGAAATTTGTGTATAAAACCAAATATGCCTCAATGAAAGGAGATTGAGACGAAGTACTTTAAAAGATAATTTTTAAATAAAATATATCTATTATGTGTATTCACTATAGGTACACATAAATAATGTAAAAATACAAGATAGGACATAATAATATCATGACATAATTTGAAAGTAGGAGATTAACCCAAAGAATGGAAGTTGGGTTAAGAAGTTCCCTTACCTTGTGTCCGACTTGACTCAACCGTTCTTTAACCTCCTGAATAATAAACTAGAGTTAATATCTACCTTATTAAGAACCATTTTCAATTTCATTATCCTTTTTATATCACTTATTACAATGTTATGAACATTATGTAATTATTTAAGTTAATAACGGTCGTTTTGTCGATCTTTGGTACATGAGTCAACAATAAACTTCTTATAATTATAAGTTGTTCATGTGGTGAAATATCCATTATATCCAGAATTATATTAATGATGTAGATATCATATATATCATATATATACAGTATATACATTCATTTATAATATTACGTAACATTTAGAGGTAAGAAATGAAATGCACCGTTCATGGAGACGGTAAGCCGTACGTACGCATAAACGCTACTTTCATTTCAATTTCATATTTAATGGAATGAAATCATAATGATATAAATGTATAATATAATTCCAGTATAATATAGTGTATAATACCATTTACTCCATCCTTTATACATCCCACACATGGCATTAACGATTCAAATCACTTTGAGGGGGCGGTAGTCCGCACTTCCTAAAATGAAATTATCGCGTTTTACCCATAATGGAAATCATAAAGTATGCCATAAATGAGAAATACAGAAGCATAAGTAAAACAAAAACATATTATATATCATATATAAAAATAGTGACATCTTAATGGCCACCTTTGGAGGTGTTATATGAGTGTTGAACAATCATCGTTTCGTGAGGCAGAAATTCGCCATCCACAGAAACCATATGTTCTTTAACCATTAGATGTAGGTGTGTGTAAGTGTAGCTCGAATCCTTCTTATAACAACATCCTAGTATATTGAGGATACTGGTGTTGTTACAAAAGAAATGAATAAAAAGAGTTTAGGGGGTTGGAGAAGAAAAATAAAACAAAACAACATTAGAAAAGACATTACCTCAAAATCGGGTAACTCTTTTTGATTTGAGCTAAAGGCTTCCTTGGGAAGAGTTCTGCCCAAAGTGAGGTTTCTAGGAGTAAGGACGGAATGTTGGGAGAGTATTTGGGCAGAGGTTGGCCGAGCCAAATGGCTTGATGGTGTGAATAAGGTGGGAGAGGTGGGGGCCTTTTATAAGTGGAGAGGAGGGGCACTTTTGGAAAGTAATGAAATGTTACATTATTTCAAAATGCTTTTCGGATTCTAAAGGTCCCATATCTATATAATTCGAGGCTAAGGTGATAAGGTTTCGAAATATCTTCATCCAATAGGCTTTGGACAAGTGTAAGCCTCGGATTTTGCATTATCTTCTCATTTTATTTAAATCGTCAAATAATGATGTCATCGCTGCATCATTATTATGTCATAAATACTTTAATTTATTTAATGTCTAAAAATTATAAAACAAATACTATGATGTAGGAAATCTTTTTAGCTTTCCAATTACTATTTATAATCAAAATTTGGACTTGTATAACCCCAATTAAAAATTGTTTTAGTAGAACAATTTATGTTAGTGTCATTTTCACTTTAACATTAAATAAAAAGTAATTTATGTTATTTCCCAACAAAAGTGGATCCATGGGGTCCCCAAGTTAGGCCATGGCTTGTCTTGGTCGGCCATGACTCAACCAATGAGGTTGGGACATGTGTCTAGGTCATTTCATATTATTAATGTATTATTTATACCTTAAACTACACTAATTACCACTAATCGCGATTAAGAACTTAAAAGTTACTATTCACCAAAAAATTATTTTGATCTCATTGAACCACATTATACTTCTTAATGACAACCATGTATGTCGGATTTTTGAAAATCAAATCACAGAAGTTGTAATATTTCATTTAAACGAAAAATCAGTTATTTAACTACCACTTAGTGGTTTCACTATTCATCAAAAATTGAAGTTTTTCAGAATAAGGCCAAAATTTCACCCTAAGCTATAATTGATATTCCGAATTCAAAAATGATGTCTATTTTACAAAATTCCAAACATATAAGTTGTATTAATTAATTTCATAATTAATTCCCGCTGTTACAACAAATAGCGTGTTTTTAAGAAACAATTTATATCAAAAGTTTGGCAATTGTTTATGTCCAATTTCAATGTTAAATTAATTCTAATGACCACCATTGGATAAAATGGTAAAAATATTTTCTAATTATACCTTAAAACCACTAAATAGTATAATTTATCTGTATAAATTATTTTGATTAAAAAAGTTGTTTTTATGTATTTTTCACTATTCATAAAAAATTAGAAGTTCTCAGAAAAATACCAAAAATTCAACATAGGCTAATTTCGATATTACGAATACAAAAATGAAGTCCATTTTGAAATATAAAATTTCTATAATTTTAAAAAGTGGTTATTACTATTCATAACGGCTATTTTGATTAGTTGCGGTGTGTTAGAACTCGAACTTGCGTACAATGCAAGCTATTGCATTATTGAATGAGAAGCGTATCGTGGAAGCTCGGGGTGTTACATTCTCCCCTCCTTCAATAAATTGCGTCCTCGCAATTTGAAATTTTTCTTTGATAATAAAAGGCTGAAAATAGAAAATACCTTTGTGGAAAACCCACATCGGAAATAAGGTTAATAAATATATAACATTAAAAGAAAGCAGGATAAGTACAAAGGTCACCCGATATAGCCCATTCTAGGATTCTATGAAAATATGGATATGGAGGAGAAACAAACCATCAAGGTCTGATGGAGAGTTATAGAAAACAGGATTAGGAGAAAGTTTAACCATAAGAAAATCACAAACTTGTGATTGGTTAAACGGTCATTGAATCCCCAGTTGGAAAAGTTAACCGACAACATTTTTGTTTTAAGTTACCTTTTATTATGTTGAGGAATTTATTTATGAGATTTACTAAGAACGTAGGGGAATATACATACTTGTTATGTATACTTTCATTCGTTAATAAATTTTTACCACAAACCCAACTTTTACTCCAAATGGTAACGGAACTCAAAAATATTCTATTTATCCTAATTGTATAAGGTTCCAAATGTTAACACATACCATTTAGATTAGTAAAACGATTTTGTAATAACCAGGGACTTCCTGTAGGCTAGTGGTAGGAAATAAAGGCTTGTCGCACTATGGTTGTGGGTTCGATTCCTGCAGCTGTGTCCGACGCGACGGGTTATTCCCCACCCTGCAGGTTGTCCTTTTTCTAAAAATATAGTATTATAGTATTCCAGAAATAATCTTCAGAAAAGTTTTAACCTTAAACAATACTATTCAAAGTTCAACTTAATCCATCCCAACATTTATAGTTATCCAAAATACCTCTGTCCAAACTTTCTCTAAAAGGTCTCTTAATTCCAAAATCAATTGTAACATCAGATTCCCCAAACAAAGAAAAGTTTCTCTTATTGTCACATACTAAAAATATGATTACCTTAATCATATTAAAACCTTACTGAAACCAACAAGTACTGCAGTACAATCCTTATATAGATCACATTATTCTAATAACCAGAATATAATCCATGAGTCCGAAAGCATCAATACATTAGTTATTCTGCTTCAACTGTAGTAATAGCATAAGATTGTCCTTGATCCCTTGGCCTTTTCTGAGGTAAGATTCCTTGACGCTTAGGACATTCATTTGCGTAATGACCCATTTCTCTACAATTGTAGCATTCAACTTTGACAGCCTCTTTCTTTCCCTTGCAATCACGTGCCTGGTGACCTTTTTCTCCACATTTATAACAGACTCCCATTCCTTTTAGGCAAGTACCAGGGTGATTCTTCCCACAATTATCACATAATGGAAAATCCTTCTTTCCCTTTTTCCCTTTATCTGTCTCTTGTTCCACCGTTCTCTTCTTCTCTTGCTTTACTTTGTTGTCATAAGACTTAGAGAATTCCTTTTCTGTCTTGATAGCACATGAGACTATATCTTCGTATGATGAGAAGGATTGTGATACTAAAGCTCGTCGGAGAAATGGTTTTAACCCATCAAAGAAACGATCAATCTTACTCCTTGGGTTACGTATATAATCGGCAGCATGCCTCGCTAACCTTGTAAAGTTAGCCTCATACTTTGCGACATTCTCATCCTCCTTCTGCCTCAGACTCAGAAATTGCCTTTCCATATCTGCTCGATGGTCACGAGGAAAGTATTTTTCTAAGAAAAGCTCTTTGAACTCCCTCCATTCCATATTCGATACGTCATCATCTTCCTTTGTGTTTTGAATCAGTGACCACCACTGATCGGCATCTCCAGTGAGGCGGTAAACTGCCATGACAACCTTCTCCCTTTCACTACTCCCCAAGGCATGGAATATTTTCTCTAAGGAATTTATCCATTGCTCAGCTACTGTAGGATTTGTACTCCCATTGAAGGTTGGCGGTTGTTGCCTCATGAAACGGTCTAGCATTGATCCTCCACGTTGCGAATCAGGGTGCTCCATACGAGTAAGGTTG
The DNA here is from genome assembly GCA_963277665.1 of Viscum album. Lineage (NCBI taxonomy): Eukaryota > Viridiplantae > Streptophyta > Magnoliopsida > Santalales > Viscaceae > Viscum > Viscum album. The sequence goes on from OY728123.1 coordinate 1,762,946,142, forward strand.
TTATTCATAACCTGCGTGAGTTGTCCCAGTATGGTAATAAGTTGATCAGCACCAGTTGTATCTCCAGGTCCACAATAATTATCTTGAGCAGGAGGGCAATCCCTACACGGAGTTCGTGCATTGATACAGTTTCCATTCCTTCTACTAGGCGCCATTTCTAAACAATGGCATAATCCAGATTAGTTTATGAATCAAAATACATAATTCCATACTTGTATAATACTTAACATAAATTGAACTATTTATGGATATAATCCATAATCATAAAAAGAAATGTTTCCTTTGAGGAAGTATGTACTCATAAACCTTACATAATGGTTTGTAAAGAAAATGAGAATTATCCTAAGCATATCCCCCGGGAGTGTCATAACCAAGAGTGCAGCAAGGCCCGTTGTCGTGCACCAGTTCCCGTTTGAGTCTAGCTCAAAGCGGTGTTTTCGGGTTTTACCCCTAGGTACATCTGTGCCAGAGCCACCTCTACCTGCTCGTATCCAGACAGGGATGTATTGCTCGGAAAACTCACAACATCTCTACAATACTAAAATTCTAGGAAGTTCTTCTATACTAATCCTCAAAGTCTATCTTTGGGCTATGTGCTCTAATCAGAGTTTATCTAAATCTAGCTTCCAAGGTTAGTACTAAACTGCCTCTGATACCAACTGTAACGCCCCGACCCCAGCTACCCAGAGTCGGTGCATTACTTCGTAACATTGGCATGATCACAAAGGATCAAGTCTCGAAAGACCGATTAGTTTAGTAGCCTTGGAAACACTAGATACATTCATAAGTCTTTCATTACATCAAAAAGTGAAAAACTACAATAACAAAGTCTCCATAGTCCACACTCATATCCTCTTCCGACTATCCCTGCAGGTCATTCATAAAATACTTCTTCACATCCTGGAAAATATTAAAACATTGAAAGGGGTGAGCTCAGATGCTCAGTAAGGATAACAATAATGCGGAAGCTTTCATAAATAAACATTAACATTTAAGGCAATGTATAACTAAAACAAAAGCCTTTTAAACACGAACTTCAACATAATATGGCAAAAGTAAAATGAGATAATGCCATTTACTTCTTCACATGGATATTCTACTGGTCGAATAATCACATGCAATATCAATAACCACTTTCATAATGATGGAATGTATAATGCCGGACATTCTGAAACATTTTGTCAAGGCCTCGGCCAAGACATCTAAAATGATTAAGGCCTCGGCCAAAACCATAAATCAAATTGGGAAAGGGCCTCGGCCAATTCCACGTCTAGTTGTCTCATGAGACCTGCCGATGCATCGAGGAGCTATAGCGGGCTCCACCCGTCACTTATTAAGTCCAATACATTCCTCATATGAATAGGTTTAAACATATCATAAACCATAACATAATTGTATCACATAAAACATGCATAATGTAAACATAACATTTCCACATTTCAATCACAAGATATCAATACAACACATTGATATAATAAAAACACTTTCAAAACCATTTTCAATACCAAAATAAAAGAAAGTTAAAACTTTGTATTTATTTTTCGTTAAAAAAATGATGGCTTGTAGAGGAAGCCGAAACTCAAATAATGGTCACGGCGGCGGAGAAGTCGTTGTCGCCGCATAAGTACGGAAAGAAAAACATTCCCTTTTGTCGTTTAGCAAAACGCTTTGTATAAAAAGATTCCTTTTGAATAACCGTAAAAGTCAAAGGGGTTTATACACCGTATAAAAGAAATTTGTGTATAAAACCAAATATGCCTCAATGAAAGGAGATTGAGACGAAGTACTTTAAAAGATAATTTTTAAATAAAATATATCTATTATGTGTATTCACTATAGGTACACATAAATAATGTAAAAATACAAGATAGGACATAATAATATCATGACATAATTTGAAAGTAGGAGATTAACCCAAAGAATGGAAGTTGGGTTAAGAAGTTCCCTTACCTTGTGTCCGACTTGACTCAACCGTTCTTTAACCTCCTGAATAATAAACTAGAGTTAATATCTACCTTATTAAGAACCATTTTCAATTTCATTATCCTTTTTATATCACTTATTACAATGTTATGAACATTATGTAATTATTTAAGTTAATAACGGTCGTTTTGTCGATCTTTGGTACATGAGTCAACAATAAACTTCTTATAATTATAAGTTGTTCATGTGGTGAAATATCCATTATATCCAGAATTATATTAATGATGTAGATATCATATATATCATATATATACAGTATATACATTCATTTATAATATTACGTAACATTTAGAGGTAAGAAATGAAATGCACCGTTCATGGAGACGGTAAGCCGTACGTACGCATGAACGCTACTTTCATTTCAATTTCATATTTAATGGAATGAAATCATAATGATATAAATGTATAATATAATTCCAGTATAATATAGTGTATAATACCATTTACTCCATCCTTTATACATCCCACACATGGCATTAACGATTCAAATCACTTTGAGGGGGCGGTAGTCCGCACTTCCTAAAATGAAATTATCGCGTTTTACCCATAATGGAAATCATAAAGTATGCCATAAATGAGAAATACAGAAGCATAAGTAAAACAAAAACATATTATATATCATATATAAAAATAGTGACATCTTAATGGCCACCTTTGGAGGTGTTATATGAGTGTTGAACAATCATCGTTTCGTGAGGCAGAAATTCGCCATCCACAGAAACCATATGTTCTTTAACCATTAGATGTAGGTTTGTGTAAGTGTAGCTCGAATCCTTCTTATAACAACATCCTAGTATATTGAGGATACTGGTGTTGTTACAAAAGAAATGAATAAAAAGAGTTTAGGGGGTTGGAGAAGAAAAATAAAACAAAACAACATTAGAAAAGACATTACCTCAAAATCGGGTAACTCTTTTTGATTTGAGCTAAAGGCTTCCTTGGGAAGAGTTCTGCCCAAAGTGAGGTTTCTAGGAGTAAGGAAGGAATGTTGGGAGAGTATTTGGGCAGAGGTTGGCCGAGCCAAATGGCTTGATGGTGTGAATAAGGTGGGAGAGGTGGGGGCCTTTTATAAGTGGAGAGGAGGGGCACTTTTGGAAAGTAATGAAATGTTACATTATTTCAAAATGCTTTTCGGATTCTAAAGGTCCCATATCTATATAATTCGAGGCTAAGGTGATAAGGTTTCGAAATATCTTCATCCAATAGGCTTTGGACAAGTGTAAGCCTCGGATTTTGCATTATCTTCTCATTTTATTTAAATCGTCAAATAATGATGTCATCGCTGCATCATTATTATGTCATAAATACTTTAATTTATTTAATGTCTAAAAATTATAAAACAAATACTATGATGTAGGAAATCTTTTTAGCTTTCCAATGACTATTTATAATCAAAATTTGGACTTGTATAACCCCAATTAAAAATTGTTTTAGTAGAACAATTTATGTTAGTGTCATTTTCACTTTAACATTAAATAAAAAGTAATTTATGTTATTTCCCAACAAAAGTGGATCCATGGGGTCCCCAAGTTAGGCCATGGCTTGTCTTGGTCGGCCATGACTCAACCAATGAGGTTGGGACATGTGTCTAGGTCATTTCATATTATTAATGTATTATTTATACCTTAAACTACACTAATTACCACTAATCGCGATTAAGAACTTAAAAGTTACTATTCACCAAAAAATTATTTTGATCTCATTGAACCACATTTTACTTCTTAATGACAACCATGTATGTCGGATTTTTGAAAATCAAATCACAGAAGTTGTAATATTTCATTTAAACGAAAAATCAGTTATTTAACTACCACTTAGTGGTTTCACTATTCATCAAAAATTGAAGTTTTTCAGAATAAGGCCAAAATTTCACCCTAAGCTATAATTGATATTCCGAATTCAAAAATGATGTCTATTTTACAAAATTCCAAACATATAAGTTGTATTAATTAATTTCATAATTAATTCCCGCTGTTACAACAAATAGCGTGTTTTTAAGAAACAATTTATATCAAAAGTTTGGCAATTGTTTATGTCCAATTTCAATGTTAAATTAATTCTAATGACCACCATTGGATAAAATGGTAAAAATATTTTCTAATTATACCTTAAAACCACTAAATAGTATAATTTATCTGTATAAATTATTTTGATTAAAAAAGTTGTTTTTATGTATTTTTCACTATTCATAAAAAATTAGAAGTTCTCAGAAAAATACCAAAAATTCAACATAGGCTAATTTCGATATTACGAATACAAAAATGAAGTCCATTTTGAAATATAAAATTTCTATAATTTTAAAAAGTGGTTATTACTATTCATAACGGCTATTTTGATTAGTTGCGGTGTGTTAGAACTCGAACTTGCGTACAATGCAAGCTATTGCATTATTGAATGAGAAGCGTATCGTGGAAGCTCGGGGTGTTACAATGTGGATTAGTATTATCAATCATAGTAGTCATTAATTATGATTATATAGTAATTGTACCTCTCATGGTCACTAGACCCATATACACTTCCTCCAGAGACTATTCCACTACATGCAGAAACTTCATTCTATATGACTTTAGAAGGAAATCTGTTTCACATTAAGTATTTGATTTCCCTTAAAAAGTTTAGAGGATCTGATGATATTGTTCACCTATGTGGAGTGGAATACACATGGAAGAATCACTGCAAGATCACCAAGAATATTCATGAGCCACATTTCCTGGATGCCTTAGTGAAAAACCTATTGGAATGTCCTAGATTTCCACAATCGTATCAAATCAAATGAACTTTTTCTATTACTCTTGGAGGTCTGGAACAACATTGCAACTACGAACTACCACAAGAATTATCACACTTCCAATTTACCTTGAAGGAACTCACAATACGACTAGGAGAGAAAGAAACTCATTAGAACCTTGACTTTCCAGCCAGGTCCATTTCAACTATAAGTGCTCTATCTGGAACCTCAGAAAAAGAATGTAGCATCAGTAAGAAAAAATGATCATGAATTTCCTAATGAAGTCCCAACTCAAACTTTTAAGACATCATCTTCTCATTCAACAGAATCTCAAGTGCGAAATGCATGAGATCAGTAAAACATTTTTCTTATTCTGATAGGGTCTTGTCAGTCTGATTGAGTTTTAAGAACACAATGGAATTGGAAAATAACATGAACTTTATATAGTTTTAATCGGTGAAAACAACTTTGATTTCTTTCTACTCCAATCCCTCATGTTTCTTCATTTTTACCATAACATCCAACTGTCTCCTGCTCGGTCCTTCCCCCATGAAAGTGGTGAATTCACTTTGATTTCATAAGTTTTGTTCAAGAACCCAAAATGACAATCCATTGTGGTCATCCATTCCTCGTCATCTTGAGTAGCATTTGAACCTTTGAATGATATGGGATTATTAAGTCCCTGACCTGAAAACATTACTTAATCTCAATATAACCCAATAATTTGACTTTAATTCACATCGATGATCTTTTCTGATTTGGTGCTTTAGATAATTAGGTCATAACTCATAAATAACAACTTAAATATTACAAGTATAAACTTCTATTCTCTATCCATTTGTTTCATAAAACCAAAAATCTTTAAAAAGAAACATGGTGTTGTTTTATATTTTAACATCATTACTTTTCCTTGATCCCATCCATGAATCCATTCTTCTTTTAGTCCAGTGAAAAACATTTAAAAACATGGGATGATCATAAAAAACACAGTAATAGAAACACAAAGATGGAAAACTGTTAGTCTTGGAAAAAATGAAAACCATGAATACTTTATCATAATGTAACACTTTTCACAATTAAGATGTAGTAAATATACTTCAATGAATATAAGCTCATTGTTTACCAATTTTTGTAACGAAAATATTACCATAAATCCTATAGAAGGAAACATATGACTTATATAGGTAACTTGGGACATAGAAACTCTTAAATGGAATAACTATACGGTCGACATCTACACATATCATTCAATCGAATAGCCATAGTGCCTACTTCCATACCCAATGAATTATAGGTTATAACATAAACACTCATCCTTAGATTGTCATGGAACCACCCATCATTTGGTTTATCACAAAATCACCCTTCTTGGTTTACAACATAACCACCTTTCAAATTTCCAAGTAAAGTTATATAATCATAACACATAAAATATTTCAATTATCAAAATTTCACTCATAAAATTTCATTTTCTATCACAAGAAATAATTTCAAGATATTGGAATATTCAAACCATTTTCAACACTAAATTACCCAAAAAAGGAATAAGGGATTTATTTTCCTTTTAAAAACATTAAGTCTTATAGAGGAATTCGAATATCAAATAATGGTTACAGCGGTGGAGTCATTGTCTCCGCAAATATTAAAAACATTCATTTTAGTCATTTTATAAAACGATTCATAGAAAAAAGATTCCCTTTAAATGAAATTGAAAGTCAAAGTGGTTTAGTATACATTTTATAAAATAGAGAGGTGTATATTATCAAAATATGCCTCAATTAAAGAAGATTAAGATGAAGTACCTTATAATGATCGTATCATTAGATTAAAGATATATCAATGACATAATTATGTGTGAAAATTATAAATACACCTAATATAAGTGGATATTAAGTGTAAAAAAATCAGAGTTCATTCACACATATTCTTGGGAAAAAACCAATGACATGGATATTTAACTCAGTGAAATGAGATTGAGTTATGATTTCTCTTACTAAATTTGTATCAATGAAATAAGATTTTATCAAAGGGGGGATTATGTGTAGAAAATGTATATCCACACAAGGATAAGTAAAAATTACAACATAAATAAATAAATAGTGATTCCATATATAATCATGACATAATATTATCAATGAAGTATGCGTAAAACCCAATGAATGGAAATTAGTTTAAGAAATTCCCTTACCTCGAATCTGATTTGTCTGGTTCATTCTATAATTTCTTGAATAATAAACATAGGTTAATGTTTACTTACATTATAAACTTTTTAATGTTTATTATCCATTTTATATCACTCATTACCATGTTATAGTTATTAGGTAATTATTTTATTTCATATCGGACATTTCGTCGATGTTCGGTACATGAGTCAAAAATGAACTTGTTTTAATGAGCATTTTTCATGAAGTCAAAAGTCCATCATATCTAGAATATAATTAATTGATTTAAATATCATATATATATATATCTAGTATATATTAATTTATTATAATCCATAATATTTGGAGATCCGAAGTGAAATGCACTGTTCATGCAGACGGTAGGCCGTATGTACACATGAATGTTACATTCATTTCTTTGTCATATTAGAAGAATAATAATTAAATGATATAAATTTATATTATAATACCTGTATTATATTAATGTTATGTATTTATCCTATGTTTAATAAAACCATCCTTTATAAATTCTATGTATATCATGAACAAGTCAAATCACTTTGAGGGGGTGGTAGTCCACGCTACCTTAAATGAAATTATTGTATTTACACATCATGGAAAGAATAAAGGTATGTTGTAAATAAAAATTATTTGTAATGACCCGAAATTTTCAATTATATTTGTCTATGTTATTTTATTTTATACTCAACAAAACTATATCCTTTAATTAATGAAGTGGGGATAATTAAAATGAGACCATTGGGTTTCGACTGCTATATGGCTATTGGTCAATATGACTGTTGGAAACTATAATCTTAATGTTGTGCCTTTATAAATAAAATTATCTTGGTTAATTAATATATAAAGAAGATTTAATGGCCTCATCCAGTATTCTCGAGTCATATAAATCCCATCTTTCAGAGCTTATGAAGGAGGTAGCGTCACCGGGCTTTGCTCTCGACCAAACCCAAGTTGAACTTCAATGTATGAAGCTTGAACGGAATCACCTAAGGAAGATGTTCAAGCTGAAAGAAATTACCACTCGAGATATTTCATCTGAGCCACCCCCAGATTCAATCACCATAGAAAACCTTACCCTTAGGTCCTATGCTGGTGTTATAAAGGGCTATGTAACGATACCGTAGCTGCTTTATGTAATCCTTTTATATAAATAAATTATTATTTATTTTATGGTCAAGTTTGTGAATTGAAAATATTCTGATAAATATAGGATGTGTATTATTGATGAATTTAAGAAAAAAATGGTATTTAAAAATATTTTTTGTTTTATTAAATAATTAATAATGTGAAATGATTTTCAAGAAATGATCTTCTACAGTTGTGTTCCATAATAAATTTAGAGACTAATAAGAACAACTTGGTTTTTAGTGAACAGTAAAGTAGGAATAGTAGCATACCAATATGAATAGTAATGAATAGTAGTTTGACACACAAAAAAATAAAAACATCACCCATGAATGTATAAATACATTTCAGACGTCTTAAAAGTGAATAAATGATCATAGTTTAGGTTTTGGTATTTTTGTTTTCCATAAATATTTTATTTTCAATTTTATAACTAATTTAATAATTTAAAATGGAAATGTATTTTCATAAAATTTAATAATAAATTTTTACTTTATTGTCTTATAGTTATTCGATAATTTTATGGGACCTTGATTACTGTTTTAAGGAGTTACAAAATGAGTTATAGTTTTAAAGATGTATTTTTGGGATAAATAATGGTTTTATTTAAAAATTAAATGAAAAATATTTGTAAAAATATTTTCATTAAATGGAATTCATTTTTGAGTTCAGAGCATCGATATTTGTTTAGGGTGAATTTTAGGTATTTTTCTGAAACAGATGACTTATCTGTGAATAGTAAAAATGCAGTTTTGAGTTTCGGGTGTTTAATGACATCATTTATGATGTAATAATGATGTAAGATTTTTAGTCGAATTATGAATAGTGAGATATTATATGAGGTTTCACAAGTGTCCAATACCATGGACAAGCCCATGGTTTTGAAAATACCACCGATGAGGTGTCCCTTGGAAGTTAATAATTTATTCACTCACTTTTCCTATAAATACCAAGTCATTTCCCTCATTAAATTCATTACAAAAATCATCCTCAACGAAGTTATGGTCTCCTTACCACCCAAAGAGTCCTCCCAAGGTTCCCTTAAGCCTCCCAAGGTCCCGACCTTCAATCTTTCGAAGTTACACTTCAAGGTAAGGGATCCCTTCACCCTCCTCTTTTAAGTCATGACTTCCTTTATGTTATGTCCTCTAATTTCCATATATTTATGTTGTGGGTATGTTCTTATATGTTTTCATTTCTTTAAAATTCATGTATAATTGTTGAGAGACCCTTTACACTCTCATTAATTTGTTTTCTGAATTTTTAAGTGATGTCGTTTGGCTGCCGAATTTCTCGTAAAAGAAATTGCATCTTCTCCTTCCTTTCAAGTTTCCTTTTCTTATGGTATGTCATTCAAATATCCATACCATGTTCTTATCTCTATTTTATTATGTATTTATATTTTATTATGAGTTATTTATGAGTGGTTTACCCTTGTACCCTCACTTTTTATTATTTTCTAAAACTATGATATATAACCGTTATGCTGTAGAATTTTCATCTCAAAATCTCTCTCTTTTTCTCAAGAAGTTCTCTTTTATTAATTATGAGAATACCCAAAAATATTTTAATCTAAAGGGGTATTTATCAATACAGATAATTTATCTATTTTATTCTAGAATTGACATACATATAACCCCCACTCCCTTTACATGGGTTATAAATGACATAACAATCAATTTTTTATGAACTTTTAAAATGTCACGATTTTGAAATGAAACCCATTTCATTTATTCTTTGTGGGTTATTAATGAAATGTTTGATTATGACCTATGTGGATCACATGAAAGTAAAGACATATTAAGGGTTCTCCCTGATATCACTTTAATGCATTGGGTATAGAATTAATCTTTAGAGATGACAAGTTTCACGATACCTTTGTGAATAACCTTGGTAATTTTTATAAAACCTCAGGGTTAAAACTTTGTGATATGTTCATGAATATATAAATGAAATTATGTAGCCACATATTCAAGTTATGATTAATGTTCTTTTTGTTATGAAATTCCTATTCTTCCATTGCTCATGCCTTTATGACTTTTATCATGTTTTTATTAATATTGCTCAAGATCACATGTCAACTATTTCACTTGTTTTCCTTACTGAGCCTGTTGCTCACCCTTTTCGTTGATGTATGTCTCCAGGTTATGAGATTTATAAATTGTACTTAGGAAGAAATTATGATGAATCCTTACAAGTGGTTTAGAAGAATGTTTTATGTTGTATTCATGTTTTTTTGTTCCTGATTTCCAAGACACTAGACTTTAAAGATCCTCTGTATGTAAAATGTAATGTAATAAAAATGCAGGATGTGATAGTTGGTATCAAAGGATAGTTTAGTTATTTATTTAAATTAGGCTATAAAATCCTTAGGAAGAAACTTATAGAAAAGTTTAAATATAGGAAAACATCATGATATTATTTTGAGTATTAAGTAAGTGGTTTATCATGTCAATACATCCCTATCTGGATATGAGTAGGTAGAGGCGGCTATGACACAGATATACAGAGGGGTAAAACTCAAAAATACCACATTGATCTAGACTCGAATGGGAACTGGTGCACAACAATGGGCCTTGCTGCACTCTTGGTTACGACACTCTCGGGGGGATTTTTTTTTGTGAATTATAATCGTTTTATGAATCATTACGAAGGATTTATAGAGAAATTTAATTGTTTAAAGAAGTTTTAAGACATAAATCCTTTATAGTTAAATGATTCGTAAATGAAATAATTTTCTCATTAAGGAGTTATTATTTTAGAAATGGAGGGAAATAGTAGGAACCATGCAAGTGGTGACCGCAATGGACCATGCAATGATGGCCCTCCGATGGAAGACTGAATATAAACATTCATGCAAATGATGAACCAACTGAATCAAGTTATGGGAAATAACTTGAATCAAGGTGAGAGACTGATCTCACCACAAAGGGAACAACATTCTATTGAGTCTTTTATGCATCAACGACCACTAAGCTTTAGTGGATTGACTGACCCATTTATTTATGAGCAGTGGATCAGCTCTATCGAGTAGATATTTTCTATGCTCTTCTATTCAGAGAAAGAGAAGGTCACCCTGTCTATCTATCGCTTAGATGGAGAAGCTAATCAGTGGTGGGAGCTAATTAATAACATGAGACAAAGAGTGGAGATTAAAGCTATGGAGTGGGAAGAGTACAGAGGGATTTTCTTCAGTAAGTATTTCCCACGATCCATGAGAACAAGAATGGAGAAGGAGTTTCTCTAGCTGAAGCAGAAGGAGAATAAATCTATCGGAAGATATGAGATGAATGTCACCCGACTTTCACAGTATACCTCAAGCTTTTTCATGGATCCAAATGGTAAGGTAGATAGATTCTTTGGTGGATTGAGACCTCATCTGTGGAATAATATAGCAAACTGAGACTATGATAGCTATGAGGAGATCGTGCGGAGTGTAATGAAAGTCGAACTGGAGTTTGGTGAGACACAATGGTCTCATAAATCAAACGACAAAAAGAGATCAATGGAGCCCAGCTTAGGGAGGATCATTGATCAACAAAGAGGAGGAAAGTAAGTGAAACATCCCATTTGTAATAAATGTGGGAAGAAGCATTCAGGGAACTTCCTTCTTAGGAGAGCAAAATGCTACAAGTGTGGAAGAGATGTCCATATTGTGAGGAATTGTCGTAGTGAGGTGAAACCTCTACTTGAAAACACTAAAGGAAAGGGGAAGATGGTGCAGGACCTACTATATATCTAGTGCTTTAAGTGTGGACAACTTGGGTACTTTTCCAATCATTGTCCAAATCTGAGGGCAGTGGAGGGGAACCACCATCAGCCTTAGTAAAGGCCAAGGGAGCAAGTTTGTGCATCTTCTATCACGATAGCTGAAGTTGAAGCTCCAAATGATTTGGTAGAAGGTACTCTTGTTTTTCTTTCAATGCTAGCAAGTACTTTTTTTATTCTAGTTCTATTCATTCCTTTATTTCCTCTAAGTTTTCAAAGAATTTAGAATCAAACTCTGACTTGCTAAAAGTAGAGTTATCAGTCAAGACTCCTGGTGGAATTATCCAAGCATCGTCAGTCTTTAGAAACTCTAGTATTTACTTTGGTGAGCACAAGATTATCTCAAATCTTGTAGTCATTCCCACCCTAGAATTCAACATTATATTAGGGATGGACTGGCTCTCAAAGTATAATGCTAAGATCAAATGTAGAAGTAAGGAAATATAAGTAGTCTTGAATTGAAAACCTACAGTTATCTTCCAAGGAGAGATATCTCAACCTGATATTTGTCTAAAAGAACCTCCTATATCCTTCTTTATGGAATTGATTGGTGAAGAAGAAGAAATAAATGAGAGTTTGAGGATAGAAAATATACCCATCATCCAGGAATACATTGACATATTTCCTGAGGAGTTGCCTGGACCTCCCCTAGAAAGAGAGGTAGAGTTCTCTATTGAACTCATTCCTGGATATCACCCGATATCAAATACCCCGTATAGGATGGAAAATGTGGAGCTGGAGGAATTAAAGAAACAACTCCAAGATCTTTTGGATAAGGGGTTTATCCGTCCAAGTGTGTCTCCTTTCGGAGCACCTGTTCTCTTTGTGAAGAAGAAGGATAGATCGATGCTTCTATTCATTGATTATAGAGAACTAAATGGGATCACAATAAAGAAAAAATACCCTCTTCCAAGAATTGATGACTTTTTTGACCAACTTCATGGGGCTCAATTATTCTCTAAGATTGATCTTCGATCTGGTTATCCTCAATTAAGGGTGAAGAAAGAAGATATTCCAAAAACTTCCTTCCGATCAAGATATGGGCATTAAAAGTGTGTTGTTATTTCTTTTAGACTGACTAATACACATTCTATTTTTATAGATTTGATTAATAGAGTCTTTAATGACTACCTTGATAACTTTGTGGTAGTTTTTATTGATGATATTATAATATATTCCAAAAGTCGTGAGGAGCATGAGGATCATCTAAGGGTTATTTTGAAAACTCAATAGAAGGAAAGGATTTTTGGAAAGTTCATTAAATGTGAATTCTGGTTACAACAAGTTGCTTTCTTGGGGAACATTATTACCAATGAAGGAATCACAGTTGATCCTGCAAAGACAAAAGTTGTAGAGGAGTGGCCTCAACCTACAACAATAACTGTGATTCGTAGTTTCTTTGGATTAGTGGTATATTATAGGAGGTTTGTGAAAAACATTTCATGACTTTATAATCCATTAACCAAGTTAACTCGAAAAGGGGTCAATTTCATCTAGAAAAAGGAGTGTGAGGAAAGTTTCCAAGTGATGAATAATAGATTGGTTACTGCACCTGTGTTAAATCTTACCTCAAATGGAGAAGGATTCATTATTTTTAGTGATGCATCTCTAAAAGGGCTTGGGTGCGTCCTCATTCAAATGACAAGGTCATTGCTTATTCATATTGACAGTTGAAGACTCATGAGAAAAACTATCCTACACGTGATCTGGAGCTGGCGGCTATTGTTTTTGCTCTGAAGATTTGGAGGCACTATATTTATGGGGACAAATCTGATATATACACAGACAATCAAAGTTTGAAGTATAATTTCACACAAAATGAATTGAACATGAGAAAAAGGAGATGGTCGGAACCACTTAATGACTATTATTTTTCAATTCATTATCATCCCGGAAGAGAAAACAAACTCCCTGATGTATTAAGTAGGAAAGAACCAGATGTTCTGTCCATTATGAAGATTCAAAGAGATCCTTTGATCAATGACCTTGTAAAACTGGACATGGGAATTATAAGGGAAGGGACATCATCAACCCTAACCGAAATGATTTCTCAACTGTGACAACTAGATAAGATCAAAAAATATCAGAAATAAGATCCTTTATTATAGAATAATTTTGAGGCTGTGAAGGATGATAAGTTTCCTGAGTTCAATACTGATCAAGAAGGTGTACTGAAATTTCGTACAAGACTATGTGTTCTCTCTATTCTGGAAATAAATAAGGAGCTTATGTATGAAGCTCATAGCTCTACTTTCTCTATACATCTTGGTAGCAAAAAAATGTATAGGGACCTTCGTGATCATTATTGGTGGGATAATATAAAAAGGGAGATTGCTGACTACACTTCAAGTTGACTAGTATGTCATCAAGTTAAGGCATATTGACAACATCCAAAGGGGGTATTGTAACCACTACCCATACCATCATGGAAGTGGGACAATGTCACTATGGACTTCATCACTGGTCTCCCAAGAACTTCCAAAGGAAATAATGTGATATATGTTATTGTGGACCGTCTTACCAAGACTGTCCATTTTATCTCCATTAGGGAATATTTCTATCTTGATCAACTTGCCAGGATTTACGTGAAGGAAGTTGTAAGGCTACATGGAGTTCCACTTTCTATCGTATCTGATCGTGATCCAAGGTTCACATAAAAATTCTGAAGAAGTCTTCAACAATCTTTAAACACTGAATTGAATTTTAGTATGGCCTATCACCCCCAAACTGATGGCCAATATGAAATGACTATTCAAACACTCGAGGTCATGCTGAGAACTTTCTCAATGGAATTCAAATGTGGATGGGATCAACATCTCTCTTTAGTTAAGTTCTCTTACAACAACAACTTCCACTCGACCATTCAAATGGCACCCAATAATGCTCTATATGGGAAGTGATGTAGAACTCCTACTTTTTATGATGAAGCTGGTGAGAGTAAGCTTCTTGGACCAGATCTTGTGCAAGAGATGACAGAAAAGGTCCATTCCATCCAACAACACATTAAGGTTGCTCAGAGTCGGCAAAATATCTATGCCGACAACCATCAAAGGGACTTGGAGTTTTATGTTGGTGACAAATTCTTTCTTCATATTTCACCTTGGAAGACAATCATGAGGTTTGGGAAGAAAGGGATGCTCAGCCCTAGGTACATTGGCCCCTGTGAAATTCTTGATCGTGTGGGAGCAGTGGCCTATCAGCTTGCACTTCCACCAAATCTAGCACAAGTTCATGATGTCTTCCACATATCCCTCTAGAGGAAGTACATACCTGACCATTCACATGTACTAAATCCAGAGGTGGTACAACTGGAACATGACCTCACTTATGAGGAGCAGCTGGTAGAGATCTTGGATCGTAGAGACAAGGTTATACGCAACAAGAATACACACCGTGTTAAGGTGTTATGGAGGAGCCACAAATGTGAAAAAGCCACATGAGAACCGTAGGAGTCCATGAGACAGAATTACCCACACTTTTTCCCATCAGAGTATACAAGATAAAATTTTGGGGATGAAATTTCTTTAGGGGGGGGAGAATGTAATGACCTGAAATTTTCAATTATATTTGTTTGTGTTATTTTATTTTATACTCAACAAAAATAAATCCTTTAATTAATGAAGTGGGAATAATTAAAATGAGACCATTGAGTTTTGAATGTTATATGATCGTTGGTCAATATGACCGTTGGAAACTATAATCTTAACATTGTGCCTTTATAAATACGGTTATCTTGGTTAATTAATATAGAAAGAAGATTGAATGGCCTCATCCAGTAGACTCGAGCCATATGAAGCCCATCTGTCGAATCTGGGAAAAGTGGTAGCATCACTGGGCTTTGCTCTGGACCAAGCCCAATCCAAACTTCAACATATGAAGCTTGAACGGAATCTCCCAAAGGAGAAGTTCAAGATGATAGAATTCACCACTCGGGAAATGTTGTCTGAGCCACCCCAATATTCTTTCACCATATCACACCTTACACTAATATCCTATGCTTGTGTTATAAGGGGCTATGTAATGAGACCTTAACATCTTTGTGTAATCGAGTTATATAAATAAATTTTTATTTCTTTTATGGACAAGTATGAGAATTTCAAATATTCGAATAAATATAAGATGTGAATTATTGATGAATTGAGGAAAAAATGGCATTTTAAAATATTTTTGTATTCCTTAAATAATTAATAATGTTAAATGATTTTCAAAAATGGTTTCTACAGTTGTGTTCAGTAAGAAATTTAGAGTCTAATAAGAACAACTTGCTTTTTAGTGAATAGTAAAGTAGGAAAAGTAACATACCCATATGAATAGTAATGAATAGTAATTTGACACAAAAAATAGAAACTTCACCAATGAATGTATAAATACATTTTAGACATCTTAAAAGTGAAAAACTGATCATAGTTTATGTTTTCGTATTTCGTATTCCATAAATATTTTATTTGAAATTTTATAATTAAATTAATAATTTAAAATAGAAATGTATTTTTATATAATTAAATCATAAATTGTTAATTTATGGTCTTATAGTTATTCGATAATTTTATGGGACATTGATTACTCTTTTAAGGTGTTACAAAATGAGTTATAGTTTTAAAGTTGTATTTTTGGGATAAATAATGGTTTTATATAAAAATTAAATTAAAAATATTTAGAAAATTATTTTCATAAAATGGACTTAATTTTTTAATTCAGAGAATTGGTATTTGGTTAGGATAAATTTTAGGTATTTTTCTAAAACAGTTGAATTATCGGTGAATAGTAAAAATGCAGTTTTGAGTTTCAGGTGTTTAATGACATCATTTATGATGTAATAATGATTTAATCTTTCTAATAGACTTATAAATAGTGATATGTGCTATGAGGTGTCCCAATTTTCAATACCATGGGAAAATACCATGGGCATGCCCATGGTTTTTCAAATACCACTGATGAGGTGTCCCTTGGAAATTAAAATTTTTTTCACTCACTTTTCCTATAAATACCAAGCCATTTCCTTCATTCATTTCATTCCAAAAATCCTCCTCAACGATTTTTTGGTCTCCTTACCTCCCAAGGAGTCCTCCCAAGGTTACCTCAATCCTCCCAAGGTCCCGAACATCAAGCTTTCGAAGTTACACTTCAAGGTAGGGGATCCGTTCACCCTCCTCTTTTAAGTCATCACTTCCTTTATGTTGTGTCTTATAATTTCCATCTATTTATGTTGAGCGTTTGTTATTATATGTTATCATTATGGTCCATTTCATGTATAATTTTTGGGATACCCTTTCCTCTCTCATCAATTTGTTTTCTAAATTTCTAAGTGACGCTGTTAGGCTGCAAAATTTCTTATAAAAGAAATCGCATCTTCTCCTTCCTTTCAAGTTTCCTTTTATTGTCGTGTGTCATTCAAATATCTATACAATGTTATTATCTCCATGTTATTATGTATTTATATTTTAATATGAGTTATTTATGAGTGTGTTACCCTTGTACCCTCTCTTTTTATTATTTTCTAAAACTTTGTTATATAGTCGTTATGCTGCATAATTTTCATCTCAAAATCTCTCTCTTTTTCTCAAGAAGTTCTCTTGTATTATTTTTTAGAATACCCAAATATATTTTCATTTAAAGGGGTATTCATAAATACATATAATTTATCTATTTTATTCTATAATTTACATACATATAACCCCCACTCCCTTTCCATGGGTTATAAATGACATAATGATCATGTTTTTAAGAACATAAAACGTCACGATTATGAAATGAAACCCATTTCTTTTATTCCATGTGGGTTATTTATGAAATGTTTGATTATGATAAATGTGGCTCACATGATATTAAATACATATTAATGGTGTGACTTGATAGTTCTTCAATGCATTGGGTAAAGAATTAATCTCTAGAGATGACAAGTTTCACGATACCATGGTGAATAACCTTAGTAATTTTTATGACACCTTGGGGTTAAACATTGGTGATATGTTCATGAATGTCTAAATGAAATGTTGTAGACACATATTCAAGTTGTGATTCATGTTCTTTTTATTATAAAATTCATATTCTTCCATTGCTCAGGCCTTTATGACTTTATCATGTTCTTTTAAATATTGCTCAAGATCACATGTCAATTGTTTCACTTGTTTTCCTTACTGAGCCTTTTGCTCACCATTTCTTTTGATGTATGTCTCCAGGTTATGAGATTAAGTAATTTTACTTAGTAATAACTTATGAAGAATCCTTACAAGTGGTTTAGAAGAATTTTTTATGTTGTATTTAAGTTTTTTTTTCCTGATTTCCAGGACACTAGACTTTAAAGATCCTCTGTATGTAAAATGTAATGTAATAAAAAAGAGGGATGCAATATTATTAAAGAAAATATACTATATAAATATAATATATATCATGTATGAATATATTTCCATCATAATTTCCACCATGAGATGTGGTAGGGGAAAATTGAACAATCATCATTTTATGAGGCAATAGATTTCCGTACACAGAAACATTTTGTTCATATCCATTACATGGAGGTGTGTGAAAGTGTAGTTTGAATCCTTATTATAATAACATAATGGTATATTTAGGATACTATTTTTATAATTTAATCATATAATAAAAATATAATAGGTTGTGTAGATGGAAAATAAATGAAACGAACTTTAGAGAAGACATAACCTCTAAAATGGGTAAAACCATTTGATTTGAGATAAAAGGCTTTCTTGAATTGACTTATTCCAAATTGAAGGATTCATGGAAGAATTTAGGTATTCTTGGATATTATTTGAGTATATTTTGAATGATAAATGGGTATTGGGAGTTGTGATTAAATGGGTAGAGGTGGTGGCCTTTTATAAGAGGGAGGTGGGTCACTTTAGGAAAGTCTTGAAATATTATTTTTTTATAAATTTATTTTCAGATTCTAATGGTCTTAAACTCACTGAGGGGTCCAAATTAGCTTGCTATGTGAAGAAGAAATATCCATTAGCATGATTATGTGAAAAGTCATGAGGCGAAGCAATACAACGGGAAGCACAACCCAAGGGACTTTGAAAACACTTTGTGCAAACCTGGAGGGTCTCATAAGAAAAGCGTGCGCAACACAGGTGTGTTGCACATAAGAGGGGCTTGGACATAGTTCCTTAAGGTATGGATGACACATGAAGTGCACATGGAGGGCTGCATGCAAGATGAGATGTTGTGCACAAGATGTGGGGGCAGTGGGAAAATCGGAAGGGTGCACGCAAAACGATATGTTGCGTATAGGATGGAACAGTTGTGCGCAAAATTGGTCCGATATAGGGGGAAACTTGTGTGAAAGAGGGATTTTTTGTGTGAAAATGGATTGGGGTAAATGGAAATGGATGCTGATCATGCCCAAAGAGGGACCACCAGAAGGGGGACCCTTGGGGGACCTGTCATGCAAGATGCAATACCTTGAGGGCATAGTGTTTTTGCGCGGTCGCGAAAGAGGTGTCTTTTGTGTAGTAGAGAATCGCTTCCTCTTCTATCACCATCACCAAAGGGTGGGGGTATGACTCTTTTATAGCTGAAGTCCTTGGAGGTGGCGCCCAAGGGGCATTGTGCGCAACCGATCGTTTGACGTTGCATTGGGTGTGCAAGAGTTTGTGCGCCGTAGGAAAGTGGGCACGTCTCCTGAACCTTTGCACGCCAGCGCCTTTGGAAGTTTCTGGGGGGTCGCTGCGGAATCCTTCCATTGAAATCACATTGGGAATGCAAGGGTTCACGCACGACTGGGTACCTTCACTCTCGGGTGTTAAATGATTCTCGAGCATGTCGATGTGCAAGGGCCCCTTTGACGTCGCATTAGGCATAGAATATTTTGCTTGCTGGGAGGAGCATTGCGTGGAACTACACGCTCTTGTGCACCATCACCTTTGGCGGTTTTGAATGTGCAATTGCAGAAGCCTACCTTTGATGTCACATTGGGTGCGCAAGCATTTGTGCGCTGGAGGGCCTTTTGCGCGCACCCCCTGAGTCTTGCACGCACCTGCCTCCCAGGTCACAAAATCTTCTCCTTCCCTTAAAAATCCATTCGTTGCTCTTTATCATACTGATCCTGGACCTATCTAAAATTTGGAATCAATAAATCCCCCCCCCCTCTGAATCAGATCTTAAGGGGGACCCTATGGTCGGATTCTGAGGGTCATGCCAAAAATTCGGGAAGTACCTATTTGATGAGAACAATAACGCTGTTTGGGCACGCAAACCACATTTTCTCATGTGGAAGGCACGTTCACACCTATATATAGGCTAAGGGACCCCACATAGGACCCTACATTGAATATTTATGCATGCCATGCACTTTTCCCTCGTGTGTGAAAATGATCCCGATGCACATGTAAGTTTATACGGCCAACTCCAGGTTTTGCGCGTTGTCTGGCCTTTTTCATACAGATCAACACTCTTTCACGCTGCCATATATTTTGTGTGATGAATTTTCAGTCTTTCTCACCCATTCTATAGGACTTCAAAATGGCCACCCAACAGACAAATGTAGAGAGGGAGGTCGTTTCAGCTGCAAGTAGGACTCAGATGATCATAAACCATCAAATTCTTCATGCAAGGAGGGTTGTTTCTGATAACCATATGCTTTTTGGAAGGATTAATAAATCTCAAAAAGATTATGTCTTGAGCAATAGCTTTCCATTATGAAACTTTGGCCTTCTAGAGGAGATGTTGATGCCCGGTTTCGTGAAAGATACATCACGGTCATGGGTGATGCACAAGGATAGTCTCTCATAGTTACATATTACAAAAAATAGTCATCCAGCTAGGGAAAAATAAAACACATCCATCTATGTCCGAAATATGAAGACTAGGATGGTTGTGGGAAGTGATATGATTCCCAAGGAATATCATGCCCTTTATGCAAGTACTTTTCGGAGCAATATCACAAACGAGATGAAGGGTTTTTAGGAATATGATTTTAGATCTAGGGGAATCTTAACCCATGAATGGGAATGGGATTACTGAGTAAACTGGACATATGAAAAATTTGGGTAGGAATTGTGGTCTATCAGAAATTTTGAAGCCATTTGGACGTCCCAATTCCACTTCTACTGAGAGTAGGATTTACTAGAAAATTTATTCAGTCGTTGGTCCCCTGATACCATCACCTTCCACCTACACTATGGGGAGGTTGGAATTAGTCTGTTGGATGTACACTACATTAGGGGAATCCCCTAGGAGGGGTACCGGTATGATGAGTTCCTTCCGACGGGTAATGTATGGGAGGATAGGACACAGACCCCCATCCGGTCATGGCACCTATTGGAGTTGGATAAAGCGGAGCTGAAAATAAAATACATTCTAATGGAGAAGTCTTATTCCAGATGGTTTAGTCTTTTCTTGATGAAAGAAACTATTGTAAAAATTCCAGGCCGAGATAAGCAGTGCCCGAACATATCTTAGAGGGGAAAAGTAGGATCATACTGGAGGGTCCTAAAGGCAGAAGAGTACCTATCATGAGGCTTTGGAATAAATGAAATTTGGGACCCAAATCTATGATATATCTGGTTTCTTTCCATATTCTAGAGCGGATGGCTACTACCAGTGAGGAACACAAGGATGGGGGTCCACCTAAGGATGCTAGTGATGGATGGGATTATGGCGATGAAGAACAAGGTTAACATAGGCATGCTAGTGTTTGCTAGGCTCTCTAGTATTCTTGGGCATATATCGAGGGAATGTATGCCCTGGAGGATATACAGACCATTACAAATTCTTCATGTCTAGGTTGCATCCCACTGTGGGGGGTATGATGTCCCAAATGTCATTCTCCCCATGTAATGGTATGCAGCCATCCCTCTTGAACATTTCCATAATCTGGCCACTAATGCTTAGAAAAGAGGGGATCAAGCTCAATATCGGAATCCACAGGTATTTTGACTTCCACCCAATCCAAACCCTTGTCGATCAAATGGTAGATGATGGGTGTGCCCCATTAGAGTGGAGGGAGTACCTGCAAAGCATCAGGGGTGGTGTACTAGTAGCCCAGATTGACGATAAAATCTTTTGTGAACCGTACGTGCCAACCAGGTTTTCCAGGTAGTTTGGCTTCATGAAATGGCTACCAAAATAATTATATACATATGTTTTAGAAGAACTAAATCCTTATAATCTCCGGCAATGGTGGATTATGTTTACAATGGAAATCTTGGGAGAAATCATCACCCTTCCCCCCACCAATGTCAGTGCAGGCCTATCGACAGAGTATGCCGAACACTGGACAAAAACATATCCCAATGAGATTATTTGGAAACACATCCAGCAACTCAAGTTGGCCAGTGCAGAGACTGAAGAGTAGGGAGGTAGATAAGGTTCCATGGGAGAGGTGAGACAAAGAATGGTTCGGGTGGCTAGCGTGGCACAGGCCTGTACTTCATCGGAAGGAGAATCATAAGCCAAGAACGTGCCTCCACCATCTGGGGAAGGGTGGTCCCACATGCGGCCTCATGGGCATGATAGGGATCTTACGAGAAAGAAAATTAGGTACCTCTTAAAGCCGACTGGTGAGGTTATTTTCCCCTCTTTGTGGTCTTCTTGGAGAACACTGCGATATTCTATGTCTACTGAAGAATTGTGGTGGAGGTTTGTATGCATCGAGCTCGATTTTCTAAACATAGGGCACATCCATATGATTTATAGGGTAAACATTAATTACCGGAATGCATATATGAAAGCTATGGATATGTATGCATGCCATCAGGATTAGTATGTAGAATTGCATCTTTGGGTGAAAGTGATGCTTGTCCAGGAACATGACCCAGAGGAGCTGTCATCCGAGGATGAAAGTATAGGGGAAGAAGAATAAGAAAAGGAAGGAGAGGAAGAAGGGGAATAAGGGGAAGAAGGTGGAGATGAATTAGAAGAAGAGTAGTAGGAGGACCAAGTTGAAGGTCCTGGTGGTGTGGGACCCTCATAAGCTCTTTCTCACCATCGAAGCTCTCGAGAGTGCGGCAAAATTTTAGGCTCTGACACTGAACTGGATGAGCAGCATGAGGTGATTATTACTCTTATATTCAGTGGATTTTTGTCTCCTCACAATCCCAAATTTCTCGATCAAACTTTATCCCGTTAAGGAAAAATTGGTGAGGAGTCCCGGAAAGCCTTCGCCGCAGGGGATGAAGACACACCTACGAACATAAGGGAACATTATTATGAACCTATCCTCAGAACCGAACATGGTGGGGAACTAGTTATGGCTGGGAAAAGTGGTGATGAGCCCTAAGGAAGAGATGAAATGACAGCCTCTGAGTTTCCTGATGTCCCCACGGTCCGAGAGGAGACAGTTCTAGTGATTGAGTTAACAAGTGTTGAAGGATCCTCTATAGTGGCGGTTCCCGCTATGACACAGGTGCTAAACATAGATGGGCTTGCCTCCTGTAAGCCTTTATCTTGACTGGATCCACTCTTTGTTGGGAAATTTAGTTAACCATGAAACTGATCCCTAATGATGTGATTATAATGTTTGAGGCTTGAAAGACCATACGGTCTAGAACATATGCTGGATCCCTACCGATGAGCACCTCAGATCTGGAGAAGAAACCATTCAAGGTGGACCCACCTCAATATTTGATGAGCCGGAGGTTACGATAATGGGTGGAAATGTTGTCGGGGTGGATTTATAGTTTGACGAGGGTGAATTCACTGACGAAGAAGGGATTCCCAAAGAAGAGCCTGCCACTGAACTCCTCACTGCCTTCCCCGAATGCAAACATGCGGACACTGGGGAAATAAATGATTCCGACTCAAATGCAAATGAGGAGAGATATATGTCATGGATAATGAAATTCAAGTGAATAAAATTATTTCTCATCCTGTCAAAGGTATAATGGATAACCCAAATGGGGTCGCTCCACACCTGGATACACTTTCTCTGCACTGGAGGGGTAGATTCTCTCCATCTTCATGTAATGATCAGTGATTACATGTCAGAGAAGATATGGGAGAATAGACAATGTTATGACATTTCACAGTGCCAGAAAGTGTTAGAGAACACTCAGGAATTCCTTCAGGAGGAGCAGGAGGTCCAACGTTTTGAAGAACAAGTGAAATAATGGGATGCATTCATTGCAAACCACTCCGAGCTCATCGGGCAATTGAGGGCACAACTGGAGGATGCTCATGAGATGATAGTATAGGGGAATCACCAAATGATTTAGGTCTAAATTGAACAATCACAGACACAGGACAAGTATGATGAGTTATGCCTTGATGCTTCTATCTAAGAAAACGATCTCAAGGGGTGGGAAGCGATGCTGGAGGCCACAAGTCGGAAGGTGGAAACATTGGAACAGTCCATCCAAAACATCGATCCATAAAATCCATATTTTTTCCTAACCTATATATTTATTTTTCCTTACTACTGATTGTTCTAAATAGCATGCATGAATAGATTATTCACTTGTCTATTCAGTTTAATGCATTCTAACCACAATCTTGAAATAATTAGAATCCATCCCTAAGCTCACGTGGGTTGTGTCTCATGTGAGAAACAAGGGATAGTCCTGTCATCACATTGTTTAACTATGGGAAGTCCAACCAAATTTCATGAATTTGGGGTATAAACGAGCCATCCGGGCTATTAAGAGTAAAGGGGGAGGCCTGACTGGAGAATGAAGCTCTCAGAATAGTCGAATTATCACCTTCCCAATGTACTGTAGCGCACGAGCGGGGTAACGCCAAGGGCGTTGGAATTAATCTAAACATGGGAGAGTGGAAAGTATGAATCATGATACCCAAGATTTGGAACATTATTGGGATGGCGTGACAATAAAGGATAATTGTTGGCCATATTTGAAACACCATATCCTTATCGTGTTATCCTGAAATGGGGATACAAATGAGGGTCGAACACTGACCAAGTTCGAATCACAGAGCCTGACTCAAAATGTCATCCATTAGTCTTCCATAACATTAGCCCATGAAATTAGGTGAGCCATTTTCTGAGCATACCTACTATTAGGCTGTTCCTTTAGACATTATAGATGATGAGGGACCAAATAAAGGGTATGAAAAATTTGGAGGGTGGAGTGATGGGTTGTTCGAATGGAGTCCAACAATCCTGAAATTACACCACCATGGTGAATACACGTTAGGTGGTAACATTGGTTTGATTAGGGATCATACCTACATCTGAACAGGACCTCTCTGGTGAGGACCAGGAGTGCCTTGCTATTTTACATCGTACCAAGGATGAAAATGAACACATAATTTAACTTCTCATGGTGTAGATGATGCTCACAATTTTAAGGTCACACCGCCTGGACCATAATTATGGCTGAGGGGCCAGAAGGGTTGATGACCCTAAGGCTAGTCCCATGGAGAAATGTTTGGGCGTCACTACGTATTTCATAAGAATGAGAATAAATCCAAATGTAGTTCTTCAAAACAACGTGGACGGAGACCAATGCGGGTAGGGGGAAATCCTCTCTAGCGAGGAAACTGATGCATCCCATAATTATTACAAGGCATCCTGAACTTATTCGGGGTAGAACCACAATTTAGTGTCATGCGCCAAGGACATATGGACTCAAGTAGTTTAACATCAAGCAATATGATGAGTAGTTAAAGGGTAGATTCCAAGAAGGGAGAATGTAATGTGGTAGCTATAAACCCAACATGAATGAGGACATAAGGAGTCACCACCTCACCATGTATCCTTGGAGGAAGTTCTTTAGGTCAAGGGAAGGAATGTGAATGTTTGGCTGGGCTCGAAGCATAGCGTTCAGGCATTCTTACGTATCCCATCAGGATGGGAATCAAGACACACGTAGTTCTGAGAGTGCAGTTTAACGTCATGCAGGATGATAAAAGGCATGTGTGGCATTGCTGCACCAATACCTGTTCTACCAAAACTAATAAGCCCATGTGAGTCTTGCTTGATGTGGGAAACAATGAGTAGTGATGGGACTTTCTTACTACCAGGAGGCACACGTTAGGGGCAGTGGGATGCTATGTGAATGACGCCCACATAATGATGACCTGCCTACTTAATGCACTTAGATGCATGAAGGGGTAAAGTTGGGTTTATTGGAATTCCACTTGATCATAAGGAAGTGAAAAAATATGAATCGTGATGCTCGAGATATGAACCAAAATGATGGTAGCGTGACGATAGGGGATATCTATTGACCGTGATCGAAACACAACATCCATATCACGTTACCCCGGCATGGGGATAGATAAATGGGGGTCGACCACTGAACATATTTGAAACATGGGACCTATCTCAAATGTTGTCCGAGTTCCTCAGGCACATTGGCCCAAGATGGTAGGTAAGGTAATGTGCCATTAGACCAGGCTTTAAAATGGGTCCATTCAGATGTGGAAGAGGATGAGGATCCAAATAATAGGCTCACGAATCTTGGACGTGGAATAAGGGAATGTCTCTATGAAAATCCCACTCTTTGGGATTTTTGTCACAATGCATCTGAGTACGAAAATAGGAAGTATCTGATAGAGGGATTTGAGTACCTTTCCAATGACAAAGGTCCTGGGGTTACACACCTCCAGCTTACGGTCATAGGATGGGACATTAAGGGGGGATTGATTTAATGGATAGTGCATAGGGCGGTGAAGTATCCAATCCCAGCGTGTAGTTCCCATAGGGAGATCTTAGTTTAGGTTGATATAACTCAGACAAGAATGGGACAAGACATGGGAGGCACATGGTGCGACTGTTGCAAAACCCAATGTGAATGAGAACCCAAGAGATAATCTCCACACAAAATGTTTCCAAAAGATTTTAAACCAAGGGGATAAATAGAGGAGACATGATTTTAGATTCCTGGGGCCGGACCAGAAGACAAGATGCATGGGCATTCCTACATATACCATGAGGATGGGAATCAAGCCATATGTAGTTCTGGAAGATGTCGTGCAGTTTAATGTCTTTTGGAAAGGACGTGGAGTTGTATTAGTTTATGGTTGTAAAGCTCGGACCTCAGATGGAATTGAAGGAGGGAGAAACGTGGGAAGTAATTACTAAACCGAACATGGATGAGGAATGTAGGAGTCAGTATCACCATAATGTGCTCCCTGGGAAACTTCTAGGTTGGGGACAAAAAGTGAAAGGTATTATAGGACTAAGGAAATGTGCTCTGGCATTCCTGCGTACCCCATGAGAATGGGAATCAATCCATACATAGTTCATAATGTGACATGGTAATGTACCAGTGCCAGGGATAATATAGTCATGTGGGTCTGGCCTCCACCCCAAAAGAAGTGGCATTTGATAGATCTTGTTTTTCCTTTAGGATGAATGTGTGTTTTTTGTGAAGTGATTGACCTAGGGTGGATATTCTAGGAATCCCCGCAAGAATAAAGCTGTATATAAGCTTTAACAAATGGTATGGTGTTTTACCAATACCAAACATGATGTCCCCTCGAGTGAAGAAATCACAACATGGCACCATTTTTCATCGCGCTGCCAGGATGATAATGTCACATTTTAGGGTCATGTGATGGGACCAACCCCTTAACTTTAATGTCTAATAGTAGAGACACCACAATTTAAATTCAGGTGGGACTAGGCATAGCTTATAGTCATAAAGATCAGACATAAACTAGAGAAATGAGGTTTAAGAGGAAATGTGCATAGAGTGATAAACCAAACCTGAAGTGAAAGAGGACGAGGTCCTCTTCACACTGTGAATGATTCTATGAAAGAAACCTCAGGAAGAGGGGCTAGAAAATAATATAGAATGTGTGAAAGGAGAGACTAGCTCTCAGAAGGGATGTACGTGGTTCAGCCCTTGCAAACCTGGCGTGAATGAAGACAGAAGTCCATACCACACCACACAATCCCAGATGAGTACATCATCCAGGGGGTCGAGAAGGGTTGGGGGACCTCAGACAAGGGTTTCCCTGCGGATTATAAGCAGATGACCTTTTATACTTGTAATGCCATACCAATTATCCTAATCCCATGTGAACAATGCTCGATGTGGGAAACAAAGAATAAGATTAGGCTCTCCCTAACATATAAGAGTATGTAATTGAGGGAAGAAGATCTGGAAGGTTATGTCCCAACCAGATCAATACTCATGTCCAGGGTGGATAGATGCATGAAGAGGTAGCAGGACAAAACAAAATCACTACACCCAGCATTTGGGACTTATAGGTGTGGCAACAACAATGGATGATGTTTGCTGACTGTATTCGAAACATAAAATCCATATTGTGTGACCTTAATGGGGATGAAAAATGAGCAACGACCACTGACCATATTCACAATGCAGGAATTGTAATAATGTTTCTTCCAAAATCCTTGAGGGCGTTGGCCGGAATGGTAGGAGAGCCCTTGGGCCCAAAATCCGTGCCATTCAGAGGTCCTTTGGGATGTCAAGCGTAATGGATACCCAAAATGGAGGGTATGAGAAAATCATGAATATGACTGTGTAGTTTAATTTCGTTCAAGACGAGACTCAAGGGGATACCTTGGAGTTTGGAGTTGGGCCTACTAACGAAATGTTCGGGCAATTCTACATATCCCATGAGGATTGGAATCAATACTTACATAGTTCTGAAAGGTCCATGTAGTTTAATGTCATGTGGTAAGGATATGGGAGGATAGAATAACGAGGAGGGGAACATGGAGTGGCCTTCGTAATCTTGTCACAAGTTGGGCCAAAAAAGCTTAGGCTACACCACATGGGATCCTCTAAGGGAACTACACCTTGGAGGGGTAGTCAAATGAGAAGTGCATGGTGGTGGACTCTTTTATAAGAAGTTTGAGTGTTCCTACGTATCCCATGAGGATGGGAATCAAGACATACATTTTTATTGAGATGAAATTTCACATCTTGTAGGATCAAATAGTAGGAACCTACAGTTTAAGGTCATACAGGACCAGATAGTTTAGGTTCATGCTAGACAATAATGCAGTTTAGGGTCAAGACGGACCATAATGTTTAAGAAAATGTGAGACCATAAAATTCAGTAAATGTATTAACTGAGGAACTTTTCATTTGTGGGAGGAGTTATACGCTCACCATCCATAGAAACCAGGGAGTATGCGCCATTGGAGT
Organism: Viscum album; assembly: GCA_963277665.1. Classification (NCBI taxonomy): domain Eukaryota; kingdom Viridiplantae; phylum Streptophyta; class Magnoliopsida; order Santalales; family Viscaceae; genus Viscum; species Viscum album. The sequence goes on from OY728123.1 coordinate 1,762,974,971, forward strand.
AATCCTTGTGAATGATGCAAGGTCCTTCCCATTTGGTCCCCAACATGGGTGGATTCCTAGCCAGTATCATTGGTGTTCTTAGGGCCAACACCATGTCACCTTGCAAGAAAGAGAGGAGGAAAACTTTCTTGTTGAAAGATCTTGCTATCTTGTTCTAATGCCTTTCTAGATTGTGCAGGGCACGAAGCCTGTTCTCTTAGAGCACTTCTAACTCAGCCAGATGGATTTCACCTACTTTATATGGCATTTGTTGATCATAGATAGTTGTGTGCAATGAGGGAAATTTAATCTCAATTGGTAGGACAACCTCAATTCCACACACGAGGGAATATGGGATCACCTAGGTGGAATTACGAGTCGTTATTCAATAAGCCCAGAGAGTGTTGGGGAGTTTTTCTGGCTAACTCTTCTTATTCTGACCAATCATTTTCTGTAGAATGTTAAAGAGTTTCTTGATGAACAATGTGATCATTAAATTTTCTTGCACATCATATCATGAGGTATGGTTAGAATGAATGTGATACTTATCGTAGAATTTCTTCAGCTTAGCTGCTCGGAAGTTTGGGTCGTTATTGGTGAGGACAGCGTGAGGGACTCCAAATAGGAAGATGATGTTGGAGCTCACAAAGTCAACGATGGAACGGTCCTTGACCTCCTTGAGAGGAACTACCTCTGCCCACTTGGAGAACAAATCTATAGCATTCAGGATAAACCATCACTAGTGAGTTGTCACTGGTGTATGTGATCCCATGACATAGATTCCCCAGACTGTAAAGGGTCAAGAGTACTTGGTAGTGTGGAGAGGCTCTGGCGGCCAATGCATAATGTTTTCATTAATTTGGTATGCATGGCACCTTTTGGTGAACTTTATGCAGTCATGGATTATAGAGGGCCCAAAATACCCCAGTCTCTGAGTCTGGTAAGATATTTTTGGTCCGATCGGATGATCCCCACATGAACCAATATGAACCTTCTGCATGAATTGAGAAATCTCAACTCCTTGAATGTAATAGAGGAGAAACCCCTCAATCCCATGATTGTATAGGATCTTCTCATGACCAGGATCATCCTAGTGGGTAAATTGCAATGCATGGCATCAAATTTTCTCATGATCGGTCCGATCCGCTGTGAGATTACCGTTTTGGAGATACTCGATAAAGGAGGTTCTCTAATCGGGAGTCACCTCAATCATAACATCTGCGGGACCGGATGGTCTTGATGTGAAGGAGCTGGCAGTAAGGTGGATCACCCATGGACTATCATCATCATCTGGAATGATAGGAGTGATGACTCTCCAATGTGCCATGTGGATAATCAAATCATTTTGTTCGGGCTCTCCAAGTGATGCTGCTAGGCTCGCCAAGGTGTTATCTCAACCATTCTGGGATTGAGGGACATTAGGGACTTCTGGCCGAGAAGGAACTAGGCCATTATCTGGAGAGTGCATTCCAACAAAGGTATGAGCTCTAACTTTGTGATGACATAGTTACTGTTGATATGCTTGATGTCTAGTTTGGAGTCCCCTTTCACATGCAAGTAGGGAACATCAATCTCAAGGGTGAACTCAAGGCCAGAAATGAGAGCCTGAAACTCTGCCTCATTGTTGGTGAAGCCTTCTGAAAACAAGAATGAATATGGAAGAATAACTTGTGATGAGTTATTAAAGACAATACTCAGGCCTACTCTATTGAGCCTGGGGCCATTGAGCCTTCTTCCGGTGGGGATTCTAGAAGCACCATCAAAGTTCATTTTCCAGCATGACATGGCTTGGTCTACCGAGAGAATCACTTCATCAAGAAAATAGATATCCAGGGATCTGTCCATAGGAGCTAGATGGGAAGAAAGGATGTATTCCAATGATTTCCCCTTAATATTCTTCTAAGGGACAAACCAATTTTTGAACTACTGAAGTAATAGTTGTTAGCATGAGTATGCGAAGAAGCATGAGACGAAGCAACGCAATGGGAAGCACCACCCAAGGGACTTTGAAAACACTTTGTGCAAACCAGGAGGGCCTCACAAGAAAAAGGGTGTGCAACATAGGTGTATTGCACATAAGAGGTGCTTGGACACAGTGCGTTAAGTTAAGGATGCCACATGGAGTGAACAAGGAGGGTTTCGTGAAAGATAAGACATTGCGCGCAAGATGTGAGGGCATCATGGAAACTGGAAGGGTGTGCACAAAATGAGAGGTTGCGCGCGGGATGGAATGGTTCTGTGCAAAATTGGTCAGATGCAGGGGGAAACTTGTGCACAAAAGGGATATTTTGGGTGAAAATGACTTGGGGTAAATGGAAATGGATGAGGATCACGCCCAAGAGAGACCACTGGAAGGGGGACCATTGGGGGACCTATTGTGAAAGATCTAATACCTTGAGGCCATAGTGTTTTCACACGGTCACGGAAGAGGTGTTTTTCATTCTGTAGAGCATCGCTTCCTCTTCGGTCACCATCCCTGAATGGTGAGGGTATGATTATTTTATAGGTGAAGTCCTCAGAAATGGTGCCCAAGGGGAATTGTGCGCAAACGATCATTTGATGTTGCATTGTGCGCGCAAGAGTTTGTGCCCCGGAGAAAAGTGGGCACGTCTCTCAGACCATTGTGCACCAACGCCATTGGTGGTTTTTGGGGGGTCGATGTGGAAGCCTTACATTGACATCACATTAGACACAAAAGGGTTCGTGCACCGCTATGTACCTTCACTCTCAGGTGTTAAATGATTCTCAAGCACGCCGGCGCGCAAGGGCCCCTTTGACGTCGCATTGGGCACACAAGATTTTTCACATCGGGAGGAGTGTGGCACGCAAATCCACACTCTTGTGCACCAGCACCATTGGAGGTTTCATATGTGAAACCACAAAAGCCTTCCTTTGACGTCGCATTGGGTGCACAAGAGTTTGTGTGCTGGAGGGACTTTTGCACGCACCCCCTGAGTCTTGCGCACACCTGCCTCCTGGGTCACAAAATCTTCTCCTTCCCTTCCAAATCCATTTGTTTCTCTTTATAATCCTGATCCTGGACCTATCTGAAATTCAACTTCAACAAATTCCCCCCTCAGAATCAGAGCTTAAGGGGGACCCAAAGGTCGGATTCTGAGGGTCGTGCCGAAAAGTGGGGAAGTTCCCATTCGGTGCATGCAAGAACTCTATTTTGGAGCACAAAACACTTATGATCATGTGGAAGGAACATTAACTCCTATAAAGTGGCTAAGCCCCCCTACATAGGACCCTACTTTGAATTTTTCTGCACGATAGGCACTTTTCTCCTATGTATGAAAACAGTCCTAATCCACGTGTAAATTTACGCGGCTGACTTCGGGTTTTGCGCAATGTCCCACCTTTTTAGTTCAAATTGTCAATATTGCGCACTGCCGTATATTTTTCATGTCAAATCTTCATTATTTCACACCCATCTCATAGGGCTTCAAAATGGCCACCCAATAGACTAATGTAGAGAGGGAGGCCATTGCAACTGTAAGGAGGACTCAAATGATCACAAACCCTCAAATTCTTCATGCAAGGAGGGTTGTGTCTAATAACTAGATGCTTTTTTCATGCTTAATAAAGCTAAAAAATATTATTTCTTGAGCGATAGCCTGCCGTTATAAAACTTTGTCCTTCTAGAGGAGGTTTTGATGCCCGGGTTTGAGACATATACATCACAGTCATGGGTGATGTGTTAGGATAGTCTCCCACAGTTCCATATTACAAACAATAGTCATCCTTCTAGGGAAACAGAAAACAAATCCATCTATGTCATAAATATGATGACTAGGACGGTTGTGGGAAGCGATCCGATTCCCAAGGAATCTCCTGCTCTTTATGAAAGTACTTTCAGGTGAAATATTACAAATGAGACAAATGGTTGGCAAGAATTTGATTTTAGATCTGGAGGAAACATAATCAATGAATGGGAATGGATGTACTGGGTATGCCAAACATTCAAGAAATTTGGGCCGGAACTTCCGTCTTTCGGACTTTTTGAAGCCATTTGGACGTCCCAATTCCACTTCTACCGATAGCAGGATTTGGTAGTGGATTTTTTCAGTCCTTGGTCCCCTGATACGAACACCTTCCACCTCCACTACGGGGAGGTGGGAATTAGCCTTTTTGATGTACACTACATTAGGGGAATCCCCTTGGAGGGGTACCAGTACGATGAGTTCCTCTGGACATGGAATGTGTGGGCGGAGAGGACAAGCACCCACATCCTATCATGGCACCTGTTGGAGTTGGCTAAAGAGGATCTGAAAATAAAATACATTCTGAAGGACATATATTATTCCAGATGATTTAGTCTTTTCTCAATTCCGGACATGATTGTAAAAATGTCAGGCTGAGGGAAGCAGTGACCAAACATATCTCAGAGGTGGAAAGTAGGATCATACTGGAAGTTTCTAGAGGCAGGAGATTACCTATCATAGAGGTTTAGAATAAATGAAATTTGGGAACCAAATTTACGATATGTCGGGGTTTTTTCAATATTTTGGAGTGGTTGGATACTACCAGTGCGGGACACAAGGATGGGGGTCCACCTATGGATGCTAGTGATGGTTGGGATTATGGAGGTGAAGAACAAGGTTAACCTAGGCATGCCAGTGTTGGCTAGGCTATACAGTATTATACGGTGCATATCGAGGGAAAGTATTCCCAAGAGGATATATGGACCATTCCAAATTCTTCATGGCTAGGTCACATCCCACTATGGAGGGTATGACATCTTGAATGCCATTCTCCCCATGGTAATGGTATACAACCATCCCTCTGGAACATTTCCAGAATCCGCCCACTAACGCTTAGAGAAGAGGGGATCATGCTCAAGATCGCCAGCCACATGCACTTTGACTTCAACCCATTCTGAACCCTGGTCGGTCAAATAGTAAATGATGGGTGGGTCCCATTAGAGTAGAGGGAGCACCTGAAAATCATCAGGGGTAGTGTACTAGTAGCCCATATTGATGATAAAATCTTTTGTGAACCGTACGTGCCAACCAGGTTTTCCAGGAAGTTTGGGTGCATGAAATGGATGCCGAAGAAAGTACATAAAGAGGCTCAAGAAGAATGGAATCCTTGTATTCTCCTAGAACTATGGATTATGTTTAAAACAGAAGGCTTGGGAGAAATCATCACCCTTCCCCCCACCAACGTTAGTACAGGCCTGTCGACAGAGTATGAAAAACATTGGACAAAAACATACACCAAGGAGATTCTTTGGAAACACATCCGGTAACTCAAGGTGGATAGTGTAGAGCCTGAAGAGCAGGGAGGTAGACAAGGTTCCATGGGAGAGGTGAGACAAAGAACGGTCCATATGTCTAGCATGGCATAGGATGGTACTTCATCGGAAGGAGCATCACAAGCCGAGAATGTGCCTCCACCATCTGGGGATGGGTGGTCCCGCATGTGGCCTCATGGGCCTACTAGGGATCTTATGAGAAAGCAACTCAGGAACCTCTTGAATCTGACTGAAGATGCTATTTTCCCCTCTCTGGGGTCTTCTTGGAGAACACTACGACATTCTATGTCCACTGAAGTATTCTGGAAGAGGTTGGTATGAACCGAGCTCAATTTTCTAGACATAGGGTGTTTCTATATGATGGATAGGGTAACAATTCATTGTCGACATGCATACATGATAGCTATGGATATGTATGCATGCCAGCAGGGGCAGTATGTAGAACCACATCTCATAGTGAAAGTGATGCTTGGACAGAAACATGACCCAGAGGAGCTGCCATCCGAGGATAAAAGTATAGGGGAAGATGAATAAGAAGAGGAAGGAAAGGAAGATGTGGAATAAGGGGAAGAAGGTGGAGATGAATAAGAAGAGGAGGAGGAGGAGGACCAAGTTGAAGGTTTTGGTGGTGAGGGACCCTCAGAAGCTCCTGCTCACTAGCAAAGCACTTGGGAGAGCGGAAAAATTGTAGGCTCTGACACAGAACTAGAAGTGAAGCTCGAGGTGATTCATACTCTTATCTCCACTGGATTTTTATCTCCCCACAATCCCCAATTTTTCAATCAAACTTTGTCCTGTTAAGGAAACAATTGGAGAGGAATCCCCAAAAGCCTTCCCCGTAGGGGATGAAGACGTACCTAAGAACATAAGGGAACATTATCAGGAACCTATCCTTGGAACCAAACAAGGTTGGGAGCTAGTTATGGCTGGGACAAGTGGTGATGAGCCCTAAGGAAGAGATGAAATAGCAGCCTCCGATTTTCCCTCCGTCCCCACGATCTGAGAGGATACAATATTAGTGATTGAGTTAACAAGTGTCGAAGGACCCCCTATGGTGGAAGTTACCTCTATGACACAGGTGCTAGACACAGCTGATCTTTCCTCCCATAATCCTTTATCTTCACTAGATTCATTATTTATTGGGAAATTCGGTTAACAACAAAACAGATCCCTAATGCTGTGATTGTAAGGTTGGAGGCTTGACAGACCATCGGGCCTGGAACATCTGTATGATCCCTACCAGTGAACAGCTCAGATCTTGCATAAAATATCATTAAAGGTGGACCTGAATCAGTATTTGATGAGCTGGAGGATACGATAATGGGTGGAAATGCTGTCGGGGTGGTTCTGATGAAGAAATGATTCCTAGAGAAGAGCCTGCCACTGAACTCCTTGCTTCTTTCCCTGAATACAGGCATGCGGACCCTAAGTAAATAAATGATTCTGAATCGGTTGTTATTGAGGAGAGAAATATGACATGTAGAAAGGCGTGGAATTGCATCAAATTCTTTCTCATCCTATCAAAGGATGAGTGGCTAATCTAGATGGGGTTGTTCCACACCTGGATACGCTTTCTCTACGCTGGAGGGATAGATTCTCTCTATCTTCACGTAATGATCCATGATCACATGGAAGAGAAGATATGAGATAATATCCAATTTTACAACATTTCACAATGCTTGAAAGAGTTATAAAATACTCAGGAATTTCTTGTGGAGGAGTAGGAGGTCCAACACCTTGAAGAACAAGTGAAAGAAAGGGATTCATACATTGCAAACCACTCCAAGCTCATTGAGCAGTTGAGGGAACAGGTGGAGGATGCTCAAGAGCTGATAGTGTAGGTGAATATCCAAATAATTGATCCCTAAATTGAACAATCATGGGCATAAGATAGGTATGACGAGTAAAGCCTTGTCGCTTCTATCTAAGAAAAGCATCTGAGGGGGTGGGAAGCGATGATGGAGGCCACAAACCGGATGGTGGAAACATTGGAAGAGTCCATCCAAAACGTTGATCCTTAAGGGACCTATTTCAAACTAACCTATAAAATTATTTTTCTTTACTACCAATTATTCTAAACTGCATGCGTGAATATATTATTCACTTGTCTGTTCGGTTTAATTCATTCTAACCACAATAGTGAGATAATTAGCAATCCACCCCTATGCTCATGTGAGTCGTGTCTCAGGTGGAAACAAGGGATATCGCGTCATAACATTTTTTAACTATGGGAAGGCCAACCAAATTTCAGGAATTTGGGGTATAAAAGACCCATCTAGGCTACCGAGAAGAAAGGGGGAGGCCTGACTGGAGAATTAAGCTCTCAGAACAGTCGAATTATCACCTTCCCAATGTACTACAGCGCACGAGCAGGGTAACGCCAAGGGTGTTGGAATTGATCTAAACATAGGAGAGTGGAAAGTGTGAATCACGATACCCAAGATTTGTAACATTATAGGGATTGCATGATAATAAAGTATAACTATTGGACATATTTGAAACACCATATCCTTATCGTGTTAGCCTGAAATGGGGATAAAAAATGAGGGTCAAACACTAACCATGTTCGAAACATGGAGCCTGACTCAAAATTTCATCCATTATAATTCTAGAAAATTATCCCACGACAGTAGGTGAGCCATAGTCTGAGCATCCCTACTATTAGTCAGTTCCTTTAGACATGAAAGAAGATGAGGGTCTAAATAAAGGGTATGCAAAACGTGGAGGGTGGAGTGATGGGTTGTTTGAATGGGGTCCAACACTCCTGAAATTATGCCACCATGGCGAAGACACGTTAGGTGGGTACATCGGTCTGATTAGGGATCATACCTAAATCCTAAGAGGACCTCTCTAGTGAGGAACAAGAGATCCTTGTAGGTTTACATCATACCAAGGATGACGATGAACACATAGTTTAACTTCTCATGGTGTATACAATGCGCACAATTTGAAGGTCACACTACCTGTACCATAATTGGGGCTGAGGGGCCAAAAGGGTTAATGACCATGAGGCTGGGCCCACAGAGAAAATGTTTGGGCATCACTACATATCTCATAAGAATGAGAATCAATCCAAACATAGTTCTTGAGAACAATGTGGTCAGAGACCAATGCTGCTAGGGGGAAATCCTCTCTAGAGAGAAAACTGATGCGTCCCATAATTATTATAGAGCATCCTAAACTTATTCGGGGTAGAACCATAGTTTAGTGTCATGCGCCGAGGACATATTGACTTGCGCAATTTAATATCAAGTGATATGACGAGGAGAGAAAGGGTATATTCCAAGAAGTGAGTATGTGATGTGGTAGTTATAAACCCAACATGAATGAGGACAGAAGGATTCATCACCTCACCACGTATCCTCGGAGGAAGTTCTTTAGGTCAAGGGACCGAAAGTGAATGTTAGGATGGGTCCTAAGCATATCAGTCAGGCATTCTTAAGTATCCCATTAGGATGGGAATCAAGCCACACATAGTTCTGAGATCTCATTTTAACATCATACGGGATGATAAAAGGCATGTGTGGCATGGTTGTGCCAGTACCCATCCTATCAAAACTACAAAGCCCATGTAATTCCTACTAAATGTGGGAAACAGTGAGTACTGATGGGACATTCTTAGTACTGGGAGGCACACGTTAGGGGTAGTGAAACACTATGTGAATGAAACCCTCAAAATGCTGACATTCCTACTTAACACACGTAGATACACGAAGGGGTAAAACTGAGTTTCTTGGAATTCAACTTGAACAAAAGGAAGTGAAAAAATGTGAATCATGATGCTCGAGATACGGACCACAATGATGGTGGCATGATGATAGGGGATAAATTTTGACCATGTTCGAAACACAACATCCATATCGTGTTAACCGGTCATGGGGACAGATAAATGGGGGTCGACCGCTGAACATTTTTGAATCATGGGACCTGTCTCAAATGTCGTCTGAGTTCTTCAGGGACATTGGCCCAAGACGGTAGGTAAGCCAATGTGGCATGAGACTATGCCATAAAATGGGTCCCTTCAGATGTGGAAGAGGATGAGGATCCAAATTACAGGCTCACGAAGATTGGTCATGGAACGAGGGAATGTCCTTATAAAACTTTTATACTTTAGGCTCTTTTTAACAACGCATCTGAGTGAAAAAATAAGATGTATCTAATAGAGGGGGTCGAGTACCTTTCCATGGACAAGGGTCCTATGGTTACATTCCTTTAGATTATAGTCATATGATGGTCCATTAAGTGGGGCTTGATTTAATGGACGGTGCGCACGGTGGTGAAGTAGAAAATCCCAATGCGTAGTTTCCAAAGGGGGATCTTAGTTTAGGGTCATTGAACTCGGAAATGAATGGGACAAGACATTGGAGGAACATGATGTGACTGTTGAAAAACCTAGCATGAATGAGAACCTAACAGATACTCACCACACCACATGTTTCCAAAAGAGTTTAAGATAAGTGGATAGAGAGAGGAGACCTGATTGTAGATTCCTAGGGATGGACCTGAAGACAAGATGCCTGGGCATTCCTACATATCCCATGAGGATGGTAATTAAGCCATACATAGTTATGGAATATGTCTTGTAGTTTAAAGTCTTGCGTAAAGGGCGTGGAGTGGTCTTATTTTATGGTTATAGAGCTCAGACCATAGATGGAATTGAAGGATGGAGACATGTGGTGAATTAATTACTAAACTCGGTGTGGATGAGGATAGTAGGAGTCAGTATCACCACAACGTGATCCCTGAGATACTTCTAGGTCGGGGACCAAAAGTGAAAGTTAGTCTGGGCCTAAGGAAATGTGTTGAGGCATTCTTATGTACCCCATAAGATTGGGAATCTAGCCTTACATAGTTCTTAGAGGGGCACGGTAAAGTACCAGTACTAGGGATAATATGGTCGTGTGTGTCTGGCCTCCACACCAAAAGAAGCGGCATTTGATAGATCTTGTTTTTCCTTTTGGATGAATGTGTGTTTTTTTGTGAATTTTTGGACCTAGGAATGAGATTCCGGGCGTCGCCACAAGAATCAAGTTGTATACAGGTGTTGACAAATGGTATGGTGGGTGACCAATACCAAACATGATATCCCCTAGAGCGAGGACATCATAACGTGGTCCCGTTTTTCATTGTGTGGCCAGGATGATAATGTCACATTTTAGGGTCATGTGATGGAAGCAACCCATGTACTTTAACATCTCTAAGTATAGACGCAATAGTTTAAAGCCATGTGGGACTAGGCATAGGTTATAGATATATAGATCAGACATATACAAGAGAAATGAGGTTCAAGAGGGAATTCACATGGCATGATAAACCAAAACTGATGGGAATGAGGAAGAGGTCCTCATCACACCATGCATGATTATAGGAAATAAACCTCGGGATGAGGGGCTAGAAAAGGTTAGAGAATGTGTGGAAGGAGATACTAGCTCTCAGAAGGGAAGTACCTGGTGTAGCTCTTGCAAACCTGGCGTGAATGAAGACATAAGTCCATACCACACCACCCAATCCTAGATAAGAACTTCATCCAGGGGGCGAGAATGGTTGGGGGACCTCAGACAGGGGTGTCCCTACCGACTATAGGCACATGACCCTTTATGTAGGTAATTCCATACCAAAGCTCCTAAGACCATGTGGACAATGATCGATGTGGGAAACCAGAAAAAGGATTAGGCTCTCCCTAACATATAAGAGTATGGAAATGAGGGAAGAAGATAAGGAAGGTTATGTCCCGACCAGATCAATACTCCTATCCAAGGTGGATGGATGCACGAAGAGGTAGCAGGACAAAACAAAATCAATACACCAAATATTTGGGACTTATAGGGGTGGAAACAACAATGGATGATGGCTACTGACTATATTCGAAACATAGAATCCATATCGTGTGACCTAAATGGGAATGAAAAATGAGCGTCGACCACTAACCATATTCACAATGTAGGAATTTTATCAATTTGTCTTCTGAATTCCTCAAGGACGTTGGCCTGAAATTGTAGGAGAGCCCTTGGACTGAAAATCCATGCCATTCAGAAGTCCTTTCAGATGTGAAGGGTAATGGATACCCAAGATGGAGGGGATGAGAAAAACATGAATACGCCTATGTAGTTTAATGTCGTGCAGGATGATACTCAAGGGGAGACCTTAGAGTTTGGAGCTGGACCTACCAAGGAAATGTCTGGGTGGTGCTACATATCCCATGAGTATAGGAATGAAGCATTACATTATTTTTAAAGTTCCATGTAGTTTAACGTCATGCGGTAAGTATGTGGGAGTATAGGACAATGAGTAGGGGCACATGAAGTGACCTACGTAATCTTGTCATGAGTGGGGCTAAAGAATCTTAGTCTACACCACATGAGACCCTCTAAGGAATCTACACCTAGGAGGGGTAGTGAAATGAGAAGTGCATGGGGGTGGACACTTTTATAAGAAGTCTGAGCATTCCTACGAATCCCATGAGGATGGGAATCAAGACAAATGTTGTAATTGAGATACATTTTAACATATTGTAGGATGAGATAGTATGACCCTACAGTTTTATGGTCATATATGACAAGATAGTTTAGGGTCGTGCGGGACCATAATGCAGTTCAGGTTCATGCAGGACCGTACAGTTTAAGAAAATGTGAGACCACAAAATTCAAGAAAACTATTGATTAAGGAACTTGTCATTGGTGGGAGGAGTTATAAGCTCACCATCCATGGTAATCGGGGAGTATTTTCCATTGGAGGAAACCATGTGAATGATTTAAGGTCCTTCGAATTTGGGCTCCGACATGGGTGGATTCCTACTAGGTATCATTGGTGTTCTTAGGGCCAAAAAATGTCACCTTTCAAGAAAGAGTGAAGGAAAACATTCTTGTGTAAAGCTCTAACTATCTTGTTTTGCTGCCTTTCTATATTGTGCAAGGCACGAAGCCTGTTCTCATCGAGCACTTCCAACTTAGCCAGACAGATTTCAGCTACTTTATATGGCGCTTCATGATCATAGATAGTTGTGTGAAATGAGAGAAATTGAATCTCATTGGGTAGGATGACCTCTATTCCATGCCCCAGGGAATATTGGGTTACCTGGGTGGAATTACAAGTCATCATTTGATAAGCCCAGAGAGTGTTGGGGAGTTTGTCCAGTTAACTCTTCTGGTTCCGACCAACCATTTTATGCAGAAATTTAGAGAGGTTCTTGTTTAACACATCGATCTATCAATTTTCTTACGCATCATATTGGGAGGTATGGTTATAAATAATGTCATATTTATCTTACAATTGATTCAGCTCAGATTCTCGTAAGTTATGGTCGTTATCGGTGAGGACAGCATGAGGGAATCCAAATCAGTAGATGATATTGGAGCTCACAAATTCAATGATGGATCAGGCCTTGACCTCCTTGAGTTGGACTGCCTCGGCCTACATGGAGAATAAATCTGTAGGAGTTAGGATAAACCTTCATTGGAGATCATTCACTGGTGGATATAGTCCCATGACATAGAGTCCTCATACCGTTAAGGGCCAAGAGTACTTGGTAGTGTGGAGAGGCTCTAGCAGCCAATGCCTAAAGTTGGCATGAATTTGGAACGCATGGCACATTTTGGTGAACTTGATGTAGTAATGGATCATGGAGGGCCCAAAATAGCCCAGTCTCTGAGTCTAGTAAGATATTTTTGGTCTAGTCGGATGAGCCCCGCATGAACGGACGTGAACCTCCTACATGAATTGAGAAATCTCAACTCCTTGAATGCAATAGAAGAGAGCCCCATCAAACCAGTGCTTGTAGAGGATATTCTCATGACCAGGATCGTCCTAGAGGGTAAATTTCAATGAACAACGTCGGATTTGATCATGCTCGTCCCGATCCGCCTAGAGATTACCATTTTGGAGATACTCTAAAAAGGAGGTTCTATAATCAGGAGTCGCCTCAATCACTACATCTGGGGGATCTTGAGGTCTTGACGTGGAGGAACTAATGGTAAGGTGGCTCACCCATGGACTATCATCATCATCTGGAGTGATAGGAGCGATGAATCTCTTGTGTGCCATGTGTATTATCAAATCATTCTGTTCGGGCTCTGCAAGTGATGCAGCTAGGTTGTCCAAGGTGTCCGCTCGACCATTTTGGGATCGAGGGACATTAATGACTTCGGGCCAAGAAGCGAACTTGGCCATTAGTTGGGGAGTGTGTTCCAATAGTGGTATGAGCTCTGACTTTCTAATGACATAGTTATTGTTGATCTACTTGAGGACTTGTTTGGCGTCTCCTTTCACATGCATGTAGGGAACATCAATCTCAAGGGCCAACTCAAATCCAATAATGATATATTGAAACTCTGCCTCATTGTTGGTGAATCCATCAGAAAAAAGGAATGAATACGAAAGAATATATTGTGCTGGGGTATTTAAGACAATACCCAGGCCTACTCTGTTGAGCCTGGGGCCATTGATCCTTCTGCCGGTGGGGCTCTTTGAAGCACCATCGAAGTGCATTTTCTATCACGGCATGGCTTCGTCTACAGAGAGAATCACTTCATCAGGAAAATATAGATCTAGGGTCTGGTCCATAGAAGTTGGATGGGTAGTAAGGAATTCTTCCAATGCTTTCCCCTTAATATCCTACTAAGGAAAAAATATGATGTCGGAATGCTGAAGGATTATTGCCCATAGAGCTAGACGTCCTTTCAACATTGGGTGGTTCAGGGTGTACTTCCAAATATCCGCTTGGGACATGAGATGTACTTCATGATGTTGCAAGTAATGTCACAATTTTTGTACTATGAATACCAGTGCGAGGAAACTCTTCTTGATAGGGGAGTATCTAGTCTCTGTAACGAGGAGCATGTGGATGAGGTAGTAGAGACTATTCTCTATTCCCTCATGGTTTTTCTGGGAGATAAGGGAATCAAGAGATCAGTACAGGGCCTTCACATAAATAACTAGTGGATTTCTAGAGATAGGTGTCATTAAGACCAGATGTCGGAGCAGGTACTGCTTGATTTCCTAAAAAGCAGTCTGAAATTCTTTATCCCACTCAAAAATAGTGTCATTCTTCATGTGACGAGAAAAGGGCTTACACTTACGGGCTAGGTTTTTGATGAATCGATGTATGTAGGGTAGGTGGACTTGGAAAACTCATATATCTCGGAGGTTGCTTAGGGGAGACATATGGGTAATATACTTGACCTTCATTGGGTCGATTTCGATGCCCATGTACTTGAAAAAGAAACTGAGGAACATCCTAGAGGTGACCCCAAAGGCAAACTTGAATGGGTTCATCTTCAGGTGGTAGGAACGAAGGAATCCAAACACATTCTCAAGATCTTTGAGATGGTCCAAACTCTGGTGAGATTTAACCACCAGATCAACTACATAAAATTCCACCAATGTCCTAAGGATTGGCATAAATATGTGATGCATGTCACGTGGATAAGTAGATCCTGTTTTCTCTAAACCAAAGGGCATGACATGGAAACAAAAAGTACCATGTGGTTCCTTGAAGGTCGTGGACTCTTCATACTCAAGATACATTCAGATCTGGTTATACCCAGAGTACCCATCTATGAAGGATAGGGAATGGAACCTAACTGTAGCATTGACCAACAATTCCTTCACAGGAAGGGGAAAATCATCAATCAGACACTGATGGATGAGATATCAGAAGTCGATGCTGACTATAATCTATTCATTCTTCTTCCGGACTGGCACAATTTTGGTTATCCATTTGGGGTACTGGACCTCATTAATTAAATTAGCTTGGATGAGCTTCTCAAATTCAGACTCGACTGTGGCACCGTAATAAGGGTTCTTTTTTTGGGAGGATTCTTGAACTCGTGATGATTTTTTGGGAGACCGAGGTAGAAAAAGGCTACCTGAGGATCTAGTCATGGAATCATGTCATAAATCCAGGTGAATACATCACAATGCTATTTCAGGAAGTCCAAATACTACTGCTGCTCCTTGAGGTGCATAACGGCACTAATTAATGTGGTTTTCATGTCTGCCTCGCTACTGAGGTTCACCTATATCAATTCATCAACTGTGGTGGATATTCCCTCTTAAAAGGCAGGGTAGCATCCTATAAGTCCTCTTATTCACTTATGGAGAAGGGATCCTCATAGGGAGGAGCTTCCTCTGAGTCAATAGATCCTGATGGGAGACTAGTACTAGCCTGAGCAACGGTGTAAACTGCATCAAGGGGCTCATGTACTGTCGAAACCATAGTGATGAAAGCTGTCAATCCAATCCCATATGGTCTTCATCCCAAGGGGTTGCACTTGATGATATCATATATATAGTGGTGTGTTGTCTTAATCTGGTTTATCCTAGACTGGCGGAATAAGAAAGTCTGACGTATTTTCATTGCTATTAGGTGGACATCCCGATACCTTATGGGATTATGGGGCTCTTGGATCACCAGAGCCTGATTCGTGTAGAAGTACGATGTGATCTTCCAGAATTACTTAGACTTGGGAATGTGCTCCCCACCTCATTCTAGAAACAACGAAGAAATGTACCATGTACGGGGTTGTAGACTCCAATCGATTGATTAGAATGATGTAGGCATCATCTAGGTCTGTCCACGGGTCGGTCGCAGTCATAGTGTGCTCAGCCTTGTTAGCCTGAATCTTCTTGTCTTTGCACTTGTAATAGTCTGTATCCAGGTAGTGGGCTTCAAAAGTGGAAAAGGGAGATGAGTCACCTTAAATTAAGCCCAATCAAACTTTAATGGAGTACTTGAGGCACTGGTGATACGATGAAGGAGCTACCTCTTGCAAGTGGATCCATGGCCTACCAATCAACACATTGTAGGTTGTGTCCTAGGAGACAACCATGAACTCAGTGCTGGCAACCAGACCACTGAACTGGGTCTTCAAGAAGATCTTTCCAACCAATTTCTATTTTTTCCTATCATAACATTGGATTTTTAGGTCAGAGTGATTCATATCATCTTCTGACAATCCCAGTTTTCGCAGTGTCCAAGTCGTGATTAGGTTTATCCCAGAGCCTGTGTCGACAAGACAATGACGAACTACCACACCATTAAACTGTATGGTAATGTATAGTGGGTGAATGTGCCCCTATATGGGATATCCTTCATCTTCTCTAGAGAATGATCTTTTGGCATGTCATTCAGCATGATCTACTTCCACAACATCGATGGTTTTTGCAGCTTCTGCCTTCATCTCGAACTGGAGGGGGATTCTTAAAGCCTCGGCAAGGGCATCATGCATATCTACTGATAAGGGAGGGGACTAATTGATGGATACCTTTACTAGAATGTTTTAAAGATGTTTGAGGACATCATAATTCTATTCCATGCATATGATTCTACTTAAAGGAAGTTTCTCTGTGACAAGAGGTATAGCAGGCCCTGCCGACTTGACCGGCGGCTTACTGGTGCTGGGAATATCCTGATGCTCACTAGTTGAAGCCTGTAGAGTGACTACAAGATGTGGTCCAGATGAATGAAAATAGTACGTAGCATATCATGGCTAGTCACGGCGTAGTCGAGGTGGATCTACCTGATCAAGAAACGAAAACAGGGGTGAAGGCAGATCTGATGACACCCAATGAAAAGGTTGCGCGTGCTGAGCTCTACATTGGTCCTGCTGTCTAGCTTCGATGGCTTGCACATCCTGGCTGGAAGTATTGACTGAGATAATATGATGACCCATATTTCCATGGCTCTGCCAATGCTGGAAATGGCTAGGAACATTGGGAGGATCCGCCTGTCACTCCTCGCCGTCAAAAATCACATAGGGGTTTACCAGCTCTATAGTGCTAACTAAGGCGTACCCTAGACTGTCACTTGAAGAATCATACACTTCTGGATGGAGTTTAGGAGGAATATACATATCTGTGGGCATGAATTTTCCAATATTATGGGATGACGGAAACATTGGCGGGGGGCTTTGTTTTCTCTTGCGTCGCCGAAGTTTACTCTTCTGGGAAGAGGATGACTGAGACGACAATACAGAAGTAGTAGCTGTGGCCTCTGAAGGATCTAGTCGATTTAGGCATGCACGAATAATAAAATGGGTAGGGGTGACTATTTTACAAGCCAACCAATTTTCATACTTCTGGGACCCACAGTTAGAAACATGATGCCACTCGCCCTCACTGTTGCTACCACTATCAGGCTTCACGAATACACATGCCACTTATGTCGGAGCTGAGCCCAACGTGACTGCGTTGTTATCGACTTGGTCATGAAGACAATCCTTAAGCACATAACATTTTTTGAGGGTGTTCCCCATTATACAGTGATAGGGGAAATAGTTGGGGCGATTGGTGAGATCTACCTCTTCTGGCCTCCTGCATTTAGGAAATGTACAATCACCTGTTCCAAAGCACTACAGAAATAACCGGGGACCTGAGCCTTGCCAAATGATTTGGTATAGTTTCTCCTATCTAGGAAGGAGGTCAGGGAGCCTGGACCTTACGATAGTCTAGAGGAGCATGTCAAGGAGGTGGAACCTAGTTGTCTCAACTAGGTGGTGGCAGCACATTACACGGGGGCACCTGCCTATTCTGAGGTTGGTGCTTCTGGGCCAGAGGTTGTGCCTGCGGTGGTAGACCTCTATGAGGCTATGAGGGTGGCTCTACTGATAATAATTACAGGTGTATGGGGGCCTCTATTTGGTCCACTGTGGAAGGCTTGTCCCTAACGACCCTTCTCATGTGGATTTTTGGAGGCAACAGATGTGCCTAGATGGCCTATATCAAGGCTTCTTCTAGGCACTGGGCTTTATCGAAGAAGTCTCGGAATCCCTTGAGGAAGTTATGAGTGATACGAGAGGGGACCAGTTCTGTCTTAACATTCCCCACACACATCATTAGTATTTCTTCATAATTTAGTGGCATGTCAAGGCAGTATGTGATCCCTTTCTATCGGACGACAAAGTATGTGACACACTCATCGGGCCTCTGTTTTCATTTGAAGAGGTTTACAATACTCATCTTCCATGTAGTGGAACTATCTACTCATGTCTTCCCAGCCAGCTACTGACCCATGGTGTAGCTGGATATACCAGGCAAACGCAGGCCTTCCAACATCTATACGAAGCGTCGAAGTTTTCCAACCTTCTACTGCACTAGGGTTCCCAAAATGGATCCACACATATAAATGAAGTGGGCTAGATGTTGTGGAGGGTTTCACGTCCCATTAAAGGGGGAGAAGGTGGGATTTTTGAAACTCGTGGGTGCAGGCATATCATCCACCCATGACAGATATAGATTTCCATTAAGAGGGATAGCCACCTGTCGAGTTTCTAAAGCATCAAGGCGGGTGATGAGTGCTACCACTGGATCATCCGTGTGGGGGTTCTTGTCTTTAAGGGGATCCCGGACCACCTGTGCATTGTCAAGTTCTTCAACATGATAAGCAATCTCGAGAGCTCATGGATTGGATGGTGGGAGGATCTGTGGAGAAGCTGGGGAAACCTGAGATGGGTCCCGAGGATTGTCACACCACTTGGGTGGATTGGGAAACACATATTGTGCCCTCTTTCCATAGGATCCAACTTCAGCACTATCTATTGGGGTTGGACGATCAGGTTCACCATTAAGAAATTCACTAGGGGGAAGTTGTGTCTGTCCCTGTTGCCCTGGTCAAGGATCACCATAGTCTGGTCATCACTCCACAGCGTATTCAGCAAGGAGGCCATCGACCATCTTCTTGTGTTCTACAAGTTGCTAACACAACGTGACTTTTTTGGGATCTTCCTCCATCTTCTACACTGAGTCAGGTGGTTGGAGGGTTAGACATCTCTGAGGTACTACTCACCCCTATTGGTATTTCGGCTAAGGACCAACACCTCGATGGACATAGGAAGACCCAGTAGATTTATCTTTTGATGAGTAATCCATCCTAATGGATCCAATATGTGTGATACTCCCTCAGGTGGGTAGGTCCTCTCCAAGAATCTCTAGCTTGTTCTCACCCCCGGTAGGTCATCTATGTTAACCGCGACCCCACCTGGAGGCATATCTTTTCTATCACCAGGAAACATGGGATGGCACCAGATGGAACAGAAGTGGAGGGTAGAATAATTCCCCCAACCATGGATTTTCACATGGGGAGAAACCTCCTTGATTATCCTCTGGATCACTTTAAAGCTCTGGATGCATCTTTGTTGTAGTTTGCTATAGCGGCCTGGTGACTCAGGGTGCTGGGATATGATGAGTGAGGCCAAATCAACCAAACAACATTGTTGAACAATGTCTTCAAAGTGTGCCTGGATCATAGGGTAGGCCACTCGTTGATGTCAAAGATGGAAATGAGTCACCAAGAGGGTCTGGTGAAAGCATCCAACCTCCTTAGGGGTGAATGATTTGGGTGCCCTGAAATTCGGCGCTACAATTGGCCAAAACATCTCTGGGAAATGGTCTGGTATAAGAAAGTCCTATAAGATTCTTGGCCCAAACATGGGGTCTGGCCCTTCATTCACCCCTCATAAACTGGAGGTGGATGGGGATCTGGTAGAGGTACTGAAGCAGACCGCTGAGATAGTAGGTTGGCTGGTGGAGAGTACGGCGAGTGGGATGACAAACCACTACATCTCGGTCTATCCTTCAGGATTGCAGTGATTTGGCCACCACATAATGATAATACGGGATGGCGACTATAGTTTTTGGCATAGGGACTGCGGCTACTGGCAGAGGACCCTATGGTTGCTCATCCGTCATCATCCCCCAAACAAATCTCTATGATCTCTAGTCGACGTAGTGTATGCTTCTAGAGATGATGGTGGAGATTGTGTGGTTGGACCCTGGGAAGACTCCAAATTGTAGTCCTCTTGAATGTATCTGTAGAGGTAGACAGGGATTCGGTGGACCTCGCATTCTTGAAGTATGTATCTAATAAACCTCATTCCTTCCTCGACCCTTGACATGGAAGACTGGGGTGAGGGTTCCATTTCTGAATCATATTCCACCTCAAGAATCTGAGAAGAAGGCTGGTTTAATCTCGGTCTGAACAAGGAGGTTCGTCGGCCTAGCTGGTTCTGGGGTGGATAGGACTTCCACCTGAGTGAGCTGGGGTGTGAGGAGAACATGGGAAAAGGTCAAAGGGAAAATGGGGAGGACCTCTATACCCACTAGTCGATGCATGAATAAGATCTCTACAAGAAGTTCTGAAGAGGTAGGACCTCTTTTGGAGCTGGTAGAAGCATGGGTAGGGCCTCCATGCTTATTTCCCCTAGCAGCGTCAGTGCAGACAGGTTCCTCGTACTAGTCAAGCCGAACACAGGTAGGACCTTTGTTCTAGGTGCCGATGAAGCAACTAAGACCTTCAATCCTCTGATTTCTAGGGCGAGGAGGACCTTCTCCGGCCATTCTAAGGACATGTGGGAGGCCTCCATGCTAGAGATTAAATGGATGCATAACATCTCCACACAGGTGGCCTGTGGAAGGATGAATGATTCCATACCCGATGGCATAAGCACAGAAGAGTCTTCCATAAAAAGTGTCACTGTCAGGGGAAGGACCCTCATTCGAATTAAAGGTGGAAAGGGGAAGACCTCCACACTGAGCATGGGAGTGGGGAGGACTCTCATTCTCAGTGGTAGTCGTATGGGGAGGACCTCTGTATTGGGTGTCGTTGCTGCGGGTCGGCCCGTGGTGGGCACTACCTGTGCCAACAGCTAGGAGGGTCAACCCAGCCCATCTGTGGGGAAATTAGGGCCTTGATCTAGGATGGTTGGATGGGTGCCCCAACTCAGTGTAATCAAGAGGCTGATGGTCTACATCGGTGGTGTCACGAGCCACGTTAGTGGTTAATGTTGATGCCCCTTGGCGGGCATCCTCATCGGCCTGCACCTGACACTAGCGTCGGGTCAGCCAGTCTGGGGCCGGTGGTGGAAGCACATAGCTAACATTCTCCTCGACTCATGGGACCATGTGGTGGAACTAGAGCGGCCTAGTGGGGGGCCTCCTTGGGATCCCCTGGAATGGGATCCCAGCTGGGGTGGCCCGGAAATCTGCCACCTCATCAGCATAGGGGAGGGAGTCATCAAAACAATATGGGTAGAGGCTCCCAAAAAGGTTATGTGTTGGAGTGGGGAGCAGTGGATCCTTGTGCATCCCTTAGGGTGGTGGTGTAAATGAGGCACATACACCTCCAAATCCTAGTGGTCCATATCCCAAGTTTGGATAATCCTCGCCTCCTCATATCGGTAGGCGAGGCCATTTATCACCCTTTTTTGAACGACCTTAGAAGGGGAGATGGGGTGTGGGAACCCTGCAGTTGTGGACGTGGAGATGGTTGAAAAAGTATTGGATCCATGAGGGATTTTCGCATTAACATTTCCCCTACACCTTCGTCGGTGGATGGGTGGTGATCAGTTTCCTGTTGTGGCAGCTTGGGTCCTGGATGGCAGGGAGATTAAACCATTAGTGCCAAAATAAGGAAATCGAATTCCAATTCCCCAGTTCCATTACGTCTTCCATGGATGGTAAGAGGGATCCAAACTAACAACATCACATATTTAGATGTCCAACTTTTTAACTACCCCGACTTCTGGTGAGTTTCCCGCCAGGCCCACTATTTTCTGGGCGAGACCTAGTGTCGAATAATTGGATCTAGTGACCTGATATTCCAATGATGTATCGAATTCTACTAATCTCCACATTGAGGAGAAGAAATTCATTCCGGTTTCAACATTTATGTTTCTGATGCTTTCACAGGGGTGCACGCATCCGTCCGTTTTGAAGGATGAGGATGCACTAAATGTTACCCCGTATTCCCACTTCCCAAAGCCAGGTGGCATCTGTCGCCTGTTCAGGGACATTTTCTCCTTGATCGAAATGGGATGATTGGATGTTGGTTCCTCCTTTGGTGTATTCCTCCTTAGAACTCGTCCCCTATTTCGGGTCTCCCTTATAGATTAAGACGTTGTTCATGAAACTCTTCCTAGTGTCATGTCTTCATGGATGCGAGTTAATTACATTACTTCTGTAAAGACATTCCAAAAGGTCTAGTAAATGAAGTAACCTTTTTTGGGGGAGTAGTCATGTTGGACATCACTAGAGTGTCTGGACACTCAAAAACTAGTGCTTCTATGTTTCTTCCCTTTATTGTAGGATCTCTCAAGGGCACATAATCCCAATGAATCCCATATTGAAATTGGGGAATTGTATGTCATAGGCATGTCTCTAAGGTTTTTCCCAACTTCCCTTTTTTAACACATGGTATGTCGTGAGTTTAACATCTACCAGAGATAGATCAGACTGATCAGACTGCTTACTAGAGTGGATCAGATGGGCGAAACCCCTAGAGGGAACACTGATGCTGGGAGCAGCAAGAAAGTGGGTGACATGATTTCATCGGGATGTGGTGTCCCGTGTAAGAATCAGGATGGGTGTGGATTGTTGAATGCATGGGGAGCAAGATAAGGTTGACCTGAGGGAAATAGTGAAGTTGGGCTTGATCCATGAAGAGACTTCCTACGTATCCCCATGGTAGTGAATCAAAGTCTATGTGGTTCGGTGAGGCAATGGGACACCTAAGGAGGCGACCCCAATGAGGGGGCCTTGAGGAAGTGGAACCTCTGGGTTGGGGCATGACCTTCCTGAAACATATAGGCTTGATGGAAAGACCAGGATGAGACATGGGTGATGGGCTTGAACCTCAGGAAGGATTTATATTTATCCCCATGGAAGGTAATCAAAGTCCACATAGTTCAGGATGGGGGTATAGAATAGGGGTGTGTGTAGAGGACAGCGGCCCAATGATATATTGGGGCTTATGCATGGTTAGCAGCCCGAGAGTTGGTCTGATTCTAGAGGGGGAGACCAAAAATATGGGTCCTAATGGAGGGGACTACAACTTCTTCCCATTTTATGGGGTCACAATGTCTTACCACTAGATGGGGTCAATGGCTTGCCACTGGTAGGGGTCACAACGACTTACCACCGGATGGGGTCACAATGGATTACTGCTGGATGAGGCCCCAAAGGCTTACCGCTATTTGGGGTTGGACCTTAGGTAGGCTTCCTACGTACCTTATCTAGGAGACAAGGATGAAAGCCCATGTAGTTTTAATGGGTATACTTTAATGTCTTCCAGGACGAAAAGGGGCATACAATTTAACGTCATGCGAGACAAGGGTAAACTGACATAAAGTGGTCAGGATTGTCTAATGAACCACTGTGGAGTGTTCGAGGCCAATGGTTGTTGGGATTGAACTTTAGGGAGGCTTCTTACATACATTTCCTTGGTAAGGAGCAAATTCCAAGTAGTTCGGAATGTGTGTTTAGTGAACCGATGTGAAGGGGGTTGGGACTAATGGTTGTTGGGTGTGAACCTTTGGGAGGATTCCATTGTACCTTTCCTTGGAAAGGATACAAGTCCATAGAATTTGGAATGGGTGTTTTGTGAACTAACATGAAGGGGGTTGGGACCAATGGTTTTTGGGCTTGAACCTCAGGTAGGCTTCCTACGTACCTTTCCTTAGCAAGGATCAAAGTCCACGTAGTTCAGAAAAGTTGTTGGGACTAACACTCTAGGGAGACCCAGAGAGGACATTATGGTCGACGCTTACTCTAAGCCCACCTGAGTCATGCTCAGTGTGAGAAACAAGAGCCAGCAAGGACTTGACGATCATGTCATGAAATATGCGTCTGTGGGAAGTGGAGTGGGGCTTACACGTGGTTAGTGGCCCAAAAAGGAAATAGGGGATTACACGTGGTTCGCCACCCAAGGAGATAGATATTGGTACTTACTCTAGGATGGAGGCATGGGCGATGGCAAGGCCCAAAGGAAGAGGTATTTGGCATGGAAGAGAGGAGGTTTCTGGTTCCCATTCCCCCCTATGGTCTTTGGCACCGAAGAAGAAAGGAGGAGTAAGGGTACTACCTTCTACAAAAAATATAGGGGGCTTACACCAAGATGGTTTCCCTTCCCCATGGACAATATTCTCTCAAACAAAGTGGATATCATTCCATGGGAGGAATATTTCACTCCTGTGGAGACTAGTGGGCATAGAGAATGTCTGAGATGGGGTGCCCTGCCTACAGTGCGCGGGGTGAGGTCACAGTTTAACCTCATGTGTTGAGCATGATTGTGCTTGGTAGTTTAACATCCTGAAGCTCCGACGAGGTGGGTTCACTTCACACCCCTAGGACTTACATAACTGGCATGCTATAACGCTTGGTTAAGGGAAGGCACAAACAATGTTGTGGTGAGGGGACGTCATGAAGTGATTCGCTAACGTGCCCACATTAGCGTGGCTATGCAAATAAGAAATAGTCATTAGCATGCCTATGTGAAGAATCATGAGGTGAAGAAATGCAATGGGGAGTGCCACCCAAGGGACTTTGAAAACTCTTCATGCAAACTTGGAGGGTCTCACATAAAAAGGGCAAGTGACACGTGTGTTGCGCATAATAGGGGATCAGACATGGCACCTTAAGGTAATGACAACAGATGGAGTGAACAAGGAGGGTTGTGTGAATGATGAGATGTTGTGCGCAATATGCGAGGGCTACGCACAAACCGGAAGGGTGTGCCAAAAAATAGAGGTTGCGCGTAGGATGGAACGCCAATGCACAAAATCGGTCTGATGTAGGGGGAAACTTGCACTCAAGAGAAATATTTAGCATGAAAATGACTTGGGGTAAAAGGAAATAGATGAGTATCACACCCAAGAGGGACCACTAGAAGGGGGACCTATTACACAAGATCTAATACCTTGAGGCCATAGTGTTTTCTCATGGTCGCGGAAAAGGTTTCTTTCACGCAGTAGAGCATCGCTTCCTCTTCTGTTCCCATCCCTGAAGGGAGGGGGGTTGCTTCTTTTTATAGCTAAAGACCTCAGAGGTAGCACACAAGGGGAGTTGTGTGCAAACAATCATTTGACATCGCATTGGGCATGCATGATTTTTCGCGCCAGAGGAAAGTGGGCATGTCTCCCAGACCTTTGCGCGCCAGTGCCTTTGGCAGTGTCTGGGGGGTCACCGCAAAAGCCTTCCTTTGAAATCACATTGGCCACACAAGGGTTTGCGTTCTTCCAGGTACCTTCATGCTAAGGCCTTAACAGATTCTTGATCATGCCGGTGTGCAAGGGCCTCTTTGGCGTCGCATTGGGCATGCAAGATTTTGTGCGTCGGGAGGAGCGTTGCACTCAACTCTATGCTCTTACGGACCAGTTCCTTAGGAAGTTTTGGATGCACTACTGAGGAAGCCTACCTTTGACATCGCATTGGGTGTGCAAGTGTTTGCGTTCCAGAGGGCCTTTTGCACGCACTTGTCTCCCAGGTCGCGGAATCCTCTCCTTCCCTTCCAAATCCATTTGTTTATCTTTATCATCCTGATCCTGGCCCTATCCAAAAATCAGCGTCAATAGTGTCATAAATAAATTTATTTATTTAATGTCTAAAAATTATAAATAAAATACCATGATGTATGAAATATTTTTAGATTTATAATGACTATTTATAGTCAAAGAGATCAATTATAGATCCCTATTTTAAAATTGGTTTAGTAAAATATACAAGTTTATACTATATTTCTCTTTAGATTAAATTAATTATTATAATATTATTTTATCACACCCATGTGGCTCCACGGGGTTCTAAAATCGACCCAAGAATTCCCATGGTTAGAAACATATCATCCAATAAGATTAGGAAATGTTTTAGGGTAGTTTAATCTTATTATAATAATAGTTTTACCCTTATTTACTAGATTTACCCTTTCACCATGGTAAATAAAAATAATTACTGAAGTTATTATTCATAATATCGAAAAATAAAAGGTACTTATTTACCCAATTTGGACGTTATGATTCCCAATATAGAATCAAATTATCCAAATTCAAAGTAAATAATTTGTAAAAATTAATTTAAAATTAATTCTCATTGTCAAAACTAAAAGGCAAGGTTTTAAGAAGTAAAAACTATCAATAGATTGGAATTTGTTTATGTCCAATTTAAATGTGAAATTACTTACAATGATCAAAAATTGGATTAAATGATAAAAACATTATCCAATTACATTTTAAAACCTATTAAAATGAAAATATATCTTTATAAATAAATAAAATGAAATGATAGTTTTGAATTAAAATACAATATTTTTCACTATTTATAAAAATATGGATTTTATCAAAAAAAATGCCAAAATGTCAACTAATGTTAATTTTGATACCTCACTTCTAAAGAAGTTTATTTTTTCAAATAGATCATATAAAAGTGACAAAAACTAGATTTAAAAATGGTTCTCTATAAAAAGGTGGAAAAATACCTTTTAAAATATTAGAATATTTTATGCTTCAAATTATATTCATTCTCATTTTAAGTATCTAAATTTTATTGGATAAATGTAAATACATTTAAAAAATGTTTGTAATCATACTGTTGTTATTTATGTTCATTCCTGCTAATACAACAGCTGGGCGTTAACTAAAATTTTAAAAAATATTATTATTATTATTTTATTTTTTGGTATAACTCAATGTTGTGTGCAGAATAAGATTTCATAGAAACTCATTGTTGCATGTCATGTAATCTATTATATAAAGTTTCATATTTAACTTAAAATTAATATCTTATTCATAAATTTTACTAGATATGAAAAGTTATTATTCTATAAATACCTTATAAGGCCCCAGCCTTAAACCTTACTTAATATTGAATTAAAAGAATAATTCACGTTGAGGATCTTTTCAGGTTTAGAGTTTTAGAGAATTAGAACATAACTATTACATCTCAAAAGATTACAAAGTAGTCACTTATACTAAGTTTCCATAATAAAAAAAACTCTTGAAAGAAACATGTCTAGTTCCATGTTTTATATAGCATGACATTCCCTTGATCCCATCCTTGACCTTATTCCACATTAAGTCCTGTGAAAAACATTTCAAAAAAACTTGGGATGAGCATAAAAATCTCAGTAAGGGATACAGAAAGAATGAAAACTGTTAGTTTTTCAAACATCAAATAAACCATATATACTCTATCAAAGTAATACCTTCACCTTCATGAAGTAGTAAAAACTCTTCACTGAATAAAGTATCATTACTTACCTTTTTATAACCAAAGTATTTCCATAAAACCCATATAAAGAACACATAACATATATAAAGGTAACTTGGGACATAAACATACTTAAGTGGAATAACCATACGGTCGACTTCCACACATATCACTTAATGAAATAGCCATACGGCCAATTTCCATACATACTTAATGGAATAGCCATACGGCCGACTTCCATACCCAATGCATTGGAGGTTATAACGTAACCACCCATCTTGGTATTCACGGAACCACCCGTCATATGGTTTATAATGTAACCACCCATTAAAATGTCCAAGTACCAGTATAAAATCATAAAACATAAAACCAATATAAAGGAATGATGACATTTCCACATTTCAATCACAATATATCATAAATATATTGACATAATAGAATCCTTTTTCAAAACCATTTTCAACACCAAAATACATAAAAGATTATATGGTATTTATCTTATTCTAAAAACATTACGACTTGTTGAGAAAGCCAAAGACCAGATAATACTCACGATGGCAGAAAAGGTCGTTGTCGCCGCGTACGTTAAAAGAAACATTCCTTTTTGTCATTTTGTTAAACGCTTCATAGAAAAGGATTCCTTTGGTATAAAAGTAAAATTCAAAGGGTTTTATACACCGTATAAAAGAAAGTTGTGTATAAAACGAAATATGCCTCTGTGAAAGGAGATTGAGACGAAGTCCCTTACCTCGGGTCCGACTTGACTCAATCGTTCTTTAACGTCCTGAATAATAAACTTGAGTTAATTTATACTTGATTAAGAACCTTTTTAAAGTTCATTATTCCTTTTATATCACTTATTGCCATGTTATAAACATTATGTAACCATTTAAGTTAATAATGTTTGTTTTGTCAATATTTGGTTCTTAAGTCGAAAGTGGACTTCTTACAATTACATGTTGTTCGTGTGGTCAAAGGTTCTTTATATCCAGAATGAAATTCCTGATTTGGATATAATATGTATCGTATATATCCATCATATACATGTATTTATAATATTACATAATCATTTAGAGGTAAGAAATGAAATGCACCGTTCATGGAGACGGTAAGCCGTACGTACGCATGAACGCTACTTTCATTTCTTTGTCATATTAATGGAATTAAAAATAAATGAGAGGTATGTATATTTTAATTCCAGAATTATATTCATCATTTAGATATATCATTAACTATATATATCCATTATATACATGTACTTTTAATAGTACATTACATTTGGGGATAAGAAATGAAATGCACCGTTCATGGAGACGGTAAGCTGTACGTACGCATGAACGCTACTTTCATTTCTATCTCATTCTTTAATGGAAAGAAATAATAATTATATAGAGGTATATTATAATTCCAGTATAACATCATATATAATAACTTTAAATCCATCCTTTACACGTCCCACATATGGCATTAACGAATCACATCACTTTGAGGGGGCGGTAGTCCGCACTTCCTTAAATGAAGATATCGTGTTTACCCATAATGGAAACCATAATGGTATGCCCAAAATGAAAAATAATGAAGCTTAAAGAAAAAATAAACATATTATATATCATATATAAAAATAGTGACATCATACTGGCCACCCTTGAAGGTGTTAAATGAGTATTGAACAATCATCGTTTCAGGAGGCAGAATTTCGCCATCCACGGAAACCGTATGTTCTTTAACCATTTGATGTAGTTGTGTGAGAGTGTCTCTCGAATAAATCTTATAACAACATCCTAGTATTTTGATGATACTGGTGTTGTTACAAAATAAGTAAATAAAAAGAGTTTAGAGGGTTGTAGAAGCAAAATAAAACAAATGAACAAGAGAGAATGAATTACCTTTAAAAGTGTAACTCCTTTTGATTTGAGCCTAAAGGATTCCTTTGAAAGGATTATTCCCAAAGGGAATCCTCTAGGATGAGGAGAGGGATGTGGAGAGAGTAAAGGGTCAGGGGTTGACTGAGCCAAAGGCTTGAGGAGTGTGTGAAATGAGGTAGAGGTGGGGGCCTTTTATAAGAGGAGAGGAGGGGCACTTTTGGAAAGTAAAGAAATATTACTTTATTTGAAAATGTGTTTCGGTTTTAAAAGGTCCCACATTGAAATAATTCGTGGATAAGGTGATAAGGGTTCGAAATCCACCCATCCAATAAGTTTTGGACATGTTTAGTTCATATATTTTACATTATCTTTCCATTTTATTTAAATCGTTAAATAATGAGGTCATCGCTGCATCATCATGATGTCATAAATAATTTAATTTATTTAGTGTCTAAAAATTATAAAAAAAATACTATGATGTAGGAAATATTTTTATATTTCCAATGACTATTTATAATCAAAAATCTGACTTGTATAACCCCATTTAAAAATTGTTTTAGTAAAACATATCATGTTTGTGTCAGTTTTACTTTTACATTAAATAAAAAGTTATTTATGTCATTTCCCAACCAAAGTGTCTCCATGGGGTCCCCAAGTTGACCCATGGCTTTTCTTGGTCGTCCATGACACAAAAAATGAGGGTAGGACATGTTTCAAGCTCATCTTATGTTATTAAAGCATTATTTTTACCATAAACTACACTAATTACCACTAATCGCGCTTAAGAACTTAATAAGTTACTATTCACCAAAAAATTATTATAATCTCATTGAACCACATTTTACTTCTTAATGACAACCATGTATTTCGGATTTTTGAAATTCAAAACACAATGATGGAAAAATTTCATTTAAACGGAAAATCAGTCTTTATAAGTACCACTTATTGGTTTCACTATTCATCAAAAAATGATGTTTTTCAGAAAATTACCAAAAATTTACCCTAATCTATATTTGATATTACGAACTCAAAAATGAAGTCTATTTTAAAAAATTCAAAACATATAAGTCATATTAATTAATTTAATAATTAATTCCCACTGTCAGAGAAAATAATGTGTTTTTATGAAACAATAAGTATCAAAAGATTGACACTAGTTTAAGTCCGATTTCAAAGTGAAATTAATTCCAACGACCACTATTGGATTTAATGGTAAAAATATTTTCTAATTTCAATTTAAAACCAATTCAAAAGATAATATAATCATATAAATAAATTAGATTAAAAAGAGGTTTTGAATTAAAATACAACATTTTACACTATTCATTAAAAAAATGAACTTTATCAGAAAGGTACCAAAAATTTACACAAAGTAAATTTTGATGTCCTGATTCTAAAGAAGAGTTATATTTGGTCCAATAGAATTTATAAGATCGATCAAAACTATATTTAATGACGGTTCTCCGTCAAAAGGTGATAAGTGGACCTTTCGTGAAAATTAGGGTATAAATGCCTAAAATTGAACTCTTTCCGTATTTTAAGCCTTTATCTTTTATTGGGTAAGTGTAAAAACATTTAAAAACATATATAATCATATTTTAGTTATTTCTATCCATTCCCGCCAGTACAACGACTACTCGTTAACTAACATTTAAAATAATATTATTTTATTACTTGTGTGCAACGTAAGTTTTCAAAGAAACTCATCGTTGCGTACCTAGTACGCTATCGAACGTAGAAACACCTTTTAATTAAAATTAATATTTAATTCGTAAATATTAATAAATATGAAAATTATTTATTCTTTATTTACCAAGGATGTTACATCCTTCCCCTCTTTTGGGAATTGCGTCCTCACAATTTTATTCACTTATCAAAATAAGTGGGGGTATTTATCCCTCACAGCATTTTCAGATTCCCACGTTGCCTCTTCAATCACATGGTTTTTCCACAAAACCTTTACCTGATGAATCACCTTATTCCGTAACACCTGCTCCATGTGGTCAAGAATCTGGACCAGTTGTTCCTCATAAGATAGGTTCTCTTCCAGCTGAACTACCTCTGGACTCAAAACATGAGATGGATCTGGAATATACTTTCTCAACATTGAAACATGAAAAACATTGTGTACCTGAGATAAACACGGAGGTAAATCCACCCGGTATGCAACTGATCCAACTCTCTCCATAATTTCATATGGTCCAATAAACCTTGGACTTAGCTTTCCTTTCTTACCAAATCTCATCACACTTTTCCAAGGAGAAACCTTGAGAAAAACATGATCACCTACCTCAAAAGATAGATCCTTCCTCCGGTTATCTGTATAACTCTTCTTCTTGATCTGAGCTATTCTCATGTGTTTCTGAATCAACTGAACTTTTTCTTCCATCTCTTCTACCAATTATGGTCCCATCAGCTTCCTTTCACCCACTTCATCCCAAAATGCTGGAGTTCGACACCGCTTCCCATATAATTCCTCAAATGATTCCATCTGTATACTGGAATGAGAACTGTTATTATAAGAAAACTCAACCAAAGAAATATGTTGGTCCCAACTTCCCTGATAATCCATAGAACAAGCTCGTAGCATATCCTCCAATGTCTGAATTGTTCGTTCTGACTTCCCATCTGATTGAGGATAAAAAGCTGTACTAAAATTTAATTCAGTACCCAAAGACTTCTGAAGGCCTTTCCAAAAGTTATAAGTAAACCTGGGATCACGATCCGATACAATGGAGAGAGGAACACCTGACTATCTCTTTAAGATACAAACGGGAAAGTTGATCAAGAGAGAAAGTATATCGTATAGCAAGGAAATGAGCAGATTTGGTCAAGCGATCAACAATAACACAGATTGCATTATTACCTCGATATGTCTACGGTAATCCCACAACTAAGTCCATGGATATATTCTCCCATTTCCACTCTGGCACTGGTAAAGGCTGAAGCATCCCTTTCGGTAACTGTCGCTCTGCTTTAACCTGTTGACATGTCAAACACTTCACAGTAAAATCAGCAATGTCCCTTTTCATTCCATCCCACCAGCAATACTCCCGCAGATCTCTGTACATCTTAGTACTTCCAGGATGAACTGAAAACGGGGAACTATGAGCCTCACATAACAACTCATTCTTCCACTGTGAATCACAAGGCACACATAACCTCTTTCCAAGCCTCAAAACACAAACAGAAACTTATCCAAGAACTCATGGAAAATTTTATTCATAAGATCCATGAATACAGCAGGTGCATTGGTTAACCCAAAAGGCATAACTACAAATTCATAATGGCTATATCTAGTACGGAACGCAGTCTTCAGAACGTCTGCTTCTTTTACTTTCAACTGATGGTACCCCGACCTCAAGTCAATATTCGAAAAATACTGAGCTCCCTGGAGTTGATACCACTTCATTCGATGGCCCAACATCTGCTGAAGTTGTTTCAAAGGATATCACCACCCCTTTCTGCTTGTAGTCTGGCTGCATTCCCCCAGTTGAGTTCTTCGTTGGACACTCGTTTGCATAATGACCCATTTCATTACACTTAAAACATCTTACCGTTGGCTTTTCATTTACTGCTTGATCATCTTCATTACAGTTACGAGCAATATGACCAGACTTACCACACCGAAAGCACTTACCATACTTGGATAAACATTCTCCAGGATGCATTTTACCACACTTCTCACAGGATGGATATTTGGTTTTCTTACCTCCTTGCTTCTTTGATGAATTCTTCCCCTTTGCATGCCAACTAGATCTCTTATTCTGTTGTTTGTCATAGAACACCTGATCATCGGCAAACTCCATTTCCACCTTCTCCGCACATCGAAAAAGTTTTTCATAACTTTTGAACTCACGAGAAGATAAATCCCTTCGATACTTTGGCTTTAACCCTGAGTAAAAACGGTTTATTTTACTATCAAGATCCCGTATGAAGTTTGGAGCATACCTTGCCAATCGAGTGAACTTTTCTTCATAAGCAGCCACTGAATCATCCACCTGCCTCAATTCTAGGAACTGTTTTTCCATCCTAAGACGAACCACATTAGGAAAATATTTCTCAAGAAACATACCTTTGAATTCGTCCCAGTGAAGATCCTTAATCTCATCACTATCCCTTATATTTTTCACCATCGACCACCACTGATCAGCTTCACCTTCAAAACGGTAAACAGCAAGACTAACCTTTTGATGTTCTGAACACCCCATGACATTAAAAATCTTCTCCAGTGCTTTAATCCACCCTTCAACTTGCACAGGGTCAGATGATCCTCTGAATGATGGGGGATGTTGCCTCATGAAATGTTCCACCACTGACATGTTCCTCTGTGGTTGATCTGGCTGATCTCGTGCATGGATACCACCACCATTTATAGCCTGAGTCAACTGTGCCACCACTGCAACAAACTGTTCAGTTCCGATTCCGACCATCTCAGGTTGCTGATTTGGAAGGTTATCTTCCTCCTGACGTCGTCCCAACATAGCTGCTTTGTTTCCTCTACGGAAAACCATTCTAAACACAGAAATATCTAAGGCGAAGCAATATGGTAATCCGTAAATGCTATATCATTTCAATCATATTATAATTTAACACTTTTCTAACTCCTAAAGTTGTCTAAACCGACCTTTGATACCAACTATAAGGCCCCAGCCTTAAACCTTACTTAATATTGAATTAAAAGAATAATTCACGTTGAGGATCTTTTCAGGTTTAGAGTTTTAGAGAATTAGAACATAACTATTACATCTCAAAAGATTACAAAGTAGTCACTTATACTAAGTTTCCATAATAAAAAAAACTCTTGAAAGAAACATGTCTAGTTCCATGTTTTATATAGCATGACATTCCCTTGATCCCATCCTTGACCTTATTCCACATTAAGTCCTGTGAAAAACATTTCAAAAAAACTTGGGATGAGCATAAAAAGCTCAGTAAGGGATACAGAAAGAATGAAAACTGTTAGTTTTTCAAACATCAAATAAACCATATATACTCTATCAAAGTAATACCTTCACCTTCATGAAGTAGTAAAAACTCTTCACTGAATAAAGTATCATTACTTACCTTTTTGTAACGAAAGTATTACCATAAAACCCTTATAAAGAACACATAACATATATAAAGGTAACTTGGGACATAAACATACTTAAGTGGAATAACCATACGGTCGACTTCCACACATATCACTTAATGGAATAGCCATACGGCCAATTTCCATACATACTTAATGGAATAGCCATACGGCCGACTTCCATACCCAATGCATTGGAGGTTATAACGTAACCACCCGTCCTGGTATTCACGGCACCACCTGTCATATGGTTTATAACGTAACCACCCGTTAAAATGTCCAAGTACCAGTATAAAATCATAAAACATAAAACCAATATAAAGGAATGATAACATTTCCACATTTTAATCACAATATATCATAAATATATTACCATAATAGAATCCTTTTTCAAAACCATTTTCAATACCAAAATATATAAAAGAGTATATGGTATTTATTTTATTCTAAAAACATTACGGCTTGTTGAGAAAGCCAAAGACCAGATAATACTCGCGGCGGCAGAAAAGGTCGTTGTCGCCGCGTACGTTAAAAGAAACATTCCTTTTTGTCGTTTTGTAAAACGCTTCATAGAAAAATATTCCTTTTGTATAAAAGTAAAATTCAAAGGGATTTATACACCGTATTAAAGAAAGTTGTGTATAAAACGAAATATGCCTCAATGAAAGGAGATTGAGACGAAGTCCCTTACCTCGGGTCCGACTTGACTCGATCATTCTTTAACGTCCTGAATAATAAACTTGAGTTAATTTATACTTGATTAAGAACCTTTTTAAAGTTAATTATTCCTTTTATATCACTTATTGCCATGTTATAAACATTATGTAACCATTTAAGTTAATAATGTTTGTTTTGTCAATATTTGGTTCTTAAGTCGAAAGTGGACTTCTTACAATTACATGTTGTTCGTGTGGTCAAAGGTTCTTTATATCCAGAATGAAATTCCCGATTTGGATATAATATGTATCATATATATCCATCATATACATGTATTTATAATATTACATAATCATTTAGAGGTAAGAAATGAAATGCACCGTTCATGGAGACGGTAAGTCGTACGTACGCATGAACGCTACTTTCATTTCTTTGTCATATTAATGGAATTAAAACTAAATGAGAGGTATGTATATTTTAATTCCAGAATTATATTCATCATTTAGATATATCATTAATTATATATATCCATTATATACATGTACTTTTAATAGTACATTACATTTGGGGACAAGAAATGAAATGCACCGTTCATGGAGACGGTAAGCCGTACGTACGCATGAACGCTACTTTCATTTCTATCTCATACTTTAATGGAAAGAAATAATAATGATATAGAGGTATATTATAATTCCAGTATAACATCATATATAATAACTTTAAATCCATCCTTTACACGTCCCACATATGGCATTAACGAATCACATCACTTTGAGGGGGCGGTAGTCCGCACTTCCTTAAATGAATATATCGTGTTTACCCATAATGGAAACCATAAAGGTATGCCCAAAATGAAAAATACATAAGCTTAAAGAAAAAATAAACATATTATATATCATATATAAAAATAGTGACATCATACTGGCCACCCTTGAAGGTGTTAAATGAGTATTGAACAATCATCGTTTCGGGAGGCAGAATTTCGCCATCCATGGAAACCGTATGTTCTTTAACCATTTGATGTAGTTGTGTGAGAGTGTAGCTGGAATAAATCTTATAAAAACATCCTAGTATATTGATGATACTGGTTTTGTTACAAAATAAGTAAATAAAAAGAGTTTATAGGGTTGGAGAAGCAAAACAAAACAAATGAACAAGAGAGAATGAATTACCTTTAAAAGTGTAACTCCTTTTGATTTGAGCCTAAAGGCTTCCTTTGAAAGGATTATGCCCAAAGGGAATCCTATAGGATTAGGAGAGGGATGTGGAGAGAGTAAATGGGCAGGGGTTGGCCGAGCCAAAGGCTTGAGGAGTGTGTGAAATGAGGTAGAGGTGGGGGCCTTTTATAAGAGGAGAGGAGGGGCACTTTTGGAAAGTAAGGAAATATTACTTTATTTGAAAATGTGTTTCGGTTTTAAAAGGTCCCACACTGAAATAATTCATGGATAAGGTGATAAGGGTTCGAAATCCACCCATCCAATAAGTTTTTGACATGTGTAGTTCATAGATTTTACATTATCATTCCATTTTATTTAAATCGTTAAATAATGAGGTCATCGTTGCATCATCATGATGTGATAAATAATTTAATTTATTTAGTGTCTAACAATTATAAAAAAAATACTATGATGTAGGAAATAGTTTTATCTTCACAATGACTATTTATAATCAAAAATATGACTTGTATAACCCCATTTAAAAATTGTTTTAGTAAAACATATCATGTTTGTGTCATTTTTACTTTTACATTAAATAAAAAGTTATTTATGTCATTTCCCAACCAAAGTGTCTCCATGGGGTCCCCAAGTTGACCCATGGCTTGTCTTGGTCGGCCATGACACAACCAATGAGGGTAGGACATGTTCCAAGCTCATCTTATTTTATTAAAGCATTATTTTTACCTTAAACTACACTAATTACCACTAATCGCGATTAAGAACTTAATACGTTACTATTCACCAAAAAATTATTATAATCTCATTGAACCACATTTTACTTCTTAATTAAAACCATGTATGTCGGATTTTTGAAATTCAAAACACAATGATGGCAAAATTTCATTTAAACGGAAAATCAGTCTTTATAAGTACCACTTATTGGTTTCACTATTCATCAAAAAATGATGTTTTTCAGAAAATTACCAAAAATTCACCCTAAGATATATTTGATATTACGAATTCAAAAATGAAGTCTATTTTACAAAATTCAAAACATATAAGTCATATTAATTAATTTAATAATTAATTCCCACTGTCAGAGCAAATAGCGTGTTTTTATGAAACAATAAGTATCAAAAGATTGACACTAGTTTAAGTCCGATTTCAAAGTGAAATTAATTCCAACGACCACTATTGGATTTAATGGTAATAATATTTTCTAA
The DNA here is from genome assembly GCA_963277665.1 of Viscum album. Classification (NCBI taxonomy): domain Eukaryota; kingdom Viridiplantae; phylum Streptophyta; class Magnoliopsida; order Santalales; family Viscaceae; genus Viscum; species Viscum album. The sequence continues at coordinate 1,763,012,152 of OY728123.1, forward strand.
TTTCACTTTAAAACCAATTCAAAAGATAATCTAATCATATAAATAAATTAGATTAAAAAGAGGTTTTGAATTAAAATACAACATTTTACACTATTCATTAAAAAAATGAACTTTATCCGAAAGGTACCAAAAATTTACACAAAGTAAATTTTGATGTCCTGATTCTAAAGAAGAGTTATATTTAGTCCAATAGAATTTATAAGATCGATCAAAACTATATTTAATTAGAGTTCTCCTTCAAAAGGTGATAAGTGGACCTTTCGTGAAAATTAGGGATTAAATGCCTAAAATTGAACTCTTTCCGTATTTTAAGCCTTTATCTTTTATTGGGTAAGTGTAAAAACGTTTAAAAACTTATATAATCATATTTTAGTTATTTCTATCCATTCCCGCCAGTACAACGACTACTCGTTAACTAACATTTAAAATAATATTATTTTATTACTTGTGTGCAATGTAAGTTTTCAAAGAAACTCATCGTTGCGTACCGAGTACGCTATCGAATGTAGAAACCCCTTTTAATTAAAATTAATATTTAATTCGTAAATATTAATAAATATGAAAATTCTTTATTCTTTATTTACCCGGGATGTTACATCCCTAGTATGTTACATCATTCCCCCATTTTGGAAATTACATCCCCACAATTTTAAAATTGGGCTTAGAAACTTCATTGAAAATCCCACATCATAAAATGAATAAATAAATCTATAACTTTAAAAGAAGGAAAGGGAATTACAAAGGTCAATAGAGATAACACATACTAGGATTCCATGTAGTAATACATGGATATGGAAGAAAAAAAACCATCCAGTTCTGATGGAGAGTGATAGAAAACATGATCAGGAGAAAGTTAACGACTAGAAAACTGTAAACTTGTGATGGGTTTAGTGATTTTTGATTTCCTAATAGGTAAATTAAATGGAAAACATTATTGTTCTAATATCCTTTTCATAAGCATGAGGAATTTATTTATGATCTTGACTAAGAATATAAGGAAACTTACTTACTTTCCAAGTAGAGTTTCATCCTTTAATAAATATCTATCACAAAATCATATTTTCTCTAAATGATGAGTATTCAAGATGAATTGGTCATATCTAAAACACTAGAATAAACTTTTAGAGAATCACATTATCCACCAAAGATGAACTATATATTTCCCTTATCTTTAAACGTTAAGCAAAACCAAAATGGTTGGTAAAAGATCGGATAATCCCTGAAAAAGAATAATCCTTTATAAAGTGAAGGACTACTTTTAATCTCAAAAACTCAAAAGTAATACCCTTTTTATACATAGAACATTCAATAAAAAAATTTCTTTAAAATTCTTCAAAGTAATCCCAAATAATATTGAAACCCAAAATTCGGAAGGATTTGATCACATAGTCTTCCACAATAAATATTAACATTTATCTCTAAATAACATTGACTACTCTTAAAGTCTCATACTTAAAAGTAATTAACCTAATCACATGTTCTCACTGATAGGTGTATCATTTTCATAAATAACCCTAATATCTATATGTCCATAATAAATACATAGATTCTTCCAAAATAAAATTCAATAATTACTCCTCAAATGATATCCAATCTTATTCTATTTTCCTTAGGCATATAGTGTTCCCAAAAGAGAAAACGTATTCCAAAATAAAATTTATTACTTAATCACTAAATCATTTTCCTACACTAAGGATATCCATTTGATAAAATTTAATTTCCTAAAATCTACCACTACAGAAAAATAACTTATTTTTATGGGTCATTTACGACAGGGTCCCATCCCAAATGACCTGTTACGGAAAAGGGCATCGCAAATAATAACTTTTGCGACGATTCATCACATAAAGTTATTATTTTCAACGAGTAGTGGCACCGTCGTGAAAAGGATTTAGTGATTTTAAAAAAAATCTATTTTGACGGGTTGGTAACTCTTCACAAATAACTTCCCATTGTTTACCTTTTTACGACGGACCGTCACAAATACTACTAAAAATCTAAATAAATAAACCCTTTTGTGATGGGACCATCAGAAATACTTAAAAAAATTAAATAAAATTAAATAACAGTAATAGTAATATAATATTAATATAAATGAAATCATAATATTAATATTAGTACAATAAAATTATTAATAAAATGATAATAATAATAATAATATTATTATTAATATAAATAAAATAATAATAATAATATTAGTAAAATAATATTAATTATAAAATAATTAAATAATGAAATGATATTATTATTAATATTAATGATATAATAATAATAATATTAATTATATAATTAAACCTGGGAATTCTAAAAAATATAAAAATATATAAATTTAAAAAATATTAAATATAATAAAAAATCAAATAAATAATAAAAAATGTAATATATGGGGAAATATAAAAAACACACAATTTAAAACATTAAATAGTTAATACTACAAAAAAAATACATTAAAATGTTTCATTATAAAATAAAAATAGATCACTAGGGGGGAGGGTCATCTAGTCACTAAGGGGGGAGAGTCGTCTGGAGGTACTAGAGGAGATGGTAGAGAGAACCCCATCCCCAAACTATGAGCCAGACGTTGCATGTAATCCATCCGCTCATAGTCTTGATGATGCCTTTATCAATGCATCTCATCCTGCATCTCCTACTACTGTCACATGAACTCTTCCTACTGCTGCTACCGCTAACTCATCTACTCCTTGTCCCTATACATAGTCTCTATAATCTCTCTCTTAGCTTGCAGCTACTCCTCATATTGTGAATGAGATGATGATGACTCTCTATTAGCTCCTCTCGAACTGGACGCCGACATCATAGAGGTGTCATAATAACCCTCATGGGTCAATCGATCGCTGATACCAACAACATGGCCTTACATAAAGGCATACTAGGTCACCTTCATTCATGCTGCCTCATCAAATAAGGGTTCACTAGTCTGACCATTGGTCTCACCCTGACTCTCAACATGTGTCTGAGACACCGTGACCTCATATGACCCATTGTTTCATATTTTTCTAAAAAATATGAAATAAATAGTTATTTCTTATAATTAGATATAAAATAAACACTATCCAAAAATCATTAAACAATAAAATTCTATTTTCTCGAAATTTATTATAATTTTTTTTGTTTTATAGTTATTTATATTATTTTTAATCTTTTATACTAATCGACACTCATTTATAAAAATTTATATTAATTACCACTAATTATTATTAATTACAGGTATTCTGTACTAATTATTGTTAATTACCAGTGACATAATTTCTAACGGATTGGTGGAAGCTCTTTTTCCCAAAAACTCATCCCATTGCACCTTTCTGCGACTAAAATAACTATGAAAAGTTTGTTATGGCATATAAATATATATTTTCATATCCACAAGGATGGAGATTAGGGAGGCCTCGCCATGCTACACTCCATACTCGTGCATGCGAGAATTGATATCCATACATCATAGCATACTTTTTATAGTGATTTTAGTTAGAGAAGTTCCAAGAAGATGAGTCATCAGGCAGAAGAGCCTCTTTTTTTTGACAGCTCACCTCCTTGCAACTTTCTCCAACGTAAATCACTATGAAAAATCTGATCCACTGTACGTTAGAGTATATTTTATATACTAATTTAGTTTAAGAATGTTGTAAGGAGTTGAGGCATCGATCAAAAGGAATTTCACCAATCCAGTGGAAATTGCGCCAATTTATCAATGTACTTGAATTTTTTATAATTTAATACTAATTAATCCTAATTAATACTAATTAATCCTAACTATTACTAATTGTTACTAATTCTTAGTAATTATTACTAATTTATCCTAATTCTTAATAATTGTTACTAATTAATCCTAATTAATCTTAATTATCACAAATTAATCATAATTATTACTAATTATTTCTAATTATTACAAATTAATCATAATTATTTTTAATTATTTCTAATTATTCATTATTATTACTAATTAATCCTAATTATTACAAATTTTTACTAATTGATCCTAATTATTACAAATTAATCCTAATTATTATTAATTAATTTTAATTATTATTAATTATTACTAATTAATCCTAATTATTACTAATTATTATTAATTATTATTTTTTAATCCTAATTACTACTAATTATTACTTATTAATCTTAATTATAACTAATTATTACTAATTATTGCTAATTACTACAATTGTTTACTCATTATTACTAATTATTACAATTTATTACTAATTATTGTTAATTATTTCTAATTAAACCTAATTATTACTAATTAATCCTAATTATTACTAATTAATCCTAAGTATTACAAATTAATCCTAATTATTACAAATTATTCATAATTATTACTAATTAATAATAATCATTACTAATTATTCCTAATTATAATTAATTTAACCTAATTATTACTAATTATTACTAATTAATCCTAATTATTACTAATTATTACTAATTAATACTAATTATTATTAATTAATCCTAATTATAAATAATTATTTCTAATTATTACTAACAAATCCTAATTAAAACTAATTATTACTAATCAATCCTAATTATTACCAATTAATCCTAATTATTATTAATTAATCCTAATTATAACTAATTATTAATAATTAATCCTAATTACTACTAATTAATCCTAATTATTATTAATTAATCCTAATTATTACAAAATATTACTAGTTAATAATAATTGTTAATAACTATTACTAATTATTTCAATTTTTACTCATTATTGCTAAATATTACTATTTATTACTTATTGCTAATGATTATTAGTAATTAATGCAAATTATTTCTAATTAATTCTAATTATTACTAATTAATCCTAATTATGGAGATGGAGGAATCAGAGAGGCGACTCCCATCGCTGCTCGAGGACTTGTTTTCCCTAAATCCACGAAACTTATATCTTCAATCTTTTACCTCGCATCAACACCCCTTTAGGCCGGGTATAGATTCCTCAATGATGAAGAAGGGTTGTGACTTGGAAGTTTTGAAGGCTCTCTCATCTTTCTCTAGTTTCTCAAAGGGATCTTTTGTTCCACTGGAGAACCATGCTCCGAATCGCATCATTTGAAATGGGTCTATTATGCATGTTTTAGCATCAGATGATGCCATCTCAGCAAGGATCGATTTATGAAAACATTCAATTATAGCTCAGATTTCTCTTATGAAGGGTATGAAACCTTGGAAACTCATTTATCACATCTCACGCTTATCAATTATTTGGGGTTTTGCTAATTTCAATTGTGTATCCCTCAGTCAGGGATTTTTCCACATATTATTTCCCTCTGTAGACCTCAAAGGGCATGCTAGGAGCATAGGATCTATAAATATTATCCCTGGAACTCATTGAATACATGATTGGAAATTATGTTTCAACTTGAATGAATGAAAACATACATGTGCTCATGTATGGGTTAAAATTCATGGACTTAATTGTGTATTATGGCATTATGAGATCTTGTTTGGAATCACATATACGATTGGAATTACAATTAGAATGGATTATGCAATAAAAAATGTAAGTTATGGTCATTATGCTCGAGTTTTGGTGGAAATTGATCTCAGTGTTACACTGATCGATAGGGTTGTTTTATCCACACTGAATGATGAAATTTTCCTCAGAATTGAGTATGAGAAAATAAAACTTTTCTGTAAATTTTTTCAAATTGTTGGGCACTCAGAATCACAATGTAGAAGAGATGTGAATTGTTATAACAGTTAGGCCAAATGGCACGATTTGTTGCATTTTGAGAGGAATAAGAATCAAGAAACTATTTACAATATTAGAAACCAATGCAAGAAGAAAATAGATGTTATTGTACCAGCCCCTTTTGTGGTAAACTCCTATTCTGGATAGAATTCTGCTGAGAACCAAAGAATTGATGTTGAAGTACCTTCACTAAAATATGGATGCATTGATCGTGATGATCCAAAGCTTATTTCTCCTCTCCTGCCAAATGGTAATATCCCTCTAGTTTGGGAAGATATTACAGAAGATATTAAATTTAATGTTAATGATTATGTTAGTAATGACATATCATATGGAGTTTCCTTTAAAGACATGTTTTCCAGGGGTCTTGAAAAGGAAGAAGATGATGACTCGGTTGATGAAGACATTGTTGATTCTATGGCAGCTAATGAAGTCTCAACTCAGGAAGAGGTTGATCACAACTTGTGGCTACAACACATAATGGTTCATGCTAAAAATAGAAAGGGTAAGGATAAGATGGTTGCTGCTTTTTCTAAGAGGACTAAGGAAAAAAGGGGTACATAATCCCAATCTACTCTGGTGAAATTTTATGAAAAGGAATGTCTCCATATGAAACCACTTTCTACAGGGCATTTTGCTTCTAAAAAAATGAATTTGGTGCCACTTATTCCCCTGACAGAGAGGTTTCTTCCACGAATCGCATAGATGGAACAAGTTTTGATTATGCCTCATCTGGTTTTAAAAACCCATTGGTGCCTAGTTCGCTTGAAAATACTGGTCATGTGAAGGCTCACGCTCTTGTCTCCTCTTCTCAACTTTTGGAAGCTAGAGAACATGGATATGTCTCTAGATGAATGATTACTCCCTTGAAGTCTAATAAAAGCTTAGAAGCCGCATCTTATGGTAACTTTAAAACCCATGTGGGATCAGCCTCCAGATATTCTCATGGTTTGATGACACCTTCGGTTGCTGATCCATTGACAATGCAGATTGAGAAGTCCATAAATAGATGGTCTCTTAGTGCCCCTAATATTCATTCCACTCCTCAAACTTCTAATGACAAGGTAAAAAAGCAATGTGATAATTCATAATCCCTTTTATGTACTAGCTTGTGCTATGTGTGATGATGATGGGAAAAAAATGATTTTGTACTTGGAGCTGATGTCATGAAGGGTGACAAGGCGGCTGAGCTCTCAGATGATGGTCGTGGGCCTTGGACTCAAGTCAAGAATTGGAGTTGAGGACGACATCCTCATGGAAGGGGTGGGAGGCTCTCGCACCACAACATGAGCACTCGGTCTAGAGTGGATGGCTGAACAATTTATACGTTTTTTGAACGTTATTTATCTTGTATGTTCCTGCACTAATTAATTTTTTATTTTAAAAAAAGGTGTCTTTGAGCCCCAACCTTTTTCAACAAAAAAACACTAATTAATCCTAATTATTTATAATTATTACTAATTATTAATAAATATTTCTAATTATGAAAATTTATTTCTAATTGTAAATAATTATTACTAATTATTAAAAATTAATAAAATTATTACTAATTATTACAAATTATTACTAATTTTTACAAATTATTAAAAATTATTTATAATTATTAAAAATTATTTCTAATTATTTATAATTATTACAATTTATTACAAATTAGTACTAATTATTACAAATTATTACTAATTATTACAAATTCTTATAAATTGTTACAAATTATTACAATTACTACAAATTAATACGACTTATTACAAATTATTACCATTTGTTACTAATTATTGCCATTTATTACTAATAATTAGCATTTATTTCTATTTATTACAATTTATTACTAATTATTACAATTTATTACTCATTATTACCATTTATTGCTAATTATTACAAATTATTATAAATTATTACTAATTATTACTAATTATTACAGTTTTTTATTAATTATTACAATTTATTAGAAATTATTAAAATATATTACTGATTATTAATATTTATTAATAATTATTACAATTTATTCCTAACTATTACTAAATAATCCTAATTATTACTAATTATTACCATTTATTACTTATTATTACCATTTATTAGAAATTATTTCTAATCATTACAGTTTATTACTAATTATAAAAATTTATTACTAATTATTACAATTTATTATTAATTATTAAAAAAAATTAATAATTATTACAACATATTACTTATTATTCAGAGTTATTACTAATTAATCTTAATTATTTCTAATTAATCCTAATTGTTACAGATTAATCCTAAGTATAGATAATTAATACAAATTATTACTAAATATTTGTAATTATTACAAATTATTTCAAATTATAACAATTTATTACTAATTATTACAATTTATTACTAATTATTACTAATTATTTGTAATTAACACTTAGACATAATAATTCATAAAATTAAAACTGAATAAAAAAATATAATTCCAATTTAATTTAATTGCATCTAACTAAGAAAAATTATAAATAATTTTAAAAAAACAAATTAACTAAATAATAAAAATTTATAAATACCATTAAACTGAAGCTTTCAAAGTATAAAACCACAGATTATGCTCTGATTTAAAAGTTTAAACTATGAAAAATTTTAGAAAAAAATATTTCAAAAGAGGTAGAGAGAGAAGTTGAGAAAGAAGGAGAATGAGAGGAAAAACAGATGGGGGTATATAGAGGTTAGATTATTTGCGACGAGATCTGTCGCAAATGGCCACTTCCCACATTGATTGTGGCTGGTCAAAAAATACCTTTTTGCGACGAGACCCGTCACAAATGGGTATCTGCCAACATACTATATCTAATGGGATACTTTTCCAGTCACAAATAGTAAAAACCGTTGTCAGGAATTTATGACGGGAATAGGGAACCCATCGCAAATTCCCTTCCCATAGTTTGGAGCGCATTTCACACCAAACCTTTTGCAACGTGTACTTACCCACCCATCACAAATTCTTAATATTTGGAATGGGCCCCTGACCCATCGTAAATAACTCGTCACAAATAATCCTTTTTTTCATAGTGAACTTATTATTAATCTGTAAAATCATTTAACTAGAAAGAATAATTCATACTAACAAGAGACTTCACATAGCCCAGTGGTAGGCGATAAATCCCAGTCACACATCGGTTGCTAGTTGGATTCTCATAGATTTGTCCAACACGATGGGTTGTCACATTGTTTGTGTGTTGTCTTTTTTCAAAAACTATATAATTTTATAAAATTCCCAAAAATGAGAGAAAATCCTCAAAAATAACCATAACATATTTTAACCAAAAAGGTTATCTCATACCACATATTTTGCATCCCATAAACTAATAACCCATAATTTCATTAAAGGAAAATGTCTCCCAAAATACAATTAGTCAACTTAATATTTCAGATCATAAAGCCTCAAAAGGTGTTTATAAGATATTCATCTTATGATCAATGTTAAAATTATAAACCCATAATGATGTCTCTAACTCTTAAGAAAAAATCCTTGTATCCAAATTTATCTAAACTGACCTCTAATACCAACAATATGTCCCTGACCATAAACATTACTTAATCTCGAGATAAATTAATAATTTGACTTTAATTCACATAAAGTACCTTTTCAGGTTTGGAGATTTAGAGAATTAGGTCATAACTTAGAAATAACAAATTAAATATTACAAGTAGACACTTCTACTCACTATTTATTTTTTTATAAAACAAAAACTTTTTAAAAAGAAACATGGCATCGTTTGATGTTTTGACTGAATAACTTTTCCTTAATCACATCCTTGACTCTATTCTTCTTTTAGTCCTGTGAAAAACATTTCAAAACATGGGATGATCTTAAAAATCTTAGTAAGGGATACATAAAGAAGAAAATTTGTTAGACTTGGGAAAACATGAAAAACATTAATACTTTATCATAAAGTAATACTTTTCACCTTTAAGAAGTAGTAAATATAATTTACTGAATATAAGATCATTGATTACCCTTTTTGTAACCAATCCATCCCGTATTGAAATACAAATGCGGAAAATCCATAGTTTAAGTATCAACTCACTCTATCCTCGTCTCAGAATTATACTCCCCTCTCCACAGTACCGCCCCATACCATATTTTGCGAGAGCGCTCTACACACACCATGTTCATCCTTGTCTCTGTGCTACCCCGCACAATGGTTCACTCTCAACGGGAACTCTCTGTGACTATGCTCTGCCATACACCCCTCAACCTTGGATTGTATATGCTGGTTGGATGGCTAGGGTTAAGCTCAACCACCCATAATGTGGTGGGAGCTGCTTCCTTGGACGACTAGCTAGTTGGCTGGATTTAGGTCCCTATTTTTTATTAATGCCAATAAAATATGCAGAGAAGAAAACTAAGTATGTACTAAAATGAAATTCCACCTTTAAGTACAACCCAACCCTTGCATGGCCACCTTTCATCTATGCCATTGTAGATAATTTATCAATTGTGATATATGTTCTTTGAACTTTATGATCAATGCATCAATCATTAGATTGTCCATTATCCATTAAATTTGGACTTAGGAGATCTCTTTCTTCATATTGATCATTATTGAAATCTTTGACTACAAATACAATTAAATACACTAAAGTGGTCCCAACAATCTCCTGCATAGTATTTTTTTGTCAATACCTCAAAATTTTAATTTTCTTTCAAATGAATGTGTCAACATCAAAATGAGATTCTTCCCTCTCCTCTTGCTTTTATCTCTCTCTATCTCTCTTTAATTTCATTTTCTTTCCCCCTTATTGATAATAAATACAAAGTTCATGGTAGATAGGGTATCATTCCATACATAAATAGTGTTCCCTCAATAATTTCACTCTAAGTCTACTTCATCAATTCTCGGGGTAGAAAATAAGAGGATTTTATTTAGACAAAAAAGGTATCCATTATCCATTATTCATGATACCTCATGAGATGATAACTCAGGTAATTGTATTCAAGGGTCTTCCACTTTAATTCGAGGATGAGGATAATAAGTATGATATGATATTATCAACCTGAAACTCATTTTCCAATGACATGACCTCGAAACAATATTTAGAGTAATTAAAGTTGATACTAGTTGAACTAATAACTCTGTCATCTCCTTCATGTTTCTCCAACCCAAGGGAGAACTTCCCACCAATGATTATCAGGTTCTCCCCCTAAGATCATACTTCACCTTCAATTACCATTTCTGATAAGAACAAATATAATGCAAAAAGATTTAAGGGAATAGGGTGAATCCTTGATGATTCTTAAATGTGTTCAGGAAGGCTAAGATGATTTTCTCAACCAAAATGCTATGTTACCTCCACTACTCACACATGAACATTTGATCTTCAGTTCTAATTTTGGTTGTGTGGATCTCAATATTTCATTCATATCTTTGTGTTTGAGTTTTCTTTCTTCAAGAGCATTCAAAGCACTAAAATCTCCTCATGCAACTTTCATCTTCTTGAGGAATTCTTCTTGTGCTGGAATAAATGTACTGGAATTCCTAACTATCTAACCAACCTTGTTGCACCTCACACACATGACTTCTCTATCTTCATGTGGAATATTCCTATTTCCTGTTTCACTTTCCATAGTGTGTGCATCTCCTTTCATTCTCATTATTTCCAAATATTCAGGTATGATAACCAATATCTCTCTAAAAACAATGACAACAATTTTGTATTTTCCACATGGCTTCTTCAGAGTGTCATCTTTTTTAGGATTTCTTTTGGATGTATGAATCTTTGAATTTTTGGATTTTGAATCCAAGGACGTATCACCTTTCATTCTTGGAGTCTTATTGGGAGAATTTTCTTTTGCAACATTCTTTTTATTTCATCCCAAGGTAGCATCTTCTTTCTTAACAGGCTTCTACTGTCTTCTATTCTTTCAGATCTCAATATGTGTTGAGGTAAGAATGCTCTATTTGTGTGACCACTCCCATTTCATACATCACAGATGTAGTCTAGAATTCCAAATATGTTTGTTGTATATAGCTGTTTCTGGATCTGTTGATGTTTCTTATTCTTCCCTATCTTTCTACCTTTTGATATAGGCTTTCTCTATGCTTTTTAATTTAAGGGATTGTACCATTTATCCAGTGCACAATGCCCAAATCTGTTGAAACACCAACATTTACCCACAAATATTGTCTTCTTGATATCATCTATATAAGTTTTTTGGTTCATCATATTAATGTGTTTTTTCTCTATCTAGGGAACCATCTTCACGCTTCTTCCTCTTATCCTCATTATCCATGGTGATAGGTTTCTTCTCATCACCTTTCATCATCAATAATTTCTTAGAATTTTTCTTCTAACCAACAATATTTAGAGAAACATATTTAGAAACAATAGTACACGTTGGTATGGATGGTACCTTTACTCTCTCAGCTACTTGTGATAGATTAATGAGTGAAGTCATGATATTATTATCACATGTTAGAGGTATTTTGATAGTAGAATCATCTTTTGAGCATTGAATACAAGAAGAAAATATTTCCATCTTTTGTGAAGCCTCAATATGTGTCTTCTCAATATTGGTCAACTAGGCTTTCAATTTTAGACATTCCATATTGAGAATGATTTTAGGATCATCAATCATGATCATATTCTCATCACAAGTTTTTTTCAATATTTCAACCCTATCTTCATGCATCTTAATTTTTTTGTAACAAATAGTCAGACTATTTGTTCTTCATGGAAGTTTCTTCCAAATTTAGATCCTTGACTTTAGTGATTATTTTTAGATCATCTTTAAATGCATGGATATTTTCTTCCAGAGTCTTATTGACTCCCCCTTTCTCCTCAAATGCTTCAATATATATGGATAGCATTAAACATTCATGAATTGTTTCTTCCATTCCATTTTCCACATTATCATCTTCTCTTTCTAGTTGGGTGATCTGAACCTACATACATTGAAATATAATACAAACAACATAAACTATTTCTTTAGGAATATCATGTAGATAGGTTCTTAATTTCTTCTGATAACATGAAAATGAGATAGAAGTGTATTCCTTTCCTCTGGTAAAAACTTTAGAAACATTCTATTTACTTTCTAAGCCTGGTATTTATTCATTATTAGAAGGTAATGGAGAACCAGACACTGAATATTCTTTGGACATGAGGGACTTCTTCAACTATTTCTTTTCTTTCTTTTTCATATTTCTTAAGGTCTTGCTGGATATAGACATCTAATCAAAGGTGACTGAATATTCATCAAAACTACACTTCATTGTTGAATTTAGAAAAGAAACTCAAATCCTCTTCTGATTTGAATTAATGTAGATTATCCAACATAAGTGAACCATTGTTCCCTGAAACCAATTAAAGGATCCTTGACCACCCTGAGAGGGGGGAATTTGGGTGTCAAAATTTTCTCTTATTTACTGGATCTTATTTGCACATTGGTAGGAACATGTTCAAACCTATATGATGGATATGTGTTATAATTAAAACAATCACATGTAGATGTAAAATAAAAACCTTTTATATGATTCACAACTAAGTTCTACATCCAAAGACCATATGCCGAAAGGTTTCTGATCATACCTAATTCCACTATTCTTCAATAGTTTTGTATTACAAAGGATTGGGCATACAAATTGTGTCCCAAGAACACTGCCTCAAGGGTAAGGGATATCACACTGGTTCCCTCGGATCAGTTGTATAGAATCCCCCTGGATCACTACCTTGGGAGGGGCTTCACTCAGTTTATCGACTAAAAGGTATCTTTAAAAGATTGTCTTCGATGTATTTGTATCTGTTTAGCACAAGATGATGCCTACATCAAATTCTCGAATTGATGCTCTTTTATATTCAGTTCTTTTCTTTTGTGCGATTAATAAATGCACTAAAACATCTTGTTCATTTTGGATATAATCACAAGTTCCTTTGTGATTGTTCAAACAATAAAGATCATCTCATTGGGCAACATCAGAATCAGCTTCTTATTCATTCTTCTTCACATGTATACATGATATCATGCATGTAGTATTTAAATGAACTCCTCCCTTTCTTTTAATTCTTCTTCTTATTCATCACACATGTGCACCCATGGTTGTGTGTTTTTCTTTAAATGTCTTCATGCATGCATGAAAGCATAAAAATGATCTCCACCTCTTAATTATTCTTTCTTCACAAATAAAAAATAATGATATCTAGAATTTATTCAAATGATTAGTTCATGAATGTTCGTACTTTCCTTTGTCTTATTCTCAAGAACACATCCAAAGACTTATTTAGTTTAATCAATTTTATGTTTCAAGTATGTGTTTATCCATGAACATTCTTCAAAACCAAATGGGGGTAGTCTACTGCTTGGTTTATTCTTGAACACATGGAAGTCTCAAATCATGCATATAATTATCATGTGCATAATGCATTTAATCTCTGCGGTTCTCCAAACACACATACCACCTTAGGTTAATTATGGTGTTCGTGTTCTCCTTTTTCACACCAAGGGTATAGATTTCATCTTTTCACAGAGTGTGCAAGACTCCTTAAAAAACATGGTCAATTCATGGATCCTCCTCATGTACGAGAAGCATAGAACTCTTACGTACATAAAGTGAGAACCTATTTCATATACCAAGTGGTACACAATTATCCACTTCGCCGAACGAGAGCTAGTTCATGGGAGCTTCTCCTCCCAGAACAAGAATGGTATGTGGTACTGTTTCCTCATGAACCTTGAATAGTTCACGGGAAATCTCTTCATGAACCAAGAGTGGTTTGAGGCTCTCCTACATCACGTACCCAAGTGGTAAGAAGATCACTCTTCATGAACCCAGAATAATTTTCAGGTCATGCTTTACCCTTACAAACATGAAGATCAAAGAGTCTATGTTTCTGAAAACATGAACTCTCGAAAGCTTGGGATCAATAACCTTTTCTCAGATTAGTGGATCTCTTTTTATAAGAAGATATAAAATCTTTTCATTGTTCAAATTCCTCGAGATATGGTATAAAGATTACAGTTTTAAAATATTTGAACCATATATATGAGATATTCTGATATTCGTGGTTGTTTAATTTTTATATGTGTGACCTTAACCTTACATTTGAAAACATCTCGTGCATCCAATGAGAATCACATACAAATCTTAATCACAAACACCTGATCTCCCATGATGTGGCCTCATAGATTCACTTGCTTTGGACATGTTCAAACATTATTATTTTGTTGCATGCATGATATCATGGCTTCCCTATGACCATAATATAGTGGTTTCAATCATCAACCATGGCTTGATAGTCGATCAAGGAGGTTCAGATGCTTCTTTAGCGGATTTTGGCATCGTGAGACATTTGAGGGTTCAGAGGTTGAAGATGATGTTGCGGGCTTTCCTCAGCCATTCGATCAAATCAGATCAGGCATAGACGATGACAATTAGATCACAGGCCACAGGGTGAGGTTTGCGGCCAAGATTGTACATGAGATGTGATAGATGGATTAGATTAGTTTTTTCACTAGAATCCCCTTCCAACATCTAAACATAGATGTGGAAACTCTGTTGTTTAAATATCACTTCTCTCCATACTCAGCTCAAAATTCTCCTCTCCTCCCCACGGTACTGCCCCATACCCTATTCTGCGGGTGCACTTTGTGCCCATCCTATGCATACTTGCCTCGGTGCCACCCCACACGATGGCGCGCTCTCTACGAGCTCTCTCTATTCCCATGATCTTCCATGTGCCCCTTGACCTTGGCATGTCCACACTGGATGGCTGGCTAGGGTTAAGCTCATCCACCCACAATGTAGTGTGAGTCGCTTCCTTGGTTGGAAGGCTAGTTGGCTGGCTTTAAGTCCCTATTTTTTGTTAAGTTCAAAAAAATATACTTAGTATAAAACTAAATATATACTAAAACTCATGGCCACCATTAAGCACTAACCAACCCTTTCATGGAAACCTATCTTCTATGTTGTTCTAGACAATGCATCAATTGTGATACATGTTCTTTGAACTTTAAAATTAGTGCATCAATCATCTGATTTCCCATTCTCCCTTAACTTTGTAATTGGGAGAGATCCCTCTCCATATTGATCATCATTGAAATATTCATCAAAAAATACATCTCAATACACTATATTGGTCCCAATAGAGGATACCCTCAAATAATTTAAGGAGAATATAGTGAATAAATGATGATGATGATGGATAGTGATTGAAGAAGATGTATAGCAATAAAACATAGTGGGTAGTGTTACTCTATGAGAGGAAGTTATATTTGAGGCAAAAAATTTCTATTAGACTGAGAAAACAAACAAAATAAAAAAGAATGCTTGGTTTTTTCAAACTTTTATACGGGTTTTCTATATCAGTTATATTAACAAACGATGTAAAATCTACAATATTAGTTTTTAAGATAAATTATAAGTAAACAACATTAAAAACCATTTTTAACACCAGTTTTGAAAATATGACATTAAAAAAGAGTCATTTTAAACTATTTTTGGAATAGTGTGAATAACACATACCACTTTATATAATGATATAATCTATATATGTTTTTATACATGATATTGATGGGGATCAGTGAAAAATAGCTAATGAACTCTTTCATCCTATGGCATCAATGGGTTATGTAAATATTCCAATGTTTGGAAAAATCCTCTCTTCCTCATGGTCTATTAGAATATTGTTTAAAGAGAGATATGGAGAGGGGGAGAGAGTGAGAGAGAGTAATTTATTTATTAATTTGAGAAGTTTCACAATACTATAAAATAATAGTCAAATGTAGTACATTGAAATTAGTTTGATCCCATTCATATATTCATCCAATGATTCTCCATGGAACTTAAAAGTTTATCCTATATTGATGAAATGTTTTACAAAAGGAAAAATATAAAGTAGTTTCTCATATAAAGAGGTGAATGAGAGGATCCCTTACATTAACACAGTACCAAATTAGGTAATGTTTATAATGAGAGGGGATAAATGATATCTCATTATTATAAAATATGTTTTTTAATAAAGGTATATTTATCTAGGAGTGAAAATATATTCAATTCATATTCAAAATCATAAACATGAAGAATGAGATTGAATGGAAAAGGAGAGAGAGATAGATTCCTTAGCTTGAGAGGGAGATTCTAAAAGTTTAGAGGAGAATTTTATAATCTTGGTGGATTTTTTGGTGAAATACAAAAAGGTAATAGAAGATTAATTTAATTATTCATGATTTTTTTGTGAATATGAATGAGAGTTTGGGTTGGTTTATATACCAAAATATAGGATAATTCATTATTAACTTACAAACATAGGTTTTGGACTCTATATGAAACAACAACAAAAATTACATGGTTTTTGAATAAGGGTTATTCCAAATTTAAGTGTTTTTTATTATTTTACATGTTTAATAACTGAGATATTTAAAATAATACCCTTGGTGATGTGGAAGTGAGTGAATTTTACAAAGAATTGATTTTTAAATCTTAAAATATGATATCTATTTTGGATATATCATTAAGGGTTTAAAAAATTAATAAAATAACCTAAAAATAGATTACTTTGAAGTGGAAATATATATTTAGTCATGTATACATTTTATGGAATATATTACATCACTTTTGGGTCATTATGATGTCACATAATATAATGTATATTTATCATGTATTTAATTTTTACCCAAGTATTTGGCCATCCCATAAAATTATGAAAAAATGTCCATTGGATAATCTCAATTTTCTAATCTCAAAAATAATATTTATTTTTACAAAATAATTCACTAAATATGATAAATTAAACTTTTAAATAAAAAATCAACATTTATTTAAAAATACTAGTTTTTTTACAATAACTGTTTTCTGACCCTTGAAAAAAATTACATTTGATATCCAAAATTATATAATCATTTAAATTTAATAAATATTAATTAATAATAATATTTTTTAAATATAAATTATTTTATAAAAAATTGAATTCATCAAAAGTGTGTCTTTATTGAACTTATTTATTTCCTAAAAATACAATTCGATTTTCATCGTGTAAAAACCTAATTTTTATCAAACCTAATATTTAATCATTTATAAAGTAATAATTATATTACCCTAACCTAAAGTTACTAAACTGTGCCCTAATCTAGTGGGTCACATGGAATCAAGTTCACCTCCATGTACATTAGAGGATACAAACTAACATTGAGGATTTATGATGTTACAATGAAGAGACTATACCCTCATGATCAAAGTAACACAATAGTATCATAAATGAATAAAAGGAGGAAGCATAATATCAACAAGAAATAAAATATAAATCATCTATATAAAAATAATAATAATCATCATATCTATGGGAAACATCATCTACAAAATTATTAGTTTTTCATGGATCTATTCAAAAAATAGGCAATAAATGGAAAAATGCATCCAACAAAATACATGTATCAAAAGTAAAAAAAGATAAAAATAAACTATCTCTAGATGGAATCAAGATCCATATCCCATTCTCAATCTCCCATACTCCTATCAAACTATCAATCAAGAATTACCAAGAAGGCACTTTCCCTTTTACCTACTTGCATCTATGAAGTATGTCCGAGTACCAAAGGACGACCTGAACAGGGTGTGAGATAAAACTCAGTTAGACCCCCCAATGGTGTCTATAATGAGTCTAGTTTGTGCATATTATCTTAAGTATTGTGCTGATAAAACTATATTAAAAGTATTAAAATTATTAGTGATAACTTATAATCTATTAAGGATTACTATGACCAAGTAACTAAATCATAAGGTTGAACTGTAAATCATGGAATGTTTCATCAATAATCTACACCATGTAATCAAGTATCAGACCTACCCAAGCTAGGATCCAAGAAGTTGAGATTTAAACTGCATCCAAGTAGGACAGATCTAATGTGTGAAAACCTAGGCATCCAAGTAAACTAGATCCATGGAGTATAAATTTCCAATTCATCCTAGTAGGTCATGTGAATTATATCAATGGATTATAAATGTCCAAGGAATCCTAGTGGGTTAAGTAATCTTGATCAAAGGATTATAAATGTCCAAGGCATCCTAGTGGGTCTTCTATAATTAGTAGAAATGTCCAAGGGATCCCAGTAGATCAGATCCATGGAGTAGAAATTTATAAAGAATCCTAGTATGACATTGGTGTCATACCTTGAACCCTCCATTATCATTATAACCAATACATTCACCATTTCAGAAACCATTTCATTAGTCATTCAACTAATCCCTTCATAATCATATACAAATCAAGGGATTATCTATGTTAAACATTTCATTTGTAATTAAAAAGGTGATTTAAGGTTGTTAAAAACTTTAAAAATACAATTTATAACTATATTTAATTCCCAATAAAGAATAGAAAGATCAACTCACCCCATGGATGGAATAATCATGGACAAAAAACAACCTACACCATTGGTGGTTTGGGTTGAGGTCAAAAACCTCCAACCTTATATAAGGGTGTCGTGGAATATATTATACAAGAATTTAACATTTTTTAAAATGGGTTTATCAATTTAGAAATCATCTTACAGAATGTCCGTTATGAGGAACATTGAGAATGGGGTATAAATTACCATGCATTGAGGGAAAAGGTGTATACACCCTACCTTAAGACCATAGAGGAACAATCAACTAGTCCAAGCCTCTCACTTGGTCTATATTAGAATAAAAATGAATAATTAATGAAAACCCTGGAGATAGAGAATATTATAATACACCAAAACAATGTCTTTGATAGAAGACTAATGAAGAAAGGGTCGTAAGGAATATAAAACTCTCTGATGGATATCTAACAAGGAAAATAGATCTTTATTTGGATTTAGGATGGTGAAATGAGATCAAATCCAAGATCATAGGCTTGAGGAGCTCACAAGGGAGGAATAAGGACCTCCTATATACTGTAAATGAGAAGGAAGAGGGGTGAGGTATTTTTATGTAGTAAGGAAAAATGGTCTTTTCACCCATTTTAAATTGATATGCACATTTTGGTTGCATGGTTGGTCAAATCGTGGGCTAACCATGCACCCAAACCTGCCTCAAGACCCCCCTCATTTGGTAATAATTCATAGTTAGGAAAACTATGCACTGACTGTGCATTTTCCATCAGTTCAAAATTCTGCATCAAATAAATGGGTGTGTGTCTTGGGTTACATGGTTATGGAAAACTATACTATGTACTAAAACACCCCAAATGGTTTACTCTAAACATGCAAACTAGGTTTCACAATTTCTTCAAACCATGAAGACCTGTTGTTTCTTCTAAAAGATGGGGCTCTGAGCTCCAAAAAATTCCAATACAACATATTTTCCTCTATATCATTATTAGGCCTTCATATTAAGTCAAAAATAATAAATCATACTATAAAAAATGATCATTAGCTTTATAAAAAGTTGGCTCATTATAACCTACCCTCCTTAAATAAACTCATCCTAGAGTTGGATTTTTGAGGGAATTAAGGGATCATTTGTGAAAATCTCTAGCTAGTGAGAACAAACATCAGCATCCCACTCCATGTTCTTATCATGTACTCAAAATAGGTATAGACATCAAAATCAACCTCCTCCAGTTGTAAAACATGTGTTGGGTCTGGATAATATTGGTATAGTTAATATGAGTGAAAAATATTGTTCATAGACCAATATCTTGGAGGAAGTGTTATCTATTAAGTCCATGGTCCTATTCTCTCTACAACATCAAAGGGTACCAGGAATTGAGGTGATAACTTACTTGTATCCAAATACATTGATGGACTACCCTCGCCAAAACATGAAATAAATATTGATCCCAAACCTCATACTCAAGAGGTCATAAATGGAGGTTGGCATATAACTGTTTCCTAGACTGATCAGTTATCACGCACGTCCTGATTAGCTGCACCTAATCTATAGTTTCCAGAATGAGGTTTAGTCCAAGCAGTGCTTCCTCGCCCACCTCCAATCAACATATAGATGATTGGTATTCCCTACCAAATAATTCCTTTAATGAAGTTATCTAGATGATAACCTAAAAACTGTTATTGTAAGAGAACTGAACTAGGGTTATATGTTTCTCCCTAGAACCAACAACGTTAAGGACACATGCATGGATAATTTCGTTTAACAATATAATCATGCACTATGTCTTACCATCAGTCTGAGGGTGATTGGCCATACTCAGAAACAACTCAATACCTAAGTGATTTCGTAACCCCTGATGTAACCATAACATAAAATTAGTATCCCTATTATATACTATAAAACATGGAGCACTATGAATGAGTATGATATTCCTGACATATAGCCTCCTGAACTCATCCACTGAGAATTTATCATGAATAGGTAAGAAGTGGTTGATATTTTTTTAATCTTTCATTGATGATATGGACTATATCATTTCCTTGAGGTGATCCCGGAAAACCTATCCTGAGATCCATGGTGAAATCACTACATTTCTACTCGATAATGGACAATGACAGTAAGATTCATTCCATTTTATGATGTTCCACCTTCACCTTATGATATGTGGAAAATAGAGTAATAATGTCAAATATTCCATATTTCATACCATGCCACAAATAGTGGAGACATAAGTTTTAATACATCATGGTGATGCTAGGATGTACTTCCCAAGATGAGGCAAGAAATTCACACATAAAGTCCTCTCAAATATCAACTAGAACCCATACATGCCCATGTATGTACAAGATATCATCCTTAACCACATTCTATCCTAAAAATAAATCCTCATATGAAATTATCTCCCACACATGAGCCTCAGTCCGGTTGGTGAGGACTCATAAGTGCATCCAGAAGACCCGAGATCAAATCCAGGTGGAGGAAAAATTTTTGGGTAATGTAGCAGTATTGTAGCATGTGCTGTAGTGGGAATTATGAAATATTGTAGAAAGTACTGTAACATGACTTGTTTGGAACTGTAGCAGCCGATAATTTTCCCCTGTTTGGGCCTTCGGGCCACCGATTTGGTCCCTGAGAACATTAAGGACTTCGGGCCACCTCAAGGCCTTTGGGCCACCTTAAGTGCAGATGCAAACCAGACAGCCTACAATGAACAACCTCTAGAAAAGGATGAGAAATGAGCTTTCACCACATCAGAAGCTACACAGATTGAAAGAATGAGTGGGTATGAAACCTACCATCAGGACAAGCCTGTTCATGCATGGGATAACCTATCCAAACAGCCATGCGAAGGTGGAGATCTGATTTCATGATGAAGATACTGGGGAGGAGCAGTTCCAAGTAGTTAGTCTAGGTTGTATGTAATTTTTGAAGCTTATGGGAAATGACTTCCTCTAAGGCCTATAGGACAGGTAATACTTACACCTACAGGAATTGTGAGGGTTCCACCTCACTCCTTGAAAGGTATATTATCAAAAATCAATAAAAAATGAAGGCTTTCGGGCCATTAGATGGATATGAAATTCTCTCCCTTAGGACAAGGCCCTCAGGTACTAAAATTTTCCTTATATTTACCCATTATAAAATGGTATAGGTTAACGCTAAATACATGATGAATATCTGCACATGATTAACCAAAACCTAAACCCACATCTCTGAAAAAAAAATACATAAGCATCTACTCATCACAAGCCTCATGAAGCACCTTCATCGTAGTCTTTTATATTAGAGTAGTAGATACTGTATTTCATTTATTGGTTGTATATGAAAGCTTGAAATCAAACAATTTTCGGTATTCAACCCATTAGTGCTACATAAGATTCAGATCATGCTCTGTAAATATATACTTGAGGATTTTTTGTCTTTGTACACCAAAAAATGCTCTCCTAATAAATAGTGCCTCCAATAGTGAAAGTCATGTCAACAATTTCTAACATGTGATCGTGTGTTGGGTAATATCTCACATGATGCCTCACATAACAAGACCCTTAAACCACAACTAACTCTTCCTACATTCAAAATACTCCTAGACCAATACCACATGAATCATAATAAACAATATAGCTTCTACTTGGATCAGAAAAATTTAGGATCACCACTGAATTCAGTCTCCTTTTTAGCTCTTGAAAGTATTCCTCATAGAATTTGGACTATATAAACATCATACCCTTATTATTCAAGTCTATAATTGGTTCTTGTAGGTGTGATAATTCTTATATAAATCACCTTTAATATCCATATAGGCCCACAAAACTCTGAATTTAAATGGCATTCTATGGATGCTCATAAGAAACCATAACACTCACCTCCTCTAGGTCCACTAAAACCCATATATCTAAGATAATGTTACCCAGGAAGTGAAATTTATCTATCAATAATTAAATGTTTTTTATCTTGAAATTTAACCTATGCTATCTCAGTGTATTCATATTGATGTCATGGTGTTTGGAATGATTGTTTCCAGTCTAGGAAAATACCAAGATCTCATGCTAAAAAAACCACAAAAGAATCCAAATATTGGTGGAAACCCCAATTAATCAGGGCCATGAAAACCGTTGGCTTGTTTGTGAGAATGAAAAACATGACCAGATACTAATATAGACCATACCTAATAAATAATGTTTTATGAGGTGTGTCTGAAGGTTGAAAACATACCTCTTAATAACCAAACATCAAATCAATTTTCGAGAAAACCTTAGCACCTCCGAGCTTATTGAAGAGGTCCTCCATTTGAGGTAATGTATATCGATTCTTAACAATAAATTGATTTAGTTTACAATAATCCTCATATAAATTAAGGGTTCTATATACCTTCTTGTAGAATAGTATTGGAGAACCCCATGAGGAGGTATTGGGTTTTATAAACCCATTTTCTTAAAAACACTCTAGTAGCCTCTCGAGCTTCAACATCTCAATAGTAGCCATCCTATAAGGAGGAAAGGATATCAGTGCGGCTCCGGGCACTAGATCGATGAGAAAATATACCTATATATTGGTCGGGTAGTCTTGAAAAGTTATATGGGTAAATTTACTTCAAATGATCTATGGTTGGAAGAAACAAAATCTATCTCATTCCCTAATAATCCAGATTTGAGCTAGAAATATGGGATATCACCCATCCCAACACATAATTATGGAGTCCATATTGACTTTCCTGTACATCTCATTCACCATTATCAATAAGAATACCACCCTATGGTGATGTGAAAGTCACCCTACTGTGATAATAGTCAATATAATCATGTAAGGGAACCAACCAGTCCATCTCAAGAATTATATCAAACCCTTTCATCTCAAGGTCAAAGAGATCCCATACAAAGTGACACCCATCGATCTCAAGGGGGGACTCACTACACTGAAGTACACTCTCTAATCAAATAACCAATGGATTATTGAGTGTCATATCACCAAAAGAGAATAAAACATAGAACCTAAGTCTATCCACAATAGGAACACGTAATAAGGAATGAGAATAACCAATATAAAAAAGAGTAGATACTAAAGTATAGGATACCTAAATAGTACATATCCCTATAGAAGGCATGAAACTCTACTCATTAGGGATATGTTTCATGAAATACATCCAGACTGCTCCACAATATTGGGATATATCCTGTTGACCTCGAGTAGGTCCACTCTATTGGTGTTGTAAGTACAGTGTTTTTCTATCGTGACAACAACCACCACCTCTGATTGATCGACTGACCATACTCCATATCCCTACCTAGTTAGAAACTATTGTCCCCACTCCTTAATGTGGATTTGGCGAAGTACCTCTATCACAAGCATTAAGAGGGAAGGTCCTACAAAACTATTATAGGTATCTCATCTTTTCGGAGACACGACACTCAAATACGTTTCTATCAGACTAGTTTCTCATGTGTCCCTACCTCCCACACTGGTTATAAAAACTTGATCTACTAGCACTCATACTCTGGCTGGTATTTACATCATAAGAGTTCTCAAAGCATTGATTCCTAGAAGTTGACACAACACCATTAGGTCGAGAAGCTGAACATCCACAGTTTATGCCACCCAACTTCTCTTAGGTGGAATTCAGTAATAAGTTCCTCATACACTATTATAGATTTGGTAGTAATCCAAAAAACATTTTCCTAAGATAAAATGTCACATATGAGACAATCCTAAAATATATTGGCATTAAATATCTTGTTACCAAATAGAATAGGTATGAAATGATAGATCTCCATGAAATGAGAAGAATAAGTCATGACTGATAAGGTTCCCTTCTCCATGTGTATAAACTTTTTGAATATATCATTCCTCAACATCCAAAGATACAAATAATAAAATAATATCATCTGGAAATCCCTCCAATCCATATCTTGATAATGATTCAATAGAGTAAAAATGTACCACTATCTCTTGAAAGAATCCAAGAGCATATATTCAGAGAGCTTCACTCTCCTCTCAAGAGGTATCTCTAGATAATTGAAAATCACTAGCATGGCCTCTAGTTTTGAATATAATGGTTGTTGTCTTCCATCAACTAAAAACGTTGGTGGATGCTGCTATTGGAACTCAGGCTTCAACTCTTTCATAGTTGTGGGAGGCCTTAGGGATCCCAAAAAATTCAATATAAATAGTAGGAAACCATCTCAAAACCAGGCATCATAATTTATATTTTGTATAACTAGAGGTGTCGCTAGTGGAAATACTAGAGGTTTTGTGGGTGGCCCAGGGCCCACCACCTCTAAATCATGGTCTTCACCATCCTCTTTACACACAAATAGAGGCCTTAATGGTGTAATATATCTAAAATTTCCATGAACACACCACAAACAATATTTTTTAATGATTATATCACTGATTTACAAACAGGAGAGGCATAAGCCTTTTTGAAAATGAGTCACACCCCTCTAACTGCTCCTAAAGCAAGGTCTGGGCAATATATAGATAATAATAATTTAAAAGATACTTTCAAATTCCTACTAATAAGGTTGCATATAGGTTATGTTTCTTTCTAAAATTATGGGTTTCTAGTATATAGAGTGTCAATTGAATGTTATAGAGTAAACCACCCTTTATGTTGTAATCAGGACCTCTATTTAATAAAAATATTTTAATTTGAAAATGTAAACTCTTTTAATTAAATTATTTATTTATTAAATATATTCTTAAATGGTTAAATTATATAAATATCCATTTACAATTTATAAATTAAACCATGGAATCTAATTAATCACAATCATAAACACATTCCATACCATTCGACCAATGGTCCATGACTCAACATTATATTATTGATTTCATAAGGTGTCAACGCCAATATTTGTAGGAAAACACTATTAGGTTGATGTAGGCACTCCAAATAACAAATTATGCTTCTCAGTTTCTTAAAAAAACATTATTCGAACAATAATTATATCTCACAAGACACATATAATAAATTTCATGAGATTAAAAAATTCATTATATATGACATCGAATATGCATGGAATGAGAATTTTTTATGTGCCTAAACTGATTCATGGGAACAATATCTCATTATGATATTGAGATAAGGATAAAATTTAATCAACATCACAATCAACACTAGAAATCATGCATGTAACACAATTGTTAAATTAGATCAACTATAATAAGAACAAACTAGAACATCATGTACCATCCCCAGGTAATTTTGAATTTCCCTATATGTGGGTTAGCTACTCTCAAGAACAACTCATTACCAAATCCCAACTATTTCCTATGCTTTTTTATACGAATCCCAAGTATCAATATAGAAATAAAATAAAACCCCTCTGATACCACTTTGTAATGTCCTGCCCTATAAGCCACTAAATAGTTCCCTGATCCAGTGGGTCACCTGGCCTCATGTGTGCCTCCCTGCAAGCAAGACATTTCCAATTAGTAGAGATGGTCTTTGATGATATAGTGGGGAGACTATATCCTCAAGATCAAAGTAACACAATATTATCATAAATGAATAATAAGTGAAATCATGATATCAACCATTAATAGAATATAAACCATCCAAACAAAAACAATAAAAATAAAATACAAGGGAAGCATCATATAAAAAATGATGATTATGTCATGGAGCTATCAAATAGATAGTAAATACATGGAAATATGCATTTAATAAAATAAATGTATCAAAAAAGCAAAAAATAACTACCTCTATATTTAATCACGATCTATAGCCCGGTCCTATTCTCGCTTGATCCTATGAAACAGTTAGTTAAGAATCACAAATCGAGCAAATTACATTGTCCCTATATTCATCTATGATGTCTTTACAGGTACCAAATAGCTACCCAAACATGGTGTGAGATAACACTCAGTAGGCTACCACCAATGGTGTGTATAATGAATCCAATTTGTTCATATAAGCTGACGAAATGTGCAGATATAACAGCAGTAAAATTATTGAAAGTATAAGTAACATTGTCCAGTCTATCAAGGGTCACTATGATTGAGAAAATAAATGAGAAGAGATAATTTTAAATTATAGCTAGAATCACTAATAGAATGGGTCGTGTAATCAAGTATCAGAACTAAATAGGCCAGGATCCAAGGAGTAAAAATGTCCAAGGAATCAAAGTAGGATGGATCCATGGCTGGAAAACCAAGGCATCATAGTAAGCTGGATCCAAGGAGTAGAAATTTACAAGGCATCCTAGTGGATCATGTAAATCAGATACAAGGAGTAAAAATGTATAAGGAATAATCATTGTTTAGATACATGGAGTAAAAATATTCAAGTCATTCTAAAGGGTTAGATCTAAAGATTACAAATGGTGAAGACACCCTATTAGGTCGTCGATGCCATACCGAAAACCCTCCATTATTATCATGTTCTATTCATTCACCATTTCAGAAACTATTTCATTAGTAATTACATTAATATCTTCATAATAATATACAAGCCTAGGGATTATACATATTATACATTTCATTTACAAATGAAAATATTCTTTAACGTGCTTATAAGATTTTACACTCCACTTTGTTACAACATTCAATTCCCAATAAAGAATAGAGAGCTCAACTCACATTATGGGTGACATAATCATGGAAAAAGAAAATAACCCACCCTATGTGTTGTTTGAGTTGAGGTCAACAACCTTAAACTTATATAAGGGTGTGATGAAATATCTTAAACAAGATGTTAAAATTTTCTTAAATGGGTTTATCAATTTAGAAAGAATTCCCTGGAATTTTAGGCACGTGACACTATATAAACAAGGTATAAAAAACAGAATATTAAGGGAAAAGGTATATACCACTTACCATTAGCCTGTTGAGGAACACTTTTCAAGTCCCAACCTCTGATTTTGTCCAAATTAGAATAAAATGAAATAACAGAAAAAAACAAGAAATATGGAATATTATATTTTACTAAATGAATGATTTCAATAGAATGATAAAAAATTAAAGGGTCACAAGGATTAGATAACTCACTGATGGCTATCCAATGAGATGAACAACTCTTGATTCAAACATTAGATGATAAAAAGATCAAATCCAAGATCAAATGCTTGAGGAACTCTCAAGGTAACAAAGAGGACCTCTTATACGACAAAAATGATAAGCAATATGGGTGAGGTATTTTTAAGAAGGGAAAAATGGAATTTTCACCCATTTTAAACTAGGTCGCTTGGTTTGGATGCATGGTTTCACAAAATGTGTTCTAAATAAATGTTCATACCTTATTTAAGACCGCCATCACATGACTATGGATCATGGTTGGTTAAACCATACACGAACCATGCATTTTCCCTCTATTAAAATACATACAACAAATTCATGGGCATTCGGCAAAGGGGAATGATTAGGGAAATCTATGTGGCCTTATTCTATGGACTAAAACACCTCACATAGTTTACTCTAACCATGAGAAAGAGGTTTCATGGTTTCCACTAACCTTGCGATATATCTTTTTCTTCCAAAATATCGGGCTACAGGCTCTAAACAAAGACCTAGACACCATTGTTTCTTCCATATACTTATCATTATTTCATATTACATCAAAAATAAGGAATTAAACTGGAAAAAAATTATTTGAACCTCCATAAAAAGTTGAGTTGTTACAATAATACAAATGAATAATTATAATAATTATTTTACTAAAAGAAAATATAAAAATTAATACTATTATAGTCTAGATACATGGACCTTTATTACACTAGTGAATTCTAAGGTCAAGGTGCGCGATGGTGATATTATCGTGGGGTGGTTTAATGAACATGGTTTGGGCCATGATATCAATGAAATTGAACTTCTCCCATAAATGGATTATCTCATACTTTAGTATTTAAATATTATTATGGGATTGGAGAATGTGAAATCCCAGTGACACCATCTCCCTTAGAGGCTTTGATAAATGGGATTCATTGAGTATGATCCTACTAGTCAAGGACATCACATCTTCCATATGTGTAAATTGGACTTTATTATAATCTTTTAGATATTATACATATATAATCACTTCTGAATCACTATATTATAAACAATTATGACAGTTAATGGACTTTTAAATCTGAATGGATATAATGTTTCAAAATAACCATTGTAATGCATGTGTTTTTCCTAATATCATAACTTGGTAATTCTTTTATTTATTCAAAAATGGAATTCCATTTATAAATTTATTTGTTTTTATAATGATCCTTATCAAAGATTTGTAACATAGTATATTGGAAATAGTTTTTAAAAAATGAGATATATAGTCATGCTCTTAGTTTTTGATCATTTTCCAACCATGAATAACTATCCTAGGCACTCGAGTATAGATTACCAATGGTGTGGAATGTAGGATGGAGTCCTTAATAGACTAAGGATTTGATGCCACCTGACATTGGTGATGAAGACTGATGGTATGAAACCTTTAGGGAAACTCATGTGTTGATGAGATGAGGCCACTATCAACCTCTTGATACACCTCTTTTAAAAAAAGTGAGGAATTTACTCTTTCATTACATGGATAGGCTCTTTAAAGTGATTTGAGATAAAGACATGTTCCACTTTATTCTTTATAACTACTTCTCTCTATTTGTATGGTTATAGAGGCTTCATTTACAAGTGAGATTCACGTGTGGCCTCTAGGGTTTTGATGTTACCATTGAGATGGTACTCACAAATCAGTGTGTTTTCTACCATTAATTCAATATGTGGGGTGCGAGATGGTGTCCTTTGTTCTGATGAGGACCCTGCTTTTACGACTATATATGTATAAATTTGTTATAGATGGTAAGATTCTATTTTGGATTGAAGGAATTTTTAATGGATATTCCTAAGGATGTGTAATAAAAAGAAATAATGAAACCCATCAAAGTAGAATCATAAGTAAACAACAACATACATGATTGATTTATTTAAAGGGTTAATGATGGTCTTGTTTACACTTCTTAAAAGTCCACAAGAAATTCTTTTTAACATGTGACAGAAATAATTATTATAGTTAATGAAGGATTCATGCCAAGTTTTCTATTTCTATTTATCTCTCAAGGGGTGAAATTATTCCATTATCCATATGTAGGGAATTAATCACACCCTTTAAGAGGTTTATAATTGTGTTTAATCATTGATCTAGAAAAATCCAACATTTACCACATCCAAAATGGGTTCTAGACCTACTTTCTAAAGGCAGGTGATCACTGGGTATTTTTCATATGATGCTTAGGAACTCACATTGATTCACACGATGGAAGGTTAGGATCATTATACCCTTTTGTGGGGAATTAATTTATACTATGAGACACTCTTATAGATTTTAGTCATGTTTATGAATACTTCCTAAATCCAAATATAATGTTTCTCACCCTTTATATGTGTAACCAGTCATATTTACATGTGTATATGAGCATCTTCATTTATAATAGGTTACCCATTTTGATTCTATTTTTATTTTATGATTCTAGTTTTAATATGCATAGGTGGGAACTCTGAAATTTATCATCATCCTAGGAGATAATCAATTTTTTGATATTGGGATCCGGGCCATGATAAATTCTTCTTATATATCCTCATAGAATGAAATTATAACCCATATAGTTTGCTTCCACTTAATAGGAAATATCACACCTTTTAAGGTCACGTGATAAGGACCAAACCATTACGTTTAACATCATACATCAAAAAAAATATAAAAAGAAGGTTATTTTATATGGCCTGTGTGGGACATACACAAGTGAATCCCTTTGTGGTTTATCCCGTAGGGAATATGGAGTGAAGATGTCAGTTTGATATTACAAGGAATATGGCCCTATGATGATTGATCTCACTAGAAATATGGGCTGATAATGATGAGGTGAAAAGAGAACAAAAAATATAGCCTTTTGGGTGGGGCATGATCTTATTGGGAATATGGTCTAATAAATATAGTGATGAGAATAAGATATTGGGTTTGAACCTTAGGGAGGCTTCATACATATCCCATCAGCATGAAAATCAAAGACTACATTTTGTAAAACTCGAATATTTTAAAAGAAAAACATCATATCAAGTAGAATATATGAAAATAAACACTAATATTAGAAGAGAAGGTGTCAACCCAATACTTTAAGATATATTTATTTTGAAATAAACTCCTTCTCATTGATAACTTGTGATACACACATCACAGGGTTTAAACGAAACATGATACTCTATTAAAATATTATTATTTAAACATGACCATTATACCCTAGCCATTAAATTGGAATGTATGAATAAAATTAACTAAATTATGAAACATATGTTTTAAAAATTTATAAATAAATTCAATGGTTATCTATTTATTGTAAATAAAATAAGAACCATTTCAATGATAATGAAATGTTTTCTGAAGAAATTGTATTTTTTTCTGAAAGGCAGATTAGTTATGATTTGAACACATAATTTAAAATTAATTTTTTCCAATTTTAGAAAATTTATTTTTATGAATTAAATTATTTTTTAAAAATCCTCATATCACAATTATCTTTGGTTGAAGGTTTTTGAGTTTTTTGAAAAGTTTCATTCTCATTGAATACGTAAAAAACTATTTTTTATTAAAAGCTGCATTTTGTTTATAGAATTTACAAGTCTGGTTTTATTTTAAGGTGGATTTTAAATTAAAATTAGTTCAATTATATATAAATTAATCCAAATTATTTCATTAGAATTAATTTCCTATTTAAATTTTACATATATTTTTTTCTTATTTTGAAAGTTTTTCTATTGGAAAACCGTTTTTTCGACACGTACGCAAGTTTAATTTTTAATTACAATCTGCCACTTATATGAGTTTCATTTGAAAAAAATTATTAAATATTTTTAATAATATTTATTTATATTTTATAATAAGATAAAATTAAAATTTTTACATAAATAAAAGTGAAATTGAAAAGATTATTTACCATAGTAAAAGTAAAAATGGGTATACAAGTGGGTTAAACTAAAAAGATAAGGGTTAAAAATAACCCAAAAAAGTTTCTAATTTCTATTTTATGGTAATATATAGACATTTTATGTTTTAATATTACAAAATATTCTTTTTTAGTCTTTTATATATATAAAAATGTGAGTGTAATTCTTTCTTTTCAAAAATTCCAAGTGTGTCCTCTCCCCCACTAATAAAAGGCCACCCCTCTCATATCCTTTCCACACATAAAAACCAAATTGGTTTGGACAAAACCAAAATAAATCAATTAAATAATTAACCACCATTATCCTATAATACTTTTTTGTTTATAAAACTATCATAGTAATGATTTTTGGTGAAAACCAAAAGATTCTTTCTTAATAAAAGGTAACATCTGTAACTAATCGTTCTATTTTATTTATTCCTACACCTCATTAAAATATTTTTAAACAATGATGATATAATAAAATAATTTTATTCCATATAATTAGATGTTTTTATATTTTTTTTAATTACCTAAAACCATCTACACCTCAATCAAATATGAAAGAAAACTGTTGATCATATATACAAATGACTACCATTTCGCAAACTAACGTAATTCAGTTTCCATGACCAATTCCAATGGATAGAAAGAATGATGTATTTAATATTAATATGTGATATTTATGATATAATTAAAATTTTATAATTATAATATCACGTATACCTTCTTACGTTCCATTATTTATAGAATATAATAATGTTTCTTGTGTGTACCGCAGATTACCACCTCACAATGCGATGTGATTCGTACTTCACTAACGTTTCAAATGGAAGGTAAAAAATGATAAATTTAATGAATATATCTTACATATATGACATTATATTTTTTATTTAAAATTAATATAAAATCCAATTCCACACCCTTTCACTCATTAATTAAGTAATAATTTTCCTCATGCGTATGCATGACCTACCATCTCTAAGAAGCGGTGTTATTCATTATCCATACTCAAATTTAAATAATGACTAAAAATATTTATATGATAAAAAACATATATTTATAACATTAATATAATTTTTGATATGATGTAACTGTAACCTATGTTCAAGATCTATAACTTTCATGAAAAAACGTGCTGTAGAAAACAAGGTAATCAACAACCAAAACAAGAGTGATAATGTAATATTATTAAAGAATGTGAAACAAGATGTTGTAAAAAGGTAATTTATAATATTATAAATAATTATATTATTATTTTATTATCTAATAAAATTTTTATATCCACCATACATAAGGTTAAATAGATCTAAACTAAAGTAAAGTACAAGGTATGGGGATTATTGTCACAATTCCCATTCATTAGGTTATATGT
Organism: Viscum album; assembly: GCA_963277665.1. Lineage (NCBI taxonomy): Eukaryota > Viridiplantae > Streptophyta > Magnoliopsida > Santalales > Viscaceae > Viscum > Viscum album. The sequence continues at coordinate 1,763,045,434 of OY728123.1, forward strand.
GTGCTTCACTGATTACATTTTCAAAGATTATGTAGGAAATGTCCTTTTATTTATTTTATGATTTTATTTAAACTTTTACTTTTGTGTATTTACATTTTTTACACAAAATCAAATAATTTATTATCTTCCACTTCAATGATATTAACTTTTTAAAGGTTTTATCACCAAACTTTTCTCTTTGAGACACATGTTCTTTTACACACCTAGTCTATTTTAAATGGTATATATAATACCCATTTATAAAAAATATCATGAATAATTACTAATTCATGAAATTTTATGTTTAAATTTATATTCTACATTCATTATAAGTTATTATTCAAAATTTATCGAAGAGGTAAGGGTTTATGTTTCAATCACATTTTAATCTACATTGTTTATGCTTGAATTTCCATTTCTAGAAATTATTTTACAATTTACTAGTAAACCCATTCCATTTTATTCTCCTCTTTTTATTAATGAATATTTTAGGAAATATTATTATTTTATCTCTTCAGTACTAAAAATTATTGAGAAAATATGTTTAATAAAATAAAACATCATTTCTCTCTTCGGTCAAAAATCTTTTTTCATCAAAATATTTTTTTTCTGAAAATGTTTTCAATAATGTTTTACTTTGATTGCTTAAATCCATTTATACCATTACTTTTGTGGTTTAAAAATCATTTAAATGGAATCTTCCTATTATTTTACAAACAAGGTTCCCTTTGACCTTTCTTACAAAAATATTGAAATGAATATTTGTTTTTAACATATTTTTCTTAAACATAATTTTTCTTCCATCATGAACAATCAATGTTTTTAAGATAACTTTTTTATGTTCCAATTTCTACTTTCAAAAAATATTTTCATTAGTGTTTGTGAATGTTTTAGATTTTAAATAAGTGTTTTGAAAATGGAAAGGAAATTCTATTTAAGAAATGTTTAAAGTGATCTTTCAAAATCATTTTCCACCTAAGATGACATCCTTTGATGTTACTCAAATTGAAAAGGTTATTCTCCCCAAAAAAAATTAAATATTTTTAAAATTGTTTTCATTAATGAAAAAACCTTTAATTTTATTTTTTTTCTTCTAAATTATGTATATATTTCACTCACATACATACCTATTTGATTCCCCCTTCTTGTAATACATGCCTTGTAATATTTCCTCAAATTCCTTAATTATCAAATTTTCATTCAATATAATATAAAGAAAGATTATTCAACACATATTTTTACAATATTAATATTTATATTATGCATTACGAGTGATTTCCTTTATGATTCACACATAGATCATGAACATGTTGTGATGGGTTCACCAAGATAGTGCTCTAATGAATTGGGTAATGTTTTTGTCTTATATGACATCATGCATCGGATTAAGGAGCAAATATAAACAACTATGGGACATTGTGTGCCATGTGATTTTTTCTAAGCAGTTATCCTTGACACATGTTTTTATTATGTTTTGTGTTGCTACCACATTTTCTATGCTACCATGATCTTTTGATACCATGTCCTTTATGTTATGCTTATATGAGAGTACTCAAGAGACTTTTCTTTATGATATCATGTTATAGTTTTGACTCATATGTTATGTTTACCTGTCATGTTTATTGCTATTCTATGATTTTTAGATCACCCCTTTTTTATATCTACCCCCAGGATTTCCTATACATTTTAGAAGATCGAATGAATTTATGAACTCATTATAGAGAATAAAATGAAAAGTTTTTTATTCTCACTCTGATGTTTTATAAACCTTATCTTATAAAGACACTAGTATTTTATGATACCTTTATTATATTAATGGTCGTTTATGTTAAAGAATAATGCAATAATATGATTAAAATTATTGGGCCCTTATAGTCGGTATGATAGAAAAGGTTTAGTTTACCTTTGGAGACTAGAATGAGAAACATTTTGTGATACCCCTTAGGATAAGTCTAAGAATAAGACCAAGTATAGAAAAAATTCCAAGAGTATTGGTGAATTCTATAGAAAGTGGTTTTTAAGAAAATACATTTATTTCTGGATAATACATCTGGATGTGGCTCTAGAATATAGGTTCCTAGGGTTAATAAGCCCAAAAATGGTGCATTGATATTGATTTGATCTTCACCCAGTGTAAGAAAATGGGACTTGTGGGACACCTGGATTGAAAATCTAAAAGGATATCTTTTATAAATTTACCAACTATTTTAAAACCCATTATTAAGGACATGAATGAATTATTAGGTTAGAAAACATAATAGGAAACATTACCACGGATAATGTAAATTGAATCATAGAGTTCAATAAGCCCAAACATACTTATCGTTCATGAGTTATTATTTTTATGTTTTTAAGTTTCCCTTTAGTATGTTAAAATATTCTCTTCTTGTGTTTTTATTTATTTTTTTAATTGGTGGAAACCAAAAAGAAATGTGCTAATGTTGACTGTGATAGATAATGTATTGCTGAAAAAATAAATGGATTGATAACTAAGGTAAAAGGATATTGAAAATTTTCCTAATCAATTACAATGATATATGATTAAAAACTTTCACATTAAGTAACTCCAGAACTCACCAAAGAAGATATAGATATATTTATATCATATTTTGGATGGTGGATAACATGAAATAAAGAAGATTCAGTTTCTTATATGTGGAGAATGCATGAAGAATAACTCAATGGAATGGATCAGAGGAATGGGAATATGTTTTACGAGTTGAGGAGAAGGAAAAAATATGTAATTTCTAGGGAAAATTGAAAAGTCCAGTGAATGAAATGGATGATAATAATGATTTACCTATGGAAACATAAATGGTTTATTATTTTAAATGTGTGAAAAATGATCATTATGAAAATTTATGTCATAGGGGGAAAGCTCAAGAAGATGATCAATAAGGTTATATGAGTAAATGTTTCTATGTTGACAATGAAGAGACAACAAATGAAATATCAAAGTATAGATGTATTATGGAATAATATGATTAATAATATTTAAGATATATTTATTTGTAAATAAACTCAATCTCTTTTATAGATTTCAATTTACACAAAATTCGGTTTAAACCAAATATGATACTCTTTTAAAATATTATTATTTAAACATGTCCATTATATCTGAACAAATAAATTGGTGGTTATGAGTAGCACTGAATAAATTATGAAACATATGTTTTCAAAAAAAAATTAAATAATTTTAATGGTTATATATTTATTAGAAATAAAATAAGAACAATTTGAAGTGGAACGTATTGTTTTCTAAAAAAACTATACCGTTTTCTAAAATGTCGATTAGTCGACCTTTGTGTACAGAATTTAATTTTTTTTTAAAAAAAAATCAGAAAATTTATTTTTCAAAAATAAATAAATTTTTTATATCATAATATCAAAATTATATTTGGGTGAATTTTTGGGTTTATTATGAAAAGGTTCATTTTTAGATGAATAGTAAAAAATTACGGATTTTTATTAAAACCAGTGTTTTCATTTAATTATTTTTTTTAAAAATAGTTTAATTTGGTTTTAAAAGTAAAATTACTTTAATTATATATTATTTAATAAAAATTAGTTCTTCTTATTCATTTTTTATATAGAAGTTTTATATAAAAACGTTTTCTACTTTTAAAAGTTTATCTTTTGGAAAACAGTTTTGTTGACACACCTGCATGTTTATTTTAAAATTAAATCTACAAATTATGTGAGTTTAAATTTTCAATATGGGTTAAATATTTGAAATAATATGAATTTATATTATTTAATAAGGTAAAATTAATTTTTTTTACCATAATGAAGAGTGAAAACAGTAAAGAATATTTGTCGTAGTTATGGTAAAAATGAGCCTACTAGGGGTTTAACTAAAAAGATATGGTATAAATGATATAAAACTGGTATAATTACTATTTTATGGTAATATTTATTACTTATATATTCTAATGTTTTCAAATGGACCATTTTTAATCATTTTATAATGAGAAAAATGAGGGTGGAATTCTTTTTGTTCAAAAATTCAAAGTGTGTCCTCTCACCCACTTATAAAAGGAAAACATCTCTCATCTCCTTTAAACAATTACAAAACCCATTGGTTCAGAATAAAACTATCTAAATAAATTATATAATTCCCTGAAATATTAATATAATACTTATTTGGAAAAAATACAATCTTGGAAGTATTTTAGTGAAAACTAAATAAAGTTTTCTAAAAAAGGGGTGATGTCCTTAACCGAGTGTTTTATTTTATTTATTACCCCACCTACTTAAAATATTATTAAAAATATATGATATATTAAACTCATTATATTAATAATATTTATATTTTTTAGGTTAATAGAATTAACTACTACCATATCCTCCTCTCTCAAATGGAAAAAAAAACTGTTGATCGTGTGTACAATGGACTACGACCTCATGAACTGACATAATTTGTTTTCTATCACCTCTTCTCAAGGATAGATATAATAATGTATTTAATGTTTATATATGATATATATGAAATAATTATTACTATATAATTATTATATTATATATACCTTCTTACATTCCATTCTTTATAGAATATGATAACGTCGCTTGGGTCTATAACAGATTACCACCTCTGGAAGCAATGTGATTCGTATATCACTAACGCTTCACATGGAAGGTAAAAAATGATAAATTTAATGAATATATGTGATATATATTAAATGATATTAATCATTTATAAGTAATATGAAATAAAATTTCTTACCCTTTCACTTTTTATGGAAATGATAATGTCACTCGTGAAAACGTATGACATGTATTCTCCAAATAGATATTTGATTAATTCTCTGTGTTCAAAATTAAATAATGATTCTAAATATTTATATAATAAAAAATGATATTTATAATATTAATATAATTATATATATGATTTAAGTATATCCTATTTTCAATATCTGGAACTTTTACAATGAAAATTACTGTAAAAACAAGACAATTAACAACCGAAACAAGAGTGATAATATAAAATTTTTAACGAATGTGTAATAATATACTTTAAAATGATAATATATGATATTATAAATAATAATATTATTATGGAATAATTTAATAAAATCCTAAAAACCACTATACATGAGGTTAAAAAGAACGCAACTAAAGATTAATGTGAGGTAATGTAACATCCTAGGTAAATAAAGAAATAATACATTCTCTTTTTTATTAATATTGTTTGAATTAAATACTAATTTTACATTAAAGGGGTTTCTATGTTTGATGATGTACTCGATATGTAACAACAGGTTTCATTGAAATATTACATTGTACACTAATAATATAATATTATTATTTTACATGGTTGTTAACTCTTAGTCGTTGTATTGACAGGAATGAATGAAAATAATGACAATATGATTATACATGTTTGTTAAATGAATGTTAGAGGCTTTAAATGTGAATGAATCTAATTTTAAGCATAATTTACTTTAAAAGGTTGATTTACCACCTTTTAATGGAAAAAATTCTTTAAATCTAGTTTTGGTCACTTTTATATATTCTATTTTACAAAATAAGATTCTTCTTAAGATCCGGGACATCAAAATTTAATTTGGGTAAATTTTTGGTATTTTTCAGGTAAAGTTCATTTTTTTTATAAATAGTCAAAAATATTGTATTTTAATTCAAAATTGCCTTTTAATATAATTTATTTATATGGTTATATTATCTTTTTAATTTGTTTTAAAGTGTAATTATATTATATTTTTACCAATTAATCCAATGTTGGTCATTGGAATTAATTTCACATTGAAATTGGACATGAACAAGTGTCGATCTTTTGATAGTTATTGTTTCATAAAAACACGCTATTTGTTTTGAAAATGGGAATTAATTTTAAATTAATTAATGCAACTTTGAGGTTTTGAATTTTGTAAAATAGGAATCATTTTTGGATTTGGAATATCGAATATATCTTATGCTGATTTTTTGGTAGTTTTCTAAAAAACATCAATTTTTGATGAATAGTGAAACCACTAAGTAGTAGTTAAAAACTGACATTTTCATTTAAATGAAATTTTACCACTTCTGTGGATTGAATTTCAAAAATCCAACATACATGGTTGTTATTATCAAGTAAAATTTTGTACAATAAGATTAAAATAATTTTTGGTGAATAGTAACTTTTGACTTTTATTTACCGCGATTGAATGTAAATAGGGTAATTCAAGGTTAATAGAATATTATAATAATAAAAAATTACATTAAAACATGTCCTACCCATATTGGTTGATTGTTTTATGACTATGCGCATCTTTGGGTCGATTTTGGGACCCCATATAGCCACTTGAGAGTGATAATGACACTTTAGATTAATTAACTTAAAGTAATGATAAAAATGACACAAACAAGTATCTTTTATTAAATAAATTTTTTCATGGGGTTGTATAAGTAATCATTTCGACTATAAATATTATTTGGAAATATAAGAATATTTACTACATTACGGTATTTTTTTATAATTTTTAGACCTCAAATAAATTAAATTATTTATGACACAATAAAGATGCAGTATTTACCTCATTAATAAATGATTTAAATAAATAAGATTATAAATATTAAAAAAATATCCAAAACATGTCCAATTATTTTTGGATGATTTTATTTCGACCATTAGTAATTTTATCTTCATCTTTAATGAGTTTTGAGTCTTTATAAACCGAAGATAGATTAATAATAAAATAATATTTGCCAACTTTCCTAAAGAGCCCCTCCCCCCTTATAAAAATCCCTCACTTCTAAATCATTCCTCACACCTCTCAAGCATTTTGGATTGTCCAAACCCTGAACAAATAAGATCTCATGATCCATCTCCTCCTCCTATAAGCCTTACCTTATGCAGAAGGCACTTCAAGAAGTCCTCTTTGTTCAAACCAAAGGAAGTTACCCAAATTAAAGGTAATGGCTTCTCTTAAATTCTTTTCTATTATTTTATTTCTCCAACCCCTAAACTCTTTTTATTACTTTATTTAATAACAACACCAGTATCCTCAATATACTAGATTTTTGTTATGATAATTATTCTAACTACACTTACCCACACCTCCCTCTATTGGGTGAAGAACATACTGTTTCTGTGAATAGAAAACTAACGCCTCACAAAACGATGATTGTTAGATTATCTCCTACCGCCTCTCATGGTGGCCATTAAGATGACACTATATTTATATATGATATATATTATGTTTTGTTTTCTTTATGATTCTGTATTTTACATTTATATCCTACCTTTATGGTTTCCATAATGGGTAAACACGATAATTTCATTTGAGGAAGTGCGAACTACCGCCCCCTCAAAGTGATATGACTCGTTCATACCATATGTGTTACATATAAAGGATGTAGTTAATGATATTATATATGATACGATACTATAATTATAATATACCTATGTATTATTATGTTTTCATTCCATTAAATACGAAATAGAAATGAAAGTAGCGTTCATGCGTACGTACGACTGACCATCTCCATGAACGGTGCATTTCATTTCTTATCTCCAAATGTTATGTACTATTATAAATATATATATATATATATATATATACTGAATATATATTATATATATGATATCTAAACCATGAATATCACTCTAGATAAAATGAACTTTTGACCACATAAACAACTTGTAAATATAAGAAGTTCATTTTTGACTCAAGTACCAAATATCGACAAAATGACCGTTATTAACTTAAATGATTACATAATGTTTATAACATGGTAATAAGTGATATAAAAGGAATAATTAACTTCAAAAAGGTTCTTAAGTAAGTAGAAATTTACTTTATTTTCTTAATAAATAAATTAAATAACAAACGGGTCCAGTCCGACATGAGGTAAGGGACTTCGTCTCAACCTCGTTTCATTGAAACATCCTTTGATTTCTACATGAATTTCTTTTTTACTATGTATAATAACATTTTACTTTTCATTTCAATGGGAATAATTTTATACGAAACTTTTTACTAAACAACAAAAAAATATAATGTTTTTTAACATAAGCGGTGACAACGACCTTTCTGCCACTGTGAGTATTATTTGATCTTTGGCTTCCTTAACAACCCGTAATGTTTTTAAGGAAAATTAATACTAAATAACCCTTTTATGTATTTTGGTATTGAAAATGGTTTTTGAAATTGATTGATTATTTCAATATCTTGAAATGATTTCTTGTGATTTCAAATTAAATGTTATTAGTGAAATGTTTATATTTTCGATATTTTATATGTTATGATTTTATAATGGTACTTGGACATTTGACTAGTTGTTACGTGATAAAATAAATAAGGGGTGGTGCCATGATAAACCAGGATAGTTGGTTACATTATAACCTCCAATACATTGGGTATGGAAGTCGGCTATATGGCTATTCCATTTAGTGATATGTGTGGAAGTTGACCGTATGGTTATTCCACTTAAGAATGTTTATGTCCGAAGTTACCTTTATATGTTATGTGTTCCTTATATAGGTTTTATGGTAATCTTTTGGTTACAAAAGGGTATGAAATGATATTTTATTTAGTAAATAGTATTTACTACTTCATAAAGGTGAAAAGTATTACTTATGATACAGTATTCATGGTTTACTTGTTGTTTTAAAAAACTAACAGTTTTTCTTCTTTGTGTATCCCTTAATAAGATTTTTATGATCATCCCAAGTTTTTTAAATGTTTTTCATAGGACATAAAGAGGAATAGGGTCAAGGATGAGATCAAGGAAATTTCATGCTGTCTAAAACATGGAACTAGACTTGACTCTTTTTTTTAAGAGTTCTTATTTTGTGAAAAAATAGATACTAAGAAGATGTATCTACATGTATTATTCAATTCATCTTGTATATGTTATGGCCTAATTATCTAAAACTATAAACCTGAAAAGATCCTCAATTTGAATTATTTGTTTTAATTTAATATTATGTAAATGTTTAAGGTTGGGTCCTTATAGGTAAGGGGTTTCTTGACCCAATTTCAATTTATTCAGTTATATGTCTACTTTGTTGATTTTATTATTCCAATATTATTTTTGAAATGAAATTTTATTGATTTATGATTTTATTAAAACTTTTATTTGTTTTTATTTACATTTTATATACATAATCACTTCATTTATAGACTCTCACTTCAATGATATGAACTTTTTAAAGGTTTCATCTCAAAACTTCCATCTTTGAGACACAAGTTATTTTATAAAACTTATGTCTTTTAAATGGTGTATATAATTCCACTTTACATACAATATAATGATTCATTCCTAATTCATGATATTTTAAGTTACAAATTATATACTTCATTCATGGTATGTTATTACTCAAATGTTATCAAAGTGGTATGGGTTTATGTTTTAATAATATTTTAATAAGTACTGTTTATGATTGAATTTCCATTTCTAGAAATTATTTGATCAATTCATAATAAAACACTTCCATTTTATTCTAGAATGGTTATTAATGAGGTTTTCATGTACCAGTACAATTTTCCTCTCTTTGGTGATTAAAATTATTGATAAAATGTTTTTAAGATAATCTTAGTTCATTTTTCTCTTCGATCAAAAATCATTTTTAATCTAAATCAAGGATTTCTAAAATTTTTTAAAAAAACATTTCACTGTGAATGTTTAAATATATTTTAATTCATAATTATATTTTTACGAAAACATTTAAAAAGAATATTCCTTTATTTTTTTCAAACAAGGTACTTTTTTCATTTTCTTATAAAAAGTTTAAAAGAATATTTGGTTTTTATGTATTCAGAATGAAAGGAAATCTTCCTCCATCATGAACAATCAATGTACTAAATATTCTTTTTTTAGGATTCAAGGGTTATTTTAAAAATATTTTCACTTTAATGTTTGATAATGTCTTATATTTTAATTAATTTTATTTTTTCAAAGTGGAAAGGATATTTTTCTCAAGAAACATTCAAAGTGAAATTTCAAAATCATTTTCTTTATATGATGACATCCTTTGATGTTACTCAAAGTGAAAAGTTTATTTTCCTCAATAATTTTTATAATCTATTAAAAAACCCTTGATGTTATGTATTTATTCTAAATTATGTATATATGTCCCTCACATATATACCTAATTTATTCTTCCTTCCTTTGATAGTGTAATACATATCATAAGATCATTTATCAAGTGCCTTCATTAAGAAATTTCCTCTAAATATGAAATGAAGGAAGATTATAAAACCTATTTTCTTTCCCAGGGTAATTTTTATGTTATGCATTATGAATGATTTTCTTTATATAGTACACAAAGATCATGAACATGTTATGATGGGTGTAACCAGATAGTATTTCATTATATTTGTTAAATCTTTAGTCTCATGATATGTTGTATATGGGATTAGCGAAACCTAATCCATTATTGTTGAGTCAGAAGTTTTAATTATTACTTTTCTATTACTTTTGTTTTTGAAATCATAAATCCTATATAAAAAACATGTTTACTAACTTTTTATGTATAATTTATTTTAGAATGCTTTTGTAGAAAACATTACCTTTTACTATACTCAGAATAAGTTCTAAAGTATTAAAGATAAAAACTTTGGAGTAATCATTATGATTATCATAATGAGTATGTATCCAATTAATCAGACTCACCTTTATCATAATTAGAAGTTAGGATTTCTTTCATGCCTCTCATACTGAAAAATTTTAAAAAAAAATAAGATTAATACCGGTACCAATAACATCAAACTAATACTCATAGACATTATAGTAATGAAAATAGTAAGGAAGTCCATTAAACTGACTGAAGTTTACAATCATATTTGGAAGACGTATTTCTAATGTAAGGAATACATTTTACACAGTATTAGTGTTAATAAATACGATGTAATATTTTTAGTTTCACCATATTTTTTTGAGGTATCAAGTGTCTGGTGTCTGAATTTATCGCAACAAACTGAATAATAAGACCATTTGGAAATCATAATATGACCATTGGTATATCTCTTATAAATACCATGTCATTTTAAGAGTTTGGATATTTTTTTATTAAATTATCCCTTAAATTTTCAGAGGAATGTTCTATGTGAATATCTCATTCTTAATCATTGTATTTCTTTAGGGAGAGTCTTCATAAAGAAACCATGTTAGACTCTCTCCTTACAAATGTTTTATGATTTTAGATCCATCCAATTATTTTAACGGTCAAGGAATTCTAGGGATATGAAGATAGAGAATCTGATCTATCTGATTGAGGGCTACCGGGGTAGGTAGATACAGAATCCAGTCATCATATCGAGGGATTCCGGGGATAGGAGGACAAATCCATTCTGATCATCGTATAAAGGGATTTACTTAGTAAAGAAATATAGACATGGTGTAATTATAAAATAGTGGATAAAATTAGTATGGGTTATTGAGTACCTTAATATTAAGGTTAAAATAGGTTTATATTTTAAGAGTTTGAAATTAATTCTTTCTTATGCTATTTTATTACTTGTTGCAACACCATTTCACAGTTAATAGAAACTAGACACTTTTATTTATCTTTATAATCTGATTTTTATCTATATTAATCTGATTATGATAATAACAATACATTTTATTTAACCATATCCATCATGATTATGAATCTTATAGTCTAATAAATCAAATCCATTGTGATTATGATTTTCACTCTAATTTAATTAGACTATATCCAGGTTCTAATTCTAGGAATTTTTTAATCAGACATACTTTTAGACTGATAATTATACATGAAGATTCTTTTTTTACTGTATTTCTTTTAAACTATGTTTTTAAATAAAATTCAACCCCTATTTTAAGTATTTTAATTATAAGAAAATTCTTACTATCCAACAATCAATATTATAGATATACTGATCCAAAAATTGGTGTTATAGGCACTTACTACTACTACAGGTTGATGATTTTTTACTTTCATAACTATTGAATATTTGTTAAATTTTTATTTAATAATTTGTTTCACTAATGTGTGTCTATGGAAAAAGAATTTGTTTTATTTTAAAGATGAAAGGAATGAATTTTGGTTCAATATACAATCTCATTCCAAATAGACCACCTATATTTGATGGTGCTGATTATGAGTACTGGGGGGATAAGATGAATAATTTTTTTATTAGCACAAGAGTTGATAATTTTATTATGATTACTAGAGATTATAAAATTCTTGATATGGAAGTAACTGCTTTCACCCAGCAATAAAAATAAAAATATCTTTTAATATAAAGAGTGAGTAATACATTATTATACTCTATGAAAAGAAGAATTTATAGTAAGATTTATTCTTGTGGGGATACTAACAGTATATGGAAAATCTTGAGATTGAACATTTTGTTACTTTAAAAGTTGTTGAGACTCAAAGATAAATGCTTATACTTCATTATAAAGCCTTCAAATTTTGGCTAGGAATTTTTTTTAAGATGAATCATTGATTCATAAATACAATAAATAGTTTACAAGCCATTTGTGATCAAGGTTTTGATGGTGATAAACTTTTGTAATATATAATTGATATTTTTCCCGATGAGTGGGAATCTAATAGAACAACAGCTGATGAGACAAGAAAGTTAAAAAAATATTACCTTAGATGATCTCATTAGAACCCTTATATAGTATGAGGGGAGGTTAAAAAGATATACTAAGAAATAGAAAAAATAAAAATGGACATGTTTACTTTTCTACAACATTTACCTTACCTACTAAATTTCAATCTCTTGAGAAATTTGTAAAGTATTAAAGAAAGAAGAAAGTTGTTGAACAACCTGATTTAAGTGTTTCATAACATAATGAGTATGAATTAGATAACCTGGCCATAGGGATGAATAAATAGTTAGAATGAAAGATTTAAAATACTGATAAAAAAATTATAAGGATATAAGTGATAAGAAAAATGAAGTTACTTGTTATGAATGATAGAAATATGGACACATAAAATCATATTTTTAAAAGGTAAATAGAAAATAAAGAAAAGATAAAATTCAAAAAGAAATGACAAAAATTATTATAAATCAAAAGGCAAGAAGGTGCTCAAAGCTGCTGACACAGAGAGTGATAGTGGAAGTGATTATTTTGAGAGTTATTCATATAATGAATGTTCCAATCATAGGAACACAAGTCTTTTTTACTATCTACATAAAGTTAACAAATGTTTCATGGATAAGGATAGAATAGATAAAAACCCTACAAATATTACCTTAAGTGATATTTATCCTGATTAGAAGGATTATTAATCTTTAGATGAAGAATATTCCTCAGTAGAAAATAGTTTCCCCCCATCTTATGATGAAATTTTATGATTTGATAAATATCTTGAGAATAAAAATTGAATTTTTTTTAAACATTACAATGCTAAGGAAAATATTTCTAATTATTATTCAAGAATAAATGTTTTGAAAAATGGGATATAAAATCATTCAAAAGATCTTGATGATACTATTTCTGATAAGGAAACTATTTCTAAGTATTTTGAAAAAGTAGTTTTTGAGAAAAATGTTTTAGAAACTATATTTAATTCTAAAACTAATACCAATGAAGATAAAGATAGAGTTAAAACTATAATCTAAAATTTCTAGTTTGAGAAAAAAATTAATAAAACATTACCACTCAAAAGGAATGTTTTGAAAAAACTTATTGAAAAATATATCCTCAGGGTATTGGTTTTGGAATGGGTTATACAAATAAAAATCTTATTTCTAGTAACAATTGTTGTATTCCTAAAAATGGCCCTTTTTCACTAAATGTAAAAGTATCGGCCTTTGGAAGAAGAATTTCTCATTAAAAAAAGTTCAATACCCATGATTTCACAAATCCTATTTTTCTAAACACATATGGATTCCCAATGTTTTTTTTATAAAACTAACAGAACCAAGAAGGTTTGGGTTCTAAAAGGTTAATATTTTTGTTTTAAAGAAAATAATGAAATTAGCCAAAAAATATATGGTACATGGATAGGTTGTGTTATAGAAACATGAATGGATTAAAATACTTCTTCCATAATATTTTCGAGACGAAGGGTGGTAAAGTAACTTTTAGAGATAATTCTTAAGGATACATTATTAGTATAAGTAATATTGTTGTACTTATAAAATTCCTTATTTAAAATATTTTGTTTGTTAAAGGAATTAATAACAACCTTATAATCATAAGTCAATTATGTGATGAGGGTGACCTTTTTATCTTTAGGAATGATAAATGTTTAACTCATAGTTCCAAGGATGAATTCATTCTTCCTTACAATCAACATGATAATGTTTACACACTTATTTTAGAATACCTTAAGTGCCAAGACTTTCCTTGCCTTAGTCAAATAGAAGATCAATATTCATTATGAAATAGAAGGTTAGAACACTATAACCTTGGAAACATGTATAATTTGAATAATAAAGGACTTGTTAATGATATACCATAACTTAGGTTTCATACATTAAAAGTATATGACCCTTTTCAGTATGATAAGAAACATAAGTCATGTTTTAAATCTATTAGTAAATTCTCACCGTCTGATGCATTACAGTTAGTGCACATGGAGTTAGTCGGTCTTATAAAAAATAGAATTATTGGTGGAAAATGAAATATATATGTCATAGTTGATGATTAAAATATATACACTTGTGTTTATTTTATCACAAATAAATTTGAAGCCTTTTTTTATTCCAAAAATTTTGTAACCAAATATAAAAAAAAATATTTCATTGATCAAAATTCATATTGATCATGGTGGAGAATTTGCAAAATTATGATTTTGAAACTTTTTTTAGTAAGAAAAGTATTGGACATAACTTTTAAACTCCTTGAACACCTCAGAAAAATGGTGATGTTGAATTAAGAAATTGAATTCTTTAAGAAATAATGATAACCATGTTGAGTGAATACTCAATTGATAATAATTTCTTGGATTAAGATATTACTAATAAAGTCTATAGTATAAATTTATTTTTAATTATAAATTTTCTTAATAAAACTCCTTATGAGTTTTGGATAGAAATAAAACCAAAATATTCTTAATTCAAAGTATTTGGTTGCAAAGTATTCATCTTAAATAAAGAATATAACTTTAATTAATTTTCACCCATATCTAATGAAGGAATATTTTAGGTCATTCCAATACTTCTATGGAATATATATTTTTTTAATAAAAATTATTTTACAATTGAATAAATAGTATATGTCAATTTTGATGAAATGAATCCTTTTTTTAAACTACTTTAATCCACATCCTCATATGTCATTTCAAAATCTAATTTTAAATATTTGATAGATAATTCCTCCCATAAGTATATAACTCAAGAAATTGTTTCCAAAATTATTCCTCAGGAATATTTTCAACTTATTTTTGAAGAATAGACTTATAAAAATCAAATAAGTCATTTTTTCTTTGGAATAATCCTAGTTGGAGTATCATTAGAGATTTATATCAACCTGTTAATTCTTAATGTTCCTTAAGAAATGAAATTGAACATCTAGCTTTCTTATCCCAAATTGTATTTAAAAATATAGAAGAGGATTTATGTGATGAGGATTTTATTAAATCTATACAATAGGAGCTCAATGAATTTGAAATTAACAATGTATTTACTTTAGATGAATGAACATTTAAAACTTATATAATTGTATTAAAGTAGGTATTTTGGGATATGTGTTATAAGAATGGTATAATTGTTAGAAATAAATCTATATGTGTTGATATGGTTTGTAATCAATAATAAGTTATATATTACAAAGAAAAATATTCATTGGTAATAAGATATTAATCTTTTCAAATACTTTTCATATTTAAATCATTCTTTAATTACAAACATTTATAAATGGGTGTGAAGTGTTCCTTTATTAACGGATATGTTCAGGAAGAAGTTTATGTTGAAAAAACCTCCGAGTTTTGAAAATAAATATCCTCCTTAATACATTTAAAAACATAACGAATCTTTCTATGGACTTTAACAAGATCCCAGATCATGGTATGAAGGGTTAAAATAATTTTTTTACAAAAAAATGATAAGGGAGATGAAAATAAAAATATTATTATAAACTAAGCAAATAAAAATTTTATGATTGTTAAAATTTATGTTGATGAAATTTTATTCAGATAAACTCAATAATCATTATCAAATTAATTTGTGGATCTTATGAAATCTGATCTTGAAATAAGTATGATGGGTGAGTTAAAATATTTTATTGGTTTTCAAATTTCACAACAACTCGATAGATCTTTTATATCTGAACATAAGTATATAAAATATATTCTTAAGAAATGTGGACACAATAATAATAAATATATATGTAATCATATTGGTACCTATAATATATTAGATCTTGATGAAGCTGGGAAATGAGTTGATAAAAAAAATTAGGTATGATAATAAGTTTACTTTTCATTACTTCTAGTCACCCATATTAAATGTTTTAAGTATTATTTTCTAAAATATATCATAAAAATCCCAAAAAACCCTCAAAAGTAAAAAAATCATTTTTTATCATAAAAGAATTATGGATTTAATATTTTTCTATTCTTCTAGATTTTTTTTGGAATTGAAATATTTCATGGATGCTGAGTTTAGTGGTTGTCGAATAGATAAAAAAGTTTCATATAGAAAATTTCATTTATTTGGAGATTCTTTAGTTCATTGGTCTTGTAATAAATAACACTGTGTATAAATTTCTACCACTGAAGCTGAATATGTATCAGATGGAAGTTTTTGTGCTCAAGTGTTATGGATGCAACACACACTCACGAAATATGGAATGAGCTTTACAAAAATTCAAATAATTTATGATAATACGAGTTACATTAACTTATGTAAAAATCCATAACGTCACTCACATGAAAAGCACATATATATAAGACATCATTTCCTTTAGGATCAAATATAAAAAAGAGATATAATTTTACAATTCACCAGAATGGTTGATAAACTTGATGACATTTTTACAAAACCTCTTCCTTCTGATAAATTTTAATTTATCAAAAAGAAGCTAGGAATGATCATTTAAAATTAGTCATTCATATATACTTCTTGTTGACGTATCTACTAAAATTAAGATACAACTTTTTATAAGGGGAACACATATGTTTTAAGTTTTTATAAAACTTTTAGTTTTTATTAAAACTTTTAGTTTTCTAAAAAGTTATTTTTTCTTAAAACTTTTATCATAATGAGTTTTCTGGACTCATATTTATTTATAAAGTTTTCCATTTCAAAATCCATAAAAAGATACCCAGAATCTAAAAATATTTTAAAATTTTCTAGACTCAAGTTTTTTAACAATGTTTTTGTTTTTAAAAAATATCATAATAAGTATTTCTAATAAAACTATTATAATTAGTTTTCTTAACTAAAACCATAATAATTTATTATTTAAAAACTATTATTATTAGGTTTTCTTCGAAAAAAAGTATTCAATATTTCATAATCTAAACTATCATAATCACATTAGTTTAGATTACCTAGAAGAATAGGTTATTTATACCATTGAACTTATTCACTTTGAAAGGTACTTCTCTATTATTATTATTTTGTTTTACACTATATTATTTTTTAGTTATTTTATTATTTTTTACATACTTTTAGTTTTGATAAAAAACATTTTTTTAAATTTTTTCCTTAATTAGATTCATTATCAATCTGATAAATATTACAAAAAACCTCGAGAGTCCAAATTTAATAAAACAAATTTTTCTTATTAATATCAACCATATGATCATAATGGATTAAATATCAATCATTGTATTTATTTTTAACTTTTATGTATCACATTTGATGGTTATATGAAGATCAAACCCCCTGTACCACATCAACTATTCCGAGTTTCCCCTTGAATTGCTGACCCCTTCTAATTACATTGTCTTATTTTTATTCTTTTCATATGATTATCCAATATAAGTATCAAATCTAATGGAATCTATTAAAATCTATAAGAAATGTATTTTTTTTCCGGGAATGTTTTATAGAAATATATGCTTATGAAAAATATGATTCTACTTTTAATAAGGTTATATAGTTATAAGTATGGGAATCACTTTGAGTAGAAAAAGATGATAATGATTTTGACCTATTTTATCCTGATATTGTTTGACATTCTAATGCCACCATTAATTTTTTTGAAGGAATATGGGAATTAAAATTTGTTATTTTCTATGTATAGGAAGCAAGACAAGTTATCTTCTAAGAAATATGCATATCTTGAAGGGGTTCCATCTGTAGGGGAAACTTATTACCCGACACATAAGAATCCATATGATCTTAGATCATTTAAAAAATAAGGAAAAATATTGATTGTTTGATCATTATAAAAAATTCCATAATGTTTCCCATCTTACACCAGATTACTGTGATATTCTTTTTGGTTGCAAGGGTTTCTCATACAAAGTAAAATACATCATTATACCTTAATGGTTTCTAATATTTTTATATTGGATTTTATAGTGAATATGAGAAATATATATTTTGTTAGTTTCATTTTATTAACTATAGGGAATATCAAGTAATTTACAATCTTGTAAAATATCATCAATTTTTCTTGATTAATTATGTAAATTTGTTGTAAATATCATGGAGTTTTTCAAAATTGAAACAGATCATATACAATTATAGAAAATATATCATTCATTAGTGATGATAAGATTAATGGAATGAATATTATTTTTTAGAAAAAATATAAAATGATTGTTCGTAATGTTAGTGGTGCCACTTTGGAAGCATAACCATCAAGGATGATAGAAACGTTTCAGAGTAAAAAAGAAAAGGAACGTAGAAAATTATCCTCTATAGAAGGGGAAGAAAGAAATTAAATTACCTACTAAATTTTATAAGGAAGGGAAAATATCATAAGATATTTCATAATATCCTCATATTATACATGAACCTATAGAATCCTAGGATTTAAAATTTTGAGTTATCTGTATCTTATAATAAAAATCCACAAATAATAAACCAATGAAAAAGGTGACTGAATATAAAATTTGTGATAATCTTTTGAAATGAGTAGAAAGATCTTAAAAGAAAGATAATATACCAACTTCTCATACCGATTAAGTGAATTCGTGAACAAAATTATATTTTCAAGAAATTTTTATAGTATATGTTGATTCCCCTTCCATCATTGAAAAAGGAAGGAAAATATTTTTGAAGAAGAATCAAAAAACCTATTCCAAAAAATGAATATGAACTAGCACCACCAGTAAAATGATATTTGAGTACATCTAGAGATATTGAGTAAGATCTTGAAAAGGTTTTTAATGATGAAGTTGATGGGAATAAAAATGAAGAAAAATATGGATATGAAGAAGAATAAAGAATTGACTACAAAGAGGATGAAGTAGAATTTGAAGAATATGTGAATGAAGAATAATAATAATAATAATAAAATGAACAGGTTGATAAAGAAGAAAATAAATCTGATAAGTCTTCATCAAAATCATAATCAACATCCTCATCAGACATAACCTCTTAGGCCCATCAATAAAAGTAATAGAGATGTTCTGAAGAGGAATAATCATCTGAATAAGAAGCTTAATTATCAACTAAGAAAGATAAATATTATCAAAATTAGCAAACAAAAGTTGATGATAAATTCAGATAGATATGGATATTGATATGATTGTGTAATATGATGATATTAAGTTAATGATAATAAAATCTCTAAAAATGATGAAAGATAAGTTTCAATTTAAAAAAAGTAATGGTTGATAAAGTCAGAACAATTCAAATTATACTTCCTAATATTTATCATGAATAATAAGATTAATTAGTGACAATTTATTTGGAAGGATTTGATTACATTACTCATTTCTTGAAATGATTGAAAGGAATAATTCCATATTTCCTAAAACACCAATCTTGGGGTTAGTTGATTCAAGAAATTCTCAATAATAAATAAGAATCGATCATGGTTTTGACGGATAATGTGATTCAGACAAAAGCCAATCGAAAAGTTTTTCAAGAAAGTTCTCAGACTCACTGAAAGTCTTGTAATCATATGATAAATTGGTCCCATAAAATGTGATGCTAATATCTATATGGATGATGAGAATTTTAATTATATGAAGGATCATTTGGTAGTATCATAAAAATATTTCAATTATTTATCATCTCATATGACTGAAATTGTAATGTTTGTGGAAGAATTCAATGATTCAATAGATGAACGAATCATGGAATTTGAATCTCCGAGGAATAATATCCAAGATTTAGAGCTTGAAATGTCTAGAATCCGATCATGAGAATATTAAGTTATCATTTTGAGAGAAGAAAAAAAATAATTTTCTAAAAAAGTTTTGATTTAAAAAAAGGAATATTAGTTTCCTTAAAAAGACCAAAATGCATTCAAGAAGGTCAAGGACATTTTAAAAACCTTTATCAAGAACGATTGAATTTTTTACTTTTGAAATCTCATTTTATTTGAAAAATATTTGAAATTTTTTTATTGATGAATTACTTTTTCATCCAAATACTATTTATTTGAATGTTTTCAAATTACAACTGGTTTAATGTTCTTTCATATTTCTTTCGATGATTAGTTAGATCATTTCATTTATTTGAATACTTTTCCATATATAAAATTTCAGGAAACTTTGTAATTTTCCCTATTCTTCTTTAAAATTACAAAGGGGGGGAATTTTATAAAAAGGGGATAAATAATTATGGGGAAGAAGTTTTTACAAATGGGGGCATGATTCTTTGAGGGAGGAATATGATACTTAGGAAGACATGTTATCCTAAGAAGAATTTTATAACATTCAACATCATACTCTCCATATTCAGAAGAATTATAAACTCAAGGTAAGATATGGTTTTAATGAATAAATATTAATATGAAGTACTTAAAAGTACATGGGTTGTATTTTTATCAAAAAAAATCTATTTAAGTTTTGGGTTTTTTGCTTTCAAAAGAGGGGGTTATTTTTGATTCATAAGTTCTACTTTTTAGTTTTCTATTCCTTCTCTTTTTGAATTAAAAATAATTTTATAAAAACATGTTTATTAAATTTTTATTTTCTTAATATTTTAGATTGTTTTGTAAAAAAAATTACCTTTTACCGTACTTAGAATAAGTTATAAAGTATTTAGGATAAAAAAATTATGTTATTAATTATGATTATCAAATGAGTATCTGTCCGATTAATTGGACTCACCTTTATCATAATCATAAGTTAGAATTTTTTTCATGTCTCTCATACTTAAAAAATATTAAGAATTAGATTTATACTCATAGTGATAAAATAAAACTAATATACATAATGATTATCCTAATTAAAATTGTAAGGAAGTGCATCATAATAAATAATGTTTATAATTGTATTTCAAAGACTTATTTCAAAGGTAATTAATATCATTATAACTATAATAATATTAATAAATATGATATCATAATTTCAGTTACACCAGATTGTTATGAGTTTTTGATTGCCATATGTCTGATGTCATTTCAACAAGCTTAGAAATATTACTGTTGGGAGATCACAACATAACCGTTGTGAGATCACCTATAAATAACGAGTCATTTGAGTTTTTTGGAGCAGGTTAATGACATTTTATCTCTAATTTTTATAATAATTATTAGTGTGAAAAATTCATTCTTAATCTTTGTATTTATTTATAAACAGTCATTATAAGGAAACCTTGTCAGGTTGTCTCCTTACAAACTTTTTGTAATTGTAATTGAGTACAGTCATTTTAAAAATGATAGTTTCTAGGGATATAAAGATAGGGAATCTAATAGATTTGATTGAGGGATGTTGGGGCTTAGTAGATAGAGAATTTGATCTTCATATCAAGGGATTCTAGGGATATGAAGACAGATCTATTATGATCATCATATTTAGGGATTTACTTGGTAAGGATAGATAGACCTTGCCGTAAGTATAAAACAGTGGATACCATTATTCGGTTTTATCGACTACCTTTCTCTTAAGGTTAAAAGTAGTTTATCTTTTAACACATATAGAGTAATTATTTCTTTTGTATGTTATTTTATTACTTGTTATTACATGTTTTTATATTCCACTACACATTTATTAGAAATAGATAATCATATTCGTCATTATATTCTTATTATTTTATCTATTTTAATCTCATTATGATTATAATAATACATTTGATTAAATCTTATACATCATGATTAATATTATTTTACTCTGATAAATTAGATCCATAGTGATTATGATTTTCACTCTGATTTAATCAGACCATATCCATGTTCTGATTCTATGACATTATTAATCAGACTGAGTCTGAGTCTGATAATCATATTTAAAGAGGCTTTAGGTTTGTTTAGTTTAATTTTTTTAAACTATGTTTTTAAATAAAATTCAACCACATATTATAAGTATTTATATTATATGAAATTTCTTATGATCATATAATGATTATTTTAGATATACTAACCCAACAATTATGGGAGTTTTTACACCATGTTTTGTTTTGTTTTTTTTTTATACCTCATTTATTATCCTACCAAGATATATTGATACCATATTATTTATGTTATGCTTCTAGGTAATTACACAAGATTTTTCCCTTCATTATATCATGTTATACTTTTGAATCACATGTTATGTTTCCTTATCATGCTTATTCCCTTACTGAGCTTTTTATCTCAACCCTTTTGTCAATTTATTCCCCAGGTTATCCCATACTGTTTAGGAGATCTAAAGGATTTAGGAGCTCGTTATGTTGAATAAAATAATTTTTTTATTCTCACTTTGAAGTTTTATGAACATATTATTCCAAATACACTAGGCCTTTACAATCATTATTTTGTATTAATGGATGTTTATGTTTAAGAATCATGAAAATATATAAGTAAAAATTTGGGTCCACATAGTTGGTATCAAAGAAAATGTTTAGATAAGATTTCGAAACTAGGAAGAGAAAATTTTAATGAGAACCCAATAGATAAGCCTAAGGATAAGACTAAGTATAAAAAATATCATGGAACCTTTGTGAAGTATGTAGCAAGTGGTTTTTAATAACATACATCCTTGTTTGGATACTACAAGTGGATGTGGCTACGAAACTAATGTACCTAGGGGTATTAACCCCAAAAGGTAATGTTGTGTTTGACTCGATCATCACCTAGTGAACAAAAATGTGCCTTGCAGCACACATGATTTGACACTCCCAAAGGATATGTTTTGGAAATCCATAAACCTTTTACAAACAATTATTAAGGAAATTGAAAAATTCTTAAGTTAGAAAAACTAAAAGTAAACAATACCATGGATAACATATCATGAAACCTTGAGGAAAATAAGTCATAACATACTTATCATTCATGATTTGTTCCTTTTATTTTTATAAGTTTCAATTTAAATGTTAATGTATTATCATATTGTGTTTTTATTTCTTTTAGTAAATGGATGGAATTAGAATTAATGGAGTTATTGTTAAATGTGATAGACAATGTATTGATGAGAAACAAAAGGGGGTGATAATAGGGTAAATTATATTTTTATTATTCATAATTAGTTATCACAATATATTATTAACAAATTTCACCCCAACCAACTCTCAAAATAACCATGTAAGATTATGATATAATTCTCTGAGAGTTTGGGTGATGGAGACCATGGAGGAAATAATATTCAACATCCTATATGTTCAGAATTTGGGGAGAATTAGTCATGGGAATATATCAATGGTACAATAAAATAGTTTATATTTAGAGAATATGGTCACAAAGTAAGTAATTATCAAGTAAAGTTGAAAATTTTAGTATTTGAAATGGATAAAAATAATGGTTTCACTAAGAAATTATCAATGGTTGAATGATTTAAATATAAGAATTATGAAAACTGATGTACTAGGGAAAAATCTCAAGAAAATGATCAAGAAGCTTATACAAGTAAAGGTTTTTCTATTGATTATAATGAAAAAATATATTTTATATGAAAGTAAAGAGGTATTAAGTAATAATATGAGGAATAATAATTATTGGTTTAATAATTAAGTGGAATGATTCAAATGTTGATGTACTAGAATTCAAGAATTTTTTGAATCATGAAATATATATATAATGACTGTTTTTTAGAATTTTTGTGTTAAGTATTTTCTAGAATATTTTGAATGGTACTAATGACCTAGAAATGTAATTTAATGTTAAGGTGATAATCTATATAAAAATTCATAATTGATGAAAATATAATCTTAGAGTTTTACTTTAGGTTGAGGTTACTGAGGTTATTTCGGATATAGGGTCATTTATTTAATAAATGATCTATGTTAAACCTCTAGTTTCATTGATGAATTTTGGATATTTATCGATCTATATTCATTTTGTATATTATATATCTTTTTTCTAACCATTTGGGTTTTAATAAAGATAGTAGGAATATATTATTACATTTTTATGGAGCTTATGATTAGTTAAAAGTTAATTCTAGTGCTTTAGGAATAAAAAAATTATTTTTTTGGAAATTAATTTTTTGGGGAAAGAGATAAAGTGTAAATTGATCGAATCAAAACCAAAATTTGACATTATTATTATAAAATATAATGATATTAATTAAGTATATGTCCTTAAGTTCTTAGATAGTAAAATAACTCCTAACCATTATGAAAATGAAGTTGAAACAAAAATTTTATCACATAAACTTTATATATTATGAATGAAATGGTATTTTAAATGATGGTATATTTATGGTTTTAAGGTCATTATCTTTATATTAATAATTAAATTTCCTATAATCAATTATCTATATCACTCTCTATAATTATTTTCACTTTTCATCTATGTATATATCTTCACTTTCCACCAATGCCATCCAACATGTAAACCAAATAATGTTTTATTCTGGATGACCTTCACATGTCCCTTTCTCTATTGTCAAGAGAAAAGTTTTTAATCGTTTTCACATTGTGGTTTTCTAAGAAAGGTATTTTTATATCTAAATCCCCTAACTATCAATATCAATATTAAATTGTGAGGACATAATTTATATAAAGGGGTTGGATGTAGCACCCTACGATTTTAAAAGAGGAACATCATGTTCAATAAAATATATGACTCAAAAAAACAAGATTTCAATATAAGGTAGAACCATATAACATTCAAAATTATTTATTTTAAATGTGATCTATCTCTTTGATAACTTTTGATGCATGCAACACTGGGTTTAAATGAAACATGATACTATATTAAAATATTATTACTTAAACATGATCATTATAAACTAGCCATTCAATTGGAGGGTATGAATAGTACTAACTAAATCAATAAAATTATTATTTACACATATATATCATAAATTCAATGGTTATATATTTATTAGAAATAAAATAAGAACCATTTTAAAAATAAAGAAATGTTTTCTAAAAAATTATATTTTTTCTTAAAGGTAGATTAGTCATACTTTGCGCATATAATTTAAAAATAATTTTTTTAATTTAAAAACATTTAATTTAAAGGATGATATTATTTTTTGAAATCATCATATAAAAATTATCTTATTTTGATTTTTTTTATTTTTCTAAAACATTTCATTTATTAATGAATAGTGAAAAATACTGATTTGTATTAAAATCATACTTTTTGTTTCAAGAATTTAAAAGAGCAACTTTATTTTAATTTAGATTAAAAAGTTAAATTAGTTAAATTATATATTAATTAATCCAAATTATTTCATTGGAATCAATTTTATGTTTAATTCTGATATAAAAACTCTTTCAAATTTTGAAAGTTTATATTTTTGGAAAACCATTTTTTCAACATATCTATGGGTTTATTTTTAAATTTGATTCTGAAACATTATGTGACATGAATTTAGAAAAATGGAATCCATGTTTTTTATTTAAATAATTTATATTACTTAATAATTTCAAATTAATTTTTTACCATAATGAATTGGGAAAATAGTAAAAAACATTTTCCACTGTTATTGTAAAAATGGGTTTATCTGGGATTAAAATAAATATTTAGGCATTAATAATAAATCAAAAAGAATATAATTAAAATTTTATTGTTATATGTAAACTTTATCTCTTATAAGGTTAAAAATGGTACATTTTGGAGCATTGTGGAATGAGAAAACATGGGTGGGATTCTTTCTTATCAAAAAATTTATGTGTGTCCTCTTATAAAAGGCCACCCAGTCTCCTCTCCTTTTACACAATTTAAAAACTGATTGGTTCAGAAAATACCAAACCAAATAAATTCTCTAATTCCCTATCCTCACCCATTAATACTTCTTTTTATTATAAATCCATCGTTGGAAGTAACTTTGTGAAAACCAAAAGAAGTTTCCCGAAGAAGAGGTACAATCCATAACCGAGCGTTTTATTCTATATATTTCCCCATCTTCATAAAATATTATTAAACCATGATGATATAATAAAATAATTATCTTCCATATACTAAGATATTTTTATGTCATGTTCATGACCTGAAACCATCTCCTCCTCTCCCAAATGGGAAATGAAACTGTTGATTGTGTGTAAGACCGACTACCACCTCAAGAACCGACATAATTAGTTATATGTCACCACATATCATTGATAGATATAATGATATATTTAATTTTCATATATTATAATGATATATTTTTACCTATTTAATTTTAATGTCATATATACCTTCTTAATTTCTATTTTGTAGAGAATATGATAACATCGCACGTGTGTACAGTAGACTACCACCACACGAAACGATGTGATTCATATTTCACGAACACATTGCATGGAAGGTAAAACATTATAAACTTAATAAACATATGTGATATATCTATAATTATATATGTAACACCCCAAGCTTCCACGGTACGCTGCTCTTTCAATAATGCAATAGCTTTCATTATACGGAAGTTTGAGATTCTAACACACCGCGACAAATCAAAGTAGCCGTTATGAATAGTAATACCCACTTTTTAAAATTTTATAAATTTTATTATTCAAATTAGACTTCATTTTTGGAATCAGAATATCAAAATTATCCTTAGTTGAATTTTTTGTTTTTTTTGAGAACTTCAAATTTTCGATGAATAGTAAAAAATACTTATAAACAACATTTTTAATAAAAATAATTTATAGTGATAAATAATACTATTGAGTGGTTTTAAAGAATAATTAGAATATAATTTTACCATTTTATCCAATGGTGGTCATTAGAATTAATTTCAATTTGAAATTGGACATAAACAATTGTCAATCTTTTGATTAATATTGTTTCTTAAAGAAACGCTATTTGTTTTGACAACGGGAATTAATTAATTCAACTTATATGTTTTGAATTTTGTAAAATAGACATCATTTATTAATTAGGAATATCAAATATAGCTTAGGGTTAATTTTTTGTATTTTTCTGAAAATCGTCAATTTTTGATGAATAGTGAAACCACTAAGTGGAAGTTAAAAAACAATTTTTTCGTTTAAATTAAACTTTACCACTTATGTGAATTGAATTTCAAAAATCCGACAGACATAGTTGTCATTAGTAAGTAAAATTTGGTTCAATGGGATGAATTTTTTTGGTGAATAGTAACTTTTAAGTTTTATTAATCGCAATTAAAGGTAATTAGTGTAATTTAAGGTAAATATAATGTTAAAATAATATAAAATTACCTTTACACATTTCATAACCTTATTGGATGAGTCATGGCAGACCAAGACAATCCATGGGTCAACTTGGGGACCCCATAAAGCCACTTGGGTAAGAAAATGACATTAATAACGTTTTTATTTAAAGTAAAAATAAAATTGTCACAAACATGTGTTGTTTTACTAATGCAATTATTACATGGGGTTATATAAGTTACATTTTTGACTATAAATATTAATTGGAAAGATAAAAATATTTTCTACATCATGGTATTTTTTTTATAATTTTTATACATTAAATGAATAAATTTATTTTAGACACCATGATGATGCATCGATTACCTCATTAATGAACGATTTAAATAAAATGAAAAGATAAGGTACAATATAAGACTTAAACTTTCCAAAAACCTATTGGATGAGTATATTTAGAACCCTTATCACCTTATCCTCAAAATATATAATTTTGGGACCTTTAAAATCTGAAACTCATTATATAATAAAGTAACATTTCTTGACTTTCCAAGAGTGCCCCTCCTCTCCTCTTATAAAAGGCCCCCACCTCTACCACCTTATTCACACCTTTAAAGCCATTTGACTAGGACAACCTCTACCCAAATACTCTCTAAAATTCCCTATCTTACTCTTAGAAGCCTCACTTTGAGAATAAGTCTTCCCAAGCAAGCCTTTGGATCAAATCAAAAAGAGTTATCCGATTTTAAGGTAATGTCTTCTCTTATGTTCTTTTGTTTTATTTTTCTTCTCCAACCCCTTAAACTATTTTTATTCCTTTATTTTGTAACAACACCAGTATCTTAAATATAGTAGGATGTTGTTATAAGAAGGAATTTATTTACACTTACACACACCTTCATCTAATGGTTAAAGAACATATTGTTTCTGTGGGTGGCGAATTACTGCCTCACGAAATGATGATTGTCCAATCTTTTTTTAACACCACTCATGGTGGCCATTAAGATGTCACTATATTTATATACTATATATATTATGTTTATATTTTCCTTATGATTCTGTTTTCTTCATTTATTTCATACCTTTATGATTTCTATTATGGGTAAACGCGATAATTTCATTTTAGGATGTCCGGACAACCGCCCCCTCAAAGTGATTTGAATCGTTAATGCCATATTTGGGACGTATAAAGGATAGAGTTAATGGTATTATATATTATATTATACTATAATTATAATATACCTTTATATCATTATGATTTCATTCCATTAAATATGAAATAGAAATGAAAGTAGCGTTCATGCGTACGTACGGCTTACCATCTCCATGAACGGTGCATTTCATTTATTACCCCTAAATGTTATGTAATATTATAAATTCATCTTTATACTGGATATATATGATATATATGATATCTATATCATGAATATAATTCTGTATATAAAGGTTATTTTACCACATGAACAACTTGTAATTATAACAAGTTTATTTTTGACTCAAGTACCAAAGATCGAAAAAACGACCGTTATTAACTTAAATAATTGCATAATGTTAATAACATGGTAATAAGTGATATAAAATGAATAATTAACTTGAAAAAGGTTATTAAGCAAGTATATATTAACTCTATTTTATTATTCAGGAGGTTAAAGAACGATCGAGTCAAGTCGGACACGAGGTAAGGGACTTCGTCTCAATCTCTTTTCATTGAGGCATATTTTGTTTTATATACAACTTTATTTTATACGGTGTATAAACCCCTTTGACATTTACTTTTATTCAAAAGGAGTATTTTTATACGAATAATGTTTACTAAATGACAAAAGGAATGTTTTGTCTTACGTTTGTGGTGACAACGACTTCTCTGCCGGTGTGACCATTATTTGAGTTTCGGCTTCCTCTACAAGCCATAACATTTTTTTGAAAAATATATACCATGTTTTAATTTTATTTTATTTTACTATTGAAAATGGTTTTGATAATATTTTTCTTATATAAATTTGTTTAATTGATATCTTGTGACTGAAATTTGGAAATTTTATGTTTCCTTTATGCATGTTTTATGTGATACGATTATGTTATGGTTTATGATATGTTTAAAACTTTTCATATAAGGAATGAATTGGACTTAATAAGTGACGGGTGGAGCCCGCTATAGCTCCTCGATGCATCAGTAGGTCTCATGAGACAAACTAGTGCCTTGGCATAAAGCCTTGACTATGTGGTTATGATAGTCTGGAATTATGCATTCAATCATTATGAAAGTGGTTATTGATATTGCATGTGATTATTAGACCAGTAGAATATCCATGTGAATAAGTAAATGGCATTATTTCATTTTATTTTTGCCATATTATGTTAAATTTCAAGTTTAAAATGCTTTTTTTAGTTATACATTGCCTTAAACGTTTATGTTTATTTAAGAATGTTTCTGCTATATTGGTATCCTTACTGAGTATCTGAGCTCACCCCTTTCTATGTTTTATTTTTCCCAGGATGTGAAGATATATTTTATGACTGAACTGCAGGGATAATCTGAAGGGGATATGATTGTGGACTATGGAGAATATGTTATTGTGATTTTTTACTTTATGATGTAATGTAACATTTATGAATGTATCTAGTGTTTTCAAGGCTACTAAACTAATCGGTCTTTCGAGACATGATCTTTTATGATCATGCCAATGTTACGTAATAGTGCACCGACTCAGGGTAACTGGGGTCGAGGCGTTATAGTTGGTAGTAGAGGCAGTTTAGTACTAAACTTGGAAGCTAGATTTAGATAAACTCTGATTAGACCACATAGCCCTAAGATAGACTTTGTGGATTAGTATAGAAGAACATCCTAGAAATTTTGGTAAAGTATAGATTTTGTGAATTTTCCGAGCAATACATCCCTATCTAGATACGATCAGGTAGAGGCAACATTGGAACAGATGTTCCTAGGGGTAAAACCCAAAAACACCCCTTTAAGCTAGACTCAAACGGGAACTGGTGCACGACAACGGGCCTTGCTGCACTCTTGGTTACGACACTCCTGGGGGATACGGTTAGGATAATTCATGATTTCTTAACAAACCATTATAAAGGGTTTATGAGTATATACTTCCTCAAAGAAAACATTTCTTTTTATGATTATGGATTATATCCATAAATAGTTCAATTTATGTTAAGTGTTTTACAAGTATAAAATTATGTATTTTGATTCATAAACTAATCTAGTTTATGACATTGTTTAGAAATGGTGCCTAGTAGAAGGAATGGATACCATATCAATGCGCACACACTATGTAGGTATTTCCCTCCTGCTCAAGATAATTATAGTGGAGTTGGTGATAAAACTGGTGCTGATAAACTTATCACCATACTAGGACAACTCACTCAGGTTATGAATAATAACCTTACTCGTATGGAGCACCCTGATATGCAACGTGGAGGATCAATGTTAGACCACTTCATGAGGAAACAACCACCAACATTTAATGGGGGTACAAATCCATTAGTAGTGAGCAAAGGATAAATTCACTAGAGAAAATATTTCAGGCATTAAGGAGTAGTGAAAGGGAAAAAGTTGTCATGGATGTTTACCGCCTCACTAGAGATGTTGATAAATGGTTATCATTGATTAAAAATATAAAGGAATATGAAGAAGTATCATGTATGGAATGGAGAGAGTTTAAAGATCTTTTCTTATAAAAATACATTCCTCATGACCATCGAGCAGATATGGAAATTCGATTTCTGAGTCTGAGACAAAAGGATGATGAGAATGTTGCAAAGTATGAGTCTAACTTTACAAGGTTAGCGAGGTATGCTACAGATTATATACGTAACCCAGGAAGTAAGATTGATCATTTCATTGATTGGTTAAAACCATTTCTCCATCGAGCTTTAGTATCACAATCTTTCTCAATGTACGAAGATATAGTCTCGGGTTCTATCAAGACAGAAAAGGAATTCTCTAATTCTTATGACAATAATGTAAAGCAAGAGAATAAGTGAATGGTAGAACAAGAGACAGATAAAGGGAAAAAGGGAAAGAAAGATTTTCCATTATGCGGTAATTGTGGGAAGAATCACCCCGGTACTTGCCTAAAAGGAATGGGAGTTTGTTATAAATGTGGAGAAAAATGTCACTAGGATCGTGATTGTAAGGGAAAGAAAGAGGCTTTCAATGTTGAATGCTACAATTATAGAGAAATAGGGAATTATGCAAATGAATTCTCTAATACCCAAGGAAACTTACCTCAGAAAAGGCCATGGGAGCAAGGCCAAGCTTATGCTGTTACAATAGATAAAGTTGAATAGTTATTGTATTTGTGTTTTTGGACTCAAGAACTATATTATGGTTATTAGAATAATGTGATATATATAAGGATTGTACTACAGTACTTGTTGTTTTCATTAATATTTTAATATGATGAAGATAATCATATTTTTAGTATGTGGCAATAAGAGAAACATTGCTTTGTTTGGGAAACTAATGTTACAATTGATTTTGGAATTTAGAGACATTTTAGAGAAAGTCTGGATAGAGGTCTTTTGGATAACTATAAAGGTTGGAATGGATTAAGTTGAAATTTGGAAATTATTGTTTACAGTTAAAACATTTTTGAAGATTATTTTTGGAATATTATAATACTATAGTTTTAGGAAAAGGACAACCTGCAGGTTGGGGGATAACCCGTCGCGTCGGAAAAAGCTGCAGGAATCGAACCCACAACCATAGTGCGACAGGCCTTTATTACCTACCACTAGCCTACAGGAAGTCCCTGTTATTAAAAAATAGTTTTCCTATTCTAAATGGTATGTGTTAATGTTTAGAACCTTATACGATTAGGATAAATATAATATTTTTGAGTTCTATTATCTTTTTGAGTGAAGGATGAGTTTGTGGTAGAAATTAGTTGAAGGTTGAAACTCTACTTGTCAAGTATATTTATATATATATTCATATCTCTTATTCTATGAATAAATTAATTCATAATCTTTAGGAAAGGGTTATTAAAACAAAAAAATTTGTTATCCTAATACCTTATGTTTTTTTGAACTGATGATATTTTAAATCAACATAGATTGAAGGCTTTGAGGCCCTCAATTTTACACTTGTTTTTGATTGATGACCTCAATCAATCCTTACAAATATTTACGTTTTTCCTCCAATTATATGTCTCTAATTTCCACCAATTTCTCCTAATCGAGATCATAATTTGGTGGTGACTTTTTCATTTCCCTTTCCCTCTTATTAAGGATAAATATTTTAACCTTATTTCCGATGTGGGCTTCCCACAAAGGTATTTCCTATTTTCAATATTTTATTTTTTAAGGACAATTTCAAATTGCAAGGACACCATTTATTAAAGTAGGGGAGAATTTAATACCTCAAGCTTCCATGGTACGCTTCTCTTTCAATAATGCAATAGCTTGCATTGTACGCAAGTTCGAGATTCTAACACACCGCGACCAATCAAATTAGCCGTTATGAATAGTAATACCCACTTTTTAAAATTTTATAAATTTTTTTATTCAAATTGTACTTCATTTTTGGATTTGGAATATCGAAATTATCCTAAGATGAATTTTTGATTTTTTCTGAGAACATCCAATTTTCGATGAATAGTGAAAAATACTTAAAAACAACATTTTTAATAAAAATAATTTATAGTGATAAATTATACTATTGAGTGGTTTTAATGTATAATTAGAATATAATTTTACCATTTTATCCAATGGTGGTAATTGGAATTAATTTCACTTTGAAATTGGACATAAACAATTGTCAATCTTTTGATTGATATTGTTTCTTAAAAACACGCTATTTGTTTTGAAAACGGGAATTAATTATTAAATAAATTAATTCAACTTATATGTTTTTAATTTTTTAAAATGGACAACATTTTTGAATTAGGAATATCAAATATAGCTTAGGGTTAATTTCTAGTATTTTTCTGAAAAACTTCAATTTTTGATGAATAGTGAAACCACTAAGTGGTAGTTAAAAAACTAATTTTTCATTTAAATGAAACTTTACCACTTCTGTGAATTGAATTTCAAAAATCCGACATACATAGTTGTCATTAGTAAGTAAAATGTGGTTCAATGGGATGAAAATGATTTTTGGTGAATAGTAACTTTTAAGTTTTATTAATCGCGATTAAAGGTAATTAGGGTAATTTAAGGTAAATATAATGTTATAATAATATGAAATTACCATTACACTTGTCCTACCCTTATTGGATGAGTCATGGCCAACCAATACAATCCATGGGTCAACTTTGGGACCCCATGAAGCCACTTGGGTAAGAAAATGACATTAATAACATTTTATTTGAAGTAAAAATAAAATTGTCACAAACATGTGTTGTTTTACTAAAACAATTATTACATGGGGTTATATAAATTAACCTTTAGACTGTAAATATTCATTGGAAATCTAAAAATATTTCATGCATCATGGTTTTTTTTGTAATTTTTAGACATTAAATAAATAAATTTATTTATAACACCATGATGATGCAGCGATTACCTCATTAATGAACGATTTAAATAAAATGAAAAGATAAGGTAAAATATAAGATGTACACTTTTCAAAAACCTATTGGATGAGTAGATTTAAAACCCTTATCACCGTATCCTTGAAATATATAATTGTGGGACCTTTAAAATCAGAAACTCATTATATAATAAAGTAACATTTCTATACTTTCCAAGAGTGCCCCTCCTCTCCTCTTATAAAAGGCCCCCACCTCTACCACCTTATTCACACCTTCAAAGCCATTTTTCTTGGCCAACCTCTACCCAAATACTCTTTCAACTTCCCTCTATTACTCCTAGAAGACTCACTTTGGGAAGAAGTATTCCCAAGGAAGCCTTTGGCTCAAATCAATAAGAGTTACCCGATTTTAAGGTAATGTCTTCTCTTATGATCTTTTGTTTTATTTTGTTTCTCCAACCCATTAAACTCTTTTTATTCCATTCTTTTGTAACAACACCATTATATTAAATATACTAGGATGTTTTTATGATATTTATTTGATTTACACTTACACACACCTTCGTCTAATGGTTAATGAACATACTGTTTTTGTGGGTGGTGAATTACTGCCTGACGAAACGATGATTGTTTAATCATCTTTTAACACCTCTCATGGTGGCCATTAAGATGTCACTATATTTATATATGATATATATTAGGTTTATGTTTTCCTTATGCTTCTGTATTTTTCATTTATGTCATACCTTTATGATTTCCATTATGGGTAAACGCGATAATTTCATTTTAGGAAGTGCGGACTACCGCCCCCTCAAAGTGATTTGAATCGTTAATGTCATATGTGGGATGTATAAAGGATGGAGTTAATGATATTATATATTATATTATACTGGAATTTTAATATACCTTTATATCATTATGATTTCATTCCATTAAATACTAAATAGAAAATAAAGTAGTGTTCATGCGTACGTACGGCTTACCGTCTCCATGAATGGTGCATTTCATTTCCTACCTCTAAATGTTATGTAATATTATAAATGCATGTATATACTGGATATATATGATATATATGATATCTAAATAATGGATATAATTCTTCATATAATGGGTATTTTACCACATGAACAAATTGTAATTATAAGAAGTTTATTTTTGACTCAAGTACCAAAGATCGACAAAACGACCGTTATTAACTTAAATAATTACATAATGTTCATAACATGGTAATAAGTGATATAAAAGGAATAATGAACATGAAAAAGGTTCTTAATCAAGTATAAATTAACTCTAGTTTATTATTAAGGAGGTTAAAGAACGATCTATTCAAGTCGGACACGAGGTAAGGGACTTCGTCTCAATCTCCATTCATTGGGGCATATTTTGTTTTATACACAACTTTATTCTATACGGTGTATAAACCCCTTGGACTTTTACTTTTATTAAAAAGAAATATTTTTATACAAAGCATTTTTACTAAATGACAAAAAGAATGTTTTGTCTTATGTATGCGGCGACAATGACTTCTCCGCCGCCGTGAACATTATTTGAGATTCAGCTTCCTCTACAAGCCATAACTTTTTTTGAAAAATAAATACCATGTTTTACTTTTTTTTTATTTTGGTATTGAAAATGGTTTTGATAATGTTTTTATTATATCAATGTGTTGTATTGAAATCTTTTTATTGAAATGTGGAAATGTTATGTTTCTTTTATGCATGTTTTATGTGATACAATTATGTTAGGGTTTATGATATGTTTAATCCTTTTCATATAAGGAATGCATTGGACTTAATAAGTGACGGGTAGAGCCTACTATAGCTCCTCGATGCATCAGTAGGTCTCATGAGACAAACTAGAATCTTGGCACAAGGCCCTGACAAAATCTTATTTGTAGTCTTGGCACAAGGCCTTGACTATGTGGTTATGATAGTCTGGCATTATGCACTCCGTCATTATGAAAGTGGTTATTGATATTTCATGTGATTATTCGGCTAGTAGAATATCCATGTGAATAAGTAAATGGCATTATTTAATTTTATTTTTTCCATATTATGTTGAAGTTCAAGTTTAAAAGGCTTTTTTTTTAGTTATACATTGCCTTAAACGTTTATGTTTATTTAAGAAAGTTTCCGCTATATTGTTATCCTTACTGAGCATCTGAGCTCACCCGTTTCTATGTTTTATTTTTCCCAAGATGTGAAGAAATATTTTATGACTGACCTACGGAGATAGTATGAAGGGGATATGATTGTGTACTATAGAGACTATGTTATTGTGATTTTTCACTTTATGATGTAATGTAACATTTATGAATGTATCTAGTGTTTTCAAGGAAACTAAACTAATCGGTCTTTCGAGACTTGATCTTTTGTGATCATGACAATGTTACGTAATAGTGAACCGACTCTGGGTAACTGGGGTCAGGGCATTAGAATATTGATTCTGTAAAATTAATACAAATTCCACTTCCTTACCCCTTCACCCATTAAGGAAATGATAATTTCACTCATGCGTACGCACGACCTACCATATCCACGAAGTGATGTAATTCATACTCCATGATCCTAATTCAATAATGATTATAAAGATGTATAAAATGAAAAAACAATATTTATAAAATTAATATAATTATTTATAAGATCTAACTATAACCTATGTTCAAGATTCAGAACATTCATAGTGAAACATGTCGTAGACAAGAAGGTAATTAAAAACTGAAATAAGACTGAAGATTTAATATTAGTAATGAATGAGTAATGAAATGTTATAAAAGGATCATTTATGATATTATAAAAAATAATATTTTTTATAAGTTAATAACATGATTAAAAATCACTATACAAGAGGTTGATGAGCACTCAACTAAAGGGATACCTGTGGTAAGGGGTTTCTTGACTGAATTTCCATTCATTGGGTTATATGTCTACTTCATTGATTATATTATGACAATATTATATGTGAAATGTCATTTGATTTATTTGTGATTTTATTCACACGTTTATTTGTGTTTATTTACATTTTTTTACACATAACCACTTCATTTATTAACTCCCACTTCAATGATACAAACGTTTTATATGTTATGTCTCAAAAATTTTATGTTTGAGACACCTATTATTTTACGCACATAATATATTTTAAATGGTGTATATAATAACCCTTTAAATACTATATTGTGAATAATTCATAATTAATGATATTTTATGTTTTAATTGATTCACTTAATTCCAGGTAATTTATGATTCAAAAGTTACTAAAGTGGTAGGGTTTTATGTTTCAATTTCATTTTAATCGGGATGTTTTATGCTTGAATATCCATTTATAGAAATTATTTGACCATTTCTTATTAAAACCCTTACATTTTATTATCCTATGATTATTCAAAAAATTTCTAGTAATAGTACAATTTTCCCCTTTTTCAGTTAAAATGACCATGATTTTTTAAGAAAATTTGACATTATTTCTCTCTTTGGTTGAAAATGTATTTTCATCAAAATCCATGTCTTCTAAAAAAGTTAAAAAAATGATTTAGTATGATTTTCTAAATCCATTTTTACCCATAAATCATTTTTTTATAAAAATAAAATAAAGGTAATCTTCCCATATTTTTTCAAACAAGATAAATATTTTATTTTCTTAAAAAAATTTGAAAGAAATCCTTTTTTTAACATATTCAATCTGAACGAGAATCTTTCACCATCAGGACCACTCAATGATTTAAGGATTGCTTTTAAGTTTCAAAGGTTATTTTTTAAGAAATATTATCTTTAATGTTTGATAATGTTTTAGATTTTAAATAAATATTTTCAAAATAAAAATGATATTTTTTCAAGAAAATATATATGTGATCTTTCAAAATAATTTTTTATCTAATATGATATCCTTTGATGTCACTAAATGTTAAAAGGTTATTTTCATCAATAATGTTTGTAATATTTTTAAAATTATATTACTTAATGAAAATAAACATTGATGTTATGTTTTGATTATAAAGTATGTATATAGTATCTCACATGTAGATCTAGTTTATTCTCTCTTCAATTAATGGGGTAATTCATTCTTTATAATCATTTATCAAGTTCTTTCATTATGAAATTTACATTTAATATGATATGAAGCAAGATTATGCAATCTGTTTTCATTCTAGGGGTAATTTTTATGTTATGAATTATGATCTATTTCCTTTATGTGTCACACATATATAA
The DNA here is from genome assembly GCA_963277665.1 of Viscum album. Lineage (NCBI taxonomy): Eukaryota > Viridiplantae > Streptophyta > Magnoliopsida > Santalales > Viscaceae > Viscum > Viscum album. The sequence continues at coordinate 1,763,083,596 of OY728123.1, forward strand.
TAAAATGTTATGATGTGTGTTCCCAGCTAGTGCTCCAATGCATTGGGTAAATCTTTAATCTAATGAGACATCATCTATGAGATTAGGGAGTAAACCAAACTCATTATGTGAATATTTTCACCATGTGATTTTTTTCTATATAGTTATCTTTAACTCATGTTTATGTCATTTTTTTGTGATTATACCACATTTTATATTCTACCATAGTCTATTGATACCCTATTATTTATATCATGCTTCATTGTGATTACTCATAAACCATCTCTTTATGATATCAGATTATACTTTTGACTTACACATTATGTTTCCTTATCATGTCTATTCCCTTACTGAGTGTTTTATCCCACCCAATTTTCCTATGTACACTCCAGGTTATCCCATGCAGTTTAGAAGCTCCAAAGAAGCTAAGAACTTGTTATGGAGAATAAAATAATTTTTTAGTCTCAGTTTGATGTTTTATGAACCTAGTCTTCCAAAGATAGTAAGAATTTATGATCCTTGTGTTGTATTAATGTATCTTTATATTTCAGAATCATGTAACAATATAAGTAAAAGGATTAAGATCACATACATTATTCAAATGTGCTGAGTCTTAAAGCAATAGGGGAGGCTCAAAGAAGATATTATAATTATTCTATTAACATGATCATTACCAATCTCTAAGTCCACATGATTCATGCTTGGGGTGATAAACAAGAGATAATAGAATATCTTAAATATCATATAATCACATTTAAAATGCAATTACATGATTATTGGAAACAAAATGTTTGGAATTACTTATTAATACATTGGTGGATGGGAGAGGAGATGTAAGATTTGGGAAGGGTAGTCAACCTATAATAAAGGAAAGGTGATTACTCTAGGGGGATTACCATGATAATATTCATTATTTTAACTAATGAAATTGGGCAAGGTTGTGATTGGGAAGTTAGTAAGAAATACTAAGGGATGTATATATAATGGATGCCCATTTTCATTTTTTTCCTATTTGTGTACCACAGACTACTTCTTACATATCCATTTATATGTAAAAAAATACATAGATATTACTTGATTTTCATCACATTTCAGGTAGCATGTTGGAGATGAATAGTGATGCTTAAACTGAGAAGCTTCCTAGCACTTCCTCCAAGGCTAGGATTATCATTAACAATGGGATGAACGATTATGAACATATTAAGGAACAATATTACTATGTAGGTTAAGTGAGGGATATATTTTACCCAGGAAATGAATGATCAAAATGGGGAATTAATGGTGTGTCTAATACCCCGATTATACATACTCTTATGCCTTGAAAGAGGTTGTAATTTGGCCATCCATAGGTCTTTATATTAGTGTGAAGGAACTATTCAAAAACATAATAGGGATGATAAGATGAAGAAAATTTCTATGAAGAAGGAGTTTAGTGAGATTAGAAAGGTAAATATTCTAAGGATACCCATTCTACATACTGTTCTTTATATGAATGATGAGGTATATCACAAAGGGAGATATTCCATAATGGAGGTTCCTTCTCAAAGGTATTCCTTTACGAAGGAAGGTATACCATTTATGAATGACTAGGTATACCTCCCCTTTCACGAAGGATGTAATTTTTAGGAATTTCCTTTCAAATTTGGGACTCCTTTTTAGGGGACTTACCTTTCATTTATGGTAAGTAGATTAACATTGTTTTGTAGTGAGCTTTCCAAAGTGGGAATTTCTCAATCTCAGTTTTTCTCCTATATCCTGTTATATGTTAGTTCCGATAAAATATAGGGTATTTATAAGGGGTGAAAGAGTAACCACATTCATAAAATAGATAACTTCATAGAATACAAGATTCTATATGGTGGGATATAATCAATGGCTCATCCAAAAATTATATTTGCTTGTTAGGCAAATTGAGTAACTACATTGAATGGTAAATGATTTTCATTTATGATGGGCGTCATGACACCGCCTTATAACACAATTTTTGTTTTGTTTTGTGGGGAGTTAAACCACCAGATCACATCATAAATGATTATCATTTTTAGGGTGAAATGAGAATGAGTTAGTTCCATATAACATATATTCTCTTCAGAAAATATTGGTTGTCGTGTGGTTTCATGCACTCAACAAAATTTACAAACATTCTTGTTATCCTGGTCTTGTTATAGAATTTTGAAATTCTATGAATAGTTTTTTGAGATTATTTTTGAACATTTTAAGACAAAAATAGTAATTATAAAAACAATGACATTAATAGTAATTTTAATAATATTTACAAGAATAATAAATGCACAAAATTTTAGTATTTTATACTATTTTTATAGATTCAATTTCATTAATTATTTTATATCTTAAATGTTATTATAAATTATAATACTAATAATGTTTATAAGTAGTATTAATATAAAAAATGGTCCAGACCATGGTACCATTTTATTAAAGAAGATAATAAAATATAGATATAGTGAGAATGGGCTTAGAGAATGAAACCTACAATCATTCAAAACAAAAGTTAAAGGGAACAAATGAAAGGAAGTCCTTATATCATAATACAAAAAATTTAATTATTTATAATCATTATACTAATAAGATTCATATCCTAAAGAATTAATAGAGTTATCCTGAGTAAATATCCCTTCAATAGTAGATGATATAGTGCTGATGGTGGGCCTTAGAATGGAGTAGTGTTTCCTAGGTCTGGACTTCTTCTTTGTAATAGATGAAAATCCCTTATCATCTTGTATCATTTCATTAGTGACTGAATCCTTATAAGAATATTAAATTTTATTATATATCTAATCTATTACATATTATTAAATATATGAGGTATCCCACCACATTATAGAAACTCTAGAAGAATTCATTACAACTTTAATTAATCTATTATAATCGGACACTTGATTCAATTGTACATGATCATTCTTCAAAACCTATCTAGGTTTAACATGTTGCGATATATCATGAAAGGTAGTGTTACAATCCACATATAAAATGTGATAATTATTGATCCAGTCCTACTTAGAGTGCCCATATTGACCTATACAATCAGTCCCCTATGAATTATCCATAATAGCTACCCAATAGATTAAATTTAAATGGAATTCCCTGAAAAAATAGCATGTACATATTATAAATACTTTCCAATATATTCTATAACCTTATAAAAATCAAAGATTCCATCATCCCCAATTTTACCTGAAGTTGGGGAAGGAAAATGACTAAACCCTTTAGGGGTAAGCCTCATAATGTACTGTGGAACTCAAAGGTTTCAATTAGAAACTAAAATACACACCTATCTTCTTAAGAAAAAAATAGTGCATGTGCTAGACCTTTTAGGTTTTATCCTCCTATGGTAACTTATATAATATCCTTACAGGGAACCTCTTTATAAGAGGATCAATTGTTACTAGATTCATCCAAACATGCATATACAACTAGAACTATAAAATTAACTTGATATTTATCTAGAGTAGTAAATTATACATGACTTTTAGAACAATTCCCCTTATATATAATGAAAGGGATAGTGTAAAGAAAAATAATAGATTCCTTTTTATCATTCAATGGTTTAACACAATCCCCCCAATCTCCTGAGAGTTGAGAAGATGCATCATATAAATTCCCACAAATAGACCTGTACACATTCTATCCAGTAATCATTTAATACATTTGAAAAAAAATCTATCTACAGTCATTTTTCTATTATTTAATAGTTATCTAACACTATTTTATAGATTTCGAACCCCTAATACATGTTTTTAAAGACGTTGATATCTTTTAAAACTAATTATTGAGTCATTCCAAGAACACCACTTGTCAGATGGATGTTTTTATACTCTTACATGTCAAAAAGAATTCAGTGGTGGTTGATCCATGATTTCATGTCAATATTAGGTCATTTTCTATGGGTTTGACCACTACACACAAGTTTTAGTGTTTTAAAACACTAAACTAATGTTTACAAGAATATTAGGAAAACCATAACTCATATTGATGTGATGTATGTTCATCTATTCAAAAATAAATTTATATTCATTTTTATATGATTTTAGAGCCATACGAAACTATTTTTTTGTTTAAACCCCTAATTCACATTATTAATAACTTTGATATCTTCTAAAACAACTTATTGAGTCATTCTAAGGACATTGTACATTTCATGGACATGTTGTATACTCATATACATAAAAAATAATTAAACGGTGGTTTTCCCATTATTACACTCAATTTGAGGTCATTTTCTATGATTTTAACCATCACAAACATGTTTCAGTTTTTTTAAACACTAAAAACACATTTATGGGAAACCCAGAAAACCATAACTATTATTGACATGGAAATAGTTTCTATATATCTAAAATAAACATTTGGTAATTTTATTATGATTTCATTTCTATTTGACACTGTTATCTTGGTTTTAACCTGATGACACATGTTTCTAAAGACATTGATATCTTTTAAAAACCTTTATTGGTTCATTATGAGCACACCACATCATATGGACATGTGGTCTACTCATATATATCAAAAATAATTTTTCAGTTGATTTCCTATGATTTCAAATCGATATGAGGTATTTTTTATGGTTTTTATCGTTATATAAACATTTTAGTGTTTAAAACACTAAATAAATATTTACGAGCATCTAAGGAAAACCATAACTCATATTGATGTTTCATGAGTTATTACATTTCAAAAATAAATCTATAGACATTTTTTAATGATTTTATTAACATTCAACACTATTTTCTTGGTTTTGACCCCCTTATTCTCATTTTTAAAGACTTTAATATCTTATAAATATGTTGACTAAGTCATTCCAAGAACACTACAAGTCAAATAGATGGGTTAGTTGTTTATATATGTAAACAAATAATTGAATGGTGGTTTCCCCTGATTCCATGTCAATAATAAGTTATTTTCTATGTTTTAGCCTATTATATACATGTTTTAGTGTTTTAAAAACATTAAAAATGATTTTACGGGAATCTTATGAAATCCATAAATAGGATTGATGTGTACATGGTTGATAAATTTCAAAATACCAATATATAGTCATTGTACTATGATTTAATACTCAGCCAACACTATTTTCTTCATTTTGACGCCCTATCACATGTTTTTAAAGACATTGATATCTTTTAATAATACTTATTGAGTCATTCATGGCACACTAGACATCAAATGGATGTTTTTTCTACTTGTACAGAATAAAAATAAGTCAAAGGTGTTTATCCCAAGATTCCTTGTCAATATTAGGTCATTTTATTTGGTTTTGACCTTTATATGCATGTTTTAGTGTTTTAAAATACTATAAAAATAATTTTGGGTGCTCCAAAAAAATTATAACTCATATCGACATGATATAAGTTCCTATTTTTTAAAAATAAATATATAATCTTTTTCCTATGATTTGATGTCCATCCAAATCGATTTTATTTTTTTTAACCCCCTGATGTGTGTTCTTCAAAACATTGATATATTTTAATACTACTTATTAAGTCATTCACAGCACACCACACACTAGATTGAAAAATTTTATTCTCATTCACTTAAAAAATAAACAATGGTTTCCCCATTATTACACATCAATCTATGTCCATTTACTAGGGTTTTTACTATCACTCACACATTTTTAGTGTTTTAAAACACTAAAAAATGTTTATGAGAATCCTAGAAAAATTGTAACTTGGATTGATGTGAAACTAGTTAATAAATTTTAAAAATAAATATATGGTGATTAAACTATGATTTAATGTCTATCTAATGTTATTTTCATTATTTTTAACCCCTGATGCATGTTTTTAAAGACCATGATATCTTTTAAAACTCCTTATTAAGTCATTTTGAGAACACCACACATCACATGGATGTTTTTTCTTCCCATACATATCAAAAATAGTTCATTATTGGTTGTTCTATGATTCCACATCAATATTAGGTCATTTTATATGGTTTCACCCATCAAATCAATTTTTTAGTGTTTTAAAAAACTAAAAATTAAATTATGGTAATACCAGACAAATGATAACTTCGATTGATGTGGCACCATTTCCTACATTTCATAATTCAATCTATATTCATTGTCTTATGATTTTATGGCCATTTAATATTTTTTTTCTTTGTTTTTACCATGTGGTTCCCATTTTTAAAATCCTTGATACCTTTTAATACTGATTATTGTGTCATTCCGAGGACACCACAAGTCATGTGAACATGTTTTCTACTCATTTGCATAAAAAATAATTCAATATGTTTTTCCAATGATTCTGTATCAATATAAGGTCTTTATATATGGTTTTTACTGTTACAAACACGTTTTAGTGTCTTAAAACACTAAAAAAAATTTACGAGCATCCCAGACAAACCGTAACATAAATTAATGTAGTATTGGTACCCACATATCACAAATAAGTCTATGATCATTTTTTATTATTTAACAGAAATATAATATTGTTTTCTTGATTTTTACCCTATGATGCACATTTTTAAAACATTGATATATGTTAATAATGTTATTTATTCATCAATTGATTTTATAATTAACCTCTATGGGATGAGATATAAGACTAGAAATTTCATCTGGAATCATACCCATCATTCTTTTAAATATAGAAACTAAGTTATTTTACATTGTTGGGAACTGATGATCCCATGATTTCCAAGAAGAGTCATGTTCTTGAACATTTTTTTCAACATTGAAATTTCTCTTCATGCTTCCCGATCAACAACACTACTCTAACACCCACTGGGTTTAATAGTAAATGGTGAAAATTCCCTTCCAAATATAGTTGAAAGAGTAGGACTAGAACCCATCGCTCATTTATTCCCAGGATTCTCCTTCACTAAAATTACCACAACTATACTCTTCTAGGAAACCAATGATGGTTGGGATGGGTTCACATCCTAGGATTTTAAAATTTTAACCTATCAATACAATAATAATAACAATGATTTATTAAATTATCATAACATCATAATATTATCTAAGTAATAATTTTTTCATTAAAATTTCATATTAATTCATTACTATTTAAAATAATAAAAAAGAATCATAACATCAAAGTATCCTTAATCCTGATTAATTAGGGATAAAAACATAGATCAAATAGTTTCAATAGAGCTAATTTTAACCACTTGATCTATGAATCCAACCTGATAACTAGGTTTAATGATTTTTTTTAATTTATTTTTCATTATTATGTTTTTATATAATGATATAACATTAAATATTAATGAAAATTAATTACTCCAATGTCTCTAGTAGGTTCATTCACAAAATTTCCATCAGGTTTCCCATAAACATTAGGCCACATCTCTTTCCACTAAATCAAGTGACCTAATTCATTATCCTTTATAATAAATATAGAAGATTTATTAAAAAATAGTTATAATAAAATAATGTAAATAAAAATCTATAAAATAGAAACCATGTTTTTTATTTTTATATAAAAACATTTCAACCTAACGATATGAGAAAGGACTTTTTTTCACAATTTATCATATTTTTAAGAACATTCCTATGAAAAATAGATATATTAATAAAAAATATAATTTTATTATGTTTAGGTTATTAAAAATATATAAAATATATTATTACCTCATGGAATGAATCATTGTTGATGTCAAAAAAATCCTCCACTTCTCAAGAGACAAGCCATCAAGAACTATCTCATACATTTTTCTATAGCTTAGAGATGTTTTATTAAAATAATTCCATAATATCCATTTAAATTCTCTCTATTTCTTGACCAATTTTTTCTAGGTATGTGGGTGTGAATCAATTTTAGGAACATAACAATAAAAAAACATCTTGAAATAAAACACATAAACATTTATATGTATATTAATAATTTTACTCATGAATTTTAAATTATTAATCAATGAATATTAAAATAATTTTACCTTTAATTTTTTATCAAATACTTATTTTTCCAATCTATAGGAATACGCCTCCAATCTTTATAATTAATTGTAAATCTCACAATATCGCAAGAAACATGCCCAAGAATCTTTCCATAGATTCTAGCACTATCATCAATAAGAACCCTGAACTCATCAAATGTAATGATAATTTTCATGTATATCAAATACAATACATCTTTTATGTTCATCTTTACATCTATTAAATTTTTATATTTATATTTTTTAAAAATTTATTAATCAGTTAATAAAAAATATATATTTTTACAATCAAATGCATACCAATAATGGTACTCATCAATATCCCCAAGATAGAGGGGTGACTAACTACTCCATCACCATGGTGCATCAGATGATGGGCTACCAAATACATCTGTAAAATATGTTGGATAATTATAAGTCACTGGTATAGTGAAATCACTCAAATCTAATAAATCTGAGGGTAGTGGTTGTGTGATCTGAGATATTGACCAACTAGGATCTAATTTTTTGTGTTATCATCATTGATTAAATTCAAATGGTTTAGAATATATTCAATGTATAAAAAAAAATTATTTTTTTTACAAAAAAGGAAAAAATAGAATAATGTATATATATATATATATGAAACACTTATAAATGAGGAATTATAAAATAGTTTCATTAACAAATTTTACATTAAATTATCTTCATCTTCATTGTATTCATTTTCATCAACCTCCATTGTTATGAGTACTTCATTTCATACTATATTAAAATTTTATTATTTCAATATTGTGACAAAAATAACTATTGTATTTTTTTTGGTTGATGATGTTCACTATCACAAAGTACCAATTATCCTTTCTCACCCGTATCATACAAGTATCGATATTTTAAGTGAACAAAAACAATCAAACCATTATGCATTTCACCATCTTTATAATAATCCATATTTTATTTTGAATCAAATATAAATGGATCATTCTATGTACGAGCACTATTTTGGGTCAATCAAGATAATTTAGCCGAAGTGAAATGTAATGAATCTGTAATTATTCCCCTGCCAATGTTGACCCACTTACATTTGAATAATACAACTAAATATTTACCATGATTGTTTTATTCTATTATGTAAATAATATTCCCATTGTATCACACCTCAACAAGTGTAAATAAACCACTATTTTGTTTTGTCAATCATTTTTCATGCAAAATTGTACAAAGCATTAATCCATGAATATTGTAGGCATAAAATCTCATATACTTTCTTATAGGACCTCGAGCAAAAAAAATCAAATCATTTGATATTTCAGCTTGAATCTAAATATTCATTATCTACGAAAGGTGATATAATTTTTTTCTCTTAACATAAACAAAAAAATACACATCCATAACATGAATATGATTATATACTTACACGATGGGTGAACCATTCAGATATATCTTTATTAAAAACTTTTGATAATTCCAGCTCATTTTTATCTCAACCCCTTAGTCATAACATTATTTGTAATATCATTTCTTTAATAAATAGATCTAAAATAATACTATTTAGTAGAATATATCCATTCAATTATTTGAACTCCAATTCATCAAGTGAAAAATTTAACCCCATTCAAATTGGTCATCTAATAGGTGGAAATTCCAATGATTTCTTTCTATAATTAGAATTATTGGAGATGTTGTCAACACATCTAAAATTATTGAATATAGTCTCAATAAAATTCAAAAACCAAGAAAAAAACGTCAGTCACTCTTAATGTAGGTAACGTTTATCAATATAGCCTTATGGTTTAGCATCAGTTTTCATATATGATCTCAAATGACCTAATTACATATTTAAAAAATAATAAATATATTAATATTTATTACACAATGATTTGATAGAATATAATTTATCAATTAAAATTAAATTAATATTAATTAACCTCTAAATTTGATACATCCATTAATAGTGTACTGCTCTACCAAAGTAAGATTCTTCAACCAATGAATATTCAAATGAATCATGGCTGTGAAAAATGATGGGATAAATAACATTACCAAATGAAAAAGTATCAAAAAAAATTATTTCATAAAGTTTATCAAGATCTGTTGGACATAGAGTTTTTCAATAAATATCATTAAATAAGTTACACAATTCAATAATAATTATATTTACTTTTTTCGGTAACATATTTTGGAATGCCAATGGTAGGAATTACTCTAATAGAATGTGGGAGTTGTGGCTTTTGAATCCATGAAAATTTCAATTTTTTAAGTTAAGGAATGAGATATTTTACTTGAATATCCATATAGAACTTTTTAATTCTTTAATGTGCAAAGAAATACATATTTCTCATGATTTTTCAAATCCCTATGTTCATTAAGGAGATCCTTATATTTACCCTACTCCTTATGTAACTCCCCAACCATAGTTACCTAGATTCGGTGCATTATTACATAACATTATCATGATACAAGGAATCATATCCCGAAAAACCGATCAGTTTAGTAGCCTTGGAAATACTATATACATTCATAAGTTTTACATTATATTACAAAATGAAAAACAACAACAATATTGTCTCCATTGACCACATTCATATCCCTTAGACCATCCCTGTAGTTAAGTCATAATATACTTCTTCACATCCTGTGAAAAATAAAACATTGAAATGGGTGAGCTCAGATGCTCCGTATGGATAAAAATATAGCAGACAATTTCATAAATAAACATAAAAATTTAAGGCAATGTATATGACTAAAACAAAAGCCTTTTAAACATAAACTTATGTATAATATGGAAAATATAAATCAAATAATTCCATTTACTTATTCACATGGATATTCTACTAGTCAAATAATCACATGCAATATCAATAGCCACTTTCATAATGATGGAATGCATAATGTCGGACATCCTAACCACACAGTCAAGGATTCATTCCAAGACTACAAATAAAAATTTTTCAAGGCTTGGTGCCAAGAAACTAGTTTGTCTCATGAGACTTACTGATGCATCGAGGAGCTATAGCAGGCCCCACCCATCACTTACTATGTCTAATACATTCCTCATTTGAAAAGTTCTAAACATAAACTAATCATTCGTATAAAAACTAGCATACGAAATGTCAATTTTTTAACCACAAACCATGAATGGTATAAAAATAGCACATCCATAGTAAATCATAACTCATGCAATACAATATATAAGATTGTATTATAATAAATTAACCTCAATCAAGAATAATTAAGTATATTGACATAGATGAAAATAATCATCAATACTATTTGAGAGAAATATCCCCCTTTTTCTTGAAAACATTTAAAAGTCTTACTATTTATCAAGAATCTGTTTAAAATAGATTTTTGAATGAAAGTGTCCCATACCACTTGGAAACTTTTAAAAGAAATTTTAATTTTATAATATTAAGGACCATATAAATAAATCCTTAAAACCATTTTTAAAAATGGAAATTAATGAAAAATATTTAGAAGTACAAATCATTAAACATTTAAAATGATATTTTAGTAAGAGTTCTCAACCAAAAAAGATACGTTTGAATACAGATAATTGAGGTAATCTAAAATTTATAATATCATGAGAATAATGGGATCCATGAAATACTATGTCAATTATAGTATATACACCATATAAAAGTGAATTGGTGCATAATAACAAAGAAGTATCAATAGAATTTAAATTGAGATGAAATCCCTTATAAAGACCGTATCCTTAGGTTAAGGATAAATCAATGACATAATTATGTTTGAAAAATATAAATACACTAAATATTATTGGATATTCAATGTAAAATAATCCGAGTACATTCACACATATTCTTGTAACACCAACTCTAATGACATGGATGTTTAACTCAATGAATGGAAATTGAGTTAAGATTACTCTTATCAAGTTTATGTCAATGAGTTGAGAATTTATAAATGGAGTGATTATGTGTATCAGAAGCATATCCACACAAAGGGGATTGGAAATTATTACATAAATAAATAAATAGTTATTTCACACATAATCTTGGAGTAAAATAATCAATGAAGTATTCGTAAAGCTCAATGAGTGGAAATTGAAATTTGAAATTCCGTTACCAATTTGGTAACTTACGAAACATACACCCCATGAAAGAAGTATCATACAATGAAGATGTAAATACACATAAATTAAATTATGTTACACAAATAATACAATCATTGGAAGTACGTACACCACACAAAAGAAAATAGTGGCAATATAACATGAATCTCAAGAGAATAAGCAGTGAGATGAAAACCCCTTACTTTGTAATTTTCCTTGGGTGAGGGTACTTGATCCTCATGTATAATATTTAAATCCTTTTTATTAAATTATAAAATAATTATATACATAAATATTATATCATATATTATCTTTTAATATTTCTTTAATAATATTTTAGTAGTATCATCATTTCAGGTGTTAAATGATTTATTTTCCTTTATATAATTGGTTATGTATGCCATGTTTGTTATAAATAGGATATATTTTATTAATATCCAAAATGATATTTAGTTATTAAACATTATTTTTAATCATAAAATGAAAATTATTCTTGAATGATTATGATGGGGAAGGAAACTCATCGCGTTTGTGGAGACAGTAATCCGTACGTACGCACGAGCGATAATATCATTTTATTGATAGTGAAATCACATTTAATTGGATGTTATATCATATATAAAAAATCATAAACATGTTATATTTATTATTTACATCAGTTATACTCATTGTTATTCCCATCCAAATAATGAAGTGTTTGAAAAAAAACTACACCACGACGTGGAGACGGTAAGTCGTACGTACGCACATATGGTGACTTTGTCCTTTATAGGATGGATAGAATAACGAATATGGTTGTACAATATTTACAATAACATCACAGTATGTAGAAGGTACTGGAGTTATTATTTTGGTATGGAAAAAGTGAAGAAAGATGAAGTGGAAGAAGAAAAGAACTTGAAAGAGGATGGTGATATTATTACCTCTTCTTCGAGGGTTTCCTTTTGAGTTGATTAAAATGGCTCCTTAGGATGGATTTATGATCAAATTAATTCATTTAGGTTTAATTTAGGAACTTTGGGAAGATATTTGGGTATGGTTTGGATGAGCCAAATGGCTTTGGAGGTGTGAAATTAAGATAAGGGGAAGTACCTTTTATATGTGAGGTAAGGGTCACTTTAGTAAAAGCTTGAAATATTATTTTATAATAAAATCATTTTCTGTTTCTAATGGCTAAAAAATAATTTATTTCTAGGATAAGGTGGGTATGGGTTGAAAAACCCTCAACTAAAAGGTTTTATATAGGTATAGGTCAGCATATTAACCTTATCTTTTATATTTAACTCTTAGATAAATAGCTTGACATTTACCATGTCTCTTTGTATTTTTATATTATATGGTTAATAAACTTACTATAAACTTCCAAGTGAACCCCAACTGGTTCATTATGGATATATCTAAACTTATCTAAGTCCTTTGGCTGAACCTTAGACTTTTAGGAATATTATATCAATTAATAATATAGAATGTTTTATAAATCTCAATTATGTCAAATTTGAAACTATTTAGTATTTGATTTTTTTGAAATCCATAAAAACTCTATCACTTCAAATAAAATTTATTTAATCAACCATAAATTTTCATAATAACCTATAAAATTAGTGTAATTCATCATAAGTCTAAATTTACATTTATTTGGATATTTATAATATCAATTATTTTAATATTTCATTATTAATGTAATTACTACATCATCATTGTGTCATAAATAAATTAAATTTTTTAATGTCTAAAAATTACAAATAAAATATTATTTTGTATGAACTATTTTTATATTTCTAATTAATAGTTACAGTTGAATTTATATTGTGTGTAACCCTATATTAAAAATGGTTTAGTTATTAAACATTGAATTTAACTCTTTTAACTCTTCCTTAAATAAAATAATAATAAATATCCAAATCTAATCCAAGTGGACCATAGAGGATAATATTTTATTCCTAAGGTTTTTTTGTTCAAATTAAACTTATGAAATATAATTAGGACATGTGTTAGGGTAATTATAATAACATTTTTACCCTTAGTTGCCATATTTACTTTAAACCGTGGTAAATAAGTCAAAAGTTACTATTCACCAAAAATTATTTTTCATCTTATTGAACCAAATTTTACTTAACAATGTCAACCATGTCTCTCGTATTTTTGAAATTCAACTCACAGAATCAGTAAAATTTTGTTTTATGAAAATTTGAAAATTCTCCTAGAAGGTGAGAAAAGATGACAAAAAGTTCAATAAAATTTTATACCTGTAATTTTATTAAGAAAATTACTCCAATTAATAAAATTGAACTAATATAGGTATTATGTATCTATATTGACTAAAATAAATAAAATAAATAATTATTTAAATAAAAAGTCGGTTTTTAAACAATAACGTAGTGTTTTTCACTATTCATCAAAAATTGAAAGTTTTCAGAAAAATATCAAAAAATAACCCTAAGGTAATTTTGATATTCCAAATTAGAAAATTAATTCTATTTTACCAAACTCAAAACATATAAGTTGCATTAATTAATTTAAAATTTTGTCTCGTTGTCCAAACCAACAAGTGGGTTTTTACGAAGTAAAAACTATCAAAAGATTGACACGTGTTTATATCAAATTTAACTGTGAAATTACTTATAATGACCAAAATTGTATTAACTAATAAAAATATAATATTATTATAATTCCAAACCATTACAATGCATAATTTTACACTATAGTTTATTTTGATTAAAAAATTAGTTTCCAATTAAAATTTAGTATTTTTCTCTATTCATCGAAATATGAATGTTATGAGAAAAGTACAAAAAATTTATCCAAAAAAAAAATTCTATTTTCTGATTCTAAAGAAGAATTTAATTTCATTAAATTGAATATAAAAAAGTGTCGAATATTGGTTTTAAAAAGGGTTTTCCATTAAAAGGTAGTAAAATTTCATTTTTTTGAAAATTACTTCTTTTATTTGAAAAAATAAAGTTTCTCTTATATTATGTCTAAGAAACACATAACAAGGATTCTAAAATAATATAGAGTGTATAAAATTCAAAATTTATTTAATACTATTCATAACCGCCTTTTGAATGTCTAGTTTGGTAAGACGTGGTGCACTCGAACTCGTTGTTGCGTGTAGTGCAAGATATTGAATTACTTTAAAGAAAATAACTTACTATGAAATATTGTGGTGTTACACCTTAAGTAATGTAAAAATTACATTATCACAAATATTCTTCTCAATATGCATTATATCAAGATTTTCTTATATCAAATTAGTCTTCCAAAAAGTATTTTTGAAAAATATACCTATTTTCTTCCACTATTGTGTTCCATAAGCTTCATATATTATACCTCGTACCCTTATCACCCTTTTTAAATTTATTTCATTTTCTAAATTCTACAGAGACATCCGTTAATTGTCCCAAAAATTATGAACCCGATAAAACATTAAATGAAATTATTAATTCAAAATCTTCATTGAATTTTTTCTAGTTAAACCTAGATTTTTGGGATGTTTCAAGAAACATCAAATGAGATAAAAACACCATTTTATAAAATGAGGTACTCATTGAGGTTCAAATTTGAAATTAAAAACTTGACAAGCCAAACCAGGATGAGTTTTCCAACTGTATAAGTTTCCTAGTCCAGGAAAGTCACTAATTTTATAAATTAATGTAGTGTTCATTTTGATTAGTTTCGTCATTTAATCATCATATGTTTCGACACCATCACTCTATAATTATTGTAATTATTTTAGTAGAGGTTGAAGGTATTCATCAAAGTCATTTCCATGAATTTTATTTTTAGGGAAAATCATTGAACTAATGAAAGAAGTATTATTCATAAACATACGTGGATTTAGATTATAGGGGATGGAAAAAAAAAATATATATTCAATAATTATTACTTAAAGTACGAAAAGGGTTTAAACTAATAAAAGAAAATCCAAAACATATATTCCTAGGATTCGAAAAAACATATGGATATAATTAATCTAACACCTTCCATGATGTTGGGTATTTTTTATGTATAATGATGATATAATTTATTACTATCTTGATCTGGTCACTTCATGACATATGAATTTTTATACGACATGAATAATAATTGAAATCATGGTTTTAGAGGAAAGTAACTTAATACCTTTGCATGTGTTTTCTTCATCTGCTTCTTTTTTTGTGTTTCGTTGATTTGTACCTTTGTTTTTTCTTATTGACTTCCATTTAATTGTATCAAAACTCATGTATTTTTATTTATTAGAATTATCTCCCAAATAAATCATGAAATAATTAAATAATTAATGTACCTTTTTATAATCAATTCCATGTTTTCTAATGATTTTATTCATCTCGTATAATGATCCATAAATCTATGTTTTTCTAAATTCATTAGGAAAAAAATATAAAATCATGGAAACTATATTGTCAATATTTCAATAGAGACACTAGATATGATAAAACTTAAGTAGAAATAACAAATTTTAATACTTATCACACCCTTTATATAGTTATTATTTTCTATCTTCAATTAATTCATTAAACTCATTTTTTGGGTCAATGAAGTTCTAAGTAAGAATGAAATTATTAGGATCATCTGAATGTTATATTAATTTATTAAATTTTTTTAAAATATATCATATAAATCCAAATGAATCATTTTTTATTTTTTTAATTGAATTCTTCTCCAGTGGTTCATTTTGTGTTACATTAAGAGGATAATCATTGTTTTTAATTTCCATAACAATTTATTTTCCATGGAAAATCGAACATAAATATTGAGCATGGAACTATTTCAATATCCTGTTCCATATACTTCATTTCTATTCTACCATTGATTTAATTTATAATAAATACACATGAATTTTATTATACCATCCATTGATAAGTTTACAACACCATAATCATAAAATTCTTCCATACCCTAGCATACCAAGGTGTGCTTTGAGGTAAATTAATCCAAATTCGATACATAGGTATTAGATTACCACATATTTCCCTATAATTTGAGAAGTAATGTTATAAATGTTTTATCAAACAAGTACAATCAATTATCAACATCATTTTGTAAAAAAAAATCTTTAACAAAATTATACTGATAAGAAAAATCAGTTTATACTAAAAGATGAAAAATAAATTAAAAATATCATTAACAAAATATAAAACGATTAGAATATTGATAACCATTCCAATTAATTTAATTTAATAGGATTTTATAAATAAAAATATCTATGAAGATTTAATAAAATTTTTATAAGATTTAAATATAATGAAAATATATATCATCACATAATTAAAATTTGAAAAATAATATAAATATATAAAATTGTAAATATAATATAAATAGATTTAAAACACAATTAACTTAATAATGATATATAAATATTATATAATTAATAGTAATCAATCATGGTAATAAAGGTCAATTGATGATTTAATCACATTTAAATATATGGTTATGAATTTATATTAATTTCTAATATAGTTTGAAGTCATTATTAGAGGATAATAATTTTCATAAGTGTGATTTTTTGGAAAAGTTCTTGGGTGCAGGGCTCGACCAACTTTATCATTGGCTAGAGTAGGACCTTAATTCCTCAAAACAAAAATCCAGTTTGAAAAATGTGGATCTAATCCATAATTAAACATACAACATGTAAAACATAAATATCACAAATAAAAATTTATTACAACTCAATCATATTCGTTGGATGTAATTGAGTAAGGTAAACTAGGTAATCATGATGAGGAGATAGAAATAGATTGTGTAGAGATCATGGAGGTTATTTAAATGATGTTTTACTCAACAATGAATGGGTGATCGATAGATCTAGTTCTAAACATAGGAAAAAATAGGTCATAGGGTCCAGTTCATTGGTAGAAAGGGGTTAGGGTGATGTCGAAGTTATGGGACAATGTTACAAGGGACATGGGTCACCAGGAGAAGGGGAATAAGAAGAAATCGGCTGGGTTCAAAGTCATGGTTCGCCACTATTTAGGGTCAGGTTGGGGGTTAACATCAAATGGATAGGGTGCATGGGGGTTTCTAGGTTCTGATAACATAGATATTAGAGAGAAGGTTCATCATTGAGGTCACTTCCATCAGGGGTTGGGGTGTGGGTCAGCATTGTGGGGAGAGGGTGCATGTGGGTTAAGAGGGGTAACCATGGGTGGGGCTCGGTGATAAATATTTTATAAGATTTAATGGAATTTTTAAAGAAACCGTCAAAAAAATTAATAGTATTTATTATTATTTGAAAAATATAAGTGGTTATAGAAAACCAACTCTATATTTTTATACGCATTGAGATAGAGAAGGTTATAATAACTGTAACTAATAAACCACCACTAAGCCATTTTCTTGAAGTGATAATATTTAAATTAATATCGTCATAAATTTATAGAATAAAAGTTTCTATTAAGGTTGACCTTAGATAAATATTAACCAAAATATGAGAATAATGTCCAAACCACATCATTTCTGTTTCTTTAACCATCTAGAAAGGTACACCAATATCCACTGCAATATCATGATTAATATTTGAGTTCCAAAGAACATGATGAAATCCATAAATCCTTAATCATACCTAAACAAAGGTGTTTTTTACATAGAAATTATAAAAATTGATAGACTATTAATGAATATATATCTATCTAGGCTTTAAAAACAAATACCCAAAAGTCCTAGCAAATTGCACAAGCTTATATGAAGGAAATATACTGTGAAATACTCTATTCCAAGGGAAATACAACACTGATTAGTAAACCCCTATATTTTGGAAATACAACTTACTAGATCCTTAAGATTCTAAGGTTTTTACCATTTTGGAAGAAAAATACATTTGATAATAAAAAATATAAAGATACTTAATTTTTTTGATATAATGTTAGAATTGGCCACCATAATAGTTATGGATCATTTATTTAGTATTTAACCTACAACTGAATCTCTGAAAAAGGATATATATCTACCTAATTTAATTCTCGAACCCAACCTCACCTTGTTCTCCAATGACTCATCCTTACCATCATCAACCAATTGAGGGAGAATCCAATTTTCACCAGACAATAACTCCTTAATATCAAACCCAAGATCCCTATGGAATACCATAGATCGATCAAAACCCTAGAAAACATAATGTTAATGAATATATCGATTTAATCTCCTAGAGTCTCCTCTCCAAAAACACATCTACCCCATAAGTAACATTATGATTAATAATAATAACAATAAAAAATATTATTAATACTGAAAATTTTATTAATATGAATAATATTAACAATGATAAAAAACATACTTATAGTGACATTGATATTAAAAATATTAACATTAACATTAATATTTAAATTGTTTATAAGAATTTTAATAGTAATTTATTATTTGGATTTTTATTAGATTCTATATAAACTAATTATATATATATATATATATATATTGTAATAATATAAAAACATATATATTTTAAGTTCAAATAGAAATTATGATAGAATACACACATATATATTTCTATAAAATATAAATATTAAAATATACATATATATTTGATAGGAATCATTGATTTTTTTACATAAATATAATATTAGTAGTAACATCAATAATTTAATATACTTATTAATTAATTAAAACATATATAAATAAATTTTCTCATTTTTAATTTCTAAAACAATATTCAAAATATAAATAATAAACGTATTGAAAATTACATATAAAAATAACAATTTATTTTGTAAAAAAATATAAGTCTAAAATAACAAGAATATCAAGTTACTCATAAAAAAATAATATACATCTTAAATTCCTTAAAATAATAAACAATAATAATGAAAATGAATATGAAAAATAAATAAAAAAATAAAAAACAACAATTTCAAAGAAGTATTACATTTATAATTATATAAATTAAATTTATAAAAAATTTAAAAAATAATTAAGATTTGTATGTATATTTGAGTTTAAAAAATTTAAAATAATTGGAAAACTAAATCTATGGTTGATTTAGATGATACGAATTGAAAATGGAATAAATAATCTAATAAGGGAAGGAGAAGATAGTGGATAAAGGATTAGGATGATGGATGGTGATTGATGAAGCTGAATGGGAATATAACTCAATAGAGAGTGTTACTCGAAGAGAGAAAGTTAGACTTGAGGCTAGAAATGACTTTTAGACTGAGAAAAAAAATAAAAAACAATTCTTTGATTGTTTAAAAATTTATAAGGGTTTTCTATATCGATTACATTAACAAATGATGAAAAAACTAGGCTATTAGTTTCTAATACCAATTATAAAATAACCAACATTAAAAACCATTTTTAACACCATTTTTAAAAAATGAAATAAAAAATAGTCATTTCAATCTATTTTTTTAATAGTGTGAAGAACATATACAAATTTATATGATGATAAAATATATATAGGTTTTTATACATGAGATTGATGGGGATAAATGAAAAACATCTAATGCACTCTTTCATCCAATGGTATTAGTAAGCTATATAATTATTTCAATGCTTGTAAAAGATCCTTGATTCCCCAATATATGCTAGGATATTTTTCAAAGAGAAAGAGGGAGAGAGGGATACTATGAGATAGGGTAATTTATTTATGAATTTGAGAAGTTTCAGAATTCTAAAAAATAATATTTAGATGTAATACATTAAAATTAGTTTGATCCCATTTATATATCCATCCAAGGATTATCCTTGGAACTCAAAAGTTTATCCATCATTGATGAAATGTTTTAAAAATATTTTGAATGTTACAACTCATTTTAATTTATGGATCAATACTCATAATTATTTTCTAACATTTCAGCAATCAATATAGACATTCAAACTCCTAAAATCATCATCATATGGTGATCAAATCGAGTATGATAGACCAGGTAAAAGAATTTAGTAAGTTTGATCATTATCTCCTAACTCAAGTATGGCCATGCACTAAAACATATTTTTATAACCCTCACAACATCATGGATTATACAATATCAAAACCCAGTGTGTTTTACACCACTAATTCATGGTTTAGTTCTTAGTGCATATTTATAACAATAACCCAGTTACACTAAATCCTCATAGTCAAACCATGATTTCACCTAATTCCATAGAAAATTTAATAACATGTGAAAGAATATCTAAAACTAATTTTAGATATATTATAAAAACAATTATATAAAATCTGTCATTTATTTTAACTAATTGTTATATTTTATGTAACAACTTCTAAAAAACCATCAAAAAATCTTTTGTATATCCTTCAAAACATTTTTTTGGTAGCTCTTAATGTTGTGTACAATTTTTTTATCATAAAATGTTCTTCATTCACAAAAACACAGAGTGTGACCCCATATTTCTTTATAGAATTGGTAACAATTATGAATTTGATTATAAAATTTTTTAATTTAAGATTGGTCACTATAAAAGCATTAGTACTACTCAATAAATAAATGGATTTGGTGTGATATCTATGAAACACATGTAACTTCATACATGTACCCATCAACTATATCATATATATGTTTAAATAATTATACAATCCTTTTATTCTAGACATTTAGTGACCATGGGAAACTATGTGTGTTATTCACATAGAATACTCATACATTATCAATTATTTGAGTATAGATTGACCATATGGATGAAAAAATCACATCAATACTATAAAATGGGGATATTTCCAAATTCCAAAATTGTAGAAATATCCCCCATAGACCATGGATATAGCTTAAGTCTATATTTTGGTGGCTCACGGACACTATATCTATTATAATTCCATATGTACATGGTCTCAGACAATGATTATAATCCTATTTCCAAGTTTATTTCCACATGGATATATGCCTACAACCACAGCCTATGACTGTCACTATAGGACATGTCCAATGAATATGGTTATTGATCATAGATATAGGGATTCCAAATAATAAAAAATTCTTTATCATATAGATTTAATCATGCGGTCTTCTAGTTATTTAGAAAAGTATTTACCAGTAACTCACAACATGTTATATGTATATATATTGTGCATATATATTAGTTATTAAATATTTATAAATAAAATTATTATATATGGATATTTGGCCATATTCCATGTGAACTGTGGCCATAATCCACCATTATTGACATGGTTTATGGGGATCATGTCTATATGTGACCCCTATGGACACAATACATATGAACTACGGGTGTATCAATTTCCAATCCCCTTCTTTCACATTTCCACATCTCTACGGGGTTTCATTTGTCTGCTTACCACTAAAAACAATGTGATATATGTTCATAGGCCATACATGTGTGGTCCTATAGCCATAGTTCATGTCGACTATGTTTGTAGGATAATGTGGATGGTCCTACCACTACAGTCCATGTTGGACCATGGCATTAGGATTCCCTATGACCAAGGTTCTTCCAACTATGACTATAGGAATGTGGTTGAAGGAAACTATTTTAGTAGTGCATGTTATTAACTCATATGTATGGGCACATCATTTGGCCCTCACTTAAATAGATAAGAAAACCACCTAAAAAATTTCTAGGTATGACCACAAATTTCATTAGTCTATTTAAATTGAGGTTTATGATGTTATACTAATCATATGAGAGGAAAAATCTCATCTTGATTAAACCTCAAATGATGACATGATGAGAAACATGCATAACCACCCCTTGATTATATTAAACACTATGATGACATATGAAAACTATAAATTTATAAATTCTATCATGTTATGGATCCTATAAACCATAAGTATGAGGGTTTACTATGAAACATGCACCCCTGATATACAAAAGACATAGTGTATGTAACTTCATGTGGTGTATGTTGTGGGTCATCCAGAACAAAAAAAATCCAATTCCTCATGAGTGAATTCCAGATATCTATAAAAAATCCACACCATGTTAATTTTTACATGTGATCATAAACTAAAATAATACATGACATCTATAGATTAGGGATAAATCAATGTTATACTTTTATAGGTAAATTATCATTACTTTTCATAAAGTATACACATCCAACTTCAAATAATGATAAAGTCAATACTACTTTTTGTATAATGTGGTACATTTTATATTTTTATACTCCAGTAAGCGTTTAGATCCAATTGAGGGCTAGTTTTAGTGTTTAATTTATTGTAAAATATTTTTTAGTTAGTGGAAATAAAATTTATAAATCTAGGATAGATAGTATTTGATTTAGTTTTGACACATGGGGATTATTAGTGTTGTTTGTTTCAACACATATTGGTTAGTATTTAAGAGGAGTTGTTTCAAAAGTTATAATAGAAGAAGAGATATAGGTGTTCAAGAAATAAACCTTCCAAATAAGTGGATGATCAATACATGAAATAGTTTTGGAGTTATTCTAGTGGTTGTAGGAATGAACCATTTTGGGGGTATATTGATCACATTGTGAATGAGGTATATTGGGAAGTAAAAACTACATGGATTTCCCAATATATGTAAGAGTAATGAAGCATATGTGTTAATGTAACAAATCTACCTCATTATTTAATGTTTATTATAAAAATAGTAAAATATGAAAAGTTTCTATATAAGACTCCTTGTGATACCTATATGTAAGGTATGACAAATTGTTAAAGTCCTATTCATAATAGTAGTCCTCTAGAGTGATAAAATGTGGGAAAGAAAAATAATTCATAGTGGTATGTAAGAGTTAATCTAGAGAATATGGGATTGGAATAATGGAAAATTATTGAGATATAGTGGATTATATAAGGACTAATCCTATTCTATATAAAATTTAATATTTTTAAACGTTAAGGTAAACCTGAGTAGACAAAGATAAATTGGAAAAGTAGTGACCTACACCATAAGACATAAGGGTTGATGCTGCATTTTGGAAAATAGAAAATTCCCAAACCAATAACTTTCATGCGATATATACCGGTCATTATCCATTATAAAATATAATTAATAAGATGTAAAACCATGATTTATGATATATAATGTATCATGAGATACAATTGATAAAATGAGAATCCCTGAAGTTTTTCAGGGTGTAGGAATGATGGTCGTGTAGTGGATTGTTGTAGATAGATTTTAGTGGATTTTTATATTTAATGATATCTATGTTATGGAGGAGGCTCACAATATGATGGGGACCCCATGAATGTCAGTATTACTTATCTTTATGTGAGAAGCAGTTTTCTGGATAAGTATAAATGTCATCATAAAGGTGTAATTTTTGATAACCCTTACCTTCACTCGATGAATAGGTAGAATTTATAAAAAAAATTCAACAATATAACAATATTGGTAGTACTTACAGAACTATAGGATATGGGTGTTAAATATGGAGGATGAGTTATTCTAAAAGATGGTATAAGTGTGCATTAATGCTGAGGAGACACAAAGAAATTCCTTGGAGTTTCTAGAAGAAGTCACTATTCACCGACTGATCTAGTTAATGTAATGATTGCCCTTATTTAGATGATTTGACAACTATAAAGATTATATCCACTATGAATTTCCTCCATGAGGATCATTTGGGGGTGGAACTATGATTACTAAAAGGTATATTCTATATATGTGATGGATGTGGTCACTTTTATGTATATGTGTGTGATAAGTGTGATTACATGAGTTAAATATTCTCTGATCTTATAAAATGGAGTTGATATTCCATTGTAATTTTCTCCTATTTTCTACTCTTGTGAATTCAATGTTCACCATGGATTGGGAATTTTTCAAAACCATGCTAATCTTTAATGTTCTGTTATTTTTATTTATTTCTATTTAATTGCATGTTTCATTTTTTGTATAAGAAAAGATAGTTTTGTGAGTTTTCATATGATACGTGGTCAAGGTGCATGACTATGTCGTATAGCTTCCTAGTTCTGAATATATCATCCAATGGTTCCATCTATCTTTTGGACCATCTGGTTCCTTGTTTCACATTTTAGAAACAATGGTTGTTTCGTTTGATATAACGTTATCCAACCAAACAAGTGGTATCAAAGCATGGTTAATTTGTTAGTATAGCCTAGAGAACAATATATGTAAATCACATGGTACTTTCTCTTTAAAATATTCAAATTTAATGGGATCTTTATATCTTTAGAAGATGTCATTGGAAGAGTGAATGTTGAGGCTAATAAATTTTAATGGTATAAAATTTTTCTTTTTTAAGATAAAAGTACAAGACAACTTTTCCTAAAAATAAAATTATCATTAACTGGTAAGGTAGAAGCCATAAGCAATGTAAAATATGGAATGAGAAAGTCATGATAGAAAGGAACTCACCATTTTCAAGATAATGTCGGCCTAAAACATGGCCATAAAAATATACAACGTTTGAAAATATCTGAGTATATGACTAGGCTTGTGAACATGTATGACAACACCTCTATGATAAAAACGTTTCCACATTATGGTGAACAATTAACATTAGGATTTTATAAGTATTGTTTTCAACTGATAATCTAAATGAATTCTATTTTATCTAGATTCAATTTCATTTTGTTGGTGTGAATTTTTCTAAAGTTATATGGGTATTTATTCTTCAATAATCACTTTTGGAATCATGGAATATGATGGTGAATATTGTGAGTAATTACAATGGAAATAATGAATGGGAATTTTAAGAGATCCATGATCTGATCCTGATTGAAGATATTTTGAGGAATGAGGTTTAATTAAATTTTTTAAGTGAATTAAACTTCTAAGAAGATAAGGGATGCTCAACTTAGAAGATTTTGTAGAAAAGAGGAGGAAAAAGAATATAGAAGGGCCATGGGAGGTCAGCGGATCTTAGTGATTTTTTATATTGGCACTACGGAAAGAAGTTTCATCATTGGAAATATTATTGCAAGAGGTAGGAAAAATCTAGAAATTATTTATATAGATTTACAAAAAAATTATACCAAAATAGGATGTTGACACTTTGGATCTATGTGGCCTACATTCAATATAGTCATGGATCCTTAACTATGGATCATTATTTCACTCAACATTCAATACTAGGTGCATTAAAATTATGTGATTAGATACCTCAACAAGGTTTACCTTATGGATGTAAAGGATTTTTAGTTTTTTGGTAGATGTTACATGAGTGTAAAAACAAAAAACAAATGTGTAATAAACTTGCTATATTTTTGACATATCCCAATAAAATGGAAGAACAAAATTTTAATTAGTTGTCTTGATGGAATGTAGTTTTAAAACATGCTTATAGATGATGTGTGAAAATCAAACAAGGATCTATATTGATCATTCATGGGATGAAATATGAAACATTGTACTTGATTGGTGCACCAAAAGGTATCCTGAACGCTGGAGGAACAACTTTTAGAATATTTTCCAATTTAGAAAAGATGTGGTATGACCATCTTGGCCACATTAGTATAATGTTATAAGGACCTTGGATGTGAGGAGATTTTATAATATTGATCATGTAGAGTTTGGAACATTGGAGGGAGAAATTCAAGGGAAGTATTGAAAAGAATTCATTCAATTTGTATGGATGTACACCTAAGAATCAGAAGCAAGAGATGGTTCTTGTAGACATATGGGGATAAAAAATATTTTGATCACATAGAGGATAACTATATTAAATTAAATTCGTTGATGATTCTATATAGAATGAATAGTTTCTTTCCTCAAACAAAATTCTAAGTTCTTATATAATTTCATTGAATGAAAATCCATGGTGGAATTCGGGACTGGGGAAAAGTTGGAAGGCATTAGGTTTGATAATAATGGTGTGTATAAAGGAAAGGAGTTTAAGAAATTATATTAGATGAATGGAATCTAGATGAGGAATTTTTTTCAAGAACACCTATGAAAAATGGTGTGGTATAATTGATTAATCAAACACTAGATGAGAGGTTTAAGATCATGGGGCTATGTTTCAGTTTCCTAAAGAAATTATAGGCTTAAACAGTTAACTATACAACCCATCTCATGAATTAGAATCATTCCAAACCAATGAAACAACTTTCAAAATATTTAGGGTCTAATAATAGGGTGCACTTTACATACCTGGGTGTTTTGGTTGTGGAAAATATTTCCAAGTTGATTACAAGAACATGAAAAAAATTATAAGCTAAGTCCTAAACATGTTTTATTTTAGTCTATATTGAAGAACTTTTGTTTCAGGATTTTGGATAAGAGTTAATGGATGATTAAAAATGTATAGATTATCCTCTTCAATGAGGACATACATTGGAATGATTAGAACTTGGGGGAAGATGATATCCAAATAAAGGAACAGGTCGAGAAATCCAACATTATTCTGAATAGATACTTGGATGATCCATGCGGTTTAGGGAGCATAAAGAATAGTGTCAGAAAGGTGTAACCAAGTTATAAACACAGTGATGATGATCAAGTTCTTAAATCATGAAAACCTAATTTACATGATTCATCAAGGGAATAAACTTTTTTTGGGTAGATTTTTGGAAGAATTATGTATATAATTTTCAAAACCTCTAGAGTTTAGGTGATCAACAAGTGTTAAGAGACTAGTGCAGAGGTTAGATTCTTATATACACCATAACACCCTGAGATTTTAAAAGAGGGACATGATTTTTGATATTTTATAAGAAAAAAACACCAATATTAGAAGAGAGTTTTACACCTCAATAATTTAAAATATATTTTTTTTAAATAAATTCAATCTATTTGATTTCTTGTGATGCAGACAACACCAGGTTTAAACGAAACGTGATACTCTATTAAAATATTATTCTTTGAACATGACCATTATAACCAAAAAAGTAAGTCGTAAGGTATGAATAAGACTGAATATATTATGAAAATAATATGGCTTTAACATGTATAAAATAAATTCTATAGTTATATATAAATTATAAATAAAATAAAGATTCATTTTAAAGAAGAAAAAATGCCATTAGAAATACTGTATTTTTCTAAAAGACAGTTTAGACACGCTTTGCGAAAATAATTTAAAAATAATTTTTACAAATTTTATAGAAAAATAACAAAAGCATTATTTTTTAATTCTAAAAATCAAAATTATCTTTTGGTTAATTTTTAAAAAATTTCTGAAAATTATAATTTTT
The DNA here is from genome assembly GCA_963277665.1 of Viscum album. NCBI lineage: Eukaryota > Viridiplantae > Streptophyta > Magnoliopsida > Santalales > Viscaceae > Viscum > Viscum album. The sequence continues at coordinate 1,763,111,556 of OY728123.1, forward strand.
TGATGAATAGTGAAAAATATTGATTTTTATTGAAAACATTCTTTTAATTTTAATTATTTAAAATGTTAAATAATATTTTAAATTGGATTTCAAGTAAAAAAATTTAAATTATATTAAAATTTAACTAATTTAGTTTATTGTAATCAATTTCATATTAAATGTTTATATAAAAACATTTCAAATTTCTGAATGTTTTTTATTGAAAACCCCTTTTTTGATGTGTTTGTGGGTTTCATTTTAAATATAATTCTACAAACTATATGAATATAATTTGGAAAAATTAATATCATATTTTGAATAATAATAATTTATATTATATAATAAGGCCAACTTGATTTTTGACCACAATGAAAGTGAAAATAGTAAAATTTATTTACCATGGTTAGAGTTAAAATGGTTTTACTAAGGGTTAAATTGAAATGATAAGGGTTAAAAATAAAAATACAACATCAATAAATCAAATTATAGGGACATATTTTTTACTTTATACATCCCAAATTCTAATCTAATGTCATTTTGAATCATTTTTTTTGGTAATGAATTTATCATTTTAGATTGTTTAGGGGAATTTCAAAGTAATTGCAAAGAAGGTCCCCTTTCCCCACTTATAAAAGAGCACTCCCTACCCTAACTTATTCACACCTCAAAATACATTTATCTCATACATACCCTAAAAATAATATCTACGAAAAATTCGTATACATATTATATAGCTACAGTTTGTTTTCAAAATAGAAACCCTAGGGTCATTAAGTAGCGATCTAAAGGAGGTTTCTCTAAGAGAAGGTAATGGTCTTAACAAATCCCTTTCTTTTTTATTTCTTATTTTTACACCTTAAATTATGTATTAAAACATAAAATTTAATAAACCATTATATCACATATAATTATATTTTTTAATTTTATATCATTTTATATATCCAAATCCTTCTATAACAAATGGTAAAAATCTATTACTCATTTGTATGACGAATTACCACCTCGTAAACCGATGTAATTTGTTTTCCATCACCAACTCGCATGGATTTCCATAATGATGAATTTAAAATATTTATTTGATATTTATTAAATTAATTTAATTTTGGAATTATAAAATCATATATATCTTTTTACCTTCAAACCCCTTAGAAAACAATAACATCTCTTGTGTGTATAGTAAACTACCTCCTCACGAACTGATATGAGGTGTCTTTCCATTTATAACTTAATGGGATGGAAATAAGTATAGATTAAATGAATAAATTTTTTATTTTTAACATAATTATACCCTTTTAATTAGGATATCACATATACATTATTATATTACATTCTATTTAAGATACTATAATGTTTCTTGTGTGTACGGAAGAATACCGCTTCACGAAGCGATGTGACTCATTTTTCACTAACAAATTACATGGAAGGAATTAAGGGTAAATATAATTAATATATGTGATATATACGAAATAATAATGAATCTATAAAATGTGATATATTATTTACTTTCTTTTAGTACACCCATTGAGAAAAACAGAAACAACGTTCTTGCATACGTACGACCTACCATCTCCATGAATAGTGTAATCCATTTTCTATCTCTAAATTTTATAGGTTAATATAAATATGAATATAATGAATATATATTATCTTTAAATTATGGTTATAATTCTACATATTATTTTACCCATATCAAATTAAACAGACAAAAATTACCAAACCAAAACTTATAAGAAAAATTAAGCAATTATCACCAAAAATAGTGATTTTAACAATGAATTGTTAATAAACAGGTGATAAAAGTATATAATTATATCATAAATGGAATGAGATATATTAATATGTTTCTATAATATATTTATGGAAAATATATATTTATTATATAGTAGTTTTAGATACATATGAAGGAAGTCAAACTTGAGGTAAGAGTTTCTCATCTCACTTTTACTTCTGTGAGACTGATGTCATATTAACCACTTATTAATTTGTGTGGTGTATATACTTCAATTTTTAATATATCATTAATATCTCTGTATTCATAGTTTTTAAGGTTTCATTTTATGTTATTTATATTATAGGGATTATTATTTATAAGTTACCAATGTAGTGAGGGTTAATTTCAAAATACCATCAGTATTCATAGTTATTAATGTTTAACTCTCCCTTAGGGGGGGATATTTGGTATTTATACCTTAAACTTAATATGTTTTATTATCATATTTTTGTTCATTATTTTTTCATGTAATATTACAATTTTCTTTCTCTTTGGTTCTTAAAATTACTGAAAATTTGTTTTTAAGAAAATCTTCATTTCTCTCTTTGGTTGAAAATCTTCTTTCTTCCAAAATAATTTTTTTAAAAAAATGTTGTCAATTTTTTGAAAATTATATAAATCATTTATTAAAGTAATTATCACACATGTTTCAGATTTTTAAAAGAAAATTGATAGGAATCATCTTTTCAAATTCTAAATATGGCCTGTTAGGATTTAACTTAAAATACAAAATAAATCTTTATGTCACTGTGTACAGCATGAAAACAATTTCCCAATATAATGAACACTTAATGTTTTAAAGATTGACTTATATGTTTCTAAATTTATTTTGAAATAAAATTATTTTCAAAATATTTTTTGAACTTTTAGTCTCAAAAATATTTTCAATGTGAAAAGGTTATTTTCCTCAAGAATTGTTTTTCTTAAATTTTTATGGTATTACTTTTTATCAACAACCTAAACCATTTATTTAATTTATGATACACTAGTGATATGTTTAATTTATATAATCATTATTACTCCTTTTATGATTTATAATCATTTTGAATAAGGATGTAAAATTTTAAGACCATTCACCATATTACTCTGGATATTTTATTATTATTTTTATTTGATTGAGGTAAGTATTAACATTTTGTATGTTATTTTTTCAATATGAATTTTTATTTTGATTATGTTTAACCCCTTTCATATAAGGAATGAATTGGTGTTATTATGTGATGGGATAAACCCAATTATAGATATCCCCTCGATGCATTGACAGGTCTCATGAGACAAATCATTTGGCCAAATTTAATGCGGTTTTACCCATAGTTTTAAAATGTCTTGTGAAAGGTCTTGATAGAATGTTTCAGATTTCCATCCTTATGAATTTCTTTATTATGATATTAGTTTTTAATTTCCATGCTATTATTTTATTAGTTAGAGTATACATGGATAGTTTCAATATTATATAATTATTTATATGGTTTTATTTGATCATACATTATTCTAACATTATTATGCTAAAGTTATTGTTTATATGTTACATGTTTTAGTTATTTACCTTGACATATTTATTAATCTTATTTATTCATGATATCTTTTGTTGTATGCATACCCTTCCTAAGCATTTCTTCTCACATTTTTGTTAAGTTTTATTTTTACCATCATACCAGGAAGTGTTTTATGATTGATATTGTAATAATCCTAGATTTGTATGAGGTATAGAACCTTTAAATTTTCTTTTATTTCATTAAATTTATCTTAATGTGAATGCATTGTGAGGTCATGGAGGAAACAAGGGTGTTAGGGACTTGTTCATAGCTCAAAGCCTAATATTTTGGTGGGGGCATTTAGGTCATATAGTAAATAGAAACGATGCAGCCTTGGCAACACAGTTTTACTTAACCATATGGAGTGGTTTGGTCTATTTTCCAAGGCCACATAGATTAATGAAACTATTAAACCCAAGCTATACACCCATTCAATTTTTGTGTAGTTTTTAGTAGAGGGAAAACCCACAGTCAACACATGGCTTGTATAATCATGTTCCATGACCGTGTGAGGGGGTTATTGATGGAGAGTTGAGCACATTGTTGGAACGTGGTATGTCCAACCATGTAGCCAAACTGTGGTACTCCTTTAATGATGGGTAAATTACCATTTTCCCTTAAGGGGTTTATTTATTTAACCCCTCTATCCCTAATCTTATTTTTTCTAAATAAGACATCCCAACCACCCATTTTAATCTAAAATTCAATCTTAATCTAGGATTTTCAATAAATTCCTCTTATGGACTTTGAATATATTTTTGTTAGTCTTATTGGATTTTCACTGGTAAGATATATATATTCCTCTTGTTCCTTATATCGTTTTTTTATCCTCTAGATGGAGTAATTATTTATGTGAGCCCATATTCTATATTTTCAGGGTGTTTTTCTATTTTCTAGGGTTCCTCCATTCTTGAACAAATTAGGGGCCAATAATGGATGATGAGTTGACTATAGGGATGTGGTAAGTGGTCCCATTATTTTCCATAAAATACTTTCTGTTATATATATATTTCATTATGTTGTGCATCTAATTCAATGATAAATACCTATTAATTGGATTGATTCATAAATTAAATGGATAGTCCTGACTTATACCACTCATGAGACCCATTTAAGTTTAATTAATCGTTAATGAATACAAATTCAAACCACCCATTGGGTGTGTTGTTAAATTATATTGAACCATCATGGGTGGACTATGAATTTGATTCAAATTTTGAGGTGTGTACTTTTTCCCCTTTCCTTAGAGATTTCATATAAATTTATTAAATTTTAAATTGAATAAAGGAAATAAGAAATATAATTCCATTTCCCTAGTCCATTAGCCAATTTTCATTATCACTTATTATTGAGTCGTCAATCATACTTAAAATGGAATATTTAAAAAAATTGAAAGTTTCATGTGATACTAGGCCTTCTAATCCTATTCTATTATTTAAACATCCTTATGAGTTCAGTTAATTTATTATAATTGTGAGTAAAATTTGATGAAAATGTTTGCTTAAATGGTATGGTTAGACTATGGGCCCATTAAAATTCTAATTGGAATGCTGAGAGTGGGATATGGGTTCCAATTTAGGATCGACATATATTATCTCTTATAACTTAAATAATTAAATGAGTATAATGAAGGATTTTTTTTGTGCCTGAGGTGATATGATATAAAATGATTTCAATTAATTTACTTTTATTTTTAATGTTTTAATTCCATCAATGTTTTATTTTAATGTAAATTTTTATATTTTATAGTTTTTGAAGTATTATGAGATTAATTAAAAAATAACCTATTTTTTATTTTAACTGGTTTATTTTTATTCTTTATTTCGACCATATCTTTTTAAAAACTTGTCAAAATTGAAACATTATTATTTTGTATGTTACTATGTTTGATGGGGTTCATTTCATTCTTCTGGACCCAATGATCGATCCATCATTTAAAGGCCCAAATCCATCTCACAAGTCAGTCCTTGAAATTTGTGCATAGATCTAGGGATTTTTTATGTTGGGACCGTATCACATTAAGGAATTATCAAAATGGGATAAAATTTGACAAGGAACTATATAAAACCAAGATAAATAACTTTTATTACATTTTCCACTCTTGATTACTTAATTTTGGAGGCCATAAATGCTTTGTAACTAGGTGAATTGGAATATGAACATTCTGTCTGGGAAGATTAAATATCAAGAGTAAATTGGCCATAACTCATTCAAACCATGTACAATAAATTTTAAAGTTTGAGGGTGGTGTATAATGAAGTATAGGAACAAATTTAAAAAAGGAATATTTTTTAAATATTATAATTTAATTGGAAATTTATATGGAAACATTTAGAGAACTATTTTGGAGCCAAAGATCTCATCTCTCCCCCTATGAAAGAGTGCCCCTTTTTTATTCCAAAGGGTTGGAAATGTCGTGGTCATTTCTTTAGGTTTATATTTTTATTGATACCGTAGTATATTTCTATACTTTAATTTATATTATCCTTCTTCTCAAAAATTCATTCTTCCATTTTTTTACTTTTATGTGTTTCTCCCACCGTGTTCTGTTCTAACTCCCTGAGAATGGGGAACTAACCTAGTCATTTTTTTAAGGAAGAAAATGTTGGTCAATTGAGTTTCATTGAAATTTAATTTAAATAATTGAATTTAATTCTGAGTATTTTGGTGGTGGTTATATTTTTTTGGTGTTCAATTTCTCCATTTTATCTACCACCAAGTTCTTCTTCTTATTCCATATCCATTATTCCCTTCAATATCTAAGTCATGCATACGATAAAGTATGGCTTGGCCAGCGATGGATGATAAAGTGATATCCTAGTTTTCTATAGGAAGAGTATTTCCCCACATGCATATATCTCGGTGTTGGGGAAATAAAAATTTGAATGAGGGGGTGTAGTGTGATAGATCTTAATCACAATATTGAATTGATATTAAGAATATTTTAATGAACAATGATATCAACCAATATGAACTTCTAAGAACGAATGTCTTCATTTTTTTCTTTAAAACATCATTTTATTCAATTTTGACATATATATATATAATTAATATTTAAATCTCATACATCTTTATATTATTTAGTTTTATATTAGTTAGAATATAAATAGTGAAAATAAGAATTTCATTATTGTGTAATTTGCCACCTCAAGACTAACCCTGGATGTGAACTATATTTTATGTATAGGTAAATAATCTATTGGACATGGATTCTAAAAAAACCCTACACCTTAGTTTGACACTGTTTCCATGTAGTCACAACACTTTCACACACTGTTTTCAAAAAAACATAAAAAATCATAAATTTTTTAAAAAAATTTAAAAAAAAATATTTGTTCATGGTATATTTTAATTACAATTATTATGCATGGACTGGAAAATATCATGTGCCAGAAGAATTTTATAATGATATTGATGTTTATTTTTATAGTATTAGTGATAAAATAAAAAACCTAGAGATTCAAATAGAATTGATTACTGAATACATACATGCATGTTAAGAGAAACCAGAGCCTAAACCTGAACCAGAAAGTAAATAAAAACTTGTGGTGGAATATATTTCACCAATAATATTCTATATTAATGAAAGTTAGGCAGGTGATAATGAGTTACTAAAGGAATTAATCACATCATATTGCACTCAAACATTACTCAAGGAGGTCCATAAAGTCCACATGAAAGCTGATGCACTTATGGGAGATCAATATTTTTTTAGAGGAATCCTGGAATCACATTGTTCAAGATAACCTAAAACATGATCTTCTCATACTTGATAATGATAAATAAATACTTATATACTTCTCTACTACTTTGAAATATAATGTTGAATATTCACTTATACAGATTGGTCTACCAATGGTCCTTCCAAAACAAATCTATTTCTAAGATGAAATACTTGAAAGGGAATATTTCTTTATTGATTCATCATGTTTTAATATTATTCAAGCTGAATTGTTTTCTATCTTCAATTTTTATAAAATGTATAATGCAGAAAAAATGGACTAGGACTTAAATGTTACGGAAGATACCACCCAAGTCGTTGCGATCTAATAATAAGAGGTAGATAATAATGTGGTGAGACTACCTCCTCTACAAAAACTTTCTTACCATATGGAGGATAAAACCAAATATGTAAATAGGGAGCACCCCTATTTTATTTTCCCACCCACTGTAGACCTTAAATTATACATTTCCTCTTTATTGGGTGTTGGAAAACTTATTCTATTATTCGGGGTTCTACAATCTTGGTTGTTCGTCATGGATATCGGGAAAAGTCACACGTAGTGTTTTATCTCAAAGAAACCTCATCCTCCTTCTGATTGGGGATAATCCCCTGAAACTTCTTGACTATGTTTAGTAAAAACCTAGCACCAGCTAAAAGGTCTAAACGAAGAACTATACATTGTCTATCCTATTTATCATTCTTTTTCTTAATTTTTATTATGTATTTTCATTGCTTTCTTGTAGTTTTAATTTGGTAGTATCTAAGAGATTAACTCAAGGCTAACACTAAAAAATAAATTAGGTCATGTCTTTCATTTGATTTATTTTTTTCTTCCCAGTTAATTTTTTGTGTTAAAACATTTCTAGATCTAATTTGAGCTAAAAATTGTATAGTAAATAGAATAGTTGTTTGGGGGGGTCAAACTAATTTTAGGAATTAGTTTTGCTCATTCATTTTATTTTTCATGTCTTTTTCTGAATTTTTTAATTTTTTGGTGTGTTTTTAGGATTATATAACTGAAAATACATTGTAAAATTTAAAACACCTTAGTATTTTATTAAAATTTCTTGATTTTAATATTTGATAATTTAAATAATCTCTAGATGTATTTTTTCCTAATTTCTGATCTTTTCATTTGATGAATTTTGGTTGATTGTGAAACTCGTGTGCATTGGTACTGTCCAAATTTAATATCATGCCCATCCTGAGAGGTTTCTAAACTTTTTTTACATATTATTTACATTTATATTTTACTTAATAGACTTGAGAAATTTTTTTTGATCCATAAAATTATATGTTTCTATTTTTATTAGATGTTTGATTTTTTGAAATGTGTCAAGTATGATTTAGGCACCACTTTAAAAGCTCTTTTTTACATTTAACTCTTATTTTGGACTACCTTTACATATAAAATTTAATAATACCTTGGTATCAATGAAACAAAATTGTTATGTAGACACATTATAATAAATTTATCCCTTTAGATCATTCCCTATAATTTAAATGCATAATTATTGTTGAACTCAAGTGTCAGGGAGGGAGAATATGAGTTTTATTTTTCTTTCCTGAAGAATATATTTGAGTTGAAATGATAAAACTTTCTTCCACATTTATTCCTACTAGTGTGGAATAAATTTCATGATGGAAAGATTTATGGGTGGTTGAAAATATCATTACACATATGTGAGAGGTGTTCTACATTTTTTGAAGATCAGAAGTTGACTCTCTATTCCTCTGGAACATGATTCTAAAGAGAAATCCAGATCTGAATTCATGAAAAAATAGTGATAAAAATTGGGGAAAAGAGGGAATAAATTCATTATTGTTATAAAATTCCAAGTTTGAATGTCCCAAAAAATATGTTTTTTATGGTGATTCATTTTTTAGTTTATTTATTAGCACACACTTCTTCAACAAAACTATTTTTATGCATTTACTTCACTTTAGAGCTTAACTCTCCTTATTCCACCGTAAGTGTTTTTACATTATAATCCTTCCAACACTCATCCTCAGAAAAAAAACATGAAAAATTCCTCATGATTGAAATTTTTTTACTTTATTAATTGGAGATACTAGGATGATAAAAATCCTATGGAGATCACACATGTTCTTGAGAATGAGAAAAATGCAACATTAAAAATAATTGGGTGAGAGACAAATATTTTTCTAAGGTGGTAGGTATGAAATGAATATGAGGATTAACAGAAGATTCAATGGAATTTTATTATTATTTTAGGATTTAGGTAATTATTATCCATATAGGAGTGATGATATTTTCCTTGATATGATAATTGAGTTGCGTTGCCATTTATGCTTCGGGAAGTTTGTTTTAGCCACAGTTTAAGATGATTTCCTAGGAGTGGAATGTTTAAGTGTGGGAGAATTTAAAGAGAAAATATTTTCAGTTATTTTACTTATAATTTTAATTTTTTAAACCCACATATTTTTTATTTTATGTTCAATTATATCATTTTATATTTTTTATCTAGTTTGAGCTTAATTTCAAAAAAAATAGCCTATTTTGGATTTATATGTTTTATTATTATTATGTGTTTTGGACATAACTCTTTACAACCTAATCAAAATTGAAAAATCATTTTCTATAGGTTACTATGTTTTATGGTATTCATTTCATTTTTTTGGACCAATAGATCAATCCATCATTTGAAGGCCCAAATCCAGCTCACAAGTCGGACCTTAAAATTTACACACAGATCTAGTGATTTTTTATTTTGGGACCATATATAATAAATGGATGGTACAAATTATGTTAAATTATTCAAGTACACACATAATAACTTTATGAAGAAATTTTATTAGTGATTCCACTCTATATTCTTTCATTTTAAAGGCCATAAAATCATTGTAACTTAGTGAATTGGAATACTTACAGTCTCTCTGTGATGATTAAAAATATGGAGTAAATATGCCATAACTCATTCATCCCACTACCAATAAAGTTAAAATTTTTATAGTGAAATCTAGTAAAATATATAAACAACTTTTTATAAGTAATAATTTATAAATTCTATAATTAATGGGAAATCCATATGAAAACATTTAGAGTACCACTTTGGAGTAAAAAATTTCACCCCTTCTCCCTATAAAATAGTTTCCCTTCTATATTCCAAATGTTTGGGAAAGTAGTTATGATTTTGTGTAGGTTTATATTTTAGTTAATTCTATAGTATATTTATATGATTTTAAATTATATAATCCATATCCTTCATACCTCGTCTTTCCATTATTACTTTTTGTGTTTCTCCCACCATATTCAATTCTAACTCCATGAGAATGGGAAATTTATCTCAACATTTGTTCAAGGGAGAGAATGGTGGTTTATTTAATTTAATTTTACTTCAATTTAAATATATTTATTTAATTATGGGAATTTATATAATTATTAAATTTATTATTGTGTGTGATTTCCCTAATTTCTCTACTATCGAGTTGTTATTCTAATTTAACATTCATCCTTTCCTTCATTATCTAAGTCATGCATACGATGGATTACGAATTGGGTAGCTATGGATAACAAAGAGATCTCCTATTTGAACATAAGAATATTATTTCCCCTCATTAAGAGATCTTGGGGTTGGGGTAAAAATAATTCAAATCAGAGGTAGTAGTGTGACAGATCATGATCACTACATTTAATTGATATTGAGAATATTTTATTGAACAATGATATCAACCATTATGATATCTTAAGAAATAATGTCTCCCTTATTTATTTCTAAAATTATTTTTTTCACATTTAATATATATATATAATACATATTTCAATCTCATGCATATATATATTATATAGTTATATATTAGTTAGAACAGAAATAGTTAAAATAAAGATTTCAGTGTTCTATAAGTTTCCTCCTCGAGACTGACCCTAGGTGTGCACTATATTTCATGCTTAAGTAAATAATCTCTTTACTAGGTTTCTATGAAAAATCCCCACACATCATGATACATGGGTTATTTTGTGAACACCAGGGACAAACTCATTTGGTAGCAAGCTCATATATGACCAAGTGATACTTGGACTCCTTCATGGACTGCCAAGGACAAACTCAAAGTGAAGACAATTATTATTCCATAAGTGATACTTGAAATACATGTTTGTATTCCCATTTATTAAATTAGAGGAAATTTTACCGTTTATTCCATGAGTGACACTTTGGATCCCTTTTTGGACTCTAATTGATGGACTCAGTGGGCAGTGACTTTATACAACACCTAGAGTGATATCGGGATTCCTCTGAGGGATTCATTGGACGTGATTGTAAGGATTTTGGTTAATTTTATACCTTTAGAGACACCTAGGATACAAATTATACTTTCCAATTATAGGATCATCTTACTTTATAATTAAATTATAATTAAATAATTATATGATGTGTCTTCCAAGATAAAGTATAAGATTTGATTTGAATAGATCCTTACATTTTTCTGATAGAATTATTATATAGATATCATTGGATATGATACATTGGTTATTCTTGGGATATGTTCAAGGTCCCGATACATTGTTATAATTTAATTAATGATCACTTTTTTACTCAGAGATAGTCCGTCTTTGGCCAAAGAAGGTAAGAGAAGAGGGGTGTTCCATGGTAACCTGGACAAATGTGGGTTATTTTTATTCCACACTTTATTTCCAATTTTATTATTACCTACACATTGATTATTAAATATTCATATATTGTATGTAATTAGATGCCATTTTTGGTGGCCTATTGAGTTTATCTAACACCATACTTAGACCTCTTTCTTGGTACCTGAATATACTTCAAAGATGCAGGTAGGGACAATATAAATCACCTGATTATCGATGCTTGATTAATTGTACCATGGGAGTGGGGGAGTACAAGACCAATATGTGGCTCATTATGTTATATAGAGATAGTATTTTTGGTATTTTGGTTCTTTTGGAATACTTTTATGGATATTAAATACTTCTAGGTCTATATGTATTTTTCTTTTTTATAGCATGTCGTGATCAACATTTTTTATATGAAATTAATTGATGTGATTACCTAGTTATTATATGGTGGATATTTAATCTACAACTATTCATTTATATTTATGATTTCTCAATTTATTGATATTATTATTTCATTTTGTTACACTATGATCATGATGGTATAGTCTCCACAATATTCCATCATTGATCTTTGCTGCTAGTCAGCAGCCTCATGTGTTTGGGGTGGCACACTTATGGTCATGTGGATATTCGAGTTTGATTATTATTGGGTGCACCATATCAGGGTTATCAAAAACTAGTATCAGAGAATTTTCTTTTCTATCATTTTCTTCCCCTACTATTTTGGGTATGGTGTAAAGGATAAATAGGATGTTTCAGTATTTGGTCACAAGCCTGTGTTTAGGGGTAGATAACCCACATATAGTGAAATTCCAAATTACCTTGGATGGTACCTATTATTGTGGATTATGATTATTATAATTTCCTTGGTTTCTCTATTTTTGGATGCAAATGATGTTTTATGCTCCTTGGGATTGTGGATTTTTACCCTTTGATGATATGGTAATAAAGTAATTCATTATACATCATCATAGGCACATTAAGTTTTATATCTCATACATATGTCTTTCCATTTTTATATTATTGTTTTCATTTCTTATAGCATTTTTTGGTTCCTTTATTTACATGTTCATGAAATTGTGATAACATTTCATGCATGTACTTGATAAAAAAACTAGTTGGGATTAAATAGACACCATAATTCAATTTATAAGTTGTATGGGACCTTATAAATTGAAAATGGTGATCCACATAATTCAACTATTTGTTTGAATTTATATATAAATCATAAATAATTTAAATGAAATATAATTATAAAATGAAATTATCACCATTAATTAGGGATGAAATTTTAATTTGAAGGGTTTTTTCTTTATAAATTCCATTTTCACTCTATATACCAAGACATTTGACTTATAGTAGAGAACATGACCCTGACCCGACCTCAGTAGTGGGTAGTAGGCAGTGTATCTTTCATTTCTTTCGATCTTTACGTCACCTAAAAGTGTATCTTATAGTAGGAATATGGGTGTGACACTTTTATAGGAAGTCTTATACCTATCACATTCTTATATATTCACTTTTATGGGTTGTAAACTCTTGTGTGGAGGCATGTGTTTTGAATTTTTTAAGACATTCCACCACCACATCCCCATGTCATGCGCTGGGAGGGTGGATACTTCCATGATCTATAGGTGGTGAACCATGGGTCAAGAATAAAACCTCCAATAGTTCCTCTTGAGGAACCTCTATTTATACCTAATATGGGTGTTGATGACCAGTTTTGAGACAGGTTCATGTGATTTATGTAGACCATTCAAGGATCCATGTAGCCTACCATGACTATGGAAGAGTTTTCACATGAGTTACAATAGAAAAATCCACTGATGTTTTTAGGGGATGGTGGACCATAAGTTTTAGAGTCATGGATAGATTCCATGATGTTTATTTTTGAGCATCTTAATAAACCTCTTGAGAGGAGAGTGAAGCTAGTTATATATATTCTTTGTGATTACTCCAAGAGACTATGGGATGTTATTACTCAGATGGATCATCATAGGGATATTTCTTGGTTGTATTTTCAAATGTCCTTCAATGATTATTTCTATCCTAAGATATTGAGAGCTGATAATGTCTATGCACTGGGAGAGGGGAACATTATCTATCACATGAATATTCTACCCATTTCAGATATCTCCATAATTTCACACCTATTTTAAAAGGTTACGAGTTATATAAATCATGGATATTTGAGTATGGTCTTAGTTATGACATCTGATAATAGGTGAATGTCTTTCAGCTTATTACCATATCTATAATAGTGAATCAGGCACTTATCACGTAGCATAACTTGGGAGTGGATAGAGGTGAGATCTTAGGTGGTTCAACATCTATATATATAACTAAATCAACTAATATTAGGAAGAATCATATGGAGCTTCTATGTGGTGATATTAGTTGTCAGGTTACATACCCGGGTAGTCGGTGAGGTTTCATCAGTGCGATAGACTGGAATATATGATACCTCGGTGTATAAAAGACCAATTTGAGTTCTGATCTTGCAACAAGATGGTCTATCTACAATAATTTTCTATAATGTTTCCTTTAATAGATAGTGAGAGAGGGTCTACACTGAATCCATGTTTTGGAGTGTGGTCAACAACATTACATCATGTAGCGAGATGGAGTACAATTGGATGATCGGGCCGAGGAGGTGGTCATGGTCAAGGTATCCCAACACCTGTCTTAAAATTCCAATAGAGTATACCTATACATGGTAGCCATGATATATCATTGGGACATAATCATGCAAGATATATTTAGTGAAACTGAAACATTAGGAGTATAGTTCCAAACCATATATGGTGATAGGTATTATTCTAGTAGCATATATGATAGTATCATCTCTTTTCAATACAAGTGCATCTCATTCCTTTATATTTTTTCCTATTATAAAGAGCCTTGGGATCAATGTTCTATTTTCATATGGTGTTTTTACAGATGATATTTCTTTGGGGATACAATCTATAATGGTCATACTTTTTTCTTACATAACTATTACACCATTTTTATGATTAATAACTTAATAACATTATAATCTAGGATCAAAGGATTAGTGTCTTGGTAAAATTAGGCACATAAATAACTTGTAAATAATAAAACATGAGAATATATTTAAGATTATCTTCTTTATCTTTATAAATATCAGGTTATCCTTAGTACATGTAGTCATCTGAGGATATAAATTAATAAAACGGGTGAGCAAAAATCTTAGTTTGAGGGTGAATAAGGGGAATGAATCTATATAACATGAGTGATAATAACAATAATCATCATGTAATAAACATAGGATCAAAATAATCATGCCGAGGGAAAACATGTGAAATTTTCATGAAATATGGAAATTCATAAAAATGAAATATCATGTTTTAGTGATCAAATATCAAACATTGTTTTGAACAAAGTTCATGTTCACACATAACATATGTGAATAATCATAACATCGTCACTATGAAAAAAATCTTGCAAAATTTTTTGGCATATTATTCTTTATATCAGGAGGTACATCACCTTACCCAATGCATTGGAGGGCTATATAATTTTTGGCCAACCCATAACATCATAAAATTTACATAATCATGCATGCCAAATAGAATGTAAAAAAATCCTAGTCATGAATTAACCCATGGAAATGAATGGGTTTCATAATTATTTCACCAATAATTATTTCATGAATAAACTTGGGGTTCTAAAATAAAAAAGTAAAAAACATGTTTGGTATAAGAATCATAATTCTTTAACAAAGAATAAATAATTCAAGGGGAGCCAATATGTGTTTTGGAAAGGAGAGTTTTTTTAGAAAATATTTGTATTTGTCATAAAATCATGTTGAAAAAATCTATATCCCTAAAAATAAAATGTAATAATAATGATATTATTTTTAATGAACATTAGTGTAATATTCATACAAATGATGTTGTGAAATATGGAAACCCAAAGAAAGGGAGTTGGGTTTGAGAAACACATTAACATATGTTTGAATGTGTTCATCACTTTCACTTACCATGGATAATCAAATTATATTTATTAATTTATTAATTAGGAAACTATTATATATTTATTTGATTTTTTATAATTTATTAAGTTCATTTATGGCCATTTTTATGAGTTATAGAGTTCAATTTCATCGTTCCTAGAGCATTCGTTTTCATGATTTTATGGTCGGTTTACTTATGTATAATAATGAAAGTTTTGGTCAAAAGGGAATAATTCTCTAGAAGTGAAATTAAATGGTATTAATGAAATTTCATAAGTTTAAATGGTCTCATATATCATTTTGTTTTTGGGTATGAGAATGATTAATTTGATGAAACATTAATGATAAATGTTTGGTTTTGTTTCTCTTTTTCTGACCATCACGAAATAGTTTTATTTTATTTTATATTATGAATATAAATTAGATATAGAAATTTTAAAAAGTTATTATATATATATTTAAATTTTATTTAACCAAAATAATGGTTTTATGACCATCCTTTAAGGTAATTGAAAATGATAACTCGTTGTCCAGGAAGGTGGTGAACTAACCTATCATACATGTTGTTTTCACTTTTTGAATAAAATGTGAAGAGAAGAGATTTGAAGATGGATATTACATTAATATAATAAAATTATATTATATATATGATAATAGAACTATCATGAATCTTTGGATATAGGAGGTTAGTTGAGGATAAGAAAATAAAATAAATTAAAAGATAAGGATTGTGGATCTTACCTCTTGGATGACTCATTGAGAACCTCTTTAAGGCATTTGTTTTTGGTCTTTTTTTGACCATTAGATCTTGGACATGGGTAAGAGGATTGGGAATTTAATTATGTATTTTTTAGGCTGGGTAAAAGTTCTAAAAGGTGTTAGTAGAAGGGGTGGTATTTATATGATGATTATAGGGCTATTTTGTATTATTATATTCTTTATTTTATTATTTTGGCTCAAGAATATCAATAGTGTTGATTAATATAGCTAAATATAGTAAATATTTTAGGTGATTTCAAAAACATGGGTTCTTAGATCATGTCTACATCATATATTACTAAATAATTCATGGACTTAGCTTATAATGTTAAATATCAAAAATTATAGTATTTCACTATTCACAAAAAAATTAAATATTTAAGAAAAATTTCCAAAATCCAAACTAAAAATTTTTTTTGTGTATATTTAAAAAATAGACATCATTTTCTGAAAATAATTTTCAATATACGAGGAAATAATTTTTTTTAAATCATCATTTATTTCAAAAATAACTATTTTCATATTATAATAGATTTTACGACCCCGTGAAAAAATTAATTAAGCTCAAGTAAAATTATATTATAATTATAATATAAAAAATATTAATTTATAAATCTATTTTAGAAAAATAATTTTTCGTTTAAAAAATTTTAGTAATTATAAAATTGTAAATAAACATTTCTATTTCATAAAATACCAACACTTAATTTATCATTTTTAAAGAATTTATTTACGTATTCCGTTATATAATTATGTCATATTTCCATTTATAAGATACATATTTTATTTATACTTTATTGTTGAGGTTACTATTTTATTGGCTAGATTACTATTTCTAATGGTCAGATTACTAGTCCAACGATTAGGTTATCATTCCAACAGTATAGGTTCTTTAATTATAATAAAGACCTATTATTTAATTCATTATTCATCACCTTTTATTTTTCTCAAGGTTATATATAAATTTATCTTCAAAATTATTATTATATTATTAATATTATGTTTTATTTCTACATATTTTTCATGATTTTGGTCTTTCTGGTTGTTCGACCAGGTCCAAATTGTCCTATTATTGTTATCTTATTTTGTAATTGTTATCCAACTATAATATTTCGAATTCTAATTTTTTTTAAATGTATCATTCTATATTTATTAGAATATTTTTTTGTTTTATCTATGTGTTTTATGTGTTTTAAAACATAATTATAATAATTTAAATTCCATTAATAAAATTTTGGGTCGTTACATTCTTTCCCCGTTAGGAAATTCAATCCTAAAAATTTCTCTTTACATACTTTGGTGAAAATATGTAAGGGTATTTCTAATTTATTACTTCCTCTTGTTCCCATGTCGCCTCTTCATACTTATGGTTTCTCCATTGTATATTAACCATGTGAGTGGTCTTGTCAGGTAGAACCTTGTCTCTATAGTCCAAAATCTTCACCAGCTGCTCCTAATAAGGGATATATTTTTCCACTTGTACAACCTCGGAGTTTAGTAAATGTGAGTGATATAGTATGTAACTCCTCAAGAGGGATACATTGAATACATAATGCACACGATACATGGTTGGTGGAAGTGAAAGATGATAGTACAATACTCCTTTGTGATCAAGTATCTTAAAGGTTCCAATGTACCTTGGGCTAAGCTTCCCTTTCTTTCTAAACTGGATGACTCTCTTTCATGGTGATATACGAAGGAAAAAAATTTCTCTATCATCAAACTTCAAGTAACTTCGATGGGTTTTAGCATAGTTCTTATTCCGAATCTGATCAATGTTTATATATTGTTGAATGGCTTGAACCTTCTCAGTCATCTATTGTGCAAGATCAGGTCCAAGAATCTTTTGTTCACTAACTTCATCCTAACAAGTTAGAGTTTTGCATCACATTCCATATAAAGCTTCATATGGATCCATATGAATACTTGAGTGAAAACTATAGTTATATGAAATCTAAACCAATTTTATATGATTATCCCATCCTCCTTTGAATTATATTGAGTATGATCTAAGCATGTCCTTGAGCATCTAAATAGTCCTTTCAGATTGGTCATTAGCTTGGGGGTGATATGCCATGTTAAAATTCAATTCCATACTCAAATAATGCTGAATAATTCCCATGAATTAAGAAGTAAACCTTTGATCATGATCATATATTATCAAAATTGGAACCATATGTAGCCTCACCACTTCATTCACAAATATATTATCAAGTTGTTTGAGTAATAAATATTTTGGAATAGCAATAAAGTGGGAAGTCTTGGTGAGTTGATCCACCACAACCCATATCACATTGTTTCCTTTTGATGTATTTGGGAGACCAATTAAAAATTACATAGTGATATTCTCCAATTTCCACATGGGTATAGAAAATGGTTACATCATCCCTTTGGACATCTATCGAAGTACTTTATCTTGCAGGAACACTAAAAATATTGAGATATACTTTGAAATCTCATTCTTTATGTTGTCCCACCAGAAGTTATCTCAAATATCATGGTAAATTTTGGTACTTACAGGATTCATAAATAAAGGTGATATACAAGAATTATCAAATAGATCCTTATTTATCTCAATTTATGAAGGCACTTAAATCCTATTTCAAAACCAAATCACACCATCATCATTGATGTGGAACTCATGTAGTTTACTTTTATTTGTTTCACCTTATTTTGTATATATAGATCTTTTGTTTGGTCCTCCTTGATCTTATATTAGATATATATATGTGAAATCATTTTGGTAAGGTAGGATGTATTTCCTACTATTATGATTTTCAAATCTATGATTTATATATCCATGAAGATAAGGTGTTTCTCAATTCACATCATGGATAATGTATGTGGTCATTTTCATCTAAAAGAGTTAGCTACCTTCCTCTCCTTTCCCATATAGTAATGAATAGTGAAATCACGGTCCCTGATTATCTCTAACCATATTCTTTGATTCATATTGAGATCCTTATATGTGAATATATACTTTAGACTCTCTTTATAAATATATATGTCACACTTCTCACTATAGAGGTAGTTCCTCCATATTTTCAAAGAAAAAATCATAGTTGATAACTTCGGATGATGCATTGGGTATTCATTCTCATGAATCATCATATGCCGTGAGGAAAATGGTATCAATTTATCATTATTCAAGAGTAAAAAACCCATGAATTCCTTTGAAGAATCCCTTTATATCACAAAACTGTCTTCTACTATTGGTATTGTTAATACAGGTGTAGTGATTAGCCACTTCTTGAGCTCCTTGAATTCTTACTTTCATTCTTCTATCAAGACATAATTTACCCCTTTCGGACAAAACCTATTTTTCATTCTAGAAAATTATTATAAATTTCTCAAAATATGTCGGCATTAACCTACTAATCAAAGAAAAATATGTATTTTCTGTGAATTTAGTAGGTTTGGACCATTCCTCAATTGATGTTTTTTAAGGGTCCATAATAAATCCATTAGTTGTGTTATCAATCCCCAAAAATGTGACCTTCTGCATTCAAAAGTCACACTTTCTAAACCTTCTCTACAGTTTCTCCTTCTTTAATATTTATAGAACAATACTTTTTCATGTTACTCCTTTCTCTTCAATTAAATGAAAATATCATTGATAAACACTACCACAAATCTTTCAGGGAATTCCATAAAGAATCTAGTAATCAAATCCATTAATATTTCAGGGGAATTAGTAAGTCCAAAGGGAATCACTAAGAACTCATAGTCCCCATATCTTGTACTTAATGTTCACTTATGAATATCTTCCTTCTTCACATCCGTTTCTTGAGGTCTAGAACAAAGATCCACCTTTTATAAGTACAAATATCCTCATTATTTATTTAACAAGTCATCGATCCTTAGAGGACAAAACTTGTACATTATGGTGAACTTATTGATCTCCTAGTAATCAATACAAAAACTACATTGATCAATCCTTTTTCATTACAAAGAGAACTATTGCACCCCAAGGTGATGCACTATGTCATATCAACACTTTCTGCCAAAAACTCATATAGCTCCTTCTTTATCTCCTTCATTTCTATCAAGTATATCATGTAGGGGAATTTGGAGATAGGAGTGGCTATAGGTATAAGTTTTATTAAGAACACTACCTCATTATCTAGGGTAATTACAAGTAACTTTTATGTTAATAAATCACTATATTCCTTCAAAATAGTAATTTTCTCAAGTTCGATGCTTTCCTTTGACACAACCATTTTGGCTAGGTAGTATTCTTCATAGGATACCATCGCCCACACCATTAAGGGATTTTTTTCAAGGAGATTCATGATCTTTCTTGCATTTATAGAGGATCATGGGATGGTTAGGAATATGAAAAGATATTTCATTTCTCTGAAAATTGAAGTTTTCCTTATATAACGAGATCTAATACATGCCTAGTATGTTTTTTAATTACACCAATGGAAGTATTACAATATTTTTGAATATTACCACATATTCCAAAAGGAGAAGATTCCAGAACATGGGTTTCATTGATCACACCACAAAGTGTTTTTACAGATATCTATACTTTACGATATCAGGTTTTTGAGTCAATAGTTCTAGGAAACTTGTACGATATAAAGGAATCCATAGAACCAGAATTAAAATAATACTTTTTCCATTCCTGAGTGAGTAGGAATTGTACCTTGTATGACTTCTTTTTCTTTCTCCACTTCAGCAATAGTGATTGCATAAGCATTTCCTTTTTATTTTTTCTTTTGTGTCTACGAATTCTTATTACCCTCAAGGACTCATGGTTTAGTGCACTAGCTTGTATAGTGATCATCCTCTATATAGTTTAAGTATTGATCTGTATTTGGTGCATTAGGATGCACCTTATTTTCCTTCATTCTATTATTCAGCTCATTCAAGTATCCCTGACATTCATGAGCTTGGTGGCCTTCTCACCCACACTTGAAGCATTTCATATTCCTTTTAGTAATTTCCCATTATGATTCTTCCAACATTTTTGACACATGGTTGGTTGGGTCCTCTTTCATCCTTTTTCATTTTACCCACCATCTTGAAACTCAATTCTTCTCTTCTTATCTCCATAACCATGGGACCATTCTCTAAATTCCATCTCTAATTTGAGATCACATAAAACTAAATTTTTAAAATTCCCAAAGTATTGGATATATAGAAACTTTTGGAGGTATAGTTTTAAAACAATAAAGAATATATATATTTTTCTATCATTGTTGATAACAAAACATGAGGCATATCTTACCATCCTTGTGAATTTTTATTCATAATACATGACATGTTCACCGTCATTTTTCTTCATCTCTATAAATTCTCTCTTTGTCTTTGTATGAAGATTTCAAGGGAAATAACTGTAATGAAATATTTTATAAAATTATTCCCACTCTATATCTTATATTTCATCCTTCATCTTGGTATTCTTTAATAATTCCCACCATTGATCAACATCTCGATCAAAATGATAGATGTCTATAGTCACCTTCTCCATCTCAGAATTTTGGAGAATATAAAATATCTTCTCCATTGAGGTAACCCATTATTCTATAAAAAGTGGGTCAAAGATCCACTAAATATTAGTGGTCATTGTCCCATAAAGTAATGAATGGCTAGTTCCTCCTTCTTGGGTGAATCTTGATGTTACACATGTTTTAGGTTCTTATTAATATCATGAGACAACTGGGTAAGAATTTCTATGATGTTTTGAATTCCACTTCTCATGGAGGTAGGGATATCATTCGAGAAATCATTTCATTTTCCCTCACTTGAGTTTTTTGATTGTTTTATTCTAGTTACCCCCATTTTCTAAAATATAAAATGTGTTAAAAAGGTAAGTCAAAAAGTTATGAATAAATAATTTATTATTTTTTTCAATTAACTCAAAATTAATATATTATGGGATCACTGTGTTTAGCATTTTTATAAAACAAATTTTCTTGTATGTTTATACATACTTGGTCTTATGATAAGGTTTTAACTAATTTTCATTAATAACAATTCCAAAATTAACTAAATCACAATATGATACCAACTATAGAAATCTTACTTTTTTACTTACATGACTGTTAGATCATTTTCATGATAAAAATCATAATAGAGTTAAAATATCGGATCACAGGTTTTGTTTCTATGGAAAATTAAGCACATATATAGCTTGTTTATAATAAAACATAAACGTGTATTTAAAATAATGTTCTTTATCCCTCTAAATATCACATTCTCCTTAGTACATGTATTCACATGAGGATATGCATCAAATAAAGAGGTGAACTAAAATCCATATAAGAGGATGAATAAAGGAAATGAATCAATATAACATGAGTGGTAATAATAAAAATAGTTATTTCATAAAAATAGTATCATCATGAAAATAATGAGGTAAAACATGTGATAAAGTAATGAAATTTGTAAATTTATAAAAATGAATGATCATGTATTAGTTGTGGAATACTACACAAAGTTGTGAACAAAGCTAGAATAATGTTCACACATAGCATATACACCTAATCATAACATCATCATTGTGAAACAATATGGCATCATGTTAAAAAATATTAGACATTATCTATATAGACCCGAAGCTTGACGTACATGGACATTACATTACTTTTTCGGAATACTTAGTACATAACAAAAACACACACACAAGGACCGTAATAGTTTAGTGTCTTTGGAAACTCGGAACGTAATCTTCTAATCATGGTGAAAGATCTTCAACATCTCCCATAAAGATCTTCCTTTTTTTTCTTACCTAAAACCTTTCTTTATATCCTCGGGAAAAGAAAACAAAAAAGGGTGAGCTCAAATTCTCAGTAAGGGTAAACAAAAGAAATATCAATCACATCATATTCATAAGAACATATCTTTTAGAAATCTTAACCTTAAAAAGAGATCATAATTTCATAACATGGGATAAATCATATTAGTTAAATGTAATCCCAATAATCATAACTTAAAACATTAAACTTTGTTTCATACACACATAATCATAGATAATCATTTCTTATTAGTCAAGACTCATGGCCAAGACTATCTTAGTGGACAAAGTCCCTTTCTGAACCGAGTTCATTCCTTGTTTCAGTCCTGTTTCACTGAACCGGTATAACCTACCGTTCCAGCCATGTATATCTCATGAGATATAAAATATTTACCCAATGCATTGGAGGGAGATATAGGTCCCACCCATCTCATAATGATACCATTCTTATGTGTGCCACAAAATCATAAATCATACATCATTGCATAACCCAGGTAATAAAAATGGGATTCTTAAACAACATGACATCATAAAACAATTCATATAAGATAAAGGAATTCATAAAAATAATTCCATCACAACATAATAAAATCAATGTAATAATAGGGATAGAAACAGAACCCTATATTATCTTATATGGAAAATAATTTTGATAAAACACTTGAACTCCATTCTTGAGGAAAATATCCTTTCTACTTAAAAAACATTTTCCTTTCTTAACATGTCATAAAATTTTAAACTAAAAGAATTTGATTAAAAATAAACTTGAAAACTTGTAAAGTAAGCTTCTTGGAAATAATGTTTTAAAAATCCATTCATGCCGTATAAGTTAAAAAAACATTATTCTCGTACTTTTGTCGGAAAAGTCAAAAAGTATCTCATACGAAAAACGAAAAAAGATTCCTTTCATATCTTTTACTAAAAACTCACCAAAGGGTAAAATTGGATTTAAAAAATTTTATATGGATGGAAATAATTTTACATATTGAGGAAACATGGATTTGGATGATAAAATACACCCCAGTAAATACCAAAGTATAAACAATCTCGGATAAAAATGAGATTGTGATATTTCCCTTACCTTATGTCCAATTTGCTTCGTAAGTGTTCGAACCTCATGTATAATTATTTAAATAATGTCATTGACTTCTTACAGAATCATAATCATTGTTATGATATCATATATGGTTCACTTATGACTTTATATTACCCGTTCTTTTGTAAATTCCATGTTAAAAAGTGTTTTGGGTAAAATCATCTCATTTGTCGTTCGTGTTTTAACTTGTAATTATTCATATGATTACATAGATCATGATTACTTAAATCCAGAATGTAAAAAATTATTTATATATAATATATATTCAGAATATACATATATATAATAGATCACTAAATGGAAAGAAATACACCGTTCATGGAGACGGTAGGCCGTACGTACACATGAACGTTGTTTTCGTTTCCTTATTGAGTTGAATGGAATTAAGTAGATGAAATACATATATATACACATAAATAAAGTATTATTATGTCATATATTTCATGATTACTTATTATATATACTTTATAATCATTCATGAATGGTTAACGTGGAGAATGAATCTCATCGCGTCGTGGAGACGGTAATACGTACGTACGCACGAGCGATGATATCATTCTCATGATCGTGGGACTGTATTGGAGTGTATGTATACTATCTCAGAATCAATATCACTTTAAAATAATCATATATAGTTATTATTTACACCATTATACCCATCCAAGTAAGGTGGTGGTGGAAAATAGATTACACCACGGTGTGGAGACGGTATTCCGTACGTACGCACGCGCGGTGATTTCATTTTCCGTAGGATGGATAGATGGTGAAATAGGATTGTTTAATACCTATAATAACATATCAGTATATTATTGATTCTGATGTTATTACTTCATGATGAAACAACTAAATAAGAAGAAGTGGAAGAAGAAATAAAGATGAAAGAATCGGTAACGGGCATTACCTATTCTTTGAAGCGCTTCTTTGAGACCTCCTTTTAGGGCACTAAAATTGGTCTTTGAAGAAGACAAGGACCTCTAGGATGTCTCTAGAGAAGTGGAGAGAATAAATTGTCAGGGTTTGGCCGAGCTTGAAGGCCCAAATTTGTGTGAGGAAGAGGGGGATGAGGTTCCCTTTTATAAGGGAGGAGAGGGGCACCTTTGGAAAACTAAAAATATTATTTTATTATAAAGCCAAATTCGGTTTTAAAAAGCTCCAAATTGATTTATTTCGAAGCTAAGGTGGTGATGGGTCTAAATCCTCTCATCAAATATAATTTATACAAGTTTAGGTTCCTATTTTAACCTTATCAGTTAGTTTTAACATTAAGTTAAATAATTTTACTTTTACCGTGTCTTCTTGTATTCTTACACTATAAGGTTAATAAACTTACTATAGCAAGACAAAAGAACCCCAAGTTGTTTATTATTAATATATATAACCTTATCTAAGTCATTTGGCCGAACCTTAGATTTTTAGAAATACAATAACAATTAATAATATAATATTTGTTTTAAAAACTATTTTATGTCAATTTTGACACTATTTAGTAATTGATTTTTGTGAAAATTATATCAGAATGAGTAGTTCAAACCAAGTAGCTTAAAGCAACACTAACATGTCATATGAACCTAGAAAATTAGTTTAATTCATAAAAAGTCTCAAATTACATTTATTTTGGTATTTATAACATCAATTATGTCAATATTTCATTAATACAATATTTACTGCATCATCGTTCTATCATAAATAAATTACATTATTTAATGTCTAAAAATTACAAATAAAATACCATTATGTAGGAACCCTTTTTAGCTTTCTAATGAATATTTATAGTCGAATTTATCTTATGTATAACCCTATATTAAAAATTATTTACTTATTAAACTTTGATTTAAACTATTTTAACCCTTCTTTAAATAAATTAATAATAAATGTCCTAATCTAATCCAAGTGGGCTTAAATGGTCATATTTTATTTCTAAGGTTGTTTTTGGTCGCATTACACTTATCCAATAGAATTAGGACATGTGTTACTGTAATAATAATATCATTTTTACCCTTAATTACCCTATTTACTTTTAACCGTGATAAAAAAAAGTAAAAAGTTACTATTCACCAAAAATTATTTTGGTCTCATTGAACCACATTTTAGTCCTTGATATTAACCGTGTCTCTCAGATTTTTTAAATTCCACTCACAGAAGCGGTAAAATTAAGTTTTATGAAAAATTCAATTTTTTTAACTACCACTTAGTGGTTTCACTATTTATCAAAAAATGAAAGTTTCTAGAAAAATACCAAAAATTAGGCCTAAGCTATATTTGATATTATGAATTCAAAAATGATGTCTATTTTATCAAATTCAAAACATATCATTTACATTAACTAATTTAAAAATTAATTCTCGTCGTCAAAACAAATAGCGTGTTTTTAAGAGATAACAGCTATCAAAGGATTGACACTTGTTTATAACTGGTTTAATTGTGAAATTATATCCAATGATCAAAATTGTATTAAATTGTAAAAATATATTCTAAATATACTTTAAAACCACTCAAATTAATAATTTATCACTATTAATTATTTCTATTAAAAAAGTTGTTTTTAATTAAAATTTAGTAATTTTCACTATTCATCAGAATATGAAAGTTATCTGAAAAGTACCAAAATTTCACCCTAAGATAATTTAGATATTATGAATCCAAAAATGAAGTCCATTTTGAAAAATAAAATTTACAAAATTTCAAAAAGTGGTTATTACTATTCATAACGGCTAGTTTTAATAATATTTTAATAGCATATCGTTGTTTAGTGAAACTCGGTATTGCGTACTACACAGGCTATCGAGGAAGGTCATGATTGCGTGTAATGCAAGGCAAGTCAAGGATGCGTGTTGTGCAAGCTCCTTTTGGTGTAGCGTACAACACAAGACATTAATGAAAATAATATTTTTCATAAAATCTTGGGGTGTTACATTATCTCATGAGATACATCATACTACTCAATGCATTAGATGGTTATATAATTCTAGACCCACCCTTTTCATCATATAATTTACATAATCATGCATGCCACATAGAATGTATAGCAATCATAGTCATAAATTGTCCCATGGAAAAGAATTGGTTTTATAAGGATTAAATAAATCATGATTTCATGAATAAACTTCTAGTTCCTAAAAGAATAATGAAAAAACATATTTGGTATAATAATAATCGTTCTTGAATGAAGAAGAAACAACTCAAGAGGTGTCAGGATGTGTTTTGGAAAGAAGTGTTATTTGGGAAAATATATGTATTAGTCATAAAATCAAGTTGGTATCATGTATATCCCTATAAAGAAAATGGAATAATAATGAGATTTTATTTAAGTAAAATTATAGACATATTCATAACAATTATGTCTTTAAATAGGTAAAACCTAAATAGAAGGAGTTGGGTTAGAGAATCCTCTCACCTTATGTCTAAATGCATTCTTCCCTGTTAATTAATTCCCTAGATAATCAAATTAGATTCATTAATTACATACTTCAGAACCCATTATAAATGTATTAGATTTTTCATAATTTCATTATCTTCATTTATGTTCATTTTGATGAGTTATATAGTTTATTTTTTTTATTTCAAGAGTAGTCATTTTCATGGTTTCATGGTCATTTTACTTGTTTATAATTATGTAAATTCTTATAAAATGGGAATAATTATCTAGAGGTGAAATTATAAGGTAGTAATGAAATTAAATAAGTTTCAATGGTCTCACATATCTTTTGGTTTTCTATTATGAGGATTATTAATTTGATAACGTTGTTGATAAATGTTTAGATTATTTTGTCGGTTTTCTGACCATCATAAACTAGTTTATTTTTTATATCATATTATATCTACAAATTAGATCCTGAACATTAAAAAAATTATAATATGTATATTAAAATATTATTTAACCATAAAAATGGTTTTATGGCCATCCCTGAAGGTGGTAATGGGATATAAAAACTCATCACCCATGAAGGCAGTGAACTAGAATATCACAGACAATGTTGTCATTTTTAGAATAAAAGTATAAGAGAAAAGATTTTATGATGGATATTCCATTAACATCATAACATTAAAGTATAAATATGATAATGGATTTATAATTATACTTTTTATGGGGGAGGTGAGGATAGGATAATAAAATAAAATAAGCTAAAAGAGAAGTATTGAGGATTTTACCTCTTGAATGTCTTCTTGAGAACCTCCTTAAGCCACTTGTGTTGGGTCTGTTATTGAGATAGTAGCTCTTGAACATGGGGAAGATTTTTGGGAAAGGAATTGGTTAGAATTTAAACAAGATAATTGGATTAGAATGTGTGATAATAATGGGTGGTGACAGGTGGTATTTATAATGGGGGGATAGGGGTATTTTTGGTTATTATATTCATTGGTTTATTTTTTTTAGCTCAAGACTATAAATAGTGTTGACTACTATAACTATGTAAATTAAATAGTTCATTAGAACTTGAAAAAAATGTGTTATTATATCATTACAACATCATATATGAAAAAAATTATTTATTTATCTTATAATGTTAAAAACAAAAAAAATCATCATATTTCATTATTCACAAGAAATTCAACTATTTTAGAAAAACACCAAAATTCACCCAATCCATTTTTTTGAAAATTTTATTGAAAATTTTGAATCCATTTTCTGAAAATAATTTTATAGATATGAGAATTGTTTTTTTAACCATCATTTATTCAAAAAATATTGATTTTAATATTATAATTGATTTTATGACCCTTTAAAAAATAAATTAAGGACTCATAAAATTGTATTATAATTATAATTTATGAATCTATTCTATGAAAATAAATTTTCTTTTAAATCATTATATTAATTATAAAATTAATGATAAACATTAAATTTTCCCAAATATACCAACACTTAATTTATTATTTTTAAAAAAATTATTTTCTTATACCATTATATAATTATATTATATTTTCAATTATAAAATACATAAATTTTCTTTATACTTTCATAGGTTAGGTTACTATTCTAATGTCCAAATTACTGTTCCTAGTTGTTATATTTCTATTCCAAAAATTATGTTATTATTACAATAGTATATGGTCCTTAATTCTTATTAAGAAATATTATTTCATTCATCCTTCATTGAATTGTAGTTTTTATTAATATTTTATATACATTTCTATTCAAATTTAATATTATTTTATTAACAATATGTTTTATTTCTATATGTTTTTCATGAGTTTAGTCTTTCAACTTGTTCGAGTGGATACAAATCTTATTATTCTTGTTGTCTTATTTTATTTTTATTATCTTGTTCTAATATTTGGAATTATTATTGGTTTGTTTGACCAATAATGTATGATTATTTATTTTTGAGAATACTATTTTTATTGAGTTCTCTATGTGATGTATGTTTTTTATGACATAATTATAAGTAGGGAAATTCCATTGATAAAAGTTTGGGTCTTTACTCAATCAGAGAGTGTACGAAAGTTCAAGGAGAGCCCCCTTAAGATAGGAGGGTGTCACTTCATATGGGACCCCTTTTTCCTCAAGATGATACGGTTTTATATTATTATTGGGATAGATTGGGTAGTTACCTATTATTCTTATATTGACTTCTATCATTGAAGGGTGACCTTCACATCACTGGATGATAGAGTTTTGATTCAAAAGGGTGAATAATATGTCTATGTGAGAAGAGATGGACCCGAGCATTGCTAATTGGGTAGGATGATAGCCTATATTACTATATTATATCTGGATGATTAGGGAACACGTTAAGCATATTTCCCTATAGTGGTAGATCATTTAAGTAATTTTTTCTTGAACAACATTTAAAGACTACCTCACAAGAGAGAAGTATATTTTTTCATTGAGCTAGTTCTGGGAGCAACAACACTATCCATTCCTCCTTATAGGATGACTACTACTAAGTTATAGGAGATCAAGAGGTAACTAGAGGATTTTGAATATAAGGAGTTTATATTAATGATTTCATCACCATGGGGATCATCGACCCTTTTCACTAAGAAGGCGAACAATACCATAAGGATTTTTGTGTATTACCATTGGTTGAACCTCCATACAATTATGAAATGGTATCCATTATCTTGTATAGATGATCTATTTGACTAGCTCTATTGAGTAAGTCTTTTGTCTTATACTAATATAGGATCAGGTTATCATCAGGTTCATGTAAGAAAATAAGATATACAACATATAGAATTCTTTATTTGATATGGATTGTATGAGTAATTGGTCATGCTATTTGATATCATTAATGCCCCTGTAGTTTTCGTGGCCTTGATAAACTAGTTTTTTCATACATATCTAGATTCATTTGTGGTGGTATCCATGGATGACATCTTGGTGAATTCTCACACTCAACATGACCCTTACAAACTTCTTGATATCATATTGAATAAATTGAGAGAGAATAAATTTTATTCTAAGCTCACAAAGTTCCAATTTTTTATGGATAATATTCACTTCTAAGGTCATATTATCTCAGATACAGGAGTATTACTTGACCAATAGAAGGTGAGACCTATAGATTTCTAGGATTATCCACAAAACATATTTGATGTAATGAGTTCCTTAGGGCTTATTAGAAATTATAGTAGCTTCATTCATAACTTATCACACCTAAAAAACATCTTATGGGATTGAGAAAGATTATTTTGAACTTTATATTGTTAAAATTTTGTGAGAAAGACTTTCAGAGGATGAAAGGGTGAATGAATTTAGCACTGATATTGATTATTCCATAGCCAATAAGAAGTCATAAAGTCTCTTGTGAAACATTGGGTATCAATATAAAGGTAGGTCAGATGCAGTAGGAGTTAGTTGTGGTGTATGGGTCTTGTCGGTTGAGTCCCCATGTGAAAATTTACCCCAACACATGATCTCTAGTTGGTTTTTATTGTAAGTTCATTACTCCGTTGGAGGCACTACTTACTGGGAGGGCTTTATGAGGTGTATATGGTCTACAAAATCTTAAAATATATATTTAAACATCACGACATGAATATCAAGAAATGCAGGTTGGTTGAATACCTTCAGTCCTTTGACTTCGATCTTGCTTATACAGCTGGAAAGGGAAATGACAATACCAATGATCTAAGCAGGAGAACTCAGACACAACTATTCTAGGAGGCTAGTAGGAAGTGTAAGCTTATGTAACAATTGTTTGATATAAATTAAGAGGTCCAATACCATCAAATATAATTTTTACTCTCATTTTTTTCTTTTACCTCTTCAATTATAGAGATAGTGAAGATGAAGTAATTATTAGATTATGAGGGACTGACCCAATTCGAGAGAGTTGCAGGTGAATACCCACCACCTGGTTGGATTATTTATGAGGATGAGATATTTCACATCCATGGACATTTAAGGGTTCCTACAAACGTCTATGATGAGTTGATATGAGATTCACATGCCTCTATATGGTCAGTATATACCAGTATTACCATGATATATCATTACTTACACCATCAATACTGGTGGATGGGGATGAAGTGGGAGATAGTTGGGTTTATTACTCGGTGTGCCACCTATCTGCAGGTGAAGGTGGAACACTAGTGACCAATGGGGATTTTATTTCTATTATTTATTCCTGAGTGGAAATGGGATGACATCACCATGGATTTTGTTAATGGACTACATAGAATAGCTCATGTTACGGAAGTTGTATGGTTGATCATAGACAGGTTTCCAAAGTTCACCCATTTAATTCATATTCTAGAGAATATTTTAGTGGATGAGCTGAGGAGGCTCTAAATTTGTGTGATAATACATCTCCATATGGTTCCATATTCAATCGCATCAGACATGGATGATCGATTCACACCTCATTTCTGATGGTGGTTGTAGAGGGTACTAGGATCATAGGTACTGGTGAGTACATCATATCACACATAGAAAGATGGTCTATATGATCCTACAATACATGTTTTAGAGGACATTATATGAGCACACATCCTTACTTTTGGATGTTCTTGGGATAAACACTTACCTCTCGCTAAGTTCACTTATAATAATAGCTTCTAGGTGACCATACCGATGGATCCTTATGAGTCTCTATACGGTATGTTGTGTCATTATCCCCTATGATTGTTTTAGTTAAAATAGAAAATGATTCTAGGATCTCATAATGTTCAGGAAACTTTGGAGCATGTTAAACTTATTAAGAAGTAGATATCTACATCTTAGTCTAGATAGAAATCATATACTGATCATCATCATCAAAAACTATATATCGAGGTGGGGAGTTGGGTTTTCTTGCGAGTTTCACCTAGAATGTGTAATGGATGGATTTAGAAAAAAGGGAATTAATTTCATTTATAGATAAGTCCATTTGAGATTCTAGATATTCAGACCGGTTGAAAATTTATTTTTGTTACCTTAGAGGTACCATTCCATGCCTGATGTCTTCCATGTATATCATCTTTATTGATATCATTTTGATTTTTCACATATTCTTCAACTTGAGGAGATTGAGTTTGAGGTATATGCATCCTTTTAGGGGAATCCTATCTAGATTGCTGATCATGGCACAATGGTTATCTTAGGTTGGTGAGTTACTTTGGTGTGGGGGTTATTGAAGCACAACAATGTACAATATTAGACCTAG
This sequence comes from Viscum album, assembly GCA_963277665.1. Classification (NCBI taxonomy): domain Eukaryota; kingdom Viridiplantae; phylum Streptophyta; class Magnoliopsida; order Santalales; family Viscaceae; genus Viscum; species Viscum album. The sequence continues at coordinate 1,763,144,332 of OY728123.1, forward strand.
GAGTGGGAGGATGACGCACATGCCCAGTGGTTGGATTTATTTTTATATGATTATTTACCACCATTGGAAAGGAAATTTGGGGATGAATTACTTTAAAGGGAGAATATTATAAGAACCCAGTTTTTCAATGAGGTAGATAACCTTTTAATTTCCATTAATTTCTTTAAATATATCCTAATATTAATATCCAGTGGGGTCAAATAGGAAATAGTGGGGTCTTAGGATTGTTCAAATCCGAAATCCTATTATTTTATAGAATTTAGCTAGGCCACATGGTTATTAGAAAATATACCACCTAATCCACATAGTTCAGCTTAACCGAGCAGGTTGGTCTAGTCCCCTATCTAGGGTTGAATAGTTTGAAAAAACCTTGCAACCCAGGTCACATCCCCATTCATTTTATGAATAGTTTTTAGTAGAGTTAAAACACATGGTTGACACACATTTTCTTGAATCATGAAACATGATCATGTGAAGGGGATATGGGTTCACGGTTGGCGCATGGTTTGGCCAACCATGTGGCTGAACTATAAAACCCCTTATTTATAGGTAAATGAATATTTTTCCATTAAGGGATTCATATGTTTAACCCTTCTCTCCCTTTTCTTATATCTTCTCTCATAGATAGCATGACCAACCATTTAATGCTTCCATTCAAGCCTAATCTAAGATTTGTGACACTTTCTCCTCCAGAATCTAAAATTATTTTCATCAGTCTTGTTGTATGAATACCAGTAATATCTATATTCCTTTTTCTCATTTCATAATTTTTTTCCTCTTGATGGAGTTATTTTTGTGAGAGAACATATGACCTATTTTTATGGCATTCATCTCTTTTTTATACTTCTTCAATTCTAGCCCGAATTAAATTCCAACAATGGATTAAGAGTCGACTAAATATTTGAAGTAGGAGGTCTCATGATTTCCCTTAAAGTCCTGGTGTTTATATATATATATATATATATATATATTCCATTGTGATGCATGATTCATTCTCTATGTGATACTTATTAATTGGATTGACTCTTAAATTAAATGGATAAGATTTACCTATACCACTCATGACACCTGTTGAGGTTTAATTAAAGGTCAAGGTCCTAGAATTTGAACAACTGCTTAAGTGTGTTGTAAAATTAGATTAAACCACCATGGGTGGCCTATATATTTGATTCACCTTTTGAGGTGTGTTCTTTTTTCCCATTCCATATAGATTTTATATAAATTGATTAAATTTTAAACTAAATAAAGGGATGAGGGAATGGAATTCCATGTCCTTAGGCCTTTGGCCATTATTCTTACTCGCTTATGCTTGAGTCATATTTCATAATTGGAATGGACAACTAACACAAATAGAAGTATTTTTGTGATGTTAGGCCTTTTAAGTCTAATCTATTATTTAAACCACCTTCTGAGGTGAGTTAATGATAATAATTATTATGAACAATTGTATTAAAATGTGTGCTTATATGGTAGGGTTAAAATACATGCCCATGACCATTCATATTGACATATCGAGAGTGGGAGTTGGGTTCCAATTTAGGATTTCCGCAAACGGACTTTTATGGATTGAATAATTAAATTATTGTATTGAATTATTATTATTCTCCTTGGGTGATACATGGGTTCTTTTGTGAATTCCATGGTCGGACTCCTTTGGAAACTTTCTCATATATGCTTGGTTAATACTTAGACTCCATTATGGACTACCAATGTAATAATCATAGGGTAGAATGTTACTATTCTATGAGTGATACATGGACTTGTTTTTTGGATTTATAAGGAAGGAATCAAAGGGAACCTTATCATGCGTGCCACGAGTGATACTTGGGCTCCCTTTACGGATCGCTAAGGAAAGACTCAGTGATGGTGACTTTATACCACACTTATAGTGATATCAAGATTCTTAGGATGGGCATGTAAGGTGTTAGGTTCAGGTTATACGTAGAGTGATACCTATATTACAAATTAGTTATTCCAAGGATAGTATTATATTAATTTCTAATTGAATAATAATTAAACGACTATATGATGCATCATCCAAGCCAAAGAACACACCTGGATTCAGTCAGATCCTTACATTGTAGTGATGGAATTATTATAAACATCCTATTAGATATGATTTGAGGAGGATTATAGGGCTATTATCGAGGTCCAAATACATCATTATAAATTAAATCATTTTTTATTGATTAATGAGAGTTAGTTCATCTTAGGTTGATGCTAGTTGTAGAGGACAAGTGTTCCATGGGAACTTGGACCTATGTGGGTTATTTATATATCACACATAATTTCCATATTTATTATTAACTACATACTATTTATTTTATATTCATAGACTAGATGGAATTAGACACCACTGGTAGTGTTTACTAAGTTTATCTCACACCCTACTTGGGATGCCTTTATGGTACTCAGATAGACTTCATGGATACTAGTAGGGATATGGGCTTACACATTGTTTTTTATACTTGATTGATCATAGTTTGAGAGTGTGGGATAATAGGATTGAGTTATGACTCATGATTTTGCCTAGATATATTCTTTTTGGTCCTTTGGTTAATTTGGTATACTTGTATGTAAGTGTACTTGTTGCCATGTATTCAGGTATATTACTTTTTTTATAGCATGTCGTGATCATAATTTTGTATATGAAATTAATTGATGTGATTAGCTGGTTATTAAATTATGGATGTTTAATATTATTTGTACATTTATCTTTATGGTTTTTTGTATTTATTGATATTAATATTACACTATTCTACACTCTGATCATGAGGGTATAGTCTCTCCATTATTCAACGATGGAACCTCACTACTTATTGATAGCTTCTGGTGTATTTGGAGATGTGCTTGAGGTCATTTAGCTAACCGAGTTTGGTTACTACTAAGTGAACCGAGTCTAGTATGCAACAATTATGTAGGGATATACTAAGGGAAATAATGATGTTCTTAAAGAAACCATTTTTCGTATTTTACGTTTTGAAATGTATTGTAAATTTCAAGTATGTATCTAGTTTAAGAAGACTGCTAAACTATTCATTACTTGATGATGTGATTGCATATATCTAGATACAATTTAATAAAGTAGAAACCATCTCTAGGATACTAAATTTTGGTTCATTAAATTTGGTATCAAATAAATTTTAGTTGAAACCATAAGAACTTGGTTTAAGAAAACATATATTAGGGAATATAACACTATTATGGTCTTTGAAGATATGTATAGAAGAACATCCTAATGTTTTTGTGAAAAATAGATTATGTGGTTTTTTCCTAAAAAAATATTTCCTCATTGAGATACTACAAGTGGATGTGGTTCTGATATATATTTACCTAGGGGTAATAACCTTGAAGAAGGCGTTTTGGGCTTGAATTGAGCATTACCAGGTACAAGATAACATGCCTTAAAATGAATCTTGTTTTAAACTCCCATAGGATAAAATTAGAAAAAATCTCATTTTCTTTACAAACCATTATGAAGGATTTGAAAACATTCCCAAAGAAACATTTTTTATGATTATGATATTGGAAATGAATTTTTAATCAATTTATGTTAAGTATTTCACTTCTTTTGGGATTATGCAGTATGTTTCATAATGTTATGATCTAATCTAGTGTATTACCTTGTTAATAAATAGAACCTAAAAGAATGAATGGGAACTGTATCAATTCATATAACCCATATAAGGATTTCCATTAAAAGAAAGATATTGAACATGGAGTTAGATATATAATTGGAAATGATCAAATTATAGGCATATTGGTGTTGTTGACTCAATTTAAGAGTAATAACCTTACCTTTATAGATTAACCTACTGATCCACCATGTGGTGTATTAATGTTATAATTTTCTCTACATTAACAACCTACACCATTTTATGTGACTACACATCTATTTGTAGCTAAGAAATAGATAAGTTAATTAGAGAATATATTTCTCACATTTAGAATTATTGAAAGGTATGTAGTTTTTAGGGAAGTTTATCATCTCTAAAGAGATGCACATAAATGGTTTTGATTGATACAAAACATTAAATATGATGAATAAATAGAGAAACTGGTGTGGACTGCTTTTAAGGAACACTTCTTGGAAAAATATTTTATGCATAAATAATGATCAGATATGGAGAGACAATTCCTAAGTCTAAGATAAAAGTAATATGAAAATGTTTATAAGTATGAAGAAAAATTTACAAGGCTGGAAAGGAATGATACATACTACATACATAATAAAAAAATAAAATATTTACCTATTATTTTATGGGTTAATGAAAATTATTCAAAGGGAACTAGTCTCCAAAACCTTACCATCATATGATGACATAGTATCATTGTTGGCGCCAAAAATATTTGAAGAAAGGGGAAAAGAAAAAGAGGTTCTGCATGCTGCCTCGCGAAGCCCCGACGCGAAGCCCCTCGCGAGCCCCGCGGCCACCGTGAAGCCCCAAAGGCGGGAACGCTCCGCGAACGGCAAGACATTCGCGACCCACCACAAAGCCCTAGAGATGGGAACGCTCCGCGACCGACCTAACATTCACGACCCGCCGCGAAGCACCAGAGGCGGTAATGCTCCGCAAACAGCTAGACTTTCGCGACCCGCTGCTAAGTAGAGGAGGCGGTAACACTCCGTGAATCCGGTTGACGTTCGCGACCTTCCGCGAAGACACTAAGGCCCCCCTTTGTACCACGTGAGTTCTGCTCCACAGCGCCCCTTGACTAAAAATACCCAGCTCCCCCTGAGCTCTCCAGACTTACAATCCGACCTTTTGGCTTCTCAACTCCCAAATCACGAAGCACCCTTCTCCCCGGGAATCATGAGCTCCATGAGGTATTTTTGCTTCATGAGATGTCTTCGCCTTGTCTCGTTTTGAGCCCCTCTTCTGAGAGGGATGCCCTTCACGAAGCCTAAGGGCCTACGCGAAGGAAGGGGATTCTCAAGGGAACCCAGGAAGCCGCGGAGAGTTTATGATTCATGAAACACCCATCATGTACAAGTGATCCACATGCCAAGGCAGGGTCACTGTACGTCGTGAAGCACACTGCTTCACATCACCTTGCTTTGCGAGGGACCTCTTCTTCGTGAGGCAATGATCTGAGAACACCCTTCCACTTCGCGAAGCACCTCCCACCTGTACTTCTGCCCCATGCTAAGGCCAAGGCACTCCACTTCACGAAGCACACCCCTTTGCTTGGAAATTCCTCTTCCAGTGCGACCCTCCAGGTTTTCATGATGTAATTTCAAAGTCCCATGGATAACACCACCCACAGCATTGCTTCTCCTAATGCTTCTTCGCATAGGCACACTAACGGCTATTGCTTCTTCGCATAGTCACACTAATGTGGACCCCTTGGTGGTTCGTTCTGCGACCCCCCTTTACCACGGCATTGTCGATACCTTCCCTCCCCCAAGGGGCAGAGGGTACCGGTCATGTAAGTCCTAGGGGTGATGATTAAACCCACCTAGTCTAAGCTACAAGATGTTAAACTGCCAAGAACCTTGTCCTCAACACATGACGTTAAACTGTGACCCGACCCCGCGCCTCGCACGCAGGGTCCCCCCCGCTCAGACATTCTTTACACCACTCGTCTCCACGGGAATGGAATCACCCACACATGGGATGATATCCTCCTCATCAAAGTGGCGTATGTCCATAGAATAAGGGAAACCACCTTGGTGTAAGCCCGTTAGCCCTTCTTACGAAAGGTAGCACCCATGCACCTCCGTACTTCCCCACTGCCAAGGCCAGTGGAGGGCGTGATAGGGAACGAGGAACATTACATCTTTGGTCCCAAATCCCTCTCCCGCTACACTTTGTCGCACTTTGGGCCACCATCCTGGAGTAAGTCCCAGCACCATGGGCTAACTAACGTGTAAGCCCCTCTTCGCTTCTCACGGACGCACCCTCCGTGACATGATCATCTGGTCTCTACTACCTCCTGTTTCTCACACCAAGCATGAATCATGTGGGCTTAGAGTAAGCATCGACCAGGGAAATTCCCTCATCCAACATGACGTTAAACTTTATGCCCCTATCCAGCATGACGTTAATCTTTATGTTGTCCTGCATGACATTAAACTGTACATCCATTTTGAACTACGAGGACTTTGATCCATGTCAAGGCATGGTATGTAGGAATCCTCCACGAGGTTCAAGCCCACCGCCTGTCATTTCTTCACGTTAGGTTCTACCCTTGTCCCGCATGATGTTAAACTGCATTCCAGTCTGACGGTAAGCCGTTGTGACTAATCCGAACTATGAGGACTTTGATCCACGTCAAGCATGGTATGTAAGAAGCCTCACGAGGTTCAAGCCCACACTCATCAGACCAAATTCCACCTTCACATTGGTCCTCTGGCGCACCAACCTGAACTACGAGGTCTTTGATCCATGTCAAGACATGGTACGTAGGAAGCCTCACGAGGTTCAAGCCCATCACCCATCGGACCAAGGTGCTTTCTTTACATCAGTTCACTGACACCCACCATTTTCACCCGAACTATGGTTTCTTTGATCCATGTCAAGGCACGGTACATAGGAAGCTTCCCTAAGGTTCAGGCCCATCACTCGTTGGTCACTCCGACCCCCCTTCACGTCAGTTCACCAACACCTCAACAGCCTAGTGTGTAAGCCCCACACCATCTGGACCAAGGTCCTCACTCGCGTCGGTTCTCCGACACACCTTTTTGAACTACGTGGACTTTAATCCATGTCAAGTCATGGTACGTAGGAAGCCTTCCTGAGGTTCAATCCCACCATCCACCTGATCCAAGGTCCTTCTTCACATCAGTTCTCTGGTGCGCCCTCGTCCCGCATGACGTTAAACTGCATCCCAATCCAGCGGTAAGTCGTTGTGACCCTACCATATAGTTGTTCTGAAACCCCTTCATGTCAGTATAACACCCCTCTTCTCGAAATATGCGGACTTTGATCCTTTACAAGGCATGGTACGTAAGAAGCCTCATGAGGTTCAAGCCCACCACCTGGTCGTTTCGACTACATCCATGCAATTCTCCATCATCCACCCTAATTCTTACCCGGTCCGCCACATCCTGGAGAGATCATTCCACCCCATTCCCCTCCACATATTCAGGAATCTACCCATGGGCTGGCCCTGATATCGGCATTCCCTCAAGGGGGATTCCTCAATCTTATCCACTCTAGCTAGTGTTATGATCAGGCTGATCCGTCTCCACTGGACTTTGAACTTGCGGTATACCCTATGTTAAACATAGGAAGCCGAGGAAAACCTCAGATACATGCCTATGGAATACAATTCCCCACGCTCGATGTGGGATTCCTCGGGCTTCCGCGCCCTCAAGAAACCCTAAAATAAGGGGCAAAAGACAGACACGCCAATTCCCCAGCATTCAGACATGTTACTGATGCCTCGATGTGACTACTCCCCCGACTGAAGGTTGCTGCCCTGACCGGACCCTTTGGAATGTCTTGACAGAAGCGGTGTAATTAACCGGCATCCATGAAAATATGGAACTAGGAAGAGTTTCATGAACAACGTATTAAATCTATGAGGGAGACCCAGACTAGGTGAAGAGTTCCGAGGAGGAATCCACAGAAGGAAGAACCGACATCCCATCATCCCGGTTTCGATCAAGGAGCAGACGTCCCTGAATAAGGAGCGGATGCCGCCCGTCGTTGGAAAGCGGGAATGCAGGGCAACACAAAAGTCGTGCCTATTGCGTCCATGTAGACGGATGTGTGCGCCCCGGTGAAAGCGTCAGAAACAAAAATGGTGAACCTGACATGAAGGTCTTCTCCTCAATGTGGAGATTAGTAGTGCTCGAGACCCCAATAGATTAACATGTCACCGGATCCAGATATCTGGCGCCGGGTCCCGCCAAGAAAATAGTGGGACTGGCGTGAAACTCACCAGAAGTTGGGGCAATAGAACGTGTGGAATTCCATTATACAAAGTTGTCTACGTGGATCCCTCTTGACGACCATGGAAGACGAAATGACGTTGGGGCAGTGTTTGTCGATCTATTTTCCTCGCACTGCTGATGAGTTAATCTCCCTTCTTCTCAGGAATCAGGTTGCTGCTACAAGGACACGATCGCCGCCCACCCGCCTATGTAGGGGTAAGGGAAATACCAACACAGCCACTCTGCATGGCTCCGCTTCTGCTACAATGGCCTCTGCATCCACGAGCATGGGGCTCCCATGCCCCCTCTCCCCATCAGAATTCATCCAAAGAAGGGTGATTAACGACTTCGTACGTCGTTATGAGGAGGAGGGAATAATCCCAACTTGGGATATGGCCCGCCAGGACCTTCAGGCATCCAAGCCCCACCATCAACACTGCCCTCAGGGGCCACACAGGGAGCCCCTGCTCCCCACCCCAACGTTCAATTGTTTCGGGAGCCTGTCCCCTGAATGCCTCGACGACTCCTCACCTTATGCTGATGAGGTGGGTGATGTCTGGATCAGCCCGGTCAGAGTCCCAATCTAAGGAATTCATAAAAGGGCCCCTACCCAGCCACGTCAGCACCGCCGTCTGGCCTTGCCAGAGGAATAGGTAGGCTATGCCCCTGCACCACCCGAACAGGCTCGCCTGAACCGACGCCAGTGTTGGGCCCGAGCTGAGGGCGCCCGCCAAGGGGCATCGACATCAACATCTACTATGGCCCGAGCCATCACCGATGTATGTCATGAAGCCCCTACATACACTTAGCAGGAACACTCATACGCCCAATCGGGATTGAGGCCCCAACCGCCCCATGGGCAGGCTGGGTTGACCCTCTGGGTCGCAGGCCCGAGTGGCGATCACTGCGAACCAACCCATGGTGATGTCACCCCATACAGAGGCCCACCCCGTACCACCACTCCATAGAGAATGGGCCTTCCCCACTCTAAATTTCGTTATGGAGGTATGCCCCATACTACCCCCAACCTGAATGAAGACTTGCCCCACGACAGTGACACTCGGCGCGGATGTCTTTCTCATGCCCACCAAACTGGGTATGAAATTCCTCCTCCTACCCCTGACCGTCGATGTGAAGGAATTTCCCATCTGGTCCCTCTCTAACGCGGGGATCCTCCCTACGTTATTTCCACAACTGGAGAAGGTCTTCCTCGCCCTGGAAACCAGAGGGGTGAAGGTCAGCCTCACTCCACCCGCACCAAGCATGGAGGTCCTCCCCATTCTCCCGCCAGTTCCAACGGAGATTTCGCCCACTCAGGTGATATCCATGGAGGTCCTCACCATGTTCCCTTTGACATTTTCCCCGGTGCCCCTCGCACCCCAAGTGTCTCATGAGGAATTCCTCTCCACCACGGCGTCAGCAGGGCCTCGAGACTACATGTCAGGAATCATCATTATCCCAAAGAGCCATCTAGGGGCAGGAGGGCGGGTTGTCTCCGCCACAAGAAAAATCTTGGGAAAGCCCAGACAGAGATCAAACCGGTCCGCTTCTCAGATTCTGAAGCAGAATGCGACTCGGCATTGGAAACCTCCCCCCGTTCCTCCCCATTAAGCACCAGGGCAGGAACAAGGCGTGTCAGCCTCATCCTTCCAGAATGCGAGGTCCATCAGATTCCCACTTCTCTTCATAGAAACATCCATAAGGAAGAAATTGTGGGGATCCCATAGGTTCCAACCATACAATCACCACCGTCATCACCATAAGTGCCCTCTACCTTGACCAGAGATCACAGAGAGCTATTTTGGGGAATTATGGCAGTCGAGCAACAAGGGGACCCATCACTGGTAAAAACAATTCCTGCGCCAGAGGTTGTGGCGATCAGCTCATCGTATCATAACATTGTAGTCAGGTCACCTCACTATTCGGACGATGGCCCAGAATTTGGCAGCCAGTCAGATCGTTCACCGTATTCTCTGCCGCCCAGTTTACTGTCCCAGCGGTCCACCACAGTACCACTATCGGTCCCTCAGCCAACCCCAGTTGACGAGTTGGGAAATACGGGGCCAGACCCAGAATTCGAGCATAGACGTTTCTAGAACATTCTCGCAGCAGACCACTTCCCGGAGAAGTTCTGGCCAGTGGCCATGCCTAAATTTTGTACGCTGGAATCCCTCACCCCGGGGGAAGTCGAGTGCTTTCGTCAAACCCTATGGGCGACACACTTTCTTCTTTGCTATCAGTGAGTATTGTACCCTAGTAGCCAAATGCACTTTGAGGAAATGGGAGATCAATGCCGTCTGGTTGATTTGGTTGCACTCCCTGTGGCCCAGCACCCTGAGTCACCAGGTCTCCAAAGTTCCCTCCAACAAAAATGCATCCAGAGTTTCAAGGTACTCCGCAAAATCATCAGGGAAGCTACCCCCCATGTGCAATTCCATGGCTGGGGATAGTATTTCGCCCTTCTCTTCAGTCCTATCCGACGGCATCCCGATTCGTTATGCGACATTGAGGACATGCCCCCAAGAAGGGTTTTGGTCCACATGGATAACATAGTGGACAAAGAGGATGAGATGGAGTTTCTTGATGGAGACTTACCTCTTGAGGATGTACCACCATTGTTGGACCCATCAGGGAGGATTACTCGTCAGCAGAGGAACCTTCTAGGCCTCCCTGTGCCCACCAAGTCGCTGGTACTCAGCTAAAATGCTGGTAAGGGTAAAGAGCATGTCAGAATTGTCAAGTACTCCGACCTGTCCGCCTCTGCAGAGAAGATGGACGAAGATGCCGAGAAGGCCATGTTGCGCCAGCAGCTTGTTGAGTAGAAGAGGCTGGTTGATGAACTCTTAGCCGAACGTGCTATCGAGAGTCAACCCGACTATGGTGATCCTAGGCCAGGGCAACAGGGGAAGGAACAACTCCCCCTCAGCAAGATTCCTCTAGGGAACCCTGATCATGATACTCCTGCAGACAGGGCAAAAGATAGAACCCATGGCAAGAGGGCACGATACATCTCGCCAAACCCTCCTGAACAGTGAGGCAATCCGAGGAATCCAGCCAGGGTTCCCCCAAACGCCCCAAGGGACGTTCCGCCAATCGCTCCATGAGCCACTGAATCCATTTACCATGTTGAAGATCCTGGCAACGCACTCATAGTTAGGGATCCCCTTCAAGATAGGAACCCCCACCCAGATGATCCTATGGCGGCACTCATCGCCCGCCTAGAGGCATTGGAAATGTGGCAGGTGGCGGTCCCACTAGATGGTAAGCCATATCCCGCATGGGTGGAGGATATGCACACACCCCCGAGTTTTGGGAATCTCACTTTCTCGCCCTTTAACAGGATTGGGGACCCACCGCAGCACTTGGCCCATTTTTCTCCCAGTTGTGGCCGCATGTTGGGGACCCTGGCATAATAGGAAGCCGCCAAGCTCCGATGTTTTGTGAAGACATTGGAGGGCCCTACATTCTTCTGGTACAACTAGCTCACTATCGGATCGGTGACCGGTTGGGAGGATCTCCGCCAGCAGTTCTTATACCAGTTCAGCTCCACCATGCGAAAGACCAGCATCGCAGACCTCTTCAAGTGTAAACAAAGTCCTAATGAGCGAGTCACAGACATCATCTCCCGGTGGAAGGGGCTTACATACTACCTCGACATGCCACTGACTCAAGAGAAATTACTGAAGATGTGTGTAGGAAATGTTAAAACAGAAATGGTTCCTTCCTTGATCACCCAGAACTACCCCGGAGGGTTCTGGGATTTCTCATATAAGGCTCAGCGCATTGAGGAAGCCCTGCAACAAGCTAGTCAGGCACGTCTTCTGCCCCCTATGATCCCAGCCAGGAGTTATGCCAGAGCCGAACCTGTCGTGGTTGCCCAAATAGGAGCCCCCATGCAGATAGAATTACTGCCAGTGGCACCAACCCTGCAACCCCCAGAGGCCCTCCACCTCAAGCGCAGGCTGCTGCCCAGCATTGACTGCCTCAGAACTGACAGGTTCCCCCGCGCAATGCGCCACCACCACCTAGGTGGGACAATCAGGCTCCGCCTCCTCAGCAGGCCACTCCGGACCCTCTTCAGGGCCAGGCTCTTAGTTTCCCCTATTCGGAAAGAAGGCACCAGACTTACTCATTCAATGAGAATCAGGTCCCTGGCTACTTTCGAAGTGCTCTAGAGCAAGGGATTGTGCGCTTACCTGAGTGCAGAAGGCCGAAAGAGGCGAATCTCACCGATCGCCCCAACTACTGCCCCTATCATCGGATTTTGGGGCACACCCTCAAGTAGTGCTATGTGTTTAAAGACTGGATTCAGGACCAGGTCGACAACAACATAGTCAGGTTGGGCCCGGATCCAACACAAGTAGCAGGTGTCTTTGTAGTTTCTACAATTAGTAGCGACGACGATGGCGAGTGGCAGGAGGCTCCCAGCCATGGGTCCCAGAATTACGATGACTGGATGGCCCATAAAATCATCACCTGTTCCCATGGCATCATTCGGGAAAGCCTAAATCAGTCGAATACTTTAGAAGATCCAATTAGTACCACTGCATCTTCATCACAACCGACCTCTTCCCAAAAGGGCAAGCAATGATGGTGCAAGAAGAAGCAATGCGCTCCACCACTGTCGTCTCCATCCCCATACTCTTAGTGATTTCATGCCCCCTGAGATGGTTATTTCTCCTATAATTTGCCCAGTTGTGGATGACTCTTCGAGCGACAGTCAGGGGTACGCTGAGGTTAATATCGTGGAGCTGGTAAATCCCTATATGACTCCCAACGAGGGGGAACGCCAGGCGAACCTCCCCAACGTCCCCAGCCGACGTCAACGTCAGTGGAACCGCAACCACATGGGTCGTCAAGGCATGGAAGCAGGCACTTTTAGTCAGGCTGTGCACATGACTGAAACCAGATAGCAGGCCCAGAGTAGAGCTCATCACGCGCAACCTCATCCGGTGCCCTCAGATCTACCTCCACCGTCATTTTTTCTAATAGATCAGGCAGAGCTTCCTCGTCTATATCACGGCCAGTCTTGCCCGGCTACAGGCCAATATCAATTGTCCAGTCCTCATCTGGAAGCTACTCTTCAGGCATCAACTAGCAGGAAGCAGGATGTACACAGTACCAGCCAGCCGCCAGTCCAGCCAGTAGAGCTCTCTATGCCTCCAACTGCAGAACGACCTCCTATAAGCAGAGGTTCACGATTGGCACGAAAGTATGATGTCCTGAAGCACCTAGTCAACATTCCAGCAAGGATTTATATTCTTGAGGGTCTTATCATGTCGTCTGAAATGCGTGAAGCACTTGTCGATACCCTAAGGAGCCCCCTCCAGTTTGAGACAGAGGTAGCAGCTGCAGAAGCCTCCCATACTGAGGCAATTGAGAACGCCAAATTCCATGCGGTTATCTCATTCTCTGGTGAAGACGAAGACCCTTCCATACATGGGCATATTCTCCCACTGTACATCACTGGCTAGTTCAATGGCATGGAAGTCTGCCATTGTCTTATTGACACGGGTTCTGGGATTAACCTAATCCCAACACGGACACTACGAAAGATGGGTTTGTCTGAGGATGATTTAACTCCCTTCGACCTCAGAATCTAGGGATACGAGAGGACCGAACAATCCCTGGTTGTCAAGATCCGCTTGAAGACCCAGTTCAGTGGCCTAATTTCCAGCACTGAGTTCATGGTTGTCTACCAGGACACCGCATACGACGCATTGATGGGCAGGCCATAGCTCTATATGAATGCAGTGGTCCCTTCGTCGTATCACCAAGCCCTCAAGTACTCCCTCAATGCTCGAGTAGGCGTGATCCAAGGAGATGCGTCTCCATTCGCCACTTGTAAAGCTCGCTATCTGGACGTCGGCTATTACAAGAGTAAGGATAAGAAAATCCTAGAATGTGAGGATGAACCCGCCCCGGTCACAAGTGTTCCCTGGGAAGGCCTGGATGATGCCTACCTCTTCCCGATCCATCGGTTGGAGGCCACGACCCCCGATATGGGGAAGTGTTTTGTTGTTTCAGGAACAAGAGGAAGGCATTTTCTCGTGCCCAAGCGACGGCGGAAAATTGCCTCGTACTCCTACAACAACCAGGCTCAAGTGATCCCGGAACCTCCTACCCATGTGAAGTATAGGAATGTCAGGCTTACGACAATGGCGGTACGTTATACGTGTCTCTTCCATTGGGCTGGAATCAACTGGCTCAGGCCAATGTGACACTACTACTTTGATTTCATCAAACGTGGCCCCTTAGGCTGAAGGCCAGATGGGATAGGATCGACTGCCATCATCGCTATGGTCTCAGTGGCGCATGGGTCTCCTGATACGATGACCACTGCTGCCCAGGCCAGCACCAGCTGCCCATCAGGGTTTGATAACTCAAAAGTAGATCCCCCTACGGTAAATCCCTCCATGGGTGGAGAGGAGGATCTAGAAGATGCTCCCCCCGCCTTTGAAGAATTATTCTCTACTATGGTAGATGAACTGGTACTAGTGAACCTTGGTAGCGAGGTAGATCTGAGACCCGCATTGATCAGTGCAGCCATGCCCCTCGAGGAGCAACAAAAGTACATGGACTTTGTCAAACGGCACCGTGATGTGTTCACCTGGAGTTACGAAGAGATTCCAAGACTATATCTCCAGGTATCCATCGACCGCCTTGGTCTCCCGACAAACCATCGCGGGTTTAAAAAGCCTCCTAGAAAGATGCACCCTTCTCAGGGTTCCATGGTTGAGGCCAAAGTTTCCAAGCTTATCAAATACAGCTTTGTTATGGAAGTCCAGTACCCCAGGTGGATTTCCAACATTGTTCTAGTCAGGAAGAAGAACGGGCAGATAAGAGTCTGCATCGAATTCCGCGATCTCAATCGCCACTACCCAAAGGATGATTTTTCCCTCCCAGTGACAGAGTTGTTGATTGATGCCACGGCTGGGTTCCAATCCCTCTCCTTCATGGATGGGTATTCCGGATACAACTAGATTCGGATGGCCCCTGAGGACGAGGATTCCAATGCCTTCAGGGCTCCCCAAGGTACTTTTTGTTACCATGTTATGCCCTTCGTCCTGAAAAATGCTGGTGCCACCTATCAGCGAGCCATGTATCGCATATTCAAGCCGGTTATCGGGACTCTAGTGGAATGCTACGTGGATGATCTGGTGGTTAAATCTCACCAGTGTTGGGACCATCTCAAGGACCTTGAGAAAGTGTTAGGCTTCCTCCGTTCCTGCCACCTGAAGATGAACCCGCTTAAGTGCGCCTTCAGGGTCACCTCGGGAAGTTTCTTGGCTTTGTTGTTAGATATCGGGGCATTGAGATTGACCCAGAGAAGATCAAGGCCATCAGACAGATGCCTCCCCCGAGCAATATTCAGGAGCTTCGAGGTCTCCAAGGCCACATAGCCTACATACGCTGATTCATTATGAATCCGGCGGGCAACTGTAATCCCTTTTCCTGGCTCATGAAGAAAGGTACTGCCTATGAATGGGATGAAGAGTGTCAGACCGACTTCGAGGAAATCAAGCAGAATCTACTCCATCCTCCGGTCTTGATGCCACCCATCTCCAGGAAGCTGCTAGTCCTTTACGTGACTTCCCTGGAATGGTCCCTTGGCGCGCTTCTCACCCAGAAGAACAATGAGGGGATAGAGAACAGCCTTTACAATCTCAGCCGCATGCTCCTCGATAAGGAGATCAGATACTACCCTATCGAAAAGAGATGCCTTGCCCTCGTGTTTGTCGTACAGAAGTTATGGCATTACCTGCAACACCATGAGTTATAGTTGGTCTCTTGGGTAAACCCACTGAAGTACATCCTGAACCGCCCTATGTTAACTGGCCGGCTAGCATGGTGGGCGGTGATCCTCCAGCAGTTCGACATCTGGTTCGTGCCTCAGAAGGCTATTAAGGGGCAGGCATTGCCAGACTTCTTAGCTGCTCATCCAACCTCTGCGGATCAATCCCTGGATCTGGATTTTCCTGATGAGGCGATCCTCTCAGTCGATCATGCCATCTCAAGTTGGAAAATGCATTTCGATGGTGCCTCCCGGAGCCCCACCGGTAGGAGGCTCAATGATCCTAAGCTCAACAGAGTTGGTCGGGGTATCGTCTTCATCACCCCGGCGCAAGCCGTTCTTCCATACTCATTCCTGTTGTTAGAAGGCTGCACCAACAATGAGGCAGAGTACCAGGCTCTCATCACTGGTCTCGAGATGGCCCTTATGATGGATGTGCCCCATCTACATGTGAAAGGGGATGCTGAACTGGTCATCAAGTAGTTCATTGGCGACTATGTTGTCAGGAAGTCCGAGCTTGTTCCATTGCTGGAGTGCACTCTCCATCTAATGGGCCAGTTCCCTTCTCTACCAGAGGTTACCCATGTCCCTTGGTCACAGAATAGTCTAGAAGACACATTGGTTGACTTAGCTGTGTCGCTCGAGGAACTCGAGCAAGATGATTTGATCATACATGTGTCACACCGGAGAGTCATTTCCCCCATCACCCCAGAGGACAACGACGGCCTGCGGGTAAGTCACCTTACCACCAGACCTTCTACGTCAGGGATCCCAGGTTCGTCAAACACAGTGGTTGAGGCCACTCTTGACTAAAGAGAACCTTTTGTTGAGTATCTCCAAAATGGTTGCCTCCCAAATGATCGGGCCGAGCGTGAGGGAATCTGACGCCACACACTGCAATTTACCCTCCAGAGTGGTTCCAGTCTTGAGCGGATCCTCTACAAGTAGAGCTTCGATGGTGTTCTCCTCCGTTGCATTAAAGGAGTCAAGATTTCTCAAGTCATGCAAGTGGTTCATGCCGGTTCTTGCAGTTCCCACCAGGATGGTCCCCAGATATCCCATCCGATCCAGAGGTTGGGGTAATTCTAGACCTCTATGATCCATGATTGCATCGATTTCACCAAGAGATGCCATGCATTCCAAGTTCATGCTAACTTCATGCATCGGCCACCAGAGCCTCTCCACTCCACCAAGTATTCTTGGCCATTTGCAGTGTGGGGACTCGATGTTGTGGGACCATATCCACTGGCGACAGCTCACTAGTGTAGGTTCATCCTAACTGCTACAGATTTTTTTCTCCAAGTGGGAAGAGGCAGTTCCACTCAGAGAGGTCAAAGGCCCGTTTAATCATTGACTTCGTGAGCTCCAATATCATCCACCGGTTTGGAGTCCCTCATGCTATCCTCACTGATAACGGCACCAAATTTTGAACAGCTGAGCTGAAGAAATTGTATGCCAAGTACAATATCCGTTCAAACCATACCTCTCGCTATCATGAGCAAGAGAATGGATAGATCGGGGAATTCAACAAAACCCTCTCTAACATTCTGCAGAAATTGGTTGGTCAGAACAAGAAAAGTGGGCCAGACAAGCTCCCCAACGCCCTCTGGGATTATCATACGATGAAATGCAATTCCACCCAGGTGACCCCATATTCCCTGGTGTGTGGGGCTGAGGTCGTTTTTCCCATTGAGATCCAGCTGCCATCGTTATGCACTGCAGTCCATGACCAGCAGGTTCCAGATAAGGTGGCTAAAATATGTCTAGCAGAATTGGAAGAACTGGATGAGAACAGGCTTTGTGCCCTGCAAAATCTGGAAAGACATCAGTTTAAGATATCCAGAGCCTTCAACAAGAAGGTTCGCCTTCACTCTTTTCTGCAAGGCGGCCTAGTGTTGGCCCTTCAAGCGCCAATGATTCCCGGCAGGAAACCGCCCAAGCTTGAGCCCAAATGGGAAGGACCTTACGTCATCCATAAGGTTTACCCCAATGGAGAATAATCCTTGGTGACCACGGATGGTGAGCGCATAACTCCTCCCACCAATGCCAAGTTCCTCAAGCAGTGCTTTGCCTGAGCCCCTGGTCCTATACGACCTTAAACTGTACGGTCCCTCATGAACCTAAATTGTACCACTGTCTGGCATGACATTAAAACTGTGATATCGTCCAGTAAGATGATAAAATGCAAAATGGTCTGAGCTCTATTACCTTAAACAAAGATCTCCCTCGTCCTTACTGGAAGACGTTAAACTGAAAGCCAGTTAGGCCTTCCTAATAGAGGATTAACCTCAGGCCCATTGGCCTTTCTGGGCCCCCATCTCTCATCCTCACTACATGACATTAAACTGCAAGCTGGTCAGGCCTTCCCAACCAAGGCCCATCCTCCGGCCCATTGGCCTTTTCAGTCCCCTGGCCCCCGTCCTTACTATAAGACATTAAACTAGAATCCGGTCAGGCCTCCCTGACCGAGGCTCAGCCTCAGGCCCCATGGCCTTCATCGACTCAGGCTCTCTTATGGGATTGTACGGTGTGGTGTGGGATTAAGTCCCCATTCACGTCGAGTTACCCGTCGTACCATACATGTCCCCAGATGAGACGCATCTCTCATCTATCGTGATGTTAAACTGCACTTCAAGAAATATGTATGGCTCGATTCCCATCCTCATGGGATACGTAGGAACGCTCAGACGTCTCGTCTTGATCCCAGCCCGAGGTTTTCTCTTTGACTGTCCCCCCTAGGTATGGTTTCCCTAGAGGGTCCTTGCATGATGAGGAGTAGTCTTCTTTATCCCCACTCATACAACGATTATAAGGGTCGCACCATGTGCCCACTCCCATTCTTCTATCCTACCATGTCTTTATCGCATGATGTTAAACTGTATGGCCTTCAAGAACTATGTATGGCTTGATTCTCATCCTCATGGGATATGTAGGAATGCCCGAACATTTCGTTTGTTGGCCTAGCCCAAAAGCCAAAATCTTCCCCTCGGGTTAATACATATGGAAGGGTGCACACTTTTTCCCCAACTCACGTCAATGAAGCCTCGACCCGGCTATACGTCCCCCCAAAGATGTTCGCCTCTTTTTTGGATGGGTACAGGTATGCTTCACCCACTCCTTGACTAGGATTCCATCACTTTCCTCATCCGGAAGTGCCCCTGAATGGTATGGATGCTCGGCCTAAGGGCCCTCTTACCACTTCGGGCCAATGCCCTCGAGGATGTCGAGCAACAAGACGATA
Source organism: Viscum album (assembly GCA_963277665.1). Taxonomy (NCBI): domain Eukaryota; kingdom Viridiplantae; phylum Streptophyta; class Magnoliopsida; order Santalales; family Viscaceae; genus Viscum; species Viscum album. Next base: position 1,763,163,250 of record OY728123.1, read on the forward strand.
CTAGTCCCATGTTTCGAACGTGGTCAATGGTTGATGCTCATTTGTTTCTCCCATGTCAGGTCATCGTCCCGGATCCTCGGGTCCACCCTAAGATGTCCCAAACATCGAGTGTAGTGATTCATTCTGCCCCATCCCAAAACAACAAACTTCCCTCTGAGTGGTGCCAACGGTTGGGCATACGACCTTGATTATTTTATAAGGAGTGTACGGTGTGGTGTGGGATTATGTCCCCATTTACGTTGGGCTACTCGCCATGCCATACGCATTCCCTTACCAAGGCCCAGCCTCAGGCCTTTTGGCCTTTTCGGGCCCTAGCCGAAATTCTTACCTGGAGTGTATGGTGTGGTGAGGGATTATTTCCACATTCATGTCGGTTTTTTCGTCATACCATACACCTCCCCTGTCCATGGAACATTATTCCCTGGCCCTCGTCCTCATTGCAAGACGTTAAACTGCAAGCTGGTCAGGCCTTCCTGACCAAGGCCCAGCCTCCGGCCCCTTGGCCTTTCTGGGCCCCTGGCCCTCGTCCTCACTGCATGACATTAAACTGAAAGCTGGTCAGGACTTCCCAACCGAGGGCCATCCTTCGGCCCCTTGGCCTTTCCGGGCCCCCAGCCCTCTTCCTCACTACAAGACATTAAACTGCGAGTAGGCCAGGCCTTCCTGACCAAAACCCAACTATCAGGCCCCTTGGCCTTTTCGGGCCCCCTGGCCCAGGTACTTTCCAGCAGGACTGTGCAGTGTGGTACGGGATTATGTCCTCATTACTCGTCGTGCCGACACCTCCTCGTTAGGGTATTTTTCCCCTTGGGTATCTTCTAGAACTACATGTGTCTTGATTCCCATGCTTATGGGATATGTAGGACCACCCGGATGTCTAAGCTTCGGGTCTAGCCTTGTCTTCTGAAAATATCCATCCCACTTTGGCCCCTTGGCCTTCCTCTCCTAAAAAACTTTTCCGACCCTTTGCGGCGGTTCACCGATATGCCTAAGTGTACTCTGGTTTAAGTTACCTGGAATGTTGGATTCTACTCGGACACATCCGCACACACTTTTCAGGCTTTGTGTTTCCCTTTATCAGGGCTTTCATCACCTTTCACACCCGGAGGGACCCCCAAGAATGGCCTGGATACAACACCCAAGGGATGTCCTACCATTACGGGTCAATGCCCCCAAGGTTTTTGGACAACAAATCGATAAAAATCCCACGTTCCGAATATGGTTAGTGCTTGATGCTCGTTTGTTGTTCCCACCTCAGGCTAACGCGATATGGAGAATGTTTTTACGCAAAGGTTAACAGTTATCCTCCATCGCCACGCCAACCCCATTAAGCCCAAAATGTCGGTAACACGATTCACATCCTTCTCCATCCTCATCATGTCCAAGTAGAGTTTCGAAACTCTAGATACTATTCCTCAGTGCACATCTTCACGTTAGGGGAACAAATCCACGTTAAAGGTGTCCTTTGGGGCTCTTCACTGACTTCCCTTCGATGGACACTCTGGGTATTGCGATAAGGATCTTCCTCCCTTGTTACCCACACCGAGTTTAACTCACGTGGGCTTAGGGATCGGGTCGAGGTCTGTGCCTACTTGGAAAGTTTCCATCCATCCATTCATGGTCCGAGCCCTAAGACCCTAAACTAAGATCTCCTAAGAACTTTGTGTGGCTTGATTCCTATCCTCATGGTATACGTAGGACCACCCGAATGTCTAGAATTCAGGCCCATCCCCACTTATTAGATATCTCCTGATCTCCCAGTCACCTAGGTCCCTTGGCATGTCCCTCTCTAAGGGGGGGGATATAGAAATGATACAAGGTTTTTGGCATTATGCCCCTTTTCCCGAGAATCCTCCATCTCTAGATCGCCGTCAAGTTGAGTCCCTAGACTCCTTGCAGTGATTCACCCATGTGTTATGAGTACTCTGGTCTAGGACCAAGAGTGTCAAATTTGACTTGGTCAAGTTCCTTCCACTTGTCAAGCTTTGTGTTCCCCTCCATTCAGGCTTTCATCACATTTCACGCCTGGAGGGGCCCCCAAAAAATGGCCTGGATACAACGCCCAAAGGCTCTCCTACTGTTATGGGACAACGCCCTTGAGGGTTTTAGACAAAAAATTGATAAAAATCTCGTGTTTCGAACATGGTCAGTGGTCGATGCTTGTTTGTTTGTCCCCATATCAGGCCAATCTGACAGGATGATGTGTTGCGAACATGGTTAGCAGTAATCCTATGTTATCACGCCAACCCTTCCCGGCTTTGAATTTTGGTTACATGATTCACATTATGTTCCACCCCATCTTGTCCAGGTGGAATCTCGGCACTCTTGGTGCTACCCCTCAGTGCACCTTTGCATATCAGGGGGATAAAGCTGCAATACGGCGTCCTTCTGGGCTCCCACGGTCCAAGATCTAAGACCATAAACTAAGATATCCTAATAAATACATTCATCTTGATTCCCATCCTCATGGGATACGTAGGACCGCCCTAATGTCTCGGTTTCGGGTCCAGCTCATTTGGGGTGCTAATCTCCCCCCCTTCACCTCTCACCTCTATTTGTCTCCTTGGCCCGTGGTTCCTATCTCGGGATTGCGTATGGTATAATGTGGGATTATGTCCCCATTCACGTCAGTTATGTCACACGACACCGTACACATCCCCCGTCTAGCATCATCTCTGCTACGTCTGTGCAACATGACGTTAAAATGCATGCTTGGTCCTATCACACAGCCCTAAACTATGACATTATCATCCTGGGCGCACGAAGAAAAACGGCACTGCATGTGATGACCTCGTTATAGAGGACATCACGTTAGGTATTGGTCATGTGCCATACCATTTTTCAACGCCTATCATGGCTTGATTGTTTTGGAGACACCAGGGCTTGCTACCCTAGGCCTGTTTCTTCACAAAAAAACCACTCACCTTAAAGGAAAAACAAGATTTATCAAATTCCTCTTCTTTTGGTGAAAGGTCCATGCTCGTACTCCCCTTCTTCCCTGGAACTGGTACCTTACCATTCCACCCTTTATAACTACGTGCAGCTTGATCCCCATCCCCGTGAGGTACGTAGGAACACCTTTTTACTTTGTTTCAGGCCCAACTCAACTTTATTTTTGGTCCCTTGACCTAAAACCGCTTTCAAGGGGGGTTGTGCGGTGTGATATGGGATTATGTCCTCGTTCGTGTCGGGTTGTTCATCGCACCGTACACACCCCCGGTTCCGATCCACGTCGGGTTTTTTTAAATACCCATCATGTGCCTCCTGTGTTTCCTCCCACCGATGGTCCGAATTCTATGACCCTAAACTAAGATCTCCCTATGGGAAAGGACTCTGCTCCCTCTATCTAATACGTCTCATTGTGGTATTCAGATGTGTTTTGACAAAGATCCCGAAGTGTGGGATTTTCATGGGGACATTCCCCTCGTCCCATAACCAAGCTTCATAAGCTCGCTATTTGGATCCTCATTCTCTCCCACATCCAAAAGGACCCTTAGATGACATGGATACTAGGATTAAGGGCTCTCCATGGATGTTGGGCCTAAGGGCTCTCCTATCATGTCTGGCCAATGTCCCTAAGGATCTCTGACGACATTTGCGACATGGTCCTGTGTTTCGAACATGGTCAACGGTCGACCCTCATGTGCTTGTATCCATTCCAGGCTAACGCGATACAGATGATGCATTTTCTCCATAGTTAACATTTATCCTCTATCGTCACGCCGCATTCATTGTGATCCAAATCTTGAGTGACATGATTCACACATTTCAACTTCCTCATGTTCATGTGGAATTCCAACATACTCGGCTCTATCTCTTCGCACATCTAGGTGCGCCACATGGTCATGTTAGTGTCATGGGGACAATAGTCACCGAGCGTCCCTTCGCCCTAACCTTCCCCTTTATGTGTCGGGAAAGTCCCACCACTACTGCTTGTTTCCCACACCGAGCACAACTCACATGGGCTTAGTAGTTTGGAAGGATGTGTACAAACATGGTCAGGCTTCTCATCATCCTGCATGACGTTAAACTATGCTCTCAACACTACGTATGGCTTGATTCCCATCTTCATGGGGTACATAGGAACGTCCGACCACTCTACTTCGGGCCCAGCCTAATTCTCACTCTTGGTCACTCGACCCGAAGAGTTTCCTTCTGGGGTACGTGGTGTGATTTGGACTTCAAGTCCTCATTCACGTCAGTTTCATAACTACCACACCATATGCTCCCTGGTCTCTTCCCTTTCACTCCATGTCCTATCATATGACTTTAATCTACAAGAGTCCATATGTCCTCAATGCACGACACTAAACTATGGTTATACCCTAAACAAGTTCAGGCTACCCCATGTTAATCATGGGATGCACCAGAGCATGTGCCAGAGAGAATTTCACCTGTCAGTGTTGGTCCATGACTACACTATGCTCCCAGAACTACGTGTGGATTGATTCCCATATTCATGGGATACATAGGGACACCATGGTATTTTTCTTAGGGTCCGACCCGTGGGAATCATTAATCATGTTCTTCCCCTTTCCGGCCCCCTGGTCGGACCCCTTGTAAAGGACCATGTAACTATGACTCTGCCCTAAACAAGTTCAGGATGCCCCAAGATTACATTGGGAAGCAACATACCCCCTCACCAGAGAGGCCCTGTCTCAAAGAAGGAATGATCCATGATCAAACTAATGCGCCCATCTGGCGTACTCCCACCGTGATGGTGTAATTACATGAGTGTTGGATTCTGTTCGGACAAACCATGACTCCGTATTCCATGATTTTCATGCCCATTATTCGGATCCCCATCCTCTTTCATGTCTGAAGGGACCCCCCCTAATGGCCTGGTCCCATGCCGCATCGACTCACCTACCATCCTAGGCCAACGTTCTGGAAGACTGGTCATGTTTGGAAGGACCCCTAACAGTATGGATGCTCGACCAAGGGTCCGCCTACTTTCCTGGGCCAATGTCCCGAAGGATTGATCAACAACATTTGTGACATGGTCCCATGTTTCAAACATGGTCAATGGTCGACCCTCATTTGATGTCCCCATTTCAGGCTAATGCAGTAAGGATACTGTTTCTCCGCCATGGTTAATGGTTGCCCTTTATTGTCATGCCATCTCCACAGTGTTCCGAATCTTGGGTATCATGATTCACACTTCCCATTTCCGTCTGTTCAGACCAATTTCAGCGCCCCTGGCGTTTCATCGTTCATGCATAAGAGCACGCTGAAAAAAATGGTAATTTGGATGTTTTGAGAACTTCCTTCTTCGGTCAGGTATCTCCTACTTCCCAGAAATCGGGACCGGTTATCCAAACCCCGAATGCCCGAGGTCTAGTTTACACTCCTAAGTTGGGTGGGATGATGAGGCAACTATTTCTTGTTTCTCACGATAGGCATAACCCACGTGAGCTTAGGGAATTGTCATCGGACATCCTGCAAACATTGTAAGGATGCAATGAGCCGGTGCAATTAGAGGAAACCGTGCATGCTACGGCATTCAACGAAAGAAGAAAATCAGAGCACGTGAATACCATTAAAGGGTTTGTAATTATTATAGTACCCGGGGGTCGACTCCCCCCATGGATGGATTGACCCTGTCAAAAGAGTGTTGCAGCTCCACCACCCTTTGACTTGTGGAATCCAGGAATTGTTGCCGTCGACTCAGCTCCCGCTCCTCCTCAGCAGCGATGGGGCACAGTTCGTCAGCCTCGGCTTGGGCCCTCTCTATGTTAGCCTGAATGGAAGCCATCTCTCTAGAGTCCTGCCTCATATACTCTTCTGCCTCTTCTAACAGGTCCTTCAACCGCGAGATCAGTTTAGATTGTGCATTAATAGAGGCTTAGTGCTCATCCGCCTGGGCCTGTAGCTATTGGACATCGTTTTCAGCCTCCTGGAGCTTCTTGACATTCGTCTCCTTCCTACGCTGCCAGCCCATGCTGAGCCCGCGATCGTATTCCCGGATCTTCTCTGCCATGAGATCTCGGATGAGCATATGAGGACGCTGGGCATCCACTCCCCCAGTGCACAGTTCGCGCAGCCACGTGCAAATTTTGTCCATTTCCTTCATCCATAGAGCTTTGGGGGTGTCATTGGTGAAGTGCGTGATTAGATTCCACGATCGGCGATGGAATATTTTTCTGTCCTCTTCATCAGAGGCCATCTCGTACCAGTCCGCGCGATTAGCAGGCTCATATGCAGGATACGCCCGTAGGAAATCTTCGACAGGATCTGCATCTGGCATTGAATCTGGCGTGACATCTGGCGTCGGGGCAGGCATGGCAGGACTTGGGTCGTCCAGTTGATCCTCATCATCGGACTCCACCTCAATAACTTCGGGCACAACCCTTCTGGTGGTCCCACCAATGATAGGGAGTTTTGTAGCTCGGGTAGATAGGGGGACTATCTCCACCGTCACCAGCATGCCCCTAGGTGGGATGCCACCAGACATCCCGACTAGCCTTTCCACAACAGCCCATGCCAGTTGGAGAACTGTATGATTGATAAGGACATGAACGTCAGTTGGCATGGTCTACATATAACAGCAATGAATCCAGTAGACAAAACATACAGAGATAGAACTCCTGGTGCTTCTCTGGAGTCGGTGCTGACGCGACCCCGAGGCGTGGCCCTCTGTATACTGTCGGAAGTTCTGGATATTCTGGAGGAGCCACCTCAGGTACTCTAGCCCTACTGGGCGCAGAACTGGACGCAACCACAGGCGTCGGTTCTGAAGGCCCTGCATCATCACTCGCCAAAGGGTGAGAGCGAGGCCTGCGTACAAGTTCCTTCTGCATGGTTCAAATATTGGTAAAAGGCCCATAATGTCCTGAGAGCGGACCCTGAGGAAATATATTTGGGATGCTACCTCGAGAACCTCCGCAAAATCGTCGGAATCTCAGTCTTGATCTCTGACTTCACCTTCCTCCAACGGGCTCCCTCTCCTAGCCTCATCCTCCCGAGAGGATTACTCCGATTCTTCCGGTATGGGAAAGTGATCCCTCAGATCGATGGCTGACAGCTGTGGGGGAACCGTCCGATCCAGCAGTACCCTCACCCGGTCTGTCATTGGGCATGGGACACCACTGGAGTGAACTTAGTCCTCCAGCTCATCCAAGTATTGCTCCGCCTCCGTCGGAGACGTCGTGAAACCAGCCCGGACTGGGCCTATGCCTGGTAATTCCATCCCGAGACGATTCAAGTGTGACCACATCTCGGGTGGACTGAGGAATTTCCGGTTGACATACCAAATGTCCTATGCCTCTAGGAAGACGGCATCCTCTGGCATGTCGATGTGGCGTAGCCTCTTCCCCAGAGCATGGGTGGATATCCTGCGAAACCCCCTCGGTGGCCGCCCCTCCGGATGGAGCTACTCTTCCAGAACCACTGGGTCCACTACCACTGTTGGATCCACCGCTTCTGTTGGATCCTCAGCAGGTGCAGGTCTCACCGCTATGGCAGCCCCGCCACCGCGAGAGGCCCTTACTGCCCTCCGACCCTGACCTCAGGACAGGGGAGGCCCACCGTCACCAGCCCGAACGGTTGGGTGCCTCAGCATCTCCCCCGAATAAGCTTCCTCCTAGGTGATGGCATACTCTTTCACCAATCCTAAAGCAGCGGTGGATGGAGGCAATGCCATTCGCATTTTCCCGTCCTACTGTGTTAACATGAGCCACAGCTGCCTCATTACACACGAGTGCTCCTCATGATGCACCTCCCAGTAGACCTGCAGGGTCATCCACTGCAGGCACCGGAATTTCCTCGTAAACCGATGTGGGGTGTATGGCTCGCAGAGCTGCTCATGGTCCACTCGTGCCACCAAGACTCCGCCTCGAAAGGCCAGGAGATAGGCCTGGTGCTCTTCAGTTCCCTAACCGTCGTCAGTGAGCACTCCCATCGGCAATGGAAACAGGTGGAAGTTGAACTCATCCGCCTTCCATACCCGGTTCAGCACCATCAGTATGGTTAATTTGACTGGGAAGCTCCCGACTGCGTTCATAATGGATGGGTGGAAGTTTGATCCCGGTGGGGAGATATGGTTTGGGTATTCTTAAACCCCCCTGATGTGCACCGCAATCCACCCTTATAGAAGGTGGAAATGCCCTCATATTCTCGGTGGCTTCTTGCCCCCGCTGAAATGCCGCAGCATCCTGTACAATCTAGCGAGCATCAGAGTCCCCAAATTGTCCCACCTTCACACGGCCAGCATGGATGCCATGATGAACAATCTGGGCCACACCCCCATGTTGGTATCCCTGACCGGTAGGATCCAACCCAGATAAGGGTCTTGATTAACACTGCAAGCCTGAATATTGGTTGTGGTTCAGTGCTGACACTAAAAGCCCAAGTCTTCCATTGGATGTCCTCCAAGAGCTGCCAATATGAGTGCTCCTTGCCCCGTTGGGCCCCTTTAGGACAAGTTCGAGGCCGTGGAGGGAACTCTTGATCCTTCGGGAAGTTCAGAACCCGCTTGAACCACTTCTTAAAGTGGACATCTTTCACTGCCTCCTTGTCCTATCTAGGGACCAGTGCCATTAGTGTCGACGCCAGTCGCAACATCTGCTCCGGATCCTCCCACGCTCTCATGACAGGGATGAACTCATCATACATGGCCCCCAATATCAGGACCCTCAAAATCTGATGGACATCCCACAAACTGATGCCCACCACCCCATGGTGCAGGTGAAAAGTTTTGGTCCTTGACGACCATCTTCTCGGCAACTCCGGCATCATCTTTTTTGGTTGATAAATGTGGAATTGGGAGGCCCATGCCTCCTCGTAAAGGACCACTCTCCTCAGCTCGGCCCCAAACTCCTCGCACAAGGCACCTACCCAGTAGGCCCATGCCCAGTCGTTGGTGATGTTACCGCCTTGGCGCAGGTCCCACTCATCGGACCACCCCTTTTTCGGATCCTGCAGTGCTGCCTTCAGTATGGTGCGGTATATGGGAGGGGACATCTCTGGGTGCAGTGGCTCCCCGTCGATGTTGTTCAGATGGTTGTACAGACAGTCGGTAGTAACTGGTGTGAAGTCCTCCCACGCATGACCATCGGCAACCCTGAACCATTGGTGTTGGCATGGCGTGCTCATGAACCAACAAGATAGTTCATCCTTACTCACCTCAGGAATTAAGACATCATCCCTCAGCCCGAAGCCATACAAGGGATGCTTCTTGCACATCGGATAGTACTTTTGGATTTCTGATAGGAGGCCTATCAAAGAATTATGTTCTGAGTTAATGCAAACCATCTCTCCAAGGCCCAAACGATTGTCCATCTCATCCCTTCGGGCGGCATCTGCAAGCACCCCAAGCACAGCTTCTTGATGGACCATTACAGTTTCAGAACTCGCAAAAAATTTCAGGTCGGGTAAAGGAGGTCATTCGTGAAGGTCGCTTGTGAAGCTCGGCCGCAAATCCAAGACGCAGATCCTGGCCTCGGCTTTCAAACAAAAGCTTTCTTGGCGTAGTCACGGAGTCAGAGACTCGCGGTTCTCCGCGAAGCTCGAGTCTCGGTGAGCATACATGGAGTACGCGGAGCTTCGCAAAGTCGAGATCGCAAAAGGACAAAATTCGTGAGAGGACAAAAGATTGGTATGACCCCCTATTTCTATGCGCCGACCCCGGAGCTTCGCGGCACGTCCTGCCCACGCGAAGCATCACAACGCGTCCGGACCGCGCCGCCGCTAACCACCCCTCGCGCTCTCTTCACGGTTCCGCACCGTGAACGACCGATAATTTTTGCGATTTTCCCTCAGACTTTGACCCTTGATCACTCCGCAGAACCAAGTATGAGGGGGGGGGGGCATTTGTTGGTGCCAAAAATATTCGAAGAAATTGGAAGAGAAAAAGAGGCTTCGCGCGCTTCCTCGCGAAGCACCAACGCGAAGCCCCCCATGATCCCCACGGCCACCGCGAAGCCCTAGAGGCGGGAACGCTCCGCGAACGGCATGACAACCATAACCCGCCGCGAAGCCCCAAAGGCAGGAACCCTCTGCGACCGGCCTGATGTTCACAACCTGTTGCGAAGCACTAGAGGTGGTAATGCTCCGCAAACAGCTTAATGTTCACAACCCACCGCTAAGTAGAGGAGGCGGTAATGCTCTGCGAATCCGGTTGACGTTTGTGACCCTCCGCGAAGCCACCGAGGCCCCCCTTCGCGCCGCGTGAGTTATGATTCGCGGCACCCCTTGCCTATAAATACCAATCTCCCCCTAAGCTCTCCAGATAGACAATCCGACCATTCGGCTTCTCAGCTCCTGAATTGTGAAGCACCCTTCACCCCAGGAATCATGAGCTCCGTGAGGTATTTTTGCTTCACGAGATTCCTTCACCTTGTCTCACATTGAGCCCCTCTTCTGAGAGGCATTCCCTTCACGAAGCCTAAGGGCCTATGCAAAGGAAAGTGATTCCAAAGGGAACCTGGGCAGCCACGGAGCGTTTATGCTTCACGAAACACCGATCCTGTACAAGTGATCCTCATGCCAAGGTAGGGTCATTGTACATTGTGAAGCACACTGCTTCACAACACATTGCTTCGCGAGGCACCTCCACTTTGCAAGGCAATGCTCTGCGAACACCCTTCCACTTCGCGAAGCACCTCCCACTCGTACTTTTAACCCATGCTAAGGCCAAGGAACTCCACTTCGTGAAGAACACCCCTTTTATTGGAAATTCCTCTTACTGTGCGACCCTCCTGGTTTGCATGATGTGATTTCAAATTCCCAGGGACGACATCACCCGTAGCATTGCATCACCTAATGCTTCTTTAGATAGGCACACTAATGGCTATTTCTTCTTCACATAGCCATGATAACGTGGACCCCTCGGTGGTTCTCTCTATGACCCCCCTTTACCACGACATTGCCAGTACCTTCCCTCCCCCAAGGGGTAGAGGGCACCAGTCATGTAAGTCCTAGGGGTGCGGAGTAAACCCACCTCGCCTGAGCTGCAGGATGTTAAACTGAAAAGCACCTCGTCCTCAAAACATGACGTTAAACTGTGACCTAACCCCGCACCTCGCACGCAGGGTCCCCCCAGCTCGGACATTATTTACACCACTCGTCTCAACGGTAATGGAATCACCCACACATTGGATGATATCCTCCTCATCGGAGTGGCGAATGTCCATGGAAGAAGGGAAACCACCTTAGTGTAATCCCATTAGACCTTCTTGTGGAAGGTAGCACCCATGCACCTCCGTACTTCTCCACTACCAAGGCCAGTGGAGGGCGCGATAGGGAACGAGGCACCTTCCATCTTTGGTCCCAAATCTCTCTCCCGCTGAGCTTTTCTGCACTTTGGGCCTCCATCCTAGAGTAAATACCACCACCATGGGCTACCTAATGCGTAAGCCCCTCTTCGCTTCTCACGGACGCACCCTCCGTGATGTGATTGTTAGGTCTCTGCTGCCTCTTGTTTCTCACACCGAGCATGAATCACGTGGGCTTAGAGTAAGCATCGACCATGGCAATGCCCTTGTCCAACATGACGTTAAACTGTATGCCCCTGTCCAGTATGACGTTAAACTGTATGTTGTCCCGCATGACATTAAACTGTACATTCATTTTGAAATACGAGGACTTTGATCCATGTCAAGGAATGGTACGTAGGAAGCCTCCATGAGGTTCAAGCACACCGCCCGTCATTTCTTCACGTCAGGTTCCTCCCTCATCCCGCATGACGTTAAATTGTATTCTAGTCCGACGGTAAGCCGTTGTGACTAACCCGAACTACGAGGACTTTGATCCATGTCAAGGCATGGTACGTAGTAAGCCTCACGAGGTTCAAGCCCAAACCCATCGGACCAAGGTCCAGCTTCACGTCGGTCCTCTGGTGCACCAACCCGAACTACAAGGTCTTTGATCCATGTCAAGACATGGTACGTAGGAAGCCTCACGAGGTTCAAGCCCATCACTCATCAGACCAAGGTCCTTTCTTCACATCTGTTCGCCGACACCCACCATTTTCACCCGAACTATGGGGTATTGAATCCATGTCATGGAACGGTACGTCGGAAGCCTCCAGGAGGTCCAGGCCCATCACCCGTTGGTCACTCCGACCCCCCTTCACGTCAGTTCACCAACACCTGGGCAGCCTAGTGTGTAAGACCCACACCATCTAGACCAAGGTCCTAACTCGCGTCGGTTCGCCGACACACCATTTTGAACTACATGGCCTTTGATCCGTGTCAAGGCATAGTACGTAGGAAGCCTTCCTGAGGTTCAAGCCCACCATCCACCTGGACCAAGGACCTTCTTCATGTCAGTTCTCCGGCGCGCCCTCGTCCCGCATGACGTTAAACCGAATCCCAATCTAGTGGTAAGCCATTGTGACCCTACCATCCAGTTGTTCTGACACCCCTTCGTGTCAGTATAACACCCCTCTTCTCGAACTACATGGACTTTGATCCTTGAAAAGTCATGGTATGTAGGAAGCCTCACAAGTTTCAATCCCACCACTTGGTCGTTTCGACCGCATCCATGCAATTCTCCATCATCCACCCTGATTCTTACCTGGGCCGCCATATCCTGGTGAGATCATGCCACCCCATTCCCCTCCAAAACATTCGGGAATCCTCCCATGGTCTGGCCCCGATATCAGTATTCCCTCAAGGGGGATTCCTCAATCTGATCCACTCCATCTAGTGTTCTGATCAGGCTGATCCGTCTCCACTAGACTTTAAACTTGCAGCATACCCTGTGTTAAACATGGGAATCTGAAGAAAACCTCATATACATGCCTATGGCATACGATTCCCCGCACTCGATGTGGGATGCCTCGGGCTTCCGCGCCCTCGAGAAGCCCTATAATAAGGGAAAAAAGGCAGACACGCCAATTCCGCAGCATTCAGACACGTTACTGATGCCTCAACGTAACTACTCCCCCGACTGAAGATTGCTGCCCTGACCAGACCCTTTGGAATGTCCTGACAGAAGCAGTGTAATTAACCGGCATCCATGAAAATATGGAACTGGGAATAGTTTCACGAACAATGTATTAAATCTACGAGGGAGACCCGGACTAGGTGACGAGTTCTGAGGAGGAATCCACAGAAGGAAGAACCGACATCCCATCATCCCAGTTTTGATCAAGGAGCAGAAGTCCCTGAATAAGGAGCGGATGCCGCCCGCCTTTGGAAAGTGGGAATGCGGGGTAACACAAAAGTCGCGCCTGTCGCATCCATGCAGAGAGATACGTGCGCCCCGACAAAAGCCTTGGAAACAATCATGCACAATCAAAATAGATAAATAATTCTACATGTCTTATGGCTTCAAAGGTAATAAAGGGAATAAAGGAAAAAAGTGGATAGTAGAGAGAAAAATAGGTGAAGGGCAGAAGGGAAAGAAGGATTTTCTCACATGTTATCATTGTGGAAAGAAACACCCTAGTACATTAATGAAGATAATGGGAGTTTGATACATGTTTGGAGAGAAAGGGAACCATAATCTTGATTTAAATGGAAAGAAAGACGTTTCTAATGTTCAATGATTTAATTTTAAGGAGATTAGTAAATACACAAATGAATGTCTCAAGATTCAAGTAAATACACCTTAGAAGAAGATAAGGTATCAAAGTTAAGATTATTCTATTGATATTATCGAAGTAGAATGATTCAAGTGCTTGTGTGTTTGGATTCAAAAATTGTGTTTTATAAGTATTCTATTAACGATACTCTTGAAATTTATAATGATTATTATATAGTCATTTTTCTATAATTATTTGAATATATATGTTTAATGGTACCAAAAACCAAGAAAAGTGATATAGTGGAAAGTTTACATTTTAGAAAAATACAAGATTGAGGGAGTGTAACCCTTAAAATGTGACCTATGGTGAGATAATAATGATAAATAGATGTTTATAGGATATTATTGGTAACCTTGAAATTGGTTAGTGATTTGATGGTTTGTTTTATCACTGTTGGAGATTACTGCATGTTTGGATTTATAGAATATATTTGATAATATAAGATTTTATTTTTTGAATCATGCATGTTTTCATTAAGTATTTTTTATTATCATGGTGATTATATATTTTATATGTGATATTAAGAGATACTTTATATTTTCTAGGGAATATAATTTTTATTTAGTGAACTTTATTCTAAATGTTTTGACTTTTAATTTAGTTAGAAATATTTTAGATGAATCTTAGTGTTTAATATTTATAGAATTGGTAAATTTTATCTTTGGTGTTATTGGATAACTTGTTCGAACCATTTTTGTTTTGGAAAATATCTAGAGATTGAGGGAATAACTTATCGTTATTTTCTGGATCTTATGATCTATGTGATTCGAGCATAAAAATATATTTATTTATTGGAAATAGATAATAATTGTAAATTGATAAAGTCATGTCCAACGAATGATATTTTACTCCTGAAATAGAAAGTAATCAAGTAAGAATATTTTCTCGAGTTCTCTATTTTGATGGTTAAAATCCCCTGAACTTCTGTAAAACTATCTTAAGAAAAATATGTTATCCTTTTATTTTAATTTATAATGAACCAATGGTATTTCAAATCATCATATATTTATGGTTTTTGGCATCAAACTTTCTCATGATCAATCTCTATATCACTCTCTATTAATCCTTGTCTTTAGTATTCTCTTTTATGTCCATGTTTTCATTTCCCTCCAATGTTCTCCTACTTGAAAACCTAGTAATGTGTTATTATAGATAGACTTCATACTTTCCATTATAAATTATCAAGATGATGTTTTTTAACCCTTTTAATGATATGGGTTTCCAATAAAACTTTTTTCATATGTCAAACCATTTATTTCCTTGATCAAGATTAAAATGAAAGGATATAATTTATTTAAGGGGTAAAATGTAGCACATCAATATTTTAAAATAGGACCATCTTGTTTGATAGAATATATAACCAAAGACACCAATTTTAGAAGATAATTTAATACGCCTATACTTTATCATATATTTATTTTTAAATAAAATCAATCTCTGTAGTAGTTTGTGATGCGTACATCACTGGGTTTAAACTAAATGTGATACTCTATTAAAATATTATTATTTTAAACATGACCATTATAAACTAGAGGTTAAGTTGAACAGTATTAATAAGAATAAATAAATTATGAAAACTATATGGTTTAAAAATTTATTAAATAAATTCATTGGTTATATATTGATTATAAGTAAGATAAGGATTATCTAAAAGAAAAAAAGAAATGTTTTCTGAAAAAATATTTTTTTAGATGATGTTTTGTCTCACTTTGTACACATTATTTAAGACTAAATTATTTCAATTTTATAAAACTTATTTTAAAATATAAAATTACTTTTTAAAATATAAATTTAAAAATTATATTTGGGTGATTTGTTTTAGAATTTTTTGAAAAGATTAATTATTTGATGAATTGTGAAAAATTAATATTTTTATTGAAAACTACTTTTTATTTAATTTTTTTACAAGGTTAAATTATATTTTAAATTGGTATTAAATTAAATATAGTTAAATTATAATACAATTTAACTAATATATGTCATTTTAATCAATTTCATATTTAATTATGATACAAAAACGTTTTAAATTTTTGAAATATTTTCTTTGAAAAAAAAATTTCAACATGTTTGTGGGTTTAACTTTAAATTCAATTATGTAAATTATATAAATTGAATCCAAAAAATGGATTTAATATTTATAATAACAATAATAATATTAATTTATATTATATAATATTTTAAATTTTAAATTTTACGCTAATTAATAGTGAAAATAGTAAAAATTAGTTACCGCACTTGCAGTCAAAATGGGTTTACTGGGGGTTAAACTAAGAATTTAATGGTTAAAAATAACCCAAAACATGTATGAATACTATTTTCATGGAAAAAATTAGAACTTATAAATACCACCTTAAAATATAATTTCATTTAGAAGTATTTATTTGGGAATTACTTTATCATTTTTTAATTTTTTGGGAAATTTCCAAGTAATTTCCAAGAAGGTCCCTTTTCCCACTTAAAAAAGGGAACTTGCTAACCTCGCTTATTAAAGCATAACAATCCATTTATCATGAACATAACCTACCAAAATATCTTCCCAAAATCCTAATACACATTATAGATATTATGGTCTTCTCAAAAAACCAACCCTACGGTATTTAAGGAGAGATCCAAATGAAGTTCCACTTACAGATGGTAACCATCTTAATAAAGCCCTTTCTTTTTTATCTTTTATTTTTATAAAATAAATTATGTGTTAAAATATAAAATATAATAATACCAGAATATAACATATAATAATATGTTATTATGTTTATATAGTAATCCCTATGAATTTTCTTCTCCATAAAATGGGAAACAAATCCCTTGCTCTTGTGTACGGTAGACTACCACCTTGGGAACCAATTTAATTTTTTTTCCATCACCAACTATAATAGATTGTAATAATTATGTAATTAACATATTTATATGATATATATTACATAAATATACTTTTTTAATCACAGTATCACATATACCTACTTATCTTCATGCATGTTGGAAAATAATAATGCTGCTTGTGTGTACGGCGGACTACTGCCTCGCGAACCGATGTGATGTGTTTTTCCTATTTCCATTTTACTTGGATTGTAATAAGGATAACATAAAATAATATATATGATATTTTTAAAATAATTATACTTTTTTAATTATCATATAACATATTCCTTCTTACATTCTCATTTAAAATATGATATCGTCTCTCATGTGTAGGGAGGACTACTGCCTCACGTAGCGATGTGACCCTTTTTCAGTAAATATTTACATGAAAAGTTATAATGAAAACTTTAATTAATATATTTGATAAATTATACATTATAATGACTCTGTAAAATGAGATATATTATATAACTACCTTTTTTCTATCCTTTTAGAAAAATTTAAATGATGTTTATGCATTCATACGACATGTCGTCTCTATAAACTGTGTAACCCATTTTTAATATCCAACGTTTATAGATTAATATAAATATGTATATAATGAATATATTTGATATTTATATAATATTTAAAATTAATTATATTATGTAACCATGATAAAATTAAAAGGATCAAAATTATCCAATTGAAACAGAAATATAAAATAAAGCTATTATCACCCGAAACACTGATTTTAACAAAGAATTTTAACAAACCAGTGAAAAAAGAATAGGATTAAATAATATACGGTATGATATATCTTATTATTTTTATGTAATAGATGTATAATAAAACTATATTTATTATATTTTTGGTTCAGGAAAATTTAAAATAATTTGAACCATAGGTAAGGGTTTCTCACCTTTTACTTTCGAGAGACATATTCCATATTCACAACTTATTCTCGTGCGTCATGTATATACATACCCTTTATGATATTTCATATCATGAATATATTTATATTCATGTAAATAAAAGTTTCAGTTTTTTATTTCTTTTATGGGGCTTACAATTCATAAGTTACCAAAGTGGTAAAGGTTTATTTCATAATCTCATCATTATTCAGGATTTTTTAGGTTTAAGTCTCCCTTGGTGGAATTATTTGATATTTATATCTAAAAACTAATATATTTTATTATCCTCTTATTATTAATGAAATTTAAAAGTAATAATACCATTTTTATTTTATTTAGTAATTTAAAATGATTGGGAAACTGATTTTTTAGAAAATATTGCTTCATTTCCCTCTTCGATCGAAAATCCTTTTTCTTCCGTAACCATGTTTTCTGAATATGTTTTAAAAAATATTTTTAAAATTTTCCAAATGGTTTATTAAATAATTTTTATCCATGTATGTATTTTTAAAAGAAAACTTGTAAATAATTTTAATGTTGTTTTCTAAACAAGGCATATTTTTCTTTTACTGAAAATATAAAAGGAATATTTGTTTTAACATGTACGAAATGAGTAAAATTTCCCACCACCAATACCACTAAATATTTTAAAACATACATTATAAGTTTAAAATGTTATTTTTAAAAAAATGATTTCAAAATATTTTACAAAATTTTTGTTTTAAAAATATTTTAAATGTGAAAAGGCAATTTTCCTCAAGAATACTTTTAATGACCTTTTTATGGTATTGTTATTTATCAACAATAGAAACCCTTTATTGAACTTATGATCTGCTGGAGATATGTTGTATTGATATCATCCTTATTCTTTATTTGGAGGGTTTATCATCATTTTTACTAAGTAATTTTAATTTTATCAATATTCCTCATATTACTTTGGATGGTTTATAATTATGTTTATTTGACTGGGGTGAGTATTATAGTTTCATATGTTATTTATTCAATATGAATGCTTATTTTGATTATGTTTCACCTTTTTAAGGTGATAATTACATTGGAATTATTAAGTTAGGGGTGTAGACTGGTTATAGATATGATGTCGATTCATCAACAGGTCTCATGAAACAAACCAGTTAGCAAAATTAAAGGGGTTTTTACCCATAGTTTTAAATAGACTTGTAAAACGTATTGAATGGATGTTTTATGTCTGAAATTATGCATTCCCTAATTATGAGATTAGTTTTTTACATTCATGTGATTATTATATTTTTTAGAATATACATGGATAAGTTTCAAGCATATGTTTTTGTTTTTACAGTTTTATTTGATCATGATTTATTCATACCATATTATGCTCAAGTTATTATTTAAATGGAATGTGTTTCAGTTAATTGCCTAATAGTAATTATTATTACTTATTCATCATAGATTTTGATGTACATATACCCTTATGGAGCATCTAAGGACACCAATATATTATGCTTTATTTTCACAAGGATATTAGGAAGTGTTTTATGATTGGTATGCAGGGATATACTAAGAAAAATAATATAATTATCAAAGAAAAAACATTGAATATTTTATATTTTAAAATTTATTATGAATTTCATGTATGAATATAATTTTTTAGGATTTCTAAACTATTTAGTACTTTGGGATGTGATTGATTATATCAATTTTCAATGTAATAATGTAAACACTAGCTCTAGGCTACTAAAGTCAAGGTTGTTACCTGCACTTTATACTTCTCACACATGGTTAGAAACATGAAATCCTAAATGAGGTGAGAAGTATACATGATTTATTGTAGTAGTAATTATCAATGATGGAAGATTTTTATTCCTTGTATTTTTTTCAGTATATGGGAACTGATAGATCTTATAGGAGGAAATATGGAATTGTAAAAAGGGTTTATCATGTGAAGAAAGAAGCAGATGGTAGAGTTTGGTACAAAGAATGATTAGTTATGAAGGGGTTCCTATAATATGAAGAAGTAGAATTCAATGATACTTTATATCCTATTGTGAAACACATGCCAATTCATATGGTTCTCTTCTTGGTTTCCATAGAAGGGTTTGTCATTACCGGACCCACTGGGCATGCCTCACTATTGGTAAGCCAATTGTCACACCCTAATCCCTCCTATAAAAGGATAAGGGATGGTGAAAAGAATTGAGTAGGAATAATACTGAAATGGGAGGCCTTAACTTATGTACCTGTATGTACTCACACAACCTACTCCACGAAATAATGTATAATCAATAATAAATGACTAGAAGATTTAGAGTGTGAACCATGGATTCAACAAAATCTAGGGAAAAAATTAAAATAGGGTAATACGATAAATATAAAGGGAAAAAATACATACCTAACAAGAATTTTTTTCCAAACCTACAAACAACTAAAAAAGATAAAACTAAAGAGTTACTAACTCACAGTCTCCAAGACTGACCACTGAACATTTTCAATACCATAAAACACTATGCTACACTAAAACGAGGTCCACCAAGGTCATCGCTAATATATCTATTCTCTGTATAAGAAACAACACATGTAGGAAAATTCTATATAGGGGTGTGTATATAAATACCCAATTAGATTCCCTGAAAACCAAAGATAGAGAAAATAGAAATAACAACAATAATATCAACCCATAATCAAGAGGGTAAAAAAATCCAACATCATATATGCTCAGAAAAAACTCAACAAAAGAGAGAAAGGGGATCTATATCTCTATAGATAGATAATAATGAAGAGTATTCCAGTAGCTTCATATACCACATATCATATAAAGGTATTATGTGTAACTTATAAAAAAATAGTGGCCCCACACCACACCATTGTCTATCACAGTTGATGGGGGAACCACTCTAATGGAGGACCATCTCCCTGGATGAGATCATGATAGTGTGTCTAATCCATGGATAGAATACCTGCAACCTCTTTAACATGGGGGGAGTTCTATATATACCTTTATGAACCATATAGGGGACCCAATAACTAGGATAGGAAGTGGAGTACTGACCCTGGTAAAACTACAAATTTCACACCCAATCTCTACCATCAACTAATCATCAATAAGAGAATCATACCACTAGCATAACCCTGCCTCAGATCATTGATTCAAAAAAAAGTTCACCATCACTCAAAACATGGAAAACTACTCAGAATAGGATACTTGTGGTTCAAAATATGAGTTTTGAAGAATGAGATAAAAATATATATAAGTTTTATAGAATCATACATGGTGAGTACATAGGGTCACATGGTGTATGAAATCTCATGGAAACTTGGGGGTTTCCACACCTAAACATGTATGTGATAGCTATTTGGATATACACATAATTTACATGGAGTTAATGACATGTAAGGGGATCATTAGGTATGCTCATTTCCTCCTAAACAGTTCCTATATACTCTAGTTTCACCTAGGATCTCGGGCCATGTATGGGTTCTCTAGATGTGTCTGTTCCAGTGTACCCTATCCATGCATGTATACATGGCTATGTCCATTACCATATACCCCTGTATTATATTCTTATTAGACATTAGTAAAGAATATGGCATGTGGATAGAAAACATGTCATGTGATATTTAATTATAGTCCAAACCCTTGACACCATAAAAGGGGGAAACACAAAATTTGTTCTTCCAAAGTACATGTCATTTATGTCATTATTTTCCATAAACTCTCTATAATTTAAAACTTCTTTTCCAATGACACATCCACCAACAATATAACTAAAAAATCCTCCATGGATCTTATATTGGGAGTAGATCGTGCGATATTCGCTGCGAGCGGCTAGATTCCAACCACTCAATCCTCTCATAAGCACCCCCATTACACCACATCATTGTACTACCAATACCATGGATAAAAATACTCAATCCATCACCCTAAATCCACAATATACCTTTATCCATTATAAAAACACCACTTCTAAATTTTTTCAAACATTTTCCACAAATATGGGGGTTCGATCGCACTCAAATATTGCCCGATAATGTTGAATCGTGAACTTATGGGCCAATAATGAAGAACGTGAAGAATGATGGATGTAAAAAATAATGAATTAAAACTATCATTGGATAATTTGATCCAATCCGATAATTATATAAATAAAGAAAAGGGTGAATAAAATCACAATAAACATACATTAATAGGTCTAATAACACTAGGGAAATTTTGGGCTCATGTGAAGAACAATAAATGACCAAAAGAGAGAATATTGGAAATAAATAAATTAAGAATTAATAAGTGGAAAAAACCACGAAATAACATAAAATATATAAATAATGGATCATTATTTAGTTAATAATGCATCTATTAGTGATAAAGCTGGTAATATTATTGCATTCTTCATCCACCTCAGGATTATATTTGATCGTTGTTGTAGATCCATGCTCTTAGGTTTCCAAATAAAATAATAGCTCTTACTAACTCCTATAATCTCACATATTTATATGGATAAACTTATAAAATCATTATAATGATTTATTAATAGAGGGGAATTCTTTTTTGGGTCATTTAATAAAATTAAATATATCTAATTATTTAATTATATAATGTATCCT
Source organism: Viscum album (assembly GCA_963277665.1). Lineage (NCBI taxonomy): Eukaryota > Viridiplantae > Streptophyta > Magnoliopsida > Santalales > Viscaceae > Viscum > Viscum album. The sequence goes on from OY728123.1 coordinate 1,763,185,108, forward strand.
CAAACACACACCTTTATCTGAACATACTATACTGACCACCTTTATATTGTGATGAGGGTAAAACTCATCTTCCAGAAACAACCAAGGTCTCAGATTTCCCATATGATGTCTTGGTCAATAGGGAAACCATTTATATTAAAAACATGCATGTGTGTCATTATGTATGTATTAATTTTTTATATATTAATTCTTGGGTGTTGTGATAGCCTAACACCTCACCAATTGTAAAGAAAAATATGTAGATATGTATATATAAAATAAGTATCAAACTACAAAAACCGGGGTCATTAAATTATACCATCCCTCAAATATTTTTTCTAAAAATTACAAGATACTCAAAAAGGTGGGGTACTGATTTTTCATCTAACTCTCAAATTCTCAGCAGCTCTCCTATAGACTCCCAGGATGCCAAATCTCTTGAAATTGATGAATGATTCATTCTCATAGAATCTATAATTGTCAATCCTTGATCATCACCATGTACTCCACAAAGGATGACCCTTCCACTATGTACATATCATCCAAGTTGATAACATATGTTGGTTCATGCATGTATCTCATTGGCTTCAACACATGAAAGGTTTCATTTACTCAATCAAACTTTGGGGGAAAGGTGAAGTGGTAAGACACCTCAGGGACCATTAATAAGATCATGAATGGACCAATGAATTGTAGGGATAGCTTTCTTCCTCATGTAAATATCTACAATACTATTCATGTGGAGACTCTCAACAAAACATGGTCCCCTTATCAAACTCCCAAGGCCTAAGACATTGGTCCATGAAATATTTCTATTATCTTTGGGTTTTCCTCATGGAATCATGGATCACCTAAAATCTCTTTATCTTTTCCAACATCAACTTTGTCCCAAAAAGATATGTCTTTCAAATCGTAGTCTAGCACAAGGGTGACCTACAAGTTCTCTCTTACAGATCCGTGAAAGGTTTTATTCCACTAGTACAATGATATATATTATTATAAGATAATTATACTAGTGGAAAATGATCCCCCATACACCAAATCAAGTCCAACACATAGGCTCTCAGTATATCATCCAAAACATGGATGTTCTAATAAGTCTATCTCTATTTCTAGGGTTGAAATGTTGTGATCATCTATAACTGGGTCCCAAATGCCTCATTCAAGACTGTCAACAATTGTGATGTCAACCAATAATCAAAATTAAAGACAATAATCATGGGAAACCATGAACTCAAAATATCGACCACATGTACAACTACCACAAACTCTCAAATGAACTTTATTTCATAATGGAAATATTGTGTGATGACTTGTTGATTCTATCAATAATCACCCAAATAGAATAGTGGCCTCTCACTATTCTTGGAATCCCCATAAAATCATCTATCGGTATGAAATCCCACTTCCATTTTGGGATCTCATGAGGTTGATTAAAACTTGTTGGAATCTAATGTTTATCCTTTACTTACTGACATGTGATACACCCGGAGACAAACTCAAAAAGTCAATTCCTTATGAAATCCCACAAAAACAACCACTAAAGGTCCTTTTATATCTCCTCTACACGCATATGTATATCCGAGGGGGATGTATAAAAATACATCAAAACCTCCACATGCAATGTGATTAAAACTATAGTCCATCACTATAAAATAATGACATTCTCCCCTCCTTTAGAAAACTTATATGGTGCATCTCCTAAGGATATATGGTCAAACCAAATTTCGCAGTTGACTTCTACCACCTGAGAATCTCTCACATGTTGAAGAATCAGTGGAGTCACTAACATCAACTATAGATAAGATGTACCAATCTTCTAACATCCCTCCCCTCACCCATTGTCTAGGGAAGAGGCGAATGTTCCACTAACCTTAGGTAACATCGCCATGGTACCAAAGGTCAGAAATAAATTCCAAGAGATTAGAAAATAATTGGGAGATGATTTTTTCATTAATCATAAGGAAACTTATCTACACAGTATAAACGACTAAGACAATCTATATGACATATGAACATAAATTATAAAACACAAATAATAATCCAATAGAACATCAAAATTGGAGTGATAAAAGAACATGTAATTTTAATGAAAAATACCCAATGGAAAACATGACACAAATAAATCATTTGAAATGATCCCAAGTACCACCCAAAAATTCTCCATGCTTTAACTACACCTTCCCTTCCAATAACATCACTATGCATCAAAAGATAAGTATGATACCTTTTCATTTCAAATGTCCTAATATATAATTTATTAAAACTCACTGAAGTACCCAAGAATAGGGTGAGTATAAAATCATACGGTATTCCCCAAAGAATTCGCAAATAACATGACTAGGAGAAAAATTTTATTCACATTTTACATAAAACTATTCAGAATTAGTTAAAACGGTTTATATCAAAACCAAAAAGATATTCATGTAAAATATTAACAATTCTTAAAACCACTTTACATCATTTAGAATACCAATCACAATGTTACCATACACACACAAACACATGCCAAGTGATGGTTCCATACTAATGGTTGGTCTCTCATCGATCCACTATGTTGTCAATAGGTGAAAAGTTTCTACATGCCCCAATTACAGACAACTATTATCCTATATCATTTTCAAGAAATATTGGTTCCACAATGGCACAAAACCCTTATCTATGGTCACGTCTAAGTGATAAACTCACACTAACCATGTATTCCAAATCCCATGCCGAACCAATTCATAATAAACCATTCCTTCTTGAAAACAATTTATCCAATATTTTTCTTTTATCAAAATGATACCTTAATTTCAAAAATAACATTTTAAAATTATAAAAAGCGTGTTTTACAAAATGCGACCATTTTTTCCAATATCCAATGCATAAATAAAAATGGATCCCCATTAAGAATAACTCCAAGTTTCCATAATAAATAAAGAAAAACAATTTGACAAAACTAATCCTTCAAGTTCTAGAATAGTGTAGATAATAGAGAATCCAACTACCCATAAGTAATTGAATAAAATGAAGAACAACAATAAAAATTATAGGGTTAAGTTTGAAACACCTTATCTTTACTAGATCCATAGATGTCTCATCAAAAATAAAATCACAACATATTGATATTTTCATCACAAATTAGATCTATAGTTCTAATATATATAATATTAATGGATCTAAGAAGCATATAGATAGAATACTGAGAGATAATGATTCTACTGATGATTCCAAATATATAATTCACTTTGATTTTTCAGAAATTTACTTTTGGATTGGAGTGAATTGTCTCTCAAGCCTTGGGAGGAAGAAGAGTTCCATACTCTAGAATAATAGAAGAGTAAAGAGGGTAACATGGATTTAATCAATATTAAAATAAAAATAAGTTTGGTATGAGAACCAACACACCAAGACATATCCAACAGACCTTACTAAAAACATACTGGGACAACACATGCTATGACAAAAGGCAAGTTACCACATCGTAACCAGCTTGGTCAACACCATGTTTGTAAAACATATCCCATTCTATGTTGTAATTCCTATAATTAATGGGTGGGTGATACAAAAAAACCCTTATAAACCATGACACTACAAAAAAATGGATTATTACACATGAAATTATTACTCTATATGATTTCCAAAATTTGAATCGGTGTAGTAAATCCACCTCAATCCCCCTACACTACACCCTGTGGACTCCATGCCATATCCACAAAAGTCTCACACCACAGATAGGTCTTTATGGTATAGAATTTATATAAATAGAAGTGGATCTATGTTTATCCTCTAAGATACTACACCATAGCAGATCCCTCTATGATGCAGTAACCAAATTCCAAAAATGAATCATATTCTCTATAACATAGCCTTCACAGGAAACCTTTCGAAACACCCTCAAAATTCACTAGAACCCCCAAAAACTAACCCAAGTATTATATAATCATAAAAAGGGTAAATAACATGAAGTTATGGAGTGTTATATTCTCTTAAACTTTGTTCATTCCATCCTTGTAAATTAGAAAACCTGTGTTTTTATAAAATATCTTGGGCCATTTCCCAAATATTTCCTTTTCACACTCCCATGTCTCATCCTAAATTAGAAAATGATTACATAAAACCGATACTAACTAATTATTTTCCCATAAAATAAATTCTCTTGACTATCCAAAATCCTTATTGTCACATAAATCAATGTATCAATCGGTTCATGATCAACATGGTCCCCTTGAATAACATGGTTACGGTCAGGTTGGTACTTCTTAAATTAAGATGCATGAAACATATTATTCATGGAACTACAATTTAGAGTTAAATCCAAACATTATTCCACATAACTCACTCATTCAGTTATATCAATAGGGAAAATATACCATTTAAAAAATTTTCCTTTTTTACTAAAATGATGATGCCCCATCTTTAGAGTGATTCCCAAGAAAGCACGATCAACCACCCTAAATGATAATGTTCATCAATGATAATATGAATAAGTGGTGTACTGCCTATTTCCACCCAAAAAATTAAGGAACGATAAGTACAAATATACAAAGATTCAAAAAGATCCATATATATATATCAACGCCTAATAACTTTTCTTATATATGAACTTCAGAAATGGTATATGATCCCCCCATAGGCCTCCACAATTCATCACAAAATCACTGAGCATGTCTTCAAGATTTTGTATCATCCTATTGGATTTTACATTTGTTTGAGTATGATATATTATGCTCATAGCTAGTTATATTCCCAATGATTTATATAATGATTTCTAAAAAATGAGATGTGAACTTGGGATCCTTATAAGAAATAATTGAAACGGGTTCTCCGTATAGCTTTAAAACCTCTCAAATATAGATTGTTGATAGTTCTTCAACTATATTGGTTTCATGAATTGAAATGAAGTGAGTTGACTTCATGAGACGATCCAGAATAACCCATATAAAATCATGTTTCAGAAACATTTTTGGTAGGCCATTGAAAAAATCCATAGATATCTACTCTAATTTCTATATGGTAGTAGGCATAGAATGAAATATACCAACATGTCATTGGTTCTCTGCCTTGATCTATTGACATGTGTGGCATCTCAATGAAAATTCTTCCACTTTTCTCTTCATATCACCCCACCAAAATTGAGTTCTCAATGACTTTTAGATTTTCTATTTACTCAAATGAACAAAAAATCTCAAATGGTGGTAGGTATTAAGAAATTATTCCTAATAATTTGGAGGTACCCCAATCTGGTCTCCAAAAATCATCATAGAATTCTCATTTAGAATTAAACCCTCAATGGTCTCTCCACTATTGATTTTAGACCTTAGGTTGAAAGATTCTAGTTTGGATTTATAATAATCCCCTACATTAATAATGAAATCAAGAAAAAAATATATTGGAATGAAAACAACAACATCATATTGCTCTACACAATCTAGATGAATATCATCTATAACAAATATTGGCTTCCATTGATCTGGAGCCCCATTAGCCAACCAGTTATATGACATACTACTAAATTCATCTTCCATGAAATTCCATTTACAAGGAGTATACATCATATTTAGTTCAAACATCTAAATATATTTCATCCATATTCATTTCCATATGTTAAAATCTCTTTGTGATAATTGTTTAAGCTCTTATGATCTATAAACACCATAAATTTATCAAAAAAAAGATAATGATCCAATGTCTTCATAACATGGAATACATTATTTAATTCTAAATATTATGTTACGTAGCTTTTATCATTAACCCACAAAAATCATGATCCATTGGTGAAAACATAATCTCCCTATATGATAACACATCCCAATCCAGATCCAGATGAATCACAAAAAGCATCATAAATAATCCAGACTCTAGAAATATGAGTATAGGTGCTGATGTAAGACAAGAATTATGTTCTATAAAGGATTTATATCACTTTTTATTCTGTTTTAAAGGAACTCATTTCCTTATCAAAGTAGTCATTAGTGAAGAAAGAGATGAGAAATCCTAAATAAAGAATCTGTAGTATCATTCTATGCCAAGGAAACTACGTATCTCGAAGGCATTTTTTGTGGTGCCGAAGAGATAATAGTTTCTATGTTTTTTGTATTTATATAAAATAATTTTTTGGATATGAAATGACCATGTAATTTGACCACATATATCCAAAAATCACACTTTGAAATTTTATCATAAAGGTGATGCTCTCCCCAATATATTCATCACTATAGCCAATTGTTGTTCATTATCAGTCATTATCCTAGAATACACCATAATATTGTTGAAAAACACCGCTACTAAGAAGTCAAGATACCTATGAAATATCATATTCATAAATATAACAAACACTAATGGTGAATTTGTAAGACCAAATGGAATTACCACATAATCATAATGGATATAATGACTCCTAAAATATGTTTCTAGAACATCCTCCTTCCAAAAATTGTGTTAATGATAATCTAACCACAATTCAATTTTTGGGAACCATTATGTTCCCCTTAATTGATTAAATATATCATCGATTTTTTTAGAGGATAATTATTCTTTATCATAACTTGGTTAGTCTTGCAATAATCTCCACAAATCCTAAGAGTTCGGTCCACTTTATTTATAAAAAGAATCAGTGATTTCAAAAGGGACATACTCAGTTGAATGAACCCTTTGCATTCCAACTCGTCTATTTGAACCTTAAATTTAATTAAATCTATTATTTTCATCCTATAATAATGAAGTGAAATATGAATGGTCCTTAGTAAGAGATATATCTCAAATCCCACTTCACTTTCCAGTGGAAACCCATAGATATGATAGGGTAAAATGTCATAAAAATGGTCAATGATGGTTGGAAAATCTTTATGTCTCATATCATCCATAGATTCCATGGTGACCACCGAGAAATTATAATATATAGTCTCGATCACCAGTACTAATGGCCCTTAACTATTTTAATTTTATTATTAACCCCCCTTAAAAAGATTCTTAACACCATCATATTAAGTGAAACTAATTTTATGAGAATAATAGTTGATATGGGATTTGGATGTCGTCAACCAATCCATTCCCAAAATCAAGTCAAAAATTTCCATCTCAAGAATAGAGAAGTCACAAACCAATTCACCATAATAAATAGTTATTGTATGTGTTTCACACTTAAAATATTGACACTACCATTGGAAAAGTGGGGTTTTCATTTTCAAAATTGAAGGAATAATCTCAACATGAATCTCTATAAGATTAATTACATGAGAAGAAATAAAATAGTGGGATGTTCTCATATCAAACAAGTAATTAATAAGAGTAGAATTCAGAAAAACTCTACCTCCCACCAACAAAATACCAGATTGAACATCCATGATCACCTAATTTTCACCTCACATTTTCTTACTCATTGTCGCTTTCTCTTTTTTATGCAACTAAGATTTCATAGCCTGATGAGTCATGGTGTTTATATAATATATTTGGCTCACTCAGTTTGGAGGATTCAAGTTATTATAATGATGTATTCTAGTCAAAGCATAAGATGACTGCGATATATAAGATGAATTCCCATCACCATAATTTTGAGCATAGTAACAATAACACTAGATCTGTCCCATATATTAATATATGTGACATGATTCAGGAAATGTTGTACAATATCACTTGATATGATCAAAGTAACCACATTAGAAACATCCGTGATTAGTTCTAGGTCATAGAGGGAAGTTGACATATCCCACTATCTTATTTTGAGATATCCCCCCTCTATGGAAGTGGGTTTCCCACTTCTATTTATTTCCAGCATTGGAGTTCCCACCCGTTCCAATAGAGATAAATATGTTCCCTCTAACCATATTTCTAGAGATATACCTTTGTGCTATAGTATCTCTATTTACCATCTCTATATTTTCTATAATACATTGGAATAAAATCTTTGAGTTAATTTATGATCATATCCCCAACTAGAAAATCTATTCTTTTAAGGATGCACTTGTAGATACTTCTGGTAAAAATTAGACTAAGTTTATAAACATGTCCACATACTCTCTAACCAAGATATTTTATTACATTAAGATGAATAAATTTGTTTTCTTGGTGATCTAAAAGGTGTGAGGAAAGAATTTCTTATTGAAAAATTCTTTAAATTCCTCCCATGTAATGTTTAGGTCAACTTCATCATGAATAGTTAAATCTGACCATTGGTGTGCTAGATCCTCAAGAATGTATGTTTCTAACTTGAATCTCAACTCATTTGGTGTTCCATGTAAATAAAATATCCAATTCATCATATTTAGTCACACCTCCACTTTTTTAGGTTTCGAATCCTCCTAAAAATGGGTGGATTATATTTCTAAAAATGGATAGACCGATCCACATATCGAGGCTCATCATTTTTTTCCACTATCAATGGCATGAAAATCCTGAACAATGTTATGGAAAAGTTGTTTGTTCACTTGAGACTCAGGCGAAACTAATTTTTTGTTTGCCTCTTCTAGTTGATTTTTAAAATTTCTACCCTATTCTATTCAATATAGTTTGAAAAAAACTCCCTTAATATAACTCACTAGAAACTAAAGTCCTAGAAATTTTATATTACCATATCAACAACAACCATAACAATCATTTTCAAAATCCAACCACTGTATGAATTTTAATTATTTTTCAAAAATCATAAAACCTAGGATGATCAATGCAGTCCTAATTAGAATTCACACTACCAATGCATTATATGAAATCCTCATTTTCTAAACCCACAATGATTAGATGAAAACAATACTAGAAGTGTATTAAAACACTTATGTTTCCAAATCACCTTAGTAAAATTAATTTTAACATAGAAAGGTTAGATATGACTTTTTAGGCTACACATTTCAATTTCTAAAATTCTAACCACCTTTAAATAAATCTAAATAAAGGACCAAACATGACTAATAACATTTGTAACGTCCCACCCTCACCCATTGGATTGGGAATATGTAGAGGTTCTACTAACTTTATATTACATCCCCAAACACCAATGGCTGATAATAAGATCCAAAGTATTAGAAAAACTATAGGGGATGATTTACCCTTTAATTAATGATAATGAAACCTGACTACATAGTATAAACAACCAGTATAATCTATATGATGCTTGAAAAAGAACAATATATATCAAATAATAATCCAATAGAACTAAAAATTCACAATGACAACATAATATGGAATATCAATGAAAAATAAGAAAAATAAAACATGACTCAAGGATATTTTGTGACATGATCCCAAGTACTACCTAAACAGGCTCTAAGCTTCGACTCCACCATCCCTACCCATGATAACAGTTTGATTAAATAGAGAATTATGATACATTTCACTTTCCTATGTCCCAAAATATAATATCTACAAATATGTTGAAGTTCCCAACTAGAGGGTGAGTATAAACATAGTTGTTATTCCCAAAAAAACATCCCAAATCATGCCACTAGGATAAAACTTATTATCAAATATAATATAAAACAATTTAGAAGTAGTTAAAACAATTTATATCAAAACTGTAAAAAGTTTATGTGTAAAATAAAAACAATTCTTAAAACCATTTCTCATCACATGGAAACTGAATACCCATGTTACCACACAAATAACCCCATGAATACTTTGTAACAGTTCCATACTCATGATTGGTCTCTCATAGATCCACTAAGACTTCATAGGGTTACCAATTACCAGGTGACCCAATGGAACACATCCCTTATCCAAGGTCACAACCAAGTAATATAGGTTCCCTGATTTCACACACCCCATATACAGGGTTATGTCCAAGCAATGAACTCATGCCAACCATGTATTCCAAATACCATGCCAAAACAATTCACAATAAACCATTCCTTCTCAGGAACATTACATCAAACAATTTCTTATATCAAAATTAAAACATAATTTGAAAACTAACATTTTAAAATTATAACAATGTGGATTCAAAAAAGGCATCCATCATTCCCAATTTCTAATTAATAAATCAAAATGGCTTACCATAAAGAATAAAACAAACTTTAAAAAACAAATCTAGATATTATTTTAAAAAAACTAAGACTTATTGTCGTAGAATAGTGGATATGAGATATAACCCACCTACCTCTCAATGATTGAAAAAATTAAATAATGACACTAAAAATTCTTGGTCTTAGTTCGAAACACATTTTCTTCACTAGATCCAATGATATCTCATCAAGATTCACATAAAAACACATATATCTATTTATAATGGAATATGTATATGGTTATTAGAGAGATGAGAAGAATAGATATAATAAGAAAAAGGAAGTAAGAGAGAAAGATCAAGAGTTTACTGATGATTCTGGATCTCCAACACACTTTTATTCTTCTTGAAGGCACTATCATATCGAAGGGAGTTGTCTCTCAAGCCAAGGGATGAAGAGGAGTTCGAGACCATAGACGATTATAAGAATAAAGAGGGGTTTTGGGGATTTCATACCAAATAAAATAAAAAATAATTCTAGGCTAATAACTACCACACCATTGAATAGACAAGGGGGCATGATGTATACATATTAGGACAACAAAGTCTATGAAGTTGGGAAAGGTACCATGCTATAACCGGATTGGGAAATATTGTGTCTAGAAAACATGGTGCATGATACAAAATAGATCCTATAATTTAGGTCAGTGGTTTATGGCATGGCCCCCCTACACCGTGTTACATCAAAAAAGTTCTTATTTCCTAGCCAATTATTATTAATTTATGGTGAAAAATTGGAAGAGTCATGGTAAATCCACCTCGAGCCCCATACAACACTCCCTATGGACTCTACACCACAACCACTAAACTCCCACACCACAACCAGGTATCCATAGTGAAAGAATTATATAAATGTAAGTCGATTTTAATTTCCCCTCTAGGACCCTATGCTGTAGAAGTGTCCTCTATAGAACAGAAATAGAAGGCCTATACTGCAAACCATGATCCACTATGTAGATTTCTCTAGAATCCTTCCAAAACACCCTCAAACCCAACTAGAAACTCTGGAAGCCAAACCCAACCATTCTATAATCTCAAAAAATAAAACAAGGCTATGTAAATGAATCTTGGGGTGTTACAGCTCTCCTCCACCAAGGTTATATACAATAAATCCAACTGCTTGGACACCTCCTTCACCAATCAAGAATTAGATTTCTTACTAATGGAATCTTTCACCATATTTATCTTCCCTGTTGTGTATACTATCTTGAAATAATTTCTCTATGGGAACTCTATGCAACATTTATGTATTAGTTTAAGATCTATCTATGTGAATATGTATCTGAGACTTTTATGTTTTAAGTAAAGAATAAAATGTTCACCCAAAAGATAATCCCTCCACATCTTCAAGGATAATACCACTATTACCAACTCTATGTCATTTGTTATGTAATTCCACTCATGGGGTCTTAGCTACCTCTACCCATAAGCAATCAATTATTTACTTTTCTTCAACATGCATTCAATTCGATCTCCAAAGGAACTAAAAAACACATACTCAATTCCCCCCTCCAATATCCATAAGGATCACAGACCAACCTTAGACTAAACTCCTAAAAGAATCTATGACACTACCCACGTTTGGTAAACAACTGCCCTTTCCACAAAAATTTAGTCAAAGTGGGTTTTTTCTCCATGAAACGTCGTCTATGAACCTCCTATAATACCCCTAAAACCTAAAAAAACTCTGCACCTCAAACACACTCCTGGGTGGGTCCCATGATATCACTACATCAATATTTTATAGATCCATACCTATACCATGATCATAGATTTCATGACCTAGAATGTTAACATTTTTTATCAAAACTAAAATGTTGAGAGATTGCTATATAGCCAATAATATTATAGTAATTATAATACCATCCTTAAATTCTCTTCATTCAACTCCTCTAATGTTGAACATATGATAATGTTATTAATAAAGACATCAATGAATATTTCAAATTATGTTTGGATGATCTAGTTCATAATATCCATGAACACAATAGGGGTATTAGTTACACCAAAATGCATCATTATTAACTCATAGTTCCCATAAATACATCAGAATGAAGTCATCTGAATATCAACCTCATAAACCATTAAAAGATGGTATTTAGACCTGAGACCCAAATTTTATACACAACATTTACCATTCAACTATTTTAGAAGGCAATCAATAATTTGAAAGGGGTAATTTTTCTTAATCCTTACCTAATTAGGTAATGATAGTCACCACAAAGTCTTATATTCCCATATATCATGTTAATGCAAAAAACTGGAACCATCCAAAGGGATACACAATGTATGAAAAAACCTTTATCGCAAAATTATTACAACTACACCCACCACCACTAGATCTAAATCGAGGCTATCTGATATGCACCATAAGATATCAGAGTTTTTTAAGTGTGTAAGTCGATACTGAAGTCAATCTCTCACCCCAAATATAATCTCAAAACTTCTTCATGGAAGAAATCCACATTATCCTACACTTATACTGGATGCTAGATGGTGTAATTACACACAATACCAAGGGATAAACATTAAAATTGATGGGTTATAGATTTCAGTTTCCTACTCATAATCCCCACATTATCATCCATAATATCTCTCTAAACCAAAAGGGATAATATCATCCCCTTAGTATGAAGGAAGTTGAATCTCCTATAATGAAAATCAATCTATCCATACACCATATATATCAAGTCCATTCCCAGGATAATGTCACAGGGTTACATCATAATGACTAAAAGGTCCCATGAGAAACTCTCTCTACTATGCATGAACTCTCACTACCAAAAGATGTGTGACATAGAAAAATATATCCCTATAGGAACCTCTATCCAAAAATGCTTATATAAAAAATAAAATGGAAGAGGTAAACAGAGATAACATAATGACTCATGAATGTGTATATATGTACTAGAGCTAAATTAGAGAATAAATAGATTGTACCTCGAATCATCTCATAAGTATCATGTTCATAACCCCCATAGCCAAAAACATCCCACACACATGACTACCATCCCTCTAAGCCTGGATTGGTCCACCAGGTAGTGGTGGTGGAAGTAACTGGTAACATCATCTTTCACAATTATCTCCTCCCTCTAGAGCTCCACCTACTCCTCTAATAGTTCCACCTCCCTGGGGATTACCCTCACCACAACTAGGAGATCCCTAATCATGTCAATGCTTCTATCATTGATGTATATCTCTTACTTAACCTCCAATCATAAAACACCTATTTAAGAAATCATGAGCCAAGTAACCACACCCATCAAAAGAATATCATTATCCCTTGTTAGGCAAACTAGATCCTCTCCATGAACCCTAAGCCATAGATCCATGTGTCTGGGTAGAGGAAGGAGTATACCTCCCATGATACGAACCTAACATTTTATGCATGCTATCTGATTTAGACAAACTAGCCTCATGAAGACCACTTTTGACTCTGGAAACCTGACAGATCTCTTCCATGAAGTTCTATGAATCCAAATCCCACTCCATCACTCTAACATAAGTGGGAATTCATTTGGAGACTATGCTAGCATGAATATATCTGTGAAGGACCTTCTTAAATAGACATTCTTAAAAGTATCAATCTCACACCATATTGAGAAAGTAACATGTGAGGCTGGTTATAATTTAGTGGGACTCATCTACCAACATTTATTCTTTCTTTGTCTCAAGAAACTCATAGATCTACACAATGTATAAGATTGAAGGTTGATATTCATCATGGAAAAACTACAAGAAATATAACCTTGAGATAATCTTCTAATCATGGGTTTGAGTGATCTAACAGCACCAGCACCCTACTACTCCATGAAGAATACTTGTCACAAGTGAAACTACATTTTATGATAAGTTCTAAAGAAACCTAAAAACTTAGAACACCACCTCAGGAAAATATTTAGCTACCCGAGGATCTCGATCACCAAAAAACCTAATAGGTATTAGTCACCCGAACCCATATAATGTGATAAGACTATTTCTATCATCATCCAGACATAATAGTTATATTGAATTACCAACATGTCATCAATCATCAATCTTAACCATTGGAGGTGGATCCATGTACTACTCAATAGGTGGTCACACCGCTCTATGCCCTCTTGGAGGAAACACCTCATGGATGGGACCTTGAATTGTGACCTCTTCACTCAACTGATCATTGTCACAATCTTGTATTGGTATCATAACTGGTTTTTGTTATAGGGGCATCCTAAAAGTTTTCAAGATGTAGCATAGTTACCTGAGAATATATGGGGAGTTGACTCAAGAATACTTTAAAGTAAAAAATACCCAATCATATATAATGTATATACCATTGGTTCACTACAACAAATTCCTTATTGTGTCAAGTTAAAAAAATAGGTAGTCAGAGTCTTTGTATTTGGATACAACAACTTTTATACCAAAAATGGGTTCCCTGGAATAAGGGCCAAACTCAAGAGACTCCAAAATCATCACCAAATGTTCCCAAAACAATCCTCACAAAAAGTCCAACTTCAAATACCAAATTGAGGAAAAAACTCCTATAACACAACTCTTTCATGAACTGACCCAATAAAGACAACCTGGCTATTGGTAAGCTAAGTTTGAAACCTCAATCCCACCTTTAATAGGTCAAGGTATTGTGACAAGTGTCATGTAGAAATAATACTAAAATAGGAGGCCTTATCCTAACTACCTATATGAACACACAGAACCATATCCATGTAACATTAGAGAGATAATAATGAAATAATAAAATATCCAAAGTGTAAACCATGTATGTAACAACCTCTATGAAGGCATCAAAGAAACTGAAGGATAATAAAACAAGTATAAATAGGAAAAATACATTCCCAGCCATCAATTGTTTTCCAACCATAAAACAACTAAAAAATGGAAAACTAAATAGTTCCTGAATTGAAATCTCTAGGACTAAACACCAAACATTTTTAGGATCAATATCTCGTATTCTCCACCAAAACTAAGTCCACCAAGGTGACCATTGATCTATTTTTTGTCTATATAAGACACAATATGTTTAGGAAAATCCTTCAAAGGGGTTAATATATTCATATCTAGTAGGAAACATCATAAAAAATTTGAGAAAAAATAACAATAGTCATCTCAATCCATAATCAATTTGGTAAAGAAAACCCAACAACAAATATGCTCATAAGAGAACCAAGAAAAGGGAGAAAGGGGATATCTATCTCCACAACAGACTTATAATAAAGAGTATTCTTATAGATTGAAATGTACCATATTATATCTAAGTATCATGTGTAACCTATCAAGAATATATAGGCCCTACACCTCCCCACTGTATAGAATATCCAAGGGAGATCTACTATAATGGAGGAATCACTCACCACCTGAGATCAAGATGGGGAGTCTACTCTATAGATAGAGGACCTTCACCCTCTATAATTTTGGGGGAAACTTATCACTACCTATATAAATAATATTGGGGAACCGCCACTTGGAGAGAAATAAGGGGAGTACCAATCCTGAAAACACTCTTATGACCACACCTGATCACTAACACCGGCTAAGTATTGCTGAGAGGAGTGTCCTTCTAGAATCACCATTATTCATATATCTATTACAGAAATTAAGGTCACTATTACATATTATATAGAAAAATACATAGTATAGGTTACTAGTGGGACCAAATTCGAGTTATGAAGAAAGAGATACACAAGGTCTAATTCTTATAGAAACGTACATGATATGTACACAATTTCACACATTGTGCGACCTCTACTGTACACCTGAGCATATCCTCACCTTTAAATATATTTTCTAGACATGTGGATATACGTGATGTGTACTTTTATTACCTGATGTGTCATAACAGCCTGAGGAATGCATGTGTCCTCCCGACCTATCCCTGTATACTATGGCCATGCTCAGAAGTTTTGATCATGTTCAGGTACTTTGGTTGTGTTTATACCTATATATGCTAGTTGTCCCCATGTGCCTGGTCATGTTTATTACCATGTACACCTATTGTACATGTCAAACCACTAGAACCAAATCATAGAGAGATTAGGAATTTCACCTGGAATGTTATATTTAATTCTACCCAAAACCCAAGCCATTACAGAAAGGGGACTATAGATTGTGTGTTCTTTTCAAGTATGCAATGTGTATGTTGATATTTTTGATAAACTCTAGTATTCTTCACAGATATTCAACCACACCACCATTACTGATGATCTAACCTTAAAATCAACTATGTATCTTGGATCTTTAGGTGAACAAGAGCGATTCATCCCCAATGGCCAAATTTTGTCCACCCAATCTACTCGGGAACACCCCCTCATCGCACTGTATCACTATACCACCATACTATGGATGAAAATACTCTATAAATCACACATAACCTACAATATTCCCTAGAAGTAAAAAAATATTTCCACGTTTTCTCAAAACTCCTCTATGAATTTGGGGGTTCGATCACAATGAAATCTGGCCTAGAAATGTCGAATCATGGCCCCACGGGCCTACAAAGAAGAACATAAAGATGAGTGAGAGAAAAGAAAAATAATGAAAATAAACCATCATCTTCTAGTGTCATAATAACCATAAATTATATAAATCATAAATATTTTTAATAACAGGTGAAAAAATAAAATTTAATAGGTTTGGGAACTCCATTTACAATTCAGGTCTCATGTGAAGAATATGAAATGATAAAAAAGTAAGCATATTATAAGTCCATGCTTAAAACATTAATCAAGGGTATAAATCCATGAAATAACATGAATTTCCTCAATAAAGGATCAAATTTTAGTGAATTATGCCTCCACTAGAGATGAGGGTGGAATACTTAGAGAGTTTTCATCCACCTCACAATTTTCCTTGATTATTATCATGGATCTGCCCTCTTGGGTTTCCAATGACAACACAATCTCTCACCCCCATCTAATCTCCTATATTTATATAGATAACCCTATAAAATCATTATAAATATATATAAATATAGGGTAATTAGGTTTTGTGTATTTTAAGTAAATTTAATAAAATTATTTATTTAATTAGTTAACATACCCTACAATGGATGCATTTAACCAAATTCCCAACACTGACCAAATTTGTGCTATTTCTTGGGTAAAACCCATGTTTTAGAAACAATAATAGTATCAAATTTCTCATATGAGTTTATGATAAATTGGAAAAACATTTATAAAAAAAATATCAATATACTGCTTTAATATATGAATATTTTTAATATATTAATTTCAAGGTACATTGACCCCTAATCAAGGCACCGACTCAATGGAACAATTTATAAATATATATAAAAATAATCTAATGATCGCAAAATGAAAACCAGATTCATTATAGATTTAAATATTGAACAACATTAAGTTAAGATGATTCTCCTTTATAAAGATTTAGTGGAAGATATCTACATAGAGAAAAACAGAAGGTTTTATACTGTAATGAAAAACATATAGGTCTGCAAGCTTGAGAAAAGTCTTTATAGGTTTAAGCATGAACGAATGTAGTGGGATAATAATTTTTATTTCTTAATATCATACTAAGGGCTCATATAGATAAATTCATACCATTAATATTACTATAAGTTGTATGAAAATGGTATTTTCATCATAGTTCTTCTATATATTGATGTCTTACTCTTGGATAAACCTATGATGTATAGGCTGGAAGAGTTGAACTGTATTTTTTTTGGATGTTTCCAGATGATAAATCTTGGTTCCATTAAATATAAATTAGGGATGATTATTAGTGGAAACTTTAATTTTTGAACATAGTTCCTTTCTCCATCAAAGTACATATGGAAATCACTAGATAGATTCAGTATGAGTGTGTAGAATCCTATGTGTACCCCTATTCAATTTAATTCAAACACTGAATAGATAAGACATCTGAAATAGAATGGTAGGATAATTATATAGTGAAAGATCCATATGAATCTACTATATGGATCATCATGTACTCCATGGTTTGTACTGGGACTGATATATCTCAATTGGTAGGTGTAATTAGAAAATTCAAGGTGAATTTGAGAAAGGTGTTTTGGGAATATTTCAAATAGATCTTTTTGTATCTCAAAGGTTCACTAGTCTTTCACTTTATTTTGGGATGGAAAATACCTTCTAAGGGTTTTCATATTTTTACTTTATAAGAGATTTTTATTCATGAAATATAACCATTGGATTCAATTTTAATTTCATAGGAACTTACATGAGCAGGATGTCGTGGTTAAAACTATTAGTTATGTTATTAACCAAGGAAGTTGGGTACACAAAAAAAATAGAATTCATAAAGGAGAGGATGTTGTTAAAGGGTATTATAGGGGAAATCAAGAGGAGTAAATAGACCTTTCCTCTATACTATTATATCTAAAGTGAAAATCACATGACCAAGAATCATAATATCACACTTGGATGAATCATATTCAACTGAAGTGCCGCTTATTCTACAATTTATTCAAGGATGGGTTGATAGATATATAAAAGGTGGAAGGAAAATTAAATAAGGTGGAATTTATTACTAATGTTTTAGCTTTGGAAAGTATTAATAAGTGTTTTAATTCAGTGGGACTTGGTTAATTTGGATATATTATGATCTTGAATGGTTTGATAGATTTGATGAGGTGATCTTTAGAATGGAGTTATGAAAGATGGTTCTTGTGACCCAATGGACTTGTTGTTGAAGCTTAAAAATATTATCAAGTGGGATATTGTTAGGTTTTATATGAGAAACCAATTTATTTCCAAGTGTGAATATAATGGGAAATGTGTAACATCTGATGAACACTAAATTCATTTTCCATAGAGGTAAAATTTTTCTAAACCAAGTAATTGAAACACTATAGTAGTGGAAATGGTTCAAGAACCAAAATATTAAAGTGATGAATATAGAGGATATGTTCCTCTTGATGTAGTAATAGTTTGGTACTCATACTTGGGAGTTGTAACGTCATTCCATTGAGTCTCTAGAAGTATACATTATTCACTGATGATCCAATTTAGGTGGTTATTTCCCATGTTTAGGTGATTTGAAAACTTTAAACATCAGGTCCATGAGGTGTTCCATAAATTAAGATCAATTGGTTAGGTAACTAGGATTAATTTGAGATAGATATTATATATATGATGGTTGGGGTCATTTATATGTGAATTTGTGTGATTAGGGTGAAAACTTAGTTTAAATATTTTGTCTTCTTGTTCTTTAGAGTTAATATTCCATTGTAATATTCTCATGTTTACCTATTTAGTGAATTTTTTATTTCTCATATAATAGGGATTATCTAAAACATGTTAATTACTTCTATTATTTTATTTTTTTCAATTACATTTCATGTTTCATTTTCTCAGTCAAATATGAGTGTTCCATAATTTTTCATAAGATACACGGTTGATGTGTATGGATATGTTTCATAGATCCATTTTGTATGTTGATTGATAATGTTCCATTAGTTTCTTAAAGCTACATAGTCAGTGTATGAGGATGTATTACATGGATTCCAAGTTACATATATGTCTTCCACTGGTACCATGTTTTTCTAGACCTTCTGATTCCTTGTTCCACATTACTTGACTTGAGGTTTTTTTGTCCAATAGAAATGGGTTTAATAAAATAGGTTTATAAGATATTTGAGATAGTTATTTTCTAAATTCGTTATATAAGGAGTCACACCATGTTTCACTAGTCAAATTTGAATTCCTAGATTTTTTAGACAACGTGTATTATAGCATGTACTGAATGAGATGTGTAGGTTTCTGATTACATGCTATAAAGAAAGATTTCAGAGACTGGTGGTACTTGTATAGGAATGAGTTTGGGTTAATTATTTCAGAATGATCCAAGTATCATGTTGTGAATAAGGAAGTTATTCTATGATCTTGTTGTTTGTTATTTTTACATATTTTAAAATAATAAGAGAAAATGAAAAGTTTTGAGAGTCGAATTCACTATATTGGAAGACTACATGATGAAAACTCATGATATTTCTAGTCATAAATGTGGAGATATATATTTACTAAATATAATGAAAGATGTTCATGATAATCAGGGAAGAGATTAAAAAGATTAAGAGACCTGTTTTAAAGAATTAATAGAGAGATAAAATATGAATTCCAGATGAGGGTGCTAGAAACAAAAATATAATGAAGTATTGGCACTCCTTATAGATATTTCCCAATGAAAAGGGTGGTGTTTATATAATTTACTATTTAAGTTGAAACTACAATCATGGATATGTTAACTACTAGTCTATAAAGAAATAGTTTTGAGATCAAGGAGTACATATCTATACATGGCATATCAACAATAATGAAGTTTATTTAAATTGGAATATGTTTCTAAAGGTTTTTTTGTTTTTAGAGCAGTTAATATAGGAGAGTAGTGAAGTGAGTATCCCTTGGAAAAATTATGTTTTCCCTAAACCTTGTAAGAGGATAGAACCAAGGTTTGGAGGTCCCTATCCTAAACCAACCACCAAATAATGAGTTTAGTGGATACTAGTAGATTGACACATTATTATTGTATACTCCTTGGATTATTATAGTGTGTGTAAACCAAGTTAAATCCTTATGTCATTAGTGTATTTTTACTTTCCTTCTAAATTGAATAAAATTGTGTGTTTAGGTTGTAGATTCATTGAAAAAACTAATTTAAGGGAAATTATTGGAGGGATAATAAGTGGATCATCAAAGAAAGGAAAAAAAATGGGTGACCTTACTAACAATGAGGTTAAAATCATTTAGGGTAATGATAGTTTTATGATTAAGGTGATTAAGTTCAAATAAGTCACATACCTTGATTCACCCCCTATTAGGTAATTTATCGCTAAAGAAACTCTAAGCCCTTTCATGTGGTATCCAAGTATATGTTCCTATGTTATATATATTTTTCTCTAAATTTATCTAATTAGTTCTTGGATTTATGTTTTCATTTTCCCTTTAATTCTATCAATGACATGGAAAATGGAAACAATTTTGAGAATAATTAGATCTATATAAAGAAGTTATATATAATGGAGCATTTTTTCCAAAAAAAAATTGATTCTATTTGAACACTCCAATATCCTTTGAAAGAGTGGTATGAAGGATTTTCACTCTGAATCTTTTAATTTTTTCAATGATTATTCATAATTAACTAAGGATCAAAATAACACTAGTAATGTCAAAACTATTGATGATGAAGTTACATTAATAAATATGAATGTGGACGTTTTCCAATAATTGGAGTTGCTAGATTACGTCTTATAATAAGAAAATATGAAGTTGAAATTAAGTATGAATCTTGAGAAATTTATGTTAGAGTATTAAATATTGAGGTTCAAAAAATTTAAAATATTAAGAAATGTATTGATTAAAATGGATACTAATCTAATAGAAAATAATAATTCCCAATATGAGGGATTGATGAAATTGTATTCAAAAAAACAGAAGCTAAATTTTGGTTCTAAGGAGTCAGGACTTAAATAAAAAGAAGAATAAAATTTGTTGTTCGAGAAGGAAAAAACTTCTACACTTGAAATATAATTGTTTGAGGAGAAAATGGTTGAGATAATAAAACCTAATCTTTAATGATTACATTACTTTAATGAACAAAAAAAGGAAGGAGAAAAGTGACAAGATGGATGAATATTTACACTAATTGAAGTATGAAATTTATACAGGGAATATTTTCAAGGATTATATGATTCATTAACTTGTGTTAGAGAAAAATAAGTTTTGGAAACTTGAAAAATATTTGATCTTGGTTATAAAGAATGTGGAAAAATCAAATTACAAGTGTAAGATAATTCTAAAATATTATTTACACTTTTTTTATTATCCTTTGTTAGGTGATATTGAAATGAAGAAAAAATATTATATTTCATATGATAATGATGAATGGATTGTTATTTCACTAAGACTATGTTCCAGGGGAAAAATATCCTTATCCATTATAGAATCCACCTAATCCACAAGATGAAGAGAAACATGTGCATTATATTGAAAAGGGAAATAATGTATGTAATGGAAAAATTTTTGACAAAGGTATCTACATGAAAGATAAAATTATGACTTCTATAAGAAGGTAAAAATAAATTTTATTTTATTATAGAATGCATGAACATACTTATATCACTTTCTATAAAGTATTGGAATATATATCTTACTATGATGTTGATGGAAATTTTTTAAAATGGGGTTACCAACTATAGTAATGATGGTATGTATTTTATCACAATAAATTTCAAAATGATAATCATATCTCTATTATATATTATAGGAGTATAATTAAAGGGTATAAATAGTGTTCATTTAGTTATAAATATGTTCTTTCAATAAATATTTTTAATGGAATGGTTGAAGTAGAACATCGGGATGAGAGTGGTATGAAGATTAGTTCCAAATTTCTTATAGAATAACAATTATCTTGGAAAGTATATAAGATGATTTGGAAAATTGAAAAAAATTCACATGCTATTAATACTAATAAATCTCATGTTAACTAAGTATCCAAGTTAAGTTACATGTTGAGAAACCTAACTATTCTTCTATATACAAACATGTTAGTAATAGGGTTTGGAAAAGAAAATTATAAAAAGTGATGTGTCAAGAGATCCTTATCTGTAAGAGTGCCCTAGGAATAAAATATAATTATTTTGGACATGAAAGGAAGAATAGAAACAAGTAAAATTAGGATAAGTTAGATTCTATAAAAATCATTTTGGATATAAATATGGATTATAAATTGAATAATGAATGTAAATTATTTGTCCATAGAGACGGACTATGTTTCTTAACTTGACAAAATTGGATGTTCAAATCTCGAAATAAAATTAAATTCTATGACTTGTGTTTATTTTATATATATTTTGGGTTTGATATTATCTATGTGGAAATTATATTAAAAAATAAAACTGATATTGAGGCAAACATCTAAGTACCAATTGATGTTGGATTGGTGCAAGGGGTATTTTGTTAAATATATAATTACAATTACATGAGTACTAAAAGAGGCATAAAATTAATAACAAGTGGTATACTGATAGATTTAAAGGCCTAATTAATGTTTAAGAGTCAATAAAACATATTATTCCTCAAAATAAGACCCTTAATATATAATAATACATTATGATGGAGAATAAATAATAAAATACTTTTCAAGATTAATTTATTTTTATCTAAAATGTGATATAATTTGATTATTTTTATGTTATAAAAATATAATTTATATGGATGATTCTAATGCTAAATATGATATCTAAATTTTCTGATGAGGCTGATAAAGTTTGGGGAAGTTTTGATATGAAGATCCAAAAGGTGGCATCCTCATCATCCAAGGAAAGTGATCGAGTGGATGAAAGAATAAATCTATTATTAAAAGTGAAATATTCTTTGACAATTAGTATGAATTTGGTATAAATATTATAAAATGAATGAATTTCACCTCAATCATACACTTTTTAATTCATGGTTTATTCGCTAATGATTTTGGGAATGTTTTATTGAGTACATAGGGGAGTTTCTTGGAAGAATGTTTATGTTACGGATGCTATAAATTTATGGAATTAGTTGATTTAAATTGAAAAAAATGTTGGTATTAGTTTATTATATTATTTCCGGCACTGACTTATGATTCAGTATTATTATAGGTTTTATTGATGGATCATTTCTATGTGGTATTATTTCTCACATAAATATTTTAATAATACTTTAATAGATGAAGTATTTTATAGAGCTTGGATGTTAAATAAAGGATTTTGTTGAACAAGTGAAGAATTAATAATAAATTACTAGTGTCATGTAGTTTATTTCAGGATGGAGATATTATTCACTCTGAATTTTTGGTAAGTAATATATTTCAAATGTTAGAGATGATTTATTTATGAAACCCCTATTATCATCATAAATAAATAACATAACTTTAGTGTAAGAAATGGTATTAAATGTTACAAATGGTTCTATATTTAAAATCCTAAAAATATATTGGTATAATTTTCTGTCTTAAAATCATTGAAAATTAGTTCCAAATGTTTCCCATAATAAATTTACAAGAGGTATTAAAGTGTTAGGGCTCATATTTTTTTACATCAAGAATATATGGGGAGAATGATATTGAAGTTGAATAAAATACCCTTGTCTCCCAAGGTAATTATTTTTCAATGAATACACATTTTTTACTTTTAGTGGAATATTTTATTAATATTTTATTTAAAAGGGGAAGAATATCAAAACATGAATCTAATTTTGAATAACGTAAATTTGAATTGTTGGTACTAATGGAAGAAGAGAGACTCATGGATTTTATATTGTATACTATGATTGGTCAGTGTTTCTTTCATGGTGATTTCTATCATGATGATTGGTTAGTTTTGGATTCATTATGAGTGTGGGAAATAATATAAAGGTTAGATTTTTATTATCCAATTGAGAATTGGTTTTGGTGTTGGATTTATTGTCAACACATGTTGTTGTTTCTAGAAACCAAAGTTATAATGTTGGGATGGATGGTGTTGGATTATTTTCAACACATGGTGATTTTTATTGTTTTTTTAAACATATATTAGTTAGCTTAGAAGAGTGTTTTCTCTATAATTTAACCTATAATAATGGATAAAGGTGTCTTGGAAATAAAGTTTTTTTGGAAGTTTATGGTCTATAAATTAAGCTTCTCTGGAGTTGTTCTTGAAATGAAGTTGTTCTGAAGGATTTATAATGGAATTAAAGTATGGGTATAATGATCACACCATGAGAGAGTTTCATAAGGAAATATAAAAGGCATGGATTTACTTTTATATGTTAGATCAATGAAGTAAATGCGTCTCAGAAATATAGAAATGACATGAATCCACCTCAATATATAATTGTTACTATGTATATGGTGAAATATATAAAATCCTAGAGAATCCTCATTGTGTTATATATGACTAAGTTTTGAATAATTGGTAAAATACTACAAGTATTGGTTGTCCTTCATAGAATTAAAATGTGGTAATTAAAAAATATTCATAGTTGTATATAAGAGTTGATCCAGACCATATAGGATAAGAAGAATGGAAAAGTGTTGAACTACACTGGAATACATAAGGGTTGATCATTAAATCTATAAAATAGAAAATTTTAATATGATAGGGTGTTCCTAAGTAGATGGGGGAAAACTTTAAAAGTGTTTACCTATACTATTAAATGTAAGGGTTTATCTCATTTTATAGAAAATGACAAAGTCCCAAGATGACACTTTTTTGTGATGCTTAATGGTCATTATAAATCATAAAATATGAGTGATAAAGAGGCTAAACATAGTTAATGATATACATTATATCATAATATATGGTTGATAAAGTATCCAACCATGAATTTTTTCACATCCTATGAAGTATGGTCATACTGTGGATAGGAGAAGATTAATTTTAGAGGTTCTATATATTTGGATAGTTCTACACTATAGAGGATGTTTTTTCCATGAAGGTGACCTCAAGAAAGTCAAGTTATGGTATATTTGGAGCTAGTTATTATCTCTTGCTGTGAATGGAGGAGTCCCACGGTGGTGTGTTGGTGAAAGTATAGTTACAAACATTTTTCAATGATTTGTTTTATGGGTTGCGAACTGTGATATTTCATGATTTATGATTGCAGACTAAAAAATGTGTCACACCATGAAGATTCCCATTGAGTCATGAGTTTGGGATTATGATTTCAGAAGGAGATGAGTATCATACCATTAATAAGAAAGTCATGTTTTGATCCAGTTAAGAGTTAAAAATAAAAATATATCGAATGGATTTTGGAAGGTTGCCTCAAACTTATTAGAAGATAATATACAATGAATACTCATGATAGTTCTGGATAGGAATAGATAGAGATATATTTCTTAAATAGAAGGGATGATCGTGGAAAGGATAGAAGAGGCTAAAAAATTGAGAGATCTGGTTCATAAAAGGAAGATATAAAAGCGGAATTATATATGATGGGATTAGAAACAAGGAGAAGAAGTATGCATAAACCTTACTTGTAGATACTTCCAAATGAATATGGTGGAGTTTCCATGACATCTCATTATAGGTGAAAATGTATTCATGGAGATGTTCATAATTGGTCTATAAAGGAGTAGGATGGAGATAAAGGAGAACAAATAACAATCAGTGCATTAGAAATATTTAAGTTGTTTTTAATAGGTGTGTATTTTCAAAGATGTTTTCTTTTCTAGAAAAATGTTAAAAGGATAGGATTGAAGGAAGTGACCCTTGGGTAGAAATGATCCATCCCTAAAACCTTTGAGGGTTGTGACCCCATGATTAGAGTGACTTAGCCTAAACCCATCACCAAATAGTGAGTTTACTAGATACTGATACATCAATACCCTCTCATTTTATACTCCTTGGATTATCATGGTGTTGTTGAACCAAGTAAAATCCTTATGTATTGGGTTCATGATTTAATTTCCTTAATTAATATATAAAATGATTTTTATGGGTTAAGTATTCATTTAACAAACTGGTTTAATGTAAAATCAAAGTCTTATAACAATTATATAACCATCTAAATAAAAAAACAAAATCGTATTCCTACTAATAGTGATGTAAATATTATTTAGGGAAGTTAGAGTTTAATGGTTTAGTTTATTAAGTTGAAATGAGTTTCATACCATAATTCAACTCCCCTCTTAGGGTATCTCCCACTAAAGACCCATGTGGTCCTAAACATAAGAATATTAAAAAACAATCATCAACAACCATTGATCATATATGTTTTTATTGAATTATTATTTAATATAATGACCTCAAATAACTTTAAATTCCACTTAAATGAAATTTTTGTTGATTTTTTATATTTTTTATATTTTTTAAATAAATAAATAATATTGGATTATTGGATTTATTTTAAGAAAAAAATTCAATTTTTTTGTTCTTATTTTTAATATAATTTTTTGCTCTTAAATTCATAAAATGCAGGTATGATTTTTTTTAATTAATTAGAAATATATTTAACTAATGGTTTAAATTGATAGTGTCATTTTATAATTTTTTAGATGTAATGGTATAGTTAAAATGTTTTTTGGATGATCTATAGTGGTTATGTATAAATGAAGGGCGAATCGTTTTTCCTATGTAAGAATAAAAGTTTCTCATGTATGATTAATTATTTTGGGAACCCTACCATGTTAGATTAAATGGGGGGAACCTGTCATGTTTTTTATGATTAAATCATAAAAGGACCTTATGATTAATTTTATAGTTTTTTAGGATTAACATGTGAAAAAAATTCTTAATTGGGATTGTTGAAACAATGTAATTCATTCCACTCACTTTGATTAATAATACATTACATGATCCTCACTCATAAAAACACAAGATGAATTTTATATTAAATGTATTTACATGACCAATGAACCATAAAATGGGATTTATAATTTCTACAAGGATGATCACATACCTATGGAGAGATATCATTAAAAATGTATCCAATGTTAGTGACATGGTGGTGAGAACCTCCCTTTAGGAATAATTCATTCACAATACCTATCACTAATAAAAACGTGTTTTAAATCCTTGAAACACATTTTGGGGGTCTTTTGGGCACTTTTTTGGTCGCATAGGAACATCCTTTTAAGGTGCATACACTATATTTAGGAGATTAGTTCACCACACATACTTATATTTAAATGGTTGAGGATAAGTAATGGATTTATAGATAAAATGTTGTGACCATCCTATGTGTTGAGAATAAGACGCCCTTATGGTGATGAGTGAAATGAGAGTCATCTTTATCTCTTGATGATAAATTTATGCCTCTAGTGATGAATGTAACATGAACCATGACTTATCCTATTTAGTTATCTATAGAAAGGAAAAACCAGAAATGGTATCTTATGCATAAGTCCCACAGTATCCATTATTAGGCACCTTTCGACCATTGTACTTAACTTAGGACATTAAACTACATGGATTGGTCCATGTCACATGACCTCAAAATTTATGAAATGTCCCATTAAGTGGAACTAAACTATGTGGGCTCTAATTCCCTTCATAGGGATAACCAGGAATCCCTATATCGAGCCTAGTCCTAACTCCACAACACATACCACCTCCCAATATGGTGATAAACTCCAAATTTCCTAGTAAGTTAGATTTAAACCAAATCATCATAAATTAATAAATAAATGATAGAAAACTTATAACACACAAAGGTGCTCACATATCTAAATAGTTTTGATTAGATCATTTATAGAGATAGGAAATTAGTCCCATTTTGGGATCTTAAAAGGTATTTACAAATTTTTTCTAAATCTATAAGAGAGTCCCATAGTAGGAAATAACTCAAACCAATAGTGTGTGACGAGTCCAAACACTCATCCTCTCAATAAATGTGAGTCCTAATCATTATTGGTAATAAAACCCAATAATCTCCAAACATTGGAAAGTAGGTGTATAGATTATCATTAATGTAGGAGTTATTAGGGTTTTTTGGTTCCATGAATAATATTCATTGAAAATATTTGAAATGTGAATGATTCCTCATACATGAACAATCACATTTTCAAATTGAAATAGGAAAATTTTTGGTTTTTTTCTGAGAATTGTATTCTACTTAATTGTTGTAATCTTCTAAACTTATATTTCTAGAATTACAGTTGGTGTAACTCTGTGTATACATGTTTACTTTCACCATAAATGTTTGGATTCTAGTTAGTGGAAGCATCAATAGTAGCAGTTGTATTCAAGTGTGGTAATAAAAAAGGGAAAAATATAGATCTATGCACCAGAGGTGAAATGAAGTTTTGTAGAATGGAGTGACACTAGACTAAGGTAATCTCCTTATGTAGTACGGAATTTTTTGAGGAAGTGGGGATGTCAATAACAACTATTTATATATAATAGGAACGTAGAAGCATACCTCGTAGGGGAATCATTATGAATGACTTATATAAGTTTTCAATGTTGTTGTGAAAAGTCCATATAACATTCATTATAGGGATGCATAAGAAGATATTTCACTATTTATTGGATTTTCTAGTTGAGGTAGTGATGATCTACTAGTTTTCTTGACCGAAGGGATGTTAGTATAAAATTAACTGAAGCTAGTGCAACCAAAATGACCAACTGGTATTTGTGGTGTATATCTATAAATAGATAGTGTTACATACTTTGGTAGGTGGTGAAGAAAATGTGATATGATTTAGTGAGATTCAATATATAAGGAGGATTTATAATGGAATCCATCCATGTGTGAGGAGGGGACTTCCCCACATAAGGTTTTGTGGCTGGATGGAGTCTCTAGAGGTGTTTTTAAGAAGGATCTCTGAGTCGGCTATCTGGAAGGAGTTTTAATAAAATTAGGTTTTTTAATATATTTTTTATAATAATTTACATGATTTTTTCACATAGAACATTATTTTAATATTTAATAGAAATTTTAAATTTGATCTTGAATTTTATAATTCCAATAAAATTCTATTTTTATCCATTTTAATACACTCTAATTTTTTATGATGATTGTTTCGTAAAATTTGAATCCAAAAGTTATAAAAATAATATAAATTAATTTATTTACATTTTTCATTTATATCAAGGAATATTAATCCCATGTTTATTGGGTAAAATTTGTACATCAATTCAATATAGACATGGATTTGATAAAATAGACCCCACGTCACCAATTCATCCATACAAGTTTCATCAATTCTTAGATTGGGATGAAATGTTTCCAAATATTATATGAATCCATTCTATTCATTTGATTAAAAAAGAGATCTTCCCAATTTAGTTGTTTTGATGGTCAATGACACACACAAAAAATATGATTTCATTATGGTTATTTACATGTTTTAAAAAGAAATTTAAAAAATTCTTCTCGAAATAAAGGCTCGATTCAAGGGAATTTATCAAACTCTTACATATTTTCAAGGGCACTCTATAATATGTTTTTATCAATCACTATTATCCTGAAATCACTATTGTTTTTATGAAAACACTACCTTAATTAATTTTTGGTTTTATACAAATATTTTTCCAAAATAACTCTTCTTTTCAAAGTAAAAGAGTATTTCTCTTAAGAATTACTCGATCATTTTATAAGCTTATTTTTATCTATTTCAACACTCTTGTTGATTCTAATGTTCAATTGGGATTAATCTTGTATGATATCATCTAACATATTTTATTTAAATGTTTATGATTATTTCTATTGTGTATGTGCTTTCTTGATACCATTCATTGTATTAATCTGAATGGTTAGAGTTTATATTTTAATGATTGGGGAAAGTTATTTATGATTCATATGTTAGTTTCAATATGAATGTATATCTTGTTTATGTTTACATTTTTTCATATGAGAAATGAATTGGACTTATTAAATGATGATTTGGGACCGCTATAGTCCCTCAATGCATTGGTAGGTCACATGAGGCAAACTAGTTTGGGTTTTTATGCATTTATATATGGTCTTGGAATGAGTCCTTGATATAATGATTATAATGTCTATCATTATGCATTTTATCATTATAAAACTAGATATTTATAATACATGTGATTGTTCTACTAGTAGAATATCCATTTTTATATTTTATGGAATTATTTAATCAGTTTTTATTCCTGTCATATTATTCTCAAGTTTGTTTTTAAAGGAATTCATTTTTAGTTATTCATCATGCCTAGTGTTTAGGCTTATAATTTCATCCACTATATTATTTACCCTTACTGAGAATTTGAGCTCAAACCTTTCACATGTTTTATTTTCCCTAGGTTATGGAGAAGTATATTATGAATGAATTGTAAGGATAATATTGGAGATTATGTGTGTTTCATAAGAAGTTAATATTATGTACGTATCTTGTTTTCCAATACTACTAAACTATCAATTACCTCGGGATACGACTTCCTAGTTTATCAGCCAATGTAACAAAATAAGGCACTTTCATTGGGAAACTAGGGTTGGGTATTTACAGTTGGTATCAAAGGAATTTTAGTAGAAGACTTGGAAAGTAGAACTATAAAATGTAGATTAGGGAACAAAACCCTAAGATAGACTTTGAGGATAAACATACAAGACCATCCTATAATTTTGTTGAGGAATAGATTGTGTGGATATTCCTAGAAAATTCATCTGTGTCTGGATAATATAAATGGATGTGGTTCTGGCACAGATGTACCTAGGAGTAACAACTCTGACATGGTGTTTCGATCTTGACCTGGGGTAACCTGGTACACAATAACGAGCCTTACTATACACTTAGTTTGACACACCTGGGGGATATTCTTAGGATAATTCTCATTTCCTTTACAATCCCTTATGAAGGATTTTTAATTAAATATTTCCTCAAAGAAACCATGTTTATGATTTTGGGATTTTCTATGTAAAGAATTTGAATTTATGTTATGTATTCTTCTATTTGAGACTATGTAATATGATTCATAATCTAATCTAGTGTATACCATCATTTATAAATGGTGCCTAGTGGAAGGAATGGAAACCGCATGAACATGAGTATCCCTTTTTAGGGATTCACCCCTATGCAAGATAATGATATTGGTTCTAGAGCTAAAACTGGTGATAAATATATTATAACTATATTGGAAAAAATGACTCAGGTTATGAACAAAAACCTTACCCGTATAGAGCACCCTGAACCACAATATGGAGGAGCAATGTTAGACAAATCTATGAGACAACAGTCTCAATCATTTAATGGGACTATAAAATTATTTTTAGCAATGTAGTTGATAAGTTCCTTATATAAAATATTTGTCACTTTGGGAAGTAATGAATGGGAGAAGGTTGTCATGGTCGTTTATTATTTATCGGGAGACGCTGATCAACGGTGGTCACTAATTAAAAACACAACAGAGGAGGAAGAGATTAAAAATATTGAATAGAGGTATTTTAATAAAATGTTTTTAGAAAAATACATTCCTTATGAATAGAGAGTGAATATGGAAAAGTAGTTTCTGAATATGAGGCAAAAAGAGGATGATAATTCTGCAAAGTATGAAGCTAACTTCATAACGTTAGCAAGGCAGACCGTGGATTACATACAGAATCCAAGGAGTAATATTGATCGATTCATTTATTGTAAAGACCCGTAAAATTCAAGGAAATTTTTTTCTTAATTTTCTTGGAAATTTTACAAGAACGCAGTTTCTGACGGCACCTGATTCCGAGGCCCGGTGTGCCCGGAATCATTTTCCGAGGTTTGGCTCGGGTACGTTCAGTGAACGAATGAGCAGGTTTTTCTAACTTTTGAACCGGTACACAGAATCGAATTCTGAGGGAACCGATGGAATCGTAGTTCCGGTAATTGCTTAGAAACACCTTTTCCAGAGTTGCGTTTGCTTGGGTGTGGTTTTTAATTTTTGGGGTTAAGTTAAGGAATAAAAATAAAAGTGGTGCGACTTTTTATTTTTATTTTACTTAAGTGGCTTAAGCTAAGTTAAGTGGATAAGGTGGAACCCACAGTATCCTACCCACTTGGTAGGATATTTGTGATGTGGGACCCGTACGAGCCCCACCGTTTCTTCCCTCCTAAGTAACAATCCCGCAAACCCCCTCTTTAATGAAAGTGAACCGTGCGTTTTTCTGGTTAAGAAACGACCCATTAAATTTTGTTGTTAAATTGTTACAATTAATTCTTCGAATTAATTGTTCGTTTCTTATCTTTTGAATTTCAAAAGCTTAGGTTGATAATAAAATAAGTATTGGACTTATTTTATTATGGTTGGGGTTGTGTTGTGATAAACCTTTGGGAGAAAAAGAGAAGATTCTTCTTTCTTCGACGAAGAAAGTGAAGAACGCACCACCGCCAACGAAGAACGCGAAGAACGCACCACCGCCGACGAAGAACGCCAATCTCAGAAGGCGGATGATGGTGAGTGACACCTTCCTCAGAGATCACCTAATTCCAATGGCGATTCTCTTCTTTCGTGGTGATCATCTTCTTCCGCGGTGGTCCTCTTCTTCCACGATGGTTAATTCCGCGACGAACACTCATTCGAAGACAACGTTGAGGTAGGAATTAATGTTATTTGTTAGTTCGTGAAATCTTCCATCGCTTCTCCTTTTCTTTGAACCGCCTGTCATCGTGATAATGGGAGGAGGTCGGACCACACGAACACGACCGACACTCCTCCCCTTTTTTTGGTTGTTGGTATTGTTACGGCGAGCACGACAACACGGTGCCGAAGCACCGCACGGAATTTTGATAAGGAAAGGGGGAGAAGCGCGGCGCTGTCATGCCGCGCCATTGAAGACGAACCAAGATGCGGCGTCGTCGCGCCGTGCTGTTGAAAACAAACCAAAGATGCAGCGCCGTCGCGCCGCACCAGAGAACCACTAAAGCACCGCGGCCGGAGCGGGGCCGCGGCGGAGGGGCGCGGCGCCGTCGCGCCGCGCCGGACGAACCAAGTTCGTGGCCGGTTCCAGGCTGCGGCGGAACAGCGGAACCGGCGGCCGGTACCGGGCCGCCAGCATCGGGGCCAGGGGACCGGCCTTGCCGGTCCCGTGGCGGCAGAGTCCGGCCGGCCGGAGCCGGCCGGCCGGCCGGACCATGGAGGAACTAGGGGTTCGAAACCCCTGGTTGTTCGGACGAAGCGGCCCCATTAAGGGGCCGCGGTTTACTTCACGCAGGGGCAGCGCCCCCCGCCCCGAACGGTTCGGTCGTTCGGCCGAACCCCTGGCCAGCGCACCGCGCGCCGGGCTGGCTGCCTGGCCGGTCCGCCAGACCGGGTCGTGCCTGGTCGGGCCGGGCTACGCCTAGGCGGGGTCGGTCCACGCCAACCGGGCTGGACCCGGACCCGGGATGGGTCGACCCGGTTCGGGCCGACCCTGGGGGTATCGGGCCGGGTCGGACGGGGCCCGAACCCCCTAATACTGAACCTTATTCAGTCTGCTGCCCATAACATGAGCTACGGGACTCCGATTGACGCACCGTTAGTTGCGATGCGATCCTTGGATCGAGACGGTCGTTTCGGTATATTGCACTCAAGGTTTTGGAATACTTTGGGTTCGGCCGGGTTGGTTCGTACACGAAACCAACCGGGCCCTCGGAGCGAAACGCTTATAACTTGAGCTACGGACGTCTGATTGATGTGTCGTCGACTTTGATGGATTCCTCTAAGTGAGATGGATCTTTTGGATTACTCCACCCAAGGTTTGGATGCAGGTGGAGTATGGTCAGGTTGGTTTTGACTTAAAAACCAACCGGGCCCCTGGGACGAAAAAGCTAATAACTCTCAGACCGAGCGTCCGATTGACGCACCGTCTGTGGCATTGAGTTTCTATTGACGATACGGAACTTTTGGATACATCAACTCTGGACTATGTGTCAGTTGATGTATCAGCCTCTCGGCTCGTGGAACGGACCCTCCCGAACGAGCTTGCTGTGTGCGGAAACCCTAGAGTTGGTTGCGACTACTACGACGACTGTACAGAGATCCTCATTGGATTCGACGATGACGACTACAGCACTCAGCGATCCTTCATGGATCAGTGCTACCAATCCTGTGTGGGTCCGATCCTATGTGGATCAGCGCTCAGCGGTCCTGTGTGGGCCAGCGCCTACAGATCCTGTGTGGGTCTGATCCTGTGTGGGTCTTTGCAGGGGTTAGTTACCTATCGATCCTGTGTGGGTCAGATCATTTTTGGGTCATTGCGGGGGTTAGTACCTATCGAACCTTTGTGGGTCCGACGGCTTAGATAAACCAGTGCCTATATCTGATCATCTCTGTCGTCATATGAAGAAGTATACCTGTGTGAGCTGAATCTTGACTTGTTATCCTGTGTGGATTATGTTATGCTTTCCTGTGTGGATTGGGTTGTGATTTCCTATGTGGAACGGGTTTCATTTTCCTGTGAGTACTGGTTTGTACTTGGGCTCGGATGTTGGAGCGTACTGGAATTGATGACTTAGGTATATGTATGGGCATATACCTAAGCAGTGTCGAATGTTACTTCGTGATTGTATCGTTCCATTGTGGATTATCCTTTGTGGATTCTGGGAGACCCTCGGGGGTCTCAGGGTCCCTACTGAGTAGCTTATACTCACCCCTGCACGGGCTATGCCCACACTAAGTTGTGTTGGTTGCAGACGACGGACAGCGCTGATCGTGGTTGAGTCTTGTGGAGAAGGACGGTACCCGGAGGTGGACCACTAGGTGGGACGTTCTCGGAGCGGACGATTGGACCCGAGGAGCTGTGTAGGCTATCTGTACTCACCCTTCAGGTGGGATTTCCAGTGGACATCTCGACGTTGCGGCTTTACTTTTAGTTGTTGTTATCCCTTTCCAGTTGTATATTACTTTTAGTTTGGGTTTGTATTCTGGCCCACTTACTTTTCCGCACTTACTGTTGTACCCAGTTTTTACTTAGTATTTACTTCTTATGCTTGCTTGCTCTGTGGTGTTTGTTTACTTTACCAAGGCAATGCCTTCTATTTTTACCGGGAATTATGCCTTGGTGCTCATCTCTAGCCCCTGGCCTATGGAAGGCGGGCTTGGGGTAGTCATGGCATGGGCCCCGAGGATGGGTCGTGACAAATTGGTATCAAAGGAGTTCGGTTCTACCGTAGAACTTTGGACTCTGATCTTCTTTTTCTATGTGAAGCAATAGTGTTAAGCGTATTGGGTGTGGTTATCAGTCCAGGGAGTCCACTGTTGGTGCGGAGACCGACGTATCCATACACCGGGACCCTGACTTCTGATTTCCGACTTAATGCATGAAAACATTGATTGCATGTGTGTTTCAAGTTTTCTTTGTGATTACTTTATGTCATCTCACCAGGTATACTGTTTGACCGTGGTGCACCTTTTTCTTTTGAGGATGGCACCACAACGGCAGCCAGCTAGGGTTCTGAGAGTTGTGCGTGACGAAAGCCCACCGAGCGACGAGGCCTCGGTATAGGGCCCTTTGACAGCTGAGGCACTGGCGGTACCTCTACCCGTCGAGCCACCGATGCTACCAGCCCCAGCCGCTGACGATGCACGTCGCCTTAGTGCACTGCACGAGTTTCAGTGCCAGCGACCGCCCAGGTTTCGTGGGGAGACGGACCCTCAGGCCACCGAGGACTGGCTGGAGGCATTTTTACAGGTTTTCAGGTTAGTGAGGATACCAGCAGACCTCATGGTGATCCTCACAGCGAGCCTCCGGCACGCAGCAGCAGGCAGATGGTGTATCTTGATGTTCCAGGTGCACAATGAGGCATCTCTCCTCTAGACGGACTTTTAGAGCCTCTTCCGCTCGGAGTTCGTCCCAGCCACCCTCCATGCGGTGCGCATCCAGGAGCTTCTACATCTGCGGTAGGGTAGCTTGACGTTCGCCCAGTACTCAGTGAGATTTACTGATCTCTCGCGCTACTCGACAGACATGGTACATGACCCATTCTTCCGGGCCCAGACCTTTGAGCTGGGGTTGAGACATGAGATCAGGGCATCGCTGATCTCCCTCAGCATTCCGACTCAGGCAGGAGTACTGGAGTGAGCCCTTTTCATCGAGAGCTTCCTTGCTGAGTCTACATCAGTAGCGAGACCTACCGCATGGCGGCAGGTAGCAGATTCTTCTGTAGTAGGCAGTTGACGGATGACTCATGGGTCCAGGCTGACCAGACCCTCAAGCAGACAACCTCAGGACACTAGCTCAGCAGTGCGGGGCACACAGCGTAGAGCCAGTCTTTCGAGAGGCAGACAGTGCTACACATGCGGCGGGCAGGGCCACATGGCTCGTGACTGCCCGACCCACCGTGCCGAGGAGCAGAAGACGGTTGAGGGGCCACCCAGGCAGA
The DNA here is from genome assembly GCA_963277665.1 of Viscum album. NCBI lineage: Eukaryota > Viridiplantae > Streptophyta > Magnoliopsida > Santalales > Viscaceae > Viscum > Viscum album. Next base: position 1,763,221,784 of record OY728123.1, read on the forward strand.
GGCAGAGGGTCGACCGTGGCAGTCCGCAGGGAGGAGGCAGACGAGGTAGAGGAGCTGGCTGAGCAGCAGGTGGTGGGCGACGCTTTGAGGCTCTTCCACCACCACCACCAGGAGGTCCACCCCGACCACAGGGAGCTGGTGGGCAGAGATAGGCAAAACTCCAGGCAGCGGAGGACTATGACCACGGCGCGCCCGAGATGATTCGAGGTACTATCTGTGTCTATTCCACCCTTGCTGTAGTTCTTATAGACACAAGAGCAAGTCATTCTTTCATAGCCGCTGCCCTTGTTCGGAGCTCGGAGATTCCGACAGAGCCGTTGGCTCGGTCCATACGGCTAGAGACTCCTACAACAGCAGACTCGACGATTACGCACTAGTGCCGGCAGTGTGAGCTGACTCTAGGAGGTGAGAGCTTCAGCTGGGATCTTCTTGTAGCGGCTTCGAGGCCTTACGACGTCATCTTGGGCATGGATTGGTTATCTACAGTCCATGCTCATATTGACTGTATTAGGCACAAGGTGCGATGTGTACGCACCGACGGGAGCAGGTTCACCTTCACTGGTGAGAAGGGAGCCTTCGCAGCACAGGATGGACTCTCGTAGAGGAGAGGACAGTCCATCACTCATCAGTTGGATAGCCTCATCCTAGGAGCAGTTGATGTGCGGAGTCCTAGTTTTCCTCCAGTGGTGGATTAGTATGCGGACGTTTTTCCCGACGATGTTCCAGGACTACCTCCTCGCAGAGAGGTAGACTTTTATATTGACATGTACCCCGGGACAGCCCCGATATCCACCCCATCATATCGGATGGCTCCCACCGAGCTTTGAGATCTATGGGTACAGTTGGAGGACTTGCAGGGCAAGGGATTCATCCAACCCAGTGTTTCACCCTGGGCTTCCCCGATATTGTTCACCAAGAAGGCGGACGGGAGCTTGCGACGGTGTGTCAACTATCGTCGCCTGAACCAGGTGACAGTGAGGAACAAGTATCCGCTACCCAGGATTGATGACCTCTTTGATCAGCTCAAGGGAGCACGGTGGTTGTCGATGATAGACCTCAGGTCAGGCTATCATCCGCTCAGAGTTCGGGATGAGGATGTGCAGAAGACGGGCTTCCGATGTCGGTATGGCCACTATGAGTTCTTGGTTATGCCCTTCGGCGTAACCAATTCTCCAGCAGTGTTCATGGGCCTAATGAATAGAATCTTTCAGCCATACCTCAATCGATTTGTCGTGGTCTTCATCGAAGACATTTTAATATACTCGATGACTGAGGAGGAGCATGCCTACCACTTGTGGGTTGTACTAGACACACTCCGAGACCACCAGCTTTATGGAAATCTGTCGAAGTGTCAGTTCTGGATTCATGAGGTCCACTTCTTGGGACACATCATCTCTGAGGCGGGAGTTGCGGTGGATCCTGCGAAGATCGAGGCAGTGCTAGCTTGGGAGCCACCCAGGAGCATGAGGGAGGTGTGGAGTTTCTTGAAGCTAGCTGGATACTACCGGAGAATTGTGCCAGACTTCTCCAGAGTTGTGGTGCCACTATCAGCTTTGACGAATAAGGGGAAACCCTTCGTGTGGTCAGACAGATGTCAGCAGAGCTTCCAGGAGCTGAGACAGAGATTGACCAGCGCCCCTATCTTGAGGATTCCGGAGGAGGGAGTAGGGTACGTAGTCTACTGTGATGCATCAGGGACCGGACTCGGATTTTTCATGATGTAGGAGCGGGCGGTGATCGCCTATGTATCACGTTAGTTGAGGCCGCATGAGCAGAACTACGCTACCCATGACCTGGAGTTAGCAGCAGTGGTCTTCGCTCTGAAGACATGGCGGCACTACCTGATGGGCGAGCGCTTTACAGTCTTTTCTGACCATCAGAGTTTCAGGTACATCTTCTCTCAGAAGAAGCTGAACCTGAGACAGCGACGATGGCTCGAGTTCCTCCAGGACTATGACTTTGAGATAGTCTATACTCCTGGGAAGGGGAACGTGGTAGCTGATGCTCTTAGCAGGAGGACGGGCATTCAGCTACTTGGGGAGGGGACAGAGCAGCTAGCCGCTTTGCAGATATCCTTCGTGGATAGAGATGGATCAGCCTTCCTTCAGTCACTCACAGTCACTCCTCCACTACTACAGCGGGTCAGAGAGGCACAGCGTGGGGACGCTGACTATGAGACGCGGCTTACGTAGATATCCTCAGGACAGGCACCTGATGGTTTCTCCCTTGGGGAAAAGCATGACGTCCTTTTCAGAGGACGTACCTTGGTACCGGTTTCTTTAGGAGAGGAGGTTCTGAGAGAGTTTCACACTTCCCCTTTTGCGGTACATCCTAGAGTGGAGAAGATGTACCAGGATCTCAGATGACAGCACTGGTGGCCGGGCATGAAGAAGGCTGTGGCAGAGTTCGTTTCTCGATGCCTCACCTGCCAACAGGTGAAGGCAGAGCATCAGGTACCAGCAGGCTTGGTACAGCCCTTGGAGGTCCCGGAGTGGAAGTGGGACGGGATATCTATGGACTCTGTGACTGGACTTCCACGCTCTTCCAGAGGTCACGACTCCATCTGGGTGATTGTCGACTGACTCACCAAGTCGGCTCACTTCTTACCCATCAGAGACCAGGGATCAGTGGAGATCTTGGGACGTCTCTACGTTCAAGAGATTGTACGGCTTCACGGTGTGCCATCATCTATCGTCTCTGATCGAGATGCTCGCTTTACTTCCCGGCTTTGGAAGGGGTTGCAGGAGGCGTTCGGGACGCAGCTACGTCTGAGCACTGCCTTTCACCCTCAGACAGATGGTCAGACAGAGAGGACTATACAGACTCTCGAGGACATGCTCCACGCATGTGTCCCCGACTTTGGTCACAGATGGGAGGACCACCTACCCTTGGTGGAGTTCGCGTACAACAATAGCTACCACTCCACCATCAGGATGGCACCATACGAGTTGTTCTACAACCAACCTTGCAGATCTCCTTTGTGCTAGACAGACCCTGGGGAGTCAGCACTTGTGGGACTAGAGATGGTCCAGGCCACAACAGAGGAGGTCCAGGTCATCCAGGAGCGGATGAGGACAGCTCAGAGCTAGCAGAAGTCTTATGCTGATAGGAGGCGGAGGCCACTGGAGTTCGAGGATGGCGACCACGTCTTCTTGCGGGTCTCACCTTGATGTGGATTGCGGAGATTTAGATGAGGTGGAAAGTTTTCTCCATGCTTCATCGGACCATTCCAGGTCCTCTGCAGGATTGGCGAGGTGGCTTATCGCCTGTCTTTACCACCTCATTTGCACTGGGTGCACGACGTCTTCTACGTATCTCAGCTGAGGAGATACGTGCACGAACCGACGCATATCATTGACCCTGGGGAGATGGACGTTGATGATGGGGTGACTTTTCGGAGGTCCTGATGGAGATTGAGTATCGACAGGAGTGGGTCCTACATGGATAGTCGATTCCTCTAGTGTGCATCAGATGGCAGCATGGGAACCTGCAGGAGATCACTTGGGAGCAGGAGGCTCAGATGCATGCTCAGTACCCACTTTTGTTTCCCTAGTTTTTTATGTATCTTTACGGGGACGTAAAGCCCTGAGGTAGGAGTGATGTAAAGACCCATAAAATTCAAGGAAATTTTCTTCTTAATTTTCTTGGTAATTTTACAAAGACGTAGTTTCTGATGACACCTGATTTCGAGGCCTGGTGTGCCCAGAATCATTTTCCAAAGTTTGGTTTGGGTACGTTCAGTGAACGAACGAGCAGGTTTTTCTAACTTTTGAACCGGTGCTCAGAATCGAATTCTGAGGGCACTGATGGAATCGTAGCGCTGGTAATTGCTTAGAAACACCTTTTCCGGAGTTGTGTTTTCTCGAGTGTGGTTTTTAATTTTTGTGGTTAAGTTAAGGAATAAAAATAAAAGTGGTGCGACTTTTTATTTTTATTTTACTTAAGTGGATTAAGCTATGTTAAGAGGATAAGGTGGAACCCACAATATCCTACCCACTTGGTAGGATATTTTTGAGGTGGGGCCCGCACGAGCCCCACCGTTTCATCCCTCCTAAGTAACGCACCCGCAAACCCCCTCTTTAATGAATGTTAATCGTGCATTTTTTTGGTTAAGAAACGACCCATTAAATTGGGCAGTTAAATTGTTACAATTAATTCTCCGAATTAATTGATCATTTCTTATCTTTTGAGTTTCAAAAGCTTAGGTTGATAATAAAATAAGTGTTGGACTTATTTTATTATGGTTGGGGTTGTGTTGTGATAAACATTTGGGAGAAAATGAGAAGATTCTTCATTCTTAGACGAAGAACGCGAAGAACGCACCACCCCCAACGAAGAACGCGAAGAACGCACCACCGCCGAAGAAGAATGCCAATCTCTGACGGCGGACGATGGCGAGTGACGCCTTCCTCAGAGATCACCTAACGCCAACAGTGATTCTCTTCTTCCATGGTGATCGTCTTCTTCCACGGTGGTCCTCTTCTTCCGTGACGGTTAATTCCACGACGAACGCTCGTTCGACGACAGCGTTGAGGTAGGGATTTATTTTATTTGTTAGTTCGTGAAATATTCCGCCCCTTCTCCTTTTCTTTGAACCGCCTGTTATCGTGATAACGGGAGGAGGCCAGACTGTACGAACATGCCCGACACTCCTCCCCTTTTTTTGGTTGTTGGTATTGTTGCGGCCAGCATGGCAACGCGGTCCCGAAGCACCGTGCAGAATTTTGATAAGGAAAGGGGGAGAAGCGCGGCGCCGTCGCGCCGCGCCATTGAAGACAAACCAAGACGTGGCACTGTCGCGCCGTGCCGTTGAAGACGAACCAAGACGCGCTGCTGTCGCGCCACACCATTGAAAACGAACCAAAGATGTGGCGCTGTCACGCCACACCGGAGAACCACTAAAGCACCGCAGCAGGAGCGGGGCCGCGGCGGAGGGGTGCGGCGCCGTCGCGCCGCGCCGGACAAACCAAGGCCGCAGCTGGTTCTGAGCCGCTGCGGAATAGCGGAACCGGCGGCCGGTACCGGGCCGCTGGCGTCGGAGCAAGGGGACCGGCCTTGCCGGTCCCGTGGCTGCAGAAGTCGGCCGGCCGGACCATGGAGGAACCGGGGGTTCGAAACCCCCGGATGGCCAGACGAAGCGGCCCCATTAAGGGGTCGCGGTTTACTTCACGCGGGGGCAGCACCCCCCGCCCCGAACGGTTCGGCCGTTCGGCCGAACCCCTGGCCAGCGCGCCGCGCGCCGGGCCGGCTGCCTGGCCGGTCCGGCAGACCGGGCCGCGCCTGGCCGGGTCGGGCCACACCCAGGCTGGGCCGGGCCGCACCCAATCGGGCCAAACCTGGACCCAGGATGGGTCGACCCGGCTTGGGCTGACCCTGGGGGTATCGGGCCGGGTCGGACAGGGCCCGAACCCCCTAATACCGAACCTTATTCGGTCTGTTGCCCATAACTTGAGCTACGGTCCTCCGATTGATGCACCGTCAGTTGTTATGTGATACTTGGATCGAGACGGTCGTTTTGGTATATCTCACTCAATGTTTCGGAATACTTTGGGTTCGTTCGGGTTGGTTCGTAGACGAAACCAACAGGGCCCTCGGAGCGGAAACGCTTATAACTTGAGCTCCGGACGTCTGATTGACGGGCCATCGATTTTGATGGATTCCTCTAAGTGAGACGGATCTTTTGGCTTACTCCGCCCAAGGTTTGGACGCAGGTGGAGTATGGTCGGGTTGGTTTTGACGTAAAAACCAACCAGGCCCCTGTGACGAAAAAGCCAATAACTCTCAGACCGGGAGTCCGATTCATGCGCCGTCTGTGGCGTTGAGTTCCTGTTGATGATACAGAACTTTTGTATACATCAACTCTGAACTATGTGTCAGTTGATGTATCAGCCTCTCAGCTTGTGGAGCGGACCGTCCCGAACGAGCTTGCTGTGTGCGGTAACCCTAGAGTTGGATGCGACTACTAAGACGACGACTGTACAGAGATCCTTAGTGGATTCGACGGCGACGACTAAAGCACTCAGCGATGCTACTTGGATCAGTGCTACCGATTCTGTGTGGGTCCGATCCTGTGCAGGTCAGCGCTCAGCGGTCCTGTGTGGGCCAGCGCCTATAGATCCTGTGTGGGTCCGATCCTGTGTGGGTCTTTGCAGGGGTTAGTTACCTATCGATCCTTTATGGGTCAGATCCTTTGTGGGTCATTGCGGGGGTTAGTACCTATCGATCCTTTGTGGGTCTGACGGCTTAGATGAATCAGCGGCTATATCTGATCATCTCTATCGTCATACGAAGAAGTATACATGTGTGAGCTGAATCTTGACTTGTTATCCTGTGTGGATTATGTTATGCTTTCCTATGTGGATTGGGTTGTGATTTCCTATGTGGAACGGGTTATGTTTTCATGTGTGGACTGGGTTGTACTTGGGCTCGGGTGTTGGAGCATACTGGAATTGATGACTTAGGTATATGTATGGGCATATACCTAAGCAGTGTCGAATGTTACTTCGTGATTGTATCGTTCCTTTGTGGATTATCCTTTGTAGATTCTGGGAGACCCTCGGGGGTCTCAGGGTCCCTACTGAGTAGCTTATACTCACCCCTGCACGGGCTATGCCCGCACTAAGTTGTGTTGGTTGCAGACGACGGACAGCACTGATCGTGGTTGAGGCTTATGGAGCAGGATGGTACCCGGAGGTGGACCACTAGGAGGGACGTTCTCGGAGCGGACGGCTAGTCCCGAGGAGCTGTGGAGGATATCTGTACTCACCCTTCAGGTGGGATTTCCAGTGGACAGCTTGACGTTGCGGCTTTACTTTCAGTTGATGTTTTCCCTTTCCAGTTGTACTTTACTTTCAGTTTGGGTTTGTATTCTGGCCCACTTACTTTTCCGCACTTACTGTTGTACCCAGTTTTTACTTAGTATTTACTTCTTCTGCTTGATTTCTCTATGGAGTTTGTTTACTTTACAAAGGCAATGCCTTCCCTTTTTACCTGGAATTACGCCTTGGTGCTAGTCGCCAGCCCCTGGTCTATGGAAGGCGGGCTTGGGGTAGTCACGGCACGGGCCCTGAGGACGGGTCGTGACATTTAGGGTTTAAAACCATTCCTATAAAGGTCACTAGTCTCCAAAAGTTTCTCATCTTAGTCTCATGTACTATATAGATAGAAAAATAATTCTCTATGTTCTAACAGTTTAAGGCAATTCAAGAGAAGAAGGGGGTTTTTGAACACTCTAGAAATTTACATAATGAAAAAGTGAATACAGGAAGATTTGATCTTCCATCCTGTGATAATTGTGGGAAGAAACACCATGGTACTTGCCTAAAGGGTATGGGTGTTCATTACAACTGTTTAGGAAAAGGACACAAATCCCATGATTCCTTGGGAAATAAAGAATCCATCAATTTTCAATACTAAAATTGAAAAGATATGGGGCATTATGAAAATGATTACCCAGGCGTCAAGGAAACATTCCCTAGAGAAGGCCAAGGGTGCATGGAAAGATTTTGCAATCACAACTGCTGATGTGGAAGTTCCAAATGATTTGGTGGTAGGTAATTTAATCTTTCCCTCAAACATAGCCAATGCTTTATTTGATTCTATATCATCAAATTGTTTTATATCTTCCTGGTTTTCAAAGAAAATTAGACTGGTCCAATTCAGTTTAGTAAAGTACTAGTTAGTAAAAACTTGTAAGGGATGTATCATTACAACAAAGATGCATTGATCAGTCCCCATTATGACAGATAAACGTGATTTAGTTGAAAGACATATCATCATACCCGTGATCTACTTTTATATAGTCCATGTTATGAATTTTCTATCATGTTGTGATGTGAAGATCCATTACAAGAAGAATGAAGACACAATTTGTGAGAATGTAATAGAATACCTTATCTTTATATCAGAAACAACTTCATATGGTTCTTATCTAGATCCACCCCTAGTAGCCTTACTTAATTCAATTCATGGGGAGGAGGAGAAAACAATATCTATGGGAGAGGAAAGAAATATTCAAATTAAGGATATACCAATTGTGCGAGAATATGTTGATGTGTTTCTACAGGATTGACCTAGACATTATCCGGAGCCGGAAATTGGGTTTTCTATTGAGTTAATTTCCATTTCAAGACCTATATCAAATACTCTTTATAGGATGGCCACTGAGGAGTTAGAAGAACTAAAGAAACAACTAGAGGAATTTAGTTATAAAGGATTTATTCACCATAGTGTTTCTCCATGGGGAGCCCCTGTTCCTCTCATTAAGAAGAAAATGGATCCCTGAGGCTATGCATTGACTATAGGGAGATCGATGTTATTATGATAAAGAAAAAGTATCATCTTCCTCATATTGATGATTTATTTGATCAATTTCACAAATCCCAATGTTCTTCAAAGATATACCTTCGATCTGGATATCATCAATTGCATATGAGGAAAGAAGATATTCAGAAAACAGCATTTCGAACGGGGTATAGGCAATATGAGTTTATAGTTCTTTTTAAAGGTTGGGGCCAAAGCCTCAATTTATTATTTGAAATCAAAGACCTCTTTAGACTGGGTAGAGGGAGTCCCATTACACAGCCCGAAGGCCCAAGGCCAAGTGGCCTGAATACAAGGCTTGAAAGCCCATTATTTTTTGCCCAAAGGACCCCTCGGTGAACAGTACTGCTATAGTACCTGCGCTGCTACAGTACCTGCTACAGTACCGCCACCGCTATAGTATCTGCTACAGTCCCTCCGCCGCTACTGTACAGCCGCTGCAACAGTACCTACTACAGTACTGCTACAGTGCCTGGGAAATTCGCCCCTACCCGGATTTGATCCTGGGTCTTTTGGATGCCAAGCAGGAGCCTGTACCACTAGGGTACAGACTCGTTGGCATATGAGTTTATAGTAATTCCTTTTGGACTAACTAATACACCCTCTATTTTCATGGATCTAATGAATATAGTTTTCAAGGAGTATCTTGATGAATGTTTTTTGGTATTTATTTAGGACATCCTAGTATACTCCAAAATCTTTTTGGAACATGAGAATCACTTGTACATTATTCTGAATACTCATAGAAAAAATGAATTATATGGTAATTTTATCAAGTGTAAATGTTGGCTTCAATCAATTTCTTTTTATTGGACATATTTTCTCTAAGGATGTAATATTAGTTGATCTTATAAAGAAAAAGGTAGTTCAAGAAAGTCATAATCTAATGAACATAATCGTGGTATGTAGTCTTGTTAGTTTAGCAGGTTATTAATGGAATTTCATTCAGAACTTCACTCATTTTGAAAACCTATTGACCAAACATACTCGGAAAGGGATTAAGTTCTTATGGAAAAAATAATGTGAACAATGTTTTGAATAATTCAATAAGGGATTAGTGAATGCTCTAATCATGAATCTACCATCAGGAAATGGTGTATTTTTGATCTACAGTGATACATCAAATAAATGAATTGGTTGTGTCCTTACACAAAATGATAGAGTTGTTGCCTATGAATCAAGAAAGTTAAAAAGTTCATTAAAAGATCTATCCAACTCATGATCTTGATTTAGTAGCTGTAATATTTTCTTTGAAGATATACAGACACTGTCTCTATGGAGAAATAGGTGAGATATATATGGATCAAAAGAGTATAAAATATATCTTCTCATATAAAGAACTCAGCATAAGGAAAAGGTTTTGGCTTGACCCACTCAAGGATTATGATTATTCCATACACTGTAACCCAGGAAAGGAAAATAAGGAAGTTAATGTGTCACGAACTAGCCTGGGTCAACCATGAACTGGGCACTCGAACCGATCTTTGGCATGGCCCGAAAGGCATTCCCGATCCCCATGGTCTGGAAACTAGTGGCGGGACCATTAGAGTAGAAAAGGGAATTATTTCTCCAAAATATAAATAATAAAATAAATATCAGAAAGAAATGGACAGCCCAAAACACATTTATAAAAATTGAATAGATCCTCATGTATACAATAAAACTTGAAGTACAACGGAATGATACAACTAAACTGACTAGACCAGATGACCAACTAACTCCATTTGACCCCATTGGTCAGTCTCCAACGTAATGATCACATGTCTCTCAAGGTGATAAAACTCAAGATGAGACATGCACAAGGTCTAAAAACAAAAAATAATAATTATAGGTGTGAGTATTAAAACTCAATAGGCATGCCCGATAATATATTCCCAACACACATTCATTAAAATAAAAGAAAAATAAATTTCAAGTATGAACTACAATATATAAAATTAATTTTTTGTATATGATTACTCAAAACAAAGTACATCCCATTTTCCTTATTCATTTCCAAAACTAGATTCATTCAACAGGTGTGCCAATAGCATTTTCAAGAGGGAAGTGTTATTTACATTTTTAGATTTGTACAAAGAGGATAAAACACTTTCATTTGAAAACCATTTTCATAATACTTATCAAAACCAGACCACCACTTTACAAAATAAATATTACAATAGAAGGCACAATAGAAATCATACAATAATATAAATGTAAATGTACATACAAGCATCATATTCATCAATGCAAGCAACTAAATTTCAAATAGACATTGGTGAACCTAGGAGATCAATAATAATCTAGAGGACCCTAATACATGAGACCTCATCCACATTGACATGTCATAGAAAATGAAATCAAAACACTCAAAATGCTCATACCTCCATTCTCAGGTAGGACGAGGGAAAATCCCATAGCAAGAAACCCAATATATCCACCTACTATGGGCCACTGGTAAGTACCATAACCTACCAGTGTGGAAATCATTCGTAGAATTTTCTCTTGACAAGATAGGTTCTCATTTCTTACGTATTTAATCGGTTTAATACAACCGATTCCATCCGAGCATCCGATCACAACATATATATAATAATAATTCACAATAGACATCACCCTGAGTCACTCCAAGGAACGATCTCATGCCATTAATCAAAAGGAACACAAAGAGTCCAACCAGAGGCCCTATAATAATTTATCACAAGTATTCCTTAGTATAGATATCCCATAAATTATATACATACAATCATGGCATTAGAAACATCCACATGGGGTTTTCATAATAAACAATTTCACCATTTTTCACATGGTTTCCAAATGGGCCTTTAAGTGTTTCTTAAAACTAACTTTTTCCAAAGGAAAAAATTTCACATTCAATAAATAGGTGTATAAAAACCATTTATAGTACAAAAACACTTTCATAAATCCCTTATAAAATTAATGTTACACATCCAAAGCACAACCATTTTTATATGGATGTCGAACGGGCCATTTTTCGGCAACTCGGGGAAAAACATGTTATAAACCAAAAACCCATTTGTTTGTACAACCAAAACCACATTGGAAAGAAATAGAAGGACACAAAATACCATTTTTCATTCCTTCTAAGAATTTATAAATCGAAAAAATCATTTTAAATCACACTTAACACATAAAAGCCAACTGGGCTATTTACCGAACACATGGATTTCTCTCTATAACAACAGAATTCATTTTAAGCACTTGAAAAGAAATAAAAATACCAATTTAATGTCATAAATTTAATAAATATACTGAAACATGTTCAAAATACCATAAAATAGGTTCTAAAAATCTCAAACCAGGTGTGAAAGATAATAAAACATTTAAACAAACACTTGGTGTGCACTTTTTATAACAAAACAACAAGGATTTTCACCAAACAAGGCATAAACACCACTTTTCGCACCAAATAATGTAATTTGAGGATTATAAAACAGAAGTCATAATTTTTAGAGGGTGAAAATACCATGAAAATTTTGAATCTTGAATAATAAGTATATGTTCAATTGGAATCCTACCACAAATCCTTAGAGGAATGGAAATGCACACCTAATATCACCATATGAGGTTTTATAGACCCTAAACCGATGAAGACCATCCCAAAAAAAACCACCATGGAAAATAATTTTATTATAGATCCCTAGTCCAAGCATGACCATGGGAGAAGAAAAATCCAATAAATAATGGTAGTAGGAGGAAGAGGGAGGAGAAACGAGAAGGAATCTCACCTTGAATACTAAAAAACTCTTTATCTTCCATTAGATATAAAAGCTTAGAGGAATGGTAATGGATTGGAACTCCTTAGAGAGGATCTTTAGGTCCAAATTAACCATGGGAAGAATAGTTGGTGGAAATAGAGTAAAAAAATAATGATTTATGAAAGAAACAAATTACCTCCTCAAATCTGGATGATTTTGGAAACCTTGAGTAAGTTCACCCTAATACCCGATGAATATGAGTTCCAAATAGGGGAAATAGAACATGGGGGTGCATATAGGGTTATTGGGGTCAAGTGAGAGGTGGAATAAATGAAAAATATTAAAAAATTAATAATATATAAAAGAAAAAATATTTTTTTCTAAAAATAGAAATGGGCTCATGGGCTAGCCCAATACTTGAGTAAATAACCCAAATTGACCATGATTATGAATTCCTATGTGGATTTAAAAGGATATGGTGGTCTTAATAGGTCAGGGGAGTCTATGTGGCAAGTGTATTGAGTGAATAATATTGAAAAATTATGGAGATATAAAATAAAAAAATGTTTTTAAATCTGAAAATGGGATCATGGTTGGCCCAAATCTTGAAGTAACCACCTTTTCTCTAAAAACTCCCAAACAAGCTATCGAGAACCCATGGTAGGATGATTAGAAATAGATGGAAGTTCAAAAGTCAACATTAATCTCACCCAAAATCCAATAAAAGGATTGGGATTTCCAATGAACCGGATCAAAACCAGGACATGAAATACTAGGTGTGACAATTCTCACCACCATTTAAGCTTTTCGCCCCCAGAAATCCATAACACTTTCAAGATGAAATAAAAAACCCTAATGATTCCATAACAACATGGTCCAGAATCCTAGGCCAAGGACATATCATACCCCACTAATAAAACTTAATTCACTTGCCCAACCAAAACACCAAATCACAACCACATACTGAGAAACAATGGAAAGACCGAGTTAGTGCCAACAAAACCAATACAAGAACCATATTGTTTTTCCTTCTCCCCATGAACCCAATGATCACCCAATCCAAAGAGAACTCAATAAAACCAAATATTCAGGGGGAGTCTGGAATGGACTCCCCGCCATTAAGAAACAACTAGTACTCAATAGATTATTAGGAGGAAGATCTATGATACCCATGGTGGTTCTCCCCACCATTAAGAAACAACGATCAATGACCAAAAAAGAATTAAACATGAACTAGAAACAGGTATCTCTAACACAGTCCCACCGAATCTCTCGGAAAAAACCCTACCAACCCAAGATAAGAGTAAAAAAAACATGATCATTTAAACCTCCCACTCCTACACGGAGAGGAAAAGAGTTGGGCTAACACTTTCTACATGGAGGAAAACTCCCCACCACAATGCTGGAGGCACAGGCCTAGCTGAACTCCTTAAACCTCTGAGATTATGCACTACATACCATCTTTACTCCATGACCTATGGATGGAGAACTAAAAGACGAGGCATCTACTACCTCGCAGTCATGAGTTGCTAATCCCAAACCAAAACATACATCATACAATTAGATAAAAGAGAAATATTATAAACTTATGGCATAGAAACCACACTTACATTGAAAAAAGGAGATCATGGAAGACCAACAACATCCCTTATTCCAAAAAAACCAAAATAGCATCGGCACAACTTCCATGAAAAAATATCCCTTACACTTGAAGGAAACATACAAAAAGAAACATTAAACAACTCCCCAACAACACATCACTTTTGGTACTTGCCTCAATGATGCTTTCTAGAAATGCCTCATCAGAATTGCTGCAAGTGATCTAAGCATCCACAGTTATGGAATGGCTTAGGAGTTCTTGGAAACAATGGCCTCTTGTGACCCGGCCTACCACACTGATAACAGACAAATACATCACACCCATAAGAGGTTGATGAAGGATCCCAAGGCCTTTTCATTCCATGACCCACTCCATAAATAATTAGTCAATTTTTTATCTCCTTACCAGACTCTTCCCCACTAATCCTAGGGATTGAAAGAGGGAGGACTACCTCAAGAACTCATTCCATTGTGGCTTCAACATGATAATCATGCCTCACCACATCAGAAAATTAAGTTAAGATGAACTCTGACACCTTTAACTACAAATTGGTACAAATACCTACTTTAAAATGTTAAGCCTTCATGGAATCATTTGCAGAACACAGTGAATGATAAGATACTAAGTCTATAAAACGATGGAAATACTCTAACACTGATCCATCACCTTACTGTAGATATCCCATCTCCATCCCATTTCTCACCCTTTCTCTCTTTGAGAAGAACTAATGAATGAACAAAGCCTTGAAGAACTCCCATGTAAGATCTTCCCAGGGCTTGTTTCGAGACACAGATTTACACTACATCCATAGTGAACCTTTAAGCATGAAATTTGAAAAATTAACCTTCAAAAACTCGGGAATCCCGATGAGGCTAAAGGTCCTTTCGATCCTTCTCATCTACTCCTCCACCAAGATAGGATCCACTTTTCCATAAAAGAGATGTGGATTTAGTCTACAAAACTCAATAATGAAATGATTAGGTTGATCATCTAGAAATTCTAGTAATGGGGAATCACCCACAACCACACTACAATCACACATCGAAGATTCATGGGGACACCTACTAAACAAGGAAAAACAAAGAACCAAATCAAGACTATCTAAATAACAAAAAACCTCAAGAAAAAAACCGAACATATGATAAGATTTGAACATAAGAAAACAAGATACTATAACATCAAACCATTATTTTTGAAGACATATTTAATTTAATACAAACATGGTGGGTTAAACACTCACCATTTCTATTCGTTAGAGTCTCAATCACATGCATGTTTCAATGCGACCTCGGGCACCCATATTTCATGACATATCAAAAATTCATCCACATTCCCATATAAAACCATATATGTGAGAACCCATGAAAATAGAAAAGGCTAAAAAAACAACCTTATTTTTTAAACCAAACCATTCAACACACTTTTAAAACCGTATACCATCAAAATTCACACTAACCGCAAAGTAAAAATTCCTTTTCAAAAAATTAGCAAGGTCTCATTTCAAAATTAGATTGCCATGAAGACTAAAACCCTTTTCAAAAAAACACCAACCACTCAAAACAACTTTACAAACCCAATTCATTGGATTCAAACACTTTTCAACAACCCAGCATATCCAATTTTCAACAAAATCTATAATCACTTTAAAATAATCCATACTTTCTAAACATTTTATTCCAATAACCCATGCATTTAGATTAATGAAAATTAATCATGTTAACTCATTTCCACTTTATCCCAAAAATGTTTTTCACAAAAACCCAACATTCCAAAACCATTCTTATATTAAATTTTGAAAACCCATTTTCTAATTTTTAAAAACTAACCATTACATTAAAAATTATTTCCACAATTTTCACAAAAATATTTTCAATAAAATTTTCAGAATTCAAGAAAGGTCTAAAATACCCACAAAAAAGGGAACTTTTGTCAGTGAGTGACTTGATCATATGGTTGGTGGTCATATGTCAATCACACCAGCAATAAAGAGAGTTTTCTTAGAACCATGCCTCAGCTCCACGTGGCTTTCCAGGCCATGTGAGCTCATAGAGACCATTCGTCCAACTCCCTTATCATGTACCAACACCAAACAATCAATAAGAACCAATGACACAAATGAAATCGGACTTCCCATGGACACCTAAGGATCAGAATGAGGATGAGTTCATGATGCTCTTCCCAAACCTACACCTCAAGTCCTGAAAATTATACTCCATCAACCTTGACATCCCCAAATAATAAAGGGAACTCTAAAAAGAAAGGTATGGTAGGAGACAACCTCCTATGATACCATTTTTTCACAAACCATCCTGGGTCGACCCCGAACTAGGCAGCCGAACCGATCTATGGCATGGCCCAGATGGCATTCTTGATTCCCATGGGCTGGAAACTAGTGTCGAGCATCATGTGATTTCTCCCAAATATAAAAAATAAAAAAATAGAGGAAAGAAATTTACAAGCTAAAGCACATTTAAAAAATTGAACTTATCATCATGTATACAAAAAATCTTGCAGTACAACTGAATGATACAACTAAACCAACCAGGATTGAGGACCAAATAATTCCATGTGAACCTACTGGTAACTCTTCAACACAACAATCACACATCGTTCAACGCAGTTGAACTCAAGCTAAAACATTCACAAGGGATAAAAACAAACAAAACTATAGACGTGAGTATTAAAACTCGGTAGGCTAGGCCGATAATCAATTCCCAATGCACATTCATTAAAATAAAAGAAAAATAATATTCAAGTTTTAACTAAAATATATAAAAGTAAGTTTTTCTACATGATTAATCAAAATAAAGTACAACACATTTCCCTTATTCATTTCCAAAATGAGATTCATTCAACTTGTGTGCCAATAGCATTTTCAAGGGGAAAGTGTTGTTTATATTTTCAGATTTGTACAAATAGGGTAAAACAGTTTCATTTGAAAAAAAATTAATAATCCATATCAAAACTATCCCACAACTTTTCATGAAAATATACACAAGAAGGCATGATAGTAATCAAACAACCAGGTAATTTAAATGTACAAACAAACATCATATTCATCACTGCAAGAACTGGAAGGAAAACACACATGGGTAAACCTAGGATATCAAGAATAATATAGATGACACTAATACATGAGACCTCATCCCTGTTGAAATTTCATAGACAATGAAATAAAAGTGCTCAATATGATCGGCCATCCTTTCTCTAGCAGGCCGAGGGTAAATCCCATAGCAATAAACCCAATATATCCACATATTATGGGAAACTGGTCAGTACCATAACCTACAAGTGTATAAATCATTCATAGAATATTCTATCGATAAGATAGGTTCCCATGCCTCAATTATATAATGGGTGTGATCCAACTAATTTAATTCGAGCATCCAATCACAACATATATATAATAATAATTCACAATAGACATCACCCTGAGTCACTCCAAGGACCAATATCATGCAATTAATAAAAAGGAACATAAAGAGTCCAACCTAAGGAACTCTCATAATGTAAGACAAGGATTCCATAGTAAAGATATACTATCCATTATATACATACAAAAATTTCATGAGAAACATCCACAGGAGGTTTTCATAACAAAAAATTTCACCATTTTTCACAAGGGTTCCAAACGGGCCTTTAAGCTTTTCTAAAAACTAACTTCTTCAAAAGGTACAAATTTTACTTTTAATAAAGTGTTTTATAGACACCATTTATAGAAAAAAAATCATAAATCCCTCAAAACATTAAGGTTATACATCTAAAGAACAACCATTTTTATAAGGATGCCAAATGGTCCATTTTTCGGAAACCCGTGACAAAACATGTTATAAACCAAAAACTCATTAGTTTGTACAACCAAAACCACATTTTATAGAAACAGAAGGAACAAATAATAACAATTTTGATTCTTCCCATGCATCTATAAATCCAAAAAAATTATTCTAAAACACACTTAACACATAAAAGCAACCAAGAAATTTACCGAACACTTGGCATGCACTCTATAACAACAAAATTCATTTTAGGAACATGAAATGGAATAAAAAAACTAATTGATTGAAATAAATTTATTCAAACTAATTAAACATGTTAAAAATACCCTAAATTAGGTTCGAAACATCAAAAAGATGGTGTGAAAGATAATATAACATTTAAAAAAACAATTGGTGTGTAATTTTATAACAAATTGACACTACTTTTCACAAAACAAGGAAAAACACCACTTTTTACACCAAATAAAGTTATTTAAGGATTATAAAACAATGCTCATAATGTTTAAAGGGTGAAAATACCATTAAAATGATTAATCTTAAATAAAAAGGACATGTGCAATGGGAAACCTTCCTCAAATCCTTGGCGGAATGGAAAAGCACACTCGATATCACTTTCTGAGGGTTTATAAACACGAAAACTTTTAAGACTAGCCCAAAAATAAAAAAACCCCCATGAAAAATCATGGGATAATAGAACCATAGTCTTATCATGACCATGGAAGAAGATAAACCCAATAAATAATGGGTGGAGGAGGAAGAGGATGGAGAAATGAGAAGGAATCTCACCTTGGAAACTAGAAAACACTTCATCTTCCCATAGATATACCCCCTTAGAGGGAAGGTAATGAATTGTATATACTTTTATAGGCTAATTAGGTTTGGAAGAACCGGGGGAAGAATATTTGGTTAAGAAAGAGTAAAATAATAATAATTTATCAAAGAAACAAATTACATCCTCAAATATAGATGATTTGAGAAACCATGAGTAAGTTCACCCTAATCCCCGATGAATATGTGCGCTAAATAGGGGAAATGGAACTTGGGGGTGATCCTAGGGTTATTTTTCTCATTTGATATGCATAATAACTAAAAAATATTAAAACATCAATAAGATATAAAATAATTTTTTTAAAAAAAAAAACTGGAAATGGGTAAATGGGTTGGCCCAATACCTGCAAAAATAACCCAAATTCACCATGATTATGAATTCCTATAGTGGTAGAAAAGGTTATGGTAGTTTTAATAGGTTAGGGGAGGCCGTTTCATAAGTGGAATGAGTGAAAAATATTGAAAAAATGAAGGATATATAAAATGAACAAAATATGTTTTTAAATCTGAAAATGGGCTCATGATTGGCTCAAATCTTGAAGTAACCACACTTTTCTACAAAAACTCCCTAAACAGCTATCAGGAACACATGGTAGGATGATTAGACATAGATGGAAGTTCAAAAATCAAAATTAATCTCACCCAAATCCCATGAAAAGGATTAGTATTTTCAACGAACTGGATCAAAACCAATACATGCAAAACCGGGTTTGACATGATGAATTTAATAGAAAGGATCATGTAGTTCTAAAAAAAGGAGAATTGATAAGGATATTATATACATAGATATAATGAGGATGGATATGGGAATCATCAAAAATGTGAAAATTCATTACATTTTGAATTGGTTTCCCAAATATCATTATTATAAAGAAACAAAACATCCCAGTCTGAATATGAGAATCTTCAAAAGAAAATTAATGGTGTGAATGATGGAAAGTAGGATGACTTCATGTGTAAAGATGGAATTATGAAATTCGGAAAGATTATGTGTGTTCCCTATATACTTTATCTGAATAGGAAGTTATTGGATGATTACCCAATATAAAATTTCCTTATACACCCTAGTAGAACTAAAACGTATATAGATTTGGAGGAACATTTCTGGTGGGAGAACATGAAGTAGGAAATTGACGTTTATGTATCAATATTTTCAGTCTGTCAACAAGTGAAGGTCTAATGACAATATCTTGGAGGATTCATGCAACCCTTATCAATTCCTACATGGAAATGGGATGACATCACCATGGTTTTTTCCCTGGATTACCCAAAACTATAAGAAATAATGATGTAATATGGGTAATTATCGATCAAATTATAAAATCATCACATTTAGTTGTTATAAGGGGTGATTTTCCATTGGAATGGCTTGCACAAATCTATTTCAATGAAGTTATTATACATCATGTATAACCACTCTAAATTGTGTCTGATCATGATCCATGATTCACATCAAAATTCTGGAAAAGTCTTCAAAAATATTTGAAACTGAGCTTCGATTGAGTAATGTTTATCACACTCAAAACTAAGGGGAAATCAAAAAGGACAATAAAAACTTTAGAAGATGTTTTGAGATCATGTTCAATTGACTTTAAAGGTATGTGGGATCCATATTTACCTATGGTGTAGTTTTCATACAACAAGATATTCTATTCTAGTATTCAAATGGAACCATATGAAGAATTGTACGGAAAGAGATGTCATACACCAACATGTTAGGATGAAGTTGGTGAAAGTAAGGTTATAGTCCTAAATCTTGTAGAGGAAACAAAATCCAAGGTAAATACTATTCAAAAACAAATCAAAGCAGTTCAAAGTAGGAAGAAAACTATACTGATAATTGAAGCAAGGATTTCGAATTTAAAGTGGGAGATCATGTTCTCTTAGAAGTATCTCTATTGAAGGGTGTTATATGATAAATTAGTCCTTTTGAAATTCTGTATATTATTAAAGCTTTGGATTATCATTTTGAAATGTTTCCCAAACATTATAAGGTACACAATGTGTTTCATGTCTCATTATTGGGAAATTACATGCCAGACCCAACACATGTACTCACTTTTGAATGTATAGAATTGTAACCTGACTTATCTTACTGATTCTATCCAAATTCTAGAAACTAAATAATAGGTGTTGAGGAATCATACAACTTAACTGGTAAAGGTAATTTGTAAAAAAAAATTAAGAGGCAATGTGGGATCCTGAGGATATTATGATGAAGAACTACACAAATATTTTTATGAGGTAATATTCTAGTAATTTCGAGGATGAAATTTTTATAAGGTGGAAGAATGTAAGACCCCATCGGTTTTCAAATAAATTTAATATAGAATGATTGAAATAGTGAGACAATGATAAAAACACATTTTTATAGGAGATACTTATAACCTAGACTCTAAACATAATTTTCTGACTTCTGTGATTTTAATTTTGAAAAACTAACATACACAGCTGCGATCAGTAAGATATTTAGAGTCTGATAGGATCAACATACATTTTTGGTGAATAGTAACTTACCTTTATTAATATTAATTACCTTATGAATAATAACATATCCTTATGACTAGAAACATCACCAATGAAAGTATAAAAAATATTTAAGCACATTACAAATAAGAGTTAATGTTTAAAAAATTATAATTAAGTGTTGGAATTTTTGTGAGAAAAAAATATTTAAAAAAATTTTAAATTAATAAATTTATTGAAAATAAAATTCATTTACAAAAAATCTATTCCTATATAAATATTTTTTTCCCGATTAATTTAAGAAAATTTTATGAGCCCTTAGTTAATTTTTGAATGTATTATAAAATGAGTTTCAAATTTGAAAAATATATTTTTCAAGTAAATAATGATTTTATTTCAAAATTAAATTTCTCATATTTAGGAAATTATATTAATAAAATAGATTTTATTTTTTAATCCTACATGCCAAAAAATAGTTAGGATGAACTTGAGTTTTTTCTAACATAGTTGATTTTTTGGTGAATTGTAAAATATGATAATTTATGATAAATGCTAAATAAAAGAAGGTATTCGTCATTCTCAAGTAATTGAAGATGTAAATGGACATTGGTTTTGAATCACATGATATATTTACAATTTTTTGTAACAATAATCAAACCTATTCATAGTCTTGAGCTAAAATATTAAACTAATGACTAAAATAATGGAAAACCCCACCTCTCAGCCACTATAAATACCACCCCTCTTTACATCCTCTACTCACACCTGTGAATCCTTGTTCATGGTTAAAATTCTACTAAAATCTCTCCATAATCCACTCTCCCACGTTTGGGAGCTCTTGGTCTCATAAACAGACCAAAACCTTTCCCCTAAAGAGGCTCTCAAGGAAGATATATTCAAGAAGTAATTTCATATTTTATTTTCTTTTATTTTCTTTTCATGATCCTATGATTTTATTTATATCATCAACTCTATTCTTCCAAATTGAATGATAACTATAGTACCTTAAATATACAGTAATTATTTTTATAATAATGGAATAATTTATCATTATCTCTCATTTACTCTCCTTTTATACTAGAAATTAAAACACCATCTGGGATGTGTTAATTCATTATATTCAATGACGACGGGTTTTTAATTTCTTTTACAATATTAAATTATTGTTATGAAACCATTTTATGGTTTAAAAAACTATAATATATGTATTATAACCTATTTAAAATTCTGGAACTTGTATATATACATAATATTAAAACATACAACAAAACTAGTTCATAATATTCAAAATACTGCCAAAATAATCAAAATGATTGTCATTAATGTTTCACCTAATAACTTATGCACATACCATATAACCAAATAAATTATATGTCCATTTAATATATTTTTTGTTTATTACTATCATATAAAACCAATTCTATAGAATTATAACCATTCCACATGAATTTCATTAATTATAAACAAGCGATCCGATTATGAAAATCAAGGAAACGAAAACTTCAGAACGACGGAATTAAATCATATAAGTTATCAATAAGTCCATAAATGAACTTAAAAAAATATAATGAATAAAGTAAATGTATATAATGTTATTAATTATTTAATTAATTCATTTAATTTTATTATCCAGGATGATAACGTTAGGTGTATAACACATTCAGACATAAGGTAAGGGCTTTCTACCTGAACATCAATTTTCATTCGGGTTACTCTTATTCTCTAATTACCTGAATAGAAATCTTATTTATTATTATTTAATCCTCCTAAATTCTATGTGAACTTTATATATATCTGTTCCAACCAAAATACTTCTTTATTTTATGGTGGTTTACTTGTTTTAAAATGATCATTCAAAAATTATTCCCGAAATACAACCTCGATTCAAGGGAATTTATCAAAATCTTACCTATATTCAAGGGAACCCTATAGTCTATTTTGGGAAACCATTATTTTTTAAAAATCACTGATTTTTTTATGAAAAAACTAACTTAATTAAATTATGGTTTTATACAAATATTTTTCCAAAATAATTCTTCTTTTCAATTCAAAAGAGTATTTATCTTAAGAATTACTCGATGATTTTATAGAAGTATCTTCATCTATCACAACACTATTATTGATTCTTATGTTCAATTGGGATTAACATTTTATGACATCATCTACCAAGTTTTATTTAATGTTTTATGATTATTTTGATTGTGTATGTGCTATCTTGATACCATTCACCATATTACTCCTAATGGTTAGTGTTCATATTTAATGAATGGGGAAAGTTATTTACATTTCATATGACAGTTTGAATATGAATGTATATGCTATTTATGTTTACCCTCATTCAAATGAGGAATTAATTGGACTAATTTTGTGACAGGTGGGGCCCTCTACCACCCCTTGATGCCTTAGTAGGTCTAATGAGGCAAACTAGTCTGGTTTTTTACTCGTTTATGTACTGTCTTGGAATGAGGCCGTGATAGAATCCTTTTTAATGTTCGGCATTATACGTTACCTTTTTATGAAACTATAGGTCGATATTCCATTTGATTGTTCAACTAGTAGAATATCCATGGTTATGTTTTATGGAATTAATTAATCAGTGTTTATTCCTACCATATTTTGATCATGCTTGTTTTTAAAGGAATGCATTTTTAATTGTTCATCATGCCTAGTGTTTATGTTTATAATTTCTTCAGTTGTATTATTTACCTTTACTGAGCATCTGATATCACCCCTTTCATGTGTTTTGTTTTCCCTAGGTTGTGAATAGGTATATTATGAATCACTTGCAGGGATTATCTAGGAGATTATGTTTGTTTCAAAAGAAGTTGATATTTTTTAATTTCTTTCAAGTTGTACTGTTGAACTTATGTATGTATCTTGCTTTACAAAGCTAATAAACTATTCGTTCCTTTGGTATATGACTTACAAGTTTATATGCCGACGTAATAAAATAAGGAATTGGATCTAGGAAACTGAGGTTGGGACTTTGTAGTTTGTATCAGAGGAAGTTTAGTAGAAAGCATGGAAACTAGATCTTGAAAATGTAGATTAGGGAATAAAACCCAAACATAGAATTTGAGGATAAACATACAAGAACATCCTAGAATTTTAGTGATAAATAGGTTGTGTGAATCTTCCTAGAAAACACATCCCTGTCTAAATACTACAAGTGGACGGGGTTATAGCATAGATGCACCTAGGAGTAACAACTCTAACAAGGTCTTTAGGTCTTGACCTAGGGTAACCTGGTACATGATAATGGGCCTTACTGGACACCTAGTTTGACACTCCCAGGGGATATTCTTAGGATAATTTTCATTTTCTTTACAAGACATTATAAATTATTTGAAAATAAATTTTTCCTCAAAGAAACAAGTTTTATGATTTCAAGATTACCTATGTATAGAATTTTAATTTATATTAAGTATTTATATATTTGAGATTATTCAATATGATTTTTAATCTAATATAGTGTATTCCATCATTTAGATATGGAACCTAGTAGAAGGAATGGAAACAGCATGAATGGGAGTATCCCTTTTTAGGGATTTCCTCCTATGCAAGATAATGATGTTGGTTCTGGAGCTGTGACTAATGTTGAACATCTTATAACTATACTGGGATAATTGAATCAAGTTATGAACAATAACTTTACCCATATGAAGTACCCCGAATCAAAACATGGTGGAGCAATTTTAGACCAATTTATGTGATAACAACCGCCATCATTTAATGGGACTACAAACTCATTCCTTGCAGAGCATTGGATAAGTTTATTAGAGAAGATATTTCTCATTTTCAGAAGTAATGAAATGGAGAATTTTTTCAGGGATGTTTATTTTTTATTAGGATATTCTAATCAATGGTGGTCACTAATTCAAAACAAAAATTAGGAGGAAGATATTTATAATATCGAATGGAGTAATTTTAAAGAAATATTATTAGAAAAATACTTTCTTCTTGAACATCGATTGGATAAGGAAATGATGTTTCTAAATCTGATGAAAAAAGAGGATGATAATGTTTTCAAAGTTTAAATAAAATGTCACAAGGTTAGTAAGGAATGTCATGGTTTACATACAGAATCCAAGGAGTAACTTTTATCGATTATTTTATGGTTTAAAACCATTCTTATAAAGGTCACTAGTCTCCCAATTTTTCTTATCATATGAAGATATAGTCTCATGTGATATCAATACAAAAAAATATTTCTATAAGTTTTATGACTTTAAGGGAATGAAAGAGAAGAATAGGGATACTGAACACTATAAAAAAAAGAAATAAGGAAAATGGGAATAAGGGAAGAATTGATTTTCCATCCCATGATAATTGTGTGAAGAAAAACCCTGGTACATGCCTGAAGGTTATGGGTATTTGTTTAAAGTGTGGAGGAAAACTCCACCAATCCAAAAATTTTAAGGGAAATAAAGAAGATACTAATGTTCAATACTAAAATGGAAATGATATGGGACATTATGAAAAATATTTTTATAAGGGTCAAGGAAACATTCCTGAGAGATGGTCAAGGGAAAAATGCCAAGCTTATGTGATCAAAACTACTGATATGGATGTTCCTAGTGATGTGGTGGGAGGTAATTTAATCATTTTCTAAACGTTATCCAATGCTTTATTTGATTCTAGATCATCACATTATTTAATATCTTCCCAATTTTCCAAGAAAATTATACATGTCCAATTAGATTTAATAAAGGAGTTGTGAGTGAAAACTTTTAAGGGAAGTATCATTGCAACAAAGATGTGTCGATAAGTCCCCATTATGACATATAAATGTTCTTTAGTTTCTAACATTATCATCATACCCATTATTGAATATGATATACTTCTTGGTATGAATTGGCTTTCAAGTTATGATGTGAAGATCTCTTACAAGAAGAAGGTAGTTATAGTTTTTGAGAATGATGTAGAATCCCTTATCTTTAGAGTAGAAACATCATCATATGGTTCTTATCTAGATCCACCCCACTATCCCTAATGAATTAAATTCTTTCAGAGGAGGATAAAACAATATCTATGGGTGAGGAAGGAAAATTTCAAATTGAGGATGTACCTATTGTGCAAGAATTCGTTTATGTGTTTCCATAGGATTTACCTGGACATCTTCTAGAGTAGGAAAGTGTGTTTTATATTGACTAAATTCTTGGCTCAAGACCTATATCACAAACTCCTTATATAATAGAAACTATGGAGTTAGTTGAACTAAAGAAACAACTAGAGAAATTGAGTGATAAATGATTTATTTTCACTAGTGCTTCCCCATGGGGATCCCCTATTGTTTTTATTAAGAAGAAAGATGTATCTATGAGGCTATGCATTGACTATAGGGAGATCAATGATAATACGATAAAGAACAAGTATCCTCTACCTCAAATTGATGATTTATTTGATCAACTTCATGGAACCCAATATTTTTCAAATATCGAACATTGACTTGGATATCAACAATTGTGTGTAAGGAAGGTAAATATTCCAAAGATATAATTTCAAACCTGGAATGGGAATTGTGAGTTTATAGTAATGCCTTTTGGACTGACTAATGAACCCTATGTTTTCATGGATCTAATGAATAAAGTTTTTAAGGAATATCTGGATTACTTTGTTGTGGTATTTATTAATGATATCCTAGTATACTCAAAAATCTATAAGGATCATTATAAACACTTGAAAATTATTCTAAAGGCTCTTAGAATGAATGAAAATTATTTTTTTTATTAACATAAACCATCTTTTAAGGTTTTAGGGGGAACCCAACATGACATAAAAGACTTAAAGACCAAAAATCGTGCTCCAACAAACCAAAATCTATAAACAACCCATATCAAGTCAACAAAGATAATCCCTAAACCAACATCAATAACATTAATTCCAACATCCACCTTCTCATAATTGCTCAAATAGTTGTCCCATGTAGAGATGCAAAGGACTGGTACCGATGGAAAATTCGATACCCTCTCAAACAACCAAATCTGGATAGCGATGGTTAGTTGAAAACTCCATGCTCTGAACCTCATCTAGAGAAGCACCATGAAGAATGTCTGGTTGAAAATTCCCTTGAACCATAGACCATAGGCCACAAAACTGATCACACAATCATGAAATCCATTTCACATAGGAAAAAACTCAATATTCAGAACAACATCACCGAAATTGTCTGTACCATCATCAGAAACCCCATCTTAGTGATCCCACAAGGCTCCCTCCAACACCGCACCCACAGACGATCAACCCGAAGATCCAGACGCTCCAAGATGTGTAAAGCCAAGAAATTTCCACCCAGGGCTATATAGACCAACTACCCCACTATAAGAGTGTCGCTGATGGGTGGTTCAAGTAGATCTTGTCAAGAAGTGAAAAATGAGAAGATCAAAATGAGGAACAACCCGTAGCGGGGGCCGAATCGAGAAAAATCACGGGAAGCGGGATAGAGGGAAACCGGTGACAACCAAGGGTAGGGACATAGTGAAACTCCATGAGACCAATACTAGAAAATCCAAATAAACAAACCACCTGAAGGAACCCCAAAATTCGATGATTGAAACCTAAAAAATACTGAAGATCAATTTCTTATGAGGCCATTTCAAAGAACGGATCCATGTCCTCTGCCTGCCTCGTAGGTGCCATCGGCCTCCACCAGCCCCAGTACCTGGAAATCGACAGTGTCAACCACCAAAAACACTTGATCCATAGTGCACTACCATATTTAGTCCACATACCTCCTAGAACCACCAGGACACCGAGCCTCACTACGAACACCGTAGTCGAGCCACTCGCCTCCTTTCACTACTTTTTTTTCAAATAAAACTATATCCATAGATATGAAGCTAGGACCACCACCAGACCTTGAAACCACACCACTAGAAGGAAATTGAATCAAAACCTCCTTTCTCTGTATTCACCTTCTCCTTTCTTGAAGTTGAACCTCCACCGATGTCGCTATAGTAGTCGCTCGAGGAATGAACCAGCTGCTACAATAGAAAAAATAGTTACCACACTTCTGAAGCGAGCTGAAGATGTTGTCGAGGACTGTAAGGAGTCTCGGCCGGGAGCACCCAAGGAGGAGAACTCTCAACCAAGAAAGAGGTTTAATGGAGAAACCCTATGCTTAAAGACTCTTAAAAGAAATGAATTATATGGGATATTTAGAAAGTGTGAATTTTGGTTTCAATCAGTTTCTATTATTGGATATACTGTCTCTAAGGATGGGAACTTAGTTGATCCAGTAAAGACAAAGGCAGTTTAGGAATGGCCTACTCCAACAAAGATAACTTAGGTATATAGTTTTAGTGGTTTAGAAGGTTATTATCAGCATTTTGTTCAGAATATCACCCGTTTAGCCAACCCGTTGACCAAAATTACTCGTAAATGGGTTAATTTCTTATATACAATAGAATGTGAAGAAATTTTTTAAGAATTTAAGAGGGGATTAGTGAATGATTCAATCTAGGATCTACCCTTAGGAAATGGTATATTTATAACCTATAGTGATGCATCAAGAAAGGACTTGTTTTTGTCCTTATACGGAATGATAGATATATTGCCTATGCATCAAGGATGTTAAAAATTCATGAACATAACTCTCCAACTCAGGATCTTGAGTTAGTATCTATAATATTTTCTTTGAAGATATGGAGACACTATCTTTATGGATAAAGATGTGATATATATACAAGTCAAAAGAGTTTAAAATATATTTTCTCATAGAAAGAACTTAACATGAGGAAAAGGAGATGGCTTGAGCTACTCAAGGATTACGATTCTTCTATACACTACCACCCAGGAAAGTCAAATAAGGTAGTTTATGCATTGATTAGGAAGGATCATGGAGTTATAAACAAAATGAGTATTGACAAGGATTCTATGTACATGGATCTACTAAGGATGGATTTTGGAATCATCAAAGAAGGTAAAACATCATTACTTTTTCAATTCGAATCCCAACCATATTTATTTGAAAGAATTAAAACTTCTCATTCTGATGATGAGAATATTTAAAATTAAATTAAATTTTTTTAATGATGGGAAGTTGGATGCCTTCGAGTTTGAACAAGGAATTTGGAAATTTCGGAAGAGGCTATGGGTTCCCTCTAAACATGAGATGAAAATGCAGTTATTGGATGATTCCCATAGATAAAATTTCTCTATACACCCTAGTTTCGCTAAAATGTATATAGATTTGAAGTAATATTTCTGGCTGGACAACATGCAATGGGAAATTTCTGATTATGTATAAACATGTTTAGTCAATCAATAATTGAAGGCCAAACGACAACATCCAAGGGAGTAATGAAACCTCTATCTATTCCTATATAGAAATTTGATGACATAACTCGGGATTTTGTCACTGGATTACAAAAAACTACAGGAAATAATGATTCAATATACGTAATTGTTGATTGACTTATGAAATTTTCACTTTTCCTCACCATAAGGGAGGATATTCCAATGGATCAACTAGCATGAATCTATGTCAATGAAGCTGTGATAATTAATGGAGAACCTCTCTCAATTGTGTATGATGATGATCCATTATTCACATCAAAATTCTAGAAATGTCTCCAAAAAGATCTTGATACTGTGCTTCGATTGATTACTGATTAAACTGAAGGGCAATCAGAACGGACAATCCAAACATTAGAAGACATTTTTAGATCATGTTCACTTGAATTTTAGGGTATGTGGGATAAATATTTTCCTTTTGTGGAGTTTTCCTACAACAATAGTTTCCATTCAAGTATTCAAATGACACTATATGAACCATTGTATGGAAAGAGATGTCACACACCAACATGTTGGGATGAATTTGGTGAAGGAAGCTTGTGGTCCTATAGCTTTTAGAGGTAACAACATCCAAGGTAAATACTATACATACCCATATCAAAAAAACTCAAAGCAAGAAAACAAACTATACTGATAATCAAAGGAAGGATTTGGAATTTCAAGTGGGAGATCATGTTCCCATAAAAGTATCTCCATAGATGGGTGTTATAAGATTTGCGGATAAAGGTAAACCGATCCCCATGTACATTGGTCCTTTTAAAATTCTAGAGATAATTAGAGCTATGGATTATCGTTTGACAATGTCACCTAACCTTTCTAAGGTACACAATGTGTTACATGTCTCAATGTTGAGAAAGTACATGCTACACCCAACACATGTACTCACTTATGAAGGTGTAGAATTGCATCTTAACTTATCTTACTGTGAAAAGTCTATTCAGATTTTGGACACTAAAGAATAGTCTTTGAGGAGTCGAACTACTTGAATGGTAAAGGTACTATGGAAAATCATAAAATTTAAGAGGAAACATGGGAGTGTGAGGATCTTATGATGAAGAACTACCCAAATATTTTTATGGGGTAAAATTTTAGTAATTTTATTGATGATATTTTTGCAAGGGGGAAAGAATGTAAGACCCCATGGTTTTAAAAATAAATTTAATATAAAATGCTTAAAACTCTAAGCCCATGAGAAACAAACACTTTGATATAGGAGATAGTTATAACCCAGCCACTAAACATAATTTTGTCTCTTTTATGATTGAAATTTTGAAAAATTCACAAACACGGTTACGATTAGGAATATATTTAGAGTCTTATAGGATCTACTTACATTTTTGGTGAATAGTAACTTACCCTTATGAATAGTAATTTAACTTATGAATATTAATGTATCCTTATGAATAGAAATATCATCCATGAATGTATAAATAATATTTAAGAACCTTATAAATGAGAGTGAATTTTTTAAAAATTAATAATAAAGTGTCGGTATATTTGTGAGTAATAAATATTGAATTACCATTTTAAATTAATAAATTTATTTAAAATAAACTTTGTTTTCTTAAAATTTATTCCTAAATAAATATAATGTTTTCCTATGATTTTAGGATAATTTTATGGGACCTTAGTTTATTTTTGATGGTATTATAAAATCAATTTTAAATTTGAAATATGTGTTTTTCAAGTAAATAATACTTTTATTTAAAAATGAAATATATCTTATTTAGGAAATTATTTTGATAAAATAGAGTTCATTTTTGAATCCTACATGTTGAAAAATAGTCAGGGTGAATGTTTGGGATTTTTCTCAAATACTTGAATTTTTTCAATAGTAAAATACTATAATTTATAATAAATGCTAAATAAATTAATTTCTACAACATGATTGAGTCATGGATGATGTAAATGGACATTATATTGGAATCACATGCTTTATTTACAATTTTTTTTTCCAATAATCAAGGCTATTCATAGTCCTGAGAAAATATATTAAACTAATGATTAAAATAATGGGAACCCTTTCCTCTCCTCCAATGTAAATACCACCCCTCTTTACCTCCTCTCCTCACACCTCTCAAGCCTTGTTCCTCATCCAAATTTTGATCAAATATCTCCATAATCCCCTATCCCACTTCCAAGAGCACTAGGTCTCATAGAAAGGCCAAAACCACTCCCCTAAAGTGGTTCTTGAGGAAGATATATTCAAGAGGTAATTTCCTCTTTTCTTTTCTTTTATTTTATTTTCATGTTCCTTTGTTTCATTTCTATCCTCAATTATCCTCATCAAAATGTTACGATAACTTCATTACCTTAAATATACTGTAATTTTGTAATACTAATGGAATAATTCATCATCATCTCTCCTTTACCCTCCTTTTATACTAGAAATGAAAACACCATCTGAGATGTGTAAATTCATCATATTCAAGAACGATAGGTTTTCAATTTATTTTACCATCGTTAATGATGGTCATTAAGGAATATTTATGGTTGAAAAAAACTATAATATATTTATTATAACCAATTTAATATTCTGTAACCATTTTATATACATAATATTAATACATACACCAAAACTAGTTGGAAATATTCAAAATACAGCCAAAATAATCTATATGATTGTTATTAATGTTTCACCTAATAAATCATCCTTATACCACATAAGAAAATTAATTATATGACCATATAAGATTTATGATTTTCATTAGTATCATATAAAACCAATTCTGGAGAATTATATCCATTCCACATGAACATCATTAATTATAAACAAGCGAACCGACTATGAAAATCAAGGAAACGAACACTTCGAAACGATGAAATTAAATCATATAACTTAACCATAATTCTATAAATGAACTTAATAAAACTATAATTAATAAAATACATGTATCTATGGTTATGAATTAGTTAATTAATGGGTTTAATTTTATTATTCAGGAAGACAAGTTCAAGTGCAGAACATGTTCAGACATTAGACAAGGGTTTTCTACAAAAACATTTATTTTAATTCTGGTTACTCGTATTCTCGACATAACTAAATGAAATTGTTATTTATTCTTATTTAATCCTTATAAATTCAATGTTAATGTTTTATATATTTACAACAACCACAATCTTTCTTTATTTAATGGGTAGTTACATGTTTTAAAAGGATCTTTCAAAAATTATTCCTGAAATACAAGCCTAGTTCAATGGAATTTATCAAACTCTTACCTATTTTCAAGGGAAATATATAATCTATTTTTAGAAACCATTATTTTTCTAAAATAAAACAATTTTTTATGAAAAAACTAACTTAATTCGCTTATGGTTTTATACAAAGAATATTCCAAAATAACTCTTCTTTTTAAAGTAAAAGTTTATTTATCTTAAGAATTACTCAATGATTTTATATAAGTATTCTCATCTATTTCAACACTATTGTTGATTGTTATATTCAATTGGGATTAATATTCTATGATTTTATCTACTATATTTTATTGGATGGTTTATTATTAGTTTGATTGTGGATGTTCTATCTTGTTACCATTCACCAAATTACTCCTAATGGTTAGTGTTCATATTTTATGTTTAGGGAGAGTTATTTACGTTTCGTATTTTAGTTTCAATATGAATGTATTTATTTTTTATGTTTATCCCCATTCTTATTAGGAATTAATCAGATTCATTAAATGATGGTTGGGGCCAACTATATCCCCTCGATGCATCGGTAGGTCTCATGAGGCAAACCATTTTGGGTTTTTACCCATTTATGTATGGTATTGGAATGAGGCCTTTACAGAATCATTATGATGTCTGGAATTATGAATTCACTCATTATGAAACTAGAGATTGAAAGTCCATGTGATTATTAGACTAGTAGAATATCCATGTTTATGTTTTATGGCATTATTTAATCAGTTTTTATTCCTTTTATATTATGATCAAGTTTGTTTTTAAAGGCATGCATTTTTAGTTATTCATCATCCTTAGTGTTTATGTTTATAATTTCTTCCACAACATTATTTACCTTTACTGAGCATATGATCTCACCCCTTTCACATGTTTTATTTTCCCCACGTTATGAAGAAATATATTATGAATCACTTACAAGGATTATCTATGAGATTATGAGTGTTTCAAAAGAAGTTGATATGTTGTAATTCCATTCAAGTTGTACAATTGAACTTATTTATGTATATTTTTTTTCAAATATATTAATCTCTTCATTACTTAGGGATAAAAATTCTTAGTTTATGTACCAAAGTAATAAAATAAGGCACTATCTTTTGGTAACTAGGGTTGGGTCATTATAGGTTGTATGAGAGGAAGTTTAGTAGAAAATGTGTAAATTGGATCTTGGAAATATAGATTAGGGAACAAAACCCTAAGATAAACTTTGAGGATAAATATACAATAACATCCAATAATTTTGTGTAGGAATATATTGTTTGGATCTTCCTAGAAAAATAAATCCCTCTCTGGATACTACAAGTGGATGTGGTTCTAGCACAGATATACCAAAGGTTAAGAACTCTAACAAGGTGTTTTGGTCTTGACCTTGGGTAACCTGGTACACGACAACAGGCCTTACTCTGCACCTAGTTTGACACTCCTAGGGCATATTCTTAGGATAGTTATGATTTTCTTTAGAAGACATTATTTAGGATTTCAATGTAAATTTTTCCTCAAGGAAACTAGGTTTATGATTTAGGGATTATTTATGTATGGAATTTCAATTTATTTTAAGTATTCTTCTATTTGAGATTATTCAATATGATTCATATTGTAATGTAGAATATTCCATAATTTAGAAATAAAACCTAGTGGGAGTAATGGAAACTGCATGAACATGAGTATCTTTTTTTTTGGATTTCCCCCTATGCAAGATAGTCATGTTGGTTTTGGAGCTATGACTGATGTTATAAAAATAATAACTACACTAGGACAGATGACTCAGGTTATGAACAATAAATTTACCTGTATGGAGTATCCTGAACCACAACATGGAGGAGAAATTTTATACCACTTTATGTGACAACAACCTCTATAATTTAATGGGATGATAAACCCATTCGTATTAGATCATTGGATTTGTTCCTTAGAGAATATATTTTTCATTTTGGGAAGTAATAAAATAGAGATGGTTTTCATTGAAGTTTATCATTTATTGGGATATGTTGATCAATGGTGGTCACTAAATAAAAACCCAAAGGAGGAGGAAGTTATTTAAAATATGGAATATAGGAATTTTAAGGAAATGTTATTAAAAAATACTTTCCTCTTGAACATTGATCGGATATGGAAAGGCAGTTTCTGAATCTAAAGAAAAAAGAGGATGAGAATGTTGCAATGTATGAAGCTAATTCACAGGCTTAATAAGGCATGTCATGGATTACATATGGATTCCAAGGTCTAATATTGATCGGTTATTTGACGGTTTAGAACCATTCCTCTGAAGGGCACTACTATCCTGATGTTTCTCATCATATGAAGATATAGTCTCATGTGCTATCAAGATAGAAAAAGAATTATCTAAGTATAATGAAGGAATGAATGAAAATAATAAGGCTATTAAACACTTTGGAAAAGGAAATAAATAAAAGGGGAAGAAGGGAAGAATTTATTTTCCATCCTATGATAATTATGGGAAGAAACACCCCAGTACATTCCTGAAGGGTATGGGTGTTTGTTACAATTGTGGAGGAAAAGGAAAAAAAATACATTTATTTTAAGGGAAAGAAAGAAGCCACCAATTTTCAATACTATAATTTAAAAGATATTTTACATTATGAAAAATATTGTCCTAAGGGTCAAGGAAACATTCTCGAGAGAAGGTCAAGTGAACAAGGACAAGCTTATGTGATCGCAACTGCTGATGTGGATGTTCCTAGTGATGTGGTGGAAGGTAATTTAATAATTTTCTCAAACTTATCCACTAATTCATTTGATTTTTGATCATCAAATTGTTCTATATCTTCTCAATTTTTGAAGAAAATTGGAAATGTCTAACTTGATTTAATAAAGGAGTTGTCAGTCCAAAATCATAAGGGATGTATCTTTGCAAAAAATATGTGTTAATAAGTCCCCATTATTACACATAAATGTTCTTTAGTTTCGAACCTTATAATAATTCCCACAATTGAATTTGATATAATTCTTAGTATGAATTGTATTTTTATGTTAGGATATGAATATATGTTACAAGAATAAGGAAGTTATAGTTTTTGATAATGATGTAGAATCCCTTATCTTTGTCATAGAAACATCATCATATAGTTATTATCTATATACACCCCCAATATCCCTACTAAATTACATTATTATAGAGGAGTATAAAACAATATCTATGGGTGAGGAAGGAAATTTTCAAACTGAGGATGTACCTATTATGCAAGAATATGTTGATGTGTTTCCATAGGATTTACCTGTACATCCTCCATATTAGGAAATTGTATTTTATATTGACTTAATTCTTGGTTCAAGACCTATATCAAAGACTCCTTATAGAATGGAAACTATGGATTCAGTATAACTGAAGAAACAACTATGGGAATTGAGTGATAAAGTATGTGTTATATCTAGTGTTTCTTCAGGGGGGATCCATTGTTCTTTTCTTTAAGAATAAAGATTGATTTTTGAGCATATGAATTGACTATAGGGAGATAAATGTTATTACGATAAAGAACAAGTATCCTCTTCCTTTAATTGATTATTTATTTGATCAACTTCACAAAGACAAATATTTTTCAAAGATTGACCTTAGATCTAGATATCATCAGTTGTGTTTGAGGAAGGAAGATATTCCAAATATATCATTTCAAACTAGGTATAGGAATTGGGAGTTTATAGTAATACCTTTTGGACTAATTAATGAACCCTTTATTTTCACGGATCTAATGAATAGAGTTTTCAAGGAATATCTTGATGACTTTGTTTCCTTATTTATTGATGATATCTTAGTATACTCCAAAATCTATGAGGAACATTAGAATCACTTTCACATTATTCTAAAGATTCTTAGAAGAAATGATTTATATGGGAATTTTATAAAGTGTGAATTTTGGATTCAATCAGTTTCTTTTATTGTCCATACTCTCTCTTTGGATGGAATCTTAGTTGATCTTGTAAATAAAAAGGAATTTCAAGAATGACCTACTCCAACGAATATAACCAATGTATGAAGTTTTATTGGTTTAGTAGGTTATTATCAGCATTTCATTTATAAATTCACCCATTTAGACAATATGTTGACAAAACTTACTCATAAAGGGGTTAAGTTCCCATGTACAAAATAATATGAAGAAAGTTTTGAAGAATTAACGAGGGTATTACTGAATGCTCTGATCCTGACTCTATCATCAGGAAATGTAGGATTTATGATCTATAGTGACACATCAAATAAAGGATCTGGTTGTGTCCTTATAAAGAATGATAGAGTTATTTGCTATGCGTTAAGAATGTTAAAAAATCATGAACATAAATATGCAACTCATGATCTTGAGTTAGTAGTAATAATATTTTCTTTGAAGATATGGAATAACTATCTCTATGGAGAAATATGTGAGATATATACAGATCAAAAGAGTTTTAAATATATCTTCTCACATAAAGAACTCAACATGAGGCAAAGGTGTTGGCTTGAGCTACTCAAGGATTATGACTGTTCCATACACTTCTGCCCAGGAAAGGAAAATAAGGTAGTTTATGCATTGAGTAGTAAGGATCATGGAGTTCTAAACAAAATTATAATTGAAAATGATCCTATGTACATGGATCTAGCGAGGATGGATATGGGAATCATAAAATAAGGTGAAACATCATTAATTTTTCAATTGGTTGACCAACCATATTTATTTGAAACTCCTAAGTTTGATGATGAGAATATTCAAAAGAAAATTAAAGGTTTCAATGATGGGAAGTTGGATGAATTCAAGTGTGAAGATTGAATTTGTAAATTTTGGAAGTGGCTATGTGTTCCCTCTAAACCTAATATGAAAATGGAGTTATTGGATTATTCCCATAGCTAAAATTTCTCTATACACCCTAGTGGAACTAAAATGTAAACAGATTTGAAGGAAAGTTTGTGGTGGGACAACATGTAGTAGGAAATTTCTAATTATGCATTAAGATGTTTAGTCTGTTAAAAAGTGAAGGATGAATGAAAACATCCTAGAGGATTCATGAAACCACAATCTATTCTTACATGGAAATGTGATGACCTCACCATGGATTTTATCAATGTATTACCCAAAACTCTGAGAATTAATGATTCAATATGGGTAATTGTTGTTCGACTTACAAAATATGCACTTTTTTCACTATAAGGGAGGACTTTCCATTAGAACATCTTGCATGAATATATGTAAATGATGTTTTCAGACTTAATGGATAACCTATCTCAATTGTGTCTGACCATGATCCATTATTCAAATCGAAATTCTGGAAATGTATTAAAAATGATCTACATACTGTGCTTCGATTGAGTACTTCTTATCACATGGGAAATGAGAAAGGATGATCCAAACATTAGAAGACATGTTGATATCATGTTAACATGACTTTTAGGGTATGTGGGATTAGTATTTACATTTGGTGGTGTTTTCCTACAATAATAGTTTTCATTCTAGTATTCAAATGGAACCATATAAAGTATTGTATGGAAAGAGATGTCATACACCAACATGTTTGGATGAAGTTGGTTAAAGGAAGCTTGCGGTCCTATAGCTTGTAGAGGAAACAAAGTCCAATTTAAAGACTATTCAAACCCATATCAAAGTAACTCAAAGTAGGGAAAAGAAATATACTGATAATCGAAGGAAGGATTTGAAATTCCAAGTGGGAGATTATGTTCTCTTAGAAGTATCCTCGTGGAAGGGTGTTATAAGTTTTGGGAATAAAGGTAATCTTATCCAGAGGTACATTGGTCCTTTTGAAATTATGGAGATAATTAGTGCTATGTATTATCATTTGACAATGTCTCCAATCCTTTATAAGGTACAAAATTTGTTCTATGTATCATTGTTGAGAAAGTACATGCCAGACCCAACACATGTACTCACTTTTGATGGTATAGAAATGTATCCTGACTTATCTTACTATGAAGAGCCCATCTGGATTCTGGACACTAAAGAATATGTGTTGAGGAATCAAACAACTCAAATAATAAAGGTACTATGGAAAAATCATAAAATCGAACAGGCGGAGTGGGAGCCTGAGGATCTTATGATGAAGAACTACCCAAATCTTTTTATGAGGTAAAATTATAGTAATTTCGAGGGTGAAATTTTTTTAAGGGGGGAAGAATGTAAGACCCCATGATTTTAAAAATAAATTTAATATCGAATGTATGCAACAATGATCCCACAAGAAAAGAACACTTTGATATAGGAGATAGTTATAACCTAGCTGCTAAACATAATATTGTCTCTTCTGTGATTTAAATTTCAAAAAACTGACATACACAGTTGTGATCAGTAAGATATTTAGAGTTTGAAAGGATCATATTACATTTTTGTTGAATATTAACATACCCTTATGAATATTAATTTTCTTTATGAATAGTAACATATACTTATTATTAGAAACCTCGCCTGTGAAATTATAAATAATATTTAGGCACTTTATAAATGAGAGTGAATGTTTAAAAAATTATTAATTAAGAATTGGTATTTTTCGAGTAATAAATATTTAATTACAATTTTAAATTAATAAATTTATTTAATATAAAATTAATTTACACAAAATTTATTTCTAAATAATATTTTTTTCCCTATGATATTAGGATAATTTAGTGGGACCTTAGTTAAATTTTGAAAGTATTATAAAATCAGTTTTAAATTTGAAATATGTGTTATTCAAGTAAATAATAATTTTATTTAAAAAATAAATATATCTTATATATAAAATTATTTTGATAAAATGGTGTTCACTTTTGAATCCTACATGTCAAAAAATATTTAGTGTGAATGTTTTGGATTTTTCTAAAATACTTGATTCTTTGGGAATAGTAAAATACGATAATTTATGACAAATGATAAATAAATGAATTTCTACATCATGCTTGAGTCATGGATAATATAAATGGCCATTTTATTGGGATCACATGCTCTATTTAGTGTTATTTTATCATATTAATCAAGAATATTCATAGTCTTGAGTAATTATATTAAACTAATAATTAAAATAATTGGAAACCCCTCCTCTCCTCCACTATAAATACCACCCCTCTTTACCTCTTCTCCTTACACCTCTAAAGCCTTTTTACTTATCCGAATTCTGCTCAAATATATCCCTAATCCCCTCTCCCACGTCTAGGATATCTTGGTATCCTAAAAAGACCAAAAACGTTCCCCTAATGATGCTCTCAAAGAAGGTATATTCAAGAGGAAATTTCCTATTTTCTTTTCTTTTATTTTATTTTCATGTTCCTTTGTTTTCATTTCTATCCTCAACTATCCTCATCAAAATGGTATGATAACTATAGAACATTAAATATAATTTAATTTTATACTAGTTGAATAATTCATCATAATCTCTCATTTACCCTCCTTTTATACTGGAATTGAAAACACCAACTGAGATGTATTAATTAATCACATTCAAAGACGATAGGTTTTCAATTTATTTTACCATTTTTATTCTGGTCATGAAACCATTTTTATGGTTTAAAAAACTATAATATATTTATTATAACCTATTTAATATTCTGGAACCAGTATATATACATAATATTATTATATACAACAAAACCAGTTGGAAATATTTAAAATATAGCCAAAATAATCTATATGATTGTCATTAGTGTTTCACCTAATAAATCATCATTACACCAAATAATAAATTAGATTATATGAACTTTTAAGCTTCTATATGTTTATTAGTATCATATAAAACCAATTTCGGAAAATTATATCCAATCCACATGAACACCACTAATTATAAACAAGCGAACCGATTATGAAAATCAAGGAAACGAACACTTCAAAATGACAAAATTAAATCATATAACTTATCAATAAGACCAAAAATGAACTTAAAAAACTATAATTAATCAGATGTATGTATATAAGGTTATTTATTATTTAATTGATGTGTTTAATTTGATTATCCAGGAAGATAAGGTCAAGTGAAAAACACATTCGGACTTAAGGTAAGGGTTTTCTACCCAAACATCCATTTTCATTTGGGTTACTCTTATTCTCTACTTACCTGAATGAAATTATTATTTATTCTAATTTAATCATCATAAATTATATTTTAATTTACTATATATGTGTACCAACCATAATCCTTATTTATTTTATGGGTAGTTACATGTTTTAAAATTATGTTTAAAATATTCTTCTAGTAATACCAGCCTAATTCAAGGGAATTTAAAAAACTCTTACCTATTTTCAAGGGAACTCTATAATATATTTTTAAAACCCATTATTTTTATAAAATAACTCATTTTGTAATGAAAAAACTAACTTAATTCACTTATGGTATTATACAAATATTATTCCAAAATAAATCTTCTTTTCAAAGTAAAAGAGTATTTATCTTAAGAATTACTCAATGATTTTATACAAGTATTTTCATCTATTTCAACACTATTATTGATTATTATGTTCAATTGGAATTAATATTATATGATATCATCTACCATATTTTATTTAATGGTTTATGATTAGATTGACTGTGGATGATCTATCTTGTTACAATTCATTGTATTACACCTAATGGTTAGTGTTCATATTTAATGACTGGGGGAAGTAATTTATATTTCATATTTTAGTTTCAATATGAATTTATATGTTGTTTATGTTTGTCCCTAGTCATATAAGGAATTCATTAGAGTTATTTCATGATAGGTGGGGCCTACTATAGCCCCTTGATACATCGGTAGGTCTAATGAGGCAAACTAGTTTGGGTTTTTACCAGTTTATGTGTGTTCTTGGCACGAGGCGTTGACAGAATGATTATGATGTGTGGAATTATGCATTACCCAATTACGAAACTAGAGATTGATATTACATGAGATTATTCGACTTGTAGAATATCCATGGTTATGCTTTATGTCCTTATTTAATCAGTTTTTATTCCTGCCATATTATGCTCAAATTTGGTTTTAACGGCATGCATTTTTAGTTTTTCATCATCCCTGGTGTTTATCTTTATAATTTCTTACATTTTTTTATTTACCCTTACTGATCATCTGATCTCACCCCTTTAACATGTTTTATTTTCCCAAGGTTTTTAAGAAGTATATTATGAATTACTTGCAAGTATAATCTAGGAGATTATGTGAGTTTCAAAAGAAGTTAATATGTTGCAATTACTTTAAGTTGTGTTGTTGAACTTATGTATGTATCCTGTTTTCCAAAACTACTAAACTATTTTTTCCTTTAGGATAAGAATTCATAGTTTATATTCCAATGTTATAAAGTAAGGTATCAAATTGGGGAAACATTGGTTGGGTCTTTACACATTCACATTCTTATTTCAAATTCATTTTTTTATTCTGGTAAAAATAATATATTTTTCATGAAAATTAGTTTTTTTGTTATTATATTTTCTTTAGTATCATTTTCATTTTTTCTTTGGGATAAAATCTGATCGTGGATATGATATTTTATTTTAAACATTCAATCCATTTCTTATAAAAATCATCTTCCTGATGAAAACTTTGTCCATGTAAGAGTGGTTCTTGTTCCTAGTCAGTCTAATTCCCACTCTATTCAATTATTATTCTTGAATTCGTGAACCTAGTATAATTAATAAATTATGATCAATTAATTTAGTAGTTGAAATTTTTAGGAACTCGATCGAATGACTGTGAGGCCAACCTTGTGTGAATCGTGGGAGAAATAATTTAATCTCCGAATATTATAATCATAGGGATAAATTAATAGCATTTTAATCTACTATAAACACCTAATAAATCTCATTTATAGGGTATATATTCTTCCTAAATTGTATACTGAGAATAACTTGTCTTTTGGACCAAAATCATAGGAGGGTTCTGAAATTGGAAGCCCTAAAGTTAACCTAGGGGTCAAAGTTTCCTATATTTGTGTTTGTGTTAATATTCATAAGTTTTGGGAGTTGAAAATATTAAGGTATCATAATTAAATGGAGTCAAATATAAGTTATAATAGTGAATGAATAATGTATGGGTATGTTCTATCCATTTTTTTCTTTCATTTAGGTGTCTTCTAAGAAATTGTTTTCTTGATCCCTTCATTTTTTCCAAAACCATTTCCTTTTCCTTTATAATTTATATTTTTATGACTCTCCTTTATATTAATATTAGTATATTTATCATAAATATTGAAACTCCCATTTTATATTAATAAAATATAAAATACTAAAAAAACAAAAAAAGTGAATTGGAATATTGATTGATCGATGGTAAGACTCCTCAAGAGAGTTGACCAAGGTCAGTCATTTTGTTACACATAGTAAAAAAATCTTGAGAGTTCCCATGAGTGTTTTGATCAAATTAGAATTTTTTTCAAGGATCAAAATAGTCTTTCACTCATTATTTAATTCCATTGGTTGTAAATAATTTGTCTTTGTTTTCTAAATGAATCTATAAAATCAATTTTGTTTCAACTCACTCTTACCATAGATGAGATTATTTATTTATTTTCTAGGAAGTTGAGGGTAGTATGGAAATCTAAATTTATATAGATTTAATTCCAACATCACATTTAGTTCTTGAAGGGGTCCTCATACAATAAGTTTTAGAATCCTTGGTCTGAGAAATGATGGAGTTCTCCTACAACTTATGGGAGTTATGTCAACAAGTTAGCATGAAACTAAAAGAGTATATTTCACTCCCTAAAACCATCTATGAATATATTACAAAGTGAGGGGAAATATTAGATAAACATATAGTGATATATCTTATATAAATCCTTCTAAACACATACATTCAAGAGTAAGATCTAGAGGGAGAATCAGTCTAGGGAGAAACACTTTCATTAGACACACTTACTTTTGTTTCATCTTTATTGATGTGACATTATCACTCCATGTGTATTGAAAATATATATTTTACAAAGATATAAAATAAATATTATAATGAAAAAAATTTATATAATTATTTATTAAAGAAAAAGTGATATTATAATTTTAAGAAAAATAGTTTCTAATGGCATTTCCTAAAGAAACTGAGTCACAATAAAAAAATTTAAGGGAAGGATTTTGATGTTAATATATCATGTTTATATTATATTTAAATAGAAATATTCTCTAAAAACCCCCTTATTGAATATGTTGATTCATAAAATAGTGAACAAGCCTTATAGAATGAATTAGATGGCATAGAAGTGGTTACTAAAAAAAGTAATAAGCGGACTTATTCTTTATCCTACCCCTACCATGCATTTTCTGACTTATTTCAATGTATATGGATCTTCTATAATCTATCATTGAATTCCTCAATAAAAAATGTGAAGTGTTTAATATTTTAATAATCCGCCTGTAGGGGATTATCTCAAATAGAATCTACCCCCATCTGATTTTGGATAAAAACTCATATTACCTTTTGGGGGTAGTCAAAAACTAGTACCCACTTTGGTGTCAAACCAAGATTTATCCCATTTTTATCTATTTCAC
Source organism: Viscum album (assembly GCA_963277665.1). NCBI lineage: Eukaryota > Viridiplantae > Streptophyta > Magnoliopsida > Santalales > Viscaceae > Viscum > Viscum album. Next base: position 1,763,265,361 of record OY728123.1, read on the forward strand.
TTTCTATTTATTTTTTAGTTATTATAATTTTAATAAAAATATAATGTTTTTTATTTTACATATAGGTTTTTTAGGGGTAGAATGTAGGATCTAAGCTCAATGTTTCCACTTCCACTAAGTCAGGTTGTATCATTATTTTCTCCCATGAATTGTTTAATTTCCAATAAAATTCTTTATGCAATTCTAATAAAATAATTTTTAAATCTAAGAGGTGGTTGTAAGTGTATATGTGTGGGGTATCAATGCTAATCTATTTAGGTGAAAGTTATATTTTTTATTTTTTATTTTTTGATGTATTTTAATAAATTTTCACTTCAATGAATATCCATTACCCTTTTTTACATGCTAATTTATATGGAGATATATAACATGATTTTTTAAGAAATTTATTTTAAAATTAAGGTTGATCTAGAAACATTTTCTATCAATTTAATTTTAAAAAAAAAAATTATGAGTTTGACTAATTATTAAAATACATGACCAAGAAACACATTCCAGAATTATTTTAGTCATCCTTTGAGGTATTATAAACAAATTTGTGTTTATTAATTATAATATACTTTACTTGAGAGACACTAGGTAATGACTTACTATTAGAACTTTAATTTCATCTTGTATAAGAAACTATTAAACAATGCCACATTTATATGATTGAGTCATTTTTTAAAATCTCGTATCCTTGAGATAGAACATTACATTTGTGTCTTTCTGTATTATTATATAATCCATAGATTAACTTGATTGGGAAATCAACATTATAAGACTATTTTATCCAACATATCATACTATTGGGGGTTTTCATGATATTCAATGGATTAAGTGTAGGGGATATGGTTTCCATGGTGGAATAATATAATTTAAATTGAAGATGAAGTCTGAGGGTGTTTTTATTGGATATTGGGGAGAGGCTCATCATGTATTTACCATTATATTCCATTTTTTACCCTTAAAAATACATAAAATGAAAAAATGAAAAAAAAATAGAAAAAAAATGAAAATAATGTCTTGTGTATTAGAAACTTATAAAACCACTCTTTATCAACCATTAAAATTGTTATAACTATTATAATTAGTTTCATGATGAGATCAAACTAGGGCTGAAAGATAAGTGTGAGATTTTTTCTAAATGAAGCTTTTGAAATAAATGAAAATAAGAAAAGGAAGAAAAAGTGGGAGTATCTTTAATTGTACACATTTCTTTATTTATGAGTCTTTTCTTTGATTCGAGGAAAGTGAGTAATTTTGAAATTGTAAGATGATATTTATAGCAACCCAAGCCTTTTACATATAAAATTATATGATATTAAGTATAGTTAATTCTCAAAGTACAAGCCAAAGATCGTTAAGTCTAGTGTCTTGGAAGACTAGGTACATGTAACATAAAACATGAACTAAAAAACAATTTTTTATTCAGTCTCCATAAAGAGATCATAGCTTCCTTTTATCCTTAAATCTTCATAGGGTACCCTGGGGAACACATGAATAAAGGGATAAGCTAAAAAGACAAGTAAGGGAATGAACATGAGGATACATCTTAAGCACATGAGTTTGGAGGTGTGATATAAAGATATCCAAAGCATGGAACTTATGAAATCATATAATATAAGCATGGGTTCATATAAACATGGAATCATATAAATGTGGCAGAATTATAAAACTTTTATTTAGTATGGGTCAAGGCAAACCGCCAATCCCATTTCCAATTTTAGTACGGGTCAAGGCTAACCGCCAATCCCGTTTCACATCTCATCTCATGAGACCTAACTTTACCCAATGCATTGGAGTTCTATCTAGGTGCACACATCTCAACATTTTCATGAATATTATTTCCACATAAATATTCTTTCCACATAAATAATCATACATAATCAATTGTTCATAAACATAAGGATTCCTATGGAAGAGAATTGGGTACAACAATCATGACATAAAGAATAACCAATGAGTGTATCATGAAAGTGTCTATGAAAGAAAGGTATTAGAACATACATTAATGTTCATAAGTTAATATAGGCACTTCACATGGTAGGTGGTAACAAATATAAGTGACAACATATAATAAATGTATTTTAGAAAAATTATCATTAAATGATTTTTGTGCGGTTTTAAGGAAAATACTATAGAGATTTTAAAATAGTAAAGAGGACATTCTTTTATATAAAACCATAATTTAACCAAGAATTTTTTAATAAAAACACTTATTTTATAAATAAAATGGTGTCTTAAAACAAAGTATAGAGTTCACTTGAAATTGGGTAAAAGTTTGGGAAGTTCCTTTAAAACGAGTGTGCTTATTGGGAAGTATCGAGGATGGATTCACTTAAAAGCATGTATATCCCCGAAAGAGAATGAGAGATGGATCTTGGAACATGATTTTGGAGCATATAAAAAGAATTTATATGTTTTAAATAAAAATAAAATACAACTAAATTGTGGTAAAAAGAAAGATAGTGCAACCCGAAGGAATAAAGGAAGTTTGAGTAAAATCCATTATCATTTATCGGCATGGTATCGGGTGTAACTAAGAGGGCTTGATGATAGATATAAGGGGTTTATAATCACTTATAAAACATTAGGGTAGTATGGGAATGTGATAAAACATACCTTGTCACTTGGTATTACACAAAAAATTCATATAATAGAGAACAATCTTTATTAAGAGTAAAATGGAGAGGATCCCTTACCTTAAATCTGTTGGTGTTCTCCACTTGTTATTAAATACCTGAATAAACAAATTAGGCTTATTAATTAATAATTATAGAACCTGTTATATATTTAATTGATTTACTATAACCCTTTTTAGTTCATTCAAGGCCTTCTTGATTAGTTGTATGGATCAATTTCTTTGTTCGGGATCATTTGTTTACTTGGTTTTAAAAGATCGGTCCACTTATATACATGTTCAGATAAACATGAAAGATGGAAGTGGTTGTCCATAAATAAAGTTATATGACATTATTGAACATTAAAGAGATTACATGGTTTTATATTTAATTTTTTTTCTTAGATTTAAGTCTAATTATTATATAAAACCAAAGTGAAAACTGTTTTTGTTAATTGGTTGGTTTGATTACAAAGAACATATTTTTCTTTATAACTTAATACCATTTGTACCAAAATATTACTGAATAAAAATATCATATATTACACACACACATATATATATATATATATATATATTCTGGTTGAACCATAACAAAAATGGTTTTATGACCGGATGTGATGATGATAATAGATATTGATAAACTATTGTCCTCGAATGTGCTAAATAAGCACATATCAAATGGTGCTTTCATTTATTTCAAACAAAAGCGGAGGAAAGGAGTGAAGATAATGAAGTATCCCATTAGCATAATATAATTTCATTACATGTATTCTACAAGAGTTATTATACCATTTGGGTGAAGGGATGTGTGGAAAGAAACAAAAAGAAAAGAACTTAAAAGAAAAGAAGGAATTGGAAGGAGGAATTTACCTCTTGAGACATCCTCCTTTAAGAACCTCTTAAGGGAAGAGGTTTTGGTATTTTGAAGAGGATAGGAGCTTTCAGAAATGGGGTAAGATCTTGGGGAGATATTTTGGCATAATATTAGAAAGGAACAAATCTTGAGAGGAGTGAAGAGAAGAGGGGGTGAAGGGGGGGTTATAGTGGAGGAGAGGAGGGTTTTTATAATTTTATAATAATTAGTTTATTATTTTCTCACAAGACAAGGAATAGTAAGTATTCCATGACTAAGAATAGTAATAAATGCATGTGACTTCGAACCAAATGGGATTACATCATCAGATCATCATCAATGACTCAATTAACCCATTATTTAGCATTTATTGTGAATTATTGGATTCTACTATTCATCAAAAAATCATGTATTTCAAAAAAATCCCAAAAATTAACCCTAACAATTTTTTGACATATTGAATCCAAAAATAAAGTCCATTTTTTCAAAAATAATTTTCTAAATATGATTAATTTAATATTTAATTAAAATCATAATTTATTATTAAAAACTTCTTTTAAAACATTCATTTACTTATTCTAAAATATAGGTACATCATAATTTCACTTGAATATTATTTTATGACTGTCATATGTAAGGTTACTATTCATTAGGGTATTTCACTATTCATAAGGGTATGTTACTATTCATAAGGGTAGGTTACTATTCACCAAAAAATAAGTTTTTCTTATCAGACTCCAATAACTTACTAATTGGAACCATTTATATCAGAATTTCGAAATTCCAAACACAGAAGGGACAAACTTATGCTCAAAGGCCACTTAGCACTTAGTAGTTCATTATGTTGTGTTTACATTTTATTTTATGACATATTTATAAGAAGGTAAATTTCCATTGAAAACTTTGGGTCATTATATTCTTCCCCCCTTATGAAATTTCGCCCTCGAAATTTCGTTTTACATTCTAGGTCATAAACAGGTGAGGGTACTTCCCCTTCATCGCCTCCTTCGGTTCCCAAGTAGCTTCTTTAAAATTTTGGTTCCTCCACAACACTTTGACATGGTGGGTTGTCTTGTTTCGTAGGACCTTATCTCTTCGGTCTAAAATCTTCACTGGTTGCTCCTCATAAGAGAGATCATCTTCCAGCTGCACCACCTCTGAGTTCAGTACATGTGAGGGATCAGGTATGTACTTCCTCAAGAGTGATACGTGAAACACATCAGGGACTCGAGTCATATTTAGAGAAACTGCATGCCGATAGGACATGACTCCTATGTGGTCAAGGATCTCAAAGGGTCCAATTTACCTAGGGCGTAGCTTCCCTTTCTTTCCAAACTACATGACTCTCTTCCATGGTGATATTCGAAGGAAGACTTAATCCCCAACGTCAAACTCCAAGTCCCTCTGATGGTTGTCAGCATAGCTCTTTTTCTGACGTTGAGTAACATTGATGTTTTTCTGGATTACTTGAACCTTATCCTTCATCTCATGCACAAGATTGGGTCCAAGTAGCTTTCGTTCTCCAACTTCATCCCAACAGGTTGGAGATCTACATCGCTTTCCATAAGGAGCTTCATACGAAGCCATATGAATACTCGAGTGGAAGCTATTGTAGTATAAGAAATCAACCAATGGGATATGCTGATCCCATCCACCTTTTAATTCTAGAGAGCAGGCTCTTAGTATATCTTCAAGTTCTTGAATAGTCCTTTCAGATTGGACATCAGTTTGGGGGTAATAGGTCGTGCTGAAATTTAATTCAGTACTCAAAGCGTGTTGTAGACTCCTCCAAAATTTAGATGTGAACCTTGGATCATGATCAGAGACAATTGAGAGTGTAACACCATGTAGTCTCACTACATCCTTCACATATATTTTTGAAATTTGTTCAAGCGATAGGTCTTCTGAAATAGCGATAAAATGGGCAATCATGGTGAGTCGATCAACCACAACCCATATCGCATTATTTCCCTTCAACACCTTTGGGAGACCCATGACAAAGTCCATTATGACATTCTCCAATTTCCACATGGGTATATGCAATGGTTTCATCATCCCTTTGGACTTTTTTCACTCTAATTTAACTTGTTGTCATACCAAGAACCTTTATATATATTCCACAATCTCTTTCTTCATGTTATCCCACTATAAGTGTTCTCGGAGATCATGATACATCTTGGTACTCCCAAGATGGATAGAGAATGTTGAGCTATGTGCATTTTCCAATAGCACTTTCTTTATCCCGGGTGATGATGGCACACTGTAGAAGCCTAAATAGTCCGTAACTCTTAGAGGAAGTTTCGAAATAGCAAAGCGAAGTCCTATTCAGAATCAGAGGCCCGGTCTGGAGGCCCGGGAAGTGGTGCACGAAATATAGGAGGACTTGCGTGAAATAAAATCGTTCGCATGAAGTATCCCTAGGATGCACGCAATCGATCCGGTGAGGCGCGCAATTTTTGCGCGCCCCGGTTCCTCGAGGCGAGGTTTTGCGCGCCGACGGCTCCCGGCGCGGAAGATTCCACGCGCCTCCTGGATTCCGCGTCGGCCGATGCCTATAAATAGAAGGCGACCCCAAACGGTTTGGGGGTTGCAGAATTCGGATCGGCTCCCATGTGCGCAATTCGACTCCCCCTGCGCGCAATATGACTTCTAGGTAATTCCCCTTTTTGCACAACCTTGCCCTGGGGTTCGCCTTTGCGCGCAACTCCACTGGCTTAAGTGAATTTTCCCCCTCCTTCGGGTTCCTTCCTTACGTGCAATCCATTTCCCATGTGTGCAATCACCTTCCGTGCACGCAATACCTTGCGCGCAATTCCCTATCCGCGTGCTATCCCCTGGCTCCAATTGCGCGCCATCCCGGTGTTTTGTGTGCAAACCTTCTCTTTACGTGCAAAACCCAGGACCCTTCACCTTGACGCCCCTTGGCTGCCTCTCTGTGCCGTCACCTAATGTCTCCCCTGTCGGGCATGCGCGCCATGCATTGTTTTTCCATACGGCCTTCCAGGCTCGTGCGAAGTAACCTCAAGGTTCCTTGGGCGGTGTTTCCCGTTGCGTTGCTTTGCCTTATGCTTCTCTGTATAGGCACACTAACGGCTATTGCTTCTTCGCATAGCCACGCTAACGTGGACCCCTCGATGGTTCGCCCTACGACCCCCCTTCACTACGGCCTTGCTGATGCCTTCCCTCCCATAAGGGGTAGAGGGCATTGGGCATGTAAGCCCTAGGGGTGTGGAGCGAACCCGCCTCGTCCAAGCTGCAGGACGTTAAACAGCTAAGCACCTCGTCCTTAACACATGACGTTAAACTGTGGTCCGACCCCGTGCTTCGCACGCAGGGTCCCCCCAGCTTGGGCATTCTTTACGCCCACTCGTCTCCATAGGAATTGACTCTTCCTCGCATGGAATGAGATCCCCCTTGTCGGAGTGGCATTTGTCCACGGGGGAAGGTCTGCCTCATAGCGTAATCCCCTAACCTCTCTTGCGGAAGGTTGCACCCGTGCATCTCCGTACTTCCCCCTGCCAGGGCCAGTGGAGTTCCTTTCCCACTGCGCTTTGTCTCACCATGGGCCTCCACCCTGGAGTAAGCCCCGACACCAAGGGCCGCTAAAAACGCGTAATCCCCTATTTCCTCTTTGGGCCGCTCAACACGTAAGCCCATTTCCGCTTCTCACGGACGCACCCTTTGCGACGTGATCGTCTTGTCCCTACTTGTAACACCCTGAAATTTTATGAAAAGTATTTTTTTAATTAATGTCTTGTGTTGTACGCTACACCAAAAGGAGATTGCACAACACACATCCCTGACTTGCCTTGCATTACACGCAATCGCGACCTTCCTCGATAGCGTGTGTAGTACGCAATACCGAGTTTCACTAAACGAGATATTATTATAATATTATTATAAACTAGTCGTTATGAATAGTAATACCCACTTTTTGAAATTTTATAAATTTTATATTTCAAAATGGACTTCATTTTTCGATTCATAATATCAAAACCAGCGTAGGGTGAAATTTTGGTACTTTTTGGATAACTTTCATATTCTGATGAAAAGTGAAAATTATTAAATTTTAATTAAAAACAACTTTTTAATCGAAATAATTAATAGTGATAAATTATTAATTTGAGTGGTTTTAAAGTATATTTAGAATATATTTTTACAATTTAATACAATTTTGGTCATTGGATGTAATTTCACATTTAAACAAGACATAAACAAGTGTCAATCTTTTGATAGTTATTATCTCTTAAGAACACGCTATTTGTTTTGACGACGGGAACTAATTTTTAATTTAATTAATGCAACTGATATGTTTTGAATTTGGTAAAAATAGACATCATTTTTTAATTCATAATATCAAATATAGCTTAGGCCTAATTTTTGGTATTTTTCAGGAAACTTTCATTTTTTTGATGAATAGTGAAACCACTAAGTGGTAGTTAAAAAACTGAATTTTTCATAAAACTTAATTTTACCGCTTCTGTGAGTGGAATTTCAAAAATCCGAGAGACACGGTTAATATCAAGGACTAAAATGTGGTTCAATGAGATGAAAATAATTTTTGGTGAATAGTAACTTTTTACTATTTTTTTACCACGGTTAAAAGTAAATAGGGTAATTAAGGGTAAAAATGATATTATTATTACCCTAACATATGTCCTAATTCTATTGGATAAGTGTAATTCGACCAAAAACAACCTTAGGAATAAAATATGACCATTTAAGCCCACTTGGATTAGATTAGGACATTTATTATTAATTTATTTAAAGAAGGGTTAAAATAGTTAAAATCAACGTTTAATAAGTAAATAATTATTAATATAGGGTTATACATAAGATAAATTCGACTACAAATATTCATTAGAAATATAAAAATATTTCCTACATAATGATAGTTTATTTGTAATTTTTAGACTTTAAATAATTTAATTTATTTATGACACAATGATGATGGAGTAAATATCTTATTAATGAAATATTGACATAATTGATGTTATAAATACCCAAATAAATGTAATTTGAGACTTTTTATGAATTAAAAAAAAATATATGTTAATATGACATGTTAGTGTTGATTTAATTAACTTTTTTCTAACTAATCATTCTGTTATAATTTTTACAAAAATCAATAACCAAATAGCGTCAAAATTGACATAAAATAGTTTTTAAAAGAAATATTATATTATTAATTGTTATTATATTACTAAAAATCTAAGGATTGGCCAAATTACTTAGATACGGTTATATATATTAATAATAAACAACTTGGGGTTCGTTTGTCTTGTTATAGTAATTTTATTAACCTTATAGTGTAAGAACAGAAAAAGACACGGTAAAAGTAAAATTATCTAAATTAAAGTTAAAACTAAATTATAAGGTTAAAATAGTAAACTAAACTTGTCCAAATTATATTTGATGATAGGATTTCGACCCACCCCCACCTTAGCTTCTAAATAACTCAATTTGTAGCTATTAGAAACCGAATTTGACTTTATAATAAAATAATATTTTAAGTTATTCCAAAGGTGCCCCTCTCCTCCCTTATAAAAGGGTACTTCCTCCCTCTCTTCCTCACACCACATTGAACCTTCAAGATCGGCCAACCCCTACCAATTTCTTATCTCCACTTCCCTAGAGAAAACCTAGAGGTCCTGGTCTTCTTCAAAGACAAATTTTAGTGCCCTAGGAGGAGGTATCAAAGAGGCGCTTCAAAGAAGAGGTAATGTCCGTTATTGATTCTTTCACCTTTATTTCTTCTTCCACTTATTCTTATTAGGTTGTTTCATTATGAAGTAACAACATCAGTATCACTTATATACTGATATGTTATTATAAGTATGAAACAACCCTATTTCACCATCTATCCATCCTACGGAAAACAAAATCACCGCGCGTGCGTACGTACGGAATACCGTCTCCACGCCGTGGTGTAATCTATTTTCCACCACCACCTTACTTGGATGGGTATAATGGTGTAAATAATGACTATATATGATTATTGTAAAGTTATGTTGATTATTAAATAGTATATATACACTCCAATACAATTCCACAACCATGGGAACAATATCATCGCTCGTGCGTACGTACGGAATACCGTCTCCACGATGTAATGCGACTCGTTCTACATGATCTTCATTGAATAATGATTATATAAATAAATTTAATGAATTAATATGATATATATTACCCTAATACCATTCTAGAAATGATGTATCTATAACCTAAAAATAAAAATAAGAATTTATTCGACAAAACACGCATAAGAACAAAAAGTAATAAACACCTGAATAGCAAGTAATAATGAAATATTACCAATAAAAAGCTAAGAATATGAACATATAGGATATCATAAAAATAATTATGATTCTGGAATAAGTTAATAACATTATTTAAATCATTATACAGGAGTTTCGGACACTTACAAAGCAAATTGGACCTAAGGTAAGGGAAATATCACAATCTCATTTTTATCCGAGATTGTTTTTACTTTGGAATTTACTGGGGTGTATTTTATCATCCACATCCATGTTTCCTCAATATGTAATATTATTTCCATCCATATACAATTGTTTAAATCCAATTTTACCCTTCGGTGAGTTTTTAGTAAATGATATGAAAGGAATCTTTTGTCGTTTTTCGTACGAGGTACTTTTTTTACTTTTCTAACAAAAGTACAAGAAGAATGTTTTTTTAACTTATACGGCATGAATGGATTTTTAAAAAATTATTTCCAAGAAGCTTCCTTTACATGTTTTTGAGTTTATTTTTAATCAACTTCTTTTAGTTTAGAATTTTATGACATGTTAAGAAAGAAAAAGTGTTTTTGAAGTAGAAAGGATATTTTCCTCAAGAATGGAGTTCAAGTGTTTTATCAAAATTATTTTCCATCTAAGATAATAAAGGGTTATGTTTCTATACCTATTATTACATTGATTCGATTATGTTGTGAGGGAAATATTTTTATGATTGCCATTATCTTATATGAATTGTTTTATGATGTCATGATGTTTAAGATTCCCATTTTTATTGTATGGGTTATGCTATGATGTATGGTTTATGATTTTGTGGCACACATAAGAATTGTATCATTATGAGATTGGTGGGACCTATATCTCCCTCCAATGCATTGGGTAAAGATTTTATATCTCATGAGATAGACATGGATGGAACGGTAGGTTATACCGGTTCAGTGAAACAGGACTGAAACGAGGAGTGAACTCGGTCCAGAAATGGAATTTGTCCACTAAAATAGTCTTGGAAATGAGTCTTGACTAATAAGAAATGATTCTCTATGATTATGTGTGTATGCCACAACGTTTTATGTTTTAAGTTATGATTATTGGGATTTCATTTCACTACTATGATTTATCCCATGTTATGAAATTATGATCTCTTTTGCAGGTTAAGATTTCCAAAAGATATGTTCTTATGAATATGATGTGATTGATATTTCTTTTGTTTACCCTTACTGAGCATTTGATATCACCGTTTTATGTTTTCTTTTCCCCAGGATATAAAGAAAGGATTTAGGTTTAAAAAAAAGATCTTTATGGGAGATGTTGAAGATCTTTCACCACGATTAGAAGATTATATTCCGAGTTTCCAAAGACACTAAACTATGACTGTCTTTGTGTGTGTGTTTTTGTTATGTACTAAGTATTCCTCAAAAGTAATGTAATGTCTATGTACGTTAAGCTTCGGGTCTCTATAGTTGGTATCAGAGGAAAGGTTTAGTCAACCTTTGGAAACTAGGATGCGATAACTTTAGTGAGATCCCTAGAGATATTTATAAGGTATGTCTAGGGATGTCCCTAAGGTTAAGTATACGTATAGGTTATATTCCTAGAATTACGCTAATGATCATAGAATTAAACCTAAGATGTTAGATATTTAAGGTACTCCCCCTTTATTATGTTGTTTTCCCTAGCATGATTTTTGCCTCTCACACTATTCTTTTTGGGTTTTAGACGATGGCTGGAACCCGAAGGAACCGTGTTGATCAATGGAATGGACAATGCAATGATTGTCCTCCTGAACAAACAAATGTTATGGGAGATGGAGTGCAAAATCTTATTGTTATACTTACACAAGCTATGAATCATTCTAGACTTCTAAATGAGCAGAGAAGGGAACAATATTCTATTGAGTCCTTCATGAGGCAACATCCACCTTCTTTCAATGGGCCTTCTGATCCACTTATTGTTGAACAATGGATCAGTACCACTGAAAATATATTTTCAGTTCTTCAATGTTCAGAACATGATAAAGTCATCTTAGCAGTATATCGTTTGGAAGGTGAAGCTGATCAATGGTGGAATCTTATCAAGAATACGAGGCCAAGAGATGAAATTGAGTCCATGGAATGGGACGAGTTCAAGAACTTATTTTTCAATAAGAACTTCCCTCGTATTCTTCGAACAAATATGGAAAAGGAGTTTCTTGAACTAAAGCAAAAGGATGATGAATCTGTTGGTGTATACGAAGAGAATTTTACAAGGCTTTCAAGGTATGCATCTGGCTTAATAATCCAACCTGAAAGTAAAGTTGATCGATTCTTCAGTGGCTTAAAACCAAATCATCGAAGGGCATTAGCTATAAGAGACTTCAGTAGCTATGAAGAAATTTTGCGTTGTGATATCAAGGTAGAAATTGAAGTTGGTGTTACTTATCCATCTAGTAGTTTTGACAAGAAACGAAAGATGGATTTCAAGGAGAAATCTCAGAATAATGGTGAAAAGAAGATGAATGTTTCCTTATGCTCAAAGTGTGGAAAGAAGCATGGTGGAGATCGTCTTAAAGGGACTAGAAAATGTTTTAAGTGTGGAAAAGAAGGTCATCGAGTAGCTGAGTGTTGAAGTAATGGAAAAAGGGTTTCTAATGATGTGAATAAATAAAATACTGCAGAGAACACACCACCAACACTTCAATGCTTCAAGTGCAAGGAAATGGGGCATTATGCTAATAAGTTCCCTAATCCAAGGGTTAGTGATGATCGACATGAGCAACCACTTAAGGCAAAGGACAAAGGGAAGTCACATGTCATCACTATTGGTGATGTTGAATATGGAAACGGTGTGGTGGAATGTAATGGGATTCCAAAATAATGTTGTATATAGTATTGTGGAATATTAGAATATTTATGTATTGGTCTATTGTGGTTTTCAATAATTTTATGGTACCGGTAACCATGGAAAGTGATTGAGATATTTTTGTAAAAACGATGATATGCGCATAATGATAGGATAAGGAGAAAATGAAATGTTTGACAATATTCATGAGCTCATGGCTGATATAAGGAAATAGTTATATCATGGTTTGAGGTTTTGGTAAGTGAAAAGAGTTAACTTTTGACAGCACTCATGTTTTCACTAAGATTCAAAGGGTATTCATTTTTCAATAGAATACATGATTAAGGCCTTAGAATGTTTGGAATGTGACCAAGAAGACAAATCTCATGATATACAGGGATCAATGATGGTATTAACATGCTTGTTATATGAACTCTTTGGTAATCGTTTTCACTATAATATGAGATTGGACAACAGTATTTTGGATAAGCCTAAAGATTGGAAATGATTATGTTAGACATAAGTTAGTATTGTTTAAGGATAGAACTTTTTTCGATATTATTGATGGGATGTTATAGTAATGTAGTTTTAGAAAAAGGACAACCTGCAGGACGAGCGACAGCCCATCGCGTCGGACAAGGCTGTGGGAGTCAAACCCACAACCGAAGTGCGACTAGCCTTTATCGCCTACCATTGGCCTACAGGAAGTCCCTGTTTAGTAGAAACTAGTTTTACTATATTAAGCAGTATGATATATGAAGTATAAGTCCATTTTAGGAACCATATATGATTAATCTCACTATAGATCGACTTATGTATATTTAATAAATTTTGCTAAACTTTTGTTTGAGACAGATGGAATGACCTGTCATTCTGTCACATGATCTGCTAACACTTCACGAATAACAAATTCAACATCATTTCTTTAAGAAATGAAGTGGAAATTGTTCAAGGCACGAACAATAGTGATATTGTACCAAAATAAAGTAAGTATTTATTCTAATTCAAATTCTTCAACTTTAGGGAAATGATCTTGAAAACCAAAAATGTTGTCCGAGTGCCCCTATATCCGATGAATCAGATGGTACCTTAGATCATCACAAATTTATGGCTTTGTGATTGATGGATTTTTCATAGACATGTTCTCTACCACTCTCCATCAGAACTTGATGGTTAGATTTTTCTTCCATATCCATATTTTCACCTATGTTCTCCTACGTGGAAACCCAGTGATGAGTTAATTTGGGTAACCGTTACATTTCAGACTTTATTTTTTAAAGCCAAGTATTGGTATTCCTTTTTACGATGTGGGTTTCTATTAAAGAAACTTTCGAGTAGTAAACCATTTATAACCCCGACGAATTTCGAGGGCGAAATTCATTTTAAGGGGGGTAGAATGTAACACCCCGAGATTTTATGAAAAGTATTCTTTTTAATTAATGTATTGTGTTGTACGCTACACCAAAAGTAGCTTGCATAACACGCATCCCTGACTTTCCTTGCATTACACGCAATCGTGACCTTCCTCGATAGCGTGTGTAGTATGCAATACCGAGTTTCACTAAACGAGATATTATTATAATATTATTATGAACTAGCCGTTATGAATAGTAATACCCACTTTTTGAAATTTTATAAATTTTATATTTCAAAATGGAATTCATTTTTGGATTCGTAAAATTGAAACTAACTTAGGGTGAAATTTTGGTACTTTTCGGATAACTTTCATATTCTGATGAATAGTGAAAATTATTAAATTTTAATTAAAAACAACTTTTTAATTGAAATAATTAATAGTGATAAATTATTAATTTGAGTGGTTTTAAATTATATTTAGAATATATTTTTACAATTTAATACAATGTTGGTCATTGGATGTAATTTCACATTTAAACAAGACATAAACAAGTGTCAATCTTTTGATAGTTATTATCTCTTAAGAACACGCTATTTGTTTTGACGACGGGAACTAATTTTTAAATTAATTAATGCAACTGATATGTTTTGAATTTGGTAAAATAGACATCATTTTTGAATTCATAATATCAAATATATCTTAGTCCTAATTTTTGGTATTTTTCAAGAAACTTTCATTTTTTGATGAATAGTGAAACCACTAAGTGGTAGTTAAAAAACTGAATTTTTCATAAAACTTAATTTTACCGCTTCTGTGAGTGGAATTTCAAAAATCCGAGAGACACGGTTAATATCAAGGACTAAATTGTGGTTCAATGAGATGAAAATAATTTTTGGTGAATAGTAACTTTTTACTCTTTTTTTACCACAGTTAAAAGTAAATAGGGTAATTAAGGGTAAAAATGATATTATTATTACCCTAACACATGTCATAATTCTATTGGATAAGTGTAATTCGACCAAAAACAACCTTAGGTATAAAATATGACCATTTAAGCCCACTTGGATTAGATTAGGACATTTATTATTAATTTATTTAAAGAAGGGTTAAAATAGGTAAAATCAAAGTTTAATAAGTAAATAATTTCTAATATAGGTTTATACATAAGATCAATTCGACTATAAATATTCATTATAAAGCTAAAACGATTTCCTACATATTGATATTTTATTTGTAATTTTTAGACTTTAAATAATTTAATTTATTTATGACACAATGATGATGCTGTAAATATCTTATTAATGAAATATTGACATAATTGATGTTATAAATACACAAATAAATGTAATTTGAGACTTTTTATGAATTCCAAAAAATTTATATGCTAATATGACATGTTATTGTTGATTTAATTAACATTGTTCGAACTAATCATTCTGTTATGATTTTTACAAAAATCAATTAACAAATAGTGTCAAAATTGACATAAAATAGTTTTTAAAACAGATATTATATTATTAATTGTTATTATATTCCTAAAAATATAAGGATCGGCCAAATGACTTAGATAAGGTTATATATATTAATAATAAACAACTTGGGGTTCGTTTGGCTTGTTATATTAAGTTTATTAACCTTATAGTGTAAGAACACAAAAAGACACGGTAAAAGTAAAATTATCTAACTTAAAGTTAAAACTAAATGATAAGGTTAAAATAGTAAACTAAACTTGTCCATATTCTATTGGATGATAGGATTTCGACCCATACCTACCTTAGCTTCTAAATAACTCAATTTGGAGCTATTAAAAACCGAATTTTACTTTATAATAAAATAATATTTTTAGTTATTCCAAAGGTGCCCCTATCCTCCCTTATAAAAGGGCACTTCCTCCCTCTCTTCATCACACCACATTGAGCCTTCATTCTCGGCCAAAACCTGCCAATTTCTTCTCTACACTTCCCTAGAGACATCCTAGAGGTCCTGGTCTTCTTCAAAGACCAATTTTAGTTCCCTAAGAGGAGGTATCATAGAGGCGCTTCAAAGAAGAGATAATGTCCGTTACCGATTCTTTCACCTTTATTTCTTCTTCCACTTCTTCTTCTTAGGTTGTTTCATTATGAAGTAATAACATCAGTATCACTCATATACGGATATTTTATTATAAGTATGAAACAACCCTATTTCACCATCTATCCATCCTACAGAAAACGAAATCACCGCGCGTGCGTACGTACCGAATATCGTCTCCACGCCGTGGTGTAATCTATTTTCCACCACCACCTTACTTGGATTGGTATAATAGTGTAAATAATTACTATATATGATTATTGTAAAGTGATATTGATTCTTAAATAGTATATATACACTCCAATACAATTCCACAATCATGGGAACGATATCATCGCTCGTGCGTACGTACGGAATACCGTCTCCACGATGTGATGTGACTCGTTCAAAATGATCTTCATTGCATAATGATTATATAAATAAATTGAATGAATTAATATGATATATATTACCCTAATACCATTTTGTAAATGAGGTATCTATAACCTAGAAAGAAAAATAAGAATTTATTCGACAAAACACGCATAAGAACAAAAAGTAATAAACACCTGAATAACAAGTAATAATGAAATATTACCAATAAGAAGCTATGAATATGACCATATATGATATCATAAAAATAATTATGATTCTGGAATAAGTAAATAACATTATTTAAATCATTATACAGGAGGATCGGACACTTACGAAGCAAATTGGACCTAAGGAAAGGGAAATATCACAATCTCATTTTTATCCGAGATTGTTTATACTTTGGAATTTACTGGGGTGTATTTTATCATCCACATCCATGTTTACTCAATATGTAATATTATTTCCATTCATCTAGAATTTTTTAAATCCAATTTTACCCTTTGGTGAGTTTTTAGTAAAAGATATGAAAGGAATCTTTTTTCGTTTTTCGTACGAGGTACTTTTTTGACTTTTCCGAAAAAAGTACGAGAAGAATGTTTTTTTTAACTTATACGGCATGAATGGATTTTTAAAACATTATTTCCAAGAAGCTTCCTTTACAATTTTTCGAGTTTATTTTTAATAAACTTCTTTTAGTTTAGAATTCTATGACATGTTAAGAAAAGAAAAGTGTTTTTTAAGTAGAAAGAATATTTTCCTCAAGAATGGAGTTCAAGTGTTTTATCAAAATTATTTTCCATCTAAGATAATAAAGGGTTCTGTTTTCATACCTATTATTACATTGATTTGATTATGTTGTGATGGAAATATTTTTATGAATTCCATTATCTTATATGAATTGTTTTATGATGTAATGATGTTTAAGATTCCCATTTTTATTGCATGGGTTATGCTATGATGTATGGTTTATGATTTTGTGGCACACATAAGAATGGTATCATTATGAGATGGGTGGGACCTATATCTCCCTCCAATGCATTGGGTAAATATTTTATATCTCATGAGATAGACATGGCTGGAACGGTAGGTTATACCGGTTCAGTGAAACAGGACTGAAACGAGGAGTGAACTCGGTTCAGAAATGGACTTTGTCCACTAAGATAGTCTTGGAAATGAGTCTTGACTAATAAGAAATGATTCTCTATGATTATGTGTGTATGCCACAAAGTTTCGTGTTTTAAGTTATGATTATTGGGATTTCAATTCACTACTATGATTTATCCCATGTTATGAAATTATGATCTCTTTTGCAGGTTAAGATTTCCAAAAGATATGTTCTTATGAATATGATGTGATTGATATTTCTTTTGTTTACCCTTACGGAGCATTTGAGCTCACCCTTTTATGTTTTATTTTCCCCAGGATATAAAGAAAGGATTTAGGTTTAAAAAAAAGAATATCTTAATGGAAGATTTTGAAGATCTTTCACCACGATTAGAAGATTATATTCTGAGTTTCCAAAGACACTAAACTATTACGGTCCTTGTGTGTGTGTTTTTGTTATGTACTAAGTATTCCGAAAAAGTAATGTAATGTCTATGTACGTTATGCTTTGGGTCTCTACACAATTGCCTCTTGTTTCTCACACCGAGGATGACTCACGTGGGCTTAGAGCTTTCATCGACCATGAAATCCTCTATGGGCCGCCATAGAGCATAAGCCCCATCCCAGCGAACTACGTGGACTTTGATCCGTGCTAACGCATGGTACGTAGGAAGCCTCCATGAGGATCAATCCCACCGCCAGGTCGTTCCGACCTCTCCACATCAGTTCCCCAACCACCATGGGCCACCTCAGAGCGTAATCCCCATACCCACTCTGGGCCTCCTCAGAGCGTAAGCCCCAAATCCCTCGCCCTGCATGACATTAAACTGTGTCTATTCCCACATGACGTTAAACTATATGCCCTCGTCCCGCATGACGTTAAACTGTATCTCATCTCGCATGACGTTAAACTATATTCCCCCTATTGGGTCGTCTCAGAGTGTATGCCCCATGTATCACAGCCACATCTCATCCTGACTTTCCCCTTGAGCCCACGTGCCTTGGGAAGCTCATTCCCTAGCCCGGGGGGTCTTACTTCCTCCAGGCTCCAATCCATGCATTCATTCTCACGGGTCGCCTCTTCAGGTGTCACACCGTACCACCGAACTACGCGGACTTTGATTCCCTCCCATGGGGATACGTAGGAAGCCTCCACGAGGTTCAAGCCCATCACTCCACCATCCATCCTGATCCTTACCCAGGCCGCCACACCTCGGTGAGATCATACCACCACATCCCACTCCATGACATCTGGGAAGCCGCCCATGTGCTGGCCCCAACATCGGTGTTCCCCCTAGAGGGTCCTTCAACCCGATCCGTCTCCACAAGATGTTAAAGTCATGGCATACCCCGTGTTAAAAAGGGGAATCTGAGGAAAACCTCAGATGGTACACAATCCCCACGTTCGATGTCAGATGCCTCGGGCTTCCACGCCCTCGAGAAGCCCTATGATAAGGGATAGAAGATAGACATGTCAATCCCCAGCGTCAAGACATGCCAACGACACCTCAACGTGACCATTCTCCTCACCGAAGGTTGCTGCCCCGACAAGACCCCTTGGAGTGTCTCGATGGAAGCAGCGTAATTAACAGGCGTCCATGTAGATATGGCACCGGGAAAGAGCTTCACGAACTCGTCTTAAATTTATGAGGGAGACCCAGACTAGGTGACTAGTTCCGAGGAGGAATCCACGAAAGGGAGAACCGACATCCCATCATCCTTGTTTCGATCAAGGAGCAGACGTCCCTGAACAAGGAACGGATGTCGCCCGCCTTTGGAAAGCGGGAATGCGGGGCAACAAGCAGCGCTTCCTCCCCACAGACAGATGCACGCACCTCGGTGAAAGCATCGGAAACATAAAATGGTGAACCCGATGTGAAGCTCTGCTCCTCAATATGGAGAATGGTAGTGTTCAGGGTGTCGTAAGATTAGCATGTCACCAGGTATAGGTACCTATCACCGAGACTTGAAACCCGTCAGGGGTCGAGGCTGTTAGGACGTTGACCACTCTGTTCTGCGACGTCGTCAGCGTGGATCCCTCTCGCCGGCCATAGAAGATGGAATGATGCTGGGCTTTGGTTGTTGATTCCTTTTCCTGTTAGTACTAATGAGTTCATCTCCCTGCTTCAAGGAATCGAATCACTGCATCTGGAGCTCGATCGCCACCTGCCCACCGGCGTAGAGGTTGGGGCAGTACCAACATGGCCACCCCGCGTGGTCCCTCCTTTTCTATAGTCGCTCCGACTTTGACCGTCGTAGCTGTCGAGCACTCACGCCCCCTCTCCCTGTCAGAAATCATCCAGCAAATGGTGATCAACGACTTGGTTCGTAGGTACGATGAGGAAGGGATCATCCCCACCAGGGGCATGGCCCGTTTGGATCTAGAGACGATTGTGCCTCACCAGCATCGTTGCCCCCAAGGGCCGCGCAGGGAGCCTCCACTCCCCACTCCGACGTTTAACCGCTTCAGGAGTCTATCCCCGGAGTGCCTTGACATATCCCTCCCCTACGCCAATGAGGTGGGGGATGTCTGGGTCCGCCTGATCGGAGACCCGTCCTAGGGGATAACGGCAAGAACCCCCGCCAGGCTGTGTCGACGCCGCCGCCCGACTCCTCGGGCCGAGGAGAAGGCAATCTTCATTCCCTCACCACCGGCTCTGACCCATCTGACCCGACGCCAGCGTCAGGCGCAAGCGGAAGAGAATTCCCGTCCTAGGGCACCAACATCAGCAACCACTGTGGCTCGAGCCACTGTTGACTCCTGTTACCAGACCCTCACACACGTTGAGTAGGGTAAACCACATGCCTGACTAGGATCGAAACCCCAACCGCCCTACAGGCAAGTTGGGTCGAATCTCCCGGTTGCGGGCACTAGCAATGGCCACTGCAGACCAATCCACGATAGTGCCACCAACCATGAAGGCTCATTCTGTGCCACTGATCTCGAAAGATGAAGGCTTCTTCGTGACAGCTACGCTATGGGTATGACTCTTTTCAGCACCCACTGCACTGGGTATGAGGTCACTCACCCTACTATTGGCCGTGAGTATGAAGTCGTTGCGTATCCAGTCTCTCACTCACATGGAGGTCCTCCCCATGTCTCTTTCGACATCTGTCCCGGTGCTTCTCACACCCCGGCCTTCAGTCCCCTATGCCTCAGCTCTATTGCGGCTAGGGGACACCTTGACGGAAATCATCCTTACCCTGAGGTGTAACCCAGGGGCAGGAAGGTCGGGCGTCGTCACCGTAAGAGGAATGTCAGGGGAGTCCGAATGGAAATTAGACCAATCTGTTTCTCGGATTCTGAGGCGGAGTACGACTCGACGATGGAACCTTCCCCCCAACCCTTTGAGTTGAGGGCAGGGATGAGGACGTGGTGCGTCAGTATCGTACTCCCCGAATGTGAGATCCGTATGATTCCCTCCTCCCTTCGAAGGTATATCCAGGAGGACGAGGACTTGGCGTACCCCCAGGGGTCAAACCCGCAGTTGCCACTAGCCTCCCCGGAAGCACCTTCTGCCCCTGTCAGGGAGGGTGGGGAACTTTTCTGGGGACCGATGGAAGATACGCGAGGTGACACACCCTCGGAATGCACCGACGCTGTGACAGGAGTCCCATTCGTCGGCCCATCCTATCGCGACGTGGTAGCCAGGGCACTACAACCCTTGGAGGATGACTCAGGGATCGGCGGCCAATCGGCCTATTTGCTGTATTCCCCGCCGACCAGCCCACCAGCCCGGCGGCCTACCTCGGCGCTGTTTCCAGTTCCCCGACTATTCTTGGTTGACAAGCAGGGGCAGCAAGGTCTGGACCCCGAACTGGATTCATGGAGCTTCTGGACCGTCCTTGTAGCGGGCCACTTCCCCAAGAAGTTTTGGCCAGTCGCAGGATCAGATTTTGATATGCCAGAGTCACTCACCCCGAGAGAGTTTGAATGCTTCCGCCAGACTCTTCGGGTGACTCACTCCCATCTTCGTCATTAGCTAGCGCCTTATCCTGGGAGCCAATCATATCTCGAGGATATCAGTGAGCAGTGCTGTCAGGTCGACCTGGAAGCTCTCCCTGCGGTTCGGCACCCCGAATCACTAGGCCACCACGGGGCCCTCCAGCAACAATGCGTCCAGAGTTTTCAAGTACTCCGAAAAGTTATTGAGGAAGCCACCTCCCACGCGCACGTCTGCGGATGGGGGCAGTACGCTGCCCTTCTTTTCTGTGCGATCCACTGACAACCCGATTCACGGGGCGACCTTGAGGGAACGTCGCCAAGGGCAGTGGCAGTCAACATGGATGGCCTTTTAGATGAGGGAAACGGTGTGGAGACCCTCAATGGGGACTCACCCCCTGAGGAAAAGATGGTACTGGACCCATCTGGGTGGATTAATCGCCAACAGAGGAGCCTCCAAGGTCTCCATATACCCACGGAGGCACTAACACTGAGCTGAAACATCGACAAGGGTAAAGAGCATGTCGGGTCTATCAAACTCGCCGACCCATCTGCCTCGGTGTAGAAGGAAGAGGAAGATCCTAAGAAGGTCATGCTACACCAACAGCTTTCTGAGCAAAAGAGGCTGGTTGATGAGCTCTTGGCCAAACGCATTGCAGAGCGGCGGCCTGACTACGGTAACCCTAGACCAAGACAGAAGGGGCAGGAGCACCCACTCCTTTCCGAGATTCCCTCGGGAAACTGCGACCATGTTGTGTTCGCCGATAGGGGAGAGGCTGGAGCCCATGGCAAGAGGGTGCGATGTGTTTCGCCGAACCCTCCCGAGCGGTGCGATCACCTGGGGGACCCTGCTCGGTTTCCTCCCACTGCCCTGAGAGTCGCTTCGCCAGCCGCCCCGCGATCTGCTGAGCTTGATTACCATATCGAAGAGCCTGGAAATGTGATTGGGGTTAGATATCCCTGTTAGGACAGGAATCTGCATCCGGATTATATCATGGAAGTACTCATCGCCCGCTTGGAGGCCCTGGAAACTCGGCAGGTGGAAATCCCACCGGACGGCAAGCCATACCCAGCATGGGTGGATGATATGTCAGCCCCGCCAAGATTTGGGAACCCCACTTTTCCCCCCTTTATAATGGGACCGGAGACCCACCACAACACCTGGACCACTTCAACTCGAGGTGCGGGCTTATGTTAGGGACTTCAGCGCAACAGGAGGCTGCCAAGATCTGTTGCTTCATTCAGACACTGGAAGGGCGAGCATTCGTCTGGTATAGCCAGCTCCCTGTTGGATCTGTGACTAGCTGAGAGGACCTTCGCTGGCAATTCCTCTACCAGTTCAGTTCCACAACTTAGAAGACAAACATCGCAGACCTCTTTAGGTGTAGACAATGTCCCGATGAGCAATTCACGGACTTCGTCGCCCGGTGGAAGGGGCCCACGTACTCCCTTGAAATGCCACTAACTCAGGAGTAATTACTGATGATGTGTGTAGGGAATGTCAAGGCAGATCTGGTTCCTTCTCTGATCACTCAGAATTACCCTGGAGGGTTTCGGGACTTCTCAGCCAAGGCTCAGCGCCTTGAAGAATCCCTGTAACAGGCCAGTCAAGCATGCCCGCTGCCTCCTGTAATCTCTGCAAGGAGAGCCGCCAGAGCCGAGCCTGCTATTGTAGCCCAGATAGAGGCCCCCAGATAGCTAGAGTTGCTACCGGTAGGGCCAGCTCAGCAGCCTCATAGGGTTCCACCCCCACGGGCACAGCCTCCGGCCCAGCAGCGACCGCATCAAAACCGGCAGGCGCCTCCGCGTAATGCACTGCCACCACCTAGGCGAGATAATTAGGCTCTGCCTCCTCAGTCTGCTCTTCCGTCCCCTGGTCATGGTCAGCCTCCAAGATCCCACTTTCCAGACAGAAGGAATTGGACTTACTCGTTTGGCGAGGCCCAGGTCCCCGGTTATTTTCGTAGTGCCTTAGAGCAGAGGATCATGCGGCTACCTGAGTGCCGGAATACAGAAGAGGTGTGTCTCAATGACCACCCTAACTACTGACCTTATCACTGAATCCTGGGACACACCATCCCGCGATGCTATGTGTTCAAGTACTGGCTCCAAGACCAGATTGACAACAACATAGTCATGTTGGGCCCAGCCCCGGCACAGGTGGCAGGTGTCTTCGTGAGATCAGATGGCAGTAGTGAAAACGGGGATGAGTGGGAACAGGTTTCTGACTGTGGGTCCCGGAATTATAACAACTGGATGGCCCGCAGGACGGTCTCCTGTGCCCATGGCATCATCCGTAACTGCCTAAGTCAGCTAGATCCCTCAGAGCCTGCGAGCGCCACTTTGGCATCGTCGTCCCAACCTACCTCTTACCAGAAGAGCAAGCGGCGGCGTAAGAAGAAAGAATGTGCCCTTCCAGTGCTGTCATATTCCCGTACGCTTGGCAATTTTATGCCCCCAGAGATGGGGATCCCTCCAAGACTCCGTCCGGTAGTGGATGACTCCTCGATCAAAATCCCGGGGTACACTTCGGTTAACACCGTAGAGTTGGTAAATCCCTTTTTGACTCCTGACGGTGAGGAATGACAGGTGGGCCTCCCCAATTTCCCCAGTCGTCGCCAACGTCAGCGGAGTCGTGGCTATGTGAATCGTTGGGGCACGACAATAGTCACCTCCAGTCAGGCCGTGCACGCTACCGAGACCAGGCAGCAGGCCCGGTACAGAGAGCAGCACATGTGGCTCCCTCACCTGGTGTCAACAGGTTCGCCTCCACCACCGTTTGTGTTGCTAGATCAGGTGGAACCACCTCGTCCATGTCGCAACTAGCCCAGCCCTGCCACCGGCCGACTACAGCCTTCCGGTCCTAGCACGACAGCCACCTCCCGGGCTTCGGCTAGTGAACAGCGGGATGTGCCTAGTACTAGTCAGTCACTAGTCCTGCCGGCAGGGCCTGTCATGCGTCCAATCGCAGAGCGACCTATTGTAAGCAGAAGCACGCATTTGGCCTGAAAGTATGATGTTCTGAAGCACTTGTCCGGAATTCCAACAAGGCTTTCTATCCTTGAGGGCCTTCGTCTGTCGTCTGAAATGTGTGAGGCGCTCGCCGAGGCTTTAAGGAGCCCCCTCTAGTTTGAAACGGAGGTAGAGGCCACAGAAGCCTTCCACACCAAGGTGATTGAGGACGCCGAATGTCAGGCGGTTATCTCATTTTCCAGTGAAGATGAAGACATTCTCATACAGGGGCACATCCGCCCACTGTACATCACTAGCCAGTTCAATGGCGTGGAAGTCTACCGCTATCTTGTCGACACGGATTCCGGGATTAACCTAATCCCAACTCGGACACTACAGGAACTGGTGTTGTTTGAGTGTGATTTAACTCCCTCCGACCTCAGGATCCTGGGGTATGACAAGACCGAGAAAACTCCACTCGAAATGATTAGTCTAAAGACCCAGTTCGGCAGCCTAATTGCCAATACTGAATTCATGGTTGTCTCTCAGGATACCGCCTACAACGCGTTGATGGACAGGTCATGGCTCCACCTTCACGCAGCGGTCCCCTCATCATATCACCAGTGCCTCAAATACTCCCTTAAGGGTCAATTGGGCATGCTCCAAGGAGATGTGTCTCCGTTTTCCTCTTGTGAAGCCCATTACCTGGATGTTGACTATTAAAAGAGCAAGGACAAACCGATCCTGGCAGGTGAGGTCGAGCCCGCCACTATCACGGGTGATCCCTGGGCAGGTTTGGATGACGCATATGTCTTCCCAATCCATCAGTTGGAGGCCATGACCCCCGACATGGGGCAGTGATTTGTTGTCTTGGGTACCAGAGGAAGGCATATTTTCAGGTCTAAGCGACGGCGGGAAATCACCTCGTACTCTTACACCAACCAGGCTCAGGTGATCCCCGAGCCTCCTACCCATGTATGATATCGGGATGTTGGGCTCATGGCAACAGCATTACGTCATACGTGTCTGTTTCGCTGGGCCAGAATCGACCGACTCAAGCCAACGCGCCACTACTGCTTTGATGTCGTAAAGAATGGCCCCTTGGGCCGAAGGCCAGATGGGATTGGATCAACCGCCTTTGTCGCCATGGTCTCCGCAGTGCCTGAGTCTTCTGACGTGACGACCTCTGCCACCCAAGCCGACACCAGCTTCCCATCAGGGTCTGGCAGCCCCGAAATGGCTCCCCCCGTGGACGATCCTTCCACAAGCGGAGAGGAGGACATGGAAGATGCTCCTACTGCCTTTGAGGAGGGCGTCTCCACAACGGTCGATGAGTTAGTGCAGGTGAACCTCGGTAGAGAGGCGGACCTGAGACCCACATTGGTCAGCGCCGCTATGCCCCCCGAGGAATGGCAACGGTACATAGACTTCCTCAGACAGCACAGTGATGTGTTTTCTTGGAGTTATGACAAGATTTCGGGACTAGATCCCTAGGTAGCCATCCACCACCTTGGCCTTCCAGAAAACCATCGCGGGTTCAAGAAGCCTCCCAGAAAGATGAACCCCTCTCATGGTGCCATGGTTGAGGCTGAAGTTGATAAGCTCATCAAGGCCAACTTCATCAAGGAAGTCCAGTACCCTAGGTGGCTAGCCAACATTGTGCCAGTCAGGAAAAATAACGGGAAGATCAGGGTCTGCATCGACTTCCGCGATCTCAATCACCACTGTCTGAAGGATGATTTTCCCCTTCCCGTGACAAAGTTGTTGATTGATGCCACGGCTGGGTTCCAAGCCCTCTCCTTCATGGATGGGTACTCCGGGTACAACCAGATCCGGATGGCCCCCGAGGATGAAGAGTTCACTGCCTTCAGGACCCCCTAGGGTACTTTCTGCTTCCAGGTTATTCCCTTCAGCCTAAAGAATGTGGGTTCCACCTATCAACGGGCCATGCACCGCATATTCAAGACGATCCTCAGGACATTGGTGGAGTGCTATGTAGACGACCTGGTGGTTAAATCTCATCAGCGCCAGGACCATCTCAAAGACCTTGAGAAAGTGTTCGGATTCCTCCGTTCTCACCACTTGAAGATGAACCCGTTGAAGTGCGCCTTCGAGGTCACCTCCAGAAAGTTTCTTGGCTTTATTGTTAGGTATAGAGGCATCACGATCGACCCAGAGAAGATCAAGTTCATCAGTCAGATTCCTCCCCCGAGTAATATTCGAGAGCTTTGAGGCCACCAAGGCCACTTAGCCTATATACGCCGATTCATTTAGAATCTGGTCGGAAAGTGTAAGCCTTTTCTCGGATCATGAAGAAAGGTGCCTCCTATGAATGGGACGAAGAGTGTCAGATCGCTTTTGAGGAAATCAAGAAGTATCTTCCTCAACCTCTGATCCTGATGCCACATGTTCCTGGAAAGCTGCTGGTCCTTTATGTGGCCACCCTGGAGCGATCCCTCGGTGCACTTCTTACCTAGAAGAACAACGAGGGAACAGATAATAGCCTCTACTACCTCAGCCACATGCTCCTCGATGCAGAAATTAGATATTCTCCCATCGAGAAGAGCTTCCTGGCGCTCGTATTTTCCGTGCAGAAATTGAGGCACTACTTGCAGCACCATGAGGTACAGCTGGTCTCTTGGGTAGACTCGTTGAAGTACATCCTGAACCAACCTATGTTGACCGGTCGATTGGCGTGCTGGGCAGTGATCCTCCAGTAGTTCGACATCAGGTTCGTACCTCAGAAGGTTTTCAAAGGACAGGCGTTGGCAGACTTCTTAGCTGCCCACCCAACCTCCACAGACCAGCCACTGGATCTAGGCTTTCCTGATGAGGCAATCCTCTCAGTGGATCACTCCATCCCATGCTGGCAGATGCACTTTGACGGTGCCTCCTGGAGCCCCACCAGTAGAAGGCTCAATGATCCTAGGCTTAACAGAGTGGGCCTGGGTATCATCTTCATCTCCCCGGAGCAAGCCATTCTTCCATATTCATTCCTGTTATCAGAAGGCTGCACCAACAATGATGCAGAATATCATGCCCTCATCACTGGCCTCGAGTTGGCTCTCGAGGATGACGTACCCCATCTGTATGTAAAAGGGGACTCTGAGCTAGTCATCAAGCAGGTAAATGGTGACTATGCTGTCAGAAATCCAGAACTCATGCTGTTGATGGAGTGCACCCTCCGTCTAATGGCTAAGTTCCCCTCCCGGCCAGATGTCGTTCACATTCCCCGATCACAGAACAGTCGAGCATATGCTTTGGCCAGCCTAGCCGCATCACTTGCAGAGCTCGAACAGGACGATCTAATCATCCACGTGGCACACCAGAGAGTCATTTCTCCTGTTATTCCAGAGGGAAATCGTGGCCCGCAAGTGAACCATCTCACCGCTGGCGCCCCTACTTCAGGATCCTCAGGGGCTTCAGGCGTGGTGATCAAGACAGTTCCTGACTGGAGGATACCCTTGGTCGAATATCTCCAGCACGGAAATCTTCCGCTGGACCGAGCTGAGTGAGAACGAATCTGACAACGCGTGCCGCAGTTCACCCTTCAAAGTGGTCCCAGCCTTGAGCAGCTCCTTTACAGGTGCGGGTTTGATGATGTTCTCCTCCGTTGTCTTCAAGGAGTCGAGATTCCATAGGTCATGCAAGAAGTGCATGCTGGTTTCTATGGCGACCACCAGGTCGGGTCGCAGTTGTCTCACCAGATTCAGAGGCTGGGATACTTCTGGCCCTCCATGATCCACGACTGAATCGAGTATGCCAAGAGGTTTTCATGTGTGCCAAGTTCCTGCTAACTTTGTACATCGGCCACCAGAGCCTCTCCATACTACCAAGTATTCTTGGCCCTTTGCAGTCTGGGGGTTGGATGTCGTAGGGACTTACCCCCCGACGACGGCCCACCAATGCCGGTTCATCTTAACCGCTACAGATTTCTTCTCGAAGTGGGAAGAGGCAATCCCGCTCAGGGAATTCAAGGCCTGTTCTATCGCTGACTTTGTGAGCTCCAATATCATCTATCAGTTTGGATTACCTCAATCTATCCTCACGGATAACGGAACCAACTTCTGAGCGGCCGAGCTGAAGAAATTGTACGATAAGTACAACATTCTCTCTAACCACACCTCCCGCTATCATGCATAGGCGAATGGACAGATTGAGGCATTTAACAAAACCCTCTCTAACATTCTGCAAAAGATGGTTGATCAGAACAAGAAAAGTTGGCCAGAAAAACTCCCCAACGCCCTCTGGGCTTATAGGACGACGACTTATAAATCCACCTAGGTGACTCCGTATTCCCTGGTATACGGAGCTGAGGCCGTCCTGGCCATCGAGATCCAGTTTCCCTCATTGCGCACGGCGGTCTATGACCAGCAAGCGCCGGATAGAGTTGTCGAAATCCATCTAGCTGAATTGGAAGCGCTGGATGGAAGTAGGCTTCGCGCTTTACATAAATTGGAAAGGCATCAGAGCAGGATGGCTCGAGCTTTCAATAAGAAGGTTCGCCTCCACTCCTTCCTACAAGGTGACATGGTGCTAGCTCTCAGAGCGCCAATGATTCCCGGCAGGAAACCACCCAAGTTGGAGCCCAAGTGGGAGGGGACTTTTATTTTCCATAAGGTCTATCCCAATGGCGTGTATTCCCTGGTAACTATGGATGGTGAGAGCATAACTCCTCCCACTAACGCCAGGTTCCTCAAGCAGTACTTTTCCTAAGCCTGCTGTTGGTCCTGGATGACCTTAAACTGCACTTGGTCCTGCATTACCTTAAACTGCACTTGGTCCTGCATTACCTTAAACTGCACTTGGTCCTCCATGACCTTAAACTATACGGTCCTACATGACCCTAAACTACACCTTGGTCCGAGTTCTAAGACCTAAAACTAAGATCCTTATTTCATCCTACATGACGTTAAACAGTGTTTCTAGAACTACATCTAGCTTGATTCCCATCTTAATGGGATACGTAGGAACACCCAGACCTTTTGTCTTTGGGTCCATCTTGAGGTCCGCTATCGTGTTTGTCTCACCTTTGGGACCTTGACCCTAGGATCACATGGCATGGTATGGGATTATGTCCTCATTCACATTGGGTTTTCAATAGCTGCACCACGCACACCCTGTCCGCAGGATTATCCCTCCTATGTCATGTTCCCCATGACATTAAAAGGCGCCGTCTAGAACTACGTGCGGCTTTATTCCTATCCTTATGGGATACGTAGGACCAACTGAACACCTAGATGTCAGGTCCAACCCCATCTCTTAGGAGATCCCACGATCTCCCAGTTTCCAGGGTGTTTGGCATTATGCCCCCCTTTTCCCAGGGATCCGCAATCTTTTGGCCGCTATCAGACTGAGCCCTTTGACCCTTTCCAGTGATCTGCTAATGTGTTCAGAGTACTATGGTCTAGGACCTGGAGTGTCAGATTCAACTTAGGAAAGTTCCATCCACTTTCCAAGCTTCGTGTTCCCCTTCATTCGAGCCCCCATCATCCTTCACACCTGGAGGGACCCCCAAGAACGGCCTGGATACAACGCCCAAGGGATCTTTTATCGTCATGGGCCAACGCCCCCGAGGGTTTCAGAAAACAAATTGATACAAATCCCGCGTTGCAAATACGGTCAGCGGTTGATTCTCATTTGTTTGTCCCTATGGCTAACATGACAGGATGCTGTGTTGCGAACGTGGTCGGCAGTAATCCTCAGTCATCACGCCGGCTTCCCCGGGCCCTGAATGTTGGTTTCATGATTCACATTATGTTATTCCCCATCGTGTCAAGGTGGAATATCAAAACTCCTGGTACTAACCCTCGGTACACCCCCAGACGTCAGATAGACCAAGCTGCGTAACGGTGTCTCTCGGGGCTCCCGCAATCTGAGTGCTAGAGTATGTGCATGGGTTTCTTCTTTACAAGTTGTGTGCAGCATGACCCTCATCCCCATGGAAAACAAGGAGTCACCCAGACATTGCATTTCGGGCCCAGCACAGCTAGGAGCTAGCATCTCTTATCCCCCTCCTGATGGTTGGACCCTCGCCGGCCCCTTGGCCCGAGGCTCCTCTCTCGGAATCTCTTGTAGTGATGGTATCGCATTGTGTGTGTTCCCCCAGGACCAATCCATATGACCTTAAACTGTGTTGTAGGTCCAAGCCATATGACCTTAAACTGTGCTGTCAGTCTAAGCCATACGACCTTAAACTGTGTTGTCGGTCCAAGCCATACGACCTTAAGCTGTGTTGTCGGTCCAAGCCATACGACCTTAAACTGTGCTATTGGTCCAAGACATACGACCTTAAATTGTGCTGTCGGTCCAAGCCATAGGACCTTAAACTGTTGTGTCGGTCCAATCCATACGACCTTAAACTGTTCTGTCGGTCCAAGCCATAGGACCTTAAACTGTGCTGTCGGTCCAAGCCATAGGACCTTAAACTGTGCTGTCGGTCCAAGCCATAAGACCTTAAACTGTGGTGTAGGTCCAAGCCATACGACCTTAAACTGTGTTGTTGGTCCAATCCATACGAACTTAAACTGTGCTATCGGTCCAAGCCATACGACCTTAAACTGTGTTGTCGGTCCAAACCATACGACCTTAAACTATGCTGTCGGTCCAAGCCATACGACCTTAAACTATGCTGTCGGTCCAAACCATACGACCTTAAATTGTGTTTTCGGTCCAAACCATAGACCATAAACTGTGTTGTTGGTCCAAACCATACGACCTTAAACTGTGATGATATCATCCTGGACACACGACGAAAAATGGCACTACATTGTGATGACCTCCCCATGGGGGACATTACGCCAGGTATTGGTCGATTACCATGCCGCTTGTCAACGCCTGTTATGGCTTTATTATTGTGGAGACGCCAGAAATTTCTACCCTCGTCCAGTCTCCCCACAAAAGAAAAACCATTTACCTTCAAGAACAATCAAGATATATCAAATGTCGCTTCTTTTGGGTGCGAGGGCTAGACCCGCATGACTCCTTCGCGTAAGCGCCCCATCGCGCCATGCTGCCCTTCAAGAACTACGTGTGGCTTGATTCTCATCCTTATGAGATACATAGGAGCTCCTGGGAACTTCCCTATAGGCCCAGCCTAACTTTTCGCACTTGGTCTCTCGGCCTAAATGCGTCCCTAGGAGCACATAGTAAGCAGGGTTTTGCCCCATTCACGTTGGGTTTTGCAATCGCTTTACCGTGTGTCTCCCATTCCCCTTCTCATTTGGTCCGAGTTCTAAGACCTAAAACTAAGATCCTTTCATTTTATTTCTACGAATCTCTCTCTCTTATGGGATTGTACGGTGTGGTGCGGGATTATGTCCTCATTCATGTCAGGTTACTCACCGTGTCGTGCCTATCCCCATATGAGATGTGTCCCTCGTCCCACATGACATTAAACTGTATTTTGCCAACATGACTTTAAACTGTGCTTCTAGAACTATGTGTGGATTTATTCTCATCCTAATGAGATACGTAGGAACGCCCGAACATTTCGTTTTGGGTCCAGCCCCAGGGATTACCAAACCCCGTCCCTCCTTATTGTCGGCCTCTCGGTCTGACTTCTTGGGAAGTGGTGTAATCGGGACATCTACCATGAATAAGTTCAGGATGCCCCATGGTAATAATGGGAAGCGGCAGTTATCTCTCTAATGAGGTCCTTCCTGGAAATTGGGACGATCCGCGATCAGGTTGGTATGTCCGCCTAATGCGCCTTCACCACGGTAGCGCAATTTCGAGAGTGTTGGACTCTGTTCGAACAAACCACCACTCCACCTTCCATGCTTTGCATGCCCCTTTATTCGGATCCTCATTTCCTTTCATGTTTGATGGGACCCCCTAACAGTATGGATGATATACTTTGGTCCACCTGCTGCCACAATATGGATGATAGACCTTTGGTCCGCCTATTGTAGCAGTATGGATGATAGACCTATGGTACGCCTACTGTCCTGGGCCAACATTCTGGAGGACTGTTCATGTTTGACGGGACCCCCTAACAGTATCGATGATAGACTTTGGTCTGCATGCTGCCACAATATGGATGATAGACCTTTGGTCCGCCTATTGTAGTAATATGGATGATAGACCTATGGTCCGTCTACTATCCTGGGCCAACGTTCCGAAGGACTGGTCATGTTTGACGGGACCCCTTAACAGTATGGATGATAGACTTTGGTCAGCCTGCTGCCACAATATGGATGATAAACCTTTGGTCCGCTTATTGTAGCAATATAGATGATAGACCTATGGTCCGCCTGTTGTCCTTGGCCAACGTTCTAGAAAACTGACCGACGATATTTGAGTTAGGCCCCATGTTGCGAACTTGGTCAGCGATCAGGCCTCATTTATTATCCCCATTCCAGGCCTACATGATATGGATGCTGTGTTTCCACCACGGTTAACATTTATCCTCCATCTTCACGCCCCATAGTGTTCCGAATTTGGGCAATGTGATTCACCCTTCCTCTCCATCTCCCTATGTTCAGATGGATTTCAATGCCCCCGGCATTTCTCCGCTCGTGTGTCAGAGCACATTGATAATGTGATATATCAATCGGTTTGAGGTCTCCTCAGAAATCCAGGCCCAATTTCAGATGCCTAAAGCTTGTTCAATGCCCCACTGTTGGACTAAATGATAGCACAAGAATCCTTTGCTTCTCGCATTGGACGCGACCCACAAGAGCTTAGGGATGAGTTGTTATTCGTTTCGGAATTATGGTTGAGCATATTAAACCAAGGGTACAAATGAATGAATTTGGCCATGTGTTTGATTGAGATGATGAGCAGTACAAGAAAGAAGTTCATGAGATGGCCAAAACAAAGCCCTTTGGGATCAGCGTGCTGAATCGATCTTTCCAGCGCTACTACCCTTTGCCTGGTATCCTCCAGGACCGCTTCTCGCACCTTGAAGACTCTCTCCTCATCAGCCGCCTCAGAGCGCAGCTCGCCAACCCTAGCTTATGCCTGCGCCCGCTCGGTTCTAAGTACGGTCATCTGGTGATTCGCCTCCATCAGTTGTTCCTGCGCATCAGCCAGTTGGGGCGTCAATTTCTCCACAAGCTCAGATCATGTTGCAATGAAGACCTCTTTATCTGCCGCCTGCCCTTCGAGGTACCAGACTTCCCGCTCCGCCCTCAGCAACACTTGGGCGCTCACCGATCTTTCCATGCACTGGGCAACGTCGGTGTGCCGGCTGCTCTCGCATATCTTCTCAGCCATGTAATCACGGACCGTTAGATGAAGGCGCTGAGCGTCAGCCCCTCCGGCACACTGGAAGCGCAGCCAGGTCTGGAGTGATCCCATCCGCATTAGCCAATCTGACTGGGGATGTCTGAGAAAGCGTTGGATACACTTACACACTTTGCGTCGTGTCATCTGGCTCTCCTCAGCTGCCTCTGAGTCTGAGTCATCTATCTCCTCAGGGTCAGCGGGTCGGTACATAGGGAAGGCAGCCAGCGGATTGGCATCAGGATCTTACCCAGGGACGCCTTCGTGAGGAATATGATCCTCGACGTCTGGGCAACCTTCTTCTCTCACCCCAGCAGAGACGATGCCTCCATCAGCTTTCGACCTCGCCTTAAGAACAGTGCCGCTGATGTCCGTTTCCCCCTGCTCACCAATTTTCGGGGCCGACTCAGTGTAGGGAGTATGTTCTGAATGAGGTGGTATGTCCACCACTGGTCCACTAACGGACGGCTCGAGCTCTGCAGCCTGACAAGCCTGCAATGTTGAGATCACTGCGCAAGGCGTACGCTGATTAGTTGGGATCTTTTGATACCAAGCACCAGTAGTGAAGCGTGAGACTTACAAGAATCCAAAGCATCAGTCTCTAGTGTTCCAGCCACTGCAGGAGTCGCCGTAATGGGAGACCCCTCGGCGCTTGTTAATTCAATGATGGGTGTCAGATCCCCATCATGTCCCACCGGTTCCTCTCCTCCCTTCTCTGGTGGGGACGCCCGTCCAACACTCAGCCGCTCCTGAGTGAGGCAAAGAGATGGTTGAGAAATTGGAAAGAAGAATGGATGAAGAATGAAAATGAAGGAATATAGAGATAGACCTCGAGTATCTCGGTTATGTCGAGATCAGAGCCGACAATCTCGCTACTCTCTCGGAGACTCCCTTGGAAGGTCACCCCTTGTAACCCCTCACCTTCGAGTTCTCCTTCTTCTTCATCTTCTCCTTTTCCTTTGTCTTCTCCGGTCTCCTCCTCCCCCTACGACTCCTTATCACTATCGCCTTCTCCCGGCGGCATCGCTTCCGGATCATGCTCCTAGCCGAGCATCACTTTCACTAGGAAAGGTGGCTCTGCACGCCGACCCCTTTGGTGTGCGTATGTGTCCATGGCCATTTGATAAGCATGCTGCCGATGGAAGTTCACCCGGTCAGTAATTTGAACGAGCCCGACCTCTGGCAGTTGGATCCTGTTTTGCAAAATCTTCTGCTAGATGTCTTCAACACTCAGCGATTGCCGCAGGGTCATCCAGGCCGACCACAGTGCTGGGAAAATTGCATCTTGGGAAGGTTCGAGCAGGTATCTTATCTGCTTCGCGAGTAGTTCCATGGCCGCCTCATGTTACCCCCCCCCCCCCACGGGCAACGAGGTCGCGGTGGCGCTATGTGATGTTCCCGCTGCTGAAGTCCCGACCTGCGCAAGCCTCGCTGCCTGATGCACCCTTGGTTCCCCCCTTCCAGCAGCACCTTGCCGTCCTTTTCATCACCTGGTTTCCACGCGAGTAACCTCGAGTTTCCGGGCTCGCTTGCGTAAAAGCCCCGCAGGGTATGCGATGGTCCAGTGTTCGGCATAATCGGTTTCTAGTCCAGCATCGACCCCGGTGGGAGGAAGAGTAACGACATCGCCAGAGCTGAAGGTGGTAAACATCAACCACATCTGGTGCAGGACGCAGGGATTCTTCTCCTGCCAAACATCCGTGAATACCTTCATCGGCATTTTTTTGAGGCACCAGAACTGCCTAGAGAATCAGGATGGCACGTAAGGCTCGCAGATCACCTTCCCGTCGATCTGAGCCACGAGCACCTCGCCCCGAATGCTCTGGAAATACTTCTGCTGTTCCAGAGATCCTCGCCTGTTGTCCACCATCTGGCCGACCGGGGTGGGGAACGGGCTTAAGTGGAAGTTGTTGTGGTTGTCAATGGGGATTCTCATGCCCTCCTCATTTAGCGTCATCGGCACCACCTATGCGATGTTCATCAAGGACGGTCACAGACCATTTCCCGGAGGACAGATGGCATTTGGGAAAGTGTACCCACTGAGATGAGCCGCCACCCAGCCGTGGAAGATCTGGAAAGGACCATATACTCTATGAGGCAACCCCCCTCGGTAGATGCATCCCAGGATGGCGTACAACTTGGCCAGTACGGGGATGCCCAAGTTAAACCGTTTTTTGGCGTCCATGGTACCTGCCATCACCAGTGTTGCTGGACGGACGCCCATCCTCGCGTCTCGCACCAGAAGGAGCCACCCGCTCAGGAAGGCGGAAAGGAACCCAGCATACCAGATGTTTGGGTCCTGGGCCTCGATGACGCGATAGCCCCATGATTGGTATTTTCCCGCCTCCAGGGTCCTCCAGTATGACCCATCCCTACTCCTCTGAGCCGCGGTTGGGCACCGTTTACCCCATCCCGGCATCTTGACAGATAGATCCTTCTCAAGGAACAGGCTGAACCAGCCCTTGTAGGCAATGAACTTCAGGAAGTCCTTGACCCCCAGCCTCTCTTTGGATAGCTCCAGTAGGTGCCATGTCAGCATAGGAGTCCGTGACCTATCTTACCTGGTGTTCTTTGGAGGAACGAACTCATCGTATTGGTAGCCCTCCAGTGGGATACCTCTGATGTAGGGAACGTCCCAGAGACTGATGCCGACTTCCCCATGATGAAGGTGGAATGTATTGGTATCAGGAGACCACCGGGTGAATAGCTCTGGCCCGAGCTCATCTTGACGGTGGAAGTGGAACTGTGATGTCCATACCGCCTTGAACAGGCCGATATATCGTAGTTCATCCCCGAACTGATCGCAGGTATGGCGAACCCAGAACGCCCAGGCCCATTCTATGGTGAAGTTGCCCCCGGACCGCAGGTCCCAATCCTTCAGCCAGCCCTTCATGTCATCTGTGATGCTCTGATGGAACGTGCTCGCGTAGAGGGCTAGATAATTCTCTATGACAGGCTCGTCCCCAGTAATGGTCCTGGTCCTCGGGTTCAGGACATATACGTCCATATGTCTGGTTTCCCTGGCAGGATGGCCATTGTTGGTGATGTTGTAGCAAGGAAGATCACCCTCCTGGGTCACCCATGACCGCGGCGTGTCCACCTCGAAGCCCAACGGAGGAACCTCCTCCAAGATGCCAAAGTTCCAGAGCGGGAGGTTGTCAGATAGGGGATACGTCTTATGGGCCGGAGTCAGCAAATGGAACAAGGTCAGGTTGTTGGAGATGATCACCTTGGTTCCATAAACCTCCTCGTTTTCCGCCATTTCTGTCCTACGAGCAACAACTTCCCCCTCATCAACTCGGTTTGCGGCCATCTCGAATATCTCGGGAGTTGCACGAAATCAGAATGCAGTGCGCGGAATCAGAGAATGTCGCGCAAAATCTGATGTGCCGGCACGAAATCTAGGATATGGTCATACAATCGGCATGCTAAGCACGTAATATCCCGAGCAGGCGCACAAAGATAGACAAAATTCGGAAGGAATTCCGCGCTGCCAGAGCGTTTTTACACAGAGTCGCGGAAGAAATTTCACGCACGAGAGAAATAAGCTTATCGTGTGGAAAAAGCTAAAGTACGGATTTGGGACCCAATGCCCCTTTTTTATAGGCGAGGCAAGGGTTCTGTGCCGTGCGGAAAGAGAATTCCGCGCGATTCCGTCGTTTTGCACGCTCCGTTGGAATTTTGCACGCAAAGTGCCCAGGAGACCCAGCACTTCGGCATTTCGGCGTTTCCCTCAGAATCCGATCGTTGCAACCTCTCGCTAATCCAATTCCTAGGGGGGGAATTTGTAGATTCCAAAAAATTCCGTAACTCCTAGAGGAAGTTTCGAAATGGAAAAGTGAAGTCATATTCGGAATCAGAGGCACAGTCCGGAGGCGCGGGAAGTGGTGCGCAAAATAAAGGACTTGCGCGAAATAAAATCGTTCGCACAAAGTATCCCAGGGATGCGCGCAATCGATCCAGTGAGGCGCTCAATTTTTGAGCACCCCGGTTCCTCACGGTGAGGTTTTGCACGCCGATGGCTCCCGGTGCGGAAGATTTCGCGCGCCGCCTGGATTCCCCACCGGCCGATGCCTATAAATAGAAGGTGACCCCAAACGGTTTGGGGGTTGTGGAATTCGGATCAGCTCCCGTGCGCACAATTCAACTCCCCCCGCGTGCAATATGACTTCCAGGTAATTCCCCTTTTTCGCGCAACCTTTCCCTGAGGTTCGCCTTTGCGCGCAACTCCACTGGCTTAAGTGAATTTGCCCCCCTCCTCCGGGTTCCTTCCTTGCGCGCAATCTGTGTCCCGTGTGTGCAATCCCCTTCCGTGCATGCAATACCTTGCGTTCAATTCCCTATCTGCGTGCAATCCCCTAGATCCAATTGTGCTCAATCCCGGTGTTTTGTGCGCAAAACTTCTCTTTGAGCGCAAAACCCAGGACCCTTCACTTTGACGCCCCTTGGCTACCTCTCTGCGCCGGCACCTCATGTCTCCCCTACTGGGCATGCGCGCCATGCGTTGTTTTCTCGTACGGCCTTCCAGGCTTGTGCAAAGTAACCTCAATGTTCCTTGGGCGGTGTTTCCCGTTGCGTTTCTTTGCCTTATGCTTCTCCGCATAGGCACGCTAACGGCTATTGCTTCTTCGCATAGCCACGCTAACGTGGACCCCTCGATGGTTCACCCTGTGGCCCCCCTTCACTACAGCCTTGCCGATGCCTTCCCTACCAAAAGGGGTAGAGGGCGTTGGGCATGTAATCCCTAGGGGTGTAGAGCGAACCCACCTTGTCCAAGCTTTAGGACGTTAAACTTCTAAGCACCTCGTCCTTAACACATGACGTTAAATTTTGGTCCGACCCCATGCTTCGCACGCAGGGTCCCCCCAGCTCGGGCATTCTTTACGCCCACTTGTCTCCATGGGAATGGACTCTTCCTCACATGGAATGAGATCCTCCTTGTTGGAGTGGCGTTTTTCCATGGGGGAAGGGCTGCCTCAGAGCATAAGCCCCTAGCCTCTCTTCCGGAAGGTTGCACCCGTGCATCTCTGTACTTCCCCCTGCCAAGGCTAGTGGAGTTCCTTTCCCACTGCACTTTGTCGCACCACGGGCCTCCACCCTGGAGTAAGCCTCGGCACCAAGGGACTCTAACCACGCGTAAGCCCCTGTTTCCTCTTTGGGCCGCTCAACGCGTAAGCCCCTTTCCGCTTCTCATGGACGCACCCTTTGAGACGTGATCGTCTGGTCCCTGTTGCCTCTTGTTTCTCACACCGAGCATGACTCACGTGGGCTTAGAGCGCGCATCGACCATGAAATCCTCTATGGGCCACCTCAGAGCGTAAGACCCATCCTAGAGAACTACGTGGACTTTGATCTGTGCTAACGCATGGTACGTAGGAAGCCTCCACGAGGTTCAAGCCCACCGCCCAGTTGTTCCAACCTCTCCACATCGGTTCCCCAACCACCATGGGCCGCCTCAGAGCATAAGCCCCATACCCACTCTGGGACGCCTCAGAGCGTAAGCCCCAAATCCCTCGCCCCGCATGATGTTAAACTGTGTCTCGTCCCGCATGATGTTAAACTGTATGCCCTCGTCTCGCATGACGTTAAAATGTGTCTCGTCCCGCATGACGTTAAACTGTATTCCCCCTCTTGGGCCGTCTCAGAGCGTAAGCCCCATTTCTCACACCCATGTCTCATTCTGACTTTCCCCTTCAGCCCACGTGCCTTGGGAAGCTCATGCCCTAACTCGGGGGGTCTTACTTCCTCCAGGCTCCAATCCATGCGTTCATTCTCATGGGTCGCCTCTTCAGGTGTCCCACCATACCACCGAACTACGCTGACTTTGATTCCCTGCCATGGGGATACGTAGGAAGCCTCCACAAGGTTCAAGCCTATCACTCCACCATCCATCCTGATCCTTACCCGGGCCGCCACATCCCGGGGAGATCATACCACCCCATCCCACTCCATGACATCTGGGAAGCCGCCCACATACTGGCCCCAACATCGGTGTTCCCCCTAGGGGGTCCTTCAGCCCGATCCATCTCCGCAAGATGTTAAACTCACGGAATACCCCGTGTTAAACATGGGAAGCTAAGGAAAACCTCATATGGTACACAATCCCTACGTTTGATGTGGGATGCCTCGGGATTTCGTGCCCTCGAGAAGCCCTGTGATAAGGGATAGAAGACAGACATGCCGATCCCCAGCATCAAGACATGCCAACGACACCCCAACGTGACCATTCTTCTAACCGAAGGTTTCTGCCCCAACAAGACCCCTTGGAGCGTCTCGATGGAAGCAGTGTAATTAAATGGTGTCCATGTAGATATGGCGTCGGGAACAAGCTTCACAAACCCGTCTTAAATCTATGAGGGAGACCCGGACTAGGTGATGAGTTCCGAGGAGGAATCCACGAAAGGAAGAACCGACATCCCATCATCCCAATTTTGATCAAGGAGCAGACGTCCCTGAACAAGGAACGGATGTCTCCCACCTTTGGAAAGCAGGAATGCAGGGAAACAAGTAGCGCGTCCTCCCCATAGACGGATGCGCGCGCCCCGGAAAAAGTGTCGGAAACACACACAAAACCACTTTCCAAAACAAATCACACCATCATCGTTGATATGGAACTCTTACAGCTTCCCTTCCTTTACTGGATTGACCCTCTTTTGTAACTCTGCATCATCCCTTTTTGATTCCTTAATCTTCTCTTGAATGGATGGTTGCAGAATCATTTGGTAAAGGAAGGATGTATCCCCTACCCTTATGATTTCTAAATCCATCATTTCATATCCAAAAATAGAGGGTCTTTCTCAATCCATAACATGGATAGAGTAGCAGGTACTTTTCTGCTTAGAGCATCAGCTACCTTGTTTGCCTTTCCAGGTTAATAGTGAATCAAGGAATCATA
The DNA here is from genome assembly GCA_963277665.1 of Viscum album. Taxonomy (NCBI): domain Eukaryota; kingdom Viridiplantae; phylum Streptophyta; class Magnoliopsida; order Santalales; family Viscaceae; genus Viscum; species Viscum album. Next base: position 1,763,305,793 of record OY728123.1, read on the forward strand.
ATCCTTGATTAGCTATAATCATCTTCTTTGATGCATGTTGAGCTCCTTTTGTGTGAATATATACTTTAGTCTCTTGTGTTCGGTGTATATGTAACACTTCTCACCATAAAGGTAGTTCCACTAGATTTTTAAGGAAAAAGTCATGGTTGGAAGATCTATATCATGCTTCGGGTAGTTCTTCTCATGGATCTTCAACTTCCATGAGGCATAGGCTCTCACATTATCATTTTGCATGAGTACACAACCCAAGCCTTTCTTTGAAGCATCATTGTATAGCACAAAACGTTTTCCACTTTTTGGTAATGTGAGTACAGGTGTAGTGATCAGCCTTCTTTTATCTCCTTGAAGCTTACCTCACATTATTCCATCCAGACAAACTTTACCCCCTTCCGTGTCATCTAGTTCATTAGGTTTGAAAATTAGGAAAAGTTCTTCACGAATTGTCGATAATACCCAGCTAGACCCAAAAAGCAACGGATCTCTGTTACATAAGTTGGTTTGTGCCACTCTTCAATTTCCTTCATCTTGGAAGGGTCCATAGATATCCCTTTTCTGGTGATAACATGCCCTAGGAATGATAATTCTTCCATATAGAACTCACATTTGCTGTACTTTTCATTCAAATTCTCCCTTCGCAAAATATTTAACATAGTTTTTAAATGCTCCTCATGTTCCTCCTTACTCTTGGAGTATATCAGAATATCATCAATAAAGACTACCACAAATTTGTCAAGGTAATCTCTAAATACTCTATTCATTAAATCCATGAAAATTGATGGAGCATTAGTGAGTTCGAATGGAATCACTATGAACTCATAGTTTCCATACCTCGTTAAAAAGGTAGTGTTGGGTATATCTTCCTTCCTCACCTTTAGTTAGTGATATCCTGACCGAAGGTCCGCCTTAGAGAAATAAATGACCCCACAAAGCTGATTGAGCAAGTCATATATCCATGGTAGGGGATACTTGTTCGTTATCATGATTTTATTGAGCTCACGATAATCAATGAAGAGGCGCATTGATCCATCCTTCTTCTTGACGAAGTGGACTGGCGCACCCCATAGTGAAGCACTTGGGCGTATAAAACCCTTCTCCATATTATCCTCCAACTTCTTCTTCAACTCCTCTAGATCTATGGTGGCCATTCTGTAAGGTGTCTTTGATATAGGCAGAGATCTAGGGATATGTTCAATTGAGAACTCAACATCTCAGTCAGGAGGAAGACCAGACAACTTTTCAGGGAATACATCAGTGTAATCCCTCACAATGGGCATGTCTTCAAGCATGATTCTCTCCTTTTTCTCAGTCATTTGATCTAGATATTCTTTCTCATAAGGAAACAATATTTACACTTGAGATGAAGATTCTAAAGGATACTCATGTTCTTCCTTACACTTATAAAGAATAAGAGGATGCTTCGGGATGTGAAAAGTGATCTCCTTTTCCGGATAGTTGATGTTGTCTTTGTACAAAGATAACTCATCCATGGCCAAGATAGCGTCAAACTCCACTGAAGGAAGAATCATGATAGTTTTTGGGAGTTTTAGTCGACAAACATTAACCAGGGAAGAGTTATAAACCATGGATGCAGTGATTTCCCCATTTTATGTTCTCACAGATAACTTTTCCTCCAAATTTTATGGTGGTGTTTGAATAGTTCTACTAAACTTGAAAGATATAAAAGAATGCGTAGAACCAGAATCAAATAGTACGTCTACTATTCTGGAATGAATAACTAGTTTACCTATCACCACATCATTTTCCAGATCCACCTTAGTAGTAGTGATATCATAAGCCCTTGTTACCATGGAGTTTGTTATTTATTGCCTTTGATAACCCTCGGCTTAGGGAAATTGTTCTCATAATCCCCATGGTCCTTGCAGTTGTAACACTACACTGCAGGCTGAGTGTTGATCTGAACCTTCCTTTATTCTTCAATATTAGCAGGATTTTTCATATTCTTTTGGAAGTTCTTGGCCAGTTGACCAAACTTTCCACATTTGAATCAATTCTTGGTTCCCTTTAGACAGTTACCAGGATGCATCCTCCCACAATTTTTGCAAGAGAAAAATTTATGATTATTTCCATCATGGGATTTATTTGATAAACCACCCATGTTATTCTCTACTTTCCTCTTCTTATCACTGGGCCCACAAGACCACTGTGAGTCTCCAATATCTATTTCCACCTTGAGGGAACAACAGACAATATCTTCATAACTGTCAAAGTCTTGAATTTCCAACACTATCCATAGACTCAGATTTACTCTGCTAAAGAAGTGATTCACCTTACTTTCGGTATTCATGACAAATCTAGAGGCGTACCTTGAAAGCCTTGTAAATTTTTCTTCATACACCCCAATGGACACATCTTCCTTCTTCTTGAGTCTAAGGAACTCTCTCTCTATCTTGAGATGGAGGGTTCGAGGAAAATATTTTTTGAAAAAAATCCTCTTAAATTCCTCCTAATCCATGGAATCAATTTCCTCTTGGGACTTTGTTTTCTTGATTAGTGTCCACCACTTATCAGCTTCCCCATAAAAATAATAGATTGTCAGTACAATCTTCTCTTCTTACAAGCACAAGAGAATGGAAAATATCTTTTCAATGGAGTTAATCTATTGTTCCGCGAGGAGGGGATCAGAAGATCCGCTAAACATGGGAGGCCTTTTCCACATGAAGGATTCTACGGAAACTTTCTCTTTATTTATAGGAGGATGGAATTCCACATGATTCAAGTTATTGTTCATAACTCAAGCTAGCTGAGAAAGTACTTTCATGATGTTTTGAGCACCCACTCCTTTCATTTTAGGCATATCGTTAGAGAAATCTTTACATTTCCTATCACATCGGTTGTTGGAACATGTTATTCTATTTCCCTCCATTAACTAAGAAATATAATGTATAATTAGAGGTCTTTAATACTTATTTTTTTAGCATAAAAAGGAAACATTCAACATAAAAGGATAAACTTATAAAGAAGAAGTACATCATAACTTGCGATTCCTTGGGTTAAAACCCAGGTTATCCTTGATATATTTCTTGACTTATATTCTCGTGGGCTTCTTTTTGTCCCTTAATAATGGTTTTTACTAAGCTCATGAATCCACCAAAGCATATCCCCTGGGAGTGTCATAACCAAGAGTGCAGCAAGGCCCATTATTGTGTACCAGGATACCCTGAGTCGATCTCGAAACTCATTGTCGGAGTTTTCACTCCTATGTACATCTATGCCAGAGCCGCCTCTACCTACTCATACCCAGATAGGGATTGTTTTCTTGATAAACCACTTACTCTATACTTACCAAAATTTAGGGATGTTTTATTATACTTTGTCTCCTACTTAAGGTTCTCACAAAGTTTTTCTATTCCTAATCTCCAAAAATAACTAGACCATCCTCTGATACCAACTATAGAAACCCAAGCCTTTTACATATAACATTAGATGATGTTAATCATATTTAATCATCATAGTACAATCCAAGTATCGTTAAGTCTAGGGTCTTGGAAGACTAGGTACATATAACATAAAACATGGGACTAAAAAATAACTTCTTTATTTAATCTCTATAAAGAGATCCTAACTTCCTTTGAGCCCTTACATCTATATAGGGTACCCTGGGGAACACATGAATAGATGGATCAGCTAAAAATCCAGGTAAGGGAATGAACATAATGATACATCTTAGGCACATGAGTTAGGAAGCTTGACATAAAGATATCCAAAGAATGGAACTTATGAAATCATATCATTTAAGAATGGGTTAATATAAACATAGAATCATATAAATGTGGAAGAATCATAAAACATTTCTTTAGTATGGGTCAAGGTTAACTGCAAATCTCGTTTCCCATTTTAGTACGGGTCAAGGCTAACCGCCAATCCCGTTTCACCTCGCATCTCATGAGACCTAACTTTACCCAATGCATTGGAGTGCTATCTAGGAGCACCAATATCAAAATTTTCATTTATATTATTTCCATATAAATATTCTTTCCACATAAATAATCATACTTAATCAATTTTTCATAAACATAAGGATACCCATGGAGATAATTGGGTACCACAATCCTGACATAAAGCATAACAAATGAGTGTATCATGAAAGTGTCCATGAAAGAAAGGGATTAGAACATACATGGATGTTCATAAGGTAATATATGAATATAACATGGTATGTGGTCACAAATATGAGTGACAACATATAAGAAATGTATTTGAGAAACATTAGCATTAAAACATTTTTTTTACAGTTTTAAGGAAAATACTATAGAGCTTTTAAAATAGTAGAGAGGAAATTATTTTTTATAAAACCAGAATTGAACGAATAATTTTTTTCATAATAAAAATACTAATTTTATGATGAAAATGGAGTCTTAAAATAGAGGATACAGTGCACTTGAAATTGGGTAAAATTTCCGGAAGTTCTTTAAAACGAGTGTGCTTATTGGGAAGTATCGAGGAGAGATTCGCTTAAAAGCATGTATATCCTCGAAAGAGAATGTGAGATGGATCTTGGAACATGATTTTGGAGCATAAAAAATAATTTAGAAGTTTTACATAAAAATAAAATACAACTACATTTTGGTAAAAATTAAATAGAGCAACCCGGAGGAATAAAGGAAGTTCTGGCAGAATCCATTATAGTTTATCGGCATGGTATCAGGTGTAAATAAGAGAGATTTATGAGAGAGATGAGGGGTTTCTCATAACTTATAAAACATTAGGTCAGTATGGAGGAGGTGATAAAACATACCCCATCACTTATTATTACACAAAAAAGGCATATCATAGAGAAAAATCTTGATTAAGAGTAAAAGGAGAGGATCCCTTACCTTAAATTTGTTGGTGTTCTCCACTAGTTATTAAAGACCAGAATAAACAAATTAGGCTTATTAATTAATAATTAAAAAACCTGTTATATATTTAGTTGATTTATTATTACCCTTTTTAGTTCATTAATGGCCTTCTTGATTAGTTATAAGGATCAATTTCTTTGTTCGGGCTCGTTTGTTTACTTGGTTTTAAAAGATCGGTCGATTTATATTCAAGTTCGGATAAACATGATAGATGGAAGTGGTTTTCTAGAAATGAAGTTATATGATATTAGTGAACATACAAGAGACTACTTGGTTTTATATTTAATTTGGTTAATTAGAGTGAAGTAAAATTATTATATAAAACCAAAGTGACAACTGTTTTTGTTAATTGGTTGGTTTGATTATAAAGAACATAATTTTCTTTATAACATACTAGAATTTGTAAACAAATATTACAGAATCAAAATAGGATATATATATATATATATATATATATATTATGGTTCAAGCATCACAAAAATGGTTTCATGACCATATTTGATGATGATAATATAAATTGTTGTCCTTGAATGTGCTAAATTAGCACATCTCAAACTGTGCTTTCATTTCTTTCAAATAAAAGGTGATTAATGGAGAAAAGATATTGAATAATCCCATTAACTTAATAGAATTATAGTACATGTATTCTACTGGAGTTTTAATACCATTTGGGTGAAGGGAGGTTAGGAACGAAACAAAAAGAAAAGAACTTAAAAGAAAAGAAAGAATTGGAAAGAGGAATTTACCTCTTGAGACTTCCTCCTTTGAGAACCTATTAAGGGGAGAGGTTTTGGTATTTTTAAGAGGCTAGAAGCTTTTGGACGTGGGGGAGGATCTTGGGTAGATATTGGGGCCGAATATTGGCAAGGAAAAAGGCTTGAGAGGAGTGAAAAAGAGGGAGTTAGGGGGGGTTATAGTGGAGGAGAAGAAGGTTTTCATAATTTTTTAATCATTAGTTTATTATTTTCTCACAAGACAAAGAATATTAAGTATTCCAAGACTAAGAAAAGTAATAAATGCATGTGACTTCGAAATAAATGGGATTACATCTGCATATCATGATCAATGACTCAATTAATCCATTATTTAGCATTTATTGTGAATCATCAGATTCTACTATTCATCAAAAATTCAAGTATTTCAGAAAAATCCCAAAAATTCACCCTAACCATTTTAAGATGTGTAGAATCCAAAAATGAAGTCCATTTCTTCAAAAATAATTTTCTAAATATGATTAATTTAATATTTAATTAAAATCATAATTTATTATTAAAAAAAAGTTTTAAAACATTCATTTACTTATTCTAAAATATAGGTATATCATAATTTAACTTGAATATTATTTTATGACTATCATAGGTAAGGTTACTATTCATTAGGGTATTTAAATATTCATAACGGTATGTTACTATTCATAAGGGTAGGTTACTATTTACCAAAAATTATGTTTTCCTTATTGGACTCCAAATAACATACTCATTGCAACCATGTATATCAGATTTTAAAAATTCCAAACACAAAAGTGGAAAACTTATGTTTAAAGGCCACTTAGAACTTATTAGTTCATTATGTTGTGTTTTCATGTTAATTTATGACATATTTATAAGAAGGGAAATTTCCATTGAAAACTTTAGGTCGTTACAATATTTCAATGAACATTTTTTATTTATTATTAGGAAATGTGATTAAGAGTTAACCTCATTTTTAATCTTTATTATAATTCACACAATTACCTAATTACCCTTAGAATTATATTAATTTGATCCTTATTGTGAATTCCTCTTAATTGATGTTTATTTATTTCTTTATAAGGTGGATATTTTAGATTTATTTCAATAATATGGTTTGGAACATATACTTGAGTTACGATCAAAACTCTAAATTACAATTCCCCTGTATGAAGAGTGACTTGAATTTCAATGTGAGGTAGTTTGTGATTGGGTCATGGATAGATTCTTGAGGTTGAGAATTTTTTAATATGTGAGAATAAAATAAAATGATTTTTTATAGATGATACACAATAGATTCTATTTTGGAAATTATCTTATAAATTTTCTTTGTACTGATTTTTGAGTTTATTTGACATAGATATTAAATAATTTTTTCCCATTAATGTAAAAGGGTAAGAGTGGGGGAGTTGAAGAATCATGTTTTTTGAATATTTTATTGATAATAATTTATAAAATTTACTTATAAAAATCTTTATTTGAATATTTAATAGAAAATTTTCAATCTAAGCTTGAATTCCATAATTCCGTTAAAATTATATTTTTATCCTTCTTGGTTCTCTCCAATTATTTTAACCTAAAATAATTTTTTGTGAAGATCCTTATATTTAAATTTTATGGAAAAATTACAAATTAAATTATATACATTTTATTTATATTATGTGAGATGGATCTTCAATTTATTGGGTGCAATTAGGTCATAAAATTAGTAATGATTTGGATTTGAAAAAATGGACCCTACCTCAATGTAACACCCCAATAATTTACAACATTTTAATTTTTGAATAATATCTTTTTTATAACTTTATCTATACACAGAACCATGTTAATATTACACTACACAAAACACGGAGTTAGATTGTGTTACACAGAAGATCGAGTTTTACCACCTTTTAATAGAGAACCTATTTTAAATCCAATTATGACAACATACAAAATTTATTTTTCAAAACAAACATATATTTTTAAGTCATAACATCAAAATTATATTTGGGTAAATTTTTGGCACTTTTTTGAGAAGTTTCATGTTTTGATGAAGAGCGAAAAATACTGTATTTTAGTAAAAAATAGAAAGTTCATTTAAATAATTATTTTTGTTATATTATATTATAAATTGTTCTTTAATGTTAAAATAGATAAATTATATATTTATTAATCCAATTTAGGTCATTAAAATAATTTTTATATTGAAATTGGATATAAAAAGTTATTGAACTTTTGAACGTTTTTACTTTAAATACCCACTTTCTTGCCACGTATGTGGGATTAGTGTTAAATTTAATTTTCCCACTTATGTGATTTTAATTTTGAAGAATAAACATAAATTATTGTAATTAGTATAATATTTTTGGTCCAATTAAATAAACTAAATTTTTGTCCAGAAAGATTAGTAAAAGTGATTAAAATTAACTATGGTGATTAAGTTAAAATTAAGCTTAACAAGAAAATAAACCTTAATCTTAAGGGCCAAAATGACCGATACACTTGTAAAAAATTAATTAGTTACCCAATTTTTTAAACAAAATACCCTATTGGAACTAATTTTATTGTTTTTTGGGATAATATTCATGAAAGATCTCTATATGATAAACTAAGTAAGGAAAAAGAAAAAAGGGAACCATACATACCTTTAACATTTATAAAACATTAAGATATATAAAAAACGTTATATTTTAGGTTATTAATTTACTTTAGAAATATAAATGTGTTGGGTTATCATAATAATTTATAATTAATTTTTTTCTGATTAATTAGTTACTTAAAATTCTTAAGAAACACCAATGTAGTGATTATTCAATTAATAATTAACTAAAATAAATGATACTATAAATATTAAAAGTTAATCAAATTTGGTGAATTGTTGTCTTTAATTATTTTATTAGATAAATATAAAATGTTACATAGATATGAACATAATATATTTTAATTCCATAATGGTTTTGATTTTTTAAATTAAAATTAAATAAATAATGTCAAAATTGACATTAATGCAATTTTATAATAAATTATATTTTATTAAATGATTTAAAATTAATAAAAATCATATATTATTCCAAGAGATTTTCAATTGTTAATAAATATTAAATATAGTATACTAATTGACAAATTTATCTTTTATAACTAAAATATTGACCCATAGTTTTTAAAAACATTGTTAGCACCATCTGGGATAAAGCTGTGTTTTTTAGCATTGCATGCGCTTATTTAAAAATTAATTTCCTAAAAACATGGTATTTTTTATTTTTTAAATTAGATATAATATTTATAATTCATTATCTCTATATTTTTTTTAATAAATCTTACTTTAATTTAATCTTAGTGGTAAAATTACATAGGTTTGAAAACTAGTTTATTTAATAAAAACCAAAATTATAGGATTGGGGAAACATAAATGTTAAGAAACCAAATTATAAAATTGCACTTATTTTTGTGTGTTAGAGGTTTTTTATCATCCAATATTCTCCTGTAACCAATTATTTCTCCATTTTTTAGTAACATTAGTTAAATAATATCTCCCATTAATGTATAACTTTTCGTATTTATAAGAGTGTCACTCCTCCTCCACTATAAAAAAGAATTCACTCTTCCCCTTTCTCACACATATCATGACACTTTGGATCGACCAATATCATAGGATATACCACATAAAAATCCCTATACTAATCCTATAATACTCCTCTGAGAATAAATCCATCCAATAAATCCCCTTGGTGCAAACCAAAAGTATTTACTCAAAGAATGGGTAACATCTTTCCTTAATTTATTTAGTTTTATTTCCATTCTGCACCCCATCAACTATTATTATTCCCTGATTATATAACAAAACCAGTATCCTCAATATACTAGTATGTTTTATTATAATGTCTTGACCTACACTCATACACACTTCCATATAATAGGTAATGAACATACTATTTATGTGTACGGTGAACTATCACCTCGTGAAACGATGATTATTAATTTTTCCTTTACCACCTTTCATGGTTGGGAATTTTGATGGAAAATATATTTATATATGTTATATATGATATTTATTATTTTTTTATGAATTTTTAATTATTTTATAACACATACCTATATTCTTTCCATTTTGTGTAAATATGACATCAACATTTGTTGAAGTGTGGACTACCGCCTCCTCAAAGCGAAGTGATTCGTTCACATTATATATGGAACATATAAATGAAATTTTTAATTAAAAATATGTATAATAAATGAAATATTTATGATATCAATGACATGATTTCCTTTTTTAGAATATAAAATATCATTTTATTTATTAGACTTTTCACACACTAAAAAGTGATTACTTCGGTCATGGACCAGGGGACTACCATCTCCTCCACATGATATGATTAATTTTACATCAAAAGAATCATATGTATAAGTGTATATGATTAAATAAAATTTTATTTATGATGGAATGATCATTATGGTTAGATATTTTTTTACTTACCTTTTTTCTATAATGATCACTTAAAAATAGAAAGGTTGTTCATGCACACATACGACCTACCATCTCCATGATTGTAACATTGGTTCATTTTTCATAACGATCTTTCATGATTGGATTTAAAAATATAATTAATATATAAATATGATAATTATGTCATGATTATTATATTTGATATGTTTATATAATTACCTATTGGACCTTTTTTTAAAAAGGTTGGGGCTGAAGCCTCATTTATTATTAAAGCAAAGCAAAGTCCTCTTTAATTGGGTAGAGGGAGACCCATTACATAACCTGAAGGCCCAGTGGGCATTTAGCCCATTACATGACACGTAGGCCCATTTTTTTAGCCCAAATCACATTCTATGAATAGTACTGCTACAGTACCCGCGCTACTACAGTACTGCACAGTACCTGCCACTGCTATAGTACTTTGTCGCTGCTATAGTTACCTACCACCGCTACAGTACCCGCCATTGCTACAGTGTCGCCACTGCTACAGTACTTGCGCCCAATGGGTTTTGAACCCCCATTTTTCATGTATATTTAAGGGGTTCTTGCCACTAATCCAAACCCCAACTACAATTACCTATTGGACCATATTCGATCTACCAAAATTATTTTTGACACATAAACTGAATATGGTCAAAACTCCGGATGTAAACTTAGTTGTTTAAGTATTTGTTTAAAACATTGTAATAAGTGAATTAAAAGTAATAATAAACTTGAAAAATGATATAAATCAAGTAAATAATTAAAATATGTTTATTGTTATAGAATATATGGACACACATGAAAAGTTGACTCAAGGTAAGGGATTTCATCTCACTTTAAATTCCATTGAGACTTATTTTTTGTTATGCACCAATTTAATTTTATATGGTGTATATACTAACCTTTGACACATTATATCATGAATATAATTATTATAATGATATTCTATATTTAATTTAATGTTATTCCTTCTAGTGGATTATGATTCCAATATTTCAATGTGGTATGGGACACTTTTGAATATTTAATGATTATTTTTCTCAAGATTGTTTTTAATGATATTTCAATGTTATTTTTCATTCATCAACATAAAAAAACATTGTTGTTACTTATTCCCCACTAGGGATTTATGGATAAATCAATATACTTTATTCAATATGGATATTTTATTATAATACACATTTTTTTCATTAAATCAGTTACTTGATATATGAGGAATTATTTGTACTTGAAGATACCGGCGGGTCTTAGTTATAGATAGGCCCTCAATGAATTAGTAGTCTAATGAGAGGAATTAGTTAGAAAAACTATAATAGCTCAAACTATTATGATAATAGATATTTGATGTATAGTAGTTCATGTTTCAGATACATGACGTCCAATATTAAAGCATTTCCTCCCTTTTAGTTATCATTTTTATCGATGAGATTTTGTGTCAACATATATATGGATGCATATAATTCATAGTTCATTAATTAAATGGAATGTTTTTCGATTTATTACCTCTACATATTTTTTTTCTATATGTAGTTATTTTCATAGCATGTGTTATTAGTTATTTACCTTTCCATATTGATTATTCTCATCATTTCATTATTGTATCCACTTTATATACCCTTACTGAGAATTTGATCTCACCCTTATTATGTTTATTTTCCCTAGGTTATGAAGAAGAAATATTTGAATATAATTTTAAGGATGAAATTCCTTTTATTATATTACCTAGAATGTTTTATTTTCTATTTCTGAATATAATATTGGTAGGGTGTATATAATATGGTTTTCAAATACTACTAAACTAATTGTTCCTTCAGGATTTGATTCCTTTTAATCATGAAAATATAATGGTAGTAGACACGAGCTCCAGGATTTCTGGGGTCTGGTCACTACAGTTGGTATTAGAGGAGGTTTACCAGAATTCTTGGAAACTCGATTTAGAAAACATAGATTAGGGCACATAACCCTAAATTAGACTTTGAGGACAAGTATATAAGAACATTATATAATTTTGTAAGGTAGATATTATGTTGGTCTTCTTAGAAATACATCCCTGTCTATATACTACAAGTGGATGTGGTTCTAGAACAGATGTACCTAGGGGTAACAACTCAGACAATGTTTTTTGGGATTGACTTGGCATAACCTGGTACATGACAAAGGGTCTTAATATGCACCTGGTTTAATACTCCTAGTTGATACACATATAATATTTCACATTTTATTTAAAAATTATTAATATAGATTTGAAAGTAAAAATATGTTTAAATAAACTATGTTTATTATTATGAGATTAGTTATGGAAAACATTTTCAATTTATGATTGGTGTTTCACTTGTTTTTTGTATTATACATTATGTTACATAATGTTGCGATAAAATCTATTATGTTCTATTATTTAGAAATGGAACATGGAAGGAAGAATAATATCAATACTCATGGAAAATTAATAGAATTCCCTACTGAGAAAACCAATACAATGAGTATTGCAATTGAGAATATTTTGGATATATTAGGGAAGATTAATCAGGTTATGAAAAATAAACTTTATCAAATGGAGAAACATATTCCATAGAGATAATCTCTAATTTTGGATTGCTTCATGCGATAGAGGGCCCCATAAATTAGTGAGACTACTGATCCAAAGGTGGTTGAGCAATGGATTAAGTCTTTAGAGGAAATATTTATAGAATTAGGATGCAGTGAAAAATAAAATGTTACAATTGCGTTGTATTTTTTTCAAGGTGATGCTTCTCAATGGTAGTCATTAATCCATAATACTAGGTAGGAAGAAGAAATAGAACGCATGGAATGGTGGACTTTTAAGGAGACATTATTCAACAAATACATCCCTAGTGATCAACAAAATGAGATGTAGAGAAGGTTCCTTAGTTTAAAACAAAAGGAGGAAGAAAGTGTATCAGAGTATGAAGCTAAATTTAAAATGTTAGAAAGTTATGCTACAGATTTGATACACTACACAGAATAAAATATAGAGCATTTATTTGAAGGATATAATACAAATATTTAAATGGATCTGGTATCCCAAAAAATTTCATCGTATGATGAAATAGTTTTATGCACCATTAATATAGAGAATAACATTACTAGAATCAATATATTCAAAGGAAACCAATAAAATAAGAGGACATATAAGAACCATTAAAATGGAATGAGTCAAATAAGAAGAAGGGAAATAATGATTTTCCCCCATGTGACAACTATAGAAGTAATCAGCCTAGTAAAGTCTCAAAGGGAATGAGAGTTTTTTATAAGTGTAGAGATCAGGGTAACCATTCTAAAGAATGTAGTGGTAAAAATAAAAAGGGTTCTATTGAGTGTTAAAATTGCATGTATATGGTGCATTATGAAAACAAATTCACCAAGAATCAAGGGAACATACTTCAAAAAAAGATAAGGGGTCAAGGTCAAGAATATTTTATTGACACAACCGAAATAGATTGATTAATGTGATTCTATATATAGATCTATGAAATCTATTGTAAAATTATTTTATTCATTATTTTTTCATCATATGATTTATGAAATATATAAGTATTTTACTTTAGTGCTATTTCATTAAATATTTGAGATCATATGTTGAATATATCCAATAAAAATATTTTATGGAATGGACTTTACATCCTTTTTTGATTTAATGAATATATCCAATAATATATATTCTATTTAAGGAACAAAAAACATGATATTTTTCAATAAGGTTTTATTTTAGTTCAAGTTATTACCATATTCACATATTTTTTATTGGATGACTAAAAGACACTTCATGTTATTTGATAAGATCATTTTAGAAATTCCATCACCGTCTTTATAAAAGTGTGGGATCATAACCATTTTGAATAGTTGACCATTTATGAAATGGTTTAAGATGATATTAAAATGAGGTTTTAGATGTTAATGTATTATATCACAATATTATGAAACATGTGTTATGAAAAGAAGTAGAAATAGTTCAAAGAATAACTAAATAATAAGATTGTGCTTACAAAAATGTACCAATAATTATATTTACTTATATTATTAGTCAGTGAAAGAATTCTTAAACACTAGGAAAATTGTTCTTGAAACCCAAAAAAAATTCCTAATAATTTTATTTCTGATGAATCAAATGTCCCCTTAGATCAATGCAGATTTATGGAATTTTTATTATTAACTTTCTCCTAACCATGTTCTCTAGCACTCTCTATCATAACATGATTGTTATATTTTTCTTTCGCAACTATGTTTCTTTTTCCCACTTCTACTATCCTAATAGGAAACCTAGTTTTTTGAACATTGTAATTTACTTTCTCTCTTATTAATAATATGTGTCATTAATCCTATTTATGATGTCGGTTTTTCAAAAATAATTTTTTTTGAAATATTGAATTCTTGATTACTAAGATCAAGTTTAAATATTGAGGATGAAATTTATTTAAGATGGGGAGAATGTAACACCCCAATACTTTACAATATTTTAATTTTGGCATCAAATAAATTTCTTTCTTACTTGATTTATATGAAACACCATGTTAAGCTTATGCTACACACAACACTGAGTTAATTTGTGTTATATGCAAGATCAAGTTTTACCACCTTTTAATAGAGACCTTTCTTAATTATAATTTTGAAAATTTTATAAATTTTATTTGTAAAAATTAAATTTATTATTGAATTTGGAATGTAAAAATTAGTTTTGGGTGAATTTTTTGTATTTTTACGTAAGTTTCATTTTTTGATTAATAGTGAAAAATACTGCATTTTAGTTAAAAACCGCGTGTTCAATTAAACAAATATTAATGTCAAATTATATTATAAATTGTTTTTTAAGTAAAAATTGATCAATTATACATTTATTAACCCAATTTAATTCATTGTAATCATTTTTAAATTGAAATTTTATATAAAAACTTATTGAACTTTTGAACGTTTTTACTTTAAAAACATGCTTTCTCGTCACATCTGTGGGATTAGCATTAAACATAATTTTCGCACTTCTATGATTTGAAATTTTAAAAACATACATAAAATGTTGTAATAAGTATATTATTTATGTTCTAATAAGGTCAAATTAATTTTTGACCAAAAAAGTTTTCGAAGTCATTAAAATTAATTGCGGTGAATATGGTAAAATTAAGCATAACAAGGGACTAAACCTTAATATTAAGGGACAAAATGACCTAGAAAGTTTTTAAAAACCCATTGGATGAAAAATATTCGACCATATCCCCTATTGGTTCGAATGTTATGGTTTATAGGTATAATATTCCATGAAATATTTCTATATGATAAGTTAAGTAAGGAAAAAAGACAAAAAGGGAACCTTCCTTGCCTTTAATATTTATAAAACATTGTGATATGTAAAAAACATAATATTTTCAATTTTACATATCCATTTGAATGATAAATGGTTTATTGTTATCATAATAATTTATCAATACTTTTTAGATATGAATTAGTTATTTAAAACGCTTAAGAAATTCCAACATAGTGATTTTAAAACTAATAATCAACTAAAATAAAGGATACTATAAATATTAAAAGTGAAGAAAATTGATATAATTAGTTTCTATAATTATTTTTGTAGATGAATATGTAAATCTATACTAATTTTAACTTAATATATTTTAATTCCAATATATTTTTATATTTTTTAATTACAATTAAATAAATAATGTCAAAATTGACATTAATATTGTTTTATAATAAATTATATTCTATTAAATGATTTAAAATTAATAAAAATATTATAATATTTAAAGTTATTTTTAAGAGTTAATAAACATTAAATATGGTCTATTAATGGACCTATTTATCTTTTATAATTCACATATTGATCCATAGTTTGTAAAAACATTGTTAGCATGGTCTGGGTTAAAGCAATGTTTTTGTACATTGCATTCACTTGTTTAAAAATTAATTTCCAACACACATGAGATTTTTGTTATTAAATTAGATATCATATTTATAATTAATTATATGTCTATTTTATATTAAATCTCACTTTAATTTTTTCTCTATGGTCAAAATATATAGGTTATAAAACTATTTTCTTTAATGAAAACCAAAATGATAAAATTGGGGAAACTTAGAAGTTAAGGAACAAAATGGTAAAAATGAAATTATTTTTGTATTTTTGAGGTTTTTATAAGCCATTATTCCCATTGAAACCATTATTTGTTAATTTTCTAGGAACATTTGGTAAATTAGACCTCCCATTAATGTATACCTTTTTATATTTACAAGAGTACCACTCCTCCTCCACTATAAAATGGGATTCACTCTTCCCCTTCCTCGCACATATCAAGCCACCTTGGCTCGACCAAGATATACCAAAATAGATCCTCAAAATCACTCCCCTAATCCTAGAAGCCTCTCCTTTGACATAAATCCATCCAAGTAATCCCTTTGGTGCAAACCAAAAGTTGTTACCCAAAGAAGAGGTAACATCTTTCCTTAAGCTCTTTAGCTTTATTTCCATTCTCCATCCCATAAAATATTCTTATTCCATGATTACATAAAAAAATCAGTATCATAAATATAATATTATGTTTTTATTATAATTTTTCAATATATACTCACACACACTTTTATCTAATGGGTAACAAACATACTATTTATGTGTATACAAAACTACCACCTCACAAAATGATGATTATTCATTTTTCCTTTACCACCTTTCAGGGTTGGGAATGATGATGGAAAATATTTTTATATATATTATATATGATATTTATTATATATTTATTATTATTTCATTATTTCATATGACATACCACTATAATTTCAACTTTGTGTAACTACGATAGCATCATTTGTGGAAGTGTGGACCACCGACTCCTCGAAGTGATGTGATTCATTCACACTATACATGAAACGTATAATGGTTGGTTTTAATTAAGAATATATAACATAAATAATATATATATGATATTAATGACATAATTTAATTTTTTAAAATATAATATATAATTTTATTTATTACCCTTTTCACTTACTAAAAAGTTATAATTTCCGTCAGGGACGTGCAGACTACCGCCTCCTCGACACGATGTGACTCCATTTACATCACAAATATCCTATATATAAGTATATATTATTAAATAGAATTTTATTTATGATATAATTATAAATCTGTAAAGATAAGTGTTACTAACCTTCTTTCCATATCGATCACTAAAAAATGGGAATGTTACTCTTGCATACTTACAGCCTACCATCTCTATGATTGTAATATTGGTTCATTTTTTATAACCATAATTCATGATTGGTTTAAAAAGTATAATTAATGTATAAATATGATAATTATTTAATGATTATTATTATTGATATTTTTATATAATGACCCTTTTAACCATAATCTTTCTACTATAGTCATTTTGGAAAAATAAACTAAATATAGTCAAAACACCTCATGTAAACATAGTTGTTTAAGTAGTTGTTTACCAAATTGTAATAAGTGAATTAAAAGTAATAATAAACTTCAAAAATGTTATAAAGTAAATAATTAACATAATTTTTTCATTCCAAAATATAATGGCTCACATGACAAGTCGGACCCAAGGTAAGGTATTTCATCTCAATTTACATTTCATAGAGACTTATTTGTTGTTATGAACCAATTCACTTTTATAAGGTGTATATACTACCTGTTGACATGTTATATCATTAATCTCATTATTCTTGTGATATTATAAGTTTCATTTGTTGTTACTTCAACATGGGGATTGTGATTCAATTTTTTCAAAGTTGTATAGGACAGTTTATAATGAGTAATGATTATTTTTCTCAAGATTGTTTTTAATGATCTTTCACTGGTATTTGAAATCATCAACATAAAAAACCCATTTTGTTACTAATCTTCCATAGGGGAATTATTGATAAATATATACCCTTTATTCAATATGGATATTTTATGATAAGGCACATTATTTATTAATTAAATTTAATACTCAATATATGAGTAATACTTTAGACTGGAAGGTATGAGTGGAGCCTTGTTATATAGTCCATTTATTCATCAGTAGTCTCATGAGAGGAATTAATTGGCCAAATCAGAATAGTTTAAACTGTCTTGAGAATAGATCTTAGTGGTATATTGTTTCATGTTCCAGATACCTGATCTCTAATATTAAATCATTTCCATCATTTCAGTTATCATTTTTATCCAAGAGATTTTGCGTCGACATATTTATGGATGCATTTCATTCTTTTTTCATTGATTAAATGGAATGTGTCTCAATTTCTTACCTTTGCATATTGATTGTTCCTTAGCTAGTTTTTTAATAACATGTGTTATTATTTATTTACCTTTAAATATTAATTATTCTCGTCAATTATTTACAGATTCCACTATACATACCCTTACTGAGAATTTTAACTCACCCTTATTATGTTTCTTTTCCCCAAGTTATGAAGAATAAATCCTTGAGTAAGATTTAAAGGATGTAGTTCCTTTTATTTTGTTTTTTGTAATGTTTTATTTTATATTTCCTAATTTAATTTGGGTATGTAGTATATAATCTGGCTTTCCAATACAACAAAACTGACCATTCATTCCGGATTTGATTCCTTGTAATCATTCCAATGTAATGTTAGTAGCTACTGGCTCTGATATTTCTAGGGCCAGGTTGATACACTCACTAATTTTTCCATACATTTTTTATCAATGATTGTACTGGGAAAAAAATTTCTAGATATTACAGGACTCAATTACTTACATTTAAATGAATAAGATCAATATCTAATTTAATCATTTTTAAGGTTAATGATTCACTACAAGAATATAAATTCATTTTGAATCGATTTAGAACATTCATTTGTTATAACATTAGTTTCCATGCCTCCCATACAATATATAAAATTTTGTTATTAATATTTAGATATTGATTTTATGGATTTTTTGTGGCGATACAATATATTGGGTTCATTGCAACTTTCTACCAATTTAGAGAAGGGAGTCTTGCATAGAAGGATCTCTTCTAAGGAACTTTCACTTTCTTCTTAAATTTTTTTTTTAGAAATTGTCATCTACTTTTCATGTCAATACATTTTTATTTTATTTTATTAATTATAAATTATTTTTATTCTTTTAGATGGAATCTAAAAGTGGATATGAGATTAGGTTTTAAACTTTCAAACCATATATTATACAAATCGTGTCCATGATGACAAATCCACCCATTATAGAGTAGTTCCCATTTGATTTTAATATAATCCCTACTCCTTTCAATTATTTATTTTTAATTTATGAACATAATATCATTAATACATTTTTATCAATTAACTAAATATTTAAATTAATAGAAACTCAATCCATTTTCACTTTGACCGTAAGGTCGAACATGTGTTAATCATGAGAGAAATTATATAATATCTAAATCTAATAAACTTAGGAGTAAATTAATTAGGTACAAATATAATATCCAAACTAAATAATTTTAATTTATTAGGGGGTATTCTTACCAAGTTGTTAAAAGACCATATTTTGTATTTTGGACTATAATTAAAGCAGGGTTATGTGATAGGAAATCCTCGAGTCAACCTTGGGTCTATTTATTCTTATTATTGAAGTCATGTTAATTTTTATAGGGTTTGTGGGGTTAAAAAGATGATGGTATCATAATTAAATGGATTTACATATAGTGTATAATTATTAATTAATAATGTATAGGTAGATTAGATGTATTTTACTTTTTCATTTAGGTGATTTATAAGAAAGTTTTTTCTTGATCCCTTTATTTTTTCTAGAAATCCTCTCATTTATTCCTTCTGATTTATATTTTTATTACTCTAGTTTTTATTAATATTTATATATTTATTACACACATTTCAACTATTTCCATTTTTTATTTTCATAAACTATAAAAAAATTATGTAAATTGAAATGGAATATTGAGAGATCAATGGTACGGTTCCCTAAGCGAGATGACCTAGGTCAGCCATTATGATTCACTTAGTAAAAAAACTTTTGAGAATACCCTTGAAAGTACTCTTATAAAATGACGAATTTATAGAGATACAAGAAGTAATTCACTCATTATTTCTTTTCATTGGATGTAAATAATTTGGTTTTTTCTTCCAAATTGTTTTTAAAAAATCTATTTTTTTAACTCACTCTCACTGTAGATGAAATTTTTCTTTATTTTCTAGGAAGGCGAGGGGAATCTGAAAATACAAATGTAGATAGAGGTAATTACAAGATTTTATCAGGTACTTAAATATGGAACTCAAAAAAATATTATGTCTTGGTAAGGAAAATGACTATGTTCTCTTAATATTTCCTAGAGATTTATTAAAAAGTGACTAAAGAACATGAAGATTCTATTTCTCTCCCTCCCACCTTGAATAAGATATTTAAGAGGTTTAGGAAATGATTATTTATCATCAATTTCAATCTCAATACTTCTAGTTTCATTTATTGAAGGCTAAGTGTTATAGAACGAATAAATCAAGGAAAAAATCATTCATTATATTCACTTATATTTGATATATATTTTTCATAATCACCTTCTCAGTCATGTGCTAAAAATCTAGATTTTTCTTGAGTTATAAAATAACCCAAATAATGATCAAGAATTTATAAAATTCAATATTTAATATATGGTGATATTATAATTTTAATAAAAATAATTTACAATGGATTTTCCATAAGAAATCCAGTCATAAGATTTCAATTTGAAGGAGTTAATTTTGATATTAATTTATCATGTTTCAATTCCATTAAAAAGAAATATTCTCTGAATTTTCCTTTATTAAATATTTTGATATATAAAAAATCTATCAAGGCCTATCGATTGATGTATAGGTTAAGGAATTAGTGTTATAAGCAAAGGACTATAACCCATTCTTTCTCTTACCCCACCATGAATTTTTTTCCTTATTAAAATATGGATGGATATGTTTTACTCTATCGATAGAGTTATAAAAAAATATGTGATGTTTTGAAGGTTGAAATAATCCATATATGGTGGGTTATCTGAAATAAACTCCACCCATAATCCGGTTTTTGATAAAATGAGGCACTACCTTTAGAAAAAGTCAAAACCCACTACCCATTTGGAGATTAAACCAATATTTATCTCATTTATTCTCTCTATAAATTTCTATTTCTTTTTAAGTTAATATTATTTCAATAAATTTATAATGTTTTTCTTTTACACATATTTTTTTAGTGGGTAGAACCTAGGATTTAAACTCAATTTTTCTACTTCCAATAAGTTGGGTTATATCATTACTTTATCCCTTTTCTTGTTTACTACCTAATAAAATTCATTATGCACTTCTAATAAAACTATTTTGGATAAAAATTGGGATAGTAATAGTTCGAGTGTGGGGGGTTTTTTCTAATATTATTTTGTGATTGTTTTATTTTATGTTTTTTATTTTTTTGGATTTTTTATCAATATTGATATTTATTAAATATTCATTATAATTTTTCTCATTTGAATTTATTTTTAGAGATTTAACTTTATATTTAAAGAATTTTATTTTTAAATGGTTCTGGATTTGGGAATTGTTTCCTAGAATTTGATTTTTGAACTTTATTATGAGTTTGATCAATTTTTAAAATCCATTCCCATGAAACACTATACCAAATTATTCTTCTAATATTGTGAGGTATTTTTAACCAATTTTCTTCTTTTAATTATAATACCCATTACATTAGAGATAATTGGGCATGTTTTACTACTAGAACATTCATTTCATCTTATTAAAGATATGATTGAACAATTTCACATTAACATGATTGAGGAATTATTTTACAAACCTTATCCTTCATACCTATATTTACATTTCTATCTTTTTTTATGTTTATTGAAACCATGAATTAACTTGGTAGGAAATACCTAATTATGAGTTTATTTTAAGATTCTTATCATACTCTTGGTGTTTTCATTTAATTCATTGTATTATGTGTGGGGTAAAGGTTCTATATGGTGGAAGGGGATACCTTACATAGAGGAATAAGTGAGGGTGTGTTTTTATTGGATATTCAGGAGAGGATCACTATGTATTTATAATTGTATTCCATTGTATACACTAAAAAAATGAAAAATGAAAAAAATTAAAAAAATGGGTTGGGTATTGGGCATGTCAAAACCCACTCTCCCTCAACCATTTAACTTGTTATAACTATTACAATTACTGTTGTAATGAGATAAAACAAGGTGTGGGTGATAAATGTGAGATTTTTTCCATGTGAAATATTCAAAAAAATGACAAATGAGAAAAAATAGTACAAAAAAATAGGGGTGTATCATTCATTTTACTCATTTAAATATTTATGAGACTTTTATTTGATTTGGGGGTAGTGAGTAATTTTATCTTTGGAAGAGGAGATTCCATTGAACTTTTTATTATAGATTTCCAGGATATGTGCTAAAGAGTGAATCTCATTTTTTAGATTTATTGAATTCCACATAATTACCTATCTATCATCATCATTAGGGTCATTTGGGCCTAATTTTGAAGTCCTCGTGATTGGTGTTGATTTTTTAAATTATAGGGTGGATATTGGATATTCATTTTAATACTATGATTTGGAGTATGTACTTGATATATGAGAAAAATTATAGATTACATTTATCTTGAGTGATTAGTGGATTGAATATCAATGTGATATAGGTTATTATTGGTCCATGGATGAATTCTTGAGGTTAAACAGATTTTAATGTTAGTGAAGAAAAATAAATGAAATTTATTTTCATAAATGAGACATTATATGTTATATTTTAGAAATTATCTTGAAAATTTTCTTATTATTGATTTTTTTAGTGAATATGATGAAAATATTAGATAATTTTTTCCTATGAGTGTAAAAGGGTATTTATGGAGACCCAATATTCTCATACATAGACATTACATCATTATTTCGTAATATTCATTACATTCAAAAAAACATGAAAAAAGACCATATTAGTTTAGTGCCTTTGGACACATGGAAACATAAACACTAGTACATAAGTGAGATACATTATTTACCACTGGGTTCTCCATTAATAGAACCCTTCTTAGACATGTCATACATAATTCATATCATCATAACATAGGGAAAGTAAACATAAGAAAGGGTGAGCTCAGATTCTCATTAAGGGTAAACAATGGAGACATGTAATCATAATTATGAGAATAAGGGTATGATGACATGATCATAAAATTAGAATATCATACCCTACATATCAAATATCATAATAAAGATTCATGGCATAAATATGGGTAGCTAATAAGTCATGCATAATAAAGGATTCGAACAACTTGATCCATGAGAGTATAAGACATGGAATTTTTGGCATATATATATTAAAAGAAAATCACTTACATATTATTCAAGACTCACTAATAAGTCCATCATACTGTAAAAGTTCCTTTACTAAATTGGGTTCACACCCTATTCCATCCTTGTATTACTGAACTGATTTCACTTCCCATTCTATCCCAGTATTATTAAACTAAGTTTACATCCTATTCTAGTCCTATATTACTGAATCGGGTTTAGTTCTCATTCCATTCATGTCTATATCATGATATATAAATATTTATCCAATGAATTGTATAAAGATATTGGTCCCACCTATCATATAATGAAATCATAAATTTGTGTGTCACAATATAATAAAAATTCATTATATCATAATCCAGGAAAGTAAATGGGTACCATAAAAATATCATCATATCTTAACCTTTGGAAAAATATAAGTTCCATAATCGTAGCATAACCCATGAAAATAAGCTTGTTTCATAATAATATAACTCGTGGAAGAGAAATGGGCTTCATAAACATCTTTCCATCAAAACATAAACCATTCAGAGAAAGAATATAAATGGTACCCGTGTATCATATCCCATGTAAGGAACGAGTAACACCAATGGATGTCATCTCATACTGAAAATAATTTTGAAATATCATTTAAAAAAAATTAGGAGAAAATATCCTTTCTACTATGAAATAATTTTTTAAAACATATTACATTTTTGAAAACCTTTTTCTTTGAAAACCAATTTAAAAATAAAAAAATCATAAATATTACGAAAAACATTTTATTTAAAAATAACCTTTTTCAATTGAAATGGATGATTCAAGTAAATTAATACCATGATGGTGGGTAAATATTTACATGTTTTACATGTTAAACAAACATTCCTTTTGCACTGTAAAAGGATTATAAAAGTTCCTTGACCAGAAAACAATAAGAACATTCCTTTCAAAAGAAAACTAAAAAAGGGAAAAGTGGGTAGTTATGTGTTTAATAAATAATTTAAAAACATCAAAAACACTTTTGAAAATACTTTTAGAAAACATGAGTATGAAAGAAAAAAAATTCTGACTAAAGAGAGAAATAAAGTCATATTTTCTTTAAAACGTTTTCTTAATTATCATAAACACCAATGAGTGAAAAAATGGCACCATTACATGAAGATATCATTAATAACGAGAGTAAGATAAAATTAATGATAATAATTGAGATATGTATTATGATATTTCATCAATGGAAGCATAATTATAAACAGTCATGATAAATGATGATATTGTAGCAATAAACTCTTACCACTTGGGTAACATTAAATCATAATCTCCATGAAAGAATATCATTGAATGAATCTTAAAATATCATTAAAACAATATGATTCAGGATATAACATGTCAAAGGTGTTTTATATACACCTCATGAAATAATATAGATGCATATCATAACATATGTCTTAGAATGAAAATTGTGACAAAAAATCCTTTACTGATTTGGTAACTTTTGAACCACAAACCCCATGAAAGAGAGATCATCAAATGGTTATGTAAATACCAATAATTTTAATTATGAACAATATAAAATACATTCAAGCGTATTAGATACACCATATAAAATAAATAGTTGGTGAATATAACATGTGTCACACAGAAGTAAAAAGTGATATGGAAATCCCTTACTACTTGAGTAACATTTAAATCATGAGATCTTCGAAATAGTAACTAAAATTTAAACATTAAATATCATGAAATAAATGAAATCCATGATATAAATTTTCATAGGGTAGTATATACACCACACAAAATAAACTAGTGGTGAATATTGCATAAGTATTGTAGAAATAAAAGTGAGACTAGAAAACCCCATACATTATGTCTCGACATATATTATTTTCTTAGGACCTTTTATTACCCTTTTATTAAAAATTTCATGTTTGTAACGTACTGTTTCTTTTTTTCAATCCCCAAACCCTATTTTAACAAAGTTCAGTTAGGTTTCATTTGGGGTCAGTTCAGGATAAATTTTTATGTTTTTGGTGTTTACTAGGTTGCTACATGGTTAGCGCATGGTGGTCTCATAGTTTCTCAAACTGTGCACGCTCTCAAGATAAAAAGTGGTAATTTGGACAGTGGTCTTCCCACGGCTTGTGCATAGTTTGACAAACCATACACCCTCTCGAGTAGAAATATACTTCTCATTTATTGAATCCCCATGGCCAGCACACAGTTTCCCTAAACTATGCACCCCTTCTTAGGAAACTGTCCAGATGTGTTTTTCCTAAATCCAAATTTTTATTAAAAATCCCTGAACCCTCCACTTAGGTCCCTGAAGGACCTCCTGTGACAACTGGGCCCTGCCCACCAGGTACCACCAGTTGCCCCGCAGCCACGTGGGGCCCACCTCAAGGTCCACCCACGTGCCTGAACAGATCATCTGACTAATGATATTCCCCACAGGCCAACACATGTCCTTTCCAGTGTGCTTTGTCCTCACTCACACACACCCTAGGAAACTTCCCAGAAGGACAACCATCCTGATTACTACTCCAGGCCAACCATGCTTAACTGTGGAGTTCTAATCAGACAGGCTCCCAAAAAGGAAGTTTCACCTTTTTGACATGAGTCATATCATTTAGTCATTTAACCCTTTATCATTTGGGGATGTTACAATCACCCCCCTTTAGAGCACAACGCCCTCGTTGTGGGACCTACATCTCAACCCAGGCAGTGCACCGCACTTAAGGCTGGGTTCCTCCTCTGATACCAAATGTGACAACTGGGCCCCGCCCACCAGGTACCACCAGTTGCCCCGCGGCCACGTGGGGACCACCTCAGTGTCCACCCACGTTCCTGAACAGATCATCTGACTAATGATAGTCCCCACAGGCCAACACATGTCCTTTCCAGTGTGCTTTGTCCTCACTCACACACACCCTGGGAAACTTCCCAGAAGGTCACCCATCCTGATTACTACTCCAGGCCAACCATGCTTAAGGTTGGGTTCCTCCTCTGATACCAAATGTGACAACTGGGCCCCGCCCACTAGGTACCACCAGTTGCCTCGCAACCATGTGGGGACCACCTCAGGGTCTACCCACGTGCCTGAACAGATCATCTGACTAATGATAGTCCCCACAGGCCAACACATGTCCTTTCCAGTGTGCTTTTTCCTCACTCACACACACCCTGGGAAACTTCCCAGAAGGTCACCCATCCTGATTACTACTCCAGGCCAACCATGCTTAACTGTGGAGTTCTAATCAGACAGGCTTCCGAAAAAGAAGGTTCACCTTGTTGACATGAGTCATATCATTTAGTCATTTAACCCTTTATCATTTGGGGATGTTACACCTCCTTTAACCCAAATCATTTTCTCTCATACTTGGATCTCCCAAGAATGATTCTTGACCCCTTGGATCCCTCTTAGAAGTGATCTAAAGATATAGTAACACCATTCAATCTCATCGTGGTTTGTTTTCTCGTCCTGATCTCATTCTCCCACGGTCTCTCTTTTTTTCTTTAAGGTTCTGGGGAACCTTATGTTGATTTATGGATATAATACCCTTTATTTTGGGTTAATAAACCTGGATTGGATCTTTGTCTCCTTGATTCCTTGATTATTGTTATTTGTTGATGAATCTAGGCTAGATTTTGGTGGTCTAAGATCTATTGATCCGGAGGTAGGTGGTTCTATTATGAGGCCCAATTTATCTCAACTCTATATTTATATTTGAAAATAAATTGCGGATTTAAATAAAATTAGTTGATTTTTGTAACATTATTTACAATGTTTTTGATTAAAAACTCAATTCCATTGAATTGGATTTTTTTTCAAAAATAGGTTTTTGGAAAGAAATTGGAAAATAAACAATTCCATTGAATTGGGGTGTGTTTGTGAAAAAATTTGAGATTTAAATTATTTAATTTAAATTCTAGATTTGATTGAAATTATTTCAATTAAAATTTTGAATTTAAATATGAAAAAATTATTTGATGGAAAATTGTGAAAAAAATCCAACTCCATTGAATTGGGGATCTGTTATGAAATTGAAGGAATTTGTTTGAAAATAAAATTGTTAAATTTAATTTTAAAATTAGATCATGAAATATCATGGTGAATTTATTTCAAATACCTATTTGAGAAAAATTAATTAAAAAATGGTTTTTGATGGAAACCCAACAGTTTTATCTTTGTTTAAAGGTGTGTTTTTTTATTAAAAATCCATTATGGGTTTTAAAGATAAAATTGGAATATTTGAAATGGATTATAGGATTTAATTGTATTTTAAAGAGTTTTAAAATAATTTTTCTCTCATTGATTTTTTGTACTAGAGTACATTAAAGACATAGGTAGTTAGTGAGATATTTTGGACAAAATGTTATGATTATACAACATTCTAAACCATCATATCATCACACCACATCCCTTAAGTGATGGTTATGAGTCCTCTTGGCCTTGGTTTATGGGACTTATGTACAATCTCTTCTTTATTTATAGTTTTGGGTCCCTATAACCTAGAACTATCAAACCTATTTGGCACATGATCATGTTTCTTGATTGTTTATTGTTTTAAATGTATATATTCCATTTTTGTAAACTATTTTACATGCCTTGTGAATTCATATAAACTGTTTTATATATAATTATTTATTTAATCTATTTCTGAAATGTTCCATTTGTGTAAATAATCCTTTGATTAAAGGTAAATTCCATCATTTTAATTGTATTTACATCATTTGAAATGTGAAGTATGAATTTCTAAATGTATTTAAATATATTGAAATGTAAATCATGATTTGTTTAAATATGATTTTAAAAATACAAAATTGTTTTTTAAATTTAAATCACTTTACTTGGTTAATTTGATATTGGAATCTGATAACATCATGTCACTCCTCATTGCCTTGTGTCGAGGAGGAGGTGCTACTCGGCATTAGGTGACATCCCCATGGCGCTAAAGGCTGGAAATAAAGGCCCAGGGCTTCATGAATGGTGGGGGATAATTTTACCTTGTGAAATGGAAATAACCAACCAAATGAACCATTTCCAAAAATGACTACATTATGACTGTCCACATGGTTTTACAATCCAACAATACTCATGTACCAAAACAACTAAACCACCATCAACCATAATTACAGTACCAAGTGGATGACCAAGAAAAAAAACAAAAAGAAGCTATGAAAAGACTCCACAACTCCACACCAAGATCCATGATCCAAGAACCACAAGACTGCACATGAATCACAATGAACCACTAAGTAAATGAGATGTTTTACCTTTACCTATGTCTCAGAATTAAACATCTACAAAAACACCAAAGTAACAAAGTAGGGGTGAGTACAAATACTAAGTAGGATAAACCCAAATGAATTCTCAATACACACCACTAGGGTAGAAAACATTATCATTGTTTATATAAAACCACTATATAAATACAATAAACAATGCCACAATTTCCAAAAATCCAATAATACCCTTACCAAAACAACTTTTTATCAAAAAACAAAATTCCAGGAAGGCAACCAACCAAGGAAACCAAGAACATAATTCACCCAAATCCCCTTTCACATTTTCATAACCCATTCCAACTAGCATGATCGCAAGCATATCCCATCCATATTCCCCAGTATAACACACACACCTGAGCTCGGGGTTACCATAGATGGTGGAAATTCATGTCTAAACCCATCAACTTTTTATAGTGGTACTTCACGCCCACTTTCCTTTGATGGTGGTATTTCACGCCTATAATCCATCCTTTCCCAGCCATGATGAACCCCGTAATCCAACCACCATACCAACAACATTCATTAAGTCACAATAGCATGCCAAATTAAATTTTCTAAACATGATAACAAAATTACAAGCCAACCATTCCTTTAATCCAAACCACCATTTCAATAATCTTCCAAATCATTCTAATAAAGTCCAAATTTATTGAAAACACACTTAAGAAACACCCATGCAAAATAGAACTAAAAATAAGCATCCTTTTTATTTAAAAATATTTTCCACAAACCGTTTACCATAAATCAACCAACCCATGATTTTAAAATCAACATTTTAAAATCAAACATAAATCATATTGCACAAAAAATCCCCATGTTTCCCAAAATCCACAAAGCATCACAAAATGTATTCTAAAAAATCTTTCCACATCATAATCACAAGTAATTTCAAGAAAACCCAATTAATATGAAATTAAAGACATCTAGTTCTGTCAAAATGGAGATGAGAGTGAAGACGCCTACCTTAGGGTCTCAGTGAAATCGATTCACAAACAATTACACCACATATTCGGGTTAAACCTCCATAAAAACACCTTAGAACCCTTTTCCCAGCATCAAAAAACCCCCAAAATCATTATTTTAGTCAGAAAAAACCCTATATCTACATGAAATGGATGAAGATCTTGAAAACTGAGAAAGGGGAATTTAGATCTAGAGAAAAATAAAGAAACGCCAAGGATATAGACTTACCAAGGAATAACCACCTTCAAACCACCAGTAAAAACCTTTAATTCGATTACAAAATGAGTGGGAGAGGTCCCCTAACCCTTGAGAATGAGAAATACCATGTTAGGTTCAAGTGGGAGGAGAAATAGAGTGATCAGGTAAAATCCCAAGTGACATCATTTTTAAAAACCCTCTTTTTAAAGCCTTGCACTATTAGAAAAATCGTACGCTAACTGTGTGACTATTGTTATCCTGAAAGGTTCCTTGCATGGTTGTCCCACAAGGTTATAAAAATTATGGACCAACTATGTGGAATCCCACTATCTCAAGTAGCACAGTTTACCTGGGTTGGCCACATTGTTTCGAAACAGTATACTTTAACCAGGAACCCATGCCTTTTCCTCTACCTTACTATGCTCGGTTACCTGGGTTTGTTGCATGGTTTCCACTAACTATTCTCAAACTGTGCAGCCTTTGAAAAGCTTCCAATCCTTCCCAAAAACCTTTAAAACTCTCTCAAACATTACCCAACCACTTTTCATGCATATTAATACAAAAACAAGGGTTGCATACATCAAAAAGGGGGTAATAAATTCTCCTCACCATTTTAATTTTCATCCTCAAAAAGTCGAGAACCATCACTTTATTGAAAGAGCTCATGACATTGCTTGGTCGTCTCTTTCTTCTTCTCCCAAGTCTCCCCCTGAATCTGACTGTATTACCACAAAACTCAAACTATACTGATGCTTTTTTCACGAAAGAAATTATCTTGACTATCCACAATCCTCACTATCATGTTCATCATATAATCATCTTCCTCTGGCTCAATATGATCCAAACGAATCACATGGTCACGATCTGGTTGATACTTTTTTCAACTGTGACACATAAAACACATTGTGCATTGTACTGAACTAAGGTGAAAAATCCAGCTAATATTCCACCTCTCCAACCCACCAAAGTATCTCAAAAGGGATAATATACCTTGGAGGCAAAATTCCATGTTTTCCAAACTGACGATGTCCCAATATTAGAGATATTATCAAGAACACATGATTACCCACCTTGAATGACAATGACTGTCGATGATGTTCCTCATACAATTTCTGACATCTCTACACCATCTTTACTCATTTCATGTTCAACTCACTCTTATCCTTCATCTCTTGGACAATTCTTAGCCCATCCATTGATGTCTCACCTATTTCCACCCAACATTGTGGAGAACGACATGGACTCCCATAAAACGCTTCAAATAGTTCCCTATTTATTGATGCTTGAAAACATATATTATAAGAAAAATCCAATAATAGAAAGTATCCAAAATACATGACACGAGCCTATAACATATCTTATAAAATTTGTATCATCCTCTCAAATTTCTCATCCATCTAAGGATGTTACACTACACTCATCATCAGCTGAGTCCCAGTTGCTTTCTGTAAGGATTTCCAAAAATGGGAAGTGAACCTCATACCTCTATCTGATACAATCAAAACATGAACACATGCCTCTTTACCACCACACAGATCTAGATTTTGGATACATCCTCCACTATATGAGATTCATGAATAGGGATGAAATAGGCTGACTTTATGAGTTGATCAACAATCACCCATATAGTATCATGTTTCTTAACCATTATTGGGTGACATATAATAAAATCCCTCACTATCTTCTCCCATTTACACACTATGATAGGTAAATACTGCAACATATTTTCTAACCAGTTATTTTCTACCATGACTTATTGAAAATCCCATCTTCCGATACAAACCCAGCCATGATCATTTTTATAATCGCCCACCAAAACTATGATTTTAACACCTTGTACATTTTCTGATTCCCAGGATGGAAAACCCATCTAGAATGATGATACAAACTGAGAAGTTGTTCCTGAAAAGCCACAATTATAACCATCTGATTATAAAATCACAACACTAAATTCTCATCCAGTTTCCATCCCTCAATGATCTCCCCACCATTGAGTTTCAAACTCCTAGCCACACACTCTAAAATGTATATATGCTCCTCTTTAAGCAAAACAACAAAGTTAGGAAGCAACGAGACGCAAAATAAAATGGCTAAATCACCCTATTCTTTAAATTCCAACCTTACGTATACTATAACCTACATCAACTACAACTAATTCGATGCTTTTTTCACAACTTGATAATATGCATTTCTACTAAATGCATCTTCCACTGAATTTCCCTTACCGGGAGTGTACATGAGGTCAAATTCAAACATCTGGATATACTCTATCCAAATAATTTGTCTCACATTAAAATTTCATTGTTTGAAAATAAGATTCAATATCATGTGGTCAATAAACACCATGAATTTCTCACCAAATAGATAATGACGCCAACTTTTCAAAGTATGAACCACCACTACCAACTCCAAATCATGAATTGGGTAGTTCTTCTCATGCAACCTCAACTGGTGTGAGCGATACACAACCACATGATCCCTTGAATGAGAACACACCCTAACCCTGATCCTAATTCATTGTAATAAAACACATACCCATTCCCTGGTTCAGGAAAACCAAGATTGGTGCTAATGTAAGATGACCCTTAAGCTCTTAAAAATATTCCTCGCATTTATCATTCCACAAAAATGGAAAATTCTTCCTGGTAAAATCTATCATAGGGGAAGCTAATAATGAGAAGTCACGAAAAAAGAATTGATAATACCCAGTGAGACCAAGGAATATTTATATCTCAAAATCATTCTTCGATGGTTTTAAGAGATAACAACCTATATCCTCTTTGGATCAACTGAAACACCTCTTTATGAAATCACATGGACAAGAAAATTTACCTATTTCATTAAAAACCCACACTTTGATAATTGTTCATACAAAAATTTATCTCTCAAGATTCCCAACACAATTCCCAAGTGTTTCTCATGCTCATCCATTTTCCTTGAATGCACTAGTATATCATCCATGAATACCACCATGAAAGATTCTAGATATCTCTAAAATATCGTATTCATCAATTTCATAATGATCACAAGTGAATTCATAATATCAAAGTGCATAAACACATACTAATAATGGCCATATCTACTCTTAAAAGGTACTTTTGGAATATCCTCCTTCTGCACCCACAACTGATAATATCCTAATCGCAAGTCAATCTTAAAGAACCAATGATCTCCCCTAAACTTATTGAATATGTCATCAAAACATGGAAGTTAATATCAATTATTTATTATTACATGGTTATGTTTATGATAATAAACAAATAGCTGAAGAGTTTCATCTTCCTTGTTAACAGACAAAAGCAGTGCTGCCTATAAAGATGTTCTAGCCCTGATGAACCCTTTGTTTTCTATCTCATTAAACTACACTTTCAATCCCATAAATTCATTCAGTGTCGTCCGATAAGATATAAATGAGATAGGACTTATCCAAAGTAGAATATAAATCTTAAAATCCACTTCTCTCATGGGTGGAAACCCGGGTAATTCTTTAGGAAAGACATCTATAAACTGATCAACCACTACCAAAATACTAATTCTCCAAAACTCGTCAATTTATAACAAAGAAAATTCCACTAATTGATACAATATCATCCCAATTGTTGGTCCCAACAATTATATTTCACCCACCTTCACATTTTTCTCTCCTCTAAAGAGATGGTCGATTCCATCACCCATCGTAAAACTAATCATTCACACATAAAAGTTGGTATAGGCCTTAAACATCGTCAACTAATCCATACCTAGGATTACGTCATACACATCCACATCAATAACAAAGAAGTGCCACATCAACTCAACCTTATCCAAAACTATATGACATGCTTTACACAAGAAGGATTGAAACTCCCTTTAACGTAGAGGACTTTTAAGTTTTAAAAGAGAAGGTATAATTTCCACACTTAAACCCAGAAAATCAATAACCAAAGATCCAATGAAAGAATGATAATCACTCATATCAAACAACACTTTAATAAAGGTAGAATTAAAAATAATCATACCTCGCACCATGGATGGTCCCAACTAATCATCCACCACAACCTACTTGGCTCCAAACGGATACTTGCTTTCCAAACTCTTCCCTTTATTAGCCTGCTTGAACTTTCCCTGCTGAGAAGTTGTGGTATTCCTAGAATCACCATGAATAACACAGCTCTGCTGATGAGGGGTATGATGTTGCCCCATCCCATTGAGGCATAGGATTCATGTGACCCTTGAAGAGTGTCACAAACACCCAACCTCAAAATTTTTTAACAATAACATTGTATATTTCCCATATACTTATAGTTATGACATGATCGAGGTTGTTTCATAAAATACCACTTCATTAGGCCTATTTAACAACACTAAACACATCCTAACTTACTATAAGGATTCAGAGGAAGATTCACCAATCCTTCCATCAGATTATGTTTCATACCCCGAAACTGGAAAGAAGTATCCCTCTTCCGCTTGATCCCCGTATTAGAGTTCCCACTATTCCTAATGGGTACCAACATGCTCCCCAACCTATATCCTCAGGATATCACTTTTATCCACTGATTCTATATTCACCATTTCTGTATAATCACTTTTACATATCACCTCAATTTTTTAATGAATTTCATTCCTCAATCCCCATTCAATGATCCACACCTTCAAGGATTCACTACCCACCACCTCATGTGAAAACTGCACATAGTTCATAAACATAGCTATATATTCCATCATCAACATGTTCTATTTCTTCAAGATAATGAAATACCTTGTGCACTAAAATTTGAATGTATGGGAGTATATTTTTTTGTTAAACAATTCCTCAAAACCCTCCCATGTCATACGTTGGTCCATTATAGCCTAGACCACCAACTCCCACCACTAACATGTAAGATATTACAACATATATGTCATTAGATTTACTTTTAACTATGTCAGTGTTCCTAGGAAATCGAATATCCAATTCATCCTATTCAACCACGCTTTTTCCCTTTATGTCTCTGAATGACCCTGAAAAATTGGTGGATTCTACTTTAAAAACTTAACGGAGTGATTCACATGAATTTTCTCATCACATATATTCCCACTTTCCACATCTTCGAAAGCTTGAACTATACTCTGAACTAGCTAATGGTTCACCTAGGGTTTAAGTGCAACCACATTTTCTACAGTATCCTCTGGTTGGTCTCTATGATGTCTACATGGTGCAATTTCTATCAACACAAGAATAACCATAAGTATCACTCCCTAACAACTGATGGCTTATGATTTCCAAGTATAACACATTCTAGCTATCAAAACCATGCTTTCTGTGTTCCATAATTTTAAAAAATCCACTATGTTTTGAAAATCGACCCATTTTCAAAATACCACAAACATTCTCTTTTCAAAACTGCACATTTGGAAATAATTTCCAATTTTTTTGAAAATCAACACATTCATACCACAACATAAATCATCATGCACATTGAAACATGAAATCCTAGTGGGAATTCATTTCTACCATGTATTTCATGATCATATCATTGGGTACACCCATGATAATGAGATAAAGCTCCATTAAATGTCTCCAAAACACTTATGTACCCAAATCCCTTGTAACTTTAAGATCAAAATAAAAGGGTTAGATATGTCCTTTTATATTAAACATTTCATGTTCTGACAGTCATATGCCTTTGTACCATCCCATATCAAGGAATAAACGTAGAATGAATTCTAATTCAAAGACCAAAAATAGATGCCAAGACCAAACAAGACCAACTATACTTGTACGTTAAGGACCAAACAAGATGACACCACTTGTAATATCTCACCCTCCTCATTGTCTTGAGTCAAGTAAGAGGTTCTAATTGGCCTTAGGTGACATCCCCAAAGTGCCAAAGGCTGGCAATAAATTCCAAGGGCTTTATGAAAGGCGAGGGTGATTTTCCATTTTAAAATGGAAATAACCAACCAAATGATCCATTACCAAGAAAAATACATGATGCATGTCAACAAGGTCTTATAATACAAAAAAATCAAGGACCAAAACAACCAAACCACCATCAACCATAATTAGAATACTAAGTAGAAGACTAAACAACAAAACTCAAAGAAGATATGACTTGACTCTGAAGTTCCACACCAACCTCCATGCTCTAAGCACCACAAGACTGCCCAAGCATCCTGACAAACCACTAAGGAAATGATATTCTATATCTTTACATATGTCTCAGAATACAACATCTGCAAAAACACCAAAATGAAAAGGTATGGTTGAGTAAAAATACTCATTAGGATAACCCCAAATGACTTCCCTACACACACGACTAGGTTAGAAAATGATATAACATTTTATAAAAACTAATTATATAAATACACTAAAAATGACACACTTTTTACAAATCAAAACACACCCTTAACAAAAACACTTTTGAACAAAACACCCCAATTTTTGGAATGAAAACAACCAAGGAAACAAAAAATTTCATTAACCCAAATATCCATTCATATTTTCATAGCCCATTCAAACTAGCATAGCCGCATGAATATCCCAACCATATTTCCAAGTTTAAAACACACACAACCAATCTCGGTGTTACCATTGATTTTGGAACTTCACATCCAAACACATCCACCTTTTATAGTTGTACTTCACACCCACTTCCCTTTGATAATGGTCTTTCACGCCCACTATCCATCATTTCCCAATAATGATTAACCCCATAATATGACCACCATGCCAACAACATTCATCAACTCACAACAATATTCAAATTTACAATTTCCAAAAATCCTAACAACATTCCATGTCATGACCCATCCTCGGGGCCCATGTTGTGACTACGCCGAGCCCTCCTTCCATAGGCTAGGGGCTGGTGACTAGCACCATAAGGCTTATTCCCTAAAACTGGGAAGGAATTTCCTTTATAACCTGTATCTCACACAACAAATCATAAATAAGGATACAAGAACAAAGTAAAAATATATAGTAAATAGGTTGTTTATAGAAAGAAAATGGGGACAGAATACAAGTTGAACTAGAAAGTACAAGAAAACTGGGAAATACAAGTAAACTGGAATAGATCCTATGAACACCCTCCATGGATCCTGCTTAAAGGGTAGGTACAACTCTCGAATGGTCATCACTTTGGTATGCCTTAACTAATGTCCTCCTCCGAGCTACCTCTAGTCTTGGTACCCTCAGCCTCAATCAATGTTGTCCATCATTTGAACCAAACACAATAAGGTGCCGGCGTAGCCCGTGTAGGGGTGAGTATAACGATATTCAGTAGGGACCTCGAGACCCACGAAGATCTCACAAAATCCCCAAAGGATAAACCAAAAATCATGAAAACAACTGACAACCCTCCTTAGGTATATGCACATACATATACCTAAGTTATTGAGTAAACCCATCTCAATCATGAGGAAACACATGGCCCAACTCAAAAGCCCAAAGCACAACTATCCCACAAAGAAAATAATACCACGAAGGTAACACCACGAAGGTCAGTACCACAAAGGTAACTCTACATGGAAGAATACCAAAAAGTTATCACCACGAAGGTAAGTACCACAAAGATAATTCTAAACAGAAGAATACCACAAAGGTGTCACCACGAAGGTAAGTACCACAAAGGTAACGCCACACAAAAGAATACCACAAAGGTATCACCACGAAGGTATGCATATAAAGGTACGCTACACAGATGATTAACACATAGGTAAAGACTCATCTCACATCTGGTATAACTTAGGAATGGAAGTAAAGAAGATTATATGTAACTATTGAATCATCTTACTCTGTTAAGTGGCAGACACACATAGGATCCCAGATCATCAGACCCACGTAGGATCCTAGTACAGCAGACCAACATAGGATCCTAGATTAATCCCACATGGATTCCCAGAGTGGATCCAAGTGGGATACTAGAACATAAACCCATGTAGGATCCCAAATCACAGACCCACGTAGGATCCCTTTCTCATCTTACAGCCAGCTATAGGGTTTCCGCACTAAACTCGCTTGATTATGGGAGGGTCTTCTCATCAAGCCACTAGTCAATACACCAACTTCCACTAATTACCACAAAGAATTATCCCAAATTACTTCCATGTGAAAGGGGTCCCAACGCAATAGACAGTGCCTCAATCAGACTCCCGTTCTGTAAGTTATTGGCCTTTAGTTCCGAGAGCACGTTTGGATTCGTGTTCGATCCAACTGGGCTATACCCCAACTTTATCTAAAACTAAAATAGAGTATAACAAAATAAATTCCTCAATCCAAGGTTCCAAGCACCATAGATGGTTCGTCAAATAGATGCATGTAGCTCAAGTTATGGCCGAGAGAGTGGAAAATGGTTGAAGTTGGTCTGGGCCCAGCCCTAGGTCCGACCCAGCCCACTGGCCATCCCACTGGCCTGCTCTGGCCCATGAATGGGTGGCCCCATGGTGGGTTCCACCTTATCTTCCACCTAATGGGGAGGCACCCCTTGGGTACCCCGAACGGCTGGGCTGTTCGGGTTGGGTAGTCGACCGGCCGGTGTTACATGGCGCCGGCAGCTGGCACGCGGGACCTGGGGTCCCGCTCGGCTCCCCGGCTGTCTGGACGGCCAGCCCACCCACGCGGCATGATCACGTGCCCCGCCACCACCAGTGGATAGTAGCAATCCGACCACCCTCATTCATCGTCGCAGACTCGTGTCGCGGCTCCTGCACGCCCGGCGGCGTGGTCGCGCGCCGCCACCACCTTCGCGAGGTCAGTCATACGTCGGTCGTCGTCCTATCTCCATCGTGGCTGACATGCAGTGACCCTTCTCCAACAGCATGGTCACCCCATTGACATTATCTCAGCCAACTGTCATTCCCGATCACCCCTGGTGCCGGTTGCCGGCACGGGTTGCCCGTGACGTTCCTCAGGTCAACGGGTGCGCCCCGGTGGCTCGTTCTTCATTCTGAAAACTTCCACACTCAACTCAGAATTACTCCATCAATTCAAGACCATCATAAACCACAAAGGGTGTGGAGAGGTCAGTCCATGTTCATTTGGCCCGCACCCTCCTCCTTAGAATGGTAGCAAGAGGCATAATTGTTCTTAAATCAAGAAGATTGACAAGAACATGGTAAGTGATATTCAAAACAACATTCCCTACCTTGATTGCACATTGGAGGTGTTGTGAGATGTAGTCGGTGATGGTGAGGAAAACATGAATTCCATTTCTTTGTCATTGAAGAAATTCCTCATTTGGGATCCTTCAACGGAGTTCTTGGTTGGAGAAAGTGTTCTTTGTTGGAGAGATTTTTTCTGCAAAATTCTCCCAGGCTATCCTTTTCCAAGAAATCCCCGAACCAAGAGGTAAAACTCCAAATAAATAAAGTTAAGTTAATTAGTACAATTAATGTTGTCACATTAATTAATTTTATGTTGGAATAATTAATGGGAAAAGAACCCAAGAGTCGCCTTCATCATTAAAGACAGAGTTCAAGGATCTGGTGGTCCACACCACCAAATTCAATTTGAGAGGATTGAATTTCAAAAAAAAAGTTATTTTATTTTATTTTTCTCCCATGAAAATCACAAAAACTAAATTTCACCCTCATCCTACTGCGGTCGAGGTGAAGGTCTCATTACGCAACTACGGGTGATGCGAGCTCAATGGTGTCCTAGGATTTCAATTCTGGCCACCGGTTCAAAAGTTACAAAAACCCACTCGAACGTTTACTGAAGGTAACTGAAAAAAGTTCAGAAATTCCTTCCAGGCACTTCAGGTCTCCGAATCACACGCAGTCAATTTTTGTGGACTCATAATATTCCCATATAATTAAAAAAAATTAATGGAATTTCCAGTTCTTTACATTCTCTTTACCTCCGGGCTTTGTGTCGCTTAAAGCCACATCAAAAAAACAAGAAAAACAAGTGGGGGTACTGAGCATGAATCTGAGCCTCCCGCTCCAATATGATTTCCTAGAGGTTCCCATACTGCCAACACACACGAACCAAAGGTATCTATCACCCTAAAAGGAATCTCTCCTATCGATCCTCAATCTCCATTATAACCTCCGAAAAAGTCTCCCCATCATCGATGTCCAGCTCACCCCAGTCAATGATGTGCGAAGGATCAAGTACGTATCTCATCAACTGGGATATGTGAAAAATGTCATGCACTTGGTGAAACATAGGGGGAAGTGCTATGCGGTAAGCCACCTTGACAACTCTACAGAAGACCTGAAAGGGTCCGATGAACCTCAGAGAGAACTTGTCACCCCGACCAAATCTTTGAAAACCTC
This sequence comes from Viscum album, assembly GCA_963277665.1. Taxonomy (NCBI): domain Eukaryota; kingdom Viridiplantae; phylum Streptophyta; class Magnoliopsida; order Santalales; family Viscaceae; genus Viscum; species Viscum album. The sequence goes on from OY728123.1 coordinate 1,763,345,765, forward strand.
ATCGGGGTGAGACCCATAGAAAGATGTGTTCACCATCCTCGAACTCCAGAGGTCTCCATCTTCTGTTGGCATAAGACTTCTGCCTGCTCTATACAGACTTCATCTACTCCTGGATAATCTTCACCTTCTCCATGGTTGCCTGTACCATATCTGTTCCAATGAGTGATGACTCCCTTGGGTTAGTCCAGCACAAAGGTGATCTGCAAGGTTGGCCATATAGAGCCTTGAAAGTCGTCATCCCAATGGTGGAGTGATAACTGTTTTTGTATAAAAACTCCACCAAGGGAAAGTGATCCTCCCACCTATGACTGAAGTCGAGGAAGCAAGCACGCATCGTATCCTCGTGGGTCTGAATGGTTCGCTCAGTCTGGCCATCCGTCTGAGGATGGAAGGTGGTGCTCAAATGAAGTTGCATCCTGAAAGCCTCCTACTACCCCTTCCATAGCCAGGAAGTGAAACATGCATCATGATCGGAGACAGTTGATGAGGGTATTCCATGTAGACGCCCAATCTTTTGCACATAGAGGTGTATCAATCTCTTTATTGAACCCTTCTCTCTGATCGGTATGAAGTGGGCCGACTTGGTGAGTCGGTCTAAAATCACCCAAATAGAATCATGATTCTTGGATGTACGTGGAAGTCCTATCATGAAGTCCCTGGATATCCCATCCCACTTCCACTCTAGGAACTCTAAAAGCTAAAGTAATCCTGCTGGTACCTGATGCTCTGCCTTCACAAGCTGACAAGTGAGGCATTGAGAGACAATCTCGGATTCTACTTTCTTTTTTCTCGGCCACCAGTGTTGTCGTCGGAGGTCCTAGTACATCTTTTCCAATCCTGGATGTATTGCTAGAGGGTATGTGTGAAACTCCCCCAACACTTACTCCTGAAGTGACACTGGTACCATGGTACGTCATCTGAAGAGGATGACATGCTCCCCACCATCAGAAAATCCATCAGGTTCCTATCCTGTGGATATCTGAACACGTCGAGCCTCGCAGTCAGTGCCCCCATGTTGTGCCACCATGACTCGCTGAAGAAGTGGGGGAGTGACTGTAAGAGACTGAAGAAAAGTTTCTCCATCTCAATCCACAAAGGATATCTACAAAGCGAACAGATGCTATGTCGCCTCACCTAGCAGTTGTAAACTAGATCTCCGGCTGAGTGCATCTCCTATAACATTCCCCTTCCCAGGTGTAGAGACTATCTCAAAGTTGTAGTCTGGGAGGAACTAAATCCAACACCGTAGTCTTTGGTTCCAGTCCTTCTAGAAGAAGATATACCTGAGACTTTGGTGATTAGAGTATACCATAAAACTCTCACCCATTAAATAGTGTCAACACATCATCAAAGAAAAGACCATTGCTAATAACTCAAGGTCATGGGTAGCATAGTTCTGCTCAAGTTGTCTCAACTATTGAGAACCATATGTGATAACTTCTCGCTCCTGCATTAGGACACATCTGAGCCCGGTCCTTGATGCATTTCAGTAGACTACGTACCCAACTCCCTCCTCCTGAAGCCTTAAGATGGGGCACTAGTTAGCCTTTGTCTCATCTCCTAAAAATTTTGTTGGCATCTCTCTGACCATATGAAGGGTTTCCCCTTCTTCTTCAACACTGATAAAGGTTCCACAACTATGGATAAATCTAGCACAAATCTACGATAGTATCCGGCCAAACCCAGGAAACTTCGTACCTCCATCACACTCCTAGGTGGCTCTCAAGAAAGTACTGCCTCAATCTTTGCTGGATCCACTATAACTCCAGCCTTCGAGATGACATGTCCTAGAAAGTGAATCTCTCAGATCCAGAACTGGAACTTCGAGAGATTAACATAAATATGGTGTTATTGGAGTGTGTCTAGAACTTCTTGAAAATGATAGGCATTCTCCTCCTCAATAGCCAAGTAGATCAGAATGTTTTCGATGAAGACTACTACAAAGTGATCAAGGTATGGCTGAAAGATCTTGTTTATGAGTCCCATGAACACTTCTGGAGCATTGGTCATGCCGAATAGCATAACCAAGAACTCTTAGTTTCCATACCGACATTTGAAAGATGTCTTCTACACATCCTCATCTTGTACTCTGAGCTGGTGATAGCCTGAACTGAGGTCTATCTTCAAGAACCACTATGCTCCCTTTAGCTGATCAAAGAGGTTGTCAATCCTTGGACCTAAGGTCTATCTTCGAGAACCACTGTGCTCCCTTCAGCTGATCAAAGAGGTCTTCAATCCTCGAAATTGGGTAAGTGTTCTTCACGATCACCTGGTTCAGGCACCGATAGTCAACACAAAGTCTCAAGCTCCCATCCACCATCAAGGTGAACAAAATAGGGGCTACCCAAGGAGAAACACTAGGCCGGATGAACCCTTTCCCATGTAAGTCCTCCAGCTGTACTCGCAGCTCACAAATCTCCACGAGAGCCATCTGATATGCTGGTGTAGATATCAGTGATGTCCTGGGGTACAATTCAATGTATAAGTCCACCACTCTATGAGGAGGTAGCCCTGGAACATCATCAGGGAAGACATTTGCTTACTGGTCCACTAATACAGGATAGCTCGGACTCTCCACATCGACTGCTCAGAGGGTAAGGCTGGACAACTGATGGATGATCAGCTACACTCTCCTCCGAGTAAGTCCATCATGTGCGGCAAAGGCTCCCTTCTCACCAGTGAAGGTAAACCAAGTCCTATCAGTGCGAAAACACCACAATTTTCACTTAATACAGTCGATCTTGGAATAGACTGTAGATAACCAAACCATACCCAAGATGACTTCATAAGGCCTCAACGTCACTATTAGGAGATCCCAATCGAATATCTCTCCTCCTAGAGTAATATCACACTACCAGCACTAGTTTCTAATCGTCGAATCCTCTACCGTAGGATTCTCTAGCTGTAAGGATTGAACCAACGACTCCACTGGAATCTCCAAGATCCAAAAGAGGGTAGTGGAAAGAAAAGAATGACTGGCACATGTGTCTATAAGAACTATAGCTAAGGTGGAGTAGACAGAAATCATACCTCATATCATCTCCAAAGCACCGTGGTCATAGGCCTCAACTTCCTGGAGTTGAGCTCGTCCCTGTCCACCTACTCCTTATGGTCGGGGTGGACCACCTGGTGGTGGTGGCGATAACACCTCGAATCATCGCCCACTGCCAGTTGCACGACTAGCTCCTCTACCACGTCTGTCTACTCCCTGTGGACCTACTTGTTCGAACCTCTATCTCTGAATGGGCAGTCCTTCGATTGTCTTTTGATCATCCGTACGGTGGGTCGGGCAGTCACGAGCCATGTGACCCTGCCCGCTGCATGCGTAACACTGCCCGATTCTCACATGACTGGCCCTGTCTCAGGTGCCCCGCACAACCGACCCTAAATCCTGTAGCCGTCCACCTATAGGTATGGTCCTCTTGAACCTCTATGCCATATGTCTGCTTCCAGCTACAGAAGACTCCGCTACAGGACGCCATGTGGTGGGTCTCGTTGTTGGTGACTACTCAGCAATAAAACTCTCCACTAAGAGGGCTCGCTCTAACACCCCCGCATGCGTCGGGATACTGAGAGAAATCATTGAAGTCCTAATCTCTTGCCTGAGTCCCTGCTCGAAGGTCTGGGCTCTGAATAATTGTTCCCGCACCGTATCAGGGGAGTAGCGTGAGAGGTCGGTAAACCTCGCTGAGTACTAATCCATAGTCATGCTTCCCTACTGCATATGAAGAAGATTTTATATTCCCACTGAGTGAAGGGTCACTGGGACAAACACTCCCTAAAATAGGATCTCAAAGTCTACCCAGAGAAATTTCACCTCATCGTGAACCTCGAGCATCAAGATCCACCATCTACCTACTGTTGCCTGTAGAAGACTAGTGGCAAGGATAACCATGAGATCAACTGGTGTCCCTACGAGTCGGAAAACTCTAACCATAGCCTCCAGCCAATCCTCTACCGCCCGTGGGTCAGTATCATCCCTAAACCTGGGTGGCCTCTAGCATTAGATCTCTTGAAATGTACTCAAGTGGCATGCACTCTCTGATGCTGGGGATGGTGGCATCGATGGCCAAATGGGTAATGGTACCGCTGGTGCCTCTACTAAAAGAGGGCCCTGTACAGAGGCCTCGTCGCTCGGTGGGCTATCATCGCGTACTATACCCAGAACCCTAGCTGAATGTCTGTGTGGAGGCATCCCAAAAATAAACAGGTGAGCCACGGTCAATAAGTTATACCTGGTGACATGACTCAAGAAATCACAAAGAAAACACTTTCAAAACACACACGCAATTATTGTTTTCGTACATTGAGTCAGAAATCAGAAGTCAGGGTCTTGGTGTAGGGATACGTCACCCGCGGCACCAACACTGGATTCCCTAAACTGGTAACCACACTCATAACACTTAACACTATTGTTGTTAAAAGATCAGATTCCAATGTTCTATGGTATAACTGACTCCTCTGATACCAATTTGTCCCGACCCATCTCCGAGGGCCCATACCGTGACTACCCCAAGCCCGCCTTCCATAGGCCAGGGGCTGGCGACTAGCACCGTAAGGGGTATTCCCTAAAATTGGGATGGCATTGCCTTTATAACCTGTATCTCACACAAATAAGAAAAAATAAGGATACAAGAACAAAGTAAAACTATATAGTAAATAGGGTGTGTACAGAAAGAAAAAGGGGCCAGAATACAAGCCCAACTGGAAAGTACAAGAAAACTAGGAAGTACAAGTAAACTGGAACAACTCCTGTGAACACCCACCAAGGATCCTGCCTGAAGGGTAGGTATAGCTCTTGAATAGTCTTCACTAAGGTACGCCTTTTCTAATGTACACCTCTGAGCTACCTCTAGTACTGGTACCCTCAGCCTCGATCAATGTTGTCTGTCATCTTCACCAAACACAACAAGGGGTGGGCATAGCCCATGCAGGGGTGAGTATAATGATACTCAGTAGGGACCCATAGACCCTCAAAGGTCTCACAAAATCCACAAAGGATAAACCAAAAAGCATGAAAACAACTGAAAACCCTCCTTAGATATATTCCCATACATAAACCTAAGTTGTCGAGTAAACCCATCTCAATCGTGAAGAAACACAAGGCCCAACTCAAAAGCCCAAAGCTCAACTGTCCCACGAAGTAAAGAATACCATGAAGGTAACACCATGAAGGTAAGTACCACAAAGGTAACACCACATAGAAAAATACCACAAAGGTATCACCATGAAGGTAAGTACCACAAAGGTAATGCCACATAGAAGAATACCACAAAGGTATCACCACAAAGGTCTGCATCACAAAGGTACGCCACACAGATGATTACCACACAGGTAAAAACTCAACTTAAATCAGGTATAACTTAGGTATGGAAGTAAAGATGATTGTATGTAACTACAGAATCATTTTCCTCTCTTAAGAGCCAGACCCACGTATGATCCTAAATTGTCAGACCCACGTAGGATCCGAGTAAAAATAGACCCACGTAGGATCCTAGAGTAATCCCACGTGGATTCCTAGAGCGGATCCAAGTGGGATACTAGAACACAGACCCACGTAGGATCCCAAATCACAGACCCATGTAGTATCCTAAGGCACAGACTCACTTAGGGTCGCTTTCTCATATTACAACCAACTAAAGGGTTCCCACACTAGGCTCGCTTGATTCTGGGAGGGTCCTCTCCTCAAGCCACAGATCGATACACCAACTGCCATGAAGTCCCACAAAGAAGTATCCAAAAGTACCACCATGTGAATGGGGTCCCAACGCAACAGAAGCTGCATCAATCAGACGCCATGTCTGTAAGTTATTGGCCTTTTAGTCCTGAGGGCCTGGTTGGATTCGTGTTCGATCCAACCAAGACATACCCTAACTTTATCCAAAACTCATATTTGGTATACCAAAAGGACCGACTCGATCCAAGGTTCCTGGGACCATAGACGGTTCATTAAACAGACGCATGTAGCTCAAGTTATGGCCGAAAGAGTGGAAAAGGGTCAAAGTTGGTCTAGGTCTGGTCCGACCCAGCCTGCTGGGTACAGTGTGGCCCGACCCAAGTAAAGCGGCCCACTGGCCTGCATTGGTCCACATTTGGGTGGCCCCGTAGTGGGGTCCTCCCTAGCCACCACCCAAGGAGGAGCTGCCCCTTGGGTACCCCGAATAGCTGGGTCGTTCGGGTTGGGTAGCCGACTGACCGGTGCCATGTGGCGCCGACAGCTAGCACGCGGGACTCGGTGTCCCGCACGGCTCCCCAGTTGGCTAGACGACTGGCCCACCAACGCGTTGTGGTCGTGTTCCGTGCCACCACCAATAGCTGGCAGCGATTTGGCCTCCCTCCTTTACCGTCGTGGCCTCATGACATGGCTCCTACACACCTGGTGGTGTGGTCACGTGCTGCCGCCCCCTTCAGGCGGCCCGCCGTGTACCGGCTGTCACCCTAGCTCTGTCGCGGCCGACGGGCCATGGCCCTTATCTGGCCGCGCGGTCACACCGCCGACGTTGTCGCGGCCGGTCGCTGTTCCTGAGCCCTACCAGTGCCGATCGCTGGCACGGGTTGCCTGTGCCGATCGCTGGCACGGGTTGTCGGTGCCGGTCTCCGGCACGGGTTGCTGGCGACTTTCCTCTAGTCACCAGGCGCGCCCCGGTGGCCTGTTCTTCATTCAGAAAACTTCCTCACTCGACTCGAAATTTCATCATCAATTCAAGACCATCATAAAACACAAAGGTTGTGGAGAGGTTGGGTCATGTTCATTTGGCATGCACCCTCCACGTTAGAATGGTAGCAAGTGGCCCAATTGTTCTTAAATGAAGAAGATTGGAAAAAATAGGGTAATGGGTATTCAAAACAACATTCCCTACCTCGATTTCTCGATGGAGGTGTCACGAGATGAAGTCGGTGAAAGCAAGGAAAATATGGACGTTGGTTCATCGTTGTTGAAGACGTTCCTCGTTGGGGATCCTTCAATGGAATTCTTCAGTGGAGAAAGTGTTCTTCGTTGGAGAGATTGTTTCTTCACAATTCTCCCATGCTCTCCTTTTCCAACAAATCCCCCAACCAAGAGGTAAAATTCCAAATAAATAAAGTTAAGTTAATTAATACAATTAATGTTGGAACATTAATTAATTTAAAGTTGGCACAATTAATGGGAAAAGAACACAAGAGTCACCTCCCTTATTAAAGAGGGAGTTCAAGGCTCAGGTGGTCCCCACCACCATATTCAATTTGAGAGGATTGAAATTCAAAAATAAAATAAAGTTAATTTGTTTTATTTTCTCCCATGAAATGTACAAAAATTAACTTTCACCCTCGACCTACTTTGGTCAAGGTTAAGTTCTCCTTGAGAGAATACGGGTGTTGTGATCTCAACGGTGTCCTTGGATTTCAATTCCATGCACTGGTTCAAAATTTACAAAAACCCACTCACACGTTTACTGAACATACCCGACAAAAAGTTCAGAAATTCATTCTGAACACTTCAGTCCTCAGAATCATGCACCGTTAATTTTCATGGACTCTTTATATTCCCAAATAATTAAAAAAAATAACATGGAATTTCAAGGACTTTACATTCCAATCCAACCAATATTTTAATCCATTCAACTATTTCTACAAAATGTAAAATGATTCCAAAAATATCTGCATTTATTGAAAACACCCTTAAGAAACATTCCTAAAAAACAACACTTCAAATAAGAATCCTTTTATTTTAACAATTTTCCAAAATCAATTTTCCATAAATTAACCAACCCATGATTTTAAAGTCAACACTTTAAAATCCAACATAAATCACATTTCACAAAACCCCCTTTTTTCCCAAAATCCAAAAAGCATCACAAAATGGTCCCAAAAATGATTCACACATCATAATCACAACCAATTTCAATAAAACCCAATTTATTTGAAATTAAAGCCTTTTAGTTCTATCAAAATGGATATGAAAGCGGATCTACCTACCTTAGGGTTTTGGAAAAATTACCCAATGCACTACATCACCATTATTCCTGGTTAAACCTCTACAAAAAACCTTAGAAACCTTTTTATAACATCAAAAAATCCCATATTCATCATTTTGGGAAACCAATACCCTATATCTACATGCGACAGATGTATATTTAGAAAACTGAGAGAGAGGGGAATGTAGATCTAGAAAAAACCCAAGAAACACTAAGAAGAGAGACTTACCATGGAATAATATCCTTTAAACCACTAAGAAACCCCTTAGATTCACTTCTAAAAGGAGTGAGAGGGGTGACCTAACCTATTAGAATGAGAAATATCGTGTTGGGTTCATGTGGGAGGAGAAATGGTGTTCTTAAGAAAAATCCTAAGTGCCCTTGTTTTTAAAAACCTTCTTTTTAAATAAGTGCACAGTTAGCTTGCATGGTTAGACAAATTGTGTGTTAAACATGTGACTGTTACTATCCCAAAGGGTTACCTACTTGGTTGTACCACATGGTTATACAAACTATGTGCTGAACATATGGAATCCCTCTATCTCAGGTGGCACGGTTTACCTGGACTGGCCACATGGTTTGGAAACTGTGCACTCGCGTCTTTGCCTCTGCCTCACTGTGCATGTTTACCTGTGTTTGTTGCACAGTTTACACTAACCATGCTCAAACTATGTACCCTTATAAAATCCTTCAAACCTTAAAAAACACTTCTAAACTCTAACAAACATTATCCAACCACATTATATACATAAGAAGACAAAAAACGGTTGCATACCTCAAACCGATGGTACTACACATCTGTTACGAAGTATTTGGTGAAATACTACTAGGATATAGCTCACACCCTAACTGTGCCTTCAGGTCTTTCTAAATTATCTCTTTCTAGGTTGATCAAGGGTAAAGGAACTCTTGTAGGTGGATCTAGCTATTAAACCTTGGACTTAGTGAGTTGCGTCTGAGTTGGGACTTGGGAAGTTTTCATTTTTTTTTTGGAATGTGGTTGTAGTAACTTGAATTTTATTTCCTGTTTGACTTCTATTAAATTACTATTAATGGATGTTATTTTGATATGAATATTTTCTTGTTTATTTTAAAATTTTAGTGTTAGTAGAAAAATCATTCCTACTTCCATTTTGTGTGATTCTATGTGCCAGGCGCCGAATCATGGGGACTAACTGGGAACACCCTTTGGGCTATGTTACAGATGGCTCAGTTATTGGGTTACCAAGGTACCCGAGCTGGTTATGAAAAGGTGGTATCCAAGGGACATTGAAATTATTGTCTTGAAGTGAGTATGCATTGTGAAATATTATCAAAACTTATGAGGTAGTTGTGATTGAGTGTTTTTCCATCTCACACCGCAATGAGCCTTACATATCTTGGGGTGGTAAGGGAAAGAATTATTCTGTATTAGTTCTAGTATTTTACCTATATTTAAATGGATGGATTCAAATAAAAATCTTGTACATTCTATCTATTTGGATTAATTTCCCCAATTCCTCTATTTGAGTGTAATCTGATGTCTTCCTTGTTGTCTGTTGATGTTGTGTTTCATCATGTCTCTGAGAAGACATGAAAATCGAATCCAGGAGGAAGTTATTGTTGGACCATAGTGATTGAACCCCATTGTGGATTCGAATCTGGTAGAGGTGATTTTTTTCATTATCCAAGCTCCAGGATAGGCACCATTTATAGTTCTCGCCCAGGCTCCATTTGTGGAATTGGAGAGGGATGTTCTCAAAGTTAGTTCTCAAGAGTTCCTTCACCAGAATTGTAGCATCCCAGGTATTTATAAAAAAAATACTTTTTCATATATATTAATATTTATGAATAAGATATTAAATTTATGTTAAAGAGGATAGTTTATTTTAGAGCTTACTCAACACACAACAACAGGCTTCTCTAAAATATTACGTTGTACACAACATTGAGTTATACCGAAAAATAATATATTATTATAATTATTTTAAATATTAGTTAAATCCCAGCCATTGTATTGGAAGGAATGAACAGAACTAACAAAAATATGATTACATAATTTTTTTAAATGTTTTTACATTTATACAATAAATTTTAGAGGCTTAAAATGTAAATGAATCCAATTTTAAGCATAAAATACTTTAATATTTTTAAAATGTCATTTTACCGCCTTTTGATGGTGAACCCTTTTTAAAACTAGTTTTTTTCATATTTATATATTATATTTGAAAAACTAAACTTCTTATTTTGAAGAGGGATATAAAAATTTACTTCAGTTGAAATTTTTTTATTTATCTGATAAAATATATATTTTTATGAAAATTGAAAAATACGACATTTTAATTCAAACTATCCTTCATCTAGTTCATTTATACAGTTAGATTGTCATTTTAATTGGTTTTAAAGTGTAATTGGACTAATTTTTTATAATTTAATCCAATTTTGGTCTTTTGAAGTAATTTCACTTTTAAATTGGACATAAACACATGTTAATGTTTTGATAGTTTTTACTTCTTAATACCCCACTTTTTTGTTTTGACAACGGAAATTAATTTTTAATTAAATTCTGAAATTCATTGTTTTGAATTTGGAAACATTGATTCCATATTTGAAATAATAAGGTCCAAATTGTGTAAATAATTATTTTTTATATTCAAAGATATCATTTATATAACCCTATATTAAAATTGGTTTAGTAAAAGATACATGTTATGTTATATTTCTCTTTGCTTTAAATTAATTCTTATAACATGTCATTATCACACCCAAGTGGCTCCATGGGGTCCTAAAATCAACCCCAATAATCCTATTGGATGAGATATGTCTGATCATGGTCATCCTTGGGTCTATTTTAGGACCTCATGGAGCCACTTGGGTGTGATAATGACATGTTATTAGAATTAATTTAATGTAAAGAGAAATATACCATAAAATTATATCTTTTACTAAAACATTTTTAATATAGGGTTATATAACTGATATCTCTAACTATAAATATTCATTATAAATCTAAAAATATCTCCCATATTATGGTATTTTATATATAATTTTTACATATTAAATAAATAAATTTATTTATGACACAATGATGATGCAGTGATTACCTTATTAATGAAAGATTCAAATAAATGATATTATAAATATTAAAATATATGTAATTTGAAAATTTTTATGCCATAAACTAATTATTTGGAACACATTGACATGTGATGTATGATTTAATTCCTTTTTTTTTTTGAAGTAATCAAGTTGTTATCAATTTTTGAAAAAGTTAAGTATGAATAGTGTCAAAATTAACATAATTCGAATCTTAAAATATAAAATAATTTATTAAATGATTTAAAATTCTTAAAAAATATAAAATTCAGAAAAATGGTTATGATAATTACAAATATTTCATAAATGGTACATTTTTTGGTTTTTTACATGTTATGAAAATTAAATTAACCCACGAAGTGTAAATAATAAAATATCATTGTAAGATTAAAGAGGGTAAAATAAAGGTTAAACCAACAGTATAAGGGTTAAAAAAATATTCAAAACTTGTCTAATTTAATTGGATGATGGGTATACGACCAAAAACAGTATTATATTTTAAATAAATGAGTTTGGGATAATTAGAAACAAAAAATAAATTTATAATAAAATAATATTTCAATACTTTCCTAAAGAGCCCCTCCTCCCTCTTATGAAAGGATACCACCTCTACCCATTTACTCACACCTCCCAAACCCCTTGGATCATCCAAATTATAATCAAATAACCTTACAACATCCCTAAATTCCTTCAATAAGCCTTAAAGTGGTCATAAAAAAAATTAAATAATGTCTTTTTTCTCAAATCAAAAAGAGTTGCCCGTTTTAGAGGTAACGTCTTCTCTCAAGTTCCATTCCTTTATTTTCTGTCTCCACTCCCTATGCTCTTCTAATCCTATGATTATATAACGACAAAAGTATCCTAAATATGATAGGATGATTTTATGAGAATTATTCTAACTACACTTACACACACCTCTATCTAAGGGATATGAATATAATGTTTCTGTGTACAGAAAACTATTGCCTCACAAAATGATGAATGTTCAATTTTCTCCTACAATCTCTCATGGTGTCCATTATGATGGAACTGCATTTATATATGATATATATTATTTTAATATTGTCTCTATTATTCTGTAATTTTTATTTATAATATAACTTTATGCTTCCCATGATTGGTAAAAACGATAATTTCATTTGAGGAAGTGTGGACTACCGGCCCCTCAAAGTGATATGACTTGTTAATGTTATACATGGAAAATATAAATAATAGTTTTATTAAACCTATGATACATACATGAAATTAATATAATATTGGTATTATAATATACCTTTATATCATTTAATTATTATTCTTCTAATATGACAAATAAATTAAAGTATCGTTCATGCGTACGTATTGTCTACCATCTCCATGAACGGTGCATTTCATTTCTTATCTCCAAATATTATGGATTATAATAAATAAAAATATAATGGATATATATGACATTTAAATCAATTAATAATATTTTGGAGATGATATAAATTTGACTACATGGAGAATTTTCAGCAAAACAAGTTCATTTTTGACTCAAGTACCGAACATCGACAAAACTTCCAATATGAAATCAAATAATTAACTAATCACCATAAGATGGTAATAAGTAATATGAAATGAATAGTAAACACTAAAAAGGTTCTAAAGTAAGTAAAAATTAAGCTAATTTTATTATTAAGTAAATTAAATAATGAATGAGACAAGTCAGATTCGATGTAACGAAACTTCTTAACCCAATTTCCATTCATTGGGTTTTACACATATTTCATTGATTAAATTATACCAAGATTATGTGTGGAATCACTATTTATTTATTTATGTTTTAATTTTCATTTCTCCTTGTGTATATATACTTTTTCTACATATAATCCCCTATTTATAAATTCTTATGTCATTGATATGATTTTTTAAGGGAAATCATAACTCTATCTCATTTCATTGAGTTAAATATACATGTCATTGGTTTTGTTTTTCAATGAATATGTGTAAATGACCTATAATTGTTTTATACCGAATATCCACTTATATTGGGTTTCTTTATATTTTTGACACATAATTATGTCGTTGATTTATCCTTAATCTAATGATATGATATTTGGAAGGGACTTCGTCTGGATTTCCTTTCATTGAGGAATATTTTGATAATATACACCTCATTATTTTATACGTATACATAATAAACCCCTTTGACTTTTAATTTCATTCAAAGGGAATATTTTTTCATCGAATCATTTTACTAAATGAAAAAGATGAATACTTTTAACGAATTCAGTGACAACGACTCTACCTACATAACTGTTGTTTGATATTTGGATTCCTCTATAAGCCTTAATGTTTTAAAAATGAAAAGAAATCCATTTGTCCCTTTTTGGGTATTTTGGCATTGAAAATGGTTTAAATATTTCAATATCATGAATGATTTCTTGTGATTGAAAATGAAATTTTATGAGTGAAATGTTGATAATTTCAATATTTTATGTGTTATGATTATATAATGGTACTTAGACATTTGATGGGTGGTTACGTGATAAATCATGATTGGTGGTTATGTGATAAACCAAATGACGGGTGGTTCCATGATAAACCATGGATGGGTGGTTACGTTATAACCTCAAATTCATTGGGTATAGAAGTCAGCCATATGAATATTTCATTTAGTGATTTGTGTGGAAGTTGACCTTATGGTTATTCCATTTAAGAATGTTTATGTTCTAAGTTACCTATATATGTCATATGTTGCTTTCTATGGGCTTTATGGTAACCAAATTAATCTCAGTCATCCATTATATCCCACACGCAATCTTGACCACACACCTCGCCCTATGGAATGTGATCTAATCATCGTCGTCTATGTCTTATCTGAGTTGATTCAATAACTAAAGATATCCCACACCATCATCTCCAACCATTGAACCCTCGAAGGGCTCTTGATGCCACAGTCCACTGAAGATGCAGCTCTATCTCCTTGATCGACCATCTAGCCATGGTTGATGATTGAAACTACTATATTTTTATTGTATGGAAGCCAAGATATCATGCATGCAATTTCATTTTCATGCATTCTACAAAATAATCAAGTTCGAACATGGAAGAAGAAGGAAAAGCTAAAAGGAAACATCATAGGAGATTATGTTTTTGTGATTAAGTCTTGAATTTAATTCTCAGTGTATACACGAGATGTTTTCATGTGAATGGATAAGATCGGGCAAATAAAAAGGAAACAACCAAAAATATCAACATATCTCATACCAATGGTTTGAAGATTTTAAATCTAATATCTTTACGGCATATCTCAAGGAATTTGAATGTAGAAAATATTTGATCTATACTTATAAAAATAGATCCATCGATCCAAAAAAAAATTATTACTCCCACGATTTTGGGAGATCATTTTTTGAGAAACAGAGACTCTCCAAAATTTTAGTTTTCTAGGGTCAAGAACAATCCACAAACTATTCTGGTTTCATAATGATTGATCCATGTACCGATTGGGTATGCAAAGTAGGAGATCTATGAGCCACTCTTGGTTTGTAGAGATATTTCCCGCAAACCATTATGGATCCACGAGGAAATGGTAAAATGTACCATTCTGGTTCTGTGAAGAGAAGGTCCTGCAAACTAACTATAGTTCAGTGAAGGGGAGAACCACATACCACTTGGTACGTGAAGAAGGTTATCACTATATATGTATAGGAATTCCATGCATCTAGTGTGGGGGGGGGAGCCAAAAATTGACCTAGTTTGAAAAAGGGGTTTAGACACTCTGTGCAAAGAAGAACTCCATATCCTTGGTGTGAAAAAGGAGAACACGAACACCATAATTAACCCAAGGTAGTATGTGTGTTTGAATAACCATGGAGATCACATGCATGAGGAACATGAAAATAATGTGCGTGATTTGAGACCTCTAGGTGTGAAAGAATAAACCAAGTATTGGACTACCCCCATTCAGGTTTCAAGAATATTCACGGATAAACACATACATGACATATAAAATTGACAGAACTAATTACGAAATTGGGTGTGTGATTGAGAAGAATATGAAGGAAAGTACATACATGCATGCACTTATCATTTGAATAAATTCAAGGAAGCCTGAGTGTGCATTTGTGAATAAAGAATAATTAAGAGGTGGAGAGAATTTTTATTCTTACTTGCATGTAGGAAGACATTTAAAGAAAAATCCACAACTGTGGCTGAACGTGTGTGATGAAGAAGAATAAGTAAAATAAATGGATGAGTTCGTTAAATTAATTTAAGCATTATATCATGCATATATGTGAATAAGAAAGAAGAAGAATATGATTCTGATGATACCCAGTGAGATGATGTTTATTTCTTGAAAAATCAAAAAGGAACATGTGATTCGGGCTGAAAAGAAGAATAATTTTTAGTGCATTCAGTAATTACACTAAAGGACAGAATTTAATATAAAATAGAATAAATTCGGGACTTCGATGTAGGCAGTGTCTCTTACTAAAAAAAGAAAAAGACTTCCAAGACAATCTATTGAAGAGACCTTCAAGTCAATAAACTGGGTGAGACCTCTCCCAAGGCAATAATCCAGGAAGAGTCCACAGAAGTGATCCAAGGGAAGAAATGATCTATCCCCCAAACCTTTAGGTAGTTTTTCTAGGATAGATTGACTGTTCCCAGACCTTTTTAATCCATAGATAGTGAAGATTAGTGGAATTAGGTACGACTGACAACCTATCAGTGTATGCTCCTTGGACAAATCCCGTAGTGGTGAACTAAGTAAAAGTGATGTGTTTCCCTTCTACATGTTAATGTTTTAATTATTACACATATCCATCATATAGGTTTAAACAAGTTCCTTCCAATGTGGGAACAATATCCATTAAATAATAGAAAAAGTTGACACCCTGATTTACCCCCCCCCCCCCCCTTAGGGTGGTCTAGTGTCCTTCATCTTCCATTTTCGATTTGTGTCATCTAAATCAACCATAGATTTAGTAGTCCTCTTATTGTAAATATTTTATACTCAAATATCCATACAAATATCCATTATTTTTTAGATTATCTATAAATTTGTTTTATATAATTTTTATTTTAATACCTATTTGAAATTGATGTTTTTTATATTTTGATTTATTTGTCATGTACATTTTCATTAATATTGTTTAACATTATTTGAAATTTTAGATCTATATTATTTCTTTACATGTAACATGATATTCTTACTATTTTAATCTTATATTTTTTTTTACAAAATACATTATTATTTTTATATGTAATTTTCAATATGTTTATCATTTATATTTTAAATATTTGTTTTGGAAATTACAAATGATATAATTTATTTAATTATGTTTTAATTAATTAATATGTATAGTAAATTACTGATATTACTATTGATATTATTGTTGTATTTATGAAAAAAATTCAATTATTCCTATCATATATATATGTATATTTTGATATATATATATATATATATATTATAGAAAAATATATATGTGTATTCTTTCATAATTTCTATTTAAACTTAAAATTTATATGTTTTCATATTATTACAATTATATATATATATATCAATATTTAATTTGTTTATTTATCATCTAATAAATAAATATGAATAATAAATTACTATTAATATTATTATAGATAATTTTTATATTAACATTAATGTTAAAATTATTAATATTAGTGTCACTATAAGTAATTTTTGTATTATTAATATTATTCATATTAATAAAATTGTTAGTATTAATAATATTATTTTTTATGTTATTATTATTATTAATATTAATGTTACTTGTGGGGGGAGATGTGTTATTGGAGAGATGAATCTAAGATATTCAATGGATATCTTCATGAACTTTCTCTTTTATAGGGTTTTTATCGACCTATGGTGTTCCATAGGGATCTTGGGTTTGATATTGAGGAGTTATTGGTTGGTACAAATTAGATTTTACCACAATTAATTGATGATGGTAATGATGAATTATAGGAGAATAAGGTGAGGTTCGGTTTGAGAATTTAATTAGGTTGATCTATAGCCTTTTTGAGAGGCTTAGTTGTTGGTTGAATACTAAAGAAATGATCCATGACTATTATGGTGGCATGTTATTATATTGTATCAAAAAATTTAGTTATCTGTACATTTTTTTGTCTTCACCTACATTTTTCTTCCAAAATAGGAAAAACCTTGGCAGATTGAGGATCTAGTAAGTTGTATTTCAAAAATCTAGGGTTTTACTGATCAGAGTTTTATTTTTCTTGGGAAAATATTATTTAATTGTATATTTCTTTCGGATGAGCATGAGCAACATGTTAGGAGTTTTAGATATTTGTATTTGAAGCCTAGATAGCTATATATTCCTAAATAGTCTATCAATTTTTATATTTCCTTTGTTAAAAAACCTTTTTAAATGTATGAGTAAGGATTAATGGATTGAATAAGATTCTCTAGCACCCAAATATTCTTCATGATTTTTCAATAGCTGTTGGTGCACTTTTCTGGATAAATAATGAAACTGAAATGGTGTGGTTTGTACATTATTCTTAGATTTTGGTGGAGATTTATCAAAGTTAAACCTTAATAGACATTGTAATTATATCAATTGATTATGATATTAATTTAAATATTATCACTACAAAAAAAACAAAAAAGGTATTAGTGTCAGTTTATTAGTTACATTTATTGTAACCTTCTCAAACTCAAGGAGTATAAAAATATAGAGACATTTTTATATAACCACCTATATTTTTTAAATGATAATAAATACTATTAGATTTAGAGAATATTTAGTTAAAACTTCAACTAAATCTTAAAAAAACTTTATCACCCCACCCCTACCCATGGTGACCCCTCCTAACCTGCATGTTTCCTCTCCCCTCAATGATGACCCACTCCCCAACCCCTGGTGGAAGTGACCTCAATAATGGAACTTCTCCTTAGCCATTATGTTATCAAAACCTCCTAGCCCCATGCACACTATCCCATTATTTTTAACCCCCACCCCGACCCCCAATAGCGGTGAACCATGACTGTGACACCATACGGTAGATCCCTATTCCCTTTATCCTGGTGACCCATGTCCCTTGTGACACTATCTCGTGACTTTGACATCACCCTAACCCCCTTATCTTAATAACTTGAACCCCATAACCTCTTTTCCCCTATGTGTAGAACCAGATCTATCGATCCCCCATTCATTCATGAATTAGAAGTCATTGGCATCACCTCTATAAACTCCACACAATTTATTTCCTTCTCTTTATCATTATTTCCTCATTGACCTAATTAAATGAAATCTAAACCACATGATTGAGTGGTAATATGTTTTCCTTTGTGTTATTTATGTTCTACATGTTGTATGTTTAATTTCAGATTAGGTTAAAAAAAATTCCTATTAGATTTCAGTTTTTCTGAATCAATGTCCTACACTAGTCAATGACAATATTTGTTGAGCCCAACCCCCATGAACTTTTCCAATAAATCACACTTATGAAAAATATTATCCTATAATAATTACCTGAAACTATATTAGAATTTAATATAAATTCATCACCATACATTGCAATTTGATTAAATCATCAATTGAACTATATTATCTTGATTAATTACTATTAATTATATAATATTTATATATCTTTATCAAGTTAATTATTTTTTATATCTATTTATATTATATTTACACTTTAATATATTCATATTCTTTTTTCTAATATTAATTATGTGATGATATAGATTTTCATTATATTTAAAACTTATACTATGTTTATTAAGTCTTCATAAACATTTTTTGTTTATTTAATAGTATTACATAAAATTAATTTAAATGTTTATCAATATTATAATAATTTTATAGTATGTTAATGATATTTTCTAAATATTTTTCATCATTTAGTATATATTGATTGTTCTTATCAATATAATTTTGTTGAAGAAATGTTTTTTACACAATGATGTTAATAATTGATTATACTTGTTGGATTAAACATTTATAACTTTACTTTTTGAAGTATATGGAAACGTTTGGTAATAAAATACCTATGTATAAAATTTAGTTTAATTTTTCTAAAAAAAACCTTGGTATTCCAGGGTTTAGAAGAATTATTAGATTCTGAAATTTTAAACTTATCAATATATGATATAAAAAAACTTATGTGTCCAAATTATAAATTCAAGGGATGGTAGAATAGAAAATAATTATATGATAACTTCATATTGAAATAATTTAATGCTCAATATTTATATTAGTTTTGGAATGGAAAATAAAATGTTATAGAAAGTCAAAATAATGATTTTCCTATCAATGTAACATAAACTAACCCACTAGAGAATAATTCAAATCAAAACATGATAAATGATGCATTTTTATTTTTAGTATACAATTTACAATATTTTAATAAATCAATGTAACCTTTAGTGGATCCTAAATAGGTCATTATTACTCAAAACTTCAGTGACCAAAAAAACGAGTTTCATGAATTTGTTGAAGATGGAAAATAAGAACTCTATAAAGGGTGCTCCAAGTTTTCAAAGTTTTCTTTTAAACATATGTTGTGTCATATAAACTGTCACTATGGAATTATTGGTAATGTAGTTTCTATGATATTAGAGTTTCTTCATGATGAATTTAGTAAAACTAAGATTTTTTCATCATTCTATGAGATGAATAAAATAATTAGAAAATTTGAACTTGATTATACTAAGATACATGGATTCCCTACATATTTCATGATTTTTTTTGGGAGAAGAGTCCAATAAATAAGAATATATAATATTTCATATAAGTATAAGGAAGAAAACAAGAAAAAATGATAGTAAAAATCAATAAAACACCAAGAAGAAGTAGATGAAGAAATCTCTGGAAAAGGTATTATGTTACTTTCCTCTGAAACAATGCTTGTAATGATTATTCATGTCATATAAGAATTCATATTTCATGAAATGGAATGATCAGGATAGAAAAAAATGATATCTTGATGATACATACAAAATATTCAACATCATGGAATCTATTTAATTATATCCAGATGTTTCTTCAGTTCCTAAGAATGTATATTTTGGATTTTCTTCTAGTGGTTTTAACCCTTTTGGTACTTTAAGAACTAATTATAGCATATGAATAGTTTTTTTTATATCCTATAATCTAACTCCATGTAAGTGTATAAAGAATAATTTTTTCATTATTTCAATAATTTTCCCTATAAATAAAATTCCTGGAAATTAAATTGATGTATACCTTCAACCTCTAATAAAATAATTACTAGAATTATTGATTGATTATGTGGGAACATATGATGATTAAATGAAAAACTATTCAAAATGTATGCTGCATTAATATATGAAATTATCGTATTTCCTTTACTAGGAAACCTATCCAGTTGGAACCCTCATCCTGATTTGGCTTGTCCAGTTTAGAATTTTGAATTTGAACCTCAATGATTACCTCATTTTAGAAAATAGTGATTTGTCTTTCATCATTGGTTTCTTGATTATTCCCATAAATCTAGGTTTAACAATACAAAATTCAATAGATATGTTGAATTAATAAATTCACCAAAGGTTTTATCTAGTTTAGAATTCATAGGAAAATTAATTAATGTCCCTATAGAATTTAGAAAATTAAATTAGTATTAAAAGGCTGGGAAGGGTATGAGGTACAATATCTAAAGCTTCTGGAACACAATAGTGGAATAAAATTAGTATATTTTTTAAACTTCCCTATTCTAATTCTAAATTTATATATCATAATCTTGAAATAATTCATATTGAGAAGAATTTTTGTGGCAATTTAATTTATACATTTCTTAAAGGGTAGGTAAAAACGAAGGATCTCCTTAACGATCATAAGGATTTGAAAATCATGCTAAATATGTATTTCTTTTAAGTTTAAATAATTAAAAAGTTCCATATTGGATATTCAAGTAAAATTTCGTGGTTCCTTAACTTAAAACGTTAAACGTTACATATATTGAAAAGTCACAACTCAAATATTTTGATAGAGTAGTTATTACCATTTTCATTCTCAAATATTTTACCTAAAAAATTAATTATAGTTCCTGTTGAGTTATAAAACATATTCAAGGAGATTTATAGAAAAACTATAAATCTAACTGATCTTGATAAACTTCATGAAATAATTTTTTTCCATTTTTCATTCGGCGATGTTATTTCCCCCTTCATTTTTCGTAGTCATGATTTGTTTGAATATTCATTTGGTTGAAGAAGATAACCTAGTTAGATTAGTACACTTTCGATAGATGTATCAAATTGAGAGGTATATTAATATTAATTAAATTTTTCATTATTTAATTTAATTTTATCAAATCATTTTGAAAAAAATACTAATATGTTTATTATTATTTTTTCTAATAGGTACTTAGGTCATTTGAGATCATATGTGAGGAATAAAAGAAAACTAAGAGGATATATTACTAAAGGTTACATAGAGAAATAATGATGGAACATTTTTTATAGGTTTTTGAATATGATTTAGAATAGATTCAATAATTTTGGATGTGTCGACAACATCTCAAATAACTCTCATTATGAAAAGAGATTGTATGTATTTTCAACTATTAGATGATAAGTTATAAAGAGGTCAAATTTTACAATGGCTAAATTGGAGTTACTACGATTTCATGGATATATGCTACTCAATAGTTTTATTTTAGATATATTTATTAAAGAAATAAGATTCCAAATAAAGTGATGACTAAGGGGTTGAGCACAAAATGATATGGAATTATCAAAACTTGTTAGTAATGAGATTATTAAATGGTTCACCCATTGTGTAAGTATATAATCATATTCTCGATATGGATGTGTAGTTATTTTTTATGTTAAGTGTAAAAAAATTATATCTTCTTGTATAGATAATGAATATTTATATTCAATAAGAAATGTCAAATGATTTCAATTTCTTGTCTCAATGTCCTATAAGGAAGTCTAATAGATTTGAGGCCTTCAATATTCTTGTCTTTGTAATTTGTACAATTTAGCATGAAAAAGAGTAGAAAATTCAAAATAGTGGTTTATTTACACTTGTAGATGTGAGATATAATAGAATCATGATTTATATAATAGAATTAAACTATCATGGTAAATTTTTAGTTGTCTTATTCAAATTCAAGTGGGTCAACATTGGTTGGGGAATAATGAAAGATTCATTACATTTTACTTCTACTAAATTATATCGATTGATCCAAACAAGTGAGCATACATAGAATGATCCATTTATCTTGGATTCATAAGAGAAGATAGATTATTATTTGGATGTATAAATACATGAATATTTTAGTGTTTTGGAACACTTAAAATATAGATACTTGACGTATATGGGTGATGAAGTTCAATTGGTACTTTGTGGTAGTGAACTTCATCAACCACAAAAAAAAATATTTATTTTCCTCAAAATATTGAAATAATAAAATTTCAAGAGAGGGTAAAAATGAAGTACTCGTCACAATGGAGGTTGATCAAAATAAAAAAAATGAAGATGAATATAATTTAATATATAAATTTGTAATGAAACTTTAATAAAATTTCTAATTTATAAGTGTTTCATATATATATACATTGTTATATTTTTTCCTTCTTTGTAAAAAATAATTCTTTTTTAATAAATTGAATATATTATAAACAATTTGAATTAAAGGAATGATGATTTTTTTAGATCCTAGTTGATCAACATCTCATATCACACCACCACCACTATCACCTTTAGTAGATTTGAGTGATTTCACTGTACCAGAGACTACTAGAGATCTAATAGCTTTCCCATATTTTTTGGTAGGCCATTTTTTGATGCACCTTAGTGATGGAGAAGTTAGTCTCCCCTATATCTAGGGGATATTGATGATTTACCATTATTGGTATGCATTTCATTGTAAAAAACTATATATTTTATTAATTTTTTAATTAATTTTTTAAACATATAAAGATACAAATTGAAGAGATATAAAGATGGACGTAACATATGTATGGGATTTGAAATATGTGGAAATTATTATTCCATTTGATGAGTTTAGGGTTCTTATTAATGATGCTTCTCGAATCTAGGGACATATTCTTAGGAAGATTTCTTGTGAGATGGTGAGATTTCCCATTAATTACAAATATTGGAGGCATATTACCATATCTTGAAAAAATGAATTATTTGATAACCAAGTAAAGTCAATAGAAATTTAATATTCCTTGATTAAAAATTTAAAAAAATAAGTAAAATTACTAATACAATTAGAAAAATTATGTTTTTTATTTCAAGATGTTTTTATATTTTGATGTTCCTGACATTATTTCATGCCCACAAACCCTGAAAACATTGGGTAAGAAATAAAGAGGCTTTGAATAGAGATAATGGAATGAGTTTAATGACATGTCTCTAAGATCTCGAAAAATGTATGAGAAAGTTCTTGATGTCTTGTCTTCGGAGAAGTGGAGGTTGTTTTTTTTTTATATCAACAAAGATTCATATCATTAGGTAATTATATATTTTATAGATTATTAATAACCTAAAAAGAATACAATTATAAATTTTAATAATATTTATATATTTTGTATGAATTTTCTAAAATGGTATAGTCAATCATGAAAAAAAAATCTTGTATTGCTTGGTTGTAAATATTTTCTTGAAAAAGAAAAATCTTGGTTGTATTTTATCCATTATTAGTTATATTATTTTATTATAACTAGTTTTCTTAACATTTATTTTTTTATAAAGGCTAATGAATTAGGTCACTTAATTGGTTGGAGAGAGGTGGTCCAAATGTTTATAGGAAACCTAATGGAAATTTTATGAATGAACCTACCATAGACATTGGAGTAAGTAATTTTCATTAATGTTTAATGTTATTTCATTATATAAAAACAATATAATGAAAAATAAATTACAAAAAAATACTTAAATCCAATTAAACGGGGTTGGATGCATGAATCAAGTGGTTTCAATTATATCCATTAGAACCATTTGATCTAAGTAGTCAGACCCAATTAATTAGGTTTAAGGATTGTTTGATGTTATAATTTGTTTTCTCATTATTATGTTTTTTATAGTAATGAAATAATATTAAATATTAATGAAAAAATTATTAAATAGATAATAATTTGATGTTATGATAATTTAAAAAATATTTGTTATTATTATTGTATTAACTGGTTAAAATTCAACCAAAATGAAATTTGAATCCATAAAAATCATCATTGGTTTCCAAGAACAATACATTTGTGGTCATTTTAGGGAAGTAGAGTCCTGGGAATATACGAGGGATGAGTTATGGTCCTACTCCGTTAGATATTTTTTTATGGGAATCATCATAATTTATCAATAAACCTAGTGGGGTTTTGAGTAGTGTTGTTTATCCGGATTTACAAAGTGAAATTTCAAGGTTGAAATAAAATGTGGGAGAAAATGACTCTTATAGTAAAACAAGGGATCGTCGATGGTCAACAATGGAAACTAACTTAGTTTCTATATTTAAAATAATGATGGGCATAATCCCTAATGAAATTTCTAGTCTTATAGAACATCCTATAAAGGTAAATTATAAATTCAATTGATGACTCAATAAAATATTTTAATAGATATCAAAGTTTTAAAAATGTATGTCATGGGGTAAAAACCAAGAAAAAATATTTGAGGGAAATTAAATAGTAACACAATGACTGTGGATTGATTTGTGAAATGTGGGTACCAACACTACATTAATTTGTGTTACGGTTTGTCTGGGATACTCGTAAACATGTTTTTAGTGTTCTAAAACACTAAAACATGTGTGTAATGAGAAAAACCATATATAAAGGCCTTATATTAATACAAAATAATTGTAAAATCACAATTGAATTATTTTTTATGTATACGAGTACAAACCAAGTTCATATGACATTTGGTGTCCTCAAAATGACTCAATTAGCATTATTAAAAGATATAAATGTTTTTGAAAATTTGAACCATGTGGTAATAACCAAGAAAACAGAATTTAGTAGCCATGAAATCATAGGACAATTAATATATATTCATTTGTTAAATATAAGAAATGGTACATATCAATCCACATTTTATTTTTTCTAAGATTCCCATAAATTTGTTTTTATTTTTTTTAAATACTAAAACTTGCATGTAATCATTGAAACCATATAAAATGATTTCATATTGATGTGGAATCATGGAATAACCACAATTGAACTGTTTCTTATGTGTATGAGAAGAAAAAACATATATATGGAATGTGGTGTTCACAAAATGTCTTAATAAGGAGTCTTAAAAGATATCAAGGTCTTTAAAAACATGCGTCTGAAGTTCAAAATAAAGAAAATATCATTGTATGAACATTCAATCATAAGTTGTTGACCATAGATTGATATTTAAATTTTATTAATTGGTTCTATATCAATCCAAGCTATATTTTTTCTATGATTATCTTAAAAGTATTTTCTCTGTTTTAAAACACTAAAAATGTTTTTGTAGCAGTGAAAACTCTTGTAAAAAACCTTAGTTTGATGGGTAATCATGTGAAACCACTATTAATTTTTTATTACTTGAATGAGAAAAAAAATGTCCATATGGTGTTTGGTGTGCTTTTAATGACTCAATAAGTAGTTTTAAGAGGTATCAAAGTTTTTTAAAATAAACATAATGGGGTTAAGACTAATAAAATTGACTAGGATGGACATAAAATCATAATAAAATAAAAATATATTTATTTTTTAAATTTATGAACTTATACCAAGCCAATATGAGTTATAGTTTGTCTGGAATTTCCATAATTATGTTTATAGTGTTTTAATACATTAAAACATAAATATAAAGGTCAAAACCATATATAATTACCTTATAATGACATGGAATCATGGTTCCAACATCATTGAATTATTTTTGTTGTGAAAAAGTAAAAAAACATCCATTTAATGTGCAGTGTGCTAGGAATGGATCAATAAGTAGTTTTAAAAGCTATCAATGTCTTTAAAAATAATCATTAGGGGAAAAACAAGAAAATAGGTTTGAATGGGTATGAAATCATATGACAATGACTATAAATTTATTTTTAAAAAATTTAGGAACCAAATACACATCAATCAAAGTTATAGATTTTCCAATATGCATGTAAAGACATTTTTAATGTTTTTGAAACACTAAAACATGTATATAATAGTCAAAACCATATAAAACAACCTCTTATTGAAATAAAATCATGGGATAACCACCATTGAAATATTTTTTATATTTACAAGCAACCAAAACATATATCTGACTTGTAGTGTTCTCGAAATTACTCAATAAGTAGATTTAAAAGATATTAGAGTCATTAAAAATGATCATGAGGGGGTAAAATCCAATAAAATTGTGTTGAATTTAAATAGAATCATTAGAGAATAACAATAGATTTATTTGTAAAATATATGAACTCATGCCACATCAATATGTGTTATAGTTTTCTAAATATTTTCATAAACATTTATTTATTGTTTAAAACACTAAAATGTGTATGTAATGATAAAAACCATAAAAAATTACTCATATTGATGTGAAATCCTGGGAAAATGATTGATAAATTTTTTTTGATATGTATAAGTAGACCACACATCCTTCTAATGTGTGGTTCACTCGAAATGACTCAATAATGTATTTAAAAAAATATCAAAATCTTTAAAAACTTGTGTCTTGGGGTCAAAACAAAGAAAATAGTGTCAATTGGTTGTGACTAACTGACTGAAAATTAATTTTTACTTCCAAACACTTTTAGGAATAGTGAGATCTGAACATCCCTTAATACCAACCAGAACACGACTTCAAATATACATAAAAGGACATATGTCAGACAACCACAAACCAACCAGTACACCACAAGACTACATATCATAATACCCGTAATCATCTATGCATCCCAAAAAAGAGTCCCCTTTTGTCATAGCCGTAGTCGATTCCCACTCAGAGGCCAATTTATATCGCCTCAAGAAGTAGTTAATTTTCCCAAAGCTCCCCGTCTGCTCCAGTAAAGGCTACACTGGGTAGGGTTGTTTGATCAAGCTGCCTTTTTTTAAGGCAAGAATCACACCTTTGTCCCACTTAAGGGAATATCTAGTACACATAAGTCGCAGAAGGTAAGAGTAGTCTTTCCTTATTCGTCTTCTTGGTGTAGTAGATATTGGTTCTGCATACTTAGTCATCCTACCAGTCCCATTCTGGAAAATGTCACTGAATGACAGGAAACCTGGACCACACAAATTTTCCTTATTACCGCCAGAAGCATTTTTCCCTTTGGTCTTCGGTGTATTACCCTTGCAACCCGAAGAATTCCCCCTCCTTCTCACTGGTGTGTTAATATCAGTCAGGGAAAGACATTAAACTATTGCAGCATCCACCTCTCTGACCTTAGGGATGTCTTCTTGACCCAACCTAACTGAAATGTTCCCTTCCACACAGGCTCCCTCAGCACCACCACCGAACACAGGACCAGAATCCAAGACAACTTCAAAAATGTCTTCCAAAAGCCCTTCAAACCTGTTGGTTATCATGAGGAAGGGTCGAGCTGAGGGGTATAATCCTCTAGAACCCCCAATACCATTCGAACTGGCCACGCCCGAGGTAGTACCCTTTATCTCCACCCTCTGTTCCTTCCCCAATATTTCCCTATCCGTGTGTTGCACCATATGATCTTCTTGGCAACCTGATCCAACCTCCTTCCTAGCCAAGAAAATAGAGGGGCTCTCCAAATCTTGTCGTAGACTATTGAAAACCTCTACAACCGTTTGGTTAACTTGTGAGCCCAAAACAATGGGATTTTCAGTAGTATGAACTTCCATTGACATCACCTTGTGAGCATCCTTCCAGATATCCTTAACCACAGGACTCGGAGTTCCCCCATATTTGGATCCCGAAGCCTCCATGACTAGACCATATATCACAGCCACCTCCGGTGTTTCGCCCGAAGCAGCATTCTCTCTAGACACAACCTGCTTCCCCCTACATCTACCCTCCAACAACGGATCAACACCTCTCTTGTGGAAAACCTCCAAAGAGTGGCCCAGACGCTTGCAAAATGGACAGAAATTAGTCCAATTCTCATATACCACCTGCTGCTTCCACCTGTATTCTTCTCCGATAGTGATCCAAACATAGTCGAAGGGAAAAGGAGAATCATCCACTTCGATATAGACACAAGGGATCATTGGATGACACACGGCCTCAGTACGGCTATCAGAACACAGAAAACGTCCTACGAGGTTTCATAACATCCGAATCACCAAAGGATTCTAAAAAGGTCAGGGAATATTTGGGAAACTTAACCATACCACCGAAGCAGGAGAATCCCGATTCATATGTAAATTGAAGGTCCACCGTAGGAGGAAGAAGTGAAAACCATTGAAGCTATGAGGTTCTTTCGAGCATGCCTTGAGGAGGTCCACTTCCGATTCAAACCGAATCATGATATGTCAACTATCGAGCAAGACAATAACCGCCCTTTCTTGGAGATCCCATCTACCGAATATGAACCGGTCGAAGAAGTCAATTAAAGGTCGTATGTGCTTAAATCGAGCAACTAGAGTATGATTCAAGAGGGAATAGGTTTCTACAAACTCAGAGGATGAGAGCTGAAGATTAGGGATGCCGTCAAGAATGTCTGGAACCTTCATGAATAGACCAACTTCTGAAAATAGGGGACGATATTCTGGATGGGTGAAAGGCCCGAAGAACCCTCCTTTCCTGTTAACCGACAATTCCCCCTCCCCGACCAAGGGGGGAGGAGTCGATGTCAGTGTCTTCGTCACCGAAGGAAGGAGAATAGCTCCGAAGGTCTAGGGTTTCCAATTAGTTGTGAAATCATAAGAAAATAACCAAATTTTTATTTGTGACATGTAGAAACCATTTCTTTATCAATAAAAGTTATGGTATTTTAGGTTTCCCATAAAGGTGTTTTTAGTGTTTTAAAACACTAAAACATGTTTTCAATAGTTAAAATCAAAGAAAATGACATCATATTTAGGGAAATAATTGGAAAACAACAGTTTAATTATTTTTGATGTATACAACTATACAACATGTCCATATGACCTATGGTGTCTTTGGAATGACTCAATAAGTAGTTTTAAAAGATATAAATATCATTAAAAAATTTCATTATGTGGTCAAAACCAAGAAAATAGTATTGTATGGCCATGAAATCATATAACAATGAGTATAGATTTATTTTTTAATATAAGAACTTACATCACATCAATATGTGTAATGGTTTTCCCAATATGACTGTAAACAAGTTTTTAGTGTTTTAAAACACGAAAACTTATGTTTAATGGTTAAACCCATATAAAAGGACATAATATTGACATAAAATCATGGAATAACCACCAGTGAATTATTTTTGGCATGTAAGTGGTGAAAACACATCCATATGACCTGTGGTGTGCTTGAATTGACTCAATAAGAAATTTTAAAATATATCAATGTCTTTAAAAACATGTGTTAGGGGGTTAAAACCTAGAAAACAGTGTTTAATAACTATGAAATCATAAAAAACTGATAGTAAATTGATTTTTTAAATGTATAAAGTGATTCCATATCAATCCTAGTTACAGTTTTCCTAAGATACCTATAAAATAGTTTTTGGTGTTTCAAAACACTAAAATGTTAATGTAGTGGTCAAAAACATGGTAAAAACCTCATATTAATGTGAAATCATTACTCAACCACAATTTTTTTTTGAAATATAGGAAATAGTTTCATATAAAATTCATTCATAAAAATTGATTAGTTTCAAGAGCATTGCACATGAGTTTAAAAATGATTATATTAATATATACTTATACCTTTTCAGTTAAAAGTGTTGAATCATATCATAAATAGGTATGTTTATGTTTTCAATGTTTTCTTCATGATATATTATTTGTTTTATTTTTAGATGTCATTTTTTATTAAAAAAAATTAAAAATATTATGTGCAAAATTATAAATATATTCTATGCATATTATGTTTCATATTTAAGTTCTTAAATGTTCTACTTCATATTACAGCTGAATGATGCTGACAGTAGGTATGAGGTTGACCATTCTAATCAATGACACTCTTTAGAAGGAAGTAGTTATGGCTCATAGTTTGTGTGGTATGGTTAAATATTATAAATTATTCTACTTTAATTCTTATTTTTTATGTTCTGTTCTAATTTCCATCTTTTGTTTTCTAGTTGATGACATAATATGGTTGGTTTCATGTATGATGATTATAACTGTGGAGGTATTTGGATATAGTGGAGGTGGTGGGATGGATGTATTAACCATGGTTTGATGGTTCATGTTGGATATTAAATATCAAAATATATAATTACTAAGAATATATGGTGGACCAATGGTTTTCTATTTATGAATATGGATGTATGATTGTGGATGTATGGTGATTTTGTATTTATGGTTTAGTTTATTATATGACTAATTTTTTTGTATGAATATTATTTTTGATTAAATAGTTTTTTTAAAACTATTTCATATGTTTAGTGGAGGTTTTACGAAAATACCTCTAAACATAACCATTGCTAATTTTTTTAGCAGCAGTTTAGGTCATTTTGTTTTTTCCCTCTAGGAAAGTAAACGAATGATAAATAATTTATCAATGGTTATTTTAATTTCCACTATTTTTTAAAAAAAAATCCTACCACCTAAATATAAAATTACCACTAAGTACCTAAAAATGAAACATATAAAAACTTCCACTAAACTATAAAAATTCTACTAAATGATTGGATACTGTGAAATATACTATGGTTTAGAGAACTAATTCTAAATAATATTTTAGCAGCTTAAACCGCTCTGAATAGTATCAATAACTACCACTAAGACCATATTTTTATTGTTTGCGTATGATAATTTACAAACATTTTTGTGCATAATGTAAGGTTATTGGCCAATAAAAGGTTAATTTTCAAATAAATCATGTTTTTGGATATTCATAAGGACATTTTGATCATAACTATAGAATGAATAAATTGAAGCCTAATTCAATAAAACAAGGTTTTGCGAGGTTGAAAGGTGATTAGAAGAATTCATGGGATCTTCTTTAAGAGGGATTGAGATTGAATTATTTCATTTAATTGCATCATGAGTGGTCAGTAAGGAAATTTAATTTCATTCTTCCTCAATAGAATGTATAGGGGTCTGTTTGTTGGACTTTGGTTGATACCTCTTATCAACTCTTGGGAGCCATTGTGGATGGTGTTAAATCATTTAATGATAGAAAGTAATATATTATTTGTCCTTATAGTGTCCCTTTTATTATCTCTAAGGGTCCTAGTCCTAAAAATCATGCATAATTTACTACTAGGGATAAGTCTCATGTGAATTTTACAGATGTAGTTGTATTTTCATGTTTGGATGAATCTGGTAATAATTTATCATCTTATAAATAGGTTACCTCTCATTAAAATATATAAGTTACCATAGGGGGATAAAACCTAAAAGGTATAGCACTCACCATGCACTAGTTTTTCATGATACGATAGTGGTGGAGTCTAGTTTCCAATTGAAACCTTCAGGATCCACAGTAAAGGATGAGGATTCTCCGTCTAATGGGTATTATTATTTTCCATCTCCATGTTCAGTTAAAATTGGGTATGATAGAATATTTGATTTTTATAAGGTTATATAAGATATTGTAATGTATTTACAACATCTACATGCTCATTTTTTTGGGAAGTCTATGTAAATTTCATATCATTGGTGGTTATTATGGGTAATTCATGGTGGATTGCTTTTATAGGTCAATTTGGGCTCTCTAAGTAGGGATGGATCAATAATTCTCACATTTTTGATGTAGATTATAACAATGAATTTCAAGTGATATCTCAATAGGTTAAACATAGTTAGGTTTTGAAGAATGATTATTCTCAACTGAATCAAGTATCTGATTATCAAAAAGTAATTTAATTTGTAATGAATGATTCTTGAGTTATTAGAAAGTGGTAGGATATCTCATATATTGATTAATATGTAAGGGATTATATATATAATAAAATTTAATCTTCCTAAAAGGATTCATACACTAATGAAATGATACAGGATGATGAGGGATTCTCATCTATTACAAAGAATAAGTCCAGACCTAGGAAAATTACTCCGGTATAAGGCACACTATGAGCATTATATCATCTACCATTGAAGGTATTTTTACTTATTATAACTCTTTTAATTCTCTAAAATATGTCTCTTATTGGTATGAATTTTATGAATATTTGAATTGGCTAGATTATGACTAAAGGATTTCCTTTTATTTTTTTTCCCTTTAACTGTTTTTGAATGATGGTAGGTTGCATTATCAAACCCCATTCTCCCCCATATCTTATCTTCTTTACTAAAACGGTCCCCTATTCATGAACATTTTTATATTAATATTAATTTTTAATATTATTAGTATTATTATTTATATAAATATTTATTATATAAAATAATTAATTAAATTGAATCCATAGATATAGTATAAAATATAAAAATTTCGAGCACATTTTCTTCTTTTCAATATTATTAAAATTACTATTAATATCAATGTTTTTATAAATGTTTTTTTCAGTCCAAAAAATTTCATAAAGATTCTAAGAAAACTATTCAGATAATTTCAAAATTCTGTAATTATACCAGGTGAAGAAGAAATTTTGTAAATTTGGTAAAGTAAATGAAACCACACATCATCAATTATTTTCTGAAAAGCACAAATGCGATATGGAACCCATTCAATCTCATTTCACCTTGAAAATGAAAATAATTTATGATGTAAGTTGTTGGTTCAAATCCCTGTAAAAAAAATTATGAGATGGTGTCCTAACACCCGCCGCAAATGAAAATAATTTATAGTACAAGGTGGTTGCTCAATTTACCCTTTGAGAAAATATCATTTATAGACGAGGCGTTGATTATCGCCCACTATATAGCATTAGATATTCTATCTTGTTATCCATTTTAGGAAATAGGTTACTTGGTTACTCTTTCACCACATATAAATAAACTATATTTTCTTCGAAACAACACATGGTAGGATATAGGAGAAAAACAAAGAGTGGGAAATTCCAACTTTGGTAATCTCACTACAAAACATAGTTAATCTACTTACCATAAAGGAAAGGGAATTCCCCTTCAAAAGGGTCCTAAATTTGAAAGTATTTTCCCAAAAAATTACATCCCCCATGAAAGAGGAGGCTGAATAGTCATTCGTAAAGGGTATACCCTCCTTCATAAAGAAATCCCTTTGAGAAGGAACCTCTTTTATAGAAGACCCCCCTTTGTGATATACCTCATCCTGAATAGAAAGAACCGTATGCTTAATGGATATCCTTAGGATATTTACCTTTATAATATCACCACACTCCTTTTTCGTAGAATTTTTCTTCATCTTATCCACTCTATTAGGTTTTGAAATGGTTCCCCCTCACCAATATGAATACCCAAAGATTTCCAAATTAAGACCTCCTTCGAGACTTAATAGTATGTATAATCAGGGTATTAGACACACCATTATGTCCCCCTTTTGATCATGCATTACCCTGCTTAAATATATCACTCACTTAACCTCCCTAGTAGTCTAGGTCCTTAATATGTTCATAATCGCACTTCTCCTTAGTAATGAGTATCACATCCTTGGAGGCAGTGGTAGGAAGCTTTTCCGTTTAGGCATCAATATTCACCGCCAACTTGCCGCATGAAATGCGAAGAAAATCAAGCAGTATATTTGTATTTTTTACCTATAAATGGATATTAAAGCCCCATTTTGGGATTCAAAATCGGCTAGAATATAAAAATGGGAATACCTCTTATAGACATCCCTTAGTCTTTCTGACAGACTAACTAGGCTTAACATTACCCTAGTTCCTCGGTGAAAATGGAGAAAAGTACCACGGGCATCCCTTATAGAGTAATTCCCTAGCCTTTATTATAGGATGTCATACCCTTCCCAACTCCCATAACCCCTCTCTCAGCCACTATCATATGAATAACTAATTTCAAACCTTATGTTTCCAATTCTGGTGTAATTCCATTCTAAACGCAATAGTGTGATATAGAACAGATTCTATTATCTTTTTTTTATCACATCAAGCATGAATCATGTGGACTTAGAGATTGGTAATGATTATTTCAATAGAATAATTAGAATATATTCTTTGATCCTACACCATTATTATAAGAATCAACACTTTTGAATAATGTATGAGGACCCTATAGTTTTAATCATATTATTACATGATTATTAAACATAAACATCCATTAATACAACACAATGACCATAAAGTCCTGGTTTATTTGGAAGAATAGGTTCGTAAAACATCAAATTGAGAATAAAAAATTATTTTATTCCCCATAATTAGATCCTAAATCCTTTTGAGCATATAAACTTCAAGGTATAACCTGAGGAATACATAGGAAAGTGGGGTGATCTAAAAAGATCAATAAGGGAATAAACATGATAAGGAAACATAATCTGTGAGTCAAAAGTATAATATGATATCATAAAGATAATTTTAATGAGTAATAACGTAAAATAATAACATAAATAACATGGTATCAATAGAACATGGTAGGATAAGAAATGTGGTAGAATCATAAAACATGACGTAAACATGAGTCAAGGATAACTTTATAGACAAAATCATATGGTTAAAAACGTTACATAATGTATTAGTTTAACACCCTAATCTAATACATGATTTCCCATTAGACTAAAACTTTACCCAATGCATTAGAGAACTATTTTGGAATTCCCATCAAAACATTCTCACAATATATGTGTTCTACATAAATGAAATCAATCATAATTCATAACATAAGAATTACCCATGGAAAGAAAATGGGTTTCATAATCTTGATTCTTGTCATATTCAAAGTAAATTTAGAAATGATAGAATTTGAGAAATGATTATAAGGTATGTATTATGCCGTCAAAGTAAGAGATAATAAACAAAAAATATATGTGAGATAAATATATACATAATTTATAATCAATGAATGACATCAAATCTTGTTTTTTTTAGGGAAATAATTTTAAAAATATTATAAAATTATTTATGAAAATAACCTTTTCACTTTGATTAACCCTAAAGGATGTCATATTATATGGAAAATTATTTTGAAAGATTATACTGAACATTTATTGAAGAAAATATAATTTCCATTTTGAAATATATTATTTAAAATCTATAAGTTTCTTGAAAATTAAAGATATTTTTTTAAATAACCTTTGAAAATTAAAAGTAATCATTAAAAATTTGAGTGGTCCTGATGGAGGAAGATTTCCATTTAGGTTTAACATTTTCAAAAAACAAATATTTCATTCAAAATTTTGTAAGAAAATTCAAAAGGAATCTTGTTTGGAAAAAGATGGGAAGAATAATTTTAATTCTTTTAATAAATCCTTTTAGGGGTAAATATGTATTTAAATAATCATAGTAAAACATTTTTGAACTTTGATTAGAAAACATGGATTTTTATGAAAAGGGATTTTCAACTGAAGATAAAAATGATATCAAATTTTCTTAAAACAAATCATAGTCATTTGAAGTAAAAAATATAATAAAATGGAGCTATTACTTCAAAAACATATTAATAACCATATGAGAATAAAATTTAATTGTTCTAATAGTAAATTATCAAATAATTTCTAGAAATGGATATTCAAGCATAAAAAATCATGATTAAAATGAGATTAAAATGTAAACCATTACCACTTTAGTAACTTTTGAATCATTACTTCTCATGAATTAAGTGAATCAATTGTAACATAAAATATCATAAATTGTGAATTATTCACAATATAGTATATAAAGGTGAAGTATATACACCATTAAAAATTTATTATTTTCATAAAATAACACGTGTCTCAAACATAAAAGTTTTTAGAAAGAACATTTATAAAGTTTGTATCACTGAAGTGGCAGTTAATAAATGAAGTAGTTATCTATAAAAAATGTAAATAAACACAAATAAAAGTTCAAATACAATCATAAATCAATAAAAGGACATTTTACATATAATGGTGTCATAATTTAATGAACAAAGTAGATATATAGCCCAATGAATGGAAATTGAGTCAAGAAACCCCTTACCACACACTTCCCTTTAGTTGAGTTCTCATTAACATCATTTATAGTAGTTTTTAATAATTTTATTAATATATAAAATTTAATATTATTGTTTATAATATCATATATTATCCTTTTATAACATCTTATTACTCATTAGTTAATAATAATGCATTATCACTCTTGTTTTGTTTGTCAATTGCCTTGTTTTCTACTACACATTTCGTCGTGAAAGTTCTAGATATTGAACATTGGTTATATTTAAATCATACCCAGAATTATATTAATTTTAAAAATATATTTTTTCTTATTTTATACATATTTATAGTCATTATTCAATTTTTAACATGTGGAATGAATCACATCACTTCATGGAGACGATATGTCATACGTACGCACGAGCGACATTATCATTTCCTTAAAGGGTGAAGGGATAAGGAAGTGGATTTTATAGTAATTTTAAAAAATAAATATCATGTAATATATATCACATATATTTATTAAATATATAATTTGTTACCTTTCATTTAAAGCGTTAGTGAAATATGAATCACATCGCTTTGTGAGGTAGTAGTCCACCGTACACAAGATTGACGTTGTCATATTCTCTACGGAATAGAAAGTAAGAAGGTATATATGATATTATAATTCAAGATGTATAAATATATCATAAAAATATTATATAAACATTAAATAAATCAGTATATAAAGCAATTACAGGCGGTGATGGAAAACTAATTATGTTGGTTCTCAAAGAGGTAGTCTGCCTTACACATGATTGATGGTTTTGTTTCCCATTTGAGAGAGGGGAAGATGGTTTCAGGTCATGAACTTAAATAAAAACATCTCATTATATGGAATATACTTGGTTTATTATATCATCATGGATTAATAATATTTTATGAAGATGGAGAAATTAATAGAATAAAACGCTCGGTTATGGATGTCAACTCTTGTTCGGACAACTTCTTTTTGTTCGCACAACAATCCTTCCTACGCTTGCTTTATAAATAAACCAAGGATTGTATGATGATGTCAAGGAATTTATTGATTTTTTTTTTGGTTTTTTCTGGTCTAATGGGTTTTTAAATTGCAGTGAAGGAGAAGAGAGTGGTGGCCTTCTAAAAGAGGACACACTTGGGATTTTTGAAAAGAAAGAATCCCACCTATGTTTTTATCATTCAAAAATTCTCCAAAATGGACCATTGTTTTAACCTTATAAGATATAATGTATAATTATGACCATAAAATTGTAATTAGATACGTTTTGGGTCATTTTTAATTCTTATAGTTTTAGTTTAACCCCTGATAAACCCATTTTCACCTTAGCCCTAGTAAATAATTTTTATTATTTTCACTATTAATTATGGTAAAAAATTAAGTTGAAGTTATTGGATAATTCAAATTATTTTAATAAAAAATATGAATTCTATTTTTTTAAATTAATTTCACATAATGTTCAGAAGAAACTTTATAATTAAACCCATAGACGTGTCAAAAACAATTTTGTAAAAGAAAAACATTCAAAGAGGAAAGAGTTTATATATATAATTTCAATATGAAATTGATTCAAATGAAATAATTTAGATTAATTAATATATAATTGCACTGATTTTACTTTAAAAAAATTAAAACAAAATTGTTATTTTAAATTATTTAAATAAAAATGAAGTTTTTAATAAAAATCTCTATTTTTCATTATTCATCGAAAAAACAAACTTTTCAGAAAAATCCAAAAAAACAAAAAGATAATTTTGATATGATGATTTCAAAAATTTATTTTTTTTATAAAATAAATTTATTAAATTTATTAAAAATTAATTTTATATTATGTGCACAAAGCGTGACTAATATTCCTTTAAGAAAAAATAGATTTTTTTCGTAAACATTTCTTTATTTTTAAAATGGTTCTTATTTTATTTCTAATAAATAGATAACCATTGAATTTATGTTATAAATGTATAAAAAATAAGTTTCAAGATTTATTTAGTATTATTCATACACATCAATTTATTGGATTGATTATAATTTTCATGTTTAAATAGTTTTACTTTAATAGAGTATCATGTTTCATTTAAACTCTATGTTTCATACATCACAAGATATCAAAGAGATAGATTGTATTTTAAAATAAAAATATATGAAAGTGACAGTGTGTTACCTTATCTTCTAAACTTTTTTTTGTGTCATATAATCTATTGAACATGATGTTCCTCTTTTAAAATCTTGGTGCGTTACATTCAACCCCCTTAAATTAATTATATCCTTACAATTTAATATTGATCCTTGAAAACACGGGATTGAAATTTGAAAATATCTTTCTTGGGAACCCACATTGTGAAAAGGGTTAAAACAATTTTCTTGATAAGAGAGAAAGGGACTTGTTAAGGTCATCCAAAATAAAACATTATTAGTTTTCCATGTAGGATAACATTGGTGGAAAGTGAAGATATAAATATGAAAGAAAAGTGTAAATAATTATAGAGAGTGATATATATAATTGATCACAAGAAGTTAAATGATAAATGGGATGTTAAGGACCTCAAAACCATAAATATATTATTATTTAAAAGACTATTAATTCATTAGATATAAAGTTAATATGATACCTTTTTTCAATATCCTTTTCCAAAAGTTATGGAGTTATTTTACTATCTAAGATTATAAGGAAATATACTTACTTAATATCATTATATTTCATAAGAACAATGTCATTTTTTGGTTTTGATTCAATCAATTTACACTTTAGCTATTACTCCAAAAAAATTAATATCCAAAACAATAAAAAATTTATGCTTGAAGCACTAAAATTAAATTTTAACAGATCATAAGATCTATAAAAGAGTAACAAGTTATTACTCCTATATTTATTAAAACCCAAATGGTTTGTGGAAAGTTAGATAATATACAAATTGAATATGAAATTATCAATATCCAAAATTCATCAATGAAACTATAGGTTTAACATAGAAAATTTCTTAAATAAATGACCTATATCCCAAATAACCTAAGTAACCCCAACATCAAGCATAACTCAAAGATTATATTTTCCTCAATTTTTCATTTTTTATATAGAGTATCACCTTGATATTAAATAACCATTATAGTTCATTTGTACCATTCAGTATATTCTTGATCCTTCACATAAAAATTCTACAAAACAATCCTTATATATATATATATATATCATGATTCAAAAGTTTCTTGAATTCTATTACATAATCAATTCAATCGTTCTACTTCAATCTTAAACTAATAACTAGGCTTCATCGTATTATTCCTTAATACCTCTATACTTTCATATTTCATTTATTTTCTCTTTATCATCAAAAATAAAACTTTTACTCGTATAAAATTTTGGATCATTTTCTTCAAATTTTCCCCTAGTACATTAGTTTTAATAATTCCCATATTTAAAACATTCAGCAGTTGATGATGCCTTAGGGAAACCATTATTACCATCCATTTAAATATCTAAAATTTTCTACTTTACATGATAATAAATTACTTTGTGTACTTCTTATCCACACATAAATCTTCTTATTATACCTTTGATATATTCCATTGATTACTTCTTCCCACATTCCCTACATATAGGATGTTCAATCTTCATTCCTCCATGGTCTCCATCACCTAAACTCTTAGAAAACTATATCCTTCTCATCAATTGTGATTTTGAGAGTAGGTTGAGGTGCAAGTTGACCATCATATATTGTGATAACTGATTCAGATTAATAATAATATACTTTACCCTATCATCATCCACTTTCATTTCTCATCAATACATTTTATATCACATTCAATAATAACTCATATCCTTCTTATTCCCACTATTGACTAAAACAAATAAAAACCCAATATGAGAATACTTTAACATTTTAAATAGAAACTTATAAACTTAAAAGGAATAACTCATGAATGATAAGTATATACTGACGTATTCTCCCTTATGTTTTAATCTATGTTATCCATGATATTGTTTATTATTATTTTTATAACCTAACAATTCATCCATGTCCTTTATAATGTTTTGTAAAACATTTATAGTTTTCAAAAACATATCCACCGAGAGTGTCAAACCAGGTGTGAATCAAGGAATATTCTTATACACCAGGTGATGACCGAGTCAAGAACAAAATACCCTTTTAGGGATTATTCCTAGGTACCTCAGTTCTAGAACCACATCCATTTGTAGTATCTAAATAGGGATGTATTTTCTTAAAAAATACTAACTATATAATTCACCAATATTCCATGATATTTTTCTATTCTTAGTATTATCCTTATAATTATCCCTAACATTCTCAATTAAATTTTATTATCCTAGTTTTTTAAGGTTGACTAAATATTTTATCTTATAAAAACTATGATTAACCAATCCTTTTACTAATATTATTTCATGATTTTTAAACATAAACATCCATAAATACAACACAAGGATCGTAAAGGACTAGTTTATTTGTATGACTAGGTTCATAAAACATCATAGTGAGTATAAAAAACTTTTTATTTTACTCACTATAATGAGATTCCAAATCCTTTTGAGCACCTAAACAGTATGGGATAACCTGTGGAATAAATTGACAAAAGGTGTGTGCTAAAAATCTCAATAATGGGATAAACATGATAAGCAAACATAACATGTGATTCAAAAGTATAATATGATATCATAAAGATAAGGATCATGTATAACCACATGGAATCATAACATAAATAATATGGTGTCAATACATAATGGAAGAATAGGAACTTTGGAAGAAACACAAAACCTGATATAAACATGAGTCAAGGATAACTTACATGACAAAACAACAAGGTGGGGAAATGCCCAAAAGTTTTGGATCAGTATATATATAATAATAATTATAGGATATTAAGGATTTTATTATAATGAAAATAATTAAAATATGGGGGATAATTTTATTTATAATATTACTTTAAAATAATTGAACTAAACAAACCCAAAACCTCTTTATGTATCATTATCAGACTCAGACTTAGCTTGATTAACAAAGTCACAAAATTGGTACTTGGCTACGATCAGATTAAATCAGAATGAAAATATTAATCACTATAGATCCAGTTTATTATAGTATAAGAATATTAATTATGATTTATATGATTAAATAAAATGTATTATTATTATAATTA
The DNA here is from genome assembly GCA_963277665.1 of Viscum album. NCBI lineage: Eukaryota > Viridiplantae > Streptophyta > Magnoliopsida > Santalales > Viscaceae > Viscum > Viscum album. Next base: position 1,763,386,948 of record OY728123.1, read on the forward strand.
TATTTATATAGATAAGACAATAAGAATACAAAGATGAATATGGTTATCCATTTCTATTAAATGTGAAGTGGAATATAAAAACTTGTAACAAAAAGTAATAAAATACCATACAAAAGAAAGAATGACTTTCCATATATTAAAAGATAAACATATTTTAACCATAAGGTGAAGGTAGTATATAACCCATAATAATGGTATCCACTATTTTATACTTACAGCAAAGGTTGTCTTTCCATACCAAGGAAATACATCGATATGATAATCAGAATAGATCTGTCTTCCTATCCTTAGAAGCTCTCGATATGATGATAGGATTCTCTATCTATCAATCCCCAGTATCCCTCGATCCAATAATCATATTATCTATCTTTTTATCCTTATAATCTCTTATTTGTTACAATAACCCAACTCAGTTACAATAAAAAAAAGTTTGTAAGGATTCAACTCGATAAGTTTTTCTGAGAATTTCTCTCTCTAAAGAAATACAAAGATTAAGAACAATTTGTTCATCTTGATAATTTTTCTAAAAAATATAAAGAAAAAATAATCAATAATATCAAAACTCTTTAAATGAACCAGTGTATATAGGTGATCTCCCAATGGTCATGTTGTAACCTCCCAACGGTAATATTAGTGAGTTTTTTTAAATTCCTTCAAACATCTAGAACATGAAAACTCATAATTATATGGTGTAATTGAAAGTATAATGTTGTATTTATTAATATATTTGTAGTGTTAACGTTATCCCTTACATTAGAAACAAGTCTTCAAAATATGATTATAAACTTTAGTCAATCTGATTGACTTTCAAACGATTTTCATTAGAATAATCCTTATGAGTATTAGTTTGATGTTATCAATATCAGTATCAATCTAATTGTTACAAATTTTTCAGTACTAGATACGTGACAAAAAGTCTAATTTGGGATTCTGAAAAAGGTGATTCTGATTAATTAGACACATAATCATTGTAATAATTGTAATGAAAAATATAATGTTTATATCCTCAATACTTTAGAAATTATTATAAGTGTAGTAAAAGGTAATATTTTCTATAAAAAATCCTAAAACATTTAAGACATGATAATTTTATAAACAAGTTTTCGAAAAAGTGTTTTTTAATTCCAAATCAAAAGGAATGGAAAAGTAATAAGTTGAACTTTTGACTCAACAATATCCCCCTTTTTGGAAAGAAAAAAACTAAAAAACATAAATGGAATTTTTTTTAATAAACTTACATCCCATGTCCATTTAATTACTTCTTATCCAAAGTTAATCATTAAAACATTAACTTCTATTGATTTTATAATTATACAAAATATGATGGAGAGGATGATATTGAATTTGATAAATTTCTTCTTAGGATAATATCTTCCCCTAAAGATCATATTAACCCCCATAAATATGAATCTACCCCTCTGTAAAAATTTCTACTCCATAATTATTTCTACCCTTTTCTATAAAATTATCCCCCTTTGTGATTTAAAAAATAGAGTAGCGAAAATTCCAAATTTTCCTAAAATTTTAGAGATGTAAAAATATATGAAACAATACAATAAATTAACTAATCATCCAAAAAATATGAAAGAAAAATGAACCAATTGTAATTGGAAAACATTCAAACAATTCAGATTTGGATGAAAAAGTAATTCATTCATAAAAAACTTTCAAATGTCATACAAATACAATGAGATTTCAAAATAAAAAAGTTAATCTTTTTTCATCAAGGGTTTTACAAATTCCTTTACCTTATTGAACTCATGTTGGTCATTTTCATGATTCTCAACTTTCTATTTTTAAATTCAAACTTTTTCAAACAAATATTTTTCTTATTCTCTCAAAATGTTAACTTAATATTCACATGATCTGAATCTATTCATTTCAAGATCCAAATATAAAATGTTCTTCATTGTAGATTCAACTTCCATGGTTCAATAATCTATTTAATATTTTAATTATTCCAAAAAATTAACTATTTTAGCCATATGCGATTATAAATCACTAAAAGAGTTTAATGATTCCAACAAATGCTCCATAATAAAATCAAACTAATCCTCATGCATCTAGATATTAGCATCAACTTGATGAGGCCATTTTACCATATGATTACAATACTTTTATGTGGGTCTAATAACATTATTTAAAAAAATTTATATTAGATTCAATCCAAATCACTTTCTCAGTTAAGACCTTGATCGAGTATAATTTCTCATTAAGACTTTCATGAATTAGTTACCACTGAGATTCAAGGTTCACAAAATATAGAATTGTTCCTTTAAATCCTTCCAAGAAATGAACTATGTAATCAAATCCTTCAAAATAAATTGTCACTGATGAATCTAATTATTTATATTGAACCTCAAGAGGTTTAATTTGACTTGGACTAACTTTATCTTTTTTTCCATTTTTTTCTAAAAAAATTGAAATATTTTTTTCATCATTTTTAGAAATTTTCTTATCATCAATGTATTTATAATTAGATAACTTAAGGATATTAATATCCATATAATTTTTGACTTTCTCAATATATTTTATTTTCAAATTTTGATCATCTTCATCTTTCTTATATGAAAATTCATCTTCTAATTTAGGTGAATATTCTAAATCACAACATCCCAATTACTTTTCTTGATTGTATTTAAAGGGTATGTCTGATAAGGATGTCAATAATAATTCTGATGAAGACTTATTAGATTTATTTTCATCCTTATTAGCCTGTTCATTTTTATCATCATCATCTTCTTCTTCTTCACCATCGACATATTATTCAAATTATTCTTCAACCTCTTCATATTCACTTGTTTATTCTTCTTCATATCCTTATTTTTCTTAATTTTAATTCCCATAAACTTCATCATTAATAACTTTATCAATATCTTTCTCAATCCATCTAGTTGTACTCAAATATCCTTTGTATTCTGGTTTTAGTTCATATTCCTTTTCTGAAATATGTGGTATCAATTCTTCTTCCACAATATTTTCTTTTCCTTTTTCATTGATAGAAGAGTCATCAACATGTAAAATAAAATTCTTGTCCAATAGATATTATTGTCACTATCTCTAACTATTATGGTTTTAATTATCAAAAATAATGTCATATATTAATATATATCTTACCTTATTTCAAATATCCTAAACTATGTCAAATAATTATCTTGAATATCAAATAATTTCAATCATATAACTATTCATGTGTGTTTAAGTCCATACAGGCTTATAACTGATTAACTTTGTGTACTTACGGGTATTAACACTATCTGACTTTTCTGAACTACGTGACAAACAGAACATCTAAAATTTTCAATTTATGAGTCACTGACACTGATAGATAGATGACTCACTGATACACATATGACTCGCTGAAAGATAGTTCAAATAGGCATATGCTCTAAATGACTCATCGCTGGAAGGACTCACTGATGCAGATGACTCACTGTTGTATATGACTCACTGATACAGACGACTCACAGTTGCATATAAATCACCAATACAGATGACTCACCATTTCATATAACCAAACAATGAAAAAAATATTCCATCAGTCCAAGTGACCTACAATTGCATGGTGCTACCGATGCAAGGCCTCACCGTTAGTTGAAAATAGTCACCGATAGATCAATTATCTCACAGATAGAAGGAAGGACTCACCATTGAAATAATTCACCAATGTAATGAGCCATTGACTTATGGAAAGATTGATAGAATGACATAATGATGGGTTAAGACGTTGATAGATTGAGACACCGATAGAAGGAGTCACTGATAGACTATTTAAATCTGCATTTATTAATATTATTTCTAACGGAAATATTTGTGTCATTTAATGATACTGACATATTTTATAATCCTTTGTAGTACTTTTAGAAGATAGTACAAGGTATGATTAAACTATTAAAATAAAAAGAACATACTCTTTGTCAGCCCTCATTAATAAGAAGCATTTTTAAAAGAAATAAGATATGCAAAACAGAAGGATGGTGGTTCATGCCTACGAAAGAGAGATATATTGAAGAAAATTTGAAACTATCATGCAACCACTATGAAATCAAGAAAAAAAAGAGAACATTCAAGGAAATTTTAACCGATCTAAAAATCGAATTGAAAAACTACTTAAACATATAATAGAATGAGAAGAATATACCTGCAGAACCATACTTGTACCTGGAATCCAGAATACAACACTCTATTTTTTGTGTCAACTTCCAGAAGAGGACACACACTTCATCTCAGCTATATCTGAAGAGTCAAGAACTACATCTCAAGACACACAGATCCTTCTAAATCCATTCTCATACTTATTTGCTCTGTCGTGTGTATTTTTACATACTTTTGAGCAGTGTGTGTATCTATCAATTAAGAACACACTACCTAGTATATTGAATTAAAGGATACAATATATCCTTCCACTAATATCTTTTTAAATCTGTCTACTCCCACAAATAATTGTGTAAGAGTTCCTAATGTGACCAAGTTGGTCTACCTACAAAAAATTGTAGTAGAGGTCTTGTAACCTGGATAGCCTGTGTGCTGTTGTAAACCCCGATCTAGGGTGTGGATAAAATTGTTTTTTAATTTAAAATACTTGGCGGCAAGTGATAACCAAGTGAAGAGGATTAAGTCTTTTCTTGATACTGAACCTCTTGTTTAATTTCTGATGTTTTTTTACCATTTAATTTTACAATGTTTTATCACATATTTCATAAAAATAAATTAAAATCTAATAGTTAGTATTAAAAAGTGTTTATAATAGTATTAACTTATTAGATTAGCTTCAAAAGTTTTAGTAATTAGAAATTTGATACAAATGAGAAATAATCAATCTTTTGAGAAATTAATTGAATAATCAATCTCTTATAAATTCACTACTAGCTAACTGGGAAATTAAATTTTAATTATTTGGGAATTTAAAATAATAATTTTTAACAGAAATTTTTATATAAACTCAATTCACCCCCCCCCTCTTGAATACTCTAATCTGACCAAAAAAATATTTATTGAAAATATAATATGGATCTTAGACTCACTTGATCAGTCTAAGAAGTTGGTATATCAACTTTCTCATAAGTTCTTTCTACTCCATTAAAAATATTCTCACAAAGAAAATATTCAGTCAAATTTTTATTTTGTTTATTCTTTTTGGAATCTTATTCTAACGTATCAACAAATTGAATTTTTAAATCATTGGATTTAGTAGGGTCAAGTCCAATATGAGGATCTTTTGAAATATTTTATATTTTCTTTTTTGTCCATTCCTCAAAAAATTCATCTGGTAATTTAATTTTTTTCTTCCTCTTCTTAAGAGAATATGTTTCTACTTTCTTTTTTCTTTTTCTTCTCAACCTTATATATCTTCCTTGATGTTTATACTTCCGAATCAGCACAACCAACTTTTTCAACAACCTTTTTATATTTTTCATAAAAAAATCCTCATTTTATTTATCTTATCATTATTAATGAATGAGAAATTTTCTCTCATCAGATATTATATGTTTGTTATTTTTAAAAACACTATGAAATTTTCAACCAATTTACTTAATAAATCCATAAACATGGTGATATTTAACTATATTATCCATGACTTGATATTCCCCATAGATAAGAAAATGAAACACAAAAATTTACATTTCTCATCTTCACTAAAAATTCCAAAGTAGAATCATTAGAAAATTTTAATGTATCATAATATCCTTTCCACGATATGAGAAACCCTTCAATCTATAAATAATACCATGGTTATCTAGTGTCATATGGGAATGCTTTCTAACATTTTCATAATGATCAAACAATGAATATTATTCCTTCATTTTATTAAAAGTTCCAAGATCATATGGATGCTTATGTAAGAGATAATAAGTTCCCCCTTCTGATGGGGCCCCTACCAGACTCTCAAATTTCTTATAAGATAACTTGTGCCTCTTCCCGTACACAAAAAATGAAAAAATTTCCTTTCTATAGTATTTCAAAAACATAATAGAGGCATAAAAATATCAAAAAATACCAAGATAAAACATTTCAAAATCTTTATCATCCTTTTCTATGCACATTGATTCCCATAATTGTAATTATATATTCTTCTTCAAAGTATAATCACATTTTTCATAAAAATATATTTCTATCAACCTTTAACAGAAAGAAAACCATTTCTTGTAGACTTCAATAGATTCCATCTGGTTGAGACATAGACTAGTGAATTAGATGAAAAGAACAAGTTTCGAACTGCACAACTAGAAGGGGTCTACAATTCAGTGGGAAACCTAGAACAACTGATGTGGTACTTGGGGGTACCTCTTTATATAGGAATCAGATGTGATGGTTGAACTTTCAAAATAAATCCAATGATTCAGATTGAATCCATTCTGATCAAATAGTAGATATTAATTAGAAGAAAATTTTAAAAAAAAAATTGAACTCTTAAGGTTTTTTGGAACATTTATCGCATTAAGAATGAATCTGATTAAGAAAAACTTTTAAAACATGAAAAAACCCATGTTTTTATAAAAACAAAAAAAAATTCAATAAAAATAAAATAACTAATGTAATAATATAGTGTAAAAACTAAAAATAATGGAGAATTACCTTTCATAGTGAAGAAATTTAATAGTATGAATAACATGTTCTTATTGGTTTTTATAAGCTAAAGTGATTATGATAGTTTGATTATGACTTAATAAATAATTTTTTTTACAGAAAACCAAATTATAATAGTTTTTTAAAGAAAAATAATTATGATAATTTCATTTAAGAAAACTAATTGTAATATATTTATTAGAAATAATTATTATGCTATTTTTTGAAACTAAAAACTACGTAACAAAAATTGAGTCCGGAAAAGTTTATAATATTTTCAGATTATGAGTATATTTTCGAGGTTTCAGACTCTAAAAGTTTTATAAATAAATAAGAGTCTAGAAAAATCATTATGATATAATTTTTAAGAAAACATAACTTTTTATAAAACTAAAAGTTTTAGAAAAACTTAAAACATATGTGTTCCCCCTATAAATTGGATTATCTTAATGGAAGGAGAAAGATAAATAAGAAGTATATATGAATGATTACTTTATGTTGATCATTCATAGATTATATTTTATATATTTAAATCTATTCAAAGTAAGAGGTTTTGTAAAAATGTCGGCAAGTTGATCTTGTATTTCGATGAATTGTAAAATTATATCTCCTTTATGTGTGTGATCCTAAAGTAAATGATGTCTTGTATCTATGTACTTATCATGAGTGTGATGTGATGATTTTTTACATATGGTAATGACACTTGTATTATCACAAAGTATTTGAGTTCTTGTAAAACTAATTCCATGGTCAGTGAGTGCTTAGTGCGTCCACAACACTTGATCACAACAACTTCCAGCTAATACTTATTCGGCTTTAGTGGAGGAAATTTCTATTGAGTGTTATTCCTTAAAAGAAAAAGAATTTAAATAATCTCTTGAAAAATTACATGTTCTGGATTCTCTTTTCCTATCAATTCTATAACCACTAAATTTAGTATCCGAAAAACATTTAAATTCAAAAAAATCCAAAAGAATAATAAATTCCTAAATCCATAGTTCTCTTATGATAATGAAAAAATAATTTTACATCTTTTAAATGGGACTCTTTTTATAATTTTCATGATATCTTACACACAAGAATATTGAAAACATTAAATATGGATGACTATAAATCATGTTAAGTAAACTTTTTATCATCACTCAAATTATTTTTGATCAATTGGTTGTTCAGCTTCACCAAAATCTAAAGTAGTTGAGGTACTGATGGGATTACTTCTACTTTAGTATTATTATATTCAATTTTTTTAAGAACTTTTATACATTTATGTTGAGATATAAAAATTCCTTCTGGTTTTTTTGAAAAATGAAAACCAATAAAATATGTTAACTCACCCATCAAACACATTTCAAACTCAGATTTCATAACATCTGAAAAGGAATCTACAAATGATTATTGAGTTTATTTGAATATAATTTCCTTAACCTAAATTAAAATAATCATAATATTTTTATTTACTTATTTTATAAAAATATTTGGATCAAAAACACCCTTATCAATTTTTTTTGTAACAAAATTGTTTTTAATCTATCATAACAATCTCTAGGGGCAAGTTTAAGTCCATATAAATAATTGGTATGTTTTTAAACATATTCTAGATGTTTTTCAATATTCATGTGTTCCTGAACATATCCATTAAGAAAGGAACACTACACATCCACTTGGAAAAGTTTGAAGTTAAATAATGATGTAAATTCTATAAGTATTTGAATAGCTTCAAGTCTTATTACCAGTGCATTAGTTTCTTCATAATATATACCTTATTTTTTATTATAACCCTTATCAAGAGCCTATTTTTATTTCTAAAAACTATACCATTCTCATCACACTTATTCCAAAAAACCCATTTTACTCCAATTATAGATGTTTTCAAAGGTCCTTCAACAAAAGTATAGAATTTTTTCCTTTTAAATTCATTGATCTCATCTTGTAAAGACTTAATAAAATCCTCATCACATAAAACTTCATCATGGTTTTTAGGTTAAAATTGGGATTATAAATATAGATGTTTAATTTCATTTTTTTAAGGAACTTTAAGTCCTAACTGGTTGATCTACATCTCTATTAATACCCTCACTAGGATGATTCGTAAGAAACAACTAACTTCTTTGATTTTGAAAAGTCTTTTCTTCAACAATAAGTTGAAAATATTATTGAGGAATTAAATTTAGAAGCAATTTCTTAAGTTATATCATTATGAGTATAATTTCCTAACAAATTTTTAAAATCAGTTTTTGAAATCACATCTGAGGATGTTGATTGAGGTAGTTTTAGAATACTATGATCTGTTTCATCAAAATTAACATATACTATTTCCTCATTAGTAAAAGATTTTTTATTAAAATATATATATGTCATAGAATTAGTGGAATGAACTAAAACTATTCCTTCATCAGATTTGGGTATAAATTTATGCAAGTTATCTTTTGTATTCAAGATGAATACTTTACAACCAAATACACTGACGTAAGAATCTTTTGGTTTTCTTCTTGTTTACAACTCATAAAGAGTTTTATTAATATATTTTCTAATTAGAAATCAATTTATAGTATATAATTCATTACTAATCTCTGAATCCCTAAAATGTTTAGCAATTTAGTATTCACTCAACATAGTTCTAGTTATTTCTTAAATAATTTTATTTCTTCTTTTAACTACACCATTTTGTTAAGGGGTTCTAGATGCTCAAAAGTTATGATCAATACCTTTCTTACTACAAAAGGTTTCAAAATAATAATTTCAAAATTCACCACCATGATCACTATGAATAGTTATCAATGAATTATTTTTCTCATTTTTAACATTGGATACAAAATTTTTGAAATAAAAAAAGGATTCATATTTCTTTATAAGAAAATAAACTCATGTGTATCTATTATAATCATCAACTGGGACATATATATTGTATTTTCTACCAATAATTCTAGTTTTTTGTACGACCAAATAAGTCCATGTGCACTAACAGTAAATCATCATAAGTTTATAATTTAATAATAGATTTAAAACCTAAATTATGTTGCATACCATATTGAAAAGGGTCATGTAATTTTGAATAATGAAACCTAATTTATGGTATATCCTTAAAAATTCCTTTATTAGTCAGCTGATATATGTTTATATGGTTATAGTACCCTAATATTTTGTTTCATAACCAATATTGATCTTATGTTTCACTAAGTCTAGGTAAGTATCGTCTCCTAAGGTCTTCTAAATATAGTTTGTAAACATTCTGATGAAAATTGGTAGAAATAATAAATGCATCCTTAGAACTACGTACTAAACATTTATCATTCATAAATTTCACAATCTAACCATAGTCACATAATTAACATATGGTTATAAGGTTATTTTTATGACCTTTAACAAACAAAACATTTGAAATAAAGCATTTTCCATGTAGAAAAATATTACCTATACCAATAATCTCTCCTTGAGTATTATCTCTAAAAGTTACATTACCACCCTGCATCTTGATAGTATTTTAGAAGAAGTTTGGGTTTCCATTAATGTGTCTAGAACATTCCATATCCATGTACCATATATTTTGTTTGTTGGTACTTTCTTTGTTTTATAGAAAAAAATATTAGCTTCTTGACACCCAAACCTTCTTAGTTTCAATAATGTTAGAAAACAAAACATTAGGAATCTACATTTGTTTAGAAAAATAGGATTTGTGAAATCATGGGGATAGAACTTTTTTAATGAAAAATTCTTCTTATAATAACCACCTCTTTGAAATTTATTGAAAAGGGGGGAATATTTTGGAATAAATGAATTGTTAGTAAAAATAGGTTTCTTATCTGTATAACCCATTCCAGAACCATTACCATGAGAATAGATTAGTCTATACATTTTATGAAAAAAATTATTTCCAGTGGAAAAGTTTGATATAATTTTTCTAAAATAAGAGATTTCAGATTATATTTTTACAACCAAATTTTTATCCACATAAGTATTAGTTTTAGAAATAAATTTAGTTTCTAAACACTTTTCTTAGAAACTAATTTTTTAAAATATTTAGATTTAGTTTCTTTCTCATAAACAGTATCATCAAGATCTTTTGAAAGATCTAATATTTCATTTTTCAAAACATTTATTCTTTAATCAGCCTAAGAAATCTTTTCCATAACATTACCAAGTTTTTTTAACAAAAATTAAAATTTTCATTCTCAAGAAATTTAGAAAATTATTAATCATCATCGTAATAAGGTAGAGAATTCTCTTCTACTGAGTAAGATTCTTCATCTGAAGATGTATAATCCTCTTAATCAGGATAATTACCACTTAAAGAAATATTGGTAAGGTTTTTATTTTTCATTCCTTACCCATACAAAAATTATTAACTTTAGATAGATATTAAAAAAGACCTATGTTCCTCTGACTGTAACTTTCATTATATGTAAAACTCTTAGAACAATCACCTCCAATGTCACTCCATGTGTCAATAGATTTCAGAACATTCTTTCCTTTTGATTTATAATATTTTTATCATTACTTTTTGAATAATTATCATTTCTAACTTTACTCTCCAACTTTTTAAAATCTAGTCTCATGTGTCCAGCTTTTTTAAATTCATAACAAGTAACTTAATCTTTCTTATCACTTATATCCTTATGAAATTTTTTGTATCAGTATTGGAAATATTTATTTCTATCTATATTATTCATCCCTATGGACAAGTTAGCTAATATATTCTCATAAGTTTCTAAAACACTTGAATCGGATTGAACAAATTCTTCCTTATTTCTTGAAGACATAACAAATTTCTTTGTAGATTGAAATTTAGTAGGTAGGGTAGATGTTGTAGAAAAGGCAACACCGCCATTTTTCTTTTTATTTTTCTCAGTATATCTTTTTAACCTTCCCTCATACCAAATAAGGTTTCCAATGAGATCATCAAAACTATGATTATTTAACTTTTTTGTCTCATCAGGAGTTGTTCTCTTAGATTCCCACTCATTGGGCATGATATCAGTTATATATTCCACAAGTATATCATCATCAAGAAATTGATTACCAATAGCTTGTAAACTATTTATAATAGTCATGAATCATTGATTCATCTTTGCAAGATATTTTACTAATATAAATCCAAAGGTTTGATAATAATCTCTAAGAATTTCTCTTCGAGTCTCAACAACCTTGGATGTACCAAAATGTGTAATAACAATATTTTTCCATATTATATTGGTAGCTTCATAAGAATAAATTTTATTATAAATTATTCTTGTTATAAAGTATAAAAAAGTATTCTTTAATCTTTATTTTAACTAAAATTCCTATTTTTCTTAATGGGTGAAGGCATTTACTTTAATATCAATAATTTTATAATATCTGGTAATTATAAAAAAAAATTCAACTCCATTGTTGATTACAAAATTATTCATCTTATCCCTCCATTACTCATAAAAAGCACTGTAAAAATAGGTCATCTTTTTTTATTGATATTTTATATTGAACCAACATTTATTCCTTCCATATATAAAAAATGAAATTATTTTTGTAAAAATACAAATTATTTTAATAAAAGTTTTTATAAAAAATTTAACTAAATTGAAATGGTAAATAAAGTAAAAACAATTCAACCTATAGTAGTAGTAACTGCATCTAATACCAATTTTTAGATCAATATATCTATAATACTTATTATAGGATTGTAAGAATTTACTTATAATGGAAATATATACAAGAGGGGGTGAATTGTATTTAAAAACATAGCTTTAAATAATTACAATAAATAGACCCACATACTCTTCATGTATGATTGTCAAACCAAGACTATGTCTGATTAAAAAAGTCATAGAATCATAACCTGGCTTGGGTCAAATTAAATCAATCTCAAAATTTTAATCAATATAGATTTGATTTATCAGAGTACCAGAATAATAATAATGATAGATATGATTAAATCAAATGTATTTTTATTATCATAATAAAATTAATATGAATAAAACAATTGAAATGGATCTATTTTCCTATCACTCTAATCCCCTGATACGTTGATTGGATTCTCTATCTACCTACCTTGGTATCCCTCAATCTGATAGATTGGATTCTCTTTCTATCAATACCTAGAATCACTCAATCGTTATAATGATTGGATGCTACTAAAATTAAAAATATTTCATAAGGATACAACCTTAAAAGGTTTCACTTTAAAGAATCTCCCAAAAGAAATATAAATGTTTAGATCGAGTTATTCATGCTGATCATTGATCTAAAAAATCCATAGAGAATTTATCAATAATCTCCAAAATCCTAAAATAACTATTCATTTATTGGTGATCTACCAATGGTAATATTGTGATATCTCAATGGTAATATTTCTGAGTTTTTTTCAATGAATTTGAACATGTGGCACCTGAAAGCCCGTAATGATCTCTCATTATTTAATGTCTGAAATCATATTTATTAACACAGATACATTTTATAATTTATTCCTTACATTTTAAATAAGTCTTCTGAATATGATTTTAAACTTCAGTCAGTCTAATGAACTTCATTATTATTTTCATTACTATAATATTTATGTGTATTAGTGTGATGTTATCGATACTGGTATCACTCTGATTTTTATGACTTTGTCAATATGAGAGACATGATCAAAAGCCCAACTTATGATTCTGATAAAGGTCAATCTGATTAATTGGACACATACTCACTATGATAATCATAGTGAATAATGAAAATTTTATATCTACAATACTTTAGAACTTATTCTATGTATGGTAAAATTTAAGGTTTTCTAGAAAAACATTCAAAAACAATTAGGAAAATAAAATTTAGAAAACAAGATTTTAATAAGGTATTTGTGATTTAAAAAAAATGGAATGGAAAAGTAAGAATTAGAACTTAATCATCAATAATAATGGATTAGGTTTACTCCCTAATCCCATACATGAAATTTCATGGGACTTAAGATTCACCAAATACAATGAAACACTATCTAGTTTCACCCATCATAACATGTTCATGGTCTTTATGTGCCACATAATAGAAATAAATCATAATTTATAACATAAAAATTATCCTTTTAAAGATAATGGGTTTAATAATCTTGTTTAATATCATATTTAGAGGATATTTCATAATGAATTCATTTAATAAATGATCTTAAGGCATGTATTACCCTACCAAAGGAAGGAATAATAAACTAGGTATATATGTGAGCGACATATATACATAATTTAGAAGAAATACATAACATCAAAGGTTGTTATCATATATTATTAATTTTACTAGGGAAAATAACCTTTTCATTTTGAGTAACATCAAAGGAAGTCATCATAAAAGGAAAATGAATTTGAAAGTTTGCTTTGATCTTTTCTTGAAAAAAATATCCATTACATTTTGAAGAAGCATAATTAAATTATAAAACTTTCTCAAACGATGAATAAAAAATATTTTTAAAATATCCTTTGAAACATAAAAAACTAATCTTTAAAATATTGAGTGTTCATGATGGTAGAATAGTTCCTTTCATTATAAATACGTCAAAAAAAATCCTTTCATATTTTTACAAGTAAAGTCTAGAAGTACCTTGTTTAAAAAATGAAGGGAATATAACTCTCAAAATATTTTGTAAAAATACAATTAAGGGGAAAAAATATTTAAAAATTCATAGTAAAACATTTTTGAAAACATTCTTAGAAAACCTGGATTTTGATGAAAAATGATTTTCGATCAAAAAGAGAAATGAATTTGGATTTTTTTAAAAACGTTTTCTCAATAATTTTAAGCATCAAAGAGAAAAAAATTGTACTAGTACTCAAAAAAATATTTAATAACTAGAGTATAATAAAATGGAAGGGTTTTATTATTACATGATCAAATAATTTCTAGAAATGGAAATTCAATCATAAACAATCCTTATTAAAATGTGATTTAAATATATACCCATACCGCTTTAGTAAAATTTGAATAATAAGAAACTATGAAGAGAGTAGATAAATTATAACTTAAAATATCGTGAATTAGGAATTATTAGTTATATGGTATGTAAAGGGGCAGTATATACACCATTTAAAATATATTATATGTGTAAAAGACCATGTGTCTCAAAGATGGAAGTTTTATGATGAAATCTTTACAAAGTTCGTGTCATTGAAGTGAGAGTTAATAAATTAAGTTATTATGTGTAAAAAAATTAGATACACACAAATAATATTTTAAATATAATCATTAATTAGAAAATTTTAATTTCACATATAAAATTTGAATAATATAATCAATGAATTATACATATAACCTAATAAATTAAAATTGAGTCAAGAAACACCTTACCTCACCCTTCTATTTATTTGAGAGCTATTTAACCTTTGTATACCAGTTTTTAATATTTTTTTAACTTATAAAAGAATCATATTATTATTTATAATATCATATATTATCCTTTTATCACATATTATTACACGTTCGTTAATAATCTTATATTATCACCCTTGTTTCAGTTGTTAACTGTCTTGTTTTTACGGCACATTTCATTTTGAAAGTTATGAATATTGAACATAGGTTATACTAAAATAATATATATAATTATATTAATATTATAAATATAATTTTTTATTATATACATATTTATAATAATGATTTAATTTTTATCGTAGAGAATTAATCAAATCACTTTGTGGAAATAGTATGTCATACCTATATAAAAGAAAAATTATCATTTCCTTAACGATTAAAAAGGTAAACAGTGTATTTTATATCAATTTTACATGATTTATAACATTTAATAAATATCACATATATTCATTAATTTTATCATTTTTACATTCCATGTGAATTGTTAGTGAAATATGAATCACATCGCTTTGAGAGGTGGTAATTCGTCATACACTCGAGCAATGATATCAAATTCTATGAAGAATGGAAAGTAAGAAGGTATATATGATATAATAATTATATATTAATTATATCATATATATCATATACAAACATTAAATACATCTTATTTATATCCTTGAGAAAAGGTAATGGAAAATTAATTATGTTGCTTTATGAGGTCATAGTCTATCGTACAGACGATCAACAATTTAGTTTACCATTTGAGAGAGGAGAATACTGTTTTAGTTCAATAATTTAACATACAAAATGTAATTACAAAGAATATATTGAGGCTATTATATCATCTGGGTTTAATAATATTTTAAGGTGGTGAAGAAATAAATAAAATAAAACACTCGGTTAAGGGTGTTACCCCTTCTTTTGAAATCATTATTTGGTTTCCACTAAAAACCTTCCAAGCTTGAATTTTTCACCAAAAAAGGAATTTAGGAATATTGGATTAAATTAGGTAACTTATTTAGGTAGGTTGTCTCCAAACTAATTGGTTTTGGAAGTGTTTAAATGAGATGAGAGATGTGGCCTTTTAAAAGTGGGTGAGAGGGCATGCTATGAATGTTTGAATAGAAAGAATTCCACCCACTTTTTTCTCATTATAAAATAATTAAAATTAGTAAATTTGAGAAAATTATCATATATAAGGACGAAATATTAAAAAAATATATTTAATACATATTTCCTATGGGATAAACCATAAAGATATTTTTATGTGTAAGTCCCACACTATCATTTTCTAGGAACCTTTTTCCTAGATGTTTTTTATGTATGATGTTAAACTAAATAGTCTGGTCCTTGTCTCGTGAAATTAAATGGTGTGATGTTTACTGTTAAGTGGAACCAAACTATATGGGTTGTAATTCCTTCTATGAGAATATATAAGAAGCCATTATCATTATCCAGATCCCAACATCTAAAAACTAATTATCTCCCTAGATCATAATAATTTTCAGAGTGCCCGCCTATGCAGCTTAAAAAACAGCGTAAAATAAAAATAGAATCAAAATGGATAACCACTTATATATGCAGATGCTTATATTCACATATATAAATGATTGGTTACAGATTTAAAGGTTGAACATTTATATATTTGGATTTATGAAAGATTCATTAAAATGAATCAAATATATAAGAGTGTCTCAGTATATACAATAATTCCCCCAAAAAGGGTGTGATGATCCTAACCTTCCATCCTATTAACCAATGTGAGTTCCTAAGCATCATAGGAAAAATAACTAGTGATCACCTACCTTTAGAAAGTAGGTCTATAACCCATCATGGATGTTGTAACTATTTTATGTTTCTGGTTCAATGATTAAACATAATTGTAAACCTCTTAAAGGGTGTGATTAATTCCCTATATACGAATAATGGAATGACCGCACCACTCAGGTGAGAAAAAAAATAGTTAACCTTACAAGAAACCTTTATTAACTAGAACAATTATGTCTCTCACATGTTAGACAATTTTTTATTGTTTAATTTTAAGAATTGAAAATGAACCCAATGTGAACCCTTCCAAGAAATCAATCACATATGTTCTTATTTACTTATGATGATACTTTGATGGGTTTACTTGTTTGTATTTGTCACACATCCCCAAGAATAACAATTTGAACTCCCTTCAATCCAAAATGGAATCTTACCATCTATAACAAACGTACACATCTACAGTCGTACAAGCATGGTCCTCATCAAACTAAAGGACACTATCTACCACCCCATATATTCAATTCAAGGTGGAAAACACAATGACTTGGGAGTATCATCTCAATGGTAACATCAAAACCCTAGAGGCCGCACACGAAGATCACTAGTAAATGAATCCTCACCAAGAATCCGACCGGTGACAAGAATTTATAATGAAGCAATCGTAACATTTCTTCATCATAAATCATCTAAATATCCTCTCTATGGAATTAAATAGAAAGTTACTCCCTTATTTTAAAGAGGTGTAATAGGAGATTGATAGTAGGCTCATCTCATCATCCCAGGAGTCTCCCCAAAAGATTTGTACTAGAAATCATCATCACCAATGTCAAGTGGCGTCAAACACTCAGTCTGTTGAGGATTCTACACTATGGGCTCAACCTTAGGTCATCTATACCCAAGTTCCTAGGATTTTTGACCAAGGTTGGAAAATTATCAAAAACCAGGATAAGGCCTACATCTCTTTTTCTGAAAAAATACCACTGACATACTATATTGTAAATCCATGAGAAGGAAAATTTTAACAATAAAAACATTTATAAATTAAATTCCATTTTTTAATAAATAAAATAATTATCAAGTAATGAAGTTATAAAAAAACTCATGCACTACTTTGGTTATTTTGGAATGTTATATCCTTTCAGATTTAAAAGACTATTAAGCATAATAATATTTGATAATATAACAATTGAGAAGTGGTTTCATTTGTAGTATATATAAATGATTATGATAAACTCCAATTGACGCATATGGAAGAAGTGATGTCCTTGACTAAGAGGATCATACCAAATTAATCCCATTTAACAATGATTCTGAGGGAGATGGTATCACTGGGTTTTAACATGACCAATCTCATATAGAAATTCAACAATAGAAATATAAGAGAAACAATTTATATGAGAAGTTAGATTTCATTGATATTAAGGCCCAAACCATGTTTATCGAACCACCCAATTAAATTATCACCATTACACACCTTACCCTTAGAGAATTCACACATGTAAAAAATTCCATGTATCTAGACCACAATAGTATTATTTTTTATATTTTATTTCATTAAAAAATTGTTATAATTATTCATTTTTATTATTGTAACAAATAATTTTTTTATAAAGGTAAAAATCGTTTGTTTTCTAGTTTAATTCCTTATTTTTGATGTCTTATGATAGCCTAGTAAGTCTATGGATGAAATGAGGGTGTCTGGGTCTTGTTTAGAGTCTAGAGACCCATATTTTGGAAGAAATATCTTTGCCTCGCGGTTAGTAGAAACCATGAAACCTAGTCCTCATGGTTAGAGTAAACCGTGTGAGGTGTTTTTATACATAGAATATAACCTCACAGATTTCCCTTATTATTTCACCTAGGTCAAATGCCCACACATTTGTTATAGGCATTTTAGTTGAGGGAAAATTAATGATCGGTGCACGATTTCCCTAACCATGTGTCATAACCATGTAATGGGTGTATTAAGGAAAGTACGGGCATAGGGTTGGAAAAAACTTTTTCTAACCATGTGTCCAAACCATATGACTCAGTTTAAAATGGGTGAAAATTCCATTTTCCCATTACTTCTTGAAAATCCCTCACCCGTATTCCTTCTCATTTCTGGCATATAAGAGGTCCCCTTTTCACCCTTGTGATTTCCTTAGGCCTTTGATCTAGGATTTGATCTTGTTTCATCACCCAACGTATGAATCAAGATTATTTCATATCATTTAATAGCCATTGGTGAGTTATCTAATCCTTAAAATCCTTTCATAGTTTTTCTTTCTATTAGAAACATTTTTTTGGTGAAATCTAATATTCCATATTTCCATGTTTTTCATCCAGTATTCCATTTTAATCTAATTGGGACCAAATCAGTGGTAGGCACTGGACAAATGTTCCTCAATAGGCTAAAGTTAGGTCTTCAATACATTTTACCTCAATGTTTTGTTTTTATACCATGTTTCTGTAGCTTCTCATTCATGACCTTCTAGGATATTCTTTCTAAATTTATAAACCCATTTAAGAAAATTTTAATTTCTTTTTTAAGATATTACATCACATGCTTATATAATTTTTTAGGTTTTTTACCACAACCTGAACCACCCATGGTGTGGGTTATTTCCTTTTTCCATGATTAGGTCACCCATAGGGTGATCTTATCTCTCTATTCTTTATTAGAAATTGAAAATAGTAATAAAGTGGATTGTTAAATGTTATAATCACCTTATAGAACATTTTTCATTATAAATTAATGGTATGAAATGGATAATATTTAGGCTCGTATATGATTATGAAGGGATTAATGGAAGAACTAATGAAATAGTTTATTTAATGGTGAATGAATTGGTTATGATAATAACTGAGGGTTTATGGTATAGAATCGATGACCTAATAGGGTGTCTTGGACATTTATACTCTTTATATATAACCCTCTAGGATTCCTTGGACATTTCTACTCTTTGTATCCAAATAATAATGATTATTTATAAATTTTAACTCCTTGAATCCGGTTTACTTGATCCACTAGGATGCCTTGTACTTTTCTACTCCTTGGATCCATCTTACTTGGATGCCTTTTTTTCAGACCTTTTTATCCAACCTACTTGGATTCCTTATACATCTATACTCCTTGAATCCTATCTTATGTAGTTTCAATACTTGATTACACATCACATGATATTAATGATTCTTAACATGATTTACAATTAGCCCTTATGATTTAGTTTTTTGATCATAGTGATCCTTGATATAGTGGACAATGTCACTTATAATTTTATTAATTTTACTAACTACATTCTTTATAGACACCATTAGTGGTGGCCTACTGAGTGTTATCTCACACAATGTTTGGCTCACCATTTGATACCTAGACAGACTTCCTAGATGCAAATATGGACAAGGTAATGTGTTTGCTTTATAATGCTTGACTGATTGTTTTATAGGATTATGGGAGCATAGAACCAAGATATGGATCATGATTCTATCCGGAGGTAGTTTATTTTATAATTTTTGTAATTTTTATACATGTTTTTACTAGATTCCTATTTTCATGTATTTTCTATCATTTTTATAGATCCATGACAAACTCGTCTTTTTATAGATGATTCTTCCCATCGATTTGATTATTATTATTGTTTTCTAGATGATTTATCTTCTGTTAATGGTTGATATCATACTTCCACCTTTTATTCATTTATGATACACCTATGTTACTTTGATATTGATGGTATATTCTCCCCACAATATCATCATAGACCATCACTACTAGTCGATAGCCTCTAGTACATGGGGAGGCACACTTGAGGCCATGTGACCCACTAGCTTGGGGAACTGTTTAGTAGATCCTAGGTCGGGACATAACAAAGTGGTGTCAGAGGGGTTTTCTTTACATTCTATATTGATACTTGGGATTGGTATACAATATACTAGAAAATAGTTGGGATTTGGTAATGAATTGTGCCTCAGAGTAGCAAACCCACACATAGGGAAAATCCAAAATACCTGGGTATAAGACTTGATGTTCTAGTTTGGTCTTATTATAGTTAATCTAATTTTACCATTGTGTGATGCATGTGATTTCTAGTGTTGGTGGGGATTTGGATTAAATTTTGTTGTTGTCTCGATATTTTAAGGAGATATTGGTCTCATGCATCATTTTAGTCACAGAAAAAATCCACATTTAATGCATATTCCATGTTATATAAAATGCATTTCTAAATTTCATGAAATTTATTATATGTGCCTTATGAGAAATAATTATTATTTCACTAGTGTTTTTTCAAGAAACTGATAAAAATAATTTGTTTATTAGAGTTCCTCAATCAACCTAATAGTTTTTTCCTGAATAGATTAATGCAGACACCATAATAAATCAATAATGGCATATTGAGTCATGGACTATTGGTCGAATGGGATGGAACGTTTTTATGATTTTGATTAAGTGGATTGAATGGTTCAATGAATAAATTATATAGGACTTTATAAATTAGAAGTAGTATTTTATATAATTATACCATTTAAGAATATTTTTAATAAATAAATAATGAACATAAAAGAGTTAACATTTTCAAATGAAAATATTTAATTAAATTGAGGTGTTAATTATAACATAAATGGTGGATTACTTTATAAATTTCAATTAACACTATGTATCCTAGAACCCCTAACTTTTAGTAGAAAATGTGACCTTTACCCAACTTTATTTTTGGTAATTTGATAGTATATTTTTCATTATTATGATCAGTATATCACCCAGACCAATCTTTAGGAGCAGTTAGAGGGGTGCGACTCATTTTCAGAAAGGATTATGTCTATAATTTTTTTAAATCTATGATATTATCATTACCAAATATTGTTTGATGTGTGTTCTTGGAAATTGTAGTTATATTATACAATGAAGGCCTCTATTTATGTGTCGGGAGGGTGGTTAAGACCATGCTTTTAAGGTGGTGGGCCTTGGTCCACTTAGATAACCTCCAGTATTTCCACATGTGATACTAACATTTATACTAAATATGGGTTACAATGACTAGTTTTGAGAGGGTTTCATACTCTTTATTCATAATTTTTAGGGTTCACTAAGGATTTCCCTAACTATGGAAGAGTTGAATCATGAGTTCCATCAGCAGCATCCTCCTACGTTTTCAAGGTATGGTAGACCAAAAGCTACAGATTCATAGCTAGATGCCATGTTATTGACTCTCAATCATCTAGAGACACCTCATGAGTAGAGACTAAATCCCTCTACAAGTATTCTTTATGACTCCTCTAAGAGATTGTGGGGAATTGTTACTCGTTTGGATCATCAAAAAGATATGCATTTGAGGGTTTTCTATATGATATTCCATGATTATTATTTTTATTGGGACATTGTGGGATGATAGAGCCAGAGATTTTATACACTATAGCAGGGAACCTAATCAGTCAATGACTATTATTCTTATTTCATGGAGCTCCAACATTTCAAACCTATTCTATTTGGAAATAAGTTATCTAAAGACAAGCAATTTTAGGATGGTCTCAGATGTGAAATTTGATCATAGGTGAATATATTTTTGCTTAATACCATATCTATAATACTCAATGAGGCACTTATTACTGAATGTAACCTAAGAGAATATGGGGTCACAGAGCTGGGATGGTCATCTACTCGACCCAACGGTGTTGTATCAAGTGTTAGGAAGAAATGATTTGAGAAATCTCATGAGGGAAATATCATCCCGAGTATGAGTGTTGGTAGAACTATTTTTTAACCATTGTGGGAGGTAAGGAAACATGAGGAGATAGTGGGATATAAACCTACTTGAGTTTCAATCCTATGGTAGGATGGGCCATCTATAGCAGTTTTGTAGGACCTTCTCTTCAGTAGCCTCTGAGATAGGTATTGCACCAAATCCACATTTAGGAGCGTGGACAATAGTTTCTAATTTGGTAGGGAGCAAGAGTATGGTCGGCAGATCAAGTAAAGGTGGTGGATGTGATCAGGATATCCATACACTAGACTTATATCCCCAAAGTATTTTACCTACTCAGGGTCACCAAAAAATATCTTAGGATTGTGGATCAGGCCAGAAATATGAAGTGTAATAGATACCCAAGGAGCATAGTTCTAGACCTTATACAATGATAGGTGATATTCTGGCATATTCTACATTAGTATCTACTCTTTTTATATAGGTTCATATTATTCCTTATTATATGTACTTATTTTGGAGAGCCTTGGGCTCTATGTTCTATTCTCATATAGTGAGATGACACTTGATAATCCGTTGGGTATTTCATCAGAAAGTGTAATCCAGTGTAGGGAGTCCCCCCTTGAGATTGATGGGTGTTACTTTGTATGGGGCCTCTTTGACCTTGATATGAAAGGGTTTGATATCATTCTTGGGATGAACTATTTGGTTCCCTTTTGTGTTTATCTTGACTGTTATTACTAAAGGGTCACTTTCACGTCACCATAGAGTGGGATTTCTATTCATAAGGGTGAATGTGATTCCCAGGAAAGTCAATATGGACCCAAGAATCATGTTATTGGTGGGGAGATGGCCCATATTACTATCTTGTATCTGGATGATTAGGGAATGAGTCGGGTAGGGTTTCCTCTATCTGTATATTATTTCAAGTACATTTTCCCAAACTTCTTTTCAAGAATACTTCCCAAGAGAGAGGTATATTTTTTCATTGATCTAGTGGTTGGAGCTGCACCTATATCTTTTCCACTATAAATGATGACTAATACTGAGTTGTAGGAGATTAATATTTTGTAAGAGGATTTGTAAGAAAATATATTTGTACAACCCATTAATTCTTCATGGGGTTCTCTGGTCCTTTTCTACAAGAATATAGATAAATCCATTAATTTATGTCTGGCTTTTTGTAAATTGAATCAATTTATGGTTAAGAGTCGATATCTATTACCTCAAATAGAGAACCTCTTCGACTAGATCTGAGGTGCTTAGGTTTTCTCAAAAATTGATTTGACATCAGTTTATCACTAGGTATGTGTATAAACATTGGACATACCTCATACATATTTTTGTAATAGGTATGTTCTATATGAGTATATATTTATGTTGTTCATTCCCATGAACACACTGATGGTTTTCATGGCCCTGATAAATCGGGATTTCTACCTGTATTTGGATTCTTTTGTGGTGGATTTTTTTGATGACATCTTGGTATATTCTCAAACTAGATGTGTCATGAAAAACACCATTATATCATTAAAAATACATTGATATTGCATAGGTTATATGTACAGATAAAAAAATCAGTTATGGATAGATAAAGTTCACTTCCAAGGTCACATCATCTCAGATATAGGGGTTTCAGTGGACCTAGAGATGGTGAGTGTTGTGGTTTCATAAGAGCATCCCATGAATTCCCTTTACATTCAAAGATTCTTGGGGATATATGGTTATTACAGGTGCATTATACAAGAATTATAATCTCTTACAGACTTTAATAAGAAGGGTGTGAAGTTTATATAGTCTGAATCCTAAGAGAGATTATTTCAGGATCTAAATAGGATTCTGACTTCAGGATGCATCTGGGTTATTTTATCCAAGTAGAAGCTATACCGTTTATTGTTATTCATAGGGTATTATGATAGGAATAGTTTTTATGTATTAAGAGTAAGTCGTGGTGTAAGGGTTTCATTATTTGAGTCCACATGAGAGAAATTACCCAAAACAAAATCTCGAGTTAGCCACCACTGTACATGTGCCCTTGCATTTAGGGGTTCTTGGGAGAAACATATAACCCTATTTGAGTTCTTTTACAATAACAGTTTTCAGGATTCTATCCAGATAAATCCATTTAATGGAATTGTGTGGTAGGTTATACCAATCACCCCTATGCTGATTAGAGGCAGGGGAGGAAGCATTACTTGTACTACACCTCATTAAAGAGACTACAAAGTAGGTGCAGCTAATCATGACGTGCATGATTACTGATCAGTCTAGGAAATAGTCATATGCCAACTAACATCAGTTACCACTTGATTATAAGGTTTGGGATCAATATTTATTTCATGTTTCGCCCAAGCTGGTGTATAGATGGATATGGAGCTAGATAAGTTGTCACCTCTATTTATGGGACCCTTTGAGGTTGTAGAGTAAATCGGACCATTGGCTTACCAGATAACAATTCCTCTAAGATATTGGTCTATGAAAAATATTTTTTACCCATCTCAACTCTGACAATATTATCCAGACCTAGGGAATATTTTACCAATGGAGGAGGATGAGTTATATGTGGATGTATCTTTTGAGGAGTACACAGGGTGTCTTGTTGATCAAAGAATGAATAGTCTCCAAGGAAGGTCAATTCCTTTAGTGTGGGTGTAATGGTAGCATGAATGAGTACAGAATAAGACCAAGGAGTGGGAATTTGATGTATCTTTTTACTGGATAGATATTTTCTCATATGATCCCTTAATACCCTCAAAAGGCCAACTCAAGGATGTGTTTCTTTAAGGAGGGGAGGTTTTAATGACCCCACTTTTTATGAAGGTACAAATCATGTGTTTTCTATTATAATTTATTGTTTTTGACCTAATATGAAGTCCTAATAAGAATATGGAGGAAAATATGGTGTGTGGGGATTTTTCAGAGCTTAGAGCCCCATATTTTGGAAGAAACAGTTGGGTCTCATTGTTAGTAGAAATCATGCAACCCAGTCTGCATGTTTAGAGTAAACTATGCATGGTGTTTTAGTACACAGTATAGTTTTCCCTAACTGTGTAACCCAATCCACATGCACATTAATTTGATGTATAATTTTAAATAAATAGAAAATGAACAATTTTTGCATAGTTTTTCTCATAGTGCACCATGACCCTACAAGGGGGTCTTAAGGAAGAGTCAGTCCCCCAGTTGGCACACAGTTTGACCAACCATGTAACAAAACTGTGCGTCTCTATTTAAAATGTGTGAAAGGATCATTTTTTCTTACTTCTTAAAAATCCCTCACCCCTCTTCCTTTTCATTTTTAGTGTATATGAGGTCCTTCATCCTCCCTTGGGAGTTCCTCAAGCCTTTAATCTGGGATTTGACCTTGTTTCACCATCTGACATCCAAATCAAGATCTATTTTTCTTATTGGATAGCCACTAGTGATTTTTATATTCCTTTAGATCCAATTTTCATTAGTATTTCTATTGACAACATTGTTTTGGTCCAATATAATATTCCCTATTTATAGGTTTTTCATCCATTATTCCTTTTTCTTCTAATCTAGACCAAATCAGTGGATTATACTGTATGAGTATTCCTCAATTTATTAAGGTAGGTGGTCTATACTGTTTCCCTCAATTATTGGTTGTTTATACCATATTGTAATAGTTTCTCATGCCAGGACTTCTGGTAGATGATTTCTAAATTGATAAACCCCTTTATGAAAATGTTAAATTCTTGTTTAAGATATTCCATTACACCCTTATATAAGGATGGAGTTTTTTAACCTCAACCCAAACCACCCATGGGGTGGGTTATTTCATTTTTCAATTATTATTTCATCCATGGGGTGAATTGAACTTTCTATTATTTATCGGGAATTGAATATGGTAAAAAATTGTATTGTTAAAGTTTCTAACAACCTTAAAGAAAATTTTCAATTTTAAATGAAATGTATGACATGGATAATCGCTTGGATTGTATATGATTATGAAGGGATTTGTGGAATGACTAATGAAATGATTTCTAAAATGGTGAATGTATTGGTTATAATGATAATGGTGTGATCACAGTATATAACCAATGACTTACTAGATTTCCTTGTACATTTCTACTCATTGGATCTGATACACTAGGATTCCATGGACATTTCAACTAATTAGAGCATACCCACTAGAATTCCTTAGACAATTCTACTCCTTGGATCTAGTTTACATGACCCACTGGGATTCCATGGATATTTCTACTAATTAGAGCATACCCACTAGAATGCCTTAGACAATTATACTCCTTATATCTAGTTTATATGACCCACTAGGATGTCTTGGACATTTATACTCCTTAGATCTAATTCACATGACCTACTAGGATTCCTTGGAAATTTATAATCCTTGGATCTGGTTTACTTGGATGCCTTATTTTTCACACATTGGATTTATCCAACATGGATGAATTATAAATTTCTACTCCTTGGATCCTAGCACTCACTTAGAATTAAATTTTTCTAATAAAACACTTTTAAGGAAAAAAATGAGAAACCAAGTTCACGAACAAAAGGATATTACCGAGCTATTGAAGTGAAAGTGTAGCCTACCAGATTTAATCTCTCTAAAAAGTTTCTATCAGATGTTGTTTACCTAAGTTTATGGATCCTCCGTCAGAAAAGCTTTGAACCTTAATTCCATATTGTCCCAGTACTAGATGTACTCCTCTAAGTTGATCTTTGCATTGTTGAATCCCCTTACTAGGATCAGGTCCTTATCGATCAAAGTGACCTGGTCTTCATTGGGTGCCACCCTTAAAATCCTTCCCATTATTCTTTCAGCCTCTTCATCAGGAGATTTAGTTTTTAGAACAGTTTCTAATATTTTCTCTTCTGAACTCATAAGAAAGTCTAAAGGATTTTTGGGAATCTCCTACTGCTTGACCAGACATCGTCGAAAGGTGGGGGTTATAGTATTTATTCTTGGCCTTTGACTTCCTCATAGATCTGGTCTCTATTGGTAGAGGTAAATATGAGTAATCCTTTTTCTCTTTTCGGTTTCCCTCCTTATATTACTCCTCCTCAGATTTAGATATCTTTTACCCTAAACCTCATCCTCTGTATCACCGGAAAAGTGGCTAGAACATTCATCATTAGACCTATTCTCAGGAACCTGCTCCTCCACAAAGGTTCTGACCATGTCTTTTTCAGAATTTTGGACTGGATCATCATGTGACAAGAGATCAAAACTGTTACCCATCGCGATACCTTCCACCTCCCTAGAACTATTTTGTACTACTTCATCACTCCCTTTAACATATTCTGTAACATTACCACCTGTTGAAAATGAGACATCCAAGGGAGTCTTGGGACCACCCTCATCCATCTTCTTCAGTTCCACATCAGAGAAATGCACGTTCATTCCCTAGGGACCCTCAATAGGGGTATCTAAAGCACCAGTATATATAGACTTATCTAAGCTCATATGAACACATGAAAAATGAACATGAGGCTGGGGTTTAACTATCTCCTTTCTCATCCGGTTGAAGTTAGAAGACGTCCCATGACCATTGACACTAGTACTAGTACCTGAACGCACTGCCTCAGCGTAAGACGTAGCCTTCAGTATCTTGGAGCCTCCACCATCCAATATTTTTGTATCCAATAGGTTGATACCACTTCCAAATCACTCCTCCTCCACATCATAACCCTCATGGCCTAAAGTAGTAGGCAGTGTATGCTGAGGTTCGCCCAGAACTTTCCTCATGCTACTGAAAAATATAGACACCAATGGATTCACATCTAGTGATCCACCCTTATCATCAGTTGCAGATTTCAACTCAAAGACCTCACCCACTGGAATCTAAATAGACAGGCCTATCTTAGCTCTATCCTTTGATTCCTTATCCTCGTCTGCACCCATCTTTGTAGAAAGAGTTTTAACCCCACGCCGATAGTTTTCTATGAAATGGCCCAAACATTTATAGAACGAACAGAACTCAGACCATGATTCATAGACCACATGCTATTTACACCGAAACTCTTCACCCATTTTGATCCAAATATAATCGAAAGGTGCTCTGTACACATCTACTTCCACACATACACGCGGGTTAACCCTAGTGATTTAGTTTATTTATCATAATAATCATTGATAGACTATAAATTATCACTAAGAATCGTATTACTTTTACTTTTTTTATATCATCACATTACTTCAGCTAATATACACAAACTAGACTCGTTATAGACACCATTTATGGTGTCTAACTAAGTGTTATCTCACACCCTATTTAAGCCAACATTTTCTACCCGGAAATACTTTATGGATGTAGGTTGGGACAAGGGAAATAACATTATTTGTAATTATTGATTGATAGTTTCATAAGAGTAGGTGAGAACGAGACCATGCTATGGCTCATGATGCTATCTAGTGATAGTTTCTTTTGGTCATTTTTTACTTTTGATGCATGTATTGTATTGGATGCATGTTCCCATGTATTATCTACTTTTTGTAAAGCTCTATGAAAAACTAATAATTTTTTAGATGATGTTGCCCTTGGATTTTATTATTATTATTATTATTATATGGATTATTTATATATTTTTTCTGGTTGATATTATTCTTCCTCATTTTATTCATTTATGATACTATTGTGTTACTCTGATCATGAGGTTATAGTCTCCTCTATACAAAATCATAGACCATCACTACTAGTTAGAAACCTATGGAATATGAGGAGGCGCACTTGATTCCATATGACTTAATAGATTGGGGCACTATTTAGTGTATCCTAGGTCATTATGTTTCAATTATTACTTTATAAGTGATTAAATAATGGGTTTGATGAAAATTAGGTTTTTACATGATGAAACTCGAATTTTATTTTTAGGAAATATATAATTTCGACTAAGAAAAACTTTTGATGAATTCAATTTTTTTAAAAATAAGTGATATTTTAATAAAATATTATTATTAAATAATATTTATAAAATTTAAATTATAATATAAGTTTTTAAGTCAAATGTAATTTTTTATAAGGTTCGTAAAACTGTTATTGTCAAAAA
The DNA here is from genome assembly GCA_963277665.1 of Viscum album. Lineage (NCBI taxonomy): Eukaryota > Viridiplantae > Streptophyta > Magnoliopsida > Santalales > Viscaceae > Viscum > Viscum album. The sequence goes on from OY728123.1 coordinate 1,763,416,278, forward strand.
ATAGTTTTTTAAAATAAATAAGGATTTTTTGATTTAAAAGTTTAAATTATCATATTTTGAACATTATTCTGGTAAAATAAATATTATTTTTTAGATTAGAAAATTGATATTATCCTATGAAATTTTTTTAATAAATTTCTGAGATAGATGAATTTTTGGGTTAAAATTAAATATATTATAAATATACATTATGTAGTATGATGTTATAATGTAACAAAATTGATGTAATATATTCCATTAAAGGTATACATGAAAAAATAAATATTTTTCCTTCAAAAAAATTGTTTTTTAAGTTATTCGATTAAATTTTTAAACCCTTAATGAATTCTCCAAAACATATATTATATTTTAATATTTTAAAACCAATTCTTTGTAAAAATAACTCAATTCCACATTCCCAAGGGTATTATTTTAAATATATCAGTTCTTAAACTTGTAAAATAAAAAAAACACATAAATTTAGATGAAAACATGTGAAAACCCCATGGTATGTTTTGTTGTTTTGATTAATTTATCATATTGATTCCAAAACCTAAGTTTGAAAATTAGTAATGAATTATCCTCTATTTTGGTATATAAACCCACACAAAATCCCATTAATATTTACTCAAAACTCATAGATAAATAGCTCAATCTTCCATTCCCTCTATATATCCCTCCAAATATTCCCCCATGCTCTTAATAATCTCCTCCATGCTTTTAGAATGTCCCTCTGATTGTAAGGGATCTCTCTCTCTCCTCTTTTCCATTCAAGCTCGTTATTTTTTTTTTTCCTTTTGAATATCAATTGATTATATTTTAATTCCAGGATAAATATCACTTTACTATACAAATTATTTTCTAATAATGAGAGATCATTTATTCCCTCTTGTTATAACCTTAACTTAATCTGTTACTATGTCGAAGTAAGGTATCCTCTCATTCTACTCTTTATACAAGAAACTACTTTATATTATGAATTTTTTCCACTTGTTCATATTGGGATATGTTTTTATAATTCTATGTTACTATAATTATTATTCATAAGTAATTATAGATACATGTATCTCTAATTAAACCCTTATATAAACCTTTATGTACACCGGTTATGTTGTCGAAATTATCATGCGATTTTCCATGCTAAACATTTATATAATGAATACCCATCTCCATTTTTACTCAAGGTCATTAAACTAGTTATACATATCATTAATTGATTGTGTATTTATATTCATATAACCTATAATACTTAATCATGGGTTTAAAATTGATAACATGCATTGTTATATTGTATAATCTATGTGGAACATTTATGCATGTACATGATATGAAAGTGACAGGTGGGCCTAAAATTATATAGCCCTCAAATATATTGGGTAATGTTTAAATATCATTAGATTCCATGTATGGTTCATGGTGGGTTATCATATGCACACTATTTTATGTTTTCTTAGTGGATAAATTTGACTTATGTTTATGATGGCATGTTTTAATTTGTTTCCACATTCTTATGTTGTCTTTATGCTATCATGTTATATCATGACTCGTTATTAAAGATTATATTCTCACCCATATTATGTTTCCTTGACATTCCTCTTGGATCATTTTTAATAATTTACCTTATGTTATTAATTTCTTATTTTCTTACTGGGATCTATATCTTACCCCTTTCTTATGTATTCCCCTAGTGATCACGTGCAGTTTTAAAATAATGGTGGAATTTTAGGATCAGGTTAAATAAGTTTTTAATAATATCAATATATTTGTATAGAGAGTTTTTATTACATGTACCTAATTTCCCAAGACAATATTCTTCATAATCTCTTGTAATTGTATTATTTATACCATTATGTAATAAATCATTAATTAAGGTGTATTAAAGACATGGGTGGTTATAGTAGGTATCTGAGAAAATCCTAGTTATTTTTGGTATTAAGATTATAAAATACTCTTAAAATCCTTATGGATAACACTAGAAAAATGGGAAAATGCCTATTTTTAAAATTATGGAGTAATAGTTTTCCAAGAAAATAAATCCTTGTCTAGATACTAAAAGTTGATATGGATCTAGAAAACATGTACATTGGGGTTATAACAGCAAAAAAGGGCGTATTGACTTAGACTTAATACTTACCTGGTGCATGAAAACTATCCTTGTTTTATACAAGGTTTGACACTCCTAGGGTATTTTCCTTTGTAAATTCACAATCTCCTTATAAACCATTATTAATGGGATAAAAATTTCAATAAGATTTTATGTTAGGAAATAGATCATGGATAACTTTTATTGAAACCTAGAAATCCATAAGTTAAAGAAAATATGTCATTTATGAGTTATACCTTTAATTTTAATGGTTTAAAATTTATATGTTTAATATTTTAAAAGTACTTAACACTAATTTTCCTTTCTTTTAGTCAGTGACTATGAATAGGAGGAACTGAGTCATTAACCAATTTGAATAACAATGTTATTATTCTCCTAATGAAATGCCCAACATATTGGATGTAGGAAATGAAAAATTTATGCCATTAATTTCTCAATTGAATCTAGTTTTTAATTAAAAATTAAATAAGGATGGATTTATAAATCCCCCTAAGAAAGGGAAAGTTTCAATTGTGACCTTTATGCAACAAAGGCCTCTCAATTTCAATGGATCTTATGTTTCCTTAATCATGGATAAATGGATCAACTCCATTGAAAAGATATTATTTGTCTATCAATGATCTGAGAAATAGAATTTTGTGATGGTTATTTATCATTTGGAGGGATAATATTATCAATACCAGGTATTGTTCAATGATAAAAATCCTGACAAGGATATCGAAAAGATAGATCATAAAGAATTGTAGAAAAAAATTGATAAATATTTTCAGGAAAATCTCTAAGTAAAAAAGGAGAGGTATTTTCTTAGACTCGATAAATAGGATGAAAAAACCATTAGGGAATACAAGGAAAACTTTAAAAGACTTTCACAATATGCCTCCAACCTATTAATTTCCCTAAAAGTAAATTTTACCAATTATTTATTGGGATAAATATGAATCTAAGAAAAGTGTTGGTTATTCAAGACTTTGATGACTATGAGAAAATTATCCAATGTGCCCTCAAAGTTGAAATGGTTATAGGAGAATCACAATTGTTTCATGGGAATATAGACAAGATGTGTGGAATGGATTTTAATTCTCATGGACTGATATAACAAAATCATGGGGTAAGAAATTTTATCATCCCACTTGTCAAAAGTGTGGGAGGAAGAATCCAAAAAAATTCCAGAATGGTATGAGTAAATTCTTTAGGTGTATGAAGGAAGGAAACCTAGATTGTGATTTTTGATGAGAGAATCCCACCAATATAATTAAATAAAATGATTATCTGGTCAAACCCCAACATATTTTTTAATGTTTCAACTATAAGTAACAATAAAACTATGTGAATCAATTCCCTGAGTTTAGGGTTGTTGATGAAAGATAACAATAACAACCTATAATTCCTAGAGAGCAAGGATGAGATTATGAAATCACAACTGTTAAGGTGGATCCCAAAAATGAATTGGTGATAGGTATTCTATATATTCATTAAATAATAGAAAACATAATTTTTTATTCTATTTCTACGCATTCATCCATATCACACAAGTTTATTAGAACTATTCAAACACCACCTAAAAACATGGAATTTGAGTTATCAATGAAGATAGAGATTGGTTCAATTATTGCATACCCAGAATATAATTCATCCCCTATCCATATTTGGGGGATTTATTTCCTATTAAATCTTGTGATACTCCATTTTGTATAATTTGATTCAATTATGGTCATATATTGTCATTCCTTATAAAAATTAAAAAACAAATCTGAGAGAATTAAATAACTCTATGTATCATGAATTACCCTCCAGTTCTATACAAGTTTAAGGGGTATGATAAATATTCTTTAGTACTAGAATCTCAAGAATGGATATAATTTCATTTAGATAAAATGTATCAATCTCAATTTATTGAGACTAAATAAAAGATCTTCCTTCACAACATGAAAATTATAAGTGAATTTGCTGATGTATTCCCTAAAGAATTGTCTTTTCTTCCTCCTAGCTGTGAGGTTTATTTCTCAATCAATCACATACCCAAATCTTTTCCAATATCCAAGACTCTATATATAGTATACATTATTATACTTAAGGAACTCAAGTGATATTTATAGGAGAATCAAGGTAAGTGGAGTATATGTCCAAGTGTTGGGGTGAACCAATCCTCTCCATCAAGAAGAAGTATGGGTCAATGCGCCTCTATATTGATTATCGTAAACTCAATATGATCATGATAAAGAACTAGTTCCCCACAATACAGATTTATAACTTGTTCAATCAGTTATATGGAGCCTATTATTTCTCTAATGTGTATCATCGATCAAGATATTATCAAGTAAAGATGAAAGAGGATATCTCAAATATTTCTTTTCATACAAGGTATGGGCACTATGAGTTCACAGTGATTACATTTGGAATAACTCATACTCCATAAATATTCATGTACTTAATTAATAGAGTATTTATGGATTACATTAAAAAAAATTTGATATTCTATATAGATGATATTCTTATAAACTAAAAAATCAAGGATGAACATGAGGAAAATCTAAATTATATACTAAAAAAATTATGAAAGGAAAATTTATTTGTGAAGTATATTAAATGTGAGTTTGGGTTGGAATAAATAACTTTCTTGGGACATGTTATCACCAATAAAGGGATATTTTTTTATCCTTCAAAAACTAAAGAAATTGAATAATGAAAAGGTCCAAGCTCCGTAATATAAATACAATGTTTCCTTGGATTAGTTGGGTATTATAGTCAATTTGTGAGAAACATATTGTGATTTTAAATCCAAATAAATAAGATTTATCTAAAGGGATTCATGTTTTTCTTGACTGATAAATTTGGAAAAAGTTTTAAAGAGCTGAAGAAGAGGTTAATCAGTACACTTATGCTCACATTAACCACTAGTGGGGAAGTATTTGTGATCAAAAATGATGAATCCAAAAAGGTTTTGGGTTTTGTACTCATTCATGATAAAAATTTGATAAATCATTCCTCCAAATAATTAATTATATATTAGAAGAACCTTCCAATTCATGATCTATAATTGGCAATAGTGATCTTCACATTAAATATTAGTTGACATTATATCTATAGATAGATGTGTTATATATATACAAATAATAAAATATTAAAGTATATATTCACACAAAAGGATCTTAATATATACCAATAAAGGTGGATAAATATCATCAAGGATTGGGATTATTCAATCCATTACCATCTCGGGAAAGAAAAAAATGTGGAAGATTCTTTGAGTGGAAAGGATCCCAAAACTCTATCCATGATAAGGATTTAAAGGGATCAAATCCTCTTGGACATAGAAAGGATGGATATGTAAATAATGAAAAGTATTTTCAACCTACCTTTATAAAATAACTAATAAACCATCTAATCTTGATAGGATCAAGGATGCACATAAATATGATGAGTTTTTATAAAATAAGGTATAAAATATTCTAGAGTTCAACTTTGTTGAAGATGGTGTTATAATTCAGGGAACCTAGATATGTTTCCTATCAAAACTAGAACATAAGAATGAACTTTTGGATAATATTCATAGCTCATTTTTTCTCAATACATCTTGGAAGAACCAAGATGAATATAGATTTGAAGAAAAACTTCTAGTTGGATAAAATAAATATGGATATTGTGGAGTTTATATCATGATGGTTGGTATGATATAAATTCAAGAGTAATGAAAAAATTATAAGGGTATGATGAAACCATTTCCTATACTAGTATAGAAATGGGAAAACATAACCATGTAATTCTTGATTGGACTCCCCAAAACACCTAATAGAAATAACATCATTTGGAAAGTATTATATCACCTTATAAAGTCATCATATTTAATTTTTATCAAGGAAGATTTATTTATTCACCAACTAACCAAGATATAAAGGTGGGAATTGGTAAGACTATATGGAGTTCCACTCTCTATGGTATTGGATTGAGATCTGAGGTTTACCTTCAGATTTTAGAGAATCCTTTTATAAGATTTGGATAAAAAACTGAGGTACATCACTAATTATCACCCTTATAATAATGGTCAACCTAAAATAACTATTAAAACCCAAGATTATATGCTCATATCATGTCTAATGGGTTTCCAAGGATGTTGGGATCAACACCTTCCCCTAGTGGAGTTTTCATATAACAATAATTTCTTTTCTAGAATTAAAATGAAACCATATGAGGATCTTCATGAGAATAGGTTTCAGACACCATCATGTTGGGATAAATTTCGATAGTGAAATCTAATGGTACATTATCTTATCCAATATATTTTAGAGAAGTTTTAAACCATTTAGTGACATATGAAATATGCACAAACCTAATAAAAAATCTATGAATAAAATAATCCAAATGTTTTGGAGTTTGAAGTTTGTAGATACGGTGTTATTTCATATATTGTTATGGAAGAAATTAATGAGGTTTGGGAAGAAAGGAAAGCTAAATCCTAGATACATAAACCCCTTTTAAATCCTTGATTTCGTCAAAGTGGTGGCCTATCGAATAACACTCCCACAAAACCTATAGCAAGTGCATGATGTGTTCAATGTATCCCTCTTACTGAAGAACATACTATACCCCTTACGTGTACTAAATCCATAGGTGGTACCATTAGATAATGATCTTTCATATTATGAGTAGTTAGAAAAGATCTTATATCATATGGACAAAGTTCTACACAACAAGACAACTCACCTAGTCAAAGCATTGTGGCATAACCACAAGTTTTAAGAAGCAACTTGGGAACCTAAATGGGGGATGAAATAGAATTATCCTGGTATATTTTAGTATATAAAATAAAAATATCAAGGGTGAAAATTCTAAAATGGGTAATAATGTAATGACCTAAAAATTTACAAATTAAATTACCTTTTTGAATGAATAAATTCATTATGAAGTGATGAAGTTATTGAAAACACATGATCTAATTAGGTTATTTTGTGACATTATATGCTTTCAGATTTAAAATACCATTAAAATCATAAATATTAGTAACATAATCATTTAACAGTGATCCTATTGGTAGTATACATAAAAGATTGTGTTAAAGCCCAATTGACATAGATGGAAGAAATGATGGTCTCAATCAGTATGACCGTACCCTATAAATCCCATTTATCAGAGATTATGAGGGAGATAGAATCACTGGGATTTTCCCTTGACCAACCCTAAGATGAGATTAAATAACTAAATCATGATTTAAACCACTTTTAGGATAAGTTTAACCTCATCATGATCGCAATCCAAACCAAGTTTACAGAACCACACCAAGAACATTTCACAATCGCACACCTTACCCTTAGATAATTCACTAATTTAATAAAGTGATAGGTATCTAGGCCATATTAGAAAGAAATTTTATATTTTATTTCAATAAAATAATGATTATATTTATTCCTTTTTATTATTACTTTATAAATTATTAAATGATGGGTCTAGTAAAAATTAGGTTTTAATAAGACAAAACTCGATTTGTATTTTTGGGAAATGTACATTTTCAATCAAAACAATTTATTGATGAATTAAATAATTCTAGAAATAATTGATATTTTAATAAAATATTGTTATCAAATAATATTTATTAATTATAAATTATAAAATAATTTTTTTAATTTCAAAGTTAATTTTTTATATGGGTTAGAAAGCTATTATTGTCAAAAAAACAAATATTTTTCAATAAATATAGATTTTAGAATTAACATTTCAAATTATTATATTTAGAAAAAAAATTATAAAATAATTATTATTTTTTAAAATAAATATGTCAAAATTATCCAACAGTCAGTTTTTTATAATTTTTTGAGACAACCAAATTTTCTGGTAAAAATTGAACACTGTATAAATATGCGGTATGTATTATGAAATAATAATTACCCAAAACTGATATAATATATACCTTAAATGAATCCATGACCATATATATATTTCTCCTTAATTTTTTTTAGGTTATTTGATTATTTTTATAAACCCTTAATGAATCCTCCAAAGTCTATATTATATTTTATGATTTTAAAACCAATTATTTGAAAACATGACTCACACATCACCAAGGTTGTAATTTTAATGAGATAGGTTATTAGAATTTTGAAATAATTAATACCACCTAAATTTGGTAGAAACAATGAGGAAATAATCGGATGTTTTTTGGTTTTGATTACTTTATCTTATAGAGTTTGAACCCTATGTTTGGAATTGAATAAAGAATTCCCCCTCTCTTTTGATATATAAACCCACCATAAATCCCATTACTCTTAAATAAAAACTCTTTTAGCATAAAATAACTCTTTAATTATTTATCTAGGGACCTCCAAAATTTCCCCTAATCTCTTAATAAGCTCCTCAAAATATTTCAAAAGATCCCTCTCAAGGTAAGGGGTCTTTCTCTCTCTTATTTTCCATTCAAGATTATTCATTGTGTTTAGCCTTTTAAATATAAATTTGTTATGTTATCATGCCTTGAAAAATATCCATTTACTATCTAACTAATGTTATAATAATGATATATCATTTATAACCTAGTCTTATAACATTAAACTAAGTCATTATTATGCTGAAGTAAGGGATCCCATCCATCTCCTCTTCGTCCAAGAATCTCTTTTATGTAATTTATTTTGTTTTACACTTACTCTTATTAGGATATATTTTTCATAAATACCAATTAATTTCCTTATGATTATCATGTAATTAGAGATCACTTTTTCTCTCATTCACCCTTCTATAAACCATTATGTACACCCATTATGATGTCAAAATTATAATACGGTTTTCCATGCCAAACATTTTTGTAGTGAATACCTATCTCCATTACAACTCAAGGGTATTCACCTAGTTTTACCTATAATTAATTAACTAGGAATTTATATTAATTTATACCATGCTCCTTAATCTTAGGGTTAAAATTTATGAAATTTATCCTTATGTTATATGATCTATATGGAACACTTATGCATGTACGGGTGGACCCAAAATTATATTGTCCTCCAATGCATTGGGTAATGTTTTAATGTCATGAGATGTATGGTATGGTGTGCATTAGGTTATCCTAAGCACACTATATTATTTTTTATTGGTTTATATCCCTAAATTATATTTATGATTATTTTTTTAAGTTGTTTTCACATTTCTATGTTGTTTTTATGTTATCATGTTATATCATGCCTCAATATTCAATATTATGATTCTCACACCTCTTATGTTACCTTTATATACCCCTTATATCACATGTAATTATTTACCTTATTCTATAATTTGTTTATTAACTTACTGGTCTTTATAGATCACTCATTTCTTATATATGTCCCCAGGTTACCCAATGTAGTTTTATAAGAACAATGGAAGTTTAGGAGCATGTTAAAGAATATTTAAATAATGTAATTGTATTATTATTTCAAGTTGTTATGAAATGTACCTAATTCCCAAAAGAAACTATATTTTATGATCTTTTTTTATTTTATTATGTGTACCTTTATGTAATAAATCATTAATTAAGGTCTATTAAAGATATGGGTTGTCATGTGAATATTCCATCCTGCACCCATAAAGCCTGAAAACACAATCTGGAAGAAACTCGATAAGTTTTCAGTATACTATGGTAAAAAATATGTGTAAGACCCATGTTTATACCTCTATACATGAATAATTTCAGTATATTATGGTATAAATTAGAGGATTAGAGGAGGTATACATCTCTCCTCAAACTAAATAATGGATATATATTCATTTTTTAGTTGTGAAATCCAACCATCACATCTTAGAGGCTATGGAGGGACATACAAATATCCATAAAAACATTATAATAACCTTTCAATATCTCTTTATAGTAGAAATAATAGTTAGGGATAGATAATACAACCCTACCCCCACCATCAGAGTATCTCATTAGCATAATGTGAAGGCTGCTTGGAAGTAGGCATATATTCTTGGTCCCATTAAGGAGGGTCATCAGTATACTACCATGATATATGGAAAATATTATTGGGCACATATTCCCATTAAAAATGGAGATTATTAGTCCATTTTTATTTCCACTTCAGGTAAGGAACATATCCCTTCAAAAACCCTATAAGCTTGTTAGTATATCCTAAAATAATCATGAGACTCGCTCAGGTGGGATCTCGTATATGAATGTCAATGTTCACAACATGTGACTCCAACTTCCAAATAGAAAATGACTAAAATTAAATCTCAACAAGAGATATTTGAAATCCATAAGAAAGAATTAATTCATGATCTACTTAATACTTGTGTTCTTGATGCCCTCAAAAAAATATCAATGGAATCCTAAGATCCTCTTGGATAATTTATAGATCAAGGAAATAATTTTTGTAGTTGATATGATTTTCACTACAACATTATTTCCATCATCTATATAGTTAATCCCTATAGAATTTTCTAAAAAGGCATCCTTTAAGGTCATACTCAGATTGACCATGAGAACCTTTCTCATGATGAGTACTATGGAAACCCTCATCTTGGTCATAAGATAAAATTTCGATAAAGTCCTCCTCTTTCCATTTTCCACCCTGAAGGTCCTTCCCAAGGAATATTTGGAACAATTTCTCCTTGTGTTGAGATGTTAATATATGGGAGTATTCCTCCTCATGATGAAACTAATTGTGAAAGTTATCATAATAGTAATGTTTCATTTTGATAATATGGTCCTTCCCTTATTGAATCAATTATGATAAATACCTCATATTGTAGGGCACTTGGGAAGATGATTCTAGCCATACATGATGCCTTGTAATTGATAGGAGACACTCTTTCTCAATAAGAAGATTACCCAAGTTAATGGTCATTCTCTAAACCACCCTTGGATTTCTTAGCTTCTAGTACATTAGAGGAGATTCCTACCAATACCTCATTCTATAATAAGGCATATAGGAAACATTCAATTTTTTCATACTAAGTAGAGGAATATATAATTGAATATGAAGAGAATATATTTCTCATGAGGAAAACATTGTCTATAGATAACATACCAGTAATGTTTTGGCCCCTGGAAACTCCTCAGCATAGAAATCAAAAGACTTTTATTGGGAAATTCATACATAACGTTCATCTAAATCTATGGAAGGTTCTTCTCTATTTGAAAGAAAATTTATTTCCTTACTCTAGTTATGAAAATCATGTTTAGGAAATAGATATATTTCTCCACTAGGTCAAATTGGATTCCCTTTAATCCATACATCACCCAAAATTTTGAAAACAGTATGAGTATATAAATGAACATATCTTAATGATTTATGTAATATATGTTAGTTAATCCACAATTTCCCACATAACTTCCAAAATAGGGGATGGTGTGAACATAGATCATTGCATTTAACCTCATTATCTCATCATAAAATCCCACCATAAGTGACATCATGCAATTTCATCACTTCAAATCGACTCCCAGAAGTTGGATATCCCCATAAATAATGGTAACGTCAGTAATAATCAGCTGTGAGAAAATCTCGAAATCATCAGTCCTGATGAGTGAGCGCCATCAAATGACTCTTTCAAAAATTGTGAAACAATATTGAGCAATATTCTCACTTAAATAAATATAATCATCGAGTAGAAAAAATGGATTTGGAATCAAGTATACAAGGTTTAAACCATTCATTGTAACGATCTCATGCTCAAGCAAATATCTATAAGATTAAGTGGGAAAATGTGATAGTTTTATCCACAATAATAAAGGAGAAACCACAACCCACTGGGATGGGGAATTTTTACTATAGTCACCTCCTTCAAGGACAATAAACACATCCTAAACTGTTGAGACAATGAAGTAGGAGTATCCCCAACCGATAGAACTAGGGTATTTTTACCTTAACCTCCTCCCCCATGGAGATATGTCTTCCCCATTTAATAGGTTCATTGAAATCTGATTCTTCATGTTTTTTCTTTTCTCATGACCCATTTTTTCTCTATGAGAATGCATACAATGAAGTTTTATTGGGAATCCATCTAGATTACCCTTCACAAAGTAGCTCTAGAATAATCATTAAAGGAAAATACAAGGCCTTGTAAAAGTAAAAAAGAAAAAGAGACCCATCAATAGGACCAATTCTCTTGATAATCATGAATTTTTCAATATATGACTTAATGGTGACCAACACTCCTACTCTTTTTATGGTGATGTGTTAGATGTAATGAATTATTAGTTAGAAAACATCATCAGCATTGGACTTGGAGATGCTATATAACATGATACTGTTATAGGATAACAAGATGATGATGTTTCTATCCAAAGCACAGTCTACACCAAAATGACTTAAGAGGGTATTTGTACCTGAAATCAAAGTATTCAAAAAAATTGGGGGCTCCCTAAAATTCTCATCTACCACCACCTTGACATACATCAATCAAAGAAATGGGAAAAGGTTTAGCTGCATCCAAACCTCTACCTAAGGAAGTTTACACTCTTATGTTTGGGGAAATATTTTCCTATTAAAAGGTAGAGATAAAAGTACGATAGTGTAAAAATAAAGTAAAGAGGAAAAATACATTCCCAACCAGAAATATTTCCCAAACTAACAAAACTAGAAAAGATTAAATAGATGAGAGAGTCCATCTATTATATCCCAAGATATTATCACCATTCATGGTCCAAGAACCTAGTATCCCTAAGATCCTCTAAAGTCATGGTCGGTGTGCCTGTCATCTATAAAAGAAATGACACGTGTGGGAAAATCCCAAGCAAGGGTGAGTATATACATACCTAGTATAATGCCTATAAAGGGGTGAAGGGGATCATTAAGAGATAAAACTGAAGAGGTAAGAAGTAGATAGAATAAAGTATGGTGAAAGAGTATATCTCAACCCAATAAGAGAGTGCAAGTAAGCTCATCAAAGTACAAGGGGATAAACACAGTGAGCAGATGAACTATATGTCGAGAATTTTCCACCTATAGTAGGATAGTAGACTCATCCAACCATGAGAAGCTAGAAACATAAAGCACGTGGCATACCCTACGTGTCTTCACCTCTCCTGGAAGAAGATTTTCCAATGAAAAATTGTAAATATAGAAGAAAGAATATATATATATATATATATATATATATATATGCTCAGTCAAAGAATACTAAATGATAGATCAAGGGGATATCCATATCACAACTCATCCCAAGAAGAAGAGTCACTAATAGCTTCAAAAGAAGTCTATCAACAATGACCATAATCTCATGTGTTTTCCCTAAACACAAAGTCTAAGGGACCCAATCACCACACCTTGATACTATCTTCTTTATATGGTACTGACTTGACTACACATTTTTTGGTCACATTACAAAAATATGTCTCGGTTGGGGAATGTTCCCCTCTTCCTCATGAGTTTATAGACACATCAAACCACATCTCATCACTATGTCGTACATTCAGGGGGACATATGTTCTGGATTAGAAGATCATGACCCAGTATGATAGGAAGGTCCTACTATTATAGTCACCAAGGAAAACCACAACCCAATCCTACTATATGGTACCACTCGAGAAGGTCATCGAGGAACTCCACTGCTTAGTCCTACTAGAGGGTAATCTCAGTAAGGTCGTCTAGGAACTCCATCGCCATCCTAGTAGGAGGGTAGGCCCTAAATATCGAGGAACACCATTTCCTAGACCTGCTGGAGGGAAACTCTGAAAGATCATTAGGGAATGCCACTACCTAGTAATACTAGAGACTAAGCCCAGAACATCGAGGAACTCCATTTCCAACCCCTACTGGAGGGTAACTCAGAAAGATAATTTGGGGACGCCACTAGCCAATCCTACTGGAGGGTAATCCTAGAAATCTCTGGTGATCTTGTATGATCACTTCCATCATTGGGTGTCACCTCAGTGCATCATGTTTAAAAATCCTTGAATCATATCTCAAAAGAAAAATGGAGGGCACTATCACATTCTATGTGAAAAAACACTCGAGATATGCTATTCACATGCATCAATCAAACACCTGGTAAAAAAGCTGCATTTCACCGCATCATTCTTGAATGGAGTCTCATTAGCCTTATCCATGAGTCCAAATTAAATACCTGATATTATTCTAAAAACGGTGCCTAAATTTTAGGGTCACAGTGTCATAGATGGTTTATCATTCCGACATCATACTAAAGAGATACGTCAGATAGAATATTATGTAATAATAATAATTTTATTATTAATGGGTGTTTAATTGACCCAAGGCATGAGTTTGTACAATTCATCTAACATCGGTCATAAAATGAGTGCCACAATTCTAGGATCACATTTTCACTGACAGTTTGTCAAATGCAAGCCTCGGTTAAAATATATAACCAATATAGGAATATTTAACCAAGATTTATATCTCATGTACTATATCTCATATTTTTTACCTTATATCTCATATATTATATCTTATATCTCATTTTTTATATCTCATAGCTCATATATTATATGTTATATCTCAAAACAAAAAATCAAGAATCCATATACCACAACGATTACATATCTATGCTTTGTTCACCAAACCATTGCCACATTGTCAATCTTCTGTAAATATAGGGTCCAGGTCGAGCTCGGTGCCACCTGGTAATGCTGATCTAGGAATGAAGGGATCGAACCAGTGAAGAATTCAAATAATTGAGAGATAAAAGAACCATAAAACATCATTTTAAACATCATCAGCCAAGCATTATTGGTTGGAGATCAAGAACAAGGCACTGAGGTTAGAACATTTATTAAACAATACAAAATATGATACTTACTCTAATTCAAATTCCAAAACAAGATGTAGATTAAAGAAGGAATAATGATCTTCTCAATATTTTAATCTATAGGCATAAAAACACAAAAAGACGAGTCCTGCCTCTATTTTGGATCAATTGTTGGTGAAGAAAATTCCCACACAATGATTGCAAGAAACTGATGCATTCATTGCGTCTTGGTCTCATCTGATTTGATGTTTCATCGTTGTTTATCTCAATTTGAAAACAGGATGAGGGAGGATCTATCACAAGAGGATTCCAGAAACTGTGAGGCCTACGTAGAAAAATTTTCTTTCATGATATATTTATAGACATCCTTTTTGGTCAAATGAATTTAATTAATTAATTATATAATTTAATTAAATGAATCCACTTAATGAAACTCCAATGTGAAAGGGGTCTAAAAATCCCACTCCAACTCATTTTATGTCGCTCCTAGGGAAAACACCACATTTTGGATCCAATAGTGGTCTTGGATTTCAAATCCAAACAATCGTTTAAGAGTTTTCTAGTTTTCTTTAATTAACCGGATGCACACAATATAAAATATATTCCCTATTTTTATTAAATTAATTTCAGGCACACTGAGCCTTAGAATTGCATGTCTTCATAACACATATCTCTAGAAATATATATAGAAATATTTCAAAGTATTACATGGAAAAACCTAGGTATATTTATCTACTTATGGTGTAAAACCTTTGGATGGAACTTGGGAGAGTTTTGGGAAGAAAAGATTGATTTAAAGATAGAATCTTGGTGTAGTATCTATTTCATGGTGAGAATAAGTATTCATGATGTGAAGTTGGTATTGTATTTTAAAGTTAATTTGACTTGAAGTTTTATAAAAGTAGGAATACGAAAGTTCATAGTTTGAATCCGTATGTCATGACTTGAATGATGTATATTCTAGATTAATTTATTTATTTTACTGATATTTTGGCCTTCATTAACTCTATTTCATTCCTCATGAACTTTAGGAATCGTTTAGGTGATTTTAGGGATTTCATCCCTCTCGGAGGCCAACTCCTTCTAATCCTTAAATGTCAAAACTTATACATATAAAGTTTGGTAATATTGTTATTCTACTTGGATACCTCCATTTTTTCTATTGGTGTGAACCTTATACCAAGTTTTTCATGCTTGGATCTAGTTGTTAAGGTATTTTTTGATGTGGCTATGCTCATAATACATCATAGGAAGTTTGTGAGAGCCTAGATCTACAAAATCATGGTGTGTTTTTTCTTTTCCAATATTGTTTAAGGGTTTTTGATTCTCTCCCAATCTAATATTTCTATAAATAAATGAATAATATTTTTTAAATAAAAATTTTTCTTTAATAATTGGATTTATGGTATGTTATTTTTGTAAAACCCATTGCTTTATGGTTTTTAAAAATAAAGGTAATGGGAATCACCCAAAAAAAATTGATAGATTTTAAATGAGGAACTATTTTAAATAACAATTTGGTAGTTTCAATATTATCATTGCATGGTGTGAGTTCGTAATATAAAAGGGAAGGGCCTCATCAGGTTAAACTCATTCACAGGGTCAATTTTGACTAAAAGGATTTAACCACTAAGAGACAACTTTGGTCCGGAGGGATAGGCACCTCTCATGAGTCTGGGTTATTAAATGGGATTGCATATAATGGAAATACATTGGGTTTATGAATTGTATGTTTATTTATTCATGAAATGTATACCTTCATTTGTGGTTCCTTTTCATCATTGTTGTATCAAAATCTTGTTAGACCTATTATCTTATTCTAGTTTTTGATATATCCATGTACTTGTTATGAGATGACTTGTTCTTATCTTAGTGGCATATGTGGGAATATTCTGGTGTATTATATACTAATTTATTATAATCACTCCCTATATATGAACTTTGTTTCATAATTAGGTCTTTTTTACTATGTTATATGTAAGGGGAGACTTCATACTTTTCTAGTAGGGGCATCTTGATGTTATACTATAGTCATTGGGAGTTGGATCTTAGATATATCTATTCATGGAGTTATTTATGGTGAAACATTGGTTCCTTGGGTTCACTGGGTGTATTTGGGTTTTTTTTGTTGTAGTTTTTTTGCTATGTTTTTTTCCTCTTTTGTTACTATTATTATCATTATTTTTGTTATTGCAAGTTGTATTGTATGTTAGGGAAAATCATCCCTGATGGTCTTATTATGAAATTATAATTTATTATTATCATTTGGTGTCAATGTAATGTAACCTAAAGTTATTTTCACACTGATCCCTCCCAAGATAAAGGTTTTGGTAAGGGTGTTGCATTTTCTACCTCATTTATATCCTATGGGAAATGAAAATATCGCTTGTGAATATGTGTCAACTACCACCTTCATGAAGTGTTGTTTTTCTTTTTTCACAACCACCTCAAATGGATGGTTATAAAGATGATATTTATGAAATTATTATGACTCTATATAGATAATATATTATCTACCTTCTTAATCTTTCACCCCTTGAAAAATGAAAACATCGCTCGTGTGTATGTGTGGACTACTATCACCAAGATATGATGTGATTCATTCTTCATTTCCTCTTAACATAGCTAGTCATAATGATATATTTAATGAATAAATATAATATTTATAATGTTTTAACGATTATTTAAAGCTAAAACTCTATCTACTTTATTTATTTTTCATCCATTAGAAAAATTAAAATATAGTTCAGGTGTGCGTGTAGAATATAGTCTCCATGAAACAATGTGATTTATTTTTCATTAGAGCCTTACGTGGATGGTTCTAAAACTATGTTCAATTTATAAAATGTTAATTATAAAAATTTTAAAATTCTATAGATAATATAACAATTAACCCTTTAACCAAGGTTAACACACCGAGGTTAATTTTGAGGTTATAAATAGAATGTCCCTAAAATATCCAACATAAACTTAACCATTTTAGTAACTAAATAAAATACGATAATGAATGAAATAAATTGAATAATGATAATGAAATTAATATTAAAATTTTCTTAATAAAGTGAATTATTAATATAATTTTATTATTCAAGTTTTATATAATGCACGAAATGATTCAGAACTCAACATAAGTGATTTCTTATCTCAATTTCCATTCTTTTAGAATTATGAAATATTTAACATGTGATTTCTTTGTGTGGTGTATAAACTACAATAAAAATTTATTTTAACACTCATTTTATAAAATTAAATAAGTTTAAAAATACTTTTCATGTTCTCTCCTTATACTTTTTTTTATTCAAAAATTATAAAAGTCATAATGGATTTATCTTTAAAACATTTTCTTACATGTTAAAACACCTTTTCCTCCATGTCCATGTTATTAAAAAATTATTGGAGAGTTAACTATACATAAATTTTTGATAAAGGTATTTTAAAATACCTTTGACTTTCTTAATAAATAATTAAAAGGAATATTTTCAATCGTTTTCTATGAGACACACTTTTGAACTTCTTTATAAAATACAAAAAGAATATTTGTCATACAATTATCTTATGACCACATTTTCCTGCTATTATATCCATTATTAGTAATCAATATTACTTTAAAAGTTTATATTATTTTTCAAGGAAGATACTTTTCCATTACTCTTTGACTTTTTACTTTATAAGTTTTTTCAGAAGAAAAACATATTTCTTATCATTTTATGAGATAAATAAAAGTGGTTTTTCCTATAGGATTAAATACTATTTCATATGAGTGTTGTGATGGAAATTAAAGATTTTACATTCTTCATTAATGTTACGGTTCATAGAAATTTTTTATAATGATGGATGGGTTTGATATATCCCTCTCATACATTGTGTCACAATATGTTCTCAAGAAAAGATAAAACGAAATTTAATCATGAAGGTTTTTCCTTTGTAAGAGTGATTTTAAGTGTAATTATAAGAGTTATATGAATATATTTTCATAAGGTACCTAACTTTTTTCAATTTTTAAAATGGGTTTTTATGAAAATGTTTTGATTTTAAATGGTAAACAATGAGTTTATGATTTAATTTAAAGTTTAGGATCTTAAAAAGGTGAAAGGTCTTCTATAAAGGTAAATATTTTGTGTTTTTCAAGAAAACCTCATTAATTTTTATTTTTATTTTGTTACTAATAAATAGTATTTTATGAAAAAAATTAGGTAATAAATTTTTCTTCATGAGAGAATAAGTAATTATTTGAGCTCAAGGTTTATTTTATAAAAAGGAAAACATCCATATGGATTTTCATGATCTTAAAAATAGATTAATGATTTTTCTTTCATTTTATATCCCTTGATGAGATTTTTTCCTGATCCCACATTGTTAAATGTTTCTCATGGGTCATAAGGATGTGTAGGAATTATAGCAATGTCGATGGAGAAATGTCCTGAATGAGGTAAAAGTTCTATTAATGAAATGGGAATGTGAACATAATAGATTTTTATTGTGAAAAAAACGTAAATTCCGTGGAAGTTTCCACTTTTATATGTAATGGTTTTCTTAATTATCTACAAATATAAACCTGAATATCTTGGAAATGTAAGGAAGTTAAACCCTTGTTTTATAAAACTCATAAATATGGGTTTCTTGAGTTATGGGTTGTCATAGTTAATATCAATCTAGTATGTAAAGAATATGCTTTTAGCACTAGATCTAGGTGTTCAGGTCTGGGGTGTTATAATTTTTATCAAAGGAATTATTTATAAATCACTCCAAAATTTTAATATAATATTACTTATAAATAAGTAATTTTTTTGATAACTGAATCCATGTGAAACACCGAACTAAAATGAAATCACGGTATGTTTAGAACATTAAACCCTAGTTATTGAATTGAAGGGAATTAATAATAACAACAAATTTATGAAATATTTGTAGAAATAAAATAAATGATACTTTTAATATGAATGAAATTTAATTGGTATAGTAAGAATTTCTAACACGGTCATTTTATGCTTAGAAATGTATTTTTATAAATATTTCATTGCTATGAAATATACATTTATATTTCATTAAACCTGTGATTAATAATGATAAAATATATTTGATGTGAATAATTTTTAATGAAAATTTAATTAGTAAAAAATAGGAAATATGGATGAGAATGGTTAATATGCTACAAAATTATTTTCCTATAAAAATAGTTTTTCATTATATCTCTCCATTTTATTTAGAAGTAAAATATCTAAAATTTAGAATTTAAATTTGAAAAAATGAATATTGTCTTTTGATTCACCATTGTATTTTTTTAAATGGACTTTTCAAATTTCTATAAAAAAATTATTTTTATGGGAATTGTTAAAAATATATTTTTTACAAATAACATGACTCTTATGATATTATTAGCATATATGTATTTTATAAGTGACTACAAAATTTTTTAAAAAATGGTTTTAATTTACAAACTCATATTTGATATTTTGGAACATGAGTAATATTTTAAAAAAAAATAATACATTATATATGTAGTATTTTAAAATAAATTTTTATTTCTTTAATAAATCCAATAAAATCAAATGGATTTAAAATTTGGAATCATTAGGTCCAAATTATGTAAAAAGATCCACTTTATTTTTAGGAATAATTGTTAAGTTACCTATAACACCTCGATGTTTTTATAAAATATATTTTTAAATAATTGATTTCATTGATATCTTTCATTGTATGATAGACTATTTTAAGCCTGTGCACCATGAAAACCCATCTTAGCTTGTGTTACAGGTAAAAATGAGTTTCTACGAAAAATTATTTTATTATTGTAATTATTTATAGACGACAATTATAACCTAGCCATTAGAATAATGGATATGAAGAGGATTAACATATTTATAAAATTATGGTTTACAAAAGAATATATAATTCTTTGAAGAATTAATAATAAATAAATTTAAAATTCCTTTTAGAATAAAAGGAAATGTTTTTCTAAAAAAATATTTAAATGTGCATAAGTGTTTTTATACCAATAAATAAACAAATAAATAATATTGGATTATATTAATTAAATATATATAATACATTAAATATAATTTTTAAAATTCATCCTATGTGTCTTCTAGACATGAAATAAGAATAAACCCAATTTTACATATAAAATATATACTTTTACAAAAAAAGTCAAGTTTATCATCTTTTGATGGTGCACTAGTTTTAAATATATTTTCTGGAACTTTTATAAATTATATTTGAAAGAATAAACTTATTATTTATAAAAATTATATCAAAATTTAATTTGGTTGGATTTTTGGTATTTTTGTTAAGTTTCATATTTTGATGAGTAGTGGAAAATATTGTATTTTAACTAAAACAAATTTTTCATCTTAATAATTTATTATGTTAAATTATATTTTAAATTGATTTTAAAATATAATTAGTTCAAATTTTTATTATTTAATCCAATTTTTTTCATTGGGATCAATTTCACAATGAATTTGGATAAAAAAGATTTCAATCTTTTCAACGTTTTAACTTTAAAAACCAATTGTTTCATCCCGTCCACAAGATTAATTTTAATCTAATTTATGAAAATTATGTGAACTGAATTTTGAAAAATGTATTCCATATTTTTAATCATAAATTACAAAATTTTTAATTAGGTCCCTTTTAATTTTGAACAATTTCAATAGTAACTTTATTAATTTTTTGTTACAATGGTTAAGGGTAAATCGAGTAATTGAGAGTAAAAATAATTTTATAAATATTATAAAAATATCATAAAAATTTTTGAAATGTTATTTGATTAATTTAATTTGACCATTAACACATAATTATCTAAACTTAATAATTTAATGGATATTGGTTCATGAAAAAGACTTAGATATTATTAAAATAAAAAAGAGTGACAAAATGTCACACTCAATATTTTAATAACTATAATATTTTTAATATGGGTTTAAATAGAATATTTTCTTGACTATATATATTATTATGAAATATAAAAGGTTTATCTACATCATGGAAATTTATTTTTAATTTTCATTGAATAAATAATTATCATAAATAATTAAACAATAATGATGGAGTAATTATTCAATAATTAAAAAACCCAATTAAGTGGTATTAAAAATATTAAAATAAATGTTATTTTAATTGATTAAGGTGATACACAAATTTTCTATGTGAATATGAAATCTCAGGGGTGTATTAAATGAATTTATTTGAAGTTATCTTGCCATATATATTTTCTTAAAGTCAATGTAATGAAGAGTGTAAAAATAGAAACTAATGGTATTTTATGAAAATAATATTTTATTAAATTAGTTAAAAATATTAAAATCCAAAATAAGGAAAAGCGGTATAAATTATGGTCTAAAATATCATAAATTTTACATTTAAGGTTTAATTTACACCGTATAACTAAAAAAATATCCTCCTATTGATATTAAAAATGTTGCTACCATAGTTAAAATTAAAATAGGTTAACAAAGGGTTAATCAAAATGGCAGTGTTTAAAATTAAAAAAATATTTATAAAAAAATTTTGGTTGATATTATTACACCCCATCCCACATTATATTCTAATTCCTTTCCAATTAGAGTTATTTTTAATGATATTTAATTTATTATAATTTAATCTTCTGAAACTTTACCAAAGTTCCCTTTACATTCATTATAAATGGAAACCTCCCCCTCATCACATTTCACCAATTTAAGCCCTATATCTTGACCAATATCAATAAAATTATCTTCTTCACTTAACTATCCACATTATATAAATTCTTGTCCTCCCAAAAGAACAACTCTAAAGTCCTTTAGAGGAGATCTAAATGAGCCGTTCCGAATAAGAGGTAGTCACTCAAACCAAACACTCTCTTTTTATACTCTTCTAAAACTCCTATAAATATATAATATATATCATAAAATAATAACTTAAGTATACTAAAAATTATCAAATTTTATTTTTATGATGAAAAAACCATTATATATCCCCTTTCCAATCGAACAAGAAGTGAAAGTATCACTCGTGCGGACGTATGACTTATCGTCCACACGTAGCGATACAATTCATTTTTCATCACCATATTTTATGAGTGGGACTTATGATGTATTTAATATTTATATATTATATTTATTACATTGTTATACTTTTTTAATTATAATATCATATCTAAATTTTTACCACCTAATCTAATGGGAAATAATATTGTCGCTCGTGCGTATGTATGGCTTACCATCTTCACGATACGATGGGGTTTGTTTTTCATATACATTACACATGGGTGGTAATAAGAATTAATTTTATGAATATATATAACATAAAAATTAATATGTAGTTATAATATATGATATAATTTTGTTTCTTTTAATTTGATATGAAAATGAAAACAACATTCAAGCATACATGCGATCTACCGTCTTCATGAATGGTGTATTTTATTTTCTATATCTAAATTTTATGAATCAAAATGAATACATAAATACTGAATATATATAAATATGATATTTATATCATTTTTATCATTATGGATATGATAAATCATGATTGATGTAAGAGGACTAAGGATAACAAGTCAAAACATGAATGAAAAACAAAACGGTTATCACTTGAAACATAACTTTAACATTGAATTGTTAATAAGTGGTTAACATAAAGTTATAAGTAAATAATATATGGTATTATATATATATGAATATGGTTTTTTGATATATTTATAATAAAATTATATTTATTATATATGAGGTTTTAATGTATATCAAGGAAGTTGAGACTTAAGGTAAGGGATTTTTGTCTCACTTTTAAGTCTGTGGGAAACATACCTTATACACTAATCATTTATTTTGTGTGGTGTATAAAATTTAGATTAATATATTTTAAGATTATTATTCTGAATATTTATTTTTATTTAAATTGTAACGACCCGGACCCAGCTGGCCACCTGAACAGTGTCGAACGGGTCGGGTGTCACCACCTTAGGTGCACCTCCCTGAATGCCAAAGGATGTCAACTAGTAGAGAGGGTCTGTTAGGTATAGTGGGGAGGATATACCATCTCGGAGTAATATAGTAAGGGTACTGGTCCAAGTATAACAGTAAAGATGTAGTGGAAAGAAAGACTCAATAGACTCGAACCAGACCCGCAGAGTGGAAACATAATCAATATAGATAACCAGTGGAAGCAGTAAATATAAACAACAGAAGTAGAAATAAACACAACAGCATGCTGATAACATGTAACTACTACTGAACAGTAAGACATGCATCCAAAGCAGGTCATACTCAACTGAATATAAAAAGGGCTCCAATGACTAACCGACAGTAGCTACTACAATTAAGCATGTAGGTACATAAAAGTAAACAAAACAAAGTAAACCCCATCTAGGAATGACCTCAAGGTCCATACTATCTCCATGCAACAACTAACACAGCCTAGCTCCTGAAGTTGGCCTCTTTCCTACACGTAAATCCATAAAGTCTGAATGTGTCCTGAAGGGCCCGTGCAGGGTGTGAGACAAATCTCAGTAGGATACCACCCAACAGTGCGTACCAAATATATGTGTTTAAGAAGTCATGAATTTACAAGGAAATAAGTAAATAGTACAGTGCACAAGTAAATGCAAACTCCTCTAGTGCTCAACAACCACCATGGAGTGTCACCAGCTTTGGACAATGTCGGAATCTTTGTTGTGTAACCCGGCACCATGTGCCACCAGACACCATGTGTCTCAAGTACCAACGTCCCAAAGGTACACCCAAGAATAGTAACCCAGAACCTTGTACCTCCTGACACCTCGCGCCTCAAGTACCGATGTCCCGAAGGCACTCCCAAAAATAGTAACCCGACACCATGTGCCTCCTGACACCTTGTGTCTCAAGTACCGATGTCCTGAAGGCACACTCATCCCCTAAAGGCTCCTCACCTCCCATGTGTATTTCTACGGAAAGCACCCCCAACCAAAATACCTAACCGCAACTACGGTGGCCTCTACCCACACGAGTGGTCAAAACCACCTCATCACGGAGTATCTCTGTGTTCACACTACTCAAAGTCCCGGGTGAGCAGTAATCACCAAAATAGTACCTAAGCCACCAACACATCTGACACCTCGTGTCCCTGCGACCATGTCGCTCAAGTCTGATGGTCTCGCCATCCATGTAACCCGGGCCAAGCCCAACCTGACAGTCGTACTACCTCAAGTCGGTGTCCATGATGCCCAGTCTCATGGTCAAAACCACCCAAAGTAACCCGGGCCAAGCCCAACCTATGGTCAGCATCACTCAAGTGTAACCGGGCCAAGCCCAACACATCCCAAACAAAATGGTCCAGTAGATGCAATTCCGCAATTGCATATATAACATATTCAAACAGAAAACATAAACAGGAAAAACAAACTAAACAGTTTAATTACACTTTACAAGGTGTTGTCCCATACCAGAACTGAGGTCTTAAATGCCTCTGGCAATCATATCAGGCTTTAATAAATTAAACTAACAGTTTGACACCTTAATAATTCAATTAAAACCATTCTGGTGTTCCCCGACCAAAATGCCCCGAAGAACAACGGCCCCTCACCCGGCCCCGCTCACGCAAACTGGTAACAGGGCATACCCAAAGGCATCCCATAGGTCCCACAAGCAATTCAATATGAAACAGCAGATAAAATGGGTCCCGCTCAAAATACCCGAAAATGAGCCAAAGGACGTGTCACCCAAACAACCGCAAAAACCCAAAATAAAATATGCATCACCTACCTGAGACTCGTACGATGCTACTCCTCCAGTAACAGCTACCAATTCGGTCTAAAATGCGGTAAATCTACAAAATATTCAATACCGTTCAAATTCCTATAACTCGTTCTAGAATGAAAATCAAACATAACAGACAAAGAGTAATCGAGACCTTACCGAGGGGTTTCCAACGCATCCAATCGTGATCAAATCCGACTTCGGACGAAGAACCGGGAAGCAATTGAAGATCCGGACGCCTTAGGTGCGGAGGTTCTGTCCAGAACCTCAAAACAAGGCTAGTGCCTATTTTAATGAAAAAAAAACAAACTACACGGCATGTACTTCATAACTACACGTCAGGTATATATCTTTTAACTGTTCATTTGGCGGCTGGGATTCCGCCGACCTGCCGACATGAGTACACAGCATGTACATGTGGGTACACGGTGTGTACTTGGTTTCTCTTCTCTTCCTCATAGACTTACCCACACGCCATGTATATCCCTCATACATGGCTAGACTAAACGACGTGTCCAGGGGGAACACGGCGTGTACCTGGTTCTACCCAGCCAACAGGCTTACACACCATGTATGGCCACCACACGGTCGGGGTTACATTGCGTGTTTAAAACTACACGCCGTGTAGGAAGAAACTTCTACACGTTCATCACACGGCATGTACTTGGTGAGCACACGGCCGACAATCACTTAACATATAAACAGACTGTACTTAAAAGTACATGGCGTGTAGTCTAGAAGTTTCCATAAACTTCCCATTTTCTCTCGTTTCCTCAGAAACTAGTCAAAAATTTTAACAGGGTCGGGATTTTGACCCGTTCTAAAACCCCAGGTCCTTACAAACTCCCCACCTTAAGGTAGATCATCCCCGAGCTACCAAACAAAACCTGGAGATGGCACCAAACACGCCCATTCCAATTAAACAACCTGTACTACCCCAGTCCCAAGGTTCTGGAAAAATTCCTCAAGGAGCTCCCCACCTTAGGAATTTCCTACTCAGTCTCAACCAACAAATCTCAAAGAAACCAAGGTTTACTAACCTGTTTTTTGGACGCATAGTCCTCCCATGATGTATCGTCACCCCTACACCTCATTGGTGCTCTTGTGTTGTTTCCAACACCCAACGTATCCCGCACCACATTGGTGTCTGCCACTACGAGGTCCTGGTGCCTAGCACCTCAAGTAACCAGCATCCCTGATGCCTCGATGCCCACGGCACCTCAAGTGACCTGCATCATCGATGCCCTGATACCCAAGCCACCTCAAGTAATCCGCATCCTCGATTCCCCGATGCTCATGGCACCTCAAGTAACTCGCATCCTTGATGCCCTGATGCTACGCATCTCATACATATGTATATATATATTACGCACCAGATATGGTGACAATCCCACTAACTTGCATCTAGTCAGTCCACATAGATCATGTGAACCACATGCACTCAAAACAGACATGCCTTTACAGGTCATGCCAAAAAGGAAACATGGAGATCATGGACACACCGCGGTATACCTCTAACTGTTGTTGGCTCAGTGGCCTGCTCAGCCTCTAGTAGCTCCATGGTGTGCACCTGGCCTGAAACACGATTGTCTGATGCTTGAACTCCCTATGGTGTTGCTCCAGTCACCGGCCACTGACCCTTCAGCTGAGTCCCACCGTCTCTATCACGAACTCCATGCACAACTAAACCTCGACTACCCTCACCGGGTACCGAACCTGAACCAACTCTAGACGCTACAGTCTGTCCTGGTCCCTGCCTTCTAGCTATCTAAGAAGGCTGCCTGTAAAACCTTTCCAGATGCACGTCCTGTCCACAAGCTCGGAACTCCTTCGTAGGCCCATCGCACTGCGCCCAAACATGTCCCGAATGTCCACACTAAAAGCAAATCACTGAAGAACTACCATGAGGTGGTCTAGCTAAATCTCTGGCCTTACTTCCCTGCTAGAACTCATCTCGTCCTCGCTTCCTGCGGTCCGAACCATCACCTGAAGTTGTCGCCCTGACCAAGGAAGATTTCTCTCTCTCGTTGCCCTCGGCTATGAGCGCCTAATTAACTGACTCGGAGAAAGAACCTAGCCTGAAGATGTTCACCTGGACCCGAATGGTGTGTCGTAAGCCATCCTTGAAGAGCCTCACCCTAACTGCGTCATCGCTCACCATACCAGGTGCAAAGCGAGATAACTCTGTGAAGGTAGCTGCATGGTCCATGACAGACATATCCCCCTACTAAAGACTCAAGAACTCCCGATCTATCTCTTCCCTCAGTGTCACTGGGTAGAATTTCTCAAAGAACCTTTCCTCAAAGTCCTTCTACGCCAGTCCCTCATGCCTACGAGCCTGTACCTATACATCCCACCAACGCTTCGTCGGTCCTCTCGGTGTGTATGTCGCCAACTTGACCCACTTCCCTGGTGGCATCTCGAGCTACTCGAAGATCATCTAAATACTCTCTATCCAGTTCTCAGCCGCCTGCGGACCACCCTCACCCTGAAAAAGCGGTGGGTGCTGCGACTGGAACTCCCGCGTCAGATACGCCATAGAAGCCTCTATACCCTGCGCACCTCTGTCAATCCCCTTCAAGACACGTACCAGGCTAGGTCGGAGCTGCTCGTCGAGCCACGGTCTGAATGCTGCCAAACCCGACTGTTGTCCTACCTTCACTGAATCCTGGACCGGCTCCTGTCCCTGAGCCTATCCCTGCGGCTCGTGCTCTGCCTGCACTGAATCCTGAACCTGATCATGTGGCACTGTATCATCTCCTGCCTGACGATCCATCGAGTTGTGAAGGAGTAACCCGCTGAATACCATACATAGTCAGACAGCCCATATATATATATAACAATATATTCTATGCAGATAATAAAATCAGTAAAAGGCAGTGCATAACTACTACCCTTACTCTCCCCCACCGCAACCCATGCCCTCAGCATCCCGAACTCACGGCCTCCTTACCCGCCCTTAACATAGCCAAGTATCAATAGTACCTCTGGCCATTCCCATCCTGACAACTCACGTTGAATCAAACCCGACGACCAAGTTGCCCAATCCTAACAGTTACACTGCCTCAGTCATAGTACCTGCCTGCTCTCATAAGAGCCAGGCACAAATTTCCTGCAACATGCAATTCTAAAAATACACAAAGCATGGCATACATATTTCAATAAACAAGAAATTCTATCAGGAGTTTCACCTATTTACATTTCAGAGCATACAAGCATGGAAATTGATTTTTTTTCACATGGTATTATCACTTCACAAAGCATAAGTGCAATTATGAAATTGAAATACCCAAAAATGTTCCTATCAAAATCCAAGCAACAAGCCTCACCATACCAGTCCAAGGTCCAATTCTCCCTTACCGCATCGGGTCAATGGTCACATATCACAATCTAGAACATCACACCCCAAGTGAGCCACTGAGGTGGAAATCATATAAACTATAATTTGAGCAAAAGAAAAACAGTAATTCCCACCCATGGCAACTCGGTCCATCCCTTGTACCTAGGGCTGAAGGAACCCATGAAAAAGTTAGAAACCCAGTTCCAGTAACAACAACCTATATCCAGTCTACCATATCCCAAATAGTAAAACCAACAGAAATAAAAAATAGAAGTCTCAATCTCATTTGTAGCCAGAAAAACACTGCTACTAAATCCTTGTCAATAACTCCTCTGATACCACTTTGAAACAACCCAGACCCGGACGACCACCCAAACAGTGTGGAACGGGTCGGGTGTCACTACCTTAGGTGCACCTCCCCGAATGCCAAAGGTTTCCGACTAGCAGTGAGGGTCTGTTAGGTATAGTGGGGAGGCTATATCCTCTCAAAGGAACATAGTAAGGGAACTATTCCGTGTATAACAGTAAAGATGCAGTGGAAAGAAAGACTCAGCAAACTCAAACCAGACCCGCAGAGCGGAATCATAATCAATATAGATAAATAGTGTAAGCAGTAAATATAAACAACAGCAGAGGAAATAAACACAACAGCATGTTGATAACATGTAACTACTACTGAACAGTAAAACATGCATCCAAAGCAGGTCATACTCAACTGAATATAAAAAGGGTGCCAATGGCTAACCAACAGCAGCTATAATAAGTACGCATGCCGGTATATAAAAGTAAACAAAACAAAGTAAACCCCAGGTAGGTATGACCTTAAGGTCCATACCATCTCCATGCAACAACTAACGCAGCCCAGCTCCTGAAGCTGTCCTCTTTCCTATACGTAAATCCATAAAGTTCACACACGTCCCGAAGGGCCCGTGTAGGGTGTGAGACAAATATCAGTAGGATACCACCCAAAAGTGCGTACCAAATATATGTTTTTAAGCAGTCATGAATTTACAAGGAAAGTAGTAAACAATACAGTGCACAAGTAAACGCAAACTCCTCTAGTGCTCAACAGCCACCATGGAGTGTCACCTGCTTAGGCCAACGCTGGAATCTTTGTTGTGTAACCCGTTGCCATGTACCACCTGACACCATGTGTCTCAAGTACCGACATCCTGAAGGCACGCACAAGAATAGTAACCCGGAACCTTGTGCCTCCTGACACCTTGTGCCTCAAGTACCGACATCCCGAAGGCACGCCCAAAAATAGTAACTCGGCACCATGTGCCTCCTGACACCTTGTGTCTCAAGTACTGACGTCCTGAAGGCAGGCCCATCCCCTGAAGGCTCCTCACCTCCCACATGGGTTTCTATGGAAAGCACCCCCAACCAAAATAACTAACCACAACTACGGGGGCCTCTACCCACACGAGTGGTCAAAATGACCTCATCACGGAGTATCTCTGTGTACACACTACTCAAAGTCTTGGGTGAGCGGTAATCACCAAAATAGTACCTAAGCCACCAACACATCTTACACCTCATGTCCCTGCGACCATGTCGCTTAAGTCCGATGGCCTCACCATCCATGTAACTCAGGCCATGCCCAACCTGACAGTCGTACTGCCTCAAGCCGACGTTCATGATGCCCAGTCCCGTGGTCAAAACCACCCAAAGTAACCCAGGCCAAGCCCAAACTATGATCAGTATCACTCAAGCGTAACCAGGACAATCCCAACATATCCCAAAAAAATGGTCCAGTAGATGAAATTCAGCAATTACATATATAACATATTCAAAAAGAAAACATAAATACGAAAAACAAACTAAACAGTTGAATTTCACTATACAAGGTGATGTCCCATACCAGCACTGAGGTCTTAAATGCCTCTAGCAATCATATCAGGCTTTAATAAATTAAACTAACAGTTTGACACATTAATATTTCAATTAAAACCATTTTGGCGTTACCCAACCGAAATTCCCTAATGAGCAACGACCCCTCACTCAGCCCCGCTCACGTAAAATGGTAACAGGGCATACCCAAAGGCATCTTATAGGTTCCACAAGCAATTCAATATGAAACATCAGATAAAACAGGTCCTACTCAAAATACCTGAAAATGCGCCAAAGGACATGCCACCCAAACAACCATGAAAACACAAAATAAAGTATGCACCACCTACCTAAGACTCGTATGATGCTACTCCTCCAGTAACAGCCGCCAATTCGGTCTAAAATGCGGTAAATCTACAAAAGATTCAATACCGTTCAAATGCCTATAACTCGTTCTAGAACGAAAATCAAACAGAACGGCCAAAGAGGAATTGAGGCCTTACCGAGGGGGTTCCAACACATCCAACCATGATCGAATCCGACTTCGGAGGAAGAACCAGAATGCAATTGAAGATTCGAATGCCTTAGGTGCGGAGGTTCTATCCAGAACCTCAAAACGAGGCTACTTCCCGTTTTAATGAAAAAAAAGAAACTACACGGCGTGTACTTCATGACTACATGCCGTGTGTATATCTTTTAACTGTTCATTTGGCGGTTGGGATTCCTCCGACCTGCCGACATGAGTACACGGCATGTACCTGTGGGTACACGGCATGTACTTGGTTGATCTTATCTTCCTCTCCAACTTACCCACACGCCATGTATATCCCTCATACACGGCTAGACTACATGGCGTGTCCAAGGGGAACACGGCGTGTACCTGGTTCTACCCAGCCAACAGGCTTACACACCATGTATGGCCACCACATGGCCGGGGTTACACAGCGTGTTTAAAACTACATGCCGTGTAAGAAGAAACTTCTACACGGTCATCACATGACATGTACTTGGCGAGAACACAGTCGACACTCGCTTAACATATACACGGCGTGTACTTAAAAGTACCTGGCGTGTAGTCTGGAAATTTCCAGAAACTTCCCATTTTCTCTCGTTTCCTCAGAAACCAGTCAAAAATTTTAACAGGGTCAGGATTTTGACCCATTCTAAAAACACGGGTTCTTACATAAATATCCATTTTACGATCTCTTTTTCATGTGTTTATAGTTCAAAAGTTACCAAATCAATAAGGGAGTTTTGTCCCAATTTTCTTTTTTTGTGACACATGTTATGTTATGAATATGTATTCATTTATGAGGTTTATATACTTCTATTTGACATGATTTATCATCAATCCCCTTATTTTCATGATATTATTTGTTTCATGTAAATTAAATCTCTCTTCAACTAGAAATTTTTGTTCCTTCAAAACAATGTTTTCTAAAAATGTCCTAAAAGTGATTTAAATGACGTTTTATGAATTTTCAAGGAAATAGGATTTCAAATATGTTTAGAATGGTTTTAAGAGATTAATTTATAACTTTCAAGGATATTTTCACTGAAAAAGGTTTCATATTTGTTTTATGATTTAAAAACAATTTTTCATAAAGGAAATGATATTTTCCACATGAATTATTTCAAGTAATATTTCAAAACCATTTTCCTTATAAAAAACAATATTTTATGTTAATTATGTTTCATAGGGGATATGATCCAGTGATACAAATATTATTATTTATAATAATGGTTAATTTTTATGACGGATAGATATTTATGAAACCCATTTCTTTTCCATGAGTTATGTTATGATGAAATGTTTTTGAAACTCATTTCTTTTTATGGGTATTGATATGATTTATGATCTTGGGGCACATGTATGTATGATTTTATTATGTGATGGTGGGACCTATATCTCCCTCCAATGAATTAGGTATTGTTAAATGTTCTATGAGATAAAAAGTGTACATGGGTGGTCATCCTAATCCTGCAACAAGAGGGTACATGGGAGGTTATAATAATCTCTCAAAAAAAGGGTAAATTGGAGGTCATAATAATCTCGCAATAAGAGGGTACATGGGAGTTCATATAAATCTTGAAACAATAGGTTACACATGACATCATCTTAATCCCTCAACAAAAGGGTACATGGGTGGTCATCCTAAGCCTGTAATAAGAGGGTACATAGTAGGTCATAGTAAACCCATTACAAGAGGGTACATAGGAGGTTATCTTAAGACCACAACAAGAGGGTACTTGGGAGGCCATCCTAAGCCCATAACTAGAAGTTACATGTTTGTTCATCCTAAGCCTGAAGTAAGTACATGGGTTATTAACCCAATCCTAACAAACTATGAATTTCTTGGTAGGAATCATTGACTTAATAAATTATAAGCATATCTGTATGCCACAATTTCCATGTATTCTACCTTTGTTATACTCTCATGGCTCATGTGATTTTATTTTCTTATGATTCATGTCTTATGATGTACTAATATTTATTCCATGACTCATGTATATGATCTTTGATATGAAGGGTATGATCTTCAAATGTTATGCTCATGTTTTTATACCCTTATACTCTTGTTATACATCTGTATCATCCATGTTTACCCTTACTGAGCATCTGAGATCACCATTTCCTATGTTTCATTTCCTTGGGTTATAAAAAACTATTAAGTATGATTACTAAATGGTAAGATATTTATGGGGGATTTTTAAGATATTTCACCAAATTAGAAGAATGTAATTCATGTTTACAAAGGAACTAAACTATTACAGTCCTCAGGCGTGTGTTTTCGGTAATGTAATGAATATTAATCTAAAAATATGTAATATGAATTTTATAAAATCTTGGGTTTTTATAGTTGGTATTAGAAGAAAGGTGTAGTCAGCCTTTGGAAACTAGGATAACAAAACCTTAGTATGATCTCTAAGGATAAGTCTAAGTATAGGTTACAATCCAAGAGTTTTCCTAACGATCATGAATAGCCTAGTATTAAAACTAGTATGTCATAGGTTGAAGATCATTTACCTTGATTATGAGGTTTTAATAGTATGATTAGTTTTTCTCACACTATTCTTATTTTTGTTCTATTCCATGGTTGGAAACTAAAAGAAATGCATTAATATTGAATGGGATGGGAAATGAAATGATTTTCCTCATGAATAAGGAAATGTTATGGGACTTAAAATGAGAAATCTTATAACTATAATCACACAATATATGAATCATGTTGGACTTCCAAATGAGAAAAGGAGGGAATAATTTTCTTTTTTGTCCTTCATGAAGAAACACCCACCTTTTTCAGTGGTTCTTCTAATCCACTTATTACTGAATAGTGGATCAGTACCACTAAAAAGATATTTTCCATCCTTTAGTGTTTAGAACATGAAAAATTAATTTTGTTTGCTTATCATTTGGATGGTGAATTTGATTAGTGGTGGACTCCTATTAAGAACATGATGGAATAATAAGAAACTAAATCTATGGAATGGGAAGAGTTTAAGGGGATATATTTTAGTAAGTACTTCCCTCATATTCTATAAAAAATAAGGACAATGAATTACTTGATCTTAAAAAATGGATGATGAATCAATTGGTACCAATGAGGCTAATTTTACAAGACATTCAAGGTATGCTTCTAGGTTAATCATCATCCCTGAAATAAAAATCAACCGATTCTTTGGTGGCCTGAAACCAAGTCTCCAAAAGGCCTTGGATATAAGAAACTTCAGTGGCTATGAAGATGTTGTTCGATATGTATTGAAGGTAGAAATGGAAATTGGATATTCCCATTATTCCTATGGTTTTAATAATAAAAATAAGATCAAGTCTCATGGAAACTTAAATGGTGGAAAGAAATTCTAAGTTTTTATATGCCAGAAATGTGGAAACAAGTACTCAGGCGAATTCCTAAAAGGGAAAAGATGGTTTTACAAGTATGGAAAGGAATATCATCGAGTGGATGGATTCCAAAGTGATGGTAAGAAGGTATCTAATTATGTGAATAATGATAAATCTCTTCAAAATACACCTCCCACAATTAAGTATTTCTATTGAAAAGAGTTTGGGGATTATACTAAGTAGTTCTTCAATCCAATGACAAATTTGGATGATAATCCGCAAAAAACATATGAGGAAAAAGAAAAAATAGAAATATCATGTTATCACAATGGATGAAGTTAACTATGAAAATTAGGGAATGCTTATTCTTTTATCCTTAGTTGGAAATTTCATGCTTGATTTTATATGAATGAACCCTATGAAAATATTATTGTTCATCCATTGGTGAGATTTCATGTGATTTTCTACTTGGATTATGGAATAATGAAATCACATATTTTATTAGTATAAGGTTTAACCCAATCTTCCCATGAATGTTTTTCTAAGAAAATATATTATATAAGGAATGCAGAAGCATATGTGTATTCAATATGGTTTTACAAGAATACATGATAAAGGTATTCAGATGTATGGTATGTGAAAAACAAGAGCTACTTTATGATATATGGGGGATCAATGTTAAGCTATTTTTGAGAAATTTAGTCACCATATTTCTAAAGTTTTGGACTTTAAACTTTCAGAAGGGTTATAAGGTTAAACATTTATGGAATAGTTTATGTTAAACTTCATATGAGGTATTAGAGGTTAAAGTATTATCTCTCTATATGAGGACTTATGAATATTGTAGCGACCCAACCCCAGGTAGTTTAGAGCCAGTGTCTATTATCAATTACATAAGAATGATTATAAGGAATTAAATCACAAAAGATCAAGAGATTAGTAGTCTTGGTAAACCAGATATATACATGGGTCTTGTATTGGAAAAATAATACACTAATTACACTATAATTTTTTCTTCTTTCTAAATAAATAAATAACATCGAGGATAAATTTATTTTATCTAGCATATCCTTGCATATATTTCTTACTTCATAGTTTTTTGGAGAATGGAAACATAATATGGGTAAGATCAAATGCTTAGTAAGGTAAAATTATAGCAGAATCAATAATAAATCAATGAGAATAGTCAATATGGAAAGGTAAATAACTTAAAACATATGCCATGTAATCAATAAAATGAATAGAAGTGCATAAACAATATGGAAAGGTAATAAATGAAAACACATGTCATTCAATAACTAGATAAGGAAAAATAAATATGGCAAGATAAGAAAATAAAACACATGGCATCTAAATAACTGAAAATGAAATGTGTCTATATAGATATGTTGATGAAAAATATCATGGATAAATAATAATTGAAACCAATATGGGGGAAATGCTTGATTATTAGAGGCCATGTTTCCTAGGTACATGGTACATTTACTGTTAATACCTTTCACAATACAATTCAAAAAATATTGGATAAAAACCCATCCAAGGAGGCTATCCAAATCACTCATCCCATGAGACTACCAATGCATCGAGGGTCTATCTATAATTAGGGCCAACCCATGTTGAACCAGTCCAAAACATTCCTCATATATCAAATAATTGATTTAAAAATGTGCCTTATCAAATATCTCTATGGAGTAAGAGATATGGATTTATCAATATTTACCCAAATAATTGAATAACATTCAAATTAAACACCGTATAATAATGACATATGATTTAAGAAATGAATATACTCATGATAAATGATATGGTAAAATTGGGTAAATTCAATGTTCAAAGATCATAGAAAATTGAATATTTCAAGGGGAAAAAGTAATTAAAGAAGTGAATGTGAATACAACCCTTGGGAAAATCAATCATAAACCATCTAGAGGAATACTAAGGATGGAATCAATGTATCATACCCCAAGTGGATTAAAATAAAGGGTTGTTGTTGTTAATGAATGGAAATATTATAAAAATATCTTTTAAAAACATTCTTGAGGAAAATATACTTTTCTTTTTAAAAACCCTTTTGAGAAACCATTTCTTTGAAAATAACATTAAAAAACATTTTCTTTAAAAATTATCCTTTTAAATATGCAAAGAAGCTTCATAGGAATGACATCGGGTAAATCCTCACCTACAATAAAAGAATATTCCTTTTTCATGGTAAAAGGTTAGAAAATTCTTTGTTTAGAAAGCGACTGGGAGATTTCATTCAAAACATCAGTAAAAGAAAAAAATGTAAAAAATTTATTTACTAAATCATTTTAAAAAAACTTTTGAAAACATTTTAATAAAATATGGTTTTTAGAAGAAAGTAGTTTCTTTGTCAAAAGAGAGAAATGAAGTCATGTTTTTTTTAAAACATTTTCTAAAACACCTTGAGTACCAAAGAGTGTAAAATTGGTACTAATACTTGAAAACGGTCATGAATTGCCATATTCGAGTAAAATTAAAGGTTTTATTGAACAATTGTAATATAATTTCCTTAAATGGAAATACAATCGAAAGATCATTAAAGTTATTATTGTGGAAAATAATCTCTAAACATTCCAAAGTGTCTCGTACCACTTTGAAAAAATTTAAATCATAAACCTCATGAAGGAATAATATTAAATTAAAGTCTTAAATACTATGAAGATAAATTAATTAATGATATAATATATAAAAATTGGAATTATATACACTATAAAAAATATTTAAGTGGTGAACATGACATTTATCTCACAGATGTAAAAAGTGAGATGAGAATCCCTTACAAAATATGAATTGGAAAATGTTGGTCAGAGTGGACACTCAAGAGGGGGTTTAATTGAGTTCCAATTAAAATTTCTGTTTTAAAAACTTTGTCTTAAAAACCCCCAAATAAAATAATGAATTAAACTATAGTGAATTTATATCAAAGTAAGGGTTCGGTTGGGTTCTCAAGGGATTGATTATTTACCAGTTAATCAAAACAGAAAGGTTGATAAACTTTAGAAACCAACTTACTGATTTACAACTGATATAAACACTTGCGAATTTAATTATCAAAGTGACTTTAAAACAGTTTTGGTTTTAAAGAGATTAGCAGTGGAATAAAAGAATAACTTTAAAAATAAATAAACACGGCAGATTTAACCAAGAGGTTCAGTCTCAAGCTGAGACTTAGTCCTCTCAAAAGCTTTTATAAAAAGATGATCCACACCCTGGATCGGAGATAAACAACAGCAACCAGATGTCCAGGTCCAAGACCTCTACCACTGTTATCCGTGGGAAATAAAGACAACAGCAACCAGCTGTCCAGGTTACACAACCTCTACCACTATCCCAGTGGGAAATAAAATATGTAATAGTATTGAGTGAGGATTTACAAATCCTCTAGTTAGAGTACAGAAGACAATGTGTGTGAAGAAATGCAGCAGATAACACGCACTGCTCAATATGTAAAAAGTTAAATCACAGAGAAAATATTTAGAGTTTAGAAATGGCTCTAGTGATTGTCATGCAGTTCTGGACTCCTTTGATTGATCAGAATTCGCTCTGAGTCCTCTTCTGGTTTTTTGTCTGGAAAACAGAGTATCATCTGTTTCCTTGACTTCCAGGTGTAGAGATAGTCGATGAAGCTCTTGTGTTATGTTCTCGTTCTTAACTCTTCACTAGTATGCAGTAATTAGTTCTTCGTGTAAGTTCTGTCATCTCTTTGCATTCACGCTCTATTGATCTTCCAGC
This sequence comes from Viscum album, assembly GCA_963277665.1. Lineage (NCBI taxonomy): Eukaryota > Viridiplantae > Streptophyta > Magnoliopsida > Santalales > Viscaceae > Viscum > Viscum album. The sequence goes on from OY728123.1 coordinate 1,763,454,509, forward strand.
ACACCTTTGTGTTTTGTATGTCTTGTGTATTCGTCTATGTCTCGCACACCCTGTTGTCTGTGTGTCTCTATATTCGTCTATTCATACTCTTTTGTAGTAGCACATCCTTCCTTTAGTTAAATAACGTGCTCTGGCAAAAGATGATTTACTTTTTGCAGGTACGAGGTATGGTTCCCTGACATCCAACAGCATACATTAAATAAATTTCAGTGTATTAAAATATACCTGATATGACCGTTGGTTAGATTAAATAATGATAAAGAAATTAAAGCAGTGTCGGGTTCTGTCTCTGGAACGGTAGCTCTTGATATCGGTAGACTTGTGTTACAGTGGGTGTCTATAGGTCTGAGTATCGGTAGACATTTGTAACGGTAGACTTGTCTGTCGGTAGACTTGATGTATTGGTAGCAGTGGACTTGTAACAGTAACGGTGACTCTGCCTTTACCAGTAGCGGTAACTCTCTATCGGTAGCTGTGGATCTGCCATGTAATGGTAGCGGTAGCTCTCTATCGGTAGACTTTGCATAACGGTGGACTTCAGTATATCGGTAGCTCTATATCAGTAGTTGTCGACGTCGATGTAGCGGTAGGCTTGAGTACCGGTGATCTTGTAACTGTAACTCTATCGGTAGACTTGATGTACCGTATCGGTAGACTTTGATGTAGCGGTGATCTTTGAGTACCGGTGAACTTAATGTATCGGTGAACTCCGTATCGGTAGCTCTATTAGATATCGGTAGCTCCAATCCATAACGGTGGTATCGGTAGCTCTAATTCATAACGGTTGCTACTGTTCTGTATCGGTAGCTAGTTTGTAATGGTAGCTGAAAACTGTTTGAGCATTCACTTGGCATAATGAGTTAAGTCATAGTAAACATATATCTGATAATTCAAAAGACGAATTTAAGCATAATGAAAGTAACAACATATATTAAAGTATATTTGGAATGTATTAAGCACAATGAAGATATAAAGAAAGAATGGTTGGGATTATCAAAACATAATAAAGTCACTTAATTCCAGAGGGTTCAACAATCTCCCCCTTTTTGATAATCACAACTTATGCCAAAATAAAGTAATATCAGAGGAAACAAAACAAAACAACAACAAAAAATATATCAAAGTATGATATCAACAGTATAGTATCAGAGGAAAAATATGGAAACAGGAATATATCAAGAAATAATGTAGTATCATAGGAAAGAACAAGAAAGATTCTTTGGTTTGCATATTTCTCCCCCTATCAATTTAACTACGGGATTCTCCTCCAAAGTAGTGATTTTCTCCCCCTTTGTCCCCTTAGGTGAACAACATTCTTAGGTTTCCAATAATTTCTCCCCCTTTTTGATTAACAAAAAGGATGGTATTAGAGAAAAGAGAAGGACTAGGAAAGAAAATAGACAGAGTAAAATAGACAGTGAAGAGAGGAATGAAGTATGTGATTGATAAGTAAAAGATACAGTGGGAAAATCAGAGAAGTACAAAAATACAATGAATCCCATAAAAAATGGCTAGAAGAACTCAATCATCATCTTGAACAAGTGTCTTTCCCTTGGGATCAGCAGAGGGTTCAGAGGTAGAGTCACCAGGGTTGGGAATTTCTGAAAGAACCACTGGTGGATCAGCAACTGATACAGCACCAGATCTGTAATCTGAGCTCCTCTGAGTGATCATCGGTGTCAGGATCCTTATGGATTGAACTGGAGTCAGTTGAGGAGTACTCCCAGAGGCAGAAGTAGAAAGTGCAGGAGGTACAATCACTGGTCTGGCATCCACATACAGGAAGGGCAGCAACAGGTTTCGGAAATCCATTATAATGCTTCCTCCTCTCTCCATTGCAGACACAAAATCATCTCTATTCTCTATAAACTTATCTAAAGCAGGAGTAAGCTCCCTGATCTTACTAACTTGTTCCCTGAAGGCTTGGGTAACTGGAGGCAACTTCATATTTTCAAGCAAAATCTTGAAATGGTTTGTCATTTGGTGCTTGGTATAAACCTTTTCAAAATAAGCATCCACCTTATTTTTGATTGCCTCTTGAGAAGCAATAGCTTCCCGCAGGTGATCACGAACAAAACTACTAACTTCCCTAGTGGTAACAAGAATCTGAATATCTGATGCACCACTGGGACTGGCCTTAGCCAATTATTCCTGAATAATAGTGCGGATCTGGTCAAGGTTCACACTGGAGCTAGTTGAGGGAAGAGGTTTCATTGAGAAGGCCACTGTCTCCTTGAAAGATTGAGTCAGACTACTAACTACCTTCTGAACAAGTTCATCCTGACTATTCAGATGTTCTTTTACTGACTTCTTAAAGGCCTCAAAAACTTCCACAAACTGTTTGACCACTTCTTTGATATACCGAATGTCAGTGTGCACTTGGGTTTGAGAACTGTTCAAAGCAGTCAATGAAGCAATTGATTGTCTAAGAGCAACTACAGCTCCTGTCCAACTCTCAATCTGAGTGTGGCACACCTTAAGTTCATCCACCATTTATTTCACAGGACTGGACACACTACATCCAATGGATAACTCAAGGGATTGCTCCATGCTTTTCATCTCTTCAACCATACTTTTCTTCATGTCTGCCACTGATTCTCTTATTGCTTCTTTCAATTCATCTTTTAAAGACTCAAGGTCCTTCTTGGTTGCCACATTTTCTGCCACAGTGGGTAAGGTAACTGATTCCTTTTGGGGTTGGTCTTCCTCATCCGAATATCCATAACAAAGTCCAAGAATCATATATCTGGGATCTGATGTCCAACCTTCAATGTCATATAACACTGATACTGAGCCAAGATTCTCCTCCTCACTTGGAACATTTTCCTGGGATATTTCTTCCAACTATTCTTCCTGAGGTAATTCTACACTTTCCTCTACAACCACAGCAGATTCAATAGCCATTTGTTCTAAGTCATTAATGACTCTCTCATTAATAGGTGCTGATGCTATGTCTTCCTGATCAGCCATTGTCCTGACTATACTGACTATTAGAGGACTCAAACTAAGCTCTTTTTCAACATTTTCCTCATCAACTGCTTCACCATCAGCCTCTTTTTCTCCATTAACATTATGATCAGATTCGGTTGTCTCATCCTCCTCAGAGGTGTCCTTGACAACATACAGGCATTCTTCTTCTTCTTCTTCTGTAGTCTCTGTATCATTGTCCTTTAAGACAATTTCTCTTTTTGGTAGTTCTTTTGGAGGGATAGATTCTCCATAAGAAATAACTTGATGCACAGGACTAGGGGGTAAGTCTGGATCTCCTCCTTCCTCTACTGATGTATCTTCCTCCTCAGCTTCATCATCACTATAGACCGGTTCTGGCTCATCTGGTCCAAGACCAGGATCCCTCACATCCTTTGGTCTAGAAGGATGATCCATAGGAGTATACTTGTCATAAATTTTTCCATCATCATCACCCATGATTTCTTCCAAGGATTCCAGTTGACTTTCATGTATTTATAGACAGTTCTTGTAATACAGAAGTTATCCTTGACCAATACCAGCTCATCCTGAGGTCCAGCTATCTCCTTCACTTTCAGCATCACAGAAATTAGCTTTGAGAAAAACAAGGCATTTGATTTTGACTTTGGTCTAGTCATCTCTTCCACTTGAACCATAATCAATCTACATAGATTGATTCTCACACTGTGCTTCAGCAAATGTAACAGATATATGTCTTGGAATCTCAAAGTGGAAAAGTATCCTCTTCTCAGACTAACAACATGTTGAATAAACTTAAACAACAATTTATCTTCTCCTACCATCTCTGCAGCAATCACCTTTCTAGGGGTCCCATTCCCTGTGAGTTTCAGCAGAGCATCTTCATATTGAAACACATCACTGGTTGAAGGTACGGACTTGGAATAATAAGTAAAATTTCCCTCATGAGGGACTCTTAGGTTCTCAGCCCATTCTCCTAAAGTAAACGACACTTCCTGACCATTCACATATGAAACCATTCTGTTTTTTCTTAAGACTTTTCAAAACAAACAAATTTGTAGAACTGTTTCACCAGTCCTGGAAAATAAGGTCCGTTGTTGTTCGCGAAGCATTCTAGCCAACCTTGTTCTTGTAAAACCATAAGAACTAACGATTTCCTTTCCATCAATCATTCTGTACACACATCTTTTTCAACAACAATCTCTCTCCTTGAGAGATGCGGGTTTATTGGATTCCTTCGAGCTACACTTCCACTTCCACTTCCACTGGCATTCGATACTTTCTGCCATTTCGCTTGCGGCTCGTCACTCCCATCTGTGACTTGGGGTCTCTTGATGCGGGCCATTACGGATTGGAGGCTAGGGTTCTGAAGATCGAGAGGTTTAAGTTTAGGAGAATTCGAGCAGACAGGTTCGCGGTGAGATTGAGTGAGTCTAGTTCGAGTTTTAATATCATTTAGGATTCATAAATCACATAAATCATAAATAAAATAAATAACGGTTCGATGACTCAGCTTTACAGAATATAAAAACAGCGCGAGATGTACCGGTAAAGTCTCTTAACGGTGAGGTCTTCTAACGGTGAGGTTTTCTAACGGTGAGGATTCTCTAACGGTGAGGTTTTTCTAACAGTGAGGTTTTTCTCTTAACAGTTTAAGGATAAGTTATCATTCCTAATTCGTGTCTAATGAAACTTAATCTTTCTGAACTTAAAGGCTTGGTGAAAATATCATCTAATTGAAGTTCAGTTCCTATAAACTCAAGTGTTATATCACCTCTTTGATAATGATCTCTTAAAAAGTGGTGTCTAACATCAATACGTTTAGTTATAGAGTGAGACACAGGGTTCTTAGAGATATTAATCGCACTAGTGTTGTCACAGTTGATTGAAACATGTTTAAAGTCAAATCCATAATCCAGTAGTGTGTGTTTCATCCACAGAATCTGTGCACATCAACTACCAGCAGCGATGTATTCTGCTTCAGCAGTAGATAATGCAACTGAGTTCTGTTTCTTACTACGCCATGATACAAGGGATTTTCCAAGTAAGTGACATGTTCCAGATGTGCTCTTCCTATCTAACTTACAGCCAGTAAAATCAGCATCTGAATAACTTATTAAATCAAATGATTGTTCTTTTGGATAAAACAAACCCAAATTAGCAGTATTTTTAAGATATTTGAAAATCCTTTTAACAGCAAGTAAGTGTGACTCTTTAGGATTAGCTTGAAATCTAGCACACATACACACACTAAACATAATATCTGGTCGACTAGTAGTAAGATAAAGTAAACTCCCAATCATACCTCTATAATTAGTTTGATCAACTGGTTTCCCAAATTCATCAACATCCAATTTACAGGTGGTACTCATAGGTATATCACTTTCCTTAATACTATCCAAACCAAAACATTTTAATAAATATTTAGTATATTTACTTTGATTTAAAATAATACCATCTTTAGTTTGAAAGATTTGAAAACCAAGAAAATACTTAAGCTCTCCCATTAAGCTCATTTCAAACTCATTTTTCATAACTTCTGAAAAATCAGTACATAAAGAATTTTTAGAAGATCCAAAAATAATATCATCAACATAGATTTGTACTATTAATACATCTTTTGAAATCCTTTTTATAAAAAGAGTGGGATCAGCTATTCCTTTTATAAATCCTTTTGAAATAAGAAAGTTTGAAAGTCTTTCATACCAAGCTCTTGGATCTTGTTTTAAACCATATAAAGCTTTAGAAAGTTTAAAAACATTATTTTGAAAATGAGGATTTGAAAAACCAGGTGGTTGTTCTACAAAAACATCTTCAACAATAAAACCATTTAGAAAAGCACTTTTCACATCCATTTGATATAACTTAAAATTCAGATGTGATGCATAGGCAAGTAAGATCCTAATAGCCTCTAATCTAGCTACAGGTGCAAAGGTTTCTTCATAGTCAATCCCTTCTTCTTGATTGTAACCTTGTGCAACTAGCCTAGCTTTGTTTCTAATGATGTTTCCAGATTCGTCAACTTTGTTTCTAAACACCCATTTTGTGCCTATGGTGATAGTGTCCTTAGGTCTTTCTACTAATTTCCAGTCTTTGTTTCTTTCAAACTGATTTAGTTCCTCTTGCATAGCCATTACCCAGAATTCATCGTTGATAGCATCATTGATATTTTTAGGTTCTAGCTATGACAAGAAGTCTTGATGTTCAACCTGATTTCTAAGATAAGCTCTAGTCTGTGTTCCTCTATCTAGATTTCCTACAACAGCATCTAAAGGATGGTTCTTTAGAATCCTAGTTGGTCTTGAAAAGGTAGGGCTAGATATTTCAGGTTCATCTACAGGTTGAGGTTCAATAGAAGCAGGGTCTGGAAAATTTCCAGAACTGGATGTTTTAACTACAGGTCCACTGTCTTTATCATTAAGGTTCAAAGCAGAGAGATCATCTTCAAGATTTTCAAGAGAGGTCTTAGGTTCATGTGGATCAGTTTCATCAACTTTGATGTAAAAAGATTCTTCCACACATTTGGTTCTTTTATTGAAAACTCTATAGTCTTTACTAGAAATAGAGTAACCTAGGAAAATTCCTTCATCACTCTTGGATGAAAACTTGTCAAGATTATCTTTAGTATTAAGAATAAAGACTTTGTAGCCAAAAACATTAAAGTAGTTAACCTTAGGTTTCCTATGGTTCCACAAATCATAAGGGGTCCTATTTAGAACAGGTCTAATCAAGATTCTATTAATAACATAACAAGTTGTATTTACAGCTTCAGCCCAAAAATAAACAGGTAGGTCATACTCATTAAGCATGGTCCTAGAAATTTATTGCAGGGTTCTATTCCTCATTTCTACTACACCATTCTGTTGAGGTGTCCTAGGGGAAGAGAAATTGTGACTATAGCCATTGTGTGAGCAGTAGGATTCGAACTCATGATTTTCAAACTCACGGCCATGATAACTTCTCAGAGTTTTAATCTTAAGTCCACTATGGTTTTCTACAGACTTGGAGTATTTTACAAAGCAGGAACAAGCTTCACTTTTGTGAGCTAGAAAATATACCCAAGTATATCTATAAAAGTCATCTACAAGAACATAGACATAATGCTTCCCATTTAAACTAGAAACTCTAGAAGGTCCAAATAAATCCATGTGAACCAACTCGAGAGGTTGAGAAGTTGACACTTCTTTCTTTGATTTAAAAGAAACTTTATGTTGCTTTCCCTTTTGACAGGGATTACAAACTTTGTCTGTTGGAAATTCAAGTTTGGGTAGGTCTCTAACTAAGTTCTTCCTAGCAAGTTTTCTAAGTGAATGCACATTGCAGTGTCCTAATCTTCTGTGCCAAAGCCAAGACTCTTTATGAAAATCATTTAAAAAAGTAATATTTTTCTTAGCTAAAGAATTTAAATCAACAACATAAACATTTTAATTTCTCAAAGCAGCAAACACTAAAACATTTTTAGAATTAAAAACATTGTAAGAATCATTTTAAAATTTAACATAAAAACCATCATCACATAACTGAGAAATACTTAACAAATTGTATTTAAGTCCATCAACAAATAAAACTTTAGAAATCAATACTGAGTCAGTGTTACCAATCTGGCCTAAGTCGATGATTTTTCCTTTTGAGTTATCACCAAACGTGACAAACCCTCCATCAACTCTGACTAAGATTTTAAAGCATGAGAAGTCTCCTGACATATGTCTTGAACATCCGTTGTCCAAGTACCAGGTCTTTTTACAGGAGCTCTTTAAGCAGGTTTCCTACAAAACAGATTTAAATAGGAAATGATTTTGGTACCCAGATTTTCTTGGGTCCAGATAGGTTAGCCAATAACACTTTAGGTGCCCATATTTGTCTAATGGGTCTCATAAAATTTCTAGAATCAACAGATTTTGAAAGATAAACCTTATTAGATCCATAACTATGAATATAACTTGTCGAAGCATAGGAAGTTCCAGAGCTAGCTACATTCTGTCCAGATTTAGGAATAAATCTAGTTTGGGTAATTTTCCTTTGACCAGGTTGGTATCCTATACCAGTAGTGTATCTAGGTGCTATTTTCTTACCTAGAATTTGAGTAAGAGTATCATTACCATTGGTAAATTTCTCTAAGCCTTTATTGAGTTGCTCATTAGATAATTTTAGTTCAGTATTCTCTTTAAGAAACTGAGCATTCTTTTCTACTTCAATATCCAGATCAGATTTATGTTTAAGAGTTAAAGCATACTGTTTCTTTAAACCTTTGTATTTGTCTTTCAGCTCATTACAAGTTTCTTCTAACATATCACAATATTCAAAAAGTTTAGATTTAGACATGTTATCACATTCAGAATCATCTCCAGAATAATATGAATTAGAAGCAGGAGTTTCTGAAGTTACCTCAGAAGTGTTTATCATAAAACACATGTTCGCCTTGTTTCTGTGTTCAGTTTCAGAAACTTCAGATTCACTAGAACTATCCTCTAAAGCACTCCAAGTGGCCTTCATGGCTTTCTTATACTTTTTATCCTTGTATTCATACTTCTTCTTGTATTTCAGCTTTGGACAGTCTGCTTTTATGTGTCCCTTCCTTTTTCACTCATAGCAGACAACTTCATATGATTTATCAGGCTTCTTCCAATCCTTTTTCCAATGTCCTTTGTTGTCATACTTACCTTTGTAGTTGGACTTTCTGAAAAAATTATTCTTCCTATAAAATTTCTTAAACCTTCTAGCAATGTGAGCCATCTCAACATCACTATTAGAATTGCTCTCACTGTCTTCACAGCTTGAACTTTCATTGATAGCTTGAAGCTTTTCCTTATCCTTATTCTTTGAGGTTGTAGTTTTGAAGGCAACAGATTTTCTTCTAGGTTCATCATCTTCTTCTTTGTTTACTTTGAGTTCCTCTTCATACATCAACAATTTTCCAATTAGTTCTTTGACTGGCATTTCTCCAATGTCACACGATTCTCTAATGGAGACAGAGGTTCCTCTCCATCTTTCAGGTAGACATCTCAAAATTCTCATGATTTGTTCCTTTGTTGGAACATCCTTTCCCAGAGAAGTCATTGTGTTGAAAATTTCATTGAACCTGAGATACATATCAGAAATGGGTTCATCAGGCTTCATCTTAAAATTATCATACTTAATAGTATAGGTGTTCAATCTCATTTCCTTAACATTAGTTGTTCCTTCATGAGAAACAGCTAAGGTATCCCAAATTTCATAAGCATTTTTACAGGCAGATATTCTATTAAATTCCTCGTCTCCTAGAGCACAGTACAAAGCATTCATAGCTTTACAGTTATTATTGTAGGCAGTCTTAGTAGCTTCATTCCAAGTAGTTCTAACAGTAGTAGGAATTTTATATTCTGATTCTATAGCAGTCCAAATATCAAAACCCATGCTCTCTAAATGAATTTTCATCTTGATTTTCCACTGAGTATAGTTAGTGCCATTGAAAAATGGTGGTCTATTGGTAGAAACACCTTCAAGTCTATTATCCATGATAGCTAACTATAAGCAAAGATTTTAAAGAGATAAAAATTTAGAAATAACAGAAATTTTAAGAACTTTAAAATACAACTAAAATCACAGTTGAAAAACAGAGTACAAAATATTTTAAACAACCTCTGATACCAAATGTTGGTCGGAGTGGACACTCAAGAGGGGGGTGAATTGAGTTCCAATTAAAATTTCTGTTTTAAAAACATTGTCTTAAAAACCCCCAAATAAAATACTGAATTAAACTATAGTGAATTTATATCAAAGTAAGGGTTCGGTTGGGTTCTCAAGGGATTGATTATTTCCCAGTTAATCAAAACAGAAAGGTTGATTAACTTTTGAAACCAACTTACTGATTTAAAACTGATATAAACACTTGCGAATTTAATTATCAAAGTGACTTTAAAACAGTTTTGGTTTTAAAGAGATTAGCAGCGGAATAAAATAATAACTTTGAAAATAAATAAACACATCAGATTTAACCAAGAGGTTCAGTCTCAAGCTGAGACTTAGTCCTCTCAAAAGAGTTTATAAAAAGATGATCCAGACCCTGGATCGGGGATAAACAACAGCAACCAGCTGTGCAGGTCCAAGACCTCTACCACTGTTATCTGTGGGAAATAAAGACAATAGTAACCAGCTATCCAGGTCACACGACCTCTACCACTATCCTAGTGGGAAATAAAAGATGTAAGAGTATTGAGTGAGGATTTACAAATCCTCCAGTTAGAGTACAGAAGATAGTGTGTGTGAAGAAATTCAGCAGATAACACACACTGCTCAATATTTAAAAAGATAAATCACAGAGCAAATATTTAGAGTTTAGAAATGGCTCTAGTGATTTTCATGCAGTTCTGGACTCCTTTGATTGATCAGAATTCACTCTGAGTCCTCTTCTGGTTTTTTGTCTGGAAAACAGAGTATCGTCTGTTTCCTTGACTTCCAGGTGTAGAGACAGTCGATGAAGCTCTTGTGTTATGTTCTCGTTCTCATCTCTTCACTGGTAAGCAGTAATGAGTTCTTCGTGTAAGTTCTGTCATCTCTTTGCATTCACGCTCTATTGTTCTTCCAGCACACCTTTGTGTTTTGTATGTCTCGGGTATTCGTCTATGTATCACACACCCTATTGTCTGTGTGTCTCTGTATTCATCTATTCATACTATTTTGTAGTAGCACATCCTTCCTTTAGTTAAATCACGTGCTCCAGCAAAAGATGATTTACTTTTTGCAGGTATGAGGTACGGTTCCCTGACATCCAATAGCATACATAAAATAAATGTCAGTGTATTAAAATATACCTGATATGACCGTTGGTTAGATTAAATAATGATAAAGAAATTAAAGCAGTGTCGAGTTCTGTCTCTGGAACGGTATCTCTTGATATCGGTAGACTTGTGTTACAGTGGGTGTCTGTAGGTATGAGTATCGGTAGACATTTGTAACGGTAGACTTGTCTGTCGGTAGACTTGATGTATCGGTAGCAGTGGACTTGTAACAGTAACGGAGGCTCTGCCTTTACCAGTAGCGGTAACTCTCTATCGGTAGTTGTGGCTCTGCCTCATAAAGGTAGTGGTAGCTCTCTATCGGTAGACTTTGCATAACAGTGGACTTCAGCATATCGGTAGCTCTATATCGGTAGCTGTCGACTTCAATGTAGCAGTAGGCTTGAGTACCGGTGAGCTTGTAACTGTAACTCTATCGGTAGACTTGATGTACCGTATCAGTAGACTTTGATGTAGCGGTGATCTTTGATTACCAGTGAACTTGATGTATCGGTGAACTCCGTATCGGTAGCTCTATTCGATATCGGTAGCTCTAATCCATAACAGCGGTATCGGTAGCTCTAATCCATAACGGTGGCTACTGTTCTGTATCGGTAGCTAGTTTGTAACGGTATCTGAAAACTTTTTGATCATTCACTTGGAAGAATGAGTTATGTCATAGTAAACATATATCTGATAATTCAAAAGACTTAATTTAAGCATAATGAAAGTAACAACATATATTAAAGTATATTTGGAATGTATTAATCATAATCAAGATATAAAGAAAGAATGGTTGGGATTATCAAAACATAATAAAGCCACTTAATTCCAGAGGGTTCAACAGAAAACCCAAAAGTAGTAATAATAAAATGAAATATTTAAATACCATTAAGATAATATAATTCATTATATTAATATCAATGTCTTATTATTTACACAATATATAATAAAATAGTTGCATAACAATAAATTATGCCTCACAGAAAGAAAAGTGAGACAAGAATCTCTTTCATTGAGTTTCCTTTCGGGTGAATGGTCTTTAAATTCCTATATGATAATATTATGTTAATTTAACACTTTATTGATAACATTTTTCATTTTTATCATTAACTTTATTTTAATTTTACTATGTTTTATAAAACTATTTAAAAATTTAAATTTACATTGGGTGTTTTGACCAAAATCAGTTTATGTGTCAAAAAAAACTTTGGTAGGTCAACTATGGTCAAAGTGGTAATTATATAACATATCAAAAATTAGAATCATGAAATAAATATAATATTTATAAATAAATTATAATTTTAAAATCAATAATTTAATATGGTTATGAAAAATTAATCAATGTTATTATCATTTAGATGGTAGGTCGTACGTATGCATGAGTAACGTTCCCATTTTTCAATGATCATTGTAGAAAGAATGTAAGTAACACCATATATTTATAGAATGATAATTATATAAAAAATAAAATTTTATTTAATCATATATACTTATATATATATAGTTATATTTATGTATAAGGAATCATATCGTTTCGAGGAGGCAGTAGTCCACACATCCACGAACGATGTTGTCACTTTTTAAGTTTGTAAAAGGGTAATAAAGAAAATGATATATATATATATATATAAATATATACTATATTTTCATAAAGGTAATTATGTCATGAATATCATATAGATTTTTTTATGTCACATATTTTTAATTAAAACCAAGCTTTATACATTTCATGTATAGTGTGAATGGATCACATCACTTTAAGGGGGTGGTAGTCCACACTTCCTCAAATGATGTTATCATATTAATGTAAAATGGAAAGTATTAAAGGTATATATAATAAAATTATTAAATAAGTATAAATAAATAATAAATATCATATAAATATAATATATAAATATATTTCTATTATAATGGCCACTATGATAGGTGGTAGAGGAAAAATGAACAATCATTGTTTCGTGAGGCAGTAGTTCATTGTACATAGAAATAGTATGTTTGTTACCCATTATATGAAGGTGTGTGTAATTTTAGGTATAAACCATTGAATAAAAACATAACAGTATATTTAGGATACTTATTTTGTTATATAATCATGGAATAAAAATATTTTAGGGTGTGGATTATGGAAATTAAACTTGAGAGCTTGAGATAAGACGTTACCTCTTAATCAGGTAACTTCTTTTAGTTTGTACCAAAAGGGTTCCATTGAAGAATTTCTGCCCAAATGGAGGCTTCAAGGTATATTGAAGGGATTTTGGGAAGATATATGGGTATATATTGGCTGAACTTGTGTGTTTTGAGAGGTGTGTGGAATGTGGAGAAGTGGTGGCCTTTTATAAGGGAGGAAAAGGACTCACTTAGGTATTTTGAAATGAAGTTAGGTTTACACATGTTCTTACCTAAAAAAGTCATACCAACCAAAAAACTCCTAAATTTTTGTTTAATGGTCTAATTTTGGATAGAAAATGGGTTTTAGAAAATCGGATAGGTCATTTGGGCCTTTAAGTTAAAGGTTTGGTCCTTTATTACAGTTAATTTTACCTTAATAACTGTAATTAATTTTAATTACTTTCACTAATATTTTTGGTAAAAAAATAATTTTAACTTATTGTACATTATAAATTATGATTATTACAAATATGGAATCCATTATTCCAAATTCCAACTGTATAAGTGGCATAAATTAATTTAAATACAATCCCTTAGATGGGATGGCAATGCAGATTTTTAAGGTAATAATGTCCAAAGGTTTTCTATGTTTTTATAATAAATTTAAAACTTAAATTGATTCCAATTACATAAATTTTATTAATTGATAAATATTATCTAATTAAACCTTAAAAACAATTTAAATATAATTTAAAATTATAAATAACTTAGATCCAAAAGCAGTTTTGAACTAAAATTCCTTATATTTAACTATTCAATAAAAAATTAAATGTTTCAGAAAAAATATCAAAAAATTACCCTAACCTAATTATTATGTTTCACTTTCAAATATGAAGTTTATTTTCACATATTAATTAAATTATGGTTTCAAAATTCATATTTAAAATAGGTTCTCCATTAAAAGGCAGTAAAATTGACTTTATAAAAATATGGGGCTTTATGTATAAAATAACGCTTGTTCTTATCTTATGTCTGTCAAACCTAATGGATGAATATAAAAAATATTTTAATGAATATATAAAATATATATTTTATTCAAATAATTAAATAATTTTAATTAAATATATTTTTTAAGACAAAACTCCTTTGGAAGCATAAAAATAATAATATTTTATTTTTATATCCAATTGGTTCTTATTTTCATTTCTAATTAATTGTTAACCAATGTATTCATTTTATATTTATGTAAACCATCGATTTTAAAAAAAATATTTAATACTATTAATAACCTATAACATAATGTCTAGGTTATATTATATTATATTAGATAATAATATTTTAATAATACATTGTTATTTAGTAAAACTTGGTCCTGCATGTAACGCAAGCCATAAAGGAAGGTCGCTCGTGCGTGTAATGTATTCTAACTCAGTGTTTCATGCATTGAAATATATAGAATCTATTTTAAATAATAAATATATTATAATTTATCTGGATATTATATTACATAATGTTCTTGGTCTCACGTATCATACACGCTATCAAATACAACGTTCTTACTTTAGATTTTCAGGGTGTCACACATATTGGATAACCTATGTTAAATTTTTTTCTGTAATGTTAACACAGATATAATAACCTATATTATTATGCATATAATGATCTTATAATTCTTCAGAAATGGAAAATTTACCTTCATTTCATGGAATAATAGATGAAGTAGAAATTAATCAAGGAACAAAGAAAGGATGAGATATTCCTATGAAATGTAATGAAATCATGTATATATTTCTTCTCATGAAAATTATTCAACTCTAGGGAAAGGATATTGAAACCAAAAAATTTATCCTAGTACCTTATTTTTTTTATTAATCAAATGGAACCTTAGATCATCACATATTTATGGCCTCTTGATTGTTAACTTTCTCCTAACTATGTTCTATATCTCTCTCCATCAAAACCTGATAGTTAGATTTCTCTTTCATGTCCATATTTTCACATTCCACCTATGTTATCCTATTTGAATAACCTATTTATGAGTTAAATTAGGTAATATTTATGTTTCCAACTTTACCTTTTAAAGGGAGTTTTAGTAATCATTTTTATGATGTGAGTTTTTATTAAAGAAACTTGTAAGTATTAAACATTTGATAAACCGGATGAATTTTGAGAGTGTAATGTCCCTGTTCCGAGTGCCGCCCAGAGGTGCCCCGTACCAGGTTGGTCATGTGGCCTTAAGTGAGTTTTTTCAAATTCCACAGGTCATCGACTAGTAGCGAGGGTCTTGGGTGTGATAGTGGAGTAACTATTCCCTCATTGGCAGAGTAAAGCAGCAGAAGTAAACAGATAACAATAGCGGATGTAGTAATAACATGAAATAGTAAAACCACAGAAGACTGAAAGTAATGAACAATTGGAGGACATATATAAATGATAATGATAAATGATACATGTATCTAGGAAAGAAACCAAACAATTCACAGTGTTGGAATACAGTACTAAACTAAAGTACAAATGAAAAATAGTAAACAACTCCTTAGCGTCGCAAGCCACAGCTTTGTCCCATGCTCTCTAGCTCCATAGCAGTCAAGTACCTGAAGTAGAAAGGCACTTTCCCTTATCTATACATATAGCAATATAATCTATTTGGTCCCAAAAGCATTTCCCAAATAGGGTGTGAGAAGAATCCTAGTAGGAAACCACCAAAAGATCTCTGCCTAACAGTCAGTGAATATATATGGCAGGCAATAAGAAAAATGAAGCAGTAAACAAGGATATACTCAAAAGTAAACAATCATACAGTTTAAATTGCATTCATTTTCATATATCAAGTAAGCATCTAATCAAAAACAAGTAACCCTATGGGAAGTACTCACAGCCTAACCCCTCTATTTAAACTTTAAAATAGACTCTCTGAGGAAGCACTCACTGTCAATTCCCTCTGTGATCTCATATCGGTAACTATAGACACTTTAAGGAAGCACTCAATGTCAAATTCCCCATGTGGTTTCATAACAAAGAACTATAGACACTCTTAGGGATCACAAATCCCATCCCTCCTATGGTCTTGCAACGTAAAAGTAAACAGACACTCTAGAGAAGAACTCAGCCTCCATTCTCCCAATGGTCGACTACACCAGGTTATCACATCCCTTTGTAAGTCAATCATGCACAACTATATATGGAATCCAATGTAAAACTCAAGAACTACTTGGTTACATAGTCTACAGCATGTCTGATAAAATCACTCTGTCCTAAAAAAACTAATAAGGGAAAAGAAAGCAGCCTAACTGGCAAAGCTAAACCAAATGGTCAATATCAAAACAAACATGGGAAACACATACATATCATGGAAAATAACCCTATTCACAATCAAAAAACCTCTACTCTAGCACAAAAGGAATAGCAGGAATTAACGGGGCTAAAATCCCTAAACACGCAATACCCCGAACAAGGGTATTGGCACTTTTTCACATATAACTCAAAGACTAACTACGGAAAAGCACCAACCACCTACCTCAAAGTTTTACGATTGATATACTCCATCTTCAGTCCTTGAATCGACCTAAAACATGGTAGATCAACAAAAATGTCAAAAACACTCAATTGAGGATATCTCATGAAAGAGGAGAAGTCAAGGAATGAGGATATAGAATAAGGAAGAGCTCACCATAAAGATTTCAACACAAATTATGGAGGTTGAATCAGAGAATGGACGGCAGGTCAGGGGCTTGGAGAAGATTCAATGGCCTCAGTCTCTCATGGATGAGACAAGTCAAGAAGAAGTGTTTTCTGTCAACGAGATTTGACCTTGGACCGATATAATAATTAAAAATAAAATTACATGGAGTGTTCTTTAAAAGTACACGACATGTATATGCCTTTACCGAGCCCCGTTTTAGGTAGTCTCTAGGTCACCTCACACGGCCATGTACTCAGCCATTACACAGCCAGTACACGGTCACCTGTGGCAACCAGGTACATGGTATGTACTTCAAAGTACACAGCGTGTACTCCTTCAATTTACAGATTCTCCTCTTTTTCTAAAAAACACCTGAAAAGAAAACTCATACATAAAAAAAAGCTATGGGTTTTTACAAATTTCCCCCCTTAAATAAATTTGTCCTCGAATTTCCCTAAGAAGGTGGTGTAGAAGAAGAATCCTCGAATAGCTCCGGCCACTGTGATCGTACATCGGCCTCCCTCTCCCAAGTCTCGTCCTGTACTCACATGTTCTATCATAGCACTCATACTAAAGGAATAGACCGACCATAGAGAACCTTCGCACTATGATCAATAATCCAGATAGGATGCTTCTTGAATGATGCATCCACCTCCAGTTCAACCTTTTCAGGTTGAAAAACATGAGATGGGTCTGAGAAGTAACACTGTAGCTGAGAAATGTGGAAGACATCATGTATAGCCTGGTACCTCTAAGGTAACAGAAACTGATAGGTAACCAGACCGACTCTCTCCAAAACCTCAAATGGTCCAACATATCTCAGTGAAATCTTTCCCTATCTCCTAATCCTCCTATGTCCCAACCTCAGTGAGATACATAGGAACACCTAATATCTGTCCTCGAACTCCATAGTTCATGTCCATTGATCAGCATTATACTTCTATCATGACTATGCAGTAGCCATCCTCTTCTGAATCAACTCAATATGTTCTGTGGTCTCTTGAACAAGATGAGGTCCCAGCATAGCTATCTCTCCTACCTCTAGCCAGCATAGGGTGATTGGCATGGCCTACCGTATAAAGCCTCATAAGGTTCCATATGAATAGTTTCTTCCAAAATATTATTGTAGGAAAACTCCACAAGAGGTATGTGCTTCTCCCAAGAACCTCCAAAATCTAGGATGCATGCTTGAAGAATGTTCTCCAACACCTGAATCGCATGCTCGGACTAGCCATATGTATGGGGGTGGTAAGTTGTACTCAAAATACCTGTGTACACAAAGCCCTCTGTAATCCCTACTAAACTCGAGATGTAAAATGGGTGTCCCTGTCTAAAACAATGGAGTGTGGAACTCCATGTAAATGCACAATATCTCAGATGTACAGCCTTCCCAACTCATTAACACTGAAGGTCTCCTTGATCAACAATAAGTGAGAATCCTTCATGAGTCTGTCAATGATAACCCAAACTACATCATTCCCTCGAGTTGACCTCGACAAACCTTTCAAGAAATCCATCGCGACATCATTCCACTTCCACTCAGAAATGGTAAACTGCTGCAAAAGCCCTGCTGGTCCCTAATTCTCTACCTTCACCTACTGATAGGTGGAAAACTCATCACAAAACCAGAAATATCTCTCTTTATACCTAGCCACCATTACTGACAGTGCAGATCTCGATACATCTTGGTGACACCAGGATGAACTACCCAAACTAAGGAATTAAAGTCCTGTATCAGATCCTCACGTATGTCTACTAACACCCATATACGTCCATGAAAACACATGATCTCATCCTCTCCTATGGTCCATCCAAGAATAGGGACCTCTCCTGACACACTCTCTTGTAGGACTAGGCCTTCATAATATGATATCTTCCTCATTCTCACTTGATCAAGTAGAGTAGAGGTAACAACCATACAATAAATAAATGGTTGCCCCTATCTATCTCTCACCCCCAAATGCATCTTAGAGAACATATCTATAAGCTACCATTCACTATAGGCCTCCTGAACTACCTGTATCTGAGTCCTCTTGCTCAAAGCATCAGCCACTGTATTGCCTTTTCCAAGTGTGTTGGCAAGTTCAAAATCAAAGGACTGAAGGTACTCAACCCAAATTCATTGTCTCAAATTCAGATCACACTGAGTGAAGATATACCTGATAATTTTGTGATCAGTGAAAACCATAAAATTCTATCCCAGAAGATAATGTTTCCAACAGTGTAATTCATTAACAACTACAGCCAACTCGAGATCGTGCATTGGGTAATTCCTCTCATGTGGCCTCAACTACTGAGACCCATATGAAACGACTCCCCCCCCTACATATCAACAGCTCCCAGCCCGATACTTGATGCATAACAGTAAATAGTAAATCTTTTTCAAGGATCTAGAAAAACTAGTATCAGTGATGACGTCAACCTCCCTTTAAGATCCTAAAAGGATGACTCACAAGAATCTGACCATAAGTACTTTTCACTCTTCTTATTCAGGCCTATCAGTAGTGCCACTAAGCATGAAAAGTTCTGTATGAAATGTTCGTAGTAACCAACCATCCCTAGAAAACTTCACACCTCAATGATGTTCTTCGGCTTCTCTCAAGAAACTACTGATCTCACTTTCTCTCGGTCTACTAATACTCTTGTCTCTGAGATAACATGACCCACGAAGTGAATTTGGTCCATCTAAAAGTGGAATTTTGAGATCTTAGCATATAACGGATGCTCTATTAGTATACTCAAAACAATATCAAGATGGGTAGAATGGTTGTGTCAAGTGTGCGAGTACGCCAAGATATCATCAATGAAGACTACCACAAAAGAATCCAAGTATGGATAGAACCCTCAGTTCATAAGTTCCATGAAAATGTTAGGTGTGTTCGTGAGACCGAACAACATAACCACATACTTGTATAGACAATACATACTCTAAAAATATGTAAGAGGTATATCAGATGGTCTAACACATAACTAATGATAACCGGACCTCAAGTCAATCTTCGAGAACACCTGAGCTCCTCTAAGTTGATCAAAGAGATCATCAATCCTCAGCAAGGGATATCGGTTCTTGGCCATCAACTGGTTCAACAACCTATAATCCACATAAATTCTGAGGGTATCGTCTGCCTTCTTCACAAATAGGATAGGTGAACCCCAAGGATAAGTACAAGGTTGGATGAAACCCTTTGCCTGCAACTCCTCCAACTACTTCTTGAGAACCTATAACTCTGGTGTAGCTATCCTATAAGGAGGAATGGACACCGGTCCCGCTCCTGGCACAAGAACAATAGAAAAGTCTACCTCTAGATCAGGAGGCAAACCAGAAAAGTACTCTGGAAAGACGTCCCTGAAACATTCCACCGCTGTAGGAAAGTCCAACTATGAAGTCCCCTATTCATCTAGATATAGACTAGAAATCTGGGATGTAACTCCTCCCAACCGATGAATCTCGAGTCCTGCTCTACTCACCTAGACATCTCATTTGCCCTTATATAAGAAAAAACTGTCATCTGGTGATGTGAAACTCACCCTATGGCGATAGAAATCGACAACATCCTGGAAGGGAACTAACCAGTCCATTCAAAGAATTACAATGTATCATGTCATCTCTCGGACATAGAGGTACCATAAGAAGTGACACCCACCAACCTCAAGAGGGAACTCCTTGCACTGAAGTACACTATCCATTATTGTCCCCAACAGAGTTTCCAGCGTCAACACATCAGCAGAAGTAAAGATACAGATGCCAAGGATCTCCAGAATAAAAACAGAGATGAAACAATGGGAATACCCTATATCGAAAAGTGCAGAAGCTCAAACTGAGGCACCTAGGATCATTCCTTGAACTGTAGAGGTTCCGGAATTCTTCTCCTGTTGGGTCTGCTCCACTGCAAAAGTCGGGCATGTATCGTGGCCCTGTGACCATGCCTAACCACCCTAAGCTGATCCACCCTATTGTCACTGAAATCCTACTGACTGGAAACCACGTCCACAACCTCCACCTCGTCCTGAATGGCCGGAAGAAGTCTAGTTTCCAGATTGATGATAAACTGGTGTTCCTGCTCTAGTACAAGGAGTCAAAATAGTACCCCTATCACTAGTTGGGGGGTGAGAATATCTAACAGAAGAACTAAATATCTCTCATCTTGCAGCACGATCGGCACTCCACTGGGTCTCTTGGGAAATGTGGCCTCGTATTCCTTCTCTTCCCGCACTTGTAGCACACCACTTAGCTACCAAAGGAAGTATCATGCCTACTACGATCTCCATGTGTAGAATCCCTACAATGCTTCATGGTGTCAGTCTCAGGGGTACCAACTCTAGATGTCAAACTACCCTGGCTCATATCTCCAAAAACCCTCATATAGTGCTCTGTGATCAGTGTTTGGTCGACTATAGAGGTTATGGAGGTCAACCTGATGATTTTCACCTGAGATCAGATGTCGTTCCTGAGACCATCCTCAAACCTCCTCGCCATAAATAACTCATCTCCTCTGGGGATGGGTGTAAAGAGTTGCAGCTCTATGAAGCGAGAAGAATAATCCATAAATGAGAGAGTACCCTACTCCAGACTCATGAAATCTCGGGCTCGGTCGTCCCTCAAAGTCTCTGGGAAAAAGTAGTCATAAAAGGCACGCTGGAACTCATCCCAAACCATAACCTACTAGCATCACACCTATGAAATCACATCCCACCATCTCTTAGAGGAATACCGAATCATATACATAACGAGCTTCACCCTCCTCTGTAGAGACCCGAAGCTTGACGTACATGTACATTACATTACTTTTTCGGAATACTTAGTATATAACAAAAACACACTCGCAAGGATCGTAATAGTTTAGTGTCTTTGGAAACTCGGAACGTAATCTTCTAATCATGGTGAAAGATCTTCAATATCTCCCATAAAGATCTTCCCTTTTTTTTACCTAAAACCTTTCTTTATATCCTGGGGAAAAGAAAACATAAAAGGGTGAGCTAAAATGCTCAGTAAGGGTATACAAAAGAAAAATCAATCACATCATATTCATAAGAACATAACTTTTGGAAATCTTAACCTGCAAAAGAGAGCATAATTTCATAACATGGGATAAATCATGGCAGTGAAATGTAATCACAATAATCATAACTTAAAACATGAAACTTTGTGTCATTCACACATAATCATAGAGAATAATTTCTTGTTAGTCAAGACTCATTTCCAAGACTATCTTAGTGGACAAAGTCCCTTTCTGAATCGAGTAACCCTCGTTTCAGTCCTGTTTCACTGAACCGGTATGACCTACCATTCCAGCCATGTCTATCTCATGAGATATGAAATCTTTACCCAATGCATTGGAGTGAGATATAGGTCCCACCCATCTTATAATGAATCCTTTCTTATGTGTGCCACATAATCATAAACCATACATCATAGCGTAACCCATGTAATAAAAATGGGATTCTTAAACAACATGACATCATAAAACAATTCATATAAGATAAAGGAATTCATAAAAAATATTCCATCACAACATGATCAAATCAATGTAATAATATGGATAAAAACAGAACCCTTTATTATCTTAGATGGAAAATAATTTTGATAAAACACTTGAACTCCATTCTTGAGGAAAATATACATTCTTCTTCAAAAACATTTTTCCTTTCTTAACATGTCATATGACTTTAAAATAAAAGAAGTTTATTAAAAATAAACTTGAAAACTTGTAAAGGAATCTTCTTGGAAATAATGTTTTAAAAATCCATTCATGTCGTATAAGTTAAAAATAACATTCTCCTCGTACTTTTGTCAGAAAATTCAAAAAGTACCTTATATGGTAACCAAAGGAAAGATTCCATTCATACAATGTGGTAAAAAGTAAATAAAGGGTAAAAATGCCTTTAAACATCCATGGAAGAATGGTAAACATTTTATGAAATAATTTTTAGAAATCATGGTCATGGATGATAAACATAACCCCAGTAAATACTTATGTATAAGCAATCTCAGATAAAAATGAGATTGAAACTTTATCCCTTACCTTAGGTCTGATTTCCTTCGTAAGTGTCCGAACCTCCTGTATAATGATTTAAATAATGTCATTGAATTATTACAGAATCATATTCATTGTTATTATATCATATATGGTTCACTTATGACTTTATATTACCCGTTCTTTTGTAAATTCATGTTAAAGTAGCATTTTGGGTAAAATCATCTCATTTGTCGTTCTTGTTTTAACTTGTAATTATTCATATGATTCCTTAGATAATGATTACTTAATTCCAGAATATAAAACATGATTTATATATAATATATATTAATAATATATATATATATATATAATATATCAGTAAATGAAAAGAAATACACCGTTCATGGAGACGGTAGACCGTTCGTACGCATGAACGCTGTTTTCGTTTCCTTATTGAGTTGAATGGAATTAAGTAGATGACATACATATATATAAACATAAATCCAGTAGCTTTATAATGTCATATATTTCATTATTATTGCTTATATATACTTTATAATCATTCTTAAATGGTTAACATGGAGAATGAATCTCATCGCGTCGTGGAGACGGTAGTCCGTACGTACGCACGAGCGATGATATCATTTCCATAATTATTGAATTGAATTGGAGTGGATGATACAATATATCAGAATCATTAAATTGTTATAATAACTATGTATAGTTATTCTTTACACCATAATACCCATCCATGTAAGGTGTTGGTGGAAAAGCAGATTACACCACGGCGTGGAGACGGTATTCCGTACGTACGCACGCGCGGTGATTTCCTTTTTCCATAGGATGGATAGAAGGTTAATTAGAGTTGTTTCATATTTATAATAACATATCAGTATATGAGTGATACTGATGTTATTACTTCATAATGAAACAACCTTAGAAGAAGAAGTGGAAGAAGAAATAAAGGTGAAAGAATTGGTAACGGAAATTACCTCTTCTTTGAAACACCTCTTTGAATCCTCCACTTAGGGAACTATGATTGGTCTTTGAAGAAGACAAGGACCTCTAGGATTATTCTAGGGAAGTGGAGAAGGGATTTTGGCAGGGGTTGGCCGAGCTTGAGTGCTCAAATTGGTGTGAGGAGGAGGGGGAGGAGGTGTCCTTTTATAAGGGAGGAGAGGGGAACCTTAGGAATATCTCAAAATATTATTTTATATTAAAGTCAAAATCGGTTTATAATGGTTACAAAGGGTCTTATTTCGGAGATAAAGTGGGGATGGGTCGAAATTCTATCAACCAATAGTATTTAGACAAGTTTAGGTTATTATTTTAACCTTATCAATTAGATTTAACTCTAAGTTAAATAATTTAACTTTTACCGTGTCTTTTTGTTTTCTTACACTATATGGTTAATAAACTTACTATAACATGCCAAACGAACCCCAAATTATTTATTATTAATATATATATCCTTATCTAAGTCATTTGGCCGAACCTTAGATTTTTAGGAATAAAATAACAATTAATAATATAATATTTGATTGAAAAACTATTTTGTGTCAATTTTGACACTATTTGATATATGATTTTTGTGAAAGTCATAACAGAATTATATGTTCTAACCAAGTTGATTAAATCAACAATAATATATCATAGTAACCTATAAAATTAGTTGAATTCATAAAAAGTCTCAAATGATATTTATTTTGGTTTTTATAACATCAATTATGTCAATATTTCATTAATAAGATAATTACTGCATCATCTTTGTGTCATAAATATATTAAATTATTTAATGTCTAAAAATTACAAATAAAATACCATTATGTAGGAAATCGTTTTATCTTTCTAATAAATATTTATAGTCGAATTTATCTTATGTATAACACCATATTAAAAATGTTTTAGTAAATAAACTTTGATTTTAACTCTTTTAACCCTTCTTTAAATAAATTAATAATAAATGTCCTAATCTAATCCAAGTGGGCCTAAATGGTCATATTATATTCATAAGGTTGTTTTTGGTCGAATTACACTTATCCAATAGAATTAGGACATGTGTTAGAGTAATAGTAATATCATCTTTACCCTTAGTTACCCTATTCACTATTAATCGCGGTAAAAAAAAGTAAAAAGTTACTATTCACCAAAAATTATTTTCATCTCATTGAACCAAATTTTAGTCCTTGATATTAACCGTGTCTTTCGGATTTTCAAAATTCCATTCACAGAAGCGGTAAAATTAAGTTTTATGAAAAATTCAGTTTTTTAACTAAAACTTAGTAGTTTCACTATTCATCAAAAATTGATGTTTTTCAGAACAATGCCAAAATTTCATCCTAAGCTATATTTGATATTATGAACTCAAAAATGATGTCTATTTTACCAAATTCAAAACATATCAGTTGCATTAACTAATTTAAAAATTAATTCTCGTCGTCAAAACAAATAGCGTGTTTTTAAGAGATAATAACTATCAAAAGATTGACACTTGTTTATGTCTGGTTTAAATGTGAAATTACATCCAATGACCAACATTGTATTAAATTGTAAAAATATATTCTAAATATAATTTAAAACCACTCAAATTAATAATTTGTCACTATTAATTATTTTGACTAAAAAAGTTGTTTTTAATTATAATTTAGTAATTTTCACTATTCATCAGAATATGAAAGTTATCCAAAAAGTACCAAAATTTCACCCTAAGCTAATTTCGATATTCCGAATCAAAAAATGAAGTCCATTTTGAAAAATAGAATTTACAAAATTTCAAAAAGTGGTTATTACTATTCATAACGGTTAGTTTTAATAATATTTTAAGAGCATATCATTGTTTAGTAAAACTCGGTATTGCGTACTACACACGCTATCAAGGAAGGTCGTGATTGCGTGTAATGAAAGGCAAGTCAAGGATGCGTGTTGTGCAAGCTCCTTTTGGTGTAGCGTACAACACAAGACATTAATAATATTAAAAAAAATATTTTTCATAAAATCTCGGGCTGTTACATTCTACCCCCCCTTAAAATGAATTTCGCCCTCGAAATTCGTCGGGGTTATAAATGGTTTACTATTCAAAAGTTTCTTTAATAGAAACCCACATCGTAAAAAGAATACCAAAACTTGGCTTTAAAAACTAAAGTATGAAATGTAACGATTACCCAAATAAACTAATCACTAGGTTTCCACATAGGTGAAAATATGGATATGGAAGAGAAATCTAACCATCATGTTCTGATGGAGAGTGGTAGAGAACATGGCTATGGAAAAGCCAGTAATCACAAATCCATAGATTTGTGATGATATAAGGTACCAACTGATTCATCAGGTATAAGATCACTACGACAACATTTTTGGTTTTCAAGATCATTTCCCTAAAGTTGAAGAATTTGAATTAGAATAAATACTTACTTTGTTTTGGTACAATCTCACTGTTGTTCGTGCCTTGAACAATTTCCACTTCATCTCTTAAATAAATGAAGTTGAATTTGTTATTCGTGAAGTGTTAGCAGATCATGTGATAGAATGACGGGTCATTCCATCTGTCTCAAACAAAAGGTTAGCAAAAATTATATACATAAGTCGATCTATAGTGAGATTAATCATATATGGTTCCTAAAATGGACTTATACTTCATATATCATACTACTTAATATAATAAAACTAGTTTCTACTAAACAGGGACTTCCTGTAGGCCAGTGGTAGGTGATAAAGTCCAGTCGCACTTCGGTTGTGAGTTCGATCCCCACAGCCTTGTCCGACGTGATGGGTTGTCGCCCGTCCTGCAGGTTGTCCTTTTTCTAAAGCTATTTTACTATAACATCCCATCAATAATACTAACTTATGTCCAACATAAACCATTCCAATCTTTAGGCTTATCCATAATACTTCCATCCACTCTCAGAGATTTAATACCATCATTGATCCCCATATATCATAAGATATATCTTATTGGTCACATTCCAAACATTCAAAGGCCTTAATCTTGTACTCTCTTGAATACCCATTGAACCATAGTGAAAACTTGAATGTAGTTAAAAGTTAACACTTTCCACATACCAAAATCCTCAAAATTCTATATACTCAAACCATGATATCACTTAGTCCTTATATCAATCATGAGCTCATGAATACTGTTAAACATTTCATTTTCTCATTTTCCCTTCATTATACGCATATCGTCTTATTTCCAAAAATATCTCAATCACATTGAATACCACATTAGACCAATACATAAATATTACAATACTCCATGATACAACATTATTTTGGAATCCCATTACATAAACACTTAATCATTCCACCACATCGTTGTCATATTCAACATTGCCAATAGTGATCGCATGTGACTTCCCTTTGTCCTTTGCCTTAAGCGGTTTCTCATGTCGATCATCACTAACCCTTGGATTAGGGCATTTATTAGCATAATGCCCCATTTCCTTGCACTTGAAGCATTGAAGTGTTGGTGGTGCGTTCTCTGCAGTGTTTGCTTTATTCACATCATTAGAAACCCTTTTTCCATTACTTCAACACTCAGCCGCTCGATGACCTTCTTTTCCACACTTAAAACATTTTCTAGTCCCTATAAGACAATCCCCACCATGCTTCTTTCCACACTTTGTGCATAAGGAAACATTCATCTTCTTTTCACCATTATTCTGAGATTTCTCCTTGAACTCCATCTTTCGTTTCTTGTCAAAACCATGAGATGGATATGTAATACCAACTTCCATTTCTACCTTGATATCACAACGCACAATTTCTTCATAGCTACTGAAGTCTCTTATAGCTAATGCCCTTCGAAGACTTGGTTTTAAGCCACTGAAAAATCGATCAACTTTACTTTCAGGTTGGATGATAATGCCAGATGCATACCTTGCAAGTCTTGTAAAATTCGCTTCGTATATACCAACAGATTCATCATCCTTCTGCTTCAGCTCAAGAAACTCCTTTTCCATATTTGTTCTAAGAATACGAGGGAAGTACTTACTGAAAAACAAGTTCTTGAACTCGTCCCATTCCATGGACTTAATTTCATCTCTTGGCCTCGTATTCTTGATAAGATTCCACAATTGATCAGCTTCACCTTCCAAACGATATACTGCTAAGATGACTTTATCATGTTCAGAACATTGAAGAACTGAAAATATCTTTTCAGTGGTACTGATCCATTGTTCAGCAACAAGTGGATCGGAAGACCCACTGAAAGAAGGTGGACGTTGCCTCATGAAGGACTCAATAGAATATTGTTCCCTTCTCTGATCATTTGGAAGTCCAGAATGATTCATAGCTTGTGTAAGTATAGCAATAAGATTTTTCACTCCATCTCCCATAACATTTTCTTGTTCAGGAGGACAATCATTGCATTGTCCATTGCATTGATCAACACGGTTCCTTCGGGTTCCAGCCATCGTCTAAAACCCAAAAAGAATAGTGTGAGAGGCAAAAATCATGCTAAGGAAAACAACATTATAAAGGGGGAGTATCCTCAATATATAACTTCTTAGGTTAAATTCTAAGATCGTTACCATAGTTATAGGATTGTATCTTATACGTATACTTATCCTTAGGGACATCCCTAGACAAACCTTATAAATATCTCTAGGGATCTCACTAAAGTTCTCGCATCCTAGTTTCCAAAGGTTGACTAAACCTTTCTTCTGATACCAACTGTAGAGACCCGAAGCTTGACGTACATGTACATTACATTACTTTTGAGGAATACTTAGTACATAACAAAAACACACTCGCAAGGATCGTAATAGTTTAGTGTCTTTGGAAACTCGGAACGTAATCTTCTAATCATGGTGAAAGATCTTCAATATCTCCCATGAAGATCTTCCCTTTTTTTTTACCTAAAACCTTTCTTTATATCCTGGGGAAAAGAAAACATAAAAGGGTGAGCTCAAATGCTCAGTAAGGGTATATAAAAGAAAAATCAATCACATCATATTCATAAGAACATAACTTTTGGAAATCTTAACCTGCAAAAGAGAGCATAATTTCATAACATGGGATAAATCATGGCAGTGAAATGTAATCACAATAATCATAACTTAAAACATGAAACTTTGTGGCATTCACACATAATCATAGAGAATCATTTCTTGTTAGTCAAGACTCATTGCCAAGACTATCTCATTGGACAAAGTCCCTTTCTGAATCGAGTAACCCTCGTTTCAGTCCTGTTTCACTAAACCGGTATGACCTACCATTCCAGCCATGTCTATCTCATGAGATATGAAATCTTTACCCAATGCATTGGAGGGAGATATAGGTCCCACCCATCTTATAATGAATCCTTTCTTATGTGTGCCACATAATCATAAACCATACATCATAGCGTAACCCATGTAATAAAAATGGGATTCTTAAACAACATGACATCATAAAACAATTCATATAAGATAAAGGAATTCATAAAAAATATTCCATCACAACATGATCAAATCAATGTAATAATATGGATAAAAACAGAACCCTTTATTATCTTAGATGGAAAATAATTTTGATAAAACACTTGAACTCCATTCTTGAGGAAAATATACTTTCTTCTTCAAAAACATTTTTCCTTTCTTAACATGTCATATGACTTTAAAATAAAAGAAGTTTATTAAAAATAAACTTGAAAACTTGTAAAGGAATCTTCTTGGAAATAATGTTTTAAAAATCCATTCATGCCGTATAAGTTAAAAATAACATTCTCCTCGTACTTTTGTCGAAAAATTCAAAAATTACCTTATATGGTAACCAAAGGAAAGATTCCATTCATACAATGTGGTAAAAAGTAAATAAAGGGTAAAAATGCCTTTAAACATCCATGGAAGAATGGTAAACATATTATGAAATCATTTTTAGAAATCATGGTCATGGATGATAAACATAACCCCAGTAAATACTTACGTATAAGCAATCTCAGATAAAAATGAGATTGAAACTTTATCCCTTACCTTAGGTCCGATTTGCTTCGTAAGTGTACGAACCTCCTGTATAATGATTTAAATAATGTCATTGACTTATTACAGAATAATATTCATTGTTATTATATCATATATGGTTCACTTATGACTTTATATTACCCGTTCTTTTGTAAATTCATGTTAAAGTAGCGTTTTGGGTAAAATTATCTCATTTGTCGTTCGTGTTTTATCTTGTAATTATTCATATGATTACTTAGATAATGATTAATTAATTCCAGAATATAAAACATGATTTATATATAATATATATTAATAATATATATATATATATATAATATATCAGTAAATGAAAAGAAATACACCGTTCATGGAGACGGTAGACCGTTCGTACGCATGAACGCTGTTTTCGTTTCCTTATTGAGTTGAATGGAATTAAGTAGATTACATACATATATATAAACATAAATCCAGTAGCTTTATAATGTCATATATTTCATTATTATTGCTTATATATACTTTATAATCATTCTTAAATGGTTAACATGGAGAATGAATCTCATCGCGTCGTGGAGACGGTAGTCCGTACGTACGCACGAGCGATGATATCATTTCCATAATTATTGAATTGAATTGGAGTGGATGATACAATATATCAGAATAATTATTATGTTATAATAACTATGTATAGTTATTCTTTACACCATAATACCCATCCATGTAAGGTGTTGGTGGAAAAGCAGATTACACCACGGCGTGGAGACGGTATTCCGTACGTACGCACGCGCGGTGATTTCCTTTTTCCGTAGGATGGATAAAAGGTTAATTATAGTTGTTTCATATTTATAATAACATATCAGTATATGAGTGATACTGATGTTATTACTTCATAATGAAACAACCTTAGAAGAAGAAGTGGAAGAAGAAATAAAGGTGAAAGAATTGGTAACGGAAATTACCTCTTCTTTGAAACGTCTCTTTGAATCCTCCACTTAGGGAACTATGATTGGTCTTTGAAGAAGACCAGGACCTCTAGGATTATTCTAGGGAAGTGGATAAGGTATTTTGGCAGGGGTTTGCCGAGCTTGAGTGCTCAAATTGGTGTGAGGAGGAGGGGGAGGAGGTGTCCTTTTATAAGGGAGGAGGGGGGCACCTTAGGAATATCTCAAAATATTATTTTATATTAAATTCAAAATCGGTTTATAATGGTTCCAAAGGGTCTTATTTCGGAGATAAAGTGGGGATGGGTCGAAATCCTATCAACCAATAGGATTTAGACAAGTTTAGGTTATTATTTTAACCTTATCAATTAGATTTAACTCTAAGTTAAATAATTTAACTTTTACCGTGTCTTTTTGTTTTCTTACACTATATGGTTAATACACTTACTATAACATGCCAACCGAACCCCAAATTATTTATTATTAATATATATATCCTTATCTAAGTCATTTGGCCGAACCTTAGATTTTTAGGAATAAAATAACAATTAATAATATAATATTTGATTTAAAAACTATTTTGTGTCAATTTTGACACTATTTGATATATGATTTTTGTGAAAGTCATAACAGAATTATATGTTCTAAACAAGTTGATTAAATCAACAATAATATATCATAGTAACCTAGAAAATTAGTGGAATTCATAAAAAGTCTCAAATGATATTTATTTTGGTTTTTATAACATCAATTATGTCAATATTTCATTAATAAGATAATTACTGCATCATCTTTGTGTCATAAATAAATTAAATTATTTAATGTCTAAAAATTACAAATAAAATACCATTATGTAGGAAATCTTTTTAGCTTTCTAATGAATATTTATAGTCGAATTTATATTATGTATAACCCCATATTAAAAATGTTTTAGTAAATAAACTTTGATTTTAACTCTTTTAACCCTTCTTTAAATAAATTAATAATAAATGTCCTAATCTAATCCAAGTGGGCCTAAATGGTCATATTATATTCATAAGGTTGTTTTTGGTCTAATTACACTTATCCAATAGAATTAGGACATGTTTTAGCGTAATAGTAATATCATCTTTACCCTTAGTTACCATATTCACTATTAACCGCGGTAAAAAAAAGTAAAAAGTTACTATTCACCAAAAAATATTTTCATCTCATTGAACCACATTTTAGTCCTTGATATTAACTGTGTCTCTCGGATTTTCAAAATTCCATTCACAGAAGCGGTAAAATTAAGTTTTATGAAAAATTCAGTTTTTTAACTACCACTTAGTAGTTTCACTATTCATCAAAAATTGATGTTTTTCAGAACAATGCCAAAATTTCATCCTAAGCTATATTTGATATTATGAACTCAAAAATGATGTCTATTTTACCAAATTCAAAACATATCAGTTTCATTAACTAATTTAAAAATTAATTCTCGTCGTCAAAACAAATAGTGTGTTTTTAAGAGATAATAACTATCAAAAGATTGACACTTGTTTATGTTTGGTTTAAATGTGAAATTACATCCAATGACCAACATTGTATTAAATTGTAAAAATATATTCTAAATATACTTTAAAACCACTCAAATTAATAATTTATCACTATTAATTATTTTGACTAAAAAAGTTGTTTTTAATTATAATTTAGTAATTTTCACTATTCATCAGAATATGAAAGTTATCCAAAAAGTACCAAAATTTCACCCTAAGCTAATTTCGATATTCCGAATCAAAAAATGAAGTCCATTTTGAAAAATAGAATTTACAAAATTTCAAAAAGTGGTTATTACTATTCATAACGGTTAGTTTTAATAATATTTTAAGAGCATATCGTTGTTTAGTAAAACTCGGTATTGCGTACTACACACGCTATCAAGGAAGGTCGTGATTGCGTGTAATGAAAGGCAAGTCAAGGATGCGTGTTGTGCAAGCTCCTTTTGGTGTAGCGTACAACACAAGACATTAATAATATTAAAAAGAATATTTTTCATAAAATCTCGGGCTGTTACATCCTCTCT
Source organism: Viscum album (assembly GCA_963277665.1). NCBI lineage: Eukaryota > Viridiplantae > Streptophyta > Magnoliopsida > Santalales > Viscaceae > Viscum > Viscum album. The sequence goes on from OY728123.1 coordinate 1,763,486,862, forward strand.
AGAGGAATCTCTAGATTCTCGAAGATAGATAGTGTGGCTTCTAACCCTGACTCTACATCCTGAGGTCCTCCGTCCCCTGTGAAGGTGGGAGGATGCTACTGCTGGAAAACCCGCATCAGCTATACCATATTAGGGGCAGGATACGGTACTCCTCGGAAGGTCTGCATGAACCTCATGAATCCCTCTCAGAACTATGCATTAGCACCTATATCTGGAATAATGATTGGTTCCCAGAATGACATTACAGGAGGATCTGTTAGTAGTCCCTAATCATCCATGTCATGTGTCTGATCACTGCCCTGTAACTGGTGTACAATCGGAGTATGTCTCGGTGGCATAAATCTGCAAGGTCAAGTGCACACCTTATCTCAAGATTAAAAAGGACTGAAACTTATAAGTTCTAGAAGGGAACAATAGAAAGAAAGCATTCAATTTCTTTAAAACAAGGGTAATCAGCAGGTATGTCCACTACACAGTGTGTTCCTTTAAGCCTCCACATGGGTGTGTACTCCTGCCAACTCTGGTCGTGTAACACCCCAAACACATGACGTGTTCTCCTAACACACGATGTGTACTTGAATCATCTTCCTCTACCTAAGTTCTTCTACATGACTTAATCCACATGGTTCTCCTAGAGTAGGACTACACAGCGTGTTTGTGATAGAAACAACATGTACTAGGAAGAACTTCACTGACTCGTGTTGTTAGTCACATGGTTGGTTACACGGCTGAAGTTACATGGCGTGTTTGTTCTAGACATGGCATATACTAGCTACCCAAAACCCTCCCATGTTGTTGGTCACATGACTGGACACACAGTTTTTACACACGGCATGTACGTCTGATACATAGCGTGTTCCATAAAAGATTTCACATCCATGTGTCTCTACCCACACAACCAGTGACACAGTTCAGGACTACACTTTGTGTACATACAGTATATGGAATATACTTAATAAAAATAGTTTCTTCCTGAACATAAGGATACATGGAATGTACTCTACAATACATGTTGTGTATTCTGGATTTTTCCGAACAATAAAAATCAGAAACTACTCTAGAACCTAGAAAAACACTAAAACGAACATTAAAGTTCCAAATTCCTGTCTGTGAGGGCCCATACTCCCTATGAATCAAATTTTTTCATCTTCTACAAGTCATAGAAAAACATAACTGAGCAATGATCCACCAAATTCCAGTCCATGTGGGCCTATAACACCTCTAGAACCAATGTTTGGAATTCATTCAAATGAAGAATTTCACAATCCAATACCCTATCAAATAGAAAGTATTCTATCAAGGAATCTATCACAATAGCATCAATATCTAGCACAACATCTATCAAAACAACAATCAATCAGTAATGCACTCTAAATGTCATGGAAAGAATGCATGACATGTGATCTCTTGGAAGTTCCTATATGATGCATGAGATGGAATAACCTTATCTCATCAGGTTGAAACAGAAATAAAACGTCAACAACATCAACAAGAACATCACAAAACATGTGAATCACCCCACGGTGAAATCAAATCCACTGTAATAATTTCAATACCCTAAAAATTTCAATAATTGATGTAATTTATCTTTTCCCTATACACGGGCTAGGTACTCCCGGACACAGCTTATTACCAACTACCTATTTTATCCTATCACTGACTATAGGCTCCAAATAGTAAGTAAAGAAGAAAAGAATTCCTCTTATACCACTTTTTAATGTCCCAGTTCCAAGTGCCACCCATAGGTGCCCCGTGCCCAGTTGGTCACGTGGCCTCAAGCGCATTTCCCCAAATTCCAAAGGTTTTCGACTAGCAGTGAGTTCCTTGGGTGTGATAGTGGGGAAACTATGCCCTCATTGGAAAAGTAAAGCAATGGAAGTAAACAGATAACAATAGTGGAATCAGTAATAAAATAAAATAGTAAAATAATGGAAGAATGAAATTAATGAACAACTAGAGCACATATATAAATGATAATGATGCATGATACAAGTATCTAGGAAAGTATCACAACAATTCATAATGTTAGAATATAGTACTAAACCAAAGTACAAAGGAAAACAAGTAAACACCTCCTCAACATTGCAAGCCTCAGCTTGGTCTCATGCTCTCCAACTCTCCAGTAGTCAAGTACATGAAGTAGATGGGTTCTTTTCCTTATCTATACCTATAGCAATATAATCTGGTTGGGCCCAAAAGAATGGCCCAAACAGGGTGTGAGACGAATCCAATTAGGCAACCAACCAAATATCTGTGCCTAATAGTCAGTGAATATATATGGTAGGCAATAATAAAAATGAAGCAGTAAATAAGGAAGTACTCAAAAGTAAACAATAATACAGTTTCAATTGCATTCATTTTTATATACCAAGTAAGCAGCTAATCAAAAACAAGTAACCCTATGGGAATTACTCACAGCCTAACCCCTCGGGTTCAACATTAATACAGACTCTCTGAGGAATCACTCACCATCAATTCCCCATGTAAGCTTGTATCAGAAACTATAGACACTCTGAAGAATCACTCAACATCTAATTCCCTTTGTGGTCTCGTAATGAGGAACTATAGACACTATGAGGGAGCACAAAGTCCATCCCCCCTATGGTCCCATAACGTAAAAGTAAACAGACACTCTAGAGATTCCCTTGGCATCCATTCTCCCTATGGTCTACTACACTAGGTTCCTACAGCCCTGTGTAAGTCAATTATGCACAAAGATATATGGAAATCAAAGTAAACCTTAAGAACTACTTGGCTAAATAGTCTACAGTATATCACAGCATGTCAGATAAAATCATTCCATCCTAAAAACACTAGGAAGGGAAAACAAATCATCCTAACATGAAAAGCTAAACCAAAATGGTCAATATCACAACAGACATGGGAAACACATCCATAGAATGGAAAATAATGCAATTCACAATCAAATAATTTCTACTCAGGAACACAAGGAATAGAATGTATTAACAGGGCTAAAATACCTAAACACACAATTCCCCGAACAAGGGTATTGGCAATTTTGCACATATAACTCAAACACTAACAATAGAAAGGCAAAAACCACATACCTCGACGTTGTATGATAGATATACTCCGACGTAGGGCCTTAAATAGACCTATAATGCAGTAGATCTACAAAAACGTCAAAAATGCTCAATGAGGGTATCTCACAAGAGGAGAAATCAAGGAATGAGGCTCCAGAAGAAGGAAGAGATCACTGTGGTGATTCCAACGCAAACGATGATGGTTGAATCAGAGAACGGATGGTGGGTCGATGGATTGGAGATGATTCATTGGCCTCAGTCGCTCCTAGATGAGATGAGTCGAGAAGAAGTGTTTTCTATGAACGAGACGCAACTCGATTCTGATATAACAATTAAAAAAGAAGTACACAATGTGTTCTTTAAAAGTACAGGTCATGTATATGACTTTACCGAGCATGTATATGCCTTTATCGGGCCCTACTTAAGGCCGTCTCCAGGTCACCTTACACGGCCAGTACACGGTCACTTGCAGCAACCGGGTACACGGCGTGTACTTCAAAGTACAGAGCATGTAATCCTTAAATTTCCAGATTCTCCTCTTTTTCTAAAAAACAACAAAAAAGAAAAGCCATACCTAAAAAGCAGGTATGTATTCTTACAGAGAGAGAAATTCATTTTAAGGGGGTTATAATGTAACACCCTGAGATTTTTATGAAATATATTTTTAAATAATTTATTTCTTTGATAGATTTTATTTCAAGATACACCATTTTATGCTTGTGAAACATAAAATACCACATTATCTTGCATTACATGCAACACTCAATTTCTAAGAAACATTATTTTATTATAGTAATTATTTAAAAAAGAGAATTATTACCTAATCATTAGAATTGAATATATTAATATGATTATCTGAATTATGAAATTATTATTTACACATGTATATATAACTCTTTGACTAATTAATTATAAATTAATGTCAAACCCTTTTTAAAATAAAAGGAGGTGCTTTTCTAAAAAACTATTTAAATGTTCCCAAGTGTGTTTTATACCAATAAATAAAAAAATTAGATTATATATATGAAATATATATATATAATATTAAATCTAATTTTTATCATTCATCATATGTGTTTTTAAGACATGATATAAGAAAAAATCATATTTTAGGCATAAAAGATATATTTTTATAAAAAAGATAGTTTTACCACTTTTTGATGGAGCACATGTTATAACTATAGTTTTGGATACTTTTATAAATTATATTCTGGAAAATAAAGTTCTTATTTGAAATTAGAATATCAAAATTTACTTTGGTTTAATTTTTTTTATTTTTTATTAGGTTTCATGTTTAAATGAGTAGTGAAAAATATTGCATTTTAATTGAAAAAAAATGTTTTATCTAAATAATTGATAGTATTAAATTATATTTTTACTTAGTTATAAATTATAATTAGATAAAAAATTTATCCTTTAATCAAATTTAGGTCATTGGGGTCAATTTCACTTTGAATTTGGATAAATAACATTTCAATATTTTGAAAGTTTTCACTTTAAAAACTCGTTGTTTCATCCCGTTTGTGGGATTAATTTTTAAATATTTTAAGAAAATTATTTGAATTTAATTTGTAAAATTGGATTCCATATTTTTAATCAGAAGTAAAAAATTATTAATTAGGTTATTTCTATTTTTTCACAATATCAATAGTAACATTAGTAATTTTTATTACCACGGTTAAAGGTAAATCTGGTAATTGAGGGGGAAAATAATATTATAAATATTATAAATATAACATAACTCTTTACAAAATGTAAATATATGAATTTAATTCAAACGTTAAAACCTAATTATCTAAATTTAATAATTTAATGGACACATTTCCATGAAAAATACTTGGGTATTATTAAAATCCAAGAGAGTGACAAAATGTCACACTCTTACTTTTAATAAGTATGTTATTTTTAATATGAGGTTAAATAGAAGATATGCTCGACTATATATATTATTATGAAATCTAAAATGTTTATATATATCATGTAAAGTTTTTTTAAAATTTTAGTTAATAAATAATTATCATAAATAATTACACAATGATGATGTTGTAATTATTCAATTAATGAAGAACCCAATTAAGTGGTATTAAAAATATTAAAATAAATATAATTTAAATTAATTAAGTTTCTATATGAATTTTATAGGTGAATATGACATATTAGGGGTGTATTAAATGAATTTTTTTGAAGTTATCATGTTATAATTATTTTCATAAATTTAATGTAATGAATAGTGTCGAAATCGACAGTAATGATATTTTATGAAAAACATATTTTATTAAATTAGTTAAAAATCATAAAATTCATAAATAATGATAAAACGGATAAATTATGGAATTAAATATCATAAATTTACAATTTAAGGTTTAATTAACACCGTATAAGTAAAAATATTAGCCTTTTGATATTGAAAATGTTGTTATCGTAGTTAAAATGAAAATAGTTTAACAAAGGGTTAATCAAAACGATAAGGTTTAATATTAAAAAAACTTTTATAAAATATATTTTTGATGGGATTACACCATATCACACATATTATTATAATTACTTCCCACATAGAGGTATTTTTATTGATATTTAATTTATTATAATTTATTCTTTTGAGAAATTCCCAAAGTGTCCCTCACCTTCATTATAAAAGGAAACGTCCTCCCTCATCTCATTTCACCACTTTGAGCCTTATAGATCGACCAATATCTTAAAAATTATCTTTTACACTTCCTTATACACATTCTAGAGGTTTTGGTGTTCCCAAATAACCATCTCTAGAGTCCTTTAGAGGAGATCTAAAGGAGTCATTCTAAATAATAGGTACTCTCTCTAACTGATCACTCTATTTTCCTACTATTTTATACTCCTATAAATCTATGATATGTGTCATAAAATAATAACTTTAGAATCATAAATATTCTAAAATTTTATTATGATTATGAACACACCATTATACAGCCCCTTTCTCATATAACAAGAAATGAAACATCACTCGTACGTACGTGTGTCTTATCATTTCCACATAGTGATACAATTCATTTTCCATCACCATATTTTATGAGGTGGGAATTATGATAGTTTTAATGTTTATATATGATATTTATGACATTATTATATTTCTAGAATGATAATATCATATCTTCCTTTTTATGGGTGGTAATATGGATGAATTTTATGTATATATATTATATATATAACATAAAAAATAATTATTTATTTATAATATATCATACCCTTTTCTTTATTTTAATATGACAATAAAATGAAAATAGCATTCATGCATACGTACAGCCTACTATCTCTATGAACGGTGTGTTTTATATTAAATATGTAACTTTTATGAATCACCATGAATACATATATGATGAATATATATATTATATTTATATCATGGTTATCATTATTGAGATTAAGAAATCATGATCTATGTAAGAGGACCTAGTAAAACAAGTCAAAACAGGAATGAAAAACAGAACGATTATTACCCGAAACATAACTTTAACATGGAATTATTAATAATTGGTTAATATAAAGTTATAAGTAAATAATATTTGGTATTATATATATAAATATGGTTCTTTGGTATATTTATAATAAAATTATATTTATTATATAGTAGTTTTGAAAGTATGCGAATGAATTCAATACTTAAGGTAAGGGATTTTTGTCTCACTTTTATTTTTGTGGGACACATGCCTTATACACTACTCATTTTGTTTTTTTGTATATAATTTCCATTAATGTATTTTATGAATCTTATTCTGAAAATTTATGGGTATTTAAATATCAATTTTATGATATCTTTTTTATGGGGTTTATGGTTCAAAAATTACCAAATTGGTAGAGGAATTTTCCCTCAATTTTGTTTCTTTAAGACACATGTTATGTTATGAATATATATAATTTATGAGGTGTATATACTTCCATTTTATATGATTAATCATGAACATAATTATTTTCATTATATTATATGTTTCATGTAAATTTATTCTCTCTTTGTAAATCCTTCTTCCTTCAAAATAATGTCTTCTAAAAATGTTTTAAAAGTGGTTTAAATTATATTTTTATGTATTTTCAAGTAAAATGTATTTAAAAGATGTTTAAAATAATTTTTATAGATTCATTTATAATTTTTCAATGATACCTTCAATGAAATAGTTTTGATAAAAAAAAATTGATTTAAAAATAATTTTTCATAATGTAAGGGATAGTTTCCTATAGAATTGTTTCCAGTAATATTTTAAAACTATTTTCCTTTGAACACAACATTATTTAATTTCGCTTATATTTTCCCAGGGATGTGATCCAATGATTACATTATTATTCATTATAATAATGGTTTATGTTTAGGATAGATTGATATTTATGAAACCCATTTCTTTTCCATGAGTTATTTTAGGATGAAATTTTTATGAAGCCTATTTATTTTTATGGTTTCTGATATGATTTATGTTCTTATAGAACATGTATATATGATTTTATTATGTAATTGGTGGGACCTATATCTCCTTCCAATTCATTGGGTAATGATAAATGTTCTTTGAGATCAAAGGGGAATACATGAGGTCATCCTAAGCCTGCAACAAGAGGGTACAAGGGAGGTCATCCGAAGACCGCAACAAAATGGTATAAAGGAGGTCATCCTAAGCTCACAACAAGAGGGTAAATGGTAGGTTATCCTAGTCTCATGAAAATAGGGGACATGGGAGGTCATCATAATCCGACCTTAAAAGGTTACACTGAAAGACCCTCGAACACCCAGAGAGGGGAGGGGTGAATCAAGGTGTCGACTTTTTCTTTTTAAAGTTGTGGATCTTGATACCACATTGGTAGGAACTTGTTAAATCTATCAAACAAATGAAAGTAAGAAGTTGACGTGGTAGTTTTACTTGGTTCACCACAAAGGGATGCGTTTAAGAAGCATACGCCGACTGTGTGTCTGTCATACCAAAATCCACTAATATTTACTAGTTTATGGAATACAAGTTTTGGTCACAGTCACTCTATGCCTGGAATACTACCTTTACAAAGGTTCATGGAACACTCACTGCATCCCTCATATCACTTCTTTCTCCTCCCCCTAGCTCACTACCTTGAGAGAAGTCAAACTCAACTAATCGACTTGAAGGTCTCTTCAATATATTTTCATGGTAGTCTTTGTAGCTGTTCAACATGAGACACTACTTGCATTGAAGTCCTAAAAAGATACACTTGAAATCACTAAACCACTGAATCAGATATTCGGAATGTGAAAATAGGTTACACTACTACCCTTTGCACACAAGATCTCACTTTTGCACACAATACTTTATTTTCATGTGGAAAAATATTTCGGGCAATACCCCCTTTACGCACAACTTTCACTTTTACGTGCAGCCTCAAATTTTACGCGCGGATTTTATTTTTTCGTTCAAAATCAAATTTTATACACAACTTCAATTTTTTACTTGCAACGTCTAATTTTTCACGCACCTTCAACTTTTACGAGAAATGCCAATTTTTACGCACAACATCTGGGTTTTCACGCAGCTTAAACTTTTCTGCACAACTCCATTTACGTGCACCTTTTATGCGCATCAGAACTCAGATCTTCTTTAAGTCTTCAGCCATACCAAATGAGGGGTATCACCTCTTATTTATAGGTGTCACCGACCCCCACATGAAAAACCTGCCGTGTCGCGCAAAACTCTAATTCTGCACGCAATTCTTTTTCACACTGGAACTATTTTTCGCGCACATATCCAAATTTTTGGTGCACCACATGCCTTTTCCATTTTTAGCATTCTGATCCCAAAACACCTTTTTTGCGAGAAAACCAACCTACTTTCACAATTTCATGCAAAACCAAATTAGTGCACAATCCATGTGATTCACGCACCACTCCAATACTTCGCACAGCTCATGCATTTTACATTTTTCAGAGATCTGATCCCGAAACATGCCTTGTACGCAAGTTTCCAACACACTTACCCATTTGTGTGCAAGTTCCTTTTCAAAACACACATTTTCCCATTTCCCGATTTTTAGGCCCAAAAAATTTGGCAAACACTTGGAAATGACGCCACCTTAAATACTATTGTCTACTTAAACTATATGATCACTTTACTGGAAAACATTCTAAACTTCAAATAAGGATTGACAACAAACACAAACCATACTCCAATTCTTACATAGAATGGACAAGGTTCCAACAATCTCCCCCTTTGGGTTTGTTGGCAATCACCAAATAAATTCAATAGAGCACCAGCCACATGCAATCCTAAAATGAAAGAATCAACTCATAAAACACTCTAAGTCTACATGAGAAATGGTTGGTGTAAAAAACAAGAAGCGAAGCATGAATTGAGATCCCATGTTTTAGAATTCTTAAAGATGCCCATGCTAATCTCTTACTGTGTCACAGAAGCATTACATGCCCTGAATATATTCCTTCTCCTCCTAACATTGAATTCTCATCCTGATATAGAACATGTTCTGAATTTATTCATTCTCCCCCATTGGAAATGAACCCAAAGACCAGTATTTGTTCATTTAATAGCTCAATACACCCCCTGGATAGTATCTCCCCCATAAAACTACATCATATCCACAAACAGATTAAAAACAGTTAACATAACTGGGGAGAGGGGTATTTTGTAACCTCCTTATGCACTGGAATGTTGCTGAACATCAAGGTTCAATCGATGTTTCTCTAACGTAGATTCTGAAAGTGGATTGGTCAGGATATCAACCACTTGCTCATCAGTTCCCCAATTATCCAATATAATAACGTCTTGCTCAACTTTTTCTTTGATAAACTGATACCTGATTTCAATATGTTTTATACGAGAATGAAAAATAGGATTCTTCAAAAGATCAATTGAACTCTTTTTATCACAATAAATCACCATGGGTTGTTTCACCTCATCACCAATATCTGACAGTTCTTGCTTCATCCGTAGTAGTTGAGTGCATGCCTTTGTAGTGGAGATATACTCAGTTGCAGTAGTACTAAGATAAGTACTTTCTTGTTTCTTGCTCAACTAGACAACACATTTCTTCCCAATATAGATTTCTCTACAACTTTTGGACTTTCTTTCAACTACATATCTAGCCTAGTTAGCATTAGAAAATTCTAATAACTCATTGTCCCTTCCTGCAGCAAATTATAAGCCATAATTGTGAGTACCTTTAATATAGATCATGATTATTTTTATTGTTTCCATATGTTGTTCCTTCAGATTAATCTGAAAGTGGGATGCTAATCATGTTGAAAAGACAATGTCTATCCATGTTGTGGTCAGGTACAATAAGCTCCCAATGATTCTTCTGTACATTGTGGCATCTACAGAGGTCTCATCCTCATGCCTTCCATGTTTGGTTCCAACTGCAATTGAAGATGACATTGGTTTCGAGTCATGAATATTAAATTTCTTCTGCAGTTATTTTGCATAATTTTCCTGAGAAATGAATGTGTAATCCTTCTTCTGAATCACTTGCATCCCCAAGAAATATGTGATCTCCTCAATCATAGACATTTCAAATTCTTATTTCATGTTATTGGAGAATTCGTCTACTAATTTCTGCCAGCTACCACCAAATATAATGTCATAAACAAAAACTAGAACCATAATTTTATCTTTTGGAGAATTATTCACATAGAGATTGTGATCAACTCCTCCTCTTTTGAATTCTAGATTCTTGAGGTAAGAATCTAGCTGGGAGTGCCACGCACGTGGTGCCTATTTCAAGCCATAGAGAGTTTTCTTTAGTTTGAAAACCTTCGTTTCATTTGTACCAAGAAGAAAACCCATATGTTGTTCAATGTAGACTTCTTCTTCAAGTACACCATTCAAGAATGTTGTCTTGACATCCATTTGATATACTTTATATCATTTTTGGAGTGCCATGGTAAGGAAATTCTTGATTGAATCCAGTCCATCAACTGGTGCAAAGGATTATTTAACATCAACACCTTCAATCTGGGAATATCCTTTACATACCAGTCATGCCTTGTTTGTAATAACACTTACATGCTCATCAAAATTCTTCTTAAATATAAATTTTGTACCAATCACATTGTGACCTTCGAGTCACTTGACTATATCCCATGTCTAGTTCTTGTCAATCTGATCTAACTCTTCATTTATAGCTTTCACCCAAGATTCATCCTTTGCAGCTTTTTCAAATGAGGATGGAACCACAACTGACAGAAATACAGATTGTGTGTTATTCCTCATCCTTCTTATTTGTGTGGGTGCACTCCTGTCCCCAATTATGTTAGATGGATCAATCTCAACTCTTCGATTTCTCCTCTAAGGTTTAGTTGCATTCTCTCCAGCCAAGGTTTCCTCTTCAGATTCTTTTTCTGAGTTAACATCATGATGTGACTTCTGAGCATTTTTTACACCTCCTCTATTTCTGTATTTTTATTTAATCCATGTTCACTTTCTTCCTCACATTCTATCATATCATCATATGAAATCCTTAAAGCATTTGTGGTTTTCTCTTCAATGATCTTAACATCACTTCTTTCCACAATCCTTCCTAATCGCTTGTTGAAACACTTGTAGGCTTTACTGTTCATTGAGTATCCAAGAAAAATTCCTTCATCTGCATTGTCTTCATATTTCGATTGATTTCCTACTTTGTTTCTGATGAAGCACTTACTTCTATCCAGAATGGCCCAAAGGCCTTCATTTTTATTGATTTTTGATAACCCCCCTTTCAAGGGATAAGGGGGAACCCTTACAAGGCTTGTAGGCTCAGATATTACATGGCCCATATGCTTAGGAGATTACATGACCTGAAGGTATTAGGGAATTAAACCAAACTATCTACAAGGAACTGCCCCTCCCTAGCATCTGTATCTTGATAGTAGCTCTCCACCTTCGCATGGTCGTCTGGATATGCTTCCTGTACAAGCACAGGATGGTCCCGATGGCATAGCCATACCCTCTCATTATGACAAATCCATTTGGTTTTTCTCTGGTGAGTGCACCTGCTCTAAATCTTCTTCTAGGTCTGCTCCTTTTTTGTAGTGTATTTGGGGAAATTGCATGTGGCCCGAAGGCCTTGAGGTAGCCCGAAGGACTTAAAGGTGGCCCAAAATCCCTACTGACCAGAATGCATGGGTGGCCTAAAAGCCTTAAGTACTCCAATCCCAAACCGGTGGCCCAAGGTGAATAGTTCTTGCTGCTACAGTACCAAACAGTACCTTCTATAGTACCTGTATAGTGTACAGTTCTGCTATAGTACTCGCACAGTGTATAATTATGCTACAGTACTTGCTACAGTAATTCTACAGTAACCCAGAAATATGCCTCTACCTGGTTTTGAACCTGGGTCTTGTGGATGCACTTAAGGATACCTCACCAACTGGGCTGAGGCTCATGTGTGAAGCACTTACTTCCAAAAACACGAAATTATTTCAAAGAAGGCTTCCTTCCATGCCACAATTCATAAGGTGTCTTCTTATCACCCATATAAAGTCCTGTTCGATTTTAAATATACACTGCATCTTGAACAGCCTCTTTCCAATAATGTCATGGAATATGAATCTCAATCAGCATAGTTCTTTCCATGTTATTCACCTGTCAATTTCTACACTCAACAAATCCATTTTGATGTGGAGTTCTCACGGCAGCTACCTCATGGTGTATCCCATACTTCTCCAGGTTGTTTTCAAATTCAATGGATGTGCATTCCCCTCCATTGTCTAATCGCAACACTTTGATTGTTCATCCAGTATCATTCTTGGCGATTCGATGATATGTTTTCATGCAGTCTAGTACTTGTCATTTCCTATGTATAACCATTACACATTCCATTCTACTGTAATCATCTATAAAAAGGACGAAGTACCTTTCTCTATAAGTTTTGGCAACATTTATCGGGCCACATACATCTATATGAATGAGATCAAGAAGATGTGATGCCATTTTATTATTTGGACAATATGAACTATAGACCAGCTTCCCACGAATGGAAGCATCACAAGACTTTTCACATTCACGCTTTATGTTGGGAATATCCATGACAATCCTCAATTTTGATATTTTCTCCATGTCTTGTTGATTGATGTGCCCCAGTCTCTGATGCCACAATTTTTTTTCTTCTTCAACATTCATGTAACAAATGTTTTCTTTACTATCAACCAGATACAGGTTGCCTTCTATTTGGCATCCCTTCATAAGTGATTTTTTTTTCTTTCATTTGATAGTGCAGCCATTCTGATTAAAAGTTACTATAAGTCTTGAGTCACATAGTTGACTCATGCTGAGGATATTATGACTTAGGCCATCTACATAAAGGACTTTAGTTTTCTTTAGCTCACCATTAGCTAATTCAATACTTCCACTGCCTTTGATTTTCAGATCTCCATCATTACCAAACTGTACTGGTCCATCAACCCTCCTTTTGATATCTGTTAATAAGTCTACATTACCTTTCATATGAGATGAAAAATCACTATCCATAATCCAGATATTGTTGCTTTTTGTAGCTTTGAGGTCCACCTCTACAAGGTTGGATTTCTCAATTTTCTAATTTTCCTTCTATGAGTCATTGGATTGAGTGTAGAACACTAATGGCCTTTCAATTCTCTCTTCTATGTACATTGGTTCTTTATAGTCGAAATATTATTCGAGAGGATAAACCTGTTTTTAAGAGAAACACTATCTTGTTGACGAGATTTGACTTGTCTTGAACTTTGGTATGAGGTGTCCATGTCCCTCCTCTGCCTGCAATTAATATCCTTATAACCAAAGTTAGAACAATGAAAACAATATCCATAGAAACTACTTCTTCTATAAGAATTTGGATATGAATTTGTTCTCCACTGTTGAACTCCCATACCTTCTCCATTCATATAGCTTCTTGCCTCTTCACAATAAGACATGGTATGGCCCAAATATCCACAAAAATGACACTTCATGAGAGGAAATTTCTTATCACTTTTGTTTATCCTCATTCCTTCTTCTGTGGGATAATAGTTTGAGGGCTCCTTTTTTCAGCAGTCTCGAGGATAATCTTCTTTTCTTCTTTCATATTGAATTGGGGGTTTATGTTTCAGCACTTCAGATGAATTTTCCACATCATCAACTCTCTATCTTGCCTTTATTTTGGTCACCTTTATTTTCAGCATTTGATGACTCTTCGTCACAACCAATTCCACTATTTCCCATGAAAGCAGGTCTTTGATCGTTAAAAATATTTTCAACTCCATTAGAACCATGTTTTGATCTCTCTAACAGCTCTGCATCTGAGAACCTTCCAAACTGTATTTTCTTCCTTGATTCTTTTGAAATTGATTCACTCTCAAGTTTTCTCCTAAGAGTAACAACTTCCTCTTTAAGACTCCCAGTAGTCTTGGACTTTTCTTCCAGTCTAGTGGTGAGGTCATTGATGACCTTTTCTTGCTCTTCAATTCTCATCTTCAGATCCACTACATCATCAGTGCTTTTAAGAATTTTAGAATCCACTTTCACAAATTCTTCTAGTCATTCAATTTCAGCTTTAATCTGATCAACATAATCAGATGATTCTTCTATAATTGATTTCCACTTATTGCAACTCTTACATTTGATCATAAGATTACTAAAATAATCTTAAATTCCAACTCGGGATTAGCATTAGTTTTCAACTGATTGTCTCGACCATTGTCTTTTGATGGTTCTAATTTTCCTATAATTTCCATCATGGAGGAATGGTTTCCAGTTTTATATTCTAGTTCTTCTTCTTTAAATAATTCATTATCATCATCTTTCTTTTCACAGATAAAACTCTTCTTCAGCACTTTATTTCTAGATTTTAAGTCTCCCTTTTTCAAAAACCTTTTTTGAGGCTTCTCAATGCTTTGATCTTTAATATCTTCATCAATTATCTCTATTAAGCATTGAGAGGAAATGTGCACAACTTTTCCACAACGAAATCAAGAATGCGGTAACTTCCCTTTGAATTTTCATTTTCCCATCTGGAACTTCTTTGCAATGAGAGAAAGAATTTATTTTCCCTCATCATATTCACCACTACTATCTTTTGAAATTTTCAGTTTCTCCATGGCCTTGAACACCATTTCATTTCTCACTTGAGTCATAGAATCTTCTAGTTTGACTCTCATTTCATATGCTACCAAACTGCTCAGCAGATCATCCAGAGAAAGTTTGGAAAGATCTCTTTCCTCAAGGGCTGACACCTTTGCATTGTACAGAGGTGGAAGTCTTCTTAATATTTTCTTTACAATATCAATGTCTTTGATTTCTTCACCTAGACCCTGAATTTCTCCAATCACTTCAGTAATTCAATTAAAGAATGAGTTTTCATTCTAATATGGATGCATCTTCAGATCATCAAACCTATTATGTATGACTTGTAGTTTTGCCTCCTTCACTTTTCTATCTCCTTCGTAAATATTTTCAAGTTTATCCCACATGGATTTTTCTGAGGTGAAACTCATCACCATTAGATAGATCTAATCAGAAAGGGTTGTAGTGAGTGCATTTTGTGTGTTAGCATCTACATCAAGAATTTTCATGTCTGTGTCAGTCATAGCCAGGCATGTTGGGTCAGTGAATTGTATTCCTTACACAGTAGAAATAAGAACTTACATTCCAATAGATATTAGATGAGATATCATTCTGTTCTTCCAGATCTGGAAATTACTTCCATCGAAGAGAGGGGCTCCCCTGACATTGGCTGAATTGTCCACAATGGTATATGATAGATCAAACAACAGTTAACCTCCCTCTAACACCACTTGAAGGACCTCGGAACACCCTGAGAGGGGAGGGGTGAATCAGGGTGTCTACTTTTTCTTTTAAAATTTATGGATCTTGTTCCCACATTGGTAGGAACATGTTAAATCTATCAAACAAATGAAATCAATAAGTTAACATAGCACTTTTACTCGGTTCACGACAAAGGGATACTTCCAAGAAGCAAACGCCGACTGTGTGTCGGTCGTACCAAAATCCACTAATCTTCACTAGTTTATGGATTACAAGTTTTGGTCACAATCACTTTGTTCTTGGCATACTTCCTTTACAAAGGTTCTGGCAACACTCACAACATCCCTCAGATCACTTTCGTCTAATCCCCTAGCTTACTACCTTGAGATAATTCAAAATCAGTTTATTGACTTGAAGTTCTCTTCAAAAGATTTTCATTGAAGTCTTTGTCTTTGTTCAGCATGAGACACTGCTTGCATAGAAGTCCTAAAAAGATACACTTGAAAGCACCGAACCACTGAATCAGATATTCAGAATGTGCAAACAGGTTATGCTGATGATTTCGTGCTACACCTACCATTTGCACACAAGATCTCACTTTTGTGCGCAATACATGATTTCAGTGTGGAATATTATTTTGCGCAACACCCCATTTAAGCGCAACTTTCACTTTTATGTGCAGCCTCAACTTTTACGTGCGGCTTTGACCTTTTTATGCAAAATCAACATTTACACGTAACTGCAATTTTTACGCGCAACGTCTACTTTTTCGTGCACCTTCAACCTTTACGTGCAGCACCAATTTTTACATGCAATGTCTGAGTTTTTGCATAGCTTAAACTTTTCCATGAAACTCCCTTTACGCACACCTTTTACGCGCATCATAACTCATATCTTCTCTAAATCTTCAGTCATACCGAATGAGGGGGGTCATCTCTCGTTTATAGGCGTCACCGACCCCCGCACGGAAAACCCGTCATGCCGCGCAAAACTCTCATTCTTCACGCAATACTTTTTCGCACAGGAACTATTTTTGCACACATATCCAGATTTTTTGCACACCACATGCCATTTCCATTTTCAGCAGTATGATCCTGAAACACCTTTTGCACGAGAAAACCAACCTACTTTCACTATTGTGCTCAAAACCAAATTAGCGTGCAATCCATGTTTTTCACGCACCACTCCAATATTTCACATAGCTCATGCCTTTTCCATTTTTTGGAGATCCAATCCCAAAACATGCCTTGTGCGCAAGTTTCTAACACACCTACCCATTTGCACGCAAGTTCCTTTTCCAAACACACATTTTCCCATTTCCTGATTTTTAGGCCCAAAAATTTGGCAAACACTAGGAAATGACGCCACCTTCAATACTATTGTTTGCTTAAACTATATAATCACTTTACTGGAAAACATTCTAAACATACAAAAAGGATTAACAACAAACACAAACCATACTCCAATTCTTACATAGAACGGCCATGGTTCCAACAATCTCTTCCTTTGGGTTTATTGGAAATCACCAAATAAATTCAACAAAGCACCAGCCACATGCAATCCTAAAACACAAGAATCAACTCATCAAACACTCTAAGTCTACGTGAGCAATGCTCGGTGTAGAAAACAAGAGGGTAAGCACAAATTGGGATCCCATATTTTGGAATTCTTAAAGATACCCAAGCTAATCTCTTATTGTGCCACAGAAGCATTACATGCCCTAAATGTATTCCTTCTCCTCCTAACACTGAATTCTCATTGTGATATAGAACATGTCCTAAATTTATTCCTTCTCCATCATTGGCAATAAACCCAAAGGCTGGAATTTTTTCATTAAACAGCTCAATACACCACCAGGATAGTATCTCCCCCATAAAACTACATCATATCCACAAACATATTAAAAACAATTAACATAACTAGGGAGAGGGGTATTTTGTAACCTCCTTATGCACTGGGAGGTGGTTGAACACTCAGGTTCAACCGATGTTTCTTAAACACAGCTGCAAACAGTGGATTGGTTAGGATATCAGCCACTTACTCATCAGTTCCCACATAATCGATCATAATCACGCCTTGCTCAACTTTTTCTTTGATAAAGTGATACCTGATTTCATTTTTTTTTGTACGAGAATGCTGAACAGGATTCTTTGTAAGATCAATTGCACTCTTGTTATCACTGTACATCACAGTTGGTTGTTTCACCTCATCACCAATATCTGTCAGTTGTTGCTTCATCCATAGTAGTTGAGTGCATTCCTTTTTAGCGGAGATATACTCAGCTTCAGCAGTACTAAGAGAAGTACTTTCTTGTTTCTTGATCAACTAGACAACACATTTCTTCCCAATATAGAATGCTCCATCACTTAGAGACTTTGTGTCAACTACATCTCTATACCAATCTATATCAGAAAATGCTGATAACACACTGTCCCTTCCTGCATCAAATATAATCCAAAATTATGAGTACCTTGAATATACCTCGTGATTATTTTTACCATTGCCCTATGTTGTTCCTTTGGATTACTCTAAAAGAAGGCTTCTAAGAATATTGAAAGGAAAATGTATAGTCATGTTTCTATCAGGTAAAATAATCTCCCAATGATTCTTTTGTACATTGTGGGATCAACAGAGGTCCCATCCTCATGCTTTCCAATTTTGGTTCCAACTGCAATTGGAGTTGACATTGGTTTCGATTCATGCATATTAAATTTCTTCAGCAGTTATTTTGCATACTTTTCATGAGAAATGAACGTGTAATCCTTCTTCTAAATCACCTAAAGTCCTAAGAAATATGTGAGCTCCTCAATCATAGACATTTCAAATTCTGATTTCATGTTATTGGCCAAATCATCTACTAATTTTTTCCTGCTACCACCAAATATAATGTCATCAACATAAACTAGAACCATATATTGATCTTTTGGAGAATTCTTCACATAGAGATTGTGATATACTCCTGCTCTTTTGAATTCTAGCTTCTTGAGGTAAGAATCCAGCCAGGAGTACCATTCCCATGGTGCCTATTTCAAGCCATGAATAGCTTTCTTTAGTTTTCCAACCTTTGTTTCATTGGTACCAACAAGAAATCCTATTGGTTGTTCAGTGTAGACTTCTTCTTCGAGTACACCATTTAAGAATGCTATCTTGACATCTATTTGATATAATTCATATCCTATTTGGAGTGAAATGGAAAGTAAAAACCTGATTGACTCCAGTCGAGCCATAGGTGCAATGGTTTCTTTAACATCAATACCTTCAATCAAGGAATATCCTTTACATGCCAGTCATGCCTTGTTTCTAATAACACTTCCATGCTCATAAAACTTGTTCTTGAATGTCCATTTTGTACCAATCACATTGTGACCTTCGTGTCTCTTGACTAGATCCCATGTCTGGTTCTTGTCAATATGATATAACTCTTCATTCATAGATTTCACCCAAAATTCATCCTTTGGAGCTTCCTCAAATGAGGATGGCTCCACAACTGATAGAAATGCAGATTGTGTGTTATTCCTCATACTCCTTGTTTTTGTGGGTGCACTCATATCTCCAATTATGTTAGATGGATCAATATCAGCTCTTCAATTTCTCATGTGAGGTTTAGTCGAATTATCTCCAGCCAAGGTTTCCTCTTCAGATTCTTCTTTTGAGTCGACATCATGATGTGACTCCTAAGTGTTTTGTACACCTTCCTCTATTTCTGTATTTGTATTTACTCTATGTTCACTTTCTTCCTCACTTTATATCATATCAGCATATGAAATCCTTGAAGTATTTGTGGTTTTCTCTTCAATGATCTTAACATCACCACTTTACACAATCCTTCCTAATCACTTTTTGAAACACTTTTAGGCTTTTCTATTTATTGTGTATCCAAGGAGAATTCATTCATCTACATTGTCTCCATATTTCCCTTGATTTCCTTATTTGTTTCTAATAAATCACTTACTTCCAAAAATATAAAAGTATTTCAAAGAGGGCTTCCTTCCATGCCACAATTCATAAGGTGTCTTCATCTCACCCTTATAAAGTCCTGTTCGATTTTGAATATACACTGTAGGTTGAACGGCCTCTTTCCAGTAATGTCTTGGAATACGACTCTCAATCAGCATAGTTCTTTCCATATTGTTCACTTGTCGATTTCTGTGCTCAACAACTCTATTTTTATGTGGAGTTCTCACAGTAGCTACCTCATGTTGTATCCCATGATTCTCCATGTATTTTTCAAATTCAATGGATGTGTATTCCCCTCCATAGTCTAACCACAACACTTTGATTGTTCATCCAATATCATTCTCGTTGATTCGACGATATGTTTCTATGTAGTCAAGTACTTGTAGTTTCCTATGTATAACCATTACATGTGACATTCTACTGTAATAATCTTTGAAAAGGATGAATTACCTTTCTCCTGGAGTTATGGAAACATTTATCTGGCCACATACATCTTTATTAATGAGATTAAGAAGATGTGATGCCCTTTTCTTCTTTGGCCGATATGAAGTACTGGCCAGCTTCCCACAAATGCAAGAATCACAAGACTTTTCACATTCACACTATAGGTTGAGAATGTCAAATAAAATCCTCAATTTTGACATTTTCTCAATGTATTGTTGATTGATGTTCTCCAATCTTCGATGCCACAAATTGTTTTCTTCTTCAACAGTCATGTAACAAACATTTTCTTTACTATCAACCTGATACAAGTTGCCTTCTATTCGGCATCCCTTCATAAGTGAATTGTACATCTTTCCCTTGATAGTGTAGCCTTTCTAACTAAAAGTAACTATAAGTCCCGAGTCACAGAGTTGACTCATTCTGGGGAGATTATGATGTAGACCATCTACATAAAGGACTTCAGTTTCCTTTATCTCACCATTAGCTAATTCAATACTTCTACTACCTTTTAATTTCAGAGCTCCATCATTACCAAACCATTCTATTCTATAAACCCTTATTTTGATATTTGTTAATAGGCCTGCATTACCTGTCATATGAGGCGAACAACCGCTATCCAGAATCCAGTTATTGTTGCTTTCTATAGCTTTGAGGGCCACCTCTGTAAGGTTATATTTCTCCATTTTCTACTTTTCTTTCCATGAGACATTGGATTGAGTGTAGAACACTAATGGACTTTCAGTTCTATCTTCCATGTATATTGGTTCTTTATAGTCGAAATATTATTTCAGAGGATAAAATGTATTTGTAAGAGCAACACTATCTTGTTGACGAGATTTGACTTGTCTCGAAATCCGGTATGAGGTGTCCATGTCCCTCCTCTACCTGAAATTAACAGCATTATGACCATAGTTAGAACAATGAAAACAATATCTATAGTAACTATTTCTTCTAAAAGAATTAGGATATGAATTTGTTCTCCTCTATTGAACTCCCATATCTTCTCCATTCATATTGCTTCTTTCCTCTTCACAATAAGACATGGTATGGCCCAAATATCCATAGAATTGACACTTCATGAGAGGAAATGTCTTATCACTTCAGTTTATCCTCATTCCTTCTTTTGTGGGATAATAGTTTGAGGGATCCTTTTTCCAGTAGGCTCAAGGATAATATTATTTTATTATTTCAGATTGAATTAAGGGTTTCTGTTTCAGTATTTTAGATGAATTTTCCACATCACCCACTTTCATCTGGACTTTATTTTGGTCACCTTTATTTGCAGCATTTGATGACTCTTCTTCACAACCAATTCCACTATTTCCCATGAAAGTAGGTCTTTGATCATTCAAAATATTTTATACTCCATTAGAACCACGTTTCTCTCTCTCCAACAGCTCAGCATCTAAGAACCTTCCAAACTATATTTTCTTCCTTGATTATTTTGAAATTGATTCACTCTCAAGTTTTCTCCTAAGAGTAGTAACTTCCTCTCCAAGACTCTCAGTAGTCTTGGTATTTTCTTCCAGTCTAGTAGTGAGGTCATTGATGACCTTTTCTTTCTCTTTAATTCTCAACTTCAGATCCACTATATCATTAGTGATTTCATGAATTTTAGACCACACTTTCACAAATTCTTCCAGTCATTCAATTTCATCTTAGAGCTGATCAACATAATCAGATGATTCTCCTACAATTGATTTCCACTTATTGCAACTCTTAAATTTGATCTTAAGCTTACTAAAAGAATATTTAAGTTCCAACTCGGGATTGGAATTAGTTTTAAAATGATTATCTCAACCATTATCTTTTGACGGTTCTAATTTTTCAATAGTTTCCATCATGGAATCATGGTTTCTAGTTTTAAATTTTGGTTCTTCTTCTTCACAGAATTCATTATCATCATCTTCCTTTTCACAGATAAAACTCTTCTTCGTCACTTTCTTTCTAGATTTTAAGTCTCCATTTTTTAAAAACCTTTTCTGAGGCTTCTTAATCTTTTCATCTTCATTATCCTCATTCTTGATCTTTCTTAATAACTGAGAGGCAATGTGCCCAACTTTTACACAACGAAAGAAAGCAAGAGGTAACTTCCCTTCGAATTTCCCTTTCCTTTCTGGAACTTCTTTGCAATGAGATAAATAATTTATTTTTCCTCATCATCTTCACCACTACTATCTTTTGAAATTTTCAGTTTTTCCATGGCCTTGAATTCTATTTCCTTGCTCACTTTAGTAGAAGCATCTTCTGGTTTGCCTCTCATTTCTTATGCTACCAAACTGCTCAGCAGATCATCCAAAGAATGTTTGGAAAGATATCTTTTCTCAAGGGTTGACACATTTTCATTGTATAGGGGTGGAAGTCTTCTTAATATTTTCTTTACAATATCAAGTTTTTTGATTTCTTATCCTAGATCCCAAATTGCTCCAACCACTTTTGTAATTCGATTAAAGAATGAGTATGCATTCTCATCTGGATGCATCTTTAGATCATTAAACCTATTGTGTAGGACTTGTAGTTTCACCTCCTTCACTTTGTTATCTCCTTAATAAATATTTTCAAGTTTATCCCACATGAATTTTTCTGAGGTGAAACTCATCACCTTTAGATAGATCTGATCAGAAAGGGATGTGGTGAGTGCATTTTGTGCTTTAGAATCTGCATCAAGAATTTTCCTATATGCGCCATTCATAGACAAGCATGTTGGATCAGTGACTTGTATTCCTTACATAATAGAAAAAAGAACTTCCATTCCAAGATATCTTAGATGAGATCTCATTCTGTTCTTCAAGATCTGGAAATTACTTCCATTGAAGAGAGGGGATCCCCTGACATTGGATGAATTGTTCATAATGGTATATGACATATCAAACACCAGTTAACTCCCTTTGATGCCACTTGAAGGACCCCAGAACACCCTGAGAGGGGAGGGGTGAATTAGGGTGTAAAAGTTTTCTTTTTAAAGTTGTGGATCTTATTCCCACATTGGTAGGAAGTTGTTAAATCTATCAAACAAATGAAATTATGAAGTTGACACATCACTTTTACTTGGTTTACCACAAAGGGATACATTCAAGGAGAATACGCCAACTATGTGTCAGTCGTACCAAAATCCACTAATCTTCACTAGTTTATGGATTACAATTTTTGGTCACAGCCACTCTGTTACTGGCATACTGCCTTTACAAAGGTTTAGGGAACACTCACTCCATCCCTCGGATCACTTCTGTCTACTCCCCCTAGCTCACTGCCTTGAGAGAAGTCAAACTCAGTTTATCGACTTGAAGGTCTCTTAAATATATTTTCATTGAAGTCTTTGTCTCTATTCAGAATGAGACACTACTTGGATCAAAGTCATAACAAGATTCACATGAAAGCACTGAACCACTGAATCAAATATTTGGAATGTGAAAACAGGTTACACTAATGATTTCATGCAACACCTATCCTTTGCGCACAAGATCTCACTTTTGTGTGCAATACTTGATTTTCGTGCAGAAAAATATTTCGCGCAACACCACCTTTACGCGCAAATTTCACTTTTACGTGCAGCCTCAACTTTTATGCGAGTCTTCGACTTTCTCGTGCAACATAAACTTTTACGTGCAACTGCAATTTTTATGTGTGATGTCTACTTTTTCATGCACCTTCAACTTTTACACACAACCCCAATTTTTACACGAAACGTCTGCGTTTTCACGCAACTTAAACTTTTCTACGCAACTCCCTTTACGTGCACCTTTTACGTGCATCAAAACTCGGATCTTCTTTAAGTCTTCAGCCATACCAAATGAGGGGGTCACCTCTTATTTATAGGTGTCACCAACCCCCACATGAAAAACCCACTGTGTCGTGAAAAACTCTCATTCTGCACGCAATCCTTTTTCATGAAGGAACCATTTTTCATGCACATATCCAGATTTTTCACACACCACATGCCTTTTCCATTTTTAGCGGTCTGATCCTGAAACAACTTTGCCAAGAGAAAACTAACCTACTTTCACTATTGCACACAAAACTAAATTAGCACGCAATCCATATTTTTCACACACCACTCAAATATTTCACACATCTCATGCCTTTGCCATTTTTTGGAGATCTGATCCCAAAACATGCCTTTGCCGCAAGTTTCCAACACACCTACCCATTTGCATGCAATTTCCTTTTCCAAACACACATTTTCCCATTTCTTGATTTTCAGGCCCAAAAATTTGGCAAACACTGAGAAATGACACCACCTTCAATACTGTTGTCTGCTTAAACTATATGATCACTTTACTGGAAAACATTCCAAACATCAAATAAGTATTGAAAAAAACACAAACCATACTCCAATTCTTACATAGAACGGACATGGTTCCAACATACACGGGAGTTCATCCTAAGCTCACAACAAGAGGGTACAAGGGAGGTCATCCAAAGCCCCCAACAAGAGGGTACACGGGAGGTCATCCTAATCCCACAATAAAAGGTTACATGGGATATCGTCCTAAGACTAAAACAAGAGGGCACGCCGGAGTTCATCCTATGCCTTAAACATGGGTGTACACAGGAGCTCATCCTAATCCCCCAATAAGAGGGTACACAGGAGTTCATCCTAAGCCTGTAACAAGAGGGTACACAGGAGGTCATCCTAAGCCCACAACAAGAGGGTACAATGGATTCCATCCTTATTCTGGAACAATAAGGTACACAGGAGGTCATCCCATGACTAAAGTAGGTACATGGGTGATTAACCCAAGCCTAACATGCTATGAATGTCATTGTAGGAATCAATGACATAAGATGTTATAGCTTATGTGTATGACATAATTCCCATGTCTTATGTAATTATTATACTCTCATGGATCATGTGCTTTGATTTTCTTATGATTCATTTCTTATGATTTACCAATATTTATTCCATGACTCAAGTATATGATCTTTGATATGAAGGGTATGATCTTAAAATATTTTTCTCCTATTTTACTTATGTGTCTTCCATGTTTACCCTTACTGGTCATCTAATCTCAACCTGTCTTATGTTTCATTTACTTAGGTTATAAATAAAGGTTTTAAGTAGGTGTGCTAAAGAGGAATATCTTTATGGGATATGTTGAAGATCCTTCACCAAATTAGAAGAATGTGTTCCAGGTTTCCAAAGTCACTAAATTATTATGTCCCTTCTACATGTTTTTTCTGTAATGTAATGAATATTAATCTAAAAATATGTAATATACATGTTATAAAAGTATGTGTGATCATATTACCTTAGGTAAAAACTACTTTCCACAGTAAAATCATAAATGGAAAACATAATAATTCAATTGGTAAAGGGATTGAAACATGTTAAAACAAGGTTTTAATTAATTATTTTAGTGATTATAGACCTTATCTCACACTCCAATCATTATTTTCTATTTTTTAGACACTTTACATGTTTACCATGTGCTCCCTTTATATGAAGTTAAAATATTTACAAATATGTCATTCTCACCACCTATAAAAGGGTACTCTAACCACCCCATCAATAACACTATAAAAATTCATTTTACTCCTAAAAACCTACCCTTTTCCTTCCTTATAATCCAATTTATATCTTTTTATATTATATTGACAATATATTAGCCGATTCTATCTATTTTTAAAGGATGTTCCAATGAAATCTCAAAGTGTTCAAAGTGAGTATTCATTTTTACTTAAAAATGTTCTTTTCTATTTTTCTCTTCCAATTATAGTTTTCAAATACCCAGGTAATTAAATTAGTATTGTTTACATAAATAATTTTTTTATTATATGGTAATAATTATTAATCACATTTTCCCTTTTATATTATGAAAAATGAAACTATCATTCATGTGTTGTGCGAACGACTACCTCCACGGTGCAATGTGTTTGATTTTTATTCGCAACCTTACAAGGATAGTATAAAAATGAAATTTAATAAATAATTATGATATTTACATCATGTTTATTATTTTTTTTAAATAAACTATATTATGCCTACCTCTCATTCTATGAAAATGAAATCATCATCCATGAGTAGGTGTGTATTACCACCTCCATTGTACAATGTATTTTATTTTTCATTATCATGTTATATGACTGGTCATGAGAATGGGTTTAATAGATAAATATTATTTTTATGATATCATTGAGGTTATGGTATGAAAAATTTTATATCCTACTAATTATATGATCAAAAAATGATCATCATTAATTCAATCATTTTAAACAAGTGTACTAAGAGGAAAATGATATCTTATTTATATATAATAACTTTATATAAATTATATTCTCTCTATAAATAATTAAATTTTTGATATATCATAATAATAAAAAGTAAATAAGAAAATTATTCTTTTTTTATAATGATATTACAACTAAAACACTTCATAGTCATCCAGTAATCATGGTAGGTTTATGTTTTGGGTTGGTTTAACCACCTAATTGAAAAATACTATATGTTTATACCATGGATGACTATGATAATTTATTTAATGGTATAATATGATATAAATATGTAAATAAATTTTTTAATGGTTTGTTTATACCAAAATTTAACTCATTAATTAAGAAATCATCCTTCATTCATTAAAAATTACTTAAACATGCTTGTCACTAATTTCATCCCAATAGATCATAAAAAATCCATGAAATGAATTTATAGATTTATAAAATGTAATGGAACACAATTATAGTACCCTATATTATCAAATAATGATTAAATTTGTAAAATTAATAGATACCAACACCTATTTTATGAAACTAGTTCAAAGTGATAAAGATCACTTACACATGGTATTAAAAATTGGCAAAAACTAACTAATATGTGTATATATAATGATTATAAATGATAATTATATATGGTTATAGTTATAAATAATTTTTTTATTTATTTAATGAATTAAATTAATTATTCAGTAAATTTGGTTCAATTTTAGAATGAATGGACCAAGGTAAGGGTTTTTGTCACAAATTCCTCTCTTTGAGACATGTTTGGTATTATGCACCTAATTTAATTTATGTGGTTTATGTACAGCCTATTTGAGATATCATGTCATGAATAATATTTTAATAATTCTATTTTAAGTTCTATTAAAACCCATTTCTTTTAAGGGGTTTTTATGATAATGTTACTAAACCCGCAAGGGTTCTTTGTCTCAAACTGTAATTCCTTGAGACGTGTTTATGGTTTTCACAATGTTTTCCTTTTAATGTTGTGGTCACAGACCATGGATTTACATAACCCCTTATAACACCTGCATAAGACTGAAGAGTAAGGTGTACGATGGTGACAGACTCTTGGGTGGCTCGGATAACATTTCTCAGGTGATAATCTCTATCAACTTCCATTTCTCTCGTAGGCAGTCCCGCTCAAGCATAAAATATTCAAGCTTGGCTTGGGCTTGGTCCAGAGCTAAGACCAATGATGCCACCTCTTTTTTGAGCTCTGAAAAATGGGCTTTGTATGGGGCATGTCTACTGGATGAGGCCATCGCTTCCTTTGTCTGGGTAAATTGAATTTTTTAAAGCCCTATATTTATACTAATCAGGTGATCACTGTTCAACGGATATATTAGCAATAGTCACAATTCTTAACATAAAACCAAAGATGTTCAAATTTTATATAAACATTTTACATAAAGAGACATTTAATTAGATCAAGAGGGATTTCCATTAATGAAAGTTTGGGTTGTTACAAGATCATTCTAATTAATATATTTTGAATTTATTATAGAGAATTTTGAAGAGTTTTATGGTTAGTTATTTATGGAATGATTTAATTTGAACTTTGGGTGTTATTATTGAGGCTTTATATATTAATTCATTATTTATTCATATGTGGGTTTTTTATATTCGATATTATCTTATTTTGTGCTAACCATTTTTTTGTTTTAGTGAATGGATTAAAATTGGTGAAATAACCTTTCATACTTTTATGGATATTATTATCTATTAAAACATAATTTAAGTGCTCCAATAATTGAAAATCCATCATGGGTATTTCTCATTTATAAAATGTAGTGAAGTAAAGGTGTAAAACTACTCAAAACACAACCAAAGAATGAAATTATGATTACAAAATGGAATAAAGTCAAGTAAGTATATTTTCTCTTATTCTATATATTTATGGTAAAATAATTCCTCAAATAAATAAATATGAAGATAAATATATCAATTCTTTATGGAAATTATTTCTCATCTATAAAGGTATACTTTCTGAAACTCATTCATAAGTATGACTCTCACAATGGTAAATGCCTAGTTTAATAAACATTTAGGAAATGATAAGTTTAATAGTATTAACATAGTCATTAATGTTATTTTCAAAATAAAATTTTATCAATGTAAAATAATATTTATTTCTTTCCACTTATGTATATTTATCTTCCACTTCTTGGAATTTATTTTAAAACTGTTTAAATATCTTTTTATAAGAAAAAAAATAAAATTATGAGGATTTAATTTATTTAAGGGTGTATAATGTAACACACTAATATTTTAGTTTATATTCATTTAAATGAATAATATATTTGATAGTGTGTACTATAAGAAACACTAAACATAAACTAACTCACATACACTATAGAAATGTTATTATTTAAATATGACCATTATAATCTATTCATTGGATTGGAAGGTATAAATAAAAGTAACCACAATAAAAAATATACATATAAATTTTTTCCTAATATAAATTTATAAATTAATTCTTAGGAAATAAGTAATTTATTTTTAATGATAATAATTAAATCATATAAGGTCAAGAACATCCAAAGTTTAAAGGGGTATTTTTCTATAAAATAATGTTTTCGTTATATTTTATATATTTCATTTAAAAGATTATTTTTATCTTATTTAGTGTATCTAATTTATTTAAAAGGTATTATTTATGAATTTATAATATTAAAGAACCATTCATACATTTATTATTATTTTTTTAGAAATAAAGATAAAATCATATGATGGTAAAAAGTGATATTTTTTAGAAAACTCTTTTTATGTGCGCAATGTATTTTTTATATTAATAAATCAAATTAATCAATATTTATTAATTATTTTTATGAAATTTATAGATATTATATACAATAAAAAAATTAACAATCATCTAATAGATGTTAATATCCAAAGAATAATAATAAATTCATTTTATACTTCGAAAATATATTTTTTCTAAAAATGGTTTTTTTACATGTTTTGTGGGAAAATATTAGAATTATTTTATATCAATTTTATAAATTTTATTTGATAAATTTATATTCATTTTTTATATCATAATATTAAAATTATATTAAAGTGATTTTTTATTTTTCTGAAATGGTTTATTTTTTAGTGAATAATGAAAAATATCGATTTTACAAATACCATAACTTTTATGAAATAGTTATAATATAATCATGAATTACATATATATATATATATATAACATTTTTATTAACCAAATATTTATTTAATGAGTAAAATAAATCATTTAAAAGTACTATGTTGAAATTCATGCTCTACTTTTTTTAACCTAACTTATATTTTAATCGAATAAAAAATAATTTTTGATTATTTACGTTTATTGAGGTTATTCAATGATTAAATTAGGTTTTTTCTTGATATAAATGTCAAATAAACTTAATTTTTTTAATAATAAACCAAAATTATTCTTTGATATTGTATTTTATGCTTTATTTTGGTATAAAATCATTTTTATGCTTAAAAACAGCATTTTTCTAAAAACAGTTTTTCATTGAATCTTACGAATGTATATTAAAATGAATTTCTAACACATTATGAAACTGAATCTTAGAGAATGGGTTGAATGTTTTTAATCATAATATTCAAAAAAATTAATGAGTTCCATTTAATTTTTAGACCTAAAATTTAGATACCATGGTAAAAATTTGTCACCGCAATAAGGGAAAAGGGGTTAATGAGGGGGTAAAACTAAGTGATAAGGCTATAAATATCTCTAAAACTTTTCTAAATTTAGTTTTCTTAGTATATTTAAAAATTTTATTATCTTATCTTTAAAAAAAATATTGGCACCACTTTACCATGACAATGAATTTATATTATTTTAATGTTCTTAATATTTATAAGAGTGCCACTCCACTCACTTATAAAAGAGCACCTCCTCTCACTACTTATATACACAATTTGATCAATATATCTCAAAAAATAATCTACTAAAATCACCTTTAAAATCCCTTCCCTATTTCTTTTTCTCACCAAAATACCTATCCTAGAAGGCTTAAGTCATAATCCAAAGAAAGATATCCAAGGAGGTGGTATAAGTCTTAACTGAACTCTTACATGTTAATTTCTTATTCTACATCCTTCAAATATATTATAACCATAATAACATAAAGAAATAATTATATTCTCTACACTTAAATTCTATTATTATTATTGAACTAACTTTCTACTCATTCTTTTCATCCTAGCTAAATGAAAACATCACTCGTTTGTACACCTCCACTAATCGATGTGTTTCATTTTTCATTACTGCCTCACATGGAAGGTTATAAATATGGAATTAATGAATAGATATAATATTTAGGAAATTATTATTATTCTATAAAGATAATATATTATATAGCTTCTTAACCTTTCATCTTTTGGAAAATGATAATGTTTCTCGTGTGTACATGTGGAAGAACACCTTCACGAAGTGATGCGATTCATATTTCATTTTCTCATTTCTTGGATAGTCACAAGGATAGATTTAATGACAAAATATTATATTTATAATAACATTATTATTATCTATTAAACTTAAACATTTAAATACTTTATTTATTTTTCATTCATTGGAAAAATGAAAATTTCATTCATTCGTATGTATCGACTATCAACTCCATGAAATGATATGCTTAATTTTTAATGATTATATTACATAGATAGTTGTAAAATTATATTGAATGTATATATATGATAATTATAAAAAAAATTAAGATTATTTAGAAAATTTATTGATGACCCATTTAACCATGGTTAACACATCACTGTTAATTTTGAGGTATAAACCGAATGACCCCAAAACATCCAATGTAAACTTAACCATTTTAGTAACTAAATAAAATATGATAACAAATCAAATAAAAAATAATAATAATAATGATATGAACATGAAATATTTTATTAATCAGTTAAATTATTAATATTATTTTATTATTCAAGATTTAGAGAATGTAAAAATTGAGTCAAAACTTGAGGAAAGGTATTTCTCATATCAATTTCCTTTCTTTAAGACTTATTCCATCATCACCAAGTATTTTCATTATGTAGCATATAAATTGATATATAAATTTATTTTATCATTCATTTTATGAAATTAAAGTTATTTAAAAATCATTTCAATGTTCACTCCTTAGAAGTTATTAGTATTTGAAAATTAATAAAGTTGTAAGGGGTTTTTCTTTAAAACATTATTTTAAATGTTTTAAACTATTTTTACTCAATATACATGTTCTTAAAATTGTTTTATATAAATTTTATCTCTACATAAATGATTGATAAAATTGTTCTCTATGACCTTTTACTTTCGTTACAAATTATTAAAATGAATATTTCCAGATGTTTTTGTAAGACACACTTTTTACTTTCTTTAAAAAGTAAAAAAAGAGTGATTTTTAATGTTTACTACATGTATACCTTTTACCTACATTATAACTGATATTATTTATCAAGTTTCCTCAACAAGTTCCAATATTTTTTCAAATAATATCATTTTCTACTTTTTTGGAAATTTTTATTTTATAAACTTTTTCAAAAGAAAATAATATTCCTTCCCATGTTATGAGATAATTTAAAGTGGTTTTTTATGGGCTAAAATATTGATTATTATGAGTATTATAATGGAAATAAAAGATTTCATGTGTTTCATTAATGTTATTTCTCATGTAAATTTGTTATTATGATGTTTCGGTATAATATATTCATCTAATTCATTGGCTAATGATTTTTTCTCAAGAATAGACATAATAGAATTTAACTGTGAAGGTAATTCTTTTGTAAGTTTGATTTTACGAGTGATATAAAGATGATTTAGTGGGGTACCAATATGTTTTTCTATGCTTTAAAATGAGTTTTTAAAAAAATATTTTGATTTAAAAAGGTAAATGATGCTTTTTTTTATTTAAAGGAAATTTTATGATCTTGTAAATAAGAAATGTTTTTTTATCAAGGTAAAGATTTTATTTTTTCTAGGAAACACTCTTGGATTTTTTTTTCATTAATTCATGTTAAAAGTGTATTATGAAAAAATTGGGTACTAAAGTTGGTTTCATGAGTGAGTAAATTATTATTTGAGATTAAATTTTATTCCATAAAAAGGAAAACTTCCTTATGTATTTTCATGTTCTTTAAAATGGATTAAAGATTATCCTATATTTTTATATCCCTTACTAATATTTTTTTCTCAACTCACATTTTTAAATGTTTTCCACATTTCTTAAGGTAATTTTAGGATTATATCAAGGAT
Organism: Viscum album; assembly: GCA_963277665.1. Taxonomy (NCBI): domain Eukaryota; kingdom Viridiplantae; phylum Streptophyta; class Magnoliopsida; order Santalales; family Viscaceae; genus Viscum; species Viscum album. The sequence continues at coordinate 1,763,519,456 of OY728123.1, forward strand.
AATGGTGACACATCATGAATAAATAAAATTTTTCATAAATGAAATAGGAGTGGAAACTTAAGAACCTATTTTTTTGGAAAAAAAATGTGCAATATGTGCGAGTGTCCACTTTATTCTGTAATGGTTTTTATAATTCTATAAAACACTAAAACAAAAAGATATTAAAAATGTAAGATATTTAAACCCTTATTTTTTTTTAAAAACTCGTTAATATATATTATTTAAGTTATGTGTTTTCCTAATTGGTATCATTCAAACATATAAATGATTTGTTTTTATCACCAGATTTAGGTGTTTAGGTATGGAGAATTATATTTACTACATGGTCAACTAACAAATCGGAGTAACCATGTGAGTAACTTATATAAAATGGGAATATTTGTGGGTAACCCTTATATTTAAGGGTGTACTATGTGGGTGATTTTGATTCTAGGGGAAACTATGAATCTCACCTTTGGTTATGTGGTTTACTCTTATACATGGTTTCTCTCAATGATGCATGTTTTACACAAGGTTTAGAGAACCGTGAAAGGAAATCATGCCAATAACCCTTAATTTTAAGCCTTCCTAGTGAAATGTGGTTATCATGTGGTATGGTTAAACATAATAGTTACTTATACATATTAGGTATTTTCCTTAAGTGACACACACAAATTTTAATACCCTTGTATATGGTTTTTTCTTATATATAACAGTTAGCGCATATCTTATATTAAATTATGGGAGTTTTGTTAGTAACTATATGAGTTACTCATATGAATAGGATGTTTTATTCAATGGATTATACATGGTTTGAAAATGATTAGGATAATCATGTGATGAAATTTTGTGATTGGAGTATCTCGATTCTAGTGGAGGTTTCATGGTTAGTGCACTATTTGTTAAACTATGTGGCCAAACCAAGCAATCTTCCCTGAATTTTAAAACTTAAAATTTCATTTATACCTATATTTGATTCGACTCATTTTTTCCTTCCCTTTCCCATACATTCATGGGGTCATATGGGGGAGACCTCAAGGTATTTCCTCCTATTCTTTTTTCCTTTCATCCAAGCCATATTTTTTGTATATTTTTATTTTTTTTACTAAGGTAAATCATTCTTTTCCTTGGTTACTTATTCAATTATTATTTTCCTCTAGGTTTATTCTTCCCCCATAAACCCTAATTATCATAGAGGACAACCCTATGGTTTTTTTGGTTTTTATTTGTGGATTTTTTTCTAGGGATTATTGGCTTAATTCACTTACATGGCCTAGAATATTCCATCAAATAAGAGTTATTTTTTAGTTATTCAGGTAGGTTTTTTTTGTATAATTCCCTTTATTTGAAAAGTCATGTTATACTTGGGTTTTCTTTAAATTCTTATTAAGTTACACATACATGTGATTCCCTTGAAGATTTTATGATATGTTTTCAATTTTTTCTACACTTAATATAAAGAAATTTTCATGTTGTTTCATTTTATTATTTCTAAAGTAAATGTTTATGAATTCCAAGTGTTTCTGAAAATGACTAAGATTCCCTTTTTAAAGATATTTGGTGAGAATGTAAATTAGTTTCAACATTATTATTTTCAAAGAGTAAAATCATGGTCTCAAAGGTTTTTTCCAACTAAAGTGGTTTTTTATCTTTAATTGGATTATAAAGAGTGGAATCCTTAATTTTAGTGGATTTCATTTTTTGATGATTTTTTAATGGAAATTGTTTATTTATAAATGATTTAAAATGATAGTGATATAATTTGACTTTACAATTTGGTTTTAGAGGATCATTTCACACCTTATAAAAATATTTAGTTGATTATTATACACTTTTATTGTAATCCCCTTGGTGGTAAGTCTTGTAAAAACTTATACCCCATGTGAGAAGATTTGTATTTTTATATTGTGATTTGATAAATGTGAAAGGGGTTGTTTTTTTAGAAGTTTTAGGTGAGATGATATTTATTTATTATGGTTTATCATTGATAAATGTATTGGTCATATGAAAAACTTGTTTTCACACCTCCACTTTTATTCATTTTCATGGGAAACCTAGGCACTAAGAGAGAGGTCTAGGTTTATTCTATACAATCATAGATCACTGTGATAGATAGTGTGACCTAATTTAAATTACATCCTTGCTATAGGAGGTCCCTATGGGACTATGAGAGTGACTAAGGAGCTTTTATTTTAGTAATGAAACATATACTAGAAATTGGTTCAACGTGATTATTGTCTAGGACCATCACACATGAGAACCTAGTAACTTTACCATGATTCCTAGTTCTTTGATGATGATGTTATATTGGGGGTTCCAACTAAATACCTTATTGTATCCACTTATAACCATAATTTATTTGTGGTTACATTTATTTATTATTATATAATTATTATTATTTTTTGACATTATGAATCCCACCATATTTTATAACTTATTTATTTTCTTATTTATCTTATTTTTAAATTTTATGTGAAAATGGAGTTTTGTGAAAAGTTTTGAATGGGAAAGTTTATTTGGTTTAATTTTCATAAACTTATAAGTTCAATTTTTAATGGTTTTAAAGTGTTTTCCTTTTAAAGTTTTGATTCCATCCCCTAGTTTATAATAATGGGATTTGAAAGAGAAATCTTAAAGTAAGGTTGAATTTACTCATATATGTTTAAAAGTATCATTTTTAAGCTTGATTTTGATTTTTTTTCAAAAAAAAAAATTCTTAGGGATTTCAAATTGGATAAATGAATTATAATTTATTTCTTTATACAATATCTTATAGAAAACCAATTTTCTAAATAATTATCAAACTATCATTTATAAAGAAATTTATGAAATGAATTTTATATAATATTTGTTAAAATCCAACTGGGCATGTTTCGCTCACACACTTGTGTGTCTATATAGTCCTTATGTTTTTATACTAGTTACCAAGATATAATATTGGGTTTTAAGTTGTTCTATTGGGTCTATTTATAGATGTGTTGGGATTTGGTAAGTGACCATGGGTTATATTGAGGTGACCCGAGCATAACATACATAAATATTTCATTTTTTTAGATGAATATTAAATACATTCCACAATAATACACACCCTGGAATGATAAAGGTTTAGTGTATTTAGAGGTTATATCCATAATAAAATTATTTTAAGAAATATATTCAATATATCCCATAATTTTCTTCTATCATCATACCCTTATTAGACATATCCTAGTTAAAACCCTTCTTCATAACCTAGGGAAAATGAAATCATAAGAAATGGTGAGCATAAATGATCTATAAGGGTAGAAATGAGAGATATCAATTGAGGATCATATGCAAGCATAAGATAAGAATAAGGGTATAAGATAATTATCATGAATTGTGAAGTTCATACCCAATCAGTCATAAATTATAAATCATGTGTTACGTCAAAAATAATTAATATTTCAAAATACGTGAGTCTTAAGAGTGAGGAATCATCATTAATCAATTATGAGTCATGAGATAATATCATAATCATAAGAAAATTTCATATGGATTTTGGAACAAATATAAAAATAAAAACTCATTTCATTATTCAATGTTCATTTATAAGACAATCGTAGTGTAAAAAGTCCAATAGTGGATTAGGTTCACTCACTATTACATTATTTCCTTATTCAAGGTTCACTCCCAATATTTTCATAGTGGACAGAGTCCCTTACTAAATTTGTTTCAATCCCCATTCTCTTACATTTTATCTCATGAGATATCAATAATTTTCAAATTCATTGGATATATTTAATGGAACCACCCATCACATAATAAAAACCACATATATGTATGCCATAATATTATAAAAACATTCATCAATTCATAATAGAAAATCCCATGGAAAAGAAACAGTTTTTCATAAGGATCTCAACATCACGTAATCATAATCCATATAGAGAAAGGGAATGTATGGTATAATTAGATAATATACCTAATAAATCATAATAAATATAAAATGATGATGATATAGATTAAATATTCTATTAAATAACATTTTAAACTTTCTTTGAAAACATGAGAAAAAAATACTTCTGTTTTGATAACATTTTAAATAAAAATTCACCGAATATTGAGAAAAATATTTTATTTAAAAATAACCATGAAAAATTATAAATTAATATTAAAATAAAATAATATTTATGATTTCAATAAAATATTTTCATTTGGTAAACATTAAAATAAATATTTCTTTCACACTTTCGGTGAAAAGTTCAAAATTACTTCTTTCAGAAAACTACATCAAGAATCCTTTTAAAACTATGAAAAGAAAGTAAAATATGTTTGAAAATTAATTTAAATAATAATTTAATAATACAAAATAACATTCTTGAAAACATTTTAAATAACATTAACATGTAAGAAAAAAATTCAACCAGAGATGAAATAAGGTCAACTTTTCTTAAAAACATTATCTTAGGAATTTGAAGTACTAAAGAGACGAGAATGAAATAAAAACATGAAAACCCTATAAATAAACATATAAGGATAAAATTTATAGGTTTTATGAGGTAAATATCATATAATTATTCAAAATTATATTCAATAATAAATAATCCTGATTAAATATGAGATTGCAACCTAAATCATTACCTCAGGTTCTGATTTTCTTTGTATGTTCACTTAAGTTCCTATTAAATAAATTTATATTTATTACAAATATATACTATAAATATATTAAGACTTATATTATAATATATCATTCCCTTATAATTTTCAATTACTCATTTATTAACAATTATTTATTAAAATCAACATTCTAGTGAAAAAATGGTATATTTTTCATGCATGTTTCGGTTTGACGGTTCCAGTCCTTACACATTATTCATGGTTTAATATCTTAAAAATATTAATAATGTTATAAGTATCATATTTATTAATTATATACACTTTTATAACAATTAATATAACTTGGTGATAAAAAATTAATTACATCACTTCATTAAGATGGTAGTTCGTACGTACACACAAGTAATGTTTCGTTTTCCAAAAAAATCGAAAGAAAGAAAGATAAATAAAAATATATCTTCCCAGAATAATAATAATATCGTAAATATAATATATATAAATGTATATTAAATCCAACCATATTATCATCCATGTTTGTTTTCATTAAAAACGAACCACATCGCTCCTTGGAGGTGGTAGACCACACATACACACAAACGACGTTATCATTTATCCTAGGATGGAAAGGTGGTATAAAATGGTTGTAGAATTGACTTAAAAATATATAGGTATGTTAAATATACTAATTTCATCATTTTAATATTATAATATAATATTTTTAATAGGTTAAGGAAGAAATAAACTCAAAATAAATCGGTAAAGGCAATTACCTCTTCTTTAGGAACCCTCATTTGGCTTACACCTTAAGCCTTCAAAGGTTGGTCTTTTGGGAAGATAAAGAGATATATGAATTGTTAAAGGAATTTATGAATGTATTTATGAATTAATTTTTTGATATAGATGGATCAAAAGGTGTGAAAGAGTGAGGGGGAGAGGACCACCTTTTATAAAGAGGGGATTGGTACCCTTGTAAAAACTTAAAATATTAAAACATAATAAAGTCAAATTCAATTGAAAGTGGAACCAAAGAAAATAAAATTAAAACATAAGATAATTATACGACTAAATAAAATTAAAAGTAGGATTTGGATAAGTTTTCAGGTTATTTTATCCCATATATATTTATTTTAACCCCTCATTAACCCTTTTTAATCTTTACAGTATTAATGAATTTTTATATTGGTTACTATTCATTGTGGAAAAAAATAAAACAGAACTATTCAAAAAATTTGTACATGATGATTAAAAATATGGAAAAAAGTTTATAGAATTAAATTCCTATAAATGGAATAAATTCATTTTAAAATAACTGAGAAAAACACAATGAAAATCAATTTTAGATAAATATATTTTTAAGCATAACACTGAATTTTTTCTCATACCTTTCCTAGTAAAAACCGTTAAATGAATGATAAATTATTTGATTTATTTTATAATATTCACATTTATTTAAAATTATTCACCAAGAGTTATTAATTTAATTTATTAATATCAAAACTCATTACATTCATAAAAGTAGTTTTTCATAAAAACTTATCCTTTTACCTTTAAATTATTTTATTTTCATTTATAACCAATTGATAAGTAATGAATTCATTTTATTCACAAGTAAAAATAAATTTTCATAAATTTAATACTGTAAATTAATTTTTACATGAAAAATATATGAAAAAAAACAATTCTCATTAAAAAATACTTCAAAAATATTTCATTATGAACAATGGTATTTCCTAAATGAATTAGAAATTATTTTTAACAACTATATACCATATAATGTGCATCATTTTATAATTTATAAGAATTATTCACATTAATTAATGGTTGTGTGCTTCGTAATATATTAAATACATTTATTTATTAAAGACAAATATATTCTAAAATCCCATGGTGTTACATTCTATACCCATATATATAATAAATTTTCCCTCAAAAGTTTATCACTATAATACAAAAAACTGAGGATAAAACTGATTTGTCACATCCTTAGGTTCCCATAAAGATTCATCAAATTTATTATTCCACTACATAATCACAACCTGGTTTGTAGTCTTATTCTGTATCAATTTGTCTCTACAATCCAAAATTTCTACCATTTTCTCCCCATAAGAAAGATCATAATCTGATGGTACGACCTCTGAGTTTGGTACATTCAAATTATCTAGTAAATATATTCTCAAAATAGATACAGGGAACACATCATAAACATGGGAGAGGTTTTAAGGAATCTATAATTTATAATAAACCATCCTAATATGATCATGAATCTCATAGGGACCAATATACCTAGGTCTTAACTTTCCCTTTTTCTAAATATCATAACATTCTTCCAAGGAGATGTTTGAATGAATAACTTATCACTAATATTGTACTCTAAATCTCACAAGAGATTGTAAGAATAATTGTTCTATTAACTCTGATGTACCCTTATGTGTTTATGAATATTAATAACCTTCACTACCATTTCCTCAGTTATCTCAAGTCCTAATAGATTTTTTCCCCAATATTATCCCATCATGTTTAAGTCCTTAAATTATTTATATAAAGGGATTAATAAGGATCCATCTGAATTCTAGAGTGAAAGTTATTATTGTAAGACTATTCAACTAGAGTAAAATGTTTATCCCATCCTCCTTTCAAATCCTTAGAGCATGCTACCAATATATCTTCAAGGGTATGAATGGTCCTCTCTGACTGACTATTTATCTAAGGATGATATGTAGTGATAATACTTATATTCAAATATTTATAAATAATTTTCAAATGTTTCAAGTTAAACCTTGAATATCAATTAGATATTATTTAAATTGGTACTCTATGAAACCTTACCATTTACTTAACATATAACGTGGTGATATGATCAGAAGAAAAATATTCCATGAGAAAAATGAAATTTTTTGATCCCATAAGGTGATAAACTAAAACCCAAATAGAATTTTACCCCTTAGATGTATTTGTGAGTCCTGTGGTTAAATACATGGTGATATTTTTTCATTTCCATACAGGTATGAGTAATTATTATAATGTCCCCTTAGACTTCTATCTCTTGGCCTAAAACAATCATTGAGATACATACTCTTCGATATATCTCTTTATTTTATCCCACTAGAAATTCTCTTAATGATCTCTATACATCTTCATAATTCTAGGATAAATAGAGAGTTATGAACTATGAGGTTTATCTAATAGATTGATCTTCAATTCTAGTATTTATGGGATACATAGTTTGTTCATGAACCTCATTATCCCATCATATTCAAGGTTGAAATCCATAACAATAATTATAATCTTTTCTAGCTCCACATATTTATATTTTACCTATTTAATATTCACATGAATATATGGATAAATATTCATTTGGGAAAATAGGATCCCTCTCATTCACTTATGATTTCAAGGTCCATACTCTATAAATCCATGAGTATTGGATATATCTCAATCCTTTTCATGAATAAACTAGCATGCTCCTTCCAACTCTGAGCATCATCCACCTTATTCAATTTCTTAGAGTGGTAATGTAAGTCATAATCCTTAATCAGTTCTAACCACATATTTTGATTCATATTCAACTATTTTTAGTTCAATATATTCTTCAATCATTTGGTGTTGGTATATATGTCGCACCTTTCACCATAAACATAATTCCTTCATATGATCGAATAAAAAATTACAATTGCCAGTTCCAAATCATGATTTAGGTAATTTTTCTCATGAACCTTCCATTCGTGTGAGGCATACGCTACTACCATGTCATTATATATGATAACACACCATAGTACCTTATTTGATGCATCATTATAGATCACAAACACTTCTCTGCTCTAGGTTAGTTTGAGAATTGGTTCACAAACCAACCTTCTCTTTAGTTCCTTGAAATTTTCTTAACATTCATCTATCCAAAGGAAATTAGATCCCTTTCACGTTAACTTTGTTTGTGGATTTAATAAATCTAATAAATTCCACAAAAACATTGATAATATTCATCTAACCCAAGAAAACTATAGATTTTAGTCACTAAGGATGATATGTTCCAATGTTAAATAACTTTTATCTTTGTGGAATCCACCGATATACGCTCTCTTGTAATTTCATGAACCAAGAAATAAATTTTTTGTATCCAGAATTCACATTTACTAAATTTTCATACCACTTTTCCTTCCACAAGGTATTCAAAAAAAACCTCAAATTATATTCATTCTCTTTATCTCTCTTGTAATATGTAATAATATCATCTATAAATATTAACACAAACTAATCAATGTGGTATCTAAATACTCTGTTCAATAGATCCATGAAGATAGTTGTAGAATTGGTAATTCCAAATGACATATTTATAAATTCATAATGACCATACATCATATATAAATATGCCTTAGAAATTTCCTCCTTTTTACACCTTATATGATGATGTCTATATCAAAGTTAAATCTTTGAAAATTATTGTGCTCCCTATGATTGACCAAAAAAATCTTCAATATGAGGTAGTAGATACTTTTTATTGATAGTAATCTTGTTAAGTTCTCAATAATCAATTCAAAGATATATTAACCCATCTTTCTTCATAATAAAAAATAAATGAACCCCATGGTGAATCACTTGGATGAATGAATACCTTATCAATATTCTCTAAGAGTTTCTTAATTAATTCTTGCATCCCAATCAGAGTTATTCTATAAGGAGTCCTAAAATAATCATAGACTTAGGTATGGGTTATATTAAGGAATCAACATCACAATTCATGGTAACACTAGGAAACTATTTAGGAAATATATTTTCATACTCCCTTGAAATATAAATGTCTTCAATTATGATTTTCTCCCCATCTATTTGAGAGAGATAACCCTTATGAATTGGTAATAAGACACATACTATAGAAGTAGCTTCCATTGGAAGTTCATATTATTCCTCACACCAATAATCAATCATTGGTTGATTTGGAATATCAAACATGACCTCTATTCCTTGGAAATTGATATGGTATCTATAAAGATGTATCCAATCCATTCCCAAAAATCATATCAAATTCAAGTGGAGGAATAATCATAATATTTTTAGGAAGCACATTCCCATAAACTTCTATTGGATATGAGTTATATAATTGATATGTGATATTCATACCATTAAGATTTTTTGTCTATAATTCAATATATAAATGTTGAGGTGTTAATATGATACCCATATAAAATTATTTGGATATAAAAGAGTGGGAAGGACTATAATCAAATAAGTTATTTTCAATTCTATAGTGAATGCTAAGAGTACCTTTTACCAATTGGTTCTTATGGACCACTTTAGTGGTTATCTCGGATGATATTTCCCTTTATCTATTATATTTAGAGATTTTTGACACCGAATATCATCACTAACCCTTGGATTCAAGCACTAGTTATCATAATTCACATACTCCTTATTGTTATAGCATTGGATTATGGGTGGTGTATTTAGTTGATCTCCTTAAATATTCATTTCATTAGATTTATTCCTTACATTTCTTCAGTATTCATTTTATCTATATAATTATTTTATACAATTAATATTTACCAAATCCCCCATACTTATTTCCACACTTCTAGTATAAATGAAGATTTTTTTTTCTTTCCTCCATGAGTTTTATTATTACAGTTTCCTCAAAACTCCATAATTATCTTCTTATCATACCTATGATAATGATGGTAATATCCACCCCCCATTTATACCTTGAGAGAACATAAAATTATTTCTTCATATCTACTAAATTCCTTTATATATAGTACTTTCAGAGACTTGGTTTTAATCCATTGAAGAACTGGTCAGTTTTTATTTCAGGTTTGATGATAAACATGAAAGTGTGCTTACCAAGTATTGTAAAATTTTCCTTATTGGTGCAAATAGATTCATCATACCTATGATTAATCTTATATAAATACATTATCATTTTATTTCAATAAGTTTAGATAAAGTAATTGATGAAAAATACACTCTCAAACTCATCCCATTCCATAGGGAAAATTTATTCCTCTTGCATCATATTTTTAATATGATTCCACCATTATTCTATTTTTCCCTCCAAAAGATACACTACCAAGAAAATTATTTCATCCTCTAAGTATTGTAGAATGTAAAATATATTTTCATTGGTACTGATATATTTCTCAAAAACTAGTGGATCAGATGAACCAATGAAATAAGGTGGATATAGACTCATGAAAAACTCAATGGTTTATTGGTCCCTACTTTGCAAATTTGGAAGTTCAATATGATTCATGGATTGAGAGGGTTGTATGAGAATATAAATAATATTTTTCATTCCATATTTGGTGTATTTTGGTTTCTCAATATGAAAATCAATACATTTCTAAAAACATTAGTTGCTAACACAATTACTCTTAGTTCCAAACATTGACTAAAACAAAAAAAAATATAAGCATCAAGCCACAATAATCAAAGTGAGAAATCATATAATCATGAAAATAATTCCTGAGAATTCTAAACTTATGACATCATTTTATCAACCTATAAAATTTTTAGGTTTACCCTATATCACATTAAATTTATCTTTGGTTAACTTAAGTTCAATCCTGATATTATTTATATCTAAATATATAAAAATAACTAAAACCTTATTTGATAAAAACTAAGATTACCAAAGAATAACATATGGAAATATTGCATTATTTTATAAAAATATTCAATACATTTTAAAATAATACAAACCCAAAAACCATAAAGGTTTAGTTTATTTATATACTTGTGTTGGTCAGAGTAGAATACTCAAGAGGAGGGGTGAATTGAGTATCTATCAAAATTTCTGTTAAAACAATAGTTATTTTAAAACACAAGGCTTCCCAAAACATAAAATAAAACAAAGTCCGTTTGTAGTGAATTTATAAAAGTCTTAAATGTTCAATTTCTTTCTCTGAAGATTGATTTGGTATTAGTTATATTAATCTGATAATTACTATAACTTTTGAAACAAACTTACTGGTTTAAAACAAATATAAACACTTGCTAAACTAACTATCATAGTTTGGTTATTTAAATTCAATTTGAAATAACATAGAGTGTAAAATATAAATAATAAAGCACAAAGGAAATGAATACAAGAGGTTCAATATCAAACTGAGACCTAATCCTCTCTACTTGGTGATCACCTTCCACTAAGCAGTTTAAATTAATAAATAGTTCTGATCCACACCCTAAATCAGGGTTTACAATAGCACATAGGGATGTCTAGGTACAAGTACATATACCATAGTTTTCATGAGAAAATAATCAAACAGGTCACACTCGACCTCTTCCACACTTAACAGTGGGATATAAATGTGTAAAAATATTTGAAAGTGAGGATATTCAGTATCCTCCAGTTATACACCAAAGACACTGCTTGTGTGTCAAACAGATACACACACTGCTCTAAATATAAGAAAGAAGAACACAATAGAGATAGAAATATAGAGTTGAGTTTAGAAGGCTCTATGTGTTATGTAGTGCAGCTCTGGAATCCTTGTTATGTAGGAACTATAGTTTGAGTCTTTCTCTAAAAGTTGTCTCCAAAAATAGAGTGTCATGGACTTTTAGTTCTGCCTTCCAGGATATACAATGTTCCAGCCTTTTTGTGTGAGTGGTAGTTAGTGAAGAACATAACAATTGGTCTTGAGCTTTATCTCTCAAAAAGATATTCGTAAAATTCTTGAGTTCAGCATGTAAGCACAAGAACAGGAATAGGAAGTGTTCTCCATGTATTCTGCAGATGCACGTGTTCTTTATTATGTCTACTACTCTTTTTCTCGAATAAGATTATCTTATTATATATTTATTGAGGTCCGACATTTGGTATCATCGTGTTGGGTGCACAATATCCTCATTCCTCATATTTTCCTATGAATATCCTACAAACAACATTAAATATTGTCAGAAACATTAATTTGTCTAAATATGACTGTTAGTAAAAAGTTAAAACACTTTATGAAAATATGGTAAAGTATAGAAGAAACGGTGTCACAGTGAATTACAGGAGCAGTGCCATAGGAATGGTGTCAAAAGAACTATTTTATATGACCAGTGTCTCAGGAACGATGATTCCTTACATGCCTTTGACTAGTGTCATCAGGTGTTGTTGAACCGGTAGCAATGGAACTTAACTAGTGACTGAGGAATGGAAACATATTCTTTTCATTTTCTAAAAAAATGGATCGGTGTCAGTATGGAACCGGTTACTATGTCACGGCATTAGTGAGGGACTAGTGACTGTGTCACATCCTTTTCTAAACATTGATTCACTATATTAGAGGGAACAGTGACTGTTTCAACTCCTTTGTAAAAAAAATAATATGTCTGTATATAACCAATGATTCAGGTCCTTCTGTATGGGACCGGAAGTGGTGGAACATCCTTTTTGAAATATTTGGATGCTCTGTATAGGACCGGTGACTGTGTCTCATACTTATAAACATTTGAGTAATCTTTCTTGGAAAAAAAACTTAATGGTAGGGTAAGAGAAGGTAATCATAATGAAACATTAGTAAAACATGAGAGAATAGGAATGATGATTTGTTCATACATGATTTAAGCCTTAAAATGATGTGTGGTCATCAAAACATAAGGACTTATATGTGATTATCAAACCTTAAGGACTAATATGTGATTATCAAACCTTAAGAGAGTCCAATAATCTCATGGATCCATCAATCTCCCCATTTATTATAATCACAAATCATGGCATGAATAACAGGTGGGTTAATGAATAATAAGAAAGAAATATCCTAACATCATGAATTCATTCTCTCCCTTTTGGGATTAATAAAAAAAAAGAAAAGAGGAAAAAGAAAAGATAGAAAAAAATTCACGAATAAGAAAGATAATTTATGCATTCAAAATATTCAACACAATACATGAAGAACAGTACGGGAAGAAAAAAAGTTTCCCATTAAATAATTACAACACTAGTCCTTGTCCTTCACCGAAGACTCAGCAGGTGCAAGTTCTCAAGCAGTCGAATTAGTAGGTAAAGCAACCAATGGTGTAGAATGGAAAGGTATTTCAGCAAGGACTACAAGAAAAATTGATGTTATTTGACTAGAGGAAGGTTGCATGATAATAATAGGCCGGATGTTGGATAAGGCTTGGGAAATAGGAGGCTAAGAGGTAGGCACAATAGTAGTAGAGCCAATACGAGCAGCAGATGGAACCACTATGGTATGGATTTCCACATACAATCAAGGCTTCAACAGGGAAATAAACTTCTCAATAATCTTAGCACCATAAGTCATGGAATTCTTAAAATCATCCTTATTCTCAATAAACTTTTCCATCACATGGGTAAAATCTCTGATTTTATCCATCTGGTTCTTGAAGGCTTGATAAATAGTAGGCAACTTCAGATTTTCCACAAAAAATTTGAAGTTTTTACTCATTTCATGTTTTGTGTACACCTTATTAAAGTTATTATCAACCTTTTCTCCAATTTAATTCAAGTAAGAAGAGGCATCACGAGAATAACTAGAGACTAAACATCTGACATGCTCACTATTTTTAATCACCTGAGCTAAAGTTGTCTGAGCATCTTCACTGATTTCACTGTAAATAGGTGGAGCTGGAATTAAAAGACTTTGCAGTATCTTGTGGAGTTCCTTCTTAAACTGAGGCATGTTGAACTGATTAATCTGAGATATTACCTTGGTCAGGGAGTCCATCATAGACTCCTTGGAAGTTCTGTACTCAGATGAAAAATTCTTGATCCCTTCAACCAATTTCACTATTTCAGGAGCAGGCTTGTAACTATTGGTAATAACTGACTCTTTAGTAGCTATGATATTAGCTTGAATATCCTTAAAATAATCTCTTGCTACTAACATTACAATAGAATCAACTTGGCCAGCAACAGATTTCCTCAACTGGGCCATCTCAGATTTAAGACCATAAAGCTCATCACCCAAGAATTCTCTTTCCTGACATGGTCTAGAACACTGTTAATTGTACTTTGAACTACCTCTCTCACTGAAGAATAGATTTCCACTTTGAAATTTTTTAGGTCATCTTTGGTGATAAACTCACTTGGAGGAGATGCTGGTTCAGCAAGGGAAGGATACATTCCTTCCTCTATATTCACATTTTCTTCCTCTATAGGGGTCACTCTAGGATCAGCGATATGCAATAACTAAAACATGATTGATACATCAAGTCTTTGAATAAAAGCCTTGCAAGGCATCTCATCACCTTTAAATTTACCAGGTAATCTGATCCAGGTGTCCATCACATGTGGAATAGAGGGAAGATAGAATTCAAAACTTCCACTAGAAGGACTTGGTGTCCCTCTAATCTCACCAGGAGTTACCCTACTATCAATATGTGTCTCTTTACTCTTAATTCCAACATCGACATCAATGGAAACATCATAAACCAAAGAAATTTTATCTTTATTTGACCCCAATTTTTGGATCATGTCAACAATCTCCTCACTAGGGTGTTGCTCCCCCTTATATTTTGCAGGAGCTTCAAGAACTTGAGAAGGAAATTCTTTTGCTTTTCTAGTAGATTCTTCTTCCTCAGCATTACTTTTGGATAACTCAACAGATTATTTAATTATTTCATCAACAGAAGGAATAAACTCTGTTGGCTCATCATCGCTAACTGGTTCATTTCCATAATCAAATTTCAACATAGCATCAGTACTAACTTTTCCACCAGCATCAAATTCCACAGGAACATCAATTTTTTCACCAATTTACTTGGAAACATCTTCATCAGAATATTCTACCAGTTCATCAGGCTCTAAAATGGGGTTCCCAATATTTTTTGGCCTAGAGGTATGATCAGCTGGGTTGAATTTTTTATATAAATTGTCATCATCTATAATCTAAGACTTCATCCAGGGGTTCCAAATAATTTTTATCTTCTTGAAAATATCCTTAGAAAAACAATAATCAACTTTTTCATACTCTTCCTCATTTTCACCAACCGTTCCTGTATACCTTAGAATCTTAGAAATGAACCTTGAATAGAACAGAGAGGTATATTTGGATGTGGTTTTGATCATATCACTCATGTTTAGTACAATGTACTTACATAAGTTGATCTTATGACCATTTATCATCAAATATAGAAGAAAAATGTCTTGCTACTTCATATTAGCAAAATCACCTTTCCTTGGGAAGATTAAATTTTGGATGAACATAAATAGAAAATGAGTCTCACCATCCAACTAAGAAGCATTTGGTATTCTGTTAGTTCCATATCCAGTGAGATAACCTAGGGCTTCTTTAATAAAAAAGACATCACTAGGATTTGGAGGTCCTCTAGGATAATCTTCATAGACTCCTTCATAAGGTAACCTTAAACATGCTACCCACAGTCTTGAA
The DNA here is from genome assembly GCA_963277665.1 of Viscum album. Lineage (NCBI taxonomy): Eukaryota > Viridiplantae > Streptophyta > Magnoliopsida > Santalales > Viscaceae > Viscum > Viscum album. The sequence continues at coordinate 1,763,535,346 of OY728123.1, forward strand.
AAAAATATTAATCTATCACCATTTATCCAGCTCCTTACCATATAATCACTATCATTATCCGAAGAAATATTAAGATATTGGTAAAATTGTGATACCATATTTGGATATGCGGGCATGTCTTCCTTAATGAACCAATCTAGCCAACCCTAGACCTTTATGACTTGCAGAACTAAGGACTTACTTGTCAAAAACCAATCTAGATAGATTTCTTTCTCAGGCACAACTGTACAGGTGACAACATTAGGGTTTAGCGGTGCTTCTGGAGCAAAACTCTTGATCTTCTTTGAAGACTTTCTTATTTAAATCTCTGAGCTAGAGGGGTGCTTCATCCTTACCATACAACTGATTCGAGGAACTTCAAAAAGAGATACAGGCACATATTCGAGATAAGGAGGGATTAAGAGTCATGTGTCTTAGAATCAAAAAGGGTTTATCAATTGGGTTTTCAAGAAATGGTACGATTCGGGTTCATAAAGTAAAGAGTCAGAGGAGTGAAGGAGGTAATGTCAAGTGATAGCTTTTATCATTTGGGAATTATAAACTTTTTAAATGTGAATGAGATAGGTAAATTAATGAATAAATAGATATTTATAAAATGAAGCAGTTGATGCATAAAAAATAATAAGGTCATGCAACTGGCGAGTCAACTCTAAACAACCGATGAGTCAGTTCCTTGTGAGACTGGTAATTTGGTCACCTTGTGAAACCAGTGAGACAGTTCACCTTATTACTTAACAAGAATTTATCATTCCTAGTTCATGCCTGATGTAACTCATTCTCTTTTAGTCTAAAGGTTTGGTAAATATATCAGAAAGATGATGTTCAGTTCTAATAAACTCAAGAGTAATATCACCCTTTTGAGAATGATCTCTCAAAAAGTGATGTGTTACATCAATATGTTTAGTTCTGGAAAGTGAAATAGGATTCTTAGAAATGTTAATATCACTTTTGATGTCATGGTTTATGGAGATATGTCTAAATTTAAAACCATAGTTTAATAAGGTATGTTTCATCCACAAAATCTAAGCACAAAAACTACCAGTAGCAATGTATTCTTCTTTATCAGTTGATAAAGCTACAAAATTTTGTTTCATACTACACCATGATATTAGAGACTTTCCCAAAAATTGGCATGTTCTATAGGTTCTCTTTATATCTTACTTTCATCCACCAAAATTAGCATCTGAATAACTAACCAAATCAAAGGATTTTCCTCTAGGATAGAATAGTCCTAAGTTGGTTGTATATTTGAGGTATTTGAAAATTATTTTAATATCATTTAAATGTGATTATTTTGTATTTTCTTGAAATTTGGAACACATACACAAACTAAACAAAATATCTGGCCTACTAGAAGTTAGGTATAGCAAACTCCCAATCATTCTTCTATAAGTAGATTGTTCAATTAACTTTCCATTTTCATTAAGATCCAACTTACATGTAGAACTCATAGGTGTTTCACTACTTTTAATGCTATCAAAGCCATATCTTTTTAAAATATCTTTGGTATATTTACTTTGATTCATAATAATACCTACTTTATTTTGAAATATTTAAAATCCAATAAAATACTTAAGCTCTCCCATTAAACTCATTTAAAATTCACTTTGCATCATTTTTGAAAAGTCATTACCCAAATAATTTTTAGAAGATCAAAATATAATATCATCAACATATGTTTGAGAAATTAAAACATATTTAGAAATTATCTTTATAAATAAATTAGGATTAGTAATTTCTTTTGTGAAACCTTTTGAAATTAAAAAATTACTTAATCTATCGTACCAAGCTCTTGGAGATTGTTTTAGTCCATATAAAGCATTTGATAATTTAAAAAATTTATTTGGAAAATGAGGGTTTGTAAAACCATGGGGTTGTTCAACAAAGGCATCCTCAACTATATAACCATTTAGGAATGCACGTTTGACATCCATTTGATATATTTTAAAATCTAAATGTGATGCATAGGTATGTAAGATCCTAATTGCTTCAATACTAGCTACCAGTGAAAAGGTTTCTTCATAATCAATCCCTTATTCTTGATTATAACCTTGTGCAACTAACTTATCTTTGTTTCTAAATATGTTACCAGCTTTATCCACTTTATTCCTAAACACCCGTTTAGTGTCTATGGTCAAGGTATCTTTGGGTCTATATACTAACTTCTAGACTTTGTTTTTTTCAAACTTATTAAGTTATTCTTGCATATCCATCACCCAAAATTCATTATTGAATGTATCATTGATGTTTTTAGGTTCAAGCTGAGACAAGAAAGCTTGATGTTCAACCTGATTTCTCAAGGAAGATCTAGTTTGTGTTCATTTATCTAAATCTCCAACAACATCATCTAAGGGGTGGTTTTTAAGGGTCCTAGTTGGTCTAGAAAAGGCAGGACTAGTTATTTCTGGCTTCTTTATAGGTTCAGGTTCAAGATGTCTAGAATATGGAAAATTTCCAAAACTGTAAGTTTTAATAGATTCTTTAACAGGATTACTAGAATGTTTTTCATTTATATTCAGCTTTGAGATATCATCTTCAAGATTATATAGGGATATCTTAGGCTCATGTGGATCTATCTCATCGAATTTAACATGAACATATTCTTCCACACATTTGGTTATTTTATTAAATACTCTATAGGATTTATTGCACATGGAATATCCATGAAATATTCCTTCATCACTCTTAGAGGAAAATTTATCTAAATTATTCTTAGTGTTAAGAATATAAACTTTACATCCAAAAACTTTGAAATAATTTACCTTTGATTTCCTATTGATCCATAATTAATATGGGGTTTTCTTAATAATATGTATTATTAAGACTCTATTTATTATGTAACAAGCTGTATTTATAGCTTCAGCCCAAAAATAAATCAGTAGGTCATATTCATTGGGCATAGTTCGGTCAATTTCTTATAGGGTTCTATTTATTCTCTCTACCACACCATTTTTTTGAGGTGTCCTGGGGGAAGATAAGTTATGATTATAGCCATTTTGTGAGAAAAAATATTCAAAATCTTGATTCTCAAACTCGTGGCTATGATCACTTCTTAAAGATTTAATCTTAAGTCCACTAAGATTTTCTATAGTCCTAGCATACTTGGTATAGAGAGAAAAAACTTCACTCTTGTGAGCTAAGAAAAAGGTCTAGGTATACCTAGAGAAATCGTCTACAAGAATATAAACATAGTTCTTCCCATTTAGAATTGAGACTCTAAATGGTCCAAATAAATCCATGTGAACCAACTCTAGAGGTTGAGAAGTAGTTACTTCTTTATTTGTTTTGAAAGATATTTTATGTTTCTTTCCCTTTTGATAACGATTGCATACTTTATTTTATAGAAGCTCTATCTTGGGTAGGTCTCTAACTAATCCTTTTCTAGCTAACTTCTTTAGTGAGTGGGTGTTACAATGTCCTAATCTTTTATACCAAATCCAAGATTCCTTTTGGAAAATCCCTATGATAGGATACATTTTGTGATGATAAAGAATCTACATTTACAGCATATACATTATCACTTCTAAGTATAATAAATACTAACCTACTTTTGGAATCAAAAACATGGAATGAATCATTTTCAAATTTGAAATTAAATCCATCATCACATAATTGAGATATTATGAGTAAATTATACTTCAATCCATCAACATAAAGTAATTTGGAAATCAAAATAGATTTAAGGTTACCAATATGGCCTAAGATGATGATTTTTCTTTTACCATTGTCACCAAATGTGAAATGTCATCTATCTATCTTGATGAGATTATTGAAGCTTGAGTAATCTCCTATCATGTGTCTTAAATATCCACTTTCCAAGTGCCACATATTTCTACAGGAGATCTTTAGGAATTTTCCCTATAAAATAGATCAAACAAGAAGTATTTTTGGTACCTATACTTGTTTGGGTCCAGAAATATTAGAAATAAGGGCTTTAGGAACCCACATTTGTATCATATGATTCCTATAAGTAGATTATAACGATTTTGTGAAATAAACTTTGTTTGTTCTAAAAGAATTTGAGAATATAGATGGAGTAGATGAGCTAATTGAGTTGGAACTTGCTGTATAGTTTTGATTTTTGGACAGAGAAGTAGATTTTCCAGTTTTGGTTGTAAAATATGTTTTGGATAAGCTTCTTTTTTCTAGTTGATATCCCAATCCATTATTATACCTAGGATCTATCTGTTTACCAATTAATTGAGTGAGTGTGTCTTTCCCATTGGTAAAATTTTCTACATACTTCTTTAATTGATCATTAGATAACTTTAGATCGTTATTTTCCTCTAACAGCTGTTCATTTTTCTCTTTCTCAATAGTGAGGTTAGATTTAATATTTGTAGAGAATGTATGATATTTATTTAATTATTTATACTTATCTTATAGTTCATTATAGGTTTCTTCCAATATATTAAAATATTCAAATAGTTCATCAGTGGTCATCTTTTCAGATTCATATTCCTCATTAGAATAATAATCATTATGTGTAGGTGATTCAAGGGTTAAATCAGATGTGTTTGTCATGAAACACATGTTTTCATTTTCCTCTTTCTCGTCTTGAGAAGAAGTAGATTCACTGGAGCTATCCTCGGATGCACTCTAGGTGGATTTCATTTCTTTCTTATATTTATTATCTTTATACTCATACTAATTTTTCTTTTTTTGAGATTTAGATAGTCTTCCTTGACATGTCCTCTTTTTTTCATTCATAGAAAACTATTTCTTCAGATTTATCAGGATTCTTCCAATCATTTTTTCAATTGCCTTTGTGGTCATATTCTCCTTTGAAGTTAGGATTCTGAAAATTTTCTTCCTCTTGTAAAATTTCTTGAATATTATTTCCATATGGGGCATTTCATCATCACTATCTGAGACCAATTCTTCACTTCCTGAACTTTCAACAGCATCTTGAACTTTTTCTTTATCTTTTCTCTTGGAGGTAGTAGTCTTGAAGGCTATAGATTTTTTATTTTCTCTTCCTCCTCCTGATTCACTTTTAATTATTCTTCATACATCATTAACTTTCCAATGATTTCTTTTACAGGTAATGTTATGATGTCACATGACTATCTAATAGAGATAGATGTTCCTCTCCATCTATCAGGTAGGCATCTAATAATCCTCATGATTTGTTCTTTGGTTGTAACTTCTCTTCTAAGAAAAATCATTGTGTTGAAAATCTCATTGAACCTGAGATACATGTCAGAAATAGGTTCATCAGTTTTCATTTTAAAGTTATCATATTTAATAGTATATGTATTAAGCCTCATTTCCTTTACATTGGTTGTTCCTTCATGAGAAACAGAGAGAGTGTCCCAAATATCATAGGGAATTTTACATGCAGAAATACAATTAAATTCATTATATCCTAAGGAAAAATATAGATCATTCATAGCTTTACAGTTGTGATTATAGGTAGCCTTAGTTAGGTCATCCCAAGTGTTCCTAGCAGTAGCAGTGATCTTATTTTCTTCTTCTACTAAAGACCAAATTTCCAAACCCGTGCTCTCTAAGTGCATTTTCATTTTGATTTTCCATTGTGCATAATTGGTTCCATTAAATAATGGAGGTATGTTTGTAGCAACACCTTCTACTCTATTATCCATAATTATATTTTAGAAGTATATTGAAGGATATAAAAATTTAGAAATAACATAAATTTTAAGATCTTGAAATACAACTAAAATCACTGTTGAAAATATTTTTAAAGAAGATGAAAAAAAACCTTTGAGAATAGTAACTTAACAAAGATAAAAAATATTCCTCTGATACCAAATGTTGGTTGGAGTAGAATACTCAAAAGAGGGGGTTGAATTGAGTATCTATAAAAATTTCTGTTAAAACAATAGTTATTCTAAAACACAAGGATTCCCCAAATTTAAAATAAAACAAATTCTGTTTGTTACTAATTTATAAAAGTCCTAAATGTTTAATTTGTTTCTCAGAAGATTGTTTAGGTCTCATTTAAATTAATCTGAGAATTACTATTACTTTTGAAACAAACCTACTCGTTTAAAACAGATATAAACACTTGCTAAACTAACTATCAAATTTTGGTTGATTAAATTAAATTTGAAATAAAACTGGGTGTGAAATATAAAAAACCAAGCAAATTGGAAATGAATACAAGAGGTTCAGTATCAAGCTGACACATAATCCTCTCCACATGGTGATCACATGCCACTAAGAAGTTTAAATTCATAAACAGTTCTGATCCACACCCTGGATTGGAGTTTACAATAACACACAAGGTTTTCCAGGTACAAGTACCTCTACCATAGTTCTACATGGTAAAAGCAGCAAACAGGTAACAATTGACCTCTTCCACACTTAACAGTGGGATAAAAATGTGTAAAAAGATTTGAAATTGATGATATTCAGTATCCTCTAGTTATGCACGGGCTACAGTGTGTGTGTGTCAAACAGATACACACACTGCTCTAAAATGTATTTAAAAAAGAATGTAATAAATCTAGAAATGTAGAGTTGAGTTTAGAAGGATATTTGTGTTATGTAGTGTAGATTTGGACTCCTTGTTATGCAGGAAGTTCAGTTTGAGTCCTTCTTTGTAAGTTGTCTCCAAAAACAGAGTGTCATGCACTTTTGGTTCTCCCTTCCAAGATAGACATTTTTCTAGCCGTTTTTGTGTGATTGGTAGTCAGTGAAGCACATCATAGTTAGGCTTGATCTTTATCTCTAAAAAATATCTTCGTAAAATTCTTGAGTTCATCATGTAAGCACAAGAATAGGAACAGAAAGTTGTCTTCATGTATTTTGTTGATTCGTATGTTCTCTATTATTTCTACTACTCTCTTTCTCGCATGAGCTTCTCTTATTATATATTTCTTGAGGGCCGACAGGTGGTATCATCATATTGGGTGCATAGCAACCTCATACCTCATACTTTCCTCTGAATATCCTATAGACAACATTAAATATTGTCAGAAACATTAATTTTTCTAAATATGAAAATTAGTAAAAATATCAAACACTTTATAAAAATATAGTAAAGTATAAAAGAAACGGTTTCACAGTGAGTTGCAGGAGCAGTGCCATAAGAATGGTGTCAAAAGAACTAGGTCATATTATCGGTGTCTCAGGAACTATGAGTCCTTCCATGCCTTTGAGTGGTGTCATCAGGTATTGTTGAACAGGTAGTAGTGGAACCTAACTGGTGACTGAGGAATGGAAGCAGATTCTCTGCCTTTGCCAAAAATAATGGACCGGTGTCAGTATGGAACTGTTGACTGTGTTACTGCATCAGTGAGGGATCGGTGACTGCGTCACATCCTTTGAGAAACATTGATTCAATGTCTGAGAGGGTGGTGACTATTTCAAGTCCTTTGCAAAAAAAAATAATAATTTGTTTTTATATAACTAATGACTTAAGTCCTTCTGTATGGGACCAGAAGTGATGGCACATCCTTTGCGAAATATTTGGATGCTCTGTATAGGACCGGTGACTGTGTCTCATACTTAGAAAAATTTGAGTAATATGTCTTGGAACAAAAACTTAACAGTAGGGTAATAGAAGGTAATCATAATGAAACATTAGTAAAACATGATAGAATAGGAATGATTATATGTTTATATATTATTTAAGCCTTAAAATGATGTGTGATTATCAAAACTTAAGGAATGATATGTGATTATCAAACCTTATGGACTAATATGTAATTATAAAACCTTAAGAGATTCCAATAATCTCATGGATCCAAAAACTAGGTATATAATCAACTTATTTTAAAAAATATATCTTCAATATATACCACACATTTCTACTCTCATAGTTCCCTTCTTAAAAAAATGCTACATAAAACCTTTCATCATAACCTAGGGAAAATGCAATCATAATAAAGGGTGAGATATTATTAACAATAAGGGTAAACATGGTAGATATCAATTGATGATCATATGAAAGCATAGTATGATCATAAGGGTATGATAGTATGGTTATAACTTTTAAATTTCATGACCAATTATTCATCAATCATAAATCACGAGTCATGATATAAATCTTTATCATTTAAAAATACATGAGTTGTATGTAACGCCCCAACCCCAGTTACTCAGAGTCATTGCATTATTACCTAACATTGGAATGATCAAAAAATATCAAGTCTCGAAAGACCTATTAGTTTAGTAGCCTTGGAAACACTAGATATATTCATAAGTCTTACATTAAATCATAAAGTAAAACAAAACTACAACAACATCTTGTCTTCATATCCCCTCATACTATCCCTGCAGGTCATTCATAAAATACTTCTTCACATCCTAGAAAAATTAAAACATTGAAAGGGTTGAGCTCAGATGCTCAGTAAGGATAACAATATAGCGGAAACTTTCATAAATAAACATTTAAGGCAATGTATAACTGAAACAAAAGCCTTTTAGACTTGAACTTCAGCATAATATAGAAAAATAAAATGAAATAATGGCATTTACTTATTCACATGGATATTCTACTAGTCGAATAATCACATGCAATATCAATAACCACTTTCATAATGATGGAATGCATAATGACAGACTATCATAACCACATAGTCAAGGCCTTGTTCCAAGACTACAAATAAGATTTTGTCAAGGCCTTGTGCCAAGACACAAGTTTGTTTCATGAGACCTACCGATGCATCGAGGAGCTATAGCGGGATCCACCCGTCACTTATTAAGTCCAATTCATTCCTTATATTAAAAGGTTTAAACATATCATAAACAATTCCCAGGAACCATAACATAATCGTATCACATAAAACATGCATAAAGGAAACACAACATTTTTACATTTCAATCAGAAGATATCAATAAAACACATTAATATAATCAAAACATTATCAAACCATTTTCAATAAAAAATAAAATAAAATTAAAACATGGTATTTATTTTTCATTTAAAAAAATTTATGGCTTGTAGAGGAAGTCGAAACTCAAATAATGGTCACGGCGGTGGAGAAGTCGTTGTCGCTGCATACATATGAAAAAAAACATTTCCTTTTGTCGTTTAGTAAAATGATTCGTATAAAAAAGATTCCTTTTGAATAAACGTAAAAGTCAAAGGGTTTTATACACCGTATAAAATAAAGTCTTGTATTAAAACAAAATATGCCTCAATGAAAGAAGATTGAGACGAAGTCCCTTACCTCGTGTCCGACTTGACTTGATCGTTCTTTAATATCCTGAATAATAAACTATAGTTAATTTATACTTGCTTAAGTGTAACACTCTGAGATTTTATGAGAAATTTTTTTTTATGTCTTATTTTATACGCAACACCCAAGTAATCTTTCACAGCACACAATACGAACTTGTCTTGCATTACACGCAATCGCGACCTTCCTCGATAGCGTGTGTAGTACGCAATACCAGGTTTCACTAAACAACAATATATTATTATGAACTAGCTGTTATGAATAGTATTAACTGCGTTTTTAATTTTATTATTCATCTTATACATTTTCTAGAACATGGTAAGAGAACAAAATAAATGTTTCGGGTAAAATAAGTATTTTTCAAAAAATGCAGTTTTGTCGCCTTTTGATGGCGCACCCACATTAAATCTAGTTTTTGACATGTTTATAAGTTCAATTTGACAAAATAAAATTCTTCTTTTGAATCAAGGTATAAAAATTTACTTTGGATAAATTTTTGATATTTTTCTGATAACTTTCATATTTTGATGAATAGTAAAAATACGCTAATTTTTAATTAAAAACAAATTTTTTCATTGAGATAATTTATATGGTTAAATTATAATATTGAATGGTTTTAAAGTATAAATAGAATATATTTTTACCATTTAATATAATTTATGTCATTAGCATTAATTTCACATTGAATTCATAGGTAAAAACATTTCAATCTTTGGCAATGTTTCAACTTCTAAAACTCGTTTTCTTAACAACGAGATTTATTTTAAATTAATTACTGCAACTTATATGATTTGAATTTTGAAAAATGGATTCCATATTAGGAATCAGTGGGTCAAAATTATGTTAATAGGCTACTTTTTATTTTTGGGCATTATGAATAGTAACTACGGTAAATTTTATTCACCATAGTAAAAGGTAAATCGGGTAATTAAGGGTAAATATAAGTTTATAAAATTACCCTAACACCTGCCAAAATCATATTGGATGACTAAAAGTAGACCCAAATCACCTAAGGGTCTGATTAGATTCATTTAATGGACTTTTTTCCATGAAAATAATTTAATTATTATTAAAACCAAAGAATGTGACAACATGTCACTTTCTTAAATCTTATCAGTATAATAATTTTAATTTAGTGATAAACTTAATGAGACTTAAAACATGAATAGTCTCCAGAAAGATAATACAATTATCTACATTATAGAAATTTATTTATAATTTTTAGGGATTAAATAATTATCATTAAATATGACACAATAGTGATGTTGAAATTATTTTATTAATTAAAATATCAAATAAATGGTTTTAAAAATATTAAAATAAATATTATATGAAATATTTAATGTGCTCCACTAATTTTCTAGATACATATGACATTTTATAAATCTATTAAAGCTTTTATTTTGAACATATCTTATGTATATATTTTATTTAAATTCAAATAAATGAATAGTGTCAAAATTGACACTATTGTTATTTTATAAAAATAACATATTATAAAGTTGTTTAAAAATCACAAAAATATTTAAAAATTATAAATTAAAATTTATATGGTCTACAATGTCATAAAGTTTCAAATTATGGAAAATTCACAACACATATGTAATTATTTATAATAATTTAAAATTTATAATATTATTACCACAAATAAAATTAAATTGATAAATAAGGATAAATCAAGTTGATAATGTTTAAAATAAATTCCTAACATGTCTAAATTTTATTGTTTGATGATATTACAACCCTATATCATCTAATATTAGGATATGAGTCATTTTGGAAGTTTTTAAGTGGGGTTGGGATTTAATATAAACTAATATTTCTTATATTTCCAAAGGTGCCCCTCTCCTCCCTTATAAAAGGGCACCTCCTCCCTCTCCTCATCACACCAATTTGACCCTTCAAGCTCAGCCAATCCCTTCCCATTTAACTTCCCCAATTCCCTATAAAAATCCTAGAGGTCCTGGTCTTCTTTAAAGACCAATTTTAGTGCCCTAAGAGGAGGTCTCAAAGAGGCGCTTCAAAGAAGAGGTAATGTCTGTTACCGATTCTTTCAACTTTATTTCTTATTCCACTTCTTCTTATTTAGTTGTTTCATTATGAATTAATAACATCAGTATCAATCATATACGGATATGTTATTATAAGTATGAAACAACCCTATTTCACCATCTATCAATCCTAAGGAAAACGAAATCACCGCGTGTGCGTACGTACGGAATACCGTCTCCACGCCGTGGTGTAATCTATTTTACATCACCACCTTACTTGGATGGGTATAATGGTGCAAATAAATAACTATATATTATTATTGTAAAGTTTTATTATTTCTGAAATCGTATACATACACTCTAATACAATTCCACGATCATGGGAACGATATCATCGCTCGTGCGTACGTACGGAATACCGTCTCCACGATGTGATGTGATTCATTCTACATGATCTTCATTGCATAATGATTATATAAATGAATTGAATGAATAAATATGATATATAGTACACTAATACCATTCTGTAAATGAGTTATCTATAACCTAAAGAGAAGAATAAGAATTTATTCGACAAAATACGCATAAGAACAAAAAGTAATAAACACCTGAATAACAAGTAGTAATGAAATATTACTAATAAGAAGATAATAATATGACAATATATGATATCATAACAATAAGTATGATTATGGAATAAGTCAATAACATTATTTAAATCATTATACAGTAGTTTCGGACACTTACGAATCAAATCGGACCTAAGGTAAGGGACAATCTCGCAATCTCAATTTTTATCCGAGATTGTTTAAACTTCAGAATTTACTGGGGAATATTTGTCATCAAAATCCATGTTTACTCAATATGTAATATTATTTATATCCTCCTGTAATTTTTTAAATCCAATTTTACCCTTCGGTGAGTTTTTAGTAAAAGATATGAAAGGAATCTTTTGTCATTTTTCATACGAGGTACTCTTTGACTTTTCCGACAAAAGTACGAGAAGAATGTTTTTTTTAACTTATACGGCATGAATGGATTTTTAAAACATTATTTCCAAGAATCTTCCTTTACAAGTTTTCAAGTTTATTTTTAATCAACTTCTTTTAGTTTAAAATTATATGACATGTTAAGAAAGGAAAAATGTTTTTGAAGTATAAAGGATATTTTCCTCAAGAATGGAGTTCAGGTGTTTTATCAAAATTATTTTCCATCTAAGATAATATAGGGTTCTGTTTCTATCCCTATTATTATATTGATTTGATTATGTTGTGATGGAAATATTTTTATGAATTCCTTTATCTTATATGAATTGTTTTATGGTATCACGATGTTTAAGATTCCCATTTTTATTACACGGGTTATGCTATGATGTATGGTTTATGATTTTGTGGAACACATAAGAATGGAATCATTATGAGATGGGTGGGACCTATATCTCCCTCCAATGCATTGGGTAAAGATTTTATATCTCATGAGATAGACATGGATGGAATGGCAGGTTAAACCGGTTCAGTGAAACAGGACTGAAACGAGGAGTGAACTCGGTTCAGAAATGGACTTTGTCCACTAAGATAGTCTTGGCAATGAGTATTGACTAATAAGAAATGATTCTCTATGATTATGTGTTTATGCCACAAAGTTTCATGTTTTATGTTATGATTATTGGGATTACATTTCACTACCATGATTTATCCCATGTTATGAAATTATAATCTCTTTTGCAGGGTAAGATTTCCAAAATGTTATGTTCTTATGAATTTGATGTGATTGATATTTCTTTTGTTTACCCTTACTAAGAATTTGAGATCACCCTTTTGTATGTTTTATTTCCCCAGGTCAGGAAGAAGGGTATTAATTAAGATATGCCAAAAAGGGAATATAGATATGATGAAATAAATGGGAGACAATGTAGATGCTTTATGAACCAGTTGTTTATGTTTCCCAGTTTCTAAAGACACTATACCTATACGGTCCTTTCATGGTTTTGTTATATGTTGTAATAAGTATGCATCAATTTTGAATTATTAACCATGTATGTAAAGTATGGGTCGCTATAGTTGGTATCAGAGGAAAGGTATAGTCAACCTTTGGAAACTAGGATGTGAAAGCCTTAGTAAGAAACCTAAGGATATGTCTAAGTATAGAACACAATCTTAGTGTTTTAGAAATGGACATGAACAACCTATGATAAGACCTTAAGTGTGAAATTTTATTCTTGATTATGTGGTTTTCCTATTATAATTAGTGTTGCTCACACTATTCTTCTTGGTTTTAGTCAATGTCTGGAACCCGAAGAAACCGTGTTAATGCAGAATGCGATGGGCAATGCAATGATTGTCCCCCTGAGCAACCAAACATTATGGGAGCTGGAATGAAAAATCTTGTAGCCATGCTCACACAACTTTCTCAAGCTATGAATCATGGATGACTTCTAAATGAGCAAAGGAAGGAGCAACATTCTGTCGAATCCTTCATGAGGCAGCGTCCACCTTCATTCAGCGGGTCTTCTGATCCATTAGTGGCTGAACAATGGATCAGTACCACTGAAAAGATATTTTTAGTTCTTCAATGTTCTAAACATGATAAAGTCATCTTAGCAGTGTATCATTTGGAAGGTGATGTTGATCAATGGTGGAATCTTATTAAGAATACGAGGAAAAGGGATGAAATTGAGTCCATGGAATGGGACAAGTTCAAGAACTTATTTTTCAATAAGTATTTCCCTCGTATTCTTCGAAAAAAGATGGAGAAGGGTTTTCTTGAACTGAAGAAAAAGGATGATGAATCTGTTGGTACCTATGAAGCAAAGTTTACAAGACTTGAAAGGTACGCTTACGGAATTATTATCCAACCTGATAGTAAGATCGATCGATTCTTTAGTGGCTTAAAACCAAGTCTTTGAAGGGCATTAGCCATAAGGGATTTCAATAGCTATGAGGAAATTGTTCGATGTGCTCTCAAGTTTGAGATGGAGATTGGTGTAACCCATCAGTCACATGGGTTTGATAAGAAGAGGAAAATGTAATTCAAAGGAAAATCTAAAGACCACGCTGAAAAGAAGATGATTTTTTCCTTATGCTCAAAGTGTGGAAAGAAACATGGAGGAAATTGTCTTAATGGGACAATAAAATGTTATAAGTGTGGAAAAGAAGGTCATCGGGCAATTGAATGTTGAAATAATTGGAAGAAGATGTCTAATGATGCAAACAAAGGAAGGGATACACAGAATGAACCTACTACACTTCAATGTTTCAAGTGCAAGGAGATGGGGAATTATGCCAATCAATGCCCAAATCCAAGGGTTGATGATGATGATCGACGTCAACAAACTCTTAAGGACAAAGACAAAGGAAAGTCACATGCAATTACTATCGGCGATGTGGAGTACGACAACGAAGTGGTGAGAGGTACACTTACCATCCACTCTAAAGTAGAAAATTTTTTATTTGATTCTGGATCCACCCACTCATTTATTTCTGAAGAATTTTCTAAGGGTATCACCGTATTACCTCAACAATTAGATGTTGAGTTGGCTTTGACAACTCCTAATGTCACAACAGTCGCATCAAAAGTTCACAATTCTTCTCTGATTGAAGTTTGTGGGAAAGTGCTTCCTACAAATCTTGTGATCCTTCCTATAGTGGAATTTGATGTGATTCTTGGCATGGATTGGATTTCTTTATATGGAGATCATATCAATTTCCAAATAAGGGAAGTCACATTTCATATTCCAGATCAATCTATGATCGTCTATCGATGCAAGGATGAACATAACCTTCCAGTGGAAATTTCTTCTATCTTATGGGTCTTGATTCCACTAAATAAAGGTTATTTATCTCAAATGGTTGGAGAGAAACTCATGATTAATAATATTCCCATTGTACGGGAATTTGATGATGTCTTTCCGGAGGAATTTCCAGGCCTTCCACCAAATCGTGAAGTTGAGTTTTCAATAGAACTCGTACCAGGTGCTTTAACTATTTCAAAGAAACCTTATAGAATGGCCCCAATTGAGTTGCAGGAATTGAAGAAAAAACTCCAAGAGAATCTTGATAAAGGATTCATACTCCCTAGTGCGTCACCTTGGGGAGAACCTGTTCTATTTGTTAAGAAGAAATATGGATCAATGAGACTCTACATTGATTATCGAGAACTTAACAAGATCACTATCAAGAACAAATATACTCTCCCATGCATTGATGACCTATTTGACCAACTACTCGGAGCTCAATACTTTTCCAATATTGATCTTCGTTCAGGGTATTATCAATTAAGGGTCAAAAGGGAGGATATACCAAATACGGCTTTCCGTACAAGGTATATACACTATGAATTTATAGTGATGCCATTTGGTCTTACTAATTCCCCTGCTATCTTCATGGATCTGATGAATAGAGTCTTTAGAGACTATCTTGATAAGTTTTTGGTAGTCTTTATAGATGATATTCTTGTCTATTCAAAGAGCAAGGAAGAACATGAAGATCACTTGAGAATTGTATTAAAGACCCTAAGAAAGGAGAAGCTTTATGCCAAATTTACCAAGTGTAAATTTTGGCTTCAAAAAGTTTCATTTTTGGGTAACATAATCTCAAAAGAGGGGATATCTGTGGATCCAGCAAAAATAGAGGTTATCAAAAGATGGTCAAGACCAACAACAGTAACTGAGATCCGAAGTTTTCTTGGTTTGGTTGGATATTATCGATGTTTTGTAAAATATTTTTCAAGGTTATATAACCCACTCACCAAGTTGACTCGAAAATGAGTTAAGTTTTTTTGGACGGAGGAATGTGAAGAAAATTTCAAAGATCTAAAAAGAAGGTTAGCCAGTGCACCTGTGCTCACACTACCTTGCAGTGGAGAAAGGTTTGTGATCTAAAGTGATGCATCCAATAATGGACTAGGGTGTGTTCTCATGCAAAATGATATGGTTATAGCTTATGCCTCACGACAGTTAAAAATCCATGAGCAAAATTACCCAACTCATGATTTGGAGTTAGCTGTGGTAATCTTTGCATTAAATATTTGAAGGCATTACCTTTATGGTGAAAGGTGTGATATTTATACTGATCATAAAAGTTTAAAGTATATTTTTACACAAAAGGAGCTGAATATGCATCAAAGAAGATGGTTGGAGCTGATTAAGGATTACGAATGCTCAATTCATTACCACCCTGGGAAATAAAACAAGGTAGCAGACGCATTAAGTCGACAAGACCATGCTAGCTTATCCATGATGAGGATCACAAAAGATCCAATATTTATGGATTTACAAAGGATGGATCTTGGAATTTTAATGGAAGGGGAGAAATATTATCTTTCTCAAATGAATGTTCAACCATCTATACATGTGAAGATTCAAGAGGCACAGAAAGAAGATGTCGAGTTACAAAAGAAGGTGAGAAATGTTCCTGAATTCAACCTTGATTGTGATGGGATAATAAAGTTTAGGAATCGGGTTTGTGTTTCTCCCATCCCCGAATTAAAGAAGGAGCTGCTGGATGAGGCTCATAGTTCTTCATTCTCTATTCATCCCAGAAGCACGAAGATGTATAGGGACCTGAAAGAGTACTTCTGGTGGGATGGCATGAAAATAGATGTTGCTGAATATGTCTCTCGATGCCTGGTTTGTCAGCAAGTTAAAGTTGAGAGACAGAAGCCTAAGGGGATGTTACAACCATTACCCATACCAGAATAGAAATGGGAAAACATCACTATGGACTTTGTCACTGGACTTCCTAAAACATCCAAAGGCAATAATGTTATCTGGGTCATAGTTGATCGTCTTACAAATTCTGCACACTTCATTGCTATTAGAGAGGATTTCTCTCTAGATCAGCTTTCCAGGATATGTGTAAAGGAAGTGGTAAGATTTCATGGAGTGCCACTTTCTATTATATATGATCGGGATTCGAGGTTTACCTCAAATTTCTGGCGAAGTCTTCAGCATACTCTGGATACAGAGTTGAGTTCCAGCACTATTTATCATCCTAAGACAGACGATCAGTCTGAGAGGACAATTCAAACACTAGAAGATATGTTGAGAGCTTGCTCTATAGATTTCAAAGGTGGTTGGGATCAACACCTACCTTTGGTGTAATTTTCTTATAATAATAGCTTTCACTCCAGTATTCAGATGGATCCTTATGAAGCTCTCTATGGAAAGAAATGCAGGACTCCAACTTGCTAGGATGAAGTTGGGGAAAGAAAGCTATTAGGACCTGATCTTGTTGATGAAATGGCAGAAAAGGTCAGATCTATTCAACAACACATAAGAGCATCTCAGATTCGACAAAAAAGTTATGCCAACAACCGAAGAAAAGACCTAGAGTTTGAAGTGGGTGATAAATTGTTCTTACGAATATCTCCCTAGAAGAGGGTCATGAGATTTGGAAAGAAGGGAAAGTTGAGCCCTAGATATATCGGTCCTTTTAAAATTCTGGATCGTGTTGGGAAGGTAGCTTACCGATTGGCGCTTCCACCGAATCTCTCTCAATTTCACGATGTGTTCCATGTATCTCTCCTGAGAAAGTACATACCTGATCCTTCACATGTACTCAGCTCAGAAGTTGTACCGCTGGAGCAAGATCTTTCTTATGAAGAACAATTGATAGAGATTTTGGATCATAGAAAAAAAGTCCTACGGAATAAGGCCACTCGCTTGGTGAAAGTTTTATAGAGGAACCACCAATTAGAAGAAGCTACATGGGAACTTGAGGATATGATGAGGGAGAGGTATCCTCATCTGTTTGTAATGAAGTGAGGAATTTTGAGGGAAAAATTCATTTTAAGTGGGGTAGAATGTAACACCCTGAGATTTTATGAGAATTTTTTTTTATTTCTTATGTTATACACAACACCCAAGGAATCTTTCACAGCACACAATACGGACTTGTCTTTCATTACACGCAATCACGACCTTCCTCGATAGCGTGTGTAGTACGCAATACCGGGTTTCACTAAACAACGATATATTATTATGAACTAGCCGTTATGAATATTATTAACTACATTTTGAATTTTATTATTCATCTTACACATTTTCTAGAACATGGTAAGAGAACAAAATAAATTTTTTGGGTAAAATAAGTATTTTTCAAAAAATGCATTTTTGCCGCCTTTTGATGGCGCACCCACATTAAATCTAGTTTTTGAAATGTTTATAAGTTCAATTTGAAAAAATAAAATTCTTCTTTTGATTCAGGGTATAAAAATTTACTTTGGATAAATTTTTGATATTTTTCTGATAACTTTCATAATTTGATGAATAGTAAAAATACGCTAATTTTTAATTAAAAACAACTTTTTTCATTGAGATAATTTATATAATTAAATTATAATATTGAATGGTTTTAAAGTATAAATAGAATATATTTTTACAATTTAATATAATGTATGTAATTAGCATTAATTTCACATTGAATTCATAGGTAAAAACATTTCAATCTTTGGCAATGTTTTAACTTCTAAACACCGTTTTCTTAACAATGGTATTTATTTTAAATTAATTAATGCAACTTATATGATTTGAATTTTGAAAAATGGATTCCACATTAGGAATCAGTGGGTCCAAATTATGTTAATAGGCTACTTTTTATTTTTGGGCATTATGAATAGTAACTATGGTAAATTTTATTTACCATAGTTAAAGGTAAATCGGGTAATTAAAGGTAAATATAAGATTATAAAATTACAATAACACCTGGAAAAATACTATTGGATGACTAAAAGTCAAACCATATCACCTAAGGGTCAGATTAGATTCATTTAATGGACTTTTTTATATGAAAATAATTTAATTATTATTAAAACCAATGAATGTGACAACATGTCACTTTCTTAAATCTTATAAGTATAATAATTTTAATTTAGTGATAAACTTAATGAAACTTCAAAAATGAATAGTCTACAGAAATCTAATATAATTATCTACATCATAGTAATTTATTTAGAATTTTTAGGGATTAAATAATTATCATTAATTATGACACAATAGTGATGTTGAAATTATTTTATTAATTAAAATATCAAATAAATGGTTTTAAAAATATTAAAATAAATATTATATGAACTATTTAATGTGCTCCACTAATTTTTTAGATACATATGACATTTTATAAATCTATTAAAGCTTTTATTTAGAACCTATCTTCAGTATATATTTTATTTAAATTCAAATAAATGAATAGTATCAAAATTGACACTATTGTTATTTTATAAAAATAACTTATTATAGAATTGTTTAAAAATCAGAAAATTATTTAAAAATTATAAATTAAACTTTATATGGTCTCCAATATCATAAAGTTTCAAATTATGGAAAATTCACAACATATATGTAATTATTTATAATAATTTAAAATTTAGAATATTATTACCACAAATAAAATTAAATTGATAAATAAGGATAAATCAAGTTGATAATGTTTAAAATAAATTCCTAACATGTCTCAATTTTATTTGTTGATGAGATTACAACCCTGTCACATCTAATATTTGGATATGAGTCATTTTGGAAGTTTTTAAGTGGGGTTGGGATTTAATATAAACTAATATTTCTTATATTTCCAAAGGTGTCCCTCTCCTCTCTTATAAAAGGGCACCTCCTACCTCTCCTCCTCACACCAATTTGAGCCTTCAAGCTCGGCCAATCCCTGCCCATTTCACTTCCCCACTTCCCTAGAAACATCCTATAGGTCCTTGTCTTCTTCAAAGACCAATTTTAGTTCCCTAAGAGGAGGTCTCAAAGAGGCGCTTCAAAGAAGAGGTAATGTCCGTTACCGATTCTTTCAACTTTATTTCTTCTTACACTTATTCTTATTTAGTTGTTTCATTATGAATTAATAACATCAGTATCACTCATATACTGATATGTTATTATAAGTATGAAACAACCCTATTTCACCATCTATCCATCCTACGGAAAATGAAATCACCGCGTGTGCGTACGTACGGAATACCGTCTCCACGCCGTGGTGTAATCTATTTTCCATCACCACCTTACTTGGATGGGTATAATGGTGCAAATAAATAACTATATATGATTATTATAAAGTTTTATTGATTCTGAAATATTATACATACACTCCAATACAATTCCACGATCATGGGAACGATATCATCGCTCGTGCGTACGTATGGAATACCGTCTCCATGATGTGATGCGATTCATTCTACATGATATTCATTGTATAATGATTATATAAATGAATTTAATGAATAAATATGATATATAGTACACTAATACCATTATGGAAATGAGGTATCTATAACCTAAAGAGAAGAATAATAATTTATTCGATAAAACACGCATAAGAACAAAAAGTAATAAACACCTGAATAACAAGTAGTAATGAAATATTACTAATAAGAAGCTACGAATATGACCATATATGATATCATAACAAGAAGTATGATTCTGTAATAAGTCAATAACATTATTTAAATCATTATACAGGAGGCTCGGACACTTACGAAGCAAATCGGACCTAAGGTAAGGGACAATCTCGCAATCTCAATTTTTATCTGAGATTGTTTATACTTCAGAATTTACTGGGGAATATTTATCATCCACATCCATGTTTCCTCAATATGAAATATTATTTATATCCTCCTGCAATTGTTTAAATCCAATTTTAACCTTCTGTGAGTTTTTAGTAAAAGATATGAAAGGAATCTTTTTTCGTTTTTTGTACGAGGTACTTTTTGACTTTTCCGACAAAAGTATGAGAAGAATGTTTTTTTAACTTATACGGCATGAATGGATTTTTAAAAAATTATTTCCAAGAATCTTCCTTTACAAGTTTTCAAGTTTATTTTTAATCAACTTCTTTTAGTTTAAAATCGTATGACATGTTAAGAAAGGAAAAATGTTTTTGAAGTAGAAAGGATATTTTCCTCAAGAATGGAGTTCAAGTGTTTTATCAAAATTATTTTCCATCTAAGATAATATAGGGTTCTGTTTCTATCCCTATTATTATATTTATTTGATTATGTTGTGATGGAAATATTTTTATTAATTCCTTTATCTTATATGAATTGTTTTATGATGTCACGATGTTTAAGATTCCCATTTTTATTACATGGGTTATGCTATGATGTATGGTTTATGATTTTGTGGCACACATAATAATGGTATCATTATGAGATGGGTGAGACCTATATCGCCCTCCAATGCATTGGGTAAAGATTTTATATCTCATTAGATAGACATGGCTGGAACGGCAGGTTAAACCGGTTCAGTGAAACAGGACTGAAACGAGGAGTGAACTCGGTTCAGAAATGGACTTTGTCCACTAAGATAGTCTTGGAAATGAGTCTTGACTAATAAGAAATGATTCTCTATGATTATGTGTGTATGCCACAAAGTTTCATGTTTTAAGTTATTATTATTGGGATTACATTTCACTAGCATGATTTATCCTATGTTTTGAAATTATGATCTCTTTTACTGGGTAATATTTCCAAAATGTTATGTTCTTATGAATTTGATGTGATTGATATTTCTTTTATTTACCCTTACTGAGAATTTGAGCTCACCCTTTTGTATGTTTTCTTTCCCCAGGTCAGGAAGAAGGGTATTAAGTAAGATATTCCAAAAATGGACTATAGATATAATGAAATAAATGGGATACAGTGTAGATGCTTTAGGAACCGGTTGTTTATGTTTCCTAGTTTCTAATGACACTATACCTATATGGTCCTTTCATGGTTTTGTTATATATTGTAATAAGTATGCTTCAAATTTGAAGTATTAACCATGTATGTAAAGTATGAGTCTCTATATTAAGAACCTTTTTCAAGTTCATTATTCCTTTTATATCACTTATTACCATGTTATGAACATTATTTAATTATTTATGTTAATAACGGTCGTTTTGTCGATCTTTGGTACTAGATTCAAAAATAAACTTCTTATAATTACAAGTTGTTCATGTGGTAAAATATACATTATATCCAGAATTATATTCATGATGTTGATATCATATATATGATATATATCCAGTATATACATGCATTTATAATATTACATAACATTTAGAGGTAATAAATGAAATGCATCGTTCATGGAGACGGTAAGTTGTACGTACGCATGAACGCTACTTTCATTTCTATTTCATATTTAATGAAATGAAATCATAATGATATAAAGGTATATTATAATTCTAGTATAATATAATATAGAATACCATTAACTCTATCCTTTATACGTCTCACATTTGGCATTAACGATTCAAATCACTTTGAGGGGGCGGTAATCCACACTTCCTAAAATGAAATTATCACGTTTACCCATAATGGAAATCATAAAGGAATGCCATAAATGAAAAATAAAGAAGCATAAAGAAAACATAAACATAATATATATCATATATAGAAATAGTTTCATCATAACGGCCACCATGAGAGGTGTTAAAAGAATATTGAACAATCATTGTTTCGTGAGGCAGTAATTCGCCACCCACAGAAACAGTATGTTCTTTAACCATTAGACGAAGGTTTGTATCAGTGTAAATAAAATAATTCTCATAAAAAAATCCTAGTATATTTAATATACTGTTTTAGTTACAAAAGAAAGTAATAAAAATAGTTTAAGGGGTTGGAGAAGAAAAATAAAACAAAATAACATAAGAGAAGACATTACCTTAAAATTGGGTAACTCTTTTTGATTTGAGCCAAAGGCTTCCTTGCAAAGACTTATGCCCAAAGTGAGGATTCTAGGAGTAAGATAGTGAAGTTTAGAGAGTATTTGGGGAGATTTTGGCCGATCCAAATGTCTTTGATGGTGTGAATAAGGTGGTTGAGGTGGGGGCCTTTTATAAGAGGAGAGGAGGGGCACTCTTGGAAAGTCATGAAATGTTACTTTATTATGAAATGATTTTCGGATTTTAAAGGTCCCAAAATGATATATTTTGAGTATATGGTGATAAGGGTTTGAAATATACCCATACAATAGGTTTTAGACAAGTGTAAGTCTTATATTTTACCTTATCTTTTCATTTTATTTAAATTGTTCATTAATGAGGTAATTGTTGCATCATCATGGTGTCATAAATAAATTTATTTATTTAATGAATAAAAATTATAAAAAAAATTACCATGATGTAGGAAATATTTTTATCTTTCAAATAAATATTTATAGTAGAAAATATGACTTGTATAACCCCTTCTAAAAATTGTTTTAGTAAAATAATACATGTTTGTGACATTTTTATTTTTACTTTAGATAAAAGGTATTAATGTCATTATCTTACACAAGTGGCTCCATGGGGTCCCAAAAATAGTCCCATGGTTTTTATTGGTCGGCCATGACTCATACAATAAGATTAGTACATGTGTCAATATATTTTTATATTCTTATAATATCATTTTTACCTTAAATTACCCTAATTACCTCTAATCGCGGTTAATAAAACTCAAAAGTTACTATTCACCAAAAATTATTTTCATCACATTGAACCACATTTTACTTACTAATGACAGCCATGTATGTCGGATTTTTAAAATTAAATTCTTAGAAGTGGTAAAGTTTCATTTAAATGAAAAATCATTTTTTTAACTACCACTTAGTGGTTTCACTATTCATCAAAAATTGAAGTTTTTCAGAACAATACCAAAAATTCACCCTAATCTATAATTGATATTCCGAATTCAAAAATGATGTCTATTTTAAAAAATTACAAACATATAAGTTTCATTAATTAATTTTATAATTAATTCCCGTTGTCAAAACAAATAGCATGTTTTTAAGAAACAATATCAATCAAAAGATTGACAATTGTTTATGTCCAATTTCAAAGTGAAATTAATTCTAATGATCACCATTAGATAAAATGGTAAAATTATATTCTAATTATACTTTAAACCCACTAAATATTATAATTTATCACTATAAGTTATTTTGATTAAAAAAGTTGTTTTTAAGTATTTTTTACTATTCATCGAAAATTGGAAGTTCTCGGAAAAATACCAAAAATTCAACATAGGCTAATTCTGATATTCTGAATCCAAAAATGAAGTCCATTCTGAAATATAAAATTTATATAATTTCAAAAGGTGGGTATTACTATTCATAATGGCTATTTTGATTGGTCGCGGTATGTTAGAATCTCGAACTTGCGTACAATGTAAGAAATTGCATTATTGAAAGAGAAGCGTGTCGTGGAAGCTTGGGGTGTTACATTGTAAGAGTGGGAAATCATTATTAATCAATCATGATCCATAAGAGAATATCATATGAATAATGATGTTTCATAATAATTGTTTCATAAATATAATCATATAAAATCTTTTCATTATTCAAGGTTCACCTCTAAGACTATTTTAGTGGATAATGTATCATATTGTATTGGTTTAACTCCCCATTTAACTATTTCCTTAGTCAAGGCTCACTACCAAGACTATCATGTTGGATGAAGTACCTTACTGAACTGGGTTCACTCCCCATTCCAATCCATATTATATCATGATATATCAATCATTACCCAATTAATTAGTGTTATTTAACAAACCCACCATCACACAATGAAAACCATGTATGTGTCTTCCATAATATCATAAAACTATTCATCAATTCATCATAACATAACCCCTGGAAAAGATATGAGTATTCATAAAGATCCTAAAATAAAATAATCATAAATTGTCTAGAGAAATAACATATATGGTATCATTAGATCATATCCCTGATGAAGCACAAGAAATATCAAAGTATGTTGATATAGATGAAAGATACATTTAAAATAACATTCAAATATTTCTTTGAAAATTATAAAAATATCCTTCTCTTTTGATAAAATTTTAAATAAAAATTCCAAAAATATTAAGAAAATGATTTTATTTAAAAAAAACCATCGAAACTTATAATGTATGCTTAAAATAAAATAATATTTATAAATTTGGGAAAATCCATCCATTCGGTAAATGTTAGAATAAATATTCCTTTCATACTTTTGGTACAAATTCCAAAAGTGTTACATTCAAAAACTACAAAGAAGATTACTCATAAAAATTTTAAAATAAATTAAAATATGTATAAAAATTACTTGAACTAATAATTTTATAATATAAAATAACATTCATGAAAACATTTTAAAAAACATAGATGTGGAAGAAAAAATTTTCCGACCAAATAAAAAATAAGGTGAGCTTTTCTTAAAAACATTTTCTTGATATTTTTAAGTGTCCAGGAGATAAAAATGAAAGTAAAACATGAAAACCAAAAAAATAAATACAATATAATATAATAGATGGGGTTTAATATATATATATATATCATATAATTCTACCAAAGGAGATTTAAGCATAAACAATCCTAATTAAAAATGAGATTACAACATAAACCCCTACCTCAAGTTCTAAATTTCATCATATGTTCTCTCAAGTTCCTATATAATATATTTATATTCACTATAAATATATACAAGGAACATATTAAAAATTATATTACAATATATTATTCCTTTATAATTTATGATTATGAATTTATTAAAATTTTATTATTAAAATCAATATTTGGGTGAAAACTGGTCTGTTTTCTTTTATGTTTTGATTTAAAGGTTCTGGTCCCTGTGCCTTGTTAATGGTTTCATCATATAAAGAATATTAATCATTTTTTAAGGGAAAATTCATATAATGTGATGATGAAAAATGAATTACATCACTTCATGAAGATGGTTATCTGTATATACGCATGAATAATGTTTTCATTTTCCAAAGAATGGAAATAAATAAAGATATATAATGATATATATTACCAAAATAATAATAATAATATAATAAATTTCATATATATTAAATAAATACATTAATATGACCATCCAAGAATGGAATATGTAAAAAATTAATTACATCATTTTGTGGTGGTAGTGGTCCACACATATTCACAAATGATGTTATCATTTATCATATGATGGAAAGGACGAATAAAATGGTTTTACTATTAATATAAAAAAATTTATTTATAGTAATAATATTGATTTAATCATTTCAAAATTTTTATAGAATATTTTTATGAGGTTAGGTAGGAAGTAAACTCATAGTAGATCAGTAAATTCAATTACCTCTTCTTTGGGGAACCTCCTTTGGCTTACACCTAAATCCTTCAAAGGTTAGTCTTTTAGAAAGAATAGAAAATCTAAGACTTGGGAAATGAAGTTAGGAAGGTATTTAAGTAGGTATTTTCTAATCTATATGACTCAAAAGTGTGATGGATTGAGGGAGGAGGACCTCCTTTTATAAGTGATAGGAGTGGCATGCTTGTAAATATGTAAAACATTAAAATATAATAAAGCCATATTCAAGTAAAAGTGGAACAAAATCAACCCAAATTAGAATATAAGCTAATTATTGGCCAGAATACAATTAACAATAGTATTTAGAAAGAAAAAAATTTCTTATTTAACCTTTATCATTTTAGTTTAACCCCTCATTAAACCTTTTTAATCTTTACTATAGTAATGAATTTTTACCTCGATTACTATTCATTATAAAAAAATTGAAATTATCATATTTACTAAATTTTTACATAAAAATTAAAAATATAGAAACCATTTTATCAAATTTAGCTCCTATAATTGAAAAAAAATTATTTTAAAATAAGGGTTTGAATCACAAAGAAGATCATTTTTAGAAAAAAATTAATTTTTAAGCATAACACTAAAATTATTCTCATCCCATGCCTAGTAAAAACCATTAAACGAATATTATATAATTTTATTAAATATATTATAATAACATTTAATTAAAATAATTCATTGGTAGATATTAACTTAATTTATTAATATAAAATGAAATTACACACATGAAAGATGTTTTTTTCAGAAAAAAAAACATTTCTTTTTACATAAAAATGATTTTATTTTCATTTCTAACCAATTAAAAACCAATGAATTAATTTTATTGACATCTAAAAGATAAATTTTCATAAGTTTATTGATATGATTTATTTTTTAAGTTAAACATATATGAAGAAAACAATGCTCATGAAAAAATACTTCAAATCGGTTCTTTATGATCAATAGTATTTCCCAAATGAATTAGAAATTGTTCTCAAAAATTATATACCATATAATGTTATTTGTTTTATAATTTATAATAATTATTCACATAATTTCATGGTTTCATGCTTCACAATATACCAAAAATACTTATTTATTAATGATAAATATATTTTAAAATTTTATGGTGTTACACAAATGGATGTGATTTTATAGTTACTTAGGTTTTAGGTCTTTTGGGGATGTTTATCTATAAGATAATATGGACATTTGGAATTTATTGTTTCAATTTACCATTTTAGTTCATATAATTTATTTTTATTCTTGTGAATTTTTATATTTGAAATTTGAGTTTGATTGATTATTATTGATTATGCCTTATCTGGTTGTTTATATTGATTATGCCATGTTTGGATTAGTTATTTATCTAAAACTATTTATTTTACATGAATGGAAGTATAATTTATGGATGATCCATTATGAGTTATTAGTATATTTGTCTTCTTGTTTATTATTATTTATGGTTGAAACTATTTCCACTAGTTTAGGTTTTGATTCCATGGTGATTATCACCAACTCTTGGTGTTGGGGAACATGCTTTGAGCCATATAGAGGAATAGTTCAGGTGACATAGTAGGTTGACCTAGGCCAGTTCATTACAAAATAGTGTCAGAGTTACCTCTTGTTATTTGTGTGAGTAAAGGTACTATAGATATAGAACTATCATAACTCAAGAGTTAGGTCATGATTAAGTACCTAATCACCACATTTCGTGATGAGACTTGAGTTTCCAAAGGTAGTCCATATTTGAGTCTTGAATTTCAATTTCAATTTTGATTATTTTATATATATATTGGTATAAAATAATAGTGTTTTTATCCCCATTAAGTTATATCAGGTACTTCTTGGGTTCCTTTAAATTTTGGGGTGAAATTATTAGAAGAACTAGTGGTGTATACTTTAACACACATGATCTCGAAATCATTCAGAGCTAGAGCACATGGTTCTATAAACTTTATATATATTATTTTATGGTTGACACACAGTTTTTTGAACCATGTGTCCAAACTATAAACAATTTTTTATTCCCACTTAATTGTTTGTTTAACCTCTTTTCACTATCAAATTAACTCTAATGATGGTTATTATTAATTTTTGGATAATTAAAGGAATTTTTATGATGTTTTATTATTATTGGATTGAATTATATAGACTTATTTATTATAATATGAAATTTATATTGTGGGAAAAGAGTAATTCCTAAAATTGTTTCAGTTTAAAATGGGGTTTTATGGTATTCTTGTAAAAAGAATTGATTTCCATGAAGTTTTTTCAAAAGATTTTGATTTTATAATAAAATTCATGGGTGTTTTGAAAATAAAGCATGTCTTTTGTGAATATTTTAAAGTTAACTAATAGGGAATTTGGATTTTTAGTTTTTGATAAAGTCATAAAATGAATTTTTATGGTCTCTAAATGAGGTAGAAAAGTTTCAAAGGATAGTTGTTGTTCAAATAGTGCATGTTTTTTTTAAATTATTTCTTAAACTCCTTATAAAATGCTCTTGATTTAAAGAATATGAAGTTTTTATAATTTTTGATTGATGTACCTCATTTTTTAGAGTGTGATCTTTTTTAATTTTCACTTGGTTAATATTGGGACTGTTATATTTGGAATTGAGATTCATGAATTTATTGGGTTCATGTTTCATGTTATTTAGAGTATTATTTCCATAAATTTCTTGATTAAAATTGGAAACTCGGTCTCTATGGATGATACTTAGGGTGATTCCTATTATTTTTTGGGTGTGATTCTTCCAATTGTTAACTCTACCTAGACTCTAAATGGAGTGGTAGGAAGAGGATCTTTAATTCTCTTACACCCTTTCCAAGTCTTCTTGAATCATCAGTTATAGTGACCCTATATTTTCATACATGTATATTGCATCTTTTTAGATGAATACTCATTACATTAAAAAAACAAATGCTTGAGGATTGTAAATATATAGTACCCTTGGAAATTTTGAAACATAAACAACTGATTCATAATATATACACTCTATCTCCCTATTATCTCTTCATAACTAGCCCCCTTTTTGACACATCATAATTAATACCTTTATTCATATCTTGGGGAAAGAAACCATAACAAAAGTGTGATATCAGATGATCGATAATGGTAAATAAGGTAGATATCAATCATAACATGATCATAATGTCATAATAACCTGAATATAACATTTAAAAATTATACCTTGCATATCAAATATCATAATCTTGAGTCATGTAATAAAATATTGGTAGTTTATAACACATGAATCATAAAGGAACACGATCCATGAGAGGGTGAAATTAGCATAAAACATGGTATTTTAGCATACACATAAGCATAGAAAATCATTTTCTTAGTATTCAAGGCTCTTTTCAAAGACTATCACAATTTAATGGGTTCACTCCCCAAACCATCGTAGTAGTCAATGATCACACCCAAGACTATTATGGTGGGAAATCTCTCTATCTAAACTATGTTCATTCCCTATTACAGTCCTATTTATCTCATGAGATATCATTATTTACCCAATGCATTTTAGGGAGATATATTCCCTTCCCATAACATAATTAAAACCATACATATGTGTGCCACAATAACATCAATCATATCAGAACCCATGAAAATAAATGGGTTTAATAAACATTTCATCAAATAATAACCTGTGGAAAAGAAATGGATTTCACAAACATCATTCCATCATAAAAATAAACCAACCAAAGAAATAATAAGGATTGTATCCATGGATAATATCCCTATTAAATAAAAAGTAACATCAAATAATGTTATCTTAGATGGAAAATGATTTTGAAAGATCATTTGAAACAATTCTTGAGGAAAATATCCTTTCCATTTTGAAATCATTTTTTTAAAGTCATATAATTATAAAGGAAAAAATTTTATTTGAAATGACTCATGTAAGCTTGTAAATGAATCTTCAACACATTAAGTCTTTATGGTAGTGTGAAAATATTCTTATGTCATATAAGTTAAAAAAACATTCCTTCCGTATTTTTTCAGAAAAGTCATAAAAATCCTTATTTAGAAAACAACAAAAAGAATCCTTTCAAACCATTTTATAAAAAGTAAAATGTGGATGAAAATGATTTTAAAAAATATTGAAAATATTGAAAATATTTTTAGAAAATGTGAACATAGAATATAAATATTTTCAATGGTGACTTAAACATAAATAATCTTGAATAATGATATGATTGTGAAATAAACCCATACCTCAAGTCTCCCATTTCCTTGTTCACGTTCAAACCCCATGTATAATAAATATGGATTTATTATAGATTTATTCCATAACTATATATCTATGATACCATTTATGATTTATTTATAACATCTTCTCACCCTTATATTAATAATTTTTTTATTAAAATCACTGGTCTAGGTAATAACTGCTTCATTTTCCAAGAATATTTCAATTTGGTAGTCTCGATCCTTATACTTTAATCATGGTACCATAATTTAAAAAAATTAAATCATGTTATAATCATCAAATATATACATTATATATATATATTTAATCATTCATAAAATGTATGTATAGAAAAATAAATTACATCATTCATAGAGATGGTATGCCATACATATGCATAAACATTGTTTATATTCTTTATATGATAGAATGAAAGAAATTTTAATAATAATAAACCTTTAAAAATAATTATTATGTCATATATATCATATATATTCCTAAAATCTATCCTTATTTCCATCCATTAGAAATTTATGAAAAAAGAATCACATCACATCGTGGAGATGGTAGTCAATACGTACACACAAGCGACGTTGTCGTTTCCCAAAATATTTAATGATAAGAAGCTAGATATGGTATTATCATTATATAAGTATACTTATGTCATAAATATCATATATAAACATTAACACCTTCATAATTCCCATCCATTAAATATAGTGATGAAAAATAAATTGTATCTCTGTATGAAGATGGTAAGTTGTATGTATGCACTAGTGATACATTCACTTCTTATTTGATGGGAAAAAGGGTGTATAATGGAGTTTTAATAATAATAATAATAATAACAATAATAATAATAACATTTTAGAATATTTATGACACTGAAGGTATTATTTTATGATTAATATAATATATTTATATGAGGTAAATAAGAGTATAAAATAAAATGATTGGTTAGAGTGATTACCTCTTCATTGAAATGACTCATTTAGATCTCCTCTAAAGGTATCTATGGTTGGTATTCTGAGAATAAAATAGCTTATATAATGTGGATAGGGAAGTTGAGAAAATAAATTTTCAGGTGATAGTTGATCTAGAAGGCTTAATGTGGTGTAATGAAGTGAATGAGGAAATTCCCTTTTATAATTGACGTGAGGGGCACTTTTAGAATTTCTCAAAAGATTAAAATATAATAACACTATTATAGATTTAAATGATTCAAAATGGAATATAAATTAATAGGGTATGACCACATAGAGTATATATTATCCTCTTTGTTCATATTTAATATTTTTATGATTTTTTAAATAATTTAATAGTATATTAATCCCTTAAAATATCATTATTATAAATTTTGATACTATTCATCAATTTGAATTGAAAAACATCAAGAAAACATATAAATTTTGAAAAAACAATTTTATTATATCCTAAAAATGTCATGGTCATCTAGATAATTCTTTTATTACCTTAAATATCTCAAATTATGTTACTTTTATTATTTTTAATATTATTTATTTAATTTTTCTGTTATTTGAATAATTACTACATCAGAATTGTGTAAGTATTTAAGGTAATTATTTAATTCCTAAAAATTATATATGAATTACCATCATGAATTTAATTTAATTAGGTACAAAATTACTATTAATATTTTTTTATAACTAATTGTTTTCCCTATTAAATCACATAAATGATATTTAAAACTAAGAGAGTGACATTTTGTCAATTACTTTGTTTTAAATAATATATAAGTCATTTTAATAGAAAAACTTCCAAACAATAACTCAATTTAGAACCTTATGTGTTAATGGTATAATTTAATTCATTCAATAATTATTATTATGAATAATTATAGCCTTATCACTTGGTTTTAACCTAGATTAACTAGACTTACCCTTTACCGAAGTGATAAATTTTACCATGGTTATTATTCATATTGAACAAAAATAAAAGGGCCCTAATTACCAAATTTGATACTCCTATTTATAAATATTTTATTAATTTTATCTAATTAAATAAATATAAATAGTAAAAATTAAGTTTATATTAAGCATTCAAAATATGAAAAAAAACTTCTTTTTAGAAAACAATAAATTTTTAGGCACTAAACTAGATTTACTACTATCCTATTAATAGAAAAAAATTTGTTGAATGAATAAAAATTTTTATCAAGTAAATAATATATACATTAAATCAAAATCATTCAGCAATAGGTATTAATATATCGATATAAAATTCATCATATTCTTAAAATAAATTTTTTTAAGAAAAACATCGCGTTTATTTTAAAATAATTTATTATTTTTAACATTAATCATGAATATATTTTATAAAAGTATAGACTATATATTTTTTATAATTTAGTTATTACTATTAATACATATCCATATAATGTCTATAAGATAAAGGACACATAATATTTTAATAATGTTATATAGTTTTTTAAAACTCAATGTTGTGTGCAATGTAAGCTATCAAAGAAATAAAATTATTTAAAGAGAAATATTTCATAAAAAATTTGGGGTGTTACATTCAATCCCATTAAAATGAATGTATACCTTGAAATTAATCACTTGGATACAAAAATACGAGGATACCTCTACCTTATCACATCCTAAGTTTCCCATGTAGCTTCCTCAAATTGGTGGTTTTGCCATAGAACATTAACCAGGTGAGTGGTCTTGTTTTTTAGAAATTTATCTCTATGATCCAGAATATCTACCAGTTATTCCTCATAAGAAATAACTTTATATAGTGGTATAACCTTTGATTTTAGTACATGTGAAGGATCAAATATATACTTATTTAAGATAGATTTATGGAACACATCATGAACTTGATAGAGATTCTGTAGAAGCACCAATAGATAAGCTATCATCCTAATATGATCAATAATTTCAAAAAGACCAATATACCTAGGGATTAGCTTTCCCTTATTTCCAAATCTCAACACTCTATTTTAGAGAGATATTCATCATAATACCTTTTCACCAACCTCAAACTCTATATCCTTTAAAAAAAATTCGTCATAAATTTTTTGTCAAATCTGAACTAATCTATGTGATGTTGAATGAGTATAACATTATATATCATCTACTCTGCTAGATCAAGTACCACTAGATTTATTTCTCCAACATCATTCTATGATTTCTAAGTTCACTTATTACCATAAAGTTATTCATAAGGATCCATTTTAATACTGGAGTGAAATTTATTATTATAAGAAAATTATACCAAAGGATGGTTTTGATCCCAACCACCTATAAAATATATACAGAAATCTCTCAACATTTCTTCTAGATTTTTAATGTTCCTTTTAGACTAACCATTTGTATAAATATTATAGTAAGTGTTAAAACATAACTCGGTATCCATATCCTACTAAAGAATTTTCCAAAACATCGAGGTAAACCTTGAATCCTGATCATATACAATAGAAAGTGATGCTCTATGAAGTATTATGACTTCCTTAAAAATATTTTGGAAATCTAATCAAAAGAGAAATATTATTAGATATAAATGAAGTGTTCTATATTCATAAGGTTATCGATTATAATCCCTATAAAATTATGTACTTTAGATTTTTTGGGGATTCCTATGAAAATATCCATGGTGACATTTTCCCATTTTCATTTGGGTATGGTTAATGGTTGTAACATCCTCTTAGGCTTATATTTCTCAAACAAAACTTACATACAAACCAAGCAATTAGAAACATACTTTTAAATATCTATCTTCATTCCATCCCACTATAATTCTCTTTCAGGTCTCTATACATAGTTGAACTTTTAGTATGAATAGAGATTGATAAACTATGAGCCTCATCCAATAGCTCCTTCTTTAAATCTGGTATGGGTGGGACACATATATAGATCTGAAACCTTATTATTCCATCACAATAAAGGTTGAACTCCAAAACATTACTCACCTTATTTTGAAGTCCAAAATCTTCCTTTTTTACCTCTTTAATCTTTACTTGGATAGATAGTTGAACATTTATTTGATCTAGCTAATATTCATCCCATTTCATTAATATTTCCCAATATATCCTTTGAAAATCCATAAATATTGGATATTTTGTGATATTCATCATATATAATCTATAAGTATACTTTTGGCTCAAATAATATGTCACCATGTTCACTTTCCCAGGGTGGTAATTTATTCAGCAGTCATAATCTTTAATCAGCTCCAACCATCATTTGTGGCACATTTTCAACTATTTTTGAGTAAAAATACACTTTAAACTTATTTGATCAATATATATGTCACACATTTCTCCATATAGATAATTACTCTATATTATTAATGTAAAAATTATATTATCTAACTCCAAATCATGATTTGTATAATTTTTCTCATGGACCTTCAATTGAAATCATGCATAATCTATCACTATATAATTTTTCATGACAACACTTCCTAGTACCTTATTTGATGTGTCACTATAGATCACAAACCTTTATTAGATATAGGGTAGTGTGAGTATAGGTGAACTGACCAACCTTTTTATTATCTTCTTGAAATTATCTTCACATTCCTTCAACCATATGAACTTAACTCTTTTTTGAGTCAACCTTATGACTGGATTATGTAATCTTGATTAATATCTCACAAAACATCTATAATATCTATCCAACCCAAGAAAAATATGGAATTTAGTCACTATGGTTGGTATAGGAAATTTCTTAATAACTTATATCTTTGAAGGATCTACTTATATATCCTCACATGAGATTATTTGACCTAAAAATGAAACTTTCTGAAGCTAAAATTTACACGTGGTAAATTTTTCATAAAGATTCTCCTTCCTCGGGGTCTTTAAGAAAATCCTTAAGCGATCTTAATTCTCTTCCTTTTTCATTAAATATAAAATAATATCATCTATAAATACTACCACAAACTAATCAATATATAATCTAAAGACTCTATTTATTAAGTCCATTAAGGTAGTGGGGGAATTAGTAATACCAAAAGGCATCACTATAAATTCATATTGTCTATACCTTATAAGGAATGTCTTCTTGGGTATATCCTCCTTCTTGACACTAAATTGATGATATCCATAACAAAGATCAATCTTGGAAATGTATTCAGATCCATGTAGTTGATCAAATGAGTAATCAAGATGGGGGAGGGGATACTTGTTTTTTATTTTAATTTTTTTAATCTCGTAATAATCAACAAAAAGACACAATGGTCCATATTTGTTCTTAATAAATAGAATTGGTGCACCTCCAATGTGACACAATAGAGTGTATGATTCTCATATAAAGACACTCATGGATTTTGTTTTTGAATTCCTACAATTCAATAGGGTCCATTATATAAGGAGTCTTTAAAATAAGAATAGAACTGGGTATGAGTTTTATTAACAACAAAACTTCATTGTTTAGTGGAATACCTATAAATTATTTAGGAAATAAATAAAAAATTCCATATGATAAGTTTATCCTTAATGTTTTGTTTCTCCCCAACCATCTGAGATAGATAACCTTCATGTATAGGAATTAAGACTCGCAATATGGAAGCAATTTCTGTTCTAAGTTCATATTCATCCTTGCATCAACAAAAGATTATAGGTTCATTCGTAATATGAAATTTGAATTACCTTTATTGGAAACTAATATGGGATCCATTTAAAGAAATAAAATTCATTCCAAGAATCGCATCAGATTAAACTAAAGGTAAAATCATAATATTTATAGGAAGAACTTTCCCACAAACTTCAATCGGAGAAGAATAATAAACTTGAGATGTAACTGTTGTTCCATTAAGAGTTTTCATAGCTAACTCAGCATCTAATTTTTCTAGTGATGCGGTTATACCCTTAAAAAAATTTAGAAATATAGAAACAAATAATACATTAGGTTTTCTAGATTGGATGATAAGTGTACCCTTCACCATATCATTCTTATAATCAACTTCAATAGTCATGGTCGCATAAGATTTAGTTTTGTATTTAGGATAAATATTTTGTTGAAGATGATCATAAAAAACATTTAAATTCCTGAACTAATTGGAATAATTCTAATACTCCATGAGTTTTTAACATTGGAGCAAAGGTGGTGCATTCTGGGGATAATTTTATTTATTTGCATCATTAGTTAACTTCTTCCCATCACTTTGGAATTCTATTTCATGATGACCGTATTTTATACACTGGAAACATTTACCAGTCCCATTAATAAAATTTCCCTTATCATTCCTTCTACACTTTGATCACAAATGAAAACTCGTCTTCTTTTCTCTATGGTTTTTATAATTTAATTTGAATTCCATTTTTCTTTTCTTATCAAAACAATGATATGGATGGGTAACTCCATTCTCCATCTCCATCTTAAGATCACATAGAATAATTTTTTAATAATTAATGAAGTATCTTATAGATACTTCCTTTTGAAGACTTTTTTTAGACCACAAATGAATCAATCAATTTTACTTTCAAGTAATATAATTAAACTAGAGGAATACCTGGAAAGACTTGTAAAGTTTTCCTCATATGTACCAATGGATTTATCATCCTCTTGTTTCCGCTTAATAAATTTCTTCCCCATATTTTACATATAATATAAGGGAAGTAATTATTGAGGAATATCCTATTTAACTAATCACATTCCATGATTTCAATTTATTCTACTTTCCTCATATTCTTTATAAGATTTCACCATTGGTCTTTTTTTCCTTCCATGTGATAAATAATCAGGATAACATTTTTATATCTTGATCATTAAAGAACATAAAATATTTTATCAATGGTGTTTATCCATTTCTCAGCCACTAGTGGATTAGAATATCCACTAAAAGAATTTGGATGTTGACTCATGAATGATTCAATAGTATGTTATTCCATTATTTGATCATTTGGGAACTCAACATGATTTATATAATGAGAATGTTGTATGAGAATAGTAGCAAAATTCTACATTCTAGATCCCATAACATTTGTCTACTCAGGAGGAAAGTAATCTAATTTTACATCACATTTAGAATTAAATTAATTCTTTTGGGTTCCATACATTGACTAAAACTAAAGACCATAGTATGAGAGACAATAATCAAAGTGGAAATCCACATAATCATGAAAAATAATTTATATGATGTCTAATTCGAGACACATTCTATTTAAACACCTTAGGTCTAACCTAGTCCATTTATAATCATTATCAAAACTTTAGGATTTTATCCTATATTTAGATTAATCACTTAATTTATCTCATCCTAGTTACTAAAGGTTAACTAAACCAATCCACAGATACCAAATATAGTGACCTAATATTTTATTAAATAAATATTACATCTTTTTAGATGAATATTAATTATATTACACAAACATGCACATAAGGATCATAAAGGTATAATGCCTTTATATACATGGAAACATAAACAACTTGTTCATGAAATATATAATTTATCTCCCACTTATTTCTTCATAATTATACCCTTTTATAAATAATACTTATTACCTTTCTTCATATCTTGAGGAAAGAAAATATAATAAAAGGGTGATATTAGATGCTCAGTAAGGGTAAAAAATGGAGATATCAATCATAATATGAACATAAGGTCATAAGAAAAATAACATGACATTTCAAAATTATACCCTTCATATCAATGATCATAATATTGAGACATGGAATAAATCTTAACAGTTCATAAGTCATAAATCATAAAGGAACATTATCCAGGATATAGTAACATTGGAAAAAACATGAAATTTTGGTATATATATAATAATAAAAAATCAATTCCTTAGTATTCAATGATATTTTACAAGACTATCATAGTATAATGGGTTCACTCCCCAAACTATTATAGTATTCAAGGTTCACTCCCAAGACTTTCATGGTGGAAAAGGTCCCTTATTGAATAGGGTTCACCCCATTCCAGTTAAATTTATATCATGATGTATTACTATTTACCCAATAAATTTGAGGTGGTTCTAGTTCCCAACCATCACATAAAGAAAAACATACATATTTGTACCACAATATGATAAATCATATCAAAACCCATGAAAATAAATGGGCTTCATAAACATTTCATCACATTATAACCCTTGGAAAAGAAACAGGTTTCATAAACATCATGCCATCATAAACATAAACAAACTAGAGAAAGAATAATTATGGTAAACATGGATCATACCCCCTATAAATAATAAGTAACATCAAATAATTTAATCTTAGATAGAAAATGATTTTGAAATTTCACTTGAAATAATTCTTGAGGAAAATATCCTTTCTATTTTGAAATAATTTTTTGAAAATCCATAAATTTATAAAGGAAAAAATTTTCTGTTAAAATAACATTTTAATAATGTAAATAAATATTCAAATAATTAATTTTTCATGATGGAGGGAAAACCTTCTCAATATTTACAAGTTAAAAAAAATATTTCTTTCGTATATTTTTTGAAAAAGTCACAAAGAACCTTGTTTAAAAAATGACATAAAGGTTATTTTAAAACCATTTTGTAAAAATTAAAACATGGGTAAAATGATTTTAAAAAATAGTAAAAACATTTTTGAAAAAATATTAGAAAACATTGACATGGAAGGTAAATATTCCCTAATAGAGACTTAAACATAAACAATCTTGAATAATGATGATATTGTGAAATAAACCCTTGCCTCAAGTATCCACTTTCCTTGTTCGCATTCAAACCTCCTATATAATAAATATTTATTTATTATAAAATTATTCCATAAAAATATATATATAATACCATTTATTATTTATTTATAACATCTTATCACCCGTTTATTAGTAATTTGTTATTAAAATCACTGTTCTAGATGATAATTTCTTCGTTTTCCAAACATGTTTCGGTTCAGTAGTCCTGGTACTTATACTTTGATCATGGTATCATAATTTATAGAATATTAATAATGAAATAATAATAATATATATTCATTATATACATATTTATAATAATTAATAAAATGTAGAGATATAAAAATAAATTGCACATTATATGTAGACGTTATGTCGTACATACACATGAACACATTTTCCATTTTTTATCTGATGGAATGAAAGAAAGGTAAAAAATAATAAAAATTTAAAGAATAATTATTATATCATATATATCATATATATTCATAACATTTATCCTTATTACAATACATGTGAAATATAATTTAAAAATGAATCACATCGCATCATGGAGATGGTAATCTATACATACACACGAGCGACGTTATTGTTTATCATAAGATTGGATGATAAAAAGTTGGAAATGATATTATAATTAAATAAGAATAATTATTTCAAAAATATCATATATAAACATTAAAACCATCATAATTACCATCCATAAAATATGGTGATGAAAAATAAATTGTATCTCTACATGGAGATGGTAAGTCGTACGTACGCACAAGCGATACATTCACTTATTATTTGATGGGAAAGAGGGTGTATAATGGTGTTTTCCTGATCATAATAAAATTTAATCATATTATTAATACTTAATTTATTATTTTATAATAAATATCGTAGATTTATAGTAGTTAAATAATATTATAATAATAAAGTGAACAATTAGATCGATTAACTCTTCTTTGAAATGACTCCTTTAAATCTCCCCTAAACGGATCTAGGGTTGGTATTTTGAGAATACCATCACCTCTATAATGTTTATAGGTAAGTGTAGAAAATATTTTGGAAGATTATGGTACATATATAAGGCTAAAATTGGTGTAATTATGTGAATGAGAAAGTTCCCTTTTATAACGATGTGAGGGGTACTTTTGGAATTTCTCAAAAGATTAAAATATAAAAGGACTATTATAGAGACAAATTATTTAAAATGATATATAAATAAATGGGAGATGAAATTTTATACCATATATTATCCCATCTATTCTTATTTAATATTTTATAATTTTTTAAATAATTTCATAAAATATTAATCCCATGAAATATCATTATTGTCAATTTTGATACTATTCATTACTTTGAATTTAAAAATATCACGAAAAAATGTAATATTAAAAAAACTATTTTATTATATCCGAAAAATTTCATGGTCATATAGATAATAATTTTATCACCTTAAATATCTCAAATTATGTTACTTTTAATATGTTTAACATCATTTATTTTATTTTTCTATTAATTGAATAATTATTACATCAACATTGTGTAAATATTTAAGATAATTATTTAATTACTAAAAATTATATATAAATTACCATTATTAATATAATTTAATTAGGTGAAAAATTACTATTAATATTCATTCATAACTAATTTTTTTTCTATGTGAGCGCATAAATGATATTTAAAACTAAGAGAGTGACATTTTGTCACTTCCTTTGTTTTAAATAATATATAAGTCATTTTCACGGACAAGTGTCCATTAAATAACTCAATTTAAAAACTTATGTGTTAATGGTATAATTTAGTTAATCAAATAATATTTTTTTGAATAATTAGGGCCTTATCACTTAGTTTTAACTTAGATTAACCTGATTTACCCTTTACCGTGGTGATAAATTTTATCGTGGTTATTATTCATATTGACAAATAATAAGAGGGGAATACTTACCAAATTTGATCCTACTAATTATAAATATGTAATTAATTTTATATAATTTGATACTTATAAATGGTAGAAATTAATTTTAGAGTAAGTGACAAAAATGTGACAAAAATTTCTTTTTAGAAAAAAAATACATTTTTAGGCATAAAACTATATTTATTATTATCCTATTCTTATAAAAATATTTATTTAATGATTAAAATATTTTATAAGGTTAATAATATATAAATTTTATTAAAATAATTCTCTAATAGGTATTAATATATTGATATAAAATTCATTTTGTGCTTAAAATAATTTTTTTTAAACATCTCCTTTGTTTTAAAACATTTTTTTTTGTTTTTGATTATAATCATGAATTTATTTTATAAACTTATAGAACATATATTTTTCATAATTTAGTTATTACTACTAATACCTACCAATCAAATGGATAGGTGATAAATGACACATAATATTTTAACAATGTTACATGATTTGTTTAAACTCGTCGTTGCATGCAACATAAGCTATGAAAGAAATCAACTTATTTAAAGAGAAATGTTTCATAAAAATTTTGTGGTGATACATCATACCCCCCCTTAAAGAGAATTTCACCCCATAAATTTTTTACTTAGATAAAAAATGATGAGGATACCTATACCACATAATATCCTCACGTTCCTATTTAGCTTCCTCAAATTGGGGGCTTCACAATAAAACATTAACCAGGTGAGTGGCCTTGTTTCATAAAACTTTATCTATATGATCCAAAATCTCTACCTATTAGTCTTTATAAGAAAGATATTTCTCCAATAATATGACCTCTGAGTTTAGTACATGTAAAGGATTAGGTATGTACTTCCTCAAGAGAGATACATGGAACACATCATGAACTTAAGATAGATTTTATGGAAGCACCAATCAATAAGCTACCATCCCAATACAATCAAGAATTTAAAAAGGACTAATATAACTTGGGATTATATTGTCCTTATTTCCAAATATCATCTCTCAATTCTATGGAGATATTCATAGGAATTCCTTTTCACCCACTTCAAACTCTAGATCTTTCTAAGAATTGTTAGTATAACTTTTTTTTGACTCTGAGCTGATCATATGTGTTATTGAATGGATATAAACTTATATTATATTTACTTGTATAGATAAGGTCCCAGTAGATTTTTATCTCTAATTTTGTTCTATCATATTAGAGTTCTTCACTTCTTACCATTGTGGGCTACATAAGAATACATCTGAATGCTGGAGTGAAAGCTATTATTATTTGAAATTTATAAAAAATGAATGTTTTCATCACAATAATATTTGAAATCAATCATACTAGCTCCCAAAATTTCTTAGAGTTCAAATGGTCCTCTCAAACTTACTATATATTTAAGGATGATAAGAAGTGATAAAAATTAACTCTGTTTCTATATCTTGCTGAAGAATTCTCCATATCTTCAAGGTAAACCTTGGATCTAAATCAGATATAATGGAAAGTATTACTCCATTCAATATCACCACTTCCTTAATATATAATCTAGAAATTCGATAAAGAGGGAAATATTCTATTATATTAATTTTGTGTGTCTAATTTATAAGTTGATCTACTATAACACATCCAGCATTTTGGCCTTTAGATGTTTTGGGGAGTATGATGACAAAATCCATGGTGACGTTTTCGCATTTTCTATTCGGTATAGATAATAGTTGTAACATCACATTAGACTTCTATCTCTCATACTTAACTTGCTGACAAACTAAGCACGGAGAAACATACTTTTCAATATCTCTCTCCATACCTTCCCACCAGAAATACACTTTCAAGTCTTTATACATATTTTTACTTCTAGGATGAATAGAAAATGATGAATTATGAGCCTCATAAAATAGATCCTTATTCAAATTTTCTATGGGTGGTACACATATGTGGTTCCTAAACTTTATTATTCCATCATAATCAAGGTTTAACTCGGAAAATTTTTTCACCTTTTTTTTATAGCTCTACATCTTCCATATGCACCTATTTAATATTCACTTGGATAGATGGTTGAACATTTATTTGACCCAGATAAGATGTATCACCTTACATTAAGATTTCTATATCTCTAATTTTTAAATACATAAATATTAGGTCTTTTGTGATACTCATCATAGATAAGAAAGCATGATCCATTCAACTCAAATAATCTTACACCTTGTTCACTTTTTCTAGGTGGTAATGTATTGAGAAGTAATAATTGTTATCCATCTCTAACATATTATTTGGCTCATGTTTAGCTATTTTTGAGTGATAATATACTTTAAACTTTTATGATCAGTATATATGTAACATATTTATCCATAAATATAGTACCTCCATATCTATAATGAATCAATAAAGGATAAGCATCACAAGATTTCCACAGTTTGATCACATTTAATTACTTTTGTTAACTTCCACTTTGTTTTTATCGCTTTTCTCTTTATTTGGGCATATTAAATCATAAAACCCTAAGTTTTAAAAAATCCCATTCCCCTTATCTTTTTATAATCACAACCATGATTTTGAATTAATGATCTAAGACTATGTTGAGAGATGACCTAGGGTTACTGTTATACTACCAAAATTCTAGTAAACTAAACATCTAATTTGACGTGCTCAACAACACGATAAAATTTTGGCGTCGTTACTAAGGTTCCAAGATCATTTTTTTCTATTTATTTATTTTTCTTTATTTATTTTTCTTTTTAATTAGTACTAATTTTAATATTCTATCCCCCCATTTTGTTTTTTTTTGTTTTTGTTTTGTTTGTTTTTGTGTGTTCTTTCTCTATCTATCTATTTTTCTTCTTTTTTAAATACCTCTCTATATCTATAGTATAACATTATCTTTTCTTTTCTCATTTAATTTATTAAGTGTTTTAATTCAATTCATATGTTATTAAAAAAATAAAAAACAATCAATCAATCAATAAATCAAACTGGACATCATTGTTTCATAACAAGATCTGGAAAAGAAAAACTGCTTGAATTTGACCCTAAAATTAAAAATAAACTTCACTCACAAATCAGGGAATCTAGATTAGGTCAATAAAGTAACACTTAGTAACCCATTATAGAACCTCAAGTGGTTTAAAACCACCAAAAATTTTATCCCAATCAACCCCAAGAAAACATGGCTCCAAATAAACGAAACATAAAAGAACTAACCACCCTAGATGTGGAGTACCAACCTTAATACATCCAATATCCTGAGGAAGAATCCAACTTTGAGTTGAGATCAGGCCTCATCCACCTACTTCCTAAATTCTATGGTCTTCCTGGTGAGGACCCTCACAAACATCTCAAATTTTTTCACATATTGCTCTCCACCATGAAACCCCAAAATGTGTCTGAGGACATAATTAAGTTTAAGGCCTTCCCTTTCTCCCATTATGGTGTATCCAAAGACTAGATATACTATCTACCTACCGCAATTGGGGGCTTTAATGACCTTAAATAACTCTTTTTATAGAAGTTATTACCTACCTCCCAAACTACATCAATTAGAAAAGAAATTTGTGGAATTAGG
Organism: Viscum album; assembly: GCA_963277665.1. Lineage (NCBI taxonomy): Eukaryota > Viridiplantae > Streptophyta > Magnoliopsida > Santalales > Viscaceae > Viscum > Viscum album. The sequence goes on from OY728123.1 coordinate 1,763,579,834, forward strand.
AAATCGCAAGGAGATACCCTTCATTAATATTGGGAGAGATTCAAAAGACTTTGCTCAAGTTTCCCCCACCACCAAATTAGTGAACAATTTATAATTCAATACTTCTATGTGGTACTTGTCCCTATAGAATGTGGAATGATATATGTTTTAGATGGTGGTGCCCTTGTTGATAAAACTCCTTCCGCCACTCATGAATTAATAGCCAACATGGCTCAAAATGCACAACAATTTGGTACACAATAAATTACACCAACCTGAGGAGTTCATAAGGTAATTAATTCATCCCTAAAAAAAAGGTAGATAATAAACATGATGAGATGCATACCCTTCAAATGAAATTAGCTCAAACATAAGGTAACTCACACTCTACTTCTATTCCATTAAATTGTGGTATTTATTATGATAACAATCATTTTTCTGAATAGTTCCCACAAATTTAGGATTCATTTGAGTCTTGTGCAGTAGTATTCTTAGGGAGTCCTTTTCAGCAAGCACCACCATTCAAGAAAGAACCATTTAGGCTTAATCCAAACCCCGGGTGGAAAGCACAACCATAGTACCAACAAGGAGACAATATGAGCTACCCCAAGAAAAATTAGTATCAACAAGGCCAAGGTATGCAATCTTCTTATCCCTAAACTTCTCGGAATAATCCTCCTCATCCTCCCAAATGTGAACCAAGTCTTAAGGAAATGGTGAAGAAAATGGAATCCCAAAACCTACAGTTCCAAAATACCACACAACCAGCTATTCAAGACCTACTAACTAAAGTGGGACAATTTGAAAACACTATTTCTGAGGTCAAGATGAAAGGTTCTAGAAAACTACCATCCCAACCCATTTCTAATCCGAAGGAAAAAAGGTAATGTATGTGTAATTACACTTCATAGTGGTAAAGAAGTTTCTCCTTCTACTAGTTCTACACAACAGGTATGTTCCCCTCTTGAAAACACTCTTATCCACCCATAAATGATTCTATTGAAGAAAAATAAAACCAAAAGGGTAAACCAATTATCATTGAGGATTCACATGAACAATCCATTCCTCTTCCTCTCCCCCAAAGACTCTCTAAATCTACAAATAATTTTTATAATGACATTGATAAAGAAATAATGGATATATTTCAAAAGGTGCAAGTTAACATTACTTTATTGGATGTAGTTAAACAAATCTCTTGATATGAAAAATTTCTTAAAGATATTTGCACCCATAGAAAGAGACTGAAGGGTAATTATAGAGTCAACATGGGAAGGAATGTATCAACCTTGATTCAACCAGAAATTCCATCAAAGTATAAGGATCTGATAACTTTCACGACACCTTACACCATAGGGGATACATTCTTTTCAGATGCTATTCTAGATTTAGGTGCTTCAATTAATGTAATTCCTTACTCTGTGTACAATTCTCTACAGGTTGGAGAGCTTAAAATGATAGGAACCATAGTGTAACTTTCCAACTGGAGCACAACACACCCATCAAGAGTGGTCGAGGACATCCTTGTAAAAGTGAATAATCTCATATTCTCCACCAAAATCTATATTATTGAGATGGAGGATACCCAAACCCAAGGAAATTCCCCGCTCATACTTGGGAGGATATTCCTCAAAACATCAAATATGATCATCAATGTTCACAATGGTATGTTGTCCATGGAGTTCAGTGGATAAAGGGTAATTTTTGATATACTTGGGGCTATGAAACACCCTATTGAAGAGCACTCCACTCTTTATATATATTCAATGTAAGTTCTCTCAAATGATCCACACACACACAATTCTCTCCTTGACCCATACTCGGATTCATTTTCCTATTCTTCACCTTTGGATGATTTGATCTTTGATACATGTTTTGAGTGTTGTGTGGTTTCTAAAAAGTGTAAATTTTGTGATTTAATTAATGATTGTATTAATTATGAGGTACCCATGATCATTGATGATTCTGCAAATATCATTTCAATAGATTATCTATCTTTAGAGAATAAACATGAGTAGATAGATAGTTTAATGTACCTCACTCCCCCTAAATACCCTCCCTCAATCCAAAAACCCATGGTGTTGGAATTAAAACCACTTCTATCTAATTTATAATATGCCTATCTTGAGGGTATTGACCAATTTCTTGTAATTATTTCCAATAACCTCTCTTAATAGTAGGAATAAAAATTGCTTGATATTTTGAGAGAGTGTAAAAAGGTAATAGGATGGACATTGGATGATATTCCCAAGATTATCCCAGATATTTGTATGCACTATATACTTTTGGATGATTAGGATAAGACCATAAGGAAGGGTCAACGTCAGTTGAATCCCACTCTCCTTGAAATGGTAAAATTGGAATTCAGTAAATTACTTGTTATTGGGATCATTTATCTTTTATCTGATAGTAAATGGGTTAGCTCAGTTCAAATTGTTCCTAAAAAACTATAATAAAATTAGTGTCTAATGTAAGGAATGAATTGGTTCCAACACATGTGAAAAACAGTTGGAGAGTCTGTATTGACTACCATTGACTAAATAAATCCACAAGAAATGACCACTTTCCTCTACCTTTTATTGACCAGATGTTAGAAAGATTGGTTGGTAAGTCCCATAATTTTTTCCTTGATATCTATTTGGGTTATTTTCAAATCCATATATCCACTAAGGATCAAGAAAAGACAAAATTTACCTGCCCATTTAGAACATTTTCATACAAAAGGATGCCTTTTGGTCTATGTAATGCTTCGGGTACTTTTTAGTGATGTATGTTGAGTATATTTTCTGAGTACCTAGATAATTTCATGGAAGTTTTTTATGGATGATTTCACGATTTATGGAACTTATTTTGATGACTTTTTGGCTCACCACAGTTCTATCCTCCGTCGTTGCATAGAAAAAGATCTTGTATTAAATTATGATAAATGTCATTTCATGGTTGAATGGGGGATAGTTCTTGGGCATGTTATTTAAAAATATGTAATTTAAGTGGATATATCAAAAATTGAATTAATTTCAATCCTTCCATATCCAAAATGTGTTTATATGGTGCGATATTTCTTAGTTCGTGCTTTTTTTTTACCACCGATTCATTAAAGACTTCAGTAAGATCGCACTTCCCTTGTCTGGATTATTACAAAAATATTCTGAGTTTATGTTTGATAGAAATTGTGAGGATTCTTTAAATTCACTAAAACATATTCCCACATCACCTCCCATAATCCAACCACAAAGGTGGGATATACCCTTTGAGCTTATGTGTGATGCCTCTAAATTTGCAGTTGGGGCAGTTTTATCACAAAGGGTGGAGAAGGATTCTCATGTCATTGTGTATGCCTCATGTACCCTTGACCCTGCCCAGGAAAACTACACAACCACTAAAAAAGAACTTCTTTCTATTTAGTTTTCCTTGTAAATTTTCCATTCATGTCTTATCAGGTCAAAAACAATTTTCTTTTCTAATCACGTTGCCCTTCGTTTTCTCCTAAAGAAACCTGAAGCTAAGACCCTCCTCATTCAGTGGATGCTTCTTATCAAGGAGTTTTACCTTGATATAAGAGATAATAGAGGAGTGGAAAATGTGGTAGCTGACCACATTAGTAGGATTTCCCAACTATTGGACCATCATGTTGACTCACCCCTCCCCATTGGATAATTCTTCCCTTATGAGAACCTTTGTGATGTTATGGACCTTACCCCCCGGTATGCAAACATTGTGAATTTTCTTGCAACGTCTTGAGTACCCACTAATTTCATCACTTCACAGTCCTAGAGATTTAAGCATGAATTTTGATGGTATATTTGGGATGACCAATACTTGTGAATAATTTTTAGTGACCAAGTTGTTCTTCAGTATGTCTCTGACCATGAGTTCACCTCTATTTTTTCCTTCTGACACACTTTGGCTTGTGGGGTTCACTTTGGCTCTCAATGTATGGCTCGAAAGGTCCTTGACTCAGGTATTTATTAGCCAAAATTGTATAGAGATTCCCATTAGTTTTTTAAGTCATGTACTAGATTTCAATTCATAGGGAATATCTCCAAGAGGAATAAAATTCCCCAACAACCCATGTTATTTTGTGAGATCTTCGATGCAGGGGGAATTGACTTCATGTGGCCTTTTCCAAATTTATTTGGATTTTTATATTTATTATTGGTTATTGACTATGTATCTAAATGTGTAGAGGAAAAGGCTGGTAGGATCGATGAATCTCAAGTGGTTGTTGATTTTTTGAGGTCCAAAATTTTTAGTAGGTTTGGTTTACTGGTGATTCGTCATTAGTGACTAGGGTTCACATTTTTTCAATCACAACATGAAAAATTTTATTCATAAGTATGGGGTTGTTCATAAAGTCTCTAGAGCATATCACCCCCAAACTAATGGACAAGTAGAAATATAAAATCGGTAAGTTAAGAGAATCTTGGAAAAAATAGTACAACCCAATAGAAAATATTGGATTTTATGCTTGTATAATGAACTTTGGGCATACCATACAAATTTTAAAACCCCAATCATAATTTCACCAAACAATGTTGTGTTTGTAAAGGTTTTTCACCTCCTGGTGGAGGTAGAACACCATTCATATTGGGTTTTCAAACAATGTAATATGAATCTTTCAGATGCAGGTGAGCATAGGAAGTTGCAGATTAAAGAGTTGGAATAAATTCGATGTGATTCATATGATAACTCTCAGATATATAAAGAGAAGACAAAGGCTATCCATGATAGCATGATTAATTAGTGGAATTTTCATATTGGTAATACGGTTCTCGTGTATAATTCCAGGCTAAAGATCAACCCAGGTAAGCTTTGTTCCTGATGGCTCAGTCCTTATACCATTACTGATGTTTACCCTTTTCATGTTATACAAGTTTTGCATAAGAATAGTGGACAGAGGATTATTATCAATGGGAATAGGCTTAAACACTTCTAATTATTTTTCAAAGCATCTCATAGAGAAAATCCAATTGATTAATGCCACATATGACACCACTTAGCAGGTTTCCCTTCTTCCTACCTTTATTTACTTGTCTATTTATTTAAAATAATTTCATTGAGGATAATGTAACTTTTAGGTGTGGGGGAGGGTGACATGTCATAGTTAGGATTAAACAAAACAAAAAAACAAAAAAATTAAAAAAAAAAATTCATTTTTGATTTCTTTCTTCTTATTTTGTGTTTTTAGATAAAAATTGATCTTAAAAAGAATATCAAAAATCATTTTTCATGCTTGAGTCATTTGTGCAGAAAATTCCATTGTTTCTAGAAAAATGTTTTTCAAATGAATACTGATATGGAATATTTTTATAGAATTTGTATTTTCAAATAATTCTTAGGTTTTTAATAGATTTTTGAATCTCATGCCTCATTATCACTGACCAATATTTTAATCCCTTACCTGAGAGACATTCTAAGCCCTTTATTCTATATTCTTCATTTTAATCACTTTCTTGAGAGTCTCAAGTCATGTAGAGAAACTTGAAATTGCCTTGATTCTGTTTGAAGCCATAATATTCAAGTATGCTACATTCATGATAGAGGCAATCATTCATTGAAAATCCCTTTGTACAATTATCCTCTATTTTTTTCCACCTTTATGTTTTATCCTTCATAAGCCTTAGAGACCATGAAATTCATATTAGGTAGCCACATTACAATATAATTTATCCTTAACTACCAATCACTTGTTTATATTCTTGTTTTATTTTCAGCAAGTGTGGGAGAGAGGGTGTTTCCATGGGAATTCTGGGAAGAGAATCATTGTTATGGGTTGATATATAGGGTATATACATTTTCCTTGGGAAATGGATTCACAAGCCATATTAAATCATTGTTTTACACATTTTTCCCTCTTTATCTCTAAAAATATATATATTTAAAAAATAGTTTTATATATTGAAAGAAACAGAACAAAAGAATAAAATGGACAAAAGAGGATGTTTACTCATTATTATTCACTACTTGGTTGTGACCCACACAAATGGAAATGGGTATAGAGAGTTAGAGGTAATACACTTTGTGAGGGGTTGAGTGTGTACATTCATTGTGAACACTTACTGAATTTTGAAATGTTTTGTACATAATATATTAATCACTCCTCTTCCACCTTGTATTTTTAAACATTAAATCCAACCAACCCTTGATCCTCAAAACAACCTATTGGAAGTCCTCTTGAGTTACACAATAGTTTCTGCCGGTAAAGAACAGATAATCTTGGAAATCATATGGTAAGATCACATGAACTCTACAAAAAGAGCATAAATCCACTTTAATATGTTCTTTGAGTGAAGAGGTAAATTTTTAGGTGAGGTAGGTTGCGACATGTTGTATGGGTGACCAAATGAAGTTAAACAAATTTGAATGTGAGAAAAAAAAAAGATGATAGAAAAATTGATTTCATAAACGAGACATGATGAAATTCATTTCAAAAGAATATTTTATGTTTTTACAACTTTTATTTAAGAATGGGACATGATTAGGATATTATACTTTGCCCAGGAGTGCGAATGTTTAGGTGAGGGGATGTGATCGTACCATGATTCACTATTTTATTTCACCCTTATACCAATGTATTAAACTGGTTTTGTACTGAAAATTATAATTATAATAAAAAAATAACTTCATAATTGATTAAATAATTTTGATCTTTTCACAATTAAAAAGGAAAATTCACTTGTTTTTATGATTTCATTGAAGGTGGAGGTTTTTCAGAGAGCCCACAATGATGTAGAAGGAAAATGGGCCAAACTGCATGGAAGCCCATGAACACATGTCCACTATTTTTCATGATACCAGAAATATGTGCATCCAAATTGGATTAACATATATTATAAGATCCATATCTCTATGGGATACAACTTTCATGAAGTAACCCAAGTCCAATTCGTCCATTAAGAGTCCCATACGAACTGATATGTCAAATAAAATAAATCTGCATGGGGTCAAAACATTGCCTCTATATTTTGGAAATATCTCTTATTATATACCATATCTGGCCTCAAAAGTTTACATTTAGGTAGAAAAGGTATCTTTAAATAACTTTTTAGTTTTTTTCAAAGTTATTTAAGACATTATGACAATCCAAAACTAGGTACCAAGAGGATTCGCAAAATCAGGGTGCCCAAAACCACTTCCCACTTTGCCTATAAATTGGCACCTTGGTAAACCCATTTTGGAGTTTGACAAAGAGGGAAGGTTATACCATTTTGGAGTCTCAAATTAGTCTTCTAATCATCCCTAGACGTTTTGGAGGCTATGGTAAGTGCTACTACAACATCTTCTTCTTCCTCCACTCCCATGGATTTCTAAACTCTTTGTGATCACTCGAGCAGGAACGTGATGTAAATCCCAAGCTTCATGTTTGTAATATTTGAATGATCTTTTTAATTCTAGGTTTTTATGTTGATTTTCATAATCCTATTTTATTATTTTATTGATTTATGTACTGTTATGTCATTCTAAACTCATATATTCATGTTTGTGGGTACCCATTCATGTGATGTTTCACACACCGTTCACCACTTCTTTTTTTCCCTTTCAATTGTAGTATTTGTGTGGTTCATATTGTTCAATTGAAATCAAATAAATATTATCATGTCCATGTAATTTCAAGTCATGGTAACACATTGAAATAATATACAAACCTAGATAGTGCACCGAGTTCTTCATGTGTTGTCTTGGTGAGTTTTGGTTATGAAGTAGAACACAAATCACTCAATCATCGGCAGTATCCGGTGAATAATTGTGTGATTATGAACGAACCCTAGGAGGTATCCTAGTATAAAATCAGTAAAATTCTAGTTATTGGTGTTACAAACTAGGGATTGAAATATCATAACCATGTCTCTTGAAGTGATGAAGGATGAGCATCACAAGTTTTCCCCAGGTTGATCACGTTTAATTACTTTTATTAACTTCCACTTTGTTTTTATCCCTTTTCTCTTTCTTTTGGCATATTAAATCATAAAACCCCAAGTTTTACAAAATCCAATTCTCCTTATATTTTTATAATTGAAACCATACTTTTGAATTAATTATCTAAGGCTATGTCGGGAGCCAACCTAGGGTTACTGTTATACTGCAAAAATTCTAGTAAACTGAACATCTAATTTGACACGCTCGACAATGCGATCAAATTTTGGCACCGTTTCTGGGGATCCAAGATCATTTTATTTGATTTAGTTATTTTTATTTATTTTATTTTATTTTTAATTAGTACTCCTTTTAATATCTCATCCCCCAATTTTATTATTTTTTTGTGTTATTTATCTCTATCTCTCTTCTTCTTCTTCTTTTTTCTCTCTCTAAATCTATAGAATAACATTATATTTTCTTTTCTCATTTTATTTCTTAAGTGTTTTTATTTCATTCAACTTCTATAAAAAAATTAAAAAAAATCAAAAAAACAACAAACAATCACTCAATCAAACTGGACATCATTGGTTCATGACAAGATATGGCAAAGAAAAGGTGCTTGAATTTGATCCTGAAATTAAAAAGACACTTCACTCAAAAATTAGGTAATCTATATTAGGTAAATAAAGTAACATTGAGGAACCCATTGTGGAAACACGAGTGGTCTTAAACCACTCAAAAATTTAACCAAATAAAACCCAAGAAAACATGGATCCAAATAATAAATCCTTAAAAGAACTGACCACCCTGGATATGGAGTACCAACCTGCATACATCCAATATCCTGAGGAAGAATACAACTTCAAGATGATATTAGGAATCATCCACCTAATTCTCAAATTCCATGGTCTTCCTAGTGAGGACTCTCACAAACATCTCAAAGAGTTTCACATAGTGTTCTCCACCATGAAACCCCAAAATTTGTCTGAGGACCTAATTAAGTTTAGGTCCTTCCCTTTATCACAAGATAGTGTAGACAAAGACTAGCTATACTATCTACCTACCACAATTGGGGGCTGGAATTACCTTAAATTTCTCTTTATAGAGAATTTCTTCCTTGCCTTCCAAACTACATCAATTAGAAAAGAAATCTATGGAATTAGACAATCACAAGGAGAGACCCTTCATGAATATTGGGAGAGATTCAAAAGACTTTGCTCAAGTTTCCCCTACCACCAAATTAGTGAAAATTGATAATTCAATACTTATATGATGGACTTATCCTTATGGATCATGGAATGATGGATGTTGTATCTGGTGTTTGGATTGTGGAATGATAGATGTTGCAATTGTTGGTGCCCTTGTTGATAAAACTTCTTCTATCTCTCATGACTTAATAGCCAACATGGCTCAAAATGCACAACAATTTGGTACATGAGAAATTGTACAAACCCAACAAGTTTATGAGGTAATTCATTCATCCCTAGAATAAAAGGTAGATAATAAACTTGATCAGATTCATACCCTTCTAAGGAAATTATCTCAAGCATAAGGTAACTCACGCTCTAATTCTATTCCATTACATTGTGGTATTTGTTATGATAACACTCAATTTTTTGAACAGTTGCCACAACTTCAGAATTCATTTGACTCTTGTGCAGCATTATTCCTAGGGAATCCTTTTCAGCAAGCACCACTCTTTAAGAAAGAACCATTTAGGCCAAATCCAAACCCCGAGTGGAAATCACAACCACAATACCAACAAGGAGGAAACCCGAGCTACCCCAAGAAAAATTGGTATCAACAAGGCCAAGGTATTCAATCTTCTAATCCCTCAACTTCTCAAAATAATCCTCCTCATCCTCCCAAATGTAAACTAAGCCTCGAGGAAATGGTGAAGCAAATGGCATCCCAAAACCTCCAGTTCTAACATACCACACAATTGGTTATTAAAGACCAACAAACTCAAGTGGGAAAATTGGAAAACACTATCAGTGAGATCAACATGCAAGGTTCTGGAAAACTACAATTGAAACCCATTTCTAATCTGAAGGGAAAAGGTAATGTATATTCAATTACACTTCGTAGTGGTAAATAATTTTATCTTTATATTGATTCTAAATAATAGGTATGTACCCCTCTTGAAAACACTCTTTCTCTAACCATAAATGATTCCAGTGAAAAAAACCAAAAGGGTAAATTAATTATCATTGAGGATTCCAATGAACATTCCATTCCTCTTACTTTCCCCAAAAGACTCTCTAAATATAATAAGAATTTTGATAATGGCATTGATAAATAAATAATGGATACATTTAAAAAGATTCAAGTTAACATTCCTTCATTGGAGGCAGTTAAAAAAAATCCCTCGATATGAAAAAAAATTTAAATAGATTTGCACCCGTATAAGGAGACTGAAGGGAAATGAGAGATTCAACTTGGTAAGGAATGTCTTGGTCTTGATTCAACCAGAAATTACAACCATGTGAAATGATCCAAGAACTTTCACAATACCTTGCACCATAGGGGAGAAATTATTTTCAGATTATATGCTAGATTTAGGTGCTTTAATTGATGTAATACCTTACTTTTTGTATAATTCTCTATAGGTTAGAGAGCTTCAACTGATAGTAATCATAGTGTAACTTTCCAACTGGAGCACAACACACCCATCAGGAGTGGTCGATGAAGTCCTTGTAAAAGTGAAGAATCGCATCTTCCTCACCAACTTCTATATCATTGAGATGAAGGATACCTAAACCCAAGGACATTCCCCTCTAATAATTGGGATTCCATTCCCCAAAACATTAAAGATGATCATTAATGTTCACAATGGTCTGTTTTCCATGGAGTTTGGTGGATAAAAGATAAGTTTTAATATCCTTGAGCCTATGAAACACACCATGGAAGAGAACTCTGCTCTTCCTGTCTATTTGATGGAAGTACTCTCAAATGATACACACACACACACAATTCTCTCATTGACCCATACTCTGATTCATTTTCCTATTCTTCACCTTTATATGATTTGATATTTGATACATGTTTTCAGTGTGGTGTGGGTTCTGAAAAGTGTAAATTTTTGTGCTTTAATTGATGAGTATGTTCATTCTAAGGTACCCATGACCGTCGATGATTCTAAAAATTGCATTTCAATACATTATATATCTTTAGAGAATAAACATGAGAAGATAAACAATTTAATGGACCTCACTCCCCCTAAATCCCCTCCCTCAATCCAAAAACCCCTAGTGCTGGAATTAAAACCACTTACATCTAATTTATGTTATGCATATCTTGAGAGTATTGACCAATTTCCTGTAATTATTTCCAATAACCTCTCTCAATAGTAGGAATCAAAACTTATTGATCTTTTGAGGGAGTGTAAAAAGTTAATAGGATAGAAATTGGATAATATTCCCAGGATTATCCCATCTATTTGTATGCACCATATACTTTTTGATGATGAGGCTAAACTCGTAAGGCAGGCTCAATTCCAGTTGAATCTCACTCTCCTTGAAGTGGTAAAATTGGAAGTTAGAAAATTACTTACTACTGGGATCATTTATCCTATATCTAATAGTAAAAGGGTTAGCCCAACTAAAATTATGCCTAAAAAATTGGAATAACAATAGTGTCTAATGGAAAGAATGAATTGGTTCCAACACATGTGCAAAAAAGTTGGTGATTCTGTATTGACTATCGTCGACCGAATCAATCCACAAGAAAGGACCACTTTCCTCTACCTTTCATTAACCAGATGTTAGAAAGATTGGCTGGTAATTCCCATTATTGTTTCCTTGATGTCTATTAAGGTTATTTTCAAATCAATATACCCCCTTATGGATCACAAAAAGACAATATTTACCTGCCCATTTGGCACATTTGCGTACAAAAGGATGCCTTTTGGTCTATGTAATGCTTCTAGTACTTTTCAGCAATGTATGTTGAGTATTTTTTTGAGTACCTAGAGAATTGCATGGAAGTTTTTATAAATGATTTCATGGTTTATGGAACTTCCTGTGATGATTGTTTGGCTCACCTAGGTTCTATCCTCCACCATTTCATAGAAAAAGATCTTTTATTAAATTATGAGAAATGCCATTTCATGGTTTAATGGGGGATAGTTCTTGGGCATGTTATTTAGAAAGAGGTAATTTAAGTGGATAAATCAAAAATTGAATTAATTTCAACCCTTCTATATCAAAAATGTGTTTGTGAGGTGTGATCTTTCTTGGTTCATACTGGTTTTTACTACTGATTCATTAAAGACTTCAGTAAGATCGCACTTCCCTTGTCATGATTATTACAAAAATATTATGAGTTTTTGTATGATAAAAATTGTAGTAATTCTTTAAATTCACTAAAAAGGAGTCTCACATCACCTTCCGTCATCCAACCACTGAGGTGGGATCTCCCCTTTGAGAATATGTGTGATGCCTCTAACATTGCAGTTGGGCAGTTTTATCATAAAGGGTTGATAAGGCACCTCATGTCATTACGCATGCCTCACATACCCTTGACCCTACCCAGGAAAACTACACAACCACTGAAAAATAAATTCTTTATATTGTTTTTTCCTTTGAAAAATTCCATTAATATCTTATCAGGTCAAAAATCATTGTCTTTTCTGATCATGTTGCCCTTCGTTTTATCCTAAAGAAACCTGAAGCTAAGTCGTGCCTCATTCAGTGGATACTCCTCCTCCAAGAGTTTGAACTTGATATTAGAGATAAGAGAGGAGTGGAAATGTGGTATCTAACCACACTGGTAGGATTTCCCCACCATTATACCATCATGTTGACACACCCCTCCCCATTGGATAATTTTTCCCTCATGAAAACATTTGTGATGTTGTGGACCTTACCCCTTGGTATGTGGACATTGTGAATTTTCTAGCCAAATATAGGGTCCCTACTGATTTCATCACTTCATAATCCCAGAGTCTTAAGCATGATTCTAGATGGTAAATTTGGGATAACCCATACTTGGGGAGAATTTCTAGTGACCAAGTTGTTCGTTAGTGTGTCCCTGGCCATGAGTTCACCTCTGTTTTGAACTTCTGCCACACTTTGGCTTGTGGGGGTCACTTCGGCTATCAACATAGGGCTCAAAAGGTCCTTGAATAAGGTATTTATTTGACAAGATTGTATAGATATTTCCATCATTTTTGTAAGTCATGTAGTAGATCTCAATTCACAGGTAATATCTCCAAGAGGAATGAAATTCCCCAACATCCCATGTTATTTTGTGAGATCTTCGATGCATGGGGCATTGACTTCATGGGGCATTTTTAAAATTCATTTGGATTTGTGTACATATTATTGGATATTGACTGTGTATCTAAATGGGTGGAAAAAAATTAATTAGGATCGATGACTCTCGAGTGGTTGTTGATTTTATGAGGTCCTAAATTTTCAATAGGTTTGGTTTACCTAGATTCATCATTAGTGACCAAGGTTTACATTTTTGCAATCACAATATGAAAATTTTTCTTTGTAAGTATGGGGTTGTTCATAAAGTCTCCATAGCATATCACCCTCAAAATAACAGACAAGAAGAAATATCAAATCAGTAAGTTAAGTGAATATTGGAAAAAATGGTACAACTCAATACTAAATATTGCAGTTTGTGCTTGGATGATGCACTTTGGGAATACCGTATAGCTTTTAAAACCCCAATCAGAATGTCACCATACATGATTGTGTTTGTAAAGGATTTTCACCTCCCAGTGGAGGTATAAAACCATTAATATTGGGTTTTTAAACAATGTAATATGAATAATTTAGATATAGGTGAGTATAGGAAGATGGAGATTCAAGAGTTGGAATAAATTTGATGTGATGCATATGAGAAATTCCGGATCTATAAAGAGAATACAAAGGCTATCAATGATAACATGATTCATCAGTGGAAGTTTCATATTGGTGAGAAGGTTCTCAATTATAATTCTCAGCTAAAGCTCTACCCAGGTAAGCTTCGTTCTCGATGGATTGGTCCTTATACCATTACTAATGTTTACCATTGGTGCTATACAGGTTTTGAATGAGAAGAGTGGATAGAGGATTACTGCCAATGGGCATAGTCTCAAACACTTCTCTAAGGATTTTATAAATAATATCATTAAGGAAATCCATTAGATAGATGCCACATATGACACCACTTAGCAGCTTATCCCTTCTATATACCTTTATTTACTTTCCTATTTATTTAAAATACTTTTATTGAGGACAATGTAACTTTTAATTGTGGGGGAGGGTGACATTTCATAGTAAGGATTAAACAAAACAAAAAAAATAAAAAAAATCTGTTTTCATTTTTTATTTCTTTTTTTTATTTTGTGTTTTTAGATAAAAAATGATCTTAAAAATAATATCCAAGATCATTTTTCATTCTTGAGTTAATTGAGCGGAAAATTCCATTATTTTTAGAAAAAAGTTTTCTATATGAATGTTGATATGGAATCTTTTTCTAGAGTTTGTATTTTCAAATCATTCTTAGGTTTTTAATGTATTTTTGAATCTCAGACCTCATTAGCATTGACCAATATTTTAATCCCTTACCCAAGAGAAATTATAATACCTTTATTCCATATTATTCCTCTTAATAACTTTCTTGAGAGTCTCAAGTCATGTATAGAAATTATAACCTTCCTTAATTCTGTTTGAATCCATAATATTCAAGTATGCTAAATTCATGATAGAGGTAAACTTTCATTAAAAATAACTTTATACAATTATACTCTATTTTCATCCAACTTTACATTTTATCCTTCTTAAGACTTAGAGACCATGAAATGCCTATTAGGTATCAACATTACAATCTAATTTATCCCTACCTACCCATATCTTGTGTATATTATTGTTTTATTTTCAGCAAGTGTGGGAGAGAGGGTGTTTCTATGGGAATTCTAGGAATGGAATCATTATTATGGGTTGATATAAAGGGTGCATACATTTTCCTTGGGAAATGTGTTTACAAGCCATATTAAATCATTGTTTTATACATGTTTCCCTCTTTATCTCCAAAAAAACTATATATTAGAAAAATATTTTTGTACATTGAAAAAAAAAAATAGAACAGAAGAATAAAATGGAGAAAAGAGGATATTTACTCATTAATATTCACTACTTGATTGGAATGAGGAGCCTTATCAACCCTTTATGATAAAACTATCCCAACTATAAAGTTAGAGTCATAACACATAATCTTAAAGGGGAGAACCCACCTTGGTGGTTGGATGATGGGAGGTGATGTGAGACTCATTTTTAGTGAATTGAATGAATCCTCACAATTTTTATCAAACACAAACTCAAAATATTTTTATAATAACCGGGACAGGGGAAGTGCAATCTTAATGAATTCTTTAAGGAATCAGTGGTAAAAACCAGCAAGAACTAATAAATATCACACCTCACAAACACATTTTGGATATGGAAGGGTTGAAATTAATTGAATTTTTTATTTATCCACTTGAATTATCTCTTTTGAAATAACATGCACAAGAACTATCCCCCATTAAACTATGAAATGGAATTTCTTGTAATTTAATAAAATATATTCATCTATGCAAAGACAAAGGATAGAACCTAGGTGAGCTAAATAGTCATCAAAGGAAGTTCCATAAACGGTGAAATCATCCACAAAAACATCCATTCAATTCTCTAGGCACTCAAAAAAAATACTCAACATACATCACTGAAAATTATTGGGAGCATTACATAGACCAAAAGGCATCCTTTTGTAAATAAATGTGCCAAATGGACAGGAAAATATTGTCTTTTCTTGATCCTGAGGGGCTATATGGATTTGAAAATAACCTGAATAGCCATCAAGGAAACAATAATGGTACTTACTGGCCAATATTTCTAAAATATTGTCAACAAAAGGTATATGAAAGTGGTCCTTTCTTGTGGATTGATTTAGTTAACGGTAGTCAATACAGACACACCAAATGTTTTGCACTTGTGTTGGAACCAATTCATTCCTTTCACTAGAAACTATTGTTAATATAGTTTTTTTAGGAATAATTTGAACTAGGGTAACCCATTTACTATCAGATATAGGATAAATGATCCCAGCATCAAGTAATTTACTGACATCTAATTTTATTACTTCAAGGAGAGTGGGATTCAACCAGATTTGATCCTTCCTTATGGGCTTAGCCTCATCATCCAAAAGTGGTGTATACAAATAGATGGGATAATCATAGGAATATCAACTAATGTTCATCCCATTACCTTTTTACACTTTCTCAAAGATCAATCGGTTTTGATTCCTACTTTTGAGAGAGGTTATTGGCAATAATGAAGGGAAATTGGTCTATACCCTCAAGATAGGCATATTTTAAATTATATAGAAGTGGTGTTAATTCCAAAACTATGGGTTTTTGGATTTAGGGAGGGTATTTAGGGGGAGTGAGGTCCATAAAACATTCTATCTACTCATGTTTATTCTCTAAATATAGATAATCTATTAAAATGATATTTTCAGAATCATCGACAATCATGGGTACCTCAAACTGAATAGAATCGTTAATTAAAGCACAAAATTTACACTTTTTAGAACCCACACAACACTCAAAACATGAATCAAATTTCAAATCAACCAAAGGTGAAGAATATGAAAATGAATCATATTATGGGTCAAGGAGAAGATTGTGTGTGTGTGTGTGTCATTTGATATCACTTACATCGAATAGAAAAGAAGAGTGGAGTGCTCTTCAATGGGGTGTTTCATAGCCTCAAGGATGTTAAAACTTACCGTTTCTCCATCGAACTCCATGGAAAGTGTACCATTGTGAATTTTGATGATCATATTTTCTATTTTGAGGAATGGCCTCCCAACTATGAGAGTGGCATGTCCTTGAGTTTGTATATCCTCTATCTTAAGAATATAGAATTTGGCGGGGAAGATGAGATTATTTACTTTTACAAGGATGTCCTCGGCCACTTCTGATGGGTGTGTTGTGCTCCGGTTAGAAAGTTGATTTATGATTCCTATCGGTTGAATCTCTCCAACTTTCATAGAAGTGTACATAGAGTAAGTCATTACATTAATTGAATCACCTAAATCTAGCATAGCATCTGAAAAGAATGTCTCCCCTATGGTGAAAGGTATCGTGAAAGTTCATTGATCCTTGCACTTAGTTGAAATTGTTGGTTGAATCTAGGCTAAGAAATTCCTTCCCAAGTTAACTCTCTCACTCCCCTTCAGTCTCCTTCTATGGGTGAAATTCTCTTTAATAAATTTTCCATATCATGGGGTTTGTTTAACTGCATCCAATAAAGGAATGTTAAGTTTCACCTTTTTAAATGTATCCATTATATCTTTATCAATGTCATTATCAAAATTATTCTTAGATTTATAGAGTATTTGGGGGAAAGGAAGAGGAATGGATTTTTCGTGGGAATCCTCAATGATAATTGGTTTACCCTTTTGGTTTTTTTTTTCTTCACTGGAATCATTTATGGGTGGAGAAAGAGTGTTTTCAAGAGGGGACATACCTATTGTGTAGAATCAATAGAAGGAGAAACTTCTTTACCACTATGAAGTGTAATTGCATATAAATTACCTTTTTCATTTGGATTAGAAATGGGTTGGGATGGTAGTTTTCCAGAACCTTGTATCTTGATCTCATTGATAGTGTTTTCCAATTTTCCCACTTGAGTTCATTAGTCTTGAATAGATGATTGTGTGGTCTGTTGGAACTGGAGGTTTTGGGATTCCATTTTATTCACCATGTACTTGATGCTTGGTTCACATTTGGGAGGAGGGGAGTATTATTCCAAGAAGTTGAGGGATAATAATATTTCATACCTTGTCCTTTTTTATACTAATTTTTCTTGGGGTAGTTCGGGTTTCATCCTTGTTGGTACTGTGGTTGTGCTTTCCACCTGGGGTTTGGATTTTTCCTAAATGGTTCTTTCTTGAAGGGTGGTGCTTGCTGAAAAGGATTCTCTAGGAATGCTGCTTCACAAGACTCAGATGAATCCAGAAGTTGTGGGCATTGGTCAGAAAAATGAGTGTTATCCGAACAAACATCACAATGTAATGGAATAGAAGTAGAGTGTGAGTTACCTTGTGTTTGAGCTAATTGCCTTATAAGGTTATGCATATCATAAAGTTTATTATCTACCTTTTTTTATAGGGATGAATGAATTACCTTATCAACTCCTCGGGTTGGTGCAATTTCTCATGTACCAAATTATTGTGCATTTTGAGCCATGTTGGATATTAATTCACAAGTGGCGAAATGATTTTTATCAAAAAGGGCACCACCAGCTATAGCATCTATCATTCCATGGTCCACGGGGGAAAGTTCATCATATAAGTATTCAATTAGGTTCAAATTCAAGGGGTTCATCAGTGTTACTTGATTGACCTACTCTAGATTCCCTAATTTGTGAGTGAAGTGTCTTTTCAATTTTAGGCTCAAATTCAAGTATTTTTTCTTTTCTAGATCTTATCATGCAACAATGATATCCAATTTGATTGATTGATTGTTTGTTATTTTTTTCTTAAAAAAAATTATGGAATATGAATAAAATAAAAACACTTAATAAATGAAAGAAGAAAAGAAAAGATATTGTTGTACTACAGATTTATAGTGAAAGAGAGAAAATAAGAAGAAGAAGAGTGAGAAAGAGAATTAACACACAAAAACAAACAAAAATAAAAAACAAAAACAATAAAATGGGGGTATGGGATATTAAAAAGAGTAATAATTAAAAAGAAAAATAAATAAATAAAAATAAATAAATAGAATAAAATGATCTTGGATACCCAACAATGGCACCAGAATTTGATCGTGTTGTCAAGCACGTCAAATTAGATGTTTAGTTTACTAGAATTTCTACATTATAGTAATAACCCTAGGTTGTCTATTGAAGGATCCTTAGATAATTAATTCAAAAAAAAATTCATGATTAGAAAAAAGATAAGGGTAATGGTATTTTTGAAAACATTGGGGTTTTATGATTTAATATGCCAAAAGAAAGAGGAAAGCGATAAAAACAAAGTGGAAGTTAACAAAAGTAATTAAATGTGATCGACCTGGGGAAATTTTGTGATATTCATCCTTCATCGATACAAGATATAGGGTTATGATATTTTAATCCCGAGTTTGTAACACCTATAACCATAATGTTACTGAGTTTATACTAGGATACCTCCTAGGGTTCAGTCGGAATAAATCAATGATTCACCAGATATCACTGATGATTGGGTGATTTATGTTCGACTTTATAACTAAAACTCACCAAGGCAACACACGAAGAACACGATGTGCTGTCCATGTTTGTATTTTATTTCAATATGTTACCATTAATTGAAATTACATGTATATGACAGTAATTATGTGAGTTCAATTAAACAATATGAACCATACAAACACTACAATTGAAAGGGGGAAGAAGAAGTGGTAAATGGTGTGTGAAACATCACATGAATGGGTACCCCCAAACATGATCATATGAGTTGATAATGACATACCAGTACATAAATCAATAAAATAAGAAAATATTATGATTAAAAACAACATAAGGACCTCGAATTAAAAATATCATTTAAATATTACAAACATGAAGCTTGGGATTTACATCACGTTCCTCCCCGGGTGATCACAAGGAGTTTAGAAATCCATGGGAGGGGAGGAAGAAGAAGATGTTGAAGTAGCAATTATCATAGCCTATATAATATAATTGGTATGATTAGAATACTCATTTTTTACTCCAAAATGTAAACACCATGCCTCCTGGTCGAACTCCAAAATGGGGTGCCCAAGGTGCCAATTTATAGGCAAAGTGGGAAGTGGTTTTGGGCACCCTGATTTCAAGAATCCTCTTATTTCATAGTTTTTTCTAGCTAGACAGTCTTAAATAACTTTTGAAGAAACTAAAACTTTGTTTTAATACACCTTTTCTATATCTATGTTAAATTTGGAGGCCATATCTGGTATATAATAAGATATATTTTCAAAATACAGAGGCAAAGTTTTGACCCCATTTAGATTCATTTTATTAGACATATCAGTTCGTATGGGACTTTTAATGGACTAATTGGGCTTGGGTTCCTTCATGAAAGTTGTATCCCATGTAGATATGGATATTCTCACAAAATTTTATCCCATTTATATTCACTTATTTCTCATATCATGCAAAATAGTATACATGTGTTCATGGGATTCCATGCAGTTTGGACCATTTTCCTTCTGCATTATTTTGGGCTCTCTGAATCACTTCCACCATCAATGAAATCATAAAAACAAGTGAAATTTCCCTTTTTAATAGTGAAAAGATAAAAATTATTTAATCAATCATGAAGTGAAATTTGTTATTAGAATTATAATTTTGAATACAAAACCAGTTTAATACATTGGTATAAGGGTGAAACATCACATGAATGGGTACCCCCAAACATGATCATATGAGTTGAGCATTAAATACCAATACATAACTCAATAAAATAAAAAATAAGATGATGAAAATAAACATAAAAACCTAGAATTAAAAATATCATTCAAATATTAAAAACATGAAGCTTGGGATTTACATCACCTTCCTCCCCGGGTTGATCACGTTTAATTACTTTTGTTAACTTCCACTTTGTTTTTATCAGTTACCTCTTTATTTTGGCATATTAAATCATAAAAATCTAAGTTTTCCAAAATTATATTCCCCTTCTCTTTTTATAATCACAACCATAATTTTTAATTAATGAACTAAGGCTCCGTCGAGAGATAACCTAGGGTTACTGTTATACTCAAGAGGACTTCTAATAGGTTGTTTTGAGGTTCAAGGGTTGGTATGATTTAATGTTTAAAAATATGAGGCAGAAGAGGAGTTTTTAATATCTTGTGTACAAAACATGTCAAAATTAAGAAAGTGTTCACAATGAATGTACATACCCAACCCCTCACAAAATGTATTACCTCCAACTCACTAACCCCATTGTCTATTTGTGTGGGTCACAACCAAGCGGTGTATAATAAGGAGTAAACATCCTCTTTTCTCCATTCTATTATTTTGTACTATTTTTTTCAATGTACATAACAATTTTTTTAATATATAGTTTATTTTGGAAATAAATAGGGAAACATGTGTAAAACAATGGTGTAATATGTCTTGTGAACCCATTGCCTAAGGAAAATGTATGCAGCATTTATATCAACCCATAAAAATGATTCTCTTCCCATAATTCTCACGAAAACACCCTCTCTCCCACAATTTTTAAAAATAAAACAAGAATATACACAAGATATGGGTAGTTAGGGATAAATTATTTTTTAATATGGCTACCTAATAGGAATTTCATGGTCTCTAAGGATTAAGAAGGATAAATGTAAAGCTATCCAAAAATATAAGATAATTGTACAAAGGTATTTTCAATGAACGATTTCCTCTATCATGAATGTAGCATACTTGAATATTATGGATTCAAACAGAATCAAGTCAAGTTCTATTTTCTCTACATAACCCGAGACTCTCAAGAAAGTGATTAAAAGGAAGAATATGGAATAAAGGGCTTAGAATGTCTCTTGGGTAAGGGATTAAAATATTGGTTTGTTCTAATGAGGCATGGGATTCAAAAATCCATTAAAAACCTAAGAATGATTTGAAAATAAAAATTATATAAAAATATTCCATATCAACATTCATTTGAAAAAAAAAATTCCAAAAATAAAATAATTTTCCACACAATCAACTCAAGCATGAAAAATTATTTTGGATATTCTTTTTAAGATCAATTTTTATCTGAAAACATAAAATATGGAAAAATAAATCAAAAATGAAAACACTTTTTTTTTAAATTTTTTTGTTTTTTTTTTGTTTTTTTTGTTAAATCCTAACTATGACATGTCACACTCCCATGGATTTCTAAACTCCTTGTGATCACCCAGGTAGGAACGTGATGTCAATCCCAAGATTCATGTTTTTAATATTTGAATAATATTTTTAATTCCAGATTTTTATGTTTTTTTTCATCAACCTCTTTTCTTATTTTATTGAGTTATGTGCTAGTATATCATGATCAACTCATATGATCATGTTTGGGGGTATCCATTCATGGTATATTTCATAAATCATTCACCACTTCTTCTTCCCCCTTTCAATTATAGTGTTTGTGAGGTTCATATTGTTTAATTGAACTCACATAAATACTATCATGGCCATGTAATTTCAAGTCATGATAACACATTGGAATAAACTACAAACCTGGACAATGCATCAAGTTCTTCGTGTGTTGCCTTAGTGAGTTTCGGTTATGAAGTCGAACACAAATCACCCAATCATCAGCGGTATCTGGTGAATCATTGTGTGATTTAGACTAAACCCTAGGAGGTATCCTAGTATAAACTTAGTAACATTCTGGTTATAGGTGTTACAAACCAAGGATTAAAATATCATAAACCTATATCTTGAATTGGTGAAGGATGAGCATCATAAGATTCCCCTGGGTTGATCACGTTTAATTACTTTTGTTAACTTTCACTTTGTTTTTATCATTTTCCTCTTTATTTTGGCATATTAAATCATAAAACACCAAGTTTTCTAAAATCCCATTCCCCTTCTCTTTTTATATTCACAACCATAATTTTGAATTAATGATCTAAGGATATGTCGAGAGATGACCTAGGGTTACTGCTACACTGCATAAATTCTAATAAACTAAACATCTAATTTGAAGCGCTCAACAATGTGATCATACATCATTACAATATTAACTTCTTTCACTAGTGGAGACTAGGATTATTTCTAGATTCTAACCTTTTACTTTAAAAATTTATGCATAATTCTACTGAGAAATATCCCTAGAAGGCCACACACTAAATGAATGCAATATTAGATAAATTCAATTATTGAATTTGAAAAGTCAAAATAAATAATATTTATTTGGGTTTGGTTGATCACCATAATTTATTCATAATTTATTCAAAATAATAAATTAGTTAAAATAATAAATATTTATTTTCAACTATGGATAATATAATATTTATTATATTTTTTGTAGAATAATGTAGTGAAATTTTTTATTAAATAGTAATTATTCAAGGATTGGTAAATGTTGACAAAGGAGAGAGTAAAAAACTAATGGTCTAATTGAAAATGGCATAAATGGTATTTATTTATAATCTTAATGTTTTTTACATGTCAAGAAATTATTAATATTATTATTATAATTATTTTAAATGGGTTCATCTAAGAATTATTAGGTTTAGAAGGGGTTTTTTGTGATTTTCCAACCCTAAACCTACAATAATAAATATCTAATTATTAAAATTTCTTGAATCACTTTTTGATGTGAACAATGGATGGAGAGAAAATCTCTCAATCCCTAGAGAGAGATATAGATATTTAGATTTCACTCTTCCTTCCTCCTCTCTAAATCCATCGATAAAACATCAAGAGTTCTTCGTCCTTTGAGATGAATGCTACTATGATCAACCATGAACAATGCAAGTGATTAGGATCAGTTGTTCTAGCACCTGAATATTTTATAGTAACTGTTAGATATTGTAGTGCATGTGTGGATCACTATAAGATGGATTATTCACTTGAATACTATAAAAAATGATGGTATTATGATATCTAGTTAACTAGGTCATTAAAGAATAGAGGAATTACAATTTGATGTAATATTATATCTTCTCATAAATTAATTATAAATTACATGTGAATATCCTTCTCATCTAATTTCTATATAATAATCTAGTTGAGTAATCTAAAATTTTCATTGGACATGATATTTTAATCATGTGTGGAAACAATTATATTTAAATTAAGACTAAAATACAAGTTGGACATACCATCAAAGGATGTTTTCACAACACTCGGAACATATAAGTGGTATCATAGTAATAAAATGTTTGAAATGTAATTATTTATTATTAATTGATTGATTTCATGTGTTTATATTTTATTTTACTTATATCTATTCATTTTAATATCTGAACATCATCATCTCTTCCTTTCTTCATTCTCACTAACAAAACCATAAATTAGTTAAGGATTAAAAATAAAGAAGCATTTGAAGAATACCATCTTGATGTTCCAAAGGCTCTACCTAGAAAAAACAAAAATACATAGCATGTCTTGAATTCATAAAAACCACATATTATTGTTTCTTCATTTGTATCTCATGATAATGTTGGATATATATGATTAAATCAAATATATGATCTAAAAAAATCATATCGGCATGTAGATTCAGGTAGAATGGCACATGACTTGAAGAACTGCACATCATGTAACGACTATACACAACTAGTAGTACCTGATTTTTTTCACAGTCGAGAACACAAGGTGTCCCACCATACCGTGTATCAGATACACAAAATGGAGATAGAAAATACATGAAACTCCAGGGCCACGTGTTCTGTAATCCTTGTACACATCATGTACCATGAACTCAAATATGGTAGACAACACGCTCTATCCTAAGGCGTGTGTTATAGAGATAGGTATAAGACATTACATGTCAGGTATTATAGTACACATCATGTGGTCTTCTACAGATAATGTGCCTAGTTTTTCATGAATAAAAATTAAATATATAATCAAAATTATTCACAAGTGTTCCATGTGTCATTTATTTTACAGTATATGCTATGGATTAGGATTGATAACTATATATTAAATCAATATCTGAGTTTAAATTTTTGATAAGTACATGTATTTTCCTCCAAGTACACTTATGTATTTCATTAATTTTAACTAAAATTAATTTGTTTTTAAATTATAGATTATGGTGAGTTGAGGATGCTTGGATGGAATTCGGATAAATTGACTTAATTGGATTAATTGATGATGCGTTATTTTAATTAAAGAATGAATCAAAATAATAGATAAAATTATTTCAAATGTATATTTGTTTCATTTGGTTTGGATGATCATGAGATTAAACTTGGCTTGTGTATGTGATAGGTTCTTTTTGAATTTATAATTATTAAATTAAAATTGATGGTCTACAAATTATCCCCTCCTCCTTATAATGTGAGGTCTTACGTGCCCTTGGTTTCTTTTATATAAACCCCCTTTATTCATTCCATTTAATCCTATCACTTATATGTGAGAAAAAGATAATTTAAGGAAGGATCTCTTATGTGAGACAAGGCAGTCAAAGTTAGGGAGTAAAGGTGAAACCAATCGAGGTGATACATAGGATCTCAGGTGGAATGCTACAACATAAATCAAGCTATGATTCATAGTGTTTTTACCCTGGGTTTGAGTGTTAGTTTATCATCTACTAGATAAAATAATCATTAAATAATCTCATTATTATACCACTTATATTTTATTCCTGTCATTTTCATGGTTAATTATTTATGTATTTTTATGTTGCATGATCACTTAATAAATGAATCAAAAAGCATGAAATATGGAATAAAACATAATTGGATTATGCATGAATGTTTTATCAGACATGGTTAATCACTTAAGTAAAATCAAATTAATATTAACAAGTCATGTGAAATGATAAAATGAGATTTTATGCATAAAGATAAAAATCCCTTAACTAAAATATTAATTCAGTGTAGACTTTCACTACTTAAGTTATAATCGACCTCATAGTTAAAAGTGCTTGACCAACCCAAGTTGGGGTGATTTCAAATATCACAGAACTTTTAGCTTGATTTTTTTGGTTGATTTAAAGTAGTTTACATAAAGGGTTAACTACCCAAGTAATAATCGTTTAACTGAGAGGTAAGTGTTGAGGAAATCTTTAAAATAGGATTTCAAGATTAGGGAGTCCACTCAATGGATCAATAAACTATAAGTTAATGCAGTTGTAAAGTTACACCTACCTAAAACCCTTTGAATAACTTTTCGGGGCCAATTATAGGTTATGATAAGGGGAATATGGATCATTGACACAAGATTATCTAAGATACATGACATTCTGAAACTGATGGTGAGGGATATTGGGTTTCAAAAAATAGTGGGAGATTAATGGAATTTAATTAAATCTTAAATTTATTAATCTATTTTTGTAATCAAAATATTTATTAATTAATTTATCTTAATATTTAGAAATGGAAAATAAAAAAAACTTTAAAAATATCACTATGATCAATACTATAGAAGGAAAATATTATCACCGATGTGAATTTCTAGAAATGGTATAGGCGCTTGCACATTATACTACAACGTGAATGAAAATTATACATATTGGGAACCCCACTTCATGGGTTCATTGCCAATGATGCTAGTGATAAAAAGATATGTCTCTATTTGAGGCATGTGGATGATATAACGAATGTCCAATGTTTCATGTTGTCCTCTATATCCAATGAGCTTCTAAAGAAACATGGGGATATGGATATGTATATCATTGTTTCTCACATTTTGGATCTTTATCAAGAGAAGGAGATATCATAGAGATATGAGATATCCAATTCACTATAGACATGTAAGCTTAGAGATTCCATGCCAACTAGGGAATATATAGTTAATATGATTGGCTACATTGAGCGCCTAGACATATTGGGTTTTAGGATCCTTGATGATTTGAGTATAGTTCTCATTCTACCCACCCAAAAAATCTCCAATTTTATTGTGAATTATAATATAAGAAATAGAGATAATACATTTTCAAAACTTTTTATTCTTATTCTCAAAGTTAATAAAGATATGGGGTGTGAAAAAACCACTATCCTTATAGTGAATAAGAAGGGGAGGAACAAGGAAAAGGGTTTGAAGACTCATTTCAAGTCTAAGGATCTAGAGCACCATCCTTTCAAGAAGAAGAATACTTATATGGATGGAAATTAACAAGATGTAGTATGTTTTTCATGTGGTAAGTATAAGGATAAAGGTTTTTGATGAATAAATATCACATATTTTTAGATGAATATTCAATACATTTCATAAACACACACCTTAGGGAAATAGTAGTTTAGTGTCATTGGATACTGAAAAACATGATATTCTTATTACATGAAATATATAAAATATCTCCTGCAAAGATATTCTCACATGGTACTCCTCTTAGTTATACCCTACCTAAACCTTTATTTATAACTTGGGGAAGGAAACATAAGAAAGGGTGAGCTCATATTCTTAGTAAGGGTAAACGTAGGAGATATTAATCTATGGTCATATAAAAGCATAAGATAATTATAAGAGTATGTGATCATGAACATAACTTAATAAGTTCATACCCAACCTTTCATTAATCATAAACATGATTCATGGTATAAAACATTATCATTTCATAAAACATGGTCTATAAGAGTGAGAAATAATCATAAATCAATATTGAACCATAAACTCATGTCATAAAATTGTGGCACCATCATAAATATCGAAAACCATTTCATATGTAAAGGTTAAATACCAAGACCATCAACATATTGGATCATGAATTTTTACCAATTTCCCATTATGGATTAGGATGCACCTATTTATTGTATTGGATCAAGCACATTGACTTGTTTCCCATTGTTATATCATTATATATAAATATTTACCCAATGCATTTGAGGGAGATATATTTCCCACCCATCTCATCGTGAAAACCATAATTATGTGTTCTATAATATCATAAAATATTCATCATATCATCACATCATAACTTGTCTAAAGGAAATGTGTTTCATAAATATTTTATTAATTCACCATAAAATAACCCATGAAAAATAAATCGGTTTCACAAACATTTCATCGATATAAACATTAAACATCCATAGAAATAAAAATGATGGTATCATTAAATATTATCCACAGTAAAGAATAATTAACATCAAGGGATTTCATATTAGATGGAAAATGTTTTTTAAAGATTACTTGAAAAAAAATTTGTGGAAAATAGACTTTCCACATTAAAAAAACTTTTTAAAACATAAAAAAAATCAAAATACTTTTCTCTAGAGATAATTTAGGAAACTTATAAAGGAATCTTTAAAAAATTGAAACATTTCTTGAGGAAAATAACATTTCTTTGAAAATTAATTTTTAAAACTAATAATTAATAAAACATTTTGGAAATCCTTTTCTTTTAAAATAAACTTAAAACTTATAAAGTAATCTTTAAAAATTATTTAAAAATTTTCTTGAGGAAAATAACCTTTATTTGAAAATATCTTTTCAAAACTAAAAAATCATGAAAAAAAATTGGAAGTACTTATCTCTAAAAAATATTGAAACTTGTAAAGTAATATTTAAAAAATATAGTGGTCCTGATAGAGGGAAATTACATACATTTAAAAACAAATATTTCTTTCAAATTTTCAGTAAAAGATAAATGGGACTTAATTTGAAAACAACATGAAGATTCCTTTTAAATAATTTTGTAAAAATTCAAATAAGGGTAGAAATTAATTTAATAAATCCCATATTAACATTAAGAATTTTTAAAAATATTTTTATAAAACATGGATATTAAAGAAAAAAAAGGTTTTTGACCGAAGAGAGAAATAAAGTTGGTTTTATTAAAAAAACATTATTTTGGACTCTTGAGTAAATAAAGAGAGTAAAATTAAAATAAAATATTCATTTTCATGAAATAAACATAGGAAAATAAATTTGATTAGTTTTTTGAGATATGGATCATATGATTTTATCATCAGAAACATTAACATAAACAATCCCAATAAACAATGAGATTGTATCATAAAACCCTTTCCACTTTAGTAACATTGAATCGTAAGCCCCATGAAAGAATAACATTAAATAGAACTTAAAATAAAATTATAATTAATAGATTAATGATATTACATGTAAAAGGGTCTGTATATACACCTCATAAAAGAATATATGTATATCACATAACATTTGTCTCAAAGAAGGAAAATTGAGACAAAAATCTATTACCTTAAGTATCGACTTCATTTTTACACATTTGAACCTACTATATAATAAATATAAGTTTATTATACATATATTAAATAACCATAATTATATATATAATATCATATATTATTTTCTTATGAACTTTTATTACCTATTTATTAATAATTTTATGTTAAAGTTATATGTTTCATGTAATAACTGCTTTATTTTTTGTGTCTATTTTGATTTAGTATTTTTGGTCCTCTTACATTGATCGGGGTTAAACCATCTCCAAAATGTTAAACATGACATAAATATCAATATATTAATTATATATATATTTATAGTAATCCATAAAATTTAGAGATAGAAAATGAAATACACTATTCATGGAGACGGTAGGTCATACGTACGCATAAATGTTGTTTCCATTTTCTCCCCGGATGAAATGAAAGAAAGTAAAATTGTATATTACTATTATAGAATAATTTTTATGTCATATATATCACATATATTAATTAAATTTACTCTAATTACCTCCCATTCAAAGCATTTGTAAAAAATGTATCACATCGATTCACGAAGCAGTAGTCCGCCATATACATGAACAATGTTATCGTATCCCCCATAGAATGGAAAGTAAGAAGGTATATGTGATATAATAATTAATGAATTATATTTATGTTAAAAATATAATATATATATATATATATATATATATAAATTATATCCATCATCATACCCAACTGTGAGATATGTTGATGGAAAATGTGTCATATCAATTTGTGAGGCGGTAGTACATCATACACACAAGCGATGTTATCATTTCCCATTTGAGGGAAGATGAGATTAATGTAGTACATTACCACATAATAATAACATATAATTATATTTAATGTAATTACTTTATTATATTATATTATTTTAATAATATTTTAAGGATATAGAGGAAGAAATAAAATAAAAACACTCGTTGAAGAATGTTACCTCTTCTTCAGGTAACCTCCTTAGGTTTTCACCAAAAACCATCCTAGTTTGGATTTTTAATTAAAATAAGGATCATAGGATGATATTATGTAATTAAGTAAGGTATTTTTATAGGTATTATCTGAACCATAGGTTTTTATAAGTGTGCAGAGAAGAGTAGAACGGGTTTCCTTTCATAAGTGGGGGAGAGGGCACACATGGATTTTTTTAAAAGAAAAAGGTATACCCACGTTTTTATCATGAAAAAAATCTCTAAAATGGACCATTATTGATACCATAAAATATAAGTTCTAAATGCTTCCATAAAATGGGTTTTGGATAGTTTTATATGTCATTTTACCCCTTATATATTTATTTTAACCACTTGGTAGTCCCATTTTCACCTTAATTGAAGCAATTAATTTTTTCTTATTTTACTATTTATAGTGGTAAAAAATTAAGTTGAACATATTATAAAATATAAATTACTCTAATAAAAATATTGTATCCATTTTTATAAATTTAATTCTCATAAGTGGAAAGATTTAACTTAAAATTATACTCGTAGACACAATGAGAAAGTGGTTTTCCAAAGAGAAACTTCTCATAAGTATAAAAAGTTTTAATATCCCAATTCAATATATAATTGATTCTAGTGAACCAAATTGGATTAATTAATATATAATTTAACTAATTTTACTTTTAAATATATCTTAAAATAAAATTTACCATATACATTCTTTAAAAAAGGTAGTTTTTTAATAAAAACAGTATTTTTCACTATTCATTGAAAAAATAATCGTTTATCCAAAATACCAAATAATCACCCAAAGATAATTTTGACATGATTATTCTAAAAATAAAGTTAATTTTATCAAATAAATTTTCTAAAAGTGGAAAAAATTAATTTTCTTATTTTTTTACAAAAAAAAATTAATAAAAACAGTTATTTAAGAAAAATGCATTATCAAGGCATATAAAGACTTCACTAAAACTTAAGTACTTATTTATCAATATATTTTATTTATATAAAACCATTATGCTTAATTTTAAAAAAAATTATTCCTAATCATGTCTCTAAGTTTAATAGTTAGGCTATAATGTTTGTGTTTAAATAATAATATTAATAATATATCATGGTTCGTTAAAACTCGGTGTCACATGTAATGAAAGATAAAATTGGTGTTACGTGTAACATAAGATATTGAATAAATTTAATTTAATAAAAAATAATAATTCCAAAAAACTAATGGTGTTACATTTTACCCCCCTTAAAATTAATTTCTCCCTCAAAATTTTTCACTCTGATACAAACAAATGAGGATACATATACCTCATCATTTACTTAGGTTCTCACGTAGCTTCTTAAAACTAGTGGTTTCACCACAAAACTTTTACAAAGGGAGCGGTCTTATTTATCAACAATTTCTCTTTATGATCCATAATCTCCAATGGTTTTTTATCATAATAAATATCCTACGCCAGTAGTACGACCTCTTAGTTCAGTACATGTGAAGTATCATGTATGTACTTTCTCAGGAGAGATAGATGGAACACATCATGAACTTGAGAGTGATTTGGTGGCAATTCCAAACAATAAGCTATTATCCTGATACAATCAAGAATATCAAAAGGACTAATGTATCTAGGGGTTAGCTTTTCCTTCTTTCCAAACCTTGTAATCTTATTCCATGGAGATATTCATAGGAATACCTTGTACCAAACTTCAAATTATAGATCACATCAGCAATTGTAAACAAAAACATTTTGTTGAATCTGAGATGTATTGATGTGATGATGAATGGATCTAACCTTCTTTTTTATTTCATCATTTTTCTTATGCCCCAATAGCTTTATTTATCCAAATTTATTCCAGAACATTTGAGTTCCAAACTTCTCTCTACAGAGGGATTCAATGAAGATATCAGCGCACTCTCCTGGTCGCCTACTCTGGGTTTACTAGGGTTTTCTCGCCATGCCTCTCTTAGAAACGAGCTTCATCCAACCTGGGTATGAGCTTGATTTTACTACTCAGCTGCTATGGGATTTTTTTTTCTCATCCATCATAGTGGTTTATCTCTAATATTCCTTGAAGACTTCATCCGCTCATTTATCCACTTGATTCATTCATTGTTATCGTCATCGACCACGTGTAACCTTCTAGCTATTCATATCCCCAGATCTGTTCTAGATCTCTACACTCTTGGCCTAATTCAATGGATTTGTGTGTTCACAGGCAGCAACGGTTCAACCGGTGGTGAGCGGTGGTTTGCAATGGTACGGTTTTGGTGTTTTCGGATGCTAGTTAGGGTCATGCAATGGTCTTTTGTGTTATAGTTTTCTTGATGGAATTGGTAAGATGATTTGTGTGGATATCTATTTGTAGGTCATAGGAATCCATGGTTTGTTTAGATGCTTGAATTCATTCTTCTGGTGGTTCATCCTACGTTTAGACTAGTTTACATTCATATGGTTCTTGATTGGTTATTGTGTGTTTTCTAGTTTACAGGTATATCGTGACTTTTGATCTTCTCTTCTGTTTTTTTTCTACTAGTTTCTAGTTGTTTGATTGAGTAGTAGTTGTCTCTATGAGTTTGGGTTCTTTTTTTTTCATCGCATCAGTGTGTGGTACTACTTCTTGTAGTTACTACTGGGTGGGAAGCCTCAAAAGAGGGATGGGTGTGCTGACATCCATTATCTAGCCACATGTCCTCTTATATGGGTGGGTGCCTTGTTTTGATTTTGTGCAGTGTTTTCTGACTTGAGTTTTGTTGCATCAGGTTGACTTGTTGTGATTTTATCACATGCTTTATCGGGTGGGTGGCTCAAAAGAGAGATATTTGTGCTAGTATCTATCCTCCGGTCCTTCTCTACACTTTTTTTTGTGGAAGGAGTGCCCTTCTTCGTTGCGTTTCCAGCACAGTGAAACTTCTTGGCAGGGGGGAAACACTTTATCCTTGACCAATTTCACTATTTCATCATCATTCAGGGGGGGTGATGAATATTTTCTCTTTCTTATCTTGGTATTTTCTTTCTTTTGATCACTTGGGACCATTTATTTCTCCTGGTTTGTGTTTATTAGAATTTTCCATGGTCGTTGTAATGGGTTACCTCTTTCCCATTTTTCAAAATAGTATTTCATGTTTCATTTTCAATAAAGGGTGCTAGACCCTGAACCTTTTTTTTAAAAAAAATAGAGGGATTCAAAAGGAGCCACCTAAATGCTCGAGTAAAATCTATTGTTAAAATAAAACTCTATTAGAGAAAAGGTTTTGATCCCAAAAACCTATGAAATCCATAGAATAAGATATCAGCATATCCTATAGGGTTTGAATTATTCTCTCAGAATTACCATCTTTCTGAGGATGATATACAGTACTTAAACTTAACTCTATATCCAGAGCCTATTGAAGGCTTCTCTAGAACTTTGAGGTAAACCCTAGATCATGATCAGATACAATATAATGTGTTACTCCATGTAATCTTACAAATTCTGTAATGTATATTCTGGAAAGCAGATAAAGATAGAAGTATTCTCTAATGATGATAAAGTTTGATATATTTATAATGTGATCAACTACAACTCAAATAGAATTATTCCCTTTATATGTTTTAAGGAGTCTGACAACAAAATCCATGGTGATGTTTTATTGTTTCCATTATGATATGGGTAATGGTTATAACATACCCTTATACTTTTTTCTCTCATCCTTAACTTTCTAACATACCAAACACCAAGATAAAAAATATATAATATCTCTCTTCATTTCATCACCTAAGAAATACTATTTAAAAACTCTATACATATTTATATTCCAATGATTAATATAGAATGAAGAACTATGAGCTTCCTCTAATAGATCCTTCTTCAAATCAGATATGGATAGAACACATACATATCTTTTGAACCTTATCATTCTATCACAATAAAGGTTAAAATCGTGAACTTTTCTCACCTTATTATGCAACTCCATATCTCCCTTTTGTGCCTCTTTAATTCTCACATGGATATATGTTTAAACACTCATTTGAGAAAGATAAGATCATTATCCTTCAATATCTCTAGATCCATCCTTTTAAATCCATAAATATTGGATCTTTGGTAATCCTCATCATAGAAAAGTGACCATCATCCTTTCAACTCAAAGCATTGGCCACCTTGTTCTCATTCTCAAGGTGGTAATGTCTTGAGTATTAATAATATTTGATCAACTAGAACCATATTCTCTGGAACATATTCAACTCATTCTATGTGAATATATACTTTAAACTTTTGTGATCAGTATATATCTCACACCTTTCTCTGTGATGGTAATTCCTCTATGTCATTAATGAAAAAATTACCTCAACTAACTACAAATCATGAGTTGGGTTATTTTTCTCATAAACCTTCAATTGTAATGATACATAAT
Organism: Viscum album; assembly: GCA_963277665.1. NCBI lineage: Eukaryota > Viridiplantae > Streptophyta > Magnoliopsida > Santalales > Viscaceae > Viscum > Viscum album. Next base: position 1,763,613,816 of record OY728123.1, read on the forward strand.
CTATCACAATATCATTTTTCATGATAACACATACTAATACCTTTTTTGATGCATCATTAGAGATTATAAAACCTTCTCTACTACAAGGTCATGTGAGGACAAGTGCACTAACCAACCTTATTTATAACTCCTTGTAATTCTCCTCACATTCATATGTCCAAAAAAACTTGACTCTTTTCCAAGTTAACATGGTGAGTTTATTAGTACACCATGAAAGTTTCTCCACAAAGCATCGATAATATCCCTTCAAACCAAGAAATTTATGGATCTCGGTCACCATGGTTGGTCTAGGCCAACTTTCAATAATATCTATCTTTGAAGGATCGACAAAAATACCATCACATGAGATTATATATCCTAATAATGAAAATTTACGAAGCCAAAATTCACACTTGGTAAATTTTTCATACATATTTTCCTTACTTAGGGTCCTTAGAACAATCCTCAAATGATCTCCATGATCTTCATTTCTCTTTGATTATATAATAATATCATCTATAAAGACTACCACAAATCGATCAATATAATCTATAAAGACTATATTCATTAAATAAATGATGATAACAGGGGAATTTTTAATACCAAATGGAATCATTATAAATTTATAGTATCCATACCTCATATGGAAGGTTATATTGGTTATGTATTTACTTTTTCCCCTCTACTAATATTACCTAGATCAAAGATCAATCTTGGAAAAGTATTGAGATCCTTGTAATTGATCAAACAATTTATTAATACAGGGTAGAGGATACTTTTTCTTGATATTGATGTTGTTAAGATCTTGATAATCAATGCAAAGACACATTGAACCATCTTTATTTTTAAAAAATAGAATAGGTTCACCTCATGGTGATGCACTAGGGAATATAAATCTCTTATCAAGATTCTCCTAGAGTTTCTTATTCAATTATTGCAACTCAATTAGGGATATTCTATATGGAGTATTTGAAATAGGTGCAATACTAGGTATGAGTTCTATTGTGAACTCAACTTCATGAATTATAGTAAGACCTGGTAATTCCTTTGGAAATAAATCAAAAAACTCCTGAACAATAGGCATGTGTTAAATGTTAATTTTCTCCCCATCCATCTAATACAAATATCCTTCATGTATAGGAATTAAAATCCACAATCTTGAAGTAATTTTCATTGTGATTTTTTACTCTTCCTCGTAATGATAAATGAGCATGGGTTTATTTGGAATACAAAATGTGACTTCCCTTACTCAAAAATTAATATGGATTTTATAGAGAGAAAGTCAATACATTCCTGAATTCACATAAAATTAAACTAAAGAATGAATCAAAATATTTTCATGAATCAATTTCCCACAAACTTCAATCGGTGAGGAACTATAGACTTGTGATATGACCATCATACCATTAGGATTTTTTATAGATAACTCAATATCTAATCGTTGAAATGGTAATTCAATACCATTTATAAATTCCTTATATATAAAAGAGTGGTTAGATCCAAAATCAAATATGGAATTAGATGTTCTAGAGTGGATGATAAGTGTTTTTTTTACCACATCATTCTCATAACCCACTTTGGTAGTCTTGATTTAATTAGATTCCCCTTTTTCTTTGGGTTAAAGAGTATATTGATGTTGATCATAAAATACCTTTGGTTTTGGGAACTAGTTGGAATAATTACCATACTCCTTAAATTTTAAGTATTGGAGTGTGTGTTTTTCATTAGTTGGTGTCCTATTCTCCTTCATTGTATTAATCATCCTATTAATCACATTTTTTCATTCATATGCTTTATAACCTGAATTTTCACATTTAAATCATCTCCCAGTTCCATTCAATAAATTACCTTGATTTTTTTTCCCATGTTTTTGGCATGTAAATGGATGTAATTTCTTTCCACCATGTGATTTATTCATGTTTTCATGAGACACTATATTCCTTTTCATATCAAATACATGGAAATGGTGGGAATATCCAATTTCCATTTCTACCTTGAGTGTACAAAAAAATATTTCTTCATAGCTACTAAAGCATATTATAGCCAATGCCTTTCAGAGAGTTGGTTTTAACCACTGATGAATCGATCTATTTTTATTTCTAGAATGATGATTAAAACAAAGTGTACCTTTAAATACTTGTAAAATTATATTCATAAGTACCAATAGATTCATCATCCTTCTTCTTAAGCTCAATGAATTGCTTCTCCATACTTGTACGTAGAATATGAGATAAGTACTTACTGAAAAATATCCTCCAAAACTTATCCCATTCCATGGATTAAATTTCTTCCTCTTGACTCGTATTCTTAATAAGGTTCCACCATTAATCCACTTCACCTTCTAAATGATAAAAATATAAAACATACTTTTCATGTTCTAAGCACTGGAGAATTAAAAATATCTTCTCAATGGTATTGATCTGTCACTCAACTACTATTGGATCAAAAGAACCACTAAAAGAAGGTGGATGTTGTCTCATGAAGGATTCAAAAAAATTGTTCCCAATTTTTATTTTTTGGAATTTCATCATGATTTATAGCTTTTGAAATTCATGTGAGTGTAAAAATGATAGTTTTTTATTCTATATCCCATAACATTTGGTTGCTCAGGTGGAAAATATTTTATTTTTTGTCACACTCATCATTAACATGGTTTCTTCAGGTTATAACCATTGACTAAAACTAAAAATAATAGTGTAATAAATACTAATCATAGCAGAAAACCACATGATTATGAAAAATCATTTATGGGATGTCTAAATAATGACACCTTATTTTAAATCTATGAAACCTTAGGTTTAACCTAGGTTATCCATGATCCTCATCTATTCAAATCCTTCATAATGGTTTGTAAATAAAATTTGTACTAAATAAAGAATATCCACTAGGAGTTTCAAATTAGGAGTATAGCAAGGCCCATTATCATGCACGATATAATGATCGATTCCAGCTCAATGCACCCTTTTCGGAGTTATTACCCTATATACCTCTTTTCTAGAGCCGCATCCACTTGCAGTATCTAGACAAAGATGTCTTTCTAGGAAAACCACATAATCTCTTTCTTATCAAAACTTTATGATGTTATCCTATACTTATATTTATCCATGGGTTGTTCACTAATTTTTTTCTAATCCTAATCTCTAAGGATTGACTAAAACTTTTCACTGATACCAACTAAAAGTAACCAAACTTTTCATACATAAATATCACATCTTTTTAGATGAATATTCAATACATTTCATAAAAAAACACCCAATTACCATAATAGTTTAGTGTATTTGAAGACTATAAACACAAAATTATAATTTCATGAAATATCTTTATCATCTCCCATAAAGATCTTATCGTATAGTACTCCTTTTAGGTATACCCTACCTAAACCATTCTTCAAAACCTGGGGAAGGAAATATAAGAAAGGGGGAGATTAGATACTCAGTGAGGGTAAACATAGGAGATATAAATCAATGATTATATGAAGGCATAAGATAATCATAAGTGTATGTGATCATAAACATAACTTACTAAGTTCATACCCAACCTTTCATAGATCATAAACATGATGTATTTCATAAAATATATCATTTCATAAAACATGGCCCATAAGAGTTAGAAATCATCATAAATCAATCATGAACCATAATATCATGTCATAAAAATGTGTTATCATCATAAATATAGAAAACCATTTCATATGTCATGGTTAACTACCATGACCATCAACATAGTGGATCAAGACTTTTCACCTATTTCCCATTTTTGGATTAAGATGCACCTATTTCCCATAGTGGATCAATCCCAACAACTTGTTTCCTATTGTAATCTCATAATATATAGATCTTTATACAATGCATTAGAGGGAGATATAGGTCCCACCCATATCATAATGAAAATTATACTTATGTATTCTATAATATAATAAAACATTCATCATATTATCACATAATAACCTATGTAAAGAAAATAGGTTTCCTAAACATTACATCAATTCACCATAGCATAAACTATGAAAAATAAATGGGTTTCATAAACATTTCATCAATATAAATATTAAAAATCAAGAGAAAGAACAATAATGGTATGATTTAATTTTATCCCTATTAAAGCATAAGTAACATTAAAGGATTTCATATTAGATGGAAAATTATTTTGAAAGATTACTTGGAACATTTCTTGAGTAAAATTATCTTTCCACATTGAAAAACAGTTTTTAAAACATAAAATATTTTCAAAATCCTTTTCTATAAATATAATCTTGGAAACTTATAAAGGAACCTTTAAAAATAATTTAAAAAATTTCTTGAAGAAAATAAACTTTCTTTGAAAATAAGTTTTTAAACTAAAAATTCATAAAACATTTTAGAAATATGTTTCTTTGAAAATAAACTTGAAACTTATAAAGGAAGATTTAAAAATCATTTAAAACATTTCTTGAGGAAAATCACCATTCTTTGAAAATAACTTTTTAAAACAAAAAAATCATAAAAGAATTTGGAAATATTTTTCTTTAAAAATAAACTTGAAAATCATAAAGTAATATTTAAAACATATAATGGTCATGATGGTGGTAAATTTCATACATGTTAAAATAAAGATTCCTTTAACATTTTTTGTAAAAGAAAAATTGGAATTGTTTTGAAAATGACATGAATATTCCTTTTAAAACATTTTCAAAAATTCAAAAAAGGGTAAAAATACTTTGTGTAATCCAAAAGGAACATTAAAACATTTTTATAAACCATAGATATGGAAGAAAAAAGTTTTTTTACCAAAGAGAGAAATAAATTTGGTTTTCTTTAAAAACATTATTTTTTGTATATTTAGTACATAAAGAGAAGAAAATTAAATTAAAACATGTATTTTAATGAAATAAATATAGGAGAATAAAATTCATCAGTTTCTTGAGATATGGGTCTTATGATTTCATCATCGGAAACATAAACATAAACAATCCTGGTAAATGATGAGATTATATCATAAAACCCTTTCCACTTTGATAACTTTGAATCGTAAGTCTCATGAAAGAATAAAATTAAGTTAAACTTAAAATATCAGGATAATAAATAAATTAGTTATATTAAATGTAAAATGGGATGTTTATGCACCTTATAAAATAAGATAGGTGCATAATAGAACATATGTATCAAAGAAGAAAAATTGAGACAAAAATCTCTTACCTTAAGAATAGACTTCATTCATACACATTTTAACCTCATTTATAATAAATATAATTTTATTATACATATATTAAAATAACCATACTTATATTTATCATACCATATATGATTTACTTATGACCATTTATTACCTATTTATTAAAAATTCCCTATTAAAGTTACGTTTCAGATAATAACTGCTTTGTTTTTCATGTATTTTTTTATTTGGTATTTTTTTCCTCTTACTTAAATAATGGTTAAATAATATATATAATTTTAAACCTGATATAAATATAATATTTTTTTATTATATATATATATTTAGATTAATCCATAAAATTATAGATAGAAAATGAAATACTCTATTAATGGAGATGGTAGGTCCTATATACGCATGAACATTGTTTCCATTTTCTAGATGGATGAAATGAAAGAAAGATAAATAATATATTACTATTAAAGAATAATTTTTGTTTCATATATATCACATATATTCATTAAATTTACTCTAATTACCTTCCATACAAATCATTAGTGAAAAATGAATCGCATCGCTTCGTAAGGCAGTAGTCTTTCATACACAAGAATGATGTTATCATATCCCCAACAGAATGGAAATTAAGAAGGTATATATGATATAAAAATTATAGAAATATATTTATATTAAAAATATAATATTTATATATATATATATAAATTATATCCATCATCATACCCAACCGCGAGAGGTGTTGATGGACAACGTGTTATATCGATTCGTGAGGCAGTGGTCCGCCGTACACATGAGTGGCGTTGTCATTTCCTATTTAAGGGAATAGAAGATGGATGTGGGTAATTATCATAGAATAATAGAATCTAATTATATGTAATATAATTAGGTTATTATATTATCATGTTTTAATAATATTTGAAGGATTTTGAGGAAGAAATAAAATAAAAATGCTCATTGAAAAATATAACCTCTTCTCTAGTAACCTCCTCAGGTTTGCACAAAAAAATTTACTAGGTTGGATTTATGATCAAAATAAGGATTATAGGATGATATAAGGGAATTAAAGAAGGTATTTAGGTAGATATTTTCTGAACCAAATGGTTTTGGAAGTGTGAAGGGGAGAGGAGAGGAGTGGCCTTTTATAAGTGGGGGAGAAGACACACTTGGAATTTTTGAAAATAAAAAGGTGTACTCATGTTTATCACGCAAAAAGGCTCCAAAATAGAAAATTATCAATAATATGAGATAAGGTAGAAATATGGACAGAAAATGGGTTTTGGAAAAGTTTCTAGGTTGTTTTACCCCTTGTATTTTTAGTTTAACCACAGTAAACTCATTTTCACTTTAATTATGGTAATTAGTTTTATCTACTTTTACTATTCATAATGGAAAAAAATTAATTTTACCTTATTAGAAAATATAAATTATGATGATACCAGTTATGGTTTAAATTTTTACAAATTCAATTCATATAAGTTTTGGAATTTAATTTAAAATTATACCTGCAAATGCGTTGAAAAAGCGGTTTTCCAAAGAGACAATTCTCATAAGTATAGAAAGTTTTGAAATCTCAATTCAATATGGAATTGATTAAAATAACCTAAATTGTATTAATAAATATATAATTGAAATAATTTTACTCTTAAAACCATATTAAAACAAAATTAACCTTATAAATTCTTTAAACGAAAAGGTAGTTTTTTAATAAAAACCAATATTCTCACTATTCATCGAAAAATTAATCTTTTATGAAAAAACCCAAAAAATGGCTTATAAAATTTTGAAATATTTATTCCAATAATTAAGTTAATTATGTAAAATAAATTTTATTAAATTTTAAAAAATTAATTTGATAAGTTTTTACAAAAAGTAATAAAAAATCAGTTTTTTGAGAAAAATGCATTTTCAAAACATATAAAGACTACCAAAAATTAAGTACTTATTTATAAATATATTTTATTTATCTAAAACCATTAAAATTAATTTAAAAAAATATTCATATTCATAGCTCTAAGTTTAATGGCTATGTTATATATTTAATTTTAAATAATAATATTAATAATATATCACAGTTTGTTAAAACTCGGTGTCATGTGTAATGAAAGATAAACTCAATGTTGAGTGTAACACAAGATATTGAAGAAATTTAATTTATTAAAAGATAATAATTAATAAAAACTATATGTTTTACAGTAAGTGGGACCACTGTAAGAGGAATTTCACCCATCCAAAGAATCAAGTAGAAGCTTCAGGTGTGTTCATTATTGAGTGTAATCTTTTAAAACCTACAAGTTAGGTATTAGATACCACCTGTAGTGGTCACACTTATATCAAAATACAATAACCAATTAGATTTTGGAAGGTTTATAGAGATTAGGTGGATCTATGTGCATCCAATAGAGTGTGGTTGGTCTCTTTAGCCATTGGAGACTACCATCTCACATTAATGATAGGATTGATTTTAGTTTTAGAGAATTTTTATTATGTACATAGTGTTACCAAGAACATTATTTTGATTTATTTTTTAGATGTTGATGGATTTATTCTCATATTTGAAAATAAGGGTTTCTATTTTTATAAATATATCATATGTTATGGTATTCCACAGTTAAATAATAGTCTTTATGTATTAAATTATAAAAAACAAATATTGGAAGTTGATAATGAAACAAATATGTGTGACTCGTATAACACCCAACTGTGGTATGACCATCTTGGTCACGTAAATGAGAATCATTTGACAAATATCTATAAATATGGTTACTTATAATCTTTTTGAGCTTAAGACACTTGAAATATGTCATGCTTTTTTACAAGGTATCATGACCAAACCACTATTTAATGGTCAAGATAAAAGGGCCATAGACCTTCTCATACTTTATTACTTTTATAGAAAACTTGAGTGGGTATGGTTATATCTACTTGATGAGGTATAAGTCTGAATCCTTTGATAATTTCAAATAGTTCAAGAATTAAATTGATAATCATATTAGTAAGAAGATAAAGAAACTTTAATCAAATAGAGGCGGTGAATATCTTAATCAAGACTTTATCGACTTTCTATAGGAGTATGATATTTTATCTCAACTCACTCCACCTTATACACCATGGTGGAATTATGTTAGTGAAATGAGGAACCATACACTACTAGACATGGTAAGGTTTGTAATGAGTCATGAAAGCCTTCCTTTATCTGTTTCAGGATATAAATTATAGATAACATCATACTTACAAAACTGAGTACCAACTAAAGTAGAAAATGGTATTCCATTCTATTTATGGAGTGAAAATAAACTTTTTTTGTCTCATGTTAATTCAAGGTTTTCAAGAAATTTGTTAAGGATTTCTCAATCAAAAATCTAGCACCCCAAGGAATAACGTGTATCTTTATAGGGTATCCCAAGGAAATAAGGGGATACTATCTATATAACCCTTTATAAAAGAAAGTTAATGTTGCAAGATATATGGTTTTACTTAGTAATGACCTAATACTCAAGGAGGATAGTGGGAGAATGATTGAATTCAATTAATTTGATGCTTAATATACAAAAGAGTTGGTATAGAAATTGATTCCACATATCCCTATGGAAGTAGTTATTCCTAAAACAAAAGTACTATGTTGGAGTGCTTAAGAGGTAAAATAACTGGAGATATATGGTTTTCTAGTCACCAATGATGGTGATTAATTATTGATTGACAATAACTATCCTCTCTCCTATAAGGAACTAGTAGAGATCTCAGAAGCTACAATATGGAAATAATCCATGAATTCTGAGATGAATTCTATGTATCAAAACCAAGATTGGGTTCTGATTAGTCTGCCAATTGTTGTAAATTCCATTGGGTGTAAATGGGTATTCAAGAGAAAAATAGATAAGGATGGTAAATTAAATACCTATAAATCACAGTTAGTGGCTAAAGTGTTTAGACAACATTAAGGCATTTACTATTAATAAGACCTTTCTCTAGTTTCATGTTTAAATCCATAATAATTTTTCTTGTCATGGAAGCTTATTGTGACAATGAGTTTTGGTAAATGTATATGAAAATTGTTTTCCTTAATATTAACCTTCAATAGGATGTGTATATGACACAATCAAAAGGGTTTGTGACTCTATAAAATGAAAAAAAAATGCCAGTTATAGAGATCTATTTATGGATTAAAGTAAGAATCTGAGTCCTGGAATATTCAATTTAATGAAGCCATAAAATATTTTGTTTTAATTAAGAAAAAATTAAATCCATGTATTTATAATTGGTTTAGTGGGAGTATGGTTATTTTCATAGTAGTATATGTTGATGACATATTACTAATTGGAAACAATATACTGTCATTATAAGAGGTTAATGTGTGGTTGAGCAAGTTCGTATCCATGAAGAACTTAGGTGAAGTAGTCAACGTTATAGGGATCAAGATCATGTGTGATAGATATAACAAGACTTCTGCACTAAGTCGTGGTATATACATTGACCAAATACTGAAGAGGTTCAATATGGAACAATACAAGAGGGGATTGATTCCATTGTCACATGGTATATATATTTCCAAGAAAATATGTCATCAAACACCAAAGTAAAAGAGAGAATGATTAAGATACCATAGTCTTATATGATGTTGCCTATTCCTTGAGCATGGTAGTTAGATATCAAGAAGATCCAGGTTAATAACATTAGACTGTTGTTATGGATATCCTGAAGTATCTAAGGTAAACTAAGGATATATTCCTAGTGTATGGAAGGGAACAAGGCTAGTAATCAAGTGTTATATTGATGATAGATTTTAGACAGATCATAATGATTTGAATTCATAGTCTAGATATATCTTTTGCATCAATAGAGTATTTGTGGGCTAAAAGAGTTCAAAGAAGCTAGTTTTCATTGATTCTATAGTGGAGTTGGAGTATATTGTGGCTTCTGATGTATCCAAGGAATCATTTTGGACTCACAACTTTGTCCAAGATCTTGATACAATTCCTAGTATTAAAGACCTTATCGTGGTTTACTATGACAACATTGCAGTGGTTGATCTCTCCAAAGAGTTGAGGTCAGACCAAAGGATAAAGCACATACTTTAGAAGTTTCATATCTTGAGTGATTTTTTCTCAATTAGGTGAAGTTTTGGTGAGTAGAGTATTCATAGATTAAAGTGTGGCAGACCCCTTGACCAAGGCTTTATCTCAGTAGGCATGAGTATCATGTGATAACTAGTAGACTAAAAGTTGTTGTCAGTTGGCTCTATTACAAGTGGGATTCTATTGGGTTTGGTTCCCTATAACTAAATTTCTTAGTACTTGATTACATCTTTTCATTATTAATAAATTTTATTATCTCATCATGATTAATCCTCTACATGAAATTTATATGTGATAATTTCCTAAGAATATATGTCACGCTGAAAGGTCATAGCAGTTCCCCACTATGATAAAAAATAAAAGGTTCTGTGACATAATTATTGAATATATATTTCATATATGGATGGTATTGTCTAAAGGTACATAGAAAAAATAGGATACTAGGGGTAGGATTCTCATAAGAGATTGAGACACCTTCTCACGGTGTTCTACCTTTGTGATCTCTAATATAGGAGGTTATGAGAACATACCATTTAATAGAAAATCCACATCTCCATGTTTCATTGGATAATCCTATATTTATACTTGTGTATTAATCCTTAGAAATTAATATTATCATTAATGGATATCATGAATCACATACTTTAATGTATTGATAAAAATTATGATGACATATACTCACATTGGGGTAGGATACATTGGGTGTGTCATGAGTGATATTGAATTAATGGATAATGTGAAAAAATATTTATCCCTTCTATCCCTTGATGAAAGTTTATATCTCATACCCTTTGATAGGAATGGAACTACCTATATAAATCCATATCCATGTGTTGGGTGGGAAAGTTCATTTCAAGAAATTCAAATAAAGAGACATCGAGTATATAGGTTGATGGAACTATCATGAAACCTGCTTGATTTGAGATTTCATGATAAAAAATTATATTACACGGTAAGTATTCATAGGATACTGGATGGCATTGCGGCATTAATAACTTTCACTATGGGATCCTTAGCGTGTTTCTAGATTCTAACCTTGGACTTTAGGTGGTTATGTCAAATGCTCATGATAAAGAGGCCTAGAGGGTCACACACTAAGTAATTTCATCTTGGGGTTTGCAGCACTACATTTCAATTGGTCCTCTAGATTCAAAGAATTTATTTTTACTATTTAAAGAGGAGGAAGATTTTATGAGGTGTGGTCGCGCCAATGCTAGTTTTTTGGTTCATTCATATTTCTTTTGTTTAGATGGTTGATTGACTATCATATGGGTCAGGATCCTCCTTCAGATGTGGTTTGGGTGTGCCTTCTAGGTTTACCCCTATCCTTTTTCAATATGGAAATTTTGAGACTAGTAGGTAACACTTATGGTATATTATTATGCTTATATCTGTGTTCTATGTGACTACAGCATCCTACTTATGACTTCATATGTGTGGAAGCAGCCTTATCCAAATATATACCTATATTTATTTGGATTGGTATTACTGAGGAATATCATTTCAAACAGTAGGTGATATACAAAGCATGACCTCCTTTCTGTAGAGATCATTGCCGGAAAGCACATGGTTTAGTTGAATTTCATAGGACCATCTTAGAAAAGAACCTGGATGTGTCTCACATGGATGAAGTGTATAGGGGTCGGATTGTTAGTGAGGTTAGGGGTAGACATGTATCGGGTGCTTCCCATCTGAATGACCATGCTTGTCAGGTTTAATTACAGAATGAGTTCCAATTTGGGTTGTGGAAAAACTATAACCCATAGCCGGTTCGTGGTGATCTCCAATAGAGTGGGGTGGTGATCAGTGAGATATTGGTCACTCTACTAAAAGTTAACAATCCTTCTCTTGTAAATAATGTGTCCCTCCAGGGTATCCCGATCACTGTAGATAGGATGTATTATCAGTGAGATCAAGGGGATACTAGCATGTCTAGAATTTTTATGGCATAATATCATATTTGGGAGGCAAGAATGATAGATCTAAAAACATTAATGGAAAAAAAGGAAGCATGATGTTTTGGATAGGGTGCTTATAGATAGGGGTTAGTTTGAGCTAAGTGATATCCAAGGGGTGGTGTTAAGCCCTCTCAACAAGAAAGAAAACAAGGGAATAGAAAATTTATGTCCTAATACGTAGCCAGGAGCCAAGTGACTCACTGGGTTCTAAGTAGCCAACATATTTGGGCCCTTGGGAGATGTTATCCTTATCTTCAAATAGGATTCTATTTGAAAATTAGCTGGATCTAGAAAGAATAAGAAGCAAGCCGGAGGTAATGAAACAAGTCAGGGAATAGACAAACATTTTTCTCCAAAATATATTCCCACTAATGGTAGAGTAGTTGATAAAGGATTTTATTCAGAATCAAACTAGGAATCATATTCACTTGTGGATGGTTTTTTCTATTCATGAAGGAAGAAAGGGGAAAATATGCTAGGGATTCTAAGTACTTTTCATACCCTTCTAAGAAGAAGAAAAATAATCAAAAAGACTACTCTTACCTTCACAAACCTATGTTCACTCAATTTGGTAGGAAGATGGGTGTTCCTTAGGGAGTGATGGACCAATGATTCGATGAAACCTTGGTTACAAAGGTTCCCTTAGACTCCAACCCTTATAAGGTATGTGAATCATCAGAAGTCCAAAAGAAGGGATACTCTATGAGAACCTTGATTCTCAATTACAAGATTATAGTGGTGTTTAGTAATTTTAGAAAGGCTACAAAATAATAAATCAATGGGGAAATACTTGGGAAATATGCCTTAATAATGGAGGTATAGGACAGTCTTGATCAAGGTAGATATACATAGAATCTCAGCTTAGAATATATGGTGTGGTAAACCTCACAACTCGATGTCTTGTTCCTTGATTTTATCCCTCCATTTGACATTAAGTCATTTCTAGAGTTTTTGAATTTTATTTCAATCTAGTTAGAGGGATATGTCACCTCACACCCAAAAACTGATATCAGAGACATAGATTGAAAGTATTGGATTGACTTGGGTGGGAAGCCTATATAGTGATGAATGGTTCTATTTTTTTTATTTGTTTCTCCTTTTTCTGTAGTGTTTTCACTGATTTTTGGGGTTTACCACTTTACCTAAAGTGATTTTTCCTAAAAAATGAAATAAAAAATTCATTTGATAAAAAAATATCGACAAAGGAAAGAGGAATGAGATTAATAGTCTGATTGGAAATGGTATAAATGATATTTATTTATATTATTAATATGTTTCACATGTCAAGTGATCAATAAAAAATATTATTATTATTATTTGACATGGGTTCTAATTAGAATTATTAGGTTTGTAAGGGTCTTGTGTGCAATTTTCCAACCCTAAAATTTCCATAATAAATATATAATTATAACACTTTCCTAAATCACTTAGTGGTATTCATAATGGATAAAGAGAGACTATCTCATTCCCTAGAGAGATATCTATAGATATAGAGCACACTATTTCTTCCTCCTCTCTCAATACTTTGAGAGAACATAAATATTTCTTCCTACTTCGAGAAGAATATTGTTGCAATAAACCATGAACAATGCAAGAAACTAGGATCATCCATACTAGCACACGAAAATTCTATGGCTATGTTAATAGATTGTGGTGGGCATGTGGATCACCACTAGAGGTATTTTTTACTTGGATCCTACAGCACAATGACGGTATGAAAAGATCTAGTTAATTAGACCATCAATGAAGAGAGGAATTACAAGTTGAGGCAATTCTATATCTACTTAAAAATTAATTATAAAATACATGTGAAGATCCTTCTATTCTGGTTCTAGTATGTTAATCTAGGCAAGTAATCTATAGTTTTCATTGGAAATGACATTTTAATCATGTGTTGCAATGATTATACATAAATTAAAACTAAAAGCTGAGTTGTTCATACCACCAAAGGATACTTCTGTTGTGCCCAGAACCTACATTTATGATGATAGATATTTAATGAGTTTCATCATTTATATTTTTTAAGATGATTTGGAAGTTTTGCATCTGTTTTTGTGTTTTCCTATTTGGTGAAGGTATATCTAATGGTTTTGATTCCATTGAAAATGTGTGATGGTTTTTTGTGTTGTGACGACCAATGTGGTCTTGATTCATGAGAGGCACTAGGTTTGAGGACGTCCTCCTCAAGCTTCCATCTTTTTCATATTTTAATTTAGATTTTTATGATATTATGTGGTTTGGTAATGTTTTTTTCTTGTAAGTATGGATTGAGTTGGTCTCATCTCTGGTTAATGGTGTAAGTGCTCTCAATAATCCTAAAAAATTGGTTTTTATAAAAAAATGAATTGGAGTTTAATTATTTTAATGATTATATATTATAATAACATTTTATTTTATTTCATAATTTTTATTATTTAAAAATAGGCCATGGAATCACTATCATCTATATACATACTAAAGAAGCATTTTTCTGCTTACGTGTCCTCCTCCCACGCATCCACGTCACCACACATTATTATCCAACCCTGAAATTACCTCTAGCAATCCCGACCTGGATTAGGCTTTTCCATTTCTATTCGCACCCCTCCTTGATTCTCTGCCTCTATTCTTCGCTCCATTCCCTAGGGTTTCCACACCCCTCCCTGATTCCCACCTCCCCGATTCCACTCTCCCTCTCCCTCCCATCCCCAAATCTCCTCTCCAGCCACAACTGTACTTGCGCTTGATCTGACTTCATCCCTGAATCCTCTCTCCCTCTCCCCTCGCATCCCCAAATCCCCTCTCTAGCTACAACTCCACCTGCATGTGATCCAACATCAGCTCTTCTGACTTCGGCTCCTCCAAATTCAGCTCCTCCAAATTCGGCTCCTTCGAATTTGTCTTCTCCAACTTCGGCTCCTCCGACTGCATCTCTTCCGACTACCGCTCCTCCGAATTCGGCTCCTCTGACTTCGGATCGTCCAAGATCGACTCCACTAACATCATCTCTTCCAATTGTAGTTCATCCAACATTGTCTCCTCTGACTTCATATCCTTCGACTATGCGTTCTCCTCAACTGGTGACTCTAACTTCAGTACTCCCACATTCATGTCCTCTTCTTCACCTAGGGTTCCCTTTCCCTCGAGCATGCAACGAGTAAGACCAGGTATAAACCAGTGTCAAACATACCATGAACTGTCAAATATCTTCATGTATCAATGAATTTGATTTCATATGGTGTTTTTATTAGACTATTAATCTATATTCTTTTCCACGGCTGATGGGTATCTAAATCCAAATTCTAATTTTAAGTGACAAATCTTGGAATAGAACATCAGTTGAAATTTTGCAAGCTTATACATGACTTAAACATGAGTGACTGTAAGGTATATGTTCAAATCTAAAATAAGGGTTTATTGCATATCTAATCATTATTGTATCTAGGCTTGTGTGTGTGCTGCAGATAAAGATTACATATAGAAGCACATAGTATGAGTTGAAATGTGTTTTAAGAAATGATCATGGTTGTTTGGAAGATGGAATTTTTGTTTTAATTTGAAATTTATTTTCGGTTTCCCAATCACCATGGTGAATGAAGGACCGCTTTCCATATATTTTTTGTATGTTCGCATTCATATGTTGAAATATTTTTTAAGAATGTGCATATATATTATATGCATCAGTTTGATTGAACTGCATTCTGAAAAAATTACATCCATTGAGAAATTGAAGGATTTTTTAAAACCTACAAATCAAAAATTCACATTACTGAAGTACGATTGATTTCTGTTTTCTAGTCACAATGTATACTATTCAAGATAGGGGACCATGTATCTTTGGAATTTTGATTATTCTATGTTTCTTATTCCCTATTAATTTGTTGTATTGTTTCCTTTTTGGGATATCATTATGATTCTACTAGATTTCCAAATTATGTTTTCTAATATGCCTACAATAGAATCTATTTATCATTAGAGTACTTATATTTAATTATTTTTCAATGTAGGAGTAAGAAACATAGAAGTTTAATGGAAATTTTAACTCAATGTGTATCATTTTACTGTTATTGGAGTGCAGCAACACATCGGCATATGGTTTACTGTATGCTCTTGAACTCATCTTGTGTGGCATGAACCTGAATGCTTCATTTTTAACTGATCATTGCACAAAATATTTGAATTATTGGCACCCTAAAAAGAGAATTTTCTAAAATTTTTCTTATTATTATTGTCCATGGTTTGACTATTTCATTTCTTATTTGATATATATTGACCTGCGTTATTACTACAATGGGAGCTTCATTATTCAAAGAGACCCTCAGAATGGGTGGAGTGTGCCACCACATGAAGGTTACTTCCAATTTATCTTCGTTTTCATTTTAATAATGACGATTCCATTCAACTTATGATTATTTAAATGCAGTTATTTATTTTTCCATTATACTTTTCATTTTACAGATTTAGTTATAAATATATTATTTCGTATCATGCATGCATACACACATGTAGTTATTCATGTTTCCATTGAGACTCATGAAGCACTCCAAATCGATTTCTAAAGCATTATGGTCACTATTACAGTTTAATTGCTTTCATTAGAAATTGTTCATAATGATTATGCATTTTAAGGTAATTATTCTTATTATAATTTATGCATTTTTGTATTCTTCCATGTTTTGAATATTGTCATTATAAATACATGTTATATGTCTCTAACTACATGTATTATGCATTCTAATTCAGAACACTTATGTTTGAACTAACCTTTTTTGGAAATATCCTCATGATTTATTTATTTTTCACTATGGTTTCCCAATTTGACTATTTTTTTTTGTTTTTTGTACTTATCATGTTTGTGGGGGATTTAAAGTGCATGTAATGTTGAAACCATTAAAGTTGGAGGAATTTGAGAGGCCATCTAAATGGGTAAAGTGTATTACCACTTGAAGGATAGTTATAATTTACTTTCATTTTCATTTTAATAATTATGATTACATTTAACTTATGATTATTTAAATTCAGTTATTCATTTTTCATTACTCTTTTCATTTTACATATTTAGTTATAAATATATATTTTTCATATTCTACATGCATATAGAAATTTAGTTATTCATGTTGCTCTTTAAGGTAATTATTCCTATTACAATTTCTGTATTTTGGTATTTTTCCATATTTCCAATCTTGTCATTATGAATACATGTTATACATATCTAAATACATGTAATATGCATTCTAATCTTTTTGAGAAATAGGAGTGTAAATTTTTGGTTATCGGAAAATCCATGCACTTATATGTGTTTTCATATTGTATATGCACTTATTAATGGAAATTGTTTTTTATCATTTAAGCCACAAATGGACTAACTTTTCAGGAAATTAGAATTGTTGTGATAGTTCATTTGAGCTTGAAAATGACCTGAAGCATGATGTTCATGAGGGAAAACTGAGATTTACAGGCAAAAAAGTATTATAGATATTACTTTTTATACACCCTGGATTTCTTTGTTTCTTTTTGTGTTTTTTGGCTATTTAACTCTATGTTCATTGAAATTTTTTAAGACCATGTATGATTGAAGTTTTGAATGTGTTTAGTGTCATGACTAAACAATGTTATTTCTAGTTGGGCTATAGGTATGGGATTCCAGTGATCTTTTCTTTCCTAAAGGTATGCTTCACTAATTTGAATCTCTTGGGACCCATTTGACTATGAAAAATGTCTTTTGGTTTATATTTTCATGGGTTATGTTTTACTAAACCTTGTATTTTCATAATTCTTCTTTTATTTATTTGTGTAGGATCATCCTTCCATAATTTGGATCATCCACAGTATTTTCCAGAAGGTATGTTGCACTAATTTAAAAAGAGACATATGATAACTCTTATGGGGAAGGGTGATATTGATTATTCAGTACCATATTTATTTCCCATATTGTTATATATATATATATATATATATATATATATATATTCATGTGTGTGTATTTGTTTTCATTTGTAGTATTCACTCAGTAGTATATATATGTGTTTATCTTCATGTGTGTGTATTTTTTTCATTTTTTTTATTTTTTATACCGGAAGATTTTGTGTCTGTACATACAGGATGTGACTATGATAAAATTTCTCACAGATGAGGTATTACTAAGAGATATGATGGATGATCCTCTTTTGAGCAACTATATGTGTTATATTATCCTTTTTTATGCATTCTATTTTATTAACCAAGATTCCATTGACAGCCATATTATATGTGTCATTACATTAATTTTTTTGGACATGATCCTGTTAGTGTAATTATGGTGGATGAGGCCCAGGTTATATCCATTTCAACATATATCTTATTGTGAATCCTGAAAAAGGTAATTTTTTTATAAGATCAATCTCTTTGAAATTTTTACAGAAATCGAACAGTTCATATGTATCCTTTTTTCACGTATCATCATAAATCCATATCCAACATTGTCAACCTAAACTGTGCCACATTATCACATCAGCTACAATTGAAGAAAAATAAATTTCTCATTTTTTCAAGGAGGTTTTTCTTCAAGGACAAATATGCAATGAAGATTATATTTTTTTTGTAGGATGTGTGTTTCCATTCAATAATGTTTATAACACACCTATTTTAATTATTTAAAATTAGAATAAAGAATCATATAGTGGATGTTGTAGACCTTGGATCAAGGGAAGAACCTATTATCTTATCCATTGAGGTATGCTGTTTTTATTTTTTAACATTTTTTCCTCAACTAATAAAAATGCGCATTGTTTGGCCTTTTATCTTTCTCTGGCATTTCTTTTAAAAACCCAAAAAAATCATCCTTAATCAACGAATTTGGCTTGTAGTTGTGCTATTTTTTGTGACACAACAACAAACAAGCCATAAAACACATTGTCTATTTTCTTTTTTGGGTGATGTTATGACAATTTAATTGGACCTAACCTCTGAAATATGTCTATAGTGGCTGGTATGTTCATAATCATGCATGTTCGTGAGTTGAGAAATGTTTCATAAACTATGACCTGGAGTGGATGGTTTCTACTGTGTCCTGGAGTGGCTGGTTTCTACTATGTTTAATATTCCACACACATATGTTACAACCCTTGCTGCTAAACAAAGTCCTGGAGTGGCTGGTATGTTCATAATATTGCATGTTCATTAGTTGAGAAAATTTTCATAAAATTTGTTATCTTTAGTTTATTGCTTCATATCTCATCCCATGATCAAATCCCTCTTCCTTTGTTGATAGGTACACTAAATTTGGAGGTTCTATGACTTTCATGCCTGCTAATGACTTGGTAGCCCAGAATTGATCAAATAAACTTCTAAGGGAGATGACGGAGAATCTCAAGAGAGCTCATGCAGATACTCAAGGGATGCGTATGGGCGCTGTTCAGGTGATCCATTCAATGAATTCGTGATTTATAATGCTATTAAATAGTCATGTTGTCTATTTCAGATGTTGTAATTCATATGTCAATGAAAATTCTTTTTTTAAACCGAGGAATCGTTTTATTGGATTAGAAACAACTGGGTTTGTTTTTTATTAGGCACATAAACATACATTTGAGTTTACTCGTATTTTATTTCAACATTTTCTAATAGTTTTTTAGTTTTCCATACGTATTTCACATTTAGAGAAAAAAAATTTGTTTACCCAGATTTTATTTTAAAAGTTTTTTTTTTGCAAATGGATCATAAAAATATTATACCGTGTAAGGTTTTATCCTTGAAATTTGTTTTTTCTATTATAGTTTCATATTCTAAATTAGTATTATTCTGAAAATTATTATTTATAGTTGTTGGATTACAATTCTTCATTATAGGAATCTATTTTATATTTTCTATATTTTGATTCATATACATATATAATAATGCATTTGAATAATGAGTTGAATTTTTTTAGTAATATCTTCTAGAATTGTAGAAGTTATAATACATATCTTTGAGAAACATAATTTGAATTAATCTATATAGATTTCTGTATTCTTGATTAGCTTCACATTAAAATGTAGTATTTTTAATTTTCTATTGTATTACATTTCCAAATCAAAACCAATATGATAGAAGCTGAATTTTAATGTATATAGCGTAGAAACACAATGTGTATATTTGAATAGTGAGATGTTATATCTTTTCTGTATTAGATATATTTCATCAATGTAATGATTATAAATGTATATAGATGATGAATAATCATAAATGAAATCAATAATGCGGACATCTTCCAGATTAAAGAGTATATTGCATAATGTTTATATATTTTAGAACCCTTTATAAAATACATAATACTGTATATATTTTGAAAAATGAACATATATATTTTAATTATTATTTTATCAATAAGATATGTGCATTACGTATAGGTATATTATATATAATAAATATGGAAATTGTTTACTGATTATATTCTTATTTAAACACTACTATTTGTTTTCACCATATGTCTGAAATCTTAATGTTCTAATGTTAATACTTATATTTAATATTTTCCATTCACATTATTAATTTTTAATTTTATTATCCTTATTTTTAATTTTAACCCCAGTCGATAATTATTACAATGAGCTTTCTCTTCCACCGGGTGTTGAATTGGAGCTTACATATAGGGATTTTAAACCCTTCAAGTAATTCAATAGAGGCATTACTGTTAGGACCAATAGGGGACTATATACCCTGAGAGGGGGGGTGAATCAGGGTATGAATATTCTTTTTCAAAATTCTTCCTGCCCCACTAGATCTTGACCTCTTTATTACAAGGGTCACTTTGTTTGCACTTGTGTGTTTATTATGATCACTTATTTTCTTCTTTATCTGATGATGATGCTTTAAATGCAATGCAGGGAAGTAAGCAGGCAAACACAGAGATTTTTACTTGGTTCACCCTCACTGGGCTACATCCAAGGAGCATATGCCGACAAGTTTCCGGTAGTACCAAATTCCACTATTCTTCACTAGATGTGGATACAAAGGTTCGAGAACAGTCACTCTGTCCCAGGCTCACTGCCTTTACAAGGTTTAGGGTCAACTCACTACTTTCCCAAGGGTCACACCATATTTCTCTCTCTCTAGCTCACTACCGGTGGAGAGGATCACCTTCTTCCTCTTCCTTTACTCACTGCTTCGGAAAGGATCCACTCACAGTTTATAAACTTGTAGGTCTCTTCATTGTCTCTAATCAATGAATCCTCTGTTGTATGTAGATGCTCTATTGAGGTTCAATGTTCATCCACTGATGAATACCGCTTTACCATAGATGTTCTGGGAAAATTCTAACTTTCACACAACCCTAGGGTGACTTGTGCGCCCCTTTAACCAGTGCACAGCCTATGCCTTCATTGTGGAAAAACCAACCTACGCGCCACACCTGCTGGCCAAAACCTACTGGCCAAAACCTGCTAGCCACCACCTGTTGGCCAAGACTTACTGGAAAAGACCTGCTGGCCAACACCTGCTGGCCAACACATGTTGGCCAACACCTGGGCATTTTGAGGACTTGCGCGCCAAACACCTGCGCGCCAAAAACCTGCGTGCCAAAAACCTGCGCGCCAAAAACCTGCGCACCAAAAACCTGTGCGCCAAACACCTGCGTGCCACTTTTCCTTTGCCAAATTTTTGATGTTATAAATTTGAAAAAATTCCTATCATATACCATTAGAAAACTCCTTAACACAAGATCACAACTCCCATTTCCAAAAACACTTTTCCCCATTCTCTAAGAAAACTCCCTTTGTCAACAGTTTGAGTCATTGAGACTCGCTTTGTCAACAAACACAACATGTAGCCCTGCATTGTCAAAAAACACAATCATCTCAAAAATGCTCCAATGATACATTAAGGGATTTTTTTCCAACAGTCTCCCACTTTGGGTTTGTTGATAACTCTTCTCAAAACAATTCTCCGTTATTTGATACCTCATTAAGGATTCATTCATCTTCAGCCACCATTTTCCTCTTGCGATGTAGATAGAAATCAAAGATTTACTCAACACATACTCTAAGCCCACATGAGCAATGCTCAGCATGAGAAACAATATTATCATGAAACGTTCATCTATGAGTCACTTCGTTTCTAACACCACTATTGATACCATCCTAATGCCAATTAAAATTTTCATGCCAACCTTATATCAACCATACTTATACTTTTATCACGCTCCTCAGCTGTCGTGATATCTATTATTTGATCGATCATGTCTAGCATCGTCTGATTTAATTTTCTCCCCCTATCTCACTGCTCCACCAGCTTCTCCCCATACCATTCATGATTTATCAAGTAGTCACATTGTCTCCCCCTTGAACAATCACTTGTCTCCCTCTTGAACAATCATTGTTTTCTCCCCCTTTGTCAACGAACCCAAAGAGAACTCTTTTGCGGTCTATAACAGAGTAAAAACGCATATTAGTGCATTAGGGAAAACACAACATACCTCAGGGAGAGGGTAGAGGTACACATCCACACGATTTTAAGTGCGAGGAGTCGACTGAACTCCCAAATCTAGTCAATGTCTCTCAAAATCTTCCTTGGGTAAGGCCTTTGTCAGAATATTTGTAACCTGTAGCTCTGTAGGAACATACTCCAACTTCACGATTCCCTACTCAGACTTATCTTGATAAAATGATACTTTATCTCAATGTGATTTTTCCTTGAATGATGGATGGGATTTTTTTCTCAGATTGATAGCACTTGAGTTATCACACTGGATTCTGATCGGAGACTTTACTTCAAATCCCATATCTTCAAGCTGCTACTTCATCCACAATAATTGTATGCATGCTTGAGTGGCCATAATATACTCAGCCTCTGCGGTGCTCAATGAAATGCAATCTTGCTTCTTACTTATCCAATAAATACACAATCCACCAAGATATAATGCACATCCTGACATTGATTTCATGTCATCTGCTGATCTGGCCCAGTCTGCATCTGTGTAACCCAATAACTCGGTTTGAGATTTTTCATTATATGTCAAGCCAAAGTCCACCATGCCCTTGATATACTGAAGTATTCTTTTCACTGCAATCATGTGTCTTTCCTTGGGATTACTCTGATATCTCACTTCTTAGCATTGTAAAAAATAATTCCAGGCCTTGTTGCGGTCAAGTAGAGAAAACTTCCAATAATTTGCCTATATTCTGTGATATTAACTGTCTTGCCATCCTCATCTTTTGATAATTTCATCCGGGTAGCAACTAGAGTCTTCATATCCTTGGAATTTTCCATTCCAAACCTTCTTAAAACCTCCTTGGCATATTTGGATTGAGAAATGAAAGTTCCATTACTTCCTTGTGTCACCTATAAACCAAGGAAAAATGTTAGCTCTCCAATCATTGACATTTCAAACACATTTTTCATGAATTCGGAAAACTGTCTGCACTGAGCTTCATCTGATCCGCCAAATATTATGTCATCGACATAAACCAACACCATCATCCTTTTATTAGTGTTGTTTCTGAAAAAGAGATTGTAATTAACTCCCCCATGCTGGAAACCAAACTTCTTCAAGTACTGATCAAGCCTTGAGTACCATGCTCTTGGTGCTTGTTTCATCCCATACAGCACCTTCTTCAGCCTGCAAACTTTGTTCTCATCCTCATGAATGATAAAACCATCTGGATGCTCAATGTACACCTCTTCTTCCAGAACCCCATTTATAAATGCATATTTGACATCCATCTGGAACACTTTGAACTTTCTTTGCACTACTATGGCCAAAAATAATATAATTGTCTCCAGCCTAGAAACTGGTGAAAATGTCTCATCAACATCAATAACCTCTATTTGGGAGTATCCTTTACACACCATTTGTGATTTTTTACTGTTCCATATTCATTCATATTGTTACGAAAGACCCATTTAGTCCCGATGACGTTCTTATCTGCTGGCCTCGAAACAATCTCCCATGTCTGGTTCTTCTCAATCTGATCAAGTTCTTCATTCATAGCCTGAACCCAGTTTTCATCTTCAGCTGTATCGGAAAAAAAAATTGGCTCCATATGGAATAAAAATGATGTTTTCTATAATGATTTAATTTTACAAGTCTGAACTGGAGCTTTCTGATCACCAATGATATTTTTCCTATCTATTTCAGCTCGACTCTTTGGCTTCCTTGTAGTCACAGACTTGACACTTTCTTGTTCATCATCAGTATCTTCTTCTGAATTATAATTTTCACTTCTACTCCCCTGAGTCTCTTACCACATCCTCACTTTCAATAAAAAAAACTTTTCATTGTGTCATTGTTCAATGACGTCATTTCTTTCAACTTCTACTCTCAGATTTTTGTTGACACGCCTTTGATTTTCTCTCGCAGCTTCTTGGTATCCTGAAAGCAGTTAGCTGATACCACATTGTTAGAACAAAAAATATAATCATCAAAACCTATGTGTTGCTAATTTTTCCCCGATCATTCTTCATGAACATAAACATTCATCCTTCATATCACATTGTGATCTTGCATCTGATTAGGATATAGAATGCTCCCCCTGTGTTATGCAACTCTTCTAGTTGTTAGGCCCAACTGTATAGACCCATAACCATTCTTCTCCTCATGCATCTTTTATTATCTGTCACTCAGCATTTATCCACTAACAGAATCTCTAAGCCTACTAAGTTGGAACTCGGTGTAGGAAACAAGAGATAAAGTTAATAACCCAATCACTTCCTATTGTGCTCTATTTCTCCCTTTCTTCTTCAACTTTGGTACCTAATTTGAATAAATTTAAACTCTGAAGCATATCACTTATCCACTTTGAATCTTTAGATGCCACTTCCCCTTGGATCGTATCTCCCTAAAACCTGAAACACTTGAATAATCAGTTAACAACATTTATACACATAGGGAGAGGGGTAACTTCTGGAATCCTCAAGATGAGGATAGTGGTTGATCCTGAAGGGTAAACCCTTTGATTATTTCTTGAAGATCATCACACTCTTTCTTTGCTTCTTCTAGAGGCCTATCTAACTTCAATTTCTCTGTCCATATGACTAAGCATTCATTACCCATATGCTGAGCCTTTTTCCGATACGTAGATTCTGCAGGCTTGACTTTTCTCACCATTTGGGGCTTAAACCCACTAGTACATATCTCCATCTTTTATGTTTCACCAAAATTCCATTTCCCTTGATTCCTTATCTGGGTAGGAATCTCGCTACTTGTCATCTTCCCTTTCTTATTGCACCATTGTCGGGGTATTTCTCTTTCCTTCACTTCTTGTTGTGGAACACGACATGCAGATTTTTCAATGCATTCTTTATTCATCTCTATTGTATTAGATATCTGAGTCACCACACTCTTTTGTACTAGTGGTGAGTCCTCCACTGAACATATATTCTTCTTACTCAAAACTGTAGCATTTCCTCCCTTTTTCCTCCAGATTTGTTCATGTTCTCTCATAGAGAGAGGTTGTGAGTATGACAGAGGAGGTGACTGATACACCTTTTGTTCAGCTCCATGTGATTCCCCAGAGGTTCTAAGCCTATTCTTAAACTTACCACTTTGTCTCCCAGTGTAGAATTTCTCATTATGCATCACTGGAGTTGAGAATCTCCTTTTGAGTCCCTTTCCCTTTCCTACTTTATTTTTGCTGCAATTTCTTGCCAAATGCCCATAATCATAACATATAAAACATTTCCCATCCAAGGCATACCTAATTTCATCATTTCTCTACCAAGATATTGATGCATATTGAGTTCTTCCTCTGACATTGAGCTCCTGAAATTCCTGACATATACTCATGGTGTGTCCCATTCTTCCACAGAAATAGCATCTAACGAATGCTTTCCTCTGAGAGACTCTTCTTTCTGATTTCTCATGACACATCTTCTTCTTCTCAGATCTAGTAACGTTTCTATTTTCACATCCTGATATGTATTCATGTGCCTATAAACAGAAGCTTGATGTATGAGCATGAATCCCACAGAAATATCACATGTTATCATTTCTTCCTGTAAAATCCTTTTTAGGTCTATCTCCAGCACTTACAAGGTTTTTCTTATCTCTAGATATTTTCACTGCACTTTTCCAATCATGCATAGGAGTGAGATCATCATATCAAATTCTAGATTTTCCCAATATCAATGGACTTTGGGATGATACAATCCTTTCATGATTCTCCTCTTATGTAGCATATTTGGATTTCATTTTATCATCACCTGCCGAAGGATAATCAAATAATAAGTGCAATGAATCCTTCAACTTGGGCTTATCTTTGGATTTAGATTTCTCCATTTCTTTCTTGACTGATTCTATTTCTTCCTCTAGTTGATGAATCTTTTTATCTCTTGATTCAAGTTGAGCATCAAGTTCTATCTTGAGAATCTTTCCTCTACTCATCCCATCTTTCAATTCATGTGCCATGTCTTCCACCATGCCACCTTGCTCCTTTACTTTGAATTTTTCCTGAGCAAAAAATTCAGAGACGAATGCATTCACTTGTTGTAGTCTTTGATTCTTCTGAACTATCTCAGATAGCTGTATAGCAAGATCAACATTTCTAGCTTTCAAAGTCTGAATTTCATATGTGTCCAGATTCTTTCCCTTAACATCAGCTTTGAGCTTTTCTTTCTTTATAGACAGATTTTGCAGTTCTTCCTCTTGAGAATCATTCTTCTCCCTTAGATCAGTGGCCATATCAATAAGCCTTTGATTTAATCCTCTTAGCTTATTAACCTTAATTTCCATTGCTTGGATTTTTATTTCTTTAGATTTCATCTCTTCATCCACTTTCTGATCCAATTCCTTTGCCTTGTGGAAAACTATCACTTTTCGACTTCTTGGTGTGTCTTCATCATCAGTAGTTCCAACATCACTTGGAATATTAGGTTCTTCACTCATTCCTTCAGCATCATTGAATGAGTAAGTATTTTCATAGTATGATTCATCCAAACCATTCTTTTGTTCACTACATGATTCCATTAACTGAATCACACTCTTTCCATTAACACTTCCACAGTGGGTAAATTCACCAGACTTTTGATTCTTCTTTGAAGTTATTCCCTTTTCCATGGAACAATATGATAAGAGCAGATTGGATCTTTAACTTGAACAACCGACTGAACCAAGTCAGAGCAAACAAATCTGATAAAAGAAACCTTCGCTCTGATACTAATTATTAGAACCAATAGGGGCCTATATACCCTGAGAAGGGGGGTGAATCAAGGTATGGATATTATTTTTAAAAATTCTTCCTGCCCCACTAGATCTTAACCTTTTTATTACAAGGGTCACTTTGTTTGCACTTGTGTGTTTACTATGATCACTTATTTTCTTCTTTATCTGATGATGATGCTTTAAATGCAATGCAGGGAAGTAAGCAGGAAGACACAGATATTTTTACTTGGTTCACCCTCACTGGGCTACGTCCAAGGAGCATATGCCGACAAGTTTCCGGTCGTACCAAATTCCACTACTCTTCACTAAATGTGGATACAAAGGTTCAGGAACAATCACTCTGTCCTAGGATCACTGCCTTTACAAGGTTTAGGGTCATATCACTACTTTCCCAAGGGTCACTCCCTATTTCTCTATCTGGCTCACTACTGGTGGAGAGGATCACCTTCTTCCTATTCCTTTGCCCACTGCTCCAGAAAGGATCCACTCACAGTTTATAGACTTGTAGGTCTCTCCATTATCTCTAATGAATGCATCCTCTATTGTATGTAGATGCTCTGTTGAGGTTCAATGTTCATCCACTGATGAATACCACTTTACCACAGTTGTTTTGGGAAAATTCTAACTTTCACGCAACCCTAGGGTGACTTGTGTGCCCCTTTAACTAGTGTATAGCCTCTGCCTTCATTGCGGAAAAACCAACATGCGCACCACACCTACTGGCCACAACCTGTAGGCCAGAATATGCTCACTAAAACCTGCTGGCCAAAACCTGGGGGCCAAAACCTGCTGGCCAAAACCTACTGGCCAAAACCTACTGGCCAGAACCTTATGACCACAACCTGATGGCCAAAACCTACTAGCCAAAACCTGTTGGCCACAACCTGATGGCCAGAACCTACTGGCCAAAACCTGCTGGCCAAAACCTGCTGGCCAAAACCTACTGGCCACAACCTGCTGGCCACAACCTGCTGGCCAAGACCTTCTGGCCAAGACCTTCTATCCAAGACCTGCTGGCCAAGACCTCCTGGCCAACACCTGCTGGCCAACACCTACATGCCAACACCTGTGCGCCAACACCTGCACGCCAACACCTTCACACCAACACCTGCGCTGTAAGAACCCGGATCTTTGTTTTTAGGTATGTCTTTCTTTTTCCTAGATTTTTTGAGAAAAGAGGAGTTTCTGGAAATTTTTGAAGTCCACGTCGTGTACTTTATGAGTACACGCCGTGTACTCCCTTGCCGCATCAGGCCGTGTGCTGGCTATGTCTGGGCCACACACATGGTGTGTAGGGGTGAAGTGGAGGCCACTTAAAGGAGAGTACGGAAAATTATAGTACACGTCGTGTACTCAAGAAGTACACGTTGTGTATTTTCTTTTTTTCATTAAACAGACTGGGGTCGCGCCTAAGCGACAGAACAATCTTCTTCTCTAGCACCTTCGACCGAGAGCGACCCGTATGGTCGCTGATCTTCTTCGAGCCCCCGATCCTCTTTCCGTTCTCCGAATCGACCGTCCTCAATTGTGTTGGAACCGCGGTGGTGAGTTCTTCCTTCTCCTAGAGCCTTGATTTCCAATTCCTCTTCTTTCTTAAGTTATCGTTGGTTGATTGTTTTGTGTGTTTTCATAGATCTACGCCATTATGAGGAGAATCAAGCCCCATGGTTCAAGTATATCGATCTCCTAGGATCGAGGTAGGTTTTTTGTGCCTTACCTTTCGATGTCTTTGAGTTTTATGTGCAAATTCCACCAATACCTATGGACGGGGTATTGCGTGTTTACCTTTTTTCCCTTGTGGTTATTTCCTTCCTTGCTTGCATGCTTTTGTAGAGGTAAATTGATCATTTTTGTGGATATTTGTCGTGCTTGGATGTTTTTCCCATGCTTTGTTCTTGTTGCAACCTTTGGGTCTCTTTAGCCTTGGTGGTTGTACCTGTTTCCATGCCTTGTGATCGTAGGACGGAATGATGTTGTTAACATACTTATTGATCTGTAGAATGTTTAGCCAAGTAGCTCTATAGGTGTACTTTGGTTATCCAAGTAGCTCTATAGGTGTACTCTGTCCTTATAGCATTTATATACACGGACTGGCACGGGGCCGTGAGAACCTGGTGCTATAGACTATAAGGGATAGACCGAGTGAGCTTCCCAGAGAGTCTTAGATATTATAGACTATACGGGGATGGACCGAGTGAGCTTCCTCAGAGATTCTTGGACATTATAGACTATAGGGGATAGACAGAGTGAGCTTCCCAGAGAGTCTTAGTTATTATAGACTATAGGAGGGTAGACCGAGTGAGCTTCCTCAGAGAGTCTTTACCTAGTTTAAATGTCTTTATAACCTTCCCAGGCTAGAGGAGGAATTGACCGAGTGAGCTTACTCAGAGAGTCTGTGGTATACCTGAGGCTATAGGAGTATTGACTGAGTGAGCTTCCTCATAGAGTCTCTAGACCTTGGGGCCAAGAGGGTTAGACCGCGTGATCTCCCTCAGAGTGTCCCTAACTACCCTAGACTATAAGGAGAATTGACCGAGTGAGCTTCCCCGGAGAGTCTTATAATTTCGTATGACCAAATCAAAGGGGTTAGGCTGAGTGCACTGCCCAGAGGGTTGTGGTACTTCTTAGATAGGACCAGAGGGGATGGCTGTGAGTACTTCCCAAAGGGTTTCCTATTTGTGTTAGATGTTGCTTCACCGCTACTTGTTGTTCTGTGGATTGATCATTGTTATATATCATCATGTTTACTGCTTACTGATTACTACCTGCTATTGCTGCTACTGTTTACTGCTATTTGTACTGTTACCTTCCATATACTCACTGACTGTTAGGCATAGATCTTCAGGTGGTTTCCTACTGGGATTTAGTCTCACACCTTGTTTGGGTCATGTTTTTGGGCCCAAACAGACTATGTTGTTGCAGGTATAGACAAGGTCAAGTTCCCTTCGACTTCTGGTACTTGATTTCTTTGGAAGAGGAGAGCATGGGACCAAGATTTGGCTTGCGATGCTGAGGAGCTGTTTACTTTCTTTTGTACTTGTTTTGGTACTATTGTATTTTACAGCATTGTGACTTTTTTGGCTCCTTTCCTAGATATGTATCATGAATCATTTCATATATATACATATGAGCTCTATTTGTTTGCTGATTTAGTCGTTCCGCTGTTTATTAATGTTTCTTATTTACTACTTCTACTCTTGCATGTTTATTTACTTCCATTGTGTACTCTACCAATGAGGGCATATTTTCCCCACTATCACACCCAAGGCCCTCGCTACTAGTTGGTAGCCTCTGGCATTTGGGGAAATGCTCTTGAGGCCATGTGACCAACCGGGTACGGGGTGCCTCTAGGTGGCTTCCAGAATCAAGACGTTAGAAAGTGGTATCAAAGGGATTCTTTTCTCTTGATTTACTGTTTGGAGCCTTTAGCCAGAGATAGGATGGATTCGTTACTTGGTCATAATTTGTGCCTAGGAGTAGGTAACCCGTGTACAGGGAAAATCCATACTACCTCATTTATTTCAGTTTTCTGGTTTTGAGATTTTACAGTTTATATGATTTCACCTAGAGTGATTCACATGACTTGTGTTGTTATTGTTGTTGCTATTATGGTTCTATTTCTATCGCAACCCGATGATATGAGGGTATTCCATATCATGCATCATATAGGCACTTATTAGAAATCACATGCCATGGATTCTTGCCATGCCATCTAGGATGCATTAGAAGTTTCATGTTGTTGTGATAGACTTTGTGTAGATTATGCATGCTGTTATGATAGATGCTTTGATAGAATCTCTGATGTTTGATAAAGTACTGTTTGTATTGTACCTTGCTTAAATGAACACCAAATTTTGGTTATGGAGGTGTTATGGGCCCTCTTGAATCGGAAATTGGTGAATCATTGACTTGTTCTTCCTTATATATGACTGCTTTGGATTCCAAGCTTTGGTTCGTGGGGAGTATGGGCCCTCCCAGATCGGAATTTGGAACCTTCATGCCTTGTTTTCTGTGTTTCTGGGCTTCGGTGTAGTTTCTGTGCTACTACCCGGAAAAACCCAGAATACACAGTGTGTACTTTATGACTACACACCGTGTAGTTTCAGACCGTGTCACTGACTGTGTGAGCAGGAACACGGTGTTGAGGAAATGTCTTTAGGAACACGCCGTATTGGTAAAGAACATGTCGTGTAGTCTTGTTCCAGGTACCCGGCTGTGTTAATAACAACACAGGCCTGGGGAGCTCGAGTAGGACATGCCATGTTGGTGAATAACACGCCGTTTAGTCTTATTCCAGATACTCGGTCGTGTCATGAACAACACGGGTCGGTGTTATCTTCTCTTATACATGCTGTTTTTGTACGGAACACACCGTGTAAGGGTCAGCCATGTAGCCGGCCATGTAACTAACAACATGGGTTGCTGAAACCTTGTCTAGTACACGTCGTGTCTTTAGTGAACACACTGTGTAGTCTAGGGTTAAGAGGACCGTGTGGGTTAGCCATGTAAAGAGACTCGGGCAGGGGAATAGAGTTTAGGTACACGTCGTGTGTGGGGACAACACGTCGTGTAGTTGGGGTGTTACACTACCAGAGGTGGTAGGAGTACACGCCCATGTCTTTGGTTTAAGTGAACACGCCATGTAGTTTTTTATACACGTCGTGTATTTGTGTTTTGTAAACTCGAATGTTTCCTTCTCATGTTCTTGTTTTGTATTCTTGTGTTCTAAGTCTTTGATAATCCTGATCTGAGGTGTGCTTTTGATCTTTTCAGAGCTATGCCTCCGAGACGTCCTCCGGTTGTACGTCAGTTTCCAGACGGTGATCAGACAGCATATATGGCTGATCAAGGACCTCCTACAGATCCTTCTGTTGTTCTAGCCTTGGCACCAACAGTTATACCCGTCACAGGCGCCGGTACGCAGTTCAGGGAGGACTTCCTGAGGATGATGCAGACTTTTCAGGGAGCACCGCCTCCTACCCCATCGATGGTCGAATTGATGTGGGTATTTCAACATCAACATCCTCATACTTTCTCAGGGGATGGAGGACCCCAGGCTGCAGAGTCATGGTTAGAGGATACACTGATGATCTTTGAGCATCTGGAGATACCCCAAGAGAAAAGGGTAAAGTTGTCCACTTATATTCTCCGTGACACTGCCAAGAGGTGGTGGGAGGTGATCTCACAGTCAGGGCGCCAACAGAGTATGTCTTGGGACAAGTTTCACCACACCTTCTATGACTACTTTTAACCAGAGACCTTGAGGGCCGACCGAGCCCAGGAGTTTATGAGTCTGCAGCAGGGTACTCTTTCTGTTATGGAGTACTCATCCCGCTTTACCGAGCTGTAGTGCTTTACGCCGATCTCATCAGGTGATGAGTTGTTCCTTTCTATGAAGTTTGAGGACGGTATCAGGAAAGAGATCCATTCTGAGGTGAATATCTTCAGGTTGACTTTGATATCCTCTATCATCAACCTGGCGCTGATCACTGAGCGCAGCCTGAGGGATTCTGGAGCTGTGAGCCAGGGCGGTTCGACATCCGGAGCTAGTGTTCCTCCCATGGATAGTAGGAAGCACCGCAGAGAGTCTTCTCGAGGAGATCAGGGCAGGAGGGATGTATCTTTTGGTAGCCATGTTGTATGCTACCAGTGCAGTAGGAGTGGGAATACTAGGCCTCAGTGACATAGAGACCTGATGGAGTTCCAATCTTGCGGCACGATGGGCCATCTTCAGCGCTTCTGGAAGATCTTCTCACCTTCAGCTGGTGGTAAGGGTTCTTCTATGACTTCGCGTTCAGGATATGCTTCTCCAGTTTCTCACCAGTTTGGGAACTGGAGTTCTTCCGGCCATTCGGGCCGAGGTGGAGGTCGCGGCCGCGGTGGTCAGTCACCAGGTTACCAGCGACAGCAGAGTGGGTCAGCTCAGAGTGGTCAGCTAGGGGCGCAGGGCCGCGGTACAGGACAGACCTTCACCATGGAGCAGACCTATTAGGAGTAGGATCCCGAACCTTCTATAGTTCGAGGTACAATCTTAGTAGCCTCAGTTTTATCTTCATCCCTTTTCGATACTGGTGCTTCATATAGTTTTATCTCTATTGCTGTTGTGGAGATCCTTGGGCTCTGTATCTTTTTGTCTGCCGACTTGTTGACTCTTGACACACCATTGGGAACGAGGAAATCTAGCATACGTCAGTGCAGAGAGTTCCCTCTTGAGGTTGCAGGGTGTCATTTCTTATGGGACCTCGATGTCCTATAGATAACGAGTTATGACGTCATTCTTAGGATTGACTGGTTGGTTCCCTTCCTAGCAGTTGTCGATTGCTATCGCCTCAGGGTGAGTTTCATGTCACCAGAGGGTGGATCTTTCCTTCATAGAGAAGAGTGGGATTTCCAGGTGGGTAGAGGTAGACTAGATCATTATGGGCTAGGAGGAGTTACATCCCAGATTTCTAGTCTTTATCTGGATGACCAGGGTACTTCACAGTTACACTTTCCTCCAGTGGTGGATCATTTCAGGGATTTCTTTCCAGAGGACTTTTCAGTTTTGCCTCTGGAGCATGAGGTAGACTTCTCAATTGATCTCATTCCAGGAGTGGAACCGGTGTCCATTCCTCCTTATAGGATGGTTACACGTGAGTTTCAAGAGCTCAAGAAGTAGTTGGAGGAGTTACAGGCAAAGGGTTTCATCCGACCCAATGCTTCTCCTTGGGGTTTGCCTGTCCTATTTGTGAAGAAAGCAGACGTCACCCTTCAGCTTTGTGTAGATTATCGGAAGCTGAACCAATTGATGGTCAAGAACCAATATCCCTTGTTGAGGATATATGACCTCTTGGATCAGCTTCGAGGATCCCGGGTGTTCTCGAAAATCGATTTGAGATCCGGTTATCATCAGTTGCGCGTTAGACCATCAGATATACCTCTTACAGCCTTTAGGAGCAGGTATGGTCTATATGAGTATACATTCATGCCGTTCGGTCTCACGAACGCGCCAGCAGTTTTTATGGAACTGATGAACTGAGTGTTACATCCGTACTTAGATTCATTTATGGTGGTTTTCATGGATGACATCTTGGTGTACTCTCACACTCGACACGACCATGCCACACATCTTGAGATCATTCTGAGTACACAAAGAGAACATCAATTATATGTTAAGCTCTCGAAATTACACTTTTGGATGGATCAGATTCACTTTTTGGGTCATGTTATCTCAGAGACAGGAGTATCAGTGGACCCAGAGAAAGTGAGAGCTGTAGTTTCCTGGGAGCAGCCGAAGAATGTCTTTGAGGTGCGGAGTTTTTTAGGGCTGGCTGGATAATACAGACATTTCATACAGAACTTTTCATGCCTAGCAGCACCACTGACAGGTCTGACCAAGAAGGGGGCGAAGTTTTTATGGTCAGATTCTTGTGAGTCAGCCTTTCAAGAGCTGAAGGGGAGGTTGATGTTAGCACCGATACTAGTCTTTCTAGAGCCAGGAAAGGTATATACTGTTTACTATGATGCTTCAAGTATTAGGCTGGGAGCTATGATTATGTAGGGAGATGGGGTCGTTGCTTACGGGTCTCAGCAGTTGAGTCCAGATGAGAGGAACTACCCGACGAATGATCTGGAGTTGGCGGCTGTTGTTCATGCCTTACGATGTTGGAGACACTACCTTCTGGGAGATAACTTTGTGGTTTTCACAAACCATAAGAGTCTCAAGTATATCTTCACTCAGCATGATCTGAATCTGAGACAGTGTAGGTGGGTCGAGTATCTTCAGTCTTTTGACTTCGAGCTCACCTATACACCGGGAAAGTGAAACGCAGTGACAGATGTGTTGAGCATGGGAACATAGATTTAGGCAGTTCAGGAGGCTAGTAGTGAGTGGCAGCTTATGGCTCTGTTCTCTGAGATGCATCTGGAGGTGCACAACAGACAGGGACAGACTTACCCATCTTCTATAGCTGTTACCTCTTCTCTTCTTGATTGGGTAAGGATGAGGCAGCTATCAGACTCAGAAGGCTTAGTCCTGTGGGATAGTGTGTCAGGAGAGGACCCTCTTCCTGGGTGGACAGTGGACAAGGATGAGATCTTGTGTTTATAGGGATGCGTATGGGTGCCAGCAGACATACGTGAGGAGCTGATGCGGGATTTTCATTCCTCAGTTTGGGCAGTTTATCCTGGCATCACCAAGATGTATTGTGATCTACACCGCCAGTACTGGTGGCCATGTATGAAGAGAGATGTTGTTTGTTTTTTCATGAGATGTTCTAATTTCCAGTAGGTGAAAGCGGATCATCAGTGACCAGCAGGGCTTTTATAGCAGTTACCCATTCCCGAGTGGAAGTGGAACGATGTCGCAATGGACTTCGTGACTGGGTTACCGAGGTCACCTCGAGGGAGTGATGTTGTTTGGGTTTTCGTCGATAGGCTTACGAAGGTTTATCACTTCTTGCTGATCAAGGAGACCTTTAGTTTTGATGAGATGGGACAGTCGTACATCCGAGAGATTGTACGTCTACATGGAGTTCCACGCTCCATTGTTTCAGACAGGGATGCGCATTTTACTTCTCTGTTCTGGCAGGGACTTCAGAAGGCTTTGGGTACACAAGTACTTTTGAGTACAGCATACCATCCCCAGACTGATGGTCAGTCCGAGCATACGATCTAGTTTCTTGAGTATATTCTTCGAGCTTGCATTCTAGAATTTGGCGGTTCTTGGGAGAAGCATATTCCTCTGGTGGAGTTTGCCTATAACAACAGTTTCCAAGCAACTATTCAGATGGTTCCTTACGATGCTTTGTACGATAGGCTACACCGATCACCCTTATGCTGGATGGAGGTAGGAGAGGCAGCTTTTCTGGGACCTCGTCTTGTTCAGCAGGCCTCAGAGCAGATAGAGTTGATTTGGAAGAGGATGGCTATAGCACAGTCTCAGCAGAAGTCTTATGCTGATCAGCGGAGACGACCTCTGGAGTTCGAGGTCGGGGATCAGGTTTTTCTGTGTGTCCACCAAGGTTGGGACACAAGAGGATTTGGAGACAGGGTAAGCTTTCACCATGGTACGTCAGGCTGTTTGAGGTGTTGTAGAGAGTTGGTTCAGTTGCCTATCGATTGCAGTTACCGTAGAGGTATCGGGCTATGCACGATGTCTTCCACGCTTCTCAGCTCTTACGTTACTTTTCAGACTGGTCTCATGTCTTTCAACCCGAGGAGGTGGATCTTTAAGTGGATGCGTCGTTTGAGGAGCATCCCATCCGGATTTTTTATCATAGTACAAAGGTTCTCTTTGGACGGTATGTTCCACTAGTATGGGTGTTATGGCAGCACGGGCGAGTGCAGGACGAGACTTGGGAGAGGGACACCGATGTGCGATCGTAGTGGCCGGAGCTGTTCGGGGTTTCTTCTTCTTCACCTCGCTAGGGAAATTCGAGGACAAATTTCTTTAAGGGGGAAAGTTTGTAAGAACCAATATCTTCATTTTCAGGTATGTCTTTCTTTTTCCTAGAGTTTTTGAGAAAAGAGGAGTTTCTCGAAATTTTTGAAGTACACGCCGTGTACTTTATCAGTACACGCCGTGTACTCCCTTGTCGCGCCAGGTCGTGTGTTGGCCGTGTCTGGGCCACACACACGGTGTTTAGGGGTGAAGTAGAGGCCGCTTAAAGCATAGTATGGAAAATTAGAGTACACGCCGTGTACTCAAGAAGTACATGCCGTGTATTTTCTTTTTTTCATTAAACGGATCGGGGTTGCGCCTAAGCTACAAAACTGTCTTCTTCTCCAGTGCCTTCGACCGAGAGTGACACGTACAGCTGCGGATATTCTCCGATCCCCCGAGCCTCCATATATTCTCCTAATCAACCGCTTTCAATTGTGTTGGAACCGAGGCGGTGAGTTCTTCCTTCTCCTAGATCATTGATTTCAAATTCTTCCTCTTTCTTAAGTTATCGTGGGTTGATCATTTTGTGAATTTTCATAGATCTATGTCGTTATGAGGAGAATCAAGCCTCGTGGTTCAATTATATCAATCTTCTAGGATCAAGATAGGTGTTTTGTGCCTTACCTTTCGATGTCTTTGAGTTTTATGTGCAAATTCCACCAATACCCTTGGACAGGGTATTGCGTGTTTAGATTTTTTTCCTTATGGTTATTTCCTTCCTTGCTTGCATGCTTGTGTAGAGGTAAATTGATCATGTTTGTGGATATTTTTCATTCTTGGATGTTTTTCCCATGCTTTGTTCTTGTTACAACCTTTGGGTCTCTTTAGCCATGGTCGTTGTACCTGTTTCCATGCCTTGTGATCGTAGGACGGAATGATGTTGTTAACATTCTTATTGCTCTGTAGACTATTTAGCCAAGTAGCTCTATAGGTGTACTTTGGTTAGACAAGTATCTCTATAGGGGTACTTTGGACTTATAGCATTAATATACACTGACTGGCACAGGACCGTGAGAACTCGGTGCTATAGACTAAAAGGGATAGACCAAGTGAGCTTCCTAGAGAGTCTTAGATATTATAGACTATACGGGGATGGACCGAGTGAGATTCCTCAGAGAGTCTTGGACATTATAGACTACAGGGGATAGACTGAGTGAGCTTCCCAGAGAGTCTTAGTTATTATATACTATAGGAGGGTAGATCGAGTGAGCTTCCTCAGATAGTCTTTACCTAGTTTGAATGTCTTTAAAACCTTCCCAGGCTAGAGGAGGAATTGACCGAGTGAGCTTCCTCAGAGAGTCTGTGGTATACCTAAGGCTATAGGAGGATTGACCAAGTGAGCTTCCTCAGATAGTCTCTAGACCTTGGGGCCAAGAGGGTTAGACCGCGTGATCTCCCTCAGAGAGTCCCTGACTACCCTAGACTATAAGGGGAATTGACCGAGTGAGCTTCCCCAGAGAGTCTTATAATTTCATATGACCAAACCAGAGTGGTTGGGCTGAGTGCACTACCCAGAGGGTTGTGGTACTTCTTAGATAGGACTAGAGGGGATGGCTGTGAGTACTTTCCAGAGGGTTTCCTATTTGTGTTAGTTTTTGCTTCACCGCTACTTGTTGTTCTGTGGATTGATCACTGTTTTATGTCATCCTGTTTACTACTTACTGATTAATGCATGCTATTTCTGCTATTGTTTACTACTGTTTGTACTATTACCCTCCATATACTAACTGACTGTTAGGCACATATCTTTGGGTGGTTGCCTACTGTGATTTAGTTTACACCCTGTTTGGGTCATGTTTTTGGGCCCAAACAGACTATGTTGTTGCAGGTATAGACAAGGGCAAGTGCCCTTCGACTTCTGGTACTTGATTGCTTTGGAGCAGGAGAGCATGGGAACAAGATTTGGATTGCGATGTTGAGGAGTTTTTTACTTTATTTTGTACTTGTTTTGGTACTATTGTATTTTACTGAATTTTTACTTGTTTGGCTTCTTTCCTAGATATGTATCATGCATAATTTCATATATATACATATGAGCTCCAGTTGTTTGATGATTTATTCTTTCTTATATTTATTAATGTTGGTTATTTACTACTTCTGCTCTTGCATGTTTATTTACTTCCATTGTGTACTCTGCCAATGAGGGCATAGTTTCCCCACTATCACACCCAAGGCCCTCGCTGTTATTCGGTAGCCTCTGGTGTTTGGGTAAATGCGCTTGAGTCCATGTGACCAACCGGGTACGAGGTGCCTCTGGGTGGCTTCCAGAACCGGGATGTTACATGTGCGCCAACCCCTGCGCGCCAACACCTGTGTGCCAACACCTGCGCGCCAACACCTGCGCACCAACATCTGCGCGCCAAAACCTGCGTGCCAAAACCTG
The DNA here is from genome assembly GCA_963277665.1 of Viscum album. Classification (NCBI taxonomy): domain Eukaryota; kingdom Viridiplantae; phylum Streptophyta; class Magnoliopsida; order Santalales; family Viscaceae; genus Viscum; species Viscum album. The sequence goes on from OY728123.1 coordinate 1,763,652,868, forward strand.
TGCGCCAAAACTTCCACTTGAGCACTCAAAGCTCAGATTTTATCTAATTGTTGAGCTCGTTGAGAAATGATTAGGGTAGTCGTCTATTTATAGGAATTTTGAGGACCTGCGTGCCAAACACCTGCGCGCCAAAAACCTGTGCGCCAAAAACCTGTGTGCCAAAAACCTGTGTGCCAAACACCTACGCACCACGTTTCCTTTGCCAAATTTTTGATGTTCTAAATTTGAAGAAATTCCTGGCGTACACCATTATAAACCTCCTTAACACAAGATCACAACTCCCTTTTCCAAAAACACTTTTCCCCATTCTCCAAGAAAACTCCCTTTGTCAACAGTTTGAGTCATTGAGACTCGCTTTGTCAACAAACACAACAAGGAGCACTGCATTTTCAACAAACACAATCATCTCAAAAATGCTTCAATGATACCTTGAGGGATTTTTTCCCAACAATTAATTTGAAGGAAGTCAACATGGATGGATCTACTTTTAGTGATGTTTTAACTGTATCATTTTCCAATATCATTTTTATTTTCATTGAATATTAAATTACTACATTTATAACAAATTTTTTTTGTTTCTATGTATCATAAATTTTTTCATATAGTCACAGAATCATTATTCAATATTTTTTTGTTTCTATAGGTTTGTCTTTTACTTTTTGTATGTATTAGTTTGTATTCCTGGAGAAGAACTCATGAGTTATCCAAATTATTTATGTATTCTAAAGACATGGTTTTTCATGGATGATATCATGATTCCAGTACCAACTAATAATCCTATAACTGGACTATTTTGGTATTCTTTTAGACATAACGACATATATATATATATAATATTAAAAAATATTATGAAATTAAATCAGGGTGTGTTATAATATTTGCATCATAAAGTGAAATTTATTTATGAAATTTATTTATGATGATGATAGGTTAAAAATATGAACTTCAAACTACATTACCTTTTAAAGACACCAAACTGAATGAAATCATGATTCCTACTAATCCTCACCCCAATATCTTCTCAAGCCCATCAACTCTGTTCAAAATCCAGAAACCTTGAAAATTTCTCTAGGATGCCTTCCACCATTTATCCCAATCTCGCCTCTTTCCTCAAACTTCACCTTCACCTCCACCTTCTGTTTTATCTATGTCTCTTATCTCTAACTCTTCCATTCCATCATGTTCAATCTTCATCACAATTAGTCTTCACTTCATTTCCTCAAGTCACGGGCACCCCATTCACTTCATTTTCATCATTTTATTCTAAACATTGTATTGAGTACAACGACATTACAATTTTTTTTGAATGACGTGGAACCAGATGATTTGAAATAAAATTTAATATTCCCGTGCATTTTCATGGGCGGAGTACTAGTTGATCAAAAAGAAAAGGGATAAAATATACCAATTATGTGTATGAAAATGTGACGTAATTTATAAGTACTACAGTTTAGAATATACTTAAAATATTATTTTAAATTGATAACTTCTTTTAAAATATAATTTTCAACATCAACAAGGAGGAGTCAAATATGGGTATTATGTGCTATTATTTATGTATGAAATAAATAAAACTGGGATAATTATAGCTTTCGACAAGGTTCAGTTTTATTATCACTTTTCCTTTTATTTATCATATCATTATATTAAGAATTAATGATAAATATTTTCTTTTTAATTTATATCTTTTTGATGATATAATGGGACTAATCTAAATCATCTAAAGGGAGTTTGAGTTGATTATTTCAAAAATTTAATTCAATTTTAGTTTATCACTTAATATATGTAATCTATATTTAGTATTTTAACTAATAAATTTAAAAAAAAAATTGTATTTTTTACCAAGTTGTGTTATAAATAGTTATTAAGTAATAATGCTTCATATTTTACTACTATAATTTTATACTACGTTGTTGTAGCTTTATTATATTACAAGTCTTGGTATAGTAGTTTTAATTTAAATAATTTTTAAAAAAATTGTTATTTTTTATGTTGGTTATAAAATAAATGTTGTATAATGTGTTTGGATTTTTCATTTTAGGGGTGTTTTCAACATCATTTATTTAAATAAATGACATAAAAAGTGGTTTTTTAAATTAGTTATTTTAACTAATGTGAAAAATATATTTACAAAATATATTAAATTTACGTTTCTTTATAACTGACATTAAAAATAAAAAATGATCTTAAAACCCCTTTTCTCCACTAGTGGGTCATTTATTTCATTCATTCTAAATAGATGGATCAATTCTGTGAAAAAAATAGTTTTGGTTAATTTTTTTCACTACCTTTGGACAAACGTTATCCCCTCCAAAACCTGACAAGATCAAGTTAATTAGGATTGGTTGGGTATGTTATTGATCATGTCATTGATTGAGTTTAACTAAGATGGTAATTTTCCTATCATGTGATAATTATGACATTTGGGCCCTCAATTGAGATAGATTGGGGAAGTGTATGGTCATACCTAGATAAGTGATATATGATGTGCTTATATATTTGGATGAGGGGAATTTGATGTGCTCATCCATTTGGGTGAATAACAAGTGATGTGTTCATCTATCTAGCTAGTTTATTACTGAAGAACCTAGATCATATGTGTTATCTATACGAGATTGACATATTTCGTATATTTTGGTCAATAAATGTCATGGAAAAAGGGGTTATATGATTATACATATTGTATATCAAATAGATAAAGGACATGAGTACAGTGAACCATGTACTTAATGGAGATCGCATAAGATCCCTTTATAACCTGAGTGGAACAAATATTTTACTAGAGGCAACTCTTTAATTGAAATTATAGATAAAATTATTCCCAACTGCTATTAATGCTACAAAGGACTATGGGATCACACATGGTGGCTATGTGAATGGTGATCAATTTTGTTACAAAGTTTTTGTATAAAAATTTTATATCATAATGATAAATTTTCTAAAAGGAGTTTTATAGGATATCCTGAAGGAGTTTTGAATATGGTTTCATAAGTTATTACATATGATGTGATATAAGGTGAAAAGGCATTAAATTTATGAGTATTTAGTGCTGGCATAAAATTAATAGAAAATTACCTAAATCAAAACCACAACATGGAGGTATTAAAACTGTAGTGATTTGTGCTAAAATAAAATACATCGTAGTTCTATGCATGACAATTCATGCATTATAATATAATGTGTATCGACTATTGTTTATTCCACGTAACCTATCATTATCGATTGTAACATCATTGGATGATGTTTTAATGAGTGTGAACATTCATATTGGTTGTTTTAACTCTAAACAATTAGTGGTAGGTCAAACCATATGTTACAAGGTGTTTTAATGTATGTGGAATGTTTTGAATGATATGAAAACTTTTATGAAATGTATGTGAGTCCAAGGAGTTTCCTTGAAGCTTATATTAAGAGTTTTAATTTTGGGATAAAGGGGAATGAAAGTGTTTTTGGGCATTGTTGTGAAAACTCTAAGTCGTAGATCTCTACTTTCTCTCTTTCTCCTTAATCTAAGGTTCTAGTAGGTCATGAAAAATATATAATTCTACCTAAGTGTTATATTATTCCTATAATCTATGGATACCATTGGAGGTGAGATTATTTTAATTGTTACTGATGGATCTACATCAAGATCGTGTATAAGAGCTTTGATGAATCCTCTTCATAGAAAATAGGTATGTTATTCATTTTTAATATATTCAATTCAAATAATTTATTAGATCTTGTGGCAAAGAGGCATTGGTGGTTAGTTTCCACCACATTTGGACAATTATTGTCCCCAAAAAAAACCAACAAGAATTATAATATATTATTAATAATAACACATTATTAACAATACATGATTAATAATAAGATATTATTAATGATAATGAATTATTATTAATTAATATAAATTGATTATTAAATAATAATAATAAATAATAATTTAATTGATAATAATTAAAAATTAAATTATATGTTCAATAAATATGTTGAATGGTGAGATTTTACTGATATTAAGGATTTTTTTTTTGGAAGAAATATTAGGAAGGGTAATGTTTCTCATTTTTAATTTCATCAAGGGTGGTTTCAAAGAGGATTGAGTTAAGAAAGTAATCTATTGTGGCAAGTCTTGTTTTGTCAAAAGGTACAAAGGGTCCAAATTTTGGTGAGTTCTACAGGAATATGAACTCTGAATGGGGTTTTGATGATTGGAAGATGACTGCCATAGGTCATGAAATCTATCACATTGTGTTTCCATCTAATGACTTAAAGCGACAGACCTGGGTTTTTGTCTCGTTGTCTCTTAAGTTGGGTACTTTTATGTTCATGATTGGGATCTGTATTTTAATTCAATTTATTTTCGGAATACTCATGTCCAAATTTGGATTAAGTTGTTTGGTATGAATTATAATTACTGGCATCCCAAGATATTGTGGTGTGTCATGTATTTAGTTGGGGTTCCAATTAAAGTTGAGAAGGAAACATAAAGGGATATATATAGGGTAATTTTTCTCATATTCTTCTATAGGTTAACCTTGGTGGAACATTTATTTATCAAGTTTTCATTTTTGGATCTGATGATAAAATTTTACTTAGAATTAAATATTATAGAAATCTAGTATTTTGTTCCAATTATAAGCTCATTGGGCATAAATTTGATGATTTTTAAAGATCTAAATCTTGTGAATTTTTTAATTTATGAGGCCACTCAATTGAAATATACAAGAAGAATATTAATGGTGATAAGGATAAATATAAGAAGACATTGGTTTCTCCTATTGGGGTTTTTGGAAACTTGGGGGATGGATCTTTTCCATCAAATAGTGTTATAATTGGTGTACAAGATCCATCTGAGGATTTCCTAACATAGGGGACTTCAAGCATGCATCAGGGGGAACTTATTTTGGTCACCAATTAAGGGGATGAAATGAGGGATCTTATAGTTGGTATATTTGATAATTAAGGGTCCAAGCATAATTCCATCTTTCAGTGTAACACTATTAGAGAAATATCAATTAATGATCATGGTATTATGCCCTCTCTTGGTCAAAGATCCCTCATTACAGGTGGCTCCGGGAATGTGGAAAGAAAAATATTCTTTAAACCATAATGAGAGAGATGTTGAGATTCCCATGGGATCATGTATTCACCCTTACAGAGTGGAGTGATTCATGGGTGACCAACTTTTATTGATTATTTTCAACTTAAATTCTTCCTACATTAAGTTGATAAAACCTATGTTATTGGTTAGGATGTGTGTATATTAAGTATGATCCCTCACCATTATTACCTTATGTTGTGAAGATAGTGTAAAGTGAATAGCACATAGGGATTTTTTATGGTTCATCCCCAATGTGAGAACCTACTCCTTATCATATCGACGCCCATTGAGTTATGGATTTTTCACTAATAATCATTTTAATAATTAAAAGTGGTGTGGGAAGTGAATATCCTTAACCCACATTAGCATCCCACTAATTGAGTTATCTCCTAAAAATATCATTCTACCTCCTGATAGGAATTATGGTGTTGTTTATAATAGAACCACTAGTCTTCAAAATTTATTCTCAAACTTCCTCATGGATGGAACTTTGACCGCCTCTTGATCATATATTGTACTTTTCATGCATTTTGGTTTATCCTCTTTTTGGTAAACTGATCTTTCAGAGTTCTCACTACCATGAAATTTAACAACCATAACTTCCAAAAGTTAGTGTTTTACATCAGTCTAAATCTCTAACTTATGGTCTTCTCGATATGGAGGACTTGCTTAGTACTTAAGAACTTCAATTTATAGTCTTCTCAAACTTTCACCCTTCTGATCTTCTGATATAAGTGTTTTTCTGGCTACTTTCTATCTTTTATAATCAGAAACTCTCCCAATACTTCTTCTTCATAATTTTTACTTTACTCAAGTGTCGTTTCCCCCTTTATATATCCAAGATTACTCTGATAAATGTGGGGAATGTGAAAACTTCAATTAGAAATTTCCACCTTCTAAACTCAACCACCTTTAATATATTCCAAAAATATCAGGATTTGACTTCATCTAAGCTCCCACAAAACCTAGCATCCAAAATAATCAAATATTCTTGAAAACGTTTCTTGAATTATGAACTTTACATTCATTAATATTTTACTTTGAGAATCTAACTCAACATTATCAGAATGTTTGACTTTATAATAATGTAAAGTCCTTATAGAATCTTACAAAAAATGTTTTTCCATAGAAGTAAACCAGTTCCTTATAGTTTTGCCTTTTTTCAACTAAATATTCTACATTATTTAGTACTATTAACATTCTATATTATGATTCATGTGATTTTGGTAGTCTTCATCTGATTCACCTTCATTTAGTTTGAACTCTATCTGATACACCTTCATTTAGTTTAAACTGGGCTTACATATTCTTTTTCATATCAAATAAACTTTAGCCTCCAACTTCTGATATTCTGAACTTTCTCTTGTCTAGAATAAACTCATATTTCAATTGACTTAGCCTCTAGAATATGATAATTTAAGATTCTATATATTTAGGATTCCTCAGCTCCTTAATTTAGATTAATCACTTGTACTTACATTACTTCTAATAGTTCGAATTTATATCAATCAAATTTTATCATCATAACTGACTATCATGACTTTTGGTGATTTGACCTTCAATACCACTCAGAGTTGGTATGTTATCTTCTAATCATACTTATTTTAGGACTCTTTTTAAGCACCTATTTATTCTCTCATTTCTTTGTTATTTCTTCTATCGATGCTCTATCTTTCGATAACTTCAAAACTTTATTATGATTTATATGCATCCTTAACTTCTAGAAATCAGGATTTTATAAATTCAACTTAGCTTGGATCATTGTGGTATTCCATCAAAGTGATGTTTTTATGATGAATGAAAAGTGTAGCATTATATGAATTCTTCTTCTGAAACCTTCAGTGGTTCAGGTTTCTCAGCTCATGCTTTTTTAATCTCCTTCTAGACTTCTGACCACTTTAGTGGTTCAGGTTTCACAATATAATTTGTAGCATAGTTTTTTTATGCTTTCATCGGGGTGCAATGTCACCCATCCACCTGGCACCTAATACGCTACTTTCGTGTTGCCTTATATTCCCTCTTTCTAAAGGTAAGTGACTTTTATCACTTTCATTGGCGATGTATACTCCTTGATTGAAATAAGATGATGGGATGATGGTTCCTCCTTTCATGGATTCCTCCTTGGAGTTCATTTCCTAGTCTGGGTCTCCCTTGTAGATTAATTCATGTTCATGGAACTCATTATTGGTTTCATCTTCATGTGGATTCCGGTTAATTATGTTGCTTCTATCTCGATGGGGAATCAACCTTTGATTAGGTTGATTAGTCATGTTGGGAACTTCTAAGCATTTTTGGAAATTGGGTACATTGGTCACCTGTAAATATTCTTCTCTTGGAGGGAATCTCATGTGATCCATCTTAGGTGTAGAACCCAAGGCATCCCATGTTGATCACGTGGTAATTAAAATCAAGGGAATAAGTCTTTTGAGGTTTTTTACCTCATTCATCCCATGTATATTACATGGGGTAAGGATTCTAGATTAGGGCATGAGTTTAACATCTTGCGGAGATGGGAACAGGGTTATAGTCTTGTGGGGACAGGTTGGGTGTAGGTTTAATCTATTGTGGTGACAGGATGGGTGTGGGTTTAGTGTCTTGCATGTACAGGATGGGTGCAGATTTAGTATCTTGTGGATACAGGATGGTTGTAGGTTTAGTGTCTTGAGGGGATAGGATGAGCACAGGTTTAGTGTCTGAAGTTATAGGATGGGTGCAGGTTTAGTGTCTTACGGGGATAGGATGGGCACAAGTTTAGTTTCTTGGAAGTAAAGGATGGTTGTAAGTTTATTATCTTATGGGGACAGGATGGGAACAGATTTAATTTCTTGTAGAGACGGGTTGGGCATAGGTTTAGTGTCTTATGGGGATAGGATGGGAACAGGTTTGATGTCTTGTGGGGACAGGATAGGCGCATGTTTAGTGTCTTGTGGGGACAGGATGGGGACAGTTTTTGTGTCTTATGGGGATAATATGGGTTTGGGTTTAGAGTATTATGGGGACAGTATGGTTATATGATCAAAACATCCTATTGAGATTGATCAAGTGGAGGTGTGTCCCTAGGAGGGAAGTTTTAACACCTGGATGGTATATCAGGACGCCCTATTGAGGCGTCTCAATAGAGGTGTGTCCCTAGGAGGAAATATTTCATACCTTGATGGTATATTAGGATACCCTATTGAGGTGGATCAATGGAGGTGTGTCCCTAGGAGGGAAGATTTAACACCTGGATGGTGGATTAGGATTCTCTATTGAGGCAGATCAATGGAAGTGTGTCCCTAGGAGGGAATATGTCACACCTGGATGGTAAATCAAGACGCCTTATTGAGGTGGATCAATGGAGGTGTGTCCCTAGGAGGGAAGATGTCACACTTGGGTGGTGGTTTTAGGATTAAACCTCAGGGACGCATCCTATATACCCTGTTTAATCGACAAGGATAAAAATCCATGTAGTTTGATGTCGTGGTTTAAGGTCGTGTGACAGGATCGATCCATGTATTTTAATGTCGTGCAGTAAGGATGCTTGTGTCATGAAAGGAGTGTCAATGAGGGATGGTGTGGGTCTTATGTGTGGATTCTACCTGGCATGGGAGTCACATCCAAAGGTGGGGAAAGATGGTTTGGGGCTTACACGTGGAAGCTTCCATATATGAGCATCACATACGATGATTGGGGAGAAGGTGGAATCCCATGATGATCGTACATGGGGAATCCTATGTTTATCACATGGGGTAAGGCTACAGTTTTACATCATGTGTTGAGGATGTTTTCATGCAATTTAACATTATATAAAAAAGATGCAGATCTAGGTAGTTTTATGTCATGTATCTTGGGTGTGGTAGGGATCACTCCTCGAGGGGGATCATTTCAAGGTGAGAGAAAGATGCGGCATAAGGACCCTTAACCAAGACAGGTGTATAGTTTCCATTTAAGATGCCTCCCCAAGGGATTATGTGACCACCACTCATGCACCTCTTGGTGGGACATGGCATTGGAACTCCCGTGTTGGAGGGTATATCAGGAGGCATAGTTACGTGCAGGATTTGGAGTTGTGCACAGATCAAGGTTGTGTAAAGGTATTTTCTCTTTATGTGAACTCGATCAGCCTTAGGATTAGTTATGTAAGTATCACTCTACTATAGTCCAAGTCATTTTGGTCCCACAGGAGTTCTTTCATGTATGTTCTCTTCCTTTGAGGGTTTATGATCTCCAGTATTGCATGTTGTCATAGAAGAGAGGGAGTTGCATGTGGTGGAGCATCGCTTCTTCTTCTAGAGAGCATCCTCAAGATAGTGGGGTGAGCTTCTATTTATAGATAAAATCCTTAGTTATGTGTGTGCAACTTCTTGGGTGTGGAACTAGGTTGTTCACTTTTTCATCATTTTCTGTTGGGGCTTGGTCTTGCAACAATTCCAATTTGACATCACCATTTTCACACAGCTTTATGGTTTCGTAATGCGATTGTGTGCAATACACCTTTCTTGCATGAAAACCTTATTTCTTATATGCATAGTCCTTAGGTGCATTTTCAGACTAAGGTACCTCTGCAAAACTCTTTGTCACCTTTGGCTCACAAGTATTTTCACGCAGAACCACACCTTTGCATGAAGTCATTGAATCTTGTGTGCAACCTGCTCCTCAGCCCCGGAATTTTGTTTTGGTGTGGGTTGTGTGTTCAGTTCATCAAAAAATGGTCGTTTAGGGTTTGAGATTATATTTTGATTGAAATTTTATTTTTTTTATTCAAAAGTAAGAACCTTACATAGTAAAAGCATTCAAGGAGGTCTAAAATGATAAATTCCTAAGGCATCCCCCAAAACAAAACCAATAGAATCCTGAGGTAATGATCCCACCCTAGAGAAAACCAACAGGGGGTCATCATGACTACTCCCCCAAGAAAGGGCATCCATAGAAAAGTTGGACTCCATAAGAATATGAAGAACCACACATTCATTAGCAACCTCCACGGCACAACCACGAACGAGGTAAGTCAAACACCGAGGCACCTCACATTTCCCTTGTAGGAACTGAATCAGCACCTCGAAGTCTGATTCCACTTCTGAGATCACCAACGATAAATTTATTCATAGCATAACACTCGTGTGTAATTCCCGTTGCGCCCAAAAAATTTCCCAGACCATAGAAGCTGCTAAAAGCCACTAAAACTGATCCACTTCTTTCCCGAACTAGACCTCCCCCGTGAATCATACCATTCATGAATGAACCATACACATTAAGTCTAAGGCCATTATCTGGAGGATTCCATCTCACCCAGCCTCTATGTACCCTTGGACGATCCATTGGACCGTTAAAGGAACTGCAGACCGTAGTAGAGTTTGGCCCTCCCTTCAATAGAGAACCTAACTCATATAGTAGTCCCTTCATTCTCACCTGAATAAGATAACTCAAAGGCCGACCCTCCCATATTTATTTATTATGCGCCTCTCATATAGTCCAGAAAATCAAAATAACGATGTTGTTGTGAACCTTGTTTTCCATCCCATTTTACTCCGCTCCTGAAAACCACCCCTCGAAAAACTTTTATAGTGAGTTCATGAAGCATTGTACTTACTCCATCTATCCATAGTAGTCCATAGATAGTGCGCCCATTCACTCCTGATAAATAAATGAACTATCGACTCTGCCTGAGGATTAGCACAATAGTAACACCGAGACGCCATCTGAATACCCTTCTTCTGGATGTTATCCTCCATAGGAAAAGCTTGGTTTCTCACTCTCCATACTAGAAAATTCATCTTCGATGGGACCTCATTACACCACAGATGAGAACCCCATTCATAATGACTCCCTCCCTACCAGATAAGGCCTAGTAGTTGTGACTATTGAAGGTTCCTGAACGAGATTCAGCAAAGCATAAGCAGTCTTTATCCTCAGAGAAAACAATTTCTTTGAATAATTCCTTATTCTATGAGCTGATAATGGCCTCCATCAACATGGGATGATGGCAGGACTCTCTCACCGACATATCTAGGCCTAGACAACCTGGGAAAAATAGCTTCTCTCCAAGCCAATTATCTCTCCATAGGTTCAAATCCCCATGGCCAACCACCCAGCGAGAATAATCCTGAAGGATACCCAGATGAGACACCACTATTTTCCCCAATCTGGACAGTTTCCTTTTATCCCAATCCTCCCAATGTTTTCCATATTTTATTCTCAGTGTTTTGACCCACATCAATTTCCCCATAAGAAAATCCCAAGTCAACTGAGCCTGCATGGATTTCATAGCTACAGTTAATTCTTTGAGACCCACACCTCCTTCCTCAACTGATTTCACCGAACGAGTCCACGAGTCCCAATGAGCCCTTCCTGTATCATTGGAGTCCCAAATAAATCTATTCATAAGCATCTCCATGGAATAAATAATCCCCTTAGGAGGAGTGATGATAGACAAGACATGCATCAGAATCGAAGAAATCACACTATTGATCAATGCCACCCAGCCCCCAAAAGATAGAAACATGTTTTACAATTATAAATCCTCCCAACCATTCTATTAATGAGATCCTGGAAGAAGGATTTTTTTCACCCAGCTATTGGAAATGGGTGCCCCGAGATACATCATAGGAAGTTGTTTCTGTTGAAAACCCAGAATTTCCTGGATGCTCTAGGCCCTTCTCCTTGAGCATTTATTAGATATAAAGACATTTATATTCCTACTGTTAATATTTTGACCACTTAGAAAACCATAGATCCCCATGATCTACATGAAATTAACCAAGGATGACCTCCTTCCATTCAGAAAAATAAGAATGTCATCAACAAATATAAGATGGGAATAGGATCCATCTGAGGCCTACTAGATATAAGGAAGTATCTTCCGGTCCATCAACCCTTTGTGAAGGTTCTGTGATATAGCCTCTTGAGAAATGATGAATATGGTGGGGGAAAGAGGTTCCCCTTGCCTCACACCCCGCACATTCTTGAAAAAACTAAACCTCTTCCCCAAAAGAGAAATAGTGATCCAAGGTGAAGAGAAATAGTAGAAACATAAATCAAAAACCCATTCATGAAACTAAAGCTCCCTCATTACTCAAATTATAAAACTCCATTCAATCTTATCGTACACCTTCTCCATATCCACCTGAAGAATACCATTGGACCCCACCACTTTCTTGTTCGCATCCTCTAAAAACTCTTGAGCCACTCCCACCACCCCCTGGATACCTTTGCCTTGGACAAATCCATGTTGTTCTTGGGAAATAATACTTGGGATTACCTTATTCAGTCTCCTTGCTAATAAACTAGCCAAAATCTTATAGGAAACATTGCATAGATAGATTGATCTATAATGGTCAATTGATGTTGGATCTTTAACATTTGGTACAAGTACCACCTTGGAAGCACACGTACCCTGTTGAGGTCACCCCCACCCCTAAAGAAATCTCATACTACCTTGATCATTGTCTGCCCCAAAACAACCCATGCCTCCATGTAGAAGGCCCCTGGGAACCCGTCCGGTCTAGGAGCACTCTCCGAATACAAAATTCAAACCACCTCCCACACCTCCTCATTAGGTGGAACAGCCTTCAACATCTCATTACTCCCCCTATCAAGCCTCTTGGGAATATTCTAGAAGAAATACTCCTGATCACCATTTGAGCCATCCTCTCACAAGGCCATTGTCCGACCACCTTCCAGCAACATTTCTAGGTGCTCCAGCGCTATCCTACTAGTGACATCCACATCAGATGAGAACAAACCATATTCCAGCCTGAAATTAACCTTCGAATGTTTCTTGTACTTTAGGAAAGCATGGAAAAACCCATTATTCCTGTCACATTCCTTAATCCACATCACCTTGGATATTTTCCAAAGTCTGCTCTCCACCTCCAACAATCTTTGCACTATAAAGGCCTGCTTGTCACATAAACGTAAGAAGGTTGCATCGTCCCAGTTTTGTTGAAGCAGAACTTCCAACCAGTCAATCTCCTCCTGGAGAACCTCCACTGAACCATCTGATGAAGTAGCATTCCTAGACCATCTAATAATATCGTACTTGAACCTCTTCAGTCGTCTTGAAAGCCCCACCCAAGCTCTACCATCATTCACCTGCTCCCAGGAATCCTTCATCATTTGCATGAAACCATCCCTATTATGCCAATTCACCAAGTACATAAAATCCTCACTATCCCCACTTCCAACCTTCAGTACCACAAGTAGAGGAGAATGATCCAATAGCACCTGAGAAAGATGCGATACCGAGGTTCTTGAGAAAGATTCTAATCCCTGAATGTTGGTCAGTCACCTATCCAGTCTACACCATATCTTACTATCACCTCTTCGATTATTACACCATATATATTTTCTCCCATGAAAGCCCAGATCTAGGATCCCCTTATAGGAAATGAGGTTTCTGAATTCCAGCATACCATGATTATATACCATTGAGCCACCCTTTTCCGATATGTTAAGATTTAAATTCAAGTCCCTGCCTACAAACCATGATAAACCATCCATCTCAAATGAACCCAGATACTCCCACAATCTATGTATTTCCATAATATTAGTACTAGCATAAACTAAGTAGAACAAAATTTCTCGACCTCTAAACCCGATTTTCACTGTAATACACTGCTCAGTAACCTGAACGAGCTCCACTTGTAGATACTTCTTCCAAAAAACCCATATGTGTTTGTTAACTGGATGACCATGAAAGTGACACCCAAACCCCAACCTCTTTGCAAAATTATTGATCTTTCTAGGATCCTATTTAGGTTCAAGAACAACTGCCATTGAAGCCCCACATCTCCTTGATTTAGAAGCTAGAAAAGCACACTTTGCATGATCAGTCCAACATTATCATGGATTGGAAGCCATAGCTTGAGATAATTTGATCGAACCCCAAAGGAGAAATCGAAGAGAATATATTGATCAGTCCAACATTATCGGGGATCGGAATGCACCTATATAAACAAAGAGAATGGGGAATAATGCACAATAAACATTTCTATCATTTTTGGAACCATACTCATTTAAATAAGCTCCAAAGGATGAGACTTGGGTGAAAGCAATGAATGAAGATTTAGATCATATTGACAAAAATCGGACTTGGGATCTTGTCAAGATACCCGAAGGTCACAATGTGATTGGTACGAAGTGGATTCTCAAGAACAAATTTTACGAGCATGGAAATGTGATTAGAAATAAGGCATGTTTGTTTTGTAAAGGATATTCACAAATTGAAGTTGTTGATGTTGAGGAGACATTTTCTCTGGTAGAGAGACTAGAGTCAATCAGGTTGTTTCTTTCCATGGTAATCCAAGGAGGATATAAAGTGTATCAAATGTACATCAAGATAGAATTCTTAAATGGAGTCTTGGAAGAAGAAGTATACATTAAACAAACTGTGGGGTTCTTTCTTGTTAATGATGAAATGAAGTTTTTAAAACTAAAGAAGGCCCTCTATGGTTTAAAGCAGGAACCACAAGCATGGTATTTTTGGCTAGATTCTTATCTCAAGAAGTTGGAATTCAAAAGAGGAAGAGTAGATCACAATCTCTATGTAAAGAATTTACAGAAAGATCAGTTCATGGTGCTAGTTTATGTGGATGATATTATATTTGGTGGTAATAGGCGAGGATCAGTTGAGGAATTTTCTAATCACATGAAGTCAGAATTTGAAATGTCAATTATTGGTGAACTAACATACTTCTTAGGGCTGCAGGTGATTCAGAAGAAGGATTACACTTTTGTTTCTCAATAAAATTATGCAAAAGAGATGTTGAAGAAATTTAATATGCAAGATTCTAAACCAATGGGGAATCCGATTGTGGTTGGAACAAAACTCAGAAAGCATGAGGATGGGATTTTTTTGGATCCCAAAATGTATAGGAGAATCATTGGAAGCTTACTATACCTGACAGCGACACGACTAGATATTTTCATTGTAACATGTCTAAAGGCCCGTTTTAAAATTAATCCAAAGGAATAACATATGGAAGCAGTTAAAAGAATCATGAGGTACATTCAAGGTACCCAAAATTATGGATTATTCTTTGCTGTAGGAAAAAATAATGAATTATCTGCATTTTTAGATGCTGACTGAGTTGAGGATTTAATGGACATAGAATCCACTAGTGGTAGAGCATTCTGTATTGGGAATAAATATGTTGGTTGGTTGAGAAATAAATAGGAGAGTACTTCTCTTAGTACTACTGAAGCTGAATATATATCTGCTACAAAGGCATGCACTCAGTTAATCTGGATGAAGCAGCAACTGACTGACATAGGTGCTGAGGTAAAACAACCAATGGTGATTTACTGTGATAACAAGAGCATAATTGATCTTATGAAGAATCATGGGCATCATTCTCATATGAAACATATTGAAATTGGATATCACTTCATCAAGGAAAAATTTGAAAAATGTGTGATCAACATGGAACATGTGGGAACAGATGAGTAAGTGGCTGACATTATGACCAAGAGGCTGTCAATGGATGTGTTTGAGAAACATTGGTTGAACCTAGATGTTCATCCTCCTCCTAGTTCACGAGGAGGATACAATTTTCCCCCTCTCACAAGTTATGTTAACTATTTTTAATCTTTTTTTGGATGTGATGCAGGTTTATAGGGGAGATACTATCCAGGAGGGAGTGTGTTTTGAGATGTATATTGAACAAATACCAATCTTTGGGTTTATTTTCAATGGGGGAGAAGGAATAAATTTGGGAAATATAATGGACATATAATTATTATGTGACATGATGATAATTCAATGTTAGGAGGAGAAAGAATACATTCAATACATGCAATGATTTTGTGACACATGTAATGCTTCTATGACACTATGATAATTCGGTATTAGGAGGAGAAGGAATACATTCAGGACATGTAATGATTCTGTGACACAATAAGAGAATAGATTGGGAGGTTTTTAAGAATTCCAAAACACAGAAAACCAATTCAAACTTCCCCTCTAGTTTTCTGCACTAAGCACTACTCATGTATACTTAAAGTGTTGGATGAGTTGACTCATGTGTATCAAGTTTTGATAGTGGATGGTGCTCTATTGAATTTATCTGGAGATTGCCAACATACCCAAAGGGGGAGATTGTTGGAACTACGACCAATACTAGAAATGGAGTATGGTTTGTGTTTGCTGTTAGTCCTCATTGGAAGTTTAGAAATTTTTCCAGGAAAGGAATCATACAGTTCAAGTGGGTAACAGTACTGAGGGTGGTGTCTTTTTCCAGTGTTTGCCAAATTTTTGGGCCTAAAAATCAAAAAATGGAGAGATGTGTTTTTAACAAAGGAAAGTGTGGGAAATATTGGAGTGGTGTGCGAAAAAAATGGAATGTGTGCTAAATTTATTTTGTGAGAAATATTTAAAGAAGGTTGTAATTTTCACAAAAAAGGTGTTTCAGGATTAGAACATTGAAAATTGGGCATGAGGTGCGTGAAAAATCTGTAGATGTGCGCGGAAAATGGTTCTTGTGTGAAAAGCATTGCATGAAGAATGGGGGTTTTTGTGCAACACAGTGGTTTTTTCACATGGGGGTCGATGATGCCTATAAATAAGAGGTGAACCTCCCCCCCTCATTAGACACGTCTAAAGACTTAGATAACATATGAGCTCTGATGCGTGTAAATATTGCGCGAAAAGGGAGTTGCGTGAAAACATAAAAGTTGCATGTAAAAAATGGAAGTTTCACGTAAAAGTTACGGTTGTGCATAAAATTTGAAGTTGTACATAAAAGCTGAGTTTGCACATAAAGGTTGTAGTTTCCTGAAATATTTGTGCATGAAAGAACATCAGAGAGCTAATCTTGCACACAAGGTATTCCTTTAGTCTGAAAAGACCAAGTAAACCCTTCGGTGTAGTCGCACGAAAGATAAGGGTTGCACAGAAAGTAAGGGGTTGTGTGAAAGTCATCTTGCTTGACAAATCCCAAATCTTGTATGCATATTCAGGTATTGTGCATAAGTTTAGTGTTAAGCTTCTAGCGGGATTTTGAATATCTAGTTTGTGTGATCAGTTCCTTCATGTGCATAAATTTAGGACTTTAATGCAAGCAGTGTCTTGTGCTGGACTGAGACAAAGACATCAAGGAAAATCTGTTGAAGAGACCCTTGAGTCAATAAACTGAGTAAGACTTCTCTCATAGTAGTGAGCAAGGAGGAGTTTATGGAAGTGTTCCCAGGGACGTAGTGAGATATCCCTAATTTATTGTAAAGGTAGTGCACCTAGAACAGAGTGATTGTGTCCAAACTCTTGTACTCCACAGCTAGTGAAGATTAGTGGATTTTGGTACGACCGAAACACTATCGGCATATGCTCCTTGGATGTATCCCGTTGTGTTGAACCAAGTAAAAGTGTTGTGTGGTCTCTTTGTATGTGATTGTTTAATTTCTGTTCATATCTATCATATAGGTTTAACGTGTTCCTACCAACATGGGAACAAGATCAGAAACTTTAAAAGAAAAATTTGACACCCTGATTCACCCCTCCCCTCTCAGGGCATCATGGGGTTCTAAAAATTTGGTTACTATGAATTTATGAATTCCATTGACCCTCAAAATGCTAGTATGCATCCCTCACTACTCAATCTCACTAATATTCATCTAATGGAACTCAGGAATGTTGGGATCACGATTGACATAGAAAACTATGTGAACTTCAACTTCCACCCATTTTCAACCCCAGTTGATGATATGGTGGATGACCTGGAGAGGACACTAGATAAGTAATACCTATATACCTTCTAGGGTAGAGTGAAACTATCCAAAATTGATGGAAACACCTAGTGTGAGTCGTACACTCCATCGTAGTTTTTTTGGTAGTTCAGATGCTACCAACAGCTAACCAAGAGATTTTACATGGGGGTCTATGAGGAGGGAATCCCTATATCCTTTTTCTGTTGTGGTGGTGTTCATGGGTGAGGGGTCGGGGGATACCATCATGCTACCACCAACTAATGTCAACACCGACCTCTCCCATACATATACCATCAACTGGGTAGCGGAATATCTATGTGCAGTTCTACACCAGCGTGTAAGGATGATCACGCTAGAAATAAGGGTGCAAGAGTATTAGGGTGGTTAGTATGATACTCTCTGAGGGGTGATATAAATATTGGTGGAAGCTCAAGCTATAGATGCAGCGAGGGCAGTGTAAGTCATTGTTTCTCCCTTGCCTCCTGGAGGGGAGGTTCTTTCCCAAAATCAGTCATGGGAGCGAGCAGGGGGCTCTCAGACTAAACCAGTAGATCTAGGTAGGTGCCTAATAATAAGCTGTGGAATATCCTAGATCCTACCACTGATCTTGATTTCCCCATGATTTGGGTGGTTTGGGGAATGTTGAGGATTAACTTGACGATAGAGCAACTGTGGAAGATGCTAACCCAAGAGTGGATTGAGATGTCGGAGGTGGGTGGACTAGGATAACTACCAAGGTGTTATTACACAAGTGGATCGAATACATGGTATCCATGGATGCCTTTTTCTATCAGCATGGGACACCTGAGCTTCCCCCCGACTCGATGCAGGTGATGTTTGGTGGTGAGCCTGACCTTGAGGAGATGTTATCTATCATGGAATTTAGTTAGTAGTAATTGGATGGTGTCAACATGTAGGTATCTAGTGATGATGAATCCTGAGGGTCATATGTTGAGTAGAAGAATCCTCGAGAGAGTGGCGAGATCGTTCCTTTGGATGATTTTGACCTAGTTGAGCTCCTCAAGGTAATCCTATTAACTTACTTGTCTCTTTCAGTCCTTCCCCTTTTTTTGTCAAGAGGCTCTAACTGGGATTTTTCTTATTTAGGGGAAAGCCAAAGATGGACAAGGATCCCCTATTTAATGGGATGATGGTGCTCCATTGGGTTCTGAAGAGCATGCTCTAGGGGCTATGATCAGGGCTAATACAACTGCTGGGCCCATTGAGGAGGTCATAGTGGAAACCTCGGAGCCCTAGGTCCTCCCAATCATCTATAGGGAACCACTCCCTGGCATCCAAATGGAGGCATCTACTACTGGTGAAGCAGGTCACCTAGGGTGGCTAATTATCGATATCCCTCTGCCTCAAGTTAAGACTGAATCTCAATACACCTGGCCTATTTTCAAACATTCATGGAGCTTTTGTGTCAAAATTTTTACTTATTCTTATAAAGATCTGTCTCAACCAACGCTAGGAGGCCCGGTACCAGCCGTTGAAGTGTCGACTAGCGTCGAGGGGTCTCATGTGGTGGATATCCCTATTGAGACTCCAGGACCAAGCCTTTTCCAAATTCTTAGTTATTGTAAGTATTTTTACCTTACATGGTTTTTTCTTTAACTCACTTTTCCTCATTGATCAACTGACTAACACGCTCTTGTTTCAAGAAGTGCTCGAGAGGGTTTATTCCTATAAAGTGGATATAGTCTGGGAATATGGGGAACCTTCTTTAATGGATATGCCATCTCTTGAGGAGTCGACCATCCAATATGACCTAGCATTGGTCCTGGGGGATCATCCTACTATGGTCGCAGGTGATGCTAATAGAGGGGAAAAGATTTAGGTTGTCGGAGGTGGTGATGCTGATAAAGGGTCATACCAACATAGTCAACCTCTTAACATGGAGCTCAGACTAACTGAGAGGATCCCAGAGGAGGACCCTTCCATTGTTTTCCTTATGGTCTTCCCAGAATATGAGCCTGTAACACTCAAGGATCTATAGGAATCTAGGTCTAACATCATTGAAGATAATTACATTATTCGATATAGGGCATGGAGGAGTGTTCAACATTTTATCACCCACACCCTGGAGCCATACCTAATGAGTCGAATGGGGTCCTTTCGCCACTGGTTATACAAATTAGTCACCAGATGGGTGGACACTCATGCTCTCCATGCACTAGTATGTGACTACCTTACTGAGTAGGTGTATGCAGAGAGACAACGTTTAGACATCACCTAGCACAAGGAGAAATTAGATGGAACCTAGAAGCTCTAGGAGGATGATCAAGAAATTCAATGTCTGGAGGAGTAGGTGAATGAGTACATAGCCTTCCTCAATACTCAAGCAGGGTTCATCATCTAGTTGAAGGCTTAGTTAGTGGCAGGTGAGGATCAAGCAAAGGAATTATCTCAGGCATCTGAGTAACAGGTTGTGCAGGACTAAGTGTGGATCAGGGATAATGAACTTCATCTTATAGATAAAGAAGAGTAATTAAAGCTCATGAGGTTGTAGTAGGTTCTTGAGACCACACACCAGAGCTTGGATGGGCTAGAGATATCGATCACCAAAGTGGAGTCATAGGGGGTATTATTTTATCGAGACATAAGAGAGGCTCTAGTATGTAGATGACCCTCTCCAACTACTGAAGTTTGCTTTTAAAAAAACTTCTCGTATACATGGATGTATTTATTTTTTCACTATTTACTATCGCATTAAAATCATACTCATGATACAACCAATGAACAATCCCTAAGCTCACATGATTCATGCATGGTGTGATAAACAAGGGATGACCATGTGATTTCTCATTTATATAAGAGTGTCATACAATTTTCAAACACCTAAGGTTTGTATTTTTTGATTAACCACTAGGAGTGTTCGGGCTTCAAAAGGCTATGGCTGGAGAATGGGGCCCTCTAAACAACCGACTTTCTTTTATAATGTGTGCTAGTACATGAATGGGCTAATTATAAGGGTGTTGAATTCAACTCGAATAAAGAAGAATGAAGGGAATGAATCGTGATTCCCAAAATCTGGAACACAGTGGGGATGGCATGATGATGGAGGGAAACTAATGATCATGTTTTAAACACATCGTTTGGATGAGTATGGGGACAAAAAAATAAGGATCAACCATTGACCATGTTTGAAATATGGGACCTGTCTCAAAATTTCATCCAAAGTCCTTCAGAGCGTGTGCCCAGGATGGTAGGTGAGCAAGTGTGGTATGGGACCATGCCATAAAGGGGGACCCGTTCGGACGTGGAGGAGGATGAGGATCCAAATAAAGGGACACAAAAAGTATGGATATGAAGTGATGGAATTTTTGAATGAATTTCAACCCTCTTTGAATTACACCACTATGGATTTGATCACATTGGTGTAGGTGTATTGGTCTGAACAAAGATCAACACATCTTCTAGGGAGAGCATCATCTGGGATGCCAAATGATGATCAAAGAACATGAACAATGTGGTAGGTGACTAGAACCATATGACAGGGCCTCTTGGGAAAGGGACTAAGATGCCTTGCAGCTTTACATCATGCAATGAGGATGATAGGCACACATTTTAACGACATATGGTAAGGATGTTGGACACACATTTTAATATCTTATGGTAAGAATGATGTATCACATAGTTTAGCATCGTGTTATTGAGATGTTGGAAACGTAGTTTAATGTCATATGGTGAGTATGATGTATTGTACAGTTTAACATCATGTGATTGGGACATTGAGTCATACTATTTAATGTCTTGTGACCAGGATGTGTCAACTGACATGAATGACACCTGCCCAACCGTAGTGGCTGGGGGAGTAGGAGGGTAACACGATGGAGGAACACCATAGAGTGTTCTATAAGGAAAGGGAGATTATAATACCTTGTACCAAGAAAAATAATGTGGGGTGAGTCGCACGCCGTTTAAGGTCATGATGCTTTGACCAGGGGGTTGTATGCCTCAAAGGGGATATGTGTGGAATAGGGAAGAGGCAACCCAATGTGAATGAGGATTCTAGTCCTTACGATACACAATTATACAAGAGGCATTTTACACACATTTTAAGGTCATGATTCTTGGAACATGGCCTCTTATTTTATGGTCATAGAGTTTGTACAATAGGGTGAGTGTCCCATAGGGATATTTGTAGCATAGTGGAGTGACAACCTAGCGTTAGTGGGGGATAAGAGGGCCTAACACCCCGCAACATATTCCTAGGGAGTCCCCCACAGAGTTTAAAGTCATGATTCTTGGATTTGGACTCCTAGTTTAAGGTCATAGGGTTTGGAACATGGGATTTTAGTTTATGGTCATAGAGTTTAGACCATGGGATCTCAATTTATGGTCATAGAGTTTGGACCATGGTCTCTTAGCTTATGGTCATAGAGTTTGGATCATGTGCACCCTAAATTTTTTGATGTGTCATGAAAGAGTAGTAACCTAATGTGAATGGGGGCTAGGGGGTTGTTCCACACAAAACATAAGGGGCGGGATGACGTTGGGGCCCAAGATCTTAGTTTAAGGTCATAGAGTTTAGACCATGGAAAATAGTTTAAGGTCATAATTCTTGGACTAGAGGGCTTCATGTCTCAAAGTAATGTGAACGGAATTAAAAAAAGGTTTTATGGCATGAATAGAGGGTCATAGGAGGCCACCTAATGTCGCACAAAACATCCCTAAGATGAATTTCATTCTGTTTAGGGTCATGATGCTTAGACCATGGGTGGGAATCTCAAAGGGATGTGTTTAGTGTAGCAGAGTAACAAAATCGATGAGAATTGAGGGACGAGGAGGCCCAACACCACACAACACATTTCTATGATGACTTTCACATAGTTTAGAGTCATGATACTTGGACTTAGGCTTCCAATTTATGGTCTTAGATCTCTAAAAATGGGGCATTCTCACTTCTCGTCCTTTTTTGTAAATAATTTCATCCCAACCCCTAATCCCATGTGATCCATGCTCGGTGCGAGAAACAATAAGCGTTTAGAGTTTCTATTTCTTGCAAGGGAGAACACAATGAAAGGTGAAAGTGGCCAAAAAATTCCACGAGGGTGATTTATACTTTCAATACTTGGATTGTGAAAGGGGAGTAACCAAAAGACAAATAAAAACTATTGACCATGTTCGAAACATGGGTTATATACTCAAGTCGGTTAAAGATGGGGAGAACAAATACGGGATCAACTGTTGACCAAGTTCAAAACATGGGTTCTGTTATTTTTTTCTGAAGATCCTTCAAGGTGTAAGCTTCGACAATAGGAGATCCATTCTGGCATGAGACCATTCCATTAGGAAGTCTGTTCAGATCAGAAGGATGAAGATTATCCAAATCGGAGAAAATGTGAAGCACTAAAGCGGAAGCATGGAATGTCCTAGTGGGAATATTAGGGGCCCTGGGAGTTATTCCATCATGAATTCGAACATGACAAATGAACATGTGGGTAGGAGAGATTCAAGCTTGTTCTAGAGGGAAAATACCCTGAAGTGAGTTTATGGCAGGGCTGGGCCCAGGATGAAATATCCAGGAATCACTACATATCCCATGAGAATAGGGTCAAGCTACATATAGTTATAGAAAATGAAATGGTAGGAGACCAATGTTGGTAGGGTGACATCTACTCTGGTGAGTATATAAATCCATCTCACATTATGAGGCATCTCGATTTTATATGGGGTAATGTGTGTTTCATCTCATTTTTATCATATGAGGCATCCCAATTTTTTATGGGGTAAAATCATCTCACATTAATAGGAGTCCTAGTCTTATATGAGGTAAGATCATAGTTTAACATTATATGTTGAGGACATTGGGCTTTTCAGTTTAAATTCATACAACTCAAGCTATGGTCGCTGCTAGTTTAAAGTAATGAGGCTTGAACTATAGGGGTGGTTGTTGGTTTTAAGGCTGCATTACTTTGACCAAAAGGTGGAAAGGGTGTCTAAAGGGGGATTTTGTGGCATGATGGAGTGATGAACCAATGTGGAAGGAGATCCAAAGGGATCCATTTCCACATAAAACATGACAAAAAGTACCCTGAATCGACCATATACTTCTAGGGAAGAGAGGACCCTACAATGATTCGTGGAGAATGTTGGCCCCAGGATGAAATATTTGAGCATCACTAAGTATCCCATGAGAATGGGAATAAAGCCTCACGTAGTTATGGTAAGCAGCATGTTAAGGGACCAACACCAAAATGATATTCCCTCTTGAATGAGGATATTGAATCATCCCATATTATGATATGAGAATCCTAAATTTATACAGGGTAAGGCTATAGTTTAACATCATGTGACAAAAATTTTGGTGTTTTTTCATCCCATATTTTTCATATGGGGCATCCCAATTTGATATGGGGTAAACCTTCTCACATTAAGTGGAATCCTGATTATATACGGATTAAATCTATAGTTTAACATCATGCATTAAAGATATTGGTGGGGCTTTCACATCAAGCTTCTCGTTCCTTTCATCCTGATATCATGCTTTGAGGGCATATCATCCAACTAATGGGTTAAGTAAAATGAATGGGGATTATACCTAAAAAAGGAGGCTTATTGAGTCATTTTGGGGTGATAACACTGCAGGTAACGGATGATTTTGTTGCAAAAATTGTGGTAGAAATGAAGCAACAGATGATTCACAGAAGAGTAAAATGGAAAAACCAAAGAATGAGAAGAAGATCTTGGGACATAGATATTTACATGGTTTAGGAAATGTTCCCTAAGTCCATAGAGAGGTATAATTTCACTATTTTTCAAGAGAAAAAAATAAATGGAGATCTCAAAGTTTCACACAGAATCCCTAGCCTGAAATGGGATAAAAATGGAGATGATGAATTGTGCTACCAACTGAACAGAAAGTCTACACTACTATAATGAATGGTGGATGGAAGTCTGCATTGCTATAATTTCATAGAAACCCAAGTCCAAACTGCTATAGTGGATAGTGGCTGGAAGTCTATAGATCTACAGTATAGTTGTCTCCAAATTCTGACCTGCTACAATAGCTATGCCAATAGTCCACACTGTTACAGTTCTATGTCGATGTTGTCTGGTAATCTCTGCTATAATTAGTCAAAGTTTATATAGTCCCCCAAAAATTTATGTTAGGGGCCTTTGACCCCCATATTAAGGGAGTGTTATCCCCTACAACCCCCAAAAAGATCACTGTAGAGCTCAACCTAAAGATGTGTGGCTTGGTGCATAGTATGGGGTGCAATCATTCATCCCAACATCATCCAGAAAAGAATCAGGTTATACCATTCCAATATATTTTGCGGTGAATCTATTGTTGGTCCTATAGACAGAAATCCTAGGCATCACTATGTATCCCATGAGGATGGGAGTCAAGACACACATATTTTTGGAAGATAGTGGAGTCATATGGTTTCTGAAAAACTAGGGATGAATCAAACCATGAAAATTAAGGGTGAATACACACAGTTTAGGGTTATGATACTTGGACCAAGTCTCCTAGTTTGAGGTTATATAGCTTGACCAATTTTAAATAGTTTATGTTTATAATTCTTGGACCACTGATGGGGGATTTGAGGATGTTTGTGCAGTGAAAAAGAGTTAAAATCTAGTGTGAAAGGATCTAAGGAGGCCCTGCATCACATGATGTGACTCTAAATTCTGTTTCACATAGATTAAGGTCATACCACCTGGACCATAGAAAATAGTTTAAATTCTTGATGCTTGGACTAGGTAAGTGTTTGTTTCAAGGGAATTTGTGTGGAAAATAGTTTAAAGTCATGATTCTTGAACTATAGGGATGTTTTTATTCAAGGGTATTTATGTGTAACGAAATAGGTAAACCCCAACATTAAAGGAACCAAGGAGGTTCATGTACCATGTTCACACCTTGAGATTAACTACATATAGTTTAAGGTTATAATGCTTGGACCATAAATGGGTCCAAGTGGAGGAAGGGTTTATATTTTTTTTTGGGCCTAATGGCGGGAAGTCTGGATATCACTACATATCCCATGAGGATGGGAGTCAAGCCACACATATTTATAGAACATGGTTTGGTAGGAGACCAATGTCGGAAGTGGGTGAAATCCTCTATGATGAGGTAATTGGGGCATCCCATGATTTTTGTGGGGAATCTCATGCTTATGACATGGGGTAAGGCTATGGTTTAATATCTTGTGCTGAAAACATTGGTTTTGGTTCTTCTCATATCATATAAGGAATCCAGATTCCAAGGAGGATAAGGTTTTTAACCCTATCATACTTATCATATGAGGTATCTCGATTGGATATGGGGTAGGAAGATTTTTATCATCCCATACTTATCATATAAGGAATCCTGGTTCTATATGGGGTAAGATCACAGTTTAAAATCATACGTTGAGGGCATCATAATTTACTGTTTAAAGTCATACAACTTGGAATATGGATGCTACTATTTTAAAGTCGTGGAGCTCCAAATGTAAGGGTGGAAAAAAATTATTGTCATAATGGTTGGACCATGGTCTTGTTGTTAGTTTAAGTTCATAAAACTTGAACCTATTGCAAATATTTTAAGGTTGTGTTGCATGGACCATGGGGTTTGCAAACAGTTTAGGGTCATAATTCTTGGACCCTTGAAAATAGTTTAAGGTCATGTTGCATGGACCGAGGATTTCCTCATATGAAGTACTACTTGAGAAACTTAGCATTGATGGGAGTTGTGATATGCTCTTCATCCATGGTGATTAAAGAGTATGATTCATTAGAATAGACCTTATGAATGATGTAAGGTCCTTCCCACTTGGGCTCCAACTTTGGTGTATTCTTGTTGGGTGTCATCGACATCATAAGGGCCAATACCATGTCAAACTTGGGGAAAAAGTGGAGGCGAAAAGTCTTGTTAAAAACTCTTTCCATCCTATTTCGGTGCCTCTCTATATTGTGCAAGGCCTAGAGATTGTTTTCTTTAAGGGATTCCAACTCATCCAGGTGAACTTATTCCATTCATTTTGGCATTTTCTGGTCATATATAGCTATTTGAAGTGACATAAACTAAATCTATATGGAAAATAATACCTCTATTCCATACACCAGGAAGTATAGGGTCACTTAGGAGGAATTTTGAGTCTTCTTCTGATGGGACCAGAGGGTGTTGGGGAGCTCGTATGGCCAACTCTTCTTATTCTATCCTACCATCTTCTGTAAGATGTTAAATAGGGTCTTATTAAATGCCTCAATCTTTCAATTTTCCTGATCATGGTAGCGAGAAGTATAATTAGACCATATGTTGTACTTGGTATACAATTTATTCATCTCAGAACCCCAGATATAGGTTTCATTTTCTATGAGAATAATGTGAGGAATACTAAATCAATGAATTATATGGGATATAATAGAGCATAATTCAACTTCCTTTAGGAGAATCACTTCTACCCACTTGGAGAAGAAGTCTGTTATAGTCAGAATAAACCTACACTAGCAATCTATCACTGGCGGGTATGGCCCCATGACGTCAAGTCTCCATACTAAAAAGGGCCAAGAATACTTTGTGGTGTGGATAAGCTATAGAGATCAATGAAAAATGTTGGTATGTATATGACATGAATGACACCTCTTGGTGAAGTCGATGCAGTTGTAGACCATAGTGATCTAGAAGTAGCCCCGCCTCCAAATCTGGTGGGAGAGCTTGAATCTCGCCTGATGGGTACCATAGGACCTGGTATGGACTTATTTCATAACCTGAGGGATATCATATCCTTAGATGCAATGGAGGAAAATTCCATCAAAATCATGTCTGTAGAGAGTTGGATTAGGGTTAGGCCTACTCTGGAGGGTAAATTGTGCTACACACCGGTGGATTTGTTCACACTCAGCTTGGTATGATGAAAGAATACCATGTTGAAGATACTCAATGAAGGTATTTTCCCAATTGGTTATTTCCTATACTATGGGGGGATTGAGGGTCCTGGAACAGAAGTACCAGTGGCTAGTTGGTTTACCTTTTGGTTTCCATCATCATCTGAAATAGCAGGGAAAATGACCCTCTGATACTCCACATGGTTGATCAAGTCGTCATGGTTCGGATCTGTAGGGACACGGATAAACTTTCCAAGGTGTCAACTTGATCATTCTATGACCAAGAGACATGAGTCACCTCCAGCTGGGAAGGGAATTGGGCTATCAACTAATGAGTACACTCTAGTAGGGGCATGATCTCTTGTTTTTTGAAGATGTAGTCACCATTTATTTATTTGATGACTAAATCAAAGTCACCATTCACATGAATGTGGGGGACATCAATCTCAAGGGCTAACTCAAGACCAATAATAAGATCCTGATACTCTGCCTCTTTGTTGGTGCGGCCTTTTGATAACAGGAAAGAGTATAGTAGGACAGCCCATGTTGGAGTGATGAAGACAATCCCCAAGCCTACTATATTGAGCTTGGGATAATTGAGCCTTCTACCAGTTGGTCTCTGGGAGGCACGATCAAATTGAATCTACCAACACAGCATGTCCTGATCCACTAAGAGGATATCCTCATCTGGGAAATTGATATCCAGGGGAAATTTTTTAGGGGACTGATGTGTGGCCAGGAAGTCTACCAATTCCTGGCATTTGACGGCCTTCTGCAGAATGAACCTAATGTTGAAATGTTGGAGTATCACTTCCCAATGTTCCAATCATACCATCATCATGGGTTAATTTATGATACACTTCAGTGGTTCTACTTGGGACATTAATTGTATCTCATGATGTTGCAGATAATGCTGCAAATTCTTCACTATAAAAACCAACACAAGTTAGCTTTTCTCGATGGGGGTGTCTAGTATCTATGTTAAGGATAATGCAATTGAGATAGTATAAACCATTTTCTCTACCCTCTTTATTTTTCTAGGTAATAAGGGAAACAAGCCACCGCTCTAAGGTAGTCATGTAAAGGACTATATGCTTTCCCAAAATAGGCGGCATTAGAACTGGAGGCTGTAGCAGGTACTACTTCATGTCCTCCAATGCGATCTAACACTCCTCATCCCACTGGTAAATGGTTCCTTTCTTCATGAGCCTTGATAAGGACTTACACTTGTTGGCCATATTTATGATAAATCAACGTATATAGGCTAAGTTTCCTTAGAGACCTCACAACTCTTATAGATTTCTTGATGGAGGCATCTGATTGATGGTCTTGATCTTCTTTAGATCAATCTCATTGAATATGTATCTTATGATGATGTCGAGAAACTTCCCATAGGTAACCTCAAATGTACACTTCAAGGGGTTCATCTTCAAGTGCTGGGAGCGAAGAAAGTCGAACACTTTCTCAATGTCCTTGAGATGGTCCTGACGCTAGCAAGATTTAACCTCAAAATCATCCACATAGAATTACACTAATGTCTTGATAATTAGATTGAAGATATGGTACATATCACACTGATAAGTGGATCCAACATTCTTTAAGCTTAAGGGAATCACCAAATAGCATAAGATACCTTATCGAACCCTGAAGGAGGTGGACTCCTCATCCTCAGGGACCATTCAAATTTGGTTGTAACTAGAGTATCCATCTATGAAGAAGAGGGCTTGAAACCATAGTATATCATCAATAAATAGATATTTCACTAGATGGGGAAAATCATCCTTCGGACAGTGGCGGTTGAGGTCTCTAGAGTCTATATAGACTCTGATCTACCTATTATTATTCTTGAAAGGGATGATATTGGCATGTCATTTGGGGTACTGAACTTCCCTAAAAAAATTGGATTTGATAATATTTTCAACTTCATACTCAACCATAGCATCATGAGAGGGGTGAATATTTCTGGGAGGATACTTGAATCTGCAACGACACATTGGGAGACCAAGATGGTGAACAACAACCTGAGGGTCCACCCCTGGCATCTCATCATAGCTCTAGCCAAAGACGTCACGATGCTATTTCAAGAAGTCCATATAATTTTTTAATTCATCTGGATACATGGTTGCACTGATCAGCATTAGCCTCATATCTTCCTTAGTACCAAGGTTCGTCTAGGTTAGTTCATCAATGGTGTTGGTGACACCCTCTTCAAATAAAGGAGGGGAGTCTTCCAAATACTCTTCATTATCTAAGAAAGGAGAATCAGTGGGAGGATATGGCCCTTCCAAGACATTTGACTTAGGGGAAGGACTGGTGCCTACTCTAGAA
Source organism: Viscum album (assembly GCA_963277665.1). Taxonomy (NCBI): domain Eukaryota; kingdom Viridiplantae; phylum Streptophyta; class Magnoliopsida; order Santalales; family Viscaceae; genus Viscum; species Viscum album. Next base: position 1,763,682,779 of record OY728123.1, read on the forward strand.
GACACGGAATCCTCATTGAGGGGTTCCTGTTCTGCTAAAACCATGGCAACAGAAGATATTGATCCAATTATATTTAGCCTTCGACCTTGGGGTCCATTCTTGGGGTCAAATAAATGGTGACAGGTTGGATTCTATCAAGACATCCCTAATCTATGAAACAGACAGGAATATCATGTATTGGTGGTCATATTGGGAACTTCTTAGTACTTCACAAGGTTAGGGACTTCAGGTATCACTTGGACTTGTCTAGTGTAGAATTACGAGATAATATATAGGTGCTCCTTTCTCTGAGGTATGCTAAAACACTTTTTATTAGAGAAAAAAACAACCTCCTAGTCCTAGAATTATAGCCTCTTGACAGTGAATTGGGATAATGAATTTTTCATCTAAAGATTCCCACAGACTAAATGTAGTGGCCGCTAGATCATTGGGAGAGTTGACACGCTTAACCCCATCGATTTGAACCTAATTTCCTTCCCTATTTTAGTAGATAGTATCCATAAAGTAGGCTTCATAGGAGTCAAAGGGGGACGCATCACCTTGGAGTACCCCTACTCATCCATTGAGGGAGTATTTGAGGCACTGATGATGCGAGGAGGGGACTGTTGCATGCAAATAAAGATAGGGTCTACCCAACAACGTGTTATAGGTGGTATCCTGCAAGACTTCCCTAAATTTGTTGCTTGATATTATACTACCGAACTGGGTATTCAAATTAATTTTTCCATGAAACTTCTACTCTCTCTTATAATAACACTGAATCATCGGGTTAGAGGGAGTCAGATCTACTTCTGTTAGTCCCAACTTATGGATTTTCTAGGTCAGGATGAATTTTATCCTAGAACCAGTGTCCATTAAGTAGTGGTGGATCTCCACTCCACTAAAATGGATTATTATGTACTAAAAATGTATGTTCTCCTACATTATGATACCCTCATCTTCCCTAAAAATGATATAATGGATCGGCATTCCTCTTACTCAGCCTCCTTTTCATAGTAGGCCTCAACAGCAGCTACATAATCTTCAAACTAGAGAGGACGGGCCTCATGCATTTCCTTCAACAAGCGAATGGCCTCAAGGATCAAAATACTCATGGTTATGTCAGCATAGTGATCCATCACATCATAATTTCTTGTCAAGGGAATGCCTTTTCATGCAGAGGGTATGTCATGACCTGTCCCCTTGGGCCCGTGTCGTGACTACCTCAAGCCCGCCTTTCATAGGCCAGGGGCTGGTGACTAGCACCAAAGGTGTATTCCTTAAAACTGGGAAGGCATTGCCTTTATAACCTGTAAACACATGCAACCAAACACACAGCAAGATATGAACGCAAGTCAACTGTATAGAAAACAAGTGAGTACAGTAAGTAAAAAGGGTCAGAATACAAGCCCAACTAGAAAGTACAAGTACAACTAAAATGAAAAACAACTGAGGAAAGAGAAAGACAGCTACTGGATCATCCTCCAAGGTTCCTACTTGAAGGGTAGGTACATATCGCCTCCTCAGCACTCATGTCCATCTGTATCCTCCATGTACCGACTCGTCGTAAGGTCCACCTCCAGGTATCGTCCAGTCCTGGTACTCTCGGCCTCAGTCAGCGTTTTCCTTCATCTACATCCAACATAACAATGTGCGGTAATAACCCATGCAGGGGTGGGTATAATGATATTCAGTAGGGACCCCAAGACTCTCTAGGTCTCACAAATCCAACAAGGATAAAACAAAAGGTATAAAATCAATATATATACTTACTTAGGTATATTCCCATACATATACCTAATTTATCAAGTAATCTATCTCAATCATGAGGAAAATATAGAGGTTCTGACTTAGCTCAAACCAGGATTTATTTTAGGGGTAGTAACAAGTAACATTTCGAGTCACAACGTCGAACACCTCAGCTAATGGAGAACTACTCCTCTATCAAGTACAGTGGGCCTGTCGTTTCACACAGAGGTGCTTCCCACTAACCTTGGACTGCTGAGGTACTCCTTCTGTCGAGTACCATGGGTCTGTCGCATCACACAGAGGCACTCCCAACTGTGGGTCTGCTGCGTCACACAGAGGCACTCCCCCTCGAGGCCTGCTGAGGTACTCCTCCTGTCAAGTACTGTGGGTCTGCTGTGTCACCAAGGCACTCTCCACCGTGGGTCTGCCACATCACCAAGGCACTCTCCACTGGGCCTGTTGAGTCACTCCGAGTCGAAATGGTCAACAGTCATCACGACTCAGCCAGCCACTAGGTCTCTGCACTATGCCCGCTCGTCCTTTTGGAGGATCCAATCCACATGCTACTGGTCGATAATCCAATTATCATGAAGTCCTATGAAAAGTATCTCAAAGTCCCGCCACATCATAGGGGTCTCAACATAACAGACGGCGCGTCAATCGGACGCCCGGTCTGTGAGTTATTAACCTTTAATCTCGGGGGGCCGGTTGGATTCATGCTCGATTCAACCTGACTATTCCCCATCTTAATCCATAACACAGTGGGGTATCACTCAAAGGTACCGACTCGCTCCAAGGTTCCCAACGCCACTGACGGTTCATCTAACGGACGTCTAGTGCCAAAGTTATGGCCAAAAGAAAGTAAAAGAGTCGTAGTGGGCTAGGGTCCGGTTCGACCCGGTCGGACCGACTCGGCCTGACCCGGCCTGAACCACTGGGTCCCGCCCAGCCCGTTGGGTTCGGCCTGACGGCCGCGTGGGGTCACAGAGGCGGCTCAGCCTCAGAGGGTGTCGCGAGGGTGGCTCGGCTACGAAACGGCTCGGCCGCAGGCCAGCTCAGATCGGGGTGGCTCGCAAGGTCATGGTGAGGGTAGCTCAGGTGGCTCGGAGGGCCGCGGCGAGGGCACGACGGCGGCGGTGTCTCGGCTCGGCGGACAGCAGCGGCGTGGCGGCTCGACACGGCAGCGGCGCGGCATCTCGATAGGGCGGCGGCACGGTGGCTCGGTATGGCGGCGGCGCGGCAGCTCGGCACGATGGTGGTGCGGTGAGGGGGGTTCAGCCTGGGGTGGCGCTGTGGCTCGGTCTGGCCGCGCACTAGTGCAGAAAACGTTTTTTACGTCGGTTATTTTTCATTTTTTACGTCGGTTTCTAGCCGACGTTAATACGGGCGATGTTATAAATAACATTTTTGACGTCGGTTATTTAAAAACCGACGTCAAAAACATAAAATTGCGATTTTTATGATGTCGGTTATTTTAGAACCAACGTGATAAAGAAAATGGGAAGGTTTTATCACGTCGGTTATTTAACAACCGACGTGATAAAAGGCCTGGAAAATGGTTTATCACGTTGGTTATTAAAAAACCGACGTGATAAAAGGACGGGGAAATGGTCTATCACGTCGGTTATTAAAAAACCGACGTGATAAGACGGGGGGAGGGGGGTTTATCACGTCAGTTTTTTAATAACCGACGTGATAAACCGGGGGAGGGGGGTTATCACGTCGGTTATTATATAACCGACGTGATAAACCGGGGTGAGGGGGGTTTATCATGTCGGTTATTATATAACCGACGTGATAAACTGGGGTCAGGGGTGTTTATCACGTCGGTTATTATATAACCGACGTGATAAACCGAGGTCAGGGGTGTTTATCACGTCGGTTATTATATAACCGATATGATAAACCGGGGTCAGGGGTGTTTATCACGTCGGTTATTATATAACCGACGTGAAAAACCGGGGGAGTGGGGTTTATCACGTCGGTTATTAAATAACCGACGTGATAAACCGGGGGGTGGGTTTATCACGTCGGTTATTAAATAACCGACATGATAAACCATTTTCCAGGCCTTTTATCACGTCGGTTATTAAATAACCGACGTGATAAACCCAACTTTTTTTAAAAAAATTGAATGCAGTCAATCCTCTCTCCACCAGAATCAACCAGAAAACAAATCAAGAAATCGTACCACAAAAACAGAAGTAGATCAAAATTAATCATGTACATTGATAACATATAAAACTTACCCCCTAGACAGCCCCCACCCTCATGTATACCCCATGGACAGCCCTCCCCCACCCCGTTGGAGTCCCCACCCTCATGTATACCCCCTGGACAGCCCTCCCCCACCCCATTGGAGCTCCCACCCTCATGTATACCCCTTGGACAACCCTCCCCCACCCCATTGGAGCCCCCACCACACTCCTGGACTGCCCCCCAACCCCCGGACAGCCCCAAACACCCCTCAAAACCCCCCCACCTGCCTGAACAGCACCCCCTCACCCCACTTGACAGCCCCCACCACACCCCTGGACAGCCCCAAACACCCCTGGACAACCCCCCCCCCCCCCACCCTCATGTATACCCCCCCCCCCCCACCCCTGGACAGCCCCAAACACCCCTGGACAACCCCCCCCCCCCCCCCCCCACCCTCATGTATACCCCCCCACCCCTGGACAACACTCCCACACCCCTGGACTGCCTTCCCACACCCCTGGACAGCCCTTCCACCCCCCAGGACTGTCCCCCCACCCCACCAGACAGCCCTCCCAGACCGCTGGACACCCCCCAACCCCACTGAACACACCCCCACACCCTTAGAACCCCTCCCCCACAGACCCAAATCCATACCAGAAAAACCATCAAAAGTAAACCAAAACAAGAAGTAGAGGAAAATTAAACATTCACTTATATAACATTCAAAACTTACACTGTCAACTTAAAAAAACTAAATCCAACCTAAACAACTACCAAATACACAATTACAACGACAATATTCAAAATTACATTTTACATTACAAACAACTAAAATTCAATCAAACCTGTAAAATAATTTGACCCCTCTACTTGTAAGTGTTTGATGTCTTCAGCAGTATAGGGTTTAGGGTCATCAAAAAGCTACAATTGAAAAAGAAGGTAGTTAACGTGTATAATGAATAAATCAAATTGAAATATTATGGCAAAGTTTAATAGGAAATCGTACCAGGTCAAAATTCACAACTGTCCCAGTTGTTATTATTTCATACATAAATCTTAACATATAATATCCGCATTCGATGGGGCCTTGTTGTTCATGACAATTCTGTTTGAATGAGTGTAAATTCAATATATTATTTTTATGTAATAAATCAAAAAGTACAAATTATAAATGGAAATTTACCTTCGCATTTACATATTTGATCTTTTCATTTCTTTTCTTTGTGTTTTTTCGAAAGTAGGCCCATGCACTGTTAGAAAATAATACGAATGGGGTAAATTTAAAATTCATTATAATATATAAAACTATTGAGAAATTGAAACTTACCTTTCCAATATATTCTTAAAACTTTCCCGCACATCACCATGGACAGAGCATATCCAATAAAGAGCTTTCTCCCTTGGGCAAAAAACCCCTAACATCCAATGATCACTGATAAAAGGAAATTTAATGTTAGTGGTTTTTTATGTTAAAAGATAATTAACTCTTTGAGAGAAATGTGTTTCATACCTCTCACAAAAAGGCATCATCCAACATTGTGTGATTATATTCTTTTCAAATCTTTCAGCAATATAAACCATTCTTTGTTCCTAATTCAATGCACATGCTTCAGGGGAAATCAATTGCGGGTCCATGAATCCATATACTTCTGTCAGCTCATTCCTCTCACAAATTTTATAAAGATACCTAATAAAAAATATACATAAGTATACATTTTTAATAAATATAATGCAGGGAAAAGGTGATAAGACTTACATGGAAAAAATTTGCACCACGTTGATGCCCAACTTATCTCCAGCAACAAGCTCCATGATATCAGTTTTTATAATCCCCACACTTATTTCACGTCCACAAACATGAGCTTCCATTGGAAACTCATAATAACCCAACAAAAAATGTGAATATCTTGACAATCTATCAAGACCATTTGAATCTGTATCTGATGTCATAGCCATTTGTCTTTGTTGTTTTCTATACAGTATTTATTTACCTTTGAAGTATTCCTGTAAAAAAAATTGAAAAATATATTAGTTTTCAAATGATAAAAAAACTTTAATAAAAAAATAAAATAAAAGATATAACATTCATACCTCTATGGTAATGAGTCGAAGAAGTCTGGATGGCCAAAATAAAAAATGGTCGATACTCTGTCCAACTGTCGCCACCTCATCTGTAGGTATTGGTACCCTATCTGATCTATCTATAATATCCTGTACAGTGACCCTCTGATTCTCAACCTCTAATTGTTGATGATTAACTGTATCTCTTATACAATATACCAATCCATATGCTACTATATGATGTTGAGAATCATCAACATACAACTTGCAATATGTAGGAAGCTGCGGCGGAGGCGTAGGATAAAAAATGGGGTCCGCAGGCTGAGGTGGGGGAGTGGGAACTACTGGCGGAGGTGGAGGATAAATAATGGGGTTTGCAGGGGGAGGTGGAGGAGTGGGAGTTGCAGTCTGAAATTGTCTTTTCATTTCTGCAAACATAGACTGCACCGACTCTCTAATCTTGTCCTCCATCATCGAATTAATATTATGAACTTCAGCCTCCAAGGATTCTATTTTTTTTATAAACCCCCTCAATGTTAGAAGTTGAAGAACGTGGAAACACTTTTCTTACCGATACACCTGCCGGATATCCTCTTACACGACCAGGATGTTCGAGCCTTCCCAATGCTGTAAATAAAATATCTTCCCTCCCAGTAGATGTAAATGTCCCCTCTGAACTCTACTCCTCAAGAGAGTCCTGTATTAATTAATTGAACATTTCTGTAATGATTGAAATTATATGAAGAAAATAGTTAACTTAAATAAATTAAATAGATATCTTACAATCCTCTCAGCTACGATTCTCGATTCTTCCGAAAGATATTGCCCTTTTTTCCCTTCCGAGCTCTCTTCCATTTTTCATGTCTATATGGAGGGGATGGAGGGGCCACCTCTCCAGAGCTTGAAGACTCAGCTCTTAGTTGTTGAAATTTTTCTGCCATCATTTGTTCTTCCAATAATGCATACCCTCCCCGAGATAAACTATGAGGGTATACATTTTTATATTGGATCTCCTGATGAGCTTTCCTTGTTTGCTGTAATTTAAGAATAAGAAATCATTAACAAAACATTAATAAAATCATTTTTATAAGAAAGTTTATAAAAGTTTACATTGCCCTTACCAAAAATGACTCTTTTCTTCTACTTTCAAAAAACTGCCTCCATGTGTCTTCATATATAAAAGGATATATACGACATGGATTGTCATGACTCCTATGACCATAAATGAAATCAGATGAGAGGTTTGATTTGAAATCCCTCCATCTCCTGGCAGCCAATGATAATCATTTCTTCCTGACTCCTCCGGTGTCAGGAATATCAAATGTCATCTGATAAAGAAGTGGTTAAACATATTCTATATACTAGAAACATTAAAAGAATGGTCAAACAATGACAAAAGATCTTACCAAAATCGTCTCCCACAACTGAGAGATAATCTCTTTATCCACACTTCTCCAATCATCATACAGAATGCTTACTTTTCTCTTAGCCTGAGTTGCTACAAAACTCTTAAAATATTTTGCGTTCGGACCTCTAGGAATATCATCATCATCAAACTCAACAACTATCCTCTGATCCTGCGTACGAGTAAGTGATAATTTTGGTAAACGTGTGCACCCACGTTTACCAAACTTTGAACTCTTTGTCGTAATAGGAGCATGTGAATGTTCATCCCTAGAGGTATGACCAGCAATATGCTCCTCTCCAAAATCATGTGGTTGATCATCTGAATGATCTGTCATTATCCTTCAAATCAAAAAAAACAAACGTCAGTTCACAAATATACAAATTCAAATATTTTAATACTACTGTAATCAGAAAATAGAAAAGTGTACTAAATTACATAATAGTAAACATTGGTAATATGGTAAGCATGTTAAACAATGGTAAAGATGGTAAAGATGGTCAAGGTGGTCAAGATGGTAAAAATGGTAAAAATGGTAAACCTGGTAAACATGGTAAAGTAATTGTCAGTGAACAAAAAAATAGATATATAATTCATGTAATGGTTATAAACATGATAAAGTAAACTAAACAAACTTAAAACAAACAAAAACATATACTTATTTTGTTTTAAAACATGTTTTAATAAATAAAAAACTTACAATATCTAACATTTATGGAAAAAATAAATGTAAACAATAAATAAACATATGTTACCTGTAATTTTAGGAATGTAAAAATGGATTGTTTTCCCAAATTCCGTCGTCGTGATCGTTCCTTATGGAACAAACTATGTCTTCAACATGATCATCATTATGTTCTGTTAATCTTTCCATGGAAGTAGAGATCTCACATAAATCAGCATATTCATCAAGTTAATCCTCACCAACATATTGTTTTTTCCCTTGTAAAACAACAGCCCACTGCATATCCGATTGATCTACTACATAGAAAATTTTTTTTGCATGTGTTGCCATTATAAAAGAATCAGTAGTGTCTTCCAATCTATTCAGATTAACAAGTGTCATTCCAAATTCATCGTGTCTGACACTGTTGTTACCGTTAAACCATTTACAGTTAAAAACGGGAACTTTAATTTTAAAGTAATCAACCTCCCATATGTCTTCAATCACTCCATAATATGCACTTGATGCAGAAATTGGGTTTTTTTCTTTAGCACTCGAAAAATGCATTGCTTCTGCAAACACCGATACACCACTATTCTGAACTGCACTTCTGTTGTCCTGAGCTTTCGTATGAAATTTATAACTATTAATGTCATAACTGGACCATGTTATCACATTTAAACATGGACCACCCACTATCCATTTTAATGTCTCTGATACATCTGATCTACCAAGCAAAGTCTTTTTAATCCATGACAAAAAAGTTTTGTTGTGCTCATTCAGAATCCACATTTCTTTCTTCTTTGGATGACATTATTTCAACTCATTAATATGCAATGTGATATACAGTTGAGCATCAGCTATGTTATTCAAGATGTATGATTCTAACTTCTTCATCTGTTCATCTGGCAATGATTTGACTTTCAAGCCACGAATCCCCTTTCCCTCATTATTAACTCGTTCATGGCGAGATGGGGGAAAACCTATGTGTTGCGCCGCAGCCAAGTAGCTCGTACAAAACTCTGCTACCTCCTCAGAAATATACTTTTCAATAATGGAGGCTTCAGGTCGATATAGATTTTTAACATACCCCTTTAATATTTTCATATACCTTTCAAAAGGATACATCCAACGAAGATATACAGGTCCACAAATCTTTATTTCTCGAACCAGGTGAATCATTAAATGCACCATTATATCAAAAAAAGTTGGAGGAAAATACATTTCCAATTGACAAAGTATAAAAATTGCATCCTTTTTCAAAATGTTCAAAGCATTCACATCAATCGCCTTGTTACAAATTGAATTGAAAAAATAACACAACTTCATTATAGTCTTTCTGACACGAATGGAAAATATTCCACGCAATGCAACTGGTAGAATTTGTTGCATCATGACGTGACAATCATGTGATTTCATACCTATAAACTTCAAGTCCTTCAATGAGACAAAAAATTTTACATTAGAAGAATAACCTTGAGGCACTTTGGTATCATGAAGACACTGACAGAAACTAATTTTCTCCCTCTTCGATAATGTATGACAAGCCAGGGGAAGAAATGTTCGTCTTCCTTTAGGAGTGGGAGCTAACTCCAAACGCATTCCCATTGATAGTAAGTCTAATCTTGCATTCAACCCATCTTTAGTCTTTCCTTTAATATCTAACAATGTTCCAATCAAAGAATCACAGATATTCTTCTCCACGTGCATGACATCAATATTATGTTTAACTTCATGATACCTCCAATATGGTAACTCAAAAAAAATTGACCTTTTCATCCAAATATGTCTATCATTACCAGATTTCTATGTCTTTCCCAATGTCACGTCAAGGTTTTTCACCCTCTCAAAATACAGATCAGGGGATAAAGGTTTTGGAGCAGTATCAAATTCTTGTGAGCCATTGAATGCCTTTTTTAGTCTTCTATAAGGGTGTTCCATAGGCAAAAACTTTCTATGACCCATGTACACTGTTTTCCTCCCATGATGCAATTGACAATATGGCGTCTATTGTTCGCAAATTGGACATGCTTTATGCCCTTTAACACTATATCCAGAAAAATTTCCATATGCGGGGAAGTCATTTATAGTGAACAGAAGCACTGCATGCAGTTGAAAATATTCCATTTTATAAGAATCATACACCCTAATACCATCAGCCCATAACAGTTTCAAATCATCAATCAATGGTGAAAAGTAAACATCAATATCATTACCGGGTTGCTTTGGACCAGAGATCATTGTACACAACATGACATATTTGCGCTTCATAAAAACTTCAGGAGAGAGGTTATAAATTACCAATAAAATAGGCCATGAACTATGTGTGCTACTGAGTGTTCAGTATGGATTCATTTCATATGTGCACAACCCTAGTCTGAGATTTCTAATTTCATTTCCAAATGTAGAATACTACGCATCAATTTTCTTCCATTGTGGACAATCAGCTGGATGACGTATTTTTCCATCACATACCCGCTCTTCAGCATGCCATCTTAACCTTTTTGCATCATGTGAATTAGAAAATAAACGTTTGAAATGATTAATTATAGGAAGATACCAAAATACCTTTGAAGGGAGCTTTGTAATCTCTACACCAGCCTGTGATTTTTCTTTCACCTTATACCATGATGTCCCACATTTAGGAAACTTTGACAGAAATTCATATTCCTTCCTATATATAATGCAGTCATTCGGATAGGCATATATTTTCTTGTATCCCAATCCCATCGGGCATAATATTTTCTTGGCTTTGTAATGTGAATCTGGAAGATCGTTATCTTCTGGAAGAATGTCTTTCATCAATTGTAGCAGCTCTGTAAAACTTCTGTCACTCCATCCATGTTTCACCTTCAGGTTAATCAATCTTAACACCTCCGACAAAACCGTAAAATCTGTACAACCAGGATATAATGGTTTTTCAGCATCACCATATAGACGCGCAACTGTCGGTTCTATCTCAATTTGTTCTGCTACAATATCGCGAATCATTTCTTCAATTCCATCGGAGTTACCATCTTGCGAATCATCATCATCAGTGACATTCCGTCCAGTTTCACCATGCCAAATCCAAGGGTTGTAACTCGTATTAAAACCATGACAAATCAGATGATCTTTTATCTCTCTACTTTTCAACTTCTTCTTATTCAAACATTTCAAGCATGGACAGAAAAAAATGTCACTACTTGGAACATTTCGTTTTTCAAATTCCAAAAAGGCATCAACACCTTCCTCAAATTCATTGCTCATTCGATGTGACGTAATCCAACTTCGACTCATTATTACCTATAACAAATATCAACAAAAAATATATATTTTTAAGATAAGACAAATATATGTTTATATGAAAAAATCATAATTTGAATGTAAAACAATTTAAAATATAAAACAAATCTATGGGTATTTAAAAAAATATGCTTGAATATTATTTTTAAAACAAAATATAGTTAGATATAACAGTTTTAAATTTCATTGAATCAAAGAAAACCATGACGCCTACATAGTTGATAGAAAATTGGAGAAAATGGAGTAAACCTGAGAATCACCCCCACCCCTCGGACAACCCCCAAAACCCTCTGGACAGGCCCCCACCCCCTTGGACAGCCCCCCACACCCACCCACCCCCTTGGACCACCCCTGGACACCCCCCAACCCTCCGGAAATCCCCCCACCCCTCTAGACAGCACCCCCACCCCTCCTGGACACCACCCCCCACCCCTACCCCTTGAACACCCCCCTGGACACCCCCCAACCCTCTGGACAGCCCCCCACCCCACCGGACAACCCCCAAAACCCTATGGACAGGCCCCCACCCACGTGGACAGCCACTCACACCCACCCACCCCCTTGGACACCCCCCCCCCCCCCCCGGACACCACCCGTTTCCACATCTTTGATATAACATATTTTTTTTAAAAACGTTTCATGAAATATGATGAAGTGTCCAATCGTATTTTTTATGAAATTTTTCTTACTAGAAAGGGTCTTAGTATTGGATAGAATAGTAAATAAAGTGGCATAAAACAACAATATAATCCTAAAAATGCATATAATCCAGCTTAAATATTTGAATAAATATGTTTGTAATCAACCATCAAATCCAAAAGTTGTATGAGAGAACAATTAGATAAAAACATGGCAATGAGAGATCATAGTCATTAAGGGGGGATGGTGTCAAAGGAAACACAAAATCAAATGAACTGAGACCACTTTATGAAGTAATCCATGAAAAATAAAAACCTACATCAAATAAACTCATTATGTCCACACATTATGTCCACACATTAACATGTGTGAAAAAATATTATTCCCATGCCATTTTGAACAAACTCATTATATCCACACCTTACTATCTTATGAGATATAAAACAAAATCAATGAAGTGGATGATGATATATGACCCCACCCATAAACATCCATACGTATGTGTGAGATATAAAATCAATAATCATTATATCACAAAGAATACATGGAAAAAATGGGTTTAATATCCATTTAAAATGGAATCATATAAATAAAAAATTTATAATTCAATCAATAAACATGATAATCCCATGTAATATAAATGGGTTCCAAATGATACTAAATAAATTTCTTGGTAGATACAATTCAATGATTATATGGTATTGAAACCATATAAATAATGAGTATATAGTTTAGTCAATAATTTTCTCAATCATTTTATCTATGATATATTATTGAACACCCTTCAATCAAATGAATATAAAACATGGTATTCATAGTGGATGGTTAGGAAATAAAAAGCCAACGATATTCAAAAAGATGTAATAGGGTTTGAAATGGAAGAATATAACCTAGTTTAAACAAAAAAATCGCAAAACATAATTATAGACTATCCGTGAAAAAAAACGAACAAAATAAATTCATGGAAGGCTTACTTGAGTGTTGCGAGTTGAGATGATAGATCCGAGAGGAGTAAAGAAGATAAACGATGAAGCCAAAATGAGTTTAACGCGGGTCGATCGACGAGCCGATTAGGGTTTACCGCGCGAGAGAGACGAGCAGGCGGACTGTCAATCGAAAAATCGTAAATGAAAGTCCACGGGGCTTTAATTTTTTAAATGTTTTATAACGTCGGTTATATAATAACCAACGTTATAAACTATTTTTTAAATTTATAATGTCGGTTATTTTAAAACCGGCGTAAAAAACCAAAGCGTTGGGGGTTTTTTACGTCGGTTATTTTATAACCAACGTAAAAAACCAAAGCGCTGGGGGTTTTTTATGTCAGTTATTTTATAACCGACGTAAAAAATGCGTAGATATCTCGTTTTTTACGTCGGTTATCAAATAACCGACGTAAAAAACCCCCCGCGCTTTGGTTTTTTACATCGGTTATAACATAACCGATGTAAAAAACTCCTAGATATCTCGTTTTTTACATTGGTTATAAAATAACCGACGTAAAAAACCAAAGCTCGGGGGTTTTTTACGTCGGTTATTTGATAACCGACCTAAAAAACAAGATATCTATACGTTTTTTATGTCGGTTATTTTATAACTGATGTAAAAAACCCCCAGCGCTTTGGTTTTTTACGTCGGTTATAAAATAACCGATGTAAAAAACCCGTAGATAAATTGTTTTTTACGTCGGTTATAAAATAACCGACGTAAAAAACCCCCAACGCTTTGGTTTTTTACGTTGGTTTTAAAATAACCGACGTAAAAAACCCCGCGCTTTGAGTTTTAACATCGGTTAATTTATAACCGACGTAAAAACCAAACACGCGCGATTTGTAATGTCGGTTATTAAAATAACAGACGTTAAAAATCTACTCACCGCATTTGTTACATCGGTTATGAAATAACCGACATAAAAAACCATATTTCACAGATTATCACGTCGGTTATATATAACCGACGTAAAAAATGGTGATGTAAATAACGTTTTCTGCACTAGTTGTGCGGGTGGCTTGGCCGGGTGCAGGGCCGGTTTGGCCGAGAGGGCGAAGCGCCACGGGGCGGCGTAAGTCGCAGAGGCCGTGGGTAGCGGCGTCATTGCCTTCGTCACCTTCCTTTATTTTGAAGAACACGTCAAAGAAGAATGGAAGAGGGGCTAGGCCATGTTTTTTTGGCCCTCACCCTCCGTGTTTCGAGTGATAGCAAGCAGTTCACAAAGAATGAAACATGAATGTGTAAGGAAGACATTTTAAAATATCATTTCCCACAACCCTCATCAATCTCTATTCCCAATCCCATAAAATAATTAGAAGGGGAGAATATGGGAAGTGATAATCAAATAGAAATAAACCCCGACCTCAGTTGTTCATTGACATTGACGCGAGAAGAAAGTACGGACTTCGATTTGTCGTAGATGAAGACATCCCGCGTTGGAAGCAGTCTCGAGGAAGAATCTCAAATTCAAGGTCGGCGTTCTTCGTTGGCAGGGCATTCTTCCTTGGGAGGTGAAGTTCTTTGTTGGAGAACTTTATTTCTCCCAATAGCTCCTTCCTCCCAAATCTACCAAAGATGCCAAGGATAATATATTAATCTCTCTATTTAGTTCGTTGGCACAAATTCAAATTAGCCTAATCAATTAACTAGGTTGGAATATTAAAGGTATGTGCTTTGGCACAATTAATGTGGAGGAATCCAAGAGGATCCTCCACATTAATGAGGGGGGTTGAGAGATTTTTCTCCATAATGAGAGGAGTTCAAGAGGTTTAGGCCTCGGGTGGTCCCCACCACCATAACCTCTCATGGGAGGTTAGGTTCAGGTGGTCCCCACTTCTCAACTTCCACATGGATGTTTAGTTCCGGTGGACCCCACCTCCCAACACCCACATGGGTGTTGTAAATAAAAATAAAATGTCACACACTTTTATTTTTATTTTATTCTTACACAAGAAACCCAAAAACTAACTTTCACCCTCGACCATCTGTCGTCGAGGTGAAAGTCTCCTTAAGTAAAAACTGGCGCTACGAGTTCAACGGTTCCCTTGTATTTCAATTCCGTGCATCGGTTAAAAAGTTATAAAAATTCGCTCGCACGTTTACTGAACATACCTGAAAAAAAAGGTTCAGAAATTCATTTCGGGAACTTTGGACCTCGGAAATACACATCGTCAATTTTTGCGGACTCAAAAAATTCCCATTTAATTAAAAAAATTACATGGAAATTATGAGTCTTTACATTCTCCCCACCTCAGGCTTTACGTCCCCGTAATCCACAACTCAAACTAATGAAACAAGTGGGGGTATTGAGCATGTATCTGAGCCTCCCGCTCCCATGTTCTCTCATGGAGGTCTTCATGCTGCTAGAAAATGTGCACCAGAGGTATCAACCATCCACAAAGGACCTTCTCCTGTCGATCCTCAATCTCTAATGGAACCTCCATAAAAGTTTCCCCATCATCGATGTCTAGCTCACCAAGTTCTATGATGTGAGAAGGTTCGTGCACGTATCTCCTCAGCTGGGATACGTGGAAGACGTCATGCACTTGGTGAAACTAAGGTGGAAGATCTAAGTGATATGACACCTTTCCAACTCTGCTGAGAACCTGAAAAGGTCCAATGAACCTCGGAGATAACTTGTCGTCTCGGCCAAATCTCCGTAGACCTCGTCGGGGTGAGACCCATAGAAAGACGTGGTCACTATCCTCGAACTCCAGAGGTCTCTATCTCCTGTTGGCATACGACTTCTGTTTGCTATGTGCAGTCTTCATCCGCTCCTGGATGATCTGCACCTTCTCTATGGTAGCCCGAACCATCTATGGTCCTATGAGTGCTGACTCCCCTAGGTTAGTCCAGCATAAAGGTGATCTATAAGGTCACTCGTATAATGCCTCAAAATGTGTCATCCTAATGGTTGAGTGATAGATATTGTTTTATGAAAACTCCACCAAAGGAAAGTGATCTTCCCAACTGCGATCGAAGTCGAGGACACAAGCACGTAGCATGTCCTCGAGGGTCTGAATGGTCCGTTCAGTCTGGCCATCCGTCTGAGGATGGAAGGCAGTGCTCAAGGAATTTGCGTCCCAAAAGCCTCCTACAACCCCTTCCATAGCCGGGAAGTAAAACATGCATCACGATCGAAGACAATCGTCGAAGGTACTCCATGTAGTCGAACAATCTCCTACACATAGAGGCATCCCAATCTCTCTACTGAACCCTACTCTCTGATCAGTAGGAAGTGGTCCGACTTGGTGAGTCGTTCGACGATCACCCAAATCGAGTCATGTCCCCTAGATGTATATGGAATTCCTATCATGGAGTCCATGGATATCTCATCCCACTTCCACTCTGGGACCTCTAAAGGCTGAACCAAGCCTACTGGTACCTAATTTTATGCCTTCACTTACTGACAAGTGAGGCACCAAGAGACAAAATCTGCAACTGCTTTCTTCATTCCCGGCCACCAGTACTGTCATTGGAGATCCTGGTACATATTCTCCACTCTTGGATGTACAACTAGAGGGGATGTGGGGAAGTCCCTCAATACTTACTCCTAAAGTTTCACTGGTACCATGGTACATCCTCTGAAGAGGATGACGTGCTCCCCACATTCAGAAAATCCATCAGGTGCCTGCCCTATGGATATCTGAGCATGTAGAGCCTCACAGTCAGCGTCCTCACACTGTGCCTCCCTGAATCGCTGAAGAAGTGGGGTGTGACTATAAGAGACTGAAGGAAAGATGCTCCATCACATTCCACGAAGGATGTCTGCAAAGCGGCCAGCTGCTCCGTCACCTCACCTAGTAGCTGTATACCAGATCTCCTACTGAGTGCATATGCTACAACGTTCCCCTTCCCAGGATTATAGACTATCTCGAAGTCATAGTCCTGGAGGAACTCAAGCCAATGTTGTTGTCTTAGGTTCAGGTCCTTCTGGGACAAGATATATCTAAGACTCTTGTGATCATAGTACACGGTAAAATGCTCTCCCATCAGATAGTGTCTCCACATCTTCAAGGCGAAGACCACTGCTGCTAACTCCAGGTCATGGGTAGCATAGTTCTACTCGTGTTGTCTCAGTTGTTGAGAACCATATGCGATCACTGCTCACTCCTGCATCAGGACACATCTGAGCCCGGTCCCTAATGCATCGCAGTAGACTACGTACCCTACACCTTCCTCTGAAAGCCTCAAGATGGGGGCACTAGTCATCCTCTACCTCAGCTCCTGAAAAATCCACTAGAATTTCTCCAACCAAATGAAGGGTTTCCCCCTCTTTTTCATGGCTGATAGTGGTTCTTCAACTCTAGTGAAATCTGGTACAAATCTCTAGTAGTATCCGGCCAAACCCAGGAAACTTCTTACCTCCGTCACACTCCTGGGTGGATCCCAAGAAAGTACCACCTCAATCTTCACTGGATCTACTGTAACTCCAGCCTCCAATATGACATGTCCTAGAAAGTGAACCTCTCGGATCCAGAACTGTCACTTCGAGAGCTTACTATAAAGCTGGTGCTCTCGGAGTGTATCCAGTACTACCTGCAAATGATAGGCACGCTCCTCCTCAGTAGTCGAGTAGATCAGAATGTCGTCGATGAAGACCACTACAAAGTGATCAAGGTATGGCTGAAAGATCTTGTTCATGAATCCCATGAACACAGCTGGAGCATTAGTCATGCTGAATGGCATAACCAAGAACTCATAATGGTCGTACCAACACTTGAAGGTCATCTTCTAAACATCCTCATCTCGTACTCTGAGCTGGTGATAACCTAATCTAAGGTCTATCTTCGAGAACCACTGTTCTCTCTTCAGCTGATCAAAGAGGTCTTCAATCCTCGGGAGTGGGTACTTGTTCTTCACGGTCACCTGGTTCAGGCACTGATAGTCAACACAAAGCCTCAAGCTCTCATTAAACTTCTTGGCGAACAGAATCGAGGCTGCCCAAGGAGAAACACTGGGCCGGATGAATCCCTTCCCCTACACATCCTCTAGTAGTACCCGCAGCTCACGAAGCTCCACGGGAGCCATCCGATACACTGGTGTAGATATCGGTGTCGTCCTGGGGTAAAAGTCAATGTAAAAGTCCACCTCTCTACGAAGAGGTAGACCCGGAACATCATCAGGGAAAACATCCGTGTACTGGTCCACCACTACAGGATAGCTCGAACTCTCCACATCAACAGCTCTGAGGGTAAGGCTAGCCAACTGATGAGTAATCAGCTGCACCCTCCTCCGGGTAAGTCCATCTTGCGCTACAAAGGCTCCCTTCTCGTCGGTGAAGTTAAACCTAGTCCCATCTGTGTGAACACACCACACTTTGTGCCTAATATAGTCTATATGAGCATGGACTGTCGATAACCAGTCCATACCCAAGATGACGTTGTAAGGCCTCAACGCCGCTTCTAGGAGATCCCAGCCGAAGCTCTCACCTCCTAGAGTAGGCTCGCACTACCGGCACCAGTTCGTAATTATCGAATCTGCTCCCATAGAAGTCTCTAGATGTAAGGATCGATCCAACAGCTCTGTCGGGATCTCTGAGCTCCGAACGAGGGCAGTGGCAATAAAAGAATGACTGGAACCTGTGTCTATAGGTATTGTAGCTAAGGTGGAGTAGAAATAGATCATACCTCGTATCATCTCTGGAGCACCGTGATCGTAGGCCTCAGCTGCCTAGAGCTGAGATCTCCCATGTCCACCTACTCCCTGCGGTTGGGGTGGACCTCCTGGTGGTGGTGGTGGTAACATCTCAAATCATTGCCCACTGCCAGCTGCACGAACAGCTCCTCTACCATGTCTGCCTACTCCCTGTGGACCTCCTCGGTCGAACCTTTGTCTCTGCCTGGGCGGTCCTTCGACCATCTATTGATCATCCAAATGGCGGGTTGGGTAGTAACGAGACATGTGACCCTGCCCGCCGCATGCGTAACACTGCCCGCTCCTGGCATGACTAACTCCACTTCGGGTGCCCCACACAACTGATCCTAAGTCATGCGGTCGTCCACCTGTATGTCTGGTCCTCTTGGACCTCTGTGACATATGTCTGCTACCAGTGGTAGAAGACTTTGCTATGTGATGACTGGTAGTGGGTCTCGCTGCTGGTGACTGCTCAGCAAGGAAACTCTCCACCAAGAGGGATCTCTCTAACACCCCCGCCTACGTCGGGATGCTGAGTGAGATCACCGAAGCCCTAATCTCCTGCCTGAGTCCCTACTCAAAGGTTCAAACCCTGAATAATGGGTCATGCACCATATCCATGGAGTAACGTGAGAGTTCAGTAAACCTCGTTGAGTATTGAGCTACAGTCACGCTGACCTACTATAGATGAAGTATCTCTTGAATGTGCACTGCGCGAAAACTCATTGGGACAAACTCTACCTGAAATAGGTTCTCGAAGTCTTCCCAGAGAAGTGTTACCTCATCGTGAACCTGGAGCATCAAGCTCCACCATCTGCCTGCTACTGCCTGTAAAAGGCTGGTAGTAAGAATCACCATGAGATCGGTTGGTGTCCCTACCATTCGAAAAACTCTCACCACAGCCTCTGGTCAATCCTCAACTTCTTGCGGGTCCGTCTCTCCCCTGAACCTATGTGGTCTCTAGCACTGGAACTCGTGAAATGCGCTCAAGTGGCATGCACCATCTACTACTGGGGTTGGTGGCATTGGTGTCCCAATGGGGAGTGGTACCACTGGTGCCTCCGCTGGTGCCTCTACTGGAAAAGGGCACTGCACCAAGGCCTCGTTGTTCGGTGGGCTATCAGTGCGTACAACTCTCAAAAATCTAGATGGCTATCTCTGTGGAGACATCCTAAAAAGAAACAGGTGCTCCACGGTCAAAATTTATACCTGGTGAGACGAAATTTATACCTGGTGAGCTGACTCAAGAGATCACAAAGAAAACTCTTGAAAATATACACACAATCAGTGTTTTCGTGCACCGAGTCGGAGATCAGAAGTCAGGGTCCTGGTGTATGGATACATCGGTCGCCGCACTAACACTAGACTCCCAAAACTGAAAACCACACTCACTACACTTAACACTATTTCTTCATAGAAAAGATCAGAGTCCTAGTTCTGCGGTAGAACCGACTCCTCTAATACCAATTGTGACAACTGGGTCCTAGTGACTGGATAACCACCCTGCCTTAACATGGTCGTCAGGTCCTCGCCCACCAGGTACCACCAGTTGCCCCGCAGACACGTGGTCCCACCTAAGGGCCCACCCACATGCCCGAACGGGTCATCTGACTATTGAAAGTCCCCACAGGCCAACACATGTCATTTCTAGTGTGCTTTTTTCCTCACGCACACACACACTGGGAAACTTCCCAGAAGGTCACCCATCCTGATCACTACTCCAGGCCAAACATGCTTGACTGTAGAGTTCTAATCAGATAGGCTCCCGAAAAGGAAGTTTCACCTTATTAACATGAGTCATATAATTTTTTTCATTTAACCCTTTATCATTCGGGGGTGTTATAATCACCCCCCTTTAGAGAAAAATGTCCTCGTTGTGGGCCCTACACCTCAACACAGGCAGTTCACCGCACTTAAGGTTAAGTACCACCTCTGATACCAATTTGTCATGAACCGTCCCCAGGGCCCGTGTCGTGACTACCCCAAGCCTGCCTTCCATAGGCCAGGGGATGGCGACTAGCACCAAAGGCGTATTCCCTAAAAGTGGGAAGGAATTGCCTTTATAACCTGTAAACACACGCAACCAAACACACAGAAAGATACGAACGCAAGTCAACTGTATAGAAAACAAGTGAGTAGAGTAAGTAAAAAGGTCCAGAATACAAGCCCAACTGAAAAGTACAAGTACAACTGAAATGCAAAACAACTGAGGAAAGAGAAAGACAACTACTAGATCATCCTACGAGATTCCTACCTGAAAGGTAGGTATAGATAACCTCCTCAACACTCACATTCATCCATCTCCTCCATGTACCGACTCGTCGTAAGGTCCACCTCCAGGTATCGTCCAGTCTTGGTACTCTCAGCCTCAGTCAGCACTGTCTGTCATCTGCATCCAACACAACAAGGTGCAGGCATAACCCATGCAGGGGTGAGTGTAACGATACTCAGTAGGGACCCCGAGACCCTCTAGGTCTCACAAATCCAACAAGGATAAAACACAAGGTATGAAATCAACAGATATCCTTACATAGGTATATTCCCATACATATACCTAAGTTATCAAGTAATTCATCTCAATCGTGATGAAAACACAGAGGTTCTGACTCAGCTCAAACTAGGATTTATTTTAGGGGTAGTAACAAGTAACATTTCAAGTCACAATGTCAAACACCTAGACTTCTGGAGAACTCCTCCTCTATCGAGTACAGTGGATCTGCCGCATCACACAGAGGCACTTCCCACTAACCTTGGACTGCTAAGGTACTCCTCCTATCGAGTACCATGGTATGCCGTATCACACAGAGGCGCTCCCCACCATGGGTCTGCCACGTCACACAGAGGCGCTCCCCCTCGAGGCCTGCTGAGGTACTCCTCCTGTTGAGTATCGTGGGTCTACTGTGTCCCC
Source organism: Viscum album (assembly GCA_963277665.1). Lineage (NCBI taxonomy): Eukaryota > Viridiplantae > Streptophyta > Magnoliopsida > Santalales > Viscaceae > Viscum > Viscum album. The sequence continues at coordinate 1,763,704,295 of OY728123.1, forward strand.
AAGGCACTCCCCACCGTGGGTCTTCCGCGTCACCAAGGTGCTCTCCACTAGGCCTGTTGAGTCACTCTGATTCGAAACGGTCAGCAATTGTCAAGTCTCAGCTGGCCACTAGGTCTATGCACTATGCTCGCTTGTCCTCCAGGAGGATCCACTCCACAATCTACTGGTTGATACTCCAACTATCAATAAGTCCCACAAAGAAGTATCTCAAAGTTCCGCCACATCATAGGGGTCTCAAAGTAACACACGACACATCAATCGGACGCCCGGTCTGTGAGTTATTATCCTTTTAGTCCCAGGGGCCCGATTGGATTCGTGCTCAATCCAACCTGACCATTCCTCGTCTTAATCCATAACATAGTGGGGTATCACTCAAAGGGACCGACTCACTCCAAGGTTCCCAACGCTGCTAACATTTTGTCTAACGGATGTCTGGTGCCAATGTTATGGCCAAAAGAAAGTAAAAGAGTCATAGTGGGCCTGGGTCCGGTCTGACCCAGTCGGACCGACTCAGCCCGACCCGACCTGAGCCGACCCGGTTTGGGTTAACCCGGCCTGACCCGCTGGGTCCGGCCCGGCCCGCTAGGCGGACCGGCCCATTGGGTTCAGTCTGACAGTTGCAAGGGGCCGCGGAGGCGGCTCGGCCTCAGAGGGTGCCGCGAGGGTGGCTCGGCCGCGGAACGCCTCAGCCGCAGGGCGGCTCGTCTCGGGGCGGCTCTCAAGGTCGCGGCGAGGGTAGATCGGGTGGCTTGGAGTGTCGCGGCGAGGGCACGACAGCGGCAGTGGCTCAACTCGGCGAACAGTGGCGGTGCGGCGGCTCGGCTCATCCCAGACAATGGTGTGGCTCAGCGAACGGCAGCGTGGCTGATGGCGGTGCGCGGTGGCTCGGTCTGGCCATGGGTGGCTCAGTCGGGCGTGGGGCCGGTTCAGCTGGGAGGGTAAAGCACCATGGGGCGGTGCAGGTCACGGAGGCCATGGGTGGTGGCGTCGTTGCCTTCATTGCCTTCCTCACTTTTCTCCATTTCGAAGAACCCATCAAAGAAGAACAACGGAGGGGTCGGGCCAAGTTTTTTTGTCCCACACCCTCCGCGCTTAGAGTGATAGCAAGATGTTCACAAAGAATGAAGCATGAACGTGTAAGGAATACATTTTAAAACATCATTTCCCACAACCCTCATCAATCTCTATTCCCAATCCCACAAAAGAATTAGAAGGGGAGAACATGGGAAGCGATAATAAAATATAAATAAACCCCTACTTCGATTTTTCGTTGATGTTGGCGCGAGAAGAAAGTACGAACGTCGATTCGTCATAGATGAATATGTTCTATGTCGGAAGCAGTCCCGAGGAAGAAGCTCAAAGTCGAGGAAGGCGTTCTTCGTTGGCGGGGCTTTCTTCGTTGGGAGGTGAAGTTCTTCGTTGGAGAACTTTATTTCTCCCAAGATATCCTTCCTCCCAATTCCACCGAAGATGCCAAGGATAATAGATTAAGATCTCTATTTAGTTCATTGGCACAAATTCAAATTAGCCTAATCAATTAACTAGGTTGGAATATTAAATGTATGTGCATTGGCACAATTAATGTGGAGGAATTCAAGAGGCTCCTCCACATTAATGAGAGGGGTTGAGAGGTTTTTCTCCATACTAAGGGGAGTTCAAGAGGTTTAGGCCTCGGGTGGTCCCCACCACCATAACCTCTCATGGGAGGTTAGGTTCAGGTGGTCCCCACTTCTCAACTTCCACGTGGAGGTTTAGTTCTGGTGGACCCCACCTCTCAACACCCACATTGGTGTTTAAAATAAAAATAAAATGTCACAAACTTTTATTTTTATTTTATTCCTACACAAAAAACCCAAAAACTAACTTTCACCCTCGACCATCTGTCATCGAGGTGAAAGTCTCATTAATCAAAAATCAGCACTGCGAGTTCAACGGTGCCCTTGGATTTCAATTCCGACCACCGATTCAAAAGTTAGAAAAACTCACTCACACGTTTATTGAACGTACCCGAAAAAAAGGTTCAGAAATTCATTTCCGGCACTTTGGGCCTCGGAATCATGTGCCGTCAATTTTCGCGAACTCATAAAATTCCCATTTAATTAAAAAAAATTACATAGAAATTCCAGGTCTTTACAGGGTATCTCTTTTGTAAGGATCACAGTGGATACTAATGATTGGACCATTGGGGTCTGACTAGTGCTGGAAATATTTTGCTACTGAATAACTGACATGCTCTGAACAATAGTTGGCTGACACTCTATTGGATAAGGTCAAGCACTAGTTGGATGTGGCTGATCATGGAATGGTCATGACTAAGATGCTCAGTCAAATAACATTATCGGATATAGAGGCATACCTAACAGAGTAGAATGGGAGGACTACACTTGATGAGATCTATGAAAAACCTACTGCCTAGTCTTGGTAGCATGAACGGTCTAGCTCGAGGCATTGTCCTGACCATTCTGGTGACTCGTGTGTCATCTACCTTTCCTTAGACAACATTAGTTGTAGGCACTCAGGGGGGTTTGCATTGAATTCCTCACTGTCAGGAATTTTGAAGCGGTCCACCAGCTCAACAGCATTTTCATAGGCATACTCTTGTTCTTCATCTGTGGAATAGTCTGGAATAGGACATACTATGGGTGAATCTCTTAAATTGAGAGGAATGAAATTAGTGAGGGTGCAAGGCAGCTTTGGCACCAGCAGGGGACTCTGATTTCCCTTATGCCATCAGCACCTATTATTCTGAGACTTGGGAGTTTGTAACGCAAATGAAAAGGCAGCGGCCGGAGAGGGTGTGGCAGCAACAAGAGCTTTTGGCTTTCTCAAATGAGCACTGATAACACCATGAGCATGAGAGACTACCTTTTAGTCCAACCAGTCATCATATCTCATCACCTTGTTTATAAAATCCTACTTCAACTCACTAGATCCTTCATTATCACTATTGAGATCAGAAAAAACATATGTCACCTATTCTAGAACATTTCCCAACTTGACTATGCCATGATCCACTTGTACCTAGAGACAATATTTGGACATAAATCATTTCTTGATGGTGTTTCTGAAGATTCTATGGTACAGGAAATGATCATCATTACCAGTGATTCCAGCCTCCTAGGACCTCCTTCACTCTAACAACTTCGTAATTCCTTTCTCTAGGGAACATATAAAGTAACTCAGAATTTTTTAATCCCTGAAGGAATAGTTATGGTTTCTTATATCTAGGAAAGTCACTCTGGGAGTCTGGCCTTGATGAGGATCCGGAGCCACATTCTCTCATCTAGGAATTTGTGCTTGGCGAGGTGGTGTCTGACGGTTCTGTGTTGGTTGAGGCAACACTTAATAGGGATATTCTTGGTGAGGCTCTTACAGAAAAGGATCCAACAAGTTTACCGGCTTGGGAACCACTACATGCACGGCGGTGGCAGTCTCTGATTTTGTAGGTCTTCTCGCATAAGATGGAAGAGGATACGGGTGTGACTATTGTCTAGTCTACTACAAGGCTTCCTCCAGATGATGATCCTTTTTTTATAACTCCTATAATCCACTTGGAAAGTCATGGGTGATGAGGGTAGGGACCATCTCACTCTTAACATTCCCTATGCACATCATAAGTAGCTGCTCTTGGAATAATGACATGTCGAGTGAATACATGAGTCCCTTCAACCGGGTGATAAAGTCTATAACTCACTCATCAGGTCTCTTCTTTCACATGAATAGGTCGGAAATACTTTTCTTGCACATGGTGGAGATAAATTGATAGAAGAAATATCTATGAAAGTCCTCCCAACTAGCAATGGACTCTATGTGCAGCTAGTTATACCAGAAAAATGTGGGTCTTTCCAGTGTCTAGATGAAACATCGGAGCTTGGCAGCCTCCTGTTGTTCTGGGGTCCCCAACACAGGTCCACACCTTGAAGTAAAGTGGGTAAAGTACTACAATGGGTCACCCATACCATTTAATGGGGTGAATCTAGGATTTACAAACTCTGGGGGTGATTAGACATTGTTAACCCATGATGGGCAAGGCTTTCCATCAGGTGGGATCACCACCTATCATGTTTCTAAGGCCTCTGGTGAGCAGTGTGAGCGGTTATCAAGTTATCTTTGTGATAATTTATACCCACCAATTCATTGATAGGCTCGTCAACTTAGGGAGTGTAATCATCAACTCAGGGATAGAACTCATCAACTCGATGAGAGGGATCATCCACTTAGAGAGCAGAATGGAATGGATCCTGAAGATGATAATCACACTGATCAGGTGGGTTTGACAACTCATACTTCAGTCATTTTCCATATCCCCCTACTTTTTCTCTGAATGTATGCATGGGACCACCAAGCTCGAATGGGGGTTCTTGATTGAGGAGAATTGGGTGCCCCACTGGGGGAGAGATGGGATCTCGTAGGGTGTTTCCATAATCCAGGAATTTCTCAGTGATGATTTCAGTGGTAAGCCTATTGTATTCCTCAAGGTGATAGAGAAAGATGGAAATCGTAGGTTCCATATCTTATTTTAGCGCAACCTTGAATGGGTCAGAAGGTTTGACATTCCCCTTTACCTTATTGAGATGCCAATGGGTAGGCAGTAATGTCTCATTAGGGGGTCTCTGAGGCCATGTTTATGCCTCTACTGACAAGTGATGACACCTTTTGGAGGGTTTGTTTGGTATTCCATCGCCCCTTGAGGTGGATCTTCCCTATCATTCCCTACATTGGTGTCCCTAATCCTCTTATCCTCATGCAATTCATTGACAACCATATTAACCATAGAGGTATCTAGAGGGGAACTTTCATTTTCAGTATATAGGTTAGATTGTTGCAAGATAAAGATGAAATGGAGAGCGGCATACTATCCCCAGCCTCTATCTGTATGTGCAGAGACACTTCTTCCATAACTTGGAAGATCACTATGAGGCTCTTGATTTAGGTCTACTGAAGGGTCTAGTGGTAGTTGTGTGAATCAGTATGCTGATCTACTAGGATTGATGTGATCTCAACCTTTATACACTACTTTTCGATGGCATTGAGATGCCCCTGACTCCCCAGGTAGGCCAATTGATGATCATGAAGGTAAAGAAACTTCACCCAGATGATCTGTAGGAAACACACTACATGGTCCTATATAAATGACTTTGGTATGTCAAAGTCTAAATTTGTAAGTGGATAGAACACCACTGATAGTTGGTCAGCAGCCAAGGCCTCCCACGTACCCTCTTTCTCAGAGGAAGGGTCCTACTATTGGTTATCCCAAACCCCAATCGGCACAGGCCAAGATATGGGTGGTGGCACCAATGTAAATTGATTCTGCTCCTAGTTTACTAGGATAGGAGTCACTGCATGAGCCATATGTCCACTTCATGCAAGGACATCTCTCAAGGGTGGTGTTAAGATCATAATCAAATCTATGTTAAATGGGGTGTTCACTATTTCCTCATGTGCGAGGATGACAGTGCCCATTTATGGATCTGTAGAATGCTCACCATCTGAAAGCATCATATCAAACCTATACATTTATCTAACTTCTCAGGTGGAGGTAGAGAGGATGGAAATTGGTGGAAATGAAGACACCTACACTATGAGCCCCTGGAAGGGAGCCAGAATGTCCTCCACCTATAGGTATATGTGGATGGATCTGGGAATCCTATGGACCTCGGCTTCCAGGATGGTAAGCCTCAACCAACAGGATTTTTCCCCAGACTCTAGCAGTTGGGGTGAAGGCTCCATCATCTAGTTGTATGTCATCTCATAATTTTAGAGGTCAATGATGACATGGCGCTTCCCATGGTTCTACCTTCAATAGTGGGTGTTTTTCCACCTTCATCAAGAGGGTTCTTCAGGGTAGGGTATGTCTTCAGCATGGGGAGGGCCTCTGTGATGGTTAGATATAATGGGGGAGGACCTCTTCTTTGATTGGTTGAAGCACGGGGAGGACCTCTATGGTGGATAATGGGAATATAGGGAGGACCTCCAAGTTGGTTGGTAAAGGATCAGAGAGGACCTCCGCTCAGGTTGGTAGTAGCACAGGGAGGACCTCTATGCTGAATAGTGGGATAATAGAGAGGACCTTTGTGATGATTATCAATGGAGTGAGGAGGATCACTACTTTGGTTGGAAGTGGCATGGGGAGGACCTCTATACTTGCTATTTAAAGAGAGTGTGGACCTCCACTCTAGTTTATGGGAGCATGGGAAGGGCCTCTGTACTGGACCTCTTCGTCACGGGATGGCCTTTAATGGTTTTTGGTGGTGCTGGCAATTGAGAGAGTGACCTTCATGTGAGACAGTTGGGGTATTGATCCCAATCGGGCAAATACGAATCTATATCCCCGTTTTATAGGGATTTGGAGGGATATTCCAACAGTGGAAAGTGCCACAGGAACCATAGAAGATGTCCCTTGTCGGGCGGTGTCCTAATCCTTCCCTCAATGTTGGTGTCGGGTGCTCTGGACCAGGTCCAGTGGAGAAGGGGGGAAGTCCACATACTCTTTGTCCTGTAGGGCTGGGCATTACAAACATTAATTAGGTATGGTGGGATCCCTCCTGGAAAACTCCCAGGAATTAGTCATTGCAGGTGTGACTCGAACATACCCTACCTCCTCGATGTAAGAGAGTGAGTTGTCAGAGCACTCTGGGGAGAGACTCCCAAAATGGTTCATCATCAGAATGGGGGTGGTTTCCCCCTATGAAACCCTCAGGAGAAGCGGTGTCGATGAGGCATTGATGCCTCTAGGTCCTGAATGGCCATATCCCTGGTGGTAATGACCCCCTCCTATTCATATCGGCACATCAGGGTGTCAATCACCCTCCTATGGATGATCTAAGAGGGTGAGATAAGGCGTGGGTTCCCAATAGCCTAAGGCGAGGTGGGAGTTGTGGAGGAGGCATAGTTGTACAGGATTGTTGCATCAATTTTTCTCCTACCTGGTTCCTGCGAGCACTAGGTTGCTGACATCTTATATCTTGAGTCTTGTAACGCATGTGGATTCAGTCGTCAGTGTCGGTACAAGAAAAGAGATGCCCAATTCCCCAACATTGTCCAATTTTCCTAAAAAATAGGAGGGATACATGCTGATATTTTCATAGACCGAGGATGTCAATGCTAACTGCCCCAATTCATAGGTGAGTTTCATGTTGGGGACACCATTTTCTTGGTGGGACCTAGCACTGGATATCTTGATTTGGTGAAATTAAAATCTGTTAGTGCTCTAAAATCTAATAATCCCCATGGTTGAGGAGAATAGATTCATGTTGGGTTCACCATTTCTATTTCCAACACTTTTGCAGCGCGCAGCACTGCTCATCCTCCTAGTAGTCGATGCACTGCTTTATTGTTGCCCCACATTCCTGCTTTAAAAAGGTGGGTATATTTCATCACTTTAATTGGTGATGTCTACTCCTTGATTGAAATGGGATTATGGGGTATCATTTTCTCCTTCCATGAATTCCACCTTGGAGCTCGTTGCCTAATTTGGGTCTCCCTCATAGATTAAGTCATGTTCGTGGAACTCATTCCTGATGTCATCTCTGTTGGAACCACTTTGTGTATAAGGTTGTATTTGTTTTCAATAGTTGTCAATGAAGATCAAAATAAAGGAGATCAAGAAGTACTCCAATGAAATGGAGGAATGGAAGATCAAAATGAAGGAGATCATGAAGTACTCCAATGAAGTAGAGGAATGGTAATTCATACGATTGTTATACTGATCATAAGTTCAAAGAACATGTGTCAAAGGTGATACATTGTTTACAACAATGAAGAATGTGAGGTGTAATCCATCTGAGGATGATTAAATACGAATGGGGTTTTTTGATGAAGACCATGCAATTCCTCCTTATTGCATGAGAACCATGGGTTTTGATGAAGACCATGCAATTCCTCGTTATTGCATGAGAACCATGGGTTTTTGATGAAGACCATGAAATTACTCATGATTGCATGAGAACCATGCAAGAGACTTCTTGACAAATTAAATCATATGGTTTGCATGAAGTAGATCATGACGGTTGATGAAGAAGACAATGTGCAAATGATTGGAATTCTAAGACGGTTGTGCGGGGATTGGAATTCTGAGATAGCCATGCACATCACATTGTCATATAAGATGATGATGCTAAAGTTATTCCTTCAAAGAATACATATCACAATAGTGTAGTTTGTGATAAAATCAGAAGAGTTGTTGAAGGATACAGATCACCAAGAATAAGTGCTTTTTGAGGTGATCTTGCTTGTTGACAAAGCAAATAAATGACATACAAATTTGTTGACAAAGGAGATTCCATGGTGGCATGTCGGGTTCAAGGACTGTGGATAATGATCCATGTTTTATTCAAGGAACATCGACAAAGGAATGGATGATCTGGAGGTGGACAAAAAGAGCAGATACAAGGTGGCGCCGTCTCCTAGTGTTTGCCAAATTTTTGGGCCTAAAAATCGAAAAATAAAGAAAAGTGTTTTTGGCAAAGGTACATGCACACCGAGGTCTTGGAGGATAGGAAACACGCGTGCCATATGTTTTTGAAGATCAGATCATCAAAATTTGGCATAGGGATAAGGGTCGCACAAGTTTTGGTGAGGTCGCGCAGGTGACTTGCGTGTTGTGAAGAGACTTGCGCGCCGATGCCTTGGAAGCTTGATAACTTGCGCGCCTATGGGTTTTCAATATCAGAAGATCAAAATTTGGCAAAGGAAAGAGGTTCGCGCAAGTTTAGAAGTTGGTCGCACAAGTGACTAGCAGGGGAAGAGACCTGCGCGCTGAGACTTGCGTGCCGATGGTTGACTTGTGCACCGTCGCACAGGGTGGTAAAATTGCCTATAAATACTGGAACACCCTTCCTCATTTTCTACGGAGCTCAACCCTTAGAGAAAATCAGAGCTCTCGTCGCGCAGGTGTAGGAGTCGCACAAGTGGTGAGTGGTCGTGCAAGTGGTTTGGAGAGACTTGCGCTCCAGCTCTTAGAAGTTGCGCGCCGATTGATGGCTGCGTGCCCAAGGTGATTTGGGTGAGAAAGGAAGTGAGTCGTGCAGGTTTGAAGTTCAACAAGGCAGTGTCACGCAGGTGCTTTAGTGAAACTTGCGCGCCGGTTTGGACTTGTGCGCCGAAGACTTGCGCACCGTATTGGGACTTGCGCGTCGTATTGAGACTTGCGCGCCGGGCTTGAAAAGGAGCGCCAGGTGTTGTTGGAGTGCGCCCGCCTTTCTGGAGCTGCACGAGAGCTGAAATATTGCCTGATACTTTTGGTGAAAAGTGAGATTAAAGAGGAAATCTAAATGATAAATTCATGATCTCATGCATACATGGAGAACTGATTCTGACAATGCCAAGTAAGTTGAGCTTCACTTATTGAGTAATCACATCAGTGGTTGTGATTCAGGAAAACGAAGACAAGAGGATCTAGTGTATTAGTCATTTAACTAAAGAAGAAGGTTTGAACTAAAAAGAGAATCAACTCTGAACCCTGATGTAAGCAAAGTCTCATGCTGAACAGGAGACAAAGACTTCAATGAAAATATGATGAAGATATATTCACGTCTATAAAGTGAGTGTGACTTCACCAAGGGCAGTGAGCCAGGGGAGTCAACAGGAGTGACCTGAGGGAAGCAGTGAGTTGTCCCTGAACCTTTGTAAAGGCAGTGAGCCTGGGACAGAGTGACTGTGCTTGAACCATTGTAATCCACAACTAGTGAAGATTAGTGGAATTTGGTACGACCGACAACTTGTCGGCGTATGCTCCTTGGATGTAGACCTTAGTGGTGAACCAAGTAAAATTGTTGTGTTATCTCTTTGTATGTGAATGGTTCATTGCTGATCATATCCATCATACAGGTTTAAGTAGTTCCTACCAATGTGGGAACAAGATCCACAACTTTAAGAAGAAAAAGTTGACACCCTGATTCACCCCTCCCCTCTCAGGGTGTCCTGGGGTCCTACAAGTGGTATCAGAGCTAGGTTGACATATGTTGGATATTCTCCAGTAATTCTATTCTGAAAAGGATTTGAGTTTCTTTCCTAAAGTCAACAATGAAGAGCATTCTTGATGAAGATTCAGTCATTTCTGAGAAGAAGTCTACATCTAGCAAGACCATGACAAAAAGGAAAAAGAAAGAGAAGAAGCAGCTAAATAAGTCCCTCATATCCAAAGAATATTCAGTGTCTTGTTCTCCATGCCATTCCAATAATGAAGAAATATCATACTTGGAAAGTATCGAGCAGGTGGCTCAAAATTCTTCCAGAGGAAAGGATGACATCCCTAATTCAAGCTTTCAGGAAAAACTCAAAACATATTTGCATGATATTCCTAAAGAAAGGGTTGCTATTATTTGAAGCCTATTCCAATCTATGCAGGTTGAGATCACTCGATTAGAAAGGGAAGCTGACAATATGGAAAAGGGGTTGGAAAGAAAAGTTATGGAAAGTATGAAGCTCACCAAATAGGTGAAATTATTTGAAGAAAAAGAGGAATCCAATAAGACTCTAAAAGAAAAGATCCATGCACTTGAAGTTGAGATGAAGAAGAGCAATGAAGTCAAGAGTTTTTTTTGGAAGAAACTTCCATGAAATTTAGGGAACTTGAATCTTTGTTACAAAACAAAGTTAAGATGCATGAAGGTGAGGTTGAAAGATTGAAGAAGACTTGTGAAGAGAATATGATCATGATTGAAGATCAGAAGATCATCCTCAATATTGAGGGTCAAAAATTAGAAGCCCGATTGACTAAGATTGAGAATACACATATTGAGACTTCACAAAAGAATGAAATGAGTGATACTTGTACTCAATGTTTGCTTTAGGAATCTAAAGATGAAATACCTCCAACATGTGATAAGAAGATTATGACAACTCTTGATTATCCACATCAAGAATCAGTTGCTGCTGGTACTCAATGCTCACTGGAGGATTCTATTGTCCAAAGACCTCCAACATGTGATAAGAAGATCATGACTTCACTCATTGATCTATCACAAGCAACTGAGAAAGTGAAGGTACCATCCAAACCATCTTGTACTCATGTTTCTAAATACGTTCCTACAATCAGTGCAGGTTGGAAGAAAAGTTCTAAACAGGTATGGATGAGGAAAGGAGAGAAGAAGAAACCTACCACCATGGCTAGGGTGGATGGGAAGAAAAAGGAGGAAGTTGGTTCCTCAAATAGAGGACAAAAAATTAAGAAGAAGGCCCAACAACCTCATACAGAAGATACAAAGAAGAAAAGATTTGTGGGTCAATGTTGGTGCTGCAACAGATTTGGGCATTGTGCGCTGGATTGTTGGTACAATACCTTTAATGGAAAAGCACAAAGAAAGCCTATTTCAAAAGGAAGAAATCCAGAGAAAAAGAAGAAACATCTACAGGTCCAGAATCATCTGTTTACAGTAAACAGATTTAGAATTCTTGATAACATCTGTGATGTATTTAGTGGCAGTGGTCACAAGAATGATGCATGCCTATGTCAACAGATATCCAGAGCTGATAGGAATAGAATACCACACAAGCCAGCTAAAAATGAAGAATATTCCTTGGGAACAAATCAAAAGAATAGTTCGAACACACATTTCCCCAAGAAGATATCAAGTAGGGAAGCTGAGAAGACCCAGGATTTTAGATCCATGAAATTGAAGGGTCATTCATCCAAAAGAAACAATAAGTGGGATGAAACTCAGATGAACCCATGTGGAAGACCCAAACCAGCTGCAACAGTTCCAAATGACATATTGGTCATCTGTCCCAAAGATTTGAAAAGAATGAGGAAACTTGAAGATGAAAAGGCAAAGGCTGGTAACAAAGGAAAATAAAAACTTTCACATGATGAAGAAAAAGTGCATGAGAGATTGCAAACCAAGAGAAACACATGTGTCAAAGAATTTCTGTGTGAGAGATGCAAGAAATTTGGTCACATTGCAAAAGGTTGCCTAACCTTAATACCAGAGCAAGAAGCAGTCCTTAAGAGGAGTAAGAATGTATCATTAATGATGGTTGTTAAGTAGAACAATTCCTCACACAAAGTAGAAGAGAATGTGAAGAAAGCCATGCCACATCAACAGATGTCAGAACATATGTTCAAATGTGCAGGCATGAAGACTGGAGTGAACAGAGGAACTTGGTTGAGAAAAGAACCTCAACCATACAGAACATGTTGATGAAGCAATGAGGAACCACCTTATTCCCTTATTCATTTGTGTATTGTATTTGTGCTAATAATGCAGGGAATTGAAGGTGAAGAATGCTCTCAGGGGGAGAACCTGAGAAGTAGTGAATGCTGTCAACTCTTGATAGCCAAGCTAAAGAAGTTTCCATCCTTAGTAGATTCTTCAATTGATATTCAATGATTAAGATGATGAAGGGTCACTCTTGATGAAGATTTTGAGGAGTGTTTCCCTTGAGGTGGAGAAAAATGAAGAATCTTCCAAAATCACTATTTCAATCAATATCAACTCCAACTGGTATCAAATGCAGTTACTTTGAAAATTTATTGAAGAACATGTCATTGTATAAGGTATGTCATTTCTAAATCTATCAACCTTGGTTACTCAGATCATTCTACAAAGGGGGAGTAACTGAATTGATCAGTGACATAAAAAGAATGGAAGTACCCCAAGGCCACTTATCCTGCCGATTGCACTTGAATGTTTTTGATCTGTTTGTTGATGTGAGTGCAGGAGTTTCAGGTTGATTATTCCCTATCACATTTGATTTTCTTCTACCTAAAATAAAAGTGGTAACCCTTGAAGACAAAATATATGAGTTCTCATCTCATGTTGGTATCATGATCTGTGAATAATGGACAACCTTGTTGACTTAATAAAATCCTCTTGTTTTCTACATCGAGAACTTCTCAAGTAGACTTAGAGTGAAATGATTAATGATATATTGCTTAAGTATGGATTGATACCCTCCTTACCATGCACTTTGAATTTCTTGTCAATAAGGGGGAGAGAAAGTGAAATGAATGTTTGAAAAGAAAAGTTGATTGAAGAGAAGATTCTTATTTTGATATTGACAAATTCATTTCAGAAGATGTATAAGGTATTGACAAAAAAAATAAAAAGGGGGAGATTGTTGGAACCACTTTGTGTATAAGGTTGTATTTGTTGTCAATAGTTGTCAATGAAGATCAAAATAAAGGATATCAAGAAGTACTCCAATGAAATGGAGGAATGGAAGATCAAAATTAAGGAGATCATGAAGTACTTCGATGAAGTAGAGGAATGGTAATTCATACGATTGTTATACTGATCATAAGTTCAAAGAACATGTGTCAAAGGTGATACATTGTTTAAAACAATGAAGAATGTGAGGTGTAATCCATCTGAGGATGATTAAAGAAGAATGGGGTTTTTGGATGAAGACCATGCAATTCCTCCTTATTGCATGAGAACCATGGGTTTTGATGAAGACCATGCAATTCCTCATTATTGCATGAGAACCATGGGTTTTTTATGAAGACCGTTAAATTACTCATGATTGCATGAGAACCATGCAAGATACTTCTTGACAAATTAAATCATATGGTTTGCATGAAGTAGATCATGACGGTTGATGAAGAAGACAATGTGCAAATGATTGGAATTCTAAGATGGTCGTGCGGGGATTGGAATTTTGAGATAGCCATGCACATCACATTGTCATAGAAGATGATGATGCTAAAGTTATTCCTTCAAAGAATACATATCACAATAGTGGAGTTTTTGATAAAAGCAGAAGATTTGCTGAAGGATACAGATCACCAAGAAGAAGTGCTTTTTGAGGTGATCGTGCTTGTTGACAAAGCAAACAAATGACATACAAATTTATTGACAAAGGAGATTCCATGGTGGCATGTCGAGTTCAAGGACTGTGGATAATGATCCATGTTTTATTCAAGGAACATCGACAAAGGAATGGATGATCTGGAGGTGGACAAAAAGAGCGGATACAAGGTGGCACCGTTTCCTAGTGTTTGCCAAATTTTTGGGCCTAAAAATCGACAAATAAAGAAAAGTGTTTTTGTAAAAAGGACTTGTGCGCCGAGGTCTTTGAGGATAGGAAACTTGCGCGCCATATGTTTTTGAAGATCGGATCATCAAAATTTGGCAAAGGGATAAGGGTCGCGCAAGTTTTGGTGAGGTCGCGCAGGTGACTTGCGTGCCGTGAAGAGACTTGCACGTCGATGCCTTGGAAGCTTGATAACTTGCACGCCTATGGGTTTTCAAGATCAGAAGATCAAAATTTAGAAAAGGAAAGAGGTTCTCGCAAGTTTGGAAGTTGGTCGCGCAAGTGACTAGCAGGGGAAGAGACCTGCACGCCGAGACTTGCACGCCGATGGTTGACTTGAGAGCCGTCGCACAGGGTGGTAAAATTGCCTATAAATACTGGACCACCCTTCCTCATTTTCTACGGAGCTCAACCCTTAGAGAAAATCAGAGCTCTCGTCGTGCAGGTGTAGGAGTCGCGCAAGTGGTGAGTGGTCGCGCAAGTGGTTTGGAGAGACTTGTGCACCAGCTCTTAGAAGTTGCACGCCGATTGATGGTTGCGCGCCCAAGGTGATTTGGGCGAGAAAGGAAGTGAGTCGCGCAGGTTTGAAGTTCAAGAAGGCAGTGTCACGCAGGTGCTTTGGTGACACTTGCACGCCGGTTTGGACTTGCGCGCCGAAGACTTGCGCGCCATATTGGGACTTGCGCGCCGTATTGAGACTTGCGCACCGAGCTTGAAAAGGAGCGCCAGGTGTTGTTGGAGCGCGCCCGCCTTTATAGAGCTGCATGAGAGCTGAAATATTGCCTGATACTTTCAGTGAAAAGTGAGATTAAAGAGGAAATCTAAATGATAAATTCATGATCTCATGCATACATGGAGAACTGATTCTAACAATTCCAAGTAAGCTGAGCTTCACTTATTGAGTAATCACATCAGTGGTTGTGATTCAGGAAAACGAAGACAAGAGGATCTAGTGTATTGTTCATTTCACTAAAGAAGAAGGTTTGAACTAAAAAGAGATCAACTCTGAACCCTGATGCAATCAAAGTCTCATGCTGAACAGGAGACAAAGACTTCAATGCAAATCTGATAAAGATATCTTCACGTCTATAAACTGAGTGTGACTTCACCAAGGGCAGTGAGCCAGGGGGAGTCAACGGGAGTGACCCGAGGGAAGCAGTGAGCTGTCCCTGAACCTTTGTAAAGGCAGTGAGCCTGGGACAGAGTGACTATGCCTGAACCATTGTAATCCACAACTAGTGAAGATTAGTGGAATTTGGTACGACTGACAACTTGTCGGCGTATGCTCCTTGGACGTAGCCCTTAGTGGTGAACCAAGTAAAATTGATGTGTTATCTATTTGCATGTGAATGTTTCATTGCTGGTCATATCAATCATACAGTTTTAAGTAGTTCCTACCAATGTGGGAACAAGATCCACAACTTTAAGAAGAAAAATTTGACACCCTGATTCACCCCTCCCCTCTCAGGGTGTCCCGGGGTCCTACAATCTCCATGTGGATGTCGGTTAATTATGCTACTTCTATCTCAACAGGGAATAAACCTTCAGTCAAGGTGAGTAGTCATGTTGGGCACTTCCGAGCATGTCTGGACATTGGGTACATTGGGCATCTGTAAATCTTCCTCTCTTGGAGGAAATATCATGTGAGGCATTTTAGGCATGGAATCCAAGGCATCTTGTGTCGATCACGAGGTAATTGACACCAGGGGCATAAGTCTTCTGATGATTTTTACCTTATTCATCCCATGTATATTGCATGGGGTATGGATTCTGGATTGGGGCATGATTTTAACATCTTGTGGAGATGGTAATAGGGTTAAAGTCTTGTGGGGATATATTGGGTGTAGGTTAATGTCTTGCGGGGATAGGATGGGCACACGTTTAGTGTCTTGTGGGGATAGTATGGGCACAAGTAGTGTCTTGAATGGAAAATATGGGAACATGTTTAGTGTCTTATAGGGATAGGATGGGCACAGTTTTAGTGTCTTATAGGGACAGGATGGGTGCAGGTTTAGTGTCATGTGGGGATACAATGGGTGCAGGTTTAGTGTCTTGAGGGGATAGGATGGGTAAAATTTTAGTGTCATGTGGGGAAAGTATGGGCGTAGGTTTAGTTTCTTGCAGGGATGGGATGGGTACATGATTAGAATGTCCAATTGAGATAGATTGAGTGGAGGTGCATCCCTCGGAGGGAAATTTTCACACCTATATGGTATATCAAGATGCCCTATTGTTGTTGTTCAATGGAGGTGTGTCCCTATAAGGAAATATTTCACACCTGTATGGTAGATCAAGAATCCCTATTAAGTCATATTAATGGAGGTGTGTCCCTAAGAGGGAAGATATCACACTTGGATGGTAGATCAGGATTCCCTATTGAGATGGATCAATGGAGGTGTGTCCCTAGAAGAGAAGATGTCACACTTGGATGGTAGATCAAGATTCCCTATTGAGGAGGATCAATGGATGTGTGTCCCTTGGAAGGAATATGTCACACCTAAGGGGTAGTTTTCGGGATTGAACCTTAGTGAGGCATCCTACATACCCTATTTAAGAGACAGATATCAAAATCCACGTAGTTTGATGTTGTAGTGTAAGGTCATGTGACAAGACCAATTCATGTAGTTTAAAATCATGTTTTAAGGATGCTCAAGTTGTGAAAGGATTTTCGACAAGGGATTGTGTGGGTATTATGTGTGGAAGATTCCTGGTATAGGAGTTATATTCGAAGGTGGGGAAAGATAGTGTGGGGATTATGTGTGGAATTTTCCTAGTATGATTTTCACATCTAATGGTTGGGGAGAAGGTGGAATACCAGGATGATCATACATGGGGCATATTGTGTTTATCACACAGGGTAAGGCTACAGTTTTACATTATGTCATGAGAAAATTGTTGTGCATTTTAAATTCATATGACTAGTAAGTAAAGATAGGAAGTTTTATATCATGCATCTCGAATGTGGTAGGGATCACTCCTCAAAAGGGATCGTGATGAGGAAAAAAAGAAGATTTAGCATAAAGACCCTCAAACAAGACAGGTGTATAGTTTCCCTCAAATATTTCACCTTAAGGCTTATGTGACCACCACTCATGCACCTTTGGGTAGGACATGGTGTTGGTACTGTCATGGTGGAGTGGAAATCAGGAGGCCCGATGTTAGGGTCCCTATTCTTAGGAGCAATGGGAATTAGGGTACCTATGATTAGGAATAATAGGTAGGTTAATAGATGCACTAGAAGCATAGGGAATGTGAAGTAGGGGGATAGGAATTTATTGCACACAACTTTGTTGTGTTTCACGCAAGAGTTGTGCGAGCAGGGGCTCTAGTACAAGGGAAACTTATGGATTCTGATCCATAGCTATGTGAAATATTTGGAGTTGTGTGTAGATCATAGTTTCAAAAAGGAAACTTCTCTTTGTGAAAACCCAAACATCCTTAGGAGTAGTTTCTCAAGGATAACTCTACCACAGTCCAAGTCATGTTTGGGCCCACTGGAGGTCTTTCATATAAGTGCACTAACTTTGAGGGTCCATGATATCTGGTGTTGCATGTTGTCATGGAAGAGAGGGGGTTTCACGTGGTGGAGTGTCACTTCATCTTCTAGGTATCCTCCCTAAGGTGGTAGGGTGATCTTCTATTTATAGCTGAAATTCTTGGTTGTTGGCATGTAACTTCTTGGGTGTGGAACTGGGTTGCATGATTTCCCATCCTTTGTTATTGAGGCTTGGTTGCACAAAAATTCTGGTTTGATGTATCTTTTGTTGTGCAGCTTCATGGTTGTGCAATGGGGTTGTGCGCAACACCCCTTTCTTACGTGCAAACCTTCTTTCTTGCACGCATGGGCCTTGGGTGCGTGTTCAGATTGAGGATCCTCCACAAAACTCTTTGTCACCTTTAGTGAACATGTCTTTGCATGCAGAACCACACCTTTGTGCACATTCATTTAATCTTGTGTGCAACCTACTCCTCGGCCCTAGAATATTGTTTTGGGGTGGGTCATGTGTTTGGTTCATCCAAAACTATCTGTTTGGGGTCTGAGATGATATTTGGGTTCCAACAATAGTGTTCTAAAGATTTTTTATCATATTATGTTCAATGAATCTTCTAGTGTTGTGGCACTTCATGTTTTTGTCATATTTATGGAAGGAACTCTCTTTGTAAGGTGAATTTCACCTTATATTCCCCAGGAATAAATCATAAGAACTTTATCAATTCTTCAGTGTGATTCATCCTTCTAATTATCTTAGTTTCTTCAACTTCACTAATTATCTTTCAATGGTTTTACCTTTGGGATTACATTCATCAACAAATATTCTTATTTTTTCTAAAGGTTCGTTTATCAGTGAATTATTCTTCTTGTGAACATATCTTTGATAACAAAAAACTTATATCTTCAATCTCTTCTTTAGGGTATTCAATCTCCCCATCTTTTAGATTCACCATTCAATGGGTTATTTGCAATTTCCCATTAAGTTGGTGCTTCAATCTTCTAGAAGTAGATCTTTCATTTACGGTGTTCCTACTTCTGATGGTTCCTTTATCCAAAATATTCCCTTCTAGTGTACTTTCTTCTAGAAAATCCATAGGAAATTATTCTCATTCAACCTACTCATTAACTTTACTAAAAACTATTAACAATAAATATAGTATATCATCATCATCATCTGATGGGAACTAATCTCCCCATTTGGATTTATTTTCAATACCCATTCAAAACACACAGGTCAATGATATTTATCCTCCTTATTGATAATAAATTCAAAGTCTCTTTTATGTACTTATTTCGAGAACTTTAAGTGAAGGATTAATTTTCTGTCCCCCTTGATGATTTGAATTTGAATCCACCCAATTGACATCTTGATGTGAGGGTGGAAGTTTCTCTAAAAAAAATATTATCTCCTTTTATTCTGTTAAATAGAATGTAAAATTGAATTCCTTGAGAGAAGGATAGCATTGTGTTTCTTAAACCAATAAGACCTAAATCAACCAACTCTAAGTCTACGTGATTCATACTCGATCTAGAAAACAAGAGTGATTAAACTGGGCATTAAAATTTTCCATAAAAACACCAAGTGCTGCTAACTTTTATAAAATATTCTTTTAGGGGTAAGTTTATTAGATTTTTATTCAACCAAATTTCCTACATCCATCTCAATAAATAGATCAAAAATGAGAAAATTTCTCCCCCTTTAAAAGATAATTCTTACTTTTTAATCAACAAATCTATTTTCTCCATGTGCATTTTAACTTCACTTTTCATATGAGGATGGGAGAATATAGACAACATGACTCAAAGATGATAGTAGATTTGATTCATTAGATTTTAATTATTTGTAGTTTAATCTTTATCATATTGATCATGTGATTCTAGGTACTTCAATCGTTAATTCACTAGATTTTTTAGCATCTAGTGTTGGATTACCTTGGTTTGTCCATAATATGACCTTTTACTTCAACTTATAAGGATTATAAAATAACTAACTTCATCTTCACTTCAGGTTTCCCCTCAAATTATGTCACCTTACATTCCATTTTTAATAAAAGATTTGAATCAATCATGAATAAGGTGGATCTTCCATTTCCTCAATTAGGGAAACATAGTTGAGAAATTCTTCTCAACCTAGAAACTCTATTCACTTTAGATTTATTTTTCTTCATGACTTTACCTTTATCATTCCAAGCATTAATCTTCTTAGGTAGTATATATTTCCTCCATTTTCCTTATCTTCTCACTTTGTGTGGAGATTTATTCTTAACTTCTTCTAGAAATGTGCAATTGTTTTTCTTTTCTTATACTTCCAACATCCTTGCTTCTTCCAATTATCCTAACCATATGATCATGAAAACCTTAAAAATATTTTAATATTTATTATTCTGATAAGATTTTTCTTTCACAAAAAAAACTTTGTTTCTTTTTATGCATGTTTCTCTCTATTCACTAACATCTCTAATCCAGATAACATTATCATGTAATTTTTGGGAGTGTGGTCGGCCAATATGCACCTTCCACACAACTTTTTATCTTATGGTAAGTTATTCTTTATAGCTAACTTCTGATGAACTTTTAATTCTTCATCAGAGATTTCTTTCATCATTATAATCCACTTATGAATTTCTCGAATTGAATGACTTGGTTTCTTGATCTTTATTTAGTTAACTTGAACATCCATGGTGATTTTCAAACTCTCCATGAAGTGTCCTTTTCTTCCACAGAATTAGCATCATTTCTTGGGCATGAAAACTTCTGAAAATTTCTTCTTGGGTGAAACCTTCCTTTTAGCTTCTAATTTTTTCACTTAAGGGTATACTTACAGTATATATTCCTTTCATTTTCACTCAGGTTTTTCAGCCTCATTCTATTGATATTTTTTTAGTTATGCTTGGTAGAAGTAAATCAACACTCTCCATTACCATGATCACTTTTTCCACAACTTCCATATAAATTTTCAAGGTATTCAAATCTGTTAGATGTCAACAGAATTTTCTTCTTATATGAGGGTTGGGTGTACTTAGATGATTTTATCATACTTTTAATTTTTCTCCCCCTTAATTTCAGTCTTCTTTGTTTTTCATACCTTTCCATATTATTCTAACGGTCAATGGTCATGTGTCTGAACTTTCCACAACACTAACAGTAGACAATAAGCCTTGGATTATTTTATTGTGTTGAATTTTGGTTGGTGGAGACTTCTTTTGAAACTTCTTTCTTCCATATGATGATTTTGTTCTTCTATAAACCTTGAAGGGAAATACTTCGTTTTTATTTTCTAAATTACACATTCACAGAAGAGGTGGGTTACTCACTTTTCTTTACACATCATTGTCCAAAACTACAACATGCACTATTCAAAGTATGGAAATTAGTGCATATAGATTAATCGAGATATGTGTTTAACTTTTTCTTCAAATTATCATAAGGGGAAACTTTCAATGTTTTCACATCCTTCCTACCATAAGATTGAGTCTTATGATTAGTAAGACTTTCCCTAGAAACTTCAGCAGTGGTTCTTTTCTCAGCTTGATGTGAAGATTCAACTTGAGTGGATTCCATGTTTTTCAATTTTATTTCCAACTCAAGACACTCTAAATTTAAATTGTTCTTATGGTTTTCAAGGACCTTCAGTTTCTCTTCTAATTATTATTTTAACTTCCTAAACTTTTATTCATACATATTTCTTTCTTTTTGCAAGGAATTATCAATATCTTTGATTATTCTAACTTTGATCTCCATATGAGAGTTCTTGATATTTATAATTGCTTCCAATGCATGGAATACTTAGGAAAAAACTTTCAAAGTGATATCTTTATCAAAAACACTCCTATTAAATTCTTCTTTGACTATAATAAATTTTTCATTGAAAACTATCACTGATTGTTCCTTAGCTTCCACATGTTTTGTGAGATCCATGAACTTATATATTTACCTAGCCAATGCATCTTCAATTTCATTGGATTTGGATTCCAGCTATGTGATTTCCTCCTATTATCCCTTGATATATGTAACAAATTCAAAAAGGAAATTTTTCATGTAATCCATGATCTTAGAGTAAAAATATTCAATAGTTTCAACTTATTCATACTCTTCACTGCTTAAGCAATATTCTTCTTTGGGAGAATTAACTCTAATAGATTTTTCAATAATCGTACCACTCACTTCAACTTCTGGTAGTGGAGGATTCTCCTACTACTTTTGAGAGGATAACATGTGTTTCTTATGAGATTATTTCTTCTTCTGGTTCTTCAAGGTTTTGGTTGATACCTCCATGTTACGAGAACCCAGGATAACTTATGTTTCCTTCAACTCAGGCTTAAATTCCTTATCTTCTATAGGAGATATTTCTTTAACTTTTGGAAAGTTTCACTTCATGTAAAATAGTTAAACATGGCTAGGAATAAAAACTTGTAGATCCAAATAGAGGTAACTTCCCCTCTAATACCAATTGATATTCTAGGGGGATCATGTAATCACTCTGAGAGTAGGGGGTAAATCAGGGGTGACCAACTTTTACCAATTAAGTTTGAATTAAATTCATACTACTTTAAGTTTATCATACCTATATTATTGGTTAATATGTAGGGATCTTAAGTATAATCCCTCTCCACTTTTCCCTTATGCTATGCACATAATGTAAAGTAAATAGTACACAAGGATTTTGAATGCAATGTGAGAACCTACTCCTTGTCATGTCGACTCTCGTCAAGTCACTGATTTTTTCACTAATAAACATTTCAACAATTACAAATGATATGTAAAGTTATTATCATTAAACCAAAACACTACTACAAAACACACCTTTAACAGTGCTAGAATTGGTATTTATCATCACTAGAAAAGCGTTGACTACCATAGCGTGGCTAAAAGTCCATGGATTTTATCATCGCTTCTATTTGCACTAATAAAAGTGATATTTATTAGCGCTTTTTAAAGCACTGATAAAGTCAAGATTTATAAGTGCCTAAAAAGTACTGATAAATTATACTTTTATCAGGGCATTTATTAGCACTGACAAAGGTGAAAACTACACTGTGATGTTGCAGCACACTGCATCGCCAGAAATAGGTGCAGTGTGCTGCAACAACACAATGCATTAGCAAAAACAACAACAAAAATTACCAAAATAAGATACAAATACTTAATTTAAATGAAATCAAATTTCTAACACAAATACAATAAAAATAAAACACTATTATAGAGTATGTAAGTTGTTTTTTTATTAAAATTAATGTAAATTTTGAATAAAAAGATGCACTTGGAGTCATACCGATCACACCGTGAGTCGAATTGAGGTGTGACTGATTCCTGCACATCACAAATGACTTATGGATTTTTTTCCTAAAGTACCAAAACAATCGGAATGTGTTTTCTCAGTTTTGAGTATGTTAGTTGTTTTTTTATTAAAATTAATGTTAGTTTTGAATAGAAAGACACAATTGGAGTCATACAGGTCACACTATGTGTCAGATTGAGATGTGGATGATCCCTATACATCAAAAGTGATGTATGGATCTTTTTCCTAAAGTAAAAAAATAATCTGAATTCATTTTCTCGGTTTTGAGTATGCCACATGTGTTTTTTACTAAAATGTCATTTTAAACTGGACACATGCACTTTGATCCATACAAGTGGCATCGTGTGTCGGTTTGATGTGAGACTAATTTATACACATCACAAGTGAATTATGAATCGTTGTCCCAAATTATCAAGACAATCTGAGCATGTTTTCTTGGTTTTCAGTGAGAGGTATTTTTTATTAAAATGTAAATTTTAAACTGATAACGGACTCTTGGAGTCATACCGGTCACACCATACGTCAGATTGAGGTGTTGTTGATCCCTACATGTCAAAAATGACATATGGATTGTTTTTCTAAAGTACCAAAACAATATGAATGTATTTTCTCAGTTTTGAGTACGTCATGTCTGTTTTTTACTAAAATGTCATTTTAAACTAGAAAGACACGCAATGACTCTTATCTTAAGTGAAAAGTTTTGTGTGCCCTTTTAAACAATTTTTCTCAAACATAATCATGGTATGATACTTATTCAACTTCATTTCCCAAAAATTTTATTGTTTATAAGCTAGTGGTTCCTATCCTCCTCCGCCTTGGTCTCCACCTCGGTCTTTGCCTCTGCCTCCTCCTCCATATTGGTCTCTGAATTTTCCTCCAACTTCGCCTCCACCTCCACCTTCGCCTATACCTCCGCCTTTTCCTTTTCCTCTACCTCCATGATTTCCCAACAATTTTATTGTTTGTAGGTTAGTGCTTCTAAACAAATTTATTTCCTCCATTAGTCTTCTCCTTGAGAAAGAGATCAAAAATGATATATAAGCATTCTAACGTTAATGCTTCACACCCTAAATATATTTTGAATGTCCTAAATCATACTAGATCACAAACACAATAGGTAATCACATAAATTTATTATCTCCATACATTCTAACAAAAATTACACTGCCCACTCATCTCTAAGATGATTGATTTCTTATTTTGAGTAACTCTGTTGTCATAAATCTTGATAATACTGAGAAAAAATATAGACAAAATGATTATGAAATATATTTAATGAAATTGTAATTACCTTAGGAAATTACCAGTTGGGGGATGCTAGTATTTTCATGATTTATGATTTCTATCATAAATTCTCAAACATAATATCCACAATCGATATAATTATCTTGTTTCAGACACTGCAAAAACATTGACCAAAATAAGTAAATTGTTTTGAAATGTTTTGATAGTTAAATCTATCTGTATATACCTTAATTTGTTTCTAGTTGTATTAATCCATAGGCTTTAACTTTTCAGACACTAACTTCATGCTATGATCTAGCCTGTATTGAGCAACTGCCCTATCATAACAAAATTATCATTAAAACAAAAATTGAACATATAATTCGAAGTTTATCTATAAAATGTTGATTGTAGTGTATTTCATATTCACAATACACATCATGTGTGGTCGTTTGGTTGGAAATCCATGCATTGAATCCAAAAAATAAATATTTGGGGTGTCTATATTGACTTCTATCAACATCCAATATTGACTAAAAATAAAAACAATTAATTAATGAAAAAATTAAAAATATATTTTATGTGATTAGATTATAGAGTTTTACCTTTGCATTGTTGGTATCAAAAAGAATTTGTTGTTTGATACTTTTTTATTAAACGCTTTAAGTAACTCGTCTTTTTTTATCTCTATTTCTTCCTTATCCAAAGTAATTTTTGGCATAGAAATGATATAGGGATTAATGAATCCAAATCATGCTTCGAATGATCTTCCCTTTATATAGTTGTAGTATAAATGCATGTACAAAATAT
The DNA here is from genome assembly GCA_963277665.1 of Viscum album. Classification (NCBI taxonomy): domain Eukaryota; kingdom Viridiplantae; phylum Streptophyta; class Magnoliopsida; order Santalales; family Viscaceae; genus Viscum; species Viscum album. Next base: position 1,763,729,095 of record OY728123.1, read on the forward strand.
GAATAGTTATTAACTTTAATAAACATATTTAACTCACTATTTAGATAGACGTATTATGAAAATGTACCTTATGTGTGTATTCAAAACTGAGACACCCAGCCATTCATGCTTGAGAATCTTAGTTAGATTCTCGAGACCAATTACGTCTGTGAAGGATTCTCCATATATGTTTTCTTCATATTCAATGTAAGAAATAATTTTATCATTAAATGTAGTCTCTGCATGAATTTGTAATGATAATAAATATTTCTCTGGAACTAGAGGGGAGAAGGTGCTCTCAGAAGGTCATTTTGTTTTCTTGGTTGATTCGCTAGATTTTCTTGATTCAATATTTTGTTTCTCCATCTCTTTATTCATCCGTAATATCATACCTCACTTCATACCTTTTATCATAAATTGTTACATGTTTTTCAAATGATTTTTTTTAAAGTCGTACCTCATGTATCTTTATATGATTAGATGACCAAGCTATGAATCTCCAATAGTAGTTTTGACCATTGTAATATATGGACCATCGAGTGGAACAGTCAACTCAGTAATCAGCTCATAAGCTACCTCAATCCCCACTCTCGTGTGATTTTTTGGGAGGTGTTGATTTTGTAGTTGGTCTCCTATGATATTATACACTGTACTCATCACAACATAGTGGTACGTGGGTGTTGATAGATAAAAATCATATATACCTTGTATAATTTTAGTAATATAAAGTTATCAGAAGTTGTTTGATTTGCATTTAGGAGAGAGAGTAATGAAAAAATTGATTACCTCAGGTAAGGTATGCGGTTGGGGGGAATGACTAGCCTCAAAGCTAGTGGGATCATTTCATTCATATGCGGATCTTTGCTCCATCATCGGTTCGCTTTGATCCTTTCTTATAAATTGGTCTACCAAACCAACTCGCAAAATAATATCTTGCAGTGAGCCTATTTTTTCCTTCATTCATCTCACTATATTATATGTATCATCGTGTGGTTTTATCTTCTTGAAATATGTTTTATGAGAGACTCCAAAACCTAATCCTCTAACATGGCTATATTATGTTTGAGGAGAGACTCCAAAACCTAATCCTCTAACATGGCTATATTGTTCAGGTCACTTCAAAACTACTGAAAGTCGATTTTATTCTGGTGCGGTCATTGCTTATTCTTGTGTCTAAACCATATAAAAAATTATGAACATTTTTATTTTTATGTAATATTGTCATAAATCATAAATAATTAAAATTATTTCATGCTTACACATACTTCCCATACTGATTTTGTATTTTCATCAACTAATATACCATGCTTATTTACACGAGCCTCCTTCCATAACACATGACATGGGATAAAAGTGGCTTCAGATTTTGATTCATCAATCTGCATATAAACAAAAAAAACATATGTTGTTTCATATCACATAATTAAACTTTTATTGTTGATTTAAAATACATACCAATTTCTTCTCCAATGAAGCACACCCCATCCTTCCTTTGCGATAGGGGTACGTTGGTTTTGATGCACATTCTTTATTTTTAGAACTCTTTTGTTGTTTCATAAATTAACAATTTTGAATCAATTTGGATAAAATAAATAATGTCAAATAATATATTATCGACCTAAATGCACCTGAAATGATTTCTCATTGCAACGATTGCAGAAAGAAGTCCATTTTTCCTTCTTTATAATGTGTTCATAACTAAGTGGTGGGTGGGGCTTTAATTTCCCCTCAGCATCCCTAAGATGTAACTTCTTCAGAAGAGTCTAGAAGCCTCTATGGGCTTTTCCAGTGGCCATTAAGACAAATTTCTTACGAAAATCTTATAAAATAAAAGAAGTCTGCAAGGAATAATGAAAACTAAATCAATATTTCATTATATAATTTTTCAATAAAATAAAGAAAATATATTGTAACATTACCATTATATCCTTCTAAAGGATTTCCTTCATTACGAGTTGTACACAACGACATGAATCAATATCAATTGTAACATCCATCCTCATTGTGACCCCAAGATAACTAATGAACATTGACTTGTTGGGGTCAATAGGTTGGTCGCGTTGATTCCAACCAACCTCAAATTTTATATCCTGACTTCTTGCCTTGAAAATTTTATTCAAAACTGTAATGTTGCATCGTTCTTGTTTTTTTTAATTTTTTTCATCAACATGTTGTTGATCTCCTAATAATTCCACAATTTCATCATCAACGGTCTATTCTTGCTCAGGATTAGTAACATCATCATGTTCAGAAGACATTGTCTGCATGAGTAGTCAAACATTTAATTTGTCTTGAATAACAATAATGCAATACACTCCATACATAAAAGTCCACAATTGTATCCATATTTCATGAAAATTGTTACTGTGTTGAATAGAGATATAATACTTTAATACTACAGTACAACTGACCTTCACTACCTTTATTTAATCCATCCTCAAATGGTTGATTGTCTTCCATCTCTTGATAATGGGAGGAAGGCTAGTTTGAAAGTGGGAGTCCAATCCATCATCAAGAGATGGAAGACAATCAAGCGTCTAAGGATTAAAGTGTCCTAGGAACCTACACTAATGGAATCACTCAAAAAGTATCCTCAATTGAAGAGGAATTGGAATACCTCCACTCTAATGGCCTTGAAGAAATGAATCTCACCCCACCTACATTGGACATCACTTCTATCTACTCAAGGATTACTCACCTTCCAATTTTGGATATTTTTTTAATCCACCATAAGATCCCTCCAATAACATACATCCCTTTAAAGGGTGATTTTTTTAACTTTTGCTCAGTATTGATCTCGAAATTTTTTACTCTTATAAATGAAATGAATCTATTCAATGCAATCCTAAATTTATTATTATGATATATTACCATAAAATCTTAGAGGAACCATAGATACTTCCCGTCATTGAAAATTATACCACATAGCTTGAAGTAGATCTACAGTTACCTCTAAGAATGTCCTACTTTATGACTGATAATGATATTATCGGTTGTAAAATATAATATTGGAGAGAGGTATTCCCACAACTCAATCATATTCTATGATGAAACTTTAATCATACACCATGACTGCTCTCACCAAATATGATAGGAGATATCGTATTTCTTTTAAAATATTTAATAATTGAGGTGATATTGTATTTGTGCTTTGATCCTCTATTTTCACACAAACCATGGATAGAGTCATATTTTATGATATCATAAATTGTATGAAAAAACATAGTTCAAATCCTTATATTTTCTATATGTCATACCATATGATATATAATAGCCATATGTTATGGTTGAACAAAGAAATCCTTCATATCATAATATATGATATTGACATAATACAATATGACATTTATTTATTCGAAAAACTAATAGATTAATACATTGTGTCCTTGAAGAACAAGTCTCTGATACCACTTATCAGTTTTAGGGTATCATTCTATGATCACCAAAGGAGTGCTAGCGCCTTAACCTAGTGATAAACAATGATCAAAGAAGAAGAGAGATTTGGCTATGGAATGCAACAAAGGGTTAATTACAATAGGGGGATCGTATCTCTATTTTGTGCATTTTGGACATGGATAACAAATTACATGACTTAAAGGACATAAAGATCTAAACCATCAAAAGTATATTTTAATCAATTTTTGTTCTCTCTACGGTTATTCACCATGTTAGATGGATTTTCAAATTATTTTTTTATCCTATAAATTAATTATCTCTCTATTTTGATTAGTAAATCTATTAATAAATCGCATCTCATAGTTTTCTTGATAAACTATCCAACCATGGATAACTCACTTACTTTTAGGAAATACACTCTTTATATGTTGTTGTGTATTTCTAAGTCCATTTACCCAATGATTTCTCAACTCTATCTAATCTAGGAAATTTTAAAAGATTTGATGAGCATGATTTTCTCACTAAAGAAATTCTCCATCACTCTTTGTAACCCATGGTTAAAGTTTAATAATAATCTTGAATTAATTAAAAAAACAAAACTCTCACAATATACATCACTAAAATAATTTTTGAAACATGACTAATTAATTCAATATTTTTTTTTTGAATTCAATAAAAAATTATTCATCTAAATCATAAATCTAAATAACACATTTCATGGTTTAACAATTTATATGAATAACCAAATCCACAAAACATGTTTTAATGATTTTTACACTTACCTTGGTCCCTATATGTTCATCACCCATAAATAAGGGTCACAACTTGGTATCCCCTAATCCTTAAAAACCCTTATAATTAAGCCTTTAGAATCTATAATCTAGTATATAAGATGAATTAAATTTGAGAAACTACCTAGATTTTGGAACCCTGTATTATTCAAATGAAGAGAAAACCGAGGGGGTGAAAGGTCTACTTGTTAATGTCGAGAGTAGAGTAAACCATCAATGTGTGTCTCTAGGAACAAATGGACCTGACACTCAAATACATATGAAAGGAGAATAAGAAATAGAATCACACTCATTGTATTTCGATAATGACGAGAAGAGATGTAGGGTTCGTCATGTTTAAGAACAGCACAAAAATGCAAAATGTGGAACCCAAAACATCAAAAAACGATAGAGGAAGAGTAGAAAATAACATACATTGGATTATAGCCTTGATTAATCCAAGGGAACGTAGAGGAGTCGTGCCAGCAGCAGAGGAGTTCCACGAGAGCTTGAGAATCGCGAGCGACTCAATTGTGGTCAGGGTTTTTTTAAATAGATCGGGGACACTTTTAACAGCGCTTTCAGAAAAGCGGTAACAAAGATCCCTTTTATCCGCACTAAATTTATAAGTGCTGATAAAATGAGTATTTATTAGCACTAAAAAAGTGCTGATAAAAGTTTTATAATTATAATAAATTAAATAAATTTATTATAATTTTATAATTATTTAAATAAATTTATTATAATTTTATAATTATTTAAATATATATAATTATTTGTTTATAATTATATAAATACTTATTTAACATGTAATAATTATTTATTTATAATTATTATTTATTTATAATAATTATAAATATGGTAAATATACATTTATAGATATATTTATTTATAAATATTTATTTATAAATATTTATTTACAAATATATTTTTAACATTATTAATGGATATATAATCTTAAATACATGCATTTTAAAAATGAGTGAAATTGAATAATTCAAAATGAGTACAGTTTAAAAATATTCAAAAAATGGATAAGTTTTATTAATTAAATATAAGTTATTAAAAAAATATGGATATATATATATATTGAAGTGGATGAATACATATTGAAAATACTAAAACATAGTAAATAAATATATATAAATAAATAATAGAAAATGATCAAATTCAAAAATAAAATAAAAAATAAAAAACATTAGAAATGAAATTGTAGTATTTAAAACAAATAAATAAAATTGACTGATTAAAAACATAATATATATTAAATGTGTCATATTATAATGAAATTCTAAAATATACTAAAATTTGAATAAATTACATAAATATTAGGTGTATGTGTTTCTATATATTGCGTAAATATATTTGTGTGTGCGTTTATATACAAATACATTAACACATATATATATATATATATATACACACACATACGTGAAATAAATGCAACACATGATGTTTGATATAGGTTAAATTGAAAAATCAAACATTAAAAATGAATAAGTCGTTAATATGTTTTTAATTAAAATTTTATATATATTATACTTATTCATTTTATATATCTATATTTAATATATATTATTTATTATTATTTATAATCTATATATATGTATATTAAATTTATTCATTTTTATCAATAATTATTTAATTAATAAAATGTTTCATATTTTTCTTTATTTACTCATTTTATTTTTATTTGTTTAATTTTTCATTTTATTTTGGACCTTTATCAGCGCTAAAAACACGCTGATAAAGGGAACCTTTTATTAGTGCTAAAAACACGCTAATAAAGGGCACCTTTTATCGGCGCTAAAAATAAAGTGCTGATAAAAGTTTCATTTGTCATCACTAAAATAAAGCGCTGATAAAGGTTACCTTTTATCAGTGTTGGTAAATGGTGTCTTTTATTAGCGCTAATAAAGGGATTCTTTTATCAGCATTTAGTTTAGCGCTGATAAAGATGGACTTTATCATCGAATTTTTCTAGCTCTGATAAATGTTAGCATTGTTAAACTCGTGTTTTGTAATAGTGCAATATATTAACATCCCACCAGTTGAGTTATCTCTTGAAAATATCCTTCTACCTCTCTATAGGAATGATGGCGTTGTTTATACTGGAACCACCTGTCTTCAAAAGTTCTTCTCAAACTTCCTCAAGGATGGAACTTTGACCGCCTCTTGATCTCCCATTGTACTTCGCATGTATGTCGGCCTATCCTTATTTCAATGGAATGATCTTAAAAATCTCTCACTACCTTGAACTTTGACGTCTGAAACTTCTACAAGTTCATTCTTGATATCGATTTTTCTCTCCTCCTTCTGGTCTTCTCAATCCAAAGGACTCACTCAATACTTTAGAACTTCAGGTTTTGGTCTTCTTAAACTTTGATCATTCTGATCTTCCGATGGAAGTGCTCACTTAGCTACTTCCTCTCTTTTATAATCAGTAGATCTCTCAATACATCTTGTTCGTAATTAGTAATTCATTCAAGTGTTGTTCCCCCTTTATATAGCCCAGCTTCCTCCAATGAATATGGGGAACACGCAAGGGCTTCAATTTGAAATTCCTTCCTTCTCAACTATTGAATTGACTAACTTAAATATCTTTCAAAGATATCAAGATTTGACTTTGTCAAAGCTCCTACAAAACTTGGTGTGAAAAAAATCAAATCTTCTTCAAAACTCGACTTGAATCGTGAACTTTCCTTCCGTGGACAATGCACTTTGAATTTCTAGCTCAATATCATCAGAACTTTTGACTTTACAACAATGTAAAGTCCTTTTAGAATATTCCAAAAAATGTTCTTCCATGGAAGTCAATCGATTCCTTCTGGTTCTACCTTTGCCTCAACTCAATCTTCCACATCCTTTAGTACTTTGAACATTCTCCAACATGATTCATGTGCTTTTGGTGGTCTCCATCCAATGCACCTTAATTTAGTTCGAAATGGGCATACATAATCTTCTTCTTCTGATCGACTCAACTTCAGCCTCCAACTTCCAATCATATTCTGATCATCATATCTTATGACTAACTTAGCCTCCAGTATACAATACTTTAAGCTTTTATACATATGGGCTTCCCCAGCTCCTTACTTTAGATCAGTCGCTTGTACTTGCATTACTTCAGATACTTCGGATTTACATCAACCTAAATTTATCAATATAACTAATTGTCTTGACTTCCGGCGTTTTTTTCCTTCAGTCCCACTCAGAGTCTGTCTGTCATATTTCAATTTTCCTTAGTTTAGGACTCTTCTCGGACACCTCCTCATTCTTTCGGGGCTTTTTTTATTTCTTATGTTGATGCTCCATCTTTCAGGGATTTTCTTGGCCTGCGCTTCCGAAATCTCCTTCTGGGATCTCCTTTAGGACTTCTAAACACTTCAGTAATTTGGGTTTCTCAACATACTCTATAGAACAATCTTCTGAAGATCATTCGGCATATCATGTTCAATGCATCTTTCAGTGGTGTTGCACTTCATGCATTTTCCATATTTATAACATCAACTCTCTTTGTAAGGTGAAGGTCACCTTACAGTCCTCTCGAATGAACGAAAGGGACTTTATCAATTCTCCAATGTGTTTTTTCCTTCCTATCATCCTAGTTTCTTCAACTTCATTGATTATCTTTTGATGGCTTTACCTTTGAGCTTACATTCTTCAATTGATCTTATTAGTACTGAAGGTTCATCTATCAGTGTATTGTTCTTCTGGTGAACATATATTTTCTAACAACAACTCGGGTCTTTAATCTCTTCTTTATGGTCTTCAATCTCCCCATCTGCTAGCTTCGCCATTCAATGGGCTCTTTGCAATTTCCCATTAAGTTGGTGCTTTAATCTTCTGAAAGTGGATCTTGCATCTACGATGTTTCTACTTCCGATGGTTCCTCCATCTAAAATATACATCCATAGGCAACTGTTTATCCTTCAATTTACTCATTAACTTTTCCAAAAACTATTGACAAACAAATACAATATATCTCATCACCATCTGATGGGAACTTCATACGTTTTAAGGGATCATGTGGCAGGTCTACATGATTCCAAGGGAAGTTATCAACATGCGAGTGATTATTAAGTGAATACTAAAGTGAGTACTGAACAGCATAAGCTCAGTGTTCAAGAGGAACACATAAAAGAGCTTGACATCTCTGTTGTTGAGTCATTTAAATGTAATCAATTTGATAGTAATGATAGAGAGGAGCGGTATTATCGTTATAGTGCCACTAAAGGTAAAAATCAAGTTCCGACTGTGGGAGATTCTTATGCTTTGTAACCGAAGAAAGCAAAACCTCAAAAAGACTATTCAAATTTGCAAAAGATAGTGGTTTCAAGATCTTCGTCTAGATTATATCCAATTATATCCTACAAGGAGAATGAGAAGAAAATAGAGGATGCTCTTTAGGCTCATGCCGATTTATTTGAGGACTTTTATCAATGGATTGAAGATCAATAATATAAGTGGGTTATAATGGGTGCGAGATAAGAAAACCCAAGGTTCAACCCCAAGACATACACTAAAACCTCAACCCACCCATAACATATTTAAATATGTTTAAATGTGTTTAATAATGAATGTTAATAATTAGTAATTTAATTAATAATAATTAATAATGTAATTGATAATTTAACTAATAACGCAATAATTACAATATAATAATTTTTGTTAGTAATGATTGTATTGTTTTAATTAATTGTAATTACGATATTAATTATTAATAGCAATAATGTAATTAATAATAATTACATTGTTATTATTAATTATTATTAATTGCATTATTAATTATTTTGTTAATTATTTAAATATTATTATTTATTATTATTTATTCTTAAATACTTTATTATTAGAGATCTTTTGCTCGAGATTTTTTGTGTTCGTGTATGTGTGTGAGTGATTTTCTTTATCTCCCCCCCCAATTGTATTAATTAATAATATATTATTAATAATCATGTATTATTAATAATATGTTAGTATTCTAAACGTGAATCTCACATTGAAAATCTTTAAAATAATTTCAAATATATCACCAAAGGGAGTTTTATGTGGAATAGTAAGTAATAATTTCATATTGTTTTAATAAAATTAATATCAAATATAATAACAATTAAATACTAGTTAAAATTGTATCCCCGTATATATAACAATACAAAATAAAGATAATTAGTTTTTTAAGAAAACCATTAAATTAATTATTTTTTAAGAAAAAATAATTAAAAACCCCACGTTGAATAAGGGTGATCTTGTTGATTGTTTGGATAGATAAAAAAATTAAGGGTGTATACGAGACAAAGGCTTGCCACGTGCGGCAATCGGCCGTGCATTCTTGTGCGATTCGGGCACCTAATTATCTAAAATTCCATTGCAGCCCCCGTTTTAACTTCCCCTATTCGCACATGAGCCCCAACTCCGGCACTCAGCTGTCCTACCCACTCGAACCCTTTCCCCGATTTCACCTCTCTCTTCGTGGAGGACCCCGATCTTCATCTTCATCGTCCGGCAAGTCCCCGTGCCGCGACCGCCGGTGAGGCCTTCATCTGCCCCTCCGGGCTGTTATATTATCAATTTGATCTCGGATCTCCATAACGATGAATCAGTCTTCTTCCCTAAACGCGATCACTCTATCCCCTTCTGGTTCGGTGATGCGGGTGGTAATACGGCGATTCTGAACGAGTAGCTTCCCCGGGAGAGCGCACGATTTTTAATGATAATACTTGGTTAAACCAACAAGGATATGAACTGTTTCCTTCGTTGCTTTTAAGAGACCATTAGGAACTAATGCATTTCGGTTTGATTTTTGCAATTCCTTTTCATTGCACACTGCTAATAAAGTGAGCTTTTAGTTAGATAGTTTAATTCATATTCATCACCGCAGGTGGCGTTCCCTAATGCAAATTCATGTTCATATTCATGTTTTTAACACATCTTGAATCATGTTTGAACGAGTTTTGAACAGAACGAAGGAACGAGCTGTTGTACGCCAACCTGTTTACAGTTTGAAGCTCTGAAGTCTCTGCAAATACTGATATGCCAGTCTAGTAGGGAGTTTTTGACTAATGATGATGGCTCTATCTTATTCCAGGGGAGGCAAAGGTAGCTGTTATCCATCCTGACATGCTTTTTAATGGTCTGAAGCTAAAACTTGCTGAGATTTGGAATTTGGAATGTAGAACAATGTCCATAAGTACTTCCTGGAAGCAGGAGAACTCTCGTCACTATATCTTGTGACAATGATCTAAAACGGATGATGGATTTCCATGGAGATTCAGCTGCGGATGTCTTTGTCATGTGGAAAGAGGATCTCGACCAAAATACTTTGGAGGGGCCAGGCAGCAGGTACTGTTATTATTATTACTACTTTAATTTGAGCAAAAAATTTCATTCTATCATGTGTAATCTCACTGCTTGATACTTCCAGGAAGAATGGCGCAGCTGCCTTCATGCCTGCCATCAGTGCAACTCATGCTTCTGATGAAACTCCTTCAATGCTTGAAACTGCTACCACTCCATCCTCTTCTTGTCATTTCTCCACCTGTTGATGCAAGTTCTCAAGTACTTCATCCAAAAATTATTTCAAGCCACCAAGCTCCGTTGATCATCCACATGCTCATTCACAAGGCCTGGTTGAGCCATTTTTTGTTATCGTTGATCCCTTATAGAAACAAAACACACTGCATCCTGACCCTGACCGATCGGTGCCAATGATTCCACCATTGTTGATGTTGCTGATGCTACAAGGCAGGAGAGAAGGAAAATCACATTCTGTGTAATGGCTCCTTGTCTTGGAAGCTGATTTTGGTGATCCTCCTTGCGTTCATCTCAAAAAACTACTTGCATTGTGGAAAGGCAGGATCATTGGCGTCGGGCAGGAATTTAGGAATGTTGCTGAAGTTCATCTCAAAAAACTACATGCGTTGTGGAAAGGTGGGATCATTGGCGTCGGGCAGGAATTTAAGAACATGGTTGAATTTCATGATATGCTTATGTCAACCAAGTGAGCGGGGCGTGTGGTGGAAGGTTGTTCGTGGAGGATCCATGCCTTGTGGGTGTCGGCCACAAGGTCCTTTCAGATTAAGAAGATGAACAATTGTCATATGTGTGCAGGGGAATCCTGGAAGTTGGCTCACCCTGCTTAAGAGTTGGTTGGTGAGCATCATCAAGGGGGAGGCTACAACAAGATGCCCTGCATCAGAAACCGAAGGAAATTGTCGACCCAATCTCTCCCCAACTTTGTTCTTCAATTGTATTATCTGTGGCACTGAGCATGTATTAAACAAGCAGAAGTACATACACATACACAGCACTGCAAAAGCTGGAAACCCTATACTACAAAAATAGAACGCCTGATCATAACATCCAGTATTATGCTACCCCAGCAAAAAACTATATCTACTTATGTTGATACCCTTCTTTTCATCCATTAACATTTTGCACAAACTTAGCAGCTTCTGTACAATGCTTTTCACTTCATGACGATGCCGATGGCGGGTGGATTCAGACACAGGGGGCAGGGTGGGTCGCATATAGCTTCATGGCAGGTCCTTTGATCCAAACAGTCTGCATGGTAAACATGTCCACAAGCCAAAACCGCAACAACTGAAACATCGGTAGAAGACGATCCGTCACCAAGACTCAGGAATTTCTGCCTGAAACCCCTCTGGCATATCCCACACAAAATCTTTGCCACATCAATCGCTGAATCATTAACAAAGGAACCGGTCCTAATCCTCTCAGGTCTACAAAATATTTTCTGCCGAAGATCTGGAAAAATTAAGAAGGTAAGATCAAGTTTTTAAAACAAAAGCATCGGAAAAAAAAAATGTTACAAAATGAATTAACATTGAAGGTGTGAGATGCGAACCTTCAGAGATTCCATGATCTGGTTTAAATTGATTAGGCAGTTTGAAGATGAGCTTGTCATCGTTTGCAGGAGCGCCCTTGCCGTGAGACGCGGAGGCTTCAATGTGACTAACAGGGTTTCGGCGAGAGTATTGCTTCCCATAGTAACGACGGGAACGTTTTAGATGTGTTGAATGGCTATAATTGGGCTGGTGAAGCGGAAGAGAAAATTGTGTATCTTGCAAATTTCTGGGAAATGAATGTGAAGGATTCTGCATTCGCTGCATAGAACCACCAAATTCACCGACGACAAATAAAATTAAACTTCTCTGTTGACAAGGAATTAAGAAAAAGAAAAATCTTGCAAGGTGATATTGCTCAAGATTATGGCTCTCTATTGATATGATTTTTATCAGTCTGATATATTTTATGGAGGCTTCTCATTTATATTTGGTATTTATTGTCATATTTGAAGGACATAAAGAATATGAACCATGCCAAGTCTCGGAAATTCATCTATTTGTGAAGTCATTCCACCTAGAGCAAAGGGGGATATAGAGAAGACTTGGAGGAAGACGACCGGAGACTATTGAAGACAATTCACATCATCCATGAAAAAGAAATACAACAAACGGAGAAAAATTCTTCCTTTGATCTCATTGTTTACATGATGTGTGATTTAACTCATAATGGGATGGGGAATGTAATTTGATTCAACTGTTGTGTTGCTTGAATTAATTTCAATCTTTGTACTTAAATTTAGCATCTTTGCTCTTGACTCATCTATGTGGTTGGCCACCATAGTCATGGAGATCACAAGAAAGGCTGACAGGTGAAGTATGACTTGTGAGCTAGGGTGATAAACAAAATTCACCAATGAGAATGGTACACGCGGGAATTATGACAACTAATAACTGTCTTTTGCTTTTTAAAAACCGGATGAGTTAATTTAATCAATCAACAATGATTCAAATGAAATCCCAATACCCACTCATCTTTAATAAAATTTAAACTTTGATTTCCTTTCTCTACCACATATCGTTCTTTATCGGTCTTCTTATTAAAAATCAAAACACATTTTTTGAATAAGACCCACTGTCCCTATGGATCGTGACCTAGAATACTCCGGTTTATACTTGATTGCCTTTGTTCTCTTGCATAAATTCAATCACAATGGTACTTCAAATTGAAGAATTGTAAGGTTTTAAATATTTATTGAATCTTCTATCTTCGTATGAGATGATTGAAAATTGGACACAAAAAGCATAAGAACTATCCATGAGTGCAAAAACAAGAATAGCAATTGATTAGTCTAAATTACTAGAAAACTAGGTAGAGACAAACTAACCTCTTTCTGTGAGAAATCCATTCCAAATGAGCATGAGATGTCTGTAATATCAGAAACATAAACACTGATTCATTTAACATGGACTGTGATTTAAGAAACTGAATGAATTCTTTCTGATCATAGTAATGGAAGTTTGGAGAGGTGAAGAGATAAAGTATGATCATAATAATAAAGCAAGAAAATATGGAGTTCAATAAACAATTATTCAGATTCATCAGGGGCAATCGAAATGGGCAAAAGGTAACCAAGGATAACATGTACACACACAAATACACGACACAAAAACAAACATAGCCTAAACAACAAGCTCGTGCATCAAGTAAAATAATCCATGACTCTTATATCGTAACAAATGGCTTAGAATACCTAAAAACTCTTATGTGTTTGCTACATAATTCCCAAAAGTCATTTGGAAAACAGTAAGGAAGTAAGGAAAGAATGAAGAGGGATGCGAGCTTCTAGTTCCAGTTCTCAACGAGTTGGCCTCCAGCCTAAAAGAACGCGGGAGAGGGAAGGAGAACTCATCCCTACAGATTGATCTGTAAATGAAAGTTCTTGCAAAACACATCGAGTTTCATCTTCCCCTAAATCTATCAGTCTACAAAACTCCTCAAACAACTCTCCGCTAAAACCCTTACGGCGATGACAGTTCCGCTGCCCTGAGCAAAAATCAATTGCTTCATCACCTTGCAATCAAGCAGCAACATGTCACATTACAACCGAATAGCAACCACGGCGCAAAATCGCGTTGCTGCCCTATCGCGAACGCATGAACAATTACGATCAAGAAACTCAAATGTCCGTAACCTGACGAACGATCAGAGAAACAAAAAAAATCAAGAAATGAGCGGGAGAGAGAGAGTACCAGAGGGAGCGCAAGAAGGGGATGGTGCGGAAACGTGGGGAGGGGTTCGCTTACGCTTTCCCATAATGGCGGTGGAGAGAGCAGGGGTCGGGGAAGATAGGAACGGCCTTCGATTGTGCGAGGGGCGTCCCTTTTCGCTCTGTTTGACAAATTTAGGGCAGGATGGACCGCGGAGCTCCACTCTCCTCGGACCAATCGTGCCAGACGGGAAGCTGGGAGCGCAGTGGGGTGGCGCGCCCTTCACACTGCGAGCGGCCGTCCCCGTCACTGCTCATTATGCGGCGACACGCGTATGACCTAGGGCATGGGCTCACCTGAATTCTCTCCCTGCAATTGGTGGACAGAATACTCTCCAGATTTTTTTTTAATACAACACATTATTTGAGAAATAAGTTACCATAATGTTATTGTTGATGGGGGAGATTGAGATGGGGGATGAAACAATGTCTCTTGTTCAATGGGGGAGATTGAGATGGGGGATGAAACAATGTATTTTGTTCGCATCGGGGGGGGGGGGGGGGTTGGTGTTTTGTAAATGAACAAAACATTGAAGAATCATGCGGTTCTATGAATAAAATAGATGAATTGATGGTGGTTTGTAACATCTCGAGATTTTAGTACTTTAAATAATATTGCATTCAATATATTCATTCGCACGCACTAAAACGATTGTCGTGATATGTTATTAAATTAAAATAAATCTTTAAAAGATCATTATGATAACATATGATATAAAATATTAAAAAAAATTAAATTGGAAAATTGGTATGAAATAATATTAGAAACACTTGATGTTTAAGAATGTCTTTTTAAATAAAAGCATATTATTTTTATATTTTGTATTTTCTTTTAAAACTTAAATAAATAATTTTTAGAAAGAGAATTAGATAAAATTAAATTTATTTTTGAATTTAGAATATCAAAATTTACTTAGTATGAATTTTGGAACATTTTCTGAAATATCGTTTTTTTAGTCGAAAATGCGGTTTTTATGAAAATTATAATTTTCATAACTTTATCAATATATAAGAATGACCTAAAAGGTCATAAAACCACTTAAGTGATCAAACATGAAACCAAGGAATAACATTATGCATTTCAAAATATTTTTTGAACTTAGAAAACCCATGCCCAACATTTTTAAAACTAGAGTTAAAGGTTAATTTAATAAAGAAAACTGTTTTATATCTTTTCTTTTAATTAATTAATATTTTGTCAAAATTCATTTACGGCTTTATTTTAATGTTGCATAACCTTCATTCGTTTTATAATAAATTAATTACTATCATGAAAATCAGTAACCATAAAAAATTTATATTATACATAAGTTTAAAGTTTAAAAACACTTTTTTTTAAAAAAAAAATTGGGTTATGTCTGTTTAATTTAAATCTATATTTTCTCATATTTATGAAATGAATTAGGTTAAATGGAGCTCAAATTCGGAATCAACATGTGGAAATTTGGTGATAATGGTCAACTTATATTTTTTGTAATAGAATAATTGACATTATTAAAATTTAATTAAGAGTAATGTTTAAATGATTAATCTAAAGTAGCTCAAATTTTCATCAGTTTAATTAACCTTTAGACCTTCTAGAAACCCTCTGTTAAGTTGGAAAGTCATACTCATATGTCTCACCAACCATACCACACCTAACTTTCAACCACTTATATTCTCGCAACTTACTTAACATTCTTTTCCTTGGAAAATGTCTTTTTATTCACTTATAAAAGGAGACAACTTCCACCCCTTCCATGTTTCACCTCCCATTCGAATTTCTCTTGAAACTATGCCCTAATTACCTCTCATAAAAGTTCCTTAAATGACCTCAAGCTTTCAACCACCATAAAATAGCTAACTCCTCCATTTTCAACAAGACTTTCAAGAGAAAATTCAAAGTCTCGACAAAGGTATAACGTCTTTCTTAATCTTTCTTTCCCATTCATTATTTCTTATACCACCTCTAATCTCTTATATCTATGAGAGTATTGTAGGTTTTGAGCGCAGTGGAAGCATCCTTTGATGGTATGACCAACTTGGCTTTTAGTTGTAAATCACATGTAATCGTTGTTTCACAAGATCAAAATGTCATGTCCGACAAAAATAGTAGATTACTCGACTAGATTAAAATGTCAGAAGCATAAGCGAAAGATCTTCACATGTAATTTACAATTAATTTATAAGTATATATAAAATTACCTCAAACCACGCCGTGTGAATTGAGCATGCCTAAGTATTTATTACACCGTGTTGACCAGACCTGAACAACGCGTGGAAACTGGAATATACGGCGTGTATGTTGAATCAACACGCCGTGTAGTCCGATCCGGACCAGGTGAAACTGTGTACAGAGAGAAGCCGTGTACCGCGTACACGGGATTGCCAGGCTGGTAACCGCGTAACAAGGAAGTACACACCGTGTTAGATTAATCTACACGCCGTGTACTCCGAAATTTCCAAAGTACAGAAAACACGCCAAAGCCCCCAGTGTGTACTTTGGATAAAGGGTGAAAACAAATACACACCGTGTAATATAGCCTACACACCGTGTACTTTCCAGAAATGGAATTTCACCAGGTTTCCTCCAAAGTACAAAGACCCGTACAAGGAATATGTATGAGAAGAATCTCAAGGAAATTCAGAAAGGAATTTAAGATAAATAATTGATTAATTATAAGTTCATAATTAATTGAATTCAAGTGCGACTTATCTTGAATAAAAGAATGATTAAAAGAATTTGAATACTAAATATGTGTAAATGTCATTGCATACTATGGATGATCATGAGCTAGACCAAAGACCCTTTGTGTGTGTATGGTTTCATTTAAATTCGTTGGCCTGCGAGCTTTCTTCCAATAAAATGTAGGGTTTGCGTGCTCATGGTTTCTTTAATGTAAACCCCATGTAATATAGGATCTCCCAAGCCAGAGGAGACGGTTCAAAATCCAAAGCTGAGGCGAAAACAACCCAAGAAGATACAAAGGTGGATAGGTGGAAGCTGCAAAACACGAACCATCGGGTTCAAGGTGTTTTTCCCTAGGTCAGGGTTAGTTTATCAAAACCGCTAGATAAAATAACCAATAGAAGCTCATGATCATGCCGTCTTATTTTATTTTTGTATGATTGCATGGTTTATTTATTATGTCCGTGTTGTCGCGATCACATAGTTAATGAAATAAACAAGCATGCAAAGATGGAATAAAATAAAAACCGGACTATGCGTAAATATTATCAGAACATGGTTAATCACTTAAGCAAGCATCACTTAATATTAACAAGTATGTGATAATACGAAACTATGCATAAAGGATTAAAATCCCTCAAATACCATATTAAGTCAGACCAAGCCTTCTGTTACTTGATTAAGGGCAAGACTCAATAAAACTATGTGTTTGACCAACCCTTGTCAGGACACTTACTTTTATAAAGGAATATCTTATGAAAGTTTTGGGTTGACTTAAAAATTTTACATCAAGAGGAGTATCCCTTACTAGACTTGTTGTAAAATGGAGGCAAGTGTTGAGGAAATCCAAGTCAAGATTTTAGGATTTGGGAGTCTACTCAACAGATCAAGGAACTATAAACTCACAGTTGGCAAAGACCTGCCTACCTAAATACCTTTAAATAGATTGACCAACCCTTTTTGGGGTTATACGAAGGGGAATATGGATCCTTACCACTAGAATGTCATGACAACTAGACATTCTGAGTTCAATGGTGAGGGCCATTGGCACTTGATAAAATAGTGGGAGACTTATAAAATTTATTATTTCTCATAAAATGTAATCAAGAAAGTACTGATAAATCTGCTCTTTTAATTTGTAGAATCAATATGACAAACTCTTCAACCACATTTTCTCTGCGATCAATTCTAGATAAAGTTAATATCCTCGTCGGTAGCAACTTTTAGGAATGGTTTAGGTGCCTTCGGATTATCCTGCACCATGAACGAAAGTTTTACGTGTTGGAGTCCTCACTTCCTGATTCGCCTGCCCAAGGGGTGAGTGATGAAGATTTCCTGGTCTATGATCAACATTTGAGCGATGCACTCGATGTTCAATGTTTGATGTTGTCATCAATGTCTAGTGAGCTCATGAAGTCTCATGAAGACATGGATGCCTATAGCATGCTCAAGCACCTCCGTGGTCTATACCAGGAGAGAGAAAGATAGGAAAGGTTTGAGATCTCCAAGGATCTATTTCAGAGCAATCTTGGAGAGGATACCCCAGCTAGACATCATGTAGTCAAGATCATTGGCTACATTGAGCGCTTGGAGGTTCTAGGGTTTAAACCCCCCAAAGAACTGGGTACCGATCTCATTCTTACATCACTCCCCCAGAGCTTCTCCAAATTTGTTGTAAATTTCAATATGAACAACATTGAGAAGTCTCTATTTGATCTTCTTATCCCCATTCGCCAAGTGTACAATGATATGAAGCGTGAAAAGCCTTCTATCCTTATGGTGAATAAAAGGAAAGGGAAGGCAAAGAGATTTAAGCCCAAAGCTTCTTCAAGGCCTTCCAAGAAAAGGAAGATCAAAGGGGAGTCAAGAGAACATGAGGTTGTTTGTTTCACATGTGGCAAGAAAGGCCACTGGAAGAAAAACTACACCCAGCCAAGGAAGCAAGGGGAAGCTTCAGGTGCATTTTTTATCGAATGAAATCTTTCTATTTCTACCAATTGGGTATTAGATACTGCTTGTGGTGCTCACATATGTATCCAAATACAGGAACCAAGTAGATTCAGAAAGATTGACTGAGGTGAGGTGGATCTACGAGCAACCAACGGAGCTAGACTTGCTGCTATAGCTCTCGGTGACTACTACCTCACATTGCTTACTGAGATGATCTTGGTATTAAAAGAATTTTATTATGTACCCTCTGTAACCAAAAACATTATTTCAGTATCCAGATTAGATACTGATGGATTCATCTTCAAGTTTGGAAATGAATGTTGCCACTTTTATAAAGATAACATTTGTTTTGGTAGGGCACATTTATATAATGGCCTTTATGTGTTAGACTACACAAACCAACTAATGGAAATCGATTAAAAAGTTAATTCACATGACTCATACCACACCCAACTTTGGAATCACTGGCTAGGTCATGTCAATGAGAAACATTTGACAAGATTACATCCAGATGGGTATTTAGATTCTTTCGAACTAAAACCACTTGGTATATGTCATGCGTGTCTACATGGAAAAATGACCAAAGCCCCATTTAGTGGGAAAGGTGAAAGGGCTAAAGAGATTCTAGAATTAGTTCACACAGATGTGTGTCGACCATTTCCAGTTGAAGCAAGGGGTGAGTTCTTGTACTTCATAACTTTTACTGATGATTTTAGTAGATATGGACATATTTACTTAATGAGGCATAAGTCAGATTGACAGGAAGCTGGGAGCGTAGTGGGGTGGCGCGCCCTTCACACTGCGAGCGTCCGTCCCCGTCACTGCTCATTATGCGGCGACACGTGTATGACCTAGGGCATGGGCTCACCTGAATTCTCTCCCTGCAATTGGTGGACAGAATACTCTCCAGATTTTTTTAATACAACGCATTATTTGAGAAATAAGTTACCATAATGTTATTGTTGATGGGGGAGATTGAGATGGGGGATGAAACAATGTCTCTTGGTCACATCGGGTCGCATCGGGGGGGGGGGGGGGGTTGGGGTTTTGTGAACGAACAAAACATTAAAGTATCATGTGGTTCTATGAATAAAATAGATGAATTGATGGTGGTTTGTAACATCTCGAGATTTTAGTACTTTAAATAATATTGCATTCAATATATTCATTCGCACGCACTAAAATGATTGTCGTGATATGTTATTAAATTAAAATAAATCTTTAAAAGATCATTATGATAACATATGATATATCGACATATGATATAAAATATTAAAATTGTTTAAATTGGAAAATTGGTATGAAATAATATTAGAAACACTTGATGTTTAAGAATGTCTTTTTAAATAAAAGCAGATTATTTTTATATTTTGTATTTTCTTTTAAAATTTAAATAAATAATTTTTAGAAAGAGAATTAGATAAAATTAAATTTATTTTTGAATTTAGAATATCAAAATTTACTTGGTATGAATTTTGGAACATTTTTTGAAATATCGTTTTTTTAGTCAAAAATGCGGTTTTTATGAAAATTATAATTTTCATAACTTTATCAATATATAAGAATGGCCTAAAAGGTCATGAAACCATTTAAGTGATCAAATATGAAACCAAGGAATAACATTATGCATTTAAAAATATTTTTTGAACTTAGAAAGCCCATGCCCAACATTTTTAAAACTAGAGTTAAAGGTTAATTTAATAAAGAAAAATGTTTTATATCTTTTCTTTTAATTAATTAATATTTTGTAAAAATTAATTTATGGCTTTATTTTAATTTTACATAACCTTCATTCGTTTTATAATAAATTAATTACTATCATGAAAATCAGTAACCATACAAAATTTATATTATACATAAGTTTAAAGTTTAAAAACACTTTTTTTAAAAAAAAATTGGGTTATGTCTGTTTAATTTAAATCTATCTTTTCTCATATTTATGAAATGAATTAGGTTAAATGGAGCTCAAATTCGGAATCAGCATGTGGAAATTTGGTAATAATGGTCGACTTATATTTTTGGTAATAGAATAATTGACATTATTAAAATTTAATTAAGAGTAATGTTTAAATGATTAATCTAAAGTAGGTCAAATTTTCATCAGTTTAATTAACCTTTAGACCTTCTAGAAACCCTCTGTTAAGTTGGAAAGTCATACTCATATGTCTCACCAACCATACCACACCTAACTTTCAACCACTTATATTCTCGCAACTTACTTAACATTCTTTTCCTTGGAAAATGTCTATTTATTCACTTATAAAAGGAGACAACTTCCACCCCTTCCATGTTTCACCTCCCATTCGAATTTCTCTTGAAACTATGCCCTAATTACCTCTCATAAAAGTTCCTTAAATGACCTCAATCTTTCTACCACCATAAAATAGCTTAACTTCTCCATTTTCAACAAGAATTTCAAGAGAAAATTCAATGTCTCGACAAAGGTATAACGTCTTTCTTAATCTTTATTTCCCATTCATTATTTCTTATACCACCTCTAATATCTTATATCTATGAGAGTATTGTAGGTTTTGAGTGCAGGGGAAGCATCCTTTGATGGTATGACCAACTTGGATTTTAGTTGTAAATCACATGTAATCGTTGTTTCACAGGATCAAAATGTCATGTCCGACAAAAATAGTAGATTACTCGACTAGATTAAAATGTCGGAAGCATAAGCTAAAGATCTTCACATGTAATTTACAATTAATTTATAAGTATATATAAAATTACCTCAACTCATAATTCTCTCTTCATTGACGATTCAACGAAATAGATCTCATCACATCGTTGTTGCGCTGCAGGATCCTGTTAGAGTTGGTGTCCTGAGAACCAACTGTTTATACTTTGATTACATGAATGTACACTTATTATATATTGTTCATTGTTCTGCATGACTATAATATAATAATGTCATGTAATATTTGTTGCATTAATAAGGTCATGGAAGATCCCCGCTATGATGAGAACTTTGAAATGCTATAACAATATTCTTAAATAAAGTTCTACAGTTGGATGACATACTATGATATGACACATAGTATATAGACCGTCATGTGCGAATACTCCTAAGAAGACGAGACTCTCTCTCATGGAGTTCGCACTTGTTAATCTCCAAGATGAGAGATTATGAGAACATACCCGCCAGTAGTAATTCCGCATGTCTTGGTGTCATCAGACATTGCTATCTACGAGCGTGTGTAATGGTCCTTAGACTGGAAGATTATCATTAACTCATGTCATGACTCACGCACTTAGATTTGCTGATGAAAACCATCACGAAGACAGTTGGCGGGAAGTAGGGTACATTGAGTGCATCACGAACGACATGTTGTTAATGGATAAGTTGAGAAAAAATTTGTCCCTTACATATTTATGGAAGTAGATATCTCGAGCCCTTTGATTGAAATAGAACTGTCACCCAAATTCCATGGCCATGGTGTTACGATGAGTTTATTTCTGAAATTCAAAGAATGATAGATCAAACATATAGGTTTATGACACTGCCATGAAACCTACTTGATGAGATATTAAGACAAAGGGATTAAATTACACGGTAAGCGATTGTATGAGGGGACACATCAATGCAGCGTCAACTTCTTTCTCTTAGGTGCCTTGACCCGTTTCTAGATAGTAATCTTGGACTTTAGGTAAGCTCGCCTAATTCCAACGAGAAAGAGGCATAGAGGGTCACACACTAAGTGTATCCAAGTATATCAAATAGAATAAAGATTATTCCTGTATGTGGTTTAATAATTATTCAAGGAAGCCTAAATCGTTTTAATGTTGGAGGAAAAATAAAATGAAAACAAGTACACGCCATGTATTAATGATTACATGCCATGTAGTTTTATGAAAAACAAGTACACGCTGTGTATTAATGATTACATGTCATGTAGTTTTTCTAGTTAGGATTTTGAGGAAATAATATCATTTTATTAAATGATATTTATTATAATTAGCGTGGGCGCATGTGAAGGAATTAATGATTTAACATGGGAGTTTTTCAATAAGAGTTAATGAAATAAATAAAACGCGTAACACGTTTATTTATTGTCATAACTCTATAACCTCAAACCTGATTATAAATATCCTCACAACCCCAACACTTTTCCCAATTATTATGCACAACAATTCTGGAGAATTATTTCAAGGCCGAAAGAACTACTTCCTATAAGAACACTCTCAAGACCGAGAGAGATCCTCCTCCATCAGATCAAGACGATCTAAGGCAGAAAACGCAAGCAAAGTCTTCTCCACACTAGCACTCAGAGATTCCTTTGGTGACGTCCAGAGATACGTGGTGCACGTGTGGATCACCGCTAGAGGAAGTCTACACTTGGCTTCTGCGACGCAACGACGAATCACATCAGAACGTGATCAGAAATATCAACGAAGATGGAATGCCATAAAAGGTACTTCTTGTCAATTAATTAAATTAATTATAATCAACTTGTGACGATCCTCATTTGTGGTTCTAGGACTATTCTTATTCTTTGTCTATTTCTGTTATTCGATCCGTGGAGTCTGACGTTTATCATCGTATTGATCCCGGATTGATCATTGTTAATGACAAAAAGTCAAGTGGGCACATCCACCCACGAGCTTCCGCTGCGCCCGGAACCTTCAATTGGTATCAGAGAGAGGTTACAACATTGATTATAGTTATTTAATTTTTGTTGATAATTTACGCATTTATATTTTATTCAATTCAAGATAAATCGTTCTATAAAACTGAACGAACGAGATCTGTTCTTCCTCCTTAATTTCTCGATTCACATCATAGAAACGACCTTTTAATTTTAATTTTGATTAAAATAAAAATGAGGAACTCATCTAGAGGAGCTGCTCTTTCTGTTTGTACAACAAAAGAATACAGGGCGTGTAGTGAAAACTACACGCCGTGTACTTAGGTTCAACGAACCAGTACTGGTCCACCAAACCACGCCGTGTGAATTGAGCATGCCTAAGTATTTATTACACCGTGTTGACCAGAACTGAACGGCGCGTGGAAACTGGAATACACGGCATGTATGTTGAATCAACACGCCGTGTATTCTGATCCGGACCAGGTGAAACCGTGTACAGAGAGAAGCCGTGTACCGCGTACATGGGATTGCCAGGCTGGTAACCGCGTAACAAGGAAGTACACACCGTGTTAGATTAATCTACACACCGTGTACTCCGAAATTTCCAAAGTACATAAAACACGCCAAAGCCCCCGGTGTGTACTTTGGATAAAGGGTGAAAACAAATAAACACCGTGTAATATAGCCTACACACCGTGTACTTTCCAGAAATGGAATTTCACCAGGTTTCCTCCAAAGTACAAAGAACCGTACAAGGAATATATATGAGAATAATCTCAAGGAAATTCAGAAATGAATTTAAGATAAATAATTGATTAATTATAAGATCATAATTAATTGAATTCAAGCGCGACTTATCTTGAATAAAAGAATGATTAAAAGAATTTGAATACTAAATATGTGTAAATTTCATTGAATACTATGGATGATCATGAGCTAGACCAAAGACCCTTTGTGTGTGTATGGTTTCATTTAAAGTCATTGGCCTTTGAGCCTTCTTCCAATAAAATGTAGGGTCTGCGTGCCCATGGTTTCTTTAATGTAAACCCCATGTAATATAGGATCTCCCAAGCCAGAGGAGACGGTTCATCATCCAAAGCTGAGGCGAAAACAACCCAAGAAGATACAAAGGTGGATAGATGAAAGCTGCAAAACATGAACCATCGGGTTCAAGGTGTTTTTCCCTAGGTCAGGGTTAGCTTATCAAAACCGCTAGATAAGATAACCAATAGAAGATCATGATCATGCCGTCTTATTTTATTTTTGTATGATTGCATGGTTTATTTATTATGTACGTGTTGTCGCGATCACATAGTTAATGAAATAAACAAGCATGCAAAGATGGAATAAAATAAAAACCGGACTATGCATAAACATTATCAGAACATGGTTAATCACTTAAGCAAGCATCACTTAATATTAACAAGAATGTGATAATGCGAAACTATGCATAAAGGATTAAAATCCCTCAAATACCATATTAAGTCAGACCAAGCCTTCTGTTACTTTATTAAGGGCAAGACTTAATAAAACTATGTGTTTGACCAACCCTTGTTGGGACACTTACTTTTATAAAGGAATCTCTTATGAAATTTTTGGGTTGACTTAAAAATTTTACATCAAGAGGAGTAGCCCTTACTAGACTTGTTGTAAAATAGAGGCAAGTGTTGAGGAAATCCAAGTCAGGATTTTAGGATTTGGGAGTCCACTCAACAGATCAAGGAACTGTAAGCTCACAGTTAGCAAAGACCTGCCTACCTAAATACCTTTAAATAGATTGACCAACCCTTTTTGGGGTTATGCGAAGGGGAATATGGATCCTTACCACTAGAATGCCATGACAACTAGACATTCTGAGTTCAATGGTGAGGGCCATTGGGACTTGATAAAATAGTGGGAGACTTAATAAAATTTATTATTTCTCATAAAATGTAATAAAAAAAGTACTGATAAATCTGCTCTTTTAATTTGTAGAATCAATATGACAAACTCTTCAACCACATTTTCTCTGTGATCAATTCTAGATAAAGTTAATATCCTCACCGGTAGTACCTTTTAGGAATGGTTTAGGTGCCTTCGGGTTATCCTGCACCATGAACGAAAGTTTTACGTGTTGGAGTCCTCACTTCCTAATTCGCCTGCCCAAGGGGCGAGTGATGAAGATTTCCTGGTCTATGATCAAAATTTGAGCGATGCACTCGATGTTCAATGTTTGATGTTTTCATCAATGTCTAGTGAGCTCATGAAGTCTCATGAAGACATGGATGCCTATAGCATGCTCAAGCACCTCTATGGTCTATACTAGGAGAGAGAAATATAGGAAAGGTTTGAGATCTCCAAGGATCTATTTCAGAGCAAGCTTGGAGAGGGTGCCCCAGCTAGGCATCATGTAGTCAATCTCATTGGCTACATTGAGCACTTGGAGGTTCTAGGGTTTAAACCCCCCAAAGAACTGGGTACCGATCTCATTCTTACATCACTCCCCCAGAGCTTCTCCAAATTTGTTGTAAATTTCAATATGAACAACATTGAGAAGTATCTATTTGATCTTCTTATCCCCATTCTCCAAGTGTACAATGATATGAAGCGTGAAAAGCCTTATATCCTTATGGTGAATAAAAGGAAAGGGAAGATGAAGATATTTAAGCCCAAAGCTTCTTCAAGGCCTTCCAAGAAAAGGAAGATCAAAGGGGAGTCAAGAGAACATGAGGTTGTTTGTTTCACATGTGGCAAGAAAGGCCACTTGAAGAAAAACTACACCCAGCCAAGGAAGCAAGGGGAAGCTTCAGGTGCATTTTTTATCGAATGAAATATATTTATTTCTACCAATTGGGTATTAGATACTTCTTGTGGTGCTCACATCTGTATCCAAATACATGAACCAAGTAGATTCAGAAAGATTGATTGAGGTGAGGTGGATCTACGAGCAACCAACAGAGCTAGACTTGCTACTATAGCTGTCAGAGACTACCACCTCACATTGCCTACTGAGATGGTCTTGGTATTAAAAGGATTTTATTATGTACCCTCTGTAACCAAAAACATTATTTCAGTATCCAGATTAGATACTGATGGATTCATCTTCAGGTTTGGAAATGAATGTTGCCACTTTTATAAAGATAACATTTGTTTTGGCAGGGCACATTTATATAATGGCCTTTATGTGTTAGACTACACAAACCAACTAATGGAAATCAATGAAAAAGTTAATTCACATGACTCATACCACACCCAAATTTGGCATCACTGGCTAGGTCATGTCAATGAGAAACATTTGACAAAATTACATCAAGATGGGTATTTAGATTCTTTCGAACTAAAACCATTTGGTATATGTCATGCGTGTCTACATAGCAAAATGACCAAAGCCCCATTTAGTGGGAAAGGTGAAAGGGCTAAAGAGATTCTAGAATTAGTTCACACAGATGTGTGTCGACCATTTCCAGTTGAAGCAAGGGGTGAGTTCTTGTACTTCATAACTTTTACTGATGATTTTAGTAGATATGGACATATTTAATTAATGAGGCATAAGTCATATTCTTTTGATCGGATCGAAGAATATAAGAATGAAGTTGAGAACCAGCTTAGTAATAATATTAAGAAACTCCACTCAGATAGAGGAGGAGAATATCTTAATCAGGACTTCATTGATTTCTTACAGGAGTTTGGGATTCTATCTCAACTCACTCCTCCTTACACACCTCAGTGGAATGGTATAAGTGAAAGGAGGAACCACACCCTGTTGGACATAGTGAGATCAATGATGAGTCATGCGAGTCTTTCATTATCCTTTTGGGGATATGCATTACAAAAAACAACACACATACTAAACCAAGTACCAACTAAATCAATAAATGGTATTCCATACGATTTATGGAGTGGACACAAATCCATGTTGTCAAATTTACATGTGTGGGGTAGCAAAACATTTTTTAAGGCCTCTTCAGGTAACAAACTTGAACCCCAAGGCACAAAGTGTACCTTTATAGGATATCCCAAGGAAATAATGGGATATTACCTATACAACCCCTCAGATAAAAAGGTTAAAGTGGCAAGACATGCCATATTCCTTGAGAGGAAGCACATCTCAAAAAGAGATAGTGTGAGATAGATAGACTTCGATGAAGTCGAGGCTCAAGATACACAGGAGTTGGTACAAGAATAGATTCCACAAAGCCCCATGGAAGAACAATCTGTTCCAGAGACACAAGAACTGCGTAGGAACATGGTATAGGTAAGAGAACCATAATGATATGGTTTTCTTGTCACTGGGGATGGTGACTCATTATTGGTTGACAATGATGATCCTCTTACCTATAAGGAAGCATTTGAAGGAACATACGTTGCAAAGTGGCAAGAATCCATGAATTCTGAAATGGATTCCATGTACCAAAACCAAGTCTGGATTTTGGTAGATCCTCCAGTTGATGTAAAGCCCGTTGGTAATAAATGGGTATTCAAGAAGAAACTAGACATGAAGGGACACGTCAGCACCTATAAGGCATGACTAATTGCAAAAGGTTTTAGACAACGTTAAGGAATTGATTATGATGAAACATTTTCACTAGTTGTGATGATGAAATCCATCAGAATCCTATTGGCTATTGCTGCTTACCATGACTATGAAATTTGGAAAATGGATGTCAAAACAACATTCCTTAATAGGAACCTCCAGGAAGATGTCTACATGACACAACCTGAAGGGTTTGTGACTCCAAAGGATTCCAACAAGGTATGAAAGTTACAGAAATCCATTTATGGATTAAAGAAAGCATCAAGGTCATGGAACATTCATTTTGATGAAGCCGTAATGAAATTTGGATTTGTTAAGAACGAATGTGAGCCTTGTGTATACAAAAGGTTTAGAGGAAATTCAATCGTTTTCCTAATATTATATGTTAATGCATATTACTAATTGGAAATAATGTACCTGTCTTACAGTCAGTTAAGGCATGGTTGGATAAATGCTTCTCTATGAAAGACTTAGGCATGGCAGCATATATTCTTGGGATAAAGATCCGTCATGATAGATCCAAGAGAATTCTAGGCTTGAGTCAAAGTACATACATTGATAAGATACTGAAGAGATTCAGTATGGAACAATCCAAGAGGGGATTGTTTCCAGTATCACATGGCATTCATTTTTCCAAGAAAATGTGTCCTCAGACACATGAGGAAAGAAATAAAATGGTAAGGATCCCTTATGCATCCGCGATTGGGTCACTCATGTATACTATTCTATGTACATGGATAAATGTTTCTTACACATTAAGTGCGGTAGGCAGATATCAAGCTGATCTAGGAAACCGCCATTGGATGGCAGTCAAGACTATCCTTAAGTATCTGAGGCGTACTAAGGATATGTTCTTGGTTTATGGAGGAGATGAGGAACTAGTCATCAGAGGACATGTGGATTCTAGTTTCCAAACTGATCAAGATGACATGAAGTAGCAGACTAGATACATCTTCAGTTTGAATGGAGGTGCAGTGAGCTGGAAGAGCTCAAAGCAAGGTGTGGTCGCAGATTCTACAGTAGAGTCTGAGTATATTGCAGCTTCCGAGGCAGCTAAAGAAGCAGTATGGATGCGAAGATTTTTCCAAGAGCTGGATGTAGTACCTAGCAGTAAATATCCTATCATTCTCTATTGTGATAATACTTCAACGATGACACTTGAAAAAGAGACAAGGTCACACCAGCGGACAAAGCACATACTTCAGAAGTATCATCTCTTGAGGGATTTTTCTCAGAGAGGTGAAGTTGCAGTGATTAGTATTTACATGGAAGACAACGTGGCAGACCCCTTGACTAAAGCCTTGACTCAGCAGAAACATGATCATCATGTGGGGTCTAGTGGACTAAAAGTCATAGGTAGTTGGCTCTAGTCCAAGCGAGAGTTTTTTTAGAGTTGGTGTCCTAAGAACCAACTGTTTATACTTTGATTACATGAATATACACTTATTATATATTTTTAATTGTTCTACATGACTATAATATAATTAATGTCCTGGAATATTTGTTGCATTAATAAGGTCATGGCAGATCCCCGCTATGATGAGAACCTTGAAATGCTATAACAATATTCTTAAATAAAGTTCTATGGTTGGATGACATACTATGATAGGACACATAGTATACAGACCTTCATGCGTGAGTACTCATAAGAAGACGAGACTGTCTCTCATGGAGTTTGCACTTGGTAATCTCCAAGATGGGAGATTATGAGAACAAACCCGCCAGTAGTAATTACGCATGTCTTGGTGTCATCAGACATTGCTATCTACAAGTGTGTGTAATGGTCCTTAGACTAGAAGATTATCATTAACTCATGTCATGACTCGCACACTTAGATTTTCTGACGAAAACTGTCACGAAGATAGTTGGTGGGAAGTAGGGTACGTTGGGTGTGTCACGAATAACATGTTGTTAATAGATAAGTCGAGGAAGAATTTGTCCCTTACATATTTATGGAAGTAGATATCTTGGGCCCTTTGATTTAAATAGAACTATCTACCAAATTCCATGGCCATGGTGTTACGACGAGTTTATTTCTGGAAGTCAAAGAATGACAGATCAAGCATATAGGTTTATGACACTGTCATGAAACCTACTTGACAAGATATTGAGACAAAGGGATTAAATTACATGGTAAGAATTCGTATGAGGTGAAATGTCAATGTGGTGTCAACTTATTTCTCTTGGGTGCCTTGACCCGTTGCTAGACAGTAATCTTGGACATTAGGCAAGCCCTCCTAATGCCAATAAGAAAGAGGCCTAGAGGGTCACACACTAAGTGTATCCAAGTATCTCAAGTAGAATAAATATTATTCCCGTATGTGGTTTAATAATTATTCAAAGAAGCCTAAATCATTTTCATGTTGGAGGAAGAATAAAATGAAAACAAGTACATGCCATGTATTAATGATTACACGCCGTGTAGTTTTCATTTTGGAAAGGAAATGAAAAACAAGTACACGCTGTGTATTAATGATTACATGCCATGTAGTTTTAAGAAAAACAAGTACGCACCATGTATTAATGATTACACGCCGTGTAGTTTTTCCAGTCGGGATTTTGAGGAAATAATATAATTTTATTAAATGATATTTACTATAATTAGCATGGGAGCATGTCAAGAAATTAATGATTCGACATGAGGGTTTTTCAATAAGAGTTAATGAAATAAATAAAACACGTAAAGTGTTTACTTATTGTCATAACTCTATAACCTCAAACCCGATTATAAATATCCCCACAACCCCAACACTTTTCCCAATCGTTGTGCACAACGATTCTGGAGAATTATTTTAAGGCCTAAAGAACTCCTTCCTCCAAGAACACTCTCAAGACCGAGAGAGATCATCCTCCATCAGATCAAGACGATCTAAGGCGGACAATACAAGCAAAGGATTCTCCACGCTAGCACCCGAATATTCCTTTGGCGATGTCCAGAGATACGTGGTGCACGTGTGGATCACTTATAGAGGAATTATACACTTGGATTCTACGACGCAATGATGAATCACATCAAAACGTGATCAGAAATATCAAAGAAGATAGAACGCCATAAAAGGTACTTCTTGTCAATTAGTTAAATTAATTATAATCAACCTGTGACGATACTTGTTTTTGGTTCCAGGACTATTCTTCTTCTTTTTCTATTTCTGTGATTCGATCCGTGGAGTCTGGCATTTATCGTCATATTGATCCTGGATTGATCATTGTTAATGACAAAAAGCCAAGTGGGCACATCCACCCACGAGCTTCCGCTGTGCCCAGAACCTTCAGATCAAAGTGTTGAATATCTATAGTGGTGATCCACACATGCACCACAATTTCAGAATGTCGTTGTAGAATCACCGGTTGCTAGCACAATCGATCCTGATCGCTTACATTGTTCATGGTTGATCGTAGTAGAATTATTCTCGAGAGAGGAAGAAATCTTGATGATCTATCGTCCACTTGAGAGGGGAGGGGAGGGGAGCACCCTTGATCTCTTGATATCTCTCTAGGTCTTATGATAATCTCACTCTCTCAACTATGCACAAACAATTTTGTTTTTGAAAGTGATATAATAAGATATTTATTATGATAGGTTTAGTGTTGGTAAATTGCACACTAAAATATTTTCATCTTATAATTCTTAATTGACCCCATGGTAATTATTATTATTATTATTATTATTATTATTATTATTATTTGCTTGACATGTGCAACATCTTTAAGAATATATAAATAAATATCATTTATATTATTTCCAATCAGACCATTAAGCTCGGTCTATTTTCCCTCATCGACATTTACCAATCCTTGAATAATGGCTATTTAATAAATAAAAATGTCATTGCTTATTCTATTATAAATACAATAAATATTATATTTTTCAACCATGCAAATAAAAATTTATTATTATTATTTAACCCACTTATTCTTTCAAATAAATTGAAATTAAATTATGATGATATAAAAAACTGAATAAATATTATTTATTCTAACTTGTTAAATTAAATACTTGAATTTAACCAAGATTACAGATACACTTAGTGTGTGACTCTCTAAGCCTATTTCTTAGTGACATTAGACATAACCACCTAAATTCTAAGGTTAGCATCTAACAACACGCTAAGGTATCCATAGAGAAAGAAGTTAACATCACAATGACATCCAACCTACTACAAACATTTATCGTGTAATATAATCCTTTACCACGATATCTCTAATCAAGTAGGTTGTATGCCGGTTTCATCAACCTATATGATAAATATATCTTTCTTTGAGTTTTTGAAAATGAACTCAACCACCGCACACCATGACCATGGATTTATGCACGTAGTTCCATTCTCATCAAAGGGATTGAGATATAAACTTCCGTTTAGGGACAGAAGAGATAAATCCTTTCTCACATTATCCATTAATGCAATATCACTCATGACACACCTAACTTATCCTACTTCTCCTCGAGCATATGTCATAATGATTTTCATCAATACATCAAAGTATGTGATCCATGATATCTATTAATGATAATCTTAAAGTCCAAGGATCAATGCACTCATCCACTGATAGGAAGATCCAATAACACATGAAAATGTGGATTTCCAAATGATGGACCTATTCTCATACACTCCTACCTTGGAGATTACCAAGAGAAAACACCATGAGAAAGCATATCAATGTTATATGAGCCTCCTACCCCTGATAGCCTATATCTTCTGTGTCCTGTCAAATAATATAATTCATCCATAGAACACAAATTCAAGAATACCATCATGGAACTTCTAGGTTCTCATTATATCATAGAGCTTTCATGACCTTTCAGCTGAAAACATATTCTTAGGACATTGTCACATAAACATGTCACATAGAGGAACTATCATGATGTGGTAAGAAACTTCATTAATAATGAAAATATGTAATCAAGTACTAAACAAGTTGGTTCAAGGTCACCAACTCCAACTGAATCTCACTTGCACTATATCCAAATGATAACAACTTTCAATCCACTAACTCTCACATGATACTCATGATTCTATTGAGATAAATACTTGGTCAAGGGGTTCTATATGTTTTCTTTCATGGATACTCTACTCAATGCAACTTCACCTCGTTGAGAAAAATCCATCAAGAGATGAAACTTCTAAAGTATCTGTTTTGTATTTTGGTGTGACCTTGGCACTTTAGAGAGAGACACTACTACAATGTTATCATAGTAAACTTTTATATAATCTTTACTGCTAGGTACCACATCAAACTCTTGGAAAATGTTTTGAATCCAAACTACTTCCTTGGATATATTGTAAGTTATAATATACTCGGACTCTACTACAGAATTGATGATAACTAACTGATTTTAACTATTACATCTCACAACTCCTCTGTTGAGACAAAATATATATCCAGACTGTGAATTCAGATCATTATGATCATTCCAAAAGCTAGCATATGTATAACCTCTAATAACTATCTCTTCATATCCTCTATATATTAGGAACATATCCTTAGTTCACCTTATATTCTTAAGGATAGACTTAACAAAAATATAATGTTGTTCACCTGGATCATCTTGATATCTGCCTACTATGCTCAAAGCATATAAAACATCATGCTTTATACATAACATGACATATATGATAGATCCTATCACATAAGCATATGAGATCTTACTCATTCTCTCTCTTTCCTCTTGTGTACAAGGACACATTTTCTTAGAATAATGTATGACACTAGAACCAATCCCATATTAGATGGTTCCATACTAAACCTCTTAAATATCTGATCAATATATGTACTTTGACTTAGCCTAGGAAACATCTTGGATATATCACACATGATCTTGATACCTAGAATGTAGGCCGATTCACCCAAGTCTTTCATGGAGAATCACTTGCTCAACCATGCCTTAACCTCTTGTAAGGCTAGTATATTATTTCCCATTAGTAATATATCATCAACATAAACTACTATAAAAATAGTATTACTACCAATAAATCAATTTTAAACACATGGATTACATTCATTCTTAATAAAACCAAATTATTTTATGGCTTCATCGCTTCAAATGTTTCATGACCTAGATGTTTTCTTTAATCCATAAATGGATCTTAGCAACTTGCATGCCTTTTGACATTTCCTAGAGTTACAAACCTTTTTGTTTGTTTCATATACACATCCTCTTGAAGTTTCTCATTAATGAATTCAGTTTTGACATCCATTTTCCAAATCTCATAGTCATGTAAACTTCTATAGAAAGTAGAATTCTGATGGATTTAAGCATGAAAAATGGAAAAAAGGTTTCATCATAGTCAATTCCTTGATTTTTTCTAAACTCTTTGGAAATTAATAATTCTTTATAAGTATTTAATTTACCTTATATGTCCATTTTTCTCTTGAATACCCATTTACACCCAACATGTTTTACATCATCTGGTGGGTTGATCAAAACCCAAACATGGTTTTAATACATGTAATCCATCTAATAATTCATAGATTCTTGCAATATTAAAGATTTTGTGCTTTCTACTACCTCCTTATAGGATAAAGGATCATCATTATCAAACAATAACGATTCACCATCATCAGTAGCTAGAAAACTATCTCTCCGGTTTTCTCACCTCTCTAACACTCCAATGTAGTACCTATGTTTTAGGAAAAACCTATTTTATGATGTCTTGTGGAATATGTTCTTGTATCAACTCTTGTGTATCTTGATCATAGAATTAATCAAAATAAATCTTTCTCCCACTATCCTCCCTAAGGATGTGCTCCCTCTCAAGAAAGATGGTCTGTCTTGTGACAATTACTTTCTTGTCTAAAGGTTTGTATAGATAGTATCCCCTTATTGATTTAGGATACCCTATAAAGATACACTTCATGCATCGAGGTGTATGTTTGTTTCTTGAACTAGACTTAACAAATGCCTTGCAACCCCATGTGTGAACATGTGACAAAACATGTTTCCTTCCCCTCTATAACTCAAAGGGAGTACCATTTTCCACTTTATTCAGTACTCAATTTCATAAGTATGATGTATTCTGTAAAGCATATCCCCAAAAGGATAATGTAAGGATTTTGTGACTCATCATAAACCTTACCATATGCAACAAGATATGATTTCTCCTTTAACTAACACCATTCCACTATGGTGTATAAGGTGGATTGAGTTGAGATAAAATCACATACTCCCACAAAATTCAACAAAGTATCGGTTAAGATATTCACTACCTCGATTTGATCGAAGTTTCTTTATCTTCTTTACAAGATGATTCTCAAACTCCCTCTTGAGCTCTTTGAAATTCTCAAGGGATTAAAACTTACACCTCATCAAGTAGATATAACCATACCCGATCAAGTCATAGGTAAAAGTAATAAAGCATGAGAATCCACCTCTATCTTATACTTTAAAAGGTCCACACACATCAGTGTGTACCAATTCTAAAATATCTATGGACCTTTAATCTTGAAAACAAAATTATGGTTTGGCCATCTTTCCTTATAAACAAACATGACATATTTCAAGTGGATTTAGATAAAAAGAGTCTAAATAACCATCTTGATAGAGCTTTGTCAAATGCTTCTAGTTTATCTGACCAAGATGGTGATGCCACAAATGAGTGTTATATGATTCGTGTGTATTAGTTTCATTATCAATTGTCAATATTTTGTTTTTTTAATTCAATACATAAATCTCACTATTCAACTGTTCCATACCATAAAATATGATATATTTATAAAATTAGCAACCTTTATTCCAAATCTAAAAATAAATCCATCCATATCTAAACAAGTAACAAAAATAATTTTCTTGGTAGCACTAGGCATATAATAAAAATTATTTTAAACCAAAATCAATCCATTACACAATATGATATGGTAGTCTCTAATGCAAAGATCAACCAAACTCAATCCATTGGAAACCCATAGACCCACCTCGCCTCTTACAACATTTCAAAATCTACTTGGTTCCTATATTTGGATACAAATGTGAGCACCACATTGAGTATCTAATGCCCAAATTGTAGATATAAAAATATTACACTTGATAACGAATGCATTTGAAGCTTTCTTATTTGGATGGGTTTAATTCCTCTTCCAGTGACCCTACTTGCCACATGCAAAACATACCACATAATGTTCCTTTACTTGCCTCTAGATCTTCTTCTTCTTGGAGAGATGATGCTCTAGATCCTTAGACTTGGAATGAGTCTTTGGACCCCTTTCCTTATTCGTATTCTTCTTATGCATTATAATGATAGTGGGTTTTTCATTCCCCATATCTTTATCAACTTGGTGGATAAGATTTAGAAATTATGGTAGCGTCTTCTCATTATTTCTCATATTATAATTCATAATAAAACTAGAGAAGTTTTTGGGTAGTGAAGAAAAAATGAATTCTATGCGCAGCTCACTGGGGATCTTAAAACCCAAGATGTTCAGGTGCTCAATGTATCCAATCATATTGACTACATGTGTCCCAACTGGCAACGAATCTCCAATATTATATAGGAATAGTGCATTGGAGATCTCATATTTCTATGATATCACCTTCTCTTGATAGAAATACTAAAGGTGAGAAACAATGCTATACGCATCCATATCCTCATATTGATTTATAATCTCATTGTACATGGATAATATCACAAAACATTGTACATCCATTGTGTTTTTCATATGCTTCATATAGAGAGACACCTCTTCCTCACTAGCCTCTTTGGTAAGTGACTCAGGAAGTGGGGTTTCTAGCACATAAAATTTCCATTCATGGCATAGTATAACACATAGGTGCCTATACCATTCCTAGAAATTAATGCCAATTAGAAGTTTATCTTTCTCAAGTATGGATCATAGTGATATTGTTGAAGTCATTTGATTTTCCATTTCTAAAAATTAAGAGTAGATAATTAGTACATAATTTTATTACAGAAACATATTAATAAATTTAAAATTAATTAAATTTTTATTAATCAACCACTATTTTTCGAAACCTAATAGCCCTCACCATTATTTTTGAAATATCTTGTCACTTAGATATTCTAGTGGTAAAAATCCATATTCTGTTTCGCATTACCCAGAATTGGGATTGACAAGTTATTTGAAAGGTTTTAGGTATGAGTAACTTTCCAATTACATTAACTCATAGTTCATCGATCTGTTGAGTGGGCTCTTCATCCCGAAATCATGTTTTAAGATTTCCTCAACACTTTCCTCTTAGTTACACTAATCTATTCTTGGAAAATCAAACCTTGATGTAAACTAAGTAAAGCCAACCTAAAACTTCAAGCTAAAAAGTTCCATAATAATTGAAAACACCCTAACTTGGGTTGGTCAAGCACTTTGAACTATGAGGTCATTTCTAACTTAAGTAGTGGAAGAATATACCAACTCAATATTTTAGTTTTAGGGATTTGTATCCATGTGAATAAATCCCATTTTATCCTTTTACATGCCTTGTTAATATTAAGTGGATTAAACTTAGTGATTAACCATGTATGATAAAAATTTACACATAATCCAATTATATTTTATTCTATATTACATTCCTATTAATTAATTTATTATGTGATAATGTATTATCCACAAAAATAAATAATTAACCATGAAAATAATAGAAATAAAAAATAAGTGACATGATCATGAGATTATCTAATGGTTAGTTTATCTAGAAGATGATAAACTGACCCTCAACCCTAGGGGAAAAACACCTTGAACCGTAGATTGGTTTGTGTTGAAACAACCACCTTGGATCCTATGTATTTCCTTGATTGGCTTCACCTTGGATCCTTGACTTGGACTATCTCCACTCTCTTGGGAGGTTCATTCTTACATAGGATTTTAACTCACTTGCAGGTGAGGGGATCCAATGGATTGGATTAAGGGGGAATACATAAAAGAAACTATGGGCATGAAGACCCTTACATAATAAGGAGGATGGTATGACATGAAGACCATCAAAAACAATTTAACTATAATAAATTAAAAGAAAACCAATTATATACAAGGTTTGGTCTAATTTCATGATCATCCACACATCAAGCAACAAGAATACATTTGCAATCTAGTTATCAACTACTTCAATTCATTATTTAATTAAGATAATGCACCACAAATTAATCTAATTAATTCAATTTATTTCAATTCCATACAACCATCCTTAACTCACCATTATCAATAATTTTAAACAAAATTATTTTCATTTAAAATTAATCTAGTACACAAGTGTACTTGGTAGAAACCTCATGTTTTTGTTGAAAATTTTATCATGGAATTTAATTCAATATATAATTATTAATCTCATAACATGGAGTGTATTGGTGAATTAATAATGAATGAAACATATAAAAAATGTGTTCAATTGTATATTTAATTCTTATTTCCAAAAAAAATTGAGGACACTACTGGAAAAAAACTACATAACATGTATTATTTTATATGGTGTGTACTTGTATTATACCCGTGTTCGCATCACATGCCTTGGGACTAGTCATGTTTCCTACCGTATACATGTTTGAGGTTTATGAATGTACTAGTAATACTTGACGCATAATCTCAAAGTTTCACGATTTGTTAGTTCGTGTGTCATTTATCTGATACAAGGCATGATGGGACACCATGTATTCTCAGCCGTAAGAAAACTGGGACTACACATCGTGTATAGTGGTTACACAACATGTAATTATTCAATATGTATTTCAGTATGTCTAGATCTACATGCAGACTTGTTTTTGTTGGATCTTAGATCCAATTAGACCAGATCTATCCAACTTTATCATGATATCAGAATATGAAAAAAAACAACATGATATGTATACAAGAAGTACACACCATGTACTCTGGTTTTTTCCAAGAAGAACCTTTGGCACCCCCATATGGTATGAATCAAATACTTCTTTGTTTTTAATCATTAAAAAATTACTGGTTATGTTATTGAGAATGAAGAAAGAGGATGGACAATGATTTCAGATATTAAAACCGCAATGACTTGAGTTTTGTCCCATAAGACTTTAGAATATTTTGGAGAATATATCTGAAGATGGGTGATGATTCGGCATGGGAAGCCGGGGCCCTGTGAGGCTTAGTGAGACAATATTAAAAATATTAAATAGGTTTTTGACACGCACACACAATTTTTCTTGAAACTTAAATAACTCCTGTTCGGAGTCTTAGATTGGATTTCTAAGACTGTGGTTGTGTCTGGAACATCATGTTTACCCTAGGCACGACCTAAAGTCATCCGCACTGGACGTTTTGGTCAGAGGCAAGTTGGAGGGGGCATGATGTGGTGGAATTAATTAATTAAATGAATTTTAATTAAAATTCTAACCTAATTCACATTCACCCATCTCACATTGGTGCACCCAAACTAAAGAAGATCCACACCTCTCCTTCTCCTCCCCTCCTCCTTTTGGTGAGGACATAACCAATGCCAAATCAAAGCGATGAAGTGCCACAAATCCCAGTTTTTGACGTAGATCATCATTAAATCAAGGAGTAGCATGATCCATGAATCATTCTTCATCCAAATATTCATTGTTTCACCAATGAGGTAAGAGGATTTGAGTTTTGGTCTCAATACCTTTCGTTATGCACTTTTTTAAGGTTCTAGAGCCCAAATACAATTTCTAGAGATCCCTTCTATGTAGATCTGTAGGTTTTAGGGGTAAACCGGGGAAAATCAGAGGTTTTTGGAGGTGATTCTCGACTATAATCACTATCTACATGACATGTAGTTTAGTGACATATGCCGTGTAGCTCTTCTTGTATGGGGAAGATGTAATTTTGGGACTACACGCCGTGTATAGGGGTTACACACCGTGTAGTGCACTAAACCGCGTGACCATGGGACATGGATTGGGTTAGCCATGTGAAAATACATGGTCTTGTACTAACATAAGAACAAGATACGTGGAAATAGGGTTTGTTACATGGAAATAAGAAAAATACATGGGCATGTGGTCGTTTAGCCTGAACACACCGTGTAGTATAGGATACACGACGTGCAAGGGGAACGGTTGGCCGATCCATGTAGAATGGGAACACGACTAGGTGATGAGTGATGAGGGACATGAAATGTACCTCATATACAAGCCGTGTACCCCTACATGGGTTTCTAATCCGCGTGGAAAGGATACACGACTAGGTGCTCGGGTGGGATCACGCACCGTGTGTTCCCCGGTGCATGCTGTGTACTCCTAGGAGATCCTCCTGGGATCTTTCGTCTTTCATATCTTCTTCTATGGGATTCTAATTCAGGAATGTGAGTATCCTATCTTGAGTTATTTTCTGTGTAGAATGTGATGGTGGTATCTATTATAGCCTATGAGATACTAGGTGGTGTAAACTGAGTGATACGCTCGTGAAGTGGTACTAAGATGATGTTGTAGACCAGTGTGGTTTGTGAAGAGAGAGATGTTGGGACTTTTACTCCCTTGTATATTCAAGGCACAAGTTTCCCTCACCTCTCTGCTTAGGTAGATATGGGACTCCCAACATCATGTGTGTGAGTTTGTTTTCTTTGGGTAGTTTCCTCTAGGGGTGTTACTCCCCTAATGGACTAGGGTGTGGGTTTCCCCATGATGTTCATGAATATGGACAATACTCCTCTATTGGACTAGTGTGCGGGTCCTCCAAATATGACATATAGATAGAGTGGGTACCCCACTACTGTGTTAGGGCACGAGTCCTCTATTCTAAGAGTCGGTACTCCTCCACCATTCCAGGGTGTGGATCCTCCATATTTGTTGTTCTGGTAGAATCGGTACTCCCTTGTCGTGTCAAAGAGTGGGTCCCCAAGCCTGGAGTCAGTACTCCCCTATCTTATCAGGGTGTGGGTCCCCCATAGTGAACAATCTAACAGATTCAGTGTAACACCTGAGACTTTTATAAGAAATATTTTGTTTTTATGTTTTATAAATCATCAAAGGAATCTTTCACTACACACAACACTAGCTTGGATTGCTTTACACGCAAACGCAGCCTTCCTCGATAGCTTGCGTCGTATGCAATACCGAGTTTCACTAAACAACGATATGCTATTAAAATATTATTAAAACTAACCGTTATGAATAGTAATAAGCACTTTTTGAAATTTTATAAATTTTATTTTTCAAAATGGACTTCATTTTTGGATTCGGAATATCGAAATTATCCTAGGGTGAAATTTTGGTATTTTTCTGAAAACTTTCAATTTTTGATGAATAGTGAAAACACTGGGTTACTATTTAAAAACCGAATTTTTATTTAAATAATTATTTATTTTATTTAAATTTATTTTAGGTCAAAATTGATACATAATACCTATATAAGTTCAATGTAATTCATTGGAGTAATTTTATAATAATTTTAGATATATAATAATTTTATTGAACTTTTCACCGTCTTTTACCCACCTCCTAGGAGAATTTACAAATTTACATAAAACTTAATTTTACCGCTACTGTGAGTGGAATTTCAAAAATCCGAGAGACACGGTTGATGTTAGTAAGTAAAATGTGGTTCAATGAGATGAAAATAATTTTTGGTGAATAGTAACTTTTTACTTTTATTTACCACGGTTAAAAGTAAATAGGGTAATTAAGAGTAAAAATGATATTATTATTAACCTAACACATGTCATAATTCCATTGGATAAGTGTAATTCGACCAAAAACAATATTAGGAATAAAATATGACCATTTAGGCCCACTTGGATTAGATTAGGACATTTATTATTAATTTATTTAAAGAAGGGTTAAAATAGTTAAAATCAAAGTTTAATAAGTAAATCATTTTTAATATAGGGTTATACATAAGATAAATTCGACTATAAAAATTCATTATAAAGATAAAAAGATTTCCTACATAATGATATTTTATTTGTAATTTTTAGACATTAAATAATTTAATTTATTTATGACACAATGATGATGTAGTAATTA
Source organism: Viscum album (assembly GCA_963277665.1). Taxonomy (NCBI): domain Eukaryota; kingdom Viridiplantae; phylum Streptophyta; class Magnoliopsida; order Santalales; family Viscaceae; genus Viscum; species Viscum album. The sequence goes on from OY728123.1 coordinate 1,763,770,924, forward strand.
TCTTATTAATGAAATATTGACATAATTGATGTTATAAATACCCAAATAAATGTAATTTGAGACTTTTTATGAATTAAAATAATTTTCTATGCTAATATGATATGTTAGTATTGATTTAATTAACTTTTTTCGAACTAATATTTCTGTTATGATTTTCACAAAAATCAATTACCAAATAGTATTAAAATTGACATAAAATAGTTTTTAAAACAAATATTATATTATTAATTGTTATTTTATTCCTAAAAATATAAGGTTCGGCCAAATGACTTAGATAAAGTTATATATATTAATAATAAATAACTTGGAGTTCGTTTGTCTTGTTATAGTATGTTTATTAACCTTATAGTGTAAGAACACAAAAAGACACAGTAAAAGTAAAATTATTTAACTTAAATTTAAATCTAAATGATAAGGTTAAAATAGGAACCTAAACTTGTCTAAATTATATTGGATGAGAGTATTTCGACCCATCCCCACCTTAGATTCTAAATAAATCAATTTGGATCTATTTAAAACCGAATATGACTTTATAATAAAATAATATTTTTAGTTTTTCCAAAGGTGCCCCTCTCCTCCCTTATAAAAGGGCACCTACTCCCTCTCTTCCTCACACCACTTTGAGCCTTCAAGCTCATCCAAACCCTGCCAAATTCTCTTATAAACTTCCCTAGAAACATACTAGAGGTCCTGGTCTTATTCAAAGACCAATTTTAGTGCCCTAAAAGGAGGTATCAAAGAAGCGCTTCAAAGAAGAGGTAATGTCCGTTACCGATTCTTTCAACTTTATTTCTTCTTCCACTTCTTCTTCTTTAGTTGTTTAATTATTAAGTAATAACATCAGTATCAATAATATACTGATATTTTATTATAAGTATGAAACAACCCTATTTCACCATATATCCATCCTACGGAAAACAAAATCACCGCGCGTGCGTACGTACGGAATACCGTCTCCACGCCGTGGTGTAATCTATTTTCCACCACCACATTACTTGGATGAGTATAATGGTGTAAATAATAACTATAAATTATTATTGTAAAGTGATATTGATTCTGAAATAGTATACATACACTCCATTACAATTTCACGATCATGGGAACGATATCATCGCTCGTGCGTACGTACGGAATACCGTCTCCACGATGTGATGCGACTCGTTCTACATGATCTTAATTGCATAATGATTGTATAAATGAATTGAATGAATTAATATGATATATATTACACTAATACCATTCTGGAAATGAGGTATCTATAACCCAAAAATAAGAATAAGAATTTATTCGACAAAACACGCATAAGAACAAAAAGCAATAAACACCCGAATAACAAGTAACAATGAAATATTACTAATAAGAAGATAAGAATATTACCATATATGATATCATAACAATGAGTATGATTCTGGAATAAGTCAATAACATTATTTAAATCATTATACACGAGGTTCGGACATTTACGAAGCAAATCGGACCTAAGGTAAGGGAAAATCTTGCAATCTCAATTTTTATCCGAGATTGTTTATACTTTAGAATTTACTGGGGAATATTTATCATCCACATACATGTTTCCTCAATATGTAATATTTATATCCTTATACAATAGTTTATATCCAATTTTACCCTTCGGTGAGTTTTTAGTAAAAGATATGAAAGGAATCTTTTGTCGTTTTTCGTACGAGGTACTTTTTGACTTTTCCGACAAAAGTACGAGAAAAATGTTTTTTTAACTTATACGACATGAATAGATTTTTAAAAAATTATTTCCAAGAAGCTTCCTTTACAAGTTTTCAAGTTTATTTTTAATTAACTTCATTTAGTTTAGAATTGTATGACATGTTAAGAAAGGAAAAGTGTTTTTGAAGTAAAAAGGATATTTTCCTCAAGAATGGAGTTCCAGTGTTTTATCAAAATTATTTTCCATTTAAGATAATAAAGGGTTCTGTTTCTATCCCTATTATTACATTTATTTGATTATGTTGTGATGGAATTATTTTTATGAATTCCTTTATCTTATATGAATTGTTTTATGATGTCACGATGTTTAAGAATCCCATTTTTATTACATGGGTTATGCTATGATGTATGGTTTATGATTTTGTGGAACACATAAGAATGGTATCATTATGAGATGGGTGGGACCTATATCTCCCTCCAATGCATTGGGTAAAGATTTTATATCTCATGAGATAGACATGGCTGGAACGGCAGGTTAAACCGGTTCAGTGAAACAGGACTGAAACGAGGAATGAACTCGGTTCAGAAATGGACTTTGTCCACTAAGAGAGTCTTGGAAATGAGTCTTGACTAATAAGAAATGATTCTCTATGATTATGTGTGTATGCCACAAAGCTTCATGTTTTAAGTTATTATTATTGTGATTATATTTCACTACCATGATTTATCCCATGTTATGAAATTATGATCTCTTTTACAGGGTAAGATTTCCAAATTGTTATGTTCTTATGAATATGATGTGATTGATTTTTCTTTTGTTTACCCTTACTGAGAATTTGAGATCACCCTTTTGTATGTTTTCTTTCCCCCAGGTCAGGAAGAAGGTTATTAAGTAGTATATTCCAAAAGGGACTCTAGATATGCTAAAATAAATGGGAGATAGTGTAGACGCTTTATGAACCAGTTGTTTATGTTTCCCAGTTTCTAAAGACACTATACCTATACAGTCCTTTCATGGTTTTGTTATATGTTGTAATAAGTATGCTTCAATTTTGAAGTAATAATCATGTATGTAAAGTATGGTTCGTTATAGTTGGTATCAGAGGAAAGGTATAGTCAACCTTTGGAAACTAGGATGTGAAAGCCTTAGTAAGAATCCTAAGGATAAGTCTAAGAATAGAACACAATCTTAGTGTTTTAGAAATGGCCATGAATAACCTAGGATAAGACCTTAAGTGTGAAATTTTATTCTTGATTATGTGGTTTTCCTATTATAATTAGTGTTGCTCACACTATTATTCTTGGTTTTAGTCAATGGATGGAACCCGAAGGAACCGTGTTAATGCAGAATGCGATGGGCAATGCAATGATTGTCCCCCTGAGCAACCAAACGTTATGGGAGCTGGAATGCAAAATCTTGTAGCCATGCTCACACAACTTTCTCAAGCTATGAATCATACAGGACTTCCAAACAAGCAAAGGAAGGAGAAAAATTCTATTGAATCCTTCATGAGGCAGCGCCCACCTTCATTCAGTGGGTCTACTGATCCATTAGTTGCTGAACAATGGATTAGTACTACATAAAAGATATTTTCAGTTATTCAATGTTCTGAACATGATAAAGTCATCTTAGCAGTGTATCATTTGGAAGGTGATGCTGATCAATGGTGGAATCTTATCAAGAATATGAGGCAAAGAGATGAAATTGAGTCCATGGAATGAGACGAGTTCAAGAACTTATTTTTCAATAAGTACTTCCCTTGTATTCTTTGAACAAAGATAGAGAAGGAGTTTCTTGAACTAAATGAAAAGGATGATGAATCTATTGTTACCTATGAAACAAATTTTACAAGACTTGCAAGGTATTCTTCTGTTATTATTATCCAACCTGAGAGTAAGATCGATTGATTCTTTAGTGGCTTAAAATCAAGTCTTCGAAGGGCGTTAGCCATAAGGGACTTCAATAGCTATTAGGAAATCGTTCGATGTGCTCTCAAAGTTGAGATTGATATTGGAGTAACCCATCAGTCATATGGGTTTGATAAGAAGAGGAAAATGGAATTCAAAGGAAAATCTCAAGAGCACACTGAAAAGAAGATGAATTTTCCCTTATGCTCAAAGTGTGGAAAGAAACATGGAGGGAGTTGTCTTAAAGGGACAAGTAAATGTTTCAAATGTGGAAAGGAAGGTCATCGAGCATTTGAATGCCTCAATGATGGGAAAAAGATGTCTAGTGATGCGAACAAAGAAAAGGCTACATATATTGCATCTCCTACACTTCTATGTTACAAGTGCAAGGAAATGGGGAATTATTCCAATCAATTCCCTAATCCAAGGGTTGTTGATGATGATCGGCGTCAACAAAATCTTAAGGCTAAAGACAAAGGAAAGTCACATGCAATTTCTATCAGCAATGTGGAGTACGATAACGAAGTGGTGAAAGGTACACTTACCATCCACTCTAAAGTAGAAAATGTTTTATTTGATTATGGATCCACCCACTCCTTTATTTCTGAATAATTTTCTAAGGGTATCACCATATTACCTCAACAATTAGATGTTGAGTTAGCTGTGACAACCCCTAATGGCACAACTGTCGCATCAAAAGTTTATAATTCTTCTCCGATTGAAGTTTGTGGGGAAGTGATTCCTACAAATCTTGTGATCCTCCCTATAGTGGAATTTGATGTGATTCTTGGCATGGATTGGCTTTCTCTATATGGAGCTCATATCAATTGCCAAAGAAGGGAAGTCACATTTCATATTCCAGATCAATCTATGATCTTCTATCGATGCAAGGATGAACATAACATTCCAGTGGAAATTTCTTCCATCTTATGGGTCTTGATTCCACTAAATGAAGGTTATTTATCTCAAATGGTTGGTGAGAAACTCACGATTAAGAATATGACCATTGTACGGGAGTTTGACGATGTCTTTCTGGAGGAATTACCGGGTCTTCCACCAAATCGTGAAGTTGAGTTTTCAATAGAACTCGTACCGGGTGCTTTTCCTATTTCAAAGACACCTTATAGGATGTCCCGAATTGAGTTGCAGGAATTGAAGAAGCAACTCCAAGAGAATCTTGATAAGGGATTCATACGCCCTAGTGCGTCACCTTGGGGAGCACCTGTTTTGTTTGTTAAGAAGAAATATGGATCAATGAGACTCTGCATTGATTATCAAGAACTTATCAAGATCACTATCAAGAACAAATATCCTCTCCCGCACATTAATGACTTATTTGACCAACTACGCGGAGCTCAATACTTTTCCAAGATTGATCTTCATTCAGGGTATCATCAATTAAGGGTCAAAAGGGAGGATATACCAAAGACGACTTTCCATACAAGGTATGGACACTATGAATTTATATTGATTCCATTTGGTCTTACTAATGACCCTGCTATCTTCATGGATCTAATGAATAGAGTCTTTAGAGACTATCTTGATCAATTTTTGGTAGTCTTTATAGACGATATTCTTGTCTATTCAAAGAGCAAGGAAGAACATAAAGATCACTTGAGAATTATATTGAAGACCCTGAGAAAGGAGAAGCTTTATGCCAAATTTACCAAGTGTGAATTTTGGCTTCAAAAAGTTTCATTTTTGGGTCACATAATCTCAAAAGAGGGGATATCTGTGGATCCAGCAAAAACAGAGGTTATCGAAAGATGGTCGAGACCAGCAATAGTAATTGAGATCCAAAGTTTTCTTGGTTTGGCTGGATATTATCGACGTTTTGTGAAAGATTTATCACGATTATCTAATACACTCACCAAGTTGACTCAGAAAGGAGTTAATTTTGTTTGGATGGAGGAATGTGAAGAGAATTTCAAGGAGTTGAAAAGAAGGTTATCTAGTGCACCTGTGCTCACACTGCCTTGTAGTGGAGAAAGGTTTGTGATCTACAGTGATGCATCCAAGAAGGTATTGGGGTGTGTTCTTATGCAAAATGATATAGTGATAGCTTATGCCTCATGACAGTTGAAAATACATGAGAAAAATTACCCAGCTCATGATTTGGAGTTAGCTGCGGTAATCTTTGCGTTAAAGATTTAGAGGCATTATCTTTATGGAGAAAGGTGTGACATTTATACTGATCATAAAAGTTTAAATTATATTTTCACACAAAAGGAGTTGAATATGTGCCAAAGAAGATGGTTGGAGCTGATTAAGGATTAAGACTGCTCAATTCATTACCACCCTGGGAAAGCAAACAAGGTGGAAGATGCATTAAGTCGACAAGACCATGCCAGTTTATCCATGATGAGGATCACAAAAGATCCAATATTTATGGATTTACAAAGGATGGATCTTTGAATTATAATGTAAGGGGAAAAATATTATCTTTCTTAAATGAATGTTCAACCATCTATACATGTGAAGATTAAAGAGGCACAGAAAGAAGATGTAGAGTTACAAAAGAAGGTGAGAAATGTTCCTGAATTCAACCTTGATTGTGATGGGATAATAAAGTTCAGGAATCGGGTTTGTGTTCCTCCCATCCCCGAATTAAAGAAGGAGCTGCTGGATGAGGCTCATAGTTCTTCATTCTCTATTCATCCTGGAAGCACGAAGATGTATAGGGATATGAAAGAGTACTTCTTGTGGGATGACATGAAAAGAGATGTTTCTGAATATGTGTCTCGATGCTTGGTTTGTCAGCAAGTTAGAGCTGAGAGACAGAAGTCTAAGAGAATGTTACAACCATTACCCATACCCGAATGGAAATGGGAAAACATCACTATGGACTTTGTCACCAGACTTCCTAAAACATCCAAAGGCAATAATGCTATCTGGGTCATAGTTGATCGTCTTACAAAGTCTGCACACTTCATTGCTATTAGAGAGGATTTCTCTCTGGATCAGCTTGCCAGGATATATGTAAAGGAAGTGGTAAGATTACATAGAGTACCACTTTCTATTATATCTGATCGGGATCCGAGGTTTACCTCAAAGTTCTGGTGAATTCTTCAGCATACTCTAGATACAGAGTTGAGTTTCATCACTTCTTATCATCCTCAGACAAACAGTCAGTCTGAGAAGAAAATTCAAACTCTAGAAGATATGTTGAGAGCTTGCTCTATGGATTCAAAGGTGGTTGGGATCAACACCTACCTTTGGTGGAATTTTCTTATAATAATAGCTTTCACTCCAGTATTCTGATGGCTCCTTATGAAGCTCTCTATGCAAAGAAATGCAGGACTCCAACTTGCTGGGATGAAGTTGGGGAAAGAAATCTATTAGGACCTGATCTTGTTGATGAGATGGCAGAAAAGGTCAGATCTATTCAACAACACATAAGAGCAGCTCAGAGTCGACAAAAAAGTTATGCTGACAACCGGAGAAAAGACTTAGAGTTTGAAGTGGGTGATAAAGTGTTCTTACGAATATCTCCCTGGAAGAGGGTCATGAGATTTGGAAAGAAGGGAAAGTTGAGCCCTAGATATATCGGTCCTTTCGAAATACTGGATCGTTTTGGGAAGGTAGCTTACCGATTGGCGCTTCCACCAAATCTCTCTAAAGTTTACGATGTGTTCCATGTATCTATCCTGAGAAAGTACATACCTGATCCTTCACATGTACTCATCTCAGAAGTTGTACCGCTAGAACAAGATCTTTCTTATGAAGAACAACCGATAGAGATTCTAGATCGTAGTGAAAAAGTCCTACGGAACAAGACCACTCGCTTGGTGAAAGTTTTATGGAGGAACCACTAATTAGAAGAAGCTACGTGGGAGCTCGAGGATATGATGAGGGAGAGGTATCCTCATCTATTTGTTACAAAGTGACGAATTTCGAGGGAAAAATTCATTTTAAGGGGGGTAGAATGTAACACCCGAGACTTTTATAAGAAATATTTTTTTTATGTTTTATAAATCATCAAAGTAATCTTTCACTACACACAACACTAGCTTGGCTTGCTTTACACGCAAACGAGGCCTTCCTCGATAGCTTGTGTCGTACGCAATACCAAGTTTCACTAAACAACGATATGCTATTAAAATATTATTAAAACAAGCTGTTATGAATAGTAATAACCACTTTTTGAAATTTAATAAATTTTATTTTTCAAAATGGACTTATTTTTGGATTTGGAATATCTAAATTAGCCTAGGGTGAAATTTTGGTATTTTTCTGAAAACTTTCAATTTTTGATGAATAGTGAAAACACTGGGTTACTATTTAAAAACTGAATTTTTATTTAAATAATTATTTATTTTATTTAAATTTATTTTAGGTAAAAATTGATACATAATACCTATATAAGTTCAATGTAATTAATTGGAGTAATTTTATAATAATTTTAGATATATAAAAATTTTATTGAACTTTTCACCGTCTTTTACCCACCTCCTAGGAGAATTTGCAAATTTACATAAAATTTAATTTTATCGCTTCTGTGAGTGGAATTTCAAAAATCCGAGAGACACGGTTGATGTCAGTAAGTAAAATGTGGTTCAATGAGATGAAAATAATTTTTGGTGAATAGTAACTTTTTACTTTTATTTACCACGGTTAAAAGTAAATAGGGTAATTAAGAGTAAAAATGATATTATTATTACCCTAACACATGTTCTAATTCTACTGGATAATTTTAATTCGACCAAAAACAACCTTATGAAAAAAATATGACCATTTAGGCCCACTTGGATTAGATTAGGACATTTATTATTAATTTATTTAAAGAAGGGTTAAAATAGTTAAAATCAAAGTTTAATAAGTAAATCATTTTTAATATAGGGTTATACATAAGATAAATTCGACTATAAATATTAATTAGAAATATAAAAAGATTTCCTACATAATGATATTTTATTTGTAATTTTTAGACATTAAATAATTTAATTTATTTATGACACAATGATGATGTAATAATTATCTTATTAATGAAATATTGACATAATTGATGTTATAAATACCCAAATAAATGTAATTTGAGACTTTTTATGAATTCAAATAATTTTCTATGTTAATATGAAATGTTAGTATTGATTTAATGAACTTTTCTCTAACTAATATTTCTGTCATGATTTTTACAAAAATCAATTACCATATAGTATCAAAATTGACATAAAATAGTTTTTAAAACAAATATTATATTATTAATTGTTATTTTATTCCTAAAAATCTAAGGTTCAGCCAAATTACTTAGATAAGGTTATATATATTAATAATAAACAACTTGGAGTTCTTTTGTCTTGTTATAGTAAGTTTATTAACCTTATAGTGTAAGAACACAAAAAGACACGGTAAAAGTAAAATTATTTAACTTAAAGTTAAATCTAAATTATAAGGTTAAAATAGGAACCTAAACTTGTCTAAATTATATTGTATGAGAGTATTTAGACCCATCCCCACCTTAGCTTCTAAATAAATCAATTTGGAGCTATTTAAAACCGAATAAGACTTTATAATAAAATAATATTTTTATTTTTTCCAAAGGTGCCCCTCTCCTCCCTTATAAAAGGGCACCTCCTCCCTCTCTTCCTCACACCACTTTGAGCCTTCAAGCTTGGCCAAACCCTGAAAAATTCTCTTCTCCACTTCTCTAGAAACACCCTAGAGGTCCTGGTATTCTTCAAAGACCAATTTTAGTGCCCTAAAATGAGGTCTCAAAGAAGCGCTTCAAAGAAGAGGTAATGTCCGTTACCGATTCTTTCAACTTTATTTCTTCTTCCACTTATTATTATTTAGTTGTTTCATTATTAATTAATAACATCAGTATCACTCATATACTGATATGTTATTATAAGTATGAAACAACCCTATTTCACCATATATCCATCCTACGGAAAATGAAATCACCGCGCGTGCGTACGTACGGAATACCGTCTCCACGCCGTGGTGTAATCTATTTTCCACCACCACATTACTTGGATGAGTATAATGGTGTAAATAATAACTATAAATTATTATTGTAAAGTGATATTGATTCTGAAATAGTATACATACACTCCATTACAATTTCACGATCATGGGAACGATATCATCGCTCGTGCGTACGTACGGAATACCGTCTCCACGATGTGATGCGACTCGTTCTACATGATCTTCATTTCATAATGATTATATAAATGAATTTAATGAACGAATATGATATATATTACTCTAATACCATTCTGGAAATGAGGTATCTATAACCCAAAAAGAAGAATACGAATTTATTCGACAAAACACGCATAAGAACAAAAAGCAATAAACACCCAAATAACAAGTAACAATGAAATATTACTACTAAGAAGCTAAGAATATGACCATATATGATATAATAACAATGAGTATGATTTTGGAATAAGTCAATGACATTATTTAAATCATTATACAGGAGGTTCAGACACTTACAAAGCAAATCAGACCTAAGGTAAGGGAAAATCTCGCAATCTCAATTTTTATCCAAGATTGTTTATACTTCAGAATTTACTGGGGAATATTTATCATCCAAATCCATGTTTCCTCAATATGTAATATTTATATCCTTCTACAATATTTTATATCCAATTTTACCCTTCGGTGAGTTTTTAGTAAAAGATATGAAAGGAATCTTTTGTCATTTTTCGTATGAGGTACTTTTTGACTTTTCTGACAAAAGTACGAGAAGAATGTTTTTTTAACTTATACGGCATGAATGGATTTTTAAAAAATTATTTCCAAGAAGATTCATTTACAATTTTTCAAGTTTATTTTTAATCAACTTCTTTTAGTTTAGAATTGTATGACATGTTAAGAAAGGAAAAGTGTTTTTGATGTAAAAAGTTTATTTTCCTCAAGAATGGAGTTATAGTGTTTTATCAAAATTATTTTCCATCTAAGATAATAAAGGGTTATGTTTCTATAACTATTATTACATTTATTTTATTATGTTGTGATGGAATTATTTTTATGAATTCCTTTATCTTATATGAATTGTTTTATGATGTCATGATGTTTAAGAATCCCATTTTTATTACATGGGTTATGCTATGATGTATGGTTTATGATTTTGTGACACACATAAGAATGGTATCATTATGAGATGGGTGGTACCTATATCTCCCTCCAATGCATTGGGTAAATATTTTATATCTCATGAGATAGACATGGCTGGAACGACAGGTTAAACCGGTTCAGTGAAACAGGACTGAAACGAGGAATGAACTCGGTTCAGAAATGGACTTTGTCCACTAAGATAGTCTTGGCAATGAGTATTGAATAATAAGAAATGATTCTCTATGATTATGTGTGTATGCCACAAAGATTCATGTTTTAAGTTATGATTATTGTGATTACATTTTACTACCATGATTTATCCCATGTTATGAAATTATGATCTCTTTTGCAAGGTAAGATTTCCAAATTGTTATGTTCTTATGAATATGATGTGATTGATTTTTCTTTTGTTTACCAAAACTGAGCATTTGAGCTCACCCTTTTGTATTTTTTCTTTCCCCCAGGTCAGGAAGAAGGTTATTAAGTAGGATATTCCAAAAGGGACTCTAGATATGATGAAATAAATGGGAGACAGTGTAGTCGATTTATGAACTAGTTGTTTATGTTTCCCAGTTTCTAAAGACACTATACCTATACGGTCCTTTCATGGTTTTGTTACATGTTGTAATAAGTATGCTTCAATTTTTAAGTAATAACCATGTATGTAAAGTATGGGTCGTTATATTCAGTACTCCCCTATCATAACAGGGTGCATTTACTCTAGCCACTGAGTGGTACTCCCCTACCAGGTTAGGGTGCGGGTCCTCGATTCACAAAGTAGTACTCCCCTATCATAACAAGGTGCATGTACTCCATTCTATGAGTAGTACTCCAATGTTGAATTAGGACATGACTCCTCAATTTTAGATTAGTAATCCCCTGTATCTAAGTAGTAGCGGGGAATGGGTCCTCCATTAGAGTTAGATCTCCCTTGACTATGTGATACAGTTATGAGCAGCAGACCACTCCACTTGATGTGAACAATGCCTAGTTATGGGGTTAGTGATCCCTCAATAGATTGAGGTGAGAGATACTCCATAAAGGAGCGACATAGGTGTCGCAGGTTAGTTAGGAGTAGTACTCCCTTGACTGTGGGACAGTGGAGGGGTGTGGGTCCCTCTGTTCTCCCTTGTTAGAGAGGATGCACATGGTGCATAGTCTGGAGCTATTCTCCCTCAACTATGTGAAGTGGTGAGGGGTGGACCTCTTCACTTGGGTTTCTTTAGTTTATGCTGGGTTCAAGATAATGATGAAAAGACCTCTGGTGCTGGGCACTAGAGTTGGACCTAGTAAGATGTTCTAGATGGAGCATGATCTCTCGTACATACCATTAGGAATGGTAAAGTTGTTATCAATGGAGTGCATCTCTTAGACAGGTTCCATCTAGGATTACTGAGATTGTGGAGTGTGTTCTCCTGGTTTCGTGTTATGTTTAGAGCCTATAAATAGAATCTTGTTTCTAGATATGAGGTTAGAACCTCATGTGACTTAGTGTCTAAGATGAGTATATCTGGGTGATTTATGGCAGTCCTTACAGTGTGGTTTCATGTATGGGTTGATACCTCTTATATAATGAGATGAATTGTCATGTACAACTGAGGATGGTTCGAGATGGAGTTTCTCTCTCGATTGGGGTTCCCTCTGGCTAGGTCAAGTAGACTATTACATTTCATTTTCTCACATTTTCTTTTAGGGTTTTAGGGTGCCTATTGAGTATTTTTATACTCACCCCTACATGGTCTTTTACCACACATGTTTTTGTCTTGTGTAGACCACATTCCTTTCGATGAAGTCCACAGAGAACTTGAGGTAGGCGGAGCTTAGTGAGCTAGACCGATCAAGGTGTTTATTAGAGCTGGGCCAAGGATATTTCTGGCAGTTTCAATTGACATCAATCCCCTCATTCTGAGTGGGTTGGACAATTTTACATTTTTTTGGTGGGCATTGTTTTTCCCTTATTTTTCTTTCAGTACTTCTATTATATTCTAGTTTTGGGATATAGATTTATGAATTAATTGGTTGCTTTTGGTTTTTACATTTCATCATTTTGTGAGCTTGGAGATGTGTGCGTGTGCACAGGTACCTAGGCAATTCCACCCATGTTTGTGATATGCCCACTCGACACTAGTTTCCAGCCCCTGTCCTATTGGAGGTGGGCTTAGGGAGTTGCAGATTGGGCCCTATCAGGTCAGGTCACGATAGAGTGGTATAAGAGGTGGCCAGTTACAAATTGGGACTGTAGTGTCATGATCTTAGTTTGGGTTTCATAGAGATATTGTTAGGATGTTTTGAGTTTGGATCTCTGGCCATGGGTTCTAGTGTTAGTGTGGTGTCTAACATATCCATTCACTAGGACTATGATAACCTACTTTTATACTTAATACATTAGTACACTAATCACTGAGAAATAAATGGTACATGCATCATATAGGACTGGGTTTTGGTTTTTCCTATCCTTCTTGAGTCATCTCCCTAGATATAATCTTTAACCGTGGTACACCATTATTATATTTCAGGATGCCACCACGATGACAACCATACATGATTCTATGGTGCAATTGTGATGAAAATCCACCCCATGATGAGGCTTCAGTACAGGGCACTGATTTTGAGGAATTATCTCCGGGTGGTTTACCGGTGGTGCCATCGCCTGTTGAGCACCAGGTTTTACTCACAGTTCAGTCCAAGGATTCTTGTAGGATGAGTGTGATACATGAGTTCCATATACAATGACCTATGAGGTAAAAAGGTGATCCATACCCCTAGGCAGTAGATGATTGGATCAAGTTAGTCACATGAGTTTTCCACATAGTGAGGACACCTCCCGATCAGATGGTGGTCTTAGCAGCAAGACTTTTGTAGGGTTCAACCGGATGATGATAGAGTATGGTGATAAAATCTCATGATAAGGTGATACTCACTTGGGTGGTATTCGAATGAATCTTCATGAAAGAGTTTTACCCAGCCATGTTGAGATCAGTGTGTATCTAGGAGATTCTGTAACTTCATAAGGGTATCATGATAGTGGCCGAGTTTTCAGTAAGGTTCACTGACTTGTCGCGGTACTCCTTATTTATGGTTCATGAACCATTTTTTAGATCACATAACTTTGAGCATAGATTACATCAGAAGATCAGGGCATCTGTGATCTCACTGTGAATTCCCACTTATGCTAGAGTACTAGAGAGATCTCTAGTGGTGGAGAGTTTCCTAACTGAGGAACAAGTGGATGTGACCTGAAACAGTGGTCACGAGGCTGAGGAATTTGTAGGATATAGCATATGATAGGTGATAATATCATAGCTTAGGAGGCATACACATGCCCAAACTCAAGCATGTGGTCCTTTGGCATAGGAGTAGCACTGAGGGTCAGTTCAACTGCAAGATAGGTGGTGTTATGCTTATGACAGTTAGGGCCATCTCACTAGAGAATGTCCAACCTATTATGCTACTGAGAGGGATCCAGATGGCGAGCCACCTTGGCAGAGATAATTTTTGGAGCCAGGAGTTCCATAATGTGGAATATGAGGTGAAGGAGATGGAAGAGTGGAAGGAGGTGGCAGGTAGTTTGAGGTATTTCCACTACCACCCCCAGGTGGTTCACGACAGACTCAAGGAGCTGGAGTATGTGGGAAAGGACAACTGCAGGCCATGGAGGCCTTTGACTCAGAAGCTCTGAGGAAGAATAGAGGTGTGCCTTGTGTCCTTTTGAATTTCTTCAGTAGCAATTTTTAGACACTGTAGTGAGGTATTCCTTTTATTTCTGCCTCTTTCTTGAGGTTTAACTAGGGTGATGCGGGGAATTGATAGAACCCCGTGTTGGTAGTTACTACAGAGGGCCTAGTAATACCCAGTGTGTGTTTGGGAATCCCTTTTTTTGTTAGTACCCTTGGGTGTTTGGAATTAGCTTTGTATGAGGCACACTCGAGTAGGATGTGGTGTAGTTTGACATAGATTTGAACTCATGAGGAAGAGGGATGCTTTCCCCACTGAGATAGGTTTTTGTGACATGAACAAAACTGAGCGGGTGAGTCAGTGCCACCCAAAACAGATAGTATTAAGGTGTGGTGGATGAGTTCTTTATACTTGCATGTTTAAGATGAGGTTGTGCGATGAAGTGTCAGAGTAGGTCATGGCCTTTCCATTGAAGTTTCTTTACTCAACTTCTTTATCTTAGAGGCCCTAAGAGAGGGATATCCTTGCTTATAATCATTATATAGTGAAATAGTTAGACCTTATGATGTTTTTGTAGTGTGGATTGGTTACCTACCATTCATACTCAGCTGGGATGCCACTACTGGGTGTGGTAGTGTTTCTGTTTTGGTGATTTGTGTTACAGTTGGAGGTTTGTAGATGAAGGGCCTGGTAAGACCAAGTGTTTACTCTTGGGAAACCCTATTTTGTTTCTGAATACCCTCACATGTTCAACATCAATCTTGAATGAAAAATTATTAAGGAGGATGTTGTATAGTCCATCCAGGGGTGGATGAGAACTGTGGGGTTCCGTTAGTGTTTGCATCAGGTTAGTGAGGTGGTGTATCGCTAGACCCCATGACTGAAGATGGACTATGGTGCTTGGTGCTTTCCCACCTATCATAGTTAAGAAGACATGTGACCATTCATTTCATGATTTTGGATTGGTAGGAGTTGTATATAAGAGTGGTTTTATCTTAGTGGTTCTCCTAAGTGCATGCTTTTAAGCAGCACGAGAACCTTGGTGAGCTCACTGGCGTGGTAGTCTAGTGGGGAGATCAGTTTCTTCCCTTGTTCCTAGGATTTTTCTTTTCAAGGAATAAAATACCTAAGGTGGGGAGAATGTAATGAATCTAGTTTTTAACCATAAGAATTTGGAATATTTCAGAGAATATATCCAGATCCAGATGCTGATTTGGCGTGGGAAGCCCGGGCCCGGGGAGCCTCAGTGCGATGATATTTAAAATATTAAATATGTTTTTGACGTGTGTGCATAGTTTCACTTGAAACATAAATAACTCCCATTAGTAGTCTCAGATCTGATTTTTGAAACTATGGTTGTGTCTAGAATTTTGTTTTTACACTAGGCACGACCTAAAGTCATCTATGCCAGATGTTTTGGTTAGAGGCAAGTTGGCGGGGCATGATGAGGTGGAATGAATTAATTAAATAAAGTTTAATTAAAATTTTAACCTAATTACCCTTCCCCCCTCTCACGTTGGTGCACCCAAACCAAAGAAGTTTCACACATCTATTTCTCCTCCCCTTCTCCTTTTGGAAACGATGGAACCAATGCCAAATTGTAACAACGAAGTACCGCCGATCCCTGTTTTTGATAAAGACCATCATAAGATCGAGTAGCAACACGATATAAGTGTTTTTCTTCATCCAATTCTTATAAGTTTCACTAACTAGGTAGGAGGATTTTATTTTTGGTCCCGATCCCTTTCTTTATGAATTGTTTTAAGGTTTTAGAGACCAAATACAATTGATAGAGATCCCTTATAGGTAGATCTTCAGGTTTCAGGATAAACCGGGGGAAATCAGAGGTTTTTAGAGGTGATTACTGACTAGAATAACCATCCACACAACATGTAGTTTAGTGACACACACCATGTAACTATTTCTATTTGGGTAATATGAAGTTTTGGGACTACATGCCGTGTATAGGAGTTACACGTCGTGTAGTTCCCTAAACCGTGTGACCATGGAACATGCATTGGGTTAGTCATGTGAAAATACATGGTTGTGTACTAACACATGAACAATATACATAGACACATGGTCTAGTACATAGAAATGGGAAAACTACATGGGAAAGTGGTCGTTTAGCCTGAACATGCCATGTAGTATGGGATACATGGTGTGCAAGGGACACTGTTGGTTGGTCCGTGTAGAAGGAAAACATGGATAGGGGCCGAGTGATGAGGGAAATGACATGTACCTCCTCGAAACACCATGTGTACCTACATGGTTTTCTAATCTATGTGGATAGGATACATGACCAGGTGATTGGGTGGGCTCACACGCTGTGTGTGACCCGGTGCACATCGTATACTCCTAGGAGATCCTCCTAGGATATTCCATATTCTGTATCTTCTTCTCCGAGATTCAGATTCAAGCTAGTCAGTAGTCTATCCTGAGTTATTTTCTATTTAGAACATGATGGTTTCTTATGTTATGTCTTATGAGATGGGAGGTGGTGTAGACCATGTGAGAAACTTGTAAAGCGGTACTGAGCCGATGTTGGAGATTAGTGTGGTTCGTGAAGAGAGAGACACTGGGACTGGTAATCCCCTATATCACCAGGGAATGGGTTTCCCTTACATTTATACTTAGGTATATATGGGACTCCCCACATCATGGGCATGGGTTCATTTCCTTTTGGTAGTTTCCTATGGGGGTGTTACTCCCCTGGTGGACTAGGGTGAAGGTTTTCCCTTGATGTTCATGAAGATGGACAATACTCCCCTATTGGACCAGGGAAAAAGTCATCCATATATGACATATAGATAGATTGGGTACTCCCATACCATTTTAGGGAATTATTCCTCTATTCTAGGAGTTGATACCCCCCATCATTCTTGGGAATGGGTCCTCTATACGTGTTGTTCTGGTAGGACTGGTACTCCCCTACCATGTTAATGAGCAGGTCCTCAAGCCTAAGGTTGGTACTCCCCTGTCATATTAGGGTGTTGGTCACCCATATTGAATGAGTTGTAAAAGTTGGTACTTCCATGTTGTAACAGGGTATAGGTCCTCTATCCACTGAGTGGTACTCCCCTACCAGGTTAGGGTGCGGGTCCTCGATCCATAGAGTAGTACTCCCCTATCTTAATAGGGTGAGGATCCTCTATTCTGTGAGTAATACTCCCCTATTGGATCAGGTCATAAGTCCTTAATTTCAAAGTAGTACTCCCCCTTCTCTAAGTAGTAACAGGGATTGAGTCCTCCATTGGAGTTGGATCTCTATAGACTGTGGGATACAATTATGCAGAGCATGCCCCTCCACTTGATGCGAATGATGCCCAATTAGGGGTTAGTGATTCCTTGATGGACTAAGGTGTAGAACAATCCATGAAGGAGTTAAAAAGGTGTCACAGGTTAGTTAGGAGTTGTACTCCCTTGACTGCGTGGCAGTGGCAGGGTGTGGGTCCCTCCATTATCCCTTGTTAGAGAGGATGCACATGATGCATAGTCTAGAGCAGTGCTCCCTCAACTATGTGGAGTGGTGAGGGGTGGGACTCTTCACTTGGGATTCTTTAGTTTACACTAGGTTCAAGGTAAATATGATACGACCTATGGTGCTGGGCCATAGAGTTGGACCTAGTAATATGTTCTTGATAGAGCACATTCTCTCAGATGTACCATTAGGAATGGAAGAGTTGTTCCCAATGGAGTGCATCTCTTAGATTGGTTCCATATGAGATGGATGAGCTTGTGGAGTGTGTTCTCCTAGTTTCATGTTACGGTTATATCCTATGAAGAGAATCCTATTGTTGGATATGAGGTTGGAACCTCATGAGACTTAGTGCTTGAGATAAGTATATCTGAGTGATTTCTGGGAGTCCTTGCGGTGTTGTCACATGTCGGGGTTGACACCCCTTGTAGACTAAGATGACTTGTCTTGTACAGTTGTAGATGGTTTGGGATGGAGTTTCTCTCTTGATTGGGGTTCCCTCTGGCTAGGTCGAGTGGACTGTTTCCTGTCAGTTTCTCCCTTTTTCTTTTGGGGTTTTTGGGGAGACTATTGAGTATTTTTATAACCACCCCTTCACGGGATTTTCCCACACATGTTTTGTGTCATGTACAGACCATATTCCTTTATAAGGAGTCTATAGAGAACTTGATATAGGTGGAGATTAGCGAGTTAGACTGACCGAGGTGTTTACTAGAGCTAGACTGAGGAGCTTTCCAATAGTTGTAGTTGACAACAATCCCCTCCTTCTGAGCAAGTTGGATGGTTTTACAGTTTTCTTTGGTGGGTGTTGTTTTTACATTCTTTTGCTTTCACTAATTCTATTGTACTTTGGTTGTGGGTTATAGATGTATGCATGCATTGGTTGCTTTTGATTTTTACATTTCATCATTTTGTGAGCTTGGAGATGTGTGCGTGTTTACAGGTACCTAGGAAATACCTCCCATGTTAGTGATATGCCTACTCAGTGCTAGTCGCTATCCCTTGGCCTATTGGAGGTGGGATTGGGGAGTTTTGGCCTGGTCCCCTTTGGGTCGAGTCATGAAAAAAACAAATAGTTTTAAGTAAAATAAAATTCAAACAAATGAAAACAATCAATGAATAATAAATAAATATAAATTAAACATGTGATTGCTATGATACCACTTGTAGGTTTTAGGAGAAGCATAAGTGTCCTTTGATAGTATGACCAACTCAAATTTTAGTCATAAATCACATGTATTCACTACTTCACATGATCAAACCATCATGTACAATGAAAATAGTATATTACTTGACTAGATTAAAACATCAGAACCAAAAGAGAAGGATCATCACATGTAATTTATAATTAATTTATAATTAGATATAGAATTAACTAAACTTGTAATTTAGTCTTCATTGGTGATTCAAGGGAATAAATTTCATTGAACCATCATTGCACTGTAGGATCCAAGTGAAAAATCCTTATGCACCATACTCTTGAAATATCGCCGTAGAATTATCGGGTTCTAGCATAACCAATCCTAATCGCTTGCATTATTTGTGGTTGATCACAGCATAATTCTTCTTGAGGGAGGAAAAAAATATTGATGATATCTTATTGTTTTGAGAGAGGAGGGGAAGAGATCACTCTTTATCTCTTTATCTCTCTCTAGGGCTTGATAGAGTATCACTCTATCTTTTGTGGTCAACCAATCGTGTTTTGGAAAGTGATAAAATAAGATATTTATTATGGAAGGTTTATGGTTATCAAATTTCTCATTAAACCCTTTATATATTTATAATTCTTAATTATAAACATGTAAAATAATAATAATAGTAATAATAATATTATTATTCACTTGACATGTGAAACACATTTAAGAATATATAAATAAATATATTTTATATTATTTTTAATCAGACCATTAAACTCAGTCCACTTTCCTTCATTGACATTTTCTAATTCTCAAATAATGACTATTTAATAAATAAAAATGTCACTTAATTATTCTATGATAAATATAATAAATGTTATATTCTCCAAACTTGAAAATAGGTATTTATTATTATTATTTAACTTATTTGTTCTTTCTAATAACTTGTGATTAAATTATGGTGATCAACCAAACCAAATTAATATTATTTATCATGACATCCAACCACCTATGAACATTTACCGTGTAATATAATCATTTATCATGATATATCTAATAAATTAGGTTTCATGTCACTGTCATCAACCTATATGATTGATATCTCTTTCTTTGGATTTCTTGAAATGAGCTTGTCCATTGAAAACCATGGACATGGATTTATACAGGTGGTTCCATTCCCATCAAAGGACTAAAAATACTAGTTTTCATCCAGGGATGGAAGGGATAAATCCTTTCTCGCATTATTCATTAATGAAATATCACTTGTGACACACCCAACATATCCCACTTAATCACAAGCATATGTTGTAACAATTTTCATCAATACATCAAAGTAAACAAATCATGATATCCATTAATGATAATATTAATCTCTAAGGAAAAATACACACATCTTCTGATAAGAACATCCAATGATACATGGAAATGTGGATAACCTAATGAGAAGACTATTCTCATAACCTCACATCTTAGATATTACCAAGTGTAAACACCATGATAAGGTGTATCAATGTATTATGATCCTCCTACCCCTGATATCCTATATCATTTATGACCCATCAGACAATATCATCTAGACATAGAACTCAATAATACTGTCGTGGAACTTCTAGGTTCTTATTATAGTAGGGAACTACCATGACCTATCAATTCATCACATATTATTAGGACATTATCACATAAAAATGTCATGTAGATTAATAATAATGATATAATTAGAAGATGAAAATGGTTTAAAATACAAGGTGTACATCATTGGTGGATCATATTGGATACAAGGAATTGTTCCATCTTGCATTAGGTAAGTTAAAATTGGAAGGCTGTGCCCCTGATAATGTTGCGAGCTTGATTTTTTTTTGAGGAAGTGGTGACATCAGTTTCCAACCCTTCCTTATTTTATTTTGATCTTCCTCCCCCTGGGATGATTATTAGAAAAGGCAGGATTGAACATGTTTTGGAAAACGAGAAGGCTATGGAGGAATGGGTACAACTCTATCAATACTCCATTATTATGAGAGTCCTTGTCCATAAGGGTGAGAGGGTGTAGAAATTCAATGACATCACAAGGTGAATTGGTGAGATCTGGGGATTCAATGATTGGAAGATGAAAACTATGGGGTTCAGGTACTACCATGTCATTTTCCCCTCTTATGATCATAAGAGAAGGTCCTAGAGTTTTGGGTATCTATCCTTGAGGTCTGTCTTCCTTCTAATTAAAGAGTGGGATATAAACTTCAATTCGGACATAGTAAGGAATACTCATACATAGGTTTGGATCTGTATACATAAATTGAATTGGTTATAATGGCTTCCATGCATTTTGTGGGACATAACATTTGATGTGGGAAATATGATTAGGATGGACATGAAAAATGAAAACATGATTTTTTTTCACTCTACTCGTATCTTGGTGGAAGTTGATATGTCTTGTACCCTTGTAGAGGAATTGGTGCTAACCACAAGGGATGAAATAATTAACCTACAGATTCAATATGAAAAGAAACCAAAGTTTTGCACAAGATTCTTGTTCTTTGGGAACCTTTTATCTGAATGAAATAGAAATAAGGAGTGTATCTATTATAACACGAAGGGTCATGATTCCATCAATTATAAAAGGAGTAAAGGAAAGGAAAAGATTTTACCTTAGGATACAATTTGAAAAATTACTTCTGTCCCTTATTGGGTTGATAATATTAGAAGTGGGAATGTGGTAACCCACCCTGTGGAAGGCATCTTTGAGCATCCCGATAAGATCTCTTTCTCCCATATTGAACCTCAGACTAATAAGGATGTGCAGGATGTGAATCTTATATAGTATACTGACAAGATGAGAGATGACTTTGTGGATAACACCCATGGTCGGCCTAGATACTCACTCCCCACCTCTGATAACACTGACATTAGAGGGGATATAGAGGATGTGACTATTCTGAATCAACTTGAGAGAAAAATGGAGGAAATTTCAATATGCAGCACACAGGGAGGTGCCCAATATCAGGATCATCCTACTATGGGCACACCCACTGATGGAATACCTAATTCCACAATTGATAAGGCACCTTCAGAGTAGATTTTTTTTATTTTCCACACACATGAGCACACAATATATTCACATGAATATTTATAGGGGTGTTCTAAATCTCTGGAACATATTGTTGTGGTCATAACATTTGTTGGAACCCATATAGATGTGGGACCTTCAAAGTAGAGTGTGGTAAATTTGTGCACACATGAGCACATAGGAAGTGCACATGAATTACTATTACCTTCTGTTGGGAAGAAGAAGCACATTTTTTATGTGCATGTTGATACTAATGGGATCAATAAAGATAGATCCGAGGTAATTTTAGGAGGGAATCCCAATGGTCTAGTAGCTGAAGGGAATGAGAAGAAGATTGAACTTGGATAAATGTGTACACCAATCAATGCTGGTGATAAACAGGACTGCCTAATAGAAGATCCACTCATGACTGAGAAAATTGGAGCTCAAGTCCCTTGATATGATAGTAGTAAAAAAATTAGAGGATAAATTTTCACAGGTGACACCCTCTAAATATTCCAAGAGGTAGGTTTCCAAAAACAATGATATTAGGATCATGAAATCCAAAAACACATTTAATCCATTGAGTGGAAATTTTTGGGCTGTTGAGTCAGAGGATCCACAACCCCCTGTACAGGTTAACAATATTATGAAAATGAGTGACCATATTAATAGAAGGGAATTTGGAAGTGTGGAGGGATCAAGGATGGAATCAACCCCAAAGGATGTATATAGTAAAAGGAAAAAGAAGAAAGGTAAAGGCCATGTTAGGATGGAAAAGGATGGAGGACCGGAGGAAAGGGGAAAATCCCTCAAATGATAAATCTCTTTAACTAGAATTGCTAAGGGATAGGGAATCCCCCAATGAACAAAGCCCTGAGACACTTTATTAGGGCCAAAAAACCAATGCTAATTGGAATAACTAAACCAAAAATGTTGTTTGAGAACTGGAAGACCTTCAAATGGGCTTCTATATGATACACATTTATTGATCAGAACCTTCAAAATCACAACATGTATCACCTATGGGTTCTTAGGCATGATAGAATTCAAGTTTCCACATGTACTCAAAAATATAAGATCATTACTGTCACTATTATCGTGTCATTCCAAATAGTTATGATCTATTGTGTGTATACATCGACATCATATATTATGAGAAGATATATATGGAGGAAGGTTGAGTAAACCTCCAGGATTGTTGTCCACAATTGGATGATCATGGGTTACTTTAACACTGTATTGAAACCTGATGAAAAAACTAGATGCAAATTCAATAAAATAGAAGCCATTAAATTTTCATCTTTTATTTATTAATGTAACCTTGTGGAGGTTCCAATTACTAGAGATGATTTCATATGGAGAAGATACACCTTGAATGGGAAGAAATATAGAAAACTAGATAGATGCTTTGTGAAAATGGATGAAAAAAGTACTGCTAATGGGTTTATATGTTATATCCTCCCTAAATATCATTCTAAACACAATATTATAATTTTGGAGGTATCTTACAAGGAAATGTTATCCCCTATCCCTTTTTATTTCAATAATGGATGGGTTTTCATTTCTGGTTATATAAAAATTATTTTGGAGGCCTGGAAGATTGTATTGATGGGAAGCCCAATGATGAGGCTTTTTGAGAACATAAATCATACTAAGAGACTCCTAAGAGAATGTAGAAAAAACTCCTTCCCAAAGCTCGATCTTGAAATTAAAGAGGCTAAACAACACCTTTCGAGTACTCAAGACAAAAATTTGAACTAGGGAATCCCCTCTAGGGAGGAGTTACAAGCTCACTCAAAGCTGGATGATCTTCTAACCATCAAAGATAGGATGAACATATTTTTTCAAAGATTTAATAAAGAGGGGAGGTAAAAAGTAGGGAACATTGTAATTATAATTAATGGATAGCTACATACCTCTGAGAATGATGTTTCAAAGGTAGTAGTTTACTGATTTAGTAGGATTTATGCAGATTATGGGTTGGAAAACAAATAAAATATGGTTAATAATATCACTCCATACATTGAAGAGCATAATAATCAAATACTTTTTATGCCACCAGAAAAATAATAAGTCAGGAATTCCCTTTTCTCTCTCAACATGGAGAGTGATACCAAAACTGATGGTTTTACAAATGAATTTTACATGTTTTATTAGGAAATCATACAAGATGGATTGATAAATGTAGTAAGGGATTTTTTCATTAATTCATCTTTTCCTTATGGGATTAACTCAAACTTTATCGCCTTGATTCCTAAAAAGGAGAATGAAGTTTACATTAAGAAATTTAGGCCAGTTTCTATTGGGAATTCTATCCCTAAAGTCATCAACAAAATTATAATGTCTAAGATGGAAGGTATCGTTAAAGAGCACATTACCTCAAACCAGTATGGCTTTTCTCTAGGAGATATAACCAAAACTACTTATTTACAGCCTCAAAAAGTATCAACATAATGAATAGAAAGGTGAAAGAATGAAAATTTTCCATTAATATTGATATATAAAAGGTTCTTTATACCCTTAAATGGATTTTCCTATTTAATATCCTTAGGATATATGGATTCTAAAGCACTTTTATCAGATTGATAAGCTCCATTATATCATCTTTAATGCTTTCCATTTTAATCAATGGGTCCCCAAGGGGGTTTTTTCAATGCACCAGGGGTGTTAGATAAGGATATCCACTCTCAGGGTTTCTATTTTCTCTTACTGAAGATTACTTAAGTAAATGTATTAATGACCTAGATCAGGTTGGTATGTACAAGAAAATCAAGGTTAGTAGGGGTCAACCCATTCCCTCACATCTATTATATGTAGATGACATACTCTTATTTGGGAAGGATTCAAAGGAAACCATAGATTCTATCCAATATCTCTCACTCATTATAAAGAAGTGACTGACCAGGCTATTATTTAGGGTAAATATTTCATTATGTTTGGTGATGGGCTTTCTGTGGGTCAAAAAAATATGATTACTAGAAGACTTAGAGTGATAAGGTGATCCCTTTAATTCAATTATCTTGGTGTTCCATTTTTTTTGGGAAAAGTGAAGAGTCAATATCTTAGAGGAATAAGCTTGGGTATCATCAATCAACTGGCCATATGGAAAGGGAAATCAATGTCTCGGGCTGGGAGGGTGTAACTTTTTAACTCGTTCATAAATTATAAATTTTTTTATTACTTTTTTATTTATAGGTGGATAATAAGTATTATCAGGGATCTACAAGGTATGATACAAAATTTATTTTGGTTGGATCTATTCATGAAAGAAAATTGATAACCGTCTCATGGAAGGATTGCATCAATCCCATTAAAATAGGGGGTCTCGACATCAAGGATCTAAATTTCTTTAATGCTAGTCTCATTAGAAAATTCACATAGAACCTGATACCTTATGATGACCCATCATATACTTTCTTATCAAGTAGGTTCAAGGGAAGGCTGTTGGATGGATACTCTTATTATCTTGGGTCATCTTTCTGGCCCTCTGTCAAGTAATCCTTCAATTATATTATACAAAATTCCAAATGGATGGTTATAAAGTAGTCTGATCTCAACTGTTGGGATGCTTGTTGGCTTGAAAAGATTCTTAAAGATAGATTGTCCATCCATCATGGTAGGATGCATATGATTATTTCTAAATTATTGACATAGTATAATAGCATGGATTCTGTTCCCTTGTAGGTGGTGATGGATATTCAAAGCCATGTTTTCATGGACACTAATACACTTTTCTGGAATTTCAATAGAATTGGATAGTTCAATGCTAAATAGTATTACAAAATGGTAAGTGAAATCACTATCATGACACCATCATGGCTGTACAAATTTATGGTACATTTCATCCAGCCCTCTAGATAGATTATACTATGGATAATCTGGAAGAATAGGTTGCTGACACACAAACAACTGAGAATGGTTGGAATGTGTTTTGTTTTGGCCTGCTGTATATGTTTAAGGGATGAAGAAAATGTGAAATACTTATTCCTTGACTGTACATATGCTAGAGAGATCTAGGAGTATGTAGGCCGTATGTTTGGAATTGAGCTGAATGTAGGTAGGCAGTTGGAAGACTTCATGGAATTCATTACCAACATCAGGAAAAGTGATAATATTCAACACCTTCTGGAAGCCGTAACCTCTATTTTTTTCTTCGATATAGAGGGCTCAGAATGGAATATTGTTTAATAATCAAGTTCCTTATATTCATGCATGAGGAGTGGCCATTCACCTAGAGGTAAATGTTGTGGTAATGGTGTAGGTGGGTGAAATGAATAACAACATGGGTGTTCTGAATATCTTAAGGATGCTGGGTGTTGTTGGAAGATCTAGACAACCCATTATGCTCAAATTGGTGAGATGGATTCCTCCAATTGAGTCATGGATAAAGGTAAATGTTAATGGTGAATCCTCTGGCATGCTAGGGACCTCGAGTTATGGAGTTATTTTTGGAACCACCGTGGATTTTTTAAAGGTTTATTCCATCATTATATTGGAATTGGAACTGCTTATGAATCAGAGTTATGTGCAATGATGTATGCCATTAAACATGGAATCCAATTCAAGTGGATTGACCTATGGATTGAATACGAATATAAAACTTATTTCACAACCTTAAAGGAGAGAAACATGAATGTTCCATGGAATATATTTCCACATTGGATAGAGTGAATCAAACAAGCCACTCAACTTCATCTGGTTATCTCACATGCATATAGGGAGGCTAACTTGGCAGAAGATGCATTGTCTAAGAAGGCAACTGTGGAAACTAGTACGATATGAACCTTCAGATCTCCTGAGTATTGTTCATCATTACTAGATGATGATATACGAGGAGTGGTATAATCCCATATTTTTAAGATCCCTTGTAATTTCTAACCTTTTATGTTTACTTTTTCATTAATAAATTTATAGGACTAGATTTTCTCAGATCCTAAACATTTTTGGTAATAAAAACATGTAATAAAGTACTGAAAAAGTTGGTTATAGGGTACTAAATACAACAAGTATCATAACATAGGTATTAATGATATGATATTATCTTATTATAATAATTTAATACCCCTTTTATTCTTTCCTCCAGAACCACACCAACAATTAAAATGTCGTCATGTTTATGTGCGGACTACTGCCTCCATGCACAACATGTCCAATTATTCATCATCGCCTTGAATTACTAGTTCAGAATCATTTTTAATGAATAAATATTATATTTATAACATGATTATTATTATAAAATGATAAATCATTTTACTTTTTACCTCCCTCCTATTTTATGGAAAATAAAATTGTCGGTCGTGTGTATGTGAAGATTACCGCCTCTACTCAGTGACACATTTGTATTCCATCACCACCAATCACCGATGACTTTAAAAATTATTTTGAAATATAAAAATTA
Source organism: Viscum album (assembly GCA_963277665.1). NCBI lineage: Eukaryota > Viridiplantae > Streptophyta > Magnoliopsida > Santalales > Viscaceae > Viscum > Viscum album. The sequence continues at coordinate 1,763,798,307 of OY728123.1, forward strand.
TATTTACAACATTATTAAAATTATATATATTTTTAATCTATTTTAAAAATAAACTTAAAAATGATCAACATGCTAAGATATTCACGTAAAAATCAACCAAACAACCTCGAGTAATCGATATGAGTGGAAACAATTTAATAAATACGAAACTTATGATGATAGGTAGATTTTTTAAAATTAATTATAGATGAATAAGGTTATTATTAAGTTTTTTATTAAACTTTATTTTATTATTTAGGAAGTTAATTGTAAGTAAAAAATGCTTTCAGACATAGGTAAGAATTTTGTCTAAAAAATTCCTTCTTTGAGACACATGTTATTTTTTGTACCTAATATATTTTAAATGGTTTATATAATTACAATTGGATATTCAATATCATTAATTATCATTATTCATAGTATTTTAAATTCAAATTCAAGCTATCCTTCTTTCAATTGGTTTTTATTATAATGTTCTTAATACATAAGGTGTTTTTGTCTCAAACTCCCTTTGTTGAGTCATGTTTTATTTTATGCACCAATTTACTTTTATATAGTGTATATGCAGATTAAATATTATGTTATCATGAAATATATTTTATTCATGGTATTTTAGGTCCATTTACATGATTTTTCTTCTTCAAGTGTTTTGATTAAAATTTTACCCAAGACTTAATTATTTTCTCAACTCAAGTTCCTTTTCCCATGAGTTGAAAAATCTATTATTGATTTTGATTTTACAAGTCTCATTTTCCTACCATTATCTTTAAAATGATAGATTTAATTTTTCTTTGGGGATTTAATATCCTCCCCTTTGATTAAACACTTCCTCAAATAAAAACATGATACTGATAAGAATATCTCCTATAGTTTCCAATGAATATTCTTCTTCCATATAAATGTTTTACCTATTGAAAGTATTTTATATAATTTTTCAAGTAACATTCATACTTATCTTCACCTCTTATCAATGTAAGTTTTTGTCATCCATTTTATGATTTGGTTTTCACTAAATGGTTTTAATAGACTCTAAATGTTTTTTTCATGACAAATTTTCAAAAGTTTTTTCTTCTAAGGTAATGTTTTAAAATGTTCCAAAATTCCTTATTTACAAATTGTTTTAAAAAGATAATTTTCAACTAAAATAAATTTCTTAAAAAAATGTTTTTATAAGTAAATATTTTAAATTTTTCTGTATGGTCCATTTTTTACCAAAAGGAATCTCTTTTACATGTTTCCATTTGAATGTATCTTTCTGCCACCTTTATCATTTTCAACAACACTTTCTATATACAATTTCAAGTTAAAAAAGGAAATTATTATTCTCAAGGTTTATTAAAACATTTTTTAATGTTTTAAAAGGAAAATAGAAATTATTATTTTCAAATAAATTTTCATAATACTTCTAAGATTTTTCTTCATCTACATCATATGATTGATCAAGGGTATTCTTTAAATGATACCATCAACCTTATTTATCCAAATAGATTATGAAATTCTATTTTAAATCTATGGGATGATCTATCATTTCTTTTGTCTTGCTAAATCATCCAATTGTATAGGAATGATTTTATTCCAATTCTTTTCCTCTATAAATTCCCTATATTCCATTACTTGATTGACGAGTGTTCACCTAGCTATCCAAAACATCGATTGATTGAGGAAAAATATAACGACCCACACTTTACATACATTGTTAATACTTCAAAATTGAATCACACTTATTACAACATATGACAAAACCACAAAGGACCGTATAGGTATAGTGTCTTTAGAAACTGGGAAACATAAACAACTGGTTCATAAATCTTCTACAGTGTCTCCCATTTATTTCATCATATCTAGGGTCCCTTTTAGCATATTCTACTTAATATCCATCTTCCTGACCTGGGGAAAAGAAAACATAAAAGGGTGAGCTCAAATGCTCAGCAAGGGAAAATAAAGGAAATAAAAATCATATCATATCTTTTTGAAAATCAAAACCTGCAAAAGAGATCATAATATCTTAACATGGAATAAATCATAGAAGTGAAAATGAGATCCCCAAAATCATAACATAAAACTTGAAACTTTGTGGCATGCACACATAATCATGGAAAATCATTTCTTGTTAGTCATGACTCATTGCCAAGACTATCTTAGTGGACAAAGTCCCTTTCTGAACCGAGTTCACTCCTCGTTTCAGTCCTGTATCACTGAACCGAAATAACCTTCCGTTCCAGCCATGTCTATCTCATGAGATATAAAATCATTACCCAATGCATTGGAGGGAGATATAGGTCCCACCCATCTTATAATGAATCCTTTCTTATGTGTGCCACATAATCATAAAACACGCATCATCGCATAACACATGTAACAAAAATGGGATTCTTGAAACATCATGACATCATAAATCAATTCATATATGATAAAGGAATTCATAAACATAATTCCATCACAACATAGTCAAACCAATGTAAAAATATGGATAGAAACAGAACCCTTTATTATCTTAGATGGAAAATAATTTTGATAAAACACTTGAATTGAATTCTTGAGGAAAATATCCTTTCTTCTTCAAAAATATTTTTCCTTTCATAACATGTCATACAACTTTAAAATAAAAGAAGTTGATTAAAAATAAACTTGAAAACTTGTAAAGGAAGCTTCTTTGAAGTAATGTTATAAAAATCCATTCATTCCGTATAAGTAAAAAAAACATTCTTCGTACTTTTGTCGGAAAAGTCAAAAAGTACCTCGTACGAAAAAAAACGACAAAAGATTCCGTTCATATTCTTTACTAAAAACTCACCGAAGGGTAAAATTGGATTTAAACTATTGTAAGTGTATGGAAACAATATTAAATATTGAGGGAACATGGATGTGGATGATAAAATACACCCCAGTAAATACTTACGAATAAACAATCTCGGATAAAAATGAGATTGTGGTATTTTCCCTTACCTTAGGTCCGATTTGCTTTGTTCGTGTCCGAAGCTCCTGTATAATGGTTTAAATAATGTTATTTACTTATTCCAGAATCATACATATTGATATGAGATCATATATGGTCATATTATTAGCTTCTTGTTAGTAATATTTCATTGTTACTTTTTACTCGGGTCTTTATAACTTTTTGTTCTTATGCGTGTTTTGTCGAATAAATTCTTATTCTTATCTTTAGGTTATAGATAATTCATTTCAAGAATGGTATTAGTGTATTATATACCATATTCATTCATTCAATTCATTTATATAATCATTATGAAATGAAGATCATGTAGAACGAGTCGCATCACATCGTGGAGACGGTATTCCGTACGTACGCACGAGTGATGATATCGTTCCTATGATCGTGGAATTGTATTGGAGTATATATATATATTATTTCAGTATCAATATCACTTAATAATAATCATATATAGTTACTGATTACACCATTATACCCATCCTTGTAAGGTGATGGTGGAAAATAGATTACACCACGGCGTGGAGACGGTATTCCGTACGTACGCACGCGCGGTGATTTCATTTTTCCGTAGGATGGATAGAAGGTGAATTAGGGTTGTTTCATATTTATAATAACATATCAGTATGTAAGTAATACTGATGTTATTACTTTATCATGAAACAACTAAAGAAGAAGAAGTTGAAGAAGAAAGAAATTGAAAAGATCGGTAATGGATATTACCTCTTCTTTGGAACGCCTTTTTGAATCCTCCACTTAAGGAACTAAGATTGGTCTTTGGAGAATACCAGGACCTCTAGGATTATTCTAGGGAAGTGGATAAGGGAAAATGGCAGGGGTTGGCCGAGCTTGAGTGCTCAAATTGGTGTGAGGAGGAGGGGGAGGAGGTGCCCTTTTATAAGGGAGGAGAGGGGCACCTTAGGAATATCTCAAAATATTATTTTATATTAAAGTCAAAATCGGTTTATAATGGTTCCAAAGGGTCTTATTTCGAAGCCAAAGTGGGGATGGGTCGAAATCCTATCAACCAATAGAATTTAGACAAGTTTAGGGTATTATTTTAACCTTATCAATTAGATTTAACTCTAAGTTAAATAATTTAACTTTTACCATGACTTTTTGTTTTCTTTCACTATATGGTTAATACACTTACTATAACATGCCAAACGAACCCCAAATTGTTTATTACTAAAATATATATCCTTATCTAAGTAATTTGGCCGAACCTTAGATTTTTAGGAATAAAATAACAATTAATAATATAATATTTGATTTAAAAACTATTTTTGTCAATTTTGACACTATTTGATATATGATTTTTGTCAAAGTCATAACAGAATTATATGTTCGAACCAAGTTGATTAAATCAATAATAATATATCATAGTAACCTATAAAATTAGTGGAATTCATAAAAAGTCTCAAATTACATTTATTTTGGTATTTATATTATCAATTTTGTCAATATTTCATTAATAAGATAATTACTGCATCATCTTTGTGTCATAAATAAATTAAATTATTTGATGTCTAAAAATTACAAATAAAATACCATCATGTAGGAAATCTTTTTAGCTTTCTAATGAATATTTACAATCGAATTTATCTTATGTATAACCCTATATTAAAAATGATTTACTTATTAAACTTTGATTTTAACTATTTTAACACTTCTTTAAATAAATTAATAATAAATGTCCTAATCTAATCCAAGTGGGCCTAAATGGTCATATTTTATTCCTAAGTTTGTTTTTGGTCGAATTACACTTGTCCAATAGAATTAGGACATGTGTTAGGGTAATATTAATATCATAATTACCCTTAGTTACCCTATTTACTATTAACCGCGGTAAAAATAGTAAAAAGTTACTATTCACCAAAAAATTATTTTCATCTCATTGAACCACATTTTAGTCCTTGATATTAACCGTGTCTCTCGGATTTTTGAAATTCCATTCACAGAAGCGGTAAAATTAAGTTTTATGCAAAATTCAGTTTTTAACCTACCACTTAGTGGTTTCACTATTCATCAAAAATTGAAAGTTTTCAGAAAAATACCAAAATTTCACCCTAGGCTAATTTCGATATTCTGAGTCCAAAAATGAAGTCCATTTTGAAAAATAAAATTTATAAAATTTCAAAAAGTGGTTATTACTATTCATAATGGCTAGTTTTAATAGCATATTGTTGTTTAGTGAAACTCGGTATTGCGTACGACGCAAGCTATCGAGGAAGGTCGCGATTGCGTGTAAAGCAAGCCAAGAAAGTGTTGTGTAGAAAAAGATTCCTTTGATGATTTATATAACATAAAAGTCTCGGGTGTTACAAAAAAGTTTTCTAAACCGTATATCATTTTTTATATGGTGTAAATACCAAATAATCCATATTGAGTGGTATTTATATATAATGATGCATAATGAAATTGGATACCCATTTATTTTCCATGTGTTTATCATATTATGTTTATTAGTGAAATTATGAATTTTTCCTTGTGGAAAACATTTACTGAGAACATAAAATCCATTTTATTTCCTTGAGTTTTATGATATATTGATTAAAAACACGTGTCAAACATATTTATGATTTTCATTATCTGATGGGTATACCCATAATTATATAGCCCTTAAATTCATTAGGTAATGTTTTCATTTCATGAGATATCATGGTGCATGGGCAGTGAGACTAGCCAACTATGGTGCATGTCACACACGTGAATTTTTTATATATTCATATTTCATTTAATTTCCATTACTGATTTTTTTTGGGGGGTTTACCACTCATTTTGGTGAAAATGGTGGGTTTTGAAAATTTGGGCCAAACCGCGAGCCCAATTCCAGATTTAAAAACTAATTTTGTTTCTTCTATAACTCCTTCAATTTTTACTATTTTAAACCCATCACACTTCCCAATTGGCATAACCTGATATATTAAAATCACCATGTCCCTTTCGACCACATATAAATCCAAAATCATGATGGATTTGGGTTTTTGATTTAGGTAATGGGCCTGCCCGTAGGCCCATTTCCTGCTTTAAATATTTTTTTTAAATTTTCCATATCTCATTCATTTTTTACTGTTTTCCAGTGATTCCACCTCCCTCTCAAATACAGTAGACCTAGGATCACCCCCATTATTGGTTTCGCAATTTTGGAGCTCAGGTGAGCCGAGAAGTAGGGAAATCTTTCATACTCTTTATCAAATCGACCAGATTTGACGAGGTAAAATGAATCTTTCATAAATCCTTCAATTTTCATCATTTTCCCCCCATTTAAGCCCCCACATGACCTAATATGACTCCTTAGAACCTCCATACCAGTTTTGGGTACTTGGAGATTCATAGTTAGGTGGATTGGGGCCGATTTCTTCAAGATATTTCAAGTAAGGGAATTCCTTCTTGGTTCCTTCCATCCTCTTTTAGTTTTATTTCCTATTTCTTGAAGTTCCTCATGTCCAGAAGTTAGGGTTCGATCCTAAGGTCTGATTTGGTATCTTTTGGGTCAATGTTTGGTGGTACAGGTCCAGATTTATATTCCTTGTGGTGCGACGGTGGTGCGCTTAAGGTTTCGCACCAAGTTTTGAGGGTTTCGACTCAAAAGGTAGGTGATTCCATGTGTAACCATTTTATGATGAGTTAGCTTGCTTGGTTTATTAATTTAGTATGTTTATAATCTGATTTTTGTGGTGTGAAAATTGTTTTTGATGAATTTGGTTAAACATTTAATTTTTAGTTGTATTTTAGCTTGAAATTGGGTACTTTTCATGTGTGACTCTTGGGGTAATGTTTGGGTTTAGTTTATAACATATGAAAGTGATTTATTAGTCTTGAAAGGGGCTGTAAATTCTGGTTTTGTAATTACTTATTATTATGTGGGCCTTGAAAAGTGGTTTTTATTGAGTTTAAGGTGTAAAACTGTGTTTTACTTCTTGAAGGTGATTTATGAAAACATGTGTTTTTCATGTGTATCTTTGTGGTATTATTTGATGTATTTTTATAACACTTGGGGGTGGTTTAATAATTGTTTTAGGGATGAAAATTCTGTTTTGTATTGTTATTTTTATGATTTTGGTTTTGAATGAGGGGTTTGAAATGGGTTTAGTGTGCAAACAATGGTTATACCACTTGGGTTTGTTTTATAAAAATTGAAAATGTTTTATTTGGTTAAACAAAGTTGGGAAAGGGTGTATATGTACTGTTTGGGTGAGTGTGTTCACCTAATGTGTGTTTTTGAATGGTAAAGTGGTGATTTGAGATATCAAACATTTTTAGAATGTTTTATAAATTGCCGAAATGTTTTACTAAATTGTGTTTTGTGTGTGAAACACGGGTGTGGGATGTTTCGTGTGAGTTTATTGATAAAATGAATTGTAAAGGTGAGAAGGGTATTATGTGACATATGTGTGGACTGTTATGTGAGTTGAATATCTTGTAATGGTTTTATAAAATCGATTAAAGGATTTGTGGAAGTGTTAAAGAAATGTGAAAAGTGTTGTAGGCAATTTTGGTGTGAGTTTGATTTTAAAATGCATTTGAATGAAAAGTGGAATTTTTGACTTGTGTGATATACATGGGGCTTTTTGGTTAATGTGTGATGTGAAATTGATATTTTCATTTGAAAACTATACTTCTTGGATTGTTTAACTTGTTTGAGCACAAAGGGAAAACCCGGGTATCTAGGTGGGTGGACGTGTACTAGTATGGTAGTGAATCCGTGGGGTTTGGCCTTAGTTTCACTTAGCAAGATTGACGCTTACAACTCTAACTAAACTATGATGATGATGATTTGGGACCACTAGGTTATGGGTATGATCCCTACTAGTGGCTCATGCACGAGAACATATATTTTTTTGTGGTTACTCTCACCGAGATACGAGGTACCTGGGACCCACAGCTAGCTAGTGCCTAGGGGTTATTTCCTATCACTTGTGCTCATTAGATCCTTTGTACTTACTGTCGGTATACGGTATTGTTGGATGGAAAATTCAGTATCTTTGTTATTGATTTTAAAATTGTTGTTCCTTTAAAATTATCCCACATGAAAACTATTTTCATTTATTATTGCATCCTTTAGAAAATTGTAACTAGCATTTCTTATTTACAAAACTTGAAATGCTTTTTGTCATGAAATGTTTATCACATGGAATCTCATAGAGGTGGTATCCTATTGGGCTTTCGTTCACACCCTACTTACACATTTGGGTGTAAGTAGACTTGCTTATTTTATGTCACAGGTTTGGGTACAGGTTTTATGCCTTTGGTTCGGGTTTTTAGCGGTCCATCGTGATGCAGTGTCGTGGAGATGGCTTAAGGGCGATGCCTCTTTCCATGTGGAGGTTCTTGGGCTGTCTTTTCTTGGGGTTGTACCTTTGTAATGGTGTTCAAAAATTGTTTAAAAATGTGTAATTAAGTTCTGAATTTTAGTAAAAGATGTTTTGGTTTGAAAAATCCAGATCTGACTTCTTGGATTCATTTGTTGTTTTAAGTATAAAAACTCAGGTAAATCTTTCCCAATTTTCAGTTTTTAATACCCAGGCACTTGTGCCAGCCCATGGGGATCGGGAACGCCCTTTGGGACTTGCCACAGGTCGGGTCGGGTGCTGGTTTTGGCGGCGACCAGATTCGGTTCATGACAGTGCACGGGTAGTTAACCTAGCCAACTATGGTGTTTTAATAAGGTAAGGAACCTTGATTTATCCTCATGGTGTCATGATTATGTTGTCACCACATTCTTATGATTCTATGATCTTATGTCATGATCATTGTTTAATATATGTACATATTATATCATCTCTATATTCCATGCTTACATGATCATGATTATCCTCATTATTATATAATGTTATGCCTCATGGATCTCATGTTATTCTTTATTATTCTTACCTTTACTCAGTGTTTTATCTTAAATATTCTTATTTTCCCCTTTCCCTAGGTTATCAAAGAAATAATTAAGTATTATAATCCTAAAATAGTATCTTGGATGGATAATTTATAGGCAACATTAAAGAATCATTATAGATTTATTAGCTTCTTATATGGTGATTTTTCCCTTGGATGAGGAAGACATAGTTTTTATTAGATATTGATTTTTCATAATTCTCTAAAAATCTAAACTAAAAGGTCCTAAAATTGTAAATGTTTTAAATATATTGTAATCATATATGTGTATCAAATCTAGTGTTTTAATTTATGTATTTTTGGAACTGGATCTAAGAGCGTGGGTCTGAGGGTTTTATAGTTGGTATCAAAGGAGTGTTTAGATAACATTAGAGGTTAGGATGTTATTGGTTGAAGATGATTTATGATTTATGAATGAAACCAAGGTTTTATGAGTTAAGTATGAACTTGGTTTCAATGGTATAGATAAACCTTTAGGTTATAAATATTGAATATTTTATATTGTTTGGGGATTAGGATAAGTGACCTTTAGTAGAAACCCTAAGTATAAGTCTAAGTATAGGAGAACCTCCTAAAATTTTGATAAAGTAGATATTGTGTAGTTTTCCTAGAAATTACATCCCTATTTGAATAATGGAAATTGGACACATTTTTGAAACACATGCATCTAAGGGTAACAACCCCGAAAAGATTTGGTCGGGTATATATAGGTCATCATTTTGGTGCAAGGTGAATGGGACCGAACTGTGCACTTATCCAGACACTCCCAAGAGATATTCTTGGGTTAATTCATGTTATATTTATAAACCATCATGAATGATTTTAATATATTCTTTAATGGAAGTTAACTAGATTAGATAACCTAATATTAAAATGACCATGGATAACCTAGATTGGGGCTAAAGACTCATAATTTGGGGTATACACATCATTTATGAATTATTTCTTCTATTATAATAGTTTTACCTTGGTAAATTTACTAATTTAAGTATTATAATCCCTAAAATTTCATTTAAAGTAATGTTTTGAGAAATGAGGAACCAAGCTAATAATGGATGCAATGGACAATGCAATGATTTTCCCAACCTACAATCTATTGGAACAAGAATTGAGATTCAAAATCTTGTTATTGTTCCAAATAAACTATCACAAAATATGATTAATAATGTGAACATAGTTGAAGCCAAAACACACCAAGAAGAGAAGGATTAAGTCTCATGAAAATTCACGTGATGAATATGATGAAGGAAAAAAGATACAATTTCCTTCATGTAAAATACGTGGGAAGAAACACACTGGGTTATGTCTCAAAGGAATTAAAAAATGTTTTATGTATAGAAAAGAAGGACATAAATCATCTATCTATCAAGGTAAAATGAAGTATTTAGTTAACTTGATAGAGGAAGAATATTTTCCTTCTAGTATTACTTAAGATATTAATGTATACATTTCATTTGATATTTTATCTTGAGATACAATTTCCTTCATGTAAAAAATGTGGGAAGAAACACAATAGGGTATGTATTAAAGGAATTGAAAAATGTTTTATTTTTTGGAAAATAAGGTCATAAATAATATATAAGTTGAGGAAAAATTAATTATTCATTTAACTCAATTAGGGAATATTTTCCTTCTAGTTTTACTTAATATATTAATATAGAAATTTCATTTGAAATTTTATCTGTCAAGGTAAAATGAAGTATTCACTACTCATTATGCGGTGACATGTGTATGACCTAGGTCATGGATTAACCTAAATTCTCTCACTAAAATTGGTGGATATAATACTCTCTATTTTTTTAATACAACACATTATTTGAGAAATAAGTTACCCTAATGTTATTTTTGATGGGAAAGATTGAGATTGAGGGTGAAACAATATCTATCTTGCTCATATTGGGGTTTTAAAATAATCATATTTAAAATATCATTATGATTATATATTATATATTATATATCTATTTATGATAAAAAATATTAAAATTGTTAAAATTGTAAAATTGGTTTGAAATACTATTAGAAACACTTAATGTTTAAAAGGATATTTTTAAATAAAAGCAGTTTATTTTTATATTTTGTATTTTCTATTAAAAGTTAAATAAATAATTTTAGAAATATAATTTTATAAAAATAAATTTATTTTTGAATTTATAATATAAAAATTTATTTAGTATGAATTTTGGATCATTTTCTTAAGATATTTATTTTTTTAGTCAAAAATGTGGTTTTTATGAAAATTATAATTTTCATGACTTTATCAATATATAAGAATGACATAAAAGGTCATAAAACCATATAAGTGATAAAATATGAAACTAAAGAATAAATTTATGCATTTTAAAATATTAGTTGAACTTATAAAACTCATGCCCAACATTTTTAAAACTAAAGTAAAATGTTACTTTAATAAAGAAAACAATTTTATATCTTTTCTTTTAATTAATTAATATTTTATTAAATTTTAGTTTTGGATTGATTTTAATTTTTCATAACCTAAATTTTAATTATAATAAAATAATTACTATCATAAAAAATTAGTAACAATAAAAAATTATCTTATACATAATTTTAAAGTTTAAAAAAGATATTTTATTTTAAAAACAATTTTTAAGTGTTATGTGTGTTTAATTTAAAATTATTATTTCTCTTATTTATGAAATAAATTAGGTTAAATGGATCCTAAATTTAGAATAAACATGTAAAAATTTGGTAATAATGGTCGAATTATATATTTTTTTCAATAAAATAATTGACATGATTAATATTTAATTAAGAGTAATAAGTGTTTAAATTAATAATCTAAAGTTTATTGAATTTTTATTTGTTTTATTGACCTTTAGACATTCTAGAAACCCTTTTTTATGTTGTAAATTCATACCAACATGTCTCACCAACCAAGCCACACCTAACTCACCTAACTTTCGTCCACTTCCATTCTCACAACTTACTTAACATTATTTTCCATGGAAAATGAATTTTTCTTCACTTATAAAAGGAGACCACTTAAACCCATTCCATGATTAACCTCCCATTCAAATTATTCTTGAAACTCTATCATAATTACCTCTCCTAGAAGTTTCTTACATGACCTTAATCCTCTAGTCACTATAATATTACCCAACTCTTCCTTTTTCAACAAGAATTTTAAGAGAAAGTTCAAAGTCTCAAAAAAGGTATCACAATTTTCCGAATCTTTCTTTCTTATTATTTATTTCTTCTAAAAACTATAATATATTCTATCCATGAGAGTATTTTAGGTTTTAGTCATAGTGGAATCATTCTTTTATGGTATGACCAACTTAGATTTTAGTCGCAAATCATGTGTAATCATTGCTTCACATGATCAAAACACAATGTCCAACAAAAATAGTATATTACTTGACTAGATTAAAATGTTGTAACCATAAGTGAAGGATCTTTACATATAATTTATAATTAATTTATAAGTAGATATATAATTACCTCAACTCATAATTCTATCTCCATTGATGATTCAGTGGAATAGATATCGTCACATCATTGTTGCACTATAGGATCCAAGTGAAGAATCCCTTTAGCAGTGATCCACACGTGCACTATAATCTCATAATATCATCGTATAATTGATAGGTTCTAGCATGACCAATCCTGATCACTTGCGTTGTTTGTAGTTGATCGCATCAGAATTTTTCTCGAGAGAGGAAGAAATCTTGATGATCTCTTTTCATCTTGAGGAGGGAGGGGAGGAGTGCGCCCTCGATCTCTTGATCTCTCTCTTGGGATTGAGAGATTTGCATTATATCCATTATACACAACCAATTGTGTTTTGTAAAGTGATATAATAAGATATTTATTATGGTAGGTAAATTTCACACTAAACCCTTTTCATCTTTATAATTCATCTTTGACCCAATGTCAAATAATAATAATAATAATAATACTAATATTATTATTATTAATCAATTGACATGTGAAACACCTTTAATAATATATAAATAAATATCATTTATATTATTTCTAATTGGACCATTAAACTCAGTCCATTTTCCTTTATCGATATTTACCGATCCTCAAATAATGACTATTTAATAAAAAAATGTCACTGCATTATTCTATGAAAAATATAATAAAAATAATATTCTCCAAACATGAAAATAAATATTTATTATTATTATTATTATTTAACTCACTTATTATTTTGAACAACTTGTGATTAAATTATGGTGATCAACCAAACCGAATAAATATTATTTATTCTAACTTGTTAAATTCAATACTTTAATTTAATCAATATTACATATACATTTAGTGTGTGACCTTATAGGTCTCTTTCTCATTGGAATTAGGCATAACAACCTAAAGTCCAAGGTTAAAATATAACAACATGCTAATACCTATATAGAGAAAGAAGTTAATGTCACAACAATACCCAACATCCTACGAGCATTTACTATGTAATATAATCCTTTATCATGATATCTCTAATCAACCAGGTTGCATGCCAGTGTCATAAACCTATATGCTCGTTATATCTTTCTTTGACTTTCTAGAAATTAACTCACCCACCACACATCAAGACCATGAATTTATACAAGTAGTTCCATTCCCATCAAATTACTTGATATATCAACTTTTTTCTAGGGATAGAAGGGATAAATCCTTTCTCACATCACCCATTAATGAAATATCACTCGTGATACACCTAATGTATCCTACTTCACCATGAGAATATGTCATCATGGTTTTCATCAATACATCAAAGTACATGATTCATGATATACATTAATGATAATCTTAATGTATAAGGATCAATACAAACATCCACTGATAAGAACATCTAATGAAACATGGAAATGTGAATTTCTAAATGATGTTCATGTTCTCATAACCTCCTATATTGGATATTACCAAGGAAAAACACCATGAGAAGATGTATCAATGTATTATGAGATTTCTAACCCCGGTAGCCTATATCATCAGTGTCCCATCATATAATATCATCAGACCATAGAACACATATTCAAGAATAATATCATAGTACTTTGAGATTCTCATCATAGCGGAGAACATACATGACATTTTAGTGAGACACATGTTCTTAGGACAATATCACATACAAATTTTGTATAGAGGAGCAATCCTGATATGATAAGAAACTTAATAAATAATGAAAACATGTAATCAAGTACTAAACAAGTTGGTTTTATGGAATCAACACCAATAAATTACCACTTGCACTAGAGCCAACTGATGACAACTTTCAGTTCAATAGCTATCACATGATACTCATTCCTCTAATGAGATAAATCCTCTATCAAGGGGTTCACCTTGTTTTCCTCCATGGATACTCTACTTACCGGAACTTCACATCATTGAGAAAAATCTCTCAAGAGATGAAACTTTTGAAGTATGTGCTTTTTTACTTTTTTGTGACTTTTTCTCATTAGAGAGATCCACCACCGTAGTGTTATTATAGTAAACTATAATATGATCTTTACTTATAAGTACCACATAAAACTCTTGGATTTTTTTGAATCCAAACTAATTCCTTGGATAAATAGGAATTCATAATATACTTGGACTCTACTATAGAATTAGTGAAAACTAGATACTTTAAACTCTTCCAACTCACAACTCCTTCATCGAGACAAAATATATATCCAGACCACGAATTCAAATCATTTTGACCTGTCTAAAATCTAGCATCTGTATAACCCCTGATGACTCGATATTTATCCCCTTTATATATTTAGAATATATCCTAAGTTTTCTTCACACACTTAAGGATAGTCTTAACATCAGTCCAATGTTTTTCACTTGGATATGATTTATATATTTTTACCATTCTCAAAGAATATTCAACATAATTTATTATACATAACATGAAATTCATGATAGATCCTATCACAAAAGTGTATGAGATCTTACTCATTCTTTCTCCTTCCTTTTATGTATGAGGACACATTTTATTAGAAAGATGTATACCATGTGACACTGAAACCAATCCCATCTTGGATTTATCCACACTGAACCTCTTCAATATCTAGGAAATATATGTACTTTGACTTATGCCAACCAGCCTCTTGGATCTATCATGCATGATCTTGATCCCTATAATATAGGATGCTTTACCTTAGTACTTCATTGAGAAGCACTTGACCAACCATGCCTTAACCTCTTGTATGGTTGGTCTATTTTTTCCAATTAGTAATATTTAATTAACATAAACTACTATGAAAAAAACTATACAACCACTAAACCTATTGTAATCACATAACTCACATTCATTATTAATGAAGCCAAATTATTTTATGGCTTCATCAAATCAAATGTTCCATGAAATGGATGCTTATTTTAATCTATAAATCGATATCAGTATCTTTCATACATTTTTGGAATTTTCTAGAGTCACAAACCTTTCTGGTTATGTCATATACACATCCTATTAAAGGTGACTATTAAGGAAAGTAGTTTTGACATCCATTTTCCAAATCTCATAGTCATGATAAGTTGCTATGGAAAACAATATTCTGATGGATTTAAACATGGAAACTTTAGAAAAGGTTTTATCATAATCAATGACTTAATGTTGTATAAACCATTTATCCGCTAGTCATGATTTGCAGGTATTTAATTTATCTTCCATGTCTATTTTTATATTGAATACCCATTTACACTAAATAGTTTTTACATCAATTGGATGATCAATCAAAACTCAAAATTGGTTTTAATACATGGAATACATCTCAGAATTCATGGTTTATTACCATATTACAACTTTTATGCTTTATACTTCATCCTTATAAGAGATAGGATCAACATTGTTAACCAATAACAAGTCACCATCATCAGTGAATAGAAAACCACATCTCTCTGGTTCTCTCACCTCTCTTGAGATCCTATGTAGTTCTTGTATTTTTGGAACAAACTCTTCAATAGGGACTAGTGGAATCTATTCATGTGCCAAATTTTGTGTATCTTGAGCATCAAATTCATTAAAATTAATCTTTCTCCCACTATCCTCCCTAAGGATGTTCTCCCTCTCAAGAAAGACAACCTATCTCGTGACAATTACTTTCTTATATAAAGGGTTTTATAAATAGTATCTCATTATTTAATTAGGATACCCTATAAAGATACAATTCATGCCTCAGGGTGATAGTTTGTTTCTATAGATTTCCTTAACAAATGACATGAAACCTCATGTACAAACATGTGACAAAATGGGTTTCCTTCCACTCTATAACTCAAAGGGAATATAGTTTTCCACTTTAGTTAGTACTCAATTTCATAAGTTTGATACCATCTGTAGTGTATATCCCCAAAAGGATAATGGAAGGCTTGTATGGATCATCATCAACCTTAAAATGTCCAATAAGGTACAATTCCTCATTTCACTAACACCATTCCACTATGGTGTATAAGGTGGAGTGAGTTGAGATAAAATCCCACACTCCCATAAAAATTTAATAAATTCTTGGTTAAAATATTCACTACCTTGATTTGATCGAAGTTTCTTTATCTTCTTACCAAGATGATTCTCAAACTAATTCTTCAACTCTTTGAAATTATAAAAGGATTCATACTTATACCTTATAAAGTAGATATAACCATACCTACTCAATGAAGGACCCCAGAACACCCTGAGAGGGGAGGGGTGAATCAGGGTGTCAACTTTTTCTTTTAAACTGATGGATCTTGTTCCCATGTTGGTAGGAACCTGTTAAACCTATCTGAAGAGGAAGTGCAGAAAATAAATAATCATATGCAAAGCAATGGCACAAAAATTTTACTTGGTTCACCACTAAGGTCACATATAAGGATCATATGCTGATAGTGTGTCGGTCATACCAAAAACCACTAATCTTTACAAATTGTGGATTATAAGAGTTTAGCACAGTCACTATGTTCCAAGTGCACTGCCTTTAAAAGGTTTTAGGGATAACACATTGTGTCCCTCAGATCACTTCTGCTGACTCTCCCTTGCTCACTACGCTGGAAGAATCTTCACTCAGTTTAACAACTTGAAGGTCACTTCAATGGTTTAACATTAGATCATGCATTCTCAACTGTAAATAGATGCTCTATTGAAGTCTTGTAATCACCCACAGATGTAATTTATTTTCCCGTACACTGATATGTTATGGAAATTAATTTTGGAAACTGATTTGGTCAATTTTTAGGCTTCCTTGAGCGTTTTGCGTACTGCTTCTGTTTCCACGTACCACTGTTGTTTTTGTGTACCGTCTAGCTGTTTCTGCATACTGTCCAGCTGTTTCCATGTACCATCCAACTCCTCTACAAACTGTCCTTCTCCTTGTACTTCCCTACTCTGTGTACTACTCCACTCCTCTACGTACTGTCCTGCTCCACGTACTTCCTTTCTCAACTATGTAATGTGAGAGCTGCCTACATGAACCGTGCTCTCTCCCATGAACTGTTTTCCTTACGCGGATGATTCTCTGTGCATACCGTCTTCTCCTCCATGTACCACTTCAGACTTCATCGAATTTCTTCCCAAAATTTTAATCTCCAATATAATACCTTAACAAAGGGTATTACTTCTCCTTAAATAGGTACATAACTCCACAAATTTTAGTAATCTTATTTACCCAAATTTTCAATGTGGGACAATCTTCACTGTAAACTGAACTCCATATGCGTACTGTTAACCTCCACCGCATACTGCAATCCTCTGAACTAAAAAACTTTATTGTGTACCGTTAACCTTCCACGTACCATATGTCTGTCGGTCCACATACTGCATCTCTTCACTACATACCGTTGCTGCGAACCATTTTCAGCAGCATTTTGCATACCACACGCCTTCACCGCGTACCATCACTGCGAACTATTTTCAGTTATGCACACCATTCTGCATACCACACGCCTTCACTGTGTACTTCACGCCTTCACCGCATACCATGTACCTTCACCACATATCGCATGCCTTCACCGCATACCACACACCTTCACCACATACCATTGCTACGAACCATTACCAAACTCCTGATTTTTGAGGCCTAAAAAATTGGAAAACATTGGGAAACTGCACCACCTTCAATACTGATTTCAGCCTCAAATGTATGACCCTATTCTTTTCAAATTCCCTATTCATCCATGTGAATATTGACAAAAAACACAAACCAACCTCTATTATTAACAATGAGTAACCTTGGTTCCAACAATCTCCCCCATTGGGTTTGTTGGAAATCTCTAGATAAATTCACCAATGTGCCATCCACGATCAAAACATGAACCTTAAAGAAACAACTCATCCATCACTCTAAGTCTACGTGAGCAGTGCTCGGTGTAGAAAACAAGAGATAGGATATAAATTGAGTTCTTATCCTTTTTTTTCTCCCCCATAGTTTCATTTATGGATTTTTCTATTCTCTATATTTCCCATAACCAGAAAGAAATAGAAAACTATCCATTGAATTTATCCATTCTCCCCCATTGACAATAAACCCAATGAACAAAATCTTGACTTGTAGAGTTAAAAAAAATATTCTCCCCTGGATCGTATCTCCCTCATAAAACTGCATCATTTCCAAAAACAGATTAAAAATAGTTAAAATGACCAGGGAGAGGGGAATCTTGTAACCTCCTTATTCACTACGAGGTGGCTGAACACCGAGATTCAACCGATGTTTCTCAAATATATCCACTGACAATGGATTAGTCATAATGTTAGCCACTTGCTCATCAGTTCCCATATGGTCCATTTTGATCACACCTTGTTCAACTTTTTCCTTGATGAAGTGATATATGATCTCAATATGCTTCGTATGAGAATGTTGAACCGGATTCTTCATAAGATCAATTGTACTCTTGTTATCATAGTAAATCACCATTGGTTGTTTCACATCATCACCTATGTCACTCAGTTCCTTCTTCATCCAAAGTAACTGAGTGCACGCCATGGTAGAAAATATATATTCAGCTTCAGTAGTACTAAGTGAAGTAATTTCTTGTTTCTTGATTAACCATCCCACACATTTCTTCACAATATAGAGTACTCCACCACTGGTAGACTTTCTTTCCACTACATCTCCAACCCATTCATCATCAGAAAATGCTGATAGTTCACTATCTCTTCCTGCAACAAAGTATAGACTATAATTATGTGTACATTTAATGTATCTCATGATTCTTTTCACTACCTCTATATGTTCTTCCTTCGGATTACTCTAAAAGTGATCCGCAAGGCAAGTTGCAAAGATAATATCTAGCCGTATCACCATCAGACATAGTAGGATTCTAATGATTCTTCTGTACATGGTGGGATCCACAGAAGTCCCTTCATCATGCTTTCCAAACTTTGATCCAACCACAATCAAAGTCAACATTGGTTTGGAATCATGGATATTGAATTTCTTCAGTAGCTCTCTTGCATACTTTTCTTGAGAAATGAAAGTGTAATCATTCTTCTAAAGAATCTTTAACCCTGAAAAGTATGCAATTTCACAAATCATGGACATTTCAAATTATAATTTTATGTTATTGGAAAATTCATCCACTGATCCATGTCTGCTTCCACAAAAAATAATATCATCCACACATACCAATACCATGAACTAATCCTATTGAGAGTTCTTCACATGGAGATTGTGATCCACTCCTCCTCTTTCAAAATTAAGCTTTCTTAGATAAGTGTCCAACCGAGAGTACCACACTCGTGGTGCCTGTTTCAAGCCATAAAGAAATTTCTTTAATTTGAAAACCTTCAGTTTATCATTGCCAAGAAAGAACCCTACGAGTTGTTCAATGTAGAAATATTCTTCCAATACTCCATTTAATAATGCTGTCTTGACATCCATTTGATACACTTTATAACCTATTTGGATTACCATGGCAAGAAATAGCCTGATTGACTCCAGTCTCGCTATGGGATAAAATGACTCCTCAACATCAATGCCTTCGATTTGTGAATATCCTTTATAGACCAAGCAAGCCTTATTTATGATCACATTTCCGTGTTCGTCAAATTTGATCTTGAAAATACACTTCATACCAATCACATTATGATCTTCAGGTCTTTTAACAAGATCCCATGTATGATTTTTTTCAATCTAATCTAACTCTTCATTCATTGATTTCACCCATGACTCATCCTTTGGAGCCTCTTCAAATGAGGATGGTTCTAAAACTGATATAAATATAGATTGTGCATTATCACTCATTCTCCTTGTCTATATAGGTGCATTCCGATCCCCGATAATGTTGGACTGATCAAGATCTACTCATTGATTTATCCTTTGGGGTTCGACTGAATTATCTCCATCTATGGCTTCCTCTTCTGATTCTTCTTCAGAGTCAACATCATGATGTGACTCCTGAGAGTTTTTCACACCTTCCTCTACCTCTATATTATCATTTGTTCCATGTTCACATTCTTCCTCATCTTCTCTCACATTAGCATAATAATTCATTGAAGCATTTAGGTTTTTCTCTTCAATGAACTTTACATCACTGCTTTCCACAATTCTTCCCAAGATCTTATTAAAACAATTATAGGATTTTATATTCATTGAGTATCTAAGAAATATTCCTTCATTTTCATTATCTCCATACTTCCCTTTATATCCTTCTTTGTTTCAGATAAAATATTTTCATTCAAAAACAAGAAAATATTTCAAAGAGGGCTTCCTTCCATGCCAAAATTCACAAGGTTTCATTGTTTCACCCATATATAGACCTGTTCTATTTTGAATAGACACTGCAGCTTGTACTTCCTCCTTCCAATAATGTCGAGGAATATGACTCTCAATCAGCATAGTTCTTTCCATGTTGTTTACCTGTCGATTCCTGCACTCAACAACTCCATTTTTCTGTGGATTTCTCACAACTACCACCTCATTTTGTATCCCGTACATCTCTAGATAATTTTCAAATTCAATGGATGTGTATTATCCTCCATTGTCAGATCGTAGGACTTTGATCTTCCATTTAGTATCATTCTTAGTGATTCATTGATAGGTTTTCATGTAATCAATCACTTTTCGCTTCATGTTTATAACGATAAAACATTCCCTTCTACTGTAATCATCTATGAAAAGAACAAAGTACCTATCTACATGTGTTCCAACAACATTTCCCTCGCATGCAAGCATCAAAAGTCTTTTATTGTTCATGCTTTAAATTAGAGATATCTATAACTATCTTCATCTTAGATATCTTTTCCATTTCTTTCTGATTGATGTGCCCCAATCTTTGATGCCATAAGTTTTTTTTCTTCTCTAACTGTTATGTAGGAAATGTTCTCTTTGATGTCAACCTGATATAAGTTTCCTTCTGTTCTACAGC
The DNA here is from genome assembly GCA_963277665.1 of Viscum album. Classification (NCBI taxonomy): domain Eukaryota; kingdom Viridiplantae; phylum Streptophyta; class Magnoliopsida; order Santalales; family Viscaceae; genus Viscum; species Viscum album. The sequence goes on from OY728123.1 coordinate 1,763,819,416, forward strand.
CTTTCGTGAGAGAATTCCCAAACTTTTCTCTTATATTACAAACATTCTGATTGAATGTCACAATAAGACCTGAGTCATAGAGTTGACTCACACTAAGAAGATTGTGATACAAACCATCCACACACATGACTTCAGTTTTCTTCAGCTCTTTATTAGATAGATCATTCCTTCCACTACCTTTTATCTTCAAAGCACCATTGTTTCCAAACCTAACTATTCCATCGACCTTTTTCTTGACATTTTTTAATAGTTCTACATTACCCGTCATGTGGGATGAACATCCACTATCAAGAATCTAGGTGTTTTTGTTCTTTGTATCTTTGAGGGCTACTTCTGCAAAATTGGACTTTTCAATTTTCCTCTTTTATTCCCATGATATATTGGATTAAGGATAGAACACTGGTGGTCTTTAAATTCTCTCTTCCATGTACATGGGTTCTTCATATTAAAATTCTTCTTCCAAAGGAGAAAACTTATTTGAAATAGAAACATTGTTTGTTTGATGAGTATTGAATCGTCTCTGAGTATTGAAATAATTTCTCTTGTCACACCTTTTCCTGTAATACACAACTTTATGGACAAAGTTAGAATAGTGAAAACCATATCCATATAAATTATTTCTTCTATAAGAATTAGGATATGAATATGTTATCCTTTTTTGAACTCCTAACTCTTAACCATTCATATATCTCCTTGCCTCTTCACAGTATGACATGGTATGACCCAGATAGTCATAAAGCTGACACTTCATGGAAGGAAATGTCTTCTCAGTTCTATTCCTTCTCATGCATTCTTCCTCAGGAAAATAGTTTGACTACCTATCATTTCTGGAAACTCAAGGATAATATTCATTTCTCCTTTAATTTTAATTTTAGGTTTTCTTTTTCAGCACTTCTGGTGGCTTTTCAACATGATCAACTTTCATCTTGCCTTTATTCTGGATCACTTTATTTATAGCATTTGACGTTTCAGTATCACAACCAATTCCACTATTTCCCATGCATGTGGGTCATTGATCACTCAAGATATTTTCAACTCCATCAGAACCACGTTTCTCTCTCTCTAGAAGCTCAACATCTGAGAACCTTCCAAATTGTATTTTCTTCTTTACTTCTTTTGAAATTGATTCATTTTAAAGTTTACTTATTAGAGTAACAACTTCTTCTTTGAATCCCTCAATGGTCTTGGACTTCTCCTACAGTCTCAAGGTAAGGTCATTGATGACATTTTATTGTTCTTTAATTCTGATTTTTAGTTCCACAACATCATTAGTGATTTCAAGGATTGGTTATTTTACTTTCACCAGTTATTCCAGTCATTCAATTTACTATTCTAGTTGATCAATATATTCTAATGATTTCTCCACCATTTCTTTCCAATTATTTCATATCTTACATTTAATCTCAATATTACCTAAAGAATACTTAAGTTTCAACTTGGGATAGACATTAGTAGTCAACTGATTATCTCTAGATTTATCTATCAATGGTTCTAACTTTTCAATGGTATCCATTATGGAGGCATGTTTTCTAGTCTTAAATTCTGGTTCTTCGTCCTCTTAGAATTCATTATCATCATCTTACTCCTCATAGATAAAACTCTTCTTCTGTACTTTCTTTGAAAATTTGAAGTTTTCCTTTTTAAATAATCTTTTTCGAGGCTTCTCCATATTTTCAAATTCAATATCTTCATCATCAAATTTTCTTGATAACTGAGAGGAAATGTGCCCAACTCTTCCACAGTGAAAACAAGCCAGAAGTAGATTGACTTCAAATTTCCCTGTTCCCATCTTGAGCTTCTTGAAAATGAGAGAAAGAGTTTCGTTTTCCTCATCATCTTCATCATCAATATCTCTTGAATCTTTTAGTTTTTCCATGTCTTTTAATTCCATTTACTTTCTCATATAAGTCGTAGCTTCTTCTAGTTTGATTCTCATTTCATAAGCTGATAGATTTCTCAAAAGATCATTCACTAAGAGTTTGGAGAGATCTCTTTCCTCAAGGGATGAAACATTTTCATTGTAAAGGGGTGGAAGTATTCTTAAGATTTTAATCACTATGTCAAAGTCTTTTATTTCTTTTCCAAGACCTCACATTTCTCCTATAACTTTAGTAATTCGATTGAAAAAGGAGTTTGGATTCTCATTAGGGTTCATCTTTAGATCATCAAAACTGTTATATGATACTTGACATTTTTCATCATTCACTTTTCTATATACTTTATAAATATTCTCCAATTTATCCCACATTGACTTGGCAGATGTGAAACTCATTACCTTTAGATAAATCTAATTAGAAAGGGCTGTAGTGAGAGCATTCTGTGATTTTGCATCAGCATCAAGAAACTTCCTGTCTATATTTGTCATCGACAGTCCTATAGGATCAGTGACTTGTATTCCCTATGTAGTAGAAAATAAGACTTCCATTACAAGAGATCCTAAGTGAGATCTTATCATGTTTTCCATATTTGAAAATTACTTCCATTGAAGAGGGGAACTTCCCTAACGTTGATTGGATTCTCTATGAAGGAAAGATTAAACACCATAAACCTGCCTCTGATACCACTTGAAGGTCCCTAGAACACCCTAAGAGGGGAGGGGTGAATCAGGGTGTCAAATTTTTCTTTTAAACTAATGGATCTTGTTCCCACGTTGGTAGGAACCTATTAAACCTATTTGAAGAGGAAGTGAAAAAAATAAACAATCACATGCAAATAAACGACACAACAATTTTACTTGGTTCACCACTAAGAGCTACATCCAAAGATGATATGATGACAGTGTGTAAGTCATACAAAAAACCACTAATATTCACAAGTTCTGGATTAAATGAGTTTAGCACAATCACTCTATGCCAAACACACTGCCTTTACAAGGTTTTAGGGATAGCACACTACATCCCTCATATCAATTCTGCTGACTCCCCCTTGCTCACTATGTTGTAAGAATATTCACTTAGTTTAACAACTTGATGGTTGCTTCAATGGTTTATCATTAGATTATGCATCCTCAACTGTAAATGGATTCTCTGTTGAAGTCTCATAATCACCTAAAGATTTAATTTATTTTCCCGTACACTAATATGTTATGGAAATTAATTTCACAAACTGATTTGGTCAATTTTTAGGATTCCTTGGGTGTTATGCATACTATTTCTATTTCCACATACCGCTACTGTTTTCATGTACTACTACCGTTTCCATGTACCGTCCATCTATTTCCGCGTACTGTCTAGCTATTTCTACATACCGTCTAAATCCTCCGCGAACTATTTTTCTCCACGTACTACCCTACTCCACGTACTGTTGCACTCCTCCACATACCGTCCTACTCCATGTATTGCCTTGCTTGTCTGCATACTGCAAGAGATTCCTGTGCGAACTGCACTCTCTCCCATGAACTGTTTTTATTACATGGATGATTCTCTCTGCGTACCATCTTCTCCTTTGCATACCAACTCGAACTTCACTGAATTTCTTCCCAAAATTTTAATCTCTAATCTCATCTCTTAATAAAGGGGATTACTGCTCCTTAAATAGGCATATAACTCTACAAATTTTGGTAATCTGATTTACCCAAATTTTCAATCTGGGACAATATTCAGTGTAAACTAAACTCCATCTACATACTGTTAGCCTACACCATGTACTGAAATCCTCTGAACTACAAACCCTTATCGCGTACCGTTAAACTTCCATGTACCATATGTCTATTGGTCCATGTATTGCATCTCTTCACCACGTACCATCACTTAGAACTGTTTTCAGTAGAATTTCACTTACCACACACCTTTACCACATACTGTCACTGTGAACTGTTTTCAATTCTACAAACCGTTCTGCGTACCGAACGCCTTTAATGCCTACTGTATGCCTTCACCATGTACCGCGTTCTTTCACCGTGTATTGTGAACCTTCATCGCGTACCACACACCTTCACCACGTACCTTTTCTGCAAACCATTACCAAACTTCCAATTTTTGAGGTCCAAAAATTTGGCAAAAACTGGGAAACTGCACCACCTTCAATACTACTTTCAGTCTCAAACATATGACCCTATTCTTTGAAAACTCCCTAGTCATCCATGTGTAGATTGAAAAAAAAACACAAACCAACCTCCATTATTAGCAACAAGAAGCTTTGATTTCAACACTCAAGTCATTAGTAAAAGTAATAAAGTATGTGAATCAACCTCTACCTTCTACTTTAAAAGGTACACACACATTAGGGTGTACCCATTCTATAAAATTTGCGGCCCTTTCACCTTGACCACCGAATGATGGTTTGTTCATATTTCCTTATAAACAATTATGACATATTTCAAGTGGATTTAGTTCAACATAGTCTAAATAACCATCTTAATATATCTTTATAAAACACTTCTCATTTATGTGACCAAGATGATGATGCCATAACTGAGTGTCATATGAGTCACATGTATTAGTTTCATTATCAATTTCCAATATTTGGTTTTCATAATTTAATACATAAAGACTATTATTCAAGTGTTCCATACCATAACATATGCTATATTTATAAAATTATAAACCTTTATTTCCAAATATGAAAATAAATCCTTCCATATGTAAATAATAAACATAAACAATGTTCTTAGTAAAACTAGGTACAAAATGAAAATTCTTTAAAACCAAAATAAATCTTGTTGGTAATGTGAGATGGTAGTCTCTATTAGCTAGATCCACCAACCTCACTCCATTGACAGCTCGTAGATGCACCTCATCTCTTGCAACCTTCCAAAATCTACTTGGTTCCTGTTTTTGGATACAAATGTGAGCACCACATGCAATATATAAAACACAACTTGTAGATGTATAAATATTACAGTCAATAATGAATAAACTTGAACCTTCACCTTACTTCTTTGGCAGGGTAGAATTCCTATTCCAGTGACCCTAATTTCTACATGAAAAACATACCATATCCTATTTATTTCCTCACTTATGGATCTTCTTCTTCTTGGAGGGACGATGCTTCATATCCTTAGACTTGGAATGAGTCTTCACCCCCTTTTCCCTTTTCCTATTATTTTTATTCACCATAAAAATAATGGGTCTATCATTACCCATTTCTTTATCAACTTTGTGGGTAAGATTAAGAGGTTTTGACAATTTATTATTGTTATTTCTCATATTACAATTCAAAATAAAACTAGAGAAGTTTTTGGGTAGTGAGGACAGAATGAGATCTGTGCATCACTCACTAGGGATATTAAAACCAAAGTTTTCCAAGTGATCAATATAGAAAATCATCTTGAATGTATGTGGCTCAGTTGGTTCTGAACGTCCAAGCTTTCACATGAATAATGCATTGGAGATCCCATATCTCTTTGATATGGCCTTCTATTGATATAGATCCCAAAGGTGAGAAACAATGCTATATGCACCCATATACTCATATTTCTTTAGAATCTCATTGGAAAATGAGAATAGAATGAAACATTGGAAATCCATTACATCATCCACATGATTTAGATAGAGAGACACCTCTTCCTCACTAGCCTCTTTGGAAAGTGAGTCAAAATTGGGGTTTCTAGAACATAAAATTTACATTTGTGGTGTAGTATAATGTGTAAGAACCTATACCATTACTATATATTCATGTAGGTGATAATGTTATCTTTATCAAGTATTCATCAAAGTGATATTGTCAAATTCATTTGATTTTTAAATTCTAAAAACAAATAGAAGATAATTAGTACTTAATTTGATTACAAAAATAGTTTAATAAATTTAAAATTAATTAAATTATTATTAATCTCCCACTATTTTGCAAAACTTAATAGTACTTAACATCAGTTTCAAAATAACTTATCACTTATATATTTTAGTGTAAATGATGCATATTCCCTTTATCATAACCCATACTTGGTTCTTATAAGTTATTTGAAAGGTTTTAGGTAGGTGTAACTTTCCAACTACATTAACTCATAGTTCCTTGATTCGTTGAGTGGACTAACCAATCCTGAAATCCTATTTTAAGATTTAATCAACACTTTAATCTTAGTTACACTAAGTCCTTATTGATCATTAAACCCTATATGTAATTCAATTAAAAACTTCAAGCTAAAAATTTCCATGATAATTGAAATCACTCCAACTTGGGTTGGTCAAGTACTTTGAACTATGAGTTCATTTCTAAATTAAGTAGTAGAAGGATATATAAAATTAATATTTTAGTTTGAGGGATTTATATCCTTATACATAAATCCCATTTTATCCTTTTACATGACTTTTTAATATTAAGTGTATTTTACATAAGTGATTAACCACGTCTGATACAAATTTACACATAATCTGATTATATTTTATTCCATCTTCCATGATTTTTAATTAATTTGTTAGGTGATCATGAAATGTCTAAAAACATAAATAATTAACCATGAAAATGATATAAATAAAACATAAATGACATGATCATGTGATTCTATAATGGTTAGTTTATCTAATGGATGGTAAACTGACCCTCAACCCTAGGGAAAAAACACCTTGAACCGTAGCTTGGTTTTTATTAAAAAAATACAACTTGTATCCTATGTATTACCTTGACTAGTTTATCCTCATCTATTTTACTCAAGATGACTCCACTCAATTGGAATCTCCATCATTACATAATCTTTTAACTCACTCATAAGTGATGGGATCTAATGGATTGGATAAAGGGGGTTTACATACAAGAAACCATGGGAACACAAACCATTACATAGTAAGGAGGAGGGGATGACACATATACCATAAATAATAATTCAACCATAATAAATTAAAAGAAACCAATCACATAAAAGGGCTGGTCTAATCTCATGATCATCTACACATCAAGCAATGAGTATAAATTTTCAATCTAGTTATAAATTACTTCGATTCATTATTTAATTAAGATAATGCACCAAAAATTAATCTAAGTAATTAAATTTATCTTAATTCCATCCAACCATACTTAAATCACCATCATCAATAATTTTAAGAAAAATAAATTTCATTTATAATTAATGTAGTACACAACTATACTTGAAAGCGACCGTGTGTGTTTGTCAAAATTTTTTATCATGATAATTAATTTAATATATAATTTTTAATCTCCCGACACAGAGTGTACTGTTGAATTAAATACACATGAAACACATAATAAATAGGTTTAATTATATATTTGATTTTTCTTTCCACTAAAATTTTAGAACACTGCTGACAACAGACCACAAAACATGTAGTATTTTACATAATTTGTAATTTTCTTTTACCGTGTTCGTAGAACACACCTTGGGTATGAGCATGTTGCCCATCGTAGACATGTTCAAGGTATATGATGTGTACTGAGAATACATGGATTTTAATCTCATAGTTGCACGACTTATTAGTACCTATGTCTTGTATCTGATACATGGCATGCTGGGACACCCTGTGATCTTAGTCATGAGAAAACATGGACTACACGTAATGTATGGTGGTTACAAAACATGCAGTTCTTCAAGATATATGCCAGTCTACTGGATCTACACATTGATCCATTTTTGTCAGATCTTAGATACAATTAGATCAGATCTATCTAAATTTATCATGAGATCCGAATTTGATAACAAAACTGCACTACATGCATATAGGAAGTACACAATGTGTACTGTAGTTTTGTCCAGGCAGAGCCTTTGGCACCTCCATATATTATGAATCAAATGCTTCTTCATTTTTAATTATTAACCGATTACTGGTTATGTTATCAAGAATGAATAAAGGGAAGATATGATGATGTTTGATATTAAAATGAATCATTTTAAGTAAAATAAAATGCACACATGAAAAAAATAAATTAATAATAAATAAATATAAATTAAACATATGACCACTATGATAGAACTTATAGGTTCTAGAAGTATAAAAATAATCCTTTAATGGTATTAATAACTCATATTTTAGTCACAATTCATGTGTAATCATTGTTTCACATGATAAAAACACCATGTACAATAAACAATAGATTTTATTCCTAAATCACAGGAGTGTTTAGTTAACTTTAGAGGTTAAGATATTATTGGTTGAGGATGATTTATTATAAGGTTAGGATGTTATTGGTTGAGGATGATTTATGATTTAGGAATGAAATCGAGGGTTGATGAGTTAAGGATGATATTGGTTTCAATGGAATAGTGTTATCGTTTTAGCCAAAGTGTTATGTTTGGCATCCCAAATTGAAATACCCAAACTTATTACTTAGTATAGTGAAAGTAAGGGGTCTATCCATAGGGAGAGAGAGTAACTACATTCCATTTTTATATTTTTTATTTAATTAGGTGAATATTAACTGAATTTAGAGTCAATTTTTGATTATTTCACAGATAAAGTAACTGATTATTTTATTTCTTAGTGGATTGATTTTAAAGATAAAGGAAAATGTAAGATTGATTTTTGATGATAAATGGAAAGGAATGCATCAGGGCTGTGGATTTTTAAAGGTTATCAATAAATTGATTTGCTTATCATGTTATTTCTTTCATAATAACTCACATCTCTAGTTTCAAAAATAATGGAACCCCCTTGATCTGGTAAGTTTCATTTGAATCAATAGAGATAAATTCCTTGGTCTGGAATTTTATTCCTATTAATTTTGTTAATTATCCCATTTTGAGGTGATTAGTGCACCCAATGATCATGGGTGTACTTTGTTACAATTCCTCTAAAGATCCCTAAAAATTCTGTTCTTGGTCAGATACAGGATTTCCAACAATATTTGATAAGAAATTATGAGGGATTATGAGAGAGATATAAATAATAAAAACATAATAATACATTTAATTAAAAATAACCCATAATAATCCATAGACCTAATATATGGGGGATTTAGTTACACATGGAGTAGTTAATAATGATCAGAATCTTAATACCTGAATATAGCATCGTAGTAGGCTTCAGATTGAAGAGCATCTGGAAGGTAGAACAAAAGGACCTCCTCTCTTCTCTTCCCACTTTCTCTTTCTCTCTCTTCTTGTATCTCTTTTCTTCTCCCATTTGGTGTCTCTGGTTTTACTCTCCTCAAGTGTGTCAATAAAGAGGGCCTTCCCTTCTATTTATAGTCTTCAAAACTACACGACGTGTACCAAAAGTACATGCCATGTATCCAAGTCAAGTTGACTTGGCCCTTCTTCTGCCACAAGTAGGTGATCTGCCGCGCCGCCCCTTGACTTTAAATGCATCGGCAGATGGTTGGTGGGAGTACAAGGCATGTATCACCTCCCCACATGGAATGTAGTATAAACTTTGACCAACAACCACTTCAAGAAGGGCAGACACGACATGTATCTTGAAGTACACGACATGTATAGCTTGGCCGACAACATGGGCGTGTACTTGATCTAGTTGATCCGTGTGTTGGGGTGATTTTACATGGTGTGTGTCAGAAGTACACACCGTGTATATATGATTTTTTGTTCTGATCTTCCCCGATTTGTGACTTTGGCTGTAAGACTCCTAAAAATCATCATAATCACTAAATTAAAGCATTTTGATCTCCCAAATCAACATATATCTGGTGATAATAGGTTTTTATACTCAGTAGAATGTATGAAATTATATACAAAAATCAGGCACATCAAACTTCCCCATACTTATCCATTTTCTTTTCCTCAAGAAAAATCTCAACATCAAATAAACAGAAGTCATACTCTAAAAAGGGAAGCAATCAACTAATTATACTTATAAATACTATATCCATAGAAGATGATTTTAAAAGGTACAAAACATATTTCAATTCCAAAGATATTCTAATCATGCCTCCTATATAATACAATTAAATATTTTTATTCTATTTTATCCACATTGTTTAACTTTTCATAAATAAACATGCCACTTAATGATTTACCTCACCAAAAGATACCACACTCATCACTCAAGATTATATAATTAGATTTATGCTCAATATTAAGAATATGCACTTTATCCATAGGCTTGTAAGTATTTTAATTCTCCACTTCAAAAGTTAAATCACAAAAATCACGAGGGATTTCAATAAGTTTCAAATGTTTTTGAGGCTAAGGGTTGGTAGGTAATGATGAAAAATAATCTGAGAGGCTTGAAAAAGGAGGCTGGATTCTTAAATAACAATGCATGATATTCAAAATAAAGCTTGCTAAAAATGAATCCCCAATCAAGATCTCTAAAAGGGTATCATTATCATGATATTCCCTTTCCCACATGGGTCTAATAACCATCAATAATGTGTAACAAATGAATCTGGTCAATCTTTTACATTTTTTTCTTTTTTTTCAATACTCTTTTTTTAAATAAGGACCACCAAGAATAATGAATAGTGGTTTTGGAACCCTTCTACCCAAATGAACAAGTGGAACTCTCCCCCACACTTAAATTCATGGTTTCTCACCAAAATATACCATAAATGGCCAAAAATCCCTCTCTAAATCTCAAACGAATAGTCATGCAAAATTATAAAAGAATTAGGGTAGGAAGGGTAAATATTCTTGTAATGTGGCTTCTTATCAAGGCAATTCATGGTTTCTAAGGGTTTTATGAAGATCAGATATAGGGTAGGTCTCAAGGTCAAAGGGGATGAAAGAAAATCAAATGCCTCAATCATTTTAATGTGATTCAAAAATATTCATGTTTTGAAGAGAAAGACTAGAAAGTTCAGGTAGTTATGCATATCCCAAGAAACTCTCACGAAAGAGGGTATAAGAAAGAATATGTCAAAGAACATGAGACTTAGCCCAGTTGGTAAGGACTCCATAATTTCATCCAAGCGACCAGGGATTAAATCCAGGCAGAGGCAGAATTTATGGGTTACTATAGCAGCACTGTAGTGAGAACTGTAGCAGTCACTGTTTGGCACTGTAGCAGCCAAGAATATGCCCCCGTTTGGGCCTTCAGGCGACCGATTTGGTCCCTGAGTCCTTAAAGGCCTTCGGGCCACCCAAGCCTTCGGGTCAGTAAGGCCTTAGGGCCACCTCAAGGCCTTAAGGCCACCTTTAAGTGCAGATGCAAACCAAACAACCTATAAGGAACAAGATCTACAAGGAGGATGAGAAAGGGGCTTTCACCCCAATAGAAGCTAAATAGATTGAAAGAATGAGAGGGTATGGCACCTGCCATCGGGACAAGCTTGTGCATGCACAGGAATGCCTAGCTGAACAACCATGCAAAGGTGGAGAGCTGATTTCATGATGAAGATGCTGGGGAGGAGAAGTTCTAAGTAGTTAGTCTGGATTGTATGTAATGTTTGAAGCCTATGGGAAATGAATTTCTCTAAGGCCTACAGGCCATGTAATACTTACGCCTAAAGGACTTGTAAGGGTTCCACCTCACCCATTGAAAGGTGGATTATCAAAAATTAATAAAAAATGAAGGCCATCGGGCCATTGGAGGAGAAAGAATATGTCAAAAAGGATTAGAATACCTCTTAGGAATGAGGAAAAATAAAAGGTTAATCAGGTAGTGACATGAGTACAAATGATCAGTATAATAAATTTAAATTTTCAAGACTTTAAATCTAGAATCAAACTATATCAGAAATTATTTTTAAAAATAATTTGAAATTTAAAATAAACATATAAATTTTAAAATTCCCTTTTAAGTATTTATTATTTATAATTATAATTAATCAAATTTTTTCCAAATTTTAAAATACTTCAACTATTAATGATGTATCCTAGATTATTTCAAGGGAAAAAACTAGTGTAGTCAGGGAATCTTCCCCACACTTAATATGAAACATGGTCCCCTAAGTGTAACACCAAGGTAGAGGATAAGATGTGGGGATGCACAGGCGGAAAGATGAGGGAAAGTAGTGAAAGAAGTAAAGCCAAAGTAAAAATATAAAAGAAACCCTGAAATAATTCTCCCATCATGGGAAAATGAAAAATATACTAATTAGCCATAACAAAATATCCAAACAATGCTCCTGGTACCTGTGACTTATTAGGAAAAGGAAAAAGAAATCTACAAGAACATACATCATCAGATCCCAAGTATAGAACAAAAGAGATATATATAAGGAAATAAGTGTGAAAAAACCAGTCATGGGGTGGCCTAAGGAGAGGAACCATCGGGAATAGGGGAATCTGCTAGAGGAGAAGTAGGTGTAGTGAAAACTAGAGGCACCAACTCAGTGCGCAGTGTGGTGGTAGTAGCAGGCACAACCGTCTTGTTAGGAGGAGTAGCAGCTAGGCCAATAGTGGATAGTAGAACAAAATTAGTGGCCATTGAAGTCATCAGGGCCAGAGTGGTGGAAGGAGAAGTAGCTGAAGGAGGAGTAGGGGATAGGGGTAAATGAATTCCATGGTGGTGAATAAGAAGCCCTGACATCTTCTCAAGATGATCAAATGTATGATCCATAGCATCCTAGAGGCGCTCCATCTCGGATAGGTGGAGGGCGAAGGAGAGATCAACTGAGGTTTCATGTGGAGGTGGGGATGTGGAGGGAAGAGAAGAATAGGGAAGGGTGGAAGAAGTAGGATGGCTAGAAGAAGGGTGTGGGATAGGGAAGGAACATCCGCTGGTGGATGGGGTGGGTCCGTCAACAATAACATTAGGAGCATCTGAGTCATCTCTCTCCCCTGCTGGATCCGGGGTGTCCTGTACAAGCCCGTACCCATCTCCTCGATGCTTAACCATATTCATGCAGATAATCATTAGTAAGTAAAGATGCTTAGGAGATCCCAAGGGGTCGTGAGGGAGAGAGGGCTCAAAAACTCCTAGATGGTGTACCAAATGGGTGGCATATAAGCTATCATTTAGGTTGCGCTGATGAACATAGATCATAGAGTGGAAATAAGTGGCTAGAAGACAGGGGAGGTTAGGGTAATCATGTCAGAATACATAGGTGATAAGATTCATACCACACCTAGACATGAAAACCATGTCCTCATGGAGAGGAAAAAGGATGGCACTAAAGCACCGATGAAGGAAACAAAGGGGAGGGGAAATGATGAGCGTGCTCTTCTACGATGTGGGGGTGTACCTATGGTTAGTCCCAACAAGCCCCCACCACATGGTGATGAGGTTAGAGTGCTCAGGGTGGGTAAGGGTGGAGATAGGATGTGGGGTGAAAGGATGGGGGTAGAAGTTTCACCCTTGGACAAAATCTTCCATGGTAAGGGAAAAGTGCCGGTCACCCAGCCGAAAGTGTACCGACGTAGCTGTATCTGGGGGCATCTAGCGTTAGGTGGGACCATCGAACTTTAAGGTCACCATAAACTCCAAAAATAAATCACATTAATTAGGAGTTCTGACCTAGAGTGTATCAAGGAGATGCGTATGGCCAAGGAGCTCCTCAATCTTCTCCCAGATGCCGGGACACTAGGCAATGCTGATGTCGAGAAAGGGTCTACTCAACTATATCATCTGGTTGAAAAAATTCCTCAATCAGTCTGTAATAGATATTATTTCAGCAAAGACTAGACATGGATGCAGATGAGGGTGGGGAGATGGTAGGACTGGATGAGGTGGATCTATTGGTGGAGGGGAAGAAGGACCAGCAGTTCTAGCAGGAGGTGGAGCATCAGATATCGACGTGGTCTCAGATGTGTTAGCAAATGTAGTGCCCGACCTTGAAGGGATGGATCTAAAAGTGGGAACGATAGCACTGGAGCTCTCATCCACTGGAGATGGGGTGGTATCTTCTGTAGAAGGATCAACAGTGGTAGGAGCAAGAGGCATGGGAGCTACTAGACCAGTGGATGGGACCAATGGAGGTGCCGAGAGAAGAGGAGGTAACATTGCCAACAGTAGGGGCTGGAAAATAGGGAAATCAAAATCCAACCGCTCAGAATGTAGAAGAAAAATCCAATGGTGGGGGGCCTCTCACCCTCAATAGCGTAAGCAGGCCGCTTCCCACTCACGGGATCATCACCTATCATAGCCGAAGTGAGGATCAAAATGCAGAATAAATCATGACCAAAATCAAATAGAATTGGCAGATTGGGGAGAGAGAGAGGTGGGACAGCTTCCTGAGGAAGAAAACGGGTGGTGGTGGTGGGGGGGGGGGGGGGTCGCGTGACACGAGTTGAGGCTGGGTAGGGTCCCGACCTTTATACCTAAACTACACGGTGTGTCTTAAAGCGTACACACAATGTATGACTTTTTTTGGTTGTTACAAACAATGTATATATAAAATTATGTAATAATTTACAATAAGAAGAAAAATAAATATTTACCAACTAAATTAAACCTATACACATTGTGTATCAGATAAATACACATTTTTTGTTCTAAAATTTGAAAAAGATAACTACAACCTTTGGTCCGGTTCTTGGGGCATGATACGAACTAGTGACTGACTGTTCCAAATGCAGGCCCTCAACCACTAGAGAAAAGGTTGTAGTGCTACCAATTTTTAGTTACTTTTAATATTTAAATTAGAGGTATAGTTCTACATGGGATGAAGAAAATGAACAACATGTGGTTTTAATCTGAATAAAAGGGATGAAGTAGAGATATTAGCCAAGTTCGAACCATGGTCTTTTTAATCCAGACCTGAGACTCTACCAATCTTCCAACTTCACCTACATATATTTTCTTATTTCAAAAACTGTTTAAATTATCATTGAAAACATAGTACACATGACGTATATTGAAATGTACATTGTGTGGGTTTATTAATATGAAAAATGATGGAAATGGGTTGGTTTTTAAGATTTGAACCCGTGTCTTTTGGATCTAGTTTTGAACCTAACTAGATGGTCCATCCCCATCATGGGTTTTATTTTATTTGGAAACCTTATATTTTGTTTTAAAAATTCCCCACACACTATTTATTTAAACACAAGTTTAAAAAGGATGAACCCTGTGCTGAAGGTAGGTATGGAGGGATTCGAATCGGCGACGACTCAGATATATTCTAGTGACCTTACCATCGGCACCAAAATCATCCCTATTTATCAACTTATTTAATATATATTTATAATATTATAATATACACTAAAAAGATAAGTACACACCGTGTGTATAGGTGGTACATGGTGTGCAACCTCTGGGTTGCCTCCCAGGAAGAGCCTTTGTTTAAGGTCTTTGGCTCGACCTTACCTGAGGATCTTACTATCAAAAGTTTATGGTGGAGATCATTCCCACTATTCCCTCCATGTGAAGATAGGGTTTGAGATTCTGCCCATTCACTTGGAAGGATTGACCATATGCTCCAGCTACTTCCACCATACCATGGTGAGAGACCTTGATCACTCAAAATGGTCCCAACCACCAGGACATTAATTTTCCTAGAAACAATCTCAAACAAGAGTTATATAATATTAAATCATTGCTAGTATGGAATGATTTACAAGAGATCATAGAGTCATGGATCGCCTTTGTATTTTCTTTATATAGACTAGCATTCTCATATGCCTCCTGCCGAATCTCATTAAGTTCCATCAGTTGAAATTTGTGCTTCTTTTTTGTAGATTTTAGATCATAGTTTAAGGCATTCACATCCTAATAGGATTTATGATCATGTTCTACTAGTAAATGACATAGATTTCCATAAATCAACTAGAATGGGGACATACCCAGATGTGTTTTGAAGGTGGTCCTGTATACCCACAAGGCATCATCAAGTTTCTTGGACCAATAATTCCTTGAGGCTCACATTGTATTCTCTAGGATCTGATTTAATTATCTATTTGAGACCTTCACTTATCCACTGGATGGGGGATGATAAGGTGTCCCTATGTTATACCCCACACCATACTTTATAATCACATTTTGCATCAATGCATTGTTGAAATGCATCCCTCTATCACCGATTAGAACCCATGAAACACTGAATCTGCTGAAAACATTCTTCTTCAAAAAGGCAACGATGACCTTAGTGGTGTTTTGTGTCGTGGAAATAGCTTCTACCCATTTGAATACATAATCCACACAAAACAGAATATAGGAGTTCCTAAATGATTTGGGAAAGGGGCCTATGAAATCAATACCCCATACATTGTAGACTTCGACCTCAAGTATAGGGTGTTGAGGCATTTCATCTTGGTGCCCTGTATTAACTGTTTTCTAACACCTATCATAGTGTGTCACAAAATACTGGCCATCCTTGTGCATAGTAGGCCAGAAAAATCTAGATTGGATAATTTTAGCTATCATTCTGTCTGCCCGTGATGTCCCCCAGCTAGGAAAGAATAAAAAAATTTAGAATTCCTTGAATATCTGTTTATGGGATACAGCGGTGGATCACCCCATATCCACATGAGTGAAAGAGTAGATTGTCTTTCTAGAAATATCTTTTCACTTCAGACATAAATAATTTCTTTTGTTGGAATGAAATATCAGGGTGAACGACTCCTGTATCCAAGTAATTGGCTATGTCACCATACCATGGACGAGGTGTAACTCCAACTGAGAAAAGATGCTATTCCAAGAAGTACTCCTTGATTTCTCTATCATATTCTCTTTCCAAATGATGAAATTCAAATATGGAGAGATGATTGGAAACAACATTCTCACTTCCCTTCTTATCACAGATCTCCAAGTAAAATTATTGGAGGAGAAGCACCCAATGGATGAGTCGTGGTTTTTCATCCTTCTTGTTCAGAAAATATTTAATTACTACATGGTCAGTGTAGACAATAAATTTGGATAGCACTAAATAAGAGTATAACCATTTAATGAAAAAACTACTGCTAGAATTTCCTTCTCCATTGTAGTATAGTTAATCAATGCTTTATTGAGGGCTCTGTTGGCATAGTGGATTGGTCTAAAGATTCAATTGAGCTGCTTCCCAAGTATTGGTCCCATAGAATAGTCACTTGCATCACACATAATCTCAATTTTTTCCTCCCAATTTAGGGAAATAATGATAGGGGCTTCTACCAATTTTTTCTTCAGAAGCTTGAAGCCTGCGGTGTAGGTTTCATAAAATTCAAAGATAACATCTTTTGAAAGAAGATTGGTTAGTGGTTGAGCTATCTTTGAAAATTCATGAATGAATATTCTATAAAAACCAGCATTCACAAGAAATCTTTGTATTTCTTGGATATAATTTGGGATAGGTAGTTGTGAGATGACTTCAATTTTGGCTGGGTCAACTTCAATTACATTCATAGAAATCCGGTGGCCTAAGATGATGCCATTTTGCACCATAAAGTGGCACTTATCCTAGTTTAAAACTAGATTGGTGTGCTCACAAAATTCTAGGAATAATTATAGATTTCTTAAGAAAGTGTTTAATAATTCTCCATAGACCAAAAAATCACCCATAAAGACTTCTAGAATCTTCTCGACCATAACATGAAATATTGCCAACATACATCACTGAAAGGTAATTGGAGTGTTGCACATGCCAAAAGACATCCTTTGATAGGAAAAAGTTACATATTGACATGTGAAGGTGATTTTTTCTTAGTCTTTAGGAGAAATTGAAATTTAGTTATATCCAGAATAACCATCCAGAAAGCAATAGAATTTGTGCCCTTATAATCACTCCAACATTTGATCCATAAAAGGGAGTGGAAAGTGATATTTTTGTGTGGCATCATTTAGTTTTCTTTAATCCAAACATAATATCCATCCCATGACTGTTCTTGTTGTTATAAGTTCATTTTTATCATTAATGATTACGATGATACCCCCTTTTTGGGTACAAACTTGCAAAGGACTTACCCATGGGATTTCAGAGATCGGGTAGATGATTCCCACATCCAAAATATTGATCACCTCTTTCTTCACTACATCCTTTATGGGAGGATTTATTCATCATTGTGGTTGCTGAGAGGGATTTTCTCCTTCTTCAAGTAACACCTTGTGGGTGAAAATGGTTGGGCTGATCCCTTTAAGATCAGCGACAGTCCATCCAATGGCTTGTTTTCTTCGTTTAAGGACTTGTAGAAGTGAAAACTCTTGATCTTGTAAGAGAGAGGTGTTAAGTATAACTAGTAGCATGTGATTATATCCAAATTAACCATATTTAAAAGATGATGGAAGAGGTTTGAGTTCAATTTGTGGGGCTTTCAGAACTGAGGGCATAATAGGTTCTACCTTGTCTCGCTCCAGAATATCCGAAACAAGTGCATGCTTCCAATAATGACCACCCGACCTTTGATGAATTGAAGCTCTTCTGGTTCATAATCAGGATAGATTTCCTCGATGAATGGTTCATCGGTGAAATAAAAATATCCCATTTCATCCTCCACATGTCCAAAGTGTTTGTCCATTGTAGATAGTTCATAAAAATCCTCATGTTCCATAAGTGAAACATGTTTAATAGCTTTGAGGATGTTGTAGGATACCTTTTCATTTCCGACTTTGAAGATAAATTCACCTTGATGAACATAGATCAAGGCTTTCCTAGTAGCCAATAAGGGTCTTCCTATAATAATAGGTGCCTCTTGATCTTCCCCCATTCCAAATATGTAAAAATTAATAGAAAGAATCACCCTTCCCACTTTTATGAGAACATCCTCGAGTAGACCTTTAGGATATTTTATGGAACGATTTGATAGCTATAGTTCAACTCGAGTAGGTTTTAAATCATTTAGCCCTATCTTCTTGAAGACTTCATAGGAAATGAAATTAACACTATCCCCCCCAAGTCACAAAGGGATTTCCCAAACTCACAAGATCCGATGGTGCAAGGGATTGTAAAACTACCCGAATCTTAGAGTTTTGGAGGAAGAGAGTGTTGTATCACCACCGAGCATTCCTTCATGAGAGGAATGGTTCTCAAATCTTCCATATTCATCTTATTATAGAGGATTTACTTCATTAACTTAGTGTATGTTGGCATTTGAGTTAATTCATCTGCAAAAGGAATATTATTATGAAGTTTCCGAAATACCTCCATGAATTTTGAAAATGGCTGATCTAGCTTTCTCTACTTCATTCATGAGGGAAAAGATAAGGTGGTTTTATAAGGATTTAACACCTCTTTTACATTTCCATTTTTGGCCTCCTTATCTTTTTATAGGCTCTATGTTGAGGGAGACTCCTTGATCTCAGCTTCATTATTTGATGAGGGGGAAGGTGGAGATGGATTTTCACCTTGATTTGCAGTTATTTTCTGGGGTTTCTCCTTCCCACTTCGTAAAGTGATAGCATTGACCTCCTCCCGTGGGTTCTTCTCAGTGTTACCCAGTAATGTACTAGGTTTCCTTAAAGATAGTTTATTAGAAAGTTTCATAATTTTATTCTTGAGTCTTATAATAGACGCCTCTTGATTCTGAAATCATGTCTCAGTAGTTGTTATGAATTTTGACATTATCTCCTATAGTTTTGATGGGGGTTCTTGTTGAGGTTTTTGTACATCCAATTGAGGTTGTGGATGCCTCAGTTGTTACTCTGGACGAGGGTTTTGATACCCTTTTTTCTAGAAGTATCCCTACTACCTCTATCTGGGATATGGATTCTGGTATTGTTGCTGACCATAACTGGTTGTCCTTTGGGGGTGAAGTTGAGAATTTTTTTGTTGTTTTCCCCAACCCGTATTTGAGTTATCTTTACATGCCAGGTTTTTGTATTGAGGTTACATTTTTTTCCATATGTTTTGAGATACATAGATTACATCACTTATTTAAGGACTGACACTTGTCCTCGGGCAGTCACCCATGGTGTGGTTGTCACCACATTCACTGCATGTTGGGTGATTTGTTGCTTGAACATGAAATGCATTTTTTAGATTCAACGCATCAATATTCTTGGACACCGCATCAAGTTGGGCACCAAAAATATTAGTGGCATCAATGTTATTCATGCCCCTATTTTGAGTACCCTACTCCAAGTGCCATTGGAAACTGTTTTCCAACATATCTTTGAGAAAGTCAAAGAGTTCCTCCGGGGATTTCTGCTTCACCTTTACTCATGCATCTACATCCACCATGGATTTGGTGTTTTTCATAAGACCTCCATAGAAAGTTTGGAATTTCATCCACAATGTAAGGCCATGATGAGGTAAATTCCTTAACATTTCTTTAAAACACTCCTAGGATTCATACAAAGACTCTAAATCATGTTGCTGGAAATTGTGAATTTTGTTCCGCAACATCACCGTCTTGGAGGGTGGGAAATATTTTGATAAGAATTCTTGGTCCAACGCCTCCCAGGTGAGGATTTAGTGTTTAAGTATTCCTTTTACCCAATCCTTCACTTTATCCCTTAATGAAAAAGGGAATAAACGAAGGCGAATGACATCCTTAGACACCCCATGACAGCGAAAGGTGCCACAAATCTCCAAAAAATTGGAGAGATGAGAATTGGGGTCTTCACTGGGTATTCCTCTAAATTGAACAATGTTTTGGACGAGTTTCATGATGGCTAGACTGATCTTGAAATGAAGGGCTTACACCAGTGGTCTGATAATTCCCGTATATGCCCCTTGGATAGAAGGAAGACTGTACTCCATAAGGGTATGAAAAGGGGGAAATTGCTCCCAAGGAGGTGGGGGCACAAATTGCTGCTCAGGAGAAAAATAAGGCCCTTAACTTGGAAGCAGGTATGGAAACCGCTCTGGTGGGAACTACTAGGGTTGCTCAGGGCCATACCCTGGAACAAACAGATCAGGTTGTCTTTATTGGTTTTGTGGGATGGACTCCATTATGTTTGCTGGTGAAAGTTGGATTTTCTCATTCTCCATAGCTAATTGTTGGTTCTAGTTATCATCCAGCCCAAATGGCTATCCAACTCCTTGGACAACAGCTAAATCTCCCTCTTCTATGTTCTCCATGGGGGTGTTCTGGTCATGCTCATCTATAAGTGCCCTTCGTCACCACAAGATCGTTTGTTTAATCTCCGGACCAAGAGAAAGGATTTTTGATGACTCGACACTCTTGGAATGCGCGATTCAGCCACTCATGCACTTTTGATCCTACACAATACAAAATAATAAAACAAGAGTAAAATAGGAAAAATAAAATAATGAAAAATAGAAATGAGATTAAGAATTTTTTTTTATATTTTTTATTTTTTATTTTCACTTTAATTGATAAAAACTGAATGTATTAAAAAACACCGTTAATTTTCCTTCCCTAGAAATGTCACCATAATTTGGTATTGTTTTATCCAAAGTGTTATGTTTGGCAACCCAAATTTAAATACCCAAACTTATTACTTAGTATAGTGCAAGTATAGGGTCGATACATAGGGAGAGAGAGTAACTGTTTTAGATTTTTCTAGTTTGTATTTAATTAGGTGAATATTAACTACATTTAGAGTCTATTTTTGATTGTTTCACAGATAAAGTAACCTATTCTTCTATTTCTTAGTGGATTGATTTTAAAGATAAAGGAAAACTTAAGATTGATTTTTTATGATAAATGGAAAGGAATGTGTTGGGGATATATATTTTTAAAGGTTATTAATAAATCAATTTTCTTATCATGTTGTGTTGTTCATAATAACTCACATCTCTTGTTTCAAAAATAATGAAACCCCCTTGATCTGATATGTTTTTTTGGATCAATAGAGACCAATTCATTAGTCTGGAATTTGATTCCTATTAATTTTATTAATTATTCCATTTTGAGATGATTAGGGAACCCAATGATCATGGATGTACTTTGTCATAATTCCTCTGACGATCCCTGGAAATTCCATTCTTGGTCAGATATGGGGTTTTCAGTGATATTTGATAATAAATTCTGAGGGATTATGAGAGAGATATAAATAATACAAACATAATAATAAAGTTGACTAAAAATAATCCATAATCATCCAAAACCCCAACACATGGGGGATTTAGTTACATATGAAGTAGCTAATAACGATCAGAATCCCAATACCTGAATACTGTATCGTAGTAGGCTTCATATTGAAGAGAATCAGAAAGGTAGAGTGGAATGACCTCCTCTCTTCTCTTCCCTCTTTCACTTTATCTCTCTTATTATACCTCCTTTCTTCTCTCGTTCAGTGTCTCTTGTTTTCCTCTCCTCCAGTGTGTCAATCAAGAGGTACCACCCTCCTATTTATATTCTTCAAAACTACACGGCATATACCAAAAGTACACGCCATGTATCCAAGTCAAGTTTACTTGGATCTTCTTATGCCGTAAGTAGTTGATCTGTCGCTGTTAGGGTTGGTGTCCTGAGAACCATCTATTTTGTACTTTGATTACATAAATGTTCACTTATTATATATTGTTCATTGTTCTGCATGACTATAATATAATAATGTCCTGGAATATTTGTTGCATTAATAAGGTCATGGAAGATCCCCGCTATGATGATAACATTGAAATGCTATAAAAAATATTCTTAAATAAATTTCTGTGGTTGGATGACATACTATGATAGGACACATAGTATACAGACCGTCATGTGAGAGTACTCGTAAGAACACGAGACTCTCTCTCATGGAGTTTGCACATGGTAATCTCCAAGATGGGAGATTATAAGAACAGACCCACCAGTAGTAATTCCACATGTTTTGGTGTCATCGGATATTACTATCTGCGAGCGTGTGTAATGGTCCTTAGACTAGAATATTATCATTAATTCATGTCATGACTCGCACACTTAGATTTGCTGATGAAAACCATCACGAAGACAGTTGGCGGGAAGGAGGGTACGTTGGGTGCGTCATGAATGACATGTTGTTAATGGATAAGTTGAGGAAGGATTTGTCCCTTCCATATTTATGTAAGTAGATATCTCGGGCCCTTTGATTGAAATAGAATTGTCAAACAAATTCCATGGCCATGGTGACACGACGAGTTTATTTATGGAAGTCAAAGAATGACAGATGAAGCATATAGGTTTATGACACTTCCATGAAACTTGCAAGATGAGATATTGAGACAAAGGGATTAAATTACATAGTAATCATTTGTATGAGGTGATACGTCAATGCATCATCAAATTATTTTTTTTGAGTGCCTTGACCCGTTGCTAGACAGTAATCTTGGACTTTAGGCAAGCCTGCCTAATGCCAACGAGAAAGAGGGCTAGAGGGTCACACACTAAGTGCATTCAAGTATCTCAAGTAAAATAAAGATTATTCCCATACGTGGTTTAATAATTATTCAAGGAATCCTAAATCGTTTTCCTGTTGGAGTAAGAATAAAATGAAAACAAGTACACACTGTGTATTAATGATTACACGCCATGTAGTTTTTATTTTGAAAACAAGTACACACCATGTATTATTAAATGTACATGCCGTGTGGTTTTCATTTTTTAAAGGAAATGAATAAATGAAAACAATACATACATGCCGTGTACATTGAATGTACACACTGTGTAGTTTTAAATGAAAAACAAGTACACGCCATGTATTTATTATTACACGCTGTGTAGTTTTTCCAGTCGGGATTTTGAGGATATAATATTTTTTATTAAATGATATTTATTATAATCAGCATGGGAACATGTCAAGGAATTAATTATTCAACATGGGGATTTTCAATAAGAGTTAATGAAATAAATGAAAGGAATAACGCGTTTATTTATTATCATAACTCTACAACCTCAAACCCGATTATAAATATCCTCACAACCCCAAATTTTTTCATAAACAAGAGAATCATTGTGCACAACAATTCTGGAGAATTCTTTCAAGGCCGAAAGAACCCCTTCCTACAAGAATGCTCTCAAGACCGAGAGAGATCCTCTTCCATCGGATCAAGACGATCTAAGGTGGACAACGCAAGCAAAGGTTTCTCCATGCGAGCACCTGGAGACTCCTTTGGCGACATCCAGAGATACGAGGTGCACATGTGGATCATCGCTAGAGGGAGTCTACACTTGGATTCTGCGACGCAACGATGAATCACATCGAAACGTGATCAAGAACATCAATGAAGAAAGAACACCCAAAAGGTACTTATTTTCAATTGATTAAATTAATTATAATCAACCTATAATGATCCTACTTTGTGGTTCTGGGACTTTCCTTTTCTTTGTCTATTTCTATGAATCGATCCGTGGAGACTGGCATTTATCGTCGTATTGATCCCGGATTGATCATTGCTAATGACAAAAATCCAAGTGGGCACATCCGCCCACGCGCTTCTGTTGTGCCCGAAACCTTCAAATGGTTTCATAGGGAGGTTATAACATTGATTATAGTTATTTAATTTTCGTTGATAATTTACGTACTTATATTTGATTCAATTTGAAATAAATCATTTTATAAATCTGAATAAACGAGATCTGTTCTTCCTCCTTTGTTTCTTGATTCATATCACAAAAATGGCCTTTTTTTAATTTTTAATTTTGATTAAAATAAAAATGAGGAACTCATCTGGAGGGGCTGCTCTTTCTGTCTATACAAAATGGGAATACACGATGTGTAATGAAAACTACACGCTGTGTAGTTAGGTTCAACACACCAGCTCTGATCTGCCAAACCACTCCGTGTGAATTGATTACACCTAAGCATTTAACACCCCGTGTTGACCAGAAATGAACGGCACATTGGAATAGGAATACACGACATGTATATTGGAGCAACACGCCGTGTAGTCCGATCCGACCCAAGTGAAACCATGTACAAAGGAGAAGCCGCGTACCACGTACATGGGATTTCCATGCTGGTTACTGCATAAAAAGTAAGTACACGTTGTGTATGATTTATCTACACGCCATGTACTCAAAAATTTACAAAGTACAGAAAACATGCCAAAGCCCCGACATGCACTTTGGATAAAGGGTAAAAAGAAATACACGCTGTGTAAATATAAACTACACGCCGTGTACTTTCCAAAAATTTCTCCAGGTTTCCTCCAAAAGTACAAAGACCTGTACAAGGAATATGGATGAGAATAATCTTAAGGAAATTCAGAAAGGAATTTAATATAAATAATTGATTAATTATAAGATCATAATTAATTTAATTCAAGCACGAATTATCTTAAATAATAAAACAATTAAAAGTAGTTGAATTCTAAATATGCGTAAATGTCGTTGCGTGCTATGGATGATCATGAGATAGACAAAATACCCTTTTGTATGCGTGTTTGGTTTCATTTAAATATGTTTAATTTAAATTTGTTGTCCTGTGAGCCTTCTTCCAATAAAATATAGGGTCTGCGTGCCCATGGTTTCTTTAATGTAAACCCCATGTAATGGAGGATCTCCCAAGACGAAGGAGATAGTTTGGAACCCAAATCTGAGGTGAAACCAACCCAAGAGGATACAATGGTGGATAGGTGAGAGCTGCAAAACACGAACCATCGATTCAAGGTGTTTTTCCTAGGTCAGGGTTAGCTTATCAAACCGCTAGATAATCTAACCAATAAAATCTCATGATCATGCCATATTATTTTAATTCTGTCTGATTGCATGGTTTATTTATTATATATGTGTTGTCGTGATCACATAGTTAATAAAATGAACAAGCATGCAAAGATGGAATAAAATAAAAACTGGACTATGCGTAAACATTATCGTAACATGGTTAATCACTTAAGCAAGCATCACTTAATATTAACAAGAATGTGATAATGCGAAACTAAGCATAAAAGATTAAAATCCCTCAATACCATATTAAGTCAGACCAAGCCTTCCGTTACTTGATTAAGGGAAAGACTCAATAAAACTATGTGTTTGAACAACCCTTTTTGGGACACTTAATTTTATAAAGGAATCCCTTATGAAAGGTTTTGGGTTGAATTAACCATATTACATCAAGATGAGTAGCCCTTGCTAGACTTGATGTAATATTGGAGGCAAAAGTTGAGGAAATCCAAGTCAGGATTTCAGGATTGGGGAGTCCACTCAATAGATCAAGGAACTGTAATCCCACATTTGGAAAAGACCTGCCTACCTAAATACCTTCAAATAGCTTGAACAACCCTTGTTGGGGTTATGCGAAGGGGAATATGGATCCTTGCCACTATAATGTCAAAGAAATTGGACATTTCAAGTTCAATGGTGAGGGCCATTGGGACTTGATAAAACAGTGGGAGACTTAATAAAATTTATTATTTCTCATAACATGTAATCAAGAAAGTACTGATAAATATGCTATTTTAATTTGTAGAAAATGAAAAACTCATCAACCACATTTTATCTACGATCAATTCTAGATAAAGAAAATATCCTCACCAGAAGTATCAGGAATGGTTTAGGCACCTTCAGGTTATCCTACACTATGAAAGAAAGTATTACGTGCTGGAGTCCTCACTTCCTAATTCTCCTGCCCCAGGGGCGAGTGACGAAGATTTTCTGGTCTATGATCAACATTTGAGCGATGAACTCGACGTTCAATGTTTGATGATATCATCAAGGTCTAGGGAGATCATGAAGTCTCATGAAGACATGGATG
Organism: Viscum album; assembly: GCA_963277665.1. Classification (NCBI taxonomy): domain Eukaryota; kingdom Viridiplantae; phylum Streptophyta; class Magnoliopsida; order Santalales; family Viscaceae; genus Viscum; species Viscum album. The sequence goes on from OY728123.1 coordinate 1,763,845,614, forward strand.
CCTACAACATGCTCGAGCACCTCCGTGGTTTATACCAGGAGAGAGAAAGATAGGAAAGGTTTGAGATCTCCAAGGCTCTATTCCAGAGCAAGCTTGAAGAGGGTGCCCTAGCTGGGCCTCATGTAGTCAAGATCATTGGATATATTGAGCGCTTGGAGGTTCTAGGGTTTAAAATCCCCGAAGAAATGGGTACCAATCTCATTCTTGCATCACTACCCCAGAGCTTCTCAAACTTTGTTGTAAACTTCAACATGAACAACATTGAGAAGTATCTGTCAGATATTCTTATCCTTATTCACCAAGTGGACAATGATATAAAGCGTGAAAAGCCTTCTGTCCTTATGGTGAATAAAAGGAAAGGGAAGGCGAAGAGATTTAAGCCCAAAGAATCGTCAAGGCCTTCCAAGAAAAGGAAGATCAAAGGGGAGGCAAGAGAACAGAAGGCTGTTTGTTTTGCATGTGGTAAGAAGAGCCACTAGAAGAAAAACTGCACCCAGCCAAGGAAGCAAGGGGAAGCTTTAGGTGCATTTGTTATCGATTGCAATATATCTATTTCTACCAATTGGGTATTAGATACTGCTTGTGGTGCTCACATCTGTATCCAAATATAGGAACCAAGTAGATTCAAAAAGATTGACTAAGGTGAGGTGGATCTACGAGCAGCCAAAAGAGCCAGACTCGCTGCTGTAGCTGTCAGAGACTACCACCTCACATTTTCTACTGGGATGGTGTTGGTTTTAAAAGGATGTTATTATGTACCCTCTGTTACCAAAAACATTATTTCAATATCTAGATTAGATACTGATGGATTCATCTTCAAGTTTGGAAGTGGATGTTGCTACTTTTATAAAGATAGCATTTGTTTTGGTAGGGAACATTTATATAATGGACTTTATGTGTTAGACTACACAAACCAAGTAATGGCAATAAATAAAAAAGTTAATTCACATGACTCATACCACACCCAACTTTGGCATCACCGACTAGGTCATGTCAATGAGAAACGTTTGACAAAATTACATCAAGATGGGTATTTAGATTCTTTAGAACTAAAACCACTTGGTGTATGTCATGCGTGTCCACAAGGCAAAATGACCAAAGCCCCATTTAGTGGGAAAGTTGAAAGGGATAAAGAGCTTCTATAATTAGTTCACACAGATGTGTGTGGGCCATTTCCTGTTGAAGCAAGGGGTTGGTTCTCATACTTAATAACTTTTACTGATGATTTTAGTAGATATGGATATATTTACTTAATGAGGTATAAGTCAGATTATTTTGATCGGTTAAAAGAATACAAGAATAAAGTTGAGAACCATCTTGGTAGTAAGATTAAGAAACTACGCTCAGACAGAGGAGGAGAATATCTTAATCAGGACTTCATTGGTTTATTACGGGTGTTTGGGATTCTATCTCAACTCACTCCTCCTTACACAACTTAGTGGAATGGTGTAAATGAAAGGAGGTACCACACCCTATTGGACATGGTGAGATCAATGATGAGTCATGAGAGTCTTCCATTATCCTTTTGGGGATATGCATTACAAACAGAAACACACATACAAAACCAAGTACCAAATAAATCAATAAATGGTATTCCATACGATTTATGGAGTGGAAACAAAGCCATGTTATTGAATTTACATGTGTGGGGTAGTGAAGAATTTTTTAAGGCCTCTTCAGGTAACAAACTTGCACCCCGAGGCACAAAGTGTATCTTTATAGGATATCCCAAGGAAACAAGGGGATATTACCTATACAACCCCTTAGAAAAAAATGTTACAGTGGCAAGACACACCATATTACTTGAGAGGGAGCACATATACAAAAGAGATAGTGGGAGAGAGATAGACTTCGATGAAGTCTAGGCTCAAGATACACAGGAGTTGGAACAAGAACAGATTCCACAAAACCCTGTGGAAGAACAATCTGTTCCAGAGACACAAGAACTCTGTAGGAGCACGAGAGAGGTGAGAGAAACAGAACAATATGGTTTTCTTGTCACTGAGGACGGTGAATCATTATTGGTCAACAATGATGATCCTCTTACCTAAAAGGAAGCAGTTAAAGGCACAGACATTGCCAAGTGGCAAGAAGCCATGAATTCTGAAATGGATTCCATGTACCAAAACCAAGTCTAGATTTTGGTAGATCCTTTAGTTGATGTAAAGCCTATTGGTAATAAATGGGTATTCAACAAGAAACTGGACATGGAGGGGGAAAGTCAGCACCTATAAGGCACGACTGGTTGCTAAAGGTTTTAGACATCATCAAGGAATTGACTATGATGAAACCTTTTCACCGGTTGCGATGCTAAAATACATCAGAATCCTATTGTCCATTGCCGCTTACCATGACTATGAAATTTGGAAAATGGATGTCAAAAAAGCATTCCTTAACTCGAACCTCCAGGAAGATGTCTACATGACACAACCTGAAGGGTTTGTGACTCCAAAGGATTCCAACAAGTTATGCAAGTTGCATAAATCCATTTATGGATTAAAGCAAGCATCAAGGTCATGGAACATTCGTTTTGATGAAGCTGTAATGAAATTTGGCTTTGTTAAGAAGGAATGTGAGACTTGTGTCTATAAAAGGTTTAGTGGAAGTGCGATTTTTTTCCTAATAGTATATGTTGATGACATATTACTAATTAGAAATACATTACCTGTCTTACAGTCAGTTAAGGCATGGTTAGATAAATGATTATCCATGAAAGACTTGGGCGAGGCAACATATATTCTTGTGATCAATATCCATCATGATAAATCCAAGAGAATGCTGGGCCTGATTCAAATTACATACATTGACAAGATACTGAAGAGATTCAGTATGCAATAGTCCAAGAGGGGATTGTTGCCAGTGTCACATGGCATTCATCTTTCCAAGAAAATGTGTCCTTAGACACATGAGGAAAGAAAGAAAACGGCAAGGATCCCTTACGCATCCACGATTGGGTCAGTCATGTATGCTATGATATTCACAAGGCTAGATGTTTCTTACACATTAAGTGTGGTAGGAAGATATCAAGCTGATCCAGGAGACCGCCATTGGATGGAAGTCAAGACTATCGTTAAGTATCTGAGGCGTACTAAGGATATGTTCTTGGTTTATGGAGGAGATGAGGAACTAGTCATCAGAGGACATGTAGATTCTCGTTTCCAGACTGATCAAGATGACATGAAGTCGCAGACTGGATACATCTATAGTTTGAATGGAGGTGCAGTGAGCTAGAAGAGCTCAAAGAAAAGTGTGGTGGAAGATTCTATAGCGAAGTCCGAGTATATTGCAGCTTTTGAGAAAGCTAAAGAAGCAGTATGGATGCGGAGATTCATCCAACAGCTGGATGTAGTACCTAGAAGTAGAGATCATATCACACTCTATTGTGATAATACTGTAGTGATGACACTTGCAAAAGAGCCAAGGTCACATCAGCGTACAAAGCACATACTTCGGAAGTATCATCTCTTGATGGATTTTTTTCAAAGAGGTGAAATTGAAATGAGAAGTATTTCCACGGAAGACAACATGGAAGACTCCTTGACTAAAGCCTTGACTCAACAGAAACATGATCATCATGTGAGGTCTAGCGGACTAAAATTCGTAGGCAGTTGGATCTAGTCCATGTGGGAGTTTGTTAGGGTTGGTGTCCTGAGAACCAACTATTTTTTACTTTGATTACATAAATGTTAACTTATTATATATTGTTCATTGTTCTGTATGACTATAATATAATAATGTCCTGGAATATTTGTTGCATTAATAAGGTCATGGCAGATCCCCGCTATGATGAGAACATTGAAATTCTATAAAAAATATTCTTAAATAAAGTTCTGCAGTTGGATGACATACTATGATAGGACACATAGTATATAGACCGTCATGTGTGAGTACTCATAAGAAGACAAGACTCTCTCTCATGAAGTTCTCACTTGGTAATCTCCAAGATGGGAGATTATGAGAACAAACCCACCAGTAGTTATTCTTCATGTTTTAGTGTCATCGAATATTATTATATGCGAGCATGTGTAATGTACTTAGACTGTAAGATTATCATTAACTCATGTCATGACTCGTGCACTTAGATTTGCTGACGAAAATCATCACGAAGATAGTTTGCGAGAAGTAGGGTATGTTGGGTGCATCAGGAATGACATGTTGTTAATGGATAAGTCGAGTAAGTATTTGTACCTTCCATATTTATGGAAGTATATATCTCGGGACCTTTTATTGAAATAGAATTGTTGAACAAATTCCATGGCCATGGTGACACAACGAGTTTATTTATGGAAGTCAAAGAATGAAAGATCAAGCATATAGGTTTATGACACTGCCATGAAACCTGCTTGATGAGATATTGAGACAAAGGGATTAAATTACATAGTAAGCATTCGTATGAGGTGATACATCAATGCGACGTCAAATTATTTCTCTTGGGTTCCTTGACCCATTACTAGATAGTAATCTTGGACTTTAGGCAAGCCCACCTAATTCCAACAAGAAAGAGGCCTAGAGGGTCACACACTAAGTGCATTCAAGTATCTCAAGTAGAATAAAAATTATTCCCGTACATGGTTTAATAATTATTCAAGGAATCCTAAATCATTTTAATGTTGGAGTAAGAATAAAATGAAAACAAGTACACACCGTGAATTAATGATTACACGCCATGTAGTTTTTATTTTGAAAACAAGTACACGCCGTGTATTATTAAATGTACATGCTGTGTAGTTTTCATTTTGGAAAGGAAATGAATAAATGAAAACAAGACATACACGTCGTGTACATTGAATGTACACGCCATGCAGTTTTCAATGAAAAACAAGTACATGCCGTGTATTTATTATTACACACTGTGTAGTTTTTCTAGTTGGGATTTTGAGGATATAATATTATTTTATTAAATGATATCTATTATAATCAGCATGGGCGCATGTCAAGGAATTAATTATTCGACATGGGGGGTTTCAATAAGAGTTAATGAAATAAATGAAATTCGTAACATGTTTATTTATTGTCCTAACTCTATAACCTCAAACCCGATTATAAATATCCTCACAACCACAACTCTTTTCCTACACAAGAGAATCATTGTGCACAACAATTCTGGAGAATTCTTTCAAGTCCGAAAGAACCTCTTCCTCCAAGAATTCTCTCTAGACCGAGAGAGATCCTCTTCCATCGGATCAAGACGATCTAAGTCGAACAATGCAAGCAAAGGTTTCTCCACACTAGCACCTGAAGACTCCTTTGGTGACGTCTAAAGATATGAGGTGCACGTGTGGATCACTGATAGAGGGATTCTACACTTGGATTCTGTGACGCAATGAAGAATCACATCAGAACATGATCAATAACATAAACGAAGAAAGAACACCCAAAAGGTACTTCTTTTCAATTGATTTAATTAATTATAATCAACCTATAACAATCCTACTTTGTAGTTCCGGGACTTTCCTTTTCTTTGTCTATTTTTGTGAATCGATCTGTGGAGACTGGCGTTTATCATCGTATTGATCCCGGATTGATCATTTCTAATTAAAAAATATCCAAGTGGGCACATCCACCCACGCGCTTTCGCTGCACCCAGAACCTTCAGTCGTGCCACCCCTTGACTTTCAACGCATCGATGGTGGTTGGTGGGAGTACACAACATGCATCACAACCCCACATGGCGTTTAGTATAAACTTCAGCTAACAATCACTTCTAGAATAGAAGACACAGTGTGTATCTTGAAGTACACGACATTTAAAGTTTGGATGACAACATGGGCGTGTACTCAATTTGGTCGATCTGTGTGTCGGGACGATTGTACACAACATGTGTCAGAAGTACATGCCATGTATATATGAATTTTTGTTCTGATCTTCCCTAATTCGTGAATTTGGATATAAGACTCCTACAAATCATCATAATCACCAAATTAAAGCATTTTGATCTCCCAAATCAACATATATCTGGTGAAAATAGGTTTTTATACTTAGTAGAATGTATGAAATTATATACACAAATTGGGCACATCATATAGATAAACCTTTAGGTTGAAAGTGTTGAATATTTTATGATGTTTGGTAATTAGGATAAGAGATCATTAGTGGAAACCCTAGGTATATGTCTAAGTATAGGAGAACCACCTGAAATTTTGGCAGAGTATAGATTGTGTGGTTTCCTAGAAATTACATCCCTATCTAGATAATAGAAAGTGGACACAACTTTGAAACATATTCATTTAGGGATAATATTCTTGAGAAGATTTGGTCAAGTATATCTCAATCATCATTCTAGTGTATGGGAATTGTCGCTACCTATGCACCTATCCAGACACTCTCAGGAGATATGCTTGGGTTAATTCAAATTCTCTTTATTAACCTTCATGAAGGATTTGAACAAATGCTTTAATAGAAGTTAACTATATTGGAGAACCTAATATTAAAATGACCATAGATAACCTATATTGAGGCTAAATACTCATAATGTAAGGGCCCAGATCCATGTGGTCCAACCCTTTGTGAGTTTCCATGGCTAGTGGATCTTAGAGGAGACTTGGAAGTGGTTTGGTGGTGTTGGATGTTGAAATAATGGAAGCATGGATATTACACACTGTGTAATCCTAACAATCAATGTAATAAAGATTCACATCTTGTGAAGGGATAGTTCATGATGTCTAATTAATCGGGGTTAAATAATAATAAGACAATATTTTTTTTGATGATTTCTAACCCCCAACATTTACACTATGTGTAAATGGTTTACACTCCATGTAAATATCCTTTGTAGTGTTTTTATAAACATTTTCATCCACTCAGGTTTCTCAAAACCTACAATTCCTCTCATTTTCTAGTGTCCAAAAACTCCCTTCTAGGAATTTTGGGGATTTCTTCAACAATAATCAATCCTTCAGCTTCTGTCTTCAATTCATGGTGATTCAAGGTGAATTCTTATTTCATTTTCTAGAAGTTTCTCTAAGTTTTATCTTGTTTCCTCCCACATATTATCACCATGCTATAGAGTTTTATCTCCCATGTTTCTAATGGGGTTTATCTTGGTTGTGGTTAGTGCAGTTATGTCGTGGTGTCCTCAGATGGATTCAGTTATGCGAGAGAGGTGATCATATATTTTTTTGTTTTGGTCCATTATTGTGCGAAGAATGTTGATGAATTTTGAGGTAGAGGATTCATTTCTTATCTTACTTTATTTATGTGAAATCATAACATTGGTATGATTTATCCCTTTGAATGCAATGAAATTGACCTAATAATTATTGAACCATATTAAATAAATTGTTTGTGATTTTATGTTGATGATGTTGTTGATTTATACCATAATAATTATTTTCCTAACAATTTTATAGATAGTGTGTTATCTATGCCTTTATTTGTTAGAATGTTTTTCTTTATGAAAATTGGCAACGAACGTAAAACTAGAATTAATTGATAATTAATTTTCTTATGATTAATTAAATAAGATTCATGTTTTTAATTCAATGGTTAATGTAATTTGATGATAATAAAATTTATGCAATGAACATGTTTAATTTAATTTATATTCCATGTGATTAATGGAATTGATAAATAATTTGAAGAATGATTATTCTTTTTGATAATAATGGGAAGAATACATGTTAATTTATAATGGTGCTTATCTATGTTTGTTGAAACCAGAAATGATAAGAGCATGTTTTGACTTGATAACTTGTTATAACTTGATACCTCAGGTTTCTTGTAGTTGGGACTTATTAATTAATGATTTGGTTAATTAAATATGTAATAAGAACCTATTTCATAATAAATATTTTTTTCGAGGTCTTGATTTTCCTCTTTTCTTAAGAAGATCGAGTTCCTTGTTTTGGAGCCGTGAGAGCTCCTTTGCATGAGAAGACTGAATTCCCTATTTTGAGGGCCCAATTGCCATGTTTCTTGGTTTTTTGTTTTCCTAATACATTATGATGTGCTCTAGATATGAGCCTTGTTTTATGAGCCTAATATGGATGAGCCTAGGATAGTTGTGTGATATGGGGCAGGGAGGCCTAGATGTGATGTGAGCCTAGGATGGCTATTGTGATATGTGGGTGGGGAGGCTAGATGATGTGGAATAATATTATGACTATGATGGTGAGATGAATTAGTATATAAATTTGGGTTTCAGGTATGGCACCACAAGTGATGTAATGGGTTAAAGTTGGGCTTACTCGTTGATAAGATGCTGAGAGATGGTATTCTCTCTTTAATTTTTTAAATGGACGATGTCAAAGTTGCTTGTTTATCTAAATTCCTTTTCCCACTACTTGAGGCCATTGAATATGCTTAGTTACATGTTTTCTCATAGTGATATATTAGGATGGTTTTCTTAGAGTACATGGATATGAAATGATGCTAATAATGATAATAAATGTTTAACCCTTGGGGTTGGTTGATGATGGAATGAAAATTCTTAAAAGATTTTAATCTTGATAAACCAAGCCTATGGTTTGGAATTATGCTTGTAGGGATTGGTATTTACTCTGATGAAGTAATATAATGCATTAAAATATAATTTGGAATAATGTTAATGTTTAATTAATGGATAATTAATTAATTAACGTAAAGTAAATTTATTAATGAAAGAATTAATTAATGTAACTCTTTTATATGCTTGTGTGCATATAGGATATATGGTCTTAATAGTGTCAATCAAAAGTTTGAGAAATGTTATCTACCCTACCCATGTTATTTAGGTAAAATTAAACCCAATGGACTATGGTAGGGTGTTTTTCCCAACATCCCAATGGGAGGATGGATGGATGACTACACCCTCGGGCTCCGTTCTCTTCTCTTGGTAGTTACTTATGCTAGTATGCTTGATGATTAGTTTTCCCATATATGTGTGTAGGGGAATGTGATGGATTGTGGTTATTTCACACACATGTATTACCAAATATATTATCTAAAGAATTATTATATTTTTTATGTGTATAGGTTGTGATGGATTGAGGTACTTACTCAGTGTATGTGATGTAATGGATTGAGGTACAATACTTGATATTTTGTATACGTCATACGGGATATGGTGGATTCCAAAAACTACTTGGTTACTATTTGGTTTGTGATATGGGATGGTGTGGTTATGTGATGCATAAGGTGCATGTGGTGGTGCCTTTCCCATGTGTTTTTGGGCTGACTTACTTTTGGAGAGAGATTCTTAGGATGTGCGATGTTGGTGAAAAGCAATAAACTATTGGGAAAGCGAGAGTGGGGAACCCTTGATGTTTTATTACTATATTATATTCTCTCTTGTATGTGATACTTGGTGAGATTTAGCCATGGTGAGGCTAGGAACTTATTATACCTATTTAGGTGATGAGTTATTTTCACGGTTGTTCACTGTTCTTTAGTATGATTTCTTTATATTTTGCATGAGAGGATCTTAGGAGGATCCTACTGAGTATACTATTATTCTCACCCTACGTATATATAAACTATTTTTTAGGTTATTCAATAAAGGTTGGTGATCAGGCTGGATATTACTAGCTCAAGGTATTGTAGGAGTTTTTTGGGCTTTGTGGTCACCACCGTCTTTACCTCTTTGGTAGTTGTAGTTTTCCTTTAAGTTGTTTAGTACTATATGAAATTGTATGATGAACTTGGATTATATATATATATATGTATATGAGAATGTTTTTTTTTATTTTATCCTTATTATATATCTCTTCCACATGTTTCTATAAGAGGGTAATGTCTCCCATTTTCATGTTTACTATACCCTCGGTGCTAGTCGCTAACCCAAGACCAACTGGATGAGGGACTTGGGTAGTAACAATCTCTATCCCCTCACTATGGTATCTTAGTGGGGAGGGGGTTGTGATAGAGTGGTATCAAAGGTTTATGTTTGAGGGATATGAAGAAGTTTGGAGTTAGGCATAGGTGAGGTTTCATGGTTTGGTAGAGAAATAATATTAGTTAAGTTTAGTAAGTGATATAAACATGGGAGACCAGTTGAGACACGAGTATTTAGGGATCCCTATGATATTATGTAATGAAATTTAAGTTTACTAAGTCTATTAAATGAAGTGGTACTAGTTGCAGGGTAGAGAACTAGGAAAGGATTACGTATCATTCTTCATTCTGCCTATGTTTGAAATAGTTATACCTTGGGATAGGTTAAAACCTTAAACAAGATATTAAAAAATTTAATTAATTAATGTTAATTATTCTATATTCCAAGTTTAGGAGCTCTACAAAGTTTTTTATTCTTGATGGTATGGCTCCAGGTTGATGTCCTCATTAGGTTCGCACTAAATATGTTTAAAAGGAAGTGTCAGAAGATCACCACAAAGTAGAGGTCGGTGATGATAAAACTTGGAGAAAGAAACTCTAAGAGTTTTAGCACCAAGGTTTGTAGAAGTATGAGGGATCCTTTTTAGATGTAGTCACAAAGTACTGGTTAGAGGAGGTTGAGTTAGCTTTTAGTTCAATCTATTCTCGGCAGGAGCACTGGGTTTTATTGGCTATGAAAATGATGTTTAGAGTAGTGAGGTAGTGGTTATTCTTGTTCCTTAGGGATCATTATGAGCCAGAAGTCTCATGGGAGAAGTTCCAATATTAGTTCAAAGCATAGTTTATTTCTTTGATCATGAAGGCGACCAGTCATCATGATATTCTTACACTTTATCAAGGGATCTCTAGCATGTGAGAGTTTAGGATCTATTTCAGGACCCTTATGCGATATGCTTCAAAACTATTTCCATACAAGGAGGCCAGGGTGAGGCATTTGGAGGAGTATTGTCATCCAGATGTCTATATCCAGGTCACCCCATTTTTTTTTCCTGAATACATATCTCAAGGTGCTAGCAAGAGTATAGGTTATTGAGAGGAGGTTGGCCAGAACCAGGTCATCATGAGAGGGGAGTCATATGGATTTATCATGAATAATATATGTGGTCCAAGGTTCATTTTTTTCAGGACATAAGAGTTTTTGGTCAACTGGGAGTAATTACCATCCCTCAACATCTCATTTATTTGGGGGTGGCGGCTCTCAAACATATGCCAAATGATAAGATGCATGTTTTTCTTTTAGAGGAAAAGATCATCAGTGATGAGAGTTCCCAACCTTTATGATCAGGTATTGTGTGCCAGTTGTTCCTCTTTAGGTTCCTTTATTGAGGTAGTTTTATCCAAGGTAATAGTAGTAGGTTTGTCTAGTTTGAGATCATCATATAAGAGACAGGGTAGGTAGAGGATATCCATGAGATGCTCCTTGTCCTCAAAGATAAGGGAGAAACTATGGAGATGGTCATTAGTAGGGTTAGAGAGGCCATGTAGCAGGTTGTGGTCAGCTTCATGCTTTAGCATTTACATCTTCGGGTGATCCAAATATTGTTTGAGGTACCCTTTTCTTGTTTTCTACTTAGGTGAATTCTTTTTTTGATTCAGGAGAGACACAATCCTTTATATCGCCAACCCTCATCCATGATTTGGGACTTAACGTAGAAAGTATTCTAGTTCCATTAGTGTTGACAACACTAGTTGGAGGTTGAGCTGACTTATATGAAGTATGTAGAGACTATGATCTAGTGCTATAGTAGTAATTATCTGGGGGATATTTCATATTTTTACAGATATATCCATATGAAATCATCCTCAACATGTATTTTTTATATTCAATGCAGGCTATCATGGATTTATTTAAGATGAAGATTATATTTTTTATGATGATGGAGTTCTAGTAGTGTTTTTTGTGAGAGAGACCCTCATATGGGTCAGAGATGTGTTTCATACTTTTCATCTTTGATGGTTGAGTTGATGTTGAGTTCATCATAGGTTCAGTAGTTGGTGTTTCCCATGATTGTGGAATAATACCCTGATGTTTTTCCAGATGAGGTTGTAGCGTTACCCCCTCAAAGGGAGATTGAGTTTAGGATAGATCTACAATAAGGCATGTCTCCTATATTGATGTCTCTATATTAGATGGAGCCTTCTGAGTTACAAGATCTCCGAGTACAACTCGATGATCTATCAGAGTGAGGTTTTGTTTAACTGAGTGTGTCACCTTGGTTTGTACTGGTTTTTTCATGAAGAAGGTTGATGGAAGTTTTTGAATTTGTATCTATTATTATTGCTTGAACCAAGTGATAGTTAAAAACCTCTATCCTCTTATATGAATTGATGATTTATTCGATCATATTAAAGGATCAAGTTGGTTATGAAAGATATATTTGTAGTATAGATATCACCAAACGTGGGTAAAGGATGAGGATATTCAGAAGACTACTTTTTTTGTTTTCATCATGGCCATTAAAATTTTATTGTGATGTCATTCATTATGATGAATGCTATATCTGGGTTCATGGGGTTGATTAACATAGCTGTTAGAGACTTCTTAGATAAGTTCATGGTGGTTTTCATCGATGACATCCTCGTGTAATTTGTTTTAGAGGAGGAGCATGCATATCATCTATATTCTACTTTCAAAGTTCTTTTCCATGATAATCTATTTGGGAAGTTTTCAAAGTGTGAGTTATAGGATCATGAACTCTGTTTCTTAGAGAATGTGATATCCCAACGGGGGATAGTTATGGATCCTTCAATGATATAGGTAGTTGTGTCTTGGGAAAACCCCAATATAATGAATGAGGTGCAAAGTTTCCTTGGTCTTTAAGGATATTATAGGAGGTATGTAATAGAATTATCTTGGGTTGTGACTCCTCTAATATCCTAGACCCAAAATGATCAGAAGTTCTTGTGGGCTGACCAGTGTTAGGCAGATTTTGAGTAGCTAAAGGAGAATTTGGTTAGTAATCTAGTTCTTTGTTAGTCTATTGAGGGAGTTCAGTTTGTGATTTTCTATTATGATTTATGTCTTGGATTGGGTTGTGTTCTAATGAAGTATAGATTTTTTGTTTCTTATGGGTCTCGGTAGTTATGTCCCCATGAGTGTAACTATGCCACCCATGATCTTGAGTTGGCAACAGTAGTGTTTTATTTGAAGTTGAGGCGACATTACCTCACCAATGAGTGTTTTGTGGTTTTTATTGAACACAAGAGCCTAATTCACATCTTATCCCATCATAGATTGAACTTGTTTCAATGTTGGTGGATGTAATTCTTATAATATTACAATTTTTAGATTATGTATACACTAGGAAAGGGAAATGTTATAGATGATGTGATGAGTAGGAAGTCACATAGTGATTCCATGCATGAATATGGGGATTCATAGAGAGTGATGGAAGAAAAATCAGTGATGGATCTTGATATGGGAGAAGTTATAGGCACAAGTTGTCTTTTCTAGATGACAGTGCAGTCGTCTTTGGTGCAGCAGGGGGAGGAGTCTCAATTGGGGGATTTTTGAGGTAGAGGTCCAGAGAGACCGAGTTGTTTTTGGAAACTACTCTGATGGTTGGTCCAAGGATGGAAAATACTAGGTGCTATTTTAGGAAAGGATTTTCATTCCTTTGGTGATGCATGAGATGGTTCTCTATGAGTTCAATAGTTCGACTTTAGCAGTATATCCCGACGTGACCAATATGTACCAAGATTTGAGAGGTCACTTTCGGTGGCTTGGGTTGAAGCATGCAATTGTAGATTTTGTTTCTCAATGTTTATTCTGATATAAGGTGAATGCCAATCATTATTTTCCTAGTGGTTTTCTCCAGCCATTAGATTTTCCCTAGTGGAAGTCGGGGGATATCTCGATTGACTTTTTTACCAGTTCACCTCAATCTCAGGGAGGCTGTGATTCTATATGGGTGATAGTGGATCGTTTGATGAAATCATCCAACTTTATAAGTATCAGGGTGTCAATCTCAGTGGAGGTTTTACTGAGGAAATATTTATAGGAGGTGGTGTGACGCCACAGAGTCCCAAGGATGATCATTTCTGACCGAGATCCTTATTTTACCTCGAGGGTGTGGAGAGGTATCCCACATGATTTTGGTTCTCATCTATGCCTTAACATTTTTTTTCATATATAGATGGATGGTCAAAGAGAGAATACCATCCATATTATTGAATACATGTTGTATTATTTCATCCTATATTTTTTAGGTTCATGGATAAGACACCTTCCCTTGGTTGAGTTTGCTTACAATAATAGTTTCCACTTCACTATTGGTATGACACCATTTGAATATTTTTATGACCAACCTTTCTGTTCTCAATTGTGTTGGACTAGGATTAGAGAGGCAATAATTCTTAGTTCATAATTGGTATAGAATACAAAAAATATTATTTAGGTGATTTTCAAGAGGATTAAAGTAGTACAGGATCATCATAAATCCTATTCCAATCATAGGAGGATACCTATGGAGATCGATGTTGGAAATAATGTGTTCCTGAAGGTGAATCTTTATCATGAATAGTGAAGGTTTGGTCATGGGAGTAATCTTTCTCCCTGGTTTGTTGGGCCTTTTAAGATGCTGGATCAATTTGGAGTCATGGAATATCAGATAGCACTTCCCCCGTATATGAGAAGGATACGTAATGTTTTTCACATGTTGCAACTCTATCTTTATCTTCATGATGACTCTCATGTCGTCGATTAGAGTGATATCAATGTTGATGATGATGCAACCTTCGAGGAGTGGCCTATGGAGATCTAGGTCCACTAGGAGAAGGTGTTTCATGGGAATTCTATTCCCTTGGTTTGTGTCTTATGGCAATATAGTGGCATAGAGGAGAGTACCTGGGAACATGAGGCATAGATGCGCTCTCAGTATCCTAAGTTGTTTGATGTTTATCTCTTTTCTTATAACACTATTCTCTTGTAGATGTTGATCCTTTTTTTATTATGAGATGGTTTCCTCTTTTTTCTTGTTACATATTTACTCTCATTTTAGAGGTATCTCCCCCAAGAGAGTGTTAGAAGCTGATTGCGGTTGTTGTGTAGTTTTGTGCTTATTTTCTTTGAATGAGGTGGTTGAGCTCCTGTGGTGGTGAGACCATTGAGAGGTATCTCGTAGGGTGGCTATTCAGATGACCCATTTTTATTTCTCTTTAGGTTTGGTTTTAGATTATCGAGGATGATAATTGTTTGAGAGATATATAATGTAAGGTCCTGAATCCATGTGTTCCAATCCTTTGTGAGTTTCTAGGGATAGTGGAGCTCAAAGGAGTCTTGGAAGTGGTTTGGAGGTGTTGTCTACTGAAATGATAGAATTATAGAGATTACACGTCATTTAATCCATATAATCCATGTAAGTTAAGTTCACATATTTTGAAGGGATGGTTTATGACGTGTAATTAATTTGGGATAAATTATAAAAAGGTGATGTGTTTTTTAGTGATTTATGACCACCAACATTTACACAAAGTGTAAATGGATTGAACTCTATATAAATCTCCTATACAGTGTTTTTATAATTTTTTTTATCCAATAAGGTTTATAAAAACCCATGACCCTCTTGTTTTCTAGTGTCCAGTAACTCACTTCCAATCATTTTTGGGATTCATTTGATGGGAATCAATCCTTGGACTTCCATATTTGATATGTGGTGATTCAAGGTGAGTTATTCCTTCATTTTCTAGCTGTTTTTCCCAGTTTGATCTCATTTCCTCCTGTATCTTATCACCATGCTATGGAAGCTAATCTCCCATGCTTTTAATGGGGTTTCTCTTAGTTGTTCTTGGTGCAGTTGGGGCGCATCATCCTTGTATGGATGTAGTTCTATGGGATAGGTGATCAAAGATCTGTTGTGTTGGTCCATTATCATGCGAATAACATTGATGAATTTTGAGGTAGTAGATTCATTTCTTCTATTACTATATTTATGTGCAATCATAACACTGACATGATTTATCCCTTCAAATGTAATTAATTTGACCTAATAATTATTGAACTGGATTAAATAAATTGGTTGTGATCACATGTTAAAGATGTTGTTTCATTATACCATGATTGCAATTTTCCTCATGAATTTCTATATAGTGTGATATCTATACCTTGTTTTGTTATCATGTTGTTCTTAATGTAAATTATTAAATAACGTAAAGTTGTAATTAATTGGTAATTAATTTTATTATAATTAATTAAAGAAGAATAATTTTTGTAATCTAGTGGTTAATATAATTTGATGATAATAAAATTTATTCAATGCACACATTTAATTGAGTTGATCTTCCATGTGATTAATGAAATTGATAAATAATGTGAGTATGATTATTATTGTTGATAATAATGGGAAAAAGTAATGTTAATTGAGAATGGTTCTTCTATATGTTTTTTGAAATTGAAAATGTTAAGAGCATGTTTTCCTTTGATAGCTTATTATAGCTTGATGGCTTAGGTTTCCCATAGTCAGAACTTGTTAATAAGTGAATTGGTTAATTCAAGATTGAATAAAAACCAATTGTGTGATAAAGTTGTTTTCTAGGGATTAAGTTTCTCATTTTATTGAGAAGTATGAGTGCCTTGTTCTGGAGATGTGAGATCTTGTTTGTATGAGAAGGCTTAATGCCTTATTTTGAGGTCCCAGTTTCCCTATTGCTTGCTTGTTTGTTTTCTTGCTACCTTGTGATGTTCTCTAGATATGAGCCTTTTTTATGATCCTAATATCACTAGGTGTAGGATGCCTATGTGATATGGGTCGGGGAGTCCCAAATTTGATGTGATCCTGGGATGGCTGAGCATGATATGGCTGTTGTGATATATGGGTGGGGAGGCTCGGATAATGTGGAAGCAGATAATGCCTGTGATGGTGAGATGCATCATTATA
Source organism: Viscum album (assembly GCA_963277665.1). NCBI lineage: Eukaryota > Viridiplantae > Streptophyta > Magnoliopsida > Santalales > Viscaceae > Viscum > Viscum album. The sequence goes on from OY728123.1 coordinate 1,763,862,299, forward strand.
TGTATGTGGGTGTTATGGATGGAATCAGAGGTGATGAAATGGGTTAAATATGGGATTAACTATTGATGAGATGTTGAGAGATAGTATAATTTCTTGAATCTATTAAATGGATGGTGGCTAGGTTGTTTGTTTATCTAAAATTTTTCCCCTCTACTTGAGGTAGTTGGATGTTCTTGGTTTCATGTTTTTTACTAGTGGTTTCTTAGGATGATTTTACTAGAGTACATGGATATGGAATGATAATAAAAATGAAAATAAATGTTTAACCCATGGTTTTTTTTGACGATGGAACAAAAATTATTAAAAGATGTCAATATTGTTAAACCAAGTCCTTGGTTTGGACTTATTCCTGGAGGGCATGAAATTTACTCTGATGATGTAATATAATGAAATGAAATGTAATGTGGAATAATATTAATGGTTAGTTAATGGATAATGGATTAGTTAAGGTAAATTGAATTTTTAATTAATGAAGTAATTAATGTATCTCTTTTATATTATTGTGTGCTTATAGGATATCTGGTCTTAGTAGTGGAATCTAGGAGTTGGAGAAATATTTTCTATAGTTGATTATAAGACTAGGTTATGCCCATAGTGTGTTTTTGTGCTATATTATGCCATGTATATTTTGAAATTTAATATGCTAGCCCACCCATGTCGGTTAAGACAACTGACACCCAGTGGAATCTAGGAGGGTGTTTTCCCCAACATCTTTGTGAGAGGATGGATGGATGACTACCCCCTCCAGCCCTGCTCTCTTCTATTAGTAGTTACTTATGCAGGTATGCACAACTGTTATATTTACCATATATGTTTGTATAGGGTTGTGATGGAATGTGGTTATTTCACACACATGTATTACTAGATATAGTATCTAAAGGATTATTATAGGTATGCCATGTATAGGCTGTGATGGCTTGAGGTACTTACTCGATGTGTGGGATATAATGGCTTGAGGTATAATACCTAATGTTTTATATACATCATACAGGCTATGGTGGATTCTAGAAACTACCTGGTTACTATTTGGTTTTTGATATGGGATGGTGTAGTTATGTGATGCACGGGGTACATATGGTGGTTCTCTATCCAAGTGTTTTTGGGCCGACTTTTGGAGAGAGATGCTCATGACATGAAATGTTAGGGCAGAGCAGAAAACTAGCAGGGAATTAGGAGCAGGGTATACTTGATGTTTTAATAAAATATTATATGCTATCTTTTATGAGATACTTGGTGAGAGTTATCCATGGTGAGGCTAAGAACTTAGTATACCTATTTAAGTGAAGAGTTAGTTTTACTATTGTTTACTATTCTTTAGAACGTTTTATTTATATTTTTCATGAGAGACTATAGGGAGGATCCTAATGAGTATATTGTTATTCTCACCCTATGTATATATAAACTATTTTTTAGTTCAGTTGGAGTAGGTTGGTGATTGGGATGGATATTATTAGCTTGGGGTCTTTTAGGAGCTGTTTGGGCTTCATGGTCAACACCATCTTTAAGTTTTTGGTACTTATAGTTATCCTTTTAGTTGTTTAGTACTATATGACATTGAATTTTGCACTTGATATATATATATATATATATATATATATATATATATATATATATATATATGTATGGTAAGATGCTGGTTTTTGTATCCTTCTTATCTTTCTCTTCTGCATATTTCTCTTAGAAAGTAATGCCTCACATTTTTCATGTTTACTGTACCCTAAGTGATAGTCACCATCTCAGGGCCTTCTGAAGGTGGGAATCGGAAATTCAACATCTCTCACACCTCATTGTGTATCTTTTCATGGAGGGTTTCATGACAGATTGGTATCAATGATTCAATTTTGAGGGATATGATGGAGTTTGGAGTTAGGTACATGTGAGGTTGTATGGGTTGATAGGGAAATAGTGTCAGCTAAGTTTAGTAAGCAATGTAAACATGGGAGGCCAGTTGATACATAGGTATTTTGGGCCCCCTATGATCTGATGCACAAACCTTTAAGTTTACTAAGCCTACTAAATGAAGTGGTATTTGTTACAGGGAATAGACCTAGGAAAGAATCATTCATCATTCTTCTTTTCACTTGTGCTTGAAATGGGTAGACCTTGGTATAGGTTAAAACCTTAAAATATATAATTAATTAATTAATTAATGCTAAATATTCCATATTATAGGTTTAGTATCTCTATTTTTTTATTCTTAAAAGTATGGATCCAGGTCAACGTCCTCGTTAGGTTTGTGCCGAAGATGTTCAGAAGGATGTTCCAGTAGATCTTTGTAGAGTAGAGGTCGATGATGATGATACTAAGAGGAGGAAACTCTAAGATTTTTTAGTGATAGATTCTATAGAAGTATGATTGATACATTTCAAATGTAGTCACAGAGTAATAGTTGGAGGAGGTTGGGTTAGATTTTAGTTCATTCCTTGCTTAGTAGGATTGATGGGTTTCATTGGCTGTGATGCTGCTACATGGATTAGTGAGTCGGTGGTGTTTCTTATTTCTCAAGGATCACGAGGAGTTAGAAGTATCATGGGAGAAGTTTCAAGATAAGTTTAGAGTAGATTTTATTTCTCCAACTGCGAAGGTGGCCAGTCACCAGGAGCTACTTATCCTTGGGTAGAGAAGATATAGTGTGCGAGAGTTCGAGATCCATTTCAGGACCCTCCTGTGATATGATTCAGACCTTTTTCCATATGAGGAGGATAGAGTGAGGCATTTAAAGGAGGCTTTGCATCTAGATATCCAGTTCTAGGTCACCCTATTTATAATGAATACATATCTCGAGGTGATGGAAATAGAAGAGGTTATTGAGAGGATTCTATCCAGAATTGGATCATCATGAGAGGGGATTCATCAAGATTCCTCACGAAGTAGATCTATTATATGTGGTCCCTAGTTGTCACGACATAAGAGTTTTTGGTCATTTAGGAATTGGTCCCAACCCTTAACATCTCATTTATATGGGGGCAGTGGATCTCAGATCTTTTCCAAAGGACCAGACACATGTTTTTTTATAGTGGCTGAGGTCATCATCAATGAGAGTGCCCAACCTTTCTGAGCAGTCAACGTGTGCCCGTTGTTCCACTTCAGGTTCCTCCATTAAGCAGTTTTTTCCGAGCCAATAACAATAGTGTGGTCCAGTTTGGGATTAGAATTAAGGAGATTTGGAAGGTAGAGGATAGCCCATAGATTATCCTCATCCTCAGAGAGCATAGAATGACCTTGGAGGTAGTATTCAGTAGGTTCATAGAGGTTGTGGAGAAGAACCTGATCATCTTCATGGTTTAGTGTTACCATCACTAGGCAATCCATACATCGTTTGAGGTACCCTTTTCTTGTTTTATACTCGGGTGAATGCTTTTTTAATTTAGGATTAATGAACTACTTTATATCACCTACCCTCATCCATGGTTTGGGACTTAAGGTAGAGAGGCTTCTATTTCCATTATCATTGACTGTTCTAGTTGGAGGTCAAGATGGATTGTATGAAGTATGTATAGATTGTGATCTTGTGATGAGGAATCAACTATCTTAGGGATATTTCCTATATTTATAGATAAAACCATATGACATCATCCTCGGCATGTATTGGTTGTATTCAGTGTAGAATATAGTGGATTTCTTTAGGAGGAAGGTTGTGTTTTGTGATGCTGATGGAGATCCAACAATGTTTGTTGGTGAGTGATACCCTTATATGGGTTAGAGGAAAGTATCATCCATGCCATATTTGACGGCTGAGTTGATGCTGAGTTCATTAAATATCTAGAAGTTGGTGTTTCTTAGGGTTATGGAATAATAACCTAATGTATTTACAGATGAGGTTGTAGTGTTACCCCCTCAACAGGAGATAAAGTTTGGGATCGAGCTATAGCCAGACATGTCTCCTATCTTGATGTATCTATATAGGATGACACCTTTTGAGTTACGAGAGCTATGAGTACAACTCAATGATCTGTTGTAGTGAGGTTTTATTTTTTTGAGTGCGTCACCTTAGGGTGCACCAGTTTTTTTCATGAATATGGTCAGTGAGAGTTTGCAGTTTTGTATCGATTATTATCACTTGAACCAAGTGAAAGTGAAGACACTATATTATCTTCCATGGATTGATGATTTATTCGATAAGTTGAATGGAGAAAGTTGTTTCTCAAAGATCGATTTTTATTCTGGATATCATCAAATGCAGGTCAAGGATAAGGATATTCAGAATACTGCATTCCATTGGCATTATATGCATTATGATTTTATTGTGATGCTATTCGGTGTGACGAATTCTCCATATGTGTTCATGGGGTTGATGAACACCATTTTCAGAGAGTTCCTGGATAATTTCATGATGGTTTTCATCAATTAAATCCTTGTGTACTCCGCATCGGAGGAGGAGCATGTAAAGTATCTATAAGCCATTTTGGGAGTAATTCATCATGAGCAGCAGTTTGGGAAGTTTCTGAAGTGTAAGTTTTAGGCTCATGAAGTATGTTTCTTGGGGAATGTGGTATTTTAGAAGGGAGTAGCTATGGATCCTTTGAAGATATAGGTAATTGTGTCTTGGGAATCCCCTAATATAGTGGTAGAGTATTAGTGTTTCCTTGGTCTTCCAGGTTATTATAGGAGGTTTATAGCCTAATTCTCTCAAGTTGAGACTCCTCTAACATCCTTGAACTGAAAGTATAATGCATTCTTTTGGAGTGACTTGTTTGAGGAAACTTTTGAGTACTCAAAGGAGAAGTTGATTAGTTCTCTAGTTCTTTGTTTTCCTGCTGAGGGAGTTCAGTTTGAGGTTTTCTGTGATGTTTCATGTATTATATTGGGTTGTGTTCTGAATTAGCTAGAATAGTTTGTTTCTTATGGGTCTCAGTAGTTATTTCCACATGATAATAACCATCCCACCCATGTTTTTGAGTCAGCAGTTGTGGTTTTTTCTTTGATGTTATAGTGAAATTACCTCATTGGTGAGAATTTTTTGGTTTTTACTAGCCACAAGAGCCTAAGGTATGTATTATACTAGCATCACTCAAAATTGCATCAACATTGGTGGATGTGATTCTTGCAGGATAATTACTTAGAGATTTTGTATAAGTTAAAAAAGGAAAATGGTGTAGCCAATGTACCGAGAAAGAAGTCATGCAGTGATGCCCTGCATGAATCTGGGGATTTTTAGAGAGTTATGAAAGAACTCTTAGTGATACATCTTAATATGGGAGAGGTATGAAGAATAGGTTATATTTTACATATGATAGTGTGGTAATATTTGGTTCGGTAGGTGGAGGAGTCCTAGTTGGTGGATTTTGAGGTGGAGGTCTAGAGAGACAAAGTTTTTTTAATGATTATCCTAATGGTTGGACTAAGGATGGAAAACACCAGGTGTTGTTTTAGGGATGAATTTTCATCCCTTCAGAGATGCGTGAGATGGATCTCCATGAGTTTCATAGTTTGACTTTGGCGGTACATCCCAATGTGACCAATATGTATCGAACTTTGAGAGGTTGGTTTTGATGTTCTGGACTATAGCATACAGTTATAGAGTTAGTTTCTCGATGTTTAGTCTACCAGAAGGTGAAGGCCGAGCACCATGTTCCTAGTGGTTTGATATAGCTACTAGATATTCCCCAGTGGAAGTGGGAGGACATCTCAATGGACTTATTTACCAGTTTACCTCAAGCTCATGGAGGCTATGATTCTATATGGGTGGCAGTGGATTGTTTGATGAAATCATCCCACTTTATTGTAATCAGGGATGCGATCTTAGTGGAGGTTTTTTTAGGAAGTATCTGGAGGATGTGGTACAACTCCACAGATTCCCAAGGACGATCATTTCCAATCAAGATCCTAATTTTACCTCTAGGGTGTGGAGATGTCTCCAACATGTTTTTGGTTCTCAGTTATTCCTTAGTATTGCTTTTCATCTGCAGAAAGATGATAAGACAGAGCAGACCATCCAGACTCTTGAAGACATGTTTCATTCTCATGTCCTGGATTTTGGAGGTTCATGGATTAGGCACCTTCCCTTGGTTTATTTTTCTTAAAATAATAATTTACACTTCACCATTTTTATGAATCTATTTAAATATTTGTATGATTAAAATTTCTATTCTCTATTGTACTGGACTGGGGTCAGAGAGGCAGAAATTCTCAAGCCTAAACTAGTATAGAATATGATAGAGATAGTTTAGGTTATTTGTGAGATAATGAAAACAGTGCATGATCATTAGAAATACAATACCAATTATAGGAGGAGACCTCTGGAGCCCAATGTTGGAGATCACATATTCTTGAATGTGACTCCTTGTCGCGGGCAGTGAAGGTTTGTTCATGGGAGTAAGTTTTGTCCCTAGTTTGTTGGGCTTTTTGAGTTGTTGGCTTGAGTTGGATCTGTGGCATATCTGATAGTACTTTACCCTCATATGAGAAGGATACATGATGTTTCTTCACATGTCATAGCTACACCCTTATCTTCATGACGACTCTCACATAATCTATTTAGATGAGATCATTGTTTATGATAACAAGACCTTCTAGGAGCGGCCTGTAGATATACAGGATAGACAAGAGAAGGTGTTTCATGGGAATTCTATTCCATTTGTTTGTGTATTGTGGTGGTACAGTGCCATGGAGGAGAGTAATTGGGAATGTGAGTCGCATATGAATGCTTAGTACCCCAAGCAACTTGATGTTTAACTCTTCTATTGTAACACTATTCTTTTGTGGATGTTTATTCTTTTTTTTATGAGATGGTTTCATCTTGTTTATTTTTGTGGATTTACTCTAATTTGATAGGTATCTCCCCAGGTAGAGTGTTAGGAGTTGGTTATGGCTGTTTCATGGTTTTGATCTTATTTCCTCTTAATGAGGTTCACAAATTTTGAAGGGATGGTTCATGATGTGTAATTAATTGGGGTTAAATAATAAAAAGGTGATTAATTTTTTAGATATTTCTAATCCCCTACATTTACAACATATAATACCTCCAGACTACTTCCACGATGGGAATCATTCCTTGGGCTTCTGTCTTCAATATGTGGTGATTCAAGGTGCATTATTTATTCATTTTATAGATATTTATCCTAATTTGATCTTGTTTCCACCTTTATCTTCTCACCATGATATAGAGTTTGATCTCCCATGTTTCTAATGTAGTTTATCTTGGTTTTGGTTGGTGTGTTTGTGCCACTACATCCTCGAATGGATGCATTTTTGCTGGAGAGTTGATCAGAGATATATTGTGTTAGTCTGTTATCATGTGAAGAAAGTTGACAACTTTTGAGTTAGGGGATTCATTTCTTCTATTAATTTATTTATGTGCATTAGTAACATTGGAATGATTTATCCCTTTTAATTCAATGAAATTGACCTAATAATTATCAAACCAGATTAAATAAATTAGATGCGATCATATGTTTATGATGTAGTTTCTTTATACCATGATTGTGGTTTGCCTATTGATTTTCTAGATAGTGTGATATCTATGCCTTTATTTGTTATCATGTTGTTCTTGATGAAAATTTGTAATGAAATTTAATCAATAATTAATTGATAATTAATTGGATTTTGATTAATTAAAGAAGATACATGTTTGTAATCCAATGGTTAATGTAATTTTATGATAATAAAATTGATTCAATGGTCATGTTTAATTGAATTGATATTACATGTGATTAATGGAATTGATAAATAATGTGAATCATGATCATTCCTGTTAATAATAATAGGAAAAATTCATGTTAATTGAGAATGGTGCTTCTCTAGGTTTGTTGAAACTGGAAATACAAAGATAATGTTTTTCTTTTGATATCTTGTTATAGCTTTCTACCTTTGGTTGCCTATAGTTGGAACCTGTTAATAAATGAATTGGTTAATTCAATATGGAATAAGAACTAGTTGTGTGATAAAGTTGTTTTCTAGGTCCTGAGTTTCCAATTTTCTTGATAAGACTGAGTGCTATGTTTTGGAGACATGAGAGCTCATTTTCATAAGGATGAATGCTTTGTTTTGGGGGCCCAATTTCCCTATTTATTTCTTTTTTGTTTTGCTTATACCTTATGATGTACTATAGATATGAGCCTTGTTTTATGAACCATACATGGCTAAGCTTGAGATGGTTATGTGAAATGGGTCGGGGAGGCTCAGATGGGATGCGAGCCTAAGATAGATGAGCTTGGGATGAATGTTGTGATATGTGGGAAGGGAGGCCCAAATGATGTGGTAGTATATGATTCTTGTGGTGGGGAGATGCATCAGTATATGAATGTGGGTGTTGGAGATGGCACTAATGGTGATGGAATGGGTTAAATCTCGGATCACCCACTGATCAGATGCTGATAATTGGTATGATCACTTGAATATGTTACATGGGTGATGGTCGGGTTGCTTATTTATCTGCATTCCTTTCCCCACTAATTGAGTAGTTGTATGTGCTTGGTTTCATGTTTTATCTTAGTGGTAGATTAGGATGGTTTTCATATATTAATTGGATATCTAGTGATGCTAATAATGATAATAAATTTTTAACCCAAGGGATTTGTTGATTATGGAATTAAAATGATTAAAAGATGTTAATCTTGAAAATCCAATTCCATGGTTTGGACTTATTCCTGGAGGGCATAAACTTTACTTTAATGATGTAATATACTGCAACGTAATTTAATGTGGAATAATCTTAATGGATAATTAATTAATTAAAATAAAGTGAATTTCTCAATGAAAGAATTAATTAATGTATCTATTTTATATGGTTGTGTGCATATAGAATATTTGGTCTTAGCAGTGGAAGCTAGGAGTCCGAGGGATGTTAGCTGCAGTTGAGTCTAGGACTAGATTTTTCCCATAGTGTGGTTTTGAGATATATTATTTCTTAAATATTTTGTGATTTTATATACTTCCCCACCCATGTCAGTTAGGAAAACTAACACCTAGTGGACTCTGGGAGGGTATTTTGCCCAACATCCTAGTGGGAGGATAAATGGATGACTACACCTCTAGGCCCACTCTCTTCTATTGGTAGTAACTTGTGCTGGTATGCACAATGGTTAGATTTCCCACACAAGTGTATAGTGGGTTGTGATGGCTTATGGTTATTTAACACACATGTATTACTAGATATAGTATCCAAAGAATTATTATAGGTATGACATGTATAGGCTATGATGGATTGAGATACTTACATAGTGTATGGGATGTAATGGATTGAGGTATAATACCCGATGTTTGATATATGTCATATGATCTATGATGGATTTCATAAGATAATTGGTTAATATTTTATTTGTGATATGGGATGGTGTGGTTATTTTATTCATGAGGTTCATGTAGTGGTTCCTTTCCCAGTTGTTTTTAGGTCCGCTTACTTTTAGAGAGAGATGCTCAGGATGTGCGATGTTGGGGTAGAGTAGAAAACCAGTGAGGAAGTAGGAGAAGGGTACCCTTGATATTTTATTACTATATTATATTCTATCTTGTATGTGATGCTTGGTGAGAGTTATCCATGGTTAGTTTGGAAGCTTGTTATACCTATTTAGGTGATGAGTTAGTTTCACTATTATTCCCTGTGATTTAGCATGCTTTATTTATCTTTTTCATGAGAGGATCTATGGAGGATCCTAAAAAGTATACTTTTATGATCACCTTAAGTATATATAAATTGTTTTTAGGTCAGTCGGAGCAAGTTGGCGATTGGGATGAATATAACTAGCTTGGGGTCTTGCATGAGCAGTTTGTGATTCATGGTTACTGTCATCTTTACCTTTTTTGTAATTGTAGTTTTCCTTTAATTTTTTTAGTAATTTATGAGATTGTATGTTTCACTTGGGTTTTCTTTATATATATATATATATATATATATGTCTGGTAAGGTTTTGTTTGTTTTATCCTTCTTATCCCTCTCTTCCGCATGTTACTCTTAGAGGGTAATGCCTCCCATTTTCATGTTTACTGTACCCTCAGTGCTAGTCTCCAACCCAAGGACTATTGAATAAAGGACTTAAACAGTCACCATCTCTCTCCCCTCATTGTGATATTTTTGTGGGAAGGGGGTTGTGGAAATGTTGTATCAATGGTTCAGGTTTGAGGGATAGGATGACGTTTGGAGTTAGGCACAAGTGAGGTTGCATGAGTTGGTATGAAAATAGTGCAAGCTAAGTTTAGTAAGTGATGTAAAAATAGTATATAGGTTGAGACATGGGTATTTAGTCCCACCTGTGATCTGATTCATATACCTTTAAGTTTACTAAACCTACTAAATGAAGTGGTACTAGTTGTAGAGTAAAAACCTAAGAAAGGATCATGCGTCATTCTTATTTACACTTGTGTTTGAAATGGGTAGACCTTGGGATAGGTTAAAACCTTAAACAATATAATAAATAAATATATTAATTAATTTTAAGTATTCCATATTCCAGGTTTAGAAGCTCTAAAAAGTTTTTTCTTCCTGTAGGTATGGATCCAGGTCGACGTCCTCATCAAGTTCACACCGAAGATGTTTAGTAGGATGTGCCAGAAGATTGCTGTTGAGTAGAGGTTGATGAGACATTTAGATAAGGATACTCCGAGATTTTTAGTTCCAAAGTCTACAGAAGTATGAGGGATTTATTTCCGATACAGTCACAAAGTTCTAGTTGGAGGTGTTTGAGTTAGCTTTCAGTTCAATCCGTTCTTGGTAGGAGCACTGAGTTTCATTGGCTATGATGATGTTGCATGGAGTAGTAAAGAGGTAGTGGTTGTTATTCATATGGGATCATGAGTATTTGTTATTCTCTTGGGAGAAGTTCTGAGATCAATTTAGAGAATAGTTTATTTCTTTGACCAAGAAGGTGGCCAGTCTCTGGGAGATTTTTACCCTTCAGCATGGGAGCTCCTGTGTGTGAGAGTTCATGATCTATTTTAGGACACTTCTGTGATATGATTAAGACCTATTTCTATATAAAGAGGCTAGGTATAGTAATTTCAAGGAGGATTTGTATCCATAGACCCAATTCCAGGTCACCCCATTTATGCTAAATATGTATCTAGAGGTGCTAGAACAAGAAGAGGTTATTGATAGGATGATAGTCATAACTGGGTCATCATGAGAGCGGAGTTATCAACATTACTCATGAAGTGAAGTCGTGGTCTGGGGTTCTCAGTTTTTATGAAAAAAGAGTTTTTTGGTCATCTAGAAGTAGGTCCCAACCCTCAACATCTCATTTCTCCAGGGGAGGTGGATTTTAGACCTATTCCAAAGGATCATACATGTGTTATTCTTGTATAGGTTGAGTTCATCAGTGGTGAGAGTGCCCAACCTTTCTATGTAGTCAACATGTGATAGTTGTCCCACACCAAGTTCCTCTATTGAGGTATTTTTATCCAAGGAAGTAGCAACAAGGTGTTCTAGTTTGATATCAGTAGAGAGGATATGGGAAAGGTAGAGGACAACCCTGAGATGCTTCTTGTACTCATATAGAAGAGTGTGACCATGAAGGTGGTCATTAATAGGGTCAGAGAGGATGATGAGTACGTTATGGTAATCTTCATACTTTAGTGTTTTCAGTGTGAGGAGATCTCGACGTCATTCGAAATACCCTTTTCTTTTTTTCTTCTTGGATGCATGATTTGTTTGATTCAAGAGAGAAAGAGTCATTTATATCACCTACCCTCATCCATGCTTTGGGACTTTAGGTAGAGAGGCTTCCAGTTCCCTTGTCATTGACTATGATAGTTAGAGGTCGAGCTAACTTGTATAAAGTATCTAGAGACTATGATCTTGTGCTAGGGAAACACCGCTCTTGGAGAGATTTTCTATGTTTACAGATATATCCATATAAAATCATCCTCAGCATGGATTGGTTATATTTGATGAAGGATTTGGTGGATTAATTCTGGAGGAAGGTTGTGTTTTGGACTACTGATTGAGATCCAACAATGTTTTTCGGGGAGCGAGACCCTTATATGGGTCATAGGCATGTTTCGTTCTTATCATCTTTGATGACTGATTTGAATCTAAGTTCTTCAAAGTTTCAGCAGTTTGCGTTTCCCAGGGTTGTGGAAGAATACCCTGAGTTATTTCCAGAGGAGGCTTTAGTGTTACCCCCTCAATGGGTGATTGAGTTTGGGATTGAACTATAGCTAGACGTGTCTCCTATCTTGATGTCTCCCTATTGGATGGAACCTTCTAAGTTACAAGAGAGGTGAGTAAAACTCAATGATCTATTGTAGCGAGGTTTTATTTACCTGAGTGTTTCACCTTGGTGTGAAACATTTTTTTTATGAAGAAGGATAATGGGAGTTTGTAGTTTTGTATTCATTATCATTGTTTTAACCAAGTGACAATGAAGAACTATTATCCCCTTATATGGATTGATGATTTATTTGATCAGATGAAAGGAGAAAGTTTGTTCTCAAAGATTGATTTACTGTCTAGATATCATTAGATGTGGGTGAAGGATGGGGATATTCATAAGGCTTATTTCTATTTTCATCATTGAAATTATAAGTTTGTTGTGATATCATTCGGTGTAAATAATTCTCTAGATGTGTTCATGGGGTTGATGAATGTATTTTTCAAAGATTTACTAGATAAGTTCATGCTAGTTTTCACCGATGAAATCCTTATGTACTCCATGTCAAAGGAGGATCATTCAGAGCATATGCATGTTGTTTTGGGAGTTCTTTGTCATAATCATCTATTTAGGAAGTTTTCAAAGTATGATTTCTAGGATCATGAATTCCATTTCTTGGGGCATGTGTTATCCCAAAATGGAGTAGTTATGGATCCTTCTAAGATAAAGGAATTTGTGTCTTGGGAATCCTCTAAGACAGTGGCATAGGTGTGGAGTTTCCTTGGTCTTATAGGCTATTACAGGAGGTTCATATCCAAATTCTATCTAGTTGTGACTCCTCTCACAGTCTTTACCTAAAAGGATCAGGTGCTATTGTAGACTAACGAGTTTCAAGAATCTTTCAAGTACTCGAATGACAAGTTGGTCAGTGCTCCAGTTCTTTGTTTTCCTATTGAGGGAGTTCAGTTTGAGGTTTTTGGTTAGCAGAGATCATTTGTTTCTTATGGGTATTGAAATTTACATCCTCATGAGCATAACTATGCCACCCATGATTTTGTGTTATTAATATAGGTGTTTTATTTTAATTTGTGGTGATATTCCCTCATCGGTGAGCGTATTATGGTTTTTACTAACCACAAGATCCTAAGGCATGTATTCTCTTAGTGTGAATTGAACTTGCATCAATTTTGGTGGATGAAATTCTTGAAGGATTAAAACTTTTGAGATTTCATATATGCCAGGAAAGGGAAATGTTGTAGCTGATGTGATGAGTAGTAAGTCACGTAGTGATATCATGCATGAATCTGGAGATTCTTGTAGAGTGATGGAAGAACTCCTAGTGATGAATATTGATATGGGAGAGGTTGGAGTATAGGTTGTATTTTACATATGATAGTGAAATCATCTTTGGTTTAGCAGGTGGGGGAGTCCCAGTTGGGGGATTTTGAGGTAGAGGTCTAGAGAGATTGAGTTGATTTTAGTGATTCCCCTAATGGTTGGTCTGAGGATGGAAAACACATGGAAGAATTTTTCTTCCTTCGGTGATGCATGATATGGTTCTTCATGAGTTCCATATTTCACCTTTAAAGGTACATAATGGCATAACTAAGATGTACTGATCTTTTTGAGGTCTATTTTGGTGGCCTAGGTTGAAGCATGTAGTTTCAGATTTTGTTTCTTGATGTTTGGTCTATGAGAAAATGAAGGTCGAGCACCATGTTCCCAGTGGTTTTATCCAGCCATTATATATTCCCTAGTGGAAGTGAGAGGACATATTGATAGACTTTGTTATGGGTTACCTTGAGATCATGGATGCTGGGATGCTATATGGGTGATAGTGGATCATTTGATGAAATCATCCCACTTTATAAAGACCAAGGAGTTGAACTCAGTAGAGGTTTTATTGAGGAAGTATCTGGAGGTGGTAGTGTGACTTCACGGAGTCCCAAGGATGTTTATTTTGGATCAAGATCATCATTTTACCTCTAGGGTGTGAAGATGTATCTAGCATGATTTTGGTCCTCAACTATTCCTTAACACTAGTTTTCATCCTTAGATGGATAGTCAGACAGATTAGGCCATCCAGACTCTTTGAAGAAATATTGTGTTCTTATGTATTGGATTCTATAGGTTCAGGGATAAGGCACCTTCTCTTGGTTGAGTTTTCTTAAAATAATAGTTTCCACTCCACCATTAGTATGTATCAATATGAATCTTTGTACAACTGACCTTTCCTTTATTCATTGTGCTTGAATGGGGTCGGAGAGGTAGTAATTCTTAGGCTGGAATTGGTACAAAATACAAAAGAGATGGTTCATATTATTTAAGAGAGGATAAAAGAAGCACAAGATCACAAAAAATCCAATTCCAATCATTGGAGGAGACCTCTAGAGTTTTAGGTTGAAGATAATATGTTCTTAAAGGCGACTCCTCATCATGGGAAGTAAAGGTTTGGTCATGAGAGTAAGATTTCTCCCCAGTTTGTTAGGCCTTTTGATGTGTTAGCTCAAGTTGTATCCATGGTTTATTAGATAACACTTCCACCTCATATGATTCATATACATGATGTTTGTCACATGTCACTATTCTGTCACTATCTTTATGAAGACTCTTATGTCATCGATTGGGATGAGAATGATGTTTTTGATGATGAGACCACTGAGGAGCGACCTATAGAGATGTAGGACCATCAGGAGAAGGTGTTTTTCATACAATATATTTTCTTGGTTTGTGTCTTGTGGAAGTAAAGTGGTGTGAAGGAGAGTATGTGAGAACATGAGTCATAGATGAGTGCTCAATACCCCAAGATATAATGTTTATCTCTTATCTTATAATGTTGTTCTCTTGAAGACGTTGATACTTTTTGGTTTATGAGATGGTTTCCTCTTGTTTCTTATTGTGGATTTACTCTCATTTGAGAGGTATCTCCCCCGAGAGAGTGTTAGGAATTGTTTGTGGGTTTTTCATTGTTTTGAACTTGTTTCCTTTGAATGATGTGGTCGAGCTCTTTTGGTGGTGAGAACTTTGAGAGGTATCTCACGAGGTGTCTATTTAGATAAACCCATTTTTTTTCTCTTTGGGATTGGTTTTAGATTCTCAAGGATGATAATTTTTTTAGATTTATATAATTTAAGGCCCCTAATCCATGTTGTCCAACCCTTTGTGAGTTTCCAAGGCTATTGGAGCTTGGAGGAGGCTTGGAAGTGGTCTGGAGGTGTTGGCTGTTGAAATGCTATAAGTAGGGAGATTACACATCATATAATCCTTATACACCAAGTAAGTGAGGTTCATGACTTGTGCAGGTATGGTTCACAATGTTTAACTAATCAGAGGTTAAATAATAAAAAGGTGATGTGTTTTTCAATGATTTCTAACCCATGACATTTACACGATGTGTAAATGGTTTAAGTAAATCTCATGTGCAGTGTTTTTTTATAAACATTTTCATCTGCTCAGGTTTCTCAAACCCTATGTTCCCTCTTGTTTTCTAACATCCATAAACTCCCTTCCAGGTATTTTGGGGATTCCTTCGATGGGAATCAATCCTTGGGCTTTCTTCTTTGATATGTGGTGATTCATGGTGCATTATTCCTTTGTTTCTAGTAGTTTATCCTATTTTGATATCATTTCCTCCCATATATTCTCACTATTATATGGAGTTTGATATCCCATGTTTCTAATGGGGTTTATCTTGGTTGTGGTTTGTACGGTTGTGCTACGGCATCCTTGGATAGATACAGTTTTGTGGGAGAGGTGATCAGAGATCTGTTTTTTTGTTCTATTCTCATGTGAAGAATGCTGAAAGATTTTGAGGAAGGGGATTCATTGATTCTCTTACTTTATTTATGTGAAATCGTAACATTTCCATGATTTATCACTTTGAATGAGATGAAATTGACATAATAATTATTGAACCAAATTAAATAAATTACACGTTGATGATGTTGTTTCTTTATATAGTGATAGTGGTTTGCATCATGATTTTCTTGATAGTGTGATATATATTCCTTACTTTGTTATCATGTTGTTATTGATGGAAATTGGTAAAGAACATAAAGCTAAATTAATTGATAATTAATTGTATTATGATTAATTAAATAAGAGGCATGTTTGTAATCTGGTGGTTAATGTAATTTGATTATAATCAAATTGATTTAATGTGCGTGTTTAATTGAATTTATCTTCCATGTGATTACTGGAAGTGATAAATAATGTGAAACATGATTTTTCTTGTTGATAATAATGGGAAAAGGGAATGCTAATTGAGAATGATGCTTCTCTATGTTTTTTGAAACTAAAAATGCTAAGAGAATGTTTTTCCTTTGATAAATTATTATAGATTGATGTATTAGGTTGCCCATAGTTGGAACCTGTTAATAAATGAATCGGTTAATTTAATATGGAATAAGAACTGGTTTTGTGATAAAGATGTTTTCTAGGGCATGAGTTTTCCATTTTCTTGAGAAGGTTGAGTGTATTTTTTTGGATCCATGAGAGCTCATTTTCATAAGAACAATGAATGCCTTGTTTTAAGGGATATGTTTCCCTATTGATTGATTTTTTTTATGAAAAATTTGTGATGTGATCTAGATACAAACCTTGTGTTATGATCCAAATATAGATGAGCCTGGGATGGATGTGTGATATAGGGCAGGGAGGCTCAGTTGTGATGTGAGCCTAGTATGGCTATTATAATATGTGGGTGGGGAGTCCTAGATGACGTGGAAACATATGAAGCCTTTGATGGTGAGATGAAATGGTTTATGCATGTGGGTGTTGGGGATGGAAATGATGGTTATGGAAGGGGTTAAAGGTGGGTTTACTCGTTGATGATATGCTGAGATCTGGTATGCTTGCTTGAATTGGTTAAATGGATGATGGCCGAGTTTCTTGTTTATCTGCATTCATTTTCCCACTACTTGAGGTAGTTGGATGTGATTGGTTGCATGTTTTCTCCTAGTGGTAGCTTAGGATGGTTTCCCTAGAGTACCTAGATATGTACTGATACTAATAATGATAATAAATGTTTAAACCATGAGATTGGTTCATTATGAAATGAAAATTATCAAAAGATGTTAATCTTGATAAACCAAGTACTTGGTTGGACTTACGACTAGAGGGCATGGACTTTACTCTAATGATATAATATAATGAAATGCAATGTAATATTTAATGATGCTAATGGTTAATTAATTTCTAATGAATTAATTAATGTAAATTGATTTTCCTAATGAAAGAAGTAATTAAGGTATCTCTTTTATATGCCTGCGTGCTTATAGGATATCTGGTCTTAGCAGTGGAAGCTGGGAGTTTGAGAGACATTAGCTATAGTTGATTCTAAAACTAGGTGATTCCTATATTGTAGTTATGAGATATATTATTTCATGTATATTTTTTGATTTCATACGTTGCACCACCCATGTCAATTAGGGAAACTAACACCTAATAGACTCTGGGAGGGTATTTTCCCTAAAATCTCAATTAGAGGATGGATGACTGACTACCCCCTTTGGCCCCACTATGTTATCTTGGTAGTTACTTGTGTTAGTATGCATTACAATTAGATTTCCCATATATTTTTTGTAGAGGGTTGTGGTGAATTATGTTTATTTTACACACTTGTATTATTGGATATAGTATCCAAAGTATTATTATAGGTATGACATGTATAGGCTATGATTAATTGAGGTACTTACTCAATGTATGAGTTGTAATGGCTTGAGGTATAATACCCAATTTTTGATATACGTAATACGAGATATAGTGGCTTCTAGAAACTACTTGTTTACTATTAGGGTTTTGATATGGGATGGCATGGTTATGTGATACACGTGGTTCATGTGGTGGTGCCTTGCCCAGGTGTTTTCAGGTCGACTTACTTTTGGAGAGATGCCCAGGACATGCGATGTTGGGGAAGAGTGGAAAACCATTAGAAAAGTGGGATAAGGTAACCATTGATGTTTTATTACTATATTATATGCTCTATTTTATGAGAAAATTGGTGATAGTTAGCCATGGTGAGGCTCGGAACTTAGTATACCTATTTAGGTGACAAGTTAGTTTCACTATGATTTAGCATGCTTTATCTATCTTTTGCATGAGAGGATCTAAGGAGGATCCCACAGAGTATACTATTTACTCACCCTATGCATATATAAACTATTTTTCAAGTCATTAGAAGAAGGTTGGTGATCGGGATGAATATTACTATCTTGGGGTTTTTAGGAGCTGTTTGGGCTTCGTGGATGCTAATATCTTTAAATTTTTGGTACTTGTAGTTTTTCTTTTAGTTGCTTAGTACTGTATGACATTTCATATTTCACTTGGGGGTTTATATATATATATATGTATGGGTAGGTATTGATTGTTATATCCTTCTTATATCTCTCTTCTACATGTTTCTCTTTGAGGGTAATGCCTCCCATTTTCATATTTACTATACCCTTGGTGCTAGTCACAAACCTGGGGCCTTCTGGAGGTGGGACTCAGGCAATCACCATCTCTCTCCCTCATTGCGGTATCTTTGTGGGGAGGGGGTCTTGACACATAAGTTGGGGTATGCACATCATTTATGAATTATTTCTTCTAGGATCATAGTTTTCCCTTTGTATATTTAATAATTTAAGTATTCTTATTACTAAAATTTCTTTTAAAGTATTCATTTAAGCAAGGAGGAATCAAACTAATAGTGGATGAAATGGACAATGTGGTGATTATTCCAACCTATAATCTATTAGGTCAAAAACTAATATTATGAGTCTTGTTATTTTTCAAAATAAACTACCATAAAATATTATTAACAACGTGAAAATAGTCAACATCCAAAACACACTAAATAAGAGAAGGATGAAGTCTCATGAAAATTCAGGCGATAAATATGATGAAGGAAAAAGGATAAAATTTCCTTCATGTAAAAAATGTGGGAATAAACACACTGGGATATATCTCAAAGGAATTTGAAAATGTTTTTATTTATGTAAAATAAGGATAAAAAGCATCTAGTTTCCAAGGGAAAATGAAGTATTTAGTTAACTTGATAGAGGAAGAAAATTTGTCTTCTAGTTTTACATAAGATATTAATGTATAAATTTCATTCAAAATTTTATCTTAAGTAATGTCTATATTTTGGGCATCCTTAATTAATGTATTTTTTAAAAAATTATTAGGATGTGATTTGTTTAGGGGGAGGGGGAATATAACATCTTTAGATTTCAGTATATATATTTTTCCTTTAAATAATACTAAGTTTGATAATTTATTCACACACACAAGAAAGAATGTCATAAAACATTATTAAATTTAAATAATCAGATTTAAAATATCATTATGATAACATATAATATAAATCAATATATGATATAAAATATTAAAATTCTTTAAATTATAAAATTGGAATGAAATAATATTAGAAACACTTAATGTTTAAGAAGGTCTTTTTAAATAAAATCACTTTATGTTTATATTTTATATTTCATTTTAAAAGTTAAATAAATAATTTTTAGAAATATAATTATAAAATTTAACTTTATATTTGAATTTATATTATCAAAATTTACTTATTACTTATTTTTGAACATTTTATGAAAACATCAATTTTTTAGTTGAAAATACGATTTTTACAAAAATGATAATTTTCATGAATTTATCAATATATAAGGATAACCTATAAGGTTATAGAACCATTTAAGTGATTAAATATGAAACAAATAGATATAATTAAGAATTTTAAAATATTATTCTATGTTAAAAAACTCATGTCCAACATTTTTAAAATAAAAGTAAAATGTTACTTTAATAAATTAAATTATTTTATATATTTTCATTTAATTAATTAATATTTTTTTAAAATTAAATTATGGATTGATCTTAATGTCACATAAAATTAATTTTTTATAATAAATAAATTACTATCAAGAAAATTAGTAACCATCTAAAATATATCCTATACATAAGTTTAATGTTTAAAAACACTATTTTATTTAACTTTTTATGTGTTATGTGTATTTAATTTTAAATTATATTTTCTCAGATTTATGAAATTAATTAGGTTAAATAGATCCTAAATTTAGAATAAATATTTTGAAAATTGTTAATAAGTTTCTAATTATATTTTTGGTAATAAAATAATTTACATGATTAATATTTAATTAAGAGTAATAAATTTTTAAATAACGAATCTAAAGTGGCTTGAATTTTACTAGGTTGAATTGAAATTTATACCTTATAGAAACCCTTTTTATATTCTAAATTTATACCCACATGTATCACCTAACATACCACGCCTACCTCACCTAAATTCCACGAACTTCCATCCTTATAACTTACTTTACATTCTTTTCCATGAAAAATTCTATTTTCTTTACTTATAAAAGGAGACCACTTACAACCCTTCCATGATTCACATACCATTATAATTACTATTTAAAAGTTTCCCCAATTAACTCCACTAGAATATAATTACATTACCTCAAGCCTCTATTCACCATAATATAGCCTAACTCCCCCCTTTTCAGTAAGACTTTCAAGAGAAAGTTCAAAGTCTTGATGAAGGTATCATGTCTTTCTTAACCTTTCCTTCTTATTATTTATTTATTATACCAAATATAATATATTATATCCATTAGAGTATGATAAAATAAATATTAATTATATGTTTCCATGTTATTATAAAAATGGAATATCCCTTTTATTCCTTCCTCCAAAACCATTCGAAAAATAAAAATGTCATGCATATGTGCGGACTACTGCCTCCATGCATGACATGTTCTATTTTTCATCACCAACTTGAATGGATGGTTAAAAATGGGGTTTAAATGAATAAATATTATATTTATAACTTTATAATGATTATTAAATGACAAAATCGTTTTACTTTCTACCTCCCTCCTCTTTTATGAAAAATAAAATTATCGATCGTGTGTACATGCAGATTACCACCTCCATGTAGTGACACATTTTGTTTTCAATTAATGCCAATAATAGATTACTTTAAAATTTATTTTGATGTAAAATAATGATATTTATAGTTCTATATATATTCTATATGTTTTGAATATTTCTTAAAATTAAATTTACCCATGGTCTACATGCTAAGATATTCACATATAAATCAACCAAACAACCTCAAGTAACTGATATGAGTGGAAAAGATTTAATAAATAGGAAAATTGTGATGATAATTAGAACTTTGAAAATTAATGATAGATTAATAATTTTATTAATAAGTTTTTTAATAAATTTAATTTTATTATTCAAGAATTTAACTACAAGTGAAAAATTCTTTCAGACACAAGTAATGTTTTTGTCTCAAAACTTTCTTCTTTGAGACACATGTGCTTTTATATAACTGATTTATTTTAAATAGTTTAAATACTAACAATTGGATATTTAATATCACATATGATCCTTATTCATTTTATTTTAACTTCAACTTCAATATTTCCTTCTTTCAAGGGGGTTTTATTAGGATGTTCTTAAGCTATAAGGGTTTTTTGTCTCAAACTCCCTTCATTGAAATTTTTTTTTAATTTATAAAAACGTTTACTTTTATAAGGTGTATATGATGACTAATTTTCATGTTATAATGAAATATATTTTATTCATGGTATTTGAGGTTTATTTTCAACCTCTTTCTCTTTCCAGGGTTATTGATTGAAATGTTACTCAATTCAAAATTGTTTTCTCAAATCATGTTCTTTTTCCCACGAGTCATGAAGTTTCTTCTTGATTTTAATTTTCTAACTATATTTTTTATACCATTATATTTCAGATGGTAGATTTAATTTTTCTCTGTGGATATTACTTCTCTTCATAAATATCCTCCCCTTTAATGAAATAATTCCTCAAATAAGATTATGATATTTATAAGAATAACTCTTATACTTTCTAATGAATATTTTTCTTATGTATCCATATTATAACTATTGAAAGTATTTTATATAATGTTTCAAATGACCTTCATGCTTCTCTTCTCCTATTATAAATTTAAGGTTTTATCATCCTTTTTACAATGTGGGTTTCACTAAATGGGTTTAATAGACATTAAAAGTCTTCTATATGATCAGTTTTCAAAAGTGTTTTCTTCTAAAGTAATGTTTCAAAATGTTCCAAAATTCCTTATTACCAATTTTTTTTATGACGGAAAATTTTAAATACCTTGATTTTTTTCTAATTTTTTTAAAGGAAATCTTTTAAATGTTTCTGTATGGTCCATTTCTAATCAAAATGAATCTCTTTTTTATTTTTCTATGTGGACACATATTTTTACTGCCTTTATCATTTTCTAAAAGAATTTATATATACCATTCCATGTTTTCAATAAAAGGAAATTATTATTCTCATGGTTTAATAAAATCTTATTTTTTTAATTTTTTGAAAGGTTAAGGAAGATTATTATTTTAAATTAAAATTTTCTAATTATTCTAAGATTATTCTTTATCTATATCATATGATTGATCAAGGGTATTCTTTAAATGATACCATCCACCTTCTTTATCACGATGGATTATGAAATTCTCTTTTACATTTGTGGGATAATCCATCACTACTTTTGTTTTTCCTAATCATCTACTTGTATAAGATTGATTGTTTCCAATGACTTTCCTTTTTTAATTATGTATGTTCCATTACTTGATTTAAGGGTGTTTACCTAGATTCCTAATATATTTATTGATTGAGGAAAAAGTTTTATAAACCATATATCCTTTTTTATATGGTGTAAATACCAATTCATTCATATTGAGTGGTATTTACCTAGAATTATGCATAAAGACATTGGATACCCATTTATTTTTCATGGATTTATCATGTTATATTTATTATCAAAATTATGCATGCTTATTTGTGTAAACTATTTAATGATAATATAAGATCCATTTTACTTCCTTGATTTTTTATGATATATTAATTGAAACAACATGGAACACATATAAATTATTTTAATTATGTGATGAGTGGACCCAAAATCATATAGCCCTCCAATGAATTATTTATTGTTTTCATCTCATGATATATCATGGTGTGTGGGTAGTGATCCTATCCAACTGTGGTACGTGAGTAGTTAACCAGTCCAACTATATTATTTTAACAAGGGAGGAAGCCTTGGAATTATGTTTATGGTTCCATGTTTATGTTTTTGTAACATTCCTATAATTTATTGATCTTATGTTATGATCATTATTTAATCTATGTACATATAATATAATTTCTTTATTCCATGCTTCCATGCTCATTATAATCTCATGTTATGCCTAAAAACTCTCATGTTATGCTTTATTATGCTTACCCTTACTGAAAATTTGAACTCACCCCTTCTTATGTTTCCCTTTCTAAAATTTATAAAAGAAATTATTAAATATATTAATCCTAGAAGAGTATCTTGGTTAGAGAATTTATGGGTGATGTTCAAGACTCATTATTTTTTTATTAGTTTCATATATAGTGAAAGAGTGACCCTTGGATGAGAAATACATGGTTTTTGTTAGTTATTTAGTTATATTAATTCTCTAAAACTATAAAATAAAAGGTCATAGGATTGTAAATGTGTGAAATATATTGTAATCATAAATTTGTATCAAATAAAATGTTGCAAGTTATGTGATTTTGGAACTAGATCTAAGATAATGAGTCTGGGGGTACTAAAATTGGTATCAAAGGAGTGTTTATATAAATTTATGGGTTAAGATGTTATTTGTTGAGGATAATTTAAGATTCAGGAATAAAATCAAGGGTTAATGAGTTAAGGATGATCTTGGTTTCAATGTTATTGAAAAAAATTTAGGTTGGAAGTGTTGAATATTTTATGTTGCTTGGTAATTAGGATAATATAACATTATTAAAAACCCCATGCATAAGTCTAATTATAGGAGAAAATTATGAAGTTTTAGTAAAATAGATATTGTGTGGTTTTATTAGTAATTACATCCCTTTCTGGATATTATAAAGTAGACTCATTTTTGATTCAAATTCATTTAGTGGTAAAAACCCTGAAATGATCTGATTGGGTATATCTTAATCATCATTATGGTTCATGGTGAATGAGTCCTAACTACACACTTAGTCTGACGTGCTCAGAGGATATTCTTCAGTTAATTAACATTCTATTTAAAAACCATTATAAAGGAATTGAACATATTCTTTAATGGAAGTTAACTAGATTAGAGAAACTAATATTAAAATGTCCATGGATAACCAAGATTAATTCTAAAGACTCATAAGTTGGGGTATGCACATAATTTATGGATTATTTATTCTATGCTCATAGTTTTTCCTTTTTAAATTTAATAATTTAAGTATTCTCATCCCTAACATTTATTTTAAATTAATTATTGGAGAAAGAAGAAACCAATATAACAATAGATGTAATGGATAATGTGGTGATTTTCCTGAGCTAAAATGTATTGGGACAAGAACTAGGATTATAAATCTTCTTATTATTCCAAATTATCTATAAAAAATATGATTAACATTGTGAACATAATCAAATCCCAAAACTCACCAAATAATAGAAAGATGAAGTCTCATGAAAATTTAGGTGATAATGTTGATGAAGGAAAAATATACAATTTAAGTCATGTAAAAAATTTGGGAAGAAATACACTAGGGTATGTATCAAAGGAACTATAAAACCTTTTATGTGTGTAAAATAAAGACATAAATCATCTATATTCTGGGGAAAAATAAATCATTCAGTTAACTCAATAGAGTAAGAAGTTTTGTCTTCTAGTTTTACTTAAGATATTAATGTAGAAATTTCATTTTAAATTTTATCTTAAATTGTGTATATCTTTTTGGAACCCTTAATTAATTTGTTTGTAAAAAATTTATGAGGAAATAGTTTTTTATAGTGGGAGAGAATGTAACATCCTGATATTTCATTATATATATTTATCCTTTAAATAATACTTGAGTTTGATATCTTTTTTCACACGTACTAAAAAGAACATTATTATACATTATTAAATTAAAATAATGATATTTAAAATATCATTATGATAGCATATAATATATCTATATATGATATAACATATTAAAATTATTTAACTTTTAAAATTATCATGAAATAAATTTAGAATTACTTAATGTTAAAGAATGTCTTTTTAAATAAAAGCAGTTTATCTTTATATATTTTATATTTTATATTAAAATTAAAATAAAAAGTTTTTAGAAATATAATTATATTTAATTAACTTTATTTTTTAATTTAAAATATCTAAATCTAATTAGTATGAATTTTTGATTATTTTATAAAAATATTTATTTTTTTTGTCGAAAATGCGGGTTTTAAAAAAATTATAGTTTTCATGAAATTATCAATATATAAGAATGACCTAGAAGGTCATAAAACCATTTAAGTGATCAAATATAAAAATTATTAATAATGTTATGCATTATAAAATATTATTTTAACTTATAAAATTCATGCCCAACATTTTTAAAACCAAACTAAAAGGTTACCTTAATAAAGAAAATTGGTTTAGATCATTTATTTTAATTAATTAATATTTTGTTAAAATTCAGCTATGTATTGATTTTAATTTCATATTAACCTATTTTTTTATAATTAATCAATCAATAAATTTAAAATCATAATCGATCAAAGGTTTATTGTATATAATTTTTAATGTTAAAAATACTCTTTTATATAAAAACAATTTTAATGTGTTATGTGTATTTAATTTAAAATCATATTTCCTATTATTTTTGAAATGAATTAGTTTAAATAGAGAACAAACTTGGAATCATCATGTTAAAATTTGATAATAATGGTCTACTTATATTTTTGGAAATAAAATAATTGATATGATTAATATTTTATTAAGAGTAATAGGTGTTTAACTGAATTATCTAAAGTGGATCAAATTTCCATAAGTTTAATTGAAATTTATACCATCTAGAAACAAATTTTAGGTTTTAAATTAATTCCCAAATTTCTCACAAACCACACCACACCTAACTCACCTAACTTCCATGAACTTCCATTCTTACCCCTTACTTAACATTCTTTTCCATGGAAAGTGCCATTTTATTCACTTATAAAAGGATACCACTTATAGCCCTTCCATGATTCTCCTAAAATTATACTTACACTTAAAAAACAACCCAAATTACCACTACTATACTTTTTTTATATTACCAAAAGCCTTTTTTCATCATAATATATCCTAACTCCTCCATTTTCAACCAGACTTTCAAGAGAAAGTTCAAAGTCTCGACAAAAGTATCACGTTTTTCTTAACCTTTCTTTCTTATTTTTTATTCAATAAACTATAATATATTATAAAAATTAAATTATAATTAAATAATTATTAATTACATTCTTTTATGTTATTATACTAATGTAATATCCCTTTTATTCCTTCCTCTAAAACTATTCAAAAAAATTAAAACGTTATCATGTGTATGTGCAGACTACCGCCTCCATGCACAACATGTCCTATTTTTAATCACCACCTTGAATGGATGGTTAAAAATAGTATTTCAATGAATTAAGATTATATTTATAATATTATTATTATTTTTAAATTATAAATTATTTTAATTTCTACCTTCCTCCCATTTTACGAAAAATAAAATTGTTGACCATGTATACGTACGAATTACAACATCCACGTAGCGGCGTGTTTTGTTTTACATTACCACCAATCATGGATGAATTTAAAAATTATTTTTATGGATAAAAATTATATTTAAAATACTATTGATATTTTATATGTTGTAAATATATTTAAAAAAACTTAAACGTGACCAACATGCGAATAGATTCATGAAAAAACCAAGCAAACTACCTCTGGTAAATGACATGAGTGGAAGCAATTTGATAAATGAGAAAATTAAAATGATAAGTAGACCGTGTAAAATTAATGATACCTGAATAAGGTTCTTATTTTTTTTAATAAACTTAATTTAAATATTCACAAAGTTAAGTGCAAGTGTAGAATGCTTTCGGACGTAGGTAAGGGTTTTGTCTCAAGAATTCCTTCTCTAAGAAACATGTTCTTTTATGTACCTAATTTATTTTAAATGGTTTATATAATTACAATTAGATATTTAATATCATTAACTATTATTATTAATTGTATTTTAACTTGAAATTAAATATCTCCTTATTTCAAGGGGTTTTTTAGAATGTTCTTAAGCCATAATGGATTTTTTCCTTAAACTCCCTTCACTGAGACCCATTTTAATTTATGCACAAATTGACTTTTATATGGTGAATATGATGCCTAATTATTATGTTACAATGAAATATATTTTATTCATGGTATTTTAGGTCCATTTTCAAGATCATTATTATTCAAGGGTTTTGATTAAATTGTTACTGAAGTCATAATTATTTTCTGAAATCAAGTTCTTTTTGCTGCAAGTCATGAAATATATTCATGAATTTGATCATTAAAGTCTATTTTTCTTAAAATTGTCTTTAAAAATGGAAAATTTCATTTTTATTTAGGGATATTAATTATCTTCATTAATATCAACCCAATTTATAGAACATTTCCTTAAATAAAAGAAATATGTTGATAAGAAAAACTCTTGTACTTTATAATGAGTATTTTTCTTCCATATCCATGTTTAACTTATAAAAATTATTTTATATACTTTTTAAAGTTACATTCATACTTACCTTTAACTCTTATTAATGTAAGTTTTTATTATCCTTTTTATGATGTGGGGTTCACTAAATAGTTTTAATAGACTTTAAATATTTCCATATGATCAGTTTTCAAAAGCGTTTTCTTCTAAAGGAATGTTTTAAAATGTTCCAAAATTACTGATTTCCAAATTATTTTAAAATGGTACTTTTAAACAACTTTTATTTTTAAAAAAAATATATATAAAATTAAATCTCTTTAATGTTTCCATATGGTTCATTTTCATCCCAAAAGGAATTTATTTTACACATTTCTATGTGAATGTATATTTCCACCCCTTTGTCATTTCCTAAGAGTCTTTCTCTCAATGATATAAAGTTTTCAAAAAAGGAAATTATTATTCTCATGGATTAATAAAATATTATTTCTTTAATTTTTTCAAATACAAATGGAAATTCTAATCTTTAATGAAATTTTCCTAACGATTCTAAGAGTGTTCATCATCTATATCATATTTTTGATCAAGGGAATTATTCAAATGATACTATCCAACTTTTTTATTCACTTAAATTATGAAATTATCTTTTATATATATGGTATGATCTATCAATAATTTTTTATTTCCTAATAATCTAGTTTTATAGGCATGATTTTCTTACAATGACTTTCCTCTATGAGTTCCCTATGTTCCATTACTTGATTTAAGGGTGTTCACCAAGATTTCTAATACATCAATTAACTGGGGGAAATGTTGTTTAAACCATATATCCTTTTTATATATGGTGTAAATAACATATCATCCATATTTAGTGGTATTTAAATATAATTATTCATAAATATATTGGTTACCCATTTATTTTCCATGGTTTTATCACGTTATGTTTATTGGTGAAATTATGATTGCTTCGTTGTGGAAAAAATTTAATGAGAATATAAAACCCATCTTATTTCCTTGGTCTTTTATGATATATTTATTGAAATAATGTCTCAAACATATATATGATTTTAATTATGTGATGGGTGGGCTTGGAATTATATATCTCTCCGATTTATTAGGTAGAGTTTTCATCTCATGAGATATCATGGTGTTTGGGTAGTGAGCCTAGCCGATTATGGTGTATGAGTATTTAGCACAGAAAAATATATTATGTTAAAAAGGTATAGATCCTTGACTTATACTTGGTGTCATGTTTATGTTTTCACCACATTATTATTATTCCATGATATTATCTTATGATTATTGTTTAACCCATGTACAAATTATATCATCTCTTTATTTTATGCTTCCATTCTCATGATTATCCTCATTATGATATAATGTTATGCCTCATGGCTCTCATACCCATACTTCATCATGTATTTATTCTCAAAATGGTATAAAAAACCATGTTTTATAAATTATTCTACCATTTTAACTACTTCATCCCAAAAAAACTTGTGGAATCCATCATGAATCCATATACTCCTAGCATACTCAACCAAAGTTTTATTTATCTTTTATGAGACACAATTTTGTTTAGTTTATCTATAAAATGTCTTCACCAAAAAATATATTTTTTTTTGTATATAAATCTTTGAACTCATGAAACTCATACTTTATACCATTATAATATCTCAAAAACTTTACATTAATCCATATTTAATTCTCTTTAAGACTTTTCCATTTTTGAAATAAAGGAAACAAATTAGACTTATTTTACAAAAAATAAATCCATACATTTTGAGTTATGTTTATTTGATTATATGATCTAAATATGCCTTAAAAAATAATAACATTTATATATAATTTTAATTATTTTATTATATAAATATATTTACTAATGATTAGAACAAAATATTCATTTAATTTCAATCTAGAATTTCTATAAGAACTATTCACCACTGTGACTGCCACAACCCAACTTTATAACATTAATGATAGGAGATGAAACACATTGATTTAATCCATGATATAAATCTATATAAAACTCATATAGATTTAAATAATATTAAATTAATTAATATGAACTATTATTGACTTCCATTTAGCCATATTCTGGTTGAACAATCTACTCATTCAAAACACCTTGACTGATGAAGAAGGATTTTTGTACATGTTTGTAAAAGCCTTTATCAATCCTATAGTCTTATTCTATGACTTGATATTAAAGTTGATATTCCCTACCAATTTTTGTTATATAATTCCTAGGTCTTGTTTATAAAAAAACACCCAATCCACATATGATTTTTTTGCATATTTTCCTATATTAGTGGTAGGCGCATTTTCTTTTGATACAAATAATATTCAATATGCATCTTATAGAAGCTGAAGTTGTTTCCATGAAAGTAGATTATATTAAAATTTAATTCATCCACTTACATTTTTATTAAAAAATATATTTTTATCAAACCTAAAAAAATACTTTGATACCACTTATTATGAAAATTAGAGAATAAAAAACAAAAAATGGAATGAAATTTGAATAGCGTGGTTTACATTGTTCACATAAAAAACCCTACATACATGAAGGGGAGTTAAAATTTAACTATTTTTTTAGATTAAAATAGAGTCACACACCTAATTACACTATCCAAGTATATTTTAATAATGTAAAAATAGTATGTAATAAATTCATTAGTTGAAACTATCTTCTGAGTGAAATACATTTTCAACACCTTTATGTGTGCATCAATATGAAAATCAACCTCTGTGTGTCTAGGTGAATCCCATATGAAACATTTATTTCTATAACCTCATGTGAAACAAATATAAAACTATAAATTTTGACTATTTATTCCACATGAACCCTACTTGAAATGGGAATTTCTGAATTCGTGTTTCATGTTAAACCCAAGTGAAATTTATAAAAGAAACTTCGTATGCACCCTGTTTTTTTCCAAAATTTTATTCTAAGGCCACCGGCCCCTAAACACCCTTATACCTCAGTGCTAAGATTTAATGGTAGAGTTGTGGATCTATGCATAGTTTGGACCACCTCAGATCAATCTCCACATATCTAAATAATATGATCATTAGAAATATAACCATTAGATTAGTAACATAATCATTAAAATAAGAACCTAACCATTATAATAGTAAAATAACCAATTTTATTAAGACAAAAACATGTGAATATCAAAATATTATAGATGAATATTTAAAGCAATAAATATATTGTTTTAATTTAATTAAAGTAATTATTTTAGTAACGTGTTTATCTTTAGTTATAAAAACTTAATATTTTAAAATCAACATAAATATTAAATTTTACCAATTTAGAAATTTATTTTGATAAAATAAATTCCAAAATTGGAATCATCACATAAAAGTTATTCATGTGTAAATTTTTGATAATTTTATAAAATAGTTGAATTTTAGGTTAATAGTACAATGCTCTATGCAATATATGAAATACTATTTTTTTTCAAAAATAAAAATGTGGTTTATTAGTTAAATAAATTTCATATAATTTTTAAAATGTATACATAAATTTATTAATACTATAATAATATTTTTAAGAGGCTAGGGAATGATTTATATAATAAAAGATGGATTTTTAACATATCATGGGTATTTTTTAAATTGATTTTCTTAGAGTAAATTTATTTTCATAAAATCAAATACATATTTTGAACAAGTATATTGAAATTAGGTTAGGGTAAAATTTTAATATTTTTTTATAAAAAATGATAAATAAAATAAATAAATGTGTAAATATGATGTAAGAATGATTTTACAATGAAATCATCATGAAAAACCTTATTGACCATGTAAACATGAGTTATGTTTTACCAAAAGAGAATGAATACTATTAATTTTCATATAAAAAAACTGTTGAATTTTATGGCCATTAATTCATTTTATATTCATTATTTTATCCCAAAATACTCCTCCCCTCCAAATATCAATACTCCTTCTCATCCTTATGGCAAGTCACTTCAAAAAATTTATCCCATTTGCCAAGATTTTCCAATATATCTCCTCTTAACCCTCTTAAGAGTCTTAGAGATATTCTAGTCTCACTCAACTCTAAGCCTTCATGACATTAGACCCTTATCAAAGGAGTTATCTTCAAGGGCATGGTAATAATCAATTCTCTCCATTTCATTTTTCTTCTTCTATTATTTAATTCTCATTTATATTATATAAAAAAACTCCCTAAACTAAATAGTTAATATATAAAAATTATATTAATGATATTTCTATATTGTATTACTTATATAAACTAATTGAGATATATGTATATATTATATCTCCCCCTCTACAACGCATCCATATATGGTTGGTTCTACCACCTACAAGGAGTTTTTATTTCTTTATTTATCACCACCTTCATTGTTGGTTAAAGTATCTTATATACAATATATACATACTTTTATGTATGTATGTATGTATATATTCATGTATTTATTTTTATGCATTTTTAATTTTTTTAAGGTATTGTAACAAATAGTTAAATAATAATGGATAACACCTCAATATTGAAATGAAAATGGAATAGTTCAAATAAACATAACATCATACTTTTTTATCATTAAATAAAGATTAATAAATAATTTACTATGATAATAATGATAAAAATAGCATAAATTAGACAAAAAAACTACTATAATAATGTTTTAATATACATAATTTGGTTATATAAGAGATTCATTTATAAAAAAGAAAAAAATGACTTAAGTTAAGGAGATTTAACACCAACTGTCTCTCAATTGGGTTTGAATTATTTCTTCTTAAAACTTCTAATTCAATGACTTACGTTCTTCCCTTTTAATTTGTATTAATTTTTTCCCTCTCATATGGGATATTATTCTTTTATATCACATTTATGATGATTACATCATTGTTATTTATTTCCATATTTAAAAACACATGCTCTTTCTATATAATTTTTATAAATCTTTTCATGAAGTTTTCTATTCCTTATTATTTTATTTTATTATTATTTTCTTGATATTTACATGACATTATATTATTTTCTCTATAAATTGATTCTTCTTTCACATATAAAGAAATTATGGGAAGGAATATTTTTAATTCCACTCTTGACTTCTTCTAATTTATACTTTTGGGCCTCTTTACCTCAATGACGGTATCAATATTTTTTATGATTATAGCTGAATATGCATTTATATTGAATGTATCTTAATACCATTATATTTATCATCATGATTACTTACCTCTATTTATTATGATTACATCAAATTTGATGATATGCTATGATGCAAGTGTTTATTATGAAACCCATTTCCATTTCATCACTGGTTATTCACGTTATGGTTATGGATTTATGTATCCTTTATTTTCTATGTGAACTATGTGGTTTTAAAAATATTATGATGTGATGAGTGGGATAAAAATAATAAAAACCTATAGTGCATTGAGTAAATGTTTATTATCATATGTGATACTATGTATTGGGCATGGGTATGTTAGAGTTGGTTCTATAGAACCAAATTCTTTGTAATTTAAATCAAATATATATTAAAATAATTGAATATGAATAAATTTATCATCACATATTAATTATTCTTCTATGTATCTTTAATGTGACAATTTTATCAAGTATTTGTCACATTGAAAGGTTATAACAACTCTCCGCCATGATGAGAACCTTAAAGTGTTATGGTGATATTATTAAACTTATTTCCTATAGTCAAGATAAAATTATACGATGGGACACATAATATTTTTTCTGTTATGTTCATGTTCTGATAATTGTATGAGACATTATATCATAAGGCACACACTTTGTAATCTCAAAGACCAAATATTATGAGGACATTCCTGTTAATAGGAATTCCACATGTCTATGTGTCATTGCAATTTCTATATGTTAATGTGTGTAATGATCCTTATACTTGAGATTATTATTAATGTATATCATGAGTCACACAATTTTATATATTTCCCAAAACTACTATGATATATGATCATAGAAAATTAGGATACATTGGGTGCATCAAAAGTGATATTGCATTAATGCATAATCCAAGAAGGAATTTATCCCTTCCATCTTCAATGAAGTAAATATATCTATCCTTGGACTAGAATGAAACTATCAAAATAAAATTCCATGGTCATAATGATTGAAAATTTCATTTTAGGAATCCAAAGAAATAAATATCGATCATATGGGTTTATGACATGAGTATAAAACCTACTAGATGAGATATCAAGACAAAAGGATTATATTACACAGTGAGTGTTCGTATGTGGTTTCCATCATCATGACATAAAATTATTCCTCTACGGGTACCTTTACATGTTTCTAGAAACTAATATTAGACTTAAGTCTGCTTATTTCCATTGAGGAAGGGTCCTAGAGGGGCACACACTTAATGTATCCATCAATCTCATTTAAATGCTATATATATTTAAGAGTTGGAATAATATTATTATTAAGACCGAGTAATAATATTTATTTAGGATATTTTAGTTGATCATAATTATTTAGCCACTATTTTGAGTTGAATATTTAAATAAACATTTATTTATAATACTATCAAATATAATAATTATTTATCTCTTGTATTATTTAGAAGGTAATTATTTTATTATGTGAATATTAAAATAAATATTTATTTGCAAGATCATGAATATAATATTTATTTATTAATTTAATTAATAATAATAATAAATTTTCATTCAAGGTTTGGTAATTACTAATGAGGAAACTCAAAAATAATTAAAGGGGCCCAATGATAATCATATATTAAATATAATTTAAATAAATATAAATTAATTTATTTAAGAAGTGATATTTATTTTATCTGTGAGACATGTGTGTGTCAATGAAATAATAATAATAATAATAATATATTTAGGGTTCACTAAGGATTAATACAATAATAAATGGACAATGTGTAATTATTTATTCTCTAACCTAGATCTATAAATATTATGTTATATCATTTCCTAGGGTTTGAGATTAGAGACAAGGTTTTCCACAAAAAATCCTCTCTAGAGATTTCTATCAAGTGAAGAAAATATTTAGGTTTTCTTTCAAGATTGATATAATTCTTCTAGATCCTTCATCCCTCTCATGAATGAGAGAACTATAGAAATAAAGTCTTCAGGCATGAGGGATTGGGTTGAGATCAAGATGATTAATGCAAGATGAATGGATCGTTCACACTAGATCTTGACATTACATCAATTTCATTTAGAGATCAAGTATCATATGAGATCAATTATAGAGGGTTTCTACTTTGGATCCTCTTTCACAATGAAATAACAAATCAATAAAGTGTTAAAATGATCAACATCATCATTAAAGAAAGAATCTCAAGACTAAGGTGATTCTTGTTATTAAATTAATTATAAATTTAATGTGAAACATCCTTTATCCCATCCCTAAGATTCATTAATAATTTCATTGTGTATAATCATTAGATATGTCTATTATTCATCATTTTCTTATGATTTTTTCATACAATATGATAAAATAAAAGTTGGGTATGGACCCGATCGATGCTTCCACTACATCCATAACCTTTAGATGATATCAAAGTGGCCATACTTAAATTTATAATGAATTATTAATCATTGATCGATATAAATTTTTTTTTGGTAGTTTTTCATTTCCAATTTATTTTTTATTTAATTATAATGTCAATATATATTATTTTTTACCTTTATATAATAAATAATAGGTTAGAAACACAGAAAGAATATCTGAAGAACCCATCTATAGGTGCCAAGGATTTTGTCTAAACAACTCAAAACTACACACTATGTAATCCAAATGTACATGCTATGTACCCATATTCACCACACAAGGATACAAAAAACATGATTGGTCATGTAGTAGATATTCAATGTCATTATAAAATTACATGCTGAATTGAACAAGCTGGAACATAGTTTTAGGGATCACATGCCATGTAACTCACTTACACATCATGTTGGCCTACACGGTTTTCCCCATGAATTTCATAGTATTGGCGTGGTTAAATGAAAATCTGGCATTTATTACAAAATGTGTAAGAAATTAAAACTAAGAAACATGGGATGGATGGGATAATATGGAATATATTTAGAATATATGTTATTTAACCCATTAATGTCCATGCATAATACATGCTGAGTACCTAGGTGTGTATCAAAAATAACCATAGAAAGTGGAAGATGATGTTTAACCATATGTACACACCATGTATATGTACCTGTCTATGTGTAGTTCATGTTAAGCATGGGTGTACATCACATAATTAATTTACATGGAAATAAAAATTAATTTCATTATTAAACCTAAATAACACATGTTAGTGTGTCATAAAATGATAGCACACGTCGTGTGATAGGTTTTAAATAACATTAAATTACTAATAAAATTTCACATTAAAATTTATAACTAAATGATATATATGATCATTACATTTTGTGTAATCTACATATAATAAAAGAGATATACATTGTGTAATTTAATACATGCCCTTGTTTCATTATTTGAAATTAAACACCAAGTAATTTTGAGACATGTTGTGTATGCTACATGTCGTGTGATTTCATAGTATATGACAAGGACCATGCCATACACTGATTAGTTCAGATGGATACATGCAGTGTAATTAATTAATTTTAAATAAAATTAATTATTTTTTTAAAAAATTATAGTGGATGAGGATAACCAAGACTGTTTAAATAGAAATTAAGATAAATTAATTTATTAATTAATAATATAATTAATTTATTAATTTAAGTAATTTATCTTAGTAAGGTATGATTGAAATGAATACTAGCTAATTGTTTTAAATGTGTATTTTTTTCATGTATGTGGCTGATCATGAGCTTCACTGAATAATGTATGTGTTTGATTTATATTTAATTTAATATTAGTAAATGGGTTTTATTTGTGATAAAGTTTTTAAAAAAAATTAAATATGATGGCCTGTGCGTCATCCCTCATGTCTTTATTATTTATGTTCTGTGTGTCCTTGATTTATTTTATGTAAACCCCATAACCATTCCTATGGTTCCCTTCACCTATGTGTGAATAATAATATGTAAAGGATTGATCTCCAAGGAGAGTAGGTGGTCCAGGGCTTGATATGAGGTGAAATCAACCAAGAAGATACAAAGGATAATAGTGGAATGATAGAACTCAATCCAAGCATGGATAATAGAGTTTTCCCCTAGGGAAATAGGTTTATTTATCATACACTAGATAAATTAATCTTTAAAAAGATCATGATCAATTCAATTTATTTATTTTATTTTATCATATGCACAGTTATTTATCTTTTTATGTGGACACATATCTATGTAATGATTAAAATATATCACATAAATTAAATAATATAACAAGACATACAAGATGATGTAAAATAAATGGATTATGCATATATTTTTTATCAAGGCATGGTTAATTAATCATTTAAAATCCAAATAATATTAACAAGTCATGTTAATGATAAAATAATGAAATTTACAAATAATAAATAAAATCCCTTAAGAAAACATTAAGTTATAAAACCTTCCATTACCTAAGTTAAGATAGACCTATAATTAGATCATCATACATACCATAATTGGAGATAGTTTTAATTTTCAAGGAAACTAAAAAAAGACGATGGGTAAAATTAACCAAACTTATATTTTATTTAACGATCGTAGTATATTCAATATAAATTTTGAGGTAAGTCTTGAGGAAATCAAAGTCAAGATATCAGGATTAGAAATCTCACTCAACGAATCAAGGAGATGAAAGCTAGTAGTTGGGAAGACCACCTACCTAAACACCTTCTTATGATTTTCATGGACATAGTCTAGGTTATGAAAAGATAAATATGGATCCTTTCCAATTTAATTTCCATGAAACATGACATTCCAAGTCCAATTATGGTGGTTATTGGGACTTTATAAAATAGTAGGAGACTTATAAAATAATTAAAACTATTTTTTCTCACATATTGTGGTAATCATATAAATTACATAAAATATAATTTTATTTTTTTGTATAAAATGAAAATTTCATTGACCTAGATATCCTTATGATATATTCTGAAGAAAGAAAATATCATATCTAGATGTAACTTCCAAGAGTGGTATAAGATCTCATGTATTGTACTATGATAATATTTGTAGAGACCCGAAGCTTTACGTAGATATATATTACATTACTTTTAGAGAATACATAATACATAACAAAAATAAACACACAAGGACCGTAATAGTTTAGTGTCTTTGGAAACTTGGAACGTAATCTTCTAATCGTGGTGAAAGATCTTCAACATCTCCCATAAAGATATTCCACTTTTTGTTTCCTTACCTAAAACCTTTATTTTAATCCTGGGGGAAAATAAAACATAAAAAGTGTGAGCTCAAATGCTCAGTAAGGGTAAACAAAATAAATATCAATCACATCATATTCATAAGAACATAACATTTTGGAAATCTTACCCTGCAAAAGAGATCATAATTTCATAACATGGGATAAATCATGGTAGTGAAATGTAATCAGAATAATCATAACTTAAAACATGATGCTTTGTGGCATACACACATAATCATAGAGAATCATTTCTTATTAGTCAAGACTCATTTCCAAGACTATCTTAGTGGACAAAGTCCATTTCTGAACCGAGTTCATTCCTCGTTTTAGTACTGTTTCACTAAACCGGTTTAACCTGGCGTTCCAGCCATGTCTATCCCATGAGATATAAAATCTTTACCCAATGCATTGGAGGGAGATATAGCTCCCACCCATCTCATAATGATACCATTCTTATGTGTGCCACAAAATCATAAACCATACATCAAAGCATAACCCATGTAATAAAAATGGGGTTCTTAAACATCGTGACATCATAAAACAATTAATATAAGATAAAAGAATTCATAAAAATAATTCCATCATAACATAATCAAATCAATGTAATAATAGGGATATAAAAAGAACCCTTTATTATCTTAGATGGAAAATAATTTTGATAAAACACTTGAACTCCATTCTTGAAAAAAATATCCTTTCTACTTCAAAAACACTTTTCCTTTCTTAACATGTCATACAATTCTAAACTAAAAGAATTTGATTAAAAATAAACTTGAAAACTTGTAAATTAAGCTTCTTGGAAATAATGTTTTAAAAATCCATTCATGCCGTATAAGTTAAAAAAAACACTCTTCTCGTACTTTTGTCAGAAAAGTCAAAAAGTACCTCGTACGAAAAACGACAAAATATTCCTTTCTTATCTTTTAATAAAAACTCACCGAAGGGTAAAATTGGATTTAAAAAATTGTAGGTGGATGGAAACAATATTAAATATTTAGGGAACATGGATGTGGATGATAAAATACACCCCAGTAAATAACAAAGTATAAACAATCTCGGATAAAAATGAGATTGTGATATTTCCCTTACCTTAGGTCCGATTTGCTTCGTAAGTGTCCGAAACTCCTGTATAATGATTTAAATAATGTCATTGACTTATTGAAGAATCATACTCATTTTTATTATATCATATATGGTCATATTCTTAGCTTCTTATTAGTAATATTTCATTGTTACTTGTTATTCGGGTGTTTATTGCTTTTTGTTCTTATGCGTGTTTTGTCGAATAAATTATTATTCTTATTTTCGGTTATAGATACATCATTTAAAGAATGGTATTAGTGTAATATATATAATATTTATTCATTAAATTCATTTATATAATCATTATGCAAATGAAGATCATGTAGAACGAGTCACATCACATCGTAGAGACGGTATTTCGTACGTACGAACGAGCGATGATATCGTTCCCATGATCGTGTAATTTTATTGGAGTGTATGTATAATATTTAATAATCAATATCAATTTACAATAATCATATATAGTCATTATTTACACCATTATACCCATCCAAGTAAGGTGGTGGTGGAAAATAGATTACACCACGGCGTGAAGATGGTATTCCGTACGTACACACGCGCGGTGATTTCTTTTTCCGTAGGATGGATAGATGGTGAAATAGGGTTGTTTAATACTTATAATAACATATCAGTATATGAGTGATACTGATGTTATTACTTCATAATGAAACAACTAAAGAAGAAGAAGTGGAAGAAGAAATAAATTTGAAAGAATCGGTAACGGACATTACCTCTTCTTTGAAGCGCCTCTTTGAGACCTCCTTTTAGGGCACTAAAATTGGTCTTTGAAGAATACCAGAACCTCTAGGATGTTTCTAGGGAAGTGGAGAGGAGAAATTTTCAGGGGTTTTCCGATCTTGAAGGCTCAAAGTGGTGTGAGGAAGAGAGGGAGGAGGTTCCCTTTTATAAGGGAGGAGAGGGGCACCTTTGAAAAAACTAAAAATATTATTTTATTATAAAGTCATATTCGGTTTTAAATAGCTCCAAATTGATTTATTTCGAAGCTAAGGCGGGGATGGGTCAAAATCCTCTAATCCAATATAATTTAGACAAGTTTAGGTTCCTATTTTAACCTTATCATTTAGATTTAACTTTAAGTTAGATAATTTTACTTTTACCGTGTCTTTTTGTGTTCTTACACTATAAGGTTAATAAAATTACTATAACAAGCCAAAAGAACCCCAAGTTGTTTATAATTAATATATATAACCTTATATAAGTCATTTGGCCAAACCTTAGATTTTTAGGAATATAATAACAATTAATAATATAATATTTGTTTTAAAAACTATTTTATGTCAATTTTGACAATATTTGGTAATTGATTTTTGTGAAAATCATAACAGAATGATTAGTTCAAACACAGTTAATTAAATCAAGACTAACATGTCATATTAACATAGAAATTTTTTGTAATTCATAAAAAGTCTCAAATTACATTTATTTTGGTATTTATAACATCAATTATGACAATATTTCATTAATAAGATAATTACTGCATCATCATTGTGTCATAAATAAATTAAATTATTTAAAGTCTAAAAATTAAAATTAAAATATCATTATGTATGAAATATTTTTATATTTTTAATTAATATTTATATTCGAATTTATCTTATGTATAACCCTATATTAAAAATGATTTACCTAATAAACTTTGATTTTAACTATTTTAACCCTTCTTTAAATAAATTAATAATAAATGTCCTAATCTAATCCAAGTGGGCCTAAATGGTCATATTTTATTCCTAAGGTTGTTTTTGGTTGAATTACACTTATTCAATAGAATTAGTACATGTGTTAGGGTAATAATAATATCATTTTTACCCTTAATTACCCTATTTACTTTTAACAGTGGTAAATAAAAGTAAAAAGTTACTATTCACCAAAAATTATTTTCATCTCATTGAACCACATTTTACTTACTGACATCAACCGTGTCTCTCGAATTTTTTAAATTCCATTCACAAAAGCGGTAAAATTAAGCTTTTTGTAAATTTGCAAATTCTTCTAGGAGGTGGGTAAAAGAAAGTCAAAAGTTGAATAAAATTTTTATATATCTAAAATTATTAAAAAATGACTCCAATGAATTATATTGAACTCATATAGGTATTATGTATCAATTTTGACCTAAAATAAATTTAAATAAAATAAATAATTATTTAAATAAAAAGTCGGGTTTTAAATAGTAACTCAGTGTTTTCACTATTCATCAAAAATTGAAAGTTT
The DNA here is from genome assembly GCA_963277665.1 of Viscum album. NCBI lineage: Eukaryota > Viridiplantae > Streptophyta > Magnoliopsida > Santalales > Viscaceae > Viscum > Viscum album. The sequence continues at coordinate 1,763,903,486 of OY728123.1, forward strand.
TCAAAAAAATACCAAAATTTCACCCTAGGCTAATTTCGATATTCTGAATCCAAAAAATGAAGTCCATTTTCAAAAATAAAATTTATAAAATTTCAAAAAGTCGGTATTACTATTCATAACGGCTAGTTTTAATAATATTTTAATAACATATTGTTGTTTAGTGAAACTCGGTATTGCGTACAACACACGTTATCGTGGAAGGTTGCGCTTGCGTGTAATGCAAGCCAAGTCAGGGATGCATATTGTGCAAGCTCCTTTTGGTGTAGCGTACAACACAAGACATTAATGAAATTAAAAAGAATATTTTTCGTAAAATCTTGGGGTGTTATATTCTACCCCCCTTAAAATGAATTTCGCCCTCGAAATTCGTCGGGGTTATAAATGGTTTACTACTCGAAAGTTTATTTAATAGAAACCCACATCGTAAAAAGGAATACCAAAACTTGGCTTTAAAAACTAACGTATGAAACCTAACGGTTACCCAAATTAACCAATCACTGGGTTTTCACATAGGAGAACATAGGTGAAAATATGGATATGGAAGAGAAATATAACCTTCATGTTCTGATGGAGAGTGGTAGAGAACATGGCTATGAAAAATCCAACAATCACAAAGCCATAAATTTGTGATGATCTAGGGTACCATCTGATTCATCGGATATAAGGGCACTAGGACAACATTTTTGGTTTTCAAGATCATTTCCTTAAAGTTGAAGAATTTGAATTAGAATAAATACTTACTTTATTTTGGTACAATCTCACTATTGTTCGTTCTTTGAACAATTTCCACTTCATCTCTTAAAGAAATGAAGTTGAATTTGTTATTCGTGAAGTGTTAACAGATCATGTGATAGAATGATGGGTCATTCCATCTGTTTCAAACAAAAGGTTAGCAAAAGTTATCAAATATACATAAGTCCATCTATGGTGAGGTTAATCGTATACGATTCCAAAAATGAACTTATAATTTATATATCACACCTCGTAATAAAATAAAACTAGTTTCTACTAACAAGGGACTTTCTGTAGGCCAGTGGTAGGCGATAAAGGCCAGTCGCACTTCGGTTGTGGGTTCGATTCCCACAGCCTTGTCCGACGTGATGGGCTGTCGCCCATCCTACAGGTTGTACTTTTTCTAAAACTATATTACTATAACATCCCATCAATAATATCAAAAAAAGTTCTATCCTTAAAAAATACTAACTTATGTCCAACATAATCCATTCTAATCTTTAGGCTTATCTAAAATACTTTGGTCTAAGCTCATAGTATAAAGAAAATGATTACTTGAAATGTCACATAACAATCACGTGAATTCCATCATTTATCCCCCATATATCATAAGATATATCTTGTTGGTCAAATTAAAAACATGTGAATACCTTAATCATGTATTCTATTGAAGAATGAATACCCATTGAACCTTAATGAAAACATGAATGTAGTTAAAAGTTAACACTTTCCACATAACAAAATCCTCAAAATTCTTTATACTCAAACCATGATATCACTTAGTCCTTATATCAATAATGAGCTCATGAATACAATCAAACATCTCATTATCTTCTTATCCCTTTATTATGCGCATATCATCTGCTTACCAAAATTTCTCAATCACTTTCCATGGTTACCGGTACCATAAAATTATTGAAAACCACAATATACCAATACATAAATATTCCAATATTCCACAATACTATATAAAACATTATTTTGGAATCCTATTACATAAACACTTAATCATTCCACCACATCGTTGTCATATTCAACATCGCCAATAGTGATCGCATGTGACTTCCCTTTGTCCTTTTCCTTAAGTGGTTGCTCATGTCGATCATCATTAACCCTTGGATTAGGGCATTGATTAACATAATGCCCCATTTCATTGCAGTTGAAGCATTGAAGTGTTGTTGGTACGTTCTCTGCAGTCTTTTCTTTATTAACACCATTAGCAACCCTTTTTCCATTACTTCGACACTCAACTGCTCGATGACCTTCTTTTCGACACTTAAAACATTTTCTAGTCCCTTTAAGACAATCTCCACCATACTTCTTTCCACACTTTGAGCATAAGGAAACATTCATATTCTTTTCACCATTATTCTAAGATTTCTCCTGGAACTCCATCTTTCATTTCTTGTCAAAACCATGAGATGGATATGTAACACCAAATTCCATTTCTACCTTGATAGAACAATGTACAATTTCTTCATAGCTATTGAAGTCTCTTATAGCTAATGCCCTTTGAAGATTTGGTTTTAAGACACCGAAGAATCGATCAATTTTACTTTCAGGTTGGATGATAAAGCTAGATGCATACCTTGAAAGCCTTGTAAAATTCGCTCCGTATATACCAACAGATTCATCATCCTTTTGCTTTAGTTCAAGAAACTCCTTCTCCATATTTTTTCGAAGAATACGAGGGAAGTACTTATTGAAAAATAAGTTCTTGAACTCGTCCCATTCCATGGACTCAATTTCATCTCTTTGCCTCGTATTCTTGATAAGATTCCACCATTGATCAGCTTCACCTTCCAAACGATATACTGCAAAGATGACTTTATCATGTTCAGAACATTGAAGAACTAAAAATATCTTTTTAGTGGTACTGATCCATTGTTCATCAACAAGTGGATCAGAAGACCCACTGAAAGAAGGTGGATGTTGCCTCATGAAGGACTCAATAGAATATTGTTCCCTTATCTGCTCATTTGGAAGTCTAGAATGATTCATAGCTTGTGTAAGTATAGCAATAATATTTTTCACTCCATCTCCCATAAAATTTGTTTGTTCAGGAGGACAATCATTGCATTGTCCATTTCATTGATCAACATGGTTCCTTCGGGTTCCAGCCATCGTCTAAAACCCAAAAAGTATAGTGTGAGAGACAAAAATCATGATAGGGAAAACAACATAATAAAGGGGGAGTACCTTCAATATCTAACATATTAGGTTTAATTCCAAGATCGTTACCATAATTCTAGGACTATAACCTATACTTATACTTAACCTTAGGGACATCCCTAGACATACCTTATAAATATCTCTAGGGATCTCACTAAAGTTTTCGCATCCTAGTTTCCAAAGGTTGACTAAACCTTTCCTCTGATACCAACTGTAGAGACCCAAAGCTTTACATACATAGATATTACATTACTTTTTCAGAATACATAATACATAACAAAAATAGACACACAAGGACCGTAATAGTTTAGTGTCTTTGGAAACTTGGAACGTAATCTTCTAATCGTGGTGAAAGATCTTCAACATGTCCCATAAAGATCTTCCACTTTTTGTTTCCTTACCTAAAACCTTTCTTTTAATCTTGGGGGAAAATAAAACATAAAAAGGGTGAGCTCAAATGCCCAGTAAGGGTAAACAAAAGAAATATCAATCACATCATATTCATAAGAACATAACATTTTAGAAATCTTACCCTGCAAAAGAGGTCATAATTTCATAACATGGGATTAATCATGGTAGTGAAATGTAATCACAATAATCATAACTTAAAACATGAAGCTTTGTGGCATACACACATAATCATAGAGAATCATTTCTTATTAGTCAAGACTCATTTCCAAGACTATCTTAGTGGACAAAGTCCATTTATGAACTGAGTTCATTCCTCGTTTCAGTCCTGTTTCACTGAACCGGTTTAACCTGCCGTTCTAGCCATGTCTATCTCATGAGATATAAAATCTTTACCCAATGCATTGGAGGGAGATATAGGTCCCACCCATCTCATAATTATACCATTCTTATATGTCCCACAAAATCATAAACCATACATCATAGCATAACCCATGTAATAAAAATGGGATTCTTAAACATCATGACATCATAAAACAATTAATATAAGATAAAGGAATTAATAAAAATAATTCCATCACAACATAATCAAATCAATGTAATAATATGGATAGAAACAGAACCCTTTATTATCTTATATGGAAAATAAATTTGATAAAACACTTGAACTCCATTCTTGAGGAAAATATCCTTTCTACTTCAAAAACACTTTTCCTTTCTTAACATGTCATACAATTATAAACTAAAAGAATTTGATTAAAAATAAACTTGAAAACTTTTAAAGGAAGCTTCTTGGAAACAATGTTTTAAAAATCCATTCATGCCGTATAAGTTAAAAAAAACATTCTTCTCGTACTTTTGTCAGAAAAGTCAAAAAGTACCTCGTACGAAAAACAACAAAATATTCCTTTCATATCTTTTACTAAAAACTCACCGAAGGGTAAAATTGGATTTAAAAAATTGTAGGTGGATGGAAACAATATTACATATTTAGAGAACATGGATTTGGATGATAAAATACACCCTAGTAAATACCAAAGTATAAACAATCTCGGATAAAAATGAGATTGTGATATTTCCCTTACCTTAGGTCCGATTTGCTTCGTAAGTGTCCGAACCTCCTGTATAATGATTTAAATAATGTCATTGACTTATTCCAGAATCATATTCATTTTTATGATATCATATATGGTCATATTCTTAGCTTCTTATTAGTAATATTTCATTGTTACTTGTTATTTGGGTGTTTATTGCTTTTTGTTCTTATGCGTGTTTTGTCGAATAAATTCTTATTCTTCTTTTAGGTTATAGATACCTCATTTACAGAATGATATTAGTGTAATATATATCATATTTATTCATTCAATTCATTTATATAACCATCATGCAAATTAAGATCATGTATAACGAGTCGCATCACATCGTGGAGACAGTATTTCATACGTACACACGAGCGATGATATCGTTCCCATGATCGTGTAATTGTATTGGAGTGTATGATTACTATTTCAGAATCAATATCACTTTAAAATAATCATATATAGTCATTATTTACACCATTATACCCATCCAAGTAAGGTGGTGGTGAAAAATAGATTACACCACGGCGTGGAGACGGTATTCCGTACGTACACACGCGCGATGATTTCGTTTTCCATAGGATGGATAGATGGTGAAATAGGGTTGTTTCATACTTATAATAACATATCAGTCCATTAGTGATACTGATGTTATTACTTCATAATGAAACAACTAAAGGAGAATAAGTGGAATAAGAAATAAAGTTGAAAGAATCGGTAACGGACATTACCTCTTCTTTGAAGCGCCTCTTTGAGACCTCCTTTTAGGGCACTAAAATTGGTCTTTGAAGAAGACCAGGAACTCTAGGATGTTTCTAGGGAAGTTGAGAGGAGAAATTGGCAGGGTTTGGCCGAGATTTAAGGCTCAAGGTGGTGTGAGGAAGAGAGGGAGGATGTGCCCTTTTATAAGGGAGGAGAGGGGCACCTTTGGAAAAACTAAAAATATTATTTTATTATAAAGTCATATTCGCTTGTTAATAGCTCCAAATTGATTTATTTAGAATATAAGGTGGGAATGGGTCAAAATCCTCTAATAAAATAGAATTTAGACAAGTTTAGATTTCTATTTTAACCTTATCATTTAGATTTAACTTTAAGTTAGATAATTTAACTTTTACCGTGTCCTCTTGTTTTCTTACACTATAAGGTTAATAAACTTACTATAACAAGCCAAACGAACACCAAGTTGTTTATTATTAATATATATAACCTTATCTAAGTCATTTTTCAGAACCTTATATTTTTAGGAATAAAATAACAATTAATAATATAATATTTGTTTTAAAAACTATTTTATGTCAATTTTGAAACTATTTGGTAATTGATTTTTGTGAAACTCATAACAGAAAGATTAGTTCGAACAAAGTTAATTAAATCAATACTAACATGTCATATTAACATAGAAAATTATTTTAATTCATAAAAAGTCTCAAATTACATTTATTTGGGTATTTATAACATCATTTATGTCAATATTTCATTAATAATATAATTACTGTATCATCATTGTGTCATAAATAAATTAAATTATTTAAAGTATAAAAATTACAAATAAAATATAATTATGTAGGAAATATTTTTATATTTCTAATTAATATTTATAGTCAAATTTATCTTATGTATAACACTATATTAAAAATTATTTACTTATTAAACTTTGATTTTAACTATTTTAACCCTTCTTTAAATAAATTAATAATAAATGTCCTAATCTAATCCAAGTGGGCCTAAATGGTCATATTTTATTCCTAAGGTTGTTTTTGGTCGAATTACACTTATCCAATAGAATTAGGACATGTGTTAGGGTAATAATAATATCATTTTTACCCTTAATTACCCTATTTACTTTTAACCGTGGTAAATAAAAGTAAAAAGTCACTATTCACCAAAAATTATTTTCATCTCATTGAACCACATTTTACTTACTGACATCAACCGTGTCTCTCGGATTTTTGAAATTCCATTCACAAAAGTGGTAAAATTATGTTTTATGTAAATTTGCAAATTCTCCTAGGAGGTGGGTAAAAGACGGTCAAAAGTTCAATAAAATTTTAATATATCGAAAATTATTAAAAAATGACTCCAATGAATTATATTTAACTTATATAGGTATTATGTATCAATTTTGACCTAAAATAAATTTAAATAAAATAAATAATTATTTAAATAAAAAGTCGGGTTTTAAATAGTAACTCAGTGTTTTCACTATTCATCAAAAATTGAAAGTTTTCAGAAAAATACCAAAATTTCACCCTAGGATAATTTCAATATTCCGAATCCAAAAATGAATTCCATTTTCAAAAATAAAATTTATAAAATTTCAAAAAGTTGGTATTACTATTCATAATAGCTAGTTTTAATAATATTTTAATAGCATATCGTTGTTTAGCGAAACTCGGTATTGCGTACAACACACGCTATCGTGGAAGGTCGCGCTTGCGTGTAATGCAAGACAAGTCAGGGATGCGTGTTGTGCAAGATCTTTTTGGTGTTGCTTACAAAAAAAGAAATTAATGAAATTAAAAAAATATTTTTCGTAAAATCTTGGGGTGTTACAATATTGTAAGCTCTATATGCTTGAATCCTCAATTTTTGATCCTCTTAGTGAAGGGTAGAGTGAATAATAGATTTTTGTCTCCTTAAAACACTTCAATTATGTTATATATTTCTTGTGTTTGATTCTATCATCCATTTACGATAAAATTCAGAAGTCACAAGAGAACATGGATACTTATAACATGCTCAAGCATCTTCATGATACTTATCAGGAGAGATCTGGATAAGAATGGTTTAAGATCTACAAGGAACTATTTATATGAAATACTGGAGAGGGTTCACTATATTGACCACATGTGGTCAAAATGATTGTCTATATTGATCATCTATATATTTTAGGGCTTAATATGCTCGATGAATTTCACATCGATCTCATACTTTCTTCAATCCCCTATAGATGAACCAAATTTATTGTAATTTTTAATATGAATAACAATGAGAAGTAACTAATAAATATATTTACTTAACTTATCTAGGTATTTAAGTATATGAAGTGTGAGAATCCTTTGATTATTTTAGTGAATAAGAGTAAGGTAAAGGTGAAAGGCCCTAAGACTAACTCTAAGTCTAAGGATTCTTTACAATTCCTGACTAAGATGTGGTAGTTTAAGAAAAAATTAAGGGAGAAAGATTCCATTTAGTTAACATTTGGTATAAAAGGCTAATGGAGGAAGAACCACACCACAATAATGGAATATGGGTAAGCTTTAGGTGTATTTTTTACTAAGTGAAATCATTCCATTTTTATAAATTGGGTATTGGATATAAATTTTGGTTCTTAAATATGTATTCAATCACACAAACCAATTATATTTAGAATAGTTTCATAAGGTGAGGTAGATCTATAATCCTCTAACATAGCTAGACTCACTAGAGTGGTTATTTAATATTATCACCTCATATTGCCAATAATATTGATCTAGGTTTTGAAGAACTATTGTTATGTACCAATAATTTTCAAAAAAATTATTTATATATATAGTCTTGATATGGATGGTTTTATTTTAAAATTTAGGAATAAATGTTACTACTTTTATAAAGATAACATATGTGAAATCATGGACTAGGTCACATAAATGAAAAATGAATGAAAAAAATTATATTAAGATGAGTATTTAGATTCCTTTGAACTAAAATCACTTGGTATATGTCATACTTATTTAAAACGAAAAATGACCAAAGATCCATTTAGTGGAAAAGGTTAAAGTGACACAAATCTTCTTAAACTAGTTCATATTGATGTGTGTGGACCATTTACTATTAAATAAAGGGGTAGATTGTAACACCCCTGGTAAAGTTAGAGTTAAAAGTTTAAATGTTACTACCTATATCAAAAAGGAAAAACTTTATTTTTGAGAGCTAACCTAATTACAACTTCACAGTTAAGCATACTTATCCTAGAGTAGTGTTAGTATGGGTGAACTCCTGGGAAGTTTCTCAATGCATGTGTGTGAGTAAGGACAAAACACATTAAAATAACATGTGTTGGCATGTGAGGATAGTCATTAGTATGATAAGTGACCCTAGTGGGTAATAGCCTGTGGTGTACCTGAATGGCTCGAAGACCTTCATTTTTTATTGATTTTTGATAATACCCCTTTTAAGGGTTGAAGGGGAACCCTTACATGGTCCTTAGGCCTAGTGACCCATTACATGACCTGAAGGCTGTAGAGGAATTCATCCCAATCAGACTATATAAAACTTCCCCTCCCCAACATATATAATGATTTAAGTACTCCACCTTCTCAAGGCAAGTTGGATAGATATCATATGGTGTGATGGGAAGGAAACCAAGGTATTACTACAGACCCGTGGGTCAGATGACTTGGTTCATATAATATCCCTGAACCTGCACTCATGAACCTGGCATTAAAAACATAAATTTACATTTTTCTATTTGATACTAATGAAGGTAACCCAATTTTTACTATCCAAAACTTACAACATTAAAAGGAAAATATTGGATTAGTTACACTCTTAAGGACCTTTTAGGTTTAGAGTTTTAGAAAAATAGGACAAACTCTTAACATAAAAAATTCATAAAAAACCAATTCAAATATATGAACATCATCTCCTAATATACATAATTTTTCATGTTACATATTAGGTCATAATAATAATCTATATTAAACCCTTATATATGTAATTAATTTAAACTCAATCTTTATAACCTAGGTAAAATTAAATATAATAAGGGAGAGATCAAATGCTTAGTAAGGGTAAATGTAATCATTAATAATTTAATGTCATCTTGTAGAATAAGAAGAGAATAAATGTATAATGAAATAATCAAAGTTCATGAGTATAACATAATAATATTCATACCCATAAATACCTAGATCATCAAACATGAAAACATGGAATAAGGCTTTTTAAAAAGTAAATTATCATCTGAATCAATAATCATGATCCATGTGATATAAATCTTGATCAAAGGAAACATTATAAAAACATAACTAGCATAAATAAAACATATTAGTATCACGAAGAATTATCTTAACATCACTTATTACAAATAAAATAACCTATATGGTCAACTTCTATCTCTAGAGTACCAAATACAATGGAGGGATATAACAGACCCACCCATCCTTGGTTAATAACATAACCACCCATCATTGTTTTTATCATAGAACCATCCTTACTTGGTTAATAACATAACCAACCATCCTTGGTTTATAACATAACCAACCATCATCATAAATAATTTCCAAGAATCGTATCATTAATAAAGTACATAGATCATTCATTTCATCATAAAATCATAGAAAAAACCTTTATATTTTTTTCCATAACTTTCTTAACCCATGAAAAAGAAACAGGTTCCATAAAAATATATTTGAAACATGATTAACCATTGAAAAAGTAATGGGTTTCATAACCATATATTTGAAACATGATTAATCCATTGAAAATAAATGGGTTACATAACAATCACTTTGAAACATGATTAACCTGTGAAAAGAATTGGGTTCCATCTCTTTGAAACATGATCAACCCATAGAAAAGAAACAAGTTTTATAACAATATATTTGAAACAATATTATTCCATTTAGAAAAATAATTAGGATGGTATCATTAAAAAATATCTCTATCAGAGAATAAGTAACAATAAGGTTTGTTAACATTGATGAATGAAAATACCATTAAATTTTTTTTTGAGGAAAATAACCATTTCTTTTTAAAAATTGTTTTTTAAAACTTAAAATTATAAAATATTTTGAAAATAATTTTCTTTGAAAAAAATCATAAACATATAAAGGAAACATTAATTTAAATAGTGTAAATGATAGTGGGAAAATCCATTCATTTCTTAAATGTTAAAAATAAACAATTTTTCAAAAAAATTGAAAATGAGAGTCAAAAGTGACTAATTTGGAAAATGTTAAGATTTTTTTTAAAATAAGGTCAAAGACCATGTAAAATAGATTTAAGAAGTCATTTATTTTTTAAAAGAACATTTTTTGAAAACATTTTAGGAAACATGGATATGGAAGAGAAAGATACCCATTCTAAAAGAAAATACAAGATCAATATCATTTACAAATGAATTTCTTTATATTTATTCAAACAATAAGGGATAAAATGGAAATAAAACATGTGAACCACATTCAACACCATAGGATAAGAAAAGATATTTGGTTTAAGAAAATAAGATCATATTATTTATTCAAAAAGAACCTTCAACATAAATAGTCCCGAAAAAAAGAGATTGTGACATAAAGACTACCACATTGGTAAATTTCAATTATAAGCATCATGAAAGAATAAATTATAATGAAACTTTAAATATAATGAACATACATATATACATGATATAACATTCCAAAAGGTCACTATATACACCTCATAAATAAGATAGGTGCATATCCTAAACATATGTCCTAAAGAAAGGAATTTCGTATGATTAACCCCTACAAAGATAATATCACTGAATTAAGAGTTAATTCATGGATAGATTATGTGTAACAAATGTAAATCCATAAAAAATAAGTTTAAATACATAATAAAAAAATTATATATTATTTTGATGGAAAAGGAGACAATTGAAGTAAATTTGGTTTGTCCCGATGGTTGGTTGTGGGGGGCTTGATTTCTTGCACAATAATTGATGTTGGGTCACCATTATCATTATTAATGGAAAATATAAATGGTTACCACATCCAAAAATAGGCACAAAACTTATTTCCAAAGGAAGGGGTCAATTGGGGTTTCAAACCCAATGACGATTAGGAAATCAAATTGGTTGAGAGGATGGGAGGTCAGGCTTATCTCACCCTTTTGGGGGGAATTGTTGCCTACTATGGGAATCTATTATAGATTTAAGATATGTTTGTGAATATATTCCTAATCCCAACATAGGACCAGTTAACCTAATAGAATTACCATAGGTTAAACTCTTTTATATGAAAAATAATGGGATCTCATTAGTGAATCTATTTGTATGTATCCAAGGTTCTTCATCCATTCCACAGTAATGAGTAGTTTCTTATATGATGAATACAAATAGCTTGGAAATTCAGAATTTTCTTCCATGTTGGGAGGCATTTAATATTATAAGGAGGGGATTGAGCCATTACAAGGCATCCTACACATCCTATTTATTGAAGGAATCAAAATCTATATAGTTCATTAAAGCCCATACAGTATAACATCACATAGAAATGAAATATGTATAAGAACTTATGTACTGGGTATTCAAGCTTGATTCTCGAGGCTATATCCTATGTATCCTAATTTTTGAAGGAATTAGAGTTATTATAGTTTGTTCACACCCTTAGGAATGTCCCCAAGGTAGATGAACTTATATGGAGGTATTTATATCATTCCACTCATCATGGATTATACATTGAGGTCAACCTAGATGATGGAGATTCATAATTTGAATAATATAAAAATTGAAAATCCCTAAGCCCACATGAGCCATGGTCAGTGTGAGAAACAAGGTATAATAAGTAATCGGTGTCACCGTATATGGATTTATGTACTGGGACAACCCTTGGGATGTTTAATATGGATCTTAGGCCTTAAGAAGCTATCCTACTTTTCCCGGTTATAATAGGAATCATATTCATAATAGTTTAGTTGGTAAGAGATTACACATTGATGTTTCCCTTTATAAATGATATGATCATTGAAATTTTATAAGCGCACATGAGCTATGCTCAGTGTGGGAAACAAGGGACAAAAAAAATACAAGTCTCACTATTTTTGGATGTGGGAATTATGTTATGGGACTTATCTATTGATATTTTAATATGGATCTAGGGAATTAAGAAGGTGTACTACATATCCTAGTTATATAAGGAATCAGAGTCATCATAGTTTAATTGGTCAGGGATTATACATTGGTGTTTCCCTTAGTGAAGGCTGGACAAGGTTTTCAAGTCCTGGTATGCCTGATTGACCTAGCCTGCTTGTCTTCCTATCATGCATTGATTTTATGCCCAACATGCCTTGATTGTCTACTTGACATGTCGTAGGATGTCTAACTTACATTTAAAAAGACAATCACATGATCCAGTTGACTTTTTTGAGGGACATCACATAATTCGGATGGCATGTCTGAAGGACGTCTCATAGCCAAGGATGACTTTCCTGAGGACATTGCATGACCCAACTGACATGTACGGGAATCCATCACATGATCTCAGCTGAAATGTTTGGAGGACGTTTTAGGATCTAACTAATTTACTCCAGTGTCATCACAAAATCTGGATGACACACTTAGAGGGTGTATTGAGAGTCAATGAGACATGTTTGGAGGGTGATGCATGACCCATGATGACATGTCTAGAGGGTTTCATGAGAGACAACTAACATTTCCAGTGGACATCGTGAGATCTGGATGGCGTGCCTGGAGGACGTTTCAAGATCCAATTGACATGCTCTGGTGCTATCTTGAGTCTTAGCTGACACGTACCGATGCCTGTAAATGATTAAGGAGACATGTATGAGGGTAACCGAAAGGTTTGGATGGAAATCCTAGAGGTTTTCATGAGACTTGGGAGGTATGCACAGGGGGTGTGAAGCGACTTGCTCTGACATGTATAGAGGAATTTTCATGAGCCAAATAGTATACCAAAAAAGCATTATGAGATCTGGGTGACATTTAATGGTGCTGTAATGCGGACTATATGGTCCATGAAAAGTGTATGGGGATTAGAATCTATGTTCTTCACATGTCTCTCATATTTTCAGTATTCATTCCAAATGTTTATTTCATATGCCTTAGATTTGTTTAGTGTTATCTTGTTTTAAGTATCATGTGATCTAGAAGGTATACGGGATGTTCTTCACGTGACCCATCATAATTAATTTTTGTGATCTAAGAGTGATCACACAAAGTGTCTATACATGTTTAATGATCACTCTGGTTGTTCTATGGATCTTACATAATGGAAAAATTTCTCGGTTGCGAGATTAGATGCTCCAAGAAATCCGCTATGATGCATGGGTGCTCCATTGAAAGGTTCCAAGGAAAAGTTAGTGTATTTTTCATGATGGGGTGGGGGATTTATAAGCCTTTCCACCCTGATTATTTTCCTCTCTATGTGGAACATATCTCAAAATTCCAGGATGGAGTTGGTGGAGTGCTTTGCTTTCATGCGTTTTGCAAGATCCTGCTATAGGTTATTTTGGGGGTATCACATGATTTTCAGTGATCGCAATACCATACCGTCAACACTCCATTCATTAGATTATATCCAATTAATAGGGTCTTTCTAAATCATTCAGAATTATTGAGGGTATTCCATATTGTCAAGACGATATGTCCAAGGGCCTTCGTGAGATTAGGGTGCCCATTGAAAAGACTTCGTGTGATCTTAGGAAACTTGTATGAGACCATTCATAGGATAAGTTTTGATTGTCATGGGGGTTTTGATAGATTATGAAATCATGAAAAAGGGATTTTGTGAGGTCTTTCTAGATTTTCAAGGGGTCTTGTGAGACCGTGTTGGTGCGTCATATGAGTTTTATGATAACAAGAGGCTCCCACCTTTTTTTTCCTTTTTTATTTCCTTATTTGTTTTATAAGGTCCTGGGGTCTTGCAAGTTTTTTTAAGTGTTTTAGAGGACAATCATTCTCCCCATCAGTGATGCATCACATGGCCAAAAAAATTTATTATGGTGATGCATGAGAATTATCATGTAAAAACCCTTCTGCTCATTTTTTGGAGCCAAAGAGGGGGGGGGGGGGAAAGACCACCTATACATGTCCGGGGCCTTTTGTGTGATGAGGGTGATATGCCATAGGTCTCTCGCATGGAGAGGTGGACATGTCTCTAGGGGTTTGTGTTGTCTTTTGAACTGCCTAGGGTGAATCACATTATTTTTATGACTATAAGAGGCTCATGTCTTTCCCCTTTTTACTTCATTTGTTTATTTTACAAAGGTTGAGGATATTATGAGGTTATACGAGTGTTGTCTAAGAAAATCACCCTTCCTATTGGTGATGTGTCATGTGATATTTATGACCACAATATGATTATTCCTTTTGGATATTTTCTACCTATTTTCCAAGGATTTTTGAATGGTTTGTTAGGAACCCACTTCCTGTCAATTCGTTTGACCTGGGGGTGTTCATATGGAAGTTGTTGCATAGTCACTAACTGTCTAGAGTGACTTCATAAGTGTATAAGGACTTGTCAAAGGGGATCCATAGGATCTTTCACAAAATATGTGCTGTACATGACTGTCCACATGACCTTCTATAGGTCATGCAATCGCATGTCTCCTGGATGTTCATGTGATCTTTGTGATTATGGAAACCTTCTTCTTCCTTTATTTTGTGGGGAAAATAATACCCATATTTAGGTATCTCTTTTTTTTGTGAATATTTCAATTATCATTTGGTGGGTGTCAAAAAATAACCCCCTCAAGAGAGACTCCCATGGGAATAAGGGATCAGTTCTGAGGAAAGTAAATGCCAGCCTGAGGCTTTGACACTATTTCCAATCAGTGTCATGGGTGATGTCTGGTCTACCAAGTGATATTTGGTATTCTGTGGAATTCCATATAAATAGGTGAGTAGAGAGTGGTTCATTCACCAACTACTAAACTCTATAGAGATCTCTCACCCTACTTCCATCATGTTACCTTATTGCAAGACCTTCCCACAAGAAATGACTACAAGATCCATTCACGAGACCTCTTCACCAGGACTACTTCATAAGACATCATTTTCCCAGAAACCTATTCAAATAAAAAAACTTATCTTTGGTAATTGTTTGAACTTTGAACATGGGTATGCATGATCTTCTTAGATATGATGGATTGATCACACGATCCTTTGACTATTATGTGTCTTGCGTGACCATTTCATGGTCGCGTGATCACAAGTCACTTGAGGGGTCATGTGGTTGCATGATGCCTTGTGGGTTTATGTGATCCTCAATATATTCAAGAGTAAGGAAATTTGTGAGTACTTTATGAAATTTGTGAATCCCTTTGATGATTCATTCAATGTTCATAATGCTACCTATTTATGCCTTTATTTTGAAAATATTTTATTTTATCTGTCTGACATACACCACTTACTTTTGTTCAGATGAATTTTGGATCTCATCATATTTCCTTTACCGTGGATAATAAAAGGGCCATGATTGATATCAAACATAATGTTAACCCTCGATACCATTTTAATTTTGATAATGAGGTTCTAAAATGGCTTCTTCAATTATATCTCTAGAATTATCCTTTATCACACTGGATTTCTCTATACGAGTTTGGCTTACTGGATGCAATTTTCATTCCTCCTTCAGACTTCAATCTACCATCTTGCTGGGTGTCAACTTCTCTTTACTGTATTCAGAAGATAATTGATGAGGATGGATAACTGATTATGGCCCTATCCCAAGGGTTTTCTTATATGTTGGAAAACTATTCCTTGGGTATGGATGACTATAATCTCACTTATCATCCCATCACTTAGATCTATTTGAGTATATTATTATATTATCTAAACAACCCGGGTGGCGGATGAAGATAAAAATGGGATCTATGTCCTGATGGTAACATTTTTGATAAATGGGTGGGGCCATTCTAGGCTAGAAAAATCTACTTAGAGTTTTCTGAAAAGTTATATACTTTCTATATTTATGAATCAGTATAGATTTACCAATTTATTATTTATCACCAGGCTGAACTTCTTAGATAATTTTTCATACATTGGTGTACTGGCACCAAATCATTTCATTTTTCCCAAGGTGTGGTAGGAATCAGACTCTGGGATATCTATTAACTAGGAGGGATACCCCCTCTTAAAGAGATGTATTACGAGTTCCTTTTTAACATAGATTTCTAGGATAACCCTTTGAAAAATCCATTCCTAGAGAGATATATGCTCATCATCATGAAGGAATTTTTTTGAAAGGATATGACTATGTACTCACTCAACTATTTCAAATACGGGATCAAAAGTTTCCTTTATCATAGAAGAGATAGGAAAACTGATATAATCCCATATTGATTCCCTTTATGAAAAGTTCATAACTGTGCCAATTCATATTTGGTCATTTTGGAAGCCATGGATCATACCTTATGGGGATACTGAGTGAAGAAAATGATATCCCCAAGCCATAGTCTAATGTGATTCATGTCCATATTCTTAAATAAGTGGATTTTACCAAATGGGGATGCATGTTCAGGAATCTGGGTTAGTACACCAGTGATGGAAAGATGAATAGTAGAGAAACGATGCCTTAATTTGGTGGTGATAAACCTTTCATGCCTTTACCAACTCTTGGGACATATTCAGTAGGGTAGAATCCCCTATAGGATCAATGGTCCTTTCAAGTTTTTATTTGGCTGTATAGGAGAAAATTTTCATTGCTAAAAATACTACAATACCATTAGGATCCCCAGTTCCTTATCTCATCCTAGGTTGTTGAACATATCAAGGGTTAGAGACATGTCATTAGGATCTGACAAGGTTACTAATGTGTTGATTTGATTTGATATATTTTATTTCACCCTTTATCTTTCACCGACTGGAACAATCATTAATAATTGAAGAATCTCTCTTGATGAAGGGTCATATAAGATCTCCCTTCAGGATGGGGTTCTTACAGGATGGATAGACGAGATGATTTTATGTGATCTATATACACCTTATCTATTTTCTCTTCAGTTCAGATACACCCAAAGGGTCTCCCATCTTCCTTAGGTTGACATGTGAATAGAGCAACACCCTAGGATCATCCTCTAGTTTTGGATGATGTTGGAATGAGAAGAAACTGATGCTAAGATCATTCTTATGTCTGTTGATTTTACTACCTTTCTAACTTAGGATCATTCCTAGTCTTGGATAGTAACCTACTCAGGTGGTGTGTTATGATGACTAGTTCGTCATTTAGAAAAACCATTTTCCTCACCAAACCCCCTATCTATAGTAATGATGGAGTTGATTTAGGACTTGGGAAAGATGTCAATGAATTGCCTCCTTCCTAGAGATGACCATCTTGATAGTGGGACAAAATCTATCAAGGATATTAGACCTTCAACACAAGAAATGATTGATTCCTCTATTGAGGGAAGAATATATGAGGATTCCTATCTAAATTCATTGTTATATCATTAAATTATTACTCCTCTTATCATACCCACTTCATCGGTCATAGAGGCTTAGACACAACACATGCTGATCTGGAATAAGATTTATGCCTTGATCATTGAGACTCCTCTGGAAACATTTCTTGACCAAGAGTAGTTCCTTCATTAACTATTTTATGACTTGGGGTGGGCATCTTTAATTGCTAATAATTGTATGAAATCATGATGCAAATTATCCTGATTCAGAAATATTTAGACACTAATTATAGGGGATTGTGTGATCTTGAAGATGAGGCTCCCCTTTCCAAATAGATGGAGGACTTGGAGGCACTGGAGTAGAGTCACCAGTTCATATCTGATTTGAAAGACCACATAAGTTCTTGGACCATGAAGATATAAAGAAATGAGGAAATCATATATCTCCTAAGTTCTGATCTCTTAGAGTCATCATACTCATTGGAAACCACTCAAAAAAGAGTTTAGGAGATGAATTATTATGTTGATACCCTCTGTCCTAGGGAAAAAGTAGAAGACGTGGGGTGATGGGAACTTTAAATTTCAATTGACATTTCTCACTAGACTCTTGAAAACTTGGACAAACCAGCTGATTAAATTCTATTGTAGTATGATCATTGAAATGCATTTTAGTTTTTATGATATTGTTAGAGAGACTCTAAAATGTGAAGGTTCCTCTTATTGAAATCTATAAATGAATGGATTTTATAAACCTTTCATATTGTTGTTTATTTTTTTTAATTCATGATGTGAATGAAATTTTTCTAATAAAATGTTATATGAATCACCAATGATGCCCATACTTTTCATAATATCAAGTAAACCTAAATACCTGGATTTTAATGTTATAACTTTAATAAATTCTTTTTGAGAAGTTCTCATTAATTCCCACTGACATGATATTATTTTTTGATATATATGATCCATCTATCTTGAGATCACCTGATTCTTAGAAGGATAATTTGGGTTGAATATATGTCATGGAGGGAGAGTGATCTATATTTTTTCTGAAGCTAACATTCTTAGTGACCAAGGTCATATGGTGGGCCTTACAATCCTTTTCATTATTTCATACTAAATCGCTACTGTGCTATATTTTAGGGTATTTTATCTCATACCTTTCATCATTGTAGTTTAGTGTCTTTTAACTCAAACCTTATGTCACTTTAATTTAGGGTATTTTATCTTGAAACTTATATCACTGTAGTTTAGGGTCTTTTAGCTCAGACCTTTTATCACTATAGTTTAGGGTCTTTTAGCTCAGACATTCTATCATTGTATTTTAGGTTATTTTAGCTCAGACCTTCATATTCCATGAATTTTATAGTCTTAATTCCAGGACATGGTTGATGATCATGAAATATAGTGCAGACATTCTAGGAATGACCCAAAATACCCTAGGGTTCTGAGTTTTATCGTGGTGTTTTTGAGGCTCAAGAGGGTTAGAGCTCCTTGTAAGGAAGATATGCCTCTGGTTGGTAGTTCAAAGACCTTATGCATCAGTATCATTATCAAACAAAGGTGTCTCCACTCTTTTCCAAGGGTCATAGAGGATTTATAGGGGAAATATTAGCTAAGGTAGAAATACTAGGGATGATATATCCACTTTGATAGTTAGAATATGGGTGATATGAGTCATAACCCCAAAGTTTGAGTTAGTGAATATGGAATGGGGAATAAATGGTGGGGATGGACCATAACACCCTGAGATTATAGGTTCTTCCATGGAATTTCCAAGGATCAAAATTATTGAATCTTCTTTCTTGTAAGGAGGAGATGCCTCTAGTTGGTAGGTCAAAGCCATTATGTGTCGATAGCATTGTGAATCAAAGATGATATCCAATCCTTTATGAGGGCTATGAGAGATTTTTGAAGACTCAAATGTCTAGATGATGAGGTTTTGTATGAGAGGAATTCTATCTAGGATTTTTTATAGCACCCTAGAGAAGTCAATTTCTTAATTATGAAGCTCAATACCTACACCATGTGGTTTCAAATCATGAGGCCCAGTTCATCAAAGGTTTGGGAATGGAGTGTAGCAATCATGATTTGAGAAAGGGAACAAAACAAAGTGAGGTAATGTCATACATGTCAAATCCAATTTAATAGTTTGGTTATGAGGATTGTAAATCATGTTTCAAAGTGCCCATTTCATGAGGATGGTTTGGGAAAATCATACCAGGAATGGATCATAACACATCAAGGTTCTGAGTTCTTCCACGGTGATGTCAGGGCTTACAAAGATTGGAAATCCCTTTTTGTAGAGTGACACATTTGGTTGATGATCATAAGTGATATGCAGGATCCATAAACATATATTTATAGTCAAACAATGTGTTCCTTAAAGCTGGTTATCCTTTTCTAAGGGCCATGGAAGATTGTGATGATCTGAGGCACTCAAATCACGAAGTGTGATTTATGGATATTGTAATATTCAAGAAGGGTTCAAGAACCCTAAAGGTTGTGTCACCACCTAGTGAACATGTTCTCATGGTGAGGAGATGTGAAAAATCATTACTCTAACTTTTTCCTGAACTGGGGGGTCTAACAAACATTTCTTGGATTTTACGAGGGCTAAAGAGTAGGACCTGTGATATTTATGCCATGCAACTTAATTTTTTCCTAAACTCTAGAGATGAAGAGTTTAGTGAGTAAAGACTTGAATTTTTCTTAGGCCTCCCTTTGCGGGTTTTCAACCTAAAAAATTTTGTGTCTCTTTTTCTTGCAGTTTACGATCTTTCAATTTGGACCATTATAAGCTAGAGTTTAAGTTCATACAAATTTGACCAAAGTGCCAGAAGTTTAAGGTTATGATGCACATGGAACTAATATTTTGATAATGTTAAAAAACATCCCAATTAAGATACACAAGTTCAAAAGTACCAAAACATCCTTTTGAGTGGGAGATTAAAATGTTGTAAATCATGGATTAAGGTTCATAGGTCAGGAGTAATGATATAGGACAATCATACCGGGATTGGATCAAAACAAAATGAGGTGATAAGTTCCGCCATGGTGATGTTAGGGCTCATAAGGATCAAAAATACTTTTTTATAGAGTGACACATTTTTTTATGACTATAGGCACATATGCAGGAGCCATAGGCATACATGAATAGTCAAACAATGGATCTCTTGTAGCCAGGTATCTTTTCCATGGGCCATGAAAGGTTTTTGGAAACCCAAGGTGCTCCAGACATGAAGTGTGATTTATAAATCGAGGTGCTTAAAAGATGATAGAAGCACACCATAATATGGTTGACCGAGCTTAAGATATTTTGGTCATTAGATAAGATAAAATGATGGGTGATGGTATGAACAATTTAATGTCATGTAGTGGGGACATATTTTTCATGCAGTTTTAATGTCATTTTACAAGGAATTTTTCCTTGCAGTTTAACATCATGTGGTAAATATGTATATGTTTCCTTTCATTTTAACATCATGTAGTAAGGATGTGAGAAATGATGTGAAAAATTATGAAAGATATATTACATATACAAGAAGGATGTATGTAGATCAGACTCATACATAGGAAAAATAGTCTTTTATAGCCTAAACCCTATGTAGTTGGGATACATTTTTTATCAATTATTGTATTTGGGACTAGGATTGGAGATTCAGGTGTCACTATGTATCATGTGATGAAAGAAATCAATCCACACATAGTTATTGAGGAACCATGTAGTTTAATGTCATACAGAAATGAAGTAGGATTCCTAACATGGAAAGGGGTATTGTGGTTGGACCCAAGGATGGAAATCTAGGCATCACTATGTATCCCACAATAATAGGGATCAAGCCACACATAGTTCTTCAAGAATAACCTTTTTATGTAAGTATGACCTATATGCATGGAGGGGTCATTTTTATGCTTATTTATTATGACTAGACTCGAGGTTGCATATTCAGGCATCATTTTGTATCCTGTGATATCAAGAATAAAGTCACATGTAGTTCTTTAATGGGGGCATGGTAAGAGACCAATCAACAACAATAGTGGTCCTCTCAGGTGAGGTTAACAGGAATGCACATTTTATATCATGCAATGGATATCAACCATGCAGTTTAACATCATGCAGTGATGAATTATTGTATTCCTTTTAAGGTCTTGAATTCAGAACCGTGATGAAATTGTCATGAAATATTTTTCCTTGTTCATGTAGGGAAAACTTTACTTAAATTCTTAAACTCACATGATCTATGCTCAGTGTGAGAAACAAAGAGTGGAAAAGGTTTGTCTCACCATATAGAGGCGATTAAGGATAAAATAAGGAATTTTTTTATCATGTGGTGGTTGGACCAAGATATAGGATCTAGGTGTCCCTATTCATATCATTGAAATGATAATAAATCCATACATAGTTCTTGAAACTTGAATCAATGTGAAAGGGATATAACATTGTGTATGGGACCAAAAAGAGAGGTTCGGGTGTCACTACGTATCCTGTGTTGGCAGGTTTCAATCCACATGTAGTTCTTAGTAGGAGAGACTCCCTATTTAGAGATAAATCTTTTGTGAGGGTGGGGGCATTTCATCCCGCTTTCACATAGATCTAACTCATGTGTGATGAATTGTTAGTGAGATATCAATTACCATGCAATTCAACATCATATGGTGAGGATATCTTCCATTCAATTTAATTTCATGTGTTAAGGAGGAGCTATGTACAATTTAACTTCATGTAGTTATGATGTAAGATTCTGTTCAGTTTAATGTTTTGCTGCCAGGATGAATCTGTATAGTTTGACATAATGTGGTCATGATGTGAGATGTTGTGTAGTTTAAAGTCTTTCCACCAAGACTTCAGATGCTATGCATTTTAATGTCTTTATTCTAGGAAAAATTATGTATAGTTTAATGTCATGTGATCAGGAAAATATTGTGAAGTTTAACATCATGAAATAAGGATAATGGTTACTTGATGATATTTATACAAAGTATTTATTAAGAAACCTCACATTGGTGGGAGGTGTGACATGTTTCCCATATATCACGGAAAGTGAGTAAGATCTGTTATGATAGACCTTATATATGATGTAAGGCCCTTCCCATTTTGGTTCTAGCTTCAGAGGATTCTTTCCTGGTTTCATTAGGGTCCTCAGAGCCAACACCGGTTCTACTTATAGAAATGAACATAGGAAGACGTTTTTATTAAATTCTGGTGAGATCTGATTATGATAGACTTCAAGGTTATGCAATGTATGCAACCTGTTCTCATTGAGATGCTCCAATTCATCTAGATATTTTTTTAATTTCTCTCTATTTGAGTGTTTTCAAAAAATGGATATTTGGAGTGAAGGTAGCTGGACTTCTATGGGTAACATTTCCTTGGTCACGTACACTAATGATCATGGTGTTTCTTACATAGTAGTATGCCTGGTGGTATGGTAGGCCCAAAAATCATAGAGGAGCTTGTCTACTTAGGATTTGTTATCTATGTTCACTATATTCTAAATTATATTTAAAAGACTCTTATTAAATGCCTCTATTTTTCTATTTTCCTCTTCATGATAGTGAGATAAGTTATTTTACTCAATATTGTACTCCTGATACAGTTTCTTCAACTCCGTAGAACAGAATTTGGTATCATTTTCTATCAATATTTCATGAGGGACTCTGAAACTAGTGATAATATGGGACTTTATGAAGTTGATTATATTATTTTTCTTGAATTTCTTGAGGGTTATTGTCTCATCCTATTTGAAAAAGAATTGGTAGCTGTAAGGATGTATTTGAACTGCTTAGCTGTGGATGGGGGACATGGCCCCACAACATCCAATCCCAAAACGGAAAATGAACATGAATATTTAGTCGTATATAGAAATTATGGGGTCTAATGGGTGAAATTTTCATGGATATTGCATGCATGAAATTTCCTGTTGAATTCCACACAGTCCTATATCACGGGTTTTCTCTAGTAACTCAACCTCCTAATTTGCTGAGAGATCCTGGTCCCAAACCGATGAGTGCTGCAGGAGCTTGGATGGACTTCTTCCATGATGGAGTGAATCCCACTTTATGTTCTTTATATGATAATAATTATTTAAAGCCTCACTTATAGAGGTATATTTCCTTATTTGCGTTACCGAGCAGGGTAAAGTTTTCTTCATGGAATTGAATCTATTCCCTTCCAACTCAGTCCGTCGGGAGAGTCCCATTTTGGAGATAACCAATTATGCTCTCTATCCATCTAGGGGTGGATATCAGTTCCTCAAAACCTAGGGTGGTGTTGACCTGATTTATTAATTTTATATCACAGATGATGATCGACAAGAACATTCTCCAATACATGATATAGAAGACTAATTCCTTATGATTAGGGTCGACCATGGTCGTGGATGCATTAGTTAATGCATCGGCATGAGCATTTTGTGATTGGGGAACATGATGAAATGTGGGATCAAAAGGGAACTCTACCATTAGTCCACTGACATAGCCAGTGAGAGGGGCCAATTATTCCTTTTTGATGGTATATTTTCCATTAACCTGCTTTATCACTAGCTCCGAATCCCCTTTAATATTCAGGTAGGCTATCTGCATCTGTAGGAATAATTCCAATCCAGTAATGAGGGATTTGTATTTAGCCTCATTATTCATGTAGCCTTCAAATAGTGAGAAAGAGTAAAAAAAAATGATTTTTTCTGGAGAGACAAATAAAATCCCTTATCTAACACTATTGATCTTTGTGTTTTCCATCCTTTTGTTGATAGGACTTTGGGAGGCACTATTAAAATACTTCTCCCATATCCAGGGAGTGTGATGGGTGTAACACCCAGATGTTTTTATGATATATTTTTTAAATATTTTTTATTCTTTAGTAGCTTGATTTTCACTCAATCTTGATTTTAAACAAACTGTGATATTCCCTTATTATAAAATTATCGTTATATCCTCGCTATTAGGTTAGTGGGAATAATTATTATTAACTTATGAAAATGCATTACGAATTCATTGGCTATCAATTATTTATGAAAAATATAAATCAATTAGATATTAGTATTTTTAAGTGAATTAATTTTGGTAATGAAAATAATGAGATATATATGTGTTATATACTTAATAAAATATTTTTTTATATTCATCCAATGGATATTTTAGTCATGGGGTATGAATAAAACCCTATTTGATGTATAAAAACCTATTTTTTATACCTTTGAATGGCGAACCCATTTTAAATTATGATTTTGGCACATTAATAATTTTTATATTAAAAAATAATCATGTTATTTTTAAGTGGGATATAAAAATGTACTTTTGATAATTTTCAAATATTTTTCTGATAACTTTAATGTTTTGATGAATAGTAAAAATATACTAAATTTTAATTTAAAACAACTTTTTTCATCTAGATAATTTATATGGTTAAATTATAATAATGAATGGTTTTAAAGTATAAATAGAATATATTTTTATCATTCAATATAGTGTATATCATTAGCATTAATTTTACATTGAATTCATAGGTAATTGTTTTTGAATCTTTTGCAATGTTTTAACTTTTAAAACTAGTTTTCTCATTTAAACAACAAGATTAATTTTAAATTAATTACTGCAACTTCTATGTTTTGAATTTTGAAAAATGGATTCCATATTTGGAATCATTAGGTCCAAATTATGTTAATATGATACTTTTATTTTTGGGCATTATGAATAGTAACTTTGGTAATTATTTTGATTACCATGGTTAAAGGTAAATCGGGTAATTAAGGGTAAAAATAATATTATAAAATTACCTTAACACCTATAAAAATCTTATTGGATGACTAAATTCTACCCTTATCATCTATGTTTCTAAATGGAATCACTTTATGACTACTTACCTATAAATATTACATGAATGTAATAAAAACTAATGAATGTGAAAAAATGTCAAAATCTCATTTTATATAAGTATATTAATTTTAATATATGGATAACAAGGAGATAATATTGACCATATATAGTATTTTGAAATATAAAATAATTAACTACATCATAGGAATTTATTTATAATTTTTAGATATTAAATAATTACCATTAATGATGACACAATAGTGATGTAAAAATTATGTTATTAATAGAAATATCAAATAAATGGTTTTAAAAATATTAAAATAAATGTCATATGAACTAATTAATATGCTCAACTAATTTTATATGTGACTATGACATGTTAGGAATGTATTGAATATTTTTTCAAATTTATCTCCTGTGTGGATTTTTTTAAAGTTAAATAAATGAATAGTGTCAAAATTAACACTATTGATATTTTATGAAAATAACATTTTATTAAATTATTTAAAAATCATAAAATATTTAAAAATTAAAAAGTGATAATTATAAGGTCTAAAATGTCATCAAATATTCATTTATGGTCAATTAACACCATATAAGTAAATATTTATAACCATTGAATATTTAGAATGTTATTACCTCCTCCCTCCCCTCTTCACTTCATTTTGAGCCTTCAATCCTGGAAATCCCCAGCCCTTTTTCCTTATCAACTTCCCTATTTTCATTCTATAGGTTTTGGTCATCTTTAAATACCAACTCTATTGCTATAAGAAGACACCACTTGAAATTAAGGCAATAGCCATGGTTCCATGAACCATGGCTAGTATTGGCATGGCAATAGGGAAAGGCCTATATACAAAGTTTCAAACTATGGATAAAGACCTATAGCCATGGTTCAAATTGTGGCTAAAGGATTATAGCCATAGTTTGAAACTTTGGAAGAACCTTATGCCATAGAGGGACTATAGCCATGGTTTGAAACCGTGGATATAGGCTTGTATCCATGGTTTGAAACTATGGAAATAGGACTATATACATGGTTTAAAACCATGGCTATAGGCCCTCTAATTTCATAAAAAAACACTCCAAATCCCCCCACTCGCTCTGGAGCCTCTCCCTTCCCACCTAGATAGACCCCCCACACACCCCTTCCCCCCTTGCACACCCCCACTCACCCCCTGGACAGACCCCCTTACACCCACCTCGACACCCCCCCCCTTAGACACCCCCTGGACACCCTTGGACATCCCCTCCCTCATAGACACCCCCACTAGACACCCCCTGGACACCCCCCACGACACCACCTGAACACCCCCTAGACACCCCATTACACCCCCACAAGACACCCCCTAGACACCCCTCACAAGACACCCCCTTGGACACCCCCCTGGACACCCCCTGAACACCCCCTCCCCCCTCGACCCCCTGGAAACCCCCAATGGACCCTTTGAACACCCCCTGAACACCCATAGACACCCCTACCCTATACACCCCCTGAACACCCCCTGGACACCCCCACTGGACAGCCTCTAGACACCCCTAGACACCCCAAGACACCCCCTTGGACTCCCCTACTGGACACCCCTGGACACCCCCTGGAACCCCCTAGACACCCCCTAAAAACCTCCCCTGGACACCACCTCCCCCATGGACCCCCATTGGACACCCCTCCCCCCTGGACCCCCCTGAAAACCTCCCACTAGACCCCCTGTACACCCCCTGGACACCCCCTTGACACCCCCTGGCACCCCCTAGACACCCCCTGGACACCCCCTAGACACCCCATAGACACCCGCTAGACACCCCTAGACACCCCTGGACACCCCTGGACACCCCCTGTAACACCTCGAAATTTTATGAGAAAGATTATTTTTAATTTCTTTGATGTCTTGTGTTGTACTCTACACCAAGATTAGCTTACACTATACACAACACTATACTAGCTTGTAGTATATGCAAACACTATTCTTGGCTTGTGTTGCATGCAAGAGCGACCTTCCTCGATAGCGTGTGTTGTACGCAATACTGAGTTTCACTAAAAAATGATATATTGTTATAATATTATTATGAACTAGCTGTTATGAATATTAGTAACTATATTTTTAATTTTATGACATTATAATTCATCTTACACATATTATAGAAATTGGTATGAGAACAAAATAAAATTTTCAGGTAAAATAAGTATTTTTCAAAAAATATAGTTTTACCGCCTTTTGATGGTGCACCCACTTTAAATATATTTTTTGACATGTTTATAAGTTCAATTTTACAAATAAAACTTATTCCTTGGAATCAGGATATAAAAATTTACTTTGGATAAATTTTTGAGATTATTCTGATAACCTTCTTATTTTGATGAATAGTAAAAATACGCTAAATTTTAATTAAAAACAAATTTTTTCAATGAGATAATTTATATGGTTAAATTATAATATTGAATTTAATTTTACCATTTAATATAATTTAATTCATTAGCATTAATGTTACACTAAATTCATAAGTAAAAACATTTCAATCTTTCACAATGTTTTAACTTTTAAAACCCATTTTCTCAACAATGAGATTAATTTTAAATTAAATACTAAAAATTTTGTGTTTTGAATTTTTAAAAATGGATTCCATATTTGGAATTAGTAGGTCCAAATTATGTTAATAAGCTAATTTTTATTTTTAGGCATTATGAATAGTAACTATGATAAATTTTATTTACCATTGTTAAAGGTAAATCGGGTAATTAAGGGTAAATATATTATTATAAAATTACCATAACACTTGTCTTAATATAATTGGATGATTATATTTTTACTTAAATCATACTTGGGTCGAAATGGAATATAATGGAACACACTTGTATTTGATTAAGACCTTTTATTTATTTTATTTAAAGGAAAGTGAAATATGTCTCACTCAAACTTTAATAATTAGATTATTTTTAATATAAGGTTATACAAAATATAAATTTAATTATAAATACTAATTTTAAATATAAATATTTTTTATTTATCAAGGTAATTTATTTGTAATTTTTAAGAAAAATTTAATTACCTTAATAGCTTATACATTAATGATGTAGAAATTATTTATTTAGTAAAAAATCAATAATATAGTTTTCATTAAAATAACCATACCTATCCAGAGGAACAGAAACTTGACCAAAAATTATTGGTCGAGTATATATATAACCTAATCATCCAATGGTCTATTTTGGGACCATTTTGAGACTTATAAAACCGATTAGGACATTTATGTTATTTTATTTTAAATGATGTCAAAGATGTCACCTTCATAATTTAATAAATAAAACAATTTAAATGTTGTGATTTTAAGATGATAAATTCGAGTAAAAATTTTATTATGAAAGGTATTATATTTATCTTAATCATAGGATTTTATTTTTAATTTTTATGAAACAAATAAGTATATTAAATAATTATACAAAAATGTTGTAGTAATTTATTTATTAAGAGATATGCCAAATAAATGGTTTTAAAAATATTAAAATAAATAATATATGAACAAATTAATGTGCCCCATGAATTTTTTTGATGAATATGACATTTTTGGAATCTATTATATATTTTGGTTCGAACATATCTTCTGTGTGGTTTTTATTTAAATTCAAATAATGAATAGTGTCAAAATTGACACTATTGATATTTTATAAAAATAACATATTATTAAATTATTTAAAAATCACAAAAATATTTAAAAACTAAATATTTAAAATTATATGGTCTAAAAGGTTATAAAGTATCCAATTATGGGAAATTTACAACATTTAAGTATGTATTTATAACAATTTAAAATTTAGAATTTTATTACCACAAAGAAAATTAAATAGATTAAATAATGATAAATCAAGTTGATATGGTTTAAAATAAACATAAAACATGTATAAATTTTATTTGTTGATGAGATTACAACCCTATATCATCTCATATTCGAATTGAGTCATTTTTTTCAGATTTTTACGTGGGGTTTCATTTTATTATTAATTAATATTATTAATGTTTCCAAAAGTGCCCCTCTCCTCTCTTATATGAGGGCACCTCCTTCCCTATCCTCTTCACTCAATTTTGAGCCTTAATGATCAGAAAACCCCTGCCAATTTATCTTCTCAACCTCTCTAGTTATATTATAGAGTTTCTGGTCTTCTCAAAAGACCAACTCTAGTGCCTTAAGAGGAAGCTTAAAAGAGGTGTGTCGAAGAAGAGGTAATCTCTTCTACCAATTCTTTCAAGTTTCTTTTTTCTTAAACTTATTATTATTTAGTTGTTTCATTATAAAGTAATAACATCAGTATCACTAATATACTGATATGTTATTATAAATTTGAAACAACCCCATTTCACTTTTTATCCATCCTACAGAAAACAAAATCACCGCACGTGCGTACGTACGGAATACCGTCTCCACACCGTGGTGTAATTTGTTTTTCCACCACCACCTTACTTGGATGGGTATAATGGTGTAAATAATAAATATATATGGTTATTATAACATCATATAGATTCTGAGATATTATATCATCCACTCCAATTCCATTCAATAATTATGGGAACGATATCATCACACGTGCGTACGTACGGATTACCGTCTCCATGACGTGATGAGATTCATTCTCCATGTTAACCATTCAAGAATAATTATAAAGTATATATAATGAACAATAATGGTATATATAAAATAATAATTCTACTGGATATATATATATATATGTCCTCTACTTACTTCGATTCAAGTCAATAAGGAAAGGAAAACAGCGTTCATGCGTACATACGGCCTACCGTCTCCATGAACGACACGTTTCATTTCATTTATCTATCTATTATATATATATATATATATACTGAAAATTATATGATATATAAATCATGTTTTACATTCTGGAAGTAAGTAAATCATGATATAAGTAATAATAATATCAAGAACAACAAGTCCAAACACGTACGATAAATGAAATGATTTTACCGAAAACACTGCTTTAATACAGAATTGACAAAAGAACGGGTAATATAAAGTCATAAGTGAATCATATATGATATCATAAATATTATTATGGTTATGTTACATTTTAATAATATGTTTAAACCCACTATACAAGAGTTTTAGACACATATGGAAGAAATTGGACCTAAGGTAAGGGATAATTATTCCAATCTCGTTCTTATCTGGGATTGTTTATTCGTAAGTATTTACCGGGGTTATGTTTATCATCCATTTAAATGTTTTATAAAAATGTTTTCATAAATTTTTTACTAGTATTCCATGTATTTTTAAAGTTGTGTTTAATCCTTTTTGACTTTTACTATGTAGTATGGAAGGAATCTTTCTTTTGTTAACCATACGAGGCACTTTTTGACTTTTCTGGAAAAAGTATGAGAATAATGCTTTTTAACTTATATGGCATGAATGGATTTTTATAGTTTTATAAAGCCTTATTTTAATGAAGATTACTATACAATATTTTATGACTATTTTCAACAAAATAATTTTCTTTTAAAATTGCATGACATTTTGTGAAAAGAAAATGATTTTGAAGAAGAAATGATATTTTCCTCAAGAATTAATTTCAAGTGTTTTATCAAAACCGTTTTCCATCTAAGATGACATTATTTCATATGTGTATGTTTCAAGTATAATGTCTCTATGATTTACATGGTTTCACTTTTCTTATGATAAAATGACATCCATTTGTTTTATATAGATTATGTTATGATGGGATGATGTTTATGAAATCCATTTTATTCTTTGGGTTATGATGAATGATTTATGTTTATGTTATGGAACACGTAAGAATGATTTCATTATGAGATGGGTGGGACCTATATCTCCCTTCAATGCATTGGGTAAAGATTTATATCTCATGAGATAGACATGGCTGGAACGAAAAGTTAATCCGGTTTAGTGATACAGGACTGGAACGAGGAGTGAACTTGATTCAGTAAGGGACTTTATCCACTATGATGGTCTTGGCAGCAATGCCTTGGCTACTATGGAAATCATATCATGTGATTAATGGTTTTCCACAATTACATGTTTTATTCCCCATGCTATTTTATCATGGTTAATGTTCCTTTTTGATCCATTCCTTATGCACTGCCAATATTTATGTCATTACTCATGATTTTGATGTTTTATGTTCATGTTCTTACGTTCAAATGTTTAGGGATTGTTTTATGTTCTCCATGTTTACCCTTACTGAGAATTTGAGCTCACACTTTTTATGTTTTCTTTTCCCCAGGATATATAGAAAGGTTTTAGGTAAGAAAAAAAGGGGAAGATTTTTATGGGATATGTTGAAGATCTTTCACCATGATTGGAAGATTATGTTCCGAGTTTCTAAAGACACTAAACTATTACGGTCCTTGGGTGTCTGTTTTTGTTATGTATTAAGTATTTCACAAAAGTAATATATTGTCCATATACGTCTAGATTTGGGTCTCTACAGTTGGTATTAGAGGAAAGGAGGTAGGAATGAATCCAATCCTTGGGAACTCTCACGTGTGAGCGTTGGACAATGCATGGATCTCCGCCCAAGGGCTTCATGAGGAAATGGCTGCCACTGGGGATAGTGGTGTGTCCCGCCCAGGGGGTGTAGCTACCCATGGAGTGCTCTGATAGGTTTCAATTCTTGTCCACTGGAAATAATTCCAGACCGCTACAGTTGTTATCAGAACAATGGTTTAGTTAAACTTTGGAAACTAGGATGCGAAAACTTTAGTGAGATCCCTAGAAGATATTTCTAAGGTATGTCTAGGGATGTCCCTAATGTTACATATAAGTATAGGTTATAGTCCTATAATTACGGTAATGATCTTATAATTTATCCTAAGATGTTATATATTGAAGGTACTCCCCCTTGATTATGATTTTTTCCTCTCACACTATTCTTTTTGGGTTTTAGAAAATGGCTAAAAACAGGAAGATTCACAATAATGGAGGATATGATGGACAATGGAATGATATTCTTCATGAGAAACCAAATTAAACGGGATTTTGAAGTCCAAACATCGTTATTATTCCTAATCAGCAATCTCATAATATGATCAATAATCTCAACTTTGGTAAGTATCCCGACTCAGCTAATAAGAGAAAGATGGAGTTTCATGATGATCGTAGAGGAAAGAAAGTTCAATTCCCCTCATGTAAATCATGTGGGAAGAGGATTCAAGGAGAATGTTTCAAAGAACTGGAAGATGCTTTGGGTGTGGAAAAGAAGGACACAAATACAGTAATTGCAAAGGAAAGGGTTCAGTTAACACTATGGCCAAGGATAATGGTATTTCTAAGACATCCAAAATAGTTAAATGTTTTAAATGTGGAATGTACGGGCATTATGCAAACCAATGCCCTAAGGGGAAGTCTCATGAAGAGAATCATCATGGTCATATGGGTAGTATTTATGTTGATGATGATGAGGAGACTACAAATGATATATTATATGAAATAAGTGTTGAGGAATATAATTATGAAGCTCAGTCGATGGTTTAAGAAGGTAGTGGAATGATTTTATGTTTATAAAGAGTAATGTTTTATAGGTAATTTAATGGTACTATGGAATAAAGAAACATCTAGGGATTTTTACACTATTATTTTTCCTTGAGTATTTGAAAGTATACGTTGAATGGTACTGGTAACCATGAAAGGTTATTCAGATATTTTTAGAAAGCAGATGATATGCACATAATTAAGGGATAAGGAGAAAATAATATGTTTGATAGTATTAATGAGATCATTACTGATATAAGGACAAAGTGATATCATCGTTTGAGTATATAGAAATTTTGGGATTTTGGTATGTGGAAAGAGTTAACTTTTGACAGTATTCATATTTTCACTAAGGTTCAATGAGTATTCATTTTTCAAGAGAATACATTATTAAGGTATTCACATGTTTGGAATGTGACCAACAAGATATATCATATGATAAATTATGGTATTCACATGCTAGGTAGATGACATTTCTAGTAATCGTTTACTTTATACTATGAGATTGGATAGAAGTATTTTGAATAATCATAAATATTGTAATGGATTAAGTTGGACATCAGATAATATTGTTTAAGGCTAGAACTTTTTTTTTCGATATTATTTCTGGAATATTATAATAGGGTAGTTTTAGAAAAAGGACAACCTGCAGGACGAGCGACAACCCATCGCGTCGGATAGGGTTGCGGGAATCGAACCCACAACCGAAGTGCAACATGCCTTTATCGCCTACCACTGGCCTACAATAAATCCCTGGTTAGTAAAAACTAGTTTTATTTTATTTAGAAGGATGATAGATGAAGTATAAGTCCATTTTTGGAACCATATACAATTAATCTCACCATAAGATGGACTTATATATATAACTTTTTCTAACCTTATGTTTGAGATAGATGTAATGACCTATCATTCTATCACATGATCTAATAACACTTCACGGAAGACAAATTCAACTACATTTCTTTAAGAGATAAAGTGCACATTGTTCAAGGCATAAACAACAGTTAGATTGTACCAAAATCAAGTAAGTATTTATTTTAACTCAAAAATTCTTCAACATTAGGGAAATTATCTTGAAAACCAAAAATGTTGTCCTACTACCCTCATATCTGATGAATCAGATGGTACTTTATATCATCACAAATTTATGGCTTTGTGATTGTTGGATTTTTCTTAGCCATGTTTTCTACCACTCTCCATCATAACTTGACGGTTAGATTTATCTTCCGTATCCATATTTTAACCTATATTCTCCTATGTGGAAACCCAGTGATGAGTTAATTTGGGTAACTGTTACGTTTCATACTTCAGTTTTTAAAATTAAGTTTTAGTATTCCTTTTTATGATGTGGGTTTCTATGAAAGAAACTTTCAAGTAGTAAACCATTTATAACCCCGATGAATTTCGAGGGAAAACTTCATTTTAAGGGGGGTAGAATGTAACACCCTGAAATTTTATGAGAAAGATTCGTTTTAATTTCTTTGATGTCTTTTGTTGTATGCTACACCAAGATTAGCTTGCACTATACACAACACCGTACTAGCTTTTAGTATACGCAAACACTATTCTTAGCTTGTGTTGCACGCAAGAGTAACCTTCCTCGATAGTGTGTGTTGTACGCAATACTGAGTTTCACTAAACAACGATATATTATTATAATATTATTATGAACTAGCCGTTATGAATAGGAGTAACTACATTTTTAATTTTATGACATTATAATTCATCTTATACATATTATAGAAATTGGTATGAGAACAAAATAAATTTTTCAGGTAAAATAGGTATTTTTCAAAAAATATAGTTTTACTTCCTTTTGATGGTGTACCCACTTTAAATATAGTTTTTGACATGTTTATAAGTTCAATTTGACAAATAAAACTTATTCCTTGGAATCAGGATATAAAAATTTACTTTGGATAAAATTTTGAGATTATTCTGATAACCTTCTTATTTTGATGAATAGTAAAAACATGCTAAATTTTAATTAAAAACAAATTTTTTAATTAAGATAATTTATATGGTTAAATTATAATATTGAATTTAGTTTTACCATTTAATATAATGTAATTAATTAGCATTAATTTTACACTGAATTCATAAGTAAAAACATTTCAATCTTTTTTAACGTTTTAACTTTTAAAACCCGTTTTCTTAGCAACAAGATTAATATTAAATTAAATACTGCAACTTTTGTGTTTTGAATTTGAAAAAATGGATTCCATATTTGGAATTAGTAGGTACAAATTATGTTAATAAGCTACTTTTTATTTTTAGGCATTATGAATAGTAACTACGGTAAATTTTATTTACCCTAGTTAAAGGTAAATTGGGTAATTAAGGGTAAATATATTATTATAAAATCACCCTAACACTTGTCTTAATATAATTGGATGACTATATTTTTCCATAAATCATACTTGGGTCGAAATTGAATCTAATGAAACCCACTTGTATTTGATTAAGACCTTTTATTTATTTTATTTAAAGGAAAGTGAAATATGTCTCACTCAAACTTTAATAATTAGATTATTTTTAATATAAGGCTATAAAAAATATAAATTTGATTATAAATAATCATTTGAAATATAAAATGTTTTTATTTATCATGGTAATTTATTTGTAATTTTTAATAAATATTTAATTACCTTAATAGCTTATACATTAATGATGTAGAAATTATTTATTTAGTGAAAAATCAGTAATATAGTTTTTATTAAAATATCCATCCCTATCAAAAGGACCATAAACTTGAACAAACAATATTGGTAGTGTATATCTATACCCTAATCATCTAAGGGTCGATTTGGGGACCATTTTGATCCTTATAAAACCGATTAGGATATTTATATTATTTTATTTTAAATGATGTCAAAGATGTCACCTTCATAATTTAATAAATATAACAATTTAAATGTTGTGATTTTAAGATTATAAATTCGAGTAAAAATATAATTATGAAATTTATTATATTTATATTCATCATAGGATTTTATTTTTAATTTTTATGCAAAAATAAGTATATTAAATAATTATACAAAAATGTTGTTGTAATTATTTTATTAAGAGATATACCAAATAAATGGTTTTAAAAATATCAAAATAAATAATATATGAACAGATTAATGTTCCCCATGAATTTTGTTGATGAATATGACATGTTAGGAATCTATTATATATTTGTTTTCAAACATATCGTTTGTGTGGTTTTTATTTAAATTAAAATAATGAATAGTGTCAAAATTGACACTATTGATATTTTATAAAAATAACATATTATTGAATTATTTAAAAATCACAAAAATATTTAAAAACTAAAAAATGAAAATTATATGGTCGACAAGGTTATGAAGCATCAAATTATGGAAAAATGACAACATTTAAGTTTGTATTTATAACAATTTAAAATTTAGAATTTTATTACCACAAATAAAATTAAATAGATTAACTAATGATAAATCAAGTTGATAAGGTTTAAAATAAACATAAAACATGTATAAATTTTATTGGTTGATGATATTACAACCCTATATCATATCATATTCTAATTGAGTCATTTTTAAGGTTTTTAAGTGGGGTTTCATTTTATTATTAATTAATATTATTGATGTTTCCAAAAGTGCCCCTCTCCTCTCCTATAAAAGGGCACCTCCTTCCCTCTCCTCTTCACTCAATTTTGAGACTTCATGCTCGGAAAAACCCTGAAAATTTCTCTTATAAACCTCTATATTTATATTATAGAGGTTCTGGTCTTCTCAAAAGACCAACTCTAGTGCCTTAAGAAAAATCTTAAAAGAGGTGCGTCGAAGAAGAGGTAATCTCTTCTACCGATTCTTTCAAGTTTCTTTCTTCTTAAAATTCTCCTTATTTAGTTGTTTCATTATAAAGTAATAACATTAGTATCACTAATATACTTATATGTTATTATAAATATGAAACAAACCCATTTCACCTTCTATCCATCCTACAGAAAATGAAATCACCGCGCGTGCGTACGTACGAAATACCATCTCCACGCCGTGGTGTAATTTTTTTTCCACCACCACCTTACTTGGATGGGTATAATGGTGTAAATAATAACTATATATGGTTATTATAACATCATATGTATTCCGAGATATTATATAATCCACTCCAATTCCATTCAATAATTATGGGAATGATATCATCGCTCGTGCGTACGTACGGATTACCGTCTCCACGACGCGATGAGATTCATTCTCCATGTTAACCATTCAAGAATAATTATAAAGTATATATAATGAATAATAATGGTATATATAACATAATAATTCTACTGGATTTATGTATATATATATATATGTCATCTACTTACTTCGTTTCAATTCAATAAGGAAAGGAAAACAACGTTTATGCGTACGTACGACCTACCGTCTCCATGAACGATGTGTTTCATTTCATTTATCTATATATTATATATATATATATATACTGAATGTATATGATATATAAATCATGTTTTACATTCTGGAAGTAATTAAATCATGATATAAGTAATAATAATATCAAGAACAACAAGTCCAAACACGTACGATAAATGAAATGATTTTTCCGAAAACGCTGCTTTAACAAGGAATTGACAAAAGAACGGGTAATATAAAGTCATAAGTGAATCATATATGATATCATAAATATTATTATGGTTATGTTACAAGTTAATAACATGTTTAAACCCACTATACAGGAGTTTCGGACACGTACTGAAGAAATTGGACCTAAGGTAAGGGATAATTATTCCAATCTCGTTCTTATCCAGGATTGTTTATTCGTAAGTATTTACAGGGGTTATGTTTATCATACATATCCATGTTTTATAAAAATGTTTTCATAAAGTTCTTAATAGTATTCCATGTATGTTTAAAGTCATGTTTACCCCTTTTTGACTTTTACTATGTAGTATGGAAGGAATCTTTCTTTTGTTAACCATATGAGGCACTTTTTGACTTTTCCG
Organism: Viscum album; assembly: GCA_963277665.1. NCBI lineage: Eukaryota > Viridiplantae > Streptophyta > Magnoliopsida > Santalales > Viscaceae > Viscum > Viscum album. The sequence continues at coordinate 1,763,941,244 of OY728123.1, forward strand.
GAAAAAATACGAGAAGAATGTTTTAAAACTTATATGGAATGAAAGGATTTTTAAGGTTTTATAATGCCTTATTTTCATAAAGATTACTCTACAAGATTTCATGACTATTTTCAACAAAATCATTTTCTTTTAAAATTGCATGACATTTTGTGAATAGAAAATGATTTTGAAGAAGAAAGGATATTTTACTCAAGAATTCATTTCAAGTGTTTTATCAAAACCATTTTCCATCTAAGATGACATTATTTCATATTTTTATGTTTTAAGTATAATTTCTCTATGATTTATATGGTTTCACTTTTATTATTATAAAATGATATCAATTTGTTTTATATGGATTATGTTATGATGGGATGATGTTTATGAAACCCATTTTATTCATTGGGTTATGATGAATGATTTATGTTTATGTTGTGGCACATGTAAGAATGATTTCATTATGAGATGGTTGGGACCTATATCTCCCTTCAATTCATTGGGTAAAGATTTATATCTCATGATATAGACATGTCTAGAATGTCAAGTTAATCCTGTTCAATGATACAGGACTAGAACGAGGAGTGAACTCGATTCAGTAAGGGACTTTGTCCACTATGATGGTCTTGGCAGAAATGTCTTGGCTACTATGGAAATCATATCATGTTATTAATGGTTTTCCACAATTACATGTTTTATTCCCCATGCTATTTTATTATGGTTAATGTTCCTTTTTGATATATGCCTTATGCACTACCAAGATTTATGTCATTACTCGTGATTTTGATGTTTTATGTTCATGTTCTTACGTTCAAATGTTTAGTGATTGTTTTATGTTCTCCATGTTTACCCTTACTGAGCATTTGAGCTCACCCTTTTTATGTTTTATTTTTCCCAGTATTAAATAAAGGTTTTAGGTAATAAAACAAAAGGGGAAGATCTTTATGGGAGATGTTGAAGATCTTTCACCATGATTGGAAGATTATGTTCCAAGTTTCCAAAGACACTAAACTATTACGGTCCTTGGGTGTCTGTTTTTTTATGTATTAAGTATTAAGAAAAATTAATGTAATGTCCATATACATCAAGATTTGGGTCTCTACAAACTCTCCCCCTAGATCCCCCCTGGACCCCCTGGACACCCCCTGGAATCCCCCTGGACACCCCCTGGACACCCCACTGAACACCCCCTGGACACCGCCACTGAAAACCCCCATGGACACCCCCTTGTACACCCCTCCCCCTAAAACCCCCCTCGGGAGACCCCTCAGAACACCCCCCAATGGAAAACCCCCCTGGACACCCCCAATGGACACCCCCCCTTGGACACCCCCTAGACACCCCCTCCCCCTAGAAACCCCCTTGGACACCCCCTAGGACACCCCCCGAACACCCCTAGAAACCCCCCTAGACACCCTCTAGATACTTCCATGCATGCATATATGTGAAAACATGCATATTAATAAAAGGCAAGAAGAAAAAGAAAAAAAAACTGTAAACTGGGAGAATGTATAAAATATTTTTTCTAAAAAAATATAAAGGTACATAATTCAAAAGTGCATACCTAGGGATCAAATATCCAACTATGATATAGAGAAATGTCCAGAAGATCGAATATTTCACACTCAGAAGTAAACTCAAAATCCTCAATTCTGTAAGTATGGTTTATGCCAAGTTAATTTGATTAAAAACACAACAAATTGTTACTAATGTCTTGCAGAAGATGGTATAAAATAACCATTACCTCCTATATTTTATATTCACGTCAATCCTGGTTGGAATTCATGGAAAAAAATCAATTGTATCAGCTATGTTTTGTTACTAGTTCTCTGCATAGAATGCATCTCTATCATGCATAGCAATACAAGTCATCAAAATCAACAAATGATTGAAAAGGAAAAGCCATCATAAATTCAAAAATAGGGAAATTACTTTGACATTACTATTTGAATTGATTAAGCGTTTTGAAACCAGGGAGATAAATTTTTCCAGTGACACCTCCACTGTGTCGGAGTTCAAATTCAAGTTGTTTCTCAGTAGTAGAAAATTTTCTATCACAAATCACAAGAGAGTAATTAAAATTCAGAAACAGTAACATTTTCACCGTACGCAAGACCCGACCAACTCGATAGCTATATATTCATTTTCATATTCTTTGAGATTAATATAATACGTTTGATTAGAGGCCAATTCATTAATAAAATCGTGGTTAATCAGGTGAAAAAATACCGCATATTATGGGAAGAAAATAAGATAATGTCAAAAATAAAGTAATCATGCAATTAAGAAGATATTTTAAATTTGAAGAGAAATCAAAATCCCTAAAAATGGATAAAGTTGGAGAGGAGGGTTTTACAGATGGAAATGAGACACCCCCAGGGACCCCTCCCCTAGAAACCCCCTAGAAACCCCAAGACACCCCCTCCCCACCTAGACACCCCCATGACCCCCCTGGACACCCCTCCCCCCTAGACACCCCCAAACACCCCTTAGACACCACTAGACCCCCTTGTACCCCAATAAACACCCACTGGACACCCCTCCCCCCTAGACACCCCCTAGACACCCCCACCCCCTGAACACCCCATGAATTCATATATGTGCCAACATGAATATTAAGAAAAGGTAAGAAGAAAAAGGAAAACAAATTGTAAACTGAGCGAATGTATAAAATATTTTTTCTAAAAAAATATAACGGTACAAGATTCAAAATTTCATACCTGGGAAACCCCCGTCCCCCTACCCCCCTCTCTTCACATTGCCCCACCAACCCCCTTCACCCCCTCTTGGACAACCCCCTCCCCCTAAACCCCCACACCCCCTACCCCTAGCCCCCCTCCCCCTACACCCCTACACACTGCCCCCAGCCCCCCTCCTAGACAGCCCCTCCTGCACCCCCTACACACTCCCCCCCAACCCCCTTAACCCCCCGGACACCCACCCCCTCCTGGAAACCCCCCTCCTAGACACCCCCTCCTAAACATCCCCCTCCCCCTGCCCCCCTCTACCCCTCCACCCCTTGCCCCCTCCCTGCCCCATGCACACTTCCCCCCAGCCCCCTTCACCCCTCCCCCATACCCCCAAACCCTACCCCCTCCCTACCCCCACCCCCCGCACCCCCACACCCCCTTCACACTACCCCTAGCCCCCTTCACCCCCCTTCACCACCTTCTGAACAACCCCCACCACCAGCCCTTGCACACTACCCCAACCCCTGTAACCCCCCTCCCCCTACACCCCCATGCACCCTGCCCCTCCCTAACCCCCATCCCTCCCCTTGCACCCCTTGCACACTACCCCCATCCCCCTTCGCCCCCTGCACCCCCTCTTGGACAGCTCCACCCCCTGCACCCCCTTAACACTTTCTCCCAGCCACCTTAACCACCCTTTTACACCCACCACCCCTACCCCTTGACACCCCACCCTCCCTCCCAAACACCCCCATCAATATGGAGGAATGAGTGTGAATTAATGATGGTTTGGCCAATACTGTAAAATAATAGGTTAGGAGGGATGAAGAACATGATGTAGAAGTCAGGGTTTGGTGTTGTAAGTGTAATTAATAACAATGAATCTTTACACCTGACATGAAATTTGTTTACTCAAAGAAACAAGTTCTAGTTGAATAAAAATATATCCCAAGAGGTTTTGCTAAAGTGATTATTTCCATTCCAAAGTTGTGTCACCATAAAAACAAAGGGAAATATAATATGTAATGTGATAAAATGAAGTATAAAACCACAACCCATGCCAGAAAATGGTCCTAAAATATTTGGAGGAAAGTGAAATTGGGTCAATCTTGTTTATACTCAATTATGACTTATTAGGCTTATAGGATTAGTTAAGTAGTTTCACATGGTTAATTCAATCACTGAAATATTTGAGAAAAATTAGATATAGGTTTAGGTGTTTAAATATAGATAATAAATAGAATAAAATGAATATTAAAAATGTGATTTCATTGAATAAACTAGACTTCAGAATATTATTTATAAAGAGATTTATAACACTTATAGTGATAATAAGCATGGAGAGAAGCCAAGGAGCTGATTCTGGTGTTCCAAAATTTATAAGTTGAGCTAAAGTGTATAATGAATTTTCAAAAATATGTTTTTAGAACTAATTATTCACATTGGTAAGTGGTAAAATAAGATCAAATGAAGGTCTTAAAAGTAACATTTATTGTTGTAAGATGATATCTTAGGTGGTTATAAGAGTTGAGTGTTATAAAGGTGAGTTAGAATTTGATAGATTCATGAAGTTCATGCCAAAGAGGTGGTAGATTTTTTTTATCTTTGAATTTTGATTTCATAGGGGGAGGAAATAAATAGATCACAAATACATGAATTAATGTTTTATAGTATTCTTATAGAGATGGAATCATGATTTTATTGAAAAAAATCCAGGGGGAATGTTGGAACCGATGGTGTGTTTGGTGTGGGATTTTTTTATTATTACTTAGTATCAAGAAGTATGGTTCTAAAGAAGGATAATTATACTAAATCATATGCAGATACACATAATAATATGAAGTATTTGGATTGGAATAAATTCCATGATTTTATTGAAGAATTTATGTGATGAAGAATGATTTGTTTAAATATTGGTTGGAAATGAAGACCATGTTTTATAATTTTAAGGTATATATATATTTGAGAGGTTATAAATGATCTTACTCAGGGATATTATTTCTTTTAAAGTGGTTGGTTAGGTTTTATGATGTTTTAGAGAATTATAGAATGAAATATAGAATAATTTTTGTTCACTAAAAGATTATATGTGGTTTTCTAAGGCCTGGGTATGATTAAATCAGGAAATATATTATCTACATGAGAATATAATTGAAATATCATAGCTGAGAGATATTTAACTAGCATAAAAAGAGAAATATAAGATTATGTGTTGTGTCTCAGAAGAAGAAAAATATCAACCCATATCTATAACAAATAAACTCGAATGTTTCGTGAAATTAATTTGAATAATATGAATAAATTTTTAATACTACATAGGTTCAAGGTGGAGGTGTCCAAGAAAAGTGTGGTATGAATTCTTGTGAGATAAATTTTGTATCTCTAAGGTTCATGTAAGGTTTAAAAACATAACTAAAGTTTATGTAAGTAAAGGTGAATAGAACTAAAGCTTGAGTGTGACTATCTTAGAGTTATGTAAGAATGGAAAATTTCATTCCTTATTCACTACACCATGAAGGAGAGATCTTTTCAGAATAATGTGGCACTAATTGAGATCATATAATATATTCTCATGTTAGGTGATATCATTATAGAAGAATATAACTTGAGAGAAATATGATTTTGATCCTAGATTCACATTTCATGGAATAAGAAACAAAATCTTTAGTCATGGAGGATTATTTTAGTGGTTATACCTATTTGAGGATGTCTCTTTCATGGAAGAAGTTTTCACTATAAATGGGACACTATAAAAGTTTGTAGAAGGGATTTTAAGATATAGTTATTGGATAATTTCATAATGATTAGAGTTTCACTATGGTTTACTAGTCAATTTATAGTCCCATGTATATCACTACCATGTGATTTATAGAGTATTAAATATAATGTTTAGTAGGATAGAGTTCTATACAGAAAATGTAACATATCAAACTACCAAAATACATGATTTTTTTAAGTGGTATAGAATTGGAAGATGGAGTTTGAGTCATGATACATTTTTTAATTCCTCAATTAACTCAAGCGTACATGATTCCATATTTTATATGTCAAATCTTTCATAAGGACAATCGGGGTTTTTATAGGGTTAATTCTAATCTATTTCGAATGAGAATATTGGATGAATTTTCCCATTATACTAATAGTTAATTATTGATTTTTGATGTGCACAAAATATAAAATTTATCTTTAATTATAGAAAACGGTTTTTTTTATAATATGGAATTATGAAGACATTTATAATCATAAATAATAGTGGTAACTCCTGTGAAAAAATAGGGGAAGGTGGAATAGAGAGTAGCGATATTTACATATCTAGTTAAGAGAAAATATAGAGAGAATATAAAATATTTTTCCAATATATTTTATTCAGATAAAAAGAAGGGAAGAGTTGATTGCTCATATATCTATCCATGTGAAGAATATAAAAGAAGGAAGAGTTTTACTTACACATCCATCTTGCCGAGGAATTGATGATGGGGTGTTATGAAGATAATTCCTATGAGGGATTATATTTATCTATAGAGGATAGTTTCTTTAATTATTGTGAATAATACAAAGATTCAATACTCATATAAAGAGTAAATTCTTAGATATATTTGAATAAGAAGACTATAATGAACAAGGATTTTAGTGGAGCATCAATTTTGGAGTTATGATGTAAATAGATTCAATTTTATATGCTAATTATGAAGAGACCCTCACATAAATAAATAATTTCAACTTTCCCTAATGTAGTGTGCAGAGGGGAAGAATAGTGAGTGAAACCCATATTGGTAATGTGTCTTTATGAAACCATTATAAATGTAGTGCACCTTAGTGTGGAGTGAAAACACCATAAAACATACATCCAAAAAAAGAGAGTATAGTATATTATCATAAATTGACACATCACCATGCGTATTATCCTTATCATAACCCTTAGTTTTGAACCAACTAGAATTTAGATGTCCTATGTGTTGGGAATAGACCATTCATGGAATCATTAGAATATATAATGTGAATTCACCAGAAGATCTCACACACTGATAGTTCTGCTATGTGGAATTCAAAACCACTAGAACATTATGACCCTTAGTATACTAGAATTAGAAATAATACTACACCCTAACAACCACCACTAAGTTTTAACTCTAATACACTATTTTAAAAAACTCACACACAAAAAATCAAAGAAAAGGAAACATAGGGAAAAATTAAATGCACAAAATATTATATGGTTTAGACTCAGATCCAACATCCATAAGAGAACACTACCAATTATTTAATTCATCTAGAATTACAAGGATTACAATCGATTTATCATAAGAGGCAATAGATACACTTAGTCACAATATATGATACTTTTAGTTAAAAAAACTCATGGTTCCACCACTATTTTATAGAGGTTATCATCTTGTTAAATAGTTCTCATCACTATCCAATATTCATAGTTAACCATCCATCAGATTGTGGTTAATCAAAAATCACCTATAACCAACACCACCTCAACAACTACAACTAATAGACTGTACATAGATTTCCTATAAGTGAACTTATTCTAGTACATTCTATCTTAACATTATTTTAGACCATCCTAAGTATACCATATGAATAAATAAAATTCTATAAAACCTACCCATATAGTGAATTCAACTGTTTCTACAACCTTGATAAAGCTAAAGTGATCTACTGTAGTTTCTCATTTCAATAAAAAAAAATATAACAACATAAATAAGGATTTATAATCCCAATACTATACATGTTATACATTTATATATATATATATATATATTGAATGATTCTATATGATCAACCATGATAGCTTATGACATTTAATATGTTTCTACCAATAACGGAGTACGTTTATTACTACATAGTTGACTAAAATAAGAGAAAATGTTTTCATTGGTGTGGACCCTATTTCAACCCCTTATAGGGTGATTATAGTAATTTTGATATCAGTTAAAAGGTATAAACAAATAATCAAAATGTTTATATTAGATCCAAAGATAGTTATTATGAATGAATTATGGTTTTACCTAATGTTGATAATATTCCTATTGAAGATCAAATTTTTATTACCATCTTTCCCGCATAAAATGATCAAGGAGATCATCAAATCTAGGTAATGGGTTGTGGTCATTAATAGTGATCTAGCTAGATTATAGTAGTCTTCAAAAAGGACTAAAGTACCATAAGTCTTCATAGAAAAGAAGACTCAACCACCCCATAGAGACATGATCAACTTATAGAAAACCTTTATTTAGTGATCCTCTAATTGGATTTCTATCTATTACAATTTAGTTAAATCCATTTAAAATGGAGGGATCAAACAAGGTTTATTTTCTAGAAATTTCTCGATCATAAATTCAATCTCCTGTTTTGGTTGAAATGAAAAAATTATTCACAGAATACATCAAGGTGAAAATTCACCAATAGAGGTAAAATTTAATTTTTATTAGGCTCCACAGATATGAGTATAATACTATCTATTAATGCAGTAATATAACTGACCTTCTCATGGTTAAGACCCACTCCACCAGCCTGATGCTCCAACTCTCCAATAAGTATATACGATATACAAGATAAACATAATGAAGATACCTATCATTCATAGTAATTAACACACACTCAAAATTTAATCAACTAATACATACCTAGAATGACATAAAATGAATCTATATTTTGAACAATAAGGTCCTAGAAGTTCCCAACTTAAGTCACCATTAAATCAAAAAAGATAAAAATTATTGTTTTAATCAATTATTTTTCCCATAGATGTATCAAGGTTGATATAAGATGATAGGTATTCTAAATTAGGATCCAAAAATATCATCAGATTAGAATAAATAAAGGAGTGTAATGGGATTGTGATAAATAAAGTGAAATATAATGTAAATGAAACAAAAATAGAACCTCTAACAAGAGATGGGCCCACTCTAGCAACTATGGTAGACTATCCATCCATATACTTCATACATGCATCCTCATATAAACCATAAGGTGTGGAATTATTCATTAATGATTTATTAACTACAATTTGGCCCTACATACCATGGTGGTCTTGTCAAATAGGCCTATAAGATAGTTGTTGGATATCCCTAAAAAACTGACCCAAGAACTATTCCTCAAATACCTGAGTGTGCTAAGGTCACTGCCTAATAATATTAGTGGAACCATGAAAATGGAAACTTTGAATATGACCATGTCTAATACATAAATAGAACTTATTAGCTTAAATGGTGAAATAAGATTTTATATGGATGAAATTTTCACACTAGTTTAACTTTTTAGAAGGCCAACCCATACTAGGATCAAAAGTTATGCAACTCACTAGGCTCACCTAGAGAGATCCACCCCTACTCATCAAAACTAATTTCCATTTTTTAACACTAGAAGAATATTATCATGTTTCTTGTATAGGTAATGGGGATCTTACTTTTGATACTAATTTAGATCTATTTTTCCCAAAATAACATTATTCACCACTTTAGGGAAGTTGGAATGATTTAAACATATAAACTGGTCCTATAGTGTCTCTTCCAAACTTATTTCAAAGTATATCAATTTAGATTCCTAATTGCCGCTTTAATTGAAATAAAAGTAAATGATTTTTTATAAATGGAATCATAGTCCATAACCATCATAGAACCCTGTTGGGGGTTAATAAACTCCTTTAACTTTATCTGATAGAGTGTATTATTGTAAAACTACTCAAATAATATATATTATATGTCCTTCTAGGTAAAACCATTATACTTAGTGTATTTCAACAAGATATCCCACAATATAAATGATTCCCATTCACATATGGTGGTTTATAACCTAACACAATGTTACTTGAGGAAAAGATTGTGATTGAAATCATGATCATTTAGCCTATAGTGATCTATTGTGACAACAAGAGTGATATTCAAATCATAAATAAACCCATAAAATACCGTGGAGGGTGGCGTTGATTGGAAGCATCAGGGAGGAGGGCTCCGCGGTGATAGTGGTCATTAGGGAGGAGCTTTTTATGGTGAGAGTGGTCTTTGGGGAGGAGGGAACCACTGTGAGAGAGGTATTTGGGGGAGGAGGAGAGGTCATTGGGGAGGAGGGATGCGTGATGATAGGGTTGCGGATCGGGGGAGGCGGAGGAGCCTGATATTGATTGAAAAAAATGATGCCATGATATAAAATTGATATAACCATGGGGGTTTAATTAAAATGTGGAAATAAAAAAGCTATATCCATGGACCTATAAAACCGTGGCTATAGATCTGGGGCTATAGCCTAAATTTCTAGTAGTGAGAGATTTAGAGGAAGCGCGTTAAGGAAGAGGTAATCTCTTCTATAGATTCCTTCAAAATTATTTCTTCTTCTACTTACTCTGAATTAGTTGTTTCATTATAAAGTAATAACATAAATATCACTATTATACTGATATGTTATTATAAATATGAAACAACCATAGTCCACCTTCTACCCATCCTATAAAAAATAAAATCACCACGTGTGCGTACGTACGACTTATTGTCTCCACGCCATGGTGTAATATGTTTTTCACCACAACCTTACTTGGATAGGTATAATTATGTAAATAATAACTATATATGATTATTATAACATGATACTAATTCTGAAATACTATACACCGTACACTTAAATACCATTCAATAATTTTGGGAATGATATCATCACTCGTGCGTATGCACGACCTACCGTCTCCACGATGAGATGTGATTCATTCAACATGATCTTCATTAAAACATGATTATATAAATGAATTTAATGAATAAATATGATATATATTATTCTAATATAATTCTTTAAATTATATAACTATAACCTAAAAATAGGAATAATAATTTATCTGACAAAACATGCCTAAAAACATAAAGCAGTTAATACCCGAATAACAAGTAACAACGAAATATTACTAACAAATAGATGAAAATATGATCATAAATGTTATCATAAAAATGATTATGATTCTATAATAAATCATTAACATTATTTAAATAATTATACATGAGGTTAAAATACATACAAATCATATCAGACCTAAGGTAAGGGATAACTTTTCTAATCTCATTTTTACATGTGATTGTTTTTTCGTAAGTATTTACTGGGGTATAATTATCATAAATATTTATGTTTCCTAAACATGTATTTAAAAATATTCTTTATATCATTATATATATTTTTTAAATCCAATTTTATCCATTGGTGAATTTTTATTAAACGGTATGAAAGGAATCTTTTGTCATTTTTGGTACGAGGTACTTTTTGACTTTTCCAATAAAAGTATGAGAAGAATGTTTTTTAACTTGTACGACATGAATATATTTTTGTGATTTCACAATACCTTATTTCATTGAAGATTCTACTACAATATTACAAGGTTATTTTCACATAAAATTATTTCTTCTAAAATTGTGTGGAATTTTGAGAAAGGAAAACGTTTTTGAAGAAGACAGAATATTTTCCTCAAGAATTAATTTCAAGTGTTTTCTCAAAATTATTTTCCATGTAAGGTGACACTATTTAGATAGGGTTATATTTATAACCCTATTATTACCATGATTTTATTTTTTGTTATTTAGGAAATCCATTTTTTTTATATCAATTATGATGGAATGATGTTTTAGAAACCCATTTTATTTAATGGGTTATTCTATGGTGAATGTTTTTATGTTTTTGTGGAAAAAGTAAGAATGATTTAATTATGAGATGGGTGGGACATATATCTCCCTCCAATTAATTGGGTAAAGATTTATATCTCATGAGATAGACATGCCTGGAATGACAAGTAAATACAGTTTAGTAATATAGGGCTGGAACGAGGAGTGAACTCGGTTCAATAATTGACTTTGTCTGCTATGATAGTCTCGACAATGAGACTTGAGTAATATGAAATTATTTTCTATGATTATGTGTTTATTCCACAAAATTTAATGTCTTATGTTATGACTATTTTTATTACATTGAACTTTTATGATTTATCCCATGACATGATATTTTGATCTTTTATATGCAGGATAAGATTTTAAAATGTTATGTTCTTATGATTATGATATGATTGATATTTTCCTTATTTACCATTACTGAGAATTTGAGCTCACCATTTCATATGTTTCTTTTCCCTAGGTCATGAAGAAGGGTACTAAGTAAGATATATCAAAAGGGAGTCTAGTTATAAAGAAATAAGTGGGAGACAATGTGGATGTTTTATGAACTACTTGTTTATGTTTCCCAGTTTCTAATGACACTAAACCTATATGGTCCTAGCGTGGTTTGATTATGTTAAGTAATAAATGTTCTCAAATGTGGAAGTAATATCTATATGTAAATTATGGTCCGTTATAGTTGGTATTAGAGCAAATTTATAGTTAACCTTTAGAAACTAGGATGAGAGAATGTTAGTAATAACCCTAAGGATATGTCTAAGTATAGGTTAAAATACTATCCTATTGTTTTATAGATGTTCATGAATAACCTAGGATAAAACCTAAAGTGCCATAAATTGAAATTTTATTCTTGATTATGTGGTTTTTTTGTTATGATTAGTGTTTCTCACACTATGGTTATTGGTTTTAGTCAATGGATGAAAAATGAAGGAACCACATTAATGTTGAATGTGATGGGAAATTTAATGATTTTACCCTTGAGTAACCAAATGTTATGGGAGATAGAATGAAAAATCTTGCAACCATGGTCACACAATTTTTTTAAGCTATGAATCATGCATGAATTCTAAACAAGCCAAGGAGGGAGCAACATTCTGTTGAGTCCTTCACGAGACAGCATCCACCTTCATTCGGCGGGTCTTCTGATCCATTAGTGGCTGAAAAATGGATCAATACCACTGAAAAGATATTTTCAGTTCTTAAATTTTCTAAACATGGTAAATTCATATTAGTAGTCTATCGTTTGGAAGGAGAAGCAGATTAATATTGTAATCTTATCAAGAATACAAGGAAAAGAGATTAAATTGAGTCCCTGAAATGGGACGAGTTCAAGAACTAATTTTTAAATATGTAATTTCCTCATATTCTTCGAACGAAGATGGAGAAGGAGTTCCTTGAACTTAATAAAAATGATGATGAATCCGTTGGTACCTATGAAGAAAATTTTACAAGACTTGCAAGGTATACTTCTGGAATTAATATCCAACCTGAGAGTAAAATTGATTGATTCTTTAGTGGATTAAAACCAAGTATCCAAAAAGAATTATTCATAAGAGACTTCAATAGCTATGAGGAAATTGTTTGATGTGATCTCAAGGTTGAGTTGAATATTGGAGTAACCCATCAGTCATATGGGTTTGATAAGAAGAGAAAAATGGAATTCAAAGGAAAATCTAAAGACCACATTGAAAAGAGAACGAGTTTTCCTTTATGATAAAAGTGTGGAAAGAAACATAGAGGGAATTATAAAGGTAATAGTAAATGTTTTAAGTGTGGAAAAGAAGGTTATCATGTAGTTGAATGCTGAAGTGATGGGAAAAAGATGTATAATGATGTGAAAAAAGAAAAGACTATACAGAATGAACGTTCTACACTTTAATGTTACAAGTGCAAGGAAATGGTGAATTATTCCAATAAATTCCCTAATACAAGGGTTATTGATGATTATTGACCTCAAAAAACTCTTAAGGCCCAAGATAAAAGAAATTCACATGAAATCACTATCAGCGACGTGGAGTACGATAATTAAGTGGTGAAAGGTATAGTTACCATGCACTCTAAAGTAGAAAATGTTTTCTCTGATTATGGATCCACCCATTCTTTTATTTCTGAAAAATTTTCTAAGGGTATTTCCATATTACCTCAACAATTAGATGTTGATTTAGCTGTGACAACTCCTAATTTTCAATAGTCGCATCAAAATTTTATAATTCTTCTACGGTTGAAGTTTTTGGGAAAGTGCTTCCTAGAAATCTTGTGATCCTTCCTATAATGGAATTTGATGTAATTATTGGCATAGATAAGCTTTATCTCTATGGATATCATATCAATTTTCAAGGATGGGAAGTCACATTTCATATTCCAGATCATCATATGATCATCTATCGATGTAAGGATGAATATAACTTTCCAGTATAAATTTCTTTCATCTTATGGGTCTTTATTCCAATAAATGAAGGTTATTTATCTCAAATTATTGTGGGAGAAACTCAAAATTAAGAATACACCCATTTTATGGGAGTTTGATGATTTATTTCTGGATTAATTTCCAGGCATTTCACCAAATTGTGAAGTTGAGTTTTCAATAAAACTCATACCAGGTTCTATGACTATTTCAAAGACAACTTATAGAATGGCCCCAATTGAGTTACAAGAATTGATGAAGCAACTCCAAGAGAATATTGAAAAGGTATTCATAAACCCTAGTGCGTCACCTTGGGGATGACCTATTCTATTTATTAAGAAGAAAGATGGATTAATGGGACTCTACATTGATTATCGATAACTTAACAAGATCACTATCAAGAACAAATATCCTCTTCCCTGCATTGATGAATAATTTGACCATCTACGCTATAACAAACCAATATTTTTCAATGGAAATTACCTTCTTATAAATATGTCATAAAATCACATGAAAACACAACATAATTAACTACTAAGTGCTAAGTGACCTTTAAACATAAGTTTTTCACTTATGTGTTTGGAATTTTTAAAATCCAACATACACAGTTGTGTTCAAGATGATTTTTGGGGTCCAATAAGAAAAAATTAATTTTTGGTGAATATTAACCTACCATTATGAATAGTAACCTACCCTTATGAATAGTAGTACAACCCTTATTAATTTTAAATCTTCCAAAATAATATTAACCTTTCCCATGAATAATTAAATAAAATTTAGGCATCTTAGAAAGTGACCATTTGACCATAGTAAACATTTTGATATTTTTGTAAGTCGTAAATAATTAATTATAATTAATTAATTAATTTAAAAGATAATTTATTTTCTTAAAATGTGTTCATAAATTAACAAATCTATGTCTTCTAGTTTTTAGATAATTTTATAAGACCCTACATAATTTTTGAAAGCATTATAAAATCAATTTTAATCTTAAAAACTGTATTTTTCAAGTAAATTATGATTTTAATTAAATATTAAATTAATAATATTTAAAAAATTATTTTTGAAAAATGGAATTCGTCTTTGGATTATACATTTCAAAAAATGGTTGGGGTGAAATTTTGGGATTTTTCTGAAATACTTGAATTTTTGATGAATAGTGAAATACCATAATTTAAAAAATAAGCTAAGTAAGTTAATTATAGAGTCATGTATGATATTATGCTGATGTAAGCCCAATTTTTTAGGATTAAATTATAATATTACTATTATTGGTCATGGAAGACTCACTATTCTTTGTCTTGTGGAGAAATAATAAATTAATGAATTTTATATTAAGGAAACCCCTCTCCTCTCCAATATAAATACCACCCTTCACTCCCTCATTCCCTCACACCTCTCAAGCTTCAAGACTTGTCTAAAATATACCCAAGAAACTTCTATAGACCCTCCCCCACGTTCAAAATCTTCTGGTCTCATAAAAAGACCAAGATTAGGCCCCTTAAGGAGGATCTCAAGAGGAGGATTCAAGAGGTAATTTCTCTCCTTCTTTTCCCTTAATTCCCTTTCAATTTCAAGTTCTTTTCTTATTCACTCCCCACCTATCCTTGTACAAATGGTATGTTAACTCTAGTATCATACATATAATGGAATTTTATGATATTAATGGGATATCATGTAACGCCCCGACCCAAGTTACCTAGAGTCGGTGCATTATTACATAACATTGGAATGATCACAAGAAAGATCAAATCTCGAAAGACCGATTGGTTTAGTAGCCTTGGAAACACTACATATATTCATATGTATTACATTACATCATAAAATGAAAAACTACTACAACAACATATTGTCTCCATAATCCACACTCATATCCCCACATAATATCCCTGCAGGTCATTCATAATTTACTTCTTCACTTCCTGGGAAAAATTAAAACATAGAAAAGGGGTGAGCTCAAATGCCCAGTAAGGATAACAATATAGCAGAAACTTTCATAAATAAGAATAAACATTTAAGGCAATGTATAACTAAAACAAAATCCTTTCAAACTTGAACTTTCAACATAGTATGGCATGAATAAAATGAAATAATTCCATTTACTTATTCACATGGATATTGTACTAATCGAATAATCACATGCAAAATCAATAACCACTTTCATAATGTTGGAATGCATAATGCTAAACTTTAATTTCTTTGTCAAGGCCTCGTCCCAAGACCTTGGGGCTATCTGTAACCGGAACCCAACCCGGAGTGCCTCTAATAACCGGACACCAACCCGGAGTGCCTCTAATAACCGGACACCAACCCGGAGTGCCTCTAATAACCGAACACCAACCCGGAGTTCCTCTAATAACCGGAGACCAAACCGGAGTTCCTCTAATAACCGGAGACCAAACCGGAGGGCTTACTTTTACCAGTCCCCAACCCGGAACATATTTGTCTAACACATTCATCTGAATGAAAGGTTGAAATATAACATAAAAATTCGTATTACAAATAACTTATGAAATGTCAATACTCTAAACAAAAACCATGAGTGAAATAAGAATAACTTATCCACAGTCAAAAATATCACAAAACCTTCAATAAAATATGGATGTTTTGTATCATAATAAATCAACTTCAAATAAGCTTAAAATCCATCAAAGGATGTTGACATAGATGAAATAAAGAGTATTTTAGAAAAATATCTCTTTCTATTTTGAAATAATTTAATATACTTATATTTATGAAATAAAACATTTTTTTTGAAAATATTCTTATTATATTGTAAGGGAAGCTTCGACGATTTTATAACGGCGGAAAATAGCCACACCCGCCGTATAAGTTAAAAAAAACATTCTTACCTTAATTTTGTCGAAAAGGTTAAAAAGCACCGTGTTTGGAAAACGACGGAAAGATTCCTTTATAAACCTCTTATAAAAAGTCAAACAAGGGTATAAATGACTTTAACCCATATTCTAGTAAATAGTAAAAATGTTTTGAAATTTATTTTTAAGAAACATGGATGTGGATGATAAAGAGATCCCAGTAGATTATTACGTATAAACAACCTCGGATAATGAAGAGATTGCGAAATAACCCTTACAAATTTGGTAACTTATGAAACATACAACCCATGAAAGAGGTATCATACAATGAATATGTAAATACACATAAATTAGAGTGTATTACACAAATAATATAATTATGGTCAGTACATACACCACACAAAAGATAATGGTGGCAATATGGCATGAATCTCACGGGAATAAGGAGTGAGATGAAAACCCCTTACCTTGTACTTTTCCTTGGTTGGGGTAGGTTAACCTCCTGTATAATGGTGAAATAATTGTTATTAAATTATACAAGAATCATATACATTAATATTATATCATATATGATCTTTTAATATTTATTTGATAATAATATCTTAGTATTATCGTTGTTTCGGGTGTTAACTTACTTGTTTTCTTTTATATGTTTTGTTACGTAATACATGTTTGTAAAGGATAGGTTGTATATTATTCATATCCAGAATGATATCATGTCCTTAAACATCATTTTTTAAATCATCAAATGATAATTATACTTGAATGGATACGATGGATAATGAATCTCATCGCATTCGTGGAGACGGTAGTCCGTACGTACGCACGAGCGACAATATCATTCTTTTGATATTAAAATAATATATAAATGGATGGTATATCATATATAAAGAATAATTAACATGTTATACTTATTATTTACATGAGTTACAAATAATTATTATACCCATCCAAATAATAATATATTGAATAACAATTACACCACGACGTGGAGACGGTAAGCCGTACGTACGCACATATGGTGAAATTTTATTCAAAGGGTGGATAGAATACTTAATATGGTTGTACCATATTTATAATAACATCACAGTATATGTGAGATACTGTAGTTATTATTTTATAATGGTAATAACAAAGAAAGAAGAAGTGGAAGAAGAAAGGAACTTGAAAAGGGGTGGTGAAAACATTACCTCTTCTTCGGGTTCTTCCTTTTGATTTGATCAAAAGGGATCCTTAGGTTGGCTTTCTGATCAAACTAAGGCCTCTAGTTTGTAGTGAGGGAAGTTGGGAGAGTATTTGGGCAGAGTTTGGCCGAACCAAAAGGCTTTGAAGGTGTGAAGAAATGAGAAGGAGGAGTGCCCTTTTATAAGAGGGGTGAGGGGCACCTTTGGAAAAGATAGAAATATTAATTTATAATAAATTCATATTCGGTTTCTAATGGCTACAAAGTTGATTATTTAAATTTTAAGGTGGGGATAGGTCGCAAACAACTCAACCAATATAATTTAGACAGGTTTGGGTACTTATAGTTTCCTTATATTTAAGTATTGACTCTAAGTTAATTAGTTTCACTTTTACAATGTCTCTTTGTATTTTTATATAATATGGTTAATAAACTTACTATATACATCCAAGCGACCCCCAAGTGGTACATTAATGATGAACCTATCATGATATAAGTCTCTTGGCCGAACCTTAGATTTTTAGGAATTTAATATCAATTAATAATATAATATTGGTTTTAAGAACTCTTTTATGTCAATTTTGACACTATTCAATAGTTGATTTTTGTGAAACTCATAACAGATTTATTACTTCGAAAAAAGTCAATTTAATCAATCATAATATATCATATTATCCTAGAAAATTAGTTTAATTCATTAAAAGTTTCATATTATATTTATTTGGGTATTTATAATATCAATTATTATAATTTTTCACTATTATAGTAATTACTTCATCATCATTGTGTCATAAATAAATTAAATTATTTAATGTCTAAAAATTATAAATAAACTATAATTACGTATGAAATCTTTTTATATTTCTAATGAATATTTATAATCTAAAATCCAACATATATAACCATATGTAAAAATTGTTTTTCTAAAAGATATATGCTTGTGTCATTTTTGTATTCATTTTAACATAATTAAAATAAAGTGTCCCTATCACCTACAAGTGGAACCATGGGGTCCCAAAATCGACCCAAAGATGCATATGGTCAAACATGTATCAACCAATAAGGCTAGGACACGTTTTAGGGTAATTTAGTATTATTATAATATTATTTTTTAACCCTCATTTACCGGATTTACCCTTAACTATGGTAAATAAAATATTTACCGCAGTAATTATTCAAAATGTCTAAAAATAAAAGTTACCTATTTACAAAATTTGAACATGCTGATTCCAAATATGGAATCCATTTTTCTAAATTCAAAACACAGAAGTGGTAGAAATTAATTTAAAATTAATTCCCGCTGTCAAAACAAAAAGCGTGTTTTTAAGAGATAATAACTATCAAAAGATTGACACTTGTTTATGTTTGGTTTAATTGTAAAATTATGTCCAATGACCAAAATTATATTAAATGGTAAAAATATATTCTAAATATACTTTAAAACCACTCAAATTCATAATTTATCACTATTAATTATTTTGATTAAAAAAGTTGTTTTTAATTAAAATTTAGTAATTTTCACTATTCATCAAAATATTAAAGTTATCCAAAAAGTACCAAAATTTCACCTTAGGCTAAATTCAATACTCCGAATCCAAAAATGAAGTCCATTTTGAAATATAAAATATATATAATTTCAAAAAGTAGGTATTACTATTCATAATGGCTAGTTTGATTGGTTGTGGTGTGTGTTAGAACTCCAAGTTGCGTACAACACACACTACTGTATTATTCAAAGGAAAGCATACCGTGGAAGCTTGGGTTGTTTCATTTCAAATTTTTTGATGTCTCCATTTAGTCAAAAGTTTAAAATATTGTATTTAAAAAGGGTTCACTATTAAAAGGTGGTAAAAGTGCAATACTGAAAATGAATTTGTTCTTACATTATGTCTAAGAAACTCATAATATGGATTCTAAAAATATAAGGATTATATATAGTTTAAAATTTAGTTAATACTATTCATAACCTCTTTTGAACGACTTGTTTGGTAAGTCATGGTGTGCTTGAACTCGGTGTTGCGTGTAGTGCAAGTTATTGTATTATTTTGAAGAAATAACACACTATGAAATCTTGGGGTGTTACATATCATACCACCCAACCCCCTTATCCTCTTCCTTTTATTTTATAAAAGAAAACATTATTCATGAGGTTTTAATCTATCACCTTCAAGAAAGACATGTTTTTTTCATTTATACCTTCATATCTGGTCATGAAACCATTTTTATGGTTGAAACAGAATATTATATATGTATTATGTACCATTTTAAGTTCTGGAACTAACTTACGTACATATTACTAAATGATTAATCAAAACAAGTTCATTGTGGTTGAAAAACCATCCAAATTAACTCAAACAATCATAATTTAATTCTTATCTAATGATTAATCCACATGGTATACCATGAAATTCATTATAATATCATTTTAACTTCTGTAATTTAATTAATAACATGGAATATATGTTCTGGATGTTTATCCATGTTCTACTCGAACTTCAATTTATGAATACAAGTGAACTGCTCAAGAAAACTGTAAAAACAAACATTCCCAAACAATGTTTTTAAACCCTATAACTCATAAAAAGGCCAATAAAATAACATAATGAAACCAAAATGAACCCTTTTAATTTATAAAAGGTTATGGAGTTTCTAATTAATGAATATAATGTCATTATACAGGACATTAAAGTGAAAAAAGCGTTCGGATACAAGGTAAGGGGAAATTCTCAAACCCAACTTTCATCCTTCAGGTTCTCCCTCTTTCACTCATTTTTGATATGGTTACTCCTTAAAAATATTTTTATAATCATTGTCTTCCCTTTTTTGGTATATAAAAATTTGTAACTAGTATTTATGTCAAACAAAATGTTTTCCAAAATAACTCTTCTTTTAAGAACACACCTTTTACTTATCATTCAAGATTGACGGTTCTTGTAATATGTATGTTATTCCCTCTTTCTTTTGGGAAAACAATGTTTATGAATGTGTTATTATGAGATGAAACCCATTACTTTTCATGGGTTAGTTATGTTAATTTTTTTTATATTTCATGTATGATAAATGATAATGTTATGATGTGATGGGTGCACCCAGAATTATATAGCGCAATATGAATGTTTAAATGTGACGGGTGCACCCAGAATTATACAGCGCTCCAATGCATTGGGTAAAGTGATGAATCTCATGAGTAAATGTGAAATTATGTGTGAACGAGATTCTATCTTTTTTCAAAATTATGTGTGGTAGATAACTACTAATACATGATGTTTCATTTTTATGCATTGCCACATTTCAAGTCTTATATTTATGCTTCCTCTTATGTTCATGAACCTTTGCCTATTCTATGATTATGCTCACACCATGCTCTATTGTTATTATATGTCCCATTACTGGGATTCTATCTCACCCCTTTTGATGTATATCCTCAGGTGACTACATGTACTATGGAGAGGTCAAGTGCCAGTAAGAAGCTAGAGAAGAAGAAATTGAATAAATGTTTATGCTCAATGTTGTAATTATTATGTATGGTCCTAGTTTTCCCAAGACACTAAACCATTAGATCCTCTATGTGTAATACTATTATGTTATTTATCTTTAAAATTATGTAATAGTAATGTATGAAAAGGCTGGGTCACTATATACGTAGAGATCAATAATTTTCAAATATTGATCTTTGTTTAGGATATCATCACTTAAGGGTAAAAAATGAGGACATACCAATGAAAAAAATTACATACAAGGTATAGAAACTATGAATTTATAGTTATGACTTTTGGTCTTACTAATTTCCCTTCTATATTCACGGATCTAATATATTGAGTCTTTAGAGACCATCTTGATCAGTTTGTGGTAGTATTTATAGATGATATTCTTGTCTATTAAAAGAGAAAGAAAGAACATGAAGATCACTTGAGAATTGTACTAAAGACCCTGAGAAAGTAGAATATTTATACCAAATTTATCAAGTGTGAATTTTGTATTTATAAAGTTTCATTTCTGGGTCACATAATCTCAAGAGAGGGTTTATCTTTGGATCCCGCAAAAATAGAGGTTATTGAAAGATGGTCGAGACTAACAATGGTAACTGAGATGCAAATTTTTCTTGGTTTGGTTGGAAAATATCATAGTTTTGTGAAATATTTTTTACAATTATCTTGTCCACTCACCAAGTTTACTTGGAAAGGAGTTAAGTTCATTTTTATGGAGGAATGTGAAGAGAATTTCAAAGAGTTAAAAATATGGTTAGTCAGTGCACCTGTTCTCACACTGCCTTGTAGTTGATACAGGTTTGTGATCTACAATGATTCATCCAATAAGGGGTTGGGATGTGTTATCATGAAAAATGATATGGTGATAGCTTATGTCTCACGATAGTTAAAAATTCATGAGAAAAATTACCCAATTCATGATTTGGTGTTAGCTGTGGTAATCTTTGCATTAAAGGTATAAATGCATTATCTTTATGGTGAAAGGTGTGGTATTTATACTAATAATAAAAGTTTAAAATATATTTTCACACAAAAGGAGATGAATATGGGACAAATAATATGGTTTTAGTTGATTAAAGATTATGACTTCTCAATACATTACCACCCTGGGAAAGAAAACAAGGTGGAAAATGAGTTGAGTCAAAAAGACCATGTTAACTTATCCATGATGAGGATCAAGAAAGATAAAATACTTAAGGATTTTCAAAGGATGGATCTTGAAATTTTAATGTAAGGGTAGAAATATTTTCTTTTTAAATTAATGTTCAACCATCTATACAAGTGAATATAAAATAGGCATAGAAGGAAGATGTAGAGTTACAAAACAAGGTGAGAAATGTTACTGAATTCAACCTTGTTTGTGATGAAATAATAAGGTTCAGGAACCAAGTTTGTATTACTCCCATACTAGAATTAAAGAAGAATATATTTTATGAGACTCATAGTTCTTCATTATCTATTCAACCTAGAAGCACAAATATGTACATGGACCTAAAAGAGTACTTCTAATGGGATGGAATGAAAAGAGATGTTGCCAAATATGTCTCTTGATGCTTGTTTTGTCAGCAAGTTAAGGCTAAGAGACAAAAGTATAAGGGAATGTTACAACCATTACCTATACTAGAATGGAAATGGGAAAACATCACTATGGACTTTGTCATTAGACTTCCCAAAACATACAAAGGCAATAATTCTATCTGGGTTATAGTTGATCGCCTTACGATGTCGGCACACTTCATTTCTATTAGAGAGTATTTCTCTCTTGATTATCTTGCCAGGATATATATAAAGGAAGTGGTAAGATTTCATGGAGTACCTCTTTCCATTATATCTGACAGGGATCCAAGGTTTACCTCAAAGTTATGGAGAAGTCTTTAGTATGCTCTGGATATAGAGTTATATTTCAGCACTGCTTATCACCCTCAAACAGATGGTCAGTTTGAGAGGACAATTCAAACTCTGGAATACATGTTGACAGCTTGATCTATGGATTTCAAAGGTGGTTGGGATTAACACCTAACATTAGTGGAATTTTATTACAATAATAGCTTTCACTCCAGTATTCAGATGGATCCTTACCACTCCCTCTATGTAAAGAAGTGTAGAACTCAAACTTTCTAGGATGAATTTGGGGAAAGAAATCTATTAGGACCTGATCTTATTGATGAAATGGAATAAAAGGTCAGATCTATTAAAAAAAACATAATAACAACTTAAAGTCGACAAAAAAGTTATGTTTAAAACCAAATAAAATACCTAGATTTTGAGGTGGGTGATAAGGTGTTTTTACTAATATCTCCTTGAAAGAGAGTAATGACATTTGTAAAGAAGGGAAAGCCGAGCCCTAAGTATACCATTCCTTTTAAAATTATGGACCATGTTGGGAAGGTAGATTACCAATTGGTGCTTCCACCGAATCTCTCTCTAGTTCATGATGTTTTCCATGTATCACTACTAAGAAATTACATACTCGATCCTTCACATGTACTAAGCTCAGAAGTTGTACCGCTGAAGCAAGATCTTTCTTATGAAGAACAACCTATAAATATTATGGATCATAGAGAAAAAGTTATATGAAACAATACTACTCACTTGGTTAAAGTTTTATGGAGGAACCACCAATTTGAAGAAGCTACATGGGAACTTGAGGATATGATTAGGGTGATTTATCCTCATCTTTTTGTTACCAAGTGATGAATTTTGAGGGTGAAATTCAGTTTAAGGGGGGAAGAATGTAACACCCAGATGTTTTTATGAAATATTTTATTTAAATAATTTTTATTCTTTAGTATCTTTCTTTTCACACAATCATGAGTTTAAATTAACCATGAGATTCCCTTATTATAAAATTACCATTATAGCCTACCCGTTAGGTTAGTAAGAATAATTATAATTAACTTATGAAAATGCATTATGAATTCATTGGCTATCAATTGTTTATGAAAAATATAAATCAATTAGATATTTGTATTTTTGAGTGAATTAATTTTTGTAATGAAATTAATGATATATATATGAGTTATATACTTAATATTTTTTATATTCATCCAATGGATATTTTAGTTATAGTGTATGAATAAAACCCTATTTGATGTATAAAAACCTATTTTTTTCACCTTTGAATGGAGAACCCATTTTAAATTAAGATTTTGACACATTAATAATTTTTATATGACAAAATAAACATGTTATTTTGAATCAAGATATAAAAATTTACTTTGGATAACTTTCTAATAGTTTTCCAATAACTTTCATGTTTTGATGAATAGTAAAAATACGCTAAATTTTAATTAAAAACAAATTTTTTTCATTGAGATAATTTATATTGTTAAATTATAATAATTAATGGTTTTAAAGTATAAATATAATATATTTTTATCATTAAATATAATTTATATCATTATAATTAATTTTACATTGAATTCATAGGTAAAAATATTTCAATCTTTTGCAATGTTTTAACTTTTAAAACCAGTTTTCTCATTTTAACAACGAGATTAATTTTAAATTAATTAATGAAACTTCTATGTTATGATTTTTGAAAAATGGATTCCATATTTGGAATAATTAGGTCTAAATTATGTTAATAGGATACTTTTAGTTTTTGGAATTATAAATAGTAACTTTGGTAATTATTTTTATTACCATAGTTAAAGGTAAATCAGGTAATTAAGGGTAAAAATAATGTTATAAAATTACTTTAACACATATAAAAATCTTATTGGATGTCTAAATTCGACCCTTATCATCTATTTTTCTAAATTCAATCACTTTATGGCCACTTACCTATGAATATGACTTGAATGTAATAAAAACTAATGAATGTGACAAAATGTCACAATCTCATTTTATATAAGTATATTAATTTTAATATATGGATAACTAGGAGATAATATCAACTATAGATATTATTTGAAAGATAAAATAATTAAATACATCATATGAATTTATTTATAATTTTTAGAGATTAAAAAATTACCATCAATGATGACACAATATTGATGTAAAAATTATTTTATTAATAGAAATATCAAATAAATGGTTTTAAAAATATTAAAATAAATATCATATGAACTAATTAATATGATCCAATAATTTTCTAGATTACTATTACATGTTATAAATGTATTGAATATTTTTTTAAAATTTATCTCCTATATAAATTTGTTTTAATGTTAAATAAATGAATAGTGTCAAAATTGAAACTATTAATATTTTATGAAAATAACATTTTATTAAATTATTTAAAAATCATAAAAATATTTAAAAATCACCATATGATAATTATAAGTTATAAAATTTTATAAAATATCCATTTATGGTAAATTAACACCATACAAGTAAATATTTATAACCGTTGAATATTTAGAATGTTATTACCACAATTAAAATTAAATTGAATAACTAAGTGTTAATTGAAAGTATATAGTTTAAATTGAAAAAATAACTTGTCTAAAATTTATTGGTTGATAATATTACAACCCTATCTCATATCATCTTCAAAATTTGGACATTTTTGTGTTTTTTGGGTAGGGTTTTATTTTATTATAAATTATTATTTATAGAGTTTCCAAAAGTGCCCCTCACCACAATTATAAAAGGGCACCTACTACCTCACCTATTAACTTCATTTTGAGCCTTAAATATCGTAAATCCCCTGAAATATTTCCTTATAAACTTCCCTATTTTAATTCTAGAGGTTCTGGTCATCTTCAAAGACAACCTCTAGTGCTCTTAGTAGAGATTTAGAGGAAGCACGTCAAGGAAGAGGTAATCTCTTTTACCGATTCCTTCAAACTTCTTTCTTCTTATAATTTATCTTCATTAGTTGTTTCATTATAAAGTAATAAAATAAATGTCACTCATATATTGATATGTTATTATAAATATGAAACAACCATATTCCACCTTCTACCCATCCTATGAAAAATGAAATCACAACGCGTGTGTACGTATGACTTACCGTCTCCATGCTGTGGTGTAATCTGTTTTTCACCACCACCTTACTTGTATGGTTATGATGATGTAAATAATAACTATATACTATTATTATAACATGATACTGATTATGAAATATTATACACCATCCACTTTAATACCATTCAATAATTTTTGGAATGATATCATCGCTCATGTGTACGTACGTCCTACCGTCTCCACGATGCGATGCGATTCATTCAACATGATCTTCATTAAATCATGATTATATACATGAATTTAATTAATAAATATGATATATATTATATTAATATAATTATTTAAATGATATAACTATATACTAAAAATAGTAATAAGAAATTATCTGAAAAAACATGCATAAGAACATAAAGCAGTTAATACCCGAATAATGAGAAACAACGAAATGTTACTAAAAAACAGATAAAAATATGATCATAAATGTTATCATAACAATGATTATGATTATTTAATAAATCATTAAAATTATTTAAATTATTATACAATAGGTTCGGATATATATAAATAATATCGGACCTAAGGTAAAGGACAAATATGCAAATCTCATTTTTATCTGAGATGTTTTATTCATAAGTATTTACTAGGGTATAATTATCATCCAAATTCATGTTTACTAAATATGTATTTAAAAATATTATTTATATTTTTATATAATTTTTTAAATTTAATTTTACCCATTGGTGAATTTTTACTAAACGGTATGAATGGAATCTTTTGTCATTTTCAGTATAAGGTAATTTTGACTTTTTTAGAAAAAGTACAAGAAGAATGTTTTTTTAACTTGTACGACATGAAATTTTTTTATGATTTCAAAATACCTTATTTACTTCAATATTCCCCTACATGGTTACAAGATTATTTTTACATAAAATTATTTCTTTTAAAATTGTGTGGCATTTTGAGGTAGGAAAACACTTTTCAAGAAGAAAGGATATTTTCCTCAGTAATTAAATTCAATTGTCTTCTCAAAATTATTTTCCATCTAAGATGATACTCTTTATATAGGGTTATATTTCTAACCCTATTATTACCATAATTTTATTGAGTTTTATTTAGGAAATCCATTTGTTTTATATCAATTATGATGTAATGATGTTTAAGTAACCCATTTTATTTCATGGGTTATGCTATGGCGAATGTTTTTATGTTTTTTGTGGCACATGTAAGAATGGTTTAATTATGAGATGGGTGGGAACTATGTATCCCTACAATTCACTGGATAAATATTTATATATCATGAGATAAAAATTAATGGAATGGAAATTAAATCTGGTTCATTAATACAGGGCTAGAATGAGGAGTGAACTCGGTTCAGTAATGGAATTTGTCCGCTATGATGGTCTTGAAAATGAGCCTTGAATAATATGAAATGATTTTTATTATTATGTTTATATTCCATGAAATTTCATGTCTTATGTTATGACTATTTTAATTACATTTATCTTTTATGATTTATCCCATAACATGATATTATGATCTTTTATATGCATGATAAGATTTTCAAATGTCATGTTCTTATGATTATGATATGATTGATATTTCCCTCATTTACCCTTACTAATAATTTTAGCTCACTATTTCATATGTTTATTTTCCCCGTGTCATGAAGAAGGGTAATAAATAAGATATGTCAAAATGCAGTATAGTTAAGGAGAAATAAGCGAGATACAATGTGGATGTTATGTTTCCCAGTTTCTAAAAACACTAAACCTATACAGTCCTGACTTGGTTTTGTTATGTTATGTAATAAATATTCTTCAATGTTGAAGTAATATCTATATGTAAAGTATGGGCCATTATAATGGTCATAAAGGACCTCCTGATTTTGGAGCTCGGTGTCCACTAATGTATTCTTCGAGGTGGGATGTTCTACGAGGAATTATTCTAGGGATTTACATTTCACTGCCTTATATGAAACAAATTGGATGTCATATTTATACATAATGAACACCCCTTAGGCTAAGCACCCAATCAAAAAAGGATGACCAAGTATATACTTGAGTGGTTTAATATGAGAGACCAGATGGACATCATGGTGCTGTAAGTAATGCCTTAGCCTATTTATTACGAAGATGAGTATAATACCGTTCTTCTTGACATCATACTTTCATGTATTAGTACCTAGCATTGTTCATCTGAGGTAGTAGATATTTTTCTCATTCCCCACATCATTTTTCAATGTCAGTATAGTGCCCAATGAGTGTTCCATGGTAGACACATACAGGGTGAGTAACCTCCTTTCTACTGAAGGCATCATAACCAGTGGATGGAGTAGATAGTTTTTGATACATTCAAAGGCTTATTTACAGTCATTGTCCCATTGATAGGTGATTCTATTCTCCATTATCCTTGTGAAGGTCAGATATTTTTCGGCCACATTGTCTATGAAACATCAAATGTAGGTGAAGTGCCCTTGGATCCCCCTCAGCTATTTGAGGTTTCTGGGAAGTGATTTTGATAAAATAGTAATAGTATTTTCCAAGTCAACCTTAATGCCATAGCGGAATACCAAAAATCCAAGGAAAATTCCTAATGTTACTCTGAAAGTGCATTTCAGCAGATTCATCTTCAGACAATGTTATTGCAGCTTGTCAAATAATTTTTAAATATCTGTGAAGTGATCACATCACTATCAGAATTTGAACACTAGGACATCGACATAACATTTGGATATTCTTCCAAAGAATAGATTAAATATATGAATCATGGAGTGTTGATATGTAGAACCTACGTTCTTTAATCCAAAGAGAATGACCTGATAGCAAAAGATTCCATGGGGTGCTTTGAAGGTAGTGTATTATTCATATTTAGGGGCCATCATTATTTTATTATACCCTAAATACCCATACATAAAGGAAAGGTCTTTGAAGCTAGTAGTTGTATCAATAAATAGCTTTATTATTGGTAATGGGAAATTGCCTTTTGGGTAGTTATGATTAAGGTCTCTGAAATTGATGCAGACCCTAATCTATACATCATTTTTTTGATAGGGATGATGTTCGCAAGCTATCTTGGGGGTATTTCACTTCTTGAAAAAATTTAGCTTTTATTAATTTGTCAACTTATTAATATACATTGGTGGAATGATAGGGGTGAATCCTCCTAGATGATTTCTTGAAGCCTTAATTTTCACCAGGTAATTCGAGATGGTGTGTAGGCACATATAGATTCAGTCTAGGAATTTTAGTATAGTTATAAGAAAACACATATAAGTGTTTTTTTAGAAATGAAATGTACATATCTTGCTCCTTGGAAGTCATGGTGGAACTAATCAGTGTAGGTTATGAGTCTTCTTATATTCCCAAATTTAACCACCTGAGCTCATTGATGGAGGTGAAGAAACCTTCCTCAAATTTGGGTTGGTGTTCCTGAGATCATTCTATTGTTCTTAAATATCTGAGTTTGGGGATGAATTCTTAGATAGTGGAGTCAATATGGGGGTATATCTATCACTGTTGAGGTGAGAGAGTCTATAAGAAGAGATATTATTATCCCCTACTACATGAGTCATTATAGATAGATACTGGAGTTGATTTTCATTTACACTATCATTGGGGATAAGAGGGTATTGGGCCTCTGGGACCACTTCTATCACCTCAACTAGATTTATGGAGAGCACATAGTCACTTTCAATCATACACCATGGATTTTCATTGGCAGTTCCCTAGATGTTGGGGGATTCCACCTATATATAATCATCCACCATTGGTTTTTTTCCTCCCCTTTTATAGAAACCTAAGTATATGTGGCTTTGAAAGTCTCAAAGGTAGAACTATCACCATGTAATATTTCAAACTTTCCATCGATGGGGTATTTCATATTTTGATGGAATGTTGAAGGCACCATCATATGGTTTTTAAGCTAAGTTATTCCAAACTGGACAATGTATGTGGTGTCTTGATGGATAACCATAAACTCAGTTTCAGATGTGAGATCCCCAAACAGAGTTTTGAGTTTGATCTTCCCAAGAGGTCTTTTCTCACACTTATCATACCTTTTAATGGCCATCTTTGTGGGAGGAAAATCCCTTTTTATATATCCAAAACATAATAGGGTTTGAAGTGGGATGAGGTTGATCCCAAAACCATTTTCGATCAGATGCCTTCAAACATCGACATTATTGATCCTTCTTGAGACATATAGGGGCCTTCTGTGCCATTGGATGACCTCTTCCTGATCATGGTCAGTGAATGAGATGGAGACATGAAATTCTCCTGAAATGGTCTCCATTCGATAGACCTTGGCTGCAATGAATTCTGTCTCGAATTATTGTGAGATCTGGAGGGATTCAATGAGTGAATCCCTAATTTCTTTTGAAATATAGAGCACATCGAGGATTAAGAGCTTGTATGGGACATCTGCCATCTTTTTTAGAATTTTGCACTTTTGTTCCATAGGTTGGTGCTTCCAGATTTTGGGTTTCTCCTTACTACACGGTTCGGGAGTTAATGCATTCAAGGTGGATGGGTTTGGTGAATGTGTAGAGGTTGAGGGGGAACCTGCTGCTAGTGGAGTAGGTCACACTGTCCTTCCCCATTGTTTGTTATGATAAGATAATCTCACCCCCACTTGGCAGTCATACAAAACAACTGGGCGCGAATGATCACTAGAGGGTTCTCAGGCACCTCCATTCCTCTGTTGGGCTTACTAAAGAACTTTCCCATGGGTCTTAGTTGAATACATGTCTTCTGTGGGTACATGACCAAAATATTAGGCTCGAACACACCCATTCTATCCCCTATATCCTCAGTTCACATTCATGTGGCCCCCTATTCCCTGATTTAGTGCAGAGAACACATACTCGAAGGTATATTCATCATCGAAGAATGGGTCTGCCATGTGTATCATGTTGAAAAAAATAAAATGAGATCTTTTTATGATGAGGGTTACATTTGGTGGGGAGGTTCCCATGATTTTGATATTGTAAGGAAGAAATCTTTAAGATTCAGTGCTTGAATTGGAGCAGAATATGACTCCTCCTATTTAATTTCCTCTTTCTTCCAATGGTTACATCCACCTTAAGGAGGTGCATCTAATGTTACCTCTCTGGGTAGAATATCTATAGTGGGTCTGTACAACTGTGCTCTCAGTGTATCATGAGATCAGTCAACTATTTTTCGAGTCATCTAGTTGCCAAACTTCTGCCTATGCCTGGGCGATAATTTCTGCCAATCACTCTAATCTTCTGACTGGGAAAAAATTATGCAATCCACTTACTCTGAGGATGTATAGTTATCTAAAAAACAACAAGAATAAGAATAATTATTACATATCATTTTTACTAGTGGGAAATTATTATTAAATTTTACCATCTTGAAATATTCTATGGAATATGAGCAGAGTGAGACAATGAGTTAACACTATATTACGGGGCCCATAGAGGTTTAGTGCAGAAAAAATAAAAATATTAAATATATTATATAAGACACATGCTATTTTTTGAAAATTATAGAATATCTCTCCAACTGTGTCTCATATGATAAGTAAGATATCACCATTGGGTCCGAGATGTGGGGTTTACCCTAGACGCGAGATTATATTTGTGTGTGTCGGGTGTTTAGTTACATTGCAGGCGAGGGTAATTAATTTAATATTTTTATTATAATTTATTATAAAAAGTTATGTATATTTTAAATGGTGTCTCATATGAAAAATTTGAGATCACCTTTGGGTATGCGATGTGGGGTTTACCATAGGGATGACATTACATTTGTGTGTGTCAGGCGTATAATTACATTGAATGCGAGGGTAATTAATTTAATATTTTTATTATAATTTATTATAAAAAGTAATGTATATTTCAAACATTATCTCAAATGATAAATCAGAGATCACTTATGGTTATGGGATGTGGGGTTTACCCTAGACGCGACATACCATTTGTGAGTGTTGGGTGTTTAGGGACATTGCCGGTGAGAGTAATTAATTTAATATTTTTATTATAATTTATAATAAAAATTTAATATATCTTTTAAATTGTGTATCATATGATAAATTGGAGATCCTTTTTGGGCCCGGGATATTAGGTTTACCCTAGGCGCAACATAAAATTTGAATTTATAATAAATATTATTAATATTTAACAATTAGTCATATTTTTTCTTTTACAAATTTTGATAAATTTTCATAATTTCCTCATATTTTCAAATTAATAATAATATTTTTTAATTAACACTTATATTTACTATGTATTGATAATATTGATAAATTAATTATTAATTATTATAAATTATGTAATGATTATTATTAATGTATTTTTTTTATTAATTTATTAATATTTTTTAATTTTATATGTGTTTTTATATTTTTTTAAAAATTATTATTTTGTTTTTATAATTATCAATAATGTTAAAAATTATTTAAAAAACAATGACCCTACAATTTTTAAATATTATAAATTATTTAAATTAGTACTACATTTTTAATAATTAATATTTTTTATGAATTTTTAATAAGTCTCATAATTGTTATATTTTTTATAAAGTATTACAAAACATTATCCTAACTATTATTAAATTCATTTTTAATAAATATTACATATTTTAAATTTTTATTTTGTTTCATAAAACCATTTTTAATGTTTCTAATATAAAAAAATATTATAAATAATGTTTAGTTAAAATGATTTCATTAAATTATTTTTTTCATAATTCTTAAAAACACTAATTTATATTTATTTCAAACATTATATATATATATATAAAATACATAATCAATCAAATCTATTTACATCAAATTATTTTTTACACATTTTTTCAAACAAATTAACATATCAGATTTATATAAAAAGATATAAACATACATACATATTTATTCTTTATTAATAATAGTGACTAATTAATTATAAATTATTATAAATTACGTAAAGTTTATTATTAATTATTTAAATTATTATTAAATTTTTAATAATTATTATAAATATGTATATCACGATTTCATAATTAATATAAATACACAAAATGTATACTGAATTTTTTTAAACAAATATACATATCAAATATATATATATATATTATATTATATATTATATATATTATATACATACATATTCTGGTGTTAATATATATATATATATATATATATATATCAAAAATACTATACAATTTTTTAATGTTTAAATATATGTCTATGTGTGTGTATATATATATATAAATTCACATTTTTTACAACTTATATATATATATATATATGAAAAACCTTACTCATTTTTTAAAACTTTTGTGCACGTCTATGGGTGTGTGTGTATATATATCATGATTTCATAATTAATATAAATAAATCAAATATATTCTGACACTTTTAAACAAATATTTATATTAAATCTATATAAGCATATATATATATATATATTAAATCTATATAAATATATATATATATATATATAATCTAAACGGTTTTTTAAAATGTTTTTATTTAAATAGTCAGATATAATTATATATTGTTATATATATTACATGATTTCGTAATCAAATATATTTTTACATGTTTTTTAAACAAATATACATATCATATCAATATATACAAACATACATACATACATACATACATACATACATACATACATACATACATACTCACACACACACACACACACACAGATATATATATATATATCAAAAAACTTAATTTTTTTTAAATGTGAATATATGTGTGTGTTTGTATATATATAAAAAAATTAAATATTATTTTTAAACCTTATATATATGTATGTGTGTGTATATATATAAAAAACATTAGACATTTTTTAAACCTAATATATACATATATATTAAAAACCTTACATGTTTATATATAATCACATTTTTTTTAAATATATATATATAAATATTCACACGTTAATATATATATATATATATATATATATATATATATATATATATATATAACAACACATACAGATAAAAAAATTAAAAAATTAGAAAAATATCTACAGATCAATTAAAATAAACAGACCAGGCATGATAAATAGATAAATTATTAAACCAGACCAGACATGATAAACAGATAAACCAATAAATCACCAGATCTTGCATTACACGTTTTTTAACCTGTAAATATTGAATAAAAAAATTATATCCATCCTAAATACCAAATCAGGCATGATAAACGGATAAATTATTAAACCTAGGGTTTTAAAAAATAAAAAAATGAAAGAAAATGTATAAAAATCAAAAATAATAAAAATTAATATAAGAGGAATTCATACCACAGAGAGTCGAACCCAGATTTGATAAGAAATGGTGGAAATAGAATTCGATGTAGCAGAATAGAGTTTGGGGGGGGGGGGGTCCGGTGGTTTAGAGGGGCAGCGTCGCGACTGTGTGGGAGATGTGGAATGATTTTGTGGCATGGTGCGGTGGAGGGTTGCAGCGGCGCAGTGGAGTAATATAGAGGAGTGGCGGACCAACAATACGAAAGAGGAGAGGAGGTGTGACATTGTGCAGGATATGAGGAAGAAGAGGAGAGGAGGAGAAAAGATGGGCATCGTAGGTTAAATCAATGGTTTTTAGGAGAAAATATTTGCGACAGAATAAGTCATCCATAAAAAATAATCTATCACCAATAAGTTTCATGCTGGGTGGTGGGATATCCCACCAAAACTATTTTCGACGAGTCATTTGTTCGTTGAAAATAAACCATCATAATAAATTGATTTTCTATTGGCGAAAGACCCAATTTTGGAGATATATTCAATTCATCACATATACATGTGTATGGAAAAAATAATATATATAACATTATTATTTTACCGTACAACATTCACAACTCCACATCATCTTAGCTCAATGGAAAAAACCACACCCCAAAATCCACAAAACCATCATTTTTTATGAGGTTATCTACAAGGGAAATGTTTGATATTTTACTCTAAATAGGTTCTAAGACCTAGAAACTATAAATTGAGTAAATTATTAAATAAGAAAATTCTTGGACTATTTAATCAGCCAAAAAATGATATTTCAATACTCTCTAGTATCCCTAGAAGAATTTATACCCATAGGGTAGAATTCAATAAAAATTAATAAGTAGAAAACTAAGCCAATAATAAGACCCATATTTCATCATTTTTTGATCCCATACACCTCCTAATTTTTTTTATTATAATCTCAAAATTTAAAAAAATCCATTTATAATTCTTTAAACCCATAAAAACAATTTAGGGTGGAGTCAAATAAAAAGGCTAAAGCAACCACCAAATCTTTACTAAACTACACCAACCATTTTATTATTATATGTATTATCACAATTATTAGATACCTATAGTAATTCATATATAAAATTACTTATACATTTTATAATGAGGTTATTAAAAATTATATATAAATCTAATGAAATTTATAAATATGAATTAGTTTTATTGAAAACTAAGACTGATCTTCATTATAGTACAAGAAATAAATCAATCCACCGTATGAATGTTATAATAAGCTATTACATAGATAATTGACAATATCTTCACCTAGCTTTGAATTTTAATCCGATCCTACAAATAGGGTGATTCAAATCTAATAATGAATTTTAACTCATTAAATAACATTAGTTAAATTAACAGTTTCCCTTAATCTTCCATTTTTAAGACTTAAAAAGATATAAAACATATAATACATATTATACCCTTTGCTGCACTATTTTCTAAAAATTAACATACATGAGTCATAACATTATATACAGACCTAAAATTTATTTTAAAAATATTTGAAATATTTAATAAATCTTTTAACACTTCAAAATTTTAAAATATTTTATCATTGGAAGATAAGTATCAGTCTAACCAAACATATAATTTGTTACATTTCCTCTATATGTTGGATTATTTCTAACTAAAAAGTTAATGGAGAGATATTTATAAAATGAAAAAAAAAACATTTTTATGATTCTAGATTTATTGAAAATATTAATTCATTGTATATTGATTTTAATATATCCTTGAAAACAAATCATTCATTTTCAAGTTCAAAAAATCTATAGAACTGATGTTCAGTGGGTGGATCGAATGATTTTTATTGACATCCTTTGAAACCGGTCACCCATATAAAAAATATTATGTATCAAATATAATTTAGGCACCTAAAATACATGTCTATCATCATTATTTAGAAACTTATTTGATGGTGATACTCTTATTCAACTCAAGTTAACTAATCAATAACTTAAATAGAATATTTCACGACATGTGTTTCTTTATTCATCCATGTAATGTATTCCAACACATAATCAATATAAATTTTCCACTCAAGTAGAGTTATCCTATCATTTAAAAGTGTCTTTATAGTTTGGTTCATTTATTCCACTTACTTCCATATGAAGTGAACCTCATGTACATATTCACTCTTTATCCATCATATACAACATGCTCAAGAGTAAAACTTCATGATACTTTATAGATTGTATATCAATTTCATAATATAGACTCCACAATTTAATAAACTTATCATTTTCAGTATTCATTTATAAAACTCCAAAATTATGAACATTTTCTAGATCCACATCATTAGATTTCATATCATCTGTACACATCAATTTAAAAATATGTAGTACACCATTAAATTAACACATTCCTTAGCTTCACATAATCTTATACATATTTTGTTTTACAAGTATACCATATGATTTCCTTAATATGTAATAGTTAATAGATTTTGGATATTCTAATAAAATATCCTTTAAATAACTCTATATATGTTCAATCAATTAAACATTATTTCTTTAATAAATTATTCTTACAAACCATTAAGAAAACTCATGTCATTAAAATATTAGTCAATAGAGTAAAATAAAATTACCAAGATATTAAATTTCTTGAGAAGATTTAACTTGGATTAATTCTTCATTAATAGATAGTGTTAATGTACTAATACTAAAGGGAGTTTATCACCACCAAATTATCAATTTGGATTATGTTTTAGAGGAATTTATATTCCTCAATGTGTGATCAATTTTTGTGACACATGAAAATACCACATTGTAACTTCTTATAAAGCGAGATACTCTATTACTTCTTCAAAATTCATGGATGTGAATTGTGTAATCATATATTATTATTATTCAAATCCTTATCATATAAATTGGTGAACTCTTTTCTAATTTTTATTTCACAGTTATAGTAAGTCTTCATCATCATCTTCTCATGGAATGCAATGTCATCTTATCATAATGGTCAAAGTGAAACATTATTTTCTCCTTTATTATATCTAATATAGGATGACTTATTTTATTTTTAAAAATTATAAAAAAATTAATTCATATGGTATTTACATCATAGGTAAAATTATATTTTATAAAACAAATGTTCTAATGATAATTAGACTAAGGTAATTTAATCACAATAAAATGAAATTTTATTAATTATTTTCATTTGAGTTTTTCCATTCCATAACATTAAATAAAAATTAAATAAATATATAATTATATATTTGAACATTAATTAATAATTATTAACTATACATGAGGGAGTTTATATTTATAAAACATTAATGTCAATATAAGTGGTCAAACCAACACTGTAATGGATGTTTTAAAATAATTAAAGAGTAAAAATAAATTATTATTTAATTATTATATCCATATTACATAGGTATTGTGAAATAATTTTTTATTATAGTTATTAATTTTATTTAAAAATGTTAAGAACAAGATGTGAATGTAAATATCATTTGAAGAAGTTGTTATCATTTAGAATAAATCAAACCTTTACTTGTAACATTTATGTTGAATAATTTTGTAATTCTTGTAGCACAAACTCCTAAAATACATATAAGACGTTTATTAGAGTGAATTTGGTAAAATTTTAGAGTTAATTGAGAAATTTTGGAGTTATTTTAAAAGGATAGTGAATTTGACATTTTATGAGTGAAAATGAGTTTACTTTTTGAAAATAACAATTACTTAATGGATAAGGAATGTAATTATTTATGGATTATAACCATAAATTGGACTAAATAACAAGCAGGTCATTAGTTACTCATGTATAATTTATATATATATATATATATATTAATTTATATACCACTTATATCTTATATTATATTTGAGCATATTTATCATTCACCAAATTGTTACACTATCCACCAAGGTAATTTTTTTTAAAAAAATAATATTTACCGTCTTACCAAAATTTAACATCTCGATTCTAAACATGGAATCTATTTTATTAAAATCAATCTCTAAATATGAGAAATTTATTTCTTAAATAAAATCTAACAATTACTTAATAACCTGTTTCATGAATAAAAGTTATCTCTTTACTAATAAAAAATTATTATTATTTCATATAATTTCATTATTATTTCTTAGTTAATAATTATTTATTAATATATGTCCAATATAATATTTTTGATGGTTAATAAATATTTTAAACTTTTACATAGTCATTACATATAATTTATTCCAAACT
The DNA here is from genome assembly GCA_963277665.1 of Viscum album. Lineage (NCBI taxonomy): Eukaryota > Viridiplantae > Streptophyta > Magnoliopsida > Santalales > Viscaceae > Viscum > Viscum album. The sequence goes on from OY728123.1 coordinate 1,763,979,823, forward strand.
ATTATATACAAAACATAAATATATATAACAATTATATAATAATCAGTTTAATCTTCTACCTTCCCATATATTCCCTAAAACAATTCTCCAAAAATAATTTATATCATTCACTAAATTATTTATGAAGATTTATAAAACATACCTAACATTTTTTTCTTTGTATAATGATTCTAATAGTTATGATATTTTTAATAGATTATGAACCACCATATTTCTACTTATTATTTATTGTAATTATGGTGAATAAATACATTCTATTTATTCTATTTTTTAATTGTAGTTATGGTGAAAAAAATATATTCTATTTATACTATTGTTTTTTTATTTAATTTAAAGTTATTTATTTATTTAATTGAATTATTTTTAGTTTTAAATATGTTATTTTTTAAGTAGTTTATTTAGTTCTAAATATTTTGTTTATTAATTAGTTTATTTAGTTATATATTATTTGAAATAATAGTTATTTTTAATAATGATTATGTATAGAATACATATAGAATAAATTATTAATAAACATTCTAAAATTTTGGTATCATAAAGTTTATATTGTTATCTAAGTAATCAAATCTATGTCTAGATAAAAAAACCGACACTTCTTTTAGAGCACCGAACCCACCACATGTGAAACTAGCTTTTTTTAGAGAGAAGTAGTGGAATGAAGAGATATGAGTGTAGAATGATGAGAGGATAAGGGAGGGGGTTCCCTTTTATAGGGCATTAAGTAAAAAGTGGTAGGGGTGCCTCCTTTAGGCTTTATGTTTGGTGAAAGGTGGTAGTGGGGTTTCCAACTTTCACATAAAATAATTGAAAAAGGCGGAACCCCCTACCACCTTTTCCATGTCATCAATCCGAGCCAAAATTGGGGGGGGGGTGATGGTAGCCCCACTACCAGCTTTGGACTAAACAGAAAGGCTATAGTGGGGATTCCTCCTTTGAGGCATATTTTTTGAAAAAAAAATTAACCATGACACATTTTTTTAAAACACCTAAAAAAACTCCATTTTGGGACATATTTCACTATGGCCGATAGATCTCAACATAGGAGTTCAGGTAATGGGGTCTCCACAAAATGGAGTAGGTTGAATAATTTTATTAAAATGTAAAATGATCCTAATTACTTACTTGATTTTAAGGCATATCCTCATATTTCTTTCCCCATTATTCACAGTTGACTCCTATGGAGACCTAGGGAGTGATTCTCATACCAATCCATTGATTTGGAGCCTCTCCTTCATGATTTACAAGTGTATTCTCAAGGTAATACATCTCTTTAACCTTTTTTTAGTCCTCTGTCTCATTTTCTATTTTTCCTGGTGTAATCCTTCTTCCTAGAACCCCAATCACTATGTATGGGGATTTAGGGTTTTTGATTGTTTCTAACCTAGTGTTTTTGTTATCTAGGGTTTGTATAGGGTGGTTACTTGGGTTTTGTGTGTTTTTTGTAGAAGAAGACATGTTATGAATTAATTTCTCTCTAATTGAGGCATGTGTTTCTACGTTATTCCTTTATTTTAAAATTCATGAAAATATTGAGTTTTATAAATTTATATTTTTTTGTCAAATTATATCCATGTATTATATTTATTATGGATTTAAAAATTGTTTTCATGAATTTTAAGCTTGACATAAAAGTTTTAATTTATGAAACTCATAGATTACTTTGAAATTAAATGTTTTCACATTCTAAGAACTTATATAAACTTCTATAAGGATCTTTAAAAAAATTCAATGGTAATTGCTGGGGATATGATCCATTTTTATTTTTAAATTAAAAAACCATGTCTTATAGGATTTTTTGACTAAAAATGTGGTGTTATTTCATAATGGTTTTTAACGGGTATTTAAAAAATGATTTATAATAAATGAAGAGGAATTTACATTCTGATTCAAATTATTTTAATGGATCATTTGGAACTTCGTAGAACAAATGAATTGATACTTGTGCGACACTTTTGATTACACCTTGTGCTTATTTATCTACTTTAGGGGCTTTGAATTTATTATGTGATGATTATATATTGTGGAAGGGACCTTTAAATTTATAGTGATGATGATAACCATTACTTTGAAAAAGATACTTTAGTAAATTTACTTTTTCAATGATTATAATAAAATTCACAATAAAACACTTTAAATAAAGTATATTACTCATATGGTCCACAAACCAATATCTTCATGATGAATTTCCACTAGCTATTCCACATGTTTTATTGACTCATACATGATTCTCCACATGTTTTCCATGATGTATCTCATATGAATCTTCATAGACAAGAATATCTAGATGGAAACCACATGAATATATTCTTGGATAATCTTATATAGATGGGCTCCGTGTGTTATGAATATAACTTCCCTGATAGTAATTTCTACTCTCATTCAACTAATGTGATAATATTCTATAGTAATATTTCCTCATTGCATAATGGGTTATACATTTTTCCCAAAAAATCATCTACTTTGCAATACTGGATGTACTATTCTGAATATGCAGCGCCATGTTGCTTCATAATTAATCATACCCCCAAATGAGCTTTATTGTGGAACATAAGCTTCCTTATTGGAAAATTCTTCTACATGTATATAATCCTTTTATTCTATATTATTATTTCAAATCATTATTATAACCCTAACAATATGGGGAAAAATTTCATGCTAGAGGGTACATATATAATATTTACATGTATGTCACATCCTTCATAACTCTACCATGATAACAAAGGTTTAACACATGTGTATGTTCTCTAACCTATATGAAAAATGTTGAAGATCATAAATATGTATTCATGTATTTTTTGGAATGGAATCCCCACATAAAAACAAACCATGTTATAATTTTGGTAAAATGATATACTATATTTTTTTCTATGATTTAAGTGAATTTTTATTTTCGATGTTTTTTATCCCCTGATTCCCAAACACTAGTTTCCAAAATATGTGGGTCAATATTTCTATTCATTCCAAGAGACGAGTTGGATCAAATGATGTTTTGGGTTTTCTTAGGCCAATTCATTAAAAATATTTCCAAAACCTAGGTTTTTGGAAGGTCTAGGTTCTATAAGATCTCTCTAGTGACTTAGGAATTCTAGTATTATGGAGATTGGAATTTCAGGACTCAAGAGGTAAGTTGAGGAAGTGTCTAGATAACTCTTTCTCATTAAAAAGATCAAGTTTCCATGGGATGTTTGGACTTGAGTCTTGGGTTTTGATTTTGTTCTACATCTTTTAGATGTATTTTTATTTGGTAAAGTAATATCTAAATTCTTAATGAGTTATGTAATTTATTTTGGGTGTTCTCTTGATTTTCAGGGTGAAAAATGGAAGAACTGGAGATGAATGGTTATGTCACATGTTCTCATAAATCATACAGAGATCAGGGAGATAGTTTTGAGGACTTCATAGTCTATTTCATTAGTGTTACACAATTCAAAAAACCATGTGAAAAAATCATTCACATTTATTCCCCTCTCTCAATTTTTTAATTCATACTCTATAGATTCTAGATATACCCAAATTTGGTTATCACCTACTTAAGATAAATATAAATAGTGTTTGAAAAGGTTTAGAGGTTTTTTGAAATGAATTATTCATGATGTGTGATTCTATTCATTGACTATGAATAAAGTTATAATGGGTTTTTGTTGAAAAAGAGATTTAATAAAACTTTTAATTTAAAAAATTTTATTATTGAAAATAATTTCATTAATCCTTATAATAAATGTTATAAATTTATTGGTTTAATTATTGTATTTGAAAAACGTTTTGAAATTAAAGTGGGCCATTATATAAATTCTTTTAAAGGATTCTACTCAAATTTTAATTGATTTAAAATTTTAATAATGTAGTGAAATTATTTCATTCCATTTTAGAGGTGGTATGGGGAATTTTACCAAGGATAATTTGCTTAAAAAGAAGAGGGGTGATTTTATTTCAAATGTATTCCTAATTTTAACACGTTTTAAGTTATTTATTATTGGTTAGTGATTAAAGAAAAAAATATTTTGGATTTTTGTTTGATATATCTTTCCTTGGTGGATTTATATATATGGATTTGTCCCATAGTTTGGAATGGAACAATTTATTTTAAAGCATGAGGCATGAACTGATTCAGGTTTATTTGTTATGTTATTTAGAAAATACCTCTTATAATTTTTAATAATGTATATAGAAGGATTATCTCTAAAGAAGTTTCAATTGATTAATTCTACTGTTTCTTGAAGAATATCCCTTCAATTCTGAAATCTACCCAGACTATAGATAGGGTTGTAGAGTCTGAACATTATTTTATTTTGAAAACTATCCCAAAATACTTGAGCCAATATATTCCTTCTTTTGGAAGGGATGAAGATTTAGATAAATTGATAGATTGGTTTTAAATAATTGAGTGAGTCCTTAATTCTTTCAATACTTTTGAATCATTAATGATGAGTGATTTCATATTTTTTCAAGTTAGCGTGAGATTAGTTTTTTGAGAGTCTAGGATTCCTTATTAGTTGCATGAGGACATGTTTTGGAAAATTTTAAAGATTTTTTTCATTTGGATTTTATATTTTGAGGAAATTAAAGTGTAGAAAGATTTATTTGTGAGACTTTTTTAGGATGATCTGTCAATGAAGGATTATATCGACCACTTTGTAGAGCTAGTGAGGTTTCTAAATACTCTATGAAATCATATTTCTTTAGAAATGGTCTTTACCCAATAATCATATCAACTATATGAATATATATCTTAACATATTTTAAAGTTGTGTTTGATAGGTCTATGTAGGTAGAAGATGACCAGTCTAGGTGATCCTTAATGGGTGACACCTCGGTTCTACCTATTATGACTTAAGGCATCTCGTCTAACGTGAAAATGAAGTGGGGTGATCCTCTGTTGTAAGTGTGATTTGAAAAGGGTTAGTCCTATCTTGGCCTTGGTTGTGAGAAGAAAAATAATATTGTGTGATTTTAGTGTGGGATTCTAGAACACTTAAATTTATCATGTTATAAATATCCAAGGATATACCTTCGTTGTAGAATCTTTTGTTACTATCAAAAGTCTTGTAAGTTGATTTTTTTGATGAAGTCTCAGATATGACTTATTTTAGTGGTTTTATTTTGTGGATTTGGGATGAATTCAGTATTTTTAGTGTTTTTTTGGATCTTACTTTTTTATTTTACTTTTATTATTTTCTTATGTGATGATATCCATTTTGTGGTTTTGATCATGCTTGAATGATGAAATGTTTTTCTCATGGTTTGTATATGAGATTTTATTTGCGATGAGGAGGGTTTGTGATGGATAACATTGGTAACCATCAGATCTATTATTAGGTAACTATAAAATATGGTGTATTAGTTAAGATGTTGGATGGTGCTTAATTTATTTTTTTGGGTGTTTATAAGATGGTAATATATGATTGAGGTGCCAGTTTATTGTTGTTGAATTTCAAGAACTAAGGTGGGAGTCCATGTTATTTATTAATGTAGCTAGTTGTGTTTTGTGCCATTAATTTGTTTGGAGATGTCAGTGTTGTTTTAGGATTGGATTTTAAATGTTTTAAGGATTCTTTATATATAGTTATAGTGGTGGATTATATGAAGTTTTTAGTGTTTTTATGAATTCTATTTTTGAACAAGATCATTCTGGGGCCAGAAAATGGGGTGGTGGGGAGAATTATGACACCCACATGTCATTAAGGTGTATAGTATCTCTTTATTGTGGGATACTTGAAGTTTTAGAGTGTTTCAAAAAAAAATTCAACTGTTTCAAGCAGTCACAATTTCTATTTCATGTATAAATTTTTTGATAATTTTAAATGATAAATTATATTAATATTTTAAACATTTTTTCTAAGTACTCATTATTTTATTTATAAATGATAGGGAATCATTGGAACTAACATTTAAAATGAAAGGGAAAAATTATATTTGTGGTGACATAGATACTTCATGCAGTGATATGAAGTGTCATTCCACAATACAAGAAAAATAATATTGGACATAAATAAAGAAACCCATCCAATCATGATTCATGCTATAAAGAATAATTAATGTCACAAAAAGAGCCACATCACTATCCTTAACCAACCTTGAATGTGATATATGTTTATTTAATGACATAAATTATGGATTAAAGGAATTAATAGTTTAAATAAATAAATAATAGATGATATGTGATACTTATTCATGCAATTAAGAACTTTTTAAATATTGAGTTTTTGAATAAAAAGTGTTTTAAAGAGAAAAATACACCATTCAGGCCATGGAACACAATTCTTACCATGAAACCATAGTCAACAATAGATTAAATGAAGTGGTACTATTTGATTTCATAGGGATTTCAACCCAGTTTGACTGAGCATCACTTTGTGTGACTTGGACAATTGAAATATGATATTTTTTTACTATAAGGATAACCCTTGTGGGATTTTCCCTATAAATACTAGGGTTCAACTAGAACATGGGAGGGGAAAAATATTGGGATACCCATACCTTGGGAGGAATAAGGCTGCTCAGATGGAAGTTTCTCATTTGGAAACTTACTATTGTGCCACCTTCTTGGTTCTTTTAGATTTTATATTCCCTCATGACTAACATGAGGGGGTAAATTCTCTTGTTCCAAGAGTTATAACAATGGGGGTGTGTATTAAAGGAAATTTTTTTATATTATAATATATTATTGGGTTATTAAACTATACTTATTTTGTAAATATATTACCTCCTTCTTGTTTCATTATCATTGAACTTGAATTTGGATTGTTCTTTTAAATTCATGACTAATCATTTTTAATTTTTTATATCCATTGTGTGATTTAAAATAATTATTTTTATATAAGGTATTGAGACACCTAACCTATTAATGAAATCAAGTATTTGAATATAAATATGGGAAACCTATTAGGTTGAAGATTAAGTATAGAAACCAAGTAATTTCTTTTTCTTGAATTTGATAACAACTTGGCTAAACATATTATCACTACACTCCACTAGCACACAAAGAAATTACAAAACATGTAACATTGTTTCTAATTGATTTCAAAACACATACTTTCATTTTAATTAACTTTAATGTTTTTAAAGTGAAATTAAACTATCTTATGGGTTTGAACATCCATTTACCATGATTATTGGGTTAGCACAAGTATAGTTTTTATTTTTCGAAAATTATAATTTTTTATCCTATAGAAACTAATGATTCTCTTTAGATAGTGGTCATAAGTCATGAGGGTGGAAAAATAGGACAAAAATGGTTATGTTGTGAAATTAGGAGGTGATGTTTTAGATATATACCTTTATTTAATGAAATTATAATGGGATGGAAGGGATACACCATGGAAGGTGAACCACACTACATTGGGTCTTTTTTCATTAGTGCTTAGTCTTTTGATGAGGTCGACTAGGCTGAAGAGCATGAGGTATGACCTATGGTGTCTAGGGTCTTGGGTCCATCGATCCTGCCTAATTGGGGTGTGACACACCAAAATCAAATAGGGTGAATTTTCAAGAGTAATTATGAGGGATTTAACCACTCTTTTGGCTTGGGTCCCCTTGAACTATATTCTAGAGACCATGACATAGGATTCTTAGTGTATGGGTTCCATGTTGTGACTATACTATTGGTCGGAGTAGAGTACTCAAGAGGGGTGGGGGGGGGGGGGGGTAAATTGAGTATCTATAAAAATTTCTGTTGAAATTTTTTCTTAAAAGGTTCCCCAATAAAAATACATATAGCCCAATCAATCAAGGTAATACGGTTATAAAAGTTTGACTATTCAAATAACCTCTCAAAAGATTGATTAATTTTCAGTAATATCAGTATGAGTTATTGATACTACTTTTGAAGTTATTCTAATAAGAAAAACAATTATAAATTCTATCCAAGATTAAATATCAATGTAAAATCTAGTTATTTCTGAATTATACAGTAAAAAAGAGAAGAACTAAATTAAACAAAAAAACGGATAAAACAAGTAGTTCAGTCTCAAGCCGATACCTAATCCACTCTACTTAGTGATCACCTACCACCAAGTAGTTTATATTAATAAACTTTGACCTACACCCTGGATTGGGGAAAAAAATAGTGCACATGACTATCCAGGTCACACGACCTCTTCCATAGTTATTCATGGGTATAAACTACCAGGTCACACAAGGACCTCTTCCACACTTATCCATGGGAGTAAAAAAATGTAAAAAGATATGAGAGGAAGGATATATTATATCCTTCAGTTTAGTACAGGAGACATTGTGTGTTTTTAATACAGACACAGAAACAATATTCGAAAGCTAAAACAATACATAATAGAGTAAAGATGACGAGAAAAAGGTTAGAAGTGCTCTGAGTGTTATTCTATGTAGCTTTGGACTTATATGATGGAGTAGATGCAAGTATCGAGTCCTCTTATGAGAAAAAGATTATCGCAAGTCATGGTGTCTAGTTACGATGTCTGAGTGATGTTGTCTGGTTACGACGTCTGGGTCACGATGTCTGATCACAGTGTTTGGTTACGGTGTCTAATCATAGTGTCTCGTCATGGTGTCTGGGTCATGGTGTCTGGTCATGGTGTTTGGTTACTTTTTCAGAAAACCAAAACCGGTGGTAGAATCATGGTTTCTAAGACTTAGCCAAATATCTGTACACAAAATTAAGTAGTAATATTCACAGAATGCATTAGACTAGATCATTCATAAAATAAATTCATTATAGAAATAATTAAATATAGTTTTCAATAATCAAAATTGATTTATAGGAATTAAGATCTTGGGTAAGTTTATTTAAAGCATAAAGAAATCAACCATCTATACACATTATTTGAGATAGATTAAATAGTATTAACAATATTTATAGGATGTATAGGATTTGTGATAATTAAAATATGATTAAAACATGAGGAGTCTAACAATATCCCCCTTTTTGATGATCAAAAATCATATCTGTTTTTACTTTTCCATTCTCCCCCATTTGGGATTATCAGAAAAAATACAAGAAAAAGAGAATGAACATAAATAAGAGAATAGAGAGAAACAATTCACATTTCATTAGATAAAAAATATGTGGTAGTACAAGCAATAGGAAAAAATATAAAATCTCCCTATCCAAATAAATTTTTCACTATTTTTCAGCACAAGTTGTCTTTTTCTTTTCCATTAGTAGAAGCATCTGAAAGAGCCACAAGAGTAGAAGTAGAAGTTGAAGAAGGGAGTGATCCAACTGAAAAAGAAGGGAGAGGGAGTCCTTAAAAAATAGAAGGTACCAAAGTAGGTTTGTTGGAAGACCGAGGAAAGTTTTGGTCAAGGGTAACAGGTCTGATCTGGCTAAGAGCCTATGATACAGACATTAAGGTAGATGAAAAATCAGTGGATGAGGAAGGATGTAGACTAGGCCGCAAGGGTGCAGTTTTAAGAGCCACAATATCAGTGCTTTGCACATGAAGATAAGGCTTCAACAACTGAATGAAGTCTGCAATAATCTTACCACCATACTGCATTTATTTCTCAAAATCATCTTTGTTCTCTATGTACATGTCCAACAAAGGAGTGAAATCTTTCATCTTTTGAACTTGAGTCTTGAAGGCTTGAGTGAAAAGAGGGATTTTTAAATTCTCTATAAGATACTTGAAATGATTGGTCATATCATGCTTAGAGAAAATCCTATTAAAGTAGAAATCCATTTTCTTTGTAATTTCCTCCTAAGCATCATTTGCAATCTTTGAGTGAATCCTTTCCAAATCAAGTACCCTGTCACTATTATTGAAAACCGTAGATAGAGTCTCTTTTCCAAAGACACTTAGAACTGATTTAAGTACCATTTTAACAATAGTTACGAGTAGATCACTGTCAAAGGAGGGTTGAGATGACTGTCCAGAGGTACTAAAGGCTGTAATAACTGAAGTGAGGGACTTTAGTTGATTCAGAACTTTTTGTAGACACCCCTTATACTCATCAATAAGTTTTTTTGAGACCAATAACATGATCATGCATCTCTTGAACTATCTTCTTGTTTCTCTCATCCACTTTGTCAGCTAATGAAGTCAGGTTTGATTGAATCAGAGAGGTAGGTTCCTATGGAATCTGACCACTAACATCATTAATAGGATGAGCAATATGAGCTTGTCCTGATTGCAATATTTTTTCATATCTTCAACCATAGCTCTGAGAGAATTCACTTCATCACTTAGCTATTTGTTCTCAATTGTGACCTCTTAAATTTTATGAAGCGTTTTTAGTTGAATCTTTCATATGATCTTATCTAATAGTAGGGAAACATCTCCATAACTTAGGTTTTTATAGGAGCAGGCTGTGTGTTCATGAGTTTTTCAACTCCAGCCAATAATCTTGATCAAAAGGGTTTCAAATCGTTATTACTTACGAAGGTAAGAGGTTCTTGTGAAGGTTCAGGAACATGAGTTGAGATAGGATCATGTTCCTTGGTAGATATTACTTCAAGATCAGAGACCAGTTTCAATTGAAACACAATAGATAGGTATATACCTTTAGCTAAGGCTTCCTGGGTATCATTCACATCAAAGTATCTAGGGTACTTATACCAGTTATCCATAGTTCTTTGATCAACTAGATTAGTAATTTAAAAACTTTCTAGACTAGGGTGCTTATCACCCTCAACAAGTGCATCTCTTACAGAACTAAGAGATTCAGTTCCTTGATCCAGTTCTAAAATATCATCTCCAATACTTTCACCCATTTATTTTCTAGTTAGATGGAATGCTTGTTCCATTATCTTTCTAGTAGATAGGATAACATTTGGATTAACTTTTTCTTCCAAAAGTTTTTCAATAGCAACATATTTATCAATAGAAAATTATTCTTCTAAAGGATTTTTAAGAATAACCTCTTCTCTTACATTAACAACAAATTCTTTTCCAGAAGCAGGTTATTCTTCCAAATAAATACTTCTTTCAGGAATAGGTGCTTCCTTCCAAACTTTATATTTTGGAATAGGTCCACTGTCTTCCTTATCCAGGATAGTTTCTTCTGTAGGTGCAATGACTACTTCTTCTTCATCTTCAACAGGATAATCAACAATTTTATCTGGTTCCAAACCAGGATCAGAAGTGTTCATAGGTCTTGATGGATGCTCAACCAGATTAAACTTTTCATATACCCTTTCATTATCCTCCACCCATTCCTTTCTACATGGATTACAACTGATTTTCATTCTTTTGACTGTAACCATTGAGATAGTGAATTCATAGTCCTTTATGACTTCTTCATTAGGTATAACAATTCCTTTAGCATATATCATAACTAAGATTAACCTTGAGTAGAACAAAGAGGTATACTTTGAGGTTGTCTTTATCAACTCACACATATGAAGTATAAAATACTTTCATAAGTTAATCTTGTGTCCATTATTCATAAGATGTATCAAAAATACATCCTGATACTTGAGGGTAGGAAAATATACTTTCCTTTGACTAATCGGATTCTAAATAAACTTAAATAGTAATATGGTTTCACCATCAAACTCAGTAGCAATATCTCGTCTATTCTTTTTGTTGTAAGTCAAGCTTCCCAAAGCCTCTTCTAAAATAATGATTTCACTCGGAGGATGATGACTTCTCTAGTAGTCCTAAAAAATTCCTTCATGAGGAATCCCTAGGAAATCATCCCATAAACTTGAAAAAAGGTGCATTTTTAGCCATTAATCCAACTTCTCACAACAAAACCATCTTCTGTATCAAAAGAGAACTGAAAAAACTGATAGAACTGGGCAATAAGATCTGGGTAAATCGGCTTTGTCTTCTTTGTAAACTAATATAGCCATACCTTTTATTTTAATACTTTTAACACTAAATACATACTTGACAGCAACCATTTAGGGCATATTTCCTTTTCTAGTACCACAATTCTATCAACAATGTTTGGGTTCAGTGGTCCTTCGGGTGCTACTTTTGGTACTCTTTTCACTTTATTCTTAGATATGCATTTCTCAGGCGTTGAAGAAGATGGTAACTTCATTTTGGGCATTCAATGAGAGGTTCAAGAGAGATAGATGAAGGATTGAAGGAGGTATTATGGTTTGAGAGAGAAAGATTTTGTTTTTGAGAGAAGAAAGCTCGAGTGAAGAAGATAGTGAAAAACATTTGGTTTTTATCATTTAGGGATTTCAAGCATCATAATTAAAAAGAGTGGGATGAATATAATAAAATAATTAACACAATGATATGGGTAATAAAATACAAATAAAATGAAAAAGTGTCTTTACGATGAGACCGGAATAGGTTTTCATGGTGAGATTAGAACATGTTTTCACAGTGAGATCGGAACATGTTTTCACAGTGAGACCAAAACAGGTTTTCATGGTGTCACCTTTATGGTGTGTCTCCACACGATGTGACCGTAATACTTGAGACAGTAAGCACAAGATAGTAACTGAGAGATAGTAACTGTGAGACTATAAACATGAAATAGTAACTTGCAGAACTGTGAGAGTTAGACAGCAATATTAAGACAGTGACTTGTGAAACCGTAAACTGTAAATAGTAAGTCATGAAATAATATACTTTCTAATTAAGATTTATCATTCTTAATTCCTGTATGATTTAATCTATCCTTTTAGAATTTAATGGTTTGGTGAATATATCAAAAGCTGATATTCGGTTCCAATGAATTCAAAAGTGATATCACCTTTTTGATAATGGTCTCTCAAAAAGGGATGTCTTACATCAATATGTTTTTTCCTAGAGTGTGAAACATGATTTTTTGAGATGTTAATAGAACTTGTATAGTCACAATTTATAGGTACATGCCTGAATTTATTTCTACAATCTAGTAATGTGTGTTTCATCCACAAAATATTTGCACAACAACTACCAACAGCTGTGTATTCAGCTGTGGTAGTAGATAATGCAACAAAGTTTTGTTTCTTACTACACCATGATACTAGAGACTTTCCTAAAAAATGACATGTTCTATAGGTTCACTTTCAATATAACTTACAACCACTGAAATCAACATCAGAATAACTAACTAGCTCAAATGATTGTCCTCTGGGATAGAACAGTCCTAGATTGGGTGTATGTTTGAGGTATTTGAAAATCCTTTTAACAACATTTAAATGAGATTCATTAGGGTTTTCTTGAAAATGAGAACACATACATACACTAAACATAATGTCAGGTTGGTTATTAGTTAGGTAGAGTAAGCTTCCAATCATTCCTCTATAAGTGGTTTGATCAACAGATTTTCCACCTTCATCAAGATCCAACTTACAAGTAGTACTCATTTGAGTATCACTACTTTTAGTTCAATCCAAGCCAAAAATTTTTAGAAGATCTTTTGTATATTTTATTTGATATAAAATAATACCATATTCATTTTGAAAGATTTGGAATCCAAGAAAAAAATTTAGTTTACCCATTAAACTCATTTCAAATTCATTCTACATCATTTTAGAAAATTCAATACATAAATAATTTTCTGAAGATCCAAAAATAATATCATCTACATAAATTTGAACTACTAAAACATCATTGAAAATTTATTTCATAAAAAGGGTAGGATAAACTATACCTTTTGTAAAACCTTTGGAAATTAGAAAAGTATTTTGTTAGGTCCACTAGGCTGGATACCCTGAGAGGGGGGGTGAATCAGGGTATGACTAATTAAAAATTAATGCCCGTTATGATCTTGTTTCGCTGTTAAGCAAAACACTCTTCTCTCTTTTCCCTGTTGCACGATATAAACAGAATGTAAAGCAAGCACAAGACACAGCAATTTTACTTGGTTCACCGCTAAGGGCTACGTCCAAGGAGCATACGCCGACAGGTTGCCGGTCGTACCAAATTCCACTAATCTTCACTAGCTGTGGATTACAAGGTTCGGGCTAGATCACTTCTATGCCCAGGCTCACTGCCTTTACAATGTTTAGGGTCAGCTCACTGCTTTCCCAAGGGTCACTCCCTGTTTCTCTCTCTCTGGCTCACTGCCGGTGGAGAGGATCACCTTCTTCCTCTTCCTGAGCTCACTGCTCTTGGATGGAATCCACTCACAGTTTATATACCTGTAGGTCTCTTCATTTTCCTGAAAGAATGCATATTCTCTTGTATGTAGATGCTCTCTTGAAGTTTAACTTTCACCCGTTGATGAATATCTCTTTGCACCGAAGGTATCGGGCAAACTTCCAGCTTCCACACAGTCTGAAAATCACTGCGGGAACAAAACCTTACTTGGCGCGCAAGTCAACCTCGGCGCGCAAGTATCGGCGCGCAAGTCTCAACGGGCGCGCAAGTCCTCCTCTGACACTTGCGCGACACAAGCTTCCTCAACTCCAAACTTGCGCGACTCTCTTCCCTTTACGCCCAAACCACTATTGGCACGCAACTGCAGACCGGCGCGCAACTTCTAACACCGGCGCACAACTTCAACCACTGGCGCGCAAGTCCCACCTGCACGACCACACACACCACTTGCGCGACCACCACACCTGCGCGACGGGAGCTCTCGTCTTGAACTCCGGTGAAAAATGAGGAGGGGTGGTCCGGTATTTATAGGCAATCTGACCACCCTGCGCGACGGCGCGCAAGTCACATGCGCGACCCAATTTCGGCGCGCAAGTCTCCTCTCCTTTAGACACTTGCGCGACCAACTCCCAAACTTGCGCGAACCTATTTCCTTAGACATATTTTGATCTTCTGATCTTGAAAAACATGTGGCGCGCAAGTTTCCTATACTCCAAGTCCACGACACGCAAGTCCCTTTGCCAAAAACACTTTTCTTCATTTGTCGATTTTCAGGCCCAAAAATTTGGCAAACACTGGAAAACGGCGTCACCTTGTATCTGTTCTTTTGTACCGCCTCCAGATCTTCCATTCCTTTTATCGACGTTCTTGAATCAAACATGGATCGTTGACCTCAGCTCTTGAACTCGACATTCCATCATGAAATCCTCTTTGTCAACAATCACAACTCAGATGTCCACTTTGTCAACAAACACAATCACCTCAAAAAGGCTTCAATGATACCTTGAGGGATTTTTGCCCAACAATCTCCCCCTTTGGGTTTGTTGACAACTCTTCCAAACAAAGATACGTCATTGATTCTTCAACCTCCATTCTCCGCATTGCGATTCTGATAGCGACCAAGGATTTACTCAACACATACTCTAAGCCCACATGAGCAATGCTCGGCGTGAGAAACAAGAGTAAATGAAAAGTTCATCAATGAATCACTTTGTCTCTAACATCCATTGTTGACACCAAACACTGTCCAACACCACTCTTCTTCTTTTATCACGATCCTCAGCTGTCGTGATATCTATTCTTTGATCGATCACTTCTAGCATCGTCAGATGTAATACGCTCCCCCTTTCTGCTCACAGCTTCAACACCTCTTTAGCCATATTTCCTGTGTTGTCCAAGCTAAGCTCTGGCTAAGCACGTTCAACTAGCTTCAACTCCCCCTATCTGGCTGCTCCACCTGTCAGCGTCTCCCCATATCATTTATGATTTATCAAATCTCCGCACTGTATCCCCCTTGAACAACCACAATTTTCTCCCCCTTTGTCAACGAACCCAAAGGTCACGCCTTTGTAGTCTGTAACATAGTAGAGAACACATTAGCACAGTATGGAAAACACAACATACCTCGGGGAGAGGGGGGGGGGGGGGGGTCCCGCGTCCACACTATTTCAAGTGCGGGGAATCGACTGAACTCCCAGAGCTAGTCGATGCCTCTCAAAAGCTTCCTTGGGTAAGGCCTTTGTCAGAATGTCTGCAACCTGTAACTCTGTAGGCACATACTCCAACTTCACGATGCCCTGCTCAACCTTCTCCTTGATGAAATGATACTTGATCTCAATGTGCTTTGTCCTGGAATGATGGACAGGATTTTTGCTAAGATTTATAGCACTTGAGTTGTCACACTGGATTCCGATCGGAGACTTTACTTCAACTCCCATATCCTCAAGCTGCTGCTTCATCCACAATAACTGTGTGCATGCTTGAGTGGCCGCAATATACTCAGCTTCTGCGGTGCTCAATGAAATGCAATCTTGTTTCTTGCTTAACTAAGAAATACACAATCCACCAAGATAGAATGCACCACCAGACGTTGATTTTCTATCATCTGCTGAACCGGCCCAGTCTGCATCAGTATATCCCAATAACTCTGTCTGAGATTTGTCATTGTATGTCAAGCCGAAGTCCACCGTGCCCTTGATATAACGAAGTATTCTTTTCACTGCAAGCATGTGACTTTCCTTGGGATTACTCTGATATCTCGCTGCTTGGCATGTGGAGAAAACAATATCAGGCCTTGTTGCGGTTAAGTACAACAGACTTCCAATGATTTGCCTGTATTCTGTGATATTAACTGCCTTGCCATCCTCATCTTTTGATAATTTCATCCGGGTAGCAACCAGAGTCTTCATTTCCTTGGAATTATCCATTCCAAATCTTCCTAGAACCTCCTTGGCATATTTGGATTGAGAAATGAAAGTTCCATTCCTTCCTTGTGTCACCTGTAGACCAAGGAAAAACGTTAGCTCTCCAATCATTGACATTTCAAACTCATTTTTCATGAATTCGGAAAACTGTCTGCACTGAGCTTCATCTGATCCGCCAAAAATTATGTCATCGACATACACTAGCACCATCATCCTTTGATTACTGTCATTGCTGAAATAGAGGTTGTAGTCAACTCCTCCCCGCTGGAAACCAAGCTTCTTCAAGTACTGATCAAGCCTTGAGTACCATGCCCTTGGTGCTTGTTTCAGCCCATACAACGCCTTCTTCAGCCTGCAAACTTTTCTCTCATCCTCATGAATGAGAAAACCATCTGGCTGCTCAATATACACCTCTTCTTCCAGAACCCCATTCAAGAATGCGGATTTGACATCCATCTGGAACACTTTGAAGTTTCTTTGCACTGCTATGGCCAAAAATAATCTGATTGTCTCCAGCCTTGCAACCGGTGCAAATGTCTCATCAACATCTATTCCCTCTATCTGGGAGTATCCCTTGCACACTAGTTGTGCTTTGTTCCGAATCACTGTTCCATCTTCATTCATCTTGTTGCGATAGACCCATTTAGTCCCGATGACATTCTTGTCTGCTGGCCTCGAAAAAATCTCCCATGTCTGGTTCTTCTCAATCTGATCAAGCTCTTCATTCATGGCCTGAACCCAGTTTTCATCTTCAGCTACATCAAAAAAACATTTCGGCTCCACTTGAGACAAAAACGATGCTTGTTGCGATGATTTCATTCTTCGAGTCTGAACTGGAGCTATTTGATCACCAATGATATTCTGCCTATCAATTTCAGCTCGACTCTTTGGCTTTCTCACAGACACCGACTTGACACTTTCCTCTTCATTGTCAGTATCTTCTTCTGAGTCAGCTTCTGCCACTTCTGCTCCCCATGGTTGCTTACCTCATCATCACTTTCATCCAAGAACTGTTCACTGGATCGTTGAGTATTCTGCTCATTTTCAACTATAGTGACATCATTGCTTTCAATGATTTTTCCCAGCCTTTTGTTGAAACATTTATACGCTTTGCTTTTCCCGGAATAGCCAAGGAATATCCCTTCATCTCCTCGTGCCTCAAACTTCCTATGATGTTCTTTGTTGAGAATGAAACACTTACTTCCAAAGATTTGAAAGTACTTCAACGTTGGCTTCTTTCCGTACCACAGTTCATATGGAGTCTTCCCTTGCTTCGGACATAACAAGGACCTGTTTGAAACATAGACCGATGTCAGAACTGCTTCCTTCCAAAATTTCTCTGGCAGGTCCTTATCAATAAGCATTGTTCTGGCCATGTTGTTGATGATCCGATTTCTCCTTTCAACTACTCCATTCTGTTGGGGAGTTCTTACTGATGAAACTTGATGCCTTATCCCATGTTTCTCGAGATAGTTTTCAACCTGACTGTTTGTAAATTCCGTACCGTTATCAGTACGAAACTTCAGAATTTTCTGCCCAAGCATCTTTTCTGATTCCCTCCTGTACTGCTTTATGCAACTGAATACCTCTGTATTATGGGTTATGATGAATACCCAGGCCATTCTGCTATAGTCATCAATGAAAAGTACATATTACCTTTGCCCATTTATAGCTCGTGGTGAGATAGGTCCACATACATCAGCATGCACCAGTTCGAGCACTCTAGTTGATTTCTGTTCCTTTGGCCTGTATGTCTTTATGATGATTTTCCCTTGTTGACAAGCATCACACGTATGAGTGCGATCACGTGATAGTTTGGGAAGGTCTCTAGCATCATCACATTTAACGAGATCCTCCATAGATGGTTGGCATAGATGACCAAGTCGCTTATGCCACAGCTGGTTTTCTTCCTCTCTGGATAAAAGACAAGTATCTTCTTCCCCACTTACAAGATAGAGATTTCCCTTTGACCTTTTTCCCTGCAGAACAGCTGCTCCATCTTTTCCTTTCACAACACACATCTTCTTGGTAAATTGGATAGAGTTCCCAGAGTCACATAGTTGACTGACACTGAGTAGATTATGACTGAGACCCTCTACTACCAAGACATCAGCATGTCTCATCTCTTTGCCCCCAAACTTGGCTTTCCCTGAGCCAACAATCTTCAGGCCTTCATCATTTCCAAATTTGACAACTCCTTCTTTGTCATATTTGATGCCTGTAACAAGATCCTTATTACCCGTCATGTGGGATGTGCAACCACTATCAAGGATCCAAACACCAGATCGATCTGATGCTTTAAGGGCAATCTCCGCCACCACATCCTTCTCATTTTTCTTCTTCTTGGTCCATACTTTTTCTTTCACACTCGGCATGGATTGAGGCTTCTGTTCTTTCTCAGAGTATGATGGACCACCCTCATCTTGCAGAGCTGCAAATCTGTTCTGAACTTTTAACTCACTTGTTGGTTTATTGATCTGCTGCTTGCGAACATTTTGATTATTCTTTGACACATTTCTCTGAATGATTTATGTGCAATACCTAGCCATGTGTCCAAATCCTCCGCACCAAAAACAGTGTCCTTCAAAATGTGTTCTGGAAAACCGTTCTCTGTTTGGCTGCCGTCTCTGCTCATGTTCCCTTCTGTATCTCTTGGCTATGGAACACACAAACTGTGAATGTCCCATTTTCCCACAGCAATAACACCTGATATAGGATGCATTCCCTCGTGATATTTCAGCATTGTGATTTCCCCTTTGGGATCTCTGAATATTCTGATTCTGTTTTGTTCCCAAATCAACCTTCACTTTCGGGATGAGAGCTTGCGGTCTGACTGCAATTGTCGCCAGTTTTTGTTCTTGACTAAGCCCAGAAACGACCTTAACATCTGAGCTCAATTGCTGTTTCTTTCCTACTGAACTGCTAGGCTCTGCTTTCATCTTCTCTGTCTTCTGAATAGCCTGCTTTTTAGATATCACATTGGGGGTCAAGAGTTTATCTTGATCCTTGAGTTTTTGTCGCAGACTGACCACTTCTTCTTCAAGCTCTTTGATACATCTAACCTGCTCCTTTCCTGTGTTTGTCAGACAATCAATTTCCTTCTTTTGTTCCTCAATTTTAAGCTTATACTCAACAATATTTTCTGAGCTCTCTGGTGTTGAGGATTTTAGTCTTTCAATTTCTTCTAACAGCTCAGACTTTTCTTCATCCTGTTGTTGCATGTAGAGTTTGGCATCATGAACCACTTTATTGGCTTTCTTCGTTTTGGCTCTCCAAACATCTATCTCCTCAAGAGCTGCTTCCAATTCGGCTTCCATATCAATTCTCCCTTCAATTTCTTCTTCTTCTTTAGCATCAGCTTCTTCTCCCTTTTGAGAACTACCAACAATTGCCACCAAGGCATTTACCCCACGATCTCTGCAATTTTCTATTTCCTCAACTTCTTCATCCTCAGACTCATCTGAACTTTCAAATTCTTGTGAGAGAAGATTCTTTTTCTTGAAGAAATTTCTCTGGAATTGTTTCTTCCCTTTCACAAAAGCTGAAGACTTATTTTTGGGAATTTCAGCGTCATCATCATCATCATCATCTTGAAACTTCTTGGGGCATCTTGCCGCAAGATGACCAACCTTTCCACATCTAAAGCATGCTAGTGGAAGTTTACCTTTAAACTTTCCTCTTCCTCTTTGTAGATTCGAAGAAAGGAATGACATCACCTCATCTGTCTCTTCTTCTTCATTAGAATCTTCAATGGTGAGCTTCTTCATGGCCTTAAATGCCACCTCTTTAGACTTCCCCTTTTCCAAAGCCTCATTATCATCGTTCCTCATTTCATATGCAACCAAGGTACTGTGCAAATTGTTCAATGTCAGCTCTTTTGGATCTTTATCTTCTAGTACTGAAACTTTCGGATTGAACCGAGGTGGAAGTTTCCTCAAGATGCGCTTTACAATCTTTATGTCTTCAATGAATTCTCCAAGACCTCGCATATCTTCCACAACAATGTTTACCCTATCAAAGAATGCGTCAACAGACTCATTCGGGTTCATTTTCAGATCTTCATATTTGTTCCACAACACCTGCAGCTTTGCCTCTCTGACTTTTGTGTCCCCTTCATATATATTCAAAAGCTTTTCCCACATGGAATGTGACGTTTTGCATGACATCACCTTTGTGTAGATGGGATTGGAAAGGGCTCCCCCTAAGGCATTGATTGCTTTGGAATCAGCATCCAACTCTCTATGCTCAGCTTCTGATAAGGCACCACTATTAATATCAGCTGTGATACCATGCATAGCTGCTGAAAACACATCCATTCCCAAGGATCGGAAATAGTGTTGCATCCGATTCTTCCATATCTGAAAATTATATCCGTCGAAGATCGGAATCCCTTTATGATTGGTTACCTCCATTGAGAGAAGAACAACTTTCAACCTTTCCCTCTGATACCACTTGTTAGGTCCACTAGGCTGGATACCCTGAGAGGGGGGGTGAATCAGGGTATGACTAATTAAAAATTAATGCCCGTTCTGATCTTGTTTCGCTGTTAAGCAAAACACTCTTCTCTCTTTTCCCTGTTGCACGATATAAACAGAATGTAAAGCAAGCACAGGATACAGCAATTTTACTTGGTTCACCGCTAAGGGCTACGTCCAAGGAGCATACGCCGACAGGTTTCCGGTCGTACCAAATTCCACTAATCTTCACTAGCTGTGGATTACAAGGTTCGGGCTAGATCACTTCTATGCCCAGGATCACTGCCTTTACAATGTTTAGGGTCAGCTCACTGCTTTCCCAAGGGTCACTCCCTGTTTCTCTCTCTCTGGCTCACTGCCGGTGGAGAGGATCACCTTCTTCCTCTTCCTGAGCTCACTGCTCTTGGATGGAATCCACTCACAGTTTATAGACCTGTAGGTCTCTTCATTTTCCTGAAAGAATGCATCTTCTCTTGTATGTAGATGCTCTCTTGAAGTTTAACTTTCACCCGTTGATGAATATCTCTTTGCACCGAAGGTATCGGGCAAACTTCTAGCTTCCACACAGTCTGAAAATCACTGCGGGAACAAAACCTTACTTGGCGCGCAAGTCAACCTCAGCGCGCAAGTATCGGCGCACAAGTCACAACGGGCGCGCAAGTCCTCCTCTGACACTTGCGCGACACAAGCTTCCTCAACTCCAAACTTGCGCGACTCTCTTCCCTTTACGCCCAAACCACTATTGGCACGCAACTGCAGACCGGCGCGCAACTTCTAACACCGGCGCACAACTTCAACCACTGGCGCGCAAGTCCCACCTGCACGACCACACACACCACTTGCGCGACCACCACACCTGCGCGACGGGAGCTCTCGTCTTGAAATCCGGTGAAAAATGAGGAGGGGTGGTCCGGTATTTATAGGAAATCTGACCACCCTGCGCGACGGCGCGCAAGTCACCTGCGCGACCCAATTTCGGCGCGCAAGTCTCCTCTCCTTTAGACACTTGCGCGACCAACTCCCAAACTTGCGCGAACCTATTTCCTTAGCCATATTTTGATCTTCTGATCTTGAAAAACATGTGGCGCGCAAGTTTCCTATACTCCAAGTCCACGGCGCGCAAGTCCCTTTGCCAAAAACACTTTTCTTCATTTGCCGATTTTCAGGCCCAAAAATTTGGCAAACACTGGAAAACGGCGTCACCTTGTATCTGTTCTTTTGTACCGCCTCCAGATCTTCCATTCCTTTTATCGACGTTCTTGAATCAAACATGGATCGTTGACCTCAGCTCTTGAACTCGACATTCCATCATGAAATCCTCTTTGTCAACAATCACAACTCAGATGTCCACTTTGTCAATAAACACAATCACCTCAAAAAGGCTTCAATGATACCTTGAGGGGTTTTTGCCCAACATATTTAATCTATCATACCAAGCTCTTGGAGCTTGTTTTAAACTATACAATGCTTTTCATAATTTGAAAACATGATTTGAAAAGTGAGGATTTGTGAAACCATAGGGTTTTTCAACAAATAAATCCTCAACTATATACCCATTTAGGAATGCACTCTTAATATCCATTTGATATAGTTTGAAATTAATATGTGCAGTATAAGAAAGTAGATTTTTGATGGCTTCAATTAGATATACTAGTGAAAAGGTTTCCTTATAGTCAATTCATTCTTCTTGACTATAGCCTTGTGTAACCAATATAGCCTTCTTTCTAACTATATTACCATATTCATCTACCTTATTTATAAACACCCGCTTAGTGCCTATGGTAAATGTGTCTTTGGGTCTATCAACGAGTTTCCAAATTTTGTTCCTTTCAAACTGATTAAGTTCTTCTTGCACAGCCATCAACCAAAATTCATCAATGATAGCATCATTAATATTTTTAGGTTCAAGTTGTGACAAGAAAACTTTATGTTCAACCTGATTTATAAGAGAATATCTAGTTTGATTTACTTTATCTAAATCTCTTACAACATCATCTAAAGGATGGTTCTTAAGGGTTCTAACAGCTCTAGAAAAAGTGGGACTAGTGATTTAAGGTTCATCAATAGGTTCAGGTTCGTTATGACTTGAATCTAGAGAATTTCCGGAACTAGAAGTTTTTACAGATTCCTTTATAGGATGGTTAGAGGGTTTAGCATTGATGTCAAAATTTTACATATCATCCTCCAGGTTATCTAGAGTGGTCTTAGTCTCATGTGGATCTGTCTCATCAAACATGACATGGAAAAATCTTCCACACATTTTGTTCTTTTGTTAAACACTCTATAGGCTTTACTAGAGATTGAATATCCTAAAAAAATTCCTTAATCACTCTTGGATGAAAACTTGTCAAGATTTTCCTTAGTATTAATGATATATACTTTGCAACCAAAAACTTTGAAGTATCTTACTTTGGGTTTTCTATTGTTTTATAACTCAGATGGAGTTCTTTTAAGAATGGGTCTAATCAACACTCTATTAATGATATATCATGATGTATTTACAACTTTAGCCCAAAAATAAATATGTAATTCATATTCACTAAGCATTGTTCTAACTATATCTTTCAAGGTTCTATTTCTTGTTTCTACAACACCAATTTTTTGAGGTGTTCTAGGGGAAGAGAAGTTATGACTATATCCATTTTGTGAGCAAAAGGATTCAAAATATTGATTTTCAAAATCATGAACATGATCACTTCTTAAGGACTTAATTCTATTTCCACTATGGTTTTCTATAGTTTTAGCATATTTAGTGAAATGACAGCATGCTTCACTCTTGTGAGCAAAGAAGAAAGTTCAAGTATATCTAGAAAATTCATCTACCAAAAAATAAACACAGTGCTTCCCATTTAAACTATAAACTCTGGATTATCCAAACAAATCCATGTGAACCAATGAAAGAGGTTGAGAAGTTGACACTTCTTTCTTTGGTTGGAAGGAAATTTTGTGTTTCTTTCCCTTTTGACAAGGATTACACACTTCATAATTTAGAAACTCATGTTTGGGTAGGTCTTTGGCTAAACTTTTTCTAGTTAGCTTTCTAAGGGAGTGAATATTGTAGTGTCCTAGTCTTCTATTCCAAAGCCAAGACTCTTTTTGAAATACACTTAAACATGAAGCATTTTGAGAAACTAAATAATCTATGTTAATAGAGTATACATTTTCATTTATCAATGTAGAAAATACTAATTAATTTTTAGAATTATAAACATTGCATGCATCATTTTCAAATTTAACATGAAATACATCATCAAATATTGGTGAAATACTAAGAAAATAATATTTCAGTCCATCAGAAAAATGTACTTTGGAAATTAAGAATGAGTTAGAGTTACCTATTTGGCCAATACCAATGATGTTTCCTTTGGCATTATCACCAAAGGAGACATGTCCACCAACAATTTTTATTAAGTTATTGAAGTAAGAATAGTCCCTTGTCATGTGTCTTAAACACCCACTATCCAAGTACCATAAGATTTTATAGGATCTCTTTAAAAAACTTTCCTACAAAATAGTCAAATAAAAACAGACTTTGGTACCCATATTTTTTTGCGTCTAGTAATATCAGTTACTAGAGATTTAGGAACCCACATATGCTTAATAGGTTTTCTATAATAATTATATAATGTGTTTAAAAAATAAACTCTATTTGGTTCATAAAATCTTGAAATAGTAGAGAGTGTATCATAATTTGAACTAGAAAAATGTTTTTCCATAACTATGAGTAAAGCTGTATGTCCTAGATTTGGAAACAAAATTGGTTCTTCCAATTTTTTTACCAGGTTGATAGCCAATACCTGTAGTGTATTTAGGAGCAATATGTTTTCCTAGAATTTGTACCAAGGTGTATTTACCATTAGTAAACCTTTCAATATAATTTTTCATTTTCTCATTAGATAGATTTTGTTCATTGTTTTCTTTGAGTAATTGACCATTTTTATCTCTTTCTACAGTAAGTTCAAATTTAACAGTTGAGGTAAGAGCATTTTGTTTCTTTAAAGACTTGTATTTATCTTTCAGTTCATTACATGTCTCTTCAAGCTTATTATAGTACTCAAACATTTCTTTATTAGAAATATTTTAGAATCACTTTTATCTCTAGAATAATAGGAATTGTGTATAGGAGATACCAGTTTTACCTCAGATGTGTTTTTCATAAAACACATATTGGATTTGTTATCCTACTCATCATGTGGAAATTCTGAGTTACTTGAACTATCTTCAGAAGCACTCCATGTTTCTTTCATTTCCTTTTTATATGTTCTATCATTGTCCTCATATTTCTGTTCATACTTGATCTTGGGATAGTCAGACTTCATATGTCCCTTTCACTTACATTCATAGAAAATTATCTCATTAGACTTTTCACTTTTCCGATCTTTCTTCCAACTTCCCTTTTGATCCTATCTTCCATTGAAGTTAGGCTTTCTAAAAAATTTCTTCTTATTGTAAAATTTCTTAAACCTTATAGATAATTAATCCATATCCTCATCACTATCAGGTGATGATTGTTCACTACTGTAACTTTTTACAGAGACTTGAGGTTTCTCATTTTATTTATGTTTATAGGTGGTAGTATTGAATGAAAATTATTTTCTTTTGGTTTCATACTCCTCTTCCTTATTGAATTTAAGCTCCTTTTCATACATCATTAGTTTCCCAATGAGTTATTTTATAGGAAATTTTCTGATGTCACATGACTCTCTAATAGAGGCAGAGGTTCCTATCCATCTATTAGGAAGGCATATGAGAATCCTCATGATTTGTTCTTTGGAAGTAACTTATCTTCCAAGAGAAATCATTGTGTTGACAATTTCATAGAACCTGAGATACATGTTAGAAATAGGCTCATCAGGCTTCATTTTAAAGTTATCATATTTAATATTATAAGTATTGAGTTTCATTTCTTTCACACTAGAAGTTCCATCATGTGAAATAGACAAGGTATCCCAAATTTCAAGGGTGGTTTTACATGAAGATATTCTGTTAAAATCCTCATCTCCTAAAGAGAAATATAAAGCATTCATGGCTTTGCAATTGTTATTTTAGGTAGTCTTAGTTGGGTTATCCCATGTAATTCTATCAGTGGAAGGAATTTTATACTCATTTATAATTGTAGACCAAATTTCAAATCCCATACTTTCTAAATGAATTTTCATTTTAATTTTCCATTGGGAATAATTAGTTCTATTAAAGAATGGTGGAATATTTGTTTCATCCCCTTCCAGTCTATTATCTATAATAAAGAAATAATTTTAAAGAGCTATAAATTTATAATTAAAAATTTTTTATTGATCTTTAAAGTAAAACTAAAATCACAGTTGAATAGTTTAAAAAACACAGAGTCTTAACAGGAATAAAACTCCTCTAATACCAAACGTTGGTCAGGGTAGAGTACTTAAGGGGGGGGGGGGTGAATTGAGTATCTATAAAATTTTTTGTCGAAATTGTTTCTTAAAAGGTTCCCTAATAAAAATAAATACAGCTCATTCAATCAAGGTAACACGATTATAAAAGTTCGACTATTAAAATAACCTCACAGAAGATTGATTAATTATCAGTAATATCAGTATGAGTTTTTGATACTACTTTGGAAGTAATTATAATAATACAAAATAATTATAACTTCTATCCAATATTAACTATCAAAGTAAAATCTAGTTATTTCGTAATTATACAGTAAAACAAAGAAGAACTAAATTAAACCACACATCAGATAAAACAAGTGGTTCAATCTCAAGCTGAGACCTAATCCACTCCACTTGGTGATCACGTTCCACCAAGAAATTTATAATAATAAACTTTGATACACACCCTGGATAGGGGTAAAAAATATTTCATAGGACTGTCCAGGTCAGACGACCTATTCCACAGTTCTTCATGGGTATAAACTGCCCGGTCATAGAAGGACCTGTTCCACACTTATCTGTGGGAGTAAAAAAATGTAAAAATATATGAGAGGAAGGATATCTTGTATCCTTAAGTTTTATATAGGATACAATGTGTTTTAATACAAACACACACACACACACACACACACACACACACACACTACTCGAAAGCTAAAACAATACACAACATAGAAAAGATGATGAGAAAAAGGTTAGAAGTGATCTGAGTGTTATTCTATGTAGCTCTGGATTTGTAGGATGAAGCACATGCTAGTATCGATTCCTCTTGTGAGAAATAGAGTATTATAAGTCTGGTGCTCTGGTTTCCAATTATATCTAGATCATGTTCTTTGTGGAGTTGGTATTGTAAAGATGTTCTTGGATCTAATCTATGGTATTCTATCCTTTTGATTCGAGGATGCTTCAAGTGTTCTTCAGATGTATCTTGTTGCATGTATAAGTTCTCATCAAAAAATGCTCATGCATCTGTTGTTCTACACACTCTTGTTCCAGTACCGCATTTTTTTAAGTTGGAGTGCACGTGTTGGAGCTGACATGATGCATGTATTTTTCACCTCATACCTCGTACTATCAGGTGACATTCCTACAAAAAAAATTAATTATGTCAGTGCATTTAAATCACTCAAGTATGACTATTAGAAATTAAATTAAAAAATGAAAAAATATATTAAAGAACAATGTCATTGTCTGTCTAGAAATGGTATCACTTGAAAATGGTGTCACTAGGAAATTATATCTTCTTCTTTACTTTTGAGTAGTGAGACAACTATGATGGAATAGTTGTATTTAGATCAGGAACCGGTAGCACAAATGTGGTGTTATGATCACGATGTCTGGGTCATGGTGTCTGGTTATAGTGTCTGGGTCACAGTGTCTGGTTACGTTGTCTGGGTCATAGTGTCTGATCACAGTGTCTGTTTATGGTGTCTGATCATGGTGTCTAGTCAGAGTGTCTGGGTCATGGTGTCTGGTCACAGTGTTTGGTTACTTTTCTAGAAGACCAAAACTGGTGGCAGACTCACGGTTTCTCAGACTTATCTAAATATATGTATACCGAATTAACCATTAATATTCACAGATTGAATTAGACTAGATCATTTATAAAATAAATTCATTATAGAAAAAATTAAATATAGTTTTCAATAATTAAACATGATTTATAGGAATTAAGATCTTGGGGAAGTTTACTTAAAGCATAAAGAAACCAACCATCTCTACACATGATTTGAGATAGATTAAATACGATTAACATGATTTACAGGATGTATAGGATTTGTGATAATTAAAACATGATTAAAACTTGAGGATTCCAACATATACCATGTAGTAGGATTCCATTTTTTTAAATGTGAAATAATCACAAATAATTTATCAATTTTGAATGTATTTACACCCCTTTTTCATCCATTCCATGAAGTTTACCCCTAGGGATCCCTTTGGGGAGCTTCTTCTACTCATCACTCTCCTTTGATTTATAGCCTCCCCTTTATGATTTCTAAATATATTCTCATGGAAATACCTTATATATTCCCCCTTTCTCTTATATTTTTACCCATATTCCATTTATATTATATTTTATTTCCTCATAAAATCCTAATCACTATATGTAGAGATTTTGGCTTTCATTTTCATTCTAACCTAGGGTTTTGGTTATCTAGGGCCTGTAGAGGGTGGTTATATGTTTGGGTGTTCTCTATGGAAGGTGAAAAATTATGACTTAATTTCACTAGTATTGAGGTAGGTTTCTATATATAAGTCTATTATTTTATAATTCATTAAGTGATTTAACTTTATAAGATTAATTTTTATGAAATTATATCCATGTGTGATGTTTATAATGTATTTACAAATTGTTTCATGAATTTTAATCCTTGCATAAATGGTTTCTTTATGAAGTTATTATATCACTTTTATATAAAATGTTTTCTCATTCCAAGCATTTATATATATTCTTATGAGGTTATTTAAAATGGTTTGGATGATAATTTAAGGGATTAGGCCTTAATTTTCTTTCAAAATAAATAAAACCATATTTTAAAGTTTTATTTTGAGATAAATGGGTGTGTTGTTTCATAACGGTTTCTAAATGGTATTTGAAAAATGAGATTTATAAGAAATGGATAAGACATGGAATTATAAGTCAAATTTCATTAAATGACTGCTAAACACTTTGAAAAAAAATGTTTTGATGCTTGTGGGACCCTCTTTATTTACCTATGTGATTGTTTCTATACTTCATGTATTTTTTATTTATTATGTGATGACTATATTATGTGAAAGGAACTATTTCATGTGAGGGGAAATAAGGTGATGTGATATATTTGTTTATTATTTATGGATGCATATGATAATCTTGGAATTATTTTTTCTTACCTCCAATTTGATTGAATCATGGGAAATTAAGCAACTATATGAGAGACATTCATTCATGCTACACTAGTTTATAGAACACATGGGATATTGTCTCCTCTAGAATGATATATAAATAAGTGAGAATTTTACCTAATGTTTCTAGTGTGGGATAGTCGAGTGGTTTGTATTACAGTGTAGATGCAACATAAACTGACGATTGGTCCTATTTTATATTGTAGTAATGTCAGGATTATCTCACATTAGGACCAAGAGAGTTGACTATGAAACATATTATTTTATTTATGGTATACATAGGGGATTTAATTTATATATATATATATATATATCCTATTATGTTTTTTTTTCATGTGGAATTTCTTATGTTTAAATTATTTACCTTTTGGATATTCCTTTGATATAATTGTGCCTTCTTAAGTTTTAATCTTATTATTTATAGTTATGTTGGTTTTCTAAAGGATGTTTAGATGTTATTTTAGAAAGGTATTTTCAATAAAAGAGGAAAGGTTGGTTTTGTGTTTGGGTTTTTATAAAAGGTTTTAAATATGGGAAAATTGTTTCATTTTATTTATTATAGACCCCATTTCAATTTTAAAGAATTTTAATATTATGAGGGGATTTATTATGTTTTTTGTATAATAAAGGTTATATTATACATTGTAAGAAAATTTGGTTTGGTTTAATTATTTATTTTTTAAAATGAAAAACCTTATTTTCATATATATTTCCATCTAGGATATATGAAATATTTTTTAAAAGAATTTCATAGAATCTTTGGAGAGATCTTATTGGGTATATTTTCTCACACCCTACACACACACAAGTGTGAGTGTATGCATCCCTTATGTTTTATATAAGTTACCA
The DNA here is from genome assembly GCA_963277665.1 of Viscum album. NCBI lineage: Eukaryota > Viridiplantae > Streptophyta > Magnoliopsida > Santalales > Viscaceae > Viscum > Viscum album. The sequence goes on from OY728123.1 coordinate 1,764,009,834, forward strand.
TTTCCCTTTTATTCTATCTATCACTTTCTATGGTAATTGATGGGTGATTTGTGATGTTGTTTATGATGATGGGTCATATGGAGGTGATCTTACTATTTGGTTGTGGTTAATTTTTAGTATATTATTGTATTATCTAACTTGACAATCCTTTGAGATGTTTTTAGTATTTTAATGTTATACCCTATTATGTATTTATTTTTATATGATGTTTTATGCTGATGTAAGTGAGTTAAATCTTATTTTTTGGTGATGAATCATTTTTCTCTTATATATATATATTTGGTTCTTCCTATTTAGTTTTTTCATAGACACCCAACATATGGATTCTTCATGCCACATTTTTTATAAAATGATCTTATATATTTTTAATCTATTTTAAGGGTAAACCCATTCACAATAGTGAATTCCTTGATAACCAGACATTGGTTGTCAGCCTATGGGGATTAGGAATTCCCTTTATGTAAAGTGATGTGTTGATTCGAGCAAAGTGTCAAATTATCCCGACTCAGTCTGTTACACCTATCCAATTAAATTTAAGGATTACATTACTATATTAATTATTTATAATGATTTATTTTTTGAAATTATAGTTTAGTTATAGGAATTGTGTAAAATTTATCATTTTTTCATACTTTACACTTCAAAATCTTCTCTCGATATATTTTCTTTAAAAATTTAATTTTTTAGGTATATCTTTATGTTGTGTTGTTTTAATTTTTTTTTATCAAAATTGAGTGTTAGATTATTTGAATATATAGTTACGTTTTTATGCATAACGTATAATGAACTATTTTAAATCATCACAAGTATACAATATAATTATTGAATCATCACAAGTGTATTTATGTGTTAAAGAATATTTAATCACAATAAATTGTTAATATTAAAATAGTGATGATTATTACTGTTAATTTTTTAAAACAATTACTATACATATTTATATAAATAATATAAATATATCTACATATATAATATATTTTTAATGAAAAATATAAGGAATATTTTTTTAAATAAAATTAATTACACATATTTTTAAAAAAAATATATTCAACATCATATATATATATATTAGAACATATATCGAAATCATTATTTATAAACTAATATTTTAGATTATTTTTTGAAAATATCTATTTTTCAAAGTAAATTTTAGTTCATGGGTATAAAAAGATTAAAAAAACATTCTTTATTATTTTTTTATTTTTGGTAATTAATTTATTATAATTAGATAAATTAATAGAGAACATGTGATTAATATTTGGAAGGGGTTGATTGTTTCTTGGAATTTTCTAAATAGAATATTGAAAATGGAGATATGTGTTATTATCAATGTATATAATGTTTAAATATGGGAAAATTAGGAACTATAAAAAACAACTCTAATTTAGTTATCTATGGTTTTAATCCAAGTTACATCCCTTAGATTTTGGCGTGGTGAAGAAACACAACATTCAATATCTAACAATGATAAATATTTTTAATATGAGACATATGATCATATTGATGAATTAATTCATGATGTACTACAGAAAAATGGATAATTAGGAGTGTTTTTTATTAAAATTGGTTTTAACTCTCATTATATTATTCCATGATGGTTTATGAAAATAATTACTAATTGGGATATCATTGCTTACTTCATCATGGATATAATTATTTCATGAGGATTTTACTAGATTATCATGAAAAAACTATTAAGGGATGATTTTAGTTTATTATGGATAATTTTAAAAATCACCATGAAATATTGAATAATTTTCAGTGGTTTTATAGTATAACTTTAGTAGGTTTTTTTTGGTTTTAACATATTTTAAAAAACTAGAAATAAGTTGGGCATCAATTTCGAAAGAATCGCTAAATGTTTTTATATAACCGTAAATCTATTAGTGGTTTAGAAAACCACTAATATTAATTTTGGTATATTCTATAACTAGAGGCATTTTTAAATGATGCTAAATTTCTAGTGGTGGTTAAAAATACTTGAAAACAATTATAGTGGTTATGAAAACCATTAATTGTGAGATTATTAAAACTAATATGCTACTTCCCAACCTCATTCTAGTTCTTTTTATGCCACAAAAAGGCATAGATCCAATATAATTAACATACGTTTGACCAACATATCACAATAAACATATCTTATAATAATATATAACATTATAATTTATAAATTATGAACACTTAATGTTATAATCAATTTTACATTTAGTAAAATGTCAATAAAAACATATTACGTGATACTATAGTACATACCCTTCACTCTCTCCTTATGAGATCTAATGGTCATCATCTTCCTTCCTACTACCTACCTCTAGTGCCTACAATTCAAATAATTAACTAAACCTTAGTGAGAATCATATTCAAATAAAATAAATAATTAATAATAGAATCACTACCCTTGAATTAGAATTATAACTTCATATTTTTAGTTGAATCGATTTAGTAGAGATATTTAAATAAATTGGTTTTGTTCATTGATGAAGAAATTTAGTCTTTAACTAGGAGACACACATGGAATTTAGTCAACAACACATATAATATCAATTTTAATGTTTCATAATGGATATAAAAGATAAAGTAAATTCCTTCTAAGAATATAAGGGTTTAAAAGGGAATGGCTAATGAAAGGAGATCTCATCGTGACATGGAGAATGGTGAAAATCTTCCTCTGAAGGATCTTGTGCTTAGGGAATCATCGGTGGTTCCTCCTTAAGATCGTATTGGCCACAAGGATCTGTTCTCTCTATGTGATCCCTTACGCTATGGACTTTCAGATTGGGCACTGAATGTGGCACATTCTTCTTTGAACAAAAGATTTACGGAAGTGGTCAAATCTGCTGATCAACCCTCTTTCTCTGACTTTGCATCCCCCCTCCCCTAGTCGGGTGATCAGAAAAGGAAGGATTGCGCATGTGGTGGCCAATCAAGATATGGTGGAAGCAAGAGTTAACCTGTGCAGATTCTCGATCATTGCTCGAGTAATCGCACCAAAAGGGGAAAAAATGTGGTGGTTCCATGAATTGTTCAAGAAGATTTCAGATGCATGGGGTTTTGACAATTGGATGATGACCGCAATGGTCAGGGGATTCTTCCACACTATCTTCCCCAATGATGATTTCAAAATAAAATCTTGGGGAGTTTAATCCATTGCTCTCAAGCCAGGAATTCTTCGAATACAGGAGTGGGATCACAATTTTGATCCCTTTAATGTCTCTAACACTCATGTTCAAGTATGGGTTCGAATCTACAAGATCAACTAGATATATTGGCACCCCAAATCCTATGGGATATAACATCCTCTATTGGGAACCCAATACTAATGGATAGACAAACTGATAACCCAAGATTTAGACATTTTTCCCATGTCTTGATTGAGATTGACACGGCTAGCTCTTTGGGGGAAGTAGTCCTTCTTACTACCAGGGATCATAGCATCACACTGGGAATCTTCCACGAAAGAAAGCCAAAATTCTGCAAATAATGCAACCTCTTGGGTCATTTTTCTGAGGAATGCAAGAGGGAATGAATCTTCTCTTTCTGTAATGAAAAATACATGAGGAATCTGGATGTTGGAAGAAGAGAAACTCCCCATCTTCTGATGTCAATCCTCCTGTCTCTGAGGTTTTACAGGATGATTTAATCTCTCTTGCTGGAATTGTTGCAATTGAGCAGGCTATTAAAGAGGTGGATGCTTCTTATTTGAACACCAATTATTTGACCCAACATTTTAATGATAACATGGAGAACCTTAATCACGTTATCTCCAATTATCAGCCTCTGGATGTATCTAGAAATCAAGATGCCTCTATTGGGAATTTACTTCCTCTTGAAGGGAGTCACTCTGAGGATTTTATGAGTGAAGGAATCACTGTGGTCACTACTGATGGTCATGAGATCCTGGTTCCCACTCCTGCAACAATTGATAAGTCCACAACAGTGGATGTGTCTGTTAATCAGTCAGACATCAATGAAGGGTGTATTTTTCAAGTGTCTGAGCTTCCTATTGAAACAGTTGATGAACCTGGTAAACAACTGATCATCAATGAAGGGCACAATATGCATGTGTCTAATTCTCAAAACCAGGATGGGGACACATATTTTACACAAGTCCCCACAAGTAAATTTGATAAAAGGGAGAATGGTAGTGAACCTGAGGTGGGAATTGATACTTCTATTAACAGATTCAGCCCTCTCACTGGGGTGTTTTGGTCAGTTGACCCGATGGATAGTGATGATGAAGATGAGAAACCATCTGAATCATAGGTCTTTCATGAAGACAAAAATGGAAAGGGGAAGGGAAGAATCGAAAAAGATATCTCTAGGGGTGGGGCTCAAACAAGGTCCATGAATGCCTCAAACAAATGAAGATATTATTCTAGAATTGTCAAGGGATTGGGAATACTCCCACGGTCAAGGCCCTTAGACATGTTGTGATGACCAACAAACCACTCACAATTAGAATTTCTGAGCCAAGAATTAAGTTTGTCAACTGGAAAGCCTTTAAATAGGAATCCCTTGGATACTCCTTTGTTAATCACAACATTCATGATGGGAATGCTGAGAGTTTATGGTGCTTAAACATGATTCCATTAACTTACTATCCTGTACACAAGGGAAACAAATTGTTTCTGTCTTGGTTTGCTTGAATGGGTTTCAATATTTCATTTATTGTGTTTATGCTGATAAATCCTATCTAAAAAGGATAGAATTATGGTCTGACATGGCTTCCTTATCATCTCAGATGCCTTCAAACTAGATCATCGCAGGTGATTTTAACACTCTTCTGAGACAAGATGAGAAAAATGGATTCAGTTTTAACAGGATTGCAGCCAAGGATTTCTCCCAATGCATTTACATATGTAATCTCATTGAGATAGATATGGTGGGTGATGAATTTAATTGGGGTATATACACTCATAATGGAAGATAGGCTAGCAGATTGGATAGATGTTTTCTTCAAATTCATAATAATAGCAACACCCTTACTGCCTCTGGTATTTTTCTCCCTAAAATACACTCAGATCATAACCCCCTAGTGGTGGATATTTCGTCTGGTGGGCCAAGACTGTCACCTATTCCCTTTAAATTCAACAATGCATGGATTGTCATTCATGGGTGTCAGGAGACAGTCACTGCTTCCTGGAATCCAGAAACTTCTGGATCTGTATCTCAGATCCTTTCTTCAAAACTGAAAAGAACAAAGTTAAGGCTGGGGGAATGGAGTAAAAATAGTTTCTCTAAAATGGATGAGGACATTAAAGAGGCTTAAAATCATCTACTAAATTGTTATAATGTCAATCAACTGATCCATATGCCATCCAGTGATGAAATCTAAGCACTTTCAAAGCTAGATAACCTACTTGAAATTAAAGAAAATTTGGCCAGGTCTCTTTATAATATCAGGTGGTTGAAGGAAGGGGATAGAAACTCAAATTTCTTCCATCGTATTCACAAGGAAAGGAAACTCAGAAGGGGAGTTTCTACTCTAAGTATCAATGGTTCAATCTTCAATACAGAAGCTGAAATCTCTAATGCAGTTGTGAGTTATTTCTTTGAGCTTTATTCTGAGAATGGAGTTGACAATTCTAGTATGATTGCACACAACATCATGCCATCCATTGATGATCAAACTAACTATAATCTTGTGGACATTCTGAGGGGGAAAGGAGGTAAGGGAATCTTTGTTCTCCCATAACATTGATAGTGTTACTGGGCCTGATGGCTTCACCAACAAGTTCTTTATGTTCAACTGGGAGATGATTCATGATGAGGTTGTGAATGCAGTAAGAAATTTCTTTATCACTGCCTCTATTAACTATAGCTCCAATTCCAATTTTATTTCTTTGATTACTAATAAGGAAAATGTATTTGACATTAAGGACTTCAGACAAGTTGCTATTGAGAATACCATTCCTAAAATTATAAGCAAAATCATTTCTAATAGGATGTATCATGTGGCCAAAAACATTATCACCCCTAAACAATTTGGGTTTTTCCATGGAAGGAGCATTAAAACATGCATATTTACTGCATATGAATGTATAAATTCTATGAGGAAAAAGGAAAAACCTGGTATCTTTTCCATGAAAATTGATACCTCTAAAGCCTTTGACACTATGAAATGGAGTTTTATCTTCTCCATTTTGAAAATGCATGGGTTTTCTAACATGTTTATCAATTTGATTCATGCTATCCTCAAGAGTTATAAGCTTTTTGTTTTGATTAATGGATCTCCAAGGGGCTTCTTTCAGTGCTACAAGGGCTTTCGTCAAGGAGATCCTCTTTCTGGTCTTCTTTTTGCTTTGGCTAAGGATTATTTAAGTCACTATCTTGATAACCCGGTCCAAGGTGGTTTGTATAATAAAATCCATGTTGAAAGGGATCTTCATTCCCCCCATCATCTATTCTATGCTGATGATATCATGTTATTTGGAAGGGCAAACTTTATAATAGTTAATTCGATCATGGATATCTTCTCCCATTATGAAGATGTTTTAGGACAGGTTATTAACTTACTTAAATCCTTTGTTGTTTTTGGGAAGAGAGTGTCTACCAGAAGGAAAAGGAAACTTTCTTGGTCACTTGGAGTTAAGAAGGGTTCTATACCTTTTAATTATCTTGGTGTACCACTTTTTTGGGGTAGAGTTAAAAGATGCCATCTGCAGCCCATTTTCACACATATCACTGATCAAATCCCTAATTGGAAGGGGAAGGTAATGTACTAAGTAGGAATAATCTATCTTGTTAACTCTGTGGTCACATCCATGTTTGTATATGTTTTTTCTATTTACAGATGGCCTATAAATCTAATCAAGGAGATTTAGAGGCTTATAAGAAACTTCATATGGACTGGCTCCATATATGAAAAGAAACTGGTGGTTATTTCCTGGAAAGAATGCATCAAACCCATTGATATGGGGGGTCTTGGAATCAAGGATCTGGCTCTCTTTAATGAATCCCTCATCAGCAAATTCACATGGAATCTAATAACATCCCAAGAAAATCCAATGGATTTCATTGGGGCCTAGTTTATATCAAGACTATGGACTAAATATCCCCATTACCTCTCATCCTCGGTTTGGCCTGCTATAAAGTCTTCCTTCAATAGGATTATAATTTCTTCAAAATGGCTAGTTAGTAGAGACTCAACTATGAATGTATGGAAAACTTCCTGGCTTTCCAGACCTCTCCAGTAGGATGTAATTATTCCCCAGAATATGATGCATGCCCAGATTGTCTTGGTGTAGAATTTCAATCCAGAATTTCTGGATCTCATCACCTCCAATCCGCATTTTGAATTTCTAAACTACAGGTACATGGATCAGGACACTCTCATTTGGGATCCTGGTACCAATGGGATCCTCAATACCAGAGCTATATACAATTACTCTTGTGCTGGATAATCCCAAGCACCCAGGTGGCTACTTGCCTTCAAGACCTTTTTCATTCCACCAACTAATTTTATGATTTTATGGAAAATCTGGAAGAAAAGACTACCTGTCCAATGCACTCTTCAAAGGATTGGGATTCATCTTGCCTCAGCCTGGCCTTTATGTTATGGTGCTGGGGAATCACTTGAGCATATTCTCCTCTCTTTTCCCCTCATTTGCAGGTTATGGAATTACATTCAGGACATGAATGGGTGTTATTTAAATATCATCTCGATGGAAGGGCTGCTTTGTTCTACTGTATATGCTCAATGTAGTGAACAAGTGAGGAATATGACTATGGTTTATGTTGCAGCCTCTATTGGATTCATTTGGAAGGCCCAAAATGCCTATCTCTTTAATGATATCACTCCCACTCTATATTCTGTTGTCAAAGCTATTCACAGGGCGGTTTGCACAGCTTCCAGGATTCAAAATGGATGCATGAAAAATGAGTTAAATGACTTTATTGTTCTAAGTAATTTTGGTGTTAGTGGTAGACCCAGAAAAACCTTAATGATGAAGTCCATTAGATGGATTCCCCCCATCCCTTCTTGGCTGAAAGTTAATGTTGATGGGGCGGCTATAGGGACACCTGGACCTTCAGGCTGTGGTGGTGTCTTTCGCACCTATCGAGGCTTTGTTAAAGGCTGTTTATATCATTTCATTGGGAAGGGATCTTCTATTGAAGCTGAATTATGTGCTATTATCAAAGTAATCAAATATGATATTAATTTTGGTTGGTGTTTTATATGGCTAGAATCTGATTCTATGGTGGCGGTGAAATTACTCAAACGGAGATCCAGGAATGTCCCTTGGGTTATGATGCCTTATTGGGTTGAATGCCTTCACCTTATTGATGATATTATCTTTGATGTGACACATGTTTACAGGGAGTCCAATAAAGTGGTTGATGCTCTATCTAAGCTGGCTATTGAAGAGTCAAGTTCTGAATGGTTCTTTATGGCTCCTGAATGTTGCATGCACTTTGTTGAGGTAGACGCTTGTGGCACGGTGTTTACCAGACTTTGTAAATCTCTTTTCTGATGATTTGTTTCTTAACTTTATTTTTTAATAAAATTTGGTAGGGGTGGATCTTTGATTCATCCTTGGGCCTTTTGAGTATAAGGGTTATTTATAAGGATAAGTTAGTATTTTATAGGTTTATTAAGATAGAAGGATTGAATAATATTCAATAAATCATTCAAATATTAATAAACTATAACTATTATGAATTTGTTTTCAATTGGGAAATATTTTATTTCATAAAAATGATAAATAGAATAAAAATTATGTTTCAAGGTTTATTTATAAATATTTACCTTTTTAAAATATAGATCATGATATTATGAGGTTATTTTTTTTAAATAAAAAAAATATTTTTTACTATGAATTATTATACCATAGATGAAATGTTTTTTGATTAATAATAATTAAAAAACTAATGATTGTTAAATTATATTTTGTGATGTTCAATAATTATTTCAATAGAGTAATTATATTGGTTAACTATTTGATGCCAAAACATACATATAATTTAAAGTTTTTATGAAACTAAGATTTTAGTTCATAATTTGAGTTATATTTTATTAAATAGATCAAGTATTCTAAAACTATTTTATATTAGTATTTCTTGAACACATATCTATGGTGTTATGAGTTTGTGTGTGTGTAGTGAATGAATTTGTTTTTATTATCAAATTTTATTAAATAAATCTAAAAATAAATATGTGAATTTATGAAATTTACCCATTCTGTGTGCCTGAATAGTGTCTCCATTTCTTCTAAACTACTACATATTATCACATGAAACACATAAGATAAATTATTCGTTAATGTTGAGTACTAATAATTCTATATTTCAATCTATGAATTTTGATCATGAATATATTTCTAAATGTATGAATTTATTTTTATGATTCTAGATTAAAAAAACCAATAAACTCCCTTACACGTGTTGTTTTCTCAAAATATGCATGAGACCTATCAAATACCCATGACATAGATGGTCCAAAACCCACCCCAAACTTGACCATAACGTTGTTTCCCTAAAATATAAGCCACAATATCATCCTCTGATAGATAAGATGAAAAATTAGGGTTGGAATTCAACTCTTCTTTGATTATATATTAAGAATGGAATTAAATTTATTTATTAATTTATTTAAGAACATGAAACGGTAATTTAATTTTTTTCCAAAATATTTTCCTTACGTTCATTCAAATACCTACTGCCCTTTTTATGGATGTCAAACCACATCTCCATCCACCCAACCTCATAACCATCATCCATCACATATATAGAATTTTAACATAAATGACACTTTTAATAAATAAATTACTATAATTTTTATAGATATATATTATAATAAATTAAATGGTAATAACCATACCATCTTGTTTCCCAATTAAACTATTCGAATCAGAAGTTTGGGGAATTACCTTATTTCCTCAACTAACATCATTTCATAGAGAAATTTCATAATGATATTATATATAAATAACAATAAAAATGTAATTAAAATATTTTCCAAAATCCATAGACAATTAAAAAAATTCAAGATGTGATTTGGAATGATGATGATAAAGAAATTATTCCCCTACTCCTTAGGCATGCATTCAGGGGCCTTTGCAAATATCCATATCACTGATAGAGATATATCATTAAACTCATTTCACCAACTCCAATTGAAATATTTTCATTTATTTCATATAAATTTTAATTTCCATAGATGTGAAATCCCATCCATTATGTTAAAATGCAATAAAAACTAAAACTAAAATACATAAAATCCATTAATGTATTAACATAACAAGTACTAGTAATCAAATTAATCATGCATGAAAACATAAATAGGATAATAAAATTACTTGGAAACTGAACAACTAATTATTACATGATAATGGAATATTCCTCGAATCATTATAAGTAATGGGGTGGGATTCCAACTCTTATACTAACTTCCCCAATATCTTCTCATAATGGCTCACAACATCCTCAATATATACTTTTAATGTGTCAAATGTGAAAAAAATATTTAATAAAATGATACTCTAAACATAATGAGTGTTGATGGTTATTTACCATTTATTTTTATATTTTTATGGTTAATATCTGAATTAATCTATTCATATAAAAACTTAAATAATTAATGTTATTTTACTAAAGTAAAAACCAATAATAGTGACATAGTAATATCCTATCAAAGGTAACTGAATCACGATATGACTTCTAGAGGGTTACACAAAATCTGACCCACATGATGCCTTATACTACTCTAAATAAATAATAGAATTAATGAAACATATTAGGATAACTCAAAATAGTACCAAAAGAAAAATTCATGGGATGCGATGAATTATACCCAGTGTAGTTTGGGTATAATGGTTATCCATTGTAGCCAATATATTTTTTATCACATAAGTAAAAGGAATAGCCTTTTCTATATGCGTACCATATGTGTTATGAGAATAATGACTATATGATACCATTAGTGTTCTATATGTAGTGATATTAGAATAAATATCATTTATTGTAGAGTGACTATCAACTCTAAATTAGTTTGATAGAAAAATTCATGTAAAAAATATCAAGAACATAAGAAATTCAATTAAAGGAAGAGAATACATAATCAATTTTATAAAGATGTTACATTACAATTATAATTTTCCATTTACATATTTTCCCTCAAAATTTTATGTATTTATTTATACGTTCCTATACATATAAATTATATTGAATAGGAGTAACTAAGGGAATTAAACTATAATAATAAATGAATATAACCTATGAAACAAGATTTTTATGACTTTTTATTCCATTTTAATCCACATATAAATCGAAAAAAATTAATATAGAATTATTTTTAACTAATTATAAATAGCTACCCAATATTATATTTGAATCATTTAATGTGTTTATGATAAATATTTTTCAATCCATCATCCTTAAATTTATTTACTCAGAAGGATTGATTCATTTATTTACGTATAAATACTATCATTGAAAGATCTAAGAATTTACTCAATATATGAGGGAATGAATTTTAAATTATCTATTGGAAATATGGTTCCTGAAAAATTATCTTTTATTTGATAAACCCATCAAATGGAGCCTCTGAATATTAAGAACAAACACAAATAAAATGGTTTTAAAATATCTAAAAAAATTATAAAATATTTTAGTTCATCAATGATAGATAAATGAGAAAAATAATCACTTTTTTCTCATTTGAAATAATATTCTTATAGGTATCTATAAGTATGTGATCAAAAATGATATTTTTAAGGGGACTACACTCAATAAAAATAATAAAAAATTCAGATATGTTCATGTTTTTTAGAATAACATAGATAGTATTTATATGAGATTGTTAATTATCACCCTAAATTCCACCTTATTTGATTGAAGTACCATTTTTTGTTGATGATATATTTTTAAATGAAAAAAATACTCACCTCTTAGTAAACATAGACGTGCATTGTATGGTTTCACATATTATAAAATACTGAAGACCTTAAAATAAGTTATCTCAAATAGAGAAACATAAGAAATTGTATCATTTAATCTACCTTAACAATAATATGGTATTATTATCAAGTTAATATGATATATATATAAATATAATATCCAAATAATAGATATAGATAAAAATACCAATAGTGATGAATGAATTATGAATTTAGTATATTGTGAAAAAATCATCTTTTTTGATCCTAATAAACATCAACTATACTAATTTAGGAAGACTTATGTGGGAAATATAATAAATTAAAACATATAAATATTAATACAATCTGACCAATTATAAGAAAAAATATTTCAATTTACTTTGGATTACCACATACCTTTAATTTGAAGTCAGGGGAGGAAGAAACTATTAGAGGGATTCCTCTAATGATAGGGGGAAAGTTGGAGACTAATGGTTTGAGATCAGGGTAGGGTGGATATGATGGGTAAAAAATCAAGAGAGGGTGTTGATGATAGTATTATATAGAATATTTATGTTTTGGTATATCTCAATAGAGAAAGGGAAGGTAATGGCAGATTAATTTTTTGAGATTTTTATCAATATTTATTCAAAAAATCTCTAAAAATTAATGGTGGTTTAAAACAACCATGGATAAATTTTATGTTTTTTGGAATTTTATGAGATCATTTATAAAAATATTAAATTTCATTTTCATAAATTTTTAACAATAGTTTTAAAAATTATCCCTAAAAATACGTTAAAAGTTATCTCTTTTCTTCTACTGATGTAGGATTTGAAACCATGGAAAAAATAGTAGTGATTTATTAATTTTATAGTGATGTTGAAATACCGTTATTCCCAAGTTATAAAACATTTATAGTATTATACATATTATTTAGATCATATAAAATATAAATAAATGTTTTAATTATCATAATTTTCATTGAATTTATTAAAATTTTGAAAAAGATACTTTCAAACAGAAATAAATTACTAACATACCCATGTTATAATGAGGGAGGGATGGTTGAATCAATTTTTACAAAACTAAAACTCTCAAAAAAAATTTCCTTCACTATTTAGTGTGAAAAGATCTCAAATTAAATGATGTGGTGAAGAGAGATATATGGAGAAAGAACACACATGATAAAAGGGTTTTTACAAGGATAACTCACTCTTATTATTGGGGAGATAACGCTTGATGAACAGAAGTTATGATCCCATTCCACATGTTCTTATCATAATTTAAAAAAATTAATATAATATTAATATATTATTGAATTATATATAAAATAGATTAATATGGGAAAAAGAATATAAATAAAGTTTTACTTCCCAACCTCAAGTGCCTATGAAATTTAGATCATGTATACACCCTTATTCTTCTCCTCAATCTGAACCAAATCACCCTTGAATTCTCCCTGGTATGGGGTATTAGTTCTATAAATGTTTTATCACTCATTACATGATTAAACACTTAAAATATTTGTAGGAATCATACCTCGATGGTGTAATGGATCCCACTATGAAATATTTGATCATATCTAATCATAATATTAATTTAATATCCATAGCTCCTCCTTATCTATCCATTTTCCCCAAGTCATTTCACTCTAGAAGAAATATCTTCATTCAAGAACCATAACATAATTAAAACACTGGTGACATGAATTTACTACTTTGGTGTTGCCCATATAAATTTCTTCACTATAACACAAGATCCAGAATTCCCATTTTAGTATTAACTTCCTGTGGTCTATCTCTATATTCTCCCTTAATATCTCAAAACCAATTTCATTCCCATAATGATAACTTTCTCCTATCGAATAATAGGTTTTCCTCCTCAGTGAAAGTGAAAAATTCTTGATCCTATGGCTATTTCACTTTAAAAATTAGTACATAAGGACTTTTCTTCTTAGAAAAGGATACATATTCTCATTTTTACTCATATTATGTTGTGGTATTGAAACCATAATGTTGAATAGGTTCACTGTAAAAAAAATCATATGGTATACTTAAAAAATCATTTTAAGAAGCTCATTATTTCAATTTTCAATTGATCACCAGAGTATAAACATAACCACCTCATAAAATATACATTTCTTTGAATCTAACTTAGCTATAAATAGACTATCATTTATCCATAATTTTTTTTCAATAAATAAAACATAAAATAAATTTAAAAAACACTTTAATGTATTATATCAGGAAATAATTCATAATAATATTACAATGTGTATGTTATCTAAAAATAAAAACATAGTCTATAATGATTTTTATTAGAGTTACTTAACTCTTACGTAATGATCAATATTATATTGACCATGTTTCAATTGATATAAAATTACAGCTCAACCTTTTTTTTACACCTCATGTAGCCCCCTCATTCATCACCAATAAAGATAAATATATCCTGTCATCCTTATTAAATAATATATCCTACACATTTACCTCCTTATCAATAAATAAATAGGAATTAAAGTACAAAAATTAACCAAAAGATTAATTTAATTCAAGGAGAGATTTCACTCCTATAAATCTCTCTTATATTCTAGAAATAATCCTTAATTAAGGGATTTTTCATGATATACACAACATTATAATTAGTTGAAACATAATCAAATTAATGAATTCTATACTACACCATTTTATTGATGAAATAAAACTTGATATCAATATGTTTTGACATTGAATATTATATTTTATTCTTTGAAAATTTTATTGTACTTTGATTATCACACCCAATAATTAATGGATATGAAACATTCACTCTCATGTATTAAACCTATGACTTTATCCACATTATTTCTATTGTTTCTTATGATCACATAACATGCACATTTTTTTTCTTAATTTGATTGAATTTTTCTTCTTGGTGTGCCAAACAACATTTCTTACATTAACAATGAATTCACTTATAAAAAAAATTTCCATTCACTAACATCACCTAGAAAATACATATTTGAATAACTATAAAACTAAAAATATATGAATTTTTCTTATCTCAATCCATAATCAAGATTCTATTTGAAAAATTACAAGATTCATTTAAATTCCATAGGATACAACATCTTAGGCTTACTTTGGGATCATGGAAAATGATTAACCGAAAACAAGATGTCCGTTCTAGATGTTTTATATTATAGTAAGATAAAAATTTTCCTCCTAATAATTATTTATTCCACAATAATTCATTGTTAAATTGTGGAAAAATTAGTCCCAAGTGAAATAATATTAGAGATCTATTTTAATTATTACATTCCAAACTTATTTAATACTCAAAAAACTATTTTTCATGTGAATAAAAGATATAACCTACCTTGTTTGTTGACTTGAAATCCCAAATATAATGTCATCACCTTGATCATTGATATCTCAATTTGTTTTCTCATTAAGGTCAAATTTTTTTCACAAGTATCATCCTATTTATAAATAAAAATAATTTCATCAATGCACATAATCACTATGAGTGAGTATGTGTCATATCCCTTGTTATAGAGATTAGAATCCACCTTTATTATCTTTATTTTTTTTCTCTTTAATCTTCTATATAGATTATAATACCAAATCTAGTGAACTTTATTAATCCCAAAAAGTGTTTTTGAGCTGTCATAGTCGAGAACCATCTCTATTAAGAATAAATATTTTTAGTTGTTCTATGTAATCCACTTCCTCATCTTCATAATTAAAGAGTGCTGAAATTAATTTCATTGGGAATAGTTTCTAATTCCATTTTGCACATATCTTAAGAATTTTCCTTATCATTTAATGTCTTGAAACTAGTGTAAATGTATCATCAAAATATAGGCCCATAATTTAAAAGTATAATTTGAAAAAAGATGATATTTTTATGTGCTACTTCAAATTTTTGATTAATTTATTTTTTAAAAACTCACTTCATTTATATTATATTATTATATTTAGACTGTGACACTGATTCCAAAGTTTCATTCTTCTCAAGTTTATTTTTTAGTACACCAATCATTACAATCCAATCCTTATATTGGAATACTTCTTCAATACTCTTAGATTCAATCTATAAAAGTAGGATAGTGTGATTGGAAATTCTCAAAAATCTATAGGTTTATTCACACTTACTTCTATATCCAATGATGTTTTCCATCATAATAGGTTTTCTATGTATTTATAACTGTAAAAATTTTAATATGGGCCTTCTTTATTTATGTAAATTTCAAAATGAATATGAGAATATTGAAAATATACTATAGAACAATCACTCTCATATTGTATAATACATTCACCATAAACTTATTCTATCTTATAATCAATATGAATTCATGTTTCTAATGTTTTTTTATTTAAAAAACCATTACATCAAATATTTCAACAATATTCCTCATATTTTTACTGTAACACTTATAACACCACCCACTAGTTTTATATTCAATGAATTTGTGCTCATCACCTCTCCCATAAAACTTAACCAAATTCATTCCATTGATCTTGATGTAATACATGACGTTGAATACCTTTAATATCATCATGTTAATATTATTTACAAAACACATATCATAAGGTTTATTCACTAAATAAGGTTAAATTAGACACTAATTGATAATTTATATAACCATAATTATGGATTCTCTAAAGGTACTTTAAGATTCCAAGATCTTGTAACTTGGTTCTCCCGATTTACATCGAAATCTAGTTCATTTTTGCAACACCATTTTAATGAGGATTGTGTGGGGTACTAATTTCATGACTTATTATATGATTCTAAATATATGACTCACGATGAACATTCTTTTATACAAATCCATTGTTTGATTAAAATATTTTGATAGCATATCCCATTTGATTTTTAATACACATTTAAAAAACATAAACTAATTAAGAGTCTTTTATTTACTAAAAAAGAAGTTTAAATAAGTCACAAAACTAAAATAATCAATAAAATCAATGATATACTTAGTTCTATTGACTTTAAATTTATTTAGTTCCACAAATCCAAGTTAATTAACTCAAGGTTTCTTCGTATTGATCTCCACCACCTTGTGGTTCTTATCCATAATTTTTCCTTTATATAATATGGCCCAAGTATTGATTCTCTATAGATTTAGATTTGGTAAATTTCTTATATATTTAAAATTAGTCAATATATCTATTTTCATTTGAATAATATAGTAGATTATTATATTCCAAAGATCATTCTTTTTTTTGAGTTTATGAAAAAACTATTTTATACACTGGAAATTTATAATATATTTACAATTTTATGTTGTACCTTCATGATAGTTGTGACTCCATTTAATATATTATAACACATCCACTCTTGTGAAATATCACCTCATTTCCATTAAATAAAAGTTTAAAAACACTCAATATATTTCAAGTTATCCCATCCTTAAAGAGAACATAAATGGATTCATGTTTTTCCACTTATTTTGGTGTTTTAAACTCTAATGAAATTGACTGATACATTTTTTTTGAAAGTAAATGATCCTCTACAATACCTTTGGATATATTTTAAGAGATTATTTTTACCAATAATTTATGATGGGAAATGACTATGATGTATCCAATGATTACCAACATTCATTTCTTTATAATAGACCCCATCCAATATTTATTTTTGTTGACTACATATTCTCTTAATAGATTTATATTTTCCAGTCATCTACAATTTCTCTGGTAGTATAATGATTTTTTGGGGATGTGTTTAGATTGTTAAACCACCCATAGGTTTCCTCAATCAAATTAAAATTATTATTCAATTAAGCCTTATCCTTTGGATGTTATCTCAATTTGACTCCATAAATTTCAGGTTAGATCCACCTTGACTCATAAAATATCTTCAACTTAAAGATTGAGATATTTTTCCAACACACACAGGCTTTATATTCATAGGCTCCATAACCCTAACATACCCCTTCAAACAAAAATATAATCAGTTGAAAATATTGTTCATAATATTATATTTGTTGGATTTAGTTCTGATTTGAAACAAATTTCTTTCTATTTCCTCATATTTATGACCATCCTTTATTGTTTTGGATCATCCCTTATGATCAACCTTAATGTTAATTTTCTTCTTTACCTCACTGTTTTAAATTTTTTAGAACTGGTATTGGTATATGTAACAATGAGTGTTTTCTCGTTAATTAGTGAATTGATGATATTATTTTATTCATTATCACTGATTCCACTAATTATATTGAAAGTATAGGTCTCTAATATTATAGTTCATGGAAAGATAGGAAAATACATAGTTTTTTGGTAGGATTGATGACTTTTTCATTTATTTTAGATCTCTCAAAAACATCTTTAATAGAATTATGAAATGTAAAATGAGTTCAATTTAATGAATTCTCAATATCCTCCAACATTTCCTCAAGATCGTTCACCTCCTTGTTCTTATAAATCATGTTTGATATAGTAATATCAATAATTTTGTCCCTTTATTTATGTAATTCATTGAGATCACCCATATTTCATGTGAAATACACTTATATATAATTATTCCATTTAAATATTTAAGTCTCAATGGATTTATTAAGAGATTCATTATCAATACTAAAAGATATTTTCTCCTTTTTAATTTTTTTCCATATATTTTAAACTTACAAAAAGTTATATTCTCAATTGTAATTATTTTGGAACCTTACCTTCCGCACCTTCATCCTTATTATTCCCTTCCTCTATGCTCCCATCAATATCAGTAGAGGGTTTCTTGAACTATTTTAATTTCATTAGGAAATCTTTAAGTCCCTCATCCTCAGAATCCTCTTACCAATTTCCAATAATATAATAATAAGATATGAATTTATGTTTTTAGAGAGATATTATTTTATCCAATGTGTTTTCATCCCCTTTCCTTTAATAAAATTTTCTCTAATATGTCTTCCTTCCACCTTGTTTATCTTTAAGTATTTTTTTGGGTGGGTTATCCACCTCATATTCTCCATCATCTTTCTTTAGAAAATTTTCTAAAAAGTGTCTAATCTTTTAATAATCGATACACTTAAAAGTAATTTTTCCTTTATATTTAAATTTTACCCAATACATTCCTTTAGAGAATAGAGTTATAAATTCATCAAAATACATGGTATTATATTTGGTACCAGTTCATTCTCATGAGATGTTTTTGGTTCAACATGTTTCAAACCTTTTAGTTATTTAAATGTGGTGTCCTTAATAGATTTTACTATTATGTGTAATAATATCCCTCTCCATATATCATATGATATTAAGATATTATTGATATTATAGATGACCTACTCATCCATTACTTTATTTTGAAGGGTTTATATTTTTGTATCAAATTTATTTGTGAGAATCATAATTAATTTATCCACAACTATGAAATATTTAAGATTTTTTTCCATATCTTAAAATTTATCTATAGACACATAATCACACATTTTACTATCTTCAAATTAAGAATAAAATTTCTATATCCATTACTCCTTAAAATTATTATCTCCTACCTGGATATCATGTAGTTTTATCTATATTCTATTCACTATTTTCCCCCATAACTCATGTCAAATACATCTAGAAGAGGTATGAATGTAATTTATTGTACACTCCCCCATCATATCCAATATTCTTTTTTCAAATTAAAGTTTAATGTATCCAAAATTTAGGAATTTTTACACCCTTCTTAGTGATAAAAATAACTATAAGCCAAGATAAAGTAGATATAGAACTATGACGTCCTGTGAAAGATAAAAAACCTTACCATTGATCTAGGGGACTCATTTTTTATAAAATCCCAAAAAATGACATTCAATTTACATAAATCATATAAAATAGTTCACTTTAATACATTTCAAAGAAATTTTAGGTTTATAGTTTTAGAGAATTAGGAAAACAATTAACTAAAAACATATATTATTTATGTGAATAAAAAATTGTTCCATTATATCTATAATGAGTATTTAATATCTCCCACTAATACCCCACATAACAAAATTTTATATACATTTCATACTTTTATTATCTTTATAACCTGGGGAAATTGTAACATAAGAAATGGGTGAGATCATATGCTAATTAAGCTTAAACATAAGTGATTAAAATAAATGATAATAAATGAGAGTAGGATAATCATATGGGTATAATCAAGATATATAAGAGAGTTGTACACAAATAATAAGATTTCATTAATAAGGGAATAATATTTTAATGCACCATTAAAATTCTATATATCATAGAAATAAGTCATACATGAGAATTAGGACACATACATAAACATAAAAATCATTAAAATAGTGGATTAGGTTTCAGAACCTATTTCTTTAGAACCCAAAAATTTAAAATAACACTATTTTTGATATCATACATGATACAAAACACCAATCCTAAATAAGCTATGAAGTATCATTATTTCAATATGACTGTTATAACATAGCTATTAAGTTGGTAGGTGTGGATAAGATTAAGTAATTTAATATATATATATATATATTTACTAAGTTAATATTCAATAAAATTTTACTGATAATATTTTATTAAAAAACACTCAATTTTAGGTAGTCATTTTATTCTTCAATAAAATGTTTTCTTCAAAAACCAAATATTTTATTTCATTTTGTGTGAAAATATTAGAATTAAATTTCTAACTTTCAAAAATTATATTTGAGAAAAATTGTTTTATTTTTTCACTTATCATTTCAAAATTATCTTATGATGAATTTTTGAGAATTTTTTGAAAGTATGACTTTTCAATGAATAGTAAAAAAATACTAATTTTTATTGAAAATTGTAGTTTCATTTCAGTAATGTAAAATGGTTTATTATTTTATAAAATATAATAAAATTAAAATTAATTATATTATGATTTAAATAATAAAATTAAGATAATTAGAATCAATTTTATGTTTTAATTTGGTATTAAAATATTTCTACATGTAAAAGTCATTTTTTTTAAATTTTTTTTATATGTGAAGTGTATTTTTATCTGAATAAATCATAATACTCACTATTGGTGAATTATTTTTACGAAATTTATATATTATACATTAAATAATTTTTTCAATAGTCATCTTTTTTTTTACTATTCATGAGATAAGAATAAATCCAACTTATTTCTTAAAAACTATATTGTTCTAAAAGTGGTATTGATCATGTTCTGTGTTCTTATTTTTAAACTAATTTATACCGATTATAGGTATTTAATTTGATAAAATAGATTCCATATTTTTAATTATGGAGATAAAATTTGGTAAATAGGTGCCATTTATTTTTGGTTAATATGAATAGTAACTGTAGTAAAATTTATCACCTCGTTAATGGGTAAATCAGGTTAATATAGCATAAAACTAAGTGATAATGCAATAATTTTTCATTATAATTCTTACTAGATGAATGAAATTCTAAAATTTTCAACTTAATTTAGAAATATATTTTTTAATGTACACTTGACCATGAAAATGGATTGTATTATATTTAAAACAAAGAAAGTTAGAAAGTAACACTCTCTTAGTTTTAAATATATTTTTTGTGTTCACATAAGGGAAAAAGAAAGTTATGAATGAATATAAATTTATATGTTAAGAATAATGAAATTATTTTCTTGATCTTATTTTATTTTTTATATTTAGTTATTAAATAATTACATAAAATTTTTGTGCAATGATAATACAATACTTATTTAACTAAAAAAATAGAATAAGTTATATTAAAAATATTAAAATTAATATAATTTGATTGATTTATATTCTTCCACAAATTTTTTCTATGAATATAACACATTATTGAGGTATAAAGGGATCATATTCTAATTCTAACTTTTTATTTATTTCATTTATGTCAAATTAAATGAATAGTATCAAAATTGACATTAATGATATTTTATCAAAATAATGTTTTATTAAAATATTTTAAAAAATAAAAAATCATTCAATATGACAATTAAGATAAATATGCCCAATAATTTCATCCCTTTTCAATTAATAATTCAATATTTACCTTATATGTAAAATTATATCTTTTCAAGAGTGAAAAAGATTTGATTGTGATAAATGTTCAAAATTGATTAACTGAGGGGTAAGCCAAAATATATATTTGAAGACATAAATTAAACAAATTAAAATAATATTGGTGATGGTATTTCATCCCCATAATATATTATATTAAAATACCTATAATTTTGGGGTCATTTTTACTAGATAATGACTTTATTATATTTTAATATTTTAAGAAATTCTAAAAGTTCCCCTCACCTTAATTATAAAATTACACTTCCTCCCCTCACTTATTCAAACCTTTTGAGCCTCATAGATCAACCATACCCTAAAAAAACACCTTATCAAATTCACTATAAAAATTATATAGTTTATGGTCTTCCCAAAATACAATACCTAGGATCCTTAAGCGGAGATCTAAAGAAGTTGTTTCAAATGGGAAGTATTTGCCTTAACTGATCACTTTCTTTATAATCATTATTTTAACTCCTATTAATAGGTTATATTCATCATAAAATAAAAAATTCGGCACCCTAAATAAAATTAAATGTTATTATTATTATGTAACCACCTTTATTCACCCTCTATCCATCAAATGGTAGGCGAAAGTGTCGCTTCTATGTACGTACGGCTTACCGTCTCCATGTGCGATACAATTTATTTCTCATCAACATATTTAATGAATTTTTATTATGATGGGTTCATGTTTTATATATGATACTTATTAAATAATTATATAAATGAGATTATAATATCATATAAACCTTCCTATATTCCATACTATTGGAAAATGATAATGTCGCTCGTGCGTACGTGTGCACTGCCACCTCTATGAAGAGATGTGATTCGTTTTCCATTTTTATTTTAATGATATGGTTATAAGGTTTCATTTAATAAATATATATGATATATATGATATAAATGACAAATAAACTAATATTTAAATGTGATTTATTATCTAACTTTCTTTTTTTCTATCTGTTTAAAAATAAAACAGTGTTTATGCTTATGTACGACCTATCATCTCTATGAACGCTGTACTTATTTTTTATATCTCTAATTTTAGGAATAGATATAAAAATTTATATAATGAATATATATTATAATTATATCATTATTAAAATTATGGAGATGATATAACTCTAATTAAATCATAATAACCAACACTACCAAACCAAAACATACATGAAAAACAAAGTAGATATTATATATATGATTATGGTACTTTAATATATTTATGATAACAATATATTTTATATATAGTAGGTTCTAACAAGTATAAAGGACACCCGACCTATGGTAATGGATTTTCGTCTCAATTTTACTCCCTTGAGGCCCACGACATATTCACCACTTGCTTCTTTTACATAGTGAATATAATATCCATGAATGTATTTTATAATTCTTATTAAGAATAATTTTTGTATTTTTATATCCCTATAAATTTATTTCTTTCATTGGTCTTACAATTTAAATGTTACTAAATTGGTTAAGTATTTTATGTTATAATATTTTTGTTTATGATTAAGTTTTAAATGATGAATTACTATGATATACCTCCCAAGAAACAAAAAAAGTTTATTCTACTATAATTATTTATTTATAATACATTTTTTACTTTCACTTTTCAATATTTCATTAGTCTATATATTAAAATAATGTTTTTATGAATATACGATTTATTTATTTCTTTGGTCTAAAATATTTTCTCTTCCATGTACATGTTTTCTAATTTTTTTTCAAGAATGTTTTTACCATTATCCAATGATTTGTTTAAATTAATTTTAACCCATTTATTAATTTTTAAAAATGTTTTAAAAGGATTTTTTTTGTTTTTCAAATTATTTACCTTTTTACTTTTTTCTGAAAAAGTGTGAAATGAATATTTATATTTAACATATACTATTTGAACATAATTTACCACCATCACAACTAATCAATGATTTATGAATTACATTATAGGTTTCCAAGGATATATTTAAATATTTTTTTATATAGTATTTGGGATTAAAAAAAGGTTATTTCAAATTGAAAAGGTTATTTTCCTTCATATATTTTTTCAATGAACCTAAAAGTAATTTTTCATCTATGATAAAATCATTAGATGTTACATATTAATTACTAGGGGAATTTTACAAGGATATCATCCTTATTATTTCTTTTAATGGTTTGTGTTTATGACTAAAATATGTCTATAAAATCCATTCATTTTCTATTTTTTATGCTATGGTGAAATGATGAAATGTTTATGAAACCCATTTATTTTCATCTATTCTGATATGATGAATGGTTTATGATCTTGTGGAACACATATGCATGATTTTTATTATGTGATTGGTGGGACCAGAATTATATATACCTCTAATTTATTGGGTATATAAATATATCTCAGGATATAAAAATATTAGAATGGGGAGTAAACCTTGTTTAGTAAGGGAATCTGTCCACTATGATAATCTTGGGAGTGAACCATTTCTACTAAGATGTTTTGGGGAGTGAACACAATCCACTATGATAATATTGGGAGTGAACCTTGACTACTAAAATTGTTCAAGGAGTTATCCCAATACACTATGATAATCTTGGACATTATCCCTGACAACTAACAAAATAGTTTTCTATTCTTATGTATATGCCAAAATTCCATGTATTATAACAATGTTATGATCTTATATCTCATGTTATTTTATTATTTAATGATTCATGTCTTATGATTTGTCAAGTATTATTCTACAACTCAAGTTTATGATGCTTGATATGTGGGGTATGGTTTTAAAATATTAAGATCATGTTCTTATACCCTTATTCTCATGTTATTCTTATATAAACATTAATATATTACTTTTTTAACATTACTGAGAATATAAGCTCTCCATTTATTATGTTTCCTTTTACCATGTTATAAAGATTGGTATTAAGTATGATATGTATAAGAAGTTTTATAGTTGTGAATAAATTTGTGGGAGATGATATAGTCTATATACAAACTAGTTGTTTATGTGTCTAAGTTCCCAAAGGCACTAAAACTATATCATTCTAGTGTGAATCATTATGTTATGTAATGATTATTCATCTAAAAAGATGAAATATCGATATATGAGAAACCTAGTTCATTATAGTTGGTATCTGATAAAATGAAGGTATCTGATCCTTGTGAACCCTCCCACATGGAAATTTGGACAAGCGTGACTCTCTACCCAAGTGAATATTAAGGAAAGAGCTTCCAATAAGGATGATAGTAAAATCCCACCTAGTATTTGTTACCTCACATGAAGTGACTTGATAGGTATAATTTATATCCCACTAATTCTATGTAAAGACTATTATAGATGGTATCAGAGAAAGTTTTAAATAACATCTATAAACATAGATGAAAAAAATTCAATCAGCACCCTAGGGAAAAGTCTATCTATAGGATAACATCGTAATGTTTTGGTAATGATCATGGATAACCTAGGTTAAAACTAACATATCATAAATTGAAAATGTGATGTCATGATTTAGTTATGCAATAAATTATTTTTCATGATTCTTCACTATGAATATTATTTAATACACTATATGTTTTGGTTTTAGTAAATATATGGAACTCATAGGATTCATGTTAATACTAAAAGAAAATGGAATGATTTTTCTCCTAATCAACCAAATGAAATGGGATAAGAAATTATAAACCTTGTGATTATTCCTAATCAGTTATCCTTATATATAATTAACAACATTCACCTTAACCAACTCTCAAACTCATGAAATATGAAAAAGATAGAGTTCACTGAGATCTTGGGTGGTGGAGAGTATGGAGGAATCAATATTCAACTTACTATATATAGATAATGTTGTAAAAGCACTAACGTTAATGTCTCAAAGGAATAATAAGATGTTTTATATGTGGAAACAAAGGGCATAGAGTGATTAATTACAGAGAAAAAATGATGAGATCAATGGAGGGAAATTATGAACATCCTAAGGTACCATTTAGAGTTCTATGTATCATGTGTGGGGAATATGGGTATTATCCTTGGCAATGACCTAATCTAATGGTTAACTCTTAGACCACAGAATGACCTATAATGTTAAATAATTGAAGTGTTTATGTATTAATATTCATGACTTATGTTAAATAAGTGTTATATAAATAATATTTTTATATAATTATTATGAAATTTCTATGGACTATTATAATTTAATGGCCCAGACCCACATGGTCCATCCCTTTTCCAAAATCCTGATCCTAAGGGTGGCGTCTCGGTGGTAGGATGCTCTATCGGTGTGCGACCAATCGGTGTGCGACTGATCTGTGTGTGCCCGATCGGTGCGCCACGATCGGTGTGTCACCGATCAGTGCCTCACCAATCAGTGCGATCGATCGGTGTGTGGCATGATCAGTGCTACCAATTAGTGCCACACTGATCGGTGCGACCGATCAGTGTGTGGAACGATCGTTACGACGTGATCGGTGTCACCCAGCCTTTTCGGGGTTTTCTTCTACAGTTCTCCCGTAACACCACTTTTAGCCTTTTTTTACCTTTTTGAAGTGGTTCAAGGCCATTTTCTTCTAATCAATGTTCAAATTCTTAAGAGTGGGGCGACCCTCAACAGACCCAGCTGTGTGTCTGCGTAATGTGCCCCTATGTTTATATAAAAATCTTTAAATGTCGCAGCTGTTATCACCTTTTTTTCCGATGGGAATCGTTAGATAACAATTAATCCAATCGTGTGTAACCACCCAACCACGTGGTGAAACCACGATCTGACCTTATAGCCATTCGAAATTCTATATCCCGTGACAACCAGATCTCATCCTTATATCGCATGGGAATATCTTCTTCTTCCTTCCTCTTTTTTCCTCTCATTTCTTCCTACTGTGTTTTTAGTACCCCCTTCCCGAGGCGAGTGGTGCACCTGTGCCGAAGCTTTTCTTCTCACCCTTGGAGTCCGTGACATTCCTTCCCTGTAAGTCGCACATCCCCCGTTCTTGACATGTGGAGAAGAACTTCGATCCTTGATCATCCAAGTAGGGTTTTCCTTCATCTCTCCTTACTGTGTATCTTGCTGGGAGGGTATCCTAGTGATTCTGCGAGGTGGATGGAACTAGAACGTTAATGAAGATAATAAAAAGACTTTTAAAGAAGGAATGGGGGAGTGCGATCAGTGTTCTACTGCGTTTTACTTACCCACGATTATTTATGTTGTGAACTGTATGGGCTCATGCTCACTAAAAATCATGGCCGTTGGTGGTCTTTCCTTGCACACTAATGAACCCTTGTCTTTTGGGATAATTGAATGGATCCAACATGGGAAATTGGTTAATTATGTAAACTCAACCAATTAAATAAATGTCCAGTGAACAAAAAACCTTGTGTGATCACCCTGGTTAACTAAACATAAAGAAGAAAACTTAGCGAATGATGTGCTTGAACCTAGAAGTTTCCCTACTATGTTTTGGTAGTAGGTGTGTTGTACTATTTGATGTTTATGGGGTTATGTGGATGGGGATGAGATCCTCTGTTGTGGTACAATTGTTGGTTGTGAATTTGAAGCCGTGTGGGGCTGTATCTCGAGGATTGGTTTGGTTCTTGTACTTTGAGGGATCTCACTGATCCCTTTGTTGTTGTGAATTTACAAGAGAACTGGGTGTGAATGCTTAAATTGTTGTTTGAATGTTTCTCTTTCCCTGATTTGTGCTTATGCCTGTTAGTAGCCTAGTAGTGTAAAATTCACCTAATGGGATCACTTGAACGTGAAAACAAGAATGGTAAAAATGGGGAATTGGTTTTGGGAATGAGTTGTGACTTGGCCGTGAGTGTTGTGCTGTTCTTTTATGAATGAATAGTAATGAGGGTGTTTGTGCTTAGGTTTTGGAACCCCTAGGTTGGGATGTGTGCTTGTTAACTATACATATATCTATAGTTTTTATGTTTCTTATTCATGCCCCAACCAAGTTGAGCTCTTAGTGCCGAACACCCCCATTTCATGGGGGAGGGTGTTTTTCCCAAAACTCCTATGAGTGGTTGGTTATTAGCTCCTTTTCTGCTCCCTTTCCCGAATATCCCAAGACTCTTCGGGTAGGCTGTGATGGCCTGAGGTCCATTATAGCCCATGATTCTTTGGGCAGGGTAGTTGTGGTGGTCGGTCCAGGTGTGTGTAAGCAGGTTATTCCCAAGAATCTTCGGGATGAGGCCCAGGTGTCTTTGGGCGTGGCAGTAGCTGTTCTGGCCCAGGTGTTTGCAGGAGTGGTTTCATGTGGTGGTTGCGGTCTAGGTGTTTGCGGGAGGGATGTGTGGTTGTGGCCCAGGTGTGTGCGGGCGGGGTGTGGCAGTGGGACTGTAGTGAGAATGACAGGATTCATTCGATGCGTAGGATGTCTTCAATAACTAGTGGGAAAGTAGTGCGGGGTACCCAAATGTCGATGTACTATTACTATACATTACTTGACTTGCGTTATTTGGGGAGTGTGCCTTGGTGAGGCTCAGGTGGATAGTTCTCCTTGCTATGTACTTTGGTTGTCTCTTTCTCACAGGGCATTAGAATGCCTCCCCACTTGTGCATGAGAGTCTTTGGTTTTCCCTACTGAGTATAGTTGTTTGCTCACCCTACGTATATAAAACTGCTTTCAGGTTTCCAGGAGGTCTTCAGGGATCATGTAGGGCCATACTAGCTCAGACGTTGGGATAGTTTCTGTTGCTGTTTTTCCTTTCCTTGGTACTTTACCTTCGTAGTCCCCTTGTACTTTGTGGTATTTAATTTTGTAACAAGCATATGGTAATGGTTTTATTTTGGCTTCAATTTCACCCCCAGTTTTGGTGTTGTTGGTATTTACTATCTCATCTCCCGATCCTATTAAAGAAAAAGGGAAATTCCTTCAATCTTGTGTATGATTATATACCCCTGGTGCTAGTCTCCACTCCGGGACCTATTAGAGGTGGGTCTCGGGGGTCATTATCTCTCCTTCAACTTGAAGAAGGAAGGGTCTGACAATCTACCGTCCCTTCCCTCATCTTGGTGAAGGCGGGTCATGATAGAATGGTATCAGAGTAGAGGTTGAGAGATAGTATGGGGTCTGTAGTTAAGCACAGTGAGTATTGCATGGGATGGTAGGGAAACAATGTTGTGTGATCTTGGTGTGTGAATTAGGTCAGGGAAGACCGGCTAGGACATAGGATTTTAGGGCTCCCCGTGATCCGATGGAAGGACTCTGGGCCTACCAAAGAACCAAGTGAGGCTGCAATGATTGCAGAGTAGAAACCCTAAGGAAGGTACATGCATCATAATGACTTGTTTTCTTGTGTTTTACAGGTGTTTTGGGTATTTAAAATGAATGAGAAGTCTAAGAAGATTTAAGAACAATATTCTACAATACTCGGGCTTAGGTATTCCTTGTTTACCTTGCAGATATGGAACCTGGGAGACAACCACGAGTAGTCTGGGCGATCGAGGCCCAGGAGGTTGACTTGGCTGATCGACAGAGGGATGATCGAGAAGAGGAAGACGATCAGTGGAAGAGGATGCTTCATTCCTTTCAGCAGTAGACCCTCGGGAAGTACGAGGGCAACATCTCAGATATAGAGACAGAGAGCTAGTTAGAGGAGCTAGTGATAGATTTCAGCTTGATCCGGGCTCTGACGAAGTACTAGGTTCCTTTAGCGGTGAGCCAGATGCGTGGAGCAGTGCGTCAGTGGTGGACACTTTATCTTGGGGAGAATAGGGACATTGAGGTTACGTGGGATGACTTCAAGAAGGAGTTCTGGGTGGAATTCCTCTCTTCCATGATGAAGGCTGAGAAGAGACATGAGCTACTCTCCCTCCATCAAGGGAGCATGTCAGTGATAGAATTGGGGATCAAGTTCAAGGGTCTCCTTCGCTTTGCTCCAAACCTCTTTCCAGATGAGGAGTCTCGGGTGAGACATTTGGAGGAGGCACTTCAACCTTCTCTTCAGTATGCCATTACTCCCTTCACCCTACCGATGTACTTAGAGGTCCAGAAGAAGGATGAGGTGGTGGAGACGATGCACATGATGGGAGGTGTATCATGAGAGGGAATACAGTCAGGATCATCAAAGTGGAAAGCCGTCAGCAGCAGGCCTCCAACATCAGGACCCTATAGGTTTCGACCAGCAGGAAGCATGCCTCAACAGGTCCAGTTCCGATCTCCTGTCCCTAGCCCTATCCTTTCAGTCCCAGGGGTGAGATGCTTCATATGTTGAAGCTTTGGGAACCTTCAGAATCAATGCCTGGACAGAGTACAGTACATAGAGGGTGGGAAGGTTCAGCGCCCACCTCAACAGTAGCAGTTTCCAGATAGACCCTTTCAGCAGCAACAGTAGGGGAAGCAAGCTCCCCCTGCTCCAAGGGTAGGCATTGTAGGAGGAGGCTGACCTCAAGACACCCCTCAGGGAACTTGACCAGGGCATGGTCAGGGAGGTGGCCGATAGCTGAGAGGTAGGGGAGCTGGACGTGGATAGTTTCACACTACAGAGGCAGCAGTTCTAGCAGGGCTAGAAGTCATTCAAGGTATGATCAACTTGTTTAGTACTCTTGCATGTGCTTTGTTCGATACAGGAGCTTCACACTCCTTTGTTGCACCCAGTCTGGCCCGTGCTCTGGGTTTAGATGCTGAAAGACTTCCAGTTCCCCTGGTGTTGAGCACATCAGTTAGAGGTCAGACCGACTTGTTCTATGTTTGCTGAGGGTGTAGACTGATGATAGGGCTACATCAGTCTATCAGGGATCTTCTACTATTGCATATACAACCTTATGATTTCATCCTAGGAATTTAATGGCTATTCTCTGTATGTTCCATTATTGACTACTTTCGAGGAAGGGTCATGTTTTCAGATTTGGGTGGCCGACGTGTAACTTTCATCAATGAGCGGGGTTTCCAGAAAAGCAACAGGTGAGAGGAGCCCCTCTTTTCCTTGTTAGCTGAACTATCAGTGGAGTCAGTGGATGTAGAGATGGTGGAAGTCCCAGGGATCGTTAGTGAGTTTATGGACGTCTTCATTGAGGAGGTGAAAACTCTACCCTCTCGACATGTTGTTGAGTTCGGGATAGACTTGAAACCTGGTGTCTGTCCGATTTTGATGGCTCCCTACCGGATGACACCTTCTGAGTTACGGGAGTTGCGAATTTAGATTGACGACCTGATGAAGAAGGGTTTTGTTCGACCAAGTGCGTCACCCTAGGGTTCTCCAGTCTTATTAGAAAAGAAGGCATAAGGTGGTCTCAGGTTGTTCATAGACTACCAGAGACTGAATCAGGTAACAATCAAGAACCCTTACCCTCTCTCAAGAATATACGACCTTTTTGACCAGTTAAATGGGGCAGGGTGGTTCTCCAAAATTGATATGCGGTCGAGATATCACCAGTTGAGGGTGAAGGATGGTGACATCTCGAAGACTGCCTTCAAATGCAGATATGGGCACTTTGAGTTTATGGTCATGCCGTTCGACGTTACAAACGCTCCAGCTGTGTTCATGGGGCTCATGAACTCCGTCTTTTGGGAATACCTGGATCGGTTCATAGTCGTGTTTATTGACGACATCCTGATCTACTCAAGGTCAGAGGAGGATCATGCTAAGAACCTGAGAATGGTTTTATAAGTCCTCCGATAGCACCAACTCTATGGGAAGTTGTCCAAGTGCGAGTTCTGGGCACGAGAAGTGCACTTCCTTGGGAACGTGTTGTCTGAGTAGGGAATAGCGGTGGACCCATTGAAGGTTGAGGCAGTTGTTTCTTGGGAAGCACCCAAGAACGTGACAGAAGTTCGTAGTTTCCTTGGACTGGAAGGTTACTATCAGAGGTTCGTGCCCAAGTTCTCTCAAGTTGCGGAACCTTTGAGAGCATTGACCAAGAAGGACCAGGCTTTCGTGTGGGATGGGCAGTTCCAGGCAGCCTTTAGCTATCTGAAGGAGAAGTTGGTAAGTGCCCCAGTGCTGAGGTTGCCGGAAGAAGTGGCGGTGTATGAGGTGTTCTGTGATGCTTCAAGAAAATGCCTCTGGTGTGTGCTGATGCAATAGCAAGGGGTGATCTCTTATGGGTCTAGACAGTTGTGTCCTCATGAGCATAATTATGCCACCCACGACCTGGAGCTTGCGGCGGTCGTTTTTGCACTAAATTTGTGGCGGCATTCCCTCATCGGGGAGCACTTTGTGGTTTTCACGGATCACAAAATCTTGAAGTATATCTTCTCCCAACGGGACCTGAACTCACAGAAGTGAAGGTGGATGGTGTTCCTTCAGGACTACGACTTTGAGATTTCCTACACCTCAGGAAAAGGGAATGTGGTGGCTGATGCCTTGAGTAGGAAGTCACAAAAGGATGCGGTTCGAGAGTCGGCAGATGCTTGGAAGGCGACGGAGGAGTTGGATACCCTGCACCTAGATGCATGAGAGGATGGTGGTAGAGGTTGTCTGTTTTAGATGACGGTTCAATCCTCTCTACTACATTAGGTGGAGGAGTCTAAGTGGGGAGACATAGAGAGTGAAGTGATGCGTGATCAGGTTAACCAAGGCGATGCTCCGAAAGGGTGGATAGAGGATGGTCAGAATCAGATTCTTTTCCGAGAAAAGATGTTTTTCCCAGAGGCGATGCGTGGAAGGGTTCTGGGTGAGTTCTACAACTCATCCCTAGCAGTGCACCCAGGAGTTTCCAAAATTTACCAGAGTTTGAGAGGCCAGTTCTGGTGGCCCGGGGGTAAAGCATGTGGTGGCAGAGTTTGTGGACAAGTGACTAGTGTGTCAGTAGGTGAAGGATGAATACCGTGTTCCAAGCGGCTTGTTTAAACCTTTGGACATCCCCGAGTGGAAGTGAGATGAAATATCGATGGATTTCATCACAGGGCTACCCAAGGTTCAAGGAGGCTACGATGCAATCTGGGTATTGGTGGACCGGTTGACGAAATCGGCTCAATTTCTGGCGATCAAGGAGTCGGGAGTAGTGGATTACTTAGCACGAAGGTATGTGGATGAGGTGGTGCGGTTTTATGGAGTTCTTATGTCCATAGTCTCAGATAAGGATGCATAGTTTACCTCACGGATCTGGAGAGGATTACATCATGATTTTGGCACCCAGCTACATCTTAACACTGCTTTCCATCCCCAAACAGATGGGTAGACATAGCGCACCATTCAGACAATGGAGGACATGCTATAGGCATGTATTCTAGACTCTGGGGGATCGTGGGTGTAAAACTTGCCTCTAGTAGTGTTTTTTTACAATAATAGCTATCACTCTACCATTGTCATGGCTCCATTTGAATCCTTGTAGAGAAGACCATGTCACTCACCCGTGTGTTGGACCGAGGTTGGGGAAACAAGTGTTCTTGGCCCGGATGTGGTGCAGAGCACGATGGAGAAGATTCAGCTTATACGGGAGAGGATGAAGGCAGATCAGGTCCGGAATAAGTCATATGCTGATAATAGGAGGAGACCCTTGGAGTTCGGGGTCGAGGACCACATATTCTTGAAGGTCTCCCCTCAGCGTGGGAAACAGAGGTTCGACAGGGGGAGTAAGCTCTCTCCATGGTTCATCTGACCATTCAAAGTGCTGCGGTGGGTGGGAGAAGTGGCTTATCAGCTAGAGTTAGCACCACTGCTACTAAGAATACATGACATCTTCCATGTGTCACAACTCCGAAGGTATCTACTCGACGATTCACACGTCCTCGACTGGGGAAAGATGGACATCGAGGCCGACGTGACTTTTGTGAAAGGACTGGTAAGGATCGAGGATTGTGAGGAAAAGGTGCTCCACAGATGGACCATTCCTTTAGCTCGTGTGTTATGGAGACATGGTGGGCTGGAAGAGAGTACCTGGGAATGGGAGGCACAGATTCGCACCCAATACCTAGAGTTGTTTTGAGTTTTGTTCTGTTATAATTGTTTGTGATAGAACACCTTACCTTGTTAACTATGGAATGTATGGTTTTCCTTATTCTCTAGATTCATGTGAAAGGTCCTGACTGCGGGGAGGGGAGGACCCGATCCCTAATCAAGACGTATTAAGGTGGATGTGATTAAACCCATGCGGGTTAGTTAGTGCCGCCCAAAGATGACAATATCTTTACATGGAGGAATAAACTCCCTAACCCATATGATTGGACAACTTTACCCTTTAATATTGCATGGTTGTTTGAGGGAGAGGTGTTTCTAGATGTCGGTGAGGTTCACTCCTGAGAGGTATTTTCGAGGTGGTTGTTTGGACCCCCTCTTTTACTTATGGTTTGGTTTTAATTCTCGAGGGCGAGAATAGTTTGAGAGGTATATGATTTAATGGCCCAAACCCACATGGTTCATCCCTTTGCCAAAATCCAGATCCTAAGGGTGGTGTCTCGGTGGTAGGACGCTCTATCGGTGTGCGACCGATTGGCGTGCGAACGATCAACATGCGACCGATTGACATGCGACCGATCGGCGTGTAACTGATCGATGTGCGCTTGATCGGCATGGTGTGTCACCGATCGGTGTGACCGATCAGTGTGTGGTACGATTAGTACGACACGATCAGTGTCACCCAGCCCTGTCGGGGTTTTCTTCTATAGTTCTCCTATAACACCACTTGCATCCTTTTTTTACCTTTTAAAGTGGTTCAAGTCCATTTTATTCTTAGTCCGTAATCAATGTTCAAATTCCTAAGAGTGAGGCGACCCTCAACGGACCCATCTGTGTGTCCGCGTAATGTGCCCCTCTGTTTATATAAAAACCTTTAAATATCGTAGCTGTTACCACCTTTTTTTCCCAATGGGAATTGTTAAATAACAATTAATCCAGTCATGTGTTACCACCCAACCACATGGTGAAACCACGAACTTATAGCCATTCAAAATTCCATATCTCGTGACAACCAGATCTCATCCTTATATCGCACGAGAATCTCTTCTTCTTCCTTCCTCTTTTTTCCTCTCCTTTCTTCTAACTGTGTTTTGAGTTCCCCCTTCCTGAGGTGAGTGGTGCGCTTGTGCTGAAGCTTTTCTTCTCACCCTTGGAGACCCCGATGTTCCTCCCCTACAAGTCGCGCATCCCCCGTTCTTGGCGCATGGAGAAGAACATTGATCCTTGATCATCCAAGTAGGGGTTTTCTTCATCTCTCCTTGCTGTGTATCATGC
Organism: Viscum album; assembly: GCA_963277665.1. Lineage (NCBI taxonomy): Eukaryota > Viridiplantae > Streptophyta > Magnoliopsida > Santalales > Viscaceae > Viscum > Viscum album. The sequence continues at coordinate 1,764,044,765 of OY728123.1, forward strand.
GGGGAGGGTATCCTACTAATTTTGTGGGCTGGATGGAACCAAAACGTTAATGAAGATAATAAATGGACTTTTAAATAAGGAAGGGGGGAGTGCGATCGATGTTCTGCTACTTTTTCCTTACCCTTGATTATTTATGTTGTGAACTGTATAGGCTCATGCTCACTAAAAATCATGGCCATTGGTGGTCTTTCCTTACGCACTAATGAACCCTTGTCTTCTGTGATAATTGAATGGATCCAAAATGGGAAATTGGTTAATTACGTAAACTTGTCCAATTAAATAAATGTCCAGTGAACAACAAACCATGTTTGATCACCCTAGTTAACTAAACAAAAAGGATAAAACTTAACAAATGATGTGTTTGAACCTGAAAGTTTCCCTACTATGTTTTGGTAGTAGGTGTGTTGTACTATTTGATGCTTATGGGGTGATGTGGATGGGGATGGGATCCTTTGTTGTGGTAAAATTGTTGGTTGTGAATATGAAGCTGTGTGGGGATGTATCTCGAGGCTTGGTTTAGTTCTAGTACTTTGAAGGATCTCACAGATCCCTTTGTTGTTGTGACTTTACAAGAGAACTGGGTATGAATGCTTAAATTGATGTTTGGATATTTCTCTTTCCCTAACTTGTGCTTATGCCTGTTAGTTTCCCAGTACTGTAGAATTCACCTAATGGGATCACTTGAATGTGAAAACAAGAATGGTTAAAATGGGGAATTGGTTTTGGGAATGAGTAGTGACTTGGTCGTGAGTGTTGTGCTATTCTTTTATCAATGAATAGTAAAAAGGGTGTTTGTGCTTAGGTTTTGGAACCCCTAGGTTGGGATGAGTGCTTGTTACCTATACATATATCTGTAGTTTTCATGTTTCTTATTTTCACCCCACCCAAGTTGAGCACTTAGTGCCGAACACCCCCATTTCATGGGGGAGGGTGTTTTTCCCAACACTCCTATGAGTGGCTGGTTATTAGCTCCTTTTATGCTCCCTTTCCCGAATATACCAAGACTCTTTGGGCAGGCTGTGACGGCCTGAGGTCCATTATAACCCAAGATTCTTTGGGCAGGGTAGTTGTGGTGGTCGGCCCAGGTGTGTGCGGGCAGGTTATTCCCAAGAATCTTCGGGATGAGGCCCAGGTGTCTTCGGGTGTGGAAGTAGCTGTTCTGGACTAGGTGTTTGCGGGCGTGGTTTCATGTGGTGGTTGCGGTCTAGGTGTTTGCAGGTAGGATGTGTGTTTGTGGCCCAGGTGTGTGCGGGCGGGGTGTGGTAATGCGACTGCGGTGAGAATGGCAGGATTGGTTTGATGCGTAGGATGTCTTTAATAACTAGTGGGAAAGTGGCGTTGGGTACCCAAATGTCGATGTTCTATTACTATAAATTACTTGACTTGCGTTATTTGGGGAGTGTGCCTTGGTGAGGCTCGGGTGGATAGTTCTCCTTGCTAGGTGCTTTGGTTGTCTCTTTCTCATAGGGCATTAGAATGCCTCCCCACTTGTGCACGAGAGTCTTTGGTTTTCCCTACTGAGTATACTTGTATGCTCAACCGACATATATAAAACTGCTTTCAGGTTTCCAAGAGGACTTCAGCGATCATGTAGGGCCATACTACCTCAGACCTTGGGAAAGTTGCAGTTGCTGTTTTTCCTTTCCTTGGTAATTTATCTTCGTAGTCTCCTTGTACTTTGTAGTATTTACTTTTGTAACATGCATATGGCTATGGTTTTCTTTTGGATTCACTTTCACCCCCAGTTTTGGTGTTGTTGGGATTTACTATCTTATCTCCTAATCCTATTAAAGAAAAAGGGTAATGCCTTCCATCTTGTGTATGATTATATACCCTTGGTGCTAGTCGCCACTTCGGGACTTATTAAAGCGGGTCTCGGGGGTCATTATCTCTCCTTCAACTTGAAGAAGGAAGGGTCTGGAAATCTACTATCCCTTCCCTCATCTTGGTGAAGGCGGGTCGTGACATATAAAGTATAATTTGAAAAAATATGCTTAGTCAGGATAAACATATGATTAATATTATTAGGATAGTATCAACTACCTTGAAATTTATTAGTTGTGGACATAGTTATTTATGCCATATTTAATGATATTTATTTTATTTTTATATTTATGGAATATATTCAATAGTTTGGGAAATTATTTGAGGAATAAGGATTATTTTAATTTTTAGAAGCATGTATATTTTTTATGAGAGGAAAACTTAAAAGTTTTAGATAACATTAGGGATTTGTACTTTTAAATTATTTATAATTTCAAAGGTATCAACACCCCATTTTTAATGTTTTAAGTGATGGAATATTGAAGTGATTTGAAACTTCTAGAAAGTATAAGGAATAATACCTAATTGAGGTTTAAATAACCATTTGAAGTTGGTATATGGTTTGATGTAAAGTTAATCATGGTTTACTAGATTATATGATATAGATAATCTTAATGGTTGAAAAGTGATTCATTTAAAAGGTAGAATTTTTATAAATATTTATAGTCATATTGAGGATTACATATCAGTTCATTATCTAATTTTGATTCATGAAATTGTGGTGATGTTCACTACATTAAATGATTATTTAGTGATTTATGATGGTTATTAATGATATTTGGGATTTTTTTCATTGGGTTGAGATATATTTTACTCTAAGTATTAATAATTGATTTATAATGACTGATTATTTGTGAATAATGTAATTAATTTTTTAAATATGTAATCTGAAGGGTATTATATAGCCTTTCAGATTAAAAAAATCTTTAATTTTTAGGATATTGAGGCATTTAATTATTTATATATTAATGTTTTATTTCTTTATATTATGGTTTATTCATATTGAGAATTATATTTTTCTAACCATTTTTTTGTTTTAGTTAATTCATAATGATAGATGGAATACCTTAATAAACCTTTTTGATTTGTTAGAAGTTTATTTTTTTGCTTCAAGCGTGAAAAGATAATATTGAATACTCATCATTTAGAGAAAAATATTAGGCTATGGTTGAGATTGATTAAAGGATGAAATTATACTATTTAGAAAAGTATATTTCCTTATATTATTATTCTAGATGGTAATGGAATTCCTCAACTCTTGGAAAATGATCTTAAGACAAAACATTTGTCACATAACCTTCAATTATGATTAATTGATTGTCTTTTAACCCCTCATTGATTTATGGTTTTGTGGTTGTTAAATTTCTATTTAGCAAGTTCTATATCACTCTATATTAGTAATTGGGCATTATTTTTTCTTTCATGTATATATTTACACTTCTCACTAATTATACCCTATTTGTTAATCTAGTTTTGGGATATTTTAGATGGCCTTTATATTTTCCCTGCCTTCTTTTCTAGAAGAATTTTTATTAACCCTTTTATGATGTGGGTTTAAATAAAGGAAATTCCAAATATCAAACCCTTGATTTTCAAGAATAAGTTAAAATTGAGATGATACAATTTATTGAGGGGGATGTAACACCATGATATTTTAAAGTAATATTATATTCGATAACGTATATGATACACAACACCGATCATAAATGAATCATCAAATATTATTATTTAAATATGATCATTATAACATAGCTTCCAAATTGGATTGTATGAATAAGATTATATACTTTATAAAAAAAATTATATAATGTTCATACTGAATATAAATTTATTTGTAAAGTTTTAGTAAATAATCACTCAATTTTTACTAAATTCATTTTCTTCTAAAAAAAATTTCATCAAAAGATGGTTCTTATTGATTTTTGTGAGAAAATATAATAATTAATTTATCAAACTTTTAGAAATTATATTTTATAAAAAGGATATCATTTTTAAATTAATCATGTGAAACTTATATTAGGACAATTTTTTGATTTTTTCTGAAAGGAATGATCTTTTAATGAATATTAAAAATACCGATTTTATTGAAAAATATATTTTAATTTCAAGAATGTACAAAGTTCCATTTTGATATAAAATTGTTTCAAAGTAAAAATAGTTCTATTATATTTTAAATAATATAATAACGTAAATAATAATATATTTTTTAATTGAATTTGGTATAAAAATATTTTTATATCTAAAAGGAATTTTTCAAAAAATCTATTTCTATGCATGTAATGTACTTTAATATTAATAAATTAAATTAATCTCCATCAGTGAATTATTTTAATGAAATTTATATATATTATATTAAATAATATTTTTAACATTCATATAATATTTTTACTATACATGGGATAATAATAAATCCATTTTGATGATTAAAAATTATATTGTAATAAAAGAGGTTTTCTTTGTGTCATGTGAAATTATTTTAAAATAAATATATCTAATATATAGTTATTGAATTTAATAAAATGGATTCAATATTTGGAATCATGAAGCTCAAATTTGGTAAATAGGTCCCTTTTATTTTTGTTCAATATGAATAATAACTGTGATAAATTTTATCACCTTGGTAAATTGTAAATTAGGTAAATCTAGGTTATAAGAATGTGATGAGGCCATAATTTTCACCCTAATTATTATTGGATGAATTTAATTAGAAACTTAAAAAAAATTTCTCAAAATTTATTTGTTTAATGGACACTTTTCCTAGAAAATGACATATATAGTATTTAAAATAGAAAAAGGTTACAAAGTGTCACCATATTAGTTTTAAATAGTTTTTTTTGTGTTCACATAATGACAAAAGTATGTTTAAAAAAAAATTAAATGTATATTTTTATAATAATGAAACTATTTTATTATGGTAATTTATCTATAAATTTTAGTAATTTAATAGTTACCTTAAATGCTTGTAAAATGCTAATACATTATTTATTCAACAAATAAATAAATAAAATAAATGATTTTAAAAATAATAAAAATTATATAATTTGAGTGAATTATAGTGTTACATGAATTTAATCGATAAATATAACATATTAGAGATGTGTAAAAGTATTATATTAAAATTACCACTTTTTCTTTATGTTTTTGAAGTTAAATTAAATTAATAGTGTGAAAATTTGAATTAATAATATTTTATCAAAAAAAAATTTTATTAAATAATTTCAAAATTATAAAAAACATGGTAGAGGAAAATTAGGAAAATATATGTTCTAAAATTTAATCATTTTCCAATTTATGATTCAATAGTGACCCTATATGTAAAATTATAATATTTTATGTGTGAGAAGAGATTACTATGGTAACAGTTAAAATTGGTTAACTAAGGGGTTAAACCAAAATACATAGTTTAGAAAACAACATAAACCTATCCAAATTTTATTTTTTGATGTGATTTTAACCCCATAGTATACTTTATTTTAATTAGTTTGATTTTTAAGTCATTTGGGAAAGATAATGACTTTATTATATTTTAATGTTTAAAAAAAATACAAAAGGGCCCCTCACTTCAATTATAAAATGGCACCTCCTCTACTCACATATACACACATTTTGATCCTTATATATTAACCATACCATATAAAAACATGTTTTAAACTTTCTTATCCACATTTTAGAGGCTTTGGTCTTCCCAAAAGACCAACCATTAGATCCTTAAGAGGATATCTGAAGGGGTTCTTTCAAAAGAGAGGTAATCTCCTTAATCATTCACTTTTTTTTATTTCATCTTTTACCTCATCCAAATCTGTTATATTCATAATAAAAATAATAAATTCAGTATACTAAATATACTTAAATTTTATTAGGATTATGGGACCACCATTATTCACCCTATTTCCATCAAATGGGAAGTGAAGCATCACTTGTGCATATGTACAACTTACCGCCTTAATGTAGCGATGCAATTCATTTCTCGTAACCTATTTTAAGGATGAGTATTATGATGAGTTTAATTTTTATTTATTATACATATGAAATAAATATTACTATATAGTGATAATATCATATTTACCTTCTTATCTTCTAAACCGTCAGAAAATGATGATGTCTCTCGTGTGTATGCATGGATTACCACCTCCATGAAGCAATGTAATTCATTTTTTATTTATATTTTAATTGGATTATAATAAGTATGGATTTAATGAATATATATGAAATATATTATATATTAATTATTCTGAAAATTTGATTTATTAATTACATTTCTTTTGTTCTATCCATTAAAAAATGAAAACAGTGTTCATGTGTACATATGGCCTACCGTCTCCATGAATGGTGTAATTCATTTATATATATATTATTTTATGAATAAAAATAAACATATATATAATGAATATATTTTATTCTTATATAATTATTGAACTTAATTTAGATTATATAACCCTTTTCAAATTACAAGGACAAAAACTACTGAACAAAAAATTACATGAAAAAAAGAAGTCATCACCATAACAATGATTTTAATAAAAACTGTTAATAAATAGGTGATAAAAGGTTATATGTAAATCATATATTTCATGATATATATGAGTAAGGTTTTATAATAGATTTATAATACATCAATATTTATTATACAAAATTCTCAAATGCATACAAAGGTATTTGGACCTAAGGTACGATATTTTTGTCTCACTTTAATTCTTGTGAGACACATGCCATATTCACCACTTTTTTTACTTTATTATGTGTATATACTACCCATAAATATATTATATAATTATTATTATAAAATTTATTTGAGATTATATATATATATATATATATTCATTTATATAAGGTGATTTTCTGCCTAGGGGAATATGATTCAAATGTTACCAAAGTGGTAAAGGGGGTTATGTTACAATTACTTTATTTATTGGGATTTTTTATAATTAATATTTTAATGATTAATTATTATGATATAACTCCTAATAAACTCATGGATATTATTATTATTTGGTTATTTATTTAGAATAATTTTTTTCTTTAATTTCCTTATATTTAAGTACTCAAGAGACCGAAAGAATGTGTTTAATAAAAGATTACTTTATTTCTCTCTTCAGTATAAAATCCTTTCCTTCCTTGTACATTTTTTCTAAAATTTTTGTCAAGAATGTTTTTACCATTCTACAATGATTTTTAAATTCATTTTTTTTAGAATTTGTTGATTCAATTATTATTTTTTAATTTCTTTTGTGGTTTTAATGCTCATAAACACCCACATTTATGTTAATAATGAATTCACTTTTATGTGAATTTATCAAAATTGATATTCCTTAGGATATTTATTCTAGATATATATTCAATTCCTTGATTCGATGAGAATATTTAATAAAGTATTTGGGATGTGTTTTAATCATATTATAGAAACACTGTTCATACCCTACATTTGTAAGTGTAACATATTGTTTAGAAACCCTACATTTGAAACAACGAGTAAGGATTATATACCCTATGATGTTGTGAGAGTATTGTTAAGAAACCCTACATTTATGAATAACCCCATGCTTGAGGAAACAAATGTATTGTAAATCAACCATACTTTTTTATCAATCATACATTGTCAACCCTAAATTTGGAGTTTTTTCATTACATGAAGGAACCCTACATTTGAATATTCAATGATGGAGTTTTAAATTTGCGATAATATTCGTGATTTGTGAAAGGATCTTAGTATAAGTAAAGATCTATTCAAATGTATTTTATGACTGATTTAAATGCACATTTTGATTTTTTAAAGGATAATATTCATTATAGTAATTTTTTCTATTCTTATGGGAAGTTACAACTTCTCTTATATGATTTTCAATTCAAATATTCATGATTTACTGTATGATATTTTTGAAGCTAGTTTGAACTAGATATGTTCAACTAAAAATATATATATCGAGATGTTCTTCATAGGAAAAAATAAAATATACATAGAAAAAGAGATATATATATATAAAGTCATGTTTCATTTCCGCGAGTGCTATAATTTGGATACACACATATTTTTATCCATAATATAATTTCCATTGTTTTCATTGATATTGAATTTTAATGTTACATCTTATTCTGAAAGAATGATGAAGAATTTATGAAAGATACACTTTGGATACATATATGTTTAGACATATGTATGGTGTTTTATCTATAGATTTTTAATGAAATACAATCAGACTTTGAAGATCTATTTGTTTCTATGAGTTATTAAAAATTAGGATAAATCTGTTAGTCGTTACTGTAACTATGTAGTTTAACATGTGTTCTCAAAAAAATCAATCTCTATTGATTTGGTGGAGTTTGAACTATTATGCCTCAATTATGGTGAAGTTTCATCTTCCTATAACAAGCTATGGATTTACTGTTCCTTTTAAAAGAACCACGAGGCCTTATAAATCCTCATTATAAATGTGTAAACTGCATGCACTATGTTTTTGTTTAGAGTCCTTCTAATAATAGGACCTACTAGTGAAAATCACCAAGCTCGTGGAGTTGAGAATTGGTAGAGTGTACTAGGGGATCATTTTTACCTAAACCACTATACATCTATGTGTTCATTTACTTTATTTATTTATGCTGGTTAATCAATGTTGAGAGAGTAGGAAAGGTTCACAACAAACTAGAGAGGTGTTCTAAATCTGTCAATGTTTTGAAAACTGCATTTCAACCCCTCTTGTTTCATTGTCTTCATCATCATTATCCCGACCTAACAATTAGTATCGAAGGTAGGGATCTACTAGTATGTTTTCTTCATGAAAATTATCTTTCCAATCTGATATCAAAAATTGGTATTAAAAGGATCTACTGAATATTTACTAGATCTAACATTCCTGAGTAAATAATTCATATGAATACATCTTGAAATGGCTGATTCTAGAGAAGATATTTCAATGATCCATTATTATTATTTTAATGGTGATAATTATGGTTGTTGGAAAGCCCATTTGATTATTTATTTAAAAAATCTTGGAATACGTGTATATTTAAAGGTTGTTAAAAAATATGAGATTCTAGAAGAAGGTTTGGAAGATTTTAATAATGATTTTGAAATAGAATATGATCACAATTCAAAAGCTATAAATGCTACTGTGTGTGGTTTATCAACTGATGAATTCAATCGAGTATCTCAATGTCCTACAATATATGTTATGTGGAAGACCATTTCTGTTTCTTATGAAGGAGTTGAAATTATCATAAAATTAAGGTACACCACTGTAAAAATTAATTTTGATATTTTTAGAATGTATAAAGACAAAACTATCACTCATATTAATGGAATATTGAAAGAGATTGTCAACAATGTTTTTTTTTCGGAAATCCAATTTCACAATCAGATCAAGCATTAAAAGTAATAATAGTAATACCCTCTATTTGGAATGTAATATTTGTATTTATACTCAAATGTACACTAGTGAAAAAATTATCTATGAAGGAGTTGATTGGAACTTTAAGGATGTATGAAGTAAAGATGAAAGATGAAGCTGGAAATTATATAAAACATGAATAATATGCTCTCAAAACTACTATGGATGAATCATCTGATTCAAGACATCTATATTTGGATAAATATTTATCAAATATTTCTATGAAATTTTAAAATCTATATAGAAATAAAAACATATTGATAAAAGAGAATAGATGATGTGAATGTTAGGAAAAAATTCATACAAAGGATAATTGTTCTTTACTCAAATCTCAAAGAAAATGTAACTACAAGAGAAAATGGAAGAATGTTTTGAAGGATACCTAGAGTAAAACCTCTCATTCACATGATGAATATTCTATAGATTTTGAGACTGATCATAAAAATAAAATTTTATGTATTATGGATCATACTAATGAGGTAGAATATTCTTACTCTAAAAAATCTAGTTGTGAGAAAATGTATTACGATGAATTAAATAATTATTTCTTTATGACACAAGAAAAATAAGAATCCTTAAATAAATTTCATATAAAAGTTAAGAGAAAACCTTATGATATTGTTATATTAGATAAATAATACTTGTCTAAATAAATTTTATATTCAATGTCATATTCTTTTTAAATTTCTTCACATTTTCATGATACTAAAATTAATGAATCATTGGATGAGGTTGATAATTTAAAACAATATTATTGTAACACCCCGAGATTTTATGAAAAATATTCTTTTTAATTTCATTAATGTCTTGTGTTATACACTACACCAAAATGAGCTTTCACAACACACATCTCTGACTTGGCTTGAATTACATGCAATCGCGACCTTCCACGATAGCGTGTGTTGTACGCAACACCAAGTTTCGCTAAACAACGATATGCTATTAAGATATTATTAACACTAGCCGTTATGAATAGTAATAACCACTTTTTGAAATTTTGTAAATTTTATTTTTCAAAATGGACTTCATTTATGGATTCGGAGTATCGAATTTATCCTAAGGTGAAATTTTGGTACTTTTCGGATAACTTTCATATTCTGATGAATAGTGAAAATTACTAAATTTTAATTAAAAAAAACTTTTTTAATCGAAATAATTAATAGTGATAAATTATTAATTTGAGTGGTTTTAAAGTATATTTAGAATATATTTTTACAATTTAATACAATTTTGGTCATTGGATGTAATTTCACATTTAAACCAGTTATAAACAAGTGTCAATCTTTTGATAGTTATTATCTCTTAAAAACACGCTATTTGTTGTGACAACAAAAATTAATTATAAAATTAATTAATGCAACTTATATGTTGGGAATTTTATAAGATAGAAATCATTTTTGAATTCGGAATATCAATTAGAGCTTAGGGTGAAATTTTGGCATTTTTCTGAAAAACTTCAATTTTTGATGAATAGTGAAACCACTAAGTGGTAGGTTAAAAACTGAATTTTGCATAAAACTTAATTTTACCGCTTCTGTGAATGGAATTTTGAAAATCCGACAGACACGGTTGATATCAGTAAGTAAAATGTGGTTCAATGAGATAAAAATAATTTTTAGGTGAATAGTAACTTTTTACTTTTTTTACCGCAGTTAATAGTAAATAGGGTAACTAAGGGTAAATATGATATTAATATTACCCTAACACATGTCCTAATTATATTGGATAAGTGTAATTCGACCAAAAACAAAATTATGAATATAATATGACCATTTAGGTCCACTTGGATTAGATTATGACATTTAATATTATTTTATTTAATGAATAGTTAAAATAGTTAAAATCAAAGTTTAATAAGTAAATGATTTTTAATATGTGGTTATACATAAGATATATTCGAATATAAATATTCATTAGAAAGATAAAAAGATTTCCTATATAATGGTATTTTATTTGTAATTTTTAGACATTAAATAAATTTATTTATTTATGACACAATGATGATGCACTAATTATCTTATTAATGAAATATTGACATAATTGATGTTATAAACACCAAAATAAATGTAATTTGAGACTTTTTATGAATTACACTAATTTTCTAGGTTACTATGATATATTAGTGTTTATTTAATCAACTTGGTTCGAACATATAATTCTGTTATGACTTTCACAAAAATCATATATCAAATAGTGTCAAAATTGACACAAAATAGTTTTTAAATCAAATATTATATTATTAATTGTTCTTTTATTCCTAAAAATCTAAGGTTCGGCCAAATGACTTAGATAAGGATATATATATTAATAATAAACAATTTGGGGTTCGTTTGGCATGTTATAGTAAGTGTATTAACCATATAGTGTAAGAAAACAAAAAGATACGGTAAAAGTTAAATTATTTAACTTAGAGTTAAATCTAATTGATAAGGTTACAATAATAACCTAAACTTGTCTAAATCCTATTGGTTGATAGGATTTAGACCCATCCCCACTTTAGATTTGAAATAAGACCCTTTGGAACCATTATAAACCGATTTTTACTTTAATATAAAATAATATTTTGAGATATTCCTAAGGTGCCCCTGTCCTCCCTTATAAAAGGACACCTCCTCCCCCTCCTCCTCACACCAATTTGAGCATTCAAGCTCGGAAAAACCCTGCCAAAATCCTTTCTCCACTTCCCTAGAATAATCCTAGAGGTCCTGGTCTTCTTCAAAGACCAATATTAGTTCCCTAAGTGGAGGATTCAAAGAGGTGTTTCAAAGAAGAGGTAATATCCATTACCAATCTTTTCAATTTCTTTCTTCTTCAACTTCTTATTCTTTAGTTGTTTCATGACAAAGTAATAACATCAGTATTAATTAAATACTGATATGTTATTATAAATATGAAACAACCCTAATTCACCTTCTATCCATCCTACGGAAAAATGAAATCACCGCGCGTGCGTACGTACGGAATACCGTCTCCACGCCGTGGTGTAATCTATTTTCCACCACCACCTTAATAGGATGGGTATAATGGTGTAATGAGTAACTATATATGATTATTATAAAGTGATATTGATACTGAAATATTATAAATACACTTAAATACAATTCCACGATCATGGGAACAATATCATCGCTCGTGCGTACGTACGGAATACCGTCTCCACGATGTGATGCGACTCGTTCTACATGATCATCATTACATAGTAATTATATAAATTAATTGAATGAATAAATATGATATATGTTACACTAATACAATTCTGGATATAAGGTATCTATAACCTTAAAAGAAGAATAAGAATTTATTCGGCAAAACACGCATAAGAACAAAAGGCAATAAAGACCCGAGTAACAAGTAACAATGAAATATTACTAATAAGAAGCTAAGAATATGACCATATATGATATCATATCAATATGTATTATTCTGGAATAAGTCAATAACATTATTTAAACCATTATACAGGAGCTTCAGACACTTACAAAGCAAATCGAACCTAAGGTAAGGGAAATATCACAATCTCATTTTTATCTGAGATTGTTTATACTTTGAAATTTACTGGGGTGTATTTTATCATCCAAATACATGTTTTCTCAATATGTAATATTATTTCCATACACCTACAATTTTTTAAATCCAATTTTACCCTTCGGTGAGTTTTTAGTAAAATATATGAAAGGAATCTTTTGTCGTTTTTCGTACGAGGTACTTTTTGACTTTTCCGACAAAAGTACGAAGAATGTTTTTTTTAACTTATACAGCATGAATGGATTTTTAAAACATTATTTCCAAGAAGCTTCCTTTGCAAGTTTTCAAGTTTATTTTTAATCAACTTCTTTTAGTTTAAATTTGTATGACATGTTAAGAAAGGAAAAATGTTTTTGAAGAAGAAAGGATATTTTCCTCTAGAATGGAGTTCAAGTGTTTTATCAAAATTATTTTCCATCTAAGATAATAAAGGGTTCTATTTTTATCCCTATTATTACATTGATTTTATTATGTTGTGATGGAATTATTTTTATGAATTTTTTTATCTTATATGAATTGTTTTATGATGTCATGATGTTTAAGATTCCCATTTGTATTACATGGGTTATGAAATGATGTGTGATTTATGATTTTGTGGCACACATAAGAATGGTATCATTATGAGATGGGTGGGACCTATATCTCCCTCCAATGCATTGGGTAAAGATTTTATATCTCATGAGATAGACATGGCTGGAATGGTATGTTATACCGGTTCAGTGAAACAGGACTGAAACGAGGGTGACTCGGTTCAGAAAGGGACTTTGTCCACTAAGATAGTCTTGGAAATGAGTCTTGACTAACAAGAAATGATTCTCTATGATTATGTGTGTATGCCACAAAGTTTAATGTTTTAAGTTATGATTATTGTGATTACATTTCACTGCCATGAGTTATCCCAGGTTATGAAATTATGATCTCTTTTACAGGTTAATATTTCCAAAAGTTATGTTCTTATGTATATGATGTGATTGATATTTCTTTTGTTTACCCTTACTGAGCATTTGAGCTCACCCTTTTATGTTTTCTTTTCCCCAGGATATAAAGAAAGGTTTTAGGTATAAAAAAAGGAAGATCTTTATGGGAGATGTTGAAGATCTTTCACCAGGATTAGAAGATTATATTCCGAGTTTCCAAAGACACTATACTATTACGATCCTTGTGTGTGTATTTTTGTTATGTACTAAGTATTCCGAAAATGTAATGTAATGTCCATGTACGTCAGGCTTTGGGTCTCTACAGTTGGTATCAAAGGAAAGGTTTAGTCAACCTTTGGAAATTAGGATGCGAGAACGTTAGTGAGATCCCTAGAGATATTTCTAAGGTATGTCTAGGGATGTCCCTAAGGACAAGTATACGTATAGGATATAGTCCTAGAACTACGGTAACGATCTTAGAATTTAACATAAGATGTTAGATATTGAGGGTACTCCCCCTTTACTATGTTGTTTTCTCTAGCATGATTTTTGCCTCTCACAAGATTCTTTTTGTGTTTTAGTTAATGGAGGGAACCAGAAAGAATTCGGTTAACATTGAATCCAATGGACAAATTGGTGACTATGGGAACCAAAATTGTGTAATTCCTAGAGAGAAAGATATTGTGATTATGCCGAATTAGTCATCGCGATATATGATTAACAAGGTGAAATTTAGTGGTATGCCTAATTCATCAAAGAAGAGGAAGATAAACTATTATTCATGTTCGCATGTTGAGGAGCATAAAGAAAGGAAGATTGAGATTTCTAAAGAAGGGAAGAAGAACCTTGAGGAATACCTCAAATGGAGGGACCGATGTTATCTGTGTGGAGAAAAGGGTCATAGAGTGACAGACTGTTATGGAGTTCAATGTCTTATTTGCGAAGAACATGGGCATTACCCAACTCAATGCCCTGACCTAAAAAGTTACTTCTAAATCAAGGAATGACTTATTCCAGGACAATCATTGAAGTGGATGGACTGAAGTGTTTATGTATTGGTATTAAAGAATAATGTTGTTGAGGTACTTTTATGGTGTATTGAAATATTTATGTATTGGTCTATTGTGGTTTTCAATAATTTTAAGGTACCGGTAACCATGAAAAGTGATTCAAATATTTTGGAAAGTAGATGATATGTGCATAATGAAGGGATAAGGAGAAAATGAAATGTTTGACAGTATTCATGAGCTCATGATTTATATAAGGACTAAGTGATATCATGGTTTGAGTATATAGAATTTTGAGGATTTTGGTATGTGGAAATAGTTAACTTTTAACTGCATTCATGTTTTCACTAAGGTTCAATGGGTATTCATTCTTCAAGAGAATACGTGATTAAGGTATTCACATGTTTGTAATTTGACCAACAAGATATATCTTATGATATATGGGGGATAAATGATGGCATTCACGTGATTATTCTGTGACATTTCAAGTAATCATTTTCTTTATACTATGAGCTTGAACTGAAGTATTTTAGATAAGACTAAAGATTAGAATGGATTATGTTGGACATAAGTTAGGATAAAACGTTTTTTGATATTATTGATGGGATGTTATAGTAATATAGCTTTAGAAAAAGGACAACCTGCAGGACGGGCGACAGCCCATCGCTTCAGACGAGGCTATGGGAATCGAACCCACAACCGAAGTGCGACTGGCCTTTATCGCCTACCACTGGCCTACAGGAAGTCCCTATTTAGTAGAAACTAGTTTTATTATATTAAGTAGTATGATATATAAAGTATAAGTCCATTTTAGGAACCATATATGATTAATCTCACTATAGAATGACTTATGTATATTTAATAACTTTTGCTAACCTTTTTTTTGAGACAGATGGAATGACCCGTCATTCTATCACATGATCTGCTAACACTTCACGAATAACAAATTCAACTTCATTTATTTAATAGATCAAGTGGAAATTGTTCAAGGCACGAACAACAGTGAGATTGTACCAAAATAAAGTAAGTATTTATTCTAATTCAAATTCTTCAACTTTAGGGAAACGATCTTGAAAACCAAAAATGTTGTCCTAGTGCTCTTATATCTGATTAATCAGATGGTACCTTAGATCGTCACAAATTTATGGATTTGTGATTGTTGGCTTTTCCATAGCCATGTTCTCTACCACTCTCCATCAGAACATTATGGTTAGATTTTTCTTCCATATCCATATTTTCACCTATGTGGAAACCCAGTGATTAGTTTATTTGGGTAACCGTTACATTTCATACTTTCGTTTTTAAAGATTGGTTTTGGTATTCCTTTTTACGATGTGGGTTTCGATTAAAGAAACTTTCAAATAGTAAACCATTTATAACCCTGACGAATTTCGAGGGCGAAATTCATTTTAAGGGGGGTAGAATGTAACACCCCGAGATTTTATGAAAAATATTATTTTTAATTTCATTAATGTCTTGTGTTATACGCTACACCAAAAAGAGCTTTCACAACACACATCTTTGACCTGGCTTGAATTACACGCAATCGCGACCTTCCACGATAGCGTGTGTTGTACGCAACACCAAGTTTCGCTAAACAACGATATGATATTAAGATATTATTAACACTAGCCGTTATGAATAGTAATAACCACTTTTTGAAATTTTGTAAATTTTATTTTTCAAAATGGACTTCATTTATGGATTCGGAGTATCGAATTTATCCTAAGGTGAAATTTTGGTACTTTTCGGATAACTTTCATATTCTGATGAATAGTGAAAATTACTAAATTTTAATTAAAAACAACTTTTTTAATCAAAATAATTAATAGTGATAAATTATTAATTTGAGTGGTTTTAAAGTATATTTAGAATATATTTTTACAATTTAATACAATGTTGGTCATTGGATGTAATTTCACATTTAAACCAGTTATAAACAAGTGTCAATCTTTTGATAGTTATTATCTCTCAAAAACATGCTATTTGTTGTGACAGCGGAAATTAATTATAAAATTAATTTATGAAACTTATATGTTGGGAATTTTGTAAAATAGAAATCATTTTTGAATTCGGAATATCAATTATACCTTAGGGTGAAATTTTGGCATTTTTCTGAAAAATTTCAATTTTTGATGAATAGTGAAACCACTAAGTGGTAGGTTAAAAACTGAATTTTGCATAAAACTTAATTTTACTGCTTCTTTGAATGGAATTTTGAAAATCCAACAGACACGGTTGATATCAGTAAGTAAAATGTGGTTCAATTAGATAAAAATAATTTTTTGGTGAATAATAACTTTTTACTTTTTTTACCGCAGTTAATAGTAAATAGGGTAACTAAGGGTAAATATGATATTACTATTACCCTAACACATGTAATAATTCTATTGGATAAGTGTAATTCTACAAAAAACAACCTTATGAATATAATATGACCATTTAGGTCCACTTGGATTAGATTATGACATTTACTATTATTTTATTTAATGAATAGTTAAAATAGTTAAAATCAAGGTTTAATAAGTAAATAATTTTTAATATGGGGTTATACATAAGATAAATTCGACTATAAATATTAATTAGAAAGATAAAATTATTTTCTATATAATGGTATTTTATTTGTAATTTTTAGACATTAAATAATTTAATTTATTTATGACACAATGATGATGCACTAATTATCTTATTAATGAAATATTGACATAATTGATGTTATAAACACCAAAATAAATGTAATTTGAGATTTTTTATGAATTAAACTAATTTTCTAGGATACTATGATATATTAGTGTTGATTTAATCAACTTGGTTTGAACATATAATTCTGTTATGACTTTCACAAAAATCATATATCAAATAGTGTCAAAATTGACACAAAATCGTTTTTAAATCAAATATTATATTATTAATTGTTATTTTATTCCTAAAAATCTAAGGTTCGGCCATATGACTTAGTTAAGGATATATATATTAATAATAAACAATTTGGGGTTCGTTTGGCATGTTATAGTAAGTGTATTAACCATATAGTGTAAGAAAACAAAAAGACACAGTAAAAGTTAAATTATTTAACTTAGAGTTAAATCTAATTCATAAGGTTAAAATAATAACCTAAACTTGTCTAAATACTATTGGTTGATAGGATTTAGACCCATACCCACTTTATATTCTAAATAAGACCCTTTGGAACCATTATAAACCGATTTTGACTTTAATATAAAATAATATTTTGAGATATTCCTAAGGTGCCCCTCTCCTCCCTTATAAAAGGACACCTCCTCCCCCTCCTCCTCACACCAATTTCAGCATTCAAGCTCGGCGAAACCCTGCCAAAATCCCTTCTCCAATTCCCTAGAATAATCCTAGAGGTCCTGGTCTTCTTCAAAGACCAATCTTAGTGCCCTAAGTGGAGGATTCAAAGAGGTGTTTCAAAGAAGAGGTAATATCCATTACCAATCTTTTCAATTTCTTTCTTCTTCAACTTCTTATTCTTTAGCTGTTTCATGACAAAGTAATAACATCAGTATTACTTAAATACTGATATGTTATTATAAATATGAAACAACCCTAATTCACCTTCTATCCATCCTACGGAAAAATGAAATCACCGCGCGTGCGTACGTACGGAATACCGTCTCCACGCCGTGGTGTAATCTATTTTCCACCACCACCTTAATAGGATGGGTATAATGGTGTAATGAGTAACTATATATGATTATTATAAAGTGATATTGATACTGAAATATTATAAATACACTTAAATACAATTCCACGATCATGGGAACAATATCATCGCTCGTGCGTACGTACGGAATACCGTCTCCACGATGTGATGCGACTCGTTCTACATGATCATCATTACATAGTAATTATATAAATGAATTGAATGAATAAATATGATATATGTTACACTAATACAATTCTGGATATAAGGTATCTATAACCTTAAAAGAAGAATAAGAATTTATTCGGCAAAACACGCATAAGAACAAAAGGCAATAAAGACCCGAGTAACAAGTAACAATGAAATATTACTAATATGAAGCTAAGAATATGACCATATATGATATCATATCAATATTTATGATTCTGGAATAAGTCAATAACATTATTTAAACCATTATACAGGAGCTTCGGACACGTACAAAGCAAATCGGACCTAAGGTAAGGGAAATATCACAATCTCATTTTTATCCGAGATTGTTTATACTTTGAAATTTACTAGGGTGTATTTTATCATCCACATCCATGTTTCCTCAATATGTAATATTATTTCCATCCACCTACAATTTTTTAAATCCAATTTTACCCTTCGGTGAGTTTTTAGTAAAATATATGAAAGGAATCTTTTGTCGTTTTTCGTACGAGGTACTTTTTGACTTTTCCGACAAAAGTACGAAGAATGTTTTTTTAACTTATACGACATGAATGGATTTTTAAAACATTATTTCCAAGAAGCTTCCTTTACAAGTTTTCAAGTTTATTTTTAATCAACTTCTTTTAGTTTAATTTTTTATGACATGTTAAGAAAGGAAAAATGTTTTTGAAGAAGAAAGGATATTTTCCTCAAGAATGGAGTTCAAGTGTTTTATCAAAATTATTTTCCATCTAAGATAATAAAGGGTTCTATTTTTATCCCTATTATTACATTTATTTGATTATGTTGTGATGTAATTATTTTTACGAATTCCTTTATCTTATATGAATTGTTTTATGATGTCATGATGCTTAAGATTCCCATTTGTATTACATGGGTTATGCAATGATGTGTGATTTATGATTTTGTGGCACACATAAGAATGGTATCATTATGAGATGGGTGGGACCTATATCTCCCTCCAATGAATTGGGTAAAGATTTTATATCTCATGAGATAGACATGGCTGGAATGGTAGGTTATACCGGTTCAGTGAAACAGGACTGAAACGAGGGTGACTCGGTTCAGAAAGGGACTTTGTCCACTAAGATAGTCTTGGCAATGAGTCTTGACTAACAAGAAATGATTCTCTATGATTATGTGTGTATGCCACAAAGTTTAATGTTTTAAGTTTTGATTATTGTGATTACATTTCACTGCCATGAGTTATCCCAGGTTATGAAATTATGATCTCTTTTACCGGTTAATATTTCCAAAAGTTATGTGCTTATGTATATGATGTGATTGATATTTCTTTTGTTTACCCTTACTGGGCATTTGAGCTCACCCTTTTATGTTTTCTTTTCCCCAGGATATAAGGAAAGTTTTTAGGTATAAAAAAAGGAAGATCTTTATGGGAGATGTTGAAGATCTTTCACCAGGATTAGAAGATTATATTCCGAGTTTCCAAATACATTAAACTATTACGATCCTTGTGTGTGTGTTTTTGTTATGTACTAAGTATTCCGCAAATGTAATGTAATGTCCATGTACGTCAGGATTTGGGTCTCTACAGTTGGTATCAAAGGAATGGTTTAGTCAACCTTTGGAAATTAGGATGCGAGAACGTTAGTGAGATCCCTAGAGATATTTCTAAGGTATGTCTAGGGATGTCCCTAAGGACAAGTATACGTATAGGATATAGTCCTAGAACTACGGTAATGATCTTAGAATTTAACATAAGATGTTAGATATTGAGGGTACTCCCCCTTTACTATGTTGTTTTCTCTAGCATGATTTTTTCCTCTCACAAGATTCTTTTTGTGTTTTAGTTAATGGAGGGAACCAGAAGGAATTCGGTTAACATTGAATCCAATGGACAAATTGGTGACTATGAGAAACAAAATTGTGTAATTCCTAGAGAGAAAGATATTGTGATTATGCCGAATCAGTCATCGCGATATATGATTAACAAGGTGAAATTTAGCGGTATGCCTAATTCATCAAAGAAGAGGAAGATAAACTATTATTCATGTTCGCATGTTGAGGAGCATAAAGAAAGGAAGATTGAGATTTCTAAAGAAGGGAAGAAGAACCTTGAGGAATACCTCAAATGGAGGGACCGATGTTATCTGTGTGGAGAAAAGGGTCATAGAGTGACAGACTGTTATGGAGTTCAATGTCTTATTTGCGAAGAACATAGGCATTACCCAACTCAATGCCCTGACCTAAAAAGTTACTTCTAAATCAAGGAAGGACTTATTCCAGGACAATCATTGAAGTGGATGGACTGAAGTGTTTATGTATTGGTATTAAAGAATAATGTTGTTGAGGTACTTTTATGGTGTATTGAAATATTTATGTATTGGTCTATTGTGGTTTTCAATAATTTTAAGGTACCGGTAACCATGAAAAGTGATTCAAATATTTTGGAAAGTAGATGATATGTGCATAATGAAGGGATAAGGAGAAAATGAAATGTTTGACAGTATTCATGAGCTCATGATTTATATAAGGACTAAGTGATATCATGGTTTGAGTATATAGAATTTTGAGGATTTTGGTATGTGGAAATAGTTAACTTTTAACTGTATTCATGTTTTCACTAAGGTTCAATGGGTATTCATTATTCAAGAGAATACGTGATTAAGGTATTCAAATGTTTGTAATTTGACCAACAAGATATATCTTATGATATATGGGGGATAAATGATGGAATTCACGTGATTATTCTATGACATTTCAAGTAATCATTTTCTTTATACTATGAGCTTGAACCGAAGTATTTTAGATAAGCCTAAATATTAGAATGGATTATGTTGGACATAAGTTAGGATAAAACGTTTTTTGATATTATTGATGGGATGTTATAGTAATATAGCTTTAGAAAAAGGACAACCTGCAGGACGGGCGACAGCCCATCGCTTCGGACGAGGGAGTGGGAATTGAACCCACAACCGAAGTGCGACTGGCCTTTATCGCCTACCACTGGCCTACAGAAAGTCCCTATTTAGTAGAAACTAGTTTTATTATATTAAGCAGTATGATATATGAAGTATAAGTCCATTTTAGGAACCATATATGATTAATCTCACTATAGAATGACTTATGTATATTTAATAACTTTTGCTAACCTTTTGTTTGAGACAGATGGAATGACCCGTCATTCTATCACATGATCTGCTAACACTTCACGAATAACAAATTCAACTTCATTTATTTAAGAGATGAAGTGGAAATTGTTCAAGGCACGAACAACAGTGAGATTGTACCAAAATAAAGTAAGTATTTATTCTAATTCAAATTCTTCAACTTTAGGGAAACGATCTTGAAAACCAAAAATGTTGTCCTAGTGCTCTTATATCTGATTAATCAGATGGTACCTTAGATCGTCACAAATTTATGGATTTGTGATTGTTGGCTTTTCCATATCCATGTTCTCTACCACTCTCCATCAGAACATTATGGTTAGATTTTTCTTCCATATCCATATTTTCACCTATGTGGAAACCCAGTGATTAGTTTATTTGGGTAACCGTTACGTTTCATACTTTCTTTTTTAAAGATTGGTTTTGGTATTCCTTTTTACGATGTGGGTTTCGATTAAAGAAACTTTCAAATAGTAAACCATTTATAACCCTGACGAATTTCGAGGGAGAAATTCATTTTAAGGGGGGTAGAATGTAACACCCCGAGATTTTATGAAAAATATTATTTTTAATTTCATTAATGTCTTGTGTTATACGATACACCAAAAGGATCTTTCACAACACACATCTCTGACCTGGCTTGAATTACACGCAATCGCGACCTTCCACGATAGCGTGTGTTGTACGCAACACCAAGTTTCGCTAAACAACGATATGCTGTTAAGATATTATTAACACTAGCCGTTATGAATAGTAATAACCACTTTTTGAAAATTTGGAATTTTTTTTTTCAAAATGGACTTCATTTATGGATTCGGAGTATCGAATTTATCCTAAGGTGAAATTTTGGTACTTTTCGGATAACTTTCATATTCTGATGAATAGTGAAAATTACTAAATTTTAATTAAAAACAACTTTTTTAATCGAAATAATTAATAGTGATAAATTATTAATTTGAGTGGTTTTAAATTATATTTAGAATATATTTTTACAATTTAATACAATGTTGGTCATTGGATGTAATTTCACATTTAAACCAGTTATAAACAAGTGTCAATCTTTTGATAGTTATTATCTCTTAAAAACACGCTATTTGTTGTGACAGCGGAAATTAATTATAAAATTAATTAATGCAACTTATATGTTGGGAATTTTGTAAAATAGAAATCATTTTTGAATTCGGAATATCAATTATAGCTTAGGGTGAAATTTTGGCATTTTTCTGAAAAACTTCAATTTTTGATGAATAGTGAAACCACTAAGTGGTAGGTTAAAAACTGAATTTTGCATAAAACTTAATTTTACTGCTTCTATGAATGGAATTTCGAAATTCCAACAGACACGGTTGATATCAATAAGTAAAATGTGGTTCAATGAGATAAAAATAATTTTTTGGTGAATAGTAACTTTTTACTTTTTTTACCGCAGTTAATAGTAAATAGGGTAACTAAGGGTAAATATGATATTACTATTACCCTAACACATGTACTAATTCTATTGGATAAGTGTAATTCTACCAAAAACAACCTTATGAATATAATATGACCATTTAGGTCCACTTGGATTAGATTATGACATTTAATATTATTTTATTTAATGAATAGATAAAATAGTTAAAATCAAAGTTTAATAAGTAAATCATTTTTAATATGGGGTTATACATAAGATAAATTCGACTATAAATATTAATTATAAAGATAAAAAGATTTCCTATATAATTTTATTTTATTTGTAATTTTTAGACATTAAATAATTTAATTTATTTATGACACAATGATGATGCACTAATTATCTTATTAATGAAATATTGACATAATTGATGTTATAAACACCAAAATAAATGTAATTTGAGATTTTTTATGGATTACACTAATTTTATAGGATACTATGATATATTAGTGTTGATTTAATGCAATTGTTTTGAACATATAATTCTGTTATGACTTTCACAAAAATCATATATCAAATAGTGTCAAAATTGACACAAAATAGTTTTTAAATCAAATATTATATTATTAATTGTTATTTTATTCCTAAAAATATAAGGTTCGGCCAAATGACTTAGATAAGGATATATATATTAATAATAAACAATTTGGGGTTCGTTTGGCATGTTATAGTAAGTGTATTAACCATATAGTGTAAGAAAACAAAAAGACACAGTAAAAGTTAAATTATTTAACTTAGAGTTAAATCTAATTGATAAGGTTAAAATAATAACCTAAACTTGTCTAAATACTATTGGTTGATAGGATTTAGACCCATCCCTACTTTAGCTTCGAAATAAGACCCTTTGGAACCATTATAAACCGATTTTGACTTTAATATAAAATAATATTTTGAGATATTCCTAAGGTGCCCCTCTCCTCCCTTATAAAAGGACACCTCCTCCCCCTCCTCCTCACACCAATTTGAGCATTAAAGCTCGTCCAAACCCTGCCAAAATCCCTTCTCCACTTCCCTAGAATAATACTAGAGGTCCTGGTCTTCTTCAAAGACCAATCTTAGTTCCCTAAGTGGAGGATTCAAAGAGGTGTTTCAAAGAAGAGGTAATATCCATTACCGATCTTTTCAATTTCTTTCTTCTTCAACTTCTTCTTATTTAGTTGTTTCATGAAAAAGTAATAACATCAGTATTACTTAAATAATGATATTTTATTATAAATATGAAACAACCCTAATTCACCTTCTATCCATCCTACGGAAAAATGAAATCACCGCGCGTGCGTACGTATGGAATACCGTCTCCACGCCGTGGTGTAATCTATTTTACACCACCACCTTAATAGGATGGGTATAATGGTGTAATGAGTAACTATATATGATTATTATAAAGTGATATTGATACTGAAATAGTATAAATACACTTAAATACAATTCCACGATCATGGGAACAATATCAGCGCTCGTGCGTATGTACGGAATACCGTCTCCACGATGTGATGCGACTCGTTCTACATGATCATCATTACATAGTAATTATATAAATGAATTGAATGAATAAATATGATATATTTTACACTAATACAATTCTAGATATAAGGTATCTATAACCTTAAAAGAAGAATAAGAATTTATTCGGCAAAACACGCATAAGAACAAAAGGCAATAAAGACCCGAGTAACAAGTAACAATGAAATATTACTAATATAAAGCTAAGAATATGACCATATATGATATCATATCAATATGTATGATTCTGGAATAAGTCAATAACATTATTTAAACCATTATACAGGAGCTTCGGACACGTACAAAGCAAATCGGACCTAAGGTAAGGGAAATATCACAATCTCATTTTTATCCGAGATTGTTTATACTTTGAAATTTACTGGGGTGTATTTTATCATCCACATCCATGTTTTCTCAATATGTAATATTATTTCCATCCACCTACAATTTTTTAAATCCAATTTTACCCTTCGGTGAGTTTTTAGTAAAATATATGAAAGGAATCTTTTGTCGTTTTTCGTACGAGGTACTTTTTGACTTTTCCGACAAAAGTACGAAGAATGTTTTTTTAACTTATACGGAATGCATGGATTTTTAAAAAATTATTTCCAAGAAGCTTCCTTTACAAGTTTTCAAGTTTATTTTTAATCAACTTCTTTTAGTTTAAAGTTTTATGACATGTTAAGAAAGGAAAAATGTTTTTGAAGAAGAAAGGATATTTTCCTCAAGAATGGAGTTCAAGTGTTTTATCAAAATTATTTCCCATCTAAGATAATAAAGGGTTCTATTTTTATCCCTATTATTACATTTATTTGATTATGTTGTGATGGAATTATTTTTATGAATTCCTTTATCTTATATGAATTGTTTTATGATGTCATGATGCTTAAGATTCCCATTTGTATTACATGGGTTATGCAATGATGTGTGGTTTATGATTTTGTGGCACACATAAGAATGGTATCATTATGAGATGGGTGGGACCTATATCTCCCTCCAATTCATTGGGTAAAGATTTTATATCTCATGAGATAGACATGGCTGGAATGGTAGGTTATACCGGTTCAGTGAAACAGGACTGAAACGAGGGTGACTCGGTTCAGAAAGGGACTTTGTCCACTAAGATAGTCTTGGCAATGAGTCTTGACTAACAAGAAATGATTCTCTATGATTATGTGTGTATGCCAAAAAGTTTAATGTTTTAAGTTATGATTATTGTGATTACATTTCACTGCCATGAGTTATCCCAGGTTATGAAATTATGATCTCTTTTACAGGTTAATATTTCCAAAAGTTATGTGCTTATGTATATGATGTGATTGATATTTCTTTTGTTTACCCTTACTAAGCATTTGAGCTCACCCTTTTATGTTTTCTTTTCCCCAGGATATAAAGAAAGGTTTTAGGTATAAAAAAAAGGAAGATATTTATGGGATATGTTGAAGATCATTCACCAGGATTAGAAGATTATATTCCGAGTTTCCAAAGACACTAAACTATTACGATCCTTGTGTGTGTGTTTTTGTTATGTACTAAGTATTCCGCAAATGTAATGTAATGTCCATGTACGTCAGGCTTTGGGTCTCTACAATTATAGTATAATGATAAAAGGAGAAAAATATTTAAACCAAATCATTAGAAAAAATAAGATACCGAAATAAAAATTAAGAATAAGAAGCAATGGTGAAGGCTTAAAAACATATAAGAATTATTTTGTTCCTGGTCAAAATAGTAAGAACATGTATACTCTTAAATGTTTTCATTATGGTATTAATAGAAATTATGTGAATGATTTATATTTTATAAAAACTAAAATTACTTGTGTTAAAAAAATTTATTACTTAAAATAATTTTTTAACTTCAATATTAGAATTCCTACTCAAAATAAATATTTTTTTACCTAGAAATTTAATTAGTACCACTGCTGGACCCAAAAGCATATGGGTACCAAATAAAACTTTTATTTTCTGTTTTTTATGATTACACCATTAAAATTATTTTTTATATCATTAATTGGTCTATTGATGGATATACTAACATATCTACTAAAGTATTGAAAACTCTGAAGTAATTCATTATTAAAAAATCCTCAGTAATAGAATCAATGATCTAGGAAGTACTTCATTTTTACATTTTTATACTTATAGAGTACTAAATGTTTTATACAAGGGGATAAAGATATCTATTAAATTTTAATGTGGAATCCTATTTATTCTTTAAATCATTTATTAATCTATTTTAATTATATAACTGATTTGTTTAATTAAATTTTACACTATTTTACTCTCTATATAAATATTTTATTTTTTATGAAAAAACTTTATATTTATATTTTTATTTTAAAATCTATTGAATAATTTATATTTCATATTTTAATTTTTTCATTTTTTATGAAAACTAAAACATTTTTCTTACATAATATGTAATGACTACTCTTTATTTTTTTGGCTGAAGAAAATGAAATTTCATTTTAAATATGTCATAACCTAAGAGTTATTATTCTTATTACAAATTTTTATTCTTATTTTGTTTTAAATATCTTTTTCAAATGATTCTGTAAGACAATCAGAACAAGATGAAGCAGTTAAGTACATCATGTTTAGAAGAAAATCGTTCTTACAAAAAGAAGAAAGAAAATCCTTCTGATTTGTTAAAATAATAGTATGTTTTGTATGTTAAAGACTAGTTCGAAAATTCTTCTAAAATAAATAAAGAAGTTCATATTCATGAGGAACTGTAAGTATATTCTTCTCAAGTATCTTTTGAAAGGAATTTTTTAAATTAAACACTTTGAATTAAGAAAAAGTGAAACTGCAAGCTAATCTGGATGTGTCTAAAAATTTTTATGGTGATTTATAGAAAGAATATTTATCAAAATTTGGTTTTGATTCATTACAAAAAAGAGTATCAAAATATTAAATATAGTTCGATCTTGAAAGAATACTTTGAATATTTCAAGGTAGAATTACTAAGTCAAATGGATTTACTTAGAAGTTAAGTTATTACCAAGCTACATCCTACAAATCTGATGTTGTTTCTGGTTGAACAATGTTCATTTTATTCATATAAAAGAACATCATATGTTCAAAATGGATTATAATAATTATAAATATTATTATCTACTTTATGTGAAAAAGGTCAAATTATGGAAATTTCGGATTAACCATCCACTCCTTTCTAACCCTTCACTTTTATTTTCTCTTTATTTAAAATTAATGTTATATGTACTATTTTCAATTAATATCTTTTATTGAAAATATGTGATGATATTTATTTTTTAATTTCATTTTGTTAAGTTATATTACACGAGAATGTACTTAAAATTTAATTATCTCGTTACTGTAAGAAAATAATAATAATAATAATAACTGTTTTTTAACATTTTTGTGAAAAAATTAGTTATTTTTTTATTTCTTTTAGAAAATTTTTAATTCATTTAATATCTTATATTCTTTGATTCAAGGTGAGTTTAAATAAAATAATATTTTTATTCACTAAAATATTCTATTTTATTAAACTCCTTGCTTACTTTGATATATCGTTTTAAAGAATGAATTTAAGGGATGTTTATTTCAAAAACTCTTCATTCTTATCTTATTGATGTCACTAAAAGGGGGAGTAGTTTATAGTTTTAATGTTATGTGGAGTAGTTTTATAGCTTTAATGTTATCATCATTATTGAAAGTTTTTAAAAGTTTATCCTTAATAACCTTTATATAGGGGATAATTTTTGATTCTTTTAATATGATAGAAGTTTTTTAAATAAGAAAAATTATATTAAGGGATAATGAGAGATAAATTTCATTTATGGAATAAATATTATTAATATAAAAAGGTAGAGATTGTTTTTTCTAAAAACAATTTTAAAGTTTATGTATTCTTTCATGGGTTTTGTGACCATCAGAAAGGGGGAGATTGCTGAGAATGTGTTGATTCAACAAATTCATTAATTTATTTTTGGTTTTGGTGCTCAAAAGCACCCGTATTTATTTTTCTAATGAATTTAATTTTATGTTAACTTTAGGAAATTGATCAGGATATTTATTCTTGAATTATATTCAAGTCATTGATTCAATGGTAATATTTTTTGAAGTATTTGGGATGTGTTTTCAATGTATTATGGAAATACTATTCATACCCTATGTTTATAAGAGTAACGTATTGTTCAACATCCCTATATTTTAAACAGCATGTATGGATTATATTTTGTATGATGTTTGGAAATTATGGTTAAGAAAATATATATATACAAAGAACCCTACATTTGAGGAAAAAAACATATGGAATTCCAACCCTACTTTTGTGATAAAACATAAATTTTCAATCCTAGGTTGGGAGTTTTTTATAACACAAATGTAACACCCCAAGCTTCCACTGTACGTTTCCCTTTGAATAATGCAATAGCTTGCATTGTACGCAACTTCAAGATTCTAACACATCGCGACCAATCAAACTAGGTGTTATGAATAGTAATATCCACCTTTTGAAATTTTATAAATTTTAACTTTCAAAATGGACTTTATTTTTGGATTTGTAATATCGAAATTAGCTTAGGGTGAATTTTTGGTATTTTTCTGAAAACTTTCAATTTTTGATGAATAGTGAAAAACATTGAGTTATTGTTTAAAACTGAATTTTTATTTAAATATTTATTTATTTTATTTATATTTATTTTAGTTCAAAATAGATACATAATACCTATATAAGTTCAATGTAATTAATTGGAGTCAATTTATAATAATTTTAGATATATAAAAATTTAATTGAACTTTTTTCTGTCTTTTACCCACCTCCTAGGAGCATTTACAAATTTATATAAAACTTAATTTTACCGCTTATATGAGTTAAATTTTAAAAATCCTAGAGACATGGTTGATATTAGTAATTAAAATGTGGTTCAATAAGATGAAAATAATTTTTGATGAATAGTATCTTTTTACTTTTATTTACCACGGTTAAAAGTAAATATGATAATTAAGGGTAAAAATGATATTATTATTACCCTAAAACATGTTATAATTATATTGGATAAGTTTAATTCGACCAAAAAAAACCTTAGGAATGAAATATGATCCTTTAGGTTCACTTGGATTAGATTGGGACATTTATTATTATTTAATTCAAAGAAGAGTTAAAAGTGTTAAATTCAAAGTTTAATAACGAAAACATTTTTAATATAGGGTTAAAAATAAGATAAATTCTACTATAAATATTAATTATAAAGATAAAAATATTTAATACATAATGGTATTTTATTTATATTTTT
This sequence comes from Viscum album, assembly GCA_963277665.1. Lineage (NCBI taxonomy): Eukaryota > Viridiplantae > Streptophyta > Magnoliopsida > Santalales > Viscaceae > Viscum > Viscum album. The sequence continues at coordinate 1,764,074,647 of OY728123.1, forward strand.
TAGACATTAAATAATTAAATTTATTTGTGACACAATGAGGATGCAGTAATTACCGTATTAATGAATGATTAAAATAATTGATATTATAAATATCTAAATAAATGTAATTTGTGAATTTTTATGAATTACACTAATTTTATAGGTTATTATGACATATTAGGGTTGGTTATATGAATTTATTTTGAAGTAATAATGTTGTTATAAATTTAACAAAAACAAAGTACCAAATAGTGTCCAAATTGACATAAGAGAGTTTTTAAAACAAATATTATATTATTAATTTATATTATATTCCTAAAAATATATGGTTCCTACAAAAGACTTATATAATAATAGGTTTATCATTAATTAACCACTTTGGGTTCTTTTGGAAGTATATAGTAAGTTTATTAACCATATAATATAAAAATACAAAGAGACATGGTAAATGTCAAACTATTTAACAAAGAGTTAAATGTAAAAGATAAGGTTACTATAGTGACCCAAGCCTGTATAAAAGAAATTTTTTGAGTGGTTTTAGACTCATAAGCACCTTATACATTAATTAATTAATTTTTGAGCCATTAGAAACCGAAAATGATTTTATTATAAAATAATATTTCTAGCTTTTCATAAGGTTCCCCTAACCCCTCTTATAAAAGAAAACTCCCCCTTCCATCAAATTAACACCTTCAAAGCCTTTAGTCTCAGCCAAAATCTACCCAAATACCCTATAAACTATCCTAAATTTATCATATAGGCCCTAATTTAGTCATAAAGCCAACCTAAGGAGCCCTTTTTATCAAATCAAAAGGAAGAACCCAAAGAAGAGGTAAATATTTCATCACCTCTTGCAAGTTCCTTTCTTCTTCCACTTCCTCTTTCTTTGTTGTTTCCAATATAAAATAATAACTCACATATCTTCTATATACTGTGATGTTATCATAAATATGGTACAAACATATTCATTATTTTATCCATCCTTTGAATGACATGTCACCATACGTGCGTACATATGACTTACCATCTCCATGTCATGGTGTAATTGTTATTCAATACATTATTATTTGGATGGGTATAATAATGATATGTAATTGATGTAAATAATAAATATAACATGATAATTATTCTTTATATATTATATAACACCCAATTATATATTATTTTAATATCAAAAGAATGATATTGTCGCTCGTGCGTACGTACGGATTACCGTCTCCATGAACGCGATGAGATTCATTTACCATCGTAATCCATTCAAGAATAATTTTCATTATATGATTAGAAATAATGTTTAAATACTTAATATAATTCTTAATATTAATAATATACATCCTATTCATAACAAACACTACTTACTAAACAAAGCATACAAAGGAAAATGAATCAGTTAACACCCGAAACGACGATAATACTAAAATATTATTAACAAATAAAAATTAAAAGATAATATATGATATCATATTAATGTATATGATTATTTTATAATTTAATAACAATTATTTCACCATTATTCCGGAGGTTAACCTACAATTGACCAAGGAAATTTACAAAGTAAGGGGTTTCTTATCTCACTTTTAATTCCATGAGATTTCCATTGTTCGCCACTAATTTATGACATGTGGTGTATTGTGTACTGCCATTTGATATATATTATCATGATCCTTTTTATATTCTTTTTATTATGTGAATCCTTTGGTGATTATTAACATTTGGTCAAATGACTCGATTGATTACAACGTGGTAAGGGATTTTCAACTCAATTTTTATTCCTGTGATATTAATGTTATATTTGCCACTATTTCCTTTTTGTGGTGTATGTACTACCCATGATTTTATTCATTGTGTAATATAATCCAATTTATGGGTATTTACATATTCATTTTATGATCCTTCTTTCAAGGGTTGTATGTTTTGTAAGTTACCATATCGATACGAGAACCTTTTAACCCAATTACTATTCCTTGGGTTAATCTTCTAATTCTTAATTATGTAATGATATGATTATATGGGGAACCACTATTTATTTATTTATGTTTTAATTTTCACTCCCCTTTGTGTGGATATAATTTTTATACACATCATCACTCCATTGATAAATTCTCAAGTTATCAATATGAACTTGTTAAAAGTAATTTTAACTCAATCTCCATTTATTGAGTTAAACATCCAATTCATTGGGGCTGTTTTTGCAAGAATATGTGTGAATGTACTATGATTGATTTACAATGAATATCCAATCATATTGAGTGTTTTTATATTTTTCACACATAATTATGTTGTTGATTTATCCATTACCTAAGGATACAGTCTTTATAATAGATTCCATTGAGATTTACATTCCATTGAGATTTGTTTGTTGTTATACACCAATTCACATTTATATGGTGTATATAATGTACTTTGACATAGTATATCATGAATCCATTTACTCTCATGATATTATAATGTTTTTATTACCTCAATTATTTTTATTCAAGTGTCTCTCTTTTGGTTAGGAACTCTAACTAAAATATCATTTTAAATGTTTTAAAGATTTATTATTCTAAATATTTATCATTAATGTACATGTTTTGAAAATGGTTTTAAGGATTTATTTATATGGAAATTAAAGTTTTAAAATTAAAATTACTTTTAAAAGTTTCACATTTATATGGGAAAATTTGATTCAAAAATCTATTTTAAATGGCTTCTTGATAAATAGGGACACTTTTAAATGTTTTCAAGAAAAAAGAGGATATTTAACTCAAATAGTTTTGAGGATTATTTTCATCTATGTCAATATCCTTCATTATTATCTATTTAAGTTGATCTATTATAATAAAATCTTCAATATTATATTTAATGAGTTATGTTTGACTTTGGATGTGCTATTTTTATACCATTCATGGTTTTTGGTTAAAATATTGACATTTCATATGAAAGTTTTAATACAAATGTTCAGATTACGTTTCAACCTTTTCATATGAAGAATGCATTGGACTTATTAAGTAATGGGTGGAGCCCGCTATAGCTCCTTGATGCATTGGTACGTCTCATGAGACAAACTAGTGTCTTGGCACAATGCCTTGAAAAAATCTTATTTGTAGTCTTGGTACGAGGCCTTGACTATGTGGTTATGATGTCCAGCATTATGCATTCCATCATTATGAGATTATCTATTGATATTTCATGTGGTTATATGACTAGTAGAATACCCATGACTATGTTTTATTATGGAATTATTTACTCAACTCATATGCCTTCCATAAAGTTATCATTTTTATTATTCGATAAGGCATGTGTTTTCTATTATTCACCATGCCCAATGTTTATGTTATCTTCTGCTGTATTTCTTACTCTTACTGAGCATCTGAGCTCACCCAATTTTATGTTTCATTTCCCCAGGATACGAAGAAGTTAGTTATGAGTGACTTGAAGGAATAACATTGGAAGCTTGGATGTTTCTAATGGAATAAATTAGTGTTGCTTTTATTTTCAAGTTGTAATGTTGAACTTAAGTATGTATCTTGTTTCTAAGACTACTAAACTAATCGGTACTTCAGGACTTGATTCCTTGTAATCATGACAATGTATTAAAATAATGCACTAGCTTCTGGATTTTGGGTTCGGGGCATTATAGTTGGTATCAAAGGAAGTTTAGTACAAACCTTGGAAACTATATTTAGATAAACTCTGATTAGAGCACATTACCCTAAGATATACATTGAGGATTAGTATAGAAGAACTTCCTAAAATCTTGGTAATGTAGAGATTTTGTGTATTTTCAAGTAGTACATCCCTGTCTGGATACAAGCAGGTAGAGGCGACTCTGGAACAGATGTACCTAAGAGTGAAAACTCTGACAAGGAGTTTCGGGCTTGACCCGGGGTATCCTGGTACATGACAACGGGCCTTACTGCACTCTTGGTTATGACACTCCAGGGGGATATGATTAGGATAATTTACATTTTTCTTTACAAACCAATATGAAGGATTTTAATATAATATGAGAATAAATGACCTTGGTTAATCTTAAGGTGTTTTAAATTGAAAATAAGGTGTCATGATATTCTCTAAATTATTTTATGACTATCATTACTCACACAATGCTTTCTGGTTTTAGTCAATGGCTAGATTCCAAGGAAGTTATAGTAACTTTGAGAATGATGTACATGGTTTTAATGGTGGTGGAAATGAGCGAAAAAATGGAATGTTGACAGGTGTAAAAGATATCGTGTTCATGCCAAATTAGTTTTAAAAAAAAATGATCAACAACATATATATTAACCAACTCTCGGACTCAAAAAGGAAGATAAAAGTGGTGAATGATAAGAGCTCCAACAGTAAAGATCATGGAGAAAAGAAAGCTCATTTTCCATCATGCAGGAAATGTGGAAGGAGAAACCTAGGAAGGTGTCTTAATAGAACAAAGAAATTCTTTATGTGTGGGAAAGAAGGGTATAATGTAAATAATTTCCGAAGAAAAATGAAGAGTATTATGGAAGAAAATAAAAATGATCCTAAGAATCCAATTACGGTCATTTGTCATAAATGTAAGGGACCTTGTAATCACCCAATTCAATGACCTATTCTATAGGATAACCTTTTAGTCAAGGAAGAACCTATGTGGAAATAAATGGATGGAAAAATGTTTAATGGTATTAGTCCTCTTTGTTGATGAGATTACTTTGGAAGACTTTTCCCTTGTATGTGTAACCCTACAGTTTGTTATGTGAAAATTCTATTCAAGTAATAGTTATCTTTTCTTTTGTGAATATATTTATAAAAAACCATTTGGGTTTATATGACTCTTGAATTTGAGGCAATTACATGTTACTAATTTATGGGATGAAAATGCGAGGTATGAGATATCATTGGTGGTTAAATTATGTTATGATTATTTTGAGGAATCTATCTCATTTATGGAATTTTATAAAATATAGTTTTTGAAAAAGGACAACATGCATACCGAGTGACAACCCATCGCGTCGGACAAAGCTACCAGAATCGAACCCACAACCAAAGTTCGACTAAGATTTATTACCTACCACTGGACTACGTGAGGTCCCTAGTTAGTATGACTAATTATTTTTTAGTTAAATGATTTTATGGATCAAGAATATGTTGACTTTGGGAACTTATGATTTATCCTTAGTATAAGAAAATGATTTAGTGATTAAGTGATAAATGTTATTTTGGAAGATATTCTCTCTTTTGGTAACACTATATGCCTAAGGAAAACAGAATACTATGTGATTTCATTTTAGGAGTAATGGTGGATTTTTATCTATTTTTTTATTGTGGATTTATAGTGATTTGGGTTATTTATGGAAATGATTAACCTATAATAGAGAATATGTGATTAGGTTAATTACTATGTGACTTTAATAGTAGTCGATGTCATTTGGAGATACAATTTAACGTGGAAGACTACATAACCAAATTATTCTAAGTTTTGGGTTTCAATATTAGTTTGGACTATATTGAAAGATTTTAAGGACAATTATTTATTGAATGGTATTTATTTAAATTTGGGATATTGTTGTTTTAATTTTAGAAATTAAGATTAGTGTTTCTTTCTCTAAAGGAATATCCTTTTGGGGGATCATCTGATCTTGTACTAACCGCTTTGGTTTTGATTAATCTATAAATACAAGGTAAATATATAGTTTATCTTTTGTGGATCATTTGATTCTCTATAAGTTGATTCTAGCTCTTCCGGTGTGACCAAGTCATCTTGAATACTCATAGTTTGAAAAAAAATGAGTTAGTGGTAGAAATTTATTATAGAATGAAACTCTACTTAAAAAGAAAGTATATCTCTTTATGTTCTTAGTCAATCTCATAAATAAATTCCTCATCTTTATGAAATGTAACTTAAAACAAAAAAACGCTGTCCGTTTACTTTTCCTACTGGGAAACTAATGACCGTTTGTCCCATCACAAGTTTGTGGTTTTCTAGTTGTTAAATTTCTACTGATCATGTTTTCTATCCCTCTCCATCAAAACTTGACACTTATTTTAGCTTCCATATCCATGTTTTCCTACATGAAATCCTAGTATGAGTTATCTCGGGTAACCTTTGTACTTCTCTTTCTTTATTTTAAATTGATAGTTTTATTGACTCTTTTTCCGATGTGGGACTTTCAATTATGTTCCCAAGCCCAATTTTAAAAATTTCAAGGACACAATTTCCAAAAGTGGGGAAGAATGTAACACCAAAATCTTCCACGATATGTTTCTCTTTGAATAATGAAATAGCTTGCGTTGTATGCAACTTTGAGATTCTAACACATCGCGACCAATCAAACTAGCCGTTATGAATAATAATACCCACTTTTTGAAATTTCATAAATTTTATCTTTCAAAATGGACTTCATTTTTGGATTTGGAATACTAAAATTATCTTAGGGTGAATTTTTTGTATTTTTCTGAAAACTTTCAAGTTTTGATGAATAGTGAAAAACACTAAGTTATTGTTTAAAACCAAATTTTTATTTAAATAATTATTTATTTTATTTAAATTTATTTTAGGTAAAAATAGATACATAATACCTATATAAGTTCAATGTAATTCATTGGAGTCATTTTATAATAATTTTAGATATATACAATTTTTATTGAAACTTTTTTCCGTCTTTTACCCACCTCCTAAGAGCATTTGCAAATTTACATAAAATTTAATTTTACCGCTTCTGTGAGTTGAATTTCAAAAGTATGAGAGACACGGTTGATATTAGTAAGTAAAATTTGGTTCAATAAGAAGAAAATAATTTTTGGCGAATAGTAATTTTTTACTTTTATTTACCACGGTTAAAAGTAAATAGGGTAATTAAGGGTAAAAATGATATTATTATTACCATAACACATGTCCTAATTCTATTGGATAAGTGTAATTCTACCAAAAACAACCTTAGGAATAAAATATGATCCTTTAGATCCACTTGGATTAGATTAGGACATTTATTATTATTTAATTCAAAGAAGAGTTAAAAGTGTTAAATTCAAAGTTTAATAACTAAACCATTTTTAATATAGGGTTACACATAAGATAGATTTGACTATAAATATTAAATAAAAATATAAAAATATTTTCTACATAATGGTATTTTATTTATATTTTTTGGACATTAAATAATTAAATTTATTTATGACATAATGATGATGCAGTAATTTCCATATTAATGAAACATTAAAATAATTGATATTATAAATATACAAATAAATGAAATTTGAGACTTTTTATGAATTCCACTAATTTTCTAGGTTAATAAGAAATATTATGGTTGTTTAGATGCATTGTTTTTGTAACACCCGAGACTTTTATGTTATATAAATAATCAAAGGAATCTTTTTCTACACACAACACTTGCTTGGCTTGCTTTACACGAAATCACGACCTTCCTCGATAGCTTGCGTCGTACGCAATACCGAGTTTCACTAAACAAGGATATGCTATTAAAATATTATTAAAACTAGCCTTTATGAATAGTAATAACCACTTTTTGAAATTTTATAAATTTTATTTTTCAAAATGGACTTCATTTTTGGATTCGGAATATCGAAATTAGCCTAGGGTGAAATTTTGGTATTTTTATGAAAACTTTCAATTTTTGATGAATAGTGAAACCACTAAGTGGTAGTTAAAAAACTGAATTTTTCATAAAACTTAATTTTACCACTTCTGTGAGTGGAATTTCAAAAATCCGAGAGACACGGTTGATGTTAGTAAGTAAAATGTGGTTCAATGAGATGAAAATAATTTTTTGGTGAATAATAACTTTTTACTTTTTTTACCATGGTTAAAAGTAAATAGGGTAATTAAGGGTAAAAATGATATTATTATTACCCTAACACATGTCCTAATTCTATTGGATAAGTGTAATTCGACCAAAAAAAAACTTAGGAATAAAATATGACCATTTAGGCCAACTTGGATTAAATTAGGACATTTATTATTGATTTATTTAAAGAAGGGTTAAAATAGTTAAAATCAAAGTTTAATAAGTAAATAATTTTTAATATAAGGTTATACATAAGATAAATTCGACTATAAAAATTCATTATAAATCTAAAACTATTTCCTACATAATGATATTTTATTTGTAATTTTTAGACATTAAATAATTTAATTTATTTATGACACAATGATGATGCAGTAATTATCTTATTAATGAAATATTGACATAATTGATGTTATAAACACCAAAATAAATGTAATTTGAGACTTTTTATGAATTTCACTAATTTTATAGATTAATATGACATGTTAGTATTGATTTAATTAACTTTTTTCGAACTAATAATTCTGTTATTATTTTCACAAAAATTAATTACTAAATAGTGTCAAAATTGACATAAAATAGTTTTTAAAACAAATATTATATTAGTAATTGTTATTTTATTCCTAAAAATATAAGGTTCGGCCAATCGACTTAGATAAGGTTATATATATTAATAATAAACAACTTGGGGTTCGTTTGGCTGCTTATAGTAAGTTTATTAACCTTATAGTATAAGAACACAAGAAGACACGGTAAAAGTAAAATTATTTAACTTAATGTTAAATCTAAATGATAAGGTTAAAATAGGAACTTAAACTTGTCTAAATTCTAGTGGATGAGAGGATTTAGACCCATCCCCACCTTAGCTTCGAAATAAATCAATTTTGAGCTATTTAAAACAGAACTTGACTTTATAATAAAATAATATTTTTAGTTTTTCCAAAGGAGCCCCTCTCCTCCCTTATAAAAGGGCACCTCCTCCCCCTCTTCCTCACACCACTTTGAGCCTTCAAGCTCGGCCAACCCCTGCCAATTTCTCCTCTCCACTTCCCTAGCAACATCCTAGAGGTTCTAGTCTTCCTTAAAGACTAATTTTAGTGCCCTAAGAGGAGGTCTCAAAGAGGCGCTTCAAAGAACAGGAGGTTCGGACACTTACGAAGCAAAACGGACCTAAGATAAGGGAAATATCACAATCTCATTTTTATCCGAGATTGTTTATACTTTGGTATTTAATGGGGTGTATTTTATCATCCACATCCATGTTTCCTCAATATGTAATATTATTTCCATCCACCTACAATTTTTTTAAATCCGTTTTTACCCTTTGGTGAGTTTTAGTAAAAGATATGAAAGGAATCTTTTGTCGTTTTTCATACGAGGTACTTTTTGACTTTTCCGAAAAAAGTACGAGAAGAATGTTTTTTTAACTTATACGACATGAATGGATTTTTAAAACATTATCTCCAATAAGCTTCCTTTACAAGTTTTCAAGTTTATTTTTAATCAACTTCTTTTAGTTTAGAATTGTATGAAATGTTAAGAAAGGAAAAGTGTTTTTGAAGTAGAAAGGATATTTTCCTCAAGAAGGGAGTTCAAGTGTTTTATCAAAATTATTTTCCATATAAGATAATAAAGGGTTATATTTATATCCCTATTATTACATGGATTTGATTATGTTTTGATGGAAATATTTTTATGAATTCCTTTATCTTATATGAATTGTTTTATGATGTCATGTTGTTTAAGAATCCCATTTTTATTACATGGGTTATGCTATGATTTATGGTTTATGATTTTGTGGAACACATAATAATGGTATCATTATGAGATGGTTGGGACCTATATCTCCCTCCAATGCATTGGGTAAAGATTTTATATCTCATGAGATAGACATGGCTGGAACGGTAGGTTATACCGGTTCAGTGAAACAGGACTGAAACAAGGAGTGAACTTGGTTCAGAAAGGGACTTTGTCCACTAAGATAGTCTTGGAAATTAGTCTTGACTAATAAGAAATTATTCTCTTTGATTATGTGTGTATTCCACAAAGTTTCATGTTTTAAGTTATGATTATTGGGATTACATTTCACTACTATGATTTATCCCATGTTATGAAATTATGCTCTCTTTTGCAGGTTAAGATTTCCAAAAGTTATGTTCTTATGAATATGATGTGATTGATATTTCTTTTTTTTACCCTTACTGAGCATTTGAGCTCACCCTTTCATATGTTTTCTTTCCCCAGGCCAGGAAAAAGGTTATTAAGTAATATATGCCAAAAAGGGACTATAGATATGATGAAATAAATGGGAGACAGTGTAGACACTTTATGAACCAGTTGTTTATGTTTCCCAGTTTCTAAAGACACTATACCTATACGGTCCTTTAGTGGTTTTGTTATATGTTGTAATAAGTATGATTCAATTTTGAAGTATTAACAATGTATGTAAAGTATGGGTCGTTATAGTTGGTATCGGAGGAAAGGTATAGTCATCCTTTGGAAACTAGGATGCGAAAGCCTTAGTAAGAACCCTAAGGATAAGTCTAAGCATAGAACACAATCTTAGTGTTTTAGAAATGGCCATGAATAACCTAGGATAAGACCTTAAGTGTGAAATTTTATTCTTGATTATGTGGTTTTCCTATTATAATTAGTGTTGCTCACACTATTCTTCTTGGTTTTAGTCAATGGCTGGAACCCGAAGGAATCGTGTTAATGCGGAATGCGACGGGCAATGCAATGATTGTCCCCCTGAGCAACCAAACGTTATGGGAGATGGAATACAAAATCTTGTAGCCATGCTCACACAACTTTCTCAAGCTATGAATCATGCAGGACATCCAAACGAGCAATGGAAGGAGCAACATTCTGTTGAATCCTTCACGAGACAGATTCCACCTTCTTTCAGCGGGTCTACTGATCCATTAGTTTCTGAACAATGGATTAGTACTACTGAAAAGATATTTTCAGTTCTTCAATGTTCTGAGAATGATAAATTCATCTTAGCAGTATATCGTTTGGAAGGTGATGTTGATCAATGGTGGAATCTTATTAAGAATATGAGGCAAAGGGATGAAATTGAGTCCATGGAATGGGACGAGTTCAAGAACTTATTTTTCAATAAGTACTTCCCTCGTATTCTCTGAACAAAGATGGAGAAAGAGTTTCTTGAACTGAAGCAAAATGATGATGAATCTGTTGGTACCTATGAGGAAAATTTTACAAGACCTGCAAGGTACGCTTCTGGTATTATTATCCAACCTGAGAGTAAGATCGATCGATTCTTTAGTGGCTTAAAACCAAGTCTTTGAAGGGAGTTAGCCATAAGGGACTTCAATAGCTACGAGGAAATTGTTCGATGTGCTCTCAAAGTTGAGATGGAGATTGGAGTACCCATCAGTCATATGGGTTTGATAAGAAGAGGAAAACGGAATTCAAAGGAAAATCTAAAGAGCACACTGAAAAGAAGATGAGATTTCCCTTATGTACAAAGTGTGGAAAGAAACATGGAGGGAGTTGTCTTAAAGGGACAAGTAAATGTTTCAAATGTGGAAAGGAAGGTCATCAAGCATTTGAATGCCGCGATGATGGGAAGAAGATGTCTAATGATGCAAACAAAGGAAGGGATACACAGAATGAACCTACTACACTTCAATGTTTCAAGTGCAAGGAGATGGGACATTATGCCAATAAATGCCCTAATCCAAGGGTTGATGATGATGGTCGACATCAACAAACTCTTAAGGCTAAAGACAAAGGAAAGTCACATGCAATTTCTATCAGCGATGTGGAGTACGATAACGATGTGGTGAAAGGTACACTTACCATCCACTCTAAAGTAGAAAATGTTTTATTTGATTCTGGATCCACCCACTCTTTTATTCCTGAAGAATTTTCTAAGGGTATCATCGTATTACCTCAACAATTAGATGTTGATTTAGATGTGACAACACCTAATGGCACAACAGTCGCATCAAAAGTTTATAATTCTTTTCCGATCGAAGTTTGTGGGAAAGTGCTTCCTTCAAATCTTATGATCCTTCCTATAGTGGAATTTGATGTGATTCTTGGCATGGATTGTCTTTCTTTATATGGAGCTCATATCAATTACCAAAGAAAGGAAGTCACATTTCATATTCTAGATCAATCGATGATCGTCTATCAATGCAAGGATGAACATAACCTTCCAGTGGAAATTCCTTCTACCTTATGGGTCTTGATTCCAATAAATGAAGGATATTTATCTCAAATGGTTGGTGAGAAACTCATGATTATGAATATGCCCATTGTACGGGAGTTTGATGATGTCTTTCCGGAGTAATTACCGGGTCTTCCACCAAATCGTGAAGTTGAGTTTTCATTAGAACTCATACCAAGTGCTTTGCCTATTTCAAAGACACCTTATAGAATGACCCCAATTGAGTTGCAGGAATTGAAGAAGCAACTCCAAGAGAATCTTGATAAGGGATTCATACGCCCTAGTGCGTCACCTTGGGGAGAACCTGTTCTATTTTTTAAGAAGAAAGATGGATCAATGAGACTCTGCATTGATTATCGAGAACTTAACAAGATCACTATCAAGAACAAATATCCTCTCCCACGCATTGATGAATTATTTGACCAACTACGCAGAGCTCAATACTTTTCCAAGATTGATCTTCGTTCAGGGTATCATCAATTAAGGGTCAAAAGGGAGGATATACCAAAGACGGCTTTCCGTACAAGGTATGGACACTATGAATTTATAGTGATGTCATTTGGTCTTACTAATGCCCCTGCTATCTTCATGGATCTGATGAATAGAGTCTTTAGAGACTATCTTGATCAATTTGTGGTAGTCTTTATAGACGATATTCTTGTCTATTCAAAGACCAAGGAAGAACGTGAAGATCACTTGAGAATTATATTGAAGACCCTGAGAAAGGAGAAGCTTTATGCCAAATTTACCAAGTGTGAATTTTGGCTTCAAAAAGTTTCATTTTTGGGTCACATAATCTCAAAATAGGGGATATCTATGGATCCAGCAAAAACAGAGGTTATCGAAAGATGGTCAAGACCAACAACAGTAATCGAGATCCGAAGTTTTATTGGTTTGGCTGGATATTATCGACGTTTTGTGAAATATTTTTCACGATTATCTAATCCACTCACCAAGTTGACTCGGAAAGGAGTTAAGTTTGTTTGGACGGAAGAATGTGAAGAGAATTTCAAGGAGTTGAAAAGAAGGTTATCCAGTGCACCTGTGCTCACACTACCTTGTAGTGGAGAAAGGTTTGTGATCTATAGTGATGCATCCAAGAAGGTATTGGGGTGTGTTCTTATGCAAAATGATATGGTGATAGCTTATGCCTCACGACAGTTGAAAATCCATGAGCAAAATTTCCCAACACATGATTTGGTGTTAGCTGCGGTAATCTTTGCATTAAAGATTTGGAGGCATTATATTTATGGTGAAAGGTGTGATATTTATACTGATCATAAAAGTTTAAAGTATATTTTCACACAAAAGGAGCTGAATATGCGTCAAAGAAGATGGTTGGAGCTGATTAAGGATTATGACTGCTCAATCCATTACCACCCTGGGAAAGCAAACAAGGTGGAAGATGCATTAAGTCGACAAGACCATGCTAGTTTATCCATGATGAGGATCACAAAAGATCCAATATTTATGGATTTACAAAGGATGGATCTTGGAATTATAATGGAAGGGGAAAATCTTATCTTTCTCAAATGAATGTTCAAACATCTATACATGTGAATATTAAAGAGGCACAGAAAGAATATGTCGAGTTACAAAAGAAGGTGAGAAATGTTCCTAAATTCAACCTTGATTGTGATGGGATAATAAAGTTTAGGAATCGGGTTTGTGTTCCTCCCATCCTTGAATTAATGAAGGAGATGCTGGATGAGGTTCATAGTTCTTCATTCTCTATTCATCCTGGAAGCACGAAGATGTATAGGGACCTGAAAGAGTACTTCTGGTGGGATGGCATGAAAAGAGATGTTGCTGAATATGTCTCTCGATGCTTGGTTTGTCAACAAGTTAAAGCTGAGAGACAGAAGTCTAAGGGGATGTTACAACCATTACCCATACCCGAATGGAAATGGGAAAACATCACTATGGACTTTGTCACAGGACTTCCTAAAACATCTAAAGGCAATAATGCTATCTGGGTCATAGTTGATCATCTTACCAAGTCTGCACATTTCATTGCTATTAGAGAGGATTTCTCTCTGGATCAGCTTGCCAGGATATATGTAAAGGAAGTGGTAAGATTGCATGGAGTACCACTTTTTATTATATCTGATCGGGATCCGAGATTTACCTTGAAGTTCTGGTGAAGTCTTCAGCATACTCTGGATATAGAGTTGAGTTTCAGCACTGCTTATCATCCTCAGACAGACGGTCAGTCTGAGAGAACAATTCAAACTCTAGAAGATATGTTGAGAGATTGCTCTATGGATTTAAAAGGTGGTTGGGATCAACACCTACCTTTGGTGGAATTTTCTTATAATAATAGCTTTCACTCCAGTATTCAGATGTCTCCTTATGAAGATCTCTGGAAAGAAATGCAGGACTCCAACTTGCTGGGATGAAGTTGGGGAAAGAAATCTATTAGGACCTGATCTCGTTGATGAAATGGCAGAAAAGGTCAGATCTATTCAACAACACATAAGAGCAGCTCATAGTCGATAGAAAAGTTATGCCGACAACCGAAGAAAAGACCTAGAGTTTGAAGTGGGTGATAAAGTGTTCTTACGAATATCTCCCTGGAAGAGAGTCATGAGATTTGGAAAGAAGGGGAAGTTGAGCCCTAGATATATCGGTCCTTTAGAAATACTGGATCATGTTGGGAAGGTAGCTTACCAATTGGCACTTCCACTGAATCTCTCTCAAGTTCACGATGTGTTCCATGTATCTCTCCTGAGAAAGTACATACCTGATCCTTCACATGTACTTAGCTCAGAAGTTGTACCGCTGGAGCAAGATCTTTCTTATGAAGAACAACCGATTGAGATTCTGGATCATAGCGAAAAATTCCTACGAAGCAAGACCACTCGATTGGTGAAAGTTTTATAGAGGAGCCACCAATTAGAAGAATCTACATGGGAGCTTGAGGATATGATGAGGGAGAGGTGTCCTCATCTGTTTGTTACAAAGTGACGAATTTCGAGGGCGAAATTCATTTTAAGGGGGGTAGAATGTAACACCCGAGACTTTTATGTTATATAAATCATCAAAGGAATCTTTTTCTACACACAACACTTGCTTGGCTTGCTTTACACGAATTCACGACCTTCCTCGATAGCTTGCGTCGTACGCAATACCGAGTTTCACTAAACAATGATATGCTATTAAAATATTATTAAAACTAGCCGTTATGAATAGTAATAACCACTTTTTGAAATTTTATAAATTTTATTTTTCAAAATGGACTTCATTTTTGGATTCGGAATATCGAAATTAGCATATGGTGAAATTTTGGTATTTTTCTGAAAACTTTCAATTTTTGATGAATAGTGAAACCACTAAGTGGTAGTTAAAAAACTGAATTTTTCATAAAACTTAATTTTACTGCTTCTGTGAGTGGAATTTCAAAAATCCGAGAAACACAGTTGATGTCATTAAGTAAAATTTGGTTCAATGAGATGAAAATAATTTTTTGGTGAATAGTAACTTTTTACTTTTTTTACCACGGTTAAAAGTAAATAGGGTAATTAAGGGTAAAAATGATATTATTATTACCCTAACACATGTCCTAATTCTATTGGATAAGTTTAATTCGACCAAAAACAAACTTAGGAATAAAATATGACCATTTAGACCCACTTGGATTAGATTTGGACATTTATTATTAATTTATTTAAAGAAGGGTTAAAATAGTTAAAATCAAAGTTTAATAAGTAAATAATTTTTAATATAAGGTTATACATAAGATAAATTCGACTATAAATATTCATTAGAAAGATACAAATATTTCCTACATAATGATAGTTTATTTGTAATTTTTAGACATTAAATAATTTAATTTATTTATGACACAATGATGATGTAGTAATTATCTTATTAATGAAATATTGACATAATTGATGTTATAAACAACAAAATAAATGTAATTTGAGACTTTTTATGTATTCCACTAATTTTCTAGATTAATATGACATGTTAGTATGGATTTAATTAACTTTTTTCAAAATAATCATTCTGTTATTATTTTCACAAAAATTAATTACTAAATAGTGTCAAAATTGACATAAAATAGTTTTTAAAACAAATATTATATTAGTAATTGTTATTTTAATTTTAAAAATATAAGGTTTATCAAGATGACTTAGATAAGGTTATATATATTAATAATAAACAACTTGGGGTTCGTTTGGCTACTTATAGTAAGTTTATTAACCTTATAGTATAAGAACACAAGAAGACACGGTAAAAGTAAAATTATTTAACTTAATGTTAAATCTAAATGATAAGTTTAAAATAGGAACTTAAACTTGTCTAAATTCTAGTGGATGAGAGTATTTCGACCCATCCCAACCTTAGCTTAGAAATAAATCAATTTGGAGCTATTTAAAACCGAACTTGACTTTATAATAAAATAATATTTTTAGTTTTTCCAAAGGAGCCCCTCTCCTCCCTTATAAAAGGGCACCTCCTCCCCCTCTTCCTCACACCACTTTGAGCCTTCAAGCTCGGCCAAACCCTGCCAATTTCTCCTCTCCACTTCCCTAGAAACATTCTAGAGGTTCTGGGATTCCTCAAAGAGCAATTTTAGTGCCCTAAGAGGAGGTCTCAAAGAGGCGCTTCAAAGAAGAGGAGGTTCAGACACTTACGAAGCAAAACGGACCTAAGGTAAGGAAAATATCACAATCTCATTTTTATCCAAGATTGTTTATACTTTGGTATTTACTGGGGTGTATTTTATCATCCAAATCCATGTTTCCTCAATATGTAATATTATTTCCATCCACCTACAATTTTTTTTAAATCCATTTTTACCCTTTGGTGAGTTTTATTAAAAGATATGAAAGGAATCTTTTGTCGTTTTTCGTACGAGGTACTTTTTGAATTTTCCGACAAAAGTACGAGAAGAATATTTTTTTTAAATTATACGGAATGAATGGATTTTTAAAACATTATCTCAAATAAGCTTCCTTTAAAAATTTTCAAGTTTATTTTTAATCAACTTCTTTTAGTTTAGAATTGTATGAAATGTTAAGAAAGGAAAAGTGTTTTTGAAGTAGAAAGGATATTTTTCTCATGAATGGAGTTCAAGTGTTTTATCAAAATTATTTTCCATCTAAGATAATAAAGGGTTATATTTCTATCCCTATTATTACATGGATTTGATTATGTTGTGATGGAAATATTTTTATGAATTCCTTTATCTTATATGAACTGTTTTATGATGTCATGTTGTTTAAGAATACCATTTTTATTACATGGGTTATGCTATGATGTATGGTTTATGATTTTGTGGCACACATAAGAATGGTATCATTATGAGATGGGTGGGACCTATATCTCCCTCCAATGCATTGGGTAAAGATTTTATATCTCATGAGATAGACATGGATGGAACAGTAGGTTATACCGGTTCAGTGAAACAGGACTGAAACGAGGAGTGAACTCGGTTCAGAATGGAACTTTGTCCACTAAGATAGTCTTGGCAATGAGTCTTGACTAATAAGAAATGATTATCTTTTATTATGTGTTTATGCCACAAAGTTTCATGTTTTAAGTTATGATTATTGGGATTAAATTTCACTACTATGATTTATCCCATGTTATGAAATTATGCTCTCTTTTGCAGGTTAAGATTTCCAAAAGTTATGTTCTTATGAATATGATGTGATTGATATTTCTTTTGTTTACCCTTACTGAGCATTTGAGCTCACCATTTAGTATGTTTTCTTTCCCCAGGTCAGGAAGAAGGTTATTAAGTAAGATATTCCAAAAGGGACTATAGATATGATGAAATAAATGGGAGACAATGTAGACGCTTTATGAACCAGTTGTTTATGTTTCCCAGTTTCTAAAGACACTATACCTATACGGTCCTTTCATGGTTTTGTTATATGTTGTAATAATTATGCTTCAATTTTTAAGTATTAACAATGTATGTAAAGTATGGGTTGTTATAGTTTTCAAAGTAATAATGTTTTTATGAATTTAACAAAAACAAAATACCAAATAGTGTCAAAATTGACATAAAAGAGTTTTTAAAACAAATATTACATTATTAATTGATATTATATTCCTAAAAATATAAGGTTCGGCCAAAAGACTTATATAATGATATTTTTGTCATTAATGAACCACTTGGGGTTCTCTTATAAGTATATATAGTAAGTTTATTAACTATATAATATAAAAATACAAAGAGACGTGGTAAATGTCAAACTATTTAACTAAGAGTAAAATATAAAATATAAGGTTAATATAGTGACCCAAACCTGTATAAAACCTATTGGTTGAGTTTTTTTCGACCCACCCCCACCTTAGCCTATAAATAATTCATTTTGGAGCCATTATAAACCGAAAATGATTTTATTATAAAATAACATTTCTAGCTTTTCCTAAGGTGCTCGTCACCCCTCTTATAAAAGGGCACCCCCCCTTCCCTCAAATTCACACCTTTAGAGCCTTTTGTCTGGTCAAAACTCTACCCAAATACCCTCTAAACTATCTTAACTTCATACTAGAGGCCTTCCTTTAGTCAGAAAGCCAACCTAAGGATCCCTTTTGATGAAATCAAAAAGAATAACCTGAAGAAGAGGTAAATATTTCATCACATTTTTCAAGTTCCTTTCTTCTTCCACTTACTCTTTATTTGTTTTTTCCAGTCTAAAATAATAACTCCAATATATTTTATATACTTTTATGTTATTATAAATATTCTATAACCATATTTATTATTCTATCCATCCTTTTAATGACATGTCACCATACGTGCGTACGTACGACTTACCGTCTCCACGTCGTGGTGTAATTGTTATTCAATACATTATTATTTGGATGGGTATAATAATGATGTGTAATTGATGTAAATAATAAATATAAAATGATAATTATTCTGTATATATGATATAACATCCAATTATATATTATTTTAATATCAAAATAATGATATTGTCGCCCGTGCGTACGTACGGATTACCGTCTCCACGAACACGATGAGATTAATTTCCCATCGTAATCCATTCAAGAATAATTATCATTAGATGATTAAAAATAACTTTTAAATACTTAATATAATTCTGAATATGAATAACATACATCCTATTCATAACAAACACTACTTACAAAACAAATCATATAAATTAAAATGAATCAATTAACACCCGAAATGACGATAATACTAAAATATTATTAAAAAATAAATATTAAAAGATCATATATGATATCATATTAATGTATATTATTCTTGTATAATTTAATAACAATTATTTCACCATTATTAAGGAGTTTAACCTACCCTTAACCAAGGAAAATTAAAAAGTAAGGGGTTTCTTATCTCACTTTTAATTCTGTGAGATTTCCATTGTTTTCCACTAATTTATTGCATGTGGTATATTGTGTACTGCCATTTGATATATATTGTCATGATCTTTTTTATATTCATGTTATTATATAAATACTTTGGTGGTTATTAACATTTGGTCAAATGAATCTATTGATTACAACGTCGTAAGGTATTTTCATCTCAATTTTTATTCCTATGAGATTCATGCTATATTTTCCACTATTTCCTTTTTGTGGTGTATATACTGCCCATGATATTATTCATTGTATAATATAATTCAATTTATGGGTATTTAGATCTTTATTTTATGATCCTTATTTCATGGGTTGTATGTTTTTTAAGTTACCAAATCGGTATGAGAACCTTTTAACCCAATTTTTATTCCTTGGGTTAATCTTATAATTCTTAATTATGTAATGCTATGATTATGTGGGGAATAACTATTTATTTATTTATGTTGTAATTTTCACTCCCCTTTGTGTGGATATAATTTTTATACACATCATCACTCCATTGATAAATTCTCAAGTTATCAATATGAACTTGATAAGAGTAATTTTAACTCAATCTCTATTTATTGAGTTAAACAACCAATTCATTGGTGTTGTTTTTACAAGAATATGTTCGAATGTCCTCTGATTGATTTACACTGAATATCCAATTATATTGAGTGTATTTATATTTTTCACACATAATTATGTCATTTATTTATCCTTATCCTAAGGATACAGTCTTTATAAGATATTTCATCTCAATTTACATTCCATTGAGATTTCTTTGTTGTTATACACCAATTCACTTTTATATGGTGTATATAATTTACTTTGACATAGTATATCATGAATCCCTTTATTCTCATGATATTATAATGATTTTTTACCTCAATAATTTGTATTCAAGTGTCTCTCTTTTGTTTAGGAACTCTAACTAAAATATCATTTTAAATGTTTTAAAGATTTATTATTCTAAATCTTTCTCATTAATATCCATGTTTTAAAAATGGTTTTAAGGATTTATTTATATGGATATTAATGTTTTAAAATTAAAATTAATTTTAAAAGTTTCAAAGTGGTATGGGACACTTTGATTCAAAAATCTATTTTAAATGGCTTCTTGATAAATAGCGAGACTTTTAAATGTTTTCAAGAAAAAGGGGGATATTTCTCTCAAATAGTTTTGAGGATTATTTTCATCTATGTCAATATCCTTCCTTATTATCTATTTAAGTTGATCTATTATAATACAATATTCCATATTGTATTGAATGATTTATGTTTGACTGTGGATGTACTATTTTTATACAATTCATGGTTTGTGGTTAAAATATTGACATTTTGTATGCTAATTTTAATACAAATGTTCAGATTATGTATCAAACTTTTCATACGAGGAATGAATTGGACTTAATAAGTGATGAGTGGAGCCCTCTATAGCTCCTCGATGCATCGGTAGGTCTCATGAGACAAACTAGTGTCTTGGCACAAGGCCTTGACAAAATCCTATTTGTAGTATTGGCACAAGGCGTTGACTATGTGGTTATGATGTCTGACATTATTCATTCCATCATTATGAGATTAGATATTAATATTTCATGTCGTTATTAGACTTGTAGAATACCCATGACTATGTTTTATTATGGAATTATTTACTCAGTTCATATTCCTGCCATAAGGTGCTCATGTTTATTATTCGATAAGTCATGTGTTTTCAATTATTCACCATGCCTAATGTTTATGTTATATTCCGATATATTTCTTAATCTTACTTAGAATCTGAGCTCACCCCTTTTCATGTTTCATTTTCCCAGGATATGAAGAAGTTAGTTATGAGTAACTTACAGGAATAATCTTGGAATCTTGGATGTTTCTAATGGAAAAAATTAGTGTTTTTTTCTTTTCAAGTTATAATGTTGAACTTAAGTATGTATCTTGTTTCCAAGACTACTAAACTGATCGGTCCTTTGGGACTTGATTCCTTGTAATCATGACAATGTATTAAAATAATTCACCAGCTCTTGGATTCTGGGGTCGGGGTGTTACGATAAAGGAAACCTTCGTTTGACTATTCAATGGTGAATTTTTAAAGCTATAATATTATCTGTGATTTATGAAATAGAATTGATGTAAGTATATATCTATTAAAATATGTTTTATGATCTATTCAAATCCTCATTATGATTGTTTTAAAGGATCTTATTCATTAGAGTAAATCGTTTCTATCCTTACTAGTAGTTACAACATCTCTTAAATAATTTTGAATTTAAATATTAATGATTTTGTGTGTGATATTTCTGGAGATGGTATGAGCTAGAGCTACCCAATTAATAAAATATATATATCAAGATGCTCTTTATGGAAAAAACAAATTATAAACAAAAAAGGAGATATATATATATATATAACTCCAAGTGTCATTTTTGTCAGAGCTACACTTTGAAGACATACATGTTTTAATTTATAATGTTGTTTCACTACTACTAAATTTTATTGTTACATTCTCTTATTTAAGAACGAAGAAGAATTTGTCGAAGATACACATTGAAGATATATATTTTTAAACAACTTTATGGTGTTTTCTCTATTTTTATTTGAATAAAGTCTACGTGATATTGAATATCTATTTACTACTATGCATTATTCAAGATCTGTATACATCTGTCAGTTGTTACTACAACTATGAATTTTAACATGTTTTCTCAACAAAATCAATCTCCATTGATTGGGAGGAGTTTCAACTCCCAAAACTTAGTCATGGAGAAGTTTCATGTTCTTATACCATGCTTTGGATTTATGGTTCCTTGTAAAAGAACCAGAAGGCTCTATAAATCATTATTGTAAAGATGAAATTGTATACACATAGTTATTTTTTTGAGGTCTCCAGACAAGGGAATCTTATATTGAAAATCATCTAAGCTTATAGAGTTGAGTGTTTGTGGAGTGTATTAGGGGATATTTGTTCCATGAATCACTATATATCAATGTGTTCATTTACATTATTTATTTTTGTATCTCACTTGGAATTAAGAGTGAGATAAATGTTTTTTTCATATAAGAGAGGTGTTTTGATTTTTTCAATGTTTTGAAAACCACACTTTCACCCCCTATTATGCCTTTGTATACACCATCATGTTTGAATTTTTAAATTTTTTTTATAAGTAATCTTCTTATCATTTTCCAAATGAGTTGCTTTTTAACTTTTTATACAAAAGTTTAAAAATAATGTTTTATTTTAATTTATATGACATGAGAAAAATTTTCCTCCATCATGATAGATAAATTCATTGAAAATTACATTAAATTTTTTCCTATTTTATTTTCAAAGAAAATATTTTAAATACTATTTTGAAAATTTTTATGTATAATTTTTTTTTCTAAGATTGAAATTGATATTTTCCTCAATAAATTTTCCAATGATCCTTTAATGGATTTTGTAATATATGATAATATCCTCTAATGTTACATATTATTTAATTTGGATAATATCCAAGGATACCATCATTATTATTTATTTTTATGTTATATGTTTATGATTATAATATGTATAGGAAATATGGTCCATTTCCATGGGTTATGCTATGATGAAATGATGGATTTTTTTGAAATCTAAATTTTTCCATGGGTTATGCTACGATGAAATGTTTATAAAACCCATTAATTTTAATGTGTGATTATATGATAAATGTTTTATGATATCATTTCACACATATGTTTAATTTGAATTGTGTTTATGGTGGTACTCAAATTATATTTCCCACAAATTCATTGGGTAATGATATATATCACATGAGATAAATAGGGATGGAATAATAATTGAACCCAGTTTAGTAAAGGACTCTATCCACTATAATATTCTACGAAGTGAACACAGACTACTATAATGGTTTGGGGAGTGAACCCAATCAACTATGATAGTCTTGGGAGCGAACCTTTACTACTATGATGATTTGGAGAGTGAACCTAATCCACTAAGATTGTATTGGTAGTGAGATATGATTAATAATGTAATGATTTACAATGCTTATTTATATACTAGAATTCCATGTATTCTACCAATGTTATGCTCTTATGGATCATGTTATTTGATTCTTTTATGATTAATATCTTATGAACTATCAAGATTTATTCTATGACACAATATTATGATATATGATATATTGGGTATGGTTTTGAAATGTCATGATCATGCTATTGTACCCTTATGCTCATGTTATGCTTATGTGACCATTGATATCTCTCATGTTTACCAATACTGAGTATATGATATCACCCTTTATTATTTTTACTTTCCCTAGGTTATGAGGAATGTTATTAAGTATGATATTTCTAAGAATGGTTCTAGTAACAAAGAACTTAATGGAAGATGATGCATTTTATTTATGAACCGATTGTTTATGTGTCCACGTTTCCCAAGAAACTAGACCTATATGATTATAGAATGGATCATTGTGTTATATAATTAATATTGTTAAAAAAATATGAAATATATATATGTATGAAAATCCAAGATCATTATAGTTTCCATTAATGGATTAAGTTTTATTATTATATTTTTTTGGTGGATTAAGCTTCACTCACATATTCCCCATAGTGGATTAAACATCACTTCCTAATTCCCTTTCTAGATCGAGCATCACAAATCATTTTTCAATTATTTAATGAGATTTAAATCATTACCCAATTAATTGGTATATTGACCTAAGCCCTTAACACATATTGTCATATGATTTTTAAAATAAATATCCAATAAATATAAACTGAGGATTAAAAGGCCTAGTGCCTTTGGAATACAGGGTACATAAAACATCAATATGAAACTAAAAGAAAATATAATTATTTTTATATCCATAATGAGCTATTAAATCCCTTTGAGATCCTAAAACTATGTAAGATAACGAAGGGAATACATTGAAAAAGTAGGTGAGCTAAAAATCCCAGTAAGTTATTGAACATGATAACAAAGCATTATATATGAGTTAGAAGGAATAACATGATATCATAAAAGAGATGGATAATAAATAATCATATGAAAAAAACATAAATAACATGGAAACATAAGATAATGGAAGCATAGGAAGGTGGAAGTAATATATAACATGATATAAGTATAAGAAAATCCTTTTTCCAAGAATACATCACTTGATGGGACGAGTCCGACAATGGACTAGGTTTAATCCCAAATAACATACAAATAATATCATAAGACATAAACTTTACCCAATTCATTGAAGATCTATATGGGTTCACTTATAAAAATGTGTACATGACTATGTTTACCACAAATGAAAATAAAACATAAGGCGTAAGCAAAAGAATTATGAATGGAATAAAATGCATTATATAATATTGCCTCATATCAAAATAAAATGATAATTCATAATGATTTCAAGGTGAATTAGGAATTAAATATTTTTTATGTTAATATCTCAATGAATAACAATAGGTCTAAAAATATGGTTCTAATTATAAGAAAACATCATTAGAAAGGTTAGATAATTGGGTATAGAAATGAACATTAAAAATGGTAGTTTAAGGAATAAATTAAAGCCTTCTAGTGGAGAATAAATATAGTAATTTATTTAAAAAATAGAGGTAAAAAAATTGATATCCCAAAAAATTACTTCAATTATTGAAATCATGGCCGTCGACAACAAATTTAAAAGAGTGCTGATAGAAGTTTTAAGGGACAGAAGAGTTCCCCTTAATCATGCTTGATTATAAAGAAAACATTTAAGAAATGAATTTAAATCACATAATACACCACAAAAGGAACAAAGAATAAGATAAGTATACATTAAAGAGACATATCTTTTGAATTTAAGATAATTATACAACATTAAATAGAGTTAAAAATTGAGTTAGAGAGAGAAGGGTCATAACCTTATGAAAACAGGGTGGTTCAGAGAGTTACCTGACCTTAGGTTCCATAATCATTCTACAATTGAACATAACATCCTGAATAATAAAATTATATTAATAAATTATTTAATTTAAACATTTACATATAAATTTTATTCACCATAATTTTATCATGTTCATTTATAACCATTTTAATGAAATATAATTTTTATTTTCATTGTTTCAAGGGCATTCGTTTCATGGTTCCAAGGTCGGATCACTTTTGGATAATTATTAATGTTTTGTTCAATTGATAATAAAAATATATATGTGAAATAAAATGGTTATAATGTACTCACATAAATAAAAATGGTTTTATATATCCCTTTTTATTATGATATAGGGAGGATTCATTTAGTAAAAAGTTCAGTGTTATATGGTCCTTTTATTTAGGCAGTTTTACCAATAATCAAAAACTAGTTTCATTTTATTTAATATTATATTTATATATTCATTACATAACATGAAATAAGTTATTATATATGTATTATCATCTTATTTAACAATGATAATTTTTTATGACCATCCTTGAAGGTGGTAAACGAGAATTAAGTATGTTTTCCATGGAGGTGGTGAACCAACTATGTCACAAAAAATGTTTTCATTTTAGAATCTAAAGAAGGGGGGGTTTAAAATGTATATTCTACCATAATAATAACATATCATTATATTTAGTATATTTATGTTCCTATGTATATGTGGGTGGAAAGAATAAGGGGGAGGTATAAGAAGAATAAAATCGAAAGGGTTTAGTTGAGAAGTTTTACTCTTCCATTGGTTTTCTCTTCTTAAGATACCACTTAAGGATACTTGTAATGGTATTTAGAAATACCAGAAGCACTAGAAAATGGGGGAGAGGATTGATATGATAATTGGGTCGAAATTTTCTAAGATAAAATGATTTGAAGATGTGATGAAGACGTCGTGATGGGTGTCATTTAAAAGGGGATGAGAGTGGTGTTTTGAGTATTATTTTCGTTAGTTTATTTTTTTCTGGAATACTAATAATGATGAATCTTGAAACCATATATAGTAAATGGTTTATGTTATTTTTTACTAATAGATTCCTATATTAACCATGACTCAAAAATTCCTGTATTTACTTAATAATCATAAAAACTATGTTTTGATGTATTTCATTGTTCATAAAAATCAAATAATTTTAGAAAAATATGAAAAATTTACCCTGTTTATTTTATATGTGTATATTAAAAAAATATAATCCATTTCATTTAAATAAATTTATAAATATATGAAATTTAATTTTAAAATACAATCCTTATTTATTTGAAATATACCAATTTTAATATTAGGATAAAATTTTGGAGCATTTGAGAATTTACTTATGGTCGCATAAAATTATATTATCATTATAATTAAAATTAATCTTAATTTATAATTTTTTTTATAAAAATAAACTTTATTTTAAATATTTATATTTGATAAAAAAATGAAAACAAAACACTATGTTTTACAAAAATATAAATACATATTTTATCATTTAAAACAATTATTTACTTGTATCATGATATAAATATGTCATATTATCATATTATAATATACCAAAATATTATTTTACATTTATATAGGGATGGTTAAAATTGTAACTATTAGGATTCTATTCTTAACAAACATATTACGATTCTAATGACCAATTTACTATTCCAATAGATAGATTTCAAATAGTCATATGAGTTCTATAATTTATATAAATACCCCATATTACATTCAGTATTCATTCACTTCTATTTTCTATAATATATATATATATATTCATTTTCTAAACTCATATTTCATTACTGATATTATGATTCATTTTTACTATGCTGTTTGTGAGTGCGATTATTATGGTGGATCGAACAGATCCAAAATTTCCTATTATTATTATCTCATTTTATATATTTCCAATTGTAATAATTTCAATTAATATGGTCATATTTATTCTCCAAATTAAAATTTTAAATTGATATAATAAAATTTAGTTGATTTTATCATATGATGCATATGAATTACATAATATTATATTACTAAATATGATGTAATTATATATTCAGAAGGGAAATTCAATTGTTAAAACTATACATCCTTATAATTAGAGGGATATACAAGGCCCACCCATCACTTAACAATTAACTAGACACATGTTTTCTACAAGATAACATCTAACCATCACATCAATAAAACCAAGGAATAAATTCCAATAAAAATCATTTACCATTTTTATGGAGTAAAGAGCCCATAAATAGAACACAGGTTTCATTCAACACAATATAAAGAAATCATTGAAGGAAAATAGATCCCATAACTTTTTCAAATGGATTTAGATAAAGAAATCAATCATTATTCAATCAATAATTATAACATGATAGACCCAAAGAATATTAATGGGTATCCGACGACATCAAGTAACTTTATAGGTAAATACTATTCAGTCAAGAAACAAAATCAAATGGTATTTAAACAATATTTATTAATGGTATATAATTATTATAATTAATTTATATAGTCAATATATGTATAGGAAATAAGTAAAAACATTTTAATCAAAGGAATAAAAAATAGGTTATTCACAAAGGAAAAGAATTTTGTGAATAATTATGGTTATGCACTGAAAATGAATAGGAAAGACAAAGGTAGTGATGAATCCTTTATTTAAAATAAAATGAAAATATAAAATATAATTAGAGAAATAAGGTGGGTGGTTTCATTTTAAAAACATCCTTTATCAATGATAATGTATTTCAAATTATAATGACTTATATGAAAAATAATTTTATAGAGTTTTGGGAAAATCACTTTTGAAATAATAAAAATAATTTATTTTTTTAAAATATTTTTAAAATAAATATTTTATGATCCTAGGTGAAAAATAATATCTACTAGAAACCATGAAAACATAGATATAAATTTTTAAATAAAACATCAATGGTGGTGGAAAGAAGTGTTTCCATGAAATTCATTAAGAGAGATCATTTTAAACATATTTATAGAATGAAAATGTTATGAGTAAATTTCAATAGTTATTTATCAAAAGGTGAAGAAAAAATTTTGGAAAAAATTTACCCTTCAAAAAGAAACTTCTATAAATTATTTATAGAAAACTAATAAATATTATCAAAGGCAATGTGGGTTGGAATAAAAAACATTTCATTATAAAAGGATGAAAAATATTTTAAAATACCTTTATTTAGAAGCCTAAGTCACAAAAAGAGTATTATATTTTCCATTTAAAAAGGTGTAAAGTGTATTATTATAATTAGATAAAATAATCGATATTGTATTTCTAAAAACTATGGTAGAAAAATTTTTGGAAATAAAATATGGTCTTAAAAAAAGATCCAATTAAGAGATGGAGGTTCATTCATGACAATGTTATTATTTTAGGTGAAAAGTAGATCATGTTGGAGGATTTGAATAAAAATATAAATTACCCCTATAAAGATAAAGGATAACATAATATAAAATTTGAAATCAATTATAAATATAATATCGATAGTTGAAGTTAAAAAGAAACTATATAAATCAAATAAGGAGATTTGAGTTAACAAAGTCCCTTACAAATAATATAGTTCATAAAGTAAGAAAATATTTAAAAGGGGTATATGTGTAAAAAATGAGGTGATAATAGAAATAAATCAATTTTATGATTTATATGTACTAATTTTATGTATTTATATTCATTATATTAAAATAAATTATTTTTAAAAGTTTTAGTCGAAAAAGGAATAATATTATTTAGGTAAATTGTCTTTACATGAATTGTATGGTTTTTTTGAAAAAAAAGATTTCTTGATTTTAGAAATTGATTTTTTTAAAAATGAATTAATTTTTGGAATCAAAAAATAAAATAAAAGTGATGATGATTTTTTTTATTTCTCTGAATGGTTTGAGCTTTGATTGAATAGTGAAAATTGCTGATTTTTACAAAAACTGTCATTTTTTATTAAACCACGTAATTTAAATGTCACATTTTGTGTTGGGTTTCTTTTTAAAGTAACATAAAACCATTTTGATTAAAAATAAACTAAATAATTTCTTATTAACCAATATTATATTTTATTTGGTATAAGTTCATTTTTATACTTAAAAAAAATTTCTATAAAAGATTTATCATTACATTTTTCTGAAATTATATTAAAATTAATTTCTAAAAATTCTAAAAAATATATCTTGGGAAATTCATTCAATATCTATATTCAGTAAGTTAATTTTTTAAGGAGGGTAATTTCATTTTCGATCATTATGAATAGTAACCATGGTAAAAATTTTACACTATGGTAATTGGTAAATTAGGTTAATTAAGGTAACAATTAATTGGTAAGGCCATAAAATATTATATTAAATCTTATTTTATGATGGTATTTCTACCCATATCACTTGAAATTTGAAATTTGATAGTTTTTTATTCATTATTCCATTATTAAGACTTTATAATATTTAAAAGTTTAGAAACATTACAAGTGTGCCACTACCATCACTTAGAAAAGGTAACCTTCTTTCATTAATTCATAACATGTTTTGAGAACTCTATTTTGGAACATAAAAGCCAAAAACTCTACCCAATATCCAAATACACATATTAGAGGCCCATACTTCTCAAAGGATCATTTACAAGAGGACTAAGGTGTAAGCCATAGGGAGATATCCAAGGGGAAGGTATAAGTCCTATTAGGCCTATTTCAAGTTCATTTATCCTTCCTTATCCTTCATCTATTATTAAACCATGATTAAATAAGAACATAAATATCATAAATATAATTAAATTTTATTATGCTAATGTGACACCCCTTTCTCATACACTTTTACATCTTATGAGTAATGAAAACATTTCTTTCACATATGTATGGAATGCCACCTTCATAGAGAGATATGTTTCTTTTTACATCACAGGATCATATAACTAGTTAAAATGATGGAAAATGAATATATATGATCTTTATGATATAATTATGATTCTTGAAATCTAATATATTACTTAACTTCTCACCCTTTCTATTGGAAATTGATAACACAACTCATGTATACACATGGAATAACTCCTCCACAAAGCGTTGTGATTCAATTTTCAAATCTAACATATAAGGATGGTTATGTGGATGATACTAATGAATAAATATTATATTTACAAAATACTTATAATTACATAATGTTATAATATATATATATATATTATATGATTAGGGGTACAATTACATTAAACACACACACCACACACACATGTCAGAAAAGAAATCGATAGCCCCCCTTAGAGATAGCCCACCCATTAAGCCTTATTTATTTAGCACACGATCCGAAGGCCAAGTGAGAATAAATCCCATTACATATCCCAAAGTCCCACTAACTATCCCAAGGTCCTAGTGCATAAATATGCCGGTATTATACTGTATGTGTCACCAGGCTCGCATCATGCCTACATCACTAGGCCTGCACCGCCAGATGTGGTTCTGAGGTTATTAACCGAATGACCCCTTAACGTCCAATGTCAACATAAAAATTTTAGTAACTAAATAAAACATAGTAATAAATGACAAAAAGTAATAATTATAGTTAAATGAACATGAAAAAATTTATTAATCATGTATAAAAATTATATAATATTTTTTCAGGAGTTAGAGAATGTACCTAGTGAAATGGTAATTAAGGTATGGAATTTTCTTTTAAAATTTTCTTTTAAATGTTTTAAACACTTTTTATTCCATTTCCATATTCATAAAATGTTTCAAGATTTTTCTAATTATGTTTTAAATATTGTTAAAATTCATCTTTAACTACTTTTTAATTTATTTTTAATGTTTTTAAAAGGTATATTTTAAATGTTTATTGTATGGTTCACTTTGATATTTTTTTCCAACAGTTAAAGAATGCTTTTAATTTAAACAACATGAATTTTTTTTACCACTATTATATACGTCATTAAATTTTAAGATTACTTTAAAATTTTCATTTTTAATTCTAAATGAACTCATTCTCTAAATATTTTGTGATTTTTTTAGTTTTTCATAGGAAATTAGACATTTTTCACATCTTTATGGCACGAGTTAAGGTGTTATTTATTATGGGATCTATTGAAAAATCAAAATTATTTAATGATTAAAGTATAAAATATTTGTATTTTATTCATTCTATGGTTCATGGAAATGTTATATGAATGATGGGTGGGCCTGATATAGCTCTTGTGATGGGTGATATAAATATATATCTCTAGTGCATTGGGTAAAGTAACTGAGTTTATCAGTGATAAGTTACTCCTAAGATATATGGGAATTACTCGATTAAGTGATTCTATTTTAAAATTTATTATAAGGATGAATTTAATAATAATTTCCAAGGTACCAACATGATATTATTGGAATGTTTTATAAATGATATATTTAATTTCAAAAGTTAAGTTGATGAGTATATGTTTTTCAGGATTGTTTATGCCATTTCTTAATTACGGTGAAAGGATTGTTTTTTAAGGAAAGGTATTCATCAGTAATCATGTTTTACATGAAACTCATAGGATTATACTTTTTTTCCTTTATGATTTTATATGAAATGATTCATAAAATAAATTAAGATACTAAATTGTTTTCTTCGAAAATTATATGGATATTTGAGTCTAAATGTTATTTATTTACTAAAAAAATTTGTAATGTATTTTCAGGTTTACAAAAGTTCTAACGAGTTTATTTTCATTTATTTCCCTTACTAATTTTTTTTGGTCATTCACTATTTTCAAATGATTTTTTATATGTATTAATGATGATTAGAAACGTTAATACATTAGAGTTCTAGATTTGGGAGTTACATTTAATGAAGTAAGTGTGTCTTTATAAAGAATGTGACTTGTGAGAAAATGGAAAATGTATGGAAATTCACACTTTGTTAGGTAATATTTTAACTAATTCTATAAAAATATAAAATATCTGACCCCATTAACCTAGATAAGATTGTTATATTATATTATTTTTTATAGAATAAAAGAGTTACCAATAGATCTAACACTTCTATAGTCTTGGAAGTCTATGTAAAAATATACATTATATTTCAGAACATAAAATATAAAATTAAAATATTTTGATAATTTTATTACCCCTACCATCATATTCCAGTAAATTTATAGAGTTATACTCTAGGTTTCATGGGGTAAAAGAGAACAAATAAGGGTAACCCCAAATGCTTAGTAAGGAGTAGCAAACAATGTAATCTTTAATAACATAAACACGAAATAAGTGATATCATAGAAAAGCATGAACAATATGAATCTATAATCAACTAAAACTAAATGAATTATACGTCCATGAAAATAAATTAAAACATGTATTAAAATAATGATTGATCTCATAAAGATGGAATTTATAATACTGGACATGGAAAAATGCTGCCAAGGCCTTGCACCAAGGCACCTTCCAGTTATGTGAAGTGGTATACACAAAAACTAATTTTTTTTTATCTCATGTAACCTATCGATGCATCAAAAGGATATATAATTTGTTATCTCCACTAGGCTAGATACCCTAATATGGGGGGGGGGGGTGAATCAGGGTATGAAAGATTAAAATGACCGCCCCTTTTGATCTTGTTTTACTATTAGACACAACCCTCTTCTCTCTTCTTCCGGAAGCAGAGTTTTAAGAAACCTTAAAGCATGCACAGGACCCAAATATTTTTACTTGGTTCACCCTCACTGGGCTACATTAAAGGAGCATACACCGGAAGTATGCCAATGTACCAATTCCACTATAAGCACACTGCTGTTTACAAGTTCGGAGCAGACTCACTATCCCTCCTGGTTTACACCCACTCACAAAATGAAAGCTCACTACACTCTCAACTAAAGTGTGCTCACTGCTTCTTCAGAAGATCCAATCACAGTTTATAGACCTGTAGGTATCTTCATTATCTCTAATGAAATTTGCATCCTTAATTATTGATAGATTCTCTATTGATATCCAAATTTCACCCACAAATGAATATCTCTTTGCACCGAGTGTACCGGGCAACCCCAATTTTTACGCCCAGCCTTCAGTAGGCCTTACACGTAATTCCATGATTTTGTGCGAAATTAAATTTTTTCACAACACCCCTTTTATGTGAAACACTCATTTTTAAAGAGAAAAAATATTTTACATTCAATAGCTTTTACTGGCAGCCTCTACACTGCCTTGTGTGGAATTCTCCACTTTTGCGTGAAATTCACATTTCGCGCAACAATCTTCTTTTCGCGCAACTAACTTATGAAATTAAATTTCACACGCTAGAGCTCAGATAATCTCTAAGTCTTGAGCTTGTTAAAATGAAGGGGGGGGGGGGTCACTTCATATTTATAGGCAAAATCGACCCTGTGCGAAAACCCTTCTTCAGCGCGTAATTCTCTTCAAGCGCGAAAAACGCATCGTTCGTGCCACACCATTTTTCGCGCACTGCTCCAATATTTTGTGCACCTCATGCCTTTTCCACTTTTTGAGTTTCGGACCTCGATACACCTCTTGTGTGGAAATATTCATCCCCCTATTTTGTGCATCACTTTCTCTTTTCGCGCACCGTACAAATATTTCACGCAACACTTTATTTTTCCACGCACCGCGCTGATATTTCCCGCACCATGCTGATATTTTGCGTGCCACTATATTTTTCACGCACCATGCTCATTTTTTCAGACACCACATTATTTCTCACACACCACTCCAATTTTTCACGCACCTCCCTTTTCCAAAAACACATCTATCCATTTTCCGATTTTTAGGCCCAAAAATTTGGCAAACACTGGAAAACGGTTCCACCTTGTATATGCTCTTTTTGTACCACCTCCAGATCATCCATTCATTTTTTATGGTTCTTAAAAAAATCATCAATTTTTGAAACCATACCTTGAACTAGACAAATCACCATGTAATCCCCCTTTTTCAACACTCTCATACATCATGGTCTGCTTTGTCAACAAACACAACACGAAGGCCTTCTTTGTCAACAAACACAATCACCTCAAAATGCTTCAATGATGCCTTGATGGATTTTTTCCCAAAATAATTCTAGTCCCCACTTATCACCTCATTATTTCCAACACATTCCCTATGAGTGTCGTCTAGAAATCACATTCCATTCTCTATGGAACCTATTACTCACTAAAACATAACTTTCTATATAATGAGAAATATGGAAATAAAATACTTACCCATTTAATATAATAATTTGTATGTCCAAGAGAATATAAATTAATCAACTTAGATAATTTGGGGTATCAGGAAAGTAACATGAAGTTCCCACATCAAATAAATATAGGTGTGGTGGTAATTTTAATGTTTTCAGTTATATATGGAAATTAATAATCTAGTTTGATAGTTTTCATTAGTGGGAGTCCTAGGAAATAGTTGAAAAAACCATTTATCATTGTTAATTAAGAGTTTTTTAATATTCCAAAGAATATCCCCTTGGATTTTCTCACCAGGTGTGTGGTCTTAGGCCCACTCATTATGCATTGGGATGATGATTGAGTTAATGATCAACCAACCATTTTTAGGGAGATTTACCCTAGTTGAATCTTTTCTATATCCTCATACACTTTCAACCATAAATATAGGGATGCGTTTTCTATAAAATTACATGCACTTTTACTTTAACAAAATTGATGATGGTTTTTCCTGAAGGGAAAAGATTATATTTTACAACTCTTTTGGAAACTCATGAATTGAAAAATATGATAGAGGGATAATATTATAGAATTGTAAATACCATAAATTTTCATGTGAAATATGGAAAATATTATTCAATGTAAATGTACATATTGTGCAAAATAAAATAGGTGGTGAATATTAAATGTGTCCAAAAGAATAAAAACTGAGATGGAAAAACCCAACATATGGATTTTATAGAAATTTAATCAAAAGCCATTATAAGATAGGGATTAAAACTGATCTTAAAATTTAATAAATAAATTAATTCCTTGATATAAAATATCTAATAGGCAAAATATATTCCACATAAAGAAATTTAGGTGTATAATACTAAACTTTCAATAAAAAGAGGAATTTGAGACAAAACACCCTTACCTCTTATCATGACTTCAACAAACCTACTTCAACCTCATGTATGAAAACCATATCTATCTTAATAACATAATTGATAAACTATTCATATCGATTTTTATTTATATTCATCATAAATATACAATCTCTATATGAATATACATATTTAACCCATCAGGTGTTTAATGTTTCAATCGTTTGTACTATTTTCATAATAATGATGTTTGTGATCAATCTTATTCTGATGTTCATTATTCAAAGATGATTAATGTTAATTTAAGGCTTGATTTATAATTATTTATAATTTTTCAAATTCATTTCATGAGTATTTTAGTCTTTATTCTTGAAAATGAAATTGATTACATGCATGATTCAGTGAATCTTAATGATCAAAGTACATTTTCTTAATTAATGAATTGAATGTCGATATAAAATCTTTTTAAATAAAAATAATTATTATTTAAATTTTTTTATCATACTATACTAGTAGTTTTTTTTCTTTTAGTCAATCATCAAATAAATTCGTGGTATTGTTCATGTCGTTGGTTAAATCGACCCAAATAGAAACAAACCCTTATTTAATGAATTATTATAGGGTAGTTTTTTTGTAATATCATTAAACTAGAATCATAATGATCTTATTTAGTGTTTATTAGTATGATGTACCTGATTTGGAAGGAATTATAATAATAAGTAATGGATATGAATATATTACACAATTTTAAAAAAAGATAATCCTCTTAGTAAGATTATTTTAAACGATTAAATTAGAGATGATTGTTTCTTGATCATATCATTAATAGGTTCTAAAATTTGTCATACCAAAACCTTAATGAATTCATAAAAATAATATTTATACTCCAATACCATTATTTTATTGATACTTTTATGGTGGTTAAGGAAAATAAAATACATTGCATCATGGAGGCATTAGTCTACAAAACACACAAATAATAGTATCATTTTTATTAAGGGGAAAAATTATTAATTTTTGCTTACAAAATATAAAAACATTAAATATATTATAAATAGTAAATTAATCATATATTATTTGGAAAAATAAATTTTAAACATAAATATAAAAAGGAAAATATGTTAGTGAAGATATTGAATTTATGTTGAGAACTTTGGGTTTCTATTAGAGAATTCATTAGAAAGGAAGTGTTTGTGATAATCTCTTTTGAAAAAATTATTATTAGAGTAAAAGGGGATTATTTGGGAAGAAAATTAGATATATTTTCAGGATGGAAACGAATTTTTAGAGTGGTATTTAGGGGGTTCTGATAGTCCCATTTTATTATTGGACATAAATCCCTTAAAGGTAACATTACAAAATTTTTGGGTTGATTTTATTGGTTGATAAAGCAGGTTTCCATGGTGAATTTTCAAGTTCCATCGATGTTGTTGACAAACCATGTTGACAAAGAACCATGAAAAAGGAATGGATGATCTATATGTGAAAAAAAAGAATAGATACAAGGTGGTATCGTTTCCCAGTGTTTGCCAAATTTATGGGGTCCAAAATTTGTAGTTTGGTGAGCATCGTGAAAATTGGATTTCCTTGAAGATCTAATTTAAATATGGAAAATTCATTAATTTCATGAAGATAGGCTTTATGGATTGGATTTCACGAAGACAAGAAAAATGTTGACGGTGATTCTTCACGATTACGATGAGTTTCACGAATAGAAGCGTTGAAGAGCATTACAATTGTGAAGGGAATTGTGAGTGGAGCTTCGCAGCGAAGGCACAAAGGTATTGACGTAACGCTCAGCGGTTGAAAAATTTCCATGGTGCTTTGCGATTTTGAGAGAATTTTGGTGGGAACTTTGGAGCTTCGCAATTTGAGATGATGTGTTCTTGACTTCACACAGAAGGTTTGAGGGTTGGTGGAATCACCTATAAATAGACCTCGACCCCCTCAGGAGAAGTAGAGAGTTTTCGAAGAAAATATTTTTCTCTCAGCTCCCGAAGATAGTTCGCGAAGGTAGTGTGCTTTGCGAATGGAAGGAGCTTCGCGGTGGCTATTCTAGATCTGCAGAAGTTGGGTTCTCTACGTTGGATTAGTGAGATTCATGAGGGAAGTCACTCTATGATGACTTGAGCTCCACAACGTCTCGAGATCTTTGAAGGAGTGAGCTTCGCAAAAATGCAAGAGCTTCATGAAGGCTTGTTTAAGCTTCACGAAATTGGGAGCTTCACGAATTAGGGTGATTTTTGAAGGTACTTCCAAAAGGAATTGCCCAGTGTTTTAGAAGAAAAGTGGTATTCATCTATGGATTAAAGTTGGACATTAACCGAGAATCTATCAATAGTTGAGGATTCATGTAATCATGCAAATGAAGAGACCTATAGGTCTATAAACTATAAGTGGATCCCTTCCAAGTGCAGTGATCAAAGGAAGAGGAATAAGGTAATTATTTCTACCGGCAGTGATCCAGTGAGAGACAAATAGGGAGTGACCCTTGGGAAAGCAGTGGGATGACCCTAATCATTATAAAGGTAGTGTGCTTAGGCATATAAGTAATCTTGTCCGAACATTATTGGCAGTGAGCTTTTGTGGATTTAGTACAACAGCACATCACCGTTGTATGCTCCTTGGATGTATCCCAGTGAGGGTGAACCAAGTAAAAAACTCTATGTCTTCCTGGTTGCTTCCTTGCATTGCATCTAAATCATCGTCATCAGATAAAGTAAAAAATAATTGATCAACATAAACACAGAAGAGAAAACTAAGTGACCCTAATAACAAAAAGGTCAAGATCCAGTGGGGTAGGATGAATTTTGAAAAGGAATATCCATACCCTGATTCACCCCCCTCTTAGGGTACCTAGGCCCCTTTGGTTCTAACAATTGGTATCAGAGGGAAGGTTTCTTTTATCAGATTTTTTTGCTCTAACTTGGTTCCGTCAATTTCTCACGTTAAATATCCAGTCTTCTCTTATCTCGGTGTGCCCTGGAAAATGTAAGAACTTACAAGAAGAATCATAAGTCTTGTGAAATTCTCCAGTGTGGAAGTATCAATGGAAAGAGTGTGATTCAGGTGAAAGAATAAAATAGTGAAGAGAATAATGATTTTGATAAATCATATAGTGAAAATACTTACTCATTAAATGATGTATAAGTAATGAGTGATGAACATGATATTCCAAGTGATGTTGGAACTAATGATGATGAAGAAACTCCCAGAAGGCAAAAAGTGGAAGTTGTGCACAAAACAAAGGAATTGGACCAGATGTTGGATTAAGAGATTAAATCTAAAGATATCCATATCCAATTAATGGAAATTGAGGTTAACAAGATAAGAGGATTAAATCAAATGCTTATAGATGTGGCCACTGATCTCTGGGAGAAGAATGATTCTCAAGCTGAAGAACTGCAAAAGCTATCTATTAAGAGAGAAAAGCTCAAAGCTGATATTAAGGTAAAGAATCTGAACACATATGAAATTAAGAATTTGAAAGCTAAAAATGATTATATTTCTACACAACTATCTAAAAAGTTCAGAAGAATCAAAGTCTATAATAAGAGAATGCATTTGTCTCTAAATCTGTTGCTTAGAAAAAAGTGAAAGTAAAGGAGAAAAGTGACATGGTGGATAAGATTACACGTGAATTGGAAGAGGAGATGAGCAGAGGAAATCTTATTAAGAGAGGAATTCATGTCAAACTTGAATCAAGGGATATGAAGATTAATTTTTTTTAAGAAGAGATAGAATCATTAAAGAAGGAAGTGGAGAAATCCAATACCAAAGGAAAGTCTAAAATTTAGGATGCCTTGCACTTACTATTTGATTATCATACAAAAAGTGATGATAAAATGAAGAAAGAATATTCTATTTCTTAAGAGAAACAAAAACATATTTTCTCAGCTCAAAGAATATATAGTTAGGCTAAAACTGGCATTGGATTTGATGAATCCCCTCCCGTGCATGATAGAATATAAACCGTGAATAGTTCCAAAAGTGAAAAAAATCCTGTAGGTGCTGAAGATAGGCCTAGGAGGACAGTTACAAGAAGTAGAGTTGAAATTTTCATTTCATATGGGATTCATGGAGACACATCAAGCTTCTTTTCAGAGGCTTAAGAATACATTTCAGGCTATAAAAATAGAATTTTTTTCTAAATCCGAGAATAAGAAGAAGTGTTATGAGAAATCAAAAAGAAGATTCTCTCAGAGGAAATCATTTATTAGATGCATTTATTGTGGAAAGGGAAAGGAACTCGAAATGAATTTCTCGACTCCTGTTGTGTATAATAAGAAATCCTACACTGGAAGAGAATGTAGTAGATTGAAAAACAGGGTTACTACCTCAGGGGAATTACAAGGAGACAAACAAAAGGTGTATCAATAACCATCTCTGTCACACTCACAACAACCCTTGTGGAGAGAATGTGAACAAACTTGGAAGATTAAGGGTAGATCTACTCCAGGTATGTAAAATAAGAATTCACGTTTAATGGATAATCCACCACAAGTAAAAAATAGTGTGGTGACTTAGATATCTAATAAAAGAAAAATGAACAATGAATGCATTGAAAAATATGCATGTCATGTTCCTTCGCGAGAAGTGGAGGAAAGAGAAAGACCCCTGCAATGGTGGATGAAGAAAGGGAATATGACAATTAGAGAGATTCCTACCTAGAGAAGGAATCAAGGGAAATGGAATTTTGGTGGAACATCAAATAAGGAAATGTGTACTAGTGGGTTTAAACCGTAAATGATGAGAAATTCCAGGCCTGCGGAATCTACATATCAGAGAAAGACTTAGCATGTGGGTAATGAATGCTTAGTCATATGGCCAGAGTAGTGAAATTTGGCTAGGTAGCTAGAAGAAGAAAGGAATGAGTTTCATGATTTCAAAGAAAGGATGAAAGGATTGAATCATCAAGATCAACCACAATCCTCTTCTTGAGGATACCAGAATATCCCCTCTCCCTATGTATATAAATGCTATTAACTGACAATTCATGTGTTTCAGGTTTTAGGGAGATACAATCCAAGGGGAAGTGGTATCTAAAGATGCACAGTGGCATCTAAAGATGCAAAGTGTCAAAGTGATATGCTTTAGAGTTTCAATTGACTCAAATTAGGTACCAGAGTTGAAGAACAAAGGGAGACACAGAGCGCAACATGAAGTGATTGTGTTATTAACTTTGTATCTTGTTTCCTACACTGAGTTTCTACTCAGTAAGCTTAGCGATTTTTTTAATGGATCAATGATGGAGTAGAAGAAAAATGTATATGGGTCTAACCACAAGAAGTGTTGCATAACATACGGGGGATATCTATCTCATAATAAGATGAATGATATCAATGGGATATAAAGGATGAGTGTTTCTGATCAAGAAGACATATAGTGGGAGAGTAAAAAAACTTCATGTATTTCATAATCATCTATTTTGTTCTAACAATATGGTATCATCTGACTGTTTTCAAGATACCAAGAAACTGCGAGAGAATGTCAACCCTGTTTCAATATGAATCTCAGAAAAGTAGCTGAAAGAAATGATACCACTAAACAATGAAACAGTGAGAAATTTCTTGATGAATGTGATGAGGAGTAAAGAAACAAAGGGGGAGTAGAAGTGGATGATGCTGATTCAAAAAATAATCAGACATGGGAGACTGTTTTGAGGCCAGCTGATAAGAATATCATGGGAACTAAATGGGTCTTTCGCAACAATTTGAATGAAGATGGAACATTTATTCAAAACAAAGCACGACTAGTGTGAAAAGGATACTCCCAGATAGAGGGAATTAATTTCGATGATACATTTTCACCAGTTTCAAGGCTAGAAACAATCAGATTATTCCTAGCCATTGCAGTGTAACGAAAGTTCAAAGTGTTCCAGATGGATGTAAAATCTGAATTTTTGAATGGGGTTCTAGAGGAATAAGTGTATATCGAGTATCCATATGGTTTACTCATTCATGAGGTTGAGAAAAATGTTTGTAGATAGAAGAAAGATTTATATGGGTTGAAACAAGAACCAAGAGCATGGTACTCAAGGCGTGATTAGTACTTGAATAATCTTGGTTTCCAGCATGGTGGAGTTGATTACAATCCCTATTTAAGAAATAACACTAATCAAAGTATGATGGTGCTAGTTTATGTTGGTGACATAATATTTAGGGGATCAGATGAAGCTCAGTGCAAACAGTTTTCTGAATTCATGAAAAGTGAGTTCGAAATGTCAATGATTAGAGAGATAACAATTTTTCTTGGTCTATAGGTGACACAAGGAAGGAATGGAACATTCATTTCTCAATAAAAATATGCCAAGGAGGTTTTGAGAAGATTTGGAATTGAATCTTCCAAGGAGATTATGATATATGATATATTGGGTATGGTTTTGAAATGTCATGATCATGTTATTGTACCCTTATGCTCATGTTATGCTTATGTGACCATTGATATCTCTCATGTTTACCTATATTGAGTATATGATCTCACCCTTTATTATTTTTCCTTTCCCTAGGTTACAAGGAATGTTATTAAGTATGATATTTCTAAGAAGGGTTCTAGTAACAAAGAACTTAATGGCAGATGATGCAGTTTATTTATGAACCGATTGTTTATGTGTCCAAGTTTCCCAAGAAACTAGACCTATATGATTATAGAATGGATCACTGTGTTATATAATTAATATTGCTAAAAAAAGATGAAATATATATATGTATGAAAATACAATATCATCATAGTTTACATTAATGGATCAAGTTTTATTATTATATTTTTTTGGTGGATTAAGCTTCACTCACATATTCCCCATAGTGGATAAAACATCACTTCCTAATTCCCTTTCTAGATCGAGCATCACAAATCATTTTTCAATTATTTAATGAGATTTAAATCATTAACCAATTAATTGGTATATTGACCTAAGCCCTTAACACATATTGTCATATGATTTTTAAAATAAATATCCAATAAATATAAACTGAGGATCAAAAGGCCTAGTGCCTTTGGAATACAGGGTACATAAAACATCAATATGAAACTAAAAGAAAATATAATTATTTTTATATCCATAATGAGCTATTAAATCCCTTTGAGATCCTAAAACCACGTAGGATAACTAAAGGAATACATTGAAAAAGTATGTGAGCTAAAAATCCCAGTAAGTTATTGAACATGATAACAAAGCATTATATATGAGTTAGAAGGAATAACATGATATCATAAAAGAGATGGATAATAAATAATCACATGAAAAATAACATAAATAACATGGAAACATAAGACAATGGAAACATAGGAAGGTGGAAGTAATATATAACATGATATAAGTATAAGACAAGCCTTTTTCCAAGAATACATCACTTGATGGGACGAGTCCAACAATGGACTAGGTTTAATCCCTAATACCATACAAATAATATCATAAGACATAAACTTTACCCGATTCATTGCAGATCTATATGGGTTCACTTATAAAAATGTGTACATGATTATGTTTACCATAAATGAAAATAAAACATAAGGCGTAAGCAAAAGAATTATGAATGGAATAAAATGAATTATATAATATTGCCTCATATCAAAATAAAATGATAATTCATAATGATTTCAAGGTGAATTATGAATTAAATATTTTTTATGTTAATATCTCAATGAATAAGAATAGGTCTAAAAATATGGTTCTAATTATAAGAAAACATCATTAGAAAGGTTTGATAATTGGGTATAGAAATGAACATTAAAAATGGTAGTTTAAGGAATAAATTAAAGCATTTGAGGGGAGAATAAATATAGTAATTTATTTAAAAAATAGAGGTAAAAAAATTGATATCCCAAAAAATTACTTCAATTATTGAAATCATGGCCGTCGACAACAAATTTAAAAGAGTGCTGATAGAAGTTTTAAGGGATAGAAGAGTTCCCCTTAATCATGCTTGATTATAAAGAAAAAATTTAAGAAATAAATTTAAATCACATAATACACCACAAAAGGAACAAAGAATAAGATAAGTATACATGAAAGAGACATATCTTTTGAATTTAAGATAATTATATAACATTAAATAGAGTTAAAAATTGAGTTAGAGAGAGAAGGGTCATAACCTTATGAAAACAGGGTGGTTCAGAGAGTTACCTGACCTTAGGTTCCAGAATCATTCTACAATTGAACATAACATCCTGAATAATAAAATTATATTAATCAATTATTTAATTTAAACATTTACATATAAATTTTATTCACCATATTTTTATCATGTTCATTTATAACCATTTTAATGAAATATAATTTTTATTTTCATTGTTTCAAGGGTATTCGTTTCATGGTTCCAAGGTCGGATCACTTTTGGATAATTATTAATGTTTTGTTCAATTGATAATACAAATATAGATGTGAAAGAAAATGGTTATAATGTACTCACATAAATAAAAATGGTTTTATATATCCCTTTTTATTATGATATAGGGAGGATTCATTTAGTAAAACGTTCAGTGTTATATGGTCTTTTTATTTGGGCAGTTTTACCAATAATCAAAAAATAGGTTCATTTTATTTAATATTATATTTATATATTCATTACAGAACATGACATAAGTTATTATATATGTATTATCATCTTATTTAACAATGATAATTTTTTATGACCATCCTTGAAGGTGGTAAATGAAAATTAAGTATGTTTTCCATGGAGGTGGTGAACCAACTATGTCACAAAAAATGTTTTCATTTTAGAATCTAAAGAAGGGTGGTTTAAAAATGTATATTCTACCATAATAATAAAATATCATT
Organism: Viscum album; assembly: GCA_963277665.1. Lineage (NCBI taxonomy): Eukaryota > Viridiplantae > Streptophyta > Magnoliopsida > Santalales > Viscaceae > Viscum > Viscum album. The sequence goes on from OY728123.1 coordinate 1,764,118,577, forward strand.
ATATTTAGTATATTTATGTTCCTATGTATATGTGGGTGGAAAGAATAAGGGGGAGGTATAAGAAGAATAAAATCGAAAGTGTTTAGTTGAGAAGTTTTACTCTTCCATTGGTTTTATCTTCTTAAGATACCACTTAAGGATACTTGTAACGGTATTTGGAAATACCAGAAGCACTAGAAAATGGGGGAGATGATTGATAAGATAATTGGGTCGAAATTTTCAAAGATAAAATGATTTGAAGATGTGATGAAGACGTTGTGATGGGTGGCATTTAAAAGGCGATGAGAGTGGTGTTTTGAGTATTATTTTCATTAGTTTATTTTTTTTCTGGAATACTAATAATGATGAATCCTGAAACCATATATAGTAAATGGTTTATGTTAGTTTTTACTAATAGATTCCTATATTAACCATGACTCAAAAATTCCTGTATTTACTTAATAATCATAAATACTGTATTTTGATGTATTTCATTGTTCATAAAAATCAAATAATTTTAGAAAAATAGGAAAAATTTACCCTGTTTATTTTATATGTGTATATTAAAAAAATATAATCCATTTATTTTAAATAAATTTATAAATATATGAAATTTAATTTTAGAATACAATCCTTATTTATTTGAAATATACCAATTTTAATATTAGGATAAAATTTTGGAGCATTTGAGAAATTACTTATGGTCGCATAAAATTATATTATCATTATAATTAAAATTAATCTTAATTTATAATTTTTTTATAAAAATAAACTTTATTTTAAATATTTATATTTGATAAAAAATTGAAAACAAAACATTATGTTTTAAAAAAAAATAAATACATATTTTATCATTTAAAACAATTATTTAATTGTATCATGATATAAATATGTCATATTATCATATTATAAGATACCAAAATATTATTTTACATTTATATAGGGATGGTTAAAATTGTAACTATTAGGATTCTATTCTTAACAAACATATTACGATTCTAATGACCATATTACTATTACAGTAGATAGATTTCAAATAGTCATATGAGTTCTATAATTTATATAAATACCCCATATTACATTCAGTATTCATTCACTTCTATTTTCTATAATATATATATATATATATATATATATATATATATTCATTTTCTAAACTCATATTTCATTACTGATATTATGATTCATTTTTACTATGCTGTTTGTGAGTGCGATTATTATGGTGGATCGAACAGATCCAAAATTTCCTATTATTATTATCTCATTTTATATATTTCCAATTGTAATAATTTCAATTAATATGGTCATATTTATTCTCCAAATTAAAATTTTAAATTGATATAATAAAATTTAGTTGATTTTATCATATGGTGCATATGAATTATAACGACTGATACTTTACATACATTGTTAATACTTCAAAATTGAAGCACACTTATTACAACATATGACAAAACCACAAAGGACCGTATAGATATAGTGTCTTTAGAATCTGGGAAACATAAACAACTGGTTCATAAATCTTCTACAGTGTCTCCCATTTATTTCATCATATCTATGGTCCCTTTTAGCATATTCTACTTAATATCCATCTTCCTGACCTGGGGAAAAGAAAACATACAAAAAAAGGGTGAGCTCAAATGCTCAGTAAGGGAAAATAAAGGAAATAAAAAATCATATCATATCTTTTTGAAAATCATAACATGCATAAGAGATCATAATATCTTAACATGGAATAAATCATAGAAGTGAAAATGAGATCCCCATAATCATAACATAAAACTTGAAACTTTGTGGCATGCACACATAATCGTGGAAAATCATTTCTTGTTAGTCATGACTCATTTCCAAGACTATCTTAGCGGATAAAGTCCATTTCTGAACCGAGTTCACTCCTCGTTTTAGTCCTATATCACTGAACCGAAATAACCTTCTGTTCCAGCCATGTCTATCTCATGAAATATAAATCTTTACCCAATGCATTGGAGGGAGATATAGGTCCCACCCATCTTATAATGAATCATTTCTTATGTGTGCCACATAATCATAAATCATACATCATCACATAACACATGTAACAAAAATGGGATTCTTGAAACATCATGACATCATAAAACAAATCATATAAGGTAAATGACTTTATCAAATCAATTTAATAATAGGGATAAAAACAGAACCCTATATTATCTTAGATGGAAAATAATTTTGATAAAACATTTGAACTCCATTCTTGAGGAAAATATCCTCTCTACTTCAAAAACACTTTTCTTTTCTTAACATGTCATACAATTATAAACTAAAAGAAGTTGATTAAAAATAAACTTGAAAACTTATAAAGGAAGATTCTTGGAAATAATGTTTTAAAAATCCATTCTTGCCGTATAAGTTAAAAAAACATTCTTCTCGTACTTTTTTCGGAAAAGTCAAAAAGTACCTTGTACGAAAAACGCCAAAAGATTCCTTTCATATCTTTTACTAAAATCTCACCGAAGGGTAAAATTTGATATAAACTATTGTAGAAGGATATAAATATTACATATTGTGGAAACATGGATGTGGATGATAAAATACACCCCAATAAATACTAAAGTATAAACAATCTCGGATAAAAATGAGATTGTGATATTTCCCTTACCTTAGGTCCAATTTGCTTTGTACGTGTCCGAAGCTCCTGTATAATGGTTTAAATAATGTTATTGACTTATTCCAGAATCATACATATTGATATGATATCATATATGGTCATATTCTTAGCTTCTTATTAGTAACATTTCATTGTTACTTGTTACTCGGGTCTTTATTGCCTTTTGTTCTTATGCGTGTTTTGCCGAATAAATTCTTATTCTTCTTTTAAGGTTATAGATACCTTATATCCAGAATGGTATTAGTGTAACATATATCATATTTATTCATTCAATTCATTTATATAATTACTATGTAATGATGATCATGTAGAACGAGTCACATCACATCGTGGAGACGGTATTCCGTACGTACGCACGAGCGATGATATTGTTCCCATGATCGTGGAATTGTATTTAAGTGTATTTATACTATTTCAGTATCAATATCACTTTATAATAATCATATATAGTTACTCATTACACCATTATACCCATCCTTGTAAGGTGATGATGGAAAATAGATTACACCCCGGCGTGGAGACGGTATTCCGTACGTACGCACGCGCGGTGATTTCATTTTTCCGTAGGATGGATAGAAGGTGAATTAGGGTTGTTTAATATTTATAATAACATATCAGTATGTAAGTAATACTGATGTTATTACTTTATCATGAAACAACTAAAGAAGAATAAGTTGAAGAAGAAAGAAATTGAAAAGATCGGTAATGGATATTACCTATTCTTTGAAACGCCTCTTTGAATCCTCCACTTAGGGAACTAAGATTGGTCTTTGAAGAAGACCAGGACCTCTAGTATTATTCTAGGGAAGTGGAGAAGGGATTTTGGCAGGGGCTGGCCGAGCTTCAGTGCTCAAATTGGTGTGAGGAGGAGGGGGAGGAGGTGCCCTTTTATAAGGGAGGAGAGGGGCACCTTAGGAATACCTCAAAATATTATTTTATATTAAAGTCAAAATCGGTTTATAATGGTTCCAAAGGGACTTATTTCGAAGGTAAAGTGGGGATGGGTCGAAATCCTATCAACCAATAAGATTTATACAAGTTTAGGTTATTATTTTATCTTTATCAATTAGATTTAACTCTAAGTTAAATAATTTAACTTTTACCGTGACTTTTTGTTTTCTTACACTATATGGTTAATACAATTACTATAACATGCCAAACGAACCCCAAGTTGTTTATTATTAATATATATATCCTTATCTAAGTCATTTGGCCGAACCTTATATTTTTAGGAATAAAATAACAATTAATAATATAATATTTGATTTAAAAACTATTTTGTGTCAATTTTGACACTATTTGATATATGATTTTTGTGAAAGTCATAACAGAATTATATGTTCGAACCAAGTTGATTAAATCAACACTAATATATCATAGTAACCTAGAAAATTAGTGGAATTCATAAAAAGTCTCAAATTACATTTATTTGAGCATTTATAACATCAATTATGTTAACATTTCCTTAAATGGGTAATTACTGCATCATCGTTGTGTCATAAATAAATTAATTTATTTAAAGTCTAAAAATTATAAATAAAATATCATTATGTAGGAAATATTTTTAGATTTCTAATGAATATTTATAGTCGAATTTATCTTATGTATAACCCCATATTAAAAATGTTTTAGTTATTAAACTTTGATTTTAACTATTTTAACTATTCATTAAATAAAATAATATTAAATGTCATAATCTAATCCAAGTGGACCTAAATGGTCATATTTTATTCCTAAGTTTGTTTTTGGTTGAATTACACTTGTCCAATAGAATTAGGACATGTGTTAGGGTAATAATAATATCATTTTTACCCTTAATTAACCTATTTACTTTTAACCGTGGTAAAAAAAGTAAAAAGTTACTATTCACCAAAAAATTATTTTCATCTCATTGAACCACATTTTAGTCCTTGATATTAACCATGTCTGTCGGATTTTTGAAATTCCATTCACAGAAGCGGTAAAATTAAGTTTTATGCAAAATTCAGTTTTTAACCTACCACTTAGTGGTTTCACTATTCATCAAAAATTGAAAGTTTTCAGAAAAATACCAAAATTTCACCCTAGGCTAATTTCGATATTCTGAATCCAAAAATGAAGTCCATTTTGAAAAATAAAATTTATAAAATTTTAAAAAGTGGTTTTTACTATTCATAACGGCTTGTTTTAATAATATTTTAATAGAATATCGTTGTTTAGTGAAACTCGGTATTGCGTATGACGCAAGCTATCGAGGAAGCTCACGATTTCGTGTAAAGCAAGCCAAGCAAGTGTTGTGTAGAAAAGATTCCTTTGGTGATTTATATAACATAAAAGTCTCGGGTGTTACATTCTACCCCCCTTAAAAAGAATTTCGCCCTCGAAATTCGTCACTTTGTAACAAACAGATGAGGGTACTTCTCCCTCATCATATCCTCAAGCTCCCATGTAGCTTCTTCAAGTTGGTGGTTCTTCCATAAAACCTTCACCAATCGAGTGGTCTTGTTTCGTAGGAATTTTTCGTTACGATCCAGAATCTCTATCGGTTGTTCTTCATAAGAAAGATCTTGCTCCAGCGGTACAACTTCTGAGCTGAGTACATGTGAAGGATCAGGTATGTACTTTCTCAGGAGAGATACATGGAACACATCGTGAACTTGAGAGAGATTCGGTGGAAGCGCCAATCGGTAAGCTACCTTTCCAACACGATCCAGTATTTCGAAAGGACCGATATATCTAGGGCTCAACTTCCCCTTCTTTCCAAATCTCATAACCCTCTTCTAGGGAGATATTCGTAAGAACACTTTATCACCCACTTCAAACTCTAGGTCTTTTCTTCGGTTGTCGGCATAACTTTTCTGTCGACTCTGAGCTGCTCTTATGTGTTGTTGAATAGATCTGACCTTTTCTGCCATTTCATCAACGAGATCAGGTCCTAATAGCTTTCTTTCCCCAACTTCATCCCAGCAAGTTGGAGTCCTGTATTTCTTTCCATAGAGAGCTTCATAAGGATCCATCTGAATACTAGAGTGAAAGCTATTATTATAAGAAAATTCCACCAAAGGTAGGTGTTGATCCCAACCTCCTTTGAAATCCATAGAGCAAGCTCTCAACATATCTTCTAGGGTTTGAATTGTTCTCTCAGACTGACCGTCTGTCTGAGGATGATAAGCAGTGCTGAAACTCAACTCTGTATCCAGAGTATGCTGAAGACTTTTCCAGAACTTCGAGGTAAATCTCGGATCCCGATCAGATATAATAGAAAGTGGTACTCCATGCAATCTTACCACTTCCTTTACATATATCCTGGCAAGCTGATCTAGAGAGAAATCCTCTCTAATAGCAACGAAGTGTGCAGACTTTGTAAGATGATCAACTATGACCCAGACAGCATTATTGCCTTTGGATGTTTTAGGAAGTCCTGTGACAAAGTCCATAGTGATGTTTTCCCATTTCCATTCGGGTATGGGTAATGGTTGTAACATCCCCTTAGGCTTCTGTCTCTCAGCTTTAACTTGTTGACAAACCAATCATCGAGAGGCATATTCAGCAATATCTCTTTTCATGCCATCCCACCAGAAGTACTCTTTCAGGTCCCTATACATCTTCGTGCTTCCAAGATGAATAGAGAATGAAGAACTATGAGCCTCATCCAGCAGCTCCTTCTTTAATTCGGGGATGGTAGGAACACAAACCCGATTCCTGAACTTTATTATCCCAACACAATCAAGGTTGAATTCAGGAACATTTCTCACCTTCTTTTGTAACTCGACATCTTCTTTCTGTGCCTCTTTAATCTTCACATGTATAGATGGTTGAACATTCATTTGAGAAAGATAATATTTTCCCCTTCCATTATAATTCCAAGATCTATCCTTTGTAAATCCATAAATATTGGATCTTTTGTGATCCTCATCATGGATAAACTAGCATGGTCTTGTCGACTTAATGCATCTGCCACCTTGTTTTCTTTCCCAGGGTGGTAATGGATTGAGCAGTCATAATCCTTAATCAGCTCCAACCATCTTCTTTGACGCATATTCAGCTCCTTTTGTGTGAAAATATACTTTAAACTTTTATGATTAGTATAAATATCACACCTTTCACCATAAAGGTAATGCCTCCAAATATTTAATGCAAATATTACCGCAGCTAACTCCAAATCATGTGTTGGGTAATTTTGCTCATGGATTTTCAACTGTCGTGAGGCATAAGCTATCACCATATCATTTTGCATAAGAACACACCCCAATCCCTTCTTGGATGCATCACTGTAGATCACAAACCTTTCTCCACTACAAGGTAGTGTGAGCACAGGTGCACTGGATAACCTTCTTTTCAACTCCTTGAAATTCTCTTCACATTCCTGTGTCCAAACAAACTTAACTCCTTTCTGAGTCAACTTGGTGAGTGGATTAGATAATCGTGAAAAATATTTTACAAAACGTCGATAATATCCAGCCAAACCAAGAAAACTTCGGATCTCAGTTACTATTGTTGGTCTCGACCATCTTTTGATAAACTCTGTTTTTGCTAGATCCACAGATATCCCCTCTTTTGAGATTATGTGACCCAAAAATGCAACTTTTTGAAGCCAAAATTCACACTTGGTAAATTTGGCATAAAGCTTCTCCTTTCTCAGGGTCTTCAATATAATTCTCAAGTGATATTCATGCTCTACCTTACTCTTTGAATAGACAAGAATATCGTCTATAAAGACTACCACAAATTGATCAAGATAGTCTCTAAAGACTCTATTCATTAGATCCATGAAGATAGCAGGGGCATTAGTAAGACCAAATGGCATCACTATAAATTCATAGTGTCCATACCTTGTACGGAAAGCCGTCTTTGGTATATCCTCCCTTTTGACCCTTAATTGATGATACCCTGAACGAAGATCAATCTTGGAAAAGTATTGAGCTCCGCGTAGTTGGTCAAATAAGTCATCAATGCGTGGGAGAGGATATTTGTTCTTGATAGTGATCTTGTTAAGTTCTCGATAATCAATGCAGAGTCTCATTGATCCATCTTTCTTCTTAACAAATAGAACAGGTGCTCCCCAAGGTGACGCACTAGGGCGTATGAATCCCTTATCAAGATTCTCTTGGAGTTGCTTCTTCAATTCCTGGAACTCAATTGGGGCCATTCTATAACGTGTCTTTGAAATAGGCAAAGCACCCGGTACGAGTTCTATTGAAAACTCAACTTCACGATTTGGTGGAAGACCCGGTAATTCCTCCGGAAAGACATCATCAAACTCCCATACGATGGGAATATTATTAATCGCGAGTTTCTCACCAACCATTTGAGATAAATAACCTTCATTTAGTAGAATCAATACCCATAAAATGGAAGAAATTTCCACTGGAAGGTTATGTTCATCCTTGCATTGATAGACTATCATAGATTGATCTGGAATATGAAATGTGACTTCCCTTCTTTGGAAATTGATATGAGCTCCGTATAAAGAAAGCCAATCCATGCCAAGAATCACATCGAATTCCACTAAAGGAAGGATCACAAGATTTGCAGGAAGCACTTTCCCACAAACGTCAATTGGAGAAGAATTATAAACTTTTGATGCGATTGATGTGCCATTAGGTGTTGTCACAGCTAACTCAACATCAAATTGTTGATGTAATACGGTGATACCCTTAGAAAATTCTTCAGAAATAAAAGAGTGGGTGGATCCAGAATCAAATAAAACATTTGCTTCTTTAGAGTGGATGGTAAGTGTACCTTTCACCACATCGTTATCGTACTCCACATCGCTGATAGAAATTGCATGTGAATTTCCTTTGTCTTTAGCCTTAAGAGTTTGTTGACGTCGACTATCATCATCAACCCTTGGATTTGGGCATTTATTGGCATAATGCCCCATCTCCTTGCACTTGAAACATTGAAGTGTAGTAGGTTCATTCTGTGTATCCCTTCCTTTGTTTGCATCATTAGACATCTTCTTCCCATCATCGCGGCATTCACATTCCCGATGACCTTCCTTTCCACATTTGAAACATTTACTTGTCCCTTTAAGACAACTCCCTCCATGTTTCTTTCCACACTTTGAGCATAAGGGAAAGCTCATCTTCTTTTCAGTGTGCTCTTTAGATTTTTCTTTAAATTCCATTTTCCTCTTCTTATCAAACCCATATGATTGATGGGTTACTCCAATCTCCATCTCGACTTTGAGAGCACATCGAACGATTTCCTCATAGCTATTGAAGTCCCTTATGGCTAACGCCCTTCGAAGACTTGGTTTTAAGCCACTAAAGAATCGATCGATCTTACTCTCAGGTTGGATAATAATACCAGAAGCGTACCTTGCAAGTCTTGTAAAATTTGCTTCATAGGTACCAACAGATTCATCATCCCTTTTCTTTAGTTCAAGAAACTCCTTCTCCATCTTTGTTCGGAGAATACGAGGGAAGTACTTATTGAAAAATAAGTTCTTGAACTCGTCCCATTCCATGGACTCAATTTCATCCCTTTGCCTCGTATTCTTAATAAGATTCCACCATTGATCAGCATCTCCTTCCAAATGATACACTTCTAGGATGACTTTATCATGTTCAGAACATTGAAGAACTGAAAATATCTTTTCAGTAGTACTAATCCATTGTTCAACAACTAATGGATCAGTAGACCCGCTGAAAGAAGGGGGACGCTGCCTCATGAAGGATTCAACAAAATGTTGCTCCTTCCTTTGCTCGTTTGGAAGTCCTGCATGATTCATAGCTTGAGAAAGTTGTGTGAGCATGGCTACAAGATTTTGCATTCCAGCTCCCATATCGTTTGGTTGCTCAGGGGGACAATCATTACATTGCCCGTTGCATTCCGCATTAACACGATTCCTTCGGGTTCCAGCCATTGACTAAAACCAAGAAGAATAGTGTGAGCAACACTAATTATAATAAGAAAACCACATAATTAAGAATAAAATTTCACACTTAAGTTATTATCCTAGGTTATTCATGGCCATTTCTAAAACACTAATATTGTGCTCTATGCTTAGACTTATCCTTAGGATTCTTACTAAGGATTTCACATCCTATTTTCCAAAGGTTGACTATACCTTTCCTCTGATACCAACTATAACGACCCATAATTTACATACATTGTTAATACTTCAAAACTGAAGCACACTTATTACAACATATGAAAAAACCACAAAGGACCGTATAGGTATAGTGTCTTTAGAAACTGGGAAACATAAACAACTGGTTCATAAATCTTCTACAGTGTCTCCCATTTATTTCATCATATCTAGGGTCCCTTTTAGCATATTCTGCTTAATATTCATCTTCCTGACCTGGGGAAAAGAAAACATACAAAAAAAGGGTGATCTCAAATGCTCAGTAAGGGAAAATAAAGGAAATAAAAAATCATATCATATCTTTTTGAAAATCATAACCTGCAAAAGAGATCATAATATCTTAACAAGGAATAAATCATAGAAGTGAAAATGAGATAACCATAATCATAACATAAAACTTGAAACTTTGTGGCATGCACACATAATCATGGAAAATAATTTCTTGTTAGTATTGACTCATTGCCAAGACTATCTTAGCGGACAAAGTCCATTTCTGAACCGAGTTCACTCCTCGTTTCAGTCCTGTATCACTGAACCGAAATAACCTTCCGTTCCAGCCATGTCTATCTCATGAGATATAAATATTTACCCAATGCATTGGAGGGAGATATAGGTCCCACCCATCTTATAATGAATCCTTTCTTATGTGTGCCACATAATCATAAATCATACATCATCGCATAACACATGTAACAAAAATGGGATTCTTGAAACATCATGACATCATAAAACAAATCATATAAGGTAAATGACTTCATCAAATCAATGTAATAATAGGGATAAAAACAGAACCCTATATTATCTTAGATGGAAAATAATTTTGATAAAACATTTGAACTCCATTCTTGAGGAAAATATCCTCTCTACTTCAGAAACACTTTTCTTTTCTTAACATGTCATACAATTATAAACTAAAAGAAGTTGATTAAAAATAAACTTGAAAACTTATAAAGGAAGATTCTTGGAAATAATGTTTTAAAAATCCATTCTTTCCGTATAAGTTAAAAAAACATTCTTCTCGTACTTTTGTCAGAAAAGTCAAAAAGTACCTCGTACGAAAAACGCCAAAAGATTCCTTTCATATCTTTTACTAAAATCTCACCGAAGGGTAAAATTTGATATAAACTATTTTAGAAGGATATAAATATTACATATTGGGGAAACATGGATGTGGATGATAAAATACACCCCAGTAAATACTAAAGTATAAACAATCTCAGATAAAAATGAGATTGTGATATTTCCCTTACCTTAGGTCCGATTTGCTTTGTACGTGTCCGAAGCTCCTGTATAATGGTTTAAATAATGTTATTGACTTATTCCAGAATCATACATATTGATATGATATCATATATGGTCATATTCTTATCTTCTTATTAGTAATATTTCATTGTTACTTGTTACTCAGGTCTTTATTGCCTTTTGTTCTTATGCGTGTTTTGCCGAATAAATTCTTATTCTTCTTTTAAGGTTATAGATACCTTATATCCAGAATGGTATTAGTGTAACATATATCATATTTATTCATTCAATTCATTTATATAATTACTATGTAATTATGATCATGTAGAACGAGTCGCATCACATCGTGGAGACGGTATTCCGTACGTACGCACGAGCGATGATATTGTTCCCATGATCGTGGAATTGTATTTAAGTGTATTTATACTATTTCAGTATCAATATCACTTTATAATAATCATATATAGTTACTCATTACACCATTATACCCATCCTTGTAAGGTGATGATGGAAAATAGATTACACCACGGCGTGGAGACGGTATTCCGTACGTACGCACGCGCGGTGATTTCATTTTTCCGTAGGATGGATAGAAGGTGAACTAGGGTTGTTTCATATTTATAATAACATATCATTATGTAAGTAATACTGATGTTATTACTTTATCATGAAACAACTAATGAATAAGATGTTTAAGAAGAAATAAATTGAAAAGATCGGTAATGGATATTACCTCTTCTTTGAAACGCCTCTTTGAATCCTCCACTTAGGGAACTAAGATTGGTCTTTGAAGAAGACCAGGACCTCTAGGATTATTATAGGGAAGTGGAGAAGGGATTTTGTCAGGGGCTGGCCGATCTTGAGTGCTCAAATTGGTCTGAGGAGGAGGGGGAGGAGGTGCCCTTTTATAAGGGAGGAGAGGGGCACCTTAGGAATACCTCAAAATATTATTTTATATTAAAGTCAAAATCGGTTTATAATGGTTCCAAAGGGTCTTATTTCTAAGGTAAAGTGGGGATGGGTCGCAATCCTATCAACCAATAAGATTTATACAAGTTTAGGTTATTATTTTATCCTTATCAATTAGATTTAACTCTAAGTTAAATAATTTAACTTTTACCGTGACTTTTTGTTTTCTTACACTATATGGTTAATACACTTACTATAACATGCCAAACGAACCCCAAGTTGTTTATTATTAATATATATATCCTTATCTAAGTCATTTGGCCGAACCTTAGATTTTTAGGAATAAAATAACAATTAATAATATAATATTTTATTTAAAAAATATTTTGTGTCAATTTTGACACTATTTGATATATGATTTTTGTGAAAGTCATAACAGAATTATATGTTCGAACCAAGTTGATTAAATAAGCACTAATATATCATAGTAACCTAGAAAATTAGTGTAATTCATAAAAAGTCTCAAATTACATTTATTTGAGCATTTATAACATCAATTATGTTAACATTTCCTTAAAAGGGTAATTACTGCATCATCGTTGTGTCATAAATAAATAAATTTATTTAAAGTCTAAAAATTATAAATAAAATATCATTATGTAGGAAATATTTTTAGATTTCTAATGAATATTTATAGTCGAATTTATCTTATGTATAACCCCATATTAAAAATGTTTTAGTTATTAAACTTTGATTTTAACTATTTTAACTATTCATTAAATAAAATAATATTAAATATCATAATCTAATCCAAGTGGACCTAAATGGTCATATTTTATTCCTAAGTTTGTTTTTGGTCTAATTACACTTGTCCAATAGAATTAGGACATGTGTTAGGGTAATAATAATATCATTTTTACCCTTAATTACCCTATTTACTTTTAACCGTGGTAAAAAAAGTAAAAAGTTACAATTCACCAAAAAATTATTTTCATCTCATTGAACCACATTTTAGTCCTTGATATTAACCGTGTCTGTCGGATTTTCGAAATTCCATTCACAAAAGCGATAAAATTAAGTTTTATGCAAAATTCAGTTTTTAACCTACCACTTAGTGGTTTCACTATTCATCAAAAATTGAAAGTTTTTAGAAAAATACCAAAATTTCACCCTAGGCTAATTTCGATATTCCGAATCCAAAAATGAAGTCCATTTTGAAGAATAAAATTTATAAAATTTTAAAAAGTGGTTTTTACTATTCATAACGGCTAGTTTTAATAATATTTTAATAGCATATCGTTGTTTAGTGAAACTCGGTATTGCGTATGACGCAAGATATCGAGGAAGATCACGATTTCGTGTAAAGCAAGCCAAGCAAGTGTTGTGTAGAAAATATTCCTTTGGTGATTTATATAACATAAAAGTCTCGGGTGTTACAAGAATTACATAATATTATATTACTAAATATGATGTAATTATATATTCAGAAGGGAAATTCAATTGTTAAAACTATACATCCTTATAATTAGAGGGATATACAAGGCCCACCAATCACTTAACAATTAACTAGACACATGTTTTCTACAAGATAACATATAACCATCACATCAATAAAACCAAGGAATAAATTCCAATAAAAATCATTTACCATTTTTATGGAGTAAAGAGCCCATAAATAGAACACAGGTTTTATTCAACACAATATAAAGAAATCATTGAAGGAAAATAGATCCCATATCTTTTTCAAATGGATTTACATAAAGAAATCAATCATTATTCAATCAATAATCATAACATGATAGACCCAAGGAATATTAATGGGTATCCAATGACATCAAGTAACTTTATAGGTAAATACTATTCAGTCAAGAAACAAAATCAAATGGTATTTAAACAATATTGATAAATGGTATATAATTATTAGAATTAATTTATATAGTCAATATATGTATAGGAAATAAGTAAAAGCATTTTAATCAAAGGAATAAAAAATAGGTTATTTACAAAGGAAAAGAATTTTGTGAATAATTATGGTTATACACTGAAAATGAATAGGAAAGACAAAGGTAGTGATGAATCCTTTATTTAAAATTGAATGAAATTATAAAATATAATTAGAGAAATAAAGTGGGTGGTTACATTTTAAAAGCATCCTTGATCAAGGACAATATATTTCAAATTATAACGACTTATATGAAAAATAATTTTATAGAGTTTTGGGAAAATCACTTTTGAAATAATAAAAATAATTTACTTTTTTAAAATATTTTTAAAATAAATATTTTATGATCCTAGGTGAAAAATAATATCTACTGGAAACCATGAAAACATAGATATAAATTTTTAAATAAAACATCAATGATGGTGGAAAGAAGTGTTTCCATGAAATTCATTAAGAGAGATCATTTTAAACATATTTATAGAATGAAAAAGTTATGAGTAAATTTCAATAGTTATTTTTCAAAAGGTGAAGAAAAAATTTTGGAAAAAATTTACCCTTCAAAAATAAACTTCTATAAATTATTTATAAAAAACTAATAAATTTTATCAAAGGAAATGTGGGTTGGAATAAAAAACATTTCATTATGAAAGGATGAAAAATATTTTAAAATACCTTTATTTAGAAGCCTAAGTCACAAAAAGAGTATTAGATTTTCCATTTAAAAAGGTGTAAAGTGTATCATTAGAATTAGATAAAATAATCGATATTGTATTTCTAAAAAATATGGTAGAAAAATTTTAGGAAATAAAATATGGTCTTAAAAAAGATCCAATTAAGAGATGGAGGTTCATTCATGACAATGTTATTATTTTAGGTGAAAAGTAGATCATGTTGGAGGATTTGAATGAAAATATAAATTACCCCTATAAAGATAAAGGATAACATAATATAAAATTTGAAATCAATTATAAATATAATATCGATAGTTGAAGTTAAAAAGAAACTATATAAATCAAATAAGGAGATCTGAGTTAACAAAGTCCCTTACAAACAATATAGTTCATAAAGTAAGAAAATATTTAAAAGGGGTATATGTGTAAAAAATGAGGTGATAATAGAAATAAATCAATTTTATGATTTATATGTACTAATTTTATGTATTTATATTCATTATATTTAAATAAATTATTTTTAAAACTTTTAGTCGAAAAAGGAATAGTATTATTTAGGTAAATTGTCTTTACATGAATTGTATGGTTTTTTTTGAAAATAAAGATTTCTTGATTTTAGAAATTGAATTTTTAAAAAATGAATTAATTTTTGGAATCAAAAAATAAAATAAAAGTGATGATGATTTTTTTTATTTCTCTGAATGGTTTGAGGTTTGATTGAATAGTGAAAATTGCTGATTTTTACAAAAACTGTCATTTTTTATTAAACCACGTAATTTAAATGTCACATTTTGTGTTGGGTTTCTTTTTAAAGTAACATAAAACCATTTTGATTAAAAATAAACAAAATAATTTCTTATTAACCAATATTATATTTTATTTGGTATAAGTTCATTTTTATACTTAAAAAAATTTCTATAAACTATTTATCATTACATTTTTCTGAAATTATATTAAAATTAATTTCTAAAAATTATAAAAAATATATCTTGGGAAATTCATTCAATATCTATATTCAGTAATTTAATTTTTTTAAGTATGGTAATTTCATTTTCGATCATTATGAATAGTAACCATGGTAAAAATGTTACACTATGGTAATTGGTAAATTAGGTTAATTAAGGTAACAATTAATTGGTAAGGCCATAAAATATTATATTAAATCTTATTTTATGATGGTATTTCTACCCATATCACTTGAAATTTGAAATTTGATAGTTTTTAGTCATTATTCCATTATTAAGACTTTATAATATTTAAAAGTTTAGAAACATTACAAGTGTGCCACTACCATCACTTAGAAAAGGTAACCTTCTTTAATTAATTGATAACATGTTTTGAGAACTCTATTTTGGAACATACAAGCCAAAAACTCTACCCAATATCCAAATACACATATTAGAGGCCCATACTTCTCAAAAGATCATTTACAAGAGGACTAAGGTGTAAGCCATAGGGAGATATCCAAGGGGAAGGTATAAGTCCTATTAGGCCTATTTCAAGTTCATTTATCCTTCCTTATCCTTCATCTATTATTAAACCATGATTAAATAAGAACATAAATATCATAAATATAATTAAATTTTATTATGCTAATGTGACACCCCTTTCTCATATACTTTTACATCTTATGAGTAATGAAAACATTTCTTTCACATATGTATGGAATGCCACCTTCATAGAGAGATATGTTTCTTTTTACATCACAGGATCATATAGCTAGTTAAAATGATGGAAAATGAATATATATGATCTTTATGATATAATTATGATTCTTGAAATCTAATATATTACTTAACTTCTCACCCTTTCTATTGGAAATTGATAACACAACTCATGTATACACATGAAATAACTCCTCCACAAAGCGTTGTGATTCAATTTTCAAATCTAACATATAAGGATGGTTATGTGGATGATACTAATGAATAAATATTATATTTATAAAATATTTATAATTACATAATGTTATAATATATATATATATTATATGATTAGGGGTAAAATTACATTAAACACACACACCACACACACATGTCAGAAAAGAAATCCATAGCCCCCCTTAGAGATAGCCCACCCCTTAAGCCTTATTTATTTAGCACACGATCCGAAGGCCAAGTGAGAATAAGTCCCATTACATATCCCAAAGTCCCACTAAATATCCCAAGGTCCTAGTGCATAAATATGCTGGTATTATACTGTATGTGTCACCAGGCTCGCATCATGCCTATATCACTAGGCCTGCACCGCCTGATGTGGTTTTGAGGTTATTAACCGAATGACCCCTTCACTTGCAATGTCAACATAAAAATTTTAGTAACTAAATAAAACATAATAATAGATGACAAAAAGTAATAATTATAGTGAAATGAACATGAAAAAATTTATTAATCATGTATAAAAATTATATAATATTTTTTCAGGAGTTAGAGAATGTACCTAGTGAAATGGTAATTAAGGTAAGGAATTTTCTTTTAAAATTTTCTTTTAAATGTTTTAAACACTTTTTATTCCATTTCCATATTCATAAAATATTTCAAGATTTTTTCTAGTTATGTTTTAAATATTTTTAAATTCATCTTTAACTACTTTTTAATTTATTTTTAATGTTTTTAAAAGGTATATTTTAAATGTTTATTGTATGGTTCACTTTGATATTTTTTTCCAACAGTTAAAGAATGTTTTTAATTTAAACAACATGAATTTTTTTTACCACTATTATATACGTCATTAAATGTCAAGATTACTTTAAAATCTTCATTTTTATTTCTAAATGAACTCATTCTCTAAATATTTTGTGATTTTTTTAGTTTTTCATAGGAAATTAGACATTTTTCACATCTTTATGGCACGAGTTAAGGTGTTATTTCTTATGGGATCTATTGAAAAATCAAAAGTATTTAATGATTAAAGTATAAAATATTTGTATTTTATTCATTATATGGTTCATGGAAATGTTATATAAATGATGGGTGAGCCTGATATAGATCTTGTGATGGGTGATATAAATATATATCTCTAGTGCATTGGGTAAAGTAATTGAGTTTATCAGTGATAAGTTACTCCTAAGATATATGGGAATTACTCGATTAAGTGATTCTATTTTAAAATTTATTATAAGGATGAATTTAATGATAATTTCCAAGGTACCACCATGATATTCTTGGAATGTTTTATAAATGATATATTTAATTTCAAAAGTTAAGTTGATGAGTATATGTTTTTCAGGATTGTTTATGCCATTTCTTAATTAAGGTGAAAGGATTGTTTTTTAAGGAAAGGTATTCATCAGTAATCATGTTTTACAAGAAACTCATAGGATTATACTTTTTTTCCTTTATGATTTCATATGAAATGATTCATAAAATAAATTAAGATATTAAATTGTTTTCTTCGAAAAGTATATGGATATTTGAGTCTAAATGTTCTTTATTTACTAAAAAAATTTGTAATGTATTTTCAGGTTTACAAAAGTTCTAACGAGTTTATTTTCATTTATTTCCCTTAGTAATTTTTTTTTGTCATTCACTATTTTTAAATGATTTTTTATATGTATTAATGATGATTATAAAAGTTAATACATTATAGTTCTAGATTTGGGAGTTACATTTAATGAAGTAAGTGTGTCTTTATAAAGAATGTGACTTGTGGGAAAATGGAAAATGTATGGAAATTCACACTTTATTAGGTAATATTTTAACAAATTCTATAAAAATATAAAATATCTGACCCATTAACCTAGATAAGATTGTTATATTATATTATTTTTTATAGAATAAAAGAGTTACCAATGGATCTAACACTTCTATAGTCTTGGAAGTCTATATAAAAATATACATTATATTTCAGAACATAAAATATAAAATAAAAATATTTTGATAATTTTATTATCCCTGCCGTCATATTCCAGAAAATTTATAGAGTTATACTCTAGGTTTCATGGGGTAAAAGAGAAAAAATAAGGGTAACCCCAAATTCTTAGTAAGGAGTAGAAAACAATTTAATCTTTAATAACATAAACACGAAATAAGTGATATCATAGAAAAACATGAACAACATGAATCTATAATCATCTAAAACTAAATGAATTATACGTCCATGAAAATAAATTAAAACATGTATTAAAATAATGATTGATCTCATAAAGATGGAATTTATAATACTGGACATGGAAAAATGTTGCCAAGGCCTTGCACCAAGGCACCTTCCTGTTATGTGAAGTGGTATACACAAAAACTCAAAATTTTTTATCTCATGTAACCTATCTATGCATCAAAAGGATATATAATTTGTTATGTCCACTAGGCTAGATACCCAATGATGGGGGGGGGGGGGGTGAATCAGGGTATGAAAGATTAAAATGACCGCCACTTTTGATCTTGTTTTTCTATTAGACAAAACCCTCTTCTCTCTCCTTCCGGAAGCAGAGTTTTAAGAAACCTTAAAGCATGCACATGACCCAAATATTTTTACTTGGTTCACCCTCACTGGGCTACATTGAAGGAGCATACACCGGAAGTATACCAATGTACCAATTCCACTATAAGCACACTGCTATTTACAAGTTCGGAGCAGACTCACTGTCCCTCCTGGTTTACACCCACTCACAAAATGAAAGCTCACTACACTCTCAACTAAAGTGTGCTCACTGCTTCTTCAGAAGATCCACTCATAGTTTATAGACCTGTAGGTCTCTTCATTATCTCTAATGAAATTTTCATCCTTAATTATTGATAGATTCTCTATTTATATGCAACTTTCACCCACAGATGAATATCTCTTTGCACCGGGTGTACCGGGCAACCCCAATTTTTACGCCCAGCCTTCACTAGGCCTTGCACGTAATTCCATGATTTTGTGCGAAATTAAATTTTTGCGCAACACCCCTTTGACGTGAAACACTCCTTTTAAAGCAAAAAATCATTTTACATGCAACAGCTTTTACTGGTAGCCTCTACACTGCCTTGTGTGGAATTCTCCACTTTTGCGTGAAATTCACTTTTCACGCAACAATCTTTTTTTCGCGCAACTAAATTATGAAATAAAATTTCACACGCCAGAGCTCAGATAATCTCTAAGTCTTGAGCTTCTTAAAATGAAGGGGGGGGGGGTCACTTCATATTTATTGGCAAAATCGACCCTGCGTGAAAACCCTTCTTCAGCGCGTAATTCTCTTCAAGCGTGAAAAACGCATCGTTCGTGCCACAACATTTTTCGCACACTGCTCCAATATTTTGTGCACCTCATGCATTTTCCACTTTTCGAGTTTCGGACCTCGATACACCTCTTTCGTGAAAATATTCATCCCCCTATTTTGTGCATCACTTTCCCTTTTCGCGCGCCGTACAAATATTTCACGCAACACTATATTTTTCCACGCACCGCGCTGATATTTTATGCACCATGCTGATATTTTGCGTGCCACTATATTTTTCACGCACCATGCTCATTTTTTCACACACCACATTATTTCTCACACACCACTCCAATTTTTCACGCACCTCCCTTTTCCAAAAACACATCTCTCCATTTTCCGATTTTTAGGACCAAAAATTTGGCAAACATTGGAAAACGGTTCCACCTTGTATCTGCTCTTTTTGTACCACCTCCAGATCATCCATTAATTTTTTATGGTTCTAAAACAAATCATCAATTTTTGAAACCATACCATGAACTAGAAAAATCACCATGTAATCCCCCTTTGTCAACACACTCATACATCATGGTCTGCTTTGTCAACAAACACAACACGAAGGCCTGCTTTGTCAACAAACACAATCACCTCAAAATGCTTCAATGATGCCTTGAGGGATTTTTTCCCAACATAATTATATGCCCCACTTATCACCTCATTATTTCCAACACATTCCCAGTAAGTGTCATCTAGAAATCACATTCCATTCTCTATGGAACCTATTACTTACTAAAACATAGCTATCTATATAATGAGAAATATGGAAATAAAATACTTACCCATTTAATATAATAATTTGTATGTCCAAGAGAATATAAATTAATCAACTTAGATAATTTGGGGTATCAGGAAAGTAACATGAAGTGCCCGCATCAAATAAATATAGGTGTGGTGGTAATTTTAATGTTTTCAGTTATATATGGAAATTAATAATCTAGTTTGACAGTTTTCATTAGTTGGAGTCCAAGGAAACGGTTGAAAAAACCATTTATCATTGTTAATTAAGAGTTTTTTAATATTCCAAAGAATATCCCCTTGGATTTTCTCACCAGGTGTGTGGTCTTAGGCCCACTCATTATGCATTGGGATGATGATTGAGTTAATGACCCTAAACATTATAAAGGTAGTGTTCCTAGGAATATAAGTGATCTAGTCCGAACATTATTGGTAGTGAGCTTTAGTGGATTTAGTACAACCGCACATCACCGTTGTATGCTCCTTGGATGTATCCCAGTGAGGGTGAACCAAGTAAAAATCTCTATGTCTTCCTGGTTGCTTCCTTGCATTGCATCTAAATCATCGTCATCAGATAAAGTAAAAAATAATTGATCAACATAAAAACAGAAGAGAAAACTAAGTGACCCTAATAACAAAAAGGTTAAGATCCAGTGGGGTAGGATGAATTTTGAAAAAGAATATCCATACCCTGATTCACCCCCCTCTTATGGTATCTAGGCCCCTTTGGTTCTAACAATTGGTATCAGAGGGAAGGTTTCTTTTATCAGATTTTTTTGCTCTAACTTGGTTCCGTCAATTGCTCAAGTTAAATATCCAGTCTTCTCTTATCTCGGTGTGCCCTGGAAAATGTAAGAACTTACAAGAAGAAGCATAAGTCTTGTGAAATTCCCCAGTGTGGAAGTATCAATGGAAAGAGTGTGATTCAGGTGAAAGAATAAAATAGTGAAGAGAATAATGATTTTGATAAATCATATAGTGAAAATACTTACTCATTAAATGATGTAGAAGTAATGAGTGATGAATATGATATTCCAAGTGATGTTGGAACTAATGATGATGAAGAAACTCCCAGAAGGCAAAAAGTGGAAGTTGTGCACAAAACAAAGGAATTGGACCAGATGTTGGATTAAGAGATTAAATCTAAAGATATCCATATCCAATTAATGGAAATTGAGGTTAAGAAGATAAGAGGATTAAATAAAAGGCTTATAGATGTGGCCACTAATCTCAGGGAGAAGAATGATTCTCAAGCTGAAGAACTGCAAAATCTATATATAAAGAGAGAAAAGCTCAAAGCTGATGTTAAGGTAAAGAATCTGAACACATATGAAATTAAGAATTTGAAAGCTAAAAATGATTATCTTTGTACACAACTATCTAAAAAGTTCAAAAGAATCAAAGTCTATAATAAGAGAATGCATTTTTTTCAAAATCTGTTGCTTAGAAAAAAGTGAAAGTAAAGGAGAAAAGTGACATGGTGGATAAGATTACACGTGAATTGGAAGAGGAGATGAGTAGAGGAAATCTTATTAAGAGAGGAATTCATGTCAAACTTTAATCAAGGGATATGAAGATTAAAAATTTGGAAGAAGAGATAGAATCATTAAAGAAGGAAGTGGAGAAATCCAATACCAAAGGAAAGTCTAAAATGAAGGATGCCTTGCACTTACTATTTGATTATCATACAACAAGTGATGATAAAATGAAGAAAGAATATGCTATTTCTTAAGAGAAACAAAATCATATTTTCTCAGCTCAAAGACCATATAGTTAGGCTAAAACTGGAATTGGATTTGATGAATCCCCTCCCGTGCATGATAGAATATAAACCGTGAATACTTCCAAAAGTGAAAAAAATCCTGTAGGTGCTGGAGATATGCCAAGGAGGACAGTTACAAGAAGTAGAGTCAAAATTTTCATTTCATATGGGATTTATGGGGACACATCAAGCTTCTTTTCAGAGGCTCAAGAATACATTTCAGGCTATAAAAATAGAATTTTTTTCTAAATCCGAGAATAAGAAGAAGTGTTATGAGAAATCAAAAAGAAGAGTCTCTCAGAGGAAAGCATTTATTAGATGCATTTATTGTGGAAAGGTAAAGGAACTCGAAATGAATTTCTCGACTCCTGTTGTGTATAATAAGAAATCCTACACTGGAAGAGAATGTAGTAGATTGAAAAACAGGGTTACTACCTCAGGGGAATTACAAGGAGATAAACAAAAGGTGTATCAATCACCTTCTCTGTCACACTCACAACAACCCTTGTGGAGAGAATGTGAACAAACCTGGAAGATTAAGGGTAGATCTACTCCAGCTATGAAAAATAAGAATTCACATTTAATGGATAACCCACAACAAGTAAAAAATAGTGTGGTGACTTAGATATCTAATAAAAGAAAAATGAACAAAGAATGCATTGAAAAATATGCATGTCATGTTCCTTCGCGAGAAGTGGAGGAAAGAGAAAGACCCCTGCAATGGTGGACGAAGAAAGGGAATATGACAATTAGAGAGATTCCTACCTAGAGAAGGAATCAAGGGAAATGGAATTTTGGTGGAACATCAAATAAGGAAATGTGTACTAGTGGGTTTAAACCCTAAATGATGAGAAATGCCAGGCCTGCGGAATCTACATATCAGAGAAAGACTCAGCATGTGGGTAATGAATGCTTAGTCATATGGCCAGAGCAGTGAAATTTGGATAGGTAGCTAGAAGAAGAAAGGAATGAGTTTCATGATTTCAAAGAAAGGATGAAAGGATTGAATCATCAAGATCAACCACAATCCTCTTCTTGAGGATACCAGAATATCCCCTCTCCCTATGTATATAAATGCTATTAACTGACGATTCATGTGTTTCAGGTTTTAGGGAGATACAATCCAAGGGGAAGTGGTATCTAAATATGCACAGTGGCATCTAAAGATGCAAAGTGTCAAAGTGATATGCTTTAGAGTTTCAATTGACTCAAATTAGGTACCAGAGTTGAAGAAGAAAGGGAGACACAGAGCGCAACAGGAAGTGATTGTGTTATTAACTTTGTATCTTGTTTCCTACACTGAGTTTCTACTCAGTAGGCTTAGATATTTTGTTAATGTCTCAATGATGGAGTAGAAGAAAAATGTATATGGGTCTAACCACAAGAAGTGTTGCATAACATACGGGGGATATATATCTCATAATAAGATGAATGATATCAATGGTATATAAAGGATGAGTGTTTCTGATCAAGAATACATACAGTGGGAGAGTAAAAAAACTTCATGTATTTCATAATCATCTATTTTTTTCTAACAATACGGTATCAGCTGACTGTTTTCAAGATACCAAGAAGCCGCGAGAGAATATCAACCCTGTTTCAATATGAATCTCAGAAAAGTAGCTGAAAGAAATGATACCACTAAACAATGAAACAGTGAGAAATTTCTTGATGAATGTGATGAGGAGGAAAGAAACAAAGGGGGAGCAGAAGTGGATGATGCTGATTCAAAAAATAATCAGACATGGGAGACTGTTTTGAGGCCAGCTGATAAGAATATCATGGGAACTAAATGGGTCTATCGCAACAAGTTGAATGAAGATTGAACATTTATTCAAAACAAAGCACGATTAGTGTGAAAAGGATACTCCCAGATAGAGGGAATTAATTTCTATGATACATTTTCACCGGTTGCAAGGCTAGAAACAATCAGATTATTCCTAGCCATTGCAGTGTAACGAAAGTTCAAAGTGTTCCAGATGGATGGAAAATCTGAATTTTTGAATGGGGTTCTAGAGGAATAAGTGTATATCGAGTATCCATATGGTTTACTCATTCATGAGGTTGAGAAAAATGTTTGTAGATAGAAGAAATATTTATATGGGTTAAAACAAGAACCAAGAGCATGGTACTCAAGGCGTGATTAGTACTTGAATAATCTTGGTTTCCAGCGTGGTGGAGTTGATTACAATCCCTATTTAAGAAATAACACTAATCAAAGTATGATGGTGCTAGTTTATGTTGATGACATAATATTTAGGGGATCAGATGAAGCTCAGTGCAAACAGTTTTCTGAATTCATGAAAAGTGAGTTCGAAATGTCAATGATTAGAGAGATAACAATTTTGCTTGGTCTATAGGTGACACAAGGAAGGAATGGAACATTCATTTCTCAATAAAAATATGCCAAGGAGGTTTTGAGAAGATTTGGAATTGAATCTTCCAAGGAGATTATGATATAAGATATATTGGGTATGGTTTTGAAATTTCATGATCATGTTATTGTACCCTTATGCTCATGTTATGCTTATGTGACCATTGATATCTCTCATGTTCACCTATATTGAGTATATGATCTCACCCTTTATTATTTTTCCTTTCCCTAGGTTACGAGGAATGTTATTAAGTATGATATTTCTAAGAAGGGTTTTAGTAACAAAGAACTTAATGGCAGATGATGCAATTTATTTATGAACAGATTGTTTATGTGTCCAAGTTTCCCAAGAAACTAGACCTATATGATTATAGAATGGATCACTGTGTTATATAATTAATATTGTTAAAAAATATTAAATATATATATGTATGAAAATCCAAGATCATTATAGTTTACATTAATATATCAAGTTTTATTATTATATTTTTTTGGTGGATTAAGCATCACTCACATATTCCCCATAGTGGATTAAACATCACTTCCTAATTCCCTTTCTAGATCGAGCATCACAAATCATTTTTCAATTATTTAATGAGATTTAAATCATTACCCAATTAATTGGTATATTGACCTAAGCCCTTAACACATATTGTCATATGATTTTTAAAATAAATATCCAATAAATATAAACTGAGGATCAAAAGGCCTAGTGCCTTTGGAATACAGGGTACATAAAACATCAATATGAAACTAAAAGAAAATATAATTATTTTTATATCCATAATGAGATATTAAATCCCTTTGAGATCCTAAAACCACGTAAGATAACTAAGGGAATACATTGAAAAAGTATGTGAGCTAAAAATCCCAGTAAGTTATTGAACATGATAACAAAGCATTATATATGAGTTAGAAGGAATAACATGATATCATAAAAGAGATGGATAATAAATAATCACATGAAAAATAACATAAATAACATGGAAATATAAGATAATGGAAACATATGAAGGTGGAAGTAATATATAACATGATATAAGTATAAGAAAAGCCTTTTTCCAAGAATACATCACTTGATGGGACGAGTCCAACAATGGACTAGGTTTAATCCCTAATACCATACAAATAATATCATAAGACATAAACTTTACCCGATTCATTGCAGATCTATATGGGTTCACTTATAAAAATGTGTACATGATTATGTTTACCATAAATGAAAATAAAACACAAGGCGTAAGAAAAAGAATTATGAATGGAATAAAATGAATTATATAATATTGCCTCATATCAAAATAAAATGATAATTCATAATGATTTCAAGGTGAATTAGGAATTAAATATTTTTTATGTTAATATCTCAATGAATAAGAATAGGTCTAAAAATATGGTTCTAATTATAAGAAAAAATCATTAGAAAGGTTTGATAATTGGGTATAGAAATGAACATTAAAAATGGTAGTTTAAGGAATAAATTAAAGCCTTTGAGGGGAGAATAAATATAGTAATTTATTTAAATAATAGAGGTAAAAAAATTGATATCCCAAAAAATTACTTCAATTATTGAAATCATGGCCGTCGACAACAAATTTAAAAGAGTGCTGATAGAAGTTTTAAGGGATAGAAGAGTTCCCCTTAATCATGCTTGATTATAAAGAAAACATTTAAGAAATAAATTTAAATCACATAATACACCACAAAAGGAACAAAGAATAAGATAAGTATACATTAAAGAGACATATCTTTTGAATTTAAGATAATTATATAACATTAAATAGAGTTAAAAATTGAGTTAGAGAGAGAAGGGTCATAACCTTATGAAAACAGGGTGGTTCAGAGAGTTACCTGACCTTAGGTTCCAGAATCATTCTACAATTGAACATAACATCCGGAATAATAAAATTATATTAATCAATTATTTAATTTAAACATTTACATATAAATTTTATTCACCATAATTTTATCATGTTCATTTATAACCATTTTAATGAAATATAATTTTTATTTTCATTGTTTCAAGGGTATTCGTTTCATGGTTCCAAGGTCGGATCACTTTTGGATAATTATTAATGTTTTGTTCAATTGATAATACAAATATAGATGTGATATAAAATGGTTATAATGTACTCACATAAATAAAAATGGTTTTATATATCCCTTTTTATTATGATATAGGGAGGATTCATTTAGTAAAAAGTTCAGTGTTATATGGTCTTTTTATTTAGGCAGTTTTACCAATAATCAAAAAATAGTTTCATTTTATTTAATATTATATTTATATATTCATTACAGAACATGAAATAAGTTATTATATATGTATTATCATCTTATTTAACAATGATAATTTTTTATGACCATCCTTGAAGGTGGTAAATGAAAATTAAGTATGTTTTCCATGGAGGTGGTGAACCAACTATGTCACAAAAAATGTTTTCATTTTAGAATCTAAAGAAGGGTGGTTTAAAAATGTATATTCTACCATAATAATAACATATCATTATATTTAGTATATTTATGTTCCTATGTATATGTGGGTGGAAAGAATAAGGGGGAGGTATAAGAAGAATAAAATCGAAAGTGTTTACTTGAAAAGTTTTACTCTTCCATTGGTTTTATCTTCTTAAGATACCACTTAAGGATACTTGTAACGGTATTTGGAAATACCAGAAGCACTAGAAAATGGGGGAGAGGATTGATAAGATAATTGGGTCGACATTTTCTAAGATAAAATGATTTGAAGATGTGATGAAGATGTTGTGATGGGTGGCATTTAAAAGGGGATGAGAGTGGTGTTTTGAGTATTATTTTCATTAGTTTATTTTTTTTCTGGAATACTAATAATGATGAATCTTGAAACCATATATAGTAAATGGTTTATGTTAGTTTTTAATAATAGATTCCTATATTAACCATGACTAAAAAATTCCTGTATTTACTTAATAATCATAAATACTGTATTTTGATGTATTTCATTGTTCATAAAAATCAAATAATTTTAGAAAAATATGAAAAATTTACCCTGTTTATTTTATATGTGTCTATTAAAAAAATATAATCCATTTCTTTTAAATAAATTTATAAATATATGAAATTTAATTTTAGAATACAATCCTTATTTATTTGAAATATACCAATTTTAATATTAGGATAAAATTTTGGAGCATTTGAGAAATTACTTATGGTCGCATAAAATTATATTATCATTATAATTAAAATTAATCTTAATTTATAATTTTTTTTATAAAAATAAACTTTATTTTAAATATTTATATTTGATAAAAAAATGAAAACAAAACATTATGTTTTACAAAAAAATAAATACATATTTTATCATTTAAAACAATTATTTACTTGTATCATGATATAAATATGTCATATTATCATATTATAAGATACCAAAATATTATTTTACATTTATATAGGGATGGTTAAAATTGTAACTATTAGGATTCTATTCTTAACAAACATATTACGATTCTAATGACCATATTACTATTCCAATAGATAGATTTCAAATAGTCATATGAGTTCTATAATTTATATAAATACCCCATATTACATTCAGTATTCATTCACTTCTATTTTCTATAATATATATATATATATATATATATATTCATTTTCTAAACTCATATTTCATTACTGATATTATGATTCATTTTTACTATGCTTTTTGTGAGTGCGATTATTATGGTGGATCGAACAGATCCAAAATTTCCTATTATTATTATGTCATTTTATATATCTCCAATTGTAATAATTTCAATTAATATGGTCATATTTATTATCCAAATTAAAATTTTAAATTGATATAATAAAATTTAGTTGATTTTATCATATGGTGCATATGAACTACATAATATTATATTACTAAATATGATGTAATTATATATTCATAAGGGAAATTCAATTGTTAAAACTATACATCCTTATAATTAGAGGGATATACAAGGCCCACCCATCACTTAACAATTAACTAGACACATGTTTTCTACAAGATAACATCTAACCATCACATCAATAAAACCAAGGAATAAATTCCAATAAAAATCATTTACCATTTTTATGGAGTAAAGAGCCCATAAATAGAACACAGGTTTCATTCAACACAATATAAAGAAATCATTGAAGGAAAATAGATCCCATATCTTTTTCAAATGGATTTACATAAAGAAATCAATCATTATTCAATCAATAATCATAACATGATAGAACCAAGGAATATTAATGGGTATCCAATGACATCAAGTAACTTTATAGGTAAATACTATTCATTCAAGAAACAAAATCAAATGGTATTTAAACAATATTGATAAATGGTATATAATTATTAGAATTAATTTATATAGTCAATATATGTATAGGAAATAAGTAAAAGCATTTTAGTCAAAGGAATAAAAAATAGGTTATTCACAAAGGAAAAGAATTTTGTGAATAATTATGGTTATGCACTAAAAATGAATAGGAAAGACAAAGGTAGTGATGAATCCTTTATTTAAAATAGAATGAAATTATAAAATATAATTAGAGAAATAAGGTGGGTGGTTACATTTTAAAAACATCCTTGATCAAGGATAATATATTTCAAATTATAATGACTTATATGAAAAATAATTTTATAGAGTTTTGGGAAAATCACTTTTGAAATAATAAAAATAATTTATTTTTTTAAAATATTTTTAAAATAAATATTTTATGATCCTAGGTGAAAAATAATATCTACTGGAAACCATGAAAACATAGATATAAATTTTTAAATAAAACATCAATGGTGGTGGAAAGAAGTGTTTCCATGAAATTCATTAAGAGATATCATTTAAACATATTTATAGAATGAAAAAGTTATGAGTAAATTTCAAAAGTTATTTATCAAAAGGTGAAGAAAAAATTTTGGAAAAAATTTACCCTTCAAAAAGAAACTTCTATAAATTATTTATAAAAAACTAATAAATATTATCAAAGGCAATGTGGGTTGGAATAAAAAACATTTCATTATGAAAGGATGAAAAATATTTTAAAATACCTTTATTTAGAAGCCTAAGTCACAAAAAGAGTATTAGATTTTCCATTTAAAAAGGTGTAAAGTGTATCATTAGAATTAGATAAAATAATCCATATTGTATTTCTAAAAAATATGGTAGAACAATTTTAGGAAATAAAATATGGTCTTAAAAAAAGATCCAATTAAGAGATGGAGGTTCATTCATGACAATGTTATTATTTTAGGTGAAAAGTAGATCATGTTGGAGGATTTGAATGAAAATATAAATTACCCCTATAAAGATAAAGGATAACATAATATAAAATTTGAAATCAATTATAAATATAATATCGATAGTTGGAGTTAAAAAGAAACTATATAAATCAAATAAGGAGATTTGAGTTAACAAAGTCCCTTACAAACAATATAGTTCATAAAGTAAGAAAATATTTAAAAGGGGTATATGTGTAAAAAATGAGGTGATAATAGAAATAAATCAATTTTATGATTTATATGTACTAATTTTATGTATTTATATTCATTATATTAAAATAAATTATTTTTAAAAGTTTTAGTCGAAAAAGGAATAGTATTATTTAGGTAAATTGTCTTTACATGAATTGTATGGTTTTTTTGAAAATAAAGATTTCTTGATTTTAGAAATTGAATTTTTAAAAAATGAATTAATTTTTGGAATCAAAAAATAAAATAAAAGTGATGATGATTTTTTTTATTTCTCTGAATGGTTTGAGGTTTGATTGAATAGTGAAAATTGCTGATTTTTACAAAAACTGTCATTTTTTATTAAACCACGTAATTTAAATGTCACATTTTGTGTTGGGTTTCTTTTTAAAGTAACATAAAACCATTTTGATTAAAAATAAACAAAATAATTTCTTATTAACCAATATTATATTTTATTTGGTATAAGTTCATTTTTATACTTAAAAATTTCTATAAACTATTTATCATTACATTTTTCTGAAATTATATGAAAATTAATTTCTAAAAATTCTAAAAAATATATCTTGGGAAATTCATTAAATATCTATATTCAGTAATTTAATTTTTTTAAGGAGGGTAATTTCATTTTCGATCATTATGAATAGTAACCATGGTAAAAATGTTACACTATGGTAATTGGTAAATTAGGTTAATTAAGGTAACAATTAATTGGTAAGGCCATAAAATATTATATTAAATATTATTTTATGATGGTATTTCTACCCATATCACTTGAAATTTGAAATTTGATAGTTTTTTAGTCATTATTCCATTATTAAGACTTTATAATATTTAAAAGTTTAGAATCATTACAAGTGTGCCACTACCATCACTTAGAAAAGGTAACCTTCTTTCATTAATTCATAACATGTTTTGAGAACTCTATTTTGGAACATACAAGCCAAAAACTCTACCCAATATCCAAATACACATATTAGAGGCCCATACTTCTCAAAAGATCATTTACAAGAGGACTAAGGTGTAAGCCATAGGGAGATATCCAAGGGGAAGGTATAAGTCCTATTAGGCCTATTTCAAGTTCATTTATCCTTCCTTATCCTTCATCTACTATTAAACCATGATTAAATAAGAACATAAATATCATAAATATAATTAAATTTTATTATGCTAATGTGACACCCCTTTCTCATATACTTTTACATCTTATGAGTAATGACAACATTTCTTTCACATATGTATGGAATGCCACCTTCATAGAGAGATATGTTTCTTTTTACATCACAGGATCATATAGCTAGTTAAAATGATGGAAAATGAATATATATGATCTTTATGATATAATTATGATTCTTGAAATCTAATATATTACTTAACTTCTTACTCTTTCTATTGGAAATTGATAACACAACTCATGTATACACATGGAATAACTCCTCCACAAAGCGTTGTGATTCAATTTTCAAATCTAACATATAAGGATGGTTATGTGGATGATACTAATGAATAAATATTATATTTGTAAAATATTTATAATTAAATAATGTTATAATATATATATATATATATTATATGATTAGGGGTAAAATTACATTAAACACACACACCACACCCACATGTCAGAAAAGAAATCCATAGCCCCCCTTAGAGATAGCCCACCCATTAAGCCTTATTTATTTAGCACACAATCCGAAGACCAAGTGAGAATAAATCCCATTACATATCCCAAAGTCCCACTAACTATCCCAAGGTCCCAGTGCATAAATATGCTGGTATTATACTGTATGTGTCACCAGGCTCGCATCATGCCTATATCACTTGGCCTGCACCGCCTGATGTGGTTTTGAGGTTATTAACCGAATGACCCCTTAACGTCCAATGTCAACATAAAAATTTTAGTAACTAAATAAAACATAGTAATAGATGACAAAAAGTAATAATTATAGTGAAATGAACATGAAAAAATTTATTAATCATGTATAAAAATTATATAATATTTTTTCAGGAGTTAGATAATGCACCTCGTGAAATGGTAATTAAGGTAAGGAATTTTCTTTTAAAATTTTCTTTTAAATGTTTTAAACACTTTTTATTCCATTTCCATATTCATAAAATGTTTCAAGATTTTTTCGAGTTATGTTTTAAATATTGTTACAATTCATCTTTAACTACTTTTTAATTTATTTATAATGTTTTTAAAAGGTATATTTTAAATTTTTATTGTATGGTTCACTTTGATATTTTTTTCCAACAGTTAAAGAATGTTTTTAATTTAAACAACATGAATTTTTTTTACCACTATTATATACGTCATTAAATGTCAAGATTACTTTAAAATCATCATTTTTATTTTTAAATGAACTCATTATCTAAATATTTTGTGATTTTTTTAGTTTTTCATAGGAAATTATACATTTTTCACATCTTTATGGCACAAGTTAAGGTGTTATTTCTTATGGGATCTATTGAAAAATAAAAATTATTTAATGATTAAAGTATAAAATATTTGTATTTTATTCATTCTATGGTTCATGGAAATGTTATATGAATGATGGGTGAGCCTGATATAGCTCTTGTGATGGGTGATATAAATATATATCTCTAGTGCATTGGGTAAAGTAACTGAGTTTATCAGTGATAAGTTACTCCTAAGATAAATGGGAATTACTCGATTAAGTGATTCTATTTTAAAATTTATTATAAGGATGAATTTAATGATAATTTCCAAGGTACCAACATGATATTATTGGAATGTTTTATAAATGATATATTTAATTTCAAAAGTTAAGTTGATGAGTATATGTTTTTCAGGATTGTTTATTCCATTTCTTAATTAAGGTGAACGGATTGTTTTTTAAGGAAAGGTATTCATCAGTAATCATGTTTTACAAGAAACTCATAGGATTATACTTTTTTTCCTTTATGATTTCATATTAAATGATTCATAAAATAAATTAAGATATTAAATTGTTTTCTTCGAAAAGTATATGGATATTTGTGTCTAAATGTTCTTTATTTACTAAAAAAATTTGTAATGTATTTTCAGGTTTACAAAAGTTCTAACGAGTTTATTTTCATTTATTTCCCTTAGTAATTTTTTTTGTCATTCACTATTTTCAAATGATTTTTTATATGTATTAATGATGATTAGAAAAGTTAATACATTAGAGTTCTATATTTTGGAGTTACATTTAATGAAGTAAGTGTGTCTTTATAAAGAATGTGACTTGTGGGAAAATGGAAAATGTATGGAAATTCACACTTTGTTAGGTAATATTTTAACTAATTCTATAAAAATATAAAATATCTGACCCCATTAACCTAGATAAGATTGTTATATTATATTATTTTTTATAGAATAAAAGAGTTACCAATGGATCTAACACTTCTATAGTCTTGGAAGTCTATATAAAAATATACATTATATTTCAGAACATAAAATATAAAATTAAAATATTTTGATAATTTTATTATCCCTGCCGTCATATTCCGGAAAATTTATAGAGTTATACTCTAGGTTTCATGGGGTAAAAGAGAACAAATAAGGGTAACCCCAAATGCTTAGTAAGGAGTAGCAAACAATGTAATCTTTAATAACATAAACACGAAATAAGTGATATCATAGAAAAACATGAACAACATGAATCTATAATCAACTAAAACTAAATGAATTATACGTCCATGAAAATAAATTAAAACATGTATTAAAATAATGATTGATATCATAAAGATGGAATTTATAATACTGGACATGGAAAAATGCTGCCAAGGCCTTACACCAAGGCACCTTCCTATTATGTGAAGTGGTATACACAAAAACTCAAAAATTTTTATCTCATGTAACCTATCGATGCATCAAAAGGATATATAATTTGTTATGTCCACTAGGCTAGATACCCAAAGATGGGGGGGGGGGTGAATCAGGGTATGAAAGATTAAAATGACCGCCACTTTTGATCTTGTTTTACTATTAGACAAAACCCTCTTCTCTCTTCTTCCGGAAGCAGAGTTTTAAGAAACATTAAAGCATGCACATGACCCAAATATTTTTACTTGGTTCACCCTCACTGGGATACATTGAAGGAGCATACACT
Source organism: Viscum album (assembly GCA_963277665.1). Classification (NCBI taxonomy): domain Eukaryota; kingdom Viridiplantae; phylum Streptophyta; class Magnoliopsida; order Santalales; family Viscaceae; genus Viscum; species Viscum album. The sequence goes on from OY728123.1 coordinate 1,764,152,644, forward strand.
GGAAGTATGCCAATGTACCAATTCCCCTATAAGCACACTGTTGTTTACAAGTTCAGAGCAGACTCACTGTCCCTCATGGTTTACACCCACTCACAAAATGAAAGCTCACTGCACTCTCAACTAAAGTGTGCTCACTGCTTCTTCAGAAGATCCACTCATAGTTTATAGAACTGTAGGTCTCTTCATTATCTCTAATGAAATTTGCATCCTTAATTATTGATAGATTCTCTATTTATATCCAACTTTCACCCACAGATGAATATCTCTTTGCACCGGGTGTACCGGGCAACCCCAATTTTTACGCCCAGCCTTCACTAGGCCTTGCACGTAATTCCATGATTTTGTGCGAAATTAAATTTTTGCGCAACACCCCTTTTACGTGAAACACTCCTTTTTAAAGAATAAAATTATTTTACATGCAACAGCTTTTACTGGCAGCCTCTACACTGCCTTGTGTGGAATTCTCCACTTTTGCGTGAAATTCACTTTTCACGGAATAATCTTCTTTTCGCGCAACTAACTTATGAAATAAAATTACACACGCCAGAGCTCAGATAATCTCTAAGTCTTGAGATTCTTAAAATTAAGGGGGGGGGTCACTTCATATTTATAGGCAAAATCAACCCTGTGTGAAAACCCTTCTTCAGCGCGTAATTCTCTTCAAGCGCGAAAAACGCATCGTTCGTGCCACAACATTTTTCGCGCATGGCTCCAATATTTTGTGCACCTCATGCCTTTTCCACTTTTCGAGTTTCAGACCTCGATACACCACTTTCATGAAAATATTCGTCCCCCTATTTTGTGCATCACTTTCCCTTTTCACGCACCGTACAAATATTTCACGCAACACTTTATTTTTCCACGCACCACGCTGATATTTCATGCACCATGCTGATATTTTGTGTGCCACTATATTTTTCATGCACCATGCTCATTTTTTCACACACCAAATTATTTCTCACACACCACTCCAATTTTTCACGCACCTCCCTTTTCCAAAAACACATCTCTCCATTTTCCGATTTTTAGGACAAAAAATTTGGCAAACATTAGAAAACGGTTCCACCTTGTATCTGCTCTTTTTGCACCACCTCCAGATCATCCATTCATTTTTTATGGTCTTAAACAAATCATCAATTTTTGAAACCATACCTTGAACTAGACAAATCACCATGTAATCCCCCTTTTTCAACACACTCATACATCATGGTCTGCTTTGTCAACAAACACAACACGAAGGCCTGCTTTGTCAACAAACACAATCACCTCAAAAATGCTTCAATGATGCCTTGAGGGATTTTTTCCCAACATAATTATAGGCCCCACTTATCACCTCATTATTTCCAACACATTCCCTATAAGTGTCGTCTAGAAATCACATTCCATTCGCTATGGAACCTATTACTCACTAAAACATATCTATCTATATAATGAGAAATATGGAAATAAAATACTTACCCATTTAATATAATAATTTGTATGTCCAAGAGAATATAAATTAATCAACTTAGATAATTTGGGGTATCAGGAAAGTAACATGAAGTGCCCGCATCAAATAAATATAGGTGTGGTGGTAATTTTAATGTTTTCAGTTATATATAGAAATTAATAATCTAGTTTGACAGTTTTCATTAGTGGGAGTCCAAGGAAACGGTTGAAAAAACCATTTATCATTGTTAATTAAGAGTTTTTTAATATTCCAAAGAATATCCCCTTGGATTTTCTCACCAGGTGTGTGGTCTTAGGCCCACTCATTATGCATTGGGATGATGATTGAGTTAATGATCAACCAACCATTTTTAGGGAGATTTACCCTAGTTGAATCTTTTCTATATCCTCATACACTTTCAACCATAAATATAGGGATGCGTTTTCTATAAAATTACATGCACTTTTACTTTAACAAAAATGATGATGGTTTTTCCTGAAGGGAAAAGATTATATTTTACAACTATTTTGGAAACTCATGAATTGAAAAATATGATAGAGGGATAATATTATAGAATTGTAAATACCATAAATTTTCATGTGAAATATGGAAAATATTATTCAATGTAAATGTACATATTGTGCAAAATAAAATAGGTGGTGAATATTAAATGTGTCCAAAAGAAAAAAAATTGAGATGGAAACACCCAACATATGAATTTTATAGAAATTTAATGAAAACCCATTATAAGATAGGGATTAAAATTGATCTTAAAATTTAATAAATAAATTAATTCCATGATATAAAATATCTAATAGGCAGTATATATTCCACATAAAGAAATTTAGGTGTATAATACTAAACTTTCAATAAAAAGAGGAATTTGAGATAAAACACCCTTACCTCTTATCATAACTTCAACAAACCTACTTTAACCTCACGTATGAAAACCATATCTATCTTAATAACATAATTGATAAACTAGTCATATACATTTTTATTTATATTCATCATAAATATGCAATCTCTATATGAATATACATATTTAACACATCGGGTGTTTAATGTTTCAATCATTTGTACTATTTTCATAATAATGATGTTTGTGATCAATCTTATTCAGACGTTCATTATTAAAATATCATTAATGTTATTTTAAGGTTTGATTTATAATTATTTATAATTTTTCAAATTCATTTCATGAGTATTTTAGTCTTTATTCTTGAAAATGAAATTGATTACAAGCATGATTCAGTGAATCTTAATGATCAAAGTACATTTTCTTAATTAATGAATTAAATGTTGATATAAAATCTTTTGAAATAAAAATAATTATTATTTAAATTTTTTTATCACACTATAGCAGTAGTTTTTTTCTTTTAGTCATTCATCAAATAAATTCATGGTATTGTTCATGTCGTTGGTTAAACCGACCCAAATAGGAACAAACCCTTATTTAATGAATTATTATAGGGTAGTTTTTTTGTAATATCATTAAACTAGAATCATAATGATCTTATTTAGTGTTTATTATTATGATGTACCTGATTTGGAAGGAATTATAATAAAAAGTAATGGATATGAATATATTACACAATTTTAAAAAAAGATAATCCTCTTAATAAGATTATTTTAAACGATTAAATTAGAGATGATTGTTTCTTGATCATATCATTAATAGGTTCTAAAATTTGTCATACCAAAACCTTAATGAATTCATAAAAATAATATTTATACTCCAATACCATTATTTTATTGATACTTTTATGGTGGTTAAGGAAAATAAAATACATTGCGTCATGGAGGCATTAGTCTACACAACACACAAATAATAGTATCATTTTTATTAAGGGGAAAAAATTATTAATTTTTGCTTACAAAATATAAAAACATTAAATATATTATAAATAGTAAATTAATCATATATTATTTGGAAAAATAAATTTTAAACATAAATATAAAAAGGAAAATATGTTAGTGAAGATATTGAATTTATGTTGAGAACTTTGGGTTTCTATTAGAGAATTCCATAGAAAGGAAGAGTTTGTGATAATCTCTTTTGAAAAAATTATTATTAGAGTAAAAGGGGATTATTTGGGAAGAAAATTAGATATATTTTCAGGATGGAAACGAATTTTTAGAGTGGTATTTAAGGGGTTCTGATAGTCCCATTTTATTATTGGACATAAATCCCTTAAAGGTAACATTACAAAATTTTTGGGTTGATTTTGTTGGTTGATAAAGCAGGTTTCCATGGTGAATTTTCAAGTTCCATCGATGTTGTTGACAATCCATGTTGACAAAGAACCATGACAAAGGAATGGAGGATCTATATGCGAAAAAAAAGAATAGATACAAGGTGGTCTCGTTTCCCAGTGTTTGCCAAATTTATGGGGTCCAAAATTTGTAGTTTGGTGAGCATCGTGAAAATTGGATTTTCTTGAAGATCTAATTTAAATATGGAAAATTCATTAATTTCATGAAGATAGGCTTTATGGATTGGATTTCACAAAGACAAGAAAAATGTTGACGGCGATTCTTCACGATTACGATGAGTTTCACGAATAGAAGCGTTGAAGAGCATTACAATTGTGAAGGGAATTGTGAGTGGAGCTTCGCAGCGAAGGAACAAAGGTATTGATGTAACGCTCTGCGGTTGAAAAATTTCCATGGTGCTTTGTGATTTTGAGAGAATTTTTGCGGGAACATTGGAGCTTCAGGATTTGAGATGATGTGTTCTTGACTTCACACAGAAGGTTTGAGGGTTGGTGGAATCACCTATAAATAGACCTCGACCCCCTCGGGAGAAGTAGAGAGTTTTCGAATAAAATATTTTTCTCTCAGCTCGCGAAGATAGTTCGCGAAGGTAGTGTGCTTTGCGAATGGAAGGAGATTCGCGGTGGCTATTCTAGATCTGCAGAAGTTGGGTTCTCTACGTTGGATTATTGATATTCGTGAGGGAAGTCACTCTATGATGACTTGAGCTCCACAACGGCCCGAGATCTTTGAAGGAGTGAGCTTCGAAAAAATGAAGGAGCTTCATGAAGGCTTGTTTAAGCTTCACGAAATTGGGAGCTTCACGAATTAGGGTGATTTTTGAAGGTACTTCCAAAAGGAATTGCCCAGTGTTTTAGAAGAAAAGTGGTATTCATCTATGGATGAAAGTTGGACATTAACCGAGAATCCATCAATAGTTGAGGATGCATGTAATCATGAAAATGAAGAGACCTATAGGCCTATAAACTATAAGTGGATCCCTTCCAAGTGCAGTGATCAAAGGAAGAGGAATAAGGTAATTATTTCTCTCGGCAGTGATCCAGTGAGAGACAAATAGGGAGTGACCCTTGGGAAAGCAGTGGGATGACCCTAAACATTATAAAGGTAGTGTTCCTAGGCATATAAGTTATCTAGTCCAAACATTATTGGCAGTGAGATTTAGTGGATTTAGTACAACATCACATCACCGTTGTATGCTCCTTGGATGTATCCCAGTGAGGGTGAACCAAGTAAAAATCTCTATGTCTTCCTGGTTGCTTCTTTGCATTGCATCTAAATCATCGTCATCAGATAAAGTAAAAAATAAGTGATCAACATTAACACAGAAGAGAAAACTAAGTGACCCTAATAACAAAAAGGTCAAGATCCATTGGGGTAGGATGAATTTTGAAAAAGAATATCCATACCATGATTCACCCCCCTCTTAGGGTATCTAGGCCCCTTTGGTTCTAACAATTGGTATTGGAGGGAAGGTTTCTTTTATCAGATCTGTTTGCTCTAACTTGGTTCCATCAATTGCTCAAGTTAAATATCCAGTCTTCTCTTATCTCGGTGTGCCCTGGAAAATGTAAGAACTTATAAGAAGAAGCATAAGTCTTGTGAAATTCCCTAGTGTGGAAGTATCAATGGAAAGAGTGTGATTCAGTTGAAAGAATAAAATAGTGAAGAGAATAATGATTTTGATAAATCATATAGTGAAAATACTTACTCATTAAATGATGTAGAAGTAATGAGTGATGAACATGATATTCCAAGTGATGTTGGAACTAATGATGATGAAGAAACTCCCAGAAGGCAAAAAGTGGAAGTTGTGCACAAAACAAAGGAATTGGACCAGATGTTGGATTATAAGATTAAATCTAAAGATATCCATATCCAATTAATGGAAATTGAGGTTAACAAGATAAGAGGATTAAATCAAAGGCTTATAGATGTGGCCACTGATCTCAGGGAGAAGAATGATTCTTAAGCTGAAGAACTGCAAAAGCTATCTATAAAGAGAGAAAAGCTCAAAGCTGATGTTAAGGGAAAGAATGTAAACACATATGAAATTAGGAATTTGAAAGCTAAAAATGATTATCTTTCTACACAACTACCTAAAAAGTTCAGAAGAATCAATGTCTATAATAAGAGAATGCATTTGTCTGTAAATCTGTTGCTTAGAAAAAAGTGAAAGTAAAGGAGAAAAGTGACATGGTGGATAAGATTACACGTGAATTGGAAGAGGATATGTGTAGAGGAAATCTTATTAAGAGAGGAATTCATGTCATACTTGAATCAAGGGATATGAAGATTAAAAATTTGGAAGAAGAGATAGAATCATTAATGAAGGAAGTAGAGAAATCCAATACCAAAGAAAAGTCTAAAATGAAGGATTCCTTGCACTTACTATTTGATTATCATACAAAAAGTGATGATAAAATGAAGAAAGAATATGCTATTTCTTAGGAGAAACAAAAACATATTTTCTCAGCTCAAAGACCATATAGTTAGGCTAAAACCGGCATTGGATTTGATGAATCCCCTCTCGTGCATGATAGAATATAAACCGTGAATAGTTCCAGAAGTGAAAAAAATCCTATAGGTGCTTGAGATAGGCCTAGGAGGACAGTTACAGGAAGTAGAGTCGAAATTTTCATTTCATATGGGATTCATAGCGACACATCAAGATTCTTTTTAGAGGCTCAAGAATACATTTCAGGCTATAAAAATAGAATTTTTTTCTAAATCAGAGAATAAGAATAAGTGTTATGAGAAATCAAAAAGAAGAGTCTCTCAGAGGAAAGCATTTATTAGATGCATTTATTGTGGAAAGAGAAAGGAACTCGAAATGAATTTCTCGACTCCTGTTGTGTATAATAAGAAATCCTACACTAGAAGAGAATGTAGTAGATTGAAAAACAGGGTTACTACCTCAGGGGAATCACAAGGAGATAAACAAAAGGTGTATCAATCACCTTCTCTGTTACACTCACAACAACCCTTGTGGAGAGAATGTGAACAAACCTAGAAGATTAAGGGTAGATCTACTCCAGCTATGAAAAATAAGAATTCACGTTTAATGGATAATCCACCACAAGTAAAAAATAGTGTGGTGACTTAGATATCTAATAAAAGAAAAATGAACAAAGAATGCATTGAAAAATATGCATGTCATGTTCCTTCGCGAGAAGTGGAGGGAAGAGGAAGACCCCTACAATGGTGGACGAAGAAAGGGAATATGACAATTATAGAGATTCCTACCTAGAGAAGGAATCAAGGTAAATGGAATTTTGGTGGAACATCAAAGAAGGAAATGTGTACTAGTGGGTTTAAACCCTAAATGATGAGAAATTCCAGGCCTGCGGAATCTACATATCAGAGAAATACTCAGCATGTGGGTAATGAATGCTTAGTCATATGGACAGAGTAGTGAAATTTGGCTAGGTAGCTAGAAGAAGAAAGGAATGAGTTTCATGATTTAAAAGAAAGGATAAAAGGATTGAATCATCAAGATCAACCACAATCCTCTTCTTGAGGATACCAGAATATCCCCTCTCCCTATGTATATAAATGCTATTAACTGACGATTCATGTGTTTCAGGTTTTAGGGAGATACAATCCAAGGGGAAGTGGTATCTAAAGATGCACAATGGCATCTAAAGATGCAAAGTGTCAAAGTGATTTGCTTTATAGTTTCAATTGACTCAAATCAGGTACCAGAGTTGAAGAAGAAAGGGAGACACAGAGCGCAACAGGAAGTGATTGTGTTATTAACTTTGTATCTTGTTTCCTACACTGAGTTTCTACTCAGTAGGCTTAGAGATTTTGTTAATGGCTCAATGATGGTGTAGAAGAAAAATGTATATGGGTCTAACCACAAGAAGTGTTGCGTAACATAGGGGGGATATCTATGTCATAATAAGATGAATGATATCAATGAGATATAAAGGATGAGTATTTCTGACAAGAAGACATACAGTGGGAGAGTAAAAAAACTTCATGTATTTCATAATCATCTATTTTGTTCTAACAATATGGTATCAGCAGACTGTTTTCAAGATACCAAGAAGCTGCGAGAGAATGTCAACCCTGTTTCAATATGAATCTCAGAAAAGTAGCCGAAAGAAATGATACCACTAAACAATGAAACAGTGAGAAATTTCTTGATGAATGTGATGAGGAGGAAAGAAACAAAGGGGGAGCAGAAGTGGATGATGCTGATTCAAAAAATAATCAGACATGGGAGACTGTTTTGAGGCCAGCTGATAAGAATATCATGGACACTAAATGGGTCTTTCGCAACAAGTTGAATGAAGATGGAACATTTATTCAAAACAAAGCATGACTAGTGTGAAAAGGATACTCCCAGATAGAGGGAATTAATTTCGATGATACATTTTCACCGGTTTCAAGGCTAGAAACAATCAGATTATTCCTAGCCATTGCAGTGTAACGAAAGTTCAAAGTGTTCCAGATGGATGTAAAATCTGCATTTTTGAATGGGGTTCTAGAGGAATAAGTGTATATCGAGTAGCCATATGGTTTACTCATTCATGAGGTTGAGAAAAATGTTTGTAGATAGAAGAAAGAGTTATATGGGTTGAAACCAGCACCAAGAGCATGGTACTCAAGGCTTGATTAGTACTTGAATAATCTTGGTTTCCAGTGTGGTGGAGTTGATTACAATCCCTAGTTATGAAATAACACTAATCAACGGATGATAGTGCTAGTTTATGTTGATGACATAATATTTAGGGGATCAGATGAAGCTCAGTGCAAACAGTTTTCCGAATTCATGAAAAGTGAGTTCGAAATGTCAATGATTAGAGAGATAACAATTTTGGTTGGTCTATAGGTGACACAAGGAAGGAATGGAACATTAATTTCTCCATAAAAATATTCCAATGAGGTTTTGAGAAGATTTGGAATTGAATCTTCCAAGGAGATGAAGAATCTAGTTACTACCCGGATGAAACTATCTAAAGATGAGGATGGAAAGGCAGTTAATATCACAAAATACAGGAAAATCATTGGAAGTCTGTTTTACTTGACAATGACAAGGCCTGAAATTGTATTTTCCACATGAAAAGTAGTGAGATATCAAAGTAATACCAAGGAAATCCACATGATTGCAGTGAAAAGAATACTTCAGTACATCAAGGGCACATTGGATTTCAGCTTGATTTATAGGGACAAATCTCAATCAGAGTTATTGGGATATACTATTGCAGATTGGTCCGGTTCAGCAGATAATAGGAAATCAACGTCAAGAGGTGCTTTCTATCTTGATGGATTGTGTATTTATTGGCTAAACAAGAAGCAAGATGGCATTTAATTGATAACCATAGAAGAAAAGTATATTTTCGCCACTCAAGTTTTCACACAATTATTGTGGATGAAGCAGCAGTTTGATGATATGGGCATTGAAGTGAAATCTTCGATCAGAATCTAGTGCAATAACTCATGTTCTATAAATCTCAGAAAAAATCTCATCCATCACTCAAGGACAAAGCACATTGATATAAAGTATCATTTTATCAAGGATAAATTTGAGCATGGAATCATGATGTTGGAGTATGTGCCTACAGAACTCCAGGTTGCAGACATTCTAACAAAGGCCTTACCCAAGGAAGCTTTTGAGAGGCATCGACTGGCTTTGGGAGTTCAGTCGGCTCCCCAAACTAGAAAAAGTGTGGATGTGGGACACCCCTCTCTCCCCGAGGTTTGATGTGTTTCTCTTTAATGTGACAATTTGTACTCTTTCCAATGTTTCAGACCACAAAGGAGTGACCTTTAGGTTCATTGACAAAGGGTGAGAAATAGTGACTCCTAGATTGGGAGAAACTATGGCTAAGGAAGGAAGAAAATTTCTTAGTCAAAGACATGAGGAGAAGCTAATATGTGGAGCAGTGAGATAGGGGGAGAGAAATGAGATAGGGGGAGAGTTTTAAATATGACGATGCGAGAAGTGATTGACCAAATATTAGATATCACGACAGCTGAGGATCGTGATAAAAGATAAAGAGTGATGTTGGAATGGTGTGAGAAGGTCTCCAACTTTCACCAATTAGTATCAGTGTGGTATCAACAATTGGTATCAGTTAGGAAACTGGTATCAGTTGGGTTTCAATAGTTGGTGGTATAAATGAAGTGATTCATTAATGATCTTTTCATTTAATCTTGTTTCTCATGATGAGCATTTCTCATGTAGGCTTAGAGTATGTGGTGAGTGAATCTTTGGTTTCTATATGAATCGCAAGAGGCAAATGGTGGTAGATGATGGAAGAAGCTTCATTGAGGTATCAAAGTGCAGATAATCATTATGAGAAGAGTTTTCAACAAACCCAAAGGGGGAGATTGTTGGAAAAAAATCCCTCAAGGTAACATTGCAGCATTTTTGGGTTGATTGTGTTTGTTGACAAAGAAAGTTTTCATGGTGAATTTTTACGTTATAGTGATGTTGTTGAAAATCCATGTTTACAAAGAACCATGACAAAGGAATGGATGATTTGGAGGCAGTACAAAAAGAACAGATACAAGGTGGCACTGTTTCCCAGTGGTTGCCAAATTGTTGGGGTCTAAAATTTGGAGTATGGTGAGAATCGTGAAAATTTGATTTCTTTGAAGATCTAATTTAAATATGGAAAAGGCATGAATTTCGCAAAGATAGGTTTTATGGATTGGATTTGACAAAGACATGAAATTTTTTGATGATGATTATTCGCTATTACAACGAGCTTTACGAATAGAAGAATTGAAGAACATTACGGTGGTGAAGGGAATTGCGAGTGAGCTTCACGGTTAAGGCACGAAGGTATTGATGGAACACTCCACGATCAGAATATTTCCATGGTGCTTCGTGATTTTGAGAGAATTTCGGTGGGAACTTCAGAGCTTCGTGATTTGAGCTGACATGGTGCTGACTTCTCATGGAAGGTTTGAGGGTCGGTGGAATCACCTATAAATAGATCTCGACCCCCTTGAGAGAAGTAGATAATTTTCAAAGAAAATATTTTTCTCTTGGCTCATGAAGGTTGTTCACGAAGGTAGTGTGCTTCGAAAAAGGAAAAATATTCTTGGTGACTATTCTAGCTCTATGAAAGTTGGGTGATCTGTATTGGGTCGGTGAGTTTCATGAGGAAAGATGCTCTGTGACGACTTGAGCTCCGCAATGGTCTGAGCTCTGCGAAGGCGTGAGCTTTGTGAAATGGAAGGAGCTTCGTGAAGGCTTGTTTGAGCTTCGTGAAATTGGGAGCTTTGTGAACTAGGGTGCTTTGCGAAGGTACTTCCAAAAGAAATTGCCTAGTGTTTTAGAGGAAAAGTGGTATTCATCTGTGGATGAAAGTTGGACGTTAACAGAGCAACTTTCAATAGTTTAGGATGCTTGAATTCATGAAAATGAAGAGACCTATAGGTATATGAACTATGAGTGGATCCCTTCCAAGTGCAGTGAGTAAAGGAAGAGGAATAAGGTAATCCTTTCTACCGACAATGATCCAGTGAGAGAGAAATAGGGAGTGACCCTTGGGAAAGCAGTGGGATGACCCTAAACATTGTAAAGGCAGTGTGCCTAGGCATAGAAGTGATCTAGCCTGAACATTATTGGAAGTGATCTTTAGTGGATTTGGTACAAAGGTACATCCCGTTGTATGCTCCTTGGACGTATCCCAGTGAGGGTGAACCAAGTAAAAATATTTGTGTCTTCCTGGTTGCTTCCCTGCACTACATCTAAAGTATTATCATTAGATAAAGACAAAAATAAGTGATCAACATAAACACACAAGATAAAACAAAGTGACCCAAATAATAAAGAGGTCAAGATCTAGTGGGGTAGGAAGAATTTTGAAAAAGAATATCAATACCCTGATTCACCCCTCCTCTCAGGGTATCTAGGTCCCTTTTGGTTTTGACATTTAGCAGTGAAAAGGAGGGGTTTTTTCATGGAAAATAATGTTAGTTAAGTTATAGGAATGAAATAACATGGGTGTTATGTGGGCTTTCTAGATTAGGTAAATTAGAAGGAGAAATGGTAGGTTATACATATGTTTATGACCTTTATAATTAAAAAGGATCTCTAGAAGATGAATGTTACGTCTTAATTATTAAAAATGAGAGATACCCCATTTATCCATTTTACACTTATTAATCATGATTAAAAATTTACCATGGTAATTATTAAATTTAATAAAATATATTGTAACCCTTTTTTTTTAGTTTTTTAATTTTAATTTAGGATCCACTTAACCTAATTCAATTTCAAAATAAGGCAATGTCAACTTGTAAATTAATACATAAGGTATTGAAAAATATGTTTTTATAGAAAAATTTCATTTTATATATCAAAAGTTTTTATTCTTATTTCCAACAAATTATTAATTTAATCAGTTTTTTTTATTTTTTATGTGTTTAAACATCATATTATTTTCATATTTTATTGTATATTAATCTAATTGTTGTAGATAAAATATGTATAACTTGTATAAAAGTAACTCTTTGATAACAAGCATTTTACTTTTACCTTGGTAATTAATATTTATCCTAATTAATTTTTTTATGACTAACAGTAATATTGGAATAACTACATAATTTTGAACTACTGATTCTAAATATACATTCTATTTTATCAAATAAAATTAATATTTAAATGGGAATATTAATTTTAACATTTGTGAGAATAAAACCTATTTTAGTATAAAAATCCCTAAAATTTATCTCATTCTAATATCATTATGAATAATTCAAAAATGAAGCTAATTTTATTAAAATAAAATTCTAAAATTCAGGAATTAAACATTTAAATGTAATTATGAATAATGTCTCTTTAGAGTAAGAATTGTGTGATATATTAGGATGTAATGTTTACCTAATATTCTAGGGTCTTAGGTATTAAATTATACCCCATTAAATAATTTTATCCTTGGAATTAGGGTATATTATATTGAACAAATGCGGAAACACATTTCTTATATATTCTTTAAGATCTCAAGTTTCCTCTTCTAATTTTTTAATTATCTAATGGAAATTCACAAATAATTTTTTTTTGATTCTGTAATAATCCCTCTTTGGTGTTAATAATTGAGATAAGTTTATCATTATAAGGCAATTTTGTCTTTAAATCTATATAATTAGATGTGAGAAAAAATGTTGTATTTGTAATGTATTTCTTTAGTAATGAAATATGGAATATGTTATGTACTTTTTGAAGGTTGGGTGTCATAACCAATCAGTAATATATAACTCCAATTATTTCTCGTATTTTAAATGGTCTAATATACCTATGTATTGAATTTTCTTTTTTTCTTCAAAATATTATATCTCCCTTCTATGGTGAAACCTTAAAGAATAAAACATCCCCAACATGAAATTCCATTTATATCCTTTAATTGTCAATATAAATATTTTTTTTCTCTAGGATTCTTTAGTATGATCCTGAATAATTTATAACTTAACATTTATCTTATCTATAAGAACATGTCCAACTATCTTTCTCTCTAGGATTTATTTCCAAAAAATTAGAGTACATCACATCTTCCCATAAAATGATTCATATGGTTCCATCTAGATTCTTAAACAGAGGTTATTATTGTATAAAAATTCCACTAAATGAAGATAATAATCCCACACACCTTATAATTTAGGAGAACATGATATCAGAATGTATTCCAAAGTCCAAATAGCCCTTTTAAGCTTCCCATCAATATTGGGATAAGAGGTGGTGCATAATTTTATATCAGTATTGAGAGTCATTTGAAGCCTCCTCTAGAATTTTTATGTGAAATGAGGGTCATGATCATATATAATCAATATAGGTTCCTTAAGAAGCCTTTTTATTTCATTTATACATATCCTAATAAAGTTCTCAAGGGTTAGATATTATATTATTTATAAGAAATGAGAAGACTTGGAAACATGATCAATGATGAACCATATAACATTATTAATACTCTGAGTCTTTAGGAGTCCATTGAAACATTCCATTATGAAATTATCCCAATTCCATATATGTATAAGTAGAGGTTTCATGAATCCCTTAGGGTGTTTTATTTTAGACTTTACCTGTTATCATATTATGCATATGGACACATAGTCCACAATTTATAGCTTCATACCATTCAGCTAGAAATGTTCTATTAATTTTCTATACATATTTACTTTACTAGGGTGTATAGAAAATTTGGAGCTATGTGATTTATATATCATTTACCTCTTCAACTCTGGTATGGATGGAATATAAAACCACTTTACAAACATCAACATTCTATATCTATAAATAATGTCTAATTTATATTTATTTATTACTTTAATCTTCCTTTTTAAGTCATCATCGTCCTTTTGGGAGTTCTCTACCCTTTATAATAAGGATGGTTTATAAATTTATTTGAAAATGAATGATGGATCCCCTTGACTAAAAATTACCATATTTTTTTTATTGTATGTTTATATATAGTATACTTGGAAATCATTATCATGGTTATAACTCCATGATCTTTCTTACTCAATACATCATCCACATTGTTTACTTCATAGGGTGGTAGTGTATCGAGAAATCATATTCCCTGATTAGTTACAACCATATTCTTTTCCTCATGTTAAGATCCTACTAAGATAAGATATAATTAAAACACTTACAGTCCATATATATACTACATATTTCACCATAGGGGTAGTGTATACATATTTTCAATGAAAATATTATGGATGTTAACTAATTTTCATAAGTTTTATAGTTATATTAATTGAATTTCAATTACCTTAATTCTTATACCATAACATTATAGTTCTTCATAAGGATGGAACCATGTAATTTCATTAATACATCGCTATATACTACCAATCCTTTCTAACATGGTGGTAAAGTTCATACTAATGAATTAACTAGTCTCCTCTTTAGACCTAAAATATTTTCCTCAAATTCCTATAACTATATGAATTTAACCCATTTACTTTTTAACTTGGTTAAAAAGTTGTCTAATCTAGAAAAATCTTGAACAAGTCACTGATAGTAACCTACTAAAACTTGGAAAATTTGTATCTCACTTATTTTTGTCTGTGTATACCATTCCTTGAATACCTTTTTATTTTAAGGGACAACAGATAATCTATCCTTTGAGATAATATACACAATAAAATAAATTTCATTAATCTAAAATTTTCACTTGCTATATTCCCATATAATTCCTTATTCTTGAGGGTCTCAAAAATTATTTACAGATAAATCTTATACTATTTATTCCTCTTGAAGTATATCAAGATATCATTAATGAACGCCAGGATGAATTTATCAAGATACCCCTTGAATTATATATTAATTATATCTATAATGATATAAGGTGCATTATTAAATCCAAATATAATTACCATAAACTCATAATGTTCAAGTGTTGTTCAAAATTTCATATTCAGTATATGATCCTTCTTTACCTTTTATATGATAATTAGGAGAGTGAAGATCAATATTTAAAAATTATTTGTGTCCTTTAATTTTATTTAATAAGTAATCAATTCATGGTAAAGGATTATTATTCTTTATATTATGACATTGATATCCCTATAATTGATGCACAGTATCATAAACCCATCTTTGTACTTTATTGATAAATTAGGGGTTCCCCATAGAGAAACACTAGGGATTATAAATCTCTTATCACAAAACACCAATAACAATTTATTCAAGTCCACCAACTTCATTGGTTCCATTCTATTTTTAGTTTTATATTTAATACTTACATCATGAATGAGTTTAATAGAGAAATAAACTTCATGTTACAGTTGATGACTAGATAATTCTTCTAAAAAACATTAGTGAAATTTATTACCATGGGTATATCCTATATTCTTATGATACATTCCTCATCCATAGATCATTATTGATCTTCCTCTCAATATATAATTTCATTAATGAGATCTACCAAGGGAGGATCTAGAGATGATTTAGATGATGAAATTTACCCTCTAAAGAAAAGAGATTCCACTTCAACTTCATGAATCATAACCTCATTCTCTTGGAAATAATTGTTTTACAATGTCCTTTTAAAGGTGATCCATACCAATTATTATATCAAAGTAAACTATAGGTACAATAACCTTGATTGAAAATAGGATATTTCAATGCATCATAATTATAACTTCCTAACACAACTTTATTGCTATATAATTCCCACTCAGTGTCTTAATTGATAAATATCTTACTAGGTTGCAAGGTAAATGTCTAGGGTTTTTGGTAAACATGGATGATATAAAAGGAAAAAGTTATAGTATAAAATAAAGCAGTATCTAACTTTGAGGCTATGATAAATGTACCTTACACCACATCATTAATAATTTCTAATTCATATATGTTATTCACATAAGCTTATCCATTCCCCTATTCCTTTTCTAAGGTAAATTATCACGATGTTTGGGGAATTTGTTTTTATAATGTCCCTTATCCCTATAGTTAAATCATTAAACATCGACATCCTTTACCATACCATTAGATTCATGAGTTTGAAAGAAATTTTATATGAACATGTAATAAACTCTTGTTACCTTCCTTCAAGCCTTGGAATGTTTCTTTTAATAGATAGAATATGTGGTAAATCCCATATTTCATTTATTACCCTTTTCCAAATTGTTCCTCCCATAATTTTTACCCAACATATTATTATCCTTATTTTATTGAAAAAATGAATCCTATAGAACTCATTTTCTATAATAATGGATCTTGAGACTATATCCTCTTATAATGAAAAGATCTAAGAGACCAAAAAACATTAATGACTTGGATTTAACCCATAAAATAAGTGGTCAATCCTACTTTCTGTTCTACATAAATAGTCCACAACATGTCTATCCATACTTGAAAAGTTATCCACATGCTCTCCAATATTCTCCTCCTCTATTTTCTAAGATTGAAGAATTTACTTTCTATTTATACACTTTTATCATGAGGAAAATATTTTTCAAATATTACCACATTAAAAAATATATATTCCATGCATTGGTATCATCTTACTCTTTAGTATTTTAAATTAGTGGATGCTATTATTCCATATCCACCTTCTGTTGATATACCACCATGATGACCTCCTACTTTTAAAAACTTCCCAAATAATGAAGGTTATTCTCTAGGGACTTGATTCATTGTTTAGCTAGAAATGGATTTGTAGTTCAACTGAATGCTTGATCTTTTTTTCACATAAAGAAGTGTCACATAGCTACACCATGTTGTGAATCAGTTGGTTACTCTATGTGAGAAGGAATATTTTTTCATAACCTGGGTGAAAAACCCTAATATAGTTATGATCTGATTAGCCTCAAATCTAGCTTTATTAACATGTTCTGGGGGAACATCCCTATATTTATTATGATTCTTGATATGGTTCCCGTTCCATATATTAGATTCCATTTTTATAAAATAGAATAGGCATAATAATCTCATGATATTGAATTGTAAAATATAATTTCTATTAAATTTTATTGAGAATACCCTATAAATCGTGATGTTTTTATAGTAATTTTGATATATTACTTGTTTCATCTAAATATAATCCCCATGGTTTCTATTAAAATTAATTTTATACTAATTGTAACTTCCTTGACTCCATAAACCCAAATCTATAAATTATATTACATTATTGGTAAAAAAATAGTTATTGAAGTATCCAATAGTTTAGTAGTATTGTAAGACTAGATACATACATTAAATTACAAAACATAAGATATAACATCAAAATCTTGAGATAAAATTATTATCCATTCCATTATATCCCAAAAAAATTCACATAGTCCTCCTCCTTTTTATTAGGGAAAGAAAAAAATTATGAGTGAGCTCTAATTCTTAGTATTGAGTAGCATAGAGCAGAATCCTTCATAACATAAATATGTCATAAGTGATATGGTGGAAATAGATAAATAACATGAATCCAAAATAAACTAAAACTAATGTAATTCTATATCCATGATAATAAATGAAAACATGGATAAAAATAATCATTATTCTTATAATAATGGAATGCATAATACAGAATATCAAAACATACTTTCAAGTCTTTGCTCCGAGACACCTTCCTATCATGGGAAGAGATATGCACCAAAAACCAAAATGTATTTATCAAATGAGACATGTCAATGCATCAAGGGTCTATATAATCTCTAGCCCAACACATCACCTAATTAAGTCCAATTATGCATATGAGAAATCAAGATCTTTCATATCATTCACTAAGGGACCTCTTACTAAGTAAAACTTGGATATATAAATATATATAATGATAAATGTTGAAATAAAATACTTCCTTATTAAATAGAATAATTTTCTTTTCTAGGATAACATCCATTAATCAACTTAATACTATGGGGTACCATCAATGCAACATGAATTTCCCTCATCAAATAAATATAAGGGTGAGGGTACATTCAGTGTGATGAGTTAAATAAGGAAGATAATAATTGGGTTCAATATTTTTTATTAGTAGGAGACAAAGGAAATGGTAATAAATATAATTTATCATGGTTTATTAAGATCATGTGAATATTCCAAAGCATATCCCATTGGAGTATCTAGATAGGTGTGTGGTCATAGGACAACTCATTTTGTATCAAGGTGATGATTGAGTAAAGTATAAACAAATGATTTTCAAGGTGATTACACCTAGGTAAATCTTTTCCAAAACTATATCCACTTTACAGTATCAAGATATGGATTTATTTTTTAGGACATTAAAAACACTTTTACTTTACCAAAATGCAGGATGGGTTCTCTACCATAGAAAAGATTGTGTTTTATAATGGTTTTAGTAATTCTTGAATAATAATAATATGAGGGAGGTACAAAATTATATCATTTTAAATACAATAAATTTTATATATAATATGGAAAAAAATCTTTTATGGAGATATATGAACCACACAAAACAAAATAGGTGGTAAATATAACATGGATCCCAAATAATAAAAATTGAGATAGAAAAACACCATATATGGGTAAAGTAGAAAATTAATCAAACCCACTTAAAATAGAGGGCCTAAAATTGATCTTTAAATTATATAAATAAATAAATTTAATTATATAACATATAAAATAGTCAGTATATACACCATATAAATGAATTTAGGTTCATAAAAACAAAATCTTCCTAATGAGAAGAATTTGAGGCGAAAATGATTACCTATTGCCCTAATATCCATGAACATAATATAATATCATGTTTAAAAAACATATCTATATTAATAAATTAATTAATAACCATAACCATAACCATAGAAATTTATATTTATATTATCTATAAATATTAATTCTCTATATGAATTATACCAATTTTTCACAAAGAGTGTTTATAGTTTTGGTCATTTGTAATCATTTGATAATAGTGGTGTCTGTGCTCATTATTATTAAAAAATTTATTATTAATAGATCATTAATGTTAATTTATGGCATTATTTATAATTATATACGATGTTTTAAATTCCTTTCATGGGTTTTCCAGTATTTACCCTCAAAGATGAAATCTATAATAATCATGTTTCAGGGATTCTTCCTGATTGAACTATGTTTTGTTAATTAATGAATTAAATATATATAAAACAACAAAAAATGGAAACAAATAATTATGTACACATTTATAACATATTATAAAAATTATTCTATTCCCACTGTCATTCATGAAATTATTTCATAATATTATTCAAGTTGGTGGTTAAATCAACCCAAACATGAACGTACATTGATTTAATGAATGATTATGAGGTGTTTTTGTTGTAATATCATTTTAACATTACTATAATGATCTTATTTAGTGGTTATTAGTGTGATACAATAGAATTGGAATTATTTATAATAATAATTAATTTATAATTTTGCATTAATCAATTTGAATACAAGGTTATCCTCTCCATATACTCATTTTAAACAATTAAATTAACGATAATCATTTGATGATGATATCATTAATATGATCTCCAATATTTCATAACATAAACTTAATGATATCATAAAAATAATATTTATCCTTTAATCACACCTTAAATCTAGTATTATATGGTTGTGAATAGAATCAAAACACATTGCGTTATGGAGGCGGTAGTCCACACAATTCAAAAATGATGGTTTCATTTATTTTAAGGGAAGGGGAAAAGGAAGTTAGTGTTTATTTACAAAATATAAAAACATTTAGTATTTTATAAATACTTAAGTATTCATATAATATTGGAAAAAATAATTTTAAAGGTAATGATAAAAAGTAAAACATGTTAGTGGATAGATTAAACTTATGTTAAAAACATTGGGTTTATCTTGGAGGATTCCATGTAATGGAAGGAATTTGGATAATATAATATGACCAAAAACATAGGAGAGTTAAAATTGATTATATAGGAAGGAATGAGGTTATAGTTTTAGGAGGAAACTGAATTTTTATATTTGTATGTAAGGGACGGTGAGATGCCACCTTTTTAAGTGAAAAATAGGATCCTTTTCATGAAAAATAAATTAAGGTAAGGGGTATGAATAAAATAACATGGTTGATAGGAAAGTTTAAGGAATTAAGTGAATTAGGTGTACATATTAAAGTAATGAAATGTTTTTATGACTTTAATACCTAATAAATCTTTCTTGAAGCTTTATGTGACCATTTAATTATTTAAAAATTGGGATACCACATTTCCACATTTTATCATTATTAATATTAATTAAAAATTACCATGGTAATTATTTAATTATAAATAATATTTTAGGACCCTTCAAACCAAATTTCAACACAATTAATCAAAATTTTGGATCAATTTAACCTAATTTAGTTTCTAAATATGATAAAATTAACTTTTAAATTAAAACTTAATGTACACGGAAAACCGTTTGCATGAAAAAATGTCATTTTATATATGATTCCAATGGAAACATGCGGGTTTTCCTAAAGTTTGATTGTTGGGATTTAATATATATTCTATAATTAATTTCATGTACACCACTTTAATACTTAAAGAAAACTACCAATGGTTCCCACATCTATAACTAATTACAGACCTACTTTCCAAAGGCAGGTGTTCAATCAGGGTTTCAGATGCAACGATGCTTAGGAACTCACATTGACCAATAGCATGAGAGGTATAGATCATCACACCCTTTTAGGGGAGATTTATTACTACATAATTTCTCTCTTATAGATATATTATATCTTCTATAATCTCTTTCTAACCCCGATACATGACCAGTTACACTAAAAAAATGATCATGTGTTGAATCCATCCATGTGTAATGAGGGGTTCTATTTATGAGAACATTTGTTTATATATGAGGTTCTTCATCAATCTCCCATTATTTTTTAAAATGGGTATATGATTATATTTGTAATCCATATAACCAGGAACTCTATATTTTACTTCCATCAAGGGAAGTGATTACTATTTTGAGGATGCAAGTAAACATTTTTTAGGAATCCTACATTTTCTGTTTATTATAGGAATAACAACCCATGTAGTTCATTGAAACTGTGTAGTTTAATGTCATGCATAATGTAAATTTATAAGGGAACTTAGGTACTAGGTATTGATCACAATTATTTCGGAGGTATCCTACATATTCTATTTATAGTAGGAATCAGAGTCATCATAGCTTTAATTTTCCATCAAGACATACCCTGAGGTGGATACCATTGTATAGGGGGAGTCATATCATTCCACTAACTAGGGATTATACACCATTTTTTCCCTAAATGGGGATTATTAATGATGTAAATTATATGACCATTTCATATCCCTAAGACCGTATGATTGATGTTATTAATATTTTCATAACTTATTATATTCCCCCTTTACTGATTTTATATGAAATGTGCATAATTTGTGTGAAATATTAATGTTTTAATATCAAGTATAATTTTTGAGAATTTTTAGAAGTAGTCCAATTGAGTCAGTTTAATGTTTTAATAATAACTATCACTATACTGATCCAAATTGTGTGGTTATTGTTTTTTAGGATTCTACTTTCAATATAAAACATTTCATTAGAAGGTACCACGAGACAATTCTTCCATTTGAAGGGTCATATGGTCCTCACAAACAAGACCAAAGAATCTGTGAACAAACTGGACCAGCCTTGAAGATTGATTTACTGGGCTTAATACAGAATTCTAAAAACAATAACTCTCCACAATAATTCTGGGAAACCTACATGTCATCTTGGATAAAAATTTCAAGTCCCAAATCCAAGTACAACGGGCCCAAATGAAGCTTTGAAGTCCATCCCACCATTCTGGACGAGAATTAAAATCAGTATAGTATGAATGACATATCTCATTATGTAAGCATCAAATCGAGCTTAGATTTTGCAGTGTGAAATAGGAGATATAGGCAGCCGACTTTGTTGAATAACCCATTCGGATTTGAAGGCATATTCATATTCAAAAACCCTTTCACATTCTGGACTTCAAAAAGGCTGGATTGAAATGGACAGTTTTACTTTGTTTACTCAACCGGCCATACCTATTGATCCTTAATTCCAAATGACTCCAAATTTTGAGAGTATCCTGAAAAATTTATTATCTACAACTTTGAATAATGAGATTTCTCAATATTCGGCTGTCATGATGTCTATATCTTCGAGCCAATTGGAGGGGTATTGCTAAAATGTAAACAGTCCACTCCTTGGGCTATAAATACTCTCCCCTTCTCTCCTTGAAAGGGGTTGGCATTTCAGAAGAGAGAATAACATATTGGCACGACCAAAGCCTTGAAAAAGTCTTGGGATGACCTGCCATACTCATGTTTTCACTTGAGAGACCTTTTCTCCTCTCTTTTTTTCACTTACTTTCATGTTCTTTGTTTTGTAATTTTGTAAGTCCTTTCTTTTGTAATTCCATTTTAATGAAAGTTTCTTCTTCAATATCTCTTATTCTAATCCACCTTCTGTAGTTTAATATTTATGTTCTTAAAATATTTTAAATTCAGTTGAATCCCCTTCCCTTATTTTTCTTCCTCATTCAATCGAAAATCCGTTTTTAATTATCATCATCGTTCGTGTGTGTGTGTCGACGTACCACTCTTTTCTAATCCCTTTCCTTTTCTTCTCTTATTAATTTATAATCATAATAATTATAACCAGATTACTAAACACCCAAATAGCTGAGTAAATCTCTCATTGGGGTGAGTTATAATTTAGGTATGTTAAGTGATTGAGAGCTTCTGCTCGATGAATATTCTTTGAATTAAAATTGTGTATGTTGGACTTAACATGTCATGGATTAATGACTTGTTTTGTTTAACATGTGGTTTCCAGGAATTATTGGAACCATAAATACACCACCATAAACAAGTACTGATTGATTTTATAATCCTAGTTAATTTATGTCTTGGATTAAGGCTTTAACTATTAGGAATTCTAATCGACGTCAACTTGTGAAGTGGGTGTTAATTTAAATGCAATATAAAGCAAAGCTCAAGGATATCACAAGATTAACTCCCTAATAATGAACTCATCCCAATATTTATCAATTTGTTAAATAAATTATACTCAATCAATCGTTTCAATTAATATCTGCAAAAAACCCCCCTAATGAAATTACAATCAACTAAAAACAATCGACTATTACGAAGTACCATCGCTGAGGATTCGACCCGAGTGCTACTATACACATTAGCAGAGCACCAGAACCTTGACCGGTCGATAGGCGACAATTGGCTGCGCATTTCAAATGGTGTCGTTGCCGGGGATGGTGCTTTATGTAGTCATTAGTTTCTGGTTATTGTAAAAAAACTCCAAAAAAAGACAAAATTTAAAATAAATTGAAAAAAAACACAAAGAAAAACCCGTCTTCCTCTTAAAAATCATAAACTGAAAAAAATACAAGGAAAAACTTGTATTCCTCTTTCTTCCAAAATCCCTCTGAATGCCCCGTAGCCTCCCAAACAATCCCTTGGATTTTTTTGACCCTGAAATTGAGCAAACACTTCGCCAACTTAGGAGGAACATAAGAGATACTCAAATAATTCAAGAACTAGTCCTTGTCCAACCAGTTGAATTTGAAATGGCCAATCCTAGGGAACAAACCCTTAAAGAACTTGCTGCCCCTGATATGAATTACCAACCTCTTGGTATTCAATATCCAAACATAGAAGCGGACTTCGAACTCAAATCGGGTTTGATTCATCTTCTCCCTCATTTTCACGGGCTAGCCGGTGAGGATCCACATCTGCACCTTAAAGAGTTCCAAGTAGTGTGCTCTACCATGATGCCTCAAGGGGTTTTTGAAGAAAAAATCAAACTCCGAGCCTTCCCTTTTTCCCTAGCTGACACTGCTATGTCATGGCCCTACTACCTACCTCCTGGTTCCATAACCACATGGAATGACATGAAGCGGCTTTTCTTAGAAAAATTCTTTCCTACTTCTCGTACTGCCTCTATCTAAAAGGAAATAAGTGGTATTCATTAGTTCCCAAGTGAATCACTCCATGAGTACTGGGAGAGGTTCAAAAATCTTGTGGCAACCTTCCCACATCATCAAATCCATGACCAACTCTTGATCCAATAATTCTATGAGGGGTTACTGGCTATGGATAGAACTCTCATTGATGTCGCAAGTGGTGGTGCTCTGGTTGATAAAACAGCTGCAGCTGCAAGAGATCTCATAAGTAACATGGCTTCAAACACACAAAAATTCCATACTCGAGCACATGCTCAAGTCAAACAAGCCCAAGATAATCAATAAATTGAGCTGAACAAAATGACTGAGTGGATGAGTGAACTTACAGGTCTTGTGCGACAGCTAGATGTGGCTACCAAATCCCCAACCTCGTCTTCTCCGCAATCAATGTTTCCTGGACCAATAAAAAACTGGGGAATCTGCAACTCTCCATCTCATCCAACTGACACTTGTCCACAACTTCAAGAGGATCAATTCAATTCATCTGGACCAATGGATCTCAATGCAGCATATGCTCAGCGGAACACCAATCCTCAACTATCAGGTCAGTTTGTAAGAAACTTCAACCAACCTCACTCTGAGCCCTTCTCCTCTAACTTTAACCAAGGATTGAGGTATGGTAATCCCATCTCTCATCCCCCTCAATTCCCTACTCAAAACCCAAACCAATTACAATATGGTCAAGGTGGTGGTAACTTCCATCAACCTTATCCTTTTGTTCCTCAACCTCAAAGGAACAATCCTCCTCCTGGATTCCATTATCCCAGTGAGCCTTCCCAATTCCAAAACCAATACAATCGATTTCCCAAGAACCAAAATCATGGCAATCCCAATCTGGGACAAGCCTCTTCTTCCAAGAAACCATGGGAAAGTGCAGTGGAAGATCTTGCCTCTTTCACCCGTTCTAGACTTAAAAACATTGAAACTCAAATAGGTCAACTTGCATCCCACCTGAGCCAACAACAACAATCAAATTCTTCCCAACTCCCACCTCAACCATTACCCAACCCCAAGGGTAATGTAAGTGAAATTGCACTTAGATTAGGAAAGCAACTTGATATGCCTCAAGATAAATCCTCAAACCCTCCTTTGAATTTTGAACTAGAAAATGAAAAGAAAAATAAATTGAAAAGGAACCTGAATCCATTCCCTTACCTCCTTCTATTACACTTAGGAATACAATTCCTTTTCCTCAAGCTGTTTCTAAACCAAGGAAGTCCTTTGAACCCGATCCTGAAATGCTCGACATGTTTAGACGTGTTGAAGTCAACATTCTCCTCTTAGATGCCATAAAAAAAATTCCTAAGTATGCCAAGTTTCTTAAGGAATTGTGCACCCACAAGAGGAAACTTGGGACCTTTGAAAATGTTTCCACCCAGTATTCTATTCCCATAAAGTGCAAAGATCCAGGGACCTTTACAATCCCATGCCAAATTGGAAGTTCCAACTTTGATGATGCACTCATAGACCTAGGAGCCTCAATTAATGTCATGCCCAAATCCATCTTCTCCAACCTTGGTCTAGGTCCCTTACATCCAACAGGTGTTTTCATTTAGTTAGCCAATCGAAGCACAGCCATTCCTAAGGGAATAATTGAGGATGTCCTTGTCCGAGTCAATGATCTTATCTTCCCTGCTGATTTCTATGTTCTTGACATGGAAGGTGAGACGAACTCTTCTCGATCTCCCCTAATTCTAGGAAGACCATTCCTCATGACTGCGAGAACCAAGATTGATGTCCATTCAGACATCTTATCCATGGAATTCAGTGACCAACTAGTCAAGTTCAACATTTTCCAAGCCATGCGATACCCATCTGAGGATCACTCTGCATTCTCAATCCATGCTTCTGAGGACACTTCTAAGAGTCAATCGAACCCCAATCCACCATGTTCTTCATGTTATAATGATTAAGGATATTGTGAAATCTACACCATGATTAACAAAGTCATAAATGGTGAAGTTGATGTGGACCTTTCATTCATAGACTCCATCAATTTAAAGGATCTTGAAAACTCTCTTGAATCCCATCTCAACTCTGATCTCTACTGCTTCACCTTGGACAGTATTAAGGAAAATGAACCCGAAGCAACTGAAGTCCCTTCTTCCATTCCTGAGTTATCGAGCCTAAAAGTGAAAGATGAGAATGATCTGAAACCTCTTCCTGCACACCAGAAATATGAATTTCTCTTCCATGATCACTCATATCCTGTCATTATCTCCGCCACACTTACTGAAACTGAGGAGTCCAAACTTGTTCAAGTATTAGAGGAAAACAAAAGGCCCTTAGGTTGGACCATAGATGACATACCAGGAATCAACCCTACCCTTTGCATGCATCACATCCATCTTGAGGAGTCATCCAAACCAATTAGACAACCAAAAAGAAGACTCAATCCACTCATCCTTGAGGTAGTTAGGGAAGAGATCACCAATCTTCTTCAAGCTGGTATTATCTACCCAATTTCTGATAATGAATGGGTTAGTCCAATTCAAGTTGTACCTAAGAAGGGTGGGATAACTGTTGTCACAAATGAACATGGAGAGGTAGTCACAACTCGAGTGAAGAACAAATGGAGTGTGTGTATCGACTATAGGAAATTGAATGTTGAAACCCGAAAAGATCACTACCCTCTTCCATTCCTTGATCAAATGCTAGAAAGATTGGCTGGAAAGTCACACTATTGCTTTCTTGATGGATACACCGGCTACTTCCAAATCCCAATCGCACCTCAGGACCAAGAAAAGACTACATTCAAATGCCCCTTTGGAACATATACATATAGAAGGATGCCTTTTGGACTTTTCAATGCTCCTGAAACATTCCAGAGGTGTATGATGAATATCTTTTCAGAATTCATTGAACACTACATGGAAGTCTTCATGGATGACTTCACCATTTATGGTGAGTCATTTGAATCTTGTTTTCATTCACTCTCTCTAGTCCTTCAAAAGTGTGTCAAGTGTAACCTTGTGTTAAATTTTGAAAAATGTCACTTCATGGTTGCAAATGGGATTTTTCTAGGGCACATAGTTTCAAAAGATGGTATTGAAGTCGATCCTGCCAAAATTGAAGTGATCCAATCACTTCCTGAACCCAACTCTTTTCGAGACATCAGTTCATTTCTCTGTCATGATGGTTTCTATCGGAGATTCATCCATAACTTCAGTAAAATTTCCCTCCCACTCACTCGTTTTCTCTAAAATGATGTCACCTTCCATTTCAATGAGGTTTGCAAGAGAGCCTTTGTTGAACTCAAAACTGATCTAACATCTGCCCCAATAATCCAACCCCCAGATTGGTCATTACCCTTTGAGTTGATGTGTGATGCTTCTGATAAAGCTTTTGGGGCTGTTCTTGGTCAAAGAAGAAAAAGAATTCCTCATGTCATCTATTATGCCTAAAAAACATTGGATGAAACTCAATCTCACTACACTGTCACTGAAAAAGAACTTTTAGCAGTGGTTTTTGCCTTAGATAAATTCCGGTCCTATATCTTAGGTGCTAAAATCATTATCTTCATAGACCATTCTGCTATTAAGTTCTTACTCAAGAAAAGTGATTCCAAACCGAGGCTAATAAGATGGATCCTAATGTTCTAAGAGTTTGACCTTGAAATCAAAGATAGACCTGGAAAAGAAAACCCTGTGGCCAATCACTTGAGTAGAATTTCTAATTCTTATCATTCAGAAATCATTGATCCTGAATTCCCCATTGATAACCTTTCGTCTCTCACTCCAAAGTTACCATGGTATGCCCCAATTGTAAATTATTTGGTTTCTGGTGTTTTTCCTGAAATGCTTTCAAAAGAACAAAAAATGAAGTTGAAAAGTGATTCAAAATACTATTTTTGGGAAGAAAATAAACTTTGGAAAACTGGGGCTGACATGGTAATAAGGAGATGTGTCGATGAAAACGAACATTCTTCCATATTAGAATTTTGTCACTCACTTCCCGGAGGTGGCCACTTTGGACCACAAAGGACCTCCCGAAAGGTCCTAGACTCTGGATTCTTCTTGCCTTCACTCTTCAAGGACTCACATGAGTTCTTTCAATCATGTCCCACTTTCCAAAAGTTTAGCACAATCTCCAAAAGAAATGAAATGCCCCAAAATCCCTTAATCTTTTGTGAAATCTTCGATGTTTGGGGCATTGATTTCATGGGACCATTTCCCCCTTCCAATGGATTCTCATACATTCTTCTTGCGGTCGATTATGTTTCAAGGTGGGTTGAGGCCAAACCCACTAGGAAGGATGATGCTCATGCAGTTAGTGAGTTCCTAAAGACCCACATCTTCCAAAGATTTGGCACTACACGTGCCTTTATCAGTGACTTAGGAACCCATTTTTGTAATAGAACTATGGAAGCTCTTCTGAAAAAGAATGGGGTTGTACATAAAAATTCAACTATATATCACCCTCAAAAAAATGGCATGGGTGAACTCTCTAATGGAGAAGTGAAAAGGGTACTTGAGAGAATTGTTAAGACCACCAGAAAAGACTGGCCTGAGAGACTTGGTGAAGCCCTTTGGGCTTATCGAACTGCCTATAAAACACCCATTGAGATGTCTCCTTTTAGGCTAGTTTTTGGTAAAGCATGTCACTTACCAGTTGAAATCCAACATAAGTCTTTTTGGTTTGTGAAAACCTGTAATTTTGATTGTGAAAAATATGGTGAAGAAAGATTTTTGCAATTGGATTAATTGGAGGAGCTTCGACTTGAATCCTATGAGAATTCCAATCTGTACAAAGAGAAGGCTAAGGTACTCCATGACAGAAACATCCTGAGAAAGGTATTTCATGAAGGTGAAAAGGTAATTCTCTTCAATTCTCGATTCCGACTTCACCCAGGTAAGCTTAATTCTCGTTGGGAAGGTCCTTTTGTTATTACTAATGTTTACCCATTTGGTGCAGTGCAAGTCCAAGACCCCTCTTCCAAAAGGACATTCGTGGTTAATGAACATCGGTTAAAGCATCACCATGAGAGGATGCACAATCCTGGATCAACATCAACTTCCACTGGCTCCCCAACTTCTCTAGCCGACCTACCACTAGGTGGAGAAGGCGACCCGCCAAATCCAAACCAGGGGCACCTCTTTCCCTTTAACTCTCTCTATCTCTTCCTCTCTCTACCTCAATCTTCTTCTTCCTCTCTCTTTCATTTTTTTACCATTTTCTTTATCAAAACCTTTATTTTTCACTTTCTCTTTTGTCTGGGTGTATCTTTACAAAAATAAAAACCTAAAAATCCAAAAAAAACCAAAAAAACAATCACTTAAAAAATACAAAAAAATTATAAGTCATGCTTATACTCACCATCGAGTTTTGAAATTTTTTCCAACAATTTTGGGGAGTTAACAAACATGTTTTCATCTCAAAATTTTTGTATTTTCATCATAAAATTGGATAAAGAATCTTGTGTCAAAACCAAAAAATTTTGAATGCTCTATTTTTGATTTGGAAAATGCTTTTCCCAAACTGCGAGAACAAACAATTGATTTCATGCCAAGGCCACCTATGACCATCTTTTCAAAATGTGTTTTTTCACCCCCATTTTTGAGTCTTGAGTTTGTGAACCTTTGATCTGAATTTCCTACCTTAGTGTGTATTAATATGATAGAGGCATTTTCTGAACCGCATGAAAATCACAATAGCCAAATAGAATCCCATTTACCTTACATTAACCCTCCTTTTTAAAGCCCCTTTGAGCCTATGAAAACCTTTTCCTTGATATCCACATTACAATCCCAATACCTTATCCCACCTAATATCAACATGGATTTTCATTGCATAAGTTTTTGAAATTTAAGTGTGGGGGGGAATGGATTTCATTTTTGGGTATCATTTCCTTAATTTCTGGTGTGTTATCATATGCTTGAGGGAAAGAATCCATTTTAGTGTGTGTGGGGGGGGGAGGTTGTCATTCAGTGAATGTATTGTAAAAATGATATTGAAAAGTGTTAAAAAAATCAAAAAAATCAAAAATCAAAAAAAAAATCAAAAAAAAATGAAAAAAATGGGTTGTGTCTTGGGTAGGTCAAAAATCAATATTCCTAAACCTTTTATCTTTTTATAACTATTACAATTAGTGTTGTGAGGAGATCAATCATGGGTTGGGTTATGAGTGTGAGATCTTTTCCAAGTTCAACTTTCGAAAAAACAAAGAAAAAAGGAGAAGAAAAAAAAGAACACTTGCATTATATTCTTATTGGGAGAAGTTCTGTGTTTTGTAAATATTTCATCTTTTCATACCCTTCATATTTTCTTCCTCTATTTTTTCTTTCTTCACACAATCATTCCCTTGTAAATATGTGTTTTCATTTCCTTCCATGTTTTATTTCAAAAAAATGTGCATTTTTTTTCTATGTTGGTGTTTTACCCCTCTTCTTCTCTCTTGGAAATTATATTCCTACCGTCCCATAGACACAGAAAACCCCCTTAAAAATACCTATTGATTCTTGTTCACTTTGGATAGGTATTGGAAGCTGAGAGCTCTTTTAAAACTCTAAGATTTTCACTTTTGGTTGGCGAAAGAGTGAACCTCCACAAATGAATTTTATTATATTGAGAGGTGTGTGTTTTGAGTGTCCACATTTTCCATTCATAAATTTGAGCATGAAAAATGAATTAGTTTTGGAACATTGTTTCTATAACAACTTTTTTTTGAATTCAAAATGGATGAGTGAAATAGTCTAAACCTCCCCTGATTGGAGAAAACAAAATTTTAAAATCTGTTGGTGAGTAAAAATGATTTTGTCATGTTTTTATATTTGTTGCACATGAGGACATGCACAAAAATAAGTGTGGGGGAGTTGATGTTATTAATATTTTCATGACTTATTATATTCCCCCTTTACTGATTTTATATGAAATGTGCATAATTTGTGTGAAATATTAATGTTTTAATATTAAGTATAAATTTTGAGCATTTTTAGAAGTAGTCCAATTGAGTCAGTTTAATGTTTTAATACTTAATGTCACTATACTGATCCAAATTGTGTGATTCTTGTTTTGTAGGTTTCTAAATTCAATATACAACATTTCATTAGAAGGTACTATGAGCCAATTCTTCCATTTGAAGGGTCATATGGTCCTCACAAACAAGACCAAAGAATCTGCGAACAAACTGGACCAGCCTTGAAGATTGATTTACTGGGCTCAATACAGAAGTCCAAAAACATTAAATCTCCACCATAATTCGGGGGAAACTACATGTCATCTTGGATAAAAATTTCAAGGCCCAAATCCAAGTACAAGGGGCCCAAATCCAAGTACAAGGGGCCCAAATGAAGCTTTGAAGTTCAGCCCACCATTCTGGACGAGAATTAAAAGCAGTATAGTATTCATGACATATATCATGATGTAAGAATCTAATAAAGATGATATGTTTCAGTGTGAAAGAGGCGATATATACGGCCGATGTTGTTGAAGAACCCATTCGTATTTGAAGGCATATTAATATTCAAAAACCCTTTCACATTCTGGACTTCAAAAAGACTGGATTGAAATGGACAGTTTTACTTTGTTTAATCAATCGGCCATCAATTTTGATCCTTAAGTAAAAATGACTCCAAATATTGAGAGTAGTTGGAAAACTGTATTATGCACAACTTTTAAGAAGGAGATTCCTCGAGATTCGGCTGTCATGATGTCCATATCTGCGAGCCAATTGGAGAGGTATTGCTGGAATGTAAATAGTCCACTCCTTGGGCTATAAATACTCTCCCCTTCTCTCCTTGAGAGGGGTTGGTATTTCAGAAGAGAGGATAACATATTGGCATGACCAAAGCCTTGAAAAAGACTTTATAGGACCTTCCATACTCAAGTTTTTACTTGAGATACCTTTCCTCCTCTCTTTTTTTTCACTTACTTTCATGTTCTTTGTTTTTGTAATTTTGTAAGTCCTTTCTTTTGTAAATCTGTTTTAATGAAAGTTTCTTCTTCAATATCTCTTATTCTCATCCACCTTCAGCAGTTTAATATTTATGTTCTTAAAATAGTTTAAATTCAGTTGAATCCCCTTCCCATATTTTGCTTCCTCATTCAATCGAAAATCCGTTTTTAATTATCATCATCGTTCGTGTGTGTGTGTCGACGTACCACTCTTTTCTAATCCCTTTCCTTTTCTTATCTTATTAAATTATAATCATAATAATTATAACCAGATTATTAAACACTCAAATGGATGAGTAAATCTATCATTGGGGTGAGTTATAATTTAGGTATGTTAAGTGATTGAGAGCTTCTGCTCGATGAATGTTCTTTGAATTAACATTGTGTATGTTGGACTTAACATGTCATGGATTAATGACTTGTTTTATTTAACATGTGGTTTCCATGGATTATTGAAACCATAAATACACCACCATAAACAAGTACTGATTGATTTTAGAATCCTAGTTAAGTTAAGGCTTGGATTAAAGCTTTAACTCTTAGGAATTCTAATCGACGTCAACTTGTGAAGTGGGTGTTAATTTAAATGCAATATAAAGCAAAGATCAAGGATATCACAAGCTTAACTCCCTAATAATGAACTCACCCCAATATTTATCAATTTGTTAAATCAATTATAGTCAATCAATCTTTTCAATTAAGCTCTGCAACAAACCCCCCTAATCAAATTACAATCAACTAAAAACAATCGACTATTACGAAGTACCATCGCCGAAGATTCGAACCGAGTGCTGCTATACACATTAGCAGAGCACTGGAACCTTGACTGATCTATAGGCGACAATCAGCCATGAGTTTCAGTGATCCATGCTCAGTTTGAGAAATAAGGGATAGTAAGTGATCAGTCTCATTGCATAAGGGTTTAAGACTTATAAACTGGGGAGGCCCTAATGGGTTATTTAATATGGAGCTCATGCCAATGTATGGAATCCTACATATCATATTTGGATAGGAATCAGAGTAATAATAGTTTAGTTTTCTTCTTAGTCTACTGATGGATGGAAAAGGGAGATGGACCCATGAGATAGTTTGGGTATCATAGGTTTGAGTTTCAGAGAGATGAAAGGAATTATACTCTGGTATATACCTATTTCAGATTGGGCCTTAGGAAGACATCCTATATATCCTACTTTGATGGTAATTATAGTTCTCGTAGTTTTTTTGGGGGTATACTTGGATATGTCCATTGTCAAAGTTATCATGTCCCTGGACATCTTCCTGACATGTCCAATTTGTCTGCCTGGCATGTCTGGGGTGTTTTTATGACATTTATGAAGATTTGTTGACATGTCTTGGTGGGATAAAATATATGAATAACTACAATCACATGATCTATTTGACTCATTTGGGATATGTAACATGATCTAGATTACATATATGGACGATGTCGCATAACCAAGATGACATATCCATAAGGCGTCAAATGAATTGGATGAAATACCCAAAGGGCATCACATAATTAGGACGACCTACCCAGAGGGAATCACATGAATTTATTAACATGTCAGCTGGACTTTTCAATAATTTTTACTTTTCTTGATGGAATCTTCAGATTTGGATAACATAACTAGAGGTAATCTCATGACTTTCTTGACATGTCCGGAGGACTTCTCATGAATTGTTTGACATGTATAGAGGGTGTCATGAGACCTGGATTTTCTGTCTAGAGGACATTCCAAGACCTAGGTGACATGTAGAAGGGTTTACATATGACTTTAGTAACATTACCTAATGTTTTTGTTTGAATTAGGAGACACTTCCAAAGGACTTCGAAAGACTTGGTTGACACATCCAAAGGACATATCATAACCTGCATGGAATATATGGAGGGTGTCGCATGACTTGGGAGACTTAAGCTATTGTTTTTTCATGAAACAGGTTGATCATGTGAAATATATGAATATTAATATTTCCATATTTGAGTAATCCTTATGCTATTTTTAATATTCTTTAGTCTTTATTTTGTATGTGCCTCATGTTTTTTCAAACATTAGTTATGTAGGTTTAATGTGACCTAGTTGACATATGGGAACTCCTTCACATGATCTGGATAGCCTATCAGAAGTCATTCACATGTTAAATAAAAAGACCATATAATACACATATTCATTTCACATGATCCCTCAGTTCATTCCTCATATTTTACCTAGAAGAAGACCTGTGTGATCATGTAACTTTCCACTCTAAAAAGTCCGCTCTTACACTCTCATAGATGTAGTGGATGTTGTGTGTGTATGTAGTAATTTTTTATACTGACGGGGTGAGGGGAATTATAGGACCCACCACCCTAGTTATATTCCTACTTTTATGGAGTGTATCTCACAAAAATGGTCTCGAGTCGGTGGAGGGATTTGTCTATGATTCTATAACGACCCATACTTTACATAAATTGTCAATACTTCAAAATTGAAGCATACTTATTACAACATATAACAAAACCACGAAAGGACTGTATAGGTATAGTGTCTTTAGAAACTGGGAAACATAAACAACTGGTTCATAAAGCGTCTACACTGTCTCTCATTTATTTCATCATATCGATAGTACCTTTTGGAATATCTTACTTAATAACCTTCTTCCTGACCTGGGGAAAGAAAACATACGAAAGGATGAGCTCAAAAGCTTAGTAAGGGTAAACAAAATAAATATCAATCACATCATATTCATAAGAACATAACTTTTGGAAATCTTAACCTGCAAAAGAGAGAATAATTTCATAACATGGGATAAATCATAGTAGTGAAATGTAATCTCAATAATCATAACTTAAAACATGAAACTTTGTGGAATACACACATAATCATAGAGAATCATTTCTTATTATTCAAGACTCATTTCCAAGACTATCTTAGTGGACAAAGTCCCTTTCTGAACCGAGTTCACTCCTCGTTTCAGTACTGTTTCACTGAACCGATATAACCTACCGTTCCAGCCATGTCTATCTCATGAGATATAAAATCTTTACCCAATTCATTGGAGGGAGATATAGGTCCCACCCATCTCATAATGATACCATTCTTATGTGTGCCACAAAATCATAAACCATACATCATAGCATAACCCATGTAATAAAAATGGGATTCTTAAACAACATGACATCATAAAACAATTCATATAAGATAAAGGAATTCATAAAAATATTTCCATCACAACATAATCAAATCCATGTAATAATAGGGATAGAAATAGAACCCTTTATTATCTTATATGGAAAATAATTTTGATAAAACACTTGAACTCCATTCTTGAGGAAAATATCCTTTCTACTTCAAAAACACTTTTCCTTTCTTAACATTTCATACAATTCTAAACTAAAAGAAGTTGATTAAAAATAAACTTGAAAACTTGTAGAGGAAGCTTATTGGAGATAATGTTTTAAAAATCCATTCATGCTGTATAAGTTAAAAAAACATTCTTCTCGTACTTTTGTCGGAAAAGTCAAAAAAGTACCTCGTACAAAAAACGACAAAATATTCCATTCATATCTTTTACTAAAAACTCTCCAACGGGTAAAATAGGATTTAAAAAATTGTAGGTGAATGTAAATAATATTACATATTGAGGAAACATGGATTTGGATGATAAAATACACCCCAGTAAATTCTGAAGTATAAACAATCTCGAATAAAAATGAGATTGTGATATTTCCCTTACCTTAGGTCCGATATGATTTGTACGTGTCCGAACCTCATGTATAATGATTTAAATAATGTTATTGACTTATTACAGAATCATAATTATTTTTATGATATCATATATGGTCATATTATTAGCTTCTTAGTAGTAATATCTCATTGCTACTTGTTATTCGGGTGTTTATAACTTTTTGTTCTTATGCGTGTTTTGTCGAATAAATTCTTATTCTTATCTTTAGGTTATAGATACCTCATTTCCAGAATGTTATTAGTGTAATATATATCATATTCATTCATTCAATTCGTTTATATAATCATTATGAAATGAAGATCACGTAGAACGAGTCACATCACATCGTGGAGACGGTATTCCGTACGTACGCACGAGTGATGATATCGTTCCTATGATCGTGGAATTGTATTGGAGTGTATGTATACTATTTCAGAATTAATATCACTTTATAATATTCATATATAGTCATTATTTACACCATTATACCCATCCAAGTAAGGTGGTGGTGGAAAATAGATTACACCACGGCGTGGAGACGGTATTCCGTACGTACGCACGTGCGGTGATTTCTTTTTCCGTAGGATGGATAGATGGTTAAATAGGGTTGTTTCATACTTATAATAACATATAAGTATATGAGTGATACTGACGTTATTACTTCATAATAAAACAACTAAAGAAGAAGAAGTGGAAGAAGAAATAAATATGAAAGGATCGGTAACGGACATTACCTCTTCTTTGAAGTGCTTCTTTGAGACCTTCTTTTAGGGCACTAAAATTGGTATTTGAAGAAGACCAGGACCTCTAGGATGTCTCTAGGGAAGTGTAGATGAGTAATTGGCAGGGGTTGGCCGATCTTGAAGGCTCAAAGTGGTGTGAGGAATAGGGGGAGGAGGTTCTCTTTTATAAGGGAGGAGAGGGGCACCTTTGGGAAAACTAAAAATATTATTTTATTATAAAGTCAAGTTCGGTTTTAAATAGATCCAAATTGATATATTTCTAAGATAAGGTGGGGATGGGTCGAAATACTCTCATCCAATAGAATTTGGACAAGTTTAGGTTCCTATTTTAACCTTATCATTTAGATTTAACATTAAGTTAAATAATTTTAATTTTACCGTGTCTTCTTGTGTTCTTATACTATAAGGTTAATAAACTTACTATAAGCATCCAAACGAACCCCAAGTTGTTTATTATTAATATATATAACCTTATATAAGTCATTGTTCCGAACCTTAGATTTTTAGGAATAAAATAACAATTACTAATATAATATTTGTTTTAAAAACTATTTTATGTCAATTTTGACACTATTTAGTAATTGATTTTTGTGAAAATCATAACAGAATTATTAGTTCGAAAAAAGTTAATTAAATCAATAATAAAATGTCATATTAACCTATAAAATTAGTGGAATTCATAAAAAGTCTCAAATTACATTTATTTTGGTGTTTATAACATCAATTATGTCAATATTTCATTAATAAGATAATTACTGCATCATCATTGTGTCATAAATAAATTAACTTATTTAATGTATAAAAATTACAAATAAAATATCATTATGTAGGAAATAGTTTTATCTTTCTAATTAATATTTATAGTCGAATTTATCTTATGTATAACCTTATATTAAAAATTATTTACTTATTAAACTTTGATTTTAACTATTTTAACCCTTCTTTAAATAAATTAATAATAAATGTCCTAATCTAATCCAAGTGGGCCTAAATGGTCATATTTTATTCCTAAGTTTGTTTTCGGTCGAATTAAACTTATCCAATAGAATTAGGACATGTGTTAGGGTAATAATAATATCATTTTTACCCTTAATTACCCTATTTAATTTTTACCGTGGTAAAAAAAGTAAAAAGTTACTATTCACCGAAAAATTATTTTAATCTCATTGAACCACATTTTACTTACTGACATCAACCGTGTATCTCGGATTTTTGAAATTCCACTCACAGAAGTGGTAAAATTAAGTTTTATGAAAAATTCAGTTTTTTAACTACCACTTAGTGGTTTCACTATTCATCAAAAATTGAAAGTTTTCAGAAAAATACCAAAATTTCACCCTAGGCTAATTTCGATATTCCGAATCCAAAAATGAAGTCCATTTTGAAAAATAAAATTTATAAAATTTCAAAAAGTGTTTATTACTATTCATAACGGCTGGTTTTAATAATATTTTAATAGCATATCATTGTTTAGTGAAACTCGGTATTGCGTACGACGCAAGCTATCGAGGAAGGTCACGATTTCGTGTAAAGCAATCCAAGGAAGTGTTGTGTGTAGAAAAAGATTCCTTTGATGATTTATATAACATAAAAGTCTCGGGTGTTACATTCTACCCCCCTTAAAATGAATTTCGCCCTCGAAATTCGTCCCTTTGTAACAAACAGATGAGGATACCTCTCCCTCATCATATCCTCAAGATCCCATGTAGCTTCTTCTAATTGGTGGTTCCTCCATAAAACTTTCATCAATCAAGTGGTTTTGCTTCGTAGGACTTTTTCGCTACGATCCAGAATCTCAATCGGCTGTTCTTCATAAGAAAGATCTTGCTCCGGCGGTATAACTTCTGAGCTAAGTACATGTGAAGGATCAGGTATGTACTTTCTCAGGAGAGATACATGGAACACATCGTGAACTTGAGAGAGATTCTGTGGAAGCGACAATTGGTAAGCTACCTTCCCAACACGATCCAGTATTTCGAAAGGACCGATATATCTAGGGCTCAACTTCCCCTTCTTTCCAAATCTCAGGACTCTCTTCCAGGGAGATATTCGTAAGAACACTTTATCACCCACTTCAAACTCTAGGTCTTTTCTTCAGTTGTCGACATAACTTTTCTGTCGACTCTGAGCTGCTCTTATGTGTTGTTGAATAGATCTTACCTTTTCTGCCATTTCATCAACGAGATAAGGTCCTAATAGCTTTCTTTCCCCAACTTCATCCCAGCAAGTTGGAGTCCTGCATTTCTTTCCATAGATAGCTTCATAAGGAGCCATCTGAATAATGGAGTGAAAACTATTATTATAATAAAATTCCACCAAAGGTAGGTGTTGATCCCAACCACCTTTGAAATCCATAGAGCAAGCTCTCAACATATCTTCTAGAGTTTGAATTGTTCTCTCAGACT
Source organism: Viscum album (assembly GCA_963277665.1). Lineage (NCBI taxonomy): Eukaryota > Viridiplantae > Streptophyta > Magnoliopsida > Santalales > Viscaceae > Viscum > Viscum album. The sequence goes on from OY728123.1 coordinate 1,764,191,474, forward strand.
GACCATCTGTCTGAGGATGATAAGCAGTGCTGAAACTCAACTCTGTATCCAGAGTATGCTGAAGACTTCGCCAGAACTTCAAGGTAAATCTCGGATCCTGATCAGATATAATAGAAAGTGGTACTCCATGCAATCTTACCACTTCCTTTACATATATCCTGGCAAGCTGATCGAGAGAGAAATCCTCTCTAATAGCAATGAAATGTGCAGACTTGGTAAGACGATCAACTATGACCCAGATAGCATTATTTCCTTTGGATGTTTTAGGAAGTCCTGTGACAAAGTCCATAGTGATGTTTTCCAATTTCCATTCGGGTATGGGTAATGGTTGTAACATCCCCTTAGACTTTTGTCTCTCAGCTTTAACTTATTGACAAACCAAGCATCGAGAGACATATTCAGCAACATCTCTTTTCATGCCATCCCACCAGAAGTACTCTTTCAGGTCCCTATACATCTTCGTGCTTCTTGGATGAATAGAGAATGAAGAACTATGAGCCTCATCCAGCAGCTCCTTCTTTTATTCGGGGATGGGAGGAACACAAACCCGATTCCTGAACTTTATTATCCCATCACAATCAAGGTTAAATTCAGTAACATTTCTCACCTTCTTTTGTAACTCGACATCTTCTTTCTATTCCTCTTTAATCTTCACATGTATAGATGGTTGAACATTCATTTGAGAAAGATAAGATTTTCCCCTTCCATTATAATTCCAAGATCCATCCTTTGTAAATCCATAAATATTGGATCTTTTGTGATCCTCATCATGGATTAAATAGCATGGTCTTGTCGACTTAATGCATCTTCCACCTTGTTTTCTTTCCCAGGGTGGTAATGGATTGAGTAGTCATAATCCTTAATCAGCTCCAACCATCTTCTTTGACGCATATTCAGCTCCTTTTGTGTGAAAATATACTTTAAAATTTTATGATCAGTATAAATATCACACCTTTCACCATAAAGACAATGCCTCCAAATCATTAATGCAAAGATTACCGCAGCTAACTCCAAATCATGTGTTGGGTAATTTTTCTCATGGATTTTCAACTGTCGTGAGGCATAAGCTATCACCATATCATTTTTCATAAGAACACACCCCAATCCCTTCTTGGATGCATCACTATAGATCACAAACCTTTCTCCACTACAAGGAAGTGTGAGCATAGGTGCACTGGATAACCTTCTTTCCAACTCCTTGAAATTCTCTTCACATTCTTTTGTGCAAACAAACTTAACTCCTTTCCGAGTCAACTTGGTGAGTGGATTAGATAATCTTGAAATACTTTCACAAAACGTCGATAATATCCAGCCAAACCAAGAAAACTTCGGATCTCGGTTACTGTTGTTGGTCTCGACCATCTTTCGATAACCTCTGTTTTTGCTGGATCCACAGATATCCCCTCTTTTGAGATTATGTGACCCAAAAATGCAACTTTTTGAAGCCAAAGTTCACACTTGGTAAATTTGGAATAAAGCTTCTCCTTTCCCAGGGTCTTCAATATAATTCTCAAGTGATCTTCATGTTCTTCCTTTCTCTTTGAATAGACAAGAATATCGTCTGTAAAGACTACCACAAATTGATCAAGATAGTCTCTAAAGACTCTATTCATCAGATCCATGAAGATAGCAGGGGCATTAGTAAGACCAAATGGCATCACTATAAATTCATAGTGTCCATACCTTGTACGGAAAGCCGTCTTTGGTATATCCTCCCTTTTGAACCTTAATTGATGATACCATGAATGAAGATCAATATTGGAAAAGTATTGAGCTCCGCGTAGTTGGTCAAATAAGTCATCAATGCGCGGGAGAGGATATTTGTTCTTGATAGTGATCTTGTTAAGTTCTCGATAATTAATGCAGAGTCTCATTGATCCATCTTTCTTCTTAACAAATAGAACAGATGCTTCCCAAGGTGACGCACTAGGGCGTATGAATCCCTTATCAAGATTCTCTTGGAGTTGCTTCTTCAATTCCTGCAACTCAATTGGGGCCATTCTATAAGGTGTCTTTGAAATAGGCAAAGCACTGTAAAGACCCGTAAAATTCAAGGGAAATTTTTTCTTAATTTTCTTTGGAATTTTACAAGAGCGCGGTTTCTGACGGCACCTGATTCCGAGGCCCGGAGTGCCCGGAATCAATTTCCGAAGTTTGGCTCGGGTACGTTCAGTGAACGAACGAGCGGGAATTTCTAACTTTTGATCCGTTGCTCAGAATTGAAATCCGAGGGCACCGATGAACTCGCAGCGCCGATATTCGCTTAAGGAGACCTTTTCGGAAGTTGCGTTTATTTCGGGTTGAAAGTTAGTTTTTGGGTTTTTAGATTAAGTTAAATAAAATTTGTGAAATACAAAATTTTATTTAAACTTGTGGGTTAACTTCTCTCAAAGGGAGTTAGGGGTGGGACCCACACCCACTTAACCTCCCTTGAGAGGATTAAGTGTGGTGGGGCCCACACGAACCCTAAAACTTTTCAACTTCTCCCAAACTCCCTTAACTCCCCTCTCTCCCTCTTAAAGGCTTGTCAACTTAACATTTATTTAATTATACAACTCATGTATAATAAATAAGTGAGTTTAATTTTGGAGTTATCCTTTTTGAATTTCAAACCTTTGAAATTCTTTTGTTAACTTTGTGAATAAATTAAGCTCTTATCCTAATTTTGTTGGGTTAGAACTCTTGAGCCATCTTGTGAGGATTTGAGAGCTTTCCTTTCTTCTTCAAACTTTGACGAAGAACGCTCAAGCTCCGACGAAGAACGCCGCTCCTCTCTTCTTCGTCTTCCGTGTCAACGAAAGGGAACGCCGCTTCCTCCTCGGACTCCCTTCATCGGCATACGAAGATTCGCCAACGACGTACCTCTTCGGACGTACCTCTTCGTCATCGGATTTGACGAACGACTACCGCGACGCCCGACCTCCGCGACGTTGTCTTCCGCGGGACGTTGACAAATCTTCGAACTTATACCCAAGGTAGGGGTTGTTGATTTTTTTTTAATTATTTATTCTTGTTCGTGGTTCTAGCATGATTAACGAAAGGATATTTAAGTTGTGTTATCATTTAACGTGAGGGGGGCCGGACCGCATGAACACGGCCGAACCCCCTCCATCGTTCTTGTTGATTTACCTTGCGGGTGGAAACAAGGTGGCGTGGTGCCGTCGCACCACGCGGATAATCGTGCGATTATATTGCGCGGCGCCGTCGCGCCGCGCCGTGGAAGAATCATCAAGAACGTGACGCCGTCGCGCCGCGTCAAGGGGAATCGAAGGCGCAGCGGAGGGGCGCGGTGCCGTCGCACCGCGCCGGACGACGAACACCGCGGCCGGTTCCGGGCCGCGGCGAGACGGGAAGACCGACGGCAGCCGCGCCGCCGGCGCCGGAGAACAAGAAGGGCCGCGGCCCTACGGCCGCGGCGGAGCAGCCAGGGGCGGCCGGCCTCGCCGGCCGCCGGAGATCGAGGAAGAGCCGTGGCCACGGCCGCGGCGGAGGAGAAGAAGGCGGTCGGCCGCGCCGGCCGCCGGTTTGGTTAGGAGGCGGGACCCGCGGGTCCCGCGTGAGAGAAGAAACGGCTGGCCTTAGGCCGGCCGAGATCCGAAAAAAGGGGGGGTTATACCCCCCGCGTGCGGCACATGCGCGACACCTGGCCGCGCCGCCGCTGGCCGGGCCGCGCCGCCGCGCCGCCACCAGCCGGGCCGGGTCCAGCGGACCGGGTCGGTCCGACCCGGATCGGTTTGGATCCGGGTCGACCCGGTTCGGGTCAGACCAGGGGGGGGGGGGGGGGTCGGGCCGGGTCGGCCCTGACCCGGACCCCCCGTTTTCGAATCGATTTCATTCAAATGCTCATAACTTGAGCTTCGGGCCTCCGAACGACGCGCCGTCAGCGGCAACGCGATCCTTGGATCGAGACAGTCGTTTCGGTATACTATACTCAAGGCGCACCTTCCTTTTCGGGAGCCTACGTGGTTAAAACTCTGTAGTTAAGCGTGCTTGGCCTAGAGCAGTGACCAGGATGGGTGACCTCCTGGGAAGTTTCCCAGGGTGGGTGTGAGACAGAAAGGCCAATAGTTAACAGACAGGGCGTCCGATTGACGCGCCGTCTGTTTCGTTGAATTCCTCTAAGTGAATCAGATCTTTTGGCATACTCCGCCCAAGGTTTGGACGCAGGTGGAGTACGGTCGGGTTGGTTTTGCCTTAAAAACCAACCGGGCCCCGGGGACAAAAATGCCAATAACTCTCAGACCGGGCGTCCGATTGACGCGCCGTCTGTTGCGTTGAGTTCCTGTTGACGATACGGAACTTTTGGATACATCAAATCTGGACTTTGTGGCAGTTGATGTATCAGCCTCTCGGCTCGTGGAGCGGACCCTCCAATCGAGCTTGCTGTGTGCGGGAACCCTAGTGCTGGCTGCGACTGTTACTGTGACTATTACTGAGACTACTGCTATTGTGACTGCGACGATGACAGTACAGAGATCCTGTGTGGATTCGACGACGACGACTACAGCACTCAGCGATCCTACGTGGATCAGTGCTACAGGTCCTGTGTGGGCCCGATCCTGTGTGGGTCTTTGCGCTCAGCGGTCCTGTGTGAACCAGCGCCTACAGGTCCTGTGTGGGCCCGATCCTGTGTGGGTCTTGCGGTGATTATCTACAGGTCCTGGGTGGGCCCGATCCTATGTGGGTCTTTGCGGTGCTTATCTACAGGTCCTACGTGGGCCTGATCCTGTGTGGGTCTTTTGCGGGGGTTAGTTACCTATCGATCCTTCGTGGGTCCGATGACTTAGATGGATCAGAGATCATCTTTATCGTCTTTCGAAGAAGTATACCTGTGTGAGCTGAATCCTGTTGCTTTTCTGTGTGGATTGTGTTGTGCTATCCTGTGTGGATTACGTTTTGCTTTCCTGTGTGGAATACGTTTACTTTCCTATGTGGACTGAGTTGTACTTGGGCTCGGAGGTTGGAGCGTATTTGAAATTGATGACTTAGGTATATGTATGGGCATATACCTAAGCAGTTTCGGTTGTTACTTCGTGATTGTACCTTTCTTTGTGGTTTATCCTTTGTGAATTTTGAGAGACCTTCAGGGGTCTCGGGGTCCCTACTGAGTTGCTTATACTCACCCCTGCACGGGCTTTGCCCGCACTACGTTGTGTTGGTTGCAGACGATGGACAACGTTGATCTTAGCTGAGGCTTGCAGAGCAGGACGGTACCTGGAGGTGGACCACTGGGCGGGACGTGCTCGGAGCGGACGGCAGGACCCGTGGAGCAGTGGAGCTATCTGTACCCACCCTTCAGGTGGGATTTCCAGTGGACAGCTCGGTGTAGCAGCTTTTACCTTTCAGTTGATGTTTTCCCTTTCGAGTTGTACTATACTTTCAGTTTGGGTTTGTATACTGGCCCATTTACTTTTCCGCACTTTCAGTTGTACTCTGCTTTTGCTTAGTGTTTACTTTCCGCTTGCTTACTCTGTGGTGTTTGTTTACTTTACAAAGGCAATGCTTTCCCTTTTTACTGGGATTTACGCCTTGGTGCTAGTCGCCAGCCCCTGGCCTATGGAAGGAGGGCTTGGGGTAGTCACGGCACGGACCCCGAGGGCAGGTCGTGACAAATTGGTATCAGAGGGGTTCGGTTCTACCGCGAACTCTGATCTTTTCTATGTGAAGCAATAATGTTTAGCGTATTGAGTGTGGTTATCAGTCCAGAGAGTCCAGTGTTGGTGCGGCGGCCGACGTATCCGTACACCAGGACCCTGACTTCTGATTTCCGACTTAATGCACGAAAACATTGATTGCGTGTGTGTTTCAAAGTTTTATTTGTGATTACTTATATCAGCTCACCAGGTATACTGTTTGACCGTGGCGCACCTGTTTCCTATTTAGGATGGCCCCACGACGGCAGCCAGCTAGGGTTCCGAGAGTCGAGCGTGACGACAGCCCACCGAGCGACGAGGCTTCGGTGCAGGGCCCTTTGTCAGCAGTGGCACCGGCGGTAGCACTACCCGCCGAGCCCCCGATGCTTCCAGCGCCAGCCGCTGACGATGCACGTCGCCTCAGCGCACTGCATGAGTTTCAGCGCCAGCGACCGCCTAGGTTTCGCGGGGAGACGGATCCCCAGGCAGCAGAGGACTGGCTGGAGGCAGTGGTACGAGTGTTTAGGCTAGTGAGGACACCAGCAGACCTCATGGTGATCCTCGCTGCGATCCTACTACACGCAGCAGCAGGACGATGGTGGAGCTTGATGCTCCAGGTGCACGATGATGCATCTCTACTTTGGACGGACTTTGAGAGCCTTTTTCGCTCGGAGTTCATCCCATCCACCCTTCGTGCGGTGCGTATCCAGGAGCTTCTTCAGCTGCGGCAGGGCAGCATGACGGTCGCTCAGTACTCGGCGAGATTTACTGATCTCTCGCGCTACTCGACCGACATGGTACGGGACCCATTCTTCCGGGCCCGGACCTTCGAGCAGGGTTTGAGACACGAGATCAGGGCATCGCTGATCTCCCTCAGCATACCGACTCAGACAGGAGTACTGGAGCGGGCCCTTTTGATTGAGAGCTTCCTTGCTGAGTCTACACCAGCACCGAGACTCACCGCAGGGCGGCACGTGGCAGAGTCATTTGCAGCAGGCAGTCGACGGATGACTCAGGGGTCCAGACAGACCAGACCTTCGGGCAGACGACCTCAGGGCACTGGCTCAGCAGTGCAGGGCACACAGCGCGGAGCCAGTCCTTCGAGTGGAAGACAGTGTTATGCATGCGGCGGGCAAGGCCACATGGCTCGTGACTGCCCGACCCGCCATGCAGAGGAGCAGCAGACGGTTGAGGAACCACCTAGGCAGAGGCAGAGGTTCGACCATGGCGGTCCGCAGGGAGGAGGCGGATGAGGCAGAGGAGCTAGTCGAGCAGCAGGTGGTGGACGACGCTTTGAGGCTCTACCACCACCACCACCAGGAGGTCCACCCCGACCTCAGGGGAGAGCACAACATCAGGCAGCTGGAGCTTACGAACATGGAGCTCCGGAAGCGGGTGGACTAGTGCGGGACTAGCTCCAGGCATAGAAGTCTTTTCCCATAATGCCTCAAGCTTCGTAGTTTGTGTTTCCTTGTGTCCTTGTACTTTAAGTTGAAGTAATAAAAGATACTTACCTTGGTAACTTTTGTTATCTTGCCTTTTGTTTGTTTTTACTAAGAGGTGCCGGTTAAAAACTGTTGACTTGACCCTCACTTGCGAGATTCGTACTGGAGGAAACCCAGTGACCACACACTGATGCCGACAGTGTGACTCAACCCTTGGAGGCGAGAGTAACGGTTGGATCTCTTGGTAGCAGCGTCGAGGCCTTACGACGTCATCCATGCCATGAATTAACTAATCATGACGGGATTGACTGTATTAGGCAAGGAACGTGGTTCATCCAGGGGATGAGACCGGATTTCACTTTTCGGCAAAGGAGAAATCTTTGCAGCTAGTTTCTTTGCAGATATCCTTCGTGGATAGAGATGGAGCAGCCTTCCTCCAGTCTCTCACAGTCACCCCTCCTCTACTACAGCAGGTCAGAGAGGCACAACGTGAGGACGCTGACTGTGAGACACGGCGTGCACAGATATCCTCGGGACAGACACCTGATGGTTTCTCCCTTGGAGCAGAGCACGACATCATTTTCAGAGGACGTACCATGGTACCAGTTGCTTTGCGAGAGGAAGTGCTGAGTGAGTTTCAGACTTCTCCTTTGACAGTACATCCTGGAGTGGCGAAGATGTACCAGGATCTCAGACGACAGCACTGGTGGCCGGGCATGAAGAAGGTAGTATCAGAGTTCGTTTCTCGATGTCTCACCTTCCAGCAGGTGAAGGCAGAGCATCAGGTACCAGCGGGCTTGGTACAGCCCTTGGAGGTTCCGGAGTGGAAGTGGGACGACATATCTATGGACTTCGTGACTGGACTACCACGTACTTCCAGAGGTCACGACTCCATATGGGTGATTGTTGACCGACTCACCATGTCGGCACACTTCTTACCCATCAGAGAGCAGGGCTCAGTGGAGATCTTGGGACATCTCTACGTTCAGGAGATTGTGCGGCTCCACGGTGTGCCATCATCTATCGTCTCCGATCGAGATGCTCGCTTTACTTCCCGGCTTTGGAAGGGGTTACAGGAGGCGTTCAGGACGCAGCTACGTCTGAGCACAGCCTTTCACCCTGAGACGGATGGTCAGACGGAGAGGACCATTCAGACTCTCGAGGACATGCTCCGCGCATGTGTCCTCGACTTTGGTCGTAGCTGGGAGGACCACCTACCCTTGGTGGAGTTTGCGTACAACAACAGCTACCACTCCACCATTGGGATGGCACCGTACGAGGCATTGTACGACCGACCTTGTAGATCTCCTTTGTGCTGGACAGACCCTGGAGAGTCAGCACTAGTGGGACCAGAGATGGTCCAAGCCATGACAGAGAAGGTCCAGGTCATCCAGGAGCGGATGAGGACATCTCAGAGCCGGCAGAAGTCATATGCTGACAGGAGGCGGAGGCCACTAGAGTTCGAGGATGGCGACCACGTCTTCTTGCGGGTCTCACCTCGACGTGGTATTTGGAGATTTGTCCGAGGCGGCAAGTTATCTCCGCGCTTCATCGGACCCTTTCAGGTCCTCAGTAGGGTTGGTGAGGTGGCTTATCGCCTGGCTCTGCCACCTCAGTTGCATCGGGTGCACGACGTCTTCCACGTATCCCAGCTGAGGAGATACGTGCAAGACCCGACGCACATCATTGACCATGGAGAGCTTGACGTTGACGATGGGGCGACTTTTATGGAGGTCCCGGTGGAGATAGAGGATCGACAGGAGCGGGTCCTGCGTGGGCGATCGATTCCTCTTGTGCGCATCAGATGGCAGCACGGGAATCTCCAGGAGAGCAAATGGGAGCGGGAGGCTCAGATGCGTGCTCAGTACCCTCATTTGTTTCCCTAGTTTTTGATGTATCTTTACGGGGACATAAAGCCCTGAGGTGGGAATAATGTAAAGACCCGTAAAATTCAAGGGAAATTTTTTCTTAATTTTCTTTGGAATTTTACAAGAGCACGGTTTCTGACGGCACCTGATTCCGAGGCCCGGAGTGCCCGGAATCAATTTCCGATGTTTGGCTCGGGTACGTTCAGTGAACGAACGAGCGGGAATTTCTAACTTTTGATCCGGTGCTCGGAATTGAAATCCGAGGGCACCGATGAACTCACAGCGCCGATATTCGCTTAAGGAGACCTTTTCGGAAGTTGCGTTTATTTCGGGTTGAAAGTTAGTTTTTGGGTTTTTAGATTAAGTTAAATAAAATTTGTGAAATACAAAATTTTATTTAAACTTGTGGGTTAACTTCTCTCAAAGGGAGTTAGGGGTGGGACCCACACCCACTTAACCTCCCTTGAGAGGATTAAGTGTGGTGGGGCCCACACGAACCCTAAAACTTTACAACTTCTCCCAAACTCCCTTAACTCCCCTCTCTCCCTCTTAAAGGCTTGTCAACTTAACATTTATTTAATTATACAACTCATGTATAATAAATAAGTGAGTTTAATTTTGGAGTTATCCTTTTTGAATTTCAAACCTTTGAAATTCTTTTGTTAACTTTGTGAATAAATTAAGCTCTTATCCTAATTTTGTTGGGTTAGAACTCTTGAGCCATCTTGTGAGGATTTGAGAGCTTTCCTTTCTTCTTCAAACTTTGACGAAGAACGCTCAAGCTCCGACGAAGAACGCCGCTCCTCTCTTCTTCATCTTCCGTGTCAACGAAAGGGAACACCGCTTACTCCTCGGACTCCCTTCATCGGCATACGAAGATTCGCCAACGACGTACCTCTTCGGACGTACCTCTTCGTCATCGGATTTGACGAACGACTACCGCGACGCCCGACCTCCGCGACGTTGTCTTCCGCGGGACGTTGACAAATCTTCGAACTTATACCCAAGGTAGGGGTTGTTGATTTTTTTTGTTTAATTATTTATTCTTGTTCGTGGTTCTAGCATGATTAACGAAAGGATATTTAAGTTGTGTTATCATTTAACGTGAGGGGGGCTAGACCGCATGAACACGGCCGAACCCCCTCCATCGTTCTTGTTGATTTACCTTGCGGGTGGAAACAAGGTGGCGTGGTGCCATCGCACCACGCGGATAATCGTGCGATTATATTGCGCGGCGCCGTCGCGCCGCGCCGTGGAAGAATCATCAAGAACGTGACGCCGCCGCGCCGCGTCAAGGGGAATCGAAGGCGCAGCGGAGGGGCGCGGTGCCGTCGCACCGCGCCGGACGACGAACACCGCGGCCGGTTCCGGGCCGCGGCGAGACGGGAAGACCGGCGGCAGCCGCGCCGCCGGCGCCGGAGAACAAGAAGGGCTGCGGCCCTACGGCCGTGGCGGAGTAGCCAGGGGCGGCCGGCCTCGCCGGCCGCCGGAGATCGAGGAAGAGCCGCGGCCACGGCCGCGGCGGAGGAGAAGAAGGCGGCCGGCCGCGCCGGCCGCCGGTTTGGTTAGGAGGCGGGACCCGCGGGTCCCGCGTGAGAGAAGAAACGGCCGGCCTAAGGCCGGCCGAGATCCGAAAAAGGGGGGGTTATACCCCCCGCGTGCGGCACATGCGCGGCACCTGGCCGCGCCGCCGCTGGCCGGGCCGGGTCCAGCGGACCGGGTCGGTCCGACCCGGTTCGGGTCAGACCAGGGGGGGGGGGGGGTCGGGCCGGGTCGGCCCGGACCCGGACCCCCCGCTTTCGAATCGATTTCGTTCAAATGCTCATAACTTGAGCTTCGGGCCTCCGAACGACGCGCCGTCAGCGGCAACACGATCCTTGGATCGAGACGGTCGTTTCGGTATACTATACTCAAGGTGCACCTTCCTTTTCGGGAGCCTATGTGGTTAAAACTCCGTAGTTAAGCGTGCTTGACCTAGAGTAGTGACCAGGATGGGTGACCTCCTGGGAAGTTTCCCAGGGTGGGTGTGAGACGGAAATGCCAATAGTTAACAGAACGGGCATCCGATTGACGCGCAGTCTGTTTCGTTGAATTCCTCTAAGTGAGTCAGATCTTTTGGCATACTCCGCCTGAGGTTTGGACGCAGGTGGAGTACGGTCGGGTTAGTTTTGACTTAAAAACCAACCGGGCCCCGGGGACGAAAATGCCAATAACTCTCAGACCGGGCGTCCGATTGACGCGCCGTCTGTTGCGTTGAGTTCCTGTTGACGATACGGAACTTTTGGATACATCAACTCTGGACTTTGTGGCAGTTGATGTATCAGCCTCTCGGCTCGTGGAGCGGACCCTCCAATCGAGCTTGCTGTGTGCGGGAACCCTAGTGCTGGCTGCGACCGTTACTGTGACTATTACTGAGACTACTGCTACTGTGACTGCGACGACGACAGTACAGAGATCCTGTGTGGATTCGACGACGACTACTACAGCACTCAGCGATCCTACGTGGATCAGTGCTACAGGTCTTGTGTGGGCCCGATCCTGTGTGGGTCTTTGCGCTCAGCGGTCCTGTGTGAACCAGCGCCTACAGGTCCTGTGTGGGCCCGATCCTGTGTGGGTCTTGCGGTGATTATCTACAGGTCCTGTGTGGGCCCGATCCTGTGTGGGTCTTTGCGGTGCTTATCTACAGGTCCTACGTGGGCCCGATCCTGTGTGGGTCTTTTGCGGGGGTTAGTTACCTATCGATCCTTCGTGGGTCCGATGACTTAGATGGATCAGAGATCATCTTTATCGTCTTTCGAAGAAGTATACCTGTGTGAGCTGAATCCTGTTGCTTTTCTGTGTGGATTGTGTTGTGCTATCCTGTGTGGATTACGTTTTGCTTTCCTGTGTGGAATACGTTTACTTTCCTGTGTGGACTGAGTTGTACTTGGGCTCGGAGGTTGGAGCGTATTTGAAATTGATGACTTAGGTATATGTATGGGCATATACCTAAGCAGTGTCGGTTGTTACTTCGTGATTGTACCTTTCTTTGTGGTTTATCCTTTGTGGATTTTTAGAGACCTTCAGGGGTCTCGGGGTCCCTACTGAATTGCTTATACTCACCCCTGCACGGGCTTTGCCCGCACTACGTTGTGTTGGTTGCAGACGACGGACATCGTTGATCTTAGCTGAGGCTTGCAGAGCAGGACGGTACCTGGAGGTGGACCACTGGGCGGGACGTGCTCGGAGCGGACGGCAGGACCCGTGGAGTAGTGGAGCTATCTGTACCCACCCTTCAGGTGGGATTTCTAGTAGACAGCTCGGTGTAGAAGCTTTTACCTTTCAGTTGTTGTTTTCCCTTTCGAGTTGTACTTTACTTTCAGTTTGGGTTTGTATACTGGCCCATTTACTTTTCCGCACTTTCAGTTGTACTCTGCTTTTGCTTAGTGTTTAATTTCCGCTTGCTTACTCTGTGGTGTTTGTTTACTTTACAAAGGCAATGCCTTCCCTTTTTACCGGGATTTACGCCTTGGTGCTAGTCGCCAGCCCCTGGCCTATGGAAGGCGGGCTTGGGGTAGTCACGGCACGGACCTCGAGGGCGGGTCGTGACAAAGCACCCAGTACGAGTTCTATTGAAAACTCAACTTCACGATTTGGTGGAACACCCGGTAATTCCTCTGGAAAGACATCATCAAAATCCCGTACAATGGGAATATTCTTAATTGTGAGTTTCTCACCAACCATTTGAGATAAATAACCTTCATTTAGTGGAATCAAGACCCATAAGGTAGAAGGAATTTCCACTGGAAGGTTATGTTCATCCTTGCATTGATAGATGATCATAGATTGATCTGGAATATGAAATGTGACTTCCATTCTTTGGAAATTGATATGAGCTCCATATAAAGAAAGCCAATCCATGCCAAGAATCACATCAAATTCCACTATAGGAAGGATCACAAGATTTGCAGGAAGCACTTTCCCACAAACTTCTATCAGAGAAGAATTATAAACTTTTGATGCGACTGTTGTGCCATTAGGTGTTGTTACAGCTAACTCAACATCTAATTGTTGAGGTAATACGGTGATACACTTAGAAAATTCTTCAGAAATAAAATATTGGGTGGATCCAGAATCAAATAAAACATTTGCTACTTTAGAGTGGATGGTAAGTGTACCTTTCACCACATCATTATCGTACTCCACATCGCTGATAGAAATTGCATGTGACTTTCCTTTGTCTTTAGCCTTAAGAGTTTGTTGACGTCGACCATCATCATCAACCCTTGGATTAGGGAATTTATTGGCATAATGTCCCATCTCCTTGCACTTGAAACATTGAAGTGTAGTAGGTTCATTCTGTGTATCCCTTCCTTTGTTTGCATCATTAGACATCTTCTTCCCATCATCATGACATTCAAATGTCCGATGACCTTCCTTTCCACATTTGAAACATTTACTTGTCCCTTTAAGACAACTCCCTCCATGTTTCTTTCCACACTTTGAGCATAAGGGTAAGCTCATCTTCTTTTTAGTGTGCTCTTTAGATTTTCCTTTGAATTCCATTTTCCTCTTATTATCAAACCCATATGACTGATGGGTTACTCCAATATCCATCTCAACTTTGAGAGCACATCGAATGATTTCCTCGTATCTATTGAAGTCCCTTATGGCTAAGGCCCTTCGAAGACTTGGTTTTAAGCCACTAAAGAATCGATCGATCTTACTCTCAGGTTGGATAATAATACCAGAATCATACCTTGCAAGTCTTGTAAAATTTGCTTCATAGGTACCAACAGATTCATCATCCTTTTGCTTCAGTTCAAGAAACTCTTTCTCCATCTTTGTTCGGAGAATACGAGGGAAGTACTTATTGAAAAATAAGTTCTTGAACTCATCCCATTCCATGGACTCAATTTCATGCCTTTGCCTTGTATTCTTAATAAGATTCCACCATTGATCAGCATCACCTTCCAAACAATACACTGCTAATATGAATTTATCATGCTCAGAACATTGAAGAACTGAAAATATCTTTTCAGTAGTACTAATCCATTGTTCAGAAACTAATGGATCAGTAGACCCGCTGAAAGAAGGTGGACGCTGTCTCATAAAAGAATCAACAGAATGTTGCTCCTTCCTTTGCTCGTTTGGAAGTCCTGCATGATTCATATCTTGAGAAAGTTGTGTGAGCATGGATACAAGATTTTGCATTCCATCTCCCATAATGTTTGGTTGCTCAGGGGGACATTCATTGCATTGCCCTTCGCATTCCACATTAACATGATTCCTTCAAGTTCCAGCCATTGACTAAAACCAAGAAGAATAGTGTGAGCAACACTAATTATAATAGGAAAACCACATAATCAAGAATAAAATTTCACACTTAAGGTCTTATAATCGGTTATTCATGGCCATTTCTAAAACACTAAGATTGTGTTCTATGCTTAGACTTATCCTTAGGGATCTTACTAAGGCTTTCACATCCTAGTTTCCAAAGGCTGACTATACCTTTCCTCTGATACCAACTATAATGACCCATAATTTACATACATTGTTAATACTTCAAAATTGAAGCATACTTATTACAACATATAACAAAACCACGAAAGGACCGTATAGGTATAGTGTCTTTAGAAACTGGGAAACATAAACAACTGGTTCATAAAGCGTCTACTATGTCTCCCATTTATTTCATCATATCTATAGTCCCTTTTGGAATATCTTACTTAATAACCTTCTTCCTGACCTGGGGAAAGAAAACATACGAAAGGGTGAGCTCAAATGCTCAGTAAGGGTAAACAAAAGAAATATCAATCACATCATATTCATAAGAACATAACTTTTTGAAATCTTAACCTGCAAAAGAGAGCATAATTTCATAACATGGGATAAATCATAGTAGTGAAATGTAATCCCAATAATCATAACTTAAAACATGAAACTTTGTGGTATACACACATAATCATATAGAATCATTTCTTATTAGTCAAGACTCATTTCCAAGACTATCTTAGTGGACAAAGTCCCTTTCTGAACTGAGTTCACTCCTCGTTTCAGTCCTGTTTCACTGAACTGGTATAACCTACCGTTCCAGCCATGTCTGTCTCATGAGATATAAAATCTTTACCCAATGAATTGGAGGGAGATATAGGTCCCACCCATCTCATAATGATCCTATTCTTATGTGTGCCACAAAATCATAAACCATACATCATAGCATAACCCATGTAATAAAAATGGGATTCTTAAACAACATGACATCATAAAACAATTCATATAAGATAAAGTAATTCATAAAAATATTTTCATCACAACATAATAAAATCCATGTAATAATAGGGATACAAATATAAACCTTTATTATCTTAGATGGAAAATAATTTTTATAAAACACTTGAACTCCATTCTTGAGGAAAATATCCTTTCTACTTCAAAAACACTTTTCCTTTCTTAACATTTCATACAATTCTAAACTAAAAGAAGTTGATTAAATATAAACTTGAAAACTTGTAAAGGAATCTTATTGTAGATAATGTTTTAAAAATCCATTCATGCTGTAAAAGTTAAAAAAACATTCTTCTCGTACTTTTGTCGGAAAAGTCAAAAAAGTACCTCGTACGAAAAACGACAAAATATTACCTTCATATCTTTTAATAAAAAATCACCGAAGGGTAAAATAGGATTTAAACAATTGTAGGTGAATGGAAATAATATTACATATTGAGGAAACATGGATGTGGATGATAAAATACACCCCAGTAAATTCTGAAGTATAAACAATCTCGAATAAAAATGAGATTGTGATATTTCCCTTACCTTAGGTCCGATATGCTTTGTACGTGTCCGAACCTCCTGTATAATGATTTAAATATTGTTATTGACTTATTACAGATTCATAATTATTTTTATGATATCATATATGGTCATATTCTTAGCTTCTTAGTAGTAATATTTCATTGCTACTTGTTATTCGGCTGTTTATAACTTTTTGTTCTTATGCGTGTTTTGCCGAATAAATTCTTATTCTTCTCTTTAGGTTATAGATAACTTATTTACAAAATGGTATTTGTGTAATATATATCATATTCATTCATTCAATTCATTTATATAATCATTATGAAATGAATATCATGTAGAACGAGTCGCATCACATCGTGGAGACGGTATTCCGTACGTACGCACGAGTGATGATATCGTTCCTATGATCGTGGAATTGTATTGGAGTGTATGTATACTATTTAAGAATCAGTATCACTTTATAGTAGTCATATATAGTCATTATTTACACCATTATACCCATCCAAGTATGGTGGTGGGGGAAAATAGATTACACCACGGCGTGGAGACGGTATTCCGTACGTACGCACGCGCGGTGATTTCTTTTTCCGTAGGATGGATAGATGGTGAAATAGAGTTGTTTCATACTTATAATAACATATCAGTATATGAGTGATACTGATGTTATTACTTCATAATTAAACAACTAAAGAAGAATAAGTGGAAGAAGAAATAAAGATGAAAGAATCGGTAACGGACATTACCTCTTCTTTGAAGTGCTTCTTTGAGACCTTCTTTTAGGGCACTAAACTTGGTCTTTGAAGAAGACCAGGACCTTTAGGATGTCTCTAGGGAAGTGGAGAGGAGGAATATTTAGGGGTTGGCCGAGCTTGAAGGCTCAAAGTGGTGTGAGGAAGAGGGGGAGGAGGTGCCCTTTTATAAGGGAGGAGAGGGGGACCTTTGGGAAAACTAAAAATATTATTTTATTATAAAGTAAAGTTCGGTTTTAAATAGCTCCAAATTGATATATTTAGAAGATAAGATGGGGATGGGTCGAACTCCTCTCATCCAATAGAATTTAGACAAGTTTAGGTTCCTATTTTAACCTTATCATTTAGATTTAACATTAAGTTAAATAATTTTACTTTTACTGTGTCTTCTTGTGTTCTTATACTATAAGGTTAATAAACTTACTATAAGCAGCCAAAAGAACCCCAAGTTGTTTATTATTAATATATATAACCTTATCTAAGTCATTTGGCCGAACCTTAGATTTTTAGGAATAAAATAACAATTACTAATATAATGTTGTTTTTAAAAACTATTTTATTTCAATTTTGACACTATTTAGTACTTTATTTTTGTGAAACTTATAACAGAATTATTAGTTCTAACAAAGTTAATTAAATCAATAATAATATGTCATATTAACCTAGAAAATTAGTGGAATTCATAAAAAGTATCAAATTAAATTTATTTTGGTGTTTATAACATCAATTATGTCAATATTTCATTAATAAGATAATTACTGCATCATCATTGTGTCATAAATAAATTAAATTATTTAATGTCTAAAAATTACAAATAAAATATCATTATGTAGGAAATCGTTTTTTCTTTCTAATGAATATTTATAGTCTAATTTATCTTATGTATAACCTTATATTAAAAATTATTTACTTATTAAACTTTGATTTTAACTATTTTAACCCTTCTTTAAATAAATTAATAATAAATGTCCTAATCTAATCCAAGTGGGCCTAAATGGTCATATTTTATTCCTAATTTTGTTTTTGGTCGAATTACACTTATCCAATAGAATTAGGACATGTGTTAGTGTAATAATAATATCATTTTTACCCTTAATTACCCTATTTACTTTTAACCGTGGTAAAAAAAGTAAAAAGTTACTATTCACAAAAAAAAATTATTTTCATCTCATTGAACCACATTTTACTTACTGACATCAACTGTGTCTCTCGGATTTTCGAAATTCCACTCACAGAAGTGGTAAAATTAAGTTTGATGAAAAATTCAGTTTTTTAACTACCACTTAGTGGTTTCACTATTCATCAAAAAATGAAAGTTTTCAGAAAAATACCAAAATTTCACCCTAGGATAATTTCGATATTCCGAATCCAAAAATGAAGTCCATTTTGAAAAATAAAATTTATAAAATTTCAAAAAGTGGTTATTACTATTCATAACGGCTAGTTTTAATAATATTTTAATAGCATATCATTATTTAGTGAAACTCGGTATTGCGTACGACGCAAGCTATCGAGAAAGGTCACGATTTCATGTAAAGAAATCCAAGAAAGTGTTGTGTGTAGAAAAAGATTCCTTTGATGATTTATATAACATAAAAGTCTCGGGTGTTACAGATTCACTCCAATTTATCTTTCCACAGGCCATCCAAGGTGTCGCATGATATTTAGTTACTACAAGAACACCCCATCATCTTCATGTTCACTGGAACGTTACCTATCAAAGGGATATATTATAATCATTTTTACATGTAAACCATACTTCACAAAGCTATACCTACATGTCTTTGAGTTTTCGCGAGATCAGGATGCCCATGGAAAGGCTTTCTCATGATCAAAGGCGACTTGTCTAGGGTCCTTAATTAGACAAATACAACTTGTCAAGGGCCTTTAGAGAGATAAATACATATTTTCAGGGTCCACTCGTGAGACAAATTTGGACTGTAAAAGGGTCTTCACCTGATTAATAGTGATCACATGAGTCTCATAACCCCTTTTCAAAAAAATAAATATATTTTCTCATGTCATTATGCTTCCTCCCTTTCCCATTTTATTTTTTTCCTTATATTACTAGGATATCAATATTTCCCATTGATTTTATGTTAGGGAATTGAATTATTAGTAGTGGATCTTGTGATGGTGTGAAAGAGTTATCATGGATAATCACTCTTCATTTTCACAATTCATCATTTGATCAATGGTAGATCTCATGATGGTGTGTGTGAATTTTCATGGATAGTCGCTCTGGTTATACATGGTTCATCATGTGATTAGTGATGGATATTATGAAGGTGTGAAAGTAAATCCATGAATGGTCACTCAACTTATTTATGGTGAATAACATGATCAATGGTGGATCTAGCAACTATGCTTTAGAACTTTTGTAGATAGTCACTTTCACTTGTCTATAGTGTGTCACATGATTAGTGTTGGATCTCATGATCAAATGTGAGAATTTTCATGGAGAATCTATACACTTGTATGTGGATCCAAAAAGGTGTTACATGATATTAAAATTATCATGTGATACCATAAAGTATATCACATTATAAAATCCATATTAGTATATCACATAATCAAGGGGTCCTTTCCAATCAATATGGGATAAGGGTACGTGGAAGCTGTATAAAGTCATCACTAAACCAAGGGTTTGAGTGGCATGCCCAAGGATCTTGTCAAGGACACATATCTAAGGGTTCACAAGTCATGGTTTATGTCCCACATAAATGGAGAAGAGTCTCATGATCATGGGTGCATGTCCAATACATATGAAGATACATACACAATAGTTAGCATAATGGAATTATGAAAAAGGGTACATATGATGAAAGGCAATTCACGAACAAGGGTACAAGGATTCCTATTACAAATTGTCCCATGAAACCCAAGCCACTTAAAGGTCTTGTGTATTGTATGATTCCCAAAATTTTGTCATATGAAGTTAAAATTATCATGTTACCATATAATGGTTGTTATGTGATGGAGTTTCACACAAGCTTCTCATTCCCACAACACCCATTTAGGAAGGTATTGTCTTGCATATGGCTTGATCTTTTTAGGATAAAATATTTCTTATTTCATTTTGGGCACGAGGAGTTCCACTTCAAGAAAGTTCATACATGAATTGGAATTCTAGACTCATTAGTGTGATCTAAGTGTGTCACACACTAACTATATCCATGATCCGTCCTTGCGACATCACATTTATTTATGATTTTCATAGAGGTTTTAAAAAATCACATAACATGTATATTACCATGTATTAATAATCCATATTGCGAGCTTCTAGCATGACCCACATTATATCACATTGTGACATAGGTTTTATATGAGAAACTTGGAGTTGCGATGAATTCCATATTATGAGCTTGAGGTTATATTGGAGAACACTTCTATTACTCTTCATTTAATAATATACATGGTTTCTTATCTTATTCACATGGTGGGATATCGCTTGTGGGGTCTTCAAATAATTGTGTTCCATATGGGAGTATTAGCATGGGGAGTTGTGGTTAGTTAAAGCTCATCCTATCATGGTCCTACTAGTGCATGATATTGATTCTAGGTGTGATTAAAAACTAAAACCTGTGCACTGTGTTGTTGAATAAGAGATCTACAAATTCATTTTCTACATAGCCCAAGAGTGCCATTTTTATTTTAATATATTTTATTTATTATAATTATTATTATTTTTAAACACATAATGATAATAATAAAACCCCTTTAATTATTGTAAACAATGCACATGTCCCAAATATATTTAGTATGTGTCATTATGCATTATGCATTATGAATTATGATCAGATAAGAACTCATCACATGTGTCATTCCATGGAAAACTTCACATAACACATTTAGTTGTTTAAAAAAAATGACCCCATAGAATTAGATTCATTTGAAATGAAAAGAATCTAATTGTAATGTAAATATAGGACACTTTACATATATTTGAATGATGATGAATTCCTATTTTTTCAAATTTTACCAATGAATAAATTTTCCAAACATTAAATGTCATTGTTTAGATTTATTTTATTAATGATGTACATGAAATTCCATTAATATGATGTCGCATGATTCATCAATGATACTCATCCATTATAAAACAAAATGTAAACCTAAATTCTTGGATTTTACTACTTGAATCGAAATAGATTTTTCTTGAGAAATGATCCTGAATTCCCTTAAACATGTATTTCATTATTGATGTACCTACTCTAGTTTTATTTATATCACCTTACATAATAGGATAATTTGGGTAAAAAATATTTTTCAGAGGGATAATTCTCTAATTATTTCATATGTCAATGGACTTATCGAGCTAGATTGATTTTTTCTAGGGACAAGTGATGATATCTACAATATATTCATCTTTTTATTTTATGTTTCACTAAATTTTTCCTAAAAATTATATATGGTAAATATTAATGGGAATGGGCATAGATTATACTCAGGTCACCCTCTTATGGGTTTTTGACCTGACTATTTTTGTGCCTTTTCCATTTTATGAGTGTTGAATATTTACAGGAACACACAAAGTGCATGTCCAGTGAGAAGAGACCTAACTTTTTCCCATGATTACATTTTCAGGTTTTCAGCATGGTAATAATTATATATCTTTTAGTTAGATATTTTATGATCTTGAAAACTATAAAATTTTTGTGTTTTAGTTCAGGGTCTTCTATATTGGACCTTCTGTTGTTATAACTTATGGTCATTTATCTTGTACCTTCGATTGTTGGTAATATATTGTCCAAAAATTATAATTATATATACAATTTAGTGTCATGTATTATAGAAAACTACCATGTAGTCTAACATATTACAGTAAATACATCTTTCATGTAGTTTTAACATCATTCAACAAGGATGTATACCATGTAGTTTAACATCATGTTGTAAGGAAATTTTCCATGTAGTATAATGTCATGCGGTAAGTATGAAAATACACTATTCATTTTAATATCTTGTTTTTGGGGAATGAATGATGATTATAGAATGGGGAAGAAAAACTAAGGATGAACCAAAACACCATAAGGTGATGAGTTCTACTACAGAGTTTCTAGGGTTCACAGGGAAGGTAGTTCCTTTCCTATAATGAAGATATGCCTATAGTTAGTATGTCAAATCCCTTATGCATCATTATCATGGTTGAATAGAGGTTTCCACACTCTTTTCTAAGGTCCATGAAATATTTATGAGGTTAGTATTGGTTGAGGTTAAAATATTAGGGAAGTAGAGTCGAACTAGATAGTAGGACTATGGGTAGTGTAATTCATAACCTAAAATTTTGAACATATGAATATGGAATGGAGAAGACATACTGAGGATAACCTAAAACACTGTATGGTGCTAGTTTCCACTGTTCTGTTACATAGGCTCATGAGGATTGGAGTTCCTTTACTACAAAGAGAATATTCCTATAGTTGTTGGGTCATATTACATTATGAATGATCCCATTAGGAATACATGCATAGTCAAAAAAATTGGATTCCTTTTCTCTTCCAAGGTCTATAAAGAATTTTTAAGACTCAAACATCTAGATGATGAAGTTTTAAGTGGAGAAAAATATGTCCAATGAAGGGTTCTTGAACCCTATGGATATTTAGCTCTTAGTTGGAATGCTCAGGCCCTATTCCATATCATTTTTAGTCATGTGGAATGGACCATGAAAAGGTTTGTAAATGGAGTATCACATTCATTTCATGAGAAAGAGTAAAATACATAGTGATATAAAATTGAGGATGTCCAATATTCTTAAATAGTTTGGTTATGGTGATTGTAAATCCTTGTCCAAATTTCTCAATTCAGGAGTCATGATATTGGACAATCATTCTAGGGATGACTCAAAGCAATCCAGGGTGATGAGTTCTTCCATAGTGACATTAGGTTTCAAAAGGATCATAAATACCTTTTTAATATTTATGATGCATTTGGATGATAGAGGTTTATATACTATAACTAGGGGAATAAAAAAATAGTCAAACAAAGTGTCCCTTGAATTTGGGTGTCATTTTCTAAGGGACATGTATGGTTTTCTGTGACCCCAGGTGCTCAAATCATGATGTGGGATTTATGAAAAATGTAATAGTCAAGAAGTATTTGAGCGACCTAAATGTTCTATCACCACATAATGTAACGCCCCGACCCCAGTTACCTAGAGTCGGTGCATTATTACATAACATTGGCATGATCACAAGAAAGATCAAATATCTAAAGACCGATTGGTTTAATAGCCTTGGAAACACTAGATATATTCATAAAGTTTTACATTACATCATGAAGTTAAAAACTACTACAACAACATATTGTCTACATAATCCACACTATTATCCCCTCATAATATCCCTGCAGGTCATTAATAATTTACTTCTTCACTTCTTGGGAAAAATAAAACATAGAAAAGGGGTGAGCTCAAATGCCCAGTAAGGATAACAATATAGCAGAAACTTTCATAAATAAGAATAAACATTTAAGGCAATGTATAACTAAAACAAAATCCTTTTAAACCTGAACTTCAACATAGTATGGAAAAAATAAAATGAAATAATGCCATTTACTTATTCACATGGATATTCTACTAATCAAATAATCACATGCAATATCAATAACCACTTTCATAATGATGGAATGCATAATGCTGGACTATCATAACCACATAGCCAAGGCCTCATGCCAAGACTACAAATAAGATTTTTCCAAGGCCTTGTGCCAAGACACTAGTTTGTCTCATGAGACCTACCGATGCATCGAGGAGTTATAGCGGGCTCCACCCATCACATATTAAGTCCAATGCATTCCCATATTAAAAGGTTTAAACATAACATAAACATTCGTATTAAAAATAGCTTAAGAAATGTCAATACTTTTACCATAAACTATGAACGGTATAAAAATAGCACATCCACAGTCAAACATATCACAAAAACTTCAATACAATATAGAAGTTTTGTATCATAATAAATCAACTTCAAATAAGCGTAAAATCCATCAAAGGATTTTGACATAGATGAAATCAAAACTCTTTTTAGAGAAATATCTTTTTCTATTTTGAAATCATTTAAGAGTCATATATTTATGAAATAAAAAATTTTCTTTGAAAATATTCTTATAAGATTGTAAGGGAAGCTTCGAAGATTTTATAACGGCGTGAAATAACCACACCCGCCGTATAAGTTAAAAAAACATTCTTAGCTTAATTCTGTCGAAAAGGTTAAAAAGAACCTTGTTTGGAAAACGATGGAAAGATTCCTTTATAAACCACTTATAAAAAGTAAAACAAGGGTATAAATGACTTTAACCCATATTCTTGTAAATAGTAAAAATGTTTTGAAATACATTTTTAAGAAACATGGATGTGGATGATAAAGAGATCCCAGTAGACATTACGTATAAACAACCTCAGATAATGAAGAGATTGTGAAATAAACCCTTACCTCGTACTTTTACTTGGGTGGGGTAGGTTAACCTCCTGTATAATAGTGAAATAATTGTTATTAAATTATACGAGAATCATATACATTCATATGATATCATATATGATCTTTTAGCATTGCTTTGTTAATAATATCTTAGTATTATCGTCGTTTCGGGTGTTAACTTACTCGTTTTCTTTTATATGTTTTGTTACATAAGCCATGTTTATCATGGATAGGTTGTATATTAATCATATCCAGAATTATATCAATTCCTTAGATACTATTATTAAGCATAAAATTAGAATTATACTTGAATGGATACGATGGAGAATGAATCTCAGCACGTTCGTGGAGACGGTAGTCTGTACGTACGCACGAGCGACAATATCATTCTTTTGATATTAAAATAATATATAAATGGATGGTATATAATATATACAGAATCATTAACATGTTATATTTATTATTTACATGAGTTACACATCATTATTATACCCATCCAAATAATAATATATTGAATAACAATTACACCACGACGTGGAGACGGTAAGCCGTACGTACGCACGTATGGTGACATGTTATTCAAAGGGTGGATAGAATAATGAATATGGTTGTACCATATTAATAATAATATCACAGTATATATATGATACTGGATTTATTATTTTAGAATGGTAATAACAAAGGAAGAATAAGTGGAAGAAGAAAGGAACTTGGAAAAGGGTGGTCAAATCATTACCTCTTCTTCGGGTTCTTTCTTTTGATTTGATAAAAAGGGATCCTTAGGTTGGCTTTCTGATAAAACTAAGGCCTCTAGGTTGTAGTGAGGGAAGTTGGGAGAGTATTTGGGTAGATTTTGGCCGAACCAAAAGGCTTTGAAGGTGTGAAGCAATGAGAAGGAGGAGTGCCCTTTTATAAGAGGGGTGAGGGGCACCTTTGGAAATGCTAGAAATATTAATTTATAATAAATTCATATTCGGTTTCCAATGGCTCAAATGTTGATTATTCAAAGGTTAAGGTGGGGATGGGTCGAAAATAATTCAACCAATAGAATTTAGACAGGTTTGGATTACTATATTAACCTTATCTTTAAGTATTAACTCTAAGTTAATTAGTTTCACTTTTACAATGTCTCTTTGTATTTTTATATTATATGGTTAATAAAATTACTATATACATCCAAGCGACCCCCAAGTGGTCCATTAATGATATAAATATCATGATATAAGTATCTTGGCCGAGCCATATATTTTTAGGAATTTAATATCAATTAATAATATAATATTTGTTTTAAAAACTCTTTTATGTCAATTTTGACACTATTCAATAGTTGATTTTTGTGAAACTCATAACAGAATTATTAATTCGATAAAAGTTAATTAAATAAATCCTAATATGTCATATTATCCTATAAAATTATTTTAATTCATTAGAAGTCTCATATTATATTTATTTGGGTATTTATAATATCAATTATTTTAAATTTTCACTATTATGGTAATTACTGCATCATCATTGTGTCATAAATAAATTAAATTATGTAATCTATAAAAATTATAAATAAACTATCATTATGTAGGAAATCGTTTTATATTTCTAAATAATATTTATAGTTGAATATCCAATATATATAACCCTATGTAAAAATTGGTTTTCTAAAAGATATATGCTTATGTCATTTTTGTACTTATTTTAACTTAAGTAAAATTAAGTGTCCCTATCACGTACAAGTGGCACCATGGGGTCCCAAAATCGACCCAAAGATGCCCATGGCCGAACATGTATCAACAAATAAGGTTAGGACACGTTTTAGGGTAATTTTTTATTATTATAATATTATATTTTTAACCCTTATTTACAGGATTTACCCTTAACCATGGTAAATAAATTATTTACCGCAGTAATTATTCAAAATGTATAAAAATAAAAGTTACCTATTTACACAATTTTAAAATCCTGATTCCAAAAATGGAATCCATTTTTCTAAATTCATAACAAATAAGTGGCAGAAATTAATTTAAAATTAATTCCCGCTGTCAAAACAAAAAACGTGTTTTTAAGATATAATAACTATCAAAAGATTGATACTTGTTTATGTTCGGTTTAATTGTGAAATTATGTCCAATTACAAACATTGTATTAAATGGTAAAAATATATTATAAATATACTTTAAAACCACTTAAATTCATAATTTATCAATATAAATTATTTCGATTAAAAAAGTTGTTTTTAATTAAAATTTAGTAATTTTCACTATTCATCAAAATATTAAAGTTATCCGAAAAGTACCAAAATTTCACCTTAGGCTAAATTCGATATTCCGAATCCAAAAATGAAGTCCATTTTGAAATATAAAATATATAATTTAAAAAATTAGGTATTACTATTCATAATAGCTAGTTTGATTAGTTATGGTGTGTTAGAACTCGGTGTTGCGTACAACACACGCTATCACATTATTCAAAGAGAAGCATACCATATAAGCTTGGGGTGTTACATTATCCCCTCCTTCAAATAATTTCATCCTCGAAATTTCTAAAATATTTATCACATGAAAAGACTCGGGTGGTTCTTCATCATAAGTTCCTCGGGTTCCCACGTTGCCTCTTCCATCTTATGGGTTCTCCACAAAACTTTTGCCAAACGCGTCGTCCGGTTTCTCAGTACTTGTTCTCTCATATCAAGAATCCTGACGGGCTCTTCGCAATAAGACAGATCGGGTTCCAGTTCTAACTCCTCATAGGTGAGTACATGCGTTGGGTCAGGCATGTATTTCCTCAACAGAGATACGTGGAACACATCGTGAAATTTGGAGAGACTTGGAGGCATTGCCAATCGGTATGCTACAACCCCAATTCATTCTAGAATTTCGAAAGGTCCGATGTACCTAGGACTCAATTTACCTTTCTTACAAAAACGTATGACTCCTTTCTATGGAGATACCTTCAGGAAAACATGATCACCGACTTGGAATTTCAAATCCTTCCTTCAATTATCGGCATAGCTCTTCTGCCTACTTTGAGTTGCTTTGATGTGATTTTGGATTACCTTCACCTTTTCCATCGTTTCCTCCACTAGTTCTAGACCTACAAGTTTTCTTTCACCAACGTCATCCCAACAGGTTGGTGTGCGACATCTCTTTCTGTATAACGCTTCATATGGTGTCATCTGAATACTCGAATGGAAGCTATTGTTAAAAGAAAATTCTACCAGAGGTAAATACTGATCCCACATACCCTAAAAGTCAAGTGAGCAGAATCTCAACATGTCTTCTAAGGTTTGAATAGTCCATTCTGATTGTCCGTCTGTCTGAGGGTGGTAGGCAGTGCTCAAACGAAGTTCAGTATCCAGGGATTTCTGAAGACTCTTCCAGAATCTTGAATTAAAATGGGGATCACGATCAGAAACAATCGATAGGGGTACTCCATGAAGTCTCAAAACTTAATTAATATATAGTCTTGCTAGACGTTCCAGTGGTAGATCTTCTCTTATAGCAAGAAAATGTGCCGACTTGGTAAGACGATCAACAATAACCCATATTTCATCGTTCCTTCTAGGATTCTTTGGTAGCCCCATGACAAAGTCCATCGTAATATTGTCCCATTTCCACTTCGGTATGGGATGAGGTTGCATGACTCCTCCAGGTTGTTGCCTTCCAGCTTTCACCTGTTGACAAACCATACATCTTGACACAAAATTAGCAATCTCCCTCTTCATGTTGTCCCATCAAAAATGTTCCTTCAAATCTCTATACATTTTGGTGCTCCCAGGGTGTATAGAGAAATTGGAACTATGAGCATCATCCAGAAATTCCCTTTTTAGATTAGGTATATCGGGAACACAAAGTCTCTTCCCGAATTTCAAAATTCCATCTTCATATACAAAGTCTCTCATTCTCCCATCATTCACAGCTTTAATCTTCTTTTGAAATTCTTCATCATCAGTCTGAGAACTCTTAATCCTTTCTAGTAAAGATGGTTTGGCAACCATTTGAAAATGCATTGATGTTTCTCCTTCCCTATTTATTCCCATGTCCATCTTCACTAGATCCATGAAAATTGGATCCCTTTCAATTATCATATTGTTCAAAACTCCATGATCTTTTCTTCTCAAAGAATCTTCCACCTTTTTTGCCTTCCCCGGGTGGTAGTGTATCGTGAAATCATAATCCTTGAGTAACTCAAGCCATCTCCTTTGCCTCATGTTGAGTTCTTTTTGTGAGAAAATATACTTCAAACTCTTGTGATTAGTATTAATATCACATTTTTCACCATAGAGGTAGTGCCTCCATATCTTCAAAGCAAAGATCACAGCTGCTAACTCGAGATCATGATTAGGATAGTTTTGTTCATGAATTTTCAACTGTCGTGATGCATAGGCAATAACCCTATCATTCTTCATAAGGACACAACCAAGTCCTTTCTTCGATGCATCACTATAAATAATGAACCCATCATTCCCCTATGGTAGAGTCAATATAGGAGCATTGACTAATATTCTCTTCAGTTCTTCGAAACATTCTTCACACTCTTTTGTCCAAACAAATTTAACCCATTTACGTGTGATCTTCGTTAATGGGTTAGCCAATCGGGCAAAATTCTGGACGAAACGTCGATAATAACCTGCCAAACCAATAAAACTACGTACCTCAGTTATACTCGTAGGTGCTGGCCATTCATGGATTGCCTTGGTCTTAGAAGGATCAACATAGATTCCATCTTTAGAGACAATATGTCCAAGAAATGAAATCTCATTAAGCCAGAATTCACACTTGCTAATCTTTCCATATAATTCATGTCTTCTCAGAGTCTTCAGGATAATGCGCAAGTGATTTTCATGATCTTCATAGATTTTGGAGTATACTAAGATATCATCAATAAATACCACCACAAATTCATCGAGATACTCCTTGAAAACTCTATTCATCAGATCCATGAATACAGAGGGTGCATTAGTCAATCCAAAAGGCATTACAGTAAACTCGTAATGCTCGTACCTGGTTCGAAATGCTGTCTTCAGAATGTCTTCCTTCTTCACACACAACTGATGGTATCCAGATCGAAGGCCAATCTTTGAAAAGTATTGAGCTCTATGCAGTTGGTCAAATAAATCATCAATTCAAGGTAGGGGATACTTGTTCTTTATTGTTTTAGCATTGATATCTCTGTAGTTGATACATAACCTCATAGATTCGTCTTTCTTTTTAACAAAAAGAACAGGGGCTCCCCATGGAGAAACACTGGGGCGAATAAATACCTTATTACTCAATTCCTCTAGTTGTTTCTTTAGTTCAACTAATTCTACAGTGGCCATTATATAAGGGGTCTTTGTATAGGCCTTGATCCAGGAATTAAATCAATGGAAAACTCAACTTCTCGTTCTGGAGGATGTCCAGGTAAATCTTCCGGAAATACATCTAAAAATTCTTTCACAACAGGTAAATCCTCTATTTGAACATTCCTTTCCTCACCCAAAATTATTTCATTCTCTTCCTCCCCAATAATTGAATTTAGTTGAGCTACTGGGGGTGGATCTAAATAAGAATTAGGTGGTGATGATTCTGCTCTAAAGATAATGTGTTCCTTATCATTATCATCAAGAATCGTAACCTCTTTCTTCTTACAATAAATCTTCGCATCATAGTCCGAAATCCAGTCCATACCGAGGATTATATCAAACTCAATCATAGGTATAACGATGAGATCAACAGATAAAGAACATTTATGTGCTCTAATGTGAACTGATTCACAAAACTTTGTTGCAGTGATACTTCCCTTAGGAGTTTTAACTGAAAACTCCCTTGTTAAATCAAATTGGAAATATCTCATTTTCTTAGCAAACTAGGAAGATATGAAACAATGCGATGATCTAGAATCAAATAATGCATTTGCTAAACTTGAGGAAACCATTAAATTACCTGCCACCACGTCTTTCAGAGCTTCTACCTCAGTAGTAGTGATAGCATAAGCTTGGCCTTTTCTGAGGTAAGTTCTCCTGACTCTTAAGACATTCATTTGCATAATGCCCCATCTCCCTGCAATTGTAGCACTGAACGTTGGTGGCTTCCTTCTTCCCCTTGCAATCACGAGCTTGGTGGCCTTTTTCACCACACTTGTAACAGACACCCATTCCCTTCAAGCAAGTACCAGGGTGTTTCTTCCCACATTTACCACATGATGGATATTCAACCTTTCCCTTCTTCCTCTTATTTCCATTAGCAGATTGATCAGCAAGTCTCTTCTTCTCTTGCTTTGCTTTAAAGTCATAAGACTTAGAGAATTCCTTTTCAGTCTTGATAGCACATGAGACAATGTCTTCGTACGATGAAAAGGATTGTGAGACTAATGCTCGACGGAGAAATGGTTTTAACCCATCAAATAAACGACCAGTCTTACTTCTTGGGTTACGTATATAATCTCCAGCATACCTTGCTAACCTTGTAAAGTTAGCCTCATACTTTGTGACATTCTCATCCTCCTTTTGTCTCAGACTCAGAAATTGCCTTTCCATATCTGCTCGGTGGTCGCGAGGAAAGAATTTTTCTAAAAATAGATCTTTGAACTCCCTCCATTCCATATTTGATACTTCATCATCTGACTTCGTATTTTGAATCAATGACCACCATTGATCAGCATCTTCAGTGAGGTGGTAAACTGCCATGATAACTTTTTCCCTTTCACTACTCCCCAAAGCCTAAAATATATTCTCTAGGGAAAATATCCATTGCTTAGCTACTAAGGGATTTGTACTCCCATTGAACGTTGGTGGTTGTTGCCTCATGAATCGATCTAACATTTATCATCCACGCTGTGGATCAGGGTGCTCCATACGGGTAAGGTTATTATTCATAACCTGAGTGAGTTTTCCCAGTATGGTGATTAGCTGATCGGCACCAGTTGCATCACCAGCTCCATTATAATTATCTTGAGCAGGAGGGCAATCCCTACATGGAGTGCGTGCATTGATACAGTTTCCATTTCTTCCACTAGGCACCATTTATAAACAAAGGCATAAACTAGATCCGTTTGTGAATCAAAATACATAATCCCATACTTATAAAACACTTAACATAAATTGAACTATTTATGGATATAATCCATAATCATAAGAATGTTTTCTTTGAGGAATTATATACTCATAAACCCTTCATAATGATTTTTAAAGAGAATGAGAGTTATCCTAAGCATATCCCCCGGGAGTGTCGTAACCAAGAGTGAAGCAAGGCCCGTTGTCGTGCACCAGTTCCCATTCGAGTCTAGCTCAAAGCGGTGTTTTTGGGTTTTACCCCTAGGTACATCTGTGCAAGATCCGCCTCTACCTGCTAATATCCAGACAGGGATGTATTGCTCAGAAAACTCACATAATATCTAAAATACCAAAATTCTAGGAAGTTCTTCTATACTAATCCTCAAAGTTCATCTTAGGTCTACGTGATCTAATCAGAGTTTATCTAAATCTAGCTTCCAAGGTTTGTACTAAACTTCCTCTGATACCAACTGTAACGCCTCGACCCCAGTTACCTAGAGTCAGTGCATTATTACATAACATTGGCATGATCACAAGAAAGATCAAATCTCGAAAGACCGATTGGTTTAGTAGCCTTGGAAACACTAGATATATTCATAAAGTTTTACATTACATCATGAAGTGAAAAACTACTACAACAACATATTGTCTCCATAATCCACACTATTATCCCATCATAATATCCCTGCACGTCATTCATAATTTACTTCTTCACTTCCTGGAAAAAATAAAACATAGAAAAGGGGTGAGCTCAAATGCCCAGTAAGGATAACAATATAGAGGAAACTTTCATAAACAAGAATAAACATTTAAGTCAATGTATAACTAAAACAAAAGCCTTTTAAACTTAAACTTCAACATATTATGGAAAAAATAAAATGAAATAATTCCATTTACTTATTCACATGGATATTCTACTAATCGAATAATCACATGCAACATCAGTAACGACTTTCATAATGATGGAATGCATAATGCCAGACTATCATAACCACATAGCCAAGGCCTCGTGCCAAGACTACAAATAAGATTTTGCCAAGGCCTTGTGCCAAGACACTAGTTTGTCTCATGAGACCTACCGATGCATCGAGGAGCTATAGCGGGCTCCACCCATCACATATTAAGTCCAATGCATTCCCATATGAAAAGGTTTAAACATAACATAAACATTCATATTAAAACTAGCATACAAAATGTCAATACTTTTACCATAAACTATGAACGGTATAAAAATAGCACATCCACAGTCAAACATATCACAAAACCTTCCATACAATATAGAAGTTTTGTATCATAATAAATCAACTTCAAATAAGTGTAAAATCCATCAAAGGATGTTGACATAGATGAAATCAAAACTCTTTTTAGAGAAATATATTTTTCTATTTTGAAATCATTTAAGAGTCATATATTTATGAAATAAAACATTTTCTTTGAAAATATTCTTATAAGCTTGTAAGGTAAGCTTCAACAATTTTATAACGGCGTAAAATAACCGCACCCGCCGTATAAGTTAAAAAAACATTCTTACCTTAATTCTGTCGAAAAGGTTAAAAAGCACCTTGTTTGGAAAACGACGGAAAGATTCCTTTATAAACCACTTATAAAAAGTCAAACAATGGTATAAATGACTTTAACCCATATTATTTTAAATAGTAAAAATGTTTTGAAATACATTTTTAAGAAACATGGATGTGGATGATAAAGAGATCCCAGTAGATTATTACGTATAAACAACCTCGGATAATGAAGAGATTGTGAAACAAACCCTTACCTTGTACTTTTCCTTGGTTGGGGTAGGTTAACCTCCTGTATAATAGTGAAATAATTGTTATTAAATTATATGAGAATCATATACATTCATATGATATCATATATGATCTTTTAGCATTGCTTTGTTAATAATATCTTAGTATTATCGTCGGTTCGGGTGTTAACTTACTCGTTTTCTTTTATATGTTTTGTTACATAAGCCATGTTTGTCATGAATAGGTTGTATATTAATCATATCCAGAATTATATCAATTACTTAGATACTATTATTAACCATAAAATTAGAATTATACTTGAATGGATACGATGGAGAATGAATCTCATCGCGTTCGTGGAGACGGTAGTCCGTACGTACGCACGAGCAATAATATCATTCTTTTGATATTAAAATAATATATAAATGGATGGTATATCATATATAAAGAATAATTAACATGTTATATTTATTATTTACATGAGTTACACATCATTATTATACCCATCCAAATAATAATATATTGAATAACAATTACACCACGACGTGGAGACGGTAAGCCGTACGTACGCACATATGGTGACATGTTATTCAAAGGGTGGATAGAATAATGAATATTGTTGTACCATATTTATAATAACATAACAGTTTATATATGATACTGGAGTTATTATTTTATAATGGTAATAACAAAGGAAGAAGAAGTGGAAGAAGAAAGGAACTTGGAAAAGGGTGGTGAAATCATTACCTCTTCTTCGGGTTCTTTATTTTGATTTGATCAAAAGGGCTCCTTAGGTTGGCTTTATGATTAAACTAAGGCCTCTATGTTGTAGTGATGAAATTTGGAAGAGTAATTGGGCAGAGTTTGGCCGAACAAAAAGGCTTTGAAGGTGTGAAGAAATGAGAAGGAGGAGTGACCTTTTATAAGAGGGGTGAGGGGTACCTTTGGAAAGCTGGAAATATTAATTTATAATAAATTCATATTCGGTTTCCAATAGCTCAAAAGTTTATTATTAAAAGGTTAATGTGAGTATATGTCGAAATTAATTCAACCAATATAATTTAGACAGGTTTGGGTTACTATATTAACCTTATCTTTAAGTATTAACTCTAAGTTAATTAGTTTCACTTTTACAATGTCTCTTTGTATTTTTATATTATATGGTTAATAAACTTACTATATACATACAAGAGACCCCCAAGTGGCCCATTAATGATATAAATATCATGATATAATTATTTTGTATGAACATTAGATTTTTAGGAATTTAATATCAATTAATAATATAATATTTGTTTTAAAACGTCTATTATGTCAATTTTGACACTATTCAATAGTTGATTTTTGTGAAACTCATAACAGAATGATTACTTCTATAAAAGTTAATTAAATCAATCCTAATATGTCCTATTATCCTATAAAATTATTTCAATTCATTAAAAGTCTCAAATTATATTTATTTGGGTATTTATAATATCAATTATTTTAAATTGTCACTATTATGGTAATTACTGTATCATCATTGTGTCATAAATAAATTACATTATGTAATCTCTAAAAATTATAAATAAAATATCATTATGTAGGAAATAGTTTTATCTTTCTAACGTATATTTATAGTCGAAAATCCCATATATATAACCCTATGTAAAAATTGTTTTTCTAAAAGATATATGCTTATGTCATTTTTGTACTTATTTTAACTTAATTAAAATTAAGTGTCCCTATCACCTACAAGTGGCACCATGGGGTCCCAAAATCGACCCAATGATTCCCATGGTCGAACATGTATCAACCAATAAGGTTAGGACACGTTTTAGGGTAATTTATTATTATTATAATATTATTTTTTAACCCTTATTTACCGGATTTACCCTTAACCATGATAAATAAAATATTTACCGCAGTAATTATTCAAAATGTCTAAAAATAAAAGTTAACTATTTACACAATTTGAACATCCTGATTCCAAATATGGAATCCATTTTTCTAAATTCAAAACACAGAAGTGGAAGAAATTAATTTAAAATTAATTCCCGCTGTCAAAACAAAAAGCGTGTTTTTAAGATATAATAACTATCAAAAGATTGATAATTGTTTATGTTCGGTTTAATTGTGAAATTATGTCCAATGACCAAAATTGTATTAAATGGTAAAAATATATTCTAAATATACTTTAAAACCACTCAAATTCATAATTTATCAATATAAATTATTTCGATTAAAAAAGTTGTTTTTAATTAAAATTTAGTAATTTTCACTATTCATCAAAATATTAAAGTTATCCGAAAAGTACCAAAATTTCACCTTAGGCTAAATTCGATATTCTGAATCCAAAAATGAAGTCCATATTGAAATATAAAATAAATAATTTCAAAAATTAGGTATTACTATTCATAACGGCTAGTTTGATTAGTTATGGTGTGTTAGAACTCGATGTTGCGTACAACACATGCTATCACATTATTCAAAGTGAAGCGTACCGTAGAAGCTTGGGGTGTTACAAATAATGAATTTGTTATCATAGTTAGGAGATGTGAAAAACCTTCAATCTAACTTTTTCCAAGACTTGGGTTTCCAACGAGCATGGATCGACCTTTACTAGGGCCATAAAGTGGGCCCTATGTGATTTATGCATTGTTTATTTTCCCTCTAATTTTTTACTGAACTCTAGAGATGGAGAGGTTAGAAAGAAGAGACTTGAATTTTTCTTAATCTATCCTTTACAGGTTATCATCCTATGAAGTTTTATGTCTCTTTAATTTGTATTTTATGGTCTTGTGATAATAATCTTGAAAGGCAAATTTTATGGTCATACAACTTTGAACAATGTGTACGTAGATTTAGTTCATGATTCACATAGACCAAGTAAGTGGGGGAATGTTACACAATATTCTATTAAGGATAACTAAGGTCTAGAGTAATCCAAAATTATTTTTAGTGGAAAATAAAAATTCTTAAATCATGGATCAAGGATTTCAGGCCATGATTAATAATATGGGACAATAATTATAGGGATGACCAAGAACACCCTTAGGTCATGAGTTCTTACACAGTGACGTTTGGTTCATAAGGATTAGAAATAACTTCCTATAGGGACAAGATATCTCTGGTTGGTAGGTCAAATCTCTTATGCATCAACATTAGGGAAACATACTGAGATATATTTTTTCCTTTACATGGGGCATGTAAGTTTTTTGACAGCCCGAGGTTCTCGAGATATGAAATGTGATTTATGGGTTGAGGTGCTAAATGATGATGTAATAACACCATTATCTATTTGATTAGGGTTAGTTTCTTGTGGTCCTTTGATAAAGAGTGATGTTGGGTGATGGTATTCACATTTTAACATCATTTAGTGGGGATGTATCAATCATGTAGTTTAATTTCATTCTAGAAGGATGTTTTACATTCAGTTTCACATCATATGGTAAGGATATTTTCCATTACTTACAATTTAATATCTTGCTGGTAGGAAATGGTTTCTGACACATGGCGTGTTTCACTCACATCCATTAGAGTGGATTTACTGGTTCGATAATCTCACATGAGACATACATTGCATGAGAATAAAGGGACAACTAGGTATTAAACTAAGCCACAAAAGAGTTGGTCTTAGATAGGTCACCGTATATCCCCATCCCATATGCAGTTTGCAGTGTTTTTTTCATAATATATGTTTCTTATGAACCTAGGATTGAAGATCTGGGCATCACTACATGTCCTGTGATGATAGGAATCAAGCCATATATAGTTCATCATTGGGAAACTCTCCATGTTGGTCCAACCCATATGTAGAGGGGGTGGGGGTGGGGGGGGGGGGGTGTTGTTCTCATTTATTATTGTAGTTGTGCATAATATTGGAGATCAGTACATCAATATATATCATGTGATAATAAGAATCAGTCCACATATAGTTCTCAATTGGGAAACACTTCACACATTTTTGACCCATAATCATATGGGGCACTGTTCCCATTGATTATTATAGATGGGACCATGATAAGTGATCTAGGTGGTACTATGTATACTGTGATGACATGAATCAAGACAAACATAGTTATTGAATGGGAAACTCTCCATGAAAGTCCGACCCATATATTGAGGTGATAAATATCCCCATTGATTGTAGTAGCTATACCTGGGATTTGATATTTTAGAATCACTAAGTATCCTAGGATAATAGGAATCATGCCACACATAGTTCATAAATAGGAAACTCTCATCTCAGGTCTAACCCATATGAAGAGGGGGGAATTGTTCCCATTTATTATTGTAGTCAAGCCCATGATTGGGGATCCAAGCATCAATACATATCATGTGATGATAGGAATAAAGCCACACACAGTTCTTGAATATAGGTGTGGTGGGAGACCAACACTAAATATAGTGGTCCTCTCTGGTGAGGTCCATAGTAACGTATAATTTTATCTCATTCAAGAGATATCAACCATGCAGTTTAACATAAAAAAACAAGAACTCATGGAGATAATTTTAATGTATTGAATCCATGACAATGATAAACCAATCATGAATGGATATATCTCGATCATGGAGGGAATCCCTTACCATAATTACTAAGATCACATGAGCTATGCTCTATAAGAGAAATAAGGAATGGAAATGGTTTCTTTTGTAACCTATATAGGAATAAAAGTGAGGATAGGTGAATTTAATATCATGTGGTGGTTAGTCCAATATATAGGGTCTTGGTATATCTATGTATCTCATTGTAATGAGAATCATGTTTTACATAGTTTTGTAAAAAAAATACATTTTAACATCATGAGGTGAGGAAATCATCGGTGCAGTTTCAATGCCATGCGATAAGGATGAAGGTTCCATGACATGAAAAAGAAATATTATAGTCAAAACCAACATTTGAAATCCATGTTTCACTATGTATCCTATGGTGACAGGAATCAATAAATAAATAATTCTTGAAAATTGAGATACCAAATGTGGATCTGACTCAAAAAAAGGGATGAAAGGACATTATTTTTTACTTTTTTTATAGATATAGATCAGGTCCTATGAATTGTCCATTTAATGATGTTATCCCTATAGTTTTAACATCATGTGGCGAGTAAATATTCTATTCATTTTAAAATCATTTGGTAAGGAAATTTTCTATGCAGTTTAATGTCATGTGATAAGGACATATCATGCAGTTTAACAACATGAAATAATGATGTATTTTGTAGTTCAATGTCATAAAACTATATAATATTGTGCAGTTTAACATCATGGTACTAGGAAATATTGTGGATATTAATTTCATGTGACTAAGAAGTATTTTTCACTTTAACATCATGTGACTAGAACATATTATTCAGTTTAACATGATGCAACCAAGATATTATTTTTGATGATTTATCTAGGGCTATGTGCAGTGTACTCTTTCTATTTCCTTACACTCCCACTTTCTAGATGTGGGAGACATTAATTAATTTCATCCGTGATTCCTACTCCTTGATTGAAATGAGATGATGGGATGTAATTTACTTCTACAATATATTCCAACTTTGAGTTAATTTCCTTGTCCAGGTATCCCTCATAGAATTGAGTCTTGTTCATGGAACACATTCATGGTGCCATCTCTACACTACTTCTTTCTTTATAGGATAACAACCTTAAGTTAGAGGAGTAATCATAAATGGAATCTCTATACACGTATGAACATTGGTTACATTGGTTACTTTTGAATCTTCCTCTTCAGAGGGAATCTCATATGAGGCATATCAGGTGTAAAGGAGAGGGAATCCCATATCAATCTTGAGTTAATTTACATCAAGGGTGTAAGTATTCTATGTATTTTTTTCCTTATCCATCCCATACATATGCATGGGTTAGGTATTATCGTATAGGTCACAAGTTTTATTTAATTTTGAGATGGATCAAAACATATGGTTGAGATGGATTGATGCATGAGTTTATAATCCTATGGAGATGGTTGGTAGATCCAAACACCCCATGGAGGAGGATCAAGAGTTTTTTTTATCAAAACTCCCCATTGAGGCGGATTTGGGAGGTGAGTTCCTTGGAGGGAATGTTCAGATAGTTTACTAATGGATCAGAATTCCCTCTAGAGGTGTATATGAAATGGATGGATCATAATTCCCCATGGAGGCAGATCCAAAAGGTGTGTCCCAAAGAGGGAGAACATGTATAGTTTACCAATGAATCATAACTTCCTAGGGGGTTGATCCAGAATGATGTATCAAAACACCCTGTAGAGGTTGATCCAAAGGGTGTATCCCAAAGAGGGAGGACTTATCAACTAAACAGTTTTCCTTTTTTGGGGTTGAAACTCAGGGATTCATTCTATATACCATATTTAAGAGGCATGGATTGAAACCCACATAGTTCAATGTCACAGTTTAAGGTCCTATGACATGACCAATCCTTTTAGTTTAATGTCTACCCACAAGGTTGCTCATGTCTTGAATGGATCTTTTATGAGGGATGGTGTGATACTTACACATCGAAGCTTACCTCAATGGGTTTCCCTTCTCATGTTGGGGGAGATGGTGACATCCTATAATGATTGTACATGTGGAATACTATACTCATCACATAGGGTAAGGCTATACTTTTATGTCATATTATAAGGACATTGCTATGAAGTTTAAATTTGTACAACTAGGATGAGGATCTAGTTAGTTTTACATCATGAATCTTGGACATGGAGGGACTCACTCCTAATGGTTTACATGACCACCACTCATGCTGTTTTATGTGAGACATCATGTTGGAACTTCTTTGGAGGAGTGGTTAATTAGGAGGGAAATGTTATAGTCCCTATGATTAGAATAAAAAGGGGTTAGGGTACCTTTTTTTAGACGAAACATATAGGATGGAGGCCCAGAATTCACTTTGAGTGAAGTGAGATGACACATGAGTGGGTGGAACTAGTCATTTGGGGACTTGATGTGTATCTGAACCAATCATAGTTTTGTATGGAGGCTATGTGAACTCATCCTTGACCAAAGGGTGTCACCAGAAATTATGTACTGGGAGAGGTCCAGGAGAGGTTATTAGTGAAGCTTATGGACCTAAAGAGGGATGAATTTTGATTCTTAGGTACCTCATATATTTTAGGGTATTTGTGAAGGAGTATGCTTTATGAAATAGGGTGACCCTACAATAGAGTCCAATTCCGACTTCCCGGAGGAGAGCTTCACGAATGATGTTTGCTTCACAAAGCCTCATGTGCCTCAATGAGTTTTATTCTTCCATTAAAGGAAAGTGACTTCATGAAAGGAATATCTACCTCGGGTGGAGGATCTAAATAACACAAGATATGTGGTTTCATGATGATTGGATACCTTGGGTGATGCATTTTTTCTTTAACTCAAGGAGAATAGGAGGCTTGTGTATTGAGTGTGTTTTTTGGAATTTCATAGGTTTCTTATCCCACTAAATGTCATACACAAGGGGTATTTATAGAAGTGTGTATTTTATGAATATTTGTGGCCTTAATGAATATTTATGAACTTCAAAAATGGGTGGGGTTCTATGAGTCACAATGACACTGCATGAAGGTTACCATCAACCCTCAGTGCCTTCATGAAGAGGTCTATGAATCACAATTGACACTGAAAAAGAGGTACCATTAACCCTTTGCGTGCTAACTAAGGTGATATATGTTTTAGGATTTATGATTCAAAGATATTACTGTCAAGTATCCATGTTCCTAGTTCCTTCTTAAGATTCACTCAATCACGAAGGTGGTTGATTTATGAAACAGACCCCTTAAATAGATATTGGGATGTTTTAGCTTGAATTGGAAATAAATATGATATTCCTTCCACAAATCCCCTAGTGGAACATAGATTTCATTGCCAAAAAATCCAACCCATTAGAATGGGATCTGACTGGAAAAAGGGAGGGTTGGATTCCGAGGGAGAATTGATGAAAATAGGCAATCGACTTCCATTTTGGAAGTTTATTCATGAATCCTATTTGTGAAGCCTGATTAGAAAGATGGGGATCAAAGGTCATTCAAAAACCTCTAGTCTATATGAGTATAAATAACAGAGTTTACCCTTATAGGGACCAACATACATTCTTGAAGAGAATATATTATTCTATATTTTCATTAAGATCAAAACCTTTGTGAGTGCAATGTGATTTCGATCCATACCACCCATGAAGATCACCTCTTCCATGAATTTTGCTTCGTAAACCATTCTCTATGAGTAGTGTTATATGAACCCAACCTATGAGAAATGTACTATATAAACCATACCCTCACGAATTGATCTCCATGAGAAGATCTTCATGTAATAGACCTAGAAAAACTCTTTTTTATTAAAATATCTATTGATGGAGCCAAAGCTGTGAATGTTTATCAGGAAGAATTGGATGGGTACATAATGATCAGGGAGAGAATCTAGAGTGCCTTAGAAAATGATTCACTCAATACACTATTGATAGATTCTAAAATAAAGTATCCACTATGTATTAGAATTCCACTCTATAGTTTCAGGTTGAAAAATTTGTATTTATCTATGGTGAGAAAAGACAGTCCCACCAACTAGTTTCGAAGCACACTAGGATAGTACTAATGGTAAAGGACTATAAGGGGCCATATCTAGAAGGACCACGTGCCACTCATGGTTCCACAATTTCGAATCACATAAAAAATATTAAGGATTGAATATGGAGGATGATATACCCCCCTACAGTATGAGATGATTCTCAGGGCGGGTTGGGGGGATTCACTCAAAGGAAGAACGAACAACTGGTACCTACACCAGGGTGGAAATTTCACCGATAAATGTGCTTGGATCTATTAGGAATTCACTTTTTACCAAGAATTTGAGGTTGGCTAAAGAAATTCAGGATCTATGATGTGGAATGGGCCCCATAGTTTTACATTTACCGCCACCAGGATAACATGATAGAGCTTTTAAGTAATTGGTCATCCAGGACCGACACATTCCATCTATATAATGGGGTGGTTGGAATTATCCTATGTGATCTTCACTAGATCACCATAATGACAATATAATGGTTCATTTATGATGAGTTCCTCCATAAAGAGAACATGTATTATGATAATTAATATATGATGGCTCTTTCGAAGGTGCTTCTAGACTTGGTGCGTGGGACCAATGAGTAGAAGCTGGGGATGAATACCATCCCATTCAAGTAATGGTTCCACGATTTCCTAAACTAAACAATGGAGGATCTACTCAAGGGGGATGATCCAGTAGAAAAGATACCAGGGATTATAAAAACATTCCCTGGGTAATTATATTGGGTAAATAATCACTCCTATGGGAAAACTGTGGAGGAAAACTAGTGGCATCTTTTGGGCTACAACATAAAGCCTGAAGCTCCCATTGTTAGGCTGGTGAGGTTTATTTCCATATTGATTATGATTAGATTCTCCTTGTGAGGGATTCACACAAGGGGGTGTAGCCGAGAACCCTCATTATAGAGGCCATGATGGCAATAGTGTATTGTATCAATTTGTCTTTCCCATCATTTGAGAAGCTATATAAGGTGATCCACCAAACCCTTAAATTGATGAACTTACTTCATGTTTGTTACCCCTCCATTTATTGTATAGATGGGTGGCCACACACATAGGGGTATATGAGTACCCAAACCCCATATCCCCTCCTACTACTAACATCTGACCATCAATTATGATTATCATCATGAGTCACCCCCTCAATTTGAGCTTGCTGGACAAGCTATAAAATGTCAATCTTGAGGAGTGCTTCATGTTCCACTTATTCCCCCTTCTAACACAGATGATGACCGATGATGGTATGAGGACCATTAATTAGTGATAATATCTTCTAGATTTCTTGAGGTGGTGTACTAGTATTGAGAGTTTACTATAAGATGATATGTAAGCCGTACAACCCTCATTGGTTCGTGAAATAATTCCAATGCCTATAGTGGCGAACACCGAAGGTGTATATAGAGTTTCTCCATGAGTGTCAAAATTTGGTTTTGAGGTAGATCTAGAAAATGTTTACATGTTTGGATGGAAATGTTCAAAATGAACTACCACCACCTACTGATGAATAAGGACCCACCCATCATTACATGTTGATATGGGATATCATGTATCCTTGGGAGATTCCGAGGCACCAAACCACCTAGGTTGATGAAGGAGTGGCCCCACAACCATGAGGATGGGGGAGAATGGTGGTTGGATCACACTATAGAGTTAGGGTTGGTCTGATAGGAAAATATGCAATCAAAGAGATAGTAGTCCCTGGTCTAGAAAAGGTGGAGGATGGAGGTAGAGGATCACCATTATTTGGTTCAATGATCATGGGAAAGTGATCAAGATAGGAAGGTGATCCCTCTTGGGTGATGATGAGGTTGCATGTACATGGCACATGAAAGAGAATACATCACCCAAATGTTCCTAGTGATTGTATTTTTTTCAATGGTTGCAAGAGTTAAGGAATTAATAAGCAGATAAACAACCCTTTGGGGGTGTGATAGTATCTAATCATTGATGGTATATTCTTCACTCAACTGGATCATACAGGGGAAGGCTTCAACATCCCCCATGCCGATGTGATGAAAAATTTGAAAGATCTAGAGAACATGGTGTAATCTCACGACACTATGAATACTGTGACGAAACTTGTAAAGGAAATGCTAGGCATATCTTCCCCTCGGGTTATCCTTATGGGTAATATGGATACTACTAGAGTTGAGGGAGATGGATCATGAGAATCTTGGAGAATTGATTATCAGGACTCTACATGAGATGGAAATCCTTCTGCCAATCAGGTAAATCCTTTAAACTTGTGTGATTTTTGGATATCAACCATCCCTTAAAATTACTAACTAATACAATCTTTTTATTATGAAATAATCAGAAAGCATAGAAGAGGGGGAGGTCCATGATGAGACTTAGGGGGAGGGTAAGGGAATATCAAACCTTAAAAGAGAGTGCATGGGAACCCTACCTGATGTTGTGTCTACGGGAAACTAACCATCAATTGAAGTGGTTCCTATGACTGGTGAAACATTCACATATGGAATTCCATTGTCAAGGGATTTCTTGTTAACATGAATGATCTCATCACAAGTGTATATTACACATGTAATACTCCCCCCTCCCTTTTTTACCTTTCCATTCCTTCTTTTACTTTCTAAATTTGACTGATGTATTTTGATATGGAAGTTAAAAAAAGTTCAAGGATCATCCAACAACATCAACATCAGTTCCAATGGCTCTAGAGCTGAATGTGGTGATAGAGGTTTCTATTATTTTGAAAGAAATGGACATGGAGGCTATAGTGGTTGGTCCAATCATGGTGGCACAATTTTAAGGGACCGCTAAGACCATAACCCTTATGGAGGGGTTTGAGAAAGTGACCATTATATGGATAGCTAGAGGAGATGTGGTGGTTGTGCCTATAAGAGGGGCACCACTGGAGAAAGTTATTAGAGATAAACCAATGATTTCACCACCAAAAAAGGTTACATAGGGGGAAATAAATACTTCTACCATAGGTGTAGGGGTT
Organism: Viscum album; assembly: GCA_963277665.1. NCBI lineage: Eukaryota > Viridiplantae > Streptophyta > Magnoliopsida > Santalales > Viscaceae > Viscum > Viscum album. Next base: position 1,764,235,649 of record OY728123.1, read on the forward strand.
GACAAGGAAACATTCGTGGGAATATATTTCCATATGCCCACCCACAAGGATAGTCCTATAGGTGATCCAGCCACTGACGTGTTGGAGGTATTCTACCCATATGATCCTACTCCACCTGAAGACTTGAAGGACTTTGTCTTGGATCTGATAAGGAAAACAGGGATGTTCATCGCAAGGAATGAAGGTATGTGTGTAATTTCATCACTCGTTCCCAGATAATTGACTTTCCAAGCTATGTGGGATCTCTCCAACACTGGTTAGTCATCTTAGGGACTAATGGGGTAGACTACAACAACTTTTACACACTGTCTCAAGAGTTCCTCATTGACCACGAATGAGAGGAATGGAAAGTTCTTGACATTCCATTGAAGAAGCACACGAATGATTGTAACATCCCAGGTATTTATAGAATAATAATTTTTCATATATATTATTATTTATGAATAAAATATTAATTTTAAATTAAACAGGACTATTTTTTTTGATATCATACTCAACACGCAACAATGAGTTTCTTTGAAATCTTATGTTGCACACAACTTTGTGTTATACTGAAAATTAATATAATATTATTTTTTATCTAAATGGTAGTTAACGCCTAGCTGTTTTATTAGAATGAATGAACAAAAATAAATACAATATAATTATACCTATTTGTAAAATATATTTACATTTATCCAATAAATTTTTGAGGCTTAAAATCAGAATGAATCTTATTTTAACCATGAAATACTATAATATTTTTAAAAGGCTAGTTTACCGTCTTTTGATGGAGAAAATTTTTTAAATATAGTTTTTGTCACTTTTATATGTTCAATTTGAAAAAATAAATTTCTTTTTTAGAATCAGACCATCAAAATTTACTTTGGAGGAAATTTTGGTAAATTTCTAATAAAATTCATAGTTTTATGAATAATGAAAAATACTGCATTTTTATTCAAAACTATCTTTTAATATAATTTATTTATATATATTGATTATTATTGTAATAAGTTTTAAAGTTTAATAGGATTAAATTTTTATCATTTAATATAATTATGGTCATTTGAAGTAATTTCACTTTTTAATTGGACATAAACACATGTCAATCTTTTGATAGTTGTTACTTCTTAAAAAATCTTCTTTTTGGTTTTAAAAATGATAATTAATTTTAAATTAATTTCTACCAATTATGCATTTTGAATTTTGAAAAATTGATTCTATATTTGTAATTATGAGGTCCAAATTGTTTAAATTTGTACCTTTTAGTTTTAGATACTTTGAATAGTAACGTCAGTAATTATTTTATTTACCATGGTTAAAAGGTAAATCTGGTAAATCGGGATAACAAATAATAAAATAATAATATTAAACTACCCTAAAACATGTTCTAATCCTATTGTATGAGATATGTCCGACCAAGGTCATTCTTAGGTCGATTTTGGGACCCCATGTATCCACTTAGGAGTGATAATGACATGGTATATTAATTAATTTAATGTAAATAGAAATATAACATAAACATGTATCTTTTAGTAATTTTTTTTATATGAGGTTATATAAGTGATATTTTAAACTATAAATAGTAATTAGAAAGTTAAAAATATTTCCTACATCATGGTAGTTTATTTATAATTTTTATATATCAAATGAATAAATTTATTAATGACACAATGATGATGTAGTGATTAAATTATTAATGAATGATTTAAATAAATGCGATTATAAATATTAAAATATTTTTTTTGAAATTTTTTAGGGAATCCATAAATTTTAGGGATTATTATGAATTTTTATATTTGAATTAATGACATTTTTTTGAAGGAATCGTGTTTTTATGAATTTTGTTAAAAAGTCATGATATGAATAGTATAAAATTTACATAAATGAGTTAAAAAAAATATTTTATTAAATGATATAATAGTCCTAAAAATCAAAGATTCTTAAAAATTACTTAGATAATTTATAACATATCATTAATGAACTACTTGGGGTTCACTTGTAATTTTATAGTAACTATAGTAACCATAAATTAGGAAAAGGCAAGAAAACATGGTAAGAGTTAATGTTTTTAACTAAGGGTTAAAGAAAAAGGATAAGGTTAAATTTGTGACATAAAAATGTCTAAAATCTATTGGATGAAGTTTTTTATACCAAAAAACAACATACCTTTGAAATAAATGAGTTTGGGACCATTTGAAACCGAAAATAAGTTTATAATAAAATAATATTTCAAAACTTTCTAAAAGTGCCCCTCCGCCCTCTTATAAAAGGGCATCACCTCTACCCATTTACTCACACCTCTAAAGCTCATTTTTTCATCCAAATTATTCTCTAATAAGTTCCCAATATCCATAACTTCCTTCTAGAGTCCTTACATTGGGAATAAGGCAATTCAATAAATCCTTTAGGCTCAAATCAAAAGAAGTTACCCAATTTAGAGGTAACATCTTCTCTTAAGTTCTTTTCTTTTATTTTCTTCTCCACTCCCTATTCTCTTATTATTCTTTGATTATATAGAAAAAACATCATCCTTAATAACATATTATGTTTTTATGAGAATTATTTGAACTACAATTACACAGACCTCCATCTAATGGATACGAACATACAGTTTCTGTGTATGGTGAACTACCGCATCACGAAATGATGATTGTTAAATTTTCTCCTACCACCTCTCATGGTGGACATTATAATGGAAATATATTTATATATTATATATATTATATTTATATTGTCTCTACACTTTTTCTTTTTATTTAAATCATACCTTTATTCTTTTCAAGATGTGTAAATACGATAATTTATTTTAAGTGCGGACTACCGCCCCCTCAAAGTGATATGGATCATTAATTCCATACATGGAACATATAAAGGATGGAATTAATGAAATTATGTAATGTATATAAAATATGGTATTATACTTTAATTATAATATACCTATGTATCATTTAGTTATTATTCCATTAAATATGAAAAATAAATGAAAGTAGCATTCATGTGTACGTATGACTTAGTGTCTCCATGAATGGTGCATTTCATTTATTTTCTCTAAATGTTATACAATATTATAAATACATATATACTGAATATATATGATATTCAAATCATTAATACTATTCCAGAGATAATGTACATTTGACCACATGGAAATTTTTAATTATAACATGATCATTTTTGACACAAGTACCCAATATCAACAAAACGACCGATATTAACTTAAATAATTATGTAACTTTTATAACATGGTAATAAGTGATATTAAAGGAATAATAAAATCTAAATTTTTTCTAAATCAAGTAAAAATTAACTTAAGTTTATTATTCAGAAAGAACAAGGAACATACGTGATGAATCAGGCTCAAGGTAAGGGACTTCATCTCAATATCATTTCATTGAGTCATATTTTGATAATATAAACCTAAGTCTTTTTATAAAATGTATAATATACCTGTTGTTCTTGGTATGTTGGCTCGGGATCATTTTGGGCTGACCATCGCAGCCAAACATGAATCACATCACGTTCTTTGGGAACCCGTGGTTGCTGAAGTGGCTGCCATCCTCACCGGGATGATGTTCGGTAAAGATCACGGATGGGATGCCATCCACCTGGAATCAGACTATCTCACCATTATAAAGTCTATCATCCTTAATGATGGCTGTTTTCAACCTTTTGGGTCTCTCATCTGGAAAATCCAATCTCTCCGTCAAAGCTTCACAATTTGCACCTTCTCCTTCATCAAAAGGGAAGGAAACAAGGCTGCCCATCAGGTGGTGGCCTATGGCCCACTTGAAAATGACCAACTCTGGCTAGAACACTTTCCTTCATGGTTAAGCAATTGTACTTCTGATGATCTTCATCATTAATTATTACGTCTTATGTAAAAAAAAATAGCTAAAGGATTTTTTTAATTCATGCTGCAACAATGACCTCTCCGCTACCATAATAGTCATTTGATATTTGGTTATAAGACTTAATGTTTTCAAAATGAAAAGAAACCCCTTATTCCATTTTTTTATATTGTTATTTAAAATGGTTTTTGAAAGGAATTTAATATTTCAATATCTTGAAATTATTTCTTGTGATTTCAGATGAAATTTTATTAGTGAAATGTTGATATTTGCAATATTTTATGTGTTATATAATGGTACTTGGACCTTTGATGGGAGGTTGTGTGATAAAACAATGACGGGTGGTTATGTGATAAAATAAATGAAGGGTGGTTCAATGATAAACTAAGTATGGGTGGTTACATTATAATCTCCAGTGCATTGGGTATGGAAGTCGGACTATTGACTATTCCATTTAGTGATATGTGTGGAAGTTGACCATATGGTTATTCCATTTAAGTATGTTTATGTCCCAAGGTACCTTTATATGTTATATGTTGCTTTTGATGGGTTTTTGGAAATATTTTGGTTATAAAAAATGGTAATTAATTAGCTTATATTCAGTGAAGTATAATTACTACTTCTTAAAGGTGAAAAGTATTACTTTATGATAAAGTATTCATGGTTTTCATCTTATCCCAAGACTAACAGTTTTCTTTATTTATATATCCCTTACTGAGATTTTTATTCTCATCTCATGTTTTGAAATGTTTTTCATAGGACATAAAGAAGAATAGATTCAAGGATGGGATTAAGGAAATGTTATGTTGGTAAAACAAGAAATGATGTCATATTTAGTATTAAAGAGTTTTTGTTTTATAAAAAATGGATAATGAGTAGAATTATACACTTGTAACATTCAAGATTTTATGTATAATTTATGACCTAATTAATTAATGTTATAAACCTAAAGATATCCTTATGTGAATTAAATTCAAATTATCGACTTATCTCAATATAAAGTAATACTTAAGGCTGGGGCCTTATAGTTGGTATCAGAGGTTGGTTTAGATAAATTTAGAAGTTATAATATTGTTAATTGAATATCCATAAAATATTTTTTACTTTATGGTAAAATTGAAATGATATAGAATTTGAAAATTTCCACATTTCCTCATCTAAGATATGTTTATTCAGAATGGTTTTCTATAGAGGAATCATGGTAGCTATGTTGGGAGGGAGTATAGAGGGAAATAACCTTTGAAATCAACTTCCTGAGATGGTTGGAATCATAACTGAATAGTTTTTTATAGTAATTTCTTAGTTGAATCAGAAGATAAATGGTGGTGGTGTCCATGCATGAGATTAACTAGACCAACTACAGAGGCATATGTCCATCATAGAGAATTTCATGAGGTAACACCCCCCATAATTCAGAGGATCATTTAACCCTATGCAATATGAACAAAAGATTAAATCCTTGAAAAATATTTTTGATGTAATGGGTTGTTTAGAAAATCAAAAGGTTAGTCTTTTTGTTTATCATTTTAAAGGTGAAGTTGATCATTGGTGGTCAATGATTAACAATATCAGAGGAAGTGAAGAGATTGACACCATGTAATGAGATTTATTTAAGAATACCTTCCTTGAAAAATATTTTCCTAAAGCTATTAGAATTAGGATGGAAAATAAATTATTGGAATTGAGACAAAATGAGGAATATTCTGTGGCTTCATATGAATAAAATTTCACTCGTTTGTCAAGGTACGTCCCATATTTTATCCTTGACACTGATAATAAGATAAATCGGTTTTACTCAGGATTGAAGCTGAAATATCGAAGGTCGTCAACTTCTTGTGTGTTCAAGAGATATTAGAAACTTTTTTGATATGCTGAGAAGATAGAAATGGAGTTTTCAGATGAGCATATATTCCATGAGAGAAAACAGAAGAAACAATCCCGTTGGCAGGCAATGGGAAAAAATTCATCAAAGAATCCTAGAGGTAAGAAAACCAAATTTCCATCTTGTGAGAAGTGTGGGAAGTGATTCTGATGTGGTAAGACTATCCATATTTCTCTTAACTGTAAGGAAGATGGTTAGGAATGAAATGAAAAACCAGTGGTAAGATGCTTTAGTTGCAATGAGTAAGGACATTAAGAGAATGTGTGTCCAAAGTTGTTTGCCCAAGGTGGAAACTAGAAAGATAAAATGTATAAGGTCATGGAAAAATCATTTTCAACCACTATGATTGATGTGGGACTGTCGAATGAAGTGGTGACAGGTATGTTAAAAATTTATTCAAAATATTAAAATACTATATTTTACTCTGGATCTTCAAATTATTTCATTTTTGAGAGATTCTCAGGTAGATTAGATATAAAACCTCATGAAAGTGATATAGAACTTTTGGTAAAAACATCAGGTGGAAGTATTAAAGAAACCAAGATTTATAGAAATATTCCTATTTATCATTAGTTGGATAGTCTTTCCTAAAAATCTTGTTGAACATTCCATAGTGGAATTTGATATCATTTGGGGCATGGATTGGCTTTTAGTTTATCATGATAAAATATATTGTAAAGCCAATAAAGTTTTATTCAATTATTTCGTACCTTTTATAACATAACAAGAAGCTGAAATATTGATTAAATATAAAAGTGAAAGTTATACGGCTCATGTTGTTGAAATGAAAGAAACAGTTTTGATTGGTGTCATTCCAGGTGTGAATGAATTCACATTCGTTTTTCCTAATGAATTTATTGGTATTATTCCCAATTGAGAGGTTGAATTTACTATTGATTTGGTTCCTGATAGAAATTCTATTTATAAACCCCCTTATCGAATGGATCAAGAAGAACCGGTGGAATTAAAAAATTAGTTGCAATAATTACTTGGTAAAGGTTTCATTCAACCTAGCACTTCACCATGGGGTGCTTCCATTTTATTTGTAAAAAAGAAAGATGATTATATGAGACTATGTATTGATTACAGAGCCTCGAATAACATCAATATTAAGAAAAAGAATCTATTGCCTCATATTGATGATTTGTTTCATCAAATCGATGGAGTTAAGTATTTTTTGAAGATTGATTTGAGGTCTGGGTACCATCAGATGAAGGTGAAGGAGGATGATATTCCAAAGATAGCTTTGCGAACGAGATATGGGCATTATGAGTTTTTAGTTATTCCATTTGGGTTATATAATTCACCTATTGTATTTATGAATCTTGTTAATAGAGTCTTTCATCAGTTTCTAGATCAATTTGTGGTTTTTTTATAGATGATATCTTGGTATATTCTAAAAGCTGAGAGGAACATCAGTTTTTAGTTTTCTTGGTTTAGCAGGTTATTACTGAAGGTTTGTTGAAAAATATTCTTGGTTATCTATTCCACTAACTAAGCTAACATGTAAGAGAGTTATGTTCATCTCGACAAAATAATACGAGGATTGTTTTCAGGAACTGAAAAGAAGATTGGTAAATGCTTCAGTTTTGGCCTTGCCTTCCAGGAATAGTGAATTTTTTATCTAAAGCGATGCATCATTGAAAGGACTTGGTTGTTTCCTAATGCAGAATAATTAGTTAATTGATTATGCTTCACATCATGTGAAACCTCATGAGCTAAATTACCCTACACATGATTTAGAATTAGCTGCTGTTATTTTTCATTAAAAATTTGGAGGCATCATTTGTATGGTGTAAAATGTGAAATATATACTGATCACAAAAGTTTGAAGTATATATTCTATCAAAAATAATTAAACATGATATAGAGTATTTGGATATAATTAATCAATGATTATGATTGTACAATCCATTACCATCCGAGAAAGGTAAATAAAGTGTCCAATGCTTTGAGTCAAAAGAGTAATGCTAAATTAACCATGCTACATTTGGAATAAGATCCTTTGGTTTCTAATTTGATGAATTTTGTAATGGAAGTTGTTGGTGCAGGGAATTCATATGTTTTGTTTAAGGAAGAATTAAAATTATCTCTGTCAGACAGAATTAAGAAAGCGTAGAAAGAAGACAATGAGTTGCAGAAAAAGGAAGAATTGGTTCAGAAGGGCAATTTACTGGAATTTAACAATTTATAAAGATTGTGTTTTCAGGTTTAAAAAGATGTTATGTGTACCTTGTGATTCATAGTTGAAGAAAGAGTTGGTATGTGTAGCTCATAGTTCTCTATTTTCAGTTCATTGTAGTAGTACTAAAATGTAAAGAGATCATCATGAGCATTACTGGTGGGATGGAATGAAAATAATTATTGCCAGCTTTACTGTGAAGTATTTAACTTATCAACAAGTTAAACAAGAATAAAAGTTACCAAAAGGGATGCTTCATCCTTTTCCAATGCTAGAGTAGAAATGGGAAAATGTGTCCATGTATTTCATAGTTGGATTACTAAAGACTTCTCAAGGTAACAATATATATGGGTTATTGTTGATCGATTGGATAAATCTGCTCATTTTCTACCTATTTGAGATACTTTATCTCTAGATTAACTTTATCGATTGTATATTAAAGAGATAGTCTTGATACATGGAGTTAACCTCTCCATTTTATTGGATCATGATTACAAGTTCACTTATAAATTTTGGAAGGGCCTTCAGATGTCATTAAGAACTGAATTAAATTTTAGTACAACTTTTCATCCTCAATCAGATGGGCAATTAGAACGAACACTTCAGACCTTAGAAGATATGCTATGTGCTTGTTCAATGGGTTATCAGGGATGTTGGGACAAGCATATTTCTTTTTTTGAGTTTTTTTTATAATAAAAGTTTCATTATACTATAAAGATGGCACCATTTGAAGCATTATATGGACAGTGGTGTCAAACTCCAGCTTTTTGGGATGAAGTAGGTGAAAGGAAGTTGATGGGACCAGAATTGGTATAAGAGATGGAAGGAAAAATTCAGTTGATTTATAAGCACATGAGGACAGTAAAGAACAGGAAGAAAAGTTATGCATAAAACCAAAGGAAGGATATTTATTTTGATAAAGGTGATCAGGTCTTTCTCAAAGTTTCTCCATGGAAAAGTGTGATGCGTTTTGGTAAGAAAGGAAAACTGAGTCCGTGGTTCATTGGACCATATGAAATCCTGGAGAAAGTTGGATCAGTTTCCTACAGGGTGGATTTACTACCAATTTTATACCAGTTACACAATTCTTTCCATGTTTCAATGTTGAGAAATTATATGCCGGACCCATCTCATTTTTTGAGTCCATAGGTAGTTTAGTTGGAAGAGAATATTTATTATAAGGAACAACTAGTATATATTCTTGACCGTTGAGAGAAAGTATCATGGAATAAGGGGATTCATCAGGTAAGTGTTATGTTAAAAAACCATATGGTTGAAGAGGTGATGTGGAAATCTAAAAATTATTTGAGGGAGAAATACCCTCACTTATTTGATAAGTAAATAAAATTATGGGGACATAATTTTTAAAAGGAAGGAATGATGTAGCATTCCAGGTATTTATAGAATAATAATTTTTCATATCAATTATTATTTATGAATAAAATGGAAATTTTATGTTAAAGAGGAATTTTTTTTCTGATAGTGTACTCAACACACAAAAATGAGTTTCTTTGAAATCTTACGTTGCACACAACTTTGAGTTATACCGAAAAATAATAAAATAACATTATTATTTTAAATGGTAGTTAATGCCTAGACATCTTATTGGTGGGAATGAATAAAACTAACAAAATTATGATTATAAATGTTTGTTAAATGTCTTGACATTTATCCAATAAATTTAATAGGCTTAAAATGAGAATAAATCTAATTTTAAGCATACAATACTCTAATAGTTTTAAAAGGTCAGTTTACCACATTTTGATGGAAAACCTTTTTAAATATAGTTTCTTCACTTTTATATATTAAATTTGACAAAATAAATTTCTTCTTTAGAAGCAGAACATAAAAATTTACTTAGGAGGAAATTTTGGTATTTTTCTGATAAAATTCATATTTTTATGAATAGTAAAAAATACTGCATTTTAATTCAAAACAGCCATTGAATATAATTTATTAATATAATTATATAATTATTTTAATTTTTTTTAAAGTTTAATTGGATTATGTTTTTATCATTTAATACAATTATGGCCAATGGAAGTAATTTCACTTTTTAAATTGAATATAAACACATGTCAATCTTTTGATAGTTATTACTTCTTAAAAACCCATTTTTTGGATTTGACAATGGGAATTAATTTTAAATTAACTTTTTCCAATTATGTGTTTTGAATTTGAAAAAATTATTCCATATTTGGAATCAGGATGTCAAATATTTTTAAATAGGTAGCTTTTATTTTGAGACATTATGAATAGTAACTTCAGTAATTATTTTATTTACCATGGTTAAAGGGTAAATATGGTAAATAAGGGTAAAAAATAATATTATAATAATATTAAACTGCCCTAAAACATGTCCTAATCCTATTGGATTAAATATTTCTGACCAAGGGCATACTTGAGTTGATTTTGGGACCCCATGGAGCCAGTTATGAGTGATAATGACATGTTATACTAATTAATTTAATGTAACGAGAAATATAACATAAACATGTATTTTTAGTAAATTTTTATATGGGGTTATATAAGTGATATTTTTGACAATAAATTTTAATTAAAAATAGAAAAATATTTCTTACATCATGGTATTTTACTTATAATTTTTGGACATCAAATAAATAAATTTATTTATGACACAATGACGATGTAGTGACTACCTTATTAAGGAATGATTTAAATAAATGAGATTATTAATATTAAAATAAATTTATTTTGAAACTTTTTATAACATAAAAAAAAATTTAGGGATGTTTTTGACTTTTTATATTTGAATTAATGTAGTTTTTTTAAATAATCAAGTTATTATGGATTTAAAAAAAAGTCATGATATGAATAGTAAAAAAATTGACATAAATGAGTTTTAAAACAAATAATATTTTATTAAATGATGAAATAGTCCTAAAAATCTAATATTCATCGTAATTACTTATATAATTTTTAACATGTAATTATTGAACCACTTGTGGTTCTCTTAGAATTTTATAGTAACTATAGTGACCATAAATTATGAGAATTCAAGAAGACATGGTAATAGTTAATGTTTTTAACTAAGGGTTAAATAAAAAAGATAAGGTTATATTTGTAACCTAAACTTGTCTAAAACCTATTGGTTGAAGTGTTTCTGACCCAAAAGAATATTATATTTTAAATAAATGAATTTGGGAATATTTGAAACCAAAAATCATTTTATAATAAAATAATATTTCAAAAATTTCCTAAAGTGCCCCTCCTCCCTCTTATAAAAGGGCATCACCTCTACCCATTTACTCACACCTATCAAGCCCGTTGGCTCATCAAACTTCTTCTCAATTAATCTATTAATTTTCCTCCCTTCCTACTATAATCCTTACCTTGGGAAAAAAGCAATTCAAGAAAGATTTTAGGCTCAAACCAAAAGAAGTTACCCGATTTAGAGGTAATGTCTTCTCTCAAGTTATTTTATTTTATTTTACTTCTCCACTCCCTATGATATTATTATTATTTGATTACAAAAAAACACTACTATACTCAATATAATTGGATTTTTTATGAGGAGGATTCGAACTACACTTACACACACCTCTATCTAATGGACACTAATATACTGTTTCTATGTATGGAGAACTACTACCTCACGAAACTATGATTGTTCGATTTTGTCCTACCACCTCTCATAGTGACCATTAATATGTAACTATATTTATATATGATATATATTATATTTATATTGTCTCTATTCTTATGTTTTTTTATTTAAAGCATATCTTTATTCTTTTCATGATGTTTAAATAAGATAATTTCATTTGAGGAAGTGCAGACTACCTTCCCCTCAAAGTGATATGACTCATTCATGCCATACATGGAATTTATAAAGGATGGTGTTAATGAAATTATATAATGTATATAAAATATGATATTATACTGGAATTATAACATACATGTGTATCATTTATTTTTCATTCCTTTAAATATGAAAAAGAAATGAATTTAGCGTTCATGCGTACGTACGACTTACCATATCCAGGAATGGTGCATTTAATTTATTATCTCCAAATGTTATGGACTATTATAAATAAATATATAATAGATATATATGATATTTAAATCATGAATACTATTCTGTAGATAATATACTTTTGACCACGTGGAAAATTTGTAATTATAACAAGATCATTTTCGACTCAAGTAACCAATATCTACAAAACGACCGATATTAACTTAAATAATTATGTAATTTTTATAATTTGGAAATAAGTGATATAAAAGGAATAATAAACTTGAAAAAGGTTCTGAAGAAATTTTAAGATAACTTAAGTTTATTATTATGAAAGAATAAGGAACATACTTGATAAATTAGACTCAAGGTAAGGGACTTCATCTTAATATCCTTTCATTGAGGAATATTTTGATAATATACACCAACTTATTTTATACTTTGTATAATAAAACCCTTTTAATTTTAATTTAATTAAAAGAGAATCTTTTTTCTATGAAGCATTTTACTAAATGACAAAAGGAATGTTTTTAATGTATGTAGGGTCAATGACCTCTCCAACATTGTAATCGTCATTTGATATTTTTATTCCTTTTTAAGCCTTAACGTTTTAAAAAGGAAAAGAAATCCCTTATTCACTTTTTGGATGTTTTTCTATTGAAAATGGTTTTTGAAATGGATTGATTATTTCAATATCTTGAAATTATTTCTTCTTATTTCAAATAAAATGTTATTAGTGAAATATTGATATTTTCAATATTTTATGTGTTATATAATGGTACTTGGAAAATTGACGGGTGGTTACATGATAAACCAATGATAGGTGGTTACGTTATAATCAAATGACATGTGGTTTAGTGATAAACCAAGGATAGGTGGTTACTTTATAACGTCAAATAAATTGGGTAGGGAAGTTGGCTGTATGGATATTCCATTTACTGATATGTGTGGAAGTTGACCATATGGTTATTCCATTTAATTATGTTTATGTACCAATTTACCTTTATGTGTTATATTTTTCTTTTTATGGCCTTGTGGTAATATTTTGGTTACAAAAAGGGTAAGCAATGAGCTTATATTCAGTGAAGTTTATTTACTACTTCTTAATGGTTAAAAGTATAACTTTATGATAAAGTATTCATGGTTTTCATGTTATCTGAAGACAAACAGTTTTCTTTCTTTATGTATCCCTTACCGATATTTTTATGCTCATCCCATGTTTTGAAACGTTTTTCACAAGACATAAAGAAGAAGAGTCAAGTATGGGATCATGGAAATGTTATGATGTTAAAACATGAAACGATTTCATATTTTGTTTTAAAGATTTTTTTTTGTTTTATGAGAAAATGTATTGTGAGTATAAGTGTCTAATTGTAACATTCAAGATTTTATGTATAATTTATGACCTAATTATATAAATCTCTAAACATGAAATGATCATCAATGTGAATTAAAGTAAAATTATCGACTTATCACAATATTAAGTAATATTTAAGGATGGGGCCTTATAATAATAGTTCTAGGGATTTTCAGGTAGCTGAAGTAGATATTTCCCATATTGGAGTGCTAATACAATAGCATTTGTCCATGAACACTTCTCAAGCTATTATTTTAAACCATTTTAAGGCCCAGTTATCGTCGGATGATTCCAAGGTGGTGGAGGTGACATCCTTTTTAGTTGAGTGTTTGGATGAGTAGAACCAAACATAGATCAAGGTCAAATAAGTCAACCCTAATACTGACGATGAGAAATAAGATCTAGAAGAGAAGTATCAGTCCCTTAAAGCCACTAAAAAGAGGATGTATGAGCTCGAACACTTGATCCCTAAGTTCGATCTTTAGGGGAATTTTTAAAATTAGAGGATTCAATATGTGGATTACCCTATGAAACATTTTTTTTAAACTCATTAATTCATGAACATGTTTCTTTTTTTACTCTCACACTTCAATTAAATTAATGAAATTACCAATAAACAATTTTTAAGATTATGTGAGTCATAATCAATGTGAGAAACAAGGGATGACCATGTGATTACTCATTCTTATGAGTGTCAAAAAAACATTGAGAACTCAAGGTCTACTATTGTTGACTAAACAGAGGGAGTGTTCGGGATGAGATAGGCTATGGATAGAGAACTTGTCTCTCTAAAAATTTGACTTACATTTCCAATGTGTGCTAGTGCATGAATGGGGTAATTCCAAGGGTGTTGAATTCTTCCCAAACAAAGGAAAATGAAGACCGTGAATCACGAAACCCAATATATGGAACCAAATGGGGATGGAATGATGGTAGAGGAGAAATACTGACCATATTTAAAACACAACATCTATACAACTTATCTGAGAATGGGGATAAAGAAATTAAGGGTCAACCGCTGACCATGTTTGAAACATGGGGCCTATATTATAATGTTTTCCAAAGTCTTCCAGGGTATTGGCCCAAGATATTAGGTCCTCTATTTTTTCTTGGAACCATTTCTGTTAGGGGGACCATTCAGACATGGAGTAGAATGATGATCCAAATTAAGGGCGCATGAAGTGTGGAGATGAAGTGGTGGAATGTTTTAATGGGTTCCGAATCTCATGAAATTACTCCACCATGGCTTAGAGAATTTTAGTGCGGTAATACATATATGATAAATAGACAAATTCATCTTTGTAGGGGAGAATCATCTCGAATGACAAGTGATGGTCAGTGAAGATGAATGATGTGGTTGGTGACCGACACTGAAGGAAATGGCTTCTCTGGTGAGTGAATAAGCTACTTTATAGTTTTACATTGTGTGATGGGGAAGATAAAGACTTAGTTTCACATCATATAGTGGTGATTCTGAACAAAAATGTTAACATCATATGATGAGGACAATGTATCACATAATTTATTGTCATGTGATCATGATGTGGAGATGTATATTTTTATGTCTTGGATATTGGACATGTGAACTCATGTGAATGGTACCCACACATAAAAAATGGTAGTAAGTGTAGGAGGGTACCGTAAATGAGGTACTCCCTAGGGGTCCTATAAGGAAAAGGATTATGTAGGAGATCCTATTCCAAAATTAGAATCTATGGTGATTCTCACATATTTTAAGTTCATGATACAAGTACCGTGAGGAAAAAATAGTTTAAGCTCATAATGCTTATACCATGTGTGTTTTCTAAAGGGGATACGTGTGATTAAAATGAGAGTTTACCCAATATGAATAGATAAATTGAGGTTCTACTACTCATGGAATATCCAAGATACACCTTGCATGCACATGGTTTAAGGTCATGACACTTGGACCACAAATCTTAGTTTTATGGTCATAGAGTTTAGACCATGGGAGGGAATCCTAAAAGGGATACATGTAATGGAACAAAGTGTCAATGTGACATGAATTATAGGATAGGGAGGAACTTAATCCTTATAATCCATTCTTATAGAGTTTTTGAAAATAGTTTAAAGTCATGATTCTTGGATTGGGGCTCCCAGTTTAAGTTCACAGTGTTTGGTCCATGGGATCTCATCTCTTAGTTTTTGGTCATAGAGTTTGGACCCATATTCACCCAAAAGTGTGTGTAATAACATTAAAGAGGTAGAACCTGACTTTAATGAAGGGTGAAGAAGGATCATTCCAAATGAACCATGAGGGATATATTGTACATAGTTTAAGGTCAAAAGTCTTAAAACAATAATGTCACATGTCTCAAAGGAACATGAAAAACATAGAAGGAAAGATGGATGACATGAAAAGAGGGTCCATAAGGCCACCCAATGACTTAAAAAATGTTTTTGAGGTAACTGACACAAAATTTAACATCATGATGGTTGGACCATGGTTGTTATTTTAATGTCAGGAATCTTAGACCATAAAATCCTAGTTTATGTTCATAGAATTCAGACTATGTGAGGCATATCATACATATATGTGTAATGTGGTAGAATGACAACCCAATATTAATTGATGGCTAAAAGGGGCCAAAACCACCCAAAAAATTAATGAGTAGACTCATGCATAGTTTAAGGTAGTGATTCATGTATTTAGACTCCTAGTTTAAGTTCATAGAGTCCAAACCATGGCACTAATGTATCTTGAACTTTTTTGAGACCTCCTCTCAAATCCTATTCATAATTGAGCCTTACTTGGTGAGAGAAACAAGAAGTGTTATGGAGTTTGCATTAATTTTTGTGGATAAAAAATTAAGGGGTAGAAGCGGCCGAAAAATTTATACGGGTGATTGAAACTTCCATAACCTATATAGTGAAAGAGGAATAATCGAAGGATGGGGAACACCTGTTGACCATGTTAAAAACAGAAGTTTTATTCCAACATTTGTTAAATATGGGGCTAGAAAATGTAGGATCAAATGTTCACTGAGTTCAAAATACAAGATATTTTATTTGTTACAAAATATCCTTCAAGTAATAATCATTGGATAGTAGATGAGCTAGTTTAGTATGATACCATTCCATTAGGAATTATATCCCAACCAAAAGGTTGATGGTTTTGAAAATCAAGGTAAGTAAAAAGCACCAAAGTGGAAGTGGGGGAATATACCATAAATAATTTGATAGAAATTATGGGCTTATTTTAAAACATCCATTTTTCACTACATATCCAATAAGGGTGGGAATCAAGTCATACACAGTTATGAGATATGGCATAGTCAGAGACTAATACAGGTAAGGTGGCCATCTGTAGAAAGGATATCAATTCATCTCACATTAGGAGGCATCTCGGTTTGATATGGGGTAATTTGTGGTTCATCAGATACTTGTCATATGAGGCGTCCTTGGTTTTGTATAGGGTAAAATTATTATCATCTTATACTAATTTTATGTGGTTTCCCAATTTCATATGGGGTATTTCCTGACATCCCATACTCATCGCATGGGGAATTTTGAGTTTAGGTGGGATAAGGATACAACATAATATTGTGTTGGAATCATGGTCTTCTATGCATGAATTGGAGTATGGTTTGTGTTTGTTGTCAATCCTCAGTGGAATTTCAGAATGTGCACTAGAAAAGTGATCATATAGTTCAAGTAGACAACAGTATTGAAGGTGGCGCCGTTTCCCAGTGTTTGCCAAATTTTTGGGCCTACAAATTGAAAAATGGAGAAAATTGTTTTTTGGAAAAGAGACTTGTGCATTGTGTACTTTAAGGAGAGGAAACATTCACGCCATATGATTTTCATGATCAGAACATGGAAAAATGGCAAAGGGATAAGGACCGTACAAGTTTTGGGCTGGTCGCGCAAGTGACCTACACACCGAGAAAGGATGTGTGCGCCAATGCCTAGGAGGTTTGGAAACTTGCGCGCCAGTTGTTCTTCATGATCAGAACTTCAAAATATGGCAATGAAAAGTAGGTCGGGCAAGTATTGGTGTGGTCGCACAAGTGAATAGTGCAACAGAGGCTAGGGTAGTTGGAGCTGCGTGCCGAGACTTGCGCGCCGTGAGAACACATGCGCGCCACCACATAGGGGGTCCAGTTTGCCTATAAATAGAGGACCACCCCTCCTCATTTGGCACGATGTTTAAGACTTAGAGATTTTTTGAGCTCTCATTGCACAAGTGGTTGTTTCGCACAAGTGGTTGTTGGGTCGTGCAAGTAGAGGCTGTGCGCCGGTTGTTGGCTGTGTGACCAAGACGGTTTGGGAGTCAAAGGTGCAGAGTCACGCAAGTTTGGAGTTGAAGGAGGCAGTGTCGCGCAAGTGTGTTGGTGTCACCTACGTGCCGATTTTTTACCGTGCAAGTGACTTGCGCGCCGTTATTGAAACTTGCACGCCAGTCTTGGAGAAGCGTGCCAGGTGAGGTTGTTGTATGCCAGTACTTTTGGAGCTATAGGAAAACTAGAAGATTGCCCGATACCTTCGGTGCAAAGTGGGATTAGTATACGAGTGAAAGTTGGACTTCAACAGAGCATCTACATTCAACAGAGGATGCATTATTTTTTCAATGATGAAGAGACTTTCATGTCTATAAATTGAGTGTGACTTCACCAAGAGCAGTGAGCCAGGGGAAGTCAACAGGAGTGACCCGAGGGATGAAATGAGCTATCCCTGAACTTTTGAAAAGGTAGTGAGCCTGGGACATAGTGACTGTGGCCGAACCCTTGTAATCTATAGCTAGTAAAGATTAGTAGAATTCGGTACGACTGAAAACCTGTTGGCGTATGCTCCTTGGACGTAGCCCTTAGGGGTGAACCAAGTAAAAAGTGTTGTGTCGTCTCTCTGCATGTGAATGTTTTCTTTATGTTAATTTCCATCATACAGGTTTAACAAGTTCCTACCAACGTGGGAACAAGATCCATCACTTTAAAAGAAAAATTTTACACCTTGATTCAACCCTCCCCTCCCAAGGTGTCCCGGGGTCCTACATGTTGTGCACTAAATATCTAAGGTTTTTTAGTTCAAATCCATACAAATCAAACTAGGGATTCTACTAGTTTAATTTTCTATAATGCAAACTATATGGGATATTTCTGATTTAAAGGCCATGTTTCTTTGACCATGGGGTAAGGGTGTCCCAAGGTGGTTTTATTGATCTAAAGGAGAGACAACCTAACATGAATAGTCCCAAAAGGACCTTTTTTCACACAAAACATGACAAACCTTACCCTAAATCCATATCATGACATTGGTGAAGGAATGTACCCATAGAAAATGGGGATAGTCCCAAGATGGGATATCTAGGAATCACTATATATCCCATGAGGATGGGAATCAATCCATATGTAGTTCTGAGACACATCATGGTAGAAGACCAACAAAGGTAAGGGATATCCTCTAAAAAGTGACATTGAGTCTTATCATACAAGGATATTAGGCATCTTGAATCTCTATAGGGTAAGGCTATAGTTCAACATTGAGAACTGATAATGTTGGTGTTTTTTCATCCTGTATTTGTCGAATGGGAAATTCTAGTTCAATATAGGGTAAAATCATCTCTCATTAAGAGGCATCTTGAATTATCCAGGGTAAGATCATAGTTATGAGATTCACCATGGATGTTGGCATTTGTTCATCCAATATTTTTCATATGGGGGATCCTAGTTTGATACATGGTAAAATCATCTCCCATTAATAGGTATCCTGAATTTCTCTAGGGTAAGATCGTAGTTTAACATTATGTGCTAATGAGGTTGGTGGGATTTCAAATTGAGCATCCCATTCTTTCCTTCCTCATATCGGTCTGTGTGGAAATTGTATCCCACAAATTGGTCAATGTAAATGATTGTGGATGAAACCTAAAAAGGAGGCCCATGAAATATTTTGGGGTGATATAACCATATTTAATATAGGGTTTCATAGTGAATATATAGATGATCCTGATGATACAAAGGCTAGGTGTCACTACGTATCCCATGAGGATGGGAATCAAGAAACATGTAGTTCTAGAAAGATGGTGGTGAAATAGACTTTTTGAAAAGAAGACAATGTGAAAGAGGGTTGAATGTTCATAGTTTAGGGTGATAGTGCTTAGACCAAGGGTCCTAGTTTGAGGTCGTAGGGCTTTGACCTATGGAAAATAATTTAAGGTCATAATGATTTGACCATGGGGATCGGACTTCAAATATTTTCGTGTAGTTTCAATTAGTTAAAACCGGAATTATATGGAACCAAAAAGGCCCCACACCACATGATGTGATCCTAAAGCCAATTTCACCTAGTTTAAGGTTATACATCTATCACCATGGAAAATAGTTTAAAGAAATGTTTCTTGCACTATGTGAAATTAGTTCAAAGTAAATATTCTTGTAATATGGCGAGGAATGTTTTTTCCTTGACTACATGTGTGGTATGCGAGAGGTAAAATCCTCATGCGAATGGATTCAAAGGAGTCTCATGTACCAGAAAAGTACAAATAAGTGAACAATGTATAGTTTAAGGTCTTAATTCTTGGATAAAAGGAAATGTGGAAAATAATTTAATGTCGTGATGCTTAGACTAGGGGGATGTTGGTAGAAAGGGTATCTGTGTGGAATGATTAATGTAAAACACAACAAAAAAGGAGTAAAGGAAGATCATTTAACATATGCAAACCTAGAGACATAGTACACACAATTTAAGGTTGCGATGGGCACTGTAGCGGTGGCGGTACTGTATGGGTACTGTAGCAGTCGGGTTACTATTCACGGAATAGGAATTTGGCCAAATATTTTGGCCTATGGGTTATGTAATGGGTTTCAAGCCCACTGGGCCTTCGGGCTATGTAATGGGTCTCCCTCTACCCAGTTAAAAGAGGTCATTGATTTGATTTATTAATAAAAATGAGGCTTTGGCCCCAACCTTTAAAAAAAATTTAAGGTTGTGATGTTGGGGTAGTGAAGGGGGAGAAGGGGATGAGGAGTTGATAAGTTTGCAGCTAGAAAAAAATATAGAAAATCAAAGTTTTTTTATGCGTCCTATGAGGATTCAAATTAAGCCACAATTAGTTCTAGAACATAGTGTGGTAGAAGACAAACACAGGTGGTGGAAATTCTCTATATTGAGATAATTAGGTTATACCATGGTTTTCATTGGGAATCCCATGTTTAAGACATGGTGTATTAATGTTGACCATATCATACACATCATAAAAAGAATCCCAATTTTAGACAGGTTAAGATAATATCTTCTTAAGGGGCATACCATTTTTAGATGGGGTAAGATAATCTCATATTAAGAGAAATCTTGATTTTAGATACAGTAAGATCATATCTTATTAAAAGGAATCTCAGTTTTAGATGGGGTAAGATCATATCTTATTAAGAGGCATAAAATTTTTAGATGGAATGAGATTATATTTTATTAAGAGGCATCCCAGTTTAAATGGGGTAAGATCTTAATATAACTTCATGCATTGAGGATGTCAAAATTTGTAGTTTAAAGTTAAAAACTCAAAATAAAGGGGCTACAAATAGTTTAAGGTCATAATTATTAGAACTATTATGAATATTTTATATATGTGTTTCATGTAACAAGGTGGTTTCTATTAGTTTTAGGTTTTAAATCTCAGACCATAAATCTTATTATAAGGTTTCTGTGTTCAGACTTTGACTGTTTGTTTAAGGTTATAGAGTCTGGACCAATTAAAAATCATTTAAGGTCATAATGTTTTGAACGGGGTGTTGATAATCCCAAGAATATATGTGTAGTGAAAAAATTGACAAAACCAAGATGAATTGGGGGCCAAGATTCCAAATACCACACAATAAATTAATGAGGAAAACCCACACATATTATAATGTCATGATTGTTGGACTTAGAATTCTAGTGTAAGGTCGAAGAGTTCGGACCATGGAAAATATTTTAAGGATATACCACGTGGACCATGGGTCTAAAATTAGTTTAAGTCCACAATTCTTGGACTATGATTCCATTTAGTTTAATGTCGTGCAATGAGGAAGACCATTTACCACATTTAAAGAACAACATGATAATATTGGTGTTGGTGGGATATGTGACATGGTCTCTTTCCATAGTGAACAAAGAGTATTCTCTATTAGAATATTACTTTTTAATGATGTAAGATCATTCCCACCGGGGTTCCTACTGTGGTGGAATTTTAATAGAAATCATTGGCGTTATGAGAGCCATCACCAAGTCACCCTAGATAAAATAATAGGGGAAAACCTTATGGTTTAATTCATTTTCTACTCAGTTCTAGTGCCTCTCTAAATTGTGAAAGACCTGGAGCATGTTTTCTTCAAGTACTTCTAGCTTAGATATATGGACTTATTCCATTTTTATATAATTTTCTATTCTTAGAAATCTGTTTAGAGAGATGTAAATTGGTCCTCAATGGGAAAGAATACATTTTTTCAATTTACCTAGGAATATGGTGTAACTAGGGTGGAATTATAAGTCTTCATCCATTAGGCCCAGAGGGCATTGAGGAGCTTGTCCAGCCAAATATTCTTATTCTGGAACACATTATATAGAATGGTATAAATGGCCTTGTTTAATGGATCCCTATATACATTTTCCTCTTCATGTTATTGAGAATTATGGTTGGATCAGATGCTGTACTTGGAATATAATTTTTTAAGATCAACGTCACATAATTTAGTGTTGTTATTAGTGATAATGGCATGAGGAACTCCAAATCGGTTGATGATGTGGGAGCTCATGAACTCAGTTATAGAATAATATTTAAATTCCTTGAGGGGAATCACATTTTCCCACTTATAGAAGAAGTACATCACGGTCAGAATAAACAGTCATTGTCGTGATATTGATAGCGGGTATAGCCCCACCTTTTTGAGTCCTTATACTAAAAATGGACAAGAATACTTTGTGGGGTGGAGGATCTATGGAGTTCGATGATTTTTTTGGTGTGGATAAGAAACATGTGACAAAACTTGGATAACATGACATAGACATGGATTATAGTGGGATAGAAGTATCCTAGTGTCAGAATCTGGTGTGAGAGCTTTAACCATGCTTTATGGGAACCACAAGACCTAACATGGACCTCTTACATTATCAGAGAATCTATTTTTCTTGAATAAAAGAGAGAATAATTACATCAAAACCATGTCTATAGAGAGTATTCTCAAGGTCATCCCCATTTTGGAGGAAAAAATGTGCTATGATCCGATAGATCCACTAATTTTTGGCTCAATCTGGTGGGAGAATTCCATGCTAGAGATATTCAAAAAATGGGGTTTTCTAATCAGGAATTTCCTCTATTGTGGGGGAACCCAAGGGTCATGTAATAGAAGTACTGACATTCATTTTAACAATTTCTTATCATAATCATTTTAAATGGAAGGGTTAGTAACCCTATTATTTGTCACATGGAAATTGAAGTCATCCATGTCAGGTTTTGAGAGAGATGTAGGCACGATTTCTAGGGCATCAACTTAACCATTCTGCAACTAAGGGACATGGGAAAATTCTGGATAATTAAGAAATAGGTCCATCAGCTAACTAGTGATCTCCACTAGGGGCATGAGTTTAGGATTTATGATGATGTACTCAATATTGATCTATTTAATGACTAGATCACAGTAACCCTTCATAGGAAAGTGTGGGACATCAATCTTGAGGGCCATATCGATACCAATAAGGAGATCATAATGATCTTCATTATTGTTAGTGAAACCTTATGACAGTAAGAATGTGTATGGAATGATGTAATATGCCAAAGTTATGAGGATGATTCCAAATCCTACTCTGTTGATCAGGGGATCATTGAAAATCCTACCGACCAAGGTCTATGAGGCACCATTAAAATACACCATCCAATATAGCATTTATTGTTCCACTGTACGGATAGCCTCATCAAAGAAATCAACATCCATGGTTAGTTATGAAGGGTCTAGATATGTGGATAAAATATCATCCAATATCTAACCATTTATGAATTTTTATTGCATAAACTTGATGTCTAACTACTAGAGTATCACTTCCCCGGTTTTCAGTCATCCTGTTAACATTGGGCTATTGATAGTATACATTTTCTGGTCTACTAGGGAAACTGTATATATCTTGTGATGCTATAGATAATGAAAAAACTTCTATAATGTAATTTTTTTTGGGGAAACACTTCTAAAATGGTATTATCTAGGCTATGTGTCGAGGAGCATGAAACTGATATAGTATAAACTATTTTCTTTTCTATCATTATTCCTTTGGGAAATATGTTCATTAGGGGACCATTCCGGGGCTGTCATGTAGAGGACCAGAGGCTTCCCTAAGATAGGTGGAATCAGAACCAGATGCTATAACAGATACTAATTGATGTCTTTAAATGTTTCTTAAAACACCTCATACCATTGGTATAAAATAACATTCTTCACAAATCTCAAAAATAGCTTGCACTTTCTAGCTAGATTCATGAACTAGTGTATATAGGTTAAGTGGCCTTGGGGACCTTGTAGCTCCCAGAGGTTTCTCAGTGGAGACATTTGGTTGATGGAATTGATCATATCTAGGTTAATCTCAATGAATTTGTATCTTATAATGAATCCAAGAAAATTCCAAGAGGTAACCCTAAATGAACACTTAAAGGGGATCATCTTCAGATGTTAGGAATGGAGGAATCCAAACACATTCTCAAAATCGTTGAGGCAGTCCTGATTATGGAAATATTTGACTACAAATTCATCCACATAGTAAACCACCAATACCTCTATAATCAACTCAAATATTCTACACAAGGCTTGCTGATATGTGGATCATGTAGTGTTCAATATGAATTACATCACCTAGTAGCAGAAGTTCTCTTTCGGTGCCCTTAGGTTAGTGGAATCCTCATCCTAAGGATAAATCTGAACATGGTTGTATATGGAGTATCCAACCATGAAGGAGAGGGCCTATAAATCCACTATAGTGTTAATAAACATATGCTTCTCTAGAAGGGAAAATCATCCTTCAAATAATAGAGGTTGAGTTCCTAAAACTCGATACAAACTTTGATTTTCCCATTCTTCTTCCCGACTAGGATGATTTAGACTATGCACTTAATGCATTGGAATTCCTTGATGAATATGGATATGAAAATATTTTCAAATTTGGCCTAAACCATTTTACTATGAGATGGTTGAATCTTTTTGGGAGGATTATTGCATCCACGATGACTCATCGGGAGACCAATATGGTGAATGGAAACCTGATGGTCCAGTCCTAGAATCTCAGTATAGATCCAATAAAAACACTGTGATTCTACTTCATGAAGGCCACATACTACTAATTCTCATTGGGAGACATGGATACATTGATCAACATTAGCCTTGGATATTCCTCAGTGCCCAGTTTCATCTGAATCAACTCATAAATTGTGGTGGCGACTCCCGCTTCAAATGTGATATGTGCATCTTCTAAATACTCCTCGTCAAATGATATAAGAGAATTAGTAGGAGGAGGTATTTCATATAGACTAGATGACTCAAGGGAATCACTAAATCCATCATGGGTGAACACAAAATCCTTATTGAGGGGTCGCTACATTGTTGAAACTATGGTAGAAGAAGCTATCAAGCCAATCCCATCCACTCTCTGACCAGGGGGTCCATGCTTAGGCAAAAAAATGGCTACATGTTAGCTTCTATCGAGTTAGCCCATCCTTGTAGAATAGGCAAGAATTCTATGGAGTGGTTTCCATAGGGTGAACCTATCATACCTCATAGGGTGTAGTGATTTATGGTATCACCTGAGCCTTTGCATTATAAGAGTGTGAGGTAATCTATATGGATCCTTTTTATTATGGATTCCAAAACCCTTTATCTTGGATACAACAATGAAAACTGAAAGATATGGAATTGTGGGATCCAACCAATGAATCAGGAGTATGAAGGCATCATCCAGGTCTACCGATGGATTGGCTATAGTGGCTAATATATCAATGGGAGAATTGATGCACTCAGACCCATCGATATAAACTTGATTCCACTATCTATTGTAGTGGAATATATCTAGACAGTGGGAATCATATGAGTAAATGGGAAACACATCACCTTAAAGTACCTCTACTCGACCATTAAGTTAGTATTTTAGGAACCGGTGAAACGAGGAGGGGCTGCTATATGAAAATGAATATAGGGAATACCAAAAAGTGATTTAGAGGCCATATCTAGAGAGACTACCACGAATATAGTAATTTCTATCAATCTAACAAAATGGGTCTTTAGTCAATCATTTCGACAAAGTTTATGATCTGTCTTTTCAAAACTATGAATTTTTAGGTTTGAGGGAGTCAGATCTACTTCGATCAATCCCAGCTCGTGGAGTATCTAGGTTGTGATGAGTTTGATCACATAACTAGTTTCTACCAGGCAGTAGTAGATCTCCATGCCATTAAACCTTCATGTGATATATAGAGGTATTAGTATTGTTTTATAATGATTCCTTTGTCCTCCCCATATAATGAGATGATGACTTGGCATTCCTCATACTCGGCTTCCTCTGTATAGTAGGATTTAGTCATAGATACCTCTTCTTCAAATTAGAGGGAGATATTCAATGGATCTTTAATGGCCTGATGTCTTTCCATAGACTTTTATTGGTCCTTGGGGATCAAAATTACCGTAGTTATGTTGATTGGATGCATCAAAAAAATCTTATTTTCATGCCAAGGGCATATTTTTACCCGTAGAGGGTTTCTCCTTGGTAGGGGAAAAAATGAAACATATGAATGAATTGCTTGGTTTTGAATACTTCTAAAAACATATTTTTATTAACTATATAAACTTTTATAAACCAATACTAACTAATTTTCTATTGGATGAGGCTTATCTCTATCTGGGCACAACTAATCACGATGCATTCTCTATTGAGCTTCTTTATGAACTAACATTACTAAAAAATAGGCCTTTAACAATTCTAGAAATGGCATTTATCAGAGCTAGAAAAGAAATGACTACATGAGAGAGGTTAAATTCCATGGACTTTTATCAATGTTGAAAAAGAGATGATAACGAGGTCCTTTATAGGGGAAAAAAAGAACTAAAAATGGGACTTTTATCCACACTTTCAAAAGAACTGATCAAGGAACCATTTATCAGTTTTATTTTTGCATAGATAAAGGCTCAATTTATCAATGTCTATGTATGCACTGATAAAGTTTATTTTATCAGTTCTTAAAAAATTAAAGATAAATTACTCCTTTATCATCACTTATAGAAGCACTAATGAAGGACCTTTTATCAATGCCCGTAGAAGCACTGATAAAGTTGACATTTATCAGTGCTTTTAACAGTTTTGATAAATGTTCCCTTTATCAGTGTTTTTAAAAGAACTGATAAAGGGGTATGCTACATTGTGTTGTAATGGCACACTACAACACCACTACAATGTGTTGCAACAACACACCACATCACCAAAAAGACAACAGATATCAACTAAAACAAGTCCCAATATAGGTTTTAAATGAAATTCAATTTACAAAAAAAACACAATAAAAAACACTATATTATATACATTTCAAAAATTGGTATATATAATTACATAAATACAGATTATTACATACAATAAAAATCATAAATGATCCTTTATCTTTTAATCCCGACCAAACTCATGATATTACCGAAAAAACCCCTACTCGAGAAAAAGTACACACTTTTATAAGAAAAACTTTATTATGTTAGTAATAATATAAAGAAATAAATTAATAAAAAGTGGTAATTTTACTAAAATTGATGTCAATTTTAAAATAAAAAACAAACTTGGAGTCATACTGGTTACACCGTGCATCATATTGATGTGTGGATGAAACCTACACATCCCAAATAACTTGTGGATCGTTTTCCTAAAGTATCAAAACAATATGAATATGTTTTCTTAGTTTTAAGTAAATCGGTTGAATTTTTTTATAAAATGTAATTTTAAACTGGAAACATTCAATTTTGAATCATCTAATCACATCATGTATTGGTTTGACATTTAATGGTTTCCTATACGTCAAAAATGACTTATGAAATATTTTCCGAAATTATCATGAAAATCTGAGAATGTTTGATCAGTTTTCACTGAGTGATGATTTTTGAACTAAAATGTCAATTATAAAATGATAATAGACAATTTGAGTCATACAAGGTACATTGTGTATTAGATTTCATTTCAGATGATTCCTATAAGTCACATATGACATATGGATAGTTTTTGTAAATATCAAAACAATATGAATGTGTTTGCTCAGTTTTGAGTAGGATAGTTGTCCATTTTACTAAAATTGATGACAATTTTAAATAAAATGATGCACTTTGAGTCATACCATTGATACTGTGTGTCATATTGAGGTGTTTCTATTTACTACAAGTTCCAAATGGCTAATGTATAATTTTCATAAAGTATCAAAACAATATAAATGTGTTTTCTCAGTTTTGAGTATGTCAATTGCCTTTTTTACTAAAATGTTATTTTAAACTAGAAACACACACTTTTGAATCAATACGATCACATTGTGTGTTGGTTTGACATGAAATATATTCCTACACTTCACAAATGACTTCTGAATAATTTTCATAAATTATCAAGAAAATACGAGTGCGTTAGATTATCTTTCATTGCGTAAAACGTTTTGAACTAAAATACCAATTTTAAAATGATGACATACACTTTGAGTAGTATCAGGCACATCATGTTTCAGATTGAGATGTGCATGATTCATAAACATAAAAAATGACTTATAGATAGTTTTTATAATGTATCAAAATAATCTAATTGTATTTACTTAGTTTTGAGTTGGACTATTTTCAATTTTACTAAAATTGATCGAAATTAAAAAAAATCACTTTGAGTTATACCGGTAACACTGTACGTCATATTGAGTTACGAATGATTCCTAGTTGTCCCAAATGAATTATGTATCATTTTATTAAAGTATCAAAACTATATAAATGTGTTTTCTTGGTTTTGAGTATGTCACTTGTCTTTTTTACTAAAATTTCATTTTAAAATTAAAACACACACTTTGACTCATAGTAATCATATTGTGTATCCGATGGAGGTTTGGCTAATTCCTACACATCAAAAATGAATCATGGATCATTTTCCTATAGTATTTAATCAATTTTAATTCATTTTATCTATTTTGAGTAGGTCAGTTAACCTTTTTACTAAAATTGATATAAATTTTAAATAAAAACATGCACTCAGAATCATACTAGTCACACCTTGCATTAGATTAAGGTTTGTCTTATTCATGCACATCCAAACTCACTTATGGATCATTAACCTAATGTTTCAAAACAAAATAAAAGTGTTTTTTTAGTTTTGAGTAGGTCAGTTTGTTTTTTACTAAAATTGATGTCAATTTCAAATAAAGATGTCCTTTGAGTGATACAGGTCACACCTTGCATCATATTGAGTTTCAGATGATTCCTATATGTTCCAAATCACGTATAGATTTTTTCCCAAAAGTATCAAAACAATATTAATGTGCTTTATTGGTTTTGACTATGTCACTTGTATTTTTTTATTTTTAAAATGTCATTTTAAACATGGAACACACACTTTGAATTATACAGATCACATTGTGTATCAATTTGACTTGAGATAGATTCCATCATTTCACAAATTATTTATCAATAAATTCCCTAAATTATCAAGAAAATACAAGAATGTTTTATTTATTTTAAATAGGTGACACCTTTTAAAGTCAAATATCGATTTAAAAATTATAACAGACACATTGAATCATATCAGGCACATCATTTATCAGAATGAGGTACAACTGATTCTTACATGTCTAAAATGACATATAGACCATTTTCATAAATTATAAAAATAATTTGTTTATGTTTTCTTAGTTTTGAGAATGTCAGTTGTCTTTTCTACTAAAATTAGTGTGGATTTTAAATATAAATAAGTACTTGGATTCATACCGACCCATTGAATTTATTTTCCAAAATGCCAACACTACATGAGCAGCTTAATACAAACCACATAAACATGAAAAAAAGAATCCACAAATATAAGAAAATAATTATTATGAGTAATACTAGAAATGAATAAATTAAGCATAAATATGAAATAATACATTAATTCTAGGGACACTGATTTTACTGTGAAAATATCAAGATTACCTCTATGATTGAGAAGTGGAGGTAACTTGAAGGAAATTGATAAATTTTAACACTATAGGGGTGAAAGGTTTTGAGAGAGAATAAGTCTATTGAAGTTTAATATAAGAAAAAAATTATTATGTGAGTAATATTAAAAATAAATAAACTAAACATAAATATAAAAAAATACATTAATTATATGGATAATTATTTTAATGTTAAAACATCATGATGACCTCTATAATTGAGTAAAGGAAGCATCATTTCTCTTCATGAAAAGGTAGTGGAGATAACTTGAAATAATATTATAAATTCAACACTATATGGGTGAAAAGTTTTTTAGGGAGAATAATTCTATGGACGTTTTCATTTGGATAGGTATAAAATATGGGAAGACCACCCCAAATTGAACAAACAAATCCACCTATAATATAAAATAATTATTAAGTGAGTGATACTAAATTAAATAAATTAAACATAAATATGAAAAAATACATTAATTATATTTAAAATGATTTTAATATAAAAGCATCAAGATTAACTATGTGATGGGGAAGAGGTAGCATTGTTGTTGTTCCTAAAAATTCAATGGTGATAACTTGAAATAAAGTGTTAAATGAAACATTGGTGGGGTGAAAAGGTTTTGAGGGAGAAGAATTATGTGGATGTTTTGGTGAAAAAATGCATAAAAGATAGACATACCACCCCAACTTGAACAAAAGAATCCACCTGTTTAAGAAAAAAATTATTATGTGAGTAATACTAAATAGAAATAAATGAAGCATAAATATGAAACAATGCATTAATTCTATGTAAAATTTTTTTACTATTCAAACATCATGATTAACTCTATGATTGAGAAAGGATAGAATCATTGCTGTTATTTCAAAGGGATGACACATGGATATCAATTTTCTAAAATAAACAAACTCTACAAGGAATAATAAAAATTAAATAAACATTTCATTATATATTTTTTCATTAAAATAGAGAAATTATATCAAAACATTACCCTTAAAACATTCTAAAGGGTTTCCTTAATTATAGTTTGTTCTTTCAAGGGATTCATAACATAACCATGCGTAGAATACATTTTTTACATGAGTTTTCACACATTTAATTTTGGTTTTCTTAATGCAGTTGAGAACTAATAATATTATGAAGGAAAAAAATAATTTATTTAAAAAACACTTTTTCCTTATCATTGAACTCTCTTTATTTTTTTAATGGTTTTAATGATTCTTTTTCTCTATCAATAATTAAAATCACTTTTTTGTGGTTCCCTCTAACATTAAAGACATTATATATATTGAGACCGACATGAATTGACTACGATGTCCCAATGAAAGGGTTATCCTCGGTTGAATTTTCATCTGACTCGACCTTTGCATTAGTCGGTAGTAAGATAATCAACCAATTCTTGTTTGTTGGATTAGAGACATAAAATACTTTCACTTATTGTGTTTCCATTTTTAATGGATCATTCTTTCCCTTTCCATACTGAAATTCACCTTCATAAAGCTCATATCATCAACTTTCACTCCATTGATATTATCAACCCATTTTCAATGGAAAATAGACACTTGAAATGTAGTATAATCCAACTTTTATATCTATTCGATAATGAAAAAATATTACTTTTCTTTCATAAATTGGATTTCTATCCTTGGAACTAGATATGTGCATCACTCCAACCACAAGCATAACACCACTATTTTGCATCAGTCTGAAGTCATCATGTTATTTTGAATAGAACATATAACCTTTTATTACAAAAGAAGTGTAAGATATAACATTTTCATTAATTCCTTTGTCTAGAAATTGAAATCTTTCAATAATTAAATTCATATTTTTAGATAACTCATTATAAATTTGATCTCTGATCCATCCTATAAACTATTAATTATCTTTATTTGATATGCATCCTTTAACCATTGATGGATTAAAATATATAATAATTTATTTGTGGGATTCAATATACGGATAAAAATCTTCACTATTATGTAATATTTAAATGTGTGCTTACTCCTACTAATTCAAGGAAATTTTAACAACATATCTTCCGTAAATCCCTTCGCCTAGAAGGAATTCACTGTGATGAGACTTTGAGAGACCAATTATTTCAACATCTGATAGTTAATCAGCACAAAATTAAATATCTTCTTTAATAATATATCATGCTGCAACACAACCTTCTAGATGACTTCGATTCTTAACATACCCTTTCAAAATATCCATATACCATTCAATGGTGTACATCCATCTGTAATGGATATGACCACATAGTTGAACCTATCTAACAAAGTAAACCATTAGGTGGACCATTATATCAAAGAATTATTGTGGGAAGAACATCTCTAATTTACATAATATGACTGAAATCTTCTTATTCATGATGCGAAACTTTTATAGGTATAGAACTATATGATATATGGATTTGAAAAAGAAGTAGAGTCTAGTTAAAGTATATCCTACATTTAGAGGTAAAATGAAACAAATAACAACATGCCTTAAATATTGCATCAAAACATGACATGCATGTGATTTTAGTCATTATAACTTCAAATTAGTCATTGAAATTACATTCTTGATATTTTAATAATACCACTATGTAAATTATACACTATTAAAAAATGTAAAAATTCCAATATTTCCTGCCTGGATAGAGTGTAAGCTTCTAGAGGAAGAAAATTCTTCCTTTTACCCTTCCCTGGTGCCATCTCTTCCATTATCCCCATTTTAATCAAGTCCAACCAAGCCTTGAATCCATATTTTATTTTTTTAGAAAAATTTTGTAATGTTCCAATAAAACTATCAAATAGTTTTTTTATACATGCTTGATATCAATAAAATTTATGACATATAAACAATTCCAATATGATAAAAAAAATTGATCTCTTTTTCCAATGGGATTTTGAAATTTTATTCAGAAATGGTTTATTGAAAATAGAGTCAATAGTTTTTACTTAATTATACAGTTTATCTCCCATTACTGGAGATAGTGTGGTACCTTGTTTGATATTCCCATTGAATGT
The DNA here is from genome assembly GCA_963277665.1 of Viscum album. Lineage (NCBI taxonomy): Eukaryota > Viridiplantae > Streptophyta > Magnoliopsida > Santalales > Viscaceae > Viscum > Viscum album. Next base: position 1,764,268,035 of record OY728123.1, read on the forward strand.
TGTTGTCTGAGATCTATTTTTATATAATTGAGGTAAAAACAATTTATGTCTTAAAAACATAGTCTTCAATAAATTTTTCAACCAAACTACTTATGGGATTTTTTTCATATATGGGTCACCCCAAAATTCCTTTAATTCTAAAAAATCATAAATTTCCATAGGTGGATAAGTCATTTATCCCTCCATACAACATGGCCCACAATGTGAATTATTCACTTATACAAGAATCATTCAATGTAACACTTATATCCAACATCAATTTCAGATCTCTGATCAATGGATCCAAATAAACATCAATATCATCACTTAGTTTCTTTGGTATAGATATAAGTAGAGACAACCAAATATATTTTCACTTCATGCATAACCATAATGGAATGTTATAATTTAAAATCATGATGAGCCATGTACTTTGAGTTCTACTCAATACAAAAAAAAAAGAATTTATTCCATCTATAGACAACAAAAGACACATGTTTCTTGGCTCATTTCCAAATTTAGGAAACTGATAATCATTTTTCATACATTAAGGAGAATCTTCTATATGTTTTAAGTTACCATATTTAATTCTTGTATCTACATGCCATGTTAAATATCTCACGGTTTCCTGACATCCTTATAGTCTTCTAAATCATGGAATGATAGGAATGTACCATACAAATTTTGAAGGAATTGATTCATTTTTCTTGTATTGATCTATGACACACTTAGGGTATTTTATGAGTGATTGATGGTCCTTGTAAAAAAATATGCAATAACTTAGACATGCATGTATTTATTAGACACCATTCCAATTAAACATAATTTTTTTTAGCATCATATGTTTGGCATGGTAGTTCATTTTCTTCTAGTAGCATATAATTCAGGAGACCAAGTGGCACTGTAATGATGGTGTTACTCCATCCACTACCAGCTTCCAAATTATATAACTTTAATACAACTGAAAATTTTGTGCATATAGTACAACTAGTATATAATGGTTTCTTGGAAAAACTATTTTACTCCTCTAAAATCTTTAAAAAATCACAAAGGTTGTCTTTAATTTCCATTTTCATTTCTTACATGTGATCTCTATCATCACTTATAAAGGTATTCATATCAATTGATTCATAAACCACAGTATCATTCCATTCAGTGTCCACATTTAGTTTTCCTCATGTTTAGTCCAACATTTATATCTTGGATCTATTTAGTGAAAAATAAAATGCTCTTTCAACTCTTTCAGACTAATTTTTTCTTGAATAACAACAATGTAAACATTGACAAAGGATTTTAGAAGGGTCTTCTTCATGCTCTATTCCAAACATTATAAAGTCTTTAATTCCATATTCATACTCGTTTGTCAAATGACTAAAAAAAATCCATTTTAAATTTATATCCATCCTATTGTGTTCATAAAAGATTAATTTTTGACAATATATAAATAAATACACATAATATATCCATTATCAAATGTGAAAATTATAGAAAATTATAATAACAGAAACTCAAGAATTTATTTTTTCAAAGAATTTCAATATGTTGAAGAAAATAAGTAATTGGATTTAAGAATAGTATTACTCCACTATAGAAGGTATTATCTTATGAATTTATTCAAAGTTGAATGTTATAGAAAACTTATCCTCATTTCATTTTCCATGATGCATACCCAACATTAATATTTATAGGCAATTCACAAAACATACCAATTATTTATCCACATTGGATCTACATGAGATGTATATTTTTATTTATCACACATTAAGGAATGAGTATTTTAGAAAATGAAACTCCTCAATTATATAGGGAACACTCCAACAACCTTTCAGAACAGTAATAAAAATTATGATCCCTCAATATAAGGTACAAATAATATATATAATTTTCATCCATTAGATTTTTTAGAGGTCCTAGTCTCAAGAGGATGTACTAAATTATTCAATACGATGAAATATTTTAATAAAATATATGATTTCATTTGTGTAATTGAAAATTTCTTATATTCATTTTCCATTTATCTTCTTCAACTACCTATCCCAAATACTAATTTACCACTTTAATAAAATAAAAATAAAATAATTATAATTCTATAATAAACATATTATAATAAAATTAACTTAACATTAATTATCATCCCTCGATTATTACATGTTATTTTCTTGGGTTAGTTTAACCACCAACATGAAGGATGATATAAAATGATACCATGGATTGTTATGAAAACATAATTAATTTTTTATTGATTTTTATAATGAAAGGATTTTTGTTTATCATTCTATAAAGGAAACATGAAAATTTAACCCATTATTAATAAACCAACTTATGTTTTTAAAAAATTACTAAAATAAGCATGTTATATATTTCGTCTTTGGAAACCATACCTAAAACATCCATGGAGTGAACATGGAACATATTAACTCAAAATGAAAATATAATTATAATACCCTTAGTATTAAGAATAAGATAAAATCTTGAACAAGGATTAATGACTAAGATTTCTATATAGAAATAGATAAGGAATAATTGGAACTATTTTCAATCAATGATCAATATAAATTAAAAACTAGGAATTAAGATTGTGGGGAAAGATGGGTTACACATGGATATGGTAAAGAAAATTGATTCAATTTTTTTAAAAAAACCAAATAGGATATCCAAATTAGTATTCAATCAAACAACAAATCATAAAGAAATCATTCTATTCATAATCTAAAAGAAAAATAGTATACAAGGACCAGACCTTAAATAAGTCATGACATCATCGAATAGGAAATGAAAAAAAAACAAGAAATATACAAATAAAATATCAATCCTACCTCGCTTGGTTGAAGAAAATCTGCTTCAGAAACCCTAACTGAAACCGAACACCGAATGTCCGACAATGTTTGAGCAATTGGAGGTAGTAGAGTAGTGCGATTTGAGATTCCTTTAACTGAGGAGGAGTTCCAAAAGGGGGTGACTTCTGAGAAAATATTATGATATAACAATAGGTTTTCAAATGGTTAGGGTTCTTAAATAGATCTGGACACATTTATTATAACTTAAAAATAAGCACTGATAAAGAGTCATTTTATCATCGCTAATGTTTTAGTGCGGAAAATCATTCATTTTATCAATGTTTTTAGTGCTGATAAAGAGTAATCTTTATCAGTGAAAAAATGCATATATAAAGACCTACCTTTATCAGTGCTTATTACTTAAGCACTCTTAAATAATTTATAATTATAATTATAAATAAAAAATTGTAAATATATATATAATTAATATATATATATATATATATATAAATATAGTAAATATATAAATTTTTAAATATTTTTATTACAATTTTATAATTATTTATTTATAAGTATAGAAATATTTTTGAAAAATATTACATATATATAATTTTATATTCCTGAATATTCATATGTGTTAAAAATGAGTGAAATTGAATAAACAAAATAAAGTACACTTTAACAATATTAAAAAATGGATATGTTTTGTGTGTGTGAATTGTATAAAAAATTAATTAATTACTTATATGTAAAATCAATATAACACACATTTGATCTATGTTAAATTGAAAAATCAAATAATGCAATCAATTATATGTCCATTTCACTATGAAATTAGTCATTATTTTTAATTCATATTAAATTTTAATTATAAACAATTATTCACTAGATGTATGACTTTTTAATGTAAATCACATAACTATATTGTAATATATAAGTCATATTTATTTAAATTAATATATATATATATTTAATATATATCATTTATTAACATTAATTATAATAATTATCTAATTAATAAAATTCTTAATATTTAATAACTTATAATCAGTTTTTTCATTTTTGTCAATAATTATTTAGTCAATAAAAATTTTAATTTTTTTAATAAATTATTTTTTTAATTTTTATTTATTTCATTATTTCATTTTATTTATTCAAACCTTTATCAGTGCTAAAAAATCACTGATAAAATCTATCTTTATCAATGCTAAAAATAAAGAACACATAAACCGTACCCTTAATCAGCGCTAACAGAAAATTGCTAATAGAGGGTAGGATTTATCACCACTAAAAATAATGTGCTGATAAAGGATCAATTTACCATCACTAAAAAAAGTGATGATAAATTATTAAATTTATCAACCCTTTATTTATCACTGATAAAGATTCCATTAATCAATGTTTTTTTGTAGCGCTGATAAATACCAACACCATTAATCTCCGATTTGGAAGTAGTGTAACACCACCGATTGCACAATTGAATTTGAAGGAATACCTGATAAAGTAGATTGGGAGGACAAGACCTAATAAGCTTTTTGAAAAACCTTTTTTTATTCACATTGACATGAAGGTCTTGGTTTGGGGCACTAGCCTAATTATTCTGGCAGTTCGCGTGCCCTATACCTTTTCTTTGATGGTATTGGTCGGAGGAACCTAAGGGTTTTGTGTTGAATTATTCATCTTCGGGAGTCATGAAATATTCTACTAGCTCAACAACATTAAAAGAGGCGTACTTCTATTATCCATCATTGGGGACATCATCTAGTGATGGGAGGACCCTGGAAAAAAATTCCCAATTCAATGGGCAGGTAGTCCTCAAGAGTGCGAGATGACTTCACCAATAGTGGGGGACTCTAGTTTTCCTTATGTCATCAGAGCCTATTATTCCGGGACACGAACAATGTGAAATGTACATGGGAGTTGCGACCATATGGGGAGAAGAAACCATATGAGGTTTTGGACTACCTAAGAGAGCACATATGACACAATAGGCATGTGAACATCCATGCGAGCCAACCACTAATCATATTTCTATTTTTGATGGTTGGAAGCCTGATGCCATTCACCAGAGCCTCCACCATCACTTTCAGGATTGGTGGAGACTTGTGTCACCTATGCCAGGATGTTACACAACTTTTACAAGATGCGAAGCACTTTTCCATGGAGCCAAGCTCCCATAACTATTCCATTATGGATTCACAGGTTCTGAGATACTTCATATTCTCCCTTGAGAAGGAAATCTTAAAACTACTAGAGTAGAAGAGACACTGATAGGCCAAACTCACTAGCCACCTTGATCATTTCCCATACTACTACACTGATTATCTTCTTTATATGGTGGCCCATAATGTTTGTCAGTTGTGCCAAAAACTGAATGAGTCAACCTAGCCTACCAATGGGGTGGTTGGGGTCTCAATGCCAATTGGGAAAAGGTAGATCTTTATTCTCCTATTTTAGGGATCTTATGGGTTGTTCGGATAATGGGAGGGTCCATGAGTTCTATAGAGGATTCCCATTATCGGGAAGCATCTTGAGCCTATCCGCAATGTCAGAATTTGGCGCTTTCAACTAGGGTGAGCAGATCAGGGCTAGAGTCTACTAGTTCTTAGCCTATGGGGTTGATAATTTATAGAATTAACAAAGCCTGGTGGAATCCGTCCTTTGTATTTACAAGGATGTATTCACTGTAGAAGTGATTTATGAATCCCATGCCTCATAAATATAAGGGATAAAGTCATTATAGTTCCCCAGGGAAAGACCCCCAACGTGATTTTTAATTGGAACCAGGGCTGTTGGCCCCCAATTCAACCCTTGGGGGTGATAGTGTCAGTGAGGCACCAATGCCTCTAGGTCCTGATAGGACATATCCTAAGTGGGAATAACACATTTATACTCATACCAAAGCATGAGGGAAGTGATAAACCTCTTATGGATGATATCAAAGGGTGAGATAGGGCATGAGTTCCTTGTAGTAGGATTCGTAGCAGAATTCATAGAAGAGGTGTATTTGTGCGCGATTGCCGTATTAATTATTATTCTACTCTAGTTCTTACGGGTGATAGGTTATTGGTTTCCTATAGCTTGATTTCTATAACGCATGTGAATCCAACCATTAGTACAGGTATTAGAAAAGATATTCCCAATGAACAAATGTCGTCTAATATTTTGAAGAAAATAAGGATCCATGATGATGATGTTGCAGACTAGGGATGCCCAATACTAACTACCCCAATACATAGGTTAGTTCAATGCTAGGCCCACAACATTCTTAGTGGGACCTAGATATAAAATTTTAATGTGGTAAAATGTCAATCTTATGATTCCCAGATGTTATTATTAACTATGTTTAATAGAATAACTTCACATTGGATTCAATATTTATATTTCCAATGCTTTCACCAGAGACATAGATAATGGACACTTTTCATTTACCTATATTACCACATTCCAAAGGTGGGTGGATTTCATCACTTTCACCAGAAATATTTAATCCATGATTGAAACAGGACGATGGGATATCATTTCATTCTTCCATGGATTTCTCCTTGGAGTTTGGTTCCTAGTCTAGGTATCCCTTAAAGATTTTAGTCATGTTCATTGAACTCATTCCAGATGACATAAAAATTTGGACACTATTTAATTAAACATATTTTGTAATGACATGGGCGGAATATTTGATCCAAGGTGTTACCATTTTGGGCATCTCATGACATATCTGAAGATTGGGTAAATTGGTCACAAGTTAATCTTCTTATCTAGTGGGAATCTCTTATGAGGCATATTAGGTGTAGAACCCAAGGCATCACATGTCGATCATGAGGTAATTAACTCTAGGGGTGTAAGTATTACAAGGTTTTTTTAGCTTAGTAATCTCATTATTATGTATGGGGTATGTATCTTGGACTATGTCACAAGTTATGCATCCTATGGAGATGTATTAAAATGACTAGTTGAGATGGATCTATGCAAGATTTTCACATCTTATGGAGGAGAATGGTAGATCAGAACTCCCCATTGTGGTGGATCAAAAGTTGTGGACAATAATTATCCTTGGAGAAGGATCCGAGATGTATTTATCTTTGAGCTAACACCTATATATTTTTCCAATTGATAATAAATCCCTATGGATTCAGATCCAAAATGGATGGATCAGAATGCCCCATCGAGGCAGATCTGGAATCTGTGTCCTAGGAGGGATGATGTCACACTTGAATATTTTACCAATAGACCAGAAGTCCCTATGATATAGTATATTGAGAAGTTTTCCAAGTAAGTAGAACCTGGATAGTTTACCAATGGATCAAAATTCCTTGTGTAGGCGGATCCAAAATGGATGGATCATAACACCCCATAGAGGATGATCCAAAAGTTGATTCCTTAAGATAGAAGATGTAACACCTAAATAGTTTACTATTTTTGGTATTTAACCTCCGGGAGTGCTTCTATGTACCTTATTATTGAGATATGGATCAAAACCCATGTGGTTCAATGTTGTCGCGTATGTTTATGTGATAAGACAGATCCATGTAGTTTAAAGTCATGCGTTAAGGATGATCATTTCATGAATAGAGTGTCTACGAGGGATAGTATAGGTATTATTCAAATAATCATACCACTATGGGTTTCCCATCCCATGGTGGGGGAGAAGGTGGAATCCCATGATGATTGTACTTGGAATATGATGTGCTCACTACAAAATATATTGATATAGTTCTACATTATGTGTTGAGGATGTTGTCATGTAGTTTAACATTGTGTGACTAGAATGTGGAGCTACGCAGTTTTAAATCATCTCATACATGTCGGGAATCACTCCTCACACATAGGGATTATGTGACCACCTATCATGCGCCTTTGGGTGGGACATGGCGTTGGCACTGTCGTGGATGACTATTGAATAAGGAGGAAAATTTTTGGGTCCCTATGCTTAGAATTAAAAAGGGTTAGGGTGCCTATTATGAGAAGAAACATATAGGATGGAGTCCCCATGATATAGTCAGAGTGAAGTGTGTGTACATTGGAGCGGTTGGAACTGGTCATGTGGGGACTTGAGGTTTAGTTAAACTGATCTTGGATTGGTATTGGGGATATGGTAACTAAACCTTCACAAAAGGATGTCAACAGAAGGGAGGTACCATGGAGAGGAACAATAGAGGTACTTTATGAAGCTTTGGTACCCACATAGGGATGGATCATGAATATCTGGTACCTCACGGAGGTGAAGGGATTCACAGAGGATCATGCTTCAGGAAACATGCCTCATAGTGAAGTTTTAACTTCTAGGAGGACAAATTCAGGATGGATGGATTCGTTATGAAGCATCAACTTCCTTAGAGGGACTTCATATATCTCAAAATGAATGGGAATTCACACAAGGAATCTCCCTTTTTTTGAAGGATTTCAATAATACAAGGGATGTGGGTTCGTGATTATTGGATATCATGGGAAATCCATTTTTACTTTTACTAATAGATCTCAGGAGGTTTGTGATCTAGGTGAAATTTTCAAAAGTTGAAAGGTTGCGCATCCCCCTAAATGTCTCACATTAGTAAGTATTTATCGAAATGGGTGTTTCAAAAATATTGGCGGCCTTCATGAAGCTTTATGAGTTCCACGAATGGGTGGGTCTTCCCGATTCCAAATTACACTACATGAATATTACCGTCAAAACTCTACACCATCATAAAGATGTCCATGACTCATGATTGATGTTGAACAGAGGTAAATTAAACCCTTTACATGGGAATAAATTTTCTCCACATTTCAATATTGACGTTTCATGAATATTACCGTCAGGTTTCAATTTTGGTAGGGGATTTTCAAGACTCTCCCATTCCTGAAGGTTGGAGCATAATGAAACATACCTCTTTGAGAGATTTTGGGCTATTTGGATTGAATTCACCATAAAACATCATTTAATTCCTTGAATCCTCCCATGTAATTCATATTTTGATGCCAAAATAAGTATTGTAAAGTTTAACAACATGTTAACTAGACTTATTATGATATCCAATGTAATGTGATTAGGATTTTGAATTCTTAATGGAATCTATGAAAAGGATTTCTTGAGAAACCTAAAATTGGTGGGGAGGGGGGGGGGTTGACATGTTTTGAATCCATTATTATAAAAAATTATTATATAATGGAATGGTTCTTACATACGATTTAAATCCCTTCCCATTTCGATCCCATCATTGGTGGTTTCTTTCCTAGTATCATTAGGGTTCTGAGGGCCAATACTAGTTTCCCTTGAAGGAATGAGTGAGGTGACCGTTTTTATTAAAGGATCGTGTGATTCTATTTTGATAAAATTAAAGGATGTGTAGTGTATTAAACCTTTTCTCATCAATTTATTCCAAATCATCTAGTTTATTTTTGATTTCTCATCATTTGAGAGTTTTCTGAAGATAGGTATTTGAAGAGAGTTCAACTAGACTTCTATGCGAAATACATCCTCTTTTATATACAATAATGAATATGATTTTTCTTATATAGTAGTATGTTTGGTGGTATAGGAGGCCCATAAACTATGAAAAAGCATGTCTATATAGGACTTATTGTTCTTTTCAACAAATTTTTGGAGTATATTTCAATGATTCTTATTCAAAGCCTATATTTTTTCATTTTCCAATGTATGAAAGCAAGATTAATGATTGGATATGATTTTGTAATCCTGGTATAATTTATTTAGATTGTTATAAAAAACATTGGTGTAATTTTTCATCAATATCATGTGATGGACTCCAAATATGGTGATGATATTGGATTTTATGAATTTAATGATAATATTTGTCTAGAAATCCTTAAGGGGTTTTGTATCTACCCATTTAGAGAGGAAGTTGTTTACAGTGATGATGTACTTAAACTACTTAGCTGTGTATTAGGGGTATAGACCCACAAAATCTATTCCCCATATAGAAAATGGGTTGGAATATTTAGATAAATGTAGCAATATTGGAGTTTGATGGATGAATTTTTCGTGTATATGGAATTCATGATATTTCTTGGTGAATTCCACATATTACTATATCATTTTTTTATAGTAGCAACCAAGACCCCTAATTTGGTGGGAAATCCTAGTCCCATATTGGTGATCACTGAAAGAGATTTCACGTACTTATTCCATGATGGTGGGAATCAATCTTTCTTCTATGAATCTAAGGAGTATCACATCACATCATTGTTTATGGAGGTTTTTTTTGCTAATTTGGACCATCTTGAAGAAAAATGTTTGTTTCTCAATGTTGATTCTATTCCATTCAAGCATGGTCTATTAGCATAGACCCATTTTAGAGATACTAAATTGTGGCATCCATCCATATAAGGGTGAAAATTTCTCTATGATTCTCTAGGATAGTGTTGACCGAACTAATCTCATCTATGTCATTGATGACCAATGATTCCATCCTTTGATGTGTAATGTGAAAATTCACATCATCCAGATTAGGTATGGATAGAAATGTAGCTATATTAACCAATGAATCAACATGATCATTTTACTACCGAGGCATGTGATGCAACATTGGTTCAAAGGGAACTCTTCCACTAGTCCTCTGATGCAGCCAATGATTGGGTCAAATTCGTTTTTATGGCATACATGTCACTGTTTTAATTTATCACTAGATCTAAATCCAATTTTATATTTAAGTTGGTCATTTAAAACTATAGGGATAGTTCTATTTTTGTAACGAGGGATTGGTATTCATATTTATTATTAGTGAAGCCTTCATACAGTAAAAAATATTACGGAAAAATTGGTTTATCTGGAGAAAAATTACAGTCCATAGACCAAAATAGTTTTTGATTCATATTTTCCATCATTTTTCTAACTGGACTAATGTAGGAACCATAAAAATACAAATACCATGTTCTAGGAGTGTCTTTGGTATAGAGAATATCTTTGTTTGGATTTTTAGTGTCCACTAGTGTACATTATGAGGTGGTATATTCCATAAGGAATTCAGACAGGGCCTACCCTTTCTCTACCTCTAATGACAAAAAATGGATTTAAAATTAATATAGAATAACCACCCATTGAGTTAGGAACCCATTCAACATAGGGAAGACAAAATTTACATTAACGGGTCAATACGAGAGACCAAGTGACTTCATGATGCTATAAGTAATGCCAAAATTTTTCAATGCTAATATGATTGTGAGGAAATTATTATTTATGTTGGAATACTATTTCTTAGCACCTATCATTATTTTATTGAGGTAGTAGAGACTATTTTCATTTCCCAGATTATTTTTCCATGTGAGAGGATCACCAAGTGATAATTCCATAGTTTAAACATATAGGATGATCATCTTTAATTCCTCCTGAACCATCTAGACTAGTGTGTGAGGAAATTATGTCTTAATATAGTTAAAGGATTCATGGAAATTCTCATTCCAATAGTAGGTGACTCCATTCATCATTAACTTGGTGAAGGGGAATTATTTTCCAGAAAAGTTAGGTTTTAAATATTGAATATAAGAAAGGTTCCCTTAGAACCCCCTTAGATCTATGAGATTCTGAGGGGGTGAAACCTCCTGGATTTCACTAGTATTTTTTGAGGCTGACTTTGATGAAATTTTGGTGCACCAAAAAGCTAAGGAATTTCCCAAAAATTACCCCAAAAGGGAACTTAAATGGATTAATCATCAAATTGTGATCCCGTAACTTGTCAAAGATAGCGTAATGATCTGTGAGGTGATCACAACGCGGTCGAGACTTGAACAACATTCATTCGACTTAACATTCCACCATCCATCCCAATAAGGTCTTAAAGATATGATGGACTACACATTGATATGTAGAACCATTGTTCATTAATCCATAGTCCATGATGTGATAGAAAAATATCCCCTTGGGTGATCTAAAGGTGGTGTCTACCACATATTTGAGGGATATTTTTATTTGATTGTACCCTTAATATCCATCCATAAAGGAAGATAATTTGTTGATAGATGTTTCATCGATCAAGTGTTCTTTCATTGGAAACATGAAATTGTTCTTTGGGAATTTTTGATTAATGTCTCTGAAATTAATACAGATGCTAATCTGATCATACTTTTTCCTTATAAGGATGATGTTGGAGAGCCATATTGGGCATTGAACTTTCCAAAAAAAGTTTTCTCTGATATGTTGATAAACATTTGATTCTACATTAGTGGTATGGGTGGGGTGAATCATCTCAGCTACCTTCTTGAAACCTAGATGGTCATCGGGTAAGACTAAACAGTGTGTAGCAATATTATGGTCTAGACTGGGAATTTTGTTATAATTCTAATAAAACATGTATCAATGTTTCTTTATAAATGTGATGTATTTCTTTTTCTCCGCAAGATTCATGATGGTTCTATTCAACATTGGCCACATGTCTTCTTCTATTCTCAAATTTACCTACCAGAGCTCATCAATAGTGGTGGAGATGCCTTCCTCAAATGAAGGAGAGGTGTTCCTATGGTCATCCTCTTATTCTCTAATTTCTATGTCTGAGGAGGAATATATATACATAGTGGGTATTATGAGTCCATCTCTATCATTATAAAGGTGACATATGCCATGGAAAGAGATATTGACATCATGAACTGCCTGAGTCATCGTAGAGAGACTCTGGGGATGATTATTTTTTACACTATCATAAGGGATAAGAGGAGCCTGTATATCTAGGATAAAATATTCTACCTGAATAATATTTTTTGATATCACATATTCATTATCGAGTTCACCCTAGGTATTTTTAGGGGAAATCCTTAAGCCATTGGGTGATGCAACCTATATATTTCTATCAACTATTGGTTTTTTTCATTCCCTTTTATTGAAACCCACCTCATCATATGTGGATTAACAGGAATTTAAAGGGAGTTTTGTCATTGTGAAGAATTACGAACATCCCATCGATTGGGTATTTCAAGCATTAGTTAAATGTTGAAGGTACCACCATGTGGCTGTGAAGACAAGGTCTTATAAGTATGAAATTATATGTTGTGTCTTGCTAGATAAATATGAACTCATAGTTATATGTGAGATCCCCATAAAATTCTTAGAGCTTGATCTTCTTGAGAGGTATTTTATCACTATTATCACACCCTTGAATGGTTAGTTTTGTAAGAGATAAATCTCCCTCACTATATCAAAAAAAATTATAGGCCTTAAACAGGGATGAGGTTGATCACAAAAAAATTTCAATCAGAGATATTTGGATGTCAGCGTTCTTGAGTTTTCCCAAAATGTATAGGGGTATTTAATTTCCCTAGATGAAATCCTCCTGATAATTTTATGTGAATGTGATGGTGACATGGAATTCTGATGGAGTATTATCCACTTGATAAACCTTGACTACATAAAATTCTATCACAAATTCCAATGGGATCTGGAGGGATTTGATGAGTTCCTCTTTGGGTTATTTTGAGAGATATAACACATCCAAGATTGAGAGTTTGGCTATAAGAATGGATAAATATTTGGGAATGTCATAATTTTATGAAAAAGGCCTCCTATTCCTTATGTGGGATTACCCTTATTACATGGTTTAGGAGATGAGGTATTTGAGGTAGATGGGCCTGGTGGTTGTGAAGAAGTTAAGGGAGCATCTGCTGCTAGCGGTGTAGGTCACGCTGGCCTTCCCCGATATCTAGGATAATGAGATAATTGCACCCCCTCAAGTAGGTTGGGTAAGATTATTGGGCTTCGATGACTGTTAGAGGGCTCTAGTACACCCTTGTGATTCTTTGGGGATTTCTAGAGGATCAACCATGGGTTTCAATTGTGTATAAGATCTTTTTGGGAATTTGATAAAGATATTGTGTTTTACCATGCCTATTCTATCCCCTATATCCTCAGATCATACACACGTATCCTCCAAATCCCCAATTAGATATGGGGAAATCATACCCAAAGGAATATTTTTTATCAGCTATTTTATTTGTTAAGTGTATTATGTTAACAGAACTGAATATGGGTTCTTTTTCTGATGAGGGTTCTTTTTTTTGTGGGGTAGTTCCCATTATTTTAATGTTTAGGAAAGAAATATTCAAGAGTCAGAGATTTTATAGGATATGAATAGGCCTCTCCATCTTTTATATCATGATATTTCTGATGATTACGTCTTCCTATGAGAGGAATATTCGATATTATCTCCCTAGGAGATGAGACCATTATAGGCGTGTGAAGCAATTTCCTTAGGGTGAGATGAGATTGGTCAACTATATTTTGAGTCACCAATTTATTGAACTTCATTCCATGCCCATCCATAACTTATTTCTGGTTAAACACTTATTTTGGTTGGTTGAAAGCTATCTAAGTCACATGTGCTAATGAAATTCCCAAAATTAAATATCCAAAATCAATCATTATTTAGAGGACATATTTGAAGATGAAGAAATCCTAGATGGTGTGACCTATCCTTCTATAGAAAGGGAGGTTCTTGGGATGATTAGTGAGGTTGATGTCTTTGATCTTTCTCGGCTACAGTATAATGAGTAGGTTATTTTCCATGGCTACAAGAAAATAACCTAGAAACTACTCATATTAGAGGGACTAATATTTTTTCATCCATCCCTAGAATACCAAAAAACAATAATATAGTTTTTTCATATGGATGAGTATGATTTTGTTGCTACTACTGCTCAATGGGAGGCATTAGGAGATTTTAGGCCTACATAGGTGATTGAATGGGAAATGTTACTTGTTTGAGGATAATAGTGGTAGTCTCTTCCTCACCAATCCTTTTCCCCTTTGTTGAGGGAATGGTCTAAGATTTAGGTCGATTCCACTGGATGATATATTACAAACATTTTTTTTATTTTTCTACAAACTCACACAATCTTACTGGATAATTCATTGGGATGAAAGTTTCTAAAGCTCATACTTAATATATTCAACAAAGTGTTTAAGTAATTTATTTTTTGATAGAGAAATTTTAAGTGAATAGGTTAAACCCTTCCATCAAACGACGAATTCAAAAAACCATATCATTTTTATATTTCTTGTAGTTTATAAGGTCGTTGATTTTCATTTTCCTTAGCGTAGTGATAAAATGATAAAGGAATTGTTGAGGATGGTATTCCTATAATATAATAGATCATTATGTAAGGATTCTAAACCAACCAAAGGTTAGAAATACTATAGTTTTTAGAAAACACCTTAGTTTTCTCACCTCCTAATAATCTTGGGGACCCATCATCAGAATACATCGGGACATAAAATGTGTGAGATACTGTTTGGGGTCTCCTATAATTTCAAAGTTTGAGAATTATTGATTTCAAAAATTATGTTGTGGAAAATAATCATCCTCCAAATTAGGATATGGATTCTTCTTGGGCTTCGTAGGTATACACCATCCTTCCATGGATTCAATTTGACCAGAAAGAGATTCAATGACATTGAGAAGTTGTATAGGTACTGATATTTTGGTTTCCTTCTATCTATAGTTAGTGGGAGAGGCTTGATTATGTGGCCCTATTTTCATCTCCCACTAATTATTGATCTCTGATAAGATTCACTGATCACTTTGAAGGGGAGATGGATTCACTATAATAGAGGAAAATCATGATCCTATTTGATTTCCTCAATTAGGTAGACTAGTTTCCAGGATCTAGAGTTGGTATGATTCTCAGATGCTACACTTTTAGTAGGATTAAATCATTTCTAATGTGAGCGATGTGGGATATTTGTCTTATCTTGAATACGATACCCAGTGGGAATGTTTCCCCTGAGTAGATCCTCATTGATTTGTGTGACATTTTGTATCTCATTATATTAACGTGCCAACTGATCCTTAGTGAAAGGAGTTTTAGATATTTTGTTTGGTGAGTGGGATGTATCCACTAATTTTTCATTAAATTTGGTAGTATGTTTCCATAAAGGTGTCAATTCATTATTATGAGGTTCTAGGTTTTGGATTATCATTTGGTTCCATGTGCGTGCAACCTATGTTGGTGCATCAATATCACCCTCTGTTTGAGGTATGATTTATGTATTTCATCCCTCTACATTTTCATCTTGGTCTAAATTCTATATTGTGGTAGTCATCTCGTTACTCTCATTTAAATGGGGTGGTTCAGCACTGCATGCATCCGGGTTATTTCTTTGACCCTTTCCATATTAGATCAAATTTTATTATGATAATTATGGGGTTTGATTTACTTATTTTTATTTTCCTCTAGTCTCAGTATGTGTATAGTGACCTTGAGGTAGTTTCTATTAATTTTTCCTTAATATAACATATAAAAAAATAGTTTTTACTACAGCGGTAGGAACATATGGGATGCGGACCATCAATATCGATGTCCCAACCAAGAGAAGACTGTATCCCTCTATAGCGATGATGATGATAAAAATTTCCCCAGCCCAATGGGATGGGGACTATTTGTGGTCCCCAATGTTTCTTTTTCATCATGTTTTTGAGGTTATGATGATTCCAATCAAGGATTTAATGACACCTAGGAAGAAAATTGAGATACAAATTCCCCCAGCCCTATGGACTGGGGTTAATTTAGAAACTCTACTGAATTTTCTAGGACCCTCTCATGGTGTGATGAACCTAGTGATGATAATTGATATAAAAATACCCCCATTAATATGTGTTGGGGTTGTTTTTTAGCTACTTTCTATATGTACTAAATTTACTTAGGGATTAATGTTTTTAGGGGTGGAGCCAGTGGAAAAAATTCCCCAGGCCCTGTGGACTGTGTTCTCTCCTAGATGACTACTGCTATTATGATCCTTTGGATATGGTGTAAATCTGTGCATGTATGAGGTTAATAAAATGGATACATATGAGGGGACCAACTTAATAACTAATTGGTATCCCTATCCATTTATTTTTGGTGTCTTGGCACCGTTAAAGTGTGGGGATTTTACTGTATTGACCTATTGGAATATTCATTACTTGTTACCCTAATTTTTCTCGAGGATATACCATTAAGGGATGCCATATCTAGGGATTTATACTATTCTTGGGGTGTGGTGAAGTGAAATTATCCATACATTCCCCATCCTTATATTAGATACATAATAAGTCTTTGACGATTAGTTTCTAAAGAGTTATGGTGAAATAGTAGCAAGCATGTCGTAAATTTACGTTTTGATTTTCAGATTTTGGTTCCCCATTTCAGGAGATAGCATCCAAATCCATTTGATAGTAATGTATTTTTATATTGTTAGGGAGACCCTTATATCCTAGATGATTTATCCACATATAATTTAATCACTAATGAGTTTCTTATATATTTTTTCATAGGTAAGGCATTCACACCTTCTCAAGATCATATGTAATCTCATAGTAAAAAGTGATGAGGGTCCATGACTGTTAGAGTTGGTGTCCTGAGAACCAACTGTTTGTACTTTGATTACATGAATATACCCTTATTATATATTGTTCATTATTCTACATGACTATAATATAATAATTTCCTGGAATATTTGTTGCATTAACAAAGTCATGGAAGACCACCGCTATGATGAGAACCTTGAAATGCTATAATAATATTCTTAAATAAAGTTCTATGGTTGGATGACATAATATGATAGAACACATAGTATACAGACCATCATGTGTGAGTACTCATAAGAAGACAAGACTCTCTCTCATGGAGTTTCCACTTGGTAATCTCCAAGATGGGAGATTATGAGAATAGAACCGCAAGTAGTAATTCCGCATGTCTTTGTGTCATTGGAAATTTCTATCTACGAGCGTGTGTAATGGTCCTTAGACTGGAAGATTATTGTTAACTCATGTCATGACTTGCGCACTTAGATTTTCTGATGAAAACCGTCACGAAGACAGTTGGAGGGGAAGTAGGGTACATTGGGTGCGTCACGAGTGACGTGGTATTAATGGATAAGTCAAGGAAGGATTTGTACCTTCTATATTTATGGAAGTAGATATATCAGGCCCTTTGATTGAAATAGAACTATCACCCAAATTCCACGACCATGGTGTCACAAGAAGTTTATTTCTGTAAGTAAAAGAATGAAAGATCAAACATATATGTTTATGACACTACCATGAAACTTTATTAATGAGATATTAAGGAAAAAGGATTAAATTACATGGTAAGCGTTCCTAAGAGGTGACACGTCAATGCGACATCAACTTATTTCTTTTGGGTGCCTTGACCCATTACTAGACAGTAATCTTAGACTTTAGGCAAGCCTGCCTAATGCAAATGAGAAAGAGGCCTAGAGGGTCACACACTAAGTGTATCCAAGTATCTCAAATAGAATAAATATTATTACCGTATGTGGTTTAATAATTATTCAAGGAATCCTAAACCGTTTTAATGTTGGAGGAAGAATAAAATGAAAACAAGTACATAATGTGTATCAATGATTACACGCCATTTAGTTTTCATTTTGGAAAGGAAATGAAAAACAAGTACACGCCATGTATTAATGATTACAGGCCGTGTAGTTTTATGAAAAACAAGTACATGCTATTTAATAATGATTACATGCTATGTAGTTTTTCCAGTTGGGATTTTGAAGAAATATTGTTGTTTTATTAAATGATATTTATTATAATCAGGGTGGGCACATGTCATGGAATTAATGATTCAATATGGGGGTTTTCAATAAGAGTTAATGAAATAAATAAAATGCGTAACGTGTTTATTTATTATCATAACTCTATAACCTCAAACCCGATTATAAATATCCTCACAACCCCAACACTTTTCCCTAATCATTGTGCACAACAATTCTGGAGAATTTTCTCAAGGCTGAAAGAACTCCTTCCTCTAAGAACGCTCTCAAGACCAAGATAGATCTTCCTTCATCGGATCAAGACGATCTAAGGCGGACAACGCAAGCAAAGGTTTCTCCACGCTATCATTTGGAGACTCCTTTGGCAATATCAAGAGATACGTGGTGCACATGTGGATCAACACTAGAGGAAGTCTACCATTGGCTTCTGCGACGCAACGACGAATCAAATTGGAACGTGATCAGAAATATCAATGAATAAAGAACACCATAAAAGGTACTTCTTTTTAATTAATTAAATTAATTATAATCAACTTGTGATGATCCTTCTTTATGGTTTCAGGGTATTCTTATTCTTTGTCTATTTCTGTGATTCGATCCGTGGAGTCTAGCGTTTATCATTGTATTGATCCCAGATTGATCATTACTAATTAAAAAAAGCCAAATGGGCACATCCACCCATGAGATTCTGCTGCACCTGGAACTTTAAAATGGTATCAGAGTGGGTTACAACATTGATTATAGTTATTTAATTTTCGTTGATAATTTATGCATTTATATTTGATTCAATTAAATATAAATCATTCTATAAAATTGAATGAATGGGATATGTTCTTCCTCATTTGTTTCTCAATTCACATCACAGAAATGACCTTTTAATTTTAATTTTGATTAAAATAAAAACGAGGAACTCATTCAGAGGAGATGCTCATTCTTTCTGTACAACACCTGAATACACAGTGTGTAGTGAGAACTACACACTATGTAATTAGGTTCAACGAACCAGTACTGGTCCACCAAACCATGCTGTGTGAATTGGGTATAACAAATTTATTAATACACCGTGTTTACCAGAACTTAATGATGTGTGTAAACTGGAATACATGGCGTGTATGTTGAATAAAAACACCATGTAGTCTGATCCGACCCAGGTGAAACCGTGTACAAGGAGAATCCGGGTACCGCGTACATGGGATTTCCAGGACAGTAACCATGTAACAAGGAAGTACACACTGTGTTAGATTAATCTACATGTCGGGTACTCCAAAATTTCCAAAGTACAGAGAACACGCCAAATCCCCCAGTGTGTACTTTGGATAAAGGGTGAAAATAAATACACGCTGTGTAATATATCCTACACGCCGTGTACTTTCCAGAAATGGAATTTCACCAGGTTTCCTCCAAATCACAAAGACCCGTATAAGTAATATGGATCAAAATAATCTCAAGGAAATTCAGAAAGGAATTTAAGATAAATAATTGATTAATTATAAGATCATAATTAATTGAATTCAAACATGAATTATCTTAAATAAGAGAACAATTAAAATAATTTGAATACCAAATATGCTTAACTTTAGTTGCATGATATGTATGATCATGAGCTAGAAAAAAGACCCTTTGTATGTGTATAGTTTCATTTAAATTTATTTAATTTAAATTCGTTGGTCTGCAAGCCTTCTTCCAATAAAATGTAGGGCCAGTGTGCCCATGGTTTCCTTAATGTAAACCCCATGTAATGGAGGATCTCCCAAGCTAGAGGAGACAGTTCAAAATCCGAATCTAAGGAGAAACCAACCCAAGAAGATACAAAGATGGACAGGTGGGATCTACAGAACACAAACCATAGGGTTCAAGGTGTTTTCCCTAGGTCAGGGTCAGCTTATCAAAACCGCTAGATAAGCTAACCAATATAAGCTTATGATCATGCCATATTATTTTGTTTATGTCTGATTGCATGGTTTATTTATTATGTATGTGTTTTGATGATCACATAATTAATGAAATAAATAAGTATGCAAAGATGGAATAAAATAAAAACTAGACTATGCGTAAACATTATCAGAACATGGTTAAACACTTAAGTAAGCATCACTTAATATTAAAAAGCATGTGATAACGTGAAACAATGCATAAAGGATTAAAATCCCTCAAATACCAGATTAGGTTAGACCAAGCCTTCCATTACTTGATTAATGGAAATACTCAATAAAACTTTGTGTTTGACCAACCCTTGTTGGGACACTTACTTTTATAAAGGAAGCTCTTATGAAAGTTTCGGCTTGACATAAAAATTTTACATCAAGAGGAGTGACCCTTACTAGACTTGTTGTAAACTGGATGTAAGTGTTGAGGAAATCCAAGTCAGGATTTTAGGATTGCAGAGTCCACTCAACAGATCAAGGAACTGTAAGCTCACAGTTGGCAAAGACCTATCTACCTAAATACCTTCTAATATCTTTACCAACCCTTGTTGGGGTTATGCGAAGGGGAATATGGATCCTTGTCACTAGAATTTCATGGAAACTGGACATTCGAAGTTCAATGGTGAGGGACATTAGGACTTGATAAAATAGTGGGAGACTTAATTAAAAATTTATTATTTCTCATAAAATATAATCAAGAAAGTACTGATAAATATGCTCTTTTAATTTATAGAATCAATATGACAAGCTCGTCAACCACATTTTCACTGCGATCAATTCTGTATAAAGACAATATCCTCCCCGGCAGTAAATTTTAGGAATGGTTTAGGTGCCTTCTGTTTATCCTACATCATGAACAAAAGTTTTAGGTAGTGGAGTCCTCACTTCCAGATTCGCCTGCCCAAGGGATGAGTGATGAAGATTTCCTGGTCTATGATCAACATTTGAGCGATGCACTCGATGTTCAATGTTTGATGTTATCATCAATGTCTAGTGAGATCATGAAGTCTCATGAATACATGTATTCCTATAGAATTCTTAAGAAACTCCATGGTCTATACCAAGAGAGAGCAAGAAAATAAAGGATTGAGATCTCCAAGGCTATATTTCAGAGAAATATTGGAGAGGGTGCCCCAGCTGGGCCTCATGTAGTCAAGCTCATTGGCTACATTGAGCACTTGGAGGTTCTAGGGTTTAAAATCCCTGAAGAACTGGGTAACGATCTCATTCTTACATCACTCCCCCAGAGATTCTCTAAATTTGTTGTAAATTTCAATATGAACAACATTGAGAAGTCTCTATCTGATCTTCTTATCCTCATTCGCCAAGTGGACAATGATATGAAGCGTGATAAGAATTCTGTCCTTATGGTGAATAAAAGGAAAGGGAAGGTGAAGATATTTAAGGCCAAAGCTTTTTCAAGGCCTTCCAAGAAACGGAAGATCAAAGGAGAGGCAAGAGAACAAGAGGCTGTTTGTTTTTCATGTGGCAAGAAAGGCCACTAGAAGAAAAACTACACCCAACCAAGAAAGAAAGGGGAAGCTTCAGGTGCATTTGTTATCGGATGTAATCTATCAATTTCTACCAATTGGGTATTAGATACAGCTTATGGTTCTCACATTTGTATCCAAATATAGGAACCAAGTAGATTTAGAAACATTAACCGAGGTTAGGTGGATCTACGAGCAGCCAACGGGGCCAGACTCACTAATGCAGCTGTCAGAGACTACCACCTCACATTGCCTACTAGAATGGTCTTGTTATTGAAAGGATGTTATTATGTAACCTATGTAACTAAAAACATTATTTCAGTATCTAGATTAGATATATATGGATTCATCTTCATGTTTGGAAATGAATGTTACTGCTTTTATAAAGATAACATTTTTTTTGGTAGGGAACATTTATATAACAGCCTTTATGTGTTAGAATACACAAACCAAGTAATGGAAATCGATGACAAAGTTAATTCCCATGAATCATACCACACCAAACTTTGGAATCACCAGCTAGGTCATGTAAATGAGAAATGTTTGAAAAAATTACATCAAGATGGGTATTTATATTCTTTCGAACTAAAACCATTTGCTGTATATCATGCATGTCTATAAGGAAAAATGACCAAATCCCCATTTAGTGGGAAAGGTGAAAGGGATAAAGAGCTTCTAGAATTAGTCCACACAGATGTGTGTGGACCATTTCCAGTTGAAGCAAGGGGTGGGTTCTTATACTTCATAACTTTTACTGTTGATTTTAGTAGATATGGATATATTTACTTAATGATGTATAAGTCATATTCTTTTGATCGGTTCAAAGAATACAAGAATGAAGTTTAGAACCATCTTGGTAAGAAGATCAAGAAACTCTGCTCAGATAGAGGAGGAGAATATCATAATCATGACTTCATTGATTTCTTATGGGAGTTTTGGATTCTATCTCAACTAACCCCTCCTTACACGCCTTAGTAGAATAGTGTAAGTGAAAGGAGGAACCGCACCCTGTTGGATATGGTGAGATTAATGATGAGTTATGAGAATCTTCCATTATATTTTTGGGGATATGCATTACAAATAGTAGCACACATACTAAAACAAGTACCAACTAAATCGATAAATGGTATTCCATACAAATTATGGAGTGGACGCAAAGCCATTTTATCAAATTTACATGTGTGGGATAGCGAAGAATTTGTTAAGGCCTCTTCTAGTAATAAGCTTGCACCCTGAGGCACAAAGTGTACCTTTATAGGATATACCAAGGAAAAAGGGGGATATTACCTATACAACCCGTCAGATAAAAAGGTTACAGAGGAAAGACACGCCATATTCCTTGAGAGGGATCACATCTACAAAAGAGATAGTGGGAGCGAGATAGACTTTGATGAAGTCGAGGCTCAAGATATACATGATTTTCTACAAGAACAGATTCCACAAAGCCCCGTGGAAGAACAATCTATTCCAGAGACATGAGAACTGCATAAGAGCATGGGAGAGGTGAGAGAACCTGAACTATATTGTTTTCTTGTCACCGAGGATGGTGACTCATTATTGGTTGACAATGATGATCCTTTTACCTACAAGGAAGTAGTTTAAGGCACATACATTGCCATGTGGTAAGAAGATATGAATTCTGAAATGGATTCCATGTACCAAAACCAAGTCTGGATTTTGGAAGATCCTCTAGTTGATGTAAATCCTATTGGTAATAAATGGGAATTCAAGAAGAAACTGGAAATGGAGGGACAAGTCATCACCAATATGGTACGACTAGTTGCAAAAGGTTTTAGACAGAGTCAAGGAATTGACTATGATGAAACCTTTCCACCAGTTGCAATGCTAAAATCCATCATAATCCTATTGGACGTTGCTTCTTACCATGAATATGAAATTTGGAAAATGGATGTAAAAACAAAATTCCTTAACGGGAACCTCCATGAAGATGTCTACATGACACAACCAGAAGGGTTTGTGACAATAATGGATGCCAACAAAGTATGCAAGTTTCTTTAATCCATTTATGGATTAAATCAAGCATCAAGGTCATGGAACATTCATTTTGATGAAGCCATAACAGAATTTGGATTTGTTAAGAATGAATGTGAGCCTTTTGTATACAAAATTTTTAGTAGAAGTGCAGTCATTTTCCTAATAGTATATATTGATGACATATTACTAATTGGAAATGAAGTACCTTTCTTATAGTCAGATAAGGAATGGTTAGATAAATGCTTCTCTATGAAAGAATTGGGCGAGGTAGCATATATTCTTGGGATCAAGATCCATTATGATATATCCAAGAGAATACTGGGCCTAAGTCAAAGTACATACATTGACAAGATACTGAAGAGATTTAGTAAGGAATAGTCGAAGAGGGGATTATTTCTAGTGTCACATGGCATTCATCTTTCCAAGAAAATGTGTCCTCAAACACATGAGGAAAGAAAGAAAATGGAAAGGATCCCTTACACATCCGCGATTGGGTCATTCATTTATGCTATTATATGTACAAGGCTATATGTTTCTTACGCATTAAGTGCAGTAAGTAGATATCAAGATGATCCAGGAGACCGTTATTGGATGGCAGTCAAGAATATCCTTAAGTATCTGAGGCGTACTAAGGATATGTTACTAGTTTATGGAGGAGATGAGGAACTAGTCATCAGAGAACATGTAGATGCTAGTTTCCAGACTGATCAAGATGACATGAAGTTGCAGAATGGATACATCTTCAGTTCAAATGGAGGTTCAGTGAGATAGAAGAGCTCAAATCAAGGTGTGGTCACAGATTCTACAGCAGAGTCAGAGTATATCATAGCTTCTAATGCAGCTAAAGAAGCAGTATGGATGTGAAGCTTCATCTAAGAGCTGGATGTAGTACATAGAAGTAAAGATCCTATCACACTCTATTGTGATAATACTTCTATGGTGGAACTTGCAAAAGAGAAAAGGTCACACCAGCAGACAAAGAACATACTTTAGAAGTATCATCTATTAAGAGATTTTTCTCAGAGAGGTGAAGTTGCAGTGAGTAGTATTTCCATGGAAGACAACGTGGCAGACCCCTTGACGAAATTCTTGACTCAGCAGAAACATGATCATCATGTGAGGTCTAGAGGACTAAAAGTCGTAGGTAGTTGTCTCTATTCCAAGTGGGAGTTTGTTAGAGTTGGTGTTCTGATAACCAACTGTTTTTTACTTTGATTACATGAATATACCCATATTATATATTGTTCATTGTTCTACTTGACTATAATATAATAATGTCCTGGAATATTTTCTGCATTAATAAGGTCATTGAAGATCCCCGCTATTATAAGAACCTTGAAATGATATAACAATATTCTTAAATAAAGTTATACAGTTGGATGACATACTATGATAGGACACATAGTATATAGACCTTCATGTGCGAGTACTCGTAAGAAGACGGGACTCTCTCTCATAGAGTTCATACTTGGTAAACTCCTAGATGGGAGATTATGAGAACAGACCCACCAGTAGAAATTATGCATGTCTTGGTGTCATTGGACATTGCTATCTACAAGCATGTGTAATGGTCCTTAGACTGGAAGATTATAATTAACTCATGTCATGACTCGCACACTTAGATTTGCTGATGAAAACCGTCACGAAGACAGTTGGTGGGAAGTAGGGTATGTTGGTTGCATCATGAATGACATGATATTAATGGATAAGTTGTGGAAGGATTTTTCCCTTAAATATTTATGGAGGTATATATCTCGGGCCCTTTGATTGAAATAGAATTGTCACCCACATTCTATGGTCATGGTGTCACGACAAGTTTATTTCTGGAAGTCAAAGAATGACAGATCAAGCATATAGGTTTATGAAACTCCCATGAAACTTGCTTGATGATATATTGAGACAAAGGGATTAAATTAAATGGTAAGAATTCATATGAGGTGACATGTCAATGTGGCCTCAGCTTCTTTCTCTTGGGTGCCTTGACCCATTTCTAGACAGTAATCTTGGACTTTAGGTAAGCCCACCTAATGCCAATGAGAAAGAGGCCTAGAGGGTCATACACTAAGTGTATCCATGTATCTCAAGTTGAATAAAGATTATTCCTGTATGTGGTTTAATAATTATTCAAGGAAGCCTAAATCATTTTAATGTTGGAGGAATAATAAAATGAAAACAAGTACATGCTCTGTATTAATGATTACATCTGTGTAGTTTTCATTTTGGAAAGGAAATGAAAAATAACTACATGTCGTGTATTAATGATTACACACCATGTAGTTTTATGAAAAACAAGTACACGCCGTGTATTAATGATTACATGCCGTGTAGTTTTTCTAGCCAAGATTTTGAGGAAATAATATTGTTTTATTAAATGATATTTATTATAATCAACGTGGGTGCATGTCAAGGAATTAATGATTTGACATGGGGGTTTTCAATAAGAGTTAATGAAATAAATAAAACACGTAACACATTTATTTATTGTCATAACTCTATAACCTCAAACCTGATTATAAATTTCATTATAACCCAAACACTTTCCCTAATAGTTGTGCACAACAATTCTGGATAATTTTCTCAAGGACAAAAGAGCTCCTTCCTCCAAGAATGCTCTCAAGACTGAGAGACATCCTCCTCCATTGGATCAAGACAATCTAAGGCGGACAACACAAGCAAAGGTTTCTCCATGCTAGCACCTAGAGACTCCTTGTTAGACGTCCAGAGATACATGGTGCACCTTTGGATCACCGCTAGAGGAAGTCCACCCTTGGCTTCTGTGATGCAATGAAGAATCACATCGAAACTTGATCAGAAATATCAACGAAGAATGAACGCCATAAAAGGTACTTATTTTCAATTAATTAAAATAATTATAATCAACTTGTGATGATCCTCCTTTATGGTTCCGATACTATTCTTCTTCTTTGTCTATTTCTATGATTCGATTTGTGAAGTCTGGCATTTATCATCGTATTAATCCTAGATTGATCATTACTAATGACAAAAATCCAAGTGGGCACATCCACCCATGAGCTTCCGCTGCACCCAGAACCTTCAATGACATTGTTAGGAGGTTGTTTCTGGACAACTCTTTCTATATTTCCATGTATTTATCCCCTAAATCAGTCTTACTCACCTCAATTAGGTCAGACCATAGAGGTTTCTTCTCTAGGCCACCTACTAACCATGCTGAAGGGTTTCTAATAGATGAAAGGGCCTTATATACAATTGATCCCAGTGATTCGAGCACCACTCTATAAGAAGGTGTTTAAATTCTGATAACCTATCTTTAAGGTGGTGATGGTAAAGGAGATTATTTCCTTATTCAAAGGAGATATCACCATAGTGAGGTTTACCATGGTGGATTTCTTGAGTATAGTTTGTTTGATCCATCTACACACTACCATGAAGAGTAACATTGAGATAATGATTTCTTTATTATTTTTTTGAAGAGATAAAAGACCCTTGAGCTGTTTCAGATGCACGTAAAATAGCCTCAAGGACACTGACATTTAGCAGGCTAGGGATATATGCTTTATTCTACAATATGGTTAAAATATACTAACCAACCTTTTAGGGTTATAAAAAGGTATGAGCTTATTGTATAGTGTTTTTAGGATTATGTTGAAAACTTTTTTGTTCTATGGGGATATGAGCCTACTATTTAGAAGTTAATTTAAAATGATAGCGATCTTATGTATTTTTGGGAAGAATATAATCTTTTATTTGGGTATTTTCCAGAATATTCCAGTCAACCCTGACTAAAGCATGTATATGATCCCAGTTCAAATATGCATTCCCCATTAGAATATAATGGCGACCTCCAGAATGGGATAAGGGATATGAACCTCCTATTTTATAGCCTATAATGGATGATAGTTTAGTCCTTTATTATAGAAACTAGGGATATGATAATGACTTGTATGAGCTACTAGAATATGCCACGTAACTTCACTGATAGGAATATGAGCCTATCCTGAGGCATGTGATACTCTCACTTGGTGAGCCTCAGTTGGAATTGGAATATGATTATGGCCTTATTTTTTTGAAGTATGCCACATGTATTTTTTGATATGAATATGATCATGTGCCGAGGATGTTCCGCTCTCACTTGGTGAGACCCTGTTGGAACATGAATGTGATCCTGTCTAGTTCCTTTAAAGTATGCCACCAATAATTTTCAATAGGAATGTGTGCCTATCCTAAGGTTTGTACCACATTAACTTGGAGATCCCTAGTTGAAAAGGGATATTAGAAAAGTTTGGTGCCTCATCCTTTATCGAAATATTCCAATAATATGCATGGATGGGAGAAGTAATGTGTTCTTGATTCAAATCTACCACTTTTTCACATTGATTTGAGTGTTGTGCTTCCCTAGATGTTGGGATAGGTATACCTTTCTATTCCTATATCTATACAAGTACTGAAATATACCAGTGGATTTTTTCATCTCTTGGTAAAATTTAATGGAACATTAGAAACGTGTGCATAGGAATATAGGCATTACCATTTTCTTTCTCCAATATATACTCAAAGATATATTATATTGAATAGGGGATATAAGCCGAATTATTTCCTCCTTGTTCCATCAGAATATACTGACGAGATTTATTCTTAGAGATGTGTTCCTCCCCCATGATTTCTTTAAGAATACACATGCTAGATTTGATCAGAGTGAATAGGGATATGAGCATGCTACCTGTCTACTTCTTCAATATTCTGATAGAATTCATTAGTGGAAGTGAGGATATGATACCACTCTTGGTTATCCAAATATTTCTTGACCATTGTGATTTACTTGGTTCCCATGCATGAGTTCCCATGGTGGCAATGTGCTAAGTTTTACCCTTATTAGGAAACTGAGGGGAATTGTTGGGATGTCACCGGTGATGATGGTTTACTGTATCCCTCCTTGGTGGACCCTAAACCATAATGGATTTGTAGTCAACTATTTCATCCACCTTCTTTAGATATGGATGGTGAAGATCTTCATGATCCATGGATAAGGTTCTGATGCAATTGGAAGTTGGAAAGAGTGCCACTAGTTTCACTGCAACTTTATTTCAATATGGAAGACTTGCCAACATTAGAAAAAGGAGAAAATTGAATGAATCCTAGAGGATTGGGATCATACCCTATTAATGTTATTTTCAAACCATTACATTTCCACTCAATGAAAGAGGTTCTAGGTAGGTGAGGCCATTCTATGAACCATAGGGGTTTCCACTGTATCTAATGTTCCCGAACAGTCGCTAGATAATCACATGATCACGAGAAAAGGTGTTGTTTTTAGAGAGTAGTATCTATTCATGAAGAAAAAAAAGAAAAAAATAACTCATCATTCCATCATCAAATGTATTCTCAAGAATATATGCACATGTAACACAATTTTCCATTATTATTCTTGGTTTGGCCATTTTTCTTGTGTGGACTTGTCACAACAAGAATATCCTAATTTCATGAGAACACCATCTAGGTATGATTTTATGTTTGGAGTACCATTTTTTTCATAAGAGATGATAAAATAGAATGAAATAATTCATTTTCAAATAATAATTTTTAATATTTGACATATTCATGTCAGATTTAACATTTGTGTTTCTGATTAAAACACATGGTCTTTATCGATGATTGATTTTGGGGGGTTGAAAGTTTATAGAATCATTCATGTCAGATTCACTACTTTCACCCTAATTGGGAACTCCCAATGGTTCCCAAATCCATAACTAAGTACATACAATCATTTAAAAGGCATGTGTTCAATTGGTGTTTTAGAAACAATGATGCTTAGAAACTCACATTGGTCGACAGGATTTGTGGTTGGGGTTATTACACCCTTCATAGGGGAACTGTGTATTACCCAAAGACTCTCTTATCAATTTAAAATATGTTCAGGAATCTCTTCGTAATCATAATATGGGATTAGTTACCCTAAAAAATGATTAAATGTTAAATCTATACATTTTTATGGAGGGGGGGCGGTTCATTAATGAGACAATATGTATGTATGTGAGGTTCTTCATCTTTTTCCCAATATTTCTTATTAATGGGTAGCTAATTATTTTTTAAATACATATAACCTATAACTCTAAAGTCTATTTATATCTAGGGAGGTGATTTACATTTCAAGGATGGTATTGAACCTTTCTGAGGTGTCCTATGTGTTCTATTTATAATAAGAATCAAAACCCACATAGTTCATTGAAACTGTTTGGTTCAACATCAAGATAAAATGATACATATGAGGGAACTGAGGAACTAGGTATTGAGCTCGAGCCTTAGGTAGGAGTTTTATATATCCTATTTATATCATATATTAGAGTCAACATAGTTTGATCAAACCCTCAAGACATACCCGAAGGTGGATTCCCTTGTAGGGGGAAGTCATATCATGCTACCGATTGGGTATTATACACTGGGGATTCCTTGGTTGGTGAAGATTTAAGATGTTAATTATATGATCAATGAAAATCCCTAAGCCCTCACGAGTCGTGATTAGTGAGATAAATAATGGATAAAAAGTGATGAGTCTCATTGCATATAGATTTAGGACTTATGCACTAAGGAATTCCTAATGAGGTGTTTAATATAGAGATAAAGAATTAGGAAAGAATCCAACATGTCATTTTTGGATATGAATCAAATTTCTTGTATTTTAGTTTTCTTCTTAGTATATTGATGTATGAGGAAGGGAGATGGACCCATGGGAGTGTTTGGGTATCACGAGTTTGAGTGTTATTATATGGAAGGAATTATATTGGGGTAGATTCTTATTGGAGCTCAAGAATTAGGAAGGCATAATATGAATCCTATTTGGAAAGGAATAAAATATCTCATATTTTAGATGGTGGTATTCTAAAATATATCAATTTTAAAAGGTTATAATGTACTAGGATGTCTTCCTGGCATGTCCTTATTATCTTCCAGACATGTCTAGGGTGTCTGTATGACTTGTATGAGGATGTATAGACATGTCATAGTGGCCTAGAGGACATGAATATAGACAATTACATTATCAAGTGGACTTATCTAGGGGAAATAACAAGATATTTATGATTTGTTTAGAAAACATCACATGACCATGATGACATATCCATAAGGAATTTCATGACTTGGCTAACATACCCAGAGGGTTTCACATGATTTGGTTTACATACCTAGATGGAATCACATAACTTTATTGACATGTCCAGATTACTTCAAAAGAATTTTTAGATATGTCTGGAGAATGTAACAATATTTTTATTTCATGTTCAGAGGACTTCGTATGACATTCATGATTTGTCCGAAGGACTTCACAAGACTTTTTTGTACATGTATAGTTGGTATCGCAAGACCTTAATGACATGTCTCAAGGATATCAAAATACTTGTCAGACATTTCAAAAGGTCTCTACAAGACTTGGGTGAAATTACCCAATGATTCCATATGAATTGGGTGACATTAATAAAGGACTTTTCAAGAATTTTTTGACTTTTCCAAAGGACATCGCATGATATGGATGGAATTTCTGAATGGTGTTTCATGACTTGGGGGAATTTTCCTAGTGCTTTTTCATTACGTGGGTAGATCATGAAAAGATAATGAAGACTAACAGAGATATATTTTCATAAATCTTTCACCATTTTCACTCTTTTTTAGTATTAATTTCACATGTGTCTCATGGTTTTTCAAGAATTAGTTTATATAGGTTTCACATGATCCAGTCAATATATGGGAACTCCATTTTATGATCTATCTAGCCTAATAAAATTCTTTTAATTAATCTACACGGTTATCATGAAAATAAGATATTCATGTTCCATGTTCCCTTAGGTCTTTCCACATATTTTACCTTGATGAATTCCCCTACAATCGCGTAACTTTCTGCTTCAAGAAGTCTTCTCCTACACTCCTATGGGTGTAGTGGTTTTCGTGTGTGTATGTAATACTTCTTTCAAGGGGGGATGTATATGCATCAATACCCCTATTATACTATACATTTCATGAAACATATCTTTTGGACATGATCTGAAGTCAGTGGAGGGATGTTTTCATCACGTGCTTCAAAAGATCTTACCACTGGTCGTTTGAGGAATTTCAAGATATGTAATGACCACAAGAACACAACGTCATCACCATGTTCACTAAACCCATGACTATTAAATGGATCTCTCCTAATAATTTTTACATTTCAAGGATCCTTCAAAAGGTTTTACTGACATGTTTACGAGTCTTCACGATATTAATACGTTCTTATAAAGGATTTATCATGATCCAAGATAACTTGTTTGGGGTCCTCCATGAGACTAAGGGGTCTTGTCAAGGGCTATTTGTGATATTATTTTGGTTTTTTACATCCCTATCATGATATTATGAAGGATTTAAAAATGTAATTCCTATGATTAATAGAGATCACTTGAGGTTTATAGCCCCGTCTCCTGAAAATCAACATATATTTTGTTTGTGAGAGGCTTCAACATTTTCCCATTTTATTTTCTTCCTTATTTTAAAAGTCAAGGATCCTTTTACCATTGGTTTTACATTAGGTTATCAAATGATTATTAGGGGATATCTTGATGAAATTCAATTGTTTTCTTGGAAAACATCTATTCTTATATGTGATGAGTTGAGTGCTCAATTCTAGATCTCAAAATTGTGTGCGAGCATTGTCACTAACAGTCGCTCTACTTATATGTGGTGCATCACATGATCAGTGATGGGTCTTGTGAAGACATGATATAACTATCACATAAAATTAATCCTTTTATTTATAGTGTTTCACATTATCAATGGTGGATCTAGATATGGCGTGAGAGCACCGTCACATACATTCTCTCACATGATCAATGCTAGATGTCGTCATGGCGTGCAAGCATTGTCATATAAATCCACTCTGCTTGTCTGTGGATTACCATGTTCACATAATCCATATCGTTAGGTTCAAGTGTGACCTATAGTATTTTTGAACATGTTTTCTGTAGCCAGATGATATCATTTTAAGGGTCACAAATGATATAAGATATCATGGGTGGATACTCATAGGACCTTGATGAACCTTCTCATGGTGTATTCCCTTGCAAATATCTATGGCAATATTATGATAATGAGACCCACTAGTAGGAAATCTACATTTCTAAGTATCATTGGATGTTTCTATCTATGGATGTGTGTGTTTTTCCATAGACGTTAAGATTATTATTAATGGGTATTATGACTCATGCACTTATATGAATTGGTAAAAATTGCGATGACATATTTTTGCAGTGAGGCATGATATGTTGGGTGTGTCATGAGTAATACTGCAGTAATGAATAATGGGGGAAAGGATTTTTCCCTGTCATTCCATAATGGAAGTTGTTATCTTAGGACCTTTTATGGAAATGATATAGCCAAAATAAATCCATGGAAATGGTGTTCTATAAGCAAGTTAAATTTATGGGAAGTCAAAGAACGAGAAATCGAGCACATGGGTTGATGAAACATGCATGCAACCCGCTTGATTGGAGATATAAAAAAGGGATTATACAACATGGTACGTGTTCGTATGAGGTGACATGTTGTTATGGCATTGACTTATTTCTCTATGGGTGCCTTGGCATGTTTCAAGATTCTAACCTTGGAATTTAGGCAGGTTCACATAATTCCACTAAGAATGAGGCCTAGAGGGTCACCTGCTAAGTTTATTCAGAATCTCAGTTAAATAATTTATTATTTAACAAGATGAATAAATATTAATCTTGGTTTTAGTTTAATAATTATTCATGTACGTATGATCACATTTATTTTTCCATGAGTTATTCGAGAGAATATATTACATATGGAATATTTATTTATCAACGAATAATGTGGTTATATTTATTTAATAAATAAATAGTCATTATTCAAGGCTCGATAAATATTAAGAAGGATGGGAATACCATGTTTAAGGGTCTAGTGAGAAATAAAATTAAATATTATTTGACTAAATAATATTTAAATATAACTTGAAAGTTAATCACATGTCATGGAAATAACAGTATGGCTGTTATTATTTGACATAGGGGTTCACATGGAATATTAAAATAAGTAGCAGAACTTGTGTCAATGATTTATTATTACCCAGTGAATTAAATTATTGATTTTGTTAATATTTTCTCATTTAGCCTGGGGAAAGTGAATGCTAGCCATGGTTGTGCACAAAATTTTAGAGAAATATCTCAATGCTTGAGAGCAATCTTTTGTCCAAGAACATTCTCAAGAACAATAGCGGTCATCCTCCACCAGATTAGAGAACACTTTGAAAGGGTCTTTCAAGTAAATTGAAGGCAGATGATATAAGCGCAAGGATATTCCATGCTAGCACTCATAGACTCATTTAGCTACATCGAAAGTATCATAGAGCACGTGTGGATCACCACTAGAAGAGATCTAATCTTGATCTATACAACTCAATGAAGGTGAAAAAAAGATATGTGGTCAAACACATTAAAGAAGAAAGAAAATATTGGAGGTATTTATTTAATTAAATTAAACTAATTATCAAAAAAATATTTTGATCCTATCTCTAAGTTCTAGGGGAAATTATTAATTGTCTAAATCATTGATTCAATTATATTGATACTGGTGTTTCTTATCATATTGTTCCTAAAATAATCATTGACTATAGAAAAATCAAAGTTTGGCGTCAAACCAACTGTGCTTCTCCTATGCTCGAAACCTAGAAGTGGCATCAAAGGGGCATATTTTTGTTTATAATTTTTTAAATAATTTATTGATGTTATACTCTTTAATAATTTAGTTTTCAATTCAAGTTTAATCATTCCTGTAATATGAATTTTGAGATATGTTCATCCTTTATCAGTTCTAATAGATCTAATAGAAATGAATAATTTTATGATAAAAATTAGATCAAGGATATCATCAAGAGGAATTGATGATTCTGTCCAGGTAAAACAATAGTACACGTCATGTATTCAAAGTTATATGCTGTGTAATCTATCATACATAACATTTAATCCGGATCACACACTGTGTAGCTATGTTTAGAGCATTGGTAGTAATTCGGGAATTACCCAGGTCATGTGAATTAATGACATGTGGTGTAGTTAATTCTTACACCGCATGTTGATCAGGATAGACTGGAACACGGTCTTCCAGACTACACACTGTGTGGCACACTGGACATGGCGTGTAGTCCCTTCGGGTTAGGGTCAAGTTGTGTATCCCATACATGGGTTTCCTGGATGATGACCATGTAATGCGGAGTCTATATAGTGTGTGTCCCACTAGACATGCTGTGTACTCCAAAGATTTTTGAATTACACCTCACACACCATTTCCTCAGGTGTATACTTTGGATAAATGGTGAGGAGGGTACACACCATGTAGTCATATCTACACGCTATTTAATTTTTTCAGATTTTGTAGATTTAAAATTTATTATTATATTATGAAACCCTTGAGACATGTACTGTCATGTGGGTGTAAAGCTGGGACACATCACGTGATAGGTGTTTGATATGTGTGTGTGTGTGTGGGTGTGTGTGTATGTTTAATTAACATCTGCGTAATGTTCAAATATCTACACATCATGTGTGAGTTGTATTACAATTATAATTCTGCGTGCATGCTACATGTCAGAAAGAATAATGTTTATATAAGTATAATATGTGTTGGATAGTTTTTTATTGGTATTCACCAGATTGCCTCCAAGGTAAAAATTATGTAGATAGTTAATTTTTAAGAAATTTATAATTTGTTTAAAATTATAATGGATGATAATCTTAAGGAAATTCAGAAAAAGGATTAAGATAAAAATATTGATTAATTAAAGATAATAATTAATCGATTTGAGCATGATTTATCATAATAATAATGATTAAATAATTTAATGCCAGTTTTATTAAATGCGTAATTTGTTGCATGTTTTTGGATGATCATGATCTAGACCAGACCTTTTAATGTGATTGGTTTCCTTTTAATTTATTTATTAAACTATAATTGTTAGCCTACATGCCTTCTCCTCATTAATATGTAGGGTCTGTGTGTCCATGGTTTCTTTTATGTAAACCCCCTTTTACCCCTCAGATACGTGTGAGTTAAAAGCATATGTAATATATGGAGATCCAAAGATAGTGGAGGTGGTTCAAGTTAGGAAATTGGGTTAAACCAATCCAAGGAGATACAAAGGTGGACCGATGGAAAGCTATAAACACAATCCTTAAAAGGCTCACGGTGTTTTTAACCTTGGTCAGGGTTATTTTATCAGCTGCTAGATAAAATAATCATTAGAGAATCTCATGATCATACTCTTTATTTTATTTCTGTCAGTTTCATGGTTATTCATTATGGATGTATTTTTACAATCACATAATTAATGAATTAAAAAGCTTGCACGATGGAACTAAAAGAAAATGGATTATGTATAAATATTATCAAGACATGGTTAATCACTTAAGTATATCCCACTTATTATTAATAAACATGTGAAAAAATAATAAGAGGAAATTTATGCATAAAGGATAAAATCATTCAATAAAGTATTAATTCAGTATAAATATTCCTTACTTCAGTTAGAATTTAAATAATAGTTCAAATTGCTTGAACAACCAAATTTGGGGTTCTTTCAATTATCAGGGAATTCTAATTTGAGGTTTTGGTGTTACATAACTTGGTTTACATCCAGGGCTGACTTCCAAAGTAGGACTTGGTGTAACTGGGAGCTAAGGGTTGAGGAAATCTAAAATAATGATTTTAGGAATGGGGAGTCCACTCAATGGATAAAAAAGATACGAGTTAATATAGTTGGAATTTGGAATGCCTGCCTGAAACCATTCAAGTTGCTTGACCAGCCATAGATGGGGTGATGAGAATGTAATTTGGATCCTTACCACTAGAATAACCAAGAAACATGATATTCTAAAGCCAATGGGCAGGGCTATTGGGTTTTAATAAAATAGTGGGATAAGAATGAATTTTTATTTAATTATTTATCTTAATTTTATCAGATAAATTACTAAAACCATGTTCAAATTATTTTTTAGAAATTTCATTAAAAATGGCATCAAACATATCATTGAAATCCATACTCAAAAATGAAAACCTTATTACAGACACTAATTTCTTGGAGTGGAAAAAGCGACTTCGGTTCATCCTTCACCATGAAAGAAAACTATATGTGTTAAAAGAACCTTTACCAATTGTGCTTGGGAATTAGGTGAATGATGAGGAGCTCTCTGTGTATGAGAAACATCTAAATGATACTACATTTGTTGAGTTCCTCATGCTCTCATCCATGACCAATGAGCTCTTAAAGAAACATGAGGAAATCAATTCTTATAGCATGATGTCTCACCTTCGGGATATATATCAAAAGAAAGTGAGGCAAGAGAGGTATGAGATCTCAAACAAATTGTTTACCACTAATCTTAGAGAATATGTGCTAGATGGGCCTCATGTAGTCAAGCTTATCGGCTACATTGATCATCTCGACATCTTAGGAATTAAATTTCTCGATGAGCTACGTGTAGATCTCATATTATCATCACTGAAAAAGGACTTATCTAGTTTTATTATGAATTATAATATGAGTAATAATGAGATGATCCTATCAAAACATGTAACCCTAATTCTCCATGTTGATAAAGACACGGGGCATGACAAATCCATATTTCTTATGGTGAATAAGAAGAGTAAGAAGAAGGAAAAAAGTCCTAAGATTTATAAATAGTCTAAATCCACTGAGCACTGTTTGACCATGAAGAAGAGGATCTAGAGGAAGGGTAAGAAAAATGATGCAATGTTTTTTGCATGTGGAAAGTCAGGCCACTGGAAAAGGAACTGAACCCAGAGGCAAGGGGAAGAAAAAGGTATGTTCGTTATCAAGTGAATCATTCCATTTATACACATTGGGTGTTAGATTCATCTTGTGATGCTCACATCTATATTCGAATTAAAGAACCAAGTGGATTTTGAAAAATTTCCATAGGAGAGATGGATGTACGTGCTGCCAATGTTTCGAGGCTAGCTGCTCTTTCCATTGGTGAATACCACCATTCATTGACGACCGTGATGATTTTGTTTTTACATGAATATTATCATGTACCAAGGTTTACCAAGAATAATAGTTCTGTATCAAGTTTAGATATAGATGGGTTTATTTTCAAATTCAGAAATAAAAGTTGTTTTTTATAAGGATGACATATGTTATGGTATGGAACCTTTAAATAATAGTTTTTTTGTGTTATATTACAAAAAAAGGTGTTGGAAATCAATATTGAATCAAGTTCAATTGACTCATATAACACTCATTTTTGGCATCACCACCTTGGTCATGTAAATGAGAAGTGCCTGAAAAAGCTCTTTCAAGATGGTTATTTAGAATCTTCTGAGCTAAAACCACATGATATATGTCATGATTTTTTACAAGGGAAAATGACCAAACTTTCATTTGGTAGACAGGGTGAAAGGGCCACAAAGCTTCTCGGATTTGTACACACTAATTTTTATGGACCATTTATAGTAGAATCTAGAGGGGGATATTCTTACTTCATAACTTTTACTGATGACTTGGGTAGATATGGATATATTTACTTGACGAGGTATAAGTCTAATTCCTTTGAGAAATTTAAGGAATTCAAGAATTAAGATGAGAATTAACTTGTTAAGAAGACAAATAAGCTTCGATCAGATCGAGGTGGAGAATATCTTAAACAAGAGTTCATCAACCTTTTATGGTATTTTGGGATTCTTTCTCAACTCACTCCACCTTATACACCACATTGGAATGGTGCTAGGGAAAGGAGGAACTGTACCTTGTTGGACATGGTAAGGTTGATGACGAGTCATACATATCTTCCATTATCCTTTTTGGGATACGCATTACAAACTATGTAATACAAATTAAATTGAGTACCATATAAAGTGGAAAATGGAAATTCTTTCCAACTATGGAGTGGAAAGAATCCCATTTTATCACATACACGTGTATGGGGATTCAAGGCATTTGTTAAGGCTTTCTTAGGTAACAAACTAGCACCCTAAGGCATGAGGTGTATCTTTATAGGTTATCCCAAGGAAAAAAGGTATACTACCTATATAAACCCTAAAAAAAGAAAGCGATTGTTTCCAAATAAGTCATATTTCATGAGAGGTCTAACATCCTTAAAAAGGATAGTGGGAGTAAGATTGAATTTGATGAAGTTGATGCTCAAGATACATAGGAGTTGGTATAAGAATAAGTTCCATAGGTCCCCATGGAAGAAGTACTTCTTGAAATACAAGTACCGTGTAAGAGTGTAAGAGAGGTAATGGAACAAGAGAGATATGGTATTCTAGTCACCAAGGATGGTGACTCATTATTGTTGTACAATGATGAAACTCTCTCCTATAAGAAGGTAGTAAAGAGCTTAAAAGCTGCAAGATGGCTAGAAGCTATGAATTCTGTGATGGATTCTATGTATCAAAACCAAGTTTGGGTTCTGTTCGATACACCAGTTGATGTAAACCCTGTTGGATGTAAATGGGTCTTCAAGAGGAAATTGGACCTAGAAGTTAAAGTTTGTACCTATAAATCAATGACAATTTATAAAGGGTTTAAAAAAAATCAAGGAAATGACTACGATGAAAACTTTTTTCCATTTTCCATGTTTAAATCCATCATAATCATATTTTACATAGCATCTTACCATGAGTATGAGATTTGGAAGATGGATGTCAAAACTGAATTCCTTAATGGGAACATTTAAGAAGATTCCTATATGATACAAATTGAAGGGTTTGTGACAACAGGTGATGAAAAAGGGTTTGAAAGTTGCAGAGGTCCATTTATGGATTGAAGCAAGTATCTAGGTCATGTCATATTCGATTCGATGAAGCGATAAGGGAATTTGGTTTCATTAAGAATTAATGTGAGACATGTGTTTACAGAATGTTTATTGGGAATTTGGTTGTTAACCTAGTAGTATATATTGATGACATATTACTTATTGGAAATGACATACCCGTCTTACAATCTATTAAGTATTGGATCAACAAGTTCTTATCCATGAAGGAATTAGGCGAAGCATCCTACATTATAGGGATCAATATCATTCATGATAGATCTAAGAGGCTTCTTGGACTAAGTCGAAGTAAATATATTGACCAAATACTAATGAGATTTAGTATGGAACAATACAAGATGAGATTGGTTCCAGTGTCACATGGTTTACAAATTTCTAATAAAATATGTCCCCAGACACAATAGGAGAAAGATAGAATGATCAAGATCTCATACGCTTCAATGATAATATTAATCCTATATTCCATATTATGTACTAGACTTGATGTTGCCTATACACTAAGCATGGTAGGTAGATATCAATAAGATCTAGAAGAACAACATTGGACTGCTGTTAAGACCATCCTTAAGTATCTGAGAGGAACTAAGGATTTGTTCCTAGTATATGGAGGAGACTAGAAGATTATCATCAGAGGGTATGCTGATGTTGGTTTTTAG
The DNA here is from genome assembly GCA_963277665.1 of Viscum album. Lineage (NCBI taxonomy): Eukaryota > Viridiplantae > Streptophyta > Magnoliopsida > Santalales > Viscaceae > Viscum > Viscum album. The sequence continues at coordinate 1,764,308,135 of OY728123.1, forward strand.
ATAGATCATAATGATCTGAAGTTGTAATCGAGATATGTTTTCTATCTCAACAGAGGAGTTGTGAGCTGAAAGAGATCAAATCAGCCAGTTGTTGCTGATTCTACAGCAGAGTGCAAATATATAGCAGCTTATGATATATCTAATAAATTCATTTGGATTTAGACATGGTCTAGGAACTTGATGTGGTACCTAGTAGTTAATACCCTATCACATTGTATTGTTCTAATACTATAGTGGTGGCTCTTAAAAAAGAGCCAAGGTCACATCAATAGACAAATAACATACTATAGAAGTATCACCTCTTGAAGTATTTTTATCAAAGGGTTGAAGTTTAAATGAGCAGAGTATCCATGGAAGAGAATGTGGTGGACCCATGACTAATGGCCTATCTCAAAAAAAACATGAGTATATTGTGAGAGCTAGCAGACTGAAGGTTGTTAGTAGTTGGATCTAGTGCAAGTTGGGGTTTGTTGGAGTTGGTTCCCTAAAACCAACTTCTTTTGTACTTTATGATAAAAATATATCAATTTAATGGATAATAATAAATACTTTATAACACCATGATCTTTATTCTATATGGAATTGTATGTGATAATGTCATAAGAGTAGCTATCACACTAAAAGGTCATGGTAGATCCCTGTTTTGATGGGAAACCGGAAGTGTCCTGACACTATTCTTAAACATGTGTTCTGTAGCCAGATGATATCATTTTAAGGGACATAAATGGTACATGCTATCAGGGGTTGACACTCATTGGACTTTTGAGGCACATTTTCATGGTGTACACCCTTATTAATTTCCAAGATGATGTCATGAGAATGAAACCTACCCGTATGAAATCCACATTTATAAGTGTCATTAGATGTTCTCATATGTGGATGTGTGTATTGGTCCTTATAATTTAATATTATTATTAATGGGTATTATGACTCATGAACTTAGATGTATTTGAGAAAACCATGATGACATATGTTCGAAGTGAGGTAGGATATATTGGGTATGTCATGAGTAAAATTGCATTAATGAATAATGATAGAAAGGATTTGTCCATTCTGTTCCTTAACATAAGTTGATATTTTGGGCCCTTTGATAGAAACAATATAGCCTGAATAAATCCATGTTCATGGTGTTCTATAGGCAAGTTCAATTTCTGAGAAGTCAAAGAATGAGAAGTCAATCACTTGGGTTGATGACACTTTCATGAAACCCGCTTGATTGGAGATATCAAGAAAAAGGGATAATATTACACAATAAGCATTAGTATGAGGTGACATGTCATTGCACCATTAACTACTTCTCTATGGGTTCCTTGGCATATTGTTAGATTCTATCCTTGGAATTTATGTAGGTTCAATTAATGTTGTTGAGAAGGTGGCGGAGAGGGTCACACCCTAAGTGTGTTCGGAATCTTAGGGGAAATAATTTATTATTGAAGAAGATTAATAAATATTAATCCGAAATGTGGTTTAATAATTATTTATGAATGTCTGATAACATTTATTTCATCACTAGTTATTCGAGAGAATATATTGCTGGAGGAATATTTATTTATTGATGAATAATTTAGTTATATTTATTTAATAAATAAATAGTCTTTATTTAGGGCCCGATAAATATAAGGGAGGATTGGCAGACCGAGTTTAAGGGTCCGGTGAGAAATAAAATTAAATATTATTTGATTAAATAATTTTTTAAACAAAACTTTCAAGTAAAGAACATGCCATGAAAATAATGGTATTTCCATTATTATTTGACATGGGGGTTTCACATGAAATAATAAAAAAAATAAACGCACTTTTTCCAATTATTTATTATTACCTAGTGAATTAAATTACCAGTTATGATATTATTTTCTCATTTAGCCTGGGGAAAGTGAATTCTAGCCATGGTTGTGCACAACATTTTATAGAAATCTCTCAAGCTCTGAGAGCTCTCTTTTCTCCAAGAATGTTCTCAAGAATGAGAGTAGTCATCCTACACTAGATCAGATAACGATTTGGATGTGGCTCTCAAAGAAATTAAAGGTGGACAATGTAAGCAAAATGATCTTTCATGCTAGCACCCATAGACTCATTTGGTGACGTCCATAGATTTTCGGAGCACATGTGGATCACCGCTAGAGAAGATCTACTATTGATCTCTATAACGCAATGAATGTGCACCATATATTTGTGGTCATACACGTCAATGAAGAAAGATAAACTTGGAGGTATTTCTTTAATTAAATTAAATTAATTATAAACAAAAGATGTGGATCATCTCTCTGAGTTCTAGGGGAAATTATTCATTGTCTAAGTCTTTGATTCAATTATGCGGATACTAGAATTTATCTTCATATTGATCCCAAAATTTTAATTGATTACAATAAAATCAAAGTTGGGTGTTAGACCAACCGAACTTTCGCTATTCCCAGAACATACATGAACTACCTCATGTTTAAAAGAAAATCATAACCCGGTTACAGAATCATTTTCTAAAAAGTGGAGGGATAACTATGATGTACTGACATGTTTATAGGGATTACCAACCCAATTTCAACCCTGATTTTAGACTACAAGAGACACAACTTGAACAATCCTGACATTATATTATGAGAGTCACAACCTGAAAGTCCTGAATTTAGATAGAGAGATTCACAACCCTCAGATCCTGGCCTTAGAATCTGGGAATCACAACCCAGAGAAAGAAAATTATTTTGCATGTAAAAGAATATATAGAAAACATAGTGTACATGAAAGATATGAAGAAGTGTTACAGACTCAAGAAACTAGGATGAAGAAGAATATAAAAAAATAAAGAACAAGTGATAGTTCTGGAGAAATTTATTGGTTCATCACATCAAGGAAGTAGTAGTTGTAGACGTTTTCAATCAGTTCTTGATAGATTTTCCAACAATAGTGGGAAATGTTTCACATAGGTAAAATGTAAAACACTTCACTTTACTCTTCGCATTGTATCACATGAACAATAAAATCATTTATCGAATAGGATCTGTATGAAAAATCAGTCACTTGTATTGTGTGCCTGTTTCAAGAATCCTCGAGTACTTTAGATACAAATCTATACAGACTAAACACTTGAGAAAATCGTTAGAATAATTAAAAATAGAAATAATAAAACTAGATTATCGGAGAGAGAGAGATAAATATTATCATTGCATATTAATCACTAAACTCACAAACGAAACCTTACAACACTAAATACTAATTTGAATTATTTTTAAATCATCTGTTAAATACTTTAAATGGTCTCCATAATAATTGGGAAATAAAAGATCCTGTGAAAATAGAAATTTTGAATTTGAAAATATGAAATTCAAAAATGTTCTGTTAAAAACGAGCAATAAATATGTAGAGATATTGAAAACATAATAACACTACATTAAAGATATTAAAACATGTTTTAACGAATTTAATATCATCTAATATTAATTTAGAAACAATAAAATCAGATAAAATAAAATAAAATGATAAAAATGAATTTTCGAGTTTCAAGTTGTATGTTTTATGAGTAAAACTAAAACAATATTTAATATTCAAAAAAAAAATGTTTAAAATAGTGAAAATAACTTTTTATAGTTTCTACATAATTAATATGAATTTAAAAAGTCATTAGAACAATTTAAACATAAGAAAAAAACATACACCATATCAATATATGAAATTCAATGAAAAAAGAGAGTGTGTGTAAAATTATAGATTGAAGAAATAAAATAAGAAATGAAAAGAACTTATTGTGCATGCAAAGTGGTCGTGAAGCCAATATACTTACTATTCTGTGTGTTCAGTATGATGACTATGTGAATAAGGGGTGGTCACTTGGATTCAAAGTAGGTACTCATAATAAGTCAAATCTGGTACACTTCACCCATGGCAGGTAGTTTATTTCAAGCGGTTGGGTGATAAAAGGTTTCATGGAAGGTTGAAGATGAATTCACGGTAAGGTGACGAAGCTTCAAAACTCATGGTAAGGTGAAATCAAAATTCACACTAATATGGGTTTTAAGACTCACGGTCACTGTACAAAACAAAGTTGAAATTATTTTTTTAATTTTCACAAATTTTTTTAATCCTTTCCACATAGAGGAATCTCACATCAGCGAATTGATGTAATCCATTCACGTAATAAAATCTATATAGGTGATTTACGTAAGGGAAATCAACATTGGAGAATCAAATAAGGTATTCACATATCTGAATTCCTAAAGATTGAAAAATGATTTCCTTTTATAAATCCAGACCTAAAATAGATGATCTAAATGGAAGAATTATCTTTGGGTAATTTTCACTTATATTTAGAAAACCGCATTAGATTTCTAAAGAAACAAGAATCACCTTTATTTGATTGATAGAAAATCAAGTTATGATTAAAAAAGAAGCAAACCATTTTAAAAAAATAACCTAAATTTAACTAAAAATATATAGTGACATACAACTTTATTTCAAACATGAATGTTGATGTCTTTTAATAAAATGTAAGAAATATTCTTATCTTTTCAACAAAAAAGAATCACTAAATTTGGAGTTCTTTAGGTCAAGATATAGTTGAAATACTGGGTATCTAAAGATATAGTAAAAAACATGTAAAAATGATATTTTAAAGTCCCAAATGAATTATTTATCCTAAAAAATAAAAATAAAACTTATAAAACGTCTTATGAACAATCAGAACATCAAATATAAAAATAAATTAAGTGAATGATATAATGATATGTTCAAGATTAAGTTTACTTTAATAAAAGCACGATTCCAAGTATTAAGATACCTAAAATAAATAAAATATATAAATCTTTATAATTATGAAAATATAAAATGGTTAAGGATCACTCAGGGGGGATATATGTTCCTTGTAAGGGGAGAATAAGATGAAGTAGAATGTACGGTGCAAGGGATAAGACGGATTAAGAAGAAGATTTGATTGGAAGTGGATTAGGTTTCCATCACATCGGGCCGCCTCCCCCTACCATTTCAGACTACACACACATCTTCCCATTGTATTGAATACAAAATTTATTTTTAATTTTAAATAAAAAGTTTGGAATACCCAAACCTGGACAAACCAAAAGTATGTTGTAAATCTAAATCGATTGAAAACAGATTTAGGTTAACCCAAATCCAATTTAATCGGATCAGGTGGTACCATAATAGGTATCTATTTCCATCCCAAATATCAAGCTCCAATGAACGCAACTCTTATCAAAATTGGATGAGAAAAATTATTTACAAAGAAGAAAGATTTTTAATATCAATTATATTGAAAAATGATAAAAACAAATTTCATTAAAAATATGAATATATCAGAAGAGCATCATTATAAATTTATTATTTTCTATATAGTGAAAAGACATAGTAATATATGATAAAATTGTATATATTTATCATCAAATTTTGGAGACTATTAAGAGAAAACAAACAAATAAAAAAACAAACATTTAGAAAAATTAATTATTTATAATTTAGGATGATTATTTGTAACAACCCAAGAATTTACAAAGAGATTTATAATAGAATGCACGAAACAATGAGTCTCTACAAAACACCACTTTTTTATAACCTAGTCATGTAAACATAATTTTTCCACATCTGTGATTTGAATTTTGAAAAACTGACATACACCGTTGCGTTCAGTAAGATATTTAGAGTCTGATAAGACAAACTTAATTTTTAGTGAATAGTAACATAACCTTATGAATAGTGGAACACCCTTACGAATATTAATGAATAGTAAATCATATAAAAAAAATAGAAACTTAACCCATGAATGTATAAATACAATTTAGACATCCTAAAAGTGAAACAACGATCATAGTATAAGTATTGGTATTTTGTATGACATAAATTATTAAATTACAATTTTTTGATAAATTTAATAATTTAAAAATATAATTTTTTTCATAAAATATAATCCCAATTTTTTTACTTTATTGTCTTATTATTATAAGATAATTTTACAGGACCTTGATGAATTTCTCAAGGTCTTATAAAATGAGTGATAGTTTTAAAGTGTTTTTTCTAGAATAAATTATGATTTTATTTAATAATTAAATTAAAATTATTTTTTAAATTATTTGAAAAAAACGGGGTTTATTTTTTAATTCTACAAATAGAAAAATGGTTAGGGTTAATTTTTGTGATTTTTCTAAAATACTCGAATTTTTGATGAATAGTCAAATACAGTAAAATACCGTATATACATATTATCAGTTAAATGCACAATTTATGGAATCATAAGTTATTTAATCCCACCTGGTTCAAAATAAAATTAATTTCTTACTATTATTGGTCATGGATTCATCACTATTTCTTGTCTTGAGGGCAATTAATAAACTAATGATTAAAAAATTATTAAAACCCTCCTCTCCTCCACTATAGCCCCCCTCACTCCCTCTTCTCTTCCCTCCTCTAATATTTGAATATCCTCAACATTATACCCAATTAACCTTCCCTATTAACTCTCCATGTCCAACAATCTCTTGGTCTTTCCAAAATACCAAAACCCCATCCCTTAAGGAGGTTCTCAAGGAGGTTATTTCAAGAGGTAAATCACCCTTATTTTTCATATAGTTTCATTTCAATTTATCTTCTTTTGTTATCCTATCCCCACCTCCTCTATAGAAATGAACATGATAAATCTAGTATCATCTATATACTGGAATTATATCATGTTAATGGGAGAACAATTATCAATATTGTTACTCTCTCCCTTTTTATTTTATAAACAAAATCAACATCCATGAGGTTTCAATTTATAACCTTCGTGGATAACGAAGTTTCATTCTTCAATTTCTCCTTCATTACTGGTAATTAAACCATTTTTAAGGTTGAAATAGTATATAATATATTTATTATAACCTATTTAATATTCAGGAACCAGTATATGTACATATTAATAAATCATATGACCAAACTAGTTCCTAATAATCAAAATACCGCTAAAATAATCTTAGTGAATGTCATAAATATTTCATTAAATGATTAATACTCTTTCCATGTAACCAAATGATAGAAATGAACATTAACATTTCTGGATATTCATAAATAATATGTAATTTCAATTCTTGAGGTTTACATCCATTCAACATGAACTCCATTACTTAAGAACAGGTGAATCGATTATGAAAATGAAGAAAACGAACACTCCCGAATGACGAAATTCAATATAATAACTTATAAATATGAGAACTAAAAAAAATTATGATAAAATAAATAAATGTATGATTGGTTCATAAATAATATATTAACAAGTCTAATTTCAAATTCCAAGACCTTAAGTTCAAGAGCGGAACACATTCGGACTTAAGGTAAGGGGTTTCTTCATCTCACTTCCATTTTTGTGAGATTTTACGTATTCACTACTAATACTTTTGTATGGTGAATGTATACTTCCCAGTGATGTAACATATAATTAATATATTTATTTTCATGTTATTCAATATATCATTTTAATATTATTAATTTCGGGTCATATGAATCAATTCATTACAAAGTCGTAAGGGGTTTTCTACTCGAACATCCATTTTCATTCGGGTTACTTTTATTGTCTAATTACATAAATGAAATTATTATGTATTATTATTCACTCCTCATAAATTATATGTGAATTTCCTATATTTTTTTTACCTTCTATAATAATTTTTTATTTTATGGGTATTTACATGTTTTAAAAGGATCATTCAAAAATTTATCCCAATAAACAAACCCGATTCAAGGGATATTTTCAAATTCTTACCAATTTTCAAGTGTACCCTAGAATATGTTTTAATCCACAATTATTTTTTTTAAAAACATTCATTTTATCATGAAAAATTATATTGGATCATTTCTGGATTTATGATAATAAACATGCCTTTTCGCTTTAAAATTATCTTCAATACATTCTTTTAAATTTTCTAAACTTTTTTATTTCTAAAGAATCTTAAGAACTCTTTTTACATGATTTCACTTTAGTGGGACATCATTTATGCCTAAAATATAATTTCACCATCCTATTGTTTTATTCTTTGTGGATATTCATGTTTAGAATCTGATTTCATGGTATATATAAATTATTTTCCAAAAGAACTCATATTTCAAAAGTAAAAATGATTTTTCTCATCTCACATTAACTTTTATGAGATATATGCATTGTTCACCACATATTTCATTATTATGGTGTATAAAATGCCCTTGGTTTTATTGTATCCTGAGTCTCCATATTCTCATGATATTCTAAGGGATTATGATTTGAAAGTTTGAAGTTGTTATGGGACACTTTGGAATGTTTAAGGATTATTTCCCTCAATGATTTTTCAATGGTCTCATTTAAAAGTATCTTTATTTATGTAAAAAAAATTTGTTTAATATTTTAATTCATTAAGGTTTATCTCCTATGATATCATCCACCATGTTTTATTTAATTGTTTATGATTATTTTGACTATGTATGTGCTATCTTGAATCCATTCACCATCTTATTCTGAATGGTTAGTGTTTTGTTCAATGATTGGGGAAAGTTATTTACATTTCATATGTTAGTTTCCATATGAATGTATTTGTTGATTATGTTCACCCTTTTCATATGAGTAATTCATTGGAATTATTATTCAATGGGTGGGGACCTCTATATCCCTCAATTCATCATTAGGTCTCATGAGACAAATAGATGTGGACTTGGCTGGGGCCTTTCCCAATTTGATATATGGTTTTGGACGAGGCCTTAATAATTTTTAGACGTCTTGGATGAGGACTTAAAAAATGTTTTAGAATGTCTGGCATATGCTCTTACCTCATTATGAAGCTAGTAATTGAATGTTCATGTGGTTATTCGAATAGTAGAATACCCATGAATATGTTTTATTATGGAATTATTTACCCAACTTATATTCCTGTCATAATGTGTTCAAGTTTATTATTTCTAAAGGCATGAATTTTCATTTATTCACCATGACTAATGTTTATGTTTATGTTATATTCAATTGTATTTCTTACTCTTATTGAGTGTTTGAGCTCACCCCTTTATTAGGTTTCATTTTCCTAGGATATGAAGAGGTAAGTTATGAGTGATTTGTATGCATAATCTAGGAAGCTTGGATGTTTCTAATTAAATAAATTAGTGTTTGTACTTTTAATATGTAATGATGAACATATTTATATATCTTTTTTCTAAAATCTACTAAACTACTTGGTCCTTCAGAATGGATATTACTTGTTTATATTTCAATGTAATAAAATAAGGCACCGGATCCAGGAAACTGGGGTTGGGTCCTTACAGTTGGTATCAAAGAATGTTTCATAGAAATCTTGGAAACTAGATTTAGAAAACATAGTTTAGGGAACAAATACCTAAGATAGTATTTAAGGATAATCATACAAGAACATCCTGGTATTTTGGTAAGGAATAGATTATGTAAATATTTCTGGGAAATATGTCCCTTTCTAGAGACAAATTGGAAGAGGTGGCTCCGACACAGATGTACATAGGAGTGAAAACTCCAAAAAGGAGTTTTAGTCTTGAATCGTGGTATCCTATTACATGATAACCAGGCTTGATGCACTCTTGGTATTTACACTCTCAGGGAATGTGATTTGGATAATTCACATTTTCTTTACAAACAATTATGAATGATTTATTCCCCCAAAGTAATGAAATTATATGGTTCTAGGATTTATGATGCATAAATCTATTATATTTTTCATACAATGTTTAGAGTCATAGAGTGTTCATATTGTTATGATATAATATATAATATGGAATTGATTAGAAATGTCTAATAGTAGAAGGAATGAGAAATTCACCAATACATGATATGTGAAGAGTAAGAAGGATTATATCTTTGATGGTATTAAGGCATAATTAAAAAAAAAAATTGTCTCCCAAGTATCCTCATCATATGAGAAAATAGTATCATGTGTTGACAAGGTATGTAAAGACTTCTCTGAGACTTATGGATTTTAAGGGAAGAAAAAGAAGAAGTATATGATAGGGAAAAGCACAGATAAAGGGAAGAAGGGAAAGATGTATTTTCCCACATGTGATAATTGTGGAAGGAAACACCTTGGTATATGATTGAGAGGAAAATGAGTTTGCTTCAAGTGTGTGAAAAATGCCACCATGCACATAATTGCATGATAAAGAATGAATATTCCTATATTCAATGCTTCAACTGCAAGGAGACGGGACACTAGGCAAATCAATGTCCCAAGTGTTAAAGGAATATACCCCATATGATGATTTTTGATAATGATTAAGTTATGATGCTACTGTAGATGAAGTATAATGATTAATATTATTAGTCAAGAATCATTCCATTTGAATATATTGTCAGTAATGTACTGGTTGTATGAATTATGAGATATATAAGGATTGTACTACAATACTCTTTCATTAATATTTTTTTTGTCATATGGTGAATGGTACAAAGGAAAACTGATTTAGTAGAAGGTTATAATTTTTATAAATTAAATGATTGAGGGAAATACAACCCTTAATGTATATCTCATGTTGAGATAATGATGATGAAATGATTGATTCAGATAATTACTGACTACCTTGGAACTTATTATTGACTTGTCTAGAGCTGGTGTATGCTATCATCAATGGAGTTTACAACACTTTTGGATTCAAGCAATATATCCAATAACATGTATCTTACTTAAAAATAATACATAGGAATTCATGTTTCTAATATGGTTTTTATGGTAATTCAATTTATTACCATATTTCAATAGGATACATGATGATGTTGTTCACATGTTTGGAATGTGAATTTAGAGATGCTTCTTATTGATTAAGGGTTAATGATAGGTTTATCATGGAAATTTAGAGGCCTTCATTATATTGTGTTGAATAATTTTATTTTGGAATTTTTAATCACTTATGAAATGGTTTAAGTTGATCGTTGTATGGGTTTTAGTGATTAATGTCGCTACATGATGGTTTGGTTATTCTTCCTTGACCATGTTTTCCAATTAGAATGTGTTATTTTTTAGTAAACTATTCTTTTACCTTTCATATTATTAATAGAGTATTTTAACTATATTCTTGATGTGGTTTTCCCACAAGGGAATTTTAAAGTATCAACTATTAACTTTTGAAGTTCAATTTCAAATTTCAAAGACAAAAGTTTTGTAAGGAGGGGATAATGTAACACCGTAAGAATTTACAAATAGATTTATTATAGAATGTATGAAATACTGAGTCTCTACAAAACACCACTTTTTTATAACCTAGTTAGAAAAACATAATATTTCCACCTCTACGATTTGAATTTTGAAAAACTGACATATACGGTTGTGTTTAGTAAGATATTTAGAGTCTGATAAGACAAACCTAATTTTTGGGGAATAGTAACATACCCTTATGAATAGTAACATACCCTTATGAATAGTTATGAATAGTAATGAATTGTAAACCATATAAAAAAAATAAAAACTTCACTCCTGAATGTATAAATACAATTTAGACATCTTAAAAGTGAAAAAAACGATCATAATATAAATATTGGTATTTTTGTATGACATAAATATTTAAATTAAAATTTTATGATTAATTTAATAATTTAAAATGGAAATTTATTTTCATAAAATGTATTCACAAATCATTAATTTATTGTATTATTATTATAAGATAATTTTAGATGACCTTGATTAATTTCTCAAGGTCTTATAAAACAAGTTATAGATTTAAAGTGTTTTTTTGGAATAAATTTTGATTTTATTTAAAAATAAAATAAAAAATAGTTAAAAAATTATTTTATAAAAATGGAGTTCATTTTTGAAATCTACACATCCAAAAATTGTTAGGGTGAATTTTAGGGATTATTCTAAAATACTCAAATTTTTTATGAATAGTGAAATACTAAAAAATACCATATATACAAATTATCAGTTAAATGAACTATTTATGACATAATAAGTGATGTAAGCCCACTTGGTTAGAACTCACATGCATTTATTACTATTCTTGGTCATGGAATCATAACTATTTCTGGTCTTGGGGGAAATTAATAAACTAATGATTAAAAAACTATGAAAACCCTCCTCTCCTGTACTATAAAACCCCCTCACTCCCTCATCTCTTCACTCCTAGAATCCTTGAAGATCCTCAAAGTTCTACCCAATTACCTTTAACTAGTCACTCCCCACGTCCAAGAAGCTCTTGTTATTTCCAAAAGACCAAAACCCCTTCCCATAAGGAGGTTCTCAAGGATGTTATTTCAAGAGGTAAAGCACCCTTCGTTTTCATTTAGTTTCATTTCAATTTATCTTCTTTTGTTATCCTATCCCCACATACTCTATCCAAATGAACATGATAAATTCATTATCATCTATATACTGGAATTATATCATGTTAATGGGAGAAACATCATCAATATTCTTACTCTCTCCATTTTTATTTTATAAACAGAATCAACATCCATGAGGTTCCAATTTATAGCATTCGTGGATGACGATGTTTTGTTCTTCAATTTATCCTTCATTACCAGTCATGAAACTATTTTGATTGTTTAAATAGACTATAATATATTTATTATATCCTATTTAATATTTAGGGACCAATATATGTTCATATTATTAAATCATTTGACCAAACTAGTGCCTAATAATCAAAATACCTCTAAAATAATATATGTGAATGTCATAAATATTTCATCAATTCTCCATCCTATTTCAATGTAAAAAAATGATATAAATGACCATTAACACTTCTTTATTTTTATAAATAATATGTAATTTCAATTTTGGAGATTTACATCTATTCTACATGAACTCCATTACTTAAGAAGAAGTGAACCGATTATCAAAATAAAGAAAACGAACACTCTAGAACGACGAAATTCAATATAATAACTTATCAACAAGGGAATAAATGAACTAAGAAGAATTATGATAAACTAAATACATGTCTAATATGTTATGAAATAATTTATTAAAAAATCTAATTTTATATTCCAGGACCTTAAGTTCAAGAGTGGAACATATTCAGACTTAAGGTAAGGGGTTTCCTCATCTCACTTTCATTTTTATGAGATTTTCCATTTTAACTAATAATAATTTTGTATGGTGTATTTATAATAGCCATTGATGTATCATATCATGAATATATTTATTTTAATTTTATAAAATGTATTATTTTAATATTATTAATTTTGGATCATATGAATTGATTGATTATAAAGTTGTAAGGGGTTTTCGACCCGAACCTCCATTTTCATTCGGGTTACATTTATTGTCTAATTACCTCAATGAAACTATTATGTATTATTATGTACTTATCATAAATTCTATGTGAATATCATATATATTTTTACCATCCATAATCCTTCTTTATTTTATTAGGATTTACATGTTTTAAAAGGATCATTTAAAAATTTTATCCCGATAAACAAACCGGATTCAAGGGATATTTTAAAATTCTTACCCATTTCCAAGTGTACTCCAGAATATGTTTTAATACACCATTATTTTTATAAAAACACCCATTTAATCATGAAAAATGATATTGTATCATTTCTGGATTTAAGATAATAAACATTCCTTTTCTCATTAAAATTATCTTTAATACTTTCCTTAAAATGATCTAAAATGATTTATTTCAAAAGAATCTTAAGAACTATTTTTACATGATTTCACTTCAGTGGGACATCATTTATGCCTAAAATATAATTTCAATGTACTATTATTTTATTTTGTGGGATATTCTTGTTTACAATATGATTTCATGGAAAATATAAATGATTTTCCAAAAGAACTCATCTTTCAAAATTAAAAAAGGATTTTTCTCATCTCACATTAACTTTTATGATATATATGCCTAATTCACCACTTATTTCATTCTTGTGGTGTATGTAATTCCGTTTGTTTTATCATATAACAGGTCTCATTATTCTCATGATATTATAAGGTATTATTATTTGAATGTTTCAAGGTGGTCTGAGACACTTTGGAATGTTTAAGGATTATTTCCCTCAAGGATTTTTCAATGGTCTCATTTAAAAGTGTCATCATCTATGTCAACAAACTTTGTTGAATCTTTTACTCCATTGAGGTTTATCTTCTAGGATATCATCCACCGTGTTTTATTTAATGGTTTATGATTAGTTTGACTATTGATATGATATCTTGAAACCATTGACCATATTATTCCGAATGATTAGTTTTTATGTTCAATGACTGGGGAAAGTTATTTACATTTCATATATTAGTTTCAATATGAATGTATATGTTTATTATGTTCACCCTTTTCATATGAGGAATTCATTGGACTTATGATATGACATGTGGGTCCCTCTATATCCCTCGATTCATCAGTAGGTCTCATGAGACAAATAGATGTGGACTTGGCTGAGGACTTTCCCAAATTGATGTATGGTTTTGGCCGAGGCCTTAATCATTTTTAGAAATCTTGGCTGAGGCCTTGAAAAAATGTTTCAGAATATCTGACATATGAAATTCCCTTATTTTGAAGCTAGTAATTGAAAGTTCATGTGGTTATTCGACTAGTATAATACCCATGATTATATTTTATTATGACATTATTTACCCATATCATATTCCTGTAATAATTTGTTCAAGTTTATTATTTGTATCAAAATGTGTTTTCATTTATTAACCATGAATAATGTTTATGTTTAAGTTATATTACACTTTATTTCTTACTCTTACTGAGAATTTGAGTTCACCCATTTCTTATGTTTCATTTTCCTAGGATACGAAGATGTAAGTTATGAGTGATTTGTAGTAATAATCTAGGAGGCGTGGCTGTTTCTAATGGAATAAATTAGTGTTGTTTTCCTTTCAAGATGTAATGATGAACATATTTATGTATCTTGTTTCCAAAATCTACTAAACTATTTGGTCCTTTAGGATAAATATTCTTTGTTTATATTCTAATGTAATAAAAGGCACCGAATCCAGGAAACTGGGGTCTGGTCCTTACATTATTGATAAAAACAAAAAAACGATAATCTATTGAGTCACTTTTTCATGTTTTAGAATTTTAACCCATGAAACAAAAAATAGATTCCCAAGTGTTCAACTTAAACTATGACATCAGAATCTAGATGTAGTGAGAAGAAATTCAAAACAAATTAAATCATCTTCAGAATGAAAAAATTATAAAAAAAAATCAAAATCATATGCATACCTAAACAAATGCATGGATAGATAGAAAATGGTTTCAAGGGTTTTGAACATGCAAAATTTATTATGCCCCTAATATCATCCAATGAGAATAATACCTAGTGAGTTCATAAATACAAGATTGCATCATTATGAGGGGGATGGTTTGGTTCTTCATGGGCATGGTGGGCTGTCACCGCTACAAGGGACGGTGCAGCCACCAGCGAGTGAATGAAGGGCTATGATAAAGAATAAAGAGGGTTGGTAGCATTGTCGTTGGTGGAGGTAATGTCGTGGATGCTAGACCTCTTCTTGTCCTTCTAGATACCAAGGTTTTGGTAGAAGAAGTACTTTTGTGCATGGCTCACAACCTGGGAGGGCATTTTGGTAATCATCACATTCCTCGATATGTTTCTCCAATTCCATTTCCTGTACTTTTCTAGCCCAATCAAAAACAAACTGAGCCCAAAATTCCCCCAAATCAAAACCCCTTACCTCATAATATTCTAGGCTTTTAATATCACGTTAGATTAGATTAGGAAATCCACTGATATCAAGAAAATAACAAGAGTTTATTCCAACATTCCCCTTGAGAAATCAAGAAAAGATTCACACAAAAACCCCACCCAATCCATAATATTTAAAATAATCTTGTTATGGGCTACATGCCGTATATATAGAAGAGAGGCAAGAATAAAGAGAATGATTCTGGAACCTGTGTTCTTCTTCAGACCAGGAAACACCCTTCTTTCGGTAGGATTCTCCTCTGTATTTCCCTTTGAATGACCAAGAGTCACCCCACCCTAGGAAAAATGTGTTGGTGTAACTAGGGAGGAGGATTTGAACCACCTCGATATCTTTAAGGTCTTTCTCCAAGACTTCGAACTGCCAACGAACCTCCACCGTCGATCTCCCGAGAATCCTGGCGGTGATAGTTTCCCACAGGTTGGGTGTATCCTATGTGAACACCAGGAGCGCCTCCTCAAAAATCTTGTACTCCTACCGAATCCACAGACAAGGGTCAGAGGGTAAGTAAGTGGCCGACTAGTTTGTTAAATCACCAATAAACATGGCTTCATGAATCCATTTTCCCATGCTTTGGAACAGTCTATAGTTTCTAGGGTTTTTGAGGGGTTTCAAATACAATAACAAGAATTTATATCCATTGAATATTGTCCCGATTTATATATATAGATAGATATAAATTAACATCGCTGAAAACCCATAAAAACCCCAGAAATAGTTTCCCTTCCATCAGAACATTGGATGTGGTGTCTGGGGAGGACAAACCCACCGATAAGAAATGATCACCGGCATTCTAGGATGATTGGCGATCGAGGTTTGACAATACTTCGATCCCCCAGAAAATGAGATGTTTTTTTGGGTTTTTAAAAAATAAAATATTTAAAAACTGATAGGATTTTATATTTTATAAAAAAGTGGTCGAAAAAGGAGTAAATATTTCTCAATGTGGTTCAAACTCAAAAATTATCGTCACAGATTCGATCGTCAACTTGACCATTAGGATTACCACTGTAAGTCTGACACATGTCTATACAAATTTTTGGCCCTTCGATTAGAAATGGGTTTTCTAAAATTTGAGGGGAATTCAGTTGACATTTTAAAAAAATGAATTTTTCAGAGTTTTGCGTGAATCTGTATGTGGAAGCCGTCAACGAAGTTGTTAGAAACCTCCGAGATAAACTTGTTGGAAAGACTCAAAGGAAATCTAAAGAGAATTTATTGGTGAGAAACCTCAGTGAATGAATTGTAAAATCTTTCATCAATGAAACCCTCAGTGAAAACCTTAAAACATCCCTATTCTAATCTAAGGCTAGTCGCATCTATTAGTGATTATCTCAGTAAACCTATAGGTGAAACTCTATGGGAATCCTCAGTGAGGCCGTCGGCAGATACGTGAGGGTCAACACATTGACAGATCCATCACCAATAAAGAAATCCACAACTATCCCTTTGAACATCCCTCATCAAATCTGATGCAAATTTTTTGATGAATCCATCGAAAAATATCTCGGGGAACTATAGTTTTCTACCACCAATGACAAAAGATGACATGTGGTTTATGCAATTTCTTCATGTTTACGGGCTATTTTTTACAATGTTTGGGATATTGTGATATTTTTTTTTGTAAAACTTAACCAGATTGGAAGATAGCTTGATTAAATTTTTTTTTCAGTTCGGTTTTGTTTCTTTAACTTTTTGGAATTGTCTAAATGTGATTTTTTTGGTTTATTTAGTATGTGATGTTGAAGTTTCAATATTTAAGTTGAAGCTTTGTTTGTTTTCCAATAATTTCTAGGAAGATGATTTGAGTGGAATTTCTAATTGATTTGAATCAGTGCATCTTTTCAGTCACTTATAATGTTAGATATAATTCATACTGATTTGGTATTGAATTCCCCAAAAAAAATTCCAGTGGAAATTCTAACTAGAAATTCTCAGTGAGAATTCATACTACTAATTCCCACTGCAAATTCCCACTAGAGATTTCTGATGGACTTTCCACTGGAAACTACCACCGGGTATTCGGATTGCTATGAAATTAAAATTTTGAACTATATAATAATTTATATAATCTATTAAAATTATAGTTCTAGAATTCAGACTTGTGCGATGGATGTTCCCACTAGATATTACAACTGGGAATTTACAATTGAAATTATCAGTGGGAATTCACAGTTGCAACTTCTTGTGGGAATTCCCACTGCGAATTTACACTTAAATTTCCCACTGGAATCTTCCTATGGAAAATCTGATTTCCATGTAATTATAATTTGGAACTATATAACACTTTTTATAATGTGTTGAAATTTTAGATCTATAATTCTGAGTTCTGGCATAGGAATTCTAACTAGATATTAAAACTCACAATTCGCACTGGGAATTTGCACATGAAATTTTCAGTGGAAATTCCCATAGGTAATTCCCACTGGAAATTGACACTTTCAATTCCCACTGGAAATTCCCACTATAATTAATTACTAGAAACTCGGATTCCTATAGAATTATAATTTGTAACTACAAATAAAAATTTAGAATGTATTGAAATTGTATAGCTAGAATTTTGACTTGTGTCTCAGAATACCACTTGATATTCGAATTTGGAATTCACAATGGGAATTTAAACTTTAAATTCCCACTTGCAACATCCAGTTGTAATTCTCACTAATAATTCCCACTATAAATTCCCACTAGAAATTCCTTGTTGAAACTTCCAATGATGATTCCCACTGACAATTCCCACTTGGACTTCCCACAATATTCCTTACTTGAAATTCCCACTGGAATGTCGTAGTGAAATTTATTTACATTTAATAAATACTGAATACTTACAATTGAATTAGTTTTAATTTTCCAGCAGTTATATTTTGTGTGTGTTTAATTCCCACTTTCCTTTCCACTAGAAATATCCAATGGAACTTCCTAGTGGAAATTTATCTATTGGAAGTTCTCACTGGCATTCACACTGGAGATTCCTACTGGAAATTTATACTAGAAATTCTAACTAGAAATTACCATTGGAAATTCACACTATAAATTCCCACTAGAAATCATCCCACTATAAATCACCAGTGGGAATCTCAACTGTAAATCCCTATTGGAACTTCCCATTGTAAATTTCCATTATAAATTCTTCCACTATAAATACCTAGTGGAAATCCCCACTGTAAATACCCATTGTAAATTTCCACTATAAATCCCCTCTGTAAATTCCCAGTGTAATTCCCCACTAAAAATTTCCATTGTAAATCTCCAATGGAAATCCCCATTGGGAATCTCCCCTCGAAATCTCCACTGGAAATTACCACTGTAAATCCCCACTAGAAATTTCCATTGGAAATCACCATTGGAAGTCCCCACTAGAAATCCCCAGTGGAAATTTACTGTGAAAATTCCCTATAAATTCCCATTAGAAATTTCCATTGGGTATTCCCATTATATGTTTGAACTGAAAAATACTAATATGAGTGTAAATTCAATTTTTTATTCAAATTTAATTTGACGTACGATTTTTAGTGGTATTTCTAGCATTGTTTTTCCCTGTCAATTTCTTGTATGATTATCATAGTGAATTTTGATTGGTCCACTTATTTGAATGTACTAATTCAAAGTCATGTCGCATTTCTATAGTTGAAATTTTCAGTGGTAGTTTTATAATTTAACACTTATAAATTATATTAATATTAAAATTTTCTTAATGATAATTTTTAGGGATATTGTTTTTATGGTAGAAGAAGTGTCTATATTAGGTGCAACCACTACCAGTCTTCGATGACTGGGCTATTGAAATTTTTTAATGACATTAGGCCTTTGATTAATGAAAATCACATTAAATATCCTCAAAGGATGCCATTTTAGTAGGTTTAAAGTTTTTATTGATAACCTACTACCATTTGAAGATTGTAATAAAAATGATGGTTCCATGTTATTTTTTATATAGATGTTTAATGTTTATTTAAGAATGATTGATATAACTGGTAGGCTGATGGATTTAAGAGTTACTGACATTTCGCATATATGCAGCATTGAGGATGGGGACTTACCTGTGTATGTAGCCTATACATTATGGCCTAATAGTTCTACATTTTTGATGAGGAGGTTTTTTAATGCTGGATGACTATTATCCCAAGGTGTGTTATGGAGAGAAATTCCTGAGCCCGTTGATGCTACGGAGGAGCAAGAATTCTCTGATGTGACTTTTTTTCTTTCTCTGTTTGTTTGAACGATGTTATTTTTCCATACTTCTGGTTCTTATGTTGGTTGGAATTTTGTTACATATTTTGAAGATGAAACAAAAGTGAAGATTTATGCTTGGGCTACTGCTATTCATGAGAAGCTTCTCACATCAGTGTTTTTTTTCCAGAACTCCCTTAAAAGTTGTTGGTTGTGTTGTTTGTTTACTGGTAAGGTCTTATAATTTATTTAAATGATTACTTTTCCCATGCCGGTTGAACATTTCTTAAAAATGTTAAATGTTATAGTATTTGTTTTCTGAGAAATCTGGGAATGTTCATCCAAAAAGAGAGGGTCCACCATTATTCATACAGTGGAGTTTGAAAGATGTTGTTGCTGGTGTACAGGAAAGTACAATGGTATTGTTACTATTTTTATTTTTTGAATAGTCCTTTATTTTCATATTAATTTATGAAATATGTATTTTTTGTTTTCACTATCCATTGTAGACTCAAAGGACCCTAAGAAAGAGTTGATGGCTGCAGTCAAGCCCTTGTGAGGGTAAAGAACCTAATCAGCAGGTTGTTGAAGGAAAAAACTTCATTTATGTATGAATGGAGAAGCTCAAAATGTGTCAAAGGAGGAGACTCTCGGACTTTATGTGGAGAATGTGAAGCTAAACAAGAAGGTTTAAAAACTATATGCACAATTAAAAGTGAAGAACATGCAATTTTTTGTTTTGAGAGGAAGGCCAAAGACAAGTGAGAAGAAGGGGATGAAAGTAGTTATTGGGAGGGAGAAGAAACTATGTTAGAGAATGATTAGATGCAAGATATTGAAGTTGAAAAGAAAATGACTTCAGATGCTAATATTGAGGGCATCATAGAGGAATCTATTGTAGATGATATGGAGGAAGTGGGTAATATATATGTAAGTGAGGAGGAGGAGGATGCCAATGAATTATTTCATATAGATGAAGGAAAATGTGTTGTACAGCCCACTAAAACATGTTCTTCCTCTAATATACAAAACTCACTGGTTAGAGGTGTGAAGAGTAGAGAAATAAAGCCGAAGCCTCAATCTCCCTACATATATCTACAGTTTAATTCTAAGAAGAGGCCACCAATGAACCCTAAAATATCCCAAGTATTTCTTCGGTGGGAGAAGCACTTTAATATAGTGACCTCTCATGATATAAGGCATATTTTCATACTCCTTGATACTGATGGGGAGAGGTACTATTATTTATTTAATATATTTAGAATATATTGTGTCATATTTTACTATTACTTGAAAAGAGAAATGACTTTCCATGAAAATAGTGGTGTTGTCTGGGAATCTACTGAAAACTCATATCAGATCAGATATGAAAAATATTATTGATTTGTTAAAGAAGAGGTGCAATTGTAGTTTGATATGTCTTTTATTACTTTTTTAATCACCTATTTTGTTTTAGTTTTTACTGAGTTCTTTTTTTGACACAAGTCATTGATGTATATACCGTTATTATTCATGAAAAATGTCAACTTCTCAGTATGGATGACATTAGATAAGTGATAATATTTAACTTCATGTCGAGCACATTCACTTTAAGATTGTTGTTTGTTTTTTAAAAACTTTTGGATTATATTTTTTTATATTTTCTTCTCATATATTCCTTGTTTGAAGTAAATCATGAGTACATTCTTTTATTCTGTTCTGTTATTGGCATGTGGCGTTTTTTTATTCATCAAATGAGAACTTAAAGGATACCTTTTTGAAGTGGGTAGTAGTTGAGAATATGAAGAACTCCGATTTTTTATTTTGTCTAGTAAAATCCGATAACATTCACTGCAATTTGATAGTTATAGATTTGAAAAATCAGGTGTTTAGATATTACAACTCCATGAAACCTATTATAGAAAACAGAGCAAGTGATCTATTTATAAAAGACAAAGTTAGCGTCATAAGGTCTTGTAGAATGTACCTGAAAATTTAGAATACATTGAAAGATGGTGGGATGAATGTCATTTTTTAGGAAATAATATTTGGAAGACCTGTTCTATGGAGATAATGTTGGAAAAGTGAAGTACATAAAATGGGAAATGACAACTAAGAAGACTCCACTATAAGGAGACTGCAGTTTAGATTGTGGTGTAATTATTTGTTATGTGATGGAGTGTTTGGCTATATGTGTTGCAGTGGTAGAGAGTTTCATAGAGAAGGAAGTTGCTGAGTAGAGGTTGTTTATGGTGTATTATTTATTAAATGATCATGGAAGTAGTACATCAGAGGTTGATGCCAAGTGTAGGATGTATTTGGTTGCTTCTAGAGACATTTGAAGTGAAATAATTGTTTTTAGAGAAACTGATATTTCAGTTGTTGTTGTAATAAGTTAACTAATCATAGTTATTGTGACTGTGTGGGTGGGTGGTGGATTTGGGTGGTACTAGGATTAAGGGCTCAGTGTTTTGAAAATATTTGGTTGTTTATTGATTCAGAGATTTGTCCTGTAACAAATAGAACTGTTGTGGGTTTTTTTGATGGTGGTGGGTGATTGGTAGTTTGAAATGGTTAATTTATTTTTAGGATAAAGAAAAATTTGTTTTATGATAGGTGTTGCTTTGTTATTTGTCTTTTTAGTATGAATTATTTTTATTTGAAT
This sequence comes from Viscum album, assembly GCA_963277665.1. NCBI lineage: Eukaryota > Viridiplantae > Streptophyta > Magnoliopsida > Santalales > Viscaceae > Viscum > Viscum album. The sequence continues at coordinate 1,764,330,572 of OY728123.1, forward strand.
GATGTAGAAGCTTGTTATGCATAGAATTATTAATAGGTAATTCTTATTGAAACATTCCAATAGAAACACCCACTATAAACTATGGATTGAAATTTCCAGTTTGGTTTCCATAATTTTTTGGGTGTTATATAAGGTGAAAATGGTAATTTTATTATCCATAAAACCATTTTCATATACTTATATTTATTTAATATTTAACAGTATGAAGGGTGTTAAAGTTGTATTTCTTCTTATAGTCTCCTAAGTCACTTCTTTTAATGAAAACTGGCTATCCCTAAAAATTCCAACGGGGAATTTTCCTTGGAAATTCCCATTGCAATTTCACACTATAAATTATGGGTCAGTTGTTTCATGGTAAAATTTATTTACATATACATTCCAACTGGTAATTTTAATTGGAAATTCCCCATAGAATTTCCCCCCTATAAAAAGTGGGTCAGTTCTTTTAGCAGTAACTGGTTGTGCATATAAATTCCAACTGGGACTTTCTAGTGGGAAATCCCTCTCTAAACTATGTGTGGAAATTTCTAGTTTCATTTACGTAATTTTATTATGTGGTACATTGTTGGTGGAAATACTTATATTATAATTAAAATCCATAATTTGGTAAGGGTGATATTGATTTTACATTTTAGTGTCTTATAGGTGTTATAGTGTAATTTTTATTTTCACCCTCTTCCGTCAGTTGGATGGTAACATGTTGTGCCTAAAAATTGCAACTAGGAATTCAAATTGGAAAAATACATTAGACATATTCATTTTAAAATGAGAGGGGACATTTTCACTAGGATTATGTACAATATTCTATTTAAAATTTACCTATATGCGGAAACAAATTCCATTATTAAAAATGATTCTTAAAATAAGTTTCATATTTTAATGACATCTGCATTTGAAGCTGTGTAACAATTGAATTTTGAAATAATTGTAATTAGTTATAGGTCCTCATATTTATGTTTTTAGTCGCATTTTCAGCCGTTGTAGAATCTTGCAATGTTAATGGTGGAAAATTATTCCTTGTTAGATCCTAAATGCATCAATAATTATATATTAACAACTACAATGATAACGAAATTTTTTTTGCATAATATTTCAAATAGGAAAACCTATCAACTATTGTGAACTGTGTTTAAATTTTTAGGTTTTGAAGATATAGAACAACATGTACATACATTGAGATTTATGAAAATATTAGCATGGTAGCCACCATTCATCGGTTCTATTGAATTTCCCTAAAACAATATTATAACATTATTTATGCATGTTAGCATTGAATGAAATAGTTCAATAACATTTGAAAATAATAGTAGAAATGCTATATAAGGTTTTAAATATAACATTATATGTAGTGAAATGATGTGGGTCTCAATGTTACTCTCAGTGGTGGTTTCATGGTTGGAACATAGTCCACTAGGATATTACTGTATAGAATTTTTATTTAGTTTTGGACGGTGTATCTGATGTGAGTGGTATGGCTGAACAAACCAGGGATATAAGGGTAAGAATAATAGGAAGCAATAGAGGCTGACTAGGTGGATTCAGACTATGGTGTGGATACAATAATGGATCTAGGATAGGGGTTTCATGCATGTTTTACCCATAGAATGGTGGAAATTAAATTATGAGGTGTAAAAACACTTAATACGGTGAGGTATTTTAACAATAAGTGAAGGAATGTTGTAATTGTTATTGTGGTTTAGGAATAAAGGGTACAAATATTTAGCTGTCGATGAGAAAGATGGCAAAAAAAAATACGGAATGGAGTGGAGTTGCGAAATCAAAATGGATGAAAAAGGGATGGGAAACACATCTGAATCTTTGCAAGAATTTATAAAAGACCCAAAGAGAAGTATATCAGTCTGAAGTGAAAATAGAGGATAGAGAGGAATACAACATATAATAAGGTTTTTAGACAATATTTTAAATAGGAATTTCATCCTTTCGTCATCATCTAACCATCAAATTTCTAAATTTCAAATGACAACAATGTTGTGTCGTGGTACCTTGGTTATTCCATGAAGGGTGAATAAATGATAGTGTGACAAAAAATTTAAATTTATTATCATTTATGACCCCATAATGTCGTGTAAAGTCTATAATGCAGAGTGATTAAAGATTCCATTGACATGGTTCTACAAAAAATTTCTTATCCCGGGACTCTGTTGTGTGGTCAGTGGGCTATGATGTGGAGGGACAGATTTTTCTATTCATTCCATAATTTACCATCAATAAGTTATAGAGCTATATGAAGTGGAAAACCATGAAACCACCACTTAGAGTTACATAGAACCATTTATACTATATACGGTTTTAAATATCACATTATATTAAGTGCTATGATGTGGGTTTTAATATCAAATGTTTTGTAACCTACTATACAACACATGCATTGACATATCTGATAGGATATCCATTAAAACCACTATTTGGAAGTTTTTTAGTTGTTCACTGAAATATAATTATAACAATATTTATTCATGAAAACAAAAAATATATTCATTCAATAACATAAGTAAATAATAACAATGCAGTACCAATTTTGCGGTCTCTTGATTTTTGATTTTGCACCAGTTTTTCATGTGTTTTGTTGCCTGCTCTAGAAAACTTTTCAGCCTATTACCACCTTTCCTCTTATCTTTTTTCTTGAATTATTTTTTAGACTATTTTTTACCTTTCTTTTTATATTCTTGTTGGCTATATTTTTTGGATACATTCTTTTTGGCATCATGCAATTCCCTAGCATAATTGTTTGATTTTGACATTCCAATTGTAAGATCCTAGATTTCTCCGTAAGGTATGTTCTACTTAAGAATTAGTTTAATACCTTTATTTTGGTTAATTAAGTTATTAACCAATTCCTTAATGAGTATTGGGGGTGTTCTGAGGGCTAGGGACATGAAAAAAGAGAAAAAGGGGTTTTCTAGGTAGGTTTCACAGTCTACGTGCGGTTAGTGCTAACCGTGTAGACAACCTAGGGAAACTGTGTTGGATGTGGGATTTTAGACAGTGGAATCTTCATGGTTTGAACATGTTTTGGGAAATTATGTGGCCCAGAAACTTTTAAAAAATTAAAAAATTGAAACTTTTGGGTTTTTATGTTCACTCGGGATTTTCCTTCTCCTCCCTTGCAACTCTAAGAAGAAACCAAAGGGACCAAGAGCTTCCAAGGATCGATCTCCTTCGATTCTAGACCATTTGGAGTTCCGATGGATGCGAATCAAAGATTTGGGTGAGTTTAATCTTCTCCTCATATCTCCTTTTAGGTTTAGGTCTTTTATTTTGGGCGATTTCCATTTGAAGATCTCAAAACTCTCTTTTTAGTGAGATCTAGGTTGAGGCTTCAAAGGGGTGTTGGATCGGGATATACGGCCTTTTTTGAGAGGGACTTCATCAAAAGATTCAAGTTAGGTGGTCTACAAGATATATCCATTTAATTTTATGGATATTTGTTCATATAATGTTTTGATTATTACCCTCTTGTGATGAGTTCTTCGTGCTATTATTGTGATGTGATGTATAGAGTGTCTAAACAACCTAATGGAACCCTCATGATCCTGACGTGATGCATAGAGGAATATGTGACCTATGTTTGGTCCACCCATGGTGTGTTCCTATGTTCCCAGACATAGATTTTAGCTAATTAAATGTAGGTCCGTTGTACAAGAACATAGATCCCAGGGTGAATATAATATTAGGCTTCATGAATATGAATGAGAGTCCTAGTACCAAACCTTGGTTGGGTGGTGACCTATGTGGATGATTGGTTGGATTAAAAAGGGGTTAAAGTGAGATAAGGGGAAACACTAAGGGATTATATTTATACAAGATTATTCTTAGTGAGATTGGTATGGGAAATTGGAAATGGGGATAAATTTTGTAGGTTAGAAATGAATAATGAGTTAATGGATTGTGGAGTAATATTAAATTCCTATTTATTGATATTGTTGTGATTTTTCTAATGACATTAGAGATTCTTGGTTGTGAATTGTGGTTGAATTCGGTGAATTTTAAATAAATCATGTGCACATGGCTTGGTAGTGTGGGGTATAGACTTGAAGTTCTATTCCCACATGTCAAATTTTCACTGTGGTTCCAAATTCCACCCACTAAATGCACAGGTTAGGGGAGGGGATAGAGTTCCATTCCCCTAATAGTTGCATCCACCTGGACTGAGGCTTCGAGGTGAGGATAATGAAAATTGTTGTATTATGATTCCTAGTGATATAGGACCTGTTTAGTTCTCTCATGTTATGAATTTTGATCTTGCCTAATCCATTGAACACATATAAAGGGATAATTGATAAATAATGTATCTTGAAATGAGTATGGGTTATTTAATAGGTTAACTAAAATGAATATAATTAATCTTGGACTTCTAATCTGTTTCCTTTAATTGCTTCTGTTTACCACTACATGCACTATCTATGGGCTGAATATTTTGTAGACATTGTTGGTGGGGGCCTACTATGTTGTACTCACACCCTTCTCAGGCCACCGTTGGGTACCCGAGTAGATTTCATGGTTGCAGGTCAAGAGAAGGAAAAATGCCCAATGGTTGGGAATTGAGTTGTGAATTGGGATGAGCTTGGTTGAGGTTTGAGACTTAGTGATAAGACTATTTTGGGGATTCTTCTGTTTTCCATCATCTTGGTTTTTGTTCACTTTTCACTCTAGCATGGAATGACATACTTACTATTGGTTGTACTGTACCCAGTTTGGGAATGGTATATTTATGCATTGTGTTGGTTGATTTATAGTGTATCCGCAATTTATATTTTTACTATTGTGTATTACTCTGGTAAAAAGGAGTTATAGTCTCCCCACATAACTACTTAGACCCTCGTTACTAGTCAACAAATTCTAGAGTATGGGGATGCGCACTTGAGGTCATGTAACCACCCAGCGCAGGGCACCGATTAGTGGATCCTAGCTTGGGGACGTTACAATGTGATATTAGAGGTTGTCCTTTCTCTTTATTACTATTTAGGATGGTAGATGGAGGTTTGGACAGTTTCAGGCCTTATTAATGAGCCCATGCTTGGGAGTAGCTAACCCATGTACATGGGAGAACCCAAGTCACCCATGGTGGGAGTTTTTGTTCTTATTATGCATTGTTATATTTGGTGATATTTCACCATCGAGTGATTCACATGTTGTGTGATTTAACGATTTTTTGATATTTAACTCGTGGTCAGAATGGAACGAGGTTGTGCATTAATGCATCATCATAAGAACCTATAAAGATAAGTGACATGCATCATGGTAGGCACACACACAGAATGAGTGTGCAGGATGTAAAGGATAGGATGCATTATTTCTTTTAAAAGTGATGAAGTTATCCCTAATAAGATGATGTGAATGGTTAACAAGGGGTGTAAAAAAGTTCAGTGATAATCAAGTAACATGTTTAATAATAATGTAAAGTGGGTCAAGATATTGTTAAAGTAACTTGGAATGTGTAATGGTTTGAAATGGTGTAAGAAATAAAGGATTGCAACTGTGTATGTTGTTTAACCATGTTGGCCATGGTCCTAGGAGGAATGGCTAAGTGTAGTGTCCTAGATGTGACGGGCGCGGTGGAATGGTGTATGAAAAATGGTTGATTATGGCTAGTGATGATCCTTCCTATGTTATTCCTTATCTTCGTGATAACTTTAGTTCTTTGTTCTAAGGTTGTGTTTGTAATTGTAGAGAAATTCCACCGCAAAGACACGTGCCAATTTGGGGACCAAAAGACATTACCGAGAATTATCCTCCGGTAGTGGAGTAGGGGAATTTAGTGGTTCAAGGTGATAGGGAAAAGCAGTTACAAGAGAACTTTTCTCATTTTATGCAGATGATAAAACAAGACCTAGGGTGCATTGTGATGAGTATGTTCATGTTGACCAGAGAGTTTCAGCTGTAGCACCCTCCAAAATTTACCGAAGAGGGTGAGCCAGAGGTATAAGAGTTCTTGATCGAGTCTATCCAGACTATTATTGATATTCTAGATACTTCTTTTGAGAAGTGAGTCAGGTTGAATACTTATATGTTGATAGGCCAAGCGAAGCGTTTGTGGGACATCATGCTCCAAATGGAACAGGTTGAGGGAACTATATGGAAGGACTTCCAGGAGAAGTTTCTTGAGCACTTCTATCTAGATACCCTAAGATAGAACAAGGCAGCAGATTTTATGAGTTTAACTCAAGGGGAGACATCGGTGATAGACTATGCTAGTCATTTCACTAATTTGTGTCACTTCATTCCAGCTTTGACCGGAGATCAAGTAGATATGGAGAGATGTTTCCATGATAGGTTGAGACACGAGATCAAGTATTAGGTAAATATATTTCATCTGACGAGAAGTCATGAAGTAGTAGATTAGGCTCTTAACTCAGAGGGAAACCTCAAGGGGGCCATGGGTAGTGAGCTTGTGGAGAAAGCTGGACAGACTTTTAGTGCGACTTCCTAGGGAAACAATCGTCATTTTGGAAACTTTCAGTAGATTAGAAGTTTGCAGAGTAGAAAAAATAGGGGAAAAACCTCTCAAAATGGCGACCCAATATTTTTTTTATCAGTGTGGTAGGACAGGGTACATGAATAGCTAGTTTCCCCTACCACCAGTCGAGTTCCAGGCCTACAGAAAGTTATGCTATGTGCAAAAGTTCTTTAGGAACCCATGGTAGCTGGGAAATAAAGGAAGTTATAAGTAGATGCCAAGTGAAGGAAGGGTGTCAGTTACCCTATACCAGGAAGGAAGTTGGATCTCTACATATCGTACCAGCAGGGGTGGTGGACGTGTAACTCTGGGTCGAGACCATTCTTTCCATCAGGGTAGTGCAGCAAAAGGTACTCAGGTTGGGACACAGGGTAGAGGGGCAGGTCAAATCCATGCGGTTCAGACTATGTCTGAGGATGGTGAGGTTGGATCATCCACAGTTTGAGGTACGATTCTTGTAGCTTCCACACTTTCTAGTGCATTATTTGATACATGTGATATGCATTCTTTTATTTCTCCTTAGTTCTTAGTTATGTTGGGTTTTACTATGGAGAATGTAGATGGATTAATTTCACTTGATACTCCATTGGGAGTATAAGTCAAGAACATGAAGCAATGTAAGGGTTGTCCTCTAGAGATTGGGTGTTATCGTTTTTTGTGGGATCTATTTGTTCTAGACATGTCATGTTTTTACTTGATCATGGGAATGGATTGGTTAGTGTTTTATCAAGACCACATCAGCTGTTATCGAAGTCGGGTAATGTTTACATGTAACACCCCGATCTTCCATGATACGCTTCTCATTCAATAATGTAATAGCTTGCATTGTACGCAACATCGAGTTCTAACACACTGAAACTAATCAAAGTATCCATTATGAATAGTAATAACCACTTTTTAAATTTGTAGAAATTTTATATTTCAAAATGGAATTCATTTTTGTATTCCTAATATTGAAATTAGCCTATGTTGAATTTTTTGTAATTTTCTGAGAACTTCAAAAATTTTATGAATAGTGAAAAATACTTAAAACAACTTTTTTAATCAAAATAATTTATAGTGATAAGTTATACTATTGAGTGGTTTTAAAGTATAATTAGAATATATTTTTACCATTTTATCCAATGGTGGTCATTATAATTATTTTAACATTGAAATTGGACATAAACAATTGCCAATCTTTTGATATAAATTGTTTCTTAAAAACACGCTATTTGTTGTGACAGCGGGAATTAATTATAAAATTAATTAATGCAACTTATATGTTTGGAATTTTGTAAAATATAAATCATTTTTGAAATCGGAATATCAATTATAGCTTAGGGTGAAATTTTGGCATTGTTCTGAAAAACCTCAATTTTTGATGAATAGTGAAACCACTAAGTGGTAGTTAAATAACTGATTTTTTCGTTTAAATGAAATATTACCACTTCTGTGATTTGATTTTCAAAAATCCGACATACATGGTTGTCATTAAGAAGTAAAATGTGGTTCAATGAGATTAAAATAATTTTTTGGTGAATAGTAACTTTTAAGTTCTTAATCGCGATTAGAGGTAATTAGTGTAGTTTAAGGTACAAATAATGTTTTAATAATATGAGATGAGCATGACAGTTGTCTTACTCCTATTGGATGAATCATGGCCGACCAATACAACCCATGGGTCAACTTGGGGACCCCATGGAGCCACTTTAGTTGGAAAATGACATTAATATATATTTATTTAATGTTAAAATTAAATTGACACAAACATGAGTTGTTTTACTAAAATAGTATTCAAGTGGGGTTACACAAGTCCGAATTTTGACTATAAATATTCATTAGAAAGCTAAAAAGATTTCCTACATCATAGTATTTTTTTATAATTTTTAGACATTAAATAAGTTAAATTATTTATGACATCATGATGATGCAGCGATGACCTAATTATTTAACGATTTAAATAAAATGAGAAGATAATGTAATATCAAAGGCTTACACTTGTCCAAAGCCTATTGGATGGGTAGATTTCGAACCTTTATCACCTTATACACGAATTATATAATTGTGGGACCTTTAGAATCCGAAAAGCATTGTATAATAATGTAACATTTCCTTACTTTCCAAGAGTGCCCCTCCTCTCCTCTTATAAAAGGCCCCCACCTCTACCACCTCATTCACACTTTCAAGCCAATTGGTTCGGACACCCTCTGCCCAAATACTCTCCCAAATTACCCCTCTTACTCCTAGAAGCCTCACTTTGGGAAGAACTCTTCCCAAGGAATCCTTTGGCTCAAATCAAAAAGAGTTACCCGATTTTGAGGTAATGTCTTCTCTAATGTTATTTTGTTTCATTTTTCTTCTCCAACCCACTAAACTCTTTTTATTCATTTCTTTTGTAACAACACCAGTATCCTCAATATACTAGGATGTTGTTATAAGAAGTATTTGAGATACACTTACACACACCTACATCTAATGGTTAAAGAACATACGGTTTCTGTGGATGGCAAATTTCTGCCTCACGAAACGATGATTGTTCAAAACTCATATAACACCTTCAAAGGTGGCCATTAAGATGACACTATTTTCATATATGATATATATATTATGTTTATGTTTTCCTTATGCTTCTTTATTTCTCATTTATGGCATAATTTATGATTTCCATTATGGGTAAACACGATAATTTCATTTTAGGAAGTGCGGACTACCGCCCCCTCAATGTGATTTGAATCGTTAATGCCATATGTGGGATGTATAAAGGATGGAGTAAATGGTATTATACACTATATTATACTGGAATTATATTATACATTTATATCATTATGATTTCGTTCCATTAAATATGAAATTGAAATGAAAGCAGCGTTCATGCGTACGTACGGCTTACCGTCTCCATAAACGGTGCATTTCATTTCTTACCTCTAAATGTTATGTAATATTATAAATGAATGTATATACTGGATATATATGATATATATGACATCTAAATCATGAATATAATTCTAGAGATAATGGATATTCTACCACATAAACAACTTGTAATTATAAGAAGTTTATTGTTGACTCAAGTACCAAAGATCGACAAAACGACCGTTATTAACTTAAATAATTACATAATGTTCATAACATGGTAATAAGTTATATAAAAGGAATAATGAAAATAAAAAAGGTTCTTAAGTAAATATAAATTAACTCTAGTTTATTATTCAGGAGGTTAAAGAATGGTCGAGTCAGGACAAGACGCAAGGTAAGGGAACTTCTTAACCCAATTTCCATTCTTTGGGTTAATCTCATACTTTCAAATTATGTCATGATGTTATTATGTCATATTTTGTATTTTTACTTTCTTTATGTGTACCTATAGTGAATACAGATAATATATCTATTTTATTTTAAAAATGATCTTTTTAAGGACTTTGTCTCAATCCCCTTTCATTGAGGCATATTTGGTTTTATACACAACTTTCTTTTATACGTTGTATAAACCCCTTTGACTTTTAAGTTTATTCAAAAGGAATATTTTTATACGAAGCGTTTTACTAAACGAAAAAAGGGAATGTTTTTCTTTCCGTACATATGCGGCGACAATGACTTCTCTGCCGCCGTGACCATTATTTGAGTTTCGGCTTCCTCTACAAGCCATCACTTTTTTTTATGAAAAATAAATACAAAGTTTTAACTTTCTTTTATTTTGGTATTGAAAATGGTTTTAAAAGCATTTTTATTATATCAATGTGTTGTATTGATATCTTGTGATTGAAATGTGGAAATGTTATGTTTCCTTTATGCATGTTTTATGTGATACGATTATGTTATGGTTTATGATATGTCTAAACCTATTCATATGAGGAATGCATTGGACTTAATAAGTGACGGGTGGAGCCCACTATAGCTCCTCGATGCATCGGTAGGTCTCATGAGACAAACTAGTGTCTTGGCACGAGGCCTTGACAAAATCTTATTTGTGGTCTTGGCACGAGGCCTTGGCTACGTGGTTATGATAGTCTGGCATTATGCATTCCATCATTATGAAAGTGGTTATTGATATTGCATGTGATTATTCGACCAGTAGAATAAACATGTGAATAAGTAAATGGAATTATCTCATTTTACATTTGCCATATTATGTTGAAGTTCATGTTTAAAAGGCTTTTGTTTTAGTTATACATTTCCTTAAATGTTAATGATTATTTTTGAAAGCTTCCGCAATATTGTTATCCTTACTGAGCATCTGAGCTCACCCCTTTCAATGTTTTAATATTTTCTAGGATGTGAAGAAGTATTTTATGAATGACCTACAGGGATTGTCAGAAGAAGATATGAGAGTGGACTATGGAGACTTTTTTATTGTAGTTTTTCACTTTATGATGTAATGTAACGTTTATGAATGTATCTAGTGTTTCCAAGGCTACTAAACTAATCGGTCTTTCGAGACTTGATCATTTGTGATCATGCCAATGTTACGAAGTAACGCACCGACTCTGGGTAGCTGGGGTCGGGGCGTTACAGTTGGTATCAGAGGCAGTTTAGTACTAACCTTGGAAGCTAGATTTAGACAAACTCTGATTAGAGCACGTAGACCTAAGATGAACTTTGAGGATTAGTATAGAATAACTTCTTAAAAATTTTGGTATTGTAGATATTTTGTGAGTTTTTCGAGAAATACATCCCTGTCTGGATACGAGCAGGTAGAGGCGGCTCTGGCACAGATGTACCTAGGGGTAAAACCCGAAAACACCGCTTTGAGCTAGACTCGAATGGGAACTGGTGCACGACAACGGGCCTTGCTGCACTCTTGGTTACGACACTCCCGGGGGATATGCTTAGGATAATTCCCATTTTCTTTACAAACCACTATGAAGGGTTACGAGTATATACTTCCTCAAAGAAAACATTTTTATAATTATGGATTATATCCATAATTAGTTCAATTTATGTTAAGTGTTTTACAAGTACGGAATTATGTATTTTGATTCATAAACTAATCCAGTTTATGCCATTATTTAGAAATGGCGCCTAGTGGAAGGAATGGAAACCGTATCAATGCACGCACTCCGTGTAGGGATTGCCCTCCTACTCAAGATAATTATGGTGGAGCTAGTGATACAACTGGTGCTGATTAGCTTCTCACCGTACTGGGACAACTCACACAGGTTATGAACAATAACCTTACTCGTATGGAGCACCCTGACCCGCAACGTGGAGGATCAATTCTAGACCGTTTCATGAGGCAACAACCACCAACCTTCCATGGGAGTACAAATACTATAGTAGCTGAGCAATGGATAAATTCCTTAGAGAAAATATTCCATGCCTTAGGGAGTAGTGAAAGGGAGAAAGTTGTCATGGCAGTTTACCGCCTCACTGGAGATGCCGATCAATGGTGGTCACTAATTCAAAACACAAAGGAAGATGATGAATTAACAAACATGGAATGGCAGGAGTTCAAAGAGATTTTCTTAGAAAAATACTTTCCTCGTGACCATCGAGCAGATATGGAAAGGCAATTTCTGAGTCTGAGGCAGAAGGAGGATGAGAATGTCGCAAAGTATGAGGCCAACTTTACAAGGTTAGCGAGGTATGCTGGAGATTATATACGTAACCCAAGAGGTAAGATTGATCATTTACTTGATGGGTTAAAACCATTTCTCCGTCGAGCTTTAGTATCACAATCGTTCTCAACATACGAAGATATTGTCTCATGTGCTATCAAGACAGAAAAGGAATTCTCTAAGTCTTATGACTATAAAGTAAAGCAAGAGAAGAAAGGAACAGTGGAACAAGAGATAAATAAAGGGAAAAAGGGAAAGAAGGATTTTCCATTATGTGATAATTGTGCGAAGAATCACCCTGGTACTTGCCTAAAAGGGATGGGAGTTTGTTATAAATGTGGAGAAAAAGGTCACCAGGCACGTGATTGCAAGGGAAAGAAAGAGGCTATCAATGTTGAATGCTACAATTGTAGGGAAATGGGGCATTATGCAAATGAATGTCCTAAGCGTCAGGGAAACTTACCTCAGAAAAGGCCAAGGGATCAAGGACAATCTTATGGTGTTACTACAGTTGAAGCGGAACAATTAGTGTATTGGTGCTTTTGGACTCATGGATTATATTCTGGTTATTAGAATAATGTGATATATATATATATAAGGATTTTACTGCAGTACTTGTTGATTTTAGTAAGGTTTTAATATGTTGAAGGTAATTATATTTTTAGTATGTGACAATAAGAGAAACTTTACTTTGTTTGGGGAATCTGATAAATTGATTTTGGAATTAAGAGGCCTTTTAGAGAAAGTCTGGACAGAGGTATTTTGGATAACTATAAAGGTTGGAGTGGATTAAGTTGATCTTTGGATAGTATTGATTAAGGTTAAAAATTTATGAAGATTATTTTTGAATATTATAATACTATAGTTTTAGGAGAAGGACAACCTGCAGGATGGGGCATAACCCATCGCGTCGGACAAAGCTGCAGGAATCGAACCCACAATCATAGTGCGACAGGCCTTTATTTCCTACCACTAGCCTACAGGAAGTCCCTGGTTATTACAAAATAATTTTACTAATCTAAATGTTATGTGTTAACATTTGGAACCTTATACAATTAGGATAAGTATAATATTTTTGAGTTCTATTATCTTTTTGAGTGAAAGATGAGTTGAAGGTTGAAACTCTAATTGTCAAGCATAAATATATATATACCTACCTCTTATTCAATGAATAAATTAATTCTTAAACTTTAGTAAAGGGATATTAAAACAAAAAAATGTGTTATCCTAATACCTTATGTCTTGTTGAACTGATGATATTTTAAATCAACATAGATTGAAGTCTTTGAGGCCCTCAATTTGACAGTTGATTGTGATTGATGACCTCAATCACTCCCTACAAATATTTACGTTTTTCCTCCAATTATATGTCTTAAATTGCCACCAATGTTCTCCTAATCGAGATCATAATTGGGTGGTGACTTTTTCATTTCCCTTTCCCTCTTATTAAGGCTAAATTTTATTAATCTTATTTCCGATGTGGGTTTTCCACAAAGGTATTTTCTCTTTTCAACCTTTTATTTACAATGAAAAATTTCAAATTGCGAGGACGCAATTTATTGAAGGAGGGGAGAATGTAACACCCCGAGCTTCCATGATACGCTTCTCATTCAATAATGTAATAGCTTGAATTGTACGCAACATCGTGTTCTAACACACTAAAACTAATCAAAGTATCCATTATGAATAGTAATAACCACTTTTTAAATTTGTAGAAATTTTATATTTCAAAATGGACTTCATTTTTGTATTCCTAATATTGAAATTAGCCTATGTTGAATTTTTTGTAATTTTCTGAGAACTTCAAAATTTTTATGAATAGTGAAAAATACTTAAAACAACTTTTTTAATCAAAATAATTTATAGTGATAAGTTATACTATTGAGTGGTTTTAAAGTATAATTAGAATATATTTTTACGATTTTATCCAATGGTGGTCATTAGAATTATTTTAACATTGAAATTGGACATAAACAATTGCCAATCTTTTGATATAAATTGTTTCATAAAAACACTCTATTTGTTGTGACAGCGGGAATTAATTATAAAATTAATTAATGCAACTTATATGTTTGGAATTTTGTAAAATAGACATCATTTTTGAAATCTGAATATCAATTATAGCTTAGGGTGAAATTTTGGCATCGTTCTGAAAAACTTCAATTTTTGATGAATAGTGAAACCACTAAGTGGTAGTTAAATAACTGATTTTTTCGTTTAAATGAAATATTACCACTTCTGTGATTTGATTTTCAAAAATCCGACATACATGGTTGTCATTAAGAAGTAAAATGTGGTTCAATGAGATTAAAATAATTTTTTGGTGAATAGTAACTTTTAAGTTCTTAATCGTGATTAGAGGTAATTAGTGTAGTTTAAGGTACAAATAATGTTTTAATAATATGAGATGAGCATGACAGTTGTCCTACTCCTATTGGATGAGTCATGGCCGACCCAGACAACCCATGGGTCAACTTGGGGACCCCATGGAGGCACTTTAGTTGGAAAATGACATTAATATATATTTATTTAATGTTAAAATTAAATTGACACAAACATGAGTTATTTTACTAAAATAGTATTCAAGTGGGGTTACACATATCCAAATTTTGACTATAAATATTCATTAGAAATCTAAAAAGATTTCCTACATCATAGTATTTTTTTAATAATTTTTAGACATTAAATAAATTAAATTATTTATGACATCATGATGATGCAGCGATGACCTCATTATTTAACGATTTAAATAAAATGAGAAGATAATGTAAAATACAAGGCTTACACTTGTCCAAAGCCTATTGGATGGGTAAATTTAGAACCCTTATCACCTTAGCCACGAATTATATAATTGTGGGACCTTTAGAATACGAAACGCATTGTATAATAATGTAACATTTCCTTACTTTCCAAGAGTGCCCGTCCTCTCCTCTTATAAAAGGCCCCCACCTCTACCACCTCATTCACACTTTCAAGCCAATTGGTTCGGCCAACCTCTGCCCAAATACTCTCCCAACTTCCCCCTCTTACTACTAGAAGCCTCACTTTGGGCAGAACGCTTCCCAATGAATCCTTTGGCTCAAATCAAAAAGAGTTACCCGATTTTGAGGTAATGTCTTCTCTAATGTTATTTTGTTTCATTTTTCTTCTCCAACCCCCTAAACTCTTTTTATTCATTTCTTTTGTAACAACAACAGTATCCTCAATATAATAGGATGTTGTTATAATAAGTATTCGAGATACACTTACACACACCTACATCTAATGGTTAAAGAACATACGGTTTCTGTGGATGGCAAATTTCTGCCTCACGAAACGATGATTGTTCAACACTCATATAACACCTTCAAAGGTGGCCATTAAGATGACACTATTTTCATATATGAAATATATATTATGTTTATGTTTTCCTTATGCTTCTTTATTTCTCATTTGTGGCATAATTTATGATTTCCATTATGGGTAAACGCGATAATTTCATTTTAGGAAGTGCGGACTACCGCCCCCTCAAAGTGATTTGAATCGTTAATGCCATATGTGGGATGTATAAAGGATGGAGTAAATGGTATTATACACTATATTATACTGGAATTATATTATACATTTATATCATTATGATTTCGTTCCATTAAATATGAAATTGAAATGAAAGTAGCGTTCATGTGTACGTACGGCTTACCGTCTCCATGAACGGTGCATTTCATTTCTTACCTCTAAATGTTATGTAATATTATAAATGAATGTATATACTGGATATATATGATATATATGACATCTAAATCATGAATATAATTCTGGAGATAATGGATATTCTACCACATAAACAACTTGTAATTATAAGAAGTTTATTGTTGACTCAAGTACCAAAGATCGACAAAACGACCGTTATTAACTTAAATAATTACATAATGTTCATAACATGGTAATAAGTTATATAAAAGGAATAATGAAAATAAAAAAGGTTCTTAAGTAAATAGAAATTAACTCTAGTTTATTATTCAGGAGGTTAAAGAACGGTCGAGTCCGGACAAGACACAAGGTAAGGGAACTTCTTAACCCAATTTCCATTCTTTGGGTTAATCTCCTACTTTCAAATTATGTCATGATGTTATTATGTCCTATTTTGTATTTTTACTTTCTTTATGTGTACCTATAGTGAATACACATAATAGATCTATTTTATTTTAAAAATGATCTTTTTAAGGACTTCGTCTCAATCCCCTTTCATTGAGGCATATTTGGTTTTATACACAACTTTCTTTTATACAGTGTGTAAACCCCTTTGACTTTTAAGTTTATTCAAAAGGAATATTTTTATACGAAGCGTTTTACTAAACGAAAAAAGGGAATGTTTTTCTTTCCGTACATATGCGGCGACAATGACTTCTCCACCGCCGTGACCATTATTTGAGTTTCGGCTTCCTCTATAAGCCATCACTTTTTTTTATGAAAAATAAATACAAAGTTTTAACTTTCTTTTATTTTGGTATTGAAAATGGTTTTAAAAGAGTTTTTATTATATCAATGTGTTGTATTGATATCTTGTGATTGAAATGTGGAAATGTTATGTTTCCTTTATGCATGTTTTATGTGATACGATTATGTTATGGTTTATGATATGTTTAAACCTATTCATATGAGGAATGCATTGGACTTAATAAGTGACGGGTGGAGCCCGCTATAGCTCCTCGATGCATCGGCAGGTCTCATGAGACAAACTAGTGTCTTGGCACGAGGCCTTGACAAAATCTTATTTGTGGTCTTGGCACGAGGCCTTGGCTACATGGTTATGATAGTCTGGCATTATGCATTCCATCATTATGAAAGTGGTTATTGATATTGCATGTGATTATTCGACCAGTAGAATAAACATGTGAATAAGTAAATGGCATTATTTCATTTTACTTTCACCATATTATGTTGAAGTTCATGTTTAAAAGGCTTTTGTTTTAGTTATACATTGCCTTAAATGTTAATGATTATTTTTGAAAGCTTCCGCAATATTGTTATCCTTACTGAGCATCTGAGCTCACCCCTTTCAATGTTTTAATATTTTCCAGGATGTGAAGAAGTATTTTATGAATGACCTGCAGGGATTGTCAGAAGAAGATATGAGAGTGGACTATGGAGACTTTGTTATTGTAGTTTTTCACTTTATGATGTAATGTAACATTTACGAATGTATCTAGTGTTTCCAAGGCTACTAAACTAATCGGTCTTTTGAGACTTGATCATTTGTGATCATGCCAATGTTACGAAGTAACGCACCGACTCTGGGTAGCTGGGGTCGGGGCGTTACAGTTGGTATCAGAGGCAGTTTAGTACTAACCTTGGAAGCTAGATTTAGACAAAATTTGATTAGAGCACGTAGACCTAAGATGAACTTTGAGGATTAGTATAGAAGAACTTCCTAAAAATTTTGGTATTGTAGAGATTTTGTGAGTTTTCTGAGAAATACATCCCTATCTGGATACGAGCAGGTAGAGGCGGCTCTGGCACAGATGTACCTAAGGGTAAAACCCGAAAACACCGCTTTGAGCTAGACTCGAACGGGAACTGGTGCACGACAAAGGGCCTTGCTGCACTCTTGGTTACGACACTCCCGGGGGATATGCTTAGGATAATTCCCATTTTCTTTACAAACCACTATGAAGGGTTACGAGTATATACTTCCTCAAAGAAAACATTTTTATAATTATGGATTATATCCATAATTAGTTCAATTTATGTTAAGTTTTTTACAAGTATGGAATTATGTATTTTGATTCATAAACTAATCCAGTTTATGCCATTATTTAGAAATGGCGCCTAGTGGAAGGAATCAGAACCGTATCAATGCACGCACTCCGTGTAGGGATTTCCCTCCTGCTCAAGATAATTATGGTGGAGCTAGTGATACAACTGGTGCTGATCAGCTTCTCACCGTACTGGGACAACTCACACAGGTTATGAATAATAACCTTACTCGTATGGAGCACCCTGATTCGCAACGTGGAGGATCAATGCTAGACCGTTTCATGAGGCAACAACCACCAACCTTCAATGGGAGTACAAATCCTATAGTAGCTGAGCAATGGATAAATTCCTTAGAGAAAATATTCCATGCCTTGGGGAGTAGTGAAAGGGAGAAAGTTGTCATGGAAGTTTACTGCCTCACTGGAGATGCCGATCAATGGTGGTCACTAATTCAAAACACAAAGGAAGATGATGAATTAACAAACATGGAATGACAGGAGTTCAAAGAGCTTTCTTAGAAAAATACTTTCCTCATGACCATCGAGCAGATATGGAAAGGCAATTTCTGAGTCTGAGGCAGAAGGAGGATGAGAATGTCGCAAAGTATGAGGCCAACTTTACAAGGTTAGCGAGGTATGCTGCAGATTATATACATAACCCAAGAGGTAAGATTGATCATTTATTTTATGGGTTAAAACCATTTCTCCGTCGAGCTTTAGTATCACAATCGTTCTCAACATACGAAGATATTGTCTCATGTGCTATCAAGACAGAAAAGGAATTCTCTAAGTCTTATGACAATAAAGTAAAGCAAGAGAAGAAAGGAACGGTGGAATAAGAGATAGATAAAGGGAAAAAGGGAAAGAAGGATTTTCCATTATGTGATAATTGTGGGAAGAATCACCCTGGTACTTGCCTAAAAGGGATGGGAGTTTGTTATAAATGTGGAGAAAAAGCTCACCAGGCGCGTGATTGCAAGGGAAAGAAAGAGGCTATCAATGTTGAATGCTACAATTGTAGGGAAATGGGGAATTATGCAAATGAATGTCCTAAGCGTCAGGGAAACTTACCTCAGAAAAGGCCAAGGGATCAAGGAAAATCTTATGATGTTACTACAGTTGAAGCGGAATAATTAGTGTATTGGTGCTTTTGGACTCATGGATTATATCTGGTTTTTAGAATAATGTGATATATATATATAAGGATTGTACTGCAGTACTTGTTGATTTCAGTAAGGTTTTAATATGTTGAAGGTAATTATATTTTTAGTATGTGACAATAAGAGAAACTTTACTTTGTTTGGGGAATCTGATAAATTGATTTTGGAATTAAGAGGCATTTTAGAGAAAGTCTGGACAGAGGTATTTTGGATAACTATAAAGGTTGGAGTGGATTAAGTTGATCTTTGGATAGTATTGATTAAGGTTAAAAATTTATGAAGATTATTTTTGAATATTATAATACTATAGTTTTAGGAGAAGGACAACCTGCAGGATGGGGCATAACCCGTCGCGTCGGACAAAGCTGCAGGAATCGAACCCACAATCATAGTGCGACAGGCCTTTATTTTCTACCACTAGCCTACAGGAAGTCCCTGGTTATTAAAAAATAATTTTACTAACCTAAATGTTATGTGTTAACATTTGGAACCTTATACAGTTAGGATAAGTATAATATTTTTGAGTTCTATTATCTTTTTGAGTGAAAGATGAGTTGAAGGTTGAAACTCTAATTGTCAAGCATAAATATATATATACCTATCTCTTATTCAATGAATAAATTAATTCTTAAACTTTAGTAAAGGGATATTAAAACAAAAAAATGTGTTATCCTAATACCTTATGTCTTGTTGAACTGATGATATTTTAAATCAACATAGATTTAAGTCTTTGAGGCCCTCAATTTGACAGTTGATTGTGATTGATGACCTCAATCACTCCCTACAAATATTTACGTTTTTCCTCCAATTATATGTCTTTAATTTCCACCAATGTTCTCCTAATCGAGATCATAATTGGGTGGTGAATTTTTCATTTCCCTTTCCCTCTTATTAAGGCTAAATTTTATTAATATTATTTCCGATGTGGGTTTTCCACAAAGGTATTTTCTCTTTTCAACCTTTTATTTACAATGAAAAATTTCAAATTGCGAGGATGCAATTTATTGAAGGAGGGGTGAATGTAACACCCCGAGCTTCCATGATACGCTTCTCATTCAATAATGTAATAGCTTGCATTGTACGCAACATCGAGTTCTAACACACTGAAACTAATCAAAGTATCCATTATGAATAGTAATAACCACTTTTTAAATTTGTACAAATTTTATATTTCAAAATGGACTTCATTTTTGTATTCCTAATATTGAAATTAGCCTATGTTGAATTTTTTGTAACTTTCTGAGAACTTCAAAATTTTTATGAATAGTGAAAAATACTTAAAACAACTTTTTTAATCAAAATAATTTATAGTGATAAGTTATACTATTGAGTGGTTTTAAAGTATAATTAGAATATATTTTTACCATTTTATCCAATGGTGGTCATTAGAATTATTTTAACATTGAAATTGGACATAAACAATTGCCAATCTCTTGATATAAATTGTTTCTTAAAAACATGCTATTTGTTGTGACAGTTGGAA
Source organism: Viscum album (assembly GCA_963277665.1). Lineage (NCBI taxonomy): Eukaryota > Viridiplantae > Streptophyta > Magnoliopsida > Santalales > Viscaceae > Viscum > Viscum album. The sequence continues at coordinate 1,764,350,965 of OY728123.1, forward strand.
TTAATTATAAAATTAATTAATGCAACTTATATGTTTGGAATTTTGTAAAATAGACATCATTTTTGAAATCGGAATATCAATTATAGCTTAGGGTGAAATTTTGGCATTGTTCTGAAAAACTTCAATTTTTGATGAATAGTGAAACCACTAAGTGGTAGTTAAATAACTGATTTTTCCGTTTAAATGAAATATTACCACTTCTGTGATTTGATTTTCAAAAATCCGACATACATGGTTGTCATTAAGAAGTAAAATGTGGTTCAATGAGATTAAAATAATTTTTTGGTGAATAGTAACTTTTAAGTTCTTAATCGCGATTAGAGGTAATTAGTGTAGTTTAAGGTACAAATAATGTTTTAATAATATGAGATGAGCATGACAGTTGTCCTACTACTATTGGATGAGTCATGGCCGACCAAGACAACCCATGGGTCAACTTGGGGACCCCATGGAGCCTCTTTAGTTGGAAAATGACATTAATATATATTTATTTAATGTTAAAATTAAATTGACACAAACATGAGTTGTTTTACTAAAATAGTATTCAAGTGGGGTTACACAAGTCCAAATTTTGACTATAAATATTCATTAGAAATCTAAAAGGATTTCCTACATCATAGTATTTTGTTTTATAATTTTTAGACATTAAATAAATTAAATTATTTATGACATCATGATGATGCAGTGATGACCTCATTATTTAACGATTTAAATAAAATGAGAAGATAATATAAAATACAAGGCTTACACTTGTCCAAATCCTATTGTATGGGTAGATTTATAACCCTTATCACCTTAGCAACGAATTATATAATTTTGGGACATTTAGAATCCGAAAAGCATTGTATAATAATGTAACATTTCCTTACTTTCCAAGAGTGCCCCTCCTCTCCTCTTATAAAAGGCCCCCACCTCTACCACCTCATTCACACTTTCAAGCCAATTGGTTCGGCCAAACTCTGCCCAAATACTCTCCCAAGTTCCCCCTCTTACTCCTAGAAGCCTCACATTGGGCAGAACTCTTCCCAAGGAAGCCTTTGGCTCAAATCAAAAAGAGGTACCCGATTTTGAGGTAATGTCTTCTCTAATGTTGTTTTGTTTCATTTTTCTTCTCAAACCCCCTAAACTCTTTTTATTCATTTCTTTTGTAACAACACCAGTATCCTCAATATACTAGTATGTTTTTATATGAAGGATTAGAGCTACAATTACACACACCTACATCTAATGGTTAAAGAACATACGGTTTCTGTGGATGGGGAATTTCTGCCTCACGAAACGATGATTGTTCAACACTCATATAACACCTTCAAAGGTGGCCATTAAGATGAAACTATTTTCATATATGATATATATATTATGTTTATGTTTTCCTTATGCTTATTTATTTCTCATTTATGGCATAATTTATTATTTCCATTATGGGTAAACGTGATAATTTCATTTTAGGAAGTGCGGACTACCGCCCCCTCAAAGTGATTTGAATCGTTAATGCCATATGTGGGATTTATAAAGGATGGAGTAAATGGTATTATACACTATATTATACTGGAATTATATTATACATTTATATCATTATGATTTCGTTCCATTAAATATGAAATTGAAATGAAAGTAGCGTTCATGCGTACATACGGCTTACCGTCTCCATGAACGGTGCATTTCATTTCTTACCTCTAAATGTTATGTAATATTATAAATGAATGTATATACTGGATATATATGATATATATGACATCTAAATCATGAATATAATTCTGGAGAAAATGGATATTCTACCACATAAACAACTTGTAATTATAAGAAGTTTATTGTTGACTCAAGTACCAAAGATCGACAAAACGACCGTTATTAACTTAAATAATTACATAATGTTCATAACATGGTAATAAGTTATATAAAAGGAATAATGAAAATAAAAAGGGTTCTTATGTAAATATAAATTAACTCTAGTTTATTATTCAGGAGGTTAAAGAACGGTCGAGTCAGGACAAGACACAAGGTAAGGGAACTTCTTAACCCAATTTCCATTCTTTGGGTTAATCTCCTACTTTCAAATTATGTCATGATGTTATTATGTCCTATTTTGTATTTCTACTTTCTTTATGTGTACCTATAGTGAATATACATAATAGATCTATTTTATTTTAAAAATGATCTTTTTAAGGACTTCGTCTCAATCCCCTTTCATTGAGGCATATTTGGTTTTATACACAACTTTCTTTTATACGGTGTATAAACCCCTTTTACTTTTAAGTTTATTCAAAAGGAATCTTTTTATATGAATCATTTTACTAAACGAAAAAAGGGAATGTTTTTCTTTCCGTACATATGCGGCGACAATGACTTCTCCACCGCCGTGACCATTATTTGAGTTTCAGATTCCTCTACAAGCCATCACTTTTTTTATGAAAAATAAATACAAAGTTTTAACTTTCTTTTATTTTGGTATTGAAAATGGTTTTAAAAGCGTTTTTATTATATCAATGTGTTGTATTGATATCTTGTGATTGAAATGTGGAAATGTTATGTTTCCTTTATGCATGTTTTATGTGATACGATTATGTTATGGTTTATGATAAGTTTAAACCTATTCATATGAGGAATGCATTGGACTTAATAAGTGACGGGTGGAGCCCGCTATAGCTCCTCGATGCATCGGCAGGTCTCATGAGACAAACTAGTGTCTTGGCACGAGGCCTTGACAAAATCTTATTTGTGGTCTTGGCACGAGGCCTTGGCTACGTGGTTATGATAGTCTGGCATTATGCATTCCATCATTATGAAAGTGGTTATTGATATTGCATGCGATTATTCGACCAGTAGAATAAACATGTGAATAAGTAAATGGCATTATCTCATTTTACTTTTTCCATATTATGTTGAAGTTCATGTTTAAAAGGCTTTTGTTTTAGTTATACATTGCCTTAAATGTTAATGATTATTTTTGAAAGCTTCCGCAATATTGTTATCCTTACTGAGCATCTGAGCTCACCCCTTTCATTGTTTTAATATTTTCCAGGATGTGAAGAAGTATTTTATGAATGACCTGCAGGGATTGTCAGAAGAAGATATGAGAGTGGACTATGGAGACTTTGTTATTGTAGTTTTTCACTTTATGATGTAATGTAACGTTTACGAATGTATCTACTGTTTCCAAGGCTACTAAACTAATCGGTTTTTCGAGACTTGATCATTTGTGATCATGCCAATGTTACGAAGTAACGCACCGACTCTGGGTAGCTGGGGTCGGGGCGTTACATTACATCTGTCAATGGAGACACCTATTTACTTTATGGTGATTGGGATACTCGATCAGGCCGTGATGGGCCTCTTTGCCAGCAGTTGGGAGATCTCACGACCTAGGTAGCATGCCTTATGTTAAATTATAGGGAGAAGGAGCAGCCAATATTCCCACCGATAGTGGATCAGCTTCAAGATGTGTTTCTTGGGGACTTCTTGAGGTTACCACCTGAGAGAGATGCTGAGTTAATCATTGAGTTGTTAGTAGTAGAAGAGCCAATCTCCATTCATCCATATCGTATGGAATCGACAAAACTCCAAGAACTGAAGGATAAGTTAGAGGAATTGGAAGACACAGGGTTTATTAGTCCTATTATATAACCTTTGGGATCAACTTTTATTTTTACTAAAAATGTTTATGGGTCACTTAGACTTTGTGTCGATTATAAAAGGCCGAACCAGATGACAGTGAAGAACTGATACCCTCATCCTAGAACCGATGATCTTTTTGACTAACTCAGAGGTGCGTCAGTGTTTTCTAAGATCGATTTGACATTGGGATACCATCAGTTAAGGGTGATCTCTTCTTACATACCAAAAAAAACATTCCAAAGTAGGTATGGGTTATATGAATTTTTTGTAATGTCATTTGTGTTGACCAACACACCATCTGTGTTCATGGATTTGATGAATTGGATATTTTACCCATATCTAGACCAATTCATTTTTTTTGTTGATGATATATTAGTGTACTCCAGAACACATTATGATCATGCCCAACATCTTGACATAATTTTAAGTACACTAAGAGAGCATATGATTTACACTAAGCTATCAAAGTGTCAGTTTTGGATTGGAAAGGTTCACTTTTTGGGACACATCATCTCAGAATCAGGTGTATCAGTGGATCTAGAGATAGTAAAGGTTGTGGTGTCTTGGGAACAACACAAGTGTGTTTCCAATGTTCATAGTTTTCTTGGTTTGGATGGTTTTTATTGGAGGTTCCTTAAAGACTTCTCTCATTTGGAAGAAGCACTCTCTGGTATGAGCAAGAAGGGGGTGAAGTTTGAGTGGTTAGGAGCATGTGAAAGTTTTTTTGGAGCTAAAGAAGCAATTGAATACCGCATCAATTCTTGTTTTACCTGATCTGAGCAAAAAGTATACCTTATTTTGTGATGTGTATGGTGTTGGAATTCATGAAGTTCTAATGAAAATTGATCGGGTTGTTGCTTATCAGTCGAGACATTTGAGACCACGTGAGAGAAATTACCCAACTCATGGTCTTGAACTGGCTGTAGTTGTTCATGACTTGAAGTTTTGGTGACATTACTTGTTGGGAGAACCTTTTACCGTGTTCACTGACCATAAAAGTCTCAAGTACATATTCTCTCAATGGGATCTGAATCTTTGACAATGAAGGTGGGTTGAATACCTAAAATCCTTTGATTTTGTGTTGGTTTACACACCAGGAAAAGGGAATAGTGTTGCTGATGCTCTGAGCCAGAAGACTCAGAATCAGGTGGTCCATGAATCATCATCAGAGTGGAGATTGATTACCTTGTCAGTTGAGATACACTTGGAGGTACAGGATGAGCCAGGCCAGAAGACTCTTGCATCCATAGCAGTTAAATCTACGATTTTGAGCCGGATTAAGGAGAGCCATCTGGCGGATCCGGAATGCTTACCTACGAAGGAATTCCATAAAGGTGCAGAGTCACCTTCTACCTGGGTTTTTGGCACTGATGATGTTGCTCATGTTTATGAACATGTTGTGGTACCAGTAGGAGTGCAGGATGAGTTTATGCACGAGTTCTATGAATCTAAGTGGGTAGTACATCCAGGTTTGACTAAGATGTATTGTGACCTCCACATGATGTTTTGGTGACTTGGAGTGAAGAAAGAAGTTGCGACCATTGTGGCATGGTTTCGTACCTGTCAATAGGTAAAGGTTGAGCACCAAAATCTTGGTGGATTGTTGCAGTCATTGCTTATTCTAGCGTAGAAATGGAATGACGTGATGATGGAATTCATGGTTGGTCTTCCGAGGATGCCTCATAAGCGTGATACAATTTGGGTGGCCATGGATCGGTTGACGAAAGTGGCTCATTTATTACTGATCCAAGAGACCTTTACAGTTAATGAACTGGGTGAGTTATATGTTTGAGAGTTAGTGTAGTTTCATGATGTGCTGAGAACTATAGTTTTAGATCATGATCCACATTTCACTTCATGCTTATCGAAGGGGTTATCGAAGGCATTTGGAACCTAGGTGTTGTTGAGTACAGATTATCACCCGCAAACAGACGAGTAGTCGGAATGAACAATTCAGGTGTTAGAGGAAATGTTGAGAGCCTGTGTTTTGGATTTTTGTGTCTCATGGGAGAAACACTTTCCTACAGTTTATTTTTTCTACAATAGTAGTTTTTAGGCAACAGTTCAGATGTATCCTTTTGAGGCACTCTACAAAAGACCGTGTAGATCTCCCCTTTATTGGTTATAGGCAGGAGAGTCTAAGTTATAGGGCTGAGTCCCATGAGGGAAACGTCTGAGAAGGTCAGTTCTATTCAAAAATGTATGGAAATAGTGAAAAGTAGGAATAAGTTTTACAGAGATCGGTGTCGTAGACCTCTGGAGTTTTGGATGGGTGATAGTGTGTTTCTATGGGTGTCGCCAAGGTTGGGTCACCATTGAATTCAGAAGTAAGGAAAGTTGGAACCTAGGTATGTGGGTCCATTTGAGATTGTGGAGAGGATCAGGCCACTAGCTTACCGATTGCCTCTTCCATAGTGGTATAGTGGGATGCATTATGTGTTTCATGTTTCAAAGCTTCGACAATATCACCCTGACCCATCTCATGTTCTGGATGTTGATGATGTTGATGCGTCATTCGAGAAGCATCTTATTCATGTCATGGACTGCAGTGAGAAATTTTTAGAGGGCAAGGTTATGCCTTTGGTTCATGTTCTATGGCAGCACAGAAAATTTCAGGAAGAAACTAGGGAGATAGAATCCGACATACAATCCCAGTGGCCTGAACACTTTTCATAGCAACTCAATGATGCTCGAAAGAGCGGCTTGAGGATGATCCTTTATAAGGTGGTGAGGTTGTAAGATCCTGGATTTCTCTGTAAGGTATGTTCTAATTAATTTTTAGTTTAATCCCTTTATTTTGATTAATTAAGTTCTCACCCAAGTCCTTAAGGAGGCTTGGGGGTGTTCTGAGGGTTCAGGACATGAAAAAGGAGAAAACGAAATTTTCTGGGTAGGCTGCACGGTCTGCGTACGGTTAGTGATAACCATGCAGATAACCCCTGGAAACCATGTAGGAGGTGGGATTTTGGACACTAGCATCCCCATTGTTTGTGCACGGTTTGGAAAACCATGCAGGTAAACTGTGCAGCCTAGAAACTTTGAAAAAATTATAAAATGTCCACTCTGGGGTTTTTATGTTCACTCAATATTTTCATCCTCCTCCTTCTTTACAACCCTAGGAACGAACCAATGGGACCAATAGCTTACAAGGATTGATCTCCTTTGATTATTGATAGTTATGAGTGTTGTTGGATGTGAATCTAAGATTCGGGTGAGTCTAAACTTCTCCTCCTCCCTCTTTTTCGGTTTAGGTCTTGTATTTTGGGAAATTTCCATCCAAAGCTCTCAAAGCTATCTTTTTCTATGAGATCTTGTTTGAGGATTCAAATGGGCGTTGGATCAGGATATAAGGCCTTGTTTGAGAGTGAGTTCGTCAAAGGATTTGAGATAGGTGGTCTACAAGTTACATCCCTTGAGGTTTATAGAGATTTGTGCATGCAGGGTTTTGATTATTACCCTGTTGTGGTGAGTTCTTCATGCCATTATTTTTATGTGATGTTTAGGGTGTCTAAACAACCTAATGGAACCCTCATGATCCCACAAGATTCATGGAGGGTGATGTGACCTATGTTAGGGACACCCATGGGGTGTGCCCACGTTCCCGGACATAGATTTTAGCTGAGTAAATGGAGGGTATTTGTGAAAGAACATAGAGCCCAGGGTGAATATGATATTAAGCTTGAAGGATGTGAATTGGAGTCCTAGTAACACACCGTGGTTGGGCGGCGGCCTATGTGGGTGTTTGGTTGGATTAAAAAGGGGTTAAGTGAGATAATGGGAAATATTAAGGGATTATCTTTATACATGATTATGCTTAGTGAGATAGTCATGGCAAATGGGAAATGGGGATGATTATTGTGGGTTAAAAATGAATAATATGTTAATGGATTGTGGAATAATGTTAAATTCTGATTTATTGATATTTTTGTGATGTTTCTAATGACAGTATAAAAGTTTGGTTATGAATTGTGGTTGAATGTGATGAATGTTAAATACAGAATTTGCACATGGCTTGGTAGTGTGGGGTATAGACTTGTGGTTTTATGCCCAAGGGTCGAGTTTTTACTAAGGTTCCAAAATCCACCCACTAAATTCATGGGTTAGAGAAGGGGAGAGAGTTACATTCCCCTGATGGTTGAATCCACCCAGACTAAGGCTTCGAGGTGAGGATAATGAAATTCTTTGTGTTATGATGCCTAGTGAGATAAGACTTGTTTAATTCTATGATGTTGTGATTGTTGATCTTGACTAATCTATTTAACACATATAAAGTGTGAATTGATAAATAAAGTATCATGGATTTAGTATGGGATATTTGATAGGTTAACTACAAATAAAATAATTATTCTTGGCCTTATAATCTATTTATTTTCTTTTGTTTACCACTGCATGAAATATCTATGGGATAGATATTTTGTAGACACTGTTGGTGGTGGCCTACTGAGTTGTACTCACACACTGCTTGGGATGCCGTTGGGTACCCAGGTAGATTTCATGGTTGCAGGTCCGGAGAAGGGCAAGGGCCTAGTGCTTGGTAATTGAGTTTGAATTGCAGATGAGCCTGGTTGAGGTTCAGGAATTAGTTCCAGGACCATTTTTGGGATTCCATTGTTTGTCTTCATCTCAGTTTTTGTTCACTTTACACTGTAGCATGGAATGACATAGTTATTATTGGTTTCATTGTACTCAATTTTAGAATGGTTTATTTATGCCTTGAGTTGGTTGTTTTATAGTGTTTCCACTATTTATATTTTTACTGACGTGTCTTACTCAGGTAAAAAGGGGTGTAGTATCCCCACATGACTACGTAGAACCTCACTGCTAGTCAACAACCTCTGGCGTATGAGGAGGTGCGCTTGAGGTCATGTAGCCACCTAACTCGGGGAACAAGTTAGTGGATCCCTGGTCGGGGACGTTACATCAATTATATATCATTGTTCAAACTCACATGATTCTGTTACAAGATTTATTTCAATTTGTTCCAACTGTTGGTTACATTGATATTTTCTTGCTACCATATCCTCTTCAACATGATTAAATGTGATGTCTGCCAACTGGATGTCACATACATGTCTTGTCCATATTTTATGGGTATACAACTCTGGCATGGAATGGATGTCCAACCATTCCAATATTTTTAGTGCATGATAACACAAATAGACACAACTCTCAAATTTCAAACAAGTACAACCAATTCCAATAGGTGGTTGTTGGTACACTTCTACTGTAAACTCATTTGATGGACCTTTAACATCCACAACATACCATTTTGGGGAAAAAGTTTCATTACAATACAGAAAGAAACAAGCACCGCATATAAGGTGTTCATATTGAAAAAGATCACATATTTTTTGAGTGTACAGATGACTTTCTTGAACCATGATCAGATGATAGGGAAAATTATTGTGTGGAAGCCTTTCCCTTCCATAAAATTCAGATTTTATTTCTCAATACCAATTATTCTCCAACACATGATCAAATTGTTGGAATAATTCCCAGACACTGAGTTTACGATTTAAATAATAATTTAATACACCATTGAAACTTTCACTGAACTGTGTTCTTTGAATTCCTAATGTCAATGCAGTTTTCATAAAATAAGGAGACCATTTTTCTTTGAGTTTTAACATATCTTCTATCCATTTTGAATTTTCATCACTTCAATGTAGTTGGGTTTCATTCTATATTATTTCAAATTTTTAAATCTCTGCAACTCCATACATGCATTTTTTAATTTTTTTCAACGCTATTGAGCCATCTTTAATTACATGGCCCAAGTGTTTCATGCCATTTTTCATTAGGTGCAAAGTTTATAGGCTTTGTCTTGTTTTAGGTAGTGTCAATCTAATGGATTTATACATAGATGCATCTTGATCTTTGAAAATTGTCTTTGGATTCCCCCCCATGAAAATCAAAAAATCTATGAATCAACCAACTACATAAGTCTATAGTCTCATCATATAACAATGCTGCACCAAAAGTTACAATCTCTTTATGAATTTTTATACCTACAAACACTCCGAAAGGCCTAGAATCCTTGTTTGTGTTGAAGTCAGTGTCAAACATGAAGACACCTTCAACATGATCATAATCTACCTTTATTCTCAGGTCAACCCGAAAAATGTTTCAAATTTGACCGCGCATGTCAATTTTCACTGAGTATACAAATGACGTGTCGTCCCTTGATTGCTTCTCTAGGTATTGTAACATATCATCAACATCACATAGTTTTATATACCCATGTATTTTGGACCATATATATTTCAATTTATCCACTCAAGTATATCCAAGACTCGTAGGGCCTCCTGCAATAACTATTACAAGTGAAAATGAATCACCAGGCTTCAGACCAGCTTTGTCATTAACATCCAACTCGGCACCATGTGCATCACTAATGCGTCTTTGTGACCTTATGAAATACATGGTCTTGGGAGAAATTAAAGCATGGTTATGCTCCAAAATAAATTGTGTGCACTCATACTAGTTATTGGAAATGTATAAAACACCCATTCATGCTGGAAAATTAGTCCTTGTTTATGCATGCGGATTTTTGACATTGACATCATGTTTTTCTGCTCTTTGACATCCTTCTTTTATACATGTATACAATGTGGATGTTACCAAGATTTTTTCCATTTTATGTTTTTTAACATACTGTTTCCATACACTGAAACCAATAATACCTCCATAAGAAACATACAATGAATAAGAATCTGAATCTGATTTAAAATACATCACAATACTTGGTATACATGTACCACTTTCTTTAGAAATGTTTTCACATGGGGTGATTTCTTCTAAATTTGAGACTTCATCTCTATTTATGATATTTTCTACACTTCTCATTGAGTTTGTAATGTCCTCACTACAATGATCCCTCATGTAGCAATCAGAAAAATTTAGAACAATATTTAAATCAAATGAATTTATGGCCTCCGCATCTTCTAGAGAATTCAGATTCAGGTCCCTTTCAGTCATTCTGTGATATACAATTTTTTCACACAAAGTGTCAGATCAAAGTTGTTTTTAATTTTTTAATGGTGTTTCCTTTGGATCCAGTGGAAATTACCTTTGGAAATTTCAGTTTCAAATTCACACTACTAATTCCAACGGAAAACTCGCACTGTCAATTCGCACTACAAATTTACACTGGAAATTCTTATAGGAAATTCTCACTGAAAATTCCTACTAGAAATTCCCATTGGAAATTGCAGTTGCAAATTTTTAGTAGTAATTCCTAGTGGAAATTCACACTGGGAATTCACATTATAAATTCATACTGAAAATTCTCACTAGAAAATTACAACTGGAAATTCTCTCCAGACTTTCCCATTGTAAATTCTCATTGGAAATTCCCATATGAAATTTCTACTAATTTTTCGGAATAAAAATTCCAAGTGGGATGTTTAACTTACTATCAATATCATTTTTTATCAGCAAAAAAATGATATTTTCAATTTAAATCAATTAAAAATCCGAGTTCCCTTCTTCTAAATATTTTGAAAATTAGAACTTGGAATTTCAATTGTCAATTCATAGTGAAATTTTGTAGTAGAGATGTCGATGCATAATTTGAACTGTGATTTCATGATGTTATTTCTAAAAGAGAAAGGGACTAGTAGAATCCCAAAACATGATGAGAACACCTCCTACAAACTGCTATTCTCTAGGAAATGCTTTCTTAAAATGAGTCCTACAAATGCTACGTCAAAAAACCCCATATGAACGGACCTTCAAAAATCCACAAACGTGCATGGTTTATAGCCACCCCCTATGAACGGAAGAGGAAAATGGAGCCTGAAAACGAAGAGTTTATGGATTCCTTCCCCTATAATCATGAAGAAACTGCATGGGTATAGCCTCCCCCAATAGATGGACCTCAGATGATGTAACCGCAACTAGAAAACACTGAACCAAACCCTCATAGAATCCTGAAGTTAGCCACTCAGGTGTAACCATGGCCATCGAAATATTTCTGTCACTCTTGTTTAAGGGGGAATTAATTCAGTTAGTGCTTTTATCTATACATTACATTAAGACATTTCATTATTTTTTCCATTATTTCAATTGTTCAGATGGACTCACATGACATGGCAGTCATCCAGTGGCCAACCTGACCCTCAGGTTCCGATGCTAAACCCGAGATGATTTAAATCCATTCAAACCTTCTTTTTTTTTTAATTTTTGTTGTTATACACTATATAAATATTATTTAAATATTATTTAATAACTAATAATAATATAATTATTTAATTAAAATTAAATAATTTATATAAAATATAATATATGACCACCTATTAATTAATTAGAATGACCAATATAATTATAATTTTTTGTGAATTTTTTAGATATAATTATTAGAAATTTATTAATAGTTAATATGTTTATTAACAATCAATTGTATTATTTATTATTAATTAATAATATATTATTATTGTAATAATATAATTAATAGTTTAATAATTAATATATATTGTTTAATAATTTGAACAATATAATTTGTATTGAATAATATAATTACTATTAAAAAAATATATTATTTTTAATATATGATAGTTTGTATAATTAATAACAATTATGGATTTCATAATTAATAATATTATTAATATTTAATAATAAAATTAATATGATTATTTATTATAAATAATATGAAAAATAATAATTATAAGTACTCATATAATTAAAAAATATTAATTATTATTATTATTACCAATATAGTTATTAATATTAATATTTATTAATTGTTCATAAACATTTGTATTAATTTTTACTTTTATCATTTCTGTGTCTTTTATAAAAAATTTAATATATTAGTAAAAATTTAAATAATGAACAACTAACGATTTAGATAACATATAACAATTATCATTCCAATCTACGTCACTGTGTCAGATGCTCCTCTATGACACAATCAATTATATAGATAATTCATTCATGTTGTGTTTATCGTTTCCCATTATTTTTCATGCACACCTCATGTGTCGGATCCTTAATACCTACCTCTACATCAACCTACATAGAGGGTGATGGATCTAATGTCTTTTAAGCCATACTCTATCCTAGCTACAAGTAAAGTGGTTGCTGAGTGGAAGGCTCTCCAACATGTAAAGAAGATGATTGTTGTATTCTGGATATTTGCGGATCAATGGAAAATAAATAATACAATATAGACCAACCATCCTTTATCACTGCAATGAAATCTGACACCGTAACTGACTTTGTAAAATAATAAGCAGAAAATGCATTGAACCCCTTTGGGTGAATAAATTATGCTTGGGGTTGTGGTTGTGTCTGTGCCTCTGGTTGTGGTTTTGGTTATGGATTTTATGAAATAAGAAGTGAATGAGCATCCGAATAATCATGAAGAACATAATCCTCCTCTTCCACATCATCATATCTTGCATCCATAACAGGCTCATTACCCTCTCACACATCTATATCTGGCTCATCACCCTCAACATCATCTGACACATCAAAAACAATCTCACAATAAATCTAATCCATGGGAAGAATGAGAATTTTGACTAATCTATAAAAATTGGTTTGGTAAAATACATATCCCTTAGTGGGATCAGAGATGTGAATGAGGCGTGCGATACAAGCAACATTTAAAAAAAATTATGCAGTTAACTAAAGTTAATATAAAAAATATTCAAAAGTGGAAGGAATAATTATTAACAACTGATGATTACCTCATATGTGTCATGTAATATATATATATCAATCCATAAATGGTGTACTAGTATCCATGATCAAACTGATTTGATAGATGTATTATATCTGTCCCTCATAATTGGGACTCATGATGTCTATCCCACATCTCAATAAAGCGTGCATGATATCACCTTCAGTCAAAATAGCACTTTACTAACATCTTCTGGGAATGAAGTGAAGGAAACTGATTGGGAGGATAAAGAATGAGATAATAGAAGTCTAACGAACTCATAACTCTATCAACATGATGTCACTCAACAATATGAAATTTAATCATAAGTATGATGCATGAGCTAACAACAAACATCACAGTACTTTAAATATAGCCTATACCCACAATTTAGAACTGTGGGTAGGTATAGCATTTCCTAGAAGAAAGCATATTACCATAGTTCATTAAAACATGGGTATAGCTACTTGTCCCCATTTGGTAGCACCATCCCTTCTATCCCTTCCCGAACCTATAAATAAAATACAAACCACAATACACATTCAATGCAATACATATATTGTATATTTAGAATTCAAACAACTACTTGTAATAATTTTCAAACCGTTTACAATACTATAACGTACATATACATCAATACAACCAATCAATTCAAGTCATTAAACAACATCCACATGTCTTTTTACTACTAAACCAAAAATAGAGGGGATCAATATCTATCCCATCACCAACATCTGCCTTCTAATCACCATTAGCAACATCCTCATCACCAACAACATCATCTGAAGCATCATCACCATCACCATCATCATCACCACCACCACCACCACCACCACCATCAGCTTGACTTCCACTAGGACACTCATTGACATCACTCATGACATCATATAAAGAGATAATAGATTCCATACATAAATCAAAAGTTGTATAAGCCTCTGATGAATGTGGTGGAATTATAATTGACATAGTTTTTAGGAATTGTTGGGGGATCATTTTACTTCTTTCACACTCCCATAAAGATATTTTTTGGCCTCAACTGGTTCTGCATGATAATATTGTAGCTCAGTGGTCTGAGAGATTTCAGAGGCATCAGATGAGGGCCAATACCTATTGGGGTTGATTTTTTTCATGGGTCTACATCGAACTCTCCTCCGATGCTCCTCACCTAATTCATGACTCAAATGATCATTTGAACCAAATTTGTCATCTTCTTACTCACCAAGGGCCTCCAGGGCACACTGCTAAAAATATAAACAAGATATTTAATTATGAATTTTGTATAAATATTTGAAATATCAATAAAAAAAATTATAATCTTTTCTTGTGTATGTGCATTTACTACACTTCCTTCCTTTTTCTTCCTACTCGAGAAAAAATATTTTTCTTGAGGCACAAAACCTTAGATTCCCAATACTACTTTCTACAAATGACATTAATTAGTATAATGCTACATTATTTAATAATATGAATGTGATAAATATAGAACGAATTAAAATTGTAGCTGTTAAAAAAATACAAAAAATGAAGAAGCATTTAAATATACATTTAATTAGTAATTTAATACTACTGGAATAACATAAATAATACATACTAATTAGAATTATAAACATGGTTATGAAATGGATTCCTCATGTATGTTCATTTTAGTCCAAATCTTTTTGTGTTACATTATTTGGTTATTTAGTCACTTGGTAATTTTGATAATTTGGTAACTATATTCATTTTTCGGTTAGGTTGTTTGGAAAATTGGCCAATTTTCCATTTTTTTCATTTTTTCCATTTAGGCTAAATATTCCAATTAATTCAATTAAATCATTTGTGACATTTAGGAAAATTAGGCCAATTATTCCAATTAGACCAATTATTCCATATAGGCCGATTAGGCGAATATGGTCACATAGGTCAATTAGGACAATTTAGAAATTTAAGAAAATTAGTCCAATTAGGTCATTTAGGCCATATAGGCCAATTAGGTTATTTATTTCATTTAGGCCAATTAGGACATTTAAGAAAATTTAGGTTAATTAAGTCATTTATTGGGCCAATTTAGGCCAATTTAGAGCAATTAATCCAATAAAACAAATTAGTCCATTTAATCCATTTAGGCCAATTATGTTAATTATGTAATTTTAACCATTTCGGTCAATTTAGGCCAATTAGGTCATTTATTTGACCAATTTAGAACAATTAGTCCAATTCTGGCAATTAAAGTAATTCAGGGCAATTCGGGCCATTGAGGCCAATTAGGAAATTTAGGGGAATTAGGCCACTTAGACCAATTATATCATTTATTCCAATTATTCCATTTAGGCCAATTAGGAAATTTAGGCCAATTATGCCATTTAGTCCAATAAGACTATTTAAGCCAATTAGGCCATTTAGGCCAATTAGTCCATTTAGTCCATTTAGTCCATTAGGCCATCTTGGACATTTTGGCTATTTAAGTCATTTAGGACATTAGGACATTAGGCCATTAGGTTGTTAGTCCATTAGTACATTAATACATTAGTTCAATTGTCCATTTGGTCATTATGCCATTATACTAATTGACCAATAGACCATTAGGCTCTTAGGCCATTAGGCCAATTGGCCATCAGGACAATTGACCACTGATCCATTAAGCCATTTGGACAATTGGTCAGTTAGGCCATTAGGACAATTGGCCATTAGCCCAATTGTATATTAGGTCATTATATCAATTGGCCATTAGGCTATTAGGCCATTAATCCAATTGGCTAATTATGTCATTAGGCCAATTGTCCATTAGGCCATTTTTACATGAGGCCAATTGGTCATTTGGCCATTAAGCCATTAAGACTATAGACCAATTAGACCATTAGGCCATTTGACTAATTATCCAATTTGGAATTATGTCATTATACCAATTTTCCATTTGGACAACTGTCCTTTCAGACATTAGGCCATTAGTCCATTAGTTCATTAGGACAATTAGCTAATTGACTGTTAAGCCATTATTTCATTAGGTCAATTAGTCGATTAGGCCTATTTTCTAATTATACCATTATTACATTAGACAAATTATCCAATTATCCATTAGGAAAATTGGTCATTATGCCATTGGGCCATTATGGAAAATGGATTTAGGCAATTTGGCCACTAGGCCTTTAGTCCATTAGGCCAGTAGGCCAATTCACCAATTGATCATTAGGCCATTAGACCAATTCAGAAAATTAGTCTTATAGGTCCATTAGAAAATTGTCCATTAGAACAATTAGTCAAATAGGAAAATTGAACAATTGGCTAGTAGGCTATTAGGTGACCGCAACACAATTCACTATTTCATTTTCACCCTTACACCATTTTTAAATTGAATTTGTATTGTAAATTCCAAATATATTAACAAATTGAAATTCATGTTAGATTCAATTATGTTTTGTTTATAATTGTTAAAAAGGGAAATTATACTTGTTTTATATTTTTATTGAAGGGGGAGGTGATTTAGAGTCCCCTAAAATCATCTAGAAGAAAAATGGTCCAAACTGCATGGCATCACATGGACATCTATCCAATGTTTTGAGAATTATGAGAATTACACGAATCCAAATGATTTGAAACATTGTGTTCCGCTCACTAACATCATGTGATACAACTCTTATCAAGGAACCGAAGCCTAATTCATCCATCTAGTGGCCCATCTAAAATATTCTGTCCAGAGGATATAATATTCATGAATTCAAAACTTTGGTTTGGTTTTTTGACCATATATCCTAATAGATTTGCCTAATGGCTTAAAACATTAATAGAGAGACATTCAAGAGGTTAGAAAAGAAATCTTCTCTTTTTTTCATGTCGCGATATGGCTTACTACTATTCCAAAATTGAGACACAATTGGTATCTAAAAAACAGGGTGCTCAAAACCATGTCCCATTTTGGCTATAAAAAGGCACCATGGGCACCTCATTTGTAAGTTTGGCCAAGGAGTGAAGTGAGGAAAATTTGGAGTTCAAGAGGAGTCCTCTCCTCATTGTAGAAGTTTGGGAGGCCTCTATCCTCATAGAGGAATCAAGAAGGAATAAGTACTACCCGAGCTTCCCCTTCCACCCGTTGCCAAGCTAAACGGTGGGCGTTTATTGAGAGGGAGCTACACACATGTCAAGGGAGTTCCAAGGCATATATGAGATATATTTTTGGAGTAATTTTGGTGTTAAAACATTCACTTCCATGTTTCTTACATACTTTCATATTTTAATGCTTGTTTTAATTTGTACAGATGAGATGCTCTTAATTTCTAACTGATCAGCATGAGGTTTTGAGTGCCTGACTTATGTTGTTACGATTGGGTAAAAAAAGAATCCTTTTCTTACCCATTTTATTGATATTTCAATCTTATTTTGAATATATTATTCCATGCATATGTTTTGTACCTTTACAATATGATTGTTATGTCAAGGATTGGTTCTTTAAGAAATGAAATAAAGGCTTAGGAATTAATCTGGATTCCAAATAATTCTAACCAAAGAATTACTCCAAACCTAAATTAATATCCAAGAGTGATGAACTTTAAAGTGTTTAGTGAGCTCAAAATGAACCATTTTATCTCATATTTTTCAAAATCCATTTGTTTTCTCATCTTTTAAACTTTCAATTAAGTAATTTCATCCTAAAACTATTTTCAAAACCACCCCCTATTTTAGTACTTCTTAGTAAAAATGAACACTATAAACCCATAAAAGCGCTTTGGGAGATGACGTATAGTCTTACCTAGACTATAAGTCATGTTTAGAAATATATTCAATTTAACATGTCATGATATCACAATCAAATTTTGGCATCATTACTTGGGAGTGATTTGGTTTTTAGTGCATGTTTTTGATAAGATTTTCGTAAATTTTGTGAATATTTATTTGTTTTATATTATATATTTACATAAATTTTTGTGTCTAGATTTATTTCTTGTGCAGGTTTTTTGAATTAACCATTCTAATCTGGGATATTTACCACATTTCGAACCCGAACCAGAGAGTATCTTATGTCAACGACCCAAAGATGAATAAGAGAACCCTTTGAAGGAGGACACACAAGACCACAACACTCTTATTGATCCTTCATCTTATTCTTCTGGAACCAACATGAATGATAAAATAAACTTGTATAACCTGGATGAAAACAATAGAACACTAAAATAACCAACCTCACCTGATGTCTATATCCAACCCACATACATTCAATTACAAGCTGAGGCACCCAATATTGAACCAAAATCTTGTTTAATTCATATATTTAAAAGATTCAATGGACTTTATGGAGAGGATCCACATAATCATTTAAAATAATTTCACACTAGTTTTTTTAAATTGAAACCTGCCAATGTGGTTGAGAAAAATGTAAATCTTATAGGATTTTCCTTTTCTTTAGAACATACTGCAAAAGACTGGATTTATTATGTTAATTCCCCAATAATAGGCTAGGTGGACATGAAAGGACTTTTTCTTGAAAAATATTTCCCATCCTCTTGAACAGAAACAATAAGGAAAGAAATATGTGGTATAAGACAATATTAAGGGGAAACACTTCATGAATATTGTGAAATATTTAAAATATTATGTTCAAGATGTCCACACCACCAAATAAGCGATCAACTTTTGATACAATATTTTTATAAAGGATTAATTCCAATTGATCATAACATGGTTGATGCTGCTATAGGTGGTGTACTAGTAGATAAAACCCCAATCACTTCAAGAACCTTGATTGAGAACATGGAACAAAACACTCGACAATTCAGTACAGGGTCCAGTGTACCCATTCAAGGTGTCCATGAGGTGAAAAGTACTGAATTTGAGAAGAAGGTGGACACAAAGTTTGAAGAGGTAAGTACCCTTCTTTGATAGCTTGCTCTTTACCAAGGGAAATCCTAATCTCCTCCTCCTATCCATTGTGGAATCTTCTCTTTCTACCCCCATTATTTATACTAATGCCCCCAATTAAGAGAAACTTCTAAGAGTTGTGAGGAAATTTTCCCAGGACGCCCCTATAACCAACCCTTTAGAAAAGAACCATACTATCCATCCAACTCTGGGTGTAAGGAAAACCAAGCTTATAGAAATGGGGGGTATTCCAACCAGCCTCATTAACCATGGAACTAACAAGGGTAGAGTAGTCATCCAACACCACCACCCAGAAATCCTCACCCACCCCAAAGGCCTTTCCAACAACCCTTTCCAAAAGCTGATCCTAGGCTTGAATAAATGATGAAACAAATGTATGTTAACAATATCCAATTCCAACAAACCACCCATGTAGCCATACAAGACCTAAAAACCCAATTAGGTAACTAGCTAACTCTGTGGGGGAAATCCAAATTCCTAGGTCTGGTAAACTACCCTCTCAACACATAGTTAACCCTATGGATAAGGAAAATGTACATTCCATCACCCTTAGGAGTTGGAAAGAACGTTAAACCCAAATGAACCCTCCATTATATTCATCCACTCTTGAGGAAACCACCATCCCAACTGCTGAAAATGGTCTAAGAGAAGAAAATTCTTATCCTGAGAGAAGCCCTTCTAAAAAAAGAGTGTGTATATTGATGAGTCACATGTCGCATCCATTCCTATTCCATTTCACCAAAGGGATACCCAACCTAGTAAACAAAGGAAACTGAACTTGATATGGAAATATTGGGAACTTTCAAAAAATTGCTGGTTAACATTCCATTGATTGATGCTGTGAAGCGAATTCCAAGATATGCCAAGTTTTTAAATGATACATGTACACATCTAAAGAGAATTCATGGTTATGAGAAGGTATGTTTGGGGAGGAATGTCTTAGCATTGGTATAACCATAACTACCTACCGAATTCAATGATCCTAGGAGATTATTGATTCCAGGCACCATAAGGGAGTATTCTTTTTTCTAATGATATGAGTGATTTGGGTGATTCTATTAATGTGATGACTCACTCAATTTACCCATCTTTTTTATGTTAGTGAAATACAGCCCACTGGAATATTATTTCAACTAGAAAAACAGAGTACAACACACCCTTCTGGTGTGTTAGAGGATATTCTTGTGAGGGTTCAAAATTTAAATTTTCATGCTGTTTTTATGTGCTTAAAATGGAAGATGATAGGATGAATGGAAATTCCCTAATTATATTGGGGATAAAATTCTTGAAAACTCCAAAAACCATAATTAATGTCCATAATGGAACATTATATATGGATTTTGGTGGTGACATAGTCCATTTAAACATCCTTGATTCCATGAAGCACCATTCAGAAGAATACTCCTCTCCCTGTTAATTCAATTGATGTAATCCATTCCCCTGAAAACACTTCTTATCATTCCCCCGATCCACTTTTTGATTTTTCATCCTTGATTGAAATTCTTGGTAATGAATCATGCATTAATTGTTGTAGTGGTCTAGAAAAGTTTCATTCATGGTTATTAATGGATAATTTCTTGAACACTGAGGATTCAATGACCATCGATTAATTAGATATGCTTGTAAAATATCATTCCTCATATAAGGATGATATTATTGAGCAGTTAGTTGAGATTAGTTACCTCTCACTTTAACACACCCTCCCATAAATCCAAAATCCACCTGAATTGGAACTAAAAAAACATCCCCATGATTTAAAATATTCATATCCTGAGAATGGAAACAAGAAGCCCATCATAATTTCTAGTTCACTCCATCCTAAGCTTGAATTGTGACTACTTGAACATTTGAGGGAGTATAAACAAGATTTGTGATAGACACTTTCTAACATTCATGGTATTCGACCATAAATTTTTACACATCATATATTTTTAAACGATGAGGATAAACAAGTGTGGCATGCACAACGTCCGCTGAACCCAAACCTCCTAGAAGTTGTAAAAAAGGATGTAACAAAATTATTAGCTAATGGAAACATTTACCCAATCTATGACAGCCAATGGGTCAGTCCTATTCAAGTAGTTCCTAAAACAAATGGCCTTACAATAATCAAATATGAAAACAATGAATTTGTTTCTACTCGTGTGCTGAATAGTTGGCGTGTCTGTATAGACTATCGCTGACTAAACCAACACACTAAGAAGGACCATTTAACTTTTCCATTCATTGACCAAATTCTAGAGAGGCTAGCAGGTAATTCCCACAACTATTTACATGAGGGTTATTCTGGATACTTTTATATCCATATTTCCCTTGAGGACTAGGAAAAGACGACCTTGACTTGCCCCTTTAGAACATTTTCATATAGGAGGATGCCATTTAGTCTGTGGAATGCTCTGGGTACTTTCCAGCGATGCCTAGTTAGTATTTTTTTGGATTACCAAGAGAATTGAATAGAAGTTTTCATGGATGATTTCACTATATATGGATCCTAATTTTACGAATGTCTGAGTAGTCTTGCTTCTGTTCTACATCGCTGTATTTAAAATAATTTCATATTAAGTAATGAGAAATTCCATTTCATGGTGCCACAAAGTAAAGTTCTAGGACATGTAATTTATGGGGATGATATCAAAGTTGATAAATATAAATTGGATGTTATTTCTTCCTTACCATTATCTAAACATTTATGGGATGTATGCTATTTCCTATGTCATGATAGATTTTATCATCATTTCATTCATGACTTTAGTAAAATTGCACTCCCCCTCTCCTGATTACTCCAAAAAGAAAAAGAATTTGTTTTTGATAATGAATGTGAGGAAGCTTTTAATATGTTAAAATGGAGTCTCACATCACCCCTAGTAATCCAGCCACCTCTGTGGGTTTTACCATTTGAGCTCATGTGTGATGCCTCTAACTATGCAGTTGGGGCAGTCTTGTTACAAAGGGCCAACCAAGCTGCACATGTCCAAGCCTATACCTAACGTACATTGGACTGTGCCCAAGAAAACTATACCAAAACTGAAAAATAATTCCTTTCCATAGTTTTTTCCTTGGATAAATTTAGGTCATATCTTTTAGGGTCCAAAGTTATTGTATTCTCTGACCGTGCTGCCCTCCGATAACTCTTTATGAAATCAGAAGCAAAACCACATCTCATTCACTGGATGCTCCTCCTTCAGGAATTAAATCTATAAATTAGAGATAAAAGAGGACAAGAGAATATGGTGGATGATCATATCAGTTGGATTATCCCATCCTAATACATGGACTCATCCCCCTTATTCCCATTAATGACATGTTTCCTAATGAGAAATTGTACTGAGTGAAAGATGTTATTCTTTAGTATGATGAAGTTGAAAATTATTTTATAGCATCATTCATTCATAAAGATTTCATAAAATACCAATCCAGTCATCTAAAACATGAGTCATGTTGGTTTATTTGGGATGACCCCTACCTCTGGAGCACATGTTGCTATCAAAGTCCTTAGGCGTTGTGTTCCTGAGAGTGAGTTTTAGAATGTGCTTATATTTTTACACTCTTTATTGTGGGGTCCACTTTGGTCCCCAACAGAATTCTCACAAGGTCCTTGTTTCTGGTCTCTTTTGGAAAAAACATTTTCGGGATTATAATGAATTTTTGAAAACTTGTCCTCATTGTCAAAGAATAAGGAATGTCTCTAAAAGAAATGAAATTCCATAAGAACTGTTGCTCTTTCATGAAATTTATGAGGTTTGGGGAATTGAATTTATGTTTCCATTTCCCAATTCCTTTGGAAACTTTTACATTATTCTGGTAGTCGATTATTTGTGAAAATGGGTAGAGGAATGAGACACAAGGACAAATGATTCCAAAATAGTTGTGGAATTTTTGATAACTCAAATATTTTATAGGTTTGGATTACCTAGATTCATCATTAGTGATCAGGGTTCTCATTTATTCAATTGAATAATGCAATCACTTTTGCGTTGGTATGGGGTCAGTCATCGAGTGTCTACTGCATATCACCCAGAGACCAATGGTCAAGACGAGGTGTCAAATAGAAAGGTAAAACAAATTCTTGAAAAAATGGTTCAACCCAACAGAAAAGATTGGAGTCTTAGAATCGATTATTCCTTATGGGATTACTATACTACCTTTAAAATTCCCATTGGAATGTCACCTTATAAGATTATTTTTGGAAAAAAAATTCAACTCCCTGTCGAGATTGAGCACTAGGCCCACTAGGACATTAAACAATTGAATTCTAACCTTTATAGTGAAGGTTCTCATAGAATGTTTTAGATTCAGGATCTAGAGGAAATGCGCCGAGATGCATATGAGAAATACAGGATTTATAAGGATTGAACCAAGGCTTCCCCTGACCATCTCATCCTTCATCATCAATTCCACATTATGTAGAAGGTCCTACTTTACAATGAAAGGTTGTAGTTTCATCCCGGTATGCTCTGTTCTCATTGGTTTGGACCATGCACTGTTACTAATGTATCTCCATTTGGTGTTGTTAAGGTTCAAAATGAAGAAACTAAGAAAACCTTCACTGTCAACGGGAAGCAACTAAAGCACTTCAATGAATCCCTTACAGATTTCCTGATGGAGGAACACCATGTTTAAGAAGAAACATACCAATGACACCCACCAGATTTTATCCTTCCTTTCAACATTCTAGTTTATTATATTTAGGAGACTGCACATTCTAGGTGGGGGGAGGGTGGAGGATACATTCCTGTGTTCATTAGGATTTTCATAGTCTCTCTTATTTCATATATTTTCACCTTATTTATGGTATTTTCACTTTTCCCCTTCTTGTTGAGTTTATTAGGATTTTCATCATATTTTTTCTTTCTTCTCGTTATCTCCTTCTTTATGGTATTTTCACTTTTCCACATATTGTTAATTTCATTAGGATGGTATTTTTACTTACCCCTTATGGTCACCAAATCATGGAACTTACAGAAAATGCATGTTGAAATTTTTGATTCCATGTTGATTTAACATTTGATGAAAACATGACACTATTATGGAATGAATGTTTGTATGAATTTAACATCAGGGAGAGATTTTTAGTGAATTGGTTTTCTGTCAATGATATAAATGGTTGTATCTCTTGGAAACCATTCAGATGACCGATGCCCATTGTGTGATTAGTTTTTGGGAAAACCGTGTCACTAATATCTCCACACATTTTTCACCAAACCACAACGTGTGAATATTTATTACCTAATAGAAGGTAAATATATGATAAGTTAATATCTTTCAGATTAAAATGATATTTCCATACATTCGTTCTTTATCCGATCTGTTTCATTACTGAACTAGATTGACCTATGTGTGTGTACTGGATATCCGAATATTATACGACCTAAAAAAATCATAACAAAAAATGGGTTGTGTGTTGGGAAGGTCAAACACCACTCCTACTCAACCTTTTATCTTGTTATAACTATTAAAATTGGTGTTGTGAGGAGATCAAACAAGGGGTTAGAGATGAGTGTGAGATTAGTTACAACTACAACTTCTGAAAAAAAAATGAGGGGAGTGATGAAATGTGAAGCATATGAGGATATCTAGGTTGGGATATTATGTTTAGACTTATGGGAATTTTTAAGTTAGTGGGTCATGACATATGTTTTCAAAGGATGTAGGGTAGGTTCAGTGGACAAAATCATTTAAGCTGAAAAATGTTAAAATAATCTATATTTATTGGATAAAAAGTGGAATGAATAGCATGGAATAGTTTTCTCACACACTCATGGAGAGTTAGTGGAATTATTGACTTCTTAATTCCTTTCTCAATTTGGTATCATGAATCTTTTTTAATTTCACTGTGATGTGATTTATGAGACATCTTTTTCCATTTTCACTTAGAAGAACTCCTTGGTGTGGTTTGTTCATTGATCACATTACTTTAATGAATTAAAATGTCATCAAATGTAAAATATTTATGTTTTTGGTAATACCTACATGAATAATTTCTAAAAATATGACTTTGACCTTGAGTGAAAATGTTTAGGTGTGGGGGTGTGATCGCACCACGATTCACTATTTCATTTTCACCCTTACACCACTATTTTAAACTGAATTTGTATCGTAAATTACAAGTATAATAACAAATTTCACATCATTTTAGTTTAAATTATTGTGTGTTTATAACTTTTAAAAAGTAAAATTATACTTTTTTTGATATTTTCATTGAAGGTGGAGGTGATTTGGAGGCCCCAAAGATCATCTAGAAGAAAAATTGGCCAAACTTCATGGCATCTCACAGACATCCTTCCACTGTTTTGATAAGTATGAGAATTACGTGCTTTAAAATGGGATACAACTTTTTGGTACGCCCCAAAACATCATGGGATGAAACTCTTACCAAGGAAACAAAGCCCAATTTTTTCATCTGGTTGCCCATCCAAACCATTCTGTTCAGGGGACAAAATCTGCACAATTCAAAAGTTGGGTTTTAGTATTTTAACCATATCTCACAATCCATTTGTCTAGTGGCTTCCAAATTTGACTGCGAGACACCAAAGATGCCCTCTAAAAACTCTTCTCTTTTGGTAAAGTCGTGATATGACTTTATACTATTCCAAAAATGAGACACAAGTGGTATCTCAAAAGCAGGGTGCTCAAAACCATGTCCCATTTTGGCTATAAAAAGGCTCCATGGGAACCCCATTTGTATGTTCAGAAAAGAAGTGAAGTGCTTCCAATTTGAAGTTCCAGATAAGTCCCCTCATAATCCTAGAAGTTCTGGAGGTCCCTATCCTCATAAGGGAATCAATAATGAAGAAGGATTTCTGCCCGAGCTTCGTCCTTCACCCGGTGTCGAGCTAAACGGTGGGCGTTCATTGTGAGGGAGATACACAAATGTCAAGGGAGTTCCAACACATATATTAGCTACTGGTTTGGAGAAATTTGGGTGTTAAAATATTTATTTCCATTCAACTTACATAATTTCATATTTTAATACTTGTTTTGATGTGTACGGATGAGATTCTCTTAATTTCTAACCGATCGGTTTGAGGTTTTGAGCGTGTGACATGTGTT
Source organism: Viscum album (assembly GCA_963277665.1). Lineage (NCBI taxonomy): Eukaryota > Viridiplantae > Streptophyta > Magnoliopsida > Santalales > Viscaceae > Viscum > Viscum album. The sequence continues at coordinate 1,764,377,144 of OY728123.1, forward strand.
GTTTTGATTGGGTAAAACAAGAATTATTTACTTACCCATTTTCCTGAGATTTAAATCAAATTTTAAATCTCTTATTCCATGAATAATTTCGAGAACTTTACAATACTATTTTTATGTCAAGGTTTGGTTCTTCAAGCAATGAAATAAAGGCTTAGGAATTAATCGGGATTCCAATTAATTCTAGCCAAAGAATTACTCCAAACCTAAATTGGCCAGAAAACTTTTTTTGGTATTTTATAAAAGACACTTTTTAGAAATTGGTAACCATACATAGATCAAAATTACCACACATTAAAAATCCACCACATCTCAATTTCAAAATTCAATCCTTCAAAAACGAATCTACCGCACACCTTGAGCCACGAATCGACAACCTCAAAGCATGAGTCCTCTCGATTTCTACGCCTCCTCGAGCCACGAACTACCTCAAAACAAACACCACATGGTTTCTAACTTATCCCCATAAACCATATCACCGACGAGCTTCATCTTCACCGTCGCTGTCGAAGGATACATCACCTTCACTCTTGACAACCTCCAAACTTCTGGCCATTGTTGTTCCCATTTGAAGAGAAAAACAACAAGAAATTTACAATAACAAACACAAAAACAATACACCAGTGACCATCAAACACCGGATTTCACACCACTATCGCCTGACCCGTGATCCACACAACACCACGCCAATATCAACGAATCCAAAAACCATCACCGAATCAACAGAAACACAAAAATCATTAACAAGAAACCATCACGATTTTGCCCCGACCGGTCATGGGAACTGGAACCATACCTCAACCCCAAACCTAAATTAATCTCTATGAATGATGAAATTGAAAGTGTGTTGTGAACTCACAATAAACCCTTTTATATCATATTTTGAAAAATCTATATTTTCCCAACTTTGAAACGTTCAATTAAGTAATTTCATCCTAAAACTATTTTCAAAACCACCCCCTATTTTAGTACTTAGTAAAAAACACACTGTAAACCCACCAACTCTCCATGAGAGATGGCCTAGGGTCTTCCCTTGACTATAAATCATCATTATAAATATAGTCAATTTGACGTGTCATGACAGTGTGGTCATTAGGACAATTGGAAACTAGTCCATTAGGCCAATTGACTATTAGGAAATTAGTCCAATTCGACAATTGTTTATTAGGCCATTATGCCAATTTTACATTAGGCCATTAAGTCAATTGGCCAACTAGACATTAGGACAGTGGTCCAATTATCCATCAATTCGTTTTTCCAATTAGTCCATTAGTCTATTTGGTCATTAGGTCATTAGGACAATATGCCAATTAAACATTATTTCATTATGACATTAGGCCATTAGGTCATTAGTCCCTTAATCCATTATGCCATTATTCCAATTAGTCATTAGTCCAATTTTCCATTATACCCATTGATCATTAGGCCATTAGACCAATTGGCCATTAGTCCATTTGGCCATTATTCCATCCAGCCAATTGGTCATTAGGAAACTAGGCCATTAATCCAATTAGCCATTAGGCCAATTGTCCAATTTATCATTAGGTCAATTGGAAAATTGTCCTTTAGTACATTAGGACATTTGTCCAATTAGTTCATTACGCCAATTAGGCATTTGGTCATTAGGGCAGTTGGCCAATTAGGTCATTAGGATAATTTCCCATTAGGGCATTTGGAAAATTAGGCCTTTAGTCCAATTAGTCATTAGGTCATTAGGCCAATTAGGCCATTATGTCATTAGTCCATTTGAAATGGGTATTTTCAGCTTTATATTAAAGGGATTAATGACAATAAAACTTAAATTTCATCATGAAAATATAACTAAGTAAAAATATAAATTAGGATATTATTTATATTGATATTAAAGTACTTAGTTATTCTTATGATTAAGCATTGAAGTGAACCCAAAAGTGAGAAAATACATTATTTAATCTTTTCTATTTTTGTTTTCTCCTAACACATCCTAAAAATATTTAATATAAGTAATAAGAATTAATTTTTTATGAAAACCATTAAAGATTATGAATGACTTAAAATCAACTTTCTTCCAATATATGATCATTTCTTGATATTGTATTTTTGGATAGACGAGGAATATTGGTACACCCTATAAATTATAAATGACTCTAATCTTCCAAACAATATATAACTCATGATTATATGATATCCAGAACTCCCCAAGATCCATCAACCTTGCAACCTTAACAGCTTCACCATCAGGAAAGTTAAAATGAAGTTGCAATGAACATGTTAATTTATATAAATACAATGATATATATATAAATCTAACAAACTTTATTACCCATATCTCTATCCATGCTTTCTCCTTAATTTCATTACCAATATGTATCCATGTGACTGGTTGCACCAGAATGATATCATTGTACATGTCTAATGTTCCTATAAAACTTCTACAATGCCTAGAATTCTTACCTATCACCTGATTGTATTCATTGTAATCCACCATTATTTGTGTTTAGTGATTGTAGGCTTCATGCATATAAGTGTGCCCACATCGCCTATTAGAATATAACACTGAATAAAATCAAAGTAAAAGAATAAAAATAATTAAGTCATAGTACAACATGAAAAAAATTATGTGATATAATTTGACATACTTATAATAAAAACATGATGCAGGATGCTCAATAGAATCTAATGGATCCCTGGACTATCCTAAATCAGTATCCTCTGAAGGATGTACCTATTCCAATGCATACTCTAGGTGATATACATGCACTATAATGGAAGATGAAGGAACATAATCATAAAATATTGGATGGATAGTAGGAAATAGAGGTGATGAAGACTTGTATGGATATGGGTAGTAGGGTTGGAGATATGGATATGGTAAAGGTGGGAACATCCTTGGAGGTGGTGTAGAAATTTTCTAGGAAGAATATTCTAAATGAAATTATGATGGAGGAATGGGTGGGAACATACATAGAGGCTTAATCGAAGGATGGAAATGTGTGGTAGATGGGGTTTCCACTAGTGGGTCAAGGTGGGAACAAGTATGTCGGGTGCCCTATCTAGCTCTAGAAGCACCACTGGTCAGACTCCTGCTAGTAGGTTAATTAGGAGTCAAATTTGGTTCAATTGAATGTTTCACATCTATGATTTTATTTTTAGGTATTCATTTTTTATTTTTTATGTTATATTTCCCTTGATTCCTTTGTGAGTTTTTGGTAAAAAATGGAGTTTTTGGGCTCTGTAACAGGTGGGTCAAGGTTGGCATATGGTGTAACACCCCAAGATTTTACGAAAAATATTATTTTTAGTTTCATTAATGTCTTGTGTTGTACGCTACACCAAAAGGATCTTGCACAACACGCATCCCTGACTTGGCTTGCATTACATGCAAGCGTGACCTTCCACGATAGCGTGTGATGTACGCAATACCGAGTTTCGCTAAACAACGATATGCTATTAAAATATTATTAAAACTAGCCGTTATGAATAGTAATACCGACTTTTTGAAATTTTATAAATTTTATTTTTGAAAATGGACTTAATTTTTGGATTCGGAATATCGAAATTATCCTAGGGTGAAATTTTGGTATTTTTCTGAAAACTTTCAATTTTTGATGAATAGTGAAAACACTGAGTTACTATTTAAAACCCGACTTTTTATTTAAAAAATTATTTATTTTATTTAAATTTATTTTTGGTCAAAATTGATACATAATACCTATATAAGTTCAATATAATTCATTGGAGTCATTTTTTAATAATTTTAGATATATAAAAATTTTATTGAAATTTTGACCGTCTTTTACCCACCTCCTAGGAGAATTTACAAATTTACATAAAACTTAATTTTACCACTTTTGTGAATGGAATTTAAAAAATCCGAGAGACACAGTAAATATCAGTAAGTAAAATGTGGTTCAATGAGATGAAAATAATTTTCGGTGAATAGTAACTTTTTACTTTTATTTACCACGGTTAAAAGTAAATAGGGTAATTAAGGGTACAAATGATATTATTATTATCCTAAAACATGTCCTAATTCTATTGGATAAGTGTAATTCGACCAAAAACAACCTTAGGAATAAAATATGACCATTTAGGCTCACTTGGATTAGATTAGTACATTTATTATTAATTTATTTAAAGAAGGGTTAAAATAGTTAAAATCAAAGTTCAATAAGTAAATCATTTATAATATAGGGTTATACATAAGATAAATTCGACTATAAATATTCATTAGAAAGATAAAACGATTTACTACATAATGATATTTTATTTGTAATTTTTAGACTTTAAATAATTTAATTTATTTATGACACAATGATGATGCAATAATTATCTTATTAATGAAATATTGACATAATTGATGTTATAAATACCCAAATAATTTTAATTTGAGACTTTTTATGAATTAAATAAAATTTCTATGTTAATATGACATGTTAGTGTTTATATAATTAACTTTTTTCGAACTAATCACTCTGTTATGATTTTCACAAAAATCAATTACCAAATAGTGTCAAAATTGACATAAAATAGTTTTTAAAACAAATATTATATTATTAATTGTTATTATATTCCTAAAAATCTAAGGTTCGGCCAAATGACTTAGATACGGTTATATATATTAATTATAAACATCTTGGGGTTTTTTTGTCTTGTTATAATAAGTTTATTAACCTTATAGTGTAAGAACACAAAAAGACATGGTAAAAGTAAAATTATCTAACTTAAAGATAAATCTAAATGATAAGGTTAAAATAGGAACCTAAACTTTTATAAATTATATTGGATGAGAGGATTTCGACCCATACCCACCTTAGCTTCGAAATAAATCAGTTGGGAGCTATTTAAAACATAATATGACTTTATAATAAGATAATATATTTAGTTTTTCCAAAGGTCCCCCTCTCCTCCCTTATAAAAGGGAACCTCCTCCCTCTCATCCTCACACCACTTTGAGCCTTCATGCTCGGCCAAACCCTGTCAATTTCTCCTCTCCACTTCCCTAGAAACATACTAGAGGTCCTAGTCTTCTTCAAAGACCAATTTTAGTGCACTAAAAGGAGGTCTCAAAGAGGCGCTTCAAAGAAGAGGTAATGTCCGTTACCGATTCTTTCAACTTTATTTCTTCTTCCACTTCTTCTTATTTAGTTGTTTCATTATGATGTAATAACATCAGTATCACTCATATACTGATATGTTATTATAAGTATGAAACAACCCTATTTCACGATCTATCCATCCTATGGAAAACGAAATCACCACGCGTGCGTACGTACGGAATACCGTCTCCACGCCGTGGTGTAATCTATTTTCCACCACCACCTTACTTGGATGAGTATAATGGTGTCAATAATGACAATATATTATTATTGTAAAGTGATATTGATTCTGAAATAGTATACATACACTCCAATACAATTACACGATTATGGGAACAATATCATCTCGTGCATACGTATGAAATACCGTCTCCACGATGTGATGCGACTCGTTCTACATGATCTTCATTTGCATAATGATTTTATAAATGAATTGAATGAATAAATATGATATATATTACACTAATAAGATTATGTAAATTAGTTATCTATATCCTAAATTAAGAATTAGAATTTATTCGACAAAACACGCATAAGAACAAAAAGCAATAAACACCCGAATAACAAGTAACAATGAAATATTACTAATAAGAAGCTAAGAATATGACCATATATGATATCATAACAACGATTATGATTCTGGAATAAGTCAATGACATTATTTAAATCATTATACAGGAGGTTCGGACACTTACGAAGAAAATCAGACCTAAGGTAAGGGAAAATATAACAATCTCATTTTTATCCGAGATTGTTTATTCTTTGGTATTTACTGGGGTGTATTTTATCATCCACATCCATGTTCCCTCAATATGTAATATTGTTTCCATCCACCTACAATTGTTTAAATCCAATTTTACCCTTCGGTGAGTTTTTAGTAAAAGATATGAAAGGAATCTTTTGTGGTTTTTCGTACGAGGTACTTTTTGACTTTTCCGATAAAAGTATGAGAAGAATGTTTTTTTAACTTATACGGCATGAATGGATTTTTAAAACATTATTTCCAAGAATCTTCCTTTACAAGTTTTCATGTTTATTTTTAATCAACTTCTTTTAGTTTATAATTGTATGACATGTTAAGAAAGGGAAAGTGTTTTGAAGTAGAAATGATATTTTCCTCAAGAATGGAGTTCAAGTGTTTTATCAAAATTATTTTCCACATAATATTATAAAGGGTTATGTTTCTATCCCTATTATTAAATTGATTTGATTATGTTGTGATGGAATTATTTTTATGAATTCCTTTATATTATATGAATTGTTTTATGATTTCATGATGTTTAAGAATCCCATTTTTATTACATGGTTTATGCTATGATGTATGGTTTATGATTTTGTGGCACACATAAAAATGGTATCATTATGAGATGGGTGGGACCTATATCTCCCTCCAATGCATTGGGTAAAGATTTTATATATTATGAGATAGACATGGCTGGAACGGCAGGTTAAACCAGTTCAGTGAAATAGGAATGAAACGAGGAATGAACTCGGTTCAGAAATGGAATTTGTACACTAAGATAGTCTTGGCAATGAGTCTTGACTAAAAAGAAATGATTCTCTATGATTATGTGTGTATGTCACAAAGCTTCATGTTTTATGTTATGATTTTTGTGATTACATTTCACTACCATGATTTATCCCATGTTATGAAATTATGATCTCTTTTGCAGGGTAAGATTTCAAAAATGTTTTGTTCTTATGAATATGATGTGATTGATATTTCTTTTGTTTACACTTACTGAGAATTTGAGATCACCCTTTTTATGTTTTATTTTCCCCCAGGATTAAAAGAAAGGTTTTAGGTAAGGAAACAAAAAGTGCAAGATCTTTATGGGAGATGTTGAAGATATTTCACCACGATTAGAATATTATGTTCCAAGTTTCCAAAGACACTAAACTATTACAGTCCTTGGGTGTCTATTTTTGTTATGTATTATCTATTCCGAAAAAGTAATGTAATATCTATGTACATCAAGCTTCGGGTCTCTATAGTTGGTATCAGAGGAAAGGTTTAGTCAAACTTTGGAAACTAGGATGCGAAAACTTTAGTGAGATCCCTAGAGATATTTATAAGGTATGTCTAGGGATGTCCCTAAAGTTAAGTATAAGTATAGGTTATAGTCCTAGAATTATGGTAACGATCTTAGAATTAAACCTAAGATGTTAGATATTGAAGGTACTCCCCATTTATTATGTTTTTTTCCATAGCATGATTTTTGCCTCTCATACTATACTTTTTGGGTTTTAGACGATGGCTAGTACCTGAAGGAACCGTGTTGATCAATGCAATGGACAATGCAATAATTGTCCTCCTGAACAAACAAATGTTATGGGAGATGGAGTGAAAAATCTTATTTCTACACTTACACAAGCTATGAATCATTCTGGACTTCCAAATGAGCAAAGAAGGGAACAATATTCTATTGAGTCCTTCATGAGGCAATGTCCACCTTCTTTCAATGGGTCTTCTGATCCACTTGTTGCTGAACAATGGATCAGTACCACTGAAAATATATTTTCTGTTCTTCAATGTTCTAAACATGATAAAGTCATCTTAGCAGTATATCGTTTGGAAGGTGAAGATGATAAATGGTGTAATCTTATCAAGAATACGAGGCAATGAGCTGAAATTGAGTCCATGGAATGGGACGAGTTCAAGAACTTATTTTTCAATAAGTACTTCCCTCGTATTATTCGAACAAAGATGGAGAAGGAGTTTCTTGAACTAAAGCAAAAGGATGATGAATCTGTTGGTATATACGAAGCGAATTTTACAAGGCTTGCAAGGTATGCATCTTGCTTTATCATCCAACCTGAAAGTAAAATTGATCGATTCTTCTGTGGCTTAAAACCAAATCTTCGAAGGGAATTAGCTATAAGAAACTTCAGTAGCTATGAAAAAATTGTGCGTTGTACTATCAAGGTAGAAATGGAAGTTGGTGTTACATATCCATCTCATGGTTTTGACAAGAAACGAAAGATGGAGTTCATGGAGAAATCTCAGAATAATGGTGAAAAGAAGATGAATGTTTCCTTATGCTCAAAGTGTGAAAAGAAGCATGGTGGATATTGTCTTAAAGGGACTAGAAAATGTTTTAAGTGTGGATTAGAAGGTCATCGAGCAGCTGAGTGTCGAAGTAATGGAAAAAGGGTTCCTAATGGTGTGAATAATGAAAAGACTGCAGAGAATGCACCAACAACACTTCAATGCTTCATGTGCAATGAAATGAGGAATTATGCTAATCAATTCCCTAATCCAAGGGTTAATGATGATCGACATGAGCAACCACTTAAGGAAAAGGAAAAAGGGAAGTCACATGCGATCACTATTGGCGATGTTGAATATGACAACAATGTGGTGGAATGATTATGTGTTTATGTAATGGGATTCCAAAATAATGTTGTATATAGTATCATGGAATATTGGAATATTTATGTATTGGTCTATTGTGGTTTTCAATAATTTTATGGTACTGGTAACCATGGAAAGTTATTGAGAAATTTTGGTAAGCAGATGATATGCACATAATGAAGGGATAAGAAGATAATGAGATGTTTGATTTTATTCATGATCTCACGATTGATATAAGGACTAAGTGATATCGTGGTTTGAGTATAAAGAGTTTTGAGGATTTTGGTATGTGGAAAGTGTTAACTTTTAACTGCATTCATGTTTCACTAAGGTTCAATGGGTATTCATTCTTCAAGAGAATACATGATTAAGGTATTCACATGTTTGCAATTTGACCAACAAGATATATCTTATGATATATGGGGGATAAATGATGGTATTCACGTGATTGTTATGTGACATTTCAAGTAATCATTTTCTTTATACTATGAGATTGGACCGAAGTATTTTAGATAAGCCTAAAGATTGGAATGGATTATGTTGGACTTAAGTTAGTATTCTTTAAGTATAGAACATTTTTTGATATTATTGATGGGATGTTATAGTAATATAGTTTTTGAAAAAGGACAACCTGCAGAATGGGCGACAACCCATCGCGTCGGACAAGGCTGTGGGAATCGAACCCACAACCGAAGTGCGACTGGACTTTATCTCCTACCACTGGCCTACAGGAAGTCCCTAGTTAGTAGAAACTAGTTTTATTTTATTACGCGGTATGATATATAAATTATAAGTTCTTTTGTGGAATCGTATACGATTAACCTCACCATAGATGGACTTATGTATATTTGATAACTTTTGCTAACCTTTTGTTTGAAACCGATGGAATGACCCATCATTCTATGACATGATCTATTAACACTTCACGAATAACAAATTCAACTTCATTTCTTTAATAGATGAAGTGGAAATTGTTCAAAGCATGAACAATAGTGAGATTGTACCAAAATAATGTAAGTGTTTATTCTAATTCAAATTCTTCAACTTTAGGGAAATGATCTTGAAAACCAAAAATGTTGTCCTAGTGCCCTTATATCCGATGAATCAGATGGTACCCTAGATCATGACAAATTTATGGATTTTTGATTGTTGTATTTTTCATAGCCACGTTCTCTACCACTCTCCATCAGAACATGACGGTTAGATTTCTCTTCCATATCCATATTTTCAACTATGTTCTCCTATGTGGAAACCCAGTGATTAGTTAATTTGGGTAACCGTTACATTTCATTGGTTAGTTTTTAAAGCCAAGTTTTGGTATTCCTTTTTACTATGTGGGTTTCTATTAAATAAACTTTCGAGTAGTAAACCATTTATAACCTCGACGAATTTTGAGGGAAAAATTCATTTTAAGGGGGTAGAATGTAACACCCCAAGATTTTACAAAAAATATTTTTTTTAATTTCATTAATGTCTTGTGTTGTAAGATACACCAAAAGGAGTTTTCACAACACACATCCCTAACTTGGCTTGCATTACACGCAAGCACGACCTTCCACGATAATGTGTGTTGTACGCAATACTGAGTTTCGCTAAACAACGATATGCTATTAAAATATTATTAAAACTAGCCGTTATGAATACTAATACCAACTTTTTGAAATTTTATAAATTTTATTTTTAAAAATGGACTTCATTTTTGGATTTGGAATATCGAAATTAGCCTAGGGTGAAATTTTGGTATTTTTCTGAAAACTTTCAATTTTTGATGAATAGTGAAAACACTGAGTTGCTATTTAAAACCCGACTTTTTATTTAAAAAATTATTTATTCTATTTAATTTTATTTTAGGTCAAAATTGATACATAATACCAATATAATTTCAATATAATTCATTGGAGATATTTTTTTAATAATTTTAGATATATAAAATGTTTATTGAACTTTTGACCGTCTTCTACCCACCTCTTAGAAGAATTTGCAAATTTACAGAAGACTTAATTTTACCACTTTTTTGAATGGAATTTAAAAAATACAAGAGACACAGTTGATGTCAGTAAGTAAAATGTGGTTAAATGAGATGAAAATAATTTTTGGTGAATAGTAACTTTTTTACTTTTATTTACCACGGTTAAAAGTAAATAGGGCAATTAAGGGTAAAAATGATATTATTATTACCCTAACACATATCCTAATTATATTGGATAAGTGTAATCCAACCAAAAACAACCTTAGGAATAAAATATGACCATTTAGGCCCACTTGGATTAGATTAGGACATTTATTATTAATTTATTTAAAGAAGCGTTAAAATAGTTAAAATCAAAGTTTAATAAGTAAATAATTTTTAATATAGGGTTATACATAAGATAAATTCGACTATAAATATTAATTAGAAAGATAAAACGATTTCCTACATAAGGAATTTTTTTTTTAATTTTTAGACTTTAAATAATTTAATTTATTTATGACACAATGATGATGCAGTAATTATCTTATTAATGAAATATTGACATAAGTGATGTTATAAATACCAAAACAAATGTAATTTGAGAATTTTTATGAAGTAAAAAAAATTTCTATGTTTATATGACATGTTAGTGTTGATTTAATTAAGTTTGTTCGAACTAATAATTCTGTTATGATTTTCACAAGAATCAATTACCAAATAGTGACAAAATTGACATAAAATAGTTTTAAAAACAAATATTATATTATTAATTGTTATTATATTCATAAAAATCTAAGGTTCGGTCAAATGACTTAGATAAGGTTATATATATTCATTATAAACAACTTGGGGTTCGTTTGTCTTGTTATAGTAATTTTATTAACCTTATAGTGTAAGAACACAAAAAGACACGGTAAAAGTAAAATTATCTAACTTAAAGTTAAATCTAAACGATAAGGTTAAAATAGGAACCTAAACTTGTCTAAATTCTATTGGATGGGAGTATTGCTACCCATACCCACCTTAGATTCGAAATAAATCAATTTGGAGCTATTTAAAACTGAATATGACTTTATAATAAAATAATATTTTTAGTTTTTCCAAAGGTGCCCCTCTCCTCCTTTATAAAAGGGCACCTCCTCCCTCTCTTCCTCACACCACTTTGAGCCTTCAAGATCGAAAAAACCAGATAATATCTCCTCTCCACTTCCCTAGAAACAACCTAGAGGTCCTGGTCTTCTTCAAAGACCAATTTTAGTGCCCTAAAAGGAGGTCTCAAAGAGGCGCTTCAAAGAAGAGGTAATGTACGTTACCAATTCATTAAACTTTATTTCTTCTTCCACTTCTTCTTATTTAGTTGTTTAATTATGAATTAATAACATCAGTATCACTCATATACTGATATGTTATTATAAGTATGAAACAACCCTATTTCACCATCTATCCATCCTACGGAAAATAAAATCACCGCGCATGTGTACGTACGGAATACTGTCTCCACGCTATGGTGTAATCTATTTTCCACCACCACCTTACTTGGATGGGTATAATGGTGTAAATAATGAATATATATGATTATTTTAAGGTGATATTGATTCTGAAATAGTATACATACACTCGAATACAATTTCACGATCATGGGAACGATATCATCGCTCGTGCGTATGTACGAAATACCATCTCCATGATGTGATGCGACTTGTTCTACATGATCTTCATTTGCATAATGATTATATAAATTAATTGAATGAATAAATATGATATATATTTTACTAATACCATTATGTAAATGATGTATCTATATCCTAAAAGAAGAATAAGAATTTATTCGACAAAACACGCATAAGAACAAAAAGCAATAAACACCCGAATAACAAGTAACAATGAAATATTACTAATAAGAAGCTAAGAATATAACCATATATGATATAATAACAATGAGTATGATTCTGGAATAAGTCAATGAAATTATTTAAATCATTATACAGGAGGTTCAGATACTTACGAAGCAAATCAAACCTAAGGTAAGGGAAAATATAACAATCTCATTTTTATCCGAGATTGTTTATACTTTGGTATTTACTGGGGTGTATTTTATCATCCAAATCAATGTTCCCTCAATATGTAATATTGTTTCCATCCACCTACAATTGTTTAAATCCAATTTTACCCTTTGGTGAGTTTTTAGTAAAAGATATGAAAGGAATCTTTTGTCGTTTTTCGTAAGAGGTACTTTTTGACTTTTCCGACAAAAGTACGAGAAGAATGTTTTTTTAACTTATACGGCGTGAATGTATTTTTAAAAAATTATTTCCAAGAAGCTTCCTTTACAAGTTTTCAAGTTTATTTTTAATCAACTTCTTTTAGTTTATAATTGTATGACATGTTAAGAAAGGAAAAGTGTTTTTGAAGTAGAAAGGATATTTTCCTCAAGAATGGAGTTCAAGTGTTTTATCAAAATTATTTTCCATATAAGATAATAAATGGTTATTTTTCTATCCCTATTATTAAATTGATTTTATTATGTTGTGATGGAATTATTTTTATGAATTCCTTTATCTTATATGAATTTTTTTATGATTCCATGATGTTTAAGAATCCCATTTTTATTACATGGGTTATGCTATGATGTATGGTTTATGAATTTGTGGCACACATAAGAATGGTATCATTATGAGATGGGTGGGACCTATAACTCCCTCCAATGCATTGGGTAAAGATTTTATATCTCATGAGATAGACATGGCTGGAACGGCAGGTTAAACCGGTTCAGTGAAACAGGACTGAAACGAGGAATGAACTCGGTTCAGAAATGGAATTTGTCCACTAAGATAGTCTTGTCAATGAGTATTGACTAATAAGAAATGATTCTCTATGATTATGTGTGTATGACACAAATATTCATGTTTTAGGTTATGATTATTGGGATTACATTTCACTGCCATGATTTATCCCATGTTATGAAATTATGATCTCTTTTGCAGGGTAAGATTTCCAAAATGTTATGTTCTTATGAATATGATGTGATTGATATTTCTTTCGTTTACCCTTACTGAGCATTTGAGCTCACCCTTTTTATGTTTTATTTTCCCCTAGGATTAAAAGAAAGGTTTTGAGTAAGGAAACAAAATGTGGAAGATCTTTATGGGAGATGTTGAAGATCTTTCACCACGATTAGATGATTACGTTCCAAGTTTCCAAAGACACTAAACTATTACGGTCCATGTGTGTCTATTTTTATTATGTATTATGTATTCCTCAAAATTAATGTAATATCTATGTACGTCAAGCATCAGGTCTCTACACATGGTTAAGGGAAAATGTGCACCAGACCAAAGGAAATCATGTTCCTAGTATAGTAGCACTATCTAGGTCACACGACTAGGTGTATGGGTGTGATCCCTTCCCTGGGAAACTGTGAAGCTTCATTCCTCTTGTAAATTGAGGACTCACAGTTTCCACATGGTTTCAAAATTCATGTGACCTATCCAAGTAATTAAAATTGGGAATTTCCTATTATAACCTCCTTCTATGTTGACCCTAAATCCACCATCATTTGAAACATATGGTATTTTTTCCACTGGAGTTTCATCCACTCCCTCTTGGACCTCTTGAGAATCAATATTGGGGTGGTTTTATCCATGGATCTTCAAGGAACCAATATGTCATTTATCCTTTGATTTATTCATTTTTCAAGGGTTCCTCTTCCCTTCTTCTTGGGGTTTTAGTTTATTGTGGGTTATTTTACCCGATTAGGGGTTGATCTTTTATTGTTGGGTGAAATCATGATGTTTGTTGTTTGATATTTTTTATATAGGGTCTTGTTGAGGTGAAGTTGTGGTTTTAAATTGAATTCCAAAAGTTTCCAAGCCTGAGGTATGTGGTTCAATGCTTTTACATTATTAGATGATTTTTGATTGCTTTCTTGGTGTTATAAATGTTTTCTATGGATTGTTTATGAAGTGTGAAATATATTTTGAATTTTTTTTGATATTCATGTGTGATTAAAATTTGGTTTCTAAAGTAAATTGGTTATGTATCATGTCTTTTTTATTATGGTGCTTCTTGAATGTGTTTTATGCATTGTGTGAAAGGTGAAAAATGTGTTCTCAAATGTATTTAAAGGTTCTAATGTTTTGAAAGTTTTTTTTACAAGATAAATGTGTTTTTGGCATGGGAAATTTTTTGTCGTGCACCTTATATGTATTTTGAATTGTAAAAATGGTGTGAAGCATGTTTAAAAATGAATGGTCTGAGTATGGATTTGAAAGGGGATTTGATAAAGGGAATGGTTTTATTTTACATGTTTCCCTCTTTTTGTGTTTCCAAATGGGTTTCATGAATTTTGAAAGTGGTGAAAAATTTATTCCAAAATGGTTTTGGTGTGCATGTGAATGTGAGAGTGATTTTTTTACAGAAAATAGTGGTTTCCAAGTGATCTTTGATCGTTTGATCATTGTGGATTGTGAAAGTGGTGATTTAATTATGTGTTATTGATTCTTGGAATATGTATGTCAAGGTTATGATTTATGTGATATGTGAAATGGAATTTCAGCATAAAGGGAATCCTGGGTATATTAGTGGGAGAACTAGAACTAGTATGCTAGTTGATTCGACGTGACTGAGGCTCAGTTTCTTCTAGTAGGATTGATGCTACAACACTAATGTAACATGTTATTTGATCAGATACCACTAGAACTTGGGATGGTACCCCCTCTAGTGAATTTTTCACCGGAACTCTATTTGTATTGTATTGTGATATGAAGACCAATAGACCTTAGTATGTTTTCCCCTCTAGTGGCTCATGCATGAGGATGTTGTGGGTTTTGGTTGGAGGATTTTAATCATCGAGGTATAGGGTTTATTGGGTCCCACTTGTCCTAGTTAACTATAGGGATATCCCATGATGCTCTTTTGTGACATGATTCTTATGTATGTGGTGTTAAATGTCGATATACAGTGGTCCTTGTGTATATTTAATTTCAAAGAAATCTTCTTTTGAGGAAAGGATTTCTTTAAAATTGTTTTCCCAGAAAAATGTTTTCCTTAGAAATGTCTCAAATGTTCTTGTAAAAATGTGCATGTTTTTTATCTTATAATATTTTAGCATGGAATCCTTTTTTTGGGTGGAAACCTAATAGACTTTGGATCACACCCAACATACACCATTGGGTGTATCTATACTTTGTTATGTATGACCCAGGTAAAGGTAAAATATTTTGTAGTCTTGATGGTGGATTCAAATTCTAGTGTTACACTTATTATAGGTGTTGGTAGTGGTGGCTTGAGGGTTATGGACCTCTGGTTACATGGAGGATTTTGGTTTGTTTTAGTTGTTACCACTCCAATCTAGCACTTTTCTTTTCGTTAATGTTGTCAAATGTTGAATTTGAAATTTTTTGAATCCATTTTAGTTATGATTATCAGTTATGTGATGTTGTGATATAATTATTGGTTGTTTATTGCCAAATATATGTGTGAAATCGTTCCCAAGAGTGCATTTTTGATACCCATGTACTAGTTTCCAGCCCATGGGAATTGGGAACAACCTTTGGGCCATATCTTGGGATGGTTTGGGTGTAGAGTTGGATGGAATCTTGGATTGGTTCATAAAAAAATGGTATCAGAGGAGTTTTCACTCTTTTATTTGGGTCAAGTTGTTTGGGAAGAATCTAGGTAGACTTGAGATAGGATTTTCGGTGTTTAAGGTTTTGGTTACGAGTGTGGTGCCTGACCATCACACCTCATGCAAGGACTTGGGTCACCATGGAATATTGGGAGTATTTGGTTTGACTTATCCTCCTGGTGAAATGTACAGGGAGTATACTATGGATGGACATGGGAAAGGGGTTAAGTGGTTTGGATTGTTATTTTGTTGGATATGTTTTTTTATTTATGTATGTGTCTGGGAATTGTTTCCATTGCTTAAATTTATTAGAATGTTGCGTTGATGGTTTTTATTTGTGGTTGTCGCTTGATGTTGCAAGATTCCTCCCCGAAGACTTCATGTGAAACCACGAGAAGTGGATGGAGAGAGTTCTCCCAAACTGATTGATTAGAGACTAGTGGAATCCATTGTTTAGGTTGTCCAAGATTTGGGAAAGAAATTGGGATGTGGTCTTTCTCAGGTTGGAGAAACTAAAATAGGTCATAGAAAGGATAAATATCAGGAGTTACCCAACAAGAAGCCTCCTTATTTTTGGGGTAGCATGGATTCCAAGGAAGATGATGATTGGATTGTGGAAATAGAGAGAATGTTTGAGTTTCTTGATACTTCCATGGTAGTCAGGGTGAACTGTGCCTCTTTCATGTTGGAAGGTTTTAGTCGAATATGGCGGGAGTCAGTGGTCCAAGATGGGAAACACAAGAAGACATGTTAGAAGGATTTCAAGGTCATATTCAATGAGTAGTATTTTTCCGAGAGCTTGGAATTCGCAAATTCCAATACATTTTTGGATCTTCTATAAGGAGAAAATACTGTGATGGAGTATGCTAACCAATTTATAGAGTTGTTTTGGTTTGAACTCGAGGAAGTTTCCAATGTGCAGTTGAAGGCTTAAAATTTCAAGATGGGGATGTGACCTACGATATGATCTCAAGTCTTCTCATTCATGTTAAAGACTTATTTCGAGGTGTTTGATCATGTGTTGATGGTAGAGATTGATCGTAGAGGAAAGTCTACTTTCTATGGATCAATTTCAGCAATGGGATTGGCTAGTGTAATCTTATTTTATTAGAAGAGGAAGTGAGATGAGAAAGAGAAAATGGGAGGTGGTAGTTCAGGCAA
The DNA here is from genome assembly GCA_963277665.1 of Viscum album. Lineage (NCBI taxonomy): Eukaryota > Viridiplantae > Streptophyta > Magnoliopsida > Santalales > Viscaceae > Viscum > Viscum album. Next base: position 1,764,394,312 of record OY728123.1, read on the forward strand.
TCCTTCGTGGCCGTCTTTTTCTATGGATTTCGATTCTAGGTCTATTATGTTCTATCAGTGTGGGAAGGCAGGTCACATGAGACCAGTGTTTTTAGCTTCATCCATACCTTTCCATCAGTGTGGAGGTATGGGGAACTTGTATCATTTTTGAAATGTGGCATGCCCGTATCAGGGTGGTGTAGATCTGTAGATTTTAAAGGGATATCATCTTGGTCAGAACAGTCCAGGACAGTGGGTTCTCGATTTGGAGGTCATGGAGGTAGGGCTGGATCTTTTTTTGGGTAGAGTTGGTTTATGGAAGAGCCATAGGTCAGTGGTCATTCTTAGGTTAAAGATGAAACAAGGAATATTCATGTTATGGGTCAAGCACCAATGAAATCGGATGTAGGACCTACTATAGTTTAAGGCATGATTCTTTTTTATCACCATTAGTTGTTGTTGTTTTTGATACTGATTCCTCTATTTCTTTTATTTCTTCACACCTCATGGATGTGTTAAAGTTTTCAACTGAGCTCAGGCCTTATGAGATGGAGTTAGTAAAAATTCTTGGTAAAAATTAAGAGTACTATTTGAAGTAACCATCTTGTGATCATACCATGTAAGGGGTCGATCTGGAATGGTATTTCCTAGTTTTGGAGAAGTAACTCTTTGACGTGATCCTTAGTATGGATTAGATGGTGAGTTTTTAGGCGCACATCAATTATCATCATCTTCGAGTATGTTTTTTGGCACCTAATGTAAGTACCCGAGTTTCTCAAGGTGAATGGGATCCTTGGTTGGGACATGCTCTACCTCCACTTCCAAAATTGGTCAATCTCATTTTTTAGATCTCATCACTCGTGTTGAAGTATGGTGATATCAGTCCAAAAGCAGAATTACTTCATATGGTGATGAGTTCCCATAGGTATTTCTAGAAAATTTATTAGGCTTTCCCCTAGAGTGGGATATGGAGTTCACTATTGATTTGGGGCCGAGAACACAACTGATATATATTACCTTTTACCTTATGACCCCCATAAAGTTGAGGGAATTAAAGTTACAATTGGATGATTTTTAATCCAAAGTATTTATTCACCTTATCATCTCACATTGGGTCTCCTCAATTCTATTTTTAAAAAAGGTCAATGGATCTCTCCAGTTGTGTATTGATTTCCAGAAGTTAAATAAGGTTATGATCAAGAAAAAGTACCATTTTCCCTATATTAATGAAATTTTTTATCAGCTTAATGGGAAAGGTGGTTATCAATGATCAATTTGCGTTATGGGTATCACCAAGTCAGAGTTAGAGAGCCAGATGTTCCGAAAACATCGTTCTGAAGAATGTACGACTATTTTGAGTATTTGGTCATTCCATTCAGTTGGATAAATGCTCCAATGGTCTTTATGGTGCTTATAAATAGAGTGTTCCATCAGTATCTCAACTCATTTGTGGTGGTATTTTTGGATGACATCCCAATATATTCTAGGACAGAGGAGAAGCATGATCAACATTTGCGGATTGTGCTAGTCACCCTTCGGGACCATCATCTCTATGTGGAGTTTTCTAGGTGAACCTTTTAGAGAAAGGAGATGATGTTTCTATGTTATGTGATCTCAGTATGAGGGGTTTGGGTGGACCCTGAGAAGATCAGTGTGGTGATGTCATGGGAATAGCTAAAGAATGTTTTTGGAATCAGAATCTTTTTGGGCCTGACATTTTATTACAGGTGATTTGTTTGAGATTTCTCTCGAATTTCTTCATCCATGATTGCACTTACCCAAAAGTGGTAAATTTTTAATAGAACCTATAATTTCAATCTTAATTTGAGGATCTTAATCAGTAGTTGACCACAAGCCCGGTTTTAATATTTTCATAATCTAGAAAGGGATATGTGGTCTACTCTGATGCCTATGGTTTGGGTCTTGTGTGTGTGTTGATGCAGGATGACCATGTGGTAGTGTACGGTTCGTGATAACTCTGAAAACATGCAAAGAATCATTCAACCCATGACCTGGAGTTAGCAGCGGTGATGAATTCCTTAATTACATATTTTCATTATCTTTTTAGGGAGAAGTTTGTAGTTTATCCGAATCATAAGAGCTTGGCCTACATTTTCTTCTAGAATGACTTAAATGTGAGGATGTATCACTAGGTTGAGTACCTTAAAGGGTTAAATTTTGATATCTTATATACACTAGGTAAAGGAAATGTGGTTTCATATTCCTTGAGGATGAATTTTTCAATACAGACATTGAAAGAGTCCAGTGACGCGTGGAATTTGATGGGTATTTTTTCCCAATTTCATCTCAAGACCATGGAGCATAGTGGATGTTTTTTCTTGGCTAGTGTTTAGTTAACACCTTTCCTTCTGGATTTGATTCAGAAAGAGCAGTTTAGTGATGAGTTATGATAGTGTTCTATGTAGTTCCTAAATGGTGGGGAGGTGCCTTTTGAATGTTCATTGTTTCTTAAGGGATTTTTGTGCTTTAAAGGTCGTTTTGGAGTGTCATCGTTGTTACAAAAGTGGGTGATGTAGGATAACCACCAAACTTAGTGGGCTATTCATCTTGGTGACACCGTGATGTTTTATGATGTGTGTTAGTTGTTCTGGTGGCCAGGTATGAGGTAGGATATAGCTGACTTTGTATTGTGTTGTTTTACATGTCTGTAGTTTAAAATAGAGCACCATAGTCCCTTTAGTTGGCTTCAACCACTACCAATTCCTACTTGGAAGTGGGATGAGATCACCATAGAATTTATTATTATCTTACCTCATACATCTTGTGGAAATAATTCTATTTGGGTGGTGATTTAACATCTTACCAAATCATCCCACTTTATTCTGATCATGGATTCAACCAAAGTGAATGAGTTGGGTCAGTTGTATGTGCAGGAGACAGTGAGGCTTCGTGGTGTGTCATTGTAAATCAATTCAGACAAGGACCCTCAATTTACCTCATTGTTTTGCAAATTTATTCAAAATTTTATGGGGTCGTAGGCCTAGTTTATTAAGATATACCACCCTCAAAAATATGGTCAAACTGAGAGGGAAAATCAGATTTTTGAAGAAATGCTTAGGACATTTGTTTTGGATTTAGGATGCTTAGGGGATATCTATTTGGGGTGGTGAAGTTTTCATATAATAATAGTTACCAATAATTTATTTGAATGGATCCCTTTGAGGAAATTTATGGTCGGACATGTCAGTCCCATTTATACTAGGAAGAGGTGGGTGAGACCTCATTGTTGGGACCAATCCTGGTATAGGAAACATAATATAAATTCAAGCTAATCAGGAAATGTTTGTTGATATTATAGATCCTCTATAAGTCTTATTCTGATTAGAGGCACTGATATTTTGAGTTTTCCATTGGTGACCGTGTGTTTCTAAAAGTGTCCCCTCACTTGGGTCACTATCATTTTGGTAAACAAGGGAAGGTTACACTGAGGTATGTCAGACCTTCTAAGATCACTAATCTGATTGGTAATGTCAAATACATGTTATATTTTCCTTATCAATTGACATTAATTCATGACATGTTCTATGTATCCTTGTTGAAGATTTATAATATGGATCCACCCCATGTGTTGAAATGGGAGGAGTTGTAGTTAGATCCTGATATATCCATGTTTTAGTGGCCAGTGTGGATTTTGGATTCTTAAGAGATATTGCTTTGTGGGAATTCTATATCATTGGTCTGAGTTATTTTACAACATAGTATTGATTAGCATGAGATATGGGATTAGAAGTATCTGGTTAAAGAGGAGTATTTGTTTTTTGTTCTCTAATAAAACTTTGGAATGGATTTTGGGGGTATAAAGTTATCATGGTGGGGAGATTTATCACATCCGTGATTTTATTTTCAAGTATCCCTTTGTTTATTTTTGTTCATATATCTTCCCTTGAGTTCTTCAAGTGTTTTTGGAGAAAAATGAAATTTTTGGGCTCATCAGTAGGTGGCACATGGTTAAGGGAAACTGTGTGCTAGTACAAAATAAATTTTCCACCTAGGATAGTGGCACTATCCAGGTCACACGTCTAGGTGCACGGGCATGCTCCCTCCCTCAGGAAACCATGTGGCTTTATTTCTCTTGGATAGTGAGGGAAGCATAGTTTCTTCATGGTTTAGAAAATCATACGGGCTAACTATGTAACCTACCCAAGTCATTAAAAGTGGGAATTTCTTATTCTACCCTACTTTGATTAAAACCCTAAATTCCCACTAATCTAAACCATATGATATTTTCATCCATGAGATCTTCCTCTACTCCCTCTTGTACTTCTTAAGCGTTAATCTTTTGGTGGTTCTATCCTTGTATCTTCAATAAACCATGAAGTAATTCATTTATCCTTCGATTTCATCCTTTTTATAGAGTTTATATTCCCCCCTTCTTGGGGTTTACTTTTCTAGTGGGTTGTTTGACCAAATGAGGGTTCGATCTGGTGTTATTGGGTGAAATCCTGATGGTTTTTCTTCAATATTTCCTTTATAGGGTCTTGTTGAGGTGCAGTTGTGGATTCGCATTTGATTCCCGAAGTTTCCATGCTCAAGATAGGAAGTTCCATGATTTTACATTATTAGATAATTTTGGATTACTTTCATGGTGTTATAAATGTGTTCTATAGATTATTCATGTGGTGAGAAATATTTTTTTGAAAAGATTTTGAGATGAAAATGTCACGAAAGTTGGTTTTCTAAAGGAAATGGGTTATGTGTCATATGTGAATCATTATTGTGCTTCTTGAATGTGTTTTATTCCTTGTGTGAAAGGTACAAAACGTGTATTCAAAGGGATTTAAAGGTACAAATTTATTAAAAGTTGGGTTTCCAAGAGAAATGGGTTTTATGGAATGTGATCTTATTTTTTTCACCTTATATGACTCTTGAATTGAAAATATGGTTTGAAGCATGTTTAAAAATGAATTTGATGTTAGTATGGATTTGAAAGGGGATTTGACCATGGAAATGGTGGGATATTATATGTGTCCCTCTTGTTATGTTTATATATGGATTTCATTAATTGTGAAGGTGGATAAAAATGTATCCCCAAATGGTTTTAGTGTGCGTTTGTATGTGAAAGTAGTTTTTTTATGGGAAATAGTGGTTTCCATGTGATCATCGATCATTTCATCAATGTGGATTGAAAAAATAGTTATTTACATGTTTGTTCATGATGATTGGAATGTGTATGTTAATGTGATGATTCGTATGATATGTGAAATGGAATTTGAGCACAAATGAAATCCTAGGTATCTTGGTGGGTGAACTAGAACTTCTATGCTAGTTGATTCAGTGGTGCCGAGGCCCGATTTTTTTTAGTAGGATTGGCGCTACTAACTAAACATGTGATATGATCAGAGACCACTAGCCCATGGGATGAGATCCCTTCTAGTGGCTCATTCATGGGAACACTGTTGGTTTTGTCTTATGATATGGATATGATTAGACCTTGGGATGTGTTCCCCTCTAGTGGCTTGAGCATGAGGATGATGTGGGTTTTGGCTAGAGGATTTTGATCATCGTGGTAAGAGGTTCATAGGGTCCTACTTGTGCTAGTTACCGAAAGGGATTTCCAGTTGTTCTGTTTTAATACATGATACTTATGTTACATGGTGTTAACCGTCAGCATACAGTGGACCTTGTGTATAGTTAATTTCAATGAATGTTTCTTTTGAGGAAATGATTTCTCTAAAAGTTTTTTTCTTGAAAAATGTTCTCCTTAAAATGTTTCCTTAGAAATATTTCAAATTTTCTTATGAAATTTTTCATTTTGATTTATATTCTAATGTTATATAATGTAATCATTATTTTGTGTGGAAAAATAGTGGGCTTTGGATTTCACCCTAAATACACCTTTGGGAGTATGTAGACTTTGTTATGTATGACCTAGGTAAAGGAAATATGTTACATAGTGGTGATGGTGGATCTAGTTTCTAGTGTTATGCTCCTTGTAGGTGTGGTGGTGGTTTCATGAGGATGATGACCCTCTTGTTACATGGAGGATTTTTGGATGTTTCAATTGTTCCCTCTCCATTCTAGTTCTTTGGTTTTGGTTAAAGTTGTAAAATGTGGAAGCAGAAAATTATTGTATCACTTTTGATTATGATCATCAGTTATGTGATATAGTGTTATTCTTGTTGGTTGTTTATTGTTAAATACATTTTTGAAATAATACCGAAGAGTGCATTTTCGATACCTCGACACTATTTTCCTGCCCATGGGGATCAGGAATTCCCTTTGAGCCATGTCTCGAGCTGGGCTGAGTGTTGAATTGGATGGAATCCACGCTTGGTTCGTGATAGAATGTCCTTATTTTTTTATATGGAATAAGAACATAACATTATATGTAATGTAGAAGAAAAAAATTACAAGTATTATACTTAGTAAGTGAACCAGAGGAGGGAACCCATTATTATGCATATTTTGATCACACTACTCGAAATAAACCCTATACCAATAATTGAGAACCATTGGTATAGGTCTCCAAACCGTTGGTATAGCCTATACCAAGGGTTTGGGGGCCGTTGGATGTTATGGTGTTGGTATATACTTATACTGACGATTTTGTAAAACCATTGGTATAAGTCATATGAAAAACATATACAAACAGTTTTTTTAAAACTGTTGGTATTGTTAATGTAAAAATAAAAATCAACTTGTTTTTGATCCTAGCACGTCCCATTTACAATCCAACAGTTTAACCAGTAACCTATGCTGAATTTTGTGAACATAATTTCATAAATATATATATTTATATTTTAAAATATTTTATCTTTTTATGTATTTAATGTTATTTTATATAAGAATCCAAAGAAAAAATTGGGAACCTATACCAATGGTTTTGAGAACCGTTGTTATAGGTACCTTGATTTTTTAAGTTATACAAACATTTTTTCTAAAACCATTGGTATAGGGTGGACCTATGCCGATGATTTTAGAAACAATTATGGGTACAGGTCCATATAAGTCATCTATACCAAAAATTTGGGCCAAAACTATTGGCATAGGATCTCTCCATGGTACATATACTAATGGTCTTGTCCAAACTACTGGTATAGTTTTGTTGGTATAGATCCAGTTTCAAGTAGTTTCAGTATAATATAATCTCTTCCTTAGAACTTATTCAGTATTTTTTATAATTTGAATGATAATGAAATGTACATTTTTTAGAAATTGGTTTTAGAAATCATGCATACCACTTAGAAGTCAAAGAAGTCGTAAAACATGTCATAACATGTTTTAACAACATTAATTTAAAACTAAGTTATACATTTTTAAAAACCCCAATTTAAACCCAGTTTTCTGAATTGAAATAAATATAATTAAATGCAATGAAACCAGAAAATACTAAGAACAACATATCATTCCAAACTGAAACTAAATTAATGTCATTATAGTCATACTAACATGAGAAACCCGTGCCAAGGTAAACTGAATAAACTACGAACACATATGGTTTCCTATATTTATTACCCACCACTATATTAGGTTCAATATCAACTATCACAATGTGCTAATTTGAGTAATTAAATATAATATTTTGGTCAACACCAATGGGGGTGTCAATTTTTTTAATTTCTTAATTACCATTATGAAAAATAAGTCTTGGGATTACTTCATTAATGACACCGTAATCAGGTATCAGATGAACTTTCACTTAAAAAACTTGTTTTGAAATTTATGCCAAAATATATGGTTCATTGGTTTCTAGGAATCGAATCATGTTAATAACTATGAATCCACAATCATCAATAAATGTACCATGTCACATCATTGAATCAAACCACTTATATTTCATCATATTGATTCGACCATGAGAGTAGTAATCAAATAATAATATTTTCTCAACAAGTCCATAATAAGGAACATTTTCATATCAAGGACTACTATTTGATGCACTAGAATAATAGTCTGTTTTTGTAGTTAATAAAACTTATCATATTGGGTTCTCATTTTCACCACTCAACCATTTGTAAGAAATTTATACTCATTGATTATTAAATATTTTCATTCATGAACCAATGAATTGGGACCAAAATCCAATTCTCTTAATTGTTGATAAATGGAGTCAAAATGTAAACTCAATATATAAAATACATATGAATAATAAAATTAAATTCATATATATTTTTTAAGTTAATTAAAGTAATTCCCATACTATTGATTTCAACGAAGTAAGAAACTATTTGATATGAAAAGACTCTCTCCTTATCAAAGGAAAAGATCAATGATGTCTACTTATAATTTGTTTATGTTCCCTAAATAAAATGATAATAAAAGTTTAAGGTATATGTTATATGACTTAGTATGAGATAACTTATATATATTAAAATTATTTACTTGATATAGTAATCGAACAAACCGCAGTTGAACTAGACTGTATGATGTGTCATATCCTGATCTTCATGGATCAATGTAGAAAATGTATATAACCCAATATTTGCTCCTATTTGGGGAAGATAAGAAAATGATGGATCACTTTCCCCATACTTCCCATATTCATTTCTCATTGGCCAGTTATGTCTTGTGCTCACATCAGATAAATACATTTAAAAATATATATATATTCTTGATCCAGATAACCTATCACAATGGAACCTTTAGGATGATTCTTATTATAGACATATTATTTCATTGTGTACATATTTCTTTCAGTATGATACATCCACTGAAATTAACTAGGCCCCCAAGAAGTGTTTCAGTTGAAAGATGAACTGTTAAATGTAGCATGCAAGTGAAAATGGAGGAAATTTTTTTCTTTACTCACACAAAATTAATGGTGCATCTTGCTTCAATTTTATAAATAAATACTTGGATAAATTTTTAGCATAATAGTATCTAAGAAATTTCACAATAGAACCAATATAACCTTTAAATTATTAGATTTAAAATGTTGGATTACTATTGGAATCAATTCATAATGAAGGATGTGATAATCATGAGTTTTATGGATTTTAGTTTCAAACCTGTTATGTTGACTCATTTAGATATATTTCTTGAATAACCATAAGAAACCTTGATAGTATCCAATACTTCTAGAAATTTATTTTTATCTAAAGGTGTCATCACATAATAAGAATAATAAAATTTCCATTTTTTTCCCTGATATACAGAAGATGCATTTCGGGTCGAATACCACAATCTAATAAGTCCTTGAAAGATCAAAAGTAATATTTGGTCTTCCCATTGAAATTTAGAATAATAAAAAGTATCATTTCACTTATATTTTTCTCAATGGTCATTACATCTTAACAATTCCATAAAAAATTTGTAGGCCAATATGAAAAATCAAAAAAGATACTTATCTTTTTCCAATTTAATTGGATTTAGTGTCAACATTTTTCTTCTTTTTAGATTTCATATGAACTTTACCTAATGAAAAACTAAAATCATTCAATTCATTAAGCACATATGTTCCTAAAATATTTTTATGTGGATATTCAGTGACAAAAGTATTATCAAAACTCTGGCGATTCGTCTTGTATTGACGACGCATTGTGTAGAGACCCGAAGCTTAACGTACATTGACATTACATTACATTTGCGGAATACTTAGTATATAAAAAAAACACACACACAAGGACCGTAATAGTTTAGTGTCTTTGGAAACTCGAAACGCAATCTTCTAATCGTGGTGAAAGATCTCCAATATCTCCCATAAATATCTTCCATTTTTTTACCTAAAACCTTTATTTATATCCTGGGGAAAAGAAAACATAAAAGGGTGAGCTCAAATGCTCATTAAGGGTAAACAAAAGAAATATAAATCTCATCGTATACACAAGCACATAACTTTTGGAAATCTTAACCTGCAAAAGAGATCATAATTTCATAACATGGGATAAATCATGGCAGTGAAATGTAATCACAATAATCATAACATAAAACATGAAACTTTGTGGCATTCACACATAATCATAGAGAATCATTTCTTGTTAGTCAAGACTCATTGCCAAGACTATCTTAGTGGACAAAGTCCCTTTTTGAATCGAGTAACCCTCGTTTCAGTCCTGTTTCACTGAACCGGTATAACCTACCATTCCAGCCATGTCTATCTCATGAGATATAAAATCTTTACCCAATGCATTGGAGGGAGATATAGGTCCCAACCATCTCATAATGATACCATTATTATGTGTGCCACAAAATCATAAACCATACATCATTGCATAACCCATGTAATAAAAATGGGAATCTTAAACATCAGGACATCATAAAACAATTCATATACGATAAAGGAATTCATAAAATTAATTCCATCACAACATAATCAAATCAATGTAATAATAGGGATAGAAACATAACCCTTTATTATCTTAGATGGAAAATAATTTTGATAAAACACTTGAACTCCATTCTTGAGGAAAATATCCTTTCTACATCAAAAACACTTTTCTTTTCTTAACATGTCATAAAATTTTAAACTAAAAGAAGTTGATTAAAAATAAACTTGAAAACTTGTAAAGGAAGCTTCTTTGAAATAATGTTTTAAAATCCATTCAGGCCGTATAAGTTAAAAAAAACATTCTTCGTGCTTTTGTCGAAAAAGTCAAAAGTACCTCGTACGAAAAACGACAAAAGATTCCTTTCATATATTTTACTAAAAACTCACCAAAGGGTAAAATTGGATTTATAAAATTGTAGGTGGATAGAAATAACATTACATATTGAGGAAACATAGATGTGGATGATAAAATACACCCCAGTAAATACCAACATATAAACAATCTCGGATAAAAATGAGATTGTGATATTTCCCTTACCTTAGGTCTGATTTGCTTCGTAAGTGTCCGAACCTCTTGTATAATGATTTAAATAATGTTATTAACTTATTACAGAATCATATTCATTGTTATGATATCATATATGGTTCACTTATGACTTTATATTACCTGTTCTTTTGTAAATTCATGTTAAAGTAGCGTTTTGGGTAAAATCATCTCATTTGTCGTTCGTGTTTTTAACTTGTAATTATTAATATGATTACTTGGATCATGATTACTTATACCCAAAATGTAAAAAACTATTTATATGTAATATATATTCATAATATATATATATATATATATATATATATAATATCGATAAATGGAATGAAATACACCGTTCATGGAGACGGTAGTCCGTACGTACGCATGAACGCTGTTTTCGTTTCCTTATTGAAGTGAATGGAATTAAGTAGATGACATACATATAAATTTACATAAATACAGTATCATTATTATTTCATATATTTAATTAGTACCTATTATATATACTTTATAATCATTCATGAATGGTTAATCATTGAGAATGAATCTCATCGCGTCGTGGAGACGGTAGTCCGTACGTACGCACGAGCGATGATATCGTTCTCATGGTCATGGAATTGTGTTGAAGTGTATGTAGACTATTTCAGTATCAATATCACTTTATAATAATCATATATAGTTACTCATTACACCATTATACCCATCCTATTAAGGTGGTGGTGGAAAATAGATTACACCACGGCGTGGAGACGGTATTCCGTACGTACGCACGCGCGGTGATTTCATTTTTCCGTAGGATGGATAGAAGGTGAATTAGGGTTGTTTCATATTTATAATAACATATCAGTATGTAAGTAATACTGATGTTATTACTTTATCATGAAACAACTAAAGAAGAAGAAGTTGAAGAAGAAATAAATTGAAAAGATCGGTAATGGATATTACCTCTTCTTTGAAACGCCTCTTTGAATCCTCCACTTAGGGAACTAAGATTGGTCTTTGAAGAAGACCAGGACCTCTAGGATTATTCTAGGTAAGTGGAGAAGGGATTTTGGCAGGGGTTGGCCGAGCTTGAGGGCTCAAATTGGTGTGAGGAGGAGGGGGATGAGGTGTCCTTTTATAAGGGAGGAGAGGGGCACCTTAGGAATATCTCAAAATATTATTTTATATTAAAGTCAAAATCGGTTTATAATGGTTCCAAATGGTCTTATTTCAAATTTAAAGTGGTGATGGGTCGAAATCCTATCAACCAATAAGATTTAGACAAGTTTAGGTTATTATTTTAACCTTATCAATTAGATTTAACTCTAAGTTAAATAATTTAACTTTTACTGTGACTTTTTGTTTTCTTACACTATATGGTTAATACACTTACTATAACATGCCAAACGAACCCCAAATTGTTTATTATTAATATATATATCATTATATAAGTCATTTCGCCGAACCTTAGATTTTTATGAATAAAATAACAATTAATAATATAATATTTGATTTAAAAACTATTTTGTGTCAATTTTGACACTATTTGATATATGATTTTTGTGAAAGTCATAACAGAAACATATGTTCAAACCAAGTTGATTAAATCAACACTAATATATCATAGTAACCTAGAAAATTAGTGGAATTCATAAAAAGTCTTAAATTACATTTATTTTGGTATTTATAATATCAATTATGTCAATATTTCATTAATAAGATAATTACTGCATCATCTTTGTGTCATAAATAAATTAAATTATTTTATGTCTAAAAATTACAAATAAAAGACCATCATGTAGGAAATATGTTTAGATTTCTAATGAATATTTACAATCGAATTTATCTTATGTAAAACCCTATATTAAAAATGTTTTAGTAAATATACTTTGATTTTAACTCTTTTAACTCTTCTTTGAATTAAATAATAATAAATGTCCTAATCTAATCCAAGTGGGCCTAAATGGTCATATTTTATTCCTAAGCTTGTTTTTGGTCAAATTACACTTATCCAATAGAATTTGGACATGTGTTATGGTAATAATAATATCATTTTTACCCTTAATTACCCTATTTACTTTTAACCGTGGTAAATAAAAGTAAAAAGTTACTATTCACCAAAAATTATTTTCATCTCATTGAACCACATTTTAGTCCTTGATATTAACAGGGTCTCTCGGATTTTTGAAATTCCATTCACAGAAGCGGTAAAATTAAGTTTTATGCAAAATTCAGTTTTTAACCTACCACTTAGTGGTTTCACTATTCATCAAAAATTGAAGTTTTTCAGAAAAATACCAAAAATTAGGCCTAAGTTATATTTGATATTATGAACTCAAAAATGATGTCTATTTTACCAAATTCAAAACATATTAGTTTCATTAACTAATTTAAAAATTAATTCTCATCGTCAAAACAAATAACGTGTTTTTAAGAGATAATAACTATCAAAAGATTGACACTTGTTTATAACTGGTTTAAATGTGAAATTACATTCAATGTCAAACATTGTATTAAATTGTAAAAATATATTCTAAATATACTTTAAAACCACTCAAATTAATAATTTATCACTATTAATTATTTCGATTAAAAAAGTTGTTTTTAATTAAAATTTAGTAATTTTCCACTATTCATCAAAATATGAAAGTTATCCGAAAATTTCACCCTAAGCTAATTTCGATAATCCGAATCCAAAAATGAAGTCCATTTTGAAAAATAAAATTTACAAAATTTAAAAAAGTGGTTATTACTATTCATAATGGCTAGTTTTAATAATATCTTAATAGCATATCGTTGTTTAGTGAAACTTGGTGTTGCGTACAACACACGCTATCGTGGAAGGTCGCGATTGCGTGTAATTCAAGCCAAGTCAGAGATGTGTGTTGTGAAAGCTCCTTTTGGTGTAGCGTATAACAGAAGACATTAATGAAATTAAAAAGAATATTTTTCATAAAATCTCGGGGTGTTACATTCTACCCCCCTTAAAATGAATTTCGCCCTCGAAATTCGTCTGGGTTATAAAAGGTTTACTACTCGAAAGTTTGTTTAATAGAAACCCACATCGTAAAAAGGGAATACCAAAACCAATCTTTAAAAACAAAGGTATGAAACGTAACGGTTACCCAAATAAACTAATCACTAGGTTTCCACATAGGTGAAAATATGGATATGGAAGAGAAATCTAATCATCATGTTCTGATAGAGAGTGGTAGAGAACATGACTATAGAAAAGCTAGCAATCACAAATCCATAAATTTCTGACGATCTAAGGTACCATCTGATTAATAAGATATAAGAGCACTAGGACAACATTTTTGGTTTTCAAGATCGTTTCCCTAAAGTTGATGAATTAAAAGAAATACTTGCATGATTTTGGTACAATCTCATTGTTGTTCGTGAATTGAACAATTTCCACTTCATCCCTTAAATAAATGAAGTTGAATTTGTTATTCGTGATGTGTTAGCAGATCATGTGATAGAATGATGGGTCATTCCATCTCTTTCAAACAAAAGGTTAGAAAAAGTTATAAGTCTATCTTATGGTTAGATTAATCATATATGGTTCCAAAAATGAACTTATACTTCATATATCATACCTCTTAATAAAATAAAACTAGTTTATACTAACCATGGACTTCCTGTGGGCCCGTTGTAGGCGATAAAGGCCAGTCACACTTCGGTTGTGGGTTCGATTCCCACAGCCTTGTCTGACGCGATGGGTTGTCGCCCGTCTTGCAGGTTGTCCTTTTTTTTAAAACTACATTACTATAACATCCCATCAATAATATCGAAAAAACTTCTATCCTTAAACAATACTAACTTATTTCCAACATAATCCATTCCAATCTTTAGGCTTATCCATAATACTGCAGTCCACTCTCATAATATAGTGAAAACGATTACCAGAGATTTAATACCATCGTTGATCCCCATATATCATAAGATATGTCTTGTTGGTCACATTCTAAACATTCAAAGTCCTTAATCATGTATTTTCTTGAATACCCATTGGACCTTAGTGAAAACATGAATGCAGTTAAAAGTTAACACTTTCCACATACCAAAATCCTCAAAATTCTATATACTCAAACCATGATATCACTTAGTCCTTATATCAATCATGAGCTCATGAATACTGTTAAACATTTCATTTTCTCGTTTTCCATTCATTATGCGCATATCATCTTATTTCCAAAAAAAAATATCTCAATCACTTTGAATACCACATTAGACCAACACATAAATATTCCAATATTCCACGATACTATATACAACATTATTTTGGAATCCCATTACATAAACACTTAATCATTCCACCACATCGTTGTCATATTCAACATCACCAATAGTGATCGCATGTGACTTCCCTTTATCCTTTACCTTAAGTGGTTGCTCATGTTGATCATCACTAACCCTTGGATTAGGGCATTTATTGGCATAATGTCCCATCTCCTTGCACTTGAAACATTGAAGTGTTGGTGGTGCGTTCTCTGCAGTCTTTTCTTTATTCACATCATTAGAAACCCTTTTCCCACTACTTCGACACCCAGCTGCTCGATGACCTTCTTTTCCACACTTAAAACATTTTCTAGTCCCTTTAAGACAATCTCCACCATGCTTCTTTCCACACTTTGAGCATAAGGAAACATTCATCTTCTTTTCACCATTATTCTGAGATTTATCCTTGAACTCCATCTTTCGTTTCTTGTCAAAACCATGAGATGGATATGTAACACCAACTTCCATTTCTACCTTGATATCACAACACACAATTTCTTCATAGCTACTGAAGTCTCTTATAGCTAATGCCCTTCGAAGACTTGGTTTTAAGCCACTGAAAAATCGATCAACTTTACTTTCAGGTTGGATGATAATGCCAGATGCATACCTTGCAAGTCTTGTAAAATTCACTTCGTATATACCAACAGATTCATCATCCTTCTGCTTCAGCTCAAGAAACTCCTTTTCCATCTTTGTTCGAAGAATACGAGGGAAGTACTTACTGAAAAACAAGTTCTTGAACTCGTCCCATTCCATGGACTCAATTTCATCTCTTGGCCTCGTATTCTTGATAAGATTCCACCATTGATCAGCATCACCTTCCAAACGATATACTGCTAAGATGACTTTATCATGTTCAGAACATTGAAGAACTGAAAATATCTTTTCAGTGGTACTGATCCATTGTTCAGCAACAATTGGATCAGAAGTCCCACTGAAAGAAGGTGGACGTTGCCTCATGAAGGACTCAATAGAATATTGTTCCCTTCTCTGCTCATTTGGAAGTCCAGAATGATTCATAGCTTGTGTAAGTATAGCAATAAGATTTTGCACTCCATCTCCCATAACATTTGTTTGTTCAGGAGGGCAATTATTGCATTGTCCATTGCATTGATCAACACGGTTCCTTCGGGTTCCAGCCATCGTCTAAAACCCAAAAAGAATAGTGTGAGAGGCAAAAATCATGCCAGGGAAAACCAAATAATAAAGGGGGAGTATCCTCAATATCTAACTTCTTAGGTTAAATTCTAAGATCGTTACCGTATTTATAGGACTGTATCCTATACGTATACTTATCCTTAGGGACATCCCTAGACATACCTTAGAAATATCTCTAGGGATCTCACTAACGTTTTCGCTTCCTAGTTTCCAAAGGTTGACTAAACCTTTCCTCTGATACCAACTGTAGAGACTCGAAGCTTAACGTACATTGACATTACATTACATTTTCGGAATACTTAGTACATAACAAAAACACACACACAAGGACCGTAATAGTTTAGTGTCTTTGGAAACTCGGAACACAATCTTCTAATCGTGGTGAAAGATCTCCAATATCTCCCATAAAGATCTTCCCTTTTTTTTACCTAAAACCTTTCTTTATATCCTGGGGAAAAGAAAACATAAAAGGGTGATATCAAATGCTCAGTAAGGGTAAACAAAAGAAATATAAATCTCATCGTATACACAAGCACATAACTTTTGGAAATCTTAACCTGCAAAAGAGATCATAATTTCATAACATGGGATAAATCATTGCAGTGAAATGTAATCACAATAATCATAACTTAAAACATGAAACTTTGTGGCATTCACACATAATCATAGAGAATCATTTCTGGTTATTCAAGACTCATTGCCAAGACTATCTTAGTGGACAAAGTCCCTTTCTGAATCGAGTAACCCTCGTTTCAGTCCTGTTTCACTGAACCGGTATAACCTACCATTCTAGCCATGTCTATCTCATGAGATATAAAATCTTTACCCAATGCATTGGAGGGAGATATAGGTCCCACCCATCTCATAATGATACCATTCTTATGTGTGCCACAAAATCATAAACCATACATCATTGCATAACCCATGTAATAAAAATGGGAATCTTAAACATCAGGACATCATAAAACAATTCATCTACGATAAAAGAATTCATAAAATTAATTCCATCACAACATAATCAAATCAATGTAATAATAGGGATAGAAACAGAACCCTTTAATATCTTAGATGGAAAATAATTTTGATAAAACACTTGAACTCTATTCTTGAGGAAAATATCCTTTCTACTTCAAAAACACTTTTCTTTTCTTAACATGTCATAAAATTTTAAACTAAAAGAAGTTGATTAAAAATAAACATGAAAACTTGTAAAGGAAGCTTCTTTGAAATAATGTTTTAAAATCCATTCAGGCCGTATAAGTTAAAAAAACATTCTTCGTACTTTTGTCGAAAAAGTCAAAAGTACCTCGTACGAAAAACGACAAAAGATTCCTTTCATATCTTTTACTAAAAACTCACAAAAGGGTAAAATTGGATTTAAACAATTGTAGGTGGATGGAAATAACATTACATATTGAGGAAACATAGACGTGGATGATAAAATACACCCCAGTAAATACCAACGTATAAACAATCTCGGATAAAAATGAGATTGTGATATTTCCCTTACCTTAGGTCCGATTTGCTTCGTAAGTGTCCGAACCTCCTGTATAATGATTTAAATAATGTTATTAACTTATTACATAATCATATTCATTGTTATGATATCATATATGGTTCAATTATGACTTTATATTACCTGTTCTTTTGTAAATTCATGTTAAAGTAGCGTTTTGGGTAAAATCGTCTCATTTGTCGTTCGTGTTTTTAACTTGTAATTATTAATATGATTACTTGGATCATGATTAATTATACTCAGAATGTAAAACATGATTTATATATAATATATATTCATAATATATATATATATATATAATATCGATAAATGGAATGAAATACACCGTTCATGGAGACGGTAGTCCGTACGTACGCATGAATGCTGTTTTCGTTTCCTTATTGAAGTGAATGGAATTAAGTAGATGACATACATATAAATTTACATAAATCCAGTATCATTATTATGTCATATATTTAATTATTACATATTATATATACTTTATAATCATTCATGAATGGTTAATCATTGAGAATGAATCTCATCGCGTCGTGGAGACGGTAGTCCGTACGTACGCACGAGCGATGATATCGTTCCCATGGTCGTGGAATTGTGTTGAAGTGTATGTAGACTATTTCAGTATCAATATAACTTTATAATAATCATATATAGTTACTCATTACACCATTATACCCATCCTATTAAGGTGTTGGTGGAAAATAGATTACACCACGGCGTGGAGACGGTATTCCGTACGTACGCACGCGCGGTGATTTCATTTTTCCGTAGGATGGATAGAAGGTGAATTAGGGTTGTTTAATATTTATAATAACATATCAGTATGTAAGTAATACTGATGTTATTACTTTATCATGAAACAACTAAAGAAGAAGAATTTGAAGAAGAAAGAAATTGAAAAGATCGGTAATGGATATTACCTTTCTTTGAAACGCCTCTTTGAATCCTCCACTTAGGGAACTAAGATTGATCTTTGAAGAAGACCAGGACCTCTAGTATTATTCTAGGGAAGTGGAGAAGGGATTTTGTCAGGGGTTGTCCGAGCTTGAGTGCTCAAATTGGTGTGAGGAGGAGGGGGAGGAGGTGTCCTTTTATAAGGGAGGAGAGGGGCACCTTAGGAATATCTCAAAATATTATTTTATATTAAAGTTAAAATCGGTTTATAATGGTTTTAAAGGGTCTTATTTCAAAGGTAAAGTGGTTATGGGTCGAAATCCTATCAACCAATAAGATTTAGACAAGTTTAGGTTATTATTTTAACCTTATCAATTAGATTTAACTCTAAGTTAAATAATTTAACTTTTACCGTGACTTTTTGTTTTCTTACACTATATGGTTAATACACTTACTATAACATGCCAAACGAATCCCAAATTGTTTATTATTAATATATATATCCTTATCTAAGTCATTTGGCAGAACCTTAGATTTTTATGAATAAAATAACAATTAATAATATAATATTTGATTTAAAAACTATTTTGTGTCAATTTTGACACTATTTGATATATGATTTTTGTGAAAGTCATAACAGAAACATATGTTAGGAAAAAGTTGATTAAATCAACACTAATATATCATAGTAACCTAGAAAATTAGTGGAATTCATAAAAAGTCTTAAATTACATTTATTTTGGTATTTATAATATCAATTATGTCAATATTTCATTAATAAGATAATTACTGCATCATCTTTGTGTCATAAATAAATTACATTATTTGATGTCTAAAAATTACAAATAAAATACCATCATGTATGAAATCTTTTTATATTTCTAATGAATATTTACAATCGAATTTATCTTATGTACAACCCTATATTAAAAATGTTTTAGTAAATATACTTTGATTTTAACTCTTTTAACTCTTCTTTGAATTAAATAATAATAAATGTCCTAATCTAATCCAAGTGGGCCTAAATGGTCATATTTTATTTCTAAGATTGGTTTTGGTCGAATTACACTTATCCAATAGAATTTGGACATGTGTTATGGTAATAATAATATCATTTTTACCCTTAATTACCATATTTACTTTTAACCGTGGTAAATAAAAGTAAAACGTTACTATTCACCAAAAATTATTTTGATCTCATTGAACCACATTTTAGTCCTTGATATTAACCGTGTCTCTCGGATTTTCGAAATTCAATTCACAGAAGCGGTAAAATTAAGTTTTATGCAAAATTCAGTTTTTAACCTACCACTTAGTGGTTTCACTATTCATCAAAAATTGAAGTTTTTCAGAAAAATACCAAAAATTAGGCCTTAGCTATATTTGATATTATGAACTCAAAAATGATGTCTATTTTACCAAATTCAAAACATATCAGTTTCATTAACTAATTTAAAAATTAATTCTCATCGTCAAAACAAATAGCATGTTTTTAAGAGATAATAACTATCAAAAGAATGACACTTGTTTATAACTGGTTTAAATGTGAAATTACATCCAATGTCCAACATTGTATTAAATTGTAAAAATATATTCTAAATATACTTTAAAACCACTCAAATTAATAATTTATCACTATTAATTATTTCGATTAAAAAAGTTGTTTTTAATTAAAATTTAGTAATTTTCCACTATTCATCAAAATATGAAAGTTATCTGAAAATTTCACCCTAAGCTAATTTTGATAATCCGAATCCAAAAATGAAGTCCATTTTGAAAAATAAAATTTACAAAATTTCAAAAAGTGGTTATTACTATTCATAACAGCTAGTTTTAATAATATCTTAATAGCATATCGTTGTTTAGCGAAACTTGGTGTTGCGTACAACACACGCTATCGTGGAAGGTCGCGATTGCGTGTAATTCAAGCCAAGTCAGAG
Source organism: Viscum album (assembly GCA_963277665.1). Taxonomy (NCBI): domain Eukaryota; kingdom Viridiplantae; phylum Streptophyta; class Magnoliopsida; order Santalales; family Viscaceae; genus Viscum; species Viscum album. Next base: position 1,764,414,816 of record OY728123.1, read on the forward strand.
ATGTGTGTTGTGAAAGCTCCTTTTGGTGTAGCGTATAACAGAAGACATTAATGAAATGAAAAAGAATATTTTTCATAAAATCTCGGGGTGTTACACATTGGAATGAATCGTTGACGCCCTATGAAACTGAAACTATGAAAATATTTGAGACTTATCAATTGTATATTCTTTTGAAAAATATGACATGATAGTTTTACCTTTTTTCTCCAACCATACATTATTTCATTAGTAGGGAAATCATTTATAATCTATAGAAGGGAAGCACACATCTGAATTTTTTTTACAGAAGCATCAAATGTGAACACACCTATATCCTAATGTTTCTTCAAATATCTTATTAAAGGTTGCAAGTAGATGACAATATCATTCCCCAGATCAAAAGGTCTATATATTAGTATAATCAAGAAATTGAATGGTTTTTTCAAAAAAATACATGGAGGAATATTATAAACATGAATAAAATCTATCCACGTGTTATGAGTAGTAGGAATATGACCAAACAGATTAAAAATGTCATAGGATAGACCCAACCTGACATTAGGCACCTCAATTGAAAAATTGGGAAGTTTTTCATCAAATTATCACCATGATAATCCATCTGTATGGTTAATTAACTCATCATTACCTTTAATTCTCTCACCATAATGTCATTACATATTGGATGATATTTCTATAGATAAGAATATATTTTGAATCATGTGAGTCAATGGAAAGTGACACATGACTTTATATGGAACACGAGATGGTGTTCCATCTTTATTTTCCTTCCATAAAGATGTATCTATTTTTTACAGTCATTAAGGTTATCTATTTACTACATAAATAAACAACAATCTTTTGGATAAGAATAAATTTTATTAGTAGAAAATATGAGCTACTTAATTAAATTTCACTCCTTATAATGATTTGAGGGAATATCTCCACAATCAGGAAGAAATTACCTTATAAATGTAATAATACAATAAATTGATTTATTAGAAATTCCATACATGGTTCTTCTATGATATAATCATATTAAAAATTCAAATTCTGTCATTTTAGAACATTCCTGATATACAAGAGTTCTATCATCATCCATTAATATTTTAACTCTCTCAACATCATCTTCTTTAGTATTTTCCTCATGTGTATTGATATCATTAACTTTTTGCAATGGCATATTATCTCTCTCGTGATGATGCACAAATGGAAATTAATCAAATATCAAATTATCCATACCACTTCTTTATTTCTATTCATGAACAATAGAATATTTTATCATCTCTCTATTGTGATACCAAACATAATAGTTTTTTTAAATTCAGATTTCATTATATTCTAGCTAACTTCTTTCTAGATTAACCATGGTCTTCCAACATAATTATAACATGGACACTGTATAAGACCTCCATCTAAAGCATTGTTAAATAAAAAATATAAAAAATCAATTTTTTTTGAAACTCAGTTGAAATCTGACCGGTATGATACATCCAGCTTTTATCCATTCTATTATAAGGGAAAAATTTACGTTCCAATAAAAAAAGTAAACCATAATTACAAAATTCATTAAAACCAATTTCAATATGAAATTCATCAATGAAACTAATATTTATAAACTAAAAAATATATATCCAAAATGTAATAAAGGAGAGGGAAGATTACAATTGTATGATATATGAAATTCAATACAAAATTTGTTATAAAAAACTACTCATCTCTAATTGGAAAGGATTCATTTCTATTTTAATGTGTAATTTTAATCTTAATGAGATGTCATTAAAGGAATAGATTTTGTAACCATATTACTTGAATAATCGAAAGATCATGTTCAATGAAAATAATTATATATTATTTGATGTATATTGACACAAAAAAATAAAATAAACCATTTAAATAAATTATCTAAAGACTCATAAATAAACATTTCAAACATTATTTAAAAACATGAAAGGGTCAAAAAACTACACAACAATGAGTAAGAAAAATATTGAATGTTTTTTAAATATTTTTTATTTGAATATACCATTAAATTAAAAACATTTTATTTAATATAAAAAAATACCTAGAAAAAAATCCACAGTCATATTTTCAAATATAATCATTTAACTATTTATTTCATATTATAAATCAAGTGTAGTATCATCAAAGGCATATTATTAAAAATGAAATGTATAGAAGAGACTACCTACCAATATAATCTATCAATGATATCATAAAGCTTCAATAATAATAAATAAACCTCCTATAATGAATAAAACAATTTTTATGCCCAATTGATTCCAAATGAGTCATCATCATAAACTAATAATAACAAATATCCAAATGAAAACCATGAAAATAACTTCCAATAACCACTATAAATCATATTTAACAAAAAGAAAAATTCCCTACATAATAAGTGTACTATTTTATCCCATATTAAATAAATCCCTAGAATAATTTATCAAACATCTTACCTCCAAAAAAATAATTCTGAACATTTTTTAAATAATCTTCCTCAAACTCCTTTTTTTCTAGAGCATATGGAATCATTATCACCTCGACTAAGTTTCACATTTCCTTTATCAAAATATCCATCCAAAAAGGGGGTATATAAACTTGATAATATAAACATACATAGTAAGAAATATCCAAAATGGAAAATACACATTTCGACACCATATATTCATAATAATGAAAAAGTAAAATCATAATAATTATTCCTGAGATTAGAAACAAAGTTCACACATTGGTATGAATATACTGGTAGTCCCATCATGGATATAAAATTAAAAATCAAACATCAGCCATAAATATAGATCTATGGAATAATAAAGTTTCATCCAAATTATAATCATTAAACCAAAATCTATAAAATAAAACATCAATCAGAAAGAACCTTATTTTAAATAATCTAAAACAATCATAACTGAAATGTACCTCGGTTTGGTTTTCAAACACAGATAAAAATTAAAATAATAATAATCAGAATAAAAGAAGGATTTGGAACTCACTATCAAATAAGATCAGAATCATAAAATCACTAAATTAGGGGAGAACATTGGAGGAGGAGAGGAATCCATCATTACTCAGGTGAGGGGAACATGACTCCACTTGGAGGGGAGATGTGACTCGATGAGTGAAGGGGGGATGGTGGTTGGGGGAAAACAAGGGACTCTATCCTAATGATTTAAAACAAACTATTGGGATAGATGAGCTATACCCATGGTTTACATAAACCTTCAGTATAGAGAGAATCCATGAAAGATATACCCACATTTTCTATAAATTGAGGATATAACACTGTAGAGATAGACCATATTTTTATTAGTGTCACCGTACAGTGAAGTGGGAGACTCTGGATGAGAGTATAAATAAATACCATCATTGAAACCTAATATATATATATATATAATTAATAAGTAATTAATAAATCAATTCATGTATAATAAAACATAATAATTTAACTATGTAATTAATAATCACATACGTCATCCGATCAAAGATTTTTCAACATAAGTCTGTTATTGTGGACATCATTCCTAGTGGAATTTGAATATCTATGCGTCTAATTCCACATATGGATAAGATTTTTATACTTATATTTCATAATAGAAAATTATACATTTGATTTCCAAATAAGAAGGAATGAAAAATATACCATCATCTAGGCTGGGACTCCAATAAAATATTAGAAAAAATGGTGTCGGGTATGTAGAGCTAAGCGAGAGATGCACTCCCATATCCACATCTGGAAATGAATAACAAATCCCATAATTTTCATATTATCAATGTGACATTCATTTCATAGCACTTTGTATTTATAATCAAGTCATGAAGACCAAAATCTATACCCCCTTCAGGGCATAAGTCCTCAAGTAATGGTAAATACATCAAGTGGGAAAATGTAATGTAATGATGAATGAAGATAGTGATACCTATAAGTATCATAATTTATTTACGCGCAAATCTCATATGGTGATCACGTCAGCATCTTCAACTAGTTGGGTGAAGTTATCATCTATCCATGACATGCATAATTGAACCACGATGATAGACCTACCATCATCCCGAGCCTTAATGCCTAATATTTTTTTAACTAAATCAAACCAATCCACAATAAATTGGCCCATCACATAGACACCCTTGATGGGTAATCCCAACATAATGGACACATCCTTCAAAGTAAAAGTAATCTATTCCTCTAGAAAATGAAATGTATGTTTCTTTTTCCTTAATATCTCTACTAGGTAAGAAATGAGATGAAGATCGATAAAGGTGAAGTCAAACATATCTAAAACATAGAATCCAACATTATGAAGATGAAATACAATGATAGGAGGTGGTGAAACATGATGGAAATGATGTGATATCCATACACTCAGATTAGGAACCTGATGTCCCTTTATGACTATACCTAAAACATGTATGCCCTGGAATGTGAGTAATAGAAGCCCCTACATCTATACATTTGATATGATCATAACTTTTTATAGTAAATTTATTACAATTTGTAAAATAATTTTTAAAAAAATACAAGAATAAAAATAATGTAGACAATTGACATTCATGATTAAACATTATGATGAAAAATAAAATAACCAAATAAATATTACTGATGTTGTTGGATTAATCTAGAAATTTTCTATTTTAATGATCTTAAATCATATTTAATTTACTTCAAAATATTTCAGTGTGTATATGGATGTAAGTTATTTTCTAAAGAATTATGAAAATTGTTCTGAGTCTAGAATTAAATGTATGATTGATATATCGACTATGATGAGAATTCTATATAGTACAAGTGACTGCATGATATTCATGTAGTCATATTAGAAGGGAATTTGATGTTCTATTTACTAACACTTTATTTTGAAGAATCAATGAATCCATGTTTTCCCAAAAAAATCACAACCTTCTAGAAAAGCTTCATTTGGCCACTTCATGTGGTTTCCGAAACATATTTAAAGAAAAATTATTTTAGAGGTCAAACCTATTTTTATTCATTTCTATAATGTGTTTAACTTATTAATATTTGAAATATCACAAAATAATTTTTGATTCTATCCTGAAATGAAACAACCCAAAAAATGAAACAAGCTAGAAAATAAACAAGCCAAAAATAAAACAATCCAGAAATGAAAAGGCCTAAATACGAAAACCATTACATAGTAATGATAAAATACACAAACTCAATCAAATATTTTATGAAGTGGAGTCCCTTACATCCAATTTGGTTATTTTTTATGAGCATTACCTTCTATATGAAAAATCATACATCGTAGTCTTACTCTACATTCTTGAGGTCAGGATATCTCATTTCTAATATGAGTAGACTTTAGTCATTCCGGAGGGTACAACCTGGTAATATTGTTGGTGTCAGTTCCCTATAATCAACTTTATTAGTAAATTTTTTAAATTTTTTCAATATTAATGACGTTCCATATCATATTATTATTGTTCTTCTGCATTAATTTTGTATGTGATAATGTCCTAAGAATATGTGTCACATTGAAAGGTCATATAAGTTCCCTGCTATGATGAGAAACTTGATGTTCCATTCCAGTATTCTTGAATATATGTTCTATGGCTGGATGATATTGCATAAAGAGACACAAAATATATAGAATATTAAGTGTTGGTGTATCAAAAGACATTGATAAACCTTATCATGGTGGTCGCCCTTGATAATATCCAAGAGAGAAGGTTATGAGAATAGACCAATCAATAGGATATTGAAATTTCCATGTGTTATCGGATATTCCTATCTGTAGACATGTGTACTGATCCTTAGACTTTATGATTGTCATTAATGAATATCATGACTAACGTAATTTGATTTATTGATGAAAAGTGTGATGAAATATACTCATGGTGAGGTAGACTACATTGGGCACATCATGAGGATATTGCATTAATGGATAATTAGAGAAAGGATATATCCCTTCTATCCTTTTATGAAAGTTGATATCTCATGCCCTTTAATGGGAATGAAACTGCCTACATAAATCCATGGTCATGGTGTTAGGTGGATGAGTTCATTTCTAGAAAGTCAATGATAGATAAATTGTGTATATAATTTGATGACACTTGCGTGCAACCTGCTTGATTGGATATATCATGATAAATGGATTATAATACATCGTAAGCATTCATGGGAGTTTGGATGTCGTTGTGATGTTAACTTCTTTCTCTATGCGTGTCTTGGCATGGTGCGAGATGCTAACCTTATTTGTTAGAAGGTTATGAATAATTCCACTGAGGAATAGGCCTTGAGGGTCACAAATTAAGTATATATGAAATGTTAGTTAAATTCAACTATTGAGTTTAACAAGTTAAAATAAATAATATGTTTTAGTTTTGGTTGATCACCATAAGTTAATTACAAGTTATTCAAAATAATAAGTGAGTTAAATAATAATAAATATTTATTTTCAAATTTTAAAAGTACAATATTTATTATATTTATTGTAGAATAATGAAGTGACATTTATTTATAAATAGTCATTATTCAAGGATTGGTAAATGTCGATGAAGGAAAACAAACCGAGTTTAATGGTCTAATTGGAAATGGTATAAATGATATTTATTTTTATTCTTAATGTGTTACACATGTAACATGATTAATAATAATAATATTATTATTGGAAATATGGTCAATTAAGAATTATAAATATTTAAATGATTTAGTTTGAAATTTTCCAACCCGAAACCATCCATAATATATATCTAATTATTTCACTTTTCATATTCACTTTTTTGTGCATAATGGATAGAGAGACTCTCTCAATCCCAAGAGAGTGATCTAAAGATCTAGAGTGCACTCCCTCTTCCTAATATCTCAGTCCATTGATAGAAAATCAAGGGTTATTTATTCTTTGAAATATATAAGCTATAATCAACCAAAAAAATGCAAGTGATCAAGATCAGATGTGCTAACACCGGGTGATTATACAACAACAATTAGATATTGAGGTGCATGTGTGGATCACCTATAGAGGGATTTTATATTTGGATTATATAGCACAACGATGGTGTGATGTGATATATTAAACCAAATAATTAACAAAATATTAATTACAAGTTAGTGTAATTCTATATCTACTTATAAATTAATTATAAATTACATGTGAAGATCCTCCTCTTATAGTTTTTGATCTTTAATAACATCAAGTAATCTATGTTTTTTTTGACATGATGTCCTCGTCATGTGAGATAGTGATGGAATGTAAATTATTACTAAAGGCAGAGTTGTTCATGCCATTAAAGGATGCTTCCTTTGTTATTGGAAGCTACAAGTGGTATCAGAGGGGTCACATGTTTAATTTATAATTATTTATTATTCATTAATTAGTTTCATGTTTTTTCATTTTAGTTTAATGATATTGATTCGTTTTAATATTTGAACATCATCATCTTTTCCTTTCTTCATTCTCACCAATATTACCAGTAATCGATTAATGTTTAGAAATAAAGAAACATTTGAAGAACACCATACAATGGTTCTAAAGGCTCTTCCTTGGCAAAAAACAAAACACATGAATGTACTTCCTACATACATGTCGTGTACTTTTTTTGGCATTCTAATCTCACAATAAAGTCAGATAAATTTGAGGAAATCATATCTAATATCAGATAAAAGTGGATCGACATGTAGATCCAGACAGACTGGCTCACATCTTGAAGAACTACACACCGTGTAACCACTATACATGATGTACAGTCCATGTTTTCTCATGGTTGAGAACACATGGTGTCCGAGTGAGTTGTGTAACAGATATGCAACATGGGGATAAATGAGTAGTAAAACTATGAGTCCACATTCCATGTATTCTTGGTACACTCCATATACCTCAAACATGTCCACAAAAAGAAATATTGTGAGTTCCAAGGCATATGTTGTAGACATGGGTAGAAGACAGTACACACTGTGTACTTTTTTGCATTCTGTGTATTTTACTGTAGATAGTGTGTCTAATTTTCTTCATAAAGAAAAATTAAATACATAATCAAACCTATTCACATGTGTTCCTTTCCTCTGAGCTCTAGAATATTCTTAACATTCTATGAATTTTTAGGGGATTTAATGGATTTGTTAATGGGTTTTTAATTTTTTTTAAGGGATAGGGTATGAAATATTTTAAAAAAGGGGCCCCATGAAGTATTTTGAGAATTAAGCATGAACGCAGTTCACACTTCTCCCTCTCGGCCAAAGAGGCATGAACTCTGTTCACGACTCTATATATATATCCGTGTGTGTGTGTTATTATTAATTTATTTCTCTAATGAATAATATAATATTTATTATTAATATTCATCCTTATGAATATTAGTTATAAACAATTTTTAATTTTTTTGTTAATATAAAATATTTACAATTTGTTAATAAATAATATATTTATCAATAATTTATTGTTTTATTTATTATTAATTAATATTATATTATTATGTTTTTAATTAAATAATAATAAGAAACTAATATTTATATAATTTTAATCATAAATATTAGTTAAATTTATTATTGAAGTAATTATTAGTAATATATTAATATGTAGTTTTTTATTAAATATCAATTGTTTTACTTGATATTAATTGATAATAGATTATTATGTTATTAATATAGAAAATAGCATTATAGATAATATCTATTGTATAATAATACAAATAAAATTACTTTTATTTTAAAAAATACTTAATAGTTAATAATTATATTATTATTTTAAAATTTTAATTATAAATCTTTGTTAAATTTTTTGCTGATAGAATTATATGTAATTTTTTAATATGTTAATTATTTATTAATTATCAAATGTATTATTTATTATTAATTAATAATATATTAATATGGTATTAATATAATTAATATCATTATAGGTAATATATATTGTATAATAATGTAAATAAAATAATTTTTATTTTGAAAAATATTTACAAATTAATAATTATATTTTTTTGTCATTTATTATTAAATCAAAGCAAAGGCCTCTTTAACTGGGTAGAGGGAGACCCATTACATAGGCCAAAGGCCCAGTGGGCATTTAGCCCATTACATGGCCCATAGGCCAATTTGTTTGGGCCAATGCCCATTCTATGAATAGTACCACAACAATACCTGCATTGCTATAGTGCCGCACAGTACCCGCTGCTGCTATAGTACCCCGCTACCGCTACAGTGTCTGCCATTGCTATAGTGCTGCCACTACTACAGTACCTGTGTCCAATGGGTTTTAAACCCCCATTTTTCTTGTAGAATTAAGGGGTACTTACCACTGAGCCAAACCCCAACTACTTAATAATTACATTATTCATAATATATTATGTTATATTATTAATTAAAAACATATATAAGAAATAAGATAATATTTATTATTAATTTTAATTATACTTATCGGAATGAAAATAATAATATTATTAATATTTATTAATTAATTTAAGATGATTATTTATTATATTAATACTTAATATTATAATCCATAATATATATAATTAATAATCATCTTAAATGAATTATTAAATATTAATAATATTTATTTAATTTGAAATAATTATATTATTAATATTTAATAATAAATATAAGTATATTATTTATTATACATAATATGAACAATAATACTAATAAGTATTGATATAAATAACATATAGTAATTATTGTTATTATTACCAATATAGTTGTTAGTATTAATGTTTCTTATTTGATCAAAATTATTTTCATAAATTTCCAATTATATCAATTGATTGATTTATTCATCATTATCTAATATATTAGTATGTTTTTAAATAATTTATAAATAATTATTTCAAAAACATAAAACATGTATTAATCAAATCTATATATGTGGCTTGGATGCACATTTGTGCCACAATCAAGTGTATATATAAGGTGCCTATGTCGTGTCTATCTACATTTCTGCTTTGGAATATTCTATTCTTGTATATCATCATTGGCACCCACCTCCACATCATCCAGCGTGGCAGGTAGTGGATGTATAGTCTCGTCGCCTATACCCTATCCCACCACTAAGGATAGTGGTTGCTGACTGTAACTCTCATCAACATATGAACTAGATGGTTATTGTACTGCTGATATCAGTAGATCAAAGGCTAACAATGAATTCAATGCAAACTAATCAGTTTATATCTTTACAAAAAAATATAACATGCTAACAGACCCTGTCTATGCCTATGCCTATGGCTGCGGTTAGGGATCATATGTAATAGGAGCTGGAGGAGAATTTGGATGATCATGAGGAACACCCTCCTCTTATGTCACATCTACATTCATGATAGGGTCATCACCCCTGGAAAATCTATATCAGGCTCAATAGCCTTAACATCGTCAGGAGAATCAAAGAAAATCCCATGATAAATATTTTACATGGGAGGAATCAACTATGTCACAACTCTATGAAAATATGCCGGGTCAAATGTGCCTCCCTCTACCGGATTAGATATTTGAAGGAGTTGGGTAATATGAGCATCCTATAAAAACAAATTAAGTAATGTTAACAAAAAATGTTCAATAGTGGAATGAATAATTTTTACCAAGTCATGATAGCCCTGTATATGACACATAAGAAGTCTCAGTAGGGACATATGATACCAAGGTACATAATCCAACTGATTGAATAAATGTATACATACTGTGTCGGCCCCTCATAATCGGGACTCATCTCATCTGTCCCACAACTCAATATATCCCACATGATATCACCTCCAATCAAAGTCTTGCTTCCATGACATTTACAACGAATGATGTGAAGGTAACTGACTTGGTGGTGTAGGAATGGGCTGAGAGAATTTGGACTACACCATAACGCTATCAGTATTACGCCACTTATTAATATGAAAATGAATTAGAGGAATGATGCTTGATCTGATAGAAAAAATCACCATTCAATATGATTGGAGATTTTGGATGATAGCCTCAGTATATGGAATCCATGAAATATGAAAAAAATAGAATAATTAATTAATAAATTAAGACATGTACAATAAAAAATAATTATTTAACTATATAATTAATAACAACTTACATTTTCTGGTCAAAGACTGTCTAGTATATGTTTTTAAGAATGGACATTGTGTTTGGCTGTATATGAATTTATATGTGTCTAACTACACATATAGATAAAATTTTTATAGTTATATTTTATAAAATAAAGTTATATATTTAATTTTGACATTAGATGGAAGGAATAACATACCATCATCCACATAGATACTCTACTACAATATCAGCAGGCAATAGCATGTATGAATGTGGGGCTAAGTAAAGGATGTGCTCCTATATCCAAATCTATATAAGAATAACACATCCTATTATATTTGTCTTATCAATGCGACATGATCTACATAGCACTCTGTATGTATATACAAGACATGGATACCCCCTTTTATACCGTTTTCCTTGTCCAAGCCCTCCAATAAAGGTAAGTACATCAAATGTAAAAATGTTTTCAAATGATTAATGAATATCCTTCCACTGATCAGCTTTAAAATGTATGCATGTGAAAATCGTAGCATGATGATCTCGTTGGCATCAGTGGAAGGATGAGAGAAGTGATGTTCTATCCATGGCATGCATAATCTACAACCGACGATGGACCCACCATCATCACGAACCTCAATGCTCATTAATCTATGAACCATATAAAACCAATATTCACCCACTCATCCTATCACAAGTGCACTATTGATGGGGAGACCCAACATAATGGACCCATCCTGGAGTGCAATTGTCATCTTCCCCTATGTAAAATGGAATATATGTCTCTCTAGACTCCATCTTTCTATGAGAACAACAATGAGTTACTGATAAACAAATGTTAAGTCTCACATTGCTACACTATATAACATAGAACAATGAAGATAATGGACGATAGCAGAAGGTCCTGCAACATGATAAAAATAATGAGATCTCTGTACACTCAAAGTAGGCACTGAATATCTCTCTAAAACCTATCATGAAATATTCCTTTATTAGAATCTGATCAATGGAAGACCCAAAATCTATAAATTTTATATCATCATTAATATTTTATAGCTAATTCAATAAATTTTTTAAACTAGTTTAAAAAACTACAACATGAAAAATGAGGTAGGAAATTAACATGTATAACTCAATAGTATGATTAAATAAGAGGTAAAAATATATATGTGACTGATGTTATTGTATTAGTCTATCAATTTATTATTTCAAATATCTATAATAATGTTTAATTTTTTTATAAATATTTTTCTATAAATCAGCCATGATGAAAAGCATGCATAGAAAATATGTCTGCATGATATATTCAATCGACCATGTGAATTGAAGGATAGTTTTAAATACATTTCATTTAGAGGTTGAACATCTTTTTATTCATGTTCATTGTCTACTTATTTTTGTAATAATTAAATTATCAGAAATTTCTTTCTGATTGAATCCAAAAATGAAACAAACCAGCATTGAAAAAGGTCATAAATGGAGCAAGTCATAAATAAAAGGATTTTTAATGAAAAATCTATATACGAAAAATATACAATTTAGTGATAAAATACATAGACTCAATCATGGATAAGGGTGTAGGTTCTGGGTGTAGTGGAATAATGCGATGGGTCATGCCTAAATTTTCTTTTTTCCCTGATCGATGATCAATTTGAGATTTACATGATGATGAATGTCATAATTAATTGAATCAAAGAAAATAGGCACGGGATAGAATGTTAGAACGAAGAGTAGGATCATCACATATTATTTATAATTAATTTAATCAATTAAATAATTACCATGTGTGAATTCTTTATCCATTTATGGATCTGACAATATATTTTCATTGTTCTATTGTTGCATTGAAGGAATCAAGAGCATATTCCCTCTACCAGTGATCCACATGTGTTTCAGAAATCTTGGAACATCTTCATAGGAATCTATGGATGATAGAAGATCAGATCATATCAATTGGGTCATTTTTATTTGATCACCATGAAAATAACTTCCAAATAATTCTCCTAGATCTCTCTAGACTCGGGAGTGGGAGGTGGATGAATGTCACTATCCATTCATGGGATCATTCATGGAGGAGGAGCTCTTTATGGCTTGAGAGGATTCTCTCTAACTGTCATTGTACACAACACAAATGAATTGGCTCTATTTTAAAATAATATAATTGAGTTAATCTATCATTATGGTTAGAAATAGATAATATAACAAGTAATATTTATTATTTTTTTAATCCATTGAAGAACCCCATTTCTAATATAATAATAATAATATGATTTCCTCGACATGTGCTTTAATTTCTAATTAAATTAAATATTATTTAATCAAATAATATTTTATATATATTATTTCTCATCAGACCTAAAAACTTGGTCCTCTATTCCTCCACAATATTTATCGAGCCATGAATAATGACTATTTATTTAATAAATAAATACCACAACATTATTCTTCAATAAATAAATAAATATTATATTCACTAAATAGAAAAAAATATTTATTAAATATTCAGATCATATAATATTCTATCAAATAACTTGTGATGGAATATATGTGATCAATCATACATGAATAATTATTGAACCATGTTCTAGAATAATATTTATTCATCTTATTACATAATAAATAATAATATATTAATAAACTAAGATTATGGATATACTTAGCGTGTAGCCTCTTGGCCTCTTTCTTAGTAGCATTAGACAAAGTATCCTAAAGCCCAAGGTTGGCATCTATCAACACACCAAGACACCCAAAGAGATATAATTTAATGCTAAAATGACATAATACATCATATAAATGCCCACTGTGTAATATAATCCTTTTATCATGATATCTCTAATGAAGTAGGTTGCATGATGGTTTCATCAACCTATTTGCTCGATGTCTCTTTCTTTGAATTTCAAGAAATAAAACTTTAACATAGAACACCATGTCCCTAGATTTATTTAGGATATCCCCTTCCATAAAAGGTCTTGAGATATCAACTTATTTTAAATAAAAGAAGGGGAAAATCCTTTATTTCATTATTCATTAATGTAATATTACTTATGGTTCACCCAACGTATCGTACCTCAGAGTAAACATATGTCATTATGGATTTAATCAATATATAAAGTTACATGACTTATAATATTAATTGATAATAATATTAAATTCTAAGGATCAATGCACATTTCCATAGATAGAAACATCTAATGACACATATAAAGGTGTATTTCATACCAGTACGTCTCATTCTCATAATATCCTACACTTGATATTACCATGGGAATACACCATGAGAAGGTGCCTCAAAGTCCTATGAGTCTTCAACCTTGATAGAATTAATAATTTGTGTCACTAAAATGATTTTATCTATCTATAGAACATATATTTAAGAATAATCTTGTAGCACTTTCAGGTTCTCATCAGAGCGGGGAACTACTATGAAATTTTAGTTTGATAACTAATCTTAGGACATTATCATATACAATATTATGAATAAGAACGATCATTATGTGATAATAATTTTATTAATATTAATATATATGAATACAAGTAATCATAAAGTACATAGAAGTTAGTTCTAGAGAACCAACTCCAGCAAACTCCCACTTTCACTAGAGATCACTCATTATAACCTTCAGTCCGCTATCTCTCACATGATAGTCATAATTCTAATGAGATAGTACTTTAGTAAAGGGGTTTTCCACATTCTCTTCTATGGGTAATCTAATTTTTGAAACTTCAACCCATTAATAAAAATCCATCAAGAGGTGATACTTTCAGATTATATGATTTTTCTGTGGGTGTGACCTTGTCTCTTTTGTAAGAGACACCACTATAGTATTATCAAAAAAAATGTGATAGGGTCTTTTCTGCTAGGCACCACATCAGGATCCCAGAAAAAATTTGTATTCAAATACTTCATTGGATACATCAGAAGCCTCTATATACTCATACAACACTGTAGAATTAGTGACAAGTGGATTCTTTAAACTGTTCCAGGTCATAGCTCCTCCATTTTGATATTTAACATACCCTGACTGCGACTTTAGATCATTTTAATATGTTTGAAAAATAGAATCAATATAACCCCTGATGACCTTTTCCTCATCTCCTCCATACAATAAGAACATATTCCTAGTTCTTCTCAGATTATTAAAGATAGCCTTAACAGTAGACCAGTATTGTTCTCTTAGATCTGCTTGATATCTGCCTACCATGCTCAATGCATAGGAAACATCAATTCTAGTACATACCATGGCATACATCATTAATATTATCACTGAAGAATATGAGATCTTACTCATTATCTCTTTCTCCTACTTTGTTTAAGGACACATTTTCTTACAAAGATGTAAACCATGTGACACTGGAAACAATCCACTCTTGGATTGTTCTATACTAAATATATTTAGTATCTCATCAATTTATGTACTTTTACTTAGTAAAAATAGCCTCTTGGATCCACCATGAATGATCTTTATCCCCATAATATAGGCTTCTTCACCTAAGTACTTCATGGAGAAACACTTGTTTAGCCAGTACTTAACAAACATTAAGACTGCTATGTCATTTTTAGTAAGTAAAATGTCGTCAACATATAATACTCAAATAATTCTTTCATTCCCACTAAATCTCATGTAAATATATATATCACATTCATTATTAATGAAATAAAATTCTTTTATTGCTTCATCGAATAAAATTTTTAATGACTAGGATGCTTGCTTCAATACATAAATGGATCTCTATAACATGAAAATTCTTTTAGCATCACCTGGAATCAAAAACCCTTCTGGTTATAGCATATAGACATATTCCTAAAGGTTCTCATTAAAGAAAGTAGTTTTGAAATCCATCTGCCAAATTTCATAGTCATGGTAAGCTATTATAGGATGTATAATTCTATTGAATTTAAACATAGAAACTCATGAAAAGGTTTCATCATAGTAAATTCCTTGATGTTGTTTGAACCCTTTAGACACTTTCCTTGCTTTATAAGTATTTAATTTACCTTCTATATCCAGTTTTCTATTGAATACCCATTTTCACCCTATAGGATTTACATCAACTAGTGCATCAAATAGAACCCAAACTTCTTTATGATACATTGAATACATTTTAAAATTCATGGATTATATCCATCTTGTAGCTTTTGAGATCTATACATACTATTTGTAGGATATAGGTTCATCATTGTCAACCAATAATGAGTCAGCATCTTCAGTGACTATAAAACCATATCTCTCTGGTTCTCTTACATATCTGTGCTCCTACATAGTACTTGTGTTTCAGGAACTACTTATTACACAATGACCTATTGAATCTGTTCCTATACCAACTCTTGTATATCTTGAGCATTAACTTTTTTGAAGTCAATCATTATCCCACTATCCTTTTTGAGGATGTGATTCCTCTCAAGAAAGATGGATTGTATAGTGATTGTAACTTTCTTGTATGAGGGGTTGTATAGGTAATATCCCTTTCTTTCCTTAGGATACCCTATAAAGATACAATTTATGTCCATGGGTCCTAGTTTGTTACCTAAAAAGGCATTAAAAAACTCCTTACTACCCCATACCCATGTATGTGGTAAAATTGGTTTCTTTCCACTTCATAACTTGAATGTAATTTCATTTTCCACTTTATTTGGTACTATTTTTAATGTGTATGTTGCAGTTTTTAATGAATATCCCCAAAAGGATAATAAAATATTCGCATCCCTTATCATTTACCATACTATTTCTAACAAGGTACGATTCCTACTTTCATTAACACCATTCCATTTTGGTGTATAAGGTAATGTGAGTTTAGATAGAATCCCAAACTCCCTTAAAAAGTTGATAAAAATCTTTGTTAAGAAATTCACCACCTCAATCTGGTCAAAGCATCTTTATCTTCTTTCCAAGTTGATGATGTACTTAATTATTGAATTACTTGAATTTATAAAAGGACCCAAACTTATACCTCATCAAGTATACATAATCATATCTACTTAAGTAATCAGTAAAATTTATGTAGTAAGAATACAAACATCAAGATTGTACTGAAAATTGTCCACACACATCAGTGTATACCAATCCTAGAAGCTCTATGGCCCTTTCAAACTGTCCACCAAATGATAGTTTTGTTATTTTTCCTTGTAAAAAAGCATGGAATCTTTCATGTGGTTTTATCTTAGATGAGTCTAAATTACCATCTTGATAGAGCTTTGTCAAATTATTCTCATTTACATGACCAAGATGGTGATTCCATAGCTGGGTGTTGTATGAATCGTGTGAACATGATTCATTATCAATTTTACACACTTGGTTTTCATAATTTAAAACATAAAGACTGTTATTTAAATGTTACATATCATAACATATGTTTTATTAATAAAAGAAACAAATTTTATTTCAAAACATGAAAATAAACCCATCTACATCTAGTCATGATACAAAATTATGTTCTTGTTAATATTTGATACATAATAAAAATATTTTAAAACAAAAAATCATTCTTGTTGGAAATGAAAGGTTGTAGTCACCAATGGCTAGAGAAAACAACCTTTCACCATTGGAATCTCAAAGTCCACCTCTCTTATAGAAATCATTTGGAATCTACTTGGATCCTACATTTAGATATAGATATGAGCACCCCAAGATGTATCTAATACCAAATGTGTAGATATTGAAATATTAAACTTGATAATAAGCATACCTTTAGCTTACCCTTTGATATTTTTAACTTTCTAACCCTATTTTAGAGATTTATTTTTTTCTTTTGTACTTTTAGGAAATGATATTATCTCATATTTTTGGATTGGATATCTTTTTATAGTTTAACAGTGCCATTAGATTCATAGTTCTGAGAAGATTTATTTTAGTGTTTAGAAAACTAGGATGATATCCAAGGGTCCAACATTCTTGCATGATCCTATGGTGAAATTTGGATATCCTATTTGATGGTGATGATTATCTTGAAGATTTTTACTTCACTAGTCACATTTCAAAATTCATTTTTTCATTCCACATAGTGGGCATAGATTTACCTCGGGTGTCCAACTAGATCCCATGGTTGGATTTTTTTATTTTATCCCATATTTTAAGGGTAATTTATTTTATGCCAGATGTTATTAGTTTTCATCCAGTCTAGGTATATAACTTGTTCATGTACATGTTATGTAAGTATATTATAGATTCACCATTATAGGTGGCCTACTGAGATTTAATTTTCACCCATATATGTGGATACCAATGTGCATTTTGACATGATCTCTTCATCTTGGTTGGTGTGTAGGATTCCAAATTGCTGGGATTATGTCCCAGTGTTTCTAGAGAGAGAAGAGCCACTTGTGTGGAGTCTCATGATTGGGATTGTGCAACTTGAGCATCATGGATACTGGGTATGTTGTTTGTAACAATGTTATATGTAGATCCTAATGTATTTTTTAGTTTATTTTATTTTGTATATGTTGTTGTTCCAGTGGGTGACCAGTTGCCGCATTTTTCTCATGATTCTGATTCTATATGACTCTATTCTATATCTCATTTATAATAGTATTTATATTTTAAAATTATTTAGTATATATACTATGATTTTTATCCCTAAAAATATTTTGGCTATTTCTAATATTATTGAAAGTTGACCAAAGTGTAAAAAATCTAGAATTCACTTTTTAGACCATCCCTAATAGTAGGATGAATTTTGAATTATGATAAGTATATTTCATTTATATATTTTATGGTATTTTAATGTATTGATTTGGTATTTAATTGATTAATCCGGAGAAAATTAGGAATTTTTGACTCATTTTTCGTTTTATTTAAGGAAACAACAGAATTTTGTTAAAGGAATGAAATGAGGTGAATATTGGGGCCAAAAGAGACTTCACACCATGATAGAAGCGAAGAGGCATGGCACTAGATTTTTTAGGAAGCATGGAGTTGATAAAAATAGAGAAGGATGATTACACATTGTGTATAATAGTTACACAATGTGATTTTTTTGAGACGATCTTTTTGAAGAGTACACCAAAAATCATGACGCCTCCTCCCGGAATTAAATTAATGAAATTTCATGATATGAAATCCAATTACATGTTGTGTACATATCGATAAGAAGAAAAATTAATTCGAACTTCGATGGGGATTGATAGTATAATCATATATATTCACCCCTCGACCACTGCTTTGAGGAATTCTGGATAGAGGTCTTTGAGAAGGAGCCACTACTGAAGACACACACCACCACATACCCATGTTTCTGCTGCATCTCTATGTGATTTTCATTATTCTTTTTCTGCACCCACTCATGGATAAAATGAGTAAGTGTTTTCTTCATGTCTTGCAATTATTGATGAATGTGGATATATGTTATTAGGTATTTTAAATTTTATTTCAATTTATGTTGGGATTTCACATCCATTCTTTATTTTTATCCCTTTACTAACTTATTCTTTCATGATCAATGTGAGTTGGATTAGCGATTGAGTTTAATTCATTTCATTCATTGAGAATGATCATTGACTAGATTGATGGAATGAATTTTTTTAATAATAAATCTAGGGTTTAGACTTCCACCACTACCATTGAGTTGGTTTCTTCCCTATGTTTAAATAAGATTATGGGTTACCCATTCATTCTAATCAAAAGTAGTTGATCATGAGAAAAGGAGAGATTTATATGGAGATTGTATACTATGACCATTGTACTCTCTAGTACCCAATTTCAATGATTTCACAATTGATAAATAATTCTTTCATACCTTTTCATTCATGAGACTATATTTATTTCTTCATGGAAAATATTTTATATTTTCTTATCAAAACATCTCCAAATCACATGCATGAAATTTTAGATTTTATTTATGAAAATCAAAACTAGTTTCGGATTATTTTATTTTAATAGTATTTTCTCCAACCCTGCCTCTATGGGTTCTAACCCAGACTTTCAAATCCTATATTATCCTATAGTTTAGTGTTTTGTATGTTTTGTGTTTATAAATTTATAAATTCAGTAACGTTGTTGGAATTAATGATGCTCATAAGGATATGACATTCAGTGACGCATGCTTGAGGCCTTGGGGAGAACTAGATCAGGTGATGTTTTAGGTCAACTCAATCTAGTTCATTACATAAGGATCTACCGATATACCCTATGTTGAGATTATATTTCCCAAACAATAAAACATTATGTATCTAAAATTAACACTTGGTGAATATAACATAAAACTTATCCTTCCATAGATCTTTAGTACAATCCTTAAGTGATATTTATATACTTATTTTCTCTTAGAACATAAAATAAGATCATCTTCAAATACTACCATAAATTAGTCAAGGAAATCCTTAAACACTATATTGATTGAAAAATTATAGTTGGAAAATTAGTATGATCAAATGGAATAACTAAAAATTCATAGTTTCCATAAATCTAAAGGAAATATGTCTTGGGTATTTCTTCACTTTTGACCCTCAACTAACATTATCCAGGCTAAAGATTTAGGTTGGGAAAATATTATACTCCTTGAAATTGAATAAAAATATAAACAATTTGGGGTAAATAATATTTATTATTGATTTTGATCTTTTTATGTTCCTAATAATCAATGTTGATTAAAATTGATCCATCTTTCTTCTTAATAAAAATTACAGGGTCACCCCATGATGATGAAAATGTCTTAATCAATCCCTTTTGAAGATACTCCATGAGTTTCTGCATGAAATATTTCAACTCAATTAGATAAATTCTATATGGAGTCTTTGGAATTGGTGTAGCACCAGGTATGAGTTATATTGAAAACTTAACTTCATGATTTGGATGAGGACTATCAAAATCTTCTCAAAATAACTCCACAAACTCCCTTAAAATAGGCATATCAAAAATTTTGATTTTTTATCAATCATTTGACATAAATATGAACTTTTAAGTAAAATATAGACTAATTCAACAGACATAATTTATATAAAAAATTATCATTTATCCTCCAACTAATTGGAAATCATAGGTAGATTTTTAATATCAAATATGACTTACCCTCCTTGAAAATTGATATGGTATTTATATATTTAAATCCTATATATGCCCCAAGTCACATAATTTTAAACTAGAGGAAGAATAAGAAGAATTATAGGATGTAAATTCCCCCAAAATACAATTGGGATTGATTCATAGACATGAGATACAATCATCAAACTCTTAAATTTTATAATGATATTTAAAAATATACTCTTTTAGGTGTTTATGTGATAAACATAGAAACTTTTTTATGTGTCAATGTTTGGGTATATCCATAATCAAATAAGAAATTAATATATTTAGGGTGTACATTAATTGTACCTTTCCCAACATCATAATCACACACCAAATCAAAAATCATGATCACATAGTACTTTTCCTTCTACTTTGGCAGAAGAGGCTATCAATGTCAGTCATCTTAATTAACATTAAAATTTTATCACTAGTTAGAATAATTTCCATACTTCTTTGATATTATATCATTGGAGTGTGGGTGGTGTTTTTTATATATATTTCACCATATTTTCATCCATATCTACCTTCTTCCCAATACTTTTTTATTCGATTTCCCGATGTCCTTATTTTATTCAAGAATTTTTTTTCGAGTATCTTAAATAAAACATCCTCTATACTTCTTTCCGAAATTTTGGAATAAATGAAAACAAATCTTCTTCCCTCAATGGTTTTATTTAGAATTTTCTATAAATTCCATCTTTCTTTTCGTATAAAATCCATGAGATTGATGGGTGAATCCAACATCAATTTACACATTGATGGAAAAGAGAATTTTTTATCAATGGATACTGGTATATCTACTATCTACCACCATTTTGAGAATTATTTTTATGCCACTAGATAATCAAATAATATTACTTAACGGTTCAATAATAATTCTAGAATTATACCTCGCTATTCTTGTAAAAAATTTTTTTTGGAAGATAATTATTCACCACATTTTTTCTCAAGATTGTGAAATTAATTCTCCAACAATGTATGAAGGATATGGGGAAATTAACTGTTGAAAAATAGTATCCAAATCTCAATACACTCCATAGAGTAAATTTATTCCCATTTTCTTGTATTAATGAAAAGATTACACCTTTGATTTGCTTCACCATAAAAATTATAATAACATCAGATAAATATTTCATGTACCAAGAATAGGAGAATGGAAAATATATTTTCAATTGTACTAATCTATTTCCCATTAATAAGTGAAACTGTGGACCCCATAATTTTTTTTATTGTTGTAACACCATAAGTATTTAAGAATTATTTTATTTCAACTAAATTAAAATTAATTGAGGGATTACATTTCATGCTACATCAATTCAAGTTTGATTTGTATAGAATATTTCACTACACGCAACATATGGTTTTTTTGTAGTGTACATAATTCAAATTTTTTCTTTTGTTACACACAACAGCGAGTTCGGTTGATAGCTTGTGTTACAAACAATACTAAATTTTACTAAACAACAATATACTATTTATTATTATAGTTATCACCTAGTCTTTGTAATGGTGGGAATGAATATGATAAACTGAATTATGAAAATATGGTTTATATATGTTTTTAAAATTAATTATTTGGTGACCAAGTAATTATAAATTAAGATAAAAACCAATAAAAAATAAAGGATGTGTTTTTATGAAAAACTATTTTTGTTCCCACAAATGTGTTTTATCATAGTGAACTAAATTAATCACTTTTGTTTAATGATATTAAGGAAATTTATATGATATATATTCAATGAATTTTTTATATTCATCTAATAATATTTATAAGCATAAAATAAGAACAAATCAATTTTTATTAAGCATTAAAAATAGTATTTTTCAAAAAAGTAGTTTTATCATCTTTTAATACCAGACTTATTTCAAATTTTTTTACACTTGTATAAATATTATTTGGAAAAATTAACATCTTATTTTTATGTGGAATTCCAAAAATAGGTTAGGTTATTTTCTTAGTGTTTTTTACTGAAAAGTTCAATCTTTTGATGAATAGAAAAAATATTGAATTTTAATTTTAGAATATTTTATATTTTGAATTATTAAAACTGGGTTCCGTATTTGGAATCAAAATTTTAAAATTTATTAAATGTACCCCTTTTATTTTTGGATAATATGAATAGTAAATTTAGTGATATTTATTACCACAGTTAAGTGTAAATCGACTAATTAAGGGTAAAACTAATGTTATAAATATTATAAAATGACCCAAACACTTGCACCAATTTTGTTGGAAGAGTATGTTCCATCCATAAGCATTAAATGATATGTTATATGACCATTTATGACCATTTTTGTGAGATTATAACCTTTATAGTATTTTATTCTATGAAAATCCCAACTTATCATACTTTTATTTTTTACAAGTGAAATATTTTTTAATATGGGGTTATCTAGGGTATATGTTAAACTATAAATAGTAATTTTAAATATAATTTTTTTTTCATCATCATGAAATTTTAATTTTAAATTTTAGTGGATAAATAAATATCACAAATAATTATATAATGACGATTCATTAATTATTAAATTAATGATCAAATCAATTAAATGATATTAGAAATAATAAAAAATATAATTTGTATTAATTAAGGTGATCCAAAAAATTTCTAGGTTAAGATGACATATTATGGGGTGTATTAAATGGTTTTTTTCAAATTCATCTTACCGTTGTGAGTTTCATAATGTCAATGTAATGAAAAATGTCAAAATTGATGCTAATGATATTTTAGGAAAATAATATTTTATTAAATTTTTAAAAAATCATAAAAATATATAATAAGGACATAGGGATGATATATTGTCTAAAATATCCTAAATTTTACATTTATTATCCAATTTAAACATTATAAGTAAAAATTAAAGCCTCTTAATATTGAATATTTTGTTACAGTAGTTATAATTAAAATTGGTTAACTACGGGTTAATCAAAATGATAATATTAGAAATAACACAAAAAAATTTCTAAAATATATTGGTCTATGATATTAAAACCATATAATATCTTATCTTAAAATAAATTTAATTTTTAGGTATTTGGATTGATATTGAATTTATTATAAAATAATCTTTTGAGAAATTCCAAAAGCGTCCCTCCCCTATCTTATAAAAGGGTACATCTTCTTCTCATTTCAACACACTTAAAACCCAATTTGGTTTGGAAAAAAATCTATCCAAATCTCCTCCCAACATCCCTAAATAAATCCTAAAAGAATTATTTTGGGTATATATCCATCTAAGTAAGTCCTTTTTTGGTAGACCAAAAGGAGATACCTGAAGAAGTGGAAATGTTCATGAACAAATGTTTTTGTTTTATTTCTTCCTTAAAAACCATGAATTATTTTTATTTCAAATTTATATAATAAACTAAGTATATTAAATAAAATTTTATATTATTATGTTAAGGTTATTACTTACAAATTCAAACACTTCCATCAAATGGGATACACAATCATCGTTCATGTGTACGCCGAATTACCACCTCACGAGTCGATGTCATTAACTCTTACATTTTCACCTTTAAAGGATGGTAATAATGTTTTATTTAAATTATATATATGACATATATTATTTTTATGACATTATTATGATTTTGGAAATGTTATATTACACATACCTTCATTATTTCCATTTTTTGGTAATACGATAACGACATTTCTGTATACAGTGAACTACCACCTCACGAAGTGATGTTATTACGAACAACAATCATAAAAATTTTATTTCACTAAAAGAGAGGGAGGAGAACATGGAATCAATATTAAGGGGTCTAATAAATTGAAGACCAAGAACATCCCCCATAATAATTTCAACATCCCCAAGAGGGAGAGAACTAATACTAGAGAGTACCCTAAGCGGGGAAGCCCTTGAAGCTTTAGAAGCCAAAAATCTGCCACATGATTTCCTTCCCGCCAAGTATGAAGGAAATCAATATCATTAGTAGTGATAGTATTTCACTTGTCAATTCGATAAGTGATATTCCATGGGGTAGAAGAGATATCCTTGATAGAATTATAAAAAATTTTAGAGTCAGTCTCTACTATGGATATGGGGATGTGATAGAAAAGACACAACTCCTACCCCTGAAGCGAAGCTTTGGCTTCATCCTTTAGAGAGATGATCAGATCACAGAGGGAAATAAATTCTAGGATGACTAATCCTATGTTGTTTCAGACCAATCCTCCGCCAAACATGAGACCATGTCTATAGTAACCATCGATATTAATCTTTAGGGCATTGGTGGGAGGGGACCATCACACTGAATTCCCCATCAAGGATAGATGAGAAGGGATAAGTTACCTGCTATCCAAAAAACAATTTAAGGGAGGGGAACTCCTCACTATGTTTTAAGAGTTACAAGAGCTCCAGAATTAGGAAATAGACCTTAGCTAGTAATGTTGAGCCCAAGAGCATAGGGCCACTATGAGGAGCTAATTTCCAAGCCTCTCAGATACACCAATACCCTCCAGACAAAAGAAAATCCCAAACACGGTTCTCATCCTTGTTGACGACCATACCGCTAAACCATTGATAGAGAAAGATGTAAAAAGATCTAGAGAGAAGCCTGTAAAGTCCCCCAAAACAGAACAAATTGGCAAGGCCCAATCAGTTTCACTGAAAATATGCAGCGTTGACTCTTCAAGTGGGATCACAGAGCAGAAACACATCGAGGAAAGGAGGATCCACTTATTTTTTATATTCATGTTAGTAGGAAGGTAATGATTATATATCCTACAAACCAATAAGTTCATTTTGTTGGGATTGGACTTGAGACAGGGGAGAACTCCCCATAAATTACCTGTAACAGGGGACTGGGTAGCTTCCTTATATGGCTTCGTCGAGAAGGAACAAGAAGAGGCACCCTCAAAGTGACACACATTAGGTAAAACAATAAATAATATTTCCTTATAAGTATCAGGATATTGAGGAATGAGGACTGCATGAATAAATTAAGAATGGATCCTGGCCTCTCTAAAGTTCAGAAGTGGCCCCGAGCATCTACGATAGGCCAACACTTGGCCAACCGAGTTACAGTCCCATAAATTGATTTTCCCAAATCCAATGATCCACCGAGAGTGAATTTTCTGAACCAGGATGTTAGCTTCAATATATCTTTATATGATAGAGGTATGATTAGAAACAGAGAGAATCCCATTACCATATTTGTTTTTAATTAATTTTCTCCAAATGGTACCACCCTCAATCAATTCCCAATCAATCCATCCTTGCAGATGATTAATAGAATCCACCACATTCCCTACGCCTATCCCCCATATACAATAGGTTTAGAAATCCTCTTCTAGGATTCCCAATAGAACCTCCCCTCTTCATGAGCAACCCAAATAAAAGAGCAGAACACCTTCTCAATATACTTCACATTTTTTTGGAACATGGAAGATAGATATGATGTGAATGGGAATGGATGACAAAACATTATTGAACCAAGTGATATGAACTTCAAAAGAGAGAAACTAGTTCTTCAAATTAAAAATATGACATGTGATCCCGTCCAATATAGCAGTTTAGTGCCTGATCTTGATTCTACCCAGAGCCACAAGCCATTGATAATCCATAGGAAATGATTTATTGCACGTGCCTAAAAGGGATCCAATATTATCTCTCCTTATCTATGTGTACCCAGAGGAGAAGAACACCCAAATTTTGTCCTGATTAACAACATACTTGCTCTACATGGAATACAGCTTCAGCGCTTCATTAAATCCCTTAACAGAAGAACTATGCCCATTAATGAAGAACACTAGGTCATTAGCCAAAAGGGGGTGAGAAACCCCATGATTAAGGCCCCAACATCTACAAGGAGAGATCGATCTACATTGCATGTAATCATTAATTAATCTACTATGGGTATCGTGGATCATAATAAAAATTCTAGGGGAAAGAGGATCCACTTGGTGGAGACCCCTGACAGGTTTATCAAAATAAAATATCCTTCCCATAAAAATTATATTAAACTAGGTAGATATATAATAGGAAAATAATAGATCAATCATCCATTCTGATAAATCCATACTCCTCAAGACTGGAAGGGTGAAATTCCCCTCAATATGGTCCTATGATTTGTCCATATCAACCTAGATAATAATGTTTGAGCCAGTGCCCTTTATGTTAATGTCACTCACCATCTCAAATGTGATTCCAATAGCAACCTAGATGGATCTACTCTACATGAATCCATGTTTATACTCTAAAATACATCTAGGTAAAATATGGGAGTGTCTTCTATTCAAAATAGTGGCCATGATCTTGTAATAGAAATTTCACATGCTTATCGGTCTGAATTGATTGATGGATGAGGGGTTTTTGAATTTGTGAATGAGGACCATAGTGGTGTAACTAGCCACATGAGAGAGAGGATCACCATGGAAAAAGTATTTCACTACCAAGATCAGATCATGTTTGATGATGGGCTAAGTAGTAAGGTAAAAAGAGCCCGAGAAGGAGGCTGGACAGGGGGAGTGTTATTGATGAAGGAAGATAATTGTCTCCCACTCCTACTGTCTACTTGGAAATGCCCTGAAGGGATTATTGTTAGTATAGGAAACCATTTATGGTATGGGACAAAAAATATTTGAGTGTCCACCTAATTAGACCTCCTATAACCTTGGGTTCGAGTCACACAGTATTGAAGAAAAATGAGAGTGCACCTTACACTTGATCACACCATGATCATCAGAGAAAGTACAATACACCAATTTTATTTTAGGAGCATAATGAAGATACCTTTATTTAATGATAGCATGGTAGTAGGCTGTATTCATGTCACCCTACCTGAGCAAGGTTGATATGGATCTTTCACAGAGACTAGCATCATGGCCAGAAATCAACACATGAAACTAGATTGTAAGATATCCTCGGTTGGAAAAGATAGACTTTTCCTAGTTTTCTTCAAGGCTATAATCCCCCTTTTTTTGTCATCCTCCAAAATAGAAAGTGCATGCAGATTCGAGGGAATACCATGAGACCAGATAGTCAAGTCCTATTTTATATGCCTGAGTTTTCTATGGAAACAAAACCAGTGATGACTAGGTAGGGGCTTCTCCTAGGAGGCTCAGACAGTAAAGACAAAGGAGGGCTATGAGGACCAAAATTTGGAAAAAAATAAATGATCCACTCTTAAGGAATCAAACTTAAAATTGATGAATATGGGAGACTGGTTTGAGAGAGTATGAACCTGGTGGATGACCTCCACATTAGGAAAGGGAGGGATAGCACACAGATTTCCAAAAAATCCTTCCAGGAAGCACCACACTATCCTGGATCAATGATGATTATTACACAATGTATAACTATCACCACTATAGCCCAGATCGAGGAGTAACATGTGATTAGTGAGGATAGAGAAGGTCAACAGGTCCCTAAAAAACAGGCCAACCACCTTTCTTCTTAGAGGGATCCAAGACCGTGTGGAAGTTTCCACCAACAAACTAGGTAGAATCGACTGGAATGATAGAACCCAGATCCCTCCAAAGTTGGATTCTGGAATGAGCATCACATTTAGCATAAACAAAATAAAAGAGGCAATCCTAGTAGTTCAACCTACTTGTCATTGATAGTTGTTGATCAACAAAATGAACTTGATCCACTGATATTGACAGTTTCCAGAACACCAAAATATTCACCGTTCATTTTTTATGTGGTGTATATAATGACCAAGAATGTAATATATGATCCTTATCCATATATATATATATATATATATATATATCTGTGTGTGTATTTAAATATCGATTTTATGATATCTATTTCATATTCTTTATGGTATAAAAGTTACCAAATCGGTAATGTAATTTTTTTTCCATTTTTCATTCTTTGTGATACATGTTATGTTATGAACCTACATTCATTTACATGGTGTATATACTACCCTTTGAAATGTTTTTTCAGGAATCTACTTCTATTCATGATATTATATGTTTCCTTAAATGTTATTATCTATTCAGTTATAAATCTGTGTTTCCTAAAATCAATGGTATCTAAAAAAATTAATTTTTTTTTCAAATGACATTTTATTCATTTTCGAGGAAAAATAATTTCAATGAAGTTTAAATATTTTTCCAAGATTAATTTGAATGATTTGAAGGTTATTTTTAATGAAAATGTCTTTCTAATGAATTAAGGATTTAAAAAGGAGTCCTTCGAATAGAAAAGAATATTCACATCAATAATTATTTGAAATGATCTTTCAAAATCATTTTCCATTTATGTTAACATTATTTGATGTTATTTATGTTTTACTGGGGTTATGATTGAACTTTACAATACTTATTATTTCTATGGTTCGTTTATGTTTATGATAAATGATTTATGTTCTTATGGATAACATATTTTTGGTTTTCATTATTTCATGGGTGGGACCTATATCAACCTCAAGTGAATTCAATAATGATTTATATATCACAAGATATACATGGTAGAAATGAGAAGTGAAGTTAGTTCTATAGAGGAATGTGTTTACTAATATGGTCTTGGGAGTGAACCTTGACTACTAAGATGGTATTGGGAGTGATACTTGACTACTAAAATGGTCTTGGGTGTTAATCTTGATTACTAATATGGTCTTGTGAGTGGACCTTGACTACTAGGATGGTTTGGTGATTGAACCCTTTTCAATAATATAGCCTTTTTTGTGAGCCTGAAATACTATGGAAATCATTATATATATATATATATATATATATATATATATATATCTGTGTGTGTGTGTGTTTGTGTTTCTTCCACAATTCCATGTGTTATTTCTCAGTTATGCTTTCATGGATTATGCTCTTTACTCCCTTATGATTCATGTATTATGAACTACCAATATTTATGTCGTGACACAGGTATATGATCTTTGATATATAGGGTATGATCTACACATATTTTTCTTATGTTCTCATACTCTTTGGTTCATGGTATGCCTATGTATATCCCTTGATTACCCTTATTTAGTATCCGAGTTCATAGTTACTCGCGTTTCTCTTCCCTATGATACAAATATAGGTATTATGTATGACATATAAAAAAGGCCCTAGTTATAAATAAATTGGGAGGAGAATATATTAATGTATTATGAAAATGTTTTTTATGTTTCTAAGATTCTAATATAACTAAACCAATACGGTCCTTCCGAGTGTGTTTGTGTAATGTATGAAATAGTGCACAAAAATGATGTAATGTCTATGTATATTAATCCAGGGACTTTATAGTTGGTATTAGAGAAAATTATTATGCATCCATTGGAAACTAGGATGATACAACCTTATTAAGATCTCTTATCATAAGTCTAAGTATAGTTTAAAATCCTATAATTTTGGAAATGATCATCAATAGCCTCATATTAAACCTAAGATGTCACAGGCATAGGGTAATTTACCTTGATTATGTGGTTTTCCTAGTATGATTTTTGTTTCTCAAACTATTATTATTATTATTATTATTTTAGTTAATGGATTGAACTCAAATGAACGATGTTAATGTGGACATCAATGGGAAATGAAATGATTTTACTCCTGAGAAACCAAAATTTATTGGAGAAGGAATGGAAAATATTATCTCTATACTCACATACGAAATGAATAATGATGTACATCCAAATGAGTAGAGGAGGGAAATTTTTTTGTTGATTACTTCATGAGGAAAAATATACCTTATTTTGGTTGGTCTTCTAGTCCACTTATTATTGAACAATGGATTAGTACCATTGTAAATATATTTTCTATCCTTCACAGTTTGAAACACAAAAAAAAAATCATTTTGGGTTGTTTATTGTTTAGATGGTTAAAAATACCAGGGGTGGAATCTAATCATGAATAGGAGGTATAAATATGAAAGTGAATCTATGAATTGAGATGAGTTCAAGAACATATTCTTCAATACATAATTTCCTTGGGTTCTTTGTACAAATATGGATAAATAGTTCACTATTTTAAAGAAAAGGGGTGATGAATTTTTTGGTAACTATGAGGATAATTTTACAATATATTCAAGGTATACTTATTTTATTTATCATACATCACTAAGGTAAGGTTAATAGATTCTTATATGTCTTAAAACCAAGTCATTGAAGGGCGTTATCCATAAGATACTTTAGTATCATAGATGAGATTCTGCATTGTTATATCATGTTTGAAATAGATGTTGTAGTTACTTATCAATCTCATGGTTGTGATGGGAAAAGGAAGTTGGATATTAATAAAAAGCATAGAAAACATAGAGAAAAGAAGAAGAGTATTCTTTTATGCTCAAAATTTGGAAAGAAGTATGGAGGAAATTGTCTTAATGGGACTAGTAAATTTTTTATGTGTAGCAATGAAGGTCATCATGCATTTGACCACCAATGAAATGAGAAAAAGTAATATAGTTTTGTGAATAGAGATAAGGCTATGTAGAACTAATCCACTACACTTTAATGCTTCAAGTGTTAGGAAAATGGATATTATTCTAATCAGAACCCAAATACAAGGTTCAATGCTGATGATTGATGTTAGAAACCTCTTAATTCCAAGTACAAAGTGAAATATCATGAGAAAAATATTGGTGATATAGAGTACAAAAATTAAGGGGTGGAATGATTGTATTTTTTTTGTATTCGAATTCAAGAATAATATTTTAGAAGTAAATTTATCATATAATAGAATAATGAAATATATAAGGATTAGTCCATTGTTTTTTTCATAATGATTTTAATGCATATGTTGATTTATACTAGTAATGATGAAAAGTAAATAAGGTGGTAAGTTGATATTTTTGTAGAACATAAGATTCATAGATAGATAAATCTTAGTATGTGCATGATGTTGGGATAATAATTATATAGAGATACATTTCCTTATAGTAAAATAAATGGGGTTGTATTGATGACCTTAGAACTGATGACAAGGTGGTTTATGATATCATGGATTATGTTTATAGATTTTCAAGATTTATTGTATGAGGAAAGAGTTAATTTCCGAAAGAATTCATTTTCCCTAAGGTATTATGGTAATTCAGGTCATTACCATTTTTTGATAGAATAAATGATAATGTTATTCACATTTTGGTGTGTGAATATTAATAGCTACATCATGTTTTATGTGGAATTAATGAAAATCTTATTTTTAAAATATGTTTACCATTTTTTCAATGTTTTGGATTTTAATATTTTTGAAGGATTATAAGGGTAAAAATTTATGATTTTTTTTTGAACATTGGATAGGGTTTTAGAGATTAATGTTTTACTTAACCATATGAGGATTTAGGTGTATTGGATAACCTATCCTAACCATATTTTATGATAACAAGAGATATAAGGAATAACGTATCATCCCATTTTGGATCCTATGATCCACTATTTTTTCATGAATTTCAATTTTAACCTCACTTCTTGGAGTAAATATATTAATTAATAATTGATCTAGACACAAAAATGGTTCAGATTGTACTTAAAAAATGGCATGAAATAAAGTAAGCATATATCATGGTGAAAGTCCATCAACATTATGAAAAGTATATTGAAAAAATATCATATTACCTTCATTTTTTTGGATTAAATGGTTCCTTAGATCATCACATATATATTATTCCATGATGATTATGTTTATAATGACCATGACCTCTATCATTGTACATCAGAACTTGATAATTACAATTCTCTTCTATGTCCATATTTTCACTTTCCACTAATATTCTCCAAATCAAAATTCTAGTTATGTGGGGTTATTCACATTTTACTTTAGCAATTGTTAATGGGAAGTTTTATTGAACCTTTTTATGATGTGGGTTTTCCACAATGTAATTCTCAAACATCCACCTTTGATTTTTGAAGTACAATTTCAAATTTTATAGAGGTGAATTTCTTTTAAAACTATTGATCATATTGGAATGGGAGATCATATATTGGAACTTCCATAAAATCTATTTCATGTTCATGATGAGTTACATGTAGGTATTATGAGTAAGTAAATACCTGATCATTCACATGTATGAAACTCAGATGTTGTACTTTTGGAACAAGATAATTCTTATCAAGAGAAATCAGTAGAAATTCTAGATCATAGAGTTAAAGTCCTACAAAACAAGGCCACTCACATGATTAAAGTTTTACATAGAAAACACCTATGTGAATAAGATACATGGGAACTTTATAATATTATGGTGAATATATATCATATTTTATTTTATTGGAGTGATGAATTTTGAGGGTTTAATTCATTTTGAGGGGGGGAGAATGTATGATCCATTGTTTTTATAAAATGTTATTTTTTAAAATAAATTAAAATTATTTGATGGATTGTGTTGCACGCTAAACCAATTCAATCATGATTTATAAAAAAACATGCACTAAACAAAAGACATAGTTTGGATTTAGGTACATGCATGAATAAATTTGTCTTGTGTAACAAAAAACATTGAGTTCCTTCGGTAGCTTGTGTTATATGAAATACTGATTTTAGCAAACAACAAAGTAATATTTAATATGATAGTTATATCATAGTAATTGGAATTGTGGGAGGGAATAGTATTAACCAAATTATGAAAATATGGTTTTATAAATGTTTATAAAATTAAATAATTTTCTACCAATTAATTATAAATAAATATAAAATCAAATTACAAATAAAGGATGTGTTTTTATGAAAAAGTATTGTTATTCCCACAAAGATATTTTATATTAGTAAATTAAATTAATCACTTTTAGGGAATGATATTTAATAAATTTATATGTTATATATTAAATTAATTGTTTTTAATTAATTAGATATGTTTTATTGGTATAAAATAAGAACAAATTCATTTTTATTTACCATAAAAACTGTATTTTTCAAAGAAGCAGTTTAACAACCTTTTAATAAAAACGATGATTGAAAACTAATTTATTACACTTTTATAATTTTTATTTTAAAGAATAAAATTTTTTCGTACTATGAATGTTAAAATTATCTTAGTATATTTTTTTCTAAAAGGTTTCAACTTTTGAATAATAGGGAAAATATATAATTTGATTTAAAAATGGTCATTTCATATAAATAATTTATAATGTCAAGTTATATTGTAAATTCTTTTTAAAGTCAAAATATTTAAATTATACATTAATTAATCAAAATCAGGTCATTCGAATCATTTTCATTTTTAATTTAGATGTACAAACATAGTGAACTTTTGGTTATTTTTAGTTTAAAAACATGTTTTCTTACCTTGTCTAAGAGATTAATTTTTAATTAATTTTATCCACTTCTTTGTTTTTAATTTCTAAAATTGGGTTAGATATTTTTAAGCGTAAGGTAAAAATTTATAAAATTTATCCCTTTTATTTTTGGACAATATGAATATCAAACATTATAATTTTTATCACCACTATTAATGGTAAATCCTATAATTAAGTGTAATTTTTTTTATGAATTTTAGAAAAATAACCAAAAACTTACACCAATTTTATTTTAAGATTAATTTTAGTTAATTATAAATATTTGATCAGTTATAGGACTATTTTTCCATTTGGATGAGATTATAACTTTTATAATATTTTATTCAAAGAAACTTCAAACTTTTCATAGTCTTGTTTTTAACAAGTGATTTTTTTAAATATGGGATATTATAGGGGATAGATTACACATAAAACATTGATTTGAAAAAGAAAACATTTTTTTTATAATTTTTTTTAATTTATAATGAATAAATCATTATCATAAATAATTACACAAGGATGGTAGAATAATTAATAAATTAATCAAAATATATATTAATTGATATTAGAACTATTAAAATAAATATACTTTGAATTAATTAATGCACTAAACTAATTTTATATGTGAATATGATATGTTAGGGGTGTAATAAATGGGTTTCTAGGATATATAACTCTATTCATTTTCTTCAAGTCAAAGTAATGAATTGTGTCAATATTAACACTAATGATATTTTTTGAAAATAATATTTTATTAAATAATTTAAAAATAATAAAAATATTAAATAAGGAAAAAGGTTTGAGATATTATTTAAAATATTATAAATATCCCATTTTAGTCAACTTATAAGTGAAAATTACATCCCATTAATATTGAAAATTTTGTTACCATAGTCAAAATTAAGATGGGTTAACTAATGGTTAATCAAAATGATAAGGTTTAAAATAACAAAAAATTATGAATAAAATATATTGGTTGATAAAATTAAAACCTTATAATATCTAATATTCTAATAAATTGAAATTTTTAGGTATTTTTATTAGTATTGAATTTATAAAAATTAATCTTTTAAGAAATTTCAAAAGTGGCCCTCGCTTATCTTATAAAAGGGTACATTGTCTTCTATTTTTATCACACATAATAAAATATTTGGTTTGAATAAACCTTTAAAAATCTCATATATAATTCCCTCCATTAATTATTGAATCCGTCATTTGTGAATAAATCCAACTGAAGAATTATTTTGGTGCAAACCAAAAGGAGATATCTGAAGAAGTGGTAACATTCATAAACAAATGTTTTTTCTTTTATTTCTTCTTTAAAACCAAAAATTATTTTAATATAATGTTTATATAATACCATTAGTATCATAAATATACTTATACTTTTTTATGATATGGTTATTACATAAAACTTTACACACATCCATCAAATGGGATATACCATCATCGTTCAGGTGTACTCCAGACTTCTGCCTCGCAAACCGATGTCATTCATTATTCCATTACCTCATTTAAAGGTTTTGATTAATGATGTATTTATAGTTTATATATGATATATCTTATCTTTATTATGTTATTACGATTTTTTAATTTTTATATCACACATACAATCATCATTTCCATTTTTTGGAAATAAAATAACATTTTTCGTGTGTACAACAAACGACCGCCTCACGAGGTGATGTGATTCATTCATGATTTACCTCGAATGTATTATAGATGGTATTAATAAAAATATGTGATATATATATATATTAAATAAAAATGATTCTATAAATATATAATATACTTTACTTTCTTTTAATATGATATGATAATGAAAACAACGTTCATACACATGTATAGAAAACTGTCTCATTGAATTGTGTATTTTATTTTATACCAAAAAATTTAATGTGTAACCATAAATAAATATATACTAAAAATATATATCTTATTCATATAATGGTTATAATTATGAAGATGATTTAATCATGATGTATCTAAGAGGACCAAGAATAACAAGTCAAAACATGCATAAAAAACAAAGAAGTATATTTAACATGTAATAGTTAATAAACAAGAAATATAAATTCATTAGAAAATAATATATTGTTTTATATATTTTAATATGAATTTTTGGTATATTTATAATAAAAGTATATTTTTTATACAAGAGTATTGAATGTATACTATGGAATTCAAGTCTTAAGGTTAGGGGATTTCTAGTCTCACTTTTATTTCTGTGAGACTTATGATATATTCACAACTTGTTTTTTGTGTTACCATGAATATAATATACGATACTTAAAATTAAATTTATGTTTACTTAAATATACATTTTATATATCTCTTTCAGGGGGTATATGGTTCAAATGCTTCCAAATCGGTAAGAGAATTTTGTCTCAATTTTCTTTCTTTGTGACACATGTTATGTTGTGGACGTCAAACATTTTACAAGGTGTATATATGAATCTTTAATATTTTTGTCATTAAATATAATTTTTATCATGATATTATTAGTTTAATGTAATGATATTCTCTCTTCGATTGTAAATAAGTTTTTTTTTCAAATTAATGTTTTCTAAAAATGTTTTTAAAGTGATTTAAATGATCATTTAAGCATTTTTAAGGAAAAATGATTTCAAAGATGTTTAAAATAATTTTCAAATATTCCTTTAATCCAAAGTAATTATCTATTCAAAAATCATACATAATTTCACTTAATTAAAATATAAATTAACCCAGGAATATTCAATGGGAGATCCAAAATAGGTATATACTAAGGGACCGTTCACCATGCACTAGAACAATGGATGAGATATACTCGACCATCTCTTTTTGTGGTTATTAACCATGAATTCATAATTTTCAAAAACAAATCCACTTATAGTATCCAAATAAGGATTTATTTTCTTAGGAAAACCACACCCTTTTCTTTACCATAACTTTGTATGTTCTCCTATACTTAGTCTTATCCAAGGGTTTCTCACTAAAGATTCCTCATCTTAGTTTCCAAAAGTTACTAAAACCTGGATCTAATACCAAATATAGAGAAAAATATTTTCATACATAAATATCTCATCATTTTAGATTCGTACACAAAATATTTCATAAAAAACAACTGTTGAGGTTTATAAAGGTTTATTTTCTTTTGAAACATGGGTAAGTAAACAATGGTTACATAAAATATCTATATAATTTCCCATTTATTTCTTCACAACTAGATCCCTCCAGAGTTATGACATAATTAATTCCATTCTCCATAACATATGGACGAGAAATATAGGAAAGGGTGAGCTCATATTCCTAGTAAGGGTAAAATTAAGAGATATCATAATTTGATCATAAGTGAGCATAATATAATCATAAGATTATGATAACTTTACATAAACATTTAACAATCATACCCATCAATTTTTATATCATTATCCAGAAACTTGGGATAATGTTTTATCAACTCAAAAAAATAATACATAAGGGTAAGGAATCATTAATAAAAAATCATGAGAAATTAAAAAATATTATAAGCATAAGAAATATGTTTTTGGAAAGTAAATAATAATTTAAAATCATTTCATTAGTCAAGGTTCACTTCTAATACCATCATTGAGGATTGGGTTCATTACCCTTTCTATCATTTCCTTTATCATGGTTCTCTCCCAAGACTATCGTATTGGAATATTTCCCCTACTGAAATGGATTAACTCCCCATTCTATTCTTTATTATCCCATAAGATATCCCTCTTTAGAAAATGAAATAGAGGGATATATAATTCTGATAACACCCATTGCATTATAAAAACCATACATTTGGGTTCGAAAAGACGATAATACATTCATCACATCGTCAAATTATAACCAAGGGAATGAATATGAATTTCATAAAAATTTCATAATTATTTTCATAAACCATATAGTGAAAGAATAAATATGTTTACATTGGACCATATTCATTTTCAATCATAAAAAAAATCAAATGATGTTGTTATACATTAAAATTACATTAAAATATCACTAAAACATTTTTTAAGGAAAATAAAATTTTTATATGAAATCCATAATTTAGGAGTTTTTTTTGAAAATATTAAGAAAAAAATTTATTTTAAAATAATGAAAGAAAATTATAAATTATGTTTCAAATAAATGAGAATTAATGATAGCATATAAATACATCCAAGAGGAGTATTTTTAAACCAAAATTCCTTTCACAGTTTCAGTAAAAATTCAGAATCATTTTGTCATAAATCTACTAGAATATTAAATTAAAACATTTTTATAGAAAGTTAAAATGTGTAAAAATGAATATAATAAATATTTTTAAATTAGAAAAAATAATCTGGAAAACATTTTAATGAAAATATATACCTGGAAGAAAGGATTCCCGACTGAATAGAAAAACATGGTCAATTTTTCATAAAATCATTCTTTCAGTATCTTATGTACATAAATAATTGAAAATTAAGGGAAAACCAAAAAAATCTATAAAAATAACCATAGGAGAAGAAAAGATATAATAATTAGTTAATATAAACCATTTAATTTTATATTTGGAAACTATAATCATAAACAATCTGGTAAAAATGAGATTGTTACATAAAACCCTTACATCATGTCCATCTTTAATTGTAAGTGATCTAACCCCCAGTATAATAAATTTAAACTTATAATTATATAATACAACCTTTATAATACCTATAATACATTAAATGGATTACTTATAACATCTATCACCTGGTTATAATCAATATTTTATCATCACCATCATTTTGAGTGTTAACTACTTTGTTTTTTCATGATTATTTCTGTTCAATGGTTAAAGTTATTTAAATTTTATACTAAATTATTAAAGTATAAAATTTTATTCATGATATAAATATAATATATATTCATTACATTCAAATTTATTACCATTCATATAAATCAGAGAACAAAATGAATGACATAGTTATGGGGATATTGTAGTCCGGACATGCATAAGGGGTCCGACCATTCTTGAAGCTAAAACTTACCCCTTGTTGGTGCATAATTACATTCATGGAATTGGTGTCTCCATTTGGTTGATCCAATACATTATTGGAAAGTGTAAGAGTTTACTTGATAACATCATCACTATTAAGCGTACATGGCAAGAGGGAAATAAAGTTTCTGATCATCTGGCCTCGTTGGATGTCCCTAGCTCCGAGGTTTTTTATTTTCACACTTTGGAAAGCTTGAAGCCCGGGGGTGTCAACTTGATTAGAGGGGATTCCTTAGGAATCTACTATTTCAGGCCTCCTAAGTTCTTCTCTTTGGGTCGAGGGCTGTTCACCCCTCTTTGTTCATCCATTCTTTCTTTCAATAAAAATAAAATTTTGATGATGATGATTGTGGGAAATCATTCATATCAATATGTGGAGGTGGTAGTAAAAACATAAACACGAGAGATACATTTATCTACAATTGGATTGAGTAGAGGTGGTAAATGGTTGTTACATAATCATAATAACATCTCAATATATTTAGAATACTAGATTCATCATGTTTTTATTAATACAACATGTTCAGATAAAGTGTAAGATGAAATAAAATTGAATGAGCTTGGTTAATATCTATACCTCTTATTTGGGAGACCTCATTTGGATTAGTCCTTTTACCTATTCTTTGTGAGATCTATTATTTTTGATAGATCCTTTGTATTTTTGCAGCACATGAAATAAAAGTATCAATGGCCTCTTTAAGTGCATAAAAGGTTTGATGAGTGATTCTCTAACTTTGTCATCTGGTGGATGGGATTCATGCACTCACTCAACATGCTTCTTTCCCCAGAACATCATCTCATGATGTGCATGGAGAAAATTGGGAATGTGCTAGTTCCAACCCTCATCTATCCAAATTACCAGGGTGTATTTTAATAATTCTCTGAAAATGATTAGCATTTGGAAGAAGGATTACAATAGAATAGACAACAGTCACACCCATTACCCCTTCCAGATCCTATATGAAGACCTAAAAATGAATAGATAGTCTTCACTCTTCATACATAGGATCCTAATCTAGTGATCCTGGTGACACCTTTAACATATGATCCTCAATGAATGAAACAGTACTAGATGCAACCTTTCTCTAAAAAAAATCACCAATAACTGTCACCATAATGATAAAATGTGGCTCCAACCCCCATCAAGGCCAGACCCTAAGAATACATTTCCCATATAGAAGAAACATGACCAGTTTCATTAGGTATTTTAATGTATTGGGATATTTTATATGTTAGTTGAACAAGGGAAATCATAAATTTTTGGAATACAAGAGACCCCAAGAGATTAGACTCACTGGCCCCACTAACCATTCCCCATATCAATGGATCTATAAACACACCATCAAAGAATGATTTTTATTGAAATACTAGATCTAGGACCAATTAGATCATGTATTACCCAAATTGGGTGACATTGAAGCACATGTGACACATGTATCCATTGACTCGAATAGTGAAAGTGAATACTATATAGAGTGGAAATAGGTTCCTAGCTATGTGACGTTGTAGTATGATGAATGGTTGGATTTAAAGGAATTATCTCATGCTCATGGTATTATCTATTCTCTCTAGAGAAATCTAGAACCTTCTATAGACACTGCACATCCTCCATCTTCTACCTCCATATCACCATCACGGTCTTCCTTATCTCATAATAACAGGCACAAATAGTGAATGGGAAAACAGAGTCCACCACTCATTTAGAATCCATCTATCACTCTCGATGACTTCATGCCTATTGAGTTAGCATATTTTCCTAGATTCCTCCTAGACCTAGACTGTTACACTGATGAATATCATAAGTACACCTCCAATAATTATATAATGCTATTAAACTTCTTTAAAACACCAAACAGTGGGGAATACCATGTAAACCCATCAGGTGAATCCAAACGATGTCATCAGTGGAGAGCCTAAGGAAAAATGAGTTATTAGAATGCTCAGGATATCACTTTAAAACTGGATGTTCAAGCTACCAAAATGAGGTAGTAATCCTTGTGTGTAACTCAATATGAAAAAATCTTCCAGTCCACACCATTAGGCACATCAGTAAATCTGACCATAATATTTGACTATACAGGTCAACTGTGATTAGGATATGGTTATCTATATTGAGCCAGATATTGACCTTGGCCAACTGATAGTCATCCAGTCGTTACCAAGAGAATATTGGTGAGTTAGTAGTAGAATATTTTCCAAAATAGCTGGGCCCTAGTGGTTCATCTAATGACATCCATTTCACCCCTTACTAAAGGAAGACCCTCCAAGGGAAAACAACATTCCATTCTCATGAAAACATGATGTGATAAAGTAGCTTGTTGACATAACCACAAGGATTTTGATTTTTGAGGCACTATAGTTATAAAAGGAAATGTGTGAGGACTTTGTAGAATCTTTGAAAAGACCACTTCAGTTCAATGATGAGGTAGCTTCCTCTGATTCCTATTATATAGAGGAGGCAGAGTTGGAGGAATTTTTATCCATCATCTTATTTACCTTGAATGATGATGGAGTCATTATGTAGTGTTATATTCACCCATTTTACATCTCATGTCAGTTCAATGAAATGGATATCCAAACATATCTAGTGGATACTGACTTCATAATTAACCTCATCCTAACAAGGATGCTCTATAATAGGGGACTCACATATGTTGATATGACTCCCTCTAACATGATAATTCAGGGGTATGAAAAGAGTGAGAATAAAACTCATGGAAGGATTTAGCTGAAGAATCAGTTTGGTGGTCTGGTATGAAGCACTAAATCCGTGGTAGTCTTGTGGGATAGTACCTACAATAGGTTAGTGGTAATACGTTGGCTTCATTTCCAAATAGCAGTATCATATTTATACGACCTAGGAATCAATTACTCCCACAATGGTCAACTTGGTTCACTATAGGGTAATTTATCACCCTTCAACTCTAGTGAAGACTTCCATCTAGATGATGGTTACTATAAAGTGGAAGGGAAACAAGATTATATTTACCATTTGAGTGTATCATTGATCCTAATGATATAACAACATCTACAACTAATCCTTGGATATACATGAAATATAACTTCTTTATCTAGATTCATTTGTTAGACCATACAATACCTGACCTATGGGGTTATTATCTGGTCTCCTAGAAAAAGTGTTTTAGTTTATCTAAGAAAATGGACCACCCAATGATTACCTCAAACTTCTACAACAAGAAGGCTTGGATGATTCCAGAAAACCCTATTAACACACTCAACTCATCATGAAATTTTTTAACAATTTTTAAGGATTTTAAATGGATTTTTATTTATCATGACCATAAAATTCATTGTTTTATTAAACTACAAATAATTGAAATTGAATCATTGAAATTGATATAAATGGAAAAAATGTGATGATTATGAATTATGAATTTTTATTTTGGATTTAATGGATTAATATTTTAATTTTTTTGAAGTAATTCTTCTATGTTCTGTTTATAATTTTCTAGGTGTTTAGTAAAAAAATTCCCCAGTTAATGGATAGCCCTCAAAAAGTATCCCACAACAAGTTAGATAACAACATGAAGAGACTGACTCACCAAAAAGGTCACCAGGAGGGCATTCCCAAGGGGGAATGGTTTGAGGACACAAGGGGGAATTTGGACCATGTGGAGTGTGATCTTGTAAAGTAGAGAGCACATGGGTTGGGCCTAATCCTAGATGGGATGTGATGGTCCATGTGTGAGAAAGTGGAACCATGAGCATAACCCCGGAGCATGCTTCTTAGATGGGGATGTGACTTTTCATCATTTATATGCTCGTGACCTCCACCATAAACTCCTATGCAGGAAAATATGTTTATATTTACTAATAATTTTTAATGAAATTTAATACTCTCATATCTCCCTGCTCGACCTCACCTTGAACATCTATGAACTACCTACATCATCCATTGAATCCACCCACCACTGCTCATTTCTCCCTAGCTACTATTGTAGCTGACCAGGTAACTCCATTGTTGCATATCGAGAGCTCATGATTTATATACACAACAACCACCACCACCATGGATGGTATCTAGTGACTTAGATGACCATCATAAGACAATCTAGATTTTCTATATATCCACTTTAAGGATAGAGGGGTTGAGAATCCATCCTTTCACTAACTACACTAGCTTTTTTACCTCAAGAACCACCGCTTTTCACAATAGTTTCATCATCTGAAACCACTATGCAAAGCCATGCATGTGCCATGCATACAAAGGAGATCGACAGTAGTCCATGAAACAAAAATTTAAACACCCAAATACTTTGGGTGTTTCCAAAAAAAACCACAATGATATTCAAACATAAAAAAGAGATATATGAAGATCCTTGACCAAGAGATATAAATAATGACAACCCCTTTATAAATATAGGGTCTTACGATTGATAGGTTGATTGGGAGGCCCAAGACACATCCCCAATGAAGGAGAGGCTACTCGATTGAATATTCTACAATTATTATAATTTTTTATTTTTTATTTTAATTTTTATGTAATTATTATTTATTATACAATTTATTAAATAGAATTCATGCATTTTTGTACAATTTTCTTCCACCCCCATTCATTTATTCACTCATATTTTTCTTCTTATTCTTCTTATTCTCTTATTTTTATTCTAATTATTCTTCATATTATTATTCTCTTTTATTCTACATCTAATTTATTCATTGTGTCCAATTTTCACTTTATTTTATTATTTTATTTTATTTTATTATTATTTTTCACACACTCTCTCTTATTCTAATTTTCTTTTCGTGATTTCATGTGTTTTTCTTATTCTACCCCCTATTATTATTTTGTTATCATCTTATATTATTATTCTATTTATCACCATTGCAATATCTTCCTCACAATAATGGGAGGCTCACCTGAGGCTTGGCTTGGGGGTGGTTACATGTTCTTAAATTCATTGAAAAAGTTTATTTGTCTTTAGTATAAGCCAGTGCAAAGGACTGTTGTGATGATTTCCCCCCATGACATGAAAAAAAAATGAATTTCTATTATTTTTTTTTTCAATTATGTTCCCTCTATTTAATTGATTATATCTTTACACAATGGAGTTGATCTGATCAATGAATGAAATAGCTTATAATGGAGATGGGTCCTAGAAGATGTCACACTCTCGACCGAGGTGTGCTACCAATCATGATTACAAGAGGATGGTAAATTTATATTT
Organism: Viscum album; assembly: GCA_963277665.1. NCBI lineage: Eukaryota > Viridiplantae > Streptophyta > Magnoliopsida > Santalales > Viscaceae > Viscum > Viscum album. Next base: position 1,764,459,115 of record OY728123.1, read on the forward strand.
CTTAACACATTCAATATTTCAAAACACTAAAAAAATGATAGAAATCCATGCTTGAGATTTTATGGTTTTATTAGCATGCTATATATAAAAATATGATTATGAATAATGAAATAATTAAAAAACAAACTTAGGTCCAATTTATTTCTTTCTAATTTCATTTTTTTAGCATTTCAATCTAATATAGAATTGCATTTTAATTTATTGTTTAAAAAAATCACACTTACCATTAATTATATATAATAATAAAAATAACAAAAATAAGCAGTTTTTAGGTGAATTAGATTATGTGAATAGATAATTGAGAATATCCTTAAGTGAGATGACCCTGGTAAACCACTGTGATACACTAGGAATTTTTGTTTAGAAAATTCATTTATTATTCACTATGGTAGGTTAGACATTAAAATTAGCTCCAATATAAAGGATTTAGTCATTAGTTTGATAATTTTTTTATTTTAAAATTCTAGATAGATTGTTATTATTTTAAATAAAAATATGATTAACTCACCCTAGTCTATAGAATATAGAGTTTCAGTTTTTTTCTAGGGAGATCATGTGTGCCTGAAGACAAATCATCCTATAAGAGAAATTCAAGGACCACATCCATATGCTTAAAGAGACCCTCTAACAACCAGTGGTTGAAGGATTGACCAAGGAGTTAACTAAACTCCAAGAATAATTCTTGGATTTTTATCAACGAAGAGACAAGACACAAGAAGATACCTCCTCACATTCTCCCACAATTTATGAAAAAATTATAGTGTAAAAAGTTTCGTAACAGGTGGCTAACAAATCAGTCAAAAACAATATTTTTGTAGTTGAAGAGATGATACAACATCTAAAATAGAAATTGGATTGGATAATTAATTACATCAATGTATCCCCTAAGAAACATGAAACTAAACTATATAAAGTTCTCTTAGTCTTCCATGATTTTTTAGGACATTCAGAAAGTTGATGAAATTATTGAGGAGTATCTATATCCCGACCACCTAAAGGATCAAATACAAGATGACCATAATGAGATAGAATGGATTCATGGTGAGGAATACATCCCAAATGAGCTATGTGTGGTGGATCATGAAGATATGGAAGACTTATAGAATGGATGTGAGGTACAACATGATATCACCATTCCATAAAAGTAAGAATATATATCACCATTGCATATATTTATAGAAATATAAATGGAATACACCACCCAAGTGGTGGAATTTGATGAAAAGATATAGAAGCCTGACTACCTTCCTCCATCCCTTGAGATCCAATACCACGAGGCACTCACCATTAAATAATATATTAAAGATTAACCAACTAAGGGAGTTAATCATATAACAAATATATATTTCATTTTATTTTATTCAATCTTAATTTAGTATTATATCACACTAATTTGAATTTTTAGATTAAAATTGTCCTTATTTTTCTTTAGAGTAAGATGAAGAAAATGGGCATTCACCTACCTAGGAACACATGAAACTATTAGATTATTATGAACATGAATTTATGGAAGCCCATGAGGAATTAAATGTATAAGAGCTTGAGTAAAACAAGGAACATGCTTCCATCTTTTAAGGGGAGAATTTTAATTTAAATTTAACTTTTATTCAAGTAAAGATACCTTCTTACTTTATGTTTTATCATATAATTCCTATATCCCACATTAATCCAACAATTAAGAATTAATATATGGTTTCAAAAGTAGAAACATAGAAGGAGGATGACCCATACTTCATCCTACCTCATCCATACATTATATGATTAATTTTGAAATGGTGAGGGGGGGGGGGATTTTGTACACTCTATCCATGGATCATTCTTCAATGAGAAGGAAGAAGTGAAAGCTAGGAAAATCCACAAATGGCATTTATAATCTAGGAACATCCTCACACCCTCAAACTATGGATACCATTTTTACTATCCTATGGAGGAATTAAAAAATCCAGGGACCCCTTGGGGTATCATACAATGAATTTTCTCTAATTCCATTCTTAAATTTGAATGTTATTAATTACATTAGTTCAACATGAATCCCATACCCTCTATAATATTTAGAATTAATTAAATAATACTTGTACTTATTTTATAGATTTACTTATTTAGGACCATGATTGAATAAGGAATCACCAAATAATGAAGGAAGAGGACTAAAGATTCATTTAGAAAGGGAGTTATCTTTTAATGTTAATTTATTAAACTCCCAATTTTTTTTCTAAAAACGTATTTTGAGATTTAACTTGAATTATACATGCCCATGCTTGAATTTGTGTAATAATTTAATTTTCTAGGAGACATGAGTATTTTATGAATCCGGTGATACAATGTTTATATTTAAATGACAATTATATTTGATGAGTAAAATGGATAATTGAATAAAAAAAGTGAGACATGGATATTAAAATGAGCACTCATGATTTGAGGGAATTAACAGATTCATGTAAAAGAAATTTCCAAACCATTTTTCATGATTTTAATTTTTCAAATTCATGTAATTTTATTTTTTTTATTTATTCCTGGAGTAATTTTCCCAAATAGTATTCCCCATTACTAAGAGTATTTATGGACTAAATATTTACTACTTTATATCAAGCTATTTGTAGAGTGATATTAGGACATTAAACTTAACAGAACATTCATTGAAAATTTTCAAAGCTAATGAATGTGAAAAGATATTTAAGATGACAGAGGAATCATTTTAAAAGAACTTATCATTGACACCACATTTCATTAATCCTTTTTACCCATAGAGACCATAAATGACCTTGTTAGAGATGATCCACATTTCAATCCAATTTTGTGCATCCTTACCCAACTATTAGTATTTTCAAGATATTTTTATGTTGATGTTTTGGGGGTAAAGGGAGTCATGGTGGAAGGGATAAAATGAATTTTATTAAAATGGCATTGGGTGCTAATTTTTCATATTTATAAATTTTTTTTAGTTATTCATTATAAACTATTGCTTTCTATTCTTGAAAAAAAGAAAAAAAATAAGAATACCACATGATTTGGAAGAATAAAAAATCACCATGACTAGATTGATGTTTTAATCATACATGGATAGGTGGTGGGTGCGGGATTTATTTGAAGCATAAATTCTTAAAAAAATGAAAAAAAAAACTTTTGATAAAAGGTGTATAAAGGTTGTAAAAAATTCAAGAAGTAGAAAACTTAATTCATTATACATTACTTTCATCATAACCATTACTTTTTGTTTGGGGGGATGTGTGATTTTATACTTTGAAGGGTTGAAGTACATTGAACATTCATTTTTTTAAGATACCATGCATTATACATTAAAGAGAAACCTCATCCTTTTGAATTAATTCTTAGACATAAAATAATAATTTTCCTAAGCCTTAGAGTCACTAGAACCATAATTGAAAATCCCTAATTATTTTATGTGTCTTTTTTTCTTTATAAAGTAGATATTGTAGTTAGTTTACATGATTATGGATAAAGAGCATGTTCTTATGACCTGAGTATAAATATAAGTGAATAAATACCGTGAGTGATGAGAGAATAGATCCAAGTTAGGTAGATCACTATTTTTAATGATTAATAATAATGAATGAATGATATTGAAGGGATAAAATAAAAAATTCTGTCATTTTTCATAATGGATAATATAAATTTTGGGAATTTTCTTCTTCTTTGAAAATTGGGAAATTAAATTAAAATTTTATGTTTAAAAATTAAATATTTTTTTCCATTGATAATTGTTTTATTTTATTTATTTTATATTTGAATAATGGTAACATTTTTTTCCCATAATTTTAAATGTTGAGATTTTTTTCTTGAGGAAATCATGGTTTATGTGTGGGGGTATTTGATGGAGTTTAGTTATTATAGAAATTTTAAACTGATCCTAAGTAATTTAGATAGACTTTTAATCAGTAGAACTAAATTAAATGTTATATTATATTGTAGAGAGTTTTTATTGAATCATTAAAGTTAATTTAAATGGATAAAAAGGTGATGGATTTTAATTATTAATTTTTATTTGGACTTAAGGGATTAAATTTTTAATATTTGTTAAGTAATTATTCAATTTTTTTTAATAAATTCTCTTGTGTTTTAAAAAATTGTTACCTATGAAATGGATATCCATTTACTATTAGCCCACAAGAACTTATCAAGCCTCAAGAAGAGGTCAGATGGCCAGGCATGCCCCTATGAGGGCTTGCCCAAGGTGGAAGGGTGTGAGACTGCATGGGGGTATTAGGAATCTATAGAGTGTGAGCCCTTGGAGTAGCAAGTTGATGGACTGGTCCAGAGCCTGTATGGGTTATAATTTACCATTTGTGTGCTAGTGGAAATCGGTATACCATCCCTGGAGCAGGCTTTTGATCCCAGGATGTGGCTCATTATCATTTATACACTAGTGACCTCTACCCTTGAATTATATATGGGATGATGATTTTATAGTTACAATTCATTAAAAAAATGTTGTCATCCAACATCACACTGCACAGTATCACCTTGGAAAACTATGCACCACCTACTAACACTTTTGAATCAACCATCTTCCACTCTTCTATAACAATCCTATGTTGTAGCTGATTAAGAAACACCATCTACACACACTGAGATACCAGGATAGAGTTGAAAAATCACTGCCACCACCCTGGATGAACTTTTGGGCCTCAAAGGACCCTCATAAAACAATCTTTATGCTCTATTCGACCACTTGAAGGCTGGGGGTTTGAGATGTTTTCACATCCATCTACACTACTTATACCACACTTCAATCACCACTGCTTTTACCAAGGGATTTACCATGTGGAATTTCCATGTCAGGCCATGAACAAGACATGCATCAATAGGTGTTCTTTACTGGTCCACAATACAAATATTTAAACACTCATATCTTTCATATGTTTCCAAAAAATCAATATCACACCGATATTTAAAATAAAAAAAGAGATATATTAATACCCTTGATTAAGAGGTATGAACAAGGATATCCTCTCTATAAATAGAAGAGATTTACTACAAAGAGGTGGAGTGGGAGGCCCAAGATAGACCACCGAGGGAGGAGAGGCCACTCAACCAGAGATACTACAATTAATCTATTTATTTGTTTTTAGTGTATTTTTTTTGAAGGTTTATTTTTTTTATTTAATTTTAATTTACTATTCCTTTTATAAAATATTAATCACACATTTTTATCCAATGTTGTTCCACCCCCATTCACTCTTATTATTATTATTATTCTAATGACCTTCTTCTTCTTCTTCTTGATCTTATTCTTCTCTTTTTCTTATTCAACTTATTTATTTATTGGGTGAAATTTCTATTTCCCTTTCATTTTAGATTTTATTTTATTTTGTTACTATCTGTCATTCTTTCTATCTTTATCTTATTATTTATTTTTTATTTGTATGATTTCATGTGTTCTTCTTATTTTAGTACTTATCTTATTATTTGTATTTTTATTCTATTATATTCTTCTCCTCTTTATCACCATTTTAATATGATACTCCTGGTAATGCAAGGCTGACTCGAGGCTTGGCTTAGGGAGGTTAGGTTTTCATAAATCCCGTCCTAATTTTATTTTCATGTTTGTGGTATAAGTGAGTGGAATTCATATCCATAGTGATTTTCCCCCATTACATGAAACAAAATTTTGTTTCCATTATTTTTTTTTATTTTCCCTATCTTAAATTGATTATCTCTTTACATAATGGATTTGATCAGATCAATGTATGAAATGGAATACTATGGAGTCAGATCCCAGAAGATTTCGCACTCTCAACTGAGGAGTTTTATTAACCATTATTACAATGGGAAGTGGAATTTATATTTTTAATCCATTAATGATTTACCAAAAACATAATAAAAAGATATTAATACATGCATAAGATTTCATGATTTAATTATAAAAAAATAATTTTAAAAAATAATGGAAAATAATGATAGAAAAAAACCAAACCTAGGACCATGATATTTATTTCCAATTTCATTATTTTTATCATTTTGTGGTATTTTAGAATTTCATTTTAGTTTTTTATATAGAAAAACAAAATATATCATTTCTTTAATATAATAATAAAAAACTAGTTTTTAGATGAATAAGATTAATTTCTTAGACAATTGTTAATGTCCCAAAGTTAGATTACTGTGGTTAGAAAATGTGATACGCAAAGAATTTTTTTAGAAATTTGTTTTTCCACACTCTGTGATAGGTTTTCCATCACCTATCCCTATGAAATACCATTAATATTAACCCATGTACACCAATCCACAAAATTTAGGCACGATCAATAAAACAATGATGACTCAATGCAGGCTGAATCATTACCAATTCTTTGATATCAAGGGTGGACCTCACGGTCAAAAAACCAAGTGGAATTGTATTGAAAACCTCTTTCACCATAGTCACCAATGAATGATAACCCATTTTATGGATTACATATCTTCCAAATTAGACACTTATTCTCCCATTAGGTTGAATGACCTATAAGGCATTCCTCCCTTTGATTACCCTATATTATACAATGAAGAGGATTTAGAAGACACCCCTTGTTCATTTGATGGGGGTGTCTCCACCAATGTTGATGAGTTAAACCAGGTGAACCTCAATACCCAAGAAGACCTGAGGGAGAGACAAATCTGTGCAACCATGTACCCAGAGGAATAAAAATAGTGTGTGGTCTTCTTGAAATAGCACTGTGAAATCTTCTCCTGGTGATATGATGATATGACATGGATGGACCCCTATGCCATTGTTCATCATTTTTGCCTCCCAGCTGGTCATCACAGGTTCAAAAAACATTCTATAAATACTTTACCCTCTCATAGTTCAATGCTCAAGGTCAATGTTTAAAATATTATCCAAGATAGCTTTATCTATGAGGTCCAATATCCTAGATGGCTAGCCAAAAATATTCGGTTGAGAAGAAGAATGGGATGATCAGAGTCTGTATAATGTTTTTGAACTTACACTTCCATTGTTTGAAGGATGATTTTACAATTTTAGTGATAATGTTTTTTTTATATTTCATATCTAGGTTCTAAGTCCACTCGTTTATAATGGATACTCTGGGTATTTTAATATTCAGATGGCCTTTGAAGTTTAGTACTACAACACCTTCAGAGAGTCCCAAAGTAATTTCATCTATCAAGTGATTAATTTTTTTTCTTGAAGAATGTTGGATTCACTTACCAGTTGGCCATACACCAAATCTTGAATAAAAATCATAGGACATTGAAGAATTGTTATGTAGATTATTTAGTGGACAAATAACCCTTCAATTATGAATATCTAAAGGTTATTTAGAAAGTTTTATGATTTCTCAACACCAGATAGTTGATGAAGTATCCCTTGATGTGTGCATTTGGGTTTACCTCTTGGTTGTTTCTCAACTTTTTTTAAGGTACAAAGGCATCAATATTTTACTAGAAAAGTTCAACTCCCACAATAAAATGAATCCCCTAATAAATAAATAGGAATTTTGAGCCCCTCATGGGTACATAGTATACATATGCCTCTTTATCACAAATCAATCTAGAAAGTGTAATCCCTTTTCGAGGCTAATGAAAAAAAGGAACCATTTAGTAGTGGGATGAGTAGTGGAAGAACAATGGAATATGGGTCCATCTATGTGATCACTATATAATGGTCCCTCAATACACTTATAACACATGAAGACAATGGGGAATGGAAAAAATAAATACCATCTTAGATACATTTAACTCAATGTGGAGACTAGATACTCACCCATTGGGAAGTGTTTTCTTGTGCTAGTTTTCTCAGTGTTTAAATTGTGAAATTATTTATAGAATCATGAGATAGAACTGATGTCCTAAGTGGACCCACTAAATCATATAATCAATTATCCCATTTTGAATGTACTGTTGGAATGCTAGATAGTGATCCTATACTAGTTTGAAATTAGTCTTGTTTGAAAGAAGGATATCAAAGGTCAAGCATCAGAAAACTTTCTTACTTCTCATCCAGCCACTATAGAACTGCCCCTATATATTGATATCCTCTATAACACTATTATATATGTGGATTAGTATTTTCCATGTTGGAATATGACTTTTGAGGTTTCATCCAACTTCTCGACCAGTAGAATCCTCAAAAACCTCATGGTTAACATTGTAGGACTGTGAATTAACCTCACCACTCTAGTAAAAGATGACCTATCATAATCATTCAATTTTTCAGAATGATGAATTAACAATGAGACAAAGTATTAGAATCTCCTTACTAGATTTTTTTTTGTCCCTTGGTAGTTGTCTCCCACATTTATACGTGAAGGGATAGTCCAAACTAGTATTCAAAATATCAACAATGACTACCTTATTTGAAACTAATAGTGTATGCACTAGCTAGAAAGAACCTGTCAACTAATGGACAATTTCCATTTGCGACTAGAGGTGACTCTTTTTCCTTAGATGTAGAATGGTAAAGTCGATGATTTAGAACTCTTGGCCACATATATTTTATAACATGTCCAATATATCCTATTCATTCCTGTGGCACTTTGGAGAGTCATCACCCCCACCACTTATGATGTTGGAAACCTATAGGTATTGTCACGAACCGTCCTCGGGGCCCATGCCGTGACTACCCCAAGCCCACCTTCCATAGGCCAGGGGCTGGCGACTAGCACCAAAGGAGTAAATCCCGATAACTGGGAAGACATTGCCTTTATAAAAGTAACAAAACACCACAGAGTACAAGCGGAAGTAAAACACTAAGTACAAAAAAAGAAGTGCTGAAAGTAAATGGGCCAGAATACAAACCCAAAAGAAAGTACAACTACAACTGAACAAATTACAACAGAAAAAGACAACAGCTGGAGGGACGGAAGCGGCTCCTGGGTCGTCCTCCTCGGATCCTACCTGAAGGGTAGGTACAGATGGTGCAGCTCCTGGATCGTCCACCACGAATCCTACCTGAAGGGTAGGTACAGATAGCCTCCACAGTTCTCTCATCCGTCAACCTCCTCCGAGTGTCATCTCGCCGTGAAGTCCACCTCCAGACACTGACTCGTCATGTAGTCCACCTCCGGGTACTGACTCGTCGTGTAGTCCACCTCCGGGTACCGTCCAGTCCTCGAACACTCAGCCTCCCTCAGCACTGCCTATCGTCTGCAACCAACACAACGAGGTGCGGGCATAGCCTGTGCATGGGTGAGTATAACGATACTTAGTAGGGACTCCGAGACCCTCAAGGTCTCACTAAAACCAACATGGTTAACCACAAAGAAGATCTCAACAGATAACCTCTACTTAGGTATATGCCCATACATATACCTAAGTTATCAAGTAACCCATCTCAATCATGAGGAAGCTCAAGGATTATGAAATCAACGGATAACCACTCCCCAGGTATATACCCATACATATACCTAAGTTATCAAGTGACCCATCTCATTCATGAGGTAAACACAAAGGTCAAAGATTCAGCTCAAACCAGGATTTTCATTATCGAAACCGTAACTGCTGAAGAGCTCTGTCTCTGGAGTGTACAGTGGTCCTGTCACGACTCCGAGGTACTGCTCACTAACCTAAGACTGCTGAGGTACTCCTCATGTCGAGTACCACGGGCCTGCCACCTCACACAGTAGTGCTTCTTGCCGGGGTCTGCCACCCAACACAGTAGTGCTCCCCCCTCATAGCCTACGGAGGTACTCCTCCTGTCGAGTACCGCGGGTCTGCCACCTCACATAGTAGTGCTCCTCCGCTGTGGGTCTGCCACCTCACAAAGTAGTGCTCCCCATTAGGCTATGTAAGTCACTCCGAATCGAATCAGATAAGCAGTCTTCAGGTCTCTGCCGGCTATACGGTCTCTGTACTCCGTATGCTCGTCTCTAGGAGGGTCCGCTCCATGAGCTACAATTCTATACTCCAAGTATCTCAAAGTCACACGAAAAAGTATCTCAAAGGACCTCCTCGTCATAGGGGTCTCAACGCAACAGACGGCGTATCAATCGGACGCCCGGTCTGTGAGTTGCTAGCCGTTTCGTCCTAGGGGCCCGGTGGGTTTCGTGTGTGAACCAATCCAGCTGTAACTCAACTATACCCCGAACACTCATAGGGTATACTCATAGGGACCATTTCTCAACGAGATCACCAACGCCGCTGACGGTTCGTCAAACGGACGTTCTGTCAGAAAGGTATCAGCTTTTTCGTTCCAGGGGCCCGGTTGGATTTCGGTGCGATCCAACCCGGCCACTATCCATCTACATCCAAAACTCGGGCGGAGGATGCCAAAAGATTCGTATCATCAACAGGAACGCAACGAGACAGACGGCGCGTCAATCGGACGCCCGGTCTGTGAGTTATTGGCTTTTTCGTTTCAGGGGCCCGGTTGGTTTCGTGAGCGAACCAACCCGACCGCACTCCGACGGCATCCAAACCTCGAGCGGAGTAAGCCAAAAGATCCGTCTCACTTAGAGGAATTCAACAATGCTAACGGCACATCAATCGGACGTCTGTGGCTCAAGATATGAGTGTTTCCGCTCCGAGGGCCCGGTTGGTTTCGTGTACGAACCAACCCGGCCGAACCCCAAGTTCTCCGAAACCTTGAGTGTAATATACCGAAACGACCGTCTCGATCCAAGGATCGCGTTGCCGCTGACGTCATGTCGTTCCGAGGCCCGTAGCTCAAGTTACAGGAATTTGACCGAAAACGGTCCGAAGACGGGGGGTCCGGGCCCGAGCCGACCCGGCCCGACCCCCCCTGGGTCGGCCGAACCCTGTCCAGCCCGGCCAGGGCGCGGCCCGGCCAGTCGGACTGGCCTTGGTCGGCCGAGCGTCCATGCGACGCGAGGGGGGGGGGGGGGGAGCCGCCGCCCCCGCGTGACACCCCCGCGGCACCCGCGGGGTGTCGCCCTAGACGACCTGAGCGACGCGGGGGGGGTGGGGGGGAGCCGCCGCCCCCGCATGACACCCCCACGGCACCCGCATGGTGTCGCCCTGGACTAGCCGAGCGACGCGGGGGGGGGGGGGGGGGAGCCGCCACCCCCGCGTGACACCCCCGCGGCACCCGCGTGGTGTCGCCCTGGACAACCCTAGCGACGCGGGGGGGGAGCCGCCGTCCCCGCGTGACACCCCCGCGGCACCCGCGTGGTGTCGCCCTAGACAACCGGACGCGGCTTCAGCCACGTCCCGTGCGCGCTGGCTCCGTGCAGCCGCGGGTCAGCGGCCGCCGGCGCCGCCGCGCCGGCTCCCCGCGCCGCCGCCGGCTTCCGCAGGCCACCGGAGTCGCTCCGGTTGTCCGTTTTCCTTCCCGTCTGCGCCGGTGTTCCTCCCGGGTTCCGTTCTTCACTGCGGGATCATCAAATTGTCTTTGCGGCCCGCTTCGTCGTCACCCGTCAATCCGCACGTCAAAATGAAACGTGCCGTCTTCGTGGTTCTCTGGCGCGGTGTGCTGGCGTCGCGCCCCTTCGTCGTGGTCCGACTCCATCCGCTGATATCTTCGGGTTTCTTCGACGCGGTGCGACGATGTCGCGTGCTTGTTCTTCCTTTCACAGCGCGGCGCGACGGCGCCGCGCATATCTTCAGCATGAAACCGCATGCTGCGACGACACCACGCTTTCTCGCACCAACCACAAGAAACCAACACGAAAATAAGGAGGAGGGTCGGCCGTGTTTGTGCGGTCCGACCTCCTCGAGTTATTCGATAACAAAAGGTTTTAATCCATGGTCATCATCAAGTTGGTATTCACGAACAAATATAAATTCTTGAATACAAACCCCTACCTTGGGTATAAGCCGATCGGAAGGAGGCGTCGTCGTTCGAGGTTCGTCGCGGTATGGCGCCGCGAGGATGACGACGTTGAAGGGGGACGTCGGCGTTCGTCCGAATCGAGGGAAGGCGAAGCCGTCGTTTCTTGTTACCCGATTCCGCTTCCGAGCTTGTTCGTCGATCCGTTGACGATGAAGGGGAATAAGAAGATCCATTGAAGAGTCTCGCTGCGGAAGGGGAGAAATTTCGTGGAAGAAAAACGAGCGTTCTTCGTCAGAGGTGGCGCGTTTTTCGCATTCTTCGCGTTCTTCGTCGAAGAACGAAGAATTCTCCCTCTGCTCTCCCAAAGGATTTACACAACACAACCCCTCAACCAAAAAATAAAATAAGTCCTCAACTTATTTTATTATCAACTTAAGAATTTGAAAAACGAATGATAAGAAACGAACAATTAATTCGAAGAATTAATTGTAAAACTTAACTGCCCAATTAAATTGGGGCGTTTCTTAACCAAAAAAACGCACGGTTGAATTCTTTTAATAGGGGGGTGCGGGTGCGTTACTTAAGAAGAAAATAAACGGTGGGGCTCGTGCGAACCCCACCTCACAAATATCCAACCCAGTGGGTAGGATATTTTGAATTGCACCCTATCCGCTTCAACCCAGCTTAAGCAGCTTTTAAGTGGTCTTTAAGCGGCTTTAAGTGAAATAAAATAAAATTGTTATGCAACTTATTTTATTCCTTAACTTAAACCCCAAAAATTAAAAAGCACAACTGAGCAAACGCAACTCCGAAAGAGGCGTTTCTAAGAAAAAACCAGTGCTGCGATTTCATCGGTGCCCTCAGAATTTGATTCCGAGCACCGGTTCAAAAGTTAGAAAAACCCGCTCGTTCGTTCACTGAACGTACCCGAGCCAAACTTCGGAAAATGATTCCGGGCACACCGGGCCTCGGAATCAGGTGCTGTCAGAAACTGCGTTCTTGTAAAATTTCAAAGAAAATTAAGAAAAAAAAATTACTTGTAATTTACGGGTCTTTACATTACTCCCACCACAGGGCTTTACATCCCCCATAAAGCTTCACCACAAACTTAGGGATACAAAGGCGGTACTGAGCACGCATCTGAGCCTTCCGCTCCCATGTGCTCACCTGGAGGTTCCCGTGCTACCAAAGAAAGTGCACAAGAGGAATCGACCATCCTCCTAGGATCCGCTCCTGTCGATCCTCGATCCCTACAGGAACCTCCGTAGAAGTCACCTCATCGCCATCGTCTAGATCCTCATGGTCGATGATATGCGAAGGGTCAAGCATGTATCTCCTCAGCTGGGATACGTGGAAAACGTCGTGCACCTAGTGCAACTGAAGTGGATGGGTCAAGCGGTAAATCACCTCGACTACCCAGCTGAGGACCTTGAAAGGTCCGTTGAACCTCGAAGATAACTTGCCTCCCTGGACACATCTCCGCAAACCTCGTCAAGGTGAGACCCGTATAAGGACGTGATCGTCATCATCAAACTCCAGAGGTCTCCATTTTCTGTTAGAACTGAAACTCAAAACGACTGCTACTACAAGGGTAAGGTTGACCGACTCAAGAGTGATCGGTCACACCCTCCTGTACAAGAGTTACCCTGCGCTGCTTGGGATTTCCATTTTTTTCGCCGACCAAGGAAAACTCATCCCAACGTCGTAGTTAAACTACAACCTTTTTTCCTAATACCGTCAATTTGTGTATGAACTGTGATTGCCCAGTCCATACTCAAACCAACGTCGTAAGGCCTCGACGCTGCCACCAAGAGATTCCAACTGAAACTCTCGCCTCGAGGATCTGACCACATCGTCGGCGTAAGTGTGATTATCGAGTCTCCTCCCAAGGTATCTCCAGATGTGAGGGTCAAGTCCACGGCTTACCGGAAACTCTAGGTCTGGAACAAAATTTGTGAAAGCAAGGAATGATTCATATCGACGTCCGTTACTACAGCAGCTAGTAGTGGACACAGACAGTCCCTTTAATCATTTCTAGATCCATTGGGTCACACTCCTTGACTGCAAGCAGCCAAACTCTTCCACCGCCCTCCAGCTCCCTGAGCCTGGCGGGGATAACTAAGGCGGGTGGTTGTAACATGTTAAGATGTACACCACCTCATACTACTCTCCTAGCTCTGCCTCCACGTCTGCTGCTTCGCAGACTCATCTATCCTTAAAGCTTCCACTTCTTGAAACATGTAACACGCCTGAGTCTCTAAGACTGGCATCAGTTTCCTGTTTCTTACTGCACTGTGCAGTCTTCATCCGCTATTGGATAACTTGGACCTTCTTTAGTCTCACAAGAGCCGCTATGATTTCTTCTTTGCCGACAAGAGAAATCTGGTCTCATCCCCTGGATGAACCACATTCTTTGACTAATACAGTCAATCCTGACATGAATGATGCATTCATGCCATGGATGACGTCGTAAGGCCTCGGCGTAACTACCAAGAGATCCAACTGTCACTCTCGCCTCTAAGGGTCGAGTCACACTGTCGGCATCAGTGTGAGGTCACTGGGTCTCCTCTAGTAGAAATCTCGAAAGTGAGGGTCAATTCAACTGTTTTAACCAGGATCATTCAGTATCCACCAAATAAAAAGGCAGGAAAGAAAACAAAGATAAGTGTATTTTTATTATTGCGGCTCATAATACAAAGGCACAAATACAAAAGAAACATGGAACTAGAAGTAAAAAGGACGTATCTACTAGTTCTTCTCCTGTCCACATGCTCCCGGAGCTCTACTGCCTTGTCCACTGCTCGGCTGTTGCTCAAGCACTCGTCGCTGTTTCTGCCTCGGTGGCTCCTCCAACGCATGCGGATCAACTGTACGAGGATTCGGACAGTCACATGCCAGGTGACCCTTCCCGCCGCAGGAGTAACACAGTCTGTTTCTGGCACGCCTGGATCTGACCCCACCCCGGGTGCCCCGCACCACCGGTCCTAAAACCCGAGATCGGCCAACTGCTAGTCTGGTCCTCCTGGACCTCTGCATCATCTGTCTACTTCCCATAGATGATTCGGCTACTGATCAAAAACCCTACGGCAAAGGCAGAAGTTCATGTACACTCTCGGGGTGTAGAGGTACTGGCACAAACTCCACCCTGAAGAAGGTCTTGAAGTCTTCCCATGTGAAGGCCATCCCATCGCAAAACTGAAACAAGTGGCCCCACCACCTGCCTGTTGCTACCTGAAGAAGGATGGTAGTAAAGATCACCATGAGGTCTTCCGGCGTCCCCACTAGCCTGAAGACTCTCACCACAGCCTCCAGCCAATCCTCAGCCGCCTACGGGTCCGTCTCTCCCTAGAACCTAGGTGGCCTCTGGCGCTGGAACTCATATAGCGCACTCAAGTGGCGTGAATCGCCTACTGCTGGGACTGGTGGCATCGGTGGCCCAACGTATGGTAGTACCGCTGGTGCCTCAAATGCAAGAGGGCCCTCTACCAAAGCCTCGTCGCTCGACAGGCTGTCAGCACGCACATCCCTCAGGGATCTAGCTGGTCATCTGAGAAAAGGCATCCTGAAAGAAACATCGTGACACAGTCAAACGTTTATACCTGGTGAGCTGACCTGGTTTGAGCTGATATTTAAATAAAACTTCTGGAAAACACACATGCAATCAGTGTTTTCGTGCACAAAGTCGGAATTCAGTTGTCAGGGTCCTAGTGTATGGATACGTCGGCCGCCCGCACCAACACTGGACTCCCTGAACTGAAGACCACACTCGGTACCCTTAACACTATTGCTTCACAGAAAGAAAATATCAGAGTTATAAGTTCTGTGGTAGAACCGACTCCTCTGATACCAATTTGTCACGACCCGTCCTTGGGGCCCGTGCCGTGACTACCCCAAGCCCGCCTTCCATAGGCCAGGGGCTGACGACTAGCACCAAAGGTGTAAATCCTGATAACTGGGAAGGCATTGCCTTTATAAAAGTTACAAAACACCAGAGAGTACAAGTGGAAGTAAAACACTAAGTAAAAAAAAGAATTGCTGAAAGTAAATGGGACAAAATACAAACCCAAAAGAAAGTACAACTACAACTGAACAAAGTACAATAGAAAAAGACAACAGGTGGAGGGAAGGAAGCGGCTCCTGGGTCATCCTCCTCGGATCCTACCTGAAGGGTAGGTACAGATGGCGCAGCTCCTGGATCGTCCACCACGAATCCTACCTGAAGGGTAGGTACAAATATCCTCCATAGTGCTCTCGTCCGTCAACCTCCTCCAAGTGTCGTCTTGCCGTGAAGTCCACCTCCGGACACTGAATCGTCGTGTAGTCCACCTCCGTGTACGGACTCGTCGTGTAGTCCACCTCCGGGTACCGTCTAGTCCTCGAACACTCGGCCTCCGTCAGCACTGCCTGTCGTCTGCAACCAACACAACGAGGTGCGGGCATAGCCCATGCAGGGGTGAGTATAACGATACTCAGTAGGGACCCTGATACCCTCAAGGTCTCACTAAAACCAACATGGTTAACCACAAAGAAGATCTCAACAGATAACCTCTACTTAGGTATATGCCCATACATATACCTAAGTTATCAAGTAACCCATCACAATCATGATGAAGCTCAAGGATTATGAAATCAACGGATAACCACTCCCTAGGTGTATGCCCATACATATACATAAGTTATCAAGTGACCCTTCTCATTCATGTGGTAAACACAAAGGTCAAAGATTCAGCTCAAATCAGGATTTTCATTATCAAAACCGTAACTGCTGAAGAGCTCCGTCTCTTGAGTGTACAGTGGTCCTGTCACGACTCCGAGGTACTGCTCACTAACCTAAGACTGCTGAGGTACTCCTCCTGTCGTGTACCGCGGGCCTTCCACCTCACATAGTAGAGCTTCCCGCCGGGGTCTGCCACCCAACACAGTAGTGCTCCCCCCCCCTCATAGCCTACGGAGGTACTCCTCCTGTCGAGTACCGCGGGTCTGCCACCTCACATAGTAGTGCTCCTCCGCTGTGGGTCTTCCACCTCACAAAGTAGTACTCCCCACTAGGCTACGTAAGTCACTCCGAATCGAATCGGACAAGCAGTCTTCAGGTCTCTGCCAGCTATACGGTCTCCGTACTCCGTATGCTCGTCTCTAGGAGGGTCATCTCCATGAGCTACAAGTTGATACTCCAAGTATCTCAAAGTCCGACGAAGAAGTATCTCAAATGACCTCCTCGTCATAGGGGTCTCAAGGCAATAGACGGCGCATCAATCGGACGTCTGGTCTGTGAGTTGCTAGCCTTTTCGTCCCAGGGGCCCGGTTGGTTTCGTGTGCGATCCAATCCGGCCGTAACTCAACTATACCCCGAACACTCATAGGGTATACTCATAGGGACCGTTTCTCAACGATATCACCAACGCCGCTGACGGTTCGTCAAACGGACGTTCTGTTAGAAAGGTATCAGCTTTTCCGTTCCAGGGGCCCGGTTGGATTTCGGTGCGATCCAACCCGGCCACTATCCATCTGCATCCAAAACTCGGGCAGAGGATGCCAAAAGTTCCGTATCATCAATAGGAGCGCAACGAGACAGACAGCGCGTCAATCGGACGCCCGATCTCTGAGTTATTGGCTTTTTCGTTCCAGGGGCCCAGTTGGTTTCATTAGCGAACCAACCCGACCACACTCCGACGTCATCCAAACCTCAAGCAGAGTAAGCCAAATGATCTGTCTCACTTAGAGGAATTCAACAAAGCTGACGGCACGTCAATCGGACGTCCGTGGCTCAAGATATGAGTGTTTCCGCTCCGAGGGCCCGGTTGGTTTCGGGTACGAACCAACCCCGCCGAACCCCAAGTTCTCCGAAACCTTGAGTGTAATATACCGAAACGACCATCTCGATCCAAGGATCGCGTTGCCGCTGACGACACGTCGTTCGGAGGCCCGTAGCTCAAGTTACAGGCATTTGACCGAAAACGGTCCGAAGACGGGGGGTCCGGGCCCGAGCCGACCCGGCCCGACCCCCCCCCCCCCCCCCCGGGTCGGCCGAACCCGGTCCGGCCCGGCCAGTCGGACCGGCCTTGCTCGGCCAGACCGGCCTGGCTCGGCCGAGCGGCCGAGCAACGGGGGGGGGGGGGGGGGGGGGGGGGAGCTGCCGCCCCCGCGTGACACCCCCGCGGCACCCGCGGGGTGTCGCCCTGGACGACCCGAGCGACACGGGGGGGGGGGGGGGGGGAGCCGCCACCCCCTCGTGACACCCCCGCGGCACCCGTGGGGTGTCGCCCTGGACAACCCGAGCGACACGGGGGGGGGGGGGGGGGAGCCGCCGCCCCCGCGTGACACCCCCGCGGCACCCGCAAGGTGTCGCCCTGGACAACCCAAACGACGCGGGGGGGGGGGGGGGGGGAGCCGTCGCCCCCACGTGACACCCCTGCGACACCCGCGGGGTGTCGCCCTGGACAACCGGACGCAGCTTCAGCCGTGTCCCGTGTGCGCCGGACCCGCGCGGCCGCGGGTCAGCGGGCACCGCTGCCTCCGGCGACCTGCGCCGCCGCCGCTTCCGTGGGCCACCAGAGTCGCTCCGGTGGTCCGTTTTTCTTCCCGTCTGCGCCGGTGTTCCTCCCCGGTTCCGTTCTTCACTGCAGGATCATCAAATTGTCTTCGCGGCCCGCTTCGTCGTCACCCGTCAATCCGCACGTCAAAACGAAACGTGCCATCTTCGTGGTTCTCTAGCGCGGCGTGCTGGCGCCGCGCCCCGTCGTCGTGGTCCGACTCCGTCCGCAGATATCTTTGGGTTTCTTCGATGCGGCGCGACGGCGTCGCATGCTTGTTCTTCCTTTCACGGCGCGGCGTGACGACGCCTCACATATCTTCCGCATGAAACCGCATGGTGCGACGACACCACGCTTTCTCGTACCAACCACAAGAAACCAACACGAAAATAAGGAGGAGGGTCAGCCGTGTTTGTGCGGTCCGACCCCCTCGCATTATTCGATAACAAAAGGTTTTAATCCACGATCATCATCAAGTTGGTATTCACGAACAAATATAAATGCTTGAATACAAACCCCTACCTTGGGTATAAGCCGATCGGAAGGAGGCATCGTCGTTCGAGGTTCGTTGCGATATGGCGTCGCGAGGATGACGACGTCGAAGGGGGACATCGGTGTTCGTCCGAATCGAGGGAAGGCGAAGCCATCGTCGCTTGCTACCTGATTCCGCTTCCGAGCTTGTTCGTCGATCCGTTGACGATGAAGGGGAAGAAGAAGATCCGTTGAAGAGTCTCGCTGTGGAAGGAGAGAAATTTCGTGGAAGGAAAACGAGCGTTCTTCGTCAGAGGTGGCGCGTTCTTCGCGTTCTTCACATTCTTCATTGAAGAACGAAGAATTCTCCCTCTGCACTCCCAAAGGTTTTACACAACACAACCCCTAAACCAAAAATAAAATAAGTCCTCAACTTATTTTATTATCAACTTAAGAATTTGAAAAATGAAAGATAAGAAACGAACAATTAATTCGAAGAATTAATTGTAAAAATTAACTGCCCAATTAAATTGGGGCGTTTCTTAACCAGAAAAACGCACGGTTGACTTCTTTTAAAATGGGGTGCGGGTGCATTACTTAAGAAGAAAAGAAACGGTGGGGCTCGTGCGGGTCCCACCTCACAAATATCCTACCCAGTGGGTAGGATATTTTGAATTGCACCCTATCCGCTTCAATCCAGCTTAAGAAGCTTTTAAGTGGTTTTTAAGCGGCTTTATGTGAAATAAAATAAAATTTTCATACAACTTATTTTATTTCATAACTTAAACCCCAAAAATTAAAAAGCACAACCGAGCAAACACAACTGCTAATGAGGCGTTTCTAAGAAAAAACCGGCGCTGCAATTTCATCGGTGCCCTCAGAATTTGATTCCGAGCACCGGTTCAAAATTTAGAAAAACCCGCTCATTCGTTCACTGAACGTACCCGAGCCAAACTTTGGAAAATGATTCCGGGCACACTGGGCCTCAGAATCAGGTGCCATCAGAAACTGCATTCTTGTAAAATTCCAAATAAAATTAAGAAAAAACATTTCCTTGGAATTTACGGGTCTTTACAGGTATATCAGTCGACTGCTGATGTATCTATGTAAGAATACTAAAATATACCCATAGTAGAGGAAACAAACAATTGGGGGAATCCCTTTTTCAAGTATCTACAGTGTGTAATTATACCCCCAAACAAAACCGAGCATGAGATAATCTGCTAACATGTAGTATAGTTTACCCTACAAAGTGGGCCTAAGATAAAGAAAACATTATACAAACTTGGATTCTATGTAATAATCATAAATTACATCCCAGGAGACCAGATACCAAAGGTTTTTCAAGAGGGACATGCTGGATCCTCAAGTTCTCATCTTACGTGATTGAATCTCTCCCACCAAATATAGAGATTGGGATAATTATAGCCCCCATTAGTCCACAAATCCATTGACTTTTATGCAAAATGTCAAACATGCCAGATCCATCCGAAAATTGTGAATCAAATTCTAGATTTTCTCAATATCACCAAATATTCTTATCCCTTTTCATTATGGGGACGCAACATCATGGGGACCTACCCACCAATGACTACATGTTCATCTTCACTGCCACTAACTTCTTTTTCAAATGGGAAGAAGCATTTCCACTCAAGGAAGTTAAAACCAAATATGTAAACGAGTTCATGAGATGCCAAATCATATATATAATTAAAGTTACTCAAAAAAATTTCATAGACAATGGAACCAAATTTTGGGATATTCAAGTGAAGAAATTATGTGCCAACTACAACATCTCGTCCCACCAGACTTGCCACAACCATTTGTCGGAAAATGGGTAGACTGAGGAAATTAACATCACCCTCTCTAATATCTTATAGAAAATCACTGGGTAAACCAAAAATGCTCCCCAATAGCCTTTGTACCTACCATAATACAACTCAAAATTCAACCTAGGAGACCCCATATTCCTTAGTGTATAGAATAGAGGTAGTCCAACCCATTATAGTCAAAACAAATTCACTCTGATCAAATTTTTATGATAGGAATATACTAGAAATAATGGAAGAAGTCGATATAGATGTGATGGATTCACTTGATGAAAATATGAATCATGTATTTCATAAAAAATATAGGAATTAGAATAGTATAAAAATAGAATTAAACAGGAGGGTTTGCCTCTGATCCTTTCTCCAGGATGACATGGTAATGGCTCTTAGAACTCCAATGATACCTAAAATAAAGCTTTCAATGTTAGAGCCCAAATGGGAAGGACTATAAATTTTCCATATTTTCTATTCTAGTAGAGTATACTCTTTTATTACCAATTATAGATACTATATCACCCCTCCTTCTAATTCCATGTTTCTCAAGTAGTACTTGGTAAAAAGACACATATAGTCAAATCATTAAAACAATAAAATATTTTCCATTGGTTAAATCTAAGTGATATTAAATATTATCAATCATGGTCCAAAGTCTATAACCATAAACTATAATTCATGGACCAAGAATTATAGACATAAAAAATTTATAGACCCCATGGTCTTATCTCCGTGAACAGAAAATCAATGCGACCATAGCCTAAGTTGAATAACTTTAAAATGAAAACCCAAATATCCGCAATGCACGAAATTGTACAACAACCATAACCTATGAAATGAAATAATGGTTCCTCTTTCGAAAAGTCTCGGATGTTGAAGAAGGTAAACATATTTAGTATAAGACATTAAAAAATATCCTTACCTCTAATCACAAGCATGAGATTCCCTATGAAACCCATGATATGCCTCAATGCCCTTGTCATAGAGGGATTCCCCCACTTCTAGAATCAGTATCATAGTACACATTGTATTATAACTTTGTGTATCTTTATTACCATTTCCATGGGATAATTAGTGATTCCTAGACCCTATATCTTTAGTCCCTTATCCCTATATACGGTCCAAGAATTTTTACACTATAATATTTTTAGTTTTTCTTAAGGTACCGATGTGGTACGTGTGTCTACATTGCCTCATTTATTATTAGGTTTTACCACTCCCATGACACATAGAAACCCTTGAAAAGAAAAATATTCCTATTACAAGAATCATGACATTAAACTATTTTCTAAATTTTATGGTCCAAGCCTTATGAGCCTAAACTATGTACAACTAGTTTCAAGATTAATTCTGATGATGAATATCCTCCTCGACACTATCCACATATAGTTTCAACTATTTGAAACCACTCATACATCCTCAATGAAACCACAAAATGGTATTAAATTTATGAAATTAAAATGGGATACTTGGTTAATTTATTATGACCTTGAACTCTATGCATCCTCCCCTCATTATCATGGTTTTCCTTATACCTAGTTCTTCAATAGGCCTATGACACCACCTCTCTCAAGTAGTACATGAGACATGATTCCCAATCCCATTGGATAAGTAGTGACACCTAGAACCCTTTTTTTGGGCCTAGACACCAATTCATCACTTCCAAATTACCCACAGTCATTCCCACATGTGTTAGTCCCAATCATATTCATTGACCCATTAGTGGGATGGGATGAAATCCTAAATTGAAATGAGGAAGAATATAATGGGAAGATCATTTCCCATGTCCCAACAACATCCTTAGAAAACATCATCAAATTATATCCATACACATTTCAAAACTAGGATACCACATAATAAATATATTGGATTACCAATAAACCATACCCCTTCTAAAAATGGGATGCATCCTATAATAAATTTTATTTAAACCAGAAAAAATTACTAATAACCTAATGGTAAACTATATCCTTTCATAGTATATATTCTGGATGCCTTATAAAATAATATGAGTTGATTCAATATCAACACATGGTAGGAAAACCCCCTACCCTCTTCGCTATTCCACCACACATAACTCCATAACAACATGTGCCTTGATTCACATTCTCATGGGATACATAGTGAAAATTGTATCTCATATCATAGGTCCATCCCTGTCCTTTGAATCATTATGGGGTCCTTCTTCACCCAATGTCATGATGTCAATTGAGGATATAGTTTTTTTGTTCTATGTGGTAAAGGGTACCTTTATCCATCCTTCCACATTGTTTTATTACTATTTCATGCCATAAAACCTCCTTTTGACACTTTTTCCCCCTATGACCAATCTATATGACCATAAACTATCTATTACTCCTTTTTTCTAAGATTAATGGATTTAAAATATAGCCTTACCCCATAAAAACTTGGATTCCCCATATGAATCCTATGGGATTAACAAAAAAACCGTACCCCATATAAATCCAGGATGCCTCATAAGATAAATATTGGATGACCAAAATCCAACATATGGAACACATGGTGTTAAACTGTAGTCTTACCCCATTTAAAATTGGGATTCCTACTAAAATAAAATGACTGGATATCCTCATAAGAGAGGATTCCACCCATATGTTGTCAGTATCCTACCATGTCGTGTTCCATAACTACATGTTGATTTATTCCCCTTTTCATGGGATACATAGTGACAAGTGAATATCTCATCCTTGACCCATCTCTACCATTGACTCATTTTAGTGTCATTTTCCTTGAGGATATCCTAGATTTTTACCTTCCACCACCTTTATCTATTAAATTTGAGCACATGTTGGGATCCCTCCAAGAGAAATCAATATCCCCTATATGACAATCCTCATTTCCACTTATATGCTCTGTAATTCCTTTGATTTTGATAATCAATATCCTCCCAACATAAATTGTCTCCCAAACTGTAATGGTTTTACACAACACTAGATAACATACCATCCTAGGCTCATGCCTCGAAGGATCATCAATATAAAATAGTGGGACCTTTGTTTTAAACTCAATCAATGATAGATCCCACCTTTGTTCAACCCATCCAAAAAATAGATAGGTATAGATCCTATTTTTTGAACATGGTAAATAGGTGTTCCCTACTTTTTAGTAATTCCCATCCTACTATCTAGGTCCCCAAATTCAAAATCACCCTCATGGGCTATATCAAATATGCTCACCCCTTATTATGTTCACCCCTAGAAATAACAATATATCCATACTGATCATTTTTATTGCAATGTGTATGGATCACATGGGATTGCGAATTGGGAGGTATTTTCACTCAAGTAAGGTTGAGATTCCCAAGTACACCAATGGTTCAATCTATAGAACCGTAAAAATGGATACCAAGTCCAATCAGCATGAACATAAAAAATGTGAAATTTTCTTAGAGATGTTTTGTGTGGAATCATTGTGACCATTTTCCCTCCTTTCACATCGAGTAACCTTACATCAATGCTGAACATATTCTTTCGAGACATACTCCCAAAGGTCTAATAATTACGTCCTTACACTATTTTAAATTTGTCTTATAATTATTGGCCAAGCTTTAATGTCATGACCTTATAAGGGATCTTGTGTTGTGCTAGGAATCCATGGACCTCAATTCACATCTAATTTTCACTCCACCATGCTACACATGTACTTTTGGGATGCCCACCCATGGGTCCAAGCATCTCACTCTTAGACTATGTGAAACATTTCTCGGGTATGCTCTCTATGGATGGTCATCCTAGGATCCAAGTTCATGTTGGGATACCTCTCCCCTATGTCAAAGTCATCCCCATTCAGAGACACAAAACTATGATCCACACATATTGACGTTAAAATGTTTGTAACTCAACTCATGTCCTTTTCAATGGTGAATCACCTACTATGTACAATGTTTCTGTGTGTTTTTAATCATTCAAAATCAAGAGAACCATTTCAGGATAGACCCCCTAAGGTCCAAGATAACTACCCTAAACAATTTGGAACCCATTGGTCTATTCTCGATGACCTTAAACTAGTAGATAGTTTCTGATCATTAGGACCCTAAACATTTTCAAATCATTGGTTAGATTTTTATGAACATAAAGTACTAAAGGAAAGATATGTAAATTTATTTTATGTTCAAGACCTATAAGGGAATCCCAAGAATGATTCATCCCCCTATTATATCACTCCCACAGATTTGGAAAAAATATATTGACATAGGAAAATATGTAAAAATACCATTGGGACCAACTATGGACACTAGAAAAAGCGTTGCGGCACTTTCTAAAATACACATTTTAGAGAAAAGTTATAGAGAAATTCTGAGATCCATTTTCCTCAAGATCCCTTCTATGGAATACCCAATTGTGTTACCTTCTCTTTCCCCTAACAAATTTGATGGGAAGGTGTTTCCCAGATTGGTTCACATGTCCCAATCACATGATACTAAACTATGGGATACATCATCCTCACCATAAGACATCAAACTACTTATCAACCATCCTCAATGAATGAAGTTAAAAATTTTATCTATCATCCTTATTTCATGATGTTAAAATTTTAATCATCTTAGTCTTTAAACTATTAAGCCCCCTTTATCCCTTTAGTGCTAATCACCTACTACATAGTTCATTTTCTTTTATCTCCACTGAGAATCAAAGATGATAGTCCCCTTAGAAGATGAATATGACAATTGGTAAGACTGATACACCTAACCAATGTGATCAAAGCCGTAGTGCCTTAATTATGAGTGTGTTGAACTCCATTTGAACATTCCATCATTTCATCCCCATGATTCACCTCTCCCTTTAATTGTATCCCCATCACATTGATGTCTGAATAGCACCCCTTCATGGAATGGTCCTATGATAGACTAGCTCACCTACCATCCTGGGCACACACAACAAAAGATTTTGGATGACATCTTAGTATTGGTCACGTGTTTCAAAAATGGTATATGGTTGACCCTCATTTGTTTTCCCCATCATTGGAAAAATGAAAACAAATTTTCTACTCTCAAAAAGGACAACATTTATGACCCGTCATTACACCACCCTCTTTGTGTTCAATATCATGGGCATCTTGATTAATGCAGTTCGTTCTACTTTTTTTTGGTAAAATTCAATGAACCTCACATTACCTGATTCGTGCAGTAGAATACATTGAGAAATAAAGTTATCTTCTTAGAGTCCCATGATCTAGCCAAAGTGTTCTTGGTGAGGAAACTCCTAGTTTTCGATAAACAGGTTTAGACCCCAAGTTCATGAACCTTGATTAATACTCTCATATAAATCAGAAATCTTCTATTTTTACCTTGTTTCCCATACTAGAATGAATCACATGGGACTAGGGATATTGTTTCTGTCATCTCTTTAATATGATCGAGATGCAGTGAAAAGAAAATGTTTTAATGAATGAGATAATATAAATAAAAACATCAAATTTTTGGGATGTTTATCCACATATTGGATCCCTTTTTTTACTGTAGGAAAAGTAAAATTTACCTGAGGTTCATATCTAGTGATAGATAACATGATATTGGATAGACTATATTGATTAGCCTCTTGACCCAGCTTCCACTCTATTAGATTGACTTCTCCTCCTCATTGACTCAGATGAATTCATTAACCATGATTTGAATCCAATTATATTTGGCTAGGAACTCAGCCACTAGAGATGATTTCCTCCATTTCATATCCCTAAATAATATCCAACTAAGCCTTAAAGTGGCCAATGATCACTTCCTTATAAGTGATTATGGATATATGGTCTATCACCATACCCTCTAGGAGAGCGATCTCCTCTTTAGTCACCTCGGGAACCTGGGTTCCCTTGGCCATCTTCTTATGTCACAAATAATTAATATCATTCCACTTAGAACATTCCCTATTGATGATAATTTCATGTTCTAGTGTGTGGAGGCCATATAAATTCTCCCCACCAATCCATTGAATAAGTATTGATTCACAGAGAGATACCACCCATTTTGGAAGGTCAAAAATTAGGGTATAGGTGATGATGTTTTGAACGTACCACCATGCCTTGAGATGAATGAAATGGTATTACTATATGATGTTAAATACCTAATACATGATGTATTTTGGTTGAGAATTCTCATATAGAAAAAATACCTCTAATAAATCAGTGTCTATTCATTTATAGGAATTATCGTGGGTGGGCTAATTCTCAGGTATAAGGGAAATAGATCATTTCCAGGCTCCTCACCCTCAGTGGAAGCCTGCGATAACTTCTATGTCACCTACAACGAAGTCTCAGACATCACAACCTCCTAGATCACCTCCATCAATGGAACAATATCAACCAAATTCTACTAGGACTCATATCCAATATTTGTCACCAAAAACATTTCTAGGGTAGGTTCCACTACGACAGCCTCCATGATTACCTCAGTTGATAGAGCAATATTAGACTCTTCCAGAAAGGATTTAGATCTGGTAGCCACCTTTTATGAAACATCCATAGTAGGCGCATCATACACAACATCCTCAACCTTATCTGTTGAAGGCATGGACTCATCCCCTCATACTTCCCCAAGATCAATCATTTCCTCATCTAGATGATCGTCAAATATAGTTTCAAATACTGTTGAAAACATATGGTTATTTGAGTATGAATAATAAGAATAAAAACATGAAAGGAAAGGCAGAAATGCATAGTGGTTTAAAGGAACAACTCAATTAGATGAGAATATCATAGATATTCATTGGAAATCTCCATGGAAATAGTTCCTCCATAGTGGATGTCGCCTCAATTGTCCATTCCATCTCATCCAATGGTTGTCCACCCAAGGCTATGACATTAGGGAAAGTCTGTAAACTCACATCTTCTTGGGTTTAGGCTCCTTCACCCTCTATCAAAGGTCCATCATGAACCCCCTCCTCTATGCTCATTGATCCATAAACATGTGGAAAGGTAGTTAGGAAGTAGTTATAATGGTTTAGTAATATTCGAGGCATAAAATATTAGAGGATTTACCTAATCTAAAATAGGAATTCCATCCTGGAGGAATCCAAATAGGCCTCACTTACTTGGGACTTCTTCGACACCTCCTATGTAAAAACACATGTGACTAACTCCATTATCAAGAGACTAGAGAAGCCTTCATCCCTATAAATACCATTAACTGGCTGGGTCAGGGGGTGCATAGTGCTCTGAGAGTGGAAAAAGTCATCCATATTTGTTATATATTACACTAACTTAGCTTGATGGATGTTGAATCCTATATAGGAATGAACTAACTGATTTTATAATATAATATTTCTATTGAAATGTTGCCGCATCCCATGGAGAGTGTTGAATTATCTGAAGATCCTCAATATTTCCTAGAAATTGAGAAAAATAGCTTCCCAAGGGATATCCATGAATCATATATCCTTTATTGGAACTTGGATGTGAACCACTGGGACTATCTCAGAGGGTCCACCTTCCTCCCACAACTGATTTCCTAGGGTATTCAAACCTATTGTTGCTCCCTTCCCAATGTTGTTTCTTATTCTAGGCTGGGTATTGTTGGATCTTTAGTTTATGTTATAACCTCCAGACCAAACCTACCACCATGGGATTCCCTTACCGCTACTCATCATCAAACCCATGGTTCTAGTACCTCATTCATGAGGTTTTGGTAGTTCACCACCTCATTATTTCCTCAGGACATGTTCTATCCAAACTCTTTCTATAGTCATGGGTGATCCCATAAGTAGCCGTATGAGGTTGCATCTCATTTCACCCTTTTCCATATTCACATGTAAAAATGTGCTATATATTTTTAAGGATAAAGGGTTGATGTTAATTTTTTACCACCATTTAAACCCTTGGAGTCAGCCACATGAGGCATCATAACTACCTCACGAACTAATGTGGGGCATACAACTTGTAGATGACCATGCAGTTAGCCCTCACCACTAGTAGAAATCCACAAAAGGTAAAGAGGTACATCTACTAATCAACATTCTATATGCTGTCATTCGTCACCATCCTTGTGAGATGGGTGAATCTATGGAACATGAAGCATCCATAAACATAGTCCAAACCATTAGATCCACTGAGACCATGTTGAGAGGGTGACTCCGAGAGCTGTTTAGAACCAAAAACCGAAAGTTCCTGATGTAAAGGGAGATTGGGTTTGTATATTTTTATAACATATGTGTGAAGCTACCCACCTGTACAAAAAAATTAAATGTACCACACAAACTGATAGGATTCATCCCTTGGATGATATGGAATAACACTTTTTACAAATTCTAAAATATAGAGAAAACTAGGTTGATATGATTCCCCAGTTCCAACACTAATTCTATGATGAAAGTGGTCAACATAACCTTCTTATGTTCATCCCTTTTTGGTAGTATCCACCCATAGTTCTGTCGAGTAATAAACCCCCTCCAACATGACCATGGGTGCCTTGGGCTTCACATTGTAACCCCACAACATCCAATAGCTTGCCTCCAATATCCCCTTGTAAGAGTGCTCCATACCTCATTAGAAGAAACCATGACACTAATGTTGCATCCCTAATAGCTCATATGATGATTTTTTGGAAAGTATCCAAACCACTTCTTGTATAGTATTTCCTTCATCCTCTAAATGTGTTTTTCTTCCCCTATAAAAATAATAATAACACCCTCGCTATGGTTGGTAGCTGCATCTTGTCCTACTACACATTCTCTAAGGGGATGAATTTATCATACATGGATCTTTGGATCGAGATCCCAAGAATATGGTAAAGACCTCTCAAGATGATCCCATCCTACCCATTGTGTAGATAGAATATTTTAGTCGCTAGTTTCCACCTTCTCAAAATCTCTGGCTTTATAACTAAGAGGTGTTAGACATGGAACTATGAGGACCTTGCCTACTCCAAAAGTTTAACTTAATTTAGATCCACCTCAAACCCACATCAATACTGGGATTCTTAGTATGTCTAGGCCCACCAGATTAGGAAGTTACCCCTGTAATAGGTCCCACCCATATGTATATCCATTGAGAACTCTCCTAGGACTTCATTGAGAGTCATCTCATTCTAGGTGGATGCACCCAACACCAACACCTTCATATTGAAATCTTTTAGATGATTCTATATGATATGAACAATGAGAGAAGTTTGATCCCTTTTGAATGGAATTTATATTTTTTTTTCTATTGGTACTGTCTGGAAATTCTATTAAACTAGTAGGAGGGATTTTCCTGATCAACACTAGAGATGAACACACCGTCTCTCAACAGAAAACCACACAGTGGTATCTCTAGAAAGTTTTGTATTACTACTGATCCTCCATTAGCAGTATAGTAATTGTGTCAATTTTTGATGCACTAAAGATGATCTCCCAAATCTTAAGGTTACCCACCATGTACAATCAATTATTTTCAAATGTATTTACAGCGTGAACAGACATTTTTTGAATGAAAAAAAGTTTTTAAGGTTGGTTCACCCAGGTAGGATCGTGAAAGATGGGTTCACATAAGTTCGTTGATGGAAGTAAAATTCATTTAGAATTGGGATTTCATGAGTGATAAGGATGAAAATGAAAATGTATCCTAAAGGTATTGAGTTTCTAAAGAATATAGAATAGGCTTATATTTCTCAAAAAAGATCATGGACCTCAAAGGGACCCCACCCCAATTTATAGGAATATGGTTAGAATGAGTTTTGTGAAAAGGGTGTACCCATCACCAATTTTTGGTGGGTTTACTATATAATCTATCCCTATATTATCCATAAAACCTAATTCCATGGGTGGAATTTTTTGATGCTTAATTAAACATTTAATAGGATATATTGGATATGACATGGCAAGTTCAGATTGAATCTGGGATAAACAATCCAAAAATCCACTTATGGGTCTGCATTCATGATGCTCAACACATTTACGAATGAATGTAGATCCCAAAATCCTTGGAAATATTTAGGTTCAAAAATAAATTTGGCAAAATATAAATTTTTCCCATGTAGTTCTATTTTTTGAAAAAACAAACTGGATGAATAGATTTTTGATGTTAATCTTTGTGTGGTGTTATTCTATTTTACAAAACCATGTCAAATTTCACAACTCATATTCTATTGAGAATTACTCTATATTTCACAAAACCAATGAATTATCCTCTACTAGGCCAATACATAACCCCTACATCTAACATTCAGGAGGAAATGACCATTTGGATTTAATGAAAAGAATAGAGTTTGAGAAACTCCACATCTTCATGAGAGAGAGAGAGGATGTATTTCCCATGGTAGAAATAGTTTCTAAAATCACCTCACAAGAGTTTTTGAGAACCTCATCCCATAGTTTAGATTACTTCAGTGAAGTTCCATGGACATCTCATAAGAATAATTCCCATCGGGGTTCTTGGTGTTTCATGAGATAACTATCTTTCATGAAACAAACCCCATGAGAACCAAGAATTTACCCCAAGGAAGGGTCACCCTATTTTCTAAAACATACTCTTTTATGAGACACCTATCCACCATGATACCCCTATCTTTTTCAAGGCCCCAAAATTTCATGTAATCAATCCCCTGGGCCACCCAATGGTACATCCTTCCAGTCAATCCCATTTTACAATAGTTGAGTGATGAGGTCCCCAATGATCAACCAAAACCATTTAAGCCACACCCCAAGTCCCTGTGCAATCAGTACCAACTAATGTTATGTCTAACCACTTTTCTCTAAGTGTATATTTAGACCTCATACTACCTATTACTACTAAAAAAATGTAACCTAATGCCTATATGGTCTAACCATAGGTACCCAAATGTTGTGCTTCTTGATTTCCACTCATTCATGGAAGTACCAATGCCATGCCCCACCCTGAGGTGCATGAACGGTGGAAACATAAGGCTTAGAGGCGAATTCACCATGGTATATACCTGAAATATCATAATAGATATTCCTTATGAAAAATTATTCTCCCTCCCTGACACAGTCCCCCTTGGGGTATAATCCCCATCCACATCTGAGCTACAAGATGTAAAACTTATAAGATCCTTATCCATGTCATATGATGTTAAAATGTATGATAATGTCCTCATCACATAAAGTTAAAATTTAGTGTTACATTATGTAAAATAAATAGGATTTAATATGCATGGAACATATGGGATGACCCCCAACCAAATCAATTGAATGTGTCTCCCATACCTGGTAGTTTTCATGAATAATCCCCACACCATCCTTCCTAACCATCAGATGCGACTCCCATACCGAGAAGCTTCCAAGCGTATGCCCAAAAACATATTTTCCACCCAACAAATGTGACTCCCATATTGGGTGTGTAACATGTGTAATCTCCAGACTATCATTCTTGAACATTGAATGTGAATCCCATACCAGGAATCTTCAACACATAATACCTACACCATCATTCCCAACCATCAGATTTGACTCCCATAATGGGATGTTTCCATGGGTAATCCCAATACCACCCCTCTTTGATTTTCCTTCCACGACATGAGAATACTAACTGTATGATGATAAACTACATGGACCAGTATTATATCATGATATTATATCCCAAAATTGAAAAACATGGGTTTTGATCCTT
Source organism: Viscum album (assembly GCA_963277665.1). Classification (NCBI taxonomy): domain Eukaryota; kingdom Viridiplantae; phylum Streptophyta; class Magnoliopsida; order Santalales; family Viscaceae; genus Viscum; species Viscum album. Next base: position 1,764,491,184 of record OY728123.1, read on the forward strand.
ATTTACTAATAAGGTATGTATGACACCTCAATGAGGTTTAATCCAAATACAGAATCCATGTGTGATATCATCCCCATTGGGGGTACACAATGTATCATCTAGTGTGAAATCATATCCCTTAGATGAACACACCCCATCATCCAATGTGATATTGTATCCCTTGGGGGGACACAATCCCCTAAATCCAAGTGTAAAATATTTCACCTAGGGACATACCTAACCCCCTCAACCATCTCCACAAGATGTTAAACTTGTGTCTTAACTTTTTCCACATGATACTAGACATGTCACCTAATAAAAAATATTTATCCCATAAAATAAACATGGGTTACATGAGATAAAGTGCCTTATAAAACTTATGTTAATGGAGTTATTTACCTTGTGAATGACATGAGATGTCATGGGTTCTATTCATAAGATGCCTCACATATGAGATGCTTTATGAAGAGGAAGAATTTACATTTTCCCAACCTAACCAATGTAAAAACATGTCTAACATTCCCAATGTTACTAACTTCTTTGACCGAAGGTTTCTTCCCTATCAAGATATAAGTAGAAAAATTAACTAGTGACCACCTTGAGATTGTACCAGGAACGAGTTTCTTGAATATAAATTAAATCAATGAGTGAGACATAGAATATGAAACAACCTCAAAGGAGGAATCCATATTACAGGGAAATAATATCCCATTATCCTGTTTTGATCAAGGGGGTAGACATAAATGATGAATTTGATGAAATATACTCACCTTTGAAAATTGGTATTGTGGAGAAATAAGATCTGTGTGTCACCACCTTGAGAAAGCCTCACACTGGCCCCAACGAAAGCTTCAAAAACACCCCACCAATTAATAATTATTCAACCAAAAGTCTAATCACCTAAATAGTAGGAGATTTAATTTTCTGAACTCTCAAAGGGTTAGGTTTTTTCTAGAAATCAAATTATATAACCTTAATAGTTAGTCATGAATATTGACTAATTAATTGTTAAATTGAATTCTCTATTAAAATAGATGATTAAACATTAATCGAAAAGGAAATAACATCCAATATGACCCCTTGAGAATTTATTAGATCAAACCATAACTGGGTAATCACTCCATTGATGAAATGATATCAATATAATGGGTAAATAAACTCAAAAGGGTAGAATTGAAGAAGTTATAATAATTAAATAACAAAAAATCCACTATTGCATGATGAATTTCACAACATTTGGTATGAATAGATAAAAATGATTATAAAATATTGATTTGATAATATGAATAACATTAGTGATGAAGAATAATGTTTATTCAAGAAAATATAATGAATTAGAAAAATTTACAAGAGAATGAAAAGCATTTTAACACCCAGTAAAAAATCATAATATTACAATGAAGGAATAAACAATGTCCTCATTGAATTCACCACCATATCATAGTTAGATATTTTTAGAGCCATCATTCAGTCTTTTATATTTCTAAGTCACGAAACTTGATTTTTGTCAGAATATGGAGGTGAAAAGTGTGAGGAATGTAGACATTTCTACCATTGACATGAAAAAATAGACATCTTTCATCCCTCCAACAATTGAGATAAAATTAGATTCTAGATGGATTAATTATGGTAGTTTATGGAATAAAAAATTATAGAACAATATTTATTCCAACATATGATGATGTCCATCCCAATTGGAGTTATATTTCAGAATTTATGATTAAAATAGTGGGATATAATTTGGGGACCCATAATCTGGTTCAAAATTTAATCATCAAATTGGGATGCCTGTATCACCATTGAAAACTAAAAATAATCATTACCAATTGTTTAATTAATTTTTATTCATTATATATTATATGTATAGAATAATTTTCAACTTTATTTGGCATGTTTTAGGGATACATAAAGCATTTTAGTTTACTATTTTCTAGTTCACATTGTCCAATTTTTTTCTAGATTCACGGATCAAGATGATGATATTATCTAATGAATCACCCATTGTTTCAAAAGAAAACATATTCCAAATAACATTTAAAACATGTTCCCGTACTATGAAACAAAACTATGAATATTTTTATTTTAGGAGTCGTAGAATGTGTTGAGTATTAGTGAAATTTAAGCAATAATTAAAAAAATGATGTGAAAATATTTTTAAATTATAAAATAAAATAATTACAATGTTTTGGAATAAAAAAGGACATGAAATTAATAATATAAAAATTTATTTTTATCCTCTATCAATGCGTAAAAAATATTATGTATACCCAATGTAAATTCGAATAAAATATGGGTCTTGTCTCACAAAATGGATATTTTGCGCACTGAAATCATTTTAGTGGACTTAAATTAAATAAATTTCTTTATTAAAAGACAATTTTTTTATATTCTAAAGAGAATATTTTTATATGTATTGTTTCAGGAATATTGTAAATAATTTCGATGTCTCTTATAGTTATGAAAAAAAAATTCTAGATTGAAATCAAATGATGTGAAGTGTTCTCAATGGGCTTAATTTTGTGAATTTTAATAGTGATACTATATATATCAATTCATACATCTCTAACTCAATATTATTAGATTTTAGAAATACATAAAATAGTTAATCTGATAAACACAAAATCAAAAATAGGTTTGAATAAAAAGGGTGAAGTATATCTTCATACGAAAAATGGAGAAAAAGTTATCGCATTAGATGTATGTTGTTATATTAAATATTTTCCATATGGATTAGTTATAAAATATAATAATTGTTATTATATTCCAAAATAAATGTTTTATATATCCTAATTGGACAAGAAGTTATATTTTTAATTATTATAAAAGAGTTGTTCAATATATATGAATGAAATATTTTATTCCATTGAGAATATAGAAAATGGTTTATACATTCTAGATATTGACTGTACAGTCTATAAAATTAAAAATAGAATGATCAATGTTGATTCAAATCCCAACTACATTTGACTGATTGGAAATTAATTTTTTTGTTATCATAAAGCCCCTCTTAAGGGATTAGGGGGAGCCTAACTTGACTTCAATGAATTAAGGCATCAAACCATTACCCTATGGTCCAAAATCCAAAAAAGAAGATCAAATTAACAAGGGGAATCCCCTCCCAAATATAAAAAACAATAAATCCAGTTTCCACCTTTCCATCGCTAATCAGAAAGCGGTCCCATATTGTCATGAATGAGCCCAATATATATGGAAAATTCCATACCCACTAAAACATCCAAATCCAAAACCTAGAGGTATGGTGAAAATTCTCATCTCTAAACCCCATATGGAAAATACCCTGAAGAAAATCTATAATCATATACCCTTGAACCATAGATCGTAGGCCACACATCACACCATAACAGTATCACACACCATGGAAGAATCAAACCGGTTCACAATGATTACTCAATTTAGTGGTAGGATTAGGTAATTCACAAACTTTATGAAAGAATTTAGTTTTTATAGTTATGTGTTTCAAATGAGACACATGTACGAATGTTATGAAAAGATCAAATATTTTAAAAATGATGTGTAAAATCAAATGGGAAAATTCGTTATGATTAACTGATCTGATCTAAGGGGTGAAAGATAAATCTAGGAATCCAAAAATCATCTTTTTTGTTAAGGAATTGTTAAAAAAATCACTCATCCTAGAACTCCATATTATATTGATGTATCAAAGGGGTGGAATATTACCATATTGGAAATGGTTCAATCAATGACGAGTCTATGAAAACTTTTTATTTTAATTATATGGTATGATCTAGAGACTGTGTCATTTATATTTAACCAATTTGTATATAGTATATTCATAAAGAAAAGATAACACATTTTTTTATAAATTCCCCATAAGTATATTATGTGAATTTTGGGTTTTGAATCATATGTATGAAATTAGTATTTGAAAAAATATAGCACTAAAATAATGAAATGGTTATTTTTTAATTATCCAAAAGAGATAGATGGATATTAAATATAAAAAAAACTAAAATAGTGTTTTTGGATCTATATATTTTTTCCATGAGAAGCAGAACATAATTAAATGACTTGGTGGGAGGATATTTTAACATTGAGAGGTTTGAGACCAATAAATTTGATATTTCTATATGATGGAAGATGTGATGGTTGAATAAATAATTTTAAAAGAAGATTTGACTCATGTTACCCATATACCTCTAAGTTATTTTAGTATTCATTAAAATATCATGATATATTGATTTATTATTAGAAATAAAAATGTTTTAATGTTCCTAGGTAATGATCTCACAACCTTCCAAGAGGCCGTAGAGTATTTTTTATGAGAAATGGTTAAATTTCATAGAATTAGAAATGGAATTTTTGAACACTAATAACATTTAAATCATGGTGGATGCACCTAAATAGGTGGGACCCATAGGGTACAAGTGTGTTTTCAAAATAAAAAATACATGTATGTTAGAGTTTCTACCTATAAATAACACATGGTTGAAATGGGTTACAAATAAATTCCTAGTATTGAGAATAAAGATTCATTTTTACCTATTGTGAGGATAACATCCATCCAGATTTTAATTTTTCAATATTTTAATTTTAATTATGGGATATGTCAATTGGATTCCAAAATATATTTCCTCAATGAGAAATTACTTGATATTGTTTATATGATTCAACCCAATTTTTTTATGCTCAAAATGACCCTACAAAGGTGTGGAAGTTGTACTGGTCAATATGTGGATAGAATAAAGCTTCATGGAATTGTAATATAAAATTTGTTATTGAAATACAAGTTTTTAGTCTCTTCAATAAAACTGATGATTAATTTATTTTAAATATAATTAGTGTAATTGTAGTGGTATTTCTAATATTTTATGTGTATGAAATACTTATTATAAGAAATTATGTGGAAAATTTAGAATCTATAAAGATATGTTTTGGAAAATTATTCTTATTGAATGAAATAGGTAAATAAACTTAAATAATATGAATGATTGTCTATATAGATTGATATAAGAGGCTACTTGGGAGGATTAAAAACACATATATTAGTAATATTCTAAATCTATTAAGCATGGTGAACTCCAAAATGGGGTCTTTATAGTTGTACATGAAATAAATATTAGAAATATACAAGATCCTTAAAATAGTTTGAATCGATGGATAAAATTACATGGGTGTCCTATAAATGATCTATCATGGGTGTATTGTTTTTTAATTCACTTGATATTGACTCTGATTTCATAATTTCAAGTTGATACCAATATAATCTCGATGAGAGTCCCTAGATTGCTATTAAAAACCTCACTATGTACTTGAGAAGAACTTGAGATATGATATTGTATTCTTAAATAGAGGAGAGAATTATATAATAGATCATAAGGATTTAAGATTCAAATATGATAATGATGACATGATATTTCAAAATATTTACTTGATTTTAAAAAATGGTGGAGTTATCAGTTGAAAGTGTTCTAAAAAACCCACTATAATAGACTCGACAGTAGAGGCAGAGTACATTATGGCATCAGATATAACCAAGGAATATATTTGGATAAATAATTTCATCACTAACATTGGATTTGGTTCCTATTGATGATGGATAAATCAAGATATATTGTTTTTTAAATAGAGATATTTCTTAGGCTAAAGAACCCCGTTCTCACCAATGTACAAACCACATGATTCACAAAAACCATTTCATTTGAGAGATCTCTGTGAGGGGTCATGCAATTATTTTTTATGTGGTTATAAAATACAATTTTTTGAATCCATTAATGAAAATGTTTCAAAACAATATCATGAGGGTCTCATTGAATCACTTAGGATAATATACATGAGAGATTGTGTGTAATTTTTGTAAACTGTATTAATATTTACAATAAATAGAATATTTTCTAATCACTCTTTAATATGGGATGTAATTTATATGATATTAAGATTTAATGATAATAAAACCTCATGTTATGAAATTAATTTTTCCATAATTAATGATCATCACATATTATTATGGGGTTTATGATTTGCTATGAATAACGCAAGTATAGGGATTCTGATATAATGAGTGAAGAATTATATTTTGAACTAACTCACGAATGTATATATCAAAGAATTCCACACAATAATTGATATACTTATGGGTGTTTGGTTATTATGAATCCTTTTAAAATTCATTTTGAAATAATAGGTTGTTTGAGAAAATTAATACTTCGATACCTTTTAGAGGCAAGAATCATGGATTAACTAATCAGGGTCTTGTTGGATATGTTGTTGATCTTTTCATCACTTGGAGCTTAACCAAGACATGATTTTTTAAATCATATAATGAAAAGGCTTATAAATCTTGATTCAATTAAATTTAGAAAATTCACTCCCATTATTAGTTGATGGATATATTACATTATTGGTTATTCAGATAAAGGCATGTGATTTTCAAATCTACTAGATCGAAAACTTTTGATCAATTCATTAAAAAATCAATACTTTTTATAGAATAATGAATTTATATAGTGTATCATACAATATTTCCAGGTTCCATATTTATTTATAACTCTATGTAATAAATAAAGGGAATATAAAGATATACATATGATTTATATGATATATCTTGTGATGGAAATGATCATATAGAGATTAGAGAATGTTTGATTAAGATCACACGATACAACCTTTGTACCTTGAGTAGTACTTATACAATTCTAGAGACTAATATTTTATTATATAATGATATGAGGATTTAATATTTATTTTCAATGCTATAAAATCCCTTAATGTCACACTCTTAAGCCTTATGATAAGAATTTTTTTCAAAAGAAATATTCTAAAATGAATGAGATTTGTTAAACTATATCCAAAAAAGGTTTGATAGATTAAAAAAAGTTTTTATGTACTTCATGAAGTCTTTTAAATATTTTAGTGTAAATTTTAGAATATTTAAAATACACTAAATTTAGATATATTATATTTTTTTATAACCCAAAAATATAGATAGTGATATGGGAACAAAGATAATTTTATCATAGCCTAAAATTTATCTTTATCTTAGTGTAAGATAGGAATGTGATATTAGATATCACATGCATGCATTCTACAATTTCTAATTGATTGGTTTCTCTCAATTATGAATTAATTATATTGATAATTTTTTTGTTTATGAATATATTTTATATTTTTTTGATGTGTTTAGTGAATATACAACTCCCATAGGGAATAAATTATCACAACATGTTTATTCTTCCATGAGATTGAATCCCACTCTAAAATCTATTATTTTAATAGAGTCTATATAAGGTATGGGAACTTCATGTTGGTAGTTGTGTGACATTTACAGTCAATAGATGAATATATCTTCCCCAATAATCATCACATGCCTTTTTAAAGATAGTCCTAGAGATTATTTGGTGTCTAGGGTTCCTTACATTATAAATAAGGATCCGAGGCCAATTTACACCTTGTGGAAGAGAGATCATTTTTTATCACTCAACAATCCTTAGAAAAAACACATCATTTTATATAAATATAGAAATTTTAGTTACGAAGGTATACATTTTTACAAGATTTTCATTTTAACAAGTTGGTTCGTTTGATGATAGATAAAGATATCTCATCAGTTTATTCCTCTTATTATATCTTGAGATTATTCTATAAAACCAATCATGTGTGTGTGATATAATAATATCATAGTTATTGTGTCTTCTTATATTCAATGTAAATAATCATATTATTTAACATATATATAATGTGATAATGAATTCATTAATGTGTAACATAAAATATATAATTTAAGAGGATAATTATATCTTGATTTAAATGAAGTATATATTATAGAAATATATCCTATATGGTCAGTGTTTGACCACGAATTTTTAAAAAAATTAAAAATGATATAAAAACCTAATATAGACACTTGACTTTATTCCCATGTTTGATAATCACATTTCATAAAGTGTTTCTATCTATACATAAAAAAGACTACAAGTGAAGAACTAACTATAAATACCAGACTTGAGACCACTCATTAGTGTCTTAGTCAATGTTCCAAATAACATCTTGTGTGAATTACCATACAAAAAATGATTATTAATAATACAGAGGGTCAAAGGTGTTATCATTTGGAAAATATATCCTTCAATAATATAACGAATATATGAAATAACTAAAAAGAGAAATATAGTAAACATTCATAGTATATAGAATCATATAAACAAGTCTACACTATAAAAAATGAATATATAGTTATATAAGAATACATCCCAACATATCTCCAAGAATAATGATAGTATAAAAAATTAAATAAATAAAATAACACAAGGAGGATCTTACACAATCCAAGAGCCTCTCCTCTTCCAAGTATGCAATCCCCATAGAGCTTCTTCATCCTAATCATCTAACATTAGTCCTCTACCCTACATGTACCTATGTTCATGATGTCTTCTTGAGTACCAAAGTGTTAGGGAAACATGATCTGGGGATGAATATTACCTATTAGGATACTAAGGATGGTTTATTTAATAAATCCAAAAAATATACTGCATGCATCTTGTGATATGTCAAATATACTAAAATAAAGTGATGAAGAATAATAAATAATCACTAGTGATACTCTTTTTTAAATGCATCGACTGAGGTTGGTAATACATGATTCATCCAATACTGATGTCTTTGATCATGTCACACAACCATTAGTGAGATAATTCCCTACCCTGGAATCAGGAGTTATAGATCATATGGGTTAAACAACATATATCCCATGAATTAGAGTTCATAATATAATTTAGGGGGATACACTCTACATTGGAATTAGTTTTCACCATATCATTTGGTGGGAAACAATATTCTAATGACTCATTTGTTAAAATGTCATATTGAGAGACGTTACCTTCCTATGAATATATATATCATCTAGGGGTTATTTTTCCCTACCCATAAATTAATATATCATCTGTGAGACTTCTCTTTAACCCAGGAATAAGAATATAACCTATCATCTTGGGTAATAACATCCACCCTAGGAATAATTTTTCATATCATCTACCAAAATGAATATTCTATTCCCTAAAACACATATATCTCCATATAAATGGTATTACAGCCTAGCCAAAATTCTAACATGTCAACTTCAATTCATGTCAGACAATGTCTATCCATGCACCTCAAAATGCATATCTTTATACTTCTATACTGACTAGAAAACCTTCTCAAAAGTATCTTATTCACACAAGAATAACATAGTCCACATCTAGGAATTTATATCTCACCCATGAGGGAATCAACATGGGTTCATTATGCCCATCACAACCTGTTCACATCAGTACCAACCCGCATAGAACTCCCGTATGGTATTTTAATATCCCATAGGCTTTATTTGATGCTAGTTTGAAGAGAGTAGTCTAAAACCTCATGAAACTCCTACATCATAGCCTAGTACCTCAACATAAGGACCATCTTAAGGTAACTCACATTAAGGAACATGGTATCACAAGGAATAATCCCCCAAAATAATCCCCCAACCCTCTTTATCATACATCTCTCACATACCATGGGATATATATCATGACCATAAAATAGAGGATAATTTTTCCTCACTCGTCATTATATACCAAAGGTTTTATATCACTCATGGAACTCTCATGGAATTTAGTTTAGACTCAATATTGTGTTCCCCAACATATGTGGCATGTACAATTATCTCACCATTGACCACTAGGCCTAAGCCTTCTATACATGCACAACTGGCCTTTGGAATCTCGCATTTTCTTTGTTAATCTCATCTTAATCTGTAGAACCCATATTGTTTCTCCTACGAATTCAACCCAAAAGTTTTTCTCCTTGGAAATATAGTCATTATATGACACAATTTCCCCCCAGCATTTCTTATAAACCTACTTTCAACATTGGGGATCAAATATATCCTATATCTTGGTTTAATATATGAATTTATTTCATTTGATCTATACACCTGTGGTTTTAACATTCCCTATAGAACAAATTTCGTATAAAACTAGTAGCCATCAATGGATAAGGAGTCAAGTTGGTGTTAAAGGGTCCACCACATTCCAAGATACTTCTGTTATATTAAAAATTATTTAAGGGAAAAAATTCTTTTAAATATATGGTCAATCCGAAATTGGGGTGAGAACACATATAACATGCTATAAAATAACTTGTATAAGCCTCGGGGAGATGTTCAATGACTACCTCCCACATAAAAATTGTTACCACCCCCATTTTTCTTTGTACATCATGATCAAATACCATCCTTGCCTCACCCATAATAAAATTATCTACCAATTTCTTATCCCAATCCGTTCTACAAAAAAATAATTATCTGAAACAAATTAAAAATTAATTGGTTAATTTATTTTAAAAAATTATATTAGACTAAAAACCAAATTAGTAGTATTACAATTATAAGAATGTAGGAAAAAACATTTTATTATCTTGTGAAATTCTCTGGGAATATAAACTAATGAATGTCCTATCACCCAACACTAATTAACTCTACAATTTCATTTAATTTAATCAAAAAACCAAGAAAATTCATATTCAGGTATAACTCTAACCAATTTCCAAGAAAATCCACAAGTTAATCTTTATAGGAAATAAACCAAACAATCTATGTAAATATACCATCATATCATTCTAATTGGATATTTATCAAGGAGTGTCATTATCAAGACATTTTCCTCAATCATCAAACATAAAATGAATATTATGAGAGATAAAAATATAAGGAGATTGAGGGTGTGACAGATGAATGGAACCTCCCTAAGAAATTCTTCCCTTTAAAACATGAAGGTTTTAACCATATAAATATTGGTCTTCCACTATAAAAAAAGGAAAAGTCTAGTTGTGGAATAACCCTCCAAGGTCACATTGAGACCACCCATACCTAACTCAATCCCAACACAACACTTATGGGTCATAATGAAACTTCCCTAGACAGAGGGAATGACCCCAACCATACTCCATCATAGAAAAGTCGATTTGGTTAATTTCATATTTCCCTTTTTCTAGGAAAGTCATAATAATTTATTCCATGGAATTAATTTTTACCTACAATTTGGTAACCCATGATATTATCTATGACACCCAACAAGATAGGAAATCATGGAATGACCCAAGGGTTGTCACAAAAATAGATTCCTCAAAAGAAAATTCACATAGGAAAAACATAAAATCCATCAGATCCCTAAGTATGAGTCATCACCAAATCATGACTTCCTCCACCATTGAATGAAGCTCGTGTGTTAGGAGTTTTCTATTGCTAAAAATACACAAAAAAAACCTCCATGTCTTAAAATATTCTATTTAAAGCATGATTGCATCCCACTCAACTCTTATAACATCATGACCCTCACATTTCATAGTATGATAGGATTCCTACATCCAAAATTAGTAAATAGATTTCCCAACCCCACTATGATGTTTACCTAAGCATCTGAAAAACCTCTAGGGCCGAGATATATATATATATATATATATATATTCTAAAACATGAAAATAAGATATTCCAACCCCTATAACCCTGATTTTATTCCCAATTTAAGAAATGTACCTTTCTTTAAGACACAAATTTCAAATTTCCACTAATTTTCAAAACTCATAATAATGCGGGCATTTACAACCTCACCACCATTAGACTTATTATCCTCAATAATTATTGGTGGTAATTATCCATTATTTTCATGATACCTTGGTAATCAATTTACCAATAAACGAATGAATCTTATCCTAAAAAATCAAACGAGCTTCACTACAAAACTCCCAACATTAGGGTAAACTATTCAACAAAACATAATCCATTTGATCATCACTATCACATGAAATGAGATGGATCTCAATAACACCCATCTATCAAATGACATCAATGTGTCATCAAGTGATTAATTTTCAATTTTATAGTGCTACCTTATATAAGGCTCCACTCATAAAGGATGATTCTGTATCATGGTGTGTAGAGACCTGAAACTTAACGTACATGGACATTACATTAATTTTGCGGAAATACTGAGTACATAACAAAAACACACACACAAGGATTGTAATAGTTTAGTGTCTTTGGAAACTCGGAATATAATCTTCTAATCGTGGTGAAAGATCTTCAACATCTCCCATAAAGATCTTCCTTATTTTTATACCTAAAACCTTTGTTTATATCCTGGGGAAAAGAAAACATATAAGGGTGAGCTCAAATGCTCAGTAAGGGTAAACAAAAATATATCAATCACATCATATTCATAAGAACATAACATTTTGGAAGTCTTAACCTGCAAAAGAGAGCATAATTTCATAACATGGGATAAATCATAGTAGTGAAATGAAATCCCAATAATCATAACATAAAACATGAAACTTTGTGGAATACACACACAATCATAGAGAATCATTTCTTATTAGTCAATACTCATTGCCAAGACTCTCTTAGTGGACAAAGTCCATTTCTGAACCGAGTCACCCTAGTTTCAGTCCTGTTTCACTGAACCGGTATAACCTACCGTTCTAGCCATGTCTATCTCATGAGATATAAAATCTTTACCCAATGAATTGGAGGGAGATATAGGTCCCACCCATCTCATAATGACACCATTCTTATGTGTTCCACAAAATCATAAACCATACATCATATCATAACCCATGTAATAAAAATGGGAATCTTAAACATCGTGACATCATAAAGAAATTCATATAAGATAAAGGAATTAATAAAAATAATTCTATCACAACCTAATCAAATCCATTTAATAATAGGGATAGAAACAGAACCATTTATTATCTTAGAAGGAAAATAATTTTGATAAAACACTTGAACTCCATTCTTGAGGAAAATGTCATTTCTACTTCAAAAACATTTTCCTTTCTTAACATGTCATACAATTACAAACTAAAAGAAGTTGATTAAAAATAAACATGAAAATTTGTAAAGGAAGCTTCTTGGAAATAATGTTTTAAAAATCCATTCATGCCGTATAAGTTAAAAAAACATTCTTCTCATACTTTTGTCGGAAAAGTCAAAAAGTACCTCGTACGAAAAACGACAAAAGATTCCTTTCATATTTTTTACTAAAAACTCACCGAAGGGTAAAATTGGATTTAAAAAGTTGTAGGTGAATGGAAATAATATTAAATATTGAGGAAACATGGATGCAGATGATAAAATATACCCCAGTAAATACCAACGTATAAACAATCTCGGATAAAAATGAGATTGTGATATTTCCCTTACCTTATGTCTGATATGCTTTGTACGTATCCAAAACTCCTGTATAATGATTTAAATAATGTCATTAACTTATTAAAGAATCATATTCATTGTTATGATATCATATATGGTTCAATTATGACTTTATATTACCCGTTCTTTTGTAAATTCTATTTTAAAGAAGCGTTTTGGGTAAAATCGTTTCATTTATCGTAGGTGTTTGGACTTGTTGTTCTTGACATTATTATTACTTATATCATGATTTACTTACTTCCAGAATATAAAACATGATTTTTATATCATATATATTCAGTATATATATATATATATAATAGATAGATAAATGAAATGAAACACACCGTTCATGGAGACGGTAGTCCGTACGTACGCATGAACGCTGTTTTCCTTTCCTTATTGTCTTGAATGGAAGTAAGTAGATGACATACATATATATATACATAAATCCAGTAGATTTAACATGTCATATATTTCATTATTATTCATTATATATACTTTATAATCATTCATGAATGGTTAATGTGGAGAATGAATCTCATCGTGTCGTGGAGACGGTAGTCCGTACGTACGCACGAGCGATGATATCGTTCTCATGATCGTGGGACTGTATTTAAGTGTATGTATACTATTTCAGTATAAATATCACTTTATAATAATCATATATAGTTACTCATTACACCATTATAACCATCCAATTAAGGTGGTGGCGGAAAATAGATTACACCATGGCGTGGAGACGGTATTCCGTACGTACGCACGCGCGGTGATTTCCTTTTTCCGTAGGATGGATAGAAAGTTAATTAGAGTTGTGTCATATTTATAACGACATATCAGCATATAAGAAATACTGATGTTATTACTTTATCATGAAACAACTAAATAAGAAGAAGTTGAAGAAGAAAGAAATTGAAAAAGATCGGTAATGGATATTACCTCTTTTTGACGCGCCTTTTCTTAACCTCCACTTAATGAACTAAGGATGGTCTTTGAAGAAGCCCATGACCTGTAGGATGATACTAGGGAATTGGAGAAGATATTTTTTCATGGGTTGGACGAGCTTGAATGCTCAAATTGGTGTGAGGATGAGAGGGAGGAGGTGCCCTTTTATAAGGGAGAAGAGGGGCACCTTAGGAAAATCTCAAAATATTATTTTATATTAAGGTCAAATTCGGTTTATAATGGTTCCAAATGGTCTTATTTCGAATCTAAAGTGGGTATGGGTTTAAATCCTCTCATCCAATAGGATTTAGACAAGTCTAGGATATTATTTTAACCTTATAAATTTGATTTAACTCTAAGTTAAATAATTTAACTTTTACCGTGTCTTTTTGTTTTCATACACTATATGGTTAATAAACTTACTATATCAAGAAACAAAAAACCCCAAGTTTTTTATTATTAATATATATAATCTTATCTAAGTCATTTTTCCGAACCTTAGATTTTTAGGAATAAGATAACAAATAATAATATAATATTTGTTTGAAAAACTAATTTATGTCAATTTTGACACTATTTGGTACATGATTTTTATGAAATTCATAACAGAATTCTAAGTTCGAACCAAGTTACTTAAATCAACAATAACATGTCATAGTAACCTATAAAATTAGTGTAAGTCATAAAAAGTCTCAAATTACATTTATTTGGGCATTTATAACATCAATTATGTCAATATTTCATTAATAAGACAATTACTACATCATCTTTGTGTCATAATAAATGATAATTATTTAATCCCTAAAAATTTAAATAAATTCCTCTGATATAGATAATTGTATTAGCTTTCTTGAGACTATTCAGGTTTTAATTTTCATGAAGTTTATCACTAGATTAAAATTATTATACTTATAATATTTAAGAAAGTGACATGTTGTCACATTCTTTGGTTTTAATAATAATTAAATTATTTTCATTGAAAAAATTTAATTAAATGAATATAATCCGACCCTTAGGTGATATGGGTAGACTTTTAGCCATCCAATATGATTTTTACATTTGTTAGGGTAATTTTAAAATATTATATTTACCCTTAATTACCCGATTTACCTTTAACTATGGTAAATAAAATTTACCCTAGTTACTATTCATAATTCCCAAAAATAAAGAGTAGCTTATTAACATAATTTGGATCCACTGATTCCAAATGTGGAATCCATTTTTCGAAATTCAATACAAAAAAGTTGCAGAAATTAAATTAAAATTAATCCCGTTGTCGAAAGAAAACAGGTTTTTCTTTAAAACATTGCAAAAGATTGAATTGATTTAACCTACGAATTCAAGGTAAAATCAATGCTAATGACATACATTATATTAAATGGTAAAAATATATTCTATTTATACTTTAAAACCATTCAATATTATAATTTAACCACATAATTTATTATGATGAAAAAGTTGTTTTTAATTAAAATATAGCGTGTTTTTACTATTCATTAAAATATGAAAGTTATCAGAAAAATATCAAAACTTTATCTAATGTAAATTTTTATATCCCGATTCAAAAGAAGAATTTTATTTTTTCAAATTAAACTTATAAACTTGTCAAAAAATAAATTTAAATTGGGTGCGCCATCAAAAGGCGACAAAACTGCATTTTTTTAAAAATACTTATTTTATCCGAAAAATTTATTTTATTCTTATACCATGTCCTAGAAATGTGTAAGATGAATAATAATATTATAAAATTCAAAATTTAGTTAACACTATTTATAACGGCTAGTTCATAACTATATTATAATAATATATCGTTGTTTAGTAAAACCCAGTATTGCCTACAACACACACTATCGAGGAAGGTCGCGATTGCGTGTAATGCAAGCCAAGTCAGGGTTGCGTGTTGCACAAGAATCGTTCGTTGTTTCGTATAACAGAATCCAACCATATTTCATTTATACATTGAATATATATATATATATATATATATATACTCAATGTTTCTTAGAATAACTATTATCAAAATTGTGTGTAACATGATCCAAGAATAGTGTTGCGTATACTGCAAGCTAATACGGTGTTGCGTATAGCGAAAGGTAATCTTGGTGTAGCACAAGACATTAATGAAATTAAAAGAATATTTTTCATAAAATATCAGGGTGTTACATTCTACCCCCCTTAAAATGAATTTCGCCCTCGAAATTCGTCGGGGTTATAAATGGTTTACTACTCGAAACTTTTTTTAATAGAAACCCACATCCTAAAAAGGAATACCAAAACATTGCTTTTAAAAACTAAAGTATGAAATGTAACGGTTACCCAAATTAACACATCATGGGGTTTCCACGTAGGATAACATAGGTGAAAATATGGATATGGAAGAAAAATCTAACCACCAAGTTCTGATGGAGAGTGGTAGAGAACATGGCTATGAAAAAGCCAACAATCACAAAGCTATTGATTTGTGACGATCTAAGGTACCATCTGATTAATCGGATATAAGGGAACTAGGAAAACATTTTTGGTTCTCAAGATCATTTCCCTAAAGTTGATGAATTAAAAGAAATACATGCATGATTTTGGTACAATCTCACTATTGTTCGTGAATTGAACAATTTCCACTTCATCCCTTAAAGAAATGATGTTGAATTTGTTATTCGTGATGTGTTAGCAAATCATGTGATAGAATGATGGGTCATTCCATCTCTTTCAAAAAAAAGGTTAGCAAAAGTTATAAGTCCATCTTATGGTTAGAATAATCGTATATGGTTCCAAAAATGAACTTATACTTCATATATCATACCGCTTAATAAAATAAAACTAGTTTATACTAACCAGGGACTTCCTGTAGGCCAGTGGTAGGCGATAAAGGCCATTCGCACTTCAGTTGTGGGTTCGATTCCTACAACCTTGTCCGACACGATGGGCTGTCGCCCGTCCTGCAGGTTGTCCTTTTTCTAAACCTATATTACTATAACTTCCAATCAATAATATCGAAAAAAACTTCTATCCTTAAACAATACTAACTTATGTCCAACATAATCCATTCCAATCTTTAGGTTTATCCATAATACTGCAGTCCATTCTCCTAATATAGTGAAAACGATTACCAGAGATTTAATACCATCGTTGATCCCCATATATCATAAGATATATCTTGTTGGTCACATTCCAAACATTCAAAGGCCTTAATCATGTACTCTCTTGAATACCCATTGAACCTTAGTGAAAACATGAATGGAGTTAAAAGTTATCACTTTCCACATACCAAAATACTCAAAATTCTATATACTCAAACCATGATATCACTTAGTCCTTATATCAATCATGAGCTCATGAATACTATCAAACATATTAGATTCTCTTTATCCCTTCATTATGTGCATATCATCTGCCTTCCAAAAATATTTCAATCACTTTTCATGGTTACTGATGCCATAAATTTATTGAAAACAACAATATACCAATACATAAATATTCCAACATTCTACGATACTATATACAACATTATTCTGGAATCCCATTACATAAACACATAATCATTCCACCACATCATTGTCATATTCAACATCGCCAATGGTGATCGCATGTGACTTCCCTTTGTCCTTTGACTTAAGTGGTTGCTCATGTAGATCGTCACTAACCCTTGGATTAGGGCATTTATTAGCATAATGCCCCATTTCCTTGCACTTGAAGCATTGAAGTGTAATCGGTTCATTCTGTGTATCCCTTCCTTTGTTTGCATCATTAGACATCTTCTTCCCATCATTGTGGAATTCAAATGCCCAATGACCTTCCTTTCCACATTTGAAACATTTACTTGTCCCTTTAAGACAATCTCCACCATGCTTCTTTCCACACTTTGAGCATAAGGAAACATTCATCTTCTTTTCACCATTATTCTGAGATTTCTCCTTGAAATCCATCTTTCGTTTCTTATCAAAACTATGAGATGGATACGTAACACCAACTTCCATTTCTACCTTGATATCACAACACACAATTTCTTCAAAGCTACTGAAGTCTCTTATAGCTAATTCCCTTCGAAGATTTGGTTTTAAGCCACTGAAGAATCGATCAACTTTAATTTCAGGTTGGATGATAAATCCAGATGCATACCTTGCAAGCCTTGTAAAATTTGCTTCATATATACCAACATATTCATCATCCTTTTGCTTTAGTTCAAGAAACTCCTTCTCCATCTTTGTTCGAATAATACGAGGGAAGTACTTATTGAAAAATAAGTTCTTGAACTCATCCCATTCCATGGACTCAATGTCATCTCTTGGACTCGTATTCTTGATAAGATTCCACCATTGATCAGCCTCACCTTCCAAACGATATACTGCTAAGATAACTTTATCATGTTCAGAACATTGAAGAACTGAAAACATCTTTTCAGTAGTACCGATCCATTGTTCAGCAACAAGTGGATCAGAAGACCCACTAAATGAAGGTGGACGTTGCCTCATGAAGGACTCAATAGAATATTTTTCCCTTCTCTGCTCATTTGGAAGTCCAGAATGATTCATAGCTTGTGTAAGTACAGCAATAAGATTTTCACTCCATCTCCCATAACATTTGTTTGTTCAGGAGGACAATCATTGCATTGTCCATTGCATTAATCAACACGGTTCCTTCGGGTTCCAGCCATCATCTAAAACCCAAAAAGAATAGTGTGAGAGGAAAAAATCATGCTAGGGAAAACAACATAATAAAGGGGGAGTACCTTCAATATCTAACATCTTAGGTTTAATTCTATTATCGTTAGCGTAATTCTAGGACTATCACCTATATGTATACTTAACCTTAGGGACATCCCTAGACATACCTTAGAAATATCTCTAGGGATCTCACTAAAGTTCTCACATCCTAGTTTCCAAAGGTTGACTAAACCTTTCCTCTGATACCAACTGTAGAGACCTGAAGCTTAACGTACATGGACATTACATTACTTTTGCGGAATACTTAGTACATAACAAAAACACACACACAAGGATCGTAATAGTTTAGTGTCTTTGGAAACTGAGAATATAATCTTCTAATCGTGGTGAAAGAACTTCAACATCTCCCATAAAGATCTTCCTTATTTTTTTTACCTAAAACCTTTCATTATATCTTTGGGAAAAGAAAACATAAAAGGGTGAGCTCAAATTCTCAGCAAGGGTAAACAAAAAAATATATCAATCACATCATATTCATAAGAACATAACATTTTGGAAGTCATAACCTGCAAAAGAGAGCATAATTTCATAACATGGGATAAATCATAATAGTGAAATGAAATCCCAATAATCATAACATAAAACATGAAACTTTGTGGCATACACACACAATCATAGAGAATCATTTCTTATTATTCAAGACTCATTGCCAAGACTATCTTAGTGGACAAAGTCCATTTCTGAACTGAGTCACCCTCGTTTCAATCCTGTTTCACTGAACCAGTATAACCTACCGTTCCAGCCATGTCTATCTCATGAGATATAAAATCTTTACCCAATGAATTGGAGGGAGATATAGTTCCCACCCATCTCATAATGATACCATTCTTATGTGTTCCACAAAATCATAAACCATACATCATATCATAACCCATGTAATAAAAATGGGAATCTTAAACATCGTGACATCATAAAGCAATTCATATAAGATAAAGGAATTAATAAAAATAATTCCATCACAACCTAATCAAATCCATGCAATAATAGGGATAGAAACAGAACCCTTTATTATCTTAGATGGAAAATAATTTTGATAAAACACTTGAACTCCATTCTTGAGGAAAATATCCTTTCTACTTCAAAAACATTTTCCTTTCTTAACATGTCTTACAATTCTAAAGTAAAAGAAGTTGATTAAAAATAAACTTGAAAACTTGTAAAGGAAGCTTCTTGGAAATAATGTTTTAAAAATCCATTCATGCCGTATAAGTTAAAAAAACATTCTTCTCGTACTTTTGTCGGAAAAGTCAAAAAGTACCTCGTACGAAAAACGACAAAAGATTCCTTTCATATCTTTTACTAAAAACTCACCAAAGGGTAAAATTGGATTTAAAAAATTGTAGGTGAATGGAAATAAAATTACATATTGAGGAAACATGGATGTGGATGATAAAATACACCCTAGTAAATACCAAAGTATAAACAATCTTGGATAAAAATGAGATTGTGATATTTCCCTTACCTTATGTCCGATATGCTTTGTACGTATCCGAACCTCCTGTATAATGATTTAAATAATGTCATTAACTTATTACAGAATCATATTCATTGTTATGATATCATATATGGTTCACTTATGACTTTATATTACCCGTTCTTTTGTAAATTCCATGTTAAAGAAGCGTTTTGGGTAAAATCGTTTCATTTATCGTAGGTGTTTGGACTTGTTGTTCTTGACATTATTATTACTTATATCATGATTTAATTACTTCCAGAATATAAAACATGATTTATATATCATATATATTCAATATATATATATATATATAATAGATAGATAAATGAAATGAAACACACCGTTCATGGAAACGGTAGTCCGTACGTACGCATGAACGCTGTTTTCCTTTCCTTATTGTCTTGAATGGAAGTAAGTAGATGACATACATATATATATATATACATAAATAAATTAGATTTAATATGTCATATATTTCATTATTATTCATTATATATACTTTATAATCATTCATGAATGGTTAATGTGGAAAATGAATCTCATCGCGTCGTGGAGACGGTAGTCCGTACGTACGCACGCGCGATGATATCGTTCTCATGATCATGGGACTGTATTTATGTGTATGTATACTATTTCAGTATCAATATAACTTTATAATAATAATATATAGTTACTCATTACACCATTATACCCATCCAATTAAGGTCGTGGCGGAAAATAGATTACACCACGGCGTGGAGACGATATTCCGTACGTACGCACGCGCGGTGATTTCCTTTTTCTGTAAGATGTATAGAAGGTTAATTAGAGTTGTTTCATATTTATAATAACAAATCAGTATATAATAAATACTTATGTTATTACTTTATCATGAAACAACTAAATAATAAGAAGTTGAAGTAGAAAGAAATTGAAAAAGATCGGTAATGGATATTACCTCTTTTTGACGCGCCTTTTCTTAACCTCCACTTAAAGAACTAAGGATGGTCTTTGAAGAAGACCAAGACCTCTAGGATGATACTAGGGAAGTGGAGAAGTGATTTTGTCAGGGGTTGGCCGAGCTTGAATGCTCAAATTGGTGTGAGGAGGAGAGGGAGGAGGTGCCCTTTTATAAGGGCGGAGAGGGGCACCTTAGGAAAATCTCAAAATATTATTTTATATTAAGGTCAAATTCGGTTTATAATGGTTCCAAAGGGTCTTATTTCAAATATAAAGTGGGGATGGGTCAAAATCCTCTCATACAATAGTATTTAGACAAGTTTAGGTTATTATTTTAACCTTATCAATTAGATTTAACTCTAAGATAAATAATTTAACTTTTACCGTGTCTTTTTGTTTTCTTACACTATATGGTTAATAAACTTACTATAACAAGACAAACGAACACCAAGTTGTTTATTATTAATATATATAATCTTATCTAAGTCATTTGGATGAACCTTAGATTTTTAGGAATAAGATAACAATTAATAATATAATATATTTTTTAAAAACTAATTTATGTCAATTTTGACACTATTTGGTACATGATTTTTATGAAATTTATAACAGAAAGATACGTTCGAACCAAGTTACTTAAATCAACAATAACATGTAATATTACCCTATAAAATTAGTTTAAGTCATAAAAAGTATCAAATTACATTTATTTGGGCATTTATAACATAAATTATGTCAATATTTCATTAATAAGACAATTACTGCATCATCTTTGTGTCATAATAAATGATACTTTTTTAATCCCTAAAAATTATAAATAAATTCCTATGATGTAGATAATTGTATTATCATTCTGGATACTATTCATGTTCGAAGTTTCATGAAGTTTATCACTAGAGTAAAATTACTATACTTATAAGATTTAAGAAAGTGACATGTTGTCACATTCTTTGGTTTTAATAATAATTATATTAGTTTCATTGAAAAAATTTAATTAAATGAATATAATCCGACCCTTAGGTGATATGGGTCGACTTTTAGTCATCCAATAGTATTTTTGACATTTTTTAGGGTAATTTTAAAATATTATATTTACCCTTAATTACCCGATTTACCTTTAACTATGGTAAATAAAATTTACCGTAGTTACTATTCATAATTACCAAAAATAAAAAGTATCTTATTAACATAATATGTATCCACTGATTCCAAATATGGAATCCATTTTTCCAAATTCAATACACAAAAGTTGCAGAAATTAAATTAAAATTAATCCCGTTGTCGAAAGAAAACGGGTTTTTCTTTAAAAAATTGCAAAAGATTGAATTGATTTAACATACGAATTCAAGGTAAAATAAATGATAAAGACATACATTATATTAAATGGTAAAAGTATATTCTATTTATACTTTAAAACCATTAAATGTTATAATTTAACCACATAAGATATTATGATGAAAAAAGTTGTTTTTAATTAAAATATAGCGTGTTTTTACTATTCATTAAAATATGAAAGTTATCGGAAAAATATCAAAACTTTATCTAATGAAAATTTTTATATCCTGATTCAAAAGTAGAATTTTATTTTGTCAAATTAAACTTATAAAAATGTCAAAAACTAGATTTAAAGTGGGTGCGCCATCAAAATGCGGCAAAACTGCATTTTTTGAAAAATACTTATTTTACCCGAAAAATTTATTTTGTTCTTATACCATGTTCTAGAAATGTGTAAGATGAATAATAATGTTATAAAATTCAAAATTTATTTAACACTATTCATAACGGCTAGTTCATAACAATATTATAATAATATATCATTGTTTAGTAAAACCCAGTATTGCGTACAACACACACTATCGAGGAAGGTCGCGATTGCGTGTAATGCTAGCCATGTCAGGGTTGCGTGTTGCGCAAGAATCCTTCGTTGTTTCGTATATCAGAATCCAACCATATTTCATTTATACATTGAATATATATATATATATATATACTCAATGTTGCATAGAATAACTATTATCAAAATTGTGTGTAACATGATCCAAGAATAGTGTTGCATATACTGCAAGCTAATACGGTGTTGCGTATAGCGCAAGGTAATCTTGGTGTAGCATAAGACATTAATGAAATTAAAAGAATATTTTTTCATAAAATCTCGGGGTGTTACATGGTGCTCCCCACCATTAAAATCATCTATCAAAATACCCTTCTAGTAATCTATAGACACATGTAGTGAAGTTAAAACCTCTCAACACCAAACATCATGATAAAATATTGATCGATCGTCCTCTAGTTGACCTATCCTGAAAACACCTTGTTCTCTTAATGAAATGTCACCACATCACCCAATCATTATTTAGTAATTCCTAGAGGAATAATAAGATCTACCAAACATCCATCTAGACATCAATGTGTCATAAACCGAATCATTTCCATTTCAATGGTGCTCCATTCAAAAAGGATCTACTCACAAAGTCTAATTCTAAGTCACGACGCTCCTCGCCATTTTAATAATGTATCAAAAGACACTTCTAGTGATCCATATATACAATAAATGTAGTTACCACCTCTCAAGACAAAAAATAATGATAAAATAGTTATCAATCATCCTCTGGATGACCTATTTTAAAACACATGGTTCTCTTATTTACTTGTCACCACATCCCCCGATCATTATTCTATATTTCCTAAAGGAATCATAAGATCTCCCAAACACCCATAGAATATTCCAAACCCAAAAATTTATGTAATCCAATAGTTTCATACTCAACCAACCAAATTATCCATCATAATTTCTCTAGATGAAATGGTGAACCTCCAATATGATTCACATTAAAATTAATCCTATTTTTATCTCATTCTTGATAATTACTCACTGGATCCATCTACTTTCATATATGAATCCTAAATTTGGAATTTTCCAAAGAAAAAATAAAAAATTTGATCTATTTTCACCTCAATATCATAATTTCATCTCAAATATCCACAAAAAACTCTTACTGCATCTAAAAACCTACCAACATGATTGTTATACCTAGATGGATAGTAAGATGATCTAGACCATATGAGAACCATTATCACCATTCCACTGAACATAACACCCAATCCCTATGTCCTATGACATTTCTATTAATAAATGAAATATATATACATAAACATCAAAACCATTACCTTGATTCAATGTGAAATGTCATTCACCACTAATACCTAACTCACCTTGTATGTCATCCTAGGTTATATATAAAATGTTATCCCTAATAAGGGTTAAAACTTTTGATGGAAAATGGTTGTCTCCCCGGAAAATGGCTCTCCATGCACCACTTGTATGATAACTCCTGTCTTTATTACATGTTAATTCCCGATATAGTCTTTTTAAAGGTACACATTATAAGACGACAAGGATCAATAATTATAGTATATTTGGATAATAATCTACATTACATAGAATCTTAAAATAGGAGGTACATCTACATAATTTAAAACTCGCACAACATGCTCATAATATTCCATTATATGTAAAACCGAATGCGATAACCAAGGGACATACATCAAAAAGTTGTGATCTAAAAAGCATAATAACAGAATAAAAATTAAATTACATAAATAAATTATAAAATATTATAAAATAGGCATATCAATGTGGTATAAAAGTTGTGAGAATCAAAAACATGAATAGTGAGGAATAATATAACATGATAACATAACAGCGACATGTGAAATGTTGGAACACATTATACATGACATCATAAACATAGATAATGTCTAACTACTAAGATATCATAACATGGTAGAAAAATTATAATGATATATTAGGTTCACTCCCTAATCCCTTTCATGATATCTCATGAGACTAAAAAATTACCCAATGCATTGGAGTGCTACATAATTTTGGGCACACCTGCCACTTACATATCATGTACTTGAATAAGTGTTCCACATAGAACATTCAACATAGGATCCTATTTACTCATATTTAATTACATGACAATGGTGTGTGGAAAAAATACATGGAATTTCCAAATTAAATGAATATAGGTATGTCTATGTGATTACCCATTAGTGGACATAATAATGATATTCATGATAAAAAAATGTTTGGCATTGCAAATAGTAGTGAAATCTCCATAGAAAAACAAAAGTACATAAATATTAATAATATTGTTTAATGAGGGTGAAAGGGTAATCCCAATTTTTTTTAATAAAATGGAAAATAATAGGGACATTAAAGATAATATCCCAACATTAGGAATTATAAATAAAAGCCACATAATGAATATGATGCATGTATAAAGAGGTGAAGGAAATGATCCCTTACATTGAGAGGGTCATTCCAAAATAATGGGAGGATATACATGAGATATTGAGGGAATCTTGGGAGGACTCTAGAGAGTTTATGGACGATTAATGATATGGTATAAGGTTTTCAAGTGAATATTAATGGGATATTGGGTTGTTTTATATAGGAAACGAGAAGGGGGTTCTTTATTAGTTCCCAAACATAGCTTTTGAAATCTATATAATAATGTAACAAAAACCACAAAACATACCATTGGTTATGGTAAAGTGAAGTGGATTTAATTATTTTATAATTTCATTGTCCAAAATTCTTAAAATACAACCCTTTGTGATGCGAAAGTGTGTCATGTTCTTAAAGAAATGTCTTTATAACCATAGAATATAATATAGGTTTTGGATGTTTAATAATGAAATTATAAAATTAATCAACAAACCTCAAAAAAACATTTCCTTAAAGGGGAAGCATATATTTGATATTGGGTACCCTTTTTTATATTTATTACATCATTTTTGGATCATTATTATGTCATGATACACACTGTATATTTATACTATAATTAATGTTTTTCCAGAAAGTTTGACTACCTTAGAAAATTATAAAAAATTTACCATTGAATAATTTTGATGTGATAATTCCCAAAGTAATATTCATTTTACATTTTTTATAAATATTATAATTTTAAATTTTAAAATATATTTGACATTTATTGATAAATATTGAAGTTTTTGACAATAATAATTGTTGAACCCTTATAAAAATTACATTTTACTTCATAAAAATTATATGATAATTTATATTAAATATAAATTATTATATAAAAACATTTCATTAATGTATTATTAATTTTAAAAATACATTTATTCATAAAAATAAATGTTATAATTGAAATTTAGTAGTAACCAAAAAAACAATTTTATTTTTTTTATATAAAAAAGAAAATCATTTATAATGTGACTATAAGAAGAAAATATATTAATTATCATATAAAATAAATATATTCATATTATTAAGGTATTGATACCTAAACCATTTTAAAACAATAAAATTCTCTAAGCATAAGGATAGTGATGGTGAGATTTTTATGGGGTGCTTCAACAAACATGGTTTGGGCAGTGATCTCGATGAGCATGAACTTCTCTGATAAACCATTTTATCATGCTTTATTTGTTGGATATCATCTTAGGATCAGTCAAGTGGAAATAAAAATTATGCTATATCCCACATAAGATTAAATAAATGGGATTCATATTTTATAATCCCTCTGGTTGAGTCCATGACTCCCTTTTTCTATGTCAACTGGATTTCTCAAAACCCTATATTTATACTAACAATATGATCACCATTCAATGACTACATTTTCATTAGTTATGATGATTAATTGTCTTTTAAATTTGATAGGATAAAATAAAACTACATCAACCCCGACCCCAGAAATCCCGAAGACGGTGTCGTGCTACCATTATAATGGAATAAGGTAAAAGTAAATCACGTACCAAAGGACCTAATAGTTTAGTAGTATTTTTAAAATTGATAAATATATGAGTCAAAATAAAAACATAACTGTTTTTAAAGGATAAATTCTTTTCATATTGCATATCCTTTCATATAAATCTTAGAAACCCTAATTGAATCTTAGAGGAAAGGAAACATAATATGGGTGAACAAAAATTCTCAGTAAGGCTAAGTACAGTGGAAGTAATAATGAATCAAATAGAATAATCTTTATGAAAAAGTAAATAACAAAAAACACATGCCATATAAATAAGTGGATAAGGCATAATAAATATGTCCTAGTAAGAAACTGAAAAAGCACGACATTTAATAAATAAATTGAGAATGAAATGCATCCATAGACTCTTTTATAGTGAAAATATCATGCATAATAAATAATATATATTAATGAAGGGAATTATTAATTTTCTAATTTTATGTTTCCAAGGAACATGATAACTATATTTTCAAGACCATTCACAAGATGGTTTATCATACTACTGTCAATACCTTTGACATGACAGTTTAAATATATGGTTAGAAACATGTCTATTCTACTTTGAAACCAACTTGAAGGGATTTTCTCCAATAAATATCATCTAATGAGACTACTGGTGTAACGAGGGGAGTACTATAAATAATACTTAACCTATTTCTTACATCTCCATATTATTCATCATATATTTAACAATCAATTTAATTAAAAAACCATTGTCCTTTTCAGATATCCAGATTGAGTAAATGGTATATATTTATCAATATTTCTTGAGAAAATAAAATAAATTTCAATATAAAAATTTTATGTAAAAATTGTATATGGTTTAGGTAATTAAAATATCCTTGATAAATGATAAGGATAACTAGGGGGAATTTAATGTTCAATGATAATAAGAAATTGATTTTTTCATGGGGACTAACAAAGGAATCAAGGAAGTGAATGTCAATACTATCCTTGGTAAAATAAATTAAAAACAACAAAAAGGAAGAGTAAGTATGGTATCAACAATATATATCCCTAGTGGATTAAAAATTTAGGGTTATTTTCATTGATGAAAATAAATATTATAAAAATATCATTTAAAAACATTCTTTACAAAAATAACTTTTTTAGTATGATTTTTTTAGATATTTATCCTTGAAAAGAATTTTTTAAAACCTTTTCTTCAAAAAATAAAATTCTAAAAATGAAAAGTAAGCATTAAATAATTTATGGTGGGTAAATCCATACATTCCATAGAAGGTAAAAAGAATATTCCTTTTACATGGTGAAAAGGTTAGAAAAATTCCTTGTTTAGAAAAAGATAATAATATTCCTTCAAAAACATTTTGAAAAGAAAAAAGGGTAAAAATTACTTTAATAAATAATTTTTTGAAAGTTGAAAACAATATTTTTTTATAAAATAGTGTTTTTAGAATAAAATAGTTTCCCTGACTAATGATAGAAATGAAATTTGTTTTTCTTAAAAATAGTATATAAATCATTATGAGTACCAAAGAGTGAAAAAATGGTACTATCACTTGAAAAGGTCACAAATTACCAAATTAGGAGAAAATGAATGGTTTTATTGAATAATGGTCATATAAATTCCATTAATGTAATTTCAATAATCAGAAATGTCAATTAGAATGAAATTTTGGAATAATCCATTAAAATTGTCGTAAAGTTGAAGTGATAATTAATCAATGAAATGGATATGTGTATCAAATATAAATCCTCATAAAATAAGTGTAAATACATCAAAATATAGTAAAATTCATTATACAAATAATCATATAATATTAATTACAATGTGGAAGCAATATAACCCAAAGAAATGGAATCCTGTTATGAAATCTCTTTACCACTTTGGAAACATTATGTGTAAGTCCTCTTAGATGAGATAATTCAAATTAAAACTGAAAATATCATGAATAATGATACAATCATGATATTAAATGTCATATTGGTACTTTGTACACCATATATAAGAAATGAGTTTCACAAAAATAAAGCATACCTCAATGAATGAAAATTGAGATGAAGTCCCTTAATACTTGGTAAATTTTGAATTAGAATACCCATGAAAGAAATAATTTAAAATTAAAATAAAAATACCATGAATATAAATTTATTCATGATATAAAATATAAAATGTGGTTTATATACAATATAAAAAAAAGTAAGTGGGGAAAATGACATTTATCTCTTAGATGTAAAAACTGAGATGAAGATCCCTTACCTTATGTTTCCTGTTGGGTGAACGTCATTTAAAATACTATATAATGGTTTTAATAATCTCAATAAGTTATAACAGAATAATAATAATACTTATATTATAATATATTAACATATTATAACAGCATAATTCCCATTTTTCAACAATCATTCTTTATTTTCACTATTATATCTCTTAATAGCCTAGTTTTTCGAGTATATTTTGACTTTTTATTTTTGCCCATACTACATAGATCATGATTTCATCATCTCCATAACTCAAAAACTAATTTAATTATCATATATATTATGTAAATATATATTTATAATAATCTAAAATATTTTGAGATATGAAATGACATGCGTCGTTTATGGAGATGATAGGGTGTACGTACGTATAAATGCTTCCCCAATTTCCTAATCATATTTAAAACATTGAAAGATAAATGATATATATGTGTATGTATATTATTATTATAGTATCATAATTATGTAATATTTATCACATAGCTTTATTTAAACACTCTTTTATAAATTCCATGTACATCATTCCTTGATTAGTAGGCTAAAGGGCGGGCCTTGATCAGTAGGCTTATGTTATACGGGTTATAAAACATTAAAGTCAAAGAGGTTGAAAAGGAATCTAAAGTCTTGGTGGATGTTCTACAGGTAAAGTGTATCCCCCATGGTGGTATTTTATTTATTCATTCAATAAGTTCAATTTGTTTCTATAGTAATGAATGGTGATCAGTCATACCTGGAGGTAAGGTAATATTACAGCTGATGCACTCGCCAAAAAAGGAATCCCATAGGAGGGACTTATTTTATATTCAAATAGGGGATCTCTCAAAGAAGATTTTAAAATCATATACAATGGTAATTACATTGGTTGTCATTACTTTGAGACACCATTATTATCACGCTTACTTTTTCTATAGAAATAAAAATTTCATTTTCTATAAGTACACTGTGAACGAGTCACATCGCTTTGAGGAGGCAGTAGTTCAAACTTTTACAAGCAATGTTATCATATTCTCACAAAATGGAAATCATATATTTATAAGTTATATAAAAAATATAAAATAATAAACACACTATAAATTTCATATATAACATATATGAATAGTATTTCTATCATAATTCCCACCATGATAGGTGGTAAAGGAAGAACAAACAATCATCATTTTACAAGGCGGTAGTCTACCGTTCACACGAACATGTGGTTCCTAACACATTAGATTGATGTGTGTGTTAATTGTAGATAAAAAATGAGAATAAAAAGAATCTAAATATATTTATGAAACTTAGTTTATTATCTTATAATTTAATAACTATATTTGAGGGGTGGAGAATAAAATAAAATGAATCTGATTATTGAGGAATGATACCTCATTTTCAGGTACATCTTACTCTATTATACCAAGATACACACTTAGTTGAATTTATTCCCATGTAAAGGATTCAAGGACGAGGACAAGGATGATGGGATATTATTAAAGAACATTTTGGGTGAGAAAAATGTATAATATTTGTGAATAAGTGGGAGGGGTGAGTGCCTTTTTTAGTGGATGATGAGTGACATTCTTATAATTTTTTAAAATGGGAATTCCACCAACATGGATTCCATGTCATGTGGATACAATAATGAACCAAATTATATCCAATTGAGTATCACATACAAATAAAAAAATAAAATGGATTTTTTATATTTTTATAGGCCATTTTGGATCTTAAGTTTATGGTTTAATCATTTATTAAGCTAATTTTTCAATTAATCACTATAATTAATTTTAATCACTTTCCATAATTTTTTTGGCCAAAAATAAAGTTAATTTTTTTTTAAATTTTAATTTATTCAGATTAAAAACACGAAATCAATTTTTACAAATTCCAATAACATAATTGGAATAAATTAATTTAAATTTAATCTTTTAGTAGAGATGACACAATAGGTTTTTAAAGAAAAAGTGTTCAAAAGTGTACTTAGTTTTTATATCCAATTTAAAATTAAAATTGATTAAAATGAAATAAATTATATTAATTTATGTAAAATTTATCTTATTATAATTTCAAACAAACTATTAAAAAAATTGAACCTTATAAGTAAAATAGGAGAAAAAAAGTTTTGTATTAAAATTCAGCATTTTTCCAATTCATAAAAAAGAAATATTTTAAGGAAAAACCAAAAATTCAACCTAACAAAATTTTGGTGTCTATATTTAGGAAATTATTATTTTTTAAATATAATATATATAAAATAATCAAAATTTATATTTAAAAATGGTTCACCATTAAAATGAGTTAAAATTCCTTTAAAAAAATACAGTTTTTGCATAAAATTGGATTTGTTCTTATCCTATGACTATCCATCAATTAGGTGAATGTCTAAAATATTTGATTGAATATAAAACATATATATTTCATTTATATTCTTAAATAATAATAATTAATCTAAATTATTAGGATAAAACACCTTTTTGAGAATAAAAAAATTTCCTTTATATTCAACTTATTTATATATTCATTTCTAATTAATTGGTAACCTATGAATTCAATTTATAAATGTGAAAGCCATATATTTTCCTAGTTTATTGAATATTATTCCCAACATCAAATTTGAAACCTAGTTTATATCTTACTACATTAAATAATAATGTTTTAATAAAATATTTTTTTCTCAGTAAAACTCTGTCTTACATGTAACATAAGATATTGAAGAAACTACTTGTTGCATGCGACACACACTAATTCAATATCATGTGAATTACAAGATTTATAAAATATTTAAATTATTCAAAATAGTAATTAAATTTTAGATTCTGAGTATATTATATTCCTTTATGTGCTTGGTGTTGTGTTTCGTACACACAATCAAATACACTGTTCTTATTTTAGAAATAAAGGGAATAATATTATCCCCACATTAATTAAACTGTGTCCCTAAAATTTATAATTGATCATGGTAATAAGTTATTTGATATTTCCTATGTTTAAATCCCAAATCATGATAAGGGTTCATAAATCATCCTCTATAAAAGAGAGAATGGAATGTAAAAAGGTCAGGTGGACTAACACATAACTAGGTCACTAAGTCGAAGAACATTAGTGGAATTTGGAGACACATACATGGAGGAAAAGAGTAAATATTTATAGGGAGATATTTATGAAATCAATTAAAAATAAGTGAATAATAAATGTAATGTTTAGGTCCTCAATGCATTAAATATATTTGGATTTAATAGACTATCAGTTCAACAAAAAATAGGGAATTAAGGAAACATTTTATTTTAAGATACTTTTCCAAATGTGGAGGAATTATTTTATTCCCCATGAATATAAGGAAATATATTTACATGATATATTTTTATAAAAAAAATCATCATTTTCTTGTTCTTTGATCAATTTAAAATTCATCCATTACTTCAAGAAATGGATATCCAAAAATTAACATTGATCCTTGTAGCACTAAAATAATCATTTAAAGGATTTTAAGGCCCACAAAAGAGTAAAAGTTATAACTATTTGCCCCCAACAATTATACAAAGTCAACATGGTTAATTCATTAATTTTTAAACCTAAAAAGTAACAATATTAGTTCATAATTAATATTTATTCACCAAATTATTAAACAAAAAATAATGAAATATTAACTAGGATATTTCATAAGTCAATGGTTTTCATTAAACACATATCATACTTCGGTCATGGGTTCATGTACCATGGAATTTCAAAAATTTATGGGTTGTCACCAGACATATAGTCCTTATCTGAAACCATATTTATATAATTTCCAAAAACATATGATGGAGAACGTTGAAATTTAATTATCATATATCCTTCAAACTAAGGTTTTCAATAAAAGCAATATACATTAATACATCAACCATTTTTTTCCAAATAGGTTCTTCAATGGTTTTCGTTTAACCTATGTCATTAATTGTCATTATCTCTTCAAATTATTCTTAATATTTTATAAGGAAAAAGTGAATTAACCTAGGAAAATATCCTAGGAGTTTCCATCCAGGTGTGTAGTAAGGCCCATTTTCATGTACCATGTCTTGTATGAGTCAAGGCCAACACACCTTTTTGTAGTTTCTACCCCTAGGTACATCTATGCCTAAACTATGTCCAATTATAGTATCTAGATAGAGAATTATTTCTAGTAAGATACACATAATCTCTACCTTACCAAAGTTAGAGGATGGTTTTATATACTTCACCTAAAACTTTACCTTTGGGATATGTTCTACAATCTATAATTTCTTAAATATTGTTCCTAAGGTTTCTACTAAACCTGATCTCATACCCACTATAGAAACCCTGGCCCTAGAAATCCTAGATCATGTGTTGTGATACCATTACATTGGTATAAGATACTTGTAAATTACATCTCAATGGAGAAAATAGTTTAGTAGTCTTGTTATACAAGATACATATATGAGTCAAAATTACAAAATAACTTTCTTGAGTATAAAATCATTCCATCTAGTGTATCCTTGCATATCATTATTATCACACTTCAGTGAATCCTGAAGGGAAAGGAAGCATAATAAGCGTGAGCAGAAATCCTCAATAATATTATGTACAATATAAGAAATAATGAATCAATAATAATAATCAATATGAAAAGGAAAATAACTGAAAACACAAGAAATGTAATCAATAAAATGAGAAGAAAGTGTATAGACAATATGTCAAGGTAATAACTGAAAACATATGCCATTTAAAAAACTAAATAAGGAATAATCAATATGGAAAGGTGAGAAATTGAAAACACATTCCATTTAATCAATAATATAAAAATGAAATTCATCCAAAGACTTTTCCATAGTGAAAATCTTAGGGATAATAAATACAGAATATTAGTGAAGGAAATGATTAATTATTATAGATTATGTTTCCCAGGAACATGATACCTCTACCATCAAGAACTTTTTCATTATCGTTTAGAATAATACTTTCAAGACCTTTCACAAGATAATTTAAATATATGGGTAGAATCCCATCTATTCTTCTTGGAAACGAACTCGAAGGGGTTTTCTCCAACTAATTTCATATCATGAGACTACTGATAAATCAAGGGTCCTACATTAAATTGTCCCCAAACCATTCCTTACATGTCCAAAGAATTCATCATATATTGAATAATCTATTTAATTAAAAAACAATGTGCCTTATCAAATATCTTCACTGAGTAAAGGATATATAATTACAAAAATTTCCCCATAAAAAATAACTTTTAATGTAAAAAATATGTCTAAATTGTATATTATTTAGGAAATGAAAATATTCAGGATAAAAAATATGTTTAATTAGTATAAAGTCAATATTCAATGATCAATGGAAATTGAATATTTCAAGGGTACAAACACAGGGATCAAAAAAGTGAATGTCAATAATATCATTAGTGAAATTAATAGAAAACTATATAGATGAATATTAAGTATAGTATCAATACAAAATATCCCTATTGAAGTCAAATTAATTGGTTTTTGTCATGGTGAATGGAAATATTATAAAAATATATTTTAAAACATTATTTAGGAAAAATTTATTTTTATTTTGAAGATCATTTTAAAAATAATTTTATTTGAAAATAACTTTGGAATAAATCTTCTTTAAAAAGAATCCATTAAAATATTCAAAGGAAGCATCGAATAATTTATTCTAGGTTAATTTTTATATGATATACAAGGTAAAAAGGACTCTCTTTTTCACTCTAAAAAGATTCAAAAAATTCCTTGTTCAGATAGTGTCAAAAATATTCCATTAAAAAAATTTATAAAAGTCAAAACATATAATTTTTTTTAATAATTCATTTTATAATGGTTAAAAACATGTTTTAAAACATTTTTATAAAACAATGTTTTCAAAAGAAAGCAGATTTTATATCTAAAGGGGGAAATGAGGTATGGTTTTCTTAAAAAATATTTTATAATGCAATTTGAGTACCAAAGAGTGGGAATGATACTATTACTTGAAAAAAGTCATTAATAAAAAAATATGAAGAATATAAAATGGTTTATTGATCAATGTTCATAAATATTCCTTTAATATAATTTAAATAATTAGAAATCTCGATTAGAATGATATTTTGATATAAACTCTTAAAAAATTCATAACATTGAAGTGAGAATTAATCAATGAATTGATTATTTATATCAAATAAAAAACATAAAAGAAGTGTAAATACATCAATATATAGTCAAATTTTGTATAAAAATAATCATATAATGATAATAATAATGATGAATTAATATAATCAAATGAAAAGGAATTCGTTTATGAAATCTATTTACCACTTCGGTAACATTAACCGATAATTTCAATTAGATGAAATACTTCAAATTTAAGTTAAGAATATCCAGAATAATTAATGAGTCGAGATATTACTCGTCAATGTGAATGTATGTAAACTATATATAATAAATTAGGTTCACAATAATAAAGGATTCCTCATGGAATTAAAATTTTGATGAAGTCCCTTACTACATGGTAAAAATTTAATTATAATCCCCTTTAAAGAAGTAATTTAAAATGAATATCTAAATACTAAGAATATAAATATATTAATCATATAATATACAATATGGGTAGTATATAGAACACAAAAAATAAGAAACTGGTGAGTATTACATTCATCTCATAGTTGTAAAAAGTGAGATTAAAATCCCTTACAATGAAATTCATTTAGGGTGAATGTCCATTAAATTATTGTATAATGGTTTTTAGCATGTCACTAACATATACCATAAGAATAATAATTTTTATAATATCATACATGTACTTATAATAATATTTTATTACCTGTTTGTTAACAATATTTCATTATTTTCACTATTTAGGGGGTTAATTGCCTAGTTTTTCGAGTATGTTTTGACTTGTTATTTTTTTATTCATATGTAGATAATGATTTCATTACATCAAAAATTTAAATAATGATCCAATTATCATATATATTATGTATATATGTTATTGTAATAATTCATAATATTTTGAGATTGGAAATGAAATGCACCATTCTTGGAAGCAGTAGGCCATACTTACACATTAATATTGCTTTCATTTCATTATCGTATTTAAAATAATTAAAAAAATTGATATATATTTATATTGTTATTATAGTATCATATTTATTTCATATATTTCACATTTTTTTAAAACAATCAATTATTTATTCCATATATTGCATGAATGATTCACATTGCTTTGAGGAGGTGGTAGTCTACACATCCACAAACGATGTTGTCATATTCCCACAAAATGGAAATCATAAAGGAATATATTATATTAAATTTTAATAAGCCTGAATAAATTTTAAATATAATATATAAAATATAAAAACAGTATTTCCATCAAAATTCCCACCATTAGAGGTGGTAAAGGAAGAACGAACAATCATCATTTCGTGAGGCAGTAGTCCACTGTACACACGAATTGTATGTTTGTTACACATTAGATGGAAGTGTGTTTTGGTGTAGGTAGAATTTTTTTAAAAAAATTATAATATTTAGGATACCAAGGTAACTACATAAAAAGTTTCTATAAAAATATAAGGGTGTAGAAGGAAATAAAATGAATGGGATCATTGAAGAATGTTACCTCATTTTCTCGTAACCCCTTTTGGTTTATACAAAAACACATCCTCGGATAGATTTCTGCCTAAGGTGAGGATTTTAGTTTGAGGGTATAAATTTTTGGATCATATATGTGTAGGTTTTGGGTCAGAAAAATTCCTTGAGGTGTGTGAATAAGTGGAAGGGGTGTGTACTTTTTTATAGTGGAGGAGGTGTGGCACTCTTGTAATTTTTTTAAAAGGGAATTACACTGATGTTTTTCCCATGTAAAGTGGATAAAATAATGAAGGAATTTAGATAAAATTTATTAAAGGGATTTAATATGATCATCCAATATCTTTTTCAGAATTTCAAATGTCATTTTGGATCTTATGTTTAATGTTTAGTCCTTTGTTAAGATAATTTCTCTCTTAATCATTATAATTAATTTTAATGAATTTCACTAATATTATTGGAAAAAAACTAATTTGGACTAATTTGAAATTATAAATTATTCTTACTCATAATATGGAATAAAATTTTACAACATTTACTTAAAAAAGTGGTAGAAATTAATTTATATTTAATGCCCCAGACGAGACGACAAAGCTGGTTTCTAAAGTAATAATGTTCAAAATATTTTTATGTTTTAATATCCAATTTTAAATAAAAACTGATTATAAAAACATAAATTTTATTAATTTATTTATAATTTATCTAATTTTACTTTTAAACCAATTAAAAATATAATTTATCTTTATAAATAAATTAGAGGAAAACTGGTTTTGAATTTAAATTTAGTATTTTCACAATTCATCAAAAAAGGAAGTATTTTAGAAATATCAACCAATTTTCCATAACCTAATTTTGATTACTATATTTAAAAAATGAAATATATTTTGACATAAAAATATATAAACATTACAAAATTTATATTTAATATAGGTTTCCATTAAATGGTAGTAAAATTGAATTCAGAAAAATATAGGTTGTTATTCATAAATTTGGGTTTGTTATTATCTTAGGAATATAAAATTTATTGGATGAATATCCAAAATATTTTATTTAGTATATAAAATATATATTTCATTAATATAAATAATTTATTTTAATTAATTTAATTTATTAGGACAAATAAAAATTTCCAGTTTTCGAAACATTTCTGTTATATTCAATTTGTTTTATGTTCATTTCTATTTAATTGGTAACCTATGAATTCAGGTTATATTTATATAAACCGTATATTTTAATAAGTTTTTTATCCTATTATCGACATCTAATTTAATGTATAATTTATATATTATTATATTAAATAATAATTTTTTAATAATATAATGTCGGTCGGTAAAACACAGTCTTTCTTGTAAAGCAAGCTATCAAAGAAACTCATTATTGTGTGTGGAAAACACTAAATCAGTATCTTGTGAACTATAAGATATATCTTATATTTATTTTTCTAAAAAATAATTATATTTTAATGTCTAGGGATTATATATTCTCTTACGTGCTTGGTGTTTTATGTCATACACGCTATCAAATAGAGTGATATTTTTTTTAAAATTTCGGGGAATAAAAAAATTAAATAACTACTTGTATTTTATATAACCATAATACATTATGATTCATGTAATTAAATCACAAGGGTAATTATATTTTATTTTTTGGGTCGTTACAACTTGTCGAGTTATATTTTGTACATGTTTTAATATCTCATCCATCTCACTCTACCTGAGCTAGTCTTATCCATCCTAATAAACCCACTCAAGGGAAAACATAGATCACCCATATTAAAAAAATATTTTCAATACATGAAGTCCCTATCCATTTTAGTGAAATATCTCAAACCCTGATTTCAAATTTTTATCCACTATACCCACAGACATTCTTTCAAATCCATCAATCCTTAAACTACTCGGGTCTATTATCCAATTCACAAATACAATGGAAACTATGTGTAATTATAACACACATTCCCACATGAATCAATTAGTTTCGAAAAGATATATTATTACACTCATTGTCCTTTCCCTAGGAGGAGTAATCCACCAAGAACCCCCATACATGTTCATTCCTACCATCCATTTCAATATCGTCCAAACCCAATAAGTTTGTTCTCTTGGATTACCTAGTGATACAACCTGACTCATTCCCCCAGGAGTCAAACATCACAAAACCTAGACTCAATCACCTATACATGTAACCATTCCCACTAATTTTAAATTTTTCCTATATTAAATCATCATTATTCTTTCTATCAAAAATAACCATGGAATAACACTCATTCCATGGATTCTATCATGAAAACAAACCACCTTGGGGAGCCTAATAAAAAAATGTATCTACCCAAGATCTACCCATCCTAGATCCAAGAATCTAGGATCACAATCCACCATCTCATCTGTAACTACACCCAATGTTAATAGATCCATGAATCCAACCGATCTTTCAATCCAAACCCAACTGCAATACCAAATCATGTTCTGAGAATTCTTTGAATTTTAAAAGGAAAGGGATTCCACTTTTTTCCATGCCCATAACATAGGTATCAAAAAAATTAATGTAACTCATCTGATAACATTCCAACTCTAGGTTTCTCATATATACATATATTGAATCAAATTCAGAGTCAATGAATAACTGTTAGGCACCCATCCTCACAAGGAATAAACAAACCAAACTAAATACATATGGATAAGGACACATATAAATGGATATAAAGACATCATATGGGGATGATCTCTTTCAAGTAAAACTATGATCGGGTGGATTAATAATGTAAAATTATATGGTGATTCTATTTAAAAAACCAACATATTGGTTTTTGTTGATAGTTTAAGTAAAAAAATTGTACCCCAATCACCATCACGGGGTTTACCACCAATGAATCAAATTCATATTCTAACCCACTATGGGTTATGATACATCACTATGACAAATAGAATTCATTTTAATCATTGGTGAAAATACCACAAGGATCCACATGATATTTATCCAGAAGAAATATACCATGGTCTTGTTTAATATAATTCAACTATCAGGTTATATAATAAATCCACATATATGTTGTTATTTGCACTTTAAATAGTTGAAACATCTATTGTTAGTTAAATCAACCACACAAGAGAAAATGAATTATATGTGAATCATATATTCCAAATATGATTCATGCACACACACATATTTAAATGAAATAAAAATATCCAAAACCATAATAATAATATCAGACACACACACATCATACTTGATGTAATATGTAAATTGTAATAGTGGAAACTGAGACCATAAATCCCATCACCCTATTAAACAAGACAATCCATTGAAAGTGTGTTATTGAATCAAAAATTCAAGGCCCATCAAAATCAAATAAAAAATAAAATTCAATGTTTACTATGTACCAAATAGTATGATATTAAAAAAATTACATGATCCCACTTTGTATTTTCATAGCACGAGACAACTCATCAATGTCTTATCCCAAGTATAACATGTCCTCAAACACAACTCCCCATATGACATAGGTTATTGACTAACAGTGAGGATATAAGGTGTTACCTTGGGGAGAATATAACCTCAAATTGGTGTAAAATTATTGTTTAAATAACCAAATATCATTTATTATAAACAACCAATGTACATAAAATATAATAAACACATCCACATAATATAAATTTAATATGCATACATAAAGGCACATTCTAATATACTTTGCAAAAGGATACACAAAAATAAAAAACTAAATAACAAAATAATTAAAAGTGTCTATCCTTCCATACCTAAAAGTCACCTCATCATAGTATCAAATCACTTTTAAGATTATCTATTCCAATCATCCAAAATTAATCTTTTTTTTCTAATTATAGTCATGATCGTGAGGTCTTCTGGAGTGCAACCCTTCCAT
The DNA here is from genome assembly GCA_963277665.1 of Viscum album. Lineage (NCBI taxonomy): Eukaryota > Viridiplantae > Streptophyta > Magnoliopsida > Santalales > Viscaceae > Viscum > Viscum album. The sequence continues at coordinate 1,764,531,846 of OY728123.1, forward strand.
GCCTTATTGAATAGGATATAAATATAACTCATTAGGACCCCAATATTGGTGTCCCTAAAATAAAAAGTAAATACAATGTATGAGTCATGTGATATGAAAAAACATAACAATATTATATATTAAAGTGCAATATATAATTATTTTTTATCCTTGGGTTCTTTAGAGACACCAATGTTTTACTATACATACTTTATCTATTGTCTAATATCATATATCATGTCACACAACCATTAAGGTGGACTATTCCATAAAATTAAAATAAGAGGTATAAATCTTATATTTGTTATAATACCCTCCCTATGAATTAGTTTTCATTGTACCATATAGGGGGAAACAACCATCCCAGGAATTAGTATCCCCAATGTCACCTGGGGGACATAACCCAACCCATGAATCAATATATCAACTTTGAGGTACATCACTTTATGAATGAATTAGTGTATTCCATCTCATATGGGTGTAATGTCACCTAAAATAGGAATTAATAGTAATATCATTAGCATGAGGGAATATTCTATCCAAAAAACTCATATATCTACAAATAAAGGGTCTCTTAGCCCAGCAGCAAGACGACTACATCATCAAGGGGTATCGTAATTAAAGGCATATTATTGCACTTCAAATCCCATATCATTGTGAAATTATCTAGATAATATTCTTATAATGACTATAATATTTGTATAATCATAACATGTTACACCTATTAATATTTACATCATTCCCACAAGGTTATCCACTTGGGTCCTTTAGACTCATCTTAATCATTTCTCATCAGTTCAAACTCACTTATAACACCCCAAGGTGTAATAATATCCTATATGATCTATTTGATCACTTCCATTATATGTTGTTTCAAATCCTCATAAAAAGTCTTTTATCATAAAATGAACACACATACCTAGATAGTCTCAAGATAATCCCCACTAATCCCCTTGGAATCCTATTGTCAAGTCCCCTAAAAAATTCTCATGACCCTTAGTGGGGTCATTTTCCCATCTCACTGCCAATATTTATTGATCCCATAAACTAGAGTAAAACCTCTCATCACACTTAATCAATATTCAGATAACTTATCTCACCCACAACACAACCAAATGTCTCATCCTACTAAATAGGGAGTTCTCTATCAAGTGTGACACATAAATTAATACCACCCATGACCAATGGCCATAAGCCTTCAATTCATCCACAATTATCCTTAGAAATATCAATTGGAAAATTTCAATATCATCTAAATCCTAAGAACCCATCCCGATCTCCTATGATTTTAACTAAGAACTTTTCCCCTTAGGTGATATTGTCATTAAGTGACTCTATTTCCCACAACATAGATGGAGAACGTTCCCTCAACCAAAGGGAAAAAATCCGACCTATCACCTTGTATACTATATCAATTAATTACACTACATTTATACTCTTTACTGGGTTGATGTGTCACATGGATAACATTTTATATCAATAAATTATCCCCTAGTAGCTAAGGAATTAAACTAGCGCTCAAGGGTTCATCATATCCATTTAAACATTCATTCTATTCATCATAATTTAAGGTAATGTTTTTTAAATATAAATTCAATCAGAAACAGTGGATATAACATATATCACATGATATATAACAACATGTATAATCCTCTTATATATCTTTAAGGTCCACCTATGATATTCAAAGAGACACCTTTCACATAATGCCTTGCACATCATTTGAAAAGGCCAGACAAACCGCATCCACACTTGTATCATCTCCCACCTTCTTATCTCAGTCAACTAAACCTAAAATAATTAATTTTAACAATATATAATTAATTATTCACTTTAATATTTAAACAAAAGCTAACCTAAAAACTAATTGAGTGGAACAATACTATCAAAACCATGGGAAATGGAATGTCGAGATGTTATAACCTACTCAAAGTATTTCTATGAAACAAGTCCCAATATAATGGAAACTGGTGACATAGAAATACCACTAAATTTAATGAAAAAATGTTGAATAATATACAGCGTAACATACCTCGAAAAATTAGTGATGTGAATTCATCCTCTTAATACATCATCCATCAAAGACAACTAAAATCCCTATCATATATATCTAATTACATTATGTTCTAGTGGAATCAAAATAAAAAATATAACCCAAATCATAAAAAATTTTGAAGTTGAAGAGAAATAAAAAAAGGATACGTGGGAAGATACTCAAATTAAATCTCCACACAACACCATTAATAACAACCCTCTCTAAGAGAGCTTGAATAAGGTAAGAATAAGGGGATGATTTAGATGAATGATTACTCCTTGATTTCCAATCCCTACAATAATATGAAGGGGAATGACTATAAAAATACAATTGTTACCCTATAAGAAAACGAGGAAAAGGACTATGTTGTTGAGTGACCCTTATAACTCATGACACAACAACCTATAAGAATAGGGGTCAACACTCTATCCTACCACCATCAGTGTGTGATCCATATAGCTCAAGACTTGAATATTTAATCCATGTGGATTAACCCCACATAATCACTATCCTAATGTGACCCCTCTTGGTCATTACATTATTCTTATTTTTTTGGGTTAATCCCAAGCCTTTGTAGTATTATCACTATTTTTCCTTGGGGCACTTCACCCCAATGCTATGATACAAGGCACCCTTTATAGAAGAATACTATGACATGATCTATGTATTGCATCATAATGAGCCTCTCCCATTTATAAATCACAAAATATAAAACATAATATTCTTCCAACCCCAATGAAAAATCTATTTCTATAACATGACACCATCCACCATGGTGTGATGCCCATGTATAATGTTTTCACAATATCAAGAAATTAAAACATAATCCTACAATTTCATGACACCAAAATGTCTTGAAAATACATCCACATTATCAATGATCTTCTCAACATGAAACTCATCCCTCATAGTACAACAATTCTCCTATTAAAAAAATAGCAAAGGGTTAAACCCCACTTAACTTTTACATTCACTTGATCACCCTAAAAAAATATCATGCCTTGATTTATATCTAAAAACATGTATTTATTACATTTATACCCACAAAATAACAATACAGTCCAAATTATTGAAATATACCTCACTCTATGTTAATAAATTTAAATTTCCCTTGATTTTCACAACCTGTAACAATGTGGTTCTTTACACAGACTTATGAGACTTTGCACAGTGACTTGATCCATGATCTCTAAAAGGCCCCAAACGAATTCTATAATTACTATAGACAGATAATTATTTCCATGGATAAAAATATTATCATGGAGTGATTTTCCTAAAAAAACAAACTATATGATATATAAAAGTAATCTCTTCTAAAATCTAAAAAAAATTAAAATACCATATATAGAAAATATAAAAAATAATGTTAAATGAAAAATAAAAAACTTACTCTCTTTTGAAGAAACAATGACCTATTATGAAATTATCATTTGATGTGAATGGTTGAAATCCTCTGATAACATAAGTCCAAACCCAATGAATTATAATAGAAACTTATCTAATAAGATCCACTTGACATGAAAATTAGTGCCTTGAACGTTCCTATATCACAATGTGAGATATCTACACACAAACATAGAGATATGTTAGTAGGGGTGTGTATGATTACTTAATTAGATTACCAAATACTCTTAATAATTCATATAAATGAAACTTCACCAAACATGTAACCAATTCTAGGGTAAATACGTTAGTGTATTTAAGAAAAAATAGTTTATCACATTTCATAATAAAATGAAATTAGTAGATACAAATAGAATGTTTTTTTTTCAAAATAAGGTATCTCTACCAAGTTCCACCACAATATATATAATAAATTTATCTAATATAAACTAGGGAGCCATGAAAAAAATAAAAAATGAAATCATATAACTTTTTACCTATGATTATACAATATACTGAATTCAGACCATCACCCATCTAAGTGTTCATGGAAATTCAAAAACCATCTCATTAATATCTATCACAATTCATGAACTTCCTATCTATCCCAAATACTAAAAATCTCTATCCATACTATAAATTTCTCAATCACTTATCAGACATAATAGATTCAACTTCAAAACCCATTTTACTGCATTAAAATTGTTTACATAAATCTAACATAAAATCCCAAATAAAAAATACATCTAATTTATAATATATAAATAATTATTCTCATAAAATATTATTTTAACTCAAAACCAATTGATTAATTCAATACTCATTTCAATACAACTAACATGGTTTAATTATAAAACTCGACAGCCCTAGAATTCTTAAACTGAGAAACACTAATTATCAAATCAATTATGATCAATTATTTGATATGTGTAGGATAATTTCCTAAAGTAATATTAATAACATAAAAAGGCATCAAAATCCCATACAAACTGAATAAGAGACAAAAAAATATATGATAATCCTCTAACAATCCTAGAACCCATGATTTTATTTTAGAAATCTCATTCAAATCTTTCAAACCCTATTAAAAAGAAGAAAATATCATGATTATTCTATAGGTAATTTAAATTAGTATTCAAAATAACAATATCAAATCCATATTGATTGATATATCCATGTATAAATAAATAAATCAGGGAAAAATACATATTAAAGAATGAATTAGATCATCAAGATATTATCATATGTAAATTTGATCAATTTTATAGAGAAAAGTGTTGATTGATTATATAGAGTACCTAATTTCACACCCAAAGAACACTAATGTTATCCTAAGAAGATTTAAAGTGCCTAATCAGTTTTATAGAAGGGAAATTTTATTATTAAAATTAAAATCATATAATTTTAACCCAAATTCACCCTTATAATACAAGACCATTTTGGATTATGTAGGCTCTTATGACTACCAACAATAATCAACACTATTGACTTGTATAAGCATTAAAGACAATATATTAAACTTGAAATACCCTCTTCTACACCTAAATGACTTGCAAGGTTCTTTTGTATCACCTTGGATCAATGAACCTATACTATAGTTTAATCATTATTAATTTATAAATTCAAAAATAAGATAAAAATTAAATAGATCCCAAATTATATCATACAAATAATGCATAAGAAACACATTTAACTATAAAAAAGAATAAAATATCTAATTAGGGATACTGTTTTATAAATGTTATAAATTAATTATTCATTCAAAAATGAATCAAAATTTTTACATGGACCATTCACATGTGAGATAGCTTGAATATCAATATAACATCTCCATCCTTAGATTTATCTGGATGGATAAACCAAGGTATACCACATAAACCCAAGTATTTCCCCTTATATCCATGGTTGTTGACTAGTAATATGGGATAGATACATTAACGTGGTTAAATAATTCCTTAAAAATCATATAATCCTTAATGAAAAAATAATTATGACCATAATAAATATAACAACATCAAAGTAATATATAATCATAATTTAATTTAACAACTAATATAATATAAAAATGAAATGATAATAAAAAAGAAATACTTGATAAACTTTATAAATGTTCCAAGTCCTTTACTCAATTATATATATACATACCTATTAATTTATTCCATATCAGAAACATGTAATTTATCGATTTTCCCCACCTACATGATGAACCACAAAGTATTCATGTTTACAGGGGTTTCTATGTAGAGTGAATGTAAACATTTCAATACAACACTAGTTATTTTCACTTAAGATAATTCAAAATATATGGGACTTAATTAAAAATACGTTAGAAAAAAAATCCAATATGTATCACCCCAGTTGAATTATCATGTACTTACCCTGCCACTGTAATGATCAATAATACCATAATTTACCAAAATAGGTGAATCACACTAGTTGTATCACATTTTCATAAACTTTTCATGGAAACCCCAATTCTTTCATGGATAGAGAACAATAATTATATTCATTCCAATTAATATCGAGACATACTATACATAAATAATTTAAGGACACATTAATTCATCACTAGTCATTATAATCTAATATCTATCCTTGATAATTTACACTATACAATGAATCTATATATAGAAATTTAGCTATCTGAACATGATATTCATAATAGTGGGTCAATATACCGATATTTTTTAGTAGTATCTTTGAAATTAATATATGATATCCTATTAAATTCCAATTATTAAGTTCTCTTTATAGTGAGATAAAGTACATGTATCAATCCCCAGAAAAATTTCCTATAAAAAACAAGCATGAAATTCTCATATATTCCCCTTGGGTTTGATAATTTCATCTTATAGGAAAGATATGTATGTGAAGAAAAACAATATCCATGTCCTTAGATGAACCATCACACATAGGACATTCATACATAGTCGTATCTCATTCACCAGACACCTCTACATACCCATCCCATAACATAACCAACTTTGGAATAACTCACAATATTTAATAGCAATCTATAGTGGTGTGAAAGACTGATCAAACCACCCAATAATAATAGAACTGAATTGAAATATTATATTAAGAATTATTATAATTAGTTCATTGGATTATATTTATTAATAAATATTTTATTTTATTATTTTTTTTTATTTTATTTTTTAGGTAAACTTAGTATTTATAGAATGAAACTAAACAAGATTAAATGAAGTATATAAATCATTATTGAAAAAGAATATGAGGATTATTTTTATATTATCAAGGTTAAATATAAAATAAATAATTATATTTTTTATCATAAGGAAACATGATGAACATGTGTCATGACTAAGTGATATAAGTCATTAAACTACATTTAATATTTCCCACCACTTTCTTATATCTTTTTAAATATTTTTTATTATTTTTGGATCCTTTGACTATAAACCATTATCCTTTATTTAATTATTGAATTTATTATCTTTTAACTAATATTATATATATTTTTTCAATGTTATTTGTATATTTAAAAAAAATTATAACTCATAACTACAAAATTTTAGGCTTTAACACTTGATGCATAAATAATGCAAGTATAATGTATTTTATTTCTATCTTTCCTTATCAATTCCAAACCTATTACAACTAATATGAATCAATATATACATATTACCTTAGTTTTTCATTTCTTTATAAGGGAATTTTTCAAATTTTTGGTTGAAATAAGTGTCCACAACACAATTAGACTTATCATAAACACCATGAGTCATATATCATATGAGAACATGGTACCTATGTTATTCATGACCCTTTTATATATAAAATATTCTATGAATCTATAATCTATCCCATAACATTTTATTCATCTCACAATATAGCCTCATACATCCTCACACATTTTATATAAGGGTCTCTAAGGACACATAACATAGTTGGACACCCAATATGGGTTTCTCACTCAATTATAAACAAGCATCATGACTATATAACATTAATTGATAAACTCAAAAATCAATGGTATGTCTGTGTAACATACAACACATGTCTAATATGTCTCCCCAATCTTCTGATACACATATTAATACACTAGGATCCTACTATGGCACTCTATACATTATTACCAATTATTTCATCCCATACAATGGATGAAACACATATAAAATAATGATAAATGTTAGTGTCCAAATAAAATTATCTAATACTAACTAAATCATCAACAATAAAAACTATATTACTTTTCAATCAACCAATATCTCAAAATCCAATAAAAATTCACAAATTTTGTATTTATAGTAAAACATGATAGAATAGTGAAAAATGAATGTGAAGGGCGTGGAAGACCATTATTACATTATAAAGTCCAGTTTGGTTGAAGAAACATTGATCCAATAGTGAAATGGAATTCACGAGCCCTCAAGATATTTTTGTGGAAATAAAAATAAGATAGAGGTTGCTGAATCTATATAAAAATATGAACGAGTAGATATTTATATAATTTCTATCCCAAATTATAAGAAAACCATTAAAATTGAGGTTTGAGATTTCAAAAAAGTTTTATTGGAACTACACTATATTTCAAATGTTCCACTAGGAATTTGTTTTATTGCAATGGGGTTCTAATAGCTAAAGATGCCTTCCATGCTCACTACCTTACCCACACGACTCTTTATAGGTGCACATGAAATCTTTGTAAGAACTTTTCCATGTTCTACCATCCTATGTAGATATATAAATCTACATTTTTATCCTCCTAGCCTCTTTTAAATCATCTCCTCAATTTAAACTTTCCCAAATATACATTGAATGATTAAAAACATAAAAAACATATATATTAAAATATCAAAGTCCCTACAAACTCCTCAACATAGGTTTTATCATTCTCAAGAAGAATGATTGAGTTAATGGGTTTTTGGGAATTCATTATGCCATAATAAATGAATGCAAATTACTATAAATGAGATCAATCTAGAGATGGATCAATAGTATGAAATGAGTATTATAAAACCAAAGATACCCCATTATCAATATTGAATCATCACCAACAATCTATTTAAAAATGTTATCATAATCGAAACTACAGGGTTCTGGAATCCATTGTTATATAGTAGTAATTGGAATCACCTAACTCTATTGTAAAGCCCATTCTTCTGAAAAACAGTCCTAGCATCTCCTCAGCTATGGTGAATTAAGACCAGATATGAGAGACATTTATAATATTAAGAATAATATCTATTGAAATAAAATGATTTCTATGAACACTATTTAGTGAACACCTTCATTGAATGAAGAATCCTCTTGGAATCATTGTATTTCATATGTTAAGAAATGATAAACCCCTTTTAACTATTGTTGAAACTATTACAAAAATAAGCACATTAGTAATGTGACCAGTTAAAAATCATTTTAACATTAACATAATTTACAAAACAATATATGATGTTCAATATATCAAATCAATGTTGGAATCATTGATGGAGAGTTGATAGCATTATATCCAATATCACTAGTCAAATACACTATGACGTGGTATCAAAAACCACAACCCATCATAGTATAAAATGAAATGAATCTCATATAATCGTGGTATAAGATTTAGTATATAAATGTTTTAGTCTCCCACTAGTACTTACGACACCTAGATTTCATGAAATACTCCAAAACAATTTATATAAAAATTCAAACTCATTTATACATGATTTTTATATAATAAAACTCTAACTTTTGATTTTTTTTTTCAAAATAGTATTCCTTATTTCAAATCCTACTATGTGACCCTATAAGCCTTTATAGAATTGATTTTTTATATCCTTAAATAATTATTATAAGAAAAGGGTGGTCTTTATCAAAAAAATTACCAGTCAACTATAAAGGGTTCTAGAGTGATGTAAATAAAAATAATAATATCTCCATATGAAAAATTACCCCAAAATATGTACATGTGAATTATTATATAATTTAATTTCCTAATGTATCATGTGACGACTAGAAAAAAACATATCTATCTAATATAAGATATATAATATCACTATGATTCACTGAAATAGAATAACAAGTTAATTATATTCATTACATGTTATTAATATATGTATTTGATATCCTCAAATTTCATTCAACAAATCATGGTCTTGTATTTCCTCAATATAATTCAACAGAGGGCCCAAATTTCATATGATTCCAATAGGGGGAAAATACCACCATGACTAAAATCAACCAATAATATAATCAGTATCATAACATCCCACCCATGATTACATCGACCTCAAGTTTCATATGATAATATTATCAAAGAATAAAAGTTGATAGTCTAATTATATTATCAACCTCTGGTAATGGGGATTCATAAGAACCAAAAATGCATAATTACATCAAATAATATAAGACATTCCATGTGATAAACGTTTCTCAGCGAATCGTAATAATATGTTTGCACTTATTATATTATGAGTATAATTTTTTCATATATAATATTCTACACACACTAAGATTAACATTTGGTCACAACTAGTAATAATCAATTATGGTTATTGATAATAGAAAAATAAAAAACATAGTCAGAGGGGTTTCTATCAATATATTTGTAATGTAATATATAAAATATACATAAATTAAAGATAAAGATATATTTATTTTATTATCAATCAAAGATACATTTATTTTGAAGATGATAATTACTTAAGGTATCTCAGTTATCTAATACCCAATGATATTGAATATCCTTTATTCTTTGATAATATTAATTTGTTTTTATTGGATCAATTAAATTCCCTATTGTTACCACAAATTGTTTTACATCACCCTCTTGGTAATTTCTTGAGTATGATCAGATTTTTGAGGGATATATTTGGTCCTTTGGTAACGTTAGTTCCCCTTGAACATAAAATTATAAGAACCACCCCATGTTAAAAGATGAAATTGTTATTCTAAATATATTTTTTCACATCATCTGATATTGTGATTAATTGTACCTCTATTGTGAAGTAATACATGGTGGATTTTGTCCAATGTTTTCCAATTAATATCTCTACCATAGAGGAAATACAAGAAAATATATTTATTTATTGTATAATAATAGTCAATTTGGAATCTATGATCAATGTAACCCCTTATAAAGTTCCCTTTATCGCATCTAAATACCAAAGAGATACCCATAAATCTAACGTACTTAGGTTATTGAAAAAACTAGTGACTCACTCTAGGATAGGATTAACACCAACTATTTATACTCATTTAATAAGATATATTTGGTTGGTTATACGATTTTATATATGAAAGTTCATATTTCCAACACATAAGGAATAAAATTTTAGGTTCTTCATTCTACTCTTGAAATCTAAATTGAGTCTTCATTATACTTGTTCCACAAATCACTAAAAAAACCTTCTTGGAGTTATTTATGGTAATTGTTTTTTGTAATTTACCAATATTTTTTACTCTAACCATGTATCCATTTTTATCTATATGTATATTTATTCAAACATAGTATATAATATTCTTCAACCATAACTTAAAAAGTGTAATGTCAGGAAATTATTTTAATAAGTAATATACAATTTTTATATAACACCATAAATACCATATAACTCTCATATATCCACTTATATACAAAAGATTTATCTTAATTATTTATGAAACCATACACTTTGATTTCACCGTTAAAGAAAATAATCTAACTATGATAATATTACTTCATCCATAGATGGGAAATTGAAAGTTTCATACCATAGAAGTATCATTAAACAGTTAAAAACCTTTAGTATATATCATATAAACTTCATAATGTAAATTTATTTTAATTAAATTGGTTTTGATATACATTTTATATATATCATGATTATAATGAGTTGTTAGGAAGGTAGTAGCAGAATTCTATATATCACCATTACTGGTAAGAATATATCTCAATAGCCAATACCATAAATCTTTATCATCTAATTCTACTAAGCATGATTTATAAGTAGATAATAAAACATTTTTTATAACAAAACATATTTACCTTAGGGTTCTTATTAAATATAGGGAATATTTTATATTCCCTCTATGATTATGAGTTTTGATATGGTGTGGACCTATTTTCCAATATAAGGTATTCTCTGGGATATACTAAAAACAATTTTTATTGTGTGCTCGTCAAGAATATGGGAGACTGGTTCATTCAATGAAGGTTATTATTTAATAGTCTAATAATCTATAAAATTTATAATCCATATTCATGAAATATTTTTTAATAACAATTTTAGTTACCATGATCATGAGGGTGATCAATTATTATAGTGCATCGATTTGAATATTTGTATGAATTAGAGGATCCCCATATATCTCATACTGGTTTATTATACTATGTTTTAAATCCACATAATATCTAATTCTAAATTTTATCATCAAACATGGACATTCTAGGTGTTGTGGAGTTGTGATCATCCCCATGAGAGGGGATTCCTATGTAACCTTATGAAGGGAATCAAAACCCATTATGTTTGGTGCCACTTAATTGGATATTTTATACCTTTTAAAGTCATTTCACAATGAACATAGTTGTTTTTTTAAATTAATGTTGTCATGAACTATTGAAATTCCGTTTATGGTTATGTGTTCTTTTTTGAATTTGGAGTATTTTAACATTATGTGGAATGAAAGATATTCAATTAAAATTAAAATAAAAAATCTAGGAATACTAGGATAATGTTTCCAAGAAGTTTTTTCTATAGGACATATGCAAGAGTGGACCTCTAGTTTATCCTATCTATTAGTAAAATGGATGGACAAGGTATGGTTGGTATTAAGAATTATAGGTTTACATGATCGTTGTGGATCATTGATAGGAAATTGTGTTGATATCAATAATGAATACATAGTATTGTATTCCAACTCTTAAGAGGACCATTTATGCACATATTCCACATGTATTTTGGTAGTTATGTAGGGATAGATGATAGGACTAATGGGTGATATGACCCAATAAGGAAGGTTTATTAATACATTAAGAGAGAATGGATGAATGTGATCATAAGTGATATGTTACAATTAGGAGGTTTTGTGACATAGTCTTAGTTAGAGGACCATATATATCTCCTCTGATCATTTAATAGACCATGGAAACAAGACCATATTCATAAAGTCTTGGGCAGTCGAGAAAAAAATCTTATTCCATGGGATTTTCATTAGTGGCCTAACTATAGAGAAAATTTTAGAAATCAAATAGAATATTGTTGAAACCTTGAGGGACATTTTGATTTGAAAAAAAACTCATGAATTATTTTTTTTAATCTTCTATATCCCCAAAAACAATAGATTACATATTCAAATGGGTGTACTTTGATGTGCATCACCCAATCAATTATTTTTTAAGGTCATGAGAGAATCTATGATGGAATGGGTGTTTAGGGCGTTTGAACATGGTATAATGAATCTTGTAACTTCATTAGTGTTGATTTATCCTATTTTGGGAACCTATCCAATCTAAAGGGTGTGGAGGATATCGAACTATTCACCATTTGGGTTCTTCATAAAGTTATCGAATACATATTATATAATTGGTAGTGATCGACTAATGTAATAAAGTAAAAATATAATTTAAGATTCCCGATTTTAATATAAGATTATAGTTTTATGTGAATGAGTATGGTTTAGTAAATCTATTTTTCATTAAAGATACTAACCTCAACGAAATTTTCCTAGATCCCCTTTATGAAGGAGTTACATGGGAGTCATTCAAAAAGAATATATGCAAGGTTTTTTTTTGAATTTGTTATGTTAAAATAGAATTATCACTAAATTTTAATGTGGTTTTTATTCACAACCTTATATAAATATTTTATTTAGAATTTACAAGAGTTATTCCCCTCAAGGATTCACACAAACAAGAATGTTTTCATTAGGATAAATTGTTTCCTTAAATGTTATATCACTAAAGAATGTTCGTCCTTGAATTTTTTACCCCTATTAATCAACTTTCAAATTTACGTTAGTGTGGGTGATGAGAATTTATAGTATACATATGTAACTTACTTCACTTGAGTCAACACAATTAGCATCAAAATTAAGATATGTGGTCATGAATGATCGTTAATTTTTTAATTCGAAAATAAGATCAACAAATATAGTTATATAATATCATAAATTGTGTGTTAGGGTCACTTTGATGATATATAAGGGTCATTTATGGACTAAATAATATGTATGGGTAATTAATTTATCACTTGAATACCAACAACAAGTTTAATATTATATAGTTTCAAAGGGGATACGTAATCATATAAAATATCATCCTTGATGTCGTAATAGAATTATTTACTGGGAATATGTTATATGTCCATGAAATAGTTCCTATAAAACATTGTACAATTATTCCTATATATAAAATAATTTTATGTGATAGTAAACCATCAATTGTATAATATTTAAAAAGACACCCACACCACACATATCTGGACATTCATGAATGATCATGTTTCTTCATGGAAAGTTTTGAGTTTTTATCTTTTATTACCTTATAATCTATGTTGATGTGGTGAATATATTTTACAGTAATAAAAAAAAGACCATTCTCCTATATAATTGGATCTAATAAAAATTAATATAATAATATTTTAAGGTAGAAAAATTTCCTATATAATTTCTCATAATTTTTTTAAAGGGTTTCTTTTAAACTATAAATTCTCCAACAAGGCCCTCTACAACAATTTTTAGTTGAATTTTGATTATTTGAGTATTTTATTAATCCACAATTATTTTCACTTTTCACTATAAACATTAAATTAGTAATAAACTATTCTTTTTATGAATATTTTTGTTATATGAATGAACCAATCCATGAATCTTCAACTATATTAAGGTAGCTATTTAATTTATTGGTGGTGAGATCACCATATAATTTCAATGTGGAATTTTGGAATTTGGGAATTTTTTAGATTTCATTGAAAATTATTTTATTAAAACTGAATATAGCTTACCATCGTCTATTTTAGTATATATAGAAATGAATCTTGAAAAAAAATACTTATGACACAACTACAAGGTGAATAAAGTTGATCAACAATGTTGAAGTAGGTTAATTCCAACGTATGTATCGATGACATTTAATCCTACCCATATTAATGAGAGAAGGTATGTGGGACTGACTGGAAATGAAGAGATTAAACATTTATATTTTTCTCTTGATGAGTGATATTCCCATTATAAGGACTTATCAAGTCGATCAACAATTAAACAAGACCAATCATCACCATTAGATGTCCTAAGGCAATATTTCTATTGCATGATGTTTCATTATGGAGGCTAAAAATGCAGAGGGTAATGACCTCATGCATGATCTTTTGAATTTATGAAAATAATGACACATAAATAGTTCTTGTGATGCAAAGTTATTCATATATCCTAAAGAAATAAACTTATGAATAGATATTGTTATGGTATTCAAGCTAGAACCTTAGTCCTAGGTGAATTTTCATTATGGATTGGGTTATAGCCTTCTAAGTGCACCATAGATTTATAAAGTTTGAAGAGGATCTCATAAAAAAGGACTATTAAATGTGGTATAGGGGAAATAATTTTTATACCACTATAATTAGTAGATAGTCCCAGATTTAATCAATATATGGATTTGAAATATGAATATCTTATATTTGATGCATATAGAGATTGGGATAAGTTCCAAGGAAAAGTATTTGACCAGTATAACCCTAATCATTTGGAATGTTTATGATTTCAAAATCCCCCCCCAATGTCATTATTATGAAATATAGTTAAGAGAGATAGATAATATTGAACTTTAGTTTTCATAACCATAAGTATCATGGTATTTTGGTCATGTATTGGATGAAATGGAAGAATATATAAATATAGAATAGTATTGGGAAGTCACCTCTATGCTAAAATGAATGGTCCATTATGAAACCTTCATATCCATCTTCATTTGTAGGTACCTCCTACTAGGGAAGGAGATATATAGTGTTTTATGGATCAGGATATTCATGATGCTAAATTATATAGAAATCAGAAGGGAAATAACAATTGTCATGATAAAAATTCTAAGGTTATAACATAAGAATAACATGTTTTTAGAGTAAAGGCCTTGTTCAGGATTGTTGGACCCTTCCAAGTGTCTTAGGGTAAGATCATAGCCCATATTGAAGGCTAAAAATTCATTAATGAATCATATATCAGGTTTTATATGTTTAATTAAATTATTCATAGAATAGTTGATATTAACCTATTATACCTCATTGACCGAGATGTGATTAATATTAAAATATTCTATAGGTAATTCATTTTCTCAAAATTCCCAGATTCGAATGCCGTAATTGCGAATACATATATTGTGTATTATCTACAGTTATAATCCCTAATGGAATTGAGAGAGGTTGAAATGTAATCTAGGGTTTAAGGGGGGATATTTTTGAGTTATATACACCTTTTAGATTGAAAATTCTATTTTATTATGTATAAAATAATTTTCTTACCCAAATCTAAAGCGAATCAGTAGAATTAAATCTAATTGTATCGTACTAGTTTTGGATAATAATTATATGAGATGATATGGGTATATAGGTCACCCACCTATTGGTTAGTTCTACTTTCAGGACATCAATTAAATAGTTTACATCTTATATATAGTCATAACTTGTAAAATAATAGGGTGATTTAGTAATCCAATTCTAAGGTCCATCGATGAATAGAGGTAGAAATAATAGGAGCAGACGATAGTGGAAATATGGACATTAAGGGACTCAAACGAAGGAAAAAATGGGTAGATCATATTATTGTATATTAGTTGAGGTATCTTGATTGTTCTCCATAAATATATAGGGTATCTCTTCTATTAATCATCTATTCTGGTGATCATCTTTTAAATTCATAGAGTGGGTGGGATTATTTTTGGATCATGTCACTGTGAAGGATATTTGGGATGCACTCAAATTAAAGGATGTAATCATGATTGAGTTCCAGAATGTGGCTTCATCCACTAAAATCTCCAATGGGAATCACTATAAATTCGTGAAATTATAAAACCATGGAGCTCAATGTTATGGTAAAATAACTAAAAGGTAGAAAATTTTACTCAAATTAATTACAAAAATTTATAGATCCTAGGTTATGTTGTTTTTGGGATGGTAATGAGGAAATATGTGACAACAAGGGTCCTTGGGGGGTGTGGACCATTACTAATGAAAAAGTGCCTAGTTAGAGATCTCCTTGGAAGTAGGTAAAATGTACTCCTACTTACACATAACATGTTATCAAAAATTCATTCCTAAATTCTAACTTTGTATTTTATAGTATTCTAGAGTAACTTGGTATCCTATTAAATCGAATTAGTGTTTGGATAGAGGAACATTTATTGTATTGAGTACTTAATTTCTAAACAAGGTTCATCAAAAAGAATATATCTTTGATTGAATAAATACATGCAGTTATCTCCCAAGAAAAATGACTTTTCCCAGGTCCCCCCACCATTTGTCACTCCCATATATTTTTCCTCATAATAAATACATAATCAAGAGATAAAGATATCTATGAAGTTTCTTCTTTTCCCAATAAAGATAGGTAAATGTAATACCTGTGTAACTATCTCAAAATATATTTTTACGGTTTCATTATAATACATCATATTTCTGAGTCATTAGGATAAGCTTCATGGGATCAAGTATATTTGATTGTAAAGAGAATATACCCTCTAAACTTATATAAGGGACACATACTGCAAAGAAAACTACTAAACACTATAATAGTCTAGAATAAAATCTTGACCAGAATGTGTTGGGAACTGTGTTGTCTTTCTTGGCATTTATATATGACATCATGGACATTGAATTTTTTTAAACCATCCCAAATTAGAGATCAATAATATTGGAACCTCATTACTTTGATGCTCAAAAATAATTATTATTATGTTTCTAAAAACATATTTCGTTTTATGTAAGTATTTAATTTTATAATAAAAATTTGATAAAAGATATTCCATCAATTCAAAGGGGTATACTATTGGCTATGATGTTCTACCATTAGTAAAAATAGATCAACCCTAGGTTGCATCTATTGCCAGGCTCTACCAATGATAGACATTCCACTGAGTACATCATTTTTTGTTAATTATATCCACCATTAGTTCAAACGAGATATATTGGTGAACTTATTATTCCATTAGGATTCTTCTATCGACAAAGTTATTCTACCACCATTGTTCTTACACTACAAGATTTCTTATACCACTTGATTTATGATACTTCCAGACACGATATTCCATTGATATGATCCTCCACTAGTTTAGATGATCTACCATTTACAAATATACCACTAGACAATTATACTGTTTTTATAATATAATATCAGTCTATGCTACCACCAGAGATGATATACCATTAGTATACTACAATTTATGTTATAACTCTAATTCAAATTTAATTCCTCCAACAACTATTTAAAATAATTAAATGCAAACAACCTTAAGTGGGTTTATTTATTCCTAAATGAATCCATGAATACATTGAAGAAAATGTCACTTCTTTATTTATTTATTGATCAGTATAAGAATCAATTTTCCATAAATAGATATTTATTCTTAGAGAGATATATATTATAGAGAACTCCTTTTGTGTTTGTGTGTGAGGGATGAAGCGTGAAAGTCTATAATATACAAAATATAAAGAACATTCATATGTCGAATCATAGAACCACCCTATTTCAACTATGTGAATGTTTTCCAGACATATAATGATTGAAAACATAATACTTTTTTTGACATCTATGAAACTCTATTTTTTTCATTTCTGAAATACCTATTATATCTCTTTTCTAAGAATTATTCATGTATTTTTGAAAAACTATAGCAAAAAAGATATAACAACATTATCTTTTTTTTATATATACAATTTTTCTCGCTCTCGTCTTTTTATGATTTACTTTTGAGTAGTGGGTAGTTTTACTCTATATATATATACTGAATCTTGTGCATAGTCTTGATAATACCTAATATTATCTTAAACTACTTCTTTATTCAAACATGTGGTAACTGTGGAAGATATCATGTGTGATTTTTTATTGTTTTTCTTCTAACATAGAACTGTAGAAGTGGATTTGATCCTAGAAAACTTATGTGGTGATGTTTATATAACCCAATTCAATTTTTTGATAAGATTATTATAATAATAATCATATTTTATGTATGTGATTTCAAAGGGGAGGGAAATAAGTATCATATTAATACTAAACCCCTTATTTTATTCAGCTATGTGTTTTAGTTTTTTGTTTGTATATATCAAAGTTAAATCTATATTTGTTATTAAATTATAAAACAATTTTCTAAATTGATAGGTAATCTTTAACATACTTATATAAAGGGTTTGAATTTTTAATTTAGTTTTAAAATGTAAAAAGCGATTACATTTATTATTTTAATTTATCCCCAATCCTGCTTTGAGAAATTTTATGATAGTTGAAACTTATATAATTATACTATTTTTATTAACTAGGTTTTTTTAATTGAGTTGGGGGATTTTTTAGTGTGTTTTTTAGAATTTATATTAGGTACTCAATTCACCCACCTATTGAGTTACTCAGTCAAACCATCATTTGGTAACGAAGGATTTTTCAAATATCTTTTCAACTGTGATTTAGTTTTCTGTTGAAGATCTTAAATTTATTTTTGTTCTAGATTTATTTATTTATAGATAATAATATCATATATGGATCTCCTAAAAATAATAATCACCAATTTAATGTCAAAAACTATGCTCAACATAATATTAAAATGAAAATTTTCAAAGAAAGAATAGGTTTTGATATCTGGATAGTAATTGATAACTAATATAAGAATCCAAAAACTACTATATCTATTTGAAGTAATGTTCATATAAATGCATATGATAACAATTTTATAACCATAAATTCCTTATACTGTTTTTTTATAATGAAAAATTTGACATATTGTCTATATGTACTAGTAAATTTGAAATTTGGGATACTTTAGCTGTTTCTTTTGAAGAAACGTCTAATGTTAAAGAAATTCTCTTGAATACTTATAATATTAATTATGATAATTTTTAATGAAACATATTGGAAATATTTTTTATATTTATATCTGGTTTAATGAGATTGTAAACCCAATTCATTCAATGGGAAAACCTTTTCATGAAAAGAACAAGTGATGCACCTATTGAGATGCTTAGTAGGTATATGGACAAGAACATAAGTTTAAATTGATATTCATGTGATATTAGAAAGCTTCATGTTAAAGGGATGTTGTGAATGTTAATGATGTAAGAAGATTAACTAAAGGTAAATATGTAAGAAGAGGATCAATAAAAGAGTAAATATGTAGCATCAAAACACTATTTAAAAATAGAAACAGAAGCTTAAAGATGATAACTCAAGTGATAAAGAGTCACCCACTAATAGTGATAAAGAAATGACCCACTTGGAAATAAGATTACAATTTTCATCAAAAGAATGATGTTCTTTATGAAACCTAGTTATAAATGTAAGTATAAAATAAGGATAAGAGGAGAAATTATTGGAGAATGTATGATACTAAAAATGAAATAATTTCCAATGTATGCAATAGAAAAGGTCTTCTCAAAGCTGACATTCATATGATAAAATTAAAGAACAAATATTATAATAAGGATAACAGATATAATAAAACTTTGAAATCCACTTAGAGTGATTCAGAGGAGAAATCAAGTGAATCATACTTAATCAGGGAAGACAACCTTGATAGCTCTATCTTGTGTTTCATGACCGGAACACATGTGGTTTCCAATGTATTTATTGCATCTCCTTATATTTCTAATATTCTAGAGATGGACATAGGTATGAAAACATTTCTAATGAATAAATTTTTGAATATTATAAAATGTTGGAGGATAATTTTAGTGAAATCGATGACAAATATTTAATCAAAAAGAAGAATAACACTATAGTTGCTATTATTATGACTAATCTTAATGTTGAAGATGATAAAAATGTCCAGCTTCTGAAAGGGAATAACGAGTTAAAATTATTTAATAAAAAATTAAAAAAGGATTTTAAAATATTTTTAAATGGAAGAAATAACATGAATCAATTCCTAGGAATGAAAACAACACCTAAATATTATAAGGGTATAGGGTATCAACCTTGACAAAGAAGGATCACTAAAAATAATTTTATTCATAGTTCTAGTACTAAAATATAGGTTACTAGTTTCTATTAATTTGGAATAAACTGGTTTATTATTCCAGAAAGTCTAAAATTAAGTCATCGGAAACTGATTATGAAATTATGGTTTTCTAAATCATTGATTACTAACATTTCAGGACCCGAGAAGAGTTTGATACCAATTTCATTTTTGGTGTAATTTTTTTTATAGAAACCTTCTTGAAAATATCCAGTTATAAATTATAGTATCTCAAAAGTTTTTATTCTAGAATCTTGAATATGGACTATTCATGTTTCAATAACTTGATTGAGTTTAATGAAGGATATACCCTTTTGGTGATAATGCAAAAGGAAAAATTATTGGTCTTGGACAAATCAGTATCTCTAACACTATTTAAATTTGTAATTTATTTTTCTAGATAGATTAAGGTATAATATTATTATAATCTCACTACTATGTGGTAATCACTTTCTTGTTGTGATTGGACATATTCCTATAAATTTTTTCTATTCTAAAAATTATTTAATTTGTAATGATCTAAGAAATGATAATATTTATACTTTTAATTTATATTCCTTTTTTTCTAAAAATATTTCACATCTAAGTGAATTTAAAAATTAATTTTGTCTTTGGAATTAAAGTCTACAATATTGTAATGGGGATTGACAAAAAAATATAACTAGTAAAGAGTCATTCAATGGTCTACCTAAAATGAAATTCAAAAATGATAAAGTCTATAAAACCTATAAAAAGGGAAAAAATCTATGTCAAATTATTGAATGAAGATTCAACTTATCAACCCCTAGAGTTAGTTCACATGTACTTTTTTGGACCCTCTAGATTTTCTAGAATTAAAGATATGAACTATGTTTTCTTATAGAAGACTTTTATTGATATACATTAGTATTCAATATAGATTACAAAAGTGGAGGTTGTTGTTATTTTATAATGTATGATAAATCTATAAAAAATATTTAGGTAATTAGAAATAAAACATTAAGAAGTGATCATGAATGATAGTCTGAAAATTAATATTTTAAATCTCTTTAGAAAATGGATATAATCACTACTTTTCCTCTTATAGGACCCCAGAATAGAATGTTTTAGTAGAAAGTAGAAATTTAACCCTTAAAAATTATCTAAATCATGATAAAGGATTATGAATTACATGTTTATTATTTGGATAATACTGTTGATACAACTCCTTACATAATCAATAGAGTATTATTTAGACCTATCTTAAAGAAAATTCATTATGAATTATATAATGGTAGAAAACCAAAGGATAATTACATTATTGTTTTCGGTTGAAAAGAATTTATTATTATAACTAAGGATAATGTAGAAATATTTTCTTCTAAGTGTGATGAAACAGGTTTCCTTAGAGATTCAATATCTTGTAAATCATGTAGGATTTTTAATAAAAGAAAAACAATCGTTGAAGAATATGTACAAATAAAATTTGACGAAATAGATCCACTTGAGCCTAATACTTATATATAAAAACCTGAAGATGATCAATCAAATTTGAATATCAATGATGAGCATTATAAACGTTCTATGAAACAAGTAAAAAAATCTTCCCATTCTAAAGAACAATCTGAACCCGAACCTGAACCTATATAAGGCATTGAGATTTCCAACCCTTCTTTTCATAAATCCATTAGGACTCATACATATCATCTTTCAGATGATATTTTTTGAGACTTATATAAAGGTACACTACCTAGAGATTCTCCTAGGAATCAGGTTGAAAATAAATAATTCTTATCAATGCACGATCCTAGAAAAATCAATGATGCAATTAATTATAAAGTATGGAAGATGGAAATACAAGAAGAACATAATTAATTTAAAATAAATAATGTTTGGGACTAGAATAGAACTATAGTCACTTTGGCCATTAGAAACAAGTGGGTGATTAGAAATAAATTTATTAATTTAGGGAATATAGTTATAAATAAAGAAAGATTGGTTATATATGGATATAGTTAGGACAATGGTATTGACTATGCGAAAAAATTTACACCAGTGACAAGAAATTAAGAAAATAGAATGCTTATTTCATATGAAGAACATTTTATTTTCAAACTTTATCACATTGATGTTAAGAGTGAATTTATAAATGGTCATATAGTTGAATATTTTTTCATAGTAAACCCCCAAAATTTAAAAATCCCCAATTTCAAATTCATGGTTTTAAATTAAAAAAAGAATTATTTGGTTTAAAAAGAGATCAAGGTTCTTGGTATGATTGGGTCATCTATTTTATAATTTATAATTTTTTAAAAGAAACAGATGATCTAACTTTATTTATAAAAATAATTTCAAAAGATTTTTAGTAGTTAAATTTATGTTTTTGATATTTTTTGGATATTCAAGACTTTATTTATGTACTGAGTTTTAAAAAATGATGAAAAATGAATTTGAAATGATTTTAATCAGTCAATAAATATTCTTTCTTGGTTTTTAATTTTTTAAATATGGAATTTTCTTAAATAAAATTAAGTACACTAAATGATCTATATTTTTTTGGTTTGGATAGAGATAAATTTAGTGATACTCCCATGAATAAAACTTGCAATGAATATCACGATGAAACTGTAGAGTCAGTAGATCAAACTAATTATAGTGGTATGATTGGAATCATTCTATTATTTATTTCTTGTCAACAATATATTCTGTTCAGTGTGTGCTTGTATTCTAGTTTTGAAGATAATATGAATGAATATCAGGTACTATATATTAAAAGAATATTCAAATACTGCCTTCATAGAACAAATTTAGGAAAATTCTATACTAGAGGTTAATAATTTGACTTAGTGAGTTATTCCGATAAAGAATTTGGTGGCTAAAAGATAGATATAAAAAGAATCTATAGGACATGGAACCTTTGGGTAAAGTCACTAGTATCTTGGTGTTATAAATAGCTGAATTATGTTGCACTATCCATTGCTCAAGATGAATACATATCAGAAGGAAGATGTTGTGTATAGATTTTGTGGATGAAATACACTTTTCTAGATTATGGATATCAATTAAGACATTTCCTTATAAATTGTGACAACACAAGTTTGATAAAATTTTATAAGAATAATTTATATCATTATATGAAAAATTATAATGTTATAATACATATCTTTTTGAGTGATCATTACTATAACGATGAAATAACTATTGATTTCATTAGAAATAAAAATCTTATTAAGGAAATTTTTACGAATCCCATGAATTATGATAGATTAAACTATATATAACATGAATATGCAGTGATAAACATCATTTAGTACTTTATATTAATATTACCACCATTAGAAGATACACAATTGGTGATCCATCACTGGGTGATCCAAAATTAGAAGATCCACCTCTGGTGATCCACCATTGGAAGATCTACCATTGGGGATCCACCATTGGAAGATCCACCATTGGAAATGTACCATTAGTGATCTCCAATAGGGTGATCCAACATTGGAGATCTTCCATTGGTTGATCCACTATTGGTGATCCACCATTGGATGATCCACAAATGGAGATCCACCAATGGGTGATCCACTATTAGGAGATTCACCGATTGAGTCTCTATTTGTAGATACTATCAATGCTTTCTATGATTGCATTTTAATTTAATTTTTATTCAATTATTTATATTTATTATATTATATTTTAAAATTTGAAATCCCAAAATCATAAAATTAAACATAAATCCTATTTTTGAACACTCTCAGTCTTAACAACCATTTGATCTATTTCGAATTCCATTATCTCTAGACATTAAACCATCCTCGTGCTCTTCCTTCATATTTAATTTCAGTAAAATGGTGAGTGTAAATCACCCATCAGTGTCGTCTCTTGAAGGATCATGTAATATAGATATGACACAAGGAAAATTGATCCATGCTATAGTGGAACCAAAAAACCCCAAACTTATGACTTGAGTAGTTGTTACATAAAAATAAATAGATGAAAAATGGATGATGTGAAGAAATTATTTAGTGATAAAGGCGACTTATGATTAGGGGTTTCTTTATGTGTTCTCAAATAATGATCAAACTTTTTATCCAAGGATTATTCACCAATTTCACCAATACAAATAGTGTAGTTTTGGTGAAAAGAAAGATATCAATCGAAATATCATAGGTGGATAATTGTTTACATTTTATTCCAATAAATGGGAATTTTTGATAAATATACCTCACTGAGGTATATGTGATGACTATAAAGGTTCTACACCAGTGATAATGAGATATTTTGGTATGAGGATTCACTACTTCAACTAACTAGAAATGGTATAGAGACCTACCACTATAGATCTTGGTGGTGAATATTATATTCTATTCAAGTTTATCCAATACATTATATGTTCCATGAATGGTGATTTTGGAATGATGAGGTATTTGGATGTTTTTTTTAAAAAATAGAAGATAAAATGAATATTTTTGGATATCTTATGGTTTATATGATAGATATGGGAAAAAACTCATCCAGATTGAATTCTTTGATCAATCTTAAGTTGTTCTAATCTATTTAGAATCAAAGCGATTAGTATAAGAAAATGAATAAGAAAAAGTAAAGTTTGGTGGTTTATTGTTGAGAAAATTTACCTATAAATTAAATAATTACAAATGGAATCGATGGATAGAGAAATGGGTAGAAGATAATGAATTAATTTTTCATAATTTCAGTCCTTTGTAACACTCTACAAGTCCTAATGAAATAATTGAACCTATAATGGATCCTAATGATGTTGTGTTTTATTCTGATATAGAAGTGGAAAAAATAAGTATCTAATATAGATGAAGATATAGTTGTCTCTATTGATAAATAGAGTGAAACAGATGTCATTAGAGGTCAATATGTTTCTTATCATACTGCTTGGAATTATATTTTAATCTTAAATAGAGAGAGCTTGTTGAGTGAGGAGTATAAGAGGAGACTGAAGCCTCATGGTAATATTAAGTTCAGTATTCTTATAAAACCTCAAGGGATGTAGTGAAGTGTATGATGAATCTGAGTATGGGAATGGTGATGGACCTAATGACTCATAAGGTCATGATGAATCTAATGATGTATTGAAAGGGAAAAATCATATATATATCCCATTTTTTTTGTTTTAGATAGGTCTATTGATGTTGATAGACCAGGTTAATTTAAGCCCTCTGATGATGCTTCCTCTATTAGAGGTGAGAAAAGATAATCTGTTGAATGGGAAGAATCCCCTAGTTCATAATACCAGAGATTAGTTTATATAGATGAAACATCATCCATGACTAAGGATATAGCTGCATCCAAAGTGGACAGATCACCATCGGTAGACAAATCCAATGTTTCATGCAGCTATCCAACAACACATCACCATCGAAATCATAATCTTCATTGCTGAATGCATCATCGTAGCACTCTCTCATCTAGTACTCCCAAAATGATGAAGATGTAGCAACCATATCCCACCATTCCTAGAAAAAAGTTTATATTTGGCACACAACAATAGGAATGAACTGACAAGCATTAGGGTGCAAAGATGGCCTCCCAAAACAAAATTTGCCATCCTAATGCTCTAATTCATCTCCAAGGTCACATCAAGAGTAATAAAATTAGGGCTAGGAACCAGATTTAAGAAACAATCATTCAAATCATTCCCACATTGTCACGGAGTTCTCAATACACTAAGACAATTCTCAACTCTTCCAAACACAAAAGCTAGAATGGGATTAGAGCATGTTGATGATTTCATGCCTAGTCCTTAGAGGATTTCTGCACCTCTACCTACTACTCCTAGTGTTCCTTCAAACTATGTTTCTAGATATGATTTGGAAACCTATATAATGTGGTTTGTTTCAAATTTTATTGGAGATATTATATCCTAAATCTTAAAGTAACATAGCTTAATTAAACTGACACAAAAAATATTTTATAGTTAGTTATCTTCAGTATTCATGCAATGATAATTGTGAATATTGATAATGTCATGATTGATAATAGAATATTTACTGATGATATTAAATTAATTATTTATATCATGGACAATATGAGATATAGTTTTTCTACGGTCCAATTAACCCTTATGAATATTTTAGATACCTTACATCTAGCTGTTTCTTCTATATCAACTACTCCACCACCTTTTGTATCTTATGTTGATCGTGAAATGAACAGATCTCTTATGAGATGGGAGTGGAATTCCATATTGGGATAACTCACTAAATATTTTCCATATGACCTTCTAAAGATTATAAAACATGGGGAGCATATACATAACCTAGTTAGGGAGCATTTGAAATAAGTTCAAAGTGATAGAGAGACTATCACTAAGGCCATAAAATAATAACTTTCGAAAATTTATAACAAGCATGAAATCAATTCACTCATTATTCTTGAAAACATAAGGATTAAAACTGTCACTAGAGCCTTCAAAGAATAAGTTGACTAGTAGAATGTCTTGGCCCCTCTGCTCAAACTGTGTATAAAGAAATATAAGGAATACTTTATATTGATGGACAGAGGTGGTAATATCGTTATAGATTTTTTTATCCCAACGAATCCATTTTTTATGTTTATGGGATGGAAGTATAAGCATCAAAATCCATTCATTTGTTTTATCTCACCTCTGCACCATATTCTTCAACTTTTCCTCCTTAGTTTCATCCTTCCAGTATGTCTTCAGCTGAAGAAATTCTGCATCATTGGACAGTTGTGATCTGAGAGTGACATCATACTACCTCTACATCATTTGATTTTACCTATGACCCTCTTGTCTCTGGAAGAGGAAAAGAACATGTTTATCCTACATCCCATATAGTTGAGAGTGATTCAGACTATGATTAGAATTCTATATAGATTTTTTATTTTATTTATTTTTGTGATGTAATCAAATGAATTATGTATTTAATTAAAGCTTGGCTATTATCCTTCTTTAGTTTTTTATTTTTTATTTTATTTTATAGTTTTGTGTATTTGATTATCCTCAAAGGGGGAGAAATTGTTTGGATGGAATTTATTTTTACATTTGTAATTCTATTTCATGTACATTAGTTTCAAACCATAAAATCAACATCTGACTTTAGACATTTGAAATGTAAAGTAGACCATTAGTTTTCTAATTACTCTACTTAGGTCTCTTTATGTTTTATATATGGTTTATAATATTCTATGATTTGTGATCAACAAAAGGTGGAAATTTTAGGTGCATTATTATTTAAATTATCACAAATCATGATAATTATGTTTCTAAATAACTAATATTTAATGATAGTATATCACCATTTAAAGAAAATTCGATAAGTACGCATCTAAAATTAGTTATGAAGATCCACGTTTAGTTCCAACTGATCTATCATTGGATATTATGATCAACCGATAGTTAAATTAGATCTACCAATGGACTTCATATACTTCCAGAATCTACTAGTGAGAGATCTACCATTGAGTACATCCATAATGTTTTCATCATATCCACCATTCGTTTAGACTAGATCTACTGTTTAACTTCTTCTACCATAATAGTTCTTCCCATACAAGAGTTATTCTGCCAGTAAATTGTTGCTACTACTGGAGTTATGATAAAACTAGATTTCTGCTACCACCAGAATTATACCACTGCTAGAGTTGTGCTACCACCATACATGATCTACCATTGATCATATCCACTGCCATTTCATCTGATTTACCATTGAAATATCTACCATTGGACCTACTACCATTATTATAATATATTTTTGTTCTATGATACCATTAGAGATAATCTACCATTAATATTCTAAAATTTCTTTTCTGACTTTCATTGAAATTTAATTCCTCAAACGACTAGTTTAATGAATAAAATACACACATCCTCAGTTGGATTTACTAATTATTATTCTTAAACCACTCCACAGATGCTTTTTAGAAAATTGATATATTTATTGATTTTGTTCTGAGTACATAGATCCATGATTGTATTATTATAATTATTCAATGGATAATTAGTCATGGAGTGCTACATATTCTATAGAACAACCTCATGTGTGTGTGTGAAGAATAATTCTTGATGGTATTGAATATTAAAAAGATAAATAAACTTCATATAATGGATCATAAAACAATCCCAAATGACCCTTTTGAATGTTCTCGGAATACCCACCGATTTAAAATAGAAGAACTTTTATATTTCTTTGATACTTTATTTTGATACCTTTTTGATGAACCGGTTCAAGCTCCTTTCAAAGACATATTCAAGTACCAATGAACAACTAAGGAATCACACATAAAAAATCATCTTTTCTTTTCTGTAATATGTTTCTCTCTGTTTCATGATTAACTTTTTAGTAGTTTATAGCTGTACTCTGTATATCTATACGCACTAATTATTATTCTTTAATTGGAGAATAAATGATTTAATATTAAACTCTTTCCTTTATTTACCCATGGAAACTACGGAAGAGGTTATGTTTGACCTATTTATTATTTATCATCCCACATATAACTGTAGAAGAGGATTTGATCCAAGACAACCTATGTACTATTTTTTATAATAATCTATCTTGGTTATAGATCAAATTATTGTTATAATAATATATATCGTAACAAGTGATTTCCAAATTGAAGGGATTAAGTATAATCTTGAGAACAAACCCCTTTTTTATTCAACATTGATTTTTAGTTTTGCATTCTATATATGAAATATAAAACTGTATCTATAATTTAAATCTAAAACCAAACAATACATTGTTTGTTAACCATAACATGTAAAAATATAAATGGATGAATAAGTAATATAGTTTCATAATTTAATGTGATTTAAAATATTGTTTTAACTTATCCCTAATATAGTTTAGAAATATTATGAATTATTAAACTTTTATAATTATAATTTTTGATTCAGGGAACATTTTTAATTAACTTTTGTGATTTTTAATGTGTTTTTAACAAAAATATTAATGGGTACTCAATTCAGCCCCCTCTTTTGAGTTACTCACTCTGACCAACAACTATATTCTGTGTGTCCCTATAGGGCCAGTTTTATCTTAATATTTTCCCATTCCTTATCATTTTTTCAAATCCAAATTCCTTTTAATGTAAAACTCTTAATGTAATTTTCCATGAATCAATTTGGCTGGCTATGTCTTCTATGTATATAGAATCCATAGACGGTGTAGTTCTCTTGTATATAGACCTAGTGACCCAATGTCCTATATAGGGATTATATTGGGACGTACTTTATATTTAACCTCTTGATGGGTAGATAATGAGTTAGAAGGTCAATACACTAACGAATTAAGGTTTTTATACATTCTCCATACTAATATGTCATTTTTTATATTTTTCTACCAGCTAACAGATTTTGGATATTGACTTTTATAGATATACCAAAAACGATGAAAGTTAGTATGGTTGTTGCTTCAATATCATAGTTAATGGAATTATTATTGGTATATACTAGTATGAGGAAACTTATTTAGGGAATATTGATATTAGATCTTCTCTAAGTGATTTGGTTCTAGATTATGTGTTTAATCCTATTATGGAACTCAAATTATACACAAAGAATGCCTTTCCCCAACAGTACATGTTATAGTGGGCATAAAATAATATTTATAGTCATATTTATGATAACCCTCTTCAAATTCATGGTAACCAATTATATCATCTTAAAAATGTGTAAGATACTCTAGTCTCTTGTGGGTATGATTACCACACAATTCATACCATTGTGAAGTAGGTTATTTTCAATCAGGGGTGACTGGGGTAATTATATTTGATGTTATATAATTCATATTCCCTAGCTCTCACTATAAGTCTTAGGACTAAAGTATTCCATAGAGATTCTCAACAGGTGGTGGAGATGAGATGTAGTGACAACAAGTCAGGGAAGGAAGGTCCTTAAATGACTTACATCATAATGATATAGATACTGTTGACTATGAAGTAGAGTATCGATAAAATATGGTTATGGATAATGAAAATGTAGGAATAGATGTTTTCATAAGGGTGAATCCATTGATCACACCATGTATCATTATTTTAATAATTTATTTATTTTATATATGATAAGAGAGTGTGAGACTCAAGATTGTGGACTCTCATATCCAATTCTCTAAATAAATGTAACAAGTTAATATGCCAAGCATTTTCATTTTCTAAAGAATCCCTATTGTCTCAACTATAAATCCATTATAATCTTGGAAACTCATTGTGTAATATCAAAATAATCGAATCCACTTAATCATTATATGATGTAGGATTAGGTAAATCATGAAATCCAAAAAATTGTTCCCATGATGAAATGTACAAATCATTTTATAATATTTTAACCATGTACCTTTGTAAGGATTTAAGTATTCTTGATATTACATCACATACACTATCATCAAAAGTCAAGGCATGTGCATGAGCACATGACCTCAAATTTCTATTTATACTTGAAGGAATTCTCTCTGATATATATTGGAAATATTGATATTAATGAACATACAAAATTACCATAAGACAAGGTTATTCTATTTAATTAATTTTTAATTAGTTCTGAAAAATAATAGCATATGGGTGTAATAATATAGAACAATGTTTCCCACTGTAAGCTAAGGATATTCCTTTTAGATGACTTTATAATGAATTTTTGTCTATTAGATAGTTATAAGTGGTGTAGATTTAGCAAAAAATATACTAAACTACATGATTTTATT
This sequence comes from Viscum album, assembly GCA_963277665.1. Taxonomy (NCBI): domain Eukaryota; kingdom Viridiplantae; phylum Streptophyta; class Magnoliopsida; order Santalales; family Viscaceae; genus Viscum; species Viscum album. Next base: position 1,764,563,014 of record OY728123.1, read on the forward strand.
ATTAATTTTATATATGAGAGTGTTGAATGACTCAAAATTATAAAAACCATGAAGGGGTGGTTTTGAATGAGGATTTAAATTGTCAAAAGGTATCATGTACCATGAAATTATAGATTTATTATTTTACCTTGAATCATATAAAGTAACATATGCATGAAATATAAGTGTTCTTTAATTTTTTTCCAAGTCAATGGACATATAGAGAAAATCTGCACTATTTCATGGACTAACTATTAAATTATACAATATTTAAGAATTCCCCCTTTAGTCATCTCTTTTTCATAAGATTTTAATTGAGATGATTTGTGAGTAGGTAATCCAATATTTTATAGTACACCGTTTATGGGTTTTCAAAATGGAATGTTTTATACTCATTTATTTTGAAGAGAATAAATGTTTCCTAGGACATGAATTGTATTGGCCTAACATGTACAAAACAAAATTTTTCCCATGACGCTCTTTGTGAGTTTTCGACCAGTTGAGTACCATGTATCATTTCTATAGTATTTTATTGATATTATGGTTAGATTAATTAATTTTATGTTTAGTGTTTAACAACTTCAACCAAAATAATACTAGAGTTTAAGGTCTTAGAGAATTGAACAATGCGAGGCTAGAGTAAAGGGTTATTCAATATTGACTAAATGATTTGGTTGTCAACATAGAGATATACCAGAGGTAAACCTATCATAAATGGATATCCCAACTATAGTATAGATAAGAACAATGGTAGGTGGATATAGTTTTAGGTCATAGTGATCAGGCCAACAAATTTAAGTAGTAAATTTAAAAATTATGGTATGGTGATAACCCAATGTGAATTAGTAGGGGTCCATATCAGTATAGAGAACCTATAGGGATTGGTTCCCCATGTTTAAAGTCATAGTACCTAGATGAATGATGATATGTGTGATGCGTCAAAAAAAGTAGATCTGAAGATCTAGGAGTACACCAACACATTTAAATAAGGATTTAGGATGATTTATATAATAACTTGAGAAATTTAATTTAGGAAATAATGGAATAAAAGATTGATTATGAGGATGACCACTGAACACATTCAAATGACAGGTTATATGAAAATTCAGTTAAGGATATTTGGGGTTTCATGACCTTCTCATCATGATGAAAAAATGCCTCTAGATAATAATATTCATATGGTGACCTGGATAGGATTACCATGTATACATGTCCTTCAAGAATTGCATACACTCATTGATAATTTATACAAATGTTTTATGCTGTCTTTATTTAATGAATAGAAAAATATCATACATTTATATGACATATTACTTGATAAGTAATCGTTACATAAAAGAAAAGAAAAAAAAGATCACTAAAAAACTTGAAAATTATACCTAGTATATGGGAAGTGGACATTAAAATGTGATTAGAAAAAATATAGTCCAAAACTGAATATGATTATGTTAGCATGAAACATTAAATGCAAGTGGAAGGAGAAGATCACTTATAGAAGGGTCCAAAATTTATGGTTCCAACATCACTATTATTCTTAATGTAATGGGAACAAATCTACATGTAGTACTCATATGGGTCTCTATAGTGTTTTGAAGCATATGAAGAAGAAGATGTGATAACTACAAGGGTGACCTAGTGAGTGAATTAGTAAGGATTCCATCACCGATGGTGAATCATGCAAGGAATTCACGATCAGTTTTAATTTGAGAGACCCATGTAAGCCAACATGTACTATGTAAAAAGGATCAATATACACATTGTTTTTCAAAGATGATTTTTTATTATGGTGTAATGTTAGAACCACATGTAATCCCTTTATATAAACCTAATATGGGAAATATATATATACCATTTTATGATGTCATTGTGAGGGGTTAATTTACATAACCTGACGTGAATGAGGAATTCCCAGACATTGATACCTTTGATGAAGGTGAATTTTGTGTCTTGAACAATTATATAAGGTTCAAACATCATTACATATCCTACAATAATAGGATTTAAGCCTCATATATTTTTTTTTGGAAAGGATACATAAATTTAAATCTTTATGTTGTTTTGGTGAGAAATTTATTATTCATGTCCTAATGTCAGGTTATAAAAGGGGGAATCACGATTTGAATGAAGAGGCCCCCAAATAATAGGTCGAAAATCTTGGAAATACGGGAATTTTATCTTTGATTTGGATTACATATAAGGACACATATATAGATAGAAATTTTAGGGATCATATTTCATGTAAGTATTTTTTTTAAAATAAAATAGAATACTTTAAGAATATAAATATTCATACATATTTTACTATATAACCTACAAAAAAGCATCATGCAATGAAGGATCTGATAGTATAAAATTTATTGTCATACAATGAGGAAATTTATATAGAGGTTTTTTAATCAATATAAATAATGTGAAAGGGGAGAGGTATTTTACTTAGATCACTCTCATCTACAAGGGAAAGTCACGTTTCATCATTTTGTTGGGTATGAGAACTGGGATTGAAGTCAATATTATTTGTGTCTCGACATGATGTAGGAAGTCCATGTGTCATAACGTACCTTGAAAAAATAAGAATTGAACTATACATAGTTCCATCATTTTGATATGGATTTCTCCTATTGTAGTGTCCATTGAAAGAATCATAATGTGAGTAAATAGAATCGATAAACTATGAAATCTAATGTAAGTATTGTTTATATTTATGAAAAAAGGTAATATATGATATACCAATATATAAAAATTTTAATATCTTTTTGGAGTGGTTTTTTGTTTTTAATTGGTCATAATGTGAACAATATTCTTGTATCATGTTTTTTAAGATCATATAGAAATGAAATTATATGTTATTGTTTATAATCATATAGAGAGAACTTTTTCCAACAAGTTTTGATTCACATAAAATAGACTCTATGAAATATAGTTTAAATACATATAACTATGACTTTTTGTACCTAATGTGAAATTTTTGTAACTATTTCTTGAACACCTTGTATTAGTAGTGATCATGATACTATCTTCATCCATTATGATCAAGTAGTAACCCACATATGAATAGACCTTGTGTATAACAATTTGTGTTTCACATTTTAGTTAAAATTTCAGGGGTATATTCCATAGTATCATGGGGTTTATTATATCTAGTAAAATTTATCCTTAGATAAAAATTTAATAGATGAAATTTATTATTGAATACTCAAGGGGGCCAATTTTTATAGATATCATGTTTTTACAGTAGCATAACATTTTTTTCATTAATTTTATCTATTTTATCTTGTCATATTTGAGAATTCTCATATTCAACTAGTTAATCATAGACGATAATAAAATGTGAGGACATTTTGACTTTAGTTGTCCAAACATCATCTGCACCATACACATGAATTTTGGGGTTTCTTATGCATCAATATGAGTTATGGTGTAACAATCACATAAATCTTCTAATATTTTATCTAAAAAACATAATTTCCATAAAAATAAAAATCTAAATAATATTAAATGATGTTTTATTTAAATATCCTATTTGTATATATAAAAATACATGATTGTGGGATGAGTGGTCATATGAGATATTGTATTACTAATAAAACCTCTTTAATTTGAAAACATATAAATTTGTGTCATTATCGTTCAATATCCTGATTGCATGGAAGAGCGTTGTTCGTAACTAGTGGGAATACAAGAACTAGGATGAAATTTTTGACAAACATAATGGGTGTCTCCTCCTTTAAAAAACTTTCTATGAAATCCATCAAAAACTCATTTATAGGTTACCTTTAAGGAATTTGGGCCATCATAAATGAGGATGTTTACAATTAAAAAAGTATATATTCCTTATTTAATCTATCCTATTAGATAATTATATCCTATAGGTAGTATATTATAGTAGGAATGTAACCAATTGTGGAATCATACAATGATGATAATATCTCTCCTTGACTTTATTCAATAACAGCTTCATCAATTTTCTCTATATCCCTATTAATGAATGAAACGACGCTAGATCTACTAGGGTTGTAGTAGTATTCCCCAGTCAAAATTTCAAGAACTTCTATGAGAACATGATGTAGAATAAGGTTGGATCTTATTGCAATTCAATCAGAAATGATTATAATACTGATTAAAATGAATTAAATGTTCTTTATTAATAGAATAATCACAATTAATTTCCTAGATCATTGATTTTGATTCACCCATTATATTTAGTTGGAATATCGAATTTGTATCGCCATCTCTAAGCCTATGACGAGGGATTTTTATTCTACCTAATTGTTTGGGAATCCTTTTAATAGTTGGAGGGGGTAAATAAAAATAATAATTTTCTAGATTGATGAATAAAATTCCCAATATGACCCTATTGAGATTCCCCTTTTCTATACTATTCATTATAGGTATTCAAATGGTAGCATAAATGTATATCTTCTAATATTGGGATTTGTCATGTATAGATAATTCCACTAGATATAGGAGTTCAATGTTCAACTATTTCATTTATGGGATGAGGTGAATCATAAGGGAAACTACTCATTCATTCCATTTAATCACCATCAAATACAAGAAGTGGTTATAAAATTATTTTAGAATAATTTAACTTCATGATAGATCCCCGGTTTATATTGGAAGGCATAGGATTTATTTGAGTGGATCAATATGGTTGGTAATGTCTACCTCATTGTACTGAAAATAGTAACTCAGTTCTTGTGCTTCAAAAATTTGTACATGGATATTCCTCCCGATATCAAAATATCAGGTTTTAGTATACAACACTTTCCTATTGAAATAATAGAGACTATTCTACATTCTCATATCTTTATTTTTAGTAGACAGTGTTTACGATATCAATATAATTTTTTTATATATCTTATATTTATTTACATTCAATAGGTGTATAAAGACTGATGGGTGCTGAAGGTACTATTTGGGATAATTGATTTATTTATAAAAACAATCAACCTAGTGATTAGAATAATATTTATTTTTCATCTTTGTAAGTTTTTCAATGAAGTGATTAATATTGGTGAGATGTATCTGAAATTATTTCAAATATCTATGGTTTTTAGTGGGAGGAATATATTTTAATTCTATTTTTGGGGTTTAAATTTATTATATGATGACATACCCAAAAATTGAATAAGTTTTATATTGTTACATGAAAATAATATTATAGGGTTTTATCATCATGATACGATGAAACTTTTTTCTGGAATACTATATCAAGATTAAAACGATGATCACATCATTATAGGGATTTTAGAACCAGTACATCCTTGTGGAACACCACAATTTTACAGTTAACAAATATTAAAATACAATGAAAATAACATCAATATATGGATCTAATATTCATCAATATGAATGAAATTTTATGATAACAATATACCCATTAGGGTGATACAAAGGATGTGGACTCCAAATCTTCATGGGCTACATAGATATTTTTATAGCTCAAATATGTTTCCATAAAATAGAGGGTTTAGAATCTGGACACCACATCAATCAATAATTACATGGTCAGAAAAATAAATATTCTTTTAGTTAATGGTTATTAAGATCAATGAATTAATTGAAAAACTATAGTTTATTATTTTTTCTTGGTGGATATGATGACACAAATAAACATCGATTGTTGAAATTCCCAAATGTCATCAGTTTGATTAACTTATCAACCTTAGATTCAACTTTGTAAGTATGGGTCAGTTACATTCTGTATAAAATCTTCTTATAGACCTAGTTGTCATCCAGTAGACCCAAATAATGGGTAGATTTATATAGATCTAACCCATTAATCTGTATATTATTTTATTAAAATATATCACATATTTTTTTTTATGAAAGTGATTTATTTATATTTTTATTTGGGATTCAAGGAGGAACTATTTTTTATGGGAAGTGAATATTACTTTGAATCCATAATCACTAGTTTGAGTTTATAAATGGTAGTTGTGATAAATTCCATGAATTTTATAGTAGAATATTTGATTTTTTTCATTTTTTTCGTTCATAATTTTTGTGAGTGAAAATGGAAATGAATCCTTAGATATAAGACATGATAAAGGGGTATTGTAACTTCCATAAAAATGGAATTCTTTATATGAATGTTTGGGTTTATTTGACACAGTAAACACAATGAGAGTTAGATTGAGTCTGTCTAAATCTAATGATCTCATTCGATAATTCATTTACATTAAATTGAAGAGTAGTGGATATCTCATATAAATATACATTACACCAACACTTGAGTATACTTTCTCATGGGACGAATTCATAGCAATGGATCCTATAGTGGATTCATCCATTATCTATAGATGTTTCTTTATAAAAGAATTTTCTAGACTATCATATGAGAGGAAATTAATTCAGTGATTCAATTTATTATCAAATATGATCCATGAGATGAAAATAATTCTCTTATATAGAGTTATAACCTCAATTAAAATTAAAAATAATAATATGTATTCATTTAGTTTTCTACATGAATTGATAGAGATTATTTCTTGATGATTAGGGGTAGAAATTTTTGTATAAATAGTTACAAATAGCTACATACAATAAATTTTGAAGTATTAAGTGTTAATATTTTGAAATTCATAAGACATAAAAAGGGATATATCATTAAATATTAACCACAAATCCCCTCTAATAATTTTTTTTGGAATTGATAAAATATATAGGGACTATGGTATGCATATGAAGCAAAACTATTTCTAAAAAGATGTTCTAACCCTTGTCATAAAAGACTACTATGTTTTTAAAGTAAAAAATAAGGTCCCTAAATTGATTTTTTAATTAATTCTCTAGATGGGACACTGCTCAAACTTATCATACATCCGATTTTTCATGTTGGAAAGAGAAATGTAAACCTCACTAAAACCAATATATCAAATGGTTTGGATTAGGTTTAGGTTGATATCAAATCCATTATCCACTAAGTCTTGAAGAATGTTAATATTATCTATATTTTTAATATATATATAAATATAGGCATGCAATTCCAATCTATATTTTCATTATAGTCTTATTCCATGAACGAAATTACTGTGAGTAATTAATTGTAGCTAAACTTGGAGGGATTGTATCAACTATAATAACTTCATTATCAAAATATTGAGGGATAAAATGGTCCATATTACGGTTTCAACAAAGTGTTTTTGAATGATAAATGGAATCAAATTATGAGAACATGGCTTGGATAATAGTTAGATTAGTTAAAAAATTACTTTTGGACTAAGGGAATATTTTTTTCTCTGAGGCCCCTCCATGTTTTTAGATTTAGGGATTGAATCTGGTTTTGTTAATGATACATTTAATTAACGGGGTTTGGGGATATCATCAATATCTAATGGTTTGGATGAACTGAACTTCTAATGATTCGTTATTGATTGAAAAATTGTACAATATTTAAATGATCATATAATATAATTTTATCCAAATGCACCCTGTATGTTTTAAAAATATATACATGTGTCTATTTATCATATTATAGTGCCTATTTTTGGGATTCAGGTTCATATATAGTTTTAGTGTAAATTATGCATGGCTATTGTGTAACACCCCGAGATTTTATGAAAAATATTCTTTTTAATTTCATTAATGTCTTGTGTTATACGCTACACCAAAAGGAGATTTCACAACACACATCTCTGACCTGGCTTGAATTACACGCAATCGCGACCTTCCACGATAGTGTGTGTTGTACGCAACACCAAGTTTCGCTAAACAACGATATGCTATTAAGATATTATTAAAACTAACCGTTATGAATAATAATAACCACTTTTTCAAATTTTGTAAATTTTATTTTTCAAAATGGACTTCATTTATGGATTCGGAGTATCGAATTTAGCCTAAGGTGAAATTTTGGTACTTTTCGGATAACTTTCATATTCTGATGAATAGTGAAAATTACTAAATTTTAATTAAAAACAACTTTTTTAATCGAAATAATTAATAGTGATAAATTATTATTTTGAGTTGTTTTAAAGTATATTTAGAATATATTTTTACAATTTAATACAATGTTGGTCATTGAATGTAATTTCACATTTAAACCAGTTATAAACAAGTGTCAATCTTTTGATAGTTATTATCTCTTAAAAACACGCTATTTGTTGTGACAACGGAAATTAATTATAAAATTAATTAATGCAACTTATATGTTGGGAATTTTTTAAAATAGAAATCATTTTTGAATTTGGAATATCAATTATATCTTAGGGTGAAATTTTGGCATTTTTCTGAAAAACTTCAATTTTTGATGAATAGTGAAACCACTAAGTGGTAGGTTAAAAACTGAATTTTGCATAAAACGTAATTTTACCGCTTCTGTGAATGAAATTTCGAAAATCCGACAGACACGGTTGATATCAGTAAGTAAAATGTGGTTCAATGAGATAAAAATAATTTTTTGGTGAATAGTAACTTTTTACTTTTTTTACCACAGTTAATAGTAAATAGGGTAACTAAGGGTAAATATGATATTACTATTACCCTAACACATGTAATAATTCTATTGTATAAGTGTAATTCGACCAAAAACAACCTTATGAATATAATATGACCATTTAGGTCCACTTGGATTAGATTATGACATTTAATATTATTTTATTTAATGAATAGTTAAAATAGTTAAAATCAAAGTTTAATAACTAAAACATTTTTAATATGGGGTTATACATAAGATATATTCTACTATAAATATTCATTAGAAAGATAAAACGCTTTCCTACATAATGATATTTTATTTATTATTTTTAGACTTTAAATAAATTAATTTATTTATGACACAACGATGATGCAGTAATTACCCTTTTAAGGAAATGTTAACATAATTGATGTTATAAATGCTCAAATAAATGTGATTTGAGACTTTTTATGAATTCCACTAATTTTCTAGGTTACTATGATATATTAGTGTTGATTTAATCAACTTGTTTCGAACATATAATTCTGTTATGACTTTCACAAAAATCATATATCAAATAGTGTCAAAATTGACACAAAATAGTTTTTAAATCAAATATTATATTATTAATTGTTATTTTATTCCTAAAAATCTAAGGATCTAACAAATGACTTAGATAAGGATATATATATTAATAATAAACAACTTGGGGTTTGTTTGGCATGTTATAGTAAGTGTATTAACCATATAGTGTAAGAAAACAAAAAGTCACGGTAAAAGTTAAATTATTTAACTTAGAGTTAAATCTAATTGATAAGGTTAAAATAATAACCTAAACATGTCTAAATCCTATTGGTTAATAGGATTTCGACCCATCCCCACTTAAACTTCTAAATAAGACCCTTTGGAACCATTATAAACCGATTTTGACTTTAATATAAAATAATATTTTGAGATATTCCTAAGGTGCCCCTCTCCTCCCTAATAAAAGGGCACCTCCTCCCCCTCCTCCGCACACCAATTTGAGCACTCAAGCTTGGCCAACCCCTGAAAAAATCCCTTCTCCACTTCCCTAGAATAATCCTAGAGGTCCTGGTCTTCTTCAAAGACCAATCTTAGTTCCCTAAGTGGAGGATTCAATGAGGCGTTTCAAAGAAGAGGTAATATCCATTACCGATCTTTTCAATTTATTTCTTCTTCAACTTCTTATTCTTTAGTTTTTTCATGACAAAGTAATAAAATCATTATTACTTACATACTGATATGTTATTATAAATATGAAACAACCCTAATTCACCTTCTATCCATCCTTCGGAAAAATGAAATCACCGCGCGTGCATACGTACGGAATACCGTCTCCACGCCGTGGTTTAATCTATTTTCCACCACCAACTTAATAGGATGGGTATAATGGTGTAATGAGTAACTATATATGATTATTATAAAGTGATATTGATACTCTCATAGTCTACATACACTTCAACACAATTCCACGACCATGGGAACGATATCATCGCTCGTGCGTACGTACGGACTACCGTCTCCACGACGTGATGAGATTCATTCTCAATTATTAACCATTAATGAATGATTATAAAGTATATATAATAAGTACTAATGAAATATATGACATAATAATGATACTGGATTTATGTAAATTTATATGTATGTCATCTACTTAATTCCATTCACTTCAATAAGGAAACGAAAACAACGTTCATGCGTACGTACGGACTACCGTCTCCATGAACGGTGTATTTCATTCCATTTATCGATATTATATATATATATATATTCTGAATATATATTATATATAAATCATGTTTTAAATTCTGGATATAAGTAATCATGATCCAAGTAATCATATTAATAATTACAAGTTAAAAACACGAACGACAAATGAGACGATTTTACCCAAAATGCTACTTTAACATGAATTTACAAAAGAACAGGTAATATAAAGTCATAAGTGGACCATATATGATATAATAACAATGCATATGATTCTGGAATAAGTCAATAACATGATTTAAATCATTATACAGGAGGTTCGGACACTTACAAAGCAAGTCGGACCTGCGGTAAGGGAAATATCACAATCTCATTTTTTTATCCGAGATTGTTTATACTTTGGTATTTACTGGGGGTGTATTTTGTCATCCACATCCATGCTTCCTAAATATGTAATATTATTTCTATCCACCTACAATTGTTTAAATCCAATTTTACCCTTCGGTGAGTTTTTAGTAAAGGATATGAAAGGAATCTTTTGTCGTTTTTCGTACGAGGTACTTTTTGACTTTTCCGACAAAAGTACGAAGAATGTTTTTTTAACTTATACGGCATGAATGGGTTTTTAAAACATTATTTACAAGAAGCTTACTTTACAAGTTTTCAAGTTTATTTTTAATCAACTTCTTTTAGTTTAAAATTGTATGACATGTTAAGAAAGTAAAAGTGTTTTTGAAGTAGAAAGAATATTTTCCTCAAGAATGGAGTTCAAGTGTTTTATCAAAATTATTTTCCATCTAAGATAATATAGGGTTATGTTTTTATCCCTATTATTACATTGATTTTATTATGTTGTAATTGAATTATTTTTATGAATTCCTTTATATTATATGAATTGTTTTATGATGTCACGATGTTTAAGATTCCCATTTTTATTTCATGGGTTATGCAATGATGTATGATTTATGATTTTTTGGCACACATAAGAATGGTATAATTATGAGATGGGTGGGACCTATATATCCCTCCAATGCATTGGGTAAAGATTTTATATCTCATGAGATAGATAGGGCTGGAATGGTAGGTTATACCAGTTCAGTGAAACAGGACTGAAACGAGGGTGACTCGGTTCAGAAAGGGACTTTGTCCACTAAGATAGTCTTGGCAATGAGTCTTGACTAACAAGAAATGAATCTCTATGATTATGTGTGTTTTCCAGAAAGCTTCATGTTTTAAGTTTTGATTATTGTGATTACATTTCACTACCATGATTTATCCCATGATATGAAAGTATGCTCTCTTTTGCAGGTTAAGATTTCCAAAATGTTATGTTCTTATGAATATGGTGTGATTGATATTTATTTTGTTTACCCTTACTGAGCATTTGAGCTCACCCTTTTATGTTTTCTTTTCCCCAGGATATAAATAAAGGTTTTAGGTAAAAAAAAAGGGAAGATCTTTATGGGAGATGTTGAAGATCTTTCACCACGATTAGAAGATTATATTCCGAGTTTCCAAAGACACTAAACTATTACGATCCTTGTGTGTGTGTTTTTGTTATGTACTAAGTATTCCGCAAAAGTAATGTAATGTCCATGTACGTCAAGCTTCGGGTCTCTACAGTTGGTATCAGAGTAAAGGTTTAGTCAACCTTTGGAAACTAGGATGCTAAAACGTTAGTGAGATCCCTAGAGATATTTCTAAGGTATGTAAAGGGATGTCCCTAAGGTTAAGTATACGTACAGGTTATAGTACTAGAATTATGCTAACGATCATAGAATTAAACCTAAGATGTTAGATATTGAAGGCACTCCCCCTTTATTATGTTGTTTTCCCCTAGCATGATTTTTGCCTCTCACACTATTCTTTTTGGGTTTTAGAAAATGGCTGGAAACAAGATGATTCACGATAATGGAGAATATGATGGACAATGGAATGATATTCTTCATAAAGAAATGGTATTTGGAAGTCCAAACATCATTATTATTCCGAATCAGCAATCTCATAATATGATCAATAAAGTAAAATTTGGTAAGTTTCCTGACTCGGCTAATAAGAGAAAGATGGAGTTTCATGATGATCATAGAGGAAAGAAAGTTCAATTTCCCCTATGTAAATCATGTGGGAAGAGGCATCAAGGAGAATGTTTCAAAGGAACTGGAAGATGATTTGGGTGTGGAAAAGAAGGACACAAAGCAAGTAAGTGCAAAGGAAAAGGTTCAGTTAACACCATGGATGAGGATAATGGTATTGCTACGACATCAACAATGGTTAAATGTTTTAAATGTGGAATGTATGGGCATTATGCAGACCAATGCCCTAAGGGAAAGTCTCATGAAGAGAATCAGTATGGTCGTATGGGAAGTATTTATGTTGATGATGATGAAGAGACTACAAATGATATGTGAGATGAAAGAATTGTTGAAGCTCGTTCAATGGTTTAAGAAGGTAGTGAGATGATTACATGTTTATCAAGTGTAATGTTGTATAAGTAATCTCATGGTACTATGGAATAAAGAGACATCTAAGGATTGTTACACTATTGTCTTTCCTAAGTTTCTAAAGTGTATGATTAATGGTACTAGTAACCATGAAATGTTATTCAGATATTTTTTTGGAAAGTAGATGATATGCGCATAATGAAGGAATAATAATATAATGAGGTATTTGATTGTATTCATGAGCTCATGACTGATATAAGGAGAAGGTTATATCATGGTTTGAGTATATAGAATTTTTGGATTTTGGTATGTGGAAAGAGTTGACTTTTAACTGCATTCATGTTTTCACTAAGGTTCAATGGGTATTCAAGAAAATACGTGATTAAGGCCTTTGAATGTTTGGAATGTGACCAACAAGACATATCTTATGATATATGGGGATCAACGACAGTATTAAATCTCTGGTAATCGTTTTCACTATATTATGAGAGTGGACTGAAGTATTATGGATAAGCCTAAAGATTAGAATGGATTATGTTGGACATAATTTAGTATTGTTTAAGGATATAATATTTTTGATATTATTGATGGGATGTTATAGTAATGAAGTTTTAGAAAAAGGACAACCTGCAGGACGGGCGACAGCCCATCGCGCCGGACAAGGATGTGGGAATCGAACCCACAACCAAAGTGCGACTGGCCTTTATCGCCTACCACTGGCCTACAGGAAGTCCCTATTTAGTAGAAACTAGTTTTATTATATTAATAAGTATGATATATGAAGTATAAGTTCATTTTAGGAACCATATATCATTAATCTCACTATAGATGGACTTATGTATTTTTTGATAACTTTTCTAACCTTTTGAGACAGATGGAATAACCCATCATTCTATCACATGATCTGCTAACACATCACGAATGACAAATTCAACTTCATTTCATTAAGAGATGAAGTAGAAATTGTCCAAAGAACGACAAACAGTGAGACTATACCAAAATCACGAAAGTATTTCTTCTAATTCCAATTTCATCAACTTTAGGGAAATGATCTTGAAAACCAAAAATGTTGTCCTAGTGCTCTTATATCTGATTAATCAGATGGTACCTTAGATCATCACAAATTTATGGATTTGTTATTGCTAGCTTTTCCATAGCCATGTTCTCTACCACTCTCCATCAGAACATGGTGGTTAGATTTCTCTTCCATATCCATATTTTCACTTATGTGGAAACCCAGTGATTAGTTTATTTGGGTAACCGTTACGTTTCATACATTTGTTTTTAAAGATTGGTTCTGGTATTCCTTTTTACGATGTGGGTTTCAATTAAAGAAACTTTCCAATAGTAAACCATTTATAACCCCGACGAATTTTGAGGGCGAAATTCATTTTAATGGGGGTAGAATGTAACACCCAGAGATTTTATGAAAAATATTCTTTTTAATTTCATTAATGTATAGTGTTATACGCTACACCAAAAGGAGCTTTCACAACACACATATCTGACCTGGCTTGAATTACACGCAATCGCGACCTTCCATGATAGCGTGTGTTGTACGCAACACCAAGTTTCACTAAACAACGATATGCTATTAAGATATTATTAAAACTAGCCGTTATGAATAATAATAACCACTTTTTGAAATTTTGTAAATTTTATTTTTCAAAATGGACTTCATTTATGGATTCTGAGTATCGAATTTAGCCTAAGGTGATATTTTGGTACTTTTCGGATAACTTTCATATTATGATGAATAGTGAAAATTACTAAATTTTAATTAAAAACATCTTTTTTAATAGAAATAATTAATAGTGATAAATTATTAATTTGAGTGGTTTTAAAGTATATTTAGAATATATTTTTACAATTTAATACAATGTTGGTTATTGGATGTAATTTCACATTTAAACCAGTTATAAACAAGTGTCAATCTTTTGGTAGTTATTATCTCTTAAAAACACGCTATTTGTTGTGACAGCGGAAATTAATTATAAAATTAATTAATGCAACTTATATGTTGGGAATTTGGTAAAATAGAAATCATTTTTGAATTCGGAATATCAATTATAGCTTAGGGTGAAATTTTGGCATTTTTCTGAAAAACTTCAATTTTAGATGAATAGTGAAACCACTAAGTGGTAGGTTAAAAACTGAATTTTTCATAAAACTTAATTTTACCGCTTTTGTGAATGAAATTTCGAAAATCCAACAGACATGGTTGATATCAGTAAGTAAAATGTTGTTCAATGAGATAAAAATAATTTTTTGGTGAATAGTAACTTTTTACTTTTTTTACCGCGGTTAATAGTAAATAGGGTAACTAAGGGTAAATATGATATTACTAACACATGTCCTAATTCTATTGGATAATTGTAATTCGACCAAAAACAACCTTATGAATATAATATGACCATTTAGGTCCACTTGGATTAGATTATGACATTTAATATTATTTTATTTAATGAATAGTTAAAATAGTTAAAATCAATGTTTAATAACTAAAACATTTTTAATATGGGGTTATACATAAGATAAATTAGACTATAAATATTAATTAGAAAGCTAAAAATATTTCCTACATAATGATATTTTATTTATAATTTTTAGACTTTAAATAAATTAATTTATTTATGACACAACTATGATGCAGTAATTACCCTTTTAAGGAAATGTTAACATAATTGATGTTATAAATGATCAAATAAATGTAATTTGAGACTTTTTATGAATTAAACTAATTTTCTAGGTTACTATAATATATTAGTGTTTATTTAATCAACTTGGTTCGAACATATAATTCTGTTATGACTTTCACAAAAATCATATATCAAATAGTGTCAAAATTGACACAAAATAATTTTTAAATCAAATATTATATTATTAATTGTTATTTTATTCCTAAAAATCTAAGGTTCAGCCAAATGACTTAGATAAGGATATATATATATTAATAATAAACAACTTGGGGTTCGTTTGGCATGTTATAGTAAGTGTATTAACCATATAGTGTAAGAAAACAAAAAGTCACGGTAAAAGTTAAATTATTTAACTTAGAGTTAAATCTAATTGATAAGGTTAAAATAATAACCTAAACTTGTCTAAATCCTATTGTTTGATAGGATTTCGACCCATCCCCTCTTTACCTTCGAAATAAGACCCTTTGGAACCATTATAAACCGATTTTGACTTTAATATAAAATAATATTTTGAGATATTCCTAAGGTGCCCCTGTCCTCCCTTATAAAAGGGCACCTCCTCCCCCTCCTCCTCACACCAATTTGAGCACTCAAGCTCGGCCAAACCCTGCCCAAATCCCTTATTCACTTCCCTAGAATAATCCTAGAGGTCCTGGTCTTCTTCAAAGACCAATCATAGTTCCCTAAGTGGAGGATTCAAAGAGGCGTTTCAAAGAAGAGGTAATATCCATTACCGATCTTTTCAATTTATTTCTTCTTCAACTTATTATTCTTTAGTTGTTTCATTACAAAGTAATAACATCAGTATTAATTACATACTGATATGTTATAATAAATATGAAACAACCCTAATTCACCTTCTATCCATCCTACGGAAAAATGAAATCACCGCGCGTACGTACGTACAGAATGCCGTCTCCACGCCGTGGTGTAATCTATTTTCCACCACCACCTTAATAGGATGGGTATAATGGTGTAATGAGTAACTATATATGATTATTATAAAGTGATATTGATACTGAAATATTCTACATACACTTCAACACAATTCCACGACAATGGGAACGATATCATCGCTAGTGCGTACGTACGGACTACCGTCTGCACGACGCGATGAGATTCATTCTCAATGATTAACCATTCATGAATGATTATAAAGTATATATAATAAGTACTAATGAAATATATGACATAATAATGATACTGGAATTATTTAAATTTATATGTATGTCATCTACTTAATTCCATTCTCTTTAATAAGGAATCGAAAACAACGTTCATGCGTACGTACGGACTACCGTCTCCATGAACGGTGTATTTCATTCCATTTATCGATATATTATATACATATACATATATATATATATATTATGAATATATATTATATATAAATAATGTTTTACATTCTGGATATAAGTAATCATGATCCAAGTAATCATATTAATAATTACAAGTGAAAAACATGAACAACAAATGAGACGATTTTACCCAAAACGCTACTTTAACATGAATTTACAAAAGAACGGGTAATATAAAGTCATAAGTGGACCATATATGATATAATAAAAATGAATATGATTCTATAATAAGTCAATAACATGATTTAAATCATTATACAGGAGGTTCGGACACTTACAAAGCAAGTCGGACCTAAGGTAAGGGAAATATCACAATCTCATTTTTTTATCCGAGATTGTTTATACTTTGGTATTTACTGGGGTGTATTTTATCATCCACATCCATGTTTCCTAAATACGTAATATTATTTCTATCCACCTACAATTTTTTAAATCCAATTTTACCCTTTGGTGAGTTCTTAGTAAAGGATATGAAAGGAATCTTTTGTCGTTTTTCGTACGAGGTACTTTTTGACTTTTCCGACAAAAGTACGAAGAATGTTTTTTTAACTTATACGGCATGAATGGGTTTTCAAAACATTATTTAAAAGAAGATTCCTTTACAAGTTTTCAAGTTTATTTTTAATCAACTTCTTTTAGTTTAAAATTGTATGACATGTTAAGAAAGTAAAAGTGTTTTTGAAGTAGAAAGGATATTTTCCTCAAGAATGGAGTTCAAGTGTTTTATCAAAATTATTTTCCATCTAAGATAATATAGGGTTCTGTTTTTATCCCTATTATTAAATTTATTTGATTATGTTGTGATGGAATTATATTTATGAATTCCTTTATATTATAGGAATTGTTTTATGATGTCACGATGTTTAAGATTCCCATTTTTATTTCATGGGTTATGCAATGATGTATGATTTATGATTTTGTGGCACACATAATAATGATATCATTATGAGATGGGTGGGACCTATATCTACCTCCAATTCATTGGGTAAAGATTTTATATCTCATGAGATAGATAGGGCTGGAATGGTAGGTTATACCGTTTCAGTGAAACAGGACTGAAACGAGGGTGACTCGGTTTAGAAAGGGACTTTGTCCACTAAGATAGTCTTGGAAATGAGTCTTGACTAACAAGAAATGATTCTCTATGATTATGTGTGTTTTCCACAAAGCTTCATGTTTTATGTTTTGATTATTGTGATTACATTTCACTACCATGATTTATCCCATGATATGAAATTATGCTCTCTTTTGCAGGTTAAGATTTCCAAAATGTTATGTTCTTATGAATATGATGTGATTGATATTTATTTTGTTTACCCTTACTGAGCATTTGAGCTCACCCTTTTATGTTTTCTTTTCCCCAGGATATAAAGAAAGGTTTTTAGGTAAAAAAAAGGGAAGATATTTATGGGAGATGTTGAAGATCTTTCACCACGATTAGAAGATTATATTCCGAGTTTCCAAAGACACTAAACTATTACGATCCTTGTGTGTGTGTTTTTGTTATGTACTAAGTATTCTGCAAAAGTAATGTAATGTCCATGTACGTCAAGCTTAGGATCTCTACATATTGGGGTCCACCATGGTTTCATCTTTCTTAACCTCTACATACCCTTAAATGATTTTTAATGGGGAAATTGAGTTTATATAAATTATTTTCATCAGTAAAGTGATTTTTAAAGGTGATTTTATTAAAAGAGTTTTTTGGTGACTCTATCAAATTAATGATTTATATAGTGGGTCAATGACCATCCTATCAGTGATTGGGGTATAAAGTCTTGAAGAGTCTTTATAGGGATGGTTATTTTTAAGGAATATAATTCATATGTGCTATTTGATATGTGATAAATATTATGACTCTTTCATTTCTATAGTTAAGAATATTTATTGCCTATTATTTTATAGGGAATTAGGATATTGATAGGATAATTAAATCATTCCTTAATAACTGAATGTGATAAACTAAATAATTTTTTAGTAATAAAATCATGAAAATTTAATATAACTCTATTTATAACTTTTTACCAATACTCTTATTCAAGAATAATAATATATACACAAGTCACCAACAATGGACGTTTTTTCAACATTAAATGTCCAAATTCAATAATATTGTAGATTTTATCAATGAAGAACTAAGGGTATTAAATAATATATCCCAAAATTTATTGGAATGGATAGTAATTAGGTTAATAATTTTTAATTTATTCATTATGTTTTCTGATATATGAAATTTTAACTACGTCCTTCTCTTAATAGAGATAGAAAATCTGATGTCTTGTTCTTTTAGAAAGGAATAAACTCTATTATTTTGATATTCAAATATCTAAAAATATTTATCCTTATTTCCATATTAAAGTGTGATTTTTTATACCCCATGTTATCTTGAGGATTCACCACATGATATTGAGGGGTCTTAATGGTTGCTGTTGGAATCAACACTAGTTTGAGAGTGGCTATCATAGTTTATTTTCAACCACAATTCTCTCCATTTTTTGAAAACATCAATCAATTTTTTGGATTTTAAATGTTTAATGGAATCATATGGTTAGTATAACAAGGATATAAACTCCATAACCAACAATATACTTCAATAGAATTAGTTATTAAGTGAATTAGTCATAGATATTTTAGCTGAATATATCTAATACGCACTCCAAGGTAAGATGAATATTTATTGAATAGTTTAATTTTTACCATATTTTGATAAAGTATTAGGATCCATAAAAAAAAATTATTTTCAATTTTATGGTTCAAGAACTATCATATTATTTAGTGTATAACAGTATTGGTAAAGGAAAATCCTTCAATGACCATCCCAATTGGATGCGAACCCAGTCGAAATATTTTTTTCCTATGAATGTTATTCCATATAGGGTTTATATGAAACAAATATATATTACTACATCTTATTAATCTAATTTTAAAATCATGGGGATATAAAAAAATTAATTTTGTGAGATAATAATCCAAATATAAGATATAATTTTTTATCTATAATTTTTTATTCCCCAATTTAGGTGGAAGAGCATTCATGTTCTATCGTATAAGTAAGGTTTCCTCCTTCGATTTATTACTGTATGAAATACATTCAAGGATTCTAATACTATGGTAATTGAGGAGATATATCATCCCACCTTTTTATAACATAAACTTTCATTTCATTACACAAAACTGAGGATCTTTAAGGTTTAGTGTCTTGGAAACCAGGAACAGAAAACATGAAAACATAAAACATTCTTCTTAAACACTTGAATGGCTTCTCCTCATGTTCATTCTATGTTCATTACTGCATCTCATAACCTGGGGACATACATCAAAACAAAGGGTGAGCATAAGGCCTAGTAAGGGAAACAAGAGAAACATTTTACATGTGAACTTGAGATACTTCAATAAGGTCATGAAAAGAAATTTAAGGCATGAGAAATAAATCATGAGATACATCCTAATAAAAATAAAATTTTTCATAACTTTAAGATGTGGATACATCATTTAACATAGACTATAATGAACATATCACCAAGGTCTATCCCTAAGGTGTCATTTGAAAATTACCAAGGTTATTCACCAAGATATCGTGAAAATTGTAATCTCTAGTGGTTACATCATTACCCAATGCATTGGAGCGCTATCAGGGTGAACCCTTAAATTTTCCTTTATTATCATGTGATACACATATATCATCATCAAACATTTCATAAAGAACCCATATAGTACAAAATAAATGGGTTTCATTTCATAATCATAACGTTTTAAAAACTGCTTTAAAGACATGATCTTATGTCACTTTAAACCCACGGAAAGGGAAAGAGGGTCTCATGTATGTAAATCCCAGAATTTGAAATAGAACATTTTGATATATCTGTTAATATCCTTGTAGAAATAATAGCATTGAGTATTCACTTTATAATATAAAATAATTTTGAGAAAAGAGAGAGGCATTTTGTGACGAAAATTCTGCAGCATAACGGCTATGTTACAAGGTTTTAGAAAACATTTAAAAGAGAGGGGACATGGGTCACCCACTCATAAATGATCCATAAAACAGAATGGGGACAGAATATATGGGATTTAAGAACATGGTAATGAAATTTGAAAGATATACCATATGAAATGAAAAACATGGAAGTGAGACAAAAATAAGATTCCTCTTATGAAAATTCTGCAGCCTAACGGCGTCACTTAAACTTCAATAAAAAATGATTTGAAAATATCAAATAGGGTCTCTAATTATATGATCATAAGAGATGAGTATGATAGATATAGAGATCATATCCCAACATAATAAAAATGAACTTGAAAGACTTGACATGAAAATCAAACTTGAAAAATGAGAAGGGTGAAAGAATCCCTTAAAAATTCGGCAGCCTAACGGCGTCACTTAAACTTCAATAAAAAATGATTTGAAAAGATCAAATTGGGTATCTCATCATATGATCATAATAGATCAGTATTATAGATATAGAGATCATACCCAAACATAATAAAAAGGAACTTGAAATACTTGACATGAAAATCGAACTTGAAAAATGAGAAGGGTGAAAGAATCCCTTAAAAATTCGGCAGCCTAACGGCGTCACTTAAACGTTCATAAAACGAAATGATGAGAGTAAGAGGGGATATATCATCATATAAACATGAAAAGGTAAGTAAGATGAATATAAAAGAACATACTCTCACATAAGAACATGGATCATAAAAGGAATGACATAAAAGAGATTACATGAAAAGAAAGAGAGAGGTCAGATCCCTTACCTTAAAATGTAACTCTTAAAACTCAATGGTTGGGACCTTGAGGGCTTGGGGGCACCTTGGGAGGACTCCTTGGGAGGTAAGGAGACCATAAATTTGTTGAGGATGGTTTTTGAGTCGAAACGATGAGAGGAGGGCTTGGTATTTATAGGGAAAGTGAGGGGAGAAGGCATTATTGGCAAAGGGACACCTCAAAAGTGGTTTTCTCAAAAGCATGGGCCCTCCCATGGTACTTCCCATAGAGTTAGGCCAAATGGGGACCCCCACACAATAATTAATCCTCTTTAGTCGACCATTCCTTAAAATATCTCATGAAATCATCATGACACAGTCATGATGTCATTAAACATACCAAAACCCTAAAACTGTATTTTTACTATTCACTGAAAATTCAACTTTCTCAGAAAAATCCCAAAATTTTACATTAACCAAATATCAATAATCTGATTTCAAAAATGAATTCTATTTTATAAAAATAATTTTCTAAATATTTTTAATTCATTTTTTAAATAATCAGACTATTCACCGAATATTCTTTTTTTTCAGAAAAATCTCCAAAAATTACCTTAACATAATATCGATGCTTTGAGTTCAAAAATGAAATCCATTTTATAAAAATAATTTTCTAAATATTTTTAATTTAATTTTTAATTAAAAAACACTATTCACCTGAAAAAAACTAATACTTGAATAATAATTTATGAAACTGTTATTTACCCATTTTATTGAATCTCATTACTTAATCTAGGTGTCTAAATTATATTAAAACTTCCTTTGAGTGAAATTACTAATCAATTTGGTCACATTACTAATCCTAAGCGTAAAATCACTATTCATAATTTACTATTCATCAAAAATCAAGTTGATCTTATTAGACTCAAAATTTCGTACTGAACATAATTGTAGAAGACCATTTTTTGAAAATCATTTCACATTTTTATTTATTTAAAGTTTACATAAACATTTTTAAAATATCATTTCTCTAAAATTCATCAAAAAATATGCATACAATATTTATCCGGACATTTGAAAATTCATAAACTTCATCTTAAGAAGAAATCCCAATTTTTATTTAAAATAAAGGATTACACAAGGCAGTTACGGTCTCCTTACGTAGCCACTTATCACACTAGCATAGGACCTAAGTGTAAGGTGTGCTAAGGTGAGAGAATCTGAGGGAGGCTCGGAAAACATCGCACGAGTAGTAATTTCTATCAGTTTGAACTTATCACGAAGGCGATCCCATTCTAGCTTCACACGATGAAGTTCAGCTTCAGTTTGGTCCAGAGCAAAGCCCAGTGGTGCTACCTCCTTCCCAAGTTCTGTAAGATGGGCTTCGATCGGTCCAAGACTACTGGCTGAGGCCATCAAATCTTCTTTCTATATTAATTAACCAAGATTTCTTGTATTTAGAGACAATAGTCAAAATGTTTAGTTTCCAGCGGTCATATTGACCAATGGTCAAATAACAGTCAAAACCCAACAGTCTCATTTTAATTATACTCATGTTATCAAATGAAACATTTTTGTTGAGTATAAAAATAACACATAAAATTAGGAAAAAAGATTTATTTAAAATTTCGGGTCGTTACAATCTTCCCCCCTTAAGAAATTGCTTCCTCGCAATTTTTAAAATTGGGTTTTGAAATTTCATTGAATGTCCCACATTGGAAAAGGAGTCAGTAAAACTATTACTTTAAAAGAAAGAAAGGGAAGTACAAAGGTCACCCGTGTTAACCCACACTAGGATTCCATGTAGGAAAACATGGACATGGAGGAGAAAACAAAGGGTCAAGTTCTGAGGGAGAGTGATAGAGAACATGATTAGGAGAAAGTTAACCATAAGAAAATCCCAAAATTATGATGTGTGTAAACGGTCTTTGATTACCTAGTAGGAAACATAAACCAAAAACATTTTTGTTTTACGTTTCTTTTCATAATTTTGTGGAATTCATTTACTACATAGAACAAAAACATAATAAAATATACCTACCTTTATGTAGATTTTCATCCTTTAATATGTTTCTACCCAAAAATAATCTTTTCTCCAAACGTTGAGCATTCAAAAACACTTGGTCCCATCAAAACACAAGAATCATCTTCTAGAGAATCACATAACCCACAAAATATTAACCATCTATTTCATCTATCTCTAAACATTATCCCAAAAACAGAAAGGGTAAGGTAAAACAACTCTTCAAAAAGAAAAAATCCCATAGGAATGGAAACTAATTTTAAATCTTCAAAGTTCCATAGTACTACCTAGAGTTCCTCATAGACCATTCCGTAAATAATTGTCCTTAAAAATCCTCAAAATAAACCTAACTAAGATTGAAACCCAAATACAAGAAGGATTTGATAACATAGTCTTACAATGTAAACTTTATCATTCATCTCCAAACAACATCAACCACTCCTAACATCTTATAACAAAAGTAACTTACCGAAACATATTTACCCCAAGATAGGTTAATCATTTCCACAAGTAACCTAAATTACTATAAGTCCACCTTAAATTCATCGATTCTTCAAAATATAAGTCAACCTTACTCCTCAATGAAAATACTGTAGTAATCTATTTACCTCGATCATATAGGGTCCCCAAAATAGTGAACGTCTTCCAAAATAATAATCATATTTTAATCCCCTAATCATCTCTGTCATATTAATACGGAAATCATCACATTTACTATCACATTGGTTGTTGGGACATGTTCTTCCATTTCCCACCATTAACTAAGAAGATAAAGTATAATTAGGGGCTTAAATACTTCACTGATAATCATGAAAAGGAAAATTTAAGCATAAAAGGATAAACTTGTAGAATAAAAGTATATCCTAACTTGCGATACCCTAGTTTCCAATCTAGGTTATCCATGATAGTATATTCTTATGTGAATCTTTATTTTATTTTATCTTTGTTCCTTTAATTATGGTTCATACTAAGCTTATGAATTTACCAAAGCATATCCACCAGGAGTGTCATAACCAAGAGTGCAACAAGGATCGTTGTCGTGTACCAGTTCCCATTCGAGTGTAGCTCAAAGCGATGTTTTCGGGTTTTACCCCTATGTACATCTGTGCCAGAGCCACCTCTACCTGCTCGTATCCAGACAGGGATGTATTTGCTTGGAAACCCCTTACTCAATACTCACCAAAATATCTAGAAGATTTCCTATATTTAAACTTTTCTATAGGGTTATTCCTAAAGTTTTCATATCCTAATTTCCACAATTAACTAAACCATCCTTTGATACCAACTATAGCATCCCGCCTTTTTATAACATAAACTTTCATTTCATTACACAAAACTGAGGATCTTTAATGTTTAGTGTCTTGGAAACCAGGAACATAAAACATGAAAACATAAAAAATTCTTCTTAAACACTTGAAAGGATTCTCCTCATGATTATCCTAGCTTCATTACTGCATCTCATAACCTAGGGACATACATCAAAATAAAGGGTGAGCAGAAGGCTCAGTAAGGGAAATAAGAGAAACATTTTACATGTGAACTTGAGATACTTCAATAAGGTCATGAAAAGAACTTTAAGGCATGAGAAATAAATCATGAGATATATCATAATAAAAATAACATTTTTCATAACTTTAAGATGTGGCTACATCATCTAACATAGAAAATCTTGAACATATCACCAAGGTCCATCCCCAAGGTGTCATTTGAAAATTACCAAGGTTATTCACTAAGATATCGTGAAAATTGTAATCTCTAGTGGTTACATCATTACCCAATGCATTGGAGCGCTATCAGGGCGCACCCTTAAATTTGACTTTATTATCATGTGAGACACATATATCATCATAAAACATTTCATAAATAACCCATATAGCACAAAATAAATGGGTTTCATTTCATAATCATAACATTTTGAAAACTACTTTAAAGACACGATCTTAATGTCACTTTAAACCCACGGAAAGGGAAAGTGGGTCTCATGTATGTAAATCCCAGAATTTAAAATAGAACATTTTGATATATATTTGAATACCTTTGTAGAAATAAGGGCTTTGAGTATTCACTTTATAACATAATATAATTTTGAGAAAAGAGTGAGGCATTTTGAGACGAAAATTCTGCAGCATAACAGCTATGTTACAAGGTTTTAAAAAACATTTAAAAGAGAGGGGACATGGGTCACCCACTCATAAATGATCCATAAAACAGTAGGGGGAAAAATATATGGGATTTAAGAACATGGTAATTAAATTTGAAAGATATACCATATGAAATGAAAAACATGGAAGTGAGAAAAAAATATTATTTCTCTTATGAAAATTCGGCAGCCTAACGGCGTCACATAAACTTTAATAAAAAATGATTTGAAAAGATAAAATAGGGGCTCTCATCATATGATAATAAGAGATCAGTATGATAGATATAGAGATCATACTCCAACATAATAAAAAGGAACTTGAAATACTTGACATGAAAATCGAACTTGAAAAATGAGAAGGGTGAAAGAATACCTTAAATATTCGGCAGCCTAATGGCGTCACTTAAACTTCAATAAAAATGATTTGAAAAGATCAAATAGGGTCTCTCATCATATGATCATAAGAGATCAGTATGATAGATATAGAGATCATACCCCAACATAATAAAAAGGAACATTAAAGACTTGACATGAAAATCGAACTTGAAAAATGAGAACGGTGAAAGAATCCCTTAAACATTTGGCAGCCTAACGACGTCACTTAAACTTCAATAAAAAATGATTTGAAAATCTCAAATAGGGTCTCTCATCATATGATCATAAGAGATCAGTATGATAGATACAGAGATCATAACCCAACATAATAAAAAGGAACTTGAAAGACTTGACATGAAAATCGAACTTGAAAAATGAGAAGGGTGAAAGAATCCCTTAAAAATTCGGAAGCCTAACGACATCACATAAACTTTCATAAAAAATGATGAGAGTAAAAGGGGATCTCTCATCATATAAACATGAAAAGGGAAGTAAGAGGAATATAAAATAACATCCTCTCACATAAGAACATGGAGCATAAAAGGAATGACATAAAAGAGATTACATGAAAAGAAAGAGAGAGGTCGAATCCCTTACCTTAAAACATAACTCTTAAAACTCAAAGGTTGGGACCTTGAGTGCTTGGGGGCACCTTGGGAGGAATCCTTGGGAGGTAAGGAGACCAGAACTTCATTGAGGATGGTTTTTGAGTCGAAAAGATGAGAGTAGGGCTTGGTATTTATAGGGAAAGTGAGGGGACAAGGCATTAATGGCCAAGGGACACCTCAAAAGTGGTTTTCTCAAAAGCATGGGCCCTCCCATGGTACATCCCATAGATTTAGGCCACATGGGGACCCCCACACAATAATTCATCCTCTTTAGTCGACCATCCCTTAAAATATCTCATGACATCATCATGACATAGTCATGATGTCATTAAACATACCGAAACCCTAAAACTGTATTTTTACTATTCACTGAAAATTCACCTTTCTCAGAAAAATCCCAAAATTTTTACATTAACCAAATATCAATGATCTGATTTCAAAAATGAATTCTATTTTATAAAAATAATTTTCTAAATATTTTTAATTCATTTTTTGAATAAACACACTATTCACCAAAAATTCATTTTTTTCAGAAAAATCCCCAAAAATTACCTTAACATAATATCGATGCTGTGAGTTCAAAAATTAAATCCATTTTATAAAAATAATTTTCTAAATATTTTTAAATTAATTTTTAATTAAAAATCACTATTCACCCGAAAAAACTAATACTTGAATAATAATTTATGAAACTATTATTTACCCATTTTATTGAATCTCATTACTTAATCTAGGTGTCTAAATTATATTAAAACTTCCTTTGAGTGAAATTACTAATCCATTTGGTCACATTACTAATCCTAAGCATAAAATCACTATTCATAATTTACTATTCATCAAAAATCAAGTTGATCTTATTAGACTCGAAATTTCGTACCGAACATAGTTGTAGAAGACCATTTTTTGAAAATCATTACACATTTTTATTTATTTAAGGTTTACATAAACATTTTTAAAATATCCTTTATCTAAAATTCATCAAAAATATGCATACTATATTTATCCGGACATTTGAAAATTCATAAACTTCATCATAAGAAGAAATCCCAATTTTTATTTAAAACAAAGGATTACACAAGGCAGTTATGGTCTCCTTACGTAGCCCCTTGTCACACCAGCATAGGACCTAAGTGTAAGGTGTGCTAAGGTGAGAGAATCCGAGGGAGGCTCGGACAACATCGCACGAGTAGTAATTTCTATCAGTTTGAACTTCTCGCATAGGCGATCCTGTTCTAGCTTCAAACGACGAAGTTCAGCTTGAGTTTGGACCAGAGCAAAGCCCAGTGGTGCTACCTCCTTCCCAAGTTCTGTTAGATGGGCTTTGATCGGTCCAAGACTACTGGGTGAGGTCATCGAATCTTCTTTCTATATTAATTAACCAAGATTGATTGTATTTAGAGACAATAGTCAAAACGTTTAGTTTCCAAAGGTCATATTGACCAATGGTCAAATAACAGTCAAAACCCAACAGTCTCATTTTAATTATACTCATGTTATCAAATGAAACATTTTTGTTGAGTATAAATATAACACATAAAATTAGGAAACAAGATTTATTTAAAATTTCGGGTCGTTACAATCTTCCCCCCTTAAGAAATTGCTTCCTCGAAATTTTTAAAATTGGGTTTTGAAATTTCATTGAAAGTCCCACATTGGAAAAGGAGTCAGTAAAAATATTACTTTAGAATAAAGAAAGGGAAGTACAAAGGTCACCCGAGTTAACCCACACTAGGATTCCATGTAGGAAAACATGGACATGGAGGAGAAAACAAAGGGTCATGTTCTGAGGGAGAGTGATAGAGAAAATGATTAGGAGAAAGTTAACCATAAGAAAATCCCAAAATTATGATGTGTGTAAACGGTCTTTGATTACCTAGTAGGAAACATAAACCAACAACATTTTTGTTTTACGTTTCTTTTCATAATTTTGAGGAATTCATTTACTACATAGAACAAAAACATAAGAAAATATACCTACCTTTATGTAGAGTTTCATCCTTTAATATGTTTCTACCCAAAAATAATCTTTTCTCCAAACGATGAGCATTCAAAAACACTTGGTCTCATCAAAACACAAGAATCATCTTCTAGAGAATCACATAATCCACAAAAGATTAACCATCTATTTCATCTATCTTTAAACATTATCCCAAAAACAGAAAGGGTAAGGTAAAACAACTCTTCAAAAAGAAATAATCCCATAGGAATGGAAACTAATTTTAAATCTTCAAAGTTCCATAGTACTACCCAGAGTTCATTATAGACCATTCCGTAAATAACTGTCCTTAAAAATCCTCAAAATAAACCAAACTAAGATTGAAACCCAAATACAAGAAGGATTTGATAACATAGTCTTCCAAGGTAAACTTTATCATTCATCTCCAAACAACATCAACCACTCCTAACATCTTATAACAAAAGTAACTAACCTAAACATATTTACCCCAAGATAGGTTAATCATTTCCATAAGTAACCTAAATTACTATAAGTCCGCCTTAAATTCATCGATTCTTCAAAATATAAGTCAACCTTACTCCTCAATGAAAATACCGTAGTAATCTATTTACCTCGATCATATAGGGTCCCCAAAATAGTGAACGTCTTCCAAAATAATAATCATCTTTTAATCCCCTAATCATCTCTGTCATATTAATATGGAAATCATCACATTTCCTATCACGT
The DNA here is from genome assembly GCA_963277665.1 of Viscum album. Classification (NCBI taxonomy): domain Eukaryota; kingdom Viridiplantae; phylum Streptophyta; class Magnoliopsida; order Santalales; family Viscaceae; genus Viscum; species Viscum album. The sequence goes on from OY728123.1 coordinate 1,764,592,153, forward strand.
TGGTTGTTGGGACATGTTCTTCCATTTCCCACCATTATCTAAGAAGATAAAGTATAATTAGGGGCTTAAATACTTCGCCAATAATCATGAAAAGGAAACTTTAAGCATAAAAGGATAAACTTGTAGAATAAAAGTATATCCTAACTTGCGATACCCTAGGTTCCAATCTAGGTTATCCATGATAGTATATTCTTATGTGAATCTTTGTTTTATTTTATCTTTCTTCCTTTAATTATGGTTCATTCTAAGATTATGAATTTACCAAAGCATATCCACCAGGAGTGTCATAACCAAGAGTACAGCAAGGCTCGTTGTCATGTACCAGTTCCCGTTTGAGTGTAGCTCAAAGCGGTGTTTTCGGGTTTTACCCCTATGTACATCTGTGCCAGAGCCACCTCTACCTGCTCGTATCCAGACAATGATGTATTTGCTTGGAAACCCCTTACTCAATACTCACCAAAATACCTAGATGATTTCCTATATTTAAACTTTTCTATAGGGTTCTTCCTAATGTTTTCATATCCTAATTTCCACAAATAACAAAACCATCCTTTGATACCAACTAGAGCATCCCGCCTTTTTATAACATAAACTTTCATTTCATTACACAAAACTGCGGATCTTTAAAGTTTAGTGTCTTGGAAACCAGGAACATAAAACATGAAAACATAAAACATTCTTCTTAAACACTTGAAAGGCTTCTCCTCATGTTTATCCTAGGTTCATTACTGCATCTCATAACCTAGGGACATACATCAAAAGAAAGGGTGAGCAGAAGGCCCAGTAAGGGAAACAAGAGAAACATTTTACATGTGAACTTGAGATACTTCAATAAGGTCATGAAAAGAACTTTAAGGCATGAGAAATAAATCATGAGATATATCATAATAAAAATAACATTTTTCATAACTTTAAGATGTGGCTATATCATTTAACATAGAAAATCATGAACATATCACCAAGGTCCATCCCCAAGGTGTCATTTGAAAATTACCAAGGTTATTCACCAAGATATCGTGAAAATTGTAATCTCTAGTGGTTACATCATTACCCAATGCATTGGAGCGCTATCAGGGCGCACCCTTAAATTTGAATTTATTATCATGTGAGCCACAAATATCATTATCAAAAATTTCATAAATAACCCATATAGCACAAAATAAATGGGTATCATTTCATAATCATAACGTTTTGAAAACTGCTTTAAAGACATGATCTAAATGTCACTTTAAACCCACGGAAAGGGAAAGTGGGTCTCATGTATGTAAATCCCAGAATTTAAAATAGAACATTTTGATATATATGTGAATACATTTTTAGAAATAAGGGCTTTGAGTATTCACTTTATAACATAATATAATTTTGAAAAAAGAGAGAGGCATTTTGAGACGAAAATTCTGCAGCATAACAGCTATGTTACAAGGTTTTAGAAAACATTTAAAAGAGAGGGGACATGGGTCACCCACTCATAAATGATCCATAAAATAGTAGTGGGACAAAATATATGGGATTTAAGAACATGGTTATTAAATTTGAAAGATATACCATATGAAATGAAAAACATGGAAGTGAGACAAAAATAAGATTTCTCTTATGAAAATTCGGTAGCCTAACGGCGTCACTTAAACTTCAATAAAAAATTATTTGAAAAGATAAAATAGGGTCTCTAATAATATGATCATAATAGATCAGTATGATAGATATAGAGATCATACCCCAACATAATAAAAAGGAACTTGAAAGACTTGACATGAAAATCGAACTTGAAAAATGAGAAGGGTGAAAGAATCCCTTAAAAATTCGGCTGCCTAACGGCGTCACTTAAACTTCAATAAAAAATGATTTAAAAAGATCAAATAGGGTCTCTCATCATATGATAACAAGAGATCAGTATGATAGATATATAGATCACACCCCAACATAATAAAAAGGAACTTGAAAGACTTGACATGAAAATCGAACTTGAAAAATGAGAACGGTGAAAGAATCCCTTAAAAATTCAGCAGCCTAACAGCGTCACTTAAACTTCAATAAAAAATGATTTAAAAAGATAAAATAGGGTCTCTCATCATATGATCATAAGAGATCAGTATGATAGATACAGAGATCATAACCCAACATAATAAAAAGGAACTTGAAAGACTTGACATGAAAATCGAACTTGAAAAATGAGAAGGGTGAAAGAATCCCTTAAACATTCGGCAGCCTAACGACATCACATAAACTTTCATAAAGAAAATGATGAGAGTAAGAGGGGATATCTCATAATATAAAAAAGAAAAGGGAAGTAAGAGGAATATAAAATAACATCCTCTCACATAAGAACATGGAGTATAAAAGGAATGACATAAAAGAGATTACATGAAAAGAAAGAGAGAGGTCAAATCCCTTACCTTAAAACGTAACTCTTAAAACTCAAAGGTTGGGACCTTGAGTGCTTGGGGGCACCTTGGGAGGAATCCTTGGGAGGTAATGAGACCAGAACTTCATTGAGGATGGTTTTTGAGTCGAAAAGATGAGAGGAGGGCTTGGTATTTATAGGGAAAGTGAGGGGACAAGGCATTAATGGCCAAGGGACACCTCAAAAGTGGTTTTCTCAAAATCATGGTCCCTCCCATGGTACTTCCCATAGAGTTAGGCCACATGGGGACCCCCACAAAATAATTCATCCTCTTTAGTCGACCATTCCTTAAAATATCTCATGACATCATCATGACATATTCATGATGTCATTAAACATACCGAAACCCTAAAACTGTATTTTTACTATTCACTGAAAATTCACCTTTCTCAGAAAAATCCCAAAATTTTTACATTAACCAAATATCAACGATCTGATTTCAAAAATGATTTCTATTTTATAAAAATAATTTTCTAAATATTTTTAATTCATTTTTTAAATAAACACACTATTCACCAAAAATTCATTTTTTTCAGAAAAATCCCCAAAAATTACCTTAACATAATATCGATGCTCTGAGTTCAAAAATGAAATCCATTTTATAAAAATAATTTTATAATTATTTTTAATTTAATTTTTAATTAAAAATCCCTATTCACCCGAAAAAACTAATACTTTAATAATAATTTATGAAACTATTATTTACCCATTTTATTGAATCTCATTACTTAATCTAGGTGTCTAAATTATATTAAAACTTATTTTGAGTGAAATTACTAATCCATTTTGTCACATTACTAATCCTAAGCGTAAAATCACTATTCATAATTTACTATTCATCAAAAATCAAGTTGATCTTATTAGACTCGAAATTTCGTACTGAACATAGTTATAGAAGACCATTTTTTGAAAATCATTACACATTTTTATTTATTTAAGGTTTACATAAACATTTTTAAAATATCCTTTATCTAAAATTCATCAAAAATATGCATACTATATTTATCCGGACATTTGAAAATTCATAAACTTCATCATAAGAAGAAATCACAATTTTTATTTAAAACAAAGGATTACACAAGGCAGTTATGGTCTCCTTATGTAGCCCCTTGTCACACCAGCATAGAACCTAAGTGTAAGGTGCGCTAAGGTGAGAGAATCTGAGGGAGGCTCGGACAACATCGCATGAGTAGTAATTTCTATCAGTTTGAACTTCTCGCAAAGACGATCCCGTTCTAGTTTCAAACGACGAAGTTCAGCTTGGGTTTCGACCAGAGCAAAGCCCAGTGGTGCTACCTCCTTCCCAAGTTCTCTTAGATGGGCTTCGATCGGTCCAAGACTACTGGGTGAGGTCATCGAATCTTATTTCTATATTAATTAACCAAGATTGCTTGTATTTAGAGACAATAGTCAAAACGTTTAGTTTCCAACGGTCATATTGACCAATGGTCAAATAACAGTCAAAACCCAACAGTATCATTTTAATTATACTCATGATATCAAATTAAACATTTTTGTTGAGTATAAATATAACACATAAAATTAGGAAACAAGATTTATTTAAAATTTCGGGTCGTTACAGTAGATAATCTCTAGGAGTTGTAGTGAGATATTTTTCTTTGTTGATGTTTAAGTGATGGTGGTGAAAAAATCAGATATATTAATCTCGCCCGTGCTAGCTGCTGATATCCATGTTGAGTTGACCTATTTATTTTTCCCAAAATGATGGTGCATTCTACCCTATTAGAGGCAAGAAATGATATTCAATGGCTTCCAGGTTAAATTAGACTAGTTTATTAGACAATGAGTATCTCAAAATAATCCACTCCACTCTTATGTATCACAAATATCCCTCTTGTTAATGTGTGTTTTCTGGAGGAGATATATTGACCATGGCCTAGGAATCACGCCATGTAGATATGTTGTCATTTATTAATTTTTTATTGAGTCACCATAGATTTTCCAACATAGTTACATATTGAAATATATTTTACTCAGTAGTGGTAATGTTAACTATTTTAGGTGACAGATAAGCTGTTGATATATCCACACATTTCCCTATCATTAACTAAAGTCATCAAATTATGTGGTATATGGATGTTTAAAGGAACTCCCATGCTATGATTTTATCTCTGACATCGAGTATGCATGAATTTTTCATTATTATTATTGTGGATCATGTTTTGAATAGATGTTTCCAAGTTACATGATCCTATTTTGTAATAATTCTGTATGCCATGAAATAGAATGGCGTCGATAAATTCACTAAAAAAAACAAGTATTAGGAATCATATCCTTATCTTTGTTAGAGTATAGTAGTAATTTATCTTCCATAAAATATCCATCGAGGTATAGATCATAATTATCCCTATCATCTAGTTTCTTTATGGGATGCTTTTACATCCTATAAACCACTTTTTGTGGAGCATTCAATCATTTTGAGGTTTTCCCCCCAATGATCCCCCAATATGGGTTTATATAATATTATTATGAGATCCCCTAAAAAATCATTAAACATGCACTAAATTAAGGAGATAAACCAAAAAATAGGAGAGACTACAGGGGTGCTTCATTTGATGCTTATATCCTCCTTGACAAAAACTTCATTAGAGGAGGGGTAGGTAAAAATGACACAATCCTAATAGGATGTGGTGGATATTTATATGACAAAACCATTACCTTACCCCACTATAGATAAGATTATTTTGGGTGCAAAGATTTTGGAAACAATTAAACAGGCCTTATGGGATATGGTTTCTCTTGTATTACCACTATAGATTTAATCATGTATTTATTGTCCTTTCAGGATTCTATATTAGAATGAGATGGATGAATTACCATTTTAATTGTTATAACCACTTTCCCCCATTTTGTTTCCATGATTACTGGTTTTTTCCCACAAATAGTAGGTCTTTTGACCATTTTGGAAACATGATGTGGGATTCGATCAATGGATCACTCTCACTATGTATAATTTATCTAATATTGAGGACCCATAGAATATTTTTTTATGGTATAAGAAGAATATTTAGACCTAATTATTGAGAATTTTCCAAAATAAATGACATTTTAAACCTCCTTTTTGGGAAAACATTGTTGGATCATATTCAGAGTAAAGTGAGAAGCTCTATATTTTACATACCTTCTAATATACATATATGGTGGTATTTTAGTGATTATAAAATTAGAAACATTATATTAATATGTTATAATAGTTTGTAACACTAATTATACTTCCCTAACATAGGATTATCTTCCACTAAAAAATATTTAAGGTAATACTAGATCAAATATGATTCATCATCATAATATGTATAGTGTAATCCTTATAAGAAAAGTATCTAGTTGGTAGATGAAAAAGATTCATAATTTTTTTTCAATGAATATATTGTATAAATTCAACTTTTAGTTCCATTCGAATGTCATAATGGGGAATTTAAAATAATCTAAAACATGACTAGGATTATATCCTCGACAAATTTTTTTTATGATTATGGAGTTCTCATCATCATCTATGAGGGTTTATTTTTTCAGATCCAACCATAAAGTTAATCTATTCAAAAACTTTTTAAATAAGAGTAGGTTAAATTAGAACAAACTAACTTCATCAAAGGGTAAATGGTCTCAATGTGTCATAGACGATGACCTATAACATCAAATTCCTTTTAAAAAATATGATATATCAATGATTTATGATGATACACCAGACGTATCTAACATTGATCTCTCAAGTAACTCTCAGTATGTGAAAACAATATAACATACTTATCATAAGGAGGACCTTCACTATGAATAGATATGACATTGTGGGTAGATCCTTAACAATGAGCACCATAGGTAGGGCCACCATGGTTGATTTTCATTTCACAGTTATGGAGAGGGCCTCCCTTTTAGATAAATTTTCTATCATAGAGTGAATTTATGTAACATATACCCTATAGGGGACCTTAATTTTCATTATCATGGATTCTATATGGATAATATCCATGGTTTCTATATCATTGGGATCCGTCAAAGGGATTATCATCTCATTGTATATTTTATTTTTTATAAAAATAATAACTACAAGGTATACTCTAGTGAGGAATTACATAGTTATTAGCTTAAAATCCTTGAGTAATATCTCTTAAATCATAAATTTATGATGAAATATCATGTGGATAACCATCTTTCATGATGATTATCAGGTTCTGTGGAGGTAATCTAAAACATGCATCCATAAGAGGACATTTATGAATAGTCGTTAATTTATTTTAGGGAGGAACTCTATGACAGTTACTCTTGGGAAGGACTCCATTACTGTTTATTTTCTAGGTGTAGGAATGATATCTATGATAATATTTTCCTTTTGATGTTGATGCAGAGATTATATATTAATGGGAAATTATCAAAATATTCTCATGATACTCAAGATCATTAATATAACCTATGAAAAAAGAGATTATCTATAACTATAGATTTCCCTTAGTAAGATATCCTTCATGATATTCTGATAGAGAAAAATGATATTCAAACCTTAATTACAATTGGGGTCACAAAATGCTGGTAGTGACCCTTGTTAATAGGTTCCCTCCTAGGAAGTTCCTCATCTTTTGAAAGAATATATGATCAATCATCGTGGGAGTGAGAAAATATATAATACTTTTCTTACACACTCATTAAAATATACCGATAAAATTCTACAGTGATGATGAGAATAAGGATGAAATATTTCTTCTGAGATTCCATTACAGTATATTGAGAATTTTCATGAGTCTTAAAATGAACAATGATGTAACCATACACCCAGGTTTCAATCAAAATACTCATGTGAACTTCTGAAGTGATGAATAAAATTGGGAGAAGCGCATATTACTATGATTATATTCAAATATGATAATCAAATTACATGGTGTGGATTTCAATATAGATGTCAGAATACTCCTAGTATTATATAAAAGCATGCCATTGAACTTAAAATTAGTTGATTAAAAAAAATATGAGACCATGTTTCAATGATTCATCAGAATATGATAATGAACTTCATAGGTGTTGATCAAAATAGGTATATGATCTTACTCCCAGATTTTCATACCTATATTCCCCTGATAACACTTGTTCCTAGGTACCATAGCTTAGAAAATGTGGTATGGGATCTTTTGGTTTATTTCATCTTTATATTTTTGTGGAAGTATGGCTATATGGTATTGATGTTGATAATATTTGGAATGATCCCTCTACAGTAGCTCATGACTTTCTATAAAAAAAAATTAAACATCATTCACTACCTTCCTAAGGTAGGGTAGGTAACTAAAACTATGTTCTCAGGATAGACAAACTAAATGGTTAGATGTGGCCTATGTTACCAAGTAATTCCTTATATCTCATTTTTATAAGATGAACTATGAGGAACCATCCTCTATATTGTTTCATGAACCACATTAACTGTTAGGATAGAGCTATTGAGTTGGAAGTCTCATACCTATGTGTTCACAAACCAGCAATGGACACAATCAGATAGAGTATATATAAATCTATTCTCTAAGTTTATGAACATCATTTTCTTCAATATATACATTTTTTAGAATGGTTGATAGTATTCATACGATGAAGCTTTGTTGCTCCCTATAATAGTCTTTCTAGGAAACATGGCATGTGACCGGGTAATTGATGATTCCATTTCAATGCAATTGGTGGAACTAATATAATTCAAACACAAATAAGTAACTATTTATTAAAACATAAAAGGAAATGGTTTTTGGACAATTGAAATATTTCATAAGTAAATAATTTCAAACGAGGTTTACAATTTTTGTTATGATGTTACCTTTACAACAACTCCTTTTGAGTCTTTATACCTAAATTCAAACTCTAAAAGGTTTCTAGGAGATACCAACAACACTTTAAATTTTTTATTGGATAAGAGGATAAAAAATTGTATAATCCCTTAAGGGATATTATTTCCTAGTCCAAGACTATATTTTATATTTAAGATGGATTTTGGAAATCCATCCTAGAAACAATAGAAGTTACTTAGGTCTTGAGAGTGATAGATTATTACTATTAATCATTTTGAATGTCTATATGTATCATAATTTATGAATCTATCTGTTGTTTTTTGGATATAAAATGATTTAATTTTACATAATTCTTAACTCAATAATTTATCTCTATCTAGGAAAGAGATATGTTTTTTCAATGTGGTTTCAAGACTGTAAGATTAGATTCTTATATATCCATATGAAGGGAATTAGAACCCACATAATTTAGATTTTCTTAATGGTAAATGTACTATGTTGTATTGTTATGTGATAAAGAACATTGTGGATCCATTCATGGTAATACAACCAATACCAATTAAAATATCTTTTAAGGTTGTGTGTCTGGGACCTATTTTGAGTCGACTAAAATCATTCAGAATGTAGTATATAATATTATGTTTAAATCCATGTATCTTGATATACTAGGTTAAAGGATCCTATAAATGGTTGGTGTGGGAAATATTTATGAATTTATATGGTTGGAATATAAACCCAACAGGAAGTCCATGGTCTTTTCAGCTCATCAATGGGGAATTTGGAGTTGAACAACCATGTAGACATTGTTAGGGATTAAACATGGTATGAGGCCCATATATATAAATACATATATATATTCGAACATCTTTTTTGTTATAAACTAAATGGGAATGGATTAATAAAAACATACGTGATATGAATCATTATAGAAGTGTACAAACTTAATCAAAATTGTATGTCCAGATATATTCAAACAATAGTTTTAAATTGATAACTATGTGTGGAATGATGACTAGACTCACCTTAGTTGTGATACAATGAGGAATATTTAAGAATTAAACCCATTTAGAGGCCTATATATACATCCTTGGATTATTTATTGGATTATGGAAGCCCTAACAGATGTTATAAGGCTATAAAAACCATCTTGGATGGTTAGGATGAGTATCATGAGGTATGTTGTTTTCATCGGTGGCCTCATGATATAAACCATCATTATTAGTGGATGAAATGACAATTTATATAAGGACCCAGCTGTAAACATTACATAATATTGAAATAATTAAATAATTCTCATTGATGATCTTTTTAGGTTTATATATTTAGAGAATTTGGTCATAAAATATACATAACTACTTGAATATTACATGTAGGCACTTCTACTCAGTTTAATTTTTTTTTTCTTAAAATAAAAACCCTTGAAAAAAGAGTCCTGATTAGTTCAATTTTTAGACAACATGATTTTTCCATGATCCTATCCTTGACCCTATTCATCTTTATGTCCTTTGAAAAACATTTCAAAACATGGGATGAGAATTAAAAAAATCAGTAAGGGATACACAAAGAAGGAAAACTGTTAGTTTTTCAAAACAAAAAGTAAACCATGAATACTTTATCATAAGTAATACTTTCCACCTGTATGAATAAGTAAATACTCTTCACTAAATAAAAGATCATTGCTTACCCTTTTTTAACCAAAAGATTACCATAAAACCCATAGAAATAACACATAACATATAAAGGCAACTTGGGACATATATATACTTAAATGGAATAACCATACAATTGACTTATACACATATCACTAAATGAAATAGCCATACGACCAAATTCCATACCCAATGCATTGGAGGTTATAATGTAACCACTCGAACTAGTATATCAAAACACCACCCGTTATTTGGTATATCACATAACCACTCGTCAAATGTCCAAGTACCATTATAAAATCATAACACATAAAAAATTGAAAATATAAATATTTCAATAATAACATTTCATTTTCAATAAAAATAAATAATTTCAAGATATTAAAGTGATAAATAAATTTAAAAAACCATTTTCAATACCGTCACACCCAAAAAAAAGAATAAGGTGTTTTTTCATTTTAAAATCATTAAGGATTATAGAGTAAGCCAACTAACGATTATGACGACAGAGAGGTCATTGTCACGCAAACGTTAAAAACATTCATTTTTCTATTTTGTAAAACACCTCATAGAAATAATATTCCATTTGAATGAATTTAAAATTCAAAGGGTTTTATTATATATCGTAAAAAAAGTTGTGTATAAATTAAAGTATGCCTCAATGAAAGGAGATTGAGACGAAGTCCCTTACCTCATGTCTGACATGATCCGTTCGTTCTTTAATTTCCTGAACAATAAACTTAAGTTAATTTATACATTATTAAGAACCATTTTCATGTTTATTACTTCTTTTATATCACTTATTTCATTTCTATAACAATTAGTTAATTATTTTAGTCCATATCGAACATTTTGTCGATGTTCGGAACTTGAGTTAAAATGAACTTATTATAATTGCAAGTTGTTCATGTGGTCAAAATTCCATTATTTATAGATTTATATTCATGATTTATATATCATATATATCATACATATCATATATATCATATATATCATATATATCATATATATCATATATATCATATATATCATATATATCATATATATCATATATATCATATATATATATATATATATATATTTATAACAGTACATAACATTTGGAGATAAGAAATGAAATGCACTATTCATGGAGACGGTAAGTCGTACGTACGCATGAACGCTACTTTAATATCTATTTTGTATTTTAATGGAATGAAAACTTAATTATACAAATGTATATTATAATTACAATATAATATTATATATAATTTCATTAACTTCATCCTTTATATGTCCCATGTATGTCATGAACGAGTCATATCACTTTGTGGGGGTGGTAGTCCACACTTCCTCAAATGAAATTATCATATTTACCCATAATGGAAACCATAAAGGTATGATATAAATGAAAAATATAGAAGCATAGGGAAAATATAAATATAATATATATTAGATATAAATATAGTTCCACTATTATGGCTACCATGAGAGGCAATAGGAGATAATTTAACAATGATTGTTTCGAGAGGTCATAGTTTTCCATCCACAGAAATAATATGTTCTTTACCCATTAGACGGAGGTGATTGTAAGTGTAATTCAAATCCATCACATAACAACAACCTGGTATATTGATAATTTTTTTGCTTCTATGGAATAATGGAATAAAAAGAGTTTAGGGGGTTGAGAAGAAAAACAAAACAAAATAACATAAGATAATATGTTACCTTTAAATAGGATAACTCTATTTGGTATGAACCAAAATGCTTTCTTGAAGTGATTTCTGCCTAAGGTAAGGATTCTGAGTGAAACAGAGGGATCTTGAGAGATTATTTTGGTAGAGGATGGATGATACAAGGGGCTTGAGAGGTGTGAGTAAAGGGTTAGAGGTCAAGGCTTTTTATAAGGGGTGGAGGGGCTCTTTAAAAAATTTTGAAAATATTATTTTATTGTATACTTATTTTCGGTTTATAAGGGTCCAAAACTCATTAAAGTCGAAGATAAGATAACTCATGTTCTAAATAAAATCATCCTATAAGAATTTTAATTTTTTTGGATATTTTTTGAATCGTTATAATCTTATTTATTTAAATCATTCATTAATGAGGTTAACACTGCATCATTATTGTGTCATAAATAATTTTATTTATTTGACGGTTAAAAATTAAAAAAAAAAACCATGTTATAGGAAATATATTTATCTTTATAAAGTATATTTATATTCATTTATATCAATTATATAACCCTACATTAAAATTATTTTAGCAAAACAATACATGTTTATGATATTTATATTTTTACTTTAAATAAAAAGTTATTAATGTCATTATCTTACCCAAGTAGATTTAAAAGGCCTAAAGTCCCACCCAAGGATTTTCATGGTCATAAATTACTCATCCAATAAGGTCAAGACATGTGTTTAGGTAATTTTATATTATTATAATATTGTTTTTACCTTGAATTACCCTATTTACCTTTAACTAGGGTAAATAAAAGTCAAAAGTTACTATTCACAAAAATTATTTTCATCTTATTGAACCAAGTTTTACTTAATAATTACAACCATGTATATAGAATTTTTGAACTTTAATTCACTAATATAGTAAAATTTTATTTAAATGAAAATGTCATCTTTTTAACTACTACTTAGTATTTTTTCTATTCATTAAAAATTGATGTTTTCCAAAAAAATACCAAAAATTAAGCCTAAGATATATTTGATATTCCAAATTGAAAAATAATATCTATTTTACCAAATTAAAACATATAATTTGGACTAATTAGTTTAAAATTAATTCCCATCGTTAGAATAGAAAGCATGTTTTTAGGAAATAATAACCTCAAAAGACTGACACTTGTTTATGTCTAATTTAAAAGTGAAATTACTTCCAATGACCAACATTGGATTAAATGGTAAAAATATAAACTTTAAAACAAATTAAAAATTTAATATAAACATATAAATAAATTATATTAAAAGAATGTTTGGAATTAAAATTCCGTATTTTTTACTATTCAATAAAAAATGGATTTTATCAGAAAAATACCAAAGATTTACCTAAAGTAAATTTTATATCCCGATTATAAAGATGATTTTTATTTTATCAAATAGATCATATAAAAGTGACCAAAACTATATTTAAAGAGTGTTCTCCATTAAAAGGGGGTAAATCAACCTATTAAATAATATTAGAGTATTTATGCTTAAAATTACATTCATTCACATTTTAAGCCTCTAACTTTTATTGGATAAATGTAAAAACATTTAAAACACATGTATAATCATATTGAAATTTGTTATATTCATTCCCTCCAATAAAATGACTTGTCTTTAACTACCATTTAAAATAATATATTATTATTATTTTTCCGTATAACTCAGCATTGTGTGCAACTTAAGATTTCAAAGAAACCTGTTGTTGTGTATCAGGTACGCTATCGAACATAGAATCCGCTTCAAATTAAAATTATTATTTTATTCAAAAATATTAATAAATATGAAAATGTATTACTCTTTATTTACCTAGGATGTTACATCCTTACCCCTTATATAAATTGCATCCTCGCAATTTTATTCACTTATCAGATAAATGGGGGTATTTATCCCTCATAGGATTTTTATATTCCCATGTTGCCTCTTCAACCATATGGTTTTCTACAAAAACTTTACGTAAGAATTACCTTATTCCACAACATTTTCCCTCTTTGGTCAAGAATCTAGACTGGTTGTTCCTTATAAGAGAGATTCTCTTCCAACTGAACTACCTATGGGATCCAAACATTAGATGGACCTGGCATATAATTTATCGACATTGAAACATGAAAAAAATTATGTACCTTTGATAAACATGGAGGTAACCACTCTGTATGCAACTGATCCAAATTTATCCAAGATTTCGTAAGGTCTAAGGAAACTTAGACTCAACATTCCCTTATTACCAAAATGCTTCACACTTTTCCATGAAGAAACTTTGAGAGAGACAAGATAACCTACCTCAAAAGAAAGATCCACCCTTTAGTTAGCTGCATTACTTTTTTTGCTTGCTCTAAGCTTTTATCATGTTATTCTAAATGAACTGAACTTTTTCATCCATCTCTTCTACCAATTCTTGTCCCATCAACTTCCTTTCACCTTCTTCATCCCAAAAAAGATGGAGTTTGACTCCGCTTCCCATATAATGCCTCAAATGGTGCCATTTTTATACTAGAATGAAAACTGTTATTATAAAAAAATTCAACCAAAGAAAGGTTTTGGTCCCAAATTCCCTTTTAATCCATTGATGAAGCACATAGAATATCCTCCATGGTCTGAATTGTTCGTTGTGACTGCCCATATTATTGGGGATTAAAAGCTATACTAAATTTTAATTCAGTACCCAACAAATTTTGAACGCCTTTCCAAAAGATAGAAGTAAATCTCATATCACAATCAGATACAATGGAGAGGGGAACTCCATGCAACTTGACTATATCATTAACATTCAACTGAGAAATTTGATCTAGAGACAAAGTATCTCAAATAATAATTAAATGAGCATATTTAGTCAATAGATCAACAATAACCTATATTGCATTATTACTACAACATTTCATTAGTAATCCCACAATGATTTCCATGGATATATTTTCCCATTTCCACTCTACAACCGGTAAAGACTGAAGTATCCATTACAGTAACAACCGCTCTAGTTTAACCTGTTGAAAATTCAAACACTTCATAATAATGTTAGAAATATCTCTATTCATTCAATACCACTAGTAATACTCCCAAATATCTTTGTACATCTTAGTACTGCCAGGATGAATTGAAAACGGAGAATATGAGCTTCAGATAACAACTGATTCTTCAACTGTGAATCAAAAGGCACACATAATCTCTTTACAAACCTCAAAAAATAATCATTATCAATATTAAAATCTGGTAACTTACCCTTCTGAACCAACTCAACCTTTTTCTGTAACTCACTGTCTTCCTTCTGTGCTTGCTTAATTCTGTCTGATTGAGATGATTCCGCTGACACCTGGAACAAAATAGTGGAATTTCCACCACCAAAAAACTTCAATGCCAATGTTCATCAAGTCCTTAATCAAAGGATCCTGTTCCAAATGAAACAAGGTTAATGAAGCATTAATTTTTTCAAGTCAAAGCATCAACCAATTTATTTTCTTTTCTTGGATGGTAATGGATTCTGAAATCATAATCCTTGATTAATTCCAACCATCTCCTCTGTATCATGTTTAATTCTTTCCTAGGGAATATATACTGAAAACTTTTTTTATTAGTATATATTTCACATTTTACTCCATAGAAATTATTCCTCCAAAATTTTAAATCAAAAACAATAGCAGCTAAATCCAAATCATGTGTATGGAGATTTAACTCACATGGTTTAAATTGACATGAATTATAAGCAATTAACTAATCATTCTTCATAAGGAAACTTCCATGTCCTTTCAACAAAGCATCACTGTAGATAACAAACTCACCATTTCTGGAAGGTAATTCCAAAACAAGAGCATTCAAAAATCTTCTTTTCAATTCCTAAAAACATTCATCACATTCTTTTGTCCAAATGAACTTAACACCTTTTCAAGTTAACTTAGTTATTGGTCTAGATAACCATGCAAAAGTTTTAACAAACCTCTTGTAATAACCTACCAAACCAAGAAAACTATGGATCTCAGTAATATTTGTGGGTCTTGGCCATTCTTCAATAACTTTTTTTAGCAGGATCAATAGTCATGCTATCTATTGAAACAATGTGACCAAGGTACAAAATTTATTGCAACCAAAACTCACACTTGCTGAATTTCCCATATAGTTTCATTTCATTTAATGTTATCAAGAAAATGATTAAATGACATTCATGGTCCTATATAATTTTAGAATAAACCAAAATATCTTCAACAAACACAACCACTATTTATCACCTAATTCAAATTAGCCATCACTGCAGTAAACTGTTCAATTCAGATTCTGACCATCTCTGTATGGTGATTTTGAAGGTCATTTCCCTATGTGGCCTTCCCATCACAACTGCCCTATTTCCTCTATGAAAAACCATTCTGAACACAGAAATATCTTAGGTGAGGCAACATGGAAATCTGTAAATTCTACAACATTTCAATATTAACATAAATTAATTTATGGGCATTAATTTAACAATATCCTAACTAATAAAGTTGTATAAAATGACCTCTGATAAAAACTATAAGGACCCAGCCTTAAATATTACATAATCTTGAATTAAGTCAATAATTCCCATTTAGGATCTTTTCAGATTTTGAGAATTGGAGAACTATGTCATAACATATACAAAACAACTTGAATATTACATGTAGACACTTCTACTTAGTTTCTATTTTTTATAAAATAAAAACTCTTGAAAAATGAGTCATGTCTAGGTATGTGTTTTAGACAACATGACTTTTACTTGATCCCATAGTTGACCCTATTCATCATTAAGTCCTATGAAAAACATTTCAAAACTTGGGATGAACCTAAAAAGCTCAGTAAGGCATACACAAAGAAGTAAAACTGTTAATTTTTCAAAAAAAGTAAACCATGAATACTTTATCAAAAGTAATAATTTTCACCTTTATGAAGTAATAATAATATTCACTGAATAAAAGATCATTTATTACCA
Source organism: Viscum album (assembly GCA_963277665.1). NCBI lineage: Eukaryota > Viridiplantae > Streptophyta > Magnoliopsida > Santalales > Viscaceae > Viscum > Viscum album. Next base: position 1,764,608,607 of record OY728123.1, read on the forward strand.
TTTTATAACCAAAATATCACTATAAAATTGATATAAAGAACACATAACATATAAAGGTAACTTGTGACATAAACATACTTAAATGAAATAAACATATGGTGAACTTCCAAACATATCACTAAATGGAATAGCCATAAAACTGACTTCCTTACCCAATGAATTGGAGGTTATAATGTAACCACCTGTCCTAGTTCATCATAGCACCACCCAACATTTTTTTATCACATAACCACCCATCAAATGTCTAAGTATCATTATAAAATCATAACACATAAAATATTGCAAATATAAATATTTCACTAATAACATTTTATTTACAATCAAAATAAATCATTTCAAGATATTGAAATAATAAATCGATTTCAAAAACCATTTTTAATACCAAAAAACTCAAAAAAAATAATAAGGGGTTTCTTTTTCATTTTAAAAACTTTACGGATTATAGAGGAAGCCAAAAAACGATTACGGTGGTGGAGAGGTCATTGTCACTGCAAACGTTTAAAAAATTTCTTTTGTCATTTTGTAAAACACTTAAAAAAATATTCCCTTTGAATGAAATTAATATTAAAAGGGTTTTATTATATATCATATAAAATAAATTCATGTATCAATCAAATTATGCCTAAATGAAAGGAGATTGAGACAAAGTCCCTTACCTCGTGTCTGACTTGACCCGTTCGTTCTTTAATTTCCTGAATAATAAACATAAGATAATTTATACATTCTTATGAACCATTTTCAGGGTTATTATTCTTTTTATATCACATATTACCTTTCTAAAACAATAAGTTAATTATTTGAGTTCATATCGAACATTTTGTCGATGTTCGGAACTTGAGCTAAAAAAGAACTTATTGTTATTACAAGTTGTTCATGTGGTCAAAAGTCCATTATCTCAAAAACGATATTCATGATTTAGATACAATATATATAATATAGATCATATATATATATATATATATGTATTTATGACAGTACATAACATTTTGAGATAAGAAATGAAATGCACCGTTCATGGAGATGGTAAGCCGTACGTACGGATGAACGCAACTTTCATTTCTATTTAGTATTTTATTGTAATGAAAACTTAACTATAAGTAGGTATATTATAATTCAAGTATAATATCATATATAATTTCAATAAATTCATACTTTATACATCACACATATGGAATGAACGAGTCATATCACTTTGAGGGGGAGGTAGTCTATAGTTACTCAAATGAAATAATCGCGTTTACCCAAAATGGAAACCATAAGGGTATGATATAAATGAAAAATACAGTAGAATAAAGAAAATATAATATAATATATATCACATATAAATAAAGTTCCATAATAATGGCTACCATGAAAGGCATTAGGAGATAATTGAATAATCATCGTTTCATGAGGCGTTAGTTTACCGTCCATAGAAACTGTATGTTCTTTACCCATTAGACGAAGGTGTGTGTATGTTTAGTTAAAATAATTCTCATAAAAACAACCTATAATATTGATTATACTTGTGTAGATATAAAATAATGGAATAAAAAGTGTTTAGGGGTTGGAGAAGGAAAATAAAACAAAAGATCTCAACAGAAGACGTTACCTTTAAATTGAGTAACTCCCTTTGGTTTGAACCAAAAGGATTTCTTGAAGTGATTTATACCTAAGGTAAGGCTTATAGGTGGAATATAGGGACATTGAGAAATTATTTTGGCAGAGTTTGGATGATCAAAGGGGCTTGAGAGGTGTGAGAGATGGGTTAGAGGTGAGGGATTTTTATAAGGGAGAGGAGGAGGTATTTAGGAATGTTTGAAAATATTATTTTATTATATAATTATTTTCGATTTATAAAGGTCCACAACTCATTAAAGTCGAATATAAGATGCCTCATGTTCAAAATAAATTCATCCAAAAATAATTCGACAGGTTTTGTATATTTTTTAATCATTATATTTCTTATTTATTTAAATCATTCATTAATGAGATAAACATTGCATCATTATTGTGTCATAAATAATTTTATTTCTTTGATTTTTAAAAATTATAAAAAAGTTACCATGATATAGGAAATATCATTATCTCTATATTAAATATTTATATTAAAAAATATCAATTATATAACCCCACATTAAAAGTAATTTAGCAAAACAATATATGTTTATGATATTTTTATTTTTACTTTAAATAAAATGTTATTAATGTCATTATCTTACCCAAGTGGATTTAAAAGGCCAAAATTCTCACCCAAGGATTTTCTTGGACAACCATTTCTCATGAAATAATGTTAGGACATGTGTTAAGGTCAATTTATATTATTATAACATTGTTTTTACCTTGAATTACCCTATATACCTGTAACCAGGGCAAATAAAAGTCCAAAGATTCTATTCACCAAAAAATATTTTCATATTATTTAACAACATTTTACTTACTAATAACAACCATGTATGTCATATTTTTTAAATTCAATTCACAGAAGTGGTAAAAATTAACTTAAATGAAAAATTCCCCTTTTTGACTACTAAATTATGTTTTCAATATTCATAAAAAGTTGACGTTTTTCTAAAAAATACAAAAAATTTAGTCTAAGCTATATTTGAAACTTTTAATTCAAAAATTATGACTATTTTACCTAATTCAAAACATATAATCTGGAATAATTAATTCAAAATTAATTCCCATTGTCAAAACAACAAGCGTGTATTTAAGAAATAATAATTATCAAAATATTGACACGTGTTTATATCCAATTTCAAAGTGAAATTACTTCCAATGAACAACATTGGATTAAATGGTAAAAATATAATATAATTACAATTTAAAACCCATTAAAAGTTAATATAATCATATAAATAAATTAGATTAAAATGCAGTTTGGAATTAAAATACAATATTTTTCACTATTCATTAAAAATTGAATTTTATCAGAAAAATACCAAACAATTTACCCGAAGTAAATTTTGATGTCTCGATTCTAAAAAATAATTTTATTTTTTCCAATAGAACATATAAAATTTTCCAAAACATTATTTAAAGAGGGTTCTCCATTAAAATGTGGTAAGTCAACCTTTTAAAGTATATTGGAGTATTTATGCTTAAAGTTATATTCGTTCACATTTTAAGCCTCTAACTTTTATTGGATAAATGTAAAAACATTAAAAAAACATGTATAATCATATTGTAGTTCGTTCTATTCATTCCTTCCAATTCAATGGCTAGGAATTAACTACCATTTAAAACAATATTATATTATTATTTTTCAGTATGAATCATCATTGTGTGCAAAGTCAGATTTCAAAGAAACTCATTGTTGTGTATCAGGTATTCCATCAAACATAACATCCCCTTTAAAGTAAAGTTAATATTTTATTCATAAATATAAATAAATATATAAAATGTATTATTTTTTATTTACTTGGGATGTAACAGTTTACACCAGAAACATCATATAACTTGGGTGGGGGGGACATGAGGAGTATTTCTCATGAATACCATAATCCCCATTAGAAATGGAATGCAAGATATAGGGGGGTCACTATATTATCCCACATCTGGTCTATGAGAACTGGGTGGTGACAAAACAATATTTTTCATTATGTGACCTTAGGAAAAATAGGTGTGTATGCCAGAGGATACAGACAACTATCAGGGGTATATGCTGCTATGGTGGAGACACTATACACCCATGACTAGAAACAATAGTATAAATAAAGGAAACTAGATAAACCAACATAATATTGTAGATATAAATACATATATGTGTCGATAAATAATTAAACATTACCCATGATATTCCAAAATGATCCATATAAAATTTCAATTTTTCATAAATACAAAATATACAATATATACCAAAACAAAAAATACCAAAAGATAAAAATGTTAAAAATATACCAAAATGGTATTGATTCATAGAAAAGTCAAAACTTTAATTGTCTATACCCGCCCACCCAAATCAAGAATCGATCATAGGGTACTAGCCCTTTCCATTTCCTATAACCATAAATTCTTCTTAGGTAAATATTCTTTTTACAATAAGGGATTCATTATGATTTAGTTGGCCACCACCAATGATATTTATAAGCATATTCTAAGTATAAGTTTCATGCTGATGTTCATAAGAAATACATGAGGTCATAAACAAATAAAAACTCATCGATCCTCAAGTTTAATGATGAAACCTACAATCAAGAATAACTACATAAAACATGTAGAAATATATCCATGAATATCATAATGTATTAATATGATATACATGAAAAGACCTTGGTCTCATAAACTGTTAATTATTCATTCCCAAAGGATCAAATCCATAGAAACCCAAAAACATAGTTTTAACAACCAAAGATTTTACTTTATATTCGATTAAAATAAATTTTATATTAATTAGAGTGTTTGATACACTATTAAAAAATAAAACAAAAAAACTTGATTTTTTTTTTGAATATTAAATATGGAAGTTAAAGAATAATTGTATAATTAACTAGAATAAATTAAAGAGAAAATTATTCAAAATCAATAAATAATGTGTGAAGAAGGGGAATTACAATATTGAATAATTCCTTATTAAGCCCATATATCTATGTATATATGGGAGGTAGATTCACTAGGGTTATCCTTAGAAAAAACAAAAGATGATCTGGAGAAATTATTGTTTGACCTAAACAAGATACAAGATAATTTCTGGATCACGAAGATCCGCATAAGATCCATGCTTGCTGAATCACCACCTAAAACAATAATATAAGATTAACTAATTATTCAGTCGTATTTGAAAATCATAAGGTTTTATATATGTTGAAATTAGAATTATAATAACATGCAATAAAATATTTCAATTAATATATATATCAAAAAAAATTTCATTTTCACAAAGTCATTTTTGATCAATTTACTTGACACTTAAAACATGTATTTTCCAAAAAATAGAATTTTATTTAAATAAAATAATATTATTATAATTTAATTATAGATATATATTTTAATATTATTAATATTATTTTAATATTATTTTAAGTTTTTATTTGTATGAAAATAATAATTAATATACCAAAAAACATTTTTTGATCAAAAAACATGTATTCTTCATTTTATGATTTTAATATTTTTTTTATTTTATAATGTTAAACTGAAAAAATTAACTTAATTTTTGAATTTATGTTGAAAATATTATCTTAATATAATTATTTTATATTATTCTAGAGAATTTATTTTTAGGGTAATAGTTAGATATACTGTATTTACAAATACTTTGCATTTCATGTAATTATTAGATTATATAAATGATTTGGTAAATATTATAACCCTTTTTGGAAAAAAATAATCAATTTATAAGTTACACTATAAATTTAAAAACATTAATTCTCGTTTACAAACATATATTTATTATTTTAGAAATTATGTTATATTTCTCTTTAGAGATTGTTTTTAACACATTATATTAAAATTATTTTAAAATTAATTTTTATCATTATTAGAAATGTAATAAAATAAAATGGATTTAAAATTTTGAATCATTATGTTAAAAATATATAATAAGTCTGATTTTATTTTTTAAATCCTTGATGATAAGTTACATATGTAAATATTAGTTACTATGGTAAAAGCTAAAATGGATAAAGTAAAAAACTAAGAGTAAATGATGTGAACTATGTTTAAAACAAGTGTGGTAATCTGTGGTTGATTCCTTTATCAACCATATCACTTATTATCCTCATTAATTCTACATTTTTGATCCACATTCCTAGAGTGATACTTCATATTATTTAAAAGGAATGGGTATTTACAAAAAAGCCAACCCTTTTCACTTATAAAAGGGGACCTCTTCAGCATACATCCCTCAAAGTAAAACTATATAAATTCATAAAAAAAATCTTTAAAAAAAAGTAATATCAGCACTTATATCCACCATAATGTGGTTTTGGTATTCATATAACCATTCATCTATGGTTTACCACCCTTCACAAAGTAGACAATCATTGTAGTGAGGTATAAATTTATAACTACACCTTTTTCCACTATATTTAATTATTTTTACATCATAATCCTAAAAAATCTTTACAATAAAAAAATATAACATCATTATCACTTGTATAATTTTATTTTATTATGATGATGTTACAATCATTAACCACATTTTCGTTTTTTCGTTAACAAATGAAAATGTGAGTGTGTGCGGACTACTGTCATTATTAAGTGCGAAGTTAATTTTCTATATCAACCTAACTTGGATAATTAAAATGGGAATATAATGATTAGTTATTAAATTTATGACTTATTTAAGATAATGAAATTATAAACCATATCAGTCCTTTCACCCATTCTATGAAAACTAAATCATCATCCATGTTTAAGTACGGACTACCACCTCTACGGTTCAATGTATTCTATTGTTCATTACCTCTTATAATGGATGATTATAACAATGTTTTTAAAGGATAATTATTATGTTTATTAAATTAATAATTTCACAATAAACAAAATTATGAAACCTATTAATGATATTAATGATAAATTATCATTGTAAAATTAATTATCTTAAATAAGGGAACTAAGAAGGGGAAAAAATTTATTCATACTATGTAATTGTTTCATACTCTTCAATTATTCTCCTACATAATTATATTTATGATATATCACTATAAAAAACTAAATTATGTCATTATGATACTTGTATAATTATATTTTAACTAATCAACTCATAATTATCCATTAATCATTGTATGTTCTTGTCTGGGTCAGTTTGACCACCAAATTGAACAATGATATGATATTATAACATAGATGTATAAAAAAACAAAATTAATTCTATAATAAGATATAAATATATAAATAATCATTTTTTTCTAGAAAGGATACATCACTGTTTAACTCAAAAATTAAGAAACAATTGGTCTATTGTTAAGAAAATCATAAAAGTGTTCTTATTGTCGATATTATATTCAATGATAGTGAATAAAAAATTATAAAATGAAACTAAAAATATATAAATCATTGTAATTCATCCATTATAGTATATTTAATGATCTTTTAATGATGAAATTGTGTAGAAGAATATATACCAACACTTCTCCTATGAAACTTGTACAAATAGTCAAATATAAAAACACGTGATATGAGAAAATAGTCAAAAACTATCAAATATACATTACAATTATTATTTTAAATTATAAATTTTTTTAATTAATAATTTTTTTATATAAAAAGTTATTAAGATACTTATTTTTTAAAATATGATTTTAGAGTTCATTCGTGCTAGACAAGATCAAAGGAAAGAGTTATTTATCTCTATTTCCCATTCCACAAGACATGATTGATGTTAGAAAAAATTTTAATATGGTCTATTTAATAAAATATTACATTAATGCGGGCCGATATTCTTAATTTTGATGATATTTTAATGATAATTTTTGGAAATACCCCTCATATTCTATTGATTCAAACATTCCTTAACTCTTATGAGGCTTTGGTAACTAAAATATCTTCTAATGAGTTATGTAGTTCTTTTGAACATCATCCTTCAATGTTACCTATATTAAATGATATCATTTATACATATTATTTCCAATTTTACCACTCTTTAAAAACATATTATTAATTCAAATATCCTTTAATAAATGATTTCTTTCTCTACAAACGTATAATATATTTCGAATAATTCTCATAATCATAAGTGTTCATTCATATTAAATGGATTTTTCTCTAATGTCTTTGTTTTCACTTAATAGTAATATCCTTTATTATTGAGAAATAAAAATATTTATTACTTTCTGTGATCTTTATTCTTTACTTTTAAGGATAACCATTATTTCTCAATTTTATGATTAATCTTATATTTTACTATTTAACATAAAAGAGATTTATTTTATATGGAATGATCTTTTACAAATAAAACAGTAAATAATTTTATAAATTTACATTTTTTTCATATTATGTATCAATTGATCTATTTTATGTCGTTTTTTATGTGAAAAAATTTGAAATTTAATTTTAATCCCATTATTATTCATGGGATTTAATGATGTAATGGTAATATATTTTCTTGTGGAGCACATGTGTATGGATAATTTTTTAGTTCGGGGTGGGACCTATATACACCTCAAATGAATTGTTTAAGGAATTAAATATCATGAGATAATTTTAAAACTTGTAAAAACTGATATTTTATAATATATTACTCTTTAAATAAATTTAATTTCTTTGTTTTCTTGTTTTATATGAAACACTGAAATTAAACAAACCATGTTATTCTATTAAAATATTATTATTTAATTTGACAGTTATTATATTACAACTTAATTAGAGAGTATGAATATGATTAAGCTCATTATAATATTTATATAAATTTCCTACTCAATAAAAATAAATAAATAAATTATTAATAAATTAGAACTCAATTTTTTTAGTAAAGCCGATATATTATTTAAAAAAAAATTTCTTCAAAATTGGTTTTTTTTTATTTCTATATGAGAATATTAAAGTAATTCTATAGTAGTTTTAATTTTTTTTGATAAAATGATATAATTTCTGAATTCATAAGACCAAAATTATCGTGTGGTGAATTTTTAATTTTTTTCTAAAAAGATTGATTTTTCATTGAATAATAAAAATTGTTGATTATTATTAAAATTGTATTTTTGTTTCAAGCATTGACAAATTATTATTTTTTTAAAATATTTTAAATGTAAAATTTGTTATATTATGTTATTAATAATACTATTTAGTTATTTGGAATAATTTTTTTTTGAATTTGGTATAACAATATTTTTTTTAAATGATAGGTATTTTTCAAAAAACATATTTTTTGTTCCATTTTTATTTTTTATCTTTAAATAATTTCATTCACTTTTAGTGAATGAATATTAAAAAAATTATATCATATTTTTGATAAATAGTTTCAATTCCTATAAACATGGCACTATTAGTTTTGTTCAATATGAATATTAACCATGGTAAAGTTTTGTTACAATGGTAAAGGTGAAAATGGTTAATTATGGACATAACTAATGTGATAAGGCTTAAAATTAATTAAAAAATGTACCATTATTTCTCTGGATGAGTATATTTCATCTAAAATATTCTTAACATCATTAATATGACTCTTTTCATTTAAAATTGATTTTGACCTATATAATATTTATGTAAATGATAATTCAAAAATGAAACTTTCTTGACTTTAATGTATATAATAAATTTTATGGGGTAAGATGACCAATGTTATGTTACAAATTATTATTTGAAATATTAATTAATATTTTTCATGTTAATTTATTATTATTTTTAGTGATGGAATTATTATTTTTAATTATTTCACAACACCAACATAGTTCTTGTGAAAGTAGTAGAAAAAAATAATTAAACGATTTTAAAAAATCTTAAAGTAATTTTTTGTGTGATTTATAGTGTCCCATGAACTTTAAAAATAAATATATCATATTAGTGATGTTTTAAATGTTCATATTGTAATTATTTTTCTATCATATTGGTTTAGTGTCAAATTAATTGAATAGTTTGAAAATTGACATTAATTATATTTTTTTAAAAAAGAACAATTTATTAAATGATTTAATATTCAAAAAAGATTTATCATCAAAAAATTGAATTTAATATAATTTATAATATCACTCATGGATTATTTATGAGATAATTTTACTTTTATGTTAACATTATTAAACTTTAATGAATTTAGAACATTGATATTATTGTAATTGTCAAAAGGGTTAAAAAGGTTTAAAACTAAGAGACCAGGGTAAAAAATAACTAAAACATTTTTAAATATTACTGGATGATATTATTTTAACTCATAAATAATATTATATTTTAAATATATGAATTTAGATCAAATTTTACTTGAAAATTTATTTTTATTAATTTAATACTTTAATTAATTCTAAGACTGCCCTACCCATCACTTATAAAAAGAAAACCCTTATCTTTTTATTTCTCCTCCATGTTCCATATAAATTAGCCAAAATTTACGAAATTATCATATATATATATTTATTCACAATTTATATGCTCTTTTATTATTCAAATTTCCTTAATAGGGTATTTGAGAAGAGATCTAAAGAATTCCTTCCGAAGAATAAGTAATCATCCTCCGGACCTCTTTCAATTTACTTATTCTTCACCTCCTATAAAACCATGTTAATACTAATAATACAATAAATTAACTATCCAAAATTTTATTAAATGTTATTATGATTGTGTAACTACCAGTATCCATGCTATTTCCATCATTTGGGATGTGAATGGATATCTTGTGCATATATGTGGTCTACCGCCTCTACGTATCGATAAAATTGATTTTCCACCACCAACATTCAGGGATAGTTATTATGATGGGTTTAATGTTTATACATTATATATATGAAATAATTATTATTCTATAATTATAATGAAATATCTACATATATATTATTCAATATATTGAAAAATAATAACATCACTTCTACATACTTGTAGACTACCACCTCCACGAAGCTATGTAATTAATTTTACAATTCATATTCACATGGATGGTAATAAGGATAGATTTATGGAATATATGTTATATATATATGATATCATAATTATTCAATAATGTCGTATTTTTTTCCTTTATTTATTTCTATCCATTGAAAAGTGAAAATAATGTTCATGCATATGATTGACCATCCATCTCTATAAACAATATAATTAATTATTAAATATCTAAAATTTATAGATAGATATTAATAAATATAATGAATATTTATTATATTTATATAATTATTAACTATATTAAGATGATGTAACCATTACCAAAGTATAATAACAAGGATAACTAAATGAAAACTTTCATGAGAAACAAAGCAGTTATCACCTGGAACATTGATTTAATAACAAATTGTTAATCAATTGGTGACTATATGTTATAAGTAAATGATATATGGTATTGAATATAGGGGTGAGTTTATTTAATACATGGATAATAAATATATATTTATAATTTAAGAGGTTATAACATGCATGAAGAAGGAATGGAGTTGTGTTAAGTGATTTAAGCCTCAATCCCATTTTAATCGGGATTGTTTATGCTTTAATTTACATTGACTTAATTTTATTAAATTTAATGATAAATAAATTTCATTTTATTAATTTATAATTATTATTTTATATTTAAATTAATATTACCATTTTAAAAAAATTTATACTTAAAATGATTGGGGAAATGTTTTTTAAGAAAACCTGAATTTATTTCTCTCTTGAGTTGAAAATTATTTTTCTTCCATATCCATGTTTTCTGAACATGCATAAATGAATATTTTTAATATTATCCTATGATATTTTAAAGTAGTTTTTCCCATGATTGAATTTATATAAAATATTTTAAAAGGAATCCAGTTTTTGTTTTTTTAATGAGGAACTTTTTATTTTCTATTGAAAATGTGCAAGGGATCTTTCTTTTTATGTGCACAATACGAACATAGTTTCCCACCACCATTACCACTAATTTATTTGAATATTACCTTATTGTATTCCATGTTTATTTTTAAATAAAATGATTTTCATAATATCTTGTATATATTTTTTTATATAAGGGATTTCAAAATAATAAAGTGTATTTTCATAATGAAATATTCCATGAAATATTTTAATGTAAATTGTTATATATGAAAACAAATTTTCATGTTACTTTTGATTTAATACGGATATTATCCAATTATAAAATACTTATTATTTCTCTACATGGATTATGATTATTTTAATGAGATTTTTAAAAAATCTATTTAATATTCATGGGCAAATTTGTGAAATTTTTATGAAACTTTTTTTTTCACAGGTTATGATATGATAATATCATGAATGTTCTAAGGTATTAAGGAACACATATGTTTGGTTTTCATTATATGATCGGTGGGTCTGTAATAATGTATCCCTCTAATTCAATGTCCAATGTACTGAATCTTACGATATAATTATTATAAAAAAGTTGATGTTATTGATCCACTATGGGTAACGGGTTGGGATGCCTCTTCTAATATATGAAACATGTGATGATGTATGATCCACTATGATATGGGAAATATGTGTTAATGGTTGATCCACTATGACTTTTTTGTCTTATTAGTTAACCTTTACATGTGAAATGGTTTCTATACCTATGACGGTTCCACACTTTTATGACACATTTTTATTATTATGAGTTTAACTCATGGTTATGGTTAATTAGTGATTATTTATCACTCATATGATTCACATATTTGAAATTTTAAATAATTTTATATATTAATTATTATGATCAATGATAAATTTGGTATGAAATTTGTTTCTTATGATAATGATCTCATACCCTTATTCATATCTTATATGTTCATATGTTCATCAATTGATATATCCCTTTCTTACACATAAAAAAAATAATCTAACCCTTTATTTAGTTTATTATCCCTAGGTTAAATAAAATATTAAAGTATTATATTTAAAAAGGGTACATTGTGAGATAAAATTTAAGATATATAGTGAAGAATTTTCCTAAATATGATTTCTATGTATATAGTATTCATTGAAAATAAACCTTTGTTGTTATAGAATGATATTTAATATTATGTATTTAATATTAATCTAATAAGAAGTAATATTTAGGTATGGAAATATTAGGACTCCTCACTAGGTATTTGAGTAGGGTTTAGTAAATATTTAGAGATTAATTTTAGAAAAGTTTAGTGAAACCCAAGAGGATAAGTATGATTATAGGATACCATTCTAAAATTTTGGTAATGAAAATGTATAAAATATATCAAACCTAAGGTTACATATATTGAGAAGGCGTTTTCATTATTTATACATCCTATGAATTATTTTCATTATTATATGATTGATCACTCTAATTAATGATACTTGATGGTCAACCAAGCCATTTTGGTTTTAGAAATGGATTAAAGAAAGAATTATAAAGATGAGGTGGTAATAGGTATGCTCAAATATTAAATTAATTTTTTTGATATTAGTTATCATCATTCATATATATTCAGTAATGTATCTTGGATTTTTATTTAATATACTCAATTATTAAAATTTGAGTTTGCAGTAAAATCTAAAAATGATACGATGTCTCCATCTCAAGTCTGTTGTCCCTCTTTGATTGAAGATTGCGAAAATGAGATTCCTATGAATCATGGAATTTTACATATAGTTAATGTTGATGTTATTCTAGAAATATATTGGATTCTTTAAATACCACCCTTAGCAATTTTTGAGTAAGGGAAGTCACATTTAATCTTCCAAATAAACATAAGATCATTTATTGTATTGAAAATGAATATGATCTTCAAATGGGGAATACTTCAATAATATGTATTGTAATGCATATCCATGAAGGGGTTAAATTTTATATAGTTGGGGTTAAACTCAACAATTACAATATGTATATTATAAAAGGGATGTTATTGATAACTTTCTAGATGAATTTCATAGGCTACCTTTGAATCAGGCAGACGAGTTTCCAATATAAATCATACATGGTGCTACACATATCTCTATGACCCCTTATAGAATATACCCAATTATGTTATATTAATTGGAAAAATAACACTATAATAATATTGATAAGGGATACATATTCCATAGTGAAACACCATGTGGGTCACACATTCTTTTTGCTATAAAGAAATACAGTTGAATGAATTTTTCATTTATCATCAAGAACATTAAAATATATCTATCAAGAATATGTATCCCATTCACCATATAAGTTATTTTTTAGTAAATGACAAGGATCATAATAACTTTACAAGATTTAAATTTCTTCTAGATATCAGCATTTGAGGGTGACGAATGAGAATTTTACCTAGGTAGATTTTCAATGAGGCATGCACATTATAAATTTATAGTTATTTTATTTGTACTTATGAATGTACCTTCTATCTTCAAGGATTTAATGAATATAATTTTTTGAGATGAACTTGATAAATTTCTGGTAGAATTTATAATTTATATTATTATTTATTCAACGATAAATGAATAGAAAAAAGAACACTTGATAATTCTAGTAAAGACTCTAAATAATGGGATGTTATGTTAAAAAATTAAAAAAGGGAAATTTGGATTTTGAAAGTTCCATTCTTGTGTCACATAATCTCTTGTGAGGGTATATCGGTGGATCCTTCATAGGTGGAAGTTATTGATCCATGACCTACACCAATTGAGGAAACCAGAATCTGTAGTTTTCATGGGTTAGATGGAAAATAATAATATATTTCGAAATATTTCCATTTAATATATAATTCACCAACCATATTGACTAAGAAATGGTTCACATTATTATAAATAGACGAATGTCAAGAAAATTCCACAGAGCTGAAGACATGGTTGGTCATTACACCTATGCTCACACTATCCTTTAGTGGTAATTTTTTTTGTATATAGAGATGAATCAAACAAGGTACTTGGAGGTGTAATTATTTATAATTAAATGGTTATAACATATGCCTCACTAGAAATGAATATCCAAGAGAAAAATTACCCGAATCATGATTTAGTTCCAAACATAGTATTTTTTGTGTTATATATATGCATGAATTATCTTTATGGGGAAATTTTTGACATATATACAGATCATAAAAGAATGAAGTTTATATTAACATTGGAAAATTTTAATATGTCATGGAGAAAGTGGTTTTAATTGATTAAATAGTATGATTGATCAATACTTTACCTAAATGGAAAGGGGAACAAGGTGGATGATTCTTTGAGTCCTAATAACTATAGTAGTTTACCATGATGAATATAAAAAAGATTAAATAATTATATAATTATAGAATATTGATCTAAAAATCATGTGGAAATATGATAGATCTTGTATTTCATAGATAATATTTTAACCAACTATCCATTTGAGGATTAAAGAAGCATATAAAGAATATGTGGAACTATAGAAGAAGGTTAGAATTTTTCCTAAGATCAACCATTATTATGATTGAATTATATGGTTTATGAATCATGTATGTGTCCCTTTAACATCATGATTGAAGAATGAACTTTTAGATGAAGTTCACAATTCATCATTTTCTATTCATCTTGGAAGTATGAAGACGTATAGAAATATGAATAAATTGTATGTATAATAATTCCTAGTATGTCATAAAGTTATGATTAATAGATAAAAGTCTATGGGGGATGCTACAACCATTACCATACCTGAATGAAAATGAGAAGACATTACCATGGATTTCATAGTTAGGAAACCAAAAAAACTATAGGGGAAAAATTATATTTGAATTACAGTTTGTCAACTTTTAAAGGTGACACACTTCAATTACATTATTGAAGATTTCCCTATTGATTATCTTTCGATGTTATATATTAATATAGTGGTATTATTTCATGGAGTACCACATTCTATTTCATTTGATTGGGATATGAGTTTTGCCATGATGTAAGAGAAATATTTACCAAGATATTGATACAAAGTTGAGTTTAAAACTATTGAAGTCATGTTGTGATACTACTCTAGAGATTTAAAATTCTTTTTTGGATTAACACCTTCATTTGGTGTAATTTTCATTCAAAAATATCTTTCACTCAGTCATTTATATAGCTTCTTCAGAATCCATCTATCGTAGGAAGTGCATATAATACAACATAATGGGACCAACTTTGAGAGTAACTTATATTTGTACCTTTTATAGTTTAATAAATTAATGATATGGTTTTTAATGACTCATATTTTCCAAAATTTATTTTTTGAAATTATTTAAGAAAATTTTGAGACCTGGTGCTGAGATGGTGTATGATTCCGAGGACTGGTGTGCTCGGAGGATTCGCAGAAAAATGTTGAGCGTTTAATAGCATACCCATGTTACTTTTCTAAAAAAGTTAAATAACTTTTAAATAGTTTCCTAGATCAGAAATACGAGGGAGCCGTTGAGATCATAGAAGCGTATTTACCCTTGGCATGACTTAACTTTATTCGACACATGTCTTCTGTGAAAAAACACAAAAAGGTTATAAATTTAAATAAAATAATTAAATAAAGTTATTTTATTTTAAAACCCTAATAACTTCTAAAGAGTAACATGGATTGAAATTCTCATACCACCATTGAGTTTGTAAGGGGGTGTTTTCCATTGGCGAGGCATAACATCGGCCTACATGGGCCGACTGTGAAAGATTGTTTTTTAGACGTGAACATCATAAAAATATATTTAATAAAAATATTTTATTTCTGATGAAATAATGTTTTTTATTTTAATATGAATTTTTTGGAGAATTCAGTGTTATCACCATAACCTTAGAATTCCAATAATGAAAGGAGAAGGAGCTCTCTTGATGAATGACAATAGATCATCGATCAACGACTAAGAACGAACCACATATTCAAAGGATCTTCACCCAAAAAAAAACGATGTGATGACTATTCATCTTCAACAAACATACCAAATAAAGGAAATATGTTGATCTATTTGTGATTTCCTTTCACATTATTTTAATCAAATGAAGAACTCAGAGCAACCCACAAAATGGATGATCCACAGTTTAATCGTTCTAGCGGGAGGGATGTTTATTGCGTGTTTAAAAAGTCTGATTAAATCTTGGTGATTTATTTGGTGTTGTTTATTGATGATCTCACTAATATGAATGGATTTAGGCCCACACGAACTAGGAAAAGATCCATTATTTTGGTGTTTATGTGATTATTCTATTCTCCCACCACAAATATATCATGTTCTACAGGTGTTATTCCTCCTTTGAGACCCAACCTAAACACTCGATCATTAAGCCCAAGATCTATGGAGAAAAAATATAAGACCAAAAGGTTTGACCCATGATGTTATTATAATGGTGTGACATGAAAACAGCCAACAAGTGACATATTACAGTGGAGGGTGTGATGAATAGGGGGTCGCCTGTAGGGTGGCTAGCGGTGAGGGCAACATGCATCTTGGCGAGAGGCCAAGTTCCGGTAAGGATATAGATTGATGGGATGCCAGTGGGGCATGTAGCTACGATCCCAGAGGGACCACACCAATGGAAGGCCCCACAAAGTCTACATGTAGTGACTAGAGGCCATGACATGATACATTTCACAACTGCGTCGTCAGGGTCCCGCTGCAGCGGTGAGGCCACAAGACCCGACAGAGAACACGAGCCGACTTAATGAAATATGGTCTTGCACCATGTTGACTGGGGGAGATGGATGGACATGTGGTCTGGTGACCACATGGATCAGAGGGACGTGGCTAGGTCAGGTCTCCTCTAGTGGCACGAAGATGACCTGCATGACACGGGCCAGGGCTGGACCTCGTCTCCCATCAGGATATAATAAAACAACCTAATGGGTTGGGCCAATTTTGGGTTGGCCTAAACCAACCAGGTTGGGTCGGGTAAACTAGGTCGGGTTGGACACAGACTATATCCTTTTTACTAAGTTGTCCATATCTTTCAAATGGGTGGTCTATTTGATGAACTATCTTCCTGTTGGGATCCTTGAGGAACATCAATCCTTTTGATATTTCTTGGTGGTTTCATGTTAGATCATCAGAGGTTCGGAGAATACTCAAGGTTTTTTTTTTCGATGAGGATTTGACGTAGAATATCATTCCCATCATATAGGATGACCTGTATTCTGAAGTGTTTTTTCTCATCTCATATTTAAAATTTTACTCATCGAGTTGGAGCATTTATCACACCGAGAGGCCTGATCAATCCTCACTTCTCTTTTGGTAAATTAGATAGGGTTTTTGGACAAGGTGTGATCAATATTTATGTGGTAACCTATCCCCAATATAGAGAGATTCTTCCAATAGGTTGAGGAGTCCCCCCAATGATCCCTGGGTGGGGAGGAACCCCTATCTATGTATCAAGATCAGATCATTTCATTCTACATGACTAGACATGATGAGTGTGCTTCAGGATGTTTTAAGTGGTTGATGTTCAATTGTGACTTGGTGACTATGTGACTTGGGGGCTGTATGACTTATTATCACTTAGTGAGTTATAAAAACTCTACGGGTTACCGATACTTAATCTATTACCGTTACTCCATCTGTTACCGACACTTCATTTGTTATCAACACTCCTTTTGTTTTCTAAAATCTATTTCATAGAGAGACTAGATGTCTCATGGAAACTACGTAACCTATCAAGAACATAGTGTTGTCTTTAGTGCTTTTTCATACCTATTCTATGCACTTCTATTTGATAGATAATGAACGAGATGTCTTAAAATGAGCATGCTATGAGAAAAATCATGTAGCTGGCTGTGGATGAGACCTTGAGTCTTTGAAAACATTAATATTATTTGTGGATTTATTTGTTATATGTGTTGTAAACATATACCCCTATTGAAATAGCCATATCTTCTTAGTGGTGTTTTCCATTCATGGTACTTCTGTGTGGTTTCTTCTTTGTGATGTTTCTTCAATGATCTTTTACTTTGTGTTTTAGGGTATCCTAAGGAGTATTGTTTTACTCACCCCTACATCGGCTTTTCCCGCACATGTCATGTATTGTGTAGATCATAAACATTATGATGGAGACCAAGGTAGATCAGAACTAGGTAGTTCTTAGAGAGAGACAAAAAATTTGAGGTGTTCTCCAAGGGATTCAGATAGTGGTTCCTATACATACCATTTTGGTAGGTTTTTTTGTGTACAATCATCATGACCTTCTCCTATAGACTCGTTCTTTTTAGAGTCTTGTATTATTTTCCAGTTGTACATTACTACATTTTAATTTCTTATCATACCCTATTGGATGGAATATAGTGGTATTCATGCATTTTTTAGTTAGTATTTTTACTTATTTGATTTTTGGGCTTTGTGACATGTGCGTGTGAATAGGAACTTAGTAAAATTCTTCTCATTTATGGGATATGCCTACTCGGAGCGAGTCTCCATCCCTTGGACTATTGGAGGAAATATTTGTATAGTAATTACATGATCCCTTCAGGGATGGGTCATGACAGATTGGTATCTGAGAGGGTCAATTCTACTTAAGGAACATGACTCTATGTGGTTTTTTTGGGGAAACAGTGTCGACTATTTCATGTTTGGATTTCAGGCTAGGGAATCCAGTGTTGGTGTGGAAGCCATTATATCCATACACTAGGACCCTAGACACCATATTTTAGACTCGATAGATTAAAAAATAGGTTTTAGGGAAAATAAATAATGGTATATGCATCATATAGGAATGAGTTTTGTTTTCTACATACTTTCTAAGTTAGGTCACCTGGTATTTGATTTTACCCATGATACATCTTTTTTCTTATGAGATGTATTTAAAAAAGCTTCCAGCAATGTTCCCACAATAGGACTATGAGTTCGACCCAATGTTTTATGAGGCCTCCCTAAGGTGATCTAGTCATGGGGTAGTTTTACTTCAGGATGGTTAGCTGGTGGTGCTTTCTCCTGTTAATCAGTTCAAAGACCCACTAATAGTTGTTTAGGTGGATGACGATTTATATAATGAGTCGTGGATGGATTTTTTGGTACTAGATCATGATACATAGGGTTTGTACACAAATCACTAGATTTTAAGGTAGAAATCACCTAGGATGAAGGGTCAGTAGGACCTACAGATAGTAGGTGCGCGACGTAAGCTGTAGAACTAGATGTTTCATCGAAAGATATAGAGGTGATCTATTTCCTTAAGGAAGAGGTTTTATTATGATACTTTTGATAAAGGACATTTTGGGTGGTATTTTCCCTCTGTTCTAGCTACATTCAAAGAGTCAGTTGATGAACCACCAAGGAAGAGGCAATGAAATGTGAAGATAGTCCGATCTGGCGGTGGATGTGGAAGAGGAGATGGGGATTCATCAGGAGGGGAAAAATGTTTTTATATGTTACTGCGACCACTACTAGGTGCTCTATACTAGACTTAGTGATCTAGAGGATAGTGAAGGAGACAATTGTAGGATATTGAGGATTATAACCCCAAGACTTTGGGAATGGTTTATGATATTATCCATGTCTTTCTTCTTTAGCTGTAGTATATATACACATGTGCTAGTTTTTACATTTCTTACCAATTTTATTCTCTGATATGTGGAGATTCCGATTAAACCGTGGAATTTACACTCACATATAGAGACTCCTACTAAAGGAGACCCAATGATCACACTAGTGCTGACAATGTGACCTGCCTCTTAAAGGAGAGAGTAGCAGTTGGGATCTTCTAGTAGTAGCTTCGTGGCCATGCGATGTCATTATCAATATAGACTGGTAGCCAAAGTTCATGCTCAGGTTGATTGCTTTAGGAAATGTGTGTCCTTATTCCATGAAAATAGAACCATATTTCTCTTATTATCAGCTAAAGGGAAATCCTTGTATCTTATGACAGACTCACAAATACATTGGTCCATCCAATTAATCTTTATTTGCCTAGCCTAAACCTTAGTGTATTCGATGTTTTCAGTCCATAGTTTCCTATAATAGTGGTGGAGTATAAGGAATACTTCTCGGGTGATGTTCTTGGTCTACCTCCCCACTGAAAGATAAATTTTTCACTAATCTACACCCTTGGATAATACCAATATCTACACCAGAATTTCAGATGGTTCCCGTATATTTTCATGAGATAAGGGTTCACTTGGAGGACTTTTAGAGGAATGTATTATTGATACCCAATATTTCACTCTAGTAATTCCTAGGTGGTCTTCATTGATGTCAGACATATCATCTTAGAGACCAGAGTTTCAATAGATCCAGCAATGGTTGAGGAAAAGTTTGATGAGGACACCAATTGTGAGGATTCAAAAGAAGGGTGTCGAGTATGTAGTGTTCTGTGATGCATTAGGAACTGGGCATGGTTGTGTCCTAATGAAGAGGAAATAAGTGATTACCTATGATTCAAGCCAGATGAAATCACATGAGAATAACTATGTGACCCATCTCCTTGAGTTATCAGCAGTAGTCAGCGCATTGAAGATAAGATGACACTACTTTATGGGTGAGTGTTTTATCATCTAATATGACCACAACAGTTTCAATTATATCTTCTCTAAAAATTAATGGAACTTGAGATATATTAATTTTATAGATTTCTTCTAGGACTATGACTTTGAGAATTTCTCCACTCCTGGGAAGGAGAACGTAGTGGTAGAAAATCTTATTAAAAGATCCATCTTGTAGTGGGGTCAGAGTGTTCTCTGGAGTTACAGATACTATTTTTGGACAGAGATGGAGTAGATTACCTCGAGTCAATAGTTTTCACCCCTCTACTCTTACAATTGTTTAGGGAGGTAGAGCTCATAGACATTGACTGTGAGACTTTTTGTTCTCAAAATTCCATAGGGAATGTCCCTAATGGATATTTGAAAGGTGGGGAGCACGTCGTTCTATTTAAATGATGCAAATTTATACCAATGTCATTATGAGAGGAGTTCAGGAGGGAGTTCCACACATCCAATTTGTCAGCACATCTTTGTGTGGAAAAGATGTACCCAAACCTTTGACTTTAGTTCTGGGGGCCAGCTATGAAAAAGTTAGTGGCAGAGTCCATTTCTCAATTCCTCACTTGTCATCATGTGAAGGTAAATTTCTAGTTTCCAGCAGGCTTGACCCAACTAATTGAGTTTACAAAGTGGAAGTGGGATGGGATATAGATGAAATTCATGATGGGTTTACTATGAATGTCTAGGGGAAACAATAACATATGGGAGATCATTGAAAAAAACATCAAGTCAGCCCAATTCTTATTTATCTATGAGCGGAGTTCAATAGAGATATTGGGATCACTCTACAGGAAGGATATAGTTCAGATTCAGGGAGTGACATCAATGATATTCTCATGTCATGATGCTCATTTCACATCTTAATTGTGTAATGGATTAAAGGAGGCATTTGGGACACATTTATGCACGAGCATAGTGTTTCACTCTTTGGTGGATGGCTAGACCAAGAAGACGATCTATGTTTTTCAGGACATGCTTTGGGCGTTCATATTATGTTTTGGCTGTAATTGGGAGGATTGATTACCTATGGTGGAGTTTTTGTGAAAAAGAAACTACCCCTCCACCATCAGTATGAAACCATTCGAGGATTTGTACGAGTGAAATTGTAGGTCACAAACTTGTTGGACTGCCCAAGAGAGTCAAAACTCATGGGCCCAATGTTGGTGTAAGCAACTACAGAGAAGGTGCAGGTCATCCATGAGCATATGAAGATTGCACGAACCTATCATAAATCTTATAATGATAGGAGAAAGATTCATTTGGTGAATAAGTAGGGAGACCATGTTTTCCTTTAGGTCTCTCCTTGACACAAGATACATATATTTTTCTGAGATGATAAGATATCGTCAGGGTTTATTAGCACTTTTACGGTACTACATAGATTTGGTGAGGTGTCATACAACATAGCTCTACCCACGCAGTTGGACTAGGTACAAAACATCTTTCATGTGTCTTAGATGAGGAGATAAGTGCATGATTCACAACACATCATTTATGGGGTGACTTTTTCTAATAACCCAGTGGAGATCAAGGATTGATAGAATGGTAATCTTCATGGGTGGTTTATTAGTCTAGTGTGCATTCGTTGGAAGAATAGGAATCTCTAGAAGATTATATGGGAGTTGGAGGATCAGATTAAAGCTCAGTACCATCAATTGATTGATTAGACCTTTGTTTTTTCTTTTGGAGATGTAAATCCCTATGGTGGGGAAAATGTAATGACTCAGATTTTCCAGATTTCTTATAATTTTTTTTTGAAAAATTACGAGACTAGGTGCTAAGACGACGTGTAATTATAAGGCCCTATTTTCCCGGAACAATTCACTAAAAGATGTTATATTTTTAATGTCATGCATGCATGAATTTTATGAAAAATTGAATTAACTTTTAAAAGGCTTCCCTAATCAGAAATCTAAGGGGACTGTTGAGGTCAGAGCAGTGGATTTAACCAAGGTGTGACCTAACTTTAGCCAGTATAGATCTTCTGTGGAATAATTTAAAAAGTACATAACCGTAAATAAAATTATTAAATAAAATTATTTTATTTTAAAATCGTAATAACTCATGAAAAAATATCTCATATTGTAAATTCGAGACAACCATTGAGTTCGTTAGGGGGTGTTTTTCTTTGGAGAGGCCTAACATCGTCCAATGTGGGCCGACTATGAAATATAGTGTTCAGATATGAACATCATTAAAATATTTTATTCTTGACACATTGACTTATTTTCTTTTAATACATGTTTGTCAGAAAATTTAGGGTTATCACCATAACTCTATAATTCCTCTGAGGTATGTAGATTGAGCTCTATTGATAAACAATAGTAGATGAATGATCGACAACCAATGAAGAACCTCAGGTTCAAAGGATCTTCACCCCCAACAATGATGGGAAAACTATTCTTCATTTTAAGTTAAAAAATCAAGGTAGGATGTTCATATCTTTTTGATTTATTTTCCCCTTCTTATAATAAAATGATTAATGTAACCCATGAACATGTGGATCTATGGTTCAATCATTCTTGTGAGGGAGATTTTTATTATGGTTATAAAAAAGAGATTAAATCGTGGTGATTTATCTATTGTTGTTTCTTTATGATCTTGCTAACATGAACGGATCAAGCCTGACACAAACAAGTCCAAGATCCACTCTTAGGGTGTTTATGTGATTAATAGATTCTCCCACCCCAAATATATCATGTTCTCCATGCATTAATCTCCCTTTGAAACCAAATGTGAATGCTAGATCGTTTCACCCATGATCCATGGTGCAACAATCTAAGACCGATTGTTTTGACCCATGAAGACATTGTATAGGTGTGATAGGGGCACAGCTAGAAGGCGTCCACTTGCGGTGGAGGGTACAAAAAATGGTGGGCCGCTAGTAGGGTGGTCGGTAGCAAGGGAAGCATACAGCCCGATGGGGTGCTAGACAGATGGGAGGATGGAGGGGTGGCTAGCAGCGAGGTGCGTAGCCACAGTCCAGGAAGGACCATGCTAGAGGAAGGGTCTGTAGAGGCTGTATGAAGTGACCAAAGGCCATGGAGGAGACGCAGCTCAGAGCCACGTTAGTGGGATATCACTGTAGAGGTGAGAGTGTGGGACTAGGTAGAGAATGCATGTCGACTATGTGAAACGTGGTCCGATACCACATTAACCATGGGAGCCAGCATACCACATGTTCATGAGATCGTGTGGATTAGAGGGAAGTGGCTAGGGTGGGATACGTCTGACGGCGTGAAGCCAGCTCGCATGATGTAGGCCATGTTGGGGAACTGGGCCACTCCGGTGGCCCAACGACCCAACATGCCTTGCACATTGGGTTAGGCTAGTTCAAGCCGAACCAAACCAACTAGGTTAGGTTGGGTCATCCGAACAAGGTCAGGTCGGGTCATCCAGACTGGGCTGTATCAAACATATACAAGACCCTTTTTACTAAATTGGACATATATTCGAAACAGGAGGTCATTTTGATAATCCATTTATGGCATTGGGACCTTGGCAAAAGGGCAGTCCTTTTGAGATGGCTTTGTGGGTTTTTAGTTAGATTAGAATAGGTTGAGAGTGTACCCATGGTATTTTTCCTATGAGGGTTAAATATAGGATCCCATTCCCTCCATAGAAGATGACCCATATTCAGAAGGGGGTTGTCTCTGTCAGGCTTCAATGGTTTACTTAGCGGATTAGATCATGTATCGCACTGTGTGGCCCAGTCGGTCCTCACTTCTCTTCCCAGTACCATATATTGGGTTTGTGTACATGATGTATAGCGACCCGACCTTTTCATACTTTACTACTACATCATGTCAAAGATAAACAACATAATAGTATTACACATGGAGTATCCATAGGTTTAGTGTCTTGGGAAAACTAGGACAATACATAACAAATACAACATCAAGCATAAACATTTATTTAATTTCTTCTTCACTAGCTTCTTAGTGGAACTTGTCCTCTCCTTAATACATGTTGCCACCTGAGGATATACATCAAAAGGGGTGAGCTAAAATTTCAGTAAGAGGATAGATAAGAATAATACATCATGGGGTGAGCATAATCATAACATAGGCAAAAGATCATGATCATGATAGGAGCATAAGTAAAAGACTTGAAATGTGGAAATGCATAAAAATGAAACATCATGTCTTAGTGGTTAACTACCACACATACTTGTGAACAAAGCTAGCATAATGTTCACACATATTTTCACATTTACTCATGAGATTCACCACTTCACCCAATGCATTGGAGCGCTATATAATTCCGGGCACACCCGTCTCATTTAAACATTCATATTGTGCTATATAATTCCGGGTGCACCCGTCACATCATAACATTATCACTATCATGATTGCAACATAGAACACCTATCAAACATGTACATAAATAACCCATGGAATGGAATTGGTTTCATCTCATAATAACACATTCATAAGCTTTGGGTTCCCAAAAGAAAGAGGGAACAACATACTTGATACAAGAACCATCAACCTTGAATGAGAGGTAAAATGTGAGATCTTGAAAGAAGAGTTCTTTTGGAAAACATTTATATGGACATAAAAACCAGTGACAAACATGTATATCCCAGAAAAGTAAAGGAAATGATGAAAAAATTATCTTTTAGGAGTAACCATATCAAAAATGGAGTGAGAGAGGGAGAACCCGAAGGAAGAAAATTGGGTTCAAGATTTCCCCTTACCTTGTACTCGAATGCCTCCTTCTCTTTAATGTCCTGTATAATGAAATTATATTAATTAATTAGAAATTCCAGAACCTTTTATACATTAATAGGGTTCATTCTGGTTTCATTATTTCATATTACTTTCCTTTGGATGACTTATAGAGTTTAAAAACATTGATCGGGGATGTTCGTTTTCATGGTTTTCTTGAGCGGTCCACTTGTATTCTTAATTTAATGTTTGGGTAGATCATGGGTAAACATCCAGAAATGATATTACATGTTATTAATGATATTAAAGAAGCTTGAATGATTTTATAATGAGTTATATTAGATCCATGTGGACGAATCATTAGATGAGAATTAAATGAAGATTATTTGGGTCAATTTGTGCGGTTTTTGTATCACAACGAACTCGTTTTAACATTTAACTAGTAATAACACCATAGGTTATTTACA
Source organism: Viscum album (assembly GCA_963277665.1). Classification (NCBI taxonomy): domain Eukaryota; kingdom Viridiplantae; phylum Streptophyta; class Magnoliopsida; order Santalales; family Viscaceae; genus Viscum; species Viscum album. The sequence goes on from OY728123.1 coordinate 1,764,634,652, forward strand.
GAACTTAAAATAGAACATAATACATATAAAATATTCTGGTTCAACCATAAAAATGGTTTCATGACCAGATTGAAGGTAGAAATGGAAGAAGAGAGCATGTTGTTTTTGAAGGTGATAAATTATCACCACATGAACAACGTTCTCTTTAATGAAATAAAAGGAAGAGGGAAAGGGTGTGGGGTGATATAATATACCATTAGAATCATAATATTACAGTATATATATAATACTGGATTTACAGAACAATTTGGATGAATATAGGTAGGGATAGATCAATAAAAGAACATGAACTTGAAAAGAAATTAAAGGAGAAGAGAGAGAGAAATTACCTTTAGAATCCTTCTCTTGAGATCCTCTTTAAGGAAGCTAGGCTTGGTCTTTTGATGAGACCAGAAGATTTTGGTCGTGGGGGATGATCTAGGGAAGGTGTTTGGGTAGAGTTTAGAGATTTATTGGAGCTTGAGAGGTGTGAGGAAAAGAGGGAGTGAAGGGTGGCTTTTATAGTGGAGGGGAGAGGAGTTTCCTTAATATAAAATTGATTAGTTTATTAATTTCACCAAAGATAAGGAATAGTGAGTATTGGATGACCAATAATAGTAATTTTATAATGTAATACCGAACCAAGTGGGCATACATCAGAAGAACATCATCGATGTCTCAATTAATACATTATTTAGCTTTTATTGTGAATTATCGGATTCCACTATTCATAAAAAATTCAAGTATCTCAGAAAAATCCCAAAAATTTACCCCAACCATTTTTTGATGTGTAGAATCCAAAAATGAAGTCCATTTTTCATAAATAATTTTCTAAATTTTATTAATTTAATATTTAAATAAAATCATAATTTACTTAAAAAAAGTTTTTAAGATTAAAACTGATTTTATATTTCTTTCAAAAATTATGTAGGGTCTTATAAAATTATCAAAAAACTATTAGAAATTGATTAAATACTTTATGAATACATTCCAGGGGAATAAATATTCTTTTAAATTAATTAATTAATTATAATTATTTTTTTATGAATTATAAAATACCAAAAACGTTTACTAAAGTCAAATTATCACTTTCTATGATGTCTAAATTTTATTTTATTATTAATAGGTAATGTTACTCTTATTTACTATTCATAAGGGTCATATTACTATTCATAAGGGTAGGTTACTATTCATAAGGGTAGGTTACTATTCACCAAAAATTATTTTATTTTCATTAGACACCAAAAACTATCTTGAGCACAACCGTTTATGTCGGTTTTTTAAAATTCCAGACATAGGGGTGACCAAATTATGTTTAAAGGTCACATATCACTTAGTATTTCATTATATTGTGTTCTGATGACATATATATAAGAAGGGAATTTTCTATTGAAATGATTTGGGTCGTTACATTCTTCCCCCTTAAGAAATTTTGCCCCCGAAATTTTACTTTACACAAAAAGGTGAGGGTACTTCTCCTTCATTGCCTCTTCTGGTTCCCAAATTACTTCCTCAAACTTATGGTTCCTCCACAACACTTTGACAATGTGGGTTTTCTTGTTGCGTAGAACCTTATCACTTTGGTCCAGAATTTTTACCGGCTTCTCCTCATAGGAGAGATCATCTTCAAGATGTACCACCTCTGAGTTTAGTACATGTGAGGGGTCAGGTATGTACTTCCTCAGTAGTGATACATGAAACACAGCATGAACTTGAGCCATATTCGGTGGAAGTGCCAGACGATAGGCCACGGCTCCTATGCGGTCAAGGATATCAAAGGGGCCAATGTACCTTGGGATTAACTTCCCTTTCTTCCCAAATCTCATGACTCTCTTCCATGGAGATATTCGAAGGAAGACTTTATCTCCAACGTCGAACTCCAAGTCCCTTCGACGGTTGTCAGCATAGCTCTTTTGCCGACTTTGAGCAGCTTTGATGTGTTTCTGGATGACTTGAACCTTCTCTGTCATCTCCTACACAAGATCGGGTCCAAGTAGCTTTCTTTCGCCAACTTCATCCCAACAGGTTGGAGTTCTACATCGCTTCCCATAAAGATCTTCATAAGGAGACATCTGAATACTTGAGTGGAAGCTACTGTTGTATGAGAACTCAACCAATGGGAGGTGCTGATCCCATCCACCTTTGAATTCTAGAGAGCATGCTCTTAGCATATCTTCGAGTGTCTGAATAGTCCTTTCAGACTGGCCATCAATTTGGGGGTGATTGGCCGTGCTGAAATGTAATTCAGTACTCAAAGCATGTTGAAGGCTCCTCCAGAATTTAGATGTGAACCTTGGATCATGGTCAGAGACAATCGAGAGTGGAACACTGTGCAGTCTCACCACTTCCTTCACATATATCTTTTCAAGTTGTTCAAGCGATAGGTCTTCCCGAATTGCGATAAAATGGGCAGTCTTGGTGAGTCGGTCAACCACAACCCATATCGCATTATTCCCCTTTGACGTCTTCGGGAGACCCGTGAAAAAGTCCATAGTAACATTTTCCCATTTCCACATTGGTATAGGCAATGGATGCATCATACCTTTGGACATTTGTCGCTCAGCATTAACTTGCTGACATACCAAGAACCTTGATATATATTCCGCAATCTCTTTATTCATTTTATCCCACCCAAAGTGTTCTCGGAGATCACGATACATCTTGGTACTTCCAGGATGGATAGAGAAAGTTGAGCTATGTGCATTATCCAATAGATACTTCGTTATCCCGGGTGATGAAGGCACACAAAGCCGCGTTCCAAATAGAATCACACCATCATCGTCGATATGGAACTCTTGTAGCTTCCCTTCCTTTACTGCATTCACCCTCTTTTGTATCTCCACATCATCCCTTTGGGAAAGGTAGGATGTACCCCCATCCCTTACGATTTCCAAATCCATCCTTTACATATCCAAGAAGATAGGGTCTTTCTCAATCCTCAACATGGATAGAGTAGCGGGTTCTTTTCTACTTAGAGCATCAACTACCTTGTTTGCCTTCCCAGGATGATAGTGAATAGAGAAATCATAATCCTTGATTAGCTCTAACCATCTCCTTTGATGCATGTTGATCTCCTTTTGGGTGAATATATACTTTAGGCTCTTGTGGTCGGTCTATATGTCACACTTCTTGCCATAAAGCTAGTGCCGCCAGATTTTCAAGGAAAAAATCACGGCTGCCAGCTCTAGATCATGCGTCGGGTAGTTCTGCTCATGGATCTTCAACTGTCATGAGGCGTAGGCTATCACATTATCATTTTTCATGAGTACACAACTCAACCCTTTCTTTGAAGCATCGCTGTATATCACAAAACTTTCTCCACTTTTCGGTAGTGTGAGTATAGGTGCAGTGATCAACCTTCTCTTTAGCTCCTTGAAGCTTCCCTCATATTCTTCCGTCCATACATACTTTACCCCTTTCCTTGTTAACTTAGTTAGCGGGCTTGAAAATCGTGAGAATTTTCTCACAAAACGTCGATAGTACCCAGCTAATCCAAGAAAACTACGAATTTCTATGACACTAGAGGGCCTGGGCCATTCTTCAATCGCCTTTGTCTTTGAAGGGTCCACAGAAATTCCCTCTCTTGTGATCACATGTCCCAAGAATGTGACTTGATTCATCCAAAAGTCACACTTGCTGAACTTGGCGTGCAACTTCTCCTTTCTCAATGTCGCCAACACAAGTCTTAGATGTTCTTCATGTTCCTCCTTGCTCTTGGAGTAGATGAGAATATCATCGATAAACACTACCAAAAATTTGTCGAGGTAATGTCTAAAGACTCTATTCATAAAATCCATGAAGATTGCAGGGGCATTAGTAAGTCCGAAGGGCGTCACCAAAAACTCATAGTGCCCATACCTTGTACGGAAGGCAGTCTTTTGAATATCTTCCTTCTTCACCTTTACTTGATGATATCCAGAACGAAGATCCACCTTTGAGAAGTATTGAGCTCCTCTTAACTAGTCGAACAAGTCATCAATCCTTGGGAGAGGATTCTTGTTCTTTATGGTGATCTTGTTGAGTTCCCGATAATCGATACAAAGCCGCATGGTTCCATCCTTCTTCTTTACAAAGAGCACTGGCAGACCCCAAGGTGATGCACTAGGGCGTATAAACCCTTTGTCGAGATGCTCTTGCAGCTGCTTCTTTAACTCCTCCAGTTCGATAGGAGCCATCCTATGGGGGCACTTCGAGATAGGAGTAGCTCTGGGTATGAGTTCAATTGATAACTCTACCTCACGATCTGGGGGAATTCTGGGTAACTCTTCGGGAAATACGTCACTATATTCCCTCACGATGGGCATTTCCTCAAGGTTGGAACTTTCCTTCAACTCCACCATTTGGGCGAGGTATGCTTCTTCATAGGGAATCAACACCCACACCATTGAAGGATTTTTCAAAGGACATTCATGATCTTCCTTGCATTTGTAGAGGAGCATGGGATGGTTTGGAATATGAAAATATATTTCCTTTTCCTGACAGTTGATATTTTCTCTATATAACGAGAGCCAATCCATTCCCATTATAGCGTCAAATTCCACCAAGGGAAGTATTATGAGATTTTCCGGAAGAATCTTCCCACATACGTCAATAGGAGAAGAGTCAAGCACTTGGGTTTCAATGATTGCACCACTTGGTGTTTTTACAGATATCTCTACTTCAAGGTTTCGGGGCTTCGATTCTATAGTTCTTGCAAACTTGCAAGATATAAAGGAATGCGTAGAACAGGAATCAAATAACACTTTTTCCATTCTTGAGTTATAGTAAGTGTACCTTGTACGACTTCATTATCATGTTCCACCTCCGCAGTAGTGATGGAATAAGCCTTCCCTTGTTCCTTTGGCTTTGGTGGTTGTTGGTGCTGATTACCCTCGAGAGCTCGAGGTTTAGTGCACTGGTTTGAATAGTGCCCTAGCTCCCTACAGTTGTAGCATTGAACCATAGGTGGTTCTCTCCTTTAATCAGCTACATTATCCTTCCTTTTCATGTCTTTTCGACACTCGTGAGCTTGGTGTCCTTCCTTCCCACACTTAAAGCATTTCGTCATACCTTTGAGGCAGTTCCCATGGTGCAACTTCCCACTTTTTTGGCATGTGGGTCGTTGTGTTTTCTTCCCATCTTTATCACTAGATCCACCAGCTTGAAACTCCATCTTTCTTTTCTTATCACCATATCCATGGTAACATTCTAAAAAATCCATCTCCACTTCGAGAGCACACCGAACAACTTCTTCATAACTCCCAAAGTCTCGAATTGTAAGAGCCTTTCGAAGATGTGGTTTTAATCCACTAAAGAATCTATCAATTTTTCTATCATTGTTGATAACAAAACCCGAAGCATACCTTGCGAGCCTTGTGAAATTTTCTTCATAGGTTGTGAAAAATTATCCTTCTTTTTTCTGGAGCCCTATGAATTCTCTCTCCATCTTCGTGCGAAGATTTCGTGGGATGTACTTATTAAGAAACATTATCTTAGAGTCTTCCCATTCCATCTCTTCAATTTCATCTCTTGGCTTGGTGTTCTTAATCAAATCCCACCATTGATTAGCTTCTCTATCTGGACGATAAATTTCTAGAGTCACCTTCTCCGTCTCGGAACAGTGAAGAACAGAAAAGATCTTCTCCATGGAGTTGACCCACTGTTCCGCAACTACTGGATCAGAAGATCCACAAAATGTCGGTGGTTGTTGCCGCATAAAACATTCGATAGCTAGTTTCTCCCTCTTTGGTGAAGGAGGGAGTTCCCCGTTATTATGGTTATTATTCATAACCCGAGATAATTGGGTAAGCATCGCCATGATGTTTTGAAATCCACCTCCAAAATCTTTGGGAATGTCGTTCGGGCAATCGTTGTATTGGCCTTCGCAAGAGTTGTTGGCTTGATTTCTCCTGGTTCCCACCATTTTCTAAAATAGAAAATGTTAGAACAAAACCATGTAAACAAGTCATGAATAACTTATTAATTTAAACAATTATACCAAAAACATAACATATGGGATCCCTAGGTAAATATCCTTGTGTGCATATTTGTACTTAGTCTCATGTTGTAGGTTTTCTCTAGGGTTCACTAATCCTAATCCCCAAATTAACTAAACCTTTACTTTGATACCAACTATAGTGACCCCGCCTTTTCTTAGTTTACTATTACATCATTTAAAAGATAAAAAACATAATAGTATTACACATGGAGGATACAGAGGTTTAGTGTCTTGGGAAAACTAGGACAATACATAACAAATACAACATCAAGCATAAACATTTATTTAATTTCTTCTTCACTAGCTTCTTAGTGGAACTTGTCCTCGCCTTAATACATGTAGCCACCTGAGGATATAAATCAAAAGGGGTGAGCTAAAATCCTAGTAAGAGGATAGATAAGAATAATACATCATGGGGTGAGCATAATCATAACATAGGCAAAAGATCAAGATCACGAGAGGAACATAAGTAAAAGACTTGAAATGTGGCAATGCATAAAAATGAAACATCATGTCATAGTGGTTAACTACCACACATACTTGTGAACAAATCTAGCATCATGTTCACACATGATTTCACATTTACTCATGAGATTAATCACTTTACCCAATTCATTGGAGCACTATATAATTCCAGGCACACCCGTCACATTTAAACATTCATATTGCGCTATATAATTCCGGGCGCACCCGTCACATCATAACATTATCATTATTATGATTTCCACATAGAACACATATCAAACATGTACATAAATAACCCATGGAAAGGAATGGGTTTCATCTCATAATAAAACATTCATAAGATTTGGGTTCCCAAAAGAAAGAGGGAACAACATACTTGATACAAGAACCATCAACCTTGAATAAGAGGTAAATTGTGAGATCTTGAAAGAAGAGTTCATTTGGAAAACATTTTGATGGACATAAAAACCAGTGAAAAACATTTATATCCCCGAAAAGTAAAGGAAATGATGACCAAATGATCTTTGAGGATTAACCATATCAAAAATGGAGTGAGAGAGGGAGAACCCGAAGGAAGAAAATTGGGTTCGAGATTTCCCCTTACCTTGTACTCGAATGCCTCCTTCTTTTTAATGTCCTATATAATGAAATTATATTCATTAATTAGAAATTCCAGAACCTTTTACACATTAATAGGGTTCATTCTGGTTTCATTATTTCATATTATTTTCCTTTGGATGACTTATAGAGTTTAAAAACATTGATCGGGGATGTTCGTTTTCATGGTTTTCTTGAGCGGTCCACTTGTATTCTTAATTTGGTGTTTGGGTAGATCATGGGTAAGCATCCAGAATAGATATTACATGTTATTAATGATATTACAGAAGCTTGAATGATTTTATAATGGGTTATATTAGATCCATGTGGAAGAATCATTAGATAAGAATTAAATGAAGATTATTTGGGTTAATTTGTGCGGTTTTTGGATCACAATGAACTCGTTTTAACATTTAACTTAGTAAAAGACCATAGGTTATTTACAGAACATAAAATAGAACGTAATACATATAAAATATTCTGGTTCAACCATAAGAATGGTTTCACGACCATATTGAAGGTAGAAATGGAACAAGAGAGCATGTTGTTTTTGAAGGTGATAAATTATCACCACATGAACAACGTTCTCTTTAACGAAATAAAAGGAAGAGGGAAAGGGTGTGGGGTGATATAATATACCATTAGAATCATAATATTATAGTATATATATAATACTATATTTACAGAACAATTTTGATGAAGATAGGTAGGGAGAGATCAAGAAAGGAACTTGAACTTGAAAGGAAATTAAAGGAGAAGAGAGAGAGAAATTACCTTTAGCATCCTTCTCTTGAGATCCTCTTTAAGGAAGCTAGGCTTGGTATTTTGATGAGACCAGCAGCTTTTGGTCGTGGGGGATGAGCTAGGGAAGGTGTTTGGGCAGAGTTTAGAGAAGTCTTGGATCTTGAGAGGTGTGAGGAAAAGAGGGAGTTAAGGGTGGCTTTTATAGTGGAGGGGAGAGGGGTTTCCTTAATATAAAATTGATTAGTTTATTAATTTCACCAAAGACAAGGAATAGTGAGTCTTGGATAACCAATAATAGTAATTTTATAATGTAATCCCGAACCAAGTGGGCTTATATCAGAAGAACATCATCGATGACTCAATTAATACATTATTTAGCTTTTATTGTGAATTATTGGATTCCACTATTCATTAAAAATTCAAGTATCTCAGAAAAATCCCAAAAATTTACCCCAACCATTTTTCGACGTGTAGAATCCAAAAAATGAAGTCCATTTTTCAAAAATAATTTTCTAAATATTATTAATTTAATATTTAAATAAAATCATAATTTACTTAAAAAAACAGTTTTTAAGATTAAAACTGATTTTATAGTTCTTTCAAAAATTACGTAGGGTCTTATAAAATTATCTAAACACTATTAGACATTGATTCAATACTTTATGAATACATTCCAGGGGAATAAATATTCTTTTAAATTAATTAATTAGTTATAATTAATTATTTATGACTTATAAAATACAAAAAACGTTTACTAAAGTCAAATTATCACTTTCTATGATGTCTAAATTTTATTTTATTATTCATAGGTAATGTTACTCTTATTTACTATTCATAAGGGTCATATTACTATTCATAAGGGTAGGTTACTATTCATAAGGGTAGGTTACTATTCACCAAAAAATATTTTTGTTTCATTAGACACCAAAAACTATCTTGAGCACAACCGTGTATGTCAGATTTTTAAAATTCCAAACATAGGGGTGACCAAATTATGTTTAAAGGTCACTTATCACTTAGTAGTTCATTATCTTGTGTTCTTATGACATAAATATAAGAAGGAAATTTTCTATTAAAATGATTTGGGTCGTTACATGATGTAACCAATATTTACATGGGAATCTATCCCCTATCTAGGAACTGTTTTCTAGTAGGGCGAGGAGTCCCCCTATTGAGTCCTGGGAGTTGAAAACCTGCTATCCATGTATTTAGATCAGATTATTTATGTTCTACATGACTATTCTAGATGAGTGTGCTTCAAGAAGTTTTCAATCGTTGATATTTAGCTATGACTTAGTGAATATATGAATTGGGGGTTGGATGACTTATCAACACTCCATGTGTTATTGACGCTCCCTGTGTTACCGACACTCCTTGAGTTATAGACACTCTCTGTGTTACCGACACTCTATGTGTTATCGACACTTGGTGTATAAGTTAGAATACATTTCTCCAGGAAACTGCATAACTTTTCAATACGCTAGTGTTCTCATGGGTATTTATGGTACACCCATTCTACGTACTTATATCAGATAGCTCGAGGAGTGAAATCTCCTAGAAAGAGCATGCTATGAGAAGAACAATGTTGCTGGTAGTGGATAAGACCTTGAGTCTTAGAATACTTTTTGAGAATAACTATGAATTCTTATTATATGTGTTGTGGGAATATACCACTATTGAGATGACCATATATTCTTAGTTTTGGTTTCCCATTGAGTAATTTCTGTGAGTTATCTTCTTCATTATGTATCCTATGTGGTCTTTTACTTTGTGTTTTCGGGGTGTCGTACTGAGTATTATTTTACGCACCCCTGCATGGGATTATCCCGCACGTGTCACGTGTTGTGCTGACCATCAATGTTTTGATGGAGTCTGAGGTGGACCAGGACCAAGTGGTTCATAGGGAGAGACCAGAAAGTTGAGGTGTGATTCTAAGGATTCAGACAATGGTTCCTATACAAACCCTTTAGGTAGGATTTTCTGCGGATGAGACTCTAGACCATGTGTTATAGAATCTTTCTTTCTTGTGGGCTTGTATTCTGGCCTGGTTTTACTTTACTGAACTTTACTTTCCTTTTCTCCCTTGTTTTTTAATGTCAAATTAAGCAAATAATTCAAAAAATTACCATTAATGATATTTTTAAATAAATAATATTTTATAAAATGGATTAAATTTCATAAAAATACTATATTAAAATGTATGAATGTGATATGGTTACAAATATAAAAAATGGTATACTTAGGATTAAAAATCCATTTTATTAAAACATTTTTAACTTTTAAAGTGTAGAAAACTTTTATATTGACATAATTGTCAAAAGGGTTGACATGGGTTAAAACTAAGGGATAACAGAAAAATATAACTAATACTTTTTAAAATTTTATTATATGAGATTATTTGAACTCATACTCATCTTATATTATAAATATATTAATTTGGTTCCATTTGGTCATGAATATTTATTTATATTAATTTAATAATTTAGGTAATTCCATGATTTCCCCAACCATCACTTATAAAATGACACACTTTCTCTCTTTTCATTAAACCACCTTGAGCCATCTAGCTCGACCAAACCATACCCAATTATTTTATTAACAACCATATCCATGAGTTATATTCTATGGTCATTATTAAATACCAATCAATGGTTCTTTATGTAGGGATCTGAATGAGGCCTTCCAAAGAGGTTATAATCATCTTACCCAACCTAATATAATTTATTTCTTCTTATAGCTCCTATAAATATATGGTATTCATCATAAAATAATAAATTAATTTTAAAAATATATTTTAATGTTATTATTATATTTTTAACCACCAATATCCATCGTCTATTCCATTAAATGGTAAGTGAATGTATCACTCGTGCGTATGCATAGACAATGACATCCACATAAAGATAAAATCTATTTTCCATCACCATACTCATTGGATTTTTATTATGATAGGATTAATTTTTATAAAATATATTTATAAAATAATTTTACTTATATATAATTTTTATAGTATTTTGACATTGTTACTTCCAAACTATTTGAAAATAATAACATCACTCGTGTGTTTGTGTGGACTACCAAACCCACAAAATGATGTGATTCATTTTTTCAATTCCTCGTTACATGGATGGTAATAAGAATATTTATAATGAATATATATGATATATTTGATAAAATAATTATTTTAAAAAGGGGAATATTATTTACCTTTCTTTCGTTTCATCTGTTGAAAACTGAAAATGATGTTCTTGCGTACGTATGTACTAATATCTTCATTATCAATTTTATTCATTTAACCATCTATATAATATATGTATGACTATAAATATATATATATAATAATTATATATTATTCATAAATCATGATTTACATGATGAATATTATGACATCATGATCAATGTACTAGCACTGAGACTGTAGAACCAAAACATGCATAACAAACGAAGTAGTTGTCAATTTGAGTATTGATTTTAGTAAAATTTAGTAAGACAAAAGTGAAAATATTTTTTTATTCAATCATATATGGTATGAAATATATGATAAAATATTTTTAATATATATATAATAAATACATATTTCTTATTTATAAGGATTGAATGCTTATAAAGAAATATGATACTTGAGGAAAGTTATTTATGACTCAATCCCATTTTAATAAACATTGTTTATGATTGAATTTACATTGAGAAAATTTCATAATACTCATTTGAAAAATAAATTTTATATTTTCAACCTCTTTTTATTAATTAAAATTTCAAGTATTATTAAAGTTATCATCTCTATGTTATTTTAAATGACCTAGAAAATGTTTGTCAGAAAAATTGAATTTATTTATCTGTTCGGTTGAAAATAAATTTTATTCAATATCCATGTTTTCTAAAAGTGATTCCAAAAATTATTTTTATATTATCTTATTATTGTTTAAATTCATTATTACACAAGATTTACTAATTATAAAAAAAATTAAAAGGAGTTTTTTTTTCATTTTTTAATGAGATATTTTAACGTTTTACAAAAAATATGAATAGATTATTTTTTAATAAACATGGAATGAATAGAATTTACCACCATCCTGAACACTTAAAATATTGATTCATACTTCAAAATTATCTTTTTTAATTTTCAAAAATGTGTTCTCCAAAATCATTTGGAATTTTTTAAATTTTAAAGAAGTGATTTCAAAATGAAAATGTTATTTTCCACAAGAAATATTACATGTAATATTTTAGTAGAAAATTTCATCTATGAAAACATCGTTATATGATTGTTATGGTTTAATGTAGATATAATACAATTATACCGAAAAATATGTTTATGGATGGGTCATTATTTTGATGAAGTGATTTTTTCAAAACCTATTTATTTTCCGTTTTACTATGATGAATTTAAAAAAGTTTTTGAAACCTTTTTTCTATGAACGGGTTAAAATATGATGATATGATGAAAATTTTATAATATTTTAGCACAATTATGTGTGGTTTTTATTACGTTATGGGGGGATGAGGAATAATATAGCCCTCTAATTAACTAGGAAAATTTTTATATATCATGATTTAATCATTTGAAAGTCGTTGATGTTCTTGATACACTATGAGAAACATGTATGGATTCCTTATGAACATTGTGAAATAGGTGATGATTCCTGATCTATTATGATATGAGAAATAATAATTTATTTATTATCTCATTTTATTTAGGGGCATGTGTAGTTAAACATTATATATTAAATGTTTTCTATACCAATGATGGTGCCACATGATTTTGACATGTTTTTATGCTTATGATTTGAACTCATGATTAATTATGATTTTGTGATGATTTCTCACTCATACAATTCATTTATTTCAAATTATATTTTTCAAGATTGATGATTATGATCCATGATAAATTTAATACGAACATTTTATTCATTGATTTTGATATCATACCATTGTTCTTATCTTATACTTTCACATCTTAATCGACTGATATGTCCATTTTCTACATTTAAAGAGATTCTTAGATTACAGTTTATTATATTTGCATTCCCCATGATATGAAGAAAAGTTTAAGTAGGGAATGTTAATAAGGGTATAGATTGAAGAGGATATTTGGATAGAAAATGAATAATTTACCTAAATAAGATGTTTGTGTATCTAGTATCTAAATACACTAATCCTTTAGGGTTATATAATGGATCATAATGTTCAAGGATTGCAGAATAGGGGTGATTTATAATCCATATTTATGTATTTATATGATTATGTTAGTGGCCCACACCTTCTATATGTGACTATAATCTACTCTATGAATTTTGATTTCATTCTGATGTTTTTCTAGTATTTATGCTGTGTTCTATGTTTTATCATGTGGGATTACTTATTCTCCTATCAATTCATCTAAATCATTTTTAGGATTCAATTTACATTAAATCAGAGATCTCTATACTTTATATTTTTTTCTCAAATTATTATTATCTATCCTTGGGTAACATATTTATAAGTTTAGTTTTCCTTTACTAGGTGTTTAACCTTACCCCTTTCTTATTTTTCCATTTTACAGAAAATAAGGATGAGTTTAACTTATGGGATGTTTAGAAGAAGATTTATACAACAACCCAATCCATTTAGTATTAATAATAAATTATATTTCAACATAATTATACATTTGATAAAAATCATGGATTGAAAGGACTTGCTTATTTGAAATACTAAGTACAGAAAACATAAACATGGAAATATAATTTAATTATTGTAATCTATTAAATGTGCTCCTAAATACCTTTTAGCTCATAAAATTACATTGGATAACCAGGGAATACATAGAAAAAAGTGGTGAGCTAAAAATCCTAGTAATATAATAAACATGATAAGATACCATAATGTAAGAGTCAAAAATCTAACATGATATAAAAAAATAGAATAATCATGAGTAATCTCTGTGGGAGCATAACATAATGACCATTTTATCATAAGATCATGGCCGTTACACCCCAATAATATAAAATATAACTATGTTCGATAGCGTATAAAAAAATATGAAATATATATAAAGTATATAAATAATAAAATGCATTGATTAATTATTAAGGATATATGTAATCAATTTATAATAATTTTAATTTATGCTTTGGAAATATGTTTTCTATGAAAATTATTTTTATTTCTTTTGGTGAGAATATAATATGTTTAATTTATAGAACAGATTAAAATTGGATTTTATAAAAACAATATAATTTTTAAAATAATGATATAAATTTTTTATTAATGTGAAAATATTTGACTTATCTGAGAAGGTTGATTTTCCAACGATTAGTAAAAATACAAATTTTTATTAAAAACTGTATTTTTGTTTGAAGCATATAAAAAGTTTCATTTTGTTTTAAAATTATTTAAAACTAAAACTAGTTATTGTACATTATTAATAATATAATTACGTTCATTAAAGTCAATTTCCTGATTAAATTTAGTTTAAAACCAATTTTTATTCATAAAAATTTTTTTCAAAAAAACTATTTTTTATTTCAATTTGTTGGTTTATTTTAATTTTAAATTCATCCAATAATAAAAATTTGATTTTATAAAATATATTCTATATCTTGAATCAGGACGTTCAAATTTTCTAAATAAGAACTATTTATTTTTTGCCAATATCAATAGTAACATTAGTAATAGTTTCACATCAATAATGGGTAAATCAAGTAATTAAAGATAAATATAAAATGATAAGGACCAAAAAATGACTTCAATAACTATAATATTTTTAACATTGGGATAAATAGAACATATTTTCCATTATAAATATTATTTTTTAATACAAATTATTTATCTTTATCATGGTATTTTATATTTAATTTTCATTCATGTAATAATTATGTAAAATGCTTAACCTAGACAGACATAATTATTATTCAATCAATAGAAAATTAAATAAATGATATTAAAAATATTAAAATGTATATAATTTTAAATATATAATGTGTCACACGAATTTTATAGATTTATATGACATATTGTAGAGTTTTTAATTAATTATATTATAATTACAGCTTTGTATTAAGGTATTTACTGTCAAAATAAATGAATAGTGTCAAAAAATTTAATAATGTTATTTTATAATAAAAAATATATCATTAAACGATTTAAAATTCATAAACATATTTGATTTATAAAAATTAATTATATATGGTTTTACACATAAAAATGGTCCATTTATTTGATGTTTTTCATTTTATAGTAACATTATTATACCATAAAGTGTTGAATACAATAATATTGTGATAACATTCTAAATGGTTAATAGGGTTTAAAACTAAAAGATACATGTAATAATGTCATTCGTTCTTCTCCATATTTTAATTTATGAGATTATATTTTCTTATAATAATATTATTTTATAATATTATAAATTCTTATCCATTTTGAAATCAAAACAACTTTATATTAGTTTAATATTTTATGAAATTCCTAGAGTATCCCTCACCTCAGTGATAAAAAGGAACGTTATCCTTTACTTCTTTACCTAAAAATGGATCCATCTAACTCAATAGAAAACTGATATTTTCTATTTTAATCATCCTTATCTCTGTAATTGAATTTATTTCCTCTGAAAACTTCTTACCCTAGGTACCTAATAAAAAAATTAATAGATTTCTATAGAAGAAGAAGGAATCATATTTATCAATCCCCTCAATTTGTTTCTTATTATAATTCCTATTTTAGTGTTGTAACTATTCCGCCTTCGAGGTGGCATGTTTCGAGTAGTGGTGAAATGGTCTAATGAGGATCATCACCTATCTCTTTTTTCAGAGATGGTTTCCTATCAAATTCATCATTTATTTTGTTTGGACCCATTCTGCATCATTATCCTTTAAATAAGGTTGGATTAACCCCATGGGGAATGGACAATTCACCCCTTTCACATTTCAAAGGACATGCCACAGTCATTCAGTCCTAGTAGGCAATTGTGTGTGGTAATGTACTTGTGTAATCAGTCCTCCCCAGATATAAATTCCTTTGATGGTCTCCAATAGATTTTTTCATGGATATATAAACACCTAAAAAACCTGATATCCATGATTCATGGACCTGATTTCCAAAGTCAGGTGCTTGTTGATTGAAGATTCAACCAATGACAATTGAGGACTCCATTGGTCGAGAGGATGGGAAGTCAGGCTCACTTCACCCTTTCGAGGGATTATTATTGCATGTTCCTAGACTCTCATATAGATTTAATTCATGTTCATTTGTTCATTAATCCTTGGTTCATTCCCAAAGTGTGTTTCCATGGGCTACCCTTAGTTTATAAGATCATCAGAGGCAATCATACAGATTTGATGCTATGGAGGTGATGCTGACTTGAGCCATACATTGAGGCACTCTTGAGTTTATCATGATCTAGGGGGTAAAGAAGGTGATTTGATGTTGGGATCATACCCATAAGATGGGTTTCTTATGTATCCTCGAGAGAGGAATTATAACCCATGTAGTTCGGATATACTGGGGATTACGCGTGAAAGCTACCCATTAGAGGGATTTTTTTTGATGATGATGATGGATCAACTAGGATGCCAAATCCTGGTGTCACTATGTATCCTACAAGGGTAGAAATCCAGCCATACGTAGTTCTGAACATTTACTGTACCGATATGGCTCAGTCCATATGTAGGGAGATTTTCATTCTATACAGCACGGTTTCTAGGTCTGCCATGTTTCTCTATAGATTGATTTTGTAAGATAATTCCTACCACTGATACTAATATCACATGAGTTACACTCAATGTGAGAAACAAGGAGTGATAAGGGTTTCCTTTTCAAATGTGGGGAGATATGGGGGCATGATGGAGGAGTTTTTTTGTGGGGATGGGCCAAAATCAATGATCGAGGTGTCGCTATTTATCTTGCAAGGGTTGGAATCAGGCCGTATTTAGTTCTATAAGAGATTGTGAAGTTTGTTGTCATGTGATTAGGATGCTTCATGGTAGTAGTTTAATGTCTTACAGTGAGGGCACGAGTCCTAGTTTAATGTCATGTTTCAGGGACAAGTTCCTTATAATTTACTATCACATGGAACAAAAAATGACTCATAGTTTAATTTCATTGAGATTGGACCATGGCATGGGGGAATCATGGAATTTTAACTCATAGTTTAAGGTCTTATAGTTTGGACCATGACTTTTGGGAATTATAACTCATAGTTTATGGTCACAGAGCTTAGACCTTGGCTTCATGGTTGAATGTCATGTTTCATCGACTAATACAATATATTTTCGGATCATGTGGTCAGGACAATGAATCATAGTTTAATTTCATAGTTCTCGGACCATGACTTGGTGCATTACTACATGAAATAATTATTTAAGAACACTGCATTTGTGGGAGCCATGATGAGTTGTCCGTCCATAGATATCAAGGCATACGCTCCATTGGAATAGAACCTTTTTATGACATATGGTCCTTCCCAATTTGGTTCAAGATTTGGGGGCTTATTCCCAAGAATAATTTGGGTTCTAAGGAATAACACCATTTCTACTTCGAGGAAAGATCAAAGGGTAACCTTTTTGTTGAAGGCTCATGCTATCTAATTTTGGTAGATTTCCAAATGGGGAAGAGTTTGAAGCCGTTTTTGTCTAGATGCTCCAATACATCAAACAATATCTGGGATATCTTTTCCCTGGAAAATTGATCACAAATGGATACATGAAGTAATGTCATTTGAAATTCGATAGTAAAAAACACCTCTTTCACGTATACTAGTGAGTACGAGGTTGCTTGGGTGGAAGTGCGGGTTGTCGTCCTGTAAGCCCACAAAGCATGAAGGAGGTTGTCTGGCCATGATTTCTTATCCTTTTCTATAACACCCCAAAAATAAAACATCATGTATTGATAAGTTTATGTTTACATTTTGTTTTAATTTCATAACAACTGAACAAAACATGTTTCTCATGAGGAAGTAATAATATGGTTTTAATTTTTATTAGAATGGAACCGAGTAAAACACACAAATGGATACAAGGATTTTCATTTAAATGAGAAGACCGTAGTGTTTACAATACTCCGAGATCATAAGAGTAATCATGCTAACCAAATATACCTATTAAAAACCCTATCATAATTAAAAGGAGACAAATTAAAACAATGAGAACCCAAAGAAAATAATATGGGTCCTTAGAATTTGTCATAATGAACATAAGAATGTCCAATGCCACTACGACTGCACTAAGCTCCAATGGAATGATGTGAACCATCTTCTTCAAATCTCCTTGAATTTAAGACACCCTAAGGCATGGTTATATATAAGGAAACGACTTGACCATTGCCTTGGGTGACCGTTGAATTCCAACAGTTATAATTATAGTTGTTGGCCTTATAGTGAATTAACTAAAAATATTCATGTACAACTTAGTTTTCGAAAATTTATGAATTGGAGATTATAAGATAACGTCTGATTATGGTGAAATATTTTGTATTGAAATAAGGAATTAGAAACAATTTGCAGATATTCGAAACAGTTTGTAAAGATTTTTCATTTCATAAACTATGATTTAAATGATGTTTAATATCCCATAATTTAACTATGTTTGATTAAACTATGTATTTTACTACTATAATATTAGTGTAAAAGATTTTATATTGGTATACCAAATTTCAATTTATAACCTGGAATGTTAAAGCTTTAATGTTTATAAATAATTTTAGTAATAGACAAGGTATAATTAGGTATTAATTAACCATTTATAAAATATAATAAAATTCATGTTTAAAAGGATAATTTTTTATAGCATTATTTTTTCCCTTAAGTCTTTTTTTGATGGTTTTATAAAACAATTCAGCCCTCAAGGGCCATACTTTTATGGATGGACCAAGGGAGGAAGCTCAATCTTGGTGGCTGAGCCTTGCACTCATCCCAAGCCAAGAACAACACAAAAATTGGCATAGGTTCCCTAATGGGAACTCGGGAGTAGGAGTGCATGAGCGCGGGCGTAAGGCTGCAACGAGGCATGGGTAGGCTGAGGCCTACGGGGGGGGGGGGGAGCCCATGTGTATGGACCCTTGTGTGTGTGTTGTTTGATATATGAGCGATGTTTCGGTTACTTAATCATATAAGGAGGCCATGTGCAGCTCCCCAATTTGATGTGGGATAGAAATTTTCAACCTGGATTTGATCTCGAATGTTGGATCGCGTCATGCGCGAATCAGGGCTGTCCATCTCGGTCCAAGGCTCGAATCCCAGTTGCCGCGGTAAAAAATCTTTGTGTTTAAATTTTTTCGGATCAGGAGAGATCTAATTTCAACCATTCGAGACTTTTAAAACACTATGAAATCCATGGACAGTCCGATAAAACTCTAATTTAATCCGATCCAACCAATTCTTTTTAAAACACTAGACGCACCACAGCCCTTGGATCAAGGTCGGAATCGATCCTGACTATCTGTTTTTCTCCCGGTTTCTTCCCCCAGCAACGTCTTGTTCTTCCCATGGTGTTCCCTACACCAGTACACTACCCCCTAGATTCTACCATTTTTTTCTTCAACTTTTACAACTGACGTTCCCTCCTCTCACAAGTTTTCCAAAAAGACTCATTCTTGGTCTATTAATATACCATAGTGTCCTCGGATCCCATAAAAATTTCATTAAAATATTCAGAGTAGGTATCGTTTATAAGCAACATAAGGCATCCCAAGAACTTCTCGGTTCTTTGCACTCAAGTTCCCAGTAGACCTCTATAAGTCCTCCGATTTTTTCATCATTTCTGTGAGCCCCTCTTTATCCTCAATCTATGGTAGGGGATTTATAATTGCCTTTCTTGTTGAGTGTTAAGTTGTATGTTTATATACACTTGTTATAAAAATATACTTCATCTTAGAGCTATAGTCTAAATCTTTCTTTACCCAATTTAGAGTTTCAGGATTCAGAGTTATATGGTGTTAGTAGACCCAAAGTATGGATACCTCATGAAAATTTATTTTATACCTTATAAATAATTGGATACATATATCTATATATTTGTATAAATATATAAGTATAATATACACAACCCTAAGATTTTCATAAACCCCAAATGCCCATATTTAAAATTTCTAAGTTTGAGATTCAACGTTATTGAATAACTATGAAATCCATGGAGTCATTTTTGTAATAAAACATTTATTCTTGATTATTTATGATCTTAAATATATATTTATAATATATATACATGCAGTTTTAAGCATTTCATCATTATAATTTTAGTTCATATTTTTGATAATATTGCAAGTGTCAAATAAGAAAGGTATGAGACCCTTACTTATACTCATAATGTCTAATCGGGTATGTGAGTACTTGGCTATATACGCCAATTTCAATCCCAATTTGTATTTATAAAAATTTACAAGGTTTTCTAAGAAAGTATAAAACATGTGTTTTCAAATATTTTCTTATGGATTTGATTATACACTACTTCTTATGCACACCCCATTGAATGAATGTTTTACACAAAACCCTAAGTGTATTTATTTCAAAATCCTTTCCTTTGAAATAATTAATTCATGAGTGTAAATATTGGAGGGTTGCAACATTATATTAACATGTATGAGTTACTCTCCACTATTTGTATTAAATGATAGTGTTTATGGTTATATGTATGAACCTATATGTTTTGACCATAATCTGAATTAACTTGGCCTAAAACAAACATCAGTAGTTAAAGTGTGTTTTTGATATGTTTAATTAAAATCTAATGAATGCATGCACAACATAAAAAAATTGCTACACGATTAACCAATTGGCCTTAAATTTTATGCAACATAAGGTATGGCCATTTAACAAGACAAGAAAATTTATCAGTGCATGCTTCATGTAAAAATGAATTCTGTCTTAATTTAAACTTAATCATTTTAAACTACAAATATTCATTTCCTTAAATCAAGGATTTTGAAAATTAAAGAACTATCATTTTTTGTGGTAACCTCATCCATTCATTACTTGTGTGTTTTAAATTAACATCACAAGTGCAAAGGAGGATTACTAGTTTATGCATGTTGTTAATAATATTATTATTTAAATAATAACTCAAATATTATGATTTATTCCAATGTCATTTCCATTTATCAGTGCATGAATTGAGCATGAATGATACATATCCGAAGTTATAAACATGCAATGTAAAGCACTGAACGTTTATGGAAGAGTTGTATGTTATTAATTTATGTGATAAATCGATCTATTTATTATTCATCAGTTATGATAATTAATTAAGAATTTACTTATTTTGAGTGGTATGGGACACCCCAAATAAAAGACATGGAATTAGGTATTCAAAGTGGTATGTGACACTTTGGATACATGAACTTATTAAACATATGAAGAATGTATTGGACTAGTATGTTTCGGGTTGGGGAATAGAAATAGTAATCCCTTCGGGTTGGGGTCTAGTTATAGTAGACCCTCTGAGTTAGAGTCCAGTTACAGAGGCTCTCTGAGATGGAGTCTCGTTACAAAGGCTCTCTGGGTTGGGGTCTGGTTACAGTTAGCAACTAGGTCTTGGATGAGGCCTTGACACATAACTTAAAGTCTGACACTGTACATTCCCTCATTATGTGTGTGATAATTAATTAACCAAATGGATATTCAATTAGTAGAATATCAATGGTTAAGAGCCAGTAATTATGAGTATCAGAGAAGTAAAATCTTAATGCATGCCATATGTTTAACACTCAGTGATTTAGTATTCGATGTATGAAATTTAAGTTATTACCTTTATGCAGAACTCTAATTATTCATTACTCTTAGCTATTTAATTCATTATTTCACATTCTTATGTCATAAATGTTTAGAATGTCTTTTATTTGATACTCCAAATGAGCATTCCTATAATTGAATCATGTATCCTTGTAACTCTATTTCCATATTTTTAATTAATCACTTTTATGATATATTACACGTGTTATAAATTTTATTTAAGAAAAGTGTTTTATGGAATGTTTTAACTAATGTGTTAAAAAGTTATATTAGTATATTTTAAAACCCCTTACTAGGAATTTATATTCTCACCCTACGTTTTTTAAATAATTTTTTCAGGTATCAAGTTTTAGCTGAAGAAGAATTTTAGAAGTAGCTAGTTTTCCAGAACCTGAACCAAAATCGATCCTCTGTATGGAACCAACTCTGGGTATTCGAGATCTAGGGCAATACAGTAGGTATAATAGGTTCTAGTTCAGATAAATCTAGAAAACCATAATTGAAACAAATAAAAATCTACTTAAGAATTACTAAATATGAATGTTTTCCTGATTTACAAATGTAAAATAAAAGTAACAGTCTTCTGGTTCATCCCAACGAGGCCCTGGAAACTATAATTTTCATAGCCAGCCATGAAAATTTTATAAACTATTCCAATATCCGAATGACATGTAAGAACCTCTATGTCATATCCAACCCTCCCAGAGTACTTCAACTCCACCGAAGAGCGGGTCTCGATTACATCTTTATGATGCAATCCCAATTTCCATCCTATGTATGACTGGGAAAATACTACGAGGGGATTTTTAGTTGCTTCACCATAGTGGAAGGCATCCAGTCCCTCATGGAATTCCAAGAAGCAATAGTAATGGGAGACATCCGTGCAACATATATGTGTCAAGTCATGTCCTATGGCCATTATGGTCAGGTAATGGACTTCAACATCCTTGAGCATGAAGCCTCCCATTCTGTGTACAGACAACAAGTACATATAGACGTCTCATAGTTGTACACCCCACATGTCATAATCTGTAGAAAACACAAGTGCACCCATGATATCAAGCCAGATTGCTCGGGTTGCATATGGTTCTGGGAGATTTAAAGTTTTGAAATTGTTTGGGGGATTCGTGTATTAGGGAACTAGGGAAACCATAAGGCTTTCTCTTTTTATGAATAAGTGGTGATATGAGAATACAATTTTTTATCCTTTTTTTTCTTTCTGATATCTTGTCTGTGTTTATGTTTCTAAATAGGTTTCACCGGTTGATCCTTTATAATTAATTTTTATATGGAAGGACAGACTCACATCCTATCATTCCCTACTAAGATATAGAGACCATCTGGGTAAAAACCTATGAAGAGGAGTACATACCTTTTGAAAATTCGAAAAAAGAATACAAGAAACTTTATGAAGTGTCAAATAGTTCAGATATTCTCTGTTCCTATCAGGAGAATGCCTAAATATACCCCCGAATAGCCCAGGTTCAATTAGCCGAGTATAGGTGAAGAGGGAAGTACTATGAAGGACTGTTTCTATGCTTTAATCTTGGATAAGACTTCACAACTAGAGTCAGATTTCAAGAGGCTGCATTAGAGAGAGACCTTTTTTTCAGCTTACATGTACCAAATCCACACTTTAAATTTATATGACAACACCTGCGAATTAGATATCCTCAATCGAGAGTCAAACGATCAAATTCTTCGAGATTTGGTCCATTTGACATTTCTGGACTTTCCACTACTTAAGCGTCTCTGTGGAGGCCCGAATTCTCTATGAAAAGGTTCAACCCTTTATACTCAAAATATTTTTTTTTCAGAGAAGCTGAATATGTGGACATAAACTTGGGAATTCACCAAGCCACATCGGAGGACCATCCGTGATAGAGTTTGTAGTAAAGTTGGTAAATGAGTCTTTCTCTTATGCGTATGTAGAGTGAATTTCAAGGACACAATTCCTCATAGGGGGGAATGATGTAACACACTAAAACTCAAACCTCATCTGTTGATAAGTGTATTCTTACATTTTTTTTGAATTTCATAACAACTGAACAAAACATGTTTCTCATGAGGAAGTAATAATATTGATTTAATTTATATTAGAATGCAATTGACTAAAACTCACAAATGGACACAAGGCTTTTCATTTAAATGAGAACACTATAGTGATTACAATACACTAAAAAAAAGAGGAATCATGCTAACCAAATATACCTATTCAAAACCCTATCAGAATTACATGGAGACCACTTATAACAAAGAAACCCCTAAGAAAATAATATGGGTCCTTATAATTTGTCATAATGAACATAATAATGGCCAAGGCCACTATGGCCACACTAAGCACCAATGGTATGACGTGAACCATATTCTTCAAATCGACTTGAATTTAGGACACCCTAAGGAATGGTTTTATATAAGGCAACGACTTGACCGTTGCCTTGGGTGACCGTTGAATTCCAATGGCTATAATTATAGTCAATTGTCTTGTGGTGAATTAACTAAAAATATTCAAGTACAAATTAGTTTTCCAAAATTTATGAATTGGATATTACAAGTTAACTTCTGATTATGGTGAAATATTTTGAATTGCAATAAGGAATTCGAAACAATTTTCAGATATTCTATATAGGTTGTAAGGATTTTTCATTTCCTAAACTGTGTTTTAAACTATGTTTAATATCCCATAATTTAACTGTGTTTGATTAAACTATGTTTTTGACTTCTATAATATTAGTATAAAAGATTTTATTTGGGTATACCAATTTTCAATTTATAACCAGGAATTTTAAAGCTTTAATGTTTATAAAAAATTTTAGTAATAGACCTGGTGTAATTAGGTATTCATTAACCCTTTTTAAAATTTAATAAAACTCATGTTTAAAAGGATACTTGTTTTTATATCATTATTTTCTCCCTTAAGAGTTTTTTGGGATGGTTATATAAAAAAATTAGGCCTGCAAGTGCCAGCCCATTATGGTTGGGCCATGGGAGGCAGCTCATGCTAGGGGGATGAGCCTATCCCTCATCCCAAGACAAGGTCGGCCCGAGCATGGGCATAGGTTCCTCAAAGGGAACTCAGGAGAAAAAGCGCATGAGCGTGGGCACAAGGCCCTGGAAAGGCATGGGTAAGCCAAGGCCTGTGGGGGGGGGGCGTGTGTACTTGTGTGTGTGTTTTGTAATTTCTGAGAAATGTTTCAGATGCTTTGGCTTATAAGGAAGTCCTTCCCACCTCACAGATTTGATGTGGGATATAATTTTTCAACATGGATCTGATCTTGACAGTTGGATCACGTCACACGCGAATTAGGTCCATCCATCTTGGTGCAAACCCTAACTCCAAACAGCAAACTGTAAAACATCGATGATTTTATATGCCGTCGAATCAGCCAAGATCTAATCGCAACCGTTCGATATTTTTAAAACACCACGACATCCCTATATCGTCCGATCAAACTTAGATTTAATATGATCCACCCAATTCTTTTTAAAACCATGGACGTGCCCCAGCCATTGGATCAAGGTCAGACTTGATCCTGGCCATCCATTTTTCTCCCAGTTTTTTCTCACAGTGATGTCTTCTTCTTCCCGCAGCGTTCCTTACACCAGTTCACTACACCCTATATTCCACCATTTTTTTCATCACATTTTACAGCCACCAGTCCCTCCTCTCACATGGTTTCCACAAAGTCCCATTCCTGGTCATTTAATTTACCATAGTGTTTTCAGATCCCATACAACTTGGTTTAAATTATTCAGAGTAGGTATTGTTTATAAGCCACCTAATGCATCCCAAGAACCTCTCGGTTCATTGCACTCAAGTTCCCAATAGACCTCGACAAGTCCTCCAAGTTTTCCAGTGTTTCTATGAGCCCCTCTTTCTCTTCAATCTAAGGCAGGGGATTTATAATTTTCTTTCTTATTGAGTGTTAAGTTGTATGTTTGTATACACTTGTTATATAAATATACATCATCTTATGACTTGAGATTAAATATTTATTTACCCAATTTAGAGTTTCGGGATTCTGAGTTATAGGGTGTTAGTATACCCAATGTATGGATACCACTTGAAAATTTATTTTATACATTATATATATAATCAGATACATATATCTATAAATTTTTATAAATATATAAGTATAATATACATAGACATCAGATTTTCTTAAACCCCATAAGCCCAGATTTAGATTTTCTAAGTTTGAGTTTCAATGTTAATGAAGAACTATGAAATCCATGGAGTCATTTTTGTAACAAAACATTTATACTTGATTCTGTATGATCTTAAATATATATTTATAATATATATACATGCAGGTTTAAGCATTTCATCATTATACTTTTAGTTCATATTTTTTATAATCTTGCAAGTATCAAATAAGCAAGGTATGAGATCCTTACGTATACTCATAATTTATAATCGGGTATGTGATTACATGTGTATATAAGAAAATTTCAATCCCCGATTTTATTTAAAAAAAATTCCATGGTTTCTGAATAAAGTAAAAAACATGTGTTTTCAAATATTTTCTTTTGGATTTGATTAAACACTACTTATTATGCACACCCTTTTGATGGAATGTTTTACACAAAACCCTAAGTGTAGTTATTTCAAAAGCATTTCTTTTAATATACTTAATTCTTGAGTGTAAATATTGGAGGGTTGCAACATTATATTCACATGTATGTGTTACTCTCCACTATTTGTATAAAATGATATTGGTTATGGTTATATGTATGCACCTATTAGTTTGGACCATAATCTGAATTAAGTTGTCGTAAAACAAACTTCGGTAGTTAAAGTGTGTTTTTGATATGTTTAATTAAAATATCATGAATGCATGCCCAATATAAAACAATTTTTGCATTGCGAGCCAATTGGACTTAAATGCTATGAAACATAAGGTATGTCCATTTGACAAGACATGGACCTTTATCAGCGCATGCTTCGTGTACAAATGAATTATGTCTTAATTCATACGTAGTAATTTTAAAATATAAATATCCATTTCCATAAATCAAGGATTTTGAAAATTAATGAACTATCATTTAATGTGGTAACTCTATCCATTCATTTCTTGCATGTTTCAAATTAACATCACATGTGTGAAGGAGGTTTACTAGTTTATGCATGTTGTTGGGAATATTATTATTTAAATAATAACACAAATATTATGATTTAGTCTAATTCTATATCCATTTATCAGGGCATTAATTGAGCATGAATAATACATATCTAAAGTTATAAACATGCAATGTATAACATTGAATTTTTATGGAAGAGTTGTATGTTATTAATTTATGTGATAAATTGATCTATTTATTATTCATCACATATCATAATGAATTAAGAATTTACTTATTTTGAGTGGTATGGGATACCCCAAATAAAAGACATGGAATTAGGTATTCAAAGGGGTATGGGACACTTTAGATACATGAACTTATTAAACATATAAAGAATTTATCGGACTAGTATGTTCCGGGTTGGGGACCTATAAAAGTAATCCCTTCGAGTTGGGGTCTAGTTATAATAGAGAAGTGAAATCTTTTGGAATGACATATGTTAATCACTCAGTGATTTAGTATTTGATTTCTGAAATTGAAGTTATAGCCTTTAATCATAACTCTAGTTATTCATTAATCTTATCTATTTAGTTTATGCTTACATATTCTTATGTCATACATGTTTAGAATGTCTTTTATTTGTTACTCCTCTTTAGAATGCATATAATTGAATCATGTATCCTTGTAACTCTGTTAGCATGTTTTTAATAGATCAATTTTATGATATGTTACACGTGTTATAGTTCTTCTTTAAGAAAAACGTTTTATGGAATGTTTTAAAAAATGTTTTCAAAAGTTATATTGGTTTATTTTAAAACCCCTTACTAGGAATTTGTATGCTCAACCTACGTTTTTGAAATAAATTTTTCAGGTATTGGGTTTTAGCTGAAGAAGAATTTCAGAAGTAGCTGGTTTCCCGGAACCTGAACCGAAATGGATCCTCTACATGGCACTGAATCTGGGTATTCTAGTGTTGGGGCATTACATTTTCAACCATCTTTTGGTGTATGTTGGATAATGTCTTGTTGAATGCTTTTATCTTCCCATTGGCCGCTATGTGGTAGTGTGGTGAACAGTTCGATTGGATTCCATACTCTTGGTATATCTTGTCCAACTCAGTAGAGTAGAAGTTGTTGTCGTTGTCCATCAGTATTGTATGGGGACACCAAATCTGGTAATGATATAGGCCTTGAAAAAGCTAATGATTTTTTTCAACCCCAATTCCTTAATGGGTATGTCTTTAGCACATTTGGAAAAGAAGTTGGCCGCTACGAGTATGAACTCTAGTTGTCTGGCTATAGCAGGGTGATAAGGTCCCACAATATCCATCCCACAGGCGGTGAATGGCCTAGAATACATACATGTATGATGTAACTCTGAGGGATTATGTATGGAATTGGAATGAAATTGGTAGGAATGACACTTATTCTTGAATGTGGAATAGTCATGTATCAAGGTGGGCAAGTAATACCTAAGCTTTTAGATTTGGTGAGAGTTTGGTTGTTTATTGGTGCACTCCACAAGCTCTGGAATGCACTTATTTCAAGACAACACCAATATATACTCCATCAATTCACCTGAGAAGGACTCCCTCAAGGCCTCATTTGTAGAGAACTTTTTATTGGTTTTCTCCATTGTACAAGACAAAGTTGACTACCAGTCTTCAAACCTACTCCATTCTATCCCTATCTGGAAGGTGTTCCCCATTCTAAAGGTAATTCGAAATGGGCATCATTCATCCAGTGGTGTGACCATAAGGCTCATAAATACGGCAAATTTCATCGATTTCTTACATATTTCTCTAGATAAATGGAAATAATATCTAGAGCTGGGAAATGCTAATGACTATTTTATCCCAGTCTGGATCGACCAAGGTCGTGGCTACATTTTCCAAAGTGTCGGCTTGGGAATTTTTTGACCTGGAGAATAAGTCAGCATTGATTCTGATGGGAATTCTACCATCAGTTTTTGAACAAGGTTCTTCATGGGGAACAATACTTATTTCTTAATGGAATAGTCTCCAGTAACCAATTTTATGACTAGGTCTAAATCACCATTTATTTTTAGGTGTTTGGATTGCACAGAAAGTGACAGTTCCAATCCTATAATGAGGGCTTGATATTCTACTTCATTATTTGTACAGCCTTCCGAAAGAGGAAAGGTGTAAGGCAAGATGACTTTTTTTGGGATATACTAGCCCCACTTTATTGATCTTGGGATCCTCCATTATTTTCCCAGTTGGGTTTCATGAAGCACCATCGAAGTACATTTCCCATGTCTGGGGGCCCTTTTGGATAGAAAACACTTCTTTATCTAGATGTTTTGAATCCAACATTGTTGTTTCATCCAAGAGGTTCTTGGAAAGGAAGTATGCTAACACCTAGCCTTTAATGGCCTTTTGGGGTACTTACCATATGTCAAACTAGTGTAAGATGACTTCCAATTGTGATAGGCACCCATTTAGCATGTGACTATTGATGATATATTTGAGCGGGTTTCAGTGGGAGACCAGTTGGACCTCATAGTGATATAGGTGATTCTAGAGTATTTGAACCACAAAGATTAGTGCTAGGCAGTTCTTTTAAATTTTTTAATACCGAGTTTCAACATCAATAAGTGTTCGGTTGAGGTAATAGAGGTTGTTCTTTCTGCCAGTATCATTCTTCTATGTGAATAAGGCACCTAATGACCATTCCAGGGTGGTTACGTACAATATGAGTCATCTCCCCTCAACTGGGGGCATAATCCAAGGCGGGCTTAGGAGATATCTTTTGAGATTGTCGAACACTTCTTGGAAATCATTATATTACTCATATGTAACTCCTTTCTTCATAATCATGGTGAAAGGTAAGAATTTACCCTCTAGGTTGGCTATAAAGTTCAGAATGTATGTGAGGTTCCCCTAGAGAGCTCTCATCTCAGTGAGGTTGCGAGGTGGGGACATGCCAAGGATGGATTTCATCTTCTTAGGGTCAAATTTGACGTTGTGATTTCATATGATGAAGAAGAGGAATTTTCTGGAGGTTACACCAATGAAGAATTTTAGGGGATTCATCTTTAAAACGTGTTGTTGAAATTTGTTAAAAACTGTTTCGAGATCAACTAGGTAGTTTTAACGCTATTGTGATTTAACCACTAGGTCATCGACATAACACTCGACACACTTTCCCAAGAAATTCCTAAAGATGCGATCCATGGAGCGCTAATATGTGGCATCTGAATCCATTAGACCAATGTGAATCACTTTATAACAGAACACTCCCTTAGGGGCCCTAAAAGAATTAGCTTCTTCACATCCTTGGGGAATCTAGAACTATTGGTTTCTAGAATACCCAACCATGAAAGAGAGAGCCTCATATCCAATAATTGCATCGATCAACAATTCTGTGATTGGGACCGGGAAATCATATTTTTGGAAATTATAGTGAAGGTACCTGAAGTCAATGCTGATTGTAATCTGTCCATTGTTCAATTTAAAAGTGACTATATTTTCCAACCAGATCAGATGTTGGACCTCCCATATTAAGTTGTCTTTGATCAGCTTGTCAAATTCAGGCATTATTTTCACAGTATACATTGGGTGGGTCCTTCTAGATGTATGCTTATAGCCTCATTGATCTTCTGGTAATCCCAGATGATGAGTGGAAACTTCAAGATCGAGGCATGGAATTTGAGTGTAGTTTCAAGTGAACACATCTCTATTATTATTTCGGAAGGAGGTATATGTCTCCTTCTCCTTGATAGGAATATCCACACTGATCAGAGTGGGCCGTGGGTCATCTTTGGTGATAAGGCTTATCTCTTTGAGTTCATCGATTGGGGTGGAGACCCCTTCTTCGAATTCAGGAGGGGCATCTTTGAGGTCTTCTTCTTCTTCATCATCATCATCCCTTCTTCCTCATCTAATGGAGAGAGTATTTTTGAGAAAATCTCTCTAGTGTTGGGGGTGAAATAACCTTTTTCCTTAGTGTGTGAGGTGGGGGTAGCTTGAGGTCTCGAGGATGGCCCATGAGCATCTCTGTTAGTACTTTTCCTGACATCATGGTAGTCAAACTTCTTTTCTATGTCTTTGGACATGGTGGATGTGACAAAGATCATGAAGATGATTGAGTCAGCATCCAAACATGCACTTATGAATTCAACTTGGATGATGGGTAATAAATACTCCTCCCCAAGATGCTGGAGGGGGTCATAAGAAGTGGTTTCCAATTTATTCGGGGTAGTAATCCAATTAATTTCATTGACCAGAGGATGTTTTTCTTCTGATTCAAAGAACCCTGCATCGATATAATGCCACTCAGAAGACTCAAACAAGGATTTATCAGTGTGAAATGACATATTTTTTCCATCATGTCAATATTTGACGCACTGATGGTATGATGAAAGAATTTCAGTGTGCTAATGCAGCCAAGGACTCCTTAACAAGATGTTGAAGGCTATTCTTTTCCACACTTCTAGGAACTCAGAATACGAAATGAGTTATCCAAGATGAGTTTTAAGCTTGATTCGCCCGAATGGTTTATGCTCGCTTTTGTCATATCCCAACAGAGTGGTAGTGAAAGGTTTCATGATGTATTCATCATTTCCCACCCAGTTAAGTGTTCACAATGGGAGGACGTTGACTCTAGAGCCATTATCAATTAATATCCTCTAAAAATCAATTCCATTTATCTTTTCGAACACATATAAGGGTTTTATGTTCCCTTTCATGATTTTGTCCTCATCCCTATTTGTGAAGAAGATGATGACATGAAATTCTTCAGGAATGTTCTCCATATGATAGACTTCGGTTGCTGCTACATCGGCCTCAAAATATTGGGGAATTTGTAAGGCCTCAATGAGTGCCTCCCTAAGATCTACAGATAGACTTAATGCATCCATGATTGACTGTTTTTCTCGTATTGAATCCATATTTTTTAGAGTATCATACATCTTCTCTAATGGTCAGTGATTCCCATATCGAGGTTTCTCTTTCACAAAATCCTTATGGGTTTGGGATTTGGAAGTGGAAGGTTCGACCTCTGTAGCTGGGGCCGATGGTGCTATGGTCCTTTCTGGGTTTGGTCAAACTGGTCCTCCTGAATTCCTTGGGATATTTGATACTTGTTCTTCTCTTGATGGATATTCCTTGATAACTAGGCCTAGATTTATTTCGACATGGTAGGAGGTGCATTTTGGTTCTTATTGCATCTGTTGGAGGGTCCTTTTGTGTGTTTCTGTGATGTTAACAGTTTGATTTATGGTGCTGCTGGGAATTTGAAAATTGCCATGCTCATTCCTTCAAGGAAACCCCAGGCTTCTAAGGCATCTTCCTCGGGCTCTTCGATTGAGCATGAGGAATTTGGGTTCATTGTCATAGTCTCTATCCGGGAAGGGTTTATCATGTGAATGACATTAATGAAGCTGAAGATCAGTGCATCATCTGAAACTCTTTATATATGACTCTCTCCTTCGGATGATGCCTTTTGGCGGGGTGGTGCCCATTGTACCACTTGGTAGGGTGACACCCATTGTACCATTTGGCGAGGCGGTACCTATTATTCCAAGTCTGCTAGTATGAATTCCCAAAGCATCAAAACTGAATTTGACATTGGAGTCTTCCCATTTTCTTCCTCTTAATTTCTGCCCTTTTGGCCTTTAGATGGTTGTGGGGCCGAGGAAGATGGATGTGTTGTATTGGGAGGTTTTGGGGGCACATTTAGTTGTTTCAACTGTGCCCAGAGGATTCCTTGAACTCAATTGATAGTCTTTTGGGTCATCCAATTGTAAAAATTTTTCTCATTCTTATTGGATACTATTTTCCATTACTTTTCCTCTCTTGAATCTGAGGTAGAAACAAATGAAACTTGTGCTGGCAGCATGCCCAACTTAAAATTCCTATAATCGACCATATTTTTAAGAGATAATTGAAAACAAATCATTCCTAGATGGAGTGTCCCAGTATCTAGGGATAAAGATAACAATTTGGATGGTCGTCGAGACCCACTTCATCAGCTCACATTGGATTTGGTATCCATAAAAATTTTCAATTCATAGAAGCTATGAAATAACCACATACCTAGTCATCTCGGAACAAGTAGAGATTATTTATTCATCTTGGACCGTATTTTTTTAGCACCCCATCTCTCATCTAGCTGAGGAGGGGGTGGTTGGTGGAATTTAGGGGGTTTTACATGGTTTTGTGGGGGCCTTGCAACTAGAGTTGGTGTTGGGGTGGCTTAAGTGTGACAAAAACTGATTTAACCTTTTCTACTATTTTCCTAGGGGCTGATGGGGCAACTTAGGACTTATTATTGGTCCTTTCCAAGGAGTCTTCTATCCTTTACAAAATGGAAGATAAATATCTGAACCCACTTGTGTACTTCACTATGATGAGTGGAGTTCGCAATTCATCATGAAGATTATCGATGCACATGGAAAGCTTCTCATGTTGGGGGAGCAGCCGGTTCATGGAATAAGTCAGGCCTTTCCACCCAACAATGAAGTCTGAGACTCTTTCATTATCTCACTATTTAAAGTTAATGAGATAACTTACCTTTTTCTTGGGCTGCATCGAACTGAACTGGAAGAGAAACTATCATTGTAGGTCCTCCCAGCTTTTGATTAAATTGGCTGGCATGCTAGTATAACATACAAAGGCTGATCCCAATAGGGTTTGTACGAAGATCTTGAGTTTTAATATTTATTGATTCTTTGGAGTTCCCATCATGGGGTCATAATAAGAGGTGTAGTGAATTAATTGTTTTTTGGTGTCCCCCTTGGGCCATTGAATTATAGGAATACAGGGTTCTCTATGTTTGGCGGTTGTGGAACATTGCTCACCCAATCAGGGTAGGGTTTACGCTCTGGATGTATCGGAGCCCACCGCCCATCCATGGCTTAAAATTGAGCTATTAATTGGTTTAAATTGTTAAATAGAACATGATTAATATCTTGTCAGGATTGAGATTTATCTGTTGCGGTTGTGTCCAAAACTAGGTGTGTCGGTGCTGCTAGAATTTGGGGATGATACCCATCTGGGGGTATCATTTGTGGGTTTACCTAAATCTATTACAACTGCCTTCCCAGGGGGGGGGGGTAATTCTTGATGTCCTTCGAGGGCTGGGTTGAACAGACCTCCGAGCATGACTTCATTCATCGAAATGAGTTCAATGTGGCATGGTAACCTCTTTTGAGAGAACATACTGATGTTCCGTGGGGGGAACATATCCAGAAATGTAGCTCCCTCGAAACAGCTCGACATTAATTCACCTGAGCTCTTTCATTTTTTCCTCTTGCTTGATGAACCTTTCCTCGAGGGTGTTGGGTTCATTTCCAGGGGATGGAGAAGGTGGATGGTAGACAACCTTGGATTTATTATTTTCCTTGTCAGGGTTCTGTTTGGGAGGTAAAGCTGGATTGAATGAGGGGGTGCCTAGATTTAGGGTCGCTCTCTAGTTTCGAGTATGCACACCATCTAGATCGGTGTGGGATGCCTCTTAGAGGGAACCATCTTTCTTTGCATTCTCTCCCTATGTTCTATTTCCAATGAGATCTGTGGAGCTGACATTTACCATGTTTACTGAGGTGTACTGCATTGGGGGTGGCGTACCCAGTGCCGAATGGTATGAAGGCTTTCTATATCCTTTTTTGGACTTTATCCTTCCATTCCGTGGAATTCTTCAAGTTTATTGGTGAAGATCAACCCAAAGGGAGCCCTGGTCTGACATCATAAGGTGCCTCTGTCTCAGAGGGTGCGAACCATGAGAAGGGGTGGAACAGATAACTCTAATATCCATCATTCTTCCTAGACGATGGAAGAAACTCATCCACTGGGTGGGAATTTGATGTAAAAATGCCACCATCCCTGGGGGATGGGGTTGTTCCTATTCTATCGTTGATGCGTCACAACAAATATTTTTAAATCTTACAGGGGAATTTGTATTTAAAAATTCCCCCTAGACATATAGACTGGGGTTTTCCTTGTATTTCAGCTGTAGCCTCCACTATTTCCATCTTTTCAATTTTACATACTCTTGCACAGGTGTGAGACGAGTATGGAATCCAGCCTTTAGAAAGTCTATGGCCTTTTGAAGACATGGGAACTTCTTGCTAGTTGGATTCCCTTAAGGTGGGAAGCCTCCTGAATGTTCTTGGTTTCCTGACATAGAAGCTTTTTGATGGCTTGATCTCTTCAGTAATGATGGTATTGAGACTTACTTCAGGACAGTTTTGGTTGAGTATCCCATCCTTCCTAAGCATGGGTTTCACATGACTATTTACTTTGGGAGATGACATTGCAGGATGTCATTTCTAATGGGGCCTACTATAAAGGATGTGGGGTGAATAGTAGAGCTCGATGTTCCCCCAACCCTGAATGTGAACTCCATCTAGGGAACTTCCAATGAGGTGATGCAAGTTATGCAGTGTGTGGAGGAATGCTAGTTCAAGGGTTTTCTTTTGCCTTTAGGATTGTGGATGCCTTCCGAACGGGAGGGATTCAAGGTTGATTAGACAGTGAAGCTCCCCAATGTGTTGGCATGGTCCATGTACCCTTCATAGGGTAGGAATTTTTCTTTCAGTTGAGGATGGGTTATCCATATATTGAGGTTAATTTCATGTGTTCATTCCCAATACAACTGCCCTAGTATGTCGAAATGAGAAGTGGCTATAGGCCAATACATCACTGGTATATTATCCTTATCTAGTTGTCCTCTCATGAGAAGCATATCATGATATATTTCTTCTGGAATCTCCTATAATTGATATTCCTAGATTGACTGCTTCATAATAATTTCATTCCAAACAAACAAGTTTGTGGGAGCCTCATTGATTGGTGGATGGCATGGGGGTGGCTCAGAAGATGAGTGTGGCCTTGGGCTAGGACCTTATTGGGAAAGAATATCACTCTTTATAGATGGAGTTCCTAACATGTATGACTCTACCTTTCTGAGTGCCTCAACATAGGAGGGAATTCTCACATTTGTTCTAGCATGGGAAGAAAATTCCTGTTAGTATGATTTTTGGTTGTGGGGATGACCTTTACAATTGATGCTGCACTAGAAGGGGCTATTGTTTCAACTTGATGCCCAACTGTGGGAATTTTCTTTACGACATATACCCTATGGAGGACCATCAGGGTGGGATGTAGTGAGGGGAGGACCTTTGTTCTTCTTGATGTTACTATGGGGAGGACATTCATAAGAACTTCCATTGCGGGGAGGGCCTTCACAATGACTGTTATCGTGGAGAGGACTACCATATGACTTGATGCCTAGGAGTAGGGAGAATTTATACCGTGAGAATATTAGGGAGGGTCTTTAGGATGTACTATAATTAGGGGAGGACCTTCTCATTACTTGAAGTTACTATTGGTAGGACCTTCATAGCAACTTCCATTGTGGAGAGGACCTTTACAATGACTATCATCATGGAAAGCACCACCATCAGGATATGATGTCCGACTACAGGGAGAATTATATCAACAGTGTATACCCTGGGAAGGACAATCATGGTAGATAATAGAAAGGGGAGGACCGTCTTTCTAACTGATCATCAGGTCAAGGGGATGGATACCCCGATGTGCATCAAGAGATAGGCTCTCGTGATTGATCATTCCTAGCCCTCGGAGTGAGCCCCCATGGGTGCTCTATGGAGGACCTTCAGAGCTACTGGTAGAGAAATTGATAGGAGGGCCTTCAAAACTTCTACTACCACTTCCCTAATTTGGTAATGGAATGACATTATTTTTAACCTTTATTGATATATGTTTAAGGTTTCAAGAATACCAGATTCTAGTAGAGTAGGATCATGTATTTGCTCTTCATTTTCTAGTTGCCTTTGGCACATTTCATTTTTGAGCACTCTCTTGCGAGCAGTCAGGGCCACATGTTATTGGTAACAACCTTCATGTATGAGTCTCTCTCATTTTTGTCCCAAAATGTTTATGGGATACGCTGATGGTCATATTGTGTTTTGGCAGGAATATATGCCTCCCATAGAGTGTACACCACGTTGGACCGACATCCCATAGTTGGAACAAGTGTTTTTTCCAGATCCGATTGTGTGTATATCATGGTATATTACTGTGAAACCTCTTGGACTAGAATAGGGATGCATAACTACTCTAGAGTGACTAACACATTTTTTGAGTGAGTCATTCTATATGTGGAAATTAGGTTGTGGGCCCAGTTTCCCTCCATTTCTGTCGATGCAATGATATCTTGGCATGATTAGAGGATATGTTCTGGGATTGAAGTATGATCTTCTATTATTTCCAAGATGTACTAAGATACATCTTTGAATGGAACAGGTATGAAGGCCTATTATTATTTCAGAGAAAGAGTTTGTGTGTGCTTTGGTCCTCCATGAGTTTCTAGTAGATACTGGCAGTTCTCCTGTACCAGGACAGAGTAAAGAGTCTGCCACCGATTTTCCTCTCCTACTGCCACCATATTTGACTGGTGGTCTTCATATTCACAAAAGGGGATTTTAATCTGCTCACTTTACACTATATTTTCCTCACGTGATTTGTATGCATCCGTAAGAATTTGACTCTGCTCTTATTTGGTTGTTTCCATATTTGGATGGTGGGCTTGATATGCATCCATAGGTATTTTTTCTTGTGTATAGTTGAGTGCCGTTCTATTTAGATGACATGCCTGAAATGTGTTAGTACATGTTTTTGCCTGCATGTAGCCAGTTGCTTCCCTATTTAGATGGCAGGCTTGAAATGTGGAATCAGGTGTTCTTGCCAACATATAGCTGGTTGCCGCCTTATTTGGATGGAGGGATTGTTGTGCATCGGAAGATATCTACTTCTTCTTGAAGATCTTTGCTCTGTCTGCACAGTGAGACTGATGTGCACTAGTAGGAGCGTGCATGTGCTCTTATTGTGCCACCCTATTTCTATGGCGGGATTTAATGGAAGGGGCAGAGTTGGATGTTTGGTAGTTGAATGACATAATGTTATTATGAAAATGTTGATCCTTAGGAACCATGGTGACAGCGTGTTCCTGATTATATATCTTCCACCCTTTGCAGGCATCCCAAGGGGCTCGGGTCTCCTGGACATTAGTAGCTACCCTCAGTATAAATTCTTGTTCAGCAGGAGGAGGTCTTGTCATTCGATGTCAATGGCAATTCTCTCTAGCGGGGGTTCGTGAGTAGGACCCTTGTGCAGTTGAGATGAAGTTGTCAACATCAACTTCTTTTACCTCACTAAGATAAGGGAGGTACACTTTGTCATGTTATGGGGATAGGGGATTGAAACGGTTTGAGACAACCACTAGGGACACCATATGATGGGGTGCTGACCGTAGATGGGGAGGTTACTGGTGGATCTTCATAGACTGGAGGGCTTGTCTCGTGGCCTCTAGTGTGGGGAGAGTATCATATTAGTGGTACTCTCTGACCAGCGTGTTGTATACCATGAATTGAAGACACTACGTAGGTGAGGGGGTCGTACTTCTTGTTCAGGCCCTGGATTCCTGTGGGATCACTGATGTGTGTGTCTGCATTACTCGTTGAAATGTCATTTGGATCTAAGGTTTCATTGCGGGAACCTACGACATACATATGTGACATAAAGACCACAAAACCTTGTCAAAATATAATTCTGTCAAACATATGTATATTTGTTGATTTATCTTCGCCCCTTCCCCTCTTTTTTTGTTTTGAGGCTGAGGGGATTGAGTGGGGTAATACAAGCACATTTTTTATAGAATCAAGTCGGGTTCACCATTTTTGATCCACCTCTAAGGTGTCACATTTCATGAATATGGGATAAAAAAGGGGCGACATGCAATGTACTTTTGTCTTTTATCATTGGGGTAGAACCACCACATTGGTTAAAAATTCAATTCTGGTTCACCATTTTTGTTCTGCCTCCGAGGTGGCACGTTTAGCACATATGATGGAGAAAAAAATGGGCTGACATGAAATTTCTTTTTTTTATCATTTGGGTATAACCACCACCTTGGTTAATGATTCACGTTGGGTTCACAATTTTTGTTTCACCTCTGAGGTGGCGCATTTTGTGTAGTGAGAAAATGCTCCGATGAGGATCATCACCCGTCTCTTTTTACAGAGATGGTATCCTGTCAAATTCACCATTTCCATTGTTTCAACTAATTCTTCATCATTATCCTTTAATGATGGTTGGATTAACCCCATGGGGATTAGAAAATTCACCCCATTTGCATTGCGAAGGAGATTCTAGAGTCAGTTGGTCTCAACAGCTAATTGCATGGGGTCAAGTACTTATACAATCTGTCCTCCTCAGATATAAATTCCTCAATTGGTCTTCAAAGGGATTATTCTTGGAGATAGGAATACCAAAAGACCTTAGTATCCATGATTCATAGAACTTATTTCCAAAGGCAGGCACTCATTGATTAGTGATTTAGGCATCGACACTTGGGGACTCCATTGTCTAAGAAGATGGGTAGTCAGGCACACTGCACCATTCTAGGGGAATATTATTGCTTATTTTGGGAATTCCTTATTGATTTATGTCATGTTAATATGTTTGTGAATCCTTGGTTCATTCCTGAATCATGTTTCCACGGGCTACCCTTAGTTTGTAGGATCGTCGTAGGCATGAATACAGATTTGATGCTATAGAGGTGATAATGAAATGAGCCATACAATGAGGTGCTATGGAGTTTATCATCATACAAATGGTATGGATCGTGATTTGATGTTCAGATAGGACCCATAATAGTTGTTTTCTACATATCCTCAAGAGAGGAACTAGAACCCTTGTAGTTCGGTTGTGTTGGAACTTATGAAAGGGTGCTTCCCATTTTAGGGGACATGGTTGGGTGAACCCATTTGGAGGGGCACCCTATTGAGCTCGAGCCATATGGTAGTCATTCTACGTATCCTATTCAGATTAGGAATTAGAGTTCTCGTAGTTTAGATTGGTGGATTTTGTAATCATCAGAAACCTCTAAGACCTCTTGAGTCATTCTCGATGTGAGAAACAAGAGGATGTGAAAGATTCAACAAATCACATGTTTACTCTCCTACTGGTGGGAGGGGGAGAGAACATGACAGAAGGGGCTGGGGAAACCGTGGGAGAGGGATCGGAGCAACAAACCCTTTAATGTGATATGAAATTAAACATCACACGACTTGGCCTCAGAAGATTGGGGACTTACCTTAGTGTGAGGGCCCAAGAATACATTCTGGTAAGGGGAGGAGTGTCGTCTTTGTTAAAGGGGGGAGGGAACATAACCACTTTGACTGATCACTATTAATCATTTAATGAAAAATAAGGTGATCACCCTTAATCCCTAGAATGGGGAGGTTCATGTTGGAATCCCAAGGTTGGGCTCCGGGTTACCATGGGAATATTGACCCACAAGCATTCCCGAAGACTGAACCATTGTGGGGAGAGCCTTTGTGACTCCACTTACCATGGGCACGTGGACTCAAAGGGGCATGCTGATACACCCGAAGGTTTGATAATACGGGTTTGGTGGATTTTTTGGAGGATTTTTTCTGATACCAAAGGGTTGGATAGCGGATGGACTATGGAGGGTTGGATGGTAATATAGGGGTGATGTTGGAACCTGAGAAAATAATACTAGAAAACATCATATTCTACATACTGGTTTCATGTGCTGGATAGGGGAGGCTCCGCATTCCGTAGTGGTATGAATGCAGAGGGGTTGTCTGCATACCAATGTGATATACTAGCATGGGTATAGATGACCATGTACCATAGTGGTACGCAACCCATCACACTGCTTTGGGTTCCATCTGTGTACTAATGCAGTACGTGACTCCGAATTTAGTCCACATAGCGGTACACTATGAGCAGCACCATTTAGAAAGAGGGTTCACGAGATTACCGTTTATGAGGAGTTCATCTGCGAGAATTATGTGGTTCACGGTTCACCAATTAGGTTTGATATTCTCTTTTTTATTCAATTCCCTTGTTTATGGTTTGTGATCGGCTGTACCAATGAAAAGAGTGGTTCACAATTTTTGCTTCACCAATGAATCAAGACTGAATCTGTAATCTTCTCTGAACTCTTTCATCCAACCTCCGAGTCCCCTTAAATATATTTTCATCCCGCCTTCTTGTCTTTCCTACAGTACTCCTAATATAGAGCATCAGAGAAATTTTATCTATTGGGCATGTGACACCATTTGTGGAGGCCCATGAAGAGATATCTTGAAACACAGAAGACTCAGTCAATATGGGGTTCATGGAGACTTTTCTTCATGATAATGGTTCGTGAAACCCTATTGGTTTTATTCATCCCTGAATTGAAAATTTCATAGGATGGTACATAGATGGGTTTCATGCACATGAGTCCTTTGGTGACGCGGTTTGCAGTACACCTTGTTCGCTGGACATTTCTCCATGGGCCAGTGTCTCACGGATCGTTATACATACATGGTGGTTTACGATCTGAGTGGTTTGCGGGCCTTTCCCGATGATGGTACATTAGGAACATGGAATTCTTTGAAAACATGAATCTCTTCATGTTTTTTTTTGATATTTGAAACTCAATTTGAATCCATTCACCTTTCTAGACTTGAAGGAACCCTTTCTTCCTTCTATAAAGTGATTGTGGCAGTATTTTCTTCCCTTAGTGGGATTTTCCGGACCCTACAGTAACTATCAAAAGATAATAAATTAAATATAAAAAACATACTTATATATTATTATGGTTATGGTAAAACAATATTCCATGTCATTTTCATGATATTAAAAGAGAAAACATTTCTCATATGTACATATAACTTACCGTCTCCACAAAGTGGTGTAATTACTTTTAAATCACCATTTAAATTTGATGGTAAAAATATAAAACTTGTGAGTATATATGATATTTCGGACAATAGTATTCTTATTTAATTTAAATATCATATATACCTACATATAATTCAATCTGTTATAATAAGATAACACTGCTCATGTGTACGTGTGGACAACCGTCTCCACGATGCAATGTGATCCATTTTTTATTTATTCTTCACATGGATGGTGGTAGTTATGAATTTAATGAATATATATGAGTTATATGTTATAATAATAATTATTTAAATTCTAATTATTTTTTATCCATTATTTCAATTCATCTATCAGAAATTTAAAACAACATTCATGATTATGTATGGCATACTAAAACTGGCATTCTATAACATACATTAAAAACGAAGATGTTATTACTCAGAAAAGGGAATTTAATAAGGAATTATTAACTAATAGTTGATAAAATATTTTAAGTAAATAATATTTGCTATAATATAAGTTATTATGGTTCTGTAATATATTTATAATAATTATATATATATTATACAAGATTTTTGAAAACATACAATTGAAGTTAGACCAGAGGTAAGACTTTATTTCACAATATCATCATTATTTAGGATTTTTATATGGCTACGTATGCTGTGGGGGAATTATTTTATATTTATTTATTAAAAATGATCTATATTATTAGTGTCTATTTAATCATTAACAATTCAAATAATAGCACCATTTTCCTCTCATTGGTACTTTAAATGACTGAGAAATTATTTTTAAGAGAAACAGATTTATTTCTATATCTAGTTGAAAATAAATTTTCTTCCAATTGATGTTTTATAATTGTATTTTAAATAATTATTACTTACTTATACATATTATTTATTAAATAAAATTTTACCTATTTTTTACATTTAATATTTTT
This sequence comes from Viscum album, assembly GCA_963277665.1. NCBI lineage: Eukaryota > Viridiplantae > Streptophyta > Magnoliopsida > Santalales > Viscaceae > Viscum > Viscum album. Next base: position 1,764,676,851 of record OY728123.1, read on the forward strand.
AAAGGAATCTCATTGTCATTTTCCAAACAAGTTACTTGTTGACCTTATTATAATTGTGCGGATGGAAATTTTTTAACATATGTGACATGAATGGAATATAACCACTTAATGTACTTCATATACATTGATGATTACATTATAGGTTTCTTTGATTATTTTCAATGAAAAATTTTCCATTAATATTTGGGAATTTTTAGCATTTTAAATTTGTGATTTCAATGTGAAATGATTGTTTATTCCATCATTGTTTATAGTGATATTTTAAAAGAATTTTCATCCATATCAACATAATTCATTGAATCTAAAAATTTGAATATAATCTAATGATACCATCCAATATATTTATATGGATTTTTATGATCATTTTGAATGGATATTTATAATTTCAATACCATTCTCGATGTAACTATGGATTTTTTGTGATTATGTTTATTGATTGTGGAATGTATTAACATTTCATATGATAATTTTCAATACGAATATTTGTATTGATTATGTTTCAACCCTTTCATAAGTAAAATGAATTGGAATCAGTATGTGATGGGTGAGGCCCTTTATATCCCCTTTATAAATCGTTATTTAAAATGAGGAATACCAGATATTTTATTTGGAAGAGGTCTTACCAATTTATGTGAGATGCCATGGCATGAGGCATGGATAATTTATTTTTATGTCTGAAATTATGAATTCACACATTATGAGATTAGTTAATGATTTTTTAATGATTATTCGGTTATTTAGAATATCCATGGATAATTTCCAATGCAACAACCTAGGTTCTAATATAATAATTTTTTTCATATTTATTAGTATTAATGAATTAAATAGTTTAATTTATTACAAATTTGTGAAGTAATTATTAAAATTAAAAACTAAATTGGATTATTAAACTTATATATTAAATGAATATATTTAAAATACTAATTTTCAAATTATTTAATTTTAATTTGAGAAAAATAATATAAATTTTTAAATATTCATATAAAAATTAGTCTATAGAGAATTTTTCAGAATTTTTTGAAAAATTTAAATTTTTGGTAAATATTAAAAAATACACTTTTTTTAAAAATATGGATCTTTATAGATACCGTTAGGAAATAATTATTATAAAAATTTATGAAACATATGTAATTACTAAATTAAAATAGAGATATTTAAAAAAAGTCAGAACCAATAAATTATTATTTATTTTATGAAAAATATAGAAATCATTTCCACTTCAGATACTGCGCCTACATAGTGATGGAAAAGTCAAATTCGGTTCCTTATAGATAATAATTGAGTGCTATAAAGTTGTTTTATGAATTGTTTTTTAATTAATCTGTATAAATAAAAATTTTGTTGATATTTTCAAATTTTGTGTTACATTTTTTGAATCTTATCCACGTACTTGTAAAATACTTGTATAGGGCAATAAAAGTAAAATTAACAAATTAAATATATATTCCTGACATATATTTGTGTAAATATACATAATTAATGAATATAATGGAGTATATTGGGACATATTAACATATTTCTATGATATTAATTTATTTTCAATTTTTTTAATGCAATAATTAACCTTAATGTTTATTCAATAATTTTTAGTTCTTGTGCAAGAAGATGAAAAATAAATAAAATGATTTAAAATAAAATTATAATAACCCTTAAATGACCCAAAAATTTGACTAAATATTACTAGATGAGTATTATTCAACAATAATCATCATTGGGTTGAAATTTGGACATTTTGGAACAACATGGTTTACATTAAGTTCATAAAATATTTTATTTAAAAGAAAGTTAAAATATTCACAGTATTGTTTTTAGTTACAATAACATTATTAAAGAGTGGTTTTTAGAATATATGCTTGAGGTTATGTTGTATTTAGAAATAATAATCAATTATCTTAAACATGGTAATTTATTTTTAATTTTATTGTGAAGAAATAATTAACTTGAAGGCATGTACAACGATGAGGTAGTATTTTTTAAATCAATGGAAAAATCAAATAAATGTTAATAAAAATTATAAAATAAATTTAATTTGAGATAAGTAAGATGATCCATGAATTATGTAGATAAATATGAATTTCTAAGATATAATAATATTTTTTTTCTAATTTTAATATTTTGTTTATGTTTTTAAAGTCATAGTAATGAATAGTGTTGAATTTGACAATAATGACATTTCTTGAATATAATATTGCATTTCATTATTTAAAAATAATAAAAATAATGAATAAGGCACAATGGGATAATATTTGTTCTAAAATTTAATTCCCTATTCATTATAGGTTTTTGGAATTATTTTTCTCCAAAATAGGCATGTTATATTTTAATACATTATGAAATTCCTAAAATGACCCTCAACATGACTATAAAAGGTAACTCCATACTTTACTTAATTTAACCGGCATGGGCCCTTTATCTCAGATAGCCTCTACCAAATACTCTTCTCCAATTACTGATCCACATTATAGATGTTTTGGAATTTAAGGATGTGATATTCAAGAGGATGTTTGAAAAAGTGTGATGGATTTCAAACTTGAGGTAATGTAATTTATCCAAAAATAATAGTATAATGTTACTTTTTTTAAAGAAATATTTTTTACATATATGGAATGAACGTAATTTCCCTCTTTCATATCGCCTGATAATTGTCAATCTTAATTTACAAAATTATATAGTTACTTTCAATGAAAATGTTTTATGTTGTACATGAATAATTTTTTTAAATGTGGAATTTTTAAAATTGAATGTTTGTTTTCTTCAAAGAGTGATTTATGATTCATTATCTCGTGATTTATGGAATGTGGGAGTAAATTATGATGATTTGAGGTTCCATTATAGACCAATGTAAGGTGGTTTCTTTATAAACTATGGATTATTGGTTACATTGTTAACTAATGATGGGTGGTTCCATAATAAACCAAGGATGGGTGGTTATGTTATAACCTCTCGTGTATTAGTTTTTCTATGGTTAGATGTTGTCCGTATTGGTTACTCAATTTATAAGAGTGATATAGAAAATGAATACACATGTTAGGTATTAATATCATATATTCATTATTATGAGTTTTCATGAAAATCATATGTTTTTTAAAAGGTATGATAATAACCTTTTTGAAATCCTGATTCAATTTTCTGTGTAAAAATATATATTTTTGGAGAGAATGTTTTTTGTGGTTTCACTACACTAATAGTTTTCTTTCACTTATGTCCCTTACTAAGATTTTATACTCATCCGATTTTTTTAAAAAAATAATAGGATTTATGGGGGGTAAAGATAAGGATGAGATATAGAAAGTAATTATGAATATTTTTCATGAAGAGAAACCATGTTTGATTGTAATGTTTTTTATTTTATGAAAAAATGGATACTGAGTATATGTGTCCACTAATAACTTATGGGTTTACCATGTATGAGTTATCCATATTTCTCTAATACAAAAAACATAAAACATCCATGGGATTTTAATACCATGAATTCAAGTTTAAAATAACTACATATGTAAAGATTAATGAAAAGAAACTACTATTGGTATCAAAGGATTGGTTAGATAACTTTAAGGGTTAGGATATGTTAATAGAATACCCATAAATTATTTTACTAATGGTTAAATGATATATAACTTGAATATTAACAGATTTATTCATCAATGATATGTATGTCTTGATTGGTTTTCCATAGAGTTCATGTGGAGGATATGTTTGAAAGTCATCAATAGGATAACATACAACAAAATTAGCATCCTAAGATAGTTTAATTTTGAAGAAAAACATTTGTCAATATGATGACTCAGTTTAAATAAGCTATAAATGGTGGTGGTATCCATGCAAGGGAGGAGTCAGATCAACCACAGAGGAATATTTTTATAGTGGAACATTTTATGTGGTAACATACTATATATTTTAGTGGAACCATAGAACTAGTGGTATCCAATTGATTGAGCAACACTCCAAAAAAATATTCTGATTCATGAGATGTTCAAAACCCCAAATGTTAACCCCATACCTTTATTATTTTGAAGGTGAGGGTAATAATTGGTGTTCTTTAATTAATATGATCATAGATAAAGATGAATTGGATGTTATGGGATGGGATGATTTTAAAATTATTTATCCAGAAAAATATTTTCTTAAGACTATTCGAGTCATAATGGAGAAAAAATTCCTCAAACTGAGGAAAAAGGATTAATATATGGTAGTGTTATATGAAGTCAATTTTACAAGAATAAAAAGGAATCTACCAATTTTTTTGGGATATTGAGAGTAAAATTAATATATTTTACTCTGGTATGAAAGATATTTTATGAATAGAATTTTCTTCACAGGAGTTTAAAAGAAATTAAAATATTGTTCGTTGTGCTGAAAAAATTGAGATTGAGTTTACTAACATGTATATACCTTGTAACGCCCCGACCCCAGTTACCTAGAGTCGATGCATTATTACATAACATTGGCATGATCACAAGAAAGATCAAATCTTGAAAGACCGATTGATTTAGTATCCTTTGAAACACTAGATATATTCATAAAGTTTTACATTACATCATGAAGTGAAAAACTACTACAACAACATATTGTCTCCATAATCCAAACTACTATCCCCTTATAATATCCCTCCAGGTCATTCATAATTTACTTCTTCACTTCTTAGGAAAAATAAAACATAAAAAAGGGGTGAGCTCAAATTCCCAGTAAGGATAACAATATAGCGGAAACTTTAATAAATAAGAATAAACATTTAAGGTAATGTATAACTAAAACAAAAGCCTTTTAAACATGAACTTCAAAAAAGTATGGCAAAAATAAAATGAAATAATGTCATTTACTTATTCACATGGATATTCTACTAATCCAATAATCACATGCAATATCAATAACCACTTTCATAATGATGGAATGCATAATGCGAGACTATCATAACCACATAGCCAAGGCCTCGTGACAAGACTACAAATAAGATTTTTCCAAGGCCTTGTGCCAAGATACTAGTTTGTCTCATGAGACCTACTGATGCATCGAGGAGCTATAGCGGGCTCCACCCGTCACATATTAAGTCCAATGCATTCCCATATGAAAAGGTTTAAACATAACATAAATATTCGTATTAAAACTAGCATACGAAATGTCAATACATTTACCATAAACTACGAACGGTATAAAAATAGCACAACCACATTCAAACATATCACAAAAACTTCAATACAATATAGAAGTTTTGTATCATAACAAATCAACTTCAAATAAGCGTAAAATCCATCAAAAGATGTTGACATAGATGAAATAAAAACCCTTTTTAGAGAAATATCATTTTCTATTTTGAAATCATTTAAGAGTCATATATTTATGAAATAAAAAATTTTCTTTGAAAATATTCTTATAAGCTTGTAAGGGAAGCTTCGACGATTTTATAACGGCATAAAATAACCACACCCGCCGTATAAGTTAAAAAAACATTCTTACCTTAATTCTGTCGAAAAGGTTAATAACCACCTTGTTTGGAAAACGACGGAAAGATTACTTTATAAACCACTTATAAAAAGTCAAACAAGGGTATAAATGACTTTAACCCATATTCTTGTAAATAGTAAAAATGTTTTGAAATACATTTTAAAGAAACATGGATGTGGATGATAAAGAGATCCCAGTAGATTATTACGTATAAACAACCTCGGATAATGAAGAGATTGTGAAATAAACCCTTACCTCGTACTTTTCCTTGGTTGGGGTAGTTTAACCTCCTGTATAATAGTGAAATAATTGTTATTAAATTATACTAGAATCATATACATTCATATGATATCATATATGATCTTTTAGCATTGCTTTGTTAATAATATCTTAGTATTATCGTCGTTTCGGGTGTTAACTTACTCGTTTTCTTTTATATGTTTTGTTACATAAGCCATGTTTTTCATGGATAGATTATATATTAATCATATCCAGAATTATATCAATTCCTTAGATACTATTATTAATCATAAAATTAGAATTATACTTGAATGGATACGATGGAGAATGAATCTCATCGCGTTCATGGAGACGGTAGTCCGTATGTACGCACGAGCGACAATATCATTCTTTTGATATTAAAATAATATATAAATGGATGGTATATCATATATACAGAATCATTAACATGTTATATTTATTATTTACATGAGTTACACATCATTATTATACCCATCCAAATAATAATATATTGAATAACAATTACACCACGACGTAGAGACGGTAAGCCGTACGTACGCACGTATAGTGACATGTTATTCAAAGGGTGGATAGAATAATGAATATGGTTGTACCATATTTATAATAACCTCACAGTATATATATGATACTGGATTTATTATTTTATAATGGTAATAACAAAGGAAGAAGAAGTGGAAGAAGAAAGGAACTTGGAAAAGGGTGGTGAAATCATTACCTCTTCTTCGAGTTATTTCTTTTGATTTGATCAAAAGGGCTCCTTAGGTTGGATTTATGATCAAACTAAGGCCTTTAGGTTGTAGTGAGGGAAGTTGGGAGAGTATGTGGGCAGAGTTTGGCCGAACCAAAAGGCTTTGAAGGTGTGAAGAAATGAGAAGGAGGAGTTCCCTTTTATAAGAGGGGTGAGGGGCACCTTTGGAAAAGCTAGAAATATTAATTTATAATAAATTCATATTCGGTTTCCAATGGCTCCAAAGTTGATTATTCAAAGGTTAAGGTGGGGATATGTAGAAAATCATTCAACCAATAGAATTTATACAGGTTTGGGTTACTATATTAACCTTATCTTTAAGTATTAACTCTATGTTAATTAGTTTCACTTTTACAATGTCTCTTTGTATTTTTATATTATATGGTTAATAAACTTACTATATAAATCCAATAGACCCCCAAGTGGTCCATTAATGATATAAATATAATGATATATGACTTTGGTCCGAAACATATATTTTTAGGAATTTAATATCAATTAATAATATAATATTTGTTTTAAAAAGTCTTTTATGTCAATTTTGACACTATTCAATAGTTGATTTTTGTGAAACTCATAACGGAATTATTAATTCGATCAAAGTTAATTAAATCAATACTAATATGTTATATTATCCTATTAAATTATTTTAATTCATTAAAAGTATCAAATTGTATTTATTTGGGTATTTATAATATCAATTATTTTAAATTTTCACTATTATAGTAATTACTGCATCATCATTGTGTCATAAATAAATTAGATTATGTAATATCTAAAAATTATAAATAAGATATCATTATGTAGGAAATCGTTTTATCTTTCTAAATAATATTTATAGTCAAAATCCAATATATATAACCCTATGTAAAAATTGTTTTTCTAAACGATATATGCTTATGTCATTTTTGTACTTATTTTAACTTAATTAAAATTAAGTGTCCCTATCACCTACAAGTGGCACCATGAGGTCCCAAAATCGACCCAAAGATGCCCATGGTCGAACATTTATCATCCAATAAGGTTAGGACATGTTTTAGGGTAATTGATTATTAATATAATATTATTTTTTTAACCCTTATTTACCAGATTTACCCTTAACCATGGTAAATAAAATATTTACCGCAGTAATTATTCAAAATGTCTAAAAATAAAAGTTACCTATTTACACAATTTGAACATCCTGATTCCAAATATGGAATCCATTTTTCTAAATTCAAAACACAGAAGTGGCAGAAATTAATTTAAAATTAATTCCCGCTGTCAAAACAAAAAGCGTGTTTTTAAGATATAATAACTATCAAAAGATTGATACTTGTTTATGTTCGGTTTAATTGTGAAATTATTTCCAATGACAAACATTGTATTAAATGGTAAAAATATATTCTAAATATACTTTAAAATCACTCAAATTAATAATTTATCAATATAAATTATTTCGATTAAAAAAGTTGTTTTTAATTAAATTTAGTAATTTCCACTATTCATCAAAATATTAAAGTTATCCGAAAAGTACCAAAATTTTACCTTAGGCTAAATTCAATATTCCGAATCCAAAAATGAAGTCCATTTTGAAATATAAAATATATAATTTCAAAAAGTAGGTATTACTATTCATAACAGCTAGTTTGATTAGTTATGGTGTGTTAGAACTCGGTGTTGCGTACAACACACGCTATCACATTATTCAAAGAGAAGCGTACCATAGAAGATTGGGGTGTTACATTCTCCCCTCCTTCAAATAATTTTGTCCTCGAAATTTCTAGAATAATTATCACATGAAAAGACTTGGGTGGTTCTTCATCATAAGTTCCTCGGGTTCACACGTTGCATCTTCCATCTTATGGTTTCTCCACAAAACTTTTATCAGATGCATCGTCTGGTTTCTCAGTACTTGTTCTCTCGTATCAAGAATACTGATGGGATCTCCGCAATAAGACAGATCGGGTTCTAGTTCTAACTCCTCATAGGTGAGTACATGCGTTGGGTCAGGCATGTATTTCCTCAACAGAGATACGTGGAACACATCGTGAACTTTGGAGAGATTTGGCGGCATTACCAATCGGTAAGCTACAGCCCCAATTCGTTCTAGAATTTCGAAAGGTCTGATGTACCTAGGACTCAATTTACCTTTCTTACCAAAACGTATAACTCCCTTCCATGGAGATACCTTCAGGAAAACATGATCACTGACTTGAAATTCCAAATCCTTCCTTCGATTATCGGCATAGCTCTTCTGCCTTCTTTGAGTTGATTTGATCTGATTTTGGATTACCTTCACCTTTTCCATCGTTTCCTCCATCAGTTCTAGACCTACAAGTTTTCTTTCACCAACGTCATCCCAACAGGTTGGTGTGCGACATCTCTTTCCATATAACGCTTCATATGGTGCCATCTGAATACTCGAATGGAAGCTATTGTTATAGGAAAATTCTGCCAGAGGTAAATACTAATCCCACATACCCTGAAAGTCAAGTGAGCAGGATCTCAACATGTCTTCAAAGGTTTGAATAGTCCATTCTGATTGTTCGTCTGTCTGAGGGTGGTAGGCAGTGCTCAAATGAAGTTCAGTATCCAGGGATTTCTGAAGACTCTTCAAGAATCTTGAAGTAAAACGGGGATCACGATCAGAAACAATCGATAGGGTTACTCCATGAAGTCTCAAAACATCATTAATATATAGTCTTGCTAGACGTTCCAGTGGTAGATCTTCTCTTATAGCAAGAAAATGTGCTGACTTGGTAAGACGATCAACAATAACCCATATTGCATCGTTCCTTCTAGGAGTCTTTGGTAGCCCCATGACAAAGTCCATCGTAATATTGTCCCATTTCCACTCCGGTATGGGAAGAGGTTGCATGACTCCTCCAGGTTGTTTCCTTCCAGCTTTCTCTTGTTGACAAACCATACATCTTGACACAAAATCAGCAATCTCCCTCTTCATGTTGTCCCACCAAAAATGTTCCTTCAAATCTCTATACATTTTGGTGCTCCCAGGGTGTATAGAGAAATTGTAACTATGAGCATCATCTAGAAATTACCTTTTAGATCAGGTATATCGGTAACACAAAGTCTCTTCCCGAATTTCAAAATTCCATCTCCTTTGCCTTGTATTATTTTTGTGAGAAAATATACTTCAAAATCTTGTGATCAGTATAAATCTAAAATTTTTCACCATAGAGGTAGTGCCTCCATATCTTCAAGGAAAAGATCACAGCTGCTAACTCGAGATCATGTGTAGGATAGTTTTGTTTAGGAATTTTCAACTCTCGTGATGCATAGGCAATAACCCTATCATTCTGCATAAGGACACAACCAAGTCCTTTCTTCGATGCATCACTATAAATAACGAACCCATCATTCCCCGATGGTAGAGTCAATATAGGAGCATTGAATAATATTCTCTTCAGTTCTTCGAAACATTCTTCACACTCTTTTGTCCAAACAAATTTAACCCCTTTACGTGTGAGCTTCGTTAATGGGTTAGCCAATCGGGAAAAATTCTGGACGAAACGTCGATAATAACCTGCCAAACCAATAAAACTACGTACCTCAGTTATACACGTAGGTGCTGGCCATTCTTAGATTGCCTTGGTCTTAGAAGGATCAATAGAGATTCCATCTTTAGAGACAATATAGCCAAGAAAAGAAATCTCATGAAACCAGAATTCACACTTGCTAAACTTTCCATATAATTCATGTCTTTTCAGAGTCTTCAGGATAATGCGCAAGTGATTTTTATGATCTTCGTAGCTTTTGGATTATACTAAGATATCATCAATAAATACCACCACAAATTCATCGAGATACTTCTTGAAAACTCTATTCATCAGATCCATGAATACAGAGGGTGCATTAGTCAATCCAAAAGGCATTACAGTAAACTCGTTGTGCTCGTACCTGGTTCGAAATGCTGTCTTCAAAATGTCTTCCTTCTTCACACACAACTGATGGTATCCAGATCGAAGGTCAATATTTGAAAAGTATTGAGCTCCATGTAGTTGGTCAAATAAATCATCAATTCAAGGTAGGGGATACTTGTCCTTTATTGTTATAGCATTGATCTCCCTGTAGTCGATACAAAACCTCATAGATCCGTCTTTATTTTTATCAAAAAGAACAGGGGCTCCCCATGGAGAAACACTATGGTGAATAAATCCCTTATTACTCAATTCCTCTAGTTGTATCTTTAGTTAAACTAATTCTACAGTGTCCATTCTATAAGGGGTCTTTGATATATGCCTTTATCTAGGAATTAAATCAATGGAAAACTCAACTTCTCATTCTGGAGGATGTCCAGGTAAATATTCCGGAAATACATCTACAAATTCTTTCACAATAGGTACATCCTCTATTTGAACATTCCTTTCCTCACACATAGTTATTTCATTCTCTTCCTCCCCAATAATTGAATTTAGTTGAGTTACTGGGGGTGGATCTAAATAAGAATTAGGTGGTGATGATTCTGCTCTAAAGATAAGGTGTTCCTTATCATTATCATCAAGAATCGTAACCTCTTACTTATTACAATAAATCTTCGCATCATAGTCTGAAATCCAGTCCATACTGAGGATTATATCAAACTCAATCATAGGTATGATGGTGAGATCAGCAGATAAAGAACATTTATGTGCTCTAATGGGGACTGATTCACAAAACTTTGTTGCAATGATACTTCCCTTAGGAGTTTTAACTGACAACTCCCTTGTTAAATAAAATTGGAAATATCTAATTTTCTTAGAAAACTGGGAAGATATGAAACAATGAGATGATCCAGAATCAAATAATGCATTTTCTAAACTTGAGGAAACCATTAAATTACCTTCCACCACGTCTTTCGGAGCTTTTACCTCAGTAGTAGTGATAGCATAAGCTTGGACTTGATCCACTGGCCTTTTCTGAGGTATGTTCTCCTAACGATTAGGAAATTCATTTGCATAATTCCCCATCTCCCTGCAATTGTAGCACTGAATGTTGGTGGCTTTCTTCTTCCCCTTGCAATCAGGAGCATGGTGTCCTTTTTCACCACACTTGTAACAGACACCCATTCCCTTAAAGCATGTACCTGGGTGTTTCTTCCCACATTTACCACAGGATGGATATTCAACCTTTACCTTCTTCCCCTTATTTTCATTAGCAGATTGATCAGCAGGTCTCTTCTTCTCTTACTTTGATTTAAAGTCATAAGACTTAGAAAATTCCTTTTTGGTCTTGATAGCACATGAGACAATGTCTTCGTACGATGAAAAGGATTGTGAGACTAATGATCGACGGAGAAATGGTTTTAACCCATCAAAGAAACGATCAATCTTACTTCTTGGGTTACGTATATAATATCCAGCTTACCTTGCTAACCTTGTAAAGTTAGCTTGATACTTTGCGACATTCTCATCCTCCTTTTGTCTCAGACTCAGAAACTGCCTTTCCCTATCTACTCGGTGGTCGCGAGGAAAGTAATTTTCTAAAAATAGATCTTTGAACTCCTTCCATTCCATATTTGATACTTCATCATCTTTCTTAGTATTTTGATCAATGACCACCATTGATGACCATCTCCAGTGAGGCGGTAAACTGCCATGATAACTTTTTCCCTTTCACTACTCCCCAAAGCCTGAAATATTTTCTTTAGGGAAAATATCCATTGCTCAGCTACTAAGGGATTTGTACTCCCATTGAACGATGGTGGTTGTTGCCTCATGAATCGATCTAACATTGATCCTCCACGCTACAGATCAGGGTTCTCCATACGGGTAAGGTTATTATTCATAACCTGAGTGAGTTGTCCCAGTATGGTGATTATCTGATCGACACCAGTTGCATCACCAGATCCATTATAATTATCTTGAGCAGGAGGGCAATCCATACATGGAGTGCGTGCATTGATACGATTTCCATTTCATCCACTAGGCGCCATTTCTAAACAATGTCATAAAATAGGTCAGTTTTTGAATCAAAATACATAATCCCATACTTATAAAACACTTAACATAAATTGAATTATTTATGGATATAATCTATAATCATAAGAATGTTCTCTTTGAGGATGTATATACTCATAAACCCTTCATAATGATTTTTAAAGAGAATGAGAGTTATCCTAAGCATATCCCCTGGGAGTGTCGTATCCAAGAGTGCAGCAAGGCCCGTTGTCGTGCACCCGTTCCCATTAGAGTCTAGCTCAAAGCGGTGTTTTCGGGTTTTACCCTTAGGTACATCTGTGCCAGAGCCGCCTCTACCTGCTCGTATCCAGACAGGGATGTATTGCTCATAAAACTCACATAATCTCTACAATACCAAAATTCTAGGAAGTTCTTCTATACTAATCCTCAAAGTTCATCTTAGGTCTACGTGCTCTAATCAGAGTTTATCTAAATCTAGCTTCCAAGGTTTGTACTAAACTTCCTCTGATACCAAATGTAACGCCCCGACCCCAGTTACCAAGAGTCGGTGCACTGTTACATAACATTGGCATGATCACAAGAAAGATCAAATCTCAAAAGACCGATTGGTTTAGTAGCCTTGGAAACACTAGATATATTCATAAAGTTTTACATTACATCATGAAGTGAAAAACTACTACAACAACATATTGTCTCCATAATCCACACTATTATCCCCTCATAATATCCCTGTAGGTCATTCATAATTTACTTCTTCACATCCTGGGAAAAATAAAACATAGAAAAGGGGTGAGCTCAAATGCCCAGTAAGGATAACAATATAGCGGAAACTTTCATAAATAAGAATAAACATTTAAGGCAATGTATAACTAAAACAAAAGCATTTTAAACTTGAACATCAACATAGTATGGCAAAAATAAAATGAAATAATTCCATTTACTTATTCACATGGATATTCTACTAATCGAATAATCTCATGCAATATCAATAACCACTTTCATAATGATGGAATGCATAATGCCAGACTATCATAACCACATAGCCAAGGCCTTGTGCCAAGACTAAAAATAAGATTTTTCCAAGGCCTTGTGTCAAGACACAAGTTTGTCTCATGAGACCTACCGATGCATCAAGGAGCTATAGCGGGCTCCACCAATCACATATTAAGTCCAATTCATTCCCATATGAAAAGGTTTAAATATAACATAAACATTCGTATTAAAACTAGCATACAAAATGTCAATACTTTTACCATAAACTATGAACGGCATAAAAATAGCACATCCACAGTCAAACATATCATGAAACCTTCAATACAATATAGACATTTTTTATCATAATAAATCAACTTCAAATAAGCGTAAAATGCATCAAAGGATGTTGACATAGATGAAATCAAAACTCTTTTTAGAGAAATATCTTTTTCTATTTTGAAATCATTTAAGAGTCATATATTTATGAAATAAAACATTTTCTTTGAAAATATTCTTATAAGCTTGTAAGATAAGCTTCGACGATTTTATAACGGCATAAAATAACCGCACCCGCCGTATAAGTAAAAAAAACATTCTTACCTTAATTCTGTCGAAAAGGTTAAAAAGCACCTTGCTTGGAAAATGATGGAAAGATTCCTTTATAAACCACTTATAAAAAGTAAAAAAAGGGTATAATTGACTTTAACCCATATTCTTGTAAATAGTAAAAATCTTTTGAAATACATTTTTAAGAAACATGGATGTGGATGATAAAGAGATCCCAGTATATTATTACGTATAAACAACCTCAGATAATGAAGAGATTGTGAAATAAACCCTTACCTCGTACTTTTCCTTGGTTGGGGTAGGTTAAACTCCTGTATAATAGTAAAATAATTGTTATTAAATTATACGATAATCATATACATTCATATGATATCATATATGATATTTTAGCATTGCTTTGATAGTAATATCTTAGTATTATCGTCGTTTCGAGTGTTAACTTACTCGTTTTCTTTTATATGTTTTTTTACATAAGCCATGTTTGTCATGGATAGGTTGTATATTAATCATATCCAGAATTATATCAATTCCTTAGATACTATTATTAATCATAAATTAGAATTATATTTGAATGGATACGATGGAAAATGAATCTCATCACGTTCGTGGAGACGGTAGTCCGTACGTACGCATGAGCGACAATATCATTCTTTTGATATTAAAATAACATATAAATGGATGTTATATCATATATACAGAATCATTAACATGTTATATTTATTATTTACATGATTCACACATCATTATTATACCCATCCAAATAATAATATATTGAATAACAATTACACCACGACGTGGATACGGTAAGTCGTACGTACGCACGTATGGTGACATGTCATTCAAAGGGTGGATAGAATAATGAATATGGTTGTACCATATTTATAATAACATCATAGTATATATATGATAATGGAGTTATTATTTTAGAATGGTAATACCAAAGGAAGAAGAAGTGGAAGAAGAAAGGAACTTGGAAAAGGGTGGGGAAATCATTACCTCTTCTTCGGGTTCTTTCTTTTGATTTGATCAAATGGGCTCCTTAGGATGGCTTTCTGATCAAACTAAAGCCTCTAGGTTGTAGTGAGGGAATTTGGGATAGTATTTGGGCAGAGTTTGGCCGAACCAAAAGGCTTTGAAGGTGTGAAGAAATGAGAAGGAGGAGTGCCCTTTTATAAGAGGGGTGAGGGGCACCATTGGAAAAGCTAGAAATATTAATTTATAATAAATTCATATTAGGTATATAATGGCTCAAAAGTTGATTATTCAATGGTTAAGGTAGGTATAGGTCCAAAATCATTCAACCAATAGAATTTAGACAGGTTTGGGTTACTATATTAACCTTATCTTTAAGTATTAACTATAAGTTAATTAGTTTCACTTTTACAATGTCTCATTGTATTTTTATATTATATGGTTAATAAACTTACTATATACATCCAACCGACCCCCAAGTGGTCCATTAATGTTATAAATATTACTATATAAGTCTCGTTTCCGAACCTTAGATTTTTAGGAATTTAATATCAATTAATAATATAATATTTGTTTTAAAAACTCTTTTATGTCAATTTTGACACTATTCAATAGTTGATTTTTTTGGAACTCATAACAGAATGATTACTTCGATCAAATTTAATTAAATAAATCATAATATGTCATATTATACTATAAATGTATTTTAATTCATTAAAAGTCTGAAATTATATTTATTTGGGTATTTATAATATCAATTATTTTAAATTTTCACTATTATGGTAATTACTGCATCATCATTGTGTCATAAATAAATTAAAATATGTTATCTATAAAAATTATAAATAAAATATCATTATTTAGGAAATCCATTTATCTTTCTATCTAATATTTATAGTAGAAAATAAAATATATATAACCCTATGTAAAAATTGTTTTTCTAAAAGATATATGCTTATGTCATTTTTGTACTTATTTTAACATAATTAAAATTAAGTGTCCCTATCACCTACAAGTGGCCCCATGGGGTCCCAAAATCGACCCAAAGATGCCCAAGGTCGAACATGTATCAACCAATAAGTTTAGGACACGTTTTAGGGTAATTTTGTATTATTATAATATTAGTTTTTTAACCCTTATTTACCGGATTTACCCTTAACCATGGTAAATAAAATATTTACTGCAGTAATTATTCAAAATGTCTAAAAATAAAAGTTACCTATTTACACAATTTGAACATCATGATTCCAAATATGGAATCCATTTTTCTAAATTAAAAATACATAAGTGGCAGAAATTAATTTAAAATTAATTCCCGCTGTCAAAACAAAAAGCGTGTTTTTAAGATATAATAACTATCAAAAGATTGATACTAGTTTATGTTCGGTTTAATTGTGAAATTATGTTCAATGACCAAAATTGTATTAAATGGTAAAAATATATTCTAAATATACTTTAAAACCACTCAAATTCATAATTTATCACTATAAATTATTTTGATTAAAAAAGTCGTTTTTAATTAAAATTTAGTAATTTTCACTATTCATCAAAATATTAAAGTTATCTGAAAAGTACCAAAATTTCACCTTAGGCTAAATTCGATATTCCGAATCCAAAAATGAAGTCCATTTTGAAATATAAAATATATAATTTCAAAAAGTAGGTATTACTATTCATAACGGCTAGTTTGATTAGTTATGGTGTGTTAGAACTCGGTGTTGCGTACAACACACGCTATCACATTATTCAAAGAGAAGCGTACCGTAGAAGCTTGGGGTGTTACATACCTCGTGATGATAAGAATAAGAATCATTTAGGTTTGAAAGTACTAAGAAATAATAAATCAAAATAAATGTGTTAGTAAGAAAATAAAATTCCCTTCTTGAGTAATGTGTGGTAATAAGATCTCTAGGGAATGTCTCTTAAAATATGGGATATGATTTCGGTGTGGAATTATTTTTTCCATGGCTTGTGATTATAAGGACAATGAGTTGGAAAATAATGAAATACAAATGGTAATATGTTTTAATTACAATAAGTTGGGACATTATGCTTATGTGTGACCAAAACAGGTCATTTCACTCAGGGGGAAATCATCAAGATCAGAAATAGAAAGGTGTGGAAGAATCATTTTCTATAACTACAGTTGATGTGGGGCCATCAAAAGAATTTGTTATAGGTATGTTACAAGTATATTCAACTTTTTCCAATACCTTGTTTAAATCTATATATTCTCATTGATTAATTTCTGAAAAAAATAAAAAATATTTAGTATATCACATCATGATATGAAAAAACGTTTAGTAAAAGCTATGGGTAGATGTATTAAAGCAACCAAGATTTACAGGAATCATCATAAAGTTATTAATGAAGTGGAATTGCCTGAAAATCTTGTCAAACTACCCATAGGTTAGTTTGATATTATTTTGGTTATTGATTGGATTTTAGATTATTATGATATATTAGATGAAATAGATAATAAATTATAGTTTATTGATTTCATACCTTTAATAACCTACAGTGAAGAAAAACTTGATTATAAATGCTAGTGAATATTACCTTGCTAATGTTAAGGAAAATAATGAATCTCTTCAGATAAGTTATATACCAGTGGTGAATGAATACATGGATGTTTTTCTTGATGATTTTCTTAGTGTCTTTCCTAAGCGAGTTGCCAATTTTATTTTTATCATAGATCCTGATGCTAAGAAAATTTCAAAACACCCTTATTGAATGGATCATGTGGAACATCTATAATTGAAAAAGTAATAGCATGAGTTTCTGGATTAAGGTTTTACTTGACCTAGAACATCACTATTGGGTTCTCTTATTTGTTTATTAAAATAAATATGGTTCAATCAAGATTTACATTTATTATAAAGATTTCAATAACATCACTATAATCAGTAAGTATCAGTTGGCTCACATCAATGACATACTTGATCTGCTCCATGGATCTCAATATTTTTCATGATTGACTTGAGATCCATCTACCATTACATTAAGGTGAATGAGGATGACATTATTAATATATAAATCCACACTATATATGATCATTATGAGTTTAAAGTTATTCCCTTTGTATCAAAACAATCCTTTTCTATATTTATGGATCAAATGAATATTTTTTTCATGAATAATTGGATAATTTTGTGGTTTTTTGTTGAGGATATTTTTATTTATTCAAAATATTTTGATCCTCATGAAAAAAACTAATTATTTTTCTACTAACCCTTAGAGAAAAGAAGTTATATAGAAAATTTTAGGAATGGGATTTTTTGTTACAACAAATATTTTTCCTTGGGAACATTGTAAATAAATATGGAATAATAGTTGATCATTTCTAAATAATAGTGTTTGATGAATGAACAAGACCTAGAAATGTTACTGATATTTGAAGTGTTCATGTATTAAAAGTATATTACTATAGGTTTGTTGAAGGATTTTCATGGTTATTTATCCTACAAATTATGTTAATTCAAAATAGATTTACATTTATTGGGAAAAATAATGTGATGATAGTTTTTAGGAACTAAAAAAAATATTGTTTAATGATATATTATTTTCCTTTACCACATGAAATAGGGATTGTTTTATCTATATTGGTTATTCACTAATGTTACTTGGTTGTGTAATAGTGTATATGGATTAGGTAATTTCTTATTCTTAAAGAAAACTAAAACCTCATGAGTTAAATTATCTAATACATGATTTTGAGTATGCTTATATTGGGTTTTCATTGAAAATTTGGAGGCATCATTTATATGGATCCATCTATTTGAAATATATACCAATCTTAAGAGTTTAATGTAAAACATTTAACTGAAAGTGTTAAACATGAGGAATATATGATAGATAAAGCTAATTAAGGATTATGATTGCATGGTTCACTACCATCATATAAATTAAAATACAATGTTAAATGATTTGAGTCAGAAAATTAATGCATCATTAACCCTGATATATGTATTACATGAACCTTTGATTAATGATTTAATGAATTTTTCCCTAGAAGTTTTAGGTACAAGAAATTACTCTATTTTGTTTTAGGTGTTAGTGAAATCACCTTTGTTAGATAAAATTAAGAAATATGAGAAGAAAGAAAATTAATTACATAAAAAAATGTAATTGGTGAAGATTGGATAGTTATCTTAATCTAATATTGATAAATATAGTATTTTTTTAGATTTGGGAAGAGATTATGTGTGCCTTGTGATTCTTAGTTTAAGAAAGAGTTCTTTAGTGAAGTTCATAGCTCATTGTTTTCAGTTCATCATAGAATCACTAAGATGTATAGAGACCTTAAAGAGTATTAATGTTGAGATTGAATGGAAAGATATATTTCTTATTTTACCGTGAAATGTTTTACTTTTCAATAGGATAAAGATGAACTACCACTACCAAAGGGGGTACTTTAGTATTTTCTAGTTCCAATGTGGAAATGATAAAATATATATGTGGATTTCTTAGTGGGAATACCAAATAATTTTAAGGGTAATAATAAAATTTTATCTATTGTTAAGTGATAGAATGAATATGTTAATTTTATTCCAATTCAAGATAATGCATCCTTAGATCAATTTTCTAAATTTTATATAAAATATATAGTCATGTTACATGGATTTCTTCTCTCCATTGTATCTAACCATGGCCCCAGGTTTATTTATTACTTTTGTTAAGTCCTTTAGAAGTCATTGGAAAAAAAATTAAAATTTCCCACATCCTTTGATCCTCAGTCTAATGGATAGAAATAATGGAAAATTCATACCTTTGAAGACATGTTACGTTCTTTTTAAATGTATTATTAGGGATTTTATGATCAATATAATTCTTTAGATTGGGATTTTTATAATAACATTTTTCATTCTAGTATAGAGACCAAACCTTTTTATGCATTATATGAAAATTATTTCCAATCTAAAATATTTTGGGATGAATTAGGTGAAATAAATTTTTTGGGACAATAATTATTTTTGGAGATGACTGAGAAGGTAAAAATGATTCAGCAATAGATGTTGGTAGCTCAGAGAAAGAAAAAAGTTATAGAGATAAAAGGGGAAAGATCATTATTTCGAGGTAGGTGATCATGCATTTCTTAAAATATCTCCATGGAAAGAATTATATGTTTTGATAGGAAAGGAATGTTATGTAAAAGGTTTATAAGACCATATTAAATCCTATAAAAATTTGGTATAGTAACCTATAGATTGAAATTACGTCCTTCTTTATCATAGGTACCATTTTTTCTTGTTTTGATTCATAGAAAGTATGTGTGAGATTCATCTCATGATTTGATCCCTGATGTAGTTAAGTTGGAGGAGGAAATTTATAATTAGTAATAGCCTGTTTGGATTCTTAAACATAGAGACAAAGAATTGAATGAAGGGAGAATTGGCTAGGTTAAGGTTTTGTGGAGAATCCATATGATTGAAGAATAAACTTGAGAATATGAAAATGATGTGAGGTACAAATATACCTATTTGTTTAATAAGTGATTAAAATTTCGAGGAACAATTTTCCAGAAGGATGGGAGAGAATGTAACAAATAAGGTACTGATTGAATATATTTTTAAAATATTTATTTGAATTCATCAATTAAATAGATAAATTAATTATAAATATGTTAATTATTTCATAAAATCTGAAAGGAAATAGTTTTGTTAAACATATTTCATATATAGTAATATTTAAAATATAATTATTTAAATTATATAATTTTACGTCGAAAAAACTAATATAATTTTAGAAATCATCATATCTAAATTAGTTTATGGTGAATGTTTAATAATTTTCTGAAAAATTTACATTTTTAGTGAACATTAAAAGTACAATTTTTTAATATAAGATATATTTTGTGATATGGGAGAGACATAATTATGATATAAAATTTATTAAGAATATGTAATAAATAAATTATAATAGATATATTTTAAAAAAATAATTCAAAACATGTAAATCATAATTTATTTCATGAAAAATATAAAAATCATTTTTATTGCCAATGTAGCCCCTACATAGTGATGGAAAAGACAAATTTGATTCCTTATAGATAATAATTAGTTGTGAAAACAAATTTCATGTCCTTTTTATTAATTATTATCTATAATCAATAAATTTGACTAATAGTTTCAAATTTTCTAGTAATATTACACAAATCTTATACAAATGATTCTGCAACGCTTACTCAAGGCATTAAAAGTTAAATTAACAAATTAAATAAGTTATAATGACTTATATATGATGAAATATTCTTGATGAATGATTATAAAGGATTATATTAAGTTTTATTAATTTACATTTAAGATAATAAATTATTTTTTATTTATATATATGAAATAAATAACTCTAATTATTATAAAAAGCTGATCTAGTGCTTGTACAAGTAGAAAGAAAATCAATAAACTAATTTCAATTAAAATATAAGAACCCTTAAATGACCCAAAAAAATTTATAATATTATTATATAAGGATTACTCAATTATAATCTTCCATAATCAACATTGGGTTGAAATTATGACATCTTAGATCCACGTGGTTCACATTAAGTCCCTTAAAATATTTTACTTAAAAAAAAGTCAAAGTGTTCACTCTATGATTTTTAATTAGTATAACATCTTTAATATTTGGTTTTTCAAAAAAGAATTATTATGGAAAATTTTTATTCAAAATATAATTGGATTTTATTAATCAGGGTAATTTTATTTTTAGTTTTAGGGAAAACAATTGCCTTAAAGGTTTTCATAAAGACGATGTAGTAATTATTGAATTAATTGAAAACCAAATAATTCCTATTAAAAATATTAAAATAAATATAACATGAGAGATTTAAGATTATCCTTGAATTATTTAGAGAACTATGAAATGTCTAATATATAATAAAATATTTTTCCTGAATTTTAATCTTTCTTTTTATGTTTTTAATGTCATATTAATTAATCATGTTAATTTCACAATAAAGATATTTCATGAATATAATATTTTTTAAAATTATATAAAAATAATTTAAATATTTACTAAGGAAAATTTGGATAATATTTGGTTAAATATGTAATACCCTAGTCATAATAGACATTTTTGAATTATTTTTCCCTAGAATTACGTTAATTATATTTTAATATTTTATGAAATTCATAAAATTTTCATCACCTCAATTATAAAAGGGGACCCCATCCGCCGCTTGCATTCACCACCTTGAGCCTTATTGCTTGAACACTAAATGGAAAATTATATTTCCCAATTATCTATCCACATTATAGAGGTTTTGGTCTCACCAAAAGAGAAATTCCATGGTCTTTAAGGGGACCTTCAAGGATGTGATATTCAGGAGGAGTTTTGAACATGTTTGAAGGAAGTTGAACATGAGGTATGAGACTGGAATTAAAAAATATTCATTTAAAGATCCTTTTCAAAGGAAAAGTTTTTTTTTCATGTATTGAATTAACATAATTTTCCAAATTCATGGGGCCTTAATATTTATCAGCTTACTTTACATATTTATATTATTACTTTTAATGAATTTTTTTCCATTTTACATGTGTAGTTTCTAAAAGGATGCAATATTTAAAATTGAAAGCTTATTTACTTAAACGTGCGATTTAAGATAACATATTTCATTATATATGGTTATTGGGAATTGTTTTTCATTATGTATGGTTCCATTATAATCCAATGATTGTTGGTTTTTTGATAAACTAAGTATGGGTGGTTACATTATTAACTAATGGAAGGTGGGTTTTTGATAAACCATGGACGCTCAGTAACGTTATAACCTCCAATGCATTGGGTACTTTAGAGATGAAGGCTGGTCTTATTGGTTACTCCATTTGTAAGAGTGATAGGAAAAATGATGTCCCAAGTTACCTATATACATCTTATATTCTTTATTATGAGTTTTCATGAAAGTCATTTTATTTTCCAAAGGTAAGATAATGTTCTTTTTGAAATGATGATTCTTTTTTTGGGTAAAAAGGTATGTTTTTCAGAAATTTTTTTATAGGGTTTCACTATAATCATTATTTCCTTTATTTTATTTCCTTTATTTATATAATATACTATTCCCAATTTTCAAAATGTTTTTTCTCAATATTTAAGGGGGACTAGAGACAATAATGAGATCATGTGGAAAATTGTGAATATTTTTCATAAAGAGAAAACATGTTTTATTTTAAATACATTTGTTTTAAGAAAAAATGGATACTACGTGTATGTTTGTACTTGTAATGTATGGGTTTACCATGTATGATTTAGTCCAAATTCTCTAAAACTATAAACCATAAAATCCTTAGGATTTTAATAATGTGAATTATATATTATAATCACTTGAATATGTATTGTTTATGGCAAGATACTTACATTAAAGGTCACATGAATATATATATTAAATTATTTGATCATAATTCCTTAGTTACATATTATTAATAATTCTATAGTTATTGATTAAATTTAATATATTTTTAGTTATTTACCTTTACATATTGATTATGACAAATTTATTCTATATTTCTTTCTTTCTATGCATAATGTTAATGAGTATTCGAGATCACCCATTTCTTATGTTTCCATTCCCTAGGTTAAAATGAAGCGTATTATGATTGATATAAAGATATTTTTTAAATTTAAATATACTATTCTAAAATAAAATACAATGTTTTATTTATGTTTTTAAATGTAATTAAAGATTCAAATATATATTTAGATTACCAAGACTACTAAACTATTTTGTCCTTCAGGATCTGATTCCTTGTATCCTATTCCAATGAAATGATGTAAACACTGTCTCTATAATTGTAGGTTTGGGGTATTTATATTCGGTATCATAGAATTTTTATTAGAAACCATCATAACTAGATTGAATAAAACGTATATTATTGAACTTTAAACTATGATGAAATTTTCATATATTCCCAAATACCCCAAGTTCATGATTTATAGACTAGTTATACATAATTTTTAATTTAATGTTAAGTGTGCACCTTTTTTTTGGGATTATTTTTTATATTTCATAATTTTATGATATAATATATTTTATTCCATTGTTTATAAACATCTCTTAGTTAATGGATTAGAAACTATTCCAATGGTTATAATACATGATGGGATTGGACTCATGGGAATGAAAATGAAGCAAGAGATGTAGCTGAAACTAGATATGAATAAATTATAACTATATTAGGGTAGTTGTCTCATATTATAAATAATAACATTTCCCTTATGGAGCAGTATTCTGATCCAAATGTGGTGTAACAATGATAGAAATATTCATGCATTAGCAACCTCCATCATTCAAAGGGACTAAATACTTTTTTAGCTGAGAAATGGATAAATTTATTACAGAATAAGTGTCTTTATTTGGGAAGAAATTAAAAGGTGACATTTTTTATGGATTTTATCATCTCTCAGGTGATATGAATCAATGGTGGTCATTAAATCAAAATAAAAAAGATCAGGAGGAAATAAAAAACATAAAATTGAAGGATTTTAAGGAAATTTTTTTAGAAAAATTGTTTTCTTGAAAATAATGATCAGATATGTATAGAAAATTAGTGAGTCTAACAAAAATATAATAAGAAACTTTTACCCTGTATGAATCAAAATTTACCAGGATATAAAGGCATGTCCTGGACTACGTATGTAATCCAGATAGTAGTATTGACCGTATATTTGATGGGATTAATCCAATCCCCTAAAAGGAACTATTGTCACAAAAATTATCATAATATGATGATATATTATCATATTATATAGAGACATAGATAGAATCCTCTATGTCTTATGGCTTCAATGGAATATAAGATAAAAATTATTATAAAGAAAAATAGGATAATGGGAAGAAGGGAATGAAGGATTTTCCCACATATAATTATTTTGGATTGAAAAACCATGGAACATGGTTGAAAGGAAGTTTAATTTTAAACAATTTTACAGATAAACGAAAAAAGGATATTAATTTTAAGGGAAAGAGAGAGGTTGCCGATGTGAAATTTTATAATAGTAAGGAGATGAGGAACAACTCCAATGAATTCCACAAGCACCAATGAAATATAGTTCAGACAAAAGAATGAGATCAAGGACAATCTTATGATATTACTATAGATGAAGTGGAATGATTAATGTTATATTGTATTTAGATTTAATAATTATGTTCTAGAAGTATTTTATTATTAACTATGAATCATGAAATGTGTATGTATTATACTCTAGTAGTTTTTTATTTAGGGATTTAATGAATATTGTGAATGGTAATGATAACAAAGAAAAGTGATTTTGTGGAAAGGTGATATTTGTTTTGTAATATATGAATAAAATATATATAATCCCTAATATGACTTTAATATTTAGTTAATATTTCTTTTTTTAAAATAGAATATTATAATTGGAGAAGTAAATGGGATAGCATTGTTGATCGTTAAAATGGTTACTCATTTGATAGAGTTTATTTTATTTTTGGATTTATGGGATATATATAATATGTTTAAAGATAATAGTGATTTTGGTAATTAGTATTCACATATTTTTAATGTGACAATATGTTATTAAATATGTTTTCTAGCGATAATTATCTAATCAATTTTTTTGGTTTTGAATATGGTCAGAAATATTTTAGAATATTCATAAGGTTAACTACTTATATAATGAATTAAGATGAAATTTATATATTGTTTTTCAAGGTTAACGTATGATTTTTCATAGTTGATAACCTATGAAAACAATTTTGGTTTTGGTTAATATTGATAGAATGAAATAATGACTCATTGTTCTTGTCATTCATTAAAAATGAATGAGGAATAACAAATTTCATTTCAAATATCCATTCGAGGAATAAAATATGAAGTGAAAATTGATCAAAACAAAACCAAAAGATGAGATTATGATTTTTTACAAGGAATAATATAAAGGGAGTTTATTTTATTCATCTATTTATTAGTATAGTAAAATATTTCATCAAATATTTTAAAATATCATTGGAATAAAAACATTACCTGTTTAGTTTTCATAACATGAAATCAATTCCTTTTCACCAGTCCTAGATTTATGGTTTTAAGGTTAAATATATCATGAAAATGTTCAATATTAATATATATTAACCCTTTGGGTTTATTTTTCTTCTCCATGTACATATTTCTACTTCCTACTAATGTTCCCCAATTTGAAAACCTAGTTTAATTGCAACCTTTATTCTTCACTCTTCCACTTTTTAATAGGAATATTTATTAACCCTCTTTATGATGTGGGTTTAATAAATTTTGAAAATGAGAACTCTTACTAATTGAGTACATTTTAAAATTTAGGGGGAGATATTTATTTAAGTTTGAGAAAATGTAACACCCCGTGATTTTAAAATAACACATTGTTTGATAGCATATATGACAAGCAACACCGATCTTATATGAACCATGAAATCATATTATTTAAATATGTATTCGAAAACTTAGTTGTTTAATTGTTGGGTTCCAATAGTATTAAAATAATTATTAAATATATATATATATATAAAGGAAATTCTAAATTAAAATTCATTGATTAATTCTTAGGAAATATGTAATTTAATAAGAAAAAAGTAAATTTATGCTACAAAATTACGTTTCCTTCATAAATGTTTTTTATTTATCTTTACAAGAAAATATTATAAAAAATTTATAAAAATGATATTAGTTTTATTTTCTAAAAATAATATTATTTTTATAATGATTATATCAAAATTATATTAAGGTGAAATGTTCATATTTTTTACAAAAATTGATTTTCCATTGAATAGTAAAAATATACTCATTATTATTGAAAACTGTATTTTATTTTCAATAATTTACATAGTTACTATTTATTTTACAATGATTTAAATATAAAATTAGTTATCTTAAATTATTAATAGTATAATTAATTTCACTAGAATCAATATAATTTCTTAATTTAGTATAAAAACAATTTTTATAAATAAATAGACATTTTTCTAAAAAAACTAATTTTCATCATGTTTTGAACATGAATATAAATTTCAATTTACAACACATATATATGATGAATATAATAAAATATATTCCATATTTTAAATCATAATGTTCAATTTTTTTAAATATGACCCATTTATTATTTATCAACATGAATAATAGCATTATTAATTTGGTTACCACGATAAATGGTAAATCAGGTAAATAATTAAAAAAATAAAATTATAAAGAATGAAATGTGGCCATAAAATTTTAGTATATTTTATTTCTTGAAAATATATATAGTCATCAAAAGGTCGAATATATGGAATTTTGTTTCGATATCGATAAGATATTGACATTTATAATATTTTTTGTAATGAAATTCTGAAAATATCACACTTGTTTTTGGAAACTATAATATTTATAACAGGGTCCTAACTAGAGGATATTTTCAATCATAAATATTATTTTAAATTATATATTATTTATATTTGTAACGCCCGGACCCCAATTACCCAGAGTTGGTATATTATTACATAACATTGGCATTATCACAAAAGATCAAGTCTCGAAAGACCAATTAGTTTTGTAGCCTTGGAATCACTAGATATATTCATAAATTTTACATTACATCATAAAAATGAAAACTACAACAACAAAGTCTCCATAGTCCACACTCATATCCCCTCATACTATCCCTACAGGTTATTCATAAAATATTTCTTCACATCCTGGGAAAAATAATGCCATTTACTTATTCTCATGGATATTATACTAGTCGAATAATCACATACAATATCAATAACCACTTTCATAATTATGGAATCCATAATGCCAGACTATCATAACCACATAGTCCAAGACTTGTGCCAAGACTACAAATAAGATTTTTTCAAGGCCTTATGCCAAGACACTAGTTTGTCTCATGAGACCTATCGATGCATCGAGGCGCTATAGTGGGCTCCACCCGTTACTTATTAAGTCCAATGCATTCCCCATATGAATAGGTTTAAACATAACATAAACATTCATATTAAAACTAGCATATGAAATGTCAATATATTATACATAAACCGTGAATGGTATAAAAATAAACATCCACAGTCAAATATATCTCAAAACCTTCAATACAATATTGATGTTTTGTATCATAACAAATCACATTCAAATAAGCTTAAAATCCATCAATGGATGTTGACATAGATGAAAACAAAACTATTTGAGAGAAATATCTCTTTTTTTAAATCATTTAAAAGGCACATAATTATAAATTAAAACATTTAATTTGAAAATATTATTATAATATTGTAATGGAAGCTTCAATAATTTTATAATGGCGGAAAATATCTGCACCCACCGTATAAGTTAAAAAAGACATTCTTACATTAATTCTGTCGAAAAGGTTAAAACTGACCTTGTTTGGAAAAATACAGAAAGATTACTTTATAAACTTTTTATAAAATGTAAAAAGGGGTATAAATGACTTTAACCCATAGTCTGTAAAATAGTAATAATGATTTGGAATACATTTTTAAGAAACATGGATGTGGATGATAAAAAGGCCCTAGTAGATAATTACGTATAAACAACCTCGGATAATGAAGAGATTGTGAAATAAACCCTTAACATGTACTTTTTCTTTGGTCTATGGTAGGATAAAATCCTGTATAATTGTGAAATAATTGTTATTAAATTATAAAAGAATCATATACATAATTATGATATCATATATGATCTTCTATTAATGCTTTGTTAATAATATTTTAGTATTATAGTCATTTCGGGTGTTAACTTACTGCTTTTATTTTATATGTTTTGTTACATAAGTTCTTTTTGTTATGTATAGTTTGTATCTTATTAATATCCGGAATGATATAAAGTTCATAAAAATTACTTTCAATCATCAAATGAGAATGAGTCTTGAATGGATACGATGGGGAATGAATCTCATCGCGTTCGTGGAGACGGTAGTCTGTACGTACGCACGGGCGACAATATCATTATTTTGATACTAAAATAATATATAATTGGATGGTATATCATATATATAGAATAATTATCATGATATATTTATTATTTACATGAATTACACATCATTATTATACCCATCTAATTAATAATATATTGAATAACAATTACACCACGACGTGGAGACGGTAAGTCGTACGTACCCACGTATGTTGACATGTCATTCAAAGGATGGATAGAATACTGAATATGGTTTTACAATTGATATAATAACATCACATTATATAGAATATACTAGATTTATTATTTTAGAATGTAAATAACAAAGAAAGAAGAAGTTGATGAAGAAAGGAACTTGAAAGAGGGTGGTGAAAACATTACCTCTTCTTGAGGTTATTCCTTTTGATTAGATCAAAAGGGCTCGTTAAGTTGGATTTCTGATCAAACTAAGGCCTCTAGGATGACGGGAGGATATTTGAGAGGGTATTTGGGCAGAGGTGTGACAAGAAAAAATGCTTTGAATGTGTGAATTAGTGAGAGGGGGGAGTACCCTTTTATAAGAGGGGTGATGGGCACCTTAGGAAAACCTAGAAATGTTATTTTATAATAAATTCATATTCGGATTCTAATGGCTCCAAATTTAATTATTTAAATTTTAAGGTGGGGATAGGTCGAAAACCATTCAACAAATAGGTTTTAGACAGGTTTGGGTCACTATATTAACCTTATCTTTTAGTTTTAAACTTTTGTTAATTAGTTTCACATTTACCATGTCTCTTTGTATTATTATATTATATAGTTAATAAACATACTATATACTATGAAGACACACCCAAGTGGTCCATTAATGATACACCTACCATTATATAAGTCTTTTGGACGAAAATTAGATTTTTAGGAATTGAATATCAATTAATAATATAATATTTGTTTTAAAAACTCTTTTATGTCAATTTTGACAATATTTGGTATTTGATTTTTGTGAAAATCATAACTGCATGATTACTTCAAAAAATCATAATGAAATCAATACTAACATGTCATATTAACCTATAAAATTATTTTAATTCATAAAAACTCTCAAATTGCATTTATTGTGATATTTATAATATCAATTATTTTAATATTTCATTAATTAGGTAATTACTGCATCACCATTGTGTCATAAATATATTAAATTATTTAATGTATAAAAATTAGAAATAAAATACTATTATGTGTTAAATCTTTTTATATTTCTAATGAATATTTATAATAGAATTTATCGTATTTATAACCCTATATTAAAAATGTTTTAGTAATTAAACTTGGTTTTTTACTCTTTTAACTCTTCTTTGAATTAAATAATAATAAATGTGCTAATTTAATCCAAGTGGACCAAAATGATAATATTTTATTCCTAAGGTTGTTTTTTGTTGAGATAAACTTGTCCAATAGAATTAGGACATGTGTTAGGGTAATATTAATATCTTTTTTACCCTTAATTACCCTATTTTATTTTATCCATGGTAAATAAAAGTAAAATGTTACTATTCACAAAAAAATTATTTTTATCTTATTGAAGCACATTTAACTCCTTGATATGAACTGTGTCTCTCGGATTTTTGAAATTACACTCATAAAAGTGGAAAAATTATGTTTTTTTCGGAATTTCCAAATTCTCCTAGGAGGTGGGTAAAAGACGATGAAAATATCAATAAAATTTTTATATATCTAAAATTATTCTAAACTAACTCCAATGAATTACATTGAAATTATATAGATATTATGTATATATTTTTTCCTTAATTTAATTTAAATAAAATAAATACTTATTTAAATAAAAATTTGGTTTTAAACTATAACTCAGTGTTTTTTCACTATTCATCAAAAATTGAATGTTTTCAAAAAAATACCAAAAATTCACCCTAAGATAATTTTGATATTCCGAACCAAAAAATGAAGTCAATTTTGAAAGATAAAATTTATAATATTTAAAAAAGTGGGTATTTCTATTCATAATGGCAAGTTTGATTTGTTGTGGTGTGTGTTAGAACTCGAAGTTGCGTACAACACACGCTACTGTATTATTCAAAGGGAAGCGTATCGTGGAATCTTGGGGTGTTACATTCTCCCCTAATTCAAATAGTTTCTTCCTAGAAATTTCTAGAATACTACCGCATGAAAAGACTTGGGTGGTTCTTCGTCATATGTTTCTCGGGTTCCCACGTTGCCTCTTCCATGTTATGGTTTATCCATAGAACTTTTACCAGACGAGTTTTCCGGTTTCTCAGCACTTGTTCTCTGGTATCAAGAATCCTAACGGGCTCTTCTCAATAAGACAGATCGGGTTCGAGTTCTAATTCCTCGTAAGTAAGTAGTGTGTTGTGTCAAACATGTACTTTCTCAATAGTGATATGTGGAACAGATCGTGAACTTTGGAGAGATTTGGCAGCATTACCAAATGGTAAGCTACATCCCCAATTTGTTCTAGAATTTCGAAAGGTCCTATATACCTGGGACTCAATTTACCTTTCTTACCGAAAAGTATAACTCCCTTCCATGGGGATACCTTAAAAAAACATGATCTCCTACCTGAAATTCCAAATCCTTCCTTCGGTTGTCAACATAGCTCTTCTGCCTACTTTGAGATGCTTTTATGTGGTTTTGGATTACCTTCACCTTTTCCATCGTTTCCTCCACCATTTCTGGGCCTATGAGTTTTCATTCACCAACATCATCCCAACAGGTTGGTGTGTGACATCTCTTTCCATATAACGCTTCATATGGTGCCATCTGAATACTCGAATGGAAGCTATTGTTATATGAAAATTCTACCAAAGGTAAATATTGATCCCACATACACTGAAAGTCATGTGAGAAAGATCTCAACATGTCTTCTAAGGTTTTAATAGTCCATTCTGATTGTCTATATGTTTGAGGGTGGTAGGCAGTGCTCAAACAAAGTTCAGTATCCAGGGCTTTCTGAAGACTTTTCTAGAATCTTGAAGTAAAACCGGGATCATGACCAGAAATAATCCATAGGGGTACTCCATGAAGTTTCACAACTTCATTAATATATAATCTTGCTAGACGTTCTAGTGGTAGATCTTCTCTTATAGCAAGAAAATGTGCTGACATGGTAAGATGATCAACAATAACCCATATTGCGTCGTTCCTTCTAGGATTCTTTGGTAGTCCCATGACAAAGTCCATCGTGATATTATCCCATTTCCACTCAAGTATGGGAAGAGGGTTCATGACTCCTCTGGGCTGTTGCCTTCCAGCTTTCACTTATTGACAAACCATACATCTTGACACAAAATCAGCAATCTCACTCTTCATGTTGTCCCACCAAAAATGTTCCTTCAAATCTATATACATTTTGGTGCTCCCAGGGTGCATAGAGAAATTGGAACTATGATAATCGTTCAAAAATTCCCTTTTTAGATCATGTATATCGGGAACACAAAGTCTCTTCCCTAATTTCAAAATTCCATCTTCATACACAAAGTCACTCAATCTCCCATTATTCGTAGCATTAATCTTCTTTTGAAATTATTCATCATTGGTCTGAGAACTCTTAATCCTTTCTACTAAAGATGGTTTGGCAGCCATTTGAAAAATCATTAATGTTTAACCTTCCATGGTGATTCCCATATCCAACTTTACTAGATCCATAAAAATTGTATCCCTTTCAACTCTCATCATGTTCAAACATCCATGGTATTTTCTGCTCAAAGCATTTTCCGCCTTATTTTCCTTCCCCGGGTGCTAGTGTATCGTACAATCATAATCCTTGAGTAGTTCAAGCCATCGCCTTTGCCTCATGTTGAGTTATTTCTGTGAGAAAATGTTTTTCAAACTCTTGCGATCATTATAAATCTCACATTTTGCACCAATGAGATAATGTCTCCATATGTTCAAAGAAAAAATTAGAGCAGCTAACTCAAGATCATGAGTAGGATAGTTTTTCTCATGAATTTTCAATTGTCGTGATGTATAGGCAATAACCCTATCATTCTGCATAAGGACACAACCAAGCCCTTTATTTTAAGCATTAATATAAATAACAAACCCATCATTCCCTGATGGTAGAGTCAATATAAGATCATTGACTAATATTCTCTTAAGTTCTTCAAAACATTCTTCACACTCTTTTGTACAAACAAATTTAACCTTTTTACGTGTGAGCTTCGTTAATGGGTTAGCCAATGGGGAAAATTTCTGGATGAAACATCGATAATAACCTGATAGACCAATAAAACTGCGTACCTCTGTTATACTCATTGGTGCATGCCATTCTTGGATTGCATTGGTCTTCGAAGGATCAAAAAATATTCCACCTTTAGAGACAATATGGCCAAGAAAAGAAATCTCTTGAAGCCAGAATTAACACTTGCTAATCTTTCCATATAACTCATGTATTCTCAGAGTTTTCAAGATAATGCGCAAGTGATTTTCCTGATCTTCACAGCTTTTTAAGTATACCAAGATATCATCAATAAATACCACCACAAAATCATTGAGATATTTTTTGAAAACAGTATTCATTAGATCCATTAATACAGAGGGTGCATTAGTCATCCTAAAAGGAATTACTGTAAACTCGTAATGCTCGTACCTAGTTCGAAACACAGTCTTTGGAATGACTTCCTTCTTCACATAGAACTTATAGTATCTAGATCGAAGGACAATCTTAGAGAAGTATTGAGATCCTTGCAGTTGGTAAAATAAATCATCAATGTGAGGTAGGGGATACTTGTTCTTTATTGTTATAGCATTTATCACCCTGTAGTCGATACATAACCTCATAGATCCATCTTTATTTTTAACAAAAAGGACAGGGGATCCCCATGGAGAAACACTAGTGTTTCCCTCGGAATCTGGGGATGACTGCCTTGATGGGAGGTTCAAACATTCCGATCGGTTTCTAATAGGTATCTTCATAGAACTAGAAACATCGAATGATTCCACATCCATTCAGGCCTACTTTCCAAAGGTAGGTGCTCATTAGTTTTTGGACTGATGAGGCTTAGGAATTTTCATTGGTCGAGATGATGGGAGGTCGGACTCATCACACCTTTTTGAGGGGAATTATTGTCTACTCCGGGACTCTCTTTGTAGATTTAAGTTATGTTCGTGAATCCTTATTACATTACCAAGTATAAAATGAGCTTTCCTTTAGATCTGACAATCAATGATTAAATATGTAGGAAATTTAGAGAATCTTTTGTATGTATTCGAGGTTCTTCATTGATAGAGAATCATCTGTATTTATTAGAGATTATTGGTCAATGGTACCCTTCGACACATTTATACAGAAGTTTCTTGGTCATTATGATGACCATGCTGGTTTTAATGACACTCAGTGGGGCACTTGAAGTTTATTGTCATTCAGAAGGACATGGATTCTTTTAGAGTTGGGATCAAACCCGTAGACGAGCTACCTACTTATCCTTTGTTTATAAATGGAATCTGAACCCACATAGTTTGAGTAAGGGAGTATGATGTTTATGATTGATGGCTCAAAGAAGGATGTCACAATTACTTTTACACTCTAAGCTTACGTGATTCATGCTCGATGTAAGAAACAAGAGGTATTGGTAAAAATTAGACAATTGTGCCATGAAAGATGCAATCATAAGATATAATTTGGGGCTTATGTATGTATGAATGCCCAGATAAATGAAGGTTTAGGATTTACTTTAGAGAAGAAATCCAGGAACAGGGTCTATAAAGGTATATGTGCTTCATGGAGATTTTGAATACTCTTACTTGGGGATTACTCTTGGAAAGGAGGCCCAAATTAGGGGAAGACTTATGATTGGGTTTTACTCCTGAAAAGGAATCCCAGACCAAAGGTAAATTAGGACTGGTTAAGAGGATTATGACTGGGGCTTATTCCTGAAAAGGAGGCCCATGTTTGAGACTGGGGATTACACCTGAAAAGAAGGCCCAGGTTAAGGATTAATGTTTGGGGCTTACTCCTATAGAGGATGCCTAGATTTGGGAATTTTAAGAATTGGGGCATACTCCTATGGAAGATGACCAAGCTTGAGACTGGGGCTTACTCCTGAAAAAGGAAGCCCACTTTAGGGGATTTGGGGCTTACTCCTAAGAGGATACCCAAAAATTATGGGACTTGGGGCTTAATCCTAAAGAGGATACCCATATTAGAGGACTTATGACTGTGGATTATTCCTAAAAAGGAGACCCAGGTTAAGGATTCTCTCATCTTAAAGGATGAGTTTGAATGAATGAAATCTCAATCTTTAGTGACATAAAGATGTGTAAATCACTAGGTTTTGAGAGATATTCCACAAACTTCCTTTCAGATAAGGAATTCAAATAAAAAAATCATGCCATAAAATGGCTTTGAAGAGTGTCTTGAAGACTGAATCTTGAATAGGAAAGGTGTAATGGCTTAAGAGGGGTGAAATGGGCAAGAAAAGCACCAAAAAGGTAGGGGCACGCAAGTCCTGGTAGGCGCACAGGTACTGTGTGGGCGCGCAAGTCCTGATCGCGCAGGTCCTGGTCGTGCAGGTATGCCTGTGTGACACATGGTGTACTTGTGCAGCGGTTAACCAGTGGGGTAATACTTGAGTGACTCTTCATTAAAGCCTTTAGAATCCTCTTGAGGTTTTTCCAGAAGAAGGGTGTGCAAGATCTAATGAAGGAGTAAGGCGGCGTGCAAGGGTGGGCCTTTTCCCTTAAGGGCTGGCCACTCAGGCACGCAAGTGTTGATGAGTTTCAACACATAAGCCTTCCTCTCCCGATTTAGATCTTCCGTTCTAGGTAATAAATTACCTTATAAGTGTTCCAGAAGCTTTGAGAAGAGACTAGGGCGCCGGGAGCTCAAATATGGGTTTCTGGAAAAACATCCTCCCGAATAGGGGGCCCACAAGGTCTATTTATAGGCAGGAGAAGACCCCGGGCGGTTACCGTGTGGTTACCGGGCGGTTATCACTTAGGTCGCGCTAGTCACTTGTGGGACCATAATGCGTCACGCAAGTGGACTTGCGCGACAGTGATAGAACTTGCGCGGCATATGTGCTTTTGATCCCTTGTTCATGCCTTTGTCGATTTTTTGATATTTTTCTTCAAAGGTTGAATCACTTTTATCTCAGATATTCCCCTTTTCAGATCTTTAGATTCTGTGACGAATGGAGCATCAACAAAATTCCCCCCGCCAGAGTTGGATCCGAAAGAAATGAGGATTTGAATTTGAGGAAATCGAAGACATCCAAAGAAAAGGTGGCTCGCAGGTCTTGATGGCGCAGAGGGCGGCGTGCAAGTGCGCATCGCGCAGGGATTGGGCGCACTGGGTGTAGGCGCGCAGTGTCCTGTCCACGTCTATAAATAGAGGGCCTCACTTCCGTACAAGCATCCGGATTTCCAGACTTCATACCTTTGAGCTCTCGCAGCGCAGGTCACCATAGCCACGCAGGTTGCTCTGTTTTCCAGTGTTTTCCTTGATGTTGCGCTACTGTATAGGTATTTGTACTTGTGCGGTTTTGGATATGAAATGATCCATACCACAGTGAAACAGATCATCTTCAGGAGGGAGCAGGAGAAAAAGTGCCGCGAAGATCTGACCAGAGTGAAATTGTCAATTAACATCGGTGAATTTGAGGCTCTGGTATCCCAAGCTGAGTCTGATTATGCTGCCAAGATGAAGGAGCTGAAGCATAAAATCAGAGAAAAAGTCGTCCAGCAGATGCACCTTCAGCAACAGTTGGACGCTGTTACTAGGGAACTTGACCAACTTAAAAATTCACTGGAGGGAGTTCAAACGAATGGTAGGAAGACCGTTGCGGATGCCAAGAAAGCACTCTATCAGGCTGAAAAGAGTGAAGTTGGTCGAGTGCATGAGCTTCAAGTAGCTGCTGATGAAGCTCAGGATGCCGTAAATCAAATGAAGAGTTATGTTGAAAGCCTCTTGTAATTCTTGAAAAAGAGAAGAGACACCAGTCTGTCGATGTCCTTCTAAATCTTATGTATCAATGAAAAATACTTTTACCTTCACTCATTTGTACCTTCATTCTCCTTTACTACATGCTTTAGATTTTACCTAAGCCAATGGGCCTAGTAAGCATAGTTTGATTTTTACTAGGATTAATGTAAATAACCCTACAAACTTCAAACCTTTTAATTTATCAATGTTACCTAAATCATACAAAATGTATGTTTAGTGAGCTGGGAACTTGACTTTTATTCAAAGTTCCCTTGCCTTTTGTTGGCAGTTTAAATTCATTCATGTCGGATATAAAAAGGTTAATGTTTAAGGCCGAAATAGCTTTGACCGGAATGGATTATAATTGACTCAATTCCTTGAAAATTCATCTGAAAACATATTACCATACTCAAGTATGAGGGAAAATATGTAAGCTATGACATAAGAATATTTGAATCTGAGGAATGATATGAAAAAGAGCTAAAAGGCATTAGAAGAAGTAGTTTCCAAGAATGAAGTTACCATTATTTAACAAACCCGTTTGGGGGTTGAATTATGCAGGGCCTCCTAAGGGAATTGGCTGCATAGTTAAATAAAATAGTATCTTTTGGCTAAAAAGTCTGTTATTTAGACTATTTATGCAAGGCCACCTATGGGCACGTGCTGCATAGTTAGGCAAAAGAACTCTCAGAAATTTACTTTCTAGTGCTAAAAGCCAGTGAATGTTTATGGAGATTCAAACCTTCTAAAGTATAGAGTTTGCTGTATGGAAAGTGGTACTTGAATATGGAGATAATATTTCCAAATCAAATTATTGAAGAACTAGATGAATATCACTCCTACGAAGGTCTGACCGAAACATAGGGAAGGAGAATATAAACCATAGACTGGAATACTTTCAGATCATGAAAAAGGATGTGGGACAAATATGTTAAGGATGGCTATTTTTGCGGATCCCTACTTACTGTCATTTAAGACAAATAAGGACAAAAGAGGCATTCTTCCCAAGAATGAAGTTACCATTATCTGACAAACCCATTAGGGGGCAGAATTATGCAGGGCCGCCTAAGGGAATTGGCTGCATAGTCAAATAATAGTATCTTTTGGCTAACAAGTCGGTTATGTAGACTGTTTATGCAAGGCCGCCTATGGTCACGTGCTTCATAGTCAGACAAAAGAACTCTCAAAAGTTTGACATTTTTGTGACTAGAAGTCATGAAAAGGGTTATAAGGATCTGAAAATATTTAAGGTTAGGATTATAACACATAAATATGGGTATTGGTCAATGTGTACACAGATACATAGATCAATGTTAACCATAATCATGTTGTGGCTGAGTCCTGAATTGAAATGTTGGACATCACTACGTATCCCATAAGGATGAGAATCAAGACATACATGGTTCTTAAACTAAAGTTTAACGTCGTGTTGGAAAAAAGGATTACAGATCTTAGTTTAGGGTCATAGATCTTGGACCATTGTAAGAAATACACAGTGTGTGTTTTCATGGGGACTTTTCAGCCAAGGGACTGAATGTGGAATTTGGGGTTAGGCCCAAAGACTTGGGACTGGATACGAGTGACACTCGAACGTTCCTACATATCCCATAAGGATGGGAATCAAGCCCACGTAGTTCTGGAAATACCCTTTGTACAAATTTGGTTCGTACATATGAAGGGTGAAAGGGGACATTAGTACAATGATGGTTTAACCCAAGATAAAAGGTTTGGGCGTTGCCATGTATGCATGTAGTCTTTGAGATGAAACATGATTGAAAAATCAATTCAAATAATGGTTCCCTCTTAGGTGAAGGTATCAAAGAATATTGTAGTTTATTGTCATACTGGACAAAAGTGTTGTATAGTTTAACGTCGTATAACAAGGACGAATGTGAACCAATGTAAAGATATTGATTCTAGGGGCGGTTTCACAAATCAACATCGTATGAGATGGAGGTGAACCAATGTGAAGAGATTGGTTTTGGGCTTTGCCATGTAAGGTTTCCTACATACCAAGCCCAGAAGGCAAGGATCAAATTCTGTGTAGTTCAATTAAAGAATGAATTAATGAACAAGTTGTTCTTGGGGACAACGACCTAAAAAAATGTTGTTGGGACTTACACTTTGTTAGCAGCCCATAGAGAGTGTTATGGTTGAGATTTTCTCTAAGCTCACATGAGTCATACTCGGTGTGAGAAACAAGAGGTCAAAACAACATTAACGATACACAGTTTAACGTCATGTAGGACGTATGAAGGGACTATACAGCATAAAGTCTTGCAGTTAGGACTATTGGTGCTGCACAGTTTAGTGTCATGTAGCAGGGACAAAGTACAGTTTAATGTCATGTAGGATGTATCACGAACTTTCTGTATAGTTTAGCGTCATGTAGTTTGGACGATGGGGACAATAGAGTTTAACGTCATGTTGGATGAAAAGGGGGGGGGGGGGACTGTGCAATTTAATGTCATGTAGTGAGGACAAAAGAGTGCACCATTTTAACGTCATGTTGGACACATTGGGGATTTTTTCCACAGTTTAACGTCATGTTGGACGAAAAAGGGACGACACAGTTTAGCGTCATGTTGGACGAAAGTGTGAATAGTTTAAGGTCATATGCATAGACCGTGGATGGTGCAGTTTAAGGTCATACAGGACCTTTGATGCTTATGTAGTTTCACGTCTTTCCGGACGTAAGGGACTTTTATACAGTTTAGCGTCATGTAGTTAGGACGTCACAATTTAACGTCTTGCTGGACGTAAGGGACTTTCAAATAGTTTAGGATCATATGCATGGACCGTTGAAGATGCAGTTTAAGGTCATACATGACCTAGTTGCGGTTTAAGGTCATACTGGACCATTTAGGGAACTTGTTTCACAGTTTAACGTCATGTGGGATGAGGTTGCAGTTTAAGGTCATTCAGGACCATTGCTGTATAGTTTAACATCATATAGCAAGGACGAACTGGTGCCGCATAGTTTAGTGTCATGTTTCAGGGACAAAGTGGTGAATAGATTAAGGTCATACTGGACCAAGGAGGAGTTTAAGGTCATATTGTACCATTGCAGTATAGTTTAACGTCATATAGCAAGGACGAACTGGTGCCACACAGTTTAGTGTCATGTTGCAGGGACAAAGTGGTGAATAGTTTAAGGTCATACTGGACCAAGGAGGAGTTTAAGGTCATACTGGACCATTTCTGTTTAGTTTAACGTCATATAGCAAGGATGAACTGGTGCCGCACAGTTTAGTGTCATATTGCAGGGACAAAGTGGTGAATATTTTAAGGTCATACTAGACCAAGGAGGAGTTTAAGGTCATACTGGAACATTGCTGTATAGTAAAACGTTATATAGCAAGGAAGAACTGGTGCCACACAATTTAGTGTCATGTTGCAGGGACAAAGTGGTGAATTTTCAGTTTATACAAAATACTTCTTCAAAAATATGGCATTGGTTGGAGTAGTGATGAGTTCTCCATCCATTGAGATTAATGAATAAGCTCCATTAGAGTAGACCCTATGTATTGAATAAGGTCCTTCCCATTTTGTCTCAATGTTGGGAGGTTTCATTCCTGGTATCATTGGAGATCTGAGAACTAATACCAATTCTCCCTGAGTGAATGAACGAAGACGAACTTTTTTGTTAAAAGCTCATGCTATTCGATTTTGATAGACTTCCAAGTGGTGCAAAGTGCACAATCTTTTCTCATCTAACCATTCCAATTCATTCAATCTCTTTTTAGATTTTTCATCTGTAGATGATTGATCAAAAATGGAAACTCTGAGCGAGGGTAGTTTAACTTCAATGGGAAAGACGGCTTCCGTTCCATATACCAATGAATATGGAGTTGACCGAGTTTCAGTGCGGGTGGTAGTCCGATAATCCCATAAAGCATGAAAGTGTTTATCGGGCCATGACCTCTTATCTTTATCCACCAGCATTTGCAGTATATTTGAAAGAGTCTTGTTAAAGGATTCTATCTGGCCGTTGGCCGCTGCATGATATCGAGATGAATGGTTGGATTTGATGTTGTATTCTTGATACAACTTCTTCATCTCAGATGAACAGAAATTGGTGCCATTGTCCGTCAATATAGTATGAGGGACACCAAATCTGGTAATGATGTTAGACTTGATGAAGCTAATAATGCATTTAGAACTGACTTCCTTGAGAGGTATTTCCTCTGCCCAGTTGGAAAAGAAGTCAGTAGAAGTAAGAATATACATAAACTTCTTAGCCGTAGCTGAAGGGTAAGGTCCCACCAAATCCATTCCCCATGTGGCAAATGGCCATGAGTATTTAGCTGTATGAAGCATCTTTGGAGGCTGATGGATGAAGTTTTCATGTATTTGGCATGAATGACACTTCTTTGTAAAATCGACACAATTTCGTATCATTGAAGGCCAAAAGTATCAAAGCCTTTGAACCTGAATAGATTGTCTATGTCCAGACTGGTGGGGACCACAGACTCCTGCGTGCACTTCTTTCATGACAGCCATTGTCTCTTCACCATCAATGCATCTGAAGAGAACTCCATCAAAACCACGTTTGTAGAGAAATTTCTCAAGGAGATCTGGGCTATCATAAATAGTAAAATTGACCACACGTTTCTAGATTTGTTCTTTCTCGGCTCTATCAGGTGGAAGTGTTCCATTTTGAAGGTATTCCCTGTTAGGTGACCTCCATCCTGTAGTATGACCATACAGTTCAGGAATGGTACTAATTTCATTAATTTCCTCTGTTTTGATTCGAACTTAAGGTGAAATTGCATGACGGTGGGCAATACTGATGGTTTTCTCATCCCGATTTGGATCTTCCAGAGTTGTGGCTATATTAGCCAGTGCATCAGCTTGAGCATTTTGTGATCTTGGGACATAACAAAATGTCGATTCTGAAGGCAATTCCGCCATTAACTCTCTGACGTAATCATACAAAGGGATTAATTCTTCTTTTCTGATGGCATAATCCCCATTGACTTGTTTGATTGCCAGGTCTGAATCACCATTCACCTTTAAGTGATTCACTTGTGCTTGAAGTGATTATTCCAAACCTACAATGAGAGCTTGGTATTTTGCTTCATTATTGGTACCACCTTCCCATAATAAGAAGGAATAAGGTAACACTGCCTTTTCTGGAGAAATGAGTACAATTCCTATGCCAACTTTGTTGAATTTAGGATTTTCAATTTTCTTCCCTGTTGGACTTCTAGAAACACCATCAAAATACATTTCCCATGCTTGAGGACTTTCTTGAATAGAGAAGACTTCCTCATCAGGGAGTTCAATATTTGACGATGTGTCTTCCACTGAAGGGTGTTCAGCCAGGAAATCAGCCAGAGCTTGGCCCTTTATCGCCTTTTGAGACACATACTGAATGTCGAATTGCTATAAAATAACTGCCCACCTTACTAAAAGTCCTGTAAGCATTGGACAACTAAGGATGAATTTGAGTGGGTTATTGCGAGATACCAATTGGACCTCATGATGTTGCAGGTAATGTCTCAACTTCTGAACTACAAAGATTAATGTCGGGCAGCACTTCTCAATAATTTAATACCGGGTTTTTGCTTCAAGCATAGTTCGACTGATATAATAGAGGCCATTTTCATTCCCAACATCATTCTTTTGAGCAAGAAAGGCACCCAATGATCGCTCTAGAGCTGTCACGTAGAGGATAAGTGGTCTTCCTTCAACAGGTGGCATGAGTACCGTTGGACTCAAGAGGTATTTCTTGTGAATATCGAATGCTTCTTGACATTCCTCAGTCCACTGGTAGATGACTCCCTTCTTCATCAATTTGGTAAAGGGTAAACTTTTTCCTTCCAAATTGGCGATGAAACGCTGAATATAGGCTAAGTGTCCTTGAAGTCATCTTAATTATTTCAAATTTTGAGGAGGTGAAATACCAAGGATTGACTTGGTTTTTTAAGGTTCGACTTCAATACCACGATGGCGTACAACAAAGCCAAGAAATTTTCCTGAGGTTACCCCAAAAGCACATTTTAAGGGGTTCATCTTCAAATTATGTTGTTGAAGCTTGCTGAATATGACTTCCAAATCAGCCAAGTGATTAGAACGTTGTTTGGATTTAACCACCAAATCGTCTACATAGCATTCAACAAATTTTCCTAAGATGGTATTGAAGATACGATGCATGGCGTGCTGATATGTTGCACCTGCATTCTTTAAGCCAAAGGGAATTACCTGGTAACAAAACACACCCTAAGGGGCTCTGAAGGCTGTAAATTCCTCATCTTATGGGGCCATTCAGATTTGATTATATCCAGAATAT
Source organism: Viscum album (assembly GCA_963277665.1). NCBI lineage: Eukaryota > Viridiplantae > Streptophyta > Magnoliopsida > Santalales > Viscaceae > Viscum > Viscum album. Next base: position 1,764,719,842 of record OY728123.1, read on the forward strand.
CCATCCATGAAGGAAAGTGCTTCATAGCTAGTTGTTTCATCAATTAGAAGTTCTGTAATCGGAACTGGGAAATCATCCTTAGGACAATGCTGATTAAGATTTCTGAAATCGATGCAAACTCTAATTTTTCCGTTCGTCTTCTTTACAGGGACAATATTATCCAACCACTTGGGATACTGAACTTCTCTGACGAAGTTAGCTTTGATAATCTTATCCACTTCAGCTTCAATTTTAGATGCATAAGTTGGGTGTGTTCTTCTCGCGGCATGCATAAATCCTCGATGTTCTTCTGGTAAACCCAAATGATGAGTAGCAACATTAGGATCAAGCCCGGGCATTTCTGTATAGTTCCAAGAAAAAATATATCTATTTTACTTTATAAAAGAAATATAAAACTCTTTCTATTCAAGGGTCATGAACGAACTGATTAAAGTGGGGCGTGGATCTTCTTTTGTACCCAGATTTATTTCTTTGAGTTCATCCACAGTGGTAGAGATACCCTCTTCAAATGCTAGAGGAGCATCTCTGAGATCTTCCTCTTCTTCTTCATCATGTGTTATTTCTTCCATTTCTACTTGCATAGTAGATGACAAGGCAGAATTTTCATGATCAGAAGAGATGTCAAAATTTGCACATTTTGAAGAAGAAGCTTCCATTTCCAACACGATTGATGATGAATGGTCGTCTTTGGGTAATAAAGAGGAAATGATGGATTGAGAATCGACATCATTGTTCACCTTTGATGTTGCTATAACTTCTTCTGGCCTAATTGGCGAAGCATAGACTTGTTGGATTTCAGAAAATGAAATGAAGACGTCCCCATTTGTGCTTTCATCACTTCTTGGTAGATTACAACTTTCTCCCATATTGACTGGCTCGATTACCATAATTGACATTATGGATCTTTCCATAAGAGTATTTTGAATTGGTTCTATCTTTTCAATTTGACTAATAGGCAACACATAATCTGTACTCACATGTGTAAATGGATTTACTGGAATTTTTTCCAAACCATATGGAGCATTATCTTTGGTAATCCCCTTTGTTATGGATTTCTCCCTTTGCTTCATGTGATAGAATTCTGCCTCAATGTATTGAGACTCACATGTCTTGAACATGGCCTTATCACCATACGACGTCCCAACTTGACAATCGAAACAATATATGAGACATTGATGGTATGAAGAATGGATAGCCGCATGTTGATGTAACTAGGTTCTTCCAAGAAAAATGTTGAAGGCTGAGTCTTGATCAATAACCATGAAATCTAAATTGGATACAAGATCTCCAAAATGAGTTCTGAGTGTAACTTCACCCAGTGGTTCTTGTTCATTTTTATCATATCCCTGTAGCATCATGGTGGAGGGAGATAAATCAGATTCCGTGAGGCCCAATCGATGAAGTGTACGAATGGTCATGAGGTTGACTCCTGAACCATTGTCAATGAAAACTCTTCGAACATCCACACCATTGACTTTGCTAGACAAGTACAATAGACTAATATGTCCATGCACAACATCATCTTCATATTCATCAGTAAAGGATATTATTTCATGGAATTCTGTAGGATTATTCTCTATGTGATAGACTTCAGCTGCAGCAATTTCAGTTTCAAACTCTTGAGGACTTGACAAAGCCTCGATGAGTGCTTCCCGAAGATCTTTTGACAGATTCAAAGCATCCAGAATTGATAACTTGGATGGTACTTAGGACAAGTATTTCAATATATCATACTTTTGATCCAGAGGTCTGCGTTTCCCAATAGGAATATGTGGTTTAGAAGGTACCTTGGAAGCAGATGCTTTGGAAGTTGATGCATCTTGTATAGGAGTTGGCAATATTCTTGGTTTTGGAAGATTAGACCGATTAGATCCATTTACCTGCTGAGAGGAAGAAGATGGAGCCTTCAACCGGTCTTCCAAAATAACTATGCCAGGACTGAATTTTCTATTGGTAGAAGAACTTGCTTGTTCTTGCTGAGCTCGCTGAAGGGCTCTGCCATGAGTATCTGCTGCGTACACAGTTCTAACAGGGGTAGAATTGGAATAGCGTCTTTTGAAAGATCCACGTCTTCCCCTATATCCTGATCCCCGGGAACTTCCTATGATTCCTCTGTTTGATACAAGGAATTCAGGCTCATTGAAATCGAAACTGCGACTGACATATGAATCTATTAATTGAATCATATTAACAGAACCAAAGATTAACTCTTCGTCTAATGAAGACTCTGCCTGATTAGCCTATTTAGGCTATGTCATTTGGTGGGGCGGTGCCCGTATCTTTGAAGTAAATGGCATGAAGTCCGCCAAAGTTAGAGACAACATAGTCTTTGACACATACTCATCTTCTTCTAATTCTTTTTATTTCTTTGAATCATGCCATTTCTTTGAGAAATTTCCCTCTGACGAAGAGGGTTTTGCCGCAACATTCATGGCAGAAGACACAATTGGTTTCCTTAATTGTGTTCGCAAAATAGCATGAGTTCTATTGATTGTCTTTCTGACCATCCAATCATCATATTTTTGTGCATTTTTTTCTTTTGACTTCCAGCCATTCATCTTCCTCCTCTGGAACTGTAGCAGTGACACATGCTACCTGGGCTGAGGAGCCTTTCAATGTGACCTGTCCCGAGTCGACCATATTTTGCAGGAGATCTTTGAAGAAAAAACACTCCTGGATGGGATGCCCCAATATTTGATGAAAAGGGAAATAATTAGTACGGTCTTCATCTCCTTTCTTTTTTGGCCTCTTGGGTATTGGCAATTGAACCAAATTATTTTCCAGAGCCGAAATGAAATAACCAGGAACTTGTTCATTTTGGAAAGAATATTTTTTTCTCTTCAGATCCACAAATTGTTTTTGTCTTTGATATTTTTGATCATTTGGACGAAAAGGCCTTTGTTGTTGGCGCTCAGAAGGTGGATCCCTTCGAGAATATGAAGGTTTTGAGGTAGAAATAGGTACATGTGCTTGTTTAAGCATAACGGTAGCAGTATCGGCTTTACCCATTCTCTTTCCTAGAGCTGATGGAATTACACGAGATTTAGCCTTAGCCTGTATAAGGGAATCTTCAATCTGCTGAGTGAATGAATTAAGGTCTCGAAACCCTCCTGTGTATTTCACAGGGATTAACGACGTGCGTAATTCGTCCCACAGATTTGCCACACATATTGGAAACAATTCTTCTTGAGGGAGTGCTAAACTCAAAGAATATGTTAATCCCTTCCATCGAGCAATGAAATCAGAGACCCTTTCATTCTCCCTTTGCTTACAGTTCGTAAGATCGAAAACTGTTGTCTTTGGAAAAGTTGAGCTAAACTAAAGGAGGAATTTTTGGCGATGATCCTCCCATCCGGTAATTGATCGGGATTGCAAGGTTGTATACCAAAAAAAGCTGGTCCTTACAAGGTTCGCACGAAGCATCTGAGTTTCACTGCTTCTTGCTGCTCCGGAGTTCCCATCATAGGATCACAACAAGACACGTAATGCGTCAAATGTTGTTCTGGATCGCCTGATCCATTGAAAATATGGAATACATGGTTACCAAAACCGGATGAAGGAGAAATTGAATCTACCAATTCAGGGTAAACTTTCTTTTCTGGTTGAACTTGTGCACTATTCCCTTCTATAGTTTCTAAACGAGCTGTTAATGACTCAATAGTAGTTATTAACTTTTGAGAAACATCTGGTTAAACTTGGACTTGGGTAGGTGCATTGACTATAGCTTGGACAGATGTGGTGATTGGCGCTGCAACTGATGGTAGTACTACCAAATGTTGTTGCACTTGACCCGTAGGATTAGACCTGTGAGGGTGTACTGATAGAGGAGGATATTCTTGATTCATCTCAGTAGCCGCAACAAATTGCTTTGGCTGACTGATTCCAGCATGCTTAAGAAGAAGACTACTGTGAAGTAGTTCTGCATTCAACCTTCTTAATTCTTTCATTTCTTCCTCCTGTTGTGAAAAACTCTGCTCTAGTGAGAGCGATTAACCTTCTCCAGAGGAAGGATATGTAACCTGGTTCTTTCCCTTCCCTTTGTTGGATCCTTTTAGGAGAGGGGGAAGTGGGTTACTCGAAGGATTACTTATGTTCTGAGTAATCCTCTGACTTCGTGTACGCATACCTTCTTCATTTGTGTCGGTGTGCACATCTTCTTGAGCAGGAACCTCTTCATCTGAGTCCCCTGAGTGAGCCTCATCTGGTGGATCAGCAACAACAACATTGATGACATTAATCGATGCATAACTCATTGCATCCCTTCTATCAGCATTTTTGTGATATTGTCTTCTCCCATGTCTTTGATGAGACATTGCCTTTTTTTATTCAATCCCTCAGGAACTTCTTAATGAACCGTAATTTGGAGGGAACCTCTGGATAATTTGGCTCTTCGTTCCTCTTGAGGTTTCTTCCCCAATCAAGCAAAGTCCGAATTTCTCTGAGGAGGGGATTGATGATTTGAAAAAGTCCCCAGTCCAGTGGACTGGGGCTGTTCCTACTGTTCTCGCTCAACTCCTTGTAACCTATTTGTTGATTCCGAGGGTTGGTTTAAAAGAGTCCCTAGTCTGAAAAGATGGGGTGGTTCTTGACATGCTATGTCTGAGACTTTCTTGAAAGTCCTCATGATCTTGCAAACCTTAGTCCAAAAATTAGCTCGATGCATTAATCTGTATCCGCTTTTATCACTCGGTTCAAAAGACCATTGGATGATTTCCGATACTTCTATCATTTGGTGACGTGCTTTCTCCAAACGAGAATCCTGTTCAATATTCTCGTTTTCTTGATGCAAGAGTAATTCAACAGCTTGTTCTCTGTATTCTTGAATTTGAGAGGAACTAGTTGAAGCCTGTCCTTGGGCAAGATTTTGATTACAAACAAAGCCCATTGACTGTGGCTGGCCATGGGCAATAACATTGCATGAGACCATTTTCGGCGGGCTTTTCGGACTGGAGAGCACCGTGAAATGCAGTGCTCCATGAACACCCCATACTCTGACATGAATACCAGATGGGGCATTGGAAATTAACTGACCCAATCTTCGTAGTGCGCCAAAGCATGAATGTTGAAGGGCTATCTGCTGCTTTTCATCCTTAGGATATAAAGAGACTGATAGAGACGCCAAATCAATCTGACGTTGTAACCCTTCTATTATCTTAAGATTATTTTCATATTCATCATAAGATAATACTTTCTTTTTCAACTGACAAAGAGTTTTCCATATGTTGAGATGAATATCATGAATTTCATCTTCCGCCAACATTTCTGGAATATTATACTGAGAATTAGCCAGAGGCTGAAACATAACTGGCACCTCACCTTTCTCCAGTTGTTTTCTCATGTTCATCATTTCCTCTTTATCATTTGATGAAGATTCTTATACCTGATTTGACCAGAGTTGGTGTTTCCTTGTTGCTTCATTGTATTCAATAGGATCGGTAGAGAAATCATTGATCAAACTAGAAGATGCATGACTTAGGGGTGGTTAGGATAATGAACTACACCCTGGGCTATCTTCTGATTGAGAAAGTATTTCACCTGCTAGAGATGAAGCTTCAGACATGAATGGTTTCGCATTTTCAAGTACCTCAAGATAAGAGGGATTTATCGTCACTACATTGTCCACTAGAGCATTTTCTGGGCAATGTTCATCACTACTGCGGAGAGGACCTTCGCCAAAAAATTCATCATCATGGGGAGGACCACCATAATGGGTTACAACAAAAGATGAGATCTCTTGATCCTTGGTCTTCTGACCACACAGAGGGTTCTTGTGGCTCTCATCTGAAGATGAAACTTCGAGATCGACTGAATTGTCATGAAGCAAGCCTTCATGAAGATGTTTCTATTGAAGAACATTGGAATTAATGTTCCCAATATTGGGAACTGAGGGAGTAGAATCTTGAATTCCAATAGATAATTGTCCGAGGGATTCAAGAACTCCAGCATCGAGTAAGGACTTGTTATATTGGCACTTGATCTCCTGACTGTACTGGGCGGGTCTTTTTCTAAGACGCCTTCTTACTCGCCTTGGAAACCACTTGTTGACGAAAGTGGCTACTCTGAGCAGGTGTATGTGCCTGATCAGGAAAGATGGCCAGGTTAGGCTGACGATCTCCTCTCAAATAAGGTGTATGTGCCTGACTTGGTCGTCCATATGATATGGGGGAGTATTCCCCATAACCCTTTTGGACTGGAACAGATGTGTGTGTCTGTTCCGGAGTGAGTTGTTGATGTATCACTCCACTGGTAGGGATAGATTTATGTGTCTTTCCCTGAGATGCCGCTAAAGTTGTTATAATATCCTGGCAGGCATCTAGAATACGAGTAGGGATTTGCTTCTACTCTTTCACCATTGATAGAATATTCTTGGTGACTTAGAGTTGAGTCTGCCTCCTATTTGTTGTCGGGGATTTCCGACTAACTTCTCTGAATGCTACCAAGCGAGACTGTTGGTAGGCTTGATTAAAACTAGCAGGTGTATGTGCCTGCTTATTGCACTTCGCCAAACATGGTTGACGAGATCCATCAAACATAGTCAGACGAGCCTGCTGACTAGATGATGATGTATAAACAGGTGTATGTTCCTTCATATAGTACTCCGCTGGAATTGCCTTGCGGGATTGGCGTGATGCTTCCAGACGAGTCTTCTAGACAACAGAATTAAAACGGGTAGGTGTATGTGCCTGCTCGTTGCTTTCCACCAAGTTAGGTTGGTGGACATCTCCGGAGATGGCAGAGATGAGAACCTGCTCACTGTTGATCGGATTCCACCTCTAGTGGTTCGTCTTGCTTGCTTGGGTTCGAGGAACCTGAGCCGAACTCCTGGAGTTGGTACCCTCATCATGTTGAGGGCACACTGCCACACGAGTCTGGCGGCGATTGTTGGTGGGAGCCCTCAGGAAGGACTCCTGTATTTTTTAATTAAGGTCCTGAGGGACCTGCTCATTCACCTCCCCAGAATAATGGAGCGAATGGTGATTGCGTTCCAGGGATAACGAACCAAAACGGATGGAGACGGTAGTCAGGACCGCATGTTTCTTGATCACTGGTCATCATTGTTCGGACGACCGATGTGAGTTAATTACTTGGAGGGCTTGTCGGGCAGCCTCTAGAGTTGGGATGGTACCGTGTTGACGGTACACCTTAACCAGTGCGTTTAATACGCAGCGTTGAAGACGCTGAGTAGGTGATATCGTCCTAAGAGCGGACGACGATCCAGTAGGAGTAGCAGCAGTGGCATTTGCAGTAGCATTATTCACAGGAGTGAATTTGAGGGCGGCCATTATGGAAATGCAAAAGATCTTGGAAAAGAGTTCCTGTTTGATATGACAGATGCAATCAAGATAAATTCAGCTACTACATCTTTTGGATGAGCACATATGTTATTGACTGTCTTGTTGGCCCTCTCATTGAGTTTAAATAGGGGCCTAACAAATATGTAAAACAACATTTTTAATTTGGTTAAAAATTCACGTCGGGTTCACCATTTTTGTTTCCCTCGGAATCTGGGGATGACCACCTTGATGGGAGGTTCAAAAGTTCCGATCAGTTTCTAACGGGTTTCTTCGTAGAACCGGAAACATCCAATGATTCCACATCCATTCATACCTACTTTCCAAAGCTAGGTGCTCATTAGTTTGTGGACTGATGAGGCTTAGGAATTTGCATTGGTCGAGAGGATGGGAGGTCGGACTCATCACACCTTTTTGAGGGCAATTATTGTCTACTCCAGGACTCTCTTTGTAGATTTAAGTTATGTTCGTGAATACTTATTACATTACCAAGTATAAAATGGTCTTTCCTTTATATCGGACAATCAATGAATAAATATGTAGGAAATTTAGAGAATCTTTTGTATGTATTCAAGGTTCTTCATCGATAGAGAATCATCTGTATTTATTAGAGATTCTTGGTCAATGGTACCCTTCGACACATTTATACAGAAGTTTCTTGGTCATTATGATGACCATGCTGGTTTTAAAGCCACTCAGTGGGGGCACTTTAAGTTTATTTTCATTCAGAAGGACATGTATTATTTTAGAGTTGGGATCAAACCCGTAGATGGGATACCTACGTATCCTTTGTTTAGAAAAGGAATCAGAACCCACGTAGTTCGAGTAAGGGAGTATCATGTTTATTATTGATGGATAAAAGAAGGATGTCAAAATTACTTTTACACTCTAAGCTTACGTGATTCATGCTCGGTGTAAGAAACAAGAGGTATTGGTAAAAATTAGACAATTGTGCCATGAAAGATGCAATCATAAGAAATAATGTGGGGCTTATGTATGTATGACTACCCAGATAAATGGAGGTTTAGGATTTACATTAGGGAAGAAGTCCAGGAACAGGGTCCATAAAGGTATATGTGCTTCATGGAGATTTTGAATACTCTAACTTGGGCTTACCCCTGAAAAGGAGGCCCAAATTAGGAGAAGACTTATGATTGGGTTTTACTCCTGAAAAGGAATCCCAGATCAAAGGTAAATTAGGACTGGTTAAGAGGATTATGACTGGGGCTTATTTCTGAAAAGGAGGCCCAGGTTTGAGACTGGGGCTTACTCCTAAAAAGGAGGCCCATGTTAAGGATTAAGGTTTGGGGCATACTCCTAAGGAGGATGCCCAGATTTGGGAATTTTAAGAATTGGGGCTTACTCCTAAGGAAGATTCCCAAGCTTGAGACTGGGGCTTAATCATGAAAAAGGAAGCCCACTTTAGGGGATCTGGGGCTTACTCCTAAGAGGATGCCCAAAAATTAAGGGACTTGGGGCTTACTCCTAAAGAGGATGCCCATATTAGAGGACTTATGACTGGGGATTATTCCTAAAAAGGAGACCCAGGTTAAGGATTCTCTCATCTTAAAGGATCAAGTTGAATGAATGAAATCTCAATCTTTAGTGACATAAAGATGTGTAAATCACTAGGTTTTGAGAGATATTCCACAAAATTCCTTTCAGATAAGGAAGTCAAATCAAGAAATCATGCCATAAAAAGTCTTTGTAGAGTGTCTTGAAGACTGAATATTGAATAGGAAAGGTGTAATGGCTTAAGAGGGGTGAAATGGGCAAGAAAAGCACCAAAAAAGGCAGGGGGCGCAAGTCCTGGTAGGCGCACAGGTACTGCGTGGGCGCACAAGTCCTGATCGCGCAGGTCCTGGTCGCGCAAGTATGCCTACGCGACACATGGTGTACCTGCACGACAGTTAACCAGCAGGGTAATACTTGAGCGACTCTTCATTAAAGCCTTTAGAATCCTCTTGAGTTTTTTCCAGAAGAAGGGAGCGCATGATCTAATGAAGGAGTAAGGTGGCGCGCAAGGGTGGACCTTTTCCCTTAAGGGTTGGCCACTCAGGCGTGCAAGTTTTGATGAGTTTCAACACTTAAGCCTTCCTCCCCCAATTTAGATCTTCCGTTCTAGGTATGAAATTACCTTAGAAGTGTTCCAAAAGCTTTGAGAAGATACTAGGGCGTCGGGAGCTCAAATATGGGTTTCTGAAAAGAAATCCTCTCGAATGGGGGGCCCACATGGTCTATTTATAGGCAGGAGAAGACCCCGGGCGGTTATCACTTAGGTCGCGCAAGTCACTTGCGTGACCATAATGTGTCACGCAAGTGGACTTGCACGACATTGATTGAACTTGCGCAGCATATGTGCTTCTTATCCCTTGTTCATGACTTTGTCGATTTTTTGATATTTTTCTTCAAAGTTTGAGTCACTTTTAGCTCAGATATTCCCCTTTTCCGATCTTTAGATTCTGTGACGAAAGGAGTGTCAACAACTAGGGTGAATAAATTCTTTATTACTCAATTCCTCTAGTTGTTTCTTTAGTTCAACTAATTCCACAGTGCCCATTCTATAAGGGGTCTTTGATATAGAAATTGAACCAGGAATTAAATCAACGGAAAACTCAATTTCTCGTTCTGTAGGATGTCCAGGAAAATCTTCTGGAAACACATCAACATATTCTCTCACAATTGGTACATCCTCTATTTGAACATTCCTTTCCTTACACATAGTTATTTCATTCTCTTCCTCCCTAATAATTGAATTTATTTGAGCTACTGGGGGTGGATATAGGTATGAATTGGGTGGTGACCAATCTTCTCTAAAGATAAGGTGTTTTTTATCATCATCATCAAAAATTGTAACCTCTTTCTTCTTACAATAAATCTTCACATCATGGTCCGAAATCCAATTCATACCGAGGATTATATCAAATTAAACCATAGGTATGACGATGAGATCAGCAGATAAAGAACATTTATGTGCTCTAATGGGGACTAATTCAGAAAACATTGTTGCAATGATACTTCCCTTAGGAGTTTTAATTGAAAACTCCCTTGTTAAATCAAATTGGAAATATCTAATTTTCTAGAAAACTGGGATTATATGAAACAATGCGATGTTCCAGAATCAAATAATGCATTTTCTAAACTTGAGGAACCCATTAAATTACCTGCCACCACGTCTTTCGAAGATTCTACCTCAGCAGTAGTGATAGCATAATCTTGGAGTTGATCCCTTTTCCTTTTCTGAGGTAATTTCCTCTGACGCTTAGAACATTCATTTGAACATCGGTAGCTTCTTTCTTCCCCTTGCAATCACGGGCTTGGTGGCCTTTTTCACCACACTTGTAACAGAATCCCATTCCCTTTAAGCAACTACCGGGGTGTTTCTTCCCACATTTACTATAGGATGGATATTCAACTTTTCCCTTCTTCCCCTTATTTCTATTCCCATAGTGATCAGTAGATCTATTCTTTTCTTACTTTGATTTAAAGTCATAAGACTTAGAGAATTCCTTTCCTGTCTTGATGGAACAAGAGACAATATCTTCAAACAACGAGAAGGTTTTTGAGACTAATGCTCGACAGAGAAACGGTTTTAACCCATAAATAATACTATCAATCTTACTTCTTGGTTTATGTATATAATTTGCAGCATACCTCGCTTACCTTGTAAAGTTAGCCTCATACTTTGCGACATACTCATCCTCCTTTTATCTCAGACTTAGAAATTTCCTTTCTGTATCTTCTCGATGGTCATAAGGAAATTATTTTTCTAAGAAAATCTCTTTGAACTCCATCCATTCCATATTTGATACTTCATCATCTTCCTTTGTGTTTTGTATCAATGACCACCATTGATCATCATCTCCAGTGATGCGATAAACTGCCATGATAACTTTCTCCCTTTGACTACTCCCCAACTTATGGAATAATTTCTCTAAATAATTTATCCATTGCTCAGCTACTAAGGGATTTGTACTCCCATTGAATGTTGGGGGTTGTTGACTCATGAAGTGATCTAACATTAATCCTCCACGCTATGGATCAGTGTGCTCTATATGGGTAGGGTTATTATTCTTAACCTGAGTGAGTTTTCCCAGTATGGTGATTAGCTGATCAGCACCAGTTGCATCACCAGCTCCACTATAATTATCTTGATCAGGAGGGAAATCCCTAAATGGAGTGCGTGCATTGATACAGTTTCCATTTCTTCCACTAGGCTCCATTTCTAAACAATGGCATAAACCAGATCATTTTATTAATCAAAATACATAATTCCATACTTGTAAAACACATAACATAAATTGAACTATTTATGGATATAATTCAAAATCATAAAAATGTTTTCTTTGAGGAAGTATATACTCATAAACCCTTTATAATGGTTTGTAATGAAAATGATAATTATCCTAAGAAAATCCCCTGGGAGTGTCGTAACCAAGAGTGCAGCAAGGCCCGTTGTCGTGCACCAGTTCCTGTTCGAGTCTATCTCAAAGCGGTGTTTTTGAGTTTTACCCTAGGTACATATGTGCCAGACCAGCTTCTACCTTCTCGTATCTAGACAAGGATGTATTTCTTGGAAAACTAATAAAATCTCTACAATACCAAAATTCTTGGACGTTTTTCTATACTAATCCTCAAATTCTATCAGAGGAATATGTTCTCTAATTAGAGTATATCTAAATCTAGCTTTCAAGGTTTGTACTAAACTTCCTTAGCTACCAACTGTAACGCCCCGAACCCATTTACCCAGAGTCGGTGCAATATTACATAACATTGGCATGATCACAAAAGATCAAGTCTCAAAAGACTGACTAGTTTAGTATCCTTGGAATCACTAGATATATTCATAAAGTTTACATTACATCATAAAATGAAAAGTACAACAACATAGTCTCTATAGTCCACACACATATCCACTCACACTATCCCTGCAGGTCATTTATAAAATACTTCTTCACATCCTAGGAAAAATAAAACATAGAAAGGGGTGAGCTCAAATGCCCAGTAAGGTAACAATAGAGCGGAAACTTTCATAAATAAGCATATACATTTAAGGCAATGTATAACTAAAACAAAAGCCTCTTAAACTTAAACTTCAGCATAATATGGCAGAAATAAAATGAAATAATTCAATTTACTTATTCACATAGATATTCTACTAGTTGAATAATAACATGCAATATCAATAACCACTTTCATAATGATGGAATGCATAATACCAGACTATTATAACCACATAGTCAAGGCCTTGTGCCAAGACTACAAATAAGATTTTGTCAAAGCCTTGTTCCAAGACACTAGTTTGTCTTATGAGACCTACCGATGCATCGAGGAGCTATAGCGGGCTCTACCCTTCACTTATTAAGTCCAATGCATTCCTCATATGAATAGGATTAAACATAACATAAACATTTGTATTAAAACTAGCCTAAAAAATTTCAATACTTTATCCATAAACCATGAAAGGTATAAAAGATAAATTCTCGAAAGACTGATTAGTTTAGTTGCCTTGGAATCACTAGATACATTCATGAAGTTTACATTACATCATAAAGTGAAAACTACAACAACATAGTCTCCATAGTCCACACTCATATCCCCTCATACTATCCCTACATGTCATTCAAAAAATACATCTTCACATCGTGGAAAAAATAAAACATAAAAGAGGTGAGCTCAAATTCCCAGTAAGGATAACAATATAGCAGAGACTTCCATAAATAAGCATAAACATTTAAGGCAATGTATAACTAAAACAAAAGCCTTTTAAACTTGAACATCAGAATAATATGGTATAAATAAAATGAAATAATTCCATTTACTTATTCACATGGATATTCTACAAGTCTAATAATCACATGCAATATCAATAACCACTTTCATAATGATGGAATGCATAATGTCAGACTGTCATAACCACATAGTCAAGGCCTTGTGCCAAGACTACAAATAAGATTTTGTCAAGAACTTATTCCAAGACACTAGTTTTTCTAATGAGATCTACCGATGAATCGAGGAGCTATAGCGGGCTCCACCTGTCACTTATTAAGTCCAATGCATTCCTCATATGAACAAGTTTAAACATAACATAAAAATTCATATTAAAACTAGCATACAAAATGTCAATACTTTATCCATAAACCATGAATGGTATAAAAATAACACATCCCTAGTAAAACATATCACAAAACCTTCAATACAATATGTAAGTTTTGTATCATAATAAATCACATTCAAATAAGCTTAAAATCCTTCGAAGGCTCTTGACATAGATGAAATCAAAACTTTTTGAGAGAAATATCTATTTTTTTAAATCATTTAAAAGTCACATAATTATAAAATGAAAAATTTACATTGAAAATATTCTTATAAGATTTTAAGGGAAGCTTTGATGATTTTATAATTGTAGAAAATAGCCGTACCCGCCTTATAAGTTAAAAAATATATTCTTACCTTAATTCTGTCGAAAAGGTTAAAAAAGACCTTGTTTGGAAAATGACAGAAAGATTCCTTTATAAACTTCTTATAAAAAGTCAAAAAATGGTATAAATGACATTAACCCATAGTCTTTAAAATATTATGAATGATTTTAAATAAATTTTTAAGAAACATGGATGTGGATGATAAAAAGGTCCTAGTAGATAATTACGTATAAACAACCTCAAATAATGAAGAGATTGTGAAATAAACCCTTACCTTGTACTTTTACTTGGTCGTGGGTAGGTTAAAATCCTGTATAATGGTGAAATAATTGTTATTAAATTATACAAGAATCATATACATAATTATGATATTATATATGATCTTCTATTAATGCTTTGTTAATAATATTTTAGTATTATCATCGTTTCGGGTGTTAACATACTCGTTTTCGTTTATATGTTTTGTTACATAAGTCGTGTTTGTTATGGATAGGTTGTATATTATTCATATCTAGAATGATATAAAGTTCTTAAAAATTACTTTTAATCATCAAATGAGAATTATTCTTGAATGGATATGATGGGGAATGAATCTAATCGCGTTCGTGGAGACAGTTGTCAGTACGTACGCACGAGCGACAATATCATTATTTTGAAATTAAAATAATATATAATTGGATGGTATATCATATATACAGAATCATTATAATGTTATATTTATTATTTTCATGAATTAAAAATCATTATTATACCCATACAAATATTAATATTTTGAATAACAATTACACCACGATGTGGAGACGGTAAGCCGTACATACGCATGTATGGTGACATGTCATTCAAAGGATGGATAAAATTCTGAATATGGTTGTACCATTTTTTTAATAACGTCAGAGTATATAGAAGATACTAGAGTTATTATTTTAGAATGTAAATAACAAAGAATGAAGAAGTTGAGGAAGAAAGGAACTTGAAAGAGGGTGGTGAAAACATTACCTCTTCTTCGGGTTCTTCCTTTTGATTTGATCAAAGGGGATATTTTAGTAGGATTTCAGATCAAAATAAGGAAACTAGGATAAAGGGAGGATATTTTAGAGGGTATTTGGACAGAGTTTGGACGATCCAAAAGGCTTTGAATGTGTGAATTAGTGATATGGGGGAGTTCCCTTTTATAAGAGGGGTGAGGGGCACCTTGTGCTGAAAATTGCTTTTCTTATTACAGGGCATAAATGAGGATACAAAGCACCCCCCTCCCAAAGCATTCAAGGAGGGAGAAAGTGGTGTAAACCAAAGGCATCTTCCTAGAGAAAAGACAAACACTCCAAGGGAAGGGATCCTAAGTTATTATAAAGAACCATCTCATCCTCCTGACTTCCAATCCGTGAAAGCGCCTCAGCCACGAAGTTAGCCTCCCTCCAACAGTGCTTCAAAGTCCGCCCAAGATCAGTTGCCAGTGCACATCTTCAGATCACATACACCAGATCCCAGGCCGGTTCATAAATACCACGCACCGACCTGATGAGGACATTATAATCTGATTCCACCTCATCATCCAAAAAACCAGCCCTCCGACAAACTCTGATTCTTGTGAGAAACGCCCTAGCCTCTGCACCCAAAGAGCATCCAGGACCAAAGAACGCGCTGAAGGCCAGCAACACTGAGCCAGAAGTATCACGCAGAACCCCACCGCCCCTCATAATCCCATTAATCATGGAGATGTCAACATTATGTTTAACCCCTTGGAGTGGTGGAGACCTTATGATCCATCGACCAACCAGTCCGCCCGCCATGGGTGAAACTAGCGAATCACAAGAACCCATAACCAGGTGACCCCATTTCAACAAAGAGCCCAAATCGAAAATGAGTGCTTTCAACCAGATCCATAGAAAATGAAGTGATCTCCCGTCGCCCAGTCGAGACAGATTACGTGCCTCACAAATAACCCAAGAAATGTAAGAGAGAATAACACACCTTGCCTTGCCTTCCATTGTCCTTCCCTCCAGTCCTTGAAGCCAGGACACCAGAAAATCTTGGAAGGAAGTATGGAAATGAAAATAGAATGGGAGAGGAATGAAGTGCGGCCAATGGAACACCGCCCATTCACTCTGGCAAAAAGGTAAAGCGCAGATTCATTCTAAGGATTCCTGCAGCAAAAACAACATGAAGCCAAATGCACACCTTTCCTCTGGATGTTATCCTACATTTGCAATGCTCTGTTTTTGAGGCACCAAACCAAAAAATTCATTTTGATGGGTATTTCATTGCACCAGCTCTTTGAGGCCCATTCGTCCATCAGCATCTCCTCCTGAGACAATCTCTTGTAATCCCGGACAGAAAATTTACCCGAGCTCGAGCCAGTGAAGAAGCATCTGTCCACCTCTGAGTTCATGATAATCTCCTCATAAATCTTCTACTGCTCCCTACTGAGAACTGCTTGAAGAAGAGTCGGGTGTGCACTTGCTTCTTTAAAGAAAATGGCTGTTGATGGACACCCAGGGAAGAACAGACGCTCACCTGACCATTTTTTGTTCCAGAAACTAATGTCACCTCTCCCAATAATCCACCATGTCAAACTCTGAAGAAAACCCATATACGAGTACATTCTCCTTGCAAGGTCAGTCAATAGTGGCCTGTGGGGACCTGCGGCCACCCAATGCTCCCCATAACGGGCTCTGAAAAAGGAGGCCCAAAGATAATCCCCTGTAATAATGTCCCACACAATCCTCGCCTGCATGCACATCATTGTATCATTAATTTCACATAACCCAACTCCACCTTCCTCGATCGGTTTGTCCAGACTGGACAAATCAGCCCAATGGCAATGACCTGTGTGATTGGCATCCCAAAGAAATGCATTAAGAACCCTCTCCATCCGTGTAATGATGCCTTTCGGAGGTCGAAGGACCGAGAAGACATGTATGGGAATGGTAGATAGCACACTGTCAATCAAGGTCACCCTTCCCCCAAAAGATAACAACTTGTTATTCCAGTTAAAAATCCGCCCATGACCCGATTAATGGAATCATCAAATAAAGACTTTTTGATGTGTCCACAAGAAAGTGGAAAACCCAGATAGAGACTAGGAAGTAGTTGTTTCAGGTAACCCAGGATATTTTGGATAGTCCTACATCGATTACCGGGGAATTTATTAGATATCAAAACATGGCTCTTCCTGGAATTGATGCATTGTCTGCTCAAGCGCCCATACACGGAAAAAATTTCCATGAGGCCCCTCAAAGATCGTCGCCAGCCATTACTTAAGATCAAGATATCATCAGAGAACATCAAATGATACACTCCTTCCCTGCCATTACTACTGAGAAAAGGAGCCAACCTCCCTCTCTCCATTCCACTATGAAGATTCCTAGATAAGACTTCCTGTGCCAAGATAAAGAGGCTTGGAGAAAGTGGGTCGCCCTGCCTAACACCGCGAACCAATTTAAAGAAGCCAAAAACTTTTCCTTTGAGAGAGATAGTAAGCCACAGGGAATAATAGAACCTAAATAAAAGGTCACAAAACCATTCATGAAATCCAAAACGTCTCATCACATGAATCAGAAAACTCCACTCCACTTTTTCATAAGCTTTGTTCATATCCACCTAAAAAATGACATTAGAACCCACTGCATTCCTATTAATATCAGAAACCAATTCGCTAGAAATCGCCACCACCCCTTGAATGCTACTGCCTTTGACAAACCCTTGTTGCTCCCTAGACACTAACCGAGGAATGATCCGGTTCAACCTGTTTGCAATCAAGCTCGCCCGAATTTTATACAGCATGTTACACAGACAAATGGGTCTATAATGGTTGATAGTAGTGGGCTCTTTAACCTTTGGAATAAACACCACCCTTGATGCAACAACCCCTTGATTGAGGGAACCAACCTGAAAAAAGTCCTGAATCGCCATCACCAACTAACGACCAACAATAACCCATGCATCCATGTAGAAAGCCCCCGGAAAGCCATCTGGACCTAGAGCACTATCAGGGGAGACCGCAAAAATAATCCTCTTGATTTCCTCCTCGCTTGGGGTAGCTATCAAAGATTCATTCTCAGGTATTTCCACCAAGTGGGGAATGCACTCCCAGAACCCCAGCTCTGCTGACCCATCCTCTACATTCTCATATCTAGAAGGGATACCTCCTACCAAAAGGCCTTCAAAGTGTTCCAGCGCCAATCGCCCCACTACATCCACCTCCGAAGAATAAACTTCATTACCCAGATTAATATTGAGTCTCAAGTTACTCCTTTCTCTTAAAAACGCATGAAAAAAACCACTATTGTGATCCCCTTCCTTCAACCATTTCACTCGCGATCGCTTCTTGTACTCTCTTTCAACTTCCAGGAGCTTCTCCGCAGGAAATCTTCACTTTTTGCATAGGACAATAAAGCTATTGTTGTTCCAATTGTTATGCAGCTCCTCCTCCAACTCCTCAATGTTCGGCTCAATAGAGCTCACACCCGAGAAGTCATTCGACCGAGAAGCCATACATCCTTGAATGCAACTCTTAAGGTGCTTCAAATAGTTGGCTAGGCCATGCCAAGAACCATCATTTTCCTCCTGCTCCCAAGAGGTTCTCACTGTGTGCATGAAACCCTCCACTTGATGCTAGCTGCTAGAATAATGAAAAGCCCGCCGCCCAGTACAATCAGATATCACCTACGTTTGAAAAGCAAGAAATATTATTTAAACGTTAAGGTGGGTATAGGTCGAAAAACATTCAACCAATAGGTTTTAGATAGTTTTGGGTCACTATATTAACCTTATCTTTTAGTTTTAAATCTTAGTTAATTAGTTTGACATTTACCATGTCTCTTTGTATTTTTATATTATATAGTTAATAAACTTACTATATAATTTCAAGAGACCGACAAGTGGTCCATTAATGATACAAATATTATTATATAAGTCTCTTGGGCGAACTTTATATTTTTAGGAATTAAATATCAATTAATAATATAATATTTTTTAATAAACTCTTTTATGTCAATTTTGACACTATTTGATATTTGATTTTTGTGAAAATCATAAAAGCATTATTACTTCAAAAAAACATAATTAAATCAATTATAACATGTTATATTAACCTATAAAATTATTTTAATTCATAAGAAGTCTCAAATTACATTTATTTTGATATTTACAATATCAATTATTTTAATATTTCATTAATAAAGTAATTACTGAATCTCTATTGTGTCATAAATAAATTAAGTTATTTAATGTCTAAAAATTATAAATAAAATACCATTATGTAGGAAATATTTTTATATTTATAATTAATATTTATAATAGAATTTATCTTATGTATAACCCTATATTAAAAATGTTTTAGTAACTAAACATTGATTTTACTTCTTTTAGCTCTTCTTTGAATTAAATAATAATAAATGTCCTAATCTAATCCAAGTGGACCTAAATGATAATATTTTATTATTAAGGTTGTTTTTGGTCAATATACAGTTGTCCAATAGAAATAGGACATGTGTTAGGGTAATATTAATATCGTTTTTACCCGTAATTACCCTATTTACTTTAAACCGTGGTAAATAAAAGTAAAAAGTTAATATTCACCAAAAATTATTTTTATCTTATTGAACCACATTTTACCCCTTAATATTAACCATGTCTCTTGGATTTTAAAAAATCCACTCACAGAGGTGGTAAAATTACATTTTATGTGAATTTCCAAATTCTCCTAGGAGGTGGGTAAAAGACGGTGAAAATCTCAATAAAATTTTTATATATCTCAAATTATTCTAAACTAACTCCAATGAATTACATTGAACTTATATAGATATTATGTATCTATTTTGACCTTAATTAAATTTAAATAAAATGAATAATTTTTTAAATAAAAATTCGGGTTTAAACTATAACTTAGTATTTTATCACTATTCCTAAAAAATTGAATGTTTTCAGAAAAATAACAAAAATTCACCTTAAGCTGATTTCAATATTCCGAAACCAAAAATGAAGTCCATTTTGAAAGATAAAATTTATAAAATTTCAAAAAGTGGGTATTACTATTCATAACGGCTAATTTGATTGGTTGTGGTCTGTGTTAGAACATGAAGTTGCGTACAACACATGCTACTGTATTATTCAAAGGAAATCATACCGTGGAAGCTTGGGGTGTTACAATATTCATCAAGATATTTTATTTTCAACTTGTAGTGATGAAATAGTAATCATAAATGTTAAACACAATGCAGGCACCTTAATTTTACATTAAATGGAAAAAATAAATGATATTTGAAAAATTAAAAGTGATATAATTTTAATGATTTATTGTGTAAAAAATAGTCCATATATATATATATATGAAATA
The DNA here is from genome assembly GCA_963277665.1 of Viscum album. Classification (NCBI taxonomy): domain Eukaryota; kingdom Viridiplantae; phylum Streptophyta; class Magnoliopsida; order Santalales; family Viscaceae; genus Viscum; species Viscum album. Next base: position 1,764,739,893 of record OY728123.1, read on the forward strand.
TTATAGAGTCATAAAATATTTATTTTTCTGATATAAAAATTTTCAGAATGTATTTAATGTTAAATTAAATGAGTAGTCTTAAAAATGTCATTACTGATATTTTATAATAAATAATATTTAACAAAGTGATTTTAAATTCATAAATATTTTATATTCATCCAAACTAATATTATATGGCTGTAAACATTAATAATGGTCAATTTATGCATAGTTTTTTATTTTATTGTAGCATTATTAACCATTAAATGGTAGAAAATTTAAATAATATCATAATTTTCAAAAGGATCAATAGGGGTAAAAACTAAAAGATATGATTTAAAATATGATAAAAATTTGTCAAAATTTTATTTTATGATAGAATTTGAACTCATCATCATATTATATTATGGTAATATAAATTTTTATCCATTTTGAAATCAAGATAAATTTCTATTTATTTAATAAATGTAGAAATTATAAGAGTGTACCTCCTCTGAATTTTAAAAGTGCACCCCTTCCTTAACATATTTACACCATATTGAGAAATGGAGATCAAAAAAATATACAAATTCTTCTCAACATCATTCATGAAAATTTTATTTATGGTTACTTCTCCCCAAAATACCTACAATTGTTCCCAAAAGAATAATTTTTTTAAAATGGTGAGGCACTACTACCATTACATTTAAACAAAAAATGCAATGAATAGGGGAGGAGTGTCAAGGATGAATACAATACAATGTCAAGAAATTACCTTCCCTTAGATCTTGTTCTCTTGATGTGATGTGAAGAGTGTCCCCCTCTACTCTGAGGATTTCTCCATCTTCTCCCTGATTTTGCCTGAATCCAAGGTCCACTGCCATCATCAGGTAGGCCGAAAGTAATGGTATACATCATCTCATTAACTTTAATTTCACGGACATTACTTTGAACCTCCTCCTCGGTACTACCTGAACCAAGCAATTCAAAGGATTTATGAATACTTACTTCCATAGAAGGTTTTTTCTTTATAGTCTTGGGAGATTTGTGGTTTTCCATAGAACATGGAATTGATGCCCTCTCCAATGTAGGAATTGGGATTGAAGAGGCAGGGGAACCATACCCCTTGGCATTAATAGCCAAGGGAGTGGCAGCCTTTTTGTACTATACGGGGGGTGAATCATTCACCTGTTCAACAAAAAAATCATTATTCTATAAATTATTCGATTGTGCAGTATTTCCAACAGGCGCCAGATTTGAAGTCCTGGAATAATTATGGTCCGAGCACCCAATTTTTGAACCTACCTTGGTTTGATGGAGTCCCAGCTGAGAGTATGAAACACTAGAGAGAACATTTGCGCACTTGTCCTACCCAATATTACTCCCCTCCTAAAAAATAGAAGGTGAAAGATTCATATATTTGAGTTTCTTTCTGTCAGTGACAACTTGAGGAACCACGACCTACACTTTCGGATTTGAATCATCAATGTGAGTGTGGTGCCCATTACTCACTGTAGTACCGTCCAACTGATTCAACACATGTCCATAATGTAAGGAAACTAAAGACTCATTTAAAGTTGTGTTTTTATCGACCATGGTAGGCTATCCAGGCAGAATGGAATCCTTTTAAGTATTAAAATCAGAGACATACTTGTACTGTTCCTGAGAAGGAGCAGTAGTATTTCATGATTTTGGAGTGGCAGACTCTCATTTTGATTTAACTTTTCTCTTAGAGTAGACTAGTTTTTTATCCGGCCACATATTATAGTCAACAACCTCCTGAGTGGAGGCTTCCCAATCTGAGTGGGAATCCAATGAATTCTTATCATCATCATATTTCCTAAAACTTCCACACAATGCCTCTCTAAATGAAATGCCAGGGAAGATACTTAATTTCTTTAAATTAGATGCTACTGTTCTTCTTGTTCTGTGAGAAGAACCAGCATAATTAAGTTCCTTTAATTTTCGACCAAAGGAATTCAACTACTTCAAATCAGAGGCATGCTCAACAGTATCCACTAAGGGTTCACTCAATTGGTCCTTGGTCTGTTTTAAATTAGTGGAATTAGCCACAACCACCAACGGGTGGTCAACAGACGAATTCTCATGTGTTGATTCAAGAAGTATACCAAACTTCTTTCAACAATCATTGGTGTCATGACCATTTAATTGAAAATTGGTGCAGTGAAGATCTCTCCATGAATTGTCTTTTGAGTGTCCAACAATTTTACATGAAACAAAAAACAGAGGCTTATTTTCATAATCAATTCTAAGACTCATTTCATCATGAGGTTTAGAGAGAAAAACTCTATCAATCAAAGTTGAACTTAATTCCACTTCGACTAAAATCCTAGAAAAGTTTCTACAACTAACAGATTCAGTGGCTATGTCCATTCTAATTGGTGTACCTATTACAGAGGCTCTGTCAAACAGGATGTCCGAGTGCCATAAAACCTAGCTAAGACCATAAATTTTAATCCATACTTGAGCGCATGTGTCTTTAAATTCATTGATATTAATTTTTAAAACCCATTCATGAGATATCATAACCTCCAACTGAAGGTTGATTGAACCATAACCCCATGCTCTATTCTTTAGATCTGCAGATGGAAATATAAAATGAAACAACCCACGACCAATAGAGACACATTTGAAATCAGAGAATCCCCAAATATTGGACATACAATTAACTAATTCTACTACTTTACATGGTTTTATGCCTTTGGATAAAGAGATGCGAGAGATAATGGAATACTTAGAAAGTTTGATTCATTCCAATACAGCACCATCCGAGGCCACTACATGCGTAGTAGCACCTTTACGGATTTTTCTTTGAGGAACCCTATTTTTCCGGAAATCAAGATATCCTCCAGCAAGACCTGCGAATGAAATTTTCTTCACTTCATCTCACTCCTTAATAGATTTCAAAGCATCTGATTCTTTCCTACAGACAACGTGATTCGAGACAGATGTGAAGAGATTCAAACTTATTGGATGCTTGTAAGGACAGCGGTCGTCGAGCTTCGACGGAGCGGGTTTTTCCTTTTCCTCCATCCTCCTGGATTCTATTCCCCGTGGTCCCAAAAGAATATATCTATAGGGTATCTATTGAAAAAGAGGTAATCGTCATTAACAAGTCCTTCATGTTTATTTATTCTTCTACATCCTCATAAATTGTTGTATACATCCTAAAAATATTTAATCAAGTGTCATAAATATACTAAGATGTTATTATTATTTTTTAAAATCTATATTCCATGTCTTTTAGATTCTTTGAAAAGTACAATCATCACTCTGGTGTTTGTATGACATACCATCTCCACGAAGTGGTATAATTCATTTTTCATCACCATTTTTTTTTGATAGTTATAAATATATAAATAGTTAATATATATGATATTTATGACATAAGTGTGATTCTTTAATTATAATATCATATATACATTCTTACTTTCTAATATGTTAGAAAACAATGACATCGGTAATGTGTGTGTGTGGACTACCACCTCTACGATGGGATGTGATCCCTTTTTCATTTATGATTTACAGGTATGGTATTGAGGAAATAATTAAGGAATATATATACTATATATTTTATAATTAAAATTATAGAAATATAAATTATTTTTTACAATTTGTTTCCCATTCATCGAATAATGATACCTACATTAATGAGTACACACAGACTACCATCTCTATAAACTATTTAATTCATTTCATTGTACTTATATTTTATGGATTACTCAATATATATTTATATATATTTAATATATTAGATATTTATATGATATTTAAAATTCTTAATATGATAGAAAAATGATAAAAATATAAGGACTTAAACTAAGAGAACAAAACATACAAGAAAAGTGAAACAATATTTATCATGAATAGTAAATTTAACAAGGAATGTTTTTAAAAACAGTGTTAAAATATTATAAGTAAATAACATGGGGTATGATATTTGTGATTATGGTTCTATACAATATTTATAATAAGTCCATATTTAATATACATGATGTTCAAACACATACGAAGGAATTCATACACGATGTAGGGTATATTTCACAATCCCTTCATTATTTGGGATTATTTATGTTCTTGTCTCCCTTAGGGGAAATTTTTGATATTTATTTCTTTAAACTAATATATTTTGTTCCTATATTTTTATTTATGTAGTTTTCATGTAACATTACCAATTTCCTCACCTTGGTAATTAATATTATTGTTAAATGTTTTTTAGGAAAGTATGATATTATTTCTCTCATCGGATGAAATTCCATTTTCATTCATATCAATATTTTATAAAAATATTTTCATTAATGTTTCCAAAATTTTCAAAATGATTTATTAAAGAATTGTTTCCCATTATTTTTGTTTAATAAAATTGTTTGAAACAAATCTTTGGTTTGTTTTCTGAATGAGGCAATTTTTTAACATTTTACAATAGCGTGACAGAAATTTTTTAAACTTATATTGTAATGAATTTTATTTTTATTGTTTTATTTATAGAAAATAACAAGGAAAATTATGATAATAGGAGCTTAGATGGATTGAGATTTTCTAGCCTGGTGTGCTGAGAATGGATCAACGAAAACTGTTATGCTTTTAATAGTGTGCGTGAGTGGTTTTCCTGAAAAGGTGGAATAACTCTTAAATAGTGGACCAGATCATAAATCTAAGGGCATTGTTGCATTTAGGGTGAATATTTTATATTAGATGCAACTTAATTTTAGTTGGCACAAATCTATAGTGAGAAAACCTGAAAATAACATAACCGTAAAAAAATAATTAAATAAAATTATTTTATTTCAAAATCATAATAATTCATAAATAGTGACTCAGATTCGAAATCCAAGACTACCGATGATTTCCTAATGTTACATTTTACTTAAGCGAGGCCTAACATCAATCGACGTAGACTCGACGAAAAATTTAGATTTGGACATAATCATCATCAAAATATTTTAAATAAAAATAGATTTGTTGAAACAGAGATATTTCTTTTTAAACAAATATATTTACAAAATCCAAGGATATCAACATTACCCTAGGTTTTCCCTGAGATAAAGGATTGAGGCTCCCTCAATGAAAAACACTAAAAAATTAGGATCAAAGGCACTGATCGAGATAATTCTTCAACAGATATTCAACAACAACGAATCCATGGTAGTGAATGATCCAATCCCAAGTTGGGAATTGTTTCCTTTTTTATTTATTCCATGTTATTGCTTTCCTATGATGGATGTGAATCAATCAATGAACGTATTGATTTGCATATCATGGATATTTTTCAGGATTGGTTTTGATTCAGGTTGTTGCTTGGGAATTTAATCCATGTTATAATTGTGTTGTAATTGATGTTTTTAAGGCTCATTATTCAATTATAATGTGGATGGATCAAGTTCGACATGAACAAGGATGATATCTGGGCACATCAGGAAATCTTGTGATATTCTTCCTCCCCCGAATACATTATCATTCTTCGTTTACACAATGATTCAGAAAGAAATCCAAAATCACAATGATGTGGAAGTTTTGGTGGCACGAAGAGGCGAGGTTGTTGAAAAGACAAGTCCAGTGGAAGAGGTCGCATCATCCTGATGGTGAGGCTGGGCCAGGCGGACATGAAAGAAGAGTTTTCAGCAAGGAGGCCGACAGATGTTTCGATTTGAGGTCATGGAAGGATCGCAACGGTAGATAGAAGCCATGGTAGAAGGCCATGGTGGCGGATGTGATGCGACATCGAGTCGCGTCGGTGACCCCAGGTGGTAGAGGAGTCCCACGATGGTAGCAGTTGTGGGTGGAGTTTCGGGGCCGTTACTAGATGGGCCATCGAGGAAGGACGTGGCTCATCAGAGCTGCATTGGTTGTAGGAGGAACACGCGATAGAGGCATGGGATCCTCTGGTCACACCGACCAGCCATGCCATGGAGTTTGGCCACAGTGACCAGGCATCACGAGGCTAAGTCTCATCCAGGGCGGGTTGCGACCTGCAGAGAACACCTCATGCAACGGGCCAAGCCAAAACATCTGACTCACTCCAGCAGCCCAATGGGTAGGGTTCAAGAAGCACAATAGGCCGAGCCAGTTGGGGTAAGACCCAACCCAGACCCAACCAACAAATTTTTACTTAAAATACCTAATTCTCAAACCTTATGTCCGTTTGATGGGCCCATTGTGGGGTTGTGACCCTTGTGACGTGGCAGTCATTTTGAGACACTATATGTGTATTTCTATAGATATTGGTGTATATACTATTGGCACTTGGAGTAGGTTCTCCCTAGAATGAGCATGCTAAGGACAAAATTTGCGACTGGCTGCATCCTAGAACGTATGTGATTAACTAGACTGCGTGTCTTACCTAGAATATGTTTCTTATCTAGAAATTTTTTCTTAACAAGGCTGAGTTAGTACTCCCCTATCTGATCTAGGTGTGTGTACCTTAGTATTAGACAAAACTTTCTGTGTTACCTACACTCAGTGTGTCACAAATACTCTGTATATTACCTACACTCCATGTGTTATAGAAACTCTATGTGTTACCTACACTACATTTGTTACCAATACTCCATGTGTTACTACTTGAGGGTCCTGTGGATTCATACGATAATCCTGTTTATGTACCGTAGACCAATACTTTGTGTGAGCTGACTCTAGTGACTCTCTTGATTGTAATTCTTAGAGGATACACTTTGTGTTCCTCTTTGGTAGTCTACATGGTTTATTTTTTAGTGAAATTATTTGTTGTATACTTTGTGTGATTCATTGTGGTTAACATTGTGTAATTACTTTTTTTGGTCCATACTATGTATTGTATTACTCAACCATGCATGGGCTCCACCAGCATGTGTTGTGACATGTGTAGATGATCAAAATCTTTAACGGAGTCCTTGGTGAGCCAGAGATAGGGGTGCTTCATGGTGACCTGATAGATGTGGTATGATTCATAGACATTCAGACTACTTAATTTACCTAACCTTTAGGTAGGGTATTCTGTAGATGTGATCCAGGTGCTTGTACTATTCCATTTCAGTAGGTATAGTATTTTGGCCCCTTTTTCTTTCAATTTTATACCTTACTCTGAGTGGGTTTTCTTAGTGGTTTTCATCCATGTTTACTTAGTGTTTTGAGATTCAAATTTATCTTGGATATTGGTGTGGGTGTGTATAGGTACTAGGGAAAATTCCTCCCACTAATGGGATATTCCTACACATCACAAATCGCCATCCCCTAGACTATGGAAGTATGGTTTGGGTTATTCAGAGGACTAGACCTAGGAGACGAGTCAGGACATAGTGGTATCAAAATGAGGTTAGTTTCACTCTTGTTTTGGGGAAACAATTTTATGTGTTTCTAGTATGGATTTCAAGACAGGGAACCTAGTGTTGGTTTGTTTACTGACAAATCCATACACAAGGACCTTGAATTATTATTTTCCACTCAGTACATGAAAACACTTGCTACATCGGAAATTAATGGTTCTTGCATCATATAGGAATTGAGTGTGTTCTAATTTCCTTATTGATTCATAGTCATCACACTAATTATACCCTATTTACCACGGTACTTCTTATTCTTTTTCAAAATTCTTCCATACATGCAACTGTCTTGGATTCTGGGGCTTGTCTATGAGGATGGTATTCCATGTGATGAGGAATCGATGCGGGGACCATTACCAAAGATAGATCCTTCCTATGGTGTACCTGCGATACCACCACCCAGAGAGTAGTAGTTCCTACCATCATTATGGGAAGATGATGCACACACTCTTAGCACATTGCATGAGTCCCATAGGCACTGACCCCCAAGGTTCCATGGTGAGACAGATCCCAAGATAGATGAGGATTTGTATGAGGTGGTTACACGAGTCTTATGCTTAGTGAGGAAGTCTCCTGGCCAAATGGAATTCCTAGTCGCAAGAATTATTCAGGGCTCAGTGGGGAGATGGTGGAGCCTGATAACTCAAAAGCATGAGGAGGAAACACTATCCTAGAAAAACATTGAGTGCATATTCATGGAGGAGTTCTTTGCAGTGAAATTATGATATGTTCATATATATATGATATTGCACCAATAATAGGGTATCCAGTCAGTATCAGAATAATCAGTTAGATTCACGAATCTTTTTCACTAATATACAGTCATTGTGTGAGACCCTTTATTCAGGGTATGAACCATTTATCATGGGCTATTCGAAGAGATCAGGGCATTGATTACGACAACCCTGGTTTTATTACAAACTTAAACATGATTTATTACATAAAACATCACTTGATACAAAAAAGAAGATCGAGAGGTTTAGTGTCTTTGGGGATTAGGATCATTACATAAAAACTTAAAACATGAAATACAACATCTTTATTGAAAACATCCTTTACATGACCACTACATTCCCTCGTACTTAGCATTGCATGGGTTAACCTGAGGACATGCATAAGAAAAGGGTGAGCTATAAAGCCTAGTAAGGGAATACACATGGAATAAAATGAGGAGTACAATACATGTTAGACATTAGGCATATCAATAGAGCACAAGATAAACATGAACATAAAGGCATGATAAATCATGATAATCATAACATGGAAATGTGGAAACAACACTTAACATGGAATTAGCATGAGCCAAGGCTCATTGCACATGGAGCATGAGTAAATCCTCATTTCACATAAATCACGAGTAAACCCTCGTTTCACTTGAATAAGTATTATTGGACTCTCATTTCACATTAAGTATAATGATACTATACTTTACCTAATGCATTGGATCGCTATAAGGGTGCACCCTTCTTAAACATTTCATTTCATGCATAAGTGTGCAACATGGATCATAAAACATGGATTCATAAAACATAATAATTTATTCCATGATAAATGAATTTGGAATTCATACATGAAACATTATAATCAATAAGTAAATGTGCAAAAAGGTGAATACCCTTGATGGAGAAATGGGCATGGTATTCACTACATAATGGAATTGGCTTAGAAAATCAGTGTGATTTCTACAGTGTAACAGCGTGACATAAGAATTCATAGAAATGGTTGATGAGAGTGAAAGGGGTTCCTCATCGTATTTACATGTAATGGATAGTAAGGAGGTCATATGGATACATGTCCCAAAAATGGTAACGGAAATTAGATTCATGATACAAAAGTATTGCTTGAATGTAAATGAGGAGAGAGAAGTTCCTTTCAGAATTTTGGCATAGTAACCGGTGTAAATGAGAGGAATTTAATGAGAGAGAAAGGGGTATCCCATCATTCAAAAATAAAAAGGGCAGTATGAGGGAGGTGCAAAACCATACCCCAACATTCATAATTGAAATTAAATGGGCAAAACAACTTAAATAAAATTGGACAAAAATGAAAAAGGAAGAAAAAACCCTTACTTGGAACTGTGCTTCTAAAGGTTAGAGAGAGGCTTTTGAGAGGCTTCTTGGGAGATTGGGGAACCTTGGAAGGATTTAGAGAGAGTAAGGCAGAGTTTGGACGAACTCCAAAGGCTTTGAGTGAGGAGGAAGTGGGAGCTTGGGTGGGTTTATATACGAAAGGTGAGGGAATTCTTTATTATTTAGGTTTGGGTCCCCTTACATTAAATTAATCCAAACCACAAACCATACCATGGTTTTTGCCCATGGTTTTTGGAAAAGGGAAGAGGAAAAAAATATTTTATAAGGCCAAAGTCCGAACTTCTTAAAATAATTGGATTGCTTATGTGGAGGTGAGTCATACTCCCATGGAAATTAATTTAAAAAGACAAGGTGTTTAATAAGTCTTGAGGGGTCCATTAATGCTTTGAAAAGTAAGTCAAACAAATCCAAAATAAAATTATTTTAATGGTAAAAAATATATTGGTCGAACATAAATATTATAGTATTTTATTAAATCACTATTGGGTCATTATGATGTTATATAACACATTATATATTTAAACGGTATTTAATTTTTACCCAAAAATTTGACTGTCTCGGAAAATTATGTAAACTTCACCGTTGGATAATTTTGAAATCCTGATTCCAGAAATAAAATTTATTTTATCTAAATAATTTTCTAAATATGTTAATTTTCACTTTTAAAATAATAACCGATATTTATCGAAACTTCACGGTTTTTGATAGAAATGGCTTTCAAACCTTAATAAAAATTACAATTGCATTCATAAAATTATAAGATCATTTATATTCAATAAAAATTAATTTAATAATAATAATATTTTATTAAAATATTATTTAATTAAAAAATCCCTTAATTTAATAAAATATAATTCTTAATTAAATAATAACTAAAAACATTATTTTTACTTTAAAAACTATTTACAATGTATCAAAAATGACAAGGAAGTATATTCATTATTATAAACAAAAAATAATGTACATGAACATAGTACTATTTATTTGTTACATAACCCCTTAAAACAGCCGCATAAGACCTAAGGGTAAGGTGTGCGATGGTGACAGACTCTTGGGGTGGCTCAGATAACATCCCTCAAGTGGTAATTTCTATCAACTTCCACTTCTCCCGTAGACGGTCCCGTTTGAGCTTGACATGATGAAGCTCAGCTTGGCCTTGGTCAGGAGCAAAGCCCAAAGATTCCACCTCTTTTCCGAGCTCTGAAAAATGGGCTTCATATGGGGAAATTCTACTAGATGAGGACATCACTTCCTTTTTCTGGATAAATTGGATTTGTTAAAGTCCTATATTTATACTAATCATGTGATCACTGTTCAACGACTATATTAGCAACGGTCAAAATTATTATCATAAAACCAAATAAGTTGACATTTTATATAAACATAAATAGACATTTAATTAGATCAAGAGGGATTTCCATTAATGAATCATTGGGTTGTTACAATATTCCCCCCTTAAGAAATTTCGCCCTCGAAATTTTACTTTTCCCACACTAAAACAAATGTGGGTAACTCAGCTTCATCACTTCCTCCAATTCCCAATTCTCTTCTTCAAACTTGTGGTTTCTCCACAACACCTTGACGAGGGGCATTGTCTTATTTCGTAGAACTTTTTCTCTATGATCTAAGATCTTCACTGGTTGCTCCTCATAAGAAATATCATCTTCCAATTGTACCCCCTTAGAAGAGAGTACATATAAAGGGTCCAGTATGTACTTCCTTAAGAGGGATACATGAAAGACATCCTGTACTTTGGCCATAGTAGGTGGAAGTGCTAGTCGATAGGCCACAGCCCCGACATGATCAAGAATCTCGAAGGGGCCGATGTACGCTGGACATAACTTCCCTTTATTTCCAAACCTCATGAACTTTTTCCACGGAGATATGCGTAGAAAAACCATGTCTCCAAGTTTAAACTTAAGGTCTCTTCGACGATTATCTCCGTAACTCTTCTGTCGACTCTAGGATGCCTTGATATGCTGCTGAATGGTTTTCACCTTCTCCACCATTTCCTCGACCATTTTTGGTCCAAGCAGCTTACGTTCACCGACCTCATCCCAACAAGCTGTTGTACTGCACCTTTTTCCATACAGGGCTTCATATGGTGCCATTTGGATGCTTGAGTGGAAACTATTATTATAAGAGAACTCAACCAGAGGAAGATGTTGATCCCATACTCCTTTAAAGTCCATAGATCATGATCTAAACCTATCCTCAAGTGTTTGGATATTCCACTCAGATTGGCCATCAGTTTGAGGATGATAGGCCGTACTGAAGTTCAGTTCAATATTCATAGAATGTTGAAGACTCTTCCAAAACATAGAGGTGAATCTTGGATCTCATTCAGACACAATAGATAGTGGTACTCCATGCAACCTTACCACTTCCCTGATATATATCTGTTCCAGTTGATCCAATGAGAAATCCTCCTGAATAGCAATGAAGTGTGTTGTCTTTGTAAGATGATCCACAACAACCCATATTGCATTTTTCCCTTTGGATGTCCTCGGAAGTCTGGTGACAAAGTCCATGGTGATGTTCTCCCATTTCCATTCTGGTATGGGTAATGGTTGTATCATCCCCTTAGACTTCTGCCTCTCTGCCTTCACTTGTTGGAACACCAGGAAATTTGATGTATATTCAGCGATCTCCTTCTTCATATTATCCCACCAAAAGTTTTCTCAGAGATCTTGATACATCTTTGTGTTCCCTGGGTGAATAGAGAAATTTGAACTATGTGCATCTTCCAAAAGATCCTTCTTCAGCTCCAGACTTGATGGAACACATAGTATTTTCCCAAACTGCACAATTCCTTCTTCATTAACATTAAACTCTGAGGATTTCCCTTTTTTGATAGCTTCCACTTTTTCTCCAATTCCCACTTCATGCTTTTGAGAAACCTTTAACCTTTCCAAAAGAGACGGTTAAAGAATAATTTGTGAAAGGATTGATGATGTTCCCTTCTCTATGATTCCCACGTCCATCTTCCTCAAGTCTAAGAAGATTGGATCCTTCTAAATTCTCATCATTGATAGAATCACTAGATCCTTTCTACTTAGGGCATCTGCCACCTTGTTCGCTTTCCCATGGTGGTAATGGATTGAACAGTCATAATCCTTGATGAGCTCTATCCATATTCTCTACACATATTAATCACTTTCTGTGTTAATATATAATTAAGACTCTTGTGGTCAGTATATATCACACATTTCTCTCCATAGAGATAATGCTGCCAATGTTTTAAGTCAAAGATCACCACCGCCAACTCCAGATCATGCATTGGATAGTTTGGCTCATGGATTTTCAACTGCCTTGAGGCATAGGATATAACTTCATCATTCTGCATCAGCACATAGCCTAATCCCTTCTTTGAAGCATCACTGAAAACAACAAAAAGTTCCCCACTTGTGGGTAAAGTGTGCATGGGCGTAATGATAAGCCTCCTTTTCAACTCCTTGAATCATTCTTCACATTTATCACTTCAAGAAAAATTTACTCCCTTTCGAGTTAGCTTGGTAAGAGGGTTGGACAATCGTGAGAAATTTCTCACAAATCGTCGAAAATATCTAGCTAACCCTAAGAAGCTACGGATATCCATTACCAATGTTGGCCTCCGCCATCCCTCAATTGCATCTATTTTGGAGGGATCCAAAAATAAGCCATTTATTGTGATGATATGGCCCAATAATGAGACTCCCTTCAACCATAACTCACACTTTGTATACTTTGCATAGAGCTTCTCCTTGCGCAAAGTCTCCAGTACAGTTCTTAAATGATCCTCATGATCCTCCTTGGTTTTGGAGTATATTAGAATATCATCTATAAAGACTACCACAAATTTTTCTAGGTAATCTCTAAAGACACTATTCATCAAATCCATGAAGATTTCTGGAGAATTAGTGAGTCTGAAAGGAATTACTATGAATTAATAGTGCCCTTATCTTGGGCGAAAAGCAGTCTTGGGGATATCTTCCTTCTTCACCCTTACGTGATAATATCCTGACCACAAGTCTACCTTGGAGAAGTATTGTGCTCCAGGAAGCTGATCGAACAAGTCATCAATTCTTGGGAGAGGATACATGTTCTTTATCATGATTTTGTTAAGTTCGCGATAATCGATGCAAAGTCGCATTGACCCATCCTTCTTCTGGACAAAGAGGACTGGTGTACCCCATGGTGAAGCACTTGGGCGTATAAAACCTTTATCCAGATTTTCCTATAGTTGTTTCTTCAGCTCTTCAAGCTCTACAACAGCCATTCTATATGGAGTCTTGGATATTGGTAAAGCCCCGAGTATAAGTTCAATTGAGAACTCAACATCTCTTCTAGGAGGAAGACCAGGCAGTTCCTCGGGAAACACTTCAGCGAATTCCCTCACAATAGAAATTTCATCAAGGATGGTTTCTTCCTTAGACTCAATCATCTAAGCCAGATACACGTTCTCATAAGGCAGTAATGTCCATGCTTGAGATGATGGAGCTAAAGGAGATTCATCTTCCTCCTTACACTTGTAAATAATCGGGGGTCGATTCTCCATATAGAGTGTGATTTCCCTCTCCTGACAATTTATGTTGGCTCTATATAAGGAAAGCCAATCCATGCCAAAAATTACATCAAGTTCCACTAGAGGGAGTATGATGAGGATCACCGGGAAATTCAATCCACAAAATATAATAGGTGAGGACTTATATTCATGGGATGCAATGATTTCCCCATTTTCCGTACTCACCGACATCTTCACTTCCATGATTTGTGGTGGTGCTGGGATTGTTCTACAAAACTTTTGAGATACAAACGAAAGCGTAGAACCTGAATCAAAAAGTAAATTCACTAGTCTAGAATGAATAACTAGAGTACCTATCACCACTTCATTTTCGGGGTTCAGTTCGACATAAGTGATGGTAAAATCTCTTCCTTGCTGCCTTGGAGGTTGTTGGTTGCCTCCGAAAACCCTTAGATTAGGGCACTGATTTTTAAAAGGACCCGGTTCTTTACATTTGTAGCATTGAACAACGCGTTGAGGTTCGAACATAGTGTTTCTCTCCTATATCATAGCAACGGGTCTTTCTTGTTGATCCTTAACAGCTAGGTGCCCTTTTCTTCCACACCTGAAGTATTTCCTTGTCCCCTTAAGGCAATTTACAGGGTGCATCTTTCTACACTTTTGGAAAGTGGGGTGCTGGATCTTCATAGCCCCGTTGGATTTATCCATCGGACCACCAGCATTGAATTCCACCTTATTCTTCTTATCCCCATGATAGCCATGTGATTCTCCGATCTCCATTTCAACCTTGAGGGCACATTGGACAATTTCTTCATAGCTGTCAAAGTCACGGATTGCTAATGCTTTCCATAGGCTAGGCTTCAACCCACCAAAGAAGCGGTCAACTTTGAATTATGGGGTAACGACAAAGCCAAAAGCGTATCGTGAAAGCCTTGTGATGTTTTCCTCATATGCTCCAATAGAGATTCTTATTTTTGCTTGAGGGAAAGTAAGTCCCTTTCCTTCTTAAGCCGGAGGGTGCGTGGAAAATATTTTTCAAAAAACATCTTCCGGAAATCCTTCCATTCCAATGCCTTGATCTCCTCCTCAGGCTTTGTATTTTTGTTCAATGTCCACCATTGATTAGCTTCACCCTCCATACGATAATCCTCCATGAGAACCTTCTCTTGTTTAGAACATTGAAGTATGGATACGATCTTTTCAATGGAGTTGATCCATTGTTCAGCGATCGTGGGATCAGATGATCCACTAAAAGTAGGAGGCATTTGTCTCATGAAGCTCTCAGTAGTGACTTTTTCTTTCTTAGGGGGGGGTTTAACGTTCCTCTTGACCCGTGTTTCTATTCAAAACTTGATTTAAATGATAGAGAATCATGACAAAATTCGCGATTCCCACTCCCATTGGATTTGAAAGCTCATTAGTACAGTCCTCACACTGATCTTCACAACAGTTGTTAGCCCGAGTCCTCCTATTACCAGCCATTGTCTGGAACAAAAGGAAAGCTAGGGGTAACAAATAAAGGGTAATACAAAGACAAAAGTGGATGACTTATAAATAAACTTTTATTTCCTTAACTCATGAGTCTATAGGCTTCAATCTAGGCTTTTCATGATCTACTTTCTAACATATATTATTAGGGGAATTTTTTTTAATTCCCATAATAAGGGTTCATACTAAGCTTGTGAATTTCTCAAAACATATCCCTCAGGAGTGTTGTAACCAAGAGTGCAGCAAGTCCCATTGTCGTGCACCAGTTCCCGTTCGAGTCTAGCTCAAAGTGGAGTTTTCGGGTTTTACCCCTAGGATACATCTGCGCCAGAGCCGCCTCTACCTGCTCGTATCCAGACAGGGATGTATTTTCTTGATAACCCACTTACCCAATACTCAACAAAACTTAGGGTTGTTTTTATTATACTTAGTCTTATCTCTATGGCTTTACTAGGGTTTTCTAATCCTAATCCCAATAATAACTAAACCTATCCTCTGATACCAACTATGACAACACTGCTTTTATTATAAACTTAAACATGATTTATTACATAAAATTTCACTTGATACAACAAAGAAGATAGAGAGGTTTAGTGTCTTTGGGGATTTGGATCATAACATAAAAACATAAAACATGAAATACAACATCTTTCTTGAAAACTTCCTTTACATGACCACTACAGTCCCTCATACTTAGCATCGCATGGGATAACCTGAGGACATGCATAAGAAAAGGGTGAGCTATAAATCCCAGTAAGGGAATACACATGGAATAACGTGAGGAGTAAAATACATGTTAGACATTAGGCATATTAGTAGAGCACAAGAGAAATATGAACATAAAGGCATGATAAAGCATGATAATCATAAAATGGAAATGTGGCAACAACACTTAACATGGAATTATCATGAGACAAGGCTCATTGCACATAGAGAATGAGTAAATCCTCATTGCAAATAAAGCACGAGTAAACCCTCATTGCACTTGAATTATCATGAGTTAACACTCATTTCACAAGACTTATCATGATACTATACTTTACCCAATTCATTGGAGTGCTATAAGGGCGCACCCTTCTTAAACATTTCATTTCATGCATAAGTGTGCCACATGGATCATAAAACATGGATTCATAAAACATAATAATTTATTCCAAGATAAAGGAATGTGGATTTAATACATGAAACATTATAATAAATAATTAAATGTGCATAATGGTTAATACCCTTGATGGAGAAATGGGCATGGTATTCACTGCACAATGGCATTGGCTTAGAAAATCGGTGTGATTTCGGCAGCATAACGACGTGACATAAGAATTCATAGAAATGTATGATGAGAGAGAAAGGGGTTCCTCATCATATTTACATGTAATGGAAATTAAGGAGGTAATATGGATACATTTCCCAACAATTTTAATGGAAATTATATTCATGATACAAAAGTATTGCTTGAATGTAAATGAGGAGAGAGAAGTTCCTTTCGGATTTTCAGCATAGTAACGGGTGTACATGAGAGGCATTTAATGAGAGAGAAAGGGGTCTTCCATCATTCAAACATAAATAGGGAAGTATGAGGGAGGTTTGAAACCATACCCCAACATTCACAATGGAAATTAAATGGGAAAAACAACTTAAAGAAAATTGGACAAAAATGAGAAAGGAAGAAAAAACCCTTACATGGAAGTGCGCTTCTAAAGGCTAGAGAGAGGCTTGTGAGAGGCTTCATGGGAGCTTGGGAAACCTTGGAAGGATTATAGAGATAGTAGGGTAGAGTTTGGACGAACTACGAAGGCTTTGAGTGAGGAGGAAGTGGGAGCTTGGGTGGGTTTATATAGGAAAGGTGAGGGAATTCTTTATTATTTAGGTTTGGGTCCCCTTACATTAAATTAATTCAAACCATGAACCATACCATGGTTTTTGCCCATTGTTTTTGGAAAAGGGAGGAGGAAAGAAATATTTTATAAGGCCAAAGTCCGAACTTCTTAAAATAATAGGGTTTCTTATGTGGAGGTGAGTCATACTCCCATGGAAATTAATTTAAAAAGACAAGGTGGTTAATAAGTCTTGAGGGGTCCATTAATGCTTTGAAAAGTAAGTCAAACAAATAAAAAATCACATTATTTTAATGGTAAAACATATATTGGCCGAACATAATTCTCATAATATTTTATTACATCACTATTTGGTCATTATGATGTCATAAAACACATTATATATTTAAACTGTATTTAATTTTTACCCAAAAATTTGACTGTCTTAGAAAATTATGAAAAATTAACCATTGGATAATTTCGACATCCTGATTCAAGAAATAACATTTATTTTATCTAAATAATTTTCTAAATATGTTAATTTTCACTTTTAAAATAAAAAACCGACATTTATCGAAAATTCACGGGTTTTGACAGAAATGTCTTTCTAACCTTAATAAAAATTACAATTGCATTCATAAAATTATAAGATCATTTATATTCAATAAAAATTAATTTAATATTAATAATATTTTATTAAAATATTATTTAATTCAAAAATCCCTTAATT
This sequence comes from Viscum album, assembly GCA_963277665.1. NCBI lineage: Eukaryota > Viridiplantae > Streptophyta > Magnoliopsida > Santalales > Viscaceae > Viscum > Viscum album. The sequence continues at coordinate 1,764,757,796 of OY728123.1, forward strand.
TAATAAAATTTAATTCTTAATTAAATAATAAGTAAAAACATTATTTGTACTTTAAAAACTATTTACGATGTATCAATAATGTCAGGAAACTATATTTATTATTACATAAAAAAAATAATGTACATGAACAAGTACTATTTATTTGTTACATAACCCCTTAAAACAGCCGCATAAGTCCTAAGGGTAAGGTGTGCGATGGTGACAGACTCTTGGGGTGGCTCGGATAACATCGCTCCAGTGGTAATTTCTATCAACTTCCACTTCTCCCGTAGACGGTCCCGTTCGAGCTTGAAATGATTAAGCTCAGCTTGGGATTGGTTAAGAGCGAAGCCCAAGGATGCCACCTCATTTCCGAGCTCCAACAAATGGGCTTCATATGGGGAAATTCTACTGGATGAGGCCATTGCTTCCTTTGTCTGAGTTAATTGGATTTGTTAAAGTCCTATATTTATACTAATCATGTGATCACTGTTCAACGACTATATTAGCAACGGTCAAAATTCTTATCTTAAATCCAAAGAATTTTACATTTTATATAAACATAAAGAGACATTTAATTAGATCAAGAGGGATTTCCATTAATTAAACTTTTGGTCGTTACATTGATGATATCACTTAGCTCCCCTATGTATGATGGGGTGTTGGAAGGAGCTCTAATGTTAGAGATATTTCTTGCAGAGTAGGCACCGATAGTGGGAGCTACCATTGGGTGACATGTGGTAGAGTCTTTGACAGAAGTTATATGACAGATGAAGAAGGGAACCAAGTAGGTCAAGTGTAAAGGGTATGACCCCAGTACATAGTATTTGAGTTGTGAGCCTCCGTGGGTAGAGTGAGTCAGATAAAGGATAGAATGTGCACTCTTATGGCGGTCGGGGAAATATTGATAGAGATTTTTTGACCTGCTGTACAACCGACTGAGTGATGGTTGAGGGACCACTGAGGCTATGGTGGAGGCCAGAACAAGGTGTTATTCAAGGTGGTGGATGTGGACGAGGAATGGGAGGAATGATAAGAGGTGGATGGAGGTTCAAAACACTACCACCACCATCCCAAGGTGATCCAACCCGAGCTTAGGGAGCTAGTGGACAAGGGTGAGGCTAGCTCTAGGCGAAAAAGCATTATGATCCCGAGACTCCCAAGGAAATTAACTATATGATCTATGTATCTTCCACCCTATATTTATGTTTGATGGACACGGGTTTCAGTCCCTCTTATCTCACCATGACCCTTGTTCAATACAAAGAGAATCCAATGGAACCATTTACTCGATCCATATGCTTACAGATTCATACAGGAGGAGATTCTATGATCAAAAACTCATGCTAACGATGTTACCTTACTCATGGGGGTGAGAGTTTTAGTTGGGATATCTTGGTGGAATCGTCGAGGCCTTACAACGCCATTCTGGTTATGGACTAGTTATCCATAGTTCGTGCTCAGATCGACTATGTTAGGTGTAGAGTGAGGTGTGTTCGCAGATATGGAACTAGGTTTTTATTTTTTAGTGAAGTGGAGACACAGAAACTACAGGATGGAACCACCTGTAAGAGGGTACAACCAATAAAAAATCAGTTGGATAGCATGACCCTAAGTGTAGTGGATGAAACAAGTTCTCAGTCTCCTGTTGTGGTGGACGATTATGAGGGAAACATTCTCGAAGATTTTCTAGGAATACCTCCTCATATGGAGGTATAATTCTATATTGGACTATACCCTGGGATAACATTGATATTTATGCTGGAATATCTAATGGCTCCCATAGAGCGTCGTGAATTGAGGTTACAATTTGAGGACTTGTAGAGGAATTTCTTTGTGAGACCAAGTGTTTCACCATGGGTAGCCTCATTTTAGTTTTCCATGAAGGTTTATTAGAGCTCGAGGTTATGTGTGGACTTACGACACCTAAACCAGGTGTCCATGTGGAACAAGAATCCTCTACTGAGTATTTATGACATCTTCGATCAGTAGAAGGGAGATCAATGGTTCCCAAAGTTTGACCTCAGTTTAGACTAGAATCAACATTGGGTGTGGGATGAGGACATCTTAAAGATGTCTTTCAGATGTATCTATTGAAACTATTAGTATATAGTCATTAAATTTTGCATGAAGAATTCCCTAATAGTTTTCATGGGACTCATGAATAGGATCTTCTAACCTTGCCTATACTAGTTTGTAGTGTTCTTTATTGATGACTTCCAGGGGTAGTCGGTGTTTGAGGAGTAGCAAACAATACAATTTACGATGGTTCTAGACTTACTCTGAGAGAACCATAATTATGGGAAGATGTAAAAGTTCCAATTCTAGACATGATAGGTCCACTTTCTGGGAAACATCATTTTGGAGGTTGGAGATGTAGTAGATCCAGCGAAGTTAGATGCAGTGCTTGCTTGGAAGCCACCCAAGAACTTTACTGGGGTGCATAGTTTCCTTGGGTTGGCTGGGTACTATCAGAGGTTGTACCCATATTTTCTAGAGTAGCCACAAGCATGAAATACTTGACATTAAAGGGGAAACCTTTTGCGTGGATGGAGAAGTTACAGGAGATCTTTGAGCAGCTGAGGTAGAGTTTGATAAGATCTCCCATCTTGAGATTTATAGAGGAGGGTGTCAAGTATGTGGTGTTCTATGATGCATCAAGGACTGGGATTGGTTGTGTATTAATGTAGGGGAAAGCAGTGATTTCCTATAATTCATGATAGTTGAGATCAGATGAGAGGAACTATGCAACCCACGATGTAGAGATAGTAGTGTTAGTCTTCATGTTGATGATATGTCGACACTACCAACGGGTGAGAAGTTTATCGTCTTCTCAGACCAAAAATGTCTTAGGTGTATCCTTTCATAGAAGGATATAAAAAACGAGACTACAGATTTGGCTAGAGATCCTCCATAACTAGGACTTTGAGATAGCCTATACTCTATGGAAGGGGAACACGGTGGTAGATGTTATCATCTTGAGATTGAGTTCAAAACTATTGAACGAGGCCTCAAAGGAACAAGCCTCACTTTAGATATACTTAATGGATAGAGTTGAAGACGCTTATAACCAGTCGATGGTGGATACACCTCCACAAATATAGTGCATGTGTGAGGTACAATACAAAGATGCCAACAATTAGACTACATATTCTCAAATGTCTATAGGGCATACCCTTGATGAATATTTGAAAGGGTGGGAGCACATCATCCTTTTTAGAGGACGCACAATTGTACCGGTGACGTTTTGGGAGGAGGTGTTGAGGGAGTTCCATAAATCCCCTTGGTCAGTATATCCAAGTGTGGAAAAGATGTACTTGGACCACCGATGTCAGTTTTGGTGGCTGGTTATGAAAAAGGAAGTGGCAATGTTTGTCTCTAGATGCCTCACTTGTTAGCAATTGAAGGCCGAACACTAGGTTCAACTCAATTTGACTCAACCCCTTGAGGTGCCAGAGTGGAAGTGAGATGGAATATTGATGTAATTTGTGACAAGTTTACCATGTATATCTAGGGGAACAATACCATTTTGGTGATTGTTAACTGGCTCACCATGTTGACCCACATCTAAGCTTTTTTGGAGTAATGTTCAGTTGAGAGCTTGGGATGCCTCTATATGTATGAGATATCTCAACCCAATGGAATCCAATATATGATAGTTTCAGAATGGGATGCTATATTTGCATCCTGGTTTTTGAAATCGTGGATCAGTAGAAAAGGAACCTCATTGGGAAGTTGATTCCTTTAATGTGTTCTCGATGATAACACAAGAATCTCTAGAAGGGCACATGGGATAAGGAGGCTCAGGTTAATACTCCTACACTCATCTATTTTGGAAACCATTGGCTTTGATTTTGGGGATATAAAGCCTTAATGTGTGTAGAATTTAATGATTCATATTTTCCTAGTTTTATTTTTATAAAATATTTGGGAAAATTCTGAGGCCAACTGCTGAAACGACATGCAATTCTGAGGCTCGGTGTTCCCATAATGGTTTGTGGAAAATGATTTAGTTTTTAATTGTGAGTGTGAGTGGTTTTTATGAAAATGTGAGATAACTCTTAAACTATGTCCCAAATTAGAAATATGAGGGCGTTGTTGCATTTAGGATAGAGAACATATGCTATGTATGAATTAACTTAAGTCAGTGAGGGTCTCTAATGAGAAAACCCAAAAAGGATATAACCATAAATAAAATAATAAAATAAATAATTTTATTTTAAAATATTAATAACTCATAAAGTATTACTCAAATTTGAAATATGAGACCACCATTGAGTTTGTAATTTTTCATTTTACTCATGCGGGGTCGAACATCATCTGACACAGGCTAGACGAAAATGTTATATTTTTGATGTAACTATCATTAAAATATGTAAAATAAATAGTTTTTTGACACAAAATTGATATCTCTTTTTTAAAAAATCTTTGTCAGGAATCCAAGGTTGTCACTATAACCCTGGAGTTTCCCTGATACAATAAAGGGGGGCTCCTTCGGTGACAAACACCGGGGAATTAGGATGAGAGATGTGGATTGAGATTGTTCTTAAACAGATCATCAACAATAATTAATACACATGATCGAATGATCCAATCCCAAGTAGGGTGTTTTATCCTTTGTGATTTATTCCATATTCTTGATTTCCTATGATGAATGTAAATCAATCGATGAATGAACTGATTCACGGATTATGCATATTTTATGGGATGTGTTTTGATTTGTGATGCTGTTTTGGAATTTTATCCATGATATAATTGTATTGTAATTGATTTTTTTAAGCCTCGTTCTCCAATTATAGTGTGGAAAGATCAACGAAGATATGAATACGGCCCAGATTCTTCTACATCAGGTGTTTTTGTGATCCGCTTCCTCCACCAAATCCTTTCTCATTCTTCGTCTCTACAATAATCTGGAAAGGGATCCAAAATCTCCACAGTGAAGAAGTTTTTGCGGCATGATTAAAAGATCCCTCTAGAGAGATGAGGCTAATGAAGGATTTGGAATCAACATGACGACATGGTTGGGCTAGGTGAAAGAGCTGACAGTAGGGTTGATGACGATGATAGTGATCCCCTGTTCAGGAGGGAGCATGGTGGCAGATGCAAGCCATTAAAGGAGGTTGTGGTCATGGCTAGAATGTGGAGTCGAGATGCGTCAGCTACCCTAGGTAGTGGAGGGGTCTCACAGTGGTAGAGGATGGCCACAGATCACCACAGTTGCATCAGTTGTAGAAGGAACCCACGGCAGAGCTGTAGGACCTGATGGTCATGCAGACCAACAACATTGACTAGGAAACACGTAGCTAAGCCATGTGTGGGAGAAAAGTGTGACATGGACAAGGTGGGTTATGGACAGGGTAGGCTGCGGCCAGTGGAGAACACCAGACCACACGTGGTGGGATGAACTGGAGGATCCGAGCCCCTACAACAGCCCAACGGGCAGGACCCACAACCCAACGAGCTGGGACTTTTGGTCGGCCTAGTTTGGGTCAGACCCAGAGGGTTTGGTAGACTCAGTGGGTTGGTTCAGACCAAGAGGGTCGAGTCAAGTGGGGCCTAGGTCAGGTTGGTCCGACCGAGACCGACTAGACCTAGACCCAAACATCACCGTTTTACTTAAATTCCCATTACTCCCAAATAGTGTGTTTGTTTAACAAGCCATTTGCAGCGTTGGGACCCCTGCAACAAGGTGGTCATTTTGAGATACTTTAAATGAGTTTTCATGGAATTTGGTGTATATACATTTGGCTCGAGGACTAGGTGTGTCCAGAACAAGAATGATATGGATGGAATCTTGCGAATGGCTATGACCTAGAAGCTATGTGATTTCCTAGACTGCCTGTCTTACCTAGAGTCTATGTCATACCTAGACTATGTGTCTTATCATGACATTGAGTCTTTCGAAAACTGAATCGGTACTCCCCTATCCCACCAGGGTTTGATTTGTCTAGACTTGGATGACACTCCATGTGTTACCCACACTCTATGTATTACAAACACTCTGTGTGTTATCCACACTCTTTGTGTTACTAACAATCCATGTGTTACAAACACTCTGTGTGTTACCAACACTCCAAGTGTTACTACTTGAGGGTCCTGTGGATTCTTATAACAATCCAGTTTTCATACTATAGACCAATACTTGGTGTGAGTTTACTCTATTGAGTCTCTTGATTTTACTTCTTTGAGGACACACTTTGTGTGGCTTTTTTGTATTATACATGGTGTATTTCTTAGTGATCTTATTTGTGTTATACTTCATGGGATTCTTTCTTGGTTTACATTGTGTAATTACTTTTTGTTTTATGGTCCATAATGAGAATTTTTTTACTCACCCATGCACGGTCTTTGGATACATGTGTCATGTATTGTGTAGACGATCAACAACTTTGATGGAATCCTTGGTGGGCCAGAGATATGGTGTGCTTTCGGGAGACCCAAAGCACATGATAAACTTTAGTAACATTCAGATAGCTTACTGTATCTACCATTTTGGTAGGTTATTCTAAAGATGATATCCATGATCTAGAAATTTTCCATTTTAGGTGGGATTGTATTCTGTCCCATTTTTCTTCCAATTTTCAACCATAGTCTGAGTGGATTTTATTAGTGGTTTGTACCCATGTTTATGTAGTGTTTTCATCTTCATCTTTTTCTTTGATATGATTTCATGCAAACAATTACTAGGGAAAATGCCTCTCACTTTTGGGATATTCATACTCAGCACTAGTCACCATCCCCTGGCCTATAGGAGGCGAGATTGGGGTAATCACAACATGGTCCCTAGGGGACGGGTCATGAAATGTATGGGATGAAATGAATTTCCCACTGTTACGAACTCCCATTAATTTGAATCATCATTTACATATTTAATTTATTCACATCAATAAAAATTTCTTCTGAAATATTTTGAAATCTGTTAGATTGTAAATAAGCTATATCAATGTGAGAAGTTTCATTTTCAAAAGAAATTTTCTAGAGAGATTTTTAATGTATTGTCATCTATTTCAACATCATTTTTGGAATCTTATACAGGGGATTTACTCTAATTTCACCATAAACCATATTTCTATAGAAGGTTAATGATCAGTTTGACTGAGGATATTCTATTTTGATGTCCTTCACTATATTACAATGGATGTTTTATGATTATGTTTATTTATTAGAGAATTTATTATCATTTAGTACGATAGTTTTAAATATAAATGTTAATATAGATTATGTTTCAACCCTTTAATATGATTAATGTACTGTAAGTAGTTTGAAATTAGAGAGGAACACTACAACTCCTTGATATATTAGTAAGTGTCAGGAGACAAACTATCTTGGTTATTTGGATGATGCCTTAACTATTTATGTTAGAGCTCAGGGCATGAGGCAGTGATGGTATTTTTATGATTTTTATCATTATGTATTCCCTCATTATATGATTATTTATTATTTTCCATGTGATTACTCATATAGTTTGAATATCTATGGATACGTTTGTGGCTAATTTTATTATTTATATGAAATTATTTGATCATCATTTATTATTGTGATATTATAGATCAGGTTATATTCATTATTGAAATGAAATTTATTTTTAGTTATTTACCTTGACATATTGATTATGTCATTTTTTTCATGGTAGCTTCTATTACACGCATACCATTACTACGCTTTGAAACCAACCCATTTTTATTTTTTTTCTTTCCCTAAGATGCCAAGAAGTGTATTTTTATTGATATACATAGATTTTTAATTGGAATTATGGTTTTCTACAAGAAAATAATATGTAGAATATTATGATTCCATGTGTAATGTGATATTTATGTATACATATAGTTTACCAAGACAATTAAACTATTCGGTAATTCAAGATGGTTTTCCTTATATATAATGCCAATGAAATAAAGTAAGGAAACACTCAAGTATACTAGGTTAATGAAATATACAAATTTTATATAGTAAATTTGATAGTATCTCAAAAACCTATATAAGAATAATTCAGGGATAACTTCTTAGACAACATCACATGGTGGACAAATTTCAATCATAGATTAGGTGTACTCCACAATCCGACAAATAACACATTATGAGACAAAAACTTTACCCAATTAGTTAGACCACTATATATGCTCACCAATAATAAAATACTAATTATTATGTGTCATAAAAAAGGAAACAAATCCTCAAATATGATCTTATTAATTAACCATGAATAGAAATGGGTCATGTAATCTTGTATCATATAATAATGAAAGGAAATTTTATAAATATTACAAATAGATGAATGAATTAAATATTATGGATTTACTAATACATTCACATAATCATAGGTATCATAATTAGGTGTTAATTTTTGAATAAAAACATTAAATGAGTGTTTCCTAAATGGATTAAGGAATTGGACAACTCCCCTTAATCCGGTTGGATTTTAACAAAGAATTCGAGAAATGGATTTATGACATGAATTAACCCATCAGAGGAAGGGATACTGATATATGTATATATATTAAAGGAATATTAAAAAATTATAAGCACTCTATATCATTAAATTGAGTTTTATGGTTTGTTATAGAGAGAGTGGTCATAACATGACGAAAAAGGATGGTTTAGAGATATCCCTTACTTTAAGAATCATCTTTCTTTGTACATGTCCCGAAACTCCTATATAATAAATATATATTTATTATACATATATTTAAGAAAATTAATTATATATATATATATATATCCAAATAATTTTTCTTACAACATCTTACCACCTCTTTATAAATATATCTATATTAGAATAATTATTTAGGGTGATAACTTACAAATTTTTCATCAATGTTTTGGTTTGGAAGTCTCAGTTTTTATACATTGTTATTGGTTACAAAATAACAATATTATAAAACATGACATTAATAACATATATATTCATTATATATATATATATATCATGAGTTATTCATAAAAGGTACACATAATGATAAATTACACTGTTTTTGGAGAGGGTAGGCCGTATATACACAAGAATGATGTTCCCATTTTTGATCGATCGAACAAAATAAATTTTAATAATAATTCACATTTCTAAAATCATAATAACCTTATGAAATTATATTTATTTATCAATTCGATCATTATAATCATCCATTATAGGTGGTGATCGAAATAGAAGTATATAAGTTCATGTGGTGGTAGTCCTCCACACATAAGAATGTTGATTTCTTTTACCATTTGATGAAAGTTTATATAGATGTATGTGATGTATTTAACATAATAAAATATTATTGTATGTAATATAATATTTTGACAATTTTATCAATTTTAACAAAGTCTTTAAAGAGGTAAAAGTAAAAATAAAACTAAAACATTCAGTTAATGACCATACATCTTCATTAGATATATTCCTTTGTTTTACACCTGAAACCATATAAGGTTGGAAATATTAGACAAACATTCCACTAGAACGTTGTTAACGAATTAAATAATAGAGGTATTGGCCAAAATAAAAGGCTTTTTATGTGTGACAAAAAGAGTACAAGAGGTTCTCTTTTATAGGTGAGGGGAGGGGAACTCTAAGAATTTAACAAAATAGTAAATTTATATAAATTAAATTTCTTCAAAAAAGGATCCGAAATGATATAATTTTATTATAGGAGTATCATGGGTTGAAATCATATAATATAATAAAATATGAAAATGTTTTGATAATTTTTTTACCATTATATCATTGATTTGATCTGTGTTATCCCTTTTAGACAATTTCAATAATAATTAAATTTTATTACTATTTTGGGGTTAATATAGTTACATTAAAATACAAAATAGTACATAAATGGAACATAGTTGATATTTTTAAACATAAACCAATAATATGGTTGAAGAGAGGTTTTTTCATTAATTTTAAATCATTTAATTAAATATTTTTTATAAAAACGACATTAATGTACTTTTTTGAACTATTAATGTAATTTGACATTGAAAACAGCATGAAATAAATTAAATTATAATTTAATATATTAAAACATATCTAATATGTTATTTAAATCAACAAAATTCATGGGACACAAGAATTTATTCAATTTATTTTGGTTTTAACATTTTAATAATCAATTATTTTATTTTTCAAATAATTGAAAAAAATCTTTGTCAGCGTCATGTAATAATTTGATCCATTTATCTCATCCAAATTTTTTAAAATAAATTAACAAGGTAAAAAATCATTTATATTTTAAAAAATATTTATAATCAAATAGATGTTGTCTTTATACATATCACAAAAATATTATAGGAATTAAAATAAATAAAGTCACAGTTTTTTACATTATTTCATAAATAAATATTAAAATAGAGATAATAAAAGACATATGGAATCAATAAACCACCCTATGATTTTAAAATAAGACTATGTTTTAAAACATACAAGATACAAAACTATAATCCAAAACAAACCATGAAATATTTTCATAACATTTCTGTTAAATTGGTAGGTATGAAATGGATTATCTGATTTATAAAATATATAAATATATCATACTCAATATATATATATATTGATAAATATTTAGTAAATAATCAGTCATTTTTTATCAAATTCATTTTATTCTTATAAAATATATTTTCTTTAAAAATGGATTTTATTGATTTTTTTAAAAATAATAATAATTTTTTTTAGAAAATATATAAATTATATTGTTTTAAGAGAATATTATTATTTAATTTAAAAAATAAAAATTATCTTAGGTTGAATTTGTGATAATTTTTTGAAATTTTTCATTTTTGAATGAATAAAAGATATAGTTTCTTATTGAAAAATGTATTTTCATTCCAAGAGTTTATAATGTTTCATTTGGATATAAAATTGTTTAAATGTAAAATTTATTCTCTAATGTTTTAAGTAATAAAATTATGTTCATTAGAATTATTTTTCTATTTGAATTTTTTATAAAATCATATTCAATGTGAAAAAGGTATTTTTTTCAAATTCTATTTTCATGTGCGTAATGTCTTTTTTATCATTGAAAATTAATTTAATCAAATTTTATGAATGATTTTAATTAAATTTAGATATTATCTATTGAACTAAATGTTTTAAAATTCATCTAATATATTTTCCAGGCATGAAATAAGAATAAATATTGTTTTCGTCCTAAAACGTTTTTATTCTAAAACTAGATATTCATATCATTTTGACCACTTTTTTAAATTAATTTATAAAACATATATGTATTTAATTTGATAAAATGGATTTTAAACTTGTAATTATAGTTCTCAATTTTTTTTAATATTTCGATTTTATATTTTGGAATTACGCATAGTATATTTTGTTAAATGTATCACCTAGGTAAAAGAAAAAAGTGGTTAATATAGAATAAAATTAATTGATAAGGCCAAATGTTTTTAATAATAATTATTTTTTGATATATGGAATTATATAATTATTACCTCATTCTAATAATGGATCTATTTAATGAATATTTTTCCCTAAAAATGACTTATATATTATTTGATATAGATAAAATTACAGAATGCCACTATCTTAGCTTTAAATATATCTTATAAGTCCACATAGGAAAAAATAAAGTTATAAATGAAAATAAATTTATATTTTCATAATAATGAAATTATTTTCATTATTAATTATTATTTATAATTTTCTTAAATTTTATAAGTACTTTTGAATCCTATGAAACATTTAAACATCATTTCTTCAATTAATTGAAAAAATAAAACAAATGATTTTAATAGCATTAAAAGTAATATAAATTGAGGAAGATATAGTGTTCCAAAAATGTTTAGGATAAATAAAACATATTAGTATTGTATTAAATAACTCTAATAGAACTAATTTTTTTTCTTTCTAATAATTCAAATTAAACGAGTAGTTCCCAAGTTGGTATTAATGATATTTTATCAAAATAATAATGTATTGATTTCCTAAAAAAATTATAAAAATATTGAAACAGGAAAATGTGGGTAATATATGGTAAAATATGTTACACATTTTCTATTTTTGAGTCAATTACCACCTTATGAGTAAAATTATTACAATTTATGTGATGGAAAGGAATTACCACAGTTAAGGTTAAATAGGTTTACTAAGGGGTTAAACCAACATATATTGTTTAAAACTCAACTTAAAAATCTAAAAACATGAATTGGTTCAGGGTATTTAATTGAAAAAATATCCCATATTCAAATTAATTTCTCTTTAATGAATTTGATCTATAAAAAAATTATTTTATTTTAATATTTTAAGAAATTATAAGAGTTTCGATCCACTAAATTTTAAAACAGACCCCATCCTTTCTATTCATCAAACTATATTGAACCTCATAAATCCATCATACACTACCAAAATACAACTTAATATTCACTACCTGCATTATATAGGTTACATTCATCCAAAAATACCTAACCTAGACTCCTTAAGGGGAGATATAAAGGGGTTTTTTTCAAAGAAGTGGTAGTCACCTTAACCGATCACGTATCCTTTAATTCATCTTTACCTCATATAAATAAATTATATTATTAATTAAGAAACCAGAAGTATCATAAATATACTAATTTTTTTTATTATTATTAAACCACCATTAACACACTCCATTTTCTATCAAATGAGATGTGAATGTATCAATCATGCATATGTATCACTTACCATCTCTGTATAATGATACAATTCCTTTTTCATTACCATATTTTATGGATGATTATTGTGATGGGTTTAATGTTTTTTTATGAAATTTATTTTCTTATTATTATTATGTAATTATAAAATAGTATCTAACTTCCTACCTTATAAACTATCTGAAGACAATAACATCGCTCATGTATCAGCATGGACTACTTCCTCTACGAAGAGATGGATTTCATTTTCCATTCCCATAATACATGGATCGTAATAATTATGTACCTAATGAATATATATGATTTATATGATATATTTATGATTCTATAAAGGTTATTTATTATTTATATTTTTCATTTACCATCTATCAAAATATTGAAACAACTTTCAACCGAATATACCACTTACAATCTCCATTAATAGTGTAATTCACTTTTCTATCTATATATCAATAGATTAATCTATATACACACACATATATATAATTAATATATCTTAAATAATAATCATATATATGATTTTGTTTGATAAGGAGAATTTTTTTATACATAAGGTTAATGAAAATTTAAAGCATGTTGTTCTTGAGGTAATAGATTTTCATCTCACTTTAATTTCCTTAATTCATTTTCCATATCCACCACTTTTTTCATCTATGTGGTGTATATAATAATCAGGAATTTATTTTATTACACATATTATAAATTTATTGGGATTTACATATCCCTAAAATTTATTTTGTTCATGAATCATAAAATTAAAATATTACCAAATAAGTAAGGGTGTTATGTTATAATCTCATCATTAATAGAGATTATTTTTGATTAAGTTTTAAATGATGAATTATTATGATTTAACTCTCAATAAACTCAATAATTTTCCTCTCCTTCAGTTATTTCTTTAAAATAATATTTTCCCTTTCATTTTCCACACCTTAAGCAATCATGTGATTGAAAACGTGTTTTTTAGGAAAATCATATTCAAATTTCATTTTGGTCTAAAATAATTTTAATTCCATTTCCATGTTTTCTAAAAATGATTTAAATATTATTTTCATATTATTTAATTATTTCTTAATTTTATATTTCTCTACGTTTCAATTTTTTAATTTTTTTAATAAATATTCATTTTTCCATTTTATGAATTATTTATTTTTTACATATTCTTATAAGTGTGAAAGGAATGTTTTATTTTATCATATAAAATATGAACATAATTTTTGACCATTATTAATGACTAATTCTTTGAAGGTTTCATTACATTTTCCATGGATATTTCGAATGAAAATGTTTTCCTTGAAATTTTGGAAATATTTTTATTTTAAAAACTTTCTTTCAATTTTAAAGGCAAATTTTTCTCATGAAACTTTCCAATGATACTATAAGAGAGTACTTTATCTATGATTACATCCTTCGATGTTATCTCTAATTTTACGAGTGTATGATCCAATTATATGATCATTATTATTTTTATAGGTGGTTTATGAGTATGATGATGAGATATTTATAAAATCCATTCATTTTCATGGTTTATTCTATGATGAATTAAGGTAATGTTTATGGAACCCATTTTATTTCCATGGGTTATGATGGTATGATTTGATAAATTATATTATGATCTTCTAAAGGAAATATGTATGAATTTCATTATGTGATGAGTTGGACCAAAATTATATATCCCTCTAATGCATTAGGAAATGTTTTATATATTATGTGTTATCTATATGAAACAATTTTATGTGTTTGATCCATTATTATAGACAAGTCAATATTCTTGATCTATTATGGGAAACATGTAAGGACCCAACCCCAGTTCCCCGGAGCTGGTGACTTATTTGATTATATTAGCATATAAACAAATAATATGCATCCTAAAGGACCCAGTAGTTTAGTATCCTTTGGAAACAAGATACATATATAATTTCAAAATTACATCATGAAAGTAAATACAACATTAATTTATTCCATTACAAATACCCACTCCTCCTAGATTATGCTTGAAAATCACTCATTAGTTACTTAATCCTATTCCGAGAGAAAATAAACACAAGAATGGGGTGAGATCAAACACTAATAAATAGTAAGAAATATAGTGGAAGATATCATAAACAAAAATAGTAGGCATGGTGAATAATTTAAGCACATGTCTTTACAAATAATAAACATGAATACATTACGACATGAATATGAGCTAAATAAATAATTCCATAATAAAACATAATCATGGGTGTTATACAAGTCGAATAACCACATAAGAATTCAATTACTAGCATCATAATGAGGGAAGTACATATTATAGGAATTCTAAAACATTTTGTCATGGCCTCAACCAATATGTCTAAAATTGATTAAGTCATCAACGAAAACCATACATCGAATTAGGATAGGCCTCAGCCAATTCCACATCTATTTGTCTCATGAGACTTACCGATGCATCTAGGGGCTATTGAGGGCCCACCGATCATATAATAAGTCAAATTAATTCCTCATATTAGTGGGGATTAACATAAACAACAAATACATTCATATTGAAACTAACATTTGAAGTGTAAATAACTTTCCCCGAATAATAAACATAAACACTAACCACTTGGAGTAAATTGGTGAATTGTTTTAAGAAAGCACATACACAATAAACCTATTCATAAACCATCCAATTAAACATGGTAGATGACATAATAAATAATTAATCCTAATCATACATTTTAATGAACAAGAGTGTTGAAATAGATGAAAATACTCTTATAAAATCATTGAATAATTCGGGATATTAATAATATTTTATTCTAAAAAGAAGATTTCTTTTGGAAAATAATTTGTATAAAACCCAAAGTGAAGTAAGATAATATTTTAATATTAAAATCATTGATTTTATAAATACAATGGTTTCGAAAAATATATTATAGGGTTCCCTTGAATGTAAGTATGATTAGGAAAAATTCCCTTGAATCAGGTTTGTATTTAGGAAATAATTTTTAATGTTCCTTTTAAAATGTGTAATTACACATAAAATAAGGTAGTATTCTAGTTTGTAAACATATATGAAACACTAAAACATAATTTATGGGGAGTATATAATAATACATAATGATTTCATTAAGGTAATTAGACAATGAAAGTAACCCGAATGTAATTGGATGTTCGGGTGAAAAACCCTTACCTTAAGTCCAAATGAGTTCCCCTCTCAAAAGTAAGCTCCTAGAATAAGAAAATAATCATTAATAAATTACTTTAGAACCTATTAGACATGTATTTAGTTTATCATAATTCTTTTTAGTTAATTTATGTCTTTATTGATAATTTATAATATCTAATTTCTTTGTTCCGGAGTGTTCATTTTCTTGATTTTCATAATTGATTCACATGCTTTTAAGTAATGGATTTCATGTGGAATGGTTGTAAATCACCCGAATTGGAATTAAATATTATTTATAAAAACCCATAATTGTTAATGTACATTTATATCATTTTGACATGGAATTATGATGAATCATTTGATGACAACCACTACGATTATTTGGCAGTATTTGGATTATTATGAACTAGTTTTCTCATAAACATTAATAATATGTACATATACTGGTTTCTGAATATTAATTAGGTTATAAAACATATAATATATTCTTTTTCAACCATAAAAATTGTTTCAATACCATTAAATGAGGAGAAATTGTCGAACAAAACTTCGTTGTCCACGAAGGTTATAAATTGGAACCTCGTGGACATTGATTTCGTTTATAAAAATAAAAGGGAGGGAGTAAGGATATTGATGATGGTTCTTATATTCACATGATTTAATTCCAATATATATTTGTTACTGGATATTTCATGGTCATTTGGACAAAGTAGGTGAGGAGAGGATAACAAAAGAAGATAAATTGAAATGAAATGAAATGAAAATGATGGGTTCTTTTCCTCTTGAAATAAACGCCTTTATAACCTTCTTAAGGGAAGGGGTTTTTTCCATGGTAAGACCAAGAGTTTCTTGTACATGGGGATTTCTAGGGAAGGGTATTTTGGCCAAACATTTGGGAGCTTTATGTCTCAGAAGAGTAAAGAGAGGAGGGAGTGAGGGGGATTTTTATAGTGGAGGGGAGTGAATTTTGAATATTTTATTCATTTTTTATTAATTCTATCAATACAACCAATAGTGTTGGTTCATATAACTCATAATAGTAATAATTTCATGTGAATATCAAACAAGTGACCTTTTTCACTCATTATGTCATAAATATTGTATTTAACTGATAATTTGTATATATAATATTTTACTGTATTAAACTATTCCTAAAAAATTCATGAATATCTTAAAAATCCAAAACATTATCCCCAAAATTTTTTAATAGTGCATATTTTAAATGTGAACTACATTTTTCAAAAAAAACTTAGTAAATATTATTAATTTTATTTTTAAATAAAATCATTTTTAATTTGAAAAATACTAATTTCAAACGTATAAATAATTTTTTATCACATTGAAAATTTAATTAAGATCTCATTATCATATTACCATAATAAAATAAAATAATATAATTATTTACTATTAATAAGGGTCGCATTACTATTCATAAGGGTATGTTACTAGTCACCAAAAATCATGTTTGTTTTATATGACTCTAAATGACTAACAGATCACAACTCTAGATGACCGTTTTTTCGAAATTCAACACATAGAAGAGGAAAAGTTTTGTTTAATGGATTGATTATAAAATGTGTTGTTTTGTAGGGACACTATGTTTCATGCATTATATATTTATTTTAAAAACCTTAGGGTGTTACATTATCCCCTCACAAAAAATTTCTTTCTCAAAATTTACAAAATGTTACATAAAACTATTTGGGTATGTTTTTAACAAAATCTCCTTAGGCTCCCATGTTTCTTCTTCCATCTATGGGTTCCTCCAATGAACCTTTACTAGAAGAGTCATTTAATTTCTCAATACTTGTTATCTCATATCGAAAATCGTGATAGGCTGTTTACAATAAGACAAATCAGGATCAAGTTTTATTTTTTCATAGGTGAGTACATGTACATGTGTTGGATTTGGAATGTATTTCCTTAACATTGATACATGGAAGACATTGTGAACATTGGAGAGACTTGATGACATTGTCAAATGGTGTGATATGGATCCAATTCGATCCAGAATTTCAAAAGGTCAGATGTACCTAGGACTTAATTATCTATTCTTACCGAATTGTATAATAACCTTCTATGGAGATACCATTAAGAAAACATGTTCCCCATCTTGAAATTCCAAATTCCTCCTTCAGTTATCAACATAGCTCTTTTTCCTACTTTGAGATGTTTTGATATGGTTTTGGATAATAATTACCTTTTCCATTGTTTCCTCAATAGGTTCTGGGCCTACGATATTTTAATCACCAACATCATCCCTTAAAGTTGGTGTACGACATCTCTTTCCATTTAACGCTTCATATGGTGCCATCCGAATACTTGAATTGAAGCTATTATTATAGAAAAATTCAACTAGAGGTAAATATTGATCCAATAAACCTTGAATGTAAAGTGAAAAAGACCTCAACATGTCTTCCAAAGTTTTAATAGTCCGTTCTAATTGTCTATCAGTTTTTTGGTGGAAAGAAGTGCTCAAATAAAGATCAATATCTAGGGACTTCTGAATAATTTTCTAGAATTGGGATGTAAAATGGGGATCTCGATCAGAAACAATTGATATGGGTACGCCATGATGTCTTAAAATTTCATTAATAAATAGTATTTCTAAGCATTAAAGTTGTAAATCTTCACTTATAGTAAGAAAATATGCTGATTTTGTAAGATGATCAACAATGACCCATATTAAATCATTCTTTTTTGGAGTCTTTGGTAGCCCCATGATAATGTCCATCATAATATCATCCCATTTCCAGATAGTAATATAAGGGGTTGCATGAATCCTCCAGGATGTTGTCTTCCAGACTTCACTGATTGACAAGTCAAACACCTCGATACATAATCAATAATCTCCATCTTCACATTTTCCTACCAAAAATGTTCCTTTAGATATCTATACAAATTTTTTCAACCAAGATGTGTAGAGAAATTAGAGCTATGAGCATCATCTAATAGTTCCCTCTTTAGCTCAGGAATAGTGGGAACGCAAATCCTATTTCCAAATTTCAAAAGTCCACCTATATATATGAAGTCAATCAACTTCCCATCATTTATAGCATAAATTTTCTTTTGAAACTCTTCGTCATCAGATTTATAACTTTTTATCATTTCCAGTAAAGAAGTCTTGGAAACCATTTGAAAAAGTAGTGATGTGTTACCTTCCTTGATAATTCCCATATATATCTTTAATATATCCCTGAACATAAGATCCCTTTAAATTCTCATATTGTTCAGAATTCCATGGTCTTTTCTACTCAAAGCGTCTGACAACTTATTTTCCTTCTCAGAGTGGTAGTGTATTGTGGAATCATAATCTTTTGGTTGCTCAATCCATCTCCATTGTCTCATGTTGAGTTCTTTCTAGGAAAAAATATGTATTTCAAACTCTTATAATCTATATATATTTCACATTTTCACCATAGAGGTAATGTATACAAATCATTAGAGCAAAAATTACCGCTTCTAACTCAATATCATGAGTTGTATTGTTTTGTTATTGAATTTTTAGCTACCTAGATGCATAGGAAATCCCTCGATCATTCTGCATAAGGACACAAGTAATTCATTTCATTGATGCATCACTATAGATAACAAACCCATCCTTACCCAAAAGCTAGGTTAGGATCGGAGCATTCACTAACCTCCTCTTCAATTCATCAAAAAAATCCTCAAATTCTTTTTTCCATATGAACTTAACCACTCTACTTGTAACCTTGGACATTAGGTTGGCTAAATGGGTGAGGTTCTGGATGAAATGATGATAATAACCTAGTAAACCAGTAAAACTATGTAACTCAGTTATGTTCATTGGAGTTGGCTATTATTTCACAGCATTTGTCTTTGCAGGATCAAAATATATTATATCTTTAGACACAATGTGGCATAAGAAGGGAACTCAAGGGATCTATAATTCACACTTGCTAAACATCCCATATATTTCGTTTCTTATAAGTGTCTTGAAAATAGTTCTCAAGTGATTTTCATGATCTTAATAGATTTTAGAGTATACCAATATATCATTAGTAAACACCACCAAAATTTCATCAAGATATTTCTTGAAAAATCTATTCATTCGGTCCATGAAAATAGATGGTGCATTATTATATCCAAAAGGAATTATTATATGCATGTAATGTCTATACCTGGTTTAAAATGATGCTTTTGGAATGTCTTCTTTCCTCACAAGAAACTAATGTTATCCAGATCGAAGATCAATATTTGAAAAATATTGGGCTCCATGAAGTTGGTCAAATAAATCTTCAATTCAAGGTAGGGGATACATTTTGCTTATTGTAATATCATTGATCTCCCTAAATTCAATGCACAACCTCATAGACCCATTGTTATTTTTAACAAAAAGAAATGGGGCTTCTTATGGAGAAACACTAGGGAGAATAAATCCTTTTTCACTCAATTCCTCTATTTGTTTCTTTAGTTATACTAACTCTATAGTGGAAATTCTATAAGGGGCCTTTGATATGGGCCTGGAACCAGGTACTAAGTCAATGGAAAATTCAATTTCCTACTCTCGATGATGTCAAGGTAAGTCCTCTAGAATGTCAATAATATATTATTTCACAACATTTACATCTTCTATTTGAACATTATATTCCTCACCCATAGTTTTTTCATTCCCTTTCTCCCTAATAATTGAATTCAGTAGGGCTACTAGGGGTGGATCTAGATGGGAATTAGATGGTGAGGTGTCTACTCTAAAGTTAAGGGATTCTACACCATTCTCAAAAAATGTAATATCTTTCTTCTTCCAATATATTTTCCCTTCATAATTTTATAGACAATTCATACCGATAATTATATCAATGTAAATCATTTGTATGATGACAATGTTAGGGACGAAAGCATGTTTATTTTTCATGAGGGGACTGATCGACATGCCATTATAGCAATGATACATCCATTAGGAGTTTTGACTGATAACTCCATTATTAAATCAAATTGGACCTTTTTAATTTTCTTGAAAAACGGGGAAGAAATAAATTAATACGATGATCCAAAATCAAATAAATCATTGGCAAAGTTTAAGGAAATGATTAAAGTACCTACCGCCACATCATTAGGAACTTCAATATCAGCATTTGTGATTGAATACGCTTGTCCCTACTCCCTTGGACTTTTCTATGGAATGTTTCCTTAATACTTTGGAAAATCATTAGCTTACTTCCCCATATCTCAAAAATTATAGCATTTAACATTGTTATCATTTTTTGTCCCCTTACAAACACAAGAAAGATGGAATTTTTTTCCACATTTGTAGCATACTCTTTTTTCTTTTAAGTAGGCACCAAGGTGTCTCCTTCCACAATTATCACTAAGGAGAAATTAAATTCTTCCCTTCTTCCCCATTTCTATATTCCCTTTCTAGAGTTTTCAATATCCCTCTTCTTCTATTGATTTCCGTTAAATTCATTAGACTTAGAGAATTACTTTTCTATCTTGATAGCATATGAAAATATATCTTCATATGATGAGAAACTCTGGGAGACCAGAGCCCTTCAGAGGAATGGTTTCAAACTATCAAAGAATCGATCAATTTTTCTACTTCGATTTTATATGTAGTCCACAACATATCTTGATAACCTTGTGAAGTTAGCTTCATAATTTTCAACATTCTCATATTCCTTCTACCTCATATTCAAAAAACTTCTCTCCATATCCACTCATTGTTCATGACGACAGTATTTACCTAGGAATATTTCCTTAAAGTACCTCCATTCCATCTCTTCTATTTCTTCCTCCTCCTTTCTGTTTTGGATTAACGACCACCATTGATACACATCTTTTGATATAAGATAAACTTCCATGATGACCTTCTCTCTTTTGTTACATCCCAATTTGAGAAATATCTTCTCTAGGGAACTTAGCCACTATTCAGAAAAATGGGTTTTTAGTCCCATTTAATGATAGAGGTTGTTGTCACATAAAGAAATCTAACTAATCTCCTCCACGTGGAGGATTCAGATGCTCCATACATGTAAGTTTATTGTTCATATCCTGAGTAAGTTGTACCAGTATAGTTATATTCTATTCTGCACCAGTTGCATCACCAGAGTGAATATCATTATCTTGCGTCAGAGGGAAATACCTTCATGGAAGACACATTTTCATGATGTTTACATTTCTTTCAAAAGGATCCATTTATAGATGATTTCATACAGTAGATTAGGTTATGAATCATAATTTATAATCTTTTCTTAACCAAATAATTAGCATAAATTTAGATCCAATGCATGGATAATCCCATAAAAAATGATTTCCTTGAAGAAAACATTACATTTAAATCCTTAATAATGGATTGTAAAGAAAAAGTGAATTATCTTTAGAATATCCCCCGGGAGTGTCAATACAAAGAGCGCAATAAGGCCCATTTTCGTGTACCATGATACCCCGAGTGAAGCCCAGAACTCCTTTTCGGAGCTTTCACTCCTAGGTATATCTATGATGGATCCACCTCTAACTGTTTGTATCTAGAAGGGGATGTTTTTGCGAGAAATATTTCTATAATATATTCATTACCAAAATACTAGGATGTTCTTGTAGGTATATACTCAAATACTATCTTAGGGATTTGGTCCTTAATCAACATTTTCTAAATCTAGTTTACATATTTTCTACTACACTTCTACTAATAGAAACTATAAGGACCTGACCCTAGTTTCCTGGAGCGAGTGCCTAATTTGATTATATTGGTATATAAACAAGGAAAATGCATCCTGAAGGACCAAGTAGTTTAATAGCCTTTGAAAACAAGATACATATATAAGTTGAAAATTACATCATGAAAGTAAATACAACATTAATTTATTCCATTAGAAACATCCACGCATCCTAGATTATGCATATGAATCACTCATATGTTACTTCTTCATATCCTGGGAGAAAGGAAACACAAGAATGGGGTGACCTAAATGCTCAGTAAGAGTAAGCAAAGCAATGGAAGATATCATAAACATAAACATTAGGCGTGGTGAATAATTGAAGAACATTATTTTAAAAAAAACTTGAACACATTATAGGAGGAATATGAGCTGAGTAAATAATTCCATAAAAAAATAATCATGGGTATTATACTATCCGAATAAGAACCTGATCATTCAATTACTAGAATCATTATGAGGGAAGTGCATAGGCCGGACATTCTGAAACATCTTTTCAAGGCCTCATCCAAGACATCTAAAAAGGATTATTTCCTTGGCCAAAACCATATATCGAATTGGGAAATGCCTCAGCCAATTCCATGGATACTTGTCTCATGAGACCTGCCAATGCATCAAGGGGATATAGACGACCCCACCCATCACATAATAAGTCTAATTCATTCCTCATATGAGTGGGGATTGATATAAACAACATATAAATTCATATTTAAACTGACATATGAAATTTAAATAACTGTCCCCGAACATTAAACTTAAACACTAAACTTTTAGAGTAAATTGGAGAATGGATTTAAGATATAAAATCTATAATAAAATTAGCCATAAACCATCCAATTAAATATGGTAGATTAAATAACAAGTAATTTATCCCAGCAATACATAATAGTGAACAAGAGTGTTGAAATAGAAGGAAATCTCTTATAAAATCATAGAGTAATTCTAGAGATAAATAATATTTTATTTTAAAAAGATGATTTCCTTTGGAAAATAATTTGTATAAAACAAAAAGAGAAGTAAGATAGTTTTTTAATAATAAAATTAGTGATTTTATAAATAAAATGGTTTCTAAAAACCAATTATACAGTTCCCTTGAATGTAAGTAAGAGTTGGAGAAATTCCCTTGAATCGAGCATGTATTTCAGAAATAATATTGAATGTTCATTTTAATATGTGTAGTTACACACAAAATAAGGTAATATTTTGGTTGGTAAACATATATAGAACAATCAAACAAAATTTATGAGGGGTACATAATAATACATAATAATTCCATAGAGGTAATTAAAAATGAAAGTAACCCAAATGAAAATGGAAGTTCGGGGGAATAATCCTTACATTAAGTCCGAATGGGTTTCCCTATTGAACATAAGGTCCTAGAATATAAAAGTATACTCATTAATAACTTAAATTAAGAATATATTTAGAATATAATAATTCTATTTAGTTCATTTATGTTCTTATTGATAAGTTATAATATCAATTTATGTCATTAAGAAGTGTTCATTTTTTTATTTTCATAATTAGTTAACTTGTTTTTATGTAATAGTGTTCATGTGGAATGGTAGTAAATCTACAGAATTGAAATTAAATATTATTTATGAATTTATATAATTGTTAATGGTATTTTCTATTATTTGGTTATATGCAATGAGGATGAATCATTATAAGACAACCACTTTGATTATTTGGCAGTATTTGGATTATTATAAACTAGTTTTGTCATAAAAATTAATATTATGTGCATATACTAGTTACTGAATATTAATTAGGTTATAATTAAAATATTATAGTCTGTTTTAATGATCAAAATGGTTTCATGACATGTAATGAAGAATAAATTGAATACTGAAACTTTGTCGTCCAAGAAGGTTATAAATTGGATCCTCATGGACGTTGATTTCATTTATAAAAATAAAAGGGAGGGAGTAAGGATATTGATAGTGGTTCTTCCATTAACATTATATAATTAAAGTATATATATGATACTGGAGTTAGCAATGTCATTTGGACAGAGGAGGTGAGTAGAAGATAACAAAAGAAGATAAATTGAAATGAAACTAAAAGAAAAAGACGGGTGCTTTAGCTCTTGAAATAACCACCTTGAGAACCTCCTTAAGGGAAAGGGTTTTGTTCATTCAGTGAAACTAAGGGTTTTCTTGGATGTGGGTAGTTAATATGTAAGGGTATTTGGGTAGAACATTTAGGAGCTTCAAGGTTTAGAGAAGTGAAGAGAAGAAGGAGGGAGGGGGTGTTTTAGTGGAGGAGAGGCGTGAATTTTGAAAAATTTATTCATTATTTTCTTAATTTCCTCAATACTACCAATAGTATTGGTTCATGAGACCCCAAATAGTAATAAGATCATGTGATTTTGCACCATGTGTCTGTGAATCACTCATTATGTCATAAATAGTGTATTTAATTGGTAATTTTGATATACGGTATTTTACCGTATTTCACTATTCCTAAAAAATTCAAGAATTTCAGAAAAATACCAAAAATTCACCCCAACCATTTTTCTATGCATAGAATTAAAAAGTGAACTCCACGTTTCAAAAAATAGTTTTCTAAATATTATTAAATTAATTTTTAAATAAAACCATCTTTAATACAAAAAATAACAATTTCAAATGTATAATTAGTTTTATATCCCATTGAAAAATTAATTAAGATCTCATTATCTTATTACCATAATAAAATAAAATAATATCATTATTTAGTAATCATAAGGGTCATATTACTATTTATATTACTATTCATATGGGTATGTTACTATACACCAAAAATCAAGTTTGTTATATCAGACTCCAAATGACTTACTAATCACAACTCTAGATGACTGTTTTTCAAAATTCAAAACATATAAGTGGAAAAGTTTTGTTTCATGGTTAGATTGTAAAATGTGTTGTTTTGTAGGGAAACAATGTCTCATGTGTTCAATATTTATTTTCAAAACCTTGGGGCGTTACAAAACTAGTCAATGTTCGTGATCCATCATAATAATGAAGAGGATGTGCTTGACTGACACTGGTCTATCATGAGATGTGGAAAACAAATTATTTAATAAGTTTAAATAGTAGTAAAGTATTCAACCAAGGATTTTTATAGATAATAGTGCACAATAATCATGATATCACCTTTAATTAGAGGAAAAATGGTGTGTTTTTATATTGAATGATTTAAAAAAAAGAAATTAAAAAATGAATAAAATTTTAGAAAAATTTTGAGAACAAATTGATAAAACAATTGATTGAAAAACATTATATGATATGGTGATTAGGTCAATGTCAGTTTTCCATTTTTAATTTTATCATAGTTCCAATTTATCCAATTAACTTCTTTTAAGTTGATAAAATTGAGGTTCCATAATCATGTTTTCTCACTCCATTTGTAAAAGGAAAAATTTGAGAATAAAACATAGTAAAATATAAGATTGTTGTACTCTATTTTTAACGTGTCATAATGTTTTATCAAATACCATAAATTAACATTGGAAATTCCCAATAGGGTATTATTTATCCCAAAAAATCAAGAATGTTCACCACTCCTCAGAGACGTATGAGCGATCATCGATTACATCACCACTAAAATATGATCTATTCTATTGTATATAATCTCTAAAATAATGGAGGGAGATATTGATAATTTACGCAATCAATAAAAAAAATTGAATCTAAAATGAAATAAAATTTTACATGATAATAAAAACCATTTTAAAAAATTGAAACTGATTTTACAGAAGAGAGAAAAGGATCATAAAACATTAAGTGCAAGAGATCAGAAATTAAAAAAGGGGAAAAATATACTTGAAAAATCAAAAATAATTTTACCCCTCTAGGATAAGGTTATACTTAAATAAATAGAAAGAATAAGTCATTAATAAAATATGAAGAACAAAATAAATAAAATAAATAACATAAAATTTTCTCCTCCAGAATATGCCTGCCAGAAGTTTTCATATGTTCTGCCCAACAGATGGTATAAACATGTTAAGGTATCTTATTAAATTATGTTATTAAAGGATCTATATATAGATCCTAAAAATTTAAAAGATTTTTTATAGGTGTGAAGGAAGATATGTCCTCATTAATGAACATGACTTTTTTTCCTCCTGAAAACTATTCCACACACTCTAATTTTACTCGCTCAATGGATGCCTTAATTATATAATTTATTCCTGAAATTTAATGCGGAAATGACCCATAAAGAATTACGTTAAACCCCAATATAATCATATCATTCTAATGTTATTATACCGAGATATGCCTCATTTAATGTGTTATTGTCCATTCTGCCAATGAGAATAAATTTTGCCATTTGATTTCTTTTTCTAGGCCAATTTTTTTTAAAATTTTATATATTACTAGAAGAAAAAGTTGAATCCAACAAATATATGAATCCTAAAAAAATAATAAATTAAATGGGATCATCATTTTAAATGTTATTCTCAAAAAATCAAAGCATCATTAAACTGACAATTTTCTAGAATTAAGAAATTATCACAATTAAGCCCAAAATTCACCATAAATACGTAATAAATTAAAATCTCATAAAATTAAATAATTGGTATGTATTAATTCATTGAAACTCACATGAAAAATAATAAAAATATTAACTCCATTATTTACCCATTATAGGAAATATGTTGATGTGTTTGATCCACTATATGAAACATGTGTTTAGACTTGATCCCTTGTGAATTGATGTTCTTTGTTGATAAAAAGTCATATTTAATAGTATTCAGGATTGTGATGGTCACTCAATTCTATGACATGAACTTACAATAAATTATTGATTTATTATATTTTCTGACAATAATGATTTTTTTTGAAATGATAAATAATTATTCCATGAATTATTTTTATAGTATTTTATAGATTAGGTATTGAAATTGTATTTTATGGTCTTGATAACATACGGTTATTGTTTTATTATCATTTTATATGGACATTAATTGATATTTCCCATGTTTTCCCTTTCTAAGAATATGTGCTCACACATTTTTATGTTTCCATTCCCCCAATTTTGATGAAAGGTTTTGAGTAGGGTTTTTCTATAATGAGTTATAAAGGGGAAGATTTTTGTGGCATATGTTGAAGATATTTCATGAGAGAATAATATTTTGTATAAAGTATCCAAGTACAAAATATATTAATTTCCTTGGGAGAATGTTAGTAAAATGTATTTAATATTAATTTATAAAATGTAATATTTTTTTATGAAAATTATGGGATGTCATAACCAAGTTTTCAAATCTTCAAAATGTGGAGGGAAAAGTCCAAATCAAAATCATCCAATAGAATAAATTAAGGAGTTATAGATATTTTTTAGTTATGATATTATTATTTTTAACATGAAATATCTAATTTATGATTACTGTGGTGGAAATTATTTACTATGGTTACTAATCATAATGGCCAAAAATAAAAGGGACATATTTAACAAATTTTAACCTCATGATTCAAAAAATTTTATCCAATTTTAAACCTACAATTTATATAAGAGGCATAAATTAATTTAGTATAAAAACACAAAACAAAATGAAAAACGTTTTAAACAAATGACTGATAAGTATAAAAAATATTTTTATAACTAATTATGTATAAAACTTATTCCAAAGATCAAAATTAGATTAATTAAAATTAAAAATAACTAATGAAATTTTAAAACTATTCTAAAATAGAATTCTATGATGTACATACATGAAAATAAAATACAGATTCCAATATAAAAATTGTATTTTTTTCATTTTTCGTTGGAAAACCAGTCTTTTCAAAAACCACCCAAAACATTACTCGAATATAATCTTAAAATTACGATTTCAAAAGTAATGTTAATATTATAAAATAAATCATCTAAATATTAATGAAATTATTTATAATATTTTCTTAAAACAGAAATAAAAATCATTTTTGAAGAAATAATTTTTTTTATGAATAAAAATGGAATTACTAAGAATAAATTCATATTTCCTAATAATTGTAAATAAATTTTCAATGATTAGTATTATTTTATATATATAATTTGTTAATGTTATTAATCCTATTCAAACTTTCCTATTTCACACCTAGATTATAACATTTATAATATTTCATGGATCGTTTAATCTTGTTGTTTCATGTGGTATATTATATCATATATATTGTTTTTTAATCTTACGTTGTTACATTATTTACTCCTTAAAAAATTGTACATTGAAATTTAATACTTCAAAACAATGAAAAATAAGTTGACGATACATATTCTTTATGGATTCCTCCATTTTCCATGTTTTCAGCTCGTATTTTAGGCTTCACCATTGTACTTTTATTTGGATAGTTTTCTTATTGTGTATAGATTTATCAATATGATCATAGATATTTATAGAATTCTATTCCAAGAGATATCATTTTCTATCTATATTGCCTTTTAATTTTGTACAGGTGACGGATCTGGTATATATTTCCTCAAGATGGATTAGCGTATTATGTCTTGTACATGAGATAGGGTTGGTGGGAGTGCCAGTCGATAGGCCACAACTTCAATGTGACCGAGAATCAAAAAATGGATAATGTACATTGTAATTATGTTATACTTCATTCCAAATATCAAGACACTATTATATAGATATATGTATAGATACACTTTATCTCCCACCTCAGTATCTAGGTCTCATCAATGATTGTCGTCGTATCTTTTCTATTGACTCTAAGTAGCCATGATATATTTATAAATGGTATTGTACAAAATGATCGTATTC
This sequence comes from Viscum album, assembly GCA_963277665.1. Lineage (NCBI taxonomy): Eukaryota > Viridiplantae > Streptophyta > Magnoliopsida > Santalales > Viscaceae > Viscum > Viscum album. Next base: position 1,764,786,921 of record OY728123.1, read on the forward strand.
ACTAAATTTATCCCTAAACATAGATTTTCCAAATAACTTATCATAAATGGATTCCTGAGTAGATATTTGGATTCTTGATTGAATGATATTATAGTACAAGAAATAAAACTAATGAATATTCTGATATCATCATTCATTGGAGTCCATCATTTATGCTCTCACCAAGCCTTCTAGTGTACGTGGATAGTCAGATCAGATCGTCCATTAGTTTATGGGTTGATAAGTTGTAATGAAGTTCACAAAATTATTTTCAGCATGTTGGAGACTCATCCAAAACCTGGTGGAAAATCGTGGATCTCAGAAAGATATAATTGATAGTGGTGTTCCATATATCCTAATAACCTCTGTGATGTATTTTCTTGCAAGTCAATTGAGTGAGAAGATTTCTTGAATTGAAATAATGGGACCATTATTTATTATACAATCCACCAAAACTGATATAAGATTATTCAATTAATTTATTTGGAATGATAGTGATAATTTTCATGGTGATGTGGTAACATTTCCATGTTGGTATGAATAATTTTTTCATCATCACTACATAACATTCCCTTGCAACTATAACCTATCGAAATAGAAAAAAAATTATGTATATTGTATGACCTCTTTCTTTATATATTCCCAAGAATAATTTTCTCATAGATCTCGACACATTTTTATGTTAACTAGGTTGATATATAAGGTTGATATACAAGAATCATTAAACAAATCCTTATTTTTCTTAGGATTTTTTGGAATATTTAATCATGGAGCATCATAAAACTCTTTCTTCATCAATTCCAAACTATGAGGATTTTCCTTTTTATAAATCTTCCACCTTCTTCTGAATTTCAACACCATCTCTTTGAGCTTCCATCTTCTCCAAAAGGGATGTTTGGGAAACCATTTCATAAATAAATGATTCCCTTATTATTTCCAATTATAATATCTAAAATTTTATTATTATTTAATCCTTCTCAATTCTCATCATTGAAAAAATTGTTGGATCCATTTTTCAAAGAGTATCTACCACTTTTTTTCTTCCCAAGATGGTAGTGGATTGAGAAATCAAAGTCATTAATCATATCTATCCATCTTTTCCAGTGTATATTAATATCATTATATGTGAATATATATTCTAGGTTTTTATAATCTCTATATATCATATTTATTACCACGGAGACAATGTGTCGAGATCTTAAATGAAAAGATAATTGTAGAAGACCTTATATCATGTGTTAGACAGTTTTAATCATGAACATTCAACTCATTGAGGTGTAATATAAAACTTTTTCATTTTATATTAGTCCTATAGAGACTATGGTTTTTAATGGTTATCAAATAAATATTTCTATGTACATATATGGATTTATCCTTCAAGTCTATGTAATTTTTGGGTGTCTTAGGACCCCATAAATTATATATAAAAATTATAAATGTATTTTAATACACATGACTGCATCATTTTTATGTATACAGATTTTTTAATTGTTTAGTACTCAAGATGGTAAATCTGAGAAAACAGATGATTCCAAAATGTAGGGTTTACATTAGGCGTGACCTAAGGTTAGTCAACACTAGATGATTATTTGAGGCAGTCGTTGGTGGTGAGTTTAATAAAATAAAAATATTATATTATTTATTTTATTTTAATTGATCATGACTAAGTTCCTCAATTTTTATATCATTGTATCTATTCTAAAAAGATATCAACATAATCCCAAGGAGAATTGAGAGGATATTTGAGTGTTCTTCATTGAATGTTTGAGATTAGAGGATGAATGGAAATATGATCAGAGTGGATTGGGAGGTAGAATACACAAAAAATCATCTACATCAATAGAGAACCCATTCTACCCCAACGATTGATCCAAAATTAATATAGGGGTCATCATTTTTGGATTTTAAACTTTAAATTAAAATATTGATAATTTATTAATTATCTACTTCATGATATTTTATTAACTTTATCTTTTTCATTATACATGCTACCTTATTGTTTCATTGATCCATTAAGCCACTTGATGCACTTGATATTAGGCCAGTTATGTGATCATTCAAAAATAATTCTTTTCCAATATGCGTATCACATTGTTATTATGATTATTCCCTCTATTTGCATTGATATATTCATCCACTAGTACAGAAAACGTTATTTACGTCACCATTTTTTACGTCGGTTATATATAACCGACGTGAGAATCTGTGAAACGTGGGTTTTTACGTAGGTTATTTAATAACAGACGTAAAAAATGCGATGAGTAGCTTTTTAACGTCGGTTATTTTAATAACCGACATTACAAATCATGCGTGTTCGGTTTTTACGTCGGTTATTTTATAACCGACGTAAAAAACCAAAGCGTGGGGGTTTTTTACATCGATTATTTGATAACAGACGTAAAAAACAAGATATCTAGGCATTTTTACATTGGTTATTTTATAACCGATGTAAAAAACCAAAGCGCGGGGGTTTTTTTTACGTTGGTTATAAAATAACCGACGTAAAAAACAAGATATCTGCGAGTTTTTTACGTCGGTTATAAATTAAACGACGTAAAAAACCAAAGCGCGGGGGGTTTTTTACGTCGGTTTTCAAATAACCGACGTTATAAATTTAAAAAATATTTTATAACATCGGTTATATAATAACCGACGTTATAAAACTTTTAAAAAATTTAAGCCCCGTGTAATGTCATTTATGTTTTTTCGATCGACAGTCCGTCGGCTCATCTCTCTCATGCAGTAAACCCTAATCAGCTCGTTGATCGACCAGCGTTAAACTCATTTGGGCTTCATCATTTATCATCTTTAGTCTCCTTGGATCTATCATCTCAACTCGCAACACTCAAGTAATCATTCCACGAATTTATTTCGTTCGTTTTTTTTCGGGTAGTCTATATTTATGTTTTGCGATTTATTTGTTTAAACTAGGTTAGATTCATCCATTTCGAACCCTATTACATCTTTTTGAATATCGTTGGCACCAGACATTCATTTTTATCTTGAGTGTCTTGTTTTTTTATTTCTTTATAAAACAAATTTTGATATATTACCTTGCATTTAATGACTCAAAATCCTCCTATGTAAGAAATATATTTGGGGTTATTTATTGATGGACTATGGAGCGATTAAGGAAAGATTTGGAATATTTCCTGATTTGACCGGTTTCAATTTCATTATCAAAAAGAAATTTGAGGTATGGTTGATTCATCCATTCCTTTTATCCTATATTTCATTTAACGCTCAGGTTCATCTAACAATTTTGTAGTTGGATAACCAATAATGTTTATGTGATTTGAGAATTAAAAGAAATTATCATCATATATAGTGAATCATCTTTGTTGAGTGTCTTATCATAGAATAGGAATCAATCATCCATATTGAAGATGTCATTTTTTTAGAAAAAAAACCATTAATGTAAACCATTTATCATTCATTAATTGAACTAAAATAAATATTTACACATGAGTTATAATGGAACATAATAAAAAAATATTTATCATTCACCCTCATAGAGTCTAATAAATATATGATAAACCATTTGTTTTCTTTAATGGAAACAAATTCACTTTCACCCACTTTGTATTTTTAGAAGACACTAAACTCCCTTATAATTTCAACCTTTTGGGAAGTATTAAACATCATTATATCCCTTTAAAAAATCTAAATGTCACAGAAATATCGTGCATCCATTTTGTCTTATAGGACTCTACTATAGAGAAGTATACCATTTTTTATATTATTAGTTATGATAAACTCTATCATAACATCATTAATATATGTTTATAAAAATGGGAATATCACAATTCTCATGATTTTAGTTGAGAATAATGATAATTTTATTTATTAATGATAATATAGTCATGGGTAATTTTACAAAAAGAATGTGAACTTGAATAATGAATGTTACTTATATGTATTTGACAAGATTTTTTGATTTTATGTCACAAAACTAATTGATGATTGAATACAACAAATAATTGTACCACCAACCAATGTGAAACCAGTGTATTGTTCTATTTTAGAAATTCAGGATTCAATCAATGATATTGTGATTTATTTATTTTTTAGAGTTTCTGAATCAAGATACTAGATTCTATTTCAAATGGGTATTTGTTTATTTTTTGATGTTTCATGATTTTATTTGATGTAGGTTTTTTTTTCATGGATTACTTTATAAAGTGGTCTCGGTTCATTTGATTTTGTGTTTCCTTTGACACCATCCCCCCTCAATGACTATGATCTCTCGTTGCCAGTTTTTCTCTAATTGTTCTCTAATACACCTTTTGGATTTGATGGTTGATTACACATATATTTATTCAAATATTGAAGCAGGATTATATGCATTTTTTAGGATTATATTGTTGTTTTGTGCCACTTTATTTATTATTCTATCCAATACTAAGACCCTTTCTAGTAAGAAAAATTTCATAAGAAATACGATTGGACTCTTCATCATATTTCATGAAACGTTTTTAATAATGTCGCGTTTTAAAAAAATGTTATATCAAAGATGTGGAAACAGGTGGTGTCCGGGGGGGGTGGTGTTCAAGGGGGTGGGTGGGTGTGAGTGGCTATCCATGGGGGTGGGGGCCTGTCCAGAGGGTTTTGGGGGTTGTCCGGGGGGTGGGGGCTATCCAGAGGGTTGGGGGGTGTCTAGGGGGGTGTTGAAGGGGTAGGGGTGGGGGTGGTGTCCAGGAGGAGTGGGGGGTGCTGTCTAGAGGGGTGGGGGTCTGTCTGGAGGGTTGGGGGGTGTCCAGGGGTGGTCCAAGGGGGTGGGTGGGAGTGGGGGGCAGTCCAAGGGGGTAGGGGCCTATCCAGAGGGTTTTGGGGGTTGTCCGGGGGGTGGGGGGTGATTCTCAGGTTTACTCCATTTTCTCCAATTTTCTATCAACTATGTAGGCGGCATGGTTTTCATTGACTCAATTAAATTTAAAGCTGTTATATCTAACTATATTTTGTTTTAAAAATAATATTCAAGCATATTTTCTTAAATACCCATAGATTTGTTTTATATTTTAAATTGTTTTACATTCAAAATATGATTTTTTTCATATAAACATATATTTGTCTTATCCTAAAAATATATATTTTTTGTTGATATTTGTTATAGGTAATAATGAGTCGAAGTTGGATTACAGAACATCGAATGAGAAATGAATTTGAGGAAGGTGTTGATGCCTTTTTGGAATTTGCAAAACAAAATGTTCCAAGTAGTGACATTTTTTTCTGTCCATGCCTGAAATGTTTGAATATGAAGAAGTTGAAAATTAGAGAGATAAAAGATCATCTGATTTGGCATGGTTTTAATCCGAGTTACAGACCTTGGATTTGGCATGGTGAAACTGGATGGAATGTCACTGATGATGATGATTCGCAAGATTGTAACTCAGATGGAATTGAAGAAATGATTCGTGATATTGTAGCAGAACAAATTGAGATAGAACCGATAGTTTCACGTCTATATGGTGATGCTGAAAAACCATTATATCCTGGTTGTACAGATTTTACGGTTTTGTCGGTGGTGTTAAGATTGATTAACCTGAAGGCGAAACATCGATGGAGTGACAAAAGTTTTACAGGGCTGCTACAATTGATGAAAGGCATTCTTCCAAAAGATAACGATCTTCCAGATTCACATTACAAAGCAAAGAAAATATTATGCTCGATGGGATTGGGATACAAGAAAATACATTCCTGTCCGAATGACTGTATTATATATAGGAAGGAATATTAATTTCTGTCAGAGTGTCCTAAATGTTGGATATCATGGTATAAGGTGAAAGAAAAATCACAGGCTGGTGTAGAGATTACAAAGCTCCCTTCAAAGGTATTTTGGTATCTTCCTATAATTAATCATTTCAAACATTTATTTTATAATTCACATGATGCAAAAAGGTTAATATGGCATGCTGAAGAGCGGGTATGTGATGGAAAAATATGTCATCCAGCTGATTGTCCACAATGGAAGAAAATTGATACGTAGTATTCTACATTTGGAAATGAAATTTGAAATCTCAGACTAGGGTTGTGCACAGATGGAATGAATCCATACCGAACCCTCAGTAGCACACATAGTTCATGGCTTGTTTTATTGGTAACTTACAACCTCTCTCCTGAAGTTTTTATGAAGCGCAAAAATGTCAAGTTGAGTACAATGATCTCTCATCCAAAGCAACCCGGTAATGATATTGATGTTTACTTGTCACTGTTGATTGATGATTTGAAACTGTTATGGGCTGATGGTATTAGGGTGTATGATTCTTATAAAATGGAATATTTTCAACTGCATGCAGTGCTACTGTTCACTATAAATGACTTCCCAGCGTATGGAAATTTTTCTTGGATACAGTGTTAAAGGGCATAAATCATGTCCAATTTGCGAACAACAGACGTCATATTGTCAATTTCATCATGGGAGGAAAATAGTGTACATGGGTCATCGAAAGTTTTTGCCTATGGAATACCCTTATAGAAGACTAAAAAAGGCATTCAATGGCTCATAAGAATTTTATACTGCTCCAAAACCATTATCCCCTGATCTGTATTTTGAGAGGGTGAAAAACCTTGATGTGACATTGGGAAAGACACAGAAATCTGGTAATGATAGACATATTTGGAAGAAAAGGTCAATTTATTTTGAGCTACCGTGTTGGAGGTATCATGAAGTTAAACATAATATTGATGTCATGCACGTGGAGAAGAATATCTGTGATTCTTTGATTGGAACATTGTTAGATATTAAAGGAAAGACTAAAGATGGGTTGAATGAAAGAATAGACTTACTATCAATGGGAATATGTTTGGAGTTATCTCCCAATCCTAAAGGAAGACGAACATTTCTTCCCCCAGCTTGTCATACATTATCGAAGAGGGAGAAAATTAGCTTCTTTCAGTGTCTTCATGATACAAAAGTGCCTCAAGGTTATTCTTCTAATGTAAAAAAATTTGTCTCATTGAAGGACTTGAAGTTGATAGGTATGAAATCACATGATTGTCACGTCATGATGCAACAAATTCTACCAGTTTCATTGCGTGGAATATTTCCCATTCGTGTCAGAAATACTATAATGAAGTTGTGTTATTTTTTCAATTCAATTTGTAACAAGGCGATTGATTTAATTGCTTTGAAAATTTTGGAAAAGGATTCAATTTTTATACTTTGTCAATTGGAAATGTATTTTCCTCCAACTTTTTTTGATATAATGGTGCATTCAATGATTCATCTGGTTCGAGAAATAAAGCTTTGTGGACCTGTATATCATCATTGGATGTATCCTTTTGAAAGGTATATGAAAATATTAAAGGGGTATGTTAAAAATCTATATTGACCTGAAGCCTCCATTATTGAAAAGTATATTCTTGAGGAGGTAGTAGAGTTTTGTATGAGCTACTTGGCTGCAGCGCAACACATAGGTTTGCCTCCATCTCGCTATGAATGAGTTAATAATGAGGGAAAGGGGATTCACGGATTGAAAGTCAAATCATTGTCAGCTGAACAGATGATGAAGTTAGAATCATACATATTGAATAACATAGCTGATGCTCAACGGTATATCACATTGCATATTAATGAGTTGAAACAATGTCATCCAAAGAAGAAAGAAATGTGGATTTTGAATGAGCACAACAGAACTTTTTTGTCATGGATTAAAAAGACTTTGCTTGGTAGATTAGATGTATCAGAGACATTAAAATGGATAGTGGGTTGTCCATGTTTAAATGTGATAACATGGTATGGTTATGACATTAATGGATATACATTTCATACAAAAGCTCCGGACAACAGAAGTGCAGTTCAGAATAGTGGTGTATTGGTGTTTGCAGAAGGAATGCATTTTTCGAGTGCTAAGGATAAAAACCCAATTTCTGCATCAAGTGAATATTATGGAGTGATTGAAGACATATGGGAGGTTGATTACATTAAAATTAAAGTTCTCGTTTTTAACTGTAAATGGATTAACGGTAACAACAGTGACAGACACGATGAATTTGGAATGACACTTTTTAATCTGAATAGATTGGAAGACACAATTGATTATTTTATAATGGAATCACATGCAAAAAAAAATTTCTATGCAGTAGAGCAATCAGATATGCAGTGGGCTGTTGATTTACAAGGGAAAAAACAATATGTTGGTGAGGATGAAGTTGATGAATATGCTGATTTATGTGAGATCCCTACTTCCATGGAAAGATTAACATAACATAATTATGATCATGTTGAAGACATAGTTTGTGCCATAAGGAACAATCATGATGAAGGAATTTGGGAAAACAATCCATTTGTACATTCCTAAAATTACGGGTAACATATGTTAATTTCTTGTTTACATTTATTTTTTCCATAAATGTTAGATATTGTAAGTTTTTTACTTATTAAAACATGTTTTAAAACAAAATAAGTATATGTTTTTGTTTGCTTTAATTTTTTTTTATTTTACTTTATCATGTTTATAACCATTAGATGAATTATATATCTATTATTTTTGTTCACTGACAATTACTTTACCATGTTTACCAGGTTTATCATTTTTACCATGTTTACCATCTTGACCATCTTTACCATATTTACCATCTTTACCATTGTTTAACATGCTTACCATATTCCAAATGTTTACTATTATGTAACTTAGTACACTTATCTCTTTTCTGATTACAGTAGTTGAAGTGCCCAGATCAGTGTGAATCACTGAGAGGGGGAGGGGGTGAATCAGTGATCCCTTAAAACTTTTTACTAATTGATTCTTAATCAATTAAACCTCTATGGCTGGTTAAAGCCTCGATCCACTCTTCTTGTATCTCTCAACCTTTCCCGGATAATGCAGTAATGAAAAGGCACAGGACACAAGGATTTACAAGGTTCGGCACCAAAGGCCTACATCCTTGCCATGCTCTCCAAGCATGGATTCTCCCATTATAACTTGTTAGAATTACAATGGTCGATACAGCTTCCCACCGTATCTCTCCTGAGTCCCACAGGAGGGTCTTTATACTGCGTCCCACAGTGTTACCAGAGTCCCACTGGCCTGCTCCAGAATCCCACTGAAGACTTCTTCTCCCTGAGTCCCACAGGGTCTTCTCCTGGCTCCTCGAGTCACACGAGTAGCTCTTCTTCACTTTAAGTTCTTCAAGTAACTTCAGCAGCCTGGGATAAAGGCTGCTGGCCTTGCTCTTCTCTTCTGATCACTTGTGGTTGATCAGGGCTTCTCGTCTAGCTCAGGCTTTATCTCCTTCTTCTGGATGACCTGGCTTCTCTCTTCAACTACTGAATGCTCAGACAACTGATATCTTTATCTTCGGTCTGGTCCAGTCTCACTTCACTTCAACATCATGCACTGAGTGCATGGCAACTCTTCAAGATCTTCAAGTCTTGGACTCCTCAGATGCACACCACTGATTTAGCACTGTTCACGTGTGCACGTGCATGCATGCATGCATGCACTTTCCCTTTCCTCTTCTTGGTGCAGAAGACCCACAAAGGGTGTAATCACTTTTGAGCACACACCTACTTCTCAGACTTCACACACTTTATGGAATTTGCTTACACACTAGAATGTGTGTTATACTTTAGTGTGGATGTCCTCCCTTTTCTTCTTCTATGGGTATACACACTTCTTAGTGCACACACTAGGTTCGGCCTTCACTTGTCACTTGTTAAGAACACACAAATTCATCATTTTTCACACACTTGATCTTGGCCTACTCCTCTATTCTTGCACGCACTCGGGCCGTAGGTGGTTCTTCAAGTTTTCACACACACACAAATGTGTGGTCTTCACTTCACCCACTTGCACACACAAAGCATGCCTCAGCCTCCTCTTGCACACACCCGAATACCAACACAAGGGCTACGACCTACTTCACTTGCACACACAAAGTATGTTCTTCAATTGTTCATTCACACAAAGTGTGCCCTCGGCCTTGCTTTCTCACTTCCACAAACAACCAAGCCTCGGGTTCTTCCTCACTTAGCACACAACCCGTAGGTATGTAATGCACTGCATCTTCATATTGCACTAAGCACACACACGAGACTTGGGCTATTCTCCTTCTCTTCTTGCACACACACGGCTTCTTCTTCAATTGCACACACACAGTGTATGTCTCGAACAAGGTGTGTTCAACCCGAACACAAACAAGGCGCGCAAGGGTCTTCTTGAGCCGCGGCCAACTTCTTCTCCAACAGCTGCACAAGGTATGAACCACGGCCTCTCTTCCTCAACACTGCCGCGCAAGCCTCACACCACACGGGCCGCGCAAGCCACGGGTGCAAGGCACCTCGGGCTTCAACCGTGGGCGCGCAAGATGTTGCGGCCACGGGTCTTCCTGTCGCGCAAGTGAGGCGCGCAGGGGACCTTTCAATTCTTTTTTCGCGCAAGAGGTGCGCAAAAGGAACCTATCGGAGCAAGGAATGCTCCGGGCTTCACTGCCGCGCAATTGTGCGCTCAGGGCTTCGACTTCGTGAGGCACAGAGTGCTTCTCACGGGACTTCCTTCTTCAAAAACTCAGCAACCTAATGAGAGCCTCGGCCTCTCTTTTTATAGGCAGAGAAACGCCTCGGATCATCCGCGTGTTAAATCTTGAATCACCGAAAGTTTCGGTTCTTTAAAATCTTTCCGAATCTTGAATCTACCTTCTCTGTTTCACGCGGCTTCTTTTATTATTTTCTTCCTCCTCGTGCATGCGATTTATAACGCATGCACGGCCTTCGTTTAGGCACAAACCATGCACAGCAATAATCCTCATGGCCTCGGCACTTCGTTTGCCTTCGGCCAAACTCCAAAATCTCCATACATTGCATGCACTTCCATTTTTACGCATGGTTGTGTTCAGTACATCCAGACGAACTCAATGGAGCCTTCGGCGTTGGAAATGGTGGCCCGGAGCTCGAGAACGAGTGGTCGGATGGCCTCTGGTTCAGCGATGTCGCGGGTGGCTTCGAGGTGTCCTCGGCCGAGCTCGAGGTTGAGGACGAAGCGGCAGCCGTCGGATCAGGTGATCGAAAGACATCGGACGGCTGGATCAGATCGCGGCGCCGCGGGATTAGATGAGCGGCTCGGATCGGGCGCGCGATGAATCGTGCGGCTGGGATTTGTTCCCGGTGAAAATCCCGCGTCCCACATCGAATTCTCTCGCGGAATTTCCGCGGTTTATAAAATAAGCGCTCCCCGCTTCTCCTCAATTGAATCTCCTCCCCTCTCGGTGCCGCCCCGCACCGAGTTCTTCTGCGGGCGCGCTCTGCGCCCACTCCTGCCACTCGGGCGCGCCACTGGCGCCCACTATGCGTGCCTTCGGGCGCGCGCGCTGCGCGGACTTCACCACCGCGTAGCTCGGGGCTTATACACGGCCCCCCTGCCTCTCGGGGGCTGGCCCCATGGGATCCCCTTGGGCGTGGTGACCTGGTCCCACATGTGCCTTGGGTTGAACCCTTAAGGCTGGCCTCCTTGGTGGCCTAATTTTTTGGCAAAGAACAGAATAATGCTTTGTATAAAAACAAAGTACTCAAGTGTAAAATGCCAAATCTTCCAAGCCATCTTCCTCATTTCTCCTTCTTCCTCTCTTCTTCTTCATTTGAAATTCCTCCATTATTGTCAACATGTATTCATCACTTAGGAATGGAATCCCAAACGGTTTCTTCTTCATCTCCTCTTCCATATGTGTTCAATACTTAGGAGGGACATTCTCGAAGGGTCTTCTTCATCAACCGAGCTCCTGAATCAAATAATTCTTCAATGTTCTTCATTGATCTAATCAGAGATCAATTGGATCAACTTCAAATTCACATGCACTAAGTGATAGTGCATGGACTTCATTAATGCACATCATCCACTTAGTAGTTGTGGATGGAACTCCTTTCAACTCCTCATGCATTGTGAAGACAATGCATGGTCTTCTATTCATGTTGTGACTTTGTATCATCTTGATACAAGTTCTTAGAACTTAAAGATCAGCTCATCAATCGTCTGATGTTCATGGAGAATGTTTCAACCATATTCTCCAATGCCACTTAGTGAATCTCCTAAGTGACATTCCTCTAAGTACCATGGCCTTTCTCCTTCATCACCATCACCATCACATCCTTTGACATTCACATCTTGACTCCTTGACATCCATTCATTCCAAGACAACTTCATGCCTCATTGACAACAAATGCAACACATTGCACTTCAATCTCCCCCTTTGTATTTGTTGTCAATACACTCCTTCATCACATATGAATGGGTCAATATGTGTGCCAATATTTCTCCCCCTTATTGGCAATCAAATGCAAAGGTGTGGTGTGGTTCTCTTCCACAATATCTCTTCCTCCCTTTGAAAAGTATTTTCTTGAAAAACACTGAGAGAGGGATGATATCACATGTTCTTCTTTAGCAAAGAACCTTTAGTTGATCAACTCTAAGTCTACTTGGGCTAACCCGGTGTAGAAAACAAGAGTGATGTAACCAAGGAACTCAATGCTGTCCAACATTCACTATACATGTGAGATCATGCTTAGGGGATTGAAATTTTTCAGATATAACAATGAATTTTCTAAATCCTGCACAACTTCACAAAACTCATTAGAAAGTTCAGGTGCAATGATAAAGCTCCCCCTTTCATCCATTTGTCTTCAATCCATACTCCCCCTTAATTGACAAGATAAACTCAATTAAGAAACAAGGGATGAAAGTATGATTGGAATACCTTCAGCTTTTCTCAAGATAGTATTAAATCTTAGAATACCATCTTCTCCAGATTGGCTCCCCCTCAAGGGGTGCTCTCCATTTTGTCCAAACCACTCTCCAGATGAGAATGATCATCATCTTCAATTCCCTGCAATGTTAGTACATGTAAATACCAATGTATAAGGGAATAAGATGGAACCTCCTTGGTTCATCAATGTGAACAACAAGGTTGAGAAGATTCTCTCAACCGAGATGTCCCATTTTCACCAGTCTTCACACTTGCACATTTGATCTTCATTGATGATTGTGCTGGTGTGGTTCTCAAAACATCTTCATGTGAAACCTTCTTCTTCCCTTTTGCTTTAGCAATTGCCAGAGCTTCATCTTCAACTCTTTGTAGTTCTCTGGCAAGTTGCAACTGATGTGGCCATATGACAAGTAAATCATTTGGAAGTGTGACCTCAGTTTTGGAAATTCCACATGGTTCTTTTGATGCTGTCAAGCTACCTTTCTTAGGCAACTTGTTTTCAATCAATCCCTTCTTCTTCTTCTGGATTGATTGTCTGTTTGAGTTCAGTTGGCTTCTATTGATTTCCATGGCTTGTTTGCAAAGATCCATGGTATGACCTTTCTTTCCACAGTAGAAGCATGTCTTCTTGGTGGTCCTACTGGATGACTCACCCTTCTTGGACTTAGACTCCAAGGTCTTCTCTTCATTTCTAAAACACTTCTTGGGAGCATTTTCTACTTTCTTCTTCTTGCTTCCCAAGGATTCCTTTTTAGCCAGGTTCAGTGATCTTCTCTTCTTTTCATCTTTGAATACAGTTGGAGATTGACATGTATCATTTTGACCACTTTTGCAACCATCCCAGATGTTGTCAAGTAATCCAAATCTGTTAGCAGTAAACAGATGTCTCTGGACCTGTGGATGCTGCTTCTTTTCTTCTGGCTTGCTCCCCCTAGGCATGGGCTTCCTCTGTGCTTTGGCATTCAGTGGATTGTACCAACAATCCTTTGCACAATGCCCATACTTGTTACAACACCAGCATTGTCCCACGAATCTTGACCTTTTCAGTCCTTCTGATTGTAGGGTAGTTTTCTTGACCTGTTGTGCTGTTTCAGGAGAGCTCTCTTTCTTTACTGTCTTCATCCATACTTGTTTGGATTCATTCTTCCATCCTGCACTTTTAGTAGAAACACTTTTAGAAGCAAGAGTACAAGATGGTATGGATGGTACCTTCTTTCTAGAAGATGTTGCACTTTTATTGGAGGATGTCTTTCTCTTAGAATCATCCTGCTCAAGGTTCACTTGAGTAGCAACATTTCTTCTTTCAGCTGACTGGGAGGATTCAGCTTTGGGTGATTGCTGATTTTTCAATATCACCTCTAGTTCTAAGTATTTCATGTTGAGGGAGTTCTTCTCATCCTCAACAGTTCTTAGCTTTCCTTCCCAATTTTCTTTCAGCTGATTCATCTGGTCATCATGCACCTTCTTTAATTCTTGCAATGAATTGTCCAGCTCCTTCACCCTTTTGACTTTGTCTTCTAGTTGAGCATCCCTGACAACCATTGACACTTTGTGCCTCTTTTCCAGTGCATGGAAAACTTCTTTGACCAATACTTTAAAGAATTATTTCTCAAAAAGGCTTCTCTGCAATTCTTCAGCAGTGTCTTCATATCTTTCATTGCAAAGAGATACTGTTTCATCTTTGGCATTTACCAGCTTTCTGAGAGTGTTGGTTATGCCAACCCTTTTAGCCAGCTGATCTTCCATAGCATTGGCTTCTTCTTCTAACTGTGATTTTTCTTCATGAAGATCATGGATGCCTGTAGCTATACACTTTGCCACTTCCATGGGAACTGTCTTCTGAAGATATTTGAGTGCACTCTGAAGATCATTCATTGTTTCAACTTCATCACAGCTAGGACAGGCTTTCTTCATCTTCTTGGCCTGTTTCTTCTTTCTATTTTTCTGAGTCTTGGCAGATATCTCCATTTGAGGCTGGTTGCTCTTTTCCTCAAATCTGCACTTCATGTAGACTCCCTTGGATCTTTTAGAGGTAACCTCCCTTTGATACCAATTGAAGTGCCCAGATCAGTGTGAATCACTGAGAGGGGGAGGGGGTGAATCAGTGATCCCTTAAAACTTTTTACTAATTGATTCTTAATCAATTAAACCTCTATGGCTGGTTAAAGCCTCGATCCACTCTTCTTGTATCTCTCAACCTTTCCCGGATAATGCAGTAATGAAAAGGCACAGGACACAAGGATTTACAAGGTTCGGCACCAAAGGCCTACATCCTTGCCATGCTCTCCAAGCATGGATTCTCCCATTATAACTTGTTAGAATTACAATGGTCGATACAGCTTCCCACCGTATCTCTCCTGAGTCCCACAGGAGGGTCTTTATACTGCGTCCCACAGTGTTACCAGATTCCCACTGGCCTGCTCCAGAATCCCACTGAAGACTTCTTCTCCCTGAGTCCCACAGGGTCTTCTCCTGGCTCCTCGAGTCACACGAGTAGCTCTTCTTCACTTTAAGTTCTTCAAGTAACTTCAGCAGCCTGGGATAAAGGCTGCTGGCCTTGCTCTTCTCTTCTGATCACTTGTGGTTGATCAGGGCTTCTCGTCTAGCTCAGGCTTTATCTCCTTCTTCTGGATGACCTGGCTTCTCTCTTCAACTACTGAATGCTCAGACAACTGATATCTTTATCTTCGGTCTGGTCCAGTCTCACTTCACTTCAACATCATGCACTGAGTGCATGGCAACTCTTCAAGATCTTCAAGTCTTGGACTCCTCAGATGCACACCACTGATTTAGCACTGTTCACGTGTGCACGTGCATGCATGCATGCATGCACTTTCCCTTTCCTCTTCTTGGTGCAGAAGACCCACAAAGGGTGTAATCACTTTTGAGCACACACCTACTTCTCAGACTTCACACACTTTATGCAATTTGCTTACACACTAGAATGTGTGTTATACTTTAGTGTGGATGTCCTCCCTTTTCTTCTTCTATGGGTATACACACTTCTTAGTGCACACACTAGGTTCGGCCTTCACTTGTCACTTGTTAAGAACACACAAATTCATCATTTTTCACACACTTGATCTTGGCCTACTCCTCTATTCTTGCACGCACTCGGGCCGTAGGTGGTTCTTCAAGTTTGCACACACACACAAATGTGTGGTCTTCACTTCACCCACTTGCACACACAAAGCATGCCTCGGCCTCCTCTTGCACACACCCGAATACCAACACAAGGGCTACGGCCTACTTCACTTGCACACACAAAGTATGTTCTTCAATTGTTCATTCACACAAAGTGTGCCCTCGGCCTTGCTTTCTCACTTCCACAAACAACCAAGCCTCGGGTTCTTCCTCACTTAGCACACAACCCGTAGGTATGTAATGCACTGCATCTTCATATTGCACTAAGCACACACACGAGACTTGGGCTATTCTCCGTCTCTTCTTGCACACACACGGCTTCTTCTTCAATTGCACACACACAGTGTATGTCTCGAACAAGGTGTGTTCAACCCGAACACAAACAAGGCGCGCAAGGGTCTTCTTGAGCTGCGGCCACCTTCTTCTCCAACAGCTGCACAAGGTATGAACCACGGCCTCTCTTCCTCAACACTGCCGCGCAAGCCTCACACCACACGGTCCGCGCAAGCCACGGGTGCAAGGCACCTCGGGCTTCAACCGTGGGCGCGCAAGATGTTGCGGCCACGGGTCTTCCTGTCGCGCAAGTGAGGCGCGCAGGGGACCTTTCAATTCTTCTTTCGCGCAAGAGGTGCGCAAAAGGAACCTCTCGGAGCAAGGAATGCTCCGGGCTTCACTGCCGCGCAAGTGTGCGCGCAGGGCTTCGACTTCGTGAGGCACAGAGTGCTTCTCACGGGACTTCCTTCTTCAAAAACTCAGCAACCTAATGAGAGCCTCGACCTCTCTTTTTATAGGCAGAGAAACGCCTCGGATCATCCGCGTGTTAAATCTTGAATCACCGAAAGTTTCGGTTCTTTAAAATCTTTCCGAATCTTGAATCTACCTTCTCTGTTTCACGCGGCTTCTTTTATTATTTTCTTCCTCCTCGTGCATGCGATTTATAACGCATGCACGGCCTTCGTTTAGGCACAAACCATGCACAGCAATAATCCTCATGGCCTCGGCACTTCGTTTGCCTTCGGCCAAACTCCAAAATCTCCATACATTGCATGCACTTCCATTTTTACGCATGGTTGTGTTCAGTACATCCAGACGAACTCAATGGAGCCTTCGGCGTTGGAAATGGTGGCCCGGAGCTCGAGAACGAGTGGTCGGATGGCCTCTGGTTCAGCGATGTCGCGGGTGGCTTCGAGGTGTCCTCGGCCGAGCTCGAGGTTGAGGACGAAGCGGCAGCCGTCGGATCAGGTGATCGAAAGACATCGGACGGCTGGATCAGATCGCGGCGCCGCGGGATTAGATGAGCGGCTCGGATCGGGCGCGCGATGAATCGTGCGGCTGGGATTTGTTCCCGGTGAAAATCCCGCGTCCCACATCGAATTCTCTCGCGGAATTTCCGCGGTTTATAAAATAAGCGCTCCCCGCTACTCCTCAATTGAATCTCCTCCCCTCTCAGTGCCGCCCCGCACCGAGTTCTTCTGCGGGCGCGCTCTGCGTCCACTCCTGCCACTCGGGCGCGCCACTGGCGCCCACTATGCGTGCCTTCGGGCGCGCGCGCTGCGCGGACTTCACCACCGCGTAGATCGGGGCTTATACACGGCCCCCCTACCTCTCGGGGGCTGGCCCCATGGGATCCCCTTGGGCGTGGTGACCTGGTCCCACATGTGCCTTGGGTTGAACCCTTAAGGCTGGCCTCCTTGGTGGCCTAATTTTTTGGCAAAGAACAGAATAATGCTTTGTATAAAAACAAAGTACTCAAGTGTAAAATGCCAAATCTTCCAAGCCATCTTCCTCATTTCTCCTTCTTCCTCTCTTCTTCTTCATTTGAAATTCCTCCATTATTGTCAACATGTATTCATCACTTAGGAATGGAATCCCAAACGGTTTCTTCTTCATCTCCTCTTCCATATGTGTTCAATACTTAGGAGGGACATTCTCGAAGGGTCTTCTTCATCAACCGAGCTCCTGAATCAAATAATTCTTCAATGTTCTTCATTGATCTAATCAGAGATCAATTGGATCAACTTCAAATTCACATGCACTAAGTGATAGTGCATGGACTTCATTAATGCACATCATCCACTTAGTAGTTGTGGATGGAACTCCTTTCAACTCCTCATGCATTGTGAAGACAATGCATGGTCTTCTATTCATGTTGTGACTTTGTATCATCTTGATACAAGTTCTTAGAACTTAAAGATCAGCTCATCAATCGTCTGATGTTCATGGAGAATGTTTCAACCATATTCTCCAATGCCACTTAGTGAATCTCCTAAGTGACATTCCTCTAAGTACCATGGCCATTCTCCTTCATCACCATCACCATCACATCCTTTGACATTCACATCTTGACTCCTTGACATCCATTCATTCCAAGACAACTTCATGCCTCATTGACAACAAATGCAACACATTGCACTTCAGTACTATTAAAATATTTGAATTTTTATATCTGTGAACTGACGTTTGTTTTTTTGATGTGAAGGATAATGACAGATCATTCAGATGATCAACCACATGATTCTGGAGAGGAGCATATTGCTAGTCATACCTCTGGGGATGAACATTCACATGCTGCTATTACGACAAAGAGTTCAAAGGTTGGTAAATGTGGGTGCACACATTTACCAAATCTATCACTTGACCATACGCAGGATCAGAGGATAGTCGTTGAGTTTGATGATGATGATATTCCTAGAGGTCCGAATGCAAATGATTTTAAGAGTTTTGTAGCATCTAAGGCTAAGATCAAAGTAAGAATTCTGTATGACGATTGGAGAAGTGTAGATAAATCGATTATCTCTCAGTTGTGGGAGATGATTTTGGTAAGATCTTTTGTCATTGTTTGACTATTTTTTTAATGTTTCTAGTATATATAATATGTTTAACCTCTTCTTTATCAGATGACATTTGATATTCCTGACACTGGAGGAGTCTGGAAGAAATGCTTATCGTTGGATGCCAAGAGATGGAGGGATTTCAAATCAACCCTCTCATCTGATTTCATTTATGGTCATAGGAGTCATGAAAATCCATGTCGTATATATCCATTTATAGATGAAGACACATGGAGACAGTTTTTTCAATGTAAAAGAAAAGAGTCATTTCTGGTAAGGGTAATGTAAAATTTTATAAACATTCTTATATAAATGATTTTATTAATGTTTTGTTAATGATTCCTTATTCTTAAATTACAGCAAACAAGGAAATCTCATCAGGAGATCCAATCTAAAAATGTATACCATCACTGTTTATATCGAGGAGGGTATGCATTATTGGAAGAACAAATGATGGCGGAAAAATTTCAACAACTATGAGATGAGTCTTCAAGCTCTGGAGAGGTGGCCCCTCCATCCCCTCCATCTAGAAATGAAAAAATGGACGAGAGCTCGGAAGGGAAAAAAAGGGAAATATCTTTCAGAATAATCATGAGTTGTAGCTGAGAGGATTGTAAGATACCTATTTTATTTATTTAAGTTAACTATTTTCTTCATATAATTTCAATCATTACAGAAATGTTCAATTAATTAATAAAGGACTCTCTTGAGGAGCAATGTTTAGAGGGGACATTTACAGCTACTAGGAGGGAAGATATTTTATTTGCAGCATTGGGAAGGCCCAAACATCCTGGTCGTGTAAGAGGATATCCGGCAGGTGTATCGGTAAGAAAAGTGTTTCCACTTTCTTTAACTTCTAACATTGAGGGGGTTTATAAAAAAATAGAATCCTTGGAGGCTGAAGTTCATAATATTAATGCGACGATGGAGGAAAAGATTAGAGAGTCAGTGCAGTCTATGTTTGCAGAAATGCAAAGACAATTTTAGACTGCAGCTCCCACTCCTCCACCTCCCCCTGCAGACCCCATTATTTATCCTCCACCTCCGCCAGTAGCACCCACTCCCCCACCTCAGCCTACGGACCCCATTTTTTATCCTACGCCTCCGCCGCAGCTTCCTTATTATTGCGAGTTGTATGTTGATGATTATCAACATCATATAGTAGCATATGGGTTGGTATATTGTATAGGAGATACAGTTCATCATCAACAATTAGAGGTAGAGAATCACAGGGTCACTGTACAAGATATTATAGATAGATCAGCTAGGGTACCAATACCTACAGATGAGGTGGCGACAGTTGGACAAAGTATCGACCATATTTTAATTTGGCCATCCAGACATCTTCGACTCATTACCATAGAGGTATGAATGTTATATCTTTTATTTTATTTTTTATTAAAGTTGTTTTATCATTTGAAAACTAATATATTTTTCAATTTTTTTACAGGAACACTTCAATGTTAAAGAAATACTGTATAGACAACAACAAAGACAAATGGCAATGACAACAGATACATATTCAAATGGTCTTGACAGATTTTCAAGATATTCACATTTGTTTTCAGGTTATTATGAGTTTCCAATGGAAGCTCATGTTTGTGGACATGAAATAAGAGTGGGGATTATAAAAACTGATATCATGGAGGTTGTTACTGGAGATAAGTTGGGCATCAACATGGTGAAATTTTTTTCCATGTAAGTCATAACACCTTTTCCCTGCGTTATATTTATTAAAAATGTATACTTATGTATGTTTTGTATTAGGTATCATTATAAAATTTGTGTGAGTAATGAGCTGACAAAAGTATATGGATTCATGGACCCTCAATTGATTTCCCCTGAAGCATGTGCATTGAATGAGGAACAAAGAGTGGTTTATATTGCTGAAAGATTTGAAAAGAATATAATCACACAATGTTGGATGATGCCTTTTTGTGAGAGGTATGAAACACATTTCTCTCAAAGAGTTAATTATCTTTTAACATAAAAAACCACTAACATCAAATTTCCTTTTATCAGTGATCATTGGATGTTAGGGGTTTTTTTCCCAAGAGAGAATGCCCTTTATTGGATATGCTCTATCCATGGTGATGTGCAGGATAGTTTTAAGAATATATTGGAAAGGTAAGTTTCAATTTCTCAATAGTTTTATATATTATAATGAATTTTAAATTCACCCCATTCGTATTATTTTCTAATAGTGGATGGTCCTACTTTAGAAAAAACACAAATAAAAGAGGTGCAAAGATCAAATATGTAAATCCGAAGGTAAATATCCATTTATAAATTGTACTTTTTGATTTATTACATAAAAATAATATATTTAATTTACAGTCATTCAAACAGAATTGTCATGAACAACAAGGCCTCATTGAATGCAGATATTATATGTTAAGATTTATGTATGAAATAATAACAACTGGGACAGTTGTGAATTTTGACCTGGTACGATTTCCTCTTAAACTTTTCCATAATATTTCAATTTGATTTATTAATTATACACGTTAACTACTTTCTTTTTCATTTGTAGATTTTTGATGCCCATAAACCCTATACTGCTGAAGACATAAAACACATACAAGTGGAGTGGTCAAATTATTTTACAGGTTTAATTGAATTTTAGTTGTTGGTAATGTAAAATGTAATTTTGAATATTGTCGTTGTAATTGTGTATTTGGTAGTTGTTTAGGTTGGATTTAGTTTTTTTGAAGTTGATAGTGTAAGTTTTGAATGTTATATAAGTGAATGTTTAATTTTTATCTGCATCTTGTTTTGGTCTACTTATGATGGTTTTTCTGGTATGGATTTGGGTTTGTAGGGGAGGGGTTCCAAGGGTGTGGGGGTGTGTTCAGTGGGGTTGGGGGGTGTCCAGCGGTCTGGAAGGGCTGTCGGGTGGGGTGGGGGATAGTCCAGGGGGGTGGCAGGGCTGTCCAGGGGTTTGGGAAGGCGGTCTAGGGGTGTGGGAGTGCTGTCCAGGGGTGGGGGTATACATGAGGGTGGGGGGGGGGGGGGGGGGTTGTCTAGGGGTGTGGTGGGGGCTATCAAGTGGGGTGAGGGGGTGCTGTTCAGGCAGGTGGGGGGTTGTCGAGGGGTGTTTGGGGATGTCCGGGGGTCAGGGGGCAGTCCAGGAGTGTGGTGGGGGCTCCAATGGGGTGAGGGAGGGCTGTCCAAGGGGTATACATGAGGGTGGAAGCTCCAATGGGGTGAGGGAAGGATGTCCAGGGGTATACATGAGGGTGAGGTCTCCAAAGAGGTGTGGGAGGGATGTACATGGGGTATACATGAGGGTGGGGGCTATCTAAGGGGTAAGTTTTATATGTTATCAATGTACATGCTTAATTTTGATCTACTTCTGTTTTTGTGGTACAATTTCCTGATTTGTTTTCTGGTTGATTCTGGTGGAGATCAGATGACTGCGTTCAATTTTTTTTTAAAAAAAATTGGGTTTATCACATTGGTTATTTAATAACCGACGTGATAAAAGGCATGGGAAATGGTTTATCACGTCTGTTATTTAATAACCGATGTGATAAAAGGCCTAGAAAATGGTTTATCACGTCGGCTATTTAATAACCGACGTGATAAACCCCCCTCCCCCGGTGTATCTCAGTGGTTATATAATAACTGATGGGATAAACCCCCCTTACCCCATTTTATCACGGCGGTTATATAATAACCGACGTGATAAACCCCCCTCCCCTAGTTTATCACGTCGGTTATTAAAAAACTGACGTGATAAATCCTCCGCCCCCGGTTTATCACATCGGTTGTTTAAGAACCGACGTGATAACCCCCCTGGTTGATCACGTCGGTTGTTTAAGAACCGACGTGATGACCCCCCCCCCCAGTTTATCACGACGGTTCTATAACAATAAATGTGATAAACCCCCCGCCCCATGGTTTATCACGTCGGTTCTTTCATAACCGACGTGATAGACCATTTCCCCGTCTTTTTATCACGTCGGTTTTTTAAGAACCGACGTGATAAACCATTTTCCAGGCCTTTTATCATGTCGGTTGTTAAATAACTGACGTGATAAACCCTTCCCATTTTATTTATCACGTCGGTTCTAAAATAACCGACGTCATAAAAATCGCGATTTTATGTTTTTGACGTCGGTTTTTAAATAACTGACGTCAAAAACGTTATTTATAACGTCACCCATATTAATGTCGACTAGAAACCGACGTAAAAAATGAAAAATAACCGACGTAAAAAACGTTTTATGCACTAGTGATCATTAGAACATAGGTGAATTTTCAACATTGATAGGGTAAGTTATAACCTGATCAAACCCATGTACTCATTAATTACATGAATGATGTGTGGTTTAGAAATTAGTGGATTGATCAGGATAATTCATGGGTTGAGGGTGATAATGAAATGTATTAAAGGATGAGTTCTACATCCCATAGCCCCGATAGAGGTGTATCATGATGATATATGACACCAAAAAAAAATTTGGACATAATTTGGACATTGAAAATGGATTGGGTGTCAATGGGATAAGATTCATACCCCTTGGTGAGATTTAATGTGGAATCATGCGTGATTAGAGATATAAAGGAATGACCGTAAATCCATGTGAAGAACCTTGGTTTCTACTAAAAACCTAAATACATGATGTTTAGTCCCATAACACACACTGTACACCCCTTGGCTATGATCTTAGGGTTTTTGGGTGACTTAAGGATCACAAATCATGTGGCCAGACCCACAAACAATATGACCCTCCCTAGGTGGTTAAGCCATGTGCCAACTTCCCTTGGACATGAACCGATGTCGGAGTAAAACCCATGTAATCTTGGAGTACATGAGATAACCCAGGGGTATATAGGAATATCATGGTACGTAAGCTTTTCTAGGTACATGAGAACGACCTAAATTTCATGAGCACAGTAGGAGAACACGGGCTCGCCCTGGGTGGATGAGACATGCCCTATGGAACACTTACATATAATTTAGTATAATATGGAAATACAAACCATGTGATGGGAGTACAAGACCATTATTCAAGGTGAGGTCACATGCTGTGTTAATCCTGGTACATTCTTTGTACTTTTCTCAAGATCATCCACCATTTATATTTACTTCTTATGGAATTGGATTTTGGCCCGTGAGTGGTATATCCTAAGATGTTTACCATGTAGAGGAATATGGTATTCTTAATTTTGGATTTTCAGATACAACATGAGATGTTGATAACATTATTCATTGTTAAGAAATGATGGACCAATATTAATGATTAGACAAGATCATTACATTTAGGTGTGGGTTGGAATCCCCCATGTCACACCCGGTTTTACAATCCCCATACACCTTACACTAGTTCAGTGGTACCCCCTAACACAATAGGGAATGGGTCTTTACCCATTGAGTGGAACCCCCTATTATACTTGGTTTTGCGTCCTCTAAACATTAAGTGGAACCCTCATATAGTACTACAATTCATTCCATTTACCCACTTAATGTGAGCCCCCTTATGCATTAGAGAGTGGATACTCTATCTATCCAACTAAGTGGCACACCAACATTGCTAATGGTCATGGTTATTCTATTGGATATTACGACCCTTCATACTGTGGATTAGTTGGGATTGGTGAGTTCTCCCCATGTATTTCTCAAATAAAACATTTAATATTTTGGGCATCGATGATGGAAAATTGGAGCTGTATACATTATCAACATCACAGAATGGGATCTAGATATGATGATCTACTTTGTATCTCTTCTTGGATTATTTGTGATCTTATATATATATATATATTTATGGGTTTAATTCCCCTATTTATTTGGATTTAGCTGGACTTTTTGAATATTTTTATCACCCCCTTTTTAGTTTTTTTTGGATTTTTTCTAGCTATGTATATACTCATCCTTACATAGAATTATTCTACTCATGTCATTCTTATGAAGATGATAGACCATTTGGTGGTAAAAATAGTGGATCATCATGATACTCAAGAGCATATTCTTTCTATGGTGGTCTGGTTTGGAGATCATGAGCTGGGCTCTCTCATCATCTATTCATTCATGTTTTTGTTAGGTTTGGAATTCATTTCTAGTTAGTTGTGTATTTTTCCTCATTAAACATTTATTTTTAATCTAGCATACTCAGTTTTACCACCTTGATGTTATTATATACATGGTAAACTCTTAATGATACTATCAATTATTATTCTACACTATTGCACGAATAAGGCTGAGTATATGCATAGTTGTACATTAGGATAAGGACAAACATTTAATGTTATGCCTTCTAGACACTTATCACCAACCCAAGCCTATTGTAAATAGGCTTGGGGTTGTGAAGAATTAATCATCTACAAGATAGGAGGACCCCTGTGGTTATGGTTGTTACAAAGCAGTATTAGATCTATTCAAACCATATGATGGTGTTCAGTGTTGCACACTTATCTGGAATTGGTTGGGACATAGGGAAATAATGGAAGAGTGTATCGAGTGAAACATTCATTCTAGGAAACCAATTTTTTGTGTATAAGTTGATGTATCTACACACCAAGACTCTGACTACTTTCTTTTAAACTTGGAATATTGAGACATTGGTATTAGGTAATAATAGTAAATTAATCATATATGACTATGGACTTGGAGTTTCCTTTTTGAGTAATCTCCCTATATATATATTATCATATAAATATTGTGCATCTTGATCACTTTCAAGTTTCATATATAAGGATATTGAGATGGGTTACATATTCTAGATCGCAACAATTATTTTATGAGATATATGGCCCTAGTTCATGGTCCATCCCATGAGGTGTTTCCTCAAGGTGGGTAGATAGTAGCACGCCTACCTATTGAGAAAAAGATTTTACTAGTAGGACATAGATGATGCGTATATGATTAACATGCTTTGTGAGTTTATCATCAAAGACCACTAAAGTTCTATAATGAGATATATCCAAAAGAATTATAGGATTGAATCATTTGGGTGATATGAGTCTTCAGGATCATGGAGACCTGGACAAATCAGATGGTTATTCTATAATACAGTCTTTTCTAGGGAGTAGTATGGGACTAGTGGATACTAATCTGGTACACTCATGATGAAAAAAATCCCTCTTGGTCTATCTTCCAGTTTCTATTTTATGAGGACCATTACCACTTCTTCTAATGAATATTTTAGATACATGATATTTTTTATTAGCATCAAGATAGATTGATAGTTTAGGATTATGTTGTAAGGTTTGGTAATCTTACAATTTACTACCTCAACATAGTTTGAGGTGGTTACTTTAAGGAATGAATGTTATAGCACGGTTATTATTGAGAAAAAATCCATCAAGGTAAGATTGTAGTGTTTTGGGTTGATTGTTTTATTGAAAATGCGTTTTTCCATTGTTATTTATGGAGTTGGAGAGATAATGTTGACATGGTATGTTGAAAATATCCAATAAAAATGAATAGATTCATTGTGAATGGTAAATTCCCATGGTGCTTTGCAAATATGGGGAGCATCATGAACAAAATGGGAGAGAATAGTGAAATGGTGATGATATGGTTGGAAGATTTTAGAATTAAAGGAAAATCCTAGAAATATGCCTCTACCCCTTTATAAAATTAGTGAGTCTTAACAAAGATTATAAGGCTCCAGATTCATGAATGATGTGTGTCATGGTAGTTCTTGAGAAAATGTTCACATTGAAAGGTGGTTCACGAAGGCTTAAAGGATGACTAAAAATAGTTTGAATCACAAAAGTATTGAAGGTAACGTAGTCCATGAAAAGTTGACTGAATGTAATCATTGATAAGGCTAGTTGAGCTTCTCAAAAGAGCTGATTTTTGAGAATGTTGGTTTCTTCATGAATTCTATTTATGGTTTATGAAAGTAGTGTGCTTTGTGATGGTAGTGAGCATCAGAAAAGTGATCAAGAAAGTATTTTCTAGTAAATATATGGTAATGGGGTATTCATTAATTGGATGAAAGTTGAACATTAATAGAAAACATATCTATAGTTGATGATACATTAAATATTGATAATGAAGTGATATACTTTTCCATAAACTATGGGTGAATCTCTTCCATGAATAGTTAATAATATAAGAGGAATAAGGTGATCCTTTTCACCAGTAGTGAGCTAGAGAAAGAAAATCATAACATGTCCTTTGGGAAAGTAATGAGCTGACCATAAACCTTTCAAATGAAGTCAGACTTAACATAGAAGTGATATATCCTGAACCTTTTATTTTAGCAGTGAGACTTTTTTGATTAGGTACATCAACACATCACTATTTTATGATTCATAGACATTTCCCATTCAGGGTGAACCATGTAAAATTGTTGTGTGTAGTGCATGATATCGTTTCTATTTATACACTGATATAGGATAAGAAGAGAAGATTTTTTTATCCCAGAAACAATATTTGAAGTGCTAGTTATTTTAATTGGTCATAAACTGATTCAACCACTAGAAGGGTATTTAACCTAGTTGGGCTAACAATTTGTATTAGAGTATGGTTAGAAGTATGTTATTATCTCTTAGTAGAATAAATAGATTTTGTTAATCATAAAGGTATTCTAATATTCTATGGAGAAAATATTCTGTTATGGAAGATTCATATTTAGAACTATTTCTTATAATTTGGAATGGATGTCTTTATAGTAGTGATGTATGGAATTTTTTTTCAATATTGACAATGGTGATTTATTATAAGTTGACCAAAGAAAATTGGATACTAATGCTAATAAAATCAATGATTTCCGGGGATCCCTGTCGAATGAAATATATTTTCATATGTTGTCATGTAAGTCATTAGAAGAAATGTGGGAAAATCTATTTAATATTGAAAAGGGTGACTCAAAAATAAAATAATCAAAGATGAAGGTTATATAAACCAAGTATGACGATATCAAAATGAACCACAATGAATCCGTTAATTCATTCTTTGACTGGGTTAATGTCATTTTGTAAGACATTCTTGTCCATAGAGAAATTATGGATGATTTAAATATTTTCAAGAACATCTTGAGAAGACTACCACCTTAATTCAATCTAAAGTTTCTGATTTCAAATATAATGATCCTAATGGGATGACATTGGTTAGACTGAATAGTACTCTTATATTATAGCATATGGGAAATGATAATAATGAGTTTCTTTAAAAGGGGAAGTCTAAATAAGTGGAATTCAAGGAAAAAAATAAGATCACTATAGAAGATTGGGGGGAAGAGTAATTTTCAGATAAAGTCAAGTCAATTCATTAACCAAATTTATAAACAGGAAACCAATGTATCAAAAGGAAATATCCACATTCATTCTTTTGATGTCAAAAGGATGGGTATCTTTTAGCAAGGTTCCCAAAGATGATTTTTTATGATGATGAATATGAAATGGGAATTCCTAAGAATAGGGCTTTAGTCTACATGAAAGGGAAGAATTTTTTTTTCAAAAATAAGAAACTACTTTCAAAAGAAGATGATAGTTCAGAAGAATATTTGGTAGAAGTGTTAGAGGAATTCAAGGATCATGAAGAAGATGATATCGCGGAAGTGGTATAAAATTGAGAAATAAGGGAAGAAAGTGACAATGAAGAAGAATAAGTCTAAGGAAGAGATGAACTTCATCGTAAATTATAAGTTTCTATTAATGAAATAGATGTTTTGAGATCCAGAATAATGAAATCCAACAAATTGTTTCATGATGCCAAAATTTATATGTTGTAGTATGTAGAAGAGAAGTATGAGATGAATGTAGAAATTGAAAAACTGATGTCTTCAATTATAAAGAGCACAAAAAATGTTGTTGATTACAAGATAAAAATGGAAGGAAAAGAGAAATCGATTATATTAATAACACTATGAATGATCAAATCAAGCGTATCAAAGAGCCTGAAGTGGAAGTAGTCGGCCTTAAGATAAGTTTAATGGATCATGATAAACTCTTGAAATGAAAAAATAGAAAAGATGTTAGTGGAAAATAGAGAAAAGATACAAGTGGAAAATGGTGATCCAATAGAACAAATTCAATAGTCAAATCAAAATGGCAAGGCTTGTATGAGGATTTATGAAAAGGAAAAAAATGGTTGAAGTCAGAAATAAAAATCTTACACTAAGATTTAAGATTGATATGGGTATGAATCA
The DNA here is from genome assembly GCA_963277665.1 of Viscum album. Classification (NCBI taxonomy): domain Eukaryota; kingdom Viridiplantae; phylum Streptophyta; class Magnoliopsida; order Santalales; family Viscaceae; genus Viscum; species Viscum album. Next base: position 1,764,815,680 of record OY728123.1, read on the forward strand.
AAACCAAAATATTCAAATAACCTATGGGATAATAAAAAGTGTAATATTTTTTCACAGAAATGTACCCCACATGACATGTCATTGTTTTAGAAATATGAGATGCTTCCAAAATGTATGTTCCATATACAAGAGGCAACAAATGAAACAAGTCCCCTAGATATAGCCATACAGAACACAATATTGCAAAACACCATTTTATTGTCATTATTTTATGTGTTGAGGATTCAGTCACATGGAAAAATACTTTACATCAATAATTCAAGTAAATATTCCAAGTAAGAATAAATTTTGTCATAAGAAACAAATCAATGTATAATCAAAGTAGATAAAAATCAAAAATTGGTTTGAAAATATACAATATGAAGTTAGTCCATCATACTCTGAGGAAGGTAAATATTATCAATCCTTATCAGGTATAAAATAAAAAATGTGGATCAAAAAGAAAATATTTGAGAATGTAGTGTTTGCATATATTTCTTTTAAAGCATCATATCACAATAGAACATGAATCGTTGATAGTGGATGCACCACTCATATGATAGGAAATAATGATATGGTGGCTGGAATCAGGTACGATAAGGAATGTATTGAATGATTTGGTAATGATGAAAGCTAAATATTTTTCACTCATGAGAATCCATGTTTGGGGAAAAGACATGAGACATGAAGATGTCTTGGTTATTGAACGTATCATTCACAACATTCTAAGTGTATGCTATATATGTGACTTAGGACATGCCATAATATTTTCCATGGAATTATGTTTTATCAATGAAAAATATGGTGCAATTGTTTTTAAGGGAAAGAGTACAAAATATAGTCTTTACCTTATGAGTGGAGAAGAAGATATATGCTTTCAATCCATGGAAATAGAACACAAGTTATGTCATAAACATCTTGGTCACTTGATCTAAATGTCCATGGAAGATCAGGAGAAATTTTATGTTTATCATGGCCTACCAAGATTACCATGTGATCATACCCATATGTGTGATGCCTATTAAAAAGGGAACACCATTCAAAAGACCTATATGGAAAAAGATAAATGTTCAACAAAAGTGATTGAGTTGGTATATATTGATGGGTGTAGACCTATTTCACCAAGTGAATTTTTTTAGTAGGATATATTATGTTTTGTTAATTGATGATTTTACTAGAATGAAATGGGTTGCAATCATTACCCAAAAATCTGAGGTGTTCACCTTCATAGCATCTTATTTGAGGAAAGTTGAAATTATGTTGGGATAATGAATCTAGAATATTTGAACAGATAATTGAAAGAGTTCACAAATTTCCAAGTGTAGTATTGTTTTAAGAAACATGGGATAAGGCACCACATTTATGTAGTGAGAAATCCTGAGTAAAATGGAGTAGTCGAGAGAAGAAATCAAATTATCAACAACATGGAAAGAACAATTCTCATCGAGAAAGACATTCTATCAAGGTTTTGGAAAGCAGTAGTGACTAAATCAGTATACTAATCAAATTGAGTTTTATTATGTTTTAAATAATATATGACCCCATATGATCTATGGTATAGAAAGAAGCCTACATTTAAGTACATTTGAGTCTTTATAAGTAAGTGTTTCACTCTCAATAAGGAGAAATAAAGGATGTTTGAATCCTCTAGATATGAATGAAAATTTATTGGATAATAAAATAAAATAAAAGTATATAAAAGATTTAATAAGTTCTTGGGAATGATAATTCAAAAAAATGATGTAACTATAGTAGAGAATGAGAAGAATTTTCCTCAAATACAAGATTAGTCTCAAGAGGATAGTGATGATGATATATGAATATATGAAGATGTTCTAGTTTTAGAGGCTGATTCAAAAAGAATATTTAGATTATGAAAATAATGATAACAAACTAGTATCTACAAAACAGTAGAAGATAATTTCCAAAATAGATAGATATAATATAATCAATGATTAGACAACGCCTGTAGAGACAAGGATGATGAAGAATATTCAACAAGCATCATTCCTATCACAGGTAGAGCCTTAATGTTTTGAGGAAGCACCTAGAGATGACAACTGGGTCTAGGACATGAGTAAATAGCATGACCAAATTGATATGAATCAGATATGTGATATTGTTTTGTAACTAATTGATAAAAATTTCATTGGGACTAAATGGGTCTTTCACAACAAGATGGACATGATTGGAATAGTTATTAGAAACAAAACACGAAAAGTTTTCAAATGGTACTCCCAGATAAAGGGTATCGATGTTGGTGAAATATTTTTACATATAGAAAGGCTAGAGACAATGCGATTATTATTTTTATAGTAGTGAAAATAATGTTCGATTTTTTCTGGATGGATGTGATGTCTTGAATTCTTAATTGGGTTTTGGAAGAAGAATTTTATATTGATAAGAAGAGTGCTATCTTATTCATGAAGATGAGAAATGAATTTTTCAGCTGATGATGGCACTATATTGGTTGAAGAAAGCACCAAGAGCAGTGTGACGACCCAAAATTTCATTAATGAAAATTACTTTTAATCTATTTAAATGTCTAATTTTGTAAAGTAGTTATCAAAACATATACACTTGGTTTTATGTTTTTGGATTTTTAAATACCATTAATAATTTTTATTGTTGCGAATATAGTTGTTGAACAGTGATCACATGATTAGTATAAATATAGGTCTTTAAGAAATCCAATTTACTCTGACAAAGGAAGCGATGGCCTCATCTAGTAGAATTACTCCATACAAAGCCCATTTTTCATACCTCGGAAAGGATGTGGTGTCACTGGGATTCACACCTGACCAATCCCAACCTGAGATTCCACATGTTAAGCTTGAAAGGAACCGCCTATGGGAGAAGTGTAAAATAATTGAGATTGCCACTCGAGCGATGTTATCTGAGAAACCCAAAGATTCTATCACCATCTCACACCGTAGCCTTCATTCTTATATAGGTGTTATAATGGTTTATGTAACAAGACCTTGGCACTATAATTATATGCGTTATTTTTGTATATAATAAAGAATATACATTTGTTTTATTATTGTAACTTTGTAAATATTGTTTAAAGCACAAATAGTACTTTTACTTAATATTCAATTAAGAAATATATTTTGAAGAAATAATGGATTTTTGAATTAAATAATATTATAATAAAATATTATTTCTAAATTAATTTTTTTTAAATGTAAATGATCGTATAATTTTTTATGAATATAATTGTGATTTTTATTATGTTTTGAATGCAATTTTTATCAAAACACATGAATTTTTGATAAATGTCGGTTTTTTTAAAGTAAAAATTTATTTAGAAAATTATTTATACAAATGAATATTGTTTTTTGAAATCACTATGTAGAAATTATCCAACGGTGAATTTTTCATAATTTTCTGAGAATCAATTTTTAGGTAAATATTAAATACCGTTTAATTATATAATGTGTTTTATGACATCATAATAACCTAATAGTGATGTAATAAAATAAAATAAATGATATTTTATCCCAATATATGTTTTACCATTAATATAATATTATTTTAGGGTTGTTTTATTTATTTTACAATGCTTTAGTGGACCCTCTAATAATTATAAAACTTTTTATCTTTTTCAATTGATTTTCATGAGAGTGTGACTCACGTACACATAAGTAAGAATAATATTTTAATATGTTATTAAATTTTCCGTATAATATAATGTTTTACACACCCCTTTTGAAAATACCATGGGCATACACCATGGGTTGGTTTGTGGTTTTGATTAGTTTAATGCATGGTGTCCCAAACCTAAATAATAATTAATTCCCCCTTTTTCCTATATAATCCCACATAAGATCCCACTTCCTCTTTACTAAAATCTTTTGGAGCTCTACCAAACTCTTCCCTATTATCTATATAATCCTCCTAAGGTTCCTTGAGCTCCCAATAAGCTTCTTCGAAGCCATTCCCAAGCCATTGGAATTACACGTCCAAGTAAGAAATTTATTATTTTCTCATTTTCACCTGAATATATTTATATTGTCATGCTCTTTTATTTTCAATTAAAAATGTTGGGATATGATTTTTCACCTCCCCTACACTTAAATTCTTATTTTTTAATGATTAGAGACCTATTTGTCTCTAATTAATGCATCCCATGTACACCTGTTACCATGCCGAAATTCGGTATGGGATTTCTTCCATTCTCATTTTTGTACAAATTTATTTATGTTGTTATAAACTTTTGATTCCAATTTAAAATGTTTGGGTATGATTTTTAACCTCCGCCATATAACTTTACTTATGTAGTAATGATAATAGACACCTTTCTCTCTCATTAATGCCTCCCTGGACACCCGTTACCATGCTGAAATTTGGTAAGGGATTTATTCCTTTCTCATTTTCACCAAATTTAATTATGTTGTTATACCCTTTTAATTTCAATTAAAGATACTAGAGTATTATTTCTCACATCCCCCATATAGACCTCTTTATTATAGAATGATTATATACCCCTTACTCTCTCATTAATGCCTCCCATGTACATCTGTTACCATAGTGAAATTCAGAAAGCGATTTCTTCCTTTCTCATTTTTGTCCAAATATAATTATGTTGTTATACACTACTAATTTCCATTATTAATGTTGGGGTATAATTTTTCAACTCCATCATACATACATCCTTATTATTGAATTATAAGATACCCCTTACTCTCTCATTAATGCCTCCCATGCACTCCTGTTACCATGCCGAAATTCAGTAAGGGATTTCTTCATTTCCCATTTTCATCATAATTTATATATATAGTTATGCCCATTTAATTTCAATTAAAAATGTTGGATTATGATTTCAAACCTCCCATATACTTCCCTCCTTATGTTTGAATGATTATATACCTCTTTCTCTATAATTAATGCCTCCCATGTACACCCATTACCATGCTGAAATTCCATAAGGGATTTCTTCCTTTTAATTTGTTTCCAAATTTCATTATGTTGTTATATAATTTTTTTCTAATTAAAAATGTTGGGGTATGATTTAGAACCTTCCCCATAATAAAATATTTATTTTTTAATGATCTTAATCCTCTTTCTCTCTCATCAATGCCTCCCATGTACACCTGTTACCATGTCGAAATTCAGTAAGAAATTTCTCACTTCACATTTACACTCAAGCAATTATTTTGTATTATGAATAAAAATTACATTAAATATGTCGGTAAACATATCAATATGACAACTTACTATACATTTAATTTATATATGATGAGAAAAACCATTCTCTCTCATCAACCATTTTTTTGAATTCTAATGTCACGTCGTTATGCTGTTAAAATTGTGCAGCGAATTTCCAAGAAAAAGTCATTGTGTAGTTAATACCATGCCCATTTATCTATCAAGGTTATTCACATTTATGCACATTAAAATTTTGATTATATAGTTTCATGTATTAATTCCACATTCAATTACCAAGGAATAAATTATGATGTTTAATGAGTCTGTATTATAGGATCCATGTGGCACACTTATGCATGAAATGAAATGATTAAGAAGGGTGCACCCTGGTAGCGCTCCAATGCATTGGGTAAAGATTAGTATCATGATACATCAAGTTCAATAAGGGTTTAATCATGCTAATTCCAGTGCAATTAGTGTTTAATCATGCTCCAAGTGCAATGATCCTTGGCTTATGCTAAAATCATGTTAAATGTTGTTGCTATATTTCCATGTTATGATCATGTATTTATGGTCATGTTTCTCTTATGATCCATTGATATGATTATTTTATAAAATGTACTGTATACTTCATGTTATACCTTTTTACACCCTTACTAGAATTTATAACTCACCCTTTTGTTATGAATTTCCTTAGGTTATCCCATGTAATGCAAAGTGTGAAGGAATGATGTGGTCATGTAAAAGATGTTTTCAATAAGATGTTGCATTTTATGTTTTAAGTTGTTATGTAATATTACTAAGCCCTAAAAACACAGGACCACTCAATATTCTATGTAATATCAAGTGAAGGTTTTTTGTAATAAATTTTGTTTAAGTGTGAAATAATGAGCATAGTTTTTATAGTTGGTATCAGATGATAGGTTTAGTTATTTTGGGGATTATGATTAGAAAACCCTACTAAAAGATTCAGGGATAAGACTAAGAATAATAAAAAAATCCATAAATTTTGGTGAGTATTGAGTTAGCGGTTTATCAATAAAATACATCCCTATCTAGATATGAGCAGGTAGAGGTGGCTCTAGAAAAGATGTATCCTAGGGGTAAAACCCAAAAACATCATTTTGAGCTAGACTCGAACGGGAACTGGTGCACAAAAATGGGCCTTACTGCACTCTTGGTTACAAAACTCTTGGGGATATTCTTTTGTAAATTCATAAGATTATTTTGAACCTTTATTAAGGGATTAAAAAAATTCCACTTAATATATATGTTAGGAGGTTGATCATGTGTAACATAGATTGAATTCAATAAATTAATAAGATATAGAAATAGAAGTAATTTATAAGTCAAACATTTTTTTCGTTGGATTACCTATTATGTGTTACCACTAATATAACTTTTATTCCAGCCAATGGCCAATAATAAGAGGAATCGTCCTAACAATATATGCGAAGATCTATTTTATGACTATTCCAATGAGATTCCCAATCCAATGATAGTGGGAATTGTGAACTTTGTCAGGATACTCTCCCACCAAACTCAAGTTTCGAATAGAAACATGGTTCAATAGGAACATTCAACTCCATAAGAACAAAAAATCACAATTGAGAGCTTCATGAGACAAATGCATCCAACTTTTAATGGATTATCTGATCCCTCAATCGCCGAAAAATAGATCAACTCCCCTAGCAGATATTATTCATCCTTTAATGTTATGAACAAAATATGGTTCTTTTGGATGATTATCATATGGGTGGTGAAGCTAATCAATGGTGAACATTGATAAAAAATAGGAATCTTGAGAAGGAGATCTAGGCGTTGGAATGGAAGGATTTCTAAAAATGTTTTTTGACAAATATTTTCCTCGCACCCTCCGAATTAAGATGGAAATGGACTTCCATGCCATCAAGAAAAAAGATGACAAATCCATCATAGCGTACGAGGAAAACTTCACAAGGTTGGCACGATATACCTCTAGAATTGTTGTTACCCCCGAATGAAAGTTTGAACTCTTCTTTGGTGGGATAAAACCTAGATTATGGAAAACCCTAGTTATCTGTGACTTCTATAGCTATGAGGAAATTGACTGATGTGCCCTCAAAGAGGAAATGGATATCGATTAATTTCAAGGGTATCATGGGGGATAAGAAGCATAAGGGTGACTTTAATTATGGTGGTCCGATGGATAAATACAATGGTGCTAAGAAAATCCAGCACCCCCTTTCTATAGGTGAAGAAGGAAGCACCCTGGAAATTTCTTGAAGGGAATGAGGAAATACTTTAGGTATAAAAGAGAAGAGCACATGGATATTAACTGCTGACAAGAGAAAGTGACAGCTATGACCGAGGAGAGGAATGCTCCGTTTGACCATCAATGCATTGTTTATTGCTTCAATTGCAAATAACCAGGGCACTTTTCAAACCAGTTCCCTAAGCCAATGGTTTTCAGGGGAAAACAACAACCTCCAAGGTAGCAAGGATGAGAATTTTTTTATCACTACCACCGAAGTGAACCTCGATAATGAAGTGGTGAAAGTTATGATAGTTATTCATTCATGAACAGAGATCGTACTTTTTGATTCTAGATCTATGAATTCTTTTATATCTCAAAATTTTAGCAGAACATTCCCCACACCACCACAAATCATGGATGTAAATATGCTGGTGAGTACGGAAAATGGGGCGATCTTTGTATCCCTTGAATATAAATCATCCCCTATCATAATTTTTGTATTAATCTTCACAACAAACCTCATCATACTCCCTCTCATAGAATTTGATGCAATTCTGGGCATGAATTTTCATTCTCTATATAGAGCCAATACAAATTTTCAGGATAGGGAAATCACTCTCCATATGGCTATTCGAACCCTAATTATATACAAGGTTAAGGAGGAGGATGAATCTTCTTTAGCACCATCATCTCATGATTGGATATTACTACCCAATGAGAATGCGTATCTGGATCAGATGATTGAGTTTAAGGAAGAAATCATCCTTGATGACATGCCTTTTGTGATGGGATTCACTGAAGTGGTTCCTGAGGAATTTCTTGTTCTTCCACCAAGAAAAGATGTTTAATTGTTAACTGATCTTATACCTAGTGCGTTTCCAATATCCAAGACACCATATAGAATGGATGTTGTGGAACTTGAGGAGATGAAGAAATAACTACAGGATAATTTAGGTAAAGAGTTTATATGCCCATGTGCTTCACCATGGGGTGCACCAGTCCTCTTTATCAAGAAGAAGGATGGGTCAATGTTCCTTTTCATTAATTATATTGAGATCCAAAATATCACGATAAATAACAAGTATCCGCTTCCTCGAATTGATGAATTGTTCAATCATATATTTGGTGCACGATACATCTTCAAGGAGGATTTGCAGTTGAGATTATACCATGTAATGGTGAGTAAGGAGGATATCCTCAAGACTACTTTTTGTACAAGATACGGGAACTTTCAACTCATTATAATGCCTTCTGAACTCAATAATGCTCCAAAAATCTTAATGGAATTGATGAATAGAGTCTTTATAGATTACCTCAACAATTTTTTGTTGTCTTTATTGATTATATTATAATATACTGGAAAACCAAGGAGGATCATGAGGAGTATCTAAGTACTGTACTAGAGACCTTGCAAAAGGTGAAACTCTACGAAAAGTACATAAAGTGCAAGTTCTGGTTGAAGGAGGTCTCATTATTGGGTCATATCATCAAGGACAATGAGATATATATGGATCCCTCCAAGAAAACTACAATTGAGGGATGGTCGATGCCAACATCGGTAATGGATATCTATAGCTTCTTGGGGTTAGATGGATATTATCTCCAATTTGTGAGAAATATATCATGATTGTCAAACCCTCTCACCAAGATAACATGAAAGGGAGTAAAGTTTTCATGGAGATATGAATGCGAAGAGAGCTTAAATGAGTTGAAATGGAGCCTTATCACTCTGCTAGTACTCACATTATCCTCAAGTGGAGAAGTTTTTGTTGTATTTATTGATGCTTCGAATAAGGGTCTGGTTTGTGGGTTGATGAAAAATTACAATGTCATTACCTATGCTTCAATGAAAATGAAATTTAATGAGAAAAACTATCTGACACATGATGTGGAGTTGGCTGCAGCAATCTTCACTTTAAAATTTTGGAGACATTACCTATTTGGGGAGAAGTGTCAAATATAAACAGATCACAAAAGTGTCAAGTATATATTCACACAAAAAGAGTTGAATATGCGCCAATGATGATGGCTAGAGATGATCAAATACCACGACAACACAAACCATTACGACCATAAGAATGTGAACAAGGTGGAGGATGCTCTAAGTAGAAAGGACCAAGAAATTCTATCATTAGTGAGAATTAAATATGATACAATCTTCTAAGATTTGAGGAATATAGAAATGGGAATCATAAATAAGGTAACATCATCAATCCTTTCAAAAATGGTTACTCAACCATACATTTTGTAAAGGTTGAATGATTATTAAAAGGATTATGTGGAAATTTTAAGAAATCTAAAACTACAAGAAAAGGGAAATCTAGAGAGTTCAATGATAATGAAGAAGGAATTGTGAGGTTTGTTAAAAAAATATGTGTTCCACAAAGTCTAGAGTTGAAGAAAGAACTTATTGATTATGCACATAGTTTGAATTTCTCAATTAACCCAGGAAACACAAATATGTATCAAGATATCCAAGAATATTATTTGTGGGATAACATGAAGAAGGAGATCACTGAGTATACATTAAAGTTCCTAGTATGTTAGTAAGTGACGTATGAGAGGCAAAAGTCTAAGGAGATGATGCAACCATTACTCATACCATTATGGAAATGGGAGAACATCATCATGGACTTTATCACTAGGCTTCCAAAGACATCCCAAGGAAACAATGCTATTTGAGTTTTTATGGATTGTCTTACAAAGACTTCACACTTCATTTCAATTCAGGAGGATTTCTCATTGGATTAATTAACACAGATTTATATCAGAGAAGTAGTGAGGCTTCATAGTTTACCACTATCTATTTTATTCGATCAAGATCCAAGATTCACCTATATGTTCTGGTAGGGTCCCTAACATGCTCTGAATACTGAGCGGATCTTCAGTACAACTTATCATCCTCAAACCAATTTCCAATCTGAGTGGACTATAAAAACACTAGAGGACATGCTGTTAGCATGCTCAATGGAATTCACAGAAGGATGGGATCAACATTTTCCTCTGGTTAAGTTCTCTCACAACAACAGTTTCCACTCTAGAATCGAAATGAATCCTTATAAAGCCCTATAGGAGAAGAGGTGTAGAACACCGGGATGTTGGGATGAAGTTGGGGAGAAAAAACTCCAAGGTCCAGAAATTATCTAAGAAATTATGGAGAAGGTTAAGACCATCTAGCAGCACATTAAAGCTTCTTAGAGACAACAAAAGAGATATACTAATAATTTTCGATGAGACATAGAGTTCGATGTCAAAGACATGGTATTCCTCTACATATCATCATGAAATAGAGTTTTGAGATTGTGGATGAAGGGAAAGATTAGTCCAAGGTACATCATCCCTTTTAATATCCTTGATCGCATCAGAGTAGTGGTCGATTGAATAGCACTCCCACCAAACCTATCTCATGTACATGATGTTTTCCATGTATCACTATTTCGGAAGTACATACCCGACCCATAGCATGTACTTAATCTAGAGGGGATAACATTGGAGAATGACCTCTCTTATAAAGAAAATCCCGTGAAGATCTTAGATAGTAGGGAAAAAGTTCTATGAAATAAGACAATGCCACCCGTCAAGGTGTTGCGGTGAAACCACAAGTTTGAAGAAGAAATGTGGAAATAAGAGGACGTGATGAAGCAGAGTTACCCAAATCATTTATTGTGGGAAAAGGAAATTTCGAGGGAAAAATTTTCTATGGGGGGGAGATTGTAACGACCCCAACATGCATTAATGAAAATTATTCTTGATCTAATTAAATGTCTTATTATGTAAAATGGTTATATAAAAAAAATTAAATTCCTTGGTTTTATGTTTTTTTATTTTAAAATTCTATTATGAATTGTGACTATTTATACTATAGCCATTGAATAGTGATCACATGATTAGTATAAATATAGGGGTTTAACAAATCCAATTTACTCAGACAATGGAACCGATGGCCTCATCCAGTATAATTCCTCTATATAAATCCCATTTATCTGAGCTCAGAAAGGAGGTAGAGTAACTGGGATTCGCTCTTGACCAAGCCCAAGATGAGCTTCAACACGTTAAACTTGAACGGAATTTCCTACGAAAGAAGTGGAAGCTAATAGAGATTACCACCCAAGCGATGTTATTCGAGCCACCCAAGAGTCTGTCACCATTGCACACCTTACCCTTCGGTCTTATGAAGGTGTTATAAGGGGTTATATAGCAAGACCTTAGCACTATGATTATGTGCATTTTTTTGTACATAATAAGGAATATACACTCATTTTATTATTGTTACTTTGTAAATAGTTTTTAAAGCAAAATAGTATTTTTTAGTTAATTTTCAATGGAGTAATATATTTTGAGGAATTAAGGATTTTGTAATTAAATAATATTTTATTAAATTATTATTACAATATTCCTTATTATTAAATATAAATGATTGTATTATTTTTTATGAATAAAATTTTGATTTCTATTAAGTTTTGAAAGCCATTTTTATCAAAACCCATTAATTTTTTATAAATGTCAATTTTTAATTTAAAAGTAAGATAGTAGATTTTTTGGGTAAAAATTAAACACTGTTTACTTATATAATGTATTTTACACTATCATAATGACAAAATAGTGATGTAATAAAATACTATAAATTGTTGTTCTACTAATATATGTTTTACCATTATAGTAATGTGATTTTATGTTTGTTTTATTTATTTTACAAAGCTTTAGTGGACCCTCCAAGACTTATAAAACATTTTAACATTTTAAATTTATTTCCAAGGGAGTGTGAATCTCCTCCACAAAATCAAGTGTAATATTTTAAGAATTTTGGCCATTTAACTTATAAAATAATATTTTCCACTCCCCTTTGGAATAAACAATGGGCACAAATCATGGGCAGGTTTGTGGTTTTGCATAGTTTAATGTGCGGTGTCCCAAACAAAAATAATAAATAATTCCCACTCTTTTCCTATATAAACCCACCAAATATCCCACTCCCTCTTCACTAAAATCATTTGGAGATCAACCAACATCTTCCATCCTCTTTCATGAATACTAAATAGGTTCCCAAATCTCCCAATAAGCCTCTATCATGCCTTTCCCAAGCCTTTGGGATCACACTTCCATGTAAGGGATTTCTCCCTTTCTCATTTTCATCCAAAATTTATTTATACTGTTATGCCCTTTTATTTTCAATTACAAAATTTGGGGTATGATTTATAAACTCCCTGATACTACCCTACTTGTTTTTAATGATTATAGACCTATTTATCTCTACTAAATGCATCCTGATACACCTGTTGCCATGTTGAAATTTTGTAAGGGATTTCTTCTTTTCTCATTTTTGTCCAAGTTTCATTATGTTGTTATACACTTATAATTTCAATTACCAATGTTGTGGTATTATTTCTCACCTCCCCCATATAGCCCTACTTATGTTTTAATGATGATATAGACCTTTCTCTTTCATTAATACCTCCCATGTACACCTGTTACTATGCCAAAATTTGGTAAGAGATTTATTACTTTCTCATTTTGGTCTAAATTATATTATAATGTTATACCCTTTTAATTTCAATTAAAAATATTATGGTATTATTTACAACACCCCATAAATCCCTCATAATTTTTTAATTATGAGATACCACTTAATCCCTCATTAATTCTTCCCATATACACTAGTGACGATGCCAAAATTCATTATGTGATTTCTTCCATTCTCATTCTTGTCCAAATTTCATTATGTTGTTACAACCATTTAATTTCAATAAAAAATGCATTGGTATGATTTCAAATATCCCCTATACAGACCTCATTATTTTTTAATGATTAGATACCCCTTATTAAATCATTAATTCCTCCCATGTACACTTGTTACCATGTCAAAATTAGGTAAGGGATTTATTCCTTTCCCCTTCTTATCCAAATTTCTTTATATTGTTATGTACGTTTTTTTAAATTAAAAATGTTGGGGTATTATTTTTGACTTCCACTATAATTAACACCTTATGTTTGAATGATTATAGACCTATTTCTCTCTAATTGATTCCTCCAAAGTACACATGTTACCATACCAACATTCCATAAGGGATTTCTTCCTTTTTCATTTTTTCCAAACATCATTATGTTTGTATACCATTTTTTTTAAAATTTAAAATGTTAGGGTATGAATTTGAAACTAACCCATACTTACCTCCTAATAATTAAATTATGGGATCCCTTTTTCTCTCCCATAAATTCCTCCCTTGTACACCCATTAACATGTCGAAATTCTTTATTGAATTTCTCTCTTCACATTTAGATTCATGAAATTCTTTTGTATTATGAATCTAAATTTAATTAAATATGTTGGGACATGTTTCTATATGACCCCTTACTATTCATTTCATTACATATTATGAGACACCCATTTTTATCAAATCAACCATTTTTATGAATTATTATGTCACACCATTATATTGTTGAAATTGTACGGTGATTTTCCATGCCAACGTCATTGTGTAGTGAATACCATACCTATTTCTATATCAAGGGTATTAACCTTTATTCACATATATTTATTGATTATAGAGTTTTATGTATGAATTCTATATTCCTTTATGGTGGAATAAATGATGATTTTTAAGGAATCTATGTTATATGATCCGTGTGGCACACTTATGCCTAAAAAACAATGATTAAGAAGGGTTCACCCTAAGAGGGCTCCAATGCATTTGGTAAAGATTAATATATTGATAATTAAAGTGAAATGATGGTTTAATCATTCTAATTCAAGTGAAATGAGGTTTTAATCATGCTCCATGTGTAATGATCTTTGGCTCATGCTAAAATCATGTTAAATGTTTTTTATACATTTCCATGTTACGATCATGCCTTTATGTTTAGGATTCTCTTATGCTACATTGATATGCCGATTTACTAACATGTATTGTATACTTCATGTTAGGCATTTTTACTCTCTTATTGGGCTTTATATATCACCCTTTTATTATGAACTCCCTTATGTTATCCCATGCAAGGCTAAGTACGACGGAATGATGTGGTCATGTAAAAGAATTTTTCAATAAGATGTTGCATTTTTGGGTTTAAGTTGTAATGTAATGTTCCTAATCTCACAATACAGTAGACCTTTTGATCATCTATGTTGTATCAGTTGAAGGTTTTAAGTAATAAATTATGTCTAAGTGTGAAATAAAGAGTATAGTTGTTATAAGCATTGTATTCTATGCTAGATCTGTTTTTTAAGAAGCTCAGTTTTCTACATAGTGGTGTGGATTACAATATCTATGTCAGCAAAGATAGTAATAAAAGGATGATTTCTTTGGTATATGTCGAAGAAATAATATTAGGTGGATCAGAGGAAGCATAGTGCATTTTGTTCAAATAATTCATGAAATGTGAATTTAAAATTTATATGATTGGGGAAATGATGTTTTCCCTTAGGTTTCAAGGGAAAAAAAAGAATGGAACATTCATCTCTCAATATAAATATTCCCGGGAGGTTTTTTGATGATTTAGAAAGGATAATTCCAAGTAGATGATGCCCCCGATGGATACAAAGATAAAACTATCACATGATTATGAATGAAATGCAGTTTATGTTATAGAATACATGATAATTATTGGAAGTATATTATTCATGATAGTGAAAATAAATAATACTGTTTTTCCACATGCCAAGAATAATGATAACAATTAATTACCAAGGAAACCCTCTTTCTTTTAGTTAATAGAATACCTTATTATATTAAGGGAATGATGGATTTTGATTTATTGTATAATTAAAAATCACTGAAATAATTATTGGGCTACATAGATGCAGTATGGGATGGGTTAGCTGATGATAAAAGATCAAAATCAGGTGGATCATTTTTCGTTGGTATATTAGATATTTATTATATGAAAAAGAAAAAAGTTATCAATTCATTGAGAATTGTAGAAGCTAAATATATTTCATCTAAAAAAGTGTGCACATGGTTATTGTGGATATGAAATCTGAGACAATGGTTGTTTCCAAAATGTTGGTATTACCATAGGCATGACATAAGGTTAGTCAGCATTGGATTTTCAGTTGAGGAAATCATTGGAGGTTCATTTTGTTAAAATATATAATAAAATTTATTTACATTATTTTTAAGGTACATGACAAAATTATTGTGTTTGTACCTTACATTAAAAATAATACAATGTAATCCATATAAACTCTAGGAAAATTTGGAGGAGCTATGATTGTTCTTCATTGCTGGGTTGAGATCGGAGGACGATAGGGGATCAGATTGTGGTGGATATAGAGGAAGAGAATACAAAAAATCATCTCTATCATTGTAGAATTAATTATACACCAACATCTAATCCTAAATCGAGGTATGGATCATCAATTGTGGATGTATCTATTATTATTAATATATTGAAAATTTATTAATTATCAGCTTCTTGATATTTTATTTATTTGATAATTCACTTGATCAATACACCTTTGTTGTTTCATGAATCCATTAATCCCCTTGTCGAAGTTGGCCTCACCATGATTATGAGATTATTGGACACAAAGGCTTGGAAAATTATGGTCTCACATTATTCTTGTGATTTTCCCCTTCACTGTTCATCGTGTTCTTTTTTGTTGGACCATGGGGTTGTGGTTCGACATTGGTGGGTTGTGTTCAAGAATGATCGAACACTAAAACATATTATAGTAGTGAAAATATTGAATGGTTTAGTGGCATGTGGATGTATTGGGATTAGTCAACAGTTTTGGGTGATGGTGAAATGGATTGAAGCACTTATTATACATCCTCCATCCATGGAATAAACATTGTGTTATGGGAGATCCTCATGGGAATTCGAATGGTTGGAATCTGAACACTAAAAAATGAACAGGAACAGACAACCCTAGATACATACTCCTTTATGAGATTCAAAGTGGAATTATTTATGATTTGAAATGGAATGGGCATATTAAAATCCACGAATATAAATTGGATATCTCTAGAAAAACCAACTACACAATGGGTAGTCTACAAACACGTGTCTTTTATCACACCTAGTAATAACACTAAGGTTTTAAAAAGTGTTAAATGATCACATGTCATTGCTCATTCCCGCACTTCGTGAGACCCTCACTGAGTGAAATAGCCATGTGTTCAATGTAAATGGCCATAAACCCATACGGGATGACACAACATGTACATAGAGAGTACACTAGAATGAATTGGTGTGAAAAATTACAATCTCATACCAAAGCACATCCAAGTACATGGCCAGATACACATGAATTATCCAATGTACTCCTGAAAGACTAGGAGAACACATATATGACCTGGGAAGCTAAGATATGTCTTTAAGTACCATTATATGTTGTGTAGTACTACATGACCATCCAATACATGTGCTAGAGAGGACATGACTATGAGTCCATTTCATGTCACACACCATGTAACCCATGGTACAAGACATGTAGTATTTTCTAGATCATACTCCATGAATATCTCTTTATTATGGACTCAAATATGGTCCCATGAGTAGCCTATTATAGGTATTTTTCCATGTAGAGTGAAATCATAGCCTTCGTAGGGTATTTTGGGACACAATGTGAGGTTTTGATATAATTACTCTTCTTCAAGTGACACTCAACTAGAAGATTGATCATGTAGGATAACTAAAGAGAGGATAGAGTTTGAAACACCCCTATCACACCTAGGCATGGGTCCTCCACACACATTAAAATAGTTTATTGGAACCCCCTAATTCACTGGGGGAAGGTACTTACCCACTAAGTGGAAAATATCTATTGTATCAGGGTGTAGGTTCTGTACCCACTAAGTGGATCCCCCAAAATCATTAAACCATGAATTATCTACCCTCTTAGTGGGACCCCTAAGAGGCACTTGGGAATTGGTCCTATATCTATTTAACTAATTGGAATCAACCTATTTTTCTACTGATTGGGAAATCAATTGAATATTATGCCCCCTTAGGTTGTGGAGTAGTGGCAAGGTGTCAGTCCTCCCCATGGAACTCTGAGAGGGAAGCACAAGGTTCTAGGCATCAATGATGGACTACTAGGGAAGTAGGAAGAATCATCATACCTGGATGGTCTATAGACATATAGAACCTCATTCTATATAAATTTTATTTATTTATAATAATATATATTGATTGGTTTCATTTTTCACTTTAATATTTTAGATGATTTTTTGGTATATTTAAATCACTCCCTTTTTGGTTTGGTTTTATAATGGTTTTGTATATACTCACCAATTAATGGGATTTACTCAGATGTGTTATGCCTTATGAAAATGAGAAATAGTTTGGTGGTGCAATAGATGGAGAATAGTGATACTAATGTGTATAGGCTAAGTATGGTGGTTAAACATAGTGATCTAGAGACGAACTCTCTAAAAATCCTTTCATTCTAGTTGTTATTAGGTTGAGACTTCATTCATATTGAGGCATGCATTTTTTCTTTTATGATTTTGTTTTTTTATCAAACATACTTATATTCCCTAGAGGTTATTGCATGAAAGGTATACTCTAGATGTTAGTGGAATTTACTATTACTCTCCACAGTTAAAGTGATATGGATGGGTGCATACATAAACATATATTAGGTTAACACATAAAAGTTTATATTATTTCATTTTTATGCTTATTTCCCACCCTAAGACTATTAGAGGTGTGCTTGAGGTTCTAATTGCTCGACATTCCACCAGCCACATAGGCCTAGGTGGGTTGGTTTGTTACAATTTCCAACCCCAAAACAATCTTCGAAGAATTGGTATATACCATTAAAATTTCCTCACACGAGGGTTGAATGTGTATTAGTTTAGTGATACTGTTCTTTATTAATTCCTCAATGATCTCTTAGAATTCACTAGTCCAGATAATCCTTACTCACTTAGAAGTTATCTTGTTTATTAGGTTTTAAAATCATGATAATTTTATCACAAATCATTAATAGTACCTAGACATTCCATGGAAGATATTGATATCTGTTATAGATCCATGTATTGTCGAATCCTCAATTTTTTCATCCTTAGAAGTTGTAGTTCCAAATGGATTATTCTATCATAATAAGAGGGGGGGTGAATCATGTTTGACCAGTTTTAATAAATTATATTCTTTTTTATTTTACCTCCTTTTAATTAAATACCTTTTCACCTATTAATACACGGATATCATGTATGATATTGATAGAGTAAATAAAAAACAACAAAAAAATATGATTACATGGTCTGTTACAAAGGCCCTCTCTATCCTGCAACCAACTATACCCACTGTTAAATATTAAATAATATAATATTGTTATCAATTGAAATTGTTTTGTCATAAATAAGTTATACTCCCTAGTATTATATCCTATAATTGATCCCCATTATAACCCCAATGATCAAACTATTTTTCTTCAGTAGATTATCCCCAAAAAAAATCTTCTTCTCCTGAACTGGTTATATCCCTAATCATAAGCCTCTTTAGAATCTATTTATACCCCCCATTTCATAACCTCCATCTTCTTATTCTTCCTTAGAGTACGTAATATACTTTAGTGTAATCTTTTTATCCTCATCTATGAGGTTTCTGGATCACACATTCTTTTTTACACATAATGTACCATTATAACATGCTAATCCTTCTTAGATATCATTAATTACCTATATCTAATTAGTTTCTATTGTAAAATAAATTCTTAGTATATAATTCGTTTTTATACTAATGATGACCCAACCTCACTAAATGTGTGCAAGTGATGCACTCACATTCATGAATATTTAATGAAATAATAATAATTTCACAATCCAAATTGAATTTATTATAGAATTATATAATTTAATCCTTTGGAAAAATTATTTATTGATTTATTATTTAACCTACTCTATTCAATATAGTTTATATTTTCAAATGAATATTAATTCACGTAATCATATACACATGGATGTTATTATTCATCATCTTCGAGTACTATATGATAAGATCTTCATGAAAACCAAGGGTTAACAATCTATCCACTTTTCATTAAGTACAAGAGAACAATATTGTTCTTTCTCTTATTCATGAAATTAGTTTCACATACTGCATGCAATTTATTCTTATAAACCTCTTGATATATCAATGCTATTCATAAAAAATTAGGAAGAAATATGTATTTTATTCTCATAATTTTCTTAAGAGAACATTTTTTGTGTGTATAAAATTGATTTTTATTTTCAGAATTTTCATTCTTATGTGATCTTATTCTCCTTCACAAAAGATATCATGTGAGGAAATTTATTTTTTTGAATCAAAATGCTTCATGGTGCAATTTTTTCTTAAGAAATTACATCATCTATGAAATTTGAAACAACATGCTCAACTGTATGGATTTTCTATATATCTTTATGTACCAACTTCCTAATCTCAGAATTTCATGCCATGTTGAGGATTTGAGAAATATTAATTTTCCTCGATTAAATAAACACTGATGATCTTATTTTATCTCAAGAATAATACATGAAGGAACATCAATTTTTTTCTTATGCGAGTTCACATTTTTTATGACTTTCAAGGGATATGAATCTGATGCTTCTAAATTTTTAGAATCACGAATTCATACTTATATTTAATATGGTAAAATATTATTGAAATCTATTTTTATTTAGAAGTGTCACCTTATCCATAAAATTTCAGGCATCCAAGATAATGATTTCATTTTTAATGATTATTTCTATCATCATAGCAACCAAAGAATGATCATGTTGAACATGGATTTGATCGATGGAGGTATGACCATCTACGCCAGTGCATAGTAGCCTTTCAGCATTGGGAGGTTGAAGAAGATCGATCCCTGTGATTAAATGATCCTTATTAAACTTCTCATAATGCTACGCCATTGCCCCATATCAAACCCATATGTAGTTTAGTGATTATTAATAATATATTTTATTCTTATACTTTATCGATCTATGAAACTACGGTTGGAACCTAGAAACACTATGAACAAATGATCCTCTCATTGTCCATGACTCCATATGATATCCCACCTACCCAATACCATGCATTCTATGTCCATGACATGTGGTCCACATTTAAACCATCTAACTCATGCATATTTATATGATCACTATACCCAAAATATTTGCCACCTGATTCCTGATGATCTTCAGTTCGAGTCTCTCCAATGTGGTTTCCCCAGCTTGTCCCATATGTATGGTTGGGGGGATTCTTGGTAAGACCATGTGTTTGACAATAATATCATAAATACCAATTCATATACATATTATATGATATTTATGGGATATAATTCCAATCCTAATAAAAAATAACAATTCTTCAAGTCTCATTTATGCAATGAATATATATTTTTTTCATAGCCTTCTCTCTCAAAATGGAATAATATAATTATTTATGACCATCTTGAACTCTTATTCAAACTTATTGTGAACTATCATAATTCAATCAATGAAACATGTATTAAAACAAAAATAAGTTCATGAAATCAGAATATTTAATAAATATAATTGATAAATCTAGAAATCCAATGCCATATAATGAATCCATAATAATTCTACAAGTATCACCACTTCATCTTCAACTCAGCAAACATATATTAACACATCCGTGACAACAAATGAAAAATTGGGCTAAAAAATATAGTATTTTTTTCAGTATACCATCCCATAATTAAAAATAAATATGCATAATCAATCTTTATCCTCCTTATTGAAAATCAAACTCCATGTATATATGGGGGATTTTTCACCTTAATTTTCATCGCAAATTTTTTTCCCTCCCATATATGAAAAATTATTAATCACTTATAAGAGAGGCATGATAAAAAATGATTCTCATTGAAAAGTGACTGTAGTTAATAAACTCTCAATCTATGTACTTTAACCTAATTTATAAAAATGATAAATATAACATAGATTTTCAATGTTGTCCAAAAAATAAAATTTATGTATAATAATGAAAATAAATTCTCAATTCTCAATTTAGGAGATATACATAAATATATTTCAAAAGAAAATTAATAATAATTAACCCACATAAAAAAACATATCATAATACTTAAGTAAAATAGATATATCTACAATATTTTCAATTATTTTCATTAATGATAGACTCCACCATAATTGATATGAATAATAAAACTAAGAATGATAGGTCAAAGTGTTATTAGTGTACCTTAACATTTAGGATTGAAATTTCTCTACCATTTTTTAGAATGAATGGAATTTAGTAAAATTAATGATTCCACTCCATGGAATACCCTTGAGGGATTCTTTCTTCATCATTCATGTAACGATAGTTATTAGCCTTCATGAAGTAAGATCACTTCATATTTTTTAATAGTGAAAATATCAATCATCTCCTTCAATTAATTTCATGTAAGTTTAAAACACCAGATATAATAGGTAATAAAGTGGATCCTACAATTATCCTTAGAGTGATAGGGATGAGAGTTTTTTCACAACCTAGATATATTATTATATGTAAAAGGATTATTTGGATTTTATAGCAAATTAGTTTCAAATATTTTTTCTTTATCTATCTCTATTGCCAATTAAAACTATTCTGGATATTTGATCAAGCATTTTTTAGGAAGATTCTCTATCTTCACTTTGTCAATAGACCAATTTTCACCAAAAATATTTTTAGTTTTTGAAGCCAAGTCACACATTTTATATATGACGCCCATGATTTTTATACTATTCACACATAACTTTAACAATCACAATGTTACACTTTTTTGAAATATTTTAGATTCCTCATCAGATCTATATTTTTGAAATTAAATCCCATTTGTTATTTTCATGATTCATTCATTATTTTATTCAAAATTTCTTCCTTTTTTATTGATGTTAATGTCCAATTCATAGTAATCCATGATGTTACCTTTCCTATAATAATAAAAGAATATTTTATTTTATTGTGGAACTATTAACATCATCCTTCAAATAAAATCATGGGAGATGTTTTTCTATAAGTATTACTCTTTTTTCACCTTCCATGGATGACATGTTATCTTTTTTTTTTCTTGCCTACTTTTTTTAGATTTTCTCTTAAAACAAAATTTTTATATATGCATGGCTAGTACATACCATCACTCATCAAACGTAACACCCCTTGATTTTAAAAGTGGAACATCATGTTTGATAACATATATAACATGAAACCAAAATATTAAAAGATAATGAAAGACCCTGAGACATTAAAATATATTAATACTTAAATAATTTCAATCTATTTGATTTCTTGAGATGCATTCAACAGCTGGTTTAAACTAAATATAATACTCTATTAAAATATTACTCTTTAAATATGGCCATTATTACATATCCATTACCTTGGAATGTATGAATATGAATAACTAAATTATGAAAAATCTATATTTTATAAATTTATAAAATAAATTCAATGGTTCTCTATTAATTAGAAATAATATAATAATCATTTGAAAGAAAATGAAATGTTTTCATAAAACTTTTATTAGCCACACAGTACACACATAATTTAAAACTAATTTTTACAACATTTATAAAATTTATTTGAGAAACTAAATTCATTTTTAAAATATCTATATAAAAATTATGTTGTGGTGAATTTTTGATATTTTCATAAAAAGATTATGTTTTTGATTAATAGTGAAAATGTCAGTTTTTATTGATTTTTTTTGTTTATGTAATTTATAATGATTATTATATATTTTAAATTGTATTTAATGTGAAATTTGGGGAATTATATTAAAATTAAACTACTTATAGTAATTATGATGAATTTATTTTGAATTTTGATAAAATATTTTTAACTTATAAAAGTATTTCGTTGGAGAGACCATTTTTTCAACGCATCTACAATCATAAATTTAAATTTAATTATGAACCATATAAGACTTTAAATTGAAAAAATAGATTAAATATTTTGAACCATATTAATTTATATTATATAATAATATGAACTTAACTTTTTTCCAGAATGAATTTTTGAAACTGGGAAAACTATTTATCGTAGATAGGGTTAAAACTGGTTTATTTGGTGGTAAATCTAAAATGATAATAGTTAAAATAACACAAAAATTCTGAAAATCTTATTTTATGGACATCTTTAGACCTTATTCATCCATACTTATAATTTAATTTGATTTTAAATATTCTATATTGGTAATTACTATCATTTTGGATTATTTTGGAAAATTTCTCAATAATTTCCATGAAGGTCACATTTTTCCACTTTTTAAAGGGAACTCCCTCCCCTCAATTATTCATAACTCATAACATGTTTAACTCAACCATAACCCAATGAAATATCTCCCAAAATCCTTACCGACATTCTAAATATCTTATTGTTCCCCAAATACCAACCAGGGTTCTTATGAAGAGATCTAAAGGAGGTTTTTGTAAGAGAGGGTAACCTTCTTAACAAACCCCATTATTTTTTATTTAATTTTACCACCTATATTTATGTAATAAAACATTAAATATAATAATATATTATATAAAATATACTAATATTTTATTATGTTCATATCATAATATCTATCCATCTCTTTATCCATCGAATTCGTAACTCTTCCATCACTCGTGGGGACAATCAACTACCACCTCACGAACCAAAAAATATTTTTCATCATCAACTCCAAAGGATAGTAATAATGATATATTGAATAGATTTATATGATATTTATTACATTAATATAGTTATTTAATTATAATAACACACCTTCCTTCTCAACTTCTTACCCGTTGGAAAATATCAATGTCGCTTATGTGTACATCAGACTAACTCGCTACAAACTGATGTGATGTGTTTTTCCAATTTAGATTCTAATGGGTTGTAATAAGTATAAATTAAATGAATATATATGATATTTTTAATATGATTATAACTATTTATTTATTATACAACATATACCTTCATAAGTTCCATTCCACTTAACACATTATAATGTTGCTTGTATGTACAACAGACTACCACCTCACAAAGCGACGCGACTCTATTTTCACCAATGATTTATATGGAAGGTAATAAGGATATATTTAATTGATATATATGACATATTATACATCATAATAATAATTTAAAATATGATATAATATTTACATTTCTTTAACTCTATATGTTAATAAAAACCAAATCAACATTCATGCGTACGCACGACCTACCAAATCCATGAACATTATAATCCATTTTCTATATCAAACTTATTTATTGATGTTCCCACATACATCATTGATTTCACTATGGTCTATATTCAGATTAAAGTTTTTTATTTCCCAAAAATTACATACTACTCAGGCGTATTATTTCGATAGTTCGTCATCAATCCCATAGGGAGGAAGCTGGATCTTGAAAGTCAATGGCTTGAAGACCCCATGGGGTTGGATTACATTATAGTTTTCTTTAGTTTGGTAAGTACTAGATCCATGATGGTTTCATTTAGAATGATATAGAGGGTCGATATCAATTTCAAGTATTTTTAGAAAATAGTTTCTTTATTCTAATATTGGTAGGCCCCTAAGGTATAGGTTGTGAAGCAAGAAAAAGTCACAATTTTACTTTGGCCAAGTCAATTACTTCTATCATGGAGGTAGATATCCCTTTACCATGATATAGTGAAAATATACATACATTAAGATTAACTCCTATTGAAGAACGTAGCTTAGGATAGTGTTCATATCCTAATCTACTCCAACAAGGATATGGTTCTTCACTTGAAGATCACAAGGTCGGGGACATTAAAATGAAATAGATAGACATTTATTATTTATCCTGATTAATAATACATAAGGTTACTTAGTTTAGAATTAAATTATTATGAAATTACCAGATAAAACTACTCCTGATCAATCCCCCTGGGTGGTTTTAGCCACTAATTGTTGGAGGAGATGAAGATAAATAAAGAAAAATCATGCTTGACATGCTAAGGAAAATTGAACTTAAATGATTCAAAATCATGCAACGGTTCAGATTCAAAAAAAATGGATTGAACGTGAAATTGGTATTTAAAAAAATGTTAACATAGTTTAACCACTACCTTATATACTCATAAGGCAGAAATAGATTAGACACGAGTTTGATGATGAACGACGGTAGGCATTATGAAAGGAAATTTATGGCGATGATGAAAACACAATCCACACATCTTATATTGAAATAAAATATGAAAATGTTGAAGTTATTTATGATTGATAGAGAAGGGGTTGAAGGTACATAATAGGAATAAAAATAATTAAAATAATATACTTCAAAATTCTCTAAAAACCGTTATTGGGTTTTTGTATAAACAGGTGACATGAGTCATGACGTGTAATGGATTACACATCATGTAACACCAATCTGTGTATATATATATGGATTTTGGATCTTATGTGTATCTCATATGTATCTCATCAGAAATATATGGTTTTCCTAATTTCATGTCATGTACTAATGAATCATGACATGTACTAGCTTTCTAGTTGTATCTACAGAGTATAATTCTCGTTCAACGGGATTGTTTGAGGTCACGTCTTGTATTGTCTATTCATGATGTTTAATGGTTTATTTTTATGATTTTTTCATGGATCTGTTAACAACATGTCTCATGAATTTATGAATTCTATGAAATCATATTACACAACGTGTAATCATGGTTTATGATGTGTAATAGGTGATTTTTTCACTTTTTCTTCATTTCTTCCTTTGAAACCATGTGAGGCATCATTCATACAAAATTAACCACATACCATGAAAATTATAGAATAATGAAATTAAAATAATAATTTAAAATAAATGAAAATATTATATATGAATTCATCTTATCAAATTCCCCCACACAGGAACAATTGGTTATCATGAATCAAAACAGTCTTAATAGTGACTTTAGAAGATAAGAAATTTTTATAATAGGAAACATTCTTTATGGATAAACAAATAAAAATAAGTGTATGTGGAAAAATTTAGTTTCTAGAATAATTTTTATATATAAAATCAGTCATGCCTCATAGCTAGGTTCTTTATACAATTTTTAGTCTCTTGAATTGCAATCTTTTAACTATTCCAAGAATTCTATACCCATTTGTAATTTAACTAACAATTAATTTTCTCTCAACAGCCAGGGTAAAATGAAGTTGGATTTGTGATCATACCATGAGTACATGATACTAACCATAATCTTTCATTGGTTCTATCATCTCTACTTTGTATATAAAATAAGAAAATCAATCATGAGGGATTTAGTAATCGGATTAAAATGTCTCTGAGGCTATGGGTAAGTGGGTAAAAAGTGGAAATAGAGATAAAAAAGAAAGTTAATATCTAATGTATAATTAATGAATGTCAAGATAACTGTAATATAGTTCCTCCTCTATGATCATCATGTATGCACTCTCTACTTCTCTGGTTGGATCCATAAATATGTCATGTAAGTGAAAAATCAGTATTCAGTTCCTTTACATTTTCTTATTTATTTTTATTTTTCAAAATTCATTTTCAGGCCATATTTCACATCCATCCACTAACCACATATGATCCATCGAGGGATTGATCGGTCTATAAATGGTCATTTTTTTACCCTCCTTGTACAGAACCCATGTTTTTCTGTGTTTTTCAATTAAAAAGAATAAAATTGAAATGCTACAAAGTAAATATAGATCATAACACAATAGTCTCATTAGTAAACCATACATTTCTATTAATAAAATCATCCTATTATTTATGAATGACTCCCTTACACTTGTTCTAATCTAAAATCATGAATTATACAAGGATCAATGTAGGAAATGGAAAATCAGATTGCAATAGCTTCAACCTATAGGGTCATTCATGGAAACTATGGGATAATGAAGGCAAGATGTCAGTTGGTTCTCAGAAAATAGTTTCTCAATAGTTGTTTCCTCAATCATTTTAAATTTTTATTGTTCATTCATAGCCTTAGTAGGATCTCAATTCATGTTGTAATAGGTTTACATGACTTATCTATCACTCAAGAAATATGATCAGAAAATAATATAGAATTTTAGGCTTAGAGTTCTCTTAGTTAATGAGAATGAATAAATAAACTGGAAATCACAAAGGGTATAAAACTAAGTAGTATGTAAAATTACCATAATTTTAAATATGGTGAATTTTAATTAAATTTTTAGGCTTATCATTCATTCTAATGTTACCAAATAGAGGAAAAGGATGGATTCTAAAAATTCTAACTTATTATTTACTTTTATTCAAATGGGAAAAATGTTTTTTATGTTAAAACAATATTAAAATTTAAAAATGTCTCATATATGGGTGAGAAAAAACAAAAATTAAAGTCCATAGAAAGTGATAATCATGAGAAAATTCCCCATAATTATAAATTCACAATGTCTACACTTTCCATGAAATTATTTTGGGAGTGTTATACTAATTAAAGTGTAGAAAAAATGAAATGGAAATTGACAATTTTAAAATTTAGGTAATTGAGAGCTCCCTATAATAAGTGGTATTCAATGAGGGTACTAGTATATTCTATTTACTAAATCCTAGGAAATAGAAAAATGGGTTAGGAAACATTTTCTATAAAAGACAAAACATTTTATTCCATTAGTTTTATGTTGTTGAAAAGTAGAATAATGGGTAGGTTCCCAACAGGCTGAACATGAATAACCAGTTGTATTAAAAATTTGAATACGCTTTCAATACATCTCAATAAGGGACTCAAAATGAGCAAGAACAAAATATCAAGAATGAAAAATAAATCTAGAAAATTGATCAACTATGGTTTGAATATTGTAAAGAACTAATAAGAAATTGTTAACCAGAGAGATGTACCATGATATCCTATAGTGGGGTACATTGGCTCAATTGATCCTATTGCACTTGCAGATATTGGTGGAAGTGTCATCCAACACATCAGGTCTCTTAACCAGATTTACGAATTTAGGTGTAATAACATGAGAATTAATCATGTGTGGAAGGAATGGTATCATGGATCATGTTGGATGCTAATATACACAGATTTCTAAAGAATGTTCCTAAATTTTTCATTTAATTTATACAATGCACTGGGTCACTCATTGGACAAGAATAGATGGTTTGATGGGTATATTGAAAACTATGGAAGATGAAGAGGAACAAGACAAGGATATTTAAAATATGAATGAAATGAAAATAACCCCAAGTAAGAATGCTGAAAAATGAATTTCTATATATAAAATTGATCAGTACAAAACAATTGCATATACAGATGACAAAATAAATCAAAACCAAACCTATCACAAAAAATCTAAAACAAAAAACAATATGGAGGAATAAGATCCTTCCTTGGGACAAAAAAATTCATTCATCATCAGGCCGCCCACTAGTGACGATGAAACCTATAGGTTTGGATCAGTGTCTGTGGTGGTAGTAGAAGCGGGTGGATCGATGATGGATGGTGGAGTAGTAGTTCTGAATACATGGGCTTGAGTTGGTACTGGAGTGGTTCAGAACTATAAAAAGGTCATGGTTCTAGAAGATGGATCGATGAATGAGGCTTATTTGGATATATCGATGGAAAATCCCTTGTACCATCGGTCCTTCTTAGTGGAAAACTCATGGTGGGACTTAGCTTTAGTAATATTGGCTGGAAAGTTGGGATTGCCTATCGGCTTTATGGGGATGGTAGATTATGAGGGTCTATCAGGGTCTGGTTGTGGTGGAGTGGTGAAATCAGAGGGGTCGATTAAAGGGAGACGAAGATGAATATAAATCTAGGGAATATTCACTATGATTAACTATTTTAAAGATCAAATCTTTGGTTGGATGGGATGGGTGTGTGGAGGGATGGTGGATGAGGTGGTTGTAGATGTATATAGGTGAGTGGGTTGTGCGGGTGGGGAGGTAGTCTATGGCTCAGCTGGTGGGTCTTCATCCACTGGTGGTGCTACCTTCTGCACTCCTAGTGCCCAACTATATATGTCATCCTCTATAACCAAAATCTTCATCTTATACAGCATGAATAAAATCAATAAGATCAGTAGGAATCAAGGAGTTGAGATAAAGGGATGCATGAAACATGCTGAGGTACCTAGCTAGATGAGTAGTGAAGGATCCTCCCATCAAAATACTATTATTATGAATGGTGTGAGATTTGTAATATTGTGAAAATAAGGAATCCATGTTTATTCTAGGCCACCCATGGATACTGTGAGAATAATCACATGAACCAAGATGAGAATCCCATGACACTCACCGCTAGTGAACCATCCATGTGTCATAGTTCGATACAGAATTCGTATCGATCGACCCTAAAGTTGGTTAGATTTCATGATTCATGGGTCATTGTGAAAATGAGGATCTCAAGAAATAAGATCCTAGACACACTAAGAATCGGCTAGGGGTGTCTCCTTCTATAGAGTTAGATAGACATATAA
The DNA here is from genome assembly GCA_963277665.1 of Viscum album. Taxonomy (NCBI): domain Eukaryota; kingdom Viridiplantae; phylum Streptophyta; class Magnoliopsida; order Santalales; family Viscaceae; genus Viscum; species Viscum album. The sequence goes on from OY728123.1 coordinate 1,764,845,365, forward strand.
AATGAAAAAAATCATTAGTGTAAATTTTGAGGCCAATCCCCAACTCAATGAATGAATGATCATGTTTCCGAACACCCAAGAGGAATCTGAGGCTGTCAATGGACATCTCAAACACTGCCACGAACTCTAGGAAAAGATCTATAAAGGTATCCTCTTGAACCTCAACAATGATATCGATGTAGAGTGTCTCTAAAATTTAATTTAAGACATCACTAATGTTCATCTGCTCTAGGATGAGCAGGTCCAGCATCTTGTTCATAAACATTGGTCGAGATTGCAATCTACTGTTATTGACCAATGTTGTGGGTTGTTAAGGAAGAGGATTGGGTGAATATAGAGATTTTAATTATTGGATGAGTCCACCTAGGTGGATGAGGATTCTTCTCAGGAAGAAGGTGTAATATGTGAGGTTTCATGTGGTGAAGAAGTTGCAAAATGAGTTAGAGATGTGACGACATGTTGGGTCTAGGATGGTGTCTCCTCATCAGAGGATGATGAGGATAGGTTAGAGGGTTGAGGCCTTTTGGTTATTTCCATCATATAAGGGAGTGGTAGTTTTGGTTGTTATGGAGAGGGAGATGTAGGAATGTGGGTTCTCATGTAGGGTTGGGTGAAAGAGGTGGAGTGGGGAGAGGGGGGTGCATGGATTTGGAGAGGGGGGGGGGGAGGTGGTGGTGTGTGTGGATGAGAAAAAGAGAGGCATGTGGATATTGGTTTTAGGGAGATAGGAGGAGGGATATGTGGGGTCATAGGTGTTGTGGGTCATGAACATAGGGTTCATGACTTGTTGATTTTTACAAACAGACCTGAAGCCTTACATGACGTCCAGTGATGGTTCACCTCATGTATTTGTGCAATAAAATTGATTTTTAGCAAATAGTTACACATTGTTTAAGGTGGTTACACGACGTGTCATTTACTTTTTAGATGAATTTTTTTATTCTTGATTTTGGTCCCTTTCTAACCTAAACATTCATAAGGCTATCCTAGTCAAATTTGGGTTAAGATTTCCTATACTAGGTTGCCTCCCAGTCAGCACATCCTTTAACATTAGGATATTGTCTCAGTTAAGACTTAGTTGAACTTGTGGCAAATGACATAGCCTTCACAGAATAATTTTTGAAATATTTTCAATATTTATCTATTTAAATTGAAATGTGGTCTACCTTTTCTTTGGATTTAAATTTTCTCATATGTATAAACTTTAAAAACATTCAAGGGGCCTAACCATGAAGATTTCTTCTTCCCAAGGAGTAGTTTCAATCATGTGTTGAACAAAAGGATCTTATTCCTTGGTACAAAGATATGCATAGAATTGTGTTGATCATTACATTTATATTTTTTCTTTTATATCCTATAATTTTCATTGGAATCCCTTCGTATATCTTCTAATTTAGTTAATTAAAGCATCCAAGATTCTTCATCATTCTTAGAATCTAGATTCAGTTTCATAATCTCCCAAAACAAATTATGCTCTACCTCAACTCGTAGATGAAATGGTTTCCCATAAACCAGTATAAATAGTGTTCTGCCTATGGTTGTCTTATATATAGTGTGATATTCCCATAGTTCATCATCTAATTTTATTCTCCAGTCACTTCAGCTTGTATTTAACATCTTTTTAAAAATTTTCTTTATCTCCATGTTTGATTGTTCTACTTTCCCACTTGTTTGTGGGTGGTAGGGAGTTCCTAAGTTGTATCTGATTCCATATTTCTCTAACAATCCATTTACTGATTGGTTTATGAAATTTTTTTCTTGATCAATAATGTGTAATCATGGAAATTCAAAACATGCAAACACATTCTTTTTTCAGAATGTCCATGACCACTTTTGTTGTTTCATGTGAGGTTGCATCAGCTTTAACCCATTTGGATACATAGTCAGTGCCAACCAGAATGATGGATTTTTCATAAGAAGTGGAAAATTTTCCCATAAAGTCTATGTGACCAATGTTGATGATTTAAACTTCAATTACTGGATTATGTGGCATCTCAATCCTTTTTCCAATGTTTTTATGTGCACTTTCATCTATCACATATTTTCCAGAATTCCCTCATGTCTTGGTGTAGTGTGGTCCAGAAAAATAAACATGGTATAATATTTTTCTATTGTATGTTTGATTCCATGATGTATACTATCTAGTGTTGTGTTAAACATCTCAATTAAATTCTGGGTTCCATTCTTGGATGTGCAGTATCTCAATAAGTCATCAGCACAATGCTTGAACAACAGTAGTTCATCCCAATAGTAATGCTTTTCTTCTACCTATAATCTTTATCTCTGTTGATATAATAAATATTTATGTAAAAAAATAATGGGTAGATAACCCTTTATATCAAAGATCCATCAATTTATCTTGATACTGAATAAGGTTTTATCTAAAAATTCCATTTCAATGTCATGCTCTTAATCTTCCTTAATGAAAGAGAAGGGAAGTTGAGATATATAGTCAACAATCACATTTTATATTCCTTTTTTGTCCTTGATTACAATTTAAAACTCATGATGTAATAGGGTCCTCTGTATTAACCTTGTTTTGGAATCCTTCTTATTCATAAAGTATCTGATGGAATAATGATCATTATATACAATCATTGTGTACAGTACCAGATAAGAAAACAATTTCTCAATGTCATATTCAACTACTAAGAGTTATTTCTATGTAGTCATGTAATTGAATTGAGCATCACTCAACATGTCACTTTAATAATTTATAGGAAAATAGATATATCTAATTTGATGTCCCAACACTACCCCAACAACAAGGTTGCTGAAAACACACATTAACTGAAATAACTTATCATAGTTAGATGAACTGATGGACTGGGTTGCTATCAGGATTGTTCTAAACATGTTAAATTCATTCTGACATTCCATATTGAATTTATAGGGAATTCATTTGACAATAAGTGTGTCAATGGATGGGAAACATTTTCTAATCCTTTTGTGAATCAACTGTTAAATCCAGAATGGTCCAGAATTCTTCTTATTCCCTACATTGTTGATGGTTCAAGAAAGTACTTAATGACTTTTACTTTTACTAAATCAACTTTTATGCTTTATTTGTAGATATTATGCCTGAGGAATATTCCTCCATGGACCATAAAATTAAATTTCTCCAAATTTGGGAATAGGATGTTTTACTCATAACACTGAAGTACTAATTAATGATTTCTTAATAAAACCTTGAAATTTGTTTCATAAAATGAGAATTCATCCATAATGATTTGTTAAATTCTACTTCCATGTCATAGAAAATATGCATCATGATTTTATGAAATTTTTCTAGATCATTTCACATTAATATTGACATTTTAATGTTGGACAAAGTACCAAATGGGCATGTGAATGTGTTCCTTGGATAATCAATGGGTTCAATTATAATTTGGTTGTAACCGGAATATCTATCCAGGAAACTGTATAAATATTTTCCTACAAGTCTTTCTAGAATTTGATATATAAAGGGTACATTAAAATTATTTTTTATTCTTTCTATAATTCGACATCTGTATTCTATATAGGCTCTCAATCCAGTGATGGTGCATGTTGAAATTAACTCATTTTAATCAGTTTTCTCTACTCTAATTCCACCCTTATTAGGAAAAACGTTTTTGGGGATCACCCATTCACAATCAGAGAAGTAAAATATTATTCCTACATCCTAGAGTTTCAAAACATCCTTTTTAATGACATCCTTCATTAGTGATGTGATCCTCCATCGAGGTTGACATTTTGGCTTTGCATCTTCTTCGAGTATAATTGTATATGTTCACTTAGTAGAATTGATTCTTTTGATGTCTGCCACTCCCTAGGAAATTAACTAGTTTTGTATCATCAAAATATCAACTAGTTTTTCTTGTTATTCCTTATAGAGTTATGAATAGATAATAACTAGAAAAGAGGATGATACTCATAAGTATGAGTACATAAGAGGGTTGGGTAGAGGTTTTAGTTCCAACTTTGGTGGGTTAATGATGATATAATGAATGGTGGAATGGTGTCCCCCGTGAGAGGATAAATGATGATTAATTATTCAAATTAATACCCTTATTCCTTCAATAAGAGTTACTCTTCACTTTCTTCTTCAATTTCCATGTACTCATATCCTTCTCATATAAGATATATGGAGTTGTAATCAACAACATTGTATTATTATTGGGAATCCTTGAACAGGTTGGACACTTCGTGTTCTCCTCAAACTCGGAAGATAATACATCTTTAATTAACTTTAATCGAGGCATTTCCCATGGTAGGTAATGGAATTACATGTATATTGGGGACATCACCTTCTTCTTCAATATCCATAACTAGGATGTTTTCCTGAGGGATGAATTTTCAGACATTAACTAAATTGTATTCATGTTTTCCCAAGGTGTACTTCCCTGATCGGTCATCAGGTTTTAGTAATACTCTTGTCATTTTTAGTTCTTGGATTCATAAATTTTGGAATATACTCATTGGATTTAACAATTTACTGGATAAAATATCACAATCAGCTCTTCCAAACATGCATTCTCCAACAACATAGGGAATTGAAAAACTTATGGGATCTCTGATCATTGGCGTGATTTTATTTTGAACAATAAAATATCATTATTTGTTTAATGAGATGTCCCTAATAACTTATATTTTTCTTTTTTGGACAGTAGATCCTTGAGGAATTTTAAAAAAATTGGAATATAGGAAATGGATTCTACAAATTGAATGTTGATGTGTAGTTTTTTGAACACTTCCAAGAACTTTTTGTATTGTTCCTTTTATCAGCCATGTCTTCCCCTTTCTAAGGAAGTATGTTGTGGTTTGTATGGAGGTGGGGAAACCTAAAATAGTTCCTTTTCTTGCACATGAGTTCGGTCACTTTCATCTGGTGATACTTCTTGAGGTGTGTTTTTTTAGCATCTTCTTATATAGGTAGTTATTATTAAACTTATTTAGGTTTCATTCCATTTCATCCAATTGGTTGTTTAAATTCTAATATATTTCCTCTTCTTAGAACTATAACTTTAGCTTCCTTCCTTGGGTATGTCTCTGTATTACCATGTATGATACATTGTAATCTATCCAAAAATAGTATTTGAGATTTGACCCATCTGAACATCATGATTCCTTAAAGAATATATTTTTTTCATTTCCATTTAATATTTTACCATTCATTGATATTATTTTCTAATAAAATTATTAAGGACGTTTTATTGGTTACATTGAGGATGAGTAGGTTGTTGCTGAGGTCTAGCCTGAGCAAGTTGGAATTACTGCTAAGCTTTTTTTGGGAATGGTTTTTGTAGCATCTATTTATAAATTATTGGCATTGGGTTTGTCAGTGGATTCCCCAGTGGTCCTTGATTCAAAAATGGTTGTTGAAAAATTTATTTTTGAAAATATTCATGGTTTTTCTGAGGTTTCTATCGAGAAATACACTATTGGTAGTATTGTTTCTATTGTTGAAAAGGTGGGTTATTTTTATTATTATTAACATAATTACAATCTTGAGCTTATTTTTATTCAAATTAAACCTTGATATTTTGATTAAGATGTTGGCCATAACACATCTATAATTATTTTATTTTCATCATGGGGGAAGGAGGGGGTTGTACAGAAGGCATTTGAAAAGATTATAGTTTCTTTGTGAGTGTTTTGGTAGGAACTGATAATCTAGTTTTCTCATCCACCTAGAGGATACCATGCCATGTTGGTCCAATATTAATTTTCCATAAGCTTGAATTGTGAGAGGCTTCATCGAGAATATATATTCCATCTTCTGAGGTTTTAAACATCATTCCTCCATCTGTGGTAGAATAAATAACAGTTCAGTCTACTGGCTAGATTCCATGGTATAATGTATGTAATTGAATCCACATGTCTAGTCCATGATATGGGCACTTCCTCATTAGCTCCTTGAATCTATCCCACACTTCCCTTATGTATTCTCCATTGGATTGAGCAATGTTCTAAAATTCATTTTTGGGCTTCAAAGTTCATATTGGTGTAAATTATTTATCCATGAAATTCAAGGAAAGTTCATCACAAGTAATTATTGATTTGGGAGATTGACTTTTTAACTAGTCCTTAGCTCGGTCAGTTTATAAAAATGGGAAGATGTGCATTCTGATTGCATCTGAAGGAACTCCCTTGTTAAAGAAGGTATCACAAACATCCAGGAAGGTAGAGATGTGTTCATGGGGATCTTCGATCATGAGGCCAAAGAATTTCCCCTAGTTCTGGATCATATGAATGAGTCCAGGTTTGATTTCAAAGGCATTATCTAGGATGGGAGGACAAACTTTTCATGGTGTTTCACCATGGATTGATGGAATGACATAATCTATAATGGTCTTCTCTTAATGCACAAGGTTCTCCCCTAGAAAAATTTCTTGATTCCCATGATCATACGGTGGGTTAGGTCCCGCTTGATTGTGTTGTTTGATTATTATAGACTGACAGTGAGAAAATAGAAACCTTTCGGTCATAGGATCAAAGGCTAGGATTTTATCTCTAGGATCTTTGAATGAGTCAAATGAACGTGGTAAAAGCACTAGAAATTGATAAATGAATTTAAGTGCATCTTGAATGAAATACATAAAGGGGGTTCATGAAAGGTAATCCTAGGTATTTGTTTATAGAGTCTTATAAGAACAACGTTGGATACCGACAACAACACCAAAATTTGATGCGCCCGCATGCATCATTGATTTCCATACAAACTAAGGTAATATTAGAATTATTGATTTCCAAAAAATCACATACTACTCAGGAATAATATAGTGATAGTTCATGGTAGATTCCAAATTAAGGAAGATGGCTCTTAAAAGTCAATGGATTGAAGAACCTTTGTGGTAGAGTTCCTTTCATGTTTACTTATGTTTGGTATGTACTTAATTTATGATGGTTGCTTCCAGAATGAGAGAGAGGGTCATGATCAATTTCAGGCATCTATAGAAAAGATGATCTTAAATCTAATATCTGTAGGGTCCTAAGGATTGGGATGTGAAGCAAGAAGAATACACTAGTCAGATTTTTACAAGTCACCAAGTTCAATCTAGGTGGTATCTATTCCTGGATCAAGAGATCACGGCAACCTAGATAAACTGTGCATAGATCTTATGGAAGAAACTATCTAAGTCTTTTGGTCATAGTCTAATCTAATCCAACCATGGTAGGGAAATTGAATTGATGATAATGTGGGCAGTGACGTTCAAATTAATTGGATTGGAATTTATTATTTATTCTAATTACCAATTCTTATTGCTACCAAGTTTATAATTAATGATTTAAGGATTGAACATATACACCAACATTGGATTCCTCCCCTAGTGGGTTTTAGCCACTCATGGAAGGAGGATATGAAACAAAAATATGAAAACCATGATTGAAATGCTAAGGATAATGAAACTTAAATGAGTCATAATCATGAGATGGATTATATTAAAAAATGGATTGGGGATAAAATCGTGATTTAATGAAATGTAAATCACAATTTAACCGCTTACTTACATGGTTAGATGGAATAAATAGATTCAACACAAGTTTGATGATGAATGATGGTAGAAACTTTAAAAGGAAATGACAGGCGATGATGAAAACATAGTCTATGGCTCTTTATTGAAATAAAATATAAAAACAATGAAGTAATTTCATTTTGAGAAGGAAGGGGTTAAATGAACTCAGGAAGAACAAAAAAACATAATAGACTCTGCTCTATAATTCTATGAAAACCTCTTCCATTCTTCTATATAAATAAGAAAAATTATTCATGATGTGTAATGGATTACATGTTGTGTAATGGTGATCTGTGTAGATCACCACAGATTTTGAATCTTATGTGTATCTCGCATGTATCTCGTTCGAAATATGAGGATTGACTAATTTCACATCGTGTACCGATGCTTCACAATGTGTACTTTATTTACAGATGTATCTCTAAAGTATATTTCTTGTCCAATGGGTTTAACTGAGGTCACATCATGTATTTTCCACTCATTTCATGTAAAGGATTATTTTTATGTGTTCTTCAAAGAATTGCTCACAACTTGGCTCACGACTTGGTGGATACTGTGAAATCCTATTAGAAAATATGTAATGATTGTTCAGAACATGTGATATATGAATTCAGTAATTTTTTTTCATTTCTTCCATCAAAACATTTTGAATCATAATTCCTTAAAACTTAAGCACAGACTTAGTGAATTTTCAAATAAAATAATTAAAATTCTAATGTTAGTGACAACAAAAAGTATATATGAATTTACATTATCATATACATTAATTTAAAAACACGTGTAATTATTATATATGATATTTATGTCATGGTTTATATTTTTGTTATGATGTAACCATGTTCAATGAAAAAGGATGGAAATTACATAACTAAAACATGCATGAAAAAATGAAGCAAATATTACTAGAAACACTAGTTTTAACAAATAATTTTTAATAAACTGGTTATATAGGACTAAAATTATATCATATTTGGTAGGATATATATTAGTATTATTATAAAATATATTTATAATAAACATAAATTTATTATATATAAGGTTTACACACATATGTGGAAAGTTAAACCTTATGTAAGGGTTACTCATCTCACTTTTAATTTAATGAGACATTTTCCATATTCAACACTTATTCATTTGTGTAGGGTATATACTAACCATATTGATATTATATATCATGAAAATAATTATCTACATGTTATTTAATATTTCCTTATATTTTACTTATTTTATGGGGAATATAATTTATAGGTTACGAAAGTTGTAAGAGTATATTTCCCAATCACATAAATATTTGAGATTGTGTACGTTAAAGTCTTTCTTAGGGTGACTTATATTATATTTATATACTAAAACTAAATTAATTTTTTATACTCTGGTTATTCATTAAGATTTCAAGTAATATTACCATTTTCCCTCTCTATGGTAATTAAAATGAAAAACAATGTTTTTTATAACAAAACTGACTTCATTTCCCTCTTCTGTCAAAAATAATTTTCCTTCCAAAACCATGTTTTCTAAAAAATAAAAAATGTTTTTAAAATTATCTCAATGATTTACTAAAGAAATTTTCAACCCTGTTATAATATTCATAATTTTTTAAATGAATCTTTATGTCGTTTCCTAAATAAGGAACATTTATATTTTACCAGAATTTTGATAGGAATCATTCTTTCAACGTGTACAATATGAATAGAATTTACTTCCCCCATGACAACACAATTTTCAAAACATCACATTATAGTTTTTAATTATTATTTTAAAAATAAAATAATTTTCAAATTAATTGGAAAAATTTTAATTTTAAAAATATTTTCAAAGTCAAAATGTTATTTTCCTCATGTATGTTTTCAATGACATTTTCATGTTATTTTTATTCATTGAAAAAATCAACCATTTTTGTATATATTACCCCCTTTAGATATGTTTAATTGATTTGAACATTTCCGTTATTTGGATGGATTATAATCATTTTGAACAAGGATGTACAGGTTTATTAAAATTCAATTTATTAATTTTAATCGTTTATAATTTTTTTATTTGATTGGGGGTAAGTATTAACATTTTATATATTAGATTTTCAATATGAATGTCATTATTAATTATAATTTAACACTTTCATATTAGTAATTAATTAGAATTGTTTTGTGATAGGTGGGGATAAATTTTAGATAGCCCATCAATGCATTGATAGGTTTAATAAGATAAAATAGATGGACAAATTAAGTGGGGTTTCACCCAAAATATTATATTATCAAATGAAAGGTCTTGAAATAATTTTTTAGATGCCCAATATTATGAATTCCCTCATTATGATAAAAATCATTTATTTCTGTGAGATTATTCAATTAGTTATAATATTCATGGGTATGTTTCAAGATCATGTGACTATTTATGTGGATATATTTGATCATCCATTATTCTTTCCATATTATCCTCATGTTATTTTTCAAATACAATATATTTCTATTATTTAAAATTCCATATTTATTATTATTATTTATTCATAATAGATTACATTGTACTCATACCCTTACTGTGCCTCTGAACTCACCAATTTCTTTTGATTAATTTTCCCAATGATACTATAGTGTTTTTTATTATTGATTTGAAGGGATATGCTATAGGGATTAATGGAGTTCTCAAATAAAATAGTTTTCATATTTTATCTTCTGAAATGTATTCTTCATTTCAATAAATCATCTATTTATCCAATGGATATAATACTATTTGGTCCTTTGATATGTGCTTCCATGTTACTAGTGCCATTATAATAAATTTGACACCAGATCTGATCTAATGGTGTTGGGGATATTACATCTTAACTGTGAACACTTATACAGAATACTAAAATAAATATTTTAAATATTTATATCATTTCATAATTTAAATATTCCATTTCTATGAATTATTCTTCTTGTGTATAGGTCTCTTAAATTATTATATTCTTCTCACACTAAATGTAAGCATTATTCAATTTCCATACAATGTCATGTTGTGAAAATAAATTATTGTTGGTTTACCAAAATTCTAATAGAACCAAAAGTATACAACAAATATTGATTTCTTCTTTTTTGACACATTTTTACTATATTTTCAAAAAGTAGTACTATGAAACCAGGTTTATTATATTTTATCTCTTTGGGGAAAATTTATACATAACATTATTTACAACTATCTTTAAGTGTGATGTGGATTCTTAAGTATTTTTCTTTACTCATGATTTTCTAGATTTAAATTTTAAATTTTTACAAGTCATAAAAACAAAATTACTACACATAGATTTTCCTAGAAAAGGAATACCATATTTATTGATCATAAGAAAGATTTTTCCCTGGATAATCTCATTATTTTTTTCTACGTGGTATATTTTATTTATAAATATGAATTTTTTTAAAGAATTCATGGTTGTAATTTTTTTATTAGTACCTTGGGAAGTATTAGATTGTGTGTATGATATATTAATCATTTTTACATAAAGGTAAAGACATTATATACTGAGAGAAATATTATTTTCTTCAACTAATTTTAGCCCATCATCCCTAGAATATTAATTTTCCGAATCTCAACATTTTGAACCTAACTTAACACTAATAACAAAATGTTAAGCTCTGTTAGTCTTTGTACTCTGAAATCAATCATATCATATTCAAACATCATATTTCTATTATATATCTTCTCAACTATATGTATATGTTCTATAATTTACATTTTAAATACATATTTCTCACAATGATTACTTTTCATTTATACAATAAACTTAAAATTTATTTCTTTTCCAAGATAGAATATTTTATCCTTTTCTAGGACTTGTTTTGTTGGAATGTTTGATCTACCAAGATTTTTGGCCAATTGTTATTATATATTAGTATCATCTTCCTCCAAATGTGATTTTTTATCTTAAATTTCCTTGAAAATTTTGGTTATTAATGTGATTAATTCATTATAATAATTATTTAAATAGTATATAATTTTTGAATTGAACATGTCTCCATCATAACCATAACTCAATTAATAAAAATTATACTTATAAACTTTCATTAAGAAATTATGAGTTTAATTTTCTTAAACTAGTGGGTGATCTTTATATATCTTTGAGTTCTTAGTTATCTTATTTTTTACTCATTTATTCCTATTTTTTGGAGTCGTAAAAGAAGGTTAGTCCTTTTTATCATTAGGCATAGTGGTAGGATTTTCACTCTGAATCTCAACTGAATTTTCCTCAAACTCAAATATGTACTTCATTTGCATCTGATATAAGAAATTGGTAAAGTGAATCAAACAAAACACATGGATTTTCTATATAGTGAAAAAAGTAAATTTAAACACAAAACATATTATTTTTATAAAGTTTAGTACTAAGTCCTACTTCTTACTGATTCCCACTAGTAACATATTCTCCACTCTACTATAGATTGATCTCTTGACCATCCCAATTATTTTTCTAGATCTAACTTTTCATTTACAATTCAATTAATTTTTGTGGATTCAATTAATTCATGGATATATCTAATGAAAAATATTTGAATCATTTACTAAGTGAAACAGATGCTTGGGCTATAATTCATTCTTCTATTGATGAATACTCGGACTCACTAATTTTTTACAGGTGAGGCATATAAATTCTTTAATATATTATAAAGGATTAATAATTTCAAAATCATAATTCATATTCTTGTTGAAATATATACTTAAAAACCTAAAACATATTATTTATATCTTTATTATTTTAGGAAATGTGTTCAATCCGATTTCTATTGTAAATTGAATAAGCATTAATATATAAATTTATGAATTCACATTACTACTCACTATCTTCATCTACTACATTCACATGCCTTTATGAGAAAAACTTATAAAAACACTGCCCAATTCTTCTTCATGAACACAAGAAAATGTATGTATTTTCACTTCATTTTACAAATGTAGTACATGTACATTCATCACTTAAACCACATGATTTATCAATGTTATTAACCCAATCAATTGAGGTTATGTGTAATTCTTTATCATTAGTTTAATCATGGTAAATGTTCTTTATGATTAATTTTGAGTGTGATTTGAATAATTTTAAATCGCATGGGATCCAATTCACTTTCAAGTAACAGTATTATGGGAGGGATTCTCTCTTTGTGAAATAGAATGCTTCAGGTGATATGTTTTCTTTAGAAAATGATATCCTCTCTCAAAATCATTCCATCACACTTGAAGACATTGATTCTCATTTTATAGATGTGTACCCATATTTTTTGTCTTTATTTAATTACACAATGAGGCTCCCAGAAATAATCTATTTCACGAGTTTCATAAACAAAAAATATCATGGACGCTTGGTCAATTATTAATAATTTAACATGTTCCTATACCACTTTCATATATGACACCACATTAGACACATATAGACACTATGCACACATGAGTTTCTCACTATCAACACCTCTATGTTCTAGCCCACTTTCCAAGCCCATGTACACTATTTTTACACTATGTGAGCCTATACATCCCATATACATCATATTTATTCTTATGGGTGTTATGCTAACAAAATTCTCACACCTACTTTCTACAGCTAGCCATGTTAAATCCCTCTAATTTTATCTACCCACCAAGTCCCACATATATGGTTGATGTTCTATTTGGTTTTCTTAAATGTTGTATAATGTTTTTTAAAGTCTCATTCATATATAAGTTATATTATGTGACCAAAATATATTACCAAACCCAACCAAAACTGTAACACCCCAAGATTTTATGAAAAATATTCTTTTTAATTTCATTAATGTTTTCTATTGTACGCTACACCAAAAGGAGCTTGCACAACATGCATCCTTGACTTGACTTGCATTACACACAATCTCGACCTTCCTTGATAGCGTTTGTAGTACGCAATAACGAGTTTCATTAAACAACGATATGCTATTATAATATTATTAAAACAAGCCGTTATGAATAGTAATAACCACTTTTTAAAATTTTGTAAATTTTAGTTTTCAAAATGGACTTCATTTTTGGATTCGGAATATCGAAATTAGCTTAGGGTGAAATTTTGGTACTTTTCGGATAACTTTCATTTTCTGATGAATAGTGAAAATTACTAAATTTTAATTAAAAACAACCTTTTTAATAGAAATAATTAATAGTGATAAATTATTAAT